>CM072802.1:0-5522500 GCA_037013495.1 Hippophae tibetana
ACCCTAAACCCTAAACCCTAAACCCTAAACCCTAAACCCTAAACCCTAAACCCTAAACCCTAAACCCTAAACCCTAAACCCTAAACCCTAAACCCTAAACCCTAAACCCTAAACCCTAAACCCTAAACCCTAAACCCTAAACCCTAAACCCTAAACCCTAAACCCTAAACCCTAAACCCTAAACCCTAAACCCTAAACCCTAAACCCTAAACCCTAAACCCTAAACCCTAAACCCTAAACCCTAAACCCTAAACCCTAAACCCTAAACCCTAAACCCTAAACCCTAAACCCTAAACCCTAAACCCTAAACCCTAAACCCTAAACCCTAAACCCTAAACCCTAAACCCTAAACCCTAAACCCTAAACCCTAAACCCTAAACCCTAAACCCTAAACCCTAAACCCTAAACCCTAAACCCTAAACCCTAAACCCTAAACCCTAAACCCTAAACCCTAAACCCTAAACCCTAAACCCTAAACCCTAAACCCTAAACCCTAAACCCTAAACCCTAAACCCTAAACCCTAAACCCTAAACCCTAAACCCTAAACCCTAAACCCTAAACCCTAAACCCTAAACCCTAAACCCTAAACCCTAAACCCTAAACCCTAAACCCTAAACCCTAAACCCTAAACCCTAAACCCTAAACCCTAAACCCTAAACCCTAAACCCTAAACCCTAAACCCTAAACCCTAAACCCTAAACCCTAAACCCTAAACCCTAAACCCTAAACCCTAAACCCTAAACCCTAAACCCTAAACCCTAAACCCTAAACCCTAAACCCTAAACCCTAAACCCTAAACCCTAAACCCTAAACCCTAAACCCTAAACCCTAAACCCTAAACCCTAAACCCTAAACCCTAAACCCTAAACCCTAAACCCTAAACCCTAAACCCTAAACCCTAAACCCTAAACCCTAAACCCTAAACCCTAAACCCTAAACCCTAAACCCTAAACCCTAAACCCTAAACCCTAAACCCTAAACCCTAAACCCTAAACCCTAAACCCTAAACCCTAAACCCTAAACCCTAAACCCTAAACCCTAAACCCTAAACCCTAAACCCTAAACCCTAAACCCTAAACCCTAAACCCTAAACCCTAAACCCTAAACCCTAAACCCTAAACCCTAAACCCTAAACCCTAAACCCTAAACCCTAAACCCTAAACCCTAAACCCTAAACCCTAAACCCTAAACCCTAAACCCTAAACCCTAAACCCTAAACCCTAAACCCTAAACCCTAAACCCTAAACCCTAAACCCTAAACCCTAAACCCTAAACCCTAAACCCTAAACCCTAAACCCTAAACCCTAAACCCTAAACCCTAAACCCTAAACCCTAAACCCTAAACCCTAAACCCTAAACCCTAAACCCTAAACCCTAAACCCTAAACCCTAAACCCTAAACCCTAAACCCTAAACCCTAAACCCTAAACCCTAAACCCTAAACCCTAAACCCTAAACCCTAAACCCTAAACCCTAAACCCTAAACCCTAAACCCTAAACCCTAAACCCTAAACCCTAAACCCTAAACCCTAAACCCTAAACCCTAAACCCTAAACCCTAAACCCTAAACCCTAAACCCTAAACCCTAAACCCTAAACCCTAAACCCTAAACCCTAAACCCTAAACCCTAAACCCTAAACCCTAAACCCTAAACCCTAAACCCTAAACCCTAAACCCTAAACCCTAAACCCTAAACCCTAAACCCTAAACCCTAAACCCTAAACCCTAAACCCTAAACCCTAAACCCTAAACCCTAAACCCTAAACCCTAAACCCTAAACCCTAAACCCTAAACCCTAAACCCTAAACCCTAAACCCTAAACCCTAAACCCTAAACCCTAAACCCTAAACCCTAAACCCTAAACCCTAAACCCTAAACCCTAAACCCTAAACCCTAAACCCTAAACCCTAAACCCTAAACCCTAAACCCTAAACCCTAAACCCTAAACCCTAAACCCTAAACCCTAAACCCTAAACCCTAAACCCTAAACCCTAAACCCTAAACCCTAAACCCTAAACCCTAAACCCTAAACCCTAAACCCTAAACCCTAAACCCTAAACCCTAAACCCTAAACCCTAAACCCTAAACCCTAAACCCTAAACCCTAAACCCTAAACCCTAAACCCTAAACCCTAAACCCTAAACCCTAAACCCTAAACCCTAAACCCTAAACCCTAAACCCTAAACCCTAAACCCTAAACCCTAAACCCTAAACCCTAAACCCTAAACCCTAAACCCTAAACCCTAAACCCTAAACCCTAAACCCTAAACCCTAAACCCTAAACCCTAAACCCTAAACCCTAAACCCTAAACCCTAAACCCTAAACCCTAAACCCTAAACCCTAAACCCTAAACCCTAAACCCTAAACCCTAAACCCTAAACCCTAAACCCTAAACCCTAAACCCTAAACCCTAAACCCTAAACCCTAAACCCTAAACCCTAAACCCTAAACCCTAAACCCTAAACCCTAAACCCTAAACCCTAAACCCTAAACCCTAAACCCTAAACCCTAAACCCTAAACCCTAAACCCTAAACCCTAAACCCTAAACCCTAAACCCTAAACCCTAAACCCTAAACCCTAAACCCTAAACCCTAAACCCTAAACCCTAAACCCTAAACCCTAAACCCTAAACCCTAAACCCTAAACCCTAAACCCTAAACCCTAAACCCTAAACCCTAAACCCTAAACCCTAAACCCTAAACCCTAAACCCTAAACCCTAAACCCTAAACCCTAAACCCTAAACCCTAAACCCTAAACCCTAAACCCTAAACCCTAAACCCTAAACCCTAAACCCTAAACCCTAAACCCTAAACCCTAAACCCTAAACCCTAAACCCTAAACCCTAAACCCTAAACCCTAAACCCTAAACCCTAAACCCTAAACCCTAAACCCTAAACCCTAAACCCTAAACCCTAAACCCTAAACCCTAAACCCTAAACCCTAAACCCTAAACCCTAAACCCTAAACCCTAAACCCTAAACCCTAAACCCTAAACCCTAAACCCTAAACCCTAAACCCTAAACCCTAAACCCTAAACCCTAAACCCTAAACCCTAAACCCTAAACCCTAAACCCTAAACCCTAAACCCTAAACCCTAAACCCTAAACCCTAAACCCTAAACCCTAAACCCTAAACCCTAAACCCTAAACCCTAAACCCTAAACCCTAAACCCTAAACCCTAAACCCTAAACCCTAAACCCTAAACCCTAAACCCTAAACCCTAAACCCTAAACCCTAAACCCTAAACCCTAAACCCTAAACCCTAAACCCTAAACCCTAAACCCTAAACCCTAAACCCTAAACCCTAAACCCTAAACCCTAAACCCTAAACCCTAAACCCTAAACCCTAAACCCTAAACCCTAAACCCTAAACCCTAAACCCTAAACCCTAAACCCTAAACCCTAAACCCTAAACCCTAAACCCTAAACCCTAAACCCTAAACCCTAAACCCTAAACCCTAAACCCTAAACCCTAAACCCTAAACCCTAAACCCTAAACCCTAAACCCTAAACCCTAAACCCTAAACCCTAAACCCTAAACCCTAAACCCTAAACCCTAAACCCTAAACCCTAAACCCTAAACCCTAAACCCTAAACCCTAAACCCTAAACCCTAAACCCTAAACCCTAAACCCTAAACCCTAAACCCTAAACCCTAAACCCTAAACCCTAAACCCTAAACCCTAAACCCTAAACCCTAAACCCTAAACCCTAAACCCTAAACCCTAAACCCTAAACCCTAAACCCTAAACCCTAAACCCTAAACCCTAAACCCTAAACCCTAAACCCTAAACCCTAAACCCTAAACCCTAAACCCTAAACCCTAAACCCTAAACCCTAAACCCTAAACCCTAAACCCTAAACCCTAAACCCTAAACCCTAAACCCTAAACCCTAAACCCTAAACCCTAAACCCTAAACCCTAAACCCTAAACCCTAAACCCTAAACCCTAAACCCTAAACCCTAAACCCTAAACCCTAAACCCTAAACCCTAAACCCTAAACCCTAAACCCTAAACCCTAAACCCTAAACCCTAAACCCTAAACCCTAAACCCTAAACCCTAAACCCTAAACCCTAAACCCTAAACCCTAAACCCTAAACCCTAAACCCTAAACCCTAAACCCTAAACCCTAAACCCTAAACCCTAAACCCTAAACCCTAAACCCTAAACCCTAAACCCTAAACCCTAAACCCTAAACCCTAAACCCTAAACCCTAAACCCTAAACCCTAAACCCTAAACCCTAAACCCTAAACCCTAAACCCTAAACCCTAAACCCTAAACCCTAAACCCTAAACCCTAAACCCTAAACCCTAAACCCTAAACCCTAAACCCTAAACCCTAAACCCTAAACCCTAAACCCTAAACCCTAAACCCTAAACCCTAAACCCTAAACCCTAAACCCTAAACCCTAAACCCTAAACCCTAAACCCTAAACCCTAAACCCTAAACCCTAAACCCTAAACCCTAAACCCTAAACCCTAAACCCTAAACCCTAAACCCTAAACCCTAAACCCTAAACCCTAAACCCTAAACCCTAAACCCTAAACCCTAAACCCTAAACCCTAAACCCTAAACCCTAAACCCTAAACCCTAAACCCTAAACCCTAAACCCTAAACCCTAAACCCTAAACCCTAAACCCTAAACCCTAAACCCTAAACCCTAAACCCTAAACCCTAAACCCTAAACCCTAAACCCTAAACCCTAAACCCTAAACCCTAAACCCTAAACCCTAAACCCTAAACCCTAAACCCTAAACCCTAAACCCTAAACCCTAAACCCTAAACCCTAAACCCTAAACCCTAAACCCTAAACCCTAAACCCTAAACCCTAAACCCTAAACCCTAAACCCTAAACCCTAAACCCTAAACCCTAAACCCTAAACCCTAAACCCTAAACCCTAAACCCTAAACCCTAAACCCTAAACCCTAAACCCTAAACCCTAAACCCTAAACCCTAAACCCTAAACCCTAAACCCTAAACCCTAAACCCTAAACCCTAAACCCTAAACCCTAAACCCTAAACCCTAAACCCTAAACCCTAAACCCTAAACCCTAAACCCTAAACCCTAAACCCTAAACCCTAAACCCTAAACCCTAAACCCTAAACCCTAAACCCTAAACCCTAAACCCTAAACCCTAAACCCTAAACCCTAAACCCTAAACCCTAAACCCTAAACCCTAAACCCTAAACCCTAAACCCTAAACCCTAAACCCTAAACCCTAAACCCTAAACCCTAAACCCTAAACCCTAAACCCTAAACCCTAAACCCTAAACCCTAAACCCTAAACCCTAAACCCTAAACCCTAAACCCTAAACCCTAAACCCTAAACCCTAAACCCTAAACCCTAAACCCTAAACCCTAAACCCTAAACCCTAAACCCTAAACCCTAAACCCTAAACCCTAAACCCTAAACCCTAAACCCTAAACCCTAAACCCTAAACCCTAAACCCTAAACCCTAAACCCTAAACCCTAAACCCTAAACCCTAAACCCTAAACCCTAAACCCTAAACCCTAAACCCTAAACCCTAAACCCTAAACCCTAAACCCTAAACCCTAAACCCTAAACCCTAAACCCTAAACCCTAAACCCTAAACCCTAAACCCTAAACCCTAAACCCTAAACCCTAAACCCTAAACCCTAAACCCTAAACCCTAAACCCTAAACCCTAAACCCTAAACCCTAAACCCTAAACCCTAAACCCTAAACCCTAAACCCTAAACCCTAAACCCTAAACCCTAAACCCTAAACCCTAAACCCTAAACCCTAAACCCTAAACCCTAAACCCTAAACCCTAAACCCTAAACCCTAAACCCTAAACCCTAAACCCTAAACCCTAAACCCTAAACCCTAAACCCTAAACCCTAAACCCTAAACCCTAAACCCTAAACCCTAAACCCTAAACCCTAAACCCTAAACCCTAAACCCTAAACCCTAAACCCTAAACCCTAAACCCTAAACCCTAAACCCTAAACCCTAAACCCTAAACCCTAAACCCTAAACCCTAAACCCTAAACCCTAAACCCTAAACCCTAAACCCTAAACCCTAAACCCTAAACCCTAAACCCTAAACCCTAAACCCTAAACCCTAAACCCTAAACCCTAAACCCTAAACCCTAAACCCTAAACCCTAAACCCTAAACCCTAAACCCTAAACCCTAAACCCTAAACCCTAAACCCTAAACCCTAAACCCTAAACCCTAAACCCTAAACCCTAAACCCTAAACCCTAAACCCTAAACCCTAAACCCTAAACCCTAAACCCTAAACCCTAAACCCTAAACCCTAAACCCTAAACCCTAAACCCTAAACCCTAAACCCTAAACCCTAAACCCTAAACCCTAAACCCTAAACCCTAAACCCTAAACCCTAAACCCTAAACCCTAAACCCTAAACCCTAAACCCTAAACCCTAAACCCTAAACCCTAAACCCTAAACCCTAAACCCTAAACCCTAAACCCTAAACCCTAAACCCTAAACCCTAAACCCTAAACCCTAAACCCTAAACCCTAAACCCTAAACCCTAAACCCTAAACCCTAAACCCTAAACCCTAAACCCTAAACCCTAAACCCTAAACCCTAAACCCTAAACCCTAAACCCTAAACCCTAAACCCTAAACCCTAAACCCTAAACCCTAAACCCTAAACCCTAAACCCTAAACCCTAAACCCTAAACCCTAAACCCTAAACCCTAAACCCTAAACCCTAAACCCTAAACCCTAAACCCTAAACCCTAAACCCTAAACCCTAAACCCTAAACCCTAAACCCTAAACCCTAAACCCTAAACCCTAAACCCTAAACCCTAAACCCTAAACCCTAAACCCTAAACCCTAAACCCTAAACCCTAAACCCTAAACCCTAAACCCTAAACCCTAAACCCTAAACCTCAAATTTAAATTAACATAGTAATAAAAAAGTATATTTAGCTGTAAGAAAAACTATTAAGAAATTTGAAATATATATTATAAGTTCGAGATTTATTATTAAAACGTATAAGTAATTTTAGTTATTTCTTAAGGATTGATATTGTAGATAATTACGAACACATAATTAATTAGATGGTACCAGTGTCCATAAAAATAATTAAGTGATCCTCTTACTAGAGAATTAACTACAATTGAACATCCCTAATTTTGAACCCAAAAGTGATTTTAAACTAAATTGGATAAATAACAATACTTTTAAACCAAATAATTCAATAGAATCATGACCAATTGTGCATTTAATCCTTATATTAGAGAATCATCATAATTAATAAGATTTTTTAAATTTAGTGGTGATATTAATTAAGATTAGTTTTTAAATTTACCTAATTAATTCAAATCATAATTAGTTAATTAGATAAATGTTCATGTTTTCTCATCAACTTTCAATTTGTAAGAAAGACTCCTATTGTTAATTTAATCATTTAATTAATTATATTATTTTATTTTTCAATTTTTTCAATAATTTATTTGGAGTGTTTAGGATTAACTAGTTTAGAGAAAATAAATAAATGATTTAAAACCACTACAAACTTCAAGTTAAATTTATCATTAAACTATTAGTGATTCATGCTCTTACAAGCATTTATAATTTGCACTATTAATAAGCTAGCTACCTTGTTGGTAAAATGAACTCTAAAGTTACATTGTAGTGAATATGTTGCCATCTCTAATAGCAAGTAAGCATGATTTTCAAATCACTCTAAGCAGGATATTGGAAAGATATGTCCCTTCTAGGTAGGATGGATCTATAGGATGGTCACATGCTGCTCCAGCTTGTCGAAGAATTGTTAATTTTCTCCCTGTCATAGAGGCAGCACTCTGAATAAATTGAGGAAAAGAGGTTTAGTTGATTTTCAAAGCAAAATGCAGTTCTACTATATGTTCTTTTAAATATAAAATAGGGTAAGCTATATCATTAATTCTCAAATCTTATCTCAATTCACACATAAATCGACTAAATTTTAAAACGTATGATTTGATACTAAAAATTTTAAAATTTGACACAGATCTCTAAACTTTTATATAATACAATTTAATCACCAAATTCAAAACTACACATAAAAGTCCCAAAATTTTGAATTACAAATATGTATTTTGATAACTAAGGTATGATGTATGTATGAATTTTTTAAAATTTCGAAACTAAATCATATAATTCAAAATTGTAGCAACATATGTATTTTAAAAGTCATACGTTTTAAAAGTTTAGAAAACTATGTTTGAATTTGTTCAAAATTTAGGGAGCAATTGAAGTAAAAAAAACAATTGGTTATATTGGATGAAATTTCATTTTCAATTTATATGATCAAATTATTAAATCAAGCGGTAATTGCTCTCAAGCAATTGCATCTACTCCAATTTTTGTGAGCATATAAGTGTCTTTTGGAGCATGGAATTGACTTATCCATGCTATTCCCTTTCCCCTTTCCTTTCTCTTTCCCCATCTCGTGTGATTGTGTTATTTAACCAATTAATACAAACATTTGCATCTTTTTGTGAAACTAGAAACGAGAAAAGCTAGTTTATTGAAGAAAATTCAAGATTAATAATTGAAAAACAATGGGCCTTCATGTTATGTTTCCATGAGATGAAACTCATCACTAGAATTTAAGTAACTAATTTTCACCATAAAATGTGTAAATCGGGTTCAAGCTCCAATTACTAGAAATATTCAACAGTGGCACAAAGAGCATAATTGTTAAATGAAAATTCACTCTAACCGTTATCACCAACGTCATAATTTTCCATATTCGTTCCATTGTTTCTTCCACCCAACATATCTACAGCAACTTTCGAAAAGGGCAACATCTATTTATTAGTTACCACGAGCGGAATAAACAAATAAACCATTTCCATAGCCAATCATCACTAATAACTCGTGATGCTAAATTAAGTAAACCTTAACGAAACAGGGACAAACACAATGGCATGGCTTCATAAATGGAAGATCAGTACCAAACAAGGGAACTAGAAAGACAAATAGCCATGAGCAATACACCAAAAAAATAAGGATAACTAAAAAATCTAATTCTCATAAAATCAAAGTTAGAGTACACAAGTCTAGGAAAAAACCAGACAAATAATAATAAATAATGATAAAGAAAAACTTGCCTGAAGCATGCGCAAGAATATTCCGCTCTGGGTCATGGCTCCAGAACATGAACATGTCATAAGAAGACCACCTTTCTTTGTCAGTTGCATTGCTAATGAATTTAAAATTCGATACATACCTAAGGCACTTTGTAAATCCTGGACTCAGAACCATGACAAAAAGGAAAATTGAATTACAATGCTAGTACATGAATAGAAGCTACCAGGATTCATTACTCAAAATATGATGCATTACAAAGAACTTATTGCTCAAAACAACAACAAAAAACTGAACAATGACTTGGTTTTTCACAAAATAACACAATGTTTTTTTGTTAGTAAATTATTTTTTCCTGAAAATGTCACAATACATCGGAATAGATCAAACACATTTTCTAAACACCTCCCTCTTTTCTCACTTTCCTCTCTCTCTACATTATCTCTCTACGTTCTCACATCTGTTTCAAACTAGTCTTCGTCTAATGGGCTGCCACTTTGGAAGGAAACAAAGAAGTGTGATGCACTAACTTCTCTATTATGTTCAGAATTCGGACAAAGAATTTCCTTATAAACCCAATCCCTGTTACTTCCGCACCACTAAACCCAAATGAAAAACAAACGATAAAAGAAAATCAAATGTTTCTGACCCTAGTGTAAGGACTATGAGTGTTGGTTATTTTTGTAGACAAAATATTTACTTGTAAATTTGTTTTTAGGCTTGCTATCAAGTTTATCAAGAACAGCCGAACAAATGTTCAAGTTCCAGATATTCGTACACAAATTTTGTGGTCTAACGGAGCCGTCAGCTTGTATCTAGCATATATATTGATTTGATCAACTTTGTGGCAATGATGTCAAAAACAGTTTACCGAAAAGAGTTTAATGATTTAACAATTGCATTATTTCTTTCTTAATGAATCTTTGGAAAATAGGTTGGTTAACATCAAATTGATACTTTATCAAAGGTATTTATTAATAAATTTCTTTGTTATTGTTATCTTTATATAGCTTCTTCTTTGTTAGGTTTTTATATGTTTAGATTAAATAATTATATAATTTGATTATTGAATTTCAAAGAAGTTATTTTTATTAAATTTGTACTTAATCTTTTTGATTTAAAATTTGTTGATTTAATTTAAGTGACATGTTTTGAATCATCTAATTAGGATTATTCATTATTAAATCTGTTCTAAAACACACGCGGGTACTTGTGTTTTTTGTGCTAACCTTTTTGCAGTTGATTTGTGAACGATCTGATTGGCGATAAGCTTATTGGAACGTTAGTCTGCAAACCGCTCACACTAATTTTAGAAACTGTGAAAATAGAGCAGAGGCTCGTAAGTAAAGTACATTAGGGAAGTATCCTATGGAGGGTAGCATAAGACCGAGTTTGTACTTGAATATTTGATTTTCATAGTGGAAAGTTAGGTGGTCTGATGGATCGGTGGTTTTTCTCTTAGGTCATGGTTGTGGCCTAGGTTGTTTCCACCTAAAAATATCGTGTTATTATTTTATTTCTGCACTTATTTTTACACATGATTGCATGACTCCCTGCTTTGTTTAGGTTATTAAATTATAAATTGATAAAAATTAAAAATAACTTATTCACCCCCTTTATGTTAATTAGGTTCATAATTTATAAACTTTCAACTAGAAATTTAATCAAGACATAGGGGCAACTTTCCTTACTCCATGGATCATTCTGAAGGCTGAAATTGATCAAGTGTTGAAATAATTATTTTAATTTGTTAATTTGAATAATTATTTGGTTGTACTATTCCTCTGGAAGTATGTTGATATGGGTTAGTGAATGTGTCATAGATCTTTGATAAAAAAAAATTAGCCTTGCAATAAATAGGTACTAATTTGACCTAAAAAAATAAGTTCTAACAAACAAGTCTAATTGAAAAACGAATGAATATACCGAAAAGAAATCTTAAATTTCTTTTTGCTATATGCTTTTCTTAGTTTTCTTTTAAAATACGGAATGAATATAATATACATGAATAAAATATAAAAAAATTTACATATTTATAATAGAATTTTGACTAAATAAGCGGCGATTGTTACAAAACTTTTATTATTTGACAAAGGTAAATTACTTTTTATGAATATTTACTAATTCGCCATAAATTACTAAAAATCTCAACCTTCACTTGAATTCTCTAATCTTTTATTAATTATGTGACCAATAGATTTCTAAAAGTATTGGTCACCCATTTTTCAAGAACTTTATAATTAAGCATGCTTAATTTCGAGAAATTTAGGGATGGATGACTCCTAGAAAATGCCTATATCTACAAAGTTAGGATTGGCTTGTGGTTTAGGTGGTATTATTCCCAACCTCCCACCACTGTGGACCCAAGATCGAATCTCAAGCATATAATGTTTCCTTCATTTAATAAAAAAAGGACTCAAATGTCCCTTTAAAAATAATATAGAATCAACAATAGTATTTACTCCACCTACTTCCAAAGATGACACATATACCAATCAAATTCAAACAATGCCTGAATTTGACTAATGGAATAGCCTTTGTTAACATGTCTGATGAATTATCTAAAGTATCAATCTTTTGTATCGACACATCACCTCATGCTATCACCTCATGTATGAAATGCATCCTCACATCTATATACTTTGTTCTTTCATGATAAATTTCATTCTTTAACTATTGAATTGTGTTTTGATTATCACAATACACTATAAAATCTTCTTGAATCAAACCAATATCATTAATTTTTTAAGGAATATAGCTTCCTTCATTACTTATGTAGTAAACATATATTCTAACTCTGTTGTAGACAAGGTGACAATTGATTGTAATTCCGTATGTGAACTTAAAGCACTACCAACAGACATGAAAATATAGTTTGTGAAATATCTTTTAGATCAAGATCACCCGCATAATTTGAATCATAAAATCCAATAATACAACTAATAACTTCGTTAACTCCTCTGCCAAATACAAGACTCATGTCTGTCGAGCCTCCTAGATATCTAAGAATCTACTTCACTACTTGCCAATGAATTTTCCTAGATTAGTCATACATCATTTCCAATTATCTGCAAATTTGTCAAGTCAATGAGGATGAAGAAGAATTCATGTTTCATGTTTCTTACTCTAATGGGTTTTTTTCACATCCATCTGCTGTAGCCCCAAATCATTAAAACAACGATGACTGAATAACTAACTAAGAACCAGCATTACGTGAGCTTTAATGCTCCTACATCAAAGCCCCCTTCTTAAAAAGAATTTTTCGTTGAATTCTCTATCAAAACAGAAACTTCTTCAATTGGATGTAGCTGTAAATATCACCCACGTTGAATGTGGAAGATATTTGCCAATCCTGAGGTAAACCAATGATGTAAGAATTCCAATTAATCTTCTTCAACACAAGAAATGAACCACATTTTTTGTTCTGCAGCTTGTACACTCAGTGGCTGGTAGTCTTTGTTTATTGAGATAGACCATGACTAGCATCTTGGTTTTGATGTCATTTATTAGCTTGTTGCTTATATTGATCACTCATATACTCAATGTGATTCTTGATTTTTTTATGGAAAAGCTCATAGTCATTGGTCCAACTGTTAACTGCCTTACTTTTGAGACTAGGAAACCGTTTTAGGTCATCTGCAAAGTTTAGAGCCTTCGTGTAAACAATTTTGAAGGGAGACTTACCAGTAGCCCTGTTGACTACACAGTTAAGAGCAAACTCAACCTGAGGTGGAATCAAGCCTCATTGCTTAGGATGTTCACTAGTCAAGCACCTTATCATTCTTCCAATATTCCTGTTAATGGATTCAGTATGTCCATCTATTTCAGGTGGTAGGCACTACTATAATTAAGAGTAGTGTGGAACCTCTTCCAAAGCTCATGCTAGAAATGGCTCAGAACTTTACATCCCTATCAGAGGTAATGGGGATGGGTACACCATGAACTTAACGATTTCACAAAAGAACAGCAAGCCCATGTGACTAGCATCACTGGTTTTTTGCAAGGAACCAGATAGCACTTTAGAAAATCTATTCACTAGAAGCTGACTGGGTATACGAGTAATGAGATATGTGGAAGTGAGAACAACATTTCCACAAAAACTTTTTGGTATATTTGTAGTAAACATCAAAGCATGTGCTACTTCGAGGAGACGTTTATTCTTGCATTCAGCTATCCCATTTTCTTATGGTGTGTCCATACAAGAATTCTGATGTATTATCGCATGATTTTGAAGATAATCTGGTATGGTATAATTAAAATGCTTAGTGCCATTATCTATGCAGAGCATTTGTATTTGTGTTTGAAACCGGGTTTGAATCATTGTATGAAAGTTAATAAAAGTATTTCGAAACTCATTTTTTTCGTTTAATAGAGGCACCCAAGAAATACGAATATGATCATCAATAAAGGTGATGAACTACTTAGTATGAGTAAGATTAGGGCTATAGAATGATCCCCACACATAACTGTGGATCAAAGTAAAAGGTTTGGAGGGTTTATATGATAGTCATGAAAAAGAACTTCGCTTATGTTTTGCAAACTCACAAATTTTACAATGAAGTTAACTGTTTTATTATTTGAAAATATGGAAGGAAATAATAGTTTCAAATAATGAAAATTTGATTGTCCCATTCTATTATCCATAATAATATTTCGTTCTGAATAAGAGCAGAAATACTATTACAAATAGCAAATTGACTAAGTACACTCACTTTAGTCTCATCAAAGTACTACAGGCCTTCACACTCTCTAACATTGTCAATCGTCGTCCCCGATGATAGACCCTAAAAGACCCAATAAAATGGAAAAAAAATTAGTAGAACAATAAGAGATTTTCGCCAGTTGACTAATAGAAATTAAGTTACACGATAGGTTCGGGACATAAAGTACCAAATTGAGAGTTATAGAATTTGAGATTTGAATACTCCCTTTTACAACAACAAACGACAGAGATCCATCTGCAATTCTAACATTAAGATTTCCAACACGAGATGCATAAGTGGTAAATGAGTGATATTCATCAATCATATGATCTGATGCTCCAAAATCAACAATCCAAGGAATTTTGTTTCAAGAAGTGGTAACAAGAGAACTTAAGAGATTACCTTTGTACGCTAATGAGATAGATGACTGACCTGCATTACAAAAATTGGAAAACAGTGTATAAAATTCATCTAGGTGAGTTGGATTAAAAGCTTTTTCTGTTTGGGTCCAACTGAGGCTTCGTAGCTATGAGACCTGTTTTGTCTTGTTTCCAATCTATAGGTTTTCCGTGAATTTCCCAACAGGTATCTTTTGTGTGTCAAGGTTTTTCACTGTGCTCACAAAATATTCTTTTCTGCTATGGATTTGGGTCTGGCCCAATTTGGTTTCCATGTGGCCCACGTGCTGTTTTGTTTGATTAGCTTGTGCCAAAGATTGTGAAAGCCTATAAGCCAACCAAACCATTCTCTAGGTATTTTTTGCTTAAATTGAATCAGAAAAAAAATTTAAAACTTCAAGCAATTAATAAAGAAACATTGAAAGGAGAAGTTGTTGGAACCTATTCCTATACCAGTAAGATAATCTGAAGATAATATCAAGAGAAATAGTGGAGAAAATTTGAAATATTATTCTTCTATGGTTTTCAAATGTATATTCGGCACTATAAATAGGATTAAAATTTAAACAAATAGACCACTAATCTAGGAATAATACAACTAGTATCAACAACTAAATTCCAGCCTATTCTATAACTAATTCACAGTCTGTACAACACTAATCCAACCTAATTAAAGATATTCTCAAAAATTCTACACTCCCCTTCAAGTTGGGTAATAGATATTAATCATTCCCAACTTACAACATAGTTTTTCAAAAATTGTTTAAGGTAATGCTTTGATAAGGATATCTACAATTTGATGATGGGTAGATGTATATAAGAGATCCACAATTTTTCCAACTAACTTCTCTTTAATGAAATGACGATCAATTTTTACATATTTGGTTCGGTCATGATGAACTGTGTTTTTTACAATTCTTATTGCAACTTGATTGTCACAATGCATGCTGATAGATTCAGTAGTTGTGAAGTCCAATTCATTGAGTAGTCTTCTTAACCACACTCCCTTTAAAATATTTGGATGTTCTGCTTATGTCCATGTACATCATAGAGGTAAATTTGATCCCCGAGCCATCAAATGCATATTCCTAAGGTATTCATTGTACTAGAAAGGATACAAGTGCTTCTCTCCTATCACAAAACGGTTCTATAATACAATAGATGTCACATTTTTTGAACAATATCCATACTATTCCAAACCTTCCATTCAGGGGGAGAACATAGGCAATGAATACTAGCTTTGGAATAGCATTACCACTCAGTCTCCCACAAATTCTATCTTAAATCCTATCCTGCAAATTCCAAAAAGTGAATCAATATCTCAAACAAATGCTCCTAATAATCCCAATGAACCCTCAACTTCTCTTCCAATAGATCCAAACTTTCTTGTCCCAAACAATGATCTTCTTATCTACTCTAGAAGCAAAAGAACTCAAGAGAGAGAGCGGAGAACCAAGCATTTCTTGAGTCAGTCTAGGAATCCAACCCGAGTACAAGCCACTCTAACAATTCACAAGGTAACATCATTGAACCTCCTATTATTGAGTTACCTCCTAACGATTTGAATTTACCAATTACTATAAGGAAAGGTGTAAGATCTTGTACAAACCACCACATCTACAACTTTGTTTCCTATAAAAGTCTCTCACCAGGTTTTATAAGGCATTTATCAACAACCTTAATGAGATACAGGTTTCAAATTCTGTTCATGAAGCCTTTCAGGTACCTGAATGAAAGATAACTATTCTTGAAGAACTCAGTGCCTTAGAGAAAAACAAGACTTGAGAGATCACAGAACTACCACCGGGAAACCAAGTTGTTGGGTGTAAATGGATCTTTATAATCAAACACAAGGCAGACGACAGTGTAGAAAGATTCAAGGCTCGCCTTGTGGCTAAGGGATTCACTCAGACATATGAGATTGACTATCAGGAAACTTTTGCACCTGTAGCAAAACTCAACATTGTTTGTGTTCTTCTCTCCCCAGCATCTAACTTGGATTGGTCTCTCTACTAATTAGATGTCAAGAATACATTCCTCAATGGTGATCTCGAAGTAGTCTACATGGACATTCCTACTGGAATTGAATCTCCTATTCCAACCAATAGAGTCTGGAAACTTAAGAAGTCCTTATATGGATTGAAGCAGTCTCCACGTGTCTGGTTCAATAGGTTCTCTAAAGTTCTGAAGAGATATGGGTACAATTAATGCCAATCAGATCACACATTATTCATCAAACACTTCTCCAATAACAGAATAGTTATCATAATTGTGTACGTAGATGATATTGTTCAAACAGATAATTCTACAATTGAGATGAATAAACTCAAAGAGTTCCTAGCCAAGGAATTTGAGATCAAATATCTAGGAAATCTCAAATATTTCCTAGGAATGGAAGTAGTCCGAACAAAAAGGGCATATCTATATCTCAAAGGAAATATATATTTGATCTTCTCAAGGAAACTAGAATGATGGGGTGTAAACCGGAAGAAACTCCGATGGATTCTATAGTAAAACTCAGAATCAAAGAAAATAATACACCTGTGGACAAAGACCGTTATCAAAGATTAGTAGGAAAACTCATTTACCTATCCCGCACTAGACCAAATATTGCTTTTTCAGGGAGTGTTGTAGTCAATTTATGAATAGTACCACAGAAGAACACATGGAGGCAATCTATTGTATACTCAGGTATCTCAAGATGACACCAGGAAAAGTATTGTACTTCAGTAACAATCCCACTAGGAAAATTGAAGTCTTTGCAGATGCTGACTGGGCAAGCTCTATAGTGGATCGCAGATCTATCACTGGGTATTGTACATTCGTATGAGTAAATCTTGTAACTTGGCGAAGTAAGAAACAGTCAGTGGTCGCTCAAAGCAGTGTATAAGCTAAATTCAGAGCTATGGCCCATGGGATTTGTGAAGGAATGTGGTTAAGAAGACTACTCAATGAACTGAACTTCACAACTACTAAACCTATCAGCATACATTGTAACAATCAAGCTACAATAAGAATTGCAAAAAACCCAGTTCATCGTGACCGAACCAAACATGTAGAAATTGATCGTCATTTCATTAAAGAGAAGTTAGTTGGAAAAAATCGTGGATCTCCTATATACATCTACTCATCATCAAATTGTAAATATCCTTACAAAAGCATTATCTCGAACAATCTTTGAAGAACTGAGTTGCAAGTTGGGAATAATTAATATTTATTACCCAACTTGAGAGGGAGTGTATAATTTCTAAGAATATCTTTAATTAGGCTGGATTAGTGTTGTACAAACTGTGAATTAGTTGTAGAACATGCTAGAATTTAATTGTTGATACCCTCGGACAAAGTTGTTAAAAAAATTGTATTTCAGAGAAACTCTGATACCATGAAGATAATATCGAGAGAAATGGTGGAGAAAATCTAAAGTATTATTCTTATTATTTTTCTCGGTTTTTCAAATGTATATTCAGCACTATAAATAAGATTAAAAATTAGACAAATAGGTCACTAATCTAGGAATAATACAACTGATATCAATAACTAAATTCCAGTATATTTTACAACTAATTCACAACCTATACAACATTAATCCAGCCTAATTAAATATATTTTCAAAAATTCTACATAATCCTTCCAACAAGTTTAATTTTAAGTTATGAATTACTACTAATAATTAAAGTTAATATTGACAGTTTCCCTATAAAAAAGGAGAAAGGATCAACTATAGGATTAAGAGTGCGGAAAAATATATCTATATGAGGGGATTATTTCACCTTTTTCTTTCATGCATTATGGTTTTGAAAGTATCACACATATACATGTGTTTTAAAATGTGAATTTGATGCCATGATTAACAATTTTGAAAGAAACATATTTACGGATATTGTGACAGAAGTGTAAATTTATATATATGAATTATTAAGTATTTGATATGAGTACATAAATGTATATTTATATTCGTATACATGGGAATATAATTTATGTTATAGTATTTGAAGAATTACATAGCATCATAACAAGTTTTGAGCAAGCATCGTGAAAATTTGGGAATAATGTTTTTCTACCTATATCAAGGTCTTACGGAGTTAGGTACCTCAAGGATGTTGGTTGTAGCAGATTGGTCTTATACGAACTTCAGGTATGTATTTTACATGTGTATCTTCAGAGTATATCCATACATGCGTCTTAGAGTATGACCATACAAGCACGTCGGAGTTGGATCGCACATATATTTTGGAGTAAACCATGCATGTATCTCAGAGTTGACCAATACATATGTCATATGTATCTCAGAGTATGACCAATGACCATACATGTATCTTGAAGTTTAACCGATACGTGTATCTCAAAGTTGATCAATATATATGAAAAGATTTGATAGTATAACATGCATATTTGATAGATTTTATACATGATATATTTCATGGAACTTTCTAATAAAAGTGTTTTCTGAAACTTGTTATTTTCCCCAATACATAAATGTGATTATGAAATTATCAGTTTTTCCTATAAATAATATATATATATAACCCTTATGATTTTTACAATTACCACTTGAAAGGATATTTTACTGATAATTTCAGCTTTTTCAACTCAAAATTTATACATGGTTTATACAAGGGTTTTATATGCACATTGATTATGGTTAATATTGCATGAAGTATTTACGTCGTATGATGGACTCACAGTGCGATCCTTGAAAGATTCTAAAGTTAAAGGTTTTAGAATTTTGATATTTTGGTTGTTGTGTAAGCAAGTTGAGACCATTTTGAACTTATAATTGGTTTTATAAATTAATTGTTTTTGAATACTTTTTAATTTGTACCAGTTGTACTGTATTACATACTTCAGAATTATGTCAAAAAAATTCCAAGGTCCTCAAATTTGTTTCTATTTTATGAAGAACTGATTAGTTTTTAGTTGATTTTTCGCAACTACAAACTTTTATTTTAAAAAATTCCTTTAAGCGTATTTATCTTCTCTTTATTCATGTTCCCTTATTCAAGGTATGATAAGTGATAGTTTAAATTGATAGACTCAAGAGATGAAGCTGAAGAAGAAAAAAGCTAAGAATGACAATAATATTAAAACATATTTTGTAACTTATTTTGTGACTTTATTTTACTATTAGCTTGTTATTTAGACTTTTTTCTCTTATTTGTGACTTTATATCTAAACTAAATATATTTAAGGATTTATGTCTTAACTTTTAGTGTATTTTTACTCTATTTAATAGGTTATTAATAACTTTGTGTTTTTGATTTCTAAGTGAGGCTTATGCCTTGTCTATTTAAGAAATATATTGTTTTTTAGGAGGGAGAGCAAACAAAATAAAAACATACAACATCACCTTATATTAATTTTTCCAATTTGAATTGGAACTAAAAGTTTTGATAATGGAAGTTGCTTAAGCATTAAACTTAAATATGTAGACGTTAGACCTTTCCAAACCAGGAAGGACTACTATGCCCGATAATAGTTAGGCCCTTATGAGACTATAATCCAAACTTCCACTATAAAATATTAAGAAGAGGGGTGCTACAAAATAAAAGTAAGTAATTGAAAAGGAGATCTGAAATACATGTCATTCCATACCTTTTTCCGTGGTGCTAATTTAGGAGGATCCAAAATGACTATGTCCCATGACTCATTTCTAGAAAGAGCGCTCTTCATAAACTTAGTTGCATCTTCTCTTATAAATGAGATTTTTCCAGGATCCACTTTATTAAGAGCAATATTCTCTTTAGCAAGCGCTAGAGCTGACAATGATGTATCAACACCTGATTAAATACATAAAAGCGAGAGAATAGTTAAGAAAATGCATTTAAATATCATCTTCAGATTGAAGGCCAAAACAACATATTGTCACTAATCTTCCCAAAAATTTAATAAACACAATTGTTTGTAAAATGTATTTATGTATATTTGAATGTATTTGTACATCAAATGGTCATAGTATTTATAGGAGAGACTGTCTAGAAAAAGGAAAGGAAATCTAATAATTATGATTGAAAATATTAAACATATAATCTGATCAAACCCTTTGCATTTATATTTGAGATTTCAACACTCTCCTTCAAGTTGGATTGTAAATCTTGATCAAATCCAACTTGTAAATAAAGTCATCAAAGTTCTATCGAAGAAGTTATTTGGTGAAAATATCAACACTTTCCACTTTTGTTGAACATAAATCATGCAAATTGTTCCATCTTTAACTTTCTATTTAATAAAGTATCTATCTACCTCCACATATTTTGTTCTGTCATATTGAACCAGATTCAAGGAAATGTTGATGATTGTGTGTTGTAATAATATAGTTTGACTAGAAGTGCTGCTATAATTTGAAGTTTCATTAATAGTTTCTTTAACCATAGTACCTTACAAATTCTTTATGCGACTACCCTAAATTATGTTTTGACATTACTCCTTTCCAAAGACAAAAGTGTAATACACAGAAGTAGATCGTCTGTCCTCTACTGAGCTAGCCTGATTTGCATTGGTATAGACATCTAAGTTCCTAGCTTCATTTTTCCTTAAGAATAATCCTCTGCTAGGAAACACTTTGAGGTATGTGAGTTTGTAAACAGTTTCGAGCTTCCTTAGGAGAATGCATGTGTTGACCAATTATACCAGTGGCAAATGCTATGTAAAGTCTAATGTGAGATAAATATATTAATTTTCTTATGAGTCTCAAATATCTTTCTCTATCCATTGTTTTACAAGTCTTCAAATTTATTTTTAGCCTCAATTGGGGTATGGCTTGGTTTGCAACCAAGCATGCCTGTTTCAGTAAGGACACAGTTGAAATGTGTATATCGCATACATTTATTCTTAGAATTATTCCAGGGATATTTCTTTATTATTATTATTCGGTAAATATTTTATATTTATTATCCTTCCTTAAATAGGATTAGCATGTGTATATAAATACCCTATTAGGATTAATGAAAATATAAGTATTCTTTTAATTTTAAAGCTAATTTGGTATTAGAGTAAGAAAAAGAAAAAAATCGACTGTCCTAATTTTTTCTCTCTTAGCTATACCTACTAAGAGCCATTGATGTTCCTACGTCGATTGGGGTCTCTGTGAGGTCAGAAAAGGTTTCCATCCCTCTTTGCCCTTCTTTCGTCATGCCTTCTGCTACTTTGTCGTCGTTCGGGTTTCACTATATCGCCATAAATATTTTGTTAGGCAAACGTTCATTTTAGTACTTATATTATGTGAAAAAATTTAATTTACTACTTTTTTTTATAATCGACTACTCATGTTATTATAATCTCTTTCAATCAACTATTTCATTCAAAAAATAGTTTTAAAAAAAAAGATTATTTTCCCTCTCCGTATGTTATCTTTTTCTCTCACCATAACTAAAACCTAAACATCCATCTAAAGCTCTAAAAAATTTATCTTCATTAGAAGGAAAGAAATTAGATGAGTCTTAGAGATTTTTTTTAATTTTGGAATGAAATAGTTGATTGAAAAAGATTACAATAACATAAGCAGTCAACTACAATAAAAAATAGCAATAGTAGTAAATTAAAAAAATTCACATAATATAAATATCAAGATAAACGTTTGTCCATATTTTGTTTCTTTTATTGATGATTGCACTCAAATCACTTGGATCTATTTGTTGAAATCTAAGGGTGATGTTATGTTGTTCCTCAATTTAAAAAAATGATTATCACATAATTTCATGTAACGATTAAGGTTTTTCATTCTGATAATGGTCGTGAGTTTGTGAATCAATCTCCTACTGATTTTTTTAAAACTTGTAGCATTTTTCACCAGTCTATTATGAAACAAGTATGTTAGCTTAACAATCAATCTTTAATATCAACTTTTGTCAACTGCGACACTTTCCATTGCATTTCCCGAGTAGTGTTATGGATCAATTGGAGTTTTTGTTGTCTTGCAACCCAACATTCATGTTTCTTGAAGTAGATCTAAGACATACTTTATCGTTGATAGAAATATCTCTTTCTTCAATCTTACAACCACTATACCCAAAAAATATCTTAATCTTCCCAAATCCTTGATCTCAAACTCTTTGACAAGCATTTCTTAAGTTTCTAAATTTCATTAATATCATTGCCAATAAGAATAATGTCATCCACATAAATTAAGATTGTGATGCTCCCATTTTCAGATTATTTGTAAAATAAAGTATGATCCCTTTGACTTTATGTGTACTCAAAACGACAAACTGTCTTTGTGAACTTTTCAAATCATGCTCTAGCTTATTACTTTAGTCCGACCAAAGATTTTTTCAACTTGCAAACTTTCTTATGTCTAAACACATCTTCAAAACTAGGTGGCAACTCTAAACTATCCATTACTTCAATTCATTGTAAAGAATGCATTTCTCCATTGAGATCTGTCAGAGAAAGTGTATATGGATCCTCTTCCCGAGTTCCCCATTGAAAATGGGAAGGTGTGCACGTTGAAGAAAGCTTTGTATGGGTTAAAACAGTCACTTAAGGCATGATTTAGCAGGTTGAACCGATCAATGAAGGAATATGATTTTAAACAGGCTCAAGCATATCACTCTTTTCTATAAAAGAAATAGTAATAATATTACCTTACTTCTGGTTTACGTTGATGATATAATTGTTACAGGTAGTAATGCTGGTGAGACAGAAAGATTATTCAGTTACTTAGCAAAATAATTTGATATAAAGGATCTAGGAAATCTAAAATATTTCTTAAGTATTGAAGTTTCTAGATCTAAGCAAGAACTCTCTCTCAACGAAAATATATACTAGATCTCTTGATTGAAAATGGTAATTCTGCTTGTGCTCTTGTGGACACAACTATTGAGGTGCATCATGGTTTAACTGTCTATCCTGATCAGATTCTAACTAATAAGGAGATATATCAAAGTTTAATAGAAAAATTGATTTACTTGACTCATATTCAACCTTATCTATCTTACGATATTAGTATGGTAACTCAGCTCATGCATAATCTGAGTGACCGGCACATGGAAGCTATGAATCGAATCTTGGCCTATTTAAAGTCCTCTCCAGACAAGGGTACTTTGGTCTCAAAACATGGACACCTAAACATTACGGGTTACACCACTTCTAACTTTGTGAGCTCCAAGATGGATAAATAATCTACTTCAGGGTACCTTACATTTGTTGGAGGAAATTTGGTGACTTGGAAGAGTAAGAAACAAAACGTAATATCGTTATCCAGTGCAAAGGCCAAGTACCGTGCTATTCACCATAGTATTACAGAGGTTTCTTGGTTAAATATTTTGTTGAGTAAGCTTGGTTTTGGTCTTAAGAAGTCTATAACTTTATTTTATAATAATACTACAACAATTGAGATTGCAAATATCAGGTACAACATAACCAAACTAAGCACATTATTCTTGACAGAAACTATATCAAACACAATTTCATTACTGACATCATTAAAGTCCTATACATCAAGAGTATTGATCAATTAGTTAACATTATGACTCGTGTTGTTACTGCAAGTTCCTTCTATACATCACTATCCAAGTTGCGCATTTGTGATTCTATGCCCCAACTTGAGGGAAAGAGTTGAAATGTAAATATCACATATATTTATTCTTAGAATTATTCTAGGGATTTCTTTATTATTATTATTAGGTAAATATTTTGTATTTGTTATCCTTCCTTAAATAGGATTAGCATATGTGTATAACTATCCTATTAAAGTTGATGAAAATATAAGCATTCTTTTAACTTCAATGCTAATTGAGATCAAGTACGTATCTACATTGAGAGATTGATCCCCCATTTTTGATCATGCAACTTTTATATCTCATTTGACCTAAATCCTTAACTTCAAATTCTGTTGTCAAGTTTTTTTTTCAATCTCTCAATTTCTTTTTAATTTATCACCAATCTTAATTATGTCATCAACATATACTATTAAAATTATTCTCTTCCAATTTCTAGTTTGCTTAAAAAACAAGGTATGGACTAAATGTCCTTATGGTATTCTTGCTTCCTCATTACTTTGACAAACCAATTGAATCATGCTCTAGGTGATTGTTTTAGTTCATACAAAGACTTTTTCAATTTGCACACAATATTTGCTCATTTTTTGCTAAATCCAGGAGGCATGATCATAAAAACTTCTTCCAATACTCCATTGGGAAATACATTTTTAATGTCAAGTTATTGAAAAGGCCAAACTAGATTGGCTACTATGATAGAAGCATTCTTACAGTATTTAGTATTTCCACAGATGCAAACGTGTATAATCAATCCCACAGGTTTGTTTAAACTCCTATGCAACCGACCAGACTTTGTATCGCTCTATTGTCCCATCAATTTTGTATTTTATCGTGAATACCTACTTACAACCAATTGGTGCCTTTCTTTTGGTAGTTATATTATATCAAAATTCCATTTTTTTTCAAGTGCCTTTATTCATTTCATGACAACTTCTCTCATTTTCGGAATTTTCAAGGCTTCAGGGATTTTTTTTTAAACTTTTGTTCTATCAAGATTGTAGCTTTAGTGGGCTAGTTCTAATGCTGATGGATCTGGCTTTTAATCCGTTGGTTTATCATGAATTTCCCAACAAGTATTCTTTGTGTGACACAACTTACAACAATCATTGCAAAACAAAAAAATTTGCAAATTTGGGCCAATCTTTTATTGGTTCCCATGCATCCATGTCAAAAATTGATTGAGATCTCAAGCCCAAATTCAAGCCTAGGAAAATAACCAAATCCATCAGCATTAGAACTAGGCCTATAAGAGACAATGTCTTATCACAACAATGGTAAGTCTTACCTCGAAACAATTTTGATAAAAAAGTGGAATTTGTGATAAGGTATTGACCTAATATGAGAAGACATTGGTCCAGTGTGGAAGAGCATCCAGTGTCGTAATAAGGCTTAGCACGATAAGGTAATGTCTTACCATAATAGTAGTAAGCCTTAGTTTAAAACGATTTTGATAAAAAAAATGAATCTAAACCAAATGCCCTACTAGTTTGATAAATGACTCGGGTTTTAGCCTCCAAGTAATTCGAATACTTGTTCTTTTCCACCTTTTTCTGGTACTAGATTGAATCACCAGCCCACTCCTAGCTCTCCTCTTAACTCATATTGAGTTCTTGCTAGATATTTAGAATCTCCATATAATAATTTGTAACTCCTTTTTCCACTGTTTAACTCCTTATAGACAAGTCTTTATCTTAAATATTTGTGACGAATCCTCACCATTAGAACAAGTTTCTCTAGCAACATCCCACCTCTTTTGCCACAAGTATAAAAAGATATTCAATTGATAATATCATGGAATTGACGAGCCACACAAACACCATAGAGTTTTCTAAACTCCACCATTACATTACACTGGCATTTGTTAACACAGGAGTTACATGTTAGAAGTTGTTAATCAATAATCTTCCCAAAAGCTTTTGGGAGAGTTGGTGACCAACATCTTCTAACACATCCCACCAAAAATGTACTTATGATAATATATACTGAGACAACTAATGTATACAACCATAAGGGAAACCTTTCAACTTAGATTGCTCTTAATAAAATTGTAACAAGTGGATATGCCATTATCTTTTTTCTTCTTTAGCTTAATAATCTAATAAAATTATAGAATTATTATAATTTTAAAATAATTAGGATTATTTTTATCACAATTGTTATTGGATTACGATAAGATCTAGTAGAGTTTGAGTCTTGTTAGAATTAAGAGTCTTTTATTTTACCTATAAATAGGCTTATTATTATAATTTTCGACTTTTATTCATTTAATTATAAAATTAATTTTTGAGAACATTTGTTTTTCAATTATCCCTTCCCCACCTTTCTAACCTGTGTCAGTTGGTTAAGAGCTTCTTGATTTCGATTTCTTAAACAAAATTAAATCCTCTTCTCTCAAGTATTTTGTCACTATTTACGTGAAACCATTACAAAATTTGTTATACTTTGGAGAAAAATAATATCGCTTGATATTTTCTTACCTTAAAGTGAAATCAAATGAGTATTTTGATGACTAAAAACCTCCTACCTTGGATGAAGAGCCACAAATTAATAATGAGTATTTTGACAATTTGTGTTCACTCATATACGATAAAAAATTACCGGTTCTCAACAAATATGATGAGAAATTCTCAATTCTCAAGAAAGAAGATGAGCATAAGGGACTTGAATGGCCAAAAGAAATTGACTATTTTTGGACAAGAACGAGATTTTTCGTAACCAAGTTTCATATTCTTTCCAATTCAATTTTCCCATCATTTACTCATAGTCCTCATGGTTTCAAAAAAGATGCATTTGATAATTCTAAAGCAAGAATGTTCCATGAGTGTGTTCAAGAAAGAATTTGCAACAAGAATTTAAAGTACAAATTAAATGCATGCAATCATTGTAAGTTCGTCAAACTCGATAATGAGTTTTTTCTTAGTCGAGGGATCGAGGGGTCAAATACCGGACAAAATTATAAAATTATTAGAATTTTAAAATAATTAAGATTCTATATTCTAGAATTATATTTTTATTATAATGGTTATTAGATTAAGAGTTATTATTATATTAGGATAAGATTCAGGATTGTTTTGGGTCCTTTTAGAATTAAGAGTCTTTTATTTTACCTATAAATAGGCTTATTTACATTATAATTGTAGAGTTTTATTTATTTAATTATAATATTGATTTTTGAAAACTTTTGTTCTTTAATTATCTCCTCCACACCTTTTGAACTGCATCATTAGTCCAGTCAAGTTAGATACCATGTGAGGGTAATTGTTTTTAGATACCATATGGGAGTAATGTTCTAGAATTATATTTTTATTATAATGGTTATTAGATTAAGAGTTATTATTAGATTAGGATAAGATTCAGGATTGTTTTGGATCCTTTTAGAATTAAGAGTCTTTTATTTTACCTATAAATAGGCATATTTACATTATAACTGTAGAGTTTTATTTATTTAATTATAATATTGATTTTTGAGAACTTTTGTTCTTCAATTATCTCCTCCACACCTTCTGAACTGCATCATTAGTCCAGTCAAGTTAGATACCATGTGAGGGTAATTGTTTCAGTCCAATTAGATACCATATGGGGGTAATGTTCTAGTCCAGCTAGATGCCATATGAGAGGCAATTCATCTAGCCAGTTAGCCACCATGTGAGGGTAATTGTTCTAGTCCAGTTAGTTAACATATAGTGGTAATTAATCTAGTCCAGTTAGATACCATATGCATTAGCCATTACATACTCGTATACAAAAAGGAGAACCAAAGAATCAAATTACGGCCAAGACTTTTAGAAATAAGAAAAAAATATAGTTTAAGTGGTCTACAAGAGCCAAACTTGATGTTCCTACAAATCAAAATGCCAGCTCCAAATATAGCACTTTGACCGATGAATTAGCATACTACCTTCTCTTTTATTTCTTAAAAAAAATATTGCTACTTGTTAGGAATTATAGAAGTAAAGTAGTAGAATTAGGGAATCACTTAATACCAGTGACATAAATAGCACCCCCACGAGCTGCATTTAAGGCAAAACCACCACTGTAGCAACAAATGTCAAGAACTTTCTGACCATTTGAAATAGATGATATGAATTTCCGGTTCTCACGTTGATCAGCATAAAATCCAGTCTTTTGTCCCTCGAGTGAAATTGCAAAAGAAAGTCCATTCTCAATAACCTATATCAGATGAAGCACATTCAATTATTATTGCAACGACATACTACAGGCACAAATGAATCAATGCTCATGGGGATGTAAAGACTGATCTGTGAGATCTTTTTGTATATATTGAACTGTGTTTGTACAGCAACTTTACTTACAAACTTATAGGAAAAACATCTCTTAATTATTACTGAAATAAACAAGAATAAAATCTCCTAATAAAGTAAAAAAAATCTAATAATGTTCCTAACCCTCTAATCAATATACAATAAGATCAAATCCTTAGCATTTACTCTTGAGATTTCAACACTTCTTCTCAAGTTGAATCATAAATATTAATCATAACTTGCATATAATGTCATCAAAATTTTATTGGCAAAATCCTTTGGTGAAAATATCAGCAATTTGTTCTTTTTTTAGAACACAAATCATGCAAATTGCTCCATCATTAACTTTATCTGTGATAAAATGTCTATCTACTTTCACATATTTTGTTTTTACATGTTGAACCAAATTAATAAAGATATTGATGGTTTCCTTGTTGTTATAGTATAACTTGATTTAGAATTTTTGGTCTATCTAGATTGGAAGTAAAATCATGAAAATCGGTACACAAAATTTTGTACGAAATAAATATAGGGTTAGGATGAAGAGTGCAAGACTGAGTTTGTTTTCCCAAAGCAGTAGTTAACTCAAAATTACATGTTTTTGGGATGAACTCCTGGGTGTTTTTGAATCTATCATAGGTTAAGACTCTCTTGATGCATAAGTATGAAGTTGTATCTGTTCTTTAACTTTGGCCTTCGTGAATAATTAATCATAGATTTTTCCATATCACGTCCTATATTTAAGTTTCCTTCTATAGATGGCAAAACAAAACAGGGTGGGGTAGTCAGCTCATGATTTGGACCATTTGGATTCGACTCTCTTTGGATTAGATCACAGTTTGCATAAAGTTTTAGGTATGTTTGTAATAAACATTAGAATTCGGTCTACTTCAAGGAATTGTATTTTTTTCGTTTAGTTATTCCATTTTTTCGAAGAGTGTAGATACGATAATTTTGGTGGATTATTCCATGTTTTTAAAGATAGTTCCCAAGGTAATGTTAAAGCATTATTACTCAATAAATAAACCCAACACATTCGAGTATGATTATCAATAAATGTCACAAACTATTTAAAGTGAGTACGATTAAGGAAACAAGAGGATCCCCACACATTACTCAAAAGTAAAGTGAAAGGCTTAGAATGTTTGTATTTGGTATTAGAAAAAGAAATATCTTGATGTTTTACTAATTCATAACTCTCAAACTAAAAATTGATGGATTTATTTGAACACATAGATGGAAATAAATATTTCAAGTACTGAAAATTAGAGCGTCCCATATATGATGCCATAACAAAGTTTCATTATTCATAGGAACAACTACAAAATAAAAAGTTGTAATTTGACTATTTTCTCTCACATTGGCCTCATTAAAGTAGTATAATTGTTCGCAATTTTTAGCACTACCAATCGTCAGCATCGATGATATGTCTAAAGGACAATGAGATAGAAATACTTAGCTCATTAATTTGAGATTTTTGTTAGCTAAATAACAAATATTAAATTATATGAAAAGTTTAGGACATGAAAAACATATTTGAGTATTATAGAGTTAGAAATTTAGATACTTCTTTTTCTTGCAATAGTTGTGAGAGATCCATCTATTACTCTAACTTAAGATTACTAACACATACTGAGGAATATGTGAACAAAGGGCATTCGTAATATGAGTAGATGCAAATGATCCAAGGAATTTTAGAGTGTGAGGTAGTAATTAAGGACACTTTAATAATTACATTTATATGTCAAAGAAGCTGAAAAAACATTTGAAGATGACATGACAAAATTGTGAATACTGGAAAATATTCTATATAATTGATTTAATTGTTTCGAATTAAATACTCCCTTAAGCTGGAGTCATCATGGGATTGTTGGTGATCTTGAGACTTGATAATTTTGATCCCTATTTTATCTTAGTTTTCAATTTGTTGGCTTATCATGGATTTTCCAATAAGTATCGTTTTTTTTTGCATGCCTTACGACAATGATCACAGAAAAAAAAATTTGTTGTGAATTTGGGCCAGTTCTATTTCCAAAGGGCTCCTTGGTAAAATTGATTGAGGGCCTAATATTTGTACCCAATCCAAGCCTAGATTAAGTGTAAGGGTCCATTACTTGAGACTAGGCTAAATTCATAACAAAACTAGATCCATTTTATTCTTTAAAACAAGCACACCAACAATTTTAAAGCACCCAATACTAGTATGCTCATCAAGCCCAAGTCCGCCTTTCTTATCTTGCCCACACCTAGCTCTAGCATTCAATTCATGAGAGTTAGGGCAGAGTGTTCATGCGAGCCAGCACCACCCAAGGAATTCTGGTACCGCTGCCTCCCACACTGCCAAGGGTTTCGTTCAACATCACTTGTCGCTATCTTTCCTCTCTCCTCACTTAAGCGAATATTCTTTGACATTGGATAAAGGTTGTCATCCAAGAACTCCCTCGTACATCATTGAGGTCACGATTTAAGCTAGTGAGAACTTCAAAAACTCATTCCTTTTCTACCTTTTCCCAAAAACGAGTTATCAGAGGTGCATTCCCAATCTTCCTCTAAGCTCATATCGAGTTCCTACAAAAGTGTAAGCATCTCCATATAATACTCGATAACTTTTCTTTCTCCTTGCTTCATTCCCCACAAATGAGTTAACTCAAATATTTGTGAGAAATTCTCACCATCAGAATATGTCTTCATTACAACTCCACTTCTTTTCTTGTTAATAGGAATAGGTATGTTTTTTCTTATTACCATAGAATTTATTGAACTCTACCGTTGTAGTGCATCGACTTTGGTTTGGTCACATTCCTTAGTTTTCCCTGTCAAGTATCACATTTTACCCTATCCATTGATAATGAGCTTTATCGATTGAACCCCATTGTATGTAATTTTTACCATTGAATTTGTCAACAATAAATTGAAGTGAAGAATTTCATATCCGCTAGAACTCACAGTGGTATGGTTTTTGTTTATGAATTGGTGTTTTCTAATATTGTTTTTTGACTATTTACTCAAAATCAAATAAGCCATAAGCTCAATTTTAAGTGAACCTTACTCTCATACCAATAAGACTATGATTTTTGAAATATATTTCTATATATCGAATTGTGTTTGTACAAAAGCTTTACTTACAAATTTATAAGAAAAACTAGATCTAGAAAAAAAGGAAAAAAAATTCTCCCCATTATTTCTGAAATAAACAAGAATAAATCCCCTAATATTGTCACCATATTCTAATAATGATCCTAATCTTCTAATCAATATACAATAAAATCAAATCATTAGCATTTACTCTTGAGATTTCAAAAGGATGTTCTAAATACCATATGTTACTTTGTGGGGAGCATCAAAATAAATATTTCTTACACATTCAGCTAAGACAGTCCAACAAAAAGGTCCTTGAAAGGCCAAAACAACTAAATAGTACATGAAAAATTATGAGAACTAAAAAAATCAAACACATTTTAATTCTCATTCATTATAATGATTTTCAGGGATTATATGTATAATTATAGGGATAATAAGACTAAAACCTTAATTCTAATAGGACTTTAAATAAGACTCTTAAACTAATAAGGAAACTATTATTAAAGAAACTATATAATAATATCTAATATTCAAATTTGGACTCTCTCATGATTGTGGTGGATAGGTTCTCAAAAATAGTAAACTTTGTGGCTTGTAAAAAAAACTTTTAATACCTGAATTTTTTTCAAGGAAATTGTTACTACATGGCATCCCAAGTCTATTGTTTCAAACACTACGTCAAGTTCATAAGTCATTTATGGAGGAAATTATGGAAGAGGTTTAGGCACTATCTTAAAATCTAGTGATATGCCTTAGGGATATGCCTGGGTGCATTTCAGGTGACAAACCTAAACATTAGGCCCTAGTATTGGCTACTTCGAACATAGGGGTTACTAAGAGTAAAATTCGCGAAAAAGAACCAGTTGTATGGAAAAGTCGAATTTGCTTTCAATATATGATGAGTAGGCTCATTAGTAAGAGTCCATTCACTATTGTGTATACAAAGGTACCTAAGTTTACGAGTGATTTCTCTATCTTGAAACTTTTCAAGAGTTAACTATCAGTTAAAACTATTGATGTTCACATGATGACTACGGTGAAACATTTGGAAAAGGTTACCAATACTTACAGGCTCAAGAAAATAAGAAGTTGAGGTTTAAAGAGTTTGATGTTGGGGAGTTAGTGATGGCACACCTAAGTAAAGAAAGAACTATTGGCAACTATTATAAGTTATAGGATCGCAAGATTAGGCCATTTAGGATCAAGAATAAGTGTCTTTACTCATCTAACCTATACTTAGTTTTATTTTGTTGCTTATGAGTCTATCGTTTATTATTTTCCCATGTTGTTAAAGTTAATTTATTTTTCTATTAAAGAGTGCTTATCATTCTATCGTTTAGTATGAGTTGTAACTAAATGGAGAGTGTCTAATTTGTCTTTTAGTATGAGTTGTAACTAAAGGGAGGGTGTCTACTTTGTCTTTTATATTTGGTGCATCATATTAGATAGGTTAAGTTTAACTATATTGGAATGAATTGTATTTAGTCTCTACAATATTTGGTGACAAGCTATTTAATATAGTCGAACAAAATTAATCATAAATATTTTAATAAAATAATTTTTTATTATAAAATTTATTTAAATCAATATTTAATTTATTTTTATATTTTTATTACATTTTAAAATAAAATAAAAAATATTAGTTTTTAATTTGAGATGAAAGAAAAAATCAAGACACATAATTTTATAATTGAAAATTCAAACAGACACAGCTAAGTGTCAAGTACGATTTAGACCCACACCTTCTGATCGTATTAAATTTTTACATAACCGTACTTCTTTTATATTTTACGATACGGTCTAATTTTACAGCCAAACGTATGACTATACAAAAATTATACAATCAGGCTCTTTACTATTGTGTAACTAACATGCCATTCGTATGAGTAGGCTTTTGATACAGCTCACATTTGGCATGGTATTAAGGCTAGGTGAGAGAAAAGAGAAGAGAATTGGCATGATTTGTATTTTCTAGTTTTCGGCTTGTAATCTCCCTAACTTGATTTAAAGAAATCAAGTTTGATCTAAGGAATTCTTTGTTTCTAAGTATCAATTTTCTGGTTCCTCCAGAGATCTTGAAACGTCTTAAATTTGTCAAAAGTGAAAATTTCATGGGTTTCCTACCTTTGCTCTCTGGGGACAAGTAGATGACTCTGTTTCTCTCAATTCTGACACATCCAATCCTTCTTCTTTCAAGATTTCAAGGGACGGTCTCCAATTTATATGGTTAATGTCACAAACTTTACCAACACAATCCTCTATTTCTGGTCTGTACTTTTCAACCCAAGCAGCAGATGATGCTATAACAGCTATATCTCCAAAGATATCAACAATCAACCCGGACAATCTGCAATGAAGACGTGAACACCAAATCTAAAGATGATTCAACATAAACAAAATGGGAACAGAGAGAAAGAGATGATAAACAAGGGTTCTAAATGTATAGTTAAACCAATAAAACATAAATTCACGTGTATTTTATTTTATTTTTATTAAATGTGTTCTCTATACTTTAAAATTTCCTCCATACAAATTGCATGATATTGGAGCATCATTCATTACGAAACAAGAACACAATTTCAATGCTAGATATCAAAACAACCTTAACGCAGACATCAGGGTTCCGGTAGGCTGCTTTTGAAAAATAAGATGCACACTGATACATTTTAAAAGGGCTTTCAACTCCAAGTAATTTAGACGTTAGTTCCATCAACAAATGTCAATTAGTATATCCATGCATTGTTTTGCATGAATAGATTACTGGTTTTTAGTTTTTCTTTTCGTCCCCGGTCATCCTTTACATTCTTCCTCCCCCCGCCCCTCAACCCTCTTTCCCTTCCACTTTTCCTTTCACCCCACGAAACTTACCAACTACATAAAAATAGCATAAAATAGCAAAAACAAGAACTTTCTCCGATACTAGAAAAACTTTCCTAGGAACAACATATTTATTATGTGCTAGGTATGCAAAAATGAGAGGTTGTCCTAAGAGATGGAGAAACTATACAAGTCACTGTTGAAATTCCCGATTTTCAGGAGGTTTCAATCACAAAAATATGATTTTCATAATATGTAATTATGGTAAATTAAGAATTTAATTAGGAGATTTCATTTACATAACTTAGAATATTTATTTTTCTTTTTTTGTCCTACATCTTTTACTAGTAGGTAATCCTGTACAAAATATATACTAAAAATAACAAAGAACACATCATTCTACATTTCATTCTTTTCAATATGGTATCATGGCATGGTTTCTATTAAACCAACTTCTAATGGCAGATCTTATAGCCTCAAAAACCTCAGAAATTGATAATCTTAATCAGAATTCATAAAATCAGAATTCAAAAACCTTTTCCACTATGAATTTAAATGATAGTCCATTTTTACAACTCTCAATAGAAAAATTAAATAGGAGACATTTTAGAGAATGGGCTCAATCAGCTCAATTCACCGGAGAAATTAATAAGCCAAAATCCACCAACATCAATGCTCAACGTTGGAGTTCTGAAAATTCAATGTCACAACCTAACTCATCCACTCCATGGTACCCTCCATTGGTAAAATTTACCACTTTCTACCCCCAATCAAAGAAGTATGGAAAAATGTATGGGAGACTTACTCCGACGATGAAGACTTCGACTACATCTTTGACCTAAAAACCCAACTCTAACAATTGAAACAAGGAGATAAAGATGTCATTGATTACTACATGAAAATGACATCACTATTACAAGAACTTGATCTAACTTATGAAGAAGAATAGGTGTGGGCAAAAAATAGCACACGTTACCGAAAGGTTGGAAACCGAGAGAGTATTCGAGTTTCTAGTGGGTTTGAACTAAGAGCTCGACGATGTCTGTGAGAGGGTCCTCAACCGTCGCCCACTACCGTTGATGACTCTCTGCAAGTAGAGTCATTATCGCACTTTTTTACTTAATATTGACTTATTTTATTTAATAAATAGTATTTTTAAGGCCAAAAATATTAAAATATAAACTTTTTAGTGAAAAGGGGAAAAATATAATTTTTGGGATTTTTTTGAAATTTTTATGAATTTTTAACACATGACTAATCAGAAGCTAACATGTGGCATACCATGCAGGCAGAGGAGCTAATTGGGCAAGGCACGCAAACACCATGCAAACAGGTACAACGAATATTAAATCATCGCGTGTGAGGAGGACGAACCAAGTCACGTGTTAGCACGGTATTCAATCCAACTTCGGAGCGCGGTCACACAGCACTACCACGTGTTGCCACGCGATTGCTTCCCGCGTTCCACCCGTACGCCACAACATTCGTTACCACGAATCACGTTATGCCACGTGGTGGTGACTCAACGGACGTTGACACTAACCGGTCTCCGCTACCATGCGTCGCGCTCTGATTCGCCCAGTGAATTCTGTGTGACACGTGTCACACTGTGATTGGCTGACGCTGCTGATTTTGCTTGTTTTGATCTCGACCCTTCTTGATCTAAAGCCTATATGACGGTACAGATTGCACATGAGCTATATTTAAGCCCCTAATCACCCCTATAAACCCGAAGGGATCGTAATTAGCATAATTTTGGTCAATTTTTGGAGCTAAAAAGAGAAAAATACATTCAAAAGGGGATACAATTTTGGTGAAGATTAAGAAAAGATTAGCACTACAACTCAAGAGATTAATTGTATTTCTTCTTCTACTTTTTTCTTTATCAATTTTTATGTTTTTCTTTATGAAAAATATTAGTTTTATGAACACAATTATGTGTAGTAATTTATTAATCAAGGGATTTTATGAAACCAATTTTCATCATGTGATAATCTAATATTTTACCCCAATTATAATTTTAATTTAATTTTTATACTATTAAGTTTTTGGCTAACAATTTGTCTATAGAGACAATTAGAATTATTTAATTATTTATCTTCATTAAATAACATGCATAGTTTCTAAGCAGAGATGTATGATTCTTATACATGTGATACATAATTGATTAACTTAATGAGTAGTATGCAATTTAATTGGCATGAGAGTGTAATTAAATTAATTACTATATGGTGTGTAATTTACTTGAGAAATAAATACATGCTAAGTAAGATTCAATTGATCATGTAATTAATTGATAATTATATTGGGAGGATTTTAGCGATTCGCATATTTAGAAAATTGGAAGATTAAGTATTTTAAGATATTTTCTCATATATCTTCTTAGTTACCAAATCTGATTCAATTAATTGTTGCTATTTACTTTTAATTATTTTAATTTTGCTTCCTTAAAATATAAAAACACAAAAAATGATTTTTAATTTGTTTTAGTTTTAAAAATTAATTTCTAATAAAATAATCTCTGTGCGAACGATCTTGTCTTATAATTATATTACTTGTTGTGATACGTATACTTGCATATTTATTACACACACAATTTGTGTAGTGATCAACCGTTAGTCCGCGAGGTCTTTTCGAATATGACACAAAGATCATAGGCACAAGATGATGCTCGCCTTTTCACCTCTCGATGATCTCCATCTCTGTTTCACGAGGAACTGGTTAAGAAGTCAGCCCTAAAAGTGAGAATAAGATCAAGGCTAAATGAGCTAGGAAGCTCAAATGGGTCGAGTGCATTAAGTGACTCTAATAGCCCTAGTGGATTAAGTAACTCTAATGGGCTTAATGGAATGGATTATAGGGTGGGCCATTCTAACGAAATAAAAAATAGTGTTGAGTCTTATACAAATAATGGGCCTCATGGAATTCAATCTAAGCTAGGTCCAAATTCTCAACGAAAGCACATTTTTGGTGAACACTGTCGAAAACCTTGACACACTAAGGATACTTTTAAGAAATTCATGGAAAACCCATAGATTAGAAACCAAGAAATACAAATCTCGAAGTTATCACATATCAATCGATAACCAAATAGAGGGAGCTTTCAATCCGAAGCAATTAGATCAACTTTACAAACTTTTTTCCAACCTTTCAAGTTCTGATCAATCATTTACAAGTAATCTTTAGCCAACAAATGTAACCACTTAAGTCTCTTGTAACCACGTTCCAAACAAAAATCCCGTGGATTATTGATTCTGGAATGTCAAATCATATAATTAATACCTATCAATTATTTACCACTTACTCTCCATATGCTAGAAATCTTAAAGTTAGAATTGCAGATGGATATCTCTCGATCGTTGCAGGAAAAAGGAGTATTTGTATCTCAAATTCTATAACACTCGTTTCTATGCTTACTTTCCCAAACCTATCCTGCAATTTAATTTAGATTAGTCAATTGACAACAATTTCATTGTTCTGCTAAATTTGTTCCCTCTTATTATGTATTTCAAGACCTATCATTAAGAACGACGATAGGTAGTATTAGAGAGTATGGAGAACTGTACTATTTTGATGAAACCAAAATGAGTCAGTAAATTTAAATTGCTACTTGTGATTATATTTCTACTTTTAGGGATAGCTAAATTTTATTATGACATTATAAAAAGGTACATCCAAACTTTCAATATTTAAAACAATTATTCCCTTGCCTATTTTTGAATAATAAAAAAATCTAATTTTTAGTGTGAGATTTGTAAGTTTGCAAAAAAATAACGTACTTCGTTACCATAAGTGCCATATAAACTTACTAAACCTTATACCCTAATCCACAATAATGTATAGGGACCATCATGTACCCCTAATAGTACTCACATCAAATGGTTTATCACATTTATTAATGATCATACGCGTGTATGTTGGGTCTAACAATTAAAAGAAAAAATTGAGATTCAAAATATTTTTATTAGTTTTCACACAATGATTCAAACACAAATACAAATTCTATGCACTGATAATGTTACAGAATATTTCAACCATATCTTACAAGATTACTCTCAAAAACATGGAATAATCCACTAAAAATCATGTATTGACACTCTTCAACAAAATGTGATAACTGAACAAAAGAATAGACACCTTCTTGAAGTTGCTCGAGCTTTAATGTTTATCTCAAATATACCAAAACAATTCTAGGGAGATACTATTCTAATCTCAATATATCTCATTAATAGTATGCCTGATCAGGTCCTTTCTTTTGAAACACCACTTCAAAAATTAAATATCTTCTTTCTCACAACTCATCATCAGTCGAACCTGACTCTGAGAATGTTTAATTGTACTATATTTGCACAAGATCATTCCAAAACTAGATCCAAACTCGATCCAAAAGCCATCAAATGTCTTCTCTTAGGTACTCTTCTACTCAAAAGGGGTTCAAGTGTTATGATCCCACCAATGGGATTTTTGTTAGTCTCGTGCTACATTCTTTGAAAACATTCCCTTCTACTTAGTCCTCTCCCTAAGGGAAGAATAATACCAAAGAGGATCGAACTTTTGACACCTTTGATTTTGACCACATTTATCTCACTCTTCCTAATTGCCTCTTCATCTATTACTCATTATCAGAATAATAAAATAAACATAGAATCTGAGCCAAAAACACCTTTGCCACCGAAAAACTTTAACTTAAACTCAGGGGGAGAAACAGAGAAACAAAATAACAAAGAGATAATTACTATCTCATGGAAGTCAAAATTAAAACACAAGGAGAATTTCACACTTAAACACCAAGAGAGTCAGAACCATTGATAGATCCAAATATCCATAAGCCTACAATGAATCCAGGTATCTCTGAATCCCCTCAATCTCTTGAGTTACCTATTACTCTCTGAAAACAAAAACAAACATCTACACTCCATCCTATTTCCAAATTTGTTTCAAATAAAAACTTATCTTTTGGGATTTTGTATAAGAGACAATATTGTGTATAAACTAAAAAAGTCACTTTATAACCTTAAACAAATCACCCAGATCTTGGTTTAATAGATTTGCAAAAATGATGAGGAAACAAGGGTATCAACAAGGACAATCAGATCATATGATGTTTTTCAAACACATTGGAAATGGAATAAAAACAATTTTGATAGTGTATGTCGATGATAAAATCATGACGGGTGACAATCTAGAAGAAATTGAGAGAATGGAGAAAACTCTTGCCACAAAATTTGAATAAAGGAGTTAGGACAAATAAGGTACTTCTTAGACATAGAAGTTGCAAGATTAAAATGTGAAATTATTGTTCTTCAATGGAAATATATTCTTGATCTTCTCACCAAAACTAGCATGCTTGGAAATAAGCCAAGTGACAACCAATAGAAGCAGGAAAGAAGAATGAAGATATGGGAAAACTAATTGGAAAACTAATGTCTCATACCAAACCTGATATTGCATTTACAGTCAATGTAGCAAGTCAACACATGCACTCTTCAAAGAAAACTCATTTGGAAGCACTTAAAAAAATTCTTTGGTATCTAAAAGAGTCCTCAAGCAGAGGATTGTTCTTTAAGAAAAATGGAACCATAGAAATAGGAGTCTTTACTCATGCAGATTAAACTGATTCAGTAGAAGATAAAAAATCCACTACAAAGTATTCTATTTGGTTTCGAAAACTTAGTAACTTGAAGGAGTAAGAAACAAAATGTAATTGCTAAGAGTAGTGGTGAAGTTGAGTTTAGACCAATTGCATAAAGGATTTGTGAAGCTTTATAGTTAAGAAAGTTGTTCATAGAACTTCATATTGCAGTAGAATATATAATTAAGCTTTACTGTGATAATAAAACTGTCATCAACATGACAGAACAAAACATAGAGAAGTATATAGACATCTCATCAAGGAAAAAGTCAAAGATGCTACTATTTGCATGACCTACATTCCTACAAAAAAAGCAAACAACGGATATATTCATAAAAGGACTTCCTCAACGATATTTCAATGATTTTATTGGCAAGTTGGAGATGATCAACATCTATAATCTAACTTTAGGGGGAGTGTTGAAATTCTTAATTTTCGGTAGGTTTCAATTATAAAAATATGATTTTCATAATCTTCAATTATGGTAAATTAGGAACTTAATTAGAAGATTTCATTTACATAAATTAAGATATTTATTTTCCTTTTTTTGTCCTACATTTTTACCATAAAATAGTAGATAATCCTGTATAAAAGATATACTGAAAATAACAAAGAACACATTGTTCTACATTTCATTTATTTCAATAGTCACCTTCACTATCAACAAGCCAAAAATTATTTGCATTGGCTGAGGTATCTCTCTCTCTCTCCATGAAACTTATCAATTATATAAAAATAGCAAAACAAGAGCCTTCTCCAGTACTAACAGAATATTTCTTAAGTACAACAGATTATTTTCTATTTACGCAGAAGAGGAGATATTGTTGCTAAGAAATAGAGAAACAACACGTGAGTATTAACAAACAATGTTGAATACCTGTCACCTTCACTATTAACAAGCCGAAAAGCATTTGTATTGACTGAGGGAAGTCCCAAATTCTTACGTAATGTTATAGCTGCGCCAATTCTTGTTTGAAGTAGCTTCTCCAAATTCAGTGCATATAAAGGATCTCTGCACCATGCATATAACTGATTTAAGTTAATTTTATCCCAATGAAGAGTTAAGGCTGAGTTGGCAAGCAACCACTTGCATATATTATACCTAATTGCTTCTTCTTCAAGCTGCATTAGTCGAACACGGAACATGGATACAGAATTGTACATGCCCCATCCTATTGGTTTTTCTGTCCCATCAGCTACTAGCACAATATCTCCAGTTTTAGGTGGTGGTCTACCTATTATTCTATCAACAGCTCTACTGTAAATCATTGGGCTCCCATCCTTGAAGAGTTGTGTCTTCCCTTTTTTAAGTACAACCTTTGCAATACCTAGCAGGCCCAAAAGAGAGTAAATATGAATTTTTCGAGGCACTATTTGGGTCAAGACAGATATAGAACATATAACTCTCCAACCTAACAGAAAGTAAGATCTTCATCCAACTTTAGCATTTAATAGAATCATGGGAGATAAAAAGAGCAAATGCAAGAGTAAAGCTTGAGGAAGCATAGACTTGATGGTTGACACTTGGCAATCCAAAACTGAAACAGATGGTAGAACTATCCAAGGTTTTAAAAGGCGGCTTTCACAAGGCGAAGCATAAGCCTCAAGGTGGTATGAGTCATAAGCCTCATTCTAAAGAGTATTGAGATGGTTTTCTCCCACGATGCAAGTTATAAGCATAATTTAATTTTTTTTATTAAGAAAACACTAATAAGATGAACTTATAAAATAACAAAATTTTAATAACACAATCATAATCTAATATTGAAATAGCTATGAAAACAAGTTAAAAATATGATTTTATAAATATTAGTAATATGATAGAAGCGTGGGGTAGAATTGGGATTCTTGAACCCAAACACATAATTTCAACCCGGTTGTTTTGCCCTCTAAAAACTCATTTATTTTTAGCCTAGTACGGGTTGAGTACTATGTCACTAGGGATTTTCAACCCACCTATGAGAAAAAAATCCCACAAACAGAGAAATTTTGAGGCATATAACCTCATGGCGCACCACTAACTATTTAAGCCTCTCGATCGAAAAGGCATAAGCCTCAACTGAAAAGACATAAACCTCAAATAAATCACTTAAGGTTAAGTCTTAACTTGTTAGATAGATGAGACATACTAAGACGAGTCTCAAAATATCAATTTAAAACCATGGAGCAATTGCAAAAATAAATATAGACTTACACATTCGTTGAAGAATTGTTACAAGTATATTTCTATCCAAAATTCAAAGATTAGTTATCTAAAAAGAAATGTATAACTAACCAGATTAAATAAAACGGCATCAATGGTTGGTTTTACAATTTAAATAAAATGCCCAAACATCCAGATATCATGCAGAGCACTATTATTTGAAAAAGAAAATTTGAATTAGCAAAGCACACAAATCAAAATGAATGCTAAAGTTGCTAGTATTGCACTCAAACTCATCTTTATGTGACAAATGACATGTACATTGAACACAAAACTTCTCAATTTTTTTTTAATAATAATGTCAAGTGATGTAGTGCAATTAACATCCAGAGGGAAGATGAATTAATCAAAATGAAACCTAACATGAATCATTAATATTTGAGCAAAAACACAAAAGAGGTCGATGATAATAACTCTATAAATATATTATGGTGTTTCTTATCAAAAAATACTACTTTTTTTAACAAAAATATAACAACAAGGTAACATCTATACTAACATTTTTATTGATAAATAAAATTATAAATATATTTTTTTAGAATATTAAATGAGACTATTCTGCTCAACTTAACCCATTTAAAAATAAGTTGAATTAAACTTGGCTCATACAAATTTAAATAAGGTAAGTTGAGCTATCTCACCTAAAGTGAGTAAAAACTAAGCGAGTTGAGTCAACTCAACTAATTTGATACATCTATGTATAATAGCACTTCTATTTACAAAAAATTGTAGAAAAACAACTAATGTGACAGTTATCTACAAGTTAAGGCAGTCGGACCTACTTTTGCTTACATGTGTCACATAACTTCTTGTTATACAACAAGTTCATATAAATAGAATTTTTCATGTGTATAACTCGGCATTCAGCGTGACATTTCAGATTGACCCATACCAAAAAAATTCAGCACTGTCTTAAAAAAGAAGCATTAAAAATTATGACTTAAGAACTGAGACTCATGCAGTCAGGTAAATTGAAAAAGTTAAAAGCAATGAACTTGACAATTAGAGAGAGGGGAGAGAAACCTTTTGGACAAGCAAGAGCGAGCTCTTGAAGAGTAGTGACCGCTGGAGAAGAAGAAACAGACAAAGACTTTATCAAACAAGCAGGAAGCTGCTGCTGCATTATTTCTGAGCTGCAAACAATGAGACTCCGCATTTCTTTCCACTCCTAACCCTTTCCCTTGAGATTTTTTTTTTAATGCCGAACAAAGGAAGGAACGGCATGTTTGGATTCCGCTAAAGTAAGATGTGACTTGTGAGGGGTATGGTTTGACATTAAAATTAAAATAGGATTTTTAAAAATTAAGAACTTGTATAGTAAAAATAAAAGTTATAAAATAAATATAATTAAATTATTGGAATTCCTTTTGTTTGGATTCGCTATATTAATTTGGTATTTATTCAATCATCAAGATATATTTTTATTTTTAATAACAAAATAACTATTAATTAAAATTTAAATTTTATATTTTAAATATTGATTAAGTTTAGAATTTAATTTTTTTTTTTCATAATAAGGACTTATTTGATAATAATTTTTATTCTAAATTTTTTATATTTTTAAGTAAATTTTTAATCATATATATTTCGTAACGATTTTTTATTTTTATTTTTATCCTTTTAAGTAATCACTACAAAAAAGTATTGATTTATAAATTTTCAAAAATAAGACTTTTGAATTAAATTTTTGAATTTTTTTTACTTTTATCGGACTTTTTTTAGAGAATAAATCAAGTCTTACAACTTTTGCATTTATATGTATTTGAATGAAATAACTAAAAACATAAAATATATAAAAAATAAAAATAAAATATTTATTTTTTATGTTTTCGAGAAAATAAAAAACATAAATTATTACCAAAAAACTTGCAAGTGATTTTTTATTTTATTTTCTTAAAAATCACTAAGTAACAATTATTAACAAACATATTGACGATTATTTAATAAAAAATCATAAATCACAAACTAATTATTTAATCATAAATCACAAAACATAATTGTTATAAAACAATGCCTAGATAACATATATTGTTATTTTAAATAGCATAGAAATTAAAACAAATATTTACGATTTAATTTTATATCATGGAAAATAGATTACATGCATAAAAATTTGTTTAATTTAAGTAATATTTTAAACAAATACTAATATGACATATATATTTATTAATATGTTATTTTTAAATCTAATTCAATTTGTAATTCACAATTTGAAATTAAATAACTATATTATATAAATAACAATTTTTTAAATTTTTATTTCATAAAACTATAATATAAGAATAATACTAATAAGTTAGATTAGTTCATATGAGACTATCAATATCAATAACCAAACCACTTTATTTTTGCTTGATTTTCAAATTTTGGAACACATCCAACCCAACAAAAAGGAAAATGTTGAACAAAATGAGTTTGGATGATTCATATTATATATAATCAATTTGAATCAGATAAAATTTAAATAATCCTAAATAAAGGTAGGTATTTTTTTGAAAACTCAACTAACTATAAAATATAATTTGCATTTATTTTAAACAGTTTAACTCGTATACTTATAATTAGAAATCAAATCTAGAATATGTCCAAGTAGACTTTGTATTAGCAAAACAATTTGAATTTTTTTTACTTATAGTATTAGGTTAGTAGATTTTTATACCATCTAGTCACGTTGATTGTTGTAAAAAAATCACTAAACTTTAAATTGTTTTAAAATTATCATCGAAGTTATTGCTACATTATTACAATCGTCGTTATTTTTTCAAAAAAAATTACCTAATGATTTGTTCGTTTTTGAACATTATATATTGAAATTTATTAATAATATATACTTACAATTTTAAAAATGAATTATGACACAATGACATGTAGTTTATTTAAATAAATAAAGGATTTTAGGATTTCATTTAAACCCTAAAATCCATATATTATTTACATGCAAAACAAAAGCAATAAAATATATAAGTAAAATAATGTTGTGTTTTCTCCCAACCAAGGTGCATCTACGAAGGTTATCATATATGTTTTATTTAATAATTGATTTTTGTGATAATGCTCCGTACTATGTCCATTAACCATGAATTGCACTTTATTTTTGTTTTCTAATTCAATCTTCATGATTGGTTATCTTAGTGATGGTGAATGGATCTAACCATTTACTCTTTATTTTTTTCAGAAATAATTTGAGTCTTGAGTTATACAGTAATATTTTATGTCTCGATTCAAAGACATAATGTACAATTTTCTTGTCACACCATCTTTTTGTCTTTTTTTTTTTGGTAAAGCTTGGCATTCTCATAAGTATTTCACTATAATTCATCCAATTAATTTATTTGCTGCATTCTTTTCTCACAAGCTGCATCAATGGACATATTCAACTATTTCAATGCCTAATATACTTTGTGTTCCAATTTTAGCGATAAGTGACATGATTTTCCATAAACTAACCTATATGGGGTGGTACAATTGGTGTTTTAAATATAGTTTTGTACACCCACAAAGCACCATCCAAATTAGATGACCAATCCTTCTTAAAGATGTTCACAGTTTTCTCCAAAATTCTTTTTACTTCTATATTGGACACCTATGTTTGCTTACTTGTCTGGCGATGGTAAGGGGTAGATACTTTATGCTTAATCCTATACTTATCTTAGGCTTGTTATTGTTGTGGTTGTTGAAAAATAGGTTATGGAAAAGATTGAAAGTTGAATTGATTACCATCTTGATCATTGTTATTACTCCAAGAGAAACTTGGATGTTGTCTCCATCCAAAGTTATATGTGTTTAAGTATGAATTATTGTTTCGATTTACATTCCCACATATCATGCCAATTTAGGATTATTTAGACAATTGTTAAAAAAAATGAGTTATATCACAAAATACATAGGACACTCTTGAATCTTGGACTTGGTTTATACTCACTAACAAGTTTTGAGCCTTCAAAAGATTCGTCGAAGATGACACACGAACTGTAAGTGCAGTGATATCATTTACCTTTGGCTACTCTTTTTATGGCTACCACTTTATTCATTGACAATTGATAATTATTACTAGTTATTTTCTCAAGTAAATCATAAGCTTGATTGTAAGATTTAGATAGCAAAGCTCCATTAACGAATGTATCAACAATGATTCTTATTTAAGCATTGACATCATTATACAAAGTCTTTATTTGAATCTTATGAGGATACCATGGTAAGGACACTTCCTTAGTAATTCTTTGAATCTTTGTCATGCTTCATATAAAGATTCTCCTTCAATTTGTTGGTAGGATGTAATGTTATTTCTAAACTATATATTCTTTATTAGGAGAAATATTTCATCAATAATTTTTCCACCAAATGATTCCAAGTTGTAATAGATTTAGGTGGCAAAGATTTAACCAAGTTAGAGTATGGTCTTGCAAAGAGTATGGGAACAATCTGAGCCTAAACGCCTAAACAATCTGAGTCTAATCTTCAACTTCAATAAACAATTTCAAATGTAAATGAGGATACTCTATTAGTAATCCGCTAAACTATCAAACTATTTGTAATATTTGAAACATCAATAGTTTTAGTTCAAACTGATAAGCTTGAATATTTGGCCTTGTAATATTTGGATTCATCCCTTCTAACATAGATAGTGCATATTTACTTATAGTTATGTCTCTATCATCCATTAAAGGTGTATTGTTGTTCAAGTTAAGCTAATTATTGTTTATTTCTAATAGATTAGTCATTTCTTACAATTAGGTGATAAATTATTGATTTTTATTAATCTTAAAGTATGCTTGATTTTGGGATATAAAGGCAAAATTTCTCTTCCACGGAATCTACTCATGCAATAGAGTCATTTATGTTTCTAATAGGAGATGTCAAAATTAAAAATAAATAACTAAATAAATTAAATGTACAAAAATAAAATAAAATAAAAAATAATTTTCAATGTTTATAATACCAAACAACGACGTCAAAAACTTGATTAACACAAATTGCGTGCAATAAATACTCAAGTATACATACCGTAACAAAAAATATAATGATAAAAAAATATCATTCTCATGAAGATTATATTAATATAAACTAATTTTAAAACTAAAAAAATAAAGATTAATTTTATGTATTTTAAGAAAGTAAAATTAAAAGAGCTAAAAAATAGCAGTAATTAATTAATTCAAAATTAATAGCTAAGAAAATATACGAGAAAATATCTAAAAATATATAATCTCTCAATTTTCTAAGCATGTAAATCACTAAAAACCTCCAATATAATTATCAATTAATTACGTGATTAATTAAATCAACGTAGGATGTATTCCTCTCTCAAGTAAACTATACACCATATAGTAATTAACTTAATCACACTCTCATATTAATTAAATTGCATACTACTCATTATGTTCATCAATTAAATTGCATACTACTCATTATATTCATCAATTATATATCAAATACGTAATAACCATACATCTATACCTAAAAACTATGCATGTTATTTAATGAAGACAATAATTAAATAATTCTCTCAAATTAATTTAAATATTTCTATAGATAAATATTGATTAAACAATTAATATAACAAAAATTAGGTTAAATAATATAATTGAATTGAAATCATAATCGAGGTAAAAATATTAGATCATTACATGTAAAAAATTGGATTTATAAGACATCTAGATTAATAAATTAACTAGATATTATTGCATTCATAAATCTCATATTTTTCAATAAGAAAGACATGCAATTTAATAAATAAAGAATAAGAAGAATAAATCCAATCAACCTTTTAATTGTACTATCATCTCTTTTTGAAGCACCACCAAAATTGTATCCCCTCTTGAACTTCTCTATCTTTTTGGTGCAATTAAGGGTTACATTAGGCTTAGATGGAATCTCAACCTTCAAATCAGTTTCACATTAAAGGCTAAGATGAAAAAAGAAAATTAAATAGTGTTAGCCAATGCGATCGCAACACGTTGCAAGTGAAAGATACAAGACAAATTAGCGTGTGATACATGTATGGAAAATTGGGTTTGGTCAACGCAGGATGAGTCAATGAAAGGTGGCTCGAGATAATTCCTTAATCAAACTACCATGACACTCTTGTGGAAAGAACATGTAAATCATGTGACAACACATGACACGCTTGTTGACTATTCAATAAAACTCAAAGTGAACGCCTTGGTGACACATTGTAATGCTTGTATCAGTTGGTACATATGGCTCACTCCGATTTTCTCCCCATCACATGCGTGGCATAAACATGTCCTCTTTTGATTGGTCTTGTATTAAAAAATTCACAAACAATCCATAAAAATTCTCAAAAAATATGTTTTCGTTTCCGTTCACTAGAGAATTCATATTTTAATATTTTTAAACCTAAAAGTACTACTTATTGAATAAAACGTGAAAATATTAAGCAAAAAAGTACATTGATAACTTTATTTACATTGAGTTATCACCATTTCCCACAATTAAATGGTTCTTTCCTGAATAAGAATGAGAAACAACCAAATTAGCAGGATTAACAATCACATGATTTATGGCTCCAAAATCTATCAACCAAAGGGGGTTTGATGAGACATTAGGCATGCCATAGAAATTTGAGTAAGAACCAAGTTGAGAAAAAATGACAGTGTCATAACTAAGAAAAGGAACTTGAGGAGCATAATTCCCCAACTTTGGAGACATTGGAGTTATAGACTGAGTAGATGAGGGTGAAGGCTATACGTGATGATTTGATAGAGAACCAGAAGCAAGAAAGACCTGTAACTATGGCTGACAAGGTTATGAAAATATTGATCGTCTATAAGATGATTAATTAGGTTGAGTATGAAACTCTTGAAGTTTAGGTTGATAATTTGAATCAAAGAATTTATAACAACAAGAAACAATGTGTCCAATCTTACCACACAATTGACATTCAGGTTTATTAGTATAACCAATTCTACTCCATTAACTTCCATCTCTATTCCTTCCTCTACCTCTTCCAAACTGTTCAAGGAATGGGAAGAAATAAGCAAAATGATTATTAGGAAGAGAAAAAACATGGATTAGCACTAGATAAATTCATACCCAAATTTGTAAGTAGCATAGGCATAGAAAACATAAGTGCATGATGTTGCATATGTAGAAGTCCTAAGTTAGAATTAGAAGCAGATTGAGATAAAATAGATGGAATGGATTGTTTCTTTTGAAGAAGATTCACTAAAGACCACAAATTATCCTTGAATTCACTTCGAATTTCAAGCCAACTCTCATGACGAAGCATCAAAAAAATTGAATCATCTAACGTGACTTTTTTTGATTGCATCTTCGATGAAATTGTGGAAATAATGGACTCAAAAACTTTCTCAAGGCCATAAACAAGATAAAGAATCTTGTCATTTTTCTGTTAGTACATATCCAATAGATTGCAATTGATTTGCAAGTTCTTTAAAATTTAGAATATAATGTGTAACATTAGAATTTTCTTCTGTTATTTTAAGCAAATCTTTCCTAAGTTGTATAATCCTCCATTTTGATCGAGATGAGAAAAAAATTTCTAGTGAAAACCATGCCTCTTTCATTGTATCAAATCAATATATCTTCTTAAGAATTTCAAAACTCACACAGGTCATCAGCCAACTACCAATGAGCTTATCTTACTTAATCCAATATTTGTACTATAAATTTACGCTAGTAGAAAAAAGATCATATGTGATAAAGTCTTCAAGATCTAAGCCACATAAGATCTTTTCAATCTATAAGCACCAAAAAATGAAATTACTATGATCTAATTGAATGGTTGTAACATGACCTTGAAAATCAACAAGAATGCAATTAGTTTGATTCATAGTCATGTTACTTGTGCTATCGTTCATGATTGGATCATCCATAGACAAGTAAATGCTTGTAGAGCAGTGATACCATTAAGAAACTCAAGACTTCAATTAGTTGTTTTAAGTCTTGGTACAACCCAAAGCCACTACTCTATTTGGTTTGCACAAGCCAAAAATCATTATGATGATTTACAAGATGATCAAAAAGTACAGAATTCTATCAAGAATTATGTGCAAAAAAAATTCAAAAAAATTTTCTAATGTCAAAGGAGTTGCATATATATAAATTCAAAAAAGAATCAATTTAATTCAAGTCATAATCTATATAGGGATCCTATAAAAACTTATTTCGAGGAATTGGCTAAACCAGATCATTTTTTTAGAATAATAGCTAAGGGACTCCATACTACCACTTGGATTTGGAACCTCGTGCAGATGCTCACAATTTTGATAGTCATACTAGTGATTTGGAGGATATCTCTCGAAAAGTATTTAATGCCCATTTTAATCAACTCTCCATCATTTTTATTTGACTGAGTGGTATGTATTTCCACGGTGCCTTTTTTTTCCAATTATGAAACATGGATAAGTGATCCTACTCACATTGGACCTAGTGCCTAGGTGGTTTATCCAATAGTGGGTCAAGAAATATTGAATAGTGATGTGAGATGGGGTTTCCGAGGAATACAAATAACCTCTAGCTTGAGGCTACACATGAAGTTGATCCATCATTAGCACCATTGTCTTCACTTTCATTAATAGATAATATTAGAACTTAGATTTTGGAAATTGAAAGCTCTCTAAATTTTTGGTTTTTCTTTGTCAACAAGCTCCTTCTAGAGCTAGGTTTAGTGTGGTGGAGTTCAAATATAACATTAATTCGTCGAAGTAGTTATGTTAACATATATTCGCTAATTTTTTTTTGTGTGCCATCATTTAACTTTATTTTATTTATTTATTTATTATTTTATAAATTTATTACAAAAGTACACTGTTATTTTATATTATAATTTTTTTAAAATTTTGTCCATTAATTGCAAGTGCATTTAACTAGTATGGATATATCTACACAAACATATAGCCACATATTTATTTTCGCCTCAAGTAGTGTCCAATACATAACAGATAAATTGGCTATGAGTGGGTTGGATTATTCCCATTATTTTTAAAAATAAAAAATTTAGTTTCGTTATCTTTAAATTGGACCTAATTGATTCTATTTTTTTTATAATAAGCCAATAAATCTACATCATGATTTTTCATTTAAGTAAAATAAAAGATTGAATGAACTTTAACGTTAAATGAAACTATAATATCCTTAAATTCAATCATTTTTAAATTTGAGGTGAGGTTTTTAATAACTTACAAATTTAAATGAGTTGACTACAAACACATCTCAGAGTACTAAACCTCCCTAAGTGCAAAGATAATGCCTTGAATAGAACCTTTTTGAGCAACTATGGAGCCTATTCTATTAGCTTCTTGCCCACATTCCTTATAATATCCTTAAATTCTATCATTTTTAAATTCGAGGGTTTCATGAGAAAAATAAATTTTAAGTTTTTTGTTACATGTGATTTTTTTTTTCAAAAAACTTTATTTGTTGTAACTTGAAATTACTAAGTTAACTTTAATTAAGCATGTACAATTTTCTTTATGTATAATACCTAATATTGATAATGTTATATTAATTAGATTAATTTAACTATTTTTATTAAATAGAAATCTATTCGATCAATCTAATAATTATAGAATTAAAGTATTTATTTTACAATAATTATGAGACTCAACTAACCTTTTTTACAATTGACTATTTATTTTATTTTTCTTAAATAACCCAAATATTGTTGTCATATAGTTATTTAAAATTTCCCCTAAAAAATACAATTAATTTTTTTTGTTACTTTCATATCATTAAACTTTATAAATATAACAAAAATATCATCAAAATACGTTTAATTTACCATTTACTAATCAACGTTGATGATATTTTGTAACATTTTGAAAAATTTAATAGTATGAAAGTAATAAAAAAAATTAATGGAATTTTTATAACAATTTAAAATTTAATAATATGGAAGTAATAAATTAAAGTTTAATGATAATTTTATAACAACCCCGAAATTCAGGGATAAAAATATATGTTTTCTTTTTGTAATAATATATATCATAATACCTTTTTAGCCTTGATAGAGTAAATCTACAAAAATAGTGTTCAATTTGCATTTGTTTCATTCTTAATATCAATTATTTTCATCTCATTTACACTATTTAATTATTGTATTTATAACAGGTCATCAGCCAACTACCAATGAGCTTATCTTACTTAATCCAATATTTGTACTATAAATTTACGCTAGTAGAAAAAAGATCATATGTGATAAAGTCTTCAAGATCTAAGCCACATAAGATCTTTTCAATCTATAAGCACCAAAAAATGAAATTACTATGATAATATAAACGAAACAAATACAATATTTTACTGATATTTTTTTAGGTTTACCCTTAGTGATATAACAAAAAATATTTAAAATATTTACCCTTTTTACAGTATAGTCTTTTTAGACTTAGTAACTTTTTAATATGGGCATTTTAGTCATGTTTCTTTTAAATTAGATCGATTTAATACACTTATTTTTAGATAAAGTGAATTTAGGACAAAGTGTTTAAAAAAATAAAAAATAAATACATAATACTTTTGCAAAGGTAAAATAGAATTTTTATCTTTAAAATAAATTACAAAAAATATTTTTAAAACTTATAACAATAAAAATAGTACTTAATAATATTGAAAGGCGTTCAATTAGATTGCATTTAACATTAAATGGTCTAAATGATCGTAGTTTAATTTAAACGATATTCAAAATAAAATAATATGATATATTTTTTTAATAATTAAAATATATAAATTAAACATAAAGAATACTTTTTTTTGGTTATAAGTTTTAAAATTACTATTTTTGCTTTTAATTAAAAAAAAAGGAGAGAAGTCTCATTTTCTTCCTGTTTGTGTGAATTGTGGAACTAAAGAGATTCTTTCTCTGAAGCTTGCCTTATATTTTCTTAAATTTCTTCAAATCCCAATATTCGATTTAAGACTTCAAAGGTTCAACCTCAATAACTCTTCCAATCATTTTGGGCTCATATTCTTCATCATAACTTCCACGATCTTTTTCATCTCCCAATCCTAACCATTTCCTAATTAATATTATTCTGCTTTTTTTATTCTCTCTTATGCAATAATACAGGTTTGATTCATATATGGTTTAAGGGTCGCTATGTTTTTCATTTTCTTAGTACTAATATGTACCTTTCTTTGAGTTTTGCTCAATCTATGTTAAATTTTGCTGTTGGCTGGTCTGTTATGGCTTTAGATATAAGACTTAAACCCCACACACTTTACATGCCCAAACCATTAAGCTACAATTGAATTGTTAAGTAGAGTTGGTGAGCTTGAGATGGGTTGCATAGCTTGTGTATGGGATGGAGAGTGAGGTAGAGATGAGCAAGTTTTTTCCCCCCCTTTTTATTCTTTTTTTAATGAGAAAACTTATTTTACTAAAAAAAAATATTTTTAACTTTTTAAATAAATATTATCTAATAACTTACAGGATTAAATCTATCTAACTTAACAAAAAAAAAAAAAAAAACTAAGGCGTTTATATCAAAAAGTTATAAGTCTGAAATAGCTCTAATTCCTAACTTTTATCCGATTCATTATTGTAAAAATACATTGAACAAACCGAATAAAAAAAAAATAGAAAAAACACATGCATATATGTAATTGACATGGCTCAAACGCTAATCTTTGAAGTGTTCATATGATAACCCTTTAGGATATTTCAAAGATTACGGAATTTCAACACTTACTAGAGCATCGAACGTTTTTTCTTTTATCTCAAAACTTCATCCTAATATTTTTCTCCAGTTTTAGCTTTACATGAAATTACATTATTATTTTTTAATTTTATAATACTTTTAATTAATTTAAAGTATTCTATTTTTTCTTTTTAAAACATTTTCTTTTTCAAAGATCAATCAACCTCTACCATTTAGATTCAATTTGATGAATAAAAGTTTTCAACCAAAACAATATATATATATATATAATTGCCAAGACATAACTAAAGTATCAAAAATGTAAAAATTATATTAAAATGTACCAATTTTAAAAAAAGTGACTATTTTACTCAATTTAAGAAAGTAAAGTGATCAAAGTATCATAGTATCCAATAGCCAACAGTTTCATACACAAATAGCTAATTACATATAAATAAATAAACAATATTAATTTAATTAATTGTTATTGACTTGTAGTGAAAATGCATAAATGATGAAATGAGTGCTGATCTGAACATTTACTTACGTAGAATCATGGATTAGCAAGCAATACACTCTTCAGACAAAAAAGAACATCAGACATGCCAAGTGCCCAACTATCTTAAAAAAAACGCATGGACACCGAATACTAACTCAATATTTATTCCATGCATGTTCTATTTCAGCAAACCTCTTGATTAAATCGTGTGATCATGGTCAGTATATAAGGTTTTAAATTGTAAACCAAAATAAAAGGTGGGGAAATGCAAGTAATTTCTTTTATTCCTATTTCTGCAGACAAACAGCATCCTTTCACATGGCAGAAAAGGATGAATCCCACGCATGAAGAAAAAATAGCCATATAGCAGCACCATCACTGTTTTCATCTCCAATCATTTAACATTTTCGACTACGCCATTTCCATTCAAGTACTCCACAAATTCATCTATAAGGTAGGGCCATGCCCCTTCAGCATCATAATTTGATAGTGAAGGGTCTACCATCTGCAAACAAAGTAAAATGTTAGATTTGTTACTCTTCCAATATTTCAATGATGATACAAATCCAGAAAACTGGTGTATCAAACACTTCACATTTGTCATATTTAATGAGGTGAACCCTAAGTCACTCTCTTTTGCAAATGGACCACTTTTAGTTACTTTCCTTGAAAAAATTCACTTAAATTTATATTATTATATTCAAATTAGAGAAAAATATTCACATAATAAGTGCCGGGACATTGTTGAAAATTAACTAATCTCTTTTATTTTTTGCAATTTTTGTAAACATTTTTTTTATATAGATTTCATGTAACTTCATGAATTTTATTTTTTTTGGTTTAAAAAAAAACCTTGTATATAATATAAAATATTTGTGACCATGATATTGTTATGTTAAAAATAATGTTTTTTTTATTTTAAGACAAAACAGTCAAAAAATAAAAAGGAATTTTTTAGTATTTTCTATAATTTGAGTATAAAATATAAATGAAATAAATTTGTTCATTTTTAAAAATAAAGTGACTTGGAATGAACCACTTAAAAGAAAATAATTAAAGTGGTTGATAACTATAAAAGTAGAGTCAGTGCATTTTTTTACTTATTATTTACATGTTTTATTCAATAAATAGTATTTTTAAGACTAAAAATATTAAACTATAAACTTTTTAGTGAAAATATAATTTTTGAGATTTTTTAAGAATTTTTAGCGCAAGACGAATCAGAAGTTGCCACGTGATCTGTCACACAAGCAGAGAAGCTGACTGGGCAAGCCATGCGGACGCCACACAAAAAGGGAACACAAATCATAGATCGCCGCGTGTGAGGAGTCGAAGCAGTGCGTGCTGCGTGTCAGCACGGCGTTCAATCTAACTTCGGAGGGCAATCACACATGCCACATGTGGTCATATGATTGCTCCTTGCGTTCCACTTGTGTGTCACACCATCCGTTACCGTGAATCACATTGCGCCGCGTGGCGCTGACTCAGCATAAGTTGACTCAAACCGTCTCCCCTACCACGCATCGCGCTCTGATTTGCCCAGTGAATTTCATGTGCCACGTGTTACGTTGTGATTGGCTGGTGCTATTGATTTTGCTTGTTTTGATCTCAACCCTTTTTTATCTAAAGCTGATCTGACGATACAAATTACATCTGAGCTATATTTAAGCCTCTACTCACCCTATAAACCTTAATGAGCCACCATTAGCATAATTTTAATCATTTTTTTGGAGCTAAAAAGAAAGAAAAATACAAAAAGAAATACAATTTTGGTGAAGATTTAACAGAAAATTAATACTACAATTCAAGAGATTGGTTGTATTTTTTCTTATACTCTTTCAATTTTTATGTCTTTCTTTATGAAAAATATGAGTTTTATGAATACGTGTAGTTAATTTATTAATCTAGGGATCTTATGAACTCAATTTTAAACATTTGATGATCTAATATTTTACCTAAATTACAATTTTAATTTAATTATATTATTTAATCTAATTTTTATGCTATTAATTGTTTGACTAATAATTTATCTATATAGTCAATTAAATATATTTGAGAGAATTATTTAATTGTTTATCTTGATTAAGTAACATACATAGTTTCTGAACAGAGATGTATGATTCTTATGTATGTAATGCATAATTAATAAACTTAATGAATAATATGCAATTTAATTAATTATTATATGATGTGTAGTTTACTTGAGAGAGAAATACATATTTGTTAGATTCAATTGATCGTGTAATTTGGATAATTATATTGGGAGGATTTTAATGATTCGTAGGTCTAGAAAATTGAGAGATTAAGTATTTTTAAATATTTTCTCATATATCTTCTTAGTTACCAAATATGATTTAATTAATAGTTTCTATTTACTTTTAATTATTTTAATTTTGCATTCTTAAAATACAAAAACACGAAAAAAAAATTAATTTTTATTTTTTTTAATTTTAAAAATTAGTTTCTAATTAAATAATATCTGTGAGAACTTTTGTAAGGTAATTAGTGGTCTATTTACAAAAAAAAAAAAGAGACTTGAATTCAACTTCATCCAGTTTCTTTAGATAAAGCAAAAACTTGAGAATAATTAATAAGGCAGAATGAATGGACACAATAGTCCCCTAATTCAGATTGGATTCAATTTAGTCCCTAAAAAGCAGTTCATTGGTCAAATCAGGAAAAATAAAGCTCATACTTATACGGAGACACACATGGAGAGGAAGATAAGCAGAAAGTGGGTCTTTATATGCCTCTGCTTTTATTCTTTTTTGGGCGGCGGGTTTTGAATACATTTTTTGCTTGTTAGGTTGATTCCTAATTTTGGGATTTTCTCAAGAGACTTTCTCTATGAAATAAGAGAGCAGAGTGCAATCACAAAGCTTAGAGAGAGATCAAAGATGATGATGAGATAGAAATATGAGATAAAGAAATGTGCACCCAAGATGGTTTGGGGTGTTGAGACTTGTAAACAAAATCCCACATTGCCAAGACATGAGGTGATTCATGGATCTATAATGACTTTAGCTACTCTACTCGTTAACCTTTTGGGATGTAACCCCAAGTTCCTTACAAGTGATATTTGTTGAAATCCCAACAATATCTCAAAAAATAAGAGTCAGAGCGACCATTGTTTCAGTTATTCATTAAGTTGTAATTTAAATTATTTCCTCATTATTAAGGATATCTTAGATTTATTATTTCAGTTTCAATTATACAAAATATATATCAAAAAATACATATTTTTAATTCATTCTTATGATATCAGAGCAAGATTTATCCAATCTTGTAAACAATGACTGAAACAAATAACAATAACATAAAAAGGAAACAAAAGAAATACCAAACATGAGTTCTGGAGGGTTCGATAACTCATCCATGCAACTCAAAGTCGAAAAACTCAACGGTAAGAATTACCGTGAGTGAGCACAATCTATCAAACTGGTTATTGATGACAAGGGAAAAATAGGTTACCTCACGGCGAGACAAAGGAACCAACCCCATCCAATTCAGTCAGCCACCAAAAATGGAAGTTAGAGAACTCCATAGTAATAGCTTGGCTAGTTCACTCTATGAGTGGAGCTTTCAACTCTGAGCAAATAGAATAACTCTATAAAATGTTCTCGAGTTTTTAAACATTGGATCAGTCCACATATGTTCCTTTCAGTTCACTAGCCCACAAAAGTAATTTTTTAGAAGTCCTAAATATCACTTATGGGATTAAAACTCTTAGATCATATGACTGATAATTATCATTTTTTTTGTCATATTTACCTTGTGCTAGGAATCTTAAACTAAAAATTACATATGAGATACTCTTATCTATTGCAGGAAAAAGAAGTATCAAAATTTCTAATTATATAACTCTTGAATCTGTTCTTCATATTTCAAAGTTATAATGCAATTTGTTGTCTATAAGTCAGTTAACAAAAAATTCTAATTGTTCAGCTAATTTTTTCCTTCATCCTATATATTTCAGGACTTATCATCGAAGAAGACGATTAATAGTGTTAAAAAATGTGAGATTAATATTTTGATGAAATCCATGAGTGAATAATATAATATTACCAATTGTGGTTCTGTCTGTTCCTAGGGATGATGAAATTTTGTGAATGATGAAATTTTGTTATAACACTTTAGAATGGATCATAACTTTCAATAACTAAAACGTTTGATTTTTAATGATAAGTTTGTGAATTTTAGAAACATCAAAGTACCTCATTTCCGAAAGAGTGGTTTCAATACTTCTCGTCTTATTTTCGACTTACCTCTCAAAGTGTTTAGTTGTAATGCTTTTGTGCATATTCAATTTCATAATTGCAGTAAATTAGATCCAAGAGCTCTCAAATGTGTTTTTATTTTATATTCTCCCACTCAAAAAGGCTACAAATGCTATGACCCATCTACAAAAAAGGTCTTCACTAGCCTTGATGTCACATTCTTTGAAAACACACCATATTTCCAAACACTCTAGCTTCAAGGGGAGAATTTTAGTGAAGCTCGGTTTTTTAACTTCGATCTTTCCTTTACTAGTGCTGAAAAAAAGGTTACTATTCCAAACAATAACTTCGAACCTACCACACCATATCATTCTAATGTGACATTTAGAAAAAGCAACTTGAACTAAGGAGAATTGGTACACATAAAGACAAAGGGATACTTTTGCTTATTCAAAGAAACCTAACTTAAAGTACAAAGAGAATCTCACACTTGAGACACTAAGAGAGTCTGACATGATGATAGCTCAAGTCCTAGCATAGATAATTTTGAGCTTTTTATTAAAGATTTATTTATTGCTCTGAAAAAAAAACTCAGTCTTGTACTTTCCATCTTATCTCAAAATTTGTATCTTACAATACTTTGACTCCTAGATTCCATGCTTTTATTTTTAAACTTGATAGGATAAAAATTTCAAAGAATAATCAAGAGCCTTAGGAGGTTCCCAAGTGGAAAAAAGCAACAATAGAATAACTAAAGGCTTTAAAACAAAATGGAACTTGAGATGTAGCAAACTTACCACGAGAAAAAAAAACTAACTTGTTGATGGTAAATAAGTCTTTACACAGTAAAATATATAACTGATGGGACAGTTGAACATTACAAGGCTCGCCTCGTAAAGGGTTTACCCAAACCTATGATATCGACTATACAGAGACATTTACATCAGTAGCAAAATTAAATACAATTAGAATTTTATTATCGTTAGCGACAAACCTAGACTAGAATCTTCAACAACTTGACATAAAAAAATACATTTCTCAATGGTCAGTTAGATGGAGAAATTTTCATGACACTACCGTCTGGTTTTCGTAAACAGGAAGAGGAGAATATGGAATGTAAACTTAAAAAATCTGTCTTCGGTCCTCTATAGTCACATAGAACATGATTTGATAGATTTACCAAGATGATAAAGAATCAAGGATATCAATAAGGAAGATCATATCACATTATGTTTTCCAAACATTCTGGAGATTGTTTGAAGAATATTTTGATTATTTATGTTGATGATATAATCTTGACCAGGCTAATTTAGTTGAGATTGAAAGACAGAGGAAAACTCTAACCATTGAGTTTGAAGTAAAGAACTTGGGATAAATGCGTACTTTCTAGGTATGAAAGTTGCTAGATCAAATAGAGGTATGAAAGTTGCATAAAGAATTTGTGAAGGATTATTACTATAGAAGCTCTTAGAAGAATTATAGATCAAATCAGAGATCCTGTTCAAAGTCTATTATGACAAAAAAGTTGTCATCAATATTTCTTTCAATCCAGTTCAACATAACCAAACCAAACATACAAAAGTGGATAAACACTTTATTCATAATATTTTAGATTTATTATTACAATTTCAGTTATCATTTTGTATTATAAATACAACGCCAGTAAATACAATATATATATATATATATATATATCAAAAAATACATATTTTTAATTCATTCTTTAATATCAACCAACCCAAACTTAGGCATTATGAGCACTTATATGATTCTCCCAATTGTATGGACTCCATCTATGTGAACTTGAAGCTTGTTGTGGGCTCCATGTACTTGAACCTGAGGCTCATTATGGAACCCAAGGCTTGTTGTGAGCTCAATGAAGTTGAACTACATTGTCAAGCACGAAGATAAGGGTTTCTTCGATTGAGGGGGAACTGAATACAGTGTAAAGTGTGAAGATAAGAGTTTCTTCGACTATGGAGGAACTTGACACATTGTAAAGTACAAAGTTTATGCATATCTTCGATTAAGGGGGAGATGAACCATGTGGTACTTCGTTTGAGGGAAAGATTGTTGCGAATTGTAAACAAAGTCCCACATTAGTTAGAAATAGGGTGATTCATGTGTTTATAAGAACTTTGGATACTTTACCTAATGGGTTAACCTTTCAGGATGAAATCTAAGTACATTACATATGGTATATTAAGCAACGAGAGTCAAATGATATGGAAGAGTCAAATGCCCAAAGAGCAATAAATGGTGGAAAACGTGTCCTTGTAAATGAACATGTGACTTAACACATGCAACCTCCCCCAAATTTCAATCAGAACTTTACTGTGTACTTATTTAAGAAATTAGTGGGCTAAATTGATTCCAATCAGAAATTAGATGACTAGATTCTTTCAAAGAAAAAAAATTGACCTTGTAAGGCACCACACCGAAATAAAAATAGATCGAGATAGACACAAAGGAGGAAACAATCTATTTGAGAGATGACAAATATATATAAGAAACAATGCAAATGCTGAAAAATTAATAAAATATAGAAGCTTGTTTCATTGGCCTCCCAAGAAAGTCAGGAAAGACTTTGACAGTTGAATGAAAAAGAATATAACAATAAACAAGAAATTTGGTAGCAGGAATCTTACTCTCGCAAACTCCAGTAGCTGAGACCAAGTGTCCCTAGAAATGGCTTTATTGTGCCGAGCCTGAGTACATTACAAACAATAAGAGACAAATGGAGAAGGGAAAAGATAGTAGATCACTTACAAAATAATATATAAACAAAGATATAATATGTCATCATTGAGTATGAATCACCAAATTCGTTCATATTGTAGGCATGGAAAAACCACACAAAATCAATCCTAATGGGATTGCAATAGTACCCTGAATATTTATCATTTCTATGTTTTATTAATAACAATGTCCAAACTACAAAGCAATTAAGCCACATTATAAATGGGGCATCAAGAGTGTGCCAATCTCATGCAAATAGTAATAATAATAATAATAAATTGCAAATTAACAAATAACCTAATACCTTCTTAAATCTTAACCACATGCTATTTGAAATCATTTCTTCTCAATAATTTTTAAACTTTGCAAAGGCAGTACTCTGAGTAATCAAGCTACCTGTAAAAATTGGCACCAGTGATCTACCATCGGCCACTGCTTTTCAGCAAATAGTAACTGCCACATGCCAATTGCAGTATCCAATGCCAAAGATTTCTGACCCTAATATAGAAGGTAAACACCCGAGTAAATATCAAACTTATGGGTTGCATTCATGATGACCAGAAACACTTGTTTGGCCATTTACACATGTTGAAAACATTATATGGTAAAATACAATACATCAAAGACAGCCATGAGGTTAAAACCTATTAAAGAACAAAAGACATCAAACAGGTGTGGCCATAAAATGACCAACAACGTAGCATAAAAAGGGGCAAAGATTACATATGTATACCACAAACAGACAATACCCCAAAAAAAATTTCTTTTTTGGATCAAATCGTATTTGGTGATGGGGAGTCAAAGTGAACCAAATAATTAGAAGGTTAAACAACATAAACAAGTGCGTGGTATTTATCATGCATCAGACAACATGATATCTTATCTACATTCAGTTGATATTAGCATTCTGCTTTGACATTTATACCCTATTAAAATACATTATATTTCAATTATGTATACATCGCCCCTACCTAGAGCATTCACATTGATTAAACTAGTTATGTTACAAGTAAAAGAAAACAAAGAGCATCCACATTGAAAGAGTGTTTGGGTTCCTCCCACTTATTGATGCAGGAGCTGATTGACTCAATGCTATTTTGCTTTTGTTTAAACTGCTTTTTCTTTAAAATGATAGTTGTCATTTGAGGCTGGAAGTTGTCGTTCGTGGAAATTCCTTTTTATTTTCTGTTTGTTATTTCCATTCATGAAAGCTGTTAGCTAAAATGCATCTTTATTAGCGTTTTGAGAAACTAACACTACAATATGACTAGTGGCGTGAGGGATGGGAATTCAGTTGTTGATTTTCAGTGCTTTTATTGCTTCTTTGAAGCTGTTTTCTTCTCGGTTAATGAATTGGGCCCACAAGCACTTTTCTTCATTTTCTTGAATTCACTAGTATTTTGTGAATTATTGTTTCTTCCTACATCAGATTTGCTAACAAAGCATGGTTTCCCAGAACATAACGTTAAAGAACGATGATGGAAAGCGACATGTTGAAGATGGAAGTCACGAATCTAATCTAGTTACCCAAGACAGATGCGCGATTTGGACTACCAGAAATACCACCAATACCATCAAGGACTTACCATCTTTCATTGACTACACCGAGAAATAATTTGATAATGTCTTGGTTGATAAATTCTATGACGAACGAGATTAGAAAAAATCTTCTTCTCTACAATACTGCCAAAAGAATATGGGATGTCGCCAGAGATACTTATTCCAGTTATGATAATATGTCTGAACTACTTGATACCGAAAGCATTCTCCATGATCTTCGTTAAAAAGAATTTTCAGTTACCCAATACTTTAACTCTCTCACTCGGTATTGGCAACAATTAGACCTCTTTGAGGTTTACGAATGGAAGTGTCCCGTAGACGGAAACTTGTACAAGCAGATTGTTGAAAAGAAGCGAGTTTTCAAATTTTTGATAAGACTCAACAAAGATCTTGATGATGTGCGAGACAGAATTCTAAGAACAAAGCTTTAACATTCGTGAATCCTTCTCCAAAGTTCGCCAAGAAGAGTCGAAAAAAGGTGATGATGGGTCCTCAGTCTGCCATTTCAGCAACTGGAGAAGGATCTACACTTGTTATTTGAGGACACTCGCAATTTCATAATGCAGACAACCGTTCCCGAAGAGAAAGACCTTAGTGTGACCATTGCCGTAAACATGATCACACTAAGGAAACTTGTTGGAAAATTCATAGAAAGCCAACTAATTGAAAGCCACCCTCTGCACGGCACACCAATAAAGAAAGTCATGGAAATACTGCCTCCACAACCAATGGAATTGCTTCACCTGAATCTACCCCATTTAGCAAGAAACATATTGATCTCCTACAAAAAATATTTGGACAAGGTCTTTGGTGTCCCCTCTAGTCAAGAATTAGGGGCCTCACAATCACCAGTCAATATGCTTTTCTCTCATGCCTTTCCAATATGATTCTTTTCCCGCGATGAGAAATGCGCCTAGAAAACCATTTCTCTGCCCTGAGATAAACCGCTCCCCTGGCCTCCTGGTTTCGACTATTTTAAAATCTGTCTATTTCACCGATACGCGGGGAAGGCGAATCTATTGATTCTCTCCGAACCGTAGGTGCGATGATTTACTTAACGGGCGAGGTCTCTGGTTCAAGTCCAGGATGGCCCAACTGCGCCAAGGAAAAGAATAGGTTTCATTTCCAGAGGAACTTTCTGCTTTACTGGTCGTTGCCTGCCAACGGTTATCATTGCTACTTTTGGGCGTTCTTCAATTGCGAGCGGAGCCGCTCCTGACTTAATCAAGATATTGGTATCCAAAGAAAACATAACCACAAAAGACTATCTTAAGAGGCATTTGCTTCTCACGTTCCTTGAATAGCTGGGACATTGAGGAATATCGATAGAGTCACGATCTTCCTATACCTATAGGGAGGGGTTAGGACTACTTCTTTCCACAAAAAGGATTTAGCTCTCGCTCAAAGGCTTAAAACTCAAGTTTGAAGTGAAGGTCCATCCGACCACTCGGCACAGAATGTGATGAGATAGAATGCAATAGAAACAGACACAAGGAATAGGTTACCCGTTCTTAACGGTCAAAGTGAACCCTTTCATTCCTAATTCTTTAATTCGGAATGTTTGGATTCTGATAGGTGCACCTGACATGGCATTTCCACGATTAAATAATATTTCATTCTGGTTGTCGATTGATCAGTCATTTTTCATAGTCACGGGTCCTGCTTTAGCACCGTTTCACATTTGCAACTGTAGAGGCTTGTCTAGGTTGGAGCTATAAAGCTTACCTTATTATTATGAAAAGGGGAAAGGATTTTTTCGGCTGGTGCGCTATGTTTCCCTTCTTCATTCCCAAGTAAAAAGTGAGTCCCATGCGTCAGTTTGTGGATCACAGTCTCACACACTAATCCCTACAGGTGCCCGATAAATACTTGCGTTGCGTGCCCCCAATCCGTTTTCCAAACAGACGGTGTGCGGGACATTTTTCGTAGTAGGCTGAGTTTGACTCTATCGCCTGACACACAACCCTCTTCTCCTAGTATTACATGTACATGGTGTGGGCAATAAAGAATAAAGAAAGGTCATAGACGTGGGAGTGGGGTCGATCAACTTGATACGGGATAGGCATGAGTGCAGTTCGCCTCCGCTCTATTGAAAGGTCTACATTCCTATGGCGGTTTTGTCAACGAACGCGTCTCGGGCCGGATTGACTAACCTAACCCTTAAAACTTGCCATAGTTGGGTTCTCTGCTTTAGTGTGATTCACAAAGGCTAGGTTTGAACGTAGAGGAGGTGAGGATTTCTGGTGAATGATGATTTTTCAATTGGAGCATTCCGATAAGCTTGATCCTCGGGTTAAGGTAGCTGTCAAGGAATGAATCAAAGACCTAAGAACGTTTCCTATACCACTGCTCCCACTGAAACAATTGTAGTTGTTACGCAAGAGGGCAGAAAGAGTATATAATTCTCTTAACGCTTGTCCTTCGCTCAGGATTCCTTGTCGCTTAAGGATTCTTGCCCTTCTTAGCTCTTTTCTTCCATCGGCTCTTCTTTCATCTGGAAGAATTGGTCTTCTCTTGTTGGCGAATCTCCTTGCTTGTAAAAAAGAGATATCCCATTCCTGCGGCACATGCGGTACCTGCCTCATTTTGGCATACCTGTCCGCAAACTGAACAGGACTGTATCCGCGCGCCTACCCCTACCTTCAACCTGGTCATGGATAGATCACCCAGGTTCGAGTCCATAAGCAGTGACAATTGCCCTATGAAGACTCGTTTTCGCTACGGCTTTGGTGGGTTCCCTTAACCAAGCCACTACTTATGAGTCGTCGGCTCATTCTTCAACAGGCACGCAGTCGGGTTGTTGATTCAGGTGTTTAAACCACATGACGGGTAATGTTTCTCTTCTCATGAATCTTAAAACCTACCAAGAAGGACACACTGTCAGAATTGCTGATAGATTAGTATCCAAAGTAACAAGGATTGGTTCAACAAAAATTTCCAATTCCTTTGTTCTCGATTCTGTCCTTGTTCCCACCCTTGATTGTAATCTCTTATCAATCACTAAACTCATTTGTGATAAAAATTGTGTAGCTAAATTTATTCCTAATTTTTGTGTATTTCAAGACTTGGACTAGGGGAAGATGATTGACAGTACTAAAGAATGCTCAGGACTCTATCTCCTCAAAAGTGACGATTCTCCAGAAAAACAAACCCTATAAGCTGTATCAGAGGCTCCTTATCAGAATGAAGCTTTGTTAAATCTTAAATCCAATAACGATGGTAAAATCATGTTGAATCACTATTGCCTAGGTCATCCTAATTTCCTGGATTTGAAAAAACTTTTTCATTCATCCTTTAGAAATAAAAATTCAAAGGATTTTCAATGTGAAACATGTCAATTTTCAAAACATGTTAAAAATTCATATCCTCATCATATGCATAAAAAATCACATTATTTCTCATTAATTCACACTGATATTTGGGGACCTTTTCGAATCAAAAACATAACACGAATACGTTGGTTCATTGCATTTGTAGATAATCATATTTGAATCACTTGGTTATTTTTCATGAAAGAAAAATCTGAAGCAGGTCAAATCTTTAAAAATTTCAATACCATAATTCAAATCCAATTTCAAACAAAATCCAAGTATTGAAATCTGACAATGCTAAAGAATACTTTGCTTTCATTCTTAGTGATTATATTTTAAGTCAAGGGATTGTTCATCTAAGCTCTTGTGTTGACACACCTCAACAAAATGGGGTGGCTGAAAGGAAGAATAGGCATCTTCTCGAGGTAGTTAGATCTATCATGTTCACAACTTATATCCCTCAATATTTCTGGGAGGAAGCTGTCCTTATAGCTATCTATCTTATCAATAGGATACCCTCTCATGTCCTCACTTTCAAAACACCTATCAGCACTCTACTTGAGTCATACACACACCAGAATCATGTCTCACATTCCCTTTAAAATATTCAGATATTTTGCTTATGTCCATGTACATCATAGAGGTAAACTTGATCTCAGAGCCATCAAATGCATATTCTTAGGTATTCATCATACCAGAAAGGATACAAATGCTTCTTTCCTATCACAAAACGGTTCTATAATACAATGGATGCCACTCAGAGGGAGAACATAGGCAATGAATATCAGCTTTGGAATAGTCTTACCACTCAATCTCACACAAATTATGTCTCAAATCATAACCCACAAATTCCAGAAAGTGAATTAGTGTGTCAAAACAAATACTCTTAATAATCCCAATGAACTCTCAACTCTTCTGCCAACAGATTCAAACTTCCTTATCCCAAACAATGATCTTTTTGTCTACTCCAGGAGGAGAACAACTTAAGAGATAACGAAGAACCGAGCATATCTTGTGCCAATCCAGGAATCCAACCCAAGTACATGCCACTCTAACAATTCACACGGTAACATCACTGAACCTCTTATTATTGAGTTGCCTTCTAATGATTTGAATTTACCAATTGCTATAAAGAAAGGTGTAAGATCTTGTACAAACCACCCCATCTACAACTTTGTTTCCTATAAAAGTCTCTTACCAGGTTATAAAGCATTTATCAGCAACCTTGATCAGATATAGGTTCCAAATTCTGTTCATGAAGCGTTTTAGGTACCCGAATGGAAGACAACTATTATGGAAGAACTTAGTGCCTTGGAGAAAAACAAGACTTGGGAGATCACAGAACTATCACCGGGAAAACGAGTTGTTGGGTGTAAATAGATCTTTACAATCAAACACAAAACAGACGACAGTGTAGAAAGATTCAAGACTCGCCTTGTGGCTAAGGGATTCACTCAGACATATAAGATTGACTATCAGGAAACTTTTGCACATGTAGCAAAACTCAACATTGTTTGTGTTCTTCTCTCCCCAGCATCTAACTTGGATTGGTCTCTCTACTAATTAGATGTCAAGAATCATTCCTCAATGGTGATCTCGAAGAAGTCTACATGGACATTCCTATTGCAATTGAATCTCCTGTTCCAACCAAAAGAGTACAAATTTAAGAAATCTTTATATAGATAGAAGCAGTCTCCACGTGCCTGGTTTGATAGATTTTTTAAAGTTCTAAAGAGATATGGGTATAATCAAATACCAATCAGATCACACTATTCGTCAAACATTTCTCCAATAACAAAATATTTATCTTAATTGTGTATGTAGATAATATTGTTCTAACAGGTAATTCTACAATTGAGATGAATAAACTCAAAGAGTTCTTAACCAAGGAATTTGAGAATAAAGATCTAGTCAATCTCAAATATTTCCTAAGAATGGAAGTAACCCTAACAAAAAAAAGCATATTTATATCTCAAAGGAAATATATACTTGATCTTCTCAAGGAAACTGGAATGATAGGGTGTAAACCAGTCGATACTCAGATGAACTCTACAATAAAACTTGGAATAAAAGAAAACAATGCACCTGTGGACAAAGGTCGTGATCAAAGATTAGTGGGAAAACTCATTTACCTATCCCACACTAGACCAGATATTGGTTTGTCAGTGAGTGTTGTAAGTCAATTTATGAACAGTCCCACTGAAGAACACATGGAGGCAATCTATCGTATACTCAGGTATCTCAAGATGACACCAAGTAAACGATTGTACTTCGGTAAGAATCCCACCAGGAAAATTGAAGTCTTTGCAAATGCTGACTAAGCAAACTCTATAATGGATCGTAGATCTACCACTAGTATTGTACATTCATATGGGGGAATCTTGTAACTTAGCGAAGTAAGAAACAGTCAATAGTCGTTCGAAACAGTACATAAGCTGAATTCAAAGTTATGATCTATAGGATTTGTGAAGGAATGTGGTTAAGAAGACTACTCAATGAACTGGATTTCACAACTACTGAACCTATCAGCATGCATTATGACAATCAAGTTGCAATAAGAATTGCAAAAAACCCAATTCATCATGACCGAACCAAACATGTAAAAATTGATCGTCATTTCATTAAAGAGAAATTAGATGAAAAAATCGTGGACCTCTTATATACATCTACTCATCATCAAATTGCAGATATCCTTAGCAAAGCATTACTCGAACAATCTTTGAAAAACTGAGTAGCAAGTTGGAAATGATTAATATCTATTACCCAACTTGAAAGAGATGGTAGAATTTCTGAGAATATCTTTTACGTTGTATTAATGTTGTATAGGCTGTGAATTAGTTGTATAATAGGCTAGAATTTAATTGTTGATACCAATTGTATTATTCCAAGATTAGTGACCTATTTGTCTAATTTTTAGTCCTATTTATAAATCTTGTATATACATTTGAAAAATCATAGAAAAATAGAAACAAGAATTCAGTTTCTCACCACCATCTCTCCATATTTTTCTTCATGAAGCTAGCAGTAGAGCCCTTACAGCTAAAGTGCGTATCTCAAGGTATAAGAAAACAATTGTCCCTAGAAAACCATCATATGAGCCTTATTATGACAAAACCAAAACCAACCCAATAACCACCAAGCCCCAAATAGAAAACTCACAAAGTACCAAACCAATTCCCATAACTTTAGCTACAAATAGACCTACACCTAACCCTTATGCCAAGTCATTCCCACACAAGTGTTTCAAGTGCCAAAAAACAAGACATAGGTCCAATAAATATCCCCAAAAGAGATCTGCAAATCTAGTAGAAGATTTTAAAGATTACTTGGAGGAAAGTGAAGGGCTAAAAGAGATCTATGAAGGAACATATGCTACTATGAGAGATGAAGGGGAATTGGCCTACTCTTCATAACTCAAATTTTGTTGCTCACCCCAAAAATAGACAAAAGCTACACAAAGGTACTCATTGTTTAAGACACGATGCATTGTCAATGGCAAAGTGTGAAGTTATTATTAACAGTGACTCCACTGAAAAAATTGTCTAAGAAATTGGTAGCTACCTTGAACTTGAATACTAGCAAGCATTCCCATCTATACAAGAATGGGTGGATCAAGAAGGGAACTTCTTTTCAAGTCACTGAACTGTGCAGAATCCCCTTCTTTATAGGCAGTCACTATCAATATGAGATTATATGTTCTTGTTTGTGAAAAGAAAGAATAATCATTTTCTACATTAAACAAAAGTTACACACCCCTCTTTATATAGATGATAATGCTCATCTATTTTAGAGATATTTACCACTAATTTAGGAAGGAAATCAAAACTATCTAAAACTGAAAAAATTATATCTACAGATTTGATAACAGATTACCAAATCTCCTAAAATCATGAGATAAGGATAAGGCTCATCTGATACCTATAAATCTCCTATAAATCAACCCCTAATATTGCTAACAGATTCTAATCTAAAAATCTTTTCTATAATTCTACACTCCTCAAACTGGGTAGTAAATATTAATTAAACTCAGCTTGGAACTCAAATCATCAAACACCTTTCTCGATAGAGCCTTGGTAAGGATGTATGTTGTTTGCATACATGTAGGTATGTACAACACCTTAATTGTTCATTTCTCTATCTTCTTTTTATGAAATATCAATCAATTTCCACATGTTTTGTTCTATCACGATGAACTAAATTTTTGACAATTCAGATTGCTATTTGATTATCATATAACATTTTCATAGGTTCATCTAAATTTTTTAATTCCATTAGCACCCTTTTTAACCAAATTCTCTCACAAATACCGTGTACCATTGCCCAAAATTCAACTTATGCACTACTTCTTGACACCACTGACTGCTTTTTACTTCTCCAAGTGACCAGATTTCCCCACACGAATGTGTAATATCCTGAAGTTGATCTTCGATCTTGTATTGATCCTGCCCAATCTGCATCACCGAACACTTCAATATCTTTCTTTGATTCTTCTCAAAAAATAATCCTCTACTTGGTGTTAGTTTCAGATATCGCAAGATTCTATACACAGCTTCCATGTGTTCTTCATTTGGATTTTTCATGAACTGACTTACCATACTAACAGCAAATCCAATGTCTGATCGTGTGTGAGATAGGTATATTAGTTTACCTACTAACCTTTGGTATCTTCCTTTGCCATTCCAGTTTCCTTTAGGAGATCTAGGACATATTTTCTCTGTGAGACAAAGATTTCTTTTCTTGACCTTGCAATCTCCATGCGTAGGAAATATTTAAGATTCCCAAGGTCTTTGATTTCAAATTCTTCCGCTAGTAAACTTTTGATAGTGCGGATTTCCTCTTCATAGTTTCCTGTTAGGATTATGTCATCCACATACACTATGAGGACAACAAGTTTTCCTGCAAAAGAGTGTTTAATAAATAGTGTATGGTCCGTCTGACATTGAGAATAGCCATGTTTCTTCACTACCTTTGTGAATCTTTCAAACCAAACTCTTGGAGATTGCTTGAGCCCATATGGAGATCTCTTCAGTTTACAAACCCTATTGCATGTACACTTCTTCAATTATGTCCCCATTTAGAAAGGCATTCTTGACATCTAATTAGTGGAGAGGACACTCAAGGTTTGCAACCAATGATAACAAAATCCGAAATGTGTTTAACTTGGCTACAGGAACAAATGTCTCCTCATAATCGATTCCATATGATTAAGTGAATCCTTTTGTAACCAACCGTGCCTTGAACCGATTAATACTCTCATCTTCATTATATTTTACTGTGAAGATCCATTTGCAGCCTATTGGGCGTTTCTTGGTTGGTAAGTCAAAAATTTCCCAAGTTCCATTTTTTTCTAGTGCATGAATTTCTTCATACACTGCTGTTTGCCATTCTGGTGAGTTGAGAGCTTCTTGTATATTATTAGGAACTTGGATGTTGTCAAGGTTGGCAACAAAAGCTTTGAACTTCGACGACAAACCTTCATATGACACAAATGTGTATATTGGATGTTTTATGCATGATCTTACCTCTTTTCTCACAACAATAGGAAAGCCACTGTCATCATTAGTTTCGGGATTAGTGTTACCTGGTGGATCTTCACTTGGTCTAGGACTTGAGTCAGACTCTTGGGTTTGCTCAAGAGATGTTTGTTGTTCTATCTCCTTTTGGTTATTTCTCCTCCTTGAGTAGGTAAGCAATTCATCATTCGTTGTTAATAGTGTCTAGATTTTGAGGTGTATTGTTGGCTTGATCTTGAGTATTAGGTTCTAGGAAATAAGAAGACTTAAGAGAGAGATTTTGAGAAGGAAGTGTCACGGAAGTTTAGATTTGGGGAAATATGATTGTTGCTCAACGAAGGTGACATCCATGGAGTGATGTAATTTTTTAGTGACCGGTGAGTAACATTTATATCCCTTTTGAGTTGGAGAGTACCCAAGAAAAATACATTTATGAGCTCTAGGATCAAGTTTGTCCCGGTGTTGTTGATGGACATGAAAAAAAGTTGAACACCCAAAAACTTTGAATGGAATGGTACAGATGATACGAGTAGTGGGAAAGAACTAAAGAAGGATTTGACAGGGAGTCTGGAAGTTAAGAATACGAGATGGCATCCTATTTATGATGTATATAGTAGTAAGGATGGCTTCACCCCAAAAATAATTTGGTACATGGGTAGAGTATATAAGAGACTAGCCACATCAAAAAGATGCCGGTTTTTTCTCTCGACAATACCATTCTGATGAAGAGTGTTAACACAATAACTTTGGTGAACAATACCATGACTCATGAGGTAAGCATTAAGGTTGTAATTGAAATACTCTTTGGCATTATCAGTTTTTAGAATTTAAATTTTTGCTTGGAATTGTGTTAGGATCATTGTATTGAAGTTTTTGAATATCTGGTTTGCCTAAGATTTTTCTTTCATGAGGAATACCCATGTGAGTCTAGTGTGATCATCAATAAATGAGATGAACCAGCGAGAACCATTAACATTTTTTATCCAAGAAAGACCCTATATATCACTATGAATCATACAAAAGGGTTGAGATGTTTTGTAGAGTCTGTTAGGATAAGAATTTCGAATATGTTTAGAGAATTGATATATCTCACATTGAAATTCATTTGGATTTTTATTATGGAATAATAAAAGACAACTTCTTAAGATACAAGAAATTTGGATGACCTAACCTATAGTGTCATAACATAATTGTACTATCATTATTAGACTGACTCACAGACAAAGAGACAAGACTACTGGACATTGAATAATCTGATTGATGAATTGACCTTGAGGAGGATCATTAACCTCTAGAAGATAGAGTCACAAACACATCTTAGCACTGTCAATCGTCTTCCTCGAGTCCAAGACCTGAAATTCACACAAATTTGAGCCAAATTTAGTAACATAGTTGAGATACCGTGTGAGTTTACTAATGGACAGTAAATTGCAATTTAACTTTGGAACAAGTAGAACGGAATCAAGAGTGATATTCTCTAAAATTTGAACCGAGTCTGTACCAACCACCTTTGAGAGTGACCCATAAGCTATTCGCACAGTTAAATTTTTAAAACATGGGGTGTAAGTTGAAAACAACTTCTCATCTCCAATCATATGATCAGAGGCTCCTGAGTCTATAATCCATTGTCTGAGCTTTTCCCTGTTAGCATTTAAAACACTTAAAAAATTACTTTTTTGTGCCAAGGATTCGATACCCACCCCAGTGGGAGCTGGTGCAAGCAAGGATTGGCTAAACATTTTTTGCAAGATCTCTAGTTGTTCCTTGCTGAAGGGAGTTGGTTTGGGTGAAGGTTGTTCATCCATGGAAGCAAGGTTGCCTCGTCCTTCTTTGTCATTGAAAAATCGGGAAGGCCTCCAGTTTGCAGTGAATTTTCTAGCAGTTGTCCTTGGTATGACTAGGATGTCGACAATGATCACACCATGGTTGCCCTTTCTTTGGTCTATGATAGTTGTTGTTAGATGAATTCCCTCTCACCACAAGTGGTGAACTCTCAAGATTTGTCATAGAATCTTGATATCCCATCACGATCTTTTTTCGACTTTCCTCTCTCCAAACTTCTGAGAAAGCTTCTCAAATATTTGATAGTGGTTTAGATCCTAAAATTCTTCCTCGTACTTCATGAAGGTTCTTACTTAATCCAATCAAGAATTTGTATATTCTTTTCCATTCAATTATTTGTCTATACCTGATAGCATCATTTAGACAGCTCCAATTGTGCTCTTCATATGAGTCTAGTTGTTGCCAATACAGATTAAGAGTGTTAAAGTATTTGAGTCACTGTTGGTTCTTCTTGGCGAAAGTCATGAAGAACACTTTCCACCTCGAATAATTCTGATGTATTCTCATTGTTAGAATATATTTCCTTGGCAGCATCCCAAATCTCTTTTGTTGTTCCATAGAGAAGAAAGTTTTCACCAATATCATTTGTCATGGAATTAATGAGCCATGACATGACCATATTATTTTCAGCATTCCAAACTTTGAACTTTTCATCCGTCTTGTTTGGTTTGGCAGCATTTTCGGTGATATAATTATCTTTGCCTTTTTCCGCATAGGAACATCATTACGGAATGGGACCATTGGAGGTAGTTGTTCCCATTCAGTTTGTGTCCTGTAACGGGCAGAGGTTATTATCACTATTGGAAGCCATGACTTCCTGATTGGAGGTGGTTTGGAAAACGATAGCTCTTGAATCACATTTCCCGTATTTGGTCATACGAGAGAATTGGGGTTCAGAGATTGCTCTGATACCATCTTGTTTGTAAAAAGAAAGAATAATCTTTTCTACATTAAACAAAAAGTTACACGCCCCTCTTTATATAGATCATAATACTCATCTATTTTAGAGATATTTACCACTAATTTAGGAAGGAAATCAAAACCACCTAAAACTGAAAAAAATTATATCTATAAATTTGGTAACAGATTACCAAATCTCTTAAAACCATGAGATAAGGATAAAGCTCATTTGATAACTGTAAATCTCCTAAAAATCAACCCCTAATATTGCTAACAGATTCTAATCTAAAAATCTTTTCTATAATTCTACATATATGATGTGGTAGAAATGGATGCTTGTCACATTATGCTAGAGAGGCCATGGCAACACAATGTTAATGTCACACACAAGGGTAAGCCAAATGCCTATATATTCGAATGGAAAGGAAGAAAAATTGCTCTTGTCACTACCCCATATGATCAAAGGAATCAAACAACCTTCCCAGTCAAATCAAAGTGTTACTCAACTCACTATGAAACACTTTATACCAAAGGTAACCTCACATCCTTTGTCTCTTCAAAATTTGCTAAAAGAATTTAATGACCTATCTCCTAAAGAGTTTCCATCTGACTTACCTTCCATGAGGGGCATACATTATCAAATAAATTTGATACCTGGAGCTAGCCTACCCATTTTGCCCCATTACATGCTTAGCCCTCGAGAACATGAAATCCTACAAAACATTGTAGATGATCTGCTTAAAGAAGAACCTAGTGCAAGAAAGCCTTAGTCCCTGTGTTGTGACTGCATCATTAGTGCCCATAAAGGATAGATTCATGAGGATGTGTATGGACAGTCGAGCTGTGAATAAAATAACTATCAAGTATAGGTTTCCTATACCTCAAATTGAAGACATGCTTGACAAGCTACAAGAGTTAGTTGTGTTGACTAAACTACATCTCAAGAGTGGCTACCACCAAATACATATAAGGCCAGAATGAGTGGAAGACAACCTTTAAGACTAAGGAAGGTTTGTATGAGTGGATAGTAATGCCTTTTAAGCTTTATAATGCTCTAACCACCTTCATGAGGCCATGAACCAAATTCTCAAGTCATTCATCAATAGCTTTGTTGTAGTCTATTTTGATGACATTCTTATTCACAACAAGAGTGTTGAAGATCATATACAACACATTAAGAAATTTTTACAAACTCTAAGGACTAATAAGTTATATCTCAACCTCAAGAAGTGTGAGTTTGCCACTACAAAACTACTTTTCCTAGGCTTTGTAATCTATGTAGAAGGGATAGCAGCTGAAGGAAAGATTGAATCAATCAAAAGTTGGCCTATCCCTAGTAACATCACTGAGGTAAGGAGCTTCCATGGATTAGCTACCTTTTACATGAGGTTCATTAAAGGTTTTAGCTCAATTGTAGCACCCACCACCAACTGTCTCAAACATGGCCAATTTCAATAAGGACAAGAATAGGATCACAACTTCCAATTGATCAAAGACAGGTTGAGTTCTACCCTACTTTAAGTCTTAGCAAATTTCAATAAAGTATTTGAAGTGGAGATAGATGCCTCTAAGGTGGGTATTGGAGCTGTGCTCTCAAAGATGGAAGACCAATGGAGTATTTTAGTAAGAAATTAAGTGAGGTGAGGTGGAAATGGACAATCTATGAATAGAAACTATATGCTATTATGAGAGCATTCAAAAAATAGGAACACTACCTCACCAACAAAGAGTTTGTTCTATATAGCAACCATCACGCCTCGAAGTTCCTTAACTCACAAAAGAATGTATCCACAATGGGTGATTTTCTTACAAAAATTCAACTGTCTTTAAGCATAGGGCTAGCCAATGTAATAGGACAACAGATGCACTCAATCGAAGGCACATTCTCCTAACTATACTACAAATTGAACCAACCAACTTTGAGCACCTCCCTGGACAATATAATGTAGATGAAGACTTTGGGAAAATCTGGCAAAAGTGCCACAGTTTTGACAATACTAGTGAGTTTCATATTCAAGAAGGTTACCTTTTTGAAGATAATCGATTATGTGTCCCAAATACCTCTCATAGGCAGCAACTCATTCAAGAAATGCATGGAATAGGGTTAGCAGCTCATGCCGGTCAGATAAGACAATTTCCTTGCTAGAAGATAGGTACTATTAGCCACAACTCAAGAAGGAAGTGTCAAAGTACATACAAAGATGCCATGTTTGTCAAACTGCCAAAGGAAGATCCAACAACACAAGATTATATACCCCATTGCCTATTCCTAATTCAATTTGAAAAGATCTAAGTATGGATTTTATAATGGGACTACCAACTACTCAAGGCAAAGTTGACTCTCTAGTTGTAGTTGATTGATTTTCTAAAATGGTTCATTTGATTGCATGCAAGAGGATAAACGATGCCAGCCATATTGCATTTCTTTTTTTTTTTTTAAGAAATTGGGAAGTTCCATGGCATACCCAAATCCATAGCTTCGGATAGGGATGTGAAGTTTGTAAGTCACTTTTAAAAGGAGCTTTGAAAAAAGCTTGATACAACCTTCAATTTCAGCGGTGTTTATCACCCACAAACTGATGGACAGACTGAATCCATGAACAAGACTGTTGGTAACATGCTTAAATGTCTTGCCAGTGATCATCCTAAGAAATGGGATCAGGTTCTATCACAAATAGAATTTGCTATGAATAAGCATTGTTAACAGGAACACTGGTGTGACTCCCTTCTCTGTTGTTTACATGAAACAACCCAATTCCATTGTTGATTTATTCCATCTACCAAGCGTGAAAAGCAAGGTTTCCCATGCTTTGGCCAAAGACTAGGACGCGTTCCATCGAGAGGTGCGAGACCACAACAGAAGATGAATGAAAAATATAAAGCGCATGCAAACAACGAGAAACAATTACAAACTTTTGAGGTTGGAGAACTAGTGCTGGTTCATCTAATTAAACAAAGATTACCACATGGTTGTTCAAAATTACAGAACAAGAAATATGGGCCTTTTACAGTATTACAAAAAATAAATGATAACTGCTATGTTGTCGATCTACCAAAGGAATGGAAAATTTCCACTGCTTTTAACGTTGCAGAGGGAGGGGCTAATGCAGGAGCTGATTGACTCAATGCTATTTGCTTTTGTTTAAACTATTTTATCCTTTTAAAATGGTAGTTTTCGTTTGAGGCTGGAAGCTGTCGTTTGTGGCAATTCCTTTTATTTCTTTCATTTTCTATTTGTCATTTCCTTTCATGAAAGCTGCTAGCTAAAACGCATGTTTATTAGCGTTTTAAGAAACTAACACTAGCATATGGCTAGTGGCGTGAAGGAAGGGAATTTAGTTGTTGATTTTCAGTGTTTGTATTGCTTCTTTGAAGCTGTTTTCTTCTCTATTAATAAATTGGGCCGACGAGCTCTTTTCTCCATTCCCTTGAATTCACTGGTATTTTGTGAATTATTGCTTCTTCCTACGTCACTTATGGAGACCCATTTGACTTGTTGAACTTCAATAAATTGGTATCAAAGTAAATGGTTGGAAGATTCTCAATTTACACACCAATAATGGGTCAAATCAAAAGGGGTAGGCCCAAGTGGAATGAGCAGGTGGCCCTTAGAGGACTCAGAAACTCTCAAGATAATAGAAACATAGCGTGATCCACCATATTTAATGTGATCTCAATAGAGTTGGTGTACATGCCATAATGTGGTATCTTCATCTATGCCACATTGGCGATTGTACTAAGTGTAGGCCCAAAGTTGTGGCGGAATGTGGACCTCATCCGCCCATATTGGCTATGACTGGGACCACATAGGGAGAATATGGCAATCCAAATGGACTCATAAGTATTTGGGTTTCTCCTCCCAAAAAGGTTGATCTTTTGGATTATAATCCATACCATGTAAGGGAGGTCTATGGCCTTGTGGGCTTTCTACAAAACAAATTTCAAATTAAACTCATGGTTATAGGACAAATAACTGAGCAAGTAACTAAGCATTTTCTGTTTCACTAAAGAAAACCAGATGCAGAACAGATAGAATTAAAAAAGTAAAGCTCAAAAACATAAAGATTGCTAACTGCAATAAGCAAGAAACAGGATCAAGGAACCTTATAAACACACAGAAACTTGTCCTTATGTATATCAGAGTGTTTTGATTGCAGTTTTTATTGAACAATAAAAAAACATCAGTTTGATTTGAACCAAGGAGAGAACAAGGCCGTGTAAACATTTGACCATCTCTACTACAGTCTACAGCTCAAGTGTAAATATTATTGCAAGAGAAAATATATAACCGTTAACTTGACCGGACCTTGCCGCCCTGTCCAGTCAGGCCTGATCCAGTTTGTTCTACTAAACAGGCCCAGTCTGGATTTGAATTTTTTATTTAAGTAAAGGTCAACTTTGGTACATTTGATCACAGACCAACTGAAGCAGCATACTTTAGATGAAAAGATGGCTACGAAATCTGGTATGCCTAACACTGCAACTGAAGCAGTAATCACTCGTTGATATTCCTGCTCTCATAAACTAAGGAACAGGAAATTGGAACTTGGATATAAGTAAATAACCACTCCAGTTGACCAATAAATTCTTGCAACTTTAATTTCAAATTCAGAGGAACTGAATCTTTACCATTAAAAGGGAACCTAGGTCTACTAATTTAGACGTGTATTGATTGAACAAGAATGCTAAGAAGAAAGTTTAGTTAACTTTTTTTGACATTAAGACAGAAGAAGCCAACAATCTCTCCACAAAAGGCATAAATACCTTCTCTTTTGCCCAGCCAAAAGCAAAGTTGTATATCTCCCGGAATTTCTCTGAGAATAGAAACGAACACATCATTTCAAACAAATATTCCAAAGAACCTATTTATGACATGTTAATAAAAAGAAGTTATGTGATATAAATGATCAGCACCAAAAGAAACGAGCAAGTAAAAGCATAGTCTGATTAATATCAGTAAACACTAGACCATGCAAGTTTTCACATACGTTCATCTTTTAACTCAGACCGCATAAATGGTATTCTTTCACAGAACTTCTCCAGAGTATCTACCCTGTCATACAATATGTAAAGATCAGCCGTGTTTTTCACCTGGGCATTTGGAATAAAAACGGTGTTTAAATTTTGAACACCTACCCAAGTGCTTGCAATCCACCTATGAATTCCTGCTTGGAAAACTCACACATTGTAGCAGCCTTCATGTGCCATGAAAGCACCAACTGCAATAACAGACCACGGTCGAAACATACCCCTTAAATTGAAAACATAAACTCAAAGATGTGCATTAATTAAAAGTTAAGATTTTCAGGTAGAAACAGGAAATATATATTCAACTAACAAAGTTTATTATTTTAAGTCTAGTAGGGTGGTCTAAGAAAAAACTTATCTATATTAAAATGCATAACCTGTTTTAAGGTATAATACAGCTAATTCTCAAAAGAAGGAAAATAAAAGGGAAAGAAAACAAATAACAGAGGTCTTGAACAAAACTAGACTGGTAAAGATTTAAAAAGAGTATTAACCATAAAATAGTGTAATATGCTATTAGCCTATTAACAGAGTTTGACAAATAGTTTCCACTTTTCAGAATTTCTTTTAAATCTGATACTATAATCTATAACATTATAGACTACAGGATCATACACTTATGATTTTAAACAAATCAAATATAGCATACTAAAAGTAACTAGTCAAGAAAATTTAAAGAAAGTTCATAAATAAGCATACTGATAACATACCATAACTATGTCTTGAGGATCCACCTGCCAGGTAATAAGATGTCAGACATAATAATTCAAATTATGAAGAAAAGGAGAGAAAAAATTATGATTCATAGCATAAGTAGAAGTAGGTGGCACCATGAAATGATTCAAAGTATACTACTATAGTCTATCAATCATTCTGGCACAACCAAAACAATTTACCTGAAGGTCATTGCAAAGGAGACTGATGCCATCAGCCAGTATCATATCAGCATATGTATCTGCAAAAAATATTACTGTATTGCTTCACTATTAAGAGATTCTGCAACATTATGTATTGCACTCGTGAAAAAATAAAAATCATATGAATATGAGAAACTCAGTTTTTATCCACGCAATGTTATGGAAAATTTCCTGCAAAACCCATTTACATTATAATAACCCTTGGGCATTTTAAGACGCAGAAACTTCAGCAAGGGAAGCAAAATAGATATGAAAAGCTATACATCACAGCATAGGAGAATGAATGAAACGGTATTTTAATGTTAACATTCATATGATACTCATATCAATATACTGTCACAGAACTTTCGAGTGAGACAACATATAGAAATTACATTTGACTTGTAGATGCTGCATGAGAGAAAGGAGGAAGCAAGCACTTGCCTTTATATCTATTGTAAAGCTCCTCTAAATGTCTAGTATTAGTATTAGGTAAAGTTTTGAAGTGGTTCTGGCTGTAGAATACATCAAAAGCTCCTTCAAGATGCCAGTCACTGGCCTTCAGAACCTGAAGAGCAACTTTTTCACTGCCCAAATATAATAAAAATAAAAGGTTAGGTTGTCAAAATTCATCTAATCCTATTAAAGGAAGACAAATCCCGAGTAAGAAATGAGAAAAGTCACTCAATGATTGGAAGATTACCTTGCTCCAGTTATGGTCACAAACTGCTGGAGTTTATCACGGTGACCCCTACCCAATTTATGCTGTACAGAAATGGGCAAAGACTAAAAAAAATTACTTCCAAGATTCATACAAGTCCCAATGAGAAGTGGGAGTAAAATTATTTATTGCTCGAACAATTAAGGAGAAATACAAATAATTCATTGAAAAACGAGAGGAGTTAATGTTATAATGTTATATGGGCTCCTCAAAGTCCATAGCAAAGACAAACAATAAGAGAAAGTACAGAAAAGGATTTGAAAATGTAAGTTAACTAAAAGAAGAAGAAAAGAGGTCCGGCGAAAAAGAGGGCCAAAATTGAGAGGAGTTAGAAAACAATTCGCATCCCGAGCAAACATCCGGCGCAAGAATTTTGGATTTGGTAACGGGTAGAATTCCTCAAACAAAAAGAACCGATTAAAAATTAAAAGAAAAAGAGAAAGGAACAAAAAGAGTTAGAAAAACACACAACTAAAAGGGAAACATATATAGTAATAAGAGAGAGAGAGATTAGGGTGGGTGCTGACCATTTTAGAGGTGAGGAAGGACGAAACCCAGATGGGTATTGCTTCGGGTGGGAAACCGAGACAGAAGAGCTTTGCTCTCTCCGATATACTCGATTGCTCTCCCGGAGCTTTTTTCTTCTTTTTTTCTTTCCTTTTCTTCTCCCTCTCACCTGTTGTCTGTCGGTCTCTATCTCCTAATCTCCTTATCTTTTTCTGTATTTTTTTAAGAACGGTATATTTAACTAGCATTTTAAAAGATTTTGTGTTAAGAACGGTATATTTAACTAGCATTTTAAAAGATTTTGTTAAATTTTAAATTTTAAAAAATCTACAAAATTTAATTAACTTTTATAAAAGTTTCTATATATATTTTATTAAAATTTATAAATTTTTTGATAAATTTTATATTCTTTAAAGTCTACTACCTGTAATAGACTTTTAAATAATTCATATATATTTTATCAAATTTTTAAAAACTTTATATAAATTTAAATAAATTTATATAATATTTTCATAAATTTGTATAGCTTTTTAAAAACTTTTATAATATTTAATTTTTTTATCATATTAATACCATTTTTTAATTTTTAATTATTTTATATTTTTTAACTAATTCTTTATAATTATTAAAATTTTAACATATTATTACATATTTTATTTTTAAATTTAATAAAATATATATTTGTGAAAGTATAAAAAGTTTACATAAAAATAAAAATATGTTTCATTGATACTTAATAGTTATTAAAAGAAAATTATATTAAAAAGATATTCTAATATATATATTATTAAATTAATTTTTTAAAAGTTATTAACATTTTAAATATTTTAATATTTTTGTAAAATTTTAAAAAATAGTAATTAAATACACTTAAATTTAAAAAAAAAACCTTAATTTTTTTAATTAAATACAGATAAACTTATAAAATTCTTAAAAAATTTAAATAAATACAGCTAAATTAAAAAAAATCTATTAATATCTACAAAAAAAATTATTTGTGTAACTTTTTTAAAAAAATCTACTAAATTTATTTATTTTATTAAATAAATAAAATATTATAAAATATAATTCAAAATTAAATTTATAATAATAAAAATAAAAATAACTTAACCTAAACTACAAATCAAAACCAAACATCCGCGGATCTCTTCTTTCTCTTTCTGCCAAAACCAAACATCCGCGGATCCCTTATTTTTCTTTTTTCTTCTGCCAATGTGCCACGGCTTACTATTTGTATGCACCTGTCAATATGCAAAATACTTGGCTTAATTATAAATTATACCTTAAATATTTATTAACTATGTACATGATATTTTTAATTTTTAACATATAAAATTTATACTTATAAAATTAGAGATAATATTATTATGATATTTGTAATTTTTAAGATATAAAATTTATATATCTAACATTAGAGGTATATTATTATGATATTTCTAATATTTCAACATGTAAAATTTATACCCATAATATTAAAGGTAATGTTACAAAATTTCATTTACTTTAATTTAATAACCCAAATAAAATACCTTTTTTCATATTATTCTTGTCATATTAATATTTCTTTAAGATATCGTGAAACCAAAATTATTTTTATTTTTAAGTTTGTTTATAGTTAATATTCTTAAAAAAAATCTAAGTATAAATGACAATAAATAAAAAGTTCTCATTATGGTCTCACCATATTATGCATCATGTATCATAGGACTGAGAATCGGTTCGAAACCGTAAATTTTAGGTCAATCCGAATCTGATCCGATCAGAAGCAAATTATAAATTATTCAATCCGAATCTGATCCGTTGTATATACTAATCCGAACAAATTCGAATCTGCAAATTTTAAGTTAATCTGAAACCGAACCGATCCGATCCGAAAATTATTTAATGTGAAAATTATTCAATCCGAACAAATTTGAATCCGTCAATTTTAAGGCGATCCAAAAATTATTTAATGCAAAAATTATTCAATCCAAATCCACTTTAAATACCAATCAGAATAAATATGAATCCGATCCAATCAAATAAAGACAAAATCATAATTTCAACTTATAAAATAAAAAAAAATTACATAAAATCAAAGAAAAATTTAAAATAAAAATATTTTTCATACAAATTCAACAATAAATGAATGATTAAAAATAGTTCAACAAAAATGATAAAAAAGAAAAAAATTCAATACAAATTACATAATTTAACTTAAAATATCCATAGTTTTAACATAAAATTTAAAAATATTAAATTCAAATTACATCAAAATAAAACAACATTTTTAAAGTGTTGTTCACTACAAATCTTCAATATGAGTTGGTTTTGAGATGATTTATTTAATAGAGCTTCCAAATCTCGAAACGACATAAACATGGAGATCATGAATGCTATACTTGTTCATTGTCTAGCCAATATAAAAGACTACGAGCTTCTTCAATGGTTGTTCTTCCTAATAAAGCAGGTCATTATCGCACAAGAGTTTCGCACCACTTTGAAACTATAAGGCAGCTCTTACATTGTGACCTACAACCTCATTAAATGATCCACTTTATCTATATGGTGCTGCACTTCTTCCGGACTCTGCATTTTTCAACCTCTTTGCTCAAATTATTTGAAATAATTTGCCAAACAAAGAAATAAAATTTAAAAAAAAAACTGAAGTTCTCTAGAACAAGCTGAAAGAAAAATAAAAAGGAGCAATCTATTAGAGATTAAAATAAAATCTGTGAGTTTTTACAGAATTCATAAAACACCAATCTCAAAAGCTAACCATGATTAATTTTAGAATAATCAAAACCAAAACCAAATACGCACAGGAAATCAAACATTCTTTTAATTTCTATGCGCATATAAACAATCCTACACTATAGAACTTGTTATACATGTTTATGTGTTCATTTAGAAAATTGAAATAGAACTTGTTGCAAAACATTTTTTTACAACTGAATTAAAAAAACAAAAACAAGTTCCAAATACAAGAAAACAGAACTCATTACAAAAAGAGCCCTAATTAATCAAATGAAAAGTTACAAGAATGGAGCGATTATTAATAGAAGTTACCCAGAAGAAAATATTCAATTAGATCCAAAATTAATCAACTTAAAATAAGATGAACAACACAACTGGTAAATTCATAATTATGTCTAATATGTAGAGCCGCTCACTTAAGCAAAAATGCCTACAAAACCAAAATGCAACAGATGTTATTTGAATTCCAACCAGCAAAACCAAAAATGCAACCTCTCCAAGAGAACAAAATTTGATACATGTTAATTATTCACTATTCAGATATGCAACACTAGACTCTCATTTTGTCTCAAGCAAAAATCCTACAACATGAAAAGGGTCAGAAACCAGTTAAATAATAGGAGAGCTTTGTCTGCATCTAATCAACCCATTGGAGCAACCAAAAATATAAAAAAAAATTGCATTATTCATTTGACTAAATGACAGACAAAATCACAAAAACGCCCTGTCAAAAAATTAACTCATGTATGAAAACAACCTAACTGTTATTTAATGTCGTAACTTGTAAGTTCCAAATATTATGAGAGACAAAGATTGTTGCTAAAACAAGAAGCTTATGTGGCATACATCAAGATTGGCTTGAAGCTCAGCATTGGCTTCTGGAGCATGCATTGCCCTGACAGCTCGATCCCGAGCTCAAGATTTCTTGACACCACCAGCATTAGATTTGCCTGCAGCTCTCAATCTACAACCATAAAAGTCGCCCAGGTTAAGACTATCAAGATTGTTTGTAATCCTCTTTATGCTTTAAAGTGCAGATAAGAAAAGTAAGAACTATCATATTACAGAGAAGTGCATAGCAAATAGACAAAGAAATGATCAAATCAAGATAAGAAATGTTCAATAGCAGTAATATACTTTCTGGCTTCTTCATTCCAAAGTTTTGCATCTATCTCTTTACTGGGAGGATATTTTGGAAGACTAGAAGGGTCACAGGCATAAGATTGGTTTGTGAAAAACTAAAAAATAAGACATAAGAACTCATTAATATTCTGTGAATTTATTAAAACGAAATACAACTTACAATTAGCAAATAAAAGACAAAGGAAAACTACTAGTCAATGTTGAAGTTAATCAATCATGACCAACAGAGAAATGGGGGTAGTAGTGGTTGTCTCTTCCCAATGATACCAACCAATTTTCCTGCACAACTTGACACACATATAGAAAATAAAAAAACAAAGCATGGAGAAGAAAACAAAGATAAATACCCTTGTTCCAATAATACACGCTAAGTAAAAAGATTTACCTATCCATCACGGAATGCATCTTCCACCAACTTTACAGGAAGAACATTTGCTCCTTCACAAACTAACTCCCGAAATTCCTGGTTTGGTTTTACCTTGCTATTATATAACCCAAAAAAGTAAGAGTAATAGATCATCACCAGATCAGAAACGAACACATGTATAAAGGGGACTGATGAACGGCGATTGGAGTGGGAACTAAAGAACAATGAATGGAACTGACGAACAGCAAATGAAACTGACGATCAGCGACTGGAATAGCGGCAATGAGAGAAGGAGAGAGCGGTGAGTATGAGAGAAGGAGAGAGCGGCAAGTATGAGAGAAGGAAAGAGCGACGATTTCAGAGAGAAAATATGAGATTAGGGTTTTCTAGCATTCGACTCCAAATTTCAGTTTTATATTAGATTTAATTAGAATATATTATTATATATTTTTTAAAATAATATATAAATGTATCAGATCAGATTAGATTATTCGAATTTGAATATTTTCAATCCGAATCCGAACGGATTGATAAAATCCAATCTGAATCCGATCCAATTTTGGATCGAAACCACTTAATTTTTTCGGATTAAATCGGATTGATCGAATATTTTGCTCAACCCTAATGTATCATAATAGTTATCAATAGTCTTCGTATTGGTACTAGCTTTATTTTACATTTTTCTATTGTTATTTATTTCATTTTACATTAAATTTCTCAAACAATACAACATTTTAATATTTATCTATTTTGCTTTGTAAGTAATTGATGACTAGATGAAAACTTTTTATATACTCTTTACTTATATTAATATCTATATCAAGAATAATAGCAATGAAAAGCTTATGATTAAAAGGAAAAGCATTTGGTATCATAATATTAAATGATAATAAAAATACAAAAAAACATGTTTTATTTTAACAGTTAATTAATCTAAACAAAAATACTATTTTTAACATTAAAAATATAAATTCACGTGTCAAAAATTAAAGATATAGTATACACAGCTAGTAAATGATATAATTTGTAATCAAACCTTATTACTTTTATGAAAAAAAATTCATTTTAATATTTTTTTTCATAAAAGAGATAATAAGTACCTTTTATTATAAAATAGGCAATTTGGTTCAAAATTTTAATCTTTTATTTAAAATATGACATAATTTTAGTTTATTTATTTTGTAATTATATTTAGTACAAAAATATTTATTTTTTGTATTATTTATCTTTAAATAGAGAATTAAAAGAAAAAAATTAAGACTTTAAAAATAATTAATTTTATATAAATAAACTTAATGTTTAAGGATAAATATGTTTTAAAAAGTTGAAAAAGTAAAATAAAGTGATTAAAATCATAAAAATTTACCTAAAATGACTAAAATGTACACAAATATAATAATAAAATAACTAAAATATTAACAGTTTAAAATAAAATAACAAGTGTCTAAGTTGTGGAAATAAAATGATAAAAAGTGCACTATAAAAAAATAAAAATAAATCTTTTATTTAAATACCTCAATGTCACTTATAGGTACCACACAAAATTCAAAGCCAGTAGCAAGATAATGAAATTATATAACGCATGTAATCAATCACCTCAAAGTAATAGCGTTTTGCTCACAAACATTTCAATCGATTAAATTCTCTACTACTCATAGTCCACTCGGACAGAAGACGCGTACTATGAATCACATACTTCTTTCCCCGAATTCATGGCAAGCCCTAAAAATTGTAATGTTGCAGAACTGGGAGCCTATTCATATTGCCGCCACCAATGCCATGTGCTCTATGAGATCCAAAACACGGTTGCTGGTACAAAAAAATTAAAAAAATAGTTGTCATAAAAAACGCAAGTACCAGAATATCTTGGATGCGTATTCATATAGTGAACTAGAATACAAATAAAGGATATCTCACCTGTATCCCCACTCATTGTCATACCATGAAACAAGTTTCATGAAGGAAGTACTAAGCCCTATGCCAGCCTTAGCATCAAATATGCTTGACCTGAAATAAAAGTTACAGGATTTAAGCAAAAATCTGTCGTGGGCTTAAATGAAAAATGGAATGACGCAAATACCAGACCTTCAGCATACTTGATACATGTGACAAAAATAACGGAATAGAAAAGTAAAACATACTTATAATTGTGTGAAGATCGATGATGTCAGTTGGAAGAAATTACTATATAACATCTAGTAATACAAAGTAACTATTAAAAGTTCTTAAAAAACAAACTCTCCTAAAAATTAGGATATAACATCTAGTAGTACGAAATAACTATTAAAAGTTCTTCAAAAACAAACTCTCTTAAAAGCGTAAGCTATTAGGAGAAGTACCAACTATATTTCTATATCTCTATCACTCTCCCAGAAGTATTAACTCTATGCAATATTGTTAGGGCTATTGTTGAGAATGAAGAAAGAAGAAGAGAAACTCCAGGCAGAGGAAGAGAAATTTTAGCTATATTCGGATATATCTTTAGCTGAATTTAAGAAGTTTTATAAGAATTGAAGGACAACATCTAATTGATTTCTGACTTTCCTAACCGAATTCTAACCCTAGTTTTGTTGATTTATTCAGTGGTCCCTCTTTTGAATTCTAACCGAATTCCCTGCACCTTCTCTACACCAATAATCTACGCTCTGTGCGCCCGGTGTTGCTCCAATGATTATGAGCAGAGTTTGCTCGTATCATTCCTCCCTCCCTACAAGAATCCTTGTCCTAAGAATGAAATCAAGATATGATTTCAAAAATCGCCACTTATTTTCCCACATAGCTTCTTCGGTTGGAATGTCTTTCCATTTGATCAGAATTTCTGTCTTGGGTCGATATTTTCTCTTCTGGATCACACGACGATCGAGAATGGTTTTAGGTTGAGGAAGAATAATTGCATGATCAAAGACCGGAGGAAGTTGACTCGCGCTCGGTGGAATTGCCCCTTCGTGCTTCTTTAGCACGCTTACATGAAATACATCATGTATTTAAGAGGCAAGAGGTAGTGCCAACTTGTAAGCCACTAGTCCTATTCGAGCGATGATTATGTATGGCCCAAAAAACCGAGGAGCTAGCTTTCTTGATGAACGAAAGGCCACGGAGGTTTGTCAAAAAGGTTAGAGCCTTAGGTAAACATAATCTCCCTCCTTGAAGATGACCTCTTGCCGATGTTTGTCAGCTTGGCATTTCATATGGTTCTGAGCTTGTAGCAGATTGTGCCTTAATTTTCGTAGTAGGTGGTCTCTAGTACGAAGGTGCTCATCCAAAGTTGAAACTTGAGCATTTTTGGGAACATATGTTAATAAGTGTGAAGGTGGAATGCTATAAACTGCTTCGAAGGGAGTCATCTGTGTGGAGTGGATGGAAGTGTTGTAGCTATACTCAGCCTAAGGAATCCACTCAATCCACTTGCGTGGTTGATCTCTAGTGAAACAGCGCAGATACTGCTCTAGCATGCAGTTGGTTACCTCAGATTGTCCATCTAACTGAGGGTGATAACTAGAGCTCATGATAATTGAGTTCCTTGTAAGTGAAACAACTCTTGCCAGAAGGAGCTGATAAACACCTTATCACAATCACTAACGATGGAATTGGGCATGCCATGTAGGCGCAAGATGTTGGTCACAAATGTCTGCCACAGTGGGGGTTGAAAATGAATGTTTCATAGGAACAAAATGGATGTATTTACTTAAACGGTCCACAATCACCATTATAACTGTATGCCCCTTCAAAGCTGGTAACCCTTCCACGAAATCCATTGAGATGTCAACCAAAATCTTATCAGGTATGGAAAGGGATTGAAGTAATCATGTTGGTTTCATGCTTTATGTTTTGAACCTCTGGCAAGGCTCACATTGCCTGAGAAATTTCTTCAACATTTGGCACAGTTTAAGCCACGTAAAGCTACTTTTGATGCGAGAAAGGGTTTTATGGAATCCAAAATGTCCCCCAATTGGGATGGAGTGACTATTAGCTATGATCTTAGGTACAGGGGAGGATTTAGGGCTCAGGTAGACCTTGTTGTCTTTAAACCAGACCCCATCTCGTTGTAATAGTTTGTGAACAGTTGTAGGAGTGGATTTGGCTATCAAGTCTGTGTATAAAGGATCTTGCTAGACTTCCTTCTGAAGTTGTGGCCACCGGTCTATCTGTGGATGAGATATGCTTAAAAAGAGAAACTCCACTACTCGTGAAAGAGAGTCAACTCCTTGGTTTTCCTTCCCATGTTTGTACTCAATTTTATAATCATAGCCAAGTAGCTTAGGCAGCCATCATGCTTGGGCTGGAGTGGTAATGTGTTGCTTTAGCAGATATTTGAGGCTCCTCTAATCGGTACGGATGGTGAAGGATTTTCCCAATAGGTAAGGGCGCCATACCCAGATAGCTTTAATGATAGTTAACATTTCTTTCTCGTATGTTGATAAAGCCAATGCTGAACCCTTGAAAGCTTGACTATAGTAAGGTATTGGTTTGTCTGCTTGAGTAAGGATAGCCCCTAGCCCGATGCCACTGGCATCACATTCAATTACAAACCTATGGGAAAAATTTGGAAGGCTCAAGACTGGTGGTGATGTCAAGGCATCCTTTAGCTGCTTAAATGAGTTTTCACCAGCTGCATTCCAATAAAACCCTTTCTTGCTCAGGAGACGAGTTAAGGGAGTTGCCAAGCTACCAAAATTACGTACAATTTTTTTGTAATAAGCAACTAACCCTATGAAGCCTCTGACTCCTTTAGATGTGGTTAGGGTTGGCCATTCCTTAACAGCTTGGATCTTTGAAGGGTTCACAGAGACCCCTTGGTCTGAGACCACATGACCCAAATATTCTATTTGTTTTACTCCAAATTGACATTTGGTTTCTTTGGCATACAAGTTGTTGGTTGCCAAAAGCTGAAAGACCATTCTCAAATGTACCAAGTGGTCATCCCTTGATTGTGAGTATATCAGGATGTCATCAAAGAATACCAGAATGAATTTTCGAAGGTAGCGTCTGAAAAGGTCATTCATGAGACCTTGTAAGGTAGCTGGGACATTAGTAAGGCCAAAAGGCATTACTAAGAATTCATAATGGTCTTTATGGATTCTAAAGACCATTTTAGGGATATCCTCTTGATAAACTCTTATTTGATGATACCCCGATCGCAGATCTATCTTGGAAAAGACATGAGCTCCATAGAGCTCATCTAGCAGCTCATCAATCACAAGAATGAGGTACTTGTCTTTAACTATGCTATCATTCAAAGCTCGATAGTCCACACAAAACCTCCAGCTACTATCAGTCTTTTTGACCAACAGAACTGGTGAAAAAAATGGGCTACTGTTATGTCTGATCAACCTAGATTGAAGGAGTTCTTTAACCATTTTTCAATTTCTGCCTTTTGGTAATAGGGATAATGGTAGGGCTTGACATTAACAGACCTTACACTTGGTTTCAAAGGTATACGATGATCTTGATGTCGTCTTGGTGGAAGCCCTGAAGGAAGTTAAATATGTGAGAGAACTCTGTTAGTAATTGCCTCATTTCAGGGAATGGGGAACCATTTTCATGTTGGTCCTGAACCCCTATGGGCAAAATTTGAAGGAACAACCCTATATTCTACTGCTCACAACATTCCTTGTTGGTTAGGGTTGCACTATTGGTTCTTTGTAATCCTTGGAATGTATGGGTGACTCATCCTTCCTTGAAGCTGAGGGTGAGCCTCCTATAGTTCATTTCTATTGGCCCTAAGGTCTCAAGCCATTGAACCTCGAGCACTACTTGACAGGCAGCTACTAGTAGCACAAAGTAATCTATAGAGACCAAATATCCTTGAATAGAAAGAGTAAGGCCACTGCATTGTCCATGCATTCTATTTTTTCACGATTGGCTATCATAACTTTCAATCTCTGACTCTCAGTGATAGTTAAGCCAAACTGGAAAACCAGGATTTGATCAATGAAGTTATGGATGCTGCTCCCATCTATCAAAACTAGTACCTTCTTATTTTTTAGATTCCCCGTAACTCCAAGTGTTTGTAGATGATTGGTACATGCTATTGCATGAAACGAGATTTCTGGCACGAGCTCATGAGGCTCTTGTTCAGGAAGCTCTTCTTCTAAAGCTTCTGTGGGTTTTTGAGGCAATTCCTCAATCATAAACATTTGGGGTCGCACGCAGCGATGACCTGTTACAAACTTTTCATCATGGTGGTAGCACAAGCCCTTATCTCTCCGTTCTTGTGCTTCTTGATTAGTTATTCGTTTAAAAGCCAATAGTTGGGGTGGAGTGGAACGCTGTGGAGGTAGGGATCCAAACACACCAATGTTGGAGTTGTTTGTTGGTTTGGAAAGGCTTGTATAAGACTGATAACGTGGATTCTGGGTAGATTTCTTCTGCAATAGATTTCTCTCTTCAATGAGTCTAGCTACCCCAATGGCATCAGCCAATGTTTAAGGCTGTTTGATCTTAACATTAAGGCAGACTTCATCTCTTAATCCAGTTATAAAGCACTCGATTAGGAATGCTTATGGTAGGCCATCCACCCTGTGGGACAATCTTTCAAATGCTTCTTGGTATGCTGCTACACTAGTGGTATGCCTTAGGCAAGTTAGAGCTTCTGAGGGGTCCTTTGTCAACCATCGATGCCATTGTAACGCAATGCCTTCCAGATGGAAGGACGCGAGTTGCACCTATTGGTCTGGGCTAACATCGATGAACTCAAAATATTGTTCAACCTTATAGATCCAACTGGTGGGATCCTCAACAAAAAATCCGGGAAATGATAGTTTCAAGTTAGGGTGAGAGCTGTCTACGATTGATTGTGATGTGTGGGGGTGAGGGCACAGAGTTCCCTCTCGTGCGAAGGGGTTAATCTTTGGAAAGATATAAGTTACACGTATCGCCTACAACTAAGAGAGCACAGTGCCGAGGATCTCCATAACCTAAGTACAGAATTCAACATTTGATTTCCCCAAGGTATCCATGGTCGAACGACTTTGATACCATTGTTAGGGCTGTTGTTGAGAATGAAGAAGAAGAGAAACTTGAAGCAGAGGAAGATAAATTTTAACTATATTCAGATATATCTTTAGCTGAATTTAAGAGGCTTTATATATAGCCTTACAGGAATGGAATTGAAGGACAACATCTAACTAATTTTTGACATTCCTAGCCAAATTCTAACCTTAGTTTTGTTGATTTATGTGATGGTTCCTCTTCTGAATTCTAACCAAATTCCCTGCACCTGTTATGCGCCTTAGTACGCCAATCATTTGCGCACATCCATGCACTCTGTGCGCCCAGTGTTGCTCCAATGATTATGAGCAGAGTTTGCTCGTATAAAATATATAGACCAAATACTTGTAATTCAACAATTGAGGTTACTGGAACTATGATAAGCAATAATACTCTTTGCATGTGCAAGATAATCTGAAACTGAGAGATTATCTTTAGAAAGACACTGAAGTTGTGACCTCTGTGCGCCCAATGTTGCTCCAATGATTATGAGCAGAGTTTGCTCGTATAAAATATATAGACCAAATACTTGCAATTCAACAATTGAGGTTACTGGAACTATGATAAGCAATACTCTTTGCATGTGCAAGATAATCTGAAACTGAGAGATTATCTTTAGAAAGACACTAAAGTTATGACCTCAAATCCATAACCCTAGACTTGAAATTTAGAATGGAAAACAGATTCAAGAGAAATCCATTGTTCACAAGCAGTATCCTTGTTAGAAACATGGACCAATATCTCACTTATCAGAGTACTAAAAACCCATCCCTTAATCATGAAATTGAGACAAGTCTAACTTAAGAAATCAAGATTTAGAGTGAATTCGTAAAATCAAGAAACCTAGATAGATGAGGTAGAGAACCATCGATTAAGACTTCAAGTCCGTAGGCAACGATTCAATTCTCCAATTATTCGTGACATAAAAGGTAATTATTATGGCCTAATTTCACAGACAATGAAATTGAATTTGGTGTTGACAAAAAGAAATAGCGTGATAAAACCCTAATTATGGTAGCAACCTATGATGAAGAAGATTGTGACTGACTTCGTGTTACAATAGGAGCACCAAGTACATCTCTATGCGGATTGACTCGAGTGCTTAACATATCTTAGTAGGAAGCCATGGTATATCGTGAATGAGGAAGAAAACCCTAGACCTAGGGCTCTAATACCATAAAGAACTCATAAGAGTCAAAGAGGAATGAATATATCAATTCTCATTATTTTGTAAAATTCACTGTTAAAGCTTATTTGTACTAAGGAAGCATTCATATACAATTAATAGTAGAAAAGTATACCACCTAATCAAACACAAAGCCCAATTTACACTTAAATATCTCACATACATAAACCCAAAACAAATTAACAAACATAAAAATACCCATATTGATCTTTGTGTTTTTTAGAGCAGATTATCTCACACATATAAATCATAACCCAATTATTTTCATCATATGTGTTTTATGTAAACGTGAACATATAGAGCAAAAAGTGAAAAAGACTTTTTAACTTCATCTACCCACGTATGGGTATTAAAAATGTTATATTACTCATACACCCATTTTAACTTCACGTTCCTCAACCAAAAATATCCTTTTTTTTTCTTTTGTGACTTTTGAGCTATTAACCTAAACACGTGACTTTCCTGTATAGTTAGCTCTCCTCATCAACATTGTAACAGAGAAAAAAGTGAAGTGGTATGAAGTCACTTCATATTATTTATTTAAAAAATAAAAACTAAATGAAATTGACATAACGATGACCCCTAAGTTTCTAGTTTTTGAGGGACTAGAATCCCCCAATTAATGTTCCAAAAATATATTTCATTCTCAGTAACTTCTATTGATAATCAACATGATTTAAATACTAAAAACTTAACAACTAACGAGTTATTTGTTTTTAAAATATCTCCTATCATCTTAAATAATCATTTAGCATAAAATAAAATAATACAAAAATTATAATTATGAAATATTTTTCACTCAAATATAAAATAATAATTTGATATCTTAACAACAAGCCACAAGGTAATAAACTTAATCATTGAAAGCAACAACTTTACCAAAGATACATGAATGAAAAATGAACTACTAAACTATACCTTACCGGGATTCTAGAAATGATTGGAGTTTTATGTCTCTATTGATTCAAAGAAACCTCAAGTCCATGTATTCATAATAACACTAACCTCATGTTTGGTTGACTGGAATAGAATGGAATGGAATGGAACGGAATCAGAAATGATTCCTTCAAATTTTATATCTGGTTGGGTTGAAAAAGGAGAATAGAATGAAATCGATTCCTAAAAGAGAAGGAATCAGAATTCCTTCTCCCCTTTAAGGAATCATGATTTCATTTTCATCTCAATTTTATTTTTCAATTTTACCTCAACTCCAACCCCAAATATAGCCCTAAACCCTAAACCCTAACACTTAAATCCCAAATCCCAAAACCTTAAACCCAATTTAGAAAAATAATAAGTTTTAACCCTAAACCTTAACCCACAAATATAACTCTAGACCTCAACCCACAAATATAACCCTAAACCTCAACCCACAAATATAACCCTAAACCCTATTTAGAAAAATAATAATTTTAACCCTAAACCTCAACCCACAAATATAACCCTAAACCCCAAATCTCAATACCCTAAATCCTATTTAGAAAAATATCAACTTTAATTCTAAACATTAACCCACGAATATAACCATAAACTCTAAAACTAAAACACGAATCCCAAACCTCAAAACCCTAAACCCTATATAAAAAATAATAATTTTAATAATATATTTTATTTTTAAATAATAAAATAATGATTTCGATAATGTATTTTATCTAACGAAAAAATAATAATTAAATGATATTATTTAAATTTTATTGAATATAAGAGTATTAAAGTAATATACAGTGTTTTCTATTCCATTCAAGTTGTAAACCAAACACTGTAATGATGATTTTTTCTTTTATTCTAATGGTCAAACAAAAAAAAACTTTCCTTTCCATTCTGATTTCATTTCATTCTATTCTAGTCTAGTCTAGTCTATTCTCATTATCATTATCATTATGATTCTATTCCGTAAACCAAACGTCACCTAATATCTTTTATTACAATAAAGGAGAAAAAAGTCAAGGCAGAAATCTACCTTGAGTCACCCACAAAGTCATTGGAGACAACATCTTCATCTGTGTATCCAAGAATACCTTTAAGGGGCCCCTCTGATGCGTACCTTCATTTTAGGAATAAATATCATTTAACAGTAAAGCACAACAGAAGAGAAGGCTCTAATCAACTTCAGGCAATGAAAATTTATAAGGCTCATACATTACAGCAAAGGATAAGGCAAACCTGCAATCATATAAACTCTAGCCTCACCTTGAATGAGGTGGTCCTAAATTGTAGCAACCAACTTTGGCATCAGAACAGGGAGGGAGACGAAGAAAGAAGATATACCTTATAGCAGCCTTGACATCTTCATATGAAGCACTCTTCCCAAGTCGACAAGTTAAGTCCACCACTGATACATTAGGAGTTGGGACACGGAATGCCATTCCAGTTAGCTTTCCATTGAGTTCTGGCAATACTTTCCCAACAGCCTACAATTTCAAGAACATAAATCAATTACCTAGGAATAACACTTTTTGAGAATAAGATCCTCAGTTTAGCATTCAATTTATTTTTTGAGAAAAGTATATTCATCGACCAATTACCTTAGCAGCACCAGTTGAACTAGGAATAATATTTTGCCCAGCCCCACGGCCGCCTCGCCAGTCCTTCATTGACGGACCATCAACAGTCTTCTGTGTTGCTGATTGATCAATAGAGACAATAATCATGTTATCACCCACTTCCATGTGAATGCACCTGGGTTTGTGTATGTGTGTGAGAGAGAGAGTGAGATAACCTGTAGTTGCATGTACAGTTGTCATCAAACCTTCAATGATGCCAAATTCCTCATGCACCACCTATAATTAATGATAAAGAATGATGATTACAAGAGATATTATCACTATTTAGTAGGGGGAACTTTTAAAAGATAATGCTGGAGTAAATTGGCTATTAGAATCTCTTTTGTCTCAATTTACATTTCAAATTGATATTTGCATAACTTTTACAGGATTTGATTCCACATATCTTGCCACAAAGTTTAGGATTATGCATTTCAAATGTGAAAAATGAAATTTAAAAATAAATGAGGGTAAAATTAGTAAAATAAAAGCATTGTGAGATTTAAAAAAAACACTTGGATGAATGATTATAAAATGAACTGGAGGCAGGGAAAAGAAAGAACAAACAAATTATCTTTTAAGAACTAATGAAAGCATCAAACCTTAGCCAGAGGAGCAAGACAGTTGGTTGTACAGCTTGCATTAGAAACAACGTCCATGTTTGGCTTGTATATGTTTTCATTAACGCCAACCACAAACATGGGGGCATCAGCTGATGGAGCAGAAATTACCACTTTCTTGGCACCACCCTGTAAACCAAATCAAGAAAAGATCAGCATTTCACCTTGTGTTTGTGTGAGAGTGTGCACGCATGAGAGAGAAGACTAATATCTAACCTTCTTATGTGCTAATGCCTTCTCAACTGTTGTGAAAACCCCAGAAGATTCAACAACATATTCTGCCCCGTAATCACCCCATGGGATCTCCGCAGGATCCCTGAATAAATAGCAATGTTAACCCAGAGTAGAAAGGCCTTTAAAGTGATAGCAGTTCTCAAATATGAAATAAATAGAAATAAAGGCTTCAGTCTAAGTGCCCTTTGAGAGTGAGATGTAACTGCAAATACATCTCTATGCATGTAAGTCCTACAGCATGATCTGCACTGTGTTACCTTTTGCTAGCAACTTTGATCTGTTTCCCATTTATTTCTAAGGTGGAATCATCCACAAGCCTGATGGTTCCTTTGTAGACTCCATGAGTAGAGTCATACTTGAACATATAGGCCTGGACAAGAATTATGGAAGAAAAGGTGAAAATTAAACTTTGATCAAGACAAATTGAATTGTTAACTTAAACCATACTCCTTTAGATGCCCTTCAAACTACAAGTATGTATCAAAATAATTACAAGCAACACCTCACAAATAAGTATCAAAATTTTGTCTCATGACAAGAAAAGACTACTTCAGAGAAAATCCAAAAATAAAAAATACAAGAGTCACCCTTACCATGTATTTAGCATCAATGAAAGGATCGTTCACAGCTACCACATCAATATCATCCCTGAAAGTTGCTATACGTAGAACCAACCTTCCAATCCGACCAAAACCTGTACGGGTTAAAACAATGAATATATTTTGCCAACAGATGCAAACAAAGTAAAAATACTTAAGTTAAATTTGAATTTGTTATCATTCTTGAATCTTGTTGCAAAGTTTAAGTCCAGTTTTGAATACAAAATGTACAAAAATATAGAAAAGGATCCAAATTATATTTCAATGATAAAAGGAGGGAAAGAAAAGCTCATATTTGAATGAAGACGCAGAGAAGAACACAACTCAGGTAGACTTACCATTAATCCCAACCTTAGTTTTCCCACCACTTCCTGATTCTAAAGAATACAAACACAAATAAGAGCAGGTATATGAAGATGAATTGCATCCAAATCAAAACTTGGAAACGTTATATGTTCTTACTTTGAACAGTAGGTGGCAATTCAGTAGCAGTTGCCTGGATGGGTAGCATTCTTCTTGCATTACACTTTCTGGATAACGTTTAATATATATATCGCAAATAAATTACATAAAGGCAGATAGTAAGAAAAAAATGCTGGACAAGATAACTAATAAGGACTCTTCCAAACACAAATGAAAAAACAAATAAATGAAGAAGGATGAGAGATTACTCAACTGCGTAAAAGAAAATCCAGTTTGGGCTGCCGTTTCGAATATACTTGACTGCGCTCTTACCGAATTGAAATTAAAACCGATGCGTGATGCCTACAAAACACGATAGCAAGTATATTTATCTTTGAAGAAATGAAAACAATAAGAAGACCGGACGTCTCAGATTCCAGTCAGCTGGTATAAAATGCTGATATTCGATTTGACTTTATAAAAGTTATGTGTTTTATTTAAACCGAATAGATGGTAAGAAATTGGCACACCGCACATAATAAACTCAATTACTCGAAACAGGACTAATAGAACACAGTACATAATTATTTGCATTTAACTAAGCTATATATAGAGTGGTATGCAGCAAAAGAAACAGTTGAGCACTTGAGCTATTCATTCCTTGTCGAAAATTGAAGGAAACAAGAAAAAAATAAACATTTGATGATTTACAAATAAAAAAAACATGAGACAAGAAAATAAATGGTAAAAGGTGAAGATAGGGTGGCGATGACAGATGGGATAAGCATGAAAAAAAAGAGTATGGTGGATCGGAGGACCTTGGAAGGATCTGAGGGAGATGAAAAGAGGTCAGTACGAGTAGCTTCGAAGAAAGAAGCTCCGCTAGTAGATCTCAGAAGAGAAGAGGCCGCCATTGATTGATGATACGAGCTCTTCTTCTCTCACAAACCCTAAGATAATTAGGAAAGAAAGCCTAAAACAGCAAATTGTCTTTTAATGTGCCTTTTGAGGCTTGGAAGTTGGAACCGCCCAAAATCTGCCAAAAAATAGTGGCTTCTATTTCTTATTTAAAATTAACGGAGTTTCTTATGAAGTGTTCTCTCTCTCTCTCTCTCTCTCTCTCTCGCAATCTACAAACCAAACGCATGCCAAGCTACCTCGACTCTTGACCCTTGGGGTAGGTTGAAGTGCACTCGATACTAAATAAAAATAAAAGCTAGACGACTGTCTTCGGTTTTTAATCGGAAAGGAAAACGTGGGCTGGACAAGATGGACGGTTCAAATCGATGTATTTGGAGTATATAGAGTAAGACAAGGACAGTACAGTAAACAACTAAACATAGAAGACCTTGTCAATCAATCCAGGTGGGATGGGCTGTAATGCTCATTCGTCATGACGTACTGGGCTGATTGGTGGCCGATACCTAGAAGCTGATCGCCTAAACCTCGAAGGCCACGTCGGATAAATATATGGGCCTGACACTTGTTATTATTTTTGTCGGTCCTACTGGATCACCTGTCCATGTCCATGTTTGCGACGATTATTAACTTTTTCAGTCGGTAATGAGTATCGAGGAATGTGATTCTATGATTGATACGGATTATTATAGTAAATAAGTTTTTATATTTTTTCAAAATTATCTCTTAATTTTATTTAATATCAAAAATATTATCGTTATATCTCCGTTTAATTAGAGGTAAAATGATAATTTTATCCCTATATATATATCACTCCAACGGAAAAAAATCAAAAATATTTCCGAGATTTTCAATATCTTCAAAAATACCTTTAATTTTTTAAAAAACTACAATATCTTTAAGGTTTAAGGTATCTTCAAAAATATCATTATTATTTAACAGAAATATCAAAAAGCTGTGAAAAATCGCATCAATATCAAAAAAATTGTTTTCTATCAATGCCTATATAACTTTTTGGATATTGTCGTTGAGAATATTATCACAAATATCCTTGATGTTTTGCTTTTCTTCAAAAATATCTCTACTATAATAATTAATTTAACTTTATCAAAAATACTTCTGCTATAATAATTAATTTAACTTCATCAAAAATACCTTTATTATAATAATTAATTTAACTTCATAAAAAATACTCGTACTACAATATTTAATTTATCTTCATAAAAAATACTCATATTTCTCAATAACATTATATAAAATATTTTTCAAAAATATTTAACTTGGTATTGTGTGCTTTGTTAACTTAATTTATCTTCACGGGTATTTTTAAAAAATATTTTATATCGTATTATTGAAAAATAGGGGTATTTTATATGAAGATAAATTAAATATTGTAGCAGAGACATTTTTGATGAAGTTAAATTAATTATTATAACAGAGTTATTTTTGATAAAGTTAAATTAATTATTATAGCAGAGATTTTTTGAAGAAAAACAAAATCTCAATGTTATTTGTGATGATATTCTCAACAGTAATATTCAAAAAATTATATAGGTAAAGGTAAAAATTATTTTTTCAGATATTGATTTTTCACTACTTTTTTATATTTTTGTTAAATAATAAGATCATTTTTGAAAATACCTTAAACCTCAGGGGTATTATAGCTTTTTTTAAACGTTAAGAGTATTTCTGAAAATATTAAAAACCTTGAAGGTATTTTTGATTTTTTCCCAATTGATACACTAGGTTTTCAGAATATATCATAAGTTTAATTATTTTTTTAATAATTTAATCTATTACTTTTAATTTTTTTATAATAATTTAATTTATTATTTTTATAAAGTAAAAAATATAAGTTAAAATAATTAATTTTTTATTTTTATTTTAAAAAATGTTTTAGTAAATATTTATATCAAATGTTTTTTAAAATACAGTTAAAAAATAAAATAAAATTAAGTTCAGTACATCAGTTTTGAAAAAATGATAACACAAGTTAAAATATTATATTTTTATATTTTTTTCATTTTTTTTATTTTTAAAAATTCTTATTTTAAAAAAATGTTTTAGAAAATATTTATGTTAAAACTTTATTTTTCAAATGTTGTTAAAAAATTAAAAAATATATATTTTAAAAAAACTTAAAATTTGATTATTTAAATTAAATTATCACTTATATTAAAGTGACATAAAAAACTACTTAATCAAAATTAGTAGTAATAGCTAAATGGGTCTACCCATTATTTCTCTCTAAATATAAAGTGAGAGCAAAGAGATTAACTATAATGTAAAGTGATTGATTTTCTTACAGTGAAATAACATATATTCTTTAAGTCCTTATGTTCAAACTCTATAAGTATATATGATTATGATATGTGTATTATGAGTGTGTAATACTATTTTTTTTAAACAATAATTTTCAATTTAAAAAAAATTGACCTCAATGTTTTTTTTTTCTAATGAATTTTTGATCTTCCTCGCACCTCTGGCAATTTTTGTTGCTAAGACCCTCCTGTCCTACGAATAGCTTCTTAGCTTACTGGTAGGAATTTGCAAAGTTAAATTAATTTAGTTTGATTATAAATTAAAAATCGAACCAATTTAATCTAATTAATTTTTAAAAATTAAAAATATAATTAAATTAATTAAAGGTAAATATCAATTTAAATTGGATAAAAAAATTGGGTTGGATTGGTTGATTGTATTAATTTTTAATTTTTTTTTTTATAATTTGTAATTATAAATTTTTAGTTTTTGAAAATAAATTTAATTTTACCAACTTTAAGTTTTATAATTTGTATTATATATATATATATATATCATAATTATTAACCTATCAGTTAAAACTTCCAATGTCACCGTGTATACCAATATAATTAAAATAAAAAATTTAATATTATAAATAATTAATATTATATGTTTATTCAATTTGGAGTAAAGACTAAAATATATATATATATATTTGATAATTGGATCAATCTATATATCTATATTTGATGGATTTTTTAAAATTAAAATTAAAATAATCTAAATAAATTTAAAATTGACAATTATTTAGATAATTTTAACCATAATTAATGATTTAAAATAACAGAAAATTATGTAAAATCTAAAAAGCGATAAGAACTTTTGTAAGCAAAATAAAATCAGATTCGATTTAAATTGTTTTGAGGTTATTTATTAATACTAGTTAAAAGATACGTGTGTTTTACGTGAATGATATACTATTTTTAATTTTTTTTATACGGCATATAATAAACATGAATTGATATACTTTTTTATTTTTTATTTATACAACTTATAGTAAACATCGATTTTTTGAATAAAAAAAATTAACATATGCATGCATTTTTTAATAAATTTGAAAAAAGATATGTGGTTATACGTCAATTGCTATACCTTTTAAATTTTTAATTCTCTTTTAATATATACATAAACATCAATTTCTTGAATGAAAAAATATATATTGATGAGTACAGACATTTTTTAATAAATTTCAAAATAAATAAATATATATATATGTATGTATGATTTTTTTATTTAAGTTACTTAAATTAATATTTTTTTAAAATTTTAAAATAAAATATTAAAAGTAAGATATGTCATTATTTTTATCTAAAATTTATTTAAATATGATTTAAATTTTTATATATAATATAAATATATAAATTGATAGATATAAATAAATGTAAATATAGATATAAACAGGGATGCACAATCAATAAATTTTGAAGGATCTTATCTATATTTTCAGGTAAAATTATTTAAATGTTTTAAGATTTTTTCTTTCAAAATTTTTATTATCTAATACACAAAGTAACATTTTTTATTTAAATTTAATATAAATAATTTATTAAAATATTTGAGTAATTTTTTAATTAAAAATTATTTTATTAGATATATATCTATTGAAAAATATAATTATGCATTTGTCTTACGTGTTATTTGGTTTATTTAATGAAAAAATTGATAAAAAATTAATTTTATGATTACTTGATATATTTTTTATAAATAAATAAAATTTAAAATATATTTTTTAAATAAAGACAATAAACAAATTCCAAAAACTAAACGAGGAACATCTACAGTTTACCCTTTACTTTATATAAACAAATAATATTATGCTTGTGTGGAAGCAAGAACTCAACCAGTAAATCACATACAAGGGCAGGTACGTTGAAGTATAAAGTACTTTCAATATTTAAATGTTTTCTCTCTTTATAAGACTAAAGCATTTTTTTTATATTTTTTAGTTTTATACTCTATTTGTTTTTGTAAAACTAATTTTTTTTTTAATATATTGTTCGCTATCAATGTAAAGTATAAATAATTACAAGTTAGATGTAATTTTCTTTTTATTCAAGTCTAGAGTTGGTCTCCCATTGTGATATTTTCAGTATGACATTTACTTGTGTAATATATTTACCTCTTTTTTCCTTGCGTTATGATGTGTTTAGCAAGTTAAAACCCGTTTCTCTCTTTTTTTTTCGTTTTTCTTTATTTTGTATTAAAACATTTTTTTTCATATTTTAATATTTATTTATATAATAGGTCTCTTTTTCAAATATATATTTTTAACTAAATCGGTCTTTAAAAACTAAAAAAAAATAAGAAAATTATTTATTATGTATTCTTTATATTCTTCTCCTGTAAAGTTGGGTTCCTTCATGCATAATTTAGATTAATTATAAATATATGGATTAAACACCCATCAATTCTTGGTTTTTGGATTGTCACCAAGGAAACAAATATAAGATTGAATATGTCAATGCTTTTCAAAGGTTAGTGCCATAAACAACTTGAATGAAGAAGACTCACTCGAAGTATTTAGGTTTGTAGCTAGATTATGTGAACCTATTAGAGACAAGCTTGACATGCAACTACTTATGAACAATACCCAAACGAATTAAAATTTAACCTCCTTCCATCACCTTCTTAAAATCCTATAAGAACTTAAACTAAAATGCTCAATAATACGTATGTCCGTAGTTCAAGTTTTTGAAAGAATTTTAAAAAACAACCTATGATACAATCTTTCACTAAAACTAACCATTATGCCAAACTTTTACCCCCCAAAATGTTTTAGGTGTCATCAACTTGGCCATAGATAAAAATGAATGCTCACAGAGGAGGACAATTTCATTGAAGAAGAATGAGATCATGAATAGGGATATAAAAATGCTTATGCTGATGATTTTGATCACAATGAACTAGATATTCATAATGAAGACCGTGTGGAACAAGTTATGTGTATCCTATAAAAATGATTGCATATACACAGATAAATGCAATTTTCAAAACAAGATGCACCATCATCGTGAAAAGTGTGCAACGTAATTATAGACAATGAGAGTAGTAAAAATATAGTCTTCAAAAAACTTGTCAAAACATTGGGTTTTTCAATTGAGCCTCGTCCCAAAGATTATAAAATTGGGTGAATTAGAAAGGTATTAACACTAAAGTAAATGAGATCTACAAGGTTTCATTCTAGATTAACAACTATTATCAAGATGTGGTTACATGTGATGTAGTTGACATGAATGCTTGTCATGTGTCACTAGGGAGATCATGGCAATTCGATGTTAATACAGTTCACTATGGTAAGGACAACAATTATATATTTCTATGGAAGGGCAAATGATTAATGCTCAACCCTCATCCTAAAGCAACATTTACTACCCCTAGTAATGGTAACGAGAAGACACAAAAACTATTAGTAAAATTAACAGGCCTATATTTCATAGAGATATGAAGTCTTGCAAAGAAATACTGACATTAGTGGCCAAAGAGTTGGTTGAGCAGAATTGTGGCATCCCTGCATCCCTTTAATCACTACTAAAAGAATGCAAAGATTTATACATCGAGGAACCACTAGTTAAACTACTCCTTTGAGGAATATTCAATTTATCATTGACTTCATCCCTAGTGCCAAGCTTCCAAACTTACCACACTATAGGATAAGTCCTATAGATCGTGAAATTCTACAATCAATTGTAAATAAACTCTTACAAAAACACCATATGATTGAGCTTGAGTTCATGTGCTAGTCTTAAACAAAGATGAAACACATCATATGTGTGATAGTAGTGCTATCAACAAAATCACAATCAAATATCGATTTCTTATTTTTAGACTCGAAGACATATCGGACAAACTTAATGTTTCTTCATTATTTTTAAAACTTGACTTGAAAAATGGTTACTACCATATGAGAATCAAGTTTGAGGACAATGGAATACTACGTTTAAAACAAAGGAATAATTATACGAGCGTTAAGTCATAAGTACACATTAGTACACACATACATAAAATGTAATCACTCATTAATTAGCTACCAAATATTTTATTATTGTGATATATCAAGGATTGTTTAACGCATCAGATATATAATTTCTTCCAATTAATAGGACCTAATTCACAAAGTAGCATTCAGTTCTTACTTCTTTTTTAGCCTCTTAGTTTTGATATATTTAACTGGTTCCATTTTTTCTTAATTTTTTTAAGCTAAGTTTTTGAGTTACATACTTAGATTGCAAAAATACTAAATTTACATTTTCACCTAAGTTGTTTACGTGTAATTTGTGTCAAAATGCAGTTGTAACGCTATTTTAATATCATGCAATTTGTCACAAAACGGTTTTTTCAACGAATCCTAAACCTGTTTGTTTTGGAGTTTCGGTACATTAAAATGAGATTTTATTATTATTTTCTGTTTGATGTCTATTAGGCTAGAGACTTATCTCGCCTTCTTTCAAACAAAGTTTCAGTCTTCATTGCTTAAGAAACCCTGCTGAATCTTTGAAGAAAGAACACATTTGATTGTTTTGGGGGCTCTGCACCATGTTTGAAAGTTGACTACTTGACTAGGCTCCATGAGCGCTTTAAAGCCTCTTACGAACCCATCCCATTACATCACTAACATATATTCCTATTGTCTTTAATTACGTACCTCAATATTTGGCATATACAACAACAAAATAGAGCGCATGATATTAACATAAAACTTCTTTATCAATTAGATTACACGTGACCACAATAGGGGCTTGATTAACAAGTTTACCTTATTTTAAAAAGAACAAAAAGCAAAAACATATTCTAAATGAAAAATAGTTAAAGCAATACAAGTTCACAAACAGTTTAGAATCACGGTCTTGCTCCAAGCAAGGTCATTAAGAAGTTCTTATAGTCACCTGATATGTCATTTTTAACTTCATCATTCAGGCTCGATTGGTATATGGCAGCATACTGTTCTCTTATATTCCTCAGGTCAATTTCTGCTCGGGTTACAATGGTCCTGGTTAGGGACTCTTCATCTGTCCCCAGTCCAACTATAGATTCTCTAATAACCTGATAGCAACAAATGTAATAGTCAATTTAGAGGAATATTAACGAGGGGATAATTGTAATACCCTACAAAAAAAAAAAAACAAAGCAAAGATAAATAATTAGGAATAATATAAAGATTTATCATGACTTCACGGAAGGATGAATATGATGCTTCAAATAATTATACACCTAATTAGATATTGTTTTTGACAATTTATACACCTTGTTAGTTAATGTCTTTGACATTATAAAAGATTTATTCTAGCCGCTTGACACTCCCTATTAATCTTATTGCTTTTTTTTTTTTTAATAATATAGCAAGAAGAAGTGTTTTGCAATAAAAGTAATTGCATTTACCTTACACTTTATTAGCTTGAAACATCACATCAATAATGATGTAAGACCAATGAATAGTTTTTCAATACACGGAACCGTTGGATGTGTGATCCATAGGTGATATTAATTGGTGCATTTTCCAAAAAGTTTTCATTTTTTTCAATTTGACTGACGAAGAGTCCAATCTACCTTGCAAAAATGAAAATAATGGTCTAAGAGAAATGAATTTACCTTTGCAAAATGATCTTCAGGCGATTCTATGCACCTAATGGTCACTTTCAAAAGAGACTCGAAATCACCATCACCAAAACTCTGAATGTCAAGTTAGCAAAAGTGCCTAATTATAATAACCGAGTACCAAATTGAGGGGAGAGAAGGAAAAAAGAAAAAGAAAACAGCATCTCTATTTGAGTATAGAATTATTACCAGATCAAGGGGATTTCCATACTTTTGCTTGTAACACTGAAAAGTTGCTTTAAGCTGAAAGAAGTTTCTGGTGCAGAGAATGCATAGAACATCCTCGAGGTCTAATTGCTTTTGTTTGATGGCTTCATGAAGTCTGGCTGCCTCTGAAGAGGCAACCACTGAATCCAATATTTGCTTGTCGTACCTGTAGGAGCTTACCAAACCGACTAGAAGCTGTGGAATAATGTGATGTTTATTTATAATTTTATTAATTAATTTATATTTATCTAATTTGTTAATTCAATCTTATAAATAAAACCTAGTATTATATTTATTTCTCAGACTGAAATATTGAATAAAATATCTATTGTTTCCCCATATTTATGTTCTACCTTTCTCCTGATTTATATTCTTCAAATCACTAACTCTAATTCGTCTTAAATTTTCCCTTTTCGTCTATTTTCTTATCTGTTCTATCAATTGGAATATATTTTCACTGTTATAAGTAATTATTATTTATTTATAATTTAAATAAATAAAACTTAAATTAGTTCAACAAAATAATATTATTGAAAATATAATGTTAAAAGAAATTAAAACAGATATAAAAATACCATAAATTTAACGAAATTTGGTATAAATATTACCTATGTCCTCGGACAAAATTACAACTAATTGGGAAAAATTAAGCTAATCAATTACCCTTACAAAAGAGAGTAAGATTTACAAATTTTAGGATGTTAATGTTTTAAAAGTAGAGGAACGAGTTTTATTTATAACCCAAAATACAACACCCGCCTTCGTTACTAATCAATGTGGAACTTTTTCAATTTACTCACTAATGAGTCATACAACAAATCTTCACCTTAGCGACTTAGCGATTCTTAAATGATTTCTTCAATCTCTAGATCAACGACGTCATTGCCAATTCAAATTTGCAAGATGTTAATCAAGTCCAGACAATGTTTGAATTTGATTTCCATTACCACCTTGGTCATCATATCTATGAGATTCTCTGTAGTATTGATCTTTTGAACTAATACTTCACTTTCTTCAATAATCTCTCGCACGAAATGGTAACGAACGTCAATGTGCTTTGTACGTGCATGGTAGACTTGGTTATTTGAGAAATGAATAGCATTCTGACTCTCACAGAACACCTTAATATGTTTTTGGCCACCTCCCAAGTTTTCAAGCAAACCTTGTAACCAAATAGCTTCCTTCACAACCTCTATAACTGTCATATACTCTGCCTCTATAGTAGACAAAACAACTGTGAACTGCAAGATAGACTTCCAATTGACTGGTGCTTTAGTAAGAGTAAATACTTAACCAATAGTTGACTGATGCTTATCTAAATCTCCTACATAGTCGGAATCACAATATTTGACTGCTTACAGCACCAACCGCATGTGAAATGTTAGGTCTCGTACACACCATTGCGTACATCAAGCTACCAACCGCATTTGCATACGGTACCTTTTCCATGTATTATCGTTCTGCATCATTCTTACGAGATAATTGAACACTAAGCTTGAAATGAGAAACAAACAGAGTAATTACAGGTTTTGTCTGTTCATTCATATCAAAACTTTGTAATACCTTCTTCAAATATTGACTTTGAGTCAAACTAAATTTTTCCTTCTTCCTATCTCTGCTTATCTCCATGTCAAGAATCTTCTTCACTTCTCCCAAATCTTTCATCTCGAACTCCTGACTTAGTTGAGCCTTCAACTTCTCAATTTCTGTTTGGCTCTTCGATGCAATCAACATATCATTGACATGTAATAAGAGATAGATGAAATACTCATCTTATAGCTTGCAAAAATACACACAATGATCATGTGTGCTTCTGCTGCAACATAAACTGATCAAATCGTTTCTACCACTACCTTGAAGATTCTTTCAATACATACAACGATTTGTTCAGCTTGCAAACTCAATTCTCTTTACCAACAACATTAAACCCTTTTGACTGAGAAATATAGATTTTCTCTTCCAAGTTAACGTGTAGAAACGCAATTTTCACATCAAGTTGAACTAGTTCCAAATCCAAATGTGCTACCAAGGCCAACAAAATTCTAATGGAAAAATGTTTTACAATTGGAGAAAATACCTCTTCATAATCGATTCTCTCCTAATGTAGCCTTTAGCCAACAACCTTACCTTGTAGCAAACATCATCTTTGTTAAGAAATCCCTCTTTCTTTACATACACTCATTTGCAGCCAATTACCTTCTTGACCATACGTAGTTGTGTCAACTTTCATGTCTTGTTCTTCTGAAGGGACAGAAGTTCTTCGTCCATGGCTTCCTTCCATCTTTCAACTTTAGGGCTTTTGATTGCTTCTTTATATAAGAAAGGAACATCATCATGCACAATTGAAAGTACACATGCTATCATATTCTTAATCTGAGTAGGTAGATATTCCATATCTTTGTATCGAGCAAGCACCTTGACATTTTGTCATCGTGGCCTAACAACTGTAGTTTTTTCTTATTGTTGTGGAGGTTCTTTGGTTAAAACCTCTTCTTTATCTGATTCATCTTCTGCCAATGGAGGATCAACTTCTGTCTTATCTTCACCAACTGGATTAACAATTCTGCTTTCAAATTCTGCTTGCTTCGGAGTTTGCTCCACCTACTACAAAGTGACATTAATCTTCTCAATTACCTTTCTCAGTAAAATAGATTCATCAAAGGTAACATCTCTACTGAAGATTATATTTTTCATTTCAAGGCACCATAGTCGATATCCCTTAGAACTAGAGGAGATCCCAAAAAAAATAGCTTTCTTGGCTATTAGATCCAACTTTGATTTTGTTACATGGTAGTATGCAATAAAACCAAACACATGTAAGAAATCGTAATCTCTCAGGTTTTCCAAATCATACCACCATAGGCGTTTTGCCTTCAAGAGTAGACGATGGTAGACGGTTGACAAGATAACATGCATACATCACAGCCTCAACCCAATACTACTTGCCTAATACAACATTTGGCAATATACACCAAACTTTCTCTAACAAAGTCCGATTCATACGTTCTGCAACTCCATTCTATTGTGGTGTTTTTCGAATGGTAAAGTGTTGCACTATCCCTTCTTCTTCACAAATTTTCATAAATGGATCGTTTGTATACTCAGTTCCATTATCAGACCTCAGATGCTTGATCTTTCTACCAGTCTGAGTCTCGATCATCTTCTTCCACTTGAGAAAAATTTCCAGTACTTCATCCTTCTTCATAAGATACACCCAAACTCTTATGGAGAAGTCATCAATGAAAGTGCCAAAACTTACTATTTTCTGCTTCCCCAATACACAATGCTCATAGAATTCCAATTTTCCGATTCTCGTGCCTTTTAACAAGCCTTGTTTTACCAGAATCTGTAAAGTTTTTTCACCAATATGTCCCAAACGCATATGCCACAGCTTGGTAGTTTATGAATCTTTTTCTTCATCCGAAATTACTATTGATGCTATCCCAATAATCGTATTATCAAAGTAGTAGTACAAGTTACTCTTCCAAACATCTTTCATTACCACAAGTGCTCCAGAAGTAACCTTCGATACCCCATTTTGTATGGTCACGGTGAAGCCTTTTGATTCTAAGACTCCCACAACAATGAGATTCTTCTTCATATATGGGACATAATGAACATCTTTCAAGACTCTAGTTGAACCATCTTGATTCTTTAAACGAATTTACCGATTCCCAAAACTTTAAATGGATAATCATTATCCATGAAAACAATTAAACCGTCTAGTTCTTCAAAGTTAATAAACCACTCCTTATTAGGAGACATATAGAAGGTACATGTTGAATCAAAAATCTAATGACCAGGATGGGATGCTGTTGACGAATCAACCAATGCAAAATCTAAATTTGAATTGCTTTCAGCTACACATGCATCAGATGACACAACTTTTCTTTTCTTCTGTAGCTTCAGATAATTTTTCTTCCAATGGCTTTTTTCGTGACAAAAGTTACATTCATCTTTACCACCTTTCTTTTGAATGAGATCTAACTCTCTTTCCTTTCTGTTGAATTTGTGAACACTCTCTTACAGACAGTGTCTCTGCTGCTTCGAAATAACATTAAGTGATAAGTTATAATGCATTTGCCCATATCAATAGATGAGACTTATCATAAGGCTCAAGAAATTAAAAAATACATTATCTTTAAGAAGTCATTTTCGAGCCCATGACACACTGAATCCAATCAATCTCCAAATACCATTAATACCTCCATTATGCCTAAAGTTACACCTTTTAAAAGTCTATTATTCCTTTCCGTCGTTCCCAAATTGAATGTCACCATTATCATGCAAAAGGTCATATCGATTCTCGTTGCCCTAACATATATTGATGCTTAACCATCAACACACACATCAATCATCACTAAGGCTCATCATATTTATCCACTCAATCACACATATTCACACATATTTAGACTTATTTGATGAAGATGTTGATGGTTTCATTCTATAGGTCTAGTACATTCATTTATCCAAATTCATCGGAGTCGAGTTTTTCACAATTGGGGAGATTGATTACAAATCCAACGATAAATTGGTTAGCTAGTATTTGAATTTATCTTTTAATTATTCAGATTATTATTTAAGAGTTTATTAATTATTTTATATTATCTAATTTGTTATTTCTTAGATTAGAAAATTGAATTAAATATCTATTTTTTACCGGTTATTTATGTTTTTTCTTTCCCCAAATTTATATTCTTCGAATCCCTAACCTTGATTTATCTGAAATTTTTCCCCTTTCATTTATATTCTCATTCCTTTAGTCTATTTCCCTATCTGTTCCATATCACATGTAAACAAGACAAGACTTATTTAGCGTTTTATACAAGTCATAAAAATAAAAGATGGATCTAGCAGAAAGTCAAACCACAATGGTCGATTTTTCAATTATGAATACCTTACTGAGTAGTGGAGAAACAGAAGATAATATGTCCTCTTCAAGTGAAGCATCAAAAAGAGAACAGTAGGCTTGCCTCACAGCCATCAAGTGGTGGGGTGATGATGCGCATGCTATCTCAACTATGGTTTTCAGATGTTTAACTCCTTTCTTCTTTGCCTTCATCAGTGCCTCATTTGCCAGCTTTGCATCTCTTTCAGCAGGATCATACATCCATAAAATCACGGCTCTCTGTTATACTTATTTATGTTAGTAAACACTAGATCATCAATCATCATTGTTTGACTTGTTAGATTTCTTTAACATCAAATTTACTACTACACCTTACCCAACCCACACACAAAATAACCATTTCCAACAAATAATTGAAGAACCATTCTGTTAGTTTTATTTTTCCCTTTAACTAAATAACTTGTTGCTTTACCCAACCCACATACAAGAAAAGAGACAAGTTATCAAATGACACAATGCCATGAATATGTATTTATTGACAGTTTTCAGTAACCAGAGCTAGCTTACTGCGAAATCTCCAGAGAGTTCAGAGTCGAGACGAGCAATAAGGGATTCTTTATAAAGCTGTTGATAAGTGTCTCTAATTTTCCTCCTTTGGCTTGCAGTCCTATGTCCTAAGATCCAAATTAATATATCCTCATCGGTTCCCAAGCCTACAAAAATTGCAAGAGATGAAAATTATTTTAAGCGATCTATATTTCCACGAGAGTAATCGAGAAACGAAATTGTAATATATATATCTGCTCAAGAATTAAGAGGTAACCAACCAAATTCAAAAATATAAAACAAGAAATTCAAAATTTATTTTTATTTTTATTTTATTTATAAGTGTGATGTGATTTGCATCCAATAAGCAATGAAGGATAGGCGAAATGCGAAAACTTACTTAAAAAAAATTAATAGGGAAAAAAGAAGAAGAATCAAATAGAGGAAGAGGATTGAAGGATGAGAAAAGAGAGATTGGGAAGAAGAAAAGACCATCAAAGGCTTTCTTGAGGCGCACACAGTCTTCGGTTGCAGAAGGAATAAATTCGGTTACTCTGATACCGCTAGCCATTACCTGGAGGGTCTCCTCTGAAAAAGAGGTTGTCTCAGCCAAACTTTTAAGTTTCTGCTCCGACTGGAACAATCCAAACACACACTTCACTTCAATTTGTGCTCTTTCCCTCCCTCTCTTTTAATTTTTCTGTTGTCTTTACCTTCTAATTAACCGAGAAATTACTGTTTCAAATCTATCAAATTCATTGACGTTAAATATTATTATTTTTGGTTAAAAAATAACTTATAAATACAAAATAACAATTATTATATATAAATCATATATTTTAAATTTACTCAAATATTTTACATGTCTTATAATTAAACATATTTAAATTTATATCTGATTAATTAAATTATCCCATATAAAAATTCATCTAATTTAATATATTCATTATTATTTTATGTTTTTTAACCAATATGACGTGTCAATTAAAAAAATCGCTATTTTAAAGTAATAAATCCTGCTTCCGTTTCACTCGTCGCTGGTAACAACTTAGGGAATCAAAACTAATAATGGTGCTCAAACGTTTTCACATAAGATGTTATTAGTTGCTAAAATTTAATTTTAACATTATTATTATTATTTTCTTATTTGACTTCTTTTGATGTAGAGGAAAACTTTTTCTTGTTATTTATTTATTTTTTTAAATTAGATATTGATTTTAAATCATAAAAAATATTAATCATAAATTAATAGCTACTGTTTCTATAAATTCAATATAAATATAGGTAATAGTTAAGATTCAAATCACATATATGATTGAACAAAGTACCGTCTACCATATATACGTTAAACTAATAATTAGCTGTATACTACAATTCTAACAATATGCTTCACTTGGTATAATTTCAATTAATATTCCTTTTAGTTGTGCTCCACGAGATGAGTAAATATTCCCGATGAATAAATGGGGTGAAATAATTCAATTTGAATTGATTTTTTTTTTCTAAAATACCATAAATATAACTTATTTTTATCAAAATATCAATGTCTTCTTATGCATTTCGTTTGAATGCGATTAAAATACCATAAATAAGACTTATTTTTCTCAAAATATCACTATTTAATCTTTTTATATACTTCTATTAGAGATAAAATTAAGAAGTAAATTAAGGAATGTTAACTTCTTAATTCAAAGAGTAAAACAAGAACCTTAATTTAAGGAGTAAATCAAGAACCTTAATTTAAGGAAAAATTAAGGAGTAAATTAAAGAATTATCGTCCTTAATTTAAGGAGTAAAACAATGAATCCTTAATTCATTGAGTAAATCAAGAAATATTTAAATCAAGGAGTAAATCTCCTTATATATAGCTATAGAATTGCAATGAAAATATAAAAGAAATAATACAACTTTGAGAAAGCTTGAGAAAACTTGTTTTATTTGAAAAGGCCTCTGGCCTTGGCGTTTTCAACTCAAATTTTCAACATGGTATCAGAGCAAGTCGATCTTCTTGAAAAAAATTGTTATTCCTATGCTCAAAGTGCGTTTGGCACTCTATCAAAGCGATTTCTTATTCTATTTGTTTTTTTTTTCAAACCAAATTTCTTGGCGATGATGAATTAAATCTCTCCTACAGCTTCTACCTGCCCAATTTGGAGGAGAAGTATTATGGTAAAAGGAAAGGTCCCACATTGAAACCAAGCTCTTGGCGATGATGGATTAAATCTCTCCTACAACTTCTACCGACTTGATGTGGAGGAAGAGTATTGTGGTAAAAGGAAATGTTCCACATTGAAACCAAGTTCTTGGCGATGATGGATTAAATCTCTCATGTAGCTCCTACCTGCCCGATATGCAAGGAAAGTATTGTTGTAAAAGAAAAGGTCCCACATCGACAACAATAATTTATTTATTTTTAATTTTTTTTTTGCTATCGAAATCAACATTTTTTTTAGTTTTACCTTTGTTGTGTTCTCATCAGTTTCAATGACTTCTGTGCAAGCTTAGATCCATAAACCTTATGGATCCAGCTTGGGGGAGAGTATTGGAGATAAAATTAAGGAGTAAATCAAGAAATTATCATCCTTAATCTAAGGAGTAATTCAAGGAGTAGAACAAATAATCCTTAATTCATGGAGTAAATCAAGTAATGTTTAAATCAAGGAATAAATCTCCTTATATATAGCTATAGAATTGTAATGAAAATATAAAAGAAATAATATAACTTTGAGAGAGTTTGTTTTATTTAACAAGACATTTAGGTCTTTGGCCTTTAACTTTGGCGTTTTCAACAACTTCATTTTAATAATAATAAATATTGAAGTAAATAATATTATTTATATAATTATAAGTTTTAAAAAGTGTTATTTACGTCATTTTCTCAAAAATATTTTTAAGATAAATACTTTTAGAATTTAAATTTTAGTATTTACTGTTAAATTTTTATTGATTACCTAATTAAACTTAATATCAACTTTTATAAAAAATATTTATTTTATTACATAAACGGTCGGCACTTTTTAAATATTAAAAGGATTAAAATATATAGTTCAAAATAAAAGAACCCATAAACCCAATTCCATAAACAAATTAATATCCTATTACTATTTCGTTAACCTCACAGTTTTATTTCTTTCATCGCATTGCATAACCTTCACAAATATATTTTATTTTAATATACATATTTTTTTCTGATTTATATAACATAAAAAAATATTTTTTTAAATGTTCAAAAAAGTAATCCATTTATTTTTTATAACATAAAAAATATGTTTTTTTAGGAGATATTAAGAGTAAACCATGTGAATAACTTACTCACCGTAAATTTTGTTTTAAATCATACTAATTAAATTACTAGTTTAAAAAAGTGATTTGCAAGTGAATTTTTTTCGTTTAATTCTACATATTTTTTTAAAAAATTTATATAATATATTGTTTAATAAATAATTAAAAATAGATATAAAAATATAAATTTGATAAATATTGTTAAAACTTCTTATATTTTTTATTTTATAAAAGTCATTAAAAAATAATAATGAGATAATGGCTAAGATATTTGCTCAAAAAGATCTAAATGTGATGAATAAAATTATAAAAATAACCATAAGCATATAAAGAAATTTTAAATAAAATGAAATAAGGAGAAATTATTGCTTCTAAATTATGTAAAATTTAATATTAATGTAATTTTTTTAAATCTAATAGAAGTTGTAAAGAGAAAATAATTTAATTATTGATGAATATTTTCAAAAAAATAATAAATAATATTTTTGAAATAAGATAAGATGAGATATAGATATATTTATAAAAAGTAATTTAGATAACAATATGCATTATTATTTATATTTAAAACTAAAATTGTTCAAAATATATATGATATCAAATTTAATGACTTATATTTAATTATTATATGACATGTAAATTATGATAATGTGTTATATATCATTTTTTTAATAGAAATAGGCAAATTTATTCTTATTAACATATGGTTAAATTATCAATATTAAAGCAAAAGAAAAGAATTAAATAAGACAAAGTTAATGTAAACGTAACAAATTAAACGTGTTTATAAAAAAACAATATAACCCGTTATGCAAATGGTCAACTGAAAACGACGGCTAAAAATATTAGGGAAATAAATAAAAAGGGATTTAAATATGGAAGCGTTGCAATTTGCTGACACCAGTCACCGGACAGTTCACTAAAGTCTTTTTTTTTTTTTTACAACATCTACTAAATATAATAAAAAGAATTATGATTCTAAGATATAATAATTATCAATTTAAAAAGTAATACATATATATTCTTATATCTTAATTTTTTTTATTTTAATTATTTACGTTCTTTAAAGTATATAACTGTTAATTTTTTTTAAATTAATAATTAATATACTATGAAACCAGTCAACATCTTCTCCCATAAAATAAAGTTTAAAATCCTTATAATTAATAATTAATATACTGTAAAAGCATTAAAATTTTAAAATCCTTATAATCAATAATTAATATATTATAAAATCATTAAATATCTCCTCCCATAAAATAAAGTTTATAAAGGATACAATATTGTTTTCGGTAGCAGTATCCCGAGCGTTGGTGCTACCTCATTAAATTGTCATTACAACGTTATTTGATTGTGAGAGGAGTTATTGTCATTTTTTTTATGCATTATATTAAATATAAATTTTAAATTTTAATAAAAATAATTTAATTAATATAAAAATATATTAAAATAAAATGATATTTTTTAAAATTTATATTAAATGTACTGTATACACAACAAAAAATAATAGGACAATAACACTGTAATTTATTTTTGACTTTAATTATTTAAATATATTTCATTAAATTTAAGGATATAGAATAGTATAACTTTATTATTTTTAATAAAATTTATAATTTAATTATTTTATTATTAGATGATACATTTAAAAATCGTGATCTCTTTTGAATTGATAATCTATCCGTAAAACTTAAGTCAAATTTTTAATGATGAAATTGATATTTATTAAATTTATTTTATTTTTATCAAAAATAATAACAAATAAATATTTTAAAAAATGAATAATTTATAATTTAATAATAAGTAAATAAAAATTAAATATTAAAAAGTTACCATTTAAACTATTCTTTGTAAAAAGATGGATTACAATGAATAAAAAATAATTATTCAATTATTATTGATATTATTTTTGATAAAAAATAAGTATTTTTAAAATTTTAATTTTATCCTTCAAAATTTGACCAAAATTTATCAAAAGAAATTATATGATCATTTTAAAAGAAATAATTAACTTGTATTAGATTACAAACTAATTAAAAAATAAAATACATTTTTATCAAAAACATTGACTTTTGCTACCATTTAGCCTAAATTTAATATAATGAATTTATAATGGTAAAAAATTAGTTAAAAAAATTAAATGTGTTAAATTTAAAATTTAAAATTTTTTGGACTATCTCATAAGAAAAAAATTAATTTTACTTCTTTAAATTTAAATATTGTAGTAATATTTTACCATATTAATTTTTTTTAATCAAATAAATTTTTATGATTTAAATATATAATTTGAAATGAAAGTAAATCACTTAATAATATAAATTAAATTAAATTCTTTTAAAAAATAACAAATTAATTGTCATAATATTTTTAATAACTTTTTTTAAATAAAAAATAAAAAATTGATGGTTCTCTGTTTTCTGTTTACAACAATAGATTACTAAAAAAACGTCGGCTCCAATGACGAAAACGGCCCAGATACATTCTTATAAATACAGCTTGGCACAGTGGCACTGGCAGAGAGGGGGAAATATATATGAGCTGATCTGCTCACTCACAAGTCCGAATTCCCTCTTAAGAGTTATCAGCGTTGTAACATAGAAAGGATGGCTCTTTCCGCTGAAATGCAAATTCTGACCAAGGCCTTCTCAGGTTTCTTCTGTATTCTTTCTTTCAAATCTTATCTTGTCTTTTGACTATTTCGTTTTTCTATTGTCTGCTTCTTCTATTGTAGTTTATTTTCTGAATTTTAAATTTACAATTTTTTTTTCTCATCTTCATCTTCTTGTTTAAATATCAAGCATTTTCCCCTCAATGGAGCATAATATTTTTATTTGTTGGTTATTGTGATTATTTAAATACCTAAGGTGCTATGCAAGTGTTCAAGAAATTCAACAGCTCCCATTTAGTTATATTCATCATTATAATAATATTAATTATATAGAAAAAGCAGACTAAATTTTTATTTTTCAATTGTGGAGCGAAGGAATTGGAGTTGATGAGAAGTCTGTAATATCAATATTGGGGAAATGGCATCCTGAGCAAAGGACAATCTTCAGGAGAGCGACTCCCAGCTTCTTTGTTGAAGATGAACGTCTCTTTGAGCGATGGGATGATAACTGCGTCAAACTTCTCAAGCATGAATTTATGCGCTTCAAGGTTTTTTTTTTCTTTTCAGTTTGGTTTAATTTAATTTTACGGCATAGTCTTCCATTACTTATTATTCCTTTCTCTGTAATTATTATTATTATTATTTTGTCAGATGCATTTTGAACTGTAATGCAAGCTGAGTAGTTCGTCATCATTTGTTAGATTTGATGTTACTGGAACGACTGCTTTATAATTCTCTGAAAATTGAAACCAATCAAACTATAATAAAAAAAATCCCCAACTAAAAAAATTAACAAGTTAATAAATGATAAAATTAAAAATAAAAATAAAAGGGCAAAATATGTAGTACGAGTGATCGATGAAATTCCCTGGCTGTGTTTCAGAATGCTGTGGTTCTGTGGACTATGCATCCATGGGAAAGAGATGCTCGTTTAGTTAAGGAGGCTTTGAAAAAGGGCTCTGAGTCATCCTACGGATTGCTGGTTGAGATTTCTTGCACCAGATCATCTGAAGAGCTGTTAGGTGCTAGAAGGGCCTATCATTCCCTCTTTGACCACTCCATTGAGGAAGATGTTGCTCACAACATTACTGGCACCCATCGCAAAGTAACACTCTTGCTTTCTATTCCCTTTTGTCCTCATCATCTGAATTGAAAGTTTCCTCTTGTGTTTTGGTTTTAAGTAGTAATTTAAAGGACTATTTTTATTTTTTGCTGGGTGGGGGCTATATTTAGCTCTTGGTTGCACTTATGAGTGCCTATAGGTATGAAGGATCCAAGGTCAAAGAGGAAACTGCAAAATCTGAGGCCAAAACCCTTGCTAATTCCATTAAGAATGCAATTAACATTAACCTCATCGAAGATGCTGAGGTAATTAGGATATTAACCACAAGAAGCAAGCCCCATCTCCTGGCAGTCTACAAGCACTACAGCGAGATTTCTGGCAACAAATTGGATGAGGTAAGTTATACCAATGCATCATATATCTTTCGATGTTATTGATGAGACTTCAATAAAGATCACTAGAGTTACAAAAAATTGGCGATTTTCTCTTTTGGTTCTAATCGCACTGCAAAATTCTGCTGTAGAAGTGTCAATGAGAATTTCTAAGACGTTTTTCTTTACTTTTTTTTTCCCTGTTCAATATGTTACTTCATAAGATTTATAAAACAGAAGTTACATACCAAAGCTCTAAGATAGATCACCAGTCTATTAATGTTTATATCCTTTCTAAAACTTAAATCATTCCTTGCTTTTCACGTGCCTCGGCTACTCTATAATGTTTATTTTTTATGAAAGTTCCAAACTTTGAAGCACTCACTAGGCAATCTCCCCCTAATGATCTGCATAGGATCTTGAGTCCCATTTGAGATTAAAAGAGACAGTGCAATGTCTGTGCACTCCCCACACGTATTTCAGCAAGGTAAGCTACAGATGACAGGTAGATTGTAGCTTTTCAAGTAACGTCTTTAACTCTCAAAGTGCGTCTAATACCTTTTTCTTTCCTCTTTGCTCAGGTGTTGGATTCATCTATGAGGAATGACACGGATAGAAAGACCAAAAAGGCGCTTACTAGAGTAATTGTAACTCGAGCTGACACTGCAGACATGAAAGATATCAAAGAGGAGTATCTTAAGCTATATGGAGTTTCCCTACCCCAGAAAATTGAAGATGTAGCATGCGGAAACTATAAGGATTTTTTGCTAACATTGGTTGCAAGAGGAGACTAATCTGGCATAAACATGAAATAAATTTGCGATTCATTACAGTTATTTTTAAATGTTGTCTTGTTGATTGTTTTCCTTTCTATGGTGCCATTGTTTTGGTTCGTACTTGTTTTCTACTGTTGTTCTTGTACCAGTAGCTTCCATTGAGAAAAAACATAATAAAATAATTAAAGTTTCAGAGAATAAAAGTCATTAAGTTGCCACTTTATTACTTTCATATATATATTTCCGAAAACTCTGCTCTCAAATAAGCACATCCTTTCTTCGAAATTTGCAATATGTGGCCTCGATGAAGTCTGATAATCTTTTTATGAAAATAAGCCGGAGAAATTAGGAAAGACAAGCCATGATAGTTGGATCACATCTATAGTATAAAGTACGCATATGGTTTATTACAATAAAATGATTTCGGAGTTATAAAAGTGTTTTTCACATAATCAATAAATAGTGGTATATGAATATATCATAGCAGTAAAAAAACACATAGAATTTACGTGTTTTGACAATTCGCCTAGGTCCATGGGAAACACCAGATATTATTGAACTGAATAGGAAATATACAGAATATAAATACAGATTTTCTCACTAATAATATCTTTCAAGTGTTTCTCAAACTCATAGAAAAAACTCTCAAACTCACTGAGTATTTTCCCTCTTTGAGTTTCCTTATGTTCTCTCTTATTTTTTTCTGATTTTTACCTTGTTCTTCAATGCATGAACTCTTCCCTATTTATAGATGAAACAAGACTCCCTTCACTAGATTGTGCCATAATTTAAGCCTTAAATTAGCCTACTAATTTTTCTAAATTATGCCACTAATTTCCTTAAATCATGTCACAAATTAGGCCACTAATTTGTTACTTTTAGAGCTTGGCGAAAAAGTTCATAACGCTGCCTCCAAATGCGCTCTAGGCGCTCTAAGCTCGAGAGATGTTGATCAAGTTCAAGCATTGTTGAAACTTGATCCCTGTAACCACCTTTGTAAGCATATCTACAGGGTTATCTACAGTTTCGACTTTCTAGAGTATAACATTCTCTTCATCGACGATTTCCCTTTCAAAATGAAATCGAACATCAATGTGCTTGGTGCGAACATGATGAACTTAGTTCTTTGCCAAACAAATGGCCCTCTGGCTGTCGTAGAAAACCTTCACGTTCTTCTAAAAAATACCCAAATCCTTGGTCAACCCAAGAAGCCAGATAGCTTCTTTGAATGCTTCTGTTACAGCCATATACTCTACCTCTGTAGTAAACAAAGCTACAGTTGACTGCAATGTTGATCTCCAATAAACTGGTCCTCCTACCATTGTGAACATATAACCAGTTGTAGATCGACACTTATCCAGATCTCGAGCATAGTCAGAATCCACATATCCAACTAGGTGTTTGCCTTCAGTCTTGTCTTTATCAAACTTCAAACCAATATCCACAGTACCATAGATGTGCCGTAGAATCCACTTCACTGCTTGTCAGTGTCCTTTACCAGGATTATGCATGTACTGACTCACCATACTAACAACGTGGGAAATATCAGGTCTGGTGCAAACCATTGCATACATCAAGGCACCAACGACATTTGCATATGGAACACGTTCCATTTGCTTCTTCTCATCGGTGGTACTAGGTGACATCAATGCACTCAATTGAAAGTGAGGAGCAAGCGGTATACTTATTGGTTTGGTTTTTTCATCAATGTCAAACCTTTGTAGTACTTTCTTCAGATACTGAGTCTGTGTTAGACAGACTGTGCTTGCAACTCTATCTCTTGTGATTTCCATCCCAAGAATTTTCTTAGCTTCTCCAATATCTTTCATTTCAAATTCTGAACTCAATAGAGCCTTCAATCTGTCGATCTCCACCTTGCTCTTAGATGCAATCAACATATCATCAACATATAAGAGCAAATAAATGAAGGTACCATCTTGGAGTTTCCAAAATTATACCCAGTGATCAAACTGACTGTGTGTGTACTTCTACTCTCTGATGAAGCTATCAAAGCGCTTGTACCATTGTCACAGTGATTGCTTCAAACCGTAAATTGACTTGCTCAGCTGCAAGCCCAATTCTCTCGTCCTGGAATTTTGAAGCCATCCGGTGGAGACAGGTAGATTTCTTCGTTCAAAGTACCATGGAGAAAAGCTGTTTTGACATCGAGTTGAGCTAACTCGTGATCAAACTGTGCTACCAAAGCCAATAGAATCTGAATAGATGAATGCTTAACAACAGGTGAGAATACCTCATTATGGTCTATTCCTTCTTTCTAAGCATAGCCTTTTACTACCAGTCTGGCTTGTATCTGATGTTGTCTTTACTAGGAGCACCTTTCTTCTTGGCTTAGACCCATTTGCAACCAATAGTTTTCTTTCCTTTAGGAAGTTGAACCAACTCCCAAGTCTGATTCTGATGTAGAGACTTCATCCCTTCATCCATTGTCATCTTCCACTTCATACTATCAACTTTTTGCACGACTTCTCTGTAAGTGCATGGGACATCATCATCAATTACTGGAAGTGCGAATGTTACCATGTCTGTGTATCTGGTAGGCTTCCTAATCTCCCTTCTCGGTCGAGTAGTGGCAATAGATTCTGGTTGCTGATTAATTGGTGGTGATGGTGAGAGAACCTCCACCTCAACTGAAATCTCTTCTTGATCATCAATTTCATCTTCACCACGATCGGTAATCGGTGCAATCTTTTCTGGATCTTCCGGAGTCTCAAGCGTAACCTTAGAAAGAGTATTTGGACTTTCATTCTCTTTCTCTGAATTTGTCTGTCTTAGCATAACAGACTCGTCGAATGTAACATCTCGGCGTAAGACGATCTTCTTGGATTCACCACACCAAAGTCGAAATCCTTTAACTCCTTCCTTAAAGCCCAAGAAAATAGCTTTCTTTGCTCTAGGATCCAATTTGGATTCACTAACATGAAAATATGTAGGACATCCAAATATTCGCAATGAATCATAATCCGTAGCAGGTTGTCCAGACCATACCTCTTTAGGAGTTTTCCCATCTAATGCAGTCCAGGAAGTCTATCGACTATATAAGTTGTATATGACAAAGCCTCAACCTAAAATGCCTTGCTCAATTTGGATTGAGATAGCATACATCGAACTTTCTCAACCAAAGTATGATTCATTTGTTCTGCAACTCCATTCTGTTGTGGTGTACAAGGAACAAAAAAATGTCTGATTATCCCTTCATCTTGACAAACTTTGAATAAGGGATCTGATTTGTACTTGCCACCATTATCAAATTTGAGCCTCTTAATTTTTCTGCTTGTCTGAATCTTGATCATTTTCTTCCATTTAAGAAAGATATCTAGAACTTCATCTTTGTGACGCATGGTGTATATCCAGACATATCTAGAGAAATCATCAATAAAAGTCACAAACTAGCGTTTACCTCCAAGTGAAGCATTCTTTGAAGGTCCCCAGACATCCGTGTGAATATAATCAAGAGATCCCTTAGTACGATGAATGGTAGTTCCGAACTTGACTCTTGTTTTTTTTCCATTACACAATGCTCGCAGAAATCAAACTTTCTAGTCTTGGCACCTTTCAAAAGACCTTGCTTCATTAAGCCTTGCAAAGCCTTTTCACCGGCATGCCCTAAGCGCATGTGCCATAGGTAGAAAGAATCATTTGTCTTTTCTTCAGAACTACTTGAGAGAACTATTGTTCCTATAACTGTACTACCATCTAGGAAATACAAGTTCGCCTTCCGAGTACCCTTCATCGCTACAAATGCATCTCGTACAACTTTCAAGACTACATTTTCCAATGTTACCCTGTAACCATCAGAATCTAGAACACCTAAAGAAATAAGGTTTTTCTTTAGGTCAGGAATATACCTTACATTTGTAAGTCATCTGATTGTACCATCGTGCATCTTTAATCGTACTATTCCGATCCCTTTTGTCTGACAGGAATTGTTGTTGCCCATAAGTACAACTCATCCATCGAGCTCCTCAAAGCTCGAAAACCAATGTTTGTTTCGACACATATGATAAGAACATCCAGAATCAAGGATCCACTTATGTGAGTAGGTTTCTGATGATGAAACTGAAAAGGCTGATTCTTCATCTTCATCGGCCTTCTGTGCAACATTTGCATTTGACTTGTCCTTGTTTGGACAGTCTTTCTTCCAGTGCCCTTTTTGGTGACAATAGGCACACTCATCCTTCGCAGGACGTCTTCTGGATGACTATCCTCTAGACTTTGATCTGGATTTTCGTCTATTATTTGATCCGCTAGATTTTTTGTTGTTAGTCCTACCTCTGGCTATCGTCAATGCTTCTGATATTAAGTCTCTATGATCACATTGATCCTTCTTCCGGTACTCGTTATTTACCAAAGCATTTGAAACATCTACAAACTTAACTTCATCCTTTCCATATAACAAGGTTGTGGTTAAATGCTCATAGCTCTCAGGTAATGAATTCAGCAACAATAAAGCTTTATCTTCATCGATAATTTCAACATCTAAATTTTACAAATCGACCAAAATTTTATTGAAATTATCTAAGTGCTCAATCATAGAGGTACCTTTCTTGTACTGGAAACGAAAAAGTTTCTTCTTCAAGTAGAGTTTGTTCTCAATATTTTTCGTCATATACATGTCCTCTAGTTTCTTCCAGAGAATTGTGGTTACTTTCTCTTTCATGACAAAGTACTTCTGATCTTTTCCTAAGCACAGTCGAATTGTGACACAAGCTTGTCGGTTGACATAATTCCAATCTTCATTTGAATAATCTCCTGGCTTGGTCTCCAAGGCTATATTAGATCATTCTCGGAAAAATAGATCTAATACTTCACATTGCCACATGCCAAAGTTATTGATGCCGTTGAATTTCTCCACCTCAAACTTTGCGTTGGACAACATAGTTCTTCGAGTAGAACAACTTGGTTTGCCATAAATTCTATGATCAACTTGTTCACCTTCTTCGATCTCTCTTTTATCAGCCATAAGTACAAACAGATAACAGAAATTTTGCATTTACAACTTAAAACAATGTTTTTCCAAATTTTATACCTTATTTGAAAAAAACGAAGTCCGTAGTTAAATCCAGAATGATCCAATTAGCTAGGAATAGATCTAACTCAGTTGAAAACGAATGAAAAATGGACCAACTCGGTCCAAATATCACTAGTGACTGAGTTGACTCGGTCCAACTGAGTGAGTTGACTCAGTTGTTGGCAGCAGCACTCCGGTGGCTTATGGTAGTGATCCTGACTTCTGATTTGAGCGATTCTTTCACCGTTGCATTTGTCCCGTTGAGAGCTTTGATTTGATATATAATACTGCTATATTTAGCTCGATACCAATTTGTTGTGCACGAAAACAATAAATAGGAGTATATGAATATATCAAAGCAGTAAAAGAACATATAAAATTTACGTGGTTCGGTAATTCGTCTAGGTCCACGGGAGACAACATATATTATTGAAATGAGTAAAAAATATATAGAATACAGATATAAATTTTCTCACTAATAATAACTCTTAAGTGTTTCCCAAACTCATAGAAAAAAACTCTCAAACTTACTAAGTATTTTCTCTCTTTGAGTTTAATTACGTTCTTTCTGATTTTTTCTAATTTTTGTCTTGTTCTTCAATGCATGAACTCTTCTCTATTTATAGATGAAACAAGACTCTCTTTTCCTAAATTATGCCACAAATTATGCTACTAATTTTTCTAAATTATATCATTAATTTGTTATTTTTAAAACCAATATTCAACGTCCATAATGTTTGATCCGGAAATGACTTACCACACAAATTTTCACTCACATTATAAATATGTGAAATTTGTTAGGATAATTTTGTAAATGATGAAGTTAATTATTCTTTTAGAAAGCATGTATATAGTAAAAGTGCACATGTAATTTATTACAATAAACTGATTACAGAGCAGAGGAGTGGCATTTCTCTTTTATGAAATCATTGTATCTTTTGATTTTTCATAAGGAAAAAGTCTCTACTCTGCTGGGTACATTTACAAAGGATTGACATAATAGCTCAATGGGTGCGCGATATTAAAGGTTATTTATTTTTTTAAAGGGAAAATGTCGAGGTGATTTTGGTTTTGTGAAATGTGATGTTTTGCTATTTAAGTTATAAGTCTCTTATGAAAAAATGCTAGTTAACAACTTTTAATATTTATGGTTAATATATTATTATTAATTTTAATAATAAAATAATATTTAAAAATATTAAATTTCATTTATTAGTACATTTTTTATAATTAAAAGAACTAAAAAATCACATTTTGCAAGACTAAATAATACTTAAAACATATTTATTGATTGGTCAAACAAAATTGATTATAAATATTTTAATAAAATAATTTGTATTTAAAATAATATTTTATTATAAAATTTATATAAATCATTATTTAATTTATTTTTTATTTTAAAATTAATCAAATATTATTTTTAATTTAAAATGAAAGAAAAAATCAAGATACATAATTTTATAATTGAAAATTTCAAACCTATTAAATTATATATAGTTTAGATTATATAAAAATAATTTTTAATTCGACTCTTTAACATTTATTAAATGAATATTATAATTTTAATATTTTTAAATCAAACACTTTAGTTATTTATGAAAAATTTAGTATTATATTCTAAATTTGTTCATTTTTTATAGGTTAGAATTACATAACTTGTTTACAGTGATAAATTAAAGGTGCTCATCTTTCATGTGGTTAAAAGTACCTCACCTAAAAATATAAGAAATAAAAGGTTACATTTTCACGTAACAACCGAACTAATACCACCATCTCCCATCTTCTTATATCTATATCTCTTTTTATAAAAGCAAGTATATTGGTTTTTCTTATCCTATGAATGTACTAAAATGTCCTTTTATAAATAAATTATTGAAACTCATCAACGTTAAATCACACAGTGAGAAAGAAAAAAAATTTCCATTAAAATCACACGGGCTTTCTCTTGTTGTTAGTCTATAACAATTTTCACTACAATTCATTGCTGATTAGTAGACGTATAAAAGAAATTCCAAATTCATTCGAGTGTTTGCACCTTGCCAAATTATTCCATAAGACGATTTAACAATTAGTCTAATAGTTTCAAAAGTACATAAGTGGAAACTAGGACAAGAGTTCCCAACAAACATAATACATCGTTTATGTTTGAAGGGAATGCTTGTGAAGCCACCCACTGCAAATTAAATTGTAACATACAGCCATCTCGAGACATAAATCAAACCGATAATCTTATTTGATTTAGTACTGGTAGTAAAAGGACTAAGGAAACACATAACAAGTTATACCGTAATCCAATATCAACACTTATAATTATAGTAGATAAGATAATGCTTAGTAATTTGATAATATTTAACATGCATTTTGAAATTACACCTTTCTGCCATGAGCATTGTCTTCAACATACAGCCATCTCAGAGGTTGTGGTTGCATCCATAGCGAAATTCAATCTACCAAAATTGAAGATAAGACAATAAATTAAAGGGGCTTTTGGGCTTGGAGATATTTGAGCAAATTAAAGGCAAATTGGTATAGAACATATGAGAAATTCAAAGAACTAACAATTTTGATGATTGGAACAAGGTAAGGCCAGCATGAGAAAGAAAAAAAAAGTTTGAGAAAACCAAGATTAAGTAAACTGCAATATTCCTCGGAGAAAGACCACCTTCTACAAAAATCTAGTTAATCGCTTACAAATCAATTGTGACGTAAATTTTTTCAGAAAATTACAATTCCTGATGAAAAGATAAATAATACAATTCTTGGAAACTAACAATTATTTCAAGAAAATGGAAAAATCTAACATAATTCGTAGTCACTGTTCACAGTTCAGATTTTCACAAACCAATTAGCCAAATCCAAATTCCACCGTACAGATTAAAGAGTCTTGAGTCGTGAACCTAACTACAAAATTTCAGGTTAATCGGATCACAAACAACCTTTCATCGGAGCACTTGATTAAGACTTGCTGGAATGGGAAAAACTGCTCTCTTTTCTCCAGATTTCTCTAGCTGTTGCCTTTGCTGCTGCAACTCTTAATTTTTTTCTCTCCTGTTTTGAAGATGTATTCCATACGTGTTGCTATAGGTCTAAAATTATTTCTTGATAGTGGAATTTTCGGAAAGGAGTGCCGTGGTTATTTTCTTCCTACACCGGGAATATTTTTTCACGTAAATTACTTGTGTTGAATTTGTGCATGTTTCCTAATTAAATGGTATGAGAGCTGTGGTTATTATTGTTGAATTTCTTATGTTGAATAATGGAAGCAAATTTGAGTAGAATGATTACTTTGAATGGTTCTAATTATCACACTTGGAAAGAAAAAATGGAAGATCTCCTTTATGTCAAACAATTTTCATTTATCGGTGTTTGCCTCTGAGAAGCTAGAAAAGTTATCTGAAGAAGAATTGACTTTGTTACATCGACAAGTTTGTGGGTATATAAGGCAGTGGGTAGATGATATTGTTTTGAATCATATTAGTGTAGAAATACATGCACGATCACTATGGAATAAACTTGAAGAGTTGTATGCTCGGAAAACAAAAAATAATAAAATGTTGCTTATAAAGCAGTTGATGGCTTTAAGGTACCAAGATGAAACTCCGTTGACAGATCACTTGAATACGTTCCAAGGAATAATCAATCAGTTAGCTGGAATGGGTATCAAGTTTGATGATGAGATTCAAGGGTTGTGTTTATTGGGTACGTTGCCGGACTCTTGGGAAACATTTAGAATGTTATTAAGTAACTCAACTCTAAATTGTGTAATCAACATAGATTTGGCTAAGAGTAGTGTTTTGAATGAAGAAATGAGAAGAAAATCACATGGGTCTTCTCAGCAGTCAGAGATTTTGGTTACAGAAAGAAGAGGGAGGAGTAAAAACAGAGGTTTCAAGAGCAAAGAAAAGGAAGAAGCAAGTTCAACAGGTTTTCTAATGTTGAGTGTCATCACTGTGGCATAAAAGGGCACATCAAGAAATATTGTAGACAGTTGAAGTGGGATAACAAGAAGAAAGAAAAAGAACAATAGGGTAATGTTGACAAGGAAAATGATCGAGTTGCCACCGCTAGTTCAGAAGACTTTCTCGTTGTTTATAATGAAGATGTTGTCAAGGTTGCATGTCACGAGATCAGTTGGATTATTGATAGTGGAGCCTCCATTCATGCTACGTCTCGAGAGGACTTCTTTACATCCTATACAGTAGGTGACTTTGGGACAATGAAGTTGGGCAATGATGGCTTGATTAAAGTCATTGGTATTGGAGATGTGTGTTTGGAGATGAATAATGGCACGAGGCTACTTCTTAGAGAGGTAAAACATATTCCTGAAATTCGTTTGAACTTGATCTCTGCATGTAAACTTAATGATGAAGGATATTGCAATACCTTTAGTAATGGTCAATGGAAACTTACTAAAGGTGCTATGGTTTTTGCTCGTGGGAACAAGCATTCCAGTTTGTATATACTACAGGCGAGACTCTTCAAAGACGTTATTAATGCTATGATAGATGAGCTCATATCAGAATAGTGGCATAAGAGACTTGCTCACATGAGTGAGAAAGGCTTGGCAGTATTGACTAAAAAGAATCTTCTTTCTGGAATGAATGATATTTGTTTAAGAATTTGTACATGTTCTTAATCTCATACCATGTGTTTCTCTTCAGTTTGATGTACCAAATAGAGTTTGGACTGGCAAAGATGTTTCTTATGATCATCTTCGCGTTTTTGGTTGCAAGGAATTTGTGTATATACCAAAAGATGAGAGATTTAAGCTCGATGTGAAGACACGACTGTGTATCTTTGTTGGTTATGGTTTGGATGAATTTGGTTACAAATTTTATGATCCAGTTGAGAAGAAACTGGTAAGGAGTCGTGATGTTGTGTTTATAGAAGATCAAACTATACAAGATGTTGAAAAGATAGAAATAGGAGTCCATCGGTATAACGATGATTTGATTGAACTAGATCCGGTTCCTTTATCAGTACAGATGGAATAAAATGTTCAAGATGACCAACAGGGTTCAGATGATGCAGATATACAAGCTGAAACAGATCACTAGACTACTGATCAGTTGCCAGAACCAGAAATTCCACCCAGGAGGTCTACCAGAGACTGACGTCCTTCCACACGGTATGATACAAATGAGTATGTGTTATTGACAGATGAGGTAGAACATCAATGTTATGTAGAAGCGATGGAGGATGGAAACATAACACACTAGGTTGGTGCTATGGAAGATGAGATGCAGTCACTGTATGACAATCACATGTTTGAGCTGGTAAAATTGCCTAAGGGTAAGAGAGCTTTGAAGAACAAGTGGATCTACAAGGTGAAGCAAGAAGAACACAATTTACAACCACGATACAAAGCTAGACTGGTCGTCAAGGGATTCAGTTAGAGAAAATGTATTGATTTTGTGCATATTTTTCATTTTGGGTTCTATTTATTTGTTTCCTAAACTATTCACACAAAGAAGTAGAATAGATTTAATTCCACTATTTAGAGCTTGATTAAGTTCGTATTAAAATTGTGATTATCCTCACAAAACAATCGTCAAGATTTGTGCGTCAAAAAAACTAACTATTTATGTGTTTACCATAACCATCAGCAAAAAAATATTACTCTTTGATGAAGAATATTTGTGAAGAAATAAATTTAAATATATTATAATATTATTATTATGTGACGAATTTTTCTCAACAATTACAATATAATAATTAAAATTTAAAGTAGTTAATGAAAATTTGTCATCAATTAATCAAATGTCCTAACAATTTATAGTCTATTATTTAGATAAATGTTTTATCATTAGTATTCTTAGGGTGTCTTGAATTATACAATTTCCTGACGACTATTTGTCACCAAAGGACGACAAATTATAATTTAAAAAATTAATGATACTTCTTGGTAAATATTGACTATTAAGAATCTTACATGTTCATATACAATTCAATTCAAAGCAAAAGCAAAATCATCCCCATGCATATTCTCAAGTTTAGATTACAAGCCATCAATGTGATTACTCATATACACATAATTTAGACAAAACACGATATATCATTTTCTAAATACATTAGTAATTAAGCAAGTAATATTTGTTAATAATTCCTTAATGGTATATTAGTTGTATGCAACTAATATACTTTATCAGCTGCAACTAATATACTTTTCCTAAAAAGTACTTTTCCAAAAAGCAGATTCTTATTTCCTGTATTTAAACATGTATTAGTTCATTGTATTTTAACATTGTAAATACATTTCCAATATATTCAATTTGGTATCAGAGCAGAGAAAAAAAGGAAAAAAAAAATTACCGGTTTTTGAGCAAACAGCGCTGCCTAGCGTCGTTCAGCCCCTGCATCGTCTTGCCCTGCGCTGTCCAGTTCGCGAGGTCCAGTCCGCGCTGTCCAGTTCGCGAGGTCCAGCCCGCGCCGTTCAGCCCCTGCGTCGTCTTGCCCTGCGCAACAGCCCTGCGTCGTCTTTCCCTGCGCATCAACCCTGTGCAGTAGCTCGCGCACCCTGCGCTCAGTCCACCTCGCGCACCCTGCGCTCAGTCCAGCTCGCGCACCCTACGCCGTCCAGCTCGCGCACCCTACGTCGTTCATCTCGCGCAGCCCTGCGCGCCGTCCAGCTTCTCCTGCGCGCCGTCCAAGCTTCTCCCTGCATTTTCTGCGAGTCCGCCAAAATTCTAGTGGTTATAGCGAAAATGCGAAAGCCATCAAGGGTCTTTTACTTTAGTAATTAAGTTATGTTGAGTTGTTGAGTTGTTCTAATCTTCAATGGAAACAACCTGTTTAAACTCATATGAACAATATCAATTGCTCATCTTAAAGGATCATATATCTCACAAGCACTTTTTTGAATAGTTATCACATAACTTTTTTTCTTTCAACTGATCAGCACTTAACAAATTACTTTTCAAGTCAGGAACATAAAAAACATTGAAAATTATTTCAACAAAACCATTATTGGTTCTAATATTTATTTCATCTTTTCTCATTACTTTCATCGTAGAATAATCACCAAAACTTACTTCCACACATGTGGTTGCTACAACCTGTATCCATATACCAAACATCTATTTCAGGTTCTTCATTGACATGATAAGCCATTAACAAAGTTTCTACTTCCTTGTTTTCTGCAAAATTTGATGTCTCTTATTTTTCTTTCTCGTTAGGTAGTTTAGTATAACATTTGGAACGATAATGACCAAATTTATAACATCTAAAGCATTCTATCTTGGATTTTTCAAATGGCGGATCTCGTCCATGTTGATAATGTTTGTTGTCATCTCTATTGCCTAGATCTCCACTTCTTATACTTATACTTCTACCTCTTCTTTATAATAATTATTTTAATTACAATTACTAATTATCATGTTAAATTCAATATGAATTATATTATAGTTTATTTTGATCAAATTTAATATGTCAAATGAATTCGTCTCATATATAATTCAATTTTTGATTGGTTTTATTTATAACATCCAGTCAAAATCTTGAATAAACAAGAAGGATGCAGAGAAAACCTTTTTGTATTTCTTTCTTAGCCTTACTACAATCAAAGTATGCTTCTTATATAAGCACTTAAGAAACTGATTTTCAAGAATTGAGAAGCATAACAACTAACTGATTTTCAAGAACAGAATTACAACAACATAACAAACTGTTTATAAAGAAACTGATTGAATTATTTATTCTAACTCTCTCCCTTAAACCGAGCTTGGTCCCCAACTCTTGAGGAACACACAGTCAATTTGTGTTTAAGCTTTTGGAAGAACTGAGCTGATAAAGGCTTAGTAAAGATATCAACCACTTGATCTATTGTTGGTACATGATGAACATCAAGTTCTTTTGCCATAACCTTTTCTCTTACAAAATAGAGATCGAGCTCTATATGCTTGGTTCTAGAGTGCAAAATCGGATTAGCAGACTGAGAGATTGTACTCATATTATCACACTAGAGAATAGGTGGATTTCGAATTTCTACCTTGAGTTCACTGAGAAGAGACTGCAACCATATTAGTTCTGATGTGGCATTGACAAGACTTCGGTATTCTGCTTCAGTGGAAGATCTAGACACTACAGCCTGCTTCTTTGAAGACCAGGAAACAACATTTCTACCAAGAAAGATGCAATAACCAGTTGTGGATCTTCTATCACACAAGTCATTTCCCCAGTCAGCATCACAAAACCCTATCAAATTCAGAGTTTCTGACCTTCTAAGAAGTATCCCTTCTTCTGAAGTGCCTTTTAAGTATCTCAAAATCCTTTTCACAGCTTTCCAGTGCAGGTCGAACGGGTTTTGCATAAACTGGCACACTTTATTAACACAGTAAGCTATCTGAGGTCTTGTTATGGTAACATATTGCAGTCCACCAACTATACTCCTGTAGTCTGTAGCATTTGGAACGGGATCACCTTTATCAGAAGTAAGCTTCAAATTACTGACCATTGGAGTTGGTAATGGTCTGGCATTGTCCATTTTTTATCTTCTAAAAAGATCTTCAATATATCTCTTTTGGGACAAGTGTAGGCCTTCACGAGTTGCTATAACTTCTATTCCTAGAAAGTAATTTAAGTCACCAATGTTCTTTAGAGAAAAGGATCTGTTGAGGAGTAGAATGACCTGTTCTATTTCTTCTTTGCAGCTTCCTGTAATTATTATATCATCTACATAAACCAAGATGAATAAGGTAGAAGATGTAGAGAATCTCATAAACAAAGAGTGATCAGCCTTTGAGAAGCAGAAGCCCATTCCAACAAGAGAATCTTTTAGTTTATCAAACCAAGTTCTAGGAGCCTGCTTCAACCCATACAACGACTTGTGAAGTCTACAAATAAGATTCTTGGAGTTATCCTTCTCAAAACCAGCAGGTTGTTCAAGATAAACTTCCTCCTTAAGTTCACCATTTAGGAAGGAATTATTAACATCAAGCTGCCTTGTAATCCAACCACGAGATAAAGCTAGAGTTAAAATAACTCTGATGGTAGTTGGCTTTATCACTAGGGAGAAACAGTCCCATTTGTGTTCATTTTTATCTTAAAAATCCACTTGCATCCAACTGGTCTTCTATTCGGTGGTAGTTCAACAAGGATCCAAGTCTTGTTATTGATCAAGGCATTGTATTCTTCAACCATGACTTTCTTCCAATTAGCATCAAGTAAAACTTCAGCAGCTGTAGTGGGCTCTTGAATGGACAGATCTGTCATCAATACTTTTGGTTTATGGATCCCATTTCTAGAACGAATTGTCATTGGATGAATTGAATGTATTGGATCAGAATTAGTGTCTGTATAAGAGGTGGCATTGGGAGTAGAAGAATTATGAGGTTGATGAAGGCTAATAGAAGACACATTTGTGAAATTTTGGAGGAAAGGTAGTTGTTTTGCAGACATATGTCCTACTGTTACTATACCCTCTAATTTATGATCAAAGTGGTTCGATTCTGTGTGTATTATAGATTGATGATCTACAACAATAGGCTTAGGAATATCTAGTAAGGGAAAATGCAGAGGAGTTTGAGAGTTATTAGAATTAACCTGATTATTGTTGGATTCTTTATTAAAAGGGAAGATGAGTTCGTTAAGAACAACATGTTTAGAGACATAGATGTTACCTTTTTCATCTAGACACTTATATCCTTTATGTTTAGAGTTGTAACCAACAAAAGTACAAGGTAATGACCTGAAATAAAACTTATGAGAGTTGTATGGCCTTAAGTAAGGAAAGCATTGACAACCAAAGACTCTTAGAAAGGAATAATCAGGTTTAACTTTGAAAAGTACTTCAAAAGGAGACCTCTGCTGAAGAACTATAGTAGGCATTCTGTTGATGAGATAAACAACACTAGAGAAAGCATTTGGCCAGAATTTCAAAGGTAAAGATGATTGAGCTAGTAAGGTTAAACCGAGTTCTACTATATGTCTATGTTTTCTTTCCACTATTCCATTTTGTTTAGAGTTGTGAGGACAAGAAACACGATGAACAATGTCATGTGTGTTGAAAAATGAGGAGAAAGAACCAAATTCTCCACCCCAGTCAGACTGAAAATTTTTAATGGTTGTATTGAGTTAATTTTCAGCTTGGGTTTTAAAGTGAAGGAAGGATTTAAAAGCTTCAGACTTCCTTTTTAAGAAGTAAATCCAAGTGTATCTAGAGTATAAATCAACAAAGGTTATGTAAAATTTGAAACCTATGGTTGAAGAAACAGGAGAAGGGCCCCAAAGATCGGATTCAACAAGCGGTAATGGACTGGTATAAGAGGTATGAGAGTTGCGGAAAGGAAGTTTGTGACTTTTGCCCATTTGATATGAAACACAGAAAAAAGGAGGCATTTTATTCATTTGAAAAGTAATATTACAATCATTAAGGACCTTGGTTACAATTTTAGAGGAGGGATGTCCCAACCTCTTATGCCAAATATTAAAAAAAAAAGACTTTCTTTATATTTGAAACTAAATTTTGTGGGGAAACTTGACTAATAACTGTGGGATTTTTGGTTTTTGAGATATGAATATGTGAAATCTACCCAGGTACCTCTATAGCTTTGTTGAAGAAGTTGAGCCTGTACAGTCCTTTATGTAGTGTTCCTTAAAGAAGTGGAGTTTTGGTGACCTGATCCTTAACAAAACAAGTAAAAGGGTGAAATTCAAAATAAACATTGTTATCTTTTGTGAATTGGGAGACACTAACAAGATTTTTTGTGATTAAAGGAACATGAAGGATATTTTTGAGAGTCAAAGATCTTGAGGGAACATTGGAAGAAACGAAAGAATTACCAATGTGTTTTATATCCAAACCTGTGCCATTACCCATGTAAACTTTCTGACTGCCATGAAAATCTATCTCGTAGGTGACATTGTTGTAATCTTTAGTGATATGATTGGTTGCTCCTAAGTCAGGATACCAGGAATCATCATTCTTTCCTTCTACACAAGTAAGCATGCTTCTAAGGGAGCATTTTCAAGTGGAAATTTAGGTTGAGTATGAGCAAGATTGGCATTTGACGCTTGGTTGTTCTGGTGTCTAGAATAATTTTCCATATTTGTCATTCCACTGCCATGGAAATTTTGATCAAACCGGTAATATCATTTGAGAATTGTGTGACCTATCGTTCCACATAGTTGGCACTGATGTCTACTATTGTTGTAGTAGTTTCTACCACCACGACCTCTCCCTCTGGTATTTGAGCCTCTTCCACCTTAAGATTGGTTTGAATTAGAGCCTCTCTTAGAGTAGTTTGAGTAATTAGCCACAATATCAGAAGAATTTCTTTGTAAGATCCTTCCTTCATGAGAAAGAAGAAGACCGATGACATGATGGAGACTGTAAGGGACCTCTCTTGAACTTATTATTGCTATTATGGATTCATATTCATCAGACAAACCATTTAGAACTGCAAGAAATTGGTATGTGGCAGACATTTTGTGATTAGCAGCACTAAGCATATCAAAGTAGCTCTTCATCTTCATTAGATAATCTCTCATACAAAGAGAGTCTTTCTTGAGGGTTTGTATTTGACGTTTGTAGAACATCACCTTGGCAGTGGATTGGGAATTGAAGAGTTGTTCAATGGTTGTCCATATTTCTTGAGAAGAAGAACAACCTACCAATTGAGGAAGATAGCTAGTGCTGATGAAGGCGAGAATCCATGACATAAGTAACATGTCTTGCCTTTGATAACGAACGAACTCTGGGTTGGTATTGCCTTGAATCAATCTGGGAGGAGGAGCAGCATCTGTGCCATAGACGTGATCTTCAAGACCATATCCCAAGATTGCATTTTCAATCTGAAACTTCCAGAGTATATAGTTGTCTTCCTCGAGTTTAATGGTGACCAGTTGTGTAAGAGGGCTGGTGACTAGTCTGTATTGTTCTTCAAGGTTGGTCGGGTTAGTAACTCCACCTGTTGTAGAGAGCTTCGGTCCATTTCCATTGTTGTGGTTTCGAGTACTGTTCTTGACCATAAAAATTGCAGAAGAAAAGAGAAAGAGAGTGAGCTATACAAGCTCTGATCCCAAGTCAAAACCTTGAATAAATAAGAAGGATGTAGAGAAAACCTTTTTGTATTTCTTTCTTAGCCTTACTATAATCAAAGTATGTTTCTTATATAAGCACTTAAGAAACTGATTTTCAAGAACTAAGAAGCATAACAACTAACTGAATTTCAAAAACAGAATTACAACAACATAACAAATTGTTTATAAAAAAAACTAACTGAATTATTTATTCTAACTCATCCCATAAAATAATAAACATATTTTCAAATTTTCTTTACATTTTCAAGAGAGATGAATTAAATTATTATTTTTGTAAGAATATGATTTTAAAAAATAAAGATAAAAACATAATCATCATGTGATATTTTATTAAAAAATGGGAGCCAACAACCGACAGAGGGAAGAGGGAAAAACTATAGTTGTCATCTCTCATCTTTCTCTACCTTTTTCTCATTTGATTTTTTTTTTTTTTTTTGCTTTTAATAAGTAGTGAGATAGCGATCCTCTTATTGAAGTTTGTTCTCCTTAAGTAAATTTCTTTTACTTTCGATTTAAAAAATCATCATAATTTATTGTGTATTTCTTTATAATTTTAACTTAAGGAAATTTATTTCGCATATATATTGCAATTTTAGTTATGTTTCCGATTAATTAATATTTTTGACATGTTTTGTGATATATACCTAGATCTAGAAGCCCATGAAACACTGACATAATTAAAGTATTTTTTAAGAGAGGACACCATTCAATACCATAAAACCCATTTGAGTACGTAGAAGTTAAAAGATTTGAGTTGCAATTATTAGTGGAAGAGTAGTATAATAATATTTAAAAATAAATATATAAAAAGTTAAATTTATGTTTTTGTTAAAAGTTAAAAGTTAAATATTTATGGATAGAGTTTGTGCATAAATATAAACATAAAATATAAATTATACTAGAAAACAATAAAGTAACAAAATTATTTTTTTTCATAATTAGATTTACAATTAAATAAATCATAAAATTGAATAATAAAAATATTTTAAAGGATGAAGAAATTAAAAAAGTGACTTTATTGTTAATTTTTTTGTTTTAGACATTATTTTGTCACGCGACAATCTGCATAAATGATTTGAATAATGTTATATATCGATAAGAAATTAAGTATTTTAACACTCTAATAGAGAGTTATTGATGTTATTTTAAATGCCCTCAAGTGCATAATTAATTCAATTATTTAATTAATTTTACTTTTTAATTTCTTAGTAAAAAAATATATGATTATTTACGTTGTAAATAAACATATATTTTTTTATAAAGAAAAATTAAAAATAAAACTCCTGTCTTCAGAAGCATTATGATATACAATTATACCTTTTAAATATTAAAGAATTTAAAATATAAATATTCAAAAATAATAATTTTTTTTATCAGAATAAAAATGAAAATAAAATCTTATAATTTTATTTCTAAAACTTGTCAAAGTTCAAAACATATTACATGTTCGAAAAGACAATTATTTTCAAATGGGTCACAAATTAAATTATACACAAAAAAATATTAAAATTATACAAATATTACAATTAAAATGCACATTCTTAAAAATTAAGAGGGGTACGGACGAGATGCAAGTGACTTCATCTTTTAAAATGATGCTTGTATATTAATATATTTATTATTTTTTTATTTGTGTCTTATAATTGAATTACATGATATATTACAATTTTAAAAGATTAATGCAAATTTTATTTAGCTAAAAATAAATAAATAAATTTTAAAAACATGTATTAATCACATGTTCAATAGTTATAGAAATTAAAACTATGTTAAATCCATTTATGAACATGTGTGATTTCAATAAATATTCAAAGTATTGTAAAAATAAGAACATAAGTTTTGGGAGATGGGTTCTATTGATTCTTTACGGTTTGTGTAATCTAGTTCACATTATAAAAGATGTTTTTTTTCTATAGTTTAAAAAAAATAATTAAAGAAAATTAATATTATTTTAATAATTTTGTATCAAAATATTATTTTATAACAAATGATTAAAAAACAATTAAAACATAAATATTAATAAAGGTAAAATTAAAATTTATATGAAAGTATTTATAAAAAAATCAACAATAATACTATTCTAACCAAAAATTATTTAATTATACATTTAAAAAAATTAATAAAATAGTAACAAATAATTTTTTTTAAAACAAATATGAAATGACAATCATTCTTTATAACATTTTTTTTAATTACACATCATACATAGATAAGATACCGTAAAAATTATTACTCAAATTATAACTCTATATAAGTATTAATTCTAAATGTAGCAAACACAAATTTAAAAAAATATATATATTTTTCCCATTTTTATGATTCTTTAATTTCATAATTTTTTATTTTATCCTATATTTATTCCTCTAAGTCTGAGTGACTTATTTTATAATTTTTTTCATATTAATTGTCATTTTATCATTGTTAAATACTTGAGTTTTAATAGCATTTTAATCACTTAATAGATAAAAATAATATTTTAATAGAAAAAAATTAACATAATATTATTTGACCTTAATTTTTATATTTTATCAAAGTTAGTAAATTAAAAAAACATTTTATAAGAGATTAAACATCATAGGGATGAAAATTTGTGTTGTAGTTCAATTGATCGAATCAAACCCAAATTAGATTAAATTTGGGTCAATTCAAATAGCTCAAAAAATTGAGTTGAGTTCGAACCAACCTATTAGCTTGAAATAAAATTAAAAATGTTGTGATTTTGTGCTACATATCTAAAACATTATGGATGATATTATGACTTAAAATTATTAAAATTTGAAATATTATATAGATTATTTTGAATCTTAATATTCAAGTGATAATATAAAATGATATTTTAATGTATATTTTTTATGATTGACTACTTGTTGTAGTATTATCTCTCTCATTTTTGTTATTTCATGTAACAATGTTTATACTAATGAATCTTAATATCATTAAAAATATTTTTTAATTTATAAAAAAATTCAATTAATTAAAAGACGTAATTAATAATTTAGGTTAATTTATACTAGCATGATTGTGTTTTGTTTGAGTTCGAACTCATTTTTACCTATTTGAATTAAATTAAATTTAAATTAAAAATTAAAAAAATTTGAATTGGATTAATTCATATTAGCTCAAATTGATGCAACACACAAATTATCGTACTTAAAATTACGCTGTGACACTTTTTCTCAAAAGTTTATTATATGCACTTAAATCTTTGATGTATACTTGATAATTAACATTTAATAATATGTTATTGAAATATGGATTGTATTTAATGTATGGATTATAAGAGTCACATATTTTGTTTAATCTAAATTTTTTATGCTAGTGTTAGTACATCTTATTACTTAATTAATTAGTGATACTTGGCATTAATTGAAAGTTGGACATCCCAATATTTCCCTCAAAACGCGCTTATCAGAAAAGGGGTCACCCAGACTTATAATCAACACTCGACTGACATCCCTGGTCGATGTGGGACTCAACACTCCTCCTCACATTGGACGGGGACACCACAAAGACCGATTCCACCTGATGGCGACACCGCATAGCAGGGGAATTGTGAGGTGAGCCAGAGGGGACTCATCGTATCAGGGACCTACTTTGATACCAAATTGAAAGCTGGGCAGCCCAATGTTTCCCTCAAAACGTGCTTATCAGAAAAGTGGTCACCCAGACTTATAACCAGCACTCGGTTGGCATCCCTGGTTGATGTGAGACTCAACAGCATTGTTCTTTTCTTTTCTTTTTAGAATTTTGTCTAAAATGAGTGGTGGGAGCCAAATATTTAAATAACCAAAAGGGTCAGTAGTTTATGAATAAGCTCTTTAAAATATCATACATGTTAACAACCAGTCTTAGAGCTATTTTGATTGATTTTAATTAATTTTAATTTATTATGATCGCACGTGATCGACTTTGATTGTTTTCATTTAGAAAAAAATTGGCGTATAATTCTTCTCGTAAGTAAATAACTTATCTTTGAACTTTACACAAATTCATTTAAAAATATGGGTTAAGCCAAAGTAGGCAAATTTTTGAACTTTTTTTTTGTAAGAAAATAACATTTATAATTTTTTATTAAATCTAAATTAACAAATATATCATTAAAATATTTAAAAAAATTAAATATATTATCTACGTTTATTATGTTACAAATATAATAATGAAATACTATAAATATTATAAAAATATTATCATATTGTAATTTATGATATTTATTGGGTGTAATTTAATGCATCACATGTAACAAGCAACGTTCAGTAAGAAAAAAACCTTATTGGCTAAATAAGTAAATATTCATTTATCAAATAATCGTGATTACAAGATAATCTCAACAAAGTGATAAATAACTATTAAGAGTAAATAGATTTTTATACTATTGAATTTTTGAGATTGTTACAAAAATACTATCATTTTTTTGTTATTTTTATATATTTAGATTTTACAAATGTTACAAAAATATCATTTTTTTATTACTTTCATCTCATTAAATTTTATAAATATTATAAAAATATCATCGAAGTCAAACAACTAACGAGAGTTAATGGTAAGTTACACATAGCTTTGTAACATTCATAAAATTTAATGGTATGTAAATAATAATAATTTTTTTTATAATATTTATAAAATTTAATAGTATAGATATAATAAAAAAATTCGATAATATTTATGTAACAGCTCCTAAAGTTTGGTGGTAAAAAAATCTATTTATTCGAGTTAATAATTATCTTATAATCATCTTAAAGAGATACCTTTAAATGGATATCAACGATACTATAATAAATCTATCTACAAAGGTAAAATATATGTATTAAGTTGACTCTTTTTTTTTATATATATATTCATCGTATATGATATCTCACACAAAACAAGTAATCACATCAAACACTCTTTTTACTTTGAATTACATAGTGAGACTTATATCTTTAATATTCATTTAGAGGTTCAAAAATCACCTCGTATACAATGTTTTGATCTCGTAGATACACGAAGGAGAGGAAAATCCTACGTGATAAAAATTGATATCAACAATACTTTAGTACTGTATTAATAACACAAAAATATCATTTAAATTACGCAAATAATTTTTTTATGATATTTATGGTACTTCAATATTATATTTGTCACAAAAAAAAGATAATATATTTATAATTTTCGTGATACTTTGATAGTCTATTTATTAGTTTTTAAATTTATTACATTAAATACTTTTTAATTATCTATTTAATATTGTAATCTGATTAATTAAATAATATTAAATGTTATTTGATGAGTGTGAGTTTATGTAAATTTTTAATTTTTTTATTGAGATTATCTGAGGTGGAAATAAAACTAATAAAAGAAATGGAAAAAGCTGACCAATGACATTGCGGTATTAGATAGCTGTCTTATAACCACAAGTTTAGATACGCGTATTTAGTTCTTGCACCCGTCAATGTATGCCACGAGGAGTTCACCGAATTTGTGATCCATAAGAGATCACGTGGACTCGACCCCACTCACAGCCCCCTAGTCTCAATTCGCATACCCAAACCCAGACCCTCCAGTTTATACTACTGCTGGGAAACGCTGGCTTTATTTTGATTGTACGTTTATTTGCCTCCAGCCCCAGCACTAAGGTGGTGTTATTTTCTCTCTTCATCAGTCTCTACTCTGAATCTCGACTAATATTCTGAGTCTGATGCCCTCTTTGTGATCTCGGGAAGGATTTGGCCATGTGTGCAACAATCTGTGTGCGTGTCCTCGATTTCGCTTCCGATTCTGCTTTTCAGGTTCACTGTGCCTTCTTCAAGTATGTTTGACTGGAACGACCACGAAGTATGCCCCAATTACTCCTTTCTATTTCCTTTATTTATTTATTTATTTTTCGATTTCTGCTCCTGCTGCTTCTTGTATCTATTTTATAAAATTATTTTTTCCCCTCTCTCCCCCCTTTTGTTGTAGCATCTTGGTAATATTATTGATTGCACAGATGTTCTTAATCATATATGTTAATCATTTTCTCCTAATACATGTTCACTAATGTTGGTTATATTAATAAAGTTAAGGTCAGAGGTTCAAGGTTTGGTAAAGAAAGAAATGTTCATGAACGAAATTAGTGAGATTGCCAAAACTCATCTTCAAGGGTGGAAAAATATAAGATAGCAGCCCGTAACAAACCATTCGATCAAAAATGGTCTAGCCAAGATTTTTTCTTAAGAGAGAAATGCCATTGAAGTTATTCAGATAAGTTCATTTGAGTCTTTTAGTCCTTATATTAAAATTGTTGTTATTTAGTCCTTATTAAAATAATCAACGATTTTTCTATTAAATTTTGTTTTTAAGATTTATATTTTAATTACGTTTTAATTACTTCTTATAAAATAATAATATTTTAAATAAATTAAAATAATATAATTTATTTTTAATTAACTTTTTTACAAAATTAATGTAATACTTTTGTTGCATCTCATTTTTTTAAAAATTAGACCAACATTTTAAAATTTCTTCAAATCTCTAACCTCAATTAGTCCATATTCTCCCATTTGTCTATTAATCCACATCAGTTACGTATCAAAGCTAAATAATTTGTTTTTAAAACAAAATTATCCTATCTCTTTCTTTTGTATAAAAAAGTTGAAAAATAAAAAATGAAAATCAGTTCTTGGAATTGTCAGAACATTTGGTACCGAAATTATGAAAAAAATTATAATTTAATTTTCATCCTTTCAATCGTATCATTGTTAATTATAACGATATTAGATTAACTTGAAGAAAATTAAATTTTAAATTATATTTATTGAATTTAAAAATATTAGGGATTAAATTTTACGAGTTAAATTGTACGAGTTAAAATGTTATCGATCAAATTTTAATATCTTGTATAAGTTGGAGACTAAATGAATTGAAAAGTCAAATTTCTTTATAGTTAAGTTTAATGCCATATGAATTTTACAATAAGAGTGTTAGAAGGATGTATTCAATTCAAAGTTTTAATTATTTTTATGGTGTTTTAAAATTCAGGGTATTCAATTAGATTTTAAAAACTCTATAAAATTTAGGTGTATTTAATGAAAATTTTACAAAAGCATTTTTATAAAAATTTACGTGTATTCTATTAATATTTTATAGAATCCTTTAAAAATTTAGGTGTATTTAAAAATTCATTGATTTTAAAATATTTTAAAAACGGATGGATTTTTTAGTTAAAATTATACTAAGAAAATCTCAACTTATTATTCTCACCACTCTTAATATTTCTAAGGATTTTTATTTTTATCTTTTATCTTCTAAACTCTCTTTGTCTCTCTATTATTAGTTCAACTATTATTAATATTTTAATAAAATTATATAAAACAAAATTTACTATAATTCAAAAGATTCTATTGAAATCTACCAAAAGTCTTTAAAAAATTCATAAAAATAGTTCAAATTTGTAACTCTTTTTGAACCTATCAAAGTTATAATTAAATACAATTTCTTTGGTTTCTATAAATATATATATAATTTCCCATTATCATTATTATTAAAAAGAGAAGTAAAATTGAGGTCCTTAGAATATGTTAGTTGTGTAATTTAATCCCTTTGTGATTGGTGTCGTTTAGTCTTCTTAGTTTTATAAAATGTGTTAATTAAAGACATAAATTATTATTTATTAAGTTAAAAAAATATAGTTATTTCAAAATAAGGTGATTTGGTGGAGGATAAACTTTGAATAAACATTTTAGGAAAAATTGAGTCATTTGGGTTGCTATTTATTTGCTACGGAGGAAACAAGAAAATGACCCTATTAAAATCAATATTAAAACATTTACTGAAAATATTACCTTAATGGTAATATTTGTTCTCTTTTGGCACTTTTGAAAAATAAAGAGATAAAAAACATCTGTTATAAACAAAAGACTAAATTACATAACTTGTTTAATCTAAAATGCCTTATTTGTTTTACCATAATATAGTAATTTACTTATTTTATATTTATAATGGTGTAAAACATATTTTGTATATTTTGACCAAAATGCCCTTTGTTTTTAGTTTAAAAGCTTTATGAAATAGGAGCATTTTGGGAATTTATCTCCAAAACTCACGAATATTTTTATAAAAATCACAAATTAGAGAAAACAATTTGGACACTCGTAACATATTACGGAGTTTAAATTGACAATTTTAAATTAAAAACCTTATTTACATAATTGTGATGTTAGACATAATTTGTTATGTTTTGTTAAGTTTTTTTCTAGATTTAAATCTAGATATAGTATTATTATTTGGAGTTTCATTGCGTTTCAAAACTTAAAGAACCCAATCTATTAAATATCAAATTTTATTGAGTATTTATCACATTGTCAATTACAAGAGTAAGGTTTAGATGTAAAACATAAACAACTTAAGAAAAATGGTCTAAATAATTTACTCTTTAGACTACATCTATGTTATGGTTCTTATGATAATTTTGATATATATACATACATATATATATTATTTAGATGGTGTTGATGTAATTTTATTTTGAATTAATGAAACTTATTTATAAAAAAAAACTTCATTTACATAATCGTTCAATTATTTAATATAGATTCGGGACCAGAGGTCCCACAATTGAGCATGCACATAAAATTTTCTAACCAGTTTACTTGAATGTTCATATTCAGCATATCATCTTCTCTCTCTCATTACTATCGCTGTTTTGATTTCCAATCTTTGCCCTTATTAGCAGCAACTTAATGACGTGTTGTTTAGTTGAAAAGTACTTTTGTTTCGTCTGACTCCAAATCTTTTTGTACTTTCAGCTTACAAACATAATATGGGACGAGAGTGATGACCATATCGTGCCTTATCCGGAGGCAAGTGAAAATTCTCAAAATACGAAGGTATGGAACCATGAAGCTGCTACAAGAACTAATGATCAGAAGACACCTGAAGCTAAAGGTGATTTGCATGGTAGAAAGCCCGAGACCAGTTCCTACTTAGAGAGCAACAAAGGAGAATTTGCAATGAATAATTCTAATGGTACTTTCTTTCTGATGATAGCTAAAAATCAAATTGATAAAGATACTGGACTTCATCAAAGTTATGAAGAACAAGCTGATTTTGTTGACTATGGTTGGGCTAATATTGGAAGTTTTGATGATCTTGATCGTATGCTCAGGTAATGAAAATAATAGTAACATTTACTCCATAAGTTAACGAATTTGTATAGCAAATATCCTAATGCATATGGCCTTTGAGTATAATTTGTAATACCTTCTCTTTTATTTTTTGTATTTATATTCTGTGTATAGTGATATCCATCTGACAATGTTCTCACAAGTGATGATTTTGCAGCAATGATGACACTATTTTTGGTAATTTAAATCTTGGCAAAGCTGATGAGCTATGGTCTTCCTCCAAATATGTTACCCATGGCCCAATCAAATCCTTTCCTATCTCTTCAGAGTCATCAAGTTTGGATTCAGAAAAATTGAGGAATGCATCACGTCCTTTGGACGTCAAAGCTGAACTGGTGCAACAAGTTCATTACGGGAAAATGGATGATTCAGGATCTTGTAGTTTGCAGAATGTGCATGAAGTTTTGGATAATGTAGAAGATGCTGGAGGTAATATTAAGCTGACGACAAAGGAACAGGTATAACAAGCTTAGAATCAGCGAGGGCCATCTAAGAAAGTTTCATAACCTATGTATGGCAATGTTACGTTGTATGATAACTAGGTGGCTATGTGGCGCATTGACAGTTCAAAATTATTACTAATGGTTCCTTTCCTCCATGTTTTTCATGTAGTTGTAGTAATTCATTTGCAATAAAATTTGTACATCCTTCGAAAAAGGAACTATAGAAACTTTGCATGGATATTCTCCATGCTGCAATTTTTATACCAAAGATATATGTAGAGTATGAAACTAATGCTCAGTTTTATGGTGACTATGCGTGTGAAAAATAATGAGATGTCATATGGAGATGGAATGATTGTGTTTCTTAATATGTGTTTGCTTCATAGAAATTGTTTACGCTTTAAATATCTGATGTTTCCATGTAAAATCTGTACTTGGCTTATTTCCGAAAGCCACTATGGATATGTCTTAAACAACTTGATAAAGTCTCTGGTTAAGATGCTTATTGTAAAGCTTCCTGGATTTTCTACTTGCTGAATAATGTTGATGACATAATCTTCTTAATATAGAGTGACTAGTTTATTTTCATTTAAAGCTGTTGAAGGACATTGTTAGTGATGGACATGCTGGTGAAGTTCAGTCATCATCACTTATGAAAAATTGTCTTGAATTTCACTTGTTATCACGCCTAATGGCATTCTATTTTTCATGGGAATATTATTCTAAATTGATTAGGACTTTGTCTATGTTTTATTTTGTGCTTGTATTTTGTTTGCAATTATTAATTCTATTTCACAATGAGGTTCGCAAATAACTGGTGTTTTATAGACGTTGAAAAGTAGTTTAAGCACCATATTTTTCCGCTTATATCATGTCAATTCTTCTTTTATTCATATTTGCAGGTATATAGTCAGAAAAAACTGTATGGTGCCTGGTCTTCATCGATAAACCACTCTGCACATTTTCAGAACCAATTGGTGCATTCCACCATACAAGCTTCCTACACTTCTCTTCAGCAGAGATCACATCAGGAACCTGAGTCTTTTCCTTACCAGCATATCACCAATCAAATTGTGTCCCCTTTGCATGAGAACTTAACAGATCCATATTCTGCCATGCCTGTGCTGTCTCACATTCATCCTTCAGACTTTAAGCATCAATCTTTACATTCTAGATATGAAAGTTCTCCAAGTAGTACAGATACTGTTACGGCAGAAGCTCCTGCAAAACTTCTGACAATGACTCCACAGGAAAAAATTGAAAAGTTAAGAAGGCGGCAACAACTGCAGGCTATGCTTGCCATTCAGAAACAGAAGAAACAATTTCGTCATCAAATGTCTTCCACCAATCATTATACCACCCAAAAATTTCCCAAACAAAATCAATATCAGCACTCTAAGGGAGCTGATCTTGAAGTGGATGATCCAAGTACTCTGCCTTGTACGGAACCAAATTCACCTTTAGAACGAGATGATTCAACTATCTCTGCTGCTCATGCTGATTATTCCGTGGAGGACACAATACTTTACAAGCTACAAAACGTTATTACAAAGGTAGAAAAGATTATAAGTGGATTTTCTTTTCTTTTTTTAATTTTTTAAACAAAGAAATGTTGTTAGCTAAAATGCTGAACCAATCCCTTATTACAGCTGGACATCAAAATAAGACTCTGCATACGGGATAGCTTGTTTCGCTTGGCTCGAAGTGCAATGCAAAGGCATTATGCAAGTGATACATGTAGTACCTGCGGAAGTAACAGAGATGAACACGAATTCATTACAAAGGAGGAAACAACTAGTTATAACAGGTCAAGCATACCTTTCCATTTTTTAAGGTTCCTTGTATGTCTGGTACAGTTCTCTGTTCACGTGCTGTTTTGTAACGGACTTCCTACCATGTAAGAGTTACCTTAAAGTAAGACAACTTAGAAAAAAGAAAAACAATGAAAACGTATCTAGTAAGGATAATCGATAGAAAAAAGAAAAAACATTTTCCTTGACAATCAGACTATCTTTACCTCATATATTATAGGACTCAACGTCTTTTCTCTCTCTTTATTTATTTATTTTTGGTTGCTAGAAATCCATTTTAACATCTTAAAAACACAATCTTATGAAGAATGAAATATTCTAATTCATTAGAAATTTAACAGTGTTATTTTAAGTTAAAATGACACCCACTGTCCAAAAATAATAATATTTAATGCTGTAACGCATCTATTTGTTAGTTTTCAAACCTATCATATCAGTTTGCTATTTAAACAAACTTTGGATGAGGTATTTTTAATTAGCCCTTTCAGTAAATATAAATGACCTCTAATAAGGTTTAGTGTAGTAACTTGAATCGCTTGCCTCACAATTAACATTATTATTATTTAGGGTCAATTGCAAATGCCTTCATTTAAGTTCTTTGAAACAACAGAAAATCTCCCAAAGGTTTGAAAATAACAATTACGCTTTTGTCCCTTTTTTTTAATGAGGATATTTGCAAGAAAATCAACAAAAGTCAAGAAATTTTAGGGAAGATATTGCAATAAAACAATAATAGAGGGGATGTTCTTGCCTATTTTACAAATTTGATGGGTATTTTAGCAGTTTTTGAAAACCTTATGAGTTTGGTAGTCATCTTCCTTACTATTTCTGGAAATAAATACCTCTTTCTGAATTCCTTTCCTTCTGCTAACTCTTGTCCTGAAAAGGTAATACTATTTTTGAAACCTGAAGATATTTTACTATTTAAGCTAATAATAAAACTTTGAGGATGTATTTCTAATTTGCTCTGAATATAAATGTCCCAACTTATGCTCAAATATCACTTGCTGCTTGCATCTCAGAGCACACAAATGTGTAATTTGGAATTCTTGTCCCTATTGGGATGTACAGAAGGACTCAATTTGTTGTATAAAATAAGAGGGTGCTCAGTGATATTTTCTAATCACTTAAGCTCTTGTATGTTATGGTTCTTCACCTAAGCCTCAAATTTATAGTACACGTTTGCTAAATCAGCATGGCTTGTAATGCTGGTGATTGGAGGTGTAGGCTCCATGTACTTGTGTATGGTTTATTGAAATCTTTTGGTGGTACTTATAGGTACTCGAAGATGCCTAATGTGGAAACAGAAACAAACGCCATAGACCGAACGGTGGCTCAGTTGCTGTTTCATAGGCCTTTGGAGATGTCAGGAAAACTTCCTGAGACACCCGAATCACCAGCATCTATTAAACTAGCAAGTGAACACAGAATAGCAGGGACTGTTGGATTGCTTGACTGATACTTGGAAAAATAAACTTGGCTCTATTCCTCAAGAATCTAAACAATGAAAGGATAATAAGTTAATTCCTGTAAGAAGTGGTTTAATTGATGATGAATAAACGAATATTTACAACCTATTTATACAAAATAAAAGCAAAATTGTAATAATTAAAAATAAACACAATTATAGAGAGGCATGTTTTTGGACAACTTATCATTTCCCACCAAGTTGTTGGTGGCTGCTTCCAACTGTTGTATTGGTTGTCACCAGCTGGATCTCATATTCTTTAACATTCCTCCTCAAGTTAGAATATATGTTAATTATTCATAACTTGTTAAGTAAGCTTAAGAACTGTGGAAAACTCAGGGATTTGGTAAATATATCTATTGGTTGCTCTAATGTAGAGATATGATAAGTTTTGATCATTCCAGCTTGAATCTTTTCTCTTACTAGATGACAATCGATCTCTATGTGTTTGGTTCACTTATGAAACACTGGATTTGATGTAATGTGAAGAGCTGATTGATTGTCACAATATAACTTGGTTGGTTGGGAGTGTTTGATACCCAAATCATCCAAAATATATCGTAACCAGGTTACTTCGCAACATGCTGCTGCCATAGAGCGGTATTTTGCTTCTGCACTTAATCGTGAGACTATATTTTGTTTCTTAGTCTTCCAAGAAATTAGCAAGTTTCCAAAAAACATACAATATCCTGTGGTTGAGCGTCGTGTATCTGTGCATTTTGCCCAATCTGCATCACAAAAAGCATTTAGTTGTAATGAACTAGTTGCTGAGAAAAAGAGACCTTACCCTGGTGTGTTCTTGATATATCGTAGCACTCGTTGAGCTGCTTCCAAATGTGGTTGTCGTGGTTTATCCATATATTGACTGAGAATGTGCACAACATACACTAAGTCGGGCCTTGTGATGGTCAAGTATATTAATCTCCCAACAAGTCTTCAATAGGATGTGGGATTACTGATGAATTCCCCTTCAACCTTGTTGAGGGATAAATTTTGTTAAATAGGTAAATTGGCAGATTTGGCACCAAGATAACCCATGTCCTCCAATATTTCAAGTGCGTACTTGCGTTGTGACAGAACAATTCCCTTCCTAGAACGTGAAACTTCTATGCCCAAAAAATATTTTAATTCACTGAGATCTTTAAGCTTTAATTGTCTCATGAGATGATTCTTAGTTTCTTCAATGTCTTGTACATTGTTTCCTCTTATGATTATATCATCTACATAGACAAGAAGAGCAGAGAAGGAATTACCACGGGTTCGGACGAATAGTGAGTGATCATACTTGGATTGGTTAAAACCAGCTAGCTTAAGTGTTGTTAATAACTTGATGAAGCACTGTCGTGAGGCTTGTTTGAGTCCATACAAAGATTTATATAGCTTACATACTCGTGTTTCCCCCTTTCGTCCGAATCCAGGTAGAAGGGACATGTAGACATCTTCATGAAGATCATCATAGAGAAAAGCATTGTTGACATCGAGTTGTCAAAGATGCCAATTTTGAATAGCAGCAACGACAAGGAGAAGCCGAACAATGACAAGTTTGGCTACTGGTGCAAAAGTTTCTTGGTAGTCAAAACCTTCAATCTGACTGTATCCTTTGGCCACTAACCGAGCCTTGTATCGTTCCACAGAGCCATCAGGATTATACTTGATTTTGTAGACCCATTTACAACCAACTAGTTTCTTGTTTGGAGGAAGCTCTTGAAGCTTTCAAGTGCCATTAGTTTCAAGAGCATTCAATTCTTGTTTCATGGCAAGCCACCATTTTGGATCATTGAAAGCTTCAGCAAAAGTGGCTGGTTCCCTGAGAATGGAAATAGAAGTAGCAAAGGCACAATGTGCAGGTGATAATTGGTCATAGGTAAGTACATGAGATAAAGAATGAGAAGTACCTTTGTCTTTGGACGATGTTGAGTGAGACGAAGGGAAGGACCGAGAAGGCAAGGAAGCTTCTACATGATATTTTTGAAGGTAGCTAGGAACATTGGTGGATTGACGAAGCCTATGTGTGACTGGTGTTAGAGGAGTTATGTGTGGTGGAGAAGTTGATGATGATGTTTCTGGAGATGAATTTTGAAGATGAAGAGTGTCTGAGTTGATTGGTGGAAGGACAGATGGTGTATGATCAAGTGATATATTTGGATTTGTTGATTGACGAATGTTGGGTATGTCATCATAAATAGTATCTTCTGATGGAGGAAATGGAGTTGGAGTGTTGACAACGGAAGTGAAATAAGGAAATAAATGTTCATGAAAGATAACATCACGAGACACTAAAGTCTTACTTGTTTCCAGATTGTAGACACGATAACCTTTGATCCCAGATGGATACCCAATGAATATGCATTTATGTGACCTAGCATCAAACTTGGTGAGTCGATCATGATGTGTAGACACAAAACAAAGGGAACCAAAAACACGAAGATGTTCATACCTAGGACTTTTGTGAAAAAGGACTTCAAATGGTGTTTTACCCTTGAGAACAGGTGTTCGAGTACGATTTATGAGGTATGTGGCTGTAAGAATGGCATCTCCCCAGAATTGTTTAGGAAGATTGGCTTGGAAGAGCAATGAACGAGCAACATTGAGAAGATGCTGGTGTTTGCGTTCAGCAACACCATTTTGTTGAGGGGTAGAGACACAACTAGTTTGATGAAGGATTCCCTTGGTAGAAAACAACTGGGTCATAGAGAATTCTGGTCCATTGTCACTACGAATGATTTTAACTTTGGATGAAAATTGTGTTTCAACAAGATTGATGAAGGTGGTAAGAAATGTGCGTGTATCAGATTTAGTATGTAAGAGATAGACCCATGTGCATCTTGAGTAGTCATCAACAATAGTGAGAAAATAACGTGCTCCATTAAGTGCTGAAATGTGATAACCACCCCAAATATCGACATGAATAATTTCAAAATGTGTTTTTGTATTGATGGAACTTAAAGGAAATGGATTACGTGTTTGCTTAGCTAATGGACAAATAGAACAAAAAGATTTGTTGATGGAAAGAGAAATTACACGTAAACTGTTATTAGATAAATGGCCAAGTCGTTGATGTCATAGATGAGAGTTGGTGGAAGCAGTGTTTGAAACGGAGAAACATCCAACCTTTTCAGAAATAGTCAGGTAGTAGAGTCATGCTTTCTTAGTTCCCATCCCAATCGTCTTCCCTGAGCATTTGTCCTGAACAAAGCACATACTATTAGTGAAGGTGACATGGAAAAATGAGGTTTGAGTTAGTTTGGCTACTGAAACTAAGTTTAATTTGAAGGAGGGAACACACAAGATATTATGGAGTATGAAATTATTTGAGAAATGTACAATGCCAATATGTGTGACACGGGCAAGAGAATGATCAGGTAAATGCACATGCTGATTAGTGGCTGGAATTCTGGAGCTCATAAGATTTGGGGAACAGATCATGTGATCAGTTGCCCCTGTATCAAAAATCCAACATGTTTTTGAATGGAAAACGATTGCACATAATGTGTTACCTGAAGAAGTAGTCACTTGACTTGTCATGCTACCTGATTTGGATTGATTGAGAAGTGTAAGGAGCTCTTGATATTGGGCAGATGTAAGGTTGTGGGATGATATCTTTGTGTCGGAGCAGCTTTCCTGAAAGTCAGTATGATGAGCTTTGAAAGGGAAGCCATAACTTGTGTTTCTCTTATCTTGAATTGCTGCTTTCTTCCGACACATGTTGATGTCATATCCATTCAAACCACAGAAATTACATTTGAGACGCTTTTGGCAGTTTTCAAAATTGTGTCCATTGAGACCACAAAAATCACATTTGAGGTGACTTCGGAAATTCTCAGAATTATGGCCTATATTGTTGCATCTATTGCACTTGAGATGTGGGTTCCTTGGTGGGTAATTTTTGTGAGGATATTGTGGACGACTATCTCTGGCAACAAGTGCGGCCACTTCTGGCATCCTTCCAGTGGAGACAACTCTTTGCTTTTCATCTTGAACAATAAGTGAATATACCTTATTTACTGTAGGTAATGGTTCCATGAGCAAGATTTGTCCACGTGCTGATGTGTAAACTGTGTTAAGGCACATGAGAAACTTTATGGTTCGTTGTTTTTGTTGATATTCTTGTAATTACCTTCCGGCATTTCCTCCACAATGTGGAAGGGGACATAGTGCATCACGACTATCTCATAAGCTTTTCAATTTGGTATAGTATTCTCCAATGCTTACACCTTCTTGCATGCAATCATGGACCTCTTGCTCAATATGGAATAGGTACACGTTGTTGGTGTGCGAAAAGCGTTCCTTTAATTCTTCCCATAGCTCATATGCAGTATCACTATACATGACATTTTCTGCAATTTTGGGCGATATGGTGTTGAGGATCCATCATTTGACAAGAATGTTGCAGCGAGTCCATTGTTTGATTTCTGCTTCAAGGTTTGTTGATGGCCTTTTGATTGTGTCGTCAATGAATCCTTCTTTGTTTTTGGTTATTAGAGCCATGAGCATTGCATGACTCCAAATGTGATTGTTTTCTTGATTTAAGGATTGAGCTACGAGAACAATGCCTAGTTGGTCTGAGTGGTGTAGATATAATTAATGGGTAGGGTCATCATACCATTTTGGTAAAGTAGGGTTGGTATTGGTAGTTATAGACATTTTTTTTTGAATAAATTCGAAAGAACGTGATAGGTTTAAGTGTGTTTTAGACAATAATGACTATTTATGAAATAAATAATGGATTGAAATATGTTTTATCTTATAGAAAATGAGTCAAGGATTACAAAACCGGAAATTTTAGCCGTAGAACCAGTCAGAAAGTGGGTGAACCGGCATCTGGAGTGGCTGGAACGGCGGCTGCAACGGTGAAGCACTGAACCAGATGAAGACCGAACCGGATAGAGGACCGAACCGGGCGAACGATGTGTCGTTTGTTTCAGCGGTGAGCGAATGACGTGTCGTTGTAGTCGTCTTCCTCAATAGCTGGCGTGTGTGGCTCCGGCGAGGCGCGTGGAACACCGGTGAGATTAAACAAGGCGTGTGTGAGCACGTGGATAGGTATTTTGGCTTGATTTTAATTGCAGATTGCTCGAATTCTTTTGAATAATATGATAGAATGAAATTGAAATTATTTTGTGAATCAAAATTGGTTTTGAAAAAAAACAGATTGAGGAAAAGAGGAAAAAAAAATTATGTGCTAAATTTTCTGGGAATTGTTTACTAAGCTCTGATAACATGTAAGAAATGATTTTTATTGATGATGAATAAACGAATGTTTAAAACCTATTTATACAAAAGAAAAAAAATTATAATAATTAAAAATAAACACAATTATAAAGAGATATATTCTTAGAAAATCTATCATTTCCTATTAAGTTGTTGATAACCGTACTAAACTGATGTGTTGATTCTCAGAACGTGTATCTCATATCCATAATTGATTATATAGATTAATTGGTAATGTTGGGGATTTTCTTTTATTGTCAGCCAGCTTGATCGTTTCACAGAACATTACAATGTGGTATCTCTGTGTATGTTTTAGTTCTCCATTATAATACACATTCATTGTGTGCGGATCGATGTTATTCTTTACTATAATATAATGGTTAAGGGATCTAGACTATAGTGTGTCTGAAATTTAATATTAAATTGAAGATTTGTTATTTTAAGCAATTACATTTATGGAATTCAAAAACATTGAATGTGCGCGGGAAGTATTGCCTTAAAATGTTTAAAACGAAACATATAAAAATTAATGTAAGATTTACTGGCGTTAACTTTTAAATACACGGTTGATGGTGGCAATGTCAACGGAGTTATAAAATTCTTGGCTAGAAAAATTAGGAAGTTAAGAGCGAGAAATTCTGGAATTACTTAATTTAAATGGTTTATTCTATTAATTATTAAGTTTTACATTAGAAGTCTTATAATGTTTTGAAAAAAGATTGTAGTAGTTTCGTTAGTATATGCTATGGGTATTTTAGTTTTTTAATTTTTGAGTTCATCTATAGTTTTTTTTATTTGATGAATTAGAATTGTTAATTTTAATAAATTATAAGATTAAAAATATTTTACATAATAATAAGATTAGCAGTGCTTAAGTTATAATTTCTTGGAAAATTATGTAAATTTTTGATAAGTTAGATTTATAAGAAGAAAAAAAACATACAAATTTAATAATGTAATTTAATCAATTTTGTCTACGTTTTTGGATCTGTTGTAAATCTTTTTTACTAAAAAAAAGAAATTATACAAAGTGTTTACAACGTTCATAACTCAACCTAATTACACCCAAGAAAATTGTTTTCAATTTTCTCTCATTAAAGCTTTTTTCTCTAAGCTTTTCCCTCAATAGAATAATTCAAAGTGTTTATTGGGGTTCTCTATTTATAGATGCAGAAGCCCCTCTTCTACATGTTTTGCCAACTAATTCTTAATTGACTTTCCTTCTTTTTCAACAAAAGGATGCATCGTTCATTCAATTTTTTTGAGTTGTTTGCTTGACAACCATTCTTTTGTTTTATTGTCATTTATTGTACCGTTTGGTGCATATAAGTTTGACCAATAATCTCCTACTTAAAAACTGATTTAAATTTGTCTTTACATCTTGATCAATGAAACAACATTTCAAGTCTTGTTACCCTAGCAGATCAACTCATGTTGAACACAACTTCAGTTTGTCAATAGTCATCGCCTTTGTCAATATATCCGTTGGATTTTTGCTTCCTTGAATCTTTTCATGTATTAACACATCATCTTTCAATAGAGATATGATGAAGTGATAACGAAGTCCAATATGCTTGGTTCTAGAATGAAATGTTGAATTCTTCGCCTTCTTCTATTTGAATCCCAACTCAGTTAACAAACCTTGAAATCATATTATCTTTTTACTAGCTTCAGTCACTACTACATATTTAACTTCTATTGTAGATAGAGTGACAATCTTCTCTATCTGTGACATGTAACTAACAACTATGATTCCAATAGTAAATATATAACCGGTGGTGCTTCTTCGGTGATCAACTTCACCTCCAAAGTCTACGTCTACGTAGCCTTGTACTTTTAACTCTCATTTACTAAAGTACAAACACTTCTCTACGGTGCCTTGTAGATACCTCAAAATCCACTTGATTGCTTCTTAATAAGCTTTCCCTGGATTTGACATAAACTTGCTAACAACTCCCACTATATGATAATGTATGGTCTTGTATAGACTATCACGTACATCAAAATTTCAATGGCTGAGGCATAAAGAACCTTAGCCATGAATTCTCTCTCTTCTTTTGTCTAAGGGGACTGATCCTTGGATAGGCGAAAGTGACTAGCCAAATGTGTGCTAACTGGCTTGGTGTCGCCCATGTTTAATCTCTGCAAAACACGATTGATGTACTCTGCTTGAGATAACCAAAAGGATCTTTTTTTCTTATCTCTTGTGATTTGCATTCCAAGAATCTTCTTTACTGGACCCAAGTCTTTCATGTCAAACTCCTTTGACAATTGTTGCTTCAACTTTCTGATATCATCCATATCTAAACCTACTTCTAACATACCATCAACATAAAATAGTAAAATTATATAACTAGACCTATATCTCTTGAAGTAGTAACAGTGGTTGGCATTGCACTTATGGAAACATTCATTGTGCATTAAGCTGTCAAACTTTCTATACCACTATCTCGGGGCTTATTTTAGACCATACAAACTCTTCTTAAGTTTTCACACCATGTTCTTCTTCCCTATTTATGAGAAACCTTCTGGCTGGTACATATATATCTCCTCATCTAAGTCTCTATGAAAGAATGCAGTCTTCACATCCAACTGTTCAAGATGAAGATCTTCAATGGCTATAATACTCAACACTGATATGATAGTATTGAGCTTCATGATGGGGGCAAAAATGTCAGTATAGTCAACTCCTTCCTTCTTCTGAAATCCTTTGATAACTAATTGGGCTTTGTATATTTTAGAATGATCATGCTCCTCTTTCACCCAGTACACCCATTTTTTTATGAATTGTCTTCTTCCCCATGGGTAACTCAGCTAGTTCCCATGTCTGGTTGGAAACAGGAGATTTCATTTCTTCTTTCATGGTAAGATCGCACTTGTTGGCATCTCGAGTTTAACAACCTTCATCATAGCATGCAACATATAGTTCAATTATCTAATGTTGGGCACGTGAGGTCAAAATACCTTCTCAATATAGCACAACGTTTTTACTTAATATTTAATTGTTTTATTCAATAAATAGTATTTTTTGTCACAAATATTAAAAAATAAACTTTTTAATGAAAAAGGGTGAAAATATAATTTTTGGGAGTTTTTATAATTTTTAACTCACGGCCAATCAGGAGCTACCACGTGGCATGCCACGTAGGCAGATGAGGTGATTGGGAAAGCCACGTACGTAGAGGAGCTGACTGGGCAAGCCACGCAGATGCCATGCAAGTACAGAAAGTGAATCACGTCTCATCGAGTGTGAGGAGGACGAACACACGCCACGTGTCAGCTAGACGTTCAATCCAAGTTCGAAAATTGGTCAACGTGTCATACCACGTGTCGCTACGCCATTATTTCACGTGTTCCAACAATGCACCATGTTATCCCTTTCTGTAAATCACGTCACGCCACGTGTTGCTGACCTAGTGAGCATTGACTCTGACCGGTCTCCTTTGTCATGTGTTGTTCCCTGATTTGTCCAATGAATTCATGATGCCACATGTCACACTATGATTGGCTGAAACTGTCAGTTTTGCTTATATTGATCGTAACCCTTGATCTGTAGTTGATTAGACAATTCAGATTACACGTGAGCTTTATTTAAGTCCCTAATCACTCTATAAACCCTAATCTGCCTCCATTAGCATAATTTTGGTCATTTTTTGGAGCTAAAAAGAGAAAAATATAGAAAAATTCAAGAGATGACACAATTTTGGTGGAGATTCAAGAGGAGATTAATATTATAATTCAAGATATTGATTGTATTTCTTTTTATACTCTTTTCTCTATCAATTTTTATGTCTTTTTTTATGAAAAATATGAGTTTTATGAACACAATTATGATTAATTAATTTATTAATCTAGGGATCTTATGAACCCAATTTTTACCATGTGATGATCTAATATTTTTCTCAATTATAATATTTATTATATTATATTATTTAATCTGATTTTTATGCTTTTAATTGTTTAGCCAACAATTTATTTATAGATGTAATTAAATAGATTTGAGATAATTATTTAATTGTTTGTCTTGATTAAATAACATGCATAGTTTCTCAGCAGAGATATGTGATTCTTGTATGTATCCATAATTGATGAACTTAATGAGTAGTATGCAATTTAATTGACATGAGAGTGTGATTAAATTAATTACTATATAGTGTGTAGTTTAATTGAGAGATGAATACATGCTAGGTTAGATTCAATTGATTGTGTAATTAATTGATATTATATAGGGAGATTTTAACGATTCGTATGTTTAGAAAATTAGGAGATTAAGTATTCCTAGATATTTTCTCATATATCTTTTTAGTTATCAAGTTTGATTTAATTAATTATTGCTATTTAATTTTAGTTATTTTAATTTTGCTTCATTAAAATATAAAAACACCAAAAAAAATTGATTTTTATTATTTTTAATTTTAAAAATTAGTTTCTAATAAAATAATCTATGTGAGAACAATCTTTTCTTATCATTATATTACTTGTTGTGAAACATATACTTGCATATTCATTGCACACACTTCGTATGTGGTGATCATGATGTGTTGGATTATTGTGCACTTCTCTGTCCAACGCATTTCTCTGGCTGAGGATTTGTTACAATTGGTTTTGTTACGAGACTATCTAAGATATCATCTACATCTGCAAATACTAACTCATTCTGCTCTTAGTCGTTGGCATCTGTTTTATGCCTTATACACCACATTTTTGTTGAAAATCACATCTCTAATATAGGTCGTTTTCTTGTTTTCGTCGTCCCCAATACGGTAGCCAAATTCATCCTCACCACATCCGATGAAGTTGCATTCCTTGGATTTGGGATCAAGCTTATTCCTTCCTTGATCAATGATATGCATAAATGCTACACAACTAAAAACTTTTAGATGTGATAATTTTACTTCTTTTCGCTCCATATCTCATCTAGTATTTTATGCTCCAATGGAACAAATGGGTCTCAATTGATCAAATAAGATGTTGTGTTAACTACTTATGCCCAAAACTACTTTGGTATATCTAACTATATATGAATGCTTCTGGCTCTTTCTATCAATGTTCGGTTTATATGCTTAGCTACACCAATGTGTTGAGGCATGCCTGACATAGTTCTTTCCATTCTGATCTCGTGCTCATAGTAGAAATTTTTGAATATGGTGTCTTCATATTCATCACCATTGTCGATTCTGAGCTTTTTAATCTTCAAACCTGTCTCATTTTCAACCATAGCTTTCCATCTCTTGAAATCCTCAAACACTTCAGACTTATGCTTTAGAAAGTAAACTCATACCTTTCAAAATTGATCATCGATGAAAGTCACGAAGTAATGTTTCCCACCAAAGGATGAAACGGTTGTTGGTCCCCAAACATCAAAGTGATTGAGCTCTAGCCTTTCCTTCTTTGGGGTTCTGTCATTTGTCTGAAAACTGACTCTCTTTTTCTTTCTCAATATGCAATCTTTGCACATGTCTATCTTCATTGATTGTAGACATGAAAGTTTTCCATTTGAGTGCATAATCATTATTCCCTTCTTACTTATATGGCCTAGTTTTGAGTAAACAATATTGATAGTCCATTAACTTTTATTCCCTAACTATATTTCACTAGATTTGGTCTACAACTTTTAATTTTCATAAAACTAAATTAGGAGGAAAAAAAATTAAATACGTTAAATTTGAATATTAAACTGAAATTTTACCTTAATCTCTATTTTTTCTACTAAATTTGAAAAATTATAGATCAAATCTTAAGGAAAAAATTAGGGGATCAAATTGGTAAAAGTTGTATTCTTTAGTTTTCTTTTACTTATTATTTCAAAAAAAAAAAATTAAATAAAAAAATGCTAAATTATATTTTAAAAACAATAAAATTAACTATAAAATATTTTATCAAAATATTAGGATAATGTCTATATGACACTATCATATTTTCTCTACATTTTGTAAGTAATAATGTCAAGACACTCTTAAAAGAGTTTAATTAAACAATCTATTTTTTAATATATTACTTTGTGTTAATAATATACAATAAATAGATATTAATATTAGGATGGTTCATCTTCGTTTTGCACTATTTTTAATATATATATATAATAATAATAATAAATATATTGATAAAAATAATGAAAAATATAAATCTTTGTTGTATATTATTTTTTAATAATAATGTAATTTAAATAATATTGTGTTAATATATTTTATAACAAATGATAACATAAAATAGTGTAATACCAGTTATTTGCTTCATGTTAAATGTCAATCATATTTTTATGCACGCGTGTGGCTATATTTGGTGGATACAAATGGAAGAGATTGGAAGAGAAGCTCAATCTTATCATCAAAAGTAGCTCTAATTAATAGGTTGGATGTCGGCTCTCTCATGCACATCTTCTCCCCATCTCAGGTATCTTGCCTTTCTCGTTGTCCTAAAAACCCTAACTTTTCATTCTATTCAGCTCTAGATTGATGGTAATTATTAATATTTGCTGACCTCAAATCAAATTCAAATGGATGGTTTAGATTTTTTTCAATTTTTTAATTAATTAATTTAAAGTGAATGTTTTAGTAAAGGGGACTGAGTTTAAATTGAAGAAAGTTGTGAAAGGTTATTGAATAACCATTTTTGATAGTAGAGAAAATATAGATTAGAGAAGTTGAAAAATGCTTATATGAATTAATTCTTGTATGTTCAGCATATATAGTTTCTGTAAGTCTAGCGTGTATACAAGTCAATATTAGTAGCTTATACCTAGCTATGCTAACAACCTGAATCAACTGCACAAACTAACTTGATCAACTGACATAACCAATTCTCGTTCCTTTCCTTTACATTCCCCTCAAACTCAGTGGGTGAGATCATTGAAGGGTATGAAATTTAGGCTCAGATAATGGTTTGGTCAAGATATCTACTAGTTGTTCATAGCATGGCAAATGTTGCACAACAATTGCTTGTTAAGAACTCTCTCCTGAATAAAATGGAAATCAAGTCCAATATGCTTAGTATGCGCATGATGAGCAGGATTGAAAGCAAAGGGCATTGGACTTAGATTGACAAACTAGATAATTGCATCATGTGGTGGAGAATGTTGTTGTTCATGTAATACAGATCGAATCTAGATTAGTTCATAGGTAGCATTAGCTACACTTTTGTATTCAGCCTCAATTCTACTTTGAGATACTATATGTTGCTTCTTTGATGAACAACATATATGACTAGCTCCTAAAAGCACACAATAACCAGATGTAGAACAATAATCATTAAGGCAAGATGCCCAGAAAAATTGATATAAATTCTACCATCACTGCTAATACACTTATACCTTAAAAATGCAGGGCATGAATCTGAATTCAAGTTTGTGAGCATTATAAGGCTTAAAATATGGATAACATGAACAACCATTGGTTCTTAGAAAATTGTAATCTTGTTTTGATGCCAAGAAACAACTCTAATGGGCTCTAATTATGTAACATAGAAGATGAAAATCTATTTATGAGGAAAATTGATGCATGAAAGGCTTCATCCCAAAAAGTAGTATGCATCTTACCTTGAGCTAATAAAGACAATCCCTTTTCAACAATATGGCAATGCTTCCTTTCAATTAATTCATTCAGTTGTGGGGTATGCGGACAAGAAATATGTTTAAGAATCCCAACAAAAGCTAATAGTGAAGTCAAAGATTTATACTAACCATCTTCATCACATTGCACAACTTTAATCTTCTTGTTAACTTGTACTCAGCTTGAGCCTTGAATAATAGGAAAGAACTTGTAACACAATTTAAGAAATAAAACTCATCAGTGAAACTTAACATACCAACAAAATCCATTATTATACACAACAGTGGATGGCTCCCAAATATCTGTTTGTAGCACCAGTAGAGACTCAGTAGCCTTACATGAAACATAAAAAAAATGGTAAATTGTGACTTTTAGACAGTTGACACATGTAACAAACAATAGTGAACTCATGAACATTATCAAATTCCATAGTCATATTGATATTATACTGTAGTTACAACCTTAGAAGCAGGATGCCCCAATCTTCTATGCCATAATAGAACATAGGTAGATTTGGCTATTTTACTATAAATATGATTTAAGTACTGAGTCTGCATTATTTACAAAACAACGTGGCTTATTTATACTATCTTTCCTTTTATCATCACAAGTAAGAGTACTATTAGGCTTATTAGATTCTTCTAATTAAGCATGAACCTAGAATCTTTCTAGCATTTCTTAATTTCAAGTTAAACTAATACAAGCCTTTGTTACATTCCCTTTGAAGAAAATCTATCTTGTCTCCTTGTCCTTCACAAGACAATATTGATAATGAAATTCAAAGTAGACATTATTATCCTTGGAAAACTTAGAGACTTAATAAGTGTATAATTATATGAGGCACATGTAACATATCCTTTAAATGAAACAATTTGCTGGAACCAAATCTAAATGCAAACACCTTAGCTTCAATATAATGAAGGAAAAGACCTAAGTCATTACCTATGAAACTTTTCAAAAATTGTGTACTCTAACTTTGTAGTCGAATTTAAAGGATATGAAGTCACGTGATATATGGATTTTGACTCAGGATATCAAGCAGGCTCAGTGATAGTCGCTGGTACTACCACAAACACAGAAGCAAAAATAGACTGATGTTGAGCAACTTTGCTTTGTGAGAAAGAACCTTGCTAATTTTAAGAAGAATTATTAGAAGGAAGAGGTTGAAAATCCTTGTCAAAACAATACCAACGTTTATTCACCAGATGGCCAAATTTGCCTCGTAACTGGCACTCAAAAATCTACCTCCACCATTGTTTCTACCTCTACCACGTTAAGAATAATTTTTTCCTCTGCTTCCAAAATTTTGATTATTATAATTTTAACTATCATTTGACCTCCTTTCACTAGGTATTTCACGAGTAAAATCTTTGGATTGATTATGCATAAGATTAGTTGTTGGCAAAAGTGACTCTACTCCAACATTGTTGTGTTTTTAAGCCTTTTCTCATGAGTCAACAACATGACCCAAACCTCACGCACAGTAACTGACTCCATTTTACTTGAAACTACAACATGAACCAAGTTATAGACATTGTCTATTCCATGAAGCAATGCATGCACTCGATCTTCTTCTAAAACTTTATAGCCACATGATGAAAGTTGCATCACAATATCCTTAATCCTCATCACATAATCTGTAATAGACATAATGCCTTTTCGTATATTGCGTTCATATTTATACTGAAAAATCTTGGCTCTTGAGTGAGAGGCAAAGGCATTTTCTATAATCATACATTTTTGTACCAGTGTCATATTCAAAAACTTCTTTCATTAGATCTCCTTCCGTACAAGTAATGAGTCATGAGCCCATCATCTAAATCAAATCTGCTTCTTCCATATAACAAAGTTTGTGTGATCTAATTTAATTGCATTTATTTTATTCTCAAAAACTTCATCTCTGTAGTTTCTTTGTTCTTTGAACTTGTATCATCTCTGAGTCCTAGTGCTTTCACACCATGAAAAGGTTATTGAATAACCTTGTTTGACTACAGGGAAAATATAGACAAGAGAAAGTGAAAGAGAAAATAAGAGGAGCTAAAAAATTCTTTTTTGAATTAATTCTTGTATGTTGAGAATAATCTTAGTATGTCTAGTATATACATAAGTCTATGTTAGTAACTTATACCTACTAGCTAGTACATAGAGTTAACAGCATATGCTAACAGTCTAAACTAACTGCGTGAACTAGCTTGAATTAACTTGTTGAGCTGGCATAACCAATTCAGATTCTTTAGATGGCTTTTCCTTTACAAGCTGCAACATTTATGCTGTTGAGTGAGTATTGTGAAATTTTGATATTGGTCTCATTAAAAAGTTAGTAGCAGGGACATTAATGCTTTGATTCTTCAGCTGGTATATATTTGAATGCATGAAAATATTCCAACTGAAAAATATGCTTTCAATTACAATAAGCAATGCATAGAATGATTGTCTTGTAAAATTAAGATAAGTGAAAATGAGCAAGGATAGAAAGAAAGGAAAGTTTGAGCAGTATGAGACAACAATGGAAAGCCTATATTCTATAGACACCTATTGAAAGCATCTTACTATCTATTACTTGTAGTATCGAGCTAACACTGTTCCATCAACATTCAAAATTCATTCTTATCCTAAAATCAAGACAGTTGTTTCTACTGCAAGGTCTTTCTATTGATGACATAGTGGTGCTAGTATGTGATCAGATAATACCCTAATAGGCGTGTTGACACTATTCTAATTGCAGTAGGGAGGATGCATGTCGCCTCTAATATCCAAATAAGATTACCTATCTATTTGCCTGTTATGTGTTTGATTTCTTTGTAAAGTCATTTAATGTTTGTTTATTTGCATTCAAATATGGGGATTTTATTTATTTATTTACTTTAATTTCTTTTTGTAGAAATACTTTTTTGCTTTTCAAATGTGTCTATATGTTCTCGTGCTTCACATGTGAAGATAGAGCTTGATTTTTGCTTACTTCATAGAAGCGGGATGCTTACAATCCACGTGGATGTACTTATACCTTGGACTTCTTGTCCTGCACTATTATTAGTACAACTAACTAATGTGAAGTTTTTCTCATCCATATTGAAAAAAGGTCACAAGGACAGGTGTTTTCAGGATTTAAGCTATTAAAATAAGGATTAATGTTGTTTTTATACATCTAGTTTTATGCATCATTTAGGTCAAACATTTGCAATTAAACAATTAGGATTAACGAGCTTTGAACACATGACTTTCTATTCTGATATCACTTCACTAAGCAGGTTCAAATCCTATCATTGTTAATTTGAAAATAATAATCCACAGTTTCAAATGTTTTCTTCATACTTTGGAATTTATGAGTTTTCAACATTTGGTGGCTGCCAATATTTTTAACTTGTAAGATGTAGTTCTCTCTCTCTCTCTTTTATAAATTAATACTTATGGAATCGAAATTCAGGTCCAAATTTGACTGTACAAATAAATAATTAGGAATAACAGTAAAATAATAAGCAATTAGAAAAATAAATGACACATAATGATTTAAGTGGTTCAATTTTTCAATATGAAAAGTCTATTTCACTTACGATATTACACCGAGAAAAATCTACTAATAATCAAATGAAGATATAAATACCAACATTCAGAAAGTTTCACAAAATATATCAAGAAAATCTAAATACATTCACAAAATATATCAAGAAAATCTAAATATATTCATAAAATAAATTCATTTAATTTACTGATAATATATAACAAAATAAATTAATAAACTTGTTATTAAATCAAATATTATTATACAAATATTACGTGTTCTTCTGATTTACTAACCGGAAGTGACTGAACGAAGCTAGAAGTGTCTAGCTGGGAGTGTTTTTGTTTTTAGCTTCCAATTTATTCACGCAGCTGCAAGCCTTTCTGTTTTTTCTTTGGGCCATTATTCTCTGTTTTCAACTTTTTTTTTCTTCTCCAGCGGCTGCACTCACTCACTAGAGAAAAAAATATGAAGATATATATATAAAGGAAAAGAGGAAGGGTTTAATAATAAATAGTTTTGGGTCTAAATGTTTTGTACTACAATTAACACTTTTCATGACTAAGATTAAATTAATTACACAAACTTTTGTTTTCATAACCTATTACATGAGTTAGGATGGGTTTTAAATTAATGCTGGGTTAATTTGACCTATTAAAAAAATAATGGGATTTATATTACCTCGTGTAATAATTTCTTTACTAAAGATATTTTTAAGCATAATTTCAAAACTAGTATAAATATTTTTCCACATAAATGTAAGTTGGATGATTTGAACTATTTTTAATAAATAATAATAATAATAATAATAATAATAATAATAAAATTGAATATCTAAAATTTGATCATCTTATTATTATTTTTATTTTATCTTTTTATTTTTTTATTTTTATACTTTAGTATACTTATTTTTGTTTTTTATAATTTAGTTACTTTACTTTTTAATTTTCATATATGTATTTTAAAATTTGATATAAACTTAAACTTAAACTTCAAAGTATAAAAAACAGTAAAGGGAGTAAAGGGTAAAAATTAAAAAATAAAAGAGAATATAATTACTAAAAAGAAAAGGAGATAAAAATGGCAAGAAATGCAAACAATGTTGAATGATAATACATAACCATCCTCCTAGCAATCCCTGAGTTTGGATTTGGATCCTAAAATTGTGTGGCCTAGCTTATCCATTTAAACCGAATTCGGTAGTTACGTTCTTGTTGGAAATAATACATTCCCAAAATTGACCTTCATCGTGCAGCAGCTAGCTAGCTCATTGATCTCTTATACGTACCAACTGTTTACATATGTAACCGGCCTTTGTGATTTGAATTCTCTGTTCCTTCTAATATCGCTAAACAATCGTATGTACAACCAATTAATGTGTTTTGAAATTTCTATTCTATTATGTCTGATCGATTGTTATTGCTTTTGGATATATCATTTAATCTCTTATCTATCTAATTTTTCCACCCATGCATCTGCAATGCAAGTTTTGAAAAATATATAATTAAAACCCATTTGCATCTTTGTTTAATAAAACATATAATTATTAATTATTATCCCCGCCATATCATGAGGATGTTTGTTCTTTTTAATTTAATTTGTATGTGTGATGAATTATATAAAATATACAATCGGAATAAAAATGTTATATTATTATATTGCAGGGTAGCAGACGAGGAGGAGTGCCTAACAATAATTAACATGGGTACTTATACCTAGATATCAATTGGGAGGAGGAGTCATATGTATATATATATATATATGGTTTTACTTTTAGATATGAATGACCCAAGGCTGGAGATGTCGCCTACCCAGCAAGATAAGTTTGGTGCCGGCAATAATATTCCAGGTATAATTTCAATTTCAATTATATATTCTTGAATTAATAGTTAGTTTGTTTCTATATATATACATGCATTTCATTTTGATAATTAAGCAGGAATTTTAGATATAGATTTTTTTAAGTGATATATGTTGTATCGTAGGATCAGGTGATTGCCTATACGATCTCTTATGTTCAGAGCCAATTTGTAAACACCAAAGCGATCGTTCTACATTATCTTCTGGTATTTCCAATTTATAATTACCTAGCTAGCTAATATACTTTAGACTACTCCTGTGTAATTAGTGTTTATTAATTAATTTGTTACTTATATAATAATAGGAATTTGAAGGATTAAATATTTCATATGATGAATTATTTGAATTAAATGATTATATAAAGTAACTAATTATCTTGGATTTGTAAGTCAAAACAGGTCCACAACAAAGGTTGGAGACTTTCTTGCTTGAATCAGCTGGTAATAGATTTTGTGCAGATTGTGGATCCCCAGATCCAAAATGGGTGTAAGTGTCATTTTACGGTTTTGGATCCCCAGTTATTTTTATTTTTTATTTTGGTTTATTAATTTAATTTTTTGAGTGATGAATATTTCAATTGTTGCATGTGTGATAGATGTTTCAATTTTGGAGTAATAATTTGTATCAAGTGTTCTGGAGTACATAGAAGTCTTGGGGTGCATATATCGAAGGTATATATTTATATGAATTACAAGTTACTAGATGATGATGAAATTATTGTCATCTTATATATATATAAATGTCAGGTCCTATCAGTGAACCTAGATGAGTGGACGGATGAGCAAGTGGATTCCTTGGTAGTTATGGGTGGAAATACTGAAGTGAACTTAAAGTATGAAGCTTGCATTCCAGATAATCTCAAGAAACCCAGACCAGATTCCTGCATTGAGGAGCGCTTTAATTTTATTAGGTATTTCTTAATTTCCTAGATACAATTAAAATACCTACCTATATATTTAATTTAATTTAATTTAATTTAATGGAAAAAAAATGACAAATTAATAATAATATACTTAATGTAAATTGCATTTTTAATTTAATTAGGAGAAAATACGAGCAGCTACACTTCTTGAATTACTCTGATGATGAACATATGACCTGCCCCTTCCCTTCTTCTTCTCATCATCATCATAAGAGATCGGGCAATTCTTCAAATATTAAAGATAAAAATCGCATAGGATCACATGCATTTCGTAATAGCTGGAGAATTAGAAAAGACTCTCATGATCACAGGACTATCAAAAATCCCAACCACTCATCGGTAAATCAATTATTATGTAACTCATTCTCATCAGATCGATCGATCATGCACCTTCTTTATTATTCATAGCATATATTAATCTTATATATAAATATACATTAATTAATTTTATTTTATTTTTATAATTAATTATAGGCTCCAGGTATGGTTGAATTTGTTGGATTGATAAAGGTTAATGTGGTCAAAGGCACCAACCTAGCTATAAGAGATATGATGACTAGTGATCCTTATGTCATCCTCTCCTTGGGTCATCAAGTGAGTGATCATCGATCAGTTTATCTATAAATATTTTTTAATTATTTGTTGTAATTTTTTGTGGGTGGTTGCAGTCAGTGAAGACTCGTGTCATAAAGAATAATCTTAATCCAATCTGGAATGAAAGTTTAATGTTGTCGATTCCTGATTACATACCCCCGTTGAAAGTGGTAATTAAGTTTTTGTTTTTAAATTCATGCCCTTGATTAATTAAGAGATCGAGTAGGTTAATTGACTGATGCATATATGATGAGGGATATTAATGGGTGCATGATTGAATGCAGCTAGTATATGACAAGGACACATTCTCAACAGATGACTTCATGGGTGAGGGTGAAATAGACATTCAACCATTGCTGAGTGCTGCCAGAGCCTATGAGAAATCTACAATAAATGAATCAACACAGCTTGGGAAATGGGTAGCCACCAAAGAAAACCACCAAGTTCAAGATGGTGTCATTTTTCTTGTAGATGGCAAAGTCCGACAGGAAATCTCTCTCAGGCTTCTCAATGTTGAAAGAGGTGTACTTGAGATTGACCTTCAATGTGTTCCTCTCACACAATAATATATACATATATATATATATATAGTTGAATAGGGACGAATACTTTCTATATTGCTTTTATTTAATTTGGTTTTTCTTAATATTGTAAATATTAGTTATTCTTATGGTCACCGCATTTTAATTTTTTTTTATGAATTCTTGAAAATTTTGCTAGCTACACTGTTTTAAAATAAGTCAAAAACATTTATATGAAAAAAAAAACTAAAGTTTGATTTTTAAAAAATTAAATTAAGATTTGATTTTATCAATAATATTTTTTAATTAATAGATATTTAATATTAATATATTAATTGTAACCCAAAATTTACAACTATCTATTTAATTATAAATTGTAATATATATATATTACAATTTATAATTAAATAGACATTACATAATTTTAAGATACAACTAAAAATATCAAATAAATTATTCAGTTCATTTAAAATTAATTCATTGAACTTACAAGTTAGAAACTTAACTTGCAAACTTTAATGAACATGTTATTTGAACTAATTAGAAACTTATTGGCTCATTTGATAAAGAAGCTTTGTATTAAAAAGTTAACAAATAAGATAAAAATAAAAAAATATCAAAATATAATTATTAATTATTATTAAATAATTGATAAAAATACTAATATTATTTAAATTAATACATATAAAAAATCAACTGATTTTTTTAAAATAAAATAGAATATAAAACTAAATTAAAATTATATTATAGGATTTCAATAAATATAAAATTTCAAGATAAATAGTAATTTAAAAAATATACACAATATAATTGATTTCAAATTTTTTATAAAAATATATATTTTTTTACAAATAATTGTTCAGATTAAGTAACATTTTTTACTCATTTTTAAACTATAAACTGTAGTAACTCACAAAATATTATGAATCATTTCATATATCTAGAAGATTAGTTTTTAATAAATTTTACAATGTAGTTGTATGTTTTTTTAATAACTTAATTAAAATAAATTAAAACTTAGAACAACTGAACCAACCAAAACCTCCCCTCTCAATTCAGCCTCTTTTTTATATTGTTAGAAAAATGGGCCCTCATAGGCCGAACTCTTTCTCAATGTTTTTTCTTCCTTCTAAGCCCACATTATTGAATATAACCAACACATTTCTTTAACTAATATAATGGTGATAAATTTTTATGTTTTAATATAATGGTTAATTTGTCACTATTATCGTAAACTTAATTAGTAATTTTACATATTATAATATAATATTTATATAAATTACTGAAAAATGCTTCTATTTTTTGAAAAAAATTCAAACTTACCATACTTTTGAGCCAAAAATTATCATATACAAATAATAATTTTTTCATATAACAATAAATAAAAAATATTTTCCAACAATATAGCACACACCATACCAACTCCAATTTGTTTGAAGTGTATAATAAATGATATATTATTAGTCATTTTCTTTTGCAACGGAGAGAATAGAAAATTAACTAAAAAAAACTATGAAAAATGAAAAAAAATATATATAGCTAAAAAATAAACTAGAAAAAAAAGAGTATCAAAGAAGGGAAAAAATTAAAAAAGATAATTTATCCTATTAATTATACTTTACTATTTTGAAAAAATATTATTAATAAAAAATATTATATTATTCAAAAAATAATTAATATATCTATTTTTATTTAAAAAAAAGTAACATACTTATAAAAATAATATAATTAAAATATTCACTTGTTTGAAATTACTGAACAACCTATCCTAATATTTTCTTCTCTCATTGTCAGCTTGAACAAATAACAAAGGAAACAGCCCTTGCAAGCTTTAAAAAGATGCAATTTAATTTATAATTTTTTTTTAAAAAATCACCATAAATCATTTATTTTTTTAGAAGTTTATATAAATTTATTTTAAATTAATTATTTTAATTTAACTACTATATAAATAAGATATAAATATATCAATATAAAAATACTTATTTTTTTTTCAAAAATGAGTACTTTTTTTGCCAAATTTATTTCTACACCTACAGCATTTAACATTAATACTATCCACCAATCTTATGGGGGGGGGGGGGGGGGGGGGGGGGGGGAAACACTATTTATTCAATCAATGTTGAAGATAAACAACAGATAAATGTTATCGGTCAATAATTATCATGAGAACCACAAGGAATTTCTCAAAAATTTCCTCATTTCTCTTGCACTCTCCGAGCCTCACATTCTCTCCTTGTGCTTTTTCATTAACTCATGTATGAAATCACCAATATATAGCAGTATAGCACCCTTCCCTTAACCCAACCCTCAACCCTCAACTCTCAACACTCGGCCTTCAACAAAAAGAGACGTAATTGAAAGTTAATTAAAGAGCTCAAACTCAAAAATAAGGGTATCACCTTGAATCCTTTTTAAATCATCATTACAACCCCTTAACACTCAAAATATTTACATTATATCATATCATAGGTGAATAACACTCACAATGGTTTGGTTTTTTCCCCCCACATTCTGATAACATACACTATAACTAGTCATCAAAATGATGTCCCACAAACGGACTGAACATCAGATCCCAACTGATGAACAATCTTTAGAAAACTTAAAAAAAAAAAAAAAAAATCCCAATTCGGGATTCACACACTATATGTAAATGTAATTTATAGTAGGCAAGCATATCCAAATACCCAAACCCACCAGACGAAACTCCAAACTCAGGAAGATTGAAATCTTCATTAGTTATTAAATAATAATATAATCAACAACATACGGTATACCCACCAGAGAGAAGTGAACAATGCGGCTCAAGAACCACAATTAGGGCAGCGAATCAATCCGTTCTCGTTGCAATCTAAGCATCGCTTAAGCAAGCCTTCGTCTTCAGAAAACACCTTTCTACTTCCACTACAATTCCCACAAGGCAAGAACCTAACATCCCCGCAGCTCTCACACACATACCCAGGTTCCCGAATTGGGAACCCTTCAAGGATTTTGATCAACTCACCTGTTTCAAAAAGCTGCTTCATCGTCTCCGCACCACCCACATACTTTCCTCTTATGAAAACCTGAGGTAACCTCACATTTTTCTCACCCAACACGCTCTGTATCTCTTTCTTGTACGCCGAATCCATGGATACGTCTCGCTCATCCACCCAAACCCTAAACCCTCTGAATATCATCCTCACGGCGTAGCAGTCCTCGTACGTCCTCCGAACCCCCCTTAAACTGGTCAAATACATCACGATGCTGTCCTCTGTCCCCTGCAAGTGAATTGAGGAATTCGTTCCCAAAGTTGGGAGGGACAGACGCAACTCGGAACCACCGATCGATTTCGTGGGTCTTAATTTACTTGCCGATTGAGAATGAGATTCGCCTGAGAGCTTCCTGGTCTCGAAGATGCTGCATAACTTCTTGACCTTCCCTTTAATCGAATTGCTTGTGGACCCTACTGGATCTTTTGAATTGTAGAATTTACTCAAGGAATTAAAGCGATCGATGGGGTGGTGGAGGTAGCCTTGTTTTTGGGAGGAATCCGTGGAAGATGAGTACATGGTGAGCGACCTATTGAACAACAACGATGACATGGGCTTTTCGGAAAATTCGAGCTTGCTTTCAGAATCAACCATGGTATTCCACACTTGGACGATGGAGGTGGTGATCAAAGAAACCCAGACGGCAAGGCGAGAGGGGAAAGAGATGGAGGATGGGATTTTGTTGTATTTGGTTTATTGTTATAAGGCTTTTTGGGTGTCTTCTTCTGGTTATGGTTGCGATTTCTGTTTCTGTTTTTTTCCTCCCCCCTTTTCTTTCTTTCCAAAACGAACTGTAATTTATGACCCAAATAAAACAAAGAACTGTATTTTACTCGGTTAGGGTTTGTTGTGAGAAAAGCGGAGATGGAGTGGTGGTTGCTGAGGAATTTGGGTTTCGTTTGCTTACTTTCTTTCTTTTCTGTTTTTTTTTTTTTTTTTTCTTTTTCGAAGGAGAAGCGGAAGACGTAGCTACAAATTACAATACCATGAATTTCGTTCTTAAATGACATTGACAGTTATTAAAAAAAATTAATATAAATATTATTTATTCTGCTTCAATTGATTAATCTTTTATTATTATCAATATAAATTTATATGATTATTTTTACATTTCTTATTATATATTTTATAATAATAATAATAAATAAATATTTTTATATAAAAATAATGATTAATATATATTAAAGGTATTAAATTTAACTTAATAATCTATCTATTTATTTAAGATTTCATAAATATATTTTATAAATATAATTTTATTTTTAATGTTACATATATATATATATATATTATCTTTTATATAATATAAATATATATATATATTTTTACCATGGCTAAAAATACAATAAATAAGCAAATAGGGTTTAGAAAGTTGATGACAACCCATTTTTTGATTTTGATTGAGATTGACCCACTTTATTAGACTTTTCAACTTATTAACGCGGTTATGTCCTACATCTATTATTATGTCATTTTTATCATTTTATCAATTGTTTTTTTTTATAAGTAGTAAATGAAGTCTATCCGAACCGATTGGTTGTTATATAATTTTTTAACAGTAATTACATAATTACACATCAACATATATCTTTCAACTCATAAAAATAATTGCACTACAATAATGTTATTATATTAATTTTCAAAAATTATAACATAAAATATATAATATTAGGTATATTACGTTTTTTTAAAATAAAATGATAGATTGTTTTTTAAATTTATGCTACATTTTGCTAGTTTGTAATTTATTCATTTATTTCTTCTGAACAGATTTGTAAGGTATACTAATTCTCTACCTTAATCCGTCCATGCGGTCCCCTCCTTTCTTACTTGCACCGTATTATCCGGTACATCCTGACTCACGAAATGCACTTCTTGAAAAGTAATTAAAAATTATTGTAATAATAAACTGCAAAGGTTAAGGGAAAATAAAAATATAAAAGATATTTTTCTATAATACGTTCGTAAGTGTCGTATAGAAAATGTATTAAAGAGCAAAACCTTATTAATCCTTGATGAACATCCGTATCACCAAACAAGAAATCACAAATATCTCTTACAATTCAAAGCCTCCCTTGTTAGACTCTTGTAGCATCCTCAACTTCAAAGCTTTTAAAGATTGGTTTAGGGTAAAAATAAAATGCTTGCTACATGAAGAATAACCTGATTCCAATTGTTCTTAGGAGGGGTTCGATAAGGTTTTTGAATTTTGAGGTAATAATAGAATGAGATGTTTACACAACATAAAATAGTAGTGTAGATTAAAATAAAATATTAATAAGATTTATAAGATAATTTACTAATTTTTAAAATTTATATTATTTTATCTCACTTAATTTTCAATGAAATGAGATGTTAATAAAACAATATTAATTTAGATATCTTATTTGTCACTAATGGTTTTAAATAAGACAAATAAGAATACAAAAATATGATAAATGATAATTGTTTGGTATTAAATATATAACGTACATGCGACCTAATAAGTACAGGTACTCAGTTAGAGTATAGCGAAGATATAGGGTTTGCTTAACAAAAGGTCTAGGCCCAACAAATTTGGTAGAGCGTACAACCCAATCGACAGAAGTACCTCGTTATCAAGCGACGAGGTCTTAGATGTCAACACCTGGTGAAACTATGATATCCTGACGTGATCAGGGTCCTCCCTCTCTGTGAACCACCTGCATATAACGACCTCCCTTTATTTGTGTGTAACTTTTGTAGCGATCTGCTTTCTATTTAAACTAGTTTGTGTGCAATTTTACTATATATGTAACCATGTATACATGTCGCTTATGCGTACCTTACCACATGCGTAGGATGTCATACATATATATACCCCTTAAACGAGGAGAATACATGATCTATTCATTTGTCCATATTTCCACTTCTCTCTAAAAATCACTAGAATCCCTAACCAGAAAATTCTCTCCAAACAATTGGCGCCGTCTGTGGGAACTCAAATCTTTCTAGTCCATAGTTGTCATTTGAGACCTCCATTTTTATTATAAGGAGAATTATCTCGTTTTAGGGACATTTACTACACAAAGGAAAAGAGAACAAACTTCTCTGTGGAGAACGAAGTGGGTTGTTAAATTGGGCCCAGCTCGGCCTGAATGAACGAATTGCATGATGTGGTATGTTTATTTGCTTTGTCACACAAAGATCCAGAAAACAATAGGCTACCTTTATAGTCTGATGCGTCACCGATCTGTTTGGATGAACAGATGTTCTTCACTCGATGTGATTACAAACATGCCACACGGTGATACAGTGAGAAACGAGGTATGGATTGGGTACATAGTATTTGGGCGAGCTTAGATCATTATGATAAGACCAAGTGAACTGGTGTTATATGAGGCGAGTGATGGGTATGCATTCGCTTCCAAATATGAAACTAACACCATCATGAATGATCACGAACCAATGCACTAAGGGAACGACCTTCATTGCTTCTTCTGGTCAATGATTACAAACGAGTTGCCTGACTATAGACCCTAGATTTGTCAAAAATTGTGATGGGTCGTACCTATTTGCTTGTGGGGTTTGGAGCGTTCATTAGATGTGGGTCGCGAACTGGTGCAATTTCTATAAACAGAATAGACTGCACTTGATCGGTTTCCATAAATGAACAAGATACACCTTAGGTGAATTGATGAATGTTTGCTTCAAATCTGAAACCAGCTCCATGAAAGACCATAGACCAAAGCTTTATGAACGATTTGGAGAAATGGGTTGGGGAGATGAGTTTGTGGGTTGCGTGAACTCTCATCTAGGAACTGGGCCTAGCTCGGTCCGAATGAAAAGTTAGGCCAAATTTGTGGAAGGAAACATCATTATTATTATTATTTTCTTCCTCTGGTACCAGTGATAAGTGCTCAAAAAGCACTAAAATTACCATGATTTTTCAGAATCAAGGGTATTTTTATTATTTTTAGGTATTTTGGTTTAAAAACGTAACCTAAAAACTCAAAAAACAATACTGGAAGCAATACATCACAAATATATTAATAAATAAATGGGGAAAGGTCAACAAATCTGGAAAAATTGGGCAAAATGGGTAAAAAAAGGTCAAAATGGGAGAAAATATTGCCGCCACGCCGCCAGCGCCCAGTCCTACGCCCAGCCGCGCGTGCTGCTTCCCACTCCCGCAAGCGCCTACCTTCAGTTTCGCACGCGCCGCTGCCCAATTCGCCCCATTTTCATGCGCAGCCGCCGATGACGTCATGCTAACGTCATCAATGATGTCAACAATTGCACTCTACGTTTTCACAATTTTTTAACATTTTTTCACTCACATTTTCTCCCCATCCTCACCTATAAATACCCCTCTTCTCTTCACTTCTAAACACACTTCTCTCTTCTTTCTTTCTCTCCATTTCTTAGTTTTTAGTTTTTCTTAGTTTTTAGTTAATTTCTTTTAGTTTTAAAGTTCTTCCCTTTTTGGGAAGAACTAGTTATGTTTTTGTAATTTATTAGCTTTTTTATTCAATAAATGGGAGTGCAAATTCCACTTGGAGGTTTTCCAGCAACGGGAATAGCATCGAAGTTCTGTAAGGATTTTATTTTCTTTACGGTTATTTTTTATGCTTTATTCTTACATGTTATATTTAATTTGTTTGTGATTAAATTTAACTCTGCTTGCTGCTAGTAAACATGATGTAATAATAGCATTGTTATGCTTGCGAAATATTAAATTGGTGAAAATTTCTAAAATGAATTGATTTTGTTTTTATTCAAGATTTTATATTAAGAATGTTAGAGAGAAATATATTATTTTTCATTAAAAACTTAAACCTGAAAATTAGATTTTAAGGTTTAGTTATCCGGTCTGATTTAGAGTAGTGCTCTTTTATTTGTTGTTACAATCGCTCGGTAGTTAGAGTGAAACTCTATTTCAAAAGTTTTTATAAGAATTATTATCTGAAAATGTATTCAAAACATGTTTTGAGTAGTGATTTTAAAACTTGAAAGTTAGTACTCGGATAACTAAATTCTTAGGTTTAATTTGGACACCTTGAATAAAATTTAAACTGTCTAACCCCACCAAACGTGGCATTTAAATGGTTCATTTTCAATCTCTTAGAAAAAAGAATTAATTTAATTAAGCAAATTAGTTATCAACCACACTCATAGGTGTTAATTGATTTGTTTAGTTAACAAAAAATATCTAACCCCACCAAAGGTGGTATTCATATAAAAAAGAAAGAATCAATAAATATCAATTCATATCTTTAATAACTTAAATAATATGAATAAGCATAATTAACTTAGTTATTATATCCATAAATACTTCACTATTATAAAAGATAAAATTTGCATAAATATTTATTGAATCTATGTTTATTTTTATGTAAGTAGATTAAAAACACAAAACCCAAAATATCGTTACAGGATGTTTAGAATTTAATTTCGTTTTTAAAAGTTTGAATAATAAATTAAAACCCACATACATTTCTTCCTTAGATTGACCTTGGGAGTATACTTATCATTTTCTACGAAATGATTCGTGCACTTACGAGAGTTTTACAAATATTAAAACCATAATATTAGCAAGAATCGGTGATGTAGGTTTTCGCTTATCAAGTTTTTGGCGCCGTTGCCGGTAAAAGAATAACGTTTTTAAATTATTTATCAAAATTTTAAAAATATTTATGTGCTGTAAATAATTGTCATTTTTTTATTTTAGTAAAAAATAATAATAAAATTTTATAAGAAATAAAAAAATAAAACAATATAAAAAAATAAAAAAAAATTAAATTAAAAATAATAATAATAATAACTATAGCGTGAATAGTAAAAAAAATTTAGAAATTTGAAATTTGAAGTAAAAAAAAATTTCGTTCATGAATAGTAAAAAATAAAAAAAATTAAACTAAAATTTAAAAAAAAAAGAATTTTAAGATAAAAAAATAATATAACGTGAATAGTAAAATAAAATTACCGTTCATGAATAGTAAAAAAAATAATAAAAAAAAACTAAATAAATTTTAAATAAAAAAATAAAAATAAAAAAACTTAATTTTTAATTTTCATTTAATTTTAATTTTTTATTTAAAATCTTAATTTTATTTTTTTAAAATAAAAATAATAAAAAATTGAATAAAATATATATATATAAAAATTCAATTTTTATTTTTATTTTACCTTTTTCAATTTTATTTTACTTTTATTTATTTTATTTATTTTATTTATTTTATTTTTCTTTATTTTTATTTATTTATTTATTTTCTTTTTTCTTTAACTATTTCTTTTCTCTTAATTTTCATTTAACTTAATTAACTAAGATTTTTACTAACTTAATTAACTTAGCTTTTTAATTAACTTAGATTTTTTATTAACTTAACTAAATTACTTTTTAATTAACTTAACTTAATTAATTAGATTTTTTTTATTTAATTAACTTAAATTTTTACTTAACTTAACTTAATTAACTTAACTTTAATAACATGAAAAGTAAAGATCTAAGTGAGTTCTGTCTAGGAGACTAGTTCTTGGAAACCTTTGTGGCACTAGTTTTTCCTTGGAACGTTGTTCTGTCTAGGAGAATGGTTTTTAAGGAGTCTTTGTCCCACCAATGTTTCTTGGGAGCACTCTTGGTTAATACTGATTATGTTATTTTATCTTAAAAAAAACAAAAAAAAAATTGTTTTGTTTGATCTAGGTACAATTGTGTTTTGATGCCTTAATTATTTGATTTGTACCTAGACGTGGATTATCTAAAACCCTCAAGTATGCCGCTAGTTTTAAGTACAGAAAAATAAAAATTTTGAAAATCAATAAGGCATGTTTGAAACAGTATAGGTAGACAACCTTGTCTTACTTGTAGGTTTGATTGACTCAATGATGAGGGGACATTGAGTTTACTTAAAAGGCAATCCCCAAGTTACGTATTGCTAAGACGTTAAACTAAGCGCTGGATGGGAGGCAACCCATCATTTTAAGTAATTTTCTGTTATTTGTTTTATTTACTTAATTTTATTGTTTATTTTAGTTTAATTATATGTGAATAATATTTAAATTGTTAAAACTACAAATATTTGTTGAGATGTTAGAAGTTCACAACAATCTCTATGTATACACTTTAATGATGAATATAATGGATGCACCTGCATTTCTCTATTACTACTTACACATTCTCAAAAAATAGGTAATATTTCTTCTATTTTCTCTTTATCTTTAATTTACAGTTGTTACATTGAGGACAATGTAAGTTCTAGGTTAGGGGTGGTGAAAAGTTATCATGCTTAATTAGAAAAAAGAAAATATTTAACAATTTAAAATTTTAAAAAAAATTATTATTAATTTCTTTTTATGTTCACATTTTCATTTTTTGTGTTTGGTTTTATTTTTGTTTTGTGTGATTTAGTAATTTTTGAAATAAAAAAAATTAATTCTCACAAAAATTTATCATTTCTTTAAATCAAATTTAAGTAAATATTTAAGTCTTTTGTACTGTTAGATTAATTTTTAAAAACATATCATGAAATATTTTGTAATTATTTTTGATAATTAGTTAGTTTTGTCATAACTAGTATTTCCTAATAAAATGTGGAAATTATATTAAACTCAAAATCGGTGTTTATGAATTATTTTTTAGTGGAGACTACCCTTGTGAGATATAATTTGAACCTAATTTCTTTGATTCATAGTGAAATATATATTTTTTCTACTCCAAACATATTTCTTATTTATTCAAATATTTAGATGATCTCTATAGGTATTAGCATTGAATGTATGAATTTTTTCTCATCTTAATAGAGTATCATATATTTTTTATTATTATTTTTGCTTAGATTAAATGATATGAGTAGAAATTGATAGTATATGCTTATATCTCATTCATATATGACTGCTACAAAAACAAAAAGACATATCTGGGGTTACCTAAACCAAGATCAAACAGAAAAGCCACAAAATTAACTGCTCACCAAAATCCTAAAAAAATGTACAATATGTACATGGGTTGACTCTCTAAAAAATACATATATGGAAAAATATCTTCAGAAAAAAAAAATATAGAGAAATAAAAAATATATAGTATCATCTACATGCTATGACCCACATTGCCTACAAAGTGGTGAGTACAAGCTAATTACAAAAGAAATTTATAGGAAGTAATTCCCTAAAAAGTCATTGCAATTTCTTTATTTGTAAAAAGCATATATCTTGAAATTCTTTCTTAATGAGTTTGATTTATGCATGAAAATAATTTTTATATATGATATCTTTATAAAATATACATTCGATTCCTTTCATAAGATCAATGTTAAAATAACACTTTGAGCCTTTATTCTTTATACATTTGCGAACATATTAGTTCATTTCTATACATCAACTCTTTCGCATATAAATTAGTATAAGTGTTTGTACTCATAGGATTCAGTGTTTTGAGAGTATTGACTTGTAAGGAATAGAGTCGAAGCGAATTCTGATTCATGACACTGAAATTGGGTGAAATTAAATTGATACATTTCTGACATGAGAAATGAAAATGATTTTCCACTAATTATTATAATAAATCATGATTGTTTAAAGAGATTAAAATAACTTATGCTTGAGATTTTAATTATAATCTTATAGGAGATTAAAAAGTATGAGACATTTTTGTGATATGTTGTTTACTTTTATTCTTAAATTAATTTTTGATTTGATTGTTTTTATTGTTTCTTTTGATTTTTACATTTAGTTCAATGTTTTTTTTTATTTTTACATTTAGTTCAATGTTTGTGGGTATCATTACTGAAAACCCTCACGAGACTCAAACTCGTCCACTAGGGCAACCTAGGGGTTTAAAGGCTTGTTGCATAGGCTAAATGCAATCGTGTCAATCCACGAAAGTGATTTATGATAGTTTAATTTTTAGTTTTTATCGCTTCTCTTCCTAAGGGACTAGCAAGAAGCTGGTTGGGGGTTGTGATAAGTGCTCAAAAAACACTAAAATTACCATGATTTTATGCACATTAATTGATTAAAAATATATATATTTATATGTTTTATCACATATTTATATAAATTTGTCTTTTTCGGAATCATGGGTATTTTTATTATTTTTCAGGTATTTTGGCTTAAAAACGTAACTTAAAGACTCAAAAAAGAATACTGGAAGCAATACATCACAAATATATTAATAAATAAATGGGGAAAGGTCAAAAATCTGGAAAAATTGAACAAAATGTGTCAAAAATGTCAAAAAAGAGAAAATCGCACCGCCGCGCCTCCCAGCCGCGCGCACGTCTTCCCCTACCGCGTGCGATGCTTCCCACTCCCGCGTGCGCTTGCCTCCAATTCCGCGCGCGCCCCTGCGTGCCCAGCTTCCCTCCGCGTGCGCCGCTGCCCATTTTCGCGCGCAGCCGCCCCATGAAGTCATGCGACGTCAGCAATTGCACTCCGCGTTTTCACCATTTTTTAACATTTTTTCACTCACTTTTTCTCTCTATCCTCACTTATAAATACCACCATTCTCTTCACTTCTAAACACACTTCTCTCTTCTTTCTTTCTCTCCATTTCTTAGTTTTTAGTTTTTCTTAGTTTTTAGTTTTTCTTAGTTTTTAGTTTTTCTTAGTTTTTAGTTAATTTCTCTTAGTTTTAAAGTTCTTCCCTTTTTGGGAAGAACTAGTTATGTTTTTATAATTTATTAGCTTTTTGATTCAATAAATGGGAGTGCAAATTCCGCTTGGAGGTTTTCCAACAACGGGAATAGCATCGAAGTTCTGTAAGGATTTTATTTTCTTTACAGTTATTTTTTATGCTTTATTCTTACATGTTATATTTAATTTGTGTGTGATTAAATTTAACTCTGCTGGCTGTTAGTAAACATGATGTAATAATAACGTTGTTATACTTGCGAAATATTAAATAGGTGAAAATCTCTAAAATGAATTGATTTTGTTTTTATTCAAGATTTTATATTAAGAATGTTATAGAGAAATATATTATATTTTATTACAAACTTAAACCTGAAAATTAGATTTTAAGACTTAGTTATCCGGTCTGATTTAGAGTAGTGCTCTTTTATTTGTTGGTACAATCACCCAGTAGTTAGAGTGAAGCTCTATTTCAAAAGTTTTTATAAGAATTATTATCTGAAAATGTATTAACAACATGTTTTTAGTAGTGGTTTTAAAACTTGAAAGTTAGTACTCGGATAACTAAATTCTTAATTTTAATTTGGACACCTTTAATAAAGTTTAAACTGTCCAACCGCACTAAAGGTGGCATTTAAATGATTCATTTTCAATCTCTTAGAAAAAAGAATTAATTTAATTAAGCAAATTAGTTATCAACCCCACTCATAGGTGTTAATTGATTTGTTTAGTTAACAAAGAATATCTAACCCCACCAAAGGTGTTATTCATATAAAAAAGGGAGAATCAATAAATATCAATTAATATCTTTAATAACCTAAATAATATGAACAAACATAATTAACTTAGTTATTATATCCATAAATACTCCACTATTATAAAAAATAAAATTTGCATAAATATTTATTGAATCTATGTTTATTTTTATGTAAGTAGATTTAAAACACAAAACCCAAAATATCGTGACATGATGTTTAGGATTTAATTTTGTTTTTAAAAGTTTGAATAATAAATTAAAAATCACATACACTCCTTCCTTAGATCGACCTTGGGAGTATACTTATCATTTTCTACGAAATGATTCGTGCACTTGCGATAGTTTTACAAATATTAAAACCAAAGTATTGGCAAGAATCGGTGATGCTGGTTTTCGCTCATCAACCAACCTTAGAACTCTTTTTCAGTTAGAGTAACGACATCAAGTCGCCCAACCCAAGTGAGTAGACTGAAGGAACAAGTGAGATAGAGTTGCAATGCTATGTAAACGATTTGAAGTGATACGGGTTGGCTTGGATCAGCTAGGCTCGGTACAAATCATTGAAAAAAACCTGGACTTATGCGATTGAACTATAGTGATCTGAGCAAGAACATACTAGATTATGATCGGTTGGGACTGGCGAACTGAAAAGGGATGAATAGATGCACTAAGTTTCTTGAACAGGGTGTCGTAGGCTCGATAAACACCACAGAATGACCATGAAAGATATGGGTCATGGGTGGAAAAGCAAATCGCGAACTGGGGAAGTTAGCACACACAATTTGGGATTATCTAACTCAGACTTTGAATCCAAATTGGACAATCTTTTATGATATCTACATGAACAGTACCTACCGCGAACTGTTACTAGTTTCATTCCTAGCTCGTTTCGTGCCATTTTTGGCCGTGAACGGATTGAGCTGGGTGTAGGTCGTTAGTTTTAGCATGACGCACAATGGGCTGAATAAGATGACAAAGGCAAGTCACGTGCTACTGGTGCATATTAAGATTTATGAGTAGTGAGCTGTCAAAAAATGGTTACCATAAACGCTAAAATAGATATACCTGCCGCGAACTGATGAGTGGATTTGCTTTCAATCTGAAACTGACCCTAAGCCACCAACCCACGAGCTAAGTTAACGATTAGAGAGATGGAGGAACGAGCTTGAAATATATGGGTCTTTGGGCTAGAATGGTGAATTGCGATCTGAATAGCTATCAGCGCATTCAAGACATTTAGGTTGCTGGTCTTACACGAACTGTGAATCAAAAGTGGACTATCTGTTATGATATTTAGTGGGTTGGTATGGTTCTGGCTGCTAACAAGCTGATCTGGTCATTCTTTGGTACAAACTAGTGGATGAACTTGAGAGAAACTCGCTAGAAAACAACGACCTAATTTTCAAGCTTTGTCGTTAAAATTGATAGATGCGAATTGTCGCACAGATTGATTAGAATTGGTGCGACCTAGGGAGAACAGATTGAACCCTCTGAGAAGAAATTTTTTTGAATAAGAACAGGCTGGAGCTAAATCGAATTGGGCTTGGGATGATTGAGAATAGATTGGGTCTAAATTAATTCGAATTAAGTGCATATATATATAGTTCGTCTAATAAAGACTGGAAGTTATATCAACCATGGTCTAAATATGGTTAAGAGATCGACTTGAAATACATTTACAAGAACATTTGGGTTTTCAATTCAAATTTAAACAAATTAGCTAAATCAAGCCAAGGTTTACTGTTGAAAATGGTTGAGTGGGATTGCGATATGTTATCCATGTCTTCACTTTAGAACTTTTGGTCGTCAATGCCTTTTACTTTCTTTACCACGTTGTCAATGACTTTGATATTTTTACAACCCATCGGTCAATTTCGATTGGAATAACACTTCTATATGGATTAAGCAGCCAACAATAGAATCGATTATGGTATGATTCAGTCCCGATACATTTTTACTAGCAAAGGCATGGTAGCAATGTCGGACAGGTACAACGCCTAAGGTCTTGGTAGATGTCTTAGAGTTATGATGTGAGCAACCCTGCCTCCTAGTTGGCCATTCAATACATGTCTAGATCAAGTAAAGATATTTTGCTTCAAATGATCATTACATTTAAGGGGTTGGCTTGATTGGAGTTGGTGCATCCAGAGCTACATCGAATAAAAGCTTTCATCCAAAGACCCCTAATATTGGCTTTATCACCACGATTTTAAGGACTCGATTTCAAACAAGTTAAGGGAAACTTATGCACACAACGCAAGGTGTGTTTATATGATATATAAACTGATCATTACATGCCCTTCTTTATTTGATGTAGGGAGATTGACCTTGGCGAATGAGGTAAAAAAGAGTTTGGTGCGCTTCAAGATATTTTTAATCCATGCATCTCAAAAGAAATTATAAGAGGATCAATATTTGTTGAAATATGACAATATTTTTTGGTCTTTGAAAACTATTTAACGAGATCCATTAACAAGTCATATTATTTATCCCATCATGACAAGAAACATTGTTGAGGAAATTATTATAAAGTAGGACTATTTACGCCACATATTGTGAAGTTCGCACCGTCTTTTCTTTGGGCGTGTAAGGTCTATACATGAACTCCCATGTTTCGAGTATTTAACTATGAGTTTTTCAAAGTATTGACTATTTCTTCGTGCAAGAAAAGTTTGGAGCACATGTGGGGTAGGGTTTTCACCCTCTCATGTTGCATATCTCGCAAAATATTAAAACGATCAATTCCTCAAAGTTTAGAGCACATGTGGGGTAGGGTTTTCACCCTCTTATGTTGCATATCTCGCAAAATATTAAAGCGATCAATTCCTCAAAGTTTGGAGCACATGTGGGGTAGGGTTTTCACCCTCTCATGTTGCATGTCTCATAAAATATTAAAGTGATCAATTCCTCAAAGTATGGAGCGCATGTCGCCTATCTCACAAAATTATTTCCCCGTGATTGGAGGAGGAGTCCCCTGACCCCCCACTCGAGATGCGAAATATGCTCACAATCATACTTTGGGCGTCTTATTTCATGCCCCGGGGACAAGTCATTTGACCTTCTCACTTGAGATGCAAGACACCCTATTGCCTCATGATTGGAGGAGAAGTCTCTTGACCCCCTCACTCGGGATGAGGTATACTTCTTATGCCTCGTGATTGGAGAAGGAGTCCCCTAACCCCCCCCCACTCAGGATGCAGGATACGTCCTATGCCTCGTGATTGGAGGAGGAGTCCCCTAACCCCCACCACTCGGGATGCAGGATACGTCCTATGCCTCGTGATTGGAGAAGGAGTCCTCTGACCCTCTCACTCGGGATGTGGGATACGTCCTATGCCTCGTGATTGGAGGAGAAGTCCCATGAACCCCCTACTCAGGATGCAGGATACGTCATATGTCTCGTGATTGGAGGAGGAGTCTCCTGATCCCCCCACTCGAGATGTGGGATACATCCTATGCCTCATGATTGGAGGTGGAGTCCCTTGACCCCTCCACTTGAGACGCCAAATGTGTTTCAACATGGTAAAAATGAAAGTATTATTAAAAGATCTGCTCATAATCCGAAATACGTCTTAAGAAAAAGACTTGGTTTCCAAGACAAACTACTCCTCTTATGGAATCGCATGTGAGGGGTTGGATATTTCACCCTCGCATGTCGCATCTAAATGTGGGCTATTAGAAGCAATATAGACATAGAAATTTGCATATTTTCATTGAGGTAGAGCATTCAGGTCCCTAGTTCATAGGGGTAGTTAGGGTATATGAGCCATCTTTCCGCTATAAGGCGATGCTTTACTCCTAGTTTGAAAATACCATATCATTGTGTAGTGTGGTGCAATAAAAGCCCCATTTCTCAAGCTACATGACAAATAAGGGCTTAGATATATGGCTTCCAATAGCAAGGTCATCCACCTTCCTTATTTGTAAGGATTACTTAATTGTTCCTCTATAACAATAGAGTGGTATAGTAGCATTCGCCAAGCGACCTGAGAGTCTAGACTTGAAAACCAAGACCTTTAGGTCAAACTAAACAACCTGTGTCACCTATGAATACAAGATCTAATCAAGTAACTCTTATATGATGGCTTAATTATGCAACGTTTATATGATGATTGTTGTGTGTTTTACAACACATAAAAAACGTGCAAGTATACACGGTCACAAGTAATAATATGATAAATAGATTATCGTTCCCACAGAGAAATGTTACCAACTCTTGTTAATTACTAAAATTATTTAAACCTAATTTTATTCAAACAATCAATAATTTTATGCAGTTTGACTTAATTAATAATTTTGTTTCTTTTTAACAATTTTTATGAAAATTCTAGGATTGCAGTTTACCCAAATTAATTCACTTGAACATTTTATTCTTTATTGATTTATGATCTCATGTTTTAAGTTATTAACAAAGAACTCCTAATTTATCCATATATCTCTTTCAAGCTCATACAGACACATCCAGTTAAAATGATTCACTATATTCCTATGAGAATTAATTTCAACCAGATTTATTAAGTTCTGAGTTCTCAAAAAGTTACACATACAATAAAAGTATATTTCTATCCCTTATGTGTATACGTTATTTTATCCCGAGCAACACACAAAAATTCCTTTTTCAAGTTTATTTAAGTGCCACATATCAGTTAATTAATCTTCCGATAATTAAAAGCATTAAAAGCAGGTAAAATAAACAACTTAAAACAGTTCCACAAATCATTCAAAAATAATTAATTCAAGTTTCATAATTTACGTAACACTACAATCCTAGAACAAATAGATTAGTTCATAGCAGAAATTAAAATTACAACACCACAAAAATAAAACATTGCAGAGACACAAAAATTAAAAGAAAATGAGTTAGGAGAAACTCTTTCACGATTCCTCAATTCTTAAGAGGGAATAATTGAAAAATGAGATAGAACTGGAGAATGCTTAAAAAAATTTGAGAGAGAACTCTCTACTCTAAAAAATGAAAACGAAGAAAAAAGAAATTCTACAAAACCAAAAACAAAACAATAACGCGTCAAATGAATTTTTCCCGTAAGATATATCCCCACTTTTCAATTATTCTTTTTTTATATATATATTAGTGGGGGACAAAAATAAATGGGGGAATTAAAATAACATCACGCGTGAAAACAATTCTGCGCGTTTCTGAAAAAAAAATTTCTTTTACGCATGCTATGTGTCGCCATGTGATTGGTTGTGAGAAATTCAAAGACACGTGGCAGCATTTCATTGGACGGGCAGGTCGTGCTCATGGAGAAACGATGGAGCGCAACGCACACGATTCTACCGCGTTAAAATCATTTCAACGGCTGGAAGTGGGTGGCGTTTCTGTATTTTTATTTTACCAAATACACGCCACGTGTCGTCATCTAATTGGATGTAATATTTAGGAGACACGTGGCTGCTTCTTTGTCATTGAAACGCGAGGGTGCATGTTGCTTGGATGAAACGCGTCGCACTGGATTTTATCGAAGAGCGGCTTGGTGCGCGACAGCTTGGTTCCACGTGCTTTAATCTGGACCGTTCAACTGATCCAATGGTGAGCAATGCGCCTCGGGGAAATTCTACGCAGCCGACATGTGGGTCCCACCCTGCACGCCAGTCTGCGCAGCCAGTGGGTACCACGTGTCGAGCTGCGCGCTTCAATAATTCCCGGCCCACGTGTCTTTGTTGCGTCTGGATTTCACGCGCCAAATCTTGACCGTTGATGGGATGATCGAGCGGTGTGTGTTGGGCGTTGTGAATGGAGCGAGTGGATCTTTTCCTGCGCAGAAATTCAACTTTTTATTAATTATATTTTGACCCACAAATTTAATTCAAATTAATTTCTACACTTTTTTTAATTTCCGTTAAGCCCTTTTCTAATTTAAATTTAATTTTTTAAACTTTTAACAATTAAAATTAAGCCCGATTTTAATTTAAATTATATTTTCGATTTTTATAAATTGCAATTAAACACTCTTTTATTTGAAATTATATTGTTGGACACAAATTTGCAATTAAGTACGTTTTCGATACAAATTATTTAATTTTTATTAAAATATTTAAAAAACAGTAAATACTAATTTATTAAACTAAAATTAACTAAAAACATTAAAAACATAGTAATTATAATTAATAAAATAGATGAAAATAACTATATAAAATACAGTTATCAATGATCATGTAGCACTTAAATGACGGCCTGATTTTAGAGTTAATAACGAAACATGAGGAGAGCCTGAAGGGTTTACCCCTTCAAACTCGGATTAATAATAAAAATACTCTTAACAACTTGATAACCTCACAAATAAGGGAGTTAATATAATATTTGGTATTATATAAGTATCAGGTGCGTTACCTAACGACCTAGATCACATTGCCATAAGATGAACCACCTATTTTTCTTTTTTGAAACATGTTAAAATAAAATTAATAATAAATTACTTAATGTGAATGTAGGTTGTTTGAATCTCGACCTAAAAATAAAGAATGGATTGGTTTTCCCTTTGACGTCGTTAAACAAATAAACTAAAAAATAGACTAAGTATTTTTCTAACGAGTAGACAGAGCGTAATAATTGGAAAACACTTAATGGGTCGAAAATTTCTTAAAAAACATTTAAGTTAAAATGTATGGTAAAGGAATATTGTTTGTAGTTAAATAACCTCGCAATCAAAAATTATATCGTCTGAGTGGCCGTTATATACTTATATACATTAAATCATTTAAAGTGGTTTATTTAAATTAAAACCAACAAACAAGTATTATTCCCTTCATTTCTCAAAATCAAGAGAATAGGGGAGTTAATGTTTGGTATTAAATATGTAATGGACATGCGACCTAATAAGTACAGGTACCCCGCTAGGGTATAGCAAAGATATAAAGTTGGCTTAACAAAAGGTCTAGGTCCAACAAACTTGGTAGAGCGTACAACCCAGTCGACAGAAGTACCTCGTTATCAAACGATGAGGTCTTAGATGTCAACACCTGGTGAAACTATGATATCTTGACGTGATCAGGGTCCTCTCTCTCCGTGAACGACCTGCATATAATGATCTCCATTTATTTGTGTGTAACATTTGTAGCAATCTGTTTTATATTTAAACTAGTTTATGTGCAATTTTACTATGTATGTAACCATGTATACATGTCGCTTATGCGTACCTTGCCACGTGCGTAGGATGTCATACATATATATACCCCTTAAACGAGGAGAATACATGATCTATTTATTTGTCCATATTTCCACTTCTTTCTAAAAATCACTAGAATCTCTAACCAGAAAATTATCTCCAAACAATAATTAATAATATAAGTTTAATAAAAAATGATAAAATATATATTTAAAATTAGACCCATTAGAATTATAATCTAAATGAAATAATATGAGATTATATTTAAATAAAATGATACAATATTGTTCCATGAGTCTATTAGATACACTAAATGAGACATTTAACTTTATACCTCTAGTATAAAATGTAGTAATGAATGACCTAAATAACTTATATTTAGACTTATTGTTCATTTTTCTCAAAACTATCAACATTTTTTTTCTCAAAACTCATAGTTTTGAATCAAATTATTTAAAAAATAGACTAAAATATCTTTACTTTATAACTTTATAAAAATTGAATCAAGATAAAACTTTATCACATCTCTAGCGTCCACCAACGATGACCTCGTTGGAACTCTCGTCATCTACCAACAATTTATCGGAACTCCAATGAGGTCGTCAGTAACCCCACCGAAAGTGATTTAACATGTACATCCAAAGACAGATATAGTGTAAATATTACATCCAAAGATAAAAATAATATAATATATTACTTCTAAAAATAGAGATAATATATTATGTTATATCTAAAAACATTAATGATATAATATGTTATATCTAAAAATATAATTTGCAACCTACACAAAGCCCATAAATACCAAGATGTAACATAAATTATAACACAAAAGATGCAATTTTGAGCAAGAAATTGATTGTAGTATCACTAGTAAATTGATAACTACCAAAAACAGTATTTACATATTCCTTATCAATAATTATCTGTACCCAAAAAAATCAGATGCGGGAACAACAAAAACCACCATCTCGCTCTTTCCTTCCGTATAATAACCTTCTTTTTTTTTAGGATGCCCGGGAACAAGAGAAGGAAATAACAACCAACCATGAATTCCAAGAAATCCTTCCAATCCAGTAACTTTGGGGTTCATTATCTCACTCTTTATCTCCTGTTTCCAACGCACAAGAAGCTCTCAAGATAAGAAAAACAGCATTACAAAGATAAGAAACATAGCGAAAAATTCTACTTGAGACAAAACAGAAAGATGTTGACTGCAAATGTGGGCCTGCTGAAGATTCCCAGGAATACGCCCAAATCACACATCAGCGACAATCAAAAATATAAGTGATCGAAACATTCTGTTGTGTGAAAAAGAAGTCTAGATTTGGCAAGAATAAAATTACAATTTCCATCTTAAAAAACGACAGCATAATTTCTCCGCGTCATGAAAACGCACTCCCCATTTGGACATGAGTTTAATATCCATCGCTTATTCAATTTCACAAGTAATAATAATGATCAACCTAAAATTATTAATATTCAAAAAAAATTATTTTATAAAATAAGAAAGTAAAAACCCACGAAATGTTTTAGGTAGCTTCTATCATAACAAAGTAAAAAATTGATGTTCAAAACTCAAACCTTACCTCAATGACTATTGTTTAACTAATATTTTTTTATTTTTTATCTAAAAAGTTAATCATAGATAAATACAATACACAACTTGAACGAACTTAGTTAATGTTTTTATAAGTATTTTTATTTAAAAAGAATTATATTTACAAACGTGAGAGAAGGAGAGCAAGACACGAGCGATGACTATATTCAATAGCGTGTAGTGCGGTTAATCTATAACTATCTATTTAGAGAGAGATACATCACAAAAATAATACATTCACATAAATATGATCTTGAATTGACTAAACTCGTTATCTAAAAAGTGAATCATAGATAAATACAATACACAACTTGAACAAACTTAGTAAATGTTTTTATAAGTTTTTTATTTAAAAAGAATTATATTTACAAACGTGAGAGAAGGAAAGCAAGACACAAGCGATGACTATATTCAATAGCGTGTAGTGCGAACCTATTTATATACTAATCTATAACTATCTATTTAGAGAGAGTTACATCACATAAATATGATCTTGAATTGACTAAACTCAACCTACTCATTAGGTAAATGGGTAAACATGCACCCATGGATAAATATAATATCAATACAAAAATAAAATAACTATTCATAATAATTATATTAACTATAAAGACGTTAGTATTTATTTATTATTGATGGAAAAAAAAAAGGAAAGAAAACAAGAAAGAAAAACTTTTATAATTGAGAACACTCCCTAATGCATGCAAAAACAGTCTTATATTGCAAGAAAACAATATCCACATGTTTAAATTCATCAGTTCATTTACCCCAAAAAAAAAAATCATCCATTCATCTTATGTAGTATGTTTACTAAGATTAGCAAAACTGGCTGTAAAAACTGTCATAACTAATTACTTCGAGTACATGACAAGGTTATACTGGATGACATCAATAATGCGCTTCATGTCTCTAGTCTTTCCCCACCACGTTATTAGTTGTAAACCTTAAAATTTCAAGTTCAAAACTTACTCCTCCCATGAATAATTCAGCAAACAGATTGCTGATGATTTACATTGCAAGTGGTATTGCTTAGCTATTGAAATCTCATACCAGTTGCACTTGCAATTCTAAGTTCTCATGCCAGCTGACCACCAAAGATGGTATGATATCCCATAGAAAGGGGGAATTAAAAAAAAAAGCTTTACTGAGACGGTTGGTGGAAAGCTTTACTGAGGCGGTTGGGCACGTTGTGGAGGTTGAGGCATACCCGACAGACTATTAGACTGCATTCAAAAATAAAAATAAAAAATCAATGGTCAAACATTGGAAACAAAAACGTCAATAACAATGAACAATAGTCATAGTGAAGTTTACACAGAGAAAGAAAAAACAATAGTGAGGCAATGGCATGATAAAATCAAAATATTATTTTTTATTATTATTCTCTCCAATTTTGGCTAGACAAGCAAACCACAGTTAGTAACAATCAAGCAAGAAGGACGCCAGATGAACTATTTAAGAGACTTTAAATAATCATGGAAAACAAGCTCTTAGAAACTTCGCCGAATTTTATAACAATTGCCTCTTACCTGGTAAGGATTATATCCTGGCATCATTGGCATTTGTCCAACTTGTGCCCGGTTAAAAGCACCACCTTGGGGATACATTGGGCCCATACCCACATTTGCTGGACCCTGCATATTTGGCAAGCCATTCATAAATCCTCCAAATGAGGGAGTAGCTCCACTTGAAGGCAATGAACTTGAGTGCATTTGATTCATGCCCCTAAAATGGCTTTGTTGTGTTGGAGGAACCATTTGATTCATTGTACCTTGCACTCCCTGATATCCAAACTAGATGTTAATCAAAAAGTAATGAACCCATATATCATAATGATAGGAAAAAAGTGAAGTGTAATTAAAGTTCTTGCATAGATCATACTATAGGACCAGGCATTTGAATTGTAATCGACAAAGGAACTGATGAAGGCATAGGCAAAGATCCGGGGATGGAAGATGGGATAGATGAAGGCATGCCAAGCGGAGGCACCTGCTGTGGTCGTTGAGGTAACAGTTGATGTGGGAGCAATGGTAAGTGGGAAGAAGGCTGTAACTGTGGCATATTTGGAGGTGGCAGAGGCACTGGGGGCATTTGCTGTGGGTGTCCTTGATGATGTTGCTGTTGCTGTTGCTGTTGCTGTTGCTGTTGAGGATTTCGTTGATAGGGTTGCTGCTGTTGAGGATTGTGTTGATAAGGTTGCTGCTGTTGAGGATTTTGTTGATATGGTTGCTGATGTTGGGGATTTTGTTGATAAGGTTGCTGATGTTGTGGATTTTGTTGATATGGTTGTTGCTGATTGACAGCAAGAGAGGGATGGGGACCAGGAGGAAGAGGTGGAGCACCTAAAGGCATTGACACAAGATGAGACTGCTTTTGCTCTCCCGGAGAGGATGCATCAAGAGATGGCATCGACAATGGCAAAGCAACACCAACACCTGGAATGGTTCCTTCATTACGTATCAACCCAGGAGCAAACAGTGCAGGAGTTGTTGACCCTTCAGCCACTGGATAGCTACCGTTCAAGCGACTGGAAAGAGGAGGGTTTGAATCACCAAAACCTGATTCAAACAAAAAAATTACAGCTATGAGCAGACATTTTTAAATAAGCTGCTAAATTAAAGGGAGGGCAAAAAACGGTTGAATCACACTGCACCGAACTGCACAATGCAGTTTCACGGTTTGTGCAGTGTGACATCATTTTCACAAACCACAAACTTGTGTTACGATTTGAGGCTTTGTGGTGCTATTTGAACCACAACACACTGAATAAGGTATGTTTTGAATTTTTTTAATATTTTATACATAATAATATTGTAATATGAAATTAAAATATGGTTTTATGAAACATGAAACATAATTTGCATGAAAATTTATATTTGCATTTTTCTAAAAATTGTATTTATATGTGTACATATGATTCTATTTACCGTTCAATACTAGTAATAAGTTAAAATAATTTAAAATTATGTAATTATATCATTATTGATTATAAATATAACAACTTAAAGTTTTAAAAAATTCAATTTTTAATTTCGCAATTTCGCAGTGTTAGCACTGCTCGTCCAGTCCTAGTAAGTAGTAACAGACCATCAAGAGAAGAACATGCAGGAAAGAAAGCCAAGCATATTGATGTAATATCAAATTACATTTTTTATCCAGAAAATACTCCTCAAAAGGAAAACACCTGTCTCGACTGATTCATATGTCTAAATGAACCAAACTTACAGTACTTACAGACAAAATATCATATGAAGAGACAACATTTGAAGTATTGTTTTTTATTAATATTAATTACAATTTACAGGTAAGGAAAGTTCTGACCTGCGTTAAATTTCTCACGAGCTATGTCTCCTGGTCTATTTCTGCACCAGAACTTTGTTGTGTGATCATTGCTACCACTGTAAAAAGTACATTTTGTCATATAAAGGCATGCCACTTATTAACGTGTATTTGATATAAGGGTACTTGATATAATTAGAATAATGACCCACGAAAAGAATTGATCTTAATACTGAAGTAGAACAAATAACTTCTTTTTTCCTAATGATGGCCTGTAGAGAGGCTTTAAATTAATTCTGTCGCCAAACTGAAAATTAAAAATTTAAGCACTCATTTTGTCAACCTGCTACAATCACAACTTATAATTTGATCTTCATATCATCAGTGTGAATTACGCTTTTGGATGATTTCCGTAAAACATATATTGCATCCTTAAATTTATTACCGGCTTTAATATGCTGGTCTTATTCTCAAGATTACCCACTTCTCTATGATAGAAAACTAATTCTATGACTTGTCCTCAAAGTTTCAAGTGCAATTTTGAATGGTTATATTCAAATTTCTGTCAGAAAATAGGCACATGTCACAAAAGTACTTGTCTCAGCTTAAACAAAAATGCACCATAAATACATCATTCAGAGAGAAAACCACTCTAGAACACCATAGAAAGTCCATAGCATGTAAAAGTGTCCAATAATTCTGTATATTAAGCTTAATGTTTAAGGGTTCATCTTTAACATTGGTGCAACTTTTTAGATGTTCTTGGAGAATATTAAGACAAAGTGGGAATCTTTCCATTCAATCAAGTTTCTCCTTCCTATATGCAATCCTTCAATAAAATTGACTTTGAACTCATTTAACAAAAACAACTGTATACATAATTTCTGATTCTACATCCTAATTCGCAGAACTGCGAACACATTACTTTCATAAGGAAATTTATGTAATTATCAAGTCAAATAAACAGATTTTAAGATATGTAAGCATCCACCGTCAGGATATGGCAAAATTAGGCTATTGCAAGAACTACTTATTAGTAAACATCAAGTCATCAACTTTTTTTAGTCCCTATCATGGACTATAAACAGCAAGCCTTTTAATACAATAATGTCAAAATTTAAAATAGAAATCCAACAATGGGTTTTACCTACTAAGAAGATATCCAGTAGGGTGCCATGCAAGATCCCACACACTATTATCATGAGCATTTGGAATTTCAACCTGAGGAGTTCCATGCCTGTGAACCAAAAACAATGTATTATATAACAAAATTTATTTCAAGGAAGGAAATATATTCAGCATAAAGCAATCCTATGAACCCAAAACAAGAAGCAGGTTGAACAATGTCAATAATAGTTAAAAATTATCAGTTCCTCTGATCATCATATAGAACATGAAAAAATTGCCTTTGCCAAAGAACAGGTTATTCTTATATCATGTATTCTCTATCCCCGGATCACATGTATAACAGTTCATGGCAACATTTTTTCATCATTAAGAGTCATTATATACGTTATCAATTGTAATTTTGCCCCTAGCAATGTGTCTACCAACTTTTTCCTTATGTTCTCATCTCTCACTAAAATAGATAATCAACAAATAAACCAAAAGAATAAATGAAATTCTTCTAGACATGCTCTGATCTTATGAAGATGCATCGATAACGAGAAAAACATGTACCTCCTAAAGATAATTTTGCATCACCCCTTAAGTACTATGGACTTTAACTATATTTCCATTCCCTTTATCAAGTTGCAGTAATTTCCAAATGCAAAAAGATTATGTCAGATGCCTCAGAGACACTCTTATATCTATATTTTATCATGAAACCTATCTCCCAATCTAACCTACAAATTTGTATGTTATCTAAAGAGTTCATCAATTATTGTCTTTTTTCTTTAACCCACTGTCATTTTAGAATGGTTTAAGTTTCCAAAACCAAGAAAAATGACAGATATTTGAGAAAGAATATGAAGGGACTGACCCTTGCACTAAAACCAACAGCAGCAATATGGTTTTACTTTTACTTTATATCAGTAAACACTTGTCCAAAGAGGCCTGGTTTTCCAGTTTCTTTTCATTTTATTGTTCTGGCTTGTAGTCTATTCTTTCCTCTCCTCCAACTATTGTTGCTTTTTTTACTCTCAGACTACAGATGTTATTTATAAAAATTTAGATTGGTTCTCTTATCTCTTTCTTTATACTCAATACTGTCTCTAATCTTCTCCTTATTACTTATCAAGATCGGGATTTTGCTGGGATCACTCAACAGATGGGGGGAACAGCAAAGCTAAATCCTGTAAATGGCTGAGTGTCACATTTTTGTTGGGTATAAATGAGAGAATATGGCTCAAGAGCAAAACCCATCAACCATTCAAATATTAGTATTTTTTATTGCGACTTCTAAGATATGTCCCTCCTGCTTTCGGAGACTTTGTTACCACTCAACCCATATGTAAGCTTGTAAAATCAGTACCTCTGAAATCAAATGAAATTCTTAGTATGTTACTAGTTGTGTATTTACATGGTCAAATGTGGGATATAATAATCATAAACTAATAATAGAGTACATAAATGTGAAAGATAAGAAGATGATTGAGATATGAGATGTAAGGTACATTATCAATTGAAGTAAACAAAATAATAGAGAAGAAATCAGAGGTCCTGATTACAGAATGTATGGAGATGGGAGGAAGAGAAGTAGGGGATAAATCCTCTGGAAGGTGGTAGATTGGCTACACTAATATGGCTAAAAAGATAACTCTCATAACCATTGAATCGGGAAAATTTAATGGTCCAGATTCTTTGTAAATTTATTTTTTTAATCTTAGGAAGGGACCCTTACAAGAACAAACAGGTCATGTAAAATTAGTTCCCTAACAATATTAGCAAATATTTCTCTTATTTACACAAGAAAAAAAGTTGAAGAATATGAGATACAAGTTCACCAAGTGAAACAAAATCTGAGGCACATAACTGACAAAGTAACATAAAGTATCTTAAGAACTTACCCAACAAGCCAATGGAAAATGGATCCATCGAAACTCCCACTAACAAAATATTCTTCATGAAAAGGATGCCACGCCAAAGCTAGCAATAACATACACACACAGCACACCATAAATTTCATACTGAATAAACTTTAAAGAAAAACATACTAAAATTATTGTTAAAGATCAGGGAAAAGATGTTGAAGTCAAAAAGGAAACTGGGAAGATTTACAGAAGGTTATCTCACATACTGATTTTTTTAAGAAACCGATTGTAATCTCATATATGACAAATATGTAATTCCAAGAGCCACTTATTATGATAAATGTGTCAAGACAGTTCTTTGATCTATGCTAGAACATAGGAAAATAAAACATAAAACATATCAAGCCTAATTTAATTACTTGAATCCATATCAACAAGCACAATTTGGGATGCTTTAGTCATAGAAACACCAACTGCTAAAACTCTTGAATTTAACGTCACATAGGGTACTACAGAAGTAGGGTGCTCTGAGTGGAACATATGCACAGAACCAAACATGAACTTTAAAGTACAAGACAATCAAACAGAAGTTCTATGTTTCCTGAAACAACAAAATTAACACTTGATGGCATGTTATCCACGCATCACAGTATGATAACCCTGGCTCTCAGTAATTAAGATCAACACAATAACTGTAGAAGTGGTTGGGTAAGTTTTCAACAACTAAATGTTCAAGTTTAAACACCAAAGAATACATGAAGAGAAAAAATGCCACTAACCTGTCACATCCTTCCAATGCCCACGGAAAGATTCAAGTTCCTTCATAGATCTTATGTCATAAAGCTGTAAAATAAGTAGTACAACAATAATGTGATCAAAAAGATGAAAACTTTAAAAAGAAAAGATTGAAGTCCCTGTCAGCTCATGTGAATGAATCAAATGGGGAAGACAATTTAAACACCTTGATAATCTGATCCTTTGAGGAAGTTAGCACCCAGTTACCATTTTGATTCCATTTGACACAAAGTACCACATTTTTGTGACCATGACTGCAATGACAAACGTAACTTCTCAAAGAGCTGAGCTAATGAAATACTACTTATGAAAAATCTAGATCCTATACTCACAATGAACAGAGTTCTCTCCCTGATTTAGCATCCCAGAGTTTGACAAGATTGTCTTTCCCACCTAAGTACAAATCACACACTTTAACTAAAATCTGAACTTTAAGAATGACACTAATAAATTAGGTCAAGGTGAAGCTTGCATAAATACCTGAAACTAATAAAGATTTTGTAGGATGCCAGTCAACACTCTTCACATCCCAACCATGGCCTGCCTGAGTTCAAACCCCATATACATATTCTATGGTTACATCATCATAACACAATAAAATATAAAGAAGGAAATGAAAGACAACTCTCATATTGTCAAACACAAGACCATGATGCATTATATAAACCTCTACTGGAGCTTGTGTTTCATAAATCCGAACAAGTTACCACACAATCAATGGTTCAACTCCAAAACGGATGATAAAAAGGAGAAAAATATCAACTAGTCGTTTATTAAGGCATCATATTCTTTAACAACACTACATCAGCAAACCACAGAAACAACCTAAGCCTTCAGCTGGGAAGTGTATTCTAGCATGGGGTTAACATACAATCTACCACCAAAGCAAAAAAGAAAAAGTCCATGAGAAATAATAACTAATTCAGAAGGGTCATTGGCATAGCACAGGCCACAGATATACTTTAATGTTTGAGATCATGGCACTCATCAGCTAATGCAAAGTAATATGTCATATTCTCCCCTTCAGTAGACAAAGAGCTAACCCACTGCATCACAGACGTTGACAAAACAATTGATTCCTCCTACTTTTGGATCAGCACAAGACAATAAAGGAAGAGGCAATGAATCACATTTAGGAATTAGGCTTGATGTTTACACTAATAATAGTATAGATGAAGAAAAACTTTGCTTAAACTAAATGCCAAAAAGCAAATCGCTTATAGAAAAAGAACTCATCGAACATATTTTGTCACTTGAAGCACTTTACCAGATAATGAGCGCTCTTCCTGGCAACGTGCGAAGTCCCAGACTTTGACTGTTGTATCATCAGAACAGGAACAAAACTTCAGGTCTGTTTTACAAAAACTGCTCAAAATGTCAATATGACATGCATCAAAGAGAATAGACATGGCAAAATGCATAAATATTTACCTTAAATCACGAACGGATTCCTTATGGGCAGATTTATTGGCCTTCACGTTATTCATGTTATTCTGCCAATACCTGGAAAAATTCCCACACATTCAAAGGTATTAAATATCAACATATTTTCGTTAACTTAAAATGAATATTATAAGAAAAGAAGCATGCATAAAAAAACTATGATACTGTTACTTTATTGCACCCCCATCGTCGCCAGACACCATCCAATTGTCATTGTGACTCCAAACCATGGATCTGATAGCTTGATCATGGGCCTTCACACATATAATTTGTGAAAAATAAACGCAAAATAAAAGTGAAGAAAACATAAAGTCGGAGACCATCATTGAATTACATAACTAAACAAAAATTAGGGCCCGTCATCAATAATCCAATACCTGAAGAATCATTTCAAAGTTAAATGATTGTCCATTCCAAAGAGTGAATTCACCACTTTGAGAGCCCGTTATGAGACGTCTCCCTGTAGGAGTCCACTTTGGGGAAAACAATATGCAATAAAAAAAAGGTTAGACAAAAGAAATAATAGTCAATGGAAGGAACTCCTTAATGAAACTTAAAGTACTTTAAAAATTATTAAAAGTATGGATTTGGAGAACTAGGAGAAAGGAGACTTGTGTAAGCACTGAAATAGCCTTGCTACACTTAAAAACCCAACAAATAGGGCAAAACTCAAGACAATTAAGCCACATTGGTACTAACAATGATAAGCTTATTAAGAGTTAACATGATTAAAATCGTAGGAATAAGATACAGTATGTATTAAACAAAATTTAGCAAAGAGCCAAAAAAACGTGATCAATAGCAACAAACCTGCAAGACCATAATGAAAATTTTGATTGGCTCCAGACTATAAAAAATATACAGACTTTTCATATATTAAAAATCAGGGACCTTTAACAGAATAATTGTCATGCCACACAGCCCACTCCCCATGTAACTGACTTCAGTAAAGATAACTGATGAAAATTAAACCTCCATCTATCTATCTAGGAGCCACTAATTAGAGTATTAAAGAAACTAATGATACAGAAAACACCAGAAAAAATGAAACTCACCAGGACTCGATTGATTGAGCAACGGTTTTTGTTCAGGGAAGTATGAACAAATTTGGCAGAAAAGCTAGTTGAAGGATTATCTGAATATGCAACTGTCGGCAGCATCTACACCAAGGACCAGCATAAGAAATAATACACCACACCCAGGATAAGAACACAAATTACAAGGCTTCAAGTAACCAAGATTCTCTGCATGTAAGAATAAGATAAAACAAAAGAGCAAACAATTACTTACATCAATAGCTGCTGCCGTAGTAGGCTGCAAAACCGTCCTATCTCTTAAATCCCGCTGACACATGCGAATCTACAAAGAGTAACAAAAGAAAGAGAAAATAGTGAGCGATCAGAAGAGATTCAGATTAAACGCTATTCAATTACATCTAATATGTAGCTTCATTTCATGTCTTCTATACACAAGTCCATTTTAATAGCATACTCACAATATCATTTGGGACCCAAAGAAGAATGAAATAAAAAATATATCGGAGCGATAAAAAATGTAGGAACTAGGAAGTATTCGCAGTACAAGGTTTGTTTAATACATATAAACGAGGATTATATGCCCAAATAAAATCAATTTGTTAGGATACATGTAAAATAGTACTCAATGAACTTCATAAAGCTTAAAAAGAGTTCAATCTTATGATCAATGAAGTACAACAGAAGAAATCAATGTACACCAAATGATGGTAGTAATTAGCCAAATGGGGAAAAAGAATGAAAGCAAGGTAGATGCAGATAGAGAGAGACCTGCGAAAATCGAACAACAGTGCTAGTATAATCGACAGCTCTTCGGTGGGTAAGTTTCCGCATCCTTTTTGCAGCAAAATTGTCGCCTTGAGCTGCAACCATTTTGTAATTATAATTCATTTCAAACATTTTCCAAATAACAGAAAAAAGGAATTGCAGCAATAGAAATACAGAAGAAAGGGTACCAACCGTCGTAAGGAGGATGATGAGCAGAGGGAGGAGGATAGTGATACTCTGCGGACGACAGGTTGGTGGAGGAGGCTGAAGGCTGTCGCATCATAGGCGACGGCGGTGGACCCCTGTGGAAGTCCCCACTTTGCTGCTGCTGAGCATCACCGTACATCATAGCCGCCACCAGAACCCTAAAACCTAAATCCGCCTTCCTATATTTGAATCCAAACAGCAACGAAGGGCTCTCAAAAATCCCAGCGTGCTCACACCAAATCCAAATCTATACCTACTTCGCAAGTAAATTAATTTATAATGGATGTGTTTACGATTCTTCCAGTAATTTTTTCTTCATTTTCTTTATATATCTTATTATTATATATTATTATTATTTTAAAGAGTTGATATTTAAAAAAAATAACTAATATCAAAACAATCAAATATTTTATTTTATAATTTTAAAAAAATAAAAATATTACTTTTAAATTATCTCTACTTATGTATCATTTTTTATTTAAATAATTTTATCTTTTTATATTTTATTTAAAATATTTAATAATAAGTTTATTATTATTTAATATTATAAATTCTTTTGCAAATTATTATCGTCAAGTATGCATATTACACGCATATAAAACACATATTTAAAAATATTATAGACATATGCTTTTTTATTTTAAACAACATCATCTTTATTAACTTTTATTTAAAATAAATTTATTTTATTTTTTAATAATTTATTATTATTTTTAATATTATTGTGCAAATTTTTATTACCAAGTTTGCGTACTGTATTTTTTGAGAAAAAAATGTTGGCTACATGTAATTATATATGATAATAAATAAATAAATATTAATATTATATATGTTATTATACTCTCTGACTAAAACAATTTAGATTTCATAATACAAAAATATTAAGGCAAAAAAGTATGCATACAAATACAATAATTTTTTTCTTCATATACGTTACCTTGTTACTTTTGTGACTTATTAGTTATTATCTCGTTAAAAAACATAAACTCTTACTTAATAGCTGCTATTAATTCATAAAAAATACTATAAAATTTAATTATTTAAAACTAATATAAGAAATAATAAATTTACATTGTCAATAGTAGTTAATTGAAGTAATTATTTTAATTTTAGATAAAAATAAATTTTCAAAATATACCATAAAGCATTTATGGACATTAAGTAAACATATAAATAAATTCCTTAGATGTAAGTTTTAAAAACAACAAAATTCTTCATTGTTTAGTTATAAGATAAATATGTCAAAATAAAATGATATTTATAAACTATAAAATAAAATAACAAAAAGTAAAATTATACAAAAGGCATAATTTTTCTTACGAAAAACAACATTTTTCATTTACTTGTAAAATGTAAAACTACAATTTTAGGGATACATTAATTTTTCTTTCTTTTTTGGGGTTACCTTTTGTTTTAAAAATTATTTTTTATCATATAATTTGATATACGAGTAAAACAATAATTATAATATAATTAATTTTTATTAATAAATTATTTCACAATTATTTTAACATTACATATTTATAATTACAATTCAATAAACACGCTAATATGCTAATTCATTTAGATTATAACTATCCATGGATATAATCAAAATTATTATTATCACAATAATAATAATATATTAAAATTAATTAATGATATGAATGCAATAAATAGTTTATACAATTTTATTATGATAATAATACAAAAAATTGTATAATATCATTATTTCGATGGCTTTATAAAAATAGAGTCATGAGTACATTTTTGTATTTAATATTTATATTTTTGAATTAAAAATATTAAAGTATAATTTTTTCACTAAAAAGAAGTGAAAATATAATTTTTGAATTCTTTTATGAATTTTTTAAAGTAAGACCAATCAAGAAACGTCACATGAATGACATGCAAGTAGAGAAGGTCAATCATGTAACGTCATGTGTATTGTGTGATGTAAGCCTCTCCAGGTGTCAGCACGACATTCATTTCAAGTTCGTCGCTTAGTCAATACACTACTACAAAAAGAGGTATTTAAGTCGATATATAAAGTCATTTTTTAGAAAAAATTGACTTATAATGAATTTAAAGTCGATTCGGTGTAAAACTAATGTTATCCACGTAGCGTAGTATCGGTTCGCCACATCAACCGACGTTATCCACGCGTTTATTACTGTTTCTCTTCTCTCTTCTTCACCACCAGATTTCAATTTGTGCAAAAATCTCATTCGCCCAAAACTGAGCTCACCCTCCACTCTTTTTCATTTTTCGACCACCATTTCCAACGCCGTTTGTGAGTTATATTTTTCTTCTCATTATTTTTCAGATCCCCTATTTTTTTGAGCTAAATACTCAAAAAGATTATACCCATTTTTCACTTATTCTCACTTACAAAACATCTATTGCTTCTTCATTTCCTTCATTTAGTCACTTCATTTACTCTTATAAGTATTTCTATTAATCCTACGCACTTATTATTCAGTTTGCTTTATTTTTTTTGTATAATTTTTTTATTTATGTATGTTTTGTAGCATTAAAAATACTAGCATAAATTTCTAATAATTTCATATTTATAAACAAATGATTAATAAAGTACTAATATGAGTTCGAAGGGATAAGGTTATTATTATATCACTCGGATGTTCCTGTGATAATCTCTTTTTTATGGTAATATTTATAATGATTTAATTTCTTCATTCGTATGCTCTAAAGTTTAGACTACTTGTTTGATGGATGTTTACATGCTAATGTATGTAAGAGAATGAATTGTTATATGGAACAGCTGTTTTTGCCCAGTTTTCTTGTCACAATGCTAGTGATTCTAAGCCAATCAAGCTTGCTCGCACAATCCAATTACACTTTGACGATATTATTTTATTTGTAATAAATTTAATTATCAAGTAATTAATTATATTTAAATTTTCAATTATTTGTATTATTATTTATATTTTGGTTTTTTATGCTATATTGAATACAGGTTAGTGGAGTAAAAAATGAGAATAAAAAAATCAATACAGGTAAATTCGGTCCACGCCGTCAACCGACTTTAATTTTTAAGTCACTCAATTTAAAATCGGTTCAACGAACCGACTTTAAAGCCCGTTTTTCTAGTAGTGATAACATCATCACATGTTGTCACCCTATTCATCCCATCTTCCCACTAGGGCACCATGCAAGTCATAACCATAAATCACATATTTTCACATGTCGTTGAGTCAGCGTGCGTTGATTGAGACCAATTAAGCATGTCATGTTTCACATGCTGGTCAAATACACCTTTTCTCTATGCCATGTGTCGTGTTTCTATTGCTTATCGCTAGATTTCACCTGAGTCTAATTTAACCCTTTAATTGCCCCATATATCCTAAGGAGTCGAAATTAACATATTTTTTATTAAATTTTGGAGCCAACAAGAGAGAGAAATACAGAAAAATTCAAAAAGTTGTACAATTTTGGTGAAGATTCAAGAAGAGATTGGTGCTACAATTCTTGAGATTGATTGTATTTCTTCTTCTTGTCCTTTTTTTTTATCAATTTTTATGTATTTCTATATGAAAAATATGAGTTTTATGAAAAAATTATGTTTAGCTAATTTATTATCTAAAGATCTTATAAATCCAATTTTCTACGTGTGATGATATAATATTTTACCTCAATTATGATTTTAATTTAATGATATTATTTAATCTGACTTTTATGCTATTAATTGTTCAACCAACAATTAATCTATAGAGGTATTTAGATAAATTTAAAAGAATTATTTAATTATTTGTCTTGATGAAATAATATGTATACTTTCTAGCATAGATGTATGTAATTCATAATTGATGAACTTAATGAGTAATAGGCAATTTAATTGATATGAAAGTGTGATTAGGTTAATTACTATATGATGTGTAGTTTACTTGAGGGATGAATACATGTTAGGTTAGATTCAATTGATCATGTAATTAATTAATAATTATATTGAATGATTTTAGTGTTTTATGTTTAATTAAAAAATTGAGATATTAAGTAGTCCTAAATATTTTCTCATATATATTTTTAACTACCAAATCTGATTTAATTAATTATTGTTATTTATTTTTAGTTCTTTCAATTTTTCTTTCTTAAAATCAGATAATATCTTAAATGCCCCTAATTTTTAGCATATCTTCACTTATGCTCTGCGTGTTTGTAAAAAATTCTAGAATACCCCTAGACTTTATAGTTAATACCATTAGTGTCCTCAAAAACTAATGGTGTTAATTTTTCCATCAATTCCTATTCATATGACTCTCATACCAATTAGAGGTTTTGATCGTCAGAGACTACCATGGGGAAAATTCAGTCAATCTCATCTTAATGTATTGGCCAAGTTATTAGAATCTTGATAAGTCATATGTATTGAATGCACATTTTTTTCATTTTTATAATATACAAATAGGTTTTTCTTGTGTACATATAATGTACTTGTAATATTCAAAGAAGTAGCATCCAAACATTAAATTATTTAATTCTTCTTCTTCTATTCTTACATATTTTTTACTAAAATAGTCTCTTAATATCTATGAAACATGATGGTCTATTATGCTTGTAAATTTTTTAATATAATTTGTATAAATATCTAATGAGGAATTGAACCTTCTAAAATTTTTAAGACAAATTTCATAATCATCATCTTTGAAAAAATCATTCAAGGCTAAAAGATAGCCTTTATAAAAAAATTATATTAGAATTAGACTTTTATCTTTCATTTTAATTTCTTTTGGAACTAGTTGTTTATTCTTGTAATTAAAAATATTTTTTTTATTTTTCTGTTTATTATAACTTAATGTAAGCAAATATCTAAACACTCAAGGTTCTTAATTTGATTAAATTTATAATTATTATACCTGAATTTAATTAGTCTACCACGATCTTTCCTTTTGTTCGTCTTCTTTTGTTACATTGTTTATGCATCAACTGTGCTCAAACCTCAACACACTCCTCGTAATGATGAACCTTCTACATTCATATATAGATGATGTCCAATTTTTAACTAACTAGAAAATAGTAACTGAACTCTATTTTATTCATAAAATAATAATTATTATAAACTTAAGTTCAACTAATAACCTTAAAGAAATTCCTAACCACTCATAATTACTAGGTATATCATTATTGGTTTTGGAAATATAGATAAAGAGGATTTTTATACTAGAGTTTTGTTTTTAATAGTAGTGTGCTCTAATTTTCTGTGTCTTTTAAAATAAAAATAAGAGTTCTTTTTATAACACAAGAAATTTCTATTTACAAGACTAAAATTACTATTTTCTCCTTGCTTTAGTAATTAATCTGCTTTACATGGTAGCCACTCCATTTTTTTTGGAAAATGTTGCCGATTAAGATATGGGACTACATCTTTATTTTTTTGTCTTCTGTCGACAGTTCCTCTCTTTATTCTTCTTTGTCGTTTTATATCGACTATCATTTTGATGACGTTGATGATGACACATCTTTGTCTTCTCAATCTTTGATGCAATAGATACATCTATGATCTTTAGTGACTTTTCTAGCATAAAAGCATAATATCTTCCTTGTTTTTATGATTATTTTATAGGGTATTGCTATTAAAGTTGGCTTGATATTTGGTAATTTTTTCACCATTTTTCTCTAAAAGAGTCATGCTACTATGAGAAATAATTATGACTTTACTAGTTGAATAATGTATTTTGATTTGAGTAGAGTTATCAATCTTTCCGGTTTCATAGTAAATGTGTCCTACCATTTGACCCCTCAGTACACAAAGTTCTTTTGTGCTGAATTCATTTTCTAAAAGCACCTTTGGTTGGGTAACTTCTCTATTTGTATTGAAAATCCTTATCTTTATGAAGTGGTAAGTATTGATACATCCTTCCTCATTTCAGTCCATTAGTGAACTAATAAATCTAAGATAAACAGACTTGTCACCTAATTTAATCTTTTTTCTAAAGTTGTTATTTCCTCTTTTGAAGTTTTCTGGAATATAATTTAATTCACTTAAATTAATTCATGGATTTATGTTTTCTATTAGTTATGTATGGAATGCTTTGTAAATAAATTTTGGATCAGCTCCTTCCAAGATATTGAATTTACTTTATGCATGAAATTCCTTGTCTATAATGTAGAACTTTATATCTTCAATATGTTTATGAGTATATTTTATATCCAAGTTGTAAAGACTTAACAATTTTTGTTTACAGAGGTTTCTATATTGATCATTCTCATCTTCAATGATTGGTGAATTTTTTGGGGATATTTTATTGTCTGTGATGTCTATAGGAGAGATACTTCTCTAAATACTATTGAAGGTATTACTATTTTTTCCATATTTGTCAATTTGTTTGGTATTGTTGGTTGTTTTTGTAATGTTGTAGAATAATTTTTGACTATCTCTTCTAGAGTTATTATTTTGGTGGTTTTTAATTAGTATAACTACTTTCGACTTCTATTCTACTAGTGAAGGCTCTATGAGTTACTTCACTAATTCCTAGAATAGATTTATTGGTTTTTGCCTAGTTATTATAGATTCCTTATTTTGGGCCATTATAGACCACATAAGCCTTTTTTTATTCTTCTTTTTCTACTTCATCCGTTCAATTGAGCTTTTTTGTTTTAGAGATTTTACCCTCTTTTGAACTGTTAGATTCATTTTGAATTATTTCTTTAGAAATTTCACCTTTTTTAGATTGAATTTTTAATGAAGATTCTTCTTTTGAGTTTTTGGACTCTAAAGTTTGTTTTAAATAATTAAGTTTTTCCTGTTTATTTTCTATCTTTATAAGAGGTCTCTAGAGGTATAACAACTCGAGTTGTTCCTATAGGATTTTGATATTCTTTTCCTTTATCTAGATCTTGATATCTAGATGTTTCATTCCTAAAAGTATAAAAATAGTTAGAGTTGTTAACTCTCTAGTAAGAGCATCTGTTAAACTATTCTTATTTCCTGAAAGATGTTCAACATTAAAATCATAGTGGTTGAACCACTGTTTTCATCTAACTAATCTTCTTTTTTTGTAATCACCTACCATAATAATTCTTAAGAAATAACCAAAATTATTGTTATTGGTTTTAATAATGAATATGAAACTTATAACATATATTGTAAATTTCTTAATAGCTATTTTAACTACTAAATATTTTTTTTCATTACTATTATAATTTAATTTTGGACCTTGCAAAGATCCTGATGTATATTTGCAAAAATATTCATCTTTTTCATCTACTATTGCTTTCAGAACTACTCCCTAATATTCTTGTGAAACATCTCTTTCAATTATCATTTTATCATTTGGCTTTGGATGGTATAAAGTTTGTAACTTTATTACTTTTGCTTTTACTTTATTCATATACAGAGTATCATTCTCTATCCATTTATAGATATGATCTTTTTTCAATTTTTGCTTGTAAAGGTTTTCTCATTTTTGCAAGTTTTTTAATATATGCTTCTCTATATGTCAAAAATCCTATAAATCTTTGTAATTGGTTTTTGTATTTTAATTCACTAGAAAAACCTTGAATGTCATTTAGTATATGGGGTTATAGATTATGTTTTTCATTTAGTCTTATTTTCCAAAATCCATATTTATAATAAAAACTTTAGAAGTATTTATTTTCTTTTATTAATGATAATAATTCTTCTTTCTTTAGAATAAAGTACCTATCATCAATGGTTTTTTATTCAATGCTTTGAAGTGTATTATCTTTTTATTTTTATCTCTTCTTTTTTCAGCCTCTTTTTCCACTAAGAATGCTTGATTAGAATGAGGTGAATTATTTGATATTATGACTTTTAATTCCAAAAGTTCTTAAATTCCTTTTCCAAATTTAATCATATATTTTGGAGTATAAATCATTGATTTTACTCTTATAACCCTATTAGGGTCTTTTAATTTTATGTTGATAATCATATTAGATTTATATACTTTTAGATTCAAAGGATTTTATGAGCTAGCTATTTTTAATAGTTTTTAGATGCATGTTAGGGCTTTATCTTTTATTTAGTCTTATTTGTCAAAATCCACTTTTACAATCAAAACTTTAAAAATATTTATTTCTTTTTATTAATTATAATAATTATTTTTTCTTTGGAATAAAATATTCATCATCAATGATTTCTTTATTCAATTCTTTGAAATTTATTACCATTCGCTTTTTTTCTCTTATTTTTTCAACCTCTTTTTCCACTAGAAATGTTATATTAGAATGAGATAAAATATTTGGTATTATGACTTTTAAGTTCTTCAATTTATTTTTCAAATTTAATTATATCTTTTGGAGTATAAATCATTGGTTTTACTCTTATACCCTTGTTAAGGTCTCTTAATTTTATGTTCACAATCATCTTTGATTTATTTACTTTTAGATAAAAAGGATTTTAAGAGCTAGCTGTTTTTAATAGTTTTTATGCCTATTAGGGCTTTATCTTCTCATATTTCATTGAGAAAAGATTTTTGTTTTTTTTATATCTAATAAAATATTTTATAAATAAGGTTTTTATTCCTTTATCTCATCAATTTTTCACTTTTTATGTTATTGCATAAAAGTTGGGTTTGATACGGTTAAGAATTTTCTTATTTTTGATACATAAATGGTATCACCATCTAATGTTATTAGACTTATTTTGTCTAAATATTGTGTAAAAAGGTTGATATAAGTTTAGGAAATTATTTCCTATTAATAAATCGATTCTTATTTCCTATTGATATATGGTAAGAATATGAAAAAAAAATTCCTCCTATCATTATATATGTATCTTTTAAAACCTTATTAAGATTTATTATAATATTATTAGCAATTCTTACAACTAAATCTTTTAGTATCTCTTTCCAACATTATTCTAAAAACACATATTTACTTACTACATACATACTAGCTCTTGTATCTATATATGCATGTAGATAATATCTGGCATATCCTTTGTTTTTTAGTCATACTTTGATATAGGTACTATTTGGATTTGTAATACTATATGAATCATTCATCTTTTGTTAAAGAATATTCATATTCTGAGCGTTCATATTCTAAGTTGGTTATTTTCTTCTCGGTTTCCTCTAATAGATAAATATTGTAAGTATTATCTATATCTAATTCCTCGATTGGTTCCAATTTCATCTTAAAAGTTTTTTTTAAGATTTTTGCTTTCTGTGGGAATTCCTTTTAAAATTATTTCCTACGTTGAAGCTTGTTTGGACATTCGTTGGCATAATGTCATTCTTCATTACAGATCCAATATCTTCATTTTTGCTTTCCTAGAAGGCAATAATTTCTATTTTTAGGAGGTTTATATCTATTTCTTTTAAAATATCTCTCTTATAGGTTTCCCTATTAAATATTATTTTATATTTTTGAGAATCTTCTTTTCAAAATTTGTATTTTTTAAATCTTTTGTATCGTTTATATCGTTTATATTTTTTGTATTTTTGTTTGTATGGTTTTATGTTACATCCATATTTTCTTGGTATTTTAAAATCTCTTGTATCACAAAAGATTTTATCATTTCTTTTTATTTTTTATATTATTTTCTTTCTTGATATTTAATAATTATCTAACTTTTAAGGCTTTTTATTCTTACTCCTAAAGTGTCTAGTATAATTTCTCTATTTCTCTGTTTCCAACTTTTTGTCAAGGTCTTATGTAATGTTTTCAATAATTTTTGGAAAAACTTTTTCTTGTAAGTTGTTTGCATAGAGGGTGGTAATTTATGATAATATATTTCATATTCACAAATAAAAGAATTTATGTAACACGTGTTATAAATTTTTATATTTGTTAGATGTCATTTCTCTTCATTGATTTCGTTTTCACTCGATTCAGTAATAATTATTCATTTATCTTCTCCAATAAATTCCTTGTATATTTCATTTGTTACTATATCTAAGGATTCTTTTCATGTGGGAGCATTCCCTTGCATTAATAAATGTTGTTAGTCTGTCAAATTTAAATATCAAACTTTAACATTTCTTGTCATTTTATGAGCTGTTAATTCCCTACAGATTGAAGGGTTTTTTTGTGTAGTTTGAGAGGTTTGTATGAGCACACTCATACCACTAGGATCAAATGTTCCTTCTCGATAAGGACTTGGTAATAAAATTGATTTCATATTATTTTTAAAGGTCATGATTTATGGTTCAGAATCAATCTCTGAAATCATTATCATATCATATTCTTCTTTGTTTGTACAAAGTTTTTCATTTTGATGTTCTTCCAATCCTTCATCAGTTAGTATTAACAAACTAACTAATTTTTCTTTACATATTTTCTTAATTCTGTAAATTTTATATGTATATATTGTTGAAGTTTATTATTATCACATTCTTTTATTTCTTTCAATAATTATTTTTATGTTTCTATTATACTTTTTAGGTATTTCGTGTTTACTTCCTTGATTAAATTCATTTCCTCTATTAAAAGTTTCAAAGTTTCTAGTAATGTTGCTTGGTTTTTTGCTACGCCTACTAGGCTTTAATTTATTTTTGGTTGTATAATTTTTAATTTATCTTTAAATATTATTATTTTCCTAATATGACATCATGAATTAATGTCTTCTTTACTTGGACTTCATTATTTTTGTTTTTCGCCTTCTTCTTAGTTGAAGGTTTATCCTTCATGATCTATAAAAGTAAATCTTAACATATTATGTTTTTAACAACAATATGTTTTCTTCCTATTATCAAGGGTTTTTTCTTTATATCTAAGTGTTATCTCTCTGATACTTCAAAACTTATTAATATTTTTGGTTTTATTATTTGTCTAAATTATTGAAAAATTGTCTATTTCTATAAAAAAAAAATTGTCCATTTATTGAACTATTATAACTTTCTGTTAAATATTATCCTACTAGGTAGTGAATCGAAAATGGAGAGTTTTATTCTTTCATTAAATCTCATCTTTCGAATTCATAAACTATACTTAATACTTGGTTTAAGTTTTTATCGTGGATATTAATAAAAAAGATAGGATATGTTATAAAATTTAGCTTTTGGTATCTTAAGTTATCATTGATCATTCCTAATAAAACATATTTTCTATTTATTATTCTGTTATCTAGTAATGTTAGTTTTATTGATGTATATATTCCTCCTCTGAAATGAGCTTGTATTAATATTTAATTTCATTATTTTGCATATGTGATATTAGTGCTCATTTTTATTATTAATTCCATAATATATTATATATTTTATTGGAAATAATTTTCTTAAAGATGTAAATAATTAGTTTTTAAATCTATCTCTTTCTTTAATATTTAATTTTTTCTTTTGAATTTCTTCAAATTTATTTTTACTTCTAATTCTACTATTCTTTGATTTTTTTTTTATTTCTTAGTTTCTATTATTTCTTCCACTATTATTTATTGAATGTTACTACCCACTTTTTTTACATTTAATTTTTGTTATATTTAGGGATATTTTTAATTTTTTAAAAATCTTAGAGGTATTTTTGAAAATACCTCAAAGCTTGAGTGTATTTTTTTTTATCTTTATCCTTTTTAAAACATAAAACACAAAAAAAAATGTTTTAAAAATTAGTTTTTAATAATATAATATCTGTGAGAACGATATTTTCTTACCATTAAATTATTTGTTACGATACGTATACTTACGTATTTATTGCTTACAATTTGTATCAATAAAGTTTTTGATGCTAGGATTATAAACATTAAAAATTAATTTTCATTTTATTCTTTTTAATTATTTTTTCTTTACTTATTTTTAATAATTTTAATTTATTTAGTTATTTAGTTATTTATTTATTTATTTTAGTTATTTATGTTTCATAATTTTAATTAATTAATTTTTAATATTGGCATCTCTTTTAGTGCTATTAAAAACACATTTAAATGAGCAAAGTCTATAAGGTAGAAATTTTGCTTTTAGATCCCAAAATCAATCATACCGTTAGATCAATCATATTCCTTTAATCGATGATAGAGATAGAGCTATGAATTAATATGCATTACCTATGTTAGAATGACTGAATGCAAGTATTATAAGTTCAAACATTCAAGATGATCAGTTTGTATTAAATTCAGTGATGTTTCAAATGTTGATAAGAGCAAGTCCACCTCAAGTTATATGTTTACTCTTACTGGAGGATTCGTAAATTGTGTTTCAAAATTACAGTCTATCGTGGCTACTTTTATGATTGAGATAGAATATTTCGCAACTACACAAGCTAGCAAAGAAGCAATATGGCTGCAAATGCTACTAGATGGGCTCGGACATAAACAAAAGAAAATTTCTCTATTTTGTGATAGTTATAATGTGTTGCATCTAGCAAAGAGTCCAACATTTCATTCAAAGAAGAAAATGTGAATATACAAAAAATCCATACTAAAGGAAACCTAGTTGTTATGTTAACAAAGTAAATCAACAATGACAAATTTACTTGGTATTAATCCTCTATTGGCCTAACATAAATGTAAGAAGCATGAATATAAGCAAAGGTAGTCAGAAAAGTTAACCATGAAAGATAATTTCAAGTGTGATAATGAAAGTGAATGTGAAATTATCTGCACATTAAATAATCAAAATTGGCCTAAAGAATTTGGTGACAAATTCTAATTTGAATTCTCTTAGTAGCAAATTCCGACTTGAATTTTCTAGGTAGCAAATTTCAAATTGAATTTTTTTAGTGGCAAATTCTAACTTGAATTCTCTCGGTGGTTCTATAAATAGGAAGCTAACTATTCAATTTGATATAATAATAATAAAAACATCCCAATTTTTGAACAAAAAATCCTATTTTGAGTGAGAAAAAAAAAGAATTTTAGAGAGAATGTTATCTCCTAAATATTCATTTTCCTTTTATTAGAAATATTATATTTTCTTCTATTATAAGATTGTATTCTCCTTATTTTAAAGATAAATTGTTATAATCCTTTTACAATAGTAAAATCTTTCTATAATTTATTCTAATTTTTCTCTTAATTTGTTTAAGAGTTTTTCACGTAAAATTTTGATGTTCGTTATTTTTCATTTTCTATTTTTTTATTTCTACTTCAATTATAATTGTGTGTTTCGTATCACAAAATTTTAACAATAATATACAATACACTATGTACAATTTAAAAATCTAATAATAAATTAATTAATATATAATTATTTATACCAAATGAATGACATGATATACACTTTAATTCTTTATACATAATTAAATGGGTTTAGGTTTTTAAAAATATAATTCTTTAAAAGATAAATTTTAATTATCTTTCTTTTAATATATAAGTTTATGTAATATATTAAGATGTATATTTTTGTCTTTTATTTTTTGACACGTAAAAGTTAAAAAAAATTAAAATTGAAACAAAAAGGTAAAAATAAAAAGTATTTTTTTAATTTTTAATATAAATTGAATATTTTTTTATATTTAATTTTAAAAAAATGAATTTTTAATTTTATAGTATTATTTTTAAAATTCAAAATTTATTCTTAAAAATATTATTTTTAGATTTAATTGAAATTTTTAAAGATTAACACCATTTTAAATATATATAAAAAATTAAAGTATATTTTATGATGAATTAAATATATATCTTAAAATTTAAATAATCACATGTAAATGCCTTTTAACTTAAATTAAATCATTAAGCTACTTATTAAGTTAGGTACTTATTTTCGGTGAAATAATAACGTATCATTATCGTTTCGTATGTAAAGCATAAGAAATTAAAATTAATAATAATCTTAGATAAGATAATAATATAAAATAAATTAAATAGGGGTCCAACAAGAAGAAGTAGCAGGGTTCCAAATGCCAGGGAGGAGGAATTTCCTGTTGGCAATACCGTGAACATTGAAGGCCCCTCCGGTCCTGGGATCCAAGTGTACCGACCCTGGATTTCCTGGAAAAGCACCACTTGCAAATGTATCCTTACACTTAGTCCCTGCTCCTAACAAACCTGCATGCAATGGCCCAGGTTGGTAAAACCCATTGTTGAATGGATTGGTCACAGCGTCAGCCAATCCCTCGGCCAACACCATTGTCATCACATCTGCTTCTATTTCCCCACTCGGTGGTACTAGTTTTACCCCTTTTGGTTCTAATTTATTTACTTTATGAAATGGCCATCCACAAGCTTCTGGACATTCCATTTCTGGATTCCCCACTATAACGAAGGGTTTTTTGTCATCAATCACGCCGTGTTGGGCGCATCTTCCAGTGCACAAGTCCTGAACAGTGACTTGTTTGTCAGTGAATATAAGGGCGAGGGTGTTTGGTTTGCCTGCTGTGGCCTTGCTCACCAATATCTTGATGAAGTCCATGGTCATCACCTTACCTACAGAGTAGGAAGTGTCAATTATGGAGCTCACAACCCGGACTAGAATTCTAGGTGGTGGTACGCTGCCCATGCCAATTAGAGCTCTTCCTCCCCCTCCTTCTCGTCCTTTTCCTCTTCGTCGTCGTCCTCGTCGTCCTCGTCTTCTTCCTCCTCCTTCTCGTCCTCCTCCTATTGCGTTGGGTCCCATAAGCAACTGATAGCTCTCTACCATACTCCACCAAGACGACACAGAGGGCTCTGGAATACCGGGTGGTGCATTGAGGGAGTCAATAAAATTCCTAAGGGTATCCATTTGGACGGGACTGAATATGCCATAATATAGGATGGCTATGTTCACATCTCCAGTAAGGAGTGGCCCACCATGATAGGTCATTGGGGCATCTCTGAAGGTTTTGCCGCCCACTGCCATTTCAATTTCGGCCACCATCAACAATCCCCATATTATTATTGCTGCCCGATGACTTGTGCTATTTCTAATCATCATTTACTTTAATTTGTGTTCTTTTTTTTATAAATAAAATTGGGTGTATACATAAACATGCATGAAATTATGTACACGAATTTCTCCGTATCTACGCAGGGAGATATATATAAGCCAATAAAATAAAGAATGCTAAAGAATAGGGGGTTTATTTCAATAGCCACCACAAATCTAACAAATTAAAAATAGCTACTCTCTGCTTATTGTGTTTGGAAGGAGAGCTAAATAGGCGGACCTCCTTTAGAATATTGGTGATAATGGATCAGAGGGAGAATGGGGATGTTTGCATATTATTAACTCATGATCATTGATTATTATTATTAAGGTCAATATATTGCATACCATCAAGACATTCATTGAGCATGTTGAATCCGTTAAAAACTTAACATAAGCATGTAATAACAGTATAGGATTTAATTAGTTATTAATAATAATGTAAACTATAATCGGGACAGGAATAGTACAGATATGTCTAAATAATAGACTTTTCATCATCTTTATTGTATTTGTATGCATGCAAAGCTAATTTTTCTGGAATTAAACTATCGATGGATCATCTGGTTTATGAAACTTCTACTGATTATGCAGAGAAATCTTTTACATGCAATACTCATAATTAATATTGGGTAGCGATAAATCCACGGCTTCAAACACTCTATTTTTGACATCTGTGTCCTTGGCTTTGTTGCCAATCAAAGTCGCATAAAAAATATTTATTTTTCTAGTTTAATTATCCTCCATCGTTAATCTCAATTACCCAGATCTAAGCATTCCAAATTGTACAACTAGATTTGTTTGAGAACCCACACTCAAAACAGATACTAAAGAAAATAAATTATATACAAAAAAGATGCAACATGACTCTAAGCGAGTCTTAGCAAATTCAAAATTAAAGCTTAGATGGGAAAAAGAAAACTTAGTAGAGGCAGACCTTGAAGCCCATTCGAAATTTCGACTGACATAAAAATTGTTGGAGATAGCTTGCAAAATAGCTAATATATACAAGATCTATAGTGTTTATCGCATGAGATAGATCAACCCACTCCCACAAGAAAAGATCACTGGAGATCACCTATTCACTTTGACTGATAGGAAGACATAGATCAACAAAGAACATCAACCCAGAATACAAAATTGTTCACTATCTTTGATGGAGATAACAATAAATAAATAATTAAAAAAGATTACATTTGGTCGCTATCCTTTTCTTTTTGGCCAACCCAGAATACAAATTAAACAAACTCACACTCTGCACATTCAGTTGCCAGGTTTCTCCTACTTTGTGCAGCCGAAATAAGGAAGTGTGTTTCTTTACATTTAGGCCATTTTGGGATTTTCTTGTCTTTATTCCTCCATAATCGTGCTGACATTGACTTAAAAGCATTTCTCATGTAACTCAGGAAAGCCGTCAAAAGCTCTCTGCAGTATCAACAAATTATTTGAATGTATTTTTTCTTTCCTTAGAAAATAAAAAGATTGCTAATTCAATTTCAAGCAATACTTGTAATAGCTGAGAATGAAACTACAGGAAATAACACTTAAAGCTTCTAATAGTAACAGGCTTAGAGAGAAAATAAAAAGATTATGTTATGTACTTACAACGGTGAGCAAGGAGATCGACCGCCATTTACGTGGTAAACAAATAAATATGAATCATAATGCTGACCATTGATCAAGTAGAAACCTTGTAGTCTTCGTACACACTTAAATGACATTTTCTTGTACAAATGAATGGCATCGTTATTGTAAGAAATAACATGCAAGTATACTGCTTGACAAGTCCGGATACTGCAGGCATATTTTATTACCTCACGGATAAGTGAAGAAGCTGCAACTCCAAAGTAAATAGATCAGATTAAAGGTCAATAATAAAGTTTCCAAATCACATTAATGGAGACATAAACACCACCTATGCCCAAATTTCTGTAGGTTTCTACCACCCCAAGAGTAAGAATGTAGACCAAAGTTTGATCCAATTTTGAAGGGTCATATCTAAGCATGTCTCCGATCTACAAGATCATGTATTGTCTGGTTAGCAGAGTCCATATAATTGAGGATGCCAACACAGCACAAGGCACACTAATTTCACACGTCATAAAAGTCATGAATGCTGACCTTGGCCCCCATGAGTAACCTATGTACTTAAACAAATCAACAAGCAATTAAGTCCCCCCCCCCAAAAAAAAAAAGGAAAAAGAAAAATTTCCCAATTAGAAGAATTAGATTTCCAAGTCTAACAGTTGGCCGACCAACCTCACTTTCTTTAGCTAGAACAATTCGTGCAGTTACAAATCCAATTAGTTCATCATTTTGACCATTTGGCCGATTTTGATCAACAGCTGCCCAAGATACAATACCTCGCCCATTTACTACATTTTGGAAAAACTCAGATTCATACCTGAGGAAAACAGCAAAATATGTTTGACAACTCTGATACAACACAATTGCAAACCCAACCTCACAGACAAGAATATACCTAATTGGGAATAAATCACCATGAACTTGTTCCAAATGCTCAAGGTCAGTCGGTTGGATGGGCCTATAGCATATGATTGGACAATGGGTGAGTTTTTGGTTCACCATTGAAGGTAATTTCATCAATCCCCGGGAAAAAATTGATAAACTTGAAGAAGTTGTCCGCAAGTTTCTAATTCCATTTATCCCACATTAGCCAATGAAGGCCATGCAGTAGAAGCTGATAACTGAAACAGGAAGAAGGTGGTTTTCATTTAATTCCTATTATCACATGTAATAGATAGATAGAGAGGAGCTTAACACTTGGAAAGAAAAGGAACACATAAAATGCAGCAAGTAGTGAACACCCTCTTCTCTATCTAATTTTTATTTTTATAAATTAAAAAAAAAAATCTTTTCAGTTTCTTTACACAATATTTATGTAATTGGCTTGAACCGGCATCAAATTCTCTTACACACAATAAAGACATTAGAAACTTTGTAATGATTGAAAATTAAGTATGAATAAGATCCCAGAGGAAAAAATATAAAAAAAATGACAGTGTCATACAAGTTGATGATTTATTGATTCATTCTGTAAGCATGAAGAAGATGAGTATGGAAACAGATAAGCTTTTATAACGTATTTATAAATATAATGTAGCGCAAGTTTAACTAAACATTTAATATAAATTATATGCTCTCCATGATGACAATCAACAGCAAGCTAGGCATTCATTCTTCTATTATTAAGACCGATCTTCAGGACTCAACCCAGAATATATGTTTTGTGTTACCAATTAATCAAATACTTACAGAGTTTATTCCAAGAATTTGCACGCCAAGTAAATAAGAATGCAAAGAAAATTTTGATGACTATTTAACGCTTTCAAAAATGCAAATCCTTATTCCCATTGAAACTCTGCGAAATTAATCTCAATTAAGATATTGGTATTAACTAATAGTTGTTTCCATAACCACAAGAGAAGAGAGAGACAGGAAGGAAGCAACTTTATTTGCAAATTCTTTTACTTATTTTATTTAAAGTAAAATTGTTCATAATATACATGCGCACTCGATAAACGAGACAGAAATCAAATTATACACTAGACAAGTTTATATTCTAGTGACAAAAAATTATTGGTCATCAGTCCGATCATTGACTAATGAAAACACGAAAGGAATTCGCAAAACACTAAGAATGTAGATATGTCCCCAGAATTTTTCTAATTAAAAAAATATCAAAAAGAAAGAAAGAAAAGCTGCAGACCTAGATAGATATATAAATTTAGGGCTCAAACCAAATTAAAAAAAATGGAAATCAACACCGCTCTGAGCTCCAATAAAGAATCGGAAAGCTAACCTCGTTGAGTCGGAGATAGAAATTTGGAAGAAGGGGACTAGCTGGCTCTCACTTTTGGCAAAAACGACACCTTTCTCTTTGGGGATTTCTCGATTTTAGATTGGGATGCAATTTAGTTATGTTTTACCAAAACTATATGGTATACATATAATTTGGTTTGGATTTATTGTAAAATTAAAATTAATTTAATATCATGTTTTTAAAAATAACAATTACCTTAAATTAATAAATTTAAAAAACCAATTCAATCCAAATTAATTTTATTGACTTAATTTGAATGAGGTAAACAAAATTTCTTCTCTTTTTTTAATAAACTTTGTTTATTTATATTTTTAATTATTATATTATAATTTTTTAATTTAAATTAATTATAATCTTTAAATTTAAAAATTAAGATTTCAATTATTTATTTATTATCATTATTCATATCAATTAAAAAGTGCAAAAAAAATTAAAAAATAAGATAAATAAACAATAATAAATAATAACGATCTATCCAATAAAATTCACTAATTTTCATATTCAAACTATTTATAAAATGAAAGGTAATGTAGTTATAAATTATAATAGATAAATAATTAAATAGTATAAAATTTATGTCTTATATAGATAAGAAATAAAAAAAGAGAGTATCTAATCTATAAGTGCTTGAATAAATTTCGTTTAAATATCAAAACTCTAACGACAAAAATAAGTAAAAAAAATTTATCTCATACTAACAAACTATAAGATAAAATCTAATTCTAAAATATTATCTAAAATGAAAAAAAATGTTATCCTTTTAAATGAAATTAGAAATGTAACAATAAACCATTATTTATTTCTTATTTTTATTAGTTTTTTAAATTTTACGTATTAATTAGAATATATATTGAATAAAAGATTTGATATATAAGTAATATATATGAAGTTTATAAATCTTAAAAAGATAAAAGATTAATAAAATTAATTATATGAATTGTATAAATCACAAATAAGAATATAAAAATAATAAATAATAAATGTATTGAATTGTTTGATTTTTAACCGGTTTAAAAAAGTGAAAAAGAAATCAACACAATATTAATTGTTTCTGCAAAAAGAAAAACCAACTCAAATCAATAAAATCTTAAATCCAAAAACATTGAATTGGGTTGATTTAAGTATATTAAGTTAGGTTGGTTATCGTGTATTTTGCACACCCCTAAATTTATAGGGCTAAGTTTAATAAGGTTTAGTACAAAAAAAAAGTTCAATAAAATTTTGTATCTTTTTTGTACTTATGTTTTTTCAAAAAAATTATTTATTTATCATTTTTTAAAAGGATTTTTTTAATATTCATAATAAAAATATTGTTCTTATTTATTCATTTTTTTTAAAAAAAACACTTTATTTCTTTTTTGAACGGACATAAAATAAAAATTTATATTTATTTCCGTCTATATCTTTATTTTATTGTCATTATAGCTCTATTATAGCTCCCATTGGCACCATAATATGACTTAAATTTCAAATTATTTAATAGAGATAAATAAAAATATTATTTTTCATTCACCGAAATACATAACAAGTATCATTAGATTTATTTAATCTATTTTGAAATCTCCCATCTATCACTTGCCTTTGCCAAAATGAAAAAAAAAAAGCAAAGTGTATTGTTAAAAATGAAATAAAGAAAAAAAATACAAGATTTGCTTATTTTCATTGGAATTTAAACATTAAAGAAATTATGCACTTCTTATTTCAACCAAAACGGTACTAAAAGAACCTCTCTTTTTTACCATGAATTAAGTATTGTAATTTAAAGTTTTTTGTACACAATCTTTGTAAATAAGATGAAGAAAACAAGCATGCAAGCTCCAAACGAGTAACAGTAATACATCTAATATGGAGGATGATTCATTCTTGGAAAGGAGGTCACTTCAATAAAACCCATAAACCTTGTACATATAAGAACTCAATAAGTTACCCATCACTCTCGATCATTGAATCTTTACTCAAAATGTTTTATAAAACTTTGTTTTCTTTTTATTTTCGCTCAATCCCGATCATTGAACTTTGTCCCAAACTTATCCAAAATTATGATTTTACCTGAAATTGCACTTTAAACACGAAATACCCGTGAAATGACATTTGTGGATTAAATAATCAAATAAACACAATTTTCACACTAAATCAACATTTAAATCATAACAAAAATGCAATAATTTGACTCTTATCAACAACTCCCAATTAGTTTCTTGCTAGTCTCTAGCAAGAAAAGCGATCTATTTAATAAATTGAAAGGAGACATTAAGAGAAAAATTCAAAGAAAATTTATTTTATTTACAAAATTACATTAAGCGTATGCAATAAGCCTTTAAACCCCTAGGTAGCCCTAGTAGGACGAGTTGTAGTCTCGTGAGGGCTTCCAGTGATGATACCCACAAACATCTTACCTATAACTATCCTAACTCAAAACAATAAAATCACACAACAATTAATTTGCACAAATGTCTCAAAAATTGTAAATAACAAATTAACACATAGAATGATTAAATGTCACCTAAGCTTTAAGAAATCTCAAATGCCAATTTCACTTTTGTTATTGACTCTTAAACATCCATCAAACCACAAACCAATAGCCATAATACCCGGATAATATTATGCACAACATCCACAAACAAAAAGGTGAAATCTCAAACTCCATAGGCTCACTTTTCAAACCTTTCTCCACTAATGAAGGAAAATACACCACTTTGGATCGATAGGACTTTATGAGGCTTGTAATGTTAGGCTTAGGTATTTGGTTAAGAAAGAATGGGAAGTGTCAAAATACAAATAAAAGCACTTATTAGATTAACCACAACCAATTAAGTAAAAGAGTAACACCATTTAACCCAAATTGTTTCTTCCGATAATAACCCATTTTTTCAAAGATAAACAAAATTCTTCCTCAATCTTTCACCTAAGTACATCCATCACTAACACTCTTTTATTTACTAGAATGTGAAGGCTCTTTTTGTTTTTGAACATAATCCCAACCAATTTCTTCCAATATATGTGGAAGAATTATTATTATTATTATTTTCATCCTTACTCCAATTGCTCTTGAAAAGACATAACCCCCAACCAATTTCTTCCAATATATGTGAAAGATTTTTTTTATTCCATCCTTATTCCAAATGCTCTTGAAAAGTTTGTGTTCAAAATTAAGTGCTCTTAACAAATAAGGTAGGAATTATATATATATTGGCTAAATAAAAGGTAGGTTATAGAAGGCAAAAAGAAAAAAAAGTAAGGCTAAAAATATATTTAAATAGGCTCAAAGAGGACACTAGTTATATAAGGATAACAAGGTAGGCTTAAAATGGCACAATCGATCCAAAAATGGCCTACATCATATCCTAAACAGTGCAATTCCAAATTATTTTGCCTCAAAAGGTTTTCAAATGAGTTCTAGAGTTTGTTGAGATCACAAAAATCTCCATGAAAAATTTGCACATAAGACTTCTCTAAGCATTTAGACTAATCAACCAAATCGTACCACATACCAAAAGAGTCGCCAACTAGGTAAAATCAACATTTAAAATTATCTTTAAACCGAAGCAAAATTTAATGTCTTCTAAAAGCTACTTGTTGTCACAATCACATTATTATCATCAACGTGCAAACTAAAATAAGTAAAATGCAAATGAGAAAAAAATAAAATAAATAAATAAAAATAAAAATAAGACAATAAAAAAATTAAAAAATTAAAAAATTAAAAAAATTAAATAGAAATGTAGAAAAATAAATGGAAAATCAAAATCAAACACAAATAAACACACAAACAAAACTATAAAAATTGAAACAAAGAAAAGATTTACCGTTTACCGCACCCCCAACCAAAACCTTACATTGTCGTCAATGTAAGAAAGAAAAACACCAAATGGCTTTTTTTTACCTACAAGACAAATAAAATAAGCAAATTTAATTAAAAATAAAATTATCATAAAATGAAGTGCAGAATTTAAAATCTAACTAATAATTCACCAAAACTTAAAATTTAAACTAAAATTTAAAATTGCTAAAATAAAATGAGATAAAAGATGAGAAAACAAATATGATGGGTTACCTCCCATTAAGCGCTTTAAGTTATAGTCATTAGCTAGACTTTCTGTCATTCTTTACTGCGGTTGTTATAACTCTAGAGAATCTTTCTGCTTGTTGCATTCTCCGTCAAAATATTGCTTCAATCGTTGTCCATTCACCTTGAAAGTTCCCTTTTGTTTCATGACTAATCTCAACTGCTCCATAAGGAAACACCTTGGTTACTATAAAAGGTCCTGACCAACAAGATTTTAGCTTTCCTAGAAAAAGTCTGAGACGAGAATTATAAAGCAGCAATTTCTGTCCCACCTCAAAGTTTTGCCTCAAAATGTGCTTATCATGCCAAACCTTCGTCTTGTCCTTGTATATTCGGGCATTCTCATAAGCATCATTCCCCATTTCATCCATCTCATTTGTTGCAGATTTCACAAGGCAAGCTTCTAGTGGTAGCAATGGAGTTTTCTCCTCAAAAGTTTCCAAGATTAATCTGTCAAGAGTGTTAATTCGAAAACAAGAATGTCTCTCACTTGGAAATTTCATTGCTTCAAAAACATCAAAAGTCGCTTGTTCATCTTGCACCCGTAGAATGAGATTTCCTTGCTGAACATCAATCAATGTTCTTCCAGTTGCAAGGAACGGTCTCCCCAATATCAACGGTATCTCTCTATCTTCCTCCATGTCAAGACCCACGAAATCTACAGGGAAAATAAATTTGTCGACTTTAATTAAAACATCCTCAATTACCCCTGGAGGATATTTCACTGATTGATCTGCTAATTGTAGAGAGATTGAAGTGGGCTTCACTTCTCCCAGGCCTAGTTTCCTGAAAACAGAAAGTGACATCAAATTAATGCTTGCTCCTAAATCACATAAGACTTTATCAAAATTGCAACTTCCTATAGTACAAGGTATGGTAAAACTCCATGGGTCTTTCAATTTCTGTGGTAGTTTTCTTTGAAGAACTACACCGCACTCCTCATTTAGCATGACAGTTTTATAATCTCCCAGCTTCCTCTACTTTGATAGAATTTCCTTCATAAATTTTTCATACTTGGGCATTTGTTCCAATATCTCTCCAAAAGGAATGTTAATATGAAATTTCTTAAAAATATCCAGAAATTTATCAAATTTATTATCAAGCTTTTTCTTATTCAATCTTTGAGGATATGGGATAGGAGGCTCATATTTCGCATTTGGGGAAGGTTGAACATCTTGGGATCTTGATGGCTTTTCTTTAGATTCATCCATTTTTTTCTCCGATTTCCCCCGCCATTCAAGTTCTCTACCGCTTCTCAATGTTATAGCCTTTGCATGCTCTTTGGGATTTATTGTGTCACTAGGCAACGATCCTTGAGACCTTTCTGCAATCTGCTTTGAAAGTTTCCCTAGTTGGTTTTGGATGTCCCTATTGATTGCCTCTTGATTTCTGAAATTTGTTCTTGTCTCCTCAATGAACTTTCCCAAAATTCCTTCCAAATCTGTTTGTTTCTTCTCCTAGGGTTGGTAGGAAGACGATGATGGTTTGAATCCCCCTTGGTTATTTCCCCATGACAAATTTGGATGATTTCGCTAACCTGGATTGTAGGTGTTCGAATATGGGTTATGTTGAGGTTTTTGGAAATTTGAAACATAATTTGCTTGCTCAACATTTGGTGAAGCAAATGGATTTCCAACTTGGCACTCAATACTAGCATGATTTCCACCACATAAATCACATTGTGCATTTGGTTTGGATTCTAATTTGGATGACAAAGAATCCATTTTTCTTGAAAGAGCATCAACTTGAGCCGACAAAGCATTCACTGAATCAATTTCATGCACTGTTGCTGGTCTTTTTGCAGTTACCCGCTCTGAATGCCATTGATTGTTGTTTTCTGCCATAATCTCTAACAACTCATGAGCATCCTCTAGTGTTTTTCCCATTAAGGACCCTCCAGCTGCAGCATCAATCATTGCCCGATAGTTTGAAACCAACCTATTATAAAATGTAGAGACTTGCAACCAAATCGGTATACCATGATGTGGGCACTTCCTCAACATTTCTTTGAATCTTTCCCAAGATTTATACAATGATTCTTAGTCATACTGTGTAAAAGATGTGATTTTATTCCTTAATTTTGCCATCTTAGCAGGAGGAAAGAACTTGGACAAGAATTTCTGAACCAACTCATTCCATGTTGTAATTGATCCCGATGGTAATGAGTTTAGCCACTCCTTAGCTTTATCCTAAAGTGAAGAAGGAAAAACCCTCAATCTTACAGCATCTTCAGACACCCCATTTATCTTGTAAAGATCACACACCTCCAGAAAGTAAGCAATATATGCATTTGGATCATCTTTTGACATTCCCCTAAACTGATTTGATTGAACCATTTGGATAAAGGATGGTTTTATCTCAAAGTTATTGGCTTGAACAGCTGGCCTCCTTATACCCAAAATAGTTCCAACAACATTAGGCGCATCATAATCCCTCAAAGCTCTACAATTTCCACCTCCCTCAACAAATGGTGGATCTATGGATGATTGTCTATTAGGAGCTGAGGTTGAACGCCTTTTCTCTCGATTTAGACGCCTATATGTTCTATCAATCTCCGAATCAAATGGAAGAAGGTTAAGGCTTCTTGTACGTCTCATACAAAAATCCTACAACCAGAAAATCAACTAGCACAAAAACAACACAAAGTTACCCTTCTTTTTTTATGATAAATAAAATAAAATAGCAAAATAAATAAAATTAAAAATGAAACAATGATAAAGTGAATTAACTTCAAATTAAAACTAAGATTAGGTAGTATCGATATTAATAAATCAAACCATTCCCCGGCAACGACGCCAAAAACTTGATGCGTATTTTCGCAAGTGTACGAATCGTTCAAGTAATAAAGTGTACAAAAGTATGGATATCGAACCCACAAGGAATGGCGTTACTAAGTACCGAAATTGACTAATCCTAATTTTATTTGAAAACCAAATTGTTGAAATGTTTTTTTAAGAAACAAATTAACTTAAAACTAAACGCAAACAACACAATTGAATGTTGTTCACAAATGATTAAAAACGTTAAGACATTTGATTTCATTAAATCAATTCAATCCGATTTCAAGTCATGTTATATGAGAATCAAAGCTAAAAGTGATGGTTGAAAAACTCAAATTTACCTAATACTCTATCTCGAGTTATATTAGAATTACTTATCTATGAAAACCAACTATATTTCTATGAAGATTTAATCACAAACAAGCACATTACGATTTATGAAATTTCTAAAATAACCACATACATCATGCATTAGTTCTCACACTTGCATTCAATATACGATATTTATCACAAGAAACATTTATTACACATCTCCTCTCGGTCTCAATATAATGCAACAAATCATCTAAATTTTGGCCAGAAATTTAAAAGCATTAAGCATGGAAATAAATACTCAACTTGAAAACAATGAACTCGTATAAAAATAACAAAAGAAATCTGATTTTCTTGATTCAACTACATCATATCCTTAGCAAAAACGAATTAGTTCATAATAGAAATAAGAACAAACATTATCTCAATTGAATCCATGAATAACAAATCTAAATAAAATGCAGAAAATAAAAGCTAAAGAGAAGAGAGGAAAAAACTCTTGAAGATGAATACTTGGTAGCAACAATGGTGATGATCCTTCAAGCTTCTGGAAACTTTCTCTCCAAAATTGTCTTTTCTCCTCCAAAAATGACTCAAATATACTCTCTCTGTCGTCCTCCTCTTTCTCCATCATATTGTATATATAGATCTAGGGTTTTAGGGGAAATTTTGGAACAAAACAACATAAAAAATATGTTTTCAGAAAAAACTCGTCGACGACGACATTATTCTCGTCACGGCGAGATTTCTGGAAAATAAAATTTTTGGTTCCTCTGATTCTGACCGGCGGCTAAAGGTGTCTAGCCGGCGGCGAGATTTGCATATTCCAAAATCCGTGCTCTCGGGAAGATTTTCGTTGTGCTCTTTGTAAGAATTTCATCGTCAGCAAGAATCATCTCGCTGGCGGTAGGATTTCCAAATTTTGAAACTTTGTTTTCTTTTTATTTTCGCTCAATCCCGATCATTGAACTTTGTCCCAAACTTTTCCAAAATTATGATTTTACCTGAAATTGCACTTTAAACACGAAATACTCGTGAAATGACATTTATGGATTAAATAATCAAATAAACACAATTTTCACACAAATATCAACATTTAAATCATAACAAAAATGCAATAATTTGACTCTTATCACACCCTCTCCCCTATTATAAAAACACAATTTTCTCAACTCTTTTTCTCTCTAACTTTCTCTCTCTATAAAGCTTTCATAGTTTTTTTTTTAGTTTTTAGTTTTTAGTTTTAAAGTTATTCTCAAAAAGAGAAAAAGTAATTATACTTTTATAGATTTTTAGTTTTTGATTCAATAAACATAAATGTAAATCCATTTGGAGGTTTTCCAGCAATAGAATTAACATCAAAATTTTATAAGGATTCTTTAAGGTATAATTTTAAAATAAATTCTTTATAGTTATTTTTTTATTTTATTCTTATATGTTATATTTAATTTGTCTGTGATTGAATTTAATATGACTAGTTGTTTGTAAATATGATATAATAATAATATTGTTATGCTTGCGAAATATTAAATAGGTAAAACATTTCTATAAAATAAATGTATTGGCAACATATTTTCAGTAATTGTTTTAAAACTTAAAAGTTAGTACTTAGATAAAGTCTAATTAATTGACTCCGCCTAAAGTTTTGATTAGATGTTTTGTTATTTTCTTATAAATAAATCTGAAATTTAATAATTAATTAATTAATATGTCACACCTAAAGATATTAATTAATTGATATTAAACATAAGAATTTGGGCCCCACCTAAGGACATTTTCATACTAAAAAGAGAAAATCAACAAATATCAATTTATATCGTTAATAACTTAAATAATATGAGCAAGCATAATTAACTTAATTATTATATCCATAAATACTCCAATGTTATGAATGATAAAAAAATTACATTATTGTTTATTAAATTCATATCTATGTTTATTTTTTATGTCATTAGATTAGGAAGCAAAAACCAAAATATCGTGATAAGATGTTTAAGATTTAATTTCATTTTTAAAAGTTTAAATAATAAATTAAAACCACATATATTCTTTCCTTAGATCGACCTTGAGAGTATACTTGTCATGTTCTATAAAACTATACGTGCACTTGCGATAGTTTTACAAATATAAACCCAAAGTATTTGTTTGAAATTGTTACCGAGGACTCGATTTTGCTGATCAAGTTTTTGGTGTCGTTGCTGGAGAACTTGGTTTTGTTCATCAATCACCCCATGTAGTAGACATCTCGCATGACCACCCTGTGTAGTAGGCATCTCACATGACCACTCTGTGTAATAGGCATCTCACACACTGTATACCTTTTATATTGAGATCACCCCATATACATACTGCACTCCCTGTACATACCCTGGATACATGGGGTACCCTTTAGTATATAAAAACCCAAACAATGCATACTTACTTTCTTAGTTTGTATATAGTTTTCATTGTTAGGTGTTTATTGTTATGGTGTTCTGTTAGGGACTTTGTTTATTGTCATGGGGTCATGTTAAGGGCTTTGTTTGTGTTCTATTTTCCCATTGGAAACTAGGTATTTCTCCAACCTTACTCACCGACATTGTCATAGTTGAATTTTTGTTGCCTCGTCGGGGTGCTTACCACCTCTTTGTTGAAGGGGTCGACAAGTGTGTAACAACTAGTTTCCTCGTTGACCCAAGGTAGGCAAGGGTTTGAAAGGCTGGATTTTTATATAAATTTCCTTCTCCCCTTTCTTGTTTTCTTAGCCATAATTGGAGGAAAGCTCTTCGAACCTGAATTCTTTGGTCCATTCGTGATCTGTATTCCTTTTGAGTGTTGGGTCCAAAAAAATAGTTAGTATTTGTGTGATGTAGGACATCAGAGATGAGTCTTTCTTATATTTCTCAAATATCGGGTTAAGTGTTAACAATATGACATTGAGTGAGGTTTTGATGAAAGGTAAAATGTATGTTAATATTTCCATACGTAGATATAATTACTCTAGGGTCAATTGTTCTTTCTACTCAAATGAGTAACTGTGACCTAGATAAGAGGAGAATCCACCTCCCATGGAATCTTTTCACGAGCTTTATATCAATTCGGCCATACATGCCTCAAATCATGAATTGAGAAATTAAAAAAACAAAAGTACAAAACATCACGCTCAATTCAACACAGAATAAAAACAACCTATAGTAAGAAAAAAACTGCAGTAAACATAGTAGTGATGATGTATCCCATAGACTACCATTTAGGCTAGCAGCATGCATAAATAAAACAAATATCACACAACATATAATAAAATATTACATATCAAAGCATAATAAAAATTCTGACACCTGATACACTTCTAGGGTCAAGAGATACGTACTCCTTAGAGACTCACACAAAACTTGCATCCAGATAAAAAGACAGATTATACTAACACAAAATTAGATCAAGTATAACTATAAAGAACGAGTCCAATCTGTGATACATAATCATGTTAAGAAAATACTAACACCTTAAGGACTCAACCACAAAGAGGAAAATAACAGATATATAAACTCCTAATAAATAATCACAAACATACAATATAAAGCAGAAGCAATATTCAAAAGTTAAAAAGCTAGTAATAAATAATAAAAGCTTTCTAATTAGAATTTAAAATTTAGTATGTATAAATATACACCATTTAAACTTTGATGGTACTAGTCGTATATTAGAGCGTGCACAACACTAGTTATAACGAGGTAAATCCACATAGAAATCCTATCTATATCGTAACATCCTTGGGTTGCTTAAGGCAACCACTTAACAACAAATCATCCATTAATTAATAAAATAGTTACAAATTTTATAGAAAATAAAACCACCAGTACCTCTATCAATTGGGATCTCTGTTTGAACTATCTATTATTGCTCTTACTTACTGCTTTTGTAATGACCTAATTTGATAGCAATCCCAACTCTCCTCCAAATCCCACACCATCAAAAGTAATGTGATCAATAACCATAGACCAGTAAAGTGTAAAATGAATAAGGGCAATAACAGTTGAAACACAGCTCATATATAACCTACTCATAAACATCGTCTTGAGCACTCACCACTCACTAGCACGATTTGGCTCACACAATCATGAATCACTAATATGAAACAACACTCGAGGTATAAGTGAACTGAAAACAGAAAAAACTAGATGTTGATTTGACAAAGCTCTACTATATTTTTTGAATACCAAATAAGAAGAAATTGGAGTATTTATAGAATTTTAATTTGTCACCTCACCAAACACCTTGCCAAGAGTGGTGGAGAAGTGCTAAAAAGTCACATTTTTTTCATCCAAAAATTGTCGATTACTTTTCATAAATACCTGCACCTCAACATCGACATGCTTATTGAAAACCAACATTCTACCTAGCATTCACATTATGAAAACCAATATGTGGTGTGTATAAACATGCTTTCATACAAAGTGTTCCTAGCTATGTGCATGTGTATATTACTGATCCACAGTAACCAACCTTACACAGAGGAAGATAAAACATTGACTAAAATAAAATAGATACCATGTTTTGTACACATGAAGCTAAAACACAAACAAAACTACAACGAGGCTTACAATATGATTGGCTAGTGGAATGACACATCATTTTAAGGATTTACTCTCAGTATTGAGGTGGGTACCTCATTTCGTTTCACGATACCTTGAGTGTTGGTTCGATTTTTATGAACCATGTTTGTGAAAGCAAAATTTTTTTCTTGAGTTGTATGTACTTAAGACGACGTTTACTAGTCAAGTTTGGAGTTATGGTAATGTGTTATATGTCAACAAATAGTTACAAGGATGCAATAGTTCCCATAGGTGAAAAGCCTATGTGATCGTATGTCATGTGTCAACTAAGTGTTGTAAGGTTGCAACATGGTGCATAGGTGATGAACTTATGTGTTTGTGTGTTATGTGTCGGCTGAATGTCACATGTCATAAAGTTTATGCATGTTATATGGTAGACCCATCAGTAGTTGATCACGTCATGTGACGATGGAGCTCCAAGGATGAGCTTGGATTTACTTGGATCAGATGCAACGAAGGCAACATAGGCAATTAGGGCATGTGTCCTAACTGATAGAGTATTTACATTTATATCTATCGAGTTGTATCTGTTTATTCTGTTTTAATGGAGTATTTGTCGTCGAATGGTTATCATAAGCAACTTGATGATGTTATCACATAGGCAAGGGTTCTATGTGTTTATATCTCGTTACATATTGTGTTATGTATGATCTTATATTGTGATAGTACAATCATCATTTACTGAATATGTTCTCACATATGAGATCTTGAAGTGATTGAAAATCTTTTATAGCTTTTCTAGTATGTATATCTGATTCACATGATATGTGATGTTTGCCATGTATATGCATATTGCTAGCCTGGATAAAAGCTTGTAAGGTATACTGTTACTAGTGTGTTTACCATAGATTGTTTTTTCTTATATATTGGTTGTTTTTGTTATATGTTGAATTAATCATGTTGTTTTATACTTTTATTGTGCTATATACACGATTCACATTATGAGGTCTGCTTGACTAAGTTAGAGTAACATTATAAAGTTTGCTTGACTAAGTTAGAGTATAACTTGCAAAAAAATGATGTGTTGATATTTTTATCTCTCATTTAGATTCTATATACTTATTTAGATCGAAAGTTTAATTAACCTATATACAATTATTTTAACTTATGAAACTTCACAAGAAATACCACGAACTTGAATCATATTTTTTTCCCACAACTTGCATGAGTCAATCCGAAAAAGAATGTGCTCATTTGTTAGTTACTAGTATTGGTTATACTAATTTGCATAAAAATAAGTTAAATTCATTTAAATTAAAAAAAAAATAGATTCAAACTAACAGCTCAAATTAATTTCAAAATTATAAATTATTCAATTTAGACTAACATATCTTATAATTTGTTACAATTTGATTTGGATTAAAATATTGTTAAAATAATAACTAGATATTTATTTTAAAATGTGATATTTAAATATTATATATCATAGTTATATTAAACTTTAGATATTGTTACAAAAATATTATTGCCTTAAAATTGTCAAGAAATTAACAATTTTTTTTATGTTGTTGATGCTTATGTAATCTTATTCGTTAGTTTTTTAAAATTTTAATAAAAATAATACTTATGGAAAAAGGCTAAATATAGATTATAACAATTCAAAATTAAATTAAATTTTTGTAACAAGGAACAAAATCTACTTACCCAATAACGTGTAAGTCCCAAGATCATTCTGATTTTAATTGATTCAGAAAATCTGATCTTCTCAGATTCACATTATTTGATTGACCGATTACTTCAGATCAATTCAAATTAAAAATTCTCACATTATTCGAATCGGATTTAACTTCGTGAAAAACAATTAGTTTTGATCGACAGCTCAAACGTGTCAGATTCTAAAGCAGTGTAGATTCATACGTTAAAAGTGCTCGGGCCAAACCAACTAACCTTACAAACATGACAGAAACAAAACTTACCAGTGGAGTAAATAACTGATACAACTGTGTTTTTTTTTCTCTTTTATTTTTAAAAGATCGCAACCCAATCGTGACTACTGAATAACGTGCAATACAAAATTTCGATTATCCTGAAATATAAGTTATATATGAGCTTTATTGTCATGCCCGTGAATGGATATAACAAATGAACTATGATAAATATATCCCCAAAATATGTAAATGGACAGCTTTTCACCTAAAAATGATCAATTTATGAATATCCCTGACATCGCAATTTGCTGTCTTCCCAACTCATATGGCCACCTAAATAAATCGCCTAAAGGAGTTTCAGTCCACCTGTTACATCATCAACTAACTCTACTGGTCCTGCATATTAATATTAGAACAACAACATTCAGTATAGCCAGAAATTTCGTTTTTTTTTAAATGGTAATGATTATAAGATGGGAATAAAAGACGAATTCTCACCAAGGATAGCCATCACCGTCCTTGAATCTGAAAGAGCAGAAGAGAAATATGAGAACTCAAAACCGCAAGAAGCAGTTCAATTGTCATATCAGTATTTACAAAATTAAAGAGACTCTTCACGACACTCCAAAATTTGCTTATCAACATTTCTAAACAAGTGGAGCGCAAAACTGACATAACATTCCAAACTTTTGGAAAATATGCTAATCCACTTTAAAGCCCAAGGGAAAAAGAAGAATAATGCTAGACAACTTCATTTAAGTTCTAATGCTAATCCATTATGGCCCAACACGGTGATTAGCAGGCTGCCATAGCCCGTGGATCGAGTGTCAATTCGAGCATGCTGGCTTGTGACCAGGCTACATGCCATGTCATGCCATTCCTAAGGTCTTGGCCCACCCAATTAAGCAGACTGTTTGACACCCCATAGGACATGAGGACCTGGGCCAGAGCAAGTTGGGTTGGGGTGTACTTCAAGATGAAAGGAAAGAGCCATGAAACACAGATCAGAAGAAGAACCATCAAAATACCAAAAATTATGATTGACAGAATATATGTAGATTATAGCAACTCACTTGGTGCAATCTGAGTTCTCCCGGCATCAATTGTAATATGGCTTGGTAGTTTAAGTGATTTCGCCCTCTCCTGTCAAAATTCAAAAGAAAAATCTTATAACTCAACAAACAGCACCCACCAAGGAAAGTAGATTGACAAGGGCATGACATGAACAACGATTTAGAATTGAGGTCAAACAACCAACTGATACATGAAGGTTCACATAGCTTCCAAATAATGTAAGAATAGTATTAAAAGGTTAAACACAGAAGTAAACCAACTTCAGTCCCGAAACAATAAAAAGTTAGAAACTTCACATTAAATTGGAGTGAGGATGATTTGTATTTTGAAGTCTCTTTCACAAAGTAATATTAAATCTTTTATAACTCTGGGAAAGAGAAATACATTAGTCATCACTCACCAGCAACCGATGGGTTAATTTGAATCTCTCTATTTCAAATAAGTTGTATGCAATGATAATTTGTAAACTGTCAAATTCTTTGTGCAAGACTTACTTCATCAATAAAAATAGAATCACTCTACCATACAAATATTGTTTCATACGAGGGGATTGAAAACTGCATACTCAGACAAATGAAATCTTTCAGATATTAATGAAGATCAAGGCAAAATTAAGTTTAACTCTACGTCTAATTTTTAGAACTAAAACAAACTTATATCTGATTTTTTTAAAATAGATGTAACTGTTAAATCCATAAATTATACTTTATTTACCATTCCTTTGTCAAACAGTTGAATAAGATTATATGATTGACAATGCAGTATGCAAAACAGCAAAAGATAAACACCACAAATTTAGAGTAAAACTAGTACTAAAGAGCAAATACTAACTTGCAAAACTAGCATATCTTCCTCGCTTTCAATTTTCACTACCACCTTAGGCTGTGCATTCATCTCCCACCTGAAAATTGACAGACCATGGTAATATAATTCAGAAGAGATGAAATAATCATCATGAAGTTTTCCAAAAACAATCTATATTTAAAAAAATAAACAGCAATTGGAGGCACCTGTTTAATGCTTTTGGAGCACGGTGGAGGAGCTTTTTGTAAAGACCCAAAGTCGCATGACTAAGCATCAAAAGATTTTTGTTTACATTATAAATCAGAATAAAGATACAACTGAAAAGCCAAGGAATAGAGATATAGTAATAAACTAGACATAATAACACTTATAAACAAGATAAATATGTTAGAGTTCAACCAAATAACCGATCATCAAAAAAATATCCAAAAGTGATTTAGGAAATAGGATACCTACCTGCATTGGGCTGCAACTTTCCCCTTACCCATCTTTAGATCATTTCTGACCACCAAGACCTGCATCAAAACAAAGCACGAAGAAAGTGAAAAAAGACATACTTTACTCCTTAAAGCAATGGGGGTACGTATGAAGAGAGTGAGACCATTTTGAAATCTTCAAGAATGTCGGCAAGTTTTTCAACCTCAAGAGGCTCTTTTTTCTTTTTATTCGATGCAGAGACGAGTGAACTACTATTAACCAATCTGGATGAGGCCAAAACCAGAGAAGGATAACGAGCACCAATAATATAGCCCAAGGCAAGGCAACCTGCCCCGACTATGATTGCGCTCAGCCAACTCAAACCCACCATAGCTTACTTCACCAACCGCAATCGAGCCGGAAACAGCGAGCCAATCTCGATGAGCCGATAGCTCGCAGTCAGAAATCTACCTCAACTAAACAAATTTCCATAAAAATTGAAAGAAAAAAGTTACTCTCAAGTAATCATGTAATTTAAGAAGGCCGCATTGAATCCATAAGAAACGAGTTTAATAACTTCACAAAGGGAAGAGATTTTCCAGGAAAGTAGTTCGCAAGAGTGAAAGGGAACTACCGGATAAAAAGAGGACCTACGGTGCAAGTGCCTGTGCGACGATGCCGATGAGCCTGCCTGCATTTGAAGGAACCCTAGATCGAACATGTATTGGCTTCAGCTATATTTTAATTACGGATAATTAAGAGTCGTAATTATTTATAAAAATCTATTGATTTTTTTAAAATAATCATAATTAATAATATTAATATAGTATTAAAATAATAATTAATTAATATAATAATATTATTTTTTAATATACATATAATTATATAAAATATACACTTTAAATTATAAAATAATTTTATTTATTTAAGACATAAATATTTTTTATTTTTCTTAAAAACTTGTAATAAATAATTTAAAAACAAAAACTATATTAATATTTAATTTTTTAAAACTATATATATTTTTAAATAAATATTAAAAAACAAAAAACATCATTAAATCATAAAAATTATTAATTATTTATAATTAATTATTCAAATATATCTAAAATTAATATAAAATAATTATAATTATTATCTTAATTATTCACGCTCTTACCTATCACTCTCTGTCTTATGCCCATTCTGTTCGAAGCATAAATAAAACTCATTTAAATTTTACATACCATTTTCAAAACTATAAAAAAAAAACCCAAAACGCAAGGCTTAAAGCACATAAAAATAACTAAATTACTAAAAAGCCCTTTAAGTTAACAAACAAATCAAAACAATTTGAAAAACAAGTACACTTTAGGTCTAAATATCATCCTACATAGTTCCTTCTCTAGCAAGTTATCAAAGTTCTACCATTGCGACTTTTGCGATTTTCTTGTAATTTTACCATTGCCAATTTTCTATCATCCTATCATTGCATTGAAACTTGTTAGTTTTTGAGACACTATTCATAATTTATCAACTTCTGAGATACCAGCTTTTAGATACAACAGGCGCATTTTTTCTTCAAAGAGCGCCAATGACATCCAGATTATATGGCCAACTACAAGATATAGATTCCATGGGTAAAAAACAAATTATTAATTGTATATAAACTCGATTGTAAATTTACGTAAATATAATATTTGAAGAAAATATTGTTGTTTAAACTTATATGCAACAAACAATACAATAAATGACAATAAAATAAAAGAATGATTGTCAAGCTAACAATTCAAGAAAATTGAATAAATAGTGTATTCTTTTATTTAAAAAGAAGTAAAATCAATTAAAAATTAGTTGAAAAAATATATAAAAATAGGGTTTTTACATCTATAAATAAAGAACCACAATAAGTACTTTGTATTATCATATTTAAAAAAAACTTAGAGAAAAAATATTTAATGAAATAAAATTGAGTAATTTTTAGTTGGTCTCTTAGAGTAACTAAGATTAGAAAATCTATTGTATTGATTGAGGTATAAAGATATATTGAAATCAGTCTTTAAGTAAAAGATTGTTGGTCAAATTTACATACACTAAACAGTGTAATAAATGAAAACAACACAAAACAGTCTTTGTAAAGCCATCAACCTAATAGTGATTGTCAAGCAAACAATTCAAAAAAATTGAATGGACGGTACATCTTTCTATTGAAAAAGAAAGAAAGTCAATTAAAAATTAGTTGACAAAACATGTATAAGAAAGTTTCTACATGTATAAATAGAACACCTCAATAAGTACTTTGTATTATCCTAGTGGAAAAAAATATTAATGAGAGAAAAACATAAATAAAAAATAAAAATATCATAATTCAATTAATAAAAACAAAAGGACAATTTAACCATTAAAATAAGCATCAAATGAGATAAAATTAACACATTTATTAGAGTTTGTTGACACACAAGATTAGTAAACCAATGAATCTCTATTATTATGTAATACCTTACATAATTCACTAGACAAGACAAATAAAATATTACAATTTACAATTACACTGCAAAACATACAAACATGTTACTAAGTTATACAAATAAAATAACAAAAGAAAAATTATTAAACCTTAGGAGCATCACTAAGAGCAGTTTAACCCTTCTTCACTTTATTTGATGTAGGAGAATCTAATTTCATCCTCTTAGATATCATATAATAGGGCAAACAAACACATAAAAAAGTGAATAAATAAAAAATTAAACAATGAAACTAGGAATCAAAACAATAATAGTAAAATGAATAAAAAATGAGAGTAAATTACAAAATATACAACAAATTCAAGCACAAATGAAAAAATGAAAAATAAATACAAACACAAATAAATAAATAAATAAAAGTTTAAAAAATGTCTTCATAAAAACAAGAAACGAGAGCAACAACATCAAATGAAGAAAAAAACAAGCAAAAACCAAAAATATAAAACAAAATCAAGTATAAACAAAAAAGTAAATAATAAATACAAACAAAAATAAGATAATAGACAAAAAATAAATAAACAATATCCGCATAAAAACTAGGAAATAGAACAAGAAGAAAATGAAGAACAAACTACAAATATAAAATTGATTTAAGCACAAACGAAAAAACCATAAATCATAAAAAAATCTTGAATGAACATAAATAAAAATGAATGAGAATTTGAGCCAACATTTTAAGGAAGAAGGAATAAGATAATGGAAAGAAACCAAAGAAAAGACAAAAAAAAAATTGAAGACAAACAAGACATAAAATCCAAGATATGAAACCATAAAATCACAAAATCATAAACAAAATACGAAATAAAAACTAAAATATTATCAGAAAAAAAATCATGAAAAATAAAATACTAAAGCTAAGATTTTAAAAATCAAACATGATATGCAAAATATTAAACCAAAACATCTGAAAATCACAAACAAAACTTGTAAATAAAATAAAAAATAACTAAAAAATGATGAACAATGAACCAAAAAACAACGAACAAATCTTGAATAACAAATGTTTAGGGCGTCGAATAATGAGAAGGAAGAAATTAACAACAAAGATCTAATAGAAATAAAAGAAATATTAACTAAAAATAACTACAAAATCCAAACATAAGCGAAATCCCAAAAAAAAATTAAAAAAAATACATACATCACAACTAAAAATACTTTAAACTAAACAAAAATTAATAATAAAATTTACAAATCAATCACTAACGAACAAGAAAAGAGAATACAAGTGAAATACGAAACAAAAATGAGTAAAAACTAAGGGTGTGTAAAAAATCTGATATGATCCATTGATTTTTCATCCCATCCCATCCGATGGTCGGATCAGATAGAGATTTTTTCCATCCGTTAAGTGCGGATCAGATGGCGAATTTCACTACGATTCATCTGATCCGATATGATCCGACCGAAATTAATTATATATATATATATATATTTAATTAATATATATTTATTAAATTAAATATATATTTATTAAATTAAATATATATTTATCAAATTATATATATATTTATTAAATTAAATATATATTTATTAAATTAAATATATATTTATTAAATTATATATATATATATAATTAATATATATTTATTTAATTTTTTAATGTTTTTTAAGTCAAATAATTTTATGTTATTATGTAAAAAAATTATTTAAAAATACAAAAAAATAGAGTTAATTAAATTTATTGGTCGGATTGATCGGATATCATCCTAATAGTTTACGGATTGGATTGAGCGGATGTAAAAGGTGATCAGATCGGTTGCGAATTAAGATTTTCAATCTGAACGGATGGTCGGATCAAATCGGATGACAATAAAGTCATCGGTTTCGATCCGATGAACAGTGATAACTGTATTTTATATAGTTATTTTCACCTATTTTATTAATTATAATTGCTATGTTTTCAATGTTTTTAGTTAATTTTAGTTTAATAAATTAGTATTTACTGTTTTTTATATATTTTAATAAAATTAAATAATTTGTATCGAAAAACTTAATTAATTGCAAATTTGGGTCCAAAATATAATTTCAAATAAAATAGTATTTAATTGCAATTTATAAAAGTCAAAAATATAATTTAAATTAAATTCGGGCTTGATTTTAATTATTAAAAATTTAAAAATTTAATTTAAATTAGAAAGGGCTAAACTGTAATTAAAGAAAGTTGAAAATGTAATTTGAAATAAATTTGTGGGCCAAAATCCAATTAATAAAAGTTTAATTTTCTGCGCAGGTAAGAAGAACCACGCGCGAAACGTGGATCGTCCGATCAAAGAAGAAACGGCTAAGATTCGCGCGTGCCATTCACGCCCGACCAGATCGCGTGGGTGCAGATTCTTTTACGCGGCTCGGCGTCCGAGTGGGGCCCACATGCTGTGCAGGCCGGCGTGAAGGTGGGACCCACTTCTATGACGCGTCAACCGTTGTCCCCACGTACGCGTGCCTCTGATCCCGTGCGCTGATCTCAGCGTGCAACCTGATTTACTCAAATCAGAAGCTGCCACGTGTTCACTCTGAATCCCAACCTCTAATCAGCAACAGCCATGTGTCCCGCTCTATTTTCAGCCAATCATATCATGACACGTGGCATGTTATGATGAGCGCGAAAGCGCAGGATCACGCCGCGTGTAGCCGTTACTCCTTGCGCGACAAACCATCGTGGCACGTTCCTTGAGCCAATCAGAAGCTGCCACGTGTCCGTTTTGATTCCTTTCAGTGAATCAGACGCTGACACGTGGCATGCATAATGAATTTAAAAATGCAGAATCGGCGCCCTTGTTTCACGCGTGATTTAATTAATATTTTTTATTCGATTTTCGATATCCCCTACGCGTTTTTATTTATTATTTTTCCCACACTCCTCTGTCCCCCGCGTGTATTAAATATTAATATTTTTGATGTATTTTTTTTTGGCATAAATAGGAGATAAGATGATAGTGTTAAGAAGTTTTTTTTGAGTTTGTAATTTTGGGGTGTTTGTGTGTTGGCTGTGGAACACGCAGAAGCCATTTTTGGCTTTTGTTGTGTTCTGCGTGTGCCAAAAATTTGTTCTAATTGATGTTTTAATTTTGCTTCTTCTTCATCTTAATTTTCTGTATGTGTTGTAATTTTAATTTTAATTTTATGAAGTAATTTAATTTTTCTAGGGTTGTATTTAATCTAAATTTATGAAGCTTTTATTTTAATTATTTTTGATAGATTTATAAGACGTTCGATTTGTTCGTTCTATTCTGTGCTTAATACTTTTTGATTATTTACGAATCTTATCGATACGATCCGTGACACATGAATAAACTTGGAAGAGGCATTCGTGTGTATATTGCTCGTAAATAGAATGACATGTATGATGGAGGATAGGAATATACCCTAATTGTATGTGTGGCCATTTGAAAATTTAAAACGTAATGAATCTCGGTGAATTTAATTCTCATAGAGATATAGTAAATTAATTTAACGAGGTGTGTTTGTACGGAGCTCGGAAGAGGTGTATGAATAAAATTAGAAGTTTTCGATTGACAAATTAAATGTACTAAAAAATATAAATCAAAAGAAAATAAAATAATTTGAGTTGATTAATTTGGTGAAAATTTGCAATACTAGATTTCTTTTATTTTATTTGAAACTATTTTCTTACATTTATTCGAATCAACGAACGTTTTGAATAAAATTAGAGAGAGATAATTTTAGTAATCAACAAACTATAATAACAAATCTCCGTGGGAACGATACTTTACTTACAAATTTTATTACTTGTGACAGTGTATACTTGTACGTTTTTGTGTGTTGAAAAACACGCAACAAACAGCCCTAATAAAAACAAGGGGAAGAAAATCAAAATCTGTTTGAGAAATGAGAGAGGGACAATAGAGAGAACATTGTGTGAAATAGTGAAAAAAAATGAGAAATATCATAGATAACCTTATAAGGATAAAATTGTAATTATCTATTAGCTTTATAAGCTATAATGGGTCATTATTTCCTTGCCCATTTCCACCCAGTCTTACATTTAGTTGGGCCGCTGGAAACTACTCAAATAATTGGGCCGAAAGAAAGTACTCAAACCTGATACGGCAGTCAAATTTCCTCGAGTCAAAGGGAGGAAAAAAAATAAAAAGGGCAAGAAAAAGAGAACAAGAAATAGAGGGTGCTTGGAAGTCTAAGGAAACTTGAGAAAAACTTTACCAAGACTCATTCCGTATTCTGGTCTAAGCTCTCCACCAAACCTCCCGCTTTCATCCATCTGAGGTGCTGTCTATTCCTTATTCATCTTTTTTTTTCTGTTGTTACATAATTAGATAAACAATTTTTTTCTTGATTCATTACTATACTTTCAGTCCCTTGCTTACAGTTTTTGTGTTTGGTTGTTGATCTCTTCGGTTGGAGAAAATGATAAGATGGGTTAAATATTTGATTGGTGATCTCAACTTCGAATTTGTTATTGTACCTTTTTTAAGTAATCAATTTCATTCAGCTCATTTCTAGGGCTTTTGGAATTTATTTTCTTTTGAATTTGAAATCCTGGGTAATCCTAGCCGGATGCTTTTGAAAAAGTTAAATTTTTGGTTCTATCTAATATTCTTCTTTTAGGATTTATGATTAAAACTAATATATGATGGAAGTTAGAATGTTGTATTTTGGCGTAGACTTTAAAGATGTTCAAATTTGTTTCCTTTTTGCTAAAATTTGTTAGTTGCTCCAACCTTGCAGGAGCTTCCTTTAAAGATTGACTTTTAGAGAAGACTGAAGATGAGTGACAATTTGATGGATAAAGTAAGTGCTTTTGGTGAACGCCTCAAGGTTGGAGGGGCAGAGGTGGGTAAAAAGATGACTGCAGGAATGAGCTCAATGAGTTTCAAGGTGAAGGAGCTTTTCCAAGGCACAAATCAAGCGGATAAGTTTGTCGAGGATGCTACATCAGAAGCCCTAGATGAACCTGACTGGGCTTTGAATCTTGATCTATGCGACATGATTAATAATGAAAAGGTCAACAGTATTGAATTGATCCGTGGAATAAAAAGGCGGATCATGTTAAAGAATCCAAGGGTTCAGTACCTAACTTTAGTGCTTCTTGAAACAATTGTTAAGAACTGTGAGAAGGCTTTCTCAGAGGTTGCAGCTGAGAGAGTTCTTGATGAGATGGTAAAACTAATTGATGACCCGCAGACTGTTGTTAATAATCGCAACAAGACTTTGATGCTGATTGAAGCTTGGGGGGAGTCTACCAGTGAGCTACGCTATTTGCCTGTATACGAAGAAACATACAAGGTAATGATCTTTGGTGTCTCTTTAATATTGGTTCATATTATTTTAAAGTATGAATTAGAATTCCAACTCTAGTTTCCAAGTGCCACTTCCCTCACCAAATGCTCATTTGGCTATATAAGAACAAAATTTAGTAAAAAATAAAGGGGGGGTGGGGGGAATATGACAACAGTTCTGCTACTAAGATAAATGTTTTGACCATATCTAGTATTGAATTGTGAATAGAGAAACAGAATATTTAGAAGATGCAGGTGAAGTTATGGGGAAAGATTAAATGTTGCTGGCTGTTGAATCAGGAGACTATTTGAGGTTGTAAGGGAGGGTTTACTGAATATTCAAATCACTGCATTAGAAACTTTGAGATGATCCCAAATAGGCACTGCTTCAAAATGATAGGCTTTTCTTTTTTGGTTTTTTTCAAGCATACGTCGTAGCCTTCCCAGTTGGTGGTAATTATTTATGCATGAAAGTATAGTTTTTATGTTTGATCACCTCTTTTCTCATGTGGGTTTTGCATTTCAGAGTTTGATATCAAGGGGTATTAGGTTCCCTGGTCGCGACAATGAGAGCTTGGCACCTATTTTTACTCCCCAGCGGTCAGTTTTGGTCTCAGAGACAGATGCTAGTGTTGCACAGCAGATTGAGCAGAGTATCCCCGTGCAAAGCTTTACAGCAGAACAAACAAAGGAAGCATTTGATGTGGCAAGAAACGGTATTGAGCTACTTTCAACTGTTCTGACATCTTCTCCGCAGCAAGATGCTTTAAGGGTATTCTTTCTCTTGTTCCTTTGGTTTAGTTGCACAGTTTACTATTGTTATTGCCGCCTCCTTTTTTTGTCAAGAGAAGAATATTGTTATTACTGTTGCTGCTATATTTTTAACACTACTACTGTAGCTATTGGTTTCATTATCACTTGTGGGATATCCACACGCTACTATGGTCAGTTACGTGGTCTTGTAAGGACATGTGATCTGCGATGGACTGAATTACATATTTGATGCTATCCATGAAGTTTTTGTGCTTTGTCATATTTTGGGTAATGTAATATTAAGTGATGATAGCAGAACACATTTGTAATACCTGTAAGGTAGAATGCTCTTGCATTATTGTTATTATTCTTGAAGCAAGTAGCTTGTCCGGTTAAGTGTTTACAATAGACTAGGTCATGTTTTTATCAATCAATATCCTTTGTGGATTGGAAAGTAGTAAGTGCAAACATGTCTGACAAAAACAGGAAAGAGGAATTCCTGTTACCAAATTATAAACATGGCTAAAATGGCGTACAACTTATATTTTTTTGGTCCCTTGCTAGGATGACTTGACAATCACACTGGTACAGCAATGCCGACAGTCTCAATATGCTGTCCAGAGAATTATTGAAACTGCTGGGGATAATGAGGCCCTGCTATTTGAGGCCTTGAATGTGAATGATGAAATCCAGAAAGTTATGTCTAAGTATGAGGAGTTGAACAATCCCTTGGTCATTCAACGTGAGCCAGAACCCGCCATGATACCTGTTGCTACTGAACCTGATGATTCACCCCACTATGGACAAGAAGATGCCCTGGTTAGAAAACCAGCTGCTTCCCGAGCTGGGGCCCAAAGTGGGAACAATGATGACATGATGGATGATCTTGATGAAATGATATTTGGGAAGAAAGGAGGCAGCGGGGGCACGTCTGAAGGTGGCCAAGATACTAAGAAGAAGCAAGCACGGGAGGATGATGATCTCATCTCCTTCTGATTATGCTTTACAATGTCAATTCCTTGTATTTGCATAGTGGCCTATGATGCTGGTTTTTACCTGGCTATTTAGGTTGATAGTTGAAGACAATTATGTTTGATAATATGTTTAACTTCGGATGAAAAAGAAGTTGGATTGTGCTTTCCTTGTTCTCTTTCTTTCTATTCAGCACATCTGGCATTGTCTCTGCAAACCTGGTGTAAGTAATTCATTTGATTCGATTGATTATTGACCAATCTCTTCTATCCTCAAGTACCATCGTTTGGGGTTACTTTTTTTGGATTTGAAACATGAGCACTCCATTTATTGACCAATCTCTTAGCCTAATATATATTTTTTACCTTTCTTTCCTTTTTTAATGTTTTTTTATTAATAAAATATATCATTCTATTTTATCTTTGAAAATTTTAAATTAATTCATCGTAATTTTAAATTATAATACTAATAGAGTTCACCTAAAAAGTTAAAGGATAAAAATATATAAATTGCATATTTACAGGATTAAAAGGTGATTTATTTTTATAATTGTCTGGAACCACACCAAAGATATATTCTTATATTATTATATTGTTAAGTTAAATACAATTCAATACAAATACATTCATTTATATTTCAAGAGTATTTTAGTCTTTTTGTTTAAAAAATATGTTTTTAAATCCATTTGTTTATAAAAAAAAATGTGTTAGATAAAGATAAAGCTAATTTTTAATTCAATTTTTTATTAAATATAACAAAATAGTACATGTGATTAGAGGTGTGCATACAATGGGTTAGGTGGATTGGTTTTGTATTTTATTTTTTTTAATATATTTTTTAAAATATTTATTTTTAATAATTAAAAAACTATTATATTAAATTTATGTTTTAATATTTGATTAAAATTAGGTCTAAAAAGATTTGATTTTTTCTAAATGACAAAAAAATTAATACAAATATTTATTATTTAATTTCGTATTAATTTAAGTATAGATTGTATGCATAAATATGAATAATAAGCATGTGGTTAAATACATAATAACATGACTTACATGTGTGTATATGAAAATGAAAATAGATATCAGATAAAATTTTAGATTAATTAAAATTGATAGTTGAAAAACTTAGAAAATTATTAGTTTTATTATTCTACCTTTTTACTTAATAAAATTATTATATTAAAAAATTAAAAAATATACATATAACAAAATATATGTATTGGATGATCAATTTCTATAAAAAATAATAATATTAAGATCTAATTCAACTCATCGTGGATTGGTTTTGTAATTTCAGAATCTGAACCAATCAACGACAATGAAAAAATTGAGTAATTTAAGGTTGGATTTGTTTGGATTGTATGAATTTTATAGGATCTATTTAATTTTGAATTCTTTTACATGTGATACATACATGTTTGTATTTTTTAATAGATATATATTTAATGAAATATTTTTAATTAAAAAATAATCAATTTTTTAACAAATATTTGGATTTCGATAAAACTTAAATTAAATTTTTATTACTTAAAATGTGACTTTGGATATAAAAAAATTCAACGATACCCTCGAGATTTTGATTTTCAAAAATTAAGATTTTTTTAAAATAAAATAAAAACTATATATTTTTATTAATGAAAAATAACAAAAAAACCAAAACAGACTTAGAAACCCTTCCACTTCTTCCTCACTTTCTCCCATTTTTCTCTCCCTTTTTCTCCCTTTCTCTTTTACTCACTCTTTCTCTCTCAATTTTGTTTTTATCTTTATTAATAAATTAATAATGAGAGAAAAACTGAGAAAGAAATGACGAAGGATACGGAGGGAGCGAGAGAGAAAGAGTAGGTAGGAAAAGTGGGACTTTTTTAAAAAAAATTATTAATAAAATATATAATTTTTATTTTATCTCTTAAATTATACTAATTTTAAAAAAATTAATTTAATTATTCATACTTTTAAAATACAAGACTAACGAAACTCATCTAAAAAGTTACATAATTAAAATATATAAATTACCCGGTTTCATGACTAAAATAATCATACACTCTTATTTTATTTGTATAATTGTTTGGAACCACATCAAATATATACTAGTATAATATTAATTGTTAAGTTAAATATAATTTAATACAAATACATACACATATACATACATATATATATATATATCCCCTTTTTACAATTTAATACAAATAATGGTGGATATCCCCCTTTTACACATTAGAAGTTGTTTAGTCTTTTTATTTAGAAAATATGTTTTTAAATCTATTTATTTATAAAAAAATGTGTCAAATAAATAAAAATATAATTTTTTTATTAAATATAACAGAACATTACATGATTAAGGGTGTGTATACCATGGGTTGATTTGAATTTAAGCTAAAATCAAAAATGAGCCAATAACTTTGATTTCTAAAAATTAAGAATCAATTTAACAATAAAACCTATGAAACCAATCCAAACTAAACTCTTTAGAAAAAGATGTAATTTAATTTTGAACTATACTTGATTTTTTTATGTTAATTTGAATTATTTCTCTTCACGTTTGTATGATTTATTCTGAGTTTAATGCTTCTAATTAACTCGCTATTAATAATATGATTTTAATCTTGTGATTTACTATCGAGTTATAGGATAGATATAGAATATTTTGGTATAAATAAATATAGATATCAAAAGATTTGTATGAATTTGTATAGTATTAAAATCATTGGTCTTGATGTTTTCTTAATTTATTAAATTGCATACTCTTATGTAAATTAATGAACACAAATATTTTTATTAGTTAGACAAGTAAAGCATAATGAGGGATTAAGTGAAATCGATTTCCTATAAGTTTTATTCTCATTGATTTAATTTTCGAAAAGAAAATATTTATTTTCTTTTGCGCATTTTCATTAATTTGATTTGGTTATAAATTTCAATTATGACAAACTTATTGACATAAAATTGAGATTAATACAATTTTAGTATTTGTTAAAAGTAAGTTAACAATCCTTGAGGACAATATTATTCTTATCACTTTATTATAAAACTATCATATTGTGCATTGTAGTTTTGTATCGATCGAGTTTTTGAAAAATATTCATTTAAAATTGATTTAAATACATCTTAATTTAAATTAGATTTAAATAAATCTTCTTTTAAATTTGAGAGTCTTTAACAATATATTTTTAAAATTTTGGATCTTAATTTTCTTTTAATCGAAACAAAATTTAAATAATAATAATAAAGTCTAAAATCAATAAAAATAAATAAGACTAAAGTTAAAGTTCAAAAGTGATAAATTATTTTAAATTATACAAATCACAACCTAATAATAATGAAAAAATCGAGTAACTTTGGTTAATTTGGTTTGAATTGTATGGGTTTGGTCAAATTAATTTAATTTTGAACACCTCTTTATGCAAGTATGAAAATGTCAACGTTATGAATGACATTATTCCCGTAATATTTCTTTTGTATACATCCAGATATCATAATATGATATACATATTTTTTAGTTAAATTATAGTGAAAATGTTGATAAAATATTGATAAAATATAGTTGTCATTAAAATATAACTTAAATGTATTTTTTTAACTAAATTGTCACTAAAATTACAAACATCACCAAAATATCGAACAAAATATCAAAAATATAAATTCTTGATTTTCTTATTCTTTCTAAATAATCATTCCAATTCAATTATTTTCAATTATGTAGTAGATAATATATTCTTGATTTTATTGTAGTATGCTTGCTAAACATATCATAACTTCTAAAAATGAATAATTGATGAAATTTATTTTCATATTATCGAGATTTATCAATTTATATAACTGTTAGAATTAGATAGTCTACTTAATCATTTCAAAGCTTTTAACTATTAATTTTATAATATTTTACAAAAAACAATATATTTAAAAATACATATATTAAATAAAAAATTAGTTTATAAAAAATTTTCACACTTTTAATAAAGTTTTGATAGTTTCCATGATTTTTTCTAAAATTTTCATCAACAACGAAAATATCTTTTACATTTTCATAAAAATTATATTTCGATATCTTTACTAAAATCGATATTTCAAATTTTGCCTACATGTGACATATGTATATTTGTATTTTTCGATAGACATATATCTAATAGATTATTTTTAATTAAAAACTACTTAATTTTTTTTAACAAATATTTGGATTTTGATCAAATTTAAATTAAGTTTTTATTATTTAAAGTATGACTTTAGATAGAAATTTTTTTCAATAATACCATTGAGATTTCGATTTTCTTCATAATATCCAAGATTTTTAAAAATAGGCACTAATATTCTCAACGCTTATAAATCTCCCCAAATACCCCTATTTAGTATAGAAGTAATAATAAATATTAGTGATACAATTTTTTAATGAAAATATCAAAAGTGTCTCTCAGGTTTTCCTTTTTCTTTTTGAATTCCCTTAATATTTAAAAAAATATTTCTAATGATATCGAGATTAAATGTATTATCAAAGATAATCCCATTTAATAACACTATTAATTTTTTTATCCACATACTTTTTCATTTTTTCTAAATTATTAAAATATCTTTGAAAATTAAAATAAAATATTTTATTTATTTATTGTATTTATTATTGTTAAAAATAAAAATGTATAATAAGTGAAGACACACATATAAAAATTAAAAAAATATATTTAAATTAAAAATAGTTATAAAAATAATCTTATATAATTTATTTATTTTCTAAATCAATGAATCACATCATTTATTATTTTTAAATATTTATTATTTTGATATATTAAATAAAATTTTCTCTATTGTTACTAGCATTTATTTATTAAAAAAATAATTAATTAATTAATTAAACCGAGGAAAAAGTTAAATTTTTTACATTGACTCGTGAAAAATTGGAAATTTATTTAACATAATTAAAAATTATTTCTCATTGAACACATAAAAAACGTATTTATAAAAAATCAATAATTTATTATAAAATCAGATATAATTTATTTTCAATTTTTTAAAACTTTTATAAATTAATTTAATTTTTTAACCATTACATTTGAAGCTATATGATTTATTTTAATTAAATTGATCTTTAACCTTTTTAGACAATATAAAATAATGAAAATTAAATAAAGTGATATCTCCAAAATTTATTACAATAAAAATAATACTAGTATTCAATAGGTTCGAATGAATAAATTTTAACATTGAAATGATCTAAATAATCATAATTTTATTTAAATAAAATTCAATTAGACAATGTTTAATGTAAAATGATTAACTAAAATTTTAAAATAGTATAGATATATAAATTCAAAACAAGTGATACTACTTTTTGATACAAGTTTTATAGTGTTATTTTTATTATTTTTTAAAAAATTAAAACTTAACAATTTTACTAGATGTGATTATTTAGAATAAATAAAAAAAAATGATTTATTGTATCTATTTCATTAAATGTCAAAACAAATAATATTTTTATAAAAATTAACAAAAATAGTAAATGATATGATTTGTTGATATAAAAAAGAAATCAATAATATAAGATAATTCTTACAGCAAATTTTAATTTCTAAATATTTCTTCATTTATTATAAATTTTTATTTTTATAGTAAATATATATATAATTTTTAAAGAGTATTATAATTACTTAAAAAAATTGAAAAATACAAAGATAAAAAAATTAACACTGTTATTAATTGGATTTATATTTGATAATATATTTAACTGAGACTTTTTCTAAATGTTAAGAACATTGGTGAAAAAAAGACATATCACAATCATTATTAATATTTTTCATGAAAAAATCATGAAAAAATCACGTTTAGTGTAACATACGTTATTGACAAAGGGTATTTACAAAGATTCAATAAACATTAACAATATTATCACCTTAAAAGAGATAGGACGGCATTAGTGAAAAAAAAATCAAAACCTTAAAAGATATCATTGAAATTTTTTCCTTTAAATATTATACAATAAATTTTTTGTTTAATTTTGAAAGAAATTTTTTCTTAAAAACTTGAATAATTTTTTTAATTAAATATTAATCATTTATGTATATATTTATAGAAAAATATAAAATATATATGATACATATACTATTATAATATATTTAACAAAAAATACGATAAAAAGTTAACTTTAATACATTTTTTTTACGTATAAAAAGACTTAAATGATATATAATTTTTTGTAAAATGTGACTTAAAAACACTTTATATATAAAAACTTACTAAAGAATACATTTACTCAAACAAAATAATCATTTAGACGATTTATCCTATATATTAAAAGAGCATTTTAAGGGATAGATATCCTGATGTTCTATTTTTTTAATAAAAATATTATTTGGTTTTCTAAATTTGAAAAAAACATATTTATTAGTCATTTTATTTATAAAAAATGAAATACATGAAAAAATTTAATAATATTAATAAAAATTTTATTAATAAATTTTTTAAAATAGAATAATTAGGTATTTTTGTATAGTAAGAAGTCAAATAACGAGTACATGATTGCTAGTTTTTTTCTATGAAATAATTTTAAAATTATTAAATATTTTGGAAACATTTTTTAAAATAAAAAAAAACTTTAAATCAACCGAAATTTTTCTACTCGCATTTTTTTTTCCAAATAGGAACTATATGTCAGACAAAAAGATCGAAAAAGATAACGGTTTATCCGAAAAAAATAGATGGAATTGTTATTGTTAAAAATAAAAAATAAAAAATATAAATATAAAAATAAATTAAAATTTTATTTAATAATTTAATATTGTAATACTTTTAAAATTTAAAATATTGCTAGCAAAAATTGTTGTAAGGCTACCAAAATAAATTCACATGAATGAGATATAATAATGGGTTATAGATAAACATCCCATTAGTGTGTGGGCCAATGAACAAATTAAGTATAAACAATCACCAGAGGACCACACCATAATCACAGTCCTTGGAGACGATCTTCGCGTTCGTGGTTAACTTGTCCACAACCACATCACAGTTCACCTTAACAGTAATTTCCCACGTCTTAACAGCACCCACTTTAATCTTAACAGCCGTCCTCAACTTCAATTTCATATGCACCTTCCCTTGGCTCTGCGCCGAGATCAAGGCCTTCCGATCGGTGGCGTTCAGCTTTATTTCGGGCCCCGTTAACGCCATCTTCAACATCGTAATATTGTTTGACGGCTGGTAAAATGTTGGCAGAACACCTTCGCACAAATTGATACCAGAGTAGGAGATGCTAACAGAGCTACCTTTCCTGTAGTAGATACCGATCTTGTTGTTAGGGTTATGGGCTCTGATAGTGGCGTTGATTTTAGGCGATATTGTGGATGGAGACGTAAGGTTGATTCCCTTGATGGAGAGATTGTCTACAGAGTATTTGGGCGATTCCGGTCGGAAGACAAGGTAGAAAACAGCAACTGAAATGGCGGCTAGGATAGTGAAGATGACAAAGAGGCCGAGTAGCCAGCAAAGGCAAAGGCAGCAAGAGCTCCGGCGAGGTTTCCGAGGAGCATATTGACTGTAGCGAAAAGAATTTTCAGGGGGAGGGAGGCGGTAGACTTGGTCCTTTGGGATTTGAATGACGTAAGTTCCAGTTGGAGGGACTGGTTTTTCCTGCGCAGGAGAGATGGGTTTTTGGGGAATTTCCTTGTTGTTGTTGTTGTTGTTGTTGGGTGAAGGATCGGTTGTTCTGTTGTGGACTATATCGGCCATTTTGTTGTGTCTCAACTCTGAAGCCTCTTTTAAATAGAATACCGATTAATGGAGAGAAGAGAAATGTTCCAAATGGAAATGGAGAAGATGATATGCAGGTTGTGTATACAGTACCGTATCCCTGTAGATAGGTAGGTGTCTCTAAAACCTTAGTGGAAGCCAAGCAAATGGCAAAAGTTTATCAAACATAAATAAATTAATTATAAGACAATCAGACAAATATAATGAGGTGAGAAGGACTCGGCAATCCCACCGCGTAAACACACACTGCATTCAATTTCCATGAAACCAAGAAACCGCGTTATAATTACACATACCGCGTAAACAACACAATGGGTTGCGTTTTAATTCTAGGAAAATTCAACTCCAATTATATAATATTTATAATTTAATTTTTTTTTCAAACTTATATTCCTTTCATATATCCGTAAATTTTTTTTTTTGGTTACATATCCATATAAATTTTCTAAACTGAAATTTATATTCATTTTTTTTCCTTTTCTGTGCTTTCCACGATTTAATAAATATTTATAGTGCAATTCCCACATAAAATATACTTTGAAATATTATAAAAATTGTGCCAATTTTATTTCCCTCTTAATTTCTTTCTTCCTCAATCTTCTTTTTTCTATAGCATAACTTAATTGAAAGCAGAGTTGAATTTCTTCCTAAAAAAATATTTACGTTTTCAATTGAAATGGGGTGGTATAAATTGTATACGACACACCACTTTTACCAATGCCACACGTAAGGGGGGTCGTGAAAGGGAGATAAAGCACGATTCCAGGTATTGAAATTATGCTTTGGTCTAAAAGTGGGTTTGAAACGGGAGAAATTAGTACACTTGTCACCCACAGGTTTTCTGTCTTCTTCGCTCTTACTGAAAGAGGGTCGCTTTTGGTTTCTATTTATCGACGGTTTGTTCGACTTCATCTCCCTTTCAACATTAACAAACTTTTAAGTCTCTTCATAGACTAAATCTAACGAGCGTGGCGTGGATATTTTCAATTGTATGAAAAGGCCATTATCACGCTTTATGCCCTTCCGAAAAGCTTCTTTGGCTATTGAATCGGGGTATTGGGTAATTTCCATCTTTTTTATTTTAAATCTCCTCATGTAAGCTTCGATCAATTCATCCTCCTCTTGGATAATCGAGAATAGGTGATGTGACTCCTTCTTGATGGGTTTATTACAAGCATAATTAGTAATAAATACTCTGATCAGAGCGTCAAAACTGGTAACACTCTTGGAGGGTAATTTCATAAACCATTGTTGGGCTGAATCTTGAAGAGTAGCTGCAAATAATTTGCAATGCATGGATTCTTTTTTATCTTTAGATAGGCTCACTGCAGCCATAGCCATTTTGAATTGAAGAACATGTGCAACAGGATCTTTAGTCCCCTTGTATGCGGGGCATTTGGGGGAATTGAATTTGAGAGGGGGTACTGTTAATTCAATGGCGTCAGAGAAAGAAGATGTGGATAATTGATTACAAACGTTTTCTATATCACCCCAAGGTTTTGTCTTTTCATGTTTCGCAAATCTATCATTAACCTTGATCCACATTTTTTCTTCAATATCTTTTAACCTTTTGTCCAATTCTCCACTCGGATTGCACGGTGGAAAGGACTCAATTGTTGGTCTATATATTGGGAGACTTGGGTGAGATGTCCCGTCTACGAGGGGAGGATTTGAAATATGAGTCGCATGCTCTTTTCTGACGGGTTGATGCACCCTCTGAGAATCTCGAGGTGTAAAGAGGGAACTTTTTGTTTCTGAATATGTGTCTCGTTCTAATCAAGATCTTAATTCTTTATTATCCTTTTGACATTCAATAAAATCTTGTTGTAATTCTATGATTTGTTTTTGAAGTACCTGTATCATTGCATCCCCTTCATAAGCTGGATTATCAGGCAAGTTGGACGAGTGTACTTCGCTTGTCGAAGTGCGCCTTGTGGCGTGATTTGACAACGACCTAATGGGTGAGGAGTGAGGTGCCCTATTATTTTCACATTCTAAAGCCTCTGGAACGAGATCGTTTGGTTCTGGAACCTTTGGGACGAGGTCGTTTGGTTGGATAGCGAATGGATGATCCATTTAGATGAGGCGATACCAGTAAATTCTCTTAAAAAAATCGTTCCCACAGACAACACCAATTGTTAGGAGAGAATTTAAGTATCTAATTTTAGTGATTTTTAATGAGATAAGAAATTATGTCTTTTTTGAATCCCCCTTCTCCTCTCATCTAAGCGGTGTATATATAAGCATCTTTAAGTACATAACAAGGTTCGTATTAGCGACCTAGTCACAATAAACTAGTTACAGAATCGAGATCTTCGTTACAAGTACATACAAATAAAGGGTTTTATATACAGGTTACTCATAGATAACGACCTAGACATCGAGGACATCATAACTATACCAAGTCTTGTCATTCCAAACCCCGCTGCTTGAGGATGAGATGTTTTGTAGATTAGGTTGACGTGTTTTTTTGAGTTCGTTGGGCACAGGTCTTTTACAGAGCTAGCTTTTATATCCCCGCTTCGTCCTAGTGGGATACCTATACATATTAGGACGCATGTCCGTTATATATTTAATATCGAACAATTACAACTCTAATACTTAAGCTTAATTGTTTTGATGTTTTTAAAGTTATAAGATATGAGAAAAAAAGAAGAATCCTTTAGTATTTTTGGACGTGTCTATTGATAAAGACTATTAAGAAAGAATTACTATTAAGGTAAATTTAAAACTAATTATCTCTTGTCTATTTGATACTTTGCAACACTTTTTATATTAGAAGTAATATGTAAACGTGTTTTTGGTCCCAAGTCCCAACTAACTGTTAAATGCTCTTTTTTTTAAATGTAGCTATTTTTTAATGTTGTTCCGAAGACAAAGTGAGAACTTTCGGGCACTTTGTACTGGTATTTCCATTCTTTTTCAAAGATTTCTTTACTATGGTTAATTGATTGGTCTCTGTTAATGTTCGATGAACAGTTGAATGCTTATATTCAGCTAGTGTTTAATGTTGTTTGGTAGGATTGGTTTATTTGGTACCTTGCTTAATAATTAGTAAATTACATGCAGATAATTTGACATGTCAGTATTTTTGGACTATTTGCTTATTAAGGGCCAAATAGGGAATATCTTGCATTTCTATTTTAAATGTGTTTTTATTCTTCATGTGTTTGGAATTTTAAATTTGTACCAATCATGTACCTATATATGTGTTTTCAGATAACTATGATTCATGATATTTGTTATTAACTATTGTCCTTGGTATGTAAATCACTTTCCTACATTAAATAACATAGAAGGATCTATCTATTTTTGCCAAAGCATCATGGTAACCATAACTGTTATTCTTGGAAAAAGAAAAAAAGGAAAATGAAAATCTTTCATAATGCTATGATGTCTTCTTTTATAGGTGAGAAGAGAATTGGAAAGTTTACTGGCAAGCCTATCTGTTGAAAAAACAAGAAATAACTCTACACAAAAAAGTTCTCTAGTTTGTATTATTTTCTTCATGTTTTCATTACAATTGTATAGCTATTTATAAGGAAATTTTACTCCTTCAATTACTCTTTAAATTAAGCATTCCTTGATTTACTCCTTAAATTAAGGATTCCTTGTTTTACTCCTTGAATTAAGCTCTTTATTTTATTCCTTGAATTAATGTCCTTGTTTTATTCCTTGAATTAATGTCCTTGTTTTATTCCTTGAATTAATGTCCTTGTTTTATTCCTTGAATTAAGGACTAATATCCAATACTCCCCCTCAAGCTGGATCCAGAAGTTTTATGGATCCAAGCTTGGACAAAAGTCGTTGAAATTGATGAGAAGCCAAGGGCTTGGTGAAGATGTCAGCCAGTTGGTCGAAGCTTCTTGTATAATGTGTCTGAATCACCTGTGATTGAACTTGTTCACGAACGTAATGACAATCAACTTCAATGTGTTTTGTCCTCTCGTGAAACACTGGGTTTGATGCTATATGCATAGCTGCCTGATTGTCACAAAATAAGGACATAGGAAGAGTTGTAGGAACACCTAAATCACACAGAAGACCTTTAAGCCATATCAACTCACACGCAGTTGAAGCCATTGCACGATACTCTGCTTCGGCACTTGATCTGGCAATGACAGTTTGCTTCTTACTCTTCCATGTGACCAAGTTTCCACCGACAAATGTACAGTAGCCAGTGGTGGACTTGCGATCAATTGCATTCCCTGCCCAATCAGCATCACAATATCCCATGATTTGTGTGTTGTCATTCTTCTTCATGATAATACCACGACCCACTGATCCTTTTAAGTAGCGTAAGATCCTTTTAACAAGGGTCAAATGCTCAAGTGTCGAGGAGTGCATGAATTGGCTCACAATACTTACAGAATATGTGATGTCAGGTCTGGTGATTGTTAGGTAGATCAACTTACCAACCAGTCATTGGTAATAACTTATATCCATGAGTGGCGTGCCCTTCAGGCTAGGTTTGAGCTTGCTGTCAAGAGGGGTAATGGTTGGTTTAGCATCGCTCATGTTAGCTTCCTTAAGCAAATCTAGGACATATTTCCTTTGGTTAAAAAAGAGTCCCTTGTGCGAGGTTGCCATTTCTATACCAAGAAAGTACTTCAATATCCCAAGGTCTTTAATTGCAAACCTTTGTCTGAGGGCCTGTTTGAGGTTGAAAATCTCGTCAGCATTATCACCTGTAATTATCAGATCATCTACATAAATCAGCACAACCAATTTGCCCATAGATCCTGTGCGAACAAATAGTGAGGAATCGACATTGCTACTTTTGAAACCAACACTAGTGAGAACTGAGCTTAGCTTGGCATACCAAGCTCGTGGGGACTGTTTCAAACCATAAATGGATTTGTGCAATTTGCACACTAAATCCAGTTCATTGCTTTGAGGATGCCCAGGTGGCAATTTCATATAGACTTCTTCTTTGAGATCACCATGCAAGAATGCATTCTTCACATCCATTTGGTACATGGACCACCCCTTGTTTACAGCCACAGACAATAGTACTCTTACTGTGTTCATTTTTGCAACAGGTACAAATGTTTCTTTGTAATCCACCTCGAATGTTTGAGTGAATCCCCGAGCCACCAATCTTGCTTTATACCTCTCAATTGATCCATCTCACTTGAATTTGAGCTTATAGATCCATTTGCAACCCACAACTTTCTTGCCTTTTGGAAGTTTGGTGATGCTCCATGTGTTGTGTTGATCTAGGGCTTTAAGTTCTTCTTGCATGACTTCCTTCCACACCTCTAGGCTGTTGGCCTCATGAAAGTTTTGAGGCTCACTGTAACTCGATATAGCGTTGAGGAATGCGGCATGAGTTGGTGTCACTCTCTTATATGACACATAATTTGAGATGTGATGTGTGGGTTTGTAGGTGACAAAGTCTTGAAGTCTTGTGGGAGGTTGCCTAACACGCATTGGATTACGTCGTGGAGCAGAATGAGTTATCTCACACTCGTTCACATCTTGTAGCATATTATGAGGATCATCTTGATTATCACCATCTTCATGCAGTGTACCATTAAGACGAGACCCTTCATTGTTACTTTCAGTGAGAGATGCATCAATGTTGACATGGATGGGATCTTGTTGTTGTGGAGCCTCAAGTTCGATTCTTGGTAATGGAAACACATACAAGATGCCATCCCCTTGACTTGTGATTTCATGTGACTTGCTGAAAAAAGGGTTAGTTTCATAAAATCGAACATCTTTAGACATAATTAATCTTCTAAGTTGGGGATCATAACACTTATATCCCTTTTGTGTAGATGAGTAACTAAGAAAAATATATTTAACAGCTCTAGGATCCAATATATCTCGATGATGAGATTGAATATGTACAAAACAGATACAGCCAAAGACTCTAAGGTGTGAAAGGTTAATTTTCCTTCCTTTCATGACCTCTAGAGGAGACTTGAAATCCAAGACTCGACTCGGTAATCTATTGATGATGTAAGCAGCTGCCATAACCCATTGGGACCAGAATCTCTTTGGTACATTCATTTGTAGCATTAATGCTCTAGTTTTTTCAAGTAAGTCCCGGTTTTTGCGTTCAGCTACACCATTTTGTTGAGGTGTGCCAACACAACTTGTTTGATGCATAATGCCATGAATGCTCAAATATTGTTTCATGATATGGGACATGTATTCGGTGCCATTGTCAGACCTTAAGGTTTGAATTTTAGAAGAGAAGTGATTTTTAACAAGATTATGAAAGTCCTTAAATACTTCCATAACTTCATTCTTAGACTTTAAAAGATATAACCATGTCACTCGAGAGAAATCATCAACAAAAATCACAAAATACTTATAACCATCAAAAGATTCATTAATTGGTCCCCATACATCTGAATGAACTAGTTCAAAACACTTACTAGCCCTAGACAAGGAAGAATTAAAAGGCAATCTAGTGGCCTTAGACAAGTGACAAGTTTCACATGCAATTTCATCATTTCCTAAGTTTGGAAATAAAGTTGACAAAATTGGTAGAGAAGGGTGAGCTAAACGTTGATGCCACAATTGATTATCTTGGATAGCATTAAACTTGGCTTGAAACCCTCTGGGATTGCTCTTGGATATGTAATAGAGACCATCTAAGTAAAACCTTTCACCAATCGTCTTTTTGGTGACACAATCTTGAAAAATGACATTATGAGGAGAAAAAATGGCTAAGCAATTCAAGGTATTTGTTATTTTTCCTACAGACAGGAGTTGGAAAGGAAAGGAAGGTACATATAAAACTGCAGACTCGATTTCATCTGACATTAATTTTATTTTTTCCTTTCCTAAAACCTTTACATTCTCACCATTTGCAATTGAAACTTGAGAAGGATTTGCTAATTTTTCAAACTTATGAGACTTTGACACATGGTTTGTCATATGATCTGTGGCACCTGAATCTACAACCCAAAAATCATGCAACATATTTATTTTAAGAGCAGTTTTAAAGGCTTTTATGATACCTTGCATGTCCTCTTGTGGTATGAGTTTTGTATCTGCCAAGAAGCCCGCAAACTTGCCTAGCAATGCTGTCGAGTTTCCTTCTTCTATGCTATCCACACAACCAATTCTAGCTCCTCCTGTCTTGCTTTGAAGATACAACATAAACTCATTCATGAGTTCAGCTGGATTCGCTGTGAAGTTCTTGAATGGATCAGACCCATTAGAGGTAGAGGAAAAAACATGATTTGCACGGTGTCCAGTACGATTCACTTTCTGTAAACCCTTATCCTTTATAAAATCAGGTTTTAATTCTGGATGTAGAATCCAACATGTGTCCTTAACATGGCCCGTATGGTTTCAATGTTGACACTTCAAGTTTGGATGCTTCCCTTTGTACTTCCTCTCGTTGGTTAGATAGGCTCTTGCCTCAGGTGAACTAGCCATTGTATCCTTGTTCATTACTTTCCTTCTTACTTCTTCACGTTGAATTGTCGCACATACATTGGTGAAGGAAGGAAGTTCAGTATTCATGAGTATATGGCATCGTATATCTTCATATGTTGAATCCAGACTGGACAAAAGTTGAAATATCTTATCTTCTTCCGCTCTCTTTCGTAGCAGAGCTACATCGGTTGTATGAGGACGATATATTTCCAACTCATTCCACATGCTTTTCATGCTTCCTAAGAGTTGTACAAAAGGCTTGCCATCTTGTTGCAGAACTGAGATGTCTTTCTTTAATTGAAAAACTCGTGCAGCATTGTTTTGACTGCCATACATTTCCCTGACCGTCTCCCATAGTTGGTATGTAGATTGAGAGTAACTGAATATTTTAGCTAATTTACGTTCCATGGAATTTAGGAGCCATGACATAACCAGCTGATCCTTACTAAGCCACGATTCATAAGTTGGTGAGGAAACATTAGGTACTTCGATGCTTCCATTTATGAACCCCAACTTGGACCTTCCACCTAGAGCCAGAGACACTGCTCTTGACCAAGGCAAGTAATTAAACTCATTCAACAAGATTGAGCTTAATCTTTGATTTGGGTTGACATCCACCTCATGCATATTCATGAAGGAAAGCACTGATGAACTTTCAGCTTCTGATCCTAGCGACTTGTCTTCATCCATTTCAAAGATTGAAGATGCTAAGATAATAATAAAGCAGAAGCAAGTTAATTTTCCTGCTCTGATACCATGTTGAAAAAACAAGAAATAACTCTACACAAAAGAGTTCTCTAGTTTGTATTATTTTCTTCGTGTTTTTATTACAATTGTATAGCTATTTATAAGGAAATTTTACTCCTTCAATTACTCTTTAAATTAAGCATTCCTTGAATTAAGGATTCCTTGTTTTACTCCTTGAATTAAGGATTTCTTGTTTTACTCCTTGAATTAAGCTCCTTGTTTTACTCATTGTTTTAAGCTCCTTGTTTTATTCCTTGAATTAATGTCCTTGTTTTATTCCTTGAATTAATGTCCTTGTTTTATTCCTTGAATTAAGGACTAATATCCAATACTATCTATTACCAAGGATCATATTCTTATCAAATTATCAAAGGATTTATGGCACAAGTATATATTTTTATTTTATTTTATATATTTTAGAATTGATGCATTATGTCTAATTGTGTCTGCATTATATGTCTTCTTTTTGTTTCATTATATTAAATTTCTTTTTGGGTTATTTGAGTTATTTGACATTTAACAAAATATTATTTATTTATTTTTTATAGTTGTTCCCGTTCGTATCATATAATCTACTTTGTTCCAACATAATCATAAACACTATAATTCTAACCTTTATAAATGTGCACTGATGTTCAAAATTGTAACAAATTCTTGTATATTTTTCAGTTGAACTAAAATTGAAGAATCTAGCTACTAGCATAATCTAAAAAAAAGATAATTGAATTCGATCGTGCTTTTATCTATTTTGAATGTAGACAAAACTTAGAGCAAAGGCTAAAGCTTCATTAGGCATACCCTTCAAATTTATTGTCTTGTTCATGACATAAATAAAATTTCATAGGTAAAAATTCTTGGAAAGAAATCACCATCGAATGGCAATAAGATTGCGACCCCAAAATGCTGAAGAGTTAGTGACAGATGCAAATTTTGTCGATTACGTGGAATTGCAGCCTGAGGTATTGTCATTTCTATTTATTATTTCTATCCTTAGAATTTTGAAATGTGAATCTATTAGACTTTTCTATAAATTTTCTTCATAGAAGTTATTCGAGGCTTTATCTTTAGTTTGACTCAATTAGTAATTTTTGGCTTTTACTTTACCTCAACTTAAATGAATGAAACTTAGAAAAAACAAATAGGATATATACCCTTATGAATTCGATGAGATTCTTATTGAATTTGCATCGTATAAATGTGTATATGAAGTTGTTGTCATGCTTGTTGTGAAGGTTTTACATTTCTCTTTCTTAATTTAAATAACATCATTGTCTCATTGCCACCACCTTTACGATGTATCTTGCTTTTAGTACTTCTCAATGTTCAATTTTTTGACTTGCTTTCTACTCTACATATTTTGATGTTCAACTTATATGAGTTTCATTTTATGTTGTACCTGTTATTTTTTTTATCTTTGAGTAACATCTTACATCTTTACTATTTGATATGTAGAGTGTTCAGGACGGTTACAATGTGATTGTTATGGCTTATGGTCAAACAGGTATGGGTAAGACATATACACTTGGATGATTTTGAGAGAAAGATGCATCTGATCGAGGAATCATGGTTCGTGTAATAAAGGATGTTTTAGGAAATATATCTCTAAAAATTAATTCTGTCTTAGTCTTTTATATGTAAGTTTGGTCCTTATGAGTGATCATATTGTTGTTGATTTTTTATCGAAGCACGTGGTCTTTGTATTCACTATCATATATTTTCAACATAATTATAGAAACTATTTTCAGGTTGTATATCTCCATTTTTTTACTTCGCTTTGATATTTTCAAATCAAAGATTCTTATATATTTTAAAACTAATGCATTATGTCTGATTATGTCTACATTATATGCATTCTTCTTGTTTCTTTATGGGAGAAATTGTTTTGCATTTTGTTAGAAAGAAGTTGCACAATAACATTTGAGGTAGCCTTTTGGTTCTTGTTGACATCAAATGAAAATGTAAAGAAATCAAGTTCTAGTAGTTGATGCTCAATTTTACTATGATATTGTGTCGTTGATCTAAATTAAATTTTCTCTAATTGCAAGTCAGTCTTCTCGCTTCTTATAGAGCACTTTATATTTTCTTAAATGTGAAGAATATTTATAAATCTTTTTTATCTATCAATAGCATGTATTTGAGCATGGGAAGCTTCTTTAGTCTTCGAATATTATAAAAAAACTAGTTGGAAAAATAGCTCAGATGAGCCATCAGAAGTTTGCTTCCAATGTTGTAGAAAAATGTCTTACTTTTTATTTCTTCATAGTTATTATAAATATTAGAATTAACTATTAAGACTTTATTATGTTTTAGTGTATAAACTCTCAAATATAATTGCACTTTTAATTTTAATATAATATGACTTTTAATATTGTAATTAATAAATTTATTATAATTTATGTTGACTTTTAATATTGTAATTAATAATTATATTTTATTTAAATTTATGACCATAGACATACCTTATGACCTCGATCTTATAAAAACCGAGGTCATAGGTAATAGTCTGTAGTCTCTCTCACTTAGGCCTCGGTTCTTATAACCGTGGTCATAAACCTACGATCACGATTAAAAATTGAGACTATATATCAATATTGTAGTAGTGAAGGTTGCATGAAGATGTGGAAACTATGGTGGGGTGATAGAGTGCACGTGAAAAATGTATATTATTGAGTGTCTTATCACGTACACAACAATTACTTATTTACCCTTGTATTACACAATTTGTTATTAAAAAAATTCCTAAATATATTTCAATATTCTATCTTTAGACATTTAGATTAATTGACGACACCATTCTTGTTATTATCAAACTTGTTGTATAAATAAAGAAATAAAAAAAATTAGTTAGTAATTTAACATGATAGAAAATAAACACGAATAAATTTCATAATAATTAAGTAAATATCTTGTATTTACAACTTGGTGCAAATTAATTACAAATTTTATAAATTAATATTTAATTAATATTTTAATAATATGTTAAGTAAATTGGTATCAAATTATACGTGTATTATGTAATGAATAAAATTGTATACAACTTATCAAAACATATTATGGAATTACAAGTAAGTTTCTCAAATTCAATTTAGTTAATTTTATTTTAATAATATTTTACAAAATATATTAATTATTAAATAGTGATTATTTTTTATTTGTAATAGATAAAATTAGACGTTTCATATAAAAACACGTAATTGGATAAATTTTGATAGACATGAGTAAAATATATGTTATCTTTAGAAGTTGATAATGAAAATTAAATGTTTATTTTTTGTTGTGTTATTTAATTATTATATATTGTTAATTACTTTTGTTTAATTTACTTAGAAATATTTTATAAATTTTTTTAAGTTGTTTTGAATTTATTAACGAAATGTAACATAATTTTTGATTTTTTTTTTACATTATATAGATTTATATTGTGTGTTTAAATTGAAAAATTTACTGGCAAACACAGTATATAATACAGATTAAGTAATTTTAAAAATATGTTATGGAACAATTGTGTCAGTTATTGAAAAAGTAACGCAAATTTACTTCATTTTTTCAAACAGAAACAAATACCCACTTTTTGATGCAGTGATGAGCAGTCAATTATTCCTGTGTCAGCATTCCATTGATTACTGGCTGTGAGGGGGAATTGATTGTCGCTGAATCCCAAAGGCTTCTCATTTTTATGCTTAAAATTTCGTATTAATTGTTACTAGCTTGCTTCGATTATTATAACTTATAAACTTGGTTACAAGTTTCGATTAATTCCCTTGAAATTACTATTAGCACAAGAATAACAAGTACCCATAGAAATTACTAATATGGATGTAGGAATTAAAATTCTTTCCAGCCCTAGCTAGGTCTTTCAAGTCTGTTGGAAGATTTGTGAAGAATTAATGTTATTTTGCTGCATCCTGATATGGACCACGTACGTACACTGGTAACTGTTTGAAATGCTGGTGACTTACTTTATAATTGGTACCTCTATTTTATAATTAAGTTAGTAATTCTCACTCGCTCATGCATGCTTTAGCTACAAGTTTAGTTGGAGAAAGATCTTATATTCTTCCTTATGTCCTCAATGTTGATTCATCAGAAAAGTTGGACTAGTTTGACACCAAATTTGTTGTGTGGGAGTGGGGGGAGATAAAGAAGGAATTATAATTTATAGGGAATGGAATTGAAGTGTGAATATATATATATAATAGAGATCCAATGCCCCGTGATAAATATATATATATATATATATATATATATATATATATATATATTTCTTCTTTTATGAAGTTTAGACGGTGGGATTGGGGCTAATCTTGAAGTTGTTCTCTTAGGTCTGTCATGTCTCAAATATATATATATATATATACGTGAGACAGCTAGAGATGAAGGATAATATCCTCTGCTGCCAACTAAAATCTATTTATCTTTCCTTTTTTTTCCTTTTTATTTTTTTTTTCTTTTTGAGGGAAAAGTTGTCAAATCGGTGAGAAAATCATACCGCTTATCACGTTAAACGTGGTTGATGATGACTTGGCAATTTCTAACATAATATGAGCCTGTTTTGGCTTTACGACAATTTCAGATCACAAGTCTGTTTATTATTATTATTATTATTAAAACTTTGTTTCATAGGAAGCTTAATTATAACACAGCTAGCTAGCTAGGAAGAGGTTCGTTAATTTAGGATACTATATATAATTTAATTTTTTGATATTTTTTTATCCTTATTATTTGAGTATTATTTTAATGAATTTTTTATTTAAAAATAAATACAACTTTTTTTAATTTAATGTAAAAATTACATTTAATTAAAATATATTTTAAAAATAAAGTATATATTGTTAAAAAACTTAAGATCCAGTTGGTGACAACCAACACAACAATTGGAAGAAGCCATCAATAACTTGGTTAGGAAGGATAGTCTCTCCAAAAACATGTCTCTCCATAATTGTGTTTATTTTTAATTATTATAATTTTGCTTTTCTTTTGTATAAATAGGTTATAAATATTCGTTTATTCATCATCAATAAAACCATTTCTTACATGGTATCAGAGCTTAAGAAATAATTCCCAGAAAATTCAGTTCACAAATTTTTTTTCTTCTTTTCCTCGATCTGTTTTTTTTTTTCAAAATCAATTTTGATTCATAAAATCATTTCAATTTCATCCCATAATATTATTCAGAAGAATCTGAGCAATCTGCAATTAAAATCAAGCCAAATACCTCTTCACGCGCTTACACGCGCCTTGTTTAATCTCATCGGCATTCCACGCGCCTCGCCGGAGTCACACGCGCCAACTGCTGAAGAAGACGACTCCAATGACACGTCGTTCACGCGTCGTTGAAGCAAACGATGCATCGTTCATCCGGTCCAGTTCGGTCTTCATCCAGTTTAGTGCTCCACCATTATAGCCGCCGTTCCAGCCACTCCAGACGCTGGTTCACCCACTTTCCAACCGGTTTTGCAGCTGAAATTTCCGGTTCTGTAATCCTTGACTCATTTTCTATAAGATAAAGCATATTTCAGTCCATTATTTATTTCATAAATAGTCATTATTGTCTAAAACACACTTAAACCTATCCCGTTCTTTCGATTTATTTTACTCAACAATAATGTCTATAACTACCAATACCAACCCTACTTTACCAAAATGGTATGATGACCCTAGCCATTCATTATATCTACACTACTCAGACCAACCAAGCATGGTTCTCGTAGCTCAATCCTTAAATCAAGAAAATTATCACATTTGGAGTCATGTAATGCTCATGGCTCTAATAACCAAAAACAATGGACTCGTTGTAACATTCTTGTCAAAGGATGGATCCGCAACACCTGTTCTCAAGGGTAAAACACCATTTGAAGTCCTTTTTCACAAAATTCCTAGGTATGAACATCTTCGTGTTTTTGGTTCCCTTTGTTTTGTGTCTGCACATCATTATCGACTAACCAAGTTTGATGCTAGATCACATAAATGCATATTCATTGGGTATCCATATGGGATAAAAGGTTATCGTGCCTACAATCTGGAAACAAGCAAGACTTTAGTGTCTCGTGATGTTATCTTTCATGAATATATATTTCCTTATTTCACTTTCGCTATCAACACTCCAATTGTATTTTCTCCATCAGAAGATACTATTTATGATGACATACCTAACATTCGTCAATCAACCAATCCAAATATATCACTTGATTATACACCATCTGTCCTTCCAACAATCAACTCAGACACTCTTCATCTTCAAAATTCATTTCCATAAGCATCATCATTAACTTCTTTACCACACATAACTCTTCCAACACCAGTCACACATAAGCTTCGTCGATTGATAACTGTATTTTATATATTTATTTTTACCTATTTTATTAATTATAATTGCTATGTTTTTAATATTTTTAGTTAATTTTAGTTTAATAAATTAGTATTTACTGTTTTTTATATATTTTAATAAAATTAAATAATTTGTATCGAAAAAATTAATTAATTGCAAATTTATGTCCAAAAATATAATTTCAAATAATAGAGTTCTTAATTACAATTTATAAAAGTCAAAAATATAATTTAAATTAAAATCGGGCTTAGTTTTAATTATTAAAATTTTAAAAAATTAATTTAAATTAGAAAAGGGCTTAACTGTAATTAAAGAAAGTTGAAAATGTAATTTGAAATAAATTTGTGGGCCAAAATCCAATTAATTAAAGTTTAATTTTCTACGCAGGTGAGAAGAATCCACGCTCCAATCTGCACGCGCGAAACGTGGACCGTTCGATCAAAGAAGAAACGGCTGAGATTTGCACGTCCTTATCACACCCGACCAAAGCGAGTAGGTGCAGGTCTCTATTTTTCACGTGGCTCGAAGCCCGAGTAGGGCCCACCTACCGCACATGCCGACATGCAGGTGGGACCCACATGTTTGACGCGTCCAGCCATTGTCCCCCACGTACGCGCGCCTCTAATCCCGTGCGCTGGTCTCTGCGTGCAACCAGATTTTTAACGATTTAAATTCAGCCACGTGTCCACCTGAAACCTAACCTCGAATCAGCAATTGCCACGTGTCCCACTCTATTTTTCAGCCAATCATGTGATGACACGTGGCATGTTATGATGAGCGCGAAAGCGCAGGATCAAGCCCCGTGTTGTAGCCATTGTATCCCGTGCGCTGATGTCCCATGCGCCCGTTTCCCGCAGCCAATTGGATTCTGCAACATGTCTGCACTAATTCTTGCAGCGAATCAGAAGCCGACACATGGCAGCGTGAATTTAAAAAAATGAGCAGCGACGCGCATGATTCCAGTTTGCGTTTTCGATACCAGTTTGCATTTTTGATACATTTTTGTCCCCCACTCGTAATTTTAAATTAATTTCTCCATCATTAGTTGTCTCCCGCGTGTATAAAAAAATATTTTTAAATGTATTTTTTTTTAGAAATTTAATGTTATAAATAGGAGATAAGATGATAGAGTTTGGGAGTTTTTTTTAGTTTTAGTTTTAGAGAGTTTTAAGAGTTTTGCAGTTTTGGGTAGAGTTTAGTTTTTTTTTGTTGTTCGGTTTTGGACTGTAGAACACGCAGAAGCCATTTTTTGGCTTTTGTTGTGTTCTGTGTGTGTCAAATATTTGTTCTAAGTGATGTTTTAATTTTCCTTCTTCTTCATCTAATTTTCTGAAACTGTTGTAATTTTTATTTTAATTTTATGAAGTTATTTAATTTTTCTAGGTTTGCATTTGATCTTAATTTATGAAGCTTTTATTTTAATCATTTTTGATAGATTTATAAGACGTTCGATTTGTTCGTTATATTTTGTGCTTAATGCTTTTTGATTATTTACGAATCTTATCAAAACGATCTGTGGCACATAAATAAACTTGGAAGAGGCATTTGTGTGTATATTGCTCGTAAATAGAATGACATGTATGATGAAGGATATGAATATACCCTAATTGTATGTGTGGCCATTTGAAAACTTAAAACGTAATGAATTTCGGTGAATTAATTCTCATAGGAATATAGTAAATTAATTTAACGAGGTGTGTTTGTACGGAGCTCGGAAGAGATGTATGAATAAAATTAGAAGTTTTTGGTTGACAAATTAAATGTACTAAAAAATATAAATCAAAAGAAAATAATATGATTTGAGTTGATTAATTTAGTGAAAAAAATTGCAATCCTAGATTTCTTTTATTTTGTTATTAAACTATTTTCTTAAATTTTTTCCAATCAATGATTGTTTTGAATAAAATTAGAGAGAGATAATTTTAGTATTCAACAAACTATAGTAACAAATCTCCGTGGGAACGATAACTTACTTATCAAAATTTATTACTTGTGACAGTGTATGCTTGCACGTTTTTATGTGTTAAAAAACACACAACATCGATCCACCAATGTTCCTAGCTACCTTCAAAAATATCATGTAGAAGCTTCCTTGCCTTCTTGGTCCTTCCATTCGTCTTACTCAGCATCGTCCAAAGACAAAGGTACTTCTCATTCTTTATCTCATGTACTTACCTATGACTAATTATCACCTGCACATCGTGCCTTTTCTACTTCTATTTCCATTCTCATGGAACCAACCACATTTGTTGAACCTTTCAATGATCCAAAATGGCGGCTTGCCATGAAACAAGAACTAGATGTTCTTGAAACTAATGGCACTTGGACACTTCAACAACTTCCTCCAAACAAGAAACCAATTGGTTGTAAATGGGTCTATGATGAGCAAAAACCGGGATCGCCGATTCTTGCCAATACTTTGGTTTTAATATTTATAAAACTCTCGCAAGTGCACGAATCATTTCGAAGAAAATGATAAGTATACTCCCAAGGTCGATCTAAGGAAGGAATGTATGTGGTTTTTAATTTATTATTAAACTTTTAAAAACGAAATTAAATCCTAAACATCCTGTCACGATAGTTTGGTTTTTGTGTTCCTAATCTAATGACATAAAATAAACATATATACAGATTAATTAAATATAATCTAATAACATAAAAATAAACATAGATACAAATTCAATAAATAATTATCTAAAAATAAACATATATACGGATTCAATAAATATTCATGCAAATTTTTATCATTTATATTAGCGGAGTATTTATGGATATAATAACTAAATTAATTATGCTTGCTCATATTAACTAGGTTATTAAAGATATAAATTGATATTTTATTGATTCTCTCTTTTTTATATAAATACCACCTTTGGTGGGGTTAGATATTCTTTGTTAACTAAACAAATCAATTAACACCTATGGGTGAGGTTGATAACTAATATGCTTAATTAAATTAATTCCTTTTTCTAAGAGATTGAAAATGAACCATTTAAATGCCACCTTTGGTGGGGTTAGACAGTTTAAATTTTATTCAAGGTGTCCAAATTAAACTTAAGAATTTAATTATCCGAGTACTAACTTTCAAGTTTTAAAACCACTATTGAAAACATGTTGTCAATACATTTTCACATAATAATTCTTATAAAAACTTTTGAAATAGAGTTTCACTCTAACTACCGGGCGATTGTACCAACAAATAAATGAGCACTACTCTAAATTAGATCGGATAACTAAACCTTAAAATCTAATTTTCAGGTTTAAGTTTGTAATGAAAAATAATATATTTCTCTCTAACATTCTTAATATAAAATCTTGAATAAAAACAAAATCAATTCATTTTAAAGATTTTTACCTATTTAATATTTCGCAAGCATAACAACGTCGTTATTACATCATGTTTACTAAACAGCTAGCATAGTTAAATTTAACCATAGACAAATTAAATATAACATGTAAGAATAAAGCATAAAAATAACTGTAAAGAAAATAAAATCCTTACAGAACTTCGATGCTATTCCCGTAGCTAGAAAACCTCCGAGCGGAATTTGCACTTCCATATATTGAATCAAAAATCTAAATTATTACAAAAACATTACAAGTTCCTCTCAAAAAGAGAAGAACTCTAAACCTAAGAGAATTGAACTAAAAACTAAGAGAAAAACTAAGAAAAGCTTAGAAACTAAGAAAGAAACTAAGAAAACTCAAAAACTAAGAAATGAGAGAAAGAAAGAAGAGAGAAGTGAGTTTTGAAGGTGTGATTTGAAGTGAAGGGAAGGGGGGTATTTATAGGTGAGGATGGAGAGAAAAAATGAGTAAAAAAATGTTAAAAAAATATTAAAAAATGTAAAAACGCGTATTGGAATTGCTGATGTCATCAATGACGTCACAAGGGCTGCTGCACGTGAAAAATGGGGCGAAAACGCGTTGGGCGCGCGGATGGACGGCTGCTGGGCGCTGCGCGCAGCTCGGCGCGCGTGAACAGTGCCCGCGCGGCATGGGGCGCTGGGCTACGGCGCGCGATTTCCGTCTTTTTGACATTTTTGACCTTTTCGACCCATTTTGTCCGATTTTTCCATGTTTGTTGACCTTTTCTCACTTATTTATTGATATATTTGTGATGTATTGCTTCAAGTATTCCTCTTTGAGTCTTTAAATTGCGTTTTTAAGCCAAAATACCTGAAAAACAATAAAAATACCCGTGATTCCGAAAAAGACAAATTTATATAAATATATGATAAAACATACAAATATATATATTTTTAATCAATTAATGTACATAAAATCATGGTTATTTTAGTGCTTTTTGAGCACTCATCACAACCCCCAACTAACTTCTTGCTAGTCTCTTAGCAAGAGAAGCGATAAAAGCTAAAAATTAAACTATCCTAAATCACTTTCGTGGATTGAAACGGTTGCATTTAGCCTATGCAACAAGCCGTTAAACCCCTAGGTTGCCCTAGTGGACGAGTTTGAGTCTCGTGAGGGTTTTCAATAATAATACCCACAAACATTGAACTAAATGTAAAAATAAAAACAATCAAAACAAAAATTAAAATTACAACACAATCAAAAATTAATTTAAGAATAAAAGAAAACAACATATAACAAAAATATCTCTTACTTTTTAATCTCCTTTAAGATCATAATTAAAATTTCAAGCATAAGTTATTTTAATCTCTTTAAACAATCGTGATTTTATTACAATAATTAGTCGAAAATCATTTTCATATTTCATTTCAAAAATGTATCAATTTAATTTTACCCAATTTCAGTGTCATGAATCAGAATTCGCTTCGACTCTATTCCTCACAAGTCAATACTCTCAAAGCACTGAATCCTATGGGTTCAAACACTCATACTAATTTATATGCGAAAGAGTTGATGTATAGAAATGAACTAATATGTTCGCATATGTATAAAGAATAAAGGCTCAAAGTGTTATTTTAACATTGATCTCATGAAAGGAATCGAATGTATAAATTATAAAGATATCTTATATAAAAATTATTTTCATGCATAAATCAAACTCATTAAGAAAGAATTTCAAGATATATGCTTTTTACAAATGAAGAAATTGCAATGACTTTTTAGGGAATTACTTCCTATATCTTTCTTTTGTATTTAACCTTTACTCACAACTTTGTTGGCAATGTGGGTCATAGTATGTAGATGATACTATTTTTTTTATCTCTCTATACATTTTTTTTAATATATGTATTTTTTTTAGAGAGTCAACCCATGTACAGATTGTACATTTTTTGGATTTTGGTGAATGGTTAATTTTGTGGCTTTTCTGTTTGATCTTGGTTTAGGTAACCCCAGATATGTCTTCTTGTTTTTGTAGCAGTCATGCATGAATGAGATATAAGCATATACTATCAATTTCTACTCAAATCGTTTTAATCTAAACAAAAATAATAATAAAAAATATATGATACTCTATTAAGATGAGAAAAAATTCATACATTCAATGCTAATACCTATAGAGATCATCTAAACTTTTTGAATAAATAAGAAATGTGTTTGGAGTAGAAAAAATATATATTTCACTCTGAATAAAAGAAATTAGGCTCAAATTATATCTCACAAAGGTAGTCTCCACTAAAAAATTCATAAACACCGATTTTGGGTTTAATATAATTTCCACATTTTATCAAGAAATACTAGTTATGACAAAAACTAACTAATTATCAAAAATAATTACAAAATATTTCATGATATGTTTTCAAAAATTAATCTAACAGTACCAAAGACTTAACTATTTACTTAAATTTGATTTAAAGAAATGATACATTTTTGTGATAAATATTTTTTTATATATATATATATATATTTATTATTATTATTTTTTTATTAAGCATGGTAACTTTTCACCACCCCCAACCTAGAACTTACATTGTCCTCAATGTAACAACTGCAAATTAAAGATAAAGAGAAAAGAGGAGAAAGATTACCTATTTCTTGAGAATGTGTAAGTAGTAATGAAGGAATGCAGGTGCATCCATCATATTCATCATTAAAGTGTGTACAGACAGATCGCTGTGAACTTCTAACATCTCAACAAATATTTTTAGTTTTAACAATTTTAAAAATTATTCACATATAAGTAAACTAAAATAAACAATAAAATTAAGTAAATAAAACAAATAAAACAAAAAATTACCTAACATGATGGGTTGCCTCCCATCCAGCGCTTAGTTTAACGTCTTAGCAAGACGTATCTTTTTGGTGCTAAGGGTTACTCAGCCAAATGCAATCCATTTCAGCAATGTTGTTTGGTTCTTCTACATAAGGCTTGACACGATGGCCATTAACTTTGAACGTTTTTTGTGTCTTGGAGTCCAATTGTTCTACCACTCCATGTTCAGATACCTGAACTATTTTGAATGGTCCATCCCATCTTGATCTCAGCTTTCCTGGAAACAATCTCAAACGAGAGTTAAATAAAAGAACTTTCATTCCAGGGTGAAAAGTTTTAGGAACTAGCCTCTTGTCATGATAGCGCTTAGTACGCTCCTTGTATAATTTGGCATTCTCATAGGCTTCATTCCTAATTTCTTCCAACTCATGAAGCTGGAGTACTCGTTTTTCACCTGCTTTATCTAAATCCATGTTTAGCTCTTTAATTGCCCAATAAGCCTTGTGTTCAAGTTCAACTGGAAGGTGGCACGCTTTCCCAAAGATTAACCGGTAAGGGCTCATCCCAATAGGTGTTTTGTAAGCGGTGCGGTATGCCCATAAGGCATCATTTAACTTAAATGCCCAATCCTTCCTTGAGGGACGCACAGTGCGTTCCAATATTCCCTTAATTTTCCTATTACTTACTTCCACTAAACCGGAAGTTTGAGGATGATATGGAGTAGCTACCTTATGTGTGATGTTGTACTTGTTTAGTACTCCATCAAAGAGTTTGTTACAAAAATGGCTACCTCCATCACTTATTATAGCTCTAGGCGTTCCGAACCTACTGAATATGAAATCTTTCAAGAATTTCACAACAACATTAGCATCATTGGTTTTGGTGGGGATAGCTTCTACCCACTTGGACACATAATCCACAGCAACCAAAATGTATTGAAAACCATTAGATGGGGGAAAAGGACCCATAAAGTCAATCCCCCATACATCAAAGAGTTCAACAACTAAATTAGATGTCAAAGGCATTTCATCTCTTTTGCTTATGTTTCCTGTTCTTTGACATCTATCACATTGTGCATAAAACATATGAGCATCTTTAAAAAGAGTGGGCCAAAAGAATCCAGACTGTAATATCTTACGGGCTGTCTTTTCACCTCCAAAATGACCCCCACAATGAAGTTCATGACAAAAAGTCAGAATGCTCTTATGTTCTTCTTTAGGTACACATCTCCGGATGACTTGATCTTGACCAATCTTGTATAAATAAGGGTCATCTCAGAAATAGTCCTTAATAGTTTTAAAAAACCTTTTCTTCTCCTGATATGAAGTGTTAGGTCGCAAAACACCAGTGGCAAGATAGTTTACAATATCAACGTACCATGGGTTCGGACCTATGAAAAATAACTGTTCATCAGGAAAGGTTTCAACTATATCGTCATTACTCTCATCTTTAAGAGAATTAAAGTCAGAAATCAACCTAGACAAATGGTCAGCTACTAAGTTTTCACTGCCTTTCTTATCCTTGATTTCTAGGTCAAATTCTTGTAAGAGTCAGACCCACCTGATTAATCTTGGCTTGGCATTTGGTTTACTTAATAGGTATCTTAAAGCAGCATGATCAGAATGCACAATCACTTTAGATCCTACTAAATAAGACCGAAATTTGTCTAAAGAGAATACTATAGCCAAGAATTCCTTTTCAGTGGTGGTGTAATTCATCTGGGCATCATTGAGTGTTTTGCTAGCATAGTAGATGACATGTAAATGCTTATCCACTCTTTGTCCCAGGACTGCTCCTATTGCATAATCAGAAGCGTCACACATTATTTCAAAGGGTAAAGACCAGTTTGGTGCCATTATAACAGGGGTAGATGTGAGTTTATCTTTCAAGGTATTAAAGGAAGTAAGGCAGTCATTGTTGAAATCAAAATCAGCATCTTTGGATAGCAAGTTACATAATGGATGACTTATTTTAGAGAAATCTTTAATAAATCGTCTGTAGAATCCTGCATGTCCCAAGAAGCTTCTTATCCCCTTCACAGATGTAGGGGGAGGTAGTTTAGATATCAATTTAACTTTTGCCTTATCAACTTCAATACCCTTGTTTGAAATTATATGTCCTAAAACTATCCCTTGTTGAACCATAAAATGACTTTTCTCCCAACTAAGGGTTAGATTGCATTCAATGCATCTTTCTAAAACCAAAGTCAATTTATGTAAGCAATCATCAAATGAGTTCCCAAAGACAGAGAAATCGTCCATGAAAATCTCAATGAATTTCTCCACCATGTCCGAGAAAATGGATATCATGCATCTCTGGAACGTGGCAGGGGCATTGCATAACCCAAATGGCATTCTGCGAAAAGCAAATGTCCCAAAAGGACATGTAAATGTGGTCTTTTCCTGATCTTCTGGTGCTATAGGTACTTGATAATATCCAGACAGTCCATCCAAAAAACAGTAAAATTCGTGCCCAGCTAATCTTTCCAACATTTGATCAATGAATGGAAGAGGAAAGTGATCCTTTTTCGTATATAAATTTAGTTTCCTAAAATCTATACACATTCTCCATCCAGTGATTATTCTAGTGGGCACTAATTCACTTTTGTCATTCTTAACAACTGTTATCCCAGATTTCTTTGGTACCACATGCACTGGACTAACCCACTTACTATCCGCAATAGGATAGATAATCCCTTCTTCTAATAATTTAAGAATTTCCTTTTTAACTACCTCTTGTATGTTTGGGTTTAGTCTCCTTTGGGCCTCTCGTACAGGTTTAGCACCATCCTCCAAGTTGATCTTGTGCATACACATTGTTGGACTAATGCCTCTTATATCCCCTATACTCCAACCTATAGATTTCTTAAACTGTTTAAGCACTTTGATGAGTTCCTTTTCTTGTGGTTTGGTCAAGGTTGAAGAAATTATCACTGGATAAGTTTCTCCCTCTCCCAAAAACACATATTTTAAGTGCTCATGTAAGTCTTTGAGTTCAAGTTCTGGTGAATTGGCCTCTTTAATAGATGAAGAACTGGGTAGATTTAAAAGTGTACTAGATTTTGTCATCACTTCATTATTGTCTAGTTGTTCAAGGTACCCCTTAATTTCTTCATCTAAATCTTCTTCAACCTTTTCAAGTGTAAGAACGGTTTCAAGCTTGTCTTCTATTCTGGTTCGGAAAAAGGTGTTTTGGACAAGATTATCCAAAGGATCAACATCGAATATTTCATCGATGGCAGAAATAGAAGGGAAAGGTGAAGAATCAAAAACTTTAAAATGAACAGTCTCTCCTAAGACTGTCATTGTCAAATTTTCATCTTGGACATCAATAATAGTTTTAGTAGTTGCCATAAATGGTCTACCAAGCAATATTGTGTGCTCTCTGTCCAATGTTGGATTTTCTTGCATATCCAGAACCATAAAGTCAACAGGTATTATCAGTTTGTCTACCTGTACCAAAACATCCTCAACTATTCCCTCTGGATATTTAAGAGATCTATCTGCAAGTTGAAGGGACATAGTTGTGGGTTTTAAATCCCCTAGATTGAGTTGTAAGAATATAGAGTAGGGCATCAAATTTATACTAGCACCTAAATCAAGCATTGCTTTAGCAACCTTCCTATCCCCCATAGTTATGTTTATAATAAAACTGCCAGGGTCTTTCAACTTATGGGGTAGTTTGTGCTGAAGTACAGCGCTAGAAATTTCTGATACTACTACTCGTTCATTCAGTTCATACCTCCTTTTCTTAGTGTTCAACTCTTTGAAAAACTTGGCATATGAGGGCACATTCATGATCACTTCTAATAATGGTAAATTGATATTTACTTTAGAGAGCATATTAAAAAGATCATTGAATTGCTTATCTTGTTTGGATTCTTTTAACCGATGGGGAAAAGGTACTTGCATCTGGTGTGGTTCTGTTGTCTTTTGAATTTTGGGGGTGTCAGATGACCCCCCAATGAGTTTTTCAGAAGGCTTGTTAAGTTTAACACTTGTTTCTCCTTTTTGCGAGAGTAGAATATCACCTTCTTTGTTACCTGAACTACAAGGTAGATTGTTAGAGATTTCAGGTAAATTGGTGTTGATCACCTTACCACTTCGAAGAGTTCTAACATCCTTTGCTTGTTATGGTTGACTGGGCAACTTTCCTGGTTCTTTCTTTTGCATTTGTTCAGCCAGTTGCCCAACTTTAGATTCAATCCTTTTAACCGAAGCCTCCATGGTGTTCAACCTTTGATTTGTCATCAATTGGTTGTCACGACTAACTTGAATAAAAGCATTCAAGCTATCTTCTAAGGTTGGCTTAAAAGATTGGCTTGGTGGGTAAGGGTGGTTGTTATTCGACCTTAGTGTTGGATATTGGGTGTAGGCTGAGTGATTATAGGTGTTTGGATGATATCTTTGAAAAGATTGGACTTCCTCTATGGCATCGACACTAGAATCACAAGTATTTGAACAATTATGAGTACCATGCCCAATTGAACAACACACTTCACATACCTCTTGATTTGAAATTTGGTGGGAAGTGAGGAATTTCACTTGTTTAGTCAATTCAGCAAGTTGCAAGGTTATCTCATTATCAGAGCCGACTTCATTGACCTTTGCTTTCCTTCTACGACCTCTTTGTTGGGAATTAGAACCCAATAGCTCATAGAGATTATAGGTTTCCTCTGCGGTCTTTTCTCCTACAGCACCTCCAGCAGCATTATCAACCATGTATTGACTCTGTAGTGTCAATCCATCATAAAAGAATTGGTTTTGTAGCTGTAATGGAAAGCTATGATTTTGACATTGAATGAAAAGGAGTTTGAATCGTTCCCAAGCTTCATGAAAGGGCTCTTCATACATTTGAGAAAATGTTGCTATCTTTGTTCTTAGATCAACAGTCTTTTGATGGGAATAGAACCTACCCATAAAAATTTCATAGACTGCCTCCCAAGTTTTAAGAGAACCTGACTGTAGAGTAATGAACCATGACCAAGCTTTATCTTTGAGAGTGTAAGGAAAACACCTCATCCTAAGTTGATCTTCATTAATTGCATGTAGTGGAAAGGTTTGGACAATAGCATAGAATTCTCGAATGAAATGCAAAGGGTCTTCATTAGGGATACCGTAAAAGGAAGGCAACAAAGAATAATGAATCTTTTTCAATTCATAATTCCTTGCAGCCTCTTGTAATTGGATACCGGAAGTTACATTGCCAATGATTGGCATTGTATATTCTTTCATCTTTTTCCGCCTATCTTCAGCATCTCCCATGGTTGTTTGTAGTTGACAATGATCCTCCTCCTATTATGTATCAACATTTTGCTTTTAAAAACAATAGTAGATATCTCTCAGAAATATTTATAACTTGATAAAACGTAAAAGCAAAAAGTGCAAGGAACCTAATTTTTTTTTAAATTTAAACGAATGGACAGAATGTTTGAAACAAACGAATTTTATTTCATCTGAATTTTTATTACACGCAAACTAAAACAAAGGAAAATACAATAATGGGTGACCTCCCATACAGGACTAAAATTTATCGTCTTCTAGTAAGACGTTGCTTGGAGATTGCAGAATGAAAAACTCAATGTCTCCTCTTCATTGAATTCATTTAAGTTTCAAATTAGTCTTTGCCTTTTTGCAAATGTTCAACTAACTGTTCAACTTGAACTTCCACCTTTTTGATAGAAGCTTCCACAGAGTCCAACAGTTGATTGGTTTTAGATTGATTATCCCTACAGACTTGAATAAAAGAATTCAAGTTGTCCTCCAGCGTTGGTTTATTGGGAATGCTTCTTAGAATAGGTGGGTGGAATTGCTGACCTGCCTGGTTTGAGCTTTGAGTGAAAGGAGGGTTGTTTTGCCTCCAAGAGAAATTTGGATGACTTCTCCACCCAGGATTATAGGTATTTGAGTTGGGATCAAACCTTGGTCTTTGTTGATATGCTCCCAACACATTAACCTGTTCAGGTCCAGTTGTTTCTCCTTGATATGGACAGGCTTCAGTACCATGTCCCATGTTGCTATACAAACCATATTGTTCATTATTTGTGTTGGTTTGTGTAGCGAGAAGGGCAACTTGCTTAGTCAGTTGAACAAGTTGTTGTTGAACTTCATTACTGGAGTCGATTTCATGAACTCCAGCTTTTCTCACTCGGGAGCTTTTCTGTTGGGAATTAGCACCCAACATCTCAAAGAGGTTATACGTCTCTGAGGCAGTCTTTTCTCCTATTGCTTCTTCTGCAGCGTTGTCGACAATGAACTGACATTGTTGTGTAAGTTCATCGTAAAAGAATTGGTTCTGCAACTGCAGGGGAAAGCTATGATGGGGACACTGAGTGAGAAACATTTTGAACCTATCCCAAGCTTCATGGAACGGTTCTCCTTCCATCTGAGAGAAAGTAGCAATCTTTCCTCTCAACTCTGATGTTTTTTGATGGGAATAGAATTTTCCCATGAATTTATTGTAAATGTTACCCCATGTCATCAGAGAACCTAGGGGAAGTGACATCAACCAAGCTTTGGCCTTATCCTTTAGAGTGTAGGGAAAACATCTCATCCTAAGTTGATCCTCGTTTAGAATACCGAGGGGGAATGTTTGGACCGTAGCATAGAAATCTCTCATAAAGGAAAGAGAATCTTCATTAGGTAACCCATAAAAGGAAGGAAACATAGAAAAATGAATATTTTTAAGGTCATAATTCCGAGCAGCCTCTCCCAACTGGATAGCGGCAGTTGCCGTGCCAATCACCGGTCTTGCAAACTCCTTCATCGTGGTTTCCCTAATATGTTGGTTTTCCTCCATTTCTTTAGGTTCTAGTAAAGGATTACGACTTGGTTCTATGTTTGGCTCAAAAACAGGTTGATGGGTAGAATCCAGTTTTGTTGACACTTGTTTAAATTTATGAAAATTATTTACATATGGTGTAAGAGGGTTTCCTAAGGATCTCCTACCACGCATAGACTATTGTAAACGTAAATTTAAAACTCCTGTCAACAAAATAAAAAATTTAGAGAAAATTTACATGTTATTTAATACAAAGCACTAAACAAAACTAGTTAAACCCTAAAAAAAAGAAATTTTTTTTTTCTTTTATTATTTTTTTATATATTTTTTATTTTGTAACATAATTAGTATTAACCAAGAGTGCTCCCAGGAAAGAATGGTGGTGCAAACGGCTCTTTAAATACCATTCTCCTAGCCAGAGCAACGTTCTCAGGAAAGACTAGCGGCACAAAGGCTTCCAAGAACTAGTCTCCTAGACAGAACTCCCTTAGATTTTTACTATTCATGAACGGTAATTTTATTTTACTATTCACGCTATATTATGTCTTATTAACTTAAAATTTTTGAAATTTAAGTTTTTGAATTTTTTTTTTTTTTACTATTCATGAACGGTAAAAAAAATTTTACTTCAAATTTCAAATTTCTAAATTATTTTACAATTAAAAAAATTATTTTTTTTTATTTTTTTTTATTTTTTTTATTTTTTTATTTTTTTTATTTATTATGAATTTTGAAATTTGATTATTGTTAAAATATCACAATTATTTACAGCACAAAAATGTTTTTAAAATTTTGATAAATAATTTAAAAACACTATTCCTTCCCCGGCAACGGCGCCAAAAACTTGATGAGCGAAAACTGGGATCGCCGATTCTTGCCAATACTTTGGTTTTAATATTTATAAAACTCTCGCAAGTGCACAAATCATTTCGAAGAAAATGATAAGTATACTCCCAAGGTCGATCTAAGGAAGGAATGTATGTGGTTTTTAATTTATTATTCAAACTTTTAAAAACGAAATTAAATCCTAAACATCCTGTCACGATAGTTTGGTTTTTGTGTTCCTAATCTAATAACATAAAATAAACATATATACAGATTAATTAAATATAATCTAATAACATAAAAATAAACATAGATACAAATTCAATAAATAATTATCTAAAAATAAACATATATACGGATTCACTAAATATTCATGCAAATTTTTATCATTTATATTAGCGGAGTATTTATGGATATAATAACTAAATTAATTATGCTTGCTCATATTAACTAGGTTATTAAAGATATAAATTGATATTTTATTGATTCTCTCTTTTTTATATAAATACCACCTTTGGTGGGGTTAGATATTCTTTGTTAACTAAACAAATCAATTAACACCTATGGGTGGGGTTGATAACTAATATGCTTAATTAAATTAATTCCTTTTTCTAAGAGATTGAAAATTAACCATTTAAATGCCACCTTTGGTGGGGTTAGACAGTTTAAACTTTATTCAAGGTGTCCAAATTAAACTTAAGAATTTAATTATCCGAGTACTAACTTTCAAGTTTTAAAACCACTATTGAAAACATGTTGTTAATACATTTTCACATAATAATTCTTATAAAAACTTTTGAAATAGAGTTTCACTCTAACTACCGGGCGATTGTACCAACAAATAAAAGAGCACTACTCTAAATTAGACCGGATAACTAAACCTTAAAATCTAATTTTTAGGTTTAAGTTTGTAATGAAAAATAATATATTTCTCTCTAACATTCTTAATATAAAATCTTGAATAAAAACAAAATCAATTCATTTTAAAGATTTTTACCTATTTAATATTTCGCAAGCATAACAACGTCGTTATTACATCATGTTTACTAAACAGCTAGCATAGTTAAATTTAACCATAGACAAATTAAATATAACATGTAAGAATAAAGCATAAAAATAACTGTAAAGAAAATAAAATCCTTACAGAACTTCGATGCTATTCCCGTAGCTAGAAAACCTCCGAGCGGAATTTGCACTTCCATATATTGAATCAAAAATCTAAATTATTACAAAAACATTACAAGTTCCTCTCAAAAAGAGAAGAACTCTAAACCTAAGAGAATTGAACTAAAAACTAAGAGAAAAACTAAGAAAAGCTTAGAAACTAAGAAAGAAACTAAGAAAACTCAAAAACTAAGAAATGAGAGAAAGAAAGAAGAGAGAAGTGAGTTTTGAAGGTGTGATTTGAAGTGAAGGGAAGGGGGTATTTATAGGTGAGGATGGAGAGAAAAAATGAGTAAAAAAATGTTAAAAAAATATTAAAAAATGTAAAAACGCGTATTGGAATTGCTGATGTCATCAATGACGTCAGCATGACGTCACAGGGGCTGCTGCACGTGAAAAATGGGGCGAAAACGCGTTGGGCGCGCGGATGGACGGCTGCTGGGCGCTGCGCGCAGCTCGGCGCGCGTGAACAGTGCCCGCGCGGCATGGGGCGCTGGGCTGCGGCGCGCGATTTCCGTCTTTTTGACATTTTTGACCTTTTCGACCCATTTCGTCCGATTTTTCCATGTTTGTTGACCTTTTCTCACTTATTTGTGATGTATTGCTTCAAGTATTCCTCTTTGAGTCTTTAAATTGCGTTTTTAAGCCAAAATACCTGAAAAACAATAAAAATACCCGTGATTCCGAAAAGACAAATTTATATAAATATATGATAAAACATACAAATATATATATTTTTAATCAATTAATGTACATAAAATCATGGTTATTTTAGTGCTTTTTGAGCACTTATCAGTCTACAAAATCAAGTATAATCCTGATGGCTCTGTGGAACGATACAAGGCTCGGTTAGTGGCCAAATGATACAATCAGATTGAAGGTTTTGACTACCAAGAAACTTTTGCACCAGTAGCCAAACTTGTCACTGTTCGGCTTCTCCTTTCCGTTACTGCTATTCAAAATTGGCATCTTCGACAACTCGATGTCAACAATGCTTTTCTCTATGGTGATTTTCATGAAGATGTCTACATGTCCCTTCCACCTGAATTCGGATGAAAGAGGGAAACAAGAGTATGTAAGCTACATAAATCTTTGTATGGACTCAAACAAGCCTCACGACAATGGTTCATCAAGTTATCAACAACACTTAAGCTAGCTGGTTTTAACCAATCCAAGTATGATCAACTCATTGTTCGTCCGAACCCATGGTAATTCCTTCTCTACTCTTCTTGTCTATGTAGATGATATAATCATAACAGGAAACAATGTACAATACATTGAAGAAACTAATAATCATCTCATTAGACAATTCAAGCTTAAAGATCTCGGTGAATTAAAGTATTTTTTGGGCATAGAAGTTTCACGTTCCAAGAAGGGAATTGTTCTGTCACAACGCAAGTATACACTTGAAATATTGGAGGACATGGGTTATCTTGGTGCCAAATCTGCCAATTCACCTATGGAACAAAATTTATCCCTCACCTATGGAACAAAATTTATCCCTCACCAAGGTTGAAGGGGAATTCATCAGTAATCCCATATACTATCGAAGACTTATTGAGAGATTAATATACTTGATCATCACAAGGCCTGACTTAATGTATCTCGTGCACATTCTCAGTCAATATATGGATAAACCACGTCAACCACATTTGAAAACAACTCAACGAGTGCTACGATATGTCAAGAACATACCAGGGCAAAGTCTCTTTTTCTCAACAACTAGTTTATTACAACTAAATAATTTATGTGACGCAAATTGGGCAAAATGCATAGATACACGACGATCAACCACAAGATATTGTATGTTTCGTGGAAACTAATTAATTTCTTGGAAGACTAAGAAACAAAATACTGTCTCACGATCAAGTGCAGAAGCAGAATACTGCTCTATGGCAGCAGCATATTGCGAAGTAACCTGGTTACGATATATTTTGGATGATTTAGGTATCAAACACTCCCAACCAAACAAATTATATTGTGACAATCAAGAAGCTCTTCACATTGCATCAAATTCAGTGTTTCATGAGCGAACAAAACACATAGAGATCGATTGCCATATAGTAAGAGAAAAGATTCAAATTGGAATGATCAAAACTTATCATATCTCTACATTAGAGCAACCAACAGATATATTTATCAAATCCTTGAGTTTTCCACAATTTTTAAACTTACTTAACAAGTTAGGAATAATTAACATATATTCTAACTTGAGGAGGAATGTTAAAGAACTTGAGGAAGAATGTTAAAGAACTTGAGATCCAACTGATGACAACTAACACATCAACTAGAAGCAGTCACCAACAGTTTGTTGGGGAATGATAGGTTGTTTAAAAACATGTTTCTTCATAATTGTGTTTATTTTTAATTATTATAATTTTTTTTTGTATAAATAAATTGTAAACATTTGTTTATTAATCATCAATAAAACCATTTTTTTTACGTATATCATTGGAATAATAAAAAAAATACCAAAAAAGGGTATATCTTACATTCGAGCTTGCGGAAAAATTGAATAAAAAAAAACTAAAGATATTTAGCCTACGACAAAGTGGAACGTCTCTGTATTTAGAAGATTGATCGTATTAATTAAGAGGAGGAGAAAAAAAAGAAAAAGAAAAAGAAAAAGGAAGAAGATTGATCGCTAGTTAGAATATAATATACAATTAATGGAATTTGGAATGGATCAATGCATGCCAAACTTATTTTTCTTCTTTCGTTCGGAATATCTCAAATAACTTTTTGCTATAAAGAAATGTTTTACATCAAATTAATCTATAAATGATATTGGAGTTTTATTTGACTATTTAATGCGAATAATTATTATGCTAGATTTTTTGATTCATTTAATGATTATTTTCGTTATATATTCAAAGAAAATTTCAACATTTTAATATCTTGTTTTGTATTTATTTAAATAATAATATTTTAATTATACATATTAAATAATAATATTTTATTTTATATTTTTAATGAAATTTAACCTTTTATATTTACTCCTTTGCGATAAAATACGATAAAAAATTATTTTAAAGAATTAATGACCACTTATACTTAATTTACAAGAATTTCACCATATATATATATATATATATATATATATAAATCAATCGAATTTTACAACAAAGATTATCACATAGTCGTATTATAAGGCAGTGCCTATGACTCTATCAGCCAACTTCTCAACAAACATCCTTTCCATATTACGGCTATTTTGACAGATTCCATGCATATTGCGTGCATCACCGTAGATAGTAATAATAATATTATAGTAACCTGCTTCTACGGATTACTGACTCCATTTAATTTGATTTTCTGGCGAACACCAATTGATAGCAGATCTTCTATAATATTTTTAACACTTTTAATATGATTGTAACATATAACTTAAAATAATATAAGTTTATCACCAGTTCAATATGTGAATTCATTATTCTTAATTGCTTTAATTTTATTTTTTTTTGAAAAATTCATGACGAAGACGTCTTGAAATTTTTATTAAAAAAAGAAAGAAAAAAAAGAGATGGATGGACACTCTACATTTATTCCATGGTTTGCGCGTCTAAATTCTAAATTGCAAAATGCAAAAGGCCATGTCCAAATTTCAAGGAAAACAATAAAATATAAAATAAATCCCATGTCAAATGTTAGCTGCAGTGTGAATAATATGACATATTTGATTGTTTTGTTTCAAAGATTGATGCAATAGATTGGATTTCACGCTATCTCACTAACTTATATTTCTCTTACGGTATATAATATATTTTTATACATTATTTATAAATTATATTTATATTTAAACATTTTTTTCTCTCTATCAAAAGTATTATCCACTTCTCAGTACACTTTACTATATGTATTAACGGATCTTCTCAAGCAAAAAATAAAAAAAATCATTGAGTTATTATAGGAATTTGGTTATAAAGGGGAATGAAATTCAAGGAAAACCTCCAGAATAGTTTACCTGTATTTCTGTTAAAAATAATAATAGTACACTGCTGGTTTCCGCGTCGGAACACCTAATAATAAGGTTAATTTTACATCTTGCCGTGTTTCTTCAACCAGCACTTCTTTTTATTGGTGTGAGATATCTAAAAGGAAGCCTAATCAATTCCCAAATTTTTTGTGTTTTAAGTCTTAAAAATACTTAATAATTATATTGTATTTTTTGTATTAATGAATATATATTATGTTTTGTATAAGAGTTACAATTAAATTAGATATACATTAATAGATATATATTAACAACTACTCAAATTCAAGGTGAATGTGAGACCAAATTGAAGTTGGCAACCAAATTACGAGTGCGTCATTTAGGAAGTACTTTAGTGAAGATATTTACAAGTTGATCGTTGAAATGACATCATGAATTCATAAAGACGAAACTTATCTCTAACTGCAGCATATTGCTGAGCATCCTTTGAGCATGCCCAAATTGGATCACAAAGGTCAATTTAGTCCAAAAGAAAATAAGGCTTATCATAATAGTCATTGATGAATTGTCTTGGTTTTTATCGAAGTTGATGCAATTCAACTACTAATTGATATTTCATAGATCCGTGAGTAGTGGAGTACTTTTTAGCCAACATATCTCATGCTGATTTTGTATCATCAAAAATGCCCAATAGATTGGAGATGTAAAGAACGGAAGTATTCTGAATCCATGTGAGGATCACGTAGTTGTGACTATCCCATTCAATCATGCAACCAAGGTAGGCAACATCTTCTCACTTGCTCCTTTGACAAGAATGGTAGTTGCACCAGTACAATAATTCCAAAGCATACGACCCTTAAGAAAATTGCACATAGCTTGAGACCAGGATAAGTAATTCTTGGTTCCCACCAATACAATATTGATGGAACGAGGAAGAAACATATTTTTTTATCCATTTAGAAATATAATATGCAAAAATGGACTGCAAAAATGAGGTTTATGCGAAAACTGGGTAGGAAAAACCTCATTTATAAAAAGTCAACGATCAACAACAATCAACGTTTGATGGTTAACTATAAGATGATGTTAGTAGAAGGCGATGATGACATTAACCTTAAGGGATGTGTCACTGATGATGTCATAAGACTAGAGTGCGACATGTGAGATGCGTGAATCTGACGCACAGTTTCTGTTGGCGGCGCGTGCAGGCTCCAATGCTTGCGAGACTTCCACAAATGTGTAGATCTGGTTGAGCCGATCACAGTGGTATCTGTAGAAAGGTTATTGGAGCAAGATGCACGGTGACACTTGGTTTTCTGTGGGAGGTGTGGCTCCTCTAAGCGGAGTGTGAGGGAGCATGCATACTCCGATGGTTGCTTGACTTTCGCGGTTGTGTAGATCGGGGCGAGCCGATCACTGTAGTATCTATGAAAATGTTATCAAAACAAGATGCACGACAGAGAAGGTGATTACAATGGTCTGTGTGGTGCGAGACTCTTTAACAACGGAAACTGTAGGTCTAAAACCTAAGAACAACGGTTGAAAAACGTCAGAGGTTCAACGGTGATTGGCTAGAGCGACTGTTGTGATAGCAAAAGCGATAAGGGTAGAGTAATACCAGAAGAGACAAGACTGCTAAGAGAAAGGTTAGAGGAGTGACTCTAATACCATGTTAAAAATATTTAATGATTATATTGGATTCTATGTATTACGGAATATACATGATGTATTTATATAAGAATTAAAAGTAAAATAGATATGCTTAAAATAAGCTAGATATACATTAAAAGATATAATATACATTAATATGTTAATAAATATACATTAACATTCAAATATAACACACTATCACTAATATGCATTTGATACTTATATAGCATAGCAAAATTAAGCCAAAATAATTTAACATTTTATCTTAAATATTAAAATTTTAATGTTATTATTTTAACACAATTCTTTATAAGATAAGTTGTAATATAATCATAATTAATGTTTCATATAATTATTAATTAAAATAATAATAAAATTTATTTTTTTAGTATATAATTAATTACAACATCTATTATGGTAATACTAGTAAATATAATTTTTTATTACTCTAACATATAACAGGGGGGTAATTCATTATAATGATACTTGTGAATACTATCAAAATGTGAGTTTGAATATTAAAGTATAAATATTATTTATAAAAATAGACAGGGTAGTTATATTTGCAATTGGTAGAGAATATTAACTTAGAAAAAAAAAACAAAGAAAGTGTTAGGGTAATAATATTTTAGAAAATAATAATAAAATAATATTTTTAAAATTTATAATAATAAAAATAACACATTTGATAACATCGAAAGAGATCAAATTAAATGGATTTAAATAAACTAATTTAACTTAAATTACCTTAATTTAAATTATATTTAATATAAAATGATGAGTTGAATTTTTTTTAATAATAAAAAACATAAAAAGATCCTAATGATAGTATTTATTTAATTATAAATAGTAATAATACTACTTTCTTTTATTTTTTTCTAATATTTTCACATACTATTTAAAAATTCCTTATTTCATAAGATTTTATAGTTCTCATTAGATATGGGTGTAGTTTGATTTTGGTTAATTTTAACTTAAAATACTAACAAAACTAAGATATATTGTTTTGTTAAATAAAAAATCAATACCGACTTATAAAATATTAGATAGAATACATTTAACCAACCTATTTGTGTCGATTTGATATGTTTGATTTATAGTTTAGATCTCGTTATTTTTTGTATAAATTTAAATAATTTTATTTTATATTAATATTAAATTAATAAATATGATTTATTATTTAATTAAAAAATATATATATTAACATTTAAATTATAATTGTACATCAATTTTTTTAAATATTTAAGAATTTTTGAAAATTAGTAAACTATCAAAAACAAAAAATAATTTAGATTTTTTATTTATTATAATAAATTTTTAAAATAATTAACATAATAGAAGAATAATAAAATTGATTTAAACAAATGACCTAAAATTTTATATTTTTATAATACATATATGAGCTATAAATTTATAAAATTAAAAAATAAATATATGTATTAATAATATTTAGTGGGTTTCATTGGTGTCGTTTTATAAATTTTAAAAATATACGTAGATTTTGATATATTTTTAAAAAACTAACTTATTTAAATCAATTTCAATCAATTTGAAATTGATTTACGTAAACTTATTTTTCAACGAGTATTTAAAAGTCCTTACTTCATAAGATTTTACTGTCCTTATTATTCCGACCCTCTTCTATATCCTACTTTTACTATTATCTTGTCCAAAAATAAACGAAAGAGTAAAGACAGTGATATTTAATTACTTATATTTATAAAAAAGAAAAAGAAGAGAGAAACACGCAAAATCAAAAGCTGCACAGCCCAAGAGCAGCACTAAACACAGCCTGTCGATCGACGCACACAATTCCTTCTACACGTTCTTTACTACATTTCTCTAAAACTCAGAAGCTTCCCCTTTCAAACCAATACCATAAAATAAAAAAAAAGAAGGTGAGAGCACATCTCATCTAGTTTAATTAGTTTACAGGGTCTCTTTAATATTTATTGATTAATGATAAAAAGGAAAACTTAGAATCATGGGGTATTAGTGCTTGTAGTCTTGCTCTCGACTAAGTCTCAACTATCAAGCTCTTTCTTTCTTTATCTATTTCTCTTCCTGGGTCTCACGGTCATACAATGGACATTTGGTGAGCAAAGCCGCGGGCTTTGATTTGAACAAGTCCTTTACATTTAAACAAAGGTCTTTTCGCTTTCTTTTGGACAGTGTCAGATCTGAAAATAGTGCTTATTACTAGCAAAACCTAAACCAGGTATTCTTCGTTTTATTTACCCCCACTACATCCTGGCTTACAGTTAAAGGAGGTACTACTGATAATGCTTTTTCTTGGGGTCTGTTAGTTCATGAGAAAGAGAGGTCCAGGTCCCAGGTTTCTTCATTTCTAGTTAATTGTTTCTATGTCTAGTTTATGCGTTTCTGGTTTTTTTTTCTTCTTTTCGATCGAAGCTTTTTAGTGTCTTCTTTCTCGCCCCTTTCTAGTTTGATTTTTTCTTCTTTTTAACGCGCGCGACCAAACAGCACATTGTTGGAGGGATTTCGAATTCACATACGCCCAGTTTCAGATCTGTAGCAATTGCATGAGTAACGCTATGCGCTGTTTTTTGTTTTTATGATAAGGTTAACAGAGAGAGATTAAAATTTTGGGTGCTTGGTTTTGTTGATTTGTGATTTTAGGAGGAAAGGCTTATGCTTATTTATGTCTGTGTACTGATCTACAGCAAGTATGCAACTTCGCCTATTTAGTTAATTAGAGATTATTATTATTATTATAGTGACAGAGACACAATTTTCCTTTCTTACTCATCTATTGCTTTCTTCTTGGTGGGGTGAACAAGGATATTCCATGCTCCTTTTTGTTCCTGATAAAAAGATTTCTCTAACTTTACATGCTTGATCACCATAAATTTTACTTATCGTATTGAAACATACTTTTTATTTGTGGATTTTATTACATTCAGAAAAAAACAACTTTGTCATTTTCTAATTTTCATTTCAGATCTTGTTCCAATTCTTTCTTCAGATGCACTGATGCTTTTTTATTTTTCTCTTTCTAAATTGTGAAATTTTTAGTTGCTTGAACATGGCATCCAAGACATTCAAGGCTAGCCGATCAAATTTATCATCAACATCTGACGCACCAGATGGGAGCAACAAGCCTCCTCTACCTCCAACTGTGACATTTGGCCGGAGGACTTCCTCAGGTCGCTACATCAGCTATTCTAGGGATGATCTTGACAGTGAACTTGGGAGTAGTGACTTCATGAATTATACGGTGCATATACCACCCACTCCAGACAACCAACCCATGGATCCATCAATCTCTCAGAAGGTTGAAGAGCAATATGTGTCCAATTCGCTTTTTACAGGCGGGTTTAACAGTGCAACCCGAGCTCATCTTATGGACAAGGTTATTGAATCTGAAACAAGCCATCCTCAGATGGCTGGGGCTAAAGGGTCTTCGTGTGCAATTCCTGGCTGCGATGCAAAGGTGATGAGTGATGAACGTGGTGTTGATATTCTACCTTGTGAGTGTGACTTCAAGATATGTCGGGATTGCTACATTGATGCAGTAAAAACTGCTGGTGGGATTTGCCCAGGGTGCAAAGAGTCATATAAGAATACAGATTTGGATGAAATAGCTGTGGACAGCTCAAGGCCTCAACTTTCACTTGCCCCAACAAATACAATGTCTAAGATGGAGAGGAGATTGTCATTGATGAAGTCAACCAAGTCATTAATGAGGAGTCATACTGGGGATTTCGATCACAATCGATGGCTGTTTGAAACTAAGGGAACTTATGGATATGGGAATGCCATATGGCCCAAGGAAGGAGGTTTTGGGAATGAGAAGGATGACGAAGCTGTTGAGCCAACAGAGTTGATGAATAAACCATGGCGGCCTCTTACAAGGAAGTTAAAGATACCTGCTGCTATTCTTAGCCCGTATAGGTAAAGCTATTTCCATTTCCTTTCTCTTCGTTTTTAATTCCTGCAAATCTTAAACTTTGTGATAGTGAATTAACAAAGCAATTTGGTCAATGCTTGTAAATTTCTTCGTAGGCTTCTAATTGTTGTTCGTATGGCTGTCCTCGGGTTGTTCCTGGCTTGGAGAGTTAATCATCCCAACAATGATGCAATCTGGCTTTGGGGAATGTCTGTAGTTTGTGAGATCTGGTTTGCCTTTTCTTGGCTTCTCGACCAACTTCCCAAACTGTGTCCAATTAATCGTTCGACTGATCTTAATGTTTTGAAGGAGAAATTTGAAATTCCTACTCCCAACAACCCCACTGGAAAGTCTGATCTTCCAGGAATTGATGTGTTTGTCTCTACTGCAGATCCCGAAAAAGAGCCACCTCTAGTCACTGCAAATACAATCTTATCAATTCTAGCTGCAGATTTCCCAGTTGAAAAGCTTGCTTGCTATGTTTCTGATGATGGAGGTGCTCTTCTAACCTTTGAGGCCATGGCTGAAGCTGCAAGCTTTGCTAATATATGGGTTCCATTCTGTCGCAAGCATAATATTGAGCCTAGGAATCCCGAATCATATTTCAATTTGAAGAGGGATCCATACAAAAACAAAGTAAAGCCTGACTTTGTTAAGGATAGGAGAAGAATAAAGCGTGAGTATGATGAGTTCAAGGTTCGGATCAATGGACTGCCAGATTCTATTCGTCGTCGATCAGATGCCTTTCATGCTCGGGAGGAAATTAAGGCTATGAAGCTTCAGAGACAGAACAGAGATGATGAACCTGTGGAAAGTTTGAAGATCCCGAAAGCGACGTGGATGGCTGATGGTACTCATTGGCCAGGGACTTGGTTGAACCCTGGTCCAGAGCACACTAAAGGGGACCATGCTGGTATTATACAGGTAAACTATATGATGTTTAGAAGTTCTTTACATTTGCTAACCGGGTCTGGCATAAATGAATGTATGGATATTCATTTATTATATCAACAATCAAATAGTATTCAATGTTTTTATCATGACACAAGTGTAAAATCTCTCTCTCTCTCTCTCTGCTAAATACATTGTTAAGACCTTTAATATTTATTTTTGTGAACATATTACATGGATGTTCTTAAATTTTCATTTTTGCTGACCCCCCAAAATTTTCTCTTAATGGTGTAGGTGATGCTAAAACCTCCAAGTGATGAACCTTTGCATGGAACTGCAGACGATAGTCAGCTAATTGACCTCACAGATGTTGACATCCGCCTTCCTTTGCTTGTTTATGTGTCTCGTGAGAAGCGTCCAGGTTATGATCACAATAAGAAGGCAGGGGCCATGAATGCTTTGGTTCGTGCATCTGCCATCATGTCCAATGGCCCATTTATTCTCAATCTTGACTGCGACCACTACATTTACAATTCTCAGGCAATGAGGGAAGGCATGTGTTTTATGATGGATCGTGGTGGTGATCGCCTTTGTTATGTTCAGTTTCCTCAGAGGTTTGAGGGTATAGACCCTTCTGATCGATATGCTAACCATAACACAGTCTTTTTTGATGTCAATATGCGAGCTCTTGATGGGCTTCAGGGTCCTGTATATGTCGGAACTGGTTGCCTCTTTCGTAGGATTGCTCTTTATGGCTTTGACCCCCCTAGAGCTAAAGAACACCACCCTGGTTTTTGCAGCTTCTGCTTTGGCCATCGCAAAAAGCATTCCTCTATTTCTAACACACCTGAAGAGAACCGTGCTTTGAGGATGGGTGATTCTGATGATGAAGAGATGAACCTCTCATTGGTCCCTAAGAAGTTTGGAAACTCAGCTTTTCTCATTGATTCAATCCCAGTTGCAGAGTTCCAAGGTCGTCCCCTTGCTGACCACCCAGCTGTGAAGAATGGACGTCCGCCAGGTGCCCTCACCATTCCACGTGACCTTCTTGATGCATCGACTGTTGCTGAGGCTATCAGTGTTATTTCCTGCTGGTATGAAGACAAGACTGAGTGGGGGCAGCGTATTGGGTGGATTTATGGATCTGTTACTGAAGATGTGGTGACTGGGTATAGAATGCACAACAGGGGTTGGAAATCAGTTTACTGTGTGACCAAGCGTGACGCTTTCCGTGGAACCGCTCCAATAAATCTTACTGATAGGCTGCATCAGGTTCTCCGTTGGGCTACTGGTTCAGTTGAGATTTTTTTCTCCAGAAACAATGCCCTCCTTGCTAGCTCAAGAATGAAGCTTTTGCAAAGGGTTGCATATCTCAATGTTGGAATCTACCCTTTCACTTCCATCTTCCTTATTGTCTATTGCTTCCTCCCAGCACTTTCCCTCTTTTCCGGACAATTCATCGTGCAGACCCTTAATGTGACTTTCCTTGCTTATCTTTTGATCATTACTGTCACTTTGTGCATGCTTGCTGTGCTGGAGATTAAATGGTCCGGTATTGAGCTTGAAGAATGGTGGAGAAATGAGCAGTTCTGGTTGATTGGAGGGACTAGTGCCCACTTGGCTGCAGTACTTCAGGGGCTACTGAAAGTCATTGCAGGGATCGAAATATCTTTCACCTTGACCTCAAAATCAGCAGGTGATGATCTGGATGATGAGTTTGCAGATCTGTATGTTGTTAAGTGGACATCGCTGATGATACCTCCTATCACAATCATGATGGTGAACTTGATTGCAATAGCGGTTGGGTTTAGCCGGACAATATACAGTGTCATTCCACAGTGGAGCCGCTTAATAGGTGGGGTTTTCTTTAGCTTCTGGGTGTTGGCTCATTTGTATCCTTTTGCTAAAGGGCTGATGGGAAGACGGGGCAGAACGCCAACCATTGTTTTTGTGTGGTCAGGACTCATTGCAATCACCATATCCCTCCTTTGGGTGGCAATCAATCCCCCCTCTGGTACTAACCAAATTGGAGGTTCATTTCAATTCCCTTAATAGGCTTCCAATTCTTTGGTGTTAAATTCAATATTGCATTCTTTTTATTTGACAAAAAAGGAGGATAGTTATGAATGCTGGTGTATGAATTATGCAGTCTTGACTTGTATTTGAATTTTGTTTAGTAGCAGTTGTTCAACAATTGTAGTTAAACTAAAGATGGAAGGGGCACAACATCATTTTGTTTTTGTCATGTAAGCCTTGAATGGATTAATTAATTTTAATTTATGTTTGTAAATGGTAAAGTTACACTTTGCATTATGGTACATTAATTAGATATTTATTTACTAGATAGTATAATAATAAAATGTAACATCCTGCATTCCAAAAGTATGAAACTAGGTAGTAGTTGAGACATGATACTTTCATGCCCTTTTTTAGCTAAAGCTAATTCTGTCGTTGATAATAAGAGCAGTATCAAATCAAAGGAACAAAACAGAAAGCAAATTTAATAGAGTAATGGCCCTTATGATCATGACCTTGATGATACTAATATCAGTAATTTGTTGTGCAAGCGTTAATAACAACACTAGTTCTTTTAGCAGCAGCAATATTATTGTTAATGATGATGAGCTTGTAGTTGCCATAGAAGAGATGCATAGAGCAAACTACTTCACCTTCATCATGTTGATCAAAATGGCTACTGATGAAGGAGGCATATTCTTGAGATCATCAAACGTCACATTCTTAATGCCCAATGACCGCATGCTCTCGAATATCAGTCTTCCTCAAAATGCAGTTACCGACTTCTTGCTTCGCCACTCTATCCCTTCTCCATTGCTGTTTGACAACCTTCAACTTATTCCGACAGGCTCCCTTCTTCCCAGTTCAAAGCCAGGCTACATACTCCACATTTCCAACAACGGTAGGAAGAATTACTCGGTGAATTCTGTTAAAATCATCAGCCCAAACATATGCTCTTCGTCTACTACTACAATAAGATGTCATGGCATTGCTGGTGTACTCTTCCTTTCATCATCAGATTCAGATCAAGCAGCTGCACCAAACCCCACTTTGCAATTGCCGTCATGTCCTCAAACCTCAACCAATATAATTCCCTCTACATCTTCTCCAGTAATTATATCAGCTCAATCTCCCTTCCCCATTCCCATTCGGACTAACCCAAATCCCAGGCCTCAAAACTCAGGGGCTTCCCATATTTCTCCACTTCCAAGCGACTTGTCTAGATTATCATTTATACTACTCCAGTATTTCTCTCTCACCTCTGTATTACTACACCTTCTCTCAATATATACGACGGGTTATTAAAATAATATTATGTTATCAAAATTTCTTTAGATGGGTTGGTCATTATATGTGAGATTACTAATTAATATTCATACTAAATACTACTATATAAAGGAGAGAGTTGCCCAAAAGATAGAGTTTGATTTTATTTATTTATTTATATGTGTATTGTCTGATTTTATTTTTGGTTTATTCAATCTTCCTCATTTTACTTTAGCTATTTTGTTTTAATTTTCTTATAATTTTACCCTTTCTTGTTAATGCAAGAGATGGTGCAAATGAAGCCATAATTACAATACTAATGCTTAAACAATTAAAAAAAAAAAACTCAAAGCGGCAAAAGCCCATGCCTTGTGTTAAATCATTGCGGAAAGTATGACAACCTAACAAAAGTCATGGAAAGCAATGTTTTGATTTTTTTTTAATAAATTTTCGTGCTTTTATTAGTTTTATACTTTGATCTTTTATTTATTTATTTAATTTATAACCTTTTAATTTTTATATATTTTTATTTAAAAAAGAGACTAATTATGTTAAATATAAAAATTAATGTAATAAGTTATAAGAAATAATAATAATTTTAACATATTACTAATACAATGAATTCTCAATATAATATCTATATTTTGATTAAATTTGTAATACTTATAAGATTAAATTTAACCAAAAATAAAAAAATAAAATACCAAGATATAAAATATATTGTAAGGTTTATCCAATTTTTAGAGAGAAGTAAGATAAATGAAAGAATGTATTTATCTTCAATAAGGTGTATATATATATATATACACGTGTCGATCATATTGTGGTACACATCGCAACGTGTCACGAGATCACATGTGTAAAAACACAATCTAATCTTGAAGTTGACCGCTTGGTTTGTTAATCGGTCTTCTAATACTCAAGGTTACTATACATAGGTAGGGACACTTTATGTATATTGTCGTGGGAGCGGGTACAAATTGGGCCTTCTTAAGTTAACACGTATGATGGTTTAGGTTATTCAGGGATCGATCTCCAGGGCAATTTATATGTTCAAACATCAATTCTCTCTACTTTTTTAGTTTGGTTTTTTAACTGGGATGAAAGAATAGAAACCGGACAATGAATTTGAAACATTAAGCGCATTTTAATAAATTCTTGTTAGTTAATTGGAAAGAAAAGTTTTGCACCTTTATATAAAGAAGAGCCAATGTGTTATTCATTTAATCATTTCTAGGATATCAAACATAAATTTGACTTGATAATTAAAAAAAATGATACATATATTAGTAAATAAATAATGTAGTCATAATCATATAATCTAGTGGTAAGTATAATTAATCTTGTACAAAAAATAAAAATTTAATTATTGATATTATCACAATATATAATTTTATTATTATCGCATGCATTAGAAATTATTGCTTTAAAAATATATTGGTAAGTGTAAAATATTATATACAAAAAAAAGTTCAAGTATTTATATTATCAAAACACATAATTTTGATATTATTGTTCTTATATGAGTAGATAAATAAAATAGTCATAATTAAATAATCTAGTATGTATAAAGTGTCGTGTATAAAAAAATAAAATTTTAAGTATTGATTTTATCAAAATACATAATTTTGATATTATTATTGTGCCCATTTTTTAAAAAAATTATGCTTTAAAAATCTACTAATAAATGTAAGGTACCATATATGATAAAACAAAAATTTATATGTTTATATTATCATAATATATAATTTTGATATTATTATTCGTATATAAATAGATAAATGACATAATCATAACCATGTGTTAAATGTAAAGTTTTTTATATGTAAAAAAGTAAAAAAATAAGTATTTATATTATCATAATAAATAATTTTAATATTATTATTGTTTATATTTTTTATTAAAAATTAATATTTTAATATTTTACTTTTTTTATTCATAAATTTGATTTTATAAATAATAATACTAATACCAATAATAATAACTATTACAATTAAGTGTTGGTATTTTTTTCAAAAATGGATCCACTTAATCTAAGTTCAAGATCAAATTAAGCATATAAATTTCTTTTTAGAGTTTGGTTGGTTAAAGATTCAAATATATGTGAAAATTATGTAAATTTATTAATTGAGTTCGATTATAGATTTTAAAAATAAAAAAATTGACACAATCGAATAAACTTACTCTTTTATACATTAATTTTAAGTATTTATTTATTTAAATATTATAATATTATTGTTATTAAGTTATAATTATAATTATATTAATATTTAATTTAAACGTAATAAAAATAGAATAAAATATGACTTAGAATGTTATCATAGAATATCTTATTATAATTTTCTAAGTAAATATTAACAAATTATTTAACAATATACTTTTAACTTATTGCAAAGCACTTTTTAAACCAAATGTTAGTATTTTTTATATTAATGAACATATTTATTTACTTAATTTTTTTCTTTATTTAAAAATCATATAATATATAATATGTTTGTTTTGTTTTAATTAGGTGGTGTTTTTATATAGGTTTAAAACCGTAAGTCAATCCCTCTAAAAATCTACATTATATATTAACTTAAAAGTTAGTTATTAAGATTACAAATATGTTAAGATTTTAATTTTTTTAAAATCATCAACATAATATATGTTTCTAAAATAACTTAATAACTAAACTATTCAACTTACTTCCATCCTTAACCACGTTAACAAATTTCATGAAAAAAGTAAATTATAAAGCTTATTTATATTATTAAAATGATTATGGTGTGTATTGTTTATGAGATTAAGTTTATTAATTCATTTAAAAATTAAAAAAAAATTTAATACTCATTTAGTTTATGTTATTATATATATTGTAAGTTTTCAAGTAGGAGAGGATCAATTTTTTTTAAATTTTTGAATAAAATGATCGGTGTTAATAGATTCTGTTTGATATTAAATATGTAATAGATATACGATCTAAGATGTGTAGATACCTTGTTATGATATAACGAGCTAATAGGATTGACTTAACGATGACTTGGGTCCAAAAAGCTTGGTAAAATGCATAACTCATTCAATAGAATACATCGTTATCCAAATACGAGGTCTTAGATGTCAAAACCTGATGAAATTATGAAATATTGATGTGATCATGATTCTACTTCTCTCCGTGAAGGATTTGAAGAAAATTATTTAGGAATCTAACGCGATCTATATGTGACGATATTTCTTATATACATATAACGACCTTATTATGTAACGCATTGAGCGATTTACTTTTTATTTAAATTAGTTTACGTGTCATTTTATCACATATAACGGTATACTCAAGTTGTTTATGCGTATTCTGGTTAGTATGTTATACATATATATATATATTAAATGAGAAGAATATATAATTTAATTTATTGTTTAATTTACTAATTTTCAATATTAAAATCTTAAGTTTTAAATTCTTTTTAAACATATTCTAATAATATAAATATTTAATTTAAAATTTAAAATTAATAAATTAGAAATTTTAATAATTAACGTTTACGCGTATAATCAAATTGAACAATAAAAACAAAGAATGAATCTTAATTTAGCATTCAAACCGTCTATTCGAACATTTTTCTCATTAAACTAGATGGATTTACAACTTCACATAAGTTGTCAGTCCGAAACGGCCAAATAAAGAACCCGTTCACAAACCCTACCAAAACCCTGAAAATCATTCTATCTATTTCTGCCTTCAATGGAAGCTAGGTTTGGGGCATAATTTTTTTTTTCAATCTTCAAGTTACATCTGCTCCCCTCGCGCATTAAAGTGCAAACATTTTCTATTGTTTGGGAGTGTTATTAAAAATCTGAAATATCAAGGAAGAAATGGCTAAAACATATGCGATGGGTATAATCGCAGCAGCTGTAGCAGCATCTGCTTCTTCATACCAGAGCAATTTTTATTCTTATGCTGATGGTCCTTTCAACTTCTCTGGTTTCTCTTTTCCTTCTTCTACTACTTCACAAACTGCTGCTTCTCCTCCTGCTCCTTCTTCCGGGCAATCCACGCCATCTACCGACAATGCTGATTCACCTACTAGGGTTCGGAATGATAATCCGAGGACCACTTCTGCTGGTTTTGATCCGGAGCCGCTGGAGCGGGGTGCCAAGGCTTTGAAGGAGTTCGAAAAGTCTCCTCATGCCAAAAAAGTTTGTCTTTTTCTAGCAGGATTTTCTCCATTTTTTGTAAATGGGTTTACTTGTTTTTTTTAATGGGACTTTCTAAGGTTCTTATCTATGTATTTTCTTTGTGAAGTACTGTGAATTGATGGTGGGTTGTCTTTGTGTTGGTCAGTTGGACACGGATTTTCTTATATTCCCCCCTCTCTCCTCCCTCTTCATAACTCTTTAATAAAATTTACAAGACAAAATGTAGATCATAAGTGGCATCTGGTAGCCTTTTCTTTCTTTGGGTTGTCATTGAATTAGTGAACTTTTGAGTGAAATGATAGTTATCTCCTTATGCTTTAGGCGTTTGAAGTTATGAAGAAACAAGAAGAGACAAGGCAAGCTGAGTTGGCCGCGAAGGCTGTAGAGTTTAAGGCAATGCAAGTTCAAGCTGAAACCGTAAGATATTATTATAGTTTTTCTTTCATATTTTTTAATAACTGTACTATTAGCTAATGGAAGCTTCTATAACTCGTTTGGTGCTTGAGACCCGTTGCTCTTGCCTTGAGGATATATAAGGGCTCCTCCAACCTTAGTATCTTTTAAAGTTCTGTTTCACTCTGACACCAATCTCTCATTCAATTTTATATTTCATTGCTTGACAGGAGAGACAAAGGGTCATATATGATGAACAGAAAAAGTTAGCTCAACATCAAGCACAAACAAAATCCCAAATGGCTCGCTATGAAGACGACTTGGCAAGAAAGAGGATGCAGGCATGGACCTTGTAACATAGAAACTAAATAAGTTCTTTATGGTGGAGGGTTTCTAATTACTTAATGTCAATTGCAGGCAGAGAATGAGTTACAGCGAGCAAGGAATGAAGAGCTTGTGAAAATGCAAGAAGAATCATCAATTAGACAAGAGCAAGCTCGACGAGCAATAGAGGAACAAATTCAAGCACAACGCCGACAAACCGAGAGAGAGAAGGCTGAAATAGAACGAGAAACTATTAGAGTGAGGGCTATTGCAGAAGCAGAAGGGAGGGCTCATGAAGCAAAGCTAGGTGAAGATGTTAACAGGAGGATGCTTGTAGAGCGTGCAAATGCAGAGAGGGAGAAGTGGATTGCAGCGATTAATACAACTTTTGACCATATTGGAGGTATTTCAGTCAGATAGCCTCATATCTACTTTGATTTCACCTAAGCTCAAATAAAATGGAAGAATCACATATTTTCCAAAGAACATACTCTATGTAAAAAGATTGTCAATAATCTATTTTCCTAAAAGCTCAAGTTGTGAGAAATTGGACTAACTATTGTGTTATATATTAAATTTGGGTAACATTCTCTCACTTTATATTTTTTACCCCCCTCACTCCACTTGAATTAATGAGTTCTCAATTGAGAGTTGTGTAAACGATTGTGATAGGCTCTCACTTGTGACTCGAGGAAATAGTTTTGAAGGTCCATCAAATTAGATTTAATCTCATTGACTGGGTATAAGATTGTGATGGGATCTTACTTGTGGATTGAGAAGATAATTTTGGAGGCCTATCAAGTGGACTTAAATAGAATCCTAAACTCATTTTTTACTTATCTTGTTCTCCGCAATTATTTTAATGTGCACTCTGTTTTTCTTGTTGGCATTTTTGTATATCTTCCCCATATTATATGAATATTAAGCTATCCTTTTCTTTTGGTGAATGACAACTTGAGGAAGGGAGTTACATGATTTATATCCCGTGTGAGTATTTTTCATGTTATGCACTTAAGGCTTTTTCCATGTAAACGTGATCTCTCTCTCTCTAATCTCTATATCCTCCTTACCTGATACTGACACTATATGTTTTGTATAAAATATCAGCTGTTTGAGCAAGCTGCTCATACTTTCAAGGTTTGATTGAAACATTCATCTATCATGCTACAATTTCCTTTATAAAGAAAACAACTGTGGTTCAGAGTCAAACTTCTTTTCATGCCATTGAGTATTTCTTTGCTAATCTTCATGTTGAGGACTAATGACCAACAAAATGCTGTCTGAATGTTGTATGGTGCATTGTTGCATTAAATCATTGCTCACAGTGTGATTTAATGCGTGTTAACTATCCTCTGCAGGGGGATTGAAAGCGATTCTGACAGATCAAAATAAACTGGTTGTTGCTGTTGGGGGTGTGACAGCTTTAGCAGCTGGGATTTACACAACAAGGTATATGACTAAAATACTTGAACATTTGGATGAAGTCTAATACTTTCTCATTTCATACCATAGCCATAGTTGCTTTGCTTTACATGATCTTATTGTACCTTGTTTCTGTACAAACCTTAATGTGTTCCTTTTTTTTCCCCTACTACTGGTTCCTCAATTTTTGTCCTCATTCCTCGCAGCTTGTACATCTATATCTTAAAACTACTGATTGTTTTTTTTTTAAATGTATCTCCTAACGTAAATCCTTAGCTTTGTGATAGTGAATACAATGGTATCCACATTATGTGAATACAATGGTATCCTCAGTTATGGGATCGTGAATATAGAGGAACTATGCATGTCTGTGTATTTGTCTTAACTTAACACTGTCTCATTCAATTGAAAATGAAGGATTCCTTTTCCAGTTTCAATAAATGACATGCTATATTGAAAATAGTTTGAGGTGGAAATATTATTGCAACCTGCTATCTACAGCTTATGAAGGTTTCATTTTTCCAATACAGAGAAGGTGCAAAGGTGATATGGAGCTACGTGGACAGAATATTAGGACAACCATCGCTTATCCGAGAGTCGTCCAGAGGGAAATACCCTTGGTCAGGATTGTTTTCTCGTGCACGTTTGCTAGCTCGTGGTAATGATAAAGGCTCTTCAAAAAATTTCAAAGGTTTTGGTGATGTTATTTTACATCCTTCCCTTCAGAAAAGGATAGTACAATTAGCTGTGGCAACTGCAAATACAAAGTCCCACCAGGCACCATTCCGAAACATGCTCTTCTATGGTCCTCCAGGAACTGGGAAAACAATGGCTGCTAGAGAGTTGGCTCGCATATCTGTATGACTTGTATCTTTATATTTTGCTGTCCTTTTGAGTTCTAAAAAATAATTCACTAATTCCAATATGTTATACATTTGTTGGTTTATTGCAATTTAGAAAACCTTTTTATTAGGTATAATTTCAGGGAGGTCTAGTTTCCTTCTTAGATAGATACCATATATTTCTCTATGATCAAAGATCAAAGATCTCAAATCCCTAAACAATGGATTACAGTATTTTTACCAGTCTCTAACACATAATATAAAATAATGCATCTTATATTCAGTCTTAACTTTAATCCTTTTAATTTCAAAAGAGAAAGAAAAGAATCTTTCATACTATCCAGGTATGTAGAAAAAGTAGTTGTACATGAACACTGCCAAGTTTTGCTTCATTGACATCATTCCCCTCATCATTATTTATTGATTATACACTACTCATGGCTTCAGGGATTAGATTATGCATTGATGACAGGAGGGGATGTTGCTCCTCTGGGATCGCAGGCTGTGACCAAGATACATCAGTTGTTTGATTGGGCCAAGAAGTCACGGAAGGGTTTATTGCTTTTCATTGATGAAGCAGATGCATTTTTGTGCGAGTGAGTAATAGTTGAGCTTTGGTAATTTTGCATGTTAACTACGATTCAAAAGATTCATGTGAAGATTATGAATATGTTGAACAACCTTGCAGGCGTAATAAAACTTACATGAGTGAAGCTCAAAGGAGCGCACTTAATGCATTCCTATTCCGAGCTGGTGATCAGTCCAAAGACATTGCCCTTGCCCTTGCTACCAATCGTCCTGGAGATCTTGACTCAGCTGTGGCAGATCGTATCGATGAAGTGCTGGAATTTCCTTTGCCCGGGGAAGAGGAACGGTTTAAGTTGCTAAAGCTTTATCTAGACAAATACATAGGTCAAGCTGGCTCAAGGAAGCCTGGTTTGTTTGGTCATTTGTTCAAGAGGGAGCAGAAGAAGATAGAGATTAAGGGATTAACAGATGATATCTTAAGAGAAGCGGCAGCAAAGACCGAAGGATTTTCTGGGAGAGAGATAGCAAAAATGATGGCAAGTGTCCAAGCTGCTGTTTATGGGAGTGAAAACTGTATGCTTGATCCAATCCTTTTCCGTGATGTGGTAGACTATAAAGTGGCAGAGCATCAACAGAGAAGGAAACTGGGAGCTGCTGACAAAAGTAATGGATGAAATTTTTTGAATTAGAAAGTTCCATTATTAGGCAGTTTAGATTGTGATTCAATTTAAACATTTTTGATAGGCCCGTTTTTTTTTTTTTTGGGTCTTGGGCATCTTATTATTCACTCCTAGATATCCCCTTAGCTAATAATGTTTGATTGTTAAGCACTCAAAGACTTGTTTTGTTTGATACAAGTATCTTTGTTCAAGGAATTATGATATTTGGTCAGTTCTATTTTTACTTGTGATTAGGTCATAGATGGACAATCATATTGAATACTCGTCTTGGTTTCATGTCGAGTATGATATGCAAACAACACGATTGCTGTCCCAGAAGATATAAAGTCAAAACCAGGTTTTATTATTTTATCTTATTCTTTATTTTCTTTTTGTCGAGTCACAAATCTTGGCTGTATATTAAATTCTTTTTATCAAGTCACAATTCCTGGCTGTAAAATAATTGTTTGACAGAAGGGAGAAATCTTGCTTCCTTGTTAAGCTGCTATTGAAAGCCCTCCCACCATTTTATTAAGATGAACAAGTTCATAAAGCATATCATCAAACAAGGACGACTCTTTGCGTCGTGACAGTTAATATTCGTATAGCCATAGTGAGCAACTTGTGGAATTCTTCCATGGCAACTATGACATATTAGTTGTATTGGTGTCAGGTATCAATTGACACATTAAATAGTTAAAAATAACAAGACTTATAAAGAAAAGAAAAAAAATGGCTCAAACATGTCTACCTTAGGCCCTTCAAGGAGACAAAAATAGATGGGAAACATTTACCCTTCTATACTACATTTTTTACCCATATAATTAAGACTAAGCACGTCTTCAAAAATAAAAGCTCATTTTAACATATAATCCAAAACTTTTCTTTTTAAGTATATCATAATTTGTAGATGTTTTGACCCATTGGAGGAATTGAAGGAGCTCCCACGACGACCTTTGTGTTTGAACATCTTTTCAAAGTATCAAGGGTTAAAAACGAAAGCACACATTAAAGGATTATCTCGTACTATATTCTCTATATGAATTCTGGGGCAGAGCATCGCACCACAGAGGGAGAGACCACGAGTACATTTTGGAATATCAACATTGTGCGTAATGGCAACTCTATGCATAAATTTCGACACATTCTGTGATTCTAATGGTAGCTGGACAATCCTCTTGAGACTAATTGTCACTTATGCGACAACAGAGTTAAAGGACAAAATATTACAATATCACATCATGGACCTAGAGCAAAAGAATCTGCCTGAGCCTATAATAAGCCTCCTACCCAGCCTGAAAGTAATTGAGACCGACGTACTTTTCACCTAAATCTATATCCAAGACTCATTCTGGCATATTACTCTACACAATATACAGATGCTGATGACTTTCCATGGAAAATAATTGTGCTTGAATTTTCTCAATGCTCATGCTTAACCCGAGCTTTTAGTATCCCAGGAACAGGTGGTGAGGTGGGAGGCCTAACCAGTGTGTTAGACTTTGACATTGAAGCAAGATCAACCTGTGACTGATACATGCCCGACATACTAGAACCCTCTCCACCTCCATCTGCATTATAATTGTGCAAGATATCATCCTCCTGGGGTGTTTTACAAAATTGCATTGCCTTCAATACATAATTATCATCATGGAGCTCGAAAGGCGTGCTGCATTCATGGTATCCAGCATATTTCATGTGTCAATACATAAGTAACATAATCTAAACAATTAACAAAACTCATGAACCCAGCATTGCACCCATCACCAAGCATTATATCATATAACCATATTGGTGAAAACTTTAAAAAATAAAATAAAGATAAATCGGTACATTCACGGGGCTAACTTACCTATTGAAGTCAAAATGCACCAGCTGCATATCTTCTGATATTTCCACCTCAACAGTTGCATGAGGGCGAGTCTTGAGGATTAACAGGTAAAGGTGAAAGAAATTAGAGTAAGATCAAAGCAGCTGAAGCAATTCAAAAATACTAGCAATATATAAAAAGGAAACTTAAAAATAAAATTAAAAAAATGATAATAATAATAATAAAGAGCATACTTGAACAATAATAAAAGGTAAAGCTACACCGCCACTAGGAGCATTTCCAGAGTTGAATAATTGTTGATTTCGTTGTATCAGACTCTGTAGACCTACGTACTTGATAATGGACACAAGATGTTAGAATTCAGATGCTCAGAACCATAGGTAATTATTTAAGATTCTCCTCTTGAAGTACATGAGCTTTCAGTAACAAATAATGGCAGTCGTCAACTAAAGCACTTGAAAAGTCTGCAAAAATTCAAAAGGTGAAGTAGATTAAAAAAATTAATCATCATACTTGTTGCTCCAGCTCTTGTAAATAGGCAGCTTTCTTTTCAATCCGATTTCTCAGCGCAAGATGCTCCGTCTGCATCAAGTATGTGAATATAATACACACACAAAAAAAAAGCTTTCAGTATCCAGTCAGGTGATGAAAATTAACTCGATGCACAAAATGAAAATACATTAACCTTAAGTTCCTCGATACCATTCAGACTCTTACGAGGCAGACCCTTCCATTGTATTTCCTTTTTATCCTTGGATATGATATCCATGGCCATAAGGACATTCAGGGCATCATAAACCCTTCGCCGGATGTTTTTCTCATCATATTGTTGCTGTCAAACAAAAAAATAGCAAAACAAAACATAAATTTAGCAAGTTCCATGGAATCTTTTTCTCCCTTCCAGATTAAGTCTATTGACTCTGCCCAAAAGAACACATGGAAAATAGGATTCTCTCCTTCAGAACATAAAGTTAAACCTGATCCGGAGATGTAACACTGTTGCTAGGGTCAGCAAACTCTGCTACTAGTTCATCTGCAACCTGGGCAGTACTCCAAACTTTTTAGAGCATAGAAATGATGATTATTACAAACAGAAGTGTATATATACAGACCATAAAAGCAGATTTTTTCTCTCTCTTTAAATTTGGATATTCATATACCAACATAAACACTACTATTCTACTAATGGAGCAAATAGACAATTCAAAATAACAAGGGGCTCTAACATCTGTTAGATGGAATGTAGCTATTACAATGCCACATCCAAATGCAGATAACTGAAATTTCATAATTACTCACCAACAGCCAATATCAGAAGCTTTCATTTACGACTAAAACCAGTGTCACCGGGTCATCACAGAGTAATGAACATTATGAACATAAAAAACAAACTAGTCCGACTTCCCTAAATGAGATGTAAATTGCCGCCTCACGTGCAGTTAATCTGGTTATTCTTTAATACTTTAGTTGAACCAATTGAATTTTATTTAAAGCATGGTTTTGTAGGTTTGAACAGTTTAGGGCAAAATGTAAACCTGTAATTTTTTATAAAATGTAAACCATATCATGTAGTCATTCTTGAAGTATATTGTCGGGAAAAAAAATAGTAACCTTTGGGAGACCTAATATGTTAGATCTATTGACATATCAGGAAGCTTGTAAAACACTACACAGTTATATACCAAAAAGAATGTACAGAACTATGAAGGTTATACATTCTAATATTATGACAGATTTAATGACTGAAGCAAAATGGTCGTTTAAAACAAAAAGCAAACACTTCCTCTATAACAATTATCATCTGAGAGAAAAACATTACTAACTCAAATTACATTTAAATTCATAAATTTCCTGACCTCGTTATAAGTTGTCCTTCCCTTGCTTTCTACTTTCTCGCACACTGGAAACAATAGGAAAAGTATCAATACAAAACTAGTCAAAGAACATACTGCTACTAAGATATAGAATAATGCTCATAATGCAAAAGCCACGCATAATAGAAAATTTTATCCGCAAGAAAATAAACTTCTAAACATACAAAAGAGAACGTTATCATAAGCTAAATTCATAAATAATTAAAGTTTACAAACTTCAGACGAGGCACAGATGACATGTGAAGGAATAAAGTGATAGAATAAATCAAACACCTTTCATGCTAAATTGGCGGAGTCCTCTTCCACTCTTATCACCTGGAACAACCCGCTGACCTCTCTTCTTCTTTTTGCTATTGTTTAAAACCAAATCATTACTCAGAAGAACCCAAGTTATAGAAATAAATTCAGTTACGGACTATTGTAGGAAGTAACTCAGACATAAGACTACATCAAAAACAAAACAATGAAGATGAACAAGCTACCGTATAATAATCCCCACCAGATTTTATCAAGTCTCGCGAAATTAAGAACAAAAGACATACAGAAGGCACCATAAACAGAAACAGTCATTTAACAGCTAATCCCATGAATTAAAATAAATCAAATATAAAGAGCAAGCTAAACACTAGGCCCTAAACCATAAAACAAATACGCTGTCAAAAAAAATTAAAATAAAATAAACCCGCAAGGGAAACGAGTAGAGCTCTGAATGATAGCTAATAGGGGTAAGAGAAGACTCACGCAACGGACCCTTGTGAAACGGAATCGTCGGCATGAATGTCAAGATGGTTCAATCTGACGAAAGTGTTGTCGCTAGCCGGAGTGGCTATGGTCTGCTCGCTACGGCTTGAAGGCGAACCAACACTACCGCTCATTGACGCTGACTGGCCAGAGACCGTCATTCGCCGGCCAGCAAGGTCTTCGTCGATGTCGTCGTCTGCACGGCTCGCTGGCTGGGCTCTTGTTCCCATCTCAATTTGAACTCAACAGAATTAAAGGCTGGGGAAGTTTAGATCCCAGCAATCTATAATTCGTTCTATAATGAAGTTTCTCGATGGTTTAGCAAAATAAATAAATAATGTAGTTTTTCGATAAAGTGAGATTACTGGTAGTGATACGGATACCTACCAATTCTACGTTGAAAAAACCCATTCAAGCCTTATAAGGAGCCCTTTAAAAAAGAGAAGGAAAAAAAAATTAATCATATAATCCTTTTATAAGTATAATTTCATTTTTAATCCGTCGTGCAAATATTTTCTTTTATCTTATAAGATAAAAAAAACATATATTTTAAACGTAATTAAAATATAATGGATCAAAATTTATATATAATTTTATGATGTTACTTAACAATCAAATTCACAGGTGATATACATGCTTTTTTATATTATAACATAAAAAAAATTACATGTATTTAAAATGCAATGGGTCAAAATTTATATAATCTTACAACTTTTAATATTTACATCTAACTTCACAATTAAACACAATATTATACTTCTTAATAGAAATTGTACAATACCATACTTAATAGAAATTGTACGATCATTGGTATTTAATAGTGTAACAAACATACCACAGATATCAATAAAAACCAATTCAATTCAAAATAAATTATTTTATTAACATATATGAGTTTATTTTATTTCAGTTTTACTTTGTGTTAACCTAGCTCCCTCCTTTGAAGAGCTTGATTTGGTACTCATTTTTCAAAGAATGGATTGCAGTTCCAGTTTAGAATCACGACTGAACCAATCCAATTCTTGCACACCCCTAGAAGCAAGAACATCCATCCATAACCATAAGCTACTAAAAATAAGTCTAGAATGGCAAGGAGAATCCAAACAAGACGAAAAGTAGGGTATAGATTAGGATTATGAATTACATTCACTTAAACATTCCAAATAAAAAACAAATACAATGTCAATGTCAATATCAGAGATAAATCTAATGAAAATTGCGTCCTGAAACGGAAACGAAGGCCAATCTTGCAAAAAGATGGAGAAAAGAGAGGAGAGGAGGAGAGAGAGGGGGGTTCAAAATTCTATATTTGTATCCATCGGCATTGGACATATTGACGTGGCATCTGTTGAAACTTCAGCAGCCAGATTGGAAGATTTGCTCTTACCTGCCCATTGATAGAAATAAATAACTTAAAGAGCATTCTACAGAATCAACATGTAAAGAAGTTTCAAAATGACTCTAGGAACAAATAGAAGATGAGAATGACAACTTGCCTCTGCGCTTTAGTTGTTTGAACTTCAAACTCTTCTTAATGGGAAACTTTGCTGATGTTTTTTGGGCACCTTGAGATTCCCCTATTTAAGAAAAGCATAAAGAAACAACCAGTTGTTACATTGTTCAGCCAAGAGAAACCTAGCTTCTTCACTAGGAGATAATCTTGCCTCTTCAGAGATTCGTGTGCAAGATCATCATTCACCAACAGAAGCCATTTACCAATTAAAAAAAGGACAAACAGGAAGGAGACAGCTTATGAGCAGTGGCAGAACCAGAAGGTAATTTTTAGGTGGGTTAACATATCATTTTGCAAAAAAGCACAATGCACAAGAATCTTTTTGGAAAATTATAAAAAATAACACACCTAAAATTTATAACAAAAATAACACCCAAATAATATTGGATGGCATCCAATTGGACGGTGTTCATAATAAAAAATGACATACCAGGCTTTTTTTTAATAGTAAAACGTATGAGGACATAAAAGGTGCTATTTTTTGTAGTTACAAATTCTAAATATGTTATTTTTTGTTGTTTCAAAAAAAAAATAGTAAAATTAAAAATTGTACCCAAAATAATTCATAAGCATCATAACTCTTACGGTCTTATGGTAAATGTATTTATTAAAATTACACAATAGTGCAAGGTCAATAAAATGTTACAAAAGTGCTTGCTACGTGCTTTAAAGCATAAAATTAACTTATTATGAAAGAGTACTACAAAATTTATGTATTAATTAGTCATAAAAATGAAGAGTTCACCTAATAATAAAGACCACTGAATATGTGAGAAAAAATTAATACTAAAACAAGGAATACAAGTATATATTTTTTTTACTTCAATAGACTAAAAATAAGAATAATTAGTAAAATAAAGAAGAAATTGAAAAGAATGAAAAAAAAATGTAAAAGATGAGCAGGACGAAAAAAGATAAGATGAGATATTGTTTAATATTTTTTGTTTATTTAGAGCAAGATTTTTTTATTTATATATATTTTTTATAATTTATTTTAATATTTTTTTAACTTCTTTTTATTCTTTAAATATTGATTGGGATACCCGTCACTTCAATAACTTGATAGTAAAGGTAGTATCTTATATTCTTTTTGATGTGGTTTCAAGTCTCCTTGTAGTTTAGAATTGTAGTTTAGAATTATTAGTGAGTGAAAGTGTATCTCAAAATAGATTGTATAGATTGAACAAAAATGTGAAAAATAACATACCTTAACTTGAGATCACAAAACAATACTTTTTATGTTTAACAAATATATTTTTACAATTAAATAAAATTTTAACCAATTATTTTACATTGAACATTGAACTCGATCCAGTTCAATCCCTAACTATATTATTGGGTGCATGCTATTTTTATTTTTACAAATTTTTTAGTGGTGTCATTTTATGAAATTTTTCAAAAATTGTTGATTGGGTTGATATGTATAACTTTTAGTAGCTTTAAAGAATATTGAGTTTACACATTCAGTATAAAAAAATTTGTCCAAAATTTAGACTTGACTTTAGCTCACCCAAGCCCCAACATCCTTCCAGCCCTTCTTATGAGGAAGGAGGAGATGAAAATGACCAATTAAAGCACTCATTAGTTAACTTGATCAAGAGATAATCAACTGACTAGCCAAGCAGCAGCAATAAGTTCAATTTCTCGTTACCCGCATGAAAATGGTCATTTTTTTTATGCACATACTCCTCATGTGTGTATTTAATGAAGGATAGGTTTTGTCATTCTATGCATGAATAGGGAAGGTCCGAATGGGTTAGGAATTTTTTTATAGAAATTCTATAGTTAATTAGGCAAGAAAAATGACTATTTTATCCCTCTTAGTTTATACGTGATTAGCGGGTTTTATCAGAACGAAGCAAAATTTAACTTATGTGTACTTTTTAAAGAATGGGAGACTAATGATGGTGTACTACCTAAAAACAAGGGACTTATATGTACTTTTTAGTAAACTATGAGAGTTTTCAAAAGCTTTCCACTATAGTTAACTTGGTTAAGAGATGGTAATTCCTCAAGTCTAAAATTCAGTCAAAAGTAAGCATATTGTAAAATCATTATTAGGGCAACACGAATATCATCGGCAGAAACACTAATGGTCAAATAGTCATAAATAGCATGGACTTGTATAGTATGTAACATTTCCTGAAGTTTTACTTACCATTATGCAATGCTGGAAATATTTTTGTATAATTAAATACTAAATACTTGCTTAAAAGTCAGTGTTGTTGAATATGAATGACGAATTGGTGTTATTAATTAAAAAATAAAGATAAGAAAAGAGAGGTACCATCAGCAGCAGCCATTTCAACGTCTTCCACAGTCAGCAGGCCCTTTTGCATAGCCTCGTTTTGTTCCTGAGGAATTCAATATCGCACCAATATAACATGTTTATTGTGGCAGCACAAGCCATAATAATACCCAATAGATATAGATATATATACATATGTAGAAAGAAAGAGAGAGATAGATAGAGGCTAAGATGAAAGTAGTACTCGGCGCCATTTTTTGAAGAGCTTGCGCTTGCGCTTGCCAGAGATAGAGTGAGAGGGTTGTTGGATCTTGGTCGTCAGCTTCCCAGTTAAAGGGTCCCCTTTCGTCTTTCTCTTATGCTCGGCTCTCTGCGTCCTCCACTTTTTCTGCACCTCATTGAACTTCGCCATCCTTCTTTCTTCCTCTGCAAAACCCTAAATTTCTTGACGATTCGCAATTTCTGATGTATCCATCTCAAGACTCAAATACTACTCTGGCGGTTACTTCGTGGAATGGAGATATGACCAGTTTCTGGATCAAACCCGTAATGAATCTGTTTTATTCATGATGGGTTTAATATAAAGCCCACGTTATTATTTCTAAACAAATCCATTATTATTAACTTTGTTTGGACTAGTATTATTTATAATTAAAAATTAAAAGATATATTTTAAATAAAAAAATATTAAATTATCAATAATATTTATTTATTAATTAAAAAACATTAAACTTTAAATCTATTATATTTAAATTTATTTTAATATTTTAATATATATATATATATATACTTTTAATTATTAAATATATAAATACAATTGCGCATTATATTAGTTCTTTTACTTTGCAATTTATCCACGTAGGATGTGAATTTTAATTATAAAAAATTAATACTATAATTATTTGTATAAATTAGACGATTTTTTTGAAAATAATTTTAATAAATAAGGCATAAAATAAAAATATTTATTACAATATTAAAATTATGGTTAATTAAAATCAAACATATTATAATATATTATTTTATATAAATATAATTAATTTTGTATATTTAAAATAAATATTTTTTTATAAAAATATAAATAAATATAATATAAATAATTATTAATAATTTATTATTTAATTGATAAAAATAAGATTTAAGATAATTAATTGAAAAAATATAGGATAACTATTTATGTTTAAGCTAAATAATATTATAAAAAAATGATAGATTACTATAATTTTGATAATTGTTAATGTTTCAATTGTTGATAATTTATTATTTAATTGATACAAAATAAAAATAAATATAAATATAAATATAATTTTAATAATTATTAATATTTTATTATTTAATTATTAATATTTTTGAATAACAGTTATCTACGTATATGACATGTATTACGAGAGTGAGTAGAACCCACGTCCTCTAATTGATAACAAAAAAAAATCCAAGTCAATTGATAACTTTTAATTGTTATACATGAATTTCAATTTTTAGCTTTGAATATAATTTTAAAATTTTATTATTTAAAATTTATAGGTCATAAATGAATTATATTGTGTGGAATAATAATATAAATTAAAAAAAAATCACGTACATAAAACATGAATTTGATTAGTATTTATGGTATACACAATTATTTTTATTATTTATGTTGTTCTATGATTATAAATATTTTATAATATAAATATGTATATTAAAAAAATAAAATAAGATTTTATTTTAAAAAAATTACAATATAATAATTTAACATAATACGTAGAAAATGTATTATAAACTTTAGTACTTTTAAAAGAAATTATATAATAATTTATTTATTTTTTAAATAATTTAATCCTTTTACTTAAGTCTTATATGAAAAAAAATCAAAATTATTTATAGTAATGTTTTAATTATATTTATTCATAAATAGATACTAATACTATATTTTTACTTTTAAAAAAAATTAAAAATATACTTTCCACGTTACATCTACTTTTAACCTTTGAACTAGTGGTGGTATACCTCGTATAGTTTCTTATGAATGCTATTGCAGAATGCATACTAATTTAATTTTTTTCTCGAAGAAGGAGTAAAAATTTAGTAAATTTGTGTGGTCATCCTTTTTGGGTAGAGGGCACTAAATGTCCCAGACTAGGTTTAGTCTCATACTTTTTAACATATATTTTAAAAAATGTACGAGAGCACACCAGTTAAAATATCTATTTTTTTATTAATCAAAATCTAAATCATAGTTGTAATTTCATAATTGATAATCATTTATCAAAATTTTGTGTTACCTTTATAATAATTTTCAAGCTTCGATATAATTATAAGAACATTCTTACTTTAAATAGAATAATCCCTATATTTTCATCCTAATATATATATATATATATAAAGGATTTATTTTTATTTTAAATATTTGAAGTTTTTTAACATCTATTTTATTCTATTTATTAAATAGATCAAATATAACACGACGCGTAAAATTAATTCGTTAAATTAATATTTTAATATTATTATATCTATTAAAATTGAAATCATCATGAATTAATTCTATTTGTATGAATTTATTAAGTCATATTTGATTAAAATAATATATTTTATTGATTTTTTTAACTCAATTATACCATAAATCAACCTAATATGATTCCAATTCGAAATGACTTAATACCATAAAAATATTTTATTAACAGGTGACGTAATTTGTCAAAGTGCATTTATAACAGGAAAAGCAGCTGGATTGTTTTCATATGTGACAAAAGAATACTAATGCATGTAATGGAAACTATAGATAATCTAATACAATTGGCACCTGGCGAAACAACTAAATAAGTCATGCTTAACTAAACGGTTGGTATTCTTCTTTTCATCCTCCTGTTATTTTCTTGGGTGTGAATGCAACCTGCACTTTAGAATTCCTCACTTAAACATATCCAATAATCTAATATCTAATAATAAAGATAATGTCCACAGTCGTCTCTAGAAGGGGCTTGCATCAGTGCATGCATGTCCTTGACACGACTATACGAGTATATTTTTTTATGGTTCACCTGTTAATTTGATTGTAAATTTTTACTTTTATCTATTTGAAATTATAATTCAAATAACACAAAATATTATTTTTTTAAAAATATATCATCAAATAATCTACCACTCACTCCTTCTTATTTAAAATTATTCATTCGAATCACATAAAGTAATAATTATTTATTTTTTAAAAAATTAAATGGTTCACCTGTTCATATGTCTCATCACCTTCAAGATTCAATTAATGAAGTGTAAACATTATCAATAAAATAATAATATATATAGTCTAAATAATCAATCTGATGAGCTATGATGCTACGATGGAAAATACTTAAACTAAAAGACTAGGAAATCTATATAATTAAAAAGAAAAAAAATTAAAGAAATAGAAAGTAAGACATGATTTAGAATATTCTCATGTTGTCCTAGATGGAAACTAGATCTATAGGCATTTGACTTCAATTTCTTCGAGACTGAGGCCTTTTGTCTCTGGTATAATAAAGAATATAAAGACAAGAGATAGTACAGCTATTGCCCCAAATGCATAAAACAAAGCTCCAGCTCCAATTAGTTCCTATAAACATAAGTAGCAACAGTTAGGTGCTTTAATATATAAATTTCTCAATAATTGTTGAGAATAAAAGCAAAAGTCAGAGTCGAACCTTCAAAGGGTAAAAAGAAAATGCCACCACAGCATTTGTTCCAAAATTTACAAGTACTGCTACACTGAGTCCTCTCCCTCTCAGGCGTAATGGAAATATCTCTGATATCATTAGCCAACTAATTGGACCAAAAGATAACTGCATATATATATATGCAAAAATGCAAATTTACAAGTACTGCTACACTGAGTCCTCTCCCTCTCAGGCGTAATGGAAATATCTCTGATATCATTAGCCAACCAATTGGACCAAAAGATAACTGCATATATATATGCAAAAATATAATTCCCATTCTTGACAATTAAAACGCCTACCTATTTATATATGAATATAATTTTAAATTTCATTTTATTTACCTGATAGCATCCTACATACAAAACCATATCTTAATTAATTTGCATTTTTATATATCTTATTATATTATTATAAAAAATTATATATATATATATATATATATATATGAAATTTTATAAGATATGAAACTAATTAGTTGAATAGATTATTTTTAATTTATCAATTTATAATTTAATAACCTAAACAAAACGGTGAGGCATTCAATCATGTGTAAAACTAAGTGTGAAAATAAAAGAATAACACACGATATTTTTAGGTGGAAATAACCTAGGCCACAACTATGACCTAAGAAGAAAACCATCGGTCCACCGGACCACCTAACTTTCCACTATGAAATCAAATGTACAAATTTGATCTTATGCTAATATTCCTAGGATACTGCCCCAATTTACTTTACTTACGAGTCTCTGCTCTGTTTTCACAGTTTTCAATATTAGCGTGAACGGTTTCCAGATCAACGTTCTAATAAGCTCCCCGTAAATCAAATCGTTCACAAATCAACTGCAAAATAGTTAGCACAAAAACACAAGTACCTGTGTGTGTTCTATAATGAATTTAACAATGAATAATTCTAACTAGATGATTCAAAATATATGTCATTTAAATCAAATCAATCAGAAAATTTTAGAACAAAAAGATTAGGCATAAGTTCAATAAAAAAATAACTTCTTTGAAATTTAATCGTCAAATCAAATAATTATGATCACACATAAAATTATTTAATCTAAACATGTAAAAATCTAATTAAGAATAAGTTATATAAAGATAAAAACACCAATCAAATTTATTAATAAATACCTTTAATATGATATCAATTTTCTTTAAGTCTCCATTACTTTTGCTTCCCAAATAATATTATTCAAATCGCAACATTTATATTAATATTAAAAAAAACTTTATTTATATCAAAAACATACCATTCTTATTTATGTATATATATATTAGCGTTGATTCCTAGCCTTGATTACATGTGTTGAATAGCTTTATATATATATTAGCATTGATTCCTGTTGAATAACTTTATATATATAAATATTAGTATTCGACATTCATCAGCTCTGGCGTTTTTTGTTTATTTTTTTTTCAATTCGGCATATACTGATTTTGTCAAAATTTGTATTTATGTATTTCTCTGTTCTGATATTTCTGTACAAGTGTATAGTATTTGTACACGAAGAAAACGAAAAGGAAACAAATTACAACATTATTAATTTCCACTATTATTCTTGTCTGCCACATTGGTGCTGATTATCTGCCACAATTTACTGCATTGTTGTCTACTTGTTGTCTACCATACTACTCATATGCCAACACTCCCCCTCAAGATGGTGCATATATGTATCTTATGCCAAACTTGTCAAGTGAGTTGTAAAAGTTCTTTGCAGACATAAATTTTGTGAGTATATCAGCCAATTGATCTTCTGATTTAACAAATGGAAGTTGAATAATTTTTTCTTCAAGATTCTGTTTGATGAAGTTCTTATCCACTTCAACATGTTTTGTGCGATCATGTTGGACTGGATTGTGGGAGATGGCAATGGCTTCTTTGTTATCACAAAATAAGTTCATTTCAGTGTTAGGAGCAACACCAATCTCAGTCAGAAGTTTTTTCAACCAAAGAAGCTCACATATTCCCTTGACCATTCCTCGAAATTCAGCTTCAGCGCTAGATAAGGCAACTACCTTTTGCTTCTTGCTCCTCTATGTAACAAGATTACCCCCCACAAAATTAAAATACCCAGCAGTAGATTTCCTATCCTTGATATTCCCTACACAGTCTGAATCTGTATATCCAATGACTTCTAATTGACCATTCCTTGAAAACATAAGTCTTTTCCGAGGGGAGGATTTTAAATAACGAAGTATTCGCATGACGACATCCATATGGTCTTCACTTAGGCAGTGCATGAACTGACTCACGACACTCACAACATAAGCAGTATCAGGTCGAGTATGAGATAGATATATGAGTTTACCTACTAACCGTTGATATCTTTGTTTATCTGATGGTACTTGGTCCACATATTCTCCAAGTTTATAAGTTTAAACCATTGGAATATAGACAGGTTTACAATCTAGTAGTCATGTCTCTACCAGTAGGTCCAGAGTATATCTTCTTTGGGAAAGACATATGCCTTGTTTTGATCTTGTTACCTCAATACCTAAGAAGTATTTGAGCCCTCCCAAATTCTTCATTTCAAACTCATTTGACAGTTGTTCTTGAAGCTTAGAGATTTCTTCTTTATCATCACATGTAATGATCATGTCGTCTACATAGACTATAAGGGCTGTTATCTTCCCTAATCGATGTTTTAGGAAAAGAGTATGATCAGAGTTGCTTTGTTGAAACCCATATTTTCTCATTGCTAAACTCAACCTACCAAACCATGCTCGAGGTGATTGTTTTAGTCCATACAATGCTCGTTGTAATCTACATGCAGTTTCTTTTCCTGATGTAATAGTATATCCTGGTGGGATATCCATGTAAATATCTTCTTCAAGATCACCATGAAGGAAAGCATTTTTTACGTCAAGTTGGTGCAATGGCCAATCTAAATTTTCCGCAAGAGATAACAAGACTCTAACGGTTTTTAGTGTAGCCACAGGTGAGAAGGTTTCTTAATAATCTATCCTGTGTTTCTGTGTATATCCTTTTGCTACAAGCCTCGCCTTGTATCGATCAACTAACTCATCTACTTTATACTTAATGGAGAAAATCCACTTGCATCCTACCATCTTCTTCCCTTGAGGCAACTTGCTTAACACACATGTGTTATTCTTCTACAATGCCTCAAATTCCTCTTTTATTGCTTGAGCCCATTTTGGATCAGATAAGGCTTCTTCAATGCTACTTGGAATTTGACATGAGGAGAGTGTTTGTGCAAATGCCCTGATAGGTTATGATAACCTTTGAGTAGATACATAATTTGTTATTGGATACTTGGATTTTCGTTCTTCTCTTTCTAGGGAGTATCGATTTGGAGGTTTGCCTCGATTGTGTCTAAAAGGTAAAACATAACAAATAGATGTATCTATAGCATTAGTTTGTAAAGGTGTGATAGGATAGCTTACCTCAGGAGTATTCTCAGTAGGAGGATCATTGGGTACTAGAGAGTGGAGGGGTACATCAACCACTTCATCTTCTGGAGATTCAATTACTACTTCAACTTCAGTTCTTGGAAGTTCAAGCTCGGGTCTAGATATTGGCTCCTCCATATTATTGGCATGATCCGAGTATGTTGGACTAGTGTCTAATATTTCAACATAAAGCCAATTTTGTTCTTCATCATAACTCTCTTCCTGAAGAGTGTAATTGGATATCGGTGATGAGAAAAAATATTCTGATTCGAGGAAAGTGACATCCATGGTAATATAGGTTCTTTTAGTAATTGGATCATAGCATCAGTAATCCTTTTTTTGTACGCCATACCCCAAGAATACACATGGATCCAACTTAGTTCGTTGATTTTTGTGAAGGTGGACAAAAACAACACATCAAAATATGCGGGGTGGAAGCATCAAAATAGTAGGCAGGGGAACATGATCGGATAATACCTTTAATGGAGTCTAAAATTGTAAGGTCTTTGTGGGCATGTGATTCAATAGATACACAGTTGTAGTAATAACATCACTCCAGTATCTACTAGGCATATGTGCACTGATTAGTAAGGCCCGAATAGTTTCTAAAATATGTCTATTCTTCCTCTCTGCAGTCCCATTTTTTATGGGGTTTGTGAACACGAGGTTTCATGGAGATTACCATGGTTGTCCAAGTATGTTCGAAATTGTTAATTAACATACTCCCCCCCCCCCCCCCATTATCAGACCGAAAGATCTTAATTTTTGTAGAAAATTGTGTCTGGATCATGGTATGAAACAAGTGAAATGTAGAAAATACTTCATCTTTATTTTTGAGAAGGTAAATCCATGTCATTCATGTACAATCATCAACAAAAATTACAAACCAACGATGACCTGACGATGTAGTTACCGGGGAAGGTCTCCAAACATCAGAATGTACTAAAGCAAAAGGAATCATACTTTTATGCTTACTCATAGGATAAGATGCCCTATGACTCTTTGCTAAAATACAGGTATCACATTTGAAATCTGAGTGTGTAATATTTGAAAATAGACTAGGTAGTAAATGCTTTAAATACCTAAATGATGGATGCCCAAATCGACGATAACATAGCCAAATCTATCGTTCCTTGTTACTAACGATGTGTTGCATGTGATTGGCTCTTCCTGAACTGAGTTCATCCACATAATATAACCCTCCTCTCTTAGTACCACGCCCAATGATCTCCTTGGTGAGAACATCCTGCAGTAGACAAAAAATAGAATACATCAATACTACACAGTTAAGATCTGAAGTGACTTGACTTACAGACATTAGTTTGTTTGAAAGAGAGGGTACAAGTAATGTATAAGATAATGATAATGAAGGATATAAAGTCACTGTTCCGGCCCCTGTAATTGGATAAGTTACCCCATTGGCATTGGTAACACGGCTCCGTCTTGGCTGAGTTGTATTGGAGAGATATTTTGGGTCAAATGTCATATGATCCGTAGCTCCAGAGTCTAAAATTCAATCCTCATTATCACTATGAGTATGAAATGCTTTACTTGAAATACTTGGATCTTAGGAAGATTCGATTTGAGGAATAAGGGATAGTGATGTAGTATTGGTAGCCACAACATCTTTCCCAGTGGTTTCCCTCTTCTTCCTTGTTTGAAGATCATTCCACCATTCTGGATACCCATGTAGTTTGAAGCATTTTTCACGGGTGTATTTGGAGTTTCCACAATGACCATATTTCATGTCAACAGACGGTGGATTTCCTATGGATTTCTTGCTACCCAAAAAGGTTCCTGGTTTTGGTGGTATCGGATTATGGTGTCCCTTGATCCCTTTGTAAGCCATAACTGCTCCAGGTGTCGTATATGCACCTGTAATAATCACGGTCTGCCTAACCTCTTCCCTACGGATGAATCCATAGGCTTGTTCCACCGTAGGGAATGGTTTGATCTGAAGCACATCACTTCGAGTTTTATCCAATTTATCATCAAGTCCATCGAGGAAGGTATACACTCGATCTTCATGTACGATGGAGTTGTATTTTTGTATATCAATCGCACACTCCATTGGATTAGGACGATGGAAATCAATTTCACGCCACAACCCTTGAAGGTCATTGTAGTATTTTTCAATGGATCCATCCGCTTGCTTCGTACGAGTAACTCGACGTCAAAGATCATACATTTGAGACGTGTCTGTCCCATCATAGTAAGTGGTAGCAGTAGAATCCCAAACCTGTTTCGCAGTTGGGAATCAGATAAAATTTGCAATCAATGAGGGGTCCATCGAATTTATCAACCATCTTTTAACAATGGCATTTTCAGTGCGTTATCTCCTAAATGAGGGGTCAGTTTTAGCAGGTTGAGGAAAATCCCCATTAATATATCACAGTTTCTCTTTGCTAGAGATATACATCTCCACCATCTGGGACCACAAGGCATAGTTGGATCCTCCCAACTTGATACTAATGGGAGCAGTCGACGCTGCAGTTAGCAGAGGTTGTGAGCTGATCTGAGCTCTAGTTAGAACTTCCGTCATTTTTGCCGTTAAATCTTCCAATATGAAATTGGTAGTTAAATTTTTTTACACTTCGCACACAACTATATATAGAACATTTCGTAACCCTAAAACAAATTTCAAATTCGCGCAACTCCCTCTACGTAACCCTAAAATTATTTTCCTTCCAAATTGTGCAGCTTCTTCAACTGCATCCTCAACTGTGTTCTTCAACTGTGTCTGAGCCAGTCATCACTTCCAGCTGGTGTAAAGCAACAGTTTCTGAAGGCTTGCGTTGCTGTGATAGAACCCTCCCAGCAGAGCAGCACCTTCCTTCTTCTAATGGACGATCAAGATGGCCGAACCCTAGCCAACCATAACATCCAGATGGATCTTCCACCTTCAGAAGATCCATTGGTACAACTTGTGATTTCTAAAGCTGAAAAACAAATTTTACAGAAAGCAAAGCAACTGAAGCTGCTTTTTTTTGTTTACAGGAACTAATGCGTGCAGATGGTAACGCCTTTCATTAGGTTTTTTCCTTCTATTACTCTCAGTTTTTCATCGATACTTGGAACCATCCTCATAATCAATCTGATCACTGCAATTTTTTTGTGTTTTATAGAATTGCAGGGCTGAAGACCAGTACGACTGCCCCACAACAGCAGCTAGAATGGAACGTAGGAACTGTGATGACTCCAACGAACAGCTTGAACGACTATCCCAAATCCTGGCCAAATAATCAGCCAAATACCCATAGATTAACACAATCTGTTGAGCATATCACACCAAATCAGCCAAAGGAGAACATAATCAACGTAGCAGGTAACTTATTCTTTCATGAGGACAACCAATAACTCTGCTCTGATACCATGTCAAAATCTGTATTTCTATATTTCTCTGTTATGATATTTATGTACAAGTGTATAGTATTTGTACACAAAGGAAACAGAAAGAAAACAAATTACAACATTATTAATTTCCACTATTATTCTTGTATGCCACATTGGTGCTAATTATCTACCACAATTTAATGCATTGTTGTCTGCTTGTTGTCTACCATACTACTCACATGCCAACAGATTTTCCTTTCTTCTTTCTCTAATTTTTTTATTTTGTAGCACCTTTAACCCTAATATATCTATATCTATAGATAATAATAATACCTAGTGATATTATGGTTAAATATATTTTGGGCTTAATATTTCAAAACCCATTAAAACACATCTTAAAAAAAATTAATTAATAGTTTCATAAATTAATTAAAGTTTGAATAATTATTTTAACATAAAATATAATTTTAGATTTATGAAAATATGCTAGTAAATTCATAAATGGAATCATATGTATCGTAGTTATAAAAGATATACCTGAAATACGATTATCTGAAACTCGAGTATTTGTTGGGCTTTTCTTGATAGACTTGATAGTAGACCTACAAACTAGTTTACAAGTAAATATTTTGTCCACAAAAATAGTCATTGTCCACAAAAATAACCAACACTCATAGTCCTTACTATATATATATATATATATATATATATATATAAAGCATCGATAAAGTTAAGAATTACCATCCCAAAGACACCTCCTAGCAGTGAGGGTCTCCTCCCAAGTCTATCGATAACAAACACAGCTACTCCAGTTATAATCAACTACAACCACAATATAATAACTATTATCAAGTTAGAGATCTCATTACTCATATGAGTTGAGCCAATATATTCTACTAAGTTGTACCTTTAGTAAACCAATTAGAATTGAGGCACGTGTTGCATCATAGGCTGTAGACAAGCCTGCACTCTAATAAATCATATTGATAATATTAGAACTTGCACATTTCTTATGAAAAGACTATTTTGTTATCATCATCATCATCAATTAATTAGGATATATACCTGAAATATCGATGCAGTATAATATAGTACACTAGGTTGTCTTGTGATCTGTTGAAAAAATACAAGTCTTGTACCAATGACAAGAGTTTTACGACCTTTTCTTCTAAAAATTTCTCCAATTCTAGCTTCTTTCTCCTGACCAAGAGAAGAAAGCTCAATTAATATGTCATCAACTTGGACGGGAGCAATATCGGCAAAGGATGGACCCTTTAGACAACACAAACAACGAATTGCATCATTTTTGAGATCTTCCATGTTACCTTTTCCCTGTATAGGACGTAGAAGTATCCATTTAAGGGAAGCTGGGAGGCAGCATATTCAATTCCCATTATCACTACAATTGGGGTGCTAGCTGCATACATGTACCTCCAACCACCAACCGACTCAATTAAGAGACTTCCAATTCCATAACCACCTTGGACACCACCACATGCATTAGTTAACTATTTTTTTCTAATTCTAATCCCTATCATCACTACAATTGGGGGTGCTAGCTGTATGGATGTATGTATGTACCTTAGGCTTGTACAATATTATTATTATTATTATTATTATATGATAATATGATAATATGAAACAAAACAAGCTAAAAATTCAAAATAAGAATAGCATTTATGTTGAAAAATAAGAAATAACTCTACACAAAGAATAACTCTACACAAAAGAGCTCTCTAGTTTGTATTATTTTCTTCATATTTTCATTACAATTGTATAGCTATATATAAGGAAATTTTATTCTTTCAATTACTCTTTAAATTAAGCATTCTTTGATTTACTCATTGAATTAATAATTCCTTGTTTTATTCCTTGAATTAAGGATTCCTTGTTTTATTCCTTGAATTAAGGATTCCTTGTTTTACTCATTGAATTAAGTATTCTTTATTTTATTCCTTGAATTAAGGACTAATATCCAATACTCCCCTTCAAGCTGGATCCAGAAGATTTATGGATCCAAGCTTAGACAGAAGTCGTTGAAACTGATGAGAAGCTAAGGGCTTGGTGAAGATGTCATCCAGTTGCCCGAAGATAATGTGTCTGAATCACCTGTGTTTGAACTTGTTCACGAATTAATGACAATCAAATTCAATGTGTTTCGTCCTCTCGTGAAACACTGGGTTTGATGCTATATGCATGATTGTCTGATTGTCACAAAATAAGGACATAAGAAGAGTTGTAGGAACACCCAAATCACACAGACGACCTTTAAGCCATATCAACTCACACGTAGTTGAAGCCATTGCATGATACTCAGCTTCGACACTTGATTTGGCGATGACAATTTGCTTCTCACTCTTCCATGTGACCAAGTTTCCACCGACAAATGTACAGTAACTAGTGATGGACTTACGATTGATTGCATTCTCTGCCCAATCAACATGGCAATACCCCATGATTTGTGTGTTTTCATTCTTCTTCATGATGATACCACAACCCACTAATCCTTAGTGTAAGATCTTTTTAACAAGGGTCAAATGCTCAAGTATCAGGGAGTAAATGAATTGGCTCACAATACATACAGAATATCTGATGTTAGGTCAGGTGATTGTTAGGTAGATCAACTTATCAACCAGTCTAACCAATTTGCATAACCTATAATTATCAAATCATCTACATAAATCAGCATAACCAATTTGCCCATAGCTCCTGTGCGAACAAATAATGAGGAATCAATATTGCTGCTTTTGAAACCAACACTAAACACTAGTGAGAACTGAGCTTAGCTTGGCATACCAAGCTCGTGGGGACTGTTTCAGACCATAAATAGATTTGTGCAATTTTCACACTAAATCCAGTTCATTACTTTGAGGATTCCCAGATGGAAATTTCATATAGACTTCTTCTTTGAAATCACCATGTAAGAATGCATTCTTCACATTCATTTGGTACATGGACCACTCCTTATTTACAACCATGCATAGTAGCATTTTTACTGTGTTCATTTTTGCAACAAGTGTAAATGTTTCTTTATAATCCACCTCGAATGTTAGAGCGAATCCTTGAGCCATCAATCTTGTTTTATACCTCTCAATTTATCCATCTGACTTGAATTTGAGCTTATAGATCCATTTGCAACCCACAACTTTCTTTCCTTTTGAAAGTTTGGTGATGCTCCATGTGTTGTGTTGATCTAGGACTTTAAGTTCTTCTTGCATGGCTTCCTTCCACACCTCTTTGTTGTTGGTCTCATGAAAGTTTTGAGGTTCACTATAACTCGATATAGTGCTAGGGAATGTTACATGGGCTGGTATCACTCTCTTATATGACACATAATTTGAGATGGGATGTGTGGGTTTGTAGGTGAAAAAGTCTTTAAGTCTTGTGGGAGGTTGCCCAACACGCAATGGATTACGTCGTGGAGTAGGAGGAGTTATCTCACACTTGTTCACATATTGTACCATATTGTAAGGATCATCTTGACTATCACCATCTTCATGCAGTGTAGCATCAATACGAGACCCTTCATTGTTACTTTCAGTAGAGATGTATCAATGTTGACATGGCTGGGATCTTGTTCTTGTGGAGCCTCAAGTTCGATTTTTGGTAATGGAAACACATCCAAGATGTCATCCCCTTGACTTGTGATTTCACGTAACTTGCTGAAAAAAAGGTTAGTTTCATAAAATCAAACATCTTTAGACACAATTAATCTCCTAAGTTGGGGATCATAACACTTATATCCCTTTTGTATAGATAAACAACCAAGAAAAATACATTTAACAGCTCTAGGATCCAATTTATCTCGATAATAAGATTAAATATGTACAAAACAGATGCAGCCAAAGACTCTAAGGTGTGAGAGGTTAATTTTTCTTCCTTTCATAACTTCTAGGGGAGACTTGAAATCCAAGACTCGGCTGGGTAATCTATTGTTGGTGTAAGCAGCTGTCATAATCCCTTGGGACCAAAATATCTTTGGTACATTCATTTGTAACATTAATTCTCTAGTTTTTTCAATTCCCAATTTTTGCGTTCAGCTACACCATTTTGTTGAGGTGTGCCAACATAACTTGTTTGATGCATAATGCCAAGAATGCTCAAATATTATTTCATGATATGAGACATGTATTCGGTGCCATTGTCAGACCTTAAGGTTTGAATTTTAGAGGAGAAGTGATTTTTAACAAGGTTTTGAAAGTCCTTAAATACTTCCATAACTTCATTCTTAGACTTTAAAAGATACAACCATGTGATTCGAGAGAAATCATCAACAAAAATCACAAAATACTTATAACTATCAAAAGATTCATTAGTTGGTCCTCATACATCTGAATGAACTAGTTCAAAACACTTACTAGCCCTAGACAAGGAAGAATTAAAAGGAAATCTAGTGGCCTTAGACAAGTGGAAAATTTCACATACAATTGCATCATTTCCTAAGTTTGGAAATAAAGTTGATAAAATTGATGGAAAAGGGTGAGCTAAACTTTGATGACACAATTGATTATCTTGGATGGGGTTAAACTTGACTTGAAATCCTCTAGATTGCTCTTGGATATGTAATAGAAACCATCTACGTAAAACCTTTCACCAATCGTCTTTTTTGTGGCACAATCCTGAAAAATGACATTGTGAGGAGAAAAAATGGCTAAGCAATTCAAGGTATTTGTGATTTTTCCTACAAACAGAAGTTGGAAGGGAAAGGAAGGTACATATAAAACCGCTGACTCGATTTCATCTGACATTAATTTTATTTTTTCTTTTCCTTAAACCTTTACATTCTCACCATTTTCAATTGAAACTTGAGAAGGATTTGCTAAGTTTTCAAACTTATGAGACTTTGACACAAGGTTGATTATATGATATGTGGTACTTGAATCTACCACCCAAAAATCATGCAACATATTTATTTTAAGAGCAGTTTTAAAGGCTTTTATGATACCTTGCATATCCTCTTATGGTATGAGTTTTGTATCTACCAGGAAACTCGCAAACTTGCCTAGAAATGTTGTCGAGTTTCCTTATTCTATTCTATCCACACAGTCAATTCTAACTCCTTTTGTCTTGCTTTGAAGATACAACATAAACTCATTCATGAGTTCAACTGGATTCGCTGTGAAGTTCTTGAATGTATCAAACCCATTAGAGGTAGAGGCAAAAGCATGATTTGCACGGTGTGCAATACGATTCACTTTCTATAAACCCTTGTCCTTTATAAAATCAAGCTTTAATTCTAGATGTAGAATCCAACATGTGTCCTTAACATAGCCCGTATAGTTGCAGTGTTGACACTTCAAGTTTGGATGCTTCCCTTTGTACTTCCTCTCGTTGGTTAGATATGTTCTTGCCTCAGGTGCACTAGATTTTGTACGCTTGTTCATGACTTTCCTCCTTACTTCTTCACGTTGAATTTTCGCACACACACTCGTGAAGAAAGGAAATTCAGTATTCATGAGTATGTGGCATCGTATATCTTCATATGTTGAATCGAGATTGGACAGAAATTGAAATATCTTATCTTCTTCCACTCTCTTTCGTAGCATAGCTAAATCGGTTGTATGAGGACGATATATTTCCAACTCATTCCACATGCTTTTTATGCTTCCTAAGAGTTGTACAAAAGGTTTTCCATCTTGTTGCAGATCTGAGATGTCCTTCTTTAATTGAAAAACTCATGCAACATTGTTTTGAATGTCATACATTTCCTTGACCGTCTCCCATAGTTGGTATGCAGATTCAGAGTAACTAAATATTTCAGTTAATTTATGTTTTATGGAATTTAAGAGCCATGACATAACCAATTGATCCTTACTAAGCCAGGATTCATAGGTTGGTGAGGAAACATCAGGTACTTTGATGCTTCTATTTATGAACCCCAACTTGGACCTTCCACCTAGAGCCAGAGACACTACTCTTGACCAAGGCAAGTAATTAAACTCATTCAACAAGACTAAGCTTAATCTTTGATTTGGGCTGACATCCACCTCATGCATTTTCATGAAGTGAAAGCACTGATGGACTTTCAGCTTCTGATCCTAACGGCCTCTCTTCAATCATTTCGAAGATTGAAGATGCTAAAATAATAATAAAGTAGAAACAAGTTAATTTTACTGCTTTGATACCATGTTGAAAAACAAAAAATAACTCTATACAAAAGAGCTCTCTAGTTTGTATTATTTTCTTCATATTTTCATTACAATTGTATAGCTATATATAAGAAAATTTTACTCCTTCAATTACTACTTAAATTAAGGATTCGTTGTTTTAGTCTTTGAATTAAGGATTCGTTAAGGATTCGTTGTTTTACTCCTTGAATTAAATATTACTTGTTTTATTTCTAGAATTAAAGTCTTTATTTTATTACTTAAATTAATTACTAATATCCAATAAATTACTATCATTCTAATTACAATGAAAAATTCTTTAAGTGGGATTAATTGTCCTTTTATCTGAGTTGGAGCTGTCTCAGCAATGTACATTTTAGCAGCATGCATTGCCTAAAAAACAACCACCAATTATTATTACTAAAGATATTAAATTAATAATCACATGAAAAAAAATCTATAAATTCAGAGAGGATTTACCAATCCATGCTACTGCTGTTACCACAGCTCCAACCAGATAAAATAAAGCAGCAACATTCAACTCCCTTCTTCTTCCTAATCAAACAATTTTCATTCAAATTCACCATCCACTCAAAATTTACCATTTATTAAGTAAAAAAAAAAACAACCTAGAAAATCAGCAACATTGAAGGCCAACACTGAGCCAATCAATGCACCATAAAGTGAGCAACTAGTCTGCAAATGCAAATATTATAAATTATATCATAATACAACATTTATATGATGATGATGATGCTGTAATAACTATTAAAAATCAATTAACTAACTATTAGGCCAAGTTCCACGGAAGTCAAATTGTGCCATGATATTCCGCTTAAAGTCGCGACTGCAGGATCAACAAAAAAGAATTAATGAAGATTTTGCAGCAGGAAAAGGAATGATATTTAATAATAAATAAATATTATATTATATTACATTTTTGCAATCATACCTGGATGGATATTGTAGCAGAAGAAGATGTAGCACCGATGTCATAAAAAGTAGTCCCCTAGAGCCAGAAATACAAATCTGTCGAAACCATTCAATCTAAGCATTTAAAATTTACACAATCTAGTCTAGTGATCACTACCTTAATTTCTTCTAAAATCATATCAGCTATTGAAATAAAATCAACATAACATGAAAGGTAGTAGATATGGGCTACACCAAATCAAGAGATTCATAGTACTATTTCAAAAATCAAAACCACTAAAATTCTTGCGGATACCAATAGAAAACCCAATATAAAATTTGTAAAAATAGATCTACTTGATTTTAGTTGAATAATGACAATTTTTAAATTATTGAATTTGTAATGAATTTTTAAGTAGTAAAAACATAAAAAAAATTAAAATTCAAGGAGAAACTGTTTCATTTTATATAATTTATTCATAAAATCTAAATTTTTATTTGTCAAAAAATTAAAGAAAAACACATCTAAAACCTCTATACATATGTCCTTAAAAAAATAGAATAACCTAAGTCTATTATTTTCATAAAATGTATTTTTGTTACCTTTTTATAAATATAGTATAATTGTGTTATACTACTTAATAATTACGAAATATACTTTCAATTAAAGTTAATAAAATTTAGCAACTCTTCATTCCATGTATATAATTCTTCTTTATAAAAAAGAATTTTATTTTATTTTAAGTTTTTAAATAATAAAAAAAGAAGATAAAGAAGTTTTAAGCAATCAAGATACTCACGGGAGGATTGCAGCAAGAACAGAATAGTTCTCAGAATTGTCAGCCATCCCGGTGTTTAGAAGAGGCTCTTTTGTATACCAGCCTAACAAAACCCAATGTCTCTGTATTTATACAAAATATTTTAGAGATAACAAAGTTTTTAGTCTATCTTAGAAATTAGAGATATACTCCTAAAATCAGTACTGATCTATAGTTTATCTTTTAATAAAGATCGAATAATAACAACTCTTATAAACATATATTATCTATATTTTTATTTATTTACAATTTACAATTAATATTGCTATTTCAACGTTACAATAGATAAACAATAGCAAAGTTAAAACTTGGAGAAACAATCAGAAGTAGAACTCTTATTTTTATATGCTTTTTTTTTTCAAACACTAGTAGCAACCATGTGACTTACACATAAATTTAATTGAAGATAATATTATATATAATATATATATTGTAATTATATAAATAATAATATACTTGTTAAAAAATAATTTTATATATTGAGAACAAAAAATCGATCTATTTTATCCTCGATAAGTACCAATACTTAATGATAAGGTATTGATATTGTTTTATATAAATGACTGCAGTTCTATATGTAAGATTGTTTTTTTTTATAAAATTATTCAATAGATAGATCAAATTTAATAAAGGTAAAAGTCTTAATATCAAAGAAATAAATACATTGTTAAGCTTACTGGTCAATGTAAGATAGATTTTTTTTTCTTCTTGTAATAACTATTGGTATTCCAAAAGTACCATTTTGAAATCATAGAGAGAAAGATGCATCATGAGTTGATGTACAGTGCGATATATGTATTCCAAAATTACAATTTATGATTGATTTGGTTAGATTATAAAATGAAGTATCTATGTTTTGTTTAGAAAAAAATAAATTGGTAATATATTTATTACTTAATTTATACTTAATATTTTACATGAAATAAATTAACAAAAAAAGAGAAAAAAGACATAATATTAAGACATTTTGTGATGATAAATAACCTATTTAATTAAGTGGTTAAAGTATTGCTTTCATATGACGAGAATCGTTGGTTCATATCGAATAATAGGTAGAATTTATTATAAACCAACTTCGAGACTATAAAAAACAAAAACGATTTTCTATGAGATGAGATATGAAAACTATTAGCTCTTCAAAGGATATATTAATAAATGATTGTTTGATAATATTTTTCTCACTCATTTGATGATACATAATGAAAATTACAAAATTCTATTAGTTTCAAGGATGACATTTACATGATTTATAGGTTAATGACAAAAATATTAAAAAGTATTAAAATAAATTACATAGAATTTAAAAATATATCAAAAGTCTTCTTCACACAAAATACATCTATAGAAGAACAAAATAAAAATAAGAATAATAAAACAAAAAATACAACGTAAAAAATATAAAAAAATTGTAAAATATAATGACATTTGCATAAATATTTAAAAAAATTGGTGGTAAATAAAATAAATCAATTTTATTTACTAACAAAATAATTATTTATCTTAATATTTAAAATAATGTAAAATATTCATGAGATATTAAGTAGAAAATATTTTTTACAAAAAAAATGAACTCTATAGGTTTTATTTTTCTAATTTTATTTTATGATAATTAAGTGTTTAAAAAACAAAAACATAAAGAAAATGTTAGTAAATAATAAAAAAAGCTTTAAAAAGTATAAGATAAGATTATAAGAATCTTATTTATAGAAGATATCATAAATAATTAAAATACATTATTTGAATTTTCTTTTATGTTTATTTTCTAAAATAATAACAATATGTGCAATTAAAGTAAAAAAAATAGACAAAATAGTGTAAATGAAAAATGACAAATTGATATATATATAAAATGAATTGCTCGCTAAGAATTATATTGTGTAAAATAAAAGGATTGAATAAGGATAAACACATTTTATAAGTAATATTTTTATAAATAAAAAAACTTAAAATTTAAAAATACATATTATTTAAATATAAAGATATTTTTGTTCAAAATTATTTTAAATGTGCTTTAAATTTATAGATAATATAGATATAGACATCAATAGCTAGATATAAATTAACAATTAACAAATAAAGAATTAAATTTATCAACAAATGCTTTTATTTTTTCTTAAAAATTATATTTAAATTTATATTCAAACACCGATATAATAAGTTGCATCTTTTCAAACATCCAAAAAAAAATCTTAAGCTTTTATCCTTATTCTCCTTTTCTTTGTTATTGTCATCCATTATTCTTGTTAACCCATTTCAGAGTAATATAATCGCCAATTTTCAATAAACATAATCTAATTATTTTTGTTAAATCTTACATCGATTAAGTATTAATCTTTCGTTGTATATATAAACTTGGACAATCTTTTATCTCATAACTTGAGTTTCGATAAAATTAGGCTCGAATCTAACATGATATCAGAGTTAGTTTCCAAGAGCTTAGCGGTATGCTCAAGGCACACTCCGCCCGCTTAGTGTCAATCAAGACCACCCAATCAATATAAAAAGGGACTTTAAGTCCCACATCGGTCAAGTACTAGTCTTCTGCTGCATATATAAGCTTGTGCAATCATTTATTTACAACTTGAGTTTTAAGATGGAGTTAGACTCGAATCTAACAATTTCAACATGAAATGTTAAAAAAAATCATAATCTAACCTATTAATTTTCAAATTACATCTCATCTTATCTCATCTTGTCTAATTTAATTTTTAATAAGATGACATGATAATAAAACAATACTAATTAAGATATTTTATTTGTTCTTAATAGACCTAAATGAAACAAGTAAAAATACATAAATAATATAAATTATACTACCTAATTATTTATAATACAAGTTTAATAAAAAAATAATATATATGTTTAAAGTTAAAACCATTATGACTATTATTTAAATAAGATGAAATAAAATTAAATAAGATAAGATAATATTTAAATAAAATAAGACAATATTATATTATGAATCTATTATAAACACTAAATAATACAAACAAAAAAAAACACTTTATATATCCGATGTACAACGTTACGTTAATTATCCTGGCACAAACCCTTTCGATATCGTAGCAATTCATTTCATCCATTCCTCTGATATGTTTCCGAATATTTTTAAACTAGTCATCAAGTTGCAAATTTATAATCTACTATTAAAATGGGACCTTCTGTCCATGTGTTTAAGATTAAAAAAAGTACTATATTTGATTTGAATTCCCTATTAATAACTATAAATTATAAAAACAAGATTAAGATTCAATAGCACACCTACTTGGATTAATGCTAAAAAGGTTTAACTTTAGAGCATTTGTCCCATGGGGCAGGACATGCGGGCAATTGCAAAGATACCCGTCATGTTTCTCCCTTGCATTACCCCATTAAACAATACTTTCACCATCAAGACAAAACTTTAAAATTTAGCTGCATGATTAAGGGATCTATCATCAAATCTCATATACAAGTCATTCCTGTTCTGACTTTGTTTTTCATTTATTCTGAATTCTGATATCGCTTAACATTTCACCAACATATATAATTAAAACAAATAGCCCAACTAGGAGGGCTGATTAAAGTATCATTTACTGCAATAATTCACAATACCTTCCATTCGTTGGGTACAAAGGTAACAGACATTATACGTTTCCAACGAATACCTCGGATTTTCACACTCATGCAATTTATTAACACCCGAACGTTTTGAGATCAACTCAACAGTATGGGAGCTTAGGATTTGCTAGGTTGCCTGGTTGCCATGGTTGGTACCTGGTCCAGTCTCTTTGTCCTGGATTGAGGGCATGTCCTTTGGAATGGTAAATATATGAATCACCTTCTCCAGAGAAATTCTGTTTGTGCTCAAGCCCATATCTCTTTGGCTTCAGCAAAAGAAGCTGCAATCAATTAACCCTCCTTCCATTAGTTACTCATTTTAGCTAAAAACATGGATTATGTCGTCAAATAAACAGAGAAAGCAGGACTTGCCTCGTCTCCTGTGTGATCGGTTATGAAGTGTAGCCAACCATGCCATTCTGGTGGAACTTGAGAAGCATTGTAGCGGCTTTTCTCTGCATACTCAACCCACCTGTGTCTTCCTGTAAGATATTCCACCAAGTCATCCATCATATAAAAATATTATTGAATCAAATTGCCCAAGCATCCTAAGGGCCTGCTTTGCAATCAATTATGCTTTCAAGTTCGAGTTTTTCAACCAAAGTTTTCAAAATAAGTGTTATTTAGTAATTAATTTTATTTTCAAGTTCAAAATTAGGTTGAAACTTAATCCTATTTTTACACATTTTTTTATTTTTAAAACTAAAAAAAAAAAGGTTTTGAAAACTACATTCTAAATTCACTTTTCTTTTCTTCAGTTAACTTTACTTTTTTTTTTTGTAACTTAAGATGAAATGAAAGAAGAAAATATAACTTTTTACCAAACAAATTTTTTTTCTTCAAAATAAATTAGAAAATAGAACTTGTTACGAAACAAACCCTAAATAATTACACAGAAGGAATTTGAGTGGCAAATCAGTCGAGTCTACAAATTCACAAACTATCATTCTACCGTCCACAAGTGGAATAGAAAAGTGCGTCCAATAGAAGTAAGACTTTAGAAAGGGAGGAAAATACTAACCATATTGGGTGTCTTCAAGTTTCTCATAGTACTTATTGCCAAATTTATCAACACCTACAACTCTAGCCCCAATATTATGGATTTTTGTTTGCCTATGTTAATCAAACGAAAAAATTGATCAGTAATAGTCCTAATGATAAGATGAATGTCACCTATAAGCAGCAGCACTCAAGAATCAAAATAAAATATCGAGAAATCAAGCAAATACAGAAATTATTTAGAACGATCTCAACAAGAAGGAAGAACCGCAATAGGAGACAACAATATGATATCTACCATTTTAAACACAAAGGATTGATCCATGGACCTTTCCTAGACAAGACATGGGACATTTCACGCAATGGGTATGTCCCATCGGGACCATTATCACTAGACATTAGAAGTGATATTGCAGATCTACAGGCTACCTGACAAGTGGAGATCAATTTGAATTGTACAAGTACATCCTAATACTATCACTTGTTGACATTGTATTGAAGCTTTAAAAAAATACCAAGAGATTCTTTAATATATCTGTATTATAAAATAACAGTGGCATGAAGAATAAAGAAAGAGATGATTCTAAATACAAATAAATAAAAGCAAAAGGCTTGCGTGCAGTTAATAACTCAAAGTGCTGTTTTTCGCTAAAAATGTTCAATTTCATCTCCCAAAAACTGATACAAAAGTTCTCCTACACCTGTTTACAATACTCTAATGTATCACTTCGTTTTCAGCTAGACATGGAAAAAAAAATGATCCACCCTCATGCATGTATGTTAATTCTGTGAAAATATTTAAGATCAAAGTGTAACTAAACATGAAATTTACAAATATAAGGGGCAAATAAATCAAGAACAATTGTTAAACCACCACCTACAATATTATCAATGAAAAAATATGCAAAAAATTTATTCCTAAAAATATAAGATAAATTTAAAGCAAAAGAACAAAAAACAATCACTTACAAAAGGTTTCCATCAGCAAGGCATTTCCTGTAAAATTTGGTAGAATATAAGCAGTGAGTAAGGCACAAAAATAAACATTACATGGAAGAAATTTTTTGGGAGAACAAAAAGGAAAGAAAGAAATATATATTATGGTTCTATAGCCTTGCTAATAACAATCAGAGCAAACAGCTTTATATCTTCGCTAAAAACTACTAAAATAACAACTAAAAGCTTTAAATTTCAAAGTTGCCTTAATTCAACAATTGTCACCAGAAAATGAATAAAACATAAACCGCATAATAGAATGATCACTTTATATCTATCGATTATAAAGTTGCATATGATATAATTACTAAGCACTTATTATGCTAAGAGCTTCATCAGTTGCCACCAATTTTTTGTTGATGTGGAACAGTTAGAGAAACATGAGAGTGTAACAGTTAGAGAAATACAAGAGAGAATGGACGAAAGGAGAGAAATAATAAACGAGTTGGAGATTGAGGATGTAGACGAATAGAAAGGGAAGAAACTAATAATTGTATTCAATTTATTCTAGTCTGATTTGAAAGTACAATGCTAGATCCTATTTATATGATCGAAATAACAAACTAGATAATTGTAAAATAATAAATATTCTTAAACATAATACGAAAATTAAAAAGATAAACAAATAATATCCTAAACGCTAGTTTAAATACTTAGTTGATAAAAAATAAATAAAAATACAAATAAAGATAGATTACTATGATTTATGATTAAATAATTGATTTTGTGATTTTTGATTCTTTTGTAAAGATAATCATCAATATGTTTGATAACAATTATTATTTAATAATTTAAAAAAAAATTATCTGCAAGTTGTTTGGTAAAACTTTATATTTTCTATTTTTTTTTCAAAAACTTAAAAACTAAAGAATTTTTTTGACTATTATTTAAAAAAATAAGTTTTTAATCATCTTCATCCAATATTTATGCTATCTAGAATAGTAAATTGAAAAAAATCTAAAATCTGATTTAAAAAATCTTAATTTTAAAAATTTATAAATCAAGCTATATTGTGATAGTGATTACGTAAAAATATAAAAATAAAAATCATAAAATTAAAAAATCACTTCGAAAAAAAAATCATAAATCATAAATTAAAATCGATATCAAACACAACCTAATTTAACTCACATATATCTTTTATTTTGTATCACCGTACTTTTCAAGGATTTCCATAGACAGGCACAATAGGTGGTGAAACACTCATCTCAGGAGGCAAAATATTTCCAGCATTTTGACAAATTATATAATTTCGGTGGATGTGCTTTCATTTCTCAGATATCAAACAGATGGTGCAATCCAGATACGAAAAACATTGAAATATCAAAACACTTCATGTCATGTCGTATTCTAGATGCTTTGGTTGGCATAAAAAAGAATCCATTCAAAATCATACAGTTAGAAGCGAACCGAGATCTCACATATATGCAATAAATGGGCGGAATCAATTAAATAAAATTTAGAAAAGACAAAAAAAATAGAGGTTGGAGTAAGTAAACTAACGTGTATCCTTCTTCTCTGAGCTCCCTTAAAAAGTTTCCGATGCCTTTCTCTTTGATCGCCTTCAAAGCGCTTCTCACCACCGACGTCATCTCTCTCTCTCTCTCTATCTCTCTCTCTCTATCTCTCTCTGTGTGAGATTGATAATAGAGACCAACTAATTACTGTTTAGGTCTTTCAAAAGTAATAAAGGGACAAATAAACTACTTAGGCTGCGAGTTGGGAGACATGGGCCCTTATCCGTTAGACCAACTTTTGTTTGGAAAATTTTGTAGACATCCCGAAGCCATTTCTAGGCATCCCAATTTTATTTTGAGAAATGCTAAACATTCTTTAATATACCATTTTAATAGTAATTTTATATGACACAAGTAGTTATCAAAACTATTTATATGAATAAATTTACTATCCTTTATTAGATTTTATTAAAATATAAAAAATTATTAAATCTATAGTATGTAAATGATATTAAATTATTAATAATACCCTCCAATGTTTTCCCGTTTTCAAACATTCATGAAAATTTTCAATTAATTACAAAATTAAAACTTTATTAAAATAATAGGAGAAGAGTAATAATATCTTAATTATTTTTGTTATTGTTGATAGATGAAGAAAAAAATTATGAGTTTTTTTGTCAACTTATTTAAAAGGTGTGTTATAAGTAAATTTTTTAAAATAATTATTTTAACCATTTTAATTTTAGTAATGTGTTACAAGTTGTTTAACTTTTTTTTTACGAATAAGCACTTTATTTACTAGGCTTTTAAATATAGTATTAGGATACGCTCTACATTTTAAAACCAAATAGATTAATTTATTTATTTTTAAAAAAATTAAGTCACTTTTTGGGTAACATTTAAATAAAGTAATTTTTTTAAAAGTTTAAATGAACTCTAATGTACCATTTAAAAATAAATAAACTCAAATATTTATTTGCAAAAACAAATGAATTTAAAAAAAAATTGTCGTTGCAACAGAATGGATAAATTGTCTATTATGTATATATATATATATTTAATTAATTATACTAAAGTATCATTATTATTATTAGTTACAAATTTTCATTAATGAAATACTATTAAATTAATAATAAATTATGTTATGTAAATATAATCAGTCAATAAAATTATATTTTTTTTTAAAATTAAATAATACAAGTTAAATAAAATAAAATAAACTTAAAATAATACAAATTAAATATGGTAAAATTATGAATCATAATCGAATATGGTAAAATATGATCTCAAAACATAATTTCAATATAAACAGTACTATATAGATGAATATTTTAGAACATCACTAATATGATGGTGAATATGAGAATAATTAATAAGTTTTTTTTTAAATAGAATTAAAAAAAATTATTAGTATCATTTAAATCATATTTTATTATAAATAATAATAAATTGCATTTCTATACACCCTATTATCCCACGAAATTCATAATAGATTAATAAAAAACTTAATCATATTTAAAAAAATGATATATTATAGAAATCACTTAGATTATGTTATTTCTATAATTTAGTCTCTTAGATTTGAAATATTATCTCTCTTGGTTTTGTAAAAATGAAAAATTAAAAACAAATTATATTATTTTAATTTTTTATTTAAAATATTATCATTTACAGATAAGTAATTAAAACCATATTAAAATTTTAATTTAATATGAAATAGTTTGAGAAAAAATAGACAATAATAATATTAAAAAAAAGTTATTTAAATATTTTTTTATTTTTTAATAAAAATTAAAACTAATAAAACATTAAAATAAAACTTGTAATAATTAAAAAATATTAAAACGATTATTTTATGAAATGTTTTCATATTAATTTTAACTTTACAATTATTAAATATTCGTGTTTTAAACATGTTTAATTACTTGATAAAAAATAATAATATTTTAATAAAAAAATTATTAAAATAATATAATTTATCTTTAATTAATCATTACTATAAAATTAAATAATTAAATGATATTATTTTTAATCCAAAAGACTAAATTACCCAGATGATTTAATATAAGAAATTTTTATAATATTTTCATCTAAAAAAATATTTACTTAAAATCTTAAATACATTCCTTTTGATTTTCTAAGGCAAACACCAAATAAAAAGAAAAAAAATCACGAGTCTCGTATTCCCTTTTTTTCTATATTGAAAATTTTAATTGTTTTTTATTATTTTCTTACTTCTCATTTTATACGGAGAAACAATATTCACATGGAAACTATATATGCAATAGATTAATTGTTATTTTGTTTTTTTAATAAATATCACAATTATTATGTGATTTTTTTCGTTTCACGTAAGTTTATATTTAGTATGGCAATTTTTTCACTTAATTTTAATTTATGGTGATATTATACATATTTTGTTATATTTTAGAAGTTTTTTTCGTTGGATCTGAATTTAAATTAAATATGATATTCTTAGTTGTAATTTTATTATGATTCGAAAATTAAAGAACTTAAACTATTAAAAATCAAATTTTATTAATAATTTATCAATTTTTTATGTTGAAAACAAGAAATAACTATACATAAAATAGCTCTCTAGATTGTATTATTTTTTTCATGTTTTCATTACAATTATATAGCTATATATAAAGAAATTTTACTTATTCAATTACTCTTTAAATTAAGCATTCATTGATTTACTCCTTAAATTAAGGATTCCTTGTGTTTACTCTTTGAATTAAGCTCATTATTTTATTCTTTGAATTAAGATCTTTGTTTTACTCATTGAATTAAGTTCTTTGTTTTATTCCTCGAATTAAGGTTCTTGTTTTAATACTTAAATTAAGGTCCTTATGTTTATTCCGTGAATTAAGGACTAATATCCAATACTCTCCCTCAAGCTAGATCCATAAGGTTTATGGATCCAAGCTTGGACAGAAGTCATTGAAACTGATGAGAAGTTAAAGGCTTGGTGAAGATATCAACTAGTTGGTCGAAGCTTCTTGTATAATGTGTCTGAATCACCTGTGATTGAACTTGTTCACGAATGTAATGACAATCAACTTCAATGTGGTTAATCCTCTCGTGAAACATTGGGTTTGATGCTATATGCATGGCTGCCTGATTGTCACAAAATAATGACATAAGAAGAGTTGTAGGAACACCTAAATCACACAAAAGACCTTTTAAGCCATATCAACTCACATACAGTTGAAGCCATTGCACGATACTCAGTTTCGGCACTTGATCTGGCGATGACAGTTTGCTTCTTACTCTTCCATGTGACCAAGGTTCCACTGATAAATGTACAATAGCTAGTGGTGGACTTACGATTGATTACATTCCCTACCCAATCAGCATCACAATACCCCACAATTTGTGTGTTGTCATTCTTCTTCATGATGATACCACGTCTCATTGATCCTTTTAAGTAGCGTAAGATCCTTTTAACAAGGGTCAAATGCTCAAGTGTCGGGGAGTGCATGAATTGGCTCACAATACTTATAAAATATGTGATGTCAGGTCTGGTGATTGTTAAGTAGATCAACTTACCAACCAGTCGCTGGTAATAACTTATATCTGTGAATGGCGTGCCCTTCAAGCTAGGTTTGAGTTTATTGTCAAGAGGGGTAATGGTTGATTTAGCATCGTTTATGTTAGCTTCCTTAAGCAAATCTATGCCATATTTCTTTTGGTTAAGAAAGAGTCCCTTGTGCGAGGTTGTCATTTCCATACCAAGAAAGTACTTCAATATCCCAAGGTTTTTATTTGCAAACCTTTGTTTGAGCGACTGTTTGAGGTTGAAAATCTCGTCAACATTATCACATGTAATTATCAGATCATCTACATAAATAAGCACAACCAATTTGCCCATATCTCCTATGCGAACAAATAGTGGGGAATCGACATTGTTGCTTTTGAAACCAACACTAGTGAGAACTTAGCTTAGCTTAGCTTGGCATACCAAACTCGTGGGGACTGTTTCAGACCATAAATAGATTTGTGTAATTTGCACATTAAATCCAGTTCATTGCTTTGAGGATGCTCGGGTGGCAATTTCATATAGACTTCATCTTTATGATCACCATGCAAAAATGCATTCTTCATATCCATTTGGAACATGGATCACCCTTTGTTTACAGCCACTAATAGTAGCACTCTTACTGTGTTCATTTTTGCAACAGGTTCAAATGTTTCTTTGTAAAACCACCTCGAATGTTTGAGAGAATCCTCGAGCCACCAATCTTGTTTTATACCTCTCAATTGATCCATCTTACTTGGATTTGAGATTATAGATCCATTTGCAACCCACGACTTTCTTGCCTTTTGGAAGTTTGGTGATGCTTTATGTGTTGTGTTGATTTAGGGTTTTAAGTTCTTCTTATATGACTTCCTTCCACACTTCTTGGATGTTGGCCTCATGAAAGTTTTGAGGCTCACTGTAACTCGATATAGTGCTGAGGAATGCGACATGGGTTGGTGTCACTCTCTTATATGACACATAATTTGAGATGGGATGTGTGGGTTTGTATATGACAAAGTCTTTAAGTCTTGTGGGAGGTTTCCGAACATGCATTGGATTACGTTGTGGAGTAGGAGGAGTTATCTCACACTCGTTCACATCTTGTACCATATTGTGAGGATCATCTTGATTGTCACCATCTTCATGTAGTGTACTATCAAGACGAGACCATTCATTGTTACTTTCAGTGAGAGATGTATCAATGTTGACATGGCTGGGATCTTGTTCTTGTGGAGCCTAAAGTTCGATTCTTGGTAATGGAAACACATCCAAGTTGTCATCCCCTTGACTTGTGATTTCATGTGACATGCTGAAAAAGGGTTAGTTTCATAAAATTGAACATCTTTAGACATAATTAATCTTCTAAGTTGGGGATCATAACACTTATATCTTTTTTGTGTAGATGAATAATCAAGAAAAATACATTTAACAACTCTAGGATCTAATTTATCTCGATGATGAGATTGAATATGTACAAAACAGATGCAACCAAAGACTCTAACGTGTGAGAGGTTAATTTTCCTTCCTTTCATGACCTCTATAGGAGACTTGAAATCCAAGACTCGGCTCGGTAATCTATTCATGATGTGAGCAGCCGTCATAACCCCTTGGGACTATAAACTTTTTTATACATTCATTTGTAGCATTAATGTTCTAGCTTTTTCAAGTAAGTCTCGGTTTTTATGTTCAGCTACACCATTTTGTTGAGGTGTGTCAACACAACTTATTTGATGCATAATGCCATGAATGCTCAAATATTGTTTCATGATATGGGATATGTATTCGATGTCATTGTCATACATTAAAGTTTGAATTTCAAAGGAGAAGTGATTTTTAACAAGGTTATGAAAGTCCTTAAATACTTATATAACTTCATTTTTAGACTTTAAAAGATACAACCATGTGACTCAAGAGAAATTATAAACAAAAATCACAAAATACTTATAATCATCAAAAGATTCTTTAGTTGGTCCCCATACATCTGAATGAACTAGTTCAAAACACTTAACTAGTCCTAGACAAGGAAGAATTAAAAGGCATTCTAGTGACCTTAGACAAGTGGCAAGTTTCACATGCAATTACATCATTTCCTAAGTTTGAAAATAAAGTTGACAAAATTGGTGGAGAAGGGTGAGCTAAACGTTGATGCCATAATTGTAAATCTTGGATGGGGTTAAACTTGGCTTGAAATCCTCTCTGATTGCTCTTGGATATGTAATAGAGACCATCTAAGTAAAACCTTTCACCAGTCGTCTTTTTGGTGATACAATCCTGAAAAATGACACTGTGAGGAGAAAAAATGGCTAAGCAATTCAAGGTATTTGTGATTTTTCCTATAGATAGAAGTTGGAAGGGAAATGAAGGTACATATAAAACCGTCGACTCGATTTCATCTGACATTAATTTTATTTTTTTCTTTCCTAAAACCTTTACATTCTCACCATTTGCAATTGGAACTTGAGAAAGATTTGCTAATTTTTCAAACTTATGAGACTTTGACACATGTTTGGTCATATGATTTGTAGCACCTGAATCTACAATCCAAAAATCATGCAACATATTTATTTTAAGAGCAGTTTTAAAGGCTTTTATGATACATTGCTTGTCCTCTTGTGGTATGAGTTTTGTATCTGCCAAGAAACCCGCAAACTTGCCTAACATTGTTGTCGAGTTTCCTTCTTCTATGTTATCCACACAGTTAATTCTAGCTCCTCCTGTCTTACTATGAAGATACAACATAAACTCATTCATGAGTTCAACTGGATTTGTTGTGAAGTTCTTGAATGGATCAGACCCATTAGAGGTAGATGCAAAGCATGATTTGCACGGTGTGCTACTGCAATTCACTTTCTATAAACCCTTGTCCTTTATAAAATCATGCTTTTAATTATGGATGTAGAATCCAGCATGTGTCCTTAACATGGTCCGTAAAGTTGTGGTGGTGACATTTCAAGTTTGGATGCTTCCATTTATACTTCCTCTCGTTGGTTAGATAGGTTCTTGCCTCAGGTGCACTAGCCATTGTACCCTTGTTCATGACTTTCCTCCTTACTTCTTCACATTGAATTGTGACACATACACTGGTGAAGAAAGGAAGTTCAGTATTTATGAGTATGTGACATGGTATATCTTCATATGTTGAATCGAGATTGGACAAAAGTTGAAATATCTTATCTTCTTCCGTTCTCTTTCTTAGTAGAGCTAAATCAATTGTATGAGGACGATATATTTCCAACTCATTCCATATGCCTTTCATACTTCCTAAGAGTTGTACAAAAGGCTTGTCATCTTGTTGCATATATGACATGTCTTTCTTTAATTGAAAAGCTCGTGCAACATTGTTTTGATTGCTATACATTTCTTTGATTGTTTCCCATGGTATGTAGATTCAGAGTAACTGAATATTTCAGCTAATTTACGTTCCATGGAATTTATGAGCCATGACATAACCAGTTGATCCTTGCTAAGCCAGGATTCATAGGTTGGTGAGGAAACATCAGGTACTTCGATGCTTCCATTTATGAACCCCAACTTGGACCTTCCACCTAAAGCCAGAGACGCTACTCTTGATCAATGCAAGTAATTAAACTCATTCAACAAGACTGAGCTTAATCTTTGATTTGGGTTGACATTGATGAGGAGAACCGACATCGTCGATCATACCAATACTTTGGTTTTATATTTATAAAACTCTCGCAAGTTCATGAATCATTCGTAAAAAATGATAAGTATACTCCCAAGGTCGATCTAAGGAAGGAATATATATGGTTTTTAATTTATTATTAAAACTGTTAAAAATGAAATTAAATCCTAAACATACTGTCACCATATTTGGGTTTTTGTGTTTCTAATATAATAAAAATAAACATAGATACAGATTCAATAAATATTGATACAAATTTTATCATTTATAATAGTGAAGTATTTATTGATATAATAACTAAGTAATTATGCTTGCTCATATTATTTGAGTTATTAAATATATAAATTGATATTTATTAATTCTCTCTTTTTTATATGAATATCACATTTGGTAGGGTTAGATCTTTTTTGTTAACTAAACAAATCAATTAACACCTATGGGTGAGATTAATAACTATTTTGGTTAATTAAATTAATTCCTTTTTTTAAGAGATTAAAAATGAACCATTTTAAATGCCACATTTGGTGGGGTTAGACAGTTTAAACTTTATTCAACGTGTACAAATTAAACTTAAGAATTTAGTTATCCGAGTACTAACTTTCAAGTTTTAAAACTAATACTGAAAACATGTTGTCAATACATTTTCAGATAATAATTCTTATAAAAAATTTTGAAATAGAGTTTCACTCTAACTACCGGATGATTATACCAACAAATAAAAAAACAATACTCTAAATCAGACCGGATAACTAAACCTTAAAATCTAATTTTCAGATTTAAGTTTGTAATGAAAAATAATATATTTTTTTATAACATTCTTAATATAAAAATCTTGAATAAAAATAAAATCAATTCATTTTAAAGATTTTTACTTATTTAATATTTCGCAAGCATAACAACGTTATTATTATAACATGTTTACAAACATCAAACAAAATTAAATTTAATCACATACAAATTAAATATAACATGTAAGAATAAAGCATAAAAAATAACTGTAAAGAAAATAAAATCTTATAGTACTTTGATGTCATTCCCGTTGTTGGAAAACCTCCAAACGAAATTTGCACTCCCATTTATTGAATCAAAAAGCAAATAAATTACAAAAACATAACTATTTCTTCTCAAAAAGAGAAGAAATCTAAAACTAAGAAAAACTAAAAAAACTAAAAAAAACTAAGAAATGGGAGAAAGAAAGAGAAGAGAAGATGTGTTTAGTTATGAAGAGAATGCGAGTATTTATAGGTGAGGATAGGAAGAAAAAGTGGGTGAAAAAATGATTAAATATGGTGTAAACGCGGAGTAGTGAATAATGACATCATTGCTAACGTCATGTTGGCGTGGGACACGTTAGCGGGCGTAGCGGCTCACGCGGACAGGGAAATGCAGCGTGCGGGACCGGGTGCTGATGGGTTCGGGCGCACGCGGAATGTGCGTGTTGTGCGCAACTTCTCAACGCGACTAGGCGCGTTGGTCGGTGCGGCTATGTGCGTGATTTTCTCCTTTTTGACCCATTTTTCCATATTTGTTAACTTTTCCTCATTTATTTTATGAATATATTTGTGATGTATTGCCTCCCGTATTCCTCTTTGAGTTTTTAAGTGAAAATACTTGAAAATAATAAAAATACCAGTGATTTCGAAAAAACAGATTTATATAAATATATGATAAAATCATATAAATATATATATTTTTAATCAACTAACGTGCATAAAATCATGGTAATTTTAGTACTTTTTGAGTACTCATCAGATATCCGCCTCATGCATATTCATCCTAGCGGCTTGTCTTCAGCCATTTCTAAGAATGAAGATGCTAAGATAATAATAAAGCAGAAACAAGTTAATTTCCTTGCTTTGATACTGATGAGCGAAAACCGACATCGTCAATTCTTGCCAATACTTTGGTTTTAATATTTATAAAACTCTCGCAAGTGCACGAATCATTTCGTAGAAAATGATAAGTATACTCCCAAGGTCGATCTAAGGAAGGAATGTGTGTGGTTTTTAATTTATTATTCAAACTTTTAAAAACGAAATTAAATCCTAAACATCCTGTCACGATAGTTTAGTTTTTGTGTTCCTAATCTAATAACATAAAATAAACATATATACAGATTAATTAAATATAATCTAATAACATAAAAATAAACATAGATACAAATTCAATAAATAATTATCTAAAAATAAACATATATACAGATTCAATAAATATTCATGCAAATTTTTATCATTTATATTAGTGGAGTATTTATGGATATAATAACTAAATTAATTATGCTTGCTCATATTATCTAGGTTATTAAAGATATAAATTAATATTTTATTGATTCTCTCTTTTTTATATAAATACCACCTTTGGTGGGGTTAGATATTCTTTGTTAACTAAACAAATCAATTAACACCTATGAGTGGGGTTGATAACTAATATGCTTAATTAAATTAATTCTTTTTTCTAAGAGATTGAAAATGAACCATTTAAATGCCACCTTTGGTGGGGTTAGACAGTTTAAACTTTATTCAAGGTGTCCAAATTAAACTTAAGAATTTAATTATCTGAGTACTAACTTTCAAGTTTTAAAACCACTATTGAAAACATGTTGTCAATACATTTTCACATAATAATTCTTATAAAAACTTTTGAAATAGAGTTTCACTCTAACTACCGGGCGATTGTACCAACAAATAAAAGAGCACTACTCTAAATTAGACCGGATAACTAAACCTTAAAATCTAATTTTCAGGTTTAAGTTTGTAATGAAAAATAATATATTTCTCTCTAACATTCTTAATATAAAATCTTGAATAAAAACAAAATCAATTCATTTTAGAGATTTTTACCTATTTAATATTTCGCAAGCATAACAACGTCATTATTACATCATATTTACTAAACAGCCAGCATAGTTAAATTTAACCACAGACAAGTTGAATATAACATGTAAGAATAAAGCATAAAAATAACTGTAAAGAAAATAAAATCCTTACAGAACTTTGACGCTATTCCCGTAGCTGGAAAACCTCCAAGCGGAATTTGCACTTTCATATATTGAATCAAAAATTCTAAATTATTACAAAAACATTACAAGTTCCTCTCAAAAAGAGAAGAACTCTAAACCTAAGAGAATTGAACTAAAAACTAAGAGAAAAAATAAGAAAAGCTTAGAAACTAAGAAAGAAACTAAGGAAACTCAAAAACTAAGAAATTAGAGAAAGAAAGAAAAGAGAAATGAGTTTTGAAGGTGTAATTTGAAGTGAAGGGAAGGGGGGTATTTATAGGTGAGGATGGAGAGAAAAAATGAGTAAAAAAATGTTAAAAAAATATTAAAAAATGTAAAAACGCGTATTGGAATTGTTGATGTCATTAATGACGTCAGCATGACGTCACAGGGGCGGCTGCACGTGAAAAATGGGCGCGCGATTTCCGTTTTTTTGACATTTTTGACCTTTTCGACCCATTTCATCAGATTTTTCCATGTTTGTTGACCTTTTCCCACTTATTTATTGATATATTTGTGATGTATTGCTTCAAGTATTCCTCTTTGAGTCTTTAAATTGCGTTTTTAAGCCAAAATACCTGAAAAACAATAAAAAATACCCGTGATTCCGAAAAAGACAAATTTATATAAATATATGATAAAACATATAAATATATATATTTTTAATCAATTAATGTGCATAAAATTATGGTTATTTTAGTGCTTTTTGAGCACTCATCACAACCCCCAACTAGCTTCTTGCTAGTCTCTTAGCAAGAGAAGCGATAAAAGCTAAAAATTAAACTATCATAAATCACTTTCGTGGATTGAAACGGTTGCATTTAGCCTATGCAACAAGCCGTTAAACCCCTAGGTTGCCCTAGTGGACGAGTTTGAGTCTCGTGAGGGTTTTCAGTAATGATACCCACAAACATTGAACTAATTGTAAAAATCAAAAGAAACTATAAAAACAATCAAATCAAAAACTACAATTTCAACACAATCAAAAATTAATTTAAGAATAAAAGAAAACAACATATCACAAAAATTTCTCACACTTTTTAATCTCCTTTAAGATCATAATTAAAATCTCAAGCATAAGTTATTTTAATCTCTTTAAACAATCATGATTTTATTATAATAATTAGTCAAAATCATTTTCATATTTCATTTCAAAAATGTGTCAATTTAATTTTGCCCAATTTCAGTGTCATGAATCAGAATTCCCTTCGACTCTATTCCTCACAAGTCAATACTCTCAAAGCACTGAATCCTATGGGTTCAAACACTCATACTAATTTATATGCGAAAGAGTTGATGTATAGAAATGAACTAATATGTTCGCATATGTATAAAGAATAAAGGCTCAAAGTGTTATTTTAACATTGATCTCATGAAAGGAATCGAATGTATAAATTATAAAGATATCATATATAAAAATTATTTTCATGCATAAATTAAACTCATTAAGAAAGAATTTCAAGATATATGCTTTTTACAAATGAAGAAATTGCAATGACTTTTTAGGGAATTACTTCCTATATCTTTCTTTTGTATTTAGCCTTTACTCACAACTTTGTTGGCAATGTGGGTCATAGTATGTAGATGATACTATTTTTTTATCTCTCTATACATTTTTTTTTTAATATATGTATTTTTTTAGAGAGTCAACCCATGTACAGATTGTACATTTTTTGGATTTTGGTGAGTGGTTAATTTTGTGGCTTTTCTGTTTGATCTTGGTTTAGGTAACCCCAGATATGTCTTTTTGTTTTTGTAGCAGTAATGCATGAATGAGATATAAGCATATACTATCAATTTCTACTCAAATCGTTTGATCTAAACAAAAATAATAATCAAAAATATATGATACTCTATTAAGATGAGAAAAAAATTCATACATTCAATGCTAATACCTGTAGAGATCATCTAAACTTTTGAATAAATAAGAAATGTGTTTGGAGTAGAAAAAATATATATTTCACTCTGAATAAAAGAAATTAGGTTCAAATTATATCTCACAAGGGTAGTCTCCACTAAAAAAAATTCATAAACACCGATTTTGGGTTTAATATAATTTCCACATTTTATCAAGAAATACTAGTTATGACAAAAACTAACTAATTATCAAAAATAATTACAAAATATTTCATGATATGTTTTCAAAAATTAATCTAACAGTACCAAAGACTTAACTATTTACTTAAATTTGATTTAAAGAAATGATAAATTTTTGTGAGAATTTTTTTTTTATTATGCATGGTAACTTTTCACCACCCCCAACCTAGAACTTACATTGTCCTCAATGTAACAACTGTAAATTAAAGATAAAGAGAAAATAGGGGAAAGATTTCCTATTTCTTGAGAATGTGTAAGTAGTAATAAAGAAATGCAGGTGCATCCATCATATTCATCATTAAAGTGTATACAGACAGATTGCTGTGAACTTCTAACATCTCAACAAATATTTTAGTTTTAACAATTTTAAAAATTATTCACATATAAGTAAACTAAAATAAACAATAAAATTAAGTAAATAAAACAAATAACAAAAAATTACCTAACATGATGGGTTGCCTCCCATCCAGCGCTTAGTTTAACGTCTTAGCAAGACGTATCTTTTTCGTGCTAAGGATTACTCAGCCAAATGCAATCTATTTCAGCAATGTTGTTTGGTTCTTCTAAATAAGGCTTGACACGATGGCCATTAACTTTGAACGTTTTTTGTGTATTGGAGTCCAATAGTTCTACCACTCCATGTTCAAATACCTGAACTATGGTGAATGGTCCATCCCATCTTGATCTCAGCTTTCCTGGAAACAATCTCAAACGAGAGTTAAATAAAAGAACTTTCATTCCAGGGTGAAAAGTCTTAGGAACTAACCTCTTGTCATGATAGCGCTTAGTACACTCTTTGTATAATTTGGCATTCTCATAAGCTTCATTCCTAATTTCTTCCAACTCATGAAGCTGGAGTAATCGTTTTTCACCTGCTTTATCTAAATCCATGTTTAGCTCTTTAATTGCCCAGTAAGCCTTGTGTTCAAGTTCAACTGGAAGGTGGCACGCTTTCTCAAAGATTAACCGGTAAGGGCTCATCCCAATAGGTGTTTTGTAAGCGGTGCGGTATGCCCATAAGGCATCATTTAACTTAAATGCCCAATCCTTCCTTGAAGGACGCACAGTGCGTTCCAGTATTCCCTTAATTTGCCTATTACTTACTTCCACTAAACCGGAAGTTTGAGGATGATATGGAGTAGCTACCTTATGTGTGATGTTGTACTTGTTTAGTACTCCATCAAAGAGTTTGTTACAAAAATGGCTACCTCCATCACTTATTATAGCTCTAGGCGTTCCGAACCTACTGAATATGAAATCTTTCAAGAATTTCACAACAACATTAGCATCATTGGTTTTGGTGGGGATAGCTTCTACCCACTTGGACACATAATCCACAGCAACCAAAATGTATTGAAAACCATTAGATGGGGGAAAAGGACCCATAAAGTCAATCCCCCATACATCAAAGAGTTCAACAACTAAATTAGATGTCAAAGACATTTCATCTCTTTTGCTTATGTTTCCTGTTCTTTGACATCTATCACATTGTGCACAAAACATATGAGCATCTTTAAAAAGAGTGGGCCAAAAGAATCCAGACTGTAATATCTTACGGGCTGTCTTTTCACCTCCAAAATGACCCCCACAATGAAGTTCATGACAAAAAGTCAGAATGCTCTTATGTTCTTCTTCAGGTACACATCTCCGGATGACTTGATCTTGACCAATCTTGTATAAATAAGGGTCATCCCAGAAATAGTCCTTAATAGTTTTAAAAAACCTTTTCTTGTCCTGATATGAAGTGTTAGGTCGCAAAACACCAGTGGCAAGATAGTTTACAATATCAGCATACCATGGGTTCGGACCTATGAAAAATAACTGTTCATCAAGAAAGGTTTCAACTATATCGTCATTACTCTCATCTTTAAGAGAATTGAAGTCAGAAATCAACCTAGACAAATGGTCAGCTACTAAGTTTTCACTGCCTTTCTTATCCTTGATTTCTAGGTCAAATTCTTGTAAGAGTAAGACCCACCTGATTAATCTTGGCTTGGCATTTGGTTTACTTAATAGGTATCTTAAAGCAGCATGATCAGAATGCACAATCACTTTAGATCCTACTAAATAAGACCGAAATTTGTCTAAAGAGAATACTATAGCCAAGAATTCCTTTTCAGTGGTGGTGTAATTCATTTGGGCATCATTGAGTGTTTTGCTAGCGTAGTAGATGACATGCAAACGCTTATCCACTCTTTGTCCCAAGACTGCTCCTATTGCATAATCAGAAGTGTCACACATTATTTCAAAAGGTAAAGACCAGTTTGGTGCCATTATAACAGGGGTAGATGTGAGTTTATCTTTCAAGGTATTAAAGGAAGTAAGGCAGTCATTGTTGAAATCAAAATCAGCATCTTTGGATAGCAAGTTACATAAGGGACGACTTATTTTAGAGAAATCTTTAATAAATCGTCTGTAAAATCCTGCATGTCCCAAGAAGCTTCTTATCCCCTTCACAGATGTAGGGGGAGGTAGTTTGGATATCAATTCAACTTTTTCCTTATCAACTTCAATACCCTTGTTTGAAATTATATGCCCTAAAACTATCCCTTGTTGAACCATAAAATGACTTTTCTCCCAACTAAGGGTTAGATTGCATTCAATGCATCTTTCTAAAACCAAAGTCAATTTATGTAAGCAATCATCAAATGAGTTCCCAAAGACAGAGAAATCGTCCATGAAAATCTCAATGAATTTTTCCACCATGTCCGAGAAAATGGATATCATGCATCTCTGGAACGTGGCAGGGGCATTGCATAACCCAAATGGCATTCTGCGAAAAGCAAATGTCCCAAAAGGGCATGTAAATGTGGTCTTTTCCTGATCTTCTGGTGCTATGGGTACTTGATAATATCCAGACAGTCCATCCAAAAAACAATAAAATTCGTGCCCAGCTAATCTTTCCAACATTTGATCAATGAATGGAAGAGGAAAGTGATCTTTTTTCGTATATAAATTTAGTTTCCTAAAATCTATACACATTCTCCATCCAGTGATTATTCTAGTGGGCACTAATTCACTTTTGTCATTCTTAACAACTGTTATCCCAGATTTCTTTGGTACCACATGCACTGGACTAACCCACTTACTATCTGCAATAGGATAGATAATCCCTTCTTCTAATAATTTAAGAATTTCCTTTTTAACTACCTCTTGCATGTTTGGGTTTAGTCTTCTTTGGGCCTCCCGTACAGGTTTAGCACCATCCTCTAAGTTGATCTTGTGCATACACATTGTTGGACTAATGCCTCTTATATCCCCTATACTCCAACCTATAGATTTCTTAAACTGTTTAAGCACTTTGATGAGTTCCTTTTCTTGTGGTTTGGTCAAGGTTGAAGAAATTATTACTGGATAAGTTTCTCCCTCTCCCAAAAACACATATTTTAAGTGCTCAGGTAAGTCTTTGAGTTCAAGTTCAGGTGGATTGGCCTCTTTAATAGATGAAGAACTGGGTAGATTTAAAAGTGTACTAGATTTTGTCATCACTTCATTATTGTCTAGTTGTTCAAGGTACCCCTTAATTTCTTCATCTAAATCTTCTTCAACCTTTTCAAGTGTAAGAACGGTTTCAAGCTTGTCTTATATTCTGGTTTGGAAAAAGGTGTTTTGGACAAGATTATCCAAAGGATCAACATCGAATATTCCATCGATGGCAGAAATAGAAGGGAAAGGTGAAGAATCAAAAACTTTAAAATGAACAGTCTCTCCTAAGACTGTCATTGTCAAGTTTCCATCTTGGACATCAATAATAGTTTTACTAGTTGCCATAAATGGTCTACCAAGCAATATTGTGTGCTCTTTGTCCAATGCTGGATTTTCTTGCATATCTAGAACCACAAAGTCAACAGGTATTATCAGTTTGTCTACCTGTACCAAAACATCCTCAACTATTCCCTCTGGATATTTAAGAGATCTATCTGCAAGTTGAAGAAACATAGTTGTGGGTTTTAAATCCCCTAGATTGAGTTGTAAGAATATAGAGTAGGGCATCAAATTTATACTAGCACCTAAATCAAGCATTGCTTTAGCAACCTTCCTATCCCCCATAGTTATGTTTATAATAAAACTTCCAGGGTCTTTCAACTTAGGGGGTAGTTTGTGCTGAAGTACAGTGCTAGAAATTTCTGATACTACTACTCGTTCATTCAGTTCATACCTCCTTTTCTTAGTGTTCAACTCTTTGAAAAACTTGGCATATGAGGGCACATTCATGATCACTTCTAATAATGGTAAATTGATATTTACTTTAGAGAGCATATTAAAAAGATCATTGAATTGCTTATCTTGTTTGGATTCTTTCAACCGGTGGGGAAAAGGTACTTGTATCTGGTGTGGTTCTGTTGTCTTTTGAATTTTGGGGGTGTGAGATGACCCCCCAATGAGTTTTTCAGAAGGTTTGTTAAGTTTAACACTTGTTTCTCCTTTTTGCGAGATTAGAGTATCGCCTTTTCTGTTACCTGAAGTACAAGGTAGATTGTTAGAGATTTCAGGTAAACTGGTATTGACTACCTTACCACTTCGAAGGGTTCTAACATCCTTTGCTTGTTCTGGTTGACTGGGCAACTTTCCTGGTTCTTTCTTTTGCATTTGTTCAGCCAGTTGCCCAACTTTAGATTCAATTCTTTTAACCGAAGCCTCCATGGTGTTCAACCTTTGATTAGTCATCAATTGGTTGTCACGACTAACTTGAATAAAAGCATTCAAGCTATCTTCTAAGGTTGGTTTAAAAGATTGGCTTGGTGGGTAAGGGTGGTTGTTATCCGACCTTAGTGTTGGATATTGGGTGTAGGCTGAGTGATTATAGGTGTTTGGATGATACCTTTGAAAAGATTGGACTTCCTCTATGGCATCGACACTAGAATCACAAGTATTTGAACAATTATGAGTACCATGCCCAATTGAACAACACACTTCACATACCTCTTGATTTGAAATTTGGTGGGAAGTGAGTAATTTCACTTGTTTAGTCAATTCAGCAAGTTGCAAGGTTATCTCATTATTAGAGCCGACTTCATTGACCTTTGCTTTCCTTCTACCACCTCTTTGTTGGGAATTAGAACCCAATAGCTCATAGAGATTATAGGTTTCCTCTGCGGTCTTTTCTCCTACAGCACCTCCAGCAGCATTATCAACCATGTATTGACTCTGTAGTGTCAATCCATCATAAAAGAATTGGTTTTGTAGCTGTAATGGAAAGCTATGATTTTGACATTGAATGAAAAGGAGTTTGAATCGTTCCCAAGCTTCATGAAAGGACTCTTCATACATTTGAGAAAATGTTGCTATCTTTGTTCTTAGATCAACAATCTTTTGATGGGAATAGAACCTACCCATAAAAATTTCATAGACTGCCTCCCAAGTTTTAAGAGAACCTGACTGTAGAGTAATGAACCATGACCAAGCTTTATCTTTGAGAGTGTAAGGAAAACACCTCATCCTAAGTTGATCTTCATTAATTGCATGTAGTGGAAAGGTTTGGACAATAGCATAGAATTCTCGAATGAAATGCAAAGGGTCTTCATTAGGGATATCGTAAAAGGAAGGCAACAAAGAATAATGAATCTTTTTCAATTCATAATTCCTTGCAGCCTCTTGTAATTGGATACCGGAAGTTACATTGCCAATGATTGGCATTGTATATTCTTTCATCTTTTTCCGCCTATCTTCAGCATCTCCCATGGTTGTTTGTAGTTGACAATGATCCTCCTCCTATTGTGTATCAACATTTTGCTTTTAAAAACAATAGTAGATATCTCTAAGAAATATTTATAACTTGATAAAACATAAAAGCAAAAAGTGCAAGGAACCTAATTTTGTTTTTTTTTTTTGACGAATGGACAGAATGTTTGAAACAAACGAATTTTATTTCATCTGAATTTTTATTACACGCAAACTAAAACAAAGGAAAATACAATAATGGGTGACCTCCCATACAGGACTAAAATTTATCGTCCTCTAGTAAGACGTTGCTTGGAGATTGCAGAATGAAAAACTCAATGTCTCCTCTTCATTGAATTCATTTAAGTATCAAATTAGTCTTTGCCTTTTTGCAAATGTTCAACTAACTGTTCAACTTGAACTTCCACCTTTTTGATAGAAGCTTCCACAGAGTCCAACCGTTGATTGGTTTTAGATTGGTTATCCCTACAGACTTGAATAAAAGAATTCAAGTTGTCCTCCAGGGTTGGTTTATTGGGAATGCTTCTTGGAATAGGTGGGTGGAATTGCTGGCCTGCCTGGTTTGAGCTTTGAGTGAAAGGAGGGTTGTTTTGCCTCCAAGAAAAATTTGGATGACATCTCCACCCAGGATTATAGGTATTTGAATTGGGATCAAACCTTGGTCTCTGTTGATATGCTCCCAACACATTGACCTGTTCAGGTCCAGTTGTATCTCCTTGATATGGACAGGCTTCAGTACCATGTCCCATGTTGTTATACAAACCATATTGATCATTATTGGTGTTGGTTTGTGTAGCGAGAAGGGCAACTTGCTTAGTCAGTTGAACAAGTTGTTGTTGAACTTCATTACTGGAGTCGATTTCATGAACTCCAGCTTTTCTCACTCGGGAGCTTTTCTGTTGGGAATTAGCATCCAACATCTCAAAGAGGTTATACGTCTCTGAGGCAGTCTTTTCTCCTATTGCTCCTCCTGCAGCGTTGTCGACAATGAACTGACATTGTTGTGTAAGTCCATCGTAAAAGAATTGGTTCTACAACTGCAGGGGAAAGCTATGATGGGGACATTGAGTGAGAAACATTTTGAACCTATCCCAAGCTTCATGGAATGGTTCTCCTTCCATCTGAGAGAAAGTAGCAATCTTTCCTCTCAACTCTGATGTTTTTTTTATGGGAATAGAATTTTCCCATGAATTTATTGTAAATGTTACCCCATGTCATCAGAGAACCTGGGGGAAGTGACATCAACCAAGCTTTGACCTTATCCTTTAACGTGTAGGGAAAACATCTCATCCTAAGTTGATCCTCGTTTAGAATACCGAGGGGGAATGTTTGGACCGTAGCATAGAAATCTCTCATAAAGGAAAGAGAATCTTCATTAGGTAGCCCATAAAAGGAAGGAAGCATAGAAAAATGAATATTTTTAAGGTCATAATTCCGAGCAGCCTCTCCCAACTGGATAGCGGCAGTTTCCGTGCCTATTACCGGTCTTGCAAACTCCTTCATCTTGGTTTCCCTAATATGTTGGTTTTCCTCCATTTCTTTTGGTTCTAGTAAAGGATTAAGACTTGGTTCTATGTTTGGCTCAAAAACAGGTTGATGGGTAGAATCCAGTTTTGTTGACACTTGTTTAAATTTATGAAAATTATTTACATATGGTGTAAGGGGGTTTCCTAAGGATCTCCTACCACGCATAGACTATTGTAAACGTAAATTTAAAACTCCTGTCAACAAAATAAAAAAAATTTAGAGAAAATTTACATGTTATTTAATACAAAGCACTAAACAAAACTAGTTAAACCTAAAAAAAGAAAAAAAAATTATTATTATTATTTTTTATTATTTTTTTTGGTAACATAATTAGTATTAACCAAGAGTGCTCCCAGGAAAGAATGGTGGTGCAAACGGCTCCTTAAATATCATTCTCCTAGCCAGAGCAACGTTCCCAGGAAAGACTAGTGGCACAAAGGCTTCAAGAACTAGTCTCCTAGACAGAACTCCCTTAGATTTTTACTTTTCATGCTATTTAGTTAATTAGATATAAATTCAAGTAATTTTTTTTTTTACTATTCATGAACGGTAATTTTATTTTACTATTCACGCTATATTATTTCTTATTAACTTAAAATTTTTGAATTTTTAAATTTTAAATTTTTTTTTATTAATTTTGAAATAAAAATATCACAATTATTTACAGCACAAAAATGTTTTTAAGATTTTGATAAATAATTTAAAAACGCTATTCCTTCCCCGGCAACGGCGCCAAAAACTTGATGAGCGAAAACCGACATCGTCGATTCTTGCCAATACTTTGGTTTTAATATTTATAAAACTCTCGCAAGTGTACGAATCATTTCGTAGAAAATGATAAGTATACTCCCAAGGTCGATCTAAGGAAGGAATGTGTGTGGTTTTTAATTTATTATTCAAACTTTTAAAAACGAAATTAAATCCTAAACATCCTGTCACGATAGTTTGGTTTTTGTGTTCCTAATCTAATAACATAAAATAAACATATATACAGATTAATTAAATATAATCTAATAACATAAAAATAAACATAGATACAAATTCAATAAATAATTATCTAAAAATAAACATATATACAGATTCAATAAATATTCATGCAAATTTTTATCATTTATATTAGTGGAGTATTTATGGATATAATAACTAAATTAATTATGCTTGCTCATATTATCTAGGTTATTAAAGATATAAATTAATATTTTATTGATTCTCTCTTTTTTATATAAATATCACCTTTGGTGGGGTTAGATATTCTTTGTTAACTAAACAAATCAATTAACACCTATGAGTGGGGTTGATAACTAATATGCTTAATTAAATTAATTCTTTTTTCTAAGAGATTGAAAATGAACCATTTAAATGCCACCTTTGGTGGGGTTAGACAGTTTAAACTTTATTCAAGGTGTCCAAATTAAACTTAAGAATTTAATTATGTGAGTACTAACTTTCAAGTTTTAAAACCACTATTGAAAACATGTTGTCAATACATTTTCACATAATAATTCTTATAAAAACTTTTGAAATAGAGTTTCACTCTAACTACCGGGCGATTGTTAAGAGATTTTTACCTATTTAATATTTTACAAGCATAACAACGTCATTATTACATCATATTTACTAAACAGCCAGCATAGTTAAATTTAACCACAGACAAGTTGAATATAACATGTAAGAATAAAGCATAAAAATAACTGTAAAGAAAATAAAATCCTTACAGAACTTTGACGCTATTCCCGTAGCTGGAAAACCTCCAAGCGGAATTTGCACTTTCATATATTGAATCAAAAATTCTAAATTATTACAAAAATATTACAAGTTCCTCTCAAAAAGAGAAGAACTCTAAACCTAAGAGAATTGAACTAAAAACTAAGAGAAAAACTAAGAAAAGCTTAGAAACTAAGAAAGAAACTAAGGAAACTCAAAAACTAAGAAATGAGATAAAGAAAGAAAAGAGAAGTGAGTTTTGAAGGTGTAATTTGAAGTGAAGGGAAGAGAAGGGGGTATTTATAGGTGAGGATGGAGAGAAAAAATGAGTAAAAAAATGTTAAAAAAATATTAAAAAATGTAAAAACGCGTATTGGAATTGCTGATGTCATTAATGACGTCAGCATGACGTCACAGGGGCGGCTGCATGTGAAAAATGGGGCGAAAACGCGTTGGGCGCGCGGAGGGGCTGCTGCTGGGCGCTGCGCGCAGCTCGGCGTGCGTGAACAGTGCCCGCGCGCTGAGCTGCGCGCGGCATGGGGCGCTGGGGCGCGATTTCCGTCTTTTTGACATTTTTGACCTTTTCGACCCATTTCGTCCGGTTTTTCCATGTTTGTTGACCTTTTCCCACTTATTTATTGATATATTTGTGATGTATTGCTTCAAGTATTCCTTTTTGAGTCTTTAAATTGCGTTTTTAAGCCAAAATACCTGAAAAACAATAAAAAATACCCGTGATTCCGAAAAAGACAAATTTATATAAATATATGATAAAACATATAAATATATATATTTTTAATCAATTAATGTACATAAAATCATGGTTATTTTAGTGCTTTTTGAGCACTCATGAGATACCATGTTGAAAAACAATAAATAACCACACAAAAGAGCTTTCTAGTTTATATTATTTTCTTTATGTTTTCATTACAATTGTATAACTATATATAAAGAAATTTTACTATTTGAATTACTTATTAAATTAAGCATTCTTTGATTTACTCTTTGAATTAAGTATTCTTTATTTTAGTCATTGAATTAAGCTCGTTGTTTTATTCATTGAATTAAACTCGTTGTTTTATTCATTGAATTAAACTCGTTGTTTTATTCATTGAATTAAACTCGTTGTTTTATTCATTGAATTAAACTCGTTGTTTTATTTCTTAAATTAAACTCTTTATTTTACTCCTTTAATTTAGGTCCTTGTTTTATTACTTGAAATAATGTATTTGTTTTATTTATTGAATTAAGATATTTATGTTTATTCTTTAAATTAATAAATAATATCCAATATGTTAATTAAAAGAATCAAAGTTAAATGTATATAAGAAAGAGGTATCATATAATACTCGAAAAATTGACTCATTGGACTATAGATACGTTGGTATAATTCTTATAATAAATTATGCTAATCATAATTTGGTATTAAAGTTTAAGGAAAAAATGCATTATTTGATAAAAAAATTAATGCAATAAACATTCGAATTCATTAGTAATATTAAACTATAAATCTTACTAGTATTAAAGCTCTTTTTAAAGATATAAATAAATATATGATAAATCTTAAAAAATATTATTGATAAATTTTCATTAATTGATGTACGGATCTTAACTCTTATTTAATAAGAAAAAAATACACTAATGTAACATTACTTTTCACCAAATGAACATATTAATTATTATTATTTTTAATTGATATATTTTAATTATTTTATTATTATATTTGTAGATATATTAATTATTTTAATAATTTATTAATAAAATTTAATTTAATTAAATATCAAAAAATTAAAATTATAAAAAATACGATAATAAAATATTAAAATTGTACAAATTATACAAAAATTAACTAACGTGTACCTATTTAATAATGCGAATTCTTAGTAGAACTCGTGAGTTAAATTAGGTAAATATGATGAAATACAAATGCATAATATAATTAAAAAAAGTATTAATAATTTTTTTTTCAAAATAAATATTTAGAAGTATCAAAATAAATATATTTTATTCATAATTAATATATTATTATTTTATTTAAAAATACGAAAATAAATATTTATGTCATAATCTTAAATAAAATGTAAATGTGTAAAACATTTGGAGGTAATATCGTGTCCTACCGTAGGAGTCATTTAGGTTGACTTGGCGAGTTTTGATTGGTTTTGTACACATCACCTACTGTCTATGAGAAAATAAATGAACGGAAATTGGGGGAAAGAGAATGAATAACCCGACTTTCAGAAAGCAATAGCAAAGGCACAGGAATAGAGCAGCTTAAAGGTATGCATTCTTGCACCTCGAGATTCATGTAATTTTGAAAATTTATTTATTTTAATACCAGTTTCTTTTTGAATTTTTCTGTCTTGAGTTCGATTAGAGTTATTCCGATGTATATACCCTCAAGTTTAGGGATTCAATATTTAGTCATTTTTTATTCTTCCATCAGGATCTCGAAATTTCAAGATGTAAGATTGAGGAATATGATCTTATAAAAAGAAAACAGAGGGATATAAACAGTCATGAATTAAATAGAGCGTTTTAAGCTCTGAAGGTTTTTCTTTTTTCTGGATTCGAAGTTGCTGCATTGAGGAGAAAATTGAGTGAGGGAATTGGAATCATATATGGTATAATCTCCGTTAGCTCAGGATGAAAATTTATTTTCCTTGATGTTATTGTATATAAATTCAAGATTCGGTTCTTGTGTTAATCTACTCTAGAGCCCCATAACGGAAACCAGCTCCCATGTGAAAAAGATTGTCAGAATTAATAGATTAAGTCTTTAGTTTGCAATTTTTCTCTATGAGTTTTCATCTAATGGTTGACTTATATTTTTTGACAGTTCATACAGAAACATGATGAGACTGCAGACATATGCAGGACTTAGTTTGGTTGCCACTATAGCTGTTATCTACCATGCATTTAACAGTAGAGGGCAGTTTTATCCTGCTATGGTTTATTTGTCTACCTCCAAGATCAGTTTGGTGCTACTTCTCAACATGGGTTTGGTCATTATGTGTATCCTATGGCAATTAACAAAGAAGATATTCCTTGGTTCCCTCCGAGAAGCAGAGGTAGAAAGGCTCAATGAGCAATCCTGGAGAGAGGTCATGGAAATCCTATTTGCTATCACTATTTTCCGTCAGGAATTTTCGGTTTCATTTCTTGCCATGGTTACAGCTTTGTTATTGATCAAAGCTTTGCATTGGTTGGCTCAGAAGAGGGTTGAATACATTGAGACAACTCCATCAGTACCTATGCTGTCTCATGTTCGAATCGTCTCTTTTTTGGGTTTCCTTCTCGTCCTTGACAGTAGCTTTTTGTATACTTCAGTAAATGAGTTAATACAATCAAAGAAGCCCTCAGTTTCACTTTTCTTTTCATTCGAGTAAGTTTTCTGTCGTTGTACTGCTCACTTCTCCAATGCTTTGCTCAAGGGGATAACATTTTGTAGGCATTTTTACATAATCACGACCAAATCCTTTATGTGAATTCAGTATCTAAAATTTGTATCTATCCTGGCAAATTAAAAATTCTAACATAATCACCTGGGCTAAATATTTGGGGTTTCTAGAATCTATAATGGTACCTACAGCCACTTGGACAACTTAAGAAGCGTGTGAAAGTTTTACTACTCCAGAGATGAATTAATAATATACAATTCCTTACAATTGTTAACGTTAATATGTAACTTTTAAGAAAAGAGAAAGAAAATTGGGAAAATTGTTGTTATTGGAAAAAGATGTTTATTATACTTACCAACACCATAGCACGTTTGTCTTACTTGATATTTGAGACTGCTTAGCCATCTCATATGGACTTGTCTTAGACCTTAGTGGCCGCTTCTTCTTTTTTAATTATTTTTTTATCAAAGAATTTTAACTATTCAATGAAGCAATCAAAATTGCGTGCATTGTTATAAATTTTACATTTATGGATTTGATATCTACAACTCTGCATTTGAAATTTACTTGTTTATGATTTTGCCTCATTGAATTTGCAGAAGTGCTAGCTTTAAATTTTATACTGTCAGGTGTTTCTCATTCTGGACTGTTGACAACTTTTAGGTATATGATACTTGCAACCACGACTGTGTCAACATTTGTCAAATATGTATTTTACGTCAGTGACATGCTTATGGAGGGACAATGGGAGAAAAAGCCTGTCTATACGTTTTATTTGGAGCTCATTCGGGACTTGCTTCATTTATCCATGTACCTTTGCTTCTTCCTAGTGATTTTCATGTGAGTACTTTTTACACCCTTGAAAAGTGTTCACCTTAACTTATTCTACCGTTCCCATATGCAGTTTTTAAATTTATTTTCTTTATTAAGTTTATGCTTGCATATTTTGTTCATTTCAAGTTTCTTTTACAGGAGTTATGGTATTCCTCTACACTTGATACGGGAGCTCTATGAGACGTTTAGGAACTTTAGGATTCGTGTTTCTGACTACATGCGTTATAGAAAGATAACTTCAAACATGAATGATAGATTTCCAGATGCAACACCTGAAGAGATGAATGCGTAAGTGAACTTGTTCAGTCTCTAATGAATAACATTTATAATTATTGTTTTTTTAAAGGTTCAGTTTAGATGTTAAAACATTGATTGTTTCTGGATGTGCAGTAGCGATTCAACCTGCATAATTTGTCGTGAAGAGATGACCACAGCCAAGAAACTTATTTGTGGACACCTTTTTCATGTGCATTGTTTGCGCTCATGGTTAGAGAGACAACATACCTGTCCTACTTGTAGAGCCCTTGTTGTGCCCCCTGAAAATGAGACTGGGACAACTGGAGGACCAACTGGAGCACGGCCAGATGCTCATCAAGGTAACTACATTATCAGCATTGGAATGCATATTTACCTTGCCATGATTAGACATTGTTCTAAGAGGCTCCTCCCTTCTCTTTCTGGTTGTTAAGCTTCTTTGCAGCTATTGATATGTTAATTTTGAGAAGTGGTTAGACTTTGAAAGAAAAGACTCTTGATTTTATGTTGTTCAAGTATGAATGTCTTTGCTCTTATTTTGTGAAGGGATTCCCCCTTCCCCCCCCCCCCCCCTTCTTCCTCCTCCTCCCCTCTCTTTTACTCTCCTTTTTTAGAGAACCCGTTAAGTATCCCTTTATATGGTTCTAATAGATTCCTCTTTCTCTTGGAATTAGATATTACATTTCTTGCTGTTAGCTATTTCTTTTCATGATGCCTATTGATCTTATTAGACTGAACCCCTTTATTCTTATAATCTCATATTCAAATTACTTAAATCTTTTGACTAAATTCAATTGTGATCAGGGACAAGCACCTCAGGTGCTTCTGACCAGGGTTCTGTTGGTGGCGAAACAAGTGATAATTTGAGTCACCATCAGGCCAGGCTTCAAGCTGCTGCTGCAGCTGCTTCAGTATATGAGAAATCTTATGTGTATCCTTGTGCAAGCACATTAGTTTGGTATGGGCATTTGCTATTAATTGAAGGCATGATATCTCATTACTTTATTCTTTTGTTTTTATAACCACGACCTGTAAGATATTTCTCTGGCTCTCTGCTTGCATTCATGGAGTTTTATGTGTGTATAAACTTGTGATGTGGATCATGAAATTCCCTGATATCTCTCGTATGGAAAATCTTAAGCTTCATATTTAGTACATATACATTGGGAAATGTGAAGTTAGACTCTGACATGAATGTTCCAACACCTTGCCTGTTCATGCAGAACTAAAAAGCCTATTCTTAATTTTCTAAATGCAACATGCGTAACATTTTCAGCAGCTTAGGATCAGTAACTAACATGGAAAGCAATAATTGGGATTTGGGTGCTTGACAAACAATTTCATCCGTTGCAGGTCACCTGGATATGCGATACCTCCTCAGGTTCAAACACCTCTGGCAAACTCCTTTGCAACTGAGTCTGGTGGAGAACAGGCTATGGGTGGACAATCACAGGAGGAGTTTGTTCCCCCTAGTGGACCAGTGAACATGTCACTCCCTCGACTTCCAGGCTATGCTTTTGTTCCTTTCCAGACAGCTGGGGCAGATATGACCCAAGTAGAGAGGTTTGGCAGTGATCCAAAATTATCAGATTCTCAGTTGAAAGCTCAACGGGAACTTCTTGAGCACCAGATTGAGGTATAATACATCTTCATTTTAGAGCACCTAATATTTTGATTACAATTTGATCATAACCAGTGAATTTTACCTGTCATAGGTATGCATATAATCTTGTTAGAAGCTGAAAATTACACAGTTATCAAGCAGATATAATTCATTCGATGGACAATTTGTTTTTTACTCTCCCGTGCATTGTGTACCTGAAGTGTATTTTTTTTTATATTTTCTTTTCTCCTTTTTATGACCCAAAGCATGCATGCTTTCAGTTCTATACTTTGTACTATGTCAGCTAGGATCAAGAACTTTTTATAAAATAATTATGTAAAATGTTGCTTTCATTTTCACAGTCAGTGCTATCTTTAAGAGAAGCCATCTCACATAGTAAGATTCTTTCCTCACCTATTAATTAGGTGTCTCGCAAATGCATTCCTCTTGATTGCATGTGGCTTCTGTGCTGTGTATTGTATCTCATGTGTCATGGCTGGATCACAAGGTGTGATTATCTCCTTAGTGTTTTCTTATTAGGGAGGACAATAAAATGGAGCAGAGATGTTTCATTTTGTTGAGATTGGATTTTTTTGGGCCCTTGCAATGCTAAGATCTTAATTTGACTCCTTGATATTGCCGTGATCTGTAGCTCCCAGCTTGCTCCTTTTCTAGTATTTTTCTTAATGTCAAGTTGTGTTCCACAGGTTCTGCAAAATCAGCTCCAATTTTTAAAGAACACTAGAGTTCAGGAAAGCATGGGAGTTGGTTCTGCATCACCGTTAGACAGCAAAGGAAAGAGTGTTGCAACTTCGTCTTCATCTGTTTCAGATTGCGGTCATTGTCAACATGAGGAAACAGAGAAGACTGATCGGTAGATGCTTCACCCAAATATGAATGTATAATGACGGCTTAGATTGTGCATATGGGAAGGGAAAATTACTCGAGTGTTCACTCTTAAAACTCTTAATAACACTCTTCCTTTGAATTAGACTAGCCCATATCTCTCCCCAATTCATAGGGAGGCTGTTAATTTTTGTTGTTTAAAGTTTTAGGGTGTTATGTTCCTAGTGCATTGACCCAAGCGATGTTGAAAAAAGTGTATCGATTCTCTTTCACTCGTCACTAATTTGCTTGGTGAGAATTAGCATATACTGAAGGGCACCCACCAAGGTTGATACTTGGCGATGTTAGCTCATCACTTGTTCAAATAATTGCGGGGTTAGGGTGGGGTAAGGTTGTCCATCGGATTCTCTAACCAAAAAAATAACGGTTGTACCCCAAGTATTCATAAAATCTCGATTATATATATTTATTATACAACCAAATATCATAATTTTATATTTTTACAATTATTGTATTAATTTAGTGATAGAAATATCCACTTATTTAATTAATTTAATGAGTTATTGAGTTAAAAAAAATTTGCTCGCCTGGTTCAAATGAATTAGCTCAAATATCAGTTCATTAACTTATTTTATAAAATATATTCGTTATGATATTATTTTTATAATTATAGTAATATTATTATGAAAAACGAAATTAAAAGATGCAATTTTTTTCCTGTTTATGAAAATAAATCAAAAGATAATATTTGCACTAATAGTCTTGTTTTTAAACAAAATTATAATTTAATTTTTGTTTTTTTAAAAGTGTAAATGAATCAACTCATGAACTTTTCGACCTAATTTATTAGGAGTCGATGCCGTTTAATTTTGATCAATTTTAACTTAAAATATTAATCAAATTGACATATATTAATTTGTTAAATTAAAAATCGAAATCTATTATAGAATATCGTTTATGAAATATTTGAGTAACTTATTTATATCAATTTAACATAATTGATTTACATTTTAGACTTACTTATTTTTTAAGTGAATTTAAATAATTTTATTTTATATAATTTTAAACTAATAAATAAGATTTATTATTAAATATATAATTTGATTAAAAAAATTATATTAATATTTAAATTATAATTATGTATCAATTTTTATGTAAATAAGAACTTTTAAAAATGAATAAATTGTTTAGAATAAAAATTAATTTAATTTTTTTTAAAAATTAACATAATAAAAAATAATATAAATTATTTTACATTCTTAAATAACATAAAAATTTAAATAAAATTATATGATTATAAATATATATGTATATGTATATGTATTATAAAAGTATAAAATAAAAAAAATAAAAAAATATATTAATAATATGTAAATCAGTTCAATTAAATATTAGTTTATAAATTTTAAAACTTTAATCAACTCGACACACATATTTTTTACATTTTTAAAAATAAAACAAAAACCAACTATTTAAACTTACGAAACACAAAAACTAAGTTTGTTTCAACTCGATTTAAATTAGATGGTTTTTATATTTTTAAAATTAAAACTAAAACTAACCTATTAAAATTTATAAAACACAAATTAGGCGGTTTCTGCCCTAATCCACGTCCATCTTTCTAATCCATATTTAGCCCATAGCCTACGAAAAATAAAAAAAATTCGATGGATAAATATTACTCAATTAGATTTATTTTGAGTTAATTAAAAAAATATACATTTATTTTTATAATATAAAAATAATAATATTTATATTATAAGAATATATATATAGTGGTTAAAAATAAAAGAAAAAAACAATTAAACCAATAAAAAAGAAGAAAAAGAGAGAAGATTCATTCTTCATCCATCCCAGAAACAACTCGCAAAGAAAGGAAAAAGCAAACGCTAAACAGTTGTGTTGCTCAGAAGTTTCTTCTTGTTCGTATATCGATCCAGGAAATTGACGGTAAAGGAGCTGATATCTTAGCATAGTTGGTGAGCTTGTGATTCTCAAAAGAGAGAGAGAGAGAGAGAGAGGTTTAGTAGTATGGGTCAAGCTTTTCGCAAGCTCTTCGATGCCTTCTTCGGCAATTCCGAGATGCGAGTACTCTTTCCTTCACTTTCTCTGCAATTATTTTATGGGATTCCGGATCCCCTTTTCAATTTCATGTAAAAAAAAAATTCTACTTTCTTATCAGGTTCTTGTCTTCGCCTTCATAAATAATTTTTCGGTGAATCATAAAATAATTTGTTGATGATTTGTAATTTGTTTCCTTTAGTATCTAAGTTGATCTTTTTGCTCTGAAACATGCATATCTTTTAGTAATTTCGTTTCTCCATTTTTGAATGGGTATTTTAAAAATTGAGCTAGATAGGTATGGTTTGTATTGAGCAGTTAATGCATCTCCGAACGCTGACTGTATCTGTCGTCTGATCTAAGTGCTTATCATTCAATACAGTATGAGCAGCTAATGAATAATTATGGAATAGGCCTAAAAGTTACCTGGGCTTTTGGTTTGGAGTTGGTCTGCGACCTTCCTCTAGTTGCCACTTTCCTAACTCCTCCTCGTTGTGGTTTCCCCTATTCTTTATCTAAAAAACTTTATGGAATTGGCTCTTCATCATTTCTCTTTTTTAAAATAATTGTTTATTGCCTTTTTATTTCTTTGCTTAAGTTCTAAGCGATGAGCCCTATTGTCTGCAATTATTCAGATCCGCTCTATAGTTTAAACCCCTTCTCTTTGATTGAGCTGGCTTAGGTTGTAATGCTTGGCCTAGATGCAGCTGGGAAAACAACCATCCTGTACAAGCTACACATTGGAGAAGTTTTGTCAACTGTCCCTACTATTGGTAGGTCACTTTGCTCAATGGTCTTCAACAAGGCTTTATGATTATTGGCTCGTCAGTTTATTCTCGTGCTTGTTGTGAGTCTGACATAAAGAATATTATGCTGCGGCTTTTAGATAGCCTACAGGAAAGGTTTTTCTATTACTTTGTCTGAGAGTGATATCCAATGTCTTTTGATAGGTTAAGGCTCTTCAGATACCGTGCTTCCTCAGGTCCAAATTAATGTTTAGACAATTGTTTCTCAACTGAGATTTCACGGAACTCACGCAATGTCATTGCATAGACCAAGTGCTGCTTTGCTATTTACTAGCTATAATTTCATATATAAAAGGATTTTGTTTTAAATGTTAGACAGTTGAAGTGAGAGCAATGCTGATAGAGATTGAGGTGCTAACCAAGTTGATGTTTACAAATATTCTAAAGATTTTAAAGATCATACAAATATTCTCAAGATCATACAAATATTATCAAGATCTTATACAAGGAATAGATATAGAATATTAAACTGGATGCAAAGATTACTTTAGGAAGCAATTTTTGTTTTAGTTAATTGTGGACTTTTTATTAAATTTTTATTTTATTAAATTGTGGGCTTTTTTATTTTAAGCCTTAGTTTTTTATTTAATTGTGGGTTTTTTTTTATTTTAAGTCTTTTAGTCTTTTATTTTTAAGGATTAAATTAAACCCAATCCATAACTAAATAGGCTCATTTTATCTAGGGTTTTTTTTCTTTAGGATTTCTTGCTTATTAATAAAAAGAGCTATGTAATTTGGGAAAAAAAAGACGAATATTCATTAATGAAAAGAAAATTTTAGAAAGTTTTTGCTTTGTCTTCTTGTGTTTTTGATTGAATACTTGAATCCAACTTATCAAAGGGAGTGATCCTCCTTTGTGGCGTCTCAATATTTGGGTTTTAAGGACTTTGTTTCATTAGGGTTCTAATCTGATTATTTTCAACACGTTCTTAGCAGATCAATCGTTTCTATTCCTTTGAGTTCGTGGGTTCCTAGGTTATTCGCCTATTGGATCCGTATCATTTAGTATCAGAACCTTGGTTGCTGAAAACAGGTTATCTATCTTCATCTATCTTTGTTTTAAATTTTTGATTTAAAAAAAAATTGTTTCTTAAAGTAATCTTTGCATCCAGTTTAATATTCTAAATCTATCCCTTGTGATCTTGAGAATATTTGTATGCTCTTGAGAATCTTTAGAATATTTGTAAATATCAATTTGGCTAGCACCTCAATCTTTATCCAATGCTCTTTGTTGTGTCTCTCTTTTTTGTAGGGTAGAAAATCGTGTTCATATCGAGTTATCATGTATTTTGTGTCAGGTTATTGTGTTTGTTGATGCACAAAAAACAACTTTAAATGTCCCGGCTGATCCCTTGCATGGCACGTGCAGTCATGCAGTGTTTCCATATTCTTATTTATATATGTATGTATTTTTTAAACATTCTGTTATTTCATGGACATTAAATGATAATTTTTCTAAATATAGAAACCGTGTAGTGCCGTGAATAAAGACACTGTTTATATATACTCAAGTTCAAAAAAATAGCATGACCTCTTGCTGGGTTGTCTATTTATTATAGTAGGGATATGGAGACCTTTAATAACATAAAATAATAGTTCTAGAAAATATTTTCTTGTTCTATCGTGTTTGTGTGTTGGGTTCACGGATCTGACAAGAGTTTGCCACCCCTGCTCCTTTTTGTTGCATCTTTTGTTTTTTAATTTTTTTCCCTCCGAAGACTTACAATGGCACTCAGTCAATTTCTTGTAAATTTTTTTGTGAGGTCGTAATTTTGGTCTTATACAGGTTTCAATGTGGAGAAAGTTCAGTATAAGAATGTCATGTTCACAGTTTGGGATGTAGGAGGGCAAGAGAAATTGAGGCCACTGTGGAGGCATTACTTCAATAACACTGATGGCTTGGTAATAAATGAATAGTTACAAATTAGTCTTATCTTTCTAGTGTTTATCATAATTTATTGTTTTATATCTCTATCTATGCAGATCTACGTTGTTGATTCCTTGGACCGAGAGAGAATTGGAAAAGCAAAGGCAGAATTTCAGGTTGCATATGCTTGCAAAATTTGTATATTCAAAAGCACGTGTAATTTTTTCCCCTTCACTCTACTTGGTTTTCTCTTTCAGGCTATCATCAATGATCCATTTATGCTCAATAGTGTCATCTTGGTGTTTGCTAATAAACAAGATATGGTATGTTAATGTTCAGTTCTCCTATTTTCTGGTATATTAATGATGCCAATCTAGTTATTAAACTGCGCACATGTGAGTTTCCATTACAAGAGCAGAAAGTTGCTACAGTCTTTGTTGTTGATTAATTACCTTTTAGAACATATCTTTTCAATTCCTTTTAAGACTTAACGATTCGGTTTCAGGAAAAGTTTTATTGTCAGCATGCCCATAGTTCTAATGAACTTCTTTGTGGAACTTGGTTTAATTTGTTTATTGACTTTGTCTAATCTAGATAGGAGCGATGTCACCAATGGAAGTGTGTGAAGGACTGGGCCTCTTAGATCTGAAAAACAGAAAATGGCACATACAGGGGACTTGTGCGCTTAAGGGAGATGGCCTCTATGAAGGATTGGATTGGTTAGCTGGGACAATAAAAGATATGAGAGCTGCTGGATACTCTTCTGTGGGAACCTCATCTTTCTAATGGTTGGGTTATAAAACTCCATTTACCTATGAAACGGAAAAGTTGGCGATTCATTTACAGTTTTTTCCTTTTTCTTGTGCAGATATTTTAAGTGATTGGACATGTCAAATGCTTAGGCTGTAGAGAAGGTCTTCCATTCTATGTATTCAGGAGTTATGAACTGTGAGGATTTTGTTTTCCCGATTTATTTTTAAAGCTGAAGTTGGGTGCTTTCCTCTGGGCATGTTAGCAGTCATATTAACTTACTCGCCAATGTATATTTAAGATCAGAAGGTAATGGTGGCGTTGACAAAATTGCAGCTTTGAATCCCGTAGAACACTCATTGCATTTATTTTTATACTAGTAGATGTAGTGCAGGTGACTATTGATCATACATTGTGATCTATATTGTCTTGTTTTCTGCATGATATTTTCTGGTTCTGTGGTGTTTCCTTGTTCTTTTATAATAATTTAAGCTGCTGTTCTGGTTAGAGATAGATTTCATAAAGGAAAATGAATGTAACATGACTTTTAGAGTAGTGTTTCATGCTATTACTCTATCTTGACTTTTGATTTTGATTTTGATTTTGATTTATTTAATTTGTTTTTTACTTTTTTCCTTCTTAATTTTAATGATTTGGATCGGTTGGTGGTACGGAACATGAACTTTAAGAGTCGTGCTACCTTGCGCTAGTAAGAAAGGAAAATGTCTCTTAATTCAGTTTAGTATAGGGCTTTCAGTCAACATTATCAATACGACCAAAGTATATGATGGGTAATGTAACGTAATACCACGACCGACGGTAAATTTTCTGCGGCTTAACCTGTTTCTTCCCTAATTACTCAAACTTGACCACATCAATGAGTCCAATAAACCCACCATTTTTAATTTCTAAAATGTGTGAAATAATATATATATATATATATATATATATATATATAAAAGCGTATGCGTAACCCCGCCCTTTGTTTTTGGGAATTGGGAATCAGAATATAAAGTAAATTAAAAAAAATAAAAAAATAAAAATGCTATAATTAACATGATTTTAAGAGTAGAGTTATCATGAGCTTTGATCTATTACTTTATTTTATATTTTCTCATTCTTGATTTCAATGGTTTAGATCAAGTAATAATACAGAACATAAACTACTCAATTAAAAAGTGGGACACCAAAGACGATTGTAGCATTAGAAGAAATTATTTTTAAAATACGTGATGATTTGATATTTAAAATTTAATATTAATATAATTGTTTTTTTCACAAAAATAAATACCTAATAAAAAATACAGAAAAAAAACCATTAAACTGTTAGAGGAATATACACAGGAGTAAAGAATAATAGCGGGTAATACTAGACCCTACACATATAAACACCGAGAGAAATAATTAAGTCATGGTTCAATATTTATTCCTCCGCGTTCATTAAATTTTGAATTCAACAAAACTATAATGGAGGGCGCTTCAAATTCTATAAGTAGTAGTACTCCTCGCATTTACAGAACAGCAAGAATGAGAGTCCTTGTGCCTACAGTTTACACCTTCACAAAACCTGACTCATCTTCTTCTTCTTCTGATTCCCCAGATCCCCCCCCTTCATGTTGACAGGTAAGGTTCTATACAATACAATGTGAAATTAAGTGTTCCGGTAATTAAGATTAAAACTTTCAGGTAAGCAGTTAGTCTAGCATATAACTCTTTAAGTTTAGAAACATTGTTTAGTAGCTAGCCATTACAAAACTGGGAATCTACATTGCATAACTTCCAGATGATAATATTTCTGTGCAGATTCATCAGCAACCAAACAGAGATTCAGGGGGGAAAAAATTCAAAAAATTACTTGTGAATTGCCTCCTTGAACTTCTCCTCATCTAAGAACTGTAGGATCAGGAACACTAATTCCCGGAAAATATACTGCGTTATGATATAGACAAGAATACTCGGAAACACGAATTCGCCAAATGCTACTCTAAAATAAGAAGCACAGAAAAGCCAATGCGACACAAAAATTGTCTCTGGAAACATCAATCTTCAGATACTCACTGGTCTAAAATCCATTTATAAGAACAACACTCAAATTAAGTAAAAACATCGAAGGGTCGAGCTCATAATCTAAAACATAACCAGATTCTTGAGCTTTGATTTCGCAACGGTTGTTGAAACTCCTTGCATTCGCAACGAAACAGCAGAGAGATTACACTCCGAGCTTACAGATGAAAAGAAGTAGCAAAATGAGATATTATCTGGGGTTAGGGTTTCCAAATGCTACTCTGTTCTCTTTTTCTTTGTTTTCCGGTGAAAAATAATTTAATAATTAAAACTTATAAACAATATTATTAACAAACTCTTCGTTAACTTCGACAGAAATAAACTTAACAATTACTCACGTACGAACAGAAATATCTCACACAAACATTATTAGATTTTTAAGAATAGTTATTAGACACAGTTGTACTCAATAAAATTTGTTCAATTTTATAACGTAAAAATTCTGATAGCGTGATTAAAGTAAACTTAGCATTTGCTTTTATCGGGTTTGAACTTTTGCAGCCATCACAGACCGCACCAATTCTATCTCGCTCTGAATAATATATTTATATACCTCCGCCAGTCTCTCTATCGAAAACGGCGTTAGCTTCCTCTCTCTCATATCTTTTTTAATAGTCTTCTTTCTCATGACAAGGACAAAGGTTACACTGTTTCTTCTTTTTCTGGGCCCACGTTTTACTATGCTCTTTTTTATTTTCTGTTTTCTGCGTCCTCGATAAAATAACTAATTACATATATAATAATTTGACATATTTATTATTACTTATTATATTTATATTTACATTAATTATAATATAATATGTATTTAAATTTTGTAAAAAATGAAAATTTATTCATTTTTAAAATTATTTAATCATATATATTTTAATTAATATTCATATAAATTTATATAATATTAATATATTATATGTAATAATTCTATTATGACTTATAAGTGTCGTAGATTTCTAGTATTCATTTTCTCTACTTTTGAATCTGAGCTTTGTTGGTTTCATGTATTTTGTATTTTCTCTCTCCATATTCTCTTTTCATTCATATTCATGCTCGCTTTATTATCACAATGTTTTTTCGTAAATAATTTAATAATTGTGAGGGATTTTTCAATCTAGTAATTAGTTTTTAGTGAAATTATCTTATATTATTTTTTTTATATATTATTAATTTTTTAAATGAGACTGTGATTAAAATTATATTTCATTTAAATATGTATAATATATTTATGGATTGAGTTTTAACTATAAATATATATAAATAATGTAATTATTTTAAAAAAATTAATTTATTAATTATTATTTGTGTCGTGACTCAATAACCAATAAATTTATAGATTAATAGCGATGTTTGTGTATATATATCTAAAAAAATCTAGAATTTCAATTTCAATTATAAGGATAAGAATTGTGTTGTATAATTTTAATAGCTAAAAAAAGTTATTTATTACTTGTGAAGTATATTACATAATAATTAAATTATTTATTTTTCTGTTTTTTTTAAATTATTACACTAATTTTATATTTTATTGATTTTGAATAATATATCATCAAAAGTTGTATAAATAATGAATATTTTATCTAATGGCATACAGTGAAAATATATATATCACAAGTTATTTGTATGGATGGGTTATTAACGTACTATTTGTTATTAGTTCAACTATTATTTAATATAAATTTAACAAATATTTTAAAATTATTAATTTTAAAATTTACATTTATTAATCGATAAAAAAATAATGTGTAAATAACCTACGTTATTTGAATCCATCTTTTTATCATTTTCTCGGAGAGTAGTTGTCTACTCATAGAGAGACACTGATAAGTACACGTGCTTATCAGATGCTATCAAGACCGAACACCTGTTTCCACTTTTCATAAGTTGTTAGTTCCTGTACAAAATAATTCGGGTGGGGTTATATTGTTGCCATTACTCAAAAATGCTCACTTTAATTTTGTTATTCTAATGGATTTTTTAATTGTTATATCGACTACTTGTATTTCATAATAATTATTGAAAATTAGTATTTTAATTGGGCTTTTTACTTAAGATTAATATTATATCATAGGTAATGATTTCTTAATTATATAGCTGACACATTAAAGTATTCATTCTCTAATAAATTTGAGACTCAATTATATACATTTTATTTTTATTTATATATATATATATATATATGAGTAACGTTATTATTATAAAAATAAAAAAGCTGTAAATGTATATATACACATCCGGATTTAGGATAAGAGGTTAAAAAGATATTAAAAAATAGTAAAAATATTTCTGTTTATTTCTAAATAAAAAAATATATATCTCATTTAAATATAAATTGTAAGAACCATGAGTGTTGGCTATTTTCGTGGACAAAATATTTACTTGTAAATTTATTTTTAGGTCTACTATCAAGTTTATCAAGAACAGCCGAACAAATGTTCAAGTTCCAAATATCCGTACTTCAGGTATATTTTTTATAATTACGACACATAGAATTTCATTTATATATTTAATAGTATATGTTCATAAATCTAAAATTATTTTTGGTGCTTAAATATTTTTATGTGTCTTAATATTTTTTAAGATATGATTTAAAAAATATTTTTTTATTAAGGCTTTGAATGAGCTTTGAAAAATTAAGCCCAAAATACATTTAAACCTAATACTATTAGGTATCATTATTATCTATAAATAGAGAGGATTTTAGGGTTGATGTGTGTGTGAAGAATAGAAAAAACCGGTGAAAAGCAAAATTGAAAAAGGAAAAAAAGAAACTCTAATCGGTGGAGAAAAAGAAGAATATATATACTTAATATATATGTGATGGAGGCTAATATACATATATGTGATGGAGGCTATATATATATACATATTCGGTATACTTTAGAATTATATATAATTAATATATATTGATTTTTTTAATTAATTGAATTCCTTTGGATTAGATATTTAAATATTTAGATTAAATAATTTTATGAGTAATCATGATTATTTGATTTGAGTATTAAATTTTAAGGAAGTTATTTTTTATTGAATTTGTACTTAATCCTTTTACCTTAGAATATTCTAGTTGATTTGATTTGAGTGATATATGTTTTCAATCATCTAGTTACGATTATTTATTGTTAAATTCATTCTAGAACACACACGGGTACTTGTGTTTTTTGTGTTAACAATTTTTGCAGTTCATTTGTGAACGATCTGGTTGACGGGGAGCTTATTGGAACGTTGGTCTAGAAACCGCTCACACTAATATTGGAAACTGTGAAAACAGAACAGGAACTCGTAAGTAAAGTACATTGGGGCAGTATCCTAGGGAGGATAGCATAAGATCGAGTTTGTACTTGAACATTTGATTTTCATAGTGGAAAGTTAGGTGGTCCGGTGGTTTTCCTCTTAGGTCATGTTTGTGGCCTAGGTTGTTTCCACCTAAAAATATCGTGTGTTATTATTTTATTTCCGCACTTATTTTTATACACGATTACATGTCTGGCCGCTTTGTTTAGGTTATTAAATTATAAACTTGATAAAAATTAAGAATAACTTATTCACCCCCTCTAAGTTAATCAGGTTTATATTTTATAAACTTTCATAAATAAATTATAATTATTAAATTTATGATAGATTATTAAGAGTTAAAAAACTCAATATTTAAAATCCAAAAAAAACACATTTCTATTTTACCAATAAATTTATTTATAATTTTATAAATATTATATCTAAATTTTTTTATCTTAAAATAAAACGGAACACGTAATACTCTTTATCAAATCTACTTCAGTAGACATCTAAACAATCTTTATACAATATGAAAACGTACTTTGGTACATGCATAATTGTCGATCTAATTAATCCATTACGTTTCAAATTACCACGGATATATATTTCCAGTTGTATACCACTTAAGTACTGAACTTTTATGAGACTTTGATAGCTAAGTTTGTTGGGATTTTATTTTTTTTGTCGGGAATATGATGGTAGATAATAAAATACTATCTCTTATTATATATACATACCTATTATTCTTAATACAGAATAAATATCTAATCAACTATTATAAATTTTATTAAATTTTCAAATTTATATTTTCTTCAATTTCACATTGATAAGAACATGATAAAAATGTTTTTATTTTATCCATAACATTCTCATACTAACTTTGTAAAATCATCTCAATCCATGTAAAAAAAAATTAAATTTATTTCAATCTCACATTGTTAAAAAATACAAAATACGACAACAATAATGTTTATAAAATTAAACAACTAAAATTTTATAACAAATTTAATTACAAAACTATTAATGTAATTTTTTTAGACAAAAATTGGAAAATTTTATATACATGTGATATTATATAATTTTTTTCAAGGGTATTTATGCCCTCTAAAGTCCATTGGTGCCAAAATTATGTTATTAAGACCAAAAACAAAATTTACTAATGTATAGCGAATTTGGTATGAAAAATTAATGGAAATCATATAAGACTAAAATTAGCAAGTTGATAATAAATAAAAATAGTAGCAAATTGTATTCAAAATCATAATTTTAGTAGCAAATTAAAGGTGTAATATTGAGAAATGTTTTACTACAAGCAAAAAAGAAACTAGAAATGTTTTACTAGCCGATCGACATAGGCGCAACCGGGAGACATGTCCTCCAACACATCTACATAGTCCTGAATAAGATGGAGTGAAGGACATGAAATAGTAGAGCATTTTCAATTTCTACGTAAACTATTCAAGCGAAAATCTTCCAATAATCCAATTAGTAACTAGGATCATCTATTTGTTTTATCTATACTTATTAATTTGTACTTATTTTTAAATCTCAACACAGTAAATTTACATCCAATACAAGTGTTAAATTGAAACTATTATTAAAAAATAATGCTTTAACCATTAAATTAAGAATATATGGCTTCAATTTAATAAAAATAAGAAATACATTCTATAATTAGTAGTTATGTAATTAATAATATTAAATTTTATTTTTTAGTATTTTCCTTTTTTTTCTTTTTGGAGATAAATAATCATGCAGTTATCATGTAAGAGCAAAACTAAATCACATGCAGTTAGTTTGCTAATTAAGGTTACGTTTTGAAACAATTAGAATCACCTATGCACCCTACCATGAGAGAATTCAATCTGCAAGTTCATGGACTAATAATTCAATAAAATCCCATTTAATCTACTTTTCTATCGAACAAGTTATACAAGCACATAAATTTACAAAGGAATTACCTTCGGATGTTTTATATATATGCCCAACTGAAGTTGGAAGATACATATCAACCCAAAATTTGATTAGAAATAATCAAAACACAGACTGATTGCTTCAGGCTACATCTGCAACTTTGCTGAGAATGATGGAGGCATAATTGGCAATTGTTGGTTCTGGAGATTGTAGAAGTCTCCCAATCACAGGGAACAACTCTGATGAACGAAGAAAATGTTTGCATGGTAGGTGTGTGCACATCTTTGCTAATGAAAACAAAGCAATCTTTAGAGGTGATTCAATTACGACCTCTTTTTTACTCGGGTTCAAGGCCACTACTGAACAATCAACCACCAACTTCAGTAAAGCCTGCAGTTTCGGGGGAGGGAGAGGGAGAAAAAACACTAACTATGAATTACAAAACTTTCTTTGATCATTTAACACTCCTGTTGTATCGAGTTCTATTTTCTTATGTTTACTAATTATTTGTTTTCTAATTAAATGTTAAATAAAACAAAAACTCATTTGTTACGGCTTTACACCGTTGAATATTGATTCTAAAGTAACAAATTAGTGGCATAATTTAAGGAAAGAGAGTCTTACTTCATCTGTAAATATGGAGTTCATGCATTAAAGAAAAAGGCAAAAATTAGAAAGAAAAAAATAAAAAGAGCATAAGCAAACTTAAAGAGAAAATATTTAGTGAGCGAGAATTTTCTATGAGTTTGGGAAAATATTTAAGAGATATTATTAGTGAAAAAATTTGTATTTGTATTCTGTATATTTCCTACCAATAATATCCATTGTTTCCCGTGGACCTAGTAAAATTACCGAATCATGTAAATTATATGAGTTTTCTTTTACCGATTTAATATATTTATATACCGTTATTTATTACTTCTGTACACAACATGCAATCCACCCCTTTTTCATATTCTAAATCCAATTAGTTAATGCATCATCTAAGTTTAAAAAAAAAACAAAAATTGGTACACACTACATAGCATAGCAACAAGAGATGTCAGAAGTCCACGAACCTGCATAGCTCCTTTAGATACAATGTCTTCACAAAGCTTGTTGGAGTTGCGAACCAGGTTACTTAATGCACCTGCAGCATTAGCTTTCGTCTTGTCTTCCTCTGCTGAGAGCAGCAAATTGGCAAGTAGAGGTATTGATCTTCTGAGCTCTTCATACAAAGTGTCATTATGGTAAGCAGCATTTCCAATCTGCAGAGAGAGAACAATAACTATCCATGGTCAGTGCTTCATAGTAAAAGAACACGAAAAGGACAATCATACACATGTAATTGTAGTACTAAGAGGACCTTATAGTAAAAGTGGTACTGATGAGAATAAACTTACAGCAAAACAAGCAAATTTTCGTGTGCGTTTGTCTGGGTCAGAACATCGATCAATAAGGTGGTCTATCATTTGGTACCTTGCCTAGAAAATCACATTCAGTTTTAAGAAAATTTACAATAATCCAGCCTCCCATAATGGTAATATCAGAGTTTATGCACCGGATGCATGCTTGAGTTATTTTTTATTTTTGCTCTGAGCAAAGTTGCGTAAGTCACTTGAAGTGTATCTTCCATAATACGGAGCGAATCATCAAATTATTCATGAAAATTTATGCCTACAAAGTGATCAAAAGATTCAAACCATGAAAAGCAGTCACTCGTTACTTACAAGTGAACTATAAAAATAAGAGCTATGCCTGCACATGTTGCCAACAGCACTGCACGCTTTTGAACGTATATTGGGATCTTCATGGGTAAGAAATTCCTTCAGGTGCTCCAACAAAGAGGCCCCGTTAATGTACTCATAAAATCCCTGAACACCATATATATTTTGCGTTGATCAGGTGTTACAAAAGTAAAAGAGCATGTATTGAGTGGATGTTAGGTACAAAAATGGTTATGGAATGCAACCATATTTAACCTTATCCATGCGTGCTAAATCTGAAACAATCATAAGGCTGTCCAGTATGATCTCTTTCGGGCTTGAACGATGAAGCAACCTCCTCCACCTGTTAGGATCCATCAAGCCTTTACTCGCAAATTGAACTGCTAGAAGACGATGGGCTATCATTTTAGCAACAAAGGCAATAGGCCTCCCCCAATCGTTTATCTCAAGATGCTCCAAACAGCGGAGAATAATTATGGGCACTCCCACCTGAAAACTTAAGCAACTGATGAGTAAGAGGGATTGCCCAGGAAATTTTGTGCTTAAACATTCTAGATAGCTTAAGACAAATAACTTTCTTCTAATTTCCGACCAAAAGAGTAAAATACGACAGAATCAAAATGAAGAATGAAAGCTACCAAAATCTATCGTGAACTTACGAAGGGTAAGAATCCAAACACACATTTACCTTAAAATCACTTCATGAAACACCCTATCTTGCAATCACTCTTATAAAGGGTAAAGGTTCCAAATAGTATATTTGATTGAAGATTAGATGTAACTTATTTCATTTGCTTTTAACCAGTATCATTTAGTGTTTTTGGTTGTTAAAACGTGTTATTTAATCATTTTGTTTATTAAAAATACATTGATTTAAAACAAACTTCAATATTTTATATTATTTAATGATTTTTATCAATGCTATAAAAATGGGAGAGAAATAATAGAAATTTTATCTGCTTTTTTAAGCACCAAAAATAGTACGAAGGAAATAAGCAAAAGGTCAGTTGATTATATTTAGAGGGACACATTAAATGACCAAATTATCCTTTAATGAATCTCGCCGACAACAAAAGTGTACAAAATACTAAATAACCATGATATAGTGAAGTTTGTACTTATATGATCCTTTTTAATAACCAAAAGCATTAAATTACATATTTTAAATGTAAAATAATCAATCGACCCAAATTCATAAGCAAAAGGACCAGTGGCACCCCCACCTTATTATAAAATAAGTACATGAAAATATAGAAAATGACAAAAGATCTAACCTCCGAAAGGATTTTGATGTACTTTCCCAAGTCTTCCTCAATCACTTTCACCATTTCTTTGTCTTCTATGCATACTTTTTCGCCTGGTGAACCCATGTTCAGAAGGAAGCCACTATTTACAGAAGCAGCTGCTGATGGTAGACCTGGAGCATTCTGTACAGCAACAAAAGGAAATGCCAAAAAATCAATTACTGTATTTATGATGCTTCTAACACCATCCTTGCCTCCACCAGGTCCTGCCCAGGAATTTACAAGCTTAATATGTATATCAGTGATTAAATCACATATGAGCTTGATGTGATCACTCTTAACCATAATTTGTCGAAAAGTAAAGGCTCCTCCAGAAAGGCAATGACATATTGAGGATACTGTCCACACAACACCTATAGGGGACAACTTGGCTTGATTACTTGGGGTGCCAATCCCATGAGGGGAAGCATTTAAAGGGATTTTAGCCAGCAAGGCTATTAAAAGCAAAGGAATACCACTTGCACACATCTGCTGAACAGCTAATGGTCCTCCCCACCTCAACCTGGACTCCAATAAACCAACACATCCATCCTTAAGGCTGTGCCAATATGACAGAACACCGTATGCATCTTTATTACCTGCTTCATTCTCATTGCTTGATGAGACTTTGATGCAGTCAAAAAGTGTGACAGTTCGAGGAATAAATGGCATTGCTATCTCAGTGATCGAGGACTCACCAGAAGATCCAGATTCAAGGGATAGAATGGAGGCAAGAGCCAACATGGATGATGCATTATGAGGTTGTAAACAAGTTTTTATTCTGTCCTCAAAAGAGAAATGGAAGGCAAGGTCAGAAAGTCGTGAGAGCTGCTTTTTAGGGGAAGTTGTGAGCATAAATAATGCAGAATTTCTTCCAGACGCCTTTAAGCATTGTGCTATTATAGCAATGACGAGGCAAGAATGCAAAATCAAGCCAGTAGGATCATTTAACTTGCATTTCAAGTTACTTGTTTCACCTGTCTGCGCTTCTTTATTGAAAGATGAAGTGCACAAATTTAATATAGAGAAAACCTCTGAAATAATAGTGCCATCTGTTCCACCACTAACAACAGTCGTTACAGGTAAAGAGTTAGGCAGGCCACATAAAACCCCTGGAACAATTTCACTATGTAGACAGCACCTTGACAAAAGCTGAAACATGACAAAAATCTTTTCATTTGTGATAATAGGCAAGCTTTAATTATAACATGAAACTGAAAGTAAATTCTTAACTTCACTTTGTTTTTATTGGCATGTGGATGTAATATGCAACTTAGAGCTTCCAGATATAAGGAAGAAAGACTAGACCTGGATTCCGGCAAACATTGAAGCCTCAAGCCGATGATGTAAACAATAATAAATGGCAACTTGTACTGCTTTTGATTTAATGAAAGTGTTTGTCACTGCATCAATAACTTTTGTTGATCCAATACTAACAGATGAGCTTCGGTCATGATTACTAATGTCTAACCGGTGTAGAGAATGACTCTGCATGGCACTTAGTGGAAATATGTAGGCATGATCTTTCATGTAAAGAATTTCCAATGCATCTATCAATGACCAAATGGCTTCACATGTTTTACAAGCAACACGGAGCATATTAGAGGAACCAGAAATGAGGCTTGAACCTGAATTAGCTAAACAAAGACAAAAGTGTTCCGCTAAACTAGATGTTTTAGCATGCTCTACTATTTGTTTGAGCGTCTCAATAGAAGAGGAAACCTCCTGAGGACCAGAGCTTGCTGAAAAAACTTTTAGACCTTGTGCAACTGAAGATAAAAACACATTGATGCAAGCAATAGCTTCATATAAAACTCTTCCAGAAGCATCTTCATTACAACTGACAACCTATATGTTTAACACGATTAGATCATTTGATGTCAATGACAGAGATCTCCATACAATAGGCACCAACAATAAAGAAAATATAACCTGTGAAAAAATTTCAGATAATGCAACCCAGTGCCTGAAATATGACCCTTGATTGGAGCTTCCTCTATGGTTAACCAAAATTTTGATGATGGAGAAACTCTACATTGTTAGAACAAAGAGATGGCCATTACAAAAGAATCAAACAGAAAACTGACATATGTAAGCAGTATGTGAGCATGTATTTTGAGTATTATAGAAAGATATAACGGAAATAAAATGCAAAATAGTTAACGAGCATGAATGTATTTTGAGTAACCTAACCTTTGCAATTAAATTAGCAACTACTGAAGTTTCAATGAATTGAAACACAAATGAAAATATCTTGGTAGATAAGCCTAAGATCTTACATAGAATTTTAATTATTCAAACCAAAAAAACATTATATGTTGATCACCACAGACCTACAGTCTTCTAAATAAATCTAATATTAATGGTTATAGTTGTGGTGATGGAGAGAGGATAGACATTTTAAAAAACAAAAAAGGGTATATAGGAACTATATACCCCTAACTTCACATGATATTCTAATGAAGCAAAAGCACCTTTGCTTGTAATTCAATAACTTCACATGATTTTGAGCAAACAACAACAGCAGTGAAAACTAGAAGTTCGCGTGTTATTTCATCAAGTATTCCACACGAATGAATGGCACCAGCTGTAACTAGATTTGATAGAATTCTTAGTGATTGACTTGAAAAATGAACGTCTTCTTCCCTGTATTCATTTGACGAAAAATTAACTTTTGCATATAGGAGCTAATATGTATCGTGATAATTTAAATTATATAATTAATGGTAGTTACCTGAAAGCAATTTCAGATCCTTTGGGCCATCTTTTTAATGGTACCAAAATATGAGCTAATACTTCATTATTTTGACCAATTATTTGCGCCCCTTTAACAGTACGAGAGTTATTTTCCAGTCTATCTAATGTCTGGCAACCTGAAACCAACTTTAAAACGTTAATTCTCCACATTATGCCTGTAATAGAAATTTAGGCAAATAATCATGTAAATGGAATAACTTTAAACCATTTGCCTGTCTTTTTGGTGAAAATAATTGTGAATTTGTGATTCATGTAATTTTGTACATTTAACACTTAACAACCAAACAAACAAATTTATAGATGTGTGAAAACGTGATTACATATATTTTTTCCATAAGTGGTTTCGTAGAAATAACTCTTTAGTTTACATTCAAAATGCTAGCAACCATATTAAACTACTTAAATTCAGAATATATGATATTCCGTATTGAAACAAATTATAATCATATTAATACCAAAAAAAAGGGATTTTCACCAAAAGCACATCAAAACAGGCTATTGTTTTAATAAATATATTGGATTTCCTCCAAATATGCACTAAAGAAAGAAGAGGCCATAAGAGACGCTTTATTTGTGCTGTTTCACAGGAAGCTTCCAAAAACTTAAAACTACACTAGAAATACTATTGTATAAGACTAATTGATATACTTGAAAAATAAAAAATAAAAGAAGAACAACTGCACAACATAAATGAAAAGTTACTTGTTACACTCATCGGGAAAGTAAAGAACGTAAGATATGAGAAATAGTAAGGATCATAATTCAGGAAACCCTTATACCTGACCCCGTCCTTTTTAAAATGGCACTAGTTACCTGACTCTTTTGCATCATTAAGATTTATAAATCCTGGGAACTCGTCTTTTGGTGCAGAATTACTTGTAATGGATACGGGAATATTTAGTTGGGCATCATTCTGAAAGGTCTGTCCAGTGTCATTATCTGAAGATACTGGAGTGTTGATCTTACCTGTGAAGTGGACAACAACTGTTTAATTGGAATTCTAAACAAAAAATAATAATAAACTTATTAAGTATTGAGAGTGCTAACGACCAGAACTAGGAACTGGCAAGCCCATTGGTCTGCTTGTGGTTCGTCCTTCCCTCCTTCGTGTAGTGTCACTCTCTGGTGTGATGAAAGAACATGTTTCCTGCAAAAAAGCATGATAGGATAATGAACCACAATGATCTTAGCTAGAGTGTATCGGACACAACTTCATGAAAAGGGTTAGATACCTTGCCCTCTTGCTCATCGGATGCTTCCTTGACAAAAGGATGGTCCAAAAGCGCAGGCCAAGTTAAACGATTTTGTGGTGTCTGTTTCCCATGCATACATTTTTTTAACCAAATCAAGATTACAAAGCAATCAATGTAGAATTTAGAACAAAGGAAAAACCTTTTGGTCATATAACCACCTTATTCAGTAACCCCTTCAGAAAACTTTTAAAACTTGGACTCATATTGTCGGGATACTTAACTGGATCCTGGAACATCATATCCAATTAGCTCCTGCTTTGATCATTAAAAAAAAAAGATATACAATACCCTGAATATACCTTCACAATGTGCCGAATGAGCGCATAAACAGAATTTGTATAGAAAGGAGGCTGACCGACAAATAATTCATACCTGTTGTTTCATTTGAAATCAGTTTTAATTGAAGGAGAAAAGTTAGAATTCCTTTCATGAAAGATTCATTAATTTCCTGAATAAATTAGCATAACCCCCTCATATATATATATATATATATAACATATTTTTTAAAGGTTAAAAGTGAAACCAGTTGATGATTAGACAATATAAAAAAATCAGAAGGAATTAATTAATTCATATCAGTAGCATAAAAATAACAAATTTGGTTTTTTTCCCTTCTAGAAAACATAAAGAGGAAACTACTCCCGTAAAAATGAGAACCAATATGTAAATAAGAAGTTTAACAAAAGATAGTAAATCAGAAATATAAAGACCACCAAGCTGAGGGATCATGAGACCCTCTACAATACTTCATTTAATGCAGTGCCCCTTTTGTAGCGTAGTTAAGACAAACAACTAAACAAGTACTGCCAAGAGAGTCTAGACTAACTAAAAAGAATGCTACCATAATCAATCAACCTTAGTAAGATTGAGACAATGCACAAAGTCAAAAGCACTTGAGCAAAGATTACTCAGGGTGAAAATGTGACATATGGACAATGCAGAGCTAGATTCATGAAATTTAAAATTAAAATAAAAGATGGGAGATTTCATATACAGTATAACTCCAAGAGACCACAAATCTGCAGTATGATTGTAAGGTTGTTCGCGCACAAGCTCTGGGGCCATGTACAGAGGAGTGCCTGAAAAGACAGAGGATAAGATTACTAACAAAGCAAATGTAAATTCTTCAGAATCTTTCTAGAGAAGTTTACTAACACTTGATCAATAGAAAGGTTAAGAAACAAACATTTTTATAAAGATAAAGAAGCAAACTAACCTTTTATGGATCGCAAGACAACAGTGTTAGTGGACATCGCACGTGCAAAGCCAAAATCACAAAGCTGATACCAACAATAAAACCAAGACGTTACCTCATTTGAATGACAGTCTTATAAAAGCAATACAAAGCTTTAAAGTAAATCAGAGATCTGACCATGATTAATTAGCATCATAAATACAAAGAAAACAGAATTAGACATTATAGAGAAGATAAATATAGAATGAAAACAGTAATTGTTCCACAAAAATATAAAATGAACCATCAACCTTAACAACAGAACCAGCTCCAATTAGAATATTCTGAGGCTTCATGTCCCGATGTATGATGCGGTTGGAGTGTAAATAATACAATGCTCTTACCTGAAAAATTCAATAGGAGTAAAGAAGAAAAACAAAGATAACCTAGGAAAATGAAAGGAAAAACTAACAGATATCTCCACCTAAATCGAAAGTGCATCCAAAGTGAAAACAGCCAAAACAAGTTCTTATAATGGTAAAGGAACAAATGTTCCAGAGGAAAAGAGTACCAATTGCTTCGCAATTGCTTGAACTTGTTCTTCAGGAAGGCATTTGTCATCCTCAAGAATCTCAAAAAGTTCACCCTGTGTGCCAAGATGAGTAATGATGGTTTTAAAGTCAGCAAATCTGAAATACTCATCAGCAACTACTTATACTTACTCATGGCATGAGCTGATTTTAATAATGACAAGCTAATCTATGTTACAATAAATAGTATGCCTATAAAAGCCCGACAAATATTGGGAGATTATTACTTGGGCGAATTCAGTGACAACACAAAACTCCTGTGGGCTTTCAAAGGAATCCAGCATTTCAATGATATTACCATGCTTCAGCTTCCTGAGAATCTATGACATTTGAAGAAATCAAATATCAAATAATCAGAAAATTAGCAAAGAAAACAAACAAAATAGAGGACATTGACAATTAATTGTCCATAAGTACATAAGATTTAAAATAAAAAACGAGTTCATACCTCAATTTCTTGTCTTAGGTTATGGATATCCTTGTCACTTTTTCCATGCTTCATAATGAACTTCATTGCAACAGTCTATAACAATAGGCTGAAACTTATCAGTACTGAAAAAAAAATGAATACATATTAGTAAAGAGAAAAAGAGGTGCAATATTAGATACTTGGCCAGTGTACTTGCGCCTTCCTTTGTAAACCTTTCCGAAAGAACCTTCTCCCACAAGCTCGATTACATGATAGTGCTCCACACCCATCGTTAATCACCCAAATAAATGTATACCCAATCCCTAGCCTGCGCACGAAATACTTAAATTGAACTCAAAGTCACTGGAAACTCGTTAAAATCAAGCTGATAAAACTTCAAATTAGTAGACGAAATCCAATTACAAAGGAATCCTATTAAGATAAGCACAGTAAACAATGGATCTACTTCGAATGATAACTATAAGCCGCATGTTCATACACTGAGAAGCAAGAAAAAAGCTGGTACAGAAAGAGGGGAGATTTCGAACAACTGGCTTAGGAGAGAATTTTCCCGCTCATATTTTTTAATTTTAAATTCAAAGTCTCGCTTTGTATTTTTTTTTTCCTTAATTTTTTTAATCAGTAAAAATAAATAAAAAATAAAAATCCTCCCCACGCGTAAATTAAAGGAAAATTGCACGATGTATAGTAATTGTCTAATTCTAAGAATCTTTTTCCAATAAAAAATAATAATATTTAAATGTTCTTATACTAGAAATTATGTAAAAAATCTTAATTAATTCAATCAAATCAATATATAATAAAAAAAAGTTGATCACACATTCTATAAACTTCTTTACAACCATAGATATCAAGTTTAAAAGAATATCAAAATTGTTTCTCACGTACTAAGATGTTCACTTTAAAAACAATATGTTGATACTCTAACGAAAATAAATTGAGTAAAAAACAAATCATTATTAAGCTTAATTTTAATAAGTTAATTGGTTTAATTCAAACAAAATGTTAAGCTAATAACTAAAACTTTAAGAAATAATACAAGTTAAGAACTTAATAAAATAAAATTGAAATAATATAATATATGCTCTTGTATCAGACACTCTCCATTTAAAAAGAATAACCCCTGAATTCAAAACTTGAGTTGGAGCATCATCAAATAAATAGTAAGGATCTAAATAGGAGACATTGAAAGTAGTAAGTGATCTTCATCAATGTAAGCATTGGAGTTTATCTTCTTAAGAATTTGAAATGGTTTGAATTTCTTTATTTAAATTTTGTTATTCTAGTGATAGCTCTCTATTTGTTCAAATATTCCATAACTAATTATTCTTCTTTATAATCTTTGATTTTTCTATCTTATATGCTAGTTGCTTACATTGTCTATTCATTTCTTCAACATGTGCTCTAATTTCAGCATAGAGTTGTTGATTATTTCCAACCGTATTCTTAACAACAAAGTTTCTTGGTTTTGGGAAGGCAATAAGATCCACTTTATGATTAGACACATTCGTATACATAATGGAAAATGGTGTTTTGTTCGTGGACCTATTAAACATGTCGAATGCAAATTCAACCTGAAGTAAAGTTGAGTCTCATACCTTGGGTTTGTTTCCAACCAAGCATCTTAACATACTATCCAAAAGTTCTATTTATAACTCCAGTCTAACCATCTGACTGGTGGTGATAAACACTATTGAAGTTTCAAAATACCTTCATAACTCTTTCCAAAAGTGGCTTAGGAATTTGACATCCCTATGTGAGGTTAAGCTCTTAATAACACTATGGAGTTTCACAATCCAACTGCAGAAGCATGTTGCAATGTGGCTACCATCATTGGTTTTCTTACATGGAACAAAATGTGTCATTTTAGATAACATATCCACTACTATCATTATTGAATCAACTCGCCTTTGAGTAACTGGTAACCCAAGTACAAAATCTAGGTCGATATCTTCCCAAATAGTATTACAAACATGAAGATGATTGTAAAGTCTAATGTTTTGAGTTCCACCCTTTGCATCTTGACAAATTGGACATCGTAGTACACATTTATAAATTTCAATTGTCATCTTTAGCCACTAGAAACTCTTTTGAACCATGTCAATTGTTTTGTCTCTCCTAACATGGGCTACTAATCCTCCACAATGAAGCTCATGTATCAAATGTTCTCTAAGTGAATTATTAGGTATACACAATCGGTTACCTTTGAAGAGGTACCCCTTGTATGTTAAAAGCTTCAGTTTCACTACTTTTTGATTAACAACCCTTCCAAATGTCAGAGAAGTTCTCATCAAATTCGTATAGGTCTGGTAGTAGCTCAAAGCCAATTAATTCAGTTCTAAGAGTGATAAAAAATTGGTTTCTCCTACTAAGGGCATCAGGAACTTTCTTTTGTTTACCTACCTTAAACCGGAAAACATAAGAAAATTTCTATAGAAATATCATCTGAAATGTTGATGAACCTAGTGCACTTTTTACTTAATATTTATTTGTTTTATTTAATAAATATTATTTTTGGGTGATGCGGATCTTACCACTTGTCAACATGTCACATGGATGTCGTGCTAGTGAAGAGGGAGAATCGTGCAACATCGTGTGTCATGCATTGTCAAGTTTTTCATTTTTTCATCTCAACACTGATCTGACTGTCTAGATTCTACCTGAAATTAATTTAACCCCTAATTATCCCATAAATCTCAATGAGTCAAAATTAACCTAATTTTCTCTAGCAAATTTATTAACCCTTAATCATCACAAAATTATGTATAAGTAATTTATTAACCTATGGTTCTTATGAACTTAGTTTTCTACATATTATTTAATATAATTTTTATGCTATTAATTATTTGGCCAACAATTAATCCATAGAAGCAATTAAATAGATTTGAGATAATTATTTAATTGTTTGTCTTGATTAAATAACATGTATAGTTTATAGTTAAAGACATATGATTCTTATGTATGTGATCTATAATTAATGAATTTAATAAGTAGTATGTAATTTAACTGACATGAAAGTGTAATTATGTTAATTATTATATAGTGTGTAACTTAATTTATAGAGGAATACATGCTAGGTTAGATTAAATTGATCATATAATTGATTGGTAATTATATTATAGGGATTTTAATGATTTACATGTTTAGAAATTATTAGCATGTTCAAGACCTCACTTAAATTGACCTTACTTAAAGCAATTTGTGATTTGAGCAACTACAGAACTAAAGAAATTCACAAATCCCCTATAGAAGGTAGCTAACACATGGAAGCTTCTAACTTCTTGTACACTAATTGGGGTCGGCCATTCAGAAATTTCTTGCACATTCCTTTCATTAATATAGATACCATATTCATTAATGATAAACCCTAAGAACAAGAGTTTTGTGGAAAAAAACTTACACTTCTTCAGGTTCAAGTACAATGTGTTATCTTTAGGAGCTAGAAGCACTAGCTTGAGATGTTCCAACTATACACTTTGAGTGGAGCTATAGATCAAAATGTTATCAAAGTACATTACAACATAATTATTGGTAAATAGTTTCAATACCTGATTCATCAATCTCATAAAAAATACTTAGAGCATTGCACAGCCCAAAAGGCATCGCCAACCATTAATATATAATCTCTTTTTGGGTTTGAAAGCAGTTTTCCTTTCATCTTCAAGTCGTATTATTATCTATTCTATTGGTACCTACTTTTCATTCTTGAAAGCACCTTGGAACCTTTTATTTTATCATATATTTCAACCTTGAAAATAGAAAATGATACTTAATTGTAATTTTATTAATAACTTTGTTGTCAACACACATACTCCAAGCCTTATCCTTCTTAAGTATCAACAATGCAAGCACAATACAAGGATTAAGGCTCGCTTGAATCAAATTTTGCATAAACAGTTCTTCTACCATTCCTTGAAGTATGTCATGCTATTGGTGACACATTCTATAATGAGGTAAGTTTGGGAGACTAGCATCTGGAGTAAAGTACATTTGGTGTTGAATCTCATGCATTAAAGCTATATTTGAGGGTAATTCATCATGTGAAAAATCTATAAATTCTTGTAGTATTGGTTGAATCTCTACAATAACTTATTTCCTATCAGTTTGAGTTTCTACACACATGATGGCTACTATTAACTTTGCTCTTTTTGTGTCTCTGTCAAATTCATAGCAAGATGAACTTAATAACACCTTCTATTTCCCTTCAATTCCAACACTAGAAGTACTGTGTGATGTTGAAGTGGGTAGCAGAGCTATTTTCTTATCTTTCCACGTTGATACATAACAGTTATGCTTACTATTATAAGTTGCATTTGTGTCAAATTGCCATAATCGACCTAACAATAAGAGATGAGCATCCATTTATACAATATCACATTGCATAATATCCCGATAATTCTTGCCGATGGAAAAAAAGAACACAATATACCTCTTGTGCTTGGGTTTTAGTGCCCTCTCTAATTCATCTTATTTTATATAGATTGTGATCTTTGGTGGTAGTTAAGCGAAGTGCCTTCACTAAAGAGGGAATGAAATTCTCAATGTTACCACTATCAATTATCACATCATAAACCTTTTGGTTAATATTGCACTTTGTTTCAATAAGGCATGCCTCTAAGAGGGTGTTGTTTGCTTGGGGTGAGTAGTAGTTTATGCAAAATGCAAATGGCTCCATCTCTTTCATCTTTTTTGACCAATTTAATATTATCCAAGTCATTGTCTAAAGCTGAGCCATTTTCTTCCTTAGAATTTGTACAATCATTAATAAGGTTGGTTGTTATTCTTTGTTGACATTCATTGGTATGATAGCCAGCTAATTACACCTGAAACATTTCATTGGAAAAAAGGATTAATATAAGGATTAGGCTTTTGAACAATGTTTGATAAGTTAAGGATGAGTTTGGTAAGTGTTTGTGTATTATTATGGGTTATAGATGTAGTAAAGGTTGATGAGGATTTGACTTATTCAAAAGGTATGTCTAATATAGTTCTTTTGGTGCTCTAATTTCTCTTGACTCGAGCTAGTTGGGTTTCAAATTTGAGTGCGAGATTATTGGCTCCAATCATATTCAAACATATTGAACTTAATTCAAAACATTTCATAATGGGTGAATTCAAGTCATGAATGTAACGAAAAACTCTTTGAGGCTCATTTTCTAACATATTTGCTTGAATTCCTAATCTGATAAACTCTTTAATATACTCATTAACTTGCCTAATGCCTTGGTGATATTGGTGGTAATATTGGTAGAGTAACTATTCATAATCAGTTGGTAAAAACATTTATATAATCCTTTTCTTTATTTGGTTCCAATAAACAATCGGAGATTTTCCCACCAATTTTCTTTCATTTTGAACTTGATCCTACCATGATAATGCTCCACTATTTAGTTTATAAGAAATAAGTCTAACTTTTTTCTTCTCTAGTACTTTTACGTAGTATAAATTTTGTCTACAAAATGAACCATTTCAAAAATTCTTCAATGTGATATTCCCAATGAATTTGGGTAAGTCTATATTGAGCTTGTAATCAACACACTTTTGAAGGGGATAAGGATACATAGGTCTTCCAGACCTAAGTCCATGTAATTAATAATCATGTAGAGTATCATCAATATCTATACTAACAGGAAACATTCGTTGAGGAAATAGGTCCTCATCTAAGTTAGTATTTCTTCATCGATTAGGATAGATTTGATTCAAAAGGGATTTTTGTGCATGAATTGGTAAATAAGGATGATTTACAACTCATTCTTCATTACGAGGACCATTACGAAATTTGTTGAGTTGCTGCCCAAATTGAAGCAAAGACTAGTGAACATCTCAAGCAAATTCATCAAACTTCGAATCACCTTTGGATTGTGATCATCATCACCTACCATTTGACTGCTATCATCAGAGTATGCCATCTTACCATGAGGTCAAATTTGTCCTACTCTAACCTATTATGATGTAAGAAGTTTCAATTAATAGAATCATATTAATGAACAATAAGAAGAGCTCGTTGACTCATTCCATAAACTCATAGATTTACAAGTAAAAGTAATATCAAAACTATTTCTCACCTATCAATATGATCGCCATTAAAAAGGAATTTGTTAATACTAAGAAAACAAATTGAGCAATAAACAAATCATTATTAGGCTTAACTTTGCAAGCTAATATGATTGATCCAAACACAATGTTCAACTTATAATTAAGCCTAAGGGAATAAAATAGTTAAACGACACAACTTAAAAACGTAATAAAACAAAACTGAAATAACAGAATTCGTGCTCATACATCAACAAATATCATTATAATTTTGGAGAGTAATATTTGTCAAATAATTGTTTTTTTACTATAAACATTACTCTTTTAATACATGTTTATATTAACTTCATTTTCAACGTATAGTCTTTTTTTACATTTGAGAATAACTTATTATAATTTTATTTTTTAAAAAACAATAAGTTAAAAATAATTTTCCCTAACATTAGATTATTTTTACCTAAAATCACACCAAACTTTAAAAATGAGAGAAAATGACATAAATAGCTACATATGTTGACTAATTCTATTTTCAAATCAATAATTACTATCGTTAAAACAAAATTTTCATTTTTAGAAATACATTTTTCTAAAAGTAGATAATTTATTTTTGTAATAGTTGTTATTATTATAAAAATATCATTTATCAACATAATTTATCGCATAAAATTAGAAGACTTTAAGTAATAGATTATATTCATTTTTCTAAACATATATATTTGATTGATTAAAATGATAAAAAAAATTATTTTATGAATATAAAAAAAAGATAAAAAATAAAAAAATTATCATACAAGAATTCAAATAATTATTTTATGAATATTAAGTATAATGTTATAAATAATTATTTAGATAAACACTCAATAAAGATAAAATCTAATTTTTTTTATAAAACAATATTTTTATATGGTTCAAACATGTGACTTGAAATGAAGAGGGGTGAGTCTCATCGTTAAACCACTAGGTGAATAAAATCAAGATTGTATATCTAATCGATAAATCACTTAATAAAAAATAAAATATGAGTATCTAATAGTTAATAATTATAAATTAAAATAGAAAATTATTATTTCTAAAGCATAAAATATTAATTTCATATGAATTACTTTACCTTATAATTTATTATTTTAAGATTTTAAAAAATAAAAGTATTATTTTTAAATAAAACGTTAATTATATATGCAAATAAGAATAAATAATTTATATAGATATGAAAATGAATGTTCTTAGTTGAGTGCTCCTTAATAAATTAAATGGTATGAAAAGTCAATGAAAGATAATTTTTTCTTAATTGAAACTCGAAAATGGATTATATTTATCCATGCATCATTGGTTTTATTTACTAGTTTTATTTATTTTATGTTAATATAAATTTTAGATATATATTAAATTTTTATTAATTTATATACATATGTTTTGATATTAAATCATATGTGACTCATAAGTACTTATAAATTATGTAGTTTATTTTTGAATGGCATATAATGATGATGTAATTGTAGTGAGATGCATAGAGTTTTTGGGTTTTATTTGTTACTAATATTTATCTTAAATTAATATGTGGTCTCTAATTTTAAACATTTTTTAAAATGTCTAATTTAATTACTAATTTTAACTTAATTAATAGTTTTCATACAAAAATTAAAGAAAAAAATTTGTTTTCATAAAAAATTTAGAAATTAATCGATGTTAAATTAAATTAAAATTATTAACTTTTAAAATATCAGAGATCATATTAAATATTTTAGAAAAGTTAGTTATGGACGAGGTAAATATTAAAGACCAACGTAATACAAAATCTATGTTAAATGTACTTCCATGCCTTTTACGCGTGCTTTGGGCATGTGTGCTTACGTAGATTCTCCATGATTCATCTTTAAAGTTATTGATAAATTATTATTTAAAATTTAAAATAATAAAAACAATACATATATAATATTAAATAAGATTTAATTGAAGTATATTTGAGATAAATTATGTCTAAATTATCTAATTTAATTTGAAATGTGAACGTCATTTCAAATTAAATAATATATTAATTTTTTTAATAAAATAATATACGATATAAATATAAAAGATGTATTTTTTTATTTATAAATTTTAAAGATAATATTTTTTTTATTTTTCTAATTACTTTTTATATGATTTTGAAAACTTAAGAATATTTTTAAATAATATAAAGACATGATTATTTTGTTTAGGAAAATAAAAAAATATTGCCTTGATATCAAATATGATTTAAAGTATAAATGATATACTGATAAAATAATAATAACTAACACCTTATATTAAAAAAAACACTAGCAAGTGGTACTTCAATTGTAGTTTGAATAGTATGCAAAATATTGTTTATGTTTTATTTAATTTTCATATTATAAAATATTTTTTTTACTCCCATAATTTTAAAACAACAAGTCTATTAATAATAAATAATAATATTAAAATAATATTTATTTTATATCAACTAAAATGTGATTAGAATACTTATTACAGGTAATGATAAAATTAAAATTTATATGCGACGGTAAAAACCCAACATAATAATAATACATAAAATTATTTAAACATATATTTTTTAATTAAATAAATAAAACAATGATAATTAACAAATATTAAAATAAATAAATAATATATTTAAAATTTAAAAAATAAAAATAGCACACAAATAACATTAAATGATATTTAATTGAATGACGTTTGATATCAAATAGGTCTACGTGACCGTATTTTAATTTAAATGATGTTTAATATAATGTTATTCAGAATAAAATAGTATATTAAAAGTTTTTTTAGTAGAAAAATATATGATGTGAACATAAATAATATATTTTTGTATTTATAAATTTTAAAGGTAATATTTTTATTATCTTCTCAATTATCGTTTCGAAAATTTAATAATATATTAAAATAATACGATAACATGAATATTTTGTTTAAGAAAATAAAATATCCCCTTGATATCAAATATGATGTAGATTATAAATGATATATATTGATAAAATATAAGGGAAGGGAAAATCATAAAAACAGATAATAATTAACAATTGATATATATATATATATAACAACTGATATTTCAATTATAGTTTGAATATTATGCACTATGTTGTTTCTTCTGTATTATTTATATGATAATATACAACTCATTACTAAATAAATGATAAATTTAAGGGTTATATGGTATAAGTTATGAAGTTATTGTCCTTAAATTTGTATATTATAAAATATATTTTTCAGTACTATAATCTTAAGATATTATTAAATTAATAAATAATATTTTTTTATATCAAGTGTTTAAAATAAGAATTAGATAAAATTGAAATTTATATGTAAGGATAAAAATCTAACAACAGTACTATTACATTTACATAAAATTATTCAAACATATACTTTGTAAATGTTTAGTTTAGTTTTATTTGTTATGTAATTTAAAAATATAATTAAATTAAGTCAAAAATTTAAAAAAATTAAATTTTTTAAAGATAAAATAAAAATTATATATTTTCTTAATAAAATAATAATAAAAAATAATGACGCCTCAGGCCGCTCTATCTCCGCTCTCTCTTTTTCTCTCACATCTTGAAAGAAAAAAAGAATATAGAGAACAGAGGTCTGCTCAGCGTGGGAGGTTATTTATTTTTTATTTTTTTACCAATAAAATATATAATTCAAATTTTATTCACAAATAATCGTAATTTTTTGATTTTTTTGACAAAATTGATAATATTTTAAAATTATATGATTAATGAAATTAATTTAAAAAATTATGAAACTATATAAATCTTATAGTTATAATATTAAAATAATCATACATTTCTCTAGATTATATATAATACATTTATTTTTATTTTATTTTTAATATTTTACAAAAAATGCATATATTATTTTTAATAAATGTTTTTTTAGAAAACATAATTTTTTAATGTTGTTAAAAAATACATGCACCTACCATAAATTAAAAATGAAACCAAACATATAAAATAAATTATATTATATAATTAAATATAAATTTATGATCGGTTATAGTTAAGCCGCATTAAACATCTTTTAAGACATATAAGTGAAAGAGAGGCTTGATACCCAAATATATTATTTGTATAATGTTATTTAATATTTTTATAATTAAAATATATTTATATCTTATCATTACCATTGATACATTCAAAAGGATTTCCATATATATGCTAGCTTACATAAACTATCTTAATTAAATTTTTTTATATTAAATATACGAATTAATTATAATATAATTATATATTAAATATTTATCACGTATAATGTTTATTTTAAGAAAAAGAAAAAATTAATATAAACCCAAATAATGAAATATCTCCACATCTGAATTGAAAGTTGGAAACCCTAGTCCCAATCCCAACTCGAATTCATCTGATCGTATCCTTCACATTCTATCCTTTGCGGAATCTCCTTTGTCCCAGTTCTTCGCTGGAGGTTGTCTGCCGAGTCCTCTGTTCTGTTTACGAGAGAGAGTGTTCCTTCTTTCTCCAGGTGCTGTATGGTTCTATGTCCTATGGGGAGTACAGAATCAGGTACGGGCGATTTCAGTGTAGGATCAATAGTATGGGTTCGGAGGAGGAACGGGTCGTGGTGGCCGGGGAAAATTGTGGGGCCCGAAGAGCTTTCGGCTTCGCATCTCACTTCGCCTCGCTCTGGGACCCCAGTTAAGCTTCTCGGTAGGGAAGACGCCAGTGTGTATGTCTTTTTTGTCCCTTACTTTCCTCCAATTCCAAGCTTCTTGGAATTTTTACTGGAACACTCGCATTATTAACTCATATGTTTGCGTGTAATCATTTACCGTTTGCTTGTGGTTATGGACACATCTTGAAAAAAAAAGTTGGGGGTTGGGGCAGACCTGAGATTATTAGGAGTTAGGGAAACTCAACTTAATACGAACAAGGTCAGTAACTACTGTACTAGTAAGGGATAAAGAAGACTACTTTGATTTATCAATGATAACCAATAGCTGATTTTTAACTTAAAGGATTTTCTTTCATCCATTTGTTGTGATTTAGTATGGTTATGGGTGGAACATTGAGGGTTATAGAATTGTAGTTGTTGCTGTACTCGCCAGTCCACTTATTAGATGCCAGCATACTCTATAAGTTTAGGCCATGTTTAGTTTGGAGAATAAAGGTAGTGGAAATGGTAACATTGATAGGGACATATTACTATCAATATGTTTATTTGAGGTAAATATAGAAGCATAATTAAAGAACACTAATTTTTGTGTGTTCTAATCAAGGAAAACAAGAGAAAAAAACATATGTTAAAACAAATAAGAAATGAAAATAATGCATTCCAAGCATTCTAGGTAAATTTTTTTTGGGGCTTGTGGTGGAGTGGTTTCCATTCAAACCAAACACAAGAATACCCGAAATTTTCCCCATCACCATTCCTATTACAATATTGTCAACCAAACATAACCGTAATTTATCATTTAGAGTGTTGGAATTGGCATGCACAATTGAGCAGCATTCAGTGGTTTCACTGCATGGTAATAAGTCCAAGTGGCGTATTAAATTATTTGGAAGAGTTCAGATCAAAATTTTGATTATTCGTTTCTTTTGTTGCAAACAAATGTCATAATAAACTCTAGTTGCTTGCAGCTTCTGGTTCTACTCCCTTATTATATGTTATTGTCTCTCCAGTCTGTCCTTTTAACATAATCTTTGGGGGTATATCTTCTCAGGGATTGGTACAATCTAGAGAAATCTAAGCGTGTAAAGGCATTTCGGTGTGGTGAGTTTGATGATTGCATTGAAAAGGCTGAATCTTCACAGGGTATGCCAATAAAGAAAAGAGAAAAGTATGCGCGTCGAGAAGATGCTATTCTTCATGCACTTGATCTTGAGAAAGAATTATTAAGGGGGCAAGGAAAGATAGGAATATCTTCTGATTGCGCAGACAGTAGATCATCTGGTGGGGGGGAAAAAAGGTTAGTTATGCCTATAGAAACTCTAGGAAATGATAGTTTAGATGCTCAGAATTCCAAACAAAATCAGCTTGCTAGTAGACTAGATACATCTCATAACAATGAGATTACATGCGGTCCTTTGTCTTCCCAAATATTCAAAGAGGGAAATCAATTGAATGGGGAAGAGGTTCATTCTGAAGTCGTCACTCATATGAGAGGCTTGCAGGATTTTGGGCTCAGGAGTAAGCCTTCAATGGGAAAGCTTTCATCTTCTGGGCCTTCAAATGGTTCTCGGAAACCAACCATTGACAATAGTGCTCAAGCTCCTCATGGTGATCTTAAAAAGGGAAACATGAGTCATATTAATGGTAATGACTCCTTAGACAAAAGGAAAAGGTCGCATGAGGGGTTGAGCGAGGAATTTTTGGCGAAGAAACATGATAAGTGCCACCCTCTTGTCCACGTTTTGCAGAGTAGTGCAAAATTAGAAGTCCCGGATTCCTTGCAACTTGACAGTGCTATTGTTTCTAATTCTATTTCTGGAGAGAAGCAAATGGGAGTTAACTGCAGAGCAAAGAGGAGTAGAGGTTTATATTTGCCTACTGGGTCTAGCGAATCGTTGGATTATAAAGCAATTTCTGAAAGTGATTTTGAGATGTCAGATTCCCAGATAAGAGCTGCTCGACATCCTGATTCCTTGATTGTAGAGAACATAACTGGTTTCATGGAAGATGAATCAGATACTTCTGAAACTGATTCTTCTGGGTCTGGTTCTTCTGAGACAGAACCAGAAATGGATTTACTTTCAGGTTGGTTTTTTCTAATTTTCCTTTGTATTACTGCCGAGGTTTTATCTCCCCAGTTATTTATTTATTTGTATTTAGGGTATTTCATTGCTTCACATTTGAGAAATCAGTTTTATGATCTACAAGTCTTTTCATCCTTGTTCTTTAAACAAGATATAATTCTTGTTCTTCTCTAGCTGTCGTCTTCATTCTCTCGTCTGTTTAATCATAGCTTTCCACCATTGAAAATTCAATGTGAAAGATATATTGTATCCCATGTCAATAAAAACTTGTTCAAAGGGTACAGAAGAAAGAAGAAGGAGCAATTTCTCTAACAATGGAAAATATGTTAATCTAGCAGCATCCATGTACCAGCAACATCAATTTTCCATGTTATTTGGTGTCTTTATGTTCAATAGAAATACATGTAAGTCAAAGATAGAAGCCAGAAGCAAATTTTGAAAAGAGTATAGAGTGTAAAATGCAACTCCAACAAAAATCTGTAAGAAAACTGGTGCGAACTCAGGTTGATTATTTACTTGTAACTGTTTTCCATTGAGCTAACATGGGATATTCCCTTTAGGTTTGTTACAGCATGCTTTTGATAATTGATATATCATATGTGAACTTATTCACTAAGGTTACAGTGGCACTTTAGTGGGCAGTGGAATTGTGAGAGAAATTGGCATTACATGTGCTTTTTTGTTTCAGTTGGTGGCTCTCTATGGATGTAATTTCACATCTAAGAGTTGTGAAAAAAGTGCATATGTGATTTTACTTTTACAAATTAGACATATTGGTTATCTTGCTTAAATTGGTGCACTTTAGTCAGATTACTGTTATATTTGTAGACACTTCTAGTCATTTTAGGCCAATTTTGGTTATTTTAATCATTCCACTTTTTTTTAAACTTTTTGAAGTATTTTTCTTTTCAGACATCTCTGCCCCTGTTAGTATGGTTTAATTCGGTCAAACTTAAGTTTTTTCACCCCAAAATTGTCGAGAAATGACTAAAGTGTTCAAAAATATAACACTAAGGTGTATAAATTTTAAGAAATATAACTAATGTGTCCTAAGTAAATTGACTAGAGTATCATGCTATCCTAAGAGTTGCTATTATGTGATTCTTATAATTTTTATCCTTTTAGTTTTTCATTGATCTGTGTCATTGCGGAGTATTATGGGATTATTTAGTGAGTAAATTCTTGTTATCTTTTCATGCCTCAAAGTATGCATGCCTGTGTGGATTCCCAGAGAAGTTTCAAATTTGGTGTCGTATGGAACTTTTTTAATATTTTGCTTTAGTATATGATCAAATCTCAGAATGAAAAGCATGAATGGTATCCTTTTCTCCTAGTATATTTTTCTTATTCAAATTATTTTCCTTTCCCCCCTTATATTTCAGTATTCATAATTGATTTCTTTAGTTACCCTTCGTGGATTTCACTGCCTGTATGACATTGAGCTTTAGCCTCAAGCTTTTCTATTTCCCTGGTTGAATAATTTCCTTCTTATTGGCCTTACGTCTTGGTTTCTCAGATGCTGCTGTACCTACTGAACCAGGAGTGAGTTCTTTGGGAAGCTACGAATTGCTAGACCATCAAAGCCTGTGCAGTGAGGAGCCTGATGAGTCAGCACTTTCTGGTGACACATCTCATCTTTACAGTCACGACCCCATATCTGCTAATGAAGCAGTCTCCAAGTGGCAATTGAAAGGGAAGAGGAATATCAGGAATCTTTATAAGAGGTCTCTGGATGAAGCTGATGGAAAAACGTCAATATATGGAGCATGTTCTACAGATAAGGTGAGTATCTTGAGCTAACAATTCACAAGTCACATTTTGATTTTATATAAAAACTATAAAGCAATGATTCAAATTATAAAATTCAGTCCTGACATGACTGTTATGAATGATTAGGATTTTAAGACTCAGATGATTGGACTGGACAATGGATACTCCCTTACACCCAGAGCTGCATTGAAAGGACGAAACAGTGTTGGCCGTAGTGTGATTGACTGGGATGACTGGACGTGGGAGGACTCACCTGCCTTTACAAGATATTGGGAGACTAGAAGAGAACACTTCACTCCTGTCTACGATGGTCGTCATCAATTTGGTGGGAGGTTGAGATCTATGTTGATGGATGTGGATTTGAAAGTCCAAGCAAGTTACCAAAAAGCATCAGTTCCTATTGTTTCTCTTACGAGTAAGTTAAATGGTAAGGCAATAATTGGACATCCCATCAAGATTGAAGCCTTGGAAGATGGCACTTCTAGTACTCTACTTTCAAATGTTGATTATTTTGGTAACGAAACAATTGAAAATTATGGAAATGCATCTCTCCCCCATGCATGGAGGACTGCAAGGAGGACAGCTAATTTCCGGGTCCCTCGTCCCCATTTAACATCATCAAGCATGGATGGTGACGAATCTGCTTATTGCCTTCCCTTTCTAGATAGGGAAAGTAAGCAACCGTTTAAGAAGTCAAATGCAGGTAATTTCAGTCACAAGGCAGGTGTTGTGAGAAGGAATGCCCTCCAACATACTGGGATTTCACCGTACAGAAAGCTTCAGAAGGCGTCCAAGAAAGTAAGCTCATCGTTTAGTCAGAAGACAAGGACTTTGTCTTCAATACCTAACGAGCACTACTTCCGTAACAAGCCAGTACATGTAAGTTGTAGTCGTCAAATGGACAGACTGATGAAACCGGAGTCTTCGGGCCCCACAACAGTAGCATGCATACCTATCAAACTGGTATTCAGTAGGTTACTAGAGAAGATTAATAGGCCGCCATCATAAATTACATGTACATTGTTATAAGGCAACAATGAATTCATACTACTAGTCCTCCATTAATTGCTAATTTATTCTTTATAGAGAAGCTATTCCCTCTCGGTCCATTAGAATAATCAGATACAGATGAAGGCGGTAACCTGCGAAGAAGTCATGTACAGGTCAATCACTGATTTATGTTATTCTGAGGATTTGAATGGCAGGAGGCTCATCTTGTTAAAGACTTGACTGTTGGTCGTCTAAGATGTAGTACAACTTTATTACTCATGGACATAGAAGGATTGTGCATTTTGATATATTCATTTTTTAATTAAATTGAAAAAACAATAGGTAAGGTTGGAATTGAGGGCTGCCACTGTAGATGCTCGTCGCTTTGTAATATATTACAGATTATAGATTATCCAATAGTGCAGTAACTGCATGTACATAAGTTAAATTGTATTACGTAGAATAATTTTTTTATGGTTTTATATAAATTTTGATAAATTAAATTGCATGTCTTCATTTTTTATTTTAATCTCAAATTTAAAATATTTTTTAAAATTTATGAAAAGTATGTAAAATAAATTAAATAGCTGTAATAATTAAAATATGTTGATATGTAAGAAAACTATATAAATAAATTATTTTTATAAGTAATCTATATTGTGAGTCTTCAGATAATTACTCCTCTTGTATTTTTTTTTAAAAAGTTTATATATTGATGGAGATGCATTACTTTTCACGATTCCCTCGATAAAGCTTGACACTGTTTATGTTACTTTTGTATTTACATGGCAACAAGTTAAAGGTAATGTTTCATACAGAAGTCACGACGTCATGAATGTGTACTGTATCTACTGGCGTGAAATTTTTTATTTTTTTTCACTTGTGAGATGTGAATTTCCGTTGACAAGTTTGAGCATAAAATAAATATATGAGTGGGAGAATATTTATTTAAAATAATGAAATAAACAAAAAATATATATTAAGAATCTAAATTTGTTTTAGAAAATAATATTTATGTTAATTTATTGAAATTACAGTTTATCATAGAATTTAATTAAAAGATACAGATAGATAAAAAATTGACAAAATATATTAAATTATAAGTATTATTTTTCATCGTTTCATAATAACATGGACAATAATCTATTTTTTTATGGAATTTTATTTATTTGCCTAAATTACTCTTAATAGTAATTTCATGCCTTCTTTTATTCTAGTTGAATTTAGGTCTTTTATCCAGTAACAACTCTAATAAGAAAATTAATAAAGTTACGTCTAGATTTAAAATAAAATATCCTAGAGATAGAGCAAACTCGAGAGGAGAGTTCTATTCTCACGAATCAAAAGCAAAATCAATTGAAAAATGTAAAAAGAGATGATACTAACTGCTAGGAATTTTGGTATCTTTATTTTTGATTCTAGCTTTCAATAATAAAAACTAATGTTATGTTTCTTTGGATGGAATATAATTAAATCAATCCCTCCTATTTTTTTTTTAAGAAATCATGATTTCATTTTATCTCAATTTTACCCCAATTTTAAATATAATTTTAAACCCTAAATCTAAAATCTCAAATCCCAAATCCCTAAATCCTATTTAGAAAAATAATAATTTTAACCAAAGACCTTAACCTATGAATATAATCCAAAACCTTAAATCCCAAACCCTAAACCATATTTAGAAAAATAATAATTTTAATCATAAAACTTAACCTACAAATATAACTCTAAACCCAAAACCCCAAATCCCAAAACCATAAACCCTAAATCTCAAATCCTAAATACCGAAATCCTAAAACCCTAAACCCTATTTAGAAAAATAATAATTTTAACTCTAAACTTTAACCCACAAATATAACCATAAACCTTAAATCTCTAAACCCCAAACCTCAAAACTCTAAACCCTATTTAGAAAAATAATAATTTTAATAATATATTTTATTTTTAAGTAATAATTATTTTAAAATAATAATTTTAATAACGTATAGAGATATTAAGGTAATATATTATTTAAACTTTATTAAATATAGGGATATTATTTAAACTTTATTGAATATAGGGATATTAAGGTAATATATAGTATTTTTTATTCTATTATAATTGTAAACTAAATACTATAATACTGATTTCTTTTTTGATTCACGTGATCAAATCAAACAAAATTGTTTTCATTTCTTAACGATTACGATTCCATTATGTGAACCAAATGTTACCTAAGAGTAATAATACTATTAAAGAATCCAAGTTATATATATACTTACTGATTATCAATAAATATGTAGTTTGATGTGATATAAAAGTAAAAATAAATTAAAAATTATGTATATATAATTATCATAATAGTTAGAATATGCATCTATATATTATAAATTTTTTGGTTGTAAATGGAGTTAATAATTATAAACGAAAATTAATTTATTCATATATAAAATTATTAAACTTAGATGGTTGAAAATGATACGTGATATAAAAAAAAATGTAAAGTGTTTTTAAAAACACAAAACATTACATGAATTGTAATATTATTTATAGATGATAATAATTTTATTTCTTCATTTTATACAAAAATTGATATTTTTTAAATATATAAAAAAATTATATGTTGAATTTAGTTATGAGAAAAAATAATGAATACCTAGCAACGAAAAAGGTAGAAATATGATAGAGGTAGGGATGAACATTTTAATCATAGATAATTAAAATTGTGATTATTCGTAAAAAAATTGACGATTTTTTAAAAAAATAAACATAACCGATAAAGTGTAGGAAAGAGGTAGTTATTGTAATATCGAAACTGTAGTTAATTTGAACATATATTATTATTATTATTATTTTATATATATATAATTACATAAAAAATATCAATTTAATAATAAAACATATTATTTTGTATAATTAGATTAAATTTTATTTATTTTTACTTTATATTTTTATTTTACTTAAAAACATGTATTAAAAAGTTAAAAATAAAAATTAATGTCAATGTTTTAAATAATATAATAACGTAAGAATTAAGTTAATATTTAATTTTTTTAAACTAAATATATTTTTGATTAATGTTAAAAAAAATAAGAAACGTAATTGAATCATAAAAAAATTATTACTAACTTATAACTCATGGTTATTAATCGAATGTACCAAAAATAGTTGTGAAGTGATTATGATTATTAGCATAACCATCTCCATCTGTCCCTAAGAAAGGAGTCTACTAATGTATGAACAAATGATTCATAAAAGGATAATGAATATAATTATTCCAATATTATCCTCCATACCCGGAAAAAAAATCTATTTTTTAATATATAAAAAAGGAGAATTTAATTTTTCTTTAAATATCCACTTTTTATTATAAATATACTTGATTAATATAACTTTAAAAGTTGGTATATTATATGTCATAAAAACTTTTGATGAATGTATTGAAAAATAAAATAATAATATTGTGAGAACTTGTTATTGATGATCGAAAACTGACATCGTCAATTCTTGCCAATATTTTGGTTTTAATATTTATAAAACTCTCGCAAGTGTACGAATGATTTCGAAGAAAATGATAAGTATACTCCCAAGGTCGATCTAAGGAAGGAATATATGTGGTTTTTAATTTATTATTCAAACTTTTAAAAACGAAATTAAATCCTAAACATCCTGTCACGATATTTTAGGGTTTTGTGTTTTTAATCTACTTACATAAAAATAAACATAGATTTAATAAACATTTATGTAAATTTTATCATTTATAATGGCGGAGTATTTATGGATATAATAACTAAGTTAATTATGCTTGCTCATATTATTTAGGTTATTAAAGATATGAATTGATATTTATTGATTCTCTTTTTTTTGTATGAATACCACCTTTGGTGGGGTTAGATATTCTTTGTTAACTAAACAAATCAATTAACACCTATGGGTGAGGTTGATAACCAATTTTCTTAATTAAATTAATTCCTTTTTCTAAGAGATTGAAAATGAACCATTTAAATGCCACTTAGACAGTTTAAACTTTATTCAAGGTGCCCAAATTAAACATAAGAATTTAGTTATCCGAGTACTAACTTTCATGTTTTAAAACCACCACTGAAAACATGTTGTCAATACATTTTCAAATAATAATTCTTATAAAAACTTTTGAAATAAAGCTTCACTCTAACTACCGAGCCATTGTACCAACAAATAAAAGAGCACCACTCTAAATCAGACCGGATAACTAAACCTTAAAATCTAATTTTCAGGTTTAAGTTTGTAATGAAAAATAATATATTTCTCTCTAACATTCTTAATATAAAATCTTGAATAAAAATAAAATCAATTCATTTTAGAGATTTTTACCTATTTAATATTTCGCAAGCATAACAACGTTATTATTACATCATGTTTATAAACATCCAACAAAGTTAAATTTAATCACAGACAAATTAAATATAACATGTAAGAATAAAGCATAAAAAATAACTGTAAAGAAAATAAAATCCTTACAGAACTTCGACGCTATTCCTGTTGCTGGAAAACCTCCAAGCGGAATTTGCACTCCCATTTATTGAATCAAAAAGCTAAAAAAATTACAAAAACATAACTAGTTCTTCCCAAAAAGGGGAAAGCTCTAAAACTAAAAGAAATTAACTAAGAAAAGCTAAAAACTAAAAAAAACTAAAAAAAACTAAAAAAAACTAAAAAAAACTAAAAAAAACTAAAAATCTAAGAAAAGAGAGAAAGAAAGAGAGAAAAGAATGTATTTTAAGGTGTGTTTAGAAGTGAAGAGAATGATGGTATTTATAGGTGAGGATGAAGAGAAAAAGTGAGTAAAAAAATGTTAAAAAAATATAAAAACGCGGAGTGCAAATGCTGAGGTCATTGATGACGTCAGCATGACGTCATGGGGTGACTCCATGTGAAAAATGGGGCAAAATGGGCGTCGGCGTGCGCGGGTCTGGGCGCTACGACGATGCGATTTTCTCCCTTTTGACATTTTTGACCCATTTTGTCCAATTTTTCCATATTTGTTGACCTTTCCCCATTTATTTATTAATATATTTGTGATGTATTGCTTCCAGTATTCTTCTTTGAGTTTCTAAGTTGCATTTTAAAGCCAAAATATCTGAAAAAAATAAAAATACCCGTGATTCCGAAAAAACAAATATATATAAATATATGATAAAACATATAAATATATATATATATTAATCAATTAATGTGAATAAAATCATGGTAATTTTAGTGTTTTTTGAGCACTAATCATTTATTAAACTATGTAAATTTAATAAAAGTTTCATGGCATAATATAATATTACTCTTCTTAATATGATATTTGTCTCGAGTAATTTGGTGATGCATTAGAGTTTAGCAAATATGTCTTCATGATACAATGAAGTTTATATTGTTTGTAGTATGCACTAATGAAAATAACCTAAAATACCTTAAACTTGAATAACACTATATTTGGGGACCTTATATGAGATCCACACAATTCATTTAATTCTCTAACTTATCTCTAGTTTTTTTCTCTAAAATCGGATTATCCCAACATTTTGGCACCTACCATGGAACTCAAGATTTGAAGGTCAAACCTTAGCTCCCATATATTCAAGGATTCACCCCAAGTTTTGAGAGAGAAAGAGAGACCTCGTGAACAAAATCCCCATATTACGTTATCTAAAAACCACATTCATCATGGTTGGAACACGAGTTGAAGATAGATTTAGCTAGCAAATGAAATATCATCTTCATCACAAGATCATATCTTGCTAATCTATGAAGAGGCTCGAGCTAAACCACGAGCTAAGGTATGAGTTGAGATTAGCCATCATCAAGAGTTGGCTCGTCATCTTCTCAAGATGAGAAAAATGCTCGAAAAGATCAGGTGAGAAAACATAGCATTGTACATGTGGGCAGACCCAGATATCTTGTTAGGTCGAGTTAATAACCTGATTAGTGAGTTTGGGCCAACTCTCATAATAAAAGAGCCTTCCCGGGTTGAGAATGTAGTAGATGGTGTCCCTCATCCTAATACGTTTGGGCTCAACAATGAAAAATTATTGGAAGAAAGAAGGATTTAGGAGGCACGCTTCCAAGCATTAGAAGAAACAAATAGAAAACAAGATGAGGCAGTCAAAGAAACTAACAAAAGGATAGACAAGGGTAAGTTACACTATGATGTAGATAGAGATTATGAACAATTGTATGTCTCTCCTTTCTCTATTGAAATAGAGAACAATGAACCCCCAACCAAATTTAGTGCTCCTAAGTATTCAGATTACCAAGGGATGAAGGATTCAATAACTCATGTTCAATATTTCAAGATAGCTATGGTCCCTGTGAGCCTCATCTAAGATGAGAGAGATTCCATGATGTGCAAACTCTTTACTGCCACTTTATGTGATGACACTTAAAAATGGTTTAATAACTTGGCATCCCATAGCATAACCTCCTTATCTAAATTTGACAAGTTGTTCGTTACCAACTATGCCAACAACAAGTTCATGAGGAAAGAATATTATCACCTCTCCTCGATCAACGAGGGAAATTAAGAGTTTATTAAGGAATACATGAGAAGGTTAAGAGAGGAAAATCTATAAATAGAAAACCGTCCTAATTATATAACGATATAAGCTTTTAGATGAGGTTTATTAAGAAGTTTTGATTTATTTGCTAAATTAACCAAAATGTTCCACATGCGATAAATGAGGCTTATGAAGAGGCGAGCAAGTTTGTTAATTTGAAAAAGGGAGTTGAAATTAGACAAGAAGAGTAAGACCACTGTAGATAGCTACACCAAAAAAGGAAAAAAAAGAATAAAGCCCGAACAGATCAAACAAAAAAATGACTAACAAAGATAAACCCTTTGCTCTAATTCACAAATGAGGTGGTAAATGGCCAAAAAATAGAGGAATTTGAGGTAGGTAATTATATTCCTTCAGAATTTCATCTTTCAAAGTAAGTCTAGCTTAAGCTGTATTAAGGATAGAGAATGAGAAAAACGTTAGATGACCACCAAAAATGAGGACATCTCATAAAAATACATCTAAATGGTATACCTTTCACAAAGATATAGGTCACAAAACTTGAGATTGCAAATATCTGAAGAAAGAAATAGAAGATTTGTCATCAAGAGGGTATTTGAGTGACATCATAGGAAAAGATAGTAGAGGAGTTGATCAGTAGCTCTAATGTGAAACTTTGAGACTACCTACTCTACCAATTAACAGGATAGAGCTACATAATGAAGCTAATGTAAGGATCATTCAAAATATACATGGAGGACCTAGGTTTAATGTGACCTCTAATAATGCACGTAAAAGATACATTAGAGACTCGCGTGGATTATCTCATGTTTATAACTTAAATAGGGGGATGTCATCCATTGTAATCACTTTCTCCAATAATGACAAGACCTTATATCCCCATGAAGACCATTTGGTAACCACTCTACGGGTTGGGTCATGCGACGTCTATAGAATCTTGATTAATACTGGGAGCTCTATTGACCTTCTTTTTCTTTCAACGATGAAAGCGATAGGTGTGAAAGAATGTGACATAATTAAGAGGGAGCTACCTCTAGTGGGATTCAACAGTAGCACTACCTATGTCGTTGGGACTATGATGTTACCTGTCATGGTGATAAGGTCAATAGTCATGATCAACTTTGTGGTGATTGATGTCTAAACCCATTACAATGCCATTATGGATAAACCATAGATAAATAAGATGAAATAAATTTCTTCTACTTTCCATGAAGTCATCAAATAACCAACTGAGAAGGGCTTAAAAGAGAAAAGAGGGACCAAGAAAAGGCTAGGAGTTGTTACAATGCTACAATGAAAAAGATGGTTCCAAAGTAGCAATTACAATATGGATCTCATAAAAAAAGACTAGAGGGTAGGTGCCTAATGGAATCAGTTGATTCAAATGAAGTTCAAGATTTACAAGTTAGAGATAAAAGGAAAGACTGTTCTTTAAAATTAAGTGCTGACTTAACAATGGAAGTTAAGGAATACCTATCATAATTTCTAAGAGACAACTTCGATGTATTTGTGTGGAAGTCTATAGATATGCTTAGAATTGACCCATAGATTATAACCTATAGGTTGAATGTTGATCTAAAATCTAGACCTATCAAACAAAGGAAGAGAAAGTTTCCAAGAGAAAAGAATGAGATGATTAAAGGTCAAGTCACCACACTTAAAGAAACAAATATTATTAGATAAGTAGACTATCCAACCTGGTTGTCAAATGTGGTGCTAGTAAAAAATGCTTATGGATCATCCCACATATGTGTAGCTTTCACAGATTTGAATGATGCATACCCAAATGATTGATTTCCCCTGCCAAGTATTGATCATCTAGTCAATTCTACCTCCGAGTTTGGTTTGATGAGTTTTCTTGATGCATATTTTGGTTATTATCAAATTAGAATGCACCTAGAAGATGAAGAGAAAACATCTTTTATTGTTTAGGAAATGGGCATTATGTTACACTTGAATGCCCTTTAGTTTAAAGAATGCAAGAGCTACATATTAATACCTCATCAATAAGATGTTTGCTAACCAGCTGGGAAGGAATCTAGAAACATATGTGGACGGTATGATGATAAAGTTAGCATAACTTGTAAACCATGTTAAAGACTTGAAAGAAATATTTCGCATGATATGAAGGTATGTTATGAGACTAAACCCTAAAATTGTTTTTGGTGTTCTTTCACGTAAGTTCCTGGAATATCTTGTATCTTCCTAGATAATTAAGGCCAATCTAGACAAGATACAAGCCTTGGGAAACATAAATCTCTTAGTAACCTGAAATGAATTCAACAACTAAATGGAAGAAAAGTGGCATTCAACATATTCATTTTCAAATGTATTGATAAATGCTTGCCATTCTTTAAAATACTGAGATAGGACATGTTGATTTTCTAGAACGAAGATTATGATAAAGATTTTCAAGGAATCAAACTCTATCTGAGCAAGCCTTCAGTCTTGGTAAGCACCATCCCAGGAAAAAAAATATATTTATATTTGGCTATTACTCCTCAAACTTGTAGTACTGTACTCTTTTTCGAAAGAGATAAGGTCCAACACCCAGTCTACTACATTAGCTAGATCCTGACAGATGCCCACAACAGATATCCAATAATTGAAAATTGGCTTTCTCTCTAAAGATGGTGACGTAAAAAATTGGACATTACTTCGGCTCACTGATGAGCAGAACTGGCATCGCCGATCCTGTCAATACTTTGGTTTTATATTTATAAAACTCTCGCAAGTGCATGAATCATTTCGTAGAAAATGATAAGTATACTCCCAAGGTCGATCTAAGGAAGGAATATATGTGATTTTTAATTTATTATTCAAACTTTTAAAAACGAAATTAAATCCTAAACATCTTATCACGATATTTGAGTTTTTGTGTTTCTAATCTAATAACATAAAAATAAACATAGATAAAGATTCAATAAATATTTATGCAAATTTTATCATTTATAATAGTGGAGTATTTATGGATATAATAACTAAGTTAATTATGCTTGCTCATATTATTTAGGTTATTAAATGTATAAATTGATGTTTATTGATTCTATCTTTTTTATATGAATACCACTTTTGGTGGGGTTAGATATCCTTTATTAACTAAAAAAATCAATTAACACCTATGAGTGAGGTTGATAACTAATTTGGTTAATTAAATTAATTCCTTTTTCTAAGAGATTGAAAATGAACCATTTAAATGCCACCTTTGGTGGGGTTAGACAGTTTAAACTTTATTCAAGGTGTCCAAATTAAACCTAAGAATTTAATTATCCGAGTACTAACTTTCAAGTTTTAAAACTACTATTGAAAACATGTCAATATATTTTCAGATAATAATTCTTATAAACAATTTTTAAATAAAGCTTCACTCTAACTATCGGGCGATTGTACCAACAAATAAAAGAGCATTACTCTAAATTAGACCGGATAACTAAACCTTAAAATCTAATTTTCAGATTTAAGTTTGTAATGAAAAATAAAATATTTCTCTCTAACATTCTTAATATAAAATCTTGAATAAAAATAAAATCAATTCATTTTAGAGATTTTTACCTATTTAATATTTCGCAAGCATAACAACGTTATTATTATATCATGTTTACAAACAGCCATCAAAGTTAAATTTAGTCACAGATAAATTAAATATAACATGTAAGAATAAAGCATAAAAAATAACTGTAAAAAAAATAAAATCCTTACAGTACTTTGTAGCTATTCTCGTTGTTGGAAAACCTCCAAACGGAATTTGTACTCCCATTTATTGAATCGAAAAACAAATAAATTACAAAATCATAACTAGTTCTTCTCAAAAAGAGAAGAACTCTAAAACTAAGAGAAACTAACTAAGAAAAGCTAAAAACTAAGAAAAACTTAAAAACTAATAAATGAGAGAAAGAAAGAGAAGAGAATATGTGTTTTGAGGTGTGTTTAGTTATGAATAGAATGAAGGTATTTATAGGTGAGGATGAAAAGAAAAAGTGGGTGAAAAAATGATTAAAAATGGAGAAAACACGAAGTAGTGAATGATGACGTCATGTTGGTGTGGGCACGGCAGCGCGCGCAGATGAGCGCAGTGGCACACGCAGATGAGCGCAGTGGCGCGCGCGGGACTGTGCGCGTGCGCGATTTTCTCCTTTTTAACAATTTTGACCAATTTTGTCCAATTTTTCCATATTTGTTAACTTTTTCTCATTTATTTATGAATATATTTGTGATGTATTGCCTCTAGTATTCCTCTTTGAGTCTTTAAGTTATGTTTTTAAGCGAAAATACCTGAAAAATAATAAAAATACCTATGATTCGGAAAAGATAGATTTATATATATATATTTAATCAATTAATGTGCATACAATCATGATAATTTTAGTGTTTTTTGAGCACTCATCACTCACATATAGTGGTAGTGCTCATATCTTAACCTCTTATGAGTGTGTTGACAAAGCCAAAGGTAGTAGAGAGACTAGCACATATTGCAATATAGCTGTGAAAATATGATATCAAGCATATGTCTAAGGTTTCCATAAAAGCTCAAGCGTTGGTAAATTTTGTTGTTGAGTTTAGTGAGTCACTGAAATTCACCATTGATGAAGTACAAGGAAAAGTATGTGGCATAGATCATAATGAAATACCAACTTGGCATGCATTTGTTGATGACACTCACAATTTTAAAGGCGTAGGGCTTGGGGTTGTTATAATAGACCATGATGAAAACTGTTTCAAATATACTGTTAGGATAGACTTTCAAGTGACCAATATTATTGTAGAATATAAGGCAACTATATTTGGTGTTATGACTTCAAAGAAACTCGAAGCAACTAGTATTGTCTTGCATAGTGATTCACGATTGGTGGCCAATCAATACTTGGACATGTTTGAGGCTAAAGGCAATAAAATGAGGAGATATGTAGATAGGCTAGAAAAGGAATGCTCAAAATTTGTTAACTTCGAGATCAAGAAAATATTGAGAAATGAGAATTATCATGTTGACGCTTTAGCCAAGCTAACTGCTATATGCGAGGCCAACCGTAGTAGGGTGATTTCTATAATAATCCTTACAGAGGCTAATTTAGAAGTAGAAAAATGGTTGGAAACATTGGTGAAGCCATCAATCCATGATTTGCTCTTATCCTTTGACTTTCTAAAAGATAGGACCTATTTGAAGACTAGAAGTAAGCGAAAAAAATCAAGACTAAGGCCGATCGATACATAATACAAAATGAAAAATTGTATAGAAAAATAACCTCTGGACCTTAACTCTTATGCATAGTTAAAGAGTGGTCCGAAAAAAATCATGTTTAAAACTTATAAAGGAGAATGTGGTTCCCATTCATGAGAAAAAAGTTGTCCTAACGTATTATGAGATAGGATTATTAGTGTATGAACAAATTATTTATTAAAGTGTAATGAATATAATTGCTCGAATATTATCCTACTTAACACGCAAGAAGAATCTAATTTTTAATATAAAAGAAAAGGAGAATTCCATTTTTTCTTTAAATATCCTCTTTTTATTATCAACATACTTAATTAATATCCCTTGTAAATTTGTATATTACATGTCATAAAAACATGTGATGAATATGTTGAAAAGTAAAATAATAACCTTGTGAGAACTTGCTCTTGAATTTTGTAAATTTAATAATGGCTTCAAGACACGATATAATATCACTCTTCTTAAAATGTTATTTGTCTCCACCAATTTGGTAATGCATTAGAGTTTAACAAATATGCTTCCATGATATAATAAAGCTTTTATTGACTATTGTATGTACAAACAAAGATAACCTAAAATATCTTAAATTTAAAATATATATAATTTGTATATTTGAAACTTGTGAATATTTTATCACAAAATAATATTTTGGATAGAGAATTAATAAGAAGAGAATTTTTTTAGATAAATTTTATGGTGTAATACCTTTTATACTTATAGAATAATTTGACATCGATTCATTTAGGTTGTATTGATTCATTTTCATTTCTAGCTCTTAGATATTAATTCAATAGTTAAATCTTAAGTAATACAACTATATTTTATTAAGAGTCATGTTTTATTATCAATCAAAGGTCTAGATTGCACACCAATGATTATATGGTTTAGATTGCATATTCTTTGATTGATTAAAGTGGTCAACTCGTCAATACAATTCAATTATTAATGAATGGTTATGATTAATTATCATAATAATTCGTCAAATCTAAAAGTCATAAATCATGTATTTGGTAGTTATGATCAATTCATAATGATTTATCAAATCTAAATGTAATGTAAATGAATAGGTGTAATTTAAAAGTCATACTCATATTATATTTTAACATAAATTTCTTCAATAGAATATACTTTAAAAACATAAATATTTTTCTTGAATCTTGATAACAAAAATAAACAAAAGTAAATTGTGAAAAAGAAAGTATAAGGGTAATTTGGAAAAACAATGTTTATTCTATAATTAAGATGAATTAAGGGGATATATTTTACTATTATTAGCCACGGGCCAATCCGACACAACACAGCTCGGAAGGTATGTGACGAGCCACGACCAGGCCATGCCATGCGTATTTTCTTTACCCGGGCTGTGCCTTTTCGTGCCAGTCTGTAGGTCCGTCAAGACCTTAACGGGTCTGATTTCGTCAAGAATGAATTGATTGGCTGTTAGTTCTTACTCACCGCATATAATTGGAGCCCCGATTCACGGAGGTAGGTCGAGTCGAGTGTTCTCAACTCAGAGATTAGGTGAAAGTCAATAGAGAGGAGAAAGTTCACGAATAAGGCGCGTTCTCCTTTTATCTAAACTCTACTCAGTTCAAGTATTGAAAACAAAATAGTCATCCATCAATAATATTCCTAATTCTTAGTTCTATATTATAGGGTTGATGATAGGATGAATTGGGCAAAGAGTTTGCATTTCTTCCTCAAGAATCATAAATCCTCCGAAGCTATTCGCAAATTTGGTTATTGTGTCTCTTATACATCAGAATATCATCAATATGCTGTTTCTAATGCCGGGATGGTTCAATCATTTGGTGTCTTGCAATCTCGGAGAGGGTTTCTTCCATCAACATACCCAGAATTTCCATCTTCTGCCGAAAATTTCCTTGTTCAAAAGCGGCATTCGAGGGTTTTATCTCGTCATTTGGCTGGGAATGTCGAAAGTGACTCCCATTTAGATAGAAATTTTCTTGTACAACTCTGGGTTGCCGATAGGAAAATGAGATATTCTAGCCGCAAAAGAAATAGGAAAGTGGCTAACTTTGGGCATCGTAGTGTTCCAATGCAGGATTATCAATCAACAAACAACCTTTCACTCGGCAAGTTCTTTTCTGGTGCATCAGTTGCTGAATCGAACTCGTTTGAAGAGGGTAAAAGAACAGCTTTGAAGCAACCACCTCTTAGCCAATCTATTTCGGGTTTTCTACAGCCAGAATCTCCAGAAGAGGTAAATTTTGGTCTTCTTCTTTTGTTGTCCAATTGTCATTTCAAAACTCACCTGTTAGCTTAAAACTGGTACGTGCAGTGTTTACTTTGTTTTTCAGTACAATTTGCGTCCATGTATATTGGTTACTAGTGGTTTCAATAATAAACATTGATGTGAAATATTGGAGTTAACTCTGGACAATTGCATGTATGCATACTTATTGGCTAATGATATAAGTATGCATACTCAAAAATACTTTCTCCCCATAATTTTCATGATGCATGCATAATCAAATTTTCTACGCCATGCGTTTGTCAACAATTTGTAACATTATTTATATATAATACATGTACCAGAAAATTTTATAAATAAATATAAATAGATATATTCGTACTTTAAACAATAATCGTATAAAAATCACGACATGAATCTTGAGAACACAATCATAAGTGCATGTGCATGATATATTTCAAATCACTATGTATGTAAGAAAAGTAGAGACTCTCCTACCTAGAAACGTCTCACTTTGTATACATACTCCTAGGTTGGCAAACCTCAGCAAAGGGTCAGGAAAACATGGTTAGAGATTGGCGATACGCCGAATGTTCAGCAAGACTTGGCAAAGCCTCGGCGAGGACTTAATAAAAATGACAAAAATCTCGTCTTCTAGAGTGGAATGCGATCAAACTTAACCAAAAATAAAGTTTATAATTAGCTAAACTAAAATTAAAACATTAAAATTTGACTAAAAAGAGACCAGGGTGTCACAGCATAGGTGATTATTGGCTGCTAAAGAAGGGAGAATGTTTGTTTTGGTTTATGGAACCCTTTCCATTTTACATATAGGCATAAAGGTATTAGGTTGCTTGGCTTGGTAAGGAATCTTATGGAATTTCTTTGCTTAGATTCATATGTATTTGATATTTAATGCTAATTACCATTTAGGGAGGAGTCCTTTTCATTTGTGATCATCCAAGAACTGTAAAGTCATCTTTGAAAACAATACTATATATATTAGCCTTTTTACGTCCAGTGCCATATACAATGTTGAAGTTTCTTGTTTGAAATTTATTGGTTTTGTAGGTCCAGGTAGCACCTCTTCTTGGTAGATCAAATTTGCTGATTACAAGGGATATAGAGTGGGCAAACCTTGTACTTGGTTTTGAGCAGGTGATATTTTTGCATCTTGTTTGCTTCTAGTAAAACTATTATCAGGAAATTCAGGTGATATATGCCTTGATGCAATATAGTGTATATGAGATACCATGCTATGGGAATATATATCCGTGAGCTGCTAATGATCTTGCAGTTTTATTATATTTCAATTTTAGAAAAGGAATGTTGAAATCACCTAGCATGATTGCTTTTCATTTACTAAAGAGGTTTTGATAATTATAGTTCATATTAATTCCTTGGCTTCTAAGAGCATCTCTGTTTCTCAATTTGTTTGATCAAATTCCAGGAAAATCGCTATGCAATACTAGATGTCTGCTACCCTCAGTCAGTAAGTAAACCTTCTTTTAAATCCACTTCCTGACGTTCATCAAGGAAAACTTTTCAAGTTTCTAAGCAATGCATCATACTGTACCTGAAAACATTGACTAAATTTCTTCTATTCATGGTTGTGTTGCAGCCTGTAGGTTTTATTCGCGAGCAGAGCAATGTTCTAGCAAGGCAGGTAAATGATTAGTCTTTTTATATTTTTTAAATATGTGGATTTGTTTTTCTTTGTTGAACATTTTCTACATTTTAATGACTAGAGATGTTAATGTTTAACAAATGGATCCTTGTGAAGTTCTCTTAATCCATGAGTTACTACAGAAATGATTTCTAATCCACTAAGGAGAATTACATTGAGATGTAGGATTTTTTTGGGATCAATTAGGAAGTATTTCCATTTTGCTCACAATTTTTTGGGTCTTGGATTTTCATTTTGAATAGGATGCATAATTGATTATTTTGACTGCATTGCGCAGAAAGAATGAAGCCTAAAGGCGAAAATGTGTAATTTAAAATTTTTTACATTCACTTTAGGATTCCAGTTCTTGAGCATTTTAGAACTTCCTGCCCTGGCCCAACTTGAGCCATGATTCCCTTTGCCTTAATTGCTTATGTTGCTTTATTTTGTTTCCTAGAAATTCTCCTGTGCTGAATGCTGATACTCTTTTTCATTTTGAAGTTACTTCGTCTGCGGCGCCCATTTGTTGCTTGCATAATTGATGCCATGGGTAATGAGCTTTTTAGGGTGAGAATATAGATCTTTCTCTCTCTTGGTTCATAACAGTGTCAAGTTGCTCACAATTTTTGAATACCTTGATATTTTCCTTGGTCATTATACAATCTTTAGGTAATCAGGCCTTTTTGGTGGATAACTAGCTCAATTTATGCAGAGATCAACGGTAAGGTATACTGATACAACACTACTTATATTTTCTGCATTTAAAGACAAAAATAACAAAAAACTTGGCAGTTTTTTTTGGAAAAATAACACATTTAGTAATTAAAAATTTCATTTTTCTAAAACTGCCACAAAATGGTAGATGAAGCTTTCTTCTCTCTGATCAGCCTTGACATGTCAAATTTGTTGGCCAAGGTTGACTGGTCATTGACCACCTGTTGATCAACCGCTGACTGCCCTTGATAATCCGTTGACCATTAGATGAAGTGGTCTTCATCTAGGAGGATTGTGTTATATTTGAAAAAGAGATGGTTTTGTTAATTTTTGTGTTATTTTTTTGAGTATGGTTGCTGATGATGTTGCATCTGTCGACTCCAGGAAGTTGGCATGGTTCACAGAAGATGGCATCTTTGGAAGAGGATTTATGATTTGTATCTAGGGTAATTTCTATTTGCTGATCTTTTATATTTTGTTTGGAGATACTTAATTTGTATATGTCCATTGGCTGCTGTTGCCTTTTCTAGCAAGGTTATTTTAGTTGTTTGGGTAAAGAATCCTTACCCGGCATACTTCAATCACCAAGGCCAGCGGGGATTTATAATTTGTATCGAGGGTACTTTCTATTTGCTGATCTATTATTTTTTGTTTGGAGATACTTAATCCTTATATGTTCATTGGCTGCTGTTGCCTTTAGCAAGGTTCTTTTTTCTAGTTTGGGTAAAGAAAGAAAGTGTTTCCTAAGGTGTATTATCTTCTTCAGAAGAAAAATGGAGGTTCCCAATAGTTTTATACTTATCCTGTTGTTGTTGTTGTTGTTATTATTAGTACATTTAGTTCTATATTTTTTTAATCTTTCTGTTCATGTCTAAGATCAAATGATTTGTAGGACTAAGCAATTTTCAGTGGTTGAAAACCCTGGCTTCTGGAATTGGACTTTTACTTTAAAGGACATTGATGGGAAAGTGCTGGCTGAGATAGATCGTGACTGGAGGGGTTTTGGCTTTGAGGTTGTCTAATTTCTGTTTGAATGTTGTATACGGACAGATAATTCTGTCTTGCAGTTTTTTGACCCTGTTTTTACCATGGTTTCTTTAATTTTTTTTTTGTTTAAAAAGTTAATACTTATGACATCTTTGTGTCTTTAGTGATTCTGTATTATAGATTTATAGATTAATGTTTGTATTCTGTTATCCTTCTAAGTTCTAACCAAATATTTAAATTTTGTTTTTCATATTGCAGATTTTTACTGATGCAGGTCAGTATGTGATCCGATTTGGGAGTTCTGATTCGAGTTCCAAGACCGGCTCTGCTAGATCGGTATGAGTAACCATATCAGCCGGTAAACATTCTGCCTCCCCTATTTTTTTAATTATTAAATTTAGTTTCGTATGGCAGATCCAAGACTTGGATGTTACCCGACCATTGACTTTATCAGAGAGAGCTGTGGCTGTTGCTCTTGCTATATCATTGGACAATGATTATTTTTCAAGACATGGTAGCTGGTAAGCAAAATGGGTAGTTGGATAATAATAGAACCGTATTCAGTTTGTAGGAAGAGTGGTGATCTGAAATGTGTTTGAACATTGTCATCCTTATAAGTTTCTCGCTACAAGAATATTGGATTCACTTCATTAAGAGTATGATAATGCACTGACATTGCATCTTCCTTTCTTTTGCAACTTTTTTGCTCATTTTTCACCAGGGGATTACCTTTTGTTGATATGGGCGAGTAGATGTGGTTGCTGGAGGACGAAAACCTGGGTGCTTAATTCTGCATTCAACAAGTAGGCTCTATTGATTGATATCTTCAACGTGTGTTAGCAAGTAGCCCAGATGTATGTTTTTCTTGATGACTTATTCTAAATTCATGATACATGCTGGAGTAGAAAATAGAAGCTAGGACTCTGAAGGCTTTATATTAGTGCTTCAATGATAGTGTTGATTTATTGTTAGACAGATACTTTTGGATGTTTTGTATTTCAATTGGTGAAATAAAACAGATTGTTTTACAGTTTTCTTTGAAGATGATGGAAGGGAACGATCTATTTGGAGTAAAATAGGAATTATGTCAATCCGTGATTGTTATATTTTGGATCTTTATTATTATCAGATGTAGCATTTATAGGATTTTAAGCCCCTCTCTCTCACTGTCAAGCACAAAAACAAAAGTGGAGCTCTTCGACATTGTCACATCGCAAGGGTTATTTATTTAAGAGTCATGAGTGCATGGTTTGGTTAGGTAAGGTAAGGTTGATTATGGGCACTTCTGTTTGACAAATATACGGAAGTTCATATTTTTCAAGTTAGATCTGATTCGGCCTTTCCTTCTACCCGTTCCTATTGAAGTGGCTAAGCACGATATAATAAAAATAATAATTTGCACATGTTTATCTTCTGATTCTCTCTAGTTGGATTCTTCTTCTTTTATTTATTTTTTACTTGGAAAAACTATACATACAAGTTTTTAGTAGGGTTCGATCTGTGACTTCAAAATCACATGAGTGATAAATTTCCTCTGAGCTTCGAGGTGATCAAATTGTCAATTGCTCCAAGAAAAACGTGACATGGGTTCAAGCATCTTGCAATGTCGAAGGGTATATTTATTTATAAAATTAATTTTTTTTAAGGAATTATCTAAAACATGTAATGATTTATTCAGAAATGAATTGACTTTGAAGGTTCAAAGTGGGGAAAAATCCACTAGTCAATGCTCCACATAAAGCTAATCCTTTGTCCGGCTTCGGGCAAGTTCCCTATTTGATCTATATAAATATTTTCGTCTTGACTCAATTCTATATTGATAAACATCAAACATGTCAAAACACAAACAGCTTTCAGTGCAGTCCCATTCAAGATGTATTTACAATACCAATTATTTATTTATTTTTGTTAAAATCGTCACTCTCTAACAAGCCAAAGCATGCTCCAAGCAGCTCACAAAGATTAATTTATTAGAAAATCATAAAGTAGGTATCAACCTCATCTATACAATAGTGCACAAACATAAAATAACACTTCTATGCCAATTTTTTTGTTAGTCTTCTGGATGACTGTACACTATTTAGTATGAATACATGTAGTGTATTCATCAATAATAATGTGCCATGTCACGTCTCCTATTCCCTACCATGAGACTTAAAAAGTCATCCCCTTTTGAATTTAAATAATCTATCCAATTGAAGCTTTGTGTACCGTTAAACATTATGTTTCTTAATATACAAATACAATCCTAAGGAATTCTAACTAGTTACTTCAAAAACAACCTAAATATTATATATCCTCCATTACTGACCAAATTATGCCCTTCTCTGATGCTAACAATAGGAAGCAAACTCAAATATGTTTCGAAATCAGGTGAACTGTCTTCTCATGTAAGTATCTTGGTGTACAAAGATCGGATCCTGAGTATTCTATGGAGGGAATTGAGGTTGTCCCATCGCTATATGGCTACTCTGATTATTAGGACCACTCCAAGGATTGTTACTTAATGTCTTTGCTGAATTTAAGGTGATGTAATAGAGAATTCCAAGCACCACACTCGAAAGAGAAAAAAATGCACCAACTTCAAACACAAAAAGCCATGCGATCCATGAATCAGAAACCGTAAAATATGCATTCATCTATAAATATTGTAGAAATGTCATACATCAATTCTCTCAAAAGTTTAAATTTGTGAAAAGTAGGCCTAACAATCTATTAATACTCTTTAACATTCTCTTTCGAGTGAGTTACTTTGTGTTTGCCTATCGCTTGAATTTTACTGGAGAATGAATTTCTTTATCTTTTTGTAATGCACATTAAACTTGGAAATTCTAATTGACATTGGGGGTTGCCACATGGATTCAATCCGAAGATCTTACTACTGATATTATGTATAAGTGTCACACACTAATTCTCCCAAAAAATCAAACATTATCTTAAAAAATTATTAATACTCTTTAACAAATACAATCGAAAATATGGAAGAAATTTACCATGAATAACTTCAAATATCTAATTACTATGAAACAACAATGCAGACTAGTGAAATAGTCCAACTAGAGTTGGATGGTTGGGGATTCCTTATGCAACAGATACAACCCATCGAAGCATTGATTCTTGTTGGAACAAGTACGTTAAAAATAGTGTAAGAACGATGTTACCGATAAAATAAAATGAATTGTTTAGGTTTAGTCGCAAACTAGGTCGCTCTCTTTAAGATGTTTCGCGGCTTTGTTCAAATTTGTGCAAACAAATACAGCCTCGTCGTCCCTAGGATAAAACATCTCATAATCTTTGTTTTCTGTGTCGGAACTTCACTACACTGATGAAGACCGAAATGATACACTTGTAAAAATTTGTTGCTTAGAAAAATCAAAATAATTTAGGATCTTCTTCCTTTTCTTTCTGAGAGTTTTTTTTCTTAGTAAGATATGTTTACAAATTATTATAGAAACTGAGAGCTGATGCCCTCTATTTATATGTTCAAAAAACGTGTGACCGTTATGATAATAACGGTCATGTTTGGGTAAAAAGTATAACAGTCATTTTATAAAAGGAAAAGTAATGGTTATTTTTTGAGTAAAGAAGAGTAACGATCATTTAATAGATATTTCTAAGTAAAGAAAAAATAACAATCATATTCTAAGTAAAAAAATAATGGTCATTTTTTGAGTAGAGAATTTTTTGAGAAAAAAAGTAACAACCATTTTCTTAGTTGAAAATTATTTTAATAAAAAAACATTTTCCACAAAAAAAATCCACCTCACCTCACACACACGCACTCGGACTCGGCTCTGCACGATCGGTCGGTCAGATGGACAGCGGTGTATGCGCACATGTGATATCACATTTGCCTAGTTTCTCCCCCCTTCCACAAAAGTGGGTACCCCTTTGGGGCCCAAACCCAATAGTCAATCCTTTTCTATTTATACATCCCCTAAGTGATGTAAAATAGCAATGTGAGACAAGGCAAAAAATTGGCATCATTTGTTTTATAAAAATTCATTTTTTTTCAATAAGTTTTCATCGAGCAATCATCAATTAAAAATATAAGATTGTGTATAATCAAAAGGTGTCTCTCGACTTGAACCTTTGCATAGTGTTGATGCTTTAAAATATACTAGAGTAACTCGTAGTTTTGAACTATATCTCTAACAACATTACACACACAACCTTTCCAAGGTATAGTTTGAAAAGCCTATGCTTTACGGCCATGAACGTTTATCCCAATAAAGTGAATGCTCTAGTAAATTTTGCCCAAAAAGTTTCATAGGAAGCGGCCACACTTCCACATTCACATAGGTGAGTCTATCAAGAGCACTCATGTAGCTATGTACTCCATTCCACATAGAGTATAGAACTCATTAAGAGTTTAATAACTAACTCATCATTTTCTATCGCTTTAGGATTTCATGCTTCTAACAATATAAAATGGGACTTCAAAATAACATGATTAATTTCATATCACTTCATGACTTGTTATTACCCATTGAACTTATTTCGTGGGATCTACAGTCTATAATTTGGGTTACCATCACGAGTGACTTTTCATTTTAAGGGCATTAGTCCCATTCCTTTTGAGGTTTTAAAAACCTTCTCTCTCGATAATCTTTTCGTCAAATGATCTGCCAAATTTTTATCAAAATGTACATGATCCACTCTTATAGCTCCCGTAGAGAGAAATTCTCTAACAATACTATGCTTACGACGTATCTGTCATCTCTTTCCATTGTAGTAACAATTCTAAATCTTTGCAATAGTCGCGGTACTATCGTAGTGGATCAGGACAGTTGGTATCAGTCTTTCCCATAAAAGAATCTCAGCTAACAGACTTCTTAACTAGCCTACTTCTTCACTAGCAGTAGCTAGTGCTATCATTTCAAACTCCACTGTAGATTGAGCCAATATTATCTGTTTCTTAGACTTCTAAGAAACATCTCCACCAGCTATGCTAAATATATAGCCGCTAGTTTCTTTGGAGTCTTCTGATAAAATGTTTCAATCAACATTGTTGTATCCTTCTAGAACAATGAGAAACTTTTTATAATGTAATCCAAGGTTCATAGTTCTCTTAAGGCATCTTATAACCCTTTTAATAGAATTCCAATGCTCTATACTAGGTTTACTAGTAAACCTACATAGTAGTCCCACAACATAAGCTATGTCTGGTCTAGTGCAATTATTAGCATAACGTAAGCTACCAATGATGCTCGCATACTCAGTTTTTCTAACAATGTCTCCTGTGTTCTTGAAAAACTTTACACTAGGATCATAAGGAGTACATATTGGTTTACAATTAAAGTAATTATATTTCTTTAAGATCTTCTCAATGTAATGAGATTGATATAAAGAAATTCCCTTTTTAGACTTGGTAATCTTTATACCAAGGATTACACTCGCTTTTCCAAGATCTTTCATATCAAAGTAAGCATTTAACAAAGTTTTCACATTATTTACAACATGAATATTTGATCCAAAAATAAGCATGTCATCCACATATAAACATATAATAGTGCAAATGTCATCTTCTAATTTATAATAAATGCATTTGTCACTTTCATTTATTTTGAATCTATGTTAGATAACTAGATTATCAAATTTTTCATGTCATTGCTTAGGTGCTTGTTTTAGACCATAAAGACATTTATCTAGTTTACAAACTTTATTTTCTTGACATGGGACAACAAAACCTTTAGGTTGATCCATATAAATTTCTTCTTCTAAGTCACTATTTAAAAAAGTAGTTCTGACATTTATTTGGTGCACTACTAAATCATGGATAGCAACAAAAGAGAAAATTACACATATGGAAGTTATTCGTGTGACTGGTGAAAAGGAATCAAAGAAATCTACATTTTTCCTTTGCATATACCCTTTGACTACTAGACGAGCTTTGTACTTTTTAATAGTACCATCAGGTTTTAATTTCTTCTTTAGTATCCATTTACATCCTATGGTTTTTCAATTAAGAGGTAAGTCAACTAAATGTCAAGTTCTAAAATACTCAAGAGAGTCCATTTCAGCATTTATGGCTTATTCCCATAAGTTGGCATCTAAAGAATATAATGAATTTTTAAGAGTTTGGGGATCTTCCTCTAAGGTATAAGCATAAAAATCAGACCTAAAATCCTTAAGGGTTCGAGCTCGTTTACTTCTCCTAATTTCACTGTTTAAATCCTCATTTTATTCACTAGTTTTAGTTATGGGTAAACTACTAGAAGACGAGTCTCCACTATTTTTCAATTTAAAGGAAAACCTATGTTCATAAAAGTCAGCATCATTTGATTTTATAACTACATGATCATTTAAGTCATAGAATTTATAAGCTTTATTATTCATAACATATCCTATGAATACATATTCATATGTTCTACTAGCGTGTTTATTTCTTTTAGGATCATGGATCCTAACATAGGCTAAACAACCTCAAATTTTAAAATAGGTTAAGTTAGAATTCTTATTTTTCAAAATTTCATATGGTGAAATTTTACTAGTAGATTTAGGCACTTTATTTAGCACATAACAAATAATTAATAAAATTTCTTCCCACCAATGGGAAGCAGCACCAAAGTTTAATAAAATTGTAAGAAATGATTCAGTAAAAGTTCTATTTTTTCTTTCAGTTTTGCCATTCATTTCAGGAGAATAAATTGCAGTTTTTTCATGAATGATTTTATGTGTTTTATAAAAATCATTGAAAATATTAGAATTATATTCAATGTCTCTATCACTTCGAAACCTTTTTATTTTTATGTTAAATTTATTTTTAATTTCAGTCATAAATGTTTTAAACATGTCAAATGCTTCACTTTTATTTTTCATTAGATATATATAAGTGTAATTTGAACAGACATCTATAAAAATTATAAAATATCGTTTTCTATTTCTTGTTAAATTTCCATCAAGTTCACATATGTCATATTGTATTAATTCTAAAGGTTAAGATTCTCTAATTACTGACTTATGTGAAGTTTTGGTTATTTTAGCTTGTCTACAAAAGTCACATTTTTCAAAATCATTCAAAGATAGTTTAGGAATTACTTCTAAGGTACTTATGTTCTTGATTATGCATTTATTAACATGATAAGGTCTAACATGCCAAATATTAAAAGAACTCAACATATAAGCAGAAGAAGAAGCTTTATTAATTTCAATGTTTAATTTAAACATGTCATCAGTGACGCATCATTTCCCAACAAATATATTATTTTTAGTATTTGTATATAAATCAACCCCTATAGTTTGAGTAAACCCAACTTTGTTAAGAAGATATCTTGAAACTAAGTTCTTTCTCATTTCTAGAGTATGAAGGACATTCTTCAAGATGACAATTTTTCCAAAGGTAAACTTGAATGCCACCTCACCAATACCAACAACTTTAGTGGAGTGAGAGTCGTCCAACAACACTTTCTTATCCTCAGACTTAGAGTAGGACTTAAAAATGTCTCGATCATAGCAAACATGGTCAGAAGCACCAATGTCCACCCACCGCCCCTCGGATCCACCAACAAAATTGATTTCAAATATCATAGCAATAAGTTGATCTTCGATAAGGTTCGCTTGCGAGGCATGACAATTCTTGTTCTGATAGTTCCTGGCCAAGTGGCCATGTCTGTTACAACTATAACACATGAATTTGTTATTTCTTGGAAGGGGGTTGAGGTCCATTCTAGGGAGGATAGTTTATGTTTTTATTTTGGTGATTGTGGTTTTGGTTATTATTACGATTAAGAGTTTTCATATTTCTTTCTTTAGGTTTCAGAATTGCAGATAAGGATTTCTTATTGGTACTACTGTTTGAGACAATGAGTACTTTATCTCTTTGATCTTGTTTTCAAGCTTCTTCTTCTATTCGTAAACGAGTTATAAAACTTTCTAAAGAAAATTTCTTAGTTTTATATCTAAGTGTATTCTTAAAATCTTTCCAAGTAGAGGGTAATTTATCTATAATAACAGCTACTTAATTTTTTTATCTAAATAATAGCTACTTGAAATTGTTCATCTCAATAACAGCTACTTAAAATTGTTATATAATAACAACTTATTGTATAAAAAAGTGTTATATATCTTGTATCTGTAACCCTAATGTTTGAGATCAATAACAAAAATGTCAATAAAGTTTAACTTGTTGTAAAAATATTCTCAACGTTTAGTTCTATTAACATTTATAATTTTCTTTCAATATTAATGGTTAAACATGATATTGAAAAATTATTTCTTTTAACAAAAATGACCCAAAAGACATAAATGTTAACGAAACTAAACGTTGAAAGTATTTTTGTAACAAATTAAATTTTTAGGGTATCTTTACCATAAGCCGAAAAGGTTATGAAAATAAAAATGTCAATAAAGTTTAACTTGTAAAATGTGCATTCTAATTACTGATCTCCTACCTTTCTCCATTTTTCTCTTGGCTTTATATAACAATTGACCCTTTATTTTTGTACTTTTTTGCTCTTGGTGGTAAATATTTTACCCTTATTTTTGTCTATTTTACTTTTAGTTGTAAATATTATTTCTATTATTCTCAAATTCATGCATATAAAATTTAGTTATATCACTTAAAATATTTTAATTTTAATTGTTTATATTAATGTATTTTTATTAAGAAATAAGGATAAATGATCAAATTTTATTTTTATCAATTTTATAATCATTTTTTTCTATTGTTAAAGAAAATGTATGAAATTAATATCTCAATCATAATTCAAAATATGAGAAAAATAAAAATAGAATGAAATAATAATATATATTTTTTGTCGTAATTAACTTTCTCAAATTATAAAAATTAAACTACTATAAAATAATAATTAAGGAACTAAATTTCTTTTCTTGACATAATCAATTAATAATCTAGGGTTTAAACGAGTTGTGTGATTAGTGTAGTTATTTAAAAAAAAATACAATACTAATTACTTATTTTATAGAATAATATTAATTTCAAATGAATGTATTAATTAAAAAAATATGTTAGAGTTCATTCTATTTTAATTAATAGTTATCTCTCACGTTAATAACAATAACTTACTACATAAAAAAATGATCCATATTCTCTAACCCTAAAGTTTGAAACATGTAATAAAAAAGTCATTAAAGTTTAATTATTACAAAAATATTATCAACATTTATTTTTGTTAATATATATTCTATCGATAATTTTCGTTGGATATTGATAATTAAATGTGATATTAAAAAATTAATTTTTTTAGCAAAATATGACCGAAATGACACTACACCAAAATGCGGTATTTAAGTCGATATATAAAGTCGATCTTTGAAAAAACCTGACTTATAATGGATTTAAAGTCGGTTCGGTGTAGAATCGACGCTACACATAGCGTCGATTGACGTGTCGAACCGATACTATACATAGCGTCAATTGACGTATTGAACCGATACTACATATGGACGTAGCGTTGATTATACGTGTCAACCGATACTACACAGGTGGATAGCGTCGGTTTGACACATCAATCGACGCTACGAACTACGTGGATAACGTTGGTTGACATGTAGAATCAATGCTACACACATAGATATTTCATTTTCTCTTCTTTCTTCACCAAATAGAAACTATTCCAAGCATTGTATAACTCTCAAAAACCCAAAACTTTCTCCATTTCTCCTTTATTTTTTCTCATTTTCTGGCCACCTACGACCACCAATTACAGTGTCAGTTAGTGAGTTTTCTTCATCTCTAACTTATCTTTTAGATCCTCTATTTTTTTGAGTAAAATGCTCAAAAACTTTATAATCATTTCTCACTTATAAAATGTCATTTTTTCTTCATTTTCTTCATTTTGTAACTTTATTTACTCTTGTAAGCATTTCTATTAATCCTACGCACTTATTATTCATATTTTGTTTTTGTATATTATGTGTATAAATTTTTGTATTATATATGTAGGTTTTGTATTATAACATGAGGAGAAAAATATGATGATTTTGAATGACAGTATAATACCATAGTAATTTTTCTGTTATTAATTAATATTTAATTTTTTAATTATTTGTATTATTTAAACTATTTGTAAAACAAATTTTAATTTTTTTCTGTTATTATGTAGTTATCGAATACAAATTTTAATTTGAATATAATAAAAAATGAATAAATTTTGTAAAAAAAATTAAAAATTTATAGTTGATTCAAGACATGAATCGAATTTAAACATAAAATCATTATATTTAAATTCTGTTATTAAAAGTCGTTTTTGTAATAGTGTGACATGACAAAACTAAACCTTAATATCGTTTTTTATCAAATATGGTCATTTTTACTTTACGTCTATGACGTTAGGAAAATAAAAAATATTTAAGATTTTTGAAATTATATTCTAAGGTAAAATTAAATTTCTATTAATAATAATAATTTTTATATTATTTTTAAAAATAAAATTTAAATCCAATTTTTTTTTAAATAAAAACATTTTTGCTCTCCTTTCGGACTCTCTCTTTCTCATCGGTAAAAAAATATTATTTTTTTAATTTTAATTTATATATTTAAATAACTTCATAATTAAAAATAATTTTTTTAATGTTTAAATAATGAAATTAGATGTACACAAATAAAAAGAAAAGGGAGATTGAAAAAGATTAAGAGAAGTAAGATTGGTAAAAGAAAAAAATGATTGTTTTTGAAAGAGAGGTTAAGTATTTTATTTTTAGAAAAAATCTAATTTTATCCTTATTGATATTTTTAAAAATTAAATTAATTTACTCTATCTAAAAAAATATTAAATTAACCTAATTAATTTAAAATAAAAGAAATTAAAGTGCCCAATCAAAGAGCTACAGACTAAAGTCACCCTAATTAGGATTACTTGTAATTTTGATGTTTAATTATTAATAGGACAAATTTAAATAAATCTTAAATAATATAATGTAATATAATATTATTAATAAATACGATACTTTATAAGATTATTGTATTTAATTTCTTGAAAAGCATAAATCCATATCCAATATTCAATTAAAATGGCAAACAATATAATTAGTAAAATGTCATAGAATCAATAAATAACACCTCCTAATTTATCACATTATCTTGTTTCAAATTAACCATACATTAATCTTTGATATAAAATCATTGCCTATTAAAAGCAATATTAGAAATATAACAAAAAAAAACATCATTAATATTTATAATTATAAAAAAGTATACATTACCTAAAATTCATATGATTTTGTTATTAAAAAAGTTTGATACGTCCTTTTATATTAAATATCGTTCAATTAAACGTAATTTAAATTAAACAAGATTTATTTAGACAATTTTAATGTTTAATGTCTTTAAATTAGTTTTATTTGATGCTATTTTTACTACTATATTTTAAGGATGTAATTTTTTAGGGATAATTTCTCAAAATCTTTGATTGAAAAAGAATATTACTATCTATAATCATAATTATGTCCGACAAATAGTTATAAATGTTTATATAGTAGAAACTAAAATGTAATTAGCCTATATATTTAGATATTTGTTTGATTTTATTTATTGAGCGTTCTTATTAGGAGAGTAATAATATTATCATTAATATATAGTTTTTTTCTGTTTTTAGAAATCAATATATTGTTACGTACTTATGTTAATCTCGTAATTGCTTTGAATACAGCAATTTTTCACCTTAGATTTTATAAATAATTATACACGTGTACCATTACTTTTTAAATTAAAATACAAAATCACTAATTTTTTAGGTTTGAAATCTATATCTTCTTAGATATACCTTTATCAGCAATTTATTAGTGTGATGGTGGGTTTGTTATACAAATGAGAAAAAAAGGATCAGCGCTAAGAAACAAATTATAATTTTTGCTAATTAACAATAGCGATCCGCAAAAGGAACTAGATAAGAAAAAATAACAATAATTTTTTTTTTGGGCTTTGTGTTTTGTTGTATTTTCGTGTTTCTCGTTTCGAGTCTGCTCTTTGCCCTTTTCGTCTCGGCTTCGTTGCTTTGGCCTAAATGTTAATGCATCTAAAATTTAGTTATCAGTTAGAATATTTTAATTTTTTTTAATAATTTATTCTTTTATTAAGAAAAAATTACAGCACAGTAACGATAAATAATTAATTTTTTAATTTTTTATCAATTTTATAATAATTATTTTTTATTATTAAAAACAATATATAAATTTAATATTTCAATTACACTTAAAAATAATCATTTTTCATGTGCTATAACCTTTTTAAAATAAAAAAAAATAAACTAATATAAAATAAAAATAAAGGAATTAAACTTTTCTTCTTAACATAACCTATTACTAACTTGTTATACACTATAAATATTATTATATATTGTTACCAACGAATTCGTGGCTAAATCACATGTAATACATTTAGACACCTAGAAAATATAAGATTTGAAATGAGGTATACGAGTAATATAATTATTTAAAAAATATATATAATTATAATAACTAAGTAACTTATTTTAACAAATAATAATTGAAGAAAAATAATTATAATAATTTTTTTATTAATTTATAATATTTATAATCTTTGACAATGATGTTAAAAACTTGAATAGTACACAAATTATGTGAACAATAAATAGTTAAATATATGTATTACAATAAGTAATATAATAATAAGAAAATATAATTCATACATAAATTATTTTATTAGAAATTAATTTTTAAACTAAAAAAATAAAAATCAATTTTTTGTGTTTTTATATTTTAAGGAAGTAAAATTAAAATAACTAAAAGTAAATAACAATAATTAATTAAATCAGATTTGATAACTAATAATATATATATGAAAATATCTAAAAATACTTAATCCTTTAATTTTTTAAACACGTGAATAACTAAAATCCTCTCGTATAATTATCAATTAATTATATGACAAATTGAATCTAACATATCGTGTATTCATCTTTTAAGTAAACTACACATCATATAATAATTAATTTAATCATACTCTTCTGCTAATTAAATTACATACTATTTATTAAATTCATCAATAATTTAATAATTTTCTCAAATTTATTTAATTGTTTTTATAGATAAATTGTTAGTCAAACAATTAATAGCATAAAATCAAATTAAATAATATAATTAAATTAAAATTATAGTAAAATATTAAATCACGTGGTGAAAATTTAGTTCATAAGATACATAGATTAATAAATTAACTACACATAATTGTGTTTATAAAGTTTATATTTTTCATAAAAAAATATATAAAAATTGACAAAGAAAATAATATAGGAAGAAATATAATCAATCTCTTTTATAGTGTTAATCTTCTTTTGAATATACACAAAAATTATATCCTCTTTTAATTATTTTTTTATATTTTTTCTCTTTTTATTCAAAAAATTGGATAAAAATACGCTAACGACGATAACTTAATATTTATGTGGTGATTTGGGATTAAATAGTAATAAAATGATTAAGGTGTATAAATTTTTCAATATAAAAAATTATTTAATACGCAGAACAGAGTGTCATGCTAGCGTAAAGAAAATCAACTTTACTTCATTAAAAATTAATAAAGAGGTTTATAAATTAAAATTATCCAGTGGTGGTGGCGGTTGTTGTTGATGATTTTTTTTTTCTTTTCTATGAGCTGCAAATGAAGCTCTAACTACCTTGCTGACAAAGTTCAGAGCCCCCTCTCCACGAGCAGAAGCGTATTCTGTCACACATGGCCACTAATCTACGATGGAACTCTCTAGCGGCACCACTTCCGGCAACGGCAAGGCCCAGTAAGTTTATTAAAAGCCCAAGATTGGCACACCAATTGGTATTTGGCATGCAAGTTCAGGCCTTTCGGCGAAGCGACATCGACGGCTTCGCTAAGCGTATGGCGTCTGGCGACGCTTTGAGAGACGCGTGGCGGACTGCCAACGATGGCTTCGAGCGATTCCTTTTCGAAGCTAAGAAGACATCTGAGCGGTTAGACCGCCGCTACTCGGTCTCCACTAGGCTCGACTCAGTGGCTCGAGTCGCTGTCTCTAGGGTTCATGAAATCGATAGGGAGCTCGAGATTGGCTCGCGTTGGCGCGCCTTTTCTATGGACTTTAGCAGAAATTGGCCCATGGTTTGTTATCGCAAGAGCTCTCTATATAGATTTAGTCGGTTAATGTTTATCCCTGGGATATGATATGCATATTGAAGAGTAGCCCTATTTACATAGCAATTTTTTTATTTTTAGAAACACTAGAACATTAAATTATTAAGCAAAATTTTAAATCGCTAAGGCATTAGTGTTTTCTCCTCTAGAAAAAGCAATTATCATATTGAAGTGAAACTTGTTTGATTTTTATACTTGATTGCAGTACAGAAAACAGCTTACTGATTTTCTGGACTCTCCATTGGGCAGGAGTTTCTCGGTAATTATCAAATTTAACTTCCTTTTCTATTCCCTTCTTTAATGCTAATGACTCGATACAAATTTGTATTGACACGTAAAATCATTTTGAAAAATAAAAAAGTGATTAATTTTTTTGGATAATTCTTACATGAGTTACGATATAAGTGACTTGTGTATAAATTTATGTATCATTAACTTTTCTCAACACCTTTACAACTAATATGGTATTCCACGAGCCAAAATAACTTTTAAAATGAAGAAGTTATTCGTTTCAAGAAAGTTCTGACACATGACACACCATATTGCATTTTAGCATTTTTTTTCTTTGAGAAATTATTCATTTCTTTTAGAGTAAGTTATGATGTACTACATACCATAAATGTGAGATTAATGCAACTATTTAAAAATAAAAAATAATAACCAATACTTAATAAGAAAAGTAAGCGATGTGAATTTTTATGCTGTATTAATGACTTTTATGAAGCTCGTTAAATTTAGATTATGATAAAAGCATGAGCTTATATCATCTTCGTGATTGTTGCAAAGGGTGAGGGGATTTATGAGAACTAGAAATGAAAGTTCACATTGATTGATTGTGGTAGAAGATGATTGTTGGTATATTTGCTCCTACTTTTGAAACGCTGTAAAAGCTATTTGAAACTAAACTAATTTTTCTTTTGTAAGTGCTTTTAGGTTCAAAAATCACATTTTGTAGTTCCTGACATAAACACAGTAAATTTGCTTATTCCTAGAAGTACTTTCTTACGAGAAATTTTGTCTGAGTCATAAATAATCAAATCCAAGGCCATGATAGAGTAGTGACATGAAACACTACCTTAAAAGTCGTGTTACATAGCATTTTCCTAATAGAAATACAAATCATGAAATCTTAAACTCTTCAAAATATAACATATATTGAACGTTTATGTTGTATAACTTGGTTTGACTATTTGCTCTAGTAGTTTTTGGTTTTGCTGTGATTGGCTGCAACTTAAAAACTAGAATGAGAACACCAAGATCATATACAAGGAATTTATGTATTCAGTAAAATTTGGAATGTGAATACGGGAAAGTTCATAATATGATTGTTAGAGTTGTGGATTACTGAATGTTTTTACCATGCTGGATTAATTTTCAAACATTTTGAATTACAATTTGACTTGGTCCTTAGCTGAATTAATTTTTATTTTCTCATCTCCCTCTATTTGTAGACAATTTTCTTCCTCTGGTTTGCTTTATCTGGATGGCTTTTCCAGTTTTTTATTTTTGCAATGTGGGTGCTTCCATTTGCTGGTCCTCTTCTCATTGGAACTATGGCCAATAACTTGGTTATAAAGGTATTGCTGAACTTACCTCTAATCTTCTATTACTTTACATATGCGTATGCTCGAGATGTATTTCAAATGCGAGAAGATATAGAAGTATAGACTTTTTGTAATGACCATATGCTTATGTTAAGTTCATCTGTGTGTTATTGATTCATTTTGTACAAAACACATACTAACACAGGACTTAAGTGACTAATGAATGTCTTTAAAATGTTTTATGAAAATTTGTAAACTAGATGATTGTGAGAATATTCTTTTATTTTATATATCTAAAATGATACTCTAAGTCTCCTTTTATAATACAAAATCTGAGAATAAATAAATAACATAAAATCTAAAATATCCCTAATAATAAGTAACTAATATATATAGTTTTGAATGAGTAAAACAATTCCAACTGCTTCAAGATTGCTACACTCCTCCTTAAGTTGGATCATATATATTAATCATCCCCAACTTGTCCATAAAATCATCAAAATTTTGTTGCGAAAGTTTTTTGATAAAGATATCTACCGTTTGTTCTTTTGTGGGAACATATATCACATAAATAATTTTGTTATCAATCTTTTCTTTAATAAAATGTCCATTCACATTTACATGTTTGGTACGATCATCTTAGACTGGATTGGAGAAATACTGATGGTTATTTTGTTATCACAATAGACTTTGAATGAAGTCTTAGTTTTGATTTGTAGTTCTTCTAAAAGTTTTCTTTGTCACAATCCTTTCACATATCTCTTGCACAACTGCTTAGAATTCTGATTTAGTGCTACTTCTTGCTACCACATTTTATTTATTACTCTTCCAGGTTACAAGTTTTTTCCGAACAAATGTGCAATATCTAGTAGTAGTTCTCCTATCCTCTACTGAACCTATCTAATCTGCATTTGTAAAAAATCTTTATTTCTCGACCTTTACCCTTTTTAAAGAGTAGTCATTTTCCTGGAGACCATTTGAGGTATTTGAGAATTCGGTATACAACATCTAAATGCATTTTTGTTGGTGAATGCATATGTTGAATGACCACACTAACTGCAAATTCAATGACGGGTCTTGTGTGAGACAAATAGATTAACTTTCCTACTAACTTTTAATACCTTTCTCTATCAACTGGTCGTTCATTATCCTTTATTTTGACTAGTGATTTCCATACCCAATAAGTACTGTATTTGACCCAGATCTCTTACTTTAAAGTCAATAACTAAAATTTTCTTGAGTCTTTCAATCTCAACTAGATTATCCCGATTATGACGATTGAATGACCACACTAACTGCAAATTCAATGACGGGTCTTGTGTGAGACAAATAGATTAACTTTCCTACTAACTTTTAATACCTTTCTCTATCAACTGGTCGTTCATTATCCTTTATTTTGACTAGTGATTTCCATACCCAATAAGTACTGTATTTGACCCAGATCTCTTACTTTAAAGTCAATAACTAAAATTTTCTTGAGTCTTTCAATCTCAACTAGATTATCCCGATTATGACGATATCATCAACATACACAATTTTAATTGTCTTCGATCCTTATTTAGATTGTTGGGAAAAAAGGGTGATCTAACTGCCCTTATTGGTATCCTTGACCTTTTATTACCTTTGCAAACCTATCAAACCACGTCTTAGATGACTGTTTAAGATCATGGAGAGATTTATTAAGCTTGTTGGTCAATTTTCCTCCCCCTGTTTACAAAAACTTGGAAGTAGTGTCATAAAAACTTCCTCGTCCAACTTTCCATTGAGAAAAACATTTTTTATATCAAGTTATTAAAGCGATCAGTCCAAATTTGTTGCTATTGATAATAGAACTCGTACAATATTTAATTTTACTACATGTGCAAAAAAATGTGTGTAGTCGATCTCATAGGTTTGAGTAAACCCCTTAGAAACCAGACATGCTTTATATAGTTCAATTGTACCATCAACTTTATATTTTATGATGAAGATCCATTTGCATCCTACAGGTTTTTTCCCTTGTGGTAGACTGACCACTTACCAAGTGTCATTTTTTATCAAAGCATGCATTTCTTCCATTATTAATGCTTTCTACCTAGGAACTTCCCATGCTTCTTGCATATTTGCTAGGATTTTTATTCTATCAAAGTTAAAAGTAAAAGCACGAAATGTAGGAGACAAAGTATGATGACACAAATTTTGAGATGGGGTGGAGAGTACAAGGCCAACATTTTCTGAGAAAAATAGTTAAATTGTTACTAGGAGGTTCAAAATTACATGTGTTGGGAAGAGACCCAAGGACACATGAGCTATCATCGGATTTGATTCTCTTAGTCTTTCAAATGTGATGATTTTGAGTTTTGCCTCCATAAGTAAACAATCATATCCTATCTTTTTGTGTGACGGCATCTCCTTTTGAGTTCACGTTATTTTTTGTAACTGGTTCATTAGAACGATGTAGTGTGGAAGATTCAGGAATATAAAGATTAAGTTGAAGAACTTGATCTTCACTAGCATTCTCTCCCTGAAAAACAGGTTTGTGAAAATAAGGTTTGTTTTCAAGGAATGTGACGTCAAGACTAGTGTATACATTTTTTGTAGATTTTTACAATATAGGTAGCTCTTTCGAGTGGGGGAATATCCAAGGAATACGCATTCGAGTGCTCGTGGATCCAATTTGCTTCGGTGATGTGTACAAAAGTTGTATTTCCAAATACTTTGAGAGGTATGTCAGATAGAAGACGAGAATGCAGAAAACATTTTTGTAGAGTTTGGATAGGCGTTTGAAATGAAAGGATTCAATTGAATATTTTGTTTATCAGGTAGGTAGATGTCAAAATTGCATCACTCTAAAAGGATTTTGGCATATTGGTGGTGAACATTATAGACGTGGGTCTATTTTTTCGTTCAGTAACTCCATTTTTGCTGAGTGTCAACACATGAAGTTTGGTGAACTATCCCGTGATGTAAAAGATAAATCCCTAAAGTAGAAATGAAATATTCGATATTGTTGTCCGTACCCAAAATCTAAATTTATGTTTGGAACTGTGCTTGGATCATAGAGTGGAAGTTGATAAATATAGTACAAACATCGGTTTTGTCATTTAATAAATAGACCAAACACATCCGAGCGTGGTCATCATCAATAAAGGAGACAAATCATTTCGTATTAGTACGATTTAGGGTAAACGGGGTCTGAGAGATCCCATAAATCACTGTGAACGGTAGTAAATGATTCGAATGGTGCATATTTTTTTGTTTTTTTGGGAAAATATGTACGTTAATGTTTTTCAAATTCACAAATTTTACACCGTAACTCATGGAACTTTTTATCGAAAAAATATAAAGAAACAACTGTTTTAAATATTGAAAGTTAGGAAGACCCATTCTAAAGTACTATAACTTAATTTCACTATCCCTAGAACAAGTGTAGACCCACAACTTGCATTTTGATATTGGCCACTTACATGGGATTTGTCAAAGTAGTCGAGTTTCCACATTCTTTAGCACTATCAATCATTGTTCTCGATGATAGGTCTTGAAATACATAGAATGAAGAGAAACTTAGCAAAGCAATTAGAATGTTTCGTCAATTGACTAATATATAACAAATTGCATGATAATTTTGGAACATGAAGAACAAACTCAAGAGTTATAGAGTTATAGAGTTAAAAGGTTTTATACCCTCTTTTCCTGTAATAAGATAGAGTTCTATCTTTAATTTTTACTTTAAGATTTCTAACATAAAGAAAATAAGAGGAAAAAAGGTGATATGCAACAATTAAGTAATCTGATGTGCTAGAATCAATAATCTAGAGGGTTTTAATTTTAGAGGTAGTACTAAGAGCTTGTAAGATGTTACCTTTATGGGCTAGCAAACTAGTAGGGTAGTACTAAGAGCTTGTAAGATGTTACCTTTATGGGGTAGTAAACCAGTAGAAATATACGTAGAGAGACCATACATTTGAAAGCTGGAGAACATTTTATAGATTTGTTCCATTTGTTCCAAGTTGAAGGTTCTATTAGAAGTGGATTTTATCCCTTGAGATGTCTCTATCTAATACTCAAATAATAGTTTGATAACCTCGGCTTCTATTATTATACTGTCTTGGTTTTCAATCTACGGATTTTCCATGTATTTCATAGCATATATCTTTTGAGTCCATTTTTTTAGGACAATGTTCACACCAAGAATGCATTGTTTTGTCGTTGTTGATTGGCACTAAATTGAGAGCCAATTGAGGAAGGTCCATGGGATAAAAAAGAATGCAGTGTGTCCACGGGCTGAAAGCCCATTTCCAGGCCCAGTTCAATCCCTATGTTCAATTCCCTTTTTGGTCCAAGCTCGAGCCCACTCAGCTTATTAGGACTGATCCTTCACGAAGACGCATTGCCAAGCTTTGTCGTTCTTTGCGACGGACCTCAGAAAACACCTTTCGGGTGGTGGGTAAGTGTCGTCGGTCGAGAAGCCTCCCTTTCACGTCATCGAATTCGTGGTTCAGGCTGGCAAGGAACTCAAACATTCTTTTGCTTTCCACCCTCAATTTGAACCGAACACTATCCTCCTTGCACACCCAAGTGTCATCGGACTTGAGGTCCAACTCCTGCCACAGTGTGACCATTTCCATATAATAATCAGTCACCTCCCGATTGCCTTGCTTCATCTTCCACAATTGGGTTTTAATCTTGAAGATTTGTGAGAAATTTTTTGTGTCCGAGTAGTTCTTGCGAATAGCCTCCCAGATGTCTTTCGTTTTTGGCAAGAACAAGTAAGTTTTTCCAATTGAGGGAATCATAGAATTTTCTGAGTTCCATTTCTGACGGCTGACAGGGTGTGTAGAATCTAGCTCCTCTATTTCTCCTATAAGGTAACCTATTTTTTTTTGTCGTTAATTACTAGTTTGATGGATTGTGTTCACTCACGGTAATTTTTTCCTTTGATTTTCTCGGCTGTGAGCTGGATGGACAAACTATCGAATCCTATCAAGCTAATTGTTGGATTTTTTCCTGTGTCTCTATCTGAATTATCAGAATTCTCAGTGAAGACTGATTCTGGATTATTGTTTATCTCAATCATGGTTGACGAGATTAGGGACCAGGCTCTGACACTACGTAAACCAGACGATTATGAAAATATTCTTTTATTTCATATATCTAAAATGATACACTAAGTCTCCTTTTATAATACAAAATCTGAGAATAAATGAATAGCATAAAATCTAAAATATTCCTAATAATAAGTAACTAATGTATGCAGTTTTGAATGAGTAAAACAATCCCAACTGTTCTGGGATTTCTACAAAATTGTTCTTTTATTTGACTATCTTATTTAACCACTAGTGTTTCTCATTGGAAAGAGTATTTATAATCTGTGATTATTATTTAAATCTGTATTAAATAGATTGAACAAATAGCTCAGTATCTTTTCTATCGTTCGCATGGTACAGGGGGCTTGTCCAGCTTGTAAGAGGGAATTTGTTGGTTACAAGAACCAGATGGTTCAATGTGCAAATTGCGGAAACGTTGTATGGAAGCCAAAAGGTGACTTCTTTTCGAAAGATAATAGAGGTAGAACTTCTTCAAAGCCAGAGCCTGAGATTATAGATGTGGAGTTTGAGGAGAAAGGATGAAATATGTAAGTCCTGTTGGTCACCAAACGTAATACTTTTCATCATACTGGAAGGATGAGAATGCAAGAGTTCAATTGTTTCATGCCTTTGATATTGAGTCATTCTCAGAGATCTGGGTGTTGTAGATTGTGAGTCCTGTATCTTTAAAGTCCTAGGACGTTTTAATTATAGGAAAACTTTGATGAGAGAAATTTGTAAATTCCTTTTTACACAATGTTATACTAGAAGACAAGCTCACCATCACTATCAGTTTCAGTGCTATAAAATTCCGGACATACTGTGTTGCTGATGTTGGTTTAGTTATAAAGGGATTATTTTTCTAAACATATGGAGTGTATCTTTGTAATCTTGTTTCATTACCATTATTTTAGAAAAAACGGTGATCGGTGTAGAAGCAGACTAGCTATTATTAAGAAAGGAAACAGAAGCAGCTCACTTTTTTCTATGGTTTGATGATATAGATGTTACAAGGATCTCTTAATTCGTTTGCTTTTTAGGATCTGTATGTTTCTGCTTCGTAAAAGTGCTTCTGATAGCAAAAAAAAAAAGGTTTCATGACCAAACATGAAAAGCTTGTTAAAGTGCTTTTAGGGGCTTGGCAATCACCTTTTTTGCAACCACTTTTAAGAGAAGCACATTCCTTGAGTTCTTACTAGAACGGTTGTTTACTTGTTTTAAGCCTTCTATGTTTTAAGTGTTTGTCTAGAAATTTTGAGAGCCAAAGTGAGATTATTTAGGCTGTCATGACTCATATCAGCTTAAACTATTTGCTTGTAAAGGATTAAAGACGAATGTTTGGCATCTTGAATAATAATTTATTTTGACTATGGAGAATAACTTATGTACGTTTAGGTTGATTGTATTTGGTTACCATGAGCATTCAGATCACATCTTTCTCGTGAATGCCTAACATGAATGAATGAACATGACTTAAATTCATTATATTTTTAAAAAATAAATAAATAAAAGAACTAATTCTTCATTTTGTTTTCAAACCTTCCGCCTCCCATTTTCTTCTTGCCCCCAATCTATTATTACTATTTTTGTTTTATACATTGTGATAATATTTTCATAATTTGTTTATTTATTATTCTCTCTAAACGAAGCCATTAGGTTGGCGTTTTGTTCACCGAATCGGAATCAGAATGAAAAGGAAATAATTTATTTGATTTTATCATTGAAATCAAAGAAAAAATTAATATTACAGTATTTAATTTGACACCGGAATAAAATGAAAAAAACTGTAAATTATCTTAATACTTTTATATTCAATAAAGTTTAAATAATATTATTTAATTATTATTTTTTCGTCACACAAAATACATTATTAAAATCATTATTTTTTTTAAATAATTATTACTTAAAAAGAAAATATATTATTAAAATTACTATTTTTCTAAATAGGATTTAGGGTTTAGGGGTTAGGGCTATATAGGTGGGTTAAGATTTAGGGTTAAAATTATTATTTTTCTAAATAGGGTTTAAGGTTCTAGAGTTTAAGGATTTAGGATTTAGGGTTTTGAGATTTAGGGTTTAAGGTTTAAGGTTTTGGGTTTTGGGATTTAAGTTTTAGGGTTTAGGATTTAGGATTTAAAGTTTTAGGGTTTTGGGTTTAGTGTTTTGGGATTTGAGGTTTAGGGTTTAGGGTTTAGGATTTTGAGATTTAGGTTTTAAGGTTTTAAGATTTTGGTTTAAAGTTTTAGGATTAGGATTTTGGGTTTAAAGTTTTGAGATTTAGGATTTAAGATTTTGAGATTAGGGTTTTAGGATTTGAGTTTAAGGTTATATTTAACATGGGATAAAATTGAAAAAAAAAATTGAGATGAAAATAAAATCATGATTCCTAAGGGGAGAAAAAATCAAAATTATGATTTTTTCTTCTTTAAAAATCGATTCCTTTAACCAAACACACAAATGAAGGAATCAATTTTGATTTCTTTTCATTCTCTCCCACCAAACACAGCCTAAATTTCAATTCGTATCATCTCACTTGCTTAGTGGCCCAACTAATACATCATTTAATTGGGATATTTAGCATTTTTCAAAACTTAATATAAAAATTTATTATACCAAAAGGAAATCTATTAAAAACCACCCTTTATACATGGCTCCAATGATGCAGGAGACATTGGATACCTAACCAAGTGAAGAACATAACGTGTACGGCATTCCTTGTACTGCATTTGGTAACAATCGATTAAAGGGCAGTATGAACCGTGCAACAATTGGGGATGAACTGCATTAGACAATATCACTAATGAGACCATCTGTGTAAAAAAGTATCTAATTTTGTCACGCTTCTTAACTTTAAAATAAAAATTTATCAATTATTACAATTTTATATAATTATAATAGTTACTCAAATCTAATTTATTTGCTTAAGAATATTATAATGAAAATGTAAAAGGGAACAAGAATATATATCATGTAGGGGGGGGGGGGGGCGAAGCAAAAATGTCCATCGATTAATGTTTCAATCTAGCACGAAAAAGTAAAGCTAATTGACCGAGTTCTATAAGACAATTTTTGTTCAGTCTAACACCCTCTCCCTCTTGCTCTCATAATCACGATTAGAGGTGCAATTTTCGTTGCACATGGATTCAGCTTATGCTGTCTCTCAACTCTCCCAGAAGAAGAATCCTATATGACATTATAGTGAGGATCGACAAACATGGCGCAAGTAGCATTCATTAAAGAGTACAGATGGAAAAGTAACTATACAGTAAATGTAACAACAGCCCAATGTGGCCATAACCATTCTCATTTCTTCCTTTCCTCTCCAAAAATGCCTGTCCTGCAGGACATTGTTAAAAAACTCTTGCTCCAACATATTTGGGGTTCCAACTCCATTCACTCATTTCGGATAGTATAGTACTTCTCCCATAGAGCTGGTGTTTTAAATATCTCATTCATAAGGTTCTTGAACTTATGGCTACAATCTCCACCACTGCAAAAATAATAAATTGCATAAAGCATTAAAAAAAATTGGTATATAAATCTCAACCTCATTGTTTTACCACTTCTCCAACCAAAGAAAGAAAAGAAAAGGAAAACATGCAAAACTGAAATTAGGTACATTGAGTGGTTCAATAACCAAACAGACAGGGCTTAAACCTTATGCGATTCAAGGATGCAATCGCTCTAAGAGCACTGCGAATCATGTCCTCATTACGATCTACTTCCTGTTTGACAGCATCTGTCTTTACTTTAAAATTAATGGTCTTTTGAAGAGGATCCACCAATGAGTCCAACACTGGACGATGCAAAAAAACTTATAACCATTAAGTGGACAATATAAGAAAACCTCAACAAAATACACAGATCACCAACCTGCTAGTACAGCAGATGGACACTTATCCGCAAGTTTTGAGAGAATAAGATGACATGGCATCTTAACATCGTAGTGATCTGCATGTGAAAATTTAATTCAGCTAACGACAGTAAAATAAACAACCACCACAATGCTATCTATTTTATCTTCCAATATGCATCAATGAATAGACTTATTACCCAGATATGACAATTTGCAACTCTAAAGCTGATGACAGCCTGAGGATAAAAAATATAATAGAATGAAAAGTACTAGGAAAACAATAGAAACTCACCATCCAGGCCAGACCTAAGGTAGGGCACGATGAAAGATGAGGGGTTCACTTGATCAAGACAACTATCAAGCAATGTATCAACACATTCAAAAGCAGCCTTCCTTAACTCGAGACCATCATCCACGGTATGCTTAAAAGGACCAAGATCTACTGTTCTTATCAAGTCTTGCTGCAAATCCAGAGTTTGAGAAACATACATAAGACTTGAAAGGTCCAACACTGGGACTCAAAATATCACAAGGAAGAAAGAAAAAGAAAAGTCCCTTGGCACAGAGTGCACAGAAGGAAGTGAAAGTGTTATTTATAAAAAAAAAAATAACTAAAAAAAACACTAGGTGATTGCAGCTTGCAGGCATTTAATTTTTTACTATGATTAAGATAAAAGTCAAAATAGAACTGTCATGTGAATCTGCTCATTAGATATGCTTTGAAAATGGCAATATACCACCTGGTGTTGATTGAGAGTTTGTAGCATAGATAATATTAATATTAATAATCCACGCCATCTGATGCACAATTGAGAAAGAAAATGAATTATCCATTTAACTCGCCAAATACTGCCACATCCTTGAATCCTATTCACTTAGGACAGATGGACAAAACCTTTCTGAATATTCTCTAATAGTCTAAGCTACCAATCCTAAGTTACTCCGAAGTAAATCAATTATAAATTATAAAAACCCAAAACAAAATGCTTTACAAGAAATTGCAGAGAAACCATCCAAAAGAAATACAAGACAATGTGGCAAAGTTTTTTTCTTTCTTTCTTTCTTTCGAAAGATTATGTATGACTGTAAAAAAGGTGGCTGGTATTTGCCAAATGGAGGTGATTATAACTACTGGTGTTCTAAAGCATAGTTCACAAATTATATGAGGAAAATACATGATAAATGACTAAAGTCAAAATCCCATGCTACCTTCACGATCGTTTGATCATAAAGAAGTGGCAACAATTCTGGGAGAAGACCCTTAATGAGATTGGGCTTATTGTGTGCAAATGTACTCAAGGCCAATACAGCTGCACGTCTGACATGCTTCCCAAAAAAAAAAAAAATCGGATAAGTTGAAAAGGCAGTTTAAAAACAAATATTCTTAGTACTTCAATCAATACAAATATAAAGCTTACGCGGTCATGATCCTTAATAAGCATCAAGAATGATGAGATCTCAGGGTATATAATTCCATCTATCTTCTCTGACCGCTCAACCACTGAATACTTCACTGCAGTCACCACCGTAGCCCGTGTAAATGCAGCTGGACTGGTTGTTTGTACCTGTAAGAAATTGGGAAGGCAAAATGAAGCTGAGCAGCTAATCAGCTGAATTTTGTGACACGTCTAAGCATAAGAACCAGTGGCAATTGAAACACCTTAAGGGCAGGAACAAGTTTTGCAGGTTCAATGAGAGCAATTTTTCCTAGACATTCTGCCACTACGTTGCGAACACCCTCTTCTTCACTTTCACAGTGATTGAATAGCAAATTAAGTATTTTCTCAACACTAGATTCCTGAAATTCTGCCTTGTCTACAGATTGTCTTACTATGACCTGCAACATGGGCACAGATGCAAACTAATTTAGATGGACAAAATGCGAGAGTAAAGAGGTAAAATAAAGGTGCCTTGTTCAAGAAATCAGACCTCCTTCAAAGAATGAAGCAAGAGATACTGTTTCTTCTGTTGATTGTCTATCTGATCCAAGATAAAGGGCAAAAACTTGGATAGGTTACCAACGGTGATATTTCCAAGAGCGTAGGAAGCTGCAGACTTTATCTCTTCAAAAGGAGATTGAAAAGACTCGATAACAATATTCTCTATCTGCACATGAGAACTTAAATCCTTCTTTCTCCCAATCTCACCAAGGCATAGCAAGGCTAGATGCTGTTTGGCCTAGAATAGTATGATGAAAAAATATATTTAGTGGAGATCAGAGAGAAGAAGAAGAAGGGTATATTTCAATATATGCATCTAAATATATTAGTTTTTTTTCACTCAACAAGGTTGGCTAACTCATGCAACAGCCAACAAGCCACACATCACCCTTGATCATTGATTTTGATTCTCTCCTTTTTATTTTCCATTTTTCAGAAAAAAGCTGATGACTTACAGAATTAGTACTGCTGTCATCTTTAAGAATTTCGGTCAGCATATCTACTGTAGATGAACATTTCTGATCACCAGCAGCAAGGCAAAGAACAGACACACATTGAGCTATTGAATGCAAAGCTTGCTTTGCAACACCACCTGATTGAGGAGATGGTTTTGCACTTGAAAGAAGAGAATCCAGCAATGCATCAAAACTCGTGTTAGCAGAATAGACCAAGGCAGCAAAGAAATTCTGCAAGGCCTGCATCATCCAATAAGGTCATAAGACATGCAAAATATCCAAAACGAGATGAGAAATCAATAACAAATGCAGAACAGAAGTACCAAGAGGGCTTGCCCTTGCAGCAATGAGCTTTTGATCAATGTTAGTGCCTGAGGAAGGACTTTGTTTCGGACTGCTAAACCAACAACAGGGCCGCTTGATCTTCTGTCAGCCATCAAGGTGCAGCAGAGTTCCAATGCAAGAGCAGCCATGTGCAAGTCCGAATCACTGACAAAAAAGCAATAGATGATCCTTTTTTACAGCAATAAATGAGGAATGTGCTTGGAAATTTCTAAAGACAAGACACATCAGGAAAAAGAAAGAAGATAAGAACAAGAAACAATACATAAAACAAAACTGAACAGGGGAAAAGGATGAAGTAACAAACGAAAAACCTTATAAGAGTGGAGAGTTCAACAATAATAACTTCATAAGCAGACGAACCAATTTTGTCACCATAAGCAACAATTAGGGAATTAAGGGTCCCTAACGTTGCCTGCCTTAAAGCCCGATTAGCCTGTTACATAAAATTGCACATGAATCTTCAGAGACGACTGGGGAAAAAATAGTTTAGTTATTTTTAAAATGAACCATTCATTCAACATAAAGGAAAGTAACCACCCTACCTTTCTTAAGAATGCAGTCAACTCTGTGAGAACTTGCTCCAAAACACAAGAAAGATCTATTTTAAGAGGAGAAGCCGCAATTACAGCAAATGCCTGGAAGCCAAACCCTCAAGTGCTTTAAAAAAAAGTGCAATAGAACAAGGGAATGCTCAAACAGGTTACAGGGGCGTTTATATGATTACACAAGCATGAAAAAGAACATTGCCGTGCAATCTCAACAATTTGATAAGATTGTAAGCAAAATAACCAGAAGACCAACCTTCACAGCTGTTAATCGGGTTATCTCGTTCCCCATCCTGTCAACAAGAACTGGAAGGCATGCAGGTAACTCTGCAGTGAGGTTATCGCCAAACGTAGAGACAACAAGTCCCATGCAAGAGATAGCACATTCCTTTACCTCCTGGATAAGAAGGGATGTGAGTAACTTTAAAAAAAATATGAGGAAATATTCAACAAAAATACTAATACGAACCTGATCTTGATCTTGATTTGTCAAGCGTGACATAATGGCATTATAAATTGGATGCACATAAGATTTAAAATCAAATCCAATCCCCTGTAGTAAAAAACGATTCATATGATTAGATAATAATATGATACAAATTAGAAATATAAATTAGCTATGCAGACTAAACTCACTTCAATATTTGGGCGCACAACACGAACAAGTTCCCCACACACTCTTAATGCCTCAGCAGTGACTTTATAATAACGCTCCCCAACAGCGGATAAAACGGGATTAGAAAGAAACTGCAACGTAGCAAATGTAAATATTTTTGAACCAATTGAGATTAAAAGACCTTTATAAATCCTATAAAGCATGCAATAAATAGTTATGCAAAAATTAGCACGTCTTGACATCACTAGCAGAATAAGACAAGGTTAAAATAAAGAACCATTCAAACTAAGATGATGGAGATGCAGCAAAGTAACAAAAACAAAAAAACTGCAGGCTCTCACGTGTCTGACCTACCCCTCCACACTGCTTACAGTAATAATTGCGAGGGAGGGCTTGCTATGGTTTTGATTGCACAGATAGAATCCATAGACTAAACTAAACCACTCAATATACCCATCCTGAGAGGATCCTGCTATCCATGTATCATGCTTTGATCCAGAAGGAAGGTTTTAAAACAATTAAAACAAAGGGTCTAAAAATGATTTACCATTTTTAGTTTTCCATATATACCTAAGTCAACTTCATATAAATATGTACGAAACCTTTTGTAAAAATTAAGCATAGCTCAAAGAAGTTTCTTAGCGTCAATTCCATTGTTCTCTCTTATTTGTCTCTTGTTTTCAAGAAAGTCACTTCCACAGAGAAATACGACTCTGTAATCCTATGAATTAGAAAATCATAATTCTATCGTTTAGAAATTTTGGATCAAGTGGTATGAGAGAACCAGATCCAAGAGGGTGTTAGGTGATTTATGATCCTAACTCACAGCCAACGCAAAACTTCTGGTGAAGAACTAGTAAGTCCATCATAGAAGACCAAGATCAAAAGAAGGTGCAATGATTGGAGGAGATAAGGAACAACCAATTAGTAATTATGGTCGAATCACCAAATTAAAGGAGCAAGTTCAAACATTGTCATCGTCGATTTCCTAGCTTGTCAAGGAATTAAAAACTACAAACTTTTCACGTGCATCATCCTCGAAAAGAAAGATGGAGAATGAAGATGAAGACAATGACAAAATTCCCAAAACTGGAGATATTAAAAATGATATGGGTAAGAAAAAGAATCATATATCAACCTTGAAAATTGATTTTAAGGTTAAAATCTCTATTTATAGTGGTGTTGTTAATGCTGAGAAGTTAGATAACTGGATATGCACATTAGAAACTTATTTCTTTGCATATAAGTATTTTAATGGTAAAAAAAATTCAATTTACAAGCTTGAAACTTTATCTAGTTGGCTATGAAGTTAAAAGATAATATAGGTGATAACATTTCAAACAAAAAGGTTTGGACTATGCAATCCATAAAAAACTGCAGAGGCAATTGATGCAAATGATTATGAAGTATTCATGAAGTATAGTGGAAATTACATATGAAAAGCATTTAAATTGTTCACTGTGGAGACAATTGAAGATGGCATTGTGAAATTTTATTGTCATTGAGGCAAAGAACAAGCGACCTGATAAGAAAGACAACAAGCAATCCATAAAAAACCGCGATTGGAAAGGTATAGGGAAGCAAAGCAAGGAAGGTTAGACACAGAAGAATTAATGTGAACATTGTTGGATTAGTAGACATGTCAAAGCCAAGGGTTGGATGCTCCATCCTGACTTGAAACCAAAGAATCAGAGAAACAACTAGGGTAGGAATGACAGAAAAGCAACATTGATTGTACAGAAGGCAGAAGAGCTTCTAAAGTTAAAGTAAACTGCTGCTACAATAGCCCTAATGATGAAACCAACAGACGCTGAAGAAGTTTACTACCGAGAAGAGTTGTTTCATTTGACTATTCAAGTCAAACAAAGTCTTGTATAGACTATTGATCCAAGAAGTCAAAAGAACCTAATTTCAACAGCCTTAGTAAGTAAGCTAAGTATAGAGACACCACATACAAAACCTTACCCGTTAGGTTGGATACAAAAAGACATTGTTATGCAAATTATAAAACAATGTACTTTCAAATTTGTCATCACTAACCGTAACATTGATGAGGTGACTTGTGAGATGGTTCCTTTGAACATATGTCAAGTGATATTAGGCAATCCATATTTACAGGACTGTGATACCATTCACTACAGGAGGTTACACAAGTATCGTCTTATGAAAGACGGGAAAGAGTTCATCGTTAACTCTTACAAGCCTTGTGCAACAGATAACCTCTTAACTGCTAACCAAGCAAAGAGATAAGATAATTCATACGGGCAATTCGCTTAGCTAATAATTCAACCCTAAATCCAGAGTTCAGAAAATATTACATTGACTACAATTTCTTTATCACCTACACAATCTTCCAAAATTGAGAAATTGCAAGAGTTTTAGGACTTAATTCAAGATGTACAAGGATTGCCAAGTTTGTATCTCACTTCCTTGATAGAATCTAAAGAAACAAAGAAGCAAATTCTTGAATTACTTGAACATGGAGTTATCAAACCTAGTTGCTAGCCATGTTGTTCTCCAATATTGCTTGTGCCTAAAAAAGATGGAGGCAGGCGAATATGTATTGATTTCAAGGCACTTAACAAAATAATAATCAATGATCGGTATCCTTAACAAAATAACAATCAATAATCGGTATCCTTAACAAAATAACAATCAAGAATCGGTATCCATTACCAAGAACTGGATCAATTACATAGTGCTTGTTACTTTATCAAGTTAGATCTCAAATATGGATATCAGCAAATGCACATCCATGAAGAAGACACTTAGAAGACTGCATTCAAGACAAAACAAAGACTTTTTGAGTGGTTGGTTATACCATTCAATTTATTTAATGCTCTGACTACCTTCATGATGAATGTAGTGTTTCACCTTTCATAAACAATTTTATTATTCTCTATTAGGATGACATTAATATTTAGTGTAACATGGGAAGACCATCTTCATCATATTGCTTAAGTTCTGGAAGTTCTGGAAGTTCTACAAACAAACAAGTTGCATTTGAATAGAAAGAAGTGTGAGTTTGGGAAACATCTTGTACACTTGGGATTCATAGTTGGTATAAGAGAGCTAAAAATGGATCCGAGAAAAGTACAAGTTATTTCTCAATGGCCTAGACCCCGATCTATGACTAAAGTTCGAAACGTTGCAGGTGCATGCCAATAATTGCAAAAGTTTATTTGTCATTTTTCAAAAATTACAGCACTGCTAAACTCCCTTACAAAGGCCAATCAAAAATTTGAGTGATCAAAAAACCATGAAAATCTTCCAAGTTATTTAAATGGAAGATCACTGAGGCCCCAATATTAGCATTACCAAATCTGTAGAAAGCTTTAAAGTTAAAGCAGATGCATCTAACTATACCATGGGAGCCATTTTGTTTCAGGACGAAAAATAAGTTGCATACTATTATGAGATGTTCAGTGAACCAGTATTAAACTATCCAACTTATGACAAAGAGCTATATGTCTTGCATCAAGCAGTGAAACATTGGAGAGCTTACTTATTGGGAAAAGAAGTTGTGGTTCACTCAGATCATAAACCTCTTCAACTTTTTACTACACAATCTAAGTTACAACAAGCTCGTTATATGAAATGGATGTCTTATCTACAACAATTTAATATTGTGATCAAGTACAAGAAAGGAGGAACAAATAAGTTCGCAGATATGTTATCTCGACCCCTTACACCAATTTGTTATGCATTGCTGGTGGCTATCCCACCTATAGTTCCTTCAGAGTACACAAAAAGGTATGACATATATGCTGATTGTAGTTCAACTCACGCTTAGCTACAAAAAGGAAAGACTAGTGAGTTCCAACTGAAAGATGGACTACTATACAAGGGAACACGGTTATGCATTCCTAAAGATGAAGATAGATTACAATGGATTCGTGAAGCTCATACTTCCAAAGTAGCGGGACATTTTGGAGTGAAGAAAACAGTATTGAATCCTCATCATTATGTCTTTTGGCAGAAGATGCACCTTGGTGTTTCACGGTACATACAAGGTTGTATTCTATGCAACACTTCGTAGCCTTCCAATAGGAAGTTAGGACTATATCTTCCAGTACTAGTACCTGGGAAACCTTGATAGAGTATTTCAATAGACTTTCTTGGTGGATTGCCTAAAACCAAATATGGAAAAGAAAAATTACTTTTTGTAGCGGTGGATCGCTTCAACAAGATGGTGATTCTTATTCCATGCAAGAAGACCCTGATTGAAGGAGCTCCTAAGTTGTCTTTCCAACATGTGTGGAAGCATTTTGGCTTGCATACATCGATTACTTCAGATAGAGATAGTCAAGTCTTAGGCCATTTCTAGAGGTCATTATAAGGAATGATGAATACCAAGTTGAAGCGTAGAACTACATTTCATCCCCAAACTGATGGATAAGCAGAGATCATTAACCGAACTATGGTACACTTGTTAAGAGGTTATAATTTTAAGAATCCAAAAACTTGGGATGATAGTCTCTGTTACTCACAATTAGCTTTTAATAAAGTAATTTGACTCCACACTCAAATCTCCATTTGAGGTTTGTTTGGGTTACCCCAAAATCCGTTTGATATGGCATTCATTATCAATGACAAGCCATTAAGTGAAAAGAAGAACATATTCAAGCATAAAGGCTTCTCGAACGAGTTCGGAAGATTCACACTGAAGTAGATGCAAAAGTAAAATGTTCTTAACAGCGATACAAAACTCATCCCGAAAAGCATAGTTTACCATGCAACTTTAAAGAGGGTGATCTGGTTCGGTTATACATTGGCAAAGAGAGATTACAAGGAGAAGGCAAGAAGTTGAAGCCAATCCATTATGGACCATTCAAGATCATCGAGTAAATTAGTGATAATACCTTCCAATTCGATCTACCACCATACATGCATATGTACTAGGTCATCAATGCGAAGAATTTAAAGCTCTTTGAAGCATCTCTATTAGATGACAAACTTGAAAAAGACATTCATCCTCCATCAGTCAATGATTTGCGCATTAAACGAGAAGACCTTTTAGTTAGAACAAAAGGTTCGTGAAACAAGACGTAAGAAGCATGAGTATTTTCTTATTGACAGGAAATGACAACTTCAAATCAAAGTGGTGTATTCGAGAAAAAGCAAAAATTGGGTTTACTCATCTCAAATTCTAGTTTGACTAGGAGCTCGAACTACCTAAATGGGAGAGTCATGATCCAGAAGGATCTTCCTAAAAAAGTAAAACTAACAATACTAATATAATTAATTATCACTCACAAAAAGGATTTTTTTCATAACTGTAGAAAAAAATTAGTTACAAAAAAAAAGTTCATAAAATCATTAAAACAAATGGTTCAAAAATGATTTATCATTTTTAGTTTTCCATATTTAGCTAGAGGTGTCAAACGAATTAGGTTGGCTCAACTCGCTTGAACTTAACTCATCTTAAGTGAACTATAGTTTAATTCAGCTCATTTAATTTTAAATGAACTAAACTAAACTGAGCTAAGCTCATTTTTATCTAAACTGGGATGGACCACCCATGAGCGATTCATTTAATTATTATTTTTTCCAACCACATTTATTTTTTGTTAAACTTCTTTATTATGATCAATAAAAAAATTTGATTGTTTAGAAAGAAAAAAGTTTCTTGTTTGGGTAAAAAATGTTCAAAAAATCAACCAAAAATGTATTAAAAAAATATGTTTAGTCTCTTAGCCCGAAAACAAAATGTTTATCCAAAAACATTATTAAATAAGCTAGTGAGTTGCTCATAAACTTAATGGGCCAACCTTAAATAAACTGAACTATTTCAGCTCATGAACTTAATGGGCCAGCTTTAAATAAGTTGAGCTGGACTGAGTAGCTCATTTGACATCTGTATATTCAGCTAGTTAACTTCATATAAATATATACAAAACCTTAAATAAAAATTAAGTTGAGCTCAAACAAGTTTCTTAGCTTCAATTCCATTATTCTCTCTTATTTGTCCTTTTGTTTTCAAAGAAGTCACTTCTGCAGAGAAATACGACTCTGTAATCTTATGAATTACAAAATCATAGTTCTATCTCTTATATGTTTTGGATCATGCTTAGGACCAATTCATATAATAGGATCCTACTATCCATGTACAAGAATCAAATATAGGAGTTCAAAGTTTGGGTTCATTCTCTTTCCATCCTTTCTTCCCTCTAACATCTAGGTAAAATGCACTTCTATATCAGCAGATTGGATCATTTTGTATTAAAATTTATCAAAGACTAATATCCATCCATTTGCTCTATAGCATATCCACATCCATAGTGGGCTTGAAAAATAAATGTTCAAGTATTACCTTGATATGAGGATGAAAAACAGCTGGCGAATGTGAAGCCAATACCAGTCTTGTAAAGATAAGAGCTTCCGTCTTGAGATTTGAAGTAGAGGATTTATCCTGTGATGTTGCATGACATGGCATTATATATTAAAAAAATTAAATAGAAACAAAGGAAATATATCAATAATAAATGAGAATTAACCAAGTTAAAGTTCATACTACCCTCATGTTCAACTCGAAATAACTGACTTACACTTAATGCCTTTTCAATTCCTGGAATGAGGGATCCAATGTGGTCAGACAGGCAATCTGGAAGGACAACCACAAGTTCTTTCAAAACAGAAAATGCACCAACCTGTACATAAATAAATGATAAGTCAACACAAGCCTAGAAATAATGCATAGGCAATTGAAGATCATACCTTTGTCTTGATGGATTTTTCACGTAGCTGCCTATTGATTGATTTAACTATCTTTGGCACTTCTTGCTTCAATAACCATCGTGGACTGCACAATACAAGTATACATGTTTACATAAGAATCAGATATCGCTCTTGAACCAAGGAACCAGACAACCAAATGAACAATAGAAGTGTGGCAAAAAATTGGTTGTATGCCATAGGAGGCCAGAAGTTGTTCTACCATAGTACCAGACGAATCAGACTTTAGGAGAGAGAAAGAATGTCATAGACCATACCAAACTTTTTCTGTGAAATATCAGTAGTGATGATTTGTGAGGAAAGGACAAATCTAAAATAATTTGTCAATGAATCTGGTGTAGATGAGATCATGAGATTTCTCAGTAAAGGTGCAGACTCAAACGGTAGGAAGTCAAAGACATAAACAAAAAATTAAAAAAGGACGCATGTTTCACCCTTCTAAGAATGGTAAAGAATCCATCACCTAAGAATGATAGAAGATTCAATTGAAAAGTATGCAAACTTGCCTCAATTCATTAATGTCGATCTGCCCCTTTGTAACATTTCCCGTTTGACGCAAAAGTTCAATGAATGTATTAAATACATCCATCTACAGAAAATATAATCTTGTGAGAATAAAGTAAAGGCATGGCAAGGGATCCATTTATAAAATTTTCATGCTTACCTTGACATTTTCTTCCCTCTCTTTAAACCTGTCAATCAATTTTGGACAAGCCTGCCAAAAAAAAACAGCAAAAACATGTTGAATGAGAAATGCACAGACCTAAATATGCAAGAAACAAAATCTACTAAACAAAATCATAGGACAGAAAATTCGACAGGACAATGCAAACCAAGCATAATGCTGCTACCCAGAAAAAAATTGGAATGCATTCTGAAATATCATAAATCAACTACAAACAAAAGAAACAGCAGAAAATAATCTTGAAAAGAATAATAATCAGAACCAATATACCTCCTCGTACAGTTTCGAAATCATCTCAGGACGAGATACAATTAAGGCCGCTAAGCATTTTGCTGCTGCTCTTCGAACTTTCCAGCTGACATCTTCATCATCTGTGTACTCATTTGCACTTTCACTACAAAATAGTACAAAAAATGAGCATAACTAATGATCATGTCATGCACTTCATAAGTACAATATGCTCACAAACATGGATGAGGAACATACTCATCTTCCTCCTCCTCATGAGTCTCATCATCGGTATCCTCCTCCATGTTATCTGTGAAGTTTGGATCGTAACTTAGATACTCCAAGTTAAGATGATGAATTTCGTCACAATAAGAATAGATATCCCTAGGGCACCTCAGGAGAAAACTTTCAAGTGCCTGCAACAAACACATACAATGTCCAGTCAAAACAAAATTTAGAGCAAATTAGAAGTAGCACAGATATATAACGTAAAGAGAGAGAGAGAGAGAGAGAATATAAATCGCCCATTAATTTTGAACATCTTAAATGATGGGAAAAAATGAAAAAATGTACCTGCAAGCTGTACTCCCGAAGCTCCTCGTCATTTTCTGATGCATTTATGCAATAATCGATAAGAACTGGAACAGTCTCAGCAAGATGGGATCCAAAACGATATCCAACAGAACGGCTGAAGCACACATTATTAATATTTTTTACCCAAAGTTTGAGCTCCAAATAATTTCAAAAGAGAAATTGATAAAATAAGAAGATCGTGAAGGGATTGTCACAAAATGCACCTTAAAGCACCAATCATTTGAATATTACTCCGGTTCAATTCGGGTTTTGATCCTTTATTTCTCAAGTTATGAACGACTGTGATTGTAGCCTTTGCTAATAAATCATCTGATAAGCTTGAAGCAAGAGATGCTGAGAACAAAGTAGAGTGTTAAGTACAATCAACTGTCTCATTTTAGAACAAGACCAGCACAGTTGTACCTAATTTATCAGAGTTCAAAAACTTCTATTCCATCCATCAAACATTATTTTTTGCAAACTCCATAAAAATTATCTCCAGTACATGCACAGCATGTGTCATGTTTCACATCACTGCTATCCATGAAGTGTTTAATTAAGACTTCTTGATTCAGAAACAAATGTGAATAAACAATTGTACTTGAAATAGAGGTAGTGCATAAATAAAAAGGAAAAATCAATTCCAAGATCACAGACAAAATGAATTCAAAAGAGAAGAGCTGAATATTAGTCATGATCACCAACAGTATTATTAAATCCAACATATCAATAACTGAGGACAAACTTCAGATAACAGCATATACTTATCATTTCACTATAATTAAATAGTTAAAAGAAAGATGAAAACAAAATTATAGCTCAATAATGATAAGATGGGGAAAATTTACCACATAAATCTAACAAATCTTACCAATGCATGCGACAGCTTTCTTTCTCGCACTGGCTTGATTGGAACTCAAGAGAGACAAGAGTGCACCTAAAAGTAGCTCATGTTCGGCTGATATCAGATTGCCAAACTTATGAAGGATATCACATAAGATATCAAGACATTCACATTTTATCTCCGTGCTTGTTCCCTGGGGAAAAAGTGCATGGAAAACACTTAGAAGAAAATCCCAACTTGATCGCTGGGAAGTGGGAACAGCTACAACATTAAAAAAAAAATAGTGCAACATTATTACTGCATCAAACAAGTGCACCACGAGCAACTTCCAATTTTTCTTCCCTACATAAGTAACTTTCCCTTGGAACATGTAATACATTTAAAATTTGTTTAGGCATCAGAGGTACACATTTAATACGAGGATAGAACACGATACTAAATAGCAAAAAACTTGGACTAATTTTTCTCTGATAACTTTCCGTTGGAACATGTAATACATTTAAAAAAAATTATGCATCAGAGACACGCATTTAATACGAGGATAAAACACAATACTAAATAGCAACAAACTTGGACTAATTTTTCTCTGATGAGCTATCAGACCTCTCCCAACATACAAGCACGCATGCATCAAAAGTCAACATGTTCTCCAAAATCCAAATAACAGTTTTATTATGTTTGATGTTAAGAAAAGTGCTAACTAATTTATCACACCATCCTCTCTTAACTTGTTTACATGTAAATCCGTGTTAAGAGCATGAATTCATTACAGTAGCATTCATTGCATGAACTTTCATGTGAAAGGCAATGGAAAATTAACTACTCACAGGGCCAGTAATTCCTCTTATCAAATGTGGCAAAATAGAAACTAGAATGGACTGTGCAAGCGATTCAGTGCAAACTTCAGCAATGACCGTCTTCAAAGCTATACTTGCAATGTCACGATGCTGATCTTTCCCATTTAGCAATTTATCGCAAAGTTTATTGGCCATCTCTACAACACGTGCCTCATTGACTTTTTTAACCAATGGAGCAAGACTGTGTTGTCATGTTAAAAAAAATCAAAACATGTTAGGCATTTTTACTGGCCCATCCACTTCATTTAATCATACACACTTTTTCAAAAGATATTTAATCATACACGTTTTGAACATAAGTGACACCAAAAGAGCTGCCAATATCAATTTATATATTTGCAGCCTAGTTTTGACATGTGACATGCAACCGTTAAAAAGGGAAGAAATGGAGACAGTTATAAACTATAAAATTTCAGGTTCACACCTGTTGCATGCTAAAAACTACAAATGCCAGGGATACAATGGTTGCTCCAATTTGGATAAACAACAATCACTTGATAAAATGATAAGCAACTTAGGAACTGTGTAACTTTAGATCACAAGACACTCATCATGTAGAGCAAGGGTAAAGATGCATTTTCTCATTCATTCAGCTTATGGAAAAAAAATGCAAAGCTTGACCTATATATTTGATTTAATACAATGAACTGATGGCAGTACGTTGTAGTACTAATCAACTGCCCATGTAACATCGTGAATAAGGAAAAACACATAAACAGCAAAACCCAAGTCCATAAAAGGCAAAGATGGTATGACAAGCCAAAGAGGCAGCATTGTTCTGATATTTTAAAATAATACCATTTCACAGCTAATCCAGACACATCGCCTGCAACGTCATCAAGCTGTTGTATGATGATATTTGTTAATTTTATCTCCAGGTCAGAATCAGCTTTAAAACTATCTCTGTTTAACTCGTTAAGAAGATCAGATGTTGCCATGTATCTGTAATCTTTATCCTTGCCAGTCATCTGTAAATAGCCAAGTCAATACATGAAATTGCATGCATACAGGCAGCCACCACATTGCAACTTAATTACAACGGCAAACTAGTGGTATTCAAACACATTATCCTCTTGATGATACATAAACACACATATCTAAATCAAAAGGCCATTAGATTCATACCTTTTCCAGTATACCAGTCATTGCTAAATTTGCCATCTTTGCAGGACTTGCCGATCTTTCGGGCAGACTAAACAAATTTCAGAATACCCAAGACAAACTACATTGATGAGAAGATAAATCAACAACTGCAATTCTCATTTTACCGTAACTAACGAGTTAAGACACGTGCGTCATCCTAAGTTTTTACAGCATCGTCAACAGATAAAGCACTTTCGACAGAAACAACTAATTATAAGCAACACCACCCATGCTTCTATATATAATACATAGCAATTGAAAATATGCATATTATAAACCGTTAATATCAATAAATTAAGATGTAGACTTCGCCTTATTAAATCCCAGATATCTTCATCCACAAATATCATTATAAACTAACCCTAGCCAAAAACAAAACCTGCTCTTCATATATATCGCCGCCAATTTTCAGGCTAGTTGGAAAATAAACCAATGCACCGAGAAACCCTAACATCTTCCAAATTGAGAAATACCCTCGATACCGGAAACAAATAGATTCTAAGTAACTTCTTGATGCGCAATGGAAAACCAAAAAGAACCAATCGCGCCGAGTCACGGAACTTTCAAGGGAGAAAAAAAAAAGAGGAAAAAGCATACAGGTAGCTTGCGAGGGTCGGAAACGAGCTCAGTGTCCGTCCCACTTCATTTCTTTGTTGCTTTCGGTTGGGATGTACATGTACAAGACAATCATAATAGGGCAGAGATGCAGAGGCCTTTTTTTATATTTTGAGACAAGACAACTATATCCCTTGATAAACAACGTCTTTTCGACGCCCGGAACAAGTATCCACCGCAAGCGCGTTACCAAACACCGGACTATGTTAAAATTAATTTTTCGGGAAAATAACACGGGTCGTCAAATTTTCACCAGCAGACAAGGATCCTCTACCCATGACTCAAAGTTTCCTTACCAAACTACATGAAACAAATTTCAGGAAGTTCACAAAAAAATTATTACGAATTGACCAAAATAGGAAGCAAAAATATTCATGACTCTCGAAGTCATTTGCGGTAACAATACCAAACCAAATACGACGAGTAGTGGGATTCTGAACTAAGCCTTGACTAAACCTTGAAAATCTTAATGCCATAATGTCTTTCAAATCTTCCTAGCCATTATCCTACTACAATAATTCTTGTTAAGAAGAACGATCATGTTGTGTCAATTCCACCCAGAAGGTAATAGATTACTCCTACACCACGTCCTTTGACAATGCTCAAGGCTCTAAGCTGGGTAGCAGGAGCAACTTTTAATTTATTATGAGCCCAAACGATGGATTCAATAAATTCTTGCCAATAACCACGTCCGCTGAATAGAAACATTAGACACGTCCATGCCTTTTTTTGGAGTACGAAAATAATAGATACTATTTTTGAACTCTAAAAGTATTATATCTTAATAAACCCGAATATAATTTTTATTGTTATAAGAGATAGAAATAATATTACCTTGCTTCATTATTATCACATAAAAATATATAAAATATTTATTCTATTTTTATTATTATAAAATTTTCTTAATTATAAACATATCTATATATACCCAAAAAATGGATTAAAAAGTTTCTGAAATTGTTTCAGTTTTTGCATATCTTTTCCTAAGTTAAAATAGAACATAATGATGATATATCAAAGTAAAAGAAATCCTATTATATGGCAGTAAATATCTTAATACTATAGACGTATTTTTTTAATATGTTTATCTTGAATTGTTTTTAAATTTTAAAATAAAATATAGAAGATAATATACATTTTTATTTAAAATATATATTTTTTATTTGAAATTATCATACTCAAAATTTATATATAATTGGTTGAAGGATACTTGATTTATAGTAGATTATTATTTTTTAATTATTTTTATTTATATAATAATAAAAATCATTTAAATTATAAAAAATAGCTAAATAAATATACTTCTTAGATAAATAAACATTTTTGGTAAGATCTCTATTTTTTATAAGCATTTTGTATAAGACCAAAATCCATGTGTATTAACATTTGATCACAAAGTCGTGTTATTATAACATTTAAAAAAATATATATGCTTATTAAATAATCATTAATATTTAACTATTAATAATGTATTATTTGTTTACTAAAAAATAGGTATTTTAGATACATTATACGATAATTAATGATAATATTAATTATTATTTAAAAACATATGGCCAATCTTGTACATAAAAATATAGTAATTATTTTAAATTTTTATATATAATATAAATATAGATTATAGATATATATATATATATATATACATTAAAAACTAATTTTTAAATTTTAAATATATATTTATATTGATAATTAAATAAAAACATTATAATTTTTCCACTAATTATATCAAATATGATGATTCTTATTATATTTAATTAATAAGTTATATGGTATATTATATTTAATTAAAGTTTAACTTAAAGTATGTTAAATTTAATAAAAATGTAATTTATATTCTCTATTTATTAGATGGGATAGCACAATCTCATTATCTTTATAAAAAAAATGGTAAAATTATATTTTATAAAGTTAATGGATTTATAGTGCATCATCTAATAAATATAAAATTAAAATATATTTTTATTAAAAATAATAGATTTTAATGAAAATTTATTTAAAAATATATTTCTATTTGTGATAAAAGAATGTGATGTAACATGTTATAAATTAAAATAACTATAAATTGTTTCCTATTATCATGTATTAAGGAGTTAAACTATAAATTCACTTTATTTATTTTATTATCACGTGTAATACATTATATATATATAATTTATTTTAATTGTTTTTAAATAAAATTTGAAATGCATTTTAAAAATTGTGTTGTTATGGAATGATATTATTTCAAAATCTTTATATAAAAAACAAAATTTTATCCTTGGCTCATTGTTTATGATATTTTATTTTTTATCTCTTATTCATGCACACAATAATATTATTTTTTAGTGGATTTAACATTTATATTTTAAAATCTCGAATCTAGAACTTCTATCTTATATTATGATGTCATGTGTCCATTAACTATAAAATCATTGGCAAAATAATATTAAATATATGAACTTAATTTATGTAATTATATATTTATATATATATATATATATATATATGTTAGAAATATTGAATGATTGTATTATATTTCGTATCTTAAGAAATATACATGGTGCATTATATATATGAGTTACAAGTAAAATAGATATGTCTAAAGTACATAAAATGATATACATTAACAACTCTCCTCAAACTCAAGGTGAATATGAAACCATCTTGAAGTTGTTAACCAAATTACGAGTGCATCCCTTGGGAAATGCCTTGGTAAATATATCTGCAAGTTGACCGTTAGAGGAGACGGAAAAAAACTTGAGAGCACCATGGACAAGATGAGAAATAATAAAGTGACAATCAATCTCGATGGGTTTAATCTGTTCATGGAAAACATCATTATGAGCAATATGAATGACACTCTGATTATCAAAATAAAGAGAAGTGACAGAGGATGTGGACACACCCAAATCCTTAAGAAAACTACGCATAGCTTGAGATTAGGATAAGTAATTATTGGTCCCTTCTAATACAGTATTGATGGGGCGGAGAATAAAAACATCATTTTTATCCATTTAGAAACACAATATACAAAAATAGACTCCAAAAATGAGATATATGAGAAAAACTCGTTAAGGAGAACCTTATCTACAAAAATTCAACACTATAGAAAAGTCAATTGTCAACATCAACGGTCAATGGACATGGTCAACGACGATCAACAGTCACTGTGGTCAACGGTCAACAGAAAGGGTTAACAATCAATGGTTACAATGATCAACTAGAAACAGTTAACGGTGGTAGTGATGTCAACAAGTGCTGATGACGAAGTCAGCCCTAGGGGATGTTTCATTGATGATGTCACAGGACTTGAGTGCGGCTTGTGAGGCATGTGAATTTGATGTGTAGTTTTTGTTAGCAATGCATGAGGGCGGGTGTGGGCTTCAATACTTGCAAGACTTCCACAATTGTGTAAATCTAGTTGAGCCGATCACAATTGTACCTTCAAAAAAAATATCGGAGCAAGATTCACGGTGGAGACGATGGTTATAGTGATATTTGTCTTATAGGACTCCTCAACGACGACGGTTACTAACTCAAAACCCAATGACAGCGGTTAAGAGACGTCAGAGGTTTAACGGTGAGTGATCACAACGGCTATTGTGATGACGAAAGTGATAAGAGTGGAGTAACACCAAAATAGATAAGACTCTTAAAAGAAAGGTCATAATAGTGGTTCTTATACCATGTTAAAAATACTAAATGATGTATTGTATTTCGTATCTTAAAAAATATACATTGTGCCTTTATATAGAAGTTACAAGTAAACTATATATGCCTAAAGTGTATAACATGATATATATTAACAGATATACATCAATATATATAATATTAATGTATATTTTTTTCAATGAAAACAAACAACTATTAAAATTAAACTTTATTGTGGAGAATAGAAATGAATAATTGAAGTAAAATATACATGAGAATAAAACACTCAATATTACCATAAAAAGTCCACTTAGCCAATTTGTTGATATTTTATGAAATCCAATATACACATGTCGTATTAAATTTGCAAAGCAATAAACGAATTTGAGAAATAAAATTTTAACCTTTCAAATAAATAATAAAATCATCATGCATTAGAACTTTAATAATATTAAATTTATCACTTTCTAAGTACAATATCTTGTAATTATTATGAATATGTATACGCAACGACAACGATAAAACATATTCTTATCATTTTTTAGTAGAATGATCAAATTAAAACTTACTTCAAGATCTTAAAATTTTATCTTCTGAATCTCTCGTGATTAGAGTTGTCGTAAGTTAAGAATTGTTAACAATAATATCAAAATTAAATTTTTACTTCACCTTTATGAGTTTTTCTCAAAATAAAAATGAGGATGTATGATATAATTAGAGCTTTTTTGATGAAAATTGCAAGGTAAGATTCAAAATAATTCTTAAATTTATAGAATCTATAATTTAATTTTGAAATGATCATTTTAAAATCATGATTTTTGCATTAAATAATACATTATTATGAAATTTTCAAATTTGTTTAAAAGAAATATAGATATCAAGGATAAATTCATGTCAAGAGAGCTCTAGATGAACAAACCAATTACATTGAAAAGTTCACAAATAAACATATTAAAAGAGAATATATTTGTGAATTTTAAATTGATCGTGCAAGTCTAATTAGTCCAAGAAGAGAAAATAAATTGACATGAAAAAAGGTGTTGAATAATTTCATTCTCAAAATAAAAAAGTACAAAACACATTATTTAGGTGAATTATCAAGGAGATATTATATCTAGTAAGAACAGAATAATAAAAAAAGTCTACAATAAAATAATTTTCTTTCATGCATTTTTAACTACCAAAACATTTTTCAAATAGTAAAATACACCTGAAATCTTTTTGAAATTATACATTAATAAGCAGTTTTTATATTAAAATTACTTTGGAGTCAAAAACTCAAAACCAAGAGTCATAATTCAAACTATTTGTTTTGATAGAATATTATTATTAACGGGGTAAATTATCCAACGAATAAGGGTATTTAAAATTTGAATACTAAGCAAATAAAAGATCATGACATATATTAATTAAAAAATTATTTTTAATTTTAAGACATGTATCAAAATGAAATTCAATGAATAGATCCAAATTCAAGAGTTGGAATAATGTGTTTTTGAGAAAATCTATAGGATTTTTATATTTACACCCAAAGAGATTAATCCAAAATTTGTTATCATGATTAAGAAATTATCAATTCAATTTAGATTCGGGATTTAAATTAATAAGTTTTCAAAAACTTTCTTTAAACAGACAAAAAAAGATCTTAATTTATATATGCAATATATACGCAAGAATTGTTTTTTTAGATTAATTCTATTAAAATTTCTTGATAATTGTATAATATTTATCATAAATTATTTTGAGTAATTTAAAAATACTAATAGAATACAAAGGTAAATCCAATAGAACATATTTGATATAAGTGACTTTAATTTCTTTGGATAAAAGATAAGAGCTCTTATTATTCATTTTTAAAATAGGTGTATCAATAAAATCGAATATAAAACAATGTTTATATCTAAAAGTAATTATATTTATTTATTTAATTTATATATTTATTAAATTAAATTTTATATTAATTAATAATTAAGGTTTATTGATTTTTTGTATAGTACGTTAAAAAAATTAATTTTTTGCATACAGAAGGAATTGTAGGTAGATTTATGTATCTAACCAAGAAGAAAAACAGATCAATAAAAGGTCTATTGTGGGAAAAGAAAACTAAAAAAAATGAGAAAAATGTAGCTGGGAAGATAAGTTGATATGGTAGAAGAAAATTGTAAATATAGATGAAATATTATAAGGATTAAAATGGGGGTTTGAAACTAAACATGAAAGAAACATGTAGGGAAAACTCTACAGCTTTTAACAAGAAAACCGAGAGGAAGGGGACTAATTAAGTTTGTGCATTTATCTTAACATGGTCAGATAAAAAACTTTGAGATAACATTTTATGGTTTGATAATTAAATTTATAATATGGATTTATATATGCACAGAGAGAAACATAAAAAAAAAGTAAGAACATTTTATAATATATATCACAGTGTATATAACCAGACGTTCCATAAAATATATCTCTCTCATATTGTGATTATTACATATATTAAGATTTTATTGGTCAGAAAAAAAATTTACATCGGCCAAACTGCTAAACCACTAGCAAATCACATCATTACACCTCGTTTATGACATCCAGTATTACTCATAATGTCTATAAACATGTAATACATATCACTAATTTCAATAATATATTTTTAATATTTACATTAAAATGTAACATTTTTTTATATATAAATAAATACGTTTTTATTTGTAAAACAACGAATGAAAATATTTTCCTATTTAATCCATAAACCTCACTTATATAAAAATTACTTAATACGAAAAAACTTCTATAGGGATTTTGTAATAGGGGATAGGTTTTACCATATTATACTCTTTCTTTAATTGATATATAATATTTTTTAAAAGAATTATTTTATTTTAAATGAAACTTATATGTATTAAATAAAGTAACAGTCGAATATTTAAAAAGAGTGTATTTAGCATCATAAAAAAATATTTATCAAAATCTAGAAACACTCATATTATTACAACAGCGGGGCAAATACATTATATGTGTAATAAATAATTTACCTATCCTATTATCACTAATAATTAATAAGCATATGAATAAAAAATTAACAACACACTTTTTGTAAGTTTTGTTATATTAATAGTAACAATAACAAGACATTAAAAATAAAATAGAAAAATTGGACTCATATATTGGGTGACAATTTATGCTAACTATGCTAATTTGAGTTAAATTAATCCAATCTTAACTCAATTCAAATTTAATTCGAACTAATAATGGTAAATCTAAATTAAAAACAAACGTAAACAATTTAACTTAAACTAATCGAAATTATTAGTTGAATTTTTTTAGTTAATTAATTTTTTTATTAAATAATGAAAAATATATTTAATAATTAAAACTTGTTACCTCAAACATCATCACAAAAAACCAAAAATGAAAAAAATAATATTATAACAATTAGTTTTTTTAACAAATAATAAATTAATACTGAATGAATAACTTAATTATATAACAAAGTTCATAAAGATAATACAATTACTTACACATCTATTATGTTATAATAACTAACTAATTACAAAATAATAATACTGAATAAATAATTCACGTATATAACAAAGTTTATAAAGATAATATAACTTCTCACATATAATAACTAATTAATTACAAAATAATAACACTAATAAATATAAGCTAAAGAAAATTAATTATTAAAGTAAGAAATTAATTTTTAAATAAATTCAATAGATGTAAATGTCATCAAACCTATTTCATGCAAATATATCTTCGTGAAAACTCACCATTTAAATAAAAGGTTTCAAATCCTAATAAAATTAAGCGCGGTTGCTAGTTGCGGGAGAAACAACGAATGGAGGGAATGAGTTACGTGAATTTGTGGTCAAGTTAGTAGAGGTACTCATGCTTACACAAGATCATCAATTAAGACACATGACAGTTAGTTGGTTAGCTGTTGATTTGGACAGTTCGTGGGAGTTTTATCAGTGCAATGAGACTTAGGAAACACCAACTCAAGGCCTATATATTTAGAGTTGGCAATGATGATTTTGTTTTGCATTAAAACTGTGAAACACTTTATTAATTTGTAAAGGAGTGTAGATTAATATTATTGATTGTAAGAGGCAGTTTTTAGCTATAGTTTGTAATAAGAATTGTGTTGATTGATGCACCCGTTATTGGAGGATAACACTAGGAGCTTGAATTGGTGTAAACTGCCAGTACTCGATTCTTTGAAGTAGTGGATTGGAACTTTCAGTTGGTGTCCGTTGAGGTAAGATCCAAGCAATCTGGATGCTGAACCACGTAAAACGTAAAACATATATGGTATATTGTTTTTCGTGTGTGTTTTGATGAGAGAGTTCGATCGAGTAAGATACATATAGTCTTTAACAAATTGGTATCAAAGCCGGCGTGAAGGTTAAAAGACAAGGGTTTTTGGGGTTATTGAAACCAAGATTCTGAAAGGGTGAAAATTCAAAGAATTATGCAGTGTGTTGCATATTTGAATCTCATGATTCTTGAAGTTGTTTTTCACGTCTACTATGTAATATGAAGTAGAGAAGTTTAATGCTTCAGGAGAGGAGACCTCGCCGAGGAAGAGAAAAATGAAGAACGTCATAATCCAATAAGAATTAAATATTGCTTTGGAAGAAGACTTTGTTGTAGAAAACATTTATGCATAAAAAGCGTTAAGATAAAAATGGCAAGCAGTTGCATAGGAAACTTTACAACCCCTTCACCACGGATAAAAGTGGTACAAAGACACGGTAAAATTATTAAGAAAAAAATTTAAATCACTGATGAAGTTAGAACTAATTCTGATATTATATTATAAATATTTAATATAGGAGTTATTGTGTTAAATTAGACCTATTTTTCTAACAAATATAATGTGTAACATATTATATCTTCTTCTTTTAAATTTTATTTAGACTAATAGACTCGCTCAAACCTACTTCGATTTTTTTGGATTATTTAAGCTAGCACGAATTTAATTTGATTCATATTTGATTCGGATTCTATAATTTAAGTTTGATTTGATAAATCAAATTACAATACAAATTGTTACCTTTATATGTGGTTGACCTAAAAATAGAAGAATACAAAATGATCAATTCAAGGATAAAATCAATTCCAACTAAAATTTGGATTAAATTATTCTAGGTATATCTGTATTACCTTTTAATGTTTGGTTTATGGGATAGGAATGGTAATCGGAATGGAAAAGAAACAAATTTGTTTGATTTGACTACTCGAATCAAAGAAAAAATTAGTATTACAGTATTTGATTAATTTACAACTATAATGAAATGAAAAATACTATATATTATTTTAATACCCTTATATTCAATAAAATTTAATTATTATTTTTTCATCAAACAAAATACATTATTGAAATAATTATTATTTAAAAATAAAATATATTATTAAAATTATTATTTTTTAAATATGTTTTTGAGATTTGGGATTTAGGGTTATATTTGTAGGTTAAAGTGTAAGGTTAAAATTATTATTTTTCTAAATATTGTTTAGGGTTTTAGAATTTGAGGTTTAGGATTTAGGGTTATATTTATGAGTTAAAATTATTAATTTTTTAAATAGAGTTTAGGGTTTTAAGAGTTGGGATTTATGATTTAGGGTTTTAGGTTATATCTGTAGGTTAAAGTTTAGGGTTAAAACTTTTTTTTAAATAGTATTTTGAGTTTTATGATTTAAGGTTTATGATTATATTTGTGAATTAAAATTTAGGGTTTTAGGATTTATGGTTATATTTGACAAACAAAATACATTATTGAAATAATTATTACTTAAAAATAAAATATATTATTAAAAATATTATTTTTTAAATATGGTTTTGAGATTTGGGGTTTAGGGTTATATTTGTAGGTTAAAGTGTAAGGTTAAAATTATTATTTTTCTAAATATGGTTTAGGGTTTTAGAATTTGAGGTTTATGATTTAGGGTTATATTTATGAGTTAAAATTATTAATTTTTTAAATAGAGTTTAGGGTTTTAAGAGTTGAGATTTATGATTTAGAGTTTCAGGTTATATTTATAGGTTAAAGTTGAGGGTTAAAACTTTTTTTTTAAATAGGGTTTTGAGTTTTATGATTATATTTGTAGATTAAAATTTAGAGTTTTAAGATTTATGGTTATATTTGAGATTGAGGTAAAATAAAAAATTTGAAAGGGAATAGAATCATAATTTTTTAAGGAGAGAATAAATTCTTATTACTTCTATTTTAAAAATCGATTTCATTTGATTAATACTTTTACCTTAATCAAACATAAAATTGAAAGAAATTAATTTTAATTTTATTTAATTTCGAACAACCAAACATAGAATTAGTGTTTTTTTTATGGTTGCCAAAATTTTAAAATTTATTAATTTTATTAACTAAATATTAAATTTTAGACAATAATATTGTAATAACTCATTTTTATTAGTGTCATGATATTAATTTATTTAATAACAATTTTATTAAATAATAATACCAACAATATATAATTAGTTATAAAGATATAATAGATAATTTATATAATTTTACTGTATAATAATAAAAATTCTTATAATAATATAATTAATTTTTTTAATAATTTAAGAACTAAATAACTGTTCATATGAATAAAACTTTACTACGAATCTACGTTATTAAGAAAACATATATAAATTACAATATATAAATCAATGAACAAGTAATAAAAAAATAAAAAAATAGTGTATTTTAATGTGACACATATAATTAGGGATAAAATTGTAATTTTTTAAAGTGATAAAATAAAATAAAAGATGTATATAAAATTATTGTTAGGTCAGATGTATATTTTATATATATAATTTTTAATTTTTAATGAAAAAATATTACTAACGCGTTTTCTTTTCCATGTTAAGGGGAGCCATGGCCCCATCCCCCAATTCCACCCCTATGAAACAGCCTCTGCAATGGAGACAATAGTTCAAGTAACTTAGTGCTCGTGTCTCATTTACTCTTTTAGAATGAAATTATTAAGAAATGAGGTAAAGTTTGTTTGTATGGGAAAAAAATAATAAAAATGGTAATATAATTAAATGTAAAAATATTATATATTATCATTAAAGTATTTAGTTTTATCATTTAAATTAAAGAAAAAATATATATTATAATGTTTGATTTACAATTTAAATAGAACGATATTTATATTACTTTAGTTAAATTTAAATAATTTCATTTAATTGTTATTTTCTCGTCAAACATAACATATTAAAAAATATTATTTTTAAAAATAATTATTACTTAAAAATATTATCTAATCTTAAAAAAATTAAAAACAAAAAAAACCATTCTTACTTGTTTCTTCTATCTTATTTATAAAATAACACCTAAGTATTGATATATAGTAGTGAAATTCTATTGTTGATACGACATATCAACACCGAATATCACATAATCAAACTTGAAAAAAATGTTTAGGTTTTAAGATTTAAAATTTTGGATTTTGGATTTTGGATTTTGGTTTTAAAATTTTAATATTTTAGGGTTTTAAGTTTTAGGTTTTAGGTTTAAAGTTTTATGGTTTTATAATTTTGGATTTAAAGTTTAAGATTTTAAGGTTTTAGGACTTTAGGGCTTAAGCATTTATAATTTTGGGTTTTGATTTAAGAGTTTATGGTTTTAGTTTTTAGGATTTTAGGTTTTTGAGTTTAATATTTAAGATTTAGAATTTTAAGGTTTTATGATTTAATGTTTAAGAATTAGTATTTAAGGTTTTTGGTTTTAGGATTTAAAATTTGATAGAAAAATTTAAATAATTTTTTTTATATAAATGAATATGGAAATGTAATAACAATTTCATCAGGGAGCGAGACAACAATTTATTCAGAATTATTTTCATTATATTTTTAATTTATAACACAATTAAATATTAAAATGTAAAAATAATTTCATTCCTAATCATATTTCTACCGATCAAATATTATCTTAATGAATATAACTTATTGAAAAATAAAACCGAGTGTCACAAAAGTACTTTATATTTGACCATTTCCACTATTTAGTTATTTAGATTATAAATTATGTTATTTAATTTTTTAGTTTTATTGAATCAATTAAAGATAAATTATAATATTTTAATGATTTTTATTTAAAATATTATTATTTTATATTAAATAATTAAAATATGAGATTTTAAGAAATAAATAAAAAATAATAAAATTTAAACAAAATTAAGTATATATATATATATTTTAATTTTTAATAAAAACTAAAAATTAATAAAATATTAAAATTAAATAGTGATAATTAATAAATATTAAAAAAAATATTTTATGAAATTTTAAGTGTAACTTTACTATTGTTAAAAACTCATAATTTAACAATACTCATAATTTAATTACGTTTAATCAATTAATAAAAATAATAATAATATTATAATAATAAATCATTAAAATAATATAATTTATTATTAATTAATTATTTTTATAAATTTAAGAAACTAAATAACAACGTTTTTAATCTAAAAAATTAAAGAAACAAGTGACTTAATCAAACATATTTTGTGATATTTACTAACAAACTAATAACAACATAATACTATTATAATTTTTTTAATTTGTATTTAGTTTAATGAAATTATTATATAAAAGTTAAAAATAAAATAACAAAATAATATTTGTGTGAATTAGATTAATTTGTTTCAAAATTATAATAATAAGAATTAATATAATTTTATATTGATTTTTTTTTTCTGTAATTCGTAAAATCAATCCAATTTAATAATAATTTAGTTTTGATTAATTTGATGAGAAAAATATCGAAGACCCTATCAGTCAGATTTCACTACGAACCTTGTAGTGTGAAATCCCCGCAAAGCCGGCCATTTAATTTGAAATAAACGGCTCAGATCCTTGAACCTCAACAAAACGCTCCAAACGGCTCAGATCCAGCGGCACCGTCTTAAGGACAAAAGAAATAAAAATAAGAAATGGGGAAAAACACCAAAAATGTATTTGCTAAAAAAAATGTTAAAACCAACGGAGCGTCCTTTTTTTATTTTTCTTTTTCTTTCCCATTTCTTGTTTTAGGCTCTTCCTTCTCATTACCTTTCCCTCAGCCTCTTAGTCATTTTTCTTATTGGATCTAAGTTGTTTATCCAAATCCGACCCACTAGGGTGTGCTTCTCCTTCATTTTTCGAACCACTCTCTCGCATTTTTCTGTATTAGTGCATTGGTATTTGCCGAGATCAGATCGGTAGGTTACGGAAATATATTGTAGGAAAAATTTGAAGTTAGAGGAATGTCAGAGGAAGAAAAATTGTTAAAGGAGGCTAAGAAACTGCCATGGGAGGATAGGCTATTTCATAAGAACTGGAAGGTTAGGAATGAGGCAAATATCGACTTGGCCTCCCTATGCGACTCCATTACCGATCCTAAGGACCCTCGCTTCCGTGAATTTGGTAAACAATATATCCTTTCATTTCTGTTTGCTATTTAAGGTTTTCTTTGTATGTATGAATAATCATGCTGTTAATTTTTGTGGCTTAGCAATGCGGTTATGGTTATGGTTTTTCTTTTCTTAATGTTTAACAGGTCCTCTATTTAAGAAGACTGTGATCGATTCCAATGCGCCGGTTCAAGACAAGGCTCTCGATGCCTTGATTGCTTACTTGCGAGCCGCTGATTCTGATGTTGGAAGGTGAATTTTCTTCTGTTTTTTTTTTGTCGTGTGAAATTGTGTATAGTTTAGTTGTTTCACTGTGTTATTTTAAAGTATATGACTATACGTAATTACGTATAGGTATGCTAAGGAAGTTTGTGATGCGGTTGTGGCAAAATGCCTCACGGGTAGGCCCAAGACTGTGGAGAAATCACAGGCTATCTTTACGCTTTGGGTTGAGTTGGAAGCTGCAGACGCTTTTTTGGTAGGTTAACTTTCTATATTTCCGTATCCTTTTTTTTGGGTTGTTGTTGTTAGGATCGTCACTGGTAATGCGTGCTCTCTTGCTCTCTATTTTCTTCTGCTACTATATGCTGAATAACCGTGCCTTGGATAATGTGAGAATTTGTAATGCAATATGATTAAAAGTGATTCCCTTATACTGATTAAGCTGAATTACTATACGTCATTTAGCACTACTGAATGATGATAGCTTTTTCATATTTAGTAGAGGGCTCTCGTCAGAGTGTAGAATTTACTTAACTGAACTTTACTTAAGGACATTATGGAATGGATTAGTTTTAAGCTGCATCACGTGTTCACTATACCTCATGAAGTCATGATTCTGGCACAGTGTATTTTATATCCTTCAGAATAAATAATTTTTTGTGGGTTGTAATGGGGAAAAATCCTTGTTCTATAAAAGTTATAGGCTCCTCGTAGTCTAGTTTAGCAATTGAAACAATTACATTGATGTTTTATTTTTTCTTTATTTTTTATTGTTAACCATTGGGTTGATATTGTAATGCGTACTTTCTTTTGCTCTAAACTTTGATGTGATGTATCTTCCGGCTTCTCATTTTTCATCATTGGGTTTGTTCTTAGACCCATTCATATCCGAATTAGTATTTCTTAATCAGTCTATAGTTTTGAGATTTTTAATTAGTTGATCCCTTTGTTAGTGCTGTAAGTTTGTCCATTTGTTAATGTTTTTGCTGTGCCTTGCCTTTATGATATTATAATTCACTGCATGATATCAAGCATTTTGAGGATTTGATGAAGACTACATATATTGTAGGATGCAATGGAGAAAGCAATTAAAAATAAGGTTGCGAAGGCTGTTGTGCCTGCAATTGATGTCATGTTTCAAGCCTTAAGGTGTGTAATCAAATTTTTTTAAGTGGAGCATGCATCTAGTTGTTTTACGGTGTTATATAATATGTTTGTTATATTTTTGTTTTCATAGTGAATTTGGAGCAAAAGTCGTTCCTCCAAAAAGAATCCTGAAGATGCTTCCCGAACTGTTTGATCATCAAGATCAAAATGTTCGTGCATCTTCCAAAGGGCTTACTCTGGAGCTATGTCGTTGGATTGGAAAAGATCCGGTGAAGTCTATATTGTTAGAGAAGATGCGTGATACCATGGTATGATGAGTGTTTCTTTCTTTAATTTTGTTTATGTTTGCTCGTGCTTTTATAGGTGCTTCTCACAAGCAGAAACAAACAAATTCCTTCAAATTTTTCATGGGATCATTTTTCTTTATTAATTCTTCAATAATTAAAGTTTACTGTTTTCCCCTTTCTTCCTCGAAGAAAAAAGAGTTGGAGGCTGAGCTCGTCAATGTAACAGGTGCAGCCAAGCCAACTCGTAAAATAAGGTGTTAAGTCTGTTGTTATTTAGCTTGAATTTTATCACTACATGTCTAGGAGATGTATCTGTCACGTCTCAGCTTTTATATTATATACTTTTCAGATCAGAGCAAGATAAAGAACCGGAAAGGGAGGCTGAGTCTGAAGTTACTGGTCCTGGCTCATCTGAAGAAACTACAGATGATGGTATGTGATTGACTCTTGAAGCTTTGTGTATGCTTTTCCTTATTTACACGTGCTATTTTCTGTTTTCTAAATTGGAATGTATTTTGATGGCTCAGCTCCTCAGGAGATAGATGAGTATGAGCTCATTGATCCCATTGATATATTGACTCCTTTGGAGAAGTCTGGATTTTGGGATAGAGTGGTTGGTTTTTCTTTCCTATTTATTAGTAGAGATGAAAAATTCAATTTTTTGTAATATACAATTATTTATTTTCTTCATCATCATTATTATTATTATTATTATTTTTGCATCATCTTTGTTTTTCCAGAAAGCAGCCAAATGGTCTGAACGAAAAGAGGCTGTTGGAGAGCTAACTAAACTTGCTTCAACAAAAAGAATTGCACCTGGTGATTTCTCAGAAGTTTGTCGGACTTTGAAAAAAGTATTTTGTTCTTTATTTTTCTCAGTTGGATAATGTATTTTTCCTATAGTGGTTATGCTTTCATTGTTGTATGGTATGTTAAAAAGTAACAATGGCCTACCTTCCATTGGCTTTCTTTTCCTTTCTTGGATACTTAACTCATAAATGGAGATTTATCTGACTGTTGCTACCTGCAGTTGGTAACAGATGTAAATATTGCTGTAGCTGTTGAAGCTATCCAAGCTATTGGCAACCTAGCTTGGGGACTAAGAAGTCACTTTTCTGGGAGTTCACGCTTCTTATTGCCAGTTTTACTTGTGAGTAGTTTGCAACGTAAACCAAAGGAGACCAAACATTATTCTTCCAGTAAATGAAGTTTCCAAGAATATAAATGTAATATCTTTCCATGTGCAATTGAAGATCAAAATCGCAGATTTGAGTTGTGGAGGAATTTGAACTTCATCATTTTGTCTTAATTTTAACTTTTGTTATAGCCTGAATAATTTTTTAATCTTGTGTGTTTGTATGACAGTTATTTTCACTTTGTTTGATGCTCACTAGGAAAAATTGAAAGAGAAGAAGCCTACTTCAGCCGAAGCATTAACTCAGACTCTTCAAGCAATGCACAAGGCTGGTTGCTTAACTCTTGTTGACATTGTTGAAGGTAAGTAAGTTTATTAGTGATTTAATCCACCTTAATCAGACAACTATATCAATATACTTGATTTTCATGATTTTCTGGTAGATGACTTATATTGATTATTATCTTAGTTTACATTTTACATTTTATAAATGTGAATTCATGAATTCTTTTCCTTTTTGTCTTTTACTTAGCTATTTGATGGTAGTTGTTGAAACAATAGAATGACTTATGCCGTTTATTGCAGATGTTAAGACATCTGTGAAAAATAAAGTTCCTCTTGTACGCTCATTGACTCTAAACTGGGTAACATTTTGTATTGAAACAAATAACAAGGCTGTTGTTTTAAAGGCACATAAGGATTACGTCCCTATCTTCATGGAGGTTTGTGCTCATGTCTGAATTTTTATTTGTGTAGTTCTTTGTTAAAAGCTTGGTTCTTTTTGACTTTCCTGTTAAACATAATGAGTGAGTATTGCTGTTTTGTTATATTATCTGAACAAGCAGCTTTTGTTGTGTGTTGTGCTAGTTTAGCTGATTAATCCATGGTGCTTTCACCATGCCTTATGATTTCTTATCTTGGCTTTGGATCTATGTGTTGGTTGCTTTTTTTTTTCTACGATTTTGGCCAAAACGTCTCCAACTATATTTTGTTTTTCTTCCCACCTTTCCTTATAATAATTGTTCTGGACTTTCTAGTGCCTAAATGATGGGACTCCAGAAGTAAGGGATGCTGCCTTTTCAGCTTTAGCATCAATAGCTAAGGTAGTATATTCAATTACGTACCTGCTGTTTATTTTGGCATTGCATTTCCAAATTTATAACACTGATTTTCATTTCTGCTTTGTTTTGTTCCATTGATTTAGTTGGTTGGCATGAGACCGCTAGAGAGGTCATTAGAAAAACTTGATGATGTTAGAAGAAAGAAGTTGTCAGAAATGATTACAGGTTCTGAAGGTGGCACATCCACTAGTACCAGCTCAGGTTTGTAATTTGTTTTTGAATTTTAGGGAATACTGCATTTGTTTTTGTTTTTTTGAGCCTTCATAATTTGGTCTCTACAAATAATGATGTGCCAGCCACAATACAGAGTTCAGGTGCTGCTATGCCCACTTCAGAGGTGTGTTGATGGGTCTTCATGTTTTTATTTTTTTATTTTGATGTTTATATCATCTGAGTTGTAGTTAAAATCTGGTCGCATGATGTTATCCTCCTTTTGAAAAGCGAAGTTACCTAAATTTGATAATATAAGATGATCAATTCTAAATGCTCTGTTTGTTTTCTTCATTAAATTGTCTGCAGAGTTCGGAAGTTTCATTTGTTAGAAAGTCAGCAGCAAGTATGCTTAGTGGGAAGCGAATAGTTCCAGCTGCTGTAAGTTCTATGTTTAGTTTTATTTTTGTTGCTATGTTTTCTGTGGACTTGAGCAGTTGAAAATTTGCTGTTTGCTTACACTGAGGGCAATGGTTTTGTTATCAGTCTGCCAACAAAAAGGCAGGTACTGCCAAATCGGTTACGAGAAATAAAGGAGATGCACCAGCACAAAAAAAGTTGTCTAAATCTACTGAACCACATGAGGATGTTGAGGTCAGTTTTTTATCTTTGCAATTGCCACTCTGAATAGTTTTTGATTTAGTGGTTGCAATTAATACAGATTATGCTTCTTTAAATATCCACAGCCAGCAGAAATGAGTCTTGAGGAGATTGAAAGCAGATTAGGTTCCCTTATACAGGCAGATGTCCTTTCCCAATTGAAGAGTGCTTTGTGGAAAGAACGACTTGAAGGTTTGTGGCTATGATGATACTAATTGATTATACATGTTATATATAATAAACAAATGCTGATACTTCCTATATATTCATAAATTGCTGTGTTATTCCTTCTATAGTGTATAGGGGAAGAACGTAGCTACTACTAAACTACTTTGATATTTGCATCCACATTAATATATTTGCAAATATTAATCACAAAGTGTAAATGGTTTTGTAACGATGAAAGATAATGCCTATAAAGTCATGATTGGTAGACAATAGTTAATTAATAATATTATTTTCTTTGGTTTAACTTTTAATCTAGAAAGGAAATGCATCTATTCCACCACTACTAGGAAACTCATTCCATCCACTAGAAATGGAATACCTTTAAGCGCTATTTCCCCCCATCCATTTTCTTAAAATACAATACTATGCCCTCTCCTATTTTTTCCCATAAAAATATATCTATATATATATATATTATTTTACCCTCATTTTAAACATATTGGTTTTTCCAGTTCATCCTCGTTCAAAGCGTAATAGAAAATTGATTATTAGTTCAATACCACTTTTGAAAACAATAATAACTGTATTTTCCAATTTCTTTCTTATTTTAGAAAAAATATTTATTTCATTATATTTGAAGCTTAAACTGAACATTACAGTTATAATTTTGTTATACCATTGTTTAAGCCAAACATAGTATTAGTAATGATGTTTCCATTCCATTCCATTGTTGTTACCATTCCCATTACCTTATAATTTCGGAAACCATTTGCGGCTGAAGTTACAATTTGTTTACTGACGCTTTAGGGGTATAGGTTAGACTTCCTATTGACCACTAATGTTGTTACTGAGTACGTTATTTAATGATGAGTATGACATGGCTTTTATTGCAGCCATATTGTCTTTCAAACAACAATTGGAAGGTTTACAGGAACTTGACCAATTGGTTGAGATATTGATTCGTCTGTTGTGTGCTGTCCCTGGCTGGAGCGAGAAAAATGTTCAGGTATTTAAAATTCCATTAAGAGACCAATCTCTGTATATTTTGTTGGGAAAGGAACTAAGACGTTAAGTTTGAAAGTGCAGGTCCAGCAACAGACTATTGAAGTTATTACTTATATAGCCTCCACTGCAACTAAATTTCCTAAAAAGTGTGTTGTTCTTTGTCTTCTTGGTGAGTCTCTTTTTTGAGTTGGGCTTTATCTAATTTAAAAGCTATTTGATGGCATTTTACCTTCTTATTCTATTTGGTATCTGAGTGTGGTTCTTATCCTTTTGGTGGTCTATTATGCCTCATTGACAGGTATAAGTGAACGAGTAGCTGATATCAAGACCCGTGCTCATGCCATGAAGTGCCTGACTAGTTTCTCAGAAGCTGTAGGTCCAGGATTTATTTTTGAAAGGGTAAGTTCTACGTTAATCTATTTCAAACAAATAAGTTGAGATTTATTGTAATTTTTCTTTTGGTTGATTCATTTATGTTACTAGTCTTTGACCTTTTAAACATGGACCAGAAAATCTCAAATTTGTCCCTGCTCTTTTATGTATCTTGTGAACCCAAGAGATGGTCATCATATTCTATTTCTTGCAGCTTTACAAAATCACGAAGGAGCACAAAAATCCTAAAGTTCTTAGTGAGGGAATTCTATGGATGGTCTCAGCAATTGAAGATTTCGGTGCTGCACATTTGAAGCTTAAGGTAACAAATATGTTTGCATCTCTCTCTCCTACGCCCTCATGTTGCTTAAAGTTTTGATTATTATTCGTGGTTGTTGGTTACTTAATGAAATTAAATGTGCCATATTACAGGACTTAATTGATTTTTGTAAAGATACTGGACTGCAGTCCAGTGCTGCTGCTACTAGGAATTCTACTATCAAGCTTCTGGGTGCTTTACATAGATTTGTTGGTCCAGGTCATTGTTTGCTTCAGTCTGAACCACCTGTGTTGCTCACTTTAATCTTAAACCTTCTAAAGTGTTTCTCTTCTGCAGATATTAAAGGGTTTCTTTCAGATGTCAAGCCCGCTTTGCTTAGTGCACTAGATGCTGAGTATGAAAAGAATCCATTTGAGGTACACGATGGTTTAGGGTGCAGTGTCCTTTATTCTTAGTTTCATTACATATATTTATCTACCATTTTTCAGGGTGCATCAATAGTTCCAAAGAGGGTTGTTAAGGCAACAGAATCTACTTCATCTATGTCTTCTGGTGTACTAGATAGCCTGCCACGCGAAGATATCAGTGGGAAGATCACACCTGCTTTATTAAAAGGCTTGGAAAGTAATGATTGGAAGGTCTGGCTATCAATTTACTCAGAATTGTCTTTACATTTATCTTTTTTATTTAATTGTTTGGATGTTGATACTAAAAAACTATGTTACACGGACTCTTTTAGGACACCTAATGTTGTAAATATTTGGATATAAATCCACGTTTGTACACACCCATTTATTATGATTTTTTTGTAAATTTCTACCAAATTGGAGTGTCAAGTACCAACATTTATGTCCATGTCTTGTCACTTGGACATGGATACCTCACGAAAAATAAAGAGTCCATATAACATAGCTAGAAAATGTTGCTCTGCCCTATGTATTGAATGTTATCATTTGAAAACCAGGCCCGTTTGGAGTCAATTGAAGCCGTGAATAAAATATTGGAAGAGGCTAACAAGCGAATTCAAGCTATTGGAACTGGTACAGTTTGAGTTTTTCTGCTCTGCTCTTTGACTGGTTTGTCCTTTTGTTTTCCATACTGTTGTAGGAGGGTGTGGAGGTGGTTTTTTTTATTTGTCCTCTTTTGTCAGGGCAACAAGTTAATCTTCATGTGTGTAAAGCCCTACTTTTCACTCATATTTTTTTTGGTTACTTGTTTTTAGGCGAATTATTTGGGGCCTTGAGGGGACGTTTATATGACAGCAACAAAAATTTGGTCATGACAACTTTGACTACTGTTGGTAATGTTGCATCTGCGATGGGGCCGGTTGTTGAGAAGTCTAGCAAGGTTTTTCATTTTTGCTTGTTTATTTGAAAAGTACTGAAATGCCTATTTTTCTGTGCAATCATAACTGTTTATCATAAATTGGTTTCTTTTAGGGCATTTTGTCAGATGTCTTGAGATGTCTTGGAGACAATAAGAAGCACATGAGAGAATGTACCTTGACTACATTGCATTCCTGGCTTTCTGCCGTTCATCTGGACAAAATGGTAATTTTGTGTGCTTGGAGATGTTAATCTTTGACGTCAGATAGTAACAATTTTGCTCTTCTAGGTTCCTTATGTCGCGACAGCTTTGACAGACACCAAGCTTGGTGCGGAAGGACGCAAGGATCTTTTTGAATGGTTATCGAAGCAGCTCTCTCAATTAAGTGATTTTCCTGATGCTGTACAGCTGCTGAAACCAGCTTCCTTGGCTATGACGGTAAATTTGATTGCTGATGTAATCATGTGATAGCTAGCTAATTAAAGTGCTCCTTGTCATTTGATGATTTTTCATTCTTGCAGTGGAGATGAACATTCATGCATCAACACTTGCATATACCAATACATTGTTTATAAAATTATAATTGATGCACAGCTTCTATTTTTTTGATAAGAAATATCATATTATATTTATAGATATACATATAAAAATACAAAATGTGGACAAGCAGTCCACTCAAAAGAAAAATCTAACTATAAGATAGCCTATTCATTACAAAACTTCATCCCTATAGTTAGGATAAAATGGTAATTCAGTTTTTTGAAATTCATTACGTGTGGGATCTATTTCAGGATAAATCCTCAGAGGTTCGTAAAGCAGCAGAGTTATGTCTTGCTGAAATCTTGAGAGTTAGTGGACAAGATGCTGTAAGTGTGTGCCAACAATTTTGTTTCTGTTTATGTTTTATTTGACAATTCTCAAGTGCTGGACTACCTGGATTTTCTGTGCAGATTGAGAAGATGGCAAAAGATATTCATGGACCAGCTTTAGTTCTTGTTCTTGAGCGATTAAAGCCTTATGGTACTTTTCAAGGTTTGCCTGTTGACTGTTTGGTTTCTTTTCTCTCTCTTGAAGCTTTAGATTAATTTGATTGTTTTTCTTTCAGAATGTTTTGAGCCAGCAAAATCAGCTTCAATTGGTCCTGCTTCCAAAGGCCTTTCTAAGTTAGGAAAATCCACTGCCAATGGTGTTTCAAAACATGGAAGCAAAGCTATATCTTCGGTACATTTTGCTTGCTGTGCACATGTATATTTAATGAAGATTGTTGATTTCTTTTTAATTAATTCTACTTTTCCAATTTCAAAGAGAACCACTGTCCAAGATATTTCCATTCAGTCTCAAGCTTTAATTAACGTTAAAGATTCAAATAAGGTATAGTTGGCTTAATAAGCAATATCTGATTGTGCATTGTCTGAAATATATTGGATAAGATGTCATTAGGAATTGGATTATTTGCAGGAGGATAGGGAAAGAACAGTAGTTCGGAGGTTCAAGTTTGAAGAACTACGAATAGAGCAGATCCAAGATGTTGAGGTTAGTACACTAGGGGAAGCTTGTGGATGAGTTGGCTAGTTTTTGTACGTTGTTCTACTTAAAATTCATTGTGTATGGATATGGTGCAGACTGATATGATGAAGTACTTCAGAGAGGATTTGCATAGACGTCTTTTAAGTACAGATTTCAAGAAACAAGTTGACGGGCTTGAGATGCTACAGAAGGTTTTTTGCGTTCCATTCTTAATTACTCATATTTGCTTTTGACCTGTTATCGAACTGATTTTGAATCTTCTATGTGCACCCAGGTACTTCCATCTATTGGGAAGGACATTATTGAAGTGTTGGATGTACTGCTGAGGTGGTTTGTTTTACAATTCTGTAAATCAAATACAACGTGTCTTTTGAAGGTATAGATTATTGATCTCCATCTTCGTCAATCATATTTGTATTTGTCCCTGCATGGTCATTATTGCCAAGCACATTGTGTTGATATTTAACTATTTCAGTGATGAATGACAGATGCTGGAATTTCTTCCTGTACTTTTTGATACGTTGAGGGATGAGGCATACTCTCTGACTGAGGCAGAAGCAGCCATATTTTTTCCATGTTTGATAGAGAAGGTTCTCTTTTATGAGTTTAAAACATAAATGTGGAGTCATTCATAGTTTCCATTCAATAAATGGCTCTTTTTTCACCCCAGCTGTGTGTCCTTGTCTGTTATTTTTTATGCTATTGTAGTTTATCACTGTGCCTGAATTATTGATTTGTAATTCTCTGAAGTTGGGGCATAACATTGAGAAAGTAAGAGAGAAAATGCGGCAGTTGACCAAACAAATTGTTCAGGCATATACTGCTGCAAAGACTTTCCCTTACATTTTAGAGGGTTTGCGTTCTAAAAACAATCGTACTCGAATAGAGTGTGTTGATCTTGTTGGGTACTTAATGGATCATCATAGTGCTGAGGTACAACTTGCCATGCTAAATTTCACCTCTCAACTCTGTTCGGTAGTGTACTTCATTATAGTTAACATTTACTTTCTTGACAGATTAGTGGACAGTTAAAGTCCTTGCAAGTTGTTGCTAGCTTGACAGCAGAAAGGGATGGTGAAATCAGGAAAGCTGCTTTAAATACATTGGCTACTGGTTACAAAATTTTTGGTATGTCTAGATGCCACAGAAGGGCTGACAAGTTGTTTATGATTTGATATTGTATCATCTATTGTTAACTTTTTGGAGTTCCTTGTTTAGATGTTATTACTGGAATATAAATTCAAATTGTATACAAGGTTCTTGTTATCGTTCTTTGGTTTTGAGGCTTTTTTTCATTATTTATTGATGATCAAGAGGAACTTCCATTTGTTTTCAGGTGATGATATATGGAGATATTTTGGGAAGCTAACTGATGCACAAAAAAGCATGATAGATGACAGGTTTAAATGGAAGGTAAGTATTTGCTTGAGCTTAGAACCTGTGAGTGGATCATGACATACTTTTATAGACTGATTTCTTTATATTTCTATCATTTGCTTTTAATGATGTTATTTGTCAGGTCCGAGAGATGGAGAAAAAGAAAGAAGGAAAGCCTGGTGAAGCCAGAGCTGCTCTGAGGCGTTCTGTTAGGGAAATTGGGTACCTGTTTTATTTATTATGTTCTTTGTGGCTAGTGTCATGCCTTTATGTACAGGTTTTGTAACTTATTAGTACCCTAATTTCATTTTTATTACCCTTTTTACTTTTATTTTTCAGGTGGAATTTTCACATGTGACCAGCACATGTGTTTTAAATGAAGGGTATTTTTGACATTTTTTGTCTCTTCTTGCTCTTGCAATAGAAATAGTTTTTTCCTCCATTTTTAGTCTTTAAATGCAAATTTTAATGCTTATTAATTCATTTGACCTCCTCTTCATCTTTTTTCTTTTTAGTCATTTTACACTCTCTTTTCAACCTTGCTCATTTTTATTTTCTTTGAAGATTGAAACAAAGCCCACCCAGGCAATGGAACAATACCAAATCCCTAAAATAAAAAAAATATTTTAAAAAAGCAACCAACCACGGATATTTGGATAGCAATGATTTTTTTAGAAAATTAAAACATTAAATTCTATACTAAATCATGAAAAATGATCCATATCTTCAATATTATTATTGAGTGATTCTATTATTAAAAAAAAGCATCATTAGTTTGTAGATCACGTTGCACACCAATACTTTGGGAAATGACTATGGGTGGGGTTTGTTTCCATCTTCACAAGAAAATAAAATAAAAATAATGAAGTGAAATAGAGTATAAAATGACTAAGAAGGGAGGATGGAGATGAGGTAAAATGAGTTAAAAACATTAAAAAATAAGGATTCAAAAAATGGGAAAAAAGCTTTTTTTGTTACAGGGACGGGAACAGATGAAAATGCCATAAATATCATTCATTTAAAGCGTATATGTTGGTCACATGAAAATTGCATCAAATTGGAATCTTTTTTAAACGTGTACCATCTGAAAAAAGGGTGTGAACCCTTTATTTACGGTTTAAGTGTAACTACAGCATAACTTACTAAGTTTTATAAGGTTTCATTTCTAATGTTCGCTTTGACTTTTCACATCAATATCAAACACATGTATAAATAAAGCTTAATATTGTGAATACCTTTTTTTTCATGCTTTTTTTTGCTCGGAAGAAAATAAGGGAAATAACTGAATATATTCTCTGCATTTTTAGATCTGATGTTGCAGAACTAAGCGGGGAGGTTACACTTTCAACGTGCCCATTACTTGCAAGGTAGGACAAACATTTTGATCTTCAAGTCATTTATGTTTTATACTATGAATTTTCATCTCAAAAAATCATTGTCTCTAAAGCTTCTGTTGAATCATATTGATATTACTCCATTGTAGGAGAAACTATGGGAATTCTGAGCTTCATATGGAAAGACAACAAATGCCCTATATAGTTGCTGCTGTCAGTGGCCCTACCGACTGGAGTGAAGCTTTGGATATCATTTCTTTTGGTTCTCCTGAGCAGGTTCTCTGGTTATGTTAGTGATAAAATGGGAAAAAGAAGTTATATGCTCTGGAAACATTACTGTTTAATTTTAAATTTTTGCGTTGTTTTAGTTTAATTTATTTTATCCCTCCATTTTTTCCATTTACATCTTGTGTGAAACTTCTAGTTATTGGTTTTCATTTTTCTGTCTGCTTAATTTTGTTTCATTTCGAGGAGCAGCATTCTTTGAGCTAACGTAATGTGCTTTTGATGTAGTCTGTTGAAGGAATGAAGGTTGTATGTCATGAATTGGCACAGGCTACTGACGATCCAGAAGGAAGTGCAATGGATGAACTTAAGAAGGACGCAGACCAACTTGTTTCATGCTTGTCAAATAAGGCAAACACAAATACTATTTTTTTCATAATCATAAAAGCAACCCTTCTTCCCTTTGCCCTTATACGCATTATTATTTCTTAAACATTGTTATGTTGGAACTTATTAGTTTCCCATCCACTGTTTTAATTTTAATAGATAGCCAAGACTTTTGACTTCAGTTTGACCGGAGCATCATCCAGGTCATGTAAATATGTCCTAAACACGCTTATGCAGGTAAATTTCTTACGAGTTTATGGAATGTAAATGTATAATGTTGTGACCGAGTATACATTTGTTCATTGGTATATTAGGTTATGTTTTGTTTGTGAGAAAGGGTTGTGTACTAATTCTGTAACTGTTGCAGACATTTCAAAACAAGAGACTTGGTCATGCTGTAAAGGAGAGTACTCTTGATAGTCTAATAACTGAGCTTTTGCTGTGGCTTTTGGATGAGAGGGTTCCAAATATGGACGATGGCAGTCAGCTTCTAAAAGCTTTGAATGTCTTGATGCTAAAGATTCTGGTGAAGATTTATTTCCATTGCATTGCTTTTCTAGTTTTATTATGTTTTAACTATTGTTTCCATTTTTTTTTGGTGGTTTGGTAATCTTTCTATTTGCTCTACATATAGGATAATGCAGATCGAACTTCATCATTCGTTGTTCTCATTGATCTTTTACGCCCATTAGATTCCTCAAGATGGCCTTCCCCTGCATCACATGAGAATTTGGCTACCAGTAATCAGAAATTTTCTGATCTGGTCGTCAAATGTTTAATTAAACTAACTAAGGTGACTTTTGTTATCTTATTTGCTTTATTTTTCAGGTATATAATAACTTATGCATGCACATCTCATATAGTTATGAAACCAGACATTGATCTATATGATTGTTTGTTCGGAAATCTAATGTTTAACAGCAAAATAATTATGAGGCAATTCCAAGGATTTAATACATTATTCATTGATGAGATAATAGTTTTTTTGAAAATAGTTTTCTATTTTGTTATAAAGATCATATACAACATGGGTAAACGATTTGGGTTGAATGCAGCCGTAGATCATATTTTTGATAACATTGATATTATTCATTCAATGATGCTTAGCTAGATCCTCATATATTAAAAGTTTTTTTTCACTTTATTTTTCTTGCATACTTTTGATTATTCTGGAGTCTCATGACTTGGCATTCCTTTTATGCAGGTTCTTCAAAGCACTATATACGATGTTGATCTCGATCGCATTCTTCAAAGTATCCATTTATACCTGCAAGACTTGGGGATGGAAGAAATCAGGAGACGGTACCTGTCATTTGTGAACATTATTTAATACTTCATATAGTTTTTAAATTCTTTCTCCGTTATATGATTATTTGAATCTTGGTTTATGTGGCATAAATCCTAATAAGGGCTGGTGCTGATGACAAGCCTCTACGCATGGTAAAGACTGTTTTACATGAACTTGTTAAACTTCGTGGAGCTGCAATTAAAGGTCACCTTTCTATGGTTCCCATAGACATGAAACCGCAGCCAATTATTCTGGCTTACATTGATCTTAATCTTGAGGTAGATGGTGAGCTAAGCTTAGTACCTTCTGGTTACTGGTATTTATTTTATCTAATTTTTTTCTCTCTATTACAATTTGATAGACACTTGCTGCGGCAAGGATGTTGACGTCAAGTGGGCCTGTGGGCCAAACTAATTGGGGTTCAGCAGCCAACAATCCATCATCTGCTGTACATTCTGCCGATGCACAGTTGAAGGTTTGCTGTGCTCTTTTCATAGTGTCATTTGTAGTTACCCTTTGGCTTTTATCTTAATGTCACCCTTCACTGTTGCAATTTTTTTATAGTATTTCCTTCTGAAGCTCCTTTTTTGTCCACTTGTGACTTATTAAAAGGCGTCGTCAAGATAAGAAATGGGACAAAATTAAGAAACTGTACCATGCCATTGTATTAAGTGATTAATACTGTAACATCCAGACAAATTGCAACGTCGTTCCTAACTGGCTTTGTTCTATTGACAGCAAGAACTTGCTGCTATATTCAAGAAAATTGGTGACAAGCAGACTTGTACCATTGGTCTATATGAGTTATATCGTATAACTCAATTGTACCCAAAAGTAAGTGTTTGGGTTTTCATGAATTGCTCTTTGTGAGCGATAAGTTGTCATTTAACATTTCCTTCTGCATAGTTGTATGTTGTCTTTATTTGTTTCAATGTTGTTTATGATATTTGTTTCAGGTGGATATATTCGCTCAGCTCCAAAATGCTAGTGAGGCTTTTAGAACCTATATTAGAGATGGTCTAACCCAGGTCTAGTATCATGTCCACAACTCTTAAAATGTTCAAGTTCTGTTGCATGCAAAATACATGAACATGAAGTTAAAGGTAACATAATGACTTGATTTAATTTTAATTTTTATCTCAGGTGGAGAAGAATGCAGCATCTGGGATGACACATGCTATTTTGCCAATGTCAACCCCTCCACCATCTGTCTTGGGTCTTTCTCCTCCAGAATCTGCTCCAGTGTCCCCTGTACATACAAATTCCTTGAACGATGTAGAATCATTAATTGTGAAATCCGAACCGACTAACTTTAGTCTACCACCATCATATGCTGGGGACTATAGGGCAAATAATACTGTTTTGTTTAGAGGTCTGAGTACAGAGAACTCATTTCTTGAAAGAAATGAAGGATATGTTGGTGGAGGTAATAGTAATAATTCATTTCTTTTGATCTTATATACCTTGTTTGTTTCTATTGGAAAAGATCTAACTGGTATAATTAATGGTCTGACCTGCAGTAACCAGTGGGACGTTAGATGCAATTAGAGAAAGGATGAAGATTATGCAATTAGCAGCAACTGCTGGAAACATGGATAGTGAAGGCCGGTCGTTAACTGGCATGAATGAGAATGCAAAGCAAGGACTTCCTAGTCAGATTCATCGTACTTTAGAACATCATAATGCTGAAAATCCGATTCAAAGTGCAGTCCTTCCTATGGATGAGAAGGCATTATCTGGACTTCAAGCTCGTATGGAGAGACTAAAAAGTGGCTCTATTGAACCCTAAAATATGGCTCTATTGAATCCATGTAGAATAGCAGAAATTACAGCAGTGGCACCATTTGTAGCCACACTTTTAAATGGAACGGAAGCCACTGCAGGAAAATTCAGTGCCAGTTCCGGTAGAGTTGTCTGACTTCTATGATAAAATATCATATTCCTTGATGTTCTGGCAGAGTTTTAGATATATAGCACTATATTACTTGCTGGTGTTTTTTTTTCCTGCTAACTGTTTGTATATTGTTGTATGGAAAATTCTCTTATTATATCTACAATATTAGCCATGTATAATGTATTTAGTAGTGGGTAGAGATATTGAATGATTTAGATGATTTAAATGAACTCTATTGAACAAAATAATGTTAAATAACTTACATAAGATGTTGAACTAATTGTTATAATAAACGTAAAAACTTCATTTTTTTAAAATAACCATTGAGATGCAAAAGCGCTAATTTTTGTCCAAACACAAATGATAATGTGAAGAACGACAACTTTAAAATGCTCAAGGAAAATTCTTTTTGTTAAAATTTGTGATAAGACATCCAATGAAAAACTGTTATATTAGTTATGGTTATAATATAGTATGTGTGTTCCTTTACTTATATCGTTTAAGGTGTAAGTCTAAATTTTTACATATAATGCCTATGCTTACAGTTTACTTGGATTGTTTACAGTGTTTAGTGTTTAGGATATTACATAAAATACCTATGTTGTTTACAGTGGGTGGTATGAGTTAACACGTTGAATACGTTCATTAAAAACACCGGTAAGATGAAATTAGTCAAATGAATAGGTTATATGTAAAACGAAGTTGTATTCTTTTCATCTTTGGTACGTGTGACATTTATAATAGATAGGCATTTGTTTGTATTAATAATTACCCCAATATATAATAAGAGTCACTTCTAGCATGTTAATCAACCTTATTTTCTAAAACCAATAGCCTGTATGTCCCTCAAAAATGAAATCTTATTTTTAACATGAGTATTTTTTTTTCAATTAATACAATCTATTTAGAGATACATAATTCGTACTTACTAATTGTTATAAACTATGAGAAGGGAATTTGAATCCATACTTACTACTTTTACCACTAGTTTATTGGGATAATGGTTATTATTTGAACAAGCGATCCAGGTCAAGTGAAACACTTTGAACTTATTGGGATAATGGTTACTATTTGAACAAGCGATCCGGGTCAGGTGAAGCACTTTGCTTCAGGATAGATAAAATACTGACGAAGCACTTTGCTCCAAACGAAGTGGATTAAGTTGCTCTAGTTCAAATGAACATCTTGCTCCTAATGAAGTGAAGCACTTCGTTCTAGTTCAAGTTATGTACATCGCTCCAGGTGATGTAGACAACCCCACTAAGGACTCCTTAATCTCGTGATCGAAAAAATCTATTTCGACACTTGACATGATTGATTATGATGTCTAACTAATCTTGTTCATACTTCGATCCGAGGATTACGTCTTTTCATAATTATTTTGATTTTGCTAATCCTGCATTGACACATGTATTGATATGTTTATTCTTTTATATACTTTAATTTAAGTTTTATGTTGAGTCTAATGTGATTTTTCATTGTTTATAACCTATTATATGTAAAATTTTCAAAACAATCACATAAAATTCTCAAAACAGACACATACTTGGATTAGTTTTTTGTTCCGATATATTTCATACATTAACAATTACATCATAACAAAATTGAAAAAGTATTAAAATAAATGAGAATAGGTTATTGTAATTATTAAATAATGATATTTTATCTCTATATTAATTTTTCCTACATTTTAAATTTATCGTTATTTGAAAGTAACAAGAGATTTTGTTTTTAATTTTTTAGTTTTTATTTATTAATTTTTAATAAGAAATGTTATAGGCAATGCTAAATTTGGGAAATGACATTAAAGTAATTCATGAGACCACTATTAATAGAGGTCAATCATGAATTATAGTATGATGTAGATTGATTTATATATTTTTCCAACTGAAAATGTGCTGTAAAGTCTGTTTTTACTTCCGTAGAAAATAAAAGGCATAGGCTAAGCAGCTTTAAAAAAAAAAAAATTCTGAACAGAAGAAATATCCTGAGATTTTCATCCTGATTTTGCCACATGTTTAGTCTCATTTTTCTGGTGAAAAAAATATAAAAAAAGGCTTATAAACGAGGCAGTGTTGCAGATACTATTTAGGAAAAAAGTGTCTTTAATCCCTTAGCCTTTGAGACTACTATTTGCCACTAAACCCAATCATCAATACTTGTGATTGACTAAAAGCTTTTGCTTCTAAAAGAGGAACTTGTTGAGTGTGAAGAAGATTCTATGGATTTGAGTAGTAATATGGGAGGCTTGGGACTAATAATCGTTTCAGATATGCCATCTGCAAGTCATGAATTGTGCTTGGACTTAAAAGGCATGCTTTACTCTATCTTGTTTAAGCAGCTTCACAATCTTTATTCAGTATAAATGATGAGGCATAACAAAGGAATAGAAAAAGAATATTTGTGAGTTGTGATATTTTTTTAGCTATTTTTGAAAGGAAGACCATTCTATGATATACCAGATGCTACATCTATGTGTTTTGTTCTCTTGGAATTGCTTTTATTCATATCTGTACCATTTAAGTTTTCATCTTTTTTTCAAGTATTGATCCTGTCATGTATAATCTTTTTATAAACATTAATGCGTTTAGCCTTGATGCCACAAGTTATTGGTTTTGCATATTTGTGTGCATTCTGACACCCATCTGATGGTAAATATTGGTTTTCTCATAGTTGGGAGAAATAGGTGTGTTGAATTCAGATTATAAAGTCCAATTCTGTTTTTTATACATTATTTTGTATGTGATGTGTTCATATGTTCGCATATATAGGATAAAAAATGGTGGCATTTATTGTTTGTTTCAATAAATACTTTATAGCTGAATTTTTACATTTAGAAAGCATGAATAGGTTTTAGTAACAGAACACAACACTAATCCATCAATATGCTCGGAAGCACTTCGATTTCTTGGCATTGAGATAAAAAATACTCTCATTTCCTTTCTTCAATAAAGTTTCCTGCTTTTGCTCACTTTCACTCCAAATGTACTGCTTCATCCCATCAGAGGCTGGTGCATTTGTGAGGCTGCTCAATTTCGCAAAAGGATTCACGGGTTTAGAGCTCCTGCATTTCTCATTGTGTTTATGTGATTATGCTGAGAATCAGAGGAATGATTAACAGTTGAAGGGGAAACAGTTTAGTGGAATAGGAAGCCAATGCCGAAGCCTCTTCAGTAGCGGGTTCTTGTACTACTGGAGCAGGAGGTGTCAACGTAGAAGGCTGTTGTGTTACCGGAGGAGGCGTAAAAGGCTGTTGCAATGTAGGAGGTGTGAATGTAGTAGGCATCGCAGGAGGTGTTGGCATAATTGGGGGCGTCCATGTAGTAGGTAGTTGCTTCATCCTATAACATCAAAAAAAGAAAAGGAAAACATGTGATGTGAGTATAGTTAGAAAGTACGATGTTGGAATCCCAACTAAAAATATGCCAATATTGTAATTATTTTAAAATAAAATAAAATAATAATGACATAAAAATCGATTTTATAATATTTTAAATTTTTCTACAGTTTGTCATTAATTTTCTCACTGATTCTTATAAAACTAAACAACAATTATCCCATAACGATACAAAATCCGTTTTTATGTAAGTTAAAGTATTTATATATATATATATATATATTTAAAAAGTGTTTGTTATATTATAAAAAAATATATGTAAATTATATTTTTAAATATGAAAGAAATATATCATTTTACTTTTTACGAAAACATTATATGTATATTATGTGAAGACAATTATACTGAACAATTAAACCAAAATATTTTACTTTTACCCGTCAACGTCGGGGCAAAAGACAATGGTATAGTCATACGCATTGCAAGTGAAAGTGCTGGTGCCATCATCATAGGCATAACTATAAGCAGTTGGACAAGCTCTCTTGAAAATAGTTGAATAGTAAGAGGGTTTGCACGTGGTTGGGTTTCCAAACTTCCCACTGCAACAATAGTGATCCAACCCGAATGCCTCACATGCACTTTTGCATGCAATAACACCCCCTCCTTCATTTCGACCGCTTTCCCCGACTACCTGAAGCTCTTTAGGACAACCTGTTGTTTGGCACCATTAATTTTTTTATTTGTTCAAGAAAAAAGCCACAGAAATCCCATTGTTTCCTTTATATTATAAATAATATAATCAAATCCCTTAAATTATAAATAATATAATTAAATCTCATGATCAAATTCATTTATATTATTTTAATAATTTTTTTATTAAATGATTAAACACATCGTAAAGTAAAAAATAATATAAAAATTATAATTTTTTTTTAATATTCTTTAATTGTCATTGTTTTATCTTAATGTTTTATTAATTTTTTTATATTAAATTTTATTTTTATCCTTACTAAAAATTTGTATTTTAATGATATTTTAATCATTTGATAAAAAATAATAATATTTTAATAAAATAATATAATTTTTTTTAATTGATCATTTTTTTTCAAATTAAGGAGTTGAATAAAATAATTTTTAATATTAATGACTAAATGATACAAATAACTTAATTTAATAACTCTTTTATAAAGTAAATGTTGTTTTGGATTATAACATGTTCACGTATTGGGGGAAATGTGAATCGTACTTTAACTTACCTATATTGACATCTGAAATGCAGCCAGTGGCATTACAAGCACCAAATGATGTGCGAGGGGTGGCCAAGAGGGGTAGATTATATCCATCTACCATGCTAATGTCGTAAAAATCTTTGTCATTGCCTTTACCAAGCGTTATCTCAAATAGAGAAGTAGGGGGAGTAGCACCATTTCCATTACATTCCAGTTTCCCCCCACAATCCCCAGTTTGACATTTACCAACTCCAAACTCATCAAACGTGCAACCGGTTCTCGCCCATATGCGTCCTGACCATCCCGGAACTGAACCTAGCTTCACACTTTGCCTTGGGTCTAATCGAAACCCTGTTGACAAAAGTTGAGGTGTACCTGAACCAGCTAGGGTGCCAGGCCATATTGTGTTGGGACAATTGTTTGTTATAATGAAAGTGCAAGAGCAGGAGCAAGAGAAAAGCAAAATGATAATTATGCAAAGAAAAAAGGAGAAAGCTTTAGATTTGATTAGCAACATTGCCTATTTCTTAATTGGAATTAATTGAATAGGAACAAGTAAGGTCTAAAGGTTTCATATTTGTAAGTAATATATGTAATGTGAGACACAAATCCAAATGGTTACGTTGCTTTGACAAAAAATCCAATGAACCGCAACCTCAAGAGGGTTATTTTTGGTTTAGCATTTCTTATATGTGGATGGCCTCATAAAGAAGCAATACCTTTCTTTTGCAATTGATGGGTTGTTTTGTTGTTCAATACAATATAATACAATACAATACGACGAGCATAGCATAGATAGAATCATTTTTAGTTTCCCTATCAACGAATCAATTGAGCCAAATCATAAGTAACACACACAGAATTTCCCTAGAGAAAAAGTGAGTTTGGATTCTTCCTGCCTAAAGGGGTTAGATTAATAAAACCCAGAAAGAATCATTCGTAGGTTGCTTTGAAAGATAAAAATAAGCCAATTATTCTTTTGCAGACCTACCATTTGCTCTCCACTTATCCAAATCTAGACCTTAAGGGGGGGGGGGGGGGGTTCCTATATGATCCAATCTAATAATAAATAAATAAAAAGGGTTTTACACTTGAGAGCTTAGTACGGCAACGTTTTAAGAGGTGCCAAGAGATCAATTTCATACAGGGGTCACGATCCTACGTAAATTATATAGGGACTGAGGAATCAATTTCAGAATATTCCCAGGGAATCAGTCCTTTAAAAGGTGTTCCACAAGTCAAGTTTACCCAATGCAAATAATATGATGTATATGACTCTTGAAGGGAACATACATATAATTACCCTTTTAATCTACCCATTGGTATATAGGAATGTAAAAAACTGCATAAAGAATTGAAGCTATTAAATATATATATATATATAAAGTTTAATGAGTCGCATATGGATATGACATAAGGAATGTCCTTGTCGCCTTATTATCAGTATGCATACACATTCTTATATTGACTCACTTCTCATAGCAATCAATCATAACAAACTGCTATGAGGAGGAGCAAGTAATATGGAATCTCTATATTTTCCTCCCTATTACTCCAATAAAAAAAATTAAATTTACAATCAACAAGTAGCATTCTCAGTCTTAAGAGGGTCTTCAGACAGGAGGGTTCACAAGGTTGCATTGCATTCTTTGTGCTCTTCAGCCTGAAACAGGAATTTGATCATCATAACGCAAATGAATATCCTCAAATGCCACTTTCAAATAGATTATGTAGAATGCAGAACATTGGATCTCCACAAATAGAGCACAGTTCAAAACTAATTTGGTCTGCAACAAAATTATATGGGTTTCAGTGGCCCGAGAGAATACAAAAGAACATCATGATTCTGAATGCTATAGTCATCAAACCGAGAGCTTAACCTAGTTCTGAATATATATTTTTTGAAGCCACCAGAGTTTCAAAGACGTCAAAACTGTAAACATCAATTAATGACACTATCAGAACACATTTCAAATCTAGATGACGATGATAGTTGATACAAGGAAACCATGCTTCTATAGGTTGACAAACATAATAATCCTTCCAAATAATACATATTTAAAAACATACCACCTTCTTCAGCTCATCATTATTGCCAATTCAGCTATTCCTGAACCTCCATAACAGATTAATTCCCCTACAGAAAAAGAAATAAGTTGTCAATCAGCAAGTCAAATTCAACATTAGGAATGTAGTTTCCAGCCGTAAGATACATAAATTATTAAATTAATCTCTCCATAACAGCAAATGCTTTGATTCCTGCAAAATTGACTGAGATAACTATTTCTATATAGAACAAGCAAAGAATATATATAGTAAACAAATAAAACGAGAGTAACACCATTTATGTGAAGGCTGAAATGAACCTGTGCTGCATACAACTAAAAAGCAACGACATAACCAATGAAGATAGGTAGACATTAATATCAATGTGAATAAAAACAAGAGTAACCTCATAAATATATATATATATATATATATAATTAATTAATTAATAATAACCTGCAATTAAGGAATAATATATGGACAGAACACGTGAAACAATAAGAAGAAACCGTTTGCAGGTTGAAGGAAACTATTATAAAACAGCAGGAACAAAACAATCATTATACAAAGTTCGGACATTGTTCCAAAGTTTCCTGTAGGAATTATAGCCCAAATGTTCAACTTCTGTGGTTAGATAACATAATTCAATTTAAGTTTAATAAGAAATTAAACATGCTACAATTAAAATGCCTTCTGAAAGGCATGGTATTAGAAGCGTTAAATTGCATTAATGTAGACTAGGAATGTAGATTGTTCTGGGTAGGACTGATCAAATCCACCATTTTAAGTACTCACATCAAGTTCTGTCCGAATTTGTCCATGAAGAGAGAAAAAGAGATGATTTAAAAAGGAACAAGATAAAGATAAGCAACAACAGTCATCTCATTAGTGTTATACATCTAGCTCATATCCATGCCATCTCTGATTTGGCTGCAAATTGGACTGACAGCAGAAAAAGATCTTTCAAAAGGAGAAGGATGGAATTGTGCATCGCGTCTGCGCTTAAACGCACAGCTGTCAACTCCCGAATTATCTGCATCAAGCTTCCTCCGGATGCCTCTCACAGCCTGCTCTTCCACTGGTGAAAGAGGGAAAATTTTACCACTAGCTCGGCAGAGCGAACTATGATTATCGTACAGAATCCTTTGATCACAGTTCTTGTCACAAATGTGGGTGAGTCCAGTTAATTTGCAACGATACATATTCCCACAGACGTGTTCGTTTTGGCACTTCCAGTCACATTTATGAGCAGGCATTGACTCATCTCTGCCCAGAATACTTGACAGAAAAATAACATTAGCAGTCCCAGCTATGATGGATTTTCCACAACCTTCCATTTCCATTTTGAATTGGCTAGTTCTAATACTCAACCTATCAGAATCTTCAACTGAAGGCTTTTTTGTCACCTAATTGTTCTGCAGATCCCAACACAACATAGAAACCCATCAATAACTTTAGAGTTGGGACCTCTAGGCTGATAAGGATTTTTTTTTTTAATTTTTTTATTATGCACAAAACACCCTTTGTAGAAGTAATTGCTTGCAAGAGATTTATGCTAAGCATCTGTATCAGAATAAACAGTTTAACCTAGTAACATAAACAAAATAGAGTGAAGTTTAATATGCTTATAATCTAATGAGTTTGTATCTTTATAGGATCCCTTAAAAATGCTTCTCAGTTTAGGACCCTCCTTCATCAAGTTATTAACTTGTTGCAACAATTTTTTTTCCCTACACAGTTTATTCCACTATATATAGTGACTTAAAAGACCGGCTACAACAGGTTTATATGAGATGTTAACTTATTAAGGGTGGTGCTAAATTGAAAAAATATATTTTTGAAGTCTTAAAATAAGAATGTAATCCCCTGGGGTGATAAAAACCCTAATCTAGTTAGCTCCGTTAAAAGAAAAAGAAGGATGCTTTAGAGCATCGTTTGGTGCCAATATGACCTTACTTCTATTTCATCTTACTTTTCCTTCCTCATTAATATTGATAATCAAACTTTGCATGCAAAATAACCTTATATATACTGGATTGAAAAATAGATTTTTTTGAGTGGGTCCTCAGTTAATTTTTTATCTATTAATTTTTATTTAATTTTAAATCTCAATTTTAAATGTAATTAAAACATATCTAATATTCCTAAATAAAATTAAAAAAATTATTAGAAGAGGATTTTTTTTTGGCCTTGAATTGAAATATTAATTACCATAATTAAAATACAATCCATATCTGAAACAGATCTGAGCTACAAATTTCAATGTTCAAGACCACCATGAACACACAAAAGATGAATGGATGTACGAACAAAAATTAAGGATTGTAAGATCATAATAAGGATGGAAAAAATAAAATAACTTCCTATTTTAAAAAGAAAAAAGAAAGAAAAAACACCAACAAACCTATGAAAAAAATCAGGACACTAATAATTAACAAAGAAAAGGAAATAATTAAATAGAAACGTCTACCAAAACATTAGAAAATAAGAGAAAATGAGATAGTAAAAAGGAAAAAAAAAAAAAAAAACAAAACTTACTTGAATTTCAACTGCGAAAAGAAATAAACCCACAAAGTAATTTCTCTCTCTCGCACTCTCCGCAATGCCCAAATGAAGCAAAAATACACAAACGTGGAACTCAGGGCAGAGTAATAAGTATTTATAGACAAAATAAGAGGATATATAGTGGGAGTTGGCGTTGAACTTTGGTGGAGCTATAAAACCCAAACCCAAACCCATGACCCAACTAACCCAATTTCTAAATTTCTAGGTGTGAACTTTCGGGTAAACTCCCTCCCCCCCCCCCCTCTCTCTCTCTCTCTCTCTCTCTCTCTCTCTCTCTCTCTCTCTCTCTCTCTCTAATTGGGTCTTGTCTTTATTCCATTGGGTTTAAAATTTCTAAAGTTTAGCTTATTAGGTAGCTAGTGATTCCAATAAAAAAATCACAAGATATTAGTCATTCTACTCTTCCTAATCTTCTTATGTTTCGTATTATTAGATTATTATCATAAAAAATATATAAATTATATATTATATTTTTATTATTAATAATAATAAAATATTAATTTTATTTATCTATTTATTTATCATCCAAATGCATTTTCTTAATCGATTGTTTGCATCGAAGTAAATGAATAGAAATTTTTAATGATGTCATGTGTCACATCCCAACAGTTCTTTATCACTTTTGTCTTTCAACTAGCGATTCAAATGCATTCTCTAGTTTGCTCTCTCTTCTTCATCTACGTTTTACCTCCTACATCTACGACTTTTTCACGCTTACCTCTACTTGACACGTTTTACTACGAATGCCATATTCGCCATTACGTGGACTTTATAGGCTCAGAATGAGGGTGGACCCATATACCAAATGACCTAATGGTTTATTCCTTTCTTCATGCATTTTGGGCCTATCACTACTAATTTTGTAACTTTCGTAGGTTTTAGATCATTTTTTTGTTTTAAAAAAAATAAATATACTATATTTAAAACTTAAATATTTTATATATTCAAATAAATTATATCATTTAAATACAGACTTGTGGTAAATCATATCTAGAATTTAAAATTTTGATCTAACGTGTTGTTTTATTCTTTTGTTTAATAGGATGTGATTGACAAATATTATCATTTATGTTAATTTTCAATTATTTCATATATTTCTGATTCTGTTTTTGTACAAGAGTTTAGGTATATGTATACAAGAAAAACGAAAACTAAACAATAACCCTAATTATTATACATCCATGTTTTATGGCTCTACTAATATTATTGTCTACTTCATGTTTTGCTCCACTAAGCATTGATGTCTCTTACTGTTGCAACATACACCACAACATACACCAACATTCCCCCTCAAGTTGGTGCATATATGTCTCTTATGCCCAACTTGTTAAGTAAGTTGTAGAAATTCTTTACAGACATAGATTTTGTGAATATATTAGTCAATTGATCTTCTGATTTAACAAATGGAAACTGAATAATCTTTTCTTCAAGATTCTGTTTGATGAAGTTCCGACCCACTTCAGCGTGCTTCGTGCGATCATGTTGAACTGGATTGTGAGAGATGGTAATGGTTGCTTTGTTATCACAAAATAAGTTCATTTCAGAGTTAGGAGCAACACCAATCTCAGTTAGAAGTTTTTTCAACCAAATGAGCTCACATATTCCTTTGACCATTCTTCGAAATTCAGCTTCAGCACTAGATAAGGCAACTACCTTTTGCTTCTTGCTCATCCATGTAACAAGATTGCCCCCCACAAAAGTAAAGTACCCAACAGTAGATTTCCTATCCTTCATATTCCCTGCACAGTCTGAATTTGTATATCCAACGACTTCCAATTGACAATTCTTTGAAAACATAAGTCCTTTCCCAGTGGAGGATTTTAAATAGCGGAGTATTCGCATGACGGAATTTATATGGTCTTCACTTGGGTAGTGCATAAACTGACTCACAACACTCACAACATAAGCAATATTAGGTCGAGTATGAGATAAGTATACGAGTTTACCTACTAACCGTTGATATCTCTGTTTATCTGTTGGTACTTGGTCCACATATTCTCCAAGTTTATGATTTTGGACCATCGGAATATCGACAGGTTTACAATCTAGTAATCCTGCCTCTGCTAGTAGGTCTAGAGTATATTTCCTTTGGGAAAGACATATACCTTGTTTTGATCTTGTTACCTCAATGCCTAAGAAGTATTTGAGCCCTCCCAAGTCCTTCATTTCAAACTCATTTGACAATTGTTCTTGAAGCCTAGAGATTTCTTCTTTATCATCCCCTATAATGATCATGTCGTCTACATAGACTATAAAGGCTGTTATTTTTCCCAATCGATGTTTTAGGAAAAGAGTGTAGTCAGAGTTGCTTTGTTGAAACCCATATTTTCTCATTGTTGAACTCAATCTTCCAAACCATGCTCGAGGTGATTGTTTTAGTCCATACAATGCTCGTTGTAATCTACATGTAGTTTCTTTTACTGATGTAACAAAATATCCTGGTGGGATATCCATAAAAATCTCTTCTTCAAGGTCACCATGAAGGAAGGCATTCTTCACGTCACGTTGGTGCAATGGCCAATCTAAATTTGCTGCAAGAGATAACAAAACTCTCACAGTTTTTAGTTTAGCCACATGTGAGAAGGTTTCTTGATAATCTATACCATGTTTCTGTGTATACCCATTTGCTACTAGCCTTGCCTTATATCGATCAATTGATCCATCTGCTTTATACTTAATGGAGAAAATCCACTTGCATCCTACCATCTTCCTCCCTTGAGCCAACTTACTTAACACCCATGTGTTGTTCTTCTACAGTGCCTCAAATTCTTCTTTTATAGATTGAGCCCAATTTGGATCAGATAAGGCTTCTTCAACGCTGCTTGGAATTTGACATGAGGAGAGTGTTTGTGCAAAAACCCTGATAGGTTCTGATAACCCTTGAGTAGATACATAATTAGCTATTGGATACTTGGATGGTCGTTCCTCTCTGTCTGGAGAGTATCGATTCAGAGGTTTGTCTCGATTGTGTCTGAAAGGTAGAATATAACCAACAGATGTATCTATAACATTAGTTTGTAAATTATTGATAGGATAACTTACCTCAGGAGTATTCTCAGCAGGAGGATCATTGGGTACTAGAAAGTGGAATGGTGCATCAACCACTGCATCTTCTGGAGATCCAGTCACTAGTTTAGATTCAGTTCTTAGAAGTTCAAGTTCGGGTCTAGGTACTGGCTCATCCATATTGTTGGAATTATTTGAGTATGTTGGATTGTTACTAATGTCTAATAATTCAACATCAAGCCAATTCCGTTCTTCACCATAACTCTCCCCCGAAAGATGGTAATTGGATACTGATGATGGAAAAAACCATTCAGATTCTAGGAAAGTGACATCCATCGTAATGTAAGTTCTTTTAGTAATAGGATCGTAGCATCGGTATCCCTTTTTTTGTACGCTATACCCCAATAATACACATAGGATAACACATGGATCCAACTTAGTTCGTTGATTTTTATGGAGGTGGACAAAAGCAACACATCCAAAAATTCGGGACGGAAACATCAAAATAGTAGGCAAGGGAACATGATCAGATAGCACCTTTAATGGAGTCTGAAATTGTAAGGTTTTTGTGGGCATATGGTTTAGTAGATACACAGCTGTAGTCACCGCATCACTCCAGTATCTACTAGGCATATGTGCACCAATTAGTAAGGCCTGAACAATTTCTAAAATATGCCTATTCTTCCTCTCTGCAGTCCCATTCTGTTGTGGGGTTTGTGAACAAGAGGTTTCATGGAGAATACTATGGTTGTCCAAATATGTCCGAAATTGTTGATTAACATACTCCCCTCCATTATCAGACCTAAGAATCTTAATTTTTTCAGAAAATTGTGTCTGAACCATGGTGTGAAACAAGTGAAACGTAGAAAATAATTCATCTTTATGTTTGAGAAGGTAAGGCCATGTCATTCGTGTACAATCATCAACAAAAATTGCAAACCAACGATGACCCGATGACGTAGTGACCGGGGAAGGTCCCAAAACATCAAAATGTACTAAAGCAAAATGAGTCATACTTTTATGCATACTCATAGGATAAGATGCCCTATGACTTTTTGCTAAGATACAAGTATCACATTTGAAATCCGAGTATGTGATATTTGAAAATAAGCTAGGGAGTAGGTGCTTTAAATACCCAAATGATGGATGCCCAAATCGACGATGGCATAGCCAAATCTGTCGTTCCTTGTTACTAATGGTGTGTTGCATGCGATTGGCTCTTCCTGAACTAAGGTCATCCACATAATATAACCCTCCTCTCTTAGTACCACGCCCAATGATCTCCTTGGTAAGAATATCTTGTATAAGACAAAAAGTAGAATACATCAATACTACACAGTTGAGATCTGAGGTGACCTGACTTACAGACATTAGTCGGTTTGAAAGAGAGGATACAAGTATTAGATAATGATAATGAAGGAGATAAAGTCACTGTTCCAGCCCTTGAAGTGACCTCATTAGCATTGGCAACACGGCTCCGTCTTGGCTGGGTTATATTGGAGAGATCTTTTGGGTCAAATGTCATATGATTTGTAGCTCCAAAGTCTAGAATCCAATCTTCATTATCACTACGAGTAGAGATGTGAAATGCTTTACTTGAAATACCTAGATACTGGGAAGATTCGGCCTAAGGAATAAGGGATAGTGAGGCATTATTGGAAGCCACAGCGGCTCGCCTAATGGTTTCCCATTTCTTCCGTGCTTGAAGATCATTCCACCATTCGGGATACCCATGTAGTTTGAAGAAGGTTTCACGTGTGTGTTTGGAGTTTCTGCAATGGCCACATTTCATGTCAAGAGATGGTGGATTTAACGTGGATTTCTTGCTACCAAAAGAACTTCCTGTTTTTGGTGGCATCAGATTATAATGTCCTTTGACCCCTTTAAAAGCTATAACTGCTCCGGGTGTCGTATCTACACCTGTGATCATTACGGTTTTCCGGACCTCTTTCCTACGTATGAATCCATAGGCTTGTTCCACCGTAGGGAATGGTTTGATTTGAAGCACATCACTTCGAGTTTTGTCTAGTCTATCATCAAGTCCATTGAGGAAGGTATACACTCGATCTTCCTGTACAATGGAGTTGTATTTTTGTATGTCAGTCACACACTCCATTGAATTAGGAGGACATAAATCAATTTCTCGCCACAACCCTTGAAGGTCATTGTAGTATTTTTCAATGGATCCACCTGTCTGCTTCATACGAGTAACTCGACGGCAAAGATCATACACTTGAGACGTGTCTGTCCCATCATAGTATCTGGTAGCAGCAGAATCCCAAACCTGTTTCGCAGTTGGGAATTGAATAAAATTTGCAATCAAGGAGGGGTCCATCGAATCGATCAACCATCCTTTGACAATGACATTTTCAGTGCATCATCTCCTGAATGAGGGGTCGGTTTCAACAAGTTGAGGAAAATCCCCATTAATATATCTCAGTTTGTCTTTGCCAAAGATATACATCTCCACCACCTGAGACCATAAGGCATAGTTGGATCCTCCCAACTTGATACTAATGGGAGTAGTCGATGCTTCAATTAGCAGAGGTTGTGAGACGGTCTGAGCTCTAGTTAGAACTTCAGTCATTTTTGTAGTCAAATCGTTCAAGATGGAATTTGTGGTTAAATCTCTAGATTCTTCCATGAATGTAACCCTAAATTTGTTTTTCAATTCGCAGAGCGACGCCCTTCATCTTCTACGTTCCTCAATTCACGTAGAGCAACACCCTTCTTCTTCTGCCTCTTTTCTAAACTGCTTCCACCGTCGCAACTTTCACCTTCAGAAGAGCTATTGTTCAGCTTGTGCTTTCCCAGCTTCACAATGTCCCTCACAGATTCAAGAGGGATTCAGAGAGGGCCACCAAGGGACAACTTCATATATATAAAAAATGCCAAAAAAGAATTACAGTCTGTGATTTCTAAACTTGAAAAACAGCTCACAGAAAGCAAAGCAACTGAAGATGCTTGTTCTTTTTTTTAGTTTACAGGAACCAATGTGTGAAGATGGTAAAGCCTTTCATTAGGTTTTTCCCTTCTATTTCGCTCTGCAAAAAAATTCTTACAGTGAGACCCTTTACCAGTTTTTTGTCGATACTTGAAACCATCATCATCATCAATCTGATCACTACAAATTTTTTTTTGGTTTACAGAATTGCAGGGTTGAAGAACAGTACGGTTGCCCCACAGTAGTAGCTAGAATGGAACGTAGGGACTATGATAGCTCCAACGAGTAACTTGAACGGCTACCCCAAATTCTGACCAAATAATCAGCCAAATACCCACAGATTAACACAATCCGTTGAGCGTATCACACCAAATCAGCCAAAGGAGAACAGAATCAGCGTAGCAGGTAACTTGTTTTTCCATTAGAACAACCAATAACTCTGCTTTGATACCATGACAAATATTATCATTTCTGTTAATTATCCATTATTTCATATATTTCTGATTCTGTTTCTGTAAAAAAGTTTAGGTATATGTATACAAGGAAAACGAAAACTAAACAATAACCCTAATTACTGCACATTCATGTTTTATGACTCCATTAATATTATTGCATGTTTCATGTTTTGCTCTACTAAACATTGGTGTATACCACTCTTATAACATACACCACAACACACACCAACAATGATAAATAAATTAATGAGCTAGTTTTTCAATTCTACCTTCCCATATATAAGGAGCTTTTGTTGGTGCAAGTACTCGTATATAATCTAACATAACATATTTGGACTAGTATTGCTTAGTTTGTGTCCAAACTAACAGTTATATGGTAATTAATACATTGTAATGTATTACAGTATGTTTGTTGAAAGGTTGTTAGAAGATATTTTGAATTTAGTTGATATAATTACGGTAAATAATTAGTGATTAAAATAATAAAATTAATTTTATTTTATAATTAATTATAATAATATCATAATTTATAATAAATAATTTTTTAAAAACAAAAATACCTTATAACCTTTTATTTATTTAAACATTGATATCATTTTCAACTATTTCATTAAAAAGAAGGGATTGTGACGACAAAAAATTTGCTCTGAATTTAATTTTTTTAAAAATAAAACTTTAATCATCTTATTTTCAAGTAATGTATTGAAAGTGATTTAATTTTTTTTTTTGTGAAACCTTTAGTAATTTTTCTTTTAAACGTAACATTAAAAGTCACTTTATATTTTAAAAGTAAATTTATTATATGGTTCTTTTGAAAAAATTAAGTGAATTATAATGCTTCATTGTAAAAGGTTGAAAATTTTCAGTTCACAACTTAAAAGAAAAATAACTAAAGTGGTATATTTTAAAAAAATTAAGTGACTTTCAATATATCAATTAAAAATAAAATAATTCTTTTAAAAAATTAAGTAATTTTTAATACAACACTTAAAAAACAAATGTACTCAAATATGGCTTTCTAAAAAAAAATAAAACAAATATACTTGAAAAAATATTTCCCCCCTTGACAAGGTAAAAGCATCAAGCAATATCAAGATATTATATTCTTATTCTTTGTACTAGAGTAGGCGCAAGTTAATTAGGTTGAATTTTGAGTTATTTTATCAATCAATCTTATATTGACGATTTTAAAAATTTAAAATCGTAATCCATCTATGACCAAAAAAACTTCAAGCTAATCTATATATAAAGTTAATTTGAAAGAGGTTGACTCGAAGGTTTTACGCCTATAATCCTAATATGATATAAAAATATTTATTTGATTTCTTATTACTAATAAAATATAAGATGATTTTAGTGAGTATTATATAAATATAGAATTATGATCATTTTTAAAATTAATCATTAAAAATTTGTTATAAAAAAATTAAGAAAATTAGAGTGTACTTAATAGTTTACGAAACATCAAATTTGGTACATTAATTAGTAAAAAAATATAATGATGAAAACTCAAAAGATAAAAGGTTATTGTTTCTCACAATTAATCATGTTTAAAAGTGAACTTTTGAGTTTATGTGTGAGAATACTTACCGATTAAGTTTAGATTTTACGATTTTAAATAAGTTTAAAATTATAATTATAATATATATTATATAATATATAAAGTAACTACGAAAAATATATTTTAAAAATAGTATATACTAATATTGGAGGTTCGGGTCAGTTTATTCAATTTTAATAATTTGTAGGCCTTCAAATGAACCTATAAATTTAATTTTGATATTTTTTAGATTTATTTAGAACAATTAACCTCCAATATATATATATATATATTTAGTTTGATCAGTTATCTTATACTCAAATTGGTTGGTTGATTTTTGAAAATAATGCCACTCTTAATATGTGCTGATCTAACATCTTCTTTTCACTTGTTTGTTTAACTACATAAGAAGAAATTATTCATTAATTTATGAATAAAGAAGATATGATAATCTCTACCAATCATACAGGGTTTACTAACTTAATAGTATCACAATTTTACTTTTGAGATAGTACCTTAACGGTACACTCATTTTAAAAAAACTTCTAATTTAGTGCAATTTATTATTTAATTATGGATTTTTTTTATGTATGCATTAATACATGTATGTGTGGTATTCAAAGAAAATTCTCAGATAATAAATTAATTAAACTATTTTCAGAGAATATTTTAAAATAATTAATTAATTGATTATTTAAAAATACCATTTGAATATCACACGTGTACTATATATGTGAAAAATTCTCAATTAAATGACAAATTACATAAAATTGATACCTTTTTTAAATGAGAATAATATTAAGATATCATCTCAAAAATCTGAATAAAAAATGTAACAAAAGTAAAATTATAATACTAATAAGGTAGTGAACCTAATCACGTATTTATTTAATGTAAATTTTTAAAAAAAGTATGTAATGCATTTATATATTCAAATTTATTTCTCTTGATCGAAATTATTTGAAAAATTACTAACGTGTTAAGATTTTTAGAGAAAAATAATAGTTAGATCCTTAATTGCGGTACATATTATAATAGACTACACTTTATTTGAGATATGTAAGAGGAATATCTTTATTGAGATATATAGATTCTTGATTTTAAAAAAATATCTTTTCCTTTCTTTTGAATACTTTCTAAGGGTAAGTGTTATGACCTTATTCTGCATGTTTTAATCTATGGTTTCGGTTGGTAGCATCTTTAATCCAAGATTGTAAATAGAAATATACATTTGTGCCTTATTTATGTTATGTTTTTATACCATGCAATTAATGTGCTTAATTAATTAAGAAGCTTGTATTCATACCTGAAAAAATAGGACTCACTAAGAAAGTTGTCCACTGCTTTTGTTCGCCTCTCTCTTTCTAATATTTCTTTTTTATGTTTATGATGCCGAGGTGAAGTCAAAGAGTGATGGGGATGATTCTTATGGATCTGTTTGACCCATTGCGCATCATAAATTCTCATTTGCAAAAATATGGCTTCTTCCTGCGCAATTTGAAATACAACTTAATCTTAAGGGTGCACGATTGATCCTGAGTAATGCCATTGGAAAAAGCTCCTAAAGATAAAGTATGTGTAAACTTGATTTTAAATTTTTCAATAAGCTAATTTTTTTAATCGATAAAAATACATATATCCCAAAATTCAGAAGCTTTATTGATGCTTGCAGGAAATGGACATCTACCATAAAAGACCAAAAGAAGGATCGATTAACTCTTGTAAGTTTCTGATAGTCTTCTACATTGGAAGGCCATTTAATTGAGTATAATTTTGGACACTTTTTTTTTTTTTTTGCACGTTAACTTCTCTTTTTATGTTATAGATTGTGGAAGCATTAAGCACAAGTTGCTTAGGACCTAATTATTCTCAAGTATGCTAATATTCTGAATTGGTTCATATGTTATTCAAAGTCTCCAACTATGTATCTTAAATAATGTGCTTATTTTGTCGATTGAATTTGTAGCCAAAAGGATTTGCTAAAATATCAATCAAAGACATTGATGAATTAGCCAGAAGTTCATTTCCTCTATGTACCTATTTGAAAAAGGTAGGAAATTTACTGAAATTAGAATTTTTGTAGCTTTCGTTTTGATGACAATTTATCTTTTATTCTATACTTAACTATTCTTTTGTCTCCTTATGTACTTGCATGCAGGTCAGGGAGGACCATCCTTTAAAGCATGGAGGGAGAATGCAACTAGGTCTCTTTCTTAAGGTTGTTTCACATTTTCACATGATATATGTATACACCCTCTTATTCTATGTAGGGCACTCCATGCTTCAGTAACTGTAATGTAGTTTACTCCGATTTATAACTTCATAGTTTATATTGGGGAAAGTATAGATGCATTTTAATTTTTTTATTTTGTAAGTAAAAAAACACAGACTGTTAACAGATGCATTAGTTTATCTTTGGTTCAAAATAAAAAGACGAAGTTAATGGACAAAAATTGAAATTAAGAATAATAAAACTTTCTTGATATCTTTGATTATAAATTTATAGTATCTACTTAGAATAGTAAAAAACTAATTAGATCTAAAAGATGAAAGAAGAGGAATTTGCATTAAGTAGTCTTTGATAACGTGATCATCTTTTCTGGTGAGCTAAGAACTTTACCAACTTTGAAGAAGATTTCTTCGTATCAAAGCTTGAATAGCACATTGAATGTTTTATCCTTTAACATTTATTCTTTAGTTTTTATTCTCTACTATCCCAAAATATTTTTACTCCACTTGTGTTAGTTGTCTGCATTTTATTACAATTCAAATTTATGGGAATCTTGCTGTTACAGAAGAATCAATGCCAGAGAAAAGCACAAGTCATATTGTTTTTCTCCTCTTTCTTGTTTTGACTGCCTCAATATGTGACCTGAAAGTGCCTTTGTTACTTCTTACAATGGGTTTGGATGATTTCCATTACTCCATGCATACTTATATGGATGCTCAACTCTGCTTATTTATCCCTTTACTGTTTGCATTTTTCCTTTTTCATGTATTTGCTGTGTACATGTTTTATTGGTTGCAAGTATAGAGGAGATTGAAATCAAAATAAAATAATTATGTGGTGACCTCTTTGTACATAATGATCATAGGGGTAAGTTGAAAATCTTTATCATTATATTTATGCTCATGTACAAGTCATCATATGATCAATAAATACAATCTAGTTTTGCTTCACAGTTTTAAATATATTTTCTTTTTTTCATTTTAAAAGAGGAGCTATGCTTCAGCTTATTATGTGCTAATGTTCACCTATTATGTGTGTAGATGGTGTTGGAATCAATCCTCAGTAAAGTGCAGGTACCTCATTTGCCTTTCCTAGTCAATTTGTTTCTTGGGTTAATTACTACTTTCATCATAACTTTTCTAGGTTGTGTAAATATGTCATCTTTTTTGAACCCTTTTCTTAAGATTCATTGTAAATTGCAGTGAAATTGAGGAAATTTAGGGAAGAGACTTCAAAATTAGATATAAATGGGCTGATATTATCTTTTTTTTCTCATTTTACTCTAAAGGTTCCCCACTACTTTAAGGAAAAACTGCACAAGTGTGCAAGAAATAATATATTTTCATCTAGTTTTTGACATTCCGTCATTCGTTACATTATCCTTGTTGCTGTATTTATTAAATATTGAAACAATTATAAACCAGTATTTGTAACCCACAACAATAGGGTCGCATGTTTATGGACTGGTTCCAATGAGGAGTGAGGAAATGAATGCACAAAGTAGTAAGTATTTGGAACAAAAAAATGTAAATGAACTCTTGCCTGTTGTACCTTTATATATTATATTGAGCACTATGTGATGGTTTTCTATTATATTCTTGGTTTCACCCAAAATGTTTTTCCTCATGGCTCCAAACCACGCCTAATCCCTTGTGATAGAGTTTGAACTTTGTGAAATTATTTTTCTCTCTATGCGCGTTGGTACCATAACGATTAATGTTTAAAAAATATTAAAATTATCAAGATTTAATATACTTTCATTTATTAAATAGATTTATATTTGTATGATTTTATCATATTTTTATACAAATTTATCTTTTCGAAATTATGGGTATTTTTATTATATTTTAAGTATTTTTGTTCAAAAATTAACTTAAAGACTCGAAGAAAAATACTACAAGAAATACATCACAAATATGTTGAGAAAAAAAATAAGAAAACGTCAAAAAGATGAAAAAATTGGAGTCTATTCACATTAAAGTCTCACGTGCACCAGCATGTGTGCACGCATGCCTTGTACACGCCCGCGTGCAGCCAGCACACACTGCGTCGAGTCATGAGTGCACTCGCTTGTGCCAAATGATCATCTATCACAATTCTTGCCCCCTACACGCGTGCCAACTTGTCCAAATGTGTTCAAAATCAATTTTTGAAATATTTTCTCACTTTTTTAGCCTTTTCGCACCTATAAAACGAACATCTCCCTATCGTAAAAAAGACAATTTTCTCAACTCTTTCTCTCTCTAGAAAGCTTTTTTAGTTTTTTTTAGTTTTTAGTTTTAAAGTTCTCTTTTTGAGAAGAACTAGTTATGATCTTATAGATTTATAGTTTTTTATTCAATAAACAGAAATGCAAATCCGTTTGAGGGTTTTCCAGAAAAGGAATTAGTATCAAGGTTCTGTAAGGATTTTTTTGAGGTATAATTTTAAAATGAATTCTTTATAGTTATTTTATGTTTTATTCTTATATGTTATATTTAATTTTTCTATGATTAAATTTAACATAATTGGCTATTTGTAAATATGATATAATAATAATGTTATTATACTTGTGAAATATTAAATAGATAAAATATTTATATAAAATAAATTGATTTTGTTTTTATTCAAGATTTTATATATTAAGTATGTTATAGAGAAATATATTATTTTTCATTACAAACTTAAATCTGAAAATTGGATTTTAAGGTTTAATTATCTAGTTTGATTTAGCATATTGTTATTTTATTTGTTCGTATAATCGCCTGGTAGTTAGAGTGAAACTCTATTTCAATTTTTTTTTATAAAAACTATTATTCAAAAATGTATTAACAACATATTTTTAGTAATGATTTTAAAACTTGAAAGATGGTACTCGGATAATTAAATTCTTACATTTAATTTGAACACCTTGAATAAAATTTAATTCACTGACTCTGCCTAAAACTATGATTAAATGATTTGCTATTTTCTTAGAAATAAAGCTAAAATTTAATACTTAATTAATTAATAGGTACTACCTAAGGATACTAGTTAAATAATATTAAACAAAAGAATTTGGATTCCATCTAAAGACACTTTCATACCAAAAAGAGAAAATAAAAAAATATCAATTTATATCTTTAATAACCTAAATAATATTAGTAAGCATAATTAACTTAATTATTATATCCATAAATACTCTACTGTTATAAATGATAAAAAATTGCATGATTGTTTACTGAATCTATATCTATGTTTATTTTTTATGTTATTAGAATAGGAAACAAAAAAACCAAAATATTGTAACAAGATGTTTAGGATTTAATTTCGTTTTTAAGATTTTGAATAATAAATTAAAAACCATATATATTCCTTTATTAGATCGACCTTAGGAGTATACTTGTCATTTTCTATAAAATGATTCGTACACTTACGAGAGTTTTACAAATATAAAATCAAAGTATTTGCAAGATCAATATTGCCGATTTTGTTCATCATATACTATCTCACTATTTTTAGAGGTTTTAATGTCGATCAGTCTCAAAATCTTGAGAAGAGTGTGACAATGCAGTAGATAAGTTTCAATTTAGAGTCAATTGCCACTCTCAGTCACATTTATAGTAATGTAGAGTTGGTTCTAGCTCAATGCCAAACTCACCTGTAGAGTTTCTGCTATATGTTTGTTGACATTATTAACTTCTTATTCACAAACTATTTTTCATAATAATTGTAAGTATTAAAATTAGTTAGTAAGATTTTATTATGTTTTAATATATAAACTCTTAATTTTAATATAATATGATTTTTAATATTATAATTAATAAATTTATATTAAAAAATAAAGATAATTGAGATCTATACCGTCACAGTTTAAGTATAATCAAGACAATAGACATATTATTTGGTCACGATTTTATAAAAAATTTAAGCCATGGACATATTATTATATCTTGATCTTTTATAAGATATAAACCAAATAATATGTTTATGGTCTCGATCTTTTATAAGATCGAGATCAAATGGTATGTTTATGGCCTCGATCTTTTATAAGATCGAGACCAAATGTATATCTATGAATTCAATTTTGTATAAGAGTGTCATTATAGGTAAGAATCTGTGATATTTTTTACTTGGGTTTTAGTTTTTATAACGATGATTATAGATTTTTGGTCACTATTAAAAATTAAAGTCATATATCAATTTTATAGCAATAAATATATATATAAATAACCTTTTAAATTGTGAGTTTTATACTTATTGTATTTATTGATCTAATATTTAGAGTTCGACAATGATGCAGAAGACGGAGGTCATATTGTTATGCTTTATATTATGTTGTCGTCGGGATGAGCAATGATTCATTTTATATATCTAATAAATATTTATGTAATCACAGGGCATATATTTTTTTAATTAAAAATATATTAATTATATCTTCTATTTATAAAAAATCATCACATAATTAATAAAAAATTTAAATAAAATAATATTAAGGTATTATTAATCATTGAAATGACAAAAAAAAACTTTTGATAATTTTTTTATAAAATAATTTTAAAATTACTAAATATGTTTTTTGACACATTTTTTAAAACAAAAATGATTAAATAATGCATCCTTTAACTCAGATGACTAAACGGCGCATTCTTCAATTTAAAAATTACACGACATACTCTTTAATATGTTACTTATTTTATAAGTTGTTAAGTAATTTTAATTTTTAAATTTTAATTATTTTATTATTAAGATAATTTGATATATTCATTGATCTACGAAAACTCTCTCATTAATTAAAGTTGTTCATATATTAATATACCTGAATTTATTTATATATTTATATTAATATTAATTAAGCTGTATTAAGCATTCAAATTTTATTGACAAATCAATAATTATTTTCATATTTTATTTTAACACGTGCGTTAAGTAGAATAATATGTACAACTGTATGTGCACCTAGAACTGGTACCATAGATGTGAATCACACTCCACCACATAGTTAAAACCTACAATGCTAAAGCGGGTTTGTTAATTGAAAAAAATCTAGAAGTATCATTTAATTATTTAATGTAGTTTATGAATAGTATATTAAATAATTTTATACAATTTTTTAAAATCTAATTTCATCAGATTTGTATCATGTCAATGTTATTACTACAACACAGCTGCAATATAGAATTACTCTTGCTATATATTGAAACCACACTTCCTTGATTTTCTCCTTCCACTTGTTTAACACCCGTGTTACACTTGTACTCTCTCCTTCTGTTTCTGTTATACTCTACTCTTTCTCTCTTCTGGGGTCTTGCTTTCTTTCATCATTCTGCTTCTCTTGCCGATTTAAATTTAAGAACAAGAAAGAAAGAAGAATCCGGATAACAGGGGAAGAAACATAGATCTAAGTTAATTTAAAAAACAGAGCTTTATGAATGGAGAAACAAGCTCTTGATTATGTATTGGTTCCTTCAGGGCTTCTGATTTTGGTGGTATACCACATTTGGCTTCTCCATCGTATCGTTACACAGCCCAACAAGACCGTCATCGGCGTCAATACCATCAATCGCCGCTTCTGGGTTCGAGCTATGATGGCGGTATTCTTTCGACACTTATAAAAATATGCCTTTAATATCGTATATATATATATATATATATATATATGTATATGTATATTTCTGAATCAAATAGAAATTATTATTTATAAAAAAGTGAGTGAACGTGTCATGTATTACATGTTTCTATGCAGGACGTGTCGAAAAATGGAGTTCTAGCAGTACAGACACTAAGAAACAACATAATGGCGTCGACCCTTTTGGCATCAACGGCCATAATGCTCAGTTCACTAATAGCAGTTTTGATGACAGGAAGTAACCGGAACAAATCGACGTCTTTTGTATTTGGAGATACAAGCGAACTTGGTTTATCAGTAAAGTTCTTTAGCATATTGGTATGTTTCTTGGTGGCATTTCTATTAAGTGTGCAATCAATTAGGTACTATAGTCATGCAAGCATTCTGGTTAATGTTCCTTTTGAGAAGATGTCTCAGAATCGTCAACATCTTCATCTTCCTCTCGATTATGTAGCTACTACTGTTAACAGGGGCAGCTATTTCTGGTCTCTTGGTTTGCGTGCCTTTTACTTTTCTCTTCCTTTGTTTCTTTGGATCTTCGGACCAATTCCCATGTTTATTTCTTGCTTGCTTTTAGTTTCTATGCTTCATTTCTTGGATGTTACTTTTCAATTTGGCTTGGCTGCTTCCACTCTTGTTTCAGATGAGGAATTAGGGAGATAGATAAATTTACAAGTATTGTTCTATTGTATTATAAATAAGATAAGAATATACAGCAACGCGCATTCAATCCAAGTTGAATCGAATTGCAATTATATTCAATCAGTTTTACTTTTAATAGCAACTTGAATAATTTGTAAGCTTATAATTTATGGTGGTGTAATATTCGATCTCATTTTGCCATATCATTTCACAAGAGAAAATTAAATTAGGTGGATAATTTCATAATGATTGATTATAATTCTTTAATTTTTTTTAAATTTATGATTTATAAATGATTGAAAAAATTAAATTACACAATTTTCTTTAAAATTAGATTATATATATCGTTTAAATTATTTTAAAAATAATATCATTTAATTTATTAGCTTTGTAAAAAGTGTAAGTTAATGATAAATTATATTATTTTAATAATTTTTTTATTAAATTATTTTTATTTTTCTGTCCATTGATTAAAAACTATTAAAACATGAATTTTTAACAATGATAAAATCAAAATTAATATGAAAAAATTCATAAAATATTATTTTTAAATATTTTTTAATTGTTAATATTTTATTTTCATGTTTTATTAATTTTTAATTTTTATTAAAATTTAAAAAACATTTTTAAATAACTTTTTGTTTATTTTTTTTATTAAACTTTTTCGTATTGAATTTCACTTTTATCTTTATTAAAAATTCGTATTTTAACTACAGTTTAATTATTTGATATAAAATAATAATATTTTAAATAAAAAATTACAATAATAATATAGTTTGTATTCAACTTGTAATTTTATAAATTCAAAAACTAAATAATATTATTTTTAATATAAGAGAATATAAATAGACTTGTTACAACATATTTAAAAGGATAAACTTTAATGAATCTCTTTTCTGAAAGAGCTTTCATTTGCAGGTGATAGTAAAATGGTGAAAAAGGGAATGAAAGTTTATTAGACGCTAAATGTGAAATTTTGAGAAACTTTTATATGACTTGTAAGAAATGGATTTATTGATGATGAATAAACGAATGTTTACAACCTATTTATACAAAAGAAAAGCAAAATTGTAATAATTAAAAATAAATACAATTATGGAGAGACATGTTCTTGGACAGCCTATACTTCCCCACCAACAGCTTGGTGGCTGCTTCCAGCTGCTGTGTTTGTTTGTCACTAACTGGATATCATGTTCTTTAACATTCCCCCTCAAGTTAGAATATATGTTAATTATTCCTAACTTGTTAAGTAAGCTTGAGAACTGTGGAAAACTCAGGGATTTGGTAAATATATCTGGTGGTTGCTCTAATGTAGAGATATGATAAGTTTTGATCATTCCAGCTTGAATCTTTTCTCTTACTAGATGGCAATCGATCTCTATGTGTTTGATTCGCTCATGAAACACTGGATTTGATGCAATGTGAAGAGCTGCTTGATTGTCACAATATAACTTGGTTGGTTGAGAGTGTTTGATACCCAAATCATCCAAAATATATCGTAACCAGGTTACTTCGCAACATTTTGCTGCCATAGAGCGATATTCTGCTTCTGCACTTGATCGTGAGACTGTATTTTGTTTCTTAGTCTTCCAAGAAATTAGCGAGTTTCCAAGAAACATACAATATCATGTGGTTGATTGTCGTGTATCTGTGCATTTTGCCCAATCTGCATCACAAAAGGCATTTAGTTGTAATGAACTAGTTGTTGAGAAAAAGAGACCTTGCCATGGTGTGTTCTTGACATATCGTAGCACTCGTTGAGCTGCTTCCAAATGTGGTTGTCGTGGTTTATCCATATATTGACTGAGAATGTGCACGGCATACACTAAGTCGGGCCTTGTGATGGTCAAGTATATTAATCTCCCAACAAGTCTTCGATAGGATGTGGGATTACTGATGAATTCCCTTTCAACCTTGCTGAGGGATAAATTTTGTTCCATAGGTGAATTGGCAGATTTGGCACCAAGATAACCCATGTCCTCCAATATTTCAAGTGCGTACTTGCTTTGTGACAGAACAATTCCCTTCGTGGAACGTGAAACTTCTATGCCCAAAAAATACTTTAATTCACCGAGATCTTTAAGCTTGAATTGTCTCATGGGATGATTCTTAGTTTCTTCAATGTCTTGTATATTGTTTCCTGTTATGATTATATCATCTACATAGACAAGAAAAGCAGAGAAGGAATTACCACGGGTTCAGACGAACAATGAGTAATCATACTTGGATTGGTTAAAACCATCTAGCTTAAGTGTTGTTGATAGCTTGATGAACCATTGTCGTGAGGCTTGTTTGAGTCCATACAAAGATTTATGTAGCTTACATACTCGTGTTTCCTCCTTTCGTCCGAATCCAGGTGGAAGGGACATGTAGACATCTTCATGAAGATCACCATAGAGAAAAGCATTGTTGACATCGAGTTGTCGAATATGCCAATTTTGAATAGCAGCAACGACAAGGAGAAGCCGAACAGTGACAAGTTTGGCTATTGGTGCAAAAGTTTCTTGGTAGTCAAAACCTTCAATCTGACTGTATCCTTTGGCCACTAACCGAGCCTTGTATCGTTCCACAGAACCATCAGGATTATACTTGATTTTGTAGACCCATTTACAACCAACTGGTTTCTTGTTTGGAGGAAGTTGTTAAAGCGTCCAAGTGCCATTAGTTTCAAGAGCATCCAGTTCTTGTTTCATGGCAAGCCGCCATTTTGGATCATTGAAAGCTTCAGCAAAGGTGGTTGGTTCCCTGAGAATGGAAATAGAAGTAGCAAAAGCACGATGTGCAAGTGATAATTGGTCATAGGTAAGTACATGAGATAAAGAATGAGAAGTACCTTTGTCTTTGGACGATGCTGAGTGAGACGAAGGGAAGGACCGAGAAGGTAAAGAAGTTTCTACATGATATTTTTGAAGGTAGCTAGGAACATTGGTGGATCGATGAAGCCTATGTGTGACTGGTGTTGGAGGAGTTATGTGTGGTGGAGAAGTTGACGATGATGTTTCTGAAGATGAATTTTGAAGATGAAGAGTGTCTGAGTTGATTGTTGGAAGGACAAATGGTGTATGATCAAGTGATATATTTGGATTGGTTGATTGACGAATGTTGGGTAGGTCATCATAAATAGTATCTTCTGATGGAGGAAATAGAGTTGGAGTGTTGACAGCGGAAGTGAAATAAGGAAATACATGTTCATGAAAGATAACATCACTAGACACTAAAGTCTTGTTTGTTTCCAGATTGTAGACACGATAACCTTTGATCCCAGATGGATACCCAATGAATATGCATTTATGTGACCTAGCATCAAACTTGGTAAGTCGATCATGATGTGTAGACACAAAGCAAAGGGAACCAAAAACACGAAGGTGTTCATACCTAGGAGTTTTGTGAAAAAGGACTTCAAATGGTGTTTTACCCTTGAGAACAGGTGTTGGAGTACGATTTATGAGGTATGTGGCTGTAAGAATGGCATCTCCCCAGAATTGTTTAGGAAGATTGGCTTGGAAGAGCAATGAACGAGCGACATTGAGAAGATGATGGTGTTTGCGTTCAGCAACACCATTTTGTTGAGGGGTAGAGACACAACTAGTTTGATGAAGGATTCCCTTGGTAGAAAACAACTGGGTCATAGAGAATTCTGGTCCATTGTCACTACGAATGACTTTAACTCTAGATGAACATTGTGTTTCAACAAGATTGATGAAGGTGGTAAGAAATGTGCGTGTATCAGATTTAGTATGTAAGAGATAGACCCATGTGCATCTTGAGTAGTCATTAACAATAGTGAGAAAATAACGTACTCCATTAAGTGCTGGAATGTGATAACCACCCCAAATATCAACATGAATCATTTCAAAAGGTGCTTTTGTATTGATGGAACTTAAAGGAAATGGATTACATGTTTGCTTAGCTAATGGACAAATAGAATAATCACTAATGGAACAAAAAGGTGTGTTGATGGAAAGAGAAATTACACGCAAACTATTATTAGATAAATGACCAAGTCGTTGATGCCATAGATGAGAGTTGGTGGAAGGAGTGTTTGAAACAGAGAAACATCCAGCCTTTTCAGAAATAGTCAGGTAGTAGAGTCCTGCTTTCTCAGTTCCCATCCCGATCGTCTTCCCTGAGCATTTGTCCTGAACAAAGCACATACTATTAGTGAAGGTGACATGAAAAAATAAGGTTTGAGTTAGTTTTGCTACTGAAACTAAGTTTAATTTGAAGGAGGGAACACACAAGGCATTATGGAGTATGAAATTATTTGAGAAATGTACAGTGCCAATATGTGTGACACGGGAAAGAGCATGATCAGGTAAATGCACATACCGATTAGTGACTGGAATGCTGGAGCTCATAAGGTTTTGGGAACAAACCATGTGATCAGTTGCCCCTGTATCAAAAATCCAACGAGTTTCTGAATGGAAAATAGTTGCACATAATGTGTTACCTGAAGAAGTAGTCACTTGATTTGCCATGCTACCTGATTTGGATTGATTGAGAAGTGTAAGGAGCTCTTGATATTGGGCAGATGTAAGATTGTGGGATGGTGTCTTTGTGTCGGAGTAGCTTTCCTGAAAGTCAGTATGATGAGCTTTGGAAGGGAAGCCATAACTTGTGTTTCTCTTATCTTGAATTACTCCTTTCTTCCGACACATGTTGATGTCATGTCCATTCAAACCACAGAAATTACATTTGAGATGCTTTTGGCAGTTTTCAAAAATGTGTCCATTGAGACCACAAAAATCACATTTGAGGTGACTTCAGCAATTCTCAGAATTATGGCCTATATTGTTGCATCTATTGCACTTGAGATGTGGGTTCCTTGGTGGGTAATTTTTCTGAGGATATTATGGACGACTATCTCTGGCAACAAGTGCAGCAGCTTCTGGCATCCTTCCTATGCTTTGAGTGGAGACAGCTCTTTGCTTTTCATCTTGAACAATAAGTGAATATACCTTATTTACTGTAGGCAATGGTTCCATGAGCAAGATTTGTCCGCGTGCTGATGTGTAAACCGTGTTAAGGCCCATGAGTATGGTTCGTTGCTTTTGTTGATATTCTTGTAATTCCCTTCCGACATTTCCTCCACAGTGTGGAAGAGGACATAGTGCATCACGACTATCCCATAAACTTTTCAATTTGGTATAGTATTCTCCAATGCTCACACCTTCTTGCATGCAATCATGGATCTCTTGCTCAATGTGGAATAGGTGCACGCTGTTGGTGTGCGAAAAGCGTTCCTTTAATTCTTCCCATAGCTCATATGCAGTATCACTATACATGACACTTTCTGCAATTTTGGGTGATATGGTGTTGAGGATCCATCCTTTGACAAGAATATTGCAGCGAGTCCATTGTTTGATTTCTGCTTCAAGGTTTGTTGATGGCCTTTTGATTGTGCCGTCAATGAATCCTTCTTTGTTTTTGGTTATTAGAGCCATGAGCATTGCATGACTCCAAATGTGATAGTTTTCTTGGTTTAAGGATTGAGCTACGAGAACCATGCCTGGTTGGTCTGAGTGGTGTAGATATAATGAATGGCTAGGATCATCATACCATTTTGGTAAAGTAGGGTTGGTATTGGTGGTCATAGACATTTTTGGTTGAATAAATTTGAAAGAACGGGATGGGTTTAAGTGTGTTTTAGACAATAATGACTATTTATGAAATAAATAATGGACTGAAATATGCTTTATCTTATAGAAAATGAGTCAAGGATTACAGAACCGGAAATTTCAGCCGCAGAACCGGTCGGAAAGTGGGTGAACTGGCGTCTGGAGTGGCTGGAACGACGGCTGCAACGGTGAAGCACTGAACCGGATGAAGACCGAACCGAATCGGACCGGACCGAGGACCAAACCGGGTGAACGACGCGTCGTTTGTTTCAGTGCCGAGCGAACGACGTATCATTTGTTTCAGCGGGCGAGCGACGACGTGTCGTTGGAGTCGTCTTCTTCAGCAGCTAGCGCGTGTTGGAGCGTGTGTCTTCGGCGAGGCGCGTGGAACGCCGGCGAGTTTAAACAAGGCGCGTGTGAGCACGTGGAGAGGTATTTTGGTTTGATTTTAATTGCAGATTGCTCGGATTTTTCTGAATAATATGCTGGGATGAAATTGAAATTATTTTGTGAATCGAAATTGGTTTTGAAAAAAAAAACAGATTGAGGAAAAATGGGAAAAAAATTCTATGAGCTGATTTTTCTGGGAATTGTTCCCTAAGCTCTGATACCATGTAAGAAATGAATTTATTGATGATGAATAAACGAATGTTTACAACCTATTTATACAAAAGAAAAACAAAATTGTAATAATTAAAAATAAACATAATTATGAAGAGGTATGTTCTTGGATAACTTATCCTTCCACACCAACAGCTTGGTGGTTGCTTCCAACTGGTGTGTTAGTTGTCACCATCTGGATATCATATTCTTTAACATGACTCAAATTTATTGATTATTATATATAGATGTATTTATTTATGTATAGAATTTTTATTATATATATATATATATATATATATATATATATTAGTTATATATTTTCAAAATCAGCCATACCTATTATATATAACTGCCTTCTTCAAAAGTTTTTCATTAACTCAAAAGAGGCTAAGAAAATCATGAATATAAAATTGATACAATGAGGGAAATCTGGAACGTCATGATAATTGTGAATTCATCGGTACCAAAAAAGAAAAAGAAAAAAGGAAGAGCATGCACACGGTAGCTAAAATTAGTAAATCAAGTGTTGATGTGAAACAATTAAGTATCCTTTTTACATGATCATTATAGACCAACCCAAGTTAGTGAAACTTTCCGTTTGAGGTCACATTCATTTGGTCACGGTTATATTGCTGTTGTGTATGTAAAGCAATTTAAAAGTAATAGATATTTTAAGTTTCAATAGATGAACAACAAAAAGTTGGTGAATTATTTAATTATTAAGAATAATATTAACATACCGCATCATTTAAAAATTATTTTAAATTTAAATATATAAACTTTTAAAATTTTATAGTTTTACTTTAAGATTAATATTAATATCTATTAATTTTGTACATATAATAGAATTATTCAAAAAGAAAAAAAAAGATAGAATTTTTTTTTACTCATTTATCATAATATAATAAAATAAATATAAATTTATATATATAGTTAGTATTTCTCATTTTCAAAATACATTATCAATTGTTTAGTTCTAGTCCTCTGGTTGCCTTCACAATCACAACGATTCTTGTGAAGCTTCCCACGTTGATGCATTTAATCATTCTCGAAAATTGGGAATCTTACATAAAATTTCCCATAAATAATAAAAAAAAAGGATATATATATATATATATGTTACTTAATTAAAACAACAATATATATTGTTATTATTGTTCAGTATACAAATTTGTACTACTGAAAATGGGGTCAATTTTTTTTTCTCAATTTTAACTTGTACTGACACTGAAGATGGTAATGAGTGTTTCATTAAATCAACGTGTCAAATTTCAGTGTAGTGTCATAATAGCGAAGGATCAATTTTATTTAAACATTTCAAAGCAGGCGGCTATGAGATAGAAAATCAGTGTTCCTGTGGAATTTAATCACAAATTAAGTCAAATAAAAAGAAACCACTATCTCCCACGACCCTTAATTTGGTGTTGCTCAGTGGGTTAGTAGCGTGCCTTAATAAATGAAAAAAAGGCCAGGAGGAGGAAATAGGAATAATATGGTATATCTTAACTTAAATTTTGACTCTTATTAATTATATATATTTTTTCTTTCTAAAAGTTATTTAATGAAGGGTTATAAATTTAAATATAAATTAATATAATTTTAATATTATTCGAATAAGGAGTTACCATAATCTCTTATATTATAAGTTATTTAATTCGTTTACTCTTAACGTTTTTTAATCATTTTTTTAAAAAAAAATGTCTAAAACATTTAATTTTTAAATATTTTATAATTAAATTTATCACGTAAATTGTTTATGATTTCGTTAATAGTGATTAAAGTTACATTTTAATAATTATTATCTTCTTTTAATAACAATTCTACTAAAATTATCTCTATTTTATTTTATTTTTAATTATCTTCAATTAAATAATAATATTTTAATTATATATATCAAATAATAATATTATATTATAATTTAACCTTTTTTTTTCTTATAATATCTTTTTGCACTATCAAGTGTAAGTTTTATACTTATTGTATTATTTAAAATTCAACAATAATGTAATTACATAGGTTTGAATACGGGTGGTCATATTATCATGTAATCGTATTGTTAGGTTATGATGTTGCTGGGGTGAGCCATGATTCGTAATAGATATCTAATAAGCATTTATGTAATCGCAATGCATAAATATATATATGCAAAATTAGATTAAGATTTAAATATCAATAATTTAATTAATTATATTTAATTGTTAAATTATTCTCATATAATAATAAATACATTCTTCTTTATTAATTAATTTTAAATTTTAAATTTTAAATTTTAAATTATAATACTATTTAAATTATTTTATTGTTAAAATAATTTAATAGATTGTCATAAATTTCTCCCAATTAATTAAAGTTATTGTTTATATATTGAGTATAAAAATATTAAATATACATAAATTTATATAAATATATATTTATATTAATTAAATTGTATTAGGTATAAAAATGTTTTGAAAAATAAATAATCATTTTTATGTGATTATGAATGTGCGGATCAATTATGATAATAACTATAACCATCATGTATTAGTTTAGAGTACATTTAGTTAATAAGTATCGGTTATGAATTGTTAAAAAAATTTCCACAACTTAACTACCTTTTTTATTTTATTTTCAAAAATATATTTAATTTAAAAAATTAATTTAATTATTAATTTATTGCATTATTTAAAATATTGACATTAATTTTTATTTTTAATTATTTAACATATATTTTTAAGTAAAATAAAAAATATATAAAGTAAAAATAAACAAAATTTAATCTAATTATACAAAATGTGGTGCATTTTATTATTAAAATTATATTTTTCTATGTAATTATATGCATATAAAATAATAATATTAATATATTTTCAGTTTCAGATATTACAATAACTATTTTCGTCTCACGTTTTATCAGTTACGGTTATTTTTAATAAAAAATTGTCAAAATTTTATAAATAATCACAATTTTTATTATTTATTCGGTTTCAGTTAACCACAATTTTGGTATTGTAATAATCATTTATGTTTCATGTTTATTCAGTCAAATTTATTTTTTGAAAAAAAAATTATAATATTTTTACAAATAATCATAATTTTAATTATTAACTATTAAAATATCCATGTTAAAAATAATAACCTAAATGTGGCAATCACGTTGAACCACGTAGGTAATACCCACGAAGCTAAAGAGTGCTTGTTAATTGAAAAATGTTTGAAGTATCATTGAACTATTTAATGTTACTCATGAGTAATATATTTAATAATTTTATCTATTTTTTAAAATTTAATCAAAATTTATATCTACATTTTTGTATAATTTTTAAAATTTAATTAATAATTAAGTTTGTATACACGTAATTGGTATTCAGATACTCTATTGAACTTTTTTAAACCACCTTCCTTGATTTTCTCATTAAATTTGTTACCAATTTTTCTCCTTCCACTTGTCTAACACCCGTGTTACACTTGTACTCTCTCCCTGTTTCTGTTACTCTATCTCTTTCTCTCTTTTGGGATCTTGCTTTCTTTCATCATTCTGCTTCTCTTGCCGATTTAAATTTAAGACAAGAAAGAAAGAAGGATCCAGATAAAAGGGGAAGAAACATAGATCTAAGTTAATTTAAAAAACAGAGCTTTATGAATGGAGAAACAAGCTCTTGATTATGTATTGGTTCCTTCAGGGCTTCTGATTTTGGTGGTATACCACATTTGGCTTCTCCATCGTATCGTTACACAACCCAACAAGACCGTCATCGGCGTCAATGCCATCAATCGCCGCTTCTGGGTTCGAGCTATGATGGAGGTATTCTTTCCACACTTATAAAAATATGCCTTTAATATTGTATATATATATATATATATTTCTGAATCAAATAGAAATTATCATTTATAAAAAAGTGAGTGAACGTGTCATGTATTACATGTATCTATGCAGGACGTCTCGAAAAATGGAGTTCTAGCAGTACAGACACTAAGAAACAACATAATGGCATCGACCCTTTTGGCATCAACGGCCATAATGCTCAGTTCACTAATAGCAGTTTTGATGACAGGAAGTAACAGGGACAAATCGACGTCGTTTGTATTTGGAGATACAAGCGAACTTGGTTTATCAGTAAAGTTCTTTAGCATATTGGTATGTTTCTTGGTGGCATTTCTATTAAATGTACAATCAATTAGGTACTATAGTCACGCAAGCATTCTGGTTAATGTGCCTTTTAAGAAGATGTCTCAGAATCATCAACATCTTCACCTTCCTCTTGAATATGTAGCTACTACTGTTAATAGGGGCAGCTATTTCTGGTCTCTTGGTTTGCGTGCCTTTTACTTTTCTTTTCCTTTGTTTCTTTGGATCTTTGGACCAATTCCCATGTTTATTTCTTGCTTGCTTTTAGTTTCTATGCTTCATTTCTTGGATGTTACTTTTCCATTTGGCTTGCCTGCTTCGATGCTTGTTTCAGACGAGGAATTAGGGAGATAGATAAATTTACAAGTATTGTTTTATTGTATTATCAATAAGATAAGAATATATAGCAGCTCACATTCAATCCAAGTTTAATCGAATTGCAATTAGTTTCCATCAGTTTTACTTTTTTAATAGCAGCTAACATTCAATCTCATTTTTTCACATCATTTCAAAATAAGTAATTCTATAGGTTACCATTTGCTACCAAAACTAGTTAAATTAATACGTTCATAATCATTGATTATATTAATATCCTTTAAATAATGACATGTTTATCATATAATTTTTACAAGAGATAAATAAATAACTCAATTTTTTAAAATTGAAATACTTTTGTTACATGACTTTATAATTTTGAGACCAAAGTAATCATTGTTTACTATAAAAAGGAAGACAAACACTTTAGTCACATAAATATGTAAAAAAATTGACATTTTAATTAAATAATTATGAAAAAATTGATACTTTAATCACTTACTTACTAAATTATATGATTAAAATGTATCAATTTTAAAAATAGAATGATTGATGTGTTTTTTATAAAATTACGTAACCAAAATATTCAAATAATATATTTTATTTTTCCCATAAATAAAAAAGATAAGTTTCATATATCACATGTTATTTAATTAAGAGAAGTTATATTTTCATAACTATAAAAAATATTTAAACATTAAATTGTATTAAAAAAATTATTTGTTGTGAAAATATTAATTTTTTAAATAATTTTATTTTAAATTTTTTAAAAAATTATATCGTAATATTTACATACATTTTAAACATATATTTTAATTTAATTTTTAATAAATATGTTTTAATAAATATAAAAACAAAAAATATTAATATTATAAAATAAACATTAAGTATATAAAAAATTTGCTGTTACTTAGTGTTTTCTCAAACTTGTACTTGAGGAAGTAAAATATAAAATGTGAACTTGAAAGCTTAGTGAATAGATGAGTTTTATAAATATTTGTTATTATAAACTTAAAAACTATAAATGAAATGAGTATGAAATAACAATTATCTTATGAGTTACCAAAAAATAACATGTTGATGAAAATTATTCGTGTTTAATCTTTAGAATATAATGTATTATTTTATGAGTTATCATGAAATTAATAATATTTTGATGAAAATTATTTAAGTATAATAACATGTTGTTTTAAGTATGTAAACAAAAAGTATAACCATAAAAAATGTAGTTTAAATTTGTTATGTAAAGAGTATTAGAGAATTTGGTTTGAACATAGAAAAAAATGCTTACACTACCTCAAGTTCTCAATTATATGTGTGGAAAAATTATTCGACGTAGTGATTATAATGACTTAATTGACTCTACTAATATATATGTAATATGCACAGTAAATTAACTAAACTAATAAATATTATATTAAATTAGATTAATAAATATCATTGATTTAGTAACATTATATTGAAATGATTTGATAATATATTAAATTTGATTGATCTATATTATATTAATCTAGCAACATCAGACTAAATCAATATGATATTATTATACTTAGTTGAATTAGATCAAATTTATTAGTCATGATGTCTTACCAAGTAAAAAATGAATAATTTAAACACCGAATAGAGCTAATTGTCATTAAAAATTGAAGGAAAAATATACTGATATTTCTAAAATATTTAATGAAATTGCAAACTTGTATAAAAACTAATACAATAATATTAATTTAAGCTCAAATTAAAATTACTTGAAAATATATTACTTTTAGCTAGTTGGTTCTGATAATAAAAATAAAATATATTCTCATGTTGTTATTATATTGAAACTAATATATAATTTGTTTTTCAAATTCTAGTTAAAATTTAAAGAACTTTTAAATTTAATGTACAAAAATATACTACTAAAACCAATTGAATTTACTTAAATGTCAATGATATTATCAAATATTTAGAAAAACAAACTCAATATCACTTTCAAACTTTCCTTTAAAATTAATACAATAATTAAAATATATTTTTCTCATGTTGATGTTGCTAACTATGTACTATTTGGTTCAAGTGACAAAAGCAAGTATGTTTCCATAATATGATTTCATGCATAGGTACATAAAATACATTGATATAAAATATGCATTTTTAAGATCAATATGATTAACTTTGGAGTAAAGTTTTGATAAGAAATGCACTATATTAAAAATAACTAATATGTTCTTATGAAAATCCATTTTAATTGAATTATAAATCTTATACCCATATGAAAGAACTTTATTATATATTTGAATATCCATTCACAATATTGTTTCATCGATATTGTTTTAATTGCATTAAAATATCTTTGAATCAACCTGTCTTATATGATCATACTTTGTCACTAAGAATAATGAAACCATAGCTTTAGCTACTCTAAAAATAAATGATACTCCAAAAAGTCAAAACATGAGTTCTTAACATGTAACTTAACATCCTCTTCAATATTAAAGTAGAAATTAAAGTATTAATAATAATTTCGATATTCTTACACTCTTATTTTCAAATTAAAAAATCATACCTAGAAAGTTATTAAACTTACAAGTAAAATAGTTCTAAAACTCTTTAAAAATATCATTAAAATACAAAAAATGAACTTAACTCTTTATCCATGAACATGTACGAACCATCTTTTGAAATCACTAAAAATAATTTATTTATTCAGAACGCACGTAACTCTAAGTAAAAATATCCAAATTAAAATATGTAAAAATACTTAAATTAGAAATTCTTGTGTTTATAGAGAGCTAATATGCTCATTTTATATTATAAAAGCTATTTTATAAACTTAAATTTCAATTTGTGTCATTTCATTATAAATAGTTTTAAAACACTTCTAAACTATAATAACAAAAATAGGTATAACTTTTAATAAAATTTTCAAAATCACATTCGGTAAAAAGATACAAAAACTAGTCATCTAAAGCTTTATAACAAGATATGATATACTTAATTTAAATCTATATAACCATTTCAAATCATAAAAATATCGATAAATCCAAAACATATTTTCACCACAATTTTCATTGGATATACCTTCACTTAAACACATATAACTTTGTCTTGAAAAAATAAAATAATAAATTGTAATTTTTTTCTTAAAATAGATATCTATACTTTTCCGAAGAGATATAAGTCAATGTCTAATACACATAGAATTAAATTAATTTTTAGATTTTATTTATTTATTATTATTCAAAAGGATAGGTGTCCTCTTAAGAAACAAAGAGTGATACCATATATTAAAAATATAATAATTAAATAATTAAATAAATATTTTTGAGGACAAAATATATAGTGTTGTATTTATTTTCTAATTTGAAATGAATTGAATTACAATTTTAGTTTCTCTCATAATTATCTGTTATTTCTCCTCTTTTTTATTGTCTATTCTATAGTTCCTTCCTCAGTTTTACATTATTCTTTTTTTCATCTTCTTTTTTATGACTTAATAAAGATATACACACGCTTTGAAAGGGTTCGATTATGTGAATTTAAAGTCACATTAGTGATAAATAGCATTTTATCTATTATTTTAGCAATCTACATTATTCTTAAGTAAGAGAGTCTAGTCATTTTGATTAACGTTGAAGCAGTATCAGATAAAATTCAAAAGTAAATAATGTCCTCTTTAACAATGTGACTCTCTCTTTATATATATAGATTTGTGTATCTTTCTGGTCAAATTAAGTAAAATTAATATAAGTTGGAAGGTATGTTGATCATGCTTAAGTTACAAGAGGTGCATCATGACTCTCCTGTGTGGTTGGAGTATCTGAAGCTTTCTCTTCGTTTGGTGCCTCCACAACTCGTTGCTCATTGGGTTTCTCAGCTGCAGCCTCAACCTTCTCCTCTGCCTCGGCAACAACTTCAACCTTCTCTTCAACTTTGAGAGCAACTTCAACCTTCTGCTGCTCTTTATTCTCTGTCTCTGCAGCCTCAACTGGCTTGGCCTTAACAACTGTTTCAGTACTGTTGACCTCAACAACTTCAGGCTTTGTCTCAATGGATACACTTTCCACCTCAACAGCCTCTTCCTTTGGCTCGGACAAGTCTACCAAAGGTGCTTCCTTCTGACTCTCGCCTCCATTGTTCTCCTGCATCAATATGTTAATTAGCAAATCCAATCCAGAAAGCCAAGAAGCCTCGACACAACATTTAATTAACAACACTAAGAGTATGTTTGCTTGTGTTTTAGATGAAAAAGTACTTTCAAGAATTTGTACTTATGCGATGTGCTTTTTGATGCAATGTATATAAGGTAAAACAAATGTTTTTTTAGAAAAAAATTAAAAGTAAAATCATGTGAATAACTGAGTCATATAAAAATTGGAGGAGAAAATGGTGGGAAAAAAAATACCTGAGCAACAGTCTCGACATCAGCCTTCTTGGGGCTGACAGGAGCCTCAGTGGGAAGAGACTCGGCATGGATGTCAGACTCCTTGGGTTTGCTCGCACAGCCTCCCATTATTGAGTTGTGGGACGATTGGACGAGTCTTAAAAGTCTGGAGGTGAAAACTATGACAATTTAAACAATTTTATTATAATAAATGAAATGAGGAGGATTTGAGGCCGAGGAATTGGAATTAGGGGACAAAGATTATATATAGATCTTAAGCTGCTTCTAATATTTAGGAGGAATTTGTTAGTTTTGTAGTTATTAGCTTATCAGCCTGTCATGTTTTGGGCCATTGACTTTTTCATACAGAGTCGAATTGCGACTTTTTTGGTGGGATAAGCCTCCGAGGTAGTTAAGACCGTTACACCATAGGAAATAAATTTTGTGGTTATTATTATAATCTGGCATTACGTGGTGCTTATGAAATGCTTCCTATCAGGTCCAATGTAAAGCATTGCTAAGTCGCATCAAAATGTGTCAACGTTTTGGAATCGGGAAAATTATGACTCAATACACTCAATTAGAGTCATATTACATTTTCAACGATCAATATTTTCTCATTTTAAATTTACGCAAGCAAGAAAAACCCGTAAAAGGTAATGACTTAGTACTCACTAAAACGACATGCAAAAGCTACAAAAAAAAATGATTTTTAGTTAAAATTATTACTTTATAGATGGATTTTGTAATTCCAATTATAACCCAAAACAGAAGGCCCTAATTTTTCCAGTAACGGAAAGTTTTACTGTGTCACAAAACAAAATAAATCCTCAAGGTTGAATCTACAATCCTGAGCTTGCCTCTCTTTTGAGGAAATGATACGATAACGTTCTCTAAATGTCAAACCCTAATAACACAATTGTGATTGTATGACACAGAAAATGTAATTGAATTGATTGGTCCAGTTAAATCATAAAAAACCTAGTCCAATTTCTCGTGACTCTGAAGCGAGAACTTTGGTTCCTCTAGATGACATTTCTCAGCTGCTCTAGCATTTGTGGTGCTCTCATCTCCAGTTTCTGCAGAGGAACCACCAACCTTTGCACCGCTCTCTATACCTACTCTGGTTTCATGATGCCCATTACTAGAAACATTAACTAGGCCTTTGTACATAGTGAGAGCTTGAGCTATCATATTGGCAGGATTCGAAGCAGAGCTTGGAAGCAGCATTGTTGTGCTCTATAGTAACATTGAAAGGACAAAAGGAGAAACTTGTAAATCTATTGAGCACTGTGAAAAAAGAATTTAGACAACTAAATCAATCATATTCTACCTCCTTGGCTATATTACTAAAGGCTTGAACATATAGTTCAGCAACTCTTAAGCTTGCTGCCTGCATATAAACCAAAATATTAGTTTCTCAATGCATATATAATTGCTTATAGGATTATTGGTTTTCAAGTAATTTTCAACACAGCCACACCCTGCAATCACTCTGTGCTATGAACAAACAATTTTTCACCCACTATTTATATTATGACACGTGTTAATATTATCTAAAAAAATGAATTATTTCTCCAATTTTTAATATTATTGACACATGGCACGATATAAGAGGTGTGGGTGCAAATATGTGTGTTATTATTAGCATTTATCTCGCTCTCATTATAAACCAAAAATTTAATTTGGGCTTTAAAGAATATCATAGCCGGCTCAACTGGTTCTGCATGTGCTACAATTAGCACATCCGGTAAAAATATGAGATCAGAAACACTTGGGAATAACAAACATTTTGGGCCGAAAAGAACTTCACCATAAAGTATCAACTTTGGAAGTCTTTAAAAAAAGAAAATCCCAGCAAAAATCTCATAGCCCACACCTTCCATAAAAAAGTCTTGATCAAGTAGATAGTCTTACAAGCCAATATGCAATCAAGAAGACAAAAGAACCAGAAACTCTGACAAGAAAAAAATGCAATCAAGAAGACAGAACAGCCTACCTCTACTCCTCCATTATCTGTAAGGGCCCTTGACACAAGAGCAAGTCCTTCAGCAGTTGCTTTAGCTTTAGCAAGAATAGCTTCTGCTTCTCCTGAAAAATAAATAATGTTCACAAAGAAGAAAAGAGTATACCAATCAGACACGTAATATAGCCACCCAAATTAAGGAGCATCAGTATCAGATAATCCACCACAGGGCCTAACCAGAAACTCTGGTAAAGACCCTTTTTCTGGCACGAACGTATGTCTGAAATCAAAGTTGCATGAATGCTTGTACTAGGAAAGAAAGACATTATAGAATAGAGAAATTTTATCAGTTCCACTTCCATCCTTTTCCTCTTTTTAATTAGGGCATATTACCACAAAATTTGCTAAACCTGATAAAAGTAAGATGGACTGGCATTTTTCTAGCTATATTAGCAATTATATTTTCTCTGCACTAGAAGAAATGACACCTGCCCATCATCGACAGTGTTAAAATAATATAGTAAACAATAACATACCTTTAGCTCTGTTAACCTGATCCATCATTGCAGCTTCTGATTCCAAGATCACTGAACTCTTTCTTCCATCTGCAATATTGATATTGGATTGCCTTTCTCCTGTAAAACATTAAAAGGCATCAATCAAAATGAAAGATGCTACTAAATCAGAAAACAAAGATTTCTGAATTTATACAGATGAAGAAAAACAAATATACATCTAAAACTTATCTCAATGAAACAGCTGAAAAACCTATCCAACTTCAGTACCTTCAGACTCAAGGATTTGAGCTCTCTTTTTGCGTTCTGCTTCAGCCTGCATCTCCATAGCTGCCCTAACTCCACGCGGAGGAGATATATCCCCTACAAAGGGTAATCCATATATACTTCCAAAATGTTACATTGGGAGCATTAAAAAGCTACTAATGATAGTAGAGTATGACTTACTTATTTCGTACCGGAGGCATTCCAGGCCCCACTCTTTTGCAGCCTTGTTGATGGATTCCTGCAAGAAGTTGTCATTTCAACATACTTCAATTCCATATTTAAAAAGGGGAATATGAATTTTTTAAAATCATAAATTCTGTTCAAGCCATATGAAGATCAAAAGAACCTCTTAAGAAGCAGAATCTTTAAGACTGCAAAGGTTAACAAGACCAGATGTTTGCAAAATGAAAATCTAAGCCATAAAGGTTAATGTAGGCATGTCATGGTTTATGTGTTCTAATATGCATATAAGCTATTACAGGAATTGAACTGACAGAATAAGCTCCTAGCAAGGCAATAACATAATAATTTCTACAAAAAGCAGCCTTGCAGCCATGGAGACAGATTGATTGAGTCCTTGGAGTCATTTAAAGGCAAACTTATGAGCATACAGTGCCAAGTTTGTTAACATCTTTGTTGCATTTACCATTTCATGCCAATTGAATTTTTCATACGTATATGATAGAATCTTCATATGTTTGATAATTTTCATCAAATACATAGCAGTGGCAAAGAGACACTCGGAAGATATTTACAATTCAAAAATAGATCTATGCTCTGAAATAAACAGACTCCATTTATCCATGTATACTATAATCTTATCTTAAAAGGAAAGGGCTCAAAGCAAGAAACGAAATGAGCTTACAACTATCTTTTCATTGAGGGTATCTCTTTCCTCAAAAGTCTTGTCAAGAGTAATTTTCCCGAGCTCGCTACGCATTGTAGTTTGAGCAAGCTGAATAACTGCGTAAATGGGATTCTCAACTCCATAGGAAGCCATCTTGGGATCCACGATCTGCACCAACCATCAATCAAATAAGCAAGCAAACAAAAAGCGTACAATTCCAATTAACAAATCAATCACATTATACCTTAACGTAAAGTACCCCATCAATCAAAATGCTAACATTGTCCTTAGTGATAGCAGACTGGTCTGGAATAGGAATGGCCTCCTCTTTCAAGGAATGCACGTACGCAATACGATCGACAAAAGGAATCAAGAAATGGATTCCGGAAGGAAGGGTCTTAACGTACTTTCCGAACCGCTCAACCACGAAGGCTTTTTTCTCAGGCACAATCCGAATGCCCCAATTCACAGGAGGAGTAATCTCATAGCTTCTACAAATTGTGAGCGACCAAGTCACTCATTGACCCACTGGAATAAAACCCACCAACACAAAACAAAACCTAAAACATTACAAAGTAAGAGAAATACCTGGAGGCTGCCTCTCGACCGGTTCGAAGATGGCGGACAGGGAGGGCATAAGGAGAAGGGGGGAGTAGTGAAGAATATCTGTTGGGGAGGAGAGTAGATGAAGGTTTGAGAATGGATGGCGAACAAGTCGAAAGAGTTCTAAAGGAGCTTCTGATTGTGGTGGTGTTAATAATGGCGGATTGGGATTCGTAAAGATATTTGAGAGATCTCAGGGTTCTGATGGAATTGGAATTAAGCTTCCACAAATTGCTCATATTATCTTTCGTTTGTTTTGGTTTCAAGAGTAGTTGAGTTGGGTTTTAGCTTATTTGTGCCTTTCTGTGTCTCCCTCCCTTTGACTGGGTAGTGGTGGGTTTTAAGAAATGTTTTGTAATTTTAATATTGAGCAGGAAGCCAAAAACCCTAAAATTAAAACCTTTCTTTCGCCCCTCCCCAAGTCTCGTGTCACCATGAAAAAAAATTAAAAAAATTCCTTTCGTTGTTACCACCTTCTTGCAAAACCAAAATTGCATTTTTATAGTTTTTATATAGAATGCATCTTTTTAATTTTGTTTTATTTATTATTTCATTCTTGATCATCTCCATACTGAAGTATTAGTGTATTTCTATTAATGAATTTGTTAATATAAAAAAATAGTAACAAATTTATATCATATAGATTTTAAAATAAGTTAGATTAAGATATTATTTATATACATACAATTATAAATTTATAATTTTTTTTAGATAAACTTGAATAGAATATTCCTAGGATTAATTTTCTCCAACTTCTCTCGTCTCTATCTCTCAAATCTTGAATATATATTTTTCTAGATATTTCATCGTGAATAAATCATTCTTTGGGAGAGTTATATCTCAACAAGTTTCTTTTTCTTTATTATTATTTTTTTGCTTGGCTCCCTTTGATAATGATAATTTTTGTTTCGTTATTGTTACAATTATTTAGTTTGTAATTATTATATTTTTAATGTATCACTTTTATTAAATATGATATCTTTTATTAGACATATATTTATATATTTTTATAATTCTTAAATCTATAAATATGTATGAAATTACAAATATTTGAGTTTTTTATTGATATATGTAACTATGATTGGTAGAAGAGATAACTAAAAATGAATAAGACGAAGAGGTTCACAGTTTGGTAGTATTCAAACAATCATTTTTATTTATGTGATTTGTTATTTAATTTTTAAATGTGTATTAATAAATTTTATCTAAATAAATGATATTATTATTATATTTTTTAAATTTGAACGTCAATCAAATATCTCTTAATTTTTATTAAAAAAAATGAGAAAAAGGTGGAAAGTCTAGTATTGTTAAAAAATAAATATTCAAATTAAAAAAAAAATGCTTAAAATTCATTAGATTAAGTTTGTATTTAATCCACATATTATAAAAGATGTTTTTTAATACCTTAACTTTATAAAAAGTGACTCATTAAAAATAAATAATAATATTTTTATCATTTTACAATAATAGTATGACAATTAATAGTATGATAATTAATACGAAAAAGTTTACAAAATATTTTTTAAATATTTACTAATTATCATTTATTTATTTTAATATATTATTAAAAAATTATAATTTTATTAGTTAATTTTTCTTAAATAATTAAGTTTAATCAATTAAAAGAAAAAAAAATAAAATTTAATAAAAATATTTAAATAATATTTTTTGTATTTAATTGATTCTTTTTTTTTTCAAAATTTTAGTACTAAAATATTTTACAATTTTTTGAAATCTAATGGAATATTACAATCATACTTGCTTAAATTTTTAGACTATCATTCATGTTCAAAATTGTGATGTTTGGTTTACTATTTATGTTATGGGATTCTGTAATATAGTAGTACTTAAATTAATCAACTGATATCCAATTTTACCTATATTCTTAAAAGGGTTCCAATTTAGGGATAATTTTGTTTCCAACTCGTCAAGCTCCACTTACTCTGATGTGTTCATTGTCAGGAGTCAAAACTGAGTAACCACAATTTGTGTGATCCATTGTCGGAGTTTTTGTTGCTTGCTTCACTCTTCTAGAGACGAAAATTGATTTTGAGAACTTCAAAACTCCTTATAGTATTTCCATTTTATTTACTTTCAAATGGATTACATTTTTTTGTGGTTATCATGTTCAAGTTGTGTTTTATGTTTGATCAAACTAATTATAATAGTTTTTAGAACTTTATTTCTTATTAAAAATCGATGAAAAATTTTAATTTAATTTTTTAAAATGTTGATTCAGATTAAAGTAAAAAAATGATAATATTACCTCGTTATTTTGTCATGTACAATTTACATGTAAAAATCTCAAAATTAAATGAGATTATTATTCATAGTTTACAATTTTAAATCCTTTCATTGAATTAAGGTATTATTCTTTGTTTTAAAAACAAAGGTGAAATTCAGTGCAAATCAATTTAACTTAGTTACTACTATAATAAGGAATCCTATGTTCTGAATGGTTACTGTTAGCTTCTTCACAAAAGTTGATGGTGTTAGGCTTCATGTTTTATATTTCTTCGCAAAAGAACTGCTGGCTTGACATAGTTATGCAATAATATGAACTTCAGCTTACTCAGCGATTAATTTGCTTGGAGACATGTACAAATTTCTTTGATATTGCAACCTAAATGCTTTCCTAATTACAATAAGATACATATGCACATACAAATACACATCAAATTAATATAAATTATGGAAAAAAATACTATAAAATACTTATATATTTTGATTATATTTACGAATAACTCAATTTTTTAAATTATGACACTAATTAAATTACGATAATTTTAAAAATTGAGTTATTTTTAAGTGCTATATAAATTATTCCACCAAAATATCGTAATAATATAAATAAATTTATGTGAATAAGAATTCATCATCTAGTTATAGCAAAGATATGGCTTATTTAGGAAAATAAGCCTACAATATTTATTGTCTTTACATCTGGTAAAGCTTCCACTTTCTGGGTACTTCTTTGCTACATCTGAAGACAATGTTGCTTCATTTGAAAGCAGCACAAGTATAACCAGTACAGAGACCTGTGGAACTACTATAAGGAAACAACGCAACGGGTCGACTCAGTGGCAACTCAGGAACAGACCTCTCTATATTTAAAAACTCCACCACTTGCTCCATACAAGGCCTTCCTTTATTCTCATTCAGTGTACAAAGTAACCCAATTTCCAAAACCTTAATAGCTTGCTCTAAGTTCATAGCTGAGCCCATCCTCTTATCCACTAACTTAACCTTCTCATCAGTCTCATGCAATCTCCAAGCAAAATTCAAAAAATCCTTCCCTAAATGATCACAATTCTCTGATTCCAATCTCTTCCTCCCAGCAATTACTTCCAATACAAAGACTCCAAATTCAAACACATCAACACTTTGACTTATTGCTGATTCAAATCTCTTTGACTCTGTCCCATCCATAACAAAGCCAAAATCTCCCAAAACTGCTCTGAAACTTATATCAAGAAATACACTTGTGGTTTTCAAGTTCTTATGAGCCAACTGTTTAGAGTGCAAGAAACTAAGCCCCTCAGCTACGTCTTTAAGTACCTTGAAGCGTCGATTCCATGGAAGAATACCAACCCCAAACAGCCACTTATCAAGACTTCCATTAGGAAAGAAGTCATATACAACCATAGCTTCACGATCATCTGGGCACCAACCTTGAATTGGAACCAAATTTGGATGACGAACCCAACTAATAGCTACTATTTCCTTCAACAGTCTTCTCCTATCTATTCCTTGCGAGTTCAAAAACTTAAAAGAGAACCTTTTCACGGCTACTTGACAACCATTTTGAAGCTTTCCTCTGTAGTAAACACCTTTTGAATCACTACCCAGAATTTCTAACTCGCTGAAATTACGTGTAGCAGATGAAATTTCTGAACTTAAGAAGCGTCGAGGTTTATTGGGAGGCCTTGGTCTTTGCTTCTTCTCTGGCAACATGACTGTATTTGATTTTTCATTTTTACGTTTGCTGTTATAATAGAGACTAAGCAAAACAACCAAAGCTAATACCATTATTGCAACAAAGATTAAGAAAGCACTATGTTGTTCTACTCGACGAGCTTCACCCTTATCTATAATGATTTTATTCTCACATGTATCAGGAGAAGGAATACGAAGAAAAGCTTGGCTAGTTGAAGTGAAGTTCCAAGAAAAGACGTTGTGTATTTGAGTAAAATTACCTGTGGAAGCTGAAAAGCCAACAAACATGTACTCTTTAAGGAAAGGTGAGAGATCAAGGGGGCCATAGAAGACAGGTTTTGATGGGTATTTGTTGATGTCTGGTCCTAAACGGATGTCCATCCAACAGCGTGGACCGTCATATTTAATCCAAGCTCGATGAACTGAACCATCATTGAGATAAACACCAACATCTGAGGCATTGACTGTCTTAGTGGAAACTATGGTGCCTAAATTGATGCCAATATGGTTGTCATTTGGATCTCCAAACTCGGGATTCTGACGAGTATCAAACTCAATTGCCACGGCTTTGTAATCTTCATCACACGCGTCGTTAAGCATTGCAAGCCACGGACCAGGCCGACCAACAGTGAACTCATCTGGGACAATGATGAAAGCGAGCCCACTGCCAGAACCAGAATTGGAATGGTTATGGAATTGGAAAGAGAAGGTCGTTTTAAAGGAAGCAGGCGTTAGAGTTAAAGGGTCAAAGAGTCTGATAGGAGAAGAATAGATAGCTCTGCCTGCTTGATGTTTAAGATCAATGGTTTGGGATTCATCTGGAAACTGAAGAGCACCCTTTGATTCTGAGAATTTGGCGCTGCCTAAGAGATTAATATCATGAAAAATTCTGGGGTTTTTGAATAAGTTAAAATCTGGAAAGGAAAGTTCTTTGGTCACATTGATTGAAGGTTCATTGCTTAGCTTCTTATAACTTTTAGATTGAACACGAGTTGGATTTTCTATCAAAACCAAAAGATAAGATAGAAAAATCAACCAAAGGAAAGAACCCATTACAGAGAATAAGCAGAAAAAGATCTCTATCTATGAACCCTTTCTGCTGAATATAAGGTAGCTTCTTGGTTTTTGATAATGGTCGTAAGTTTAAAAGGTGGAAGCAGGAAGAAGAAGAATTTTAGGCGGAATAAAAGTAAAAAAACACTATTTGAGTTTATACGGTGCTGCGTAAAACGGTGAGTTTGTCCACATGTGAGTAAAGAGCAAATAAAGACTTCGTATGGAAATGTATCGGACTCATTTGACATGGATTCTTCTTAATTTACATGTTGAATTATTGAGCATAAATGGGTCCATGCATGTGCTTATTTATGTAAATTATGCAAATAAAATTAATAGTTTCGTGGTGGTAACTGGGACACTCGAAATATTTGAGTGGCTAATATGAGTCTAAAAGTCAATAGTTTAGATTAAGTTTGGACCACCATTTCGCATGCAGTTACGCAATTGTAAACACAATTGTGCTCTTGTAAAATGAGGTTATTCATTACTTTTCGATAATCATGTTATTTTTTTTATATTAAATATTAAATATTTGTTTTTTCTTTAAAAAAATACAATAATATTAAATTTTATATACATAAAATATCACATCATTACATATTAAAAAATGATAAATAATTTTTCTTTTGAGAATCAACTTAAGATTCCTTTCTACTTTTTTGCCATAGAAGATTTTCTTGCCTACTTGGAATACCTTATACATCTCTATCCCGATTCAGGACTATTCCAACATTTCACAAGGTATTATATAAGCAGGAAATAATTGAACCTCCATTCATATATATTTTGGATGGATGAGAACACAAATTCTATAATTATGTTAAAAATAACAGTTTAATCCTTTTAAACTTTTTTATAATAATTTAATCCTTTTATTTATCTAATTTACACCCTATATATAGCTTCATAAATTCCATTAAAAGGTAACTATTCTCCTATGCATCTCATTACTATTTTAGTATTTCTCAAAGCTGAATTAAGCTGGTTTGACCACCCCAGTATCAATCCTTCTAATTGTTTTTTTAATTGCAAGTTAAAATTTAAGGAAATTTAGTTAGTGCAAAAATCATCTTACATAAATGAACAAGACTATTAAGTCTCATATCGGTCAGAGACACTTTTTTCGCTGCACATATAAACTTGGATAATTCTTTATATTATAACTTAAGTTTTGAGATGAAGTTAGTCTCAAGTCTAACAAAGACAATATCGACTTACTGTTTCAGAAAAATATAAATTTACTTAACAATTAATGAGAATCGTGTAAATATATCAACTTCAACTATTTCACCATGCTTTATAAATATAGCTTGCATCTGTGAAGAATGGTAATTTTTTCATCTGGAAAAAAATATATAAATCCAAATTTACCAACCAAAAATATTGCCTAGTAGTTATAGAAATGGTCAAGCAAAGCGAGAAAAAAAAAACACACAACAGATACAAACCATCCAGGGTTAGTAAAGCTATCAGTTAGCAATCTATTCTTCAATCCTACAAATCTTGCTAACATTTAGTTTACCGACTAAATCGTACAAGAAAAAAGTTCCTAACTAAACAAAACTAGGCAATATTGTCCATTTGAAATAGGTTTGTACTAAAGAAGTCATTCACGTTTGAAATAGGTTTGTATTAAAGAAGTCATCCACGTTTGAAATAGGTTTGTACTATTGGCCTTTGGAAAAGACAGTTCCCGCAAAAATCTATTCTTAAATAATCAAAAAACTTAAGATGAAAATAAGCAAAGAAACTACCATAAAGCTACGAGAGATTGAAAGGAAAAGAAATTCTTGTAACACATCTCTCTCAATTATCTTCAAGAGTAATAGACTTCTCCCTAATATAGATAACATCTAGGAATTTTTGGATATCTTTGTTCTTAACATGGCATTTTCGTTCAACAATGTAGTAAAATGAAAAATCAAAAAAACGCAATCTAACTTCCCTTGAGAACAAAACAATAGCAAAACAGCCTAGATATTTAATCAATGTCAATATAATGCTGATTGCATATGTCATACATTACTTAAAAAGTTAAGTGATGATATGTTTATAAGAGTTGTCTTCTCTTATATGATATGATACGTTTTAAGATTTTTTTCTTAAAATTAAAGCCTTGAGGTTCCAATGAACCACTAAATTCATAGATATTGACCAAAATAGACAATTTGTACCACATAAAGTGTGTCCCACCTATTGCCTAAATTATTTGATCTTAAATATATATCTTAAAAATTAAATGATTAAAATATATTTTTAAATTTTTTATAAAATTTATAAAAAAATAAATCTCTAGCTTGGAAGGGTCTTTCTTGATTTCATTTTATCATAAATATAATTTTTCTTCATAAAAAATATTATCAATCACCAATAAATAAATATATACTAAAGTAATTATTTAAATTGTTAAAAATTAAATATATATCTAACACGAATTAACTTCAATCTTACTTTTACTTTTAGTGTAAAGAGTAACAATTGTTAGAAAATTTTAATAAAAATTTTCTTTTTTAATTTTTAGTTACCTCTTATTTCGATTCATTTTCATTTCTGAAATAAAGATTTTATTCTTTTTTTTTCTTGTTCGTTTCTGAAATTTTCTGTTTTGCTCGCCGTCTTTTCTACTTTCGTTTTTGAATTAATTCTTTTAGCTTTAGTCGTTTCTCTACATCAACTCTCAGCTTTTGTTTCTATATAATTCTTTTATAAATATAGAAGAAATCTGAGAATAAAAAGTAGTAGAAAATCAAAGTTGAGAAATAGAGAAGAAGAAAGACCGACAAAGAAAAGAAAAAGAAAAAAATTGAAAGAGAAAAAGGAAAAATGAAAGAAAGAAAGAAAAGAGATAGGAAAGGTAAAAAAAACTTATTTTTTATTTAGAGTTAAATTCCTTTAATAGAGTTTAGACAATTTAAAGTTCATAGAATAATAAACTATGATGTAAATTTATTATTATTTAATCCTTGTATTTTGGGAGATAAGTTTTTGTCGTTCTTAAACACCAACAGTGAACAAAAAAATTATCTTAAATATATTATTTAATACATATGTCTCTATTATTATTTTCTTTTTCCTATTTAAATGTTGTATTTATATATATTTTTAATTTTATTCTAAAATTGTTTGTCCGTGTATTATTTTCTACAATCTTAAAATAAATTTTCTCCTTATTTTTTGGACAAACAAATACAAATTTTTTTTGAACAAATATTTTGAGACAAACAGATTATTTATAATATGTTATATTTATATTTATCTTTTCTATTATATATATGTTATGTTGTATATATTTTATTATAATTACCATGCAATTTTTACATTTTTATTAATTCATTTCATTATTTATTTAATATTAATTTTACTCTTATATTTTGAAATGACAACTCCAGTGTCACGAACTAAAAACCCAACTGTAAATGTTACTGACTCTACTGTGGATGGTTTCTATTGTGAACCAAATGAAGAGATCTTATTTGCCCCATAGGGTAACCCCAATGTTAACGGTTTCTGTTCCTATAAATCATGTTGTAACAGAGAGACCAAAGAAGTTTAATGACTTGAATTTCAAGAGATGAAAGAGTAAGATGATGGTGTTTTATCTCACCACCTAAAATTTAGTAAGGTTCTTGATTGAAGAAGCTTTTGATCAACCTAAGGGTGAATAAGATTTTCAGTCTATTAGTGCTATTGAAGCATGGAAGTATTCTGATTATCTACGTTGAAACTATGTTTTGAATAGTTTAACCGATTTTTTGTACAATGAGTACAATAAGGAAAATATTATCAAAGACTTGTGGGAATCATTGGATCGAAAGTATGAAATTGAAAATATCGATGACAATAAATTTTTGGTTGGTCTCTTTCTTGATTATAAGATGGTGGACTCTAAATCCGTATGCAATCAAACACGTGAAATCCAAGATATCATAACATAGATGTATAATAAAAAGATGATACTTAGTGAAACTTTTCAAATTGTAGCTATTATTGAAAGTTTGCCCCTTCATGAATAGGGCTCAAGGCTTACCTTGAGCATAAGCGAATGGAAATGTCTTTGAAAGACTTGCTGATAAGATTCAAAGTGGAAGAAGATAACAAAACTTCTTTTAAAAGAGATTATATCTCATCAATACCTAAGGTTTATGATGGTCAAAGTTCCAAACACTATAAGGATAAGGGCAATGATAAACGGGTTAAAAGATTTAAGTTGGGAACTAAAAAAACAAATTTTAAAAAGTCAAATTTTAGAAAGTTTTGTTTTAATTTTCAAAAGACATAACATAAAGTCCAATATTATAAGTTTTGAAAAGAAACACCAACGGTAAGTCAAACATGGTTGATGATATCATTAATGATATCTCTAATATTGATTTATGTGTATTTATTTTTGAGATAAACTTGGTATCAAACCCAAAATCGGATTAACACTAATGCAACAAAGCATATATGTGTGTTTATTCACTATTTTTGAAACACGGAAATATGGAGAAAATTTCTTCATGAAAAATTCTGGCACATCAGCCACTTAAGGCAAGGCTAGGCCAGACAAATGTTTTTAATCTATAACGTCTAGACAAATATGGATAAAACTACCTAGAGATCTCATGGTGAAAAACGTCTAAAAAAATAGAAGGCTGAACAGAGAAGACCACAAACTGCCTAGATAATCTATTAGTTCAGTTTAACTAGGTTAGAAATTAGGATAAGGGTGACTTTATAACCCCATATACGATGATAATTATATTGTTGATTGTTTTCATGCCTTATTGATTATTTATATTTTTTTAATAATTGAATTAATATTATAATTAGTTTTAAGTGTAACATTATTATTTCATTTTTCCTCGTAGCCATAGCCCATAGGAGTTCTAAATTTTTGATGCCCTTGTATATGTAATAATGTATGTAAATTTAAGAACCTTGTTTTTGTTGAAAAATAAAAGGACAAAACAGAAATGAGGTTCGCCTTTCACAACATACGAGATGGTTGTGGTGATGATGGTATTGGAGGTGTTTCTACTTCACCTCCTCCTCCTTCTTTAAGGTGAAGAAGAACCACCCCTTTACCGGTTATTTCTGTTAAAGTTTCCATCTTTCCCTCAAGGACCTCCCAAATTATCATCCCCATTGCTTTTACAAAATTGCCCTTTTCATCTTTTCCTTTTGCGAGGCCATTCTCACAAGTCACAAGAAATCTGTCTGCTTTTTGCGTTTTATTTCAATTTGGGTTATCATTGGTTGTCAGGAACAACTGGGATTGTGTCTCCTAGATACAATTTTATTTTTAATGTGAGAAAAAAATTGCATTTTATTGTTGCTAAACGTGTTTAATTGAATATATAAAAAAGAGGGTGAGTGTCGAGGAATGAGGAAGGATAGGATAACTAAAATGAAGGGAAGGATATCCAGGATTGGAAGCTATGCAATTTCATCTTCCATTAAAGACAATCAACAACAACCCTGCATTACCTGCACTACTTTCAACATCCTTGCCCCTATCTACAAGCGTCTCAATCATGAGGTTCCTTTTTCTTCTTCATTTCGGTTTTATTTTCTTTCTACATTTAAATCATATTCGATGGTCCTTTATCAAATTGGTTCATATTTATGTTCTGGGTCTTTAAATCCCTTATCGAATTTGGGTATTTTCAGTTTTCTGATGTACCATTTTTTAAGGTCATAAAGCTTCTTTCTTTCATAGTGAACATAATGACTATTAAAGTCATGACTTGCTTTTTATTTATTTATTTATTTATTTATTTGCTTTATTCAAATAATGTGGATTTGTTGTGGGTTTTGAACAGGATACGAGTTGTCGTGAGAGCAATTACAGAGCTTATTGGCAGGCCAGGAATCATAGTATATTGGATTGGTTGTTGTGCGAAAGATCCTCTATTATTTGCCTTCAGGTTTTGACTGCTTTCTTACCTTTTTTGTTAATTATTTTCTGGATTTCAGTTGTTACCGATTGAATTTTCAGGGTAGCTAATAATTACTAGTTATTTGCGATTCATGTGTCACACTTTTGTATTACATTATATGTGCCACCAATAATGTCCACCTTTTCAACCACTTTCGTTCTATATTTGCCAAGGGACATCGAAAGTGGGACGGGTGAATTGGACTCTTGTTGAATACATATATATTTGGAATATGATTGGTGCAGGAATTCTGGGTTGGAAATGAAGAGCTTGTGAATATGTATGAGAATAGACTTAATGATGCTGGTTATGTCTGTTACAAGCTTGAAAGGACCAATAACCGGGGTGATGGTAAGCTAGTTTTCATTTTCACTTTGAAGATATCAACACCTTTTTGTACTATTGATTTTAATGCTTATCTTTCGCTTCGCCTAGATTAAACACATTTATACCATTCATCTTTGCTTTATTAATCTACTGTTTTACTTAGTTCTATATATACTTTATGTTTATTTTTGTTGGTTGTAATAAATGCTTATCTTTCGTTTCCGCACTGCTCTTTCTATTTTTTTTTTGTTTTCTTGCGCTGGTGGCCGCCTCTCCATCTCTCCCTCTATCTTTATTTATATATATAAATATATATAACCTATCTCTATCCTCCTTTGCTTTATATATATATATCAAAACCTATCGGCCTTCTTTGCCCTTTTTTCTGATTATATATATATATATGCGTTTCTTTTCTTTTATATATATATATCAAGACTGCTTTCTGAATGTTTTGTTTATTATATATATATCTTTATTTAAATTAGATTTAAATAAATCTTCATTCAAAATTAAAAGTCTTTAGACGATATACTTCTAAAAATTTTGGATTTTCGTTATCTTCAAATCTATAATAAAATTTAAATAATAATAATGAAGTCTAAATTAATAATAAATAAATAAAATTAGATTAAAGTTAAAGTTAAGAATTAATAAATTATGTCAAATTATGCAAGTCATCACATGGAGAATGACCAATTATACTTTTATACATTTATCATCTATGTTAACAAACATGAATAAATAGATGCTAAATGAACACTCTTCTTCCTTTTTTTCTTGTCATTCATAATGGGCAATTGTTGATCAACATAAGGGGTTTTGTTGGACTTTACAGGATTGCTGATTGCAGTACTGAAGGATTCCTTTAGGGTTTTTAAATATAGAGAGCTGCATTTCAATGATTGTGGGGATCGTGTTGCACAATTGTTACATGTTGAACTAGCCGGCCCATTTTCACAATTGCGAAGCAAGGATATTCAGCAGGAAATTATCATTCTTAACACACACTTGTTGTTTCCTCATGATTCTAGCTTGTGTCTTGTAAGATTGCATCAGGTAACTCCATCTTCTATTTCAGTTATACCTTTTTTCATAATCATTTTTCAGTGCCTCTCTTTGGTTCCATCTTATTTTGTTTCTTATGATAGGTGTACAAGATCCTGCAGTATATAGAAGCTTACCAAAAGGACAACAAGCTCAGTCCGATGCCAATCCTGCTCTGCGGGTACCTTTAAGTTCCTCGGTTTGAAGTTTTGCACTCTTTTTTGTTTTCTCACAAGTTATAGGCACAAATTAATTTGTATCTCATTCTTGCATTTTTCCCTTTCTTCAGTGACTGGAATGGAAGCAAACGCGGGCATGTATACAAGTTCCTTAGGGCTCAAGGATTTGTTTCATCTTATGATACTGCCCACCAGTATACTGATACAGATGCACAAAAAGTCAGTCTCTACAATTTCCCATTGAGAACCATCATATGCTACTAGATCAAATCATGTAGTTATATTTCTCTTGCAGTGGATTAGCCATCTCAATCATCGGGGAAACATATGTGGTGTTGACTTTATCTGGCTCTTAAATCCCAACAGATATAGGAAAGTACTACAAACAAGCTGGAGTGAAGCAGTATTTGCCATGTTCAAGGTTAGTATGTTGAGGATATATCAGCTCCTTCTTAGCTTAACCGACTAGCTATTAAGTTAGTTATACTCATAGGGTTTGTTGAATTTAGTTACAGATAGTTTTTGTACAAACTTTTACTGCATTTTATTGCTTTCTTTACATTTCTGTACTACATGAAATCATAGGAAACGTACAATGGAAATCACTTTATATAAGTTGCATACTCCTACTTTCACAAAGCATTCAAGTAATATACAATGAAACTTTCTTGGTGTCTTCTTTCTCTATTCTCTCTTCTCCATCTTCTCTACTGCTTGCTCTTCGGCTTTTTCTTCTTCTTCTTCTGATTTCCGGAACATCTTCATGGTATCAGAGTTTAGGTTTACAATTCTCGAGTATTAAGGGCTACAATCAAACTACTGATTTTGATTTATTAGAAATGTTTAGCCCATGTGGTAAAGTTTGCTACTGTTAGAATTGTTCTCGCAATTGCCTTGTCACTTGGGTGCTTCATTAGGCATATCAACATGAATAATGCCATCCTCGATGGCATTTTGGAGGAGGAAGTATTCATGAAATAACCAAAGGGTTTCAAGGACTCTTAATATGCTGATCATGTGTATCAATTAAAAAAGGTCATCTATGACTTAAAACAAGTTCCACGTGCTTGGTTTGCTAAGCTGAGTTCAGTTCTTATTCGATTTGGTTTTGAGAAATCAAAGGTAGATGTCTCATTGTTTGTCAGGTTTGGTTCCACTTCAATTGTCTATGTGCTAGTCTATGTTGTAGTCTATGTTGATGACATTGTAATAATAGATTATAGCACAAGTGGTATTCAAGCCCTTATCATTGACCTTGATCATGCTTTTGCCTTAAAGGATATGGATGATATTCATTCTTTTCTTGGCATCATTGTCAATCAATTGTCTGATCGTTCCTTGTTTTTACATCAATGAAGTTATATTGTTGAGTTGTTGGAAAAGATTGGTACGTTTGAGCCTAAAGCTTCTGTTAGCCCTATGTGCACTTCTACTAGATTATATGCATATGAAGGAGAGCTTTTTGATAATCCAATTCTTTACAAAATCATTGTGGGGGAACTTCGATATGCTACTCTCATAAGGCTTGATTTGACATTCAGTTAATAAGGTGTGCCAATTCATGGCACAATCTCATGAGATTCATTGGACTACTACTAAACGAATTTTACGCTACCTAAAGAGTACACTTGAGTTTGGTTTGGAGTTCAAGCCTTCCACTAAGCTTTCTATGTGTGCTTTCGTTGATGTTGATTGGATCTCTTGTCTTAATGATCATCAATCAACCTTTGGATTATGTGTTTTTAGGTGCCAACCCAGGCCTGCTTAGAAACAAGTTGTGGTAGCTCGTTTTAGCATTGAAGTAGAATATAGAAGCGTTGCGAAGTAGAATATAAAAGTGTTGCTAATGCTGCAAGTGAAATCCTATGGATAAAGTCCTTGCTTTTTGAACTTCGTGTTTCTTTGGCTGCTACTCCTGTTATTTGGTTTGATAATATGAGCTCTATTGCTCTTATTGCTAACCCTATATTACATGCTCGCACTAAACATCAAATTAGATCTTCATTTTGTTTATGAAAAGATTGTTAATGGTGAGCTATCAGTCCAATATGTTTCTAGCCATGAACAAACTGCCGACATTCTCCACAAGCCCCTTTCAAGTGTTCAATTTCATTTTCTGCAACGCAAACTCAGTGTCATTTCTCTCCCTCTGAGTTTGAGGAGGGGGGCTGTTGAGGATATATCAGCCCCTCCTTAGCTTATCCAACTATTTATTAAGTTAGTTATACCCGTAGGGTTTGTTGAATTTAGCTACAGATATTTTTTTTGTACAAACTTGTACTGCATTTTATTGCTTTCTTTACATTTTTGTACTACATAAAATCATAGGAAACGTACAATGGAAATCACTCTATATAAGCTGCATACTACTACTTTCACAAAGCATTCAAGTAATATACAATGAAACTTTCTTGTTATCTTCTCTCGCTAGTCTCTCTTCCCCTCTCCATCCTCTCTACTGCTTGTTCTTCAGCTTCTTCTTCTTCTGGTTTTCCTGAACATCTCATAGTATACTTTGTACGTGTGTCGACACTCTTTAGTTTATTGCTACAGCAGTTTATTCAGATGGCAGTGGTATTAGTTTCATATTTTGAATATGGTTGCTTGACTATGGCCTAACAAGAGCTCTGAGGTCATGAGTCCAAGTTAGGAAGTACTTGATCTTCCTTTGAAGAGAAGAGAAATGATTTGTTTCTTGATTGAAAACCATTTTGCATCAGGCAGCTAGGGTTAGTTTGTTTATGTTTCTTGACAAGAACAAAAAAAACTTTTAAATGAAACAAATATTTTCTTACCTGAAGTACTTTGAGGGCTCATAAAGCAAATTTTGTGCCTAACACAAGAAAACACTTTCTTTTTACTGAAACTTTTTACTAAAACCACTTTTAGCATAAGGACAAAGAAAACACACCCAAATAGAAGAGCTTTACAAGAAAACTAATCAAACAAATATGTTTTGTTAACGGTTTACTGCTTTCAGCCTTTTAACAGTTTGACTCTCTTGTTTTTAGTATCTCTTGAGGAGAGCTTCACTGACAGAAGATGATGCATTTGCCCTGCTTAAGGCCGATAACAAGGGTGAATACATTAACTACTCTGGTTTCCGGGAAGCACTTCGACAGGTACAGTATTTGTTCAGTTAGGATAAAAAAAAATTGTACGTTATTCAGGCCATTAACACTTAGTAATTCTGCTTATACTGTTCTGTCATTCTTTTCACCAGCTTAATTTGATTGGCCATTGCTATGGACTTAGCGTTGAAGAGGTGAAGGACTTGTGGGATCAAGCAGATACTGAGGGCAATGGTGCTCTTGATTATAAAGAATTCACGGTAAGTTAGAACTCAAAATCCTTAAATTCTAAAAAAAAGCGCACTTGAAGTCACTTTATTTTCACAAATTGAACACATTGGAAATTAAAGCACTTTAATACCTTACTGTTAAATACAGTTGTGGATATTTTAATTATTTTAAATAATTTTTGATGATTTTAATATTTTTATTTTTCACTTTTATTTAACTTTTTGAGAAATTTTAATATTTTTTTCTTTTAAATATCTACCAACCCCTTGATAGTAAGGTTCAATTTGATCTAACTTAAGCTTTTTTAACAAAAAATCAAAATTGGTAAGAAATGATTAAAATGTTCAAATTTACAACATTAAGATGCGTTAATTTTACAAAAATTGACTTATGTGTCAAATTTGTGAAAGTAAAGTGACTAAAGTATCATGTTATACTCGGTTGTGTTTATATTTTTAGGCCAAGACGAGAAAATTCAAGCTCAATATTCAATAGCTTCTTCTTTCTTATTACGTGGATTATGGAATTGCAGCAACGAATTTGGAATCCAACAGATTTGAAGCAAAAAGTCGAATACTTGAACGGTATCCAGGAAAATGGTTCAACAGTAGGTCAGAAACAAACAATTGGTTTAAGCGTAAATAATGCAGTTCTTTTCCCTTCTGAAGTAGAGAAAGGAAGGTGGCCTGACGACTACTCTCTCTCTGATCATGCACGACTCACTGTGGTGTTCTCACCAATTAAAATGCCATGCTCTCTATTGACTTCGTGACTGTTCTATTATAAGTGATAGCTAGCTTGAAGACTTGTACAAAGGAACCATAGAGTTATAGAGGGTAAGTGTACGGAATCCATACAAATTCTTGTATGAAAAGACAAGCAAGAGAGAGAAAAAAACCCATAATCCATGGGCTGAGAGGTTGTACAATTTTGCAAACTGGAAGTGTGGATGGACAAGCTTCTACCATCACGTTCCATGCCTGTGTATGCCCTTTGAATATTTAGACAAAAGGGTGAGGGACTACTGATATGAAATTGATGTCAAAAGTGCACATTGTTCTTAAACATTTGGCAGAAAGCGGCTTGAACATTTTAAAGCAAATGCAGTGTGTTTTGACAAAATGAGATGAGTGTCCTTTCGATGTCAAGTGTTGTCAAGGGCATCCTATGCTTGTCACAGGACTGAGTGTCCTTTCGATGAGGAAGCGTGTTCTGTTTCTCTCTGCCCACACAATGGGAATAAGAAAGAATGGAAAAAGATTGAGAACTTGAGATTTGTGTAGTTGCGGATTGATTAGCATGATTGCAATAACCTGTTTTGTAGAAATGGTGTGCTGCTCTTTGTAGCCTATTAGTATTAGAATTGGATGATTCTAAGAAAGTTGATATTTAGGTTTTACATTTCATGATATAGATATAAAGTAGATTGTCTCATCTCATCTCATGATTGAGATTGAGTGTGTCTATGATAGGTGTTAATAAATTATTATTAGTGGTATATTAGTTGTATACAACTAATATAAACACTTTTCCTAGATTCCTATTTTCATGTATTTATATTTGTATTACCATTCATTGTAATTAAGATTAATAAACATATTTTCAGTATATTCAACTTGGTATCAGAGTAGGAAAGAAAATGAATTTTTTTTTTTTACCGGTTTCTGAGTTTCTGAGCAGCGCCGCCTATACAGGAGCGCCGTCGTCAGAGTCACTGCCTTAATCTGAGCAGCGCTGCCAATACAGGAGCGCCGCTGTCAGTATTAGTGCCATTAATCTTCTCGCGCCGTTCACTGCGTCGTTCAGCTCTGCGCTGTCCAGCCTTGCGCAGCAGCTCCAGCCCTGCGCCGTTCACTGCGTTGTCCAGCCTTGCGCCGTCCAGCTCGCGCAGTAGCTCCAACCCTGTGTCGTCCAGCCCGCGCAGCAGCTCCTGCCCTGCGCCATCCAGCTCGCGCAGCAGCTCCTGCGCTGCGTCGTCCAGCTTCCGAACAGCTCCTGCACGACTTTGTGAGTCCACAGTTCCCATTTTTTGTGTCCGCAGTTCTGGAAATTTTTTTCAACTTCTATCCCTAAACTTTTTCAGCCTTTAGTTTATTCTGTTTAACCTACCCATCAGCCACAACCCGGCCCATCAGGCCAACCCGGCCCAATTTGTCTTAAGTCCAAGCCCAACAGGCCAAGCCCATCAACCCATCAGTCCAAGCCCAAGCCCATCAGCTCAAGCCCATCAACTCAAGCCCATTTTCAGTATGTTGGATTGCAAACCTATTGACACTCCTATTGAGCAAAACCATTGTTTAGTAGAGTATCCAGATCAGATACCAACTGATCGAGCTCGCTATCAGAGATTGGTTGGGCGTTTGATTTACTTGGCTCATACTAGACCAGATGTTGCATATGCAGTAAGTGTGGTGAGTCAGTTCATGCATAACCCAAGTGAGAACCACATGGATGCTGTTTTGAGAATTTTAAGGTATTTGAAATCGGCTCCAGGAAGGGGAGTAATGTTCTCTAAACACAACAATCATCTTGAAGTCTGTGGCTTCACAGATGCAGATTGGGCAGGAAGTATTACAGATAGAAAGTCAACATCGGGCTATTTTACCTTTGTGGGTGGAAATTTAGTTACATGGAAAAGTAAGAAACAGAAAGTAGTGGCGCGATCTAGTGCTGAGGCCGAGTATAGAGGTATGGCTCATGGGGTTTGTGAATTACTATGGATAAGAACTTTGTTATCCGATTTGGGTTTCGAACTCAAAAATACTATGCAATTGTATTGCGACAATCGGGCAGCCATTGATATATCACAAAATCCAGTACAACATGATCGCACTAAGCATGTAGAGGTTGATCGTCACTTTATAAAAGAAAAGCTAGATGCCAAACTGATTAGTTTTCCTTTTGTTCCCATTGAAGAGCAACTTGCAGATATGCTTACCAAAGGAGTTTCTAAAAATGCATTATATGGTTTATTAAGCAAGTTGGACATGATCGATATCTATGCGCCAACTTGAGAGGGAGTGTTAATAAATTATTATTAGTGGTATATTAGTTGTATACAACTAATATAAGCATTTTTCCGAAAAGCCAGATTTCTATTTTCATGTATTTATACTTGTATTATCATTCATTGTAATTAAGATTAATAAACATATTTTCAGTATATTCAACTATAGGTTTATAATGTAATATTGTTTTATTTCATTTAAATATTATATCATCTTATTTTTTTTATTTATAGCATTAATATATTTAATTTTAAACATATGTATCATTTTTTTCCGTATAAATTATCATTTATTATATTTTTTTATCATTTAAGTCATTTAGTTAGAAATAAATGAGATATCTTAATTATTATCGTTTTAATATTAACTTATTTTATTATAAATTAAGTGATATAAGATGTGATTAATTTTAAAAATCAAAAGATTATCAAATGATATCAATATTTTATCTTAATTTATAGCTTACTTGATATTGAACCTATATACAAGGTCTCGTTTTTGGTGTTTTTTTCGAAACTATTTTATTTTCTTATGGACGTTTATGTTTTACAAAAGTCGAGGATTAGGAAGTCTGAGGGATAAAGTTAATAAAACTAACTAAATCCTCTCTGTTACGTTCGAGCTTGTAATGGTAAAAGGAGAGAGAGAATTGTTAATCACAAAGTTTTATTATATCTCCTTAAAAGTTAATTAGAAGTGGAATATATTAGTTTTATGGACCGTGTTTAATAACTATTTAAATTTAAAATTTAGAAAATAAATTATTAAAAATTAAAATATTTAACAAAGTCTCCCAAGCAAGATGGCATAGGAGTGTTCAAAAATTACCCGATTCAAAATAAACCATTTAACCCAAACCAACTTAGCGCACATTGTCCAATTTGTTCACTTTTATTGGTTTATAAAACCCCCAAAATTATTGAATCAGTAAATCCTAGAACCGATCCAATCTTATAATATTAATTAATTAATTTTAAATTCTTATGTTATAATTTTATTAAATAAAATTCAAATAAATGAAAAGTAATACTAATTTTCATGTACGATATTATATTTGAATTAGTGAAAGATTTAATTTTTATGCTTTAATTGAAGTGAAATTACATAGTAAAATATTATTTTAATTTATGTGGTATTTTAAATATAGAATTGCAATATATAATCATATTTATGTATTAATTGAAAAATTAAAATTCTTTTAATTCTAAACTTAATTAATATTTAAAATATAAAAACCATTTAGTTATTAAACACAAAAAAGATAAAATAAAATTTAAAGATCTATAAAAAAAAGGTAAAAATCAATGTATTGAATTTATCTTAAACTAATTCAAATGGATCGATTTGTATTAAATTTAAAGTTTTATGAAATTTAAGAATTTTAATTTTAATACAAATGTAAACTATGCACACCTAAATCAAAATCCAAAACTCACTCAAATCAAAAAGAAGAAAGAATGAAAGTTCACATTTTTTCAAAAGTGATAAGGGTGTTTTTCTTTTTCAAATTTCACCTTAACAAAAGAAAGGGTGGCTAGTGATTTGAAAAAGCCTATTATTTCTGCTGGTTTTGAGAAAGAAAGAAAGAAAAAGAAAAGATGAGCCGAGAGCCGGCTTTGGAAAATACTTTCTATTTGAAGTTATAATATATCTATCCGCCAAAAAAGAAGAAGTTATAATGATTTCATGACACATATTAATAGATAAATGGTACTTATTTATTTATTAAAAAAAACATATAAATGGTACCGTTAATAAAGATCTTATAACTTTCTTTTCATATTAGCTCACATTATAAATTAACTTTTGTCACATAATAGTTCGATACTATTCTAAACTTTGAAAAAGCTTTATTTATTTATTTTTCATTTTTGTTTTCTCTTGTATTAAATTACAAAGGTTAAAAGTTTACTAAAGTTTTTTCCTTTCTAAAAATGAAAAATGGCCTTCCTTAATTTCAAGTCTTATATTCCACAACTTTTTTACTTTTTTAAAAATAACATTGTTGTTACTTTAACATTCTATAAAGACTATTTAAAGGTTTTGGCTTTTGCTGTTAGTGACGTTTTCCAATAGCAAAATTATAACATTATCTTTAAATTTTTAAGCATAATAATATAAAATTAGGTATAGAAAAAACGGGTTAATAAGTTTTATGTATAGATTTTGTTATAGATATGCTAAAAATATTTCAAAAGTTGTTAATATATCTACAACATATATATAATAATATTATCATATTTATTAGTTAGTTTTTATCTACCAAGTTAACGAGATTTAAAATTATTTGTAATTCATGTGATATTTTTTTAATATATTTTGATAAAAAATAAATTTAAATAAAAAAATATTACATTTTACGTCCTAATGTATTAAATTTGTAAAAAATATGAAGATAAAACCTTTTTTTTTCTCAAACTATAAAAGACCCCACCTTTGTTAATGACTTTTCTTTTATCACATTTTATCAACAAAAAAAAAGAAATTTACCATCTTTTTTTTCAATAGGGAATTTTACTTTATCAAGTGTTTATTAAAGTTTTTTGTGTTTGTCATAAAGTGTTTATTAAAGTTTTCTAGGAAAGTGTTTATTAAAAAGTCGATGGACATAAATTGGGTCCTATTGTCGTTTGTAGTTTCGTTTTTTAAACATAGTAAGAGAGAAAGAGATATCAATAAAAAACTGTTTTTAGAAAGAAAAAAAAAAAGAGAACTAAAAATGTTAAAAAGTTGAAGAAATGGTGCGCCATCGTGGAACTTGCGTGGCTAGATTCCATGAGATTTCATTGCAGAAGGGAGGACCCCACATTCCAAGATGATGTAGTTTGCTTACATGTCATAATAGCATTTGTTGTCCACCTCATTCGTCCTCGTTATCTTACTAATAAAGCTTCATATATTTACCATCATATCCCTATTGACCCACCAGTGTTACCATCGGGAACGTAATGCTAATTTTATATTTTATAAATTTAAATATATTGATTTCGATATTAAAAATATAAAAGTGGAACGTATAGAGTTGATTAACGTTTTAAAAATTAATAAATGTATATTTAATTCAATCGATTTTTATATTATTAATATATATATTTATTTTTTAATTTATATATTTCTATAATACATATAATATGTGATTATAATTATCTAATTTTAATTAAATTTTTATATCATTTAAAAATATAAAATAATTTATATTATTTCTTTTAAAAAAATTACTATAATTAATAAAAAATCTTAAAAATTACTTATTCTTAAAAACTATTCAATATTTAAAAATTAATACTTAATTATAATTTAAATATTATTTATTAATTTAATATTAATGTAAAATAAAAGTATTTAAACTAACTTGTTTATTAAAAAAATATAATTTATAATTTAATTTTAAAATATATAGTTATAACTATTTAGATATTTTAACATTAAATGTAATTTATATTTAATGTGATGAATTTTAATATTTTAATTTATGAAAAATTATTAATCCTTTAAATATCTTTCAAAATTTCTAACACATTAGTATAATTTATTATTATTATTGTTAATTTATAATTATTACATTAAAAATAATATAAGATTTAAGTTGAAGGTGAGAAAAAAATTACATCTAACAATTCAAAATTTAAATTATACATAAATAAAAATCATATATTCGTTACACATTTTAATAAATATTTATAACAATAATAAATTTAAATAATATTCACATAGAAAATAAAATAACACAAAAAAATCATAAAATAAATAATTATTATAATCTTTAAAAATCAAAATTATCAATATAAAATAAAAAATAAATTTATCTAAACTAAAAATCAAACATTAACATAATCAATGTTTTTAATTAATATTTTGTTTAAAATAGAACAAAATCGAACCAATCACACCTTAACCTAACTCGCTTTTTCATCGAAGAGATTCAAGGGGAAATGGTGTTTTCGTAAATTAAAAGAGGAAAGGAGGGCGACAACCACACGCGGTATATACTGGAATTTAGACGCGGTCTTTTATTTATTATTTTTATGATACACAAAACTGCCTGGTGGACCAAACATAGTTCTTTTCACTCACATCCCTCTGCTAGTCCGTCTGCTTCAACTAAACAAAAACCTGTTTGAATTTCGACATTATTTCTCTCCTACTTTGTTTTCTTTTGGTTTTGGTCTAAAGGGTTCTATAATTGTATCGCTCTTGAGTTGTTTTTTCCCAATCTATTTTTTGGAAATCTGGGTTGTTGTTGTGCTGATTGATATGGCATTTAGGTTCCTGAATTCTTTGCCTCTGGGATTTAGATTCCGGCCCATGGACGAGGAGCTCGTCAATTTCTACTTGCGTTTGAAGATCAATGGAGATCATAAACAAGTCGCTGTTATTCGCGACATCGATGTTTGTAAATGGGAACCTTGGGATTTGCCTGGTATTACTGTCGCACTTCTTTCTTTTTTTCTCCGTATAAAATCTCGGTTTTACATTAATGGGTTTTTAGGAATTTATTAAAGCTAGGAATTTGACTCTATTTTGCTTGTAAATGCAAGAGCTTTTGTGAGTTGATGGTTACAGTTTCGATTTATGTTCATTTATTTCTTGTGTAAATTGAATTTGGTTATTTTTTTCTTTTCTAGTTTGTAGATCCAGATGTTCTCCCATTTCCATGGGAATATTTTCCATTTTTTCTGATTGATAGTTTTTCTGAGTGGTTGACTGAATATCTGATAATTTGCCTCACCTTTTAGGTCTTCAAATTTTGTTATCATAGTTTGACGCTGTCTTTGGTTGCAGATTTATCAGTGATACAGAGCCAGGACCCAGAATGGTTCTTCTTCTGTCCGCAGGGTCGCAAGTATCCAAATGGGAATCGGTTGAATAGGGCAACAATTGCTGGGTATTGGAAGGCAACGGGTAAAGATCGTACAATAAAGTCTGGAAAGAGCTTGATTGGAATGAAGAAGACGTTAGTCTTCTACACTGGACGTGCTCCTAAGGGCAAGAGGACTAATTGGGTAATGCATGAGTACCGTACTATCCTGAAGGAGCTTGATGGTACTAACCCTGGCCAGGTAGTTCTGACCTTCTATGTGATAATTGTAAATGCTTGTTTTGTATGCCTTTTACTCTTGAACAGTTGAATTAATATTTGGAATTTCTTTTGCTAAGTTTGGTTTGAGACTTTTCCCATGTCCCCTCTTCCTCTGCGCCTGGCATAATTTCTTTAGTTTTGATGTCATAGTTTGGGTTTAAGTGTTAAATTGTTCAATGATTAAGCTTATCAGGATGTTGCTTGCTTAAAATTTGTTTTAAAAATCTATCGGCTATCAACTTTTATGTTCTTTGAGTTATATTGGCTCTTAAATAGTGCATACACTCGATGCAAGTTTAAATGAAGTCTTTATTTCTTTGTTTTCCAACTAGGGCTTTCGAGAGTTATCCATATATTTCCGATTCTCTTGGCATAAGTAAGTAGAAAATATTGTAGTTACACTCATTAATGAATTTTTTTTTGTTAATTTAAGTTCTCCCAGAGCACATAGATTGCTCATATATTTTTAAGTTTTGAGTTTTTTCCTTGCTAAGTGAATAAGAAGAACTTATAATGATACCTTTTTTCTAACCTCTAGTTGTTCTTCACCTTATCCAGAGTCCCTATGTCCTTTGCCGATTGTTTAAAAGGCAAGACGAGAGCATTGAAGATTCAAACTATAAAGAAGCTGGACCAACCGTTTCTACTCCTGCTGCTGTCAAATCTACACTAGATGATACACAATATGAGCTAGCAGTGGCTCCAGCGTCTCCATCATTGGGAGTGCAGATTGAAAACAATGGTATAATCATGGAATGTGCTGCAGCTGAAAATTCTGACGCAGCAACATCAGATACTGCAGCAGCCATTGTGTGTCCCAGCACTTGCTGCAATGTTTATGATGGTGAAGATGAGGTGACCGTGGAAACTGCCACTAAGGTGATGAGTGACTCTGTTTCTGTTTATTTTACTTTTATTCTGATGAGGTGAAGAGAGCATCATTATTCGGGAAATAGAAATATGGAATGATATACTGACCTTTTTTCCATGTGTGCTTATCTTTCCCTCTCACTTGGGGGGTCCCTTTTTTTCCTTCTGGCTTATTTGTGAATATAATGTCTAATCAATTCCTTCCATTTCGTTTCTGAATCTTACTTCAGGTTGATCTACAACTGGACGATGACTTGAAAAACGTGTTCTATGACCCCCCACTGGAGTCACTAGAATGCAAAATATTTTCCCCGCTGCACTCGCAGGTGCAAGCAGAACTAGGATCTTGCATGCCTTATCTTGTCAACAGTGCCAATTGGCACTCTGGAGTGCAATTTCAGTATGGTAACAATGATGCAGATATTTCTCAGTACTTGGACTTAGTTAACAATAACTACGAGGATGTTGAGGATGATGTTCATTTACATGTAGGAGTGTCAAGAGGAGGCGAGGTAGCAAATGTCTATTTTTTAAAATATGCACTTTAATTCCATAGTTTATGGGTCCTGGTATTACTAGTCCTGAAAAAGTAAGCATTTTTAGTCATAATTATTAAAATGAGTATATCTGGTCTATCAAATGTATTAAAACTGAGTATTTAGTCTCATAAATAGGACTAATGTTTACACTGTGGTCCTATTATTTTCATAAATAACGGAACAAGAGGTGCATAACAAAAAAATTAATGAGACTAAAGTGCCCATTTACACATAATAACAGAACTATTGTGACCAATTCTCCAATGTCAAAATCACTATTGGGTAAGTGGTAGCTCCCAAGAGTAGCAAGTTTTTTCACTCTTGTGCTGTGATAAATAATTCTCAACTTTGAGTCTGTTTTTGCCAAATGTTTAGTTATATACTTGGGTTTCTGCTTTGTATTGCAAGATACATTTAATAAAGACTTGTGTCTCTTTTTGTTTTACTTCTTCCAATTGCACAGTTGGGGTCCGAGTTTCAAGATTGTGGGTGGTGTGAGGGAAATATTGGCAGAAAGTCTCCAAGACAATTTGGTGCTCTAGATGCTTACGGTACTGCTTCTTCTGACTTTGATATTGTGAAACTAAGTGACCAAATGTACGTCATTATGATAATATAGTGACTTAGTAATCCATGTGAAAATAAATTGGCTAATAATACGACCCTAGGGTTAGTTTTTTACTTTAGTATTAATTTAAATATAGGGAATTTGTGCATCTGACACCTCTATGTACTCACGAGCAAACTGCTTTTCATCTGACTCTCACAGATCAATCCTTGACTGAGTCTGAAAGTTCTGTAGTTTCAAGGAATCAATTGAATGTGACTGTGAAGGATAATGCTGGAACTGGAATTAAGATTAGGAATCGCCAGCTACAAAGTTTACCAAGCACAGACAACTTTGTGAGACAAAATGTTTCTCCTATTCAGGGGAATGCACCAAGACGAATACTCTTACAGCGAAAACTCCAAGTAGGATCAGTTGATTTTCGCATAGAGACTGCAGAAGATTGGAGCTTTCCATCGAAAGAGGATTCAAAATCATTTATTACGGGGGTAACTAGTTTGCCTAATGCTATTAAACTAATATGAGAGGTAATAATATGCATACAAAGATGCTGAGTCTATTTGAATGCTATCATTTGTAGGAAAGAAAATATCCAAAGCAGCATGTGGATGTATCCCAGAAGAATTTCACATTCGAGTTCATTGAGAATGATAAATTGTATGAAGAACAGATCTCGACCAAGAGGCTCTGTTTTCCATCAAAGACAGACCGTTTTACCGTTTTGAAGGGATCTTTTAGCCATGGCTCGAACTGGTTATTTAGCTTTATGATAAGGGTAGTGGTTTTTGTATCTTTGTTTGCAGTCTTTGTTAGCATGCGGAGATGTGTTAAATCTTGAAAATGGCTGGAGTCTTTTGTTTTGTATGTAGGAGGATGTAGGCCCGAGTACTTTTGAAAGCGGGAGGATGGGATAGAATAGGATTTATTAGGTTTTGTATCTACATCAGTATCTCTTTTTTGCTATTTGCATGTATCTACGTCTGTAATTAGAATAACAATACATCCTACCTGAGTTTGAAGGGGGGAAACAGCCCTTGTGTTATATGATGTGATGCAAATTACCCCCCCTTATTTGCAACATTTATATAAAAAAAATTCAATCAATAACAATAGTTGTAAGAATGCTATTAGTTATTACCAATAAGTAATTAGATTGGGACTTTGGAGATGTGATCACGTACTTCCAAATAGAGATGTTAAATGGATGGTTTTATCTTATTTTATGTCCATTTAATGTCCGTTTTTAAGTTAATGTTATCTCATTTTATTCAAATTTAACGTTATTGTATCTTATCAAATGTATTCTTAATAGGTTTAATAGATATTCATAATTATATATTTTAGTTTTTTATTTTATTTTTATATTTTGTTTTTCTTAATTTTATAAAAAAAATTAAACTATAAAATATATATAAATATATATTTAACTATTTTTTCAGTTTTCAAAAAAATATAAATTAGTTTAGGGAAAAATTATATATTATTTTAAGAATAAATAATGCGATTATTAATTGTTAATTTAAAAAATATTATTTTTTAAAATTAACAATTAATAATTCTTTTTCCAATAATCATAAACGTTACGTAGGTATAATTTCTTCAATTTAAGTACTCCACGTCTTCTTGAAACCCAACGTGTCAACCGCCTGTCTCTTTCCCATGAGTCATGGGCAGCAGTTGATTGCTTTCTGGGGGAAGCAAACACAATTTTAAAAGTGCGGTAATAACGAAAATAATTTAAATATATTTATAATTGATTTAATTGTTAATATAAAATTATAATAAGAATAATGTTAACTCTTCGTACGCATTTAAAATATTCTATTTGTTTAATATTTACATAATTTTTTTTAATTTTTTCATTTAAAACCAAATTATTTTATTTTATTTATAATTTTATTTTCATATTTATTAATTTTATTCTTTCCATAAATCTAATATAAAAGTTCTAAATACCCTTTCATCGTTCTACAACGTTTCTATAACATAAAGTCATTGTATATGATAGTTTATTAGAAATAAAAAAATTAAATCTAATTATCTTATTTAATAATAAAATATCTTAGACAATCACTAATATCTTTCTATTTTTAGATTTTAACTTATGTTTAATTGAAGAGAATATAAACGAATCAGAATTGATTATTTACATTTATGTGTTTTATTGAGTTAAAAAATATGTCAAGAATGAAATCGATTATTAAAGAAGAATGAATCACAATTTTTTCACCCCGTTAGTAATAATGATTTCATTCTTATTTCAATTTTTTTTAAATTTTACTGTAACTTTAAATATAACCCAAAACCTCAAATCTCAAATCTTAAACCTTAAATCTCAAATCTCAAATCCTTAACTCCTAGATCTCTAATTTATAAACTGTATATCTCAAATCTTAAATTTCAAATCTAAAAACCCAAAATTTTATTTAGAAAAATAATAATTTTAACAATAACTTAACCCATAAATATAACAAAAAACTCAAAACCCCAAATCCTAAATACTAAATACTAAAACCCTAAATCACAACTCTAAATCTTAAAAACCTAAACTCTAATTAAAAAATAATAATTTTAAGCCTAAAATTTAACCTACAAATATAACATTAAACACTAAACAACATATCCCAAATACTTAAATCTTAAATCTCAAATCTCAAACCTCAAACTTTAAAATCCTATTTAGAAAAATAATATTTTTTTAAGTAATAATTATTTTAAAAAAAATTTAATAATATTTTTTATCTGATAAAAAAATAATAATTAAATAATATTATTTAAAATTAATTGAATATAAGATATTAAAATAATTTATAGTTTTTTTAATTCTATCTTAATGTCAAGTCAAATACTATAATATTAATTTTTTCTTTCGTTATAATTATAAAACAAAATAACATTATTTTCTTTTCCTTCCGTTTCATTTTTATTGTAATTCCGATTTCATTAAGTTAACTAGATCAAACAAAATAACATTATTTTCTTTTCCTTCCGTTTCATTTTTATTGTAATTCCGATTTCATTAAGTTAACTAGATCAAACAGATTTCATTAAGTTAACTAGATCAAACATTCACTTCCTTTGCCCCTTGAGAGGATAATCGAAAGTAAATGTGCGCCCATTCACTCTATGCTCTGCTTTTTTATCGCCCTGGTTGATTTATCTAGTTCAGTTATCTGCACTACTCTCGATGAGACCAGTTATGCAAAAGAGATTCTCAGCGCTGCCCAGAAAGACAAAGATTGGTTAATCGCAGTCAGAAGGCGAATCCATGAAAACCCAGAACTCAGACTCCAAGAGTATAATACAAGTGCTCTTGTCCACAAAGAACTGGACAAACTTGGTATCTCTTATTCTTACCCACTTGCCGTTACCGGTATTATTGCCCAAATTGGTACCGGATCTCCTCCTGTTGTTGCTCTTCGAGCTGACATGGATGCCCTCCCTTTGCAAGTACTTTAGTTTAACTAATTTCTTTTATTTTTATTAGTTCATATGTGACAATTAGTTTTTTTTTTTTAATTATGAGACTGCGGGCAATATTGAATGATTGCTAACTATTTAGGAGCTTGTAGAGTGGCAGCAAAAGAGCAAGGTAGATAGTAAGATGCACGGTTGTGGACACGATGTTCATACTACTATGCTCCTTGGAGCTACTAAGTTGCATAAACTTAAGGTTAGTACTTATATAGAAGGCAAATGTTATTCTTTTGATGTAACTAAGGGTATCTTTGCTTGTACTAAGGCCTGAGGAGAAAGTACCTTAGAAATAAGCACATAATTTTTTTTTTCCATCACAATGTGTTTTCTAAGTGGCGAAAACACTTATGACATATGATAAAAGAATATAATCACACTTTTTTAACTTTTCTTTGTAGTTATGGTACTTTATTTGAGTTTATTAAATTTGTCTAAATATAACTTTGAAGTGCTTATACAAAGAGAAAAGTTTGAATGTGATTTTGAAGGGAACTGTTAAGACTTATCTTTCAACCAGCCGAGGAGGGTGGTGCCGGTGCATCCCACATGATACAAGAAGGTGCTCTTGGTAATGCTGAAGCTATATTTGCAATGCATGTTGATTATCTGTTACCTAAAGGAGCCATAGCATCCATTTCATGTCCTGTCTGTGCAGCTGTATGCTTTTTTGAAGCAAAATTAATAGGAAAAGGTGGTTATGCTGCTTCACCACATCATAACATTGATCCAATACTTGCTACTTCATTTTCAATTTTGGCTTTGCAACAGCTTGTATCAAGAGAATCTGATACCCTCCATAGCCAGGTCCTCTAATATTTTCAACAATATATATAGATATATATAGCTTAAATCTTTATCTTTGATATCCATTCATATCAGTTGTTAATTACTCTTAAGGTTTCTTGTTCTTTTTCCTCTTCAAATCTTTTATCTCTATGCTTATGTCTCCCATTTATAAGTTGTTCAGAACTATTGGCAACATTTATATTACTGATTTCATCCTAGATTTAACGTTTCCGATAAAGTATCTTGGCTATATTTCATGACGTTCGGCCTTAAAGCGCTCATTTTTAGACTTTGGACTGAGAATGCCCCAAAATTGCGGGTACAGCCTGTACAGAGACTTTGGGTCAACTTTCATTCATCATATCCTCAGTTTTACCAGTATGCACTAACGATTATTGTTAAAGTATACTTTTGTTTTCCCCATTGAAGGTGCTATCTGTAACTTATGTTAGAGGTGGAAATGCATTGAATGTAATTCCTGCACTTGTTGAATTTGGAAGCACATTGAGAAGAAGGCTTGCACCAACTCATGCATCGGTTGAAAGAGGTATGCATTTTTAACCTTGTCAATTCAACATAGTTAATAAAGCATGCTCTATTTTGAAGTTAGATTATGCTGGAAAATTTTACTTTGAAATGAAGCCTAAAAGAGATAGCACTTACGAGGGTAGACTGCAAGGTTTCTGTTGTATTACCAATTTGTTTATTAAAAAAGGAGTAAATAGGTTTAAAAATATTTTTATCTAGAGTTATTATGGTTAACAATTGAAGAAAAATTGGGCCAACTGTCTAGTCTAGTTATCGTCTGCATAACCATTAGCATTAAACAATAGGGTCGTGTATAGGTTATTGAAGGACAGGCAGCTGTGCATAGATGTACGGCACATATTGACATGAAGAAAGAAGATTACCCGCCATATCCTGCTACTGTGAATGATGACAGCTTACACAGGCATGTGAAGAGAGTTGGAAAGCTCATACTTGGTCCTGAGAATGTCAAGGAAGGCAGCAAGGTGATGTCAGGTGAAGACTTTGCCTTCTATCAGGAGTTGATTCCTGGTACTATGCTTAGCATTGGAATTTGAAATGAAGAATTTGGTTCAATCCACTCACCTCATTCTCCTTACTTCTCTGTTGATGAGGATGTGCTACCAGTTGGTGTTGCATTACATACTGCCCTGGTTGACATATATTTGAATGAGCACCACAGCTCCTTTTAGGCTCTTATTTTTCATATTAATTGGTTCTGCTTTCTGCATATATATGCTAGCACGCAGACTGTGTATGTCAATAGAAGAAAAATGTACATATGTATGTTTCAAATGCAAATTGAAAGTAATTTTGAATGAAAATCATAGCTCCTTTTATGTTTGTTTCATAGTTTTATTCACATCCAGATCCAGATGAAATTTCTGGTTGCTTGTTCGTCTTTATTTTAAGTTGCTGTTAACTAAGGTTAACATGATGGTGGATTTATAATTGTTTTCTCTATTCCCAAATTACATTTTAAGCTGATAAATATATAATAGTATAGTTAAGCATGGTATTAGAATTGTAAATTTTGTGTTCAAATCTCATTAATCACAATTATTAAATTGTAAGCATTTGATCTACATGAATTATAGAACTAACACTTATAAGAGAGTGATAAATGGATAAAAACATAGTCGATCATTCAGCAAATAGCTTGAAACTTTGTAGAGGTAATTTCTTAATAACTTCTAACATAAGCAAATATAATTTCTAACATAATCAAATAAAATAAGGAAGCATGGAAAACTGAAAATGCAATTGGCTGAACCAAACACATTTTGTAGTGATAAGGAATTTTCTGAGGTTTGTTGTGGTGCTAGAAGTTCATGTCTACTAGAGTGAAACTATAGCCATAAACTACTAACATATTTCATAGTTTAAAAAAGTGTTGGTAAAATTGATTATATTTTTTCTATTCCAAATAGTTACTATTAATTTATGATTTAAATGAATATAACTTAAACTAACCCGATAAAATAATGTTATTTGAAATATAATGTTAAAAGAAACTAAAGTAGATATTAAACTAGAAATATTAAAGCAGAAAAATAAAACACCAGAAGCTATACAAATTTTGAAATGTCTTAAAAATGGAGAAAGGGACTTTATTTGTAGCCCAAAATACAACACTTACCTTCGTTCCTATTCAATGTTTCAAATTTTCTCACTAAGAAGCTATACAACAAATCTACACCTTACCGACTTAGTGATCCTTAAATGATTTCTTTAATCTCTAGATCAACGACGACATTGCCAATTCAAATTTACAGGATGTTAATCAAGTCCAGACAATGTTTTAACTTGATTGTCGTTACCACCTTGGTCATTAAATCTATAGGATTCTCTGTAGTATTAATCTTCTCAACTAATACTCCACCTTCTTCAATAATCTCTCGCACAAAATGGTAACGAACATCAATGTGCTTTGTACGTGCATGATAGACTTGGTTCATCGCTAAATGAATAGCACTCTCATTGTCACAAAACATCTTAATATGTTTTTGACCAATTCTCAAGTCTTTAAGCAAAATTCTTAACCAAATAGCTTCCTTCACAACCTCTGTAACTGTCATATACTTTGTCTCTATATTAGACAAATCAAATATGGACTACAAGGTAGACTTCCAACTAACTGGTGCTCTAGTAAAAGTATAAACACAAAACCAGTAGTTAATCGATGCTTATCTAAATCTCCTGCATAGTCAAAATCACAATATCCAATTGCATATTGACCAATACTATTATCCTACTGAAATACTAAACCAACATTTATAATATTTAAAATATACCGTAGAGTCCATTTAACAGCCAACCAATGTCCTTTACCAGGATCATGCATATACCTACTTACAACACCAACTGTATGTGAAATGTCAGGTCTCTTACACACCATTGCATACATCGAGTTAACAACCGCATTTGCATACAGTACATTTGCCATGTATTCTCGGTCCGCATCATTCTTAGAAGATAATTGAGCACTAAGTTTGAAATGAGAAATATGCGGAGTACTTACAGGTTTTGTCTTTTTATTCATACCAAAACGTTGTAGTACCTTCTTCAAATATTGACTCTGGATCAAACTAAGCTTCCCATTCTTCCTCTCTTTTCTTATCTCCATGCCGAGAATCTTCTTGGCTTCTCCCATATCTTTCATCTTGAACTTCTAACTTAGTTGAGCCTTTAATTTCTTAATTTCTGCATGGCTTTTCAATGCAATCAACATATTATCGACGTACATTATGAGATAGATGAAAGACTTATCTTTTAGCCTGCAAAAATACACACAATGATCATGTGTACTTCTACTACAACATAAATTGATCAAATCATTTGTACCACTGCCTCGGAGATTGCTCCAATCCATACAACGATTTTTTCAGTTTGCGAACCCAATTCTCTTTAACAGTAACATTAAATCCTTTTAACTGAGACATGTAGATTTCCTCTTCTAAGTCACCATGTAGAAACATAGTTTTCATATCAAGTTAAACTAGTTCCAAATCCAAATGTGCTACCAAGACCAACAAAATTCTAATGGAGTAATATTTTACAATTAGAGAAAATACCTCATTATAATCGATTCCCTCCTTCTGAGCGTAGCCCTTAGCCACTATCTTTGCCTTGTAACGAACACCATCTTTGTTAGGAAATCCTTCTTTCTTTGCACACACCCATTTGCAGCCAATTACCTTCTTACTCTTAGGTAGTTATGTCAACTTCCATGTCTTATTCTTCTAAAGTGACAAAAGTTCTTTGTCCATGGCTTCCTTCCATCTTTCAACTTCAAGGCTTCTGATTGCTTCTTTATATATGGAAGGAATATCACCATGCACAACTGAAAGTGAGTAGGCCATTGTATTCTTAAACTGAGCAGGTATAAGATCCATATCTTTGTATTGATGAGGCACCTTGACATTTTATCATCGTGGCTATCAACTACAGTTTCTTCTTCTTGTTGTGGAGGTTATTAGGTTAAAACCTCTTCATTTGATTCATCTTCTTTCAATGGAGAATCAACTTCTGTCTTATCTTCAATTCTATTTTCAAACTCTACCTGTTGCAAAGTATCATCAATCTTCTCAATTACCTTTCTCAGCAAGGTAGATTCATCGAAGGTAACATCTCTACTGAAGATTATATTTTTCATTTCAAGACATCATAGTCGATATCTCTTAGAACCAAAGGGATTTTGCAAAAAAATAGCTTTCTTGGCTCTTGGCTCCAACTTTGATTTCGTTACATAGTAGTATGCAATAAAACCAAACGCATGTAAGAAATCATAATCTCTAGTAGGTTTTCTAGACTATAACTCTATAGGAATTTTTCCTTCAAGAGCAGACGATGGTAAACGGTTGACAAGATGACATGCATACGTCACAACCTCAACCCAATATTGCTTGCCTAACCTAGCATTTGACAACATACATCGAACCTTCTCCAGAAAATTCTGGTTCATATATACGTTCTACAACTTCATTCTATTGTGGTGTTTTTAGAATAGTGGAATAGTGAAGTGTCGCACTATCCTTTTTTATTTACAAACTTTCATAAATGGATCGTTTGTGTACTCAGTGCCATTATCAGTCTGAGTCTTGATCATCTTCTTCCACTGGAGAAAAAATCCTAGCACTTCATCCTTCATCTTCATGAGATACACCCAAATTTTTCTAGATAAGTCATCAACGAAAATGACATAATAATGTTTACCACTCATGGATGGAGTTCTTGTTGGCCCGTATACATCTGTATGAATGTAATCCAAGATGCCTTTTGTATTATGGAGTACAGTGCCAAAGCTTTTTTTTTTGCTTCCCCAATACACAATGCTTATAGAATTCCAATTTACTGGTTCTCGCGTCTTTTAACAAGCCTTGCTTTACAAGAATCTGTAAAGATTTTTCACCAGCATGTCTCAAACGTATATGCCATAGCTTGGTAGTTTTTGAATCTCTTTCTTCCTTTGAAACTGTTGTTGATATTGTCCCAATAACCGTACTACCAAGGTAGTAGTACAAGTTATTCTTCTGAACACTTTTCATTGCCACAAATGCTCTAGAAGTAACCTTTAATGCCCTATTTTGTATGGTCACAGTGAAGCCCTATTTTGAGTTTATGGATGCCCTCTTACAGACAGTGCCAATGCGGCTTCATTCCTGCTTTTTTTAATCTTTTTTTCTAATTTCATAACTATACAAAGTAATGCAAACTTACTCAAATGACATTTTATCCTTCCTAATGAGTAAGATTGTAATAAGGTGATCAAACTCATAAGGAAGGGAAGCTAACAACATCAAAGCTAAATATTCATTTTTAAAAGTTCAATCCATATTTAATAAATATGCTACTAATTGATTAAAAACAGTAGTGTGTTCGTTTATTGTGGTACCTGTAAGGTATTCAAAATGAAACAACCTCTTCTTCAAATAGAGTCAATTTTGTCCGTTCTTCTTCATTAACTTGTTCGCCAATACCTTTCCCAACTTACTTGTGGATGTCTCCTTCGTAAACGTGTGTTTTTGTTCTATTGAGATACACAAAAGGATTGTACCACATGCCAATGAGCTGATATTTTGTCACTCGACTTCATCTGCTTCATTTGGTTTCTCTTCTTCAACGGTGATGTCTAAGCCTTATATGAAATAGAACATCTAGAACTTTGCCTTGTCATATGCTGAAATAATCGGTTTTGTCAAACTTCTTCACCTCGAACCTTGCATTCATCACCATTTTTTTACTTGATGTGGATGGTTAGCCTTTGTTTGAGGGAGACTTTTCTTCCGTCATTTCTTCAGATTACAACAACTAGCAACTATATTTCAATAGCAAACAAATGGAATACAAACAAATGCTTAGGTAGAAACATTCGGCTCTGATACCAATTGTTGGGAAAATTGGATATATTTTTCCTATTTTAAATAGTTACTATTTATTAATGATTTAAATGAATAGAACTCAAACTAGTCTGACAAAATAATGTTATTGAAAATATAATGCTAAAAAAAATTAAATCAGAAAAATAAAACACCAAAATAGGCAAATTTTGAGCTAATTAAGTATCCTTAGAAAAGAGAGTAAAATTTATAAATTTTAGGATGTCTTAGAAGTGGAAGAGAGAGTTTTATTTATAGCTCAAAATACAACACCCACTTTCATTCATAATCAATGTGTAATTTTTTTAAATTTATTCACGAAAAAACTATGTAACAAGAAAATATGCTAAATGTTGAGTCATCGTCACCTTGTATCTGAGTTGATTGTAATCAAAGCATTATCAACTTTAATCAAGTTCTGACTTACTAACTAAAATATATTTATGGAGATGAAGAAAAGAGAATACAATGTAATCTAATACCATATTACACCCAAAGTTAATTATAAATGATTAAATCTTGTAGCTCCTATAAGGCTATGATTTAATGTCTTACATTACATGTGCCTTCCCATGCTTACAACTCCCCAATGTTTTACTTCATCTTGAAGATGCTACAATGTGGACCATAAAAGAAGGTCAAGATGACATTTCAACTGAAAATGAGTGAGAAGGCCTAAATTCATAAGAAAAAGACAAAACTCAACCATGATCATTAAAAGGGAATAAATTAATGGAACCCCATGCACCATGCTGAATTTCACTCACAAAACAGACACAGAGCATGTTCTATTGTTCGTTCCTCTTTCTGTGTTTCTCTTGTGTATATGAACGAACAGATTATTCATTTGTTATTTTCTGAAAGGTACTTTATTGGATATTAGTTCTTAATTCAAGGAATAAAACAAGGAGCTTAATTCAAGGAGTAAAACAAGGAATCCTTAATTCAAGGAGTAAAACAAGGGATCCTTAATTCAAGGAGTAAAACAAGGAATCCTTAATTCAAGGAGTAAAACAAGAATGCTTAATTTAAAGAGTAATTGAAGGAATAAAATTTCCTTATAAATAGCTATACAATTGTAATGAAAACATGAAGAAAATAATACAAACTAGAGAACTCTTTTGTGTAGAGTTATTTCTTGTTTTTTCTACATGGTATCAAAGCAGGAAAATTAACTTGCTTCTGCTTTATTATTATCTTAGCATCTTCAATCTTTGAAATGGCTGAAGACAAGCCGCTAGGATCAGAAGCTGAAAGTTCATCAGTGCTTTCCTTCATGAATATGCATGAGGTGGATGTCAACCCAAATCAAAGATTAAGCTCAGTCTTGTTGAATGAGTTTAATTACTTGCCTTGGTCAAGAGCAATGTCTCTGGCTCTAGGTGGAAGGTTCAAGTTGGGGTTCATAAATGGAAGCATCGAAGTACCTGATGTTTCCTCACCAACCCATGCCGCATTCCTCAGCACTATATCGAGTTACAGTGAGCCTCAAAACTTTCATGAGGCCAACAGCCAAGAGGTGTGGAAGGAAGCCATGCAAGAAGAACTTAAAGCCCTAGATCAACACAACACATGGAGCATCACCAAACTTCCAAAAGGCAAGAAAGTTGTGGGTTGCAAATGGATCTATAAGCTCAAATTCAAGTCAGATGGATCAATTGAGAGGTATAAAGCAAGATTGGTGGCTCGGGGATTCACTCAAACATTCGAGGTGGATTACAAAGAAACATTTGCACCTGTTGCAAAAATGAACACGGTAAGAGTGTTACTGTCTGTGGCTGTAAACAAGGGGTGGTCTATGTACCAAATGGATGTGAAGAATGCATTTTTGCATGGTGATCTCAAAGAAGAAGTCTATATGAAATTGCCACCTGGGCATCCTCAAAGCAATGAACTGGATTTAGTGTGCAAATTGCACAAATCCATTTATGGTTTGAAACAGTCCCCACGAGCTTGGTATGCCAAGCTAAGCTCAGTTCTCACTAGTGTTGGTTTCAAAAGCAGCAATGCCGATTCCTCACTATTTGTTCGCACAGGAGCTATGGGCAAATTGGTTGTGCTGATTTATGTAGATGATCTGATAATTACAGGTGATAATGCTGACGAGATTTTCAACCTCAAACAGTCCCTCAAACAAAGGTTTGCAATTAAAGACCTTGGGATATTGAAGTACTTTCTTGGTATAGAAATGGCAACCTCGCACAAGGGACTCTTTCTTAACCAAAGGAAATATATCCTAGATTTGCTTAAGGAAGCTAACGTGAGCGATGCTAAACCAGCCATTACCCCTCTTGACAGCAAGCTCAAACCTAGCTTGAAGGGCACGCCACTCAGGGATATAAGTTATTACCAACGACTGGTTGGTAAGTTGATCTACCTAACAATCACCAGACCTGACATCACATATTCTGTAAGTATTGTGAGCCAATTCATGCACTCCCCAACACTTGAGCATTTGACCCTCGTTAAAAGGATCTTACGCTACTTAAAAGGATCAGTGGGTCGTGGTATTATCATGAAGAAGAATGACAACACACAAATCATGGGGTATTGTGATGCTGATTGGGCAGGGAATGCAATTGATCGCAAGTCCACCACTGGCTACTGTACATTTGTCGGTGGAAACTTGGTCACATGGAAGAGTAAGAAGCAAACTGTGATTGCCAGATCAAGTGCCGAAGCAGAGTATCGTGCAATGGCTTCAACTGCGTGTGAGTTGATATGGCTTAAAGGTCTTCTGTGTGATTTAGGTGTTCCTACAACTCTTCCTATGTCCTTATTTTGTGACAATCAGGCAGCTATGCATATAGCATCAAACCCAGTGTTTCACGAGAGGACGAAACACATTGAAGTTGATTGTCATTACGTTCGTGAACAAGTTCAATCACAGGTGATTCAGACACATTATACAAAAAGCTTCGACCAACTGGCTGACATCTTCACCAAGCCCTTGGCTTCTCATCAATTTCAACGACTTTTGTCCAAGCTTGGATCCATAAATCTTCTGGATCCAGCTTGAGGGGGAGTATTGGATATTAGTTCTTAATTCAAGGAATAAAACAAGGAGCTTAATTCAAGGAGTAAAACAAGGAATCCTTAATTCAAGGAGTAAAACAAGGGATCCTTAATTCAAGGAGTAAAACAAGGAATCCTTAATTCAAGGAGTAAAACAAGGAATCCTTAATTCAAGGAGTAAAACAAGGAATGCTTAATTTAAAGAGTAATTGAAGGAATAAAATTTCCTTATAAATAGCTATACAATTGTAATGAAAACATGAAGAAAATAATACAAACTAGAGAACTCTTTTGTGTAGAGTTATTTCTTGTTTTTTCTACATACTTAACCTGCACTTAATTGTATGTAACTTCTTCTTTAATTTTTTTTCCCCTTCTTCATCTTTATGTTTTTCTATACCAGGACTTTAATCTAGTATTAATTATCCGACTAGTGTTAATGACAACACATGTATTTAGATTGACACAAATTGATATAATTACCATTTTTCCGCTTTCAATAAATCATTATCTAATGATGCGACCATCTTGCGTGTCCTCCACAGTCCTTTTGAATTTATTCTTCAATGCCAGAGAGGGTTGGAATAATAAAATTGAGGATGTACATATTATCAGAACTCAAATGTTAATGTCATAAAAAAAATATTAATAATACTCTCATTAAAATATAATTAATTATAAGAATAAAATAATTAATTTATAAATAATAGAAATAATTGTGTCAATTATCTAAACTTTTGTTTTGTGACACATAATACAATTATTAATAATTCTCCATTATTTAGCAACATATCACACACAATAAGATCTCTATTATGCAATTATGAAGGAATTAATGGTCCTTGGTTGTCGTATATATCATACAATATTTCTCATAAAGAAGACTACACTAGTCTACAAATGTATATTATTCACTATACAAAAGAAAAGCCTCAAATTGGTTCAAAATATGTTTTATATCTTTTTTGTTATGATGTTTTTTAAGCATTTGTAATTGTAATATATTTTTTCAAAAAAATAAAAATAAATAAATTTTATTAGAATATGTAAGCAATCATATAATATCATATTATCGACTCATATTATTGATTTAAATCAATAAATTACGTCGATATTATAACACCTCCTTATGATCATAGAAGATAAAATATAAAAAAAATGTATCTTCTTTCAAGATTTAAACATAAAATCATGGATATTATTTTAGTTTATTGGTCATTTAAAAAACAAAATATTTTAGTATATAACATTACTATTATTCAAACATAACATTGATATCGTCTTATCCTAATGGAATTAAATCTTATTTTTATTTGAAATTATTTTAGTACCTTTGACACAATGACACATCAAAATCAACCGCAAGGAGCTAAACATGTGTTCTAATTGTAATATTTTCAATGAGCTAGTAAAATATTAAACATTTTTATTTACAACAAGATATTGTAAAATAAAACTATGTATTAACTGCACGTTTTTTTAACTTGTAATTAATACGTATATAACCTGTAAGATAAATTATTGTAAATAAACTTTTTACAAAATATTATGATATTATTTCATCCCATGCATGCATGTATGTGTGCATATTGAATGTTAAGTACTTGGAAAAATGCTTTTAATTAGTATAATTGGGTGGTTGAGCATCACTGCTTTATTAGCTCTGCCGAATGATGATCATCTAGATTCTTCAAATCAAACCACCGTCATAACAGCACTAGGGACCCCAACTAACTCCTTGTCCTTGATTAGGATCTCACCTTTTAAACAAAAAAAATAGTATCTGATGATATTTTTAAAGTTAATTTCTCATGCACCCGCATTAGAATTTAGATCTAAATTCTCATTTTTGTTAATATAGAAAGGAGAAAGATAATCAACAAAGGTCAAACTGATTATATATATATATATATATAATCTCTATGATCTGGCTTGACTTTTTGCTTAATCAAGCTAAGCTGCCTTCCGATTTGAATTACTAAATTGTATGGTATTTTAATTATTTGATATAAAAATAATATTTATAAAAAATTATTAAAATAATATAATTCATTTTTAATTTATCTGTAATTTTTAGAATATATTTTATAATATGAAATAACGAGATTAAGGATGGTCCTAGCACTCCTTTTTTTTCAAAAATATATTCATTAATTTGTGTTTGAAATTTGGTGGTTGAGATTAAGGATGGAGCTTTAACTTGTTTACTGTCCCAATTAATTAAGCTGAGTTTAAAAAACCTTTGTAAGTAATTAGACCTCACGTCTAGTATTATTACTGTACGTATTGATAAAAAAGGAAATTAAGAATCTTTAAGCTCAAAATTACTCCAACAAAGCAAACCAAACAAAGAATAAGGATAAGTTTTCAAACAAGCTAGTTTCTTTCGGAACATGCAATATTATATATATACTCTTTGTATGTTGGTTAACATTTTTTATATAAATAAAAAATACAAGCTAGCTTTATTAAGATTAGAGATAATACTATTACACCTCCTTAATCATATATCATAATAATGAGGTTATCGATTTAATTGTGACTCACTCTCACATGTAGACGAGAGACCGCTAATTATATATGTAAATCTCCTATCCAGAAGTTAACAACACACATTATGTATCTAACTAATTAAGCTATCATGCACTTTTTTCATGAATGAAGACAGAGAGCAATTTTTGACGTCCCCGAAAGAGAGAAATTGAAAAAACAACCCCCACGTGATATATCAACTTTACATTATAGTTAGATCTTTACACGCAGGACTAATTAATACATTTTTCACATCCCCACGCTTCATCCATCCCAACTAATTAAGTATTTAATTTCAACATTTTTTTTTTACTTTACTTTATTAACGACTTATAGCTTGCTAGCTAGCTAGCTAGAGTAGAGAGTGCTTTTACGCTTTTTGTTTAATTAAGGTTCCGTTTGTAAACGTTAATTTATATGTAAGTGGTTTTAAATAGTTCGAAACAAAGCGTGTTTAATAACCATCTTTATGAAAATTGATTTTAAAATATTATTTATCTTTTTAAAAAAAATTATTAATTCTCCTTTTTTATATAAATAATAGTTTAAACACTACTACAATGTATGCTTTTGGTCTCAGAATTTTAGCCTCGGTTATTTTAAAAACCGAGGTCATAGGGTTTTGGCCACGGTTTGGTAAAAACCGAGGCTATAGTGTATACATATAGCCTCGGTTTTATCAATAACCGTGGCTATAAGTTAATTTACAAAAACTATATTTAAATATATATAAAAACATTTATATAACAAAATTATTAAATAACTATGATTAAATTTAAAATAATATAGAGTTTTCAATATTAAAATACTATGTAATTCATTTAAAAAAATACAAAAATTATTTTATAATTTTTTTATTTTTCTCTATTATTAATCTTTTTTTTCTTTTATCGTACATATATATATTAAATTTTTACATCAAAATATTTTGCACTCTTTATTTTTTTACTCTCTTTCTTTTTTTCTATCTTTTTTTTTACATTTTTTTTCTAATTTTAATATTACACTAATTAAGTAATATATATATATATAATATTAATAACATTAATTCCCCAGCTAATATATAAGTAATATATATATATATATAATATTAATTACCGACTTAAAATATATATATATATATATAATATTAATAAAATTCTCCGGCTAATATATATATATATAATATTAATTACCAATATATATATATATTATTAATTACTCGCATTAATTAATATATATATATATGTATATGTATATATAATATTGACAGCTGCGTTAAGTTATAATATATATATATATATATAATATTAGTTAATATATTACCTTCCCAGGCAATAACGCGAGCCCTAATCTTCCATAATCATTTTTCTAAATCTGCGTCTCAGATCCAGTTCGCGTTAATTGATTTCTCTCCGAGCAACCCACGCCGCGCCACGCCGCGCCACGCCGCGTCTCAAGATATTGTCGACGAATTCCTCTAACCTCTCTTCTTCTTTTCTCTCTGACTTGTTTCTGTTCATATTCTCCTCTTCGCAACTCAACGCCCGACCCTGTCGTTGTTGGCGATTCAGCTTCAGGTAAGTATAACCTCTCTTCTCCTCTTCTCTGACTTGTTTCTGTTCATATTCTCTTCTTTAATTTGGTCCTGACAAGCAGAGTTGTTGAACAAATTGTGTTATCAAATAAAATGTTTTGCTTTAATTTGGTCCGGACCTTCTTGATTTTGATAATAAATAATCAGTGTCTGTGATGTTGTCTGATTCTATATAGTAATTAATTTAAGACTTGGCTTGTTAACTACTAAATAACACAACAATCAACCTATGTGTAGAATAACACTCTGTTATCATAAGCATTAGCAATTGCAGTAATGACAACCATATTATATATTAATATAATAAACGTGTGTGCTTGTGTATTTCCTTGTTTAATATTAATTATTATGAAATAAATTGGGTTTCTTCTCTTGTATATTTCTGATCACTCTGTTTGTATTGATATTTATTTTTCAGTTTACATGTCTATCTTCGGTATTCCGCTTTTAGAACATCATATAGTTTACGCAAGGAGATGGCCTGGATACTAGTCTGCTTGTTTATATTTTTGTTTGTGATGAGATAAAATATCATTTTTATATTTTATGATATTACATATCAACCTAATAATAAAAATTTTCTCTTGATGCTGTTAATTTATTATTCTTATCATTTTGGAAATATTTATTTGATGGGTTGACTCCTGGAAGATAATATTTTCCAGGTGCGTGTCACAAATTGAGGAAGATGCTGCAGAACATATGGGAGAAGTTTTAAAACGAGCTAAGGAGGAGACTTTGGAAAGAGCATACAGGGTAAAGCACTGGTATAGTAACTTTTTATTCTCACATAATTTTACTTTATTGTATAGGAAGGTAATAAGTGTTATATATGCTGGGGTCTTTGCTTCTAATTATGCTCCGCTTCCCATGTTGTTGATCTGAACACAACAATATATATTTATTTTACTCATCCAATATTTTCTTATTGTTTCATCCATGTTTATTTTAAATTATTCTTTATCATGGACTGGCTATTATATTTGTATGGTCTATATATCTGCTTATATTAGTAGTAGTTTTATCTTTTCATTATGTTTGGCTATATGCTTGTGCAAAGTGGATACTAGGATCACAAGTTTACCTCAATGCTAAATTGACTTTTTAATGCTTTACTGTGTCATGGACGTCTTTTAGTTGCATATTTTCTTTTTACATACTACTGACGAGCTCTTCTCTGTGTGGAAATATGCTACTTTGTAGGTACTTCATTTCAGGATTGACTCTTCTAACTTGGGTAAGGATGGTTCATATCTTGAATATTGTTTTATTCTTTCTCATTAATTTATTATTATCGTCTTGCATTAGTACGTTATTGGTTAATATTTAAAAGGAGGCCTGAAAACATAGGTGAAATTCTAGATGCGACTATATGGTAGGATCTTATTGTTTTCTGTTGACTGTGTGAACTAGTCTCATGTAGCAAGAAAGCGTGTAAATAAACAGATTAGTAATTCCTCTTAATAGAACAATAATCTCAAGCCCCATAGTTTATTAATTACAAGGGTATGTTTAGTTGTTTCCAAGCAGCTGGGGTTAAGTTTGGTTAATTGTGTACTAATTCAAAGTATTATTCTCTGTATTTCCTGTACTTGTGTGTTTTAGTTCTTGTAATCTTGTATGCAAATGAAATTCTACTCTACAAAGTGAAACCTACAGTATATCAATTGTTGTTGGCTGATCTGGGTTGGAATAACACGTAACTTGTTTTTTCAGGGAAGATGCTAATGACTTTCTAGTTCAACTATGCAAATTATCATGCAGACTTTTGATAGTAACTTGTTATATATTAATGCTTATATCCATCCAATCGATGGTTCCTTTCTTGTTTGGGCTTTGAAAGAGGTAGTTGCTTCTTCTTTGTTGTTTGCTGTCGAATGTGATCTCTCTGACAAAATATTGTTACTTGTTAAGCAATTCCCATGGTGTTGGTGCGCTATGCTGGTGCGCTGCGCTGGTGCTGGTGCACTGCGCTGGTGCTGGTGCGTTGCACTGCGTTGGTAACCTTGAGGACGTTTAATGTGTTTCTATAATTACAATTCATTTGATTATTATTCTTGCTTAATGTTGTCGGTGGTGATTCAGGTAGGAGATAAATATTTCAATTGAAAAAAGATGCAATCGAATATACATTTACAGAAGATGGAGTCAAGAAAGATTTGAGAGATTTTTCAATTAGCTAAAAAGTAATAATTATCATTATAATCGTTTTTGAAGCATATTTTTATGCTTGTAATTAATAATAAAAAGTCAGTTTGTAATAGTAAGTTTTTGTTATTTTTCAGTGTATAATAAACTCTCGAATGTAATTATACTTTTAATTTTAATATAATATAATTTTTAATATTGTTTTTAATAATTTTATTGTAATTTATATTTATTTTTAATATTGTAATTATTAATTATATTTTTTTTAATTTATGTATATCCTATGGCCACGGTTATTGTAAAACCGAGGCCATAGGGGTACCTATGACCTCGGTTATTGGAAAAACCGAGGCCATAGGGTGTACCTATAGCCTCAATTAGCATATAACCGAGGCCATAGATACACCCTATGGCCTCGGTTAGCATATAACCAAGGCCATAGGTACACCTTATGGCCTCGGTTTTTTAATAACCGAGGCTATAGGTACATCTTATGGTCTCGGTTAAAAAACTGAGACCATAGATCGTTACCTATAGTCTCTCTCACTTAGGCCTCGGTTCTTATAACCGTGGCCATAGACCTATGATCACGGTTAAAAACCGAGGCCATATGTAATATTTGTAGTAGTGAAAATTCATTCTCTTCAATTAAATTAATTATTAAAATATTACTATAAATCACTTATAATAATGTTTTTTTTATATATAAAATAACTTAATATTTATCTTTAAACCATTTTTAATCAAATCTCTTCGTTTCAAACCACTTGACTTAAAACTAATTTTTTTAAATATATATATATATATATTTCTAAACCAGAGCTAATTAATAAGTATTTTATTATAAACTAGATACTGTATTAATTCCTTAGATAAGTCTAATTAATGCCTTTAAAATACATCAATTTTCATTAATAAAAAAAAACGAGAGTCGTTTAGCACATGCATGTAGGAATTTAGTAATTAGAACAAAAATCGCTACTCAATGCTCATTGATGTAGAATCTAGTAGCCACATACATCAGTAACTTTGATTGCCAAATAAGGAAGAATGGGAAACAAGTTTAAGGTAGAAAAATAATATATAATACTATTTTCACTCATAATTGCAAAATTAGGGACAAGGATCTCTATTTTTTTTTTCCTATTTGTTTTTAAATTAATAGTGATTTTATACATTAAAAACATGTGATGATTTTGTAGTTATTAATAAAAAAAAATATTAACTCTTAGATTAACAATGAATAATTTAAATTTGATAAGTAAAATAAAAAATAAGTGGATAATCTTATTAAAAAATAGATCTTCCTATTACAGTGAACAGTATAGTATCTGTTGATGGCTTTTTATATTTTTTTTAGTGAAAACTGAATAATGATCGAGTTAACAAGTGCCAAGTTAAGTCTACTAATATTGCAAAAATAAATTTTAAATAACATCTTTTTCAACTTCTAGTAGATTCCGAGACTGCAATTTTAGCCCCTTTTAACAACATAAGGCCTTTCAATAGGACCACAAAAGATAAATATTCTGTTCTTGTACATTTTATTATTCTTATTATTATATTTTTAAACACTTTAATAATTTAATTTATAAAAATAAAATTATTATATATGTATTTTTTCATATCATTAATCGGTCATCGACTATTTCATCTAGTAGTACTAGTAATCCGGATAAAACTCTCATTTAAATGACACTTATTAAATAAATAAAATTATTCAATCTTAAAAATGCACAAAAAATACTTTGACAATCCTATTTAAAGTGATACCACAATCTTCATCTAATATGTCAAATTTTTATTCTTAATTTTGAAATGTAATGTTATATGTTACGAAATCATGATATATTTAAATTTATGTGAGATTAATCACATAACTCATAAATTTGATTTAAGTAAAGTATAGCTCATAGTCACACAAAATTTTCAAAGTATAACTTAACACCTAAAATTTAGCATCTCTCAAATTATGCAATGAAATCCCTTGAAGACAAGGTATACAGGTTGTCCACACAGGATCCAACGCATGAATGACACTTCACCACCTTGTCATGAAAAATTCCAAGAGTCGGTGGAATATTGGAAGTATTATCCTTTTTCAGTTAAAAACTTCATACATCCCCTATTATATCGTCTCAATTAAAAATAAATCAAATCTTTTAATTAATATACATCTCACTTAATTTAATAATATACTTTATTACAACAATCAATAAAAAATAATCACAAAATAGAAGTATTCTTTTTCAATTCCTTCTCTTCTCTCAATGTGATTCAGCCTAGCTACATAGTGATTGATCTCTATAAATCTGCAAACACTGCTCCACTATTTTTCCTCCCTCTTTACTTTCTAATCCACTTCAGCCTTCCTTGGATATTGAAAAAGGATTATCTAAAGAAATATTAAACTAGAGATGGGTTCTTAGTGGCACTTTGGAATAACAGTCTCTATTTTTATATGCAAACTATAATCCCACCGTCCATTCATTATATCTCTCACTCCCTAACATTTATAATCACTCGCTCCGTGTTTTTAGAAACCCATATTTTCTTTTCATAAATTATTGTGTCAAAGTTTAGAGTTTTTACACGAACGCTTTGACTGACAGAGAAAATGGGTGAAGAGTCTAAGCAGGTTATTGTTTTTCATATTTGATACTATTTTTATGAGTGCTTAATTATTTTTATTGTGTGTGGATAATTTGGGTCTTCGTTGTTATAAATGCTTGTTGATCTTAGCTCATTGATGGTTATTGGGTTATGTAGGAACAAGCCAAGCCAGAGGAGGTTAAGCCAGAGGAAAGGAATGAAGAGAAAACAGAGGAGAAGTTAGAAGAGCCAAAGCCACCGGCTCCTTTGGTATTGTATGTGGACTTGCATTGTGTTGGTTGTGCAAAGAAGATTGAAAGGTCCATCATGAAAATAAGAGGTACACACTCCTTACTCTTGTGCTTATGTTTAAAGTGATTTTAGAAGAAATTGGTTTTTTAGGAATAATTTTTTTTTACAATTCAAAAGCGCTTTTGTGTTAGATTGCCTTGTCATTTAAGCGCATTTTGTGGTTAATATGCAGGAGTTGAAAGGGTGGTGATAGATATGGATAAAAATGAAGTGACTATAAAGGGAATAGTGGAGCCACAAGCAGTGCGTGACAAAATCATGAAGAAAACTAAAAGAAAGGCCAAAGTTTTATCCCCATTGCCAGCTACTGAGGGTGAACCTATGCCTGAAGTTGTTACTTCGCAGGTCTGATTTCTAAATCATAACCAATTCATTGATCACTTGAATTAATGAAATAAAATGGAAAGAAGATCATCATAACTTGATCAATTCTCATATATAATATTGAAGCAGCATTTGGTTTTTGTTGTTGCTGTTTGTTATTACAGGTTAGTGGACCAGTTACTGTGGAACTGAATATAAACATGCATTGTGAGGCTTGTGCAGAACAGCTTAAGAAAAAGATACTTAAAATGAGAGGTAAATCTTAACTTCAACTTTGTTTTCTATTTTATATATGTTCTTGAAATTAATTCACCTCAGTATATATTGCACTAATTCTTTTCACGTGATGAATAATAGGAATTGGGTAATCTTTAATTATTATCCAAATTCAAAATTAAAAAGTTTTTTTTTTTTTAGATTAACGTGAAATCTATTTAAACGTCTTAAATGAGTCTCAAACATGTATGATATAAAAAAACATTTAAAAGGGTATTTTTGATAGTGACTGATTAATTAGTGACAAAGAAATGAGCCTTCATTCATTATTCCACCGCGTACTTTATTATTGCCCACTCATACACAAATTTTCTCAAAAATAAATGTTAATATTATACAAAATGTTAATATTATACAAATGTAATTTTGTACTCTTACTTTTACGTAATAAAATTATTTTAAAAGTTAAAAAAAAAAACTGATTTAACTAATTTTATAAGAAAAATGTTAGTATCATTTAACTTTACACACATATATCATTTATTTTCATAATTGTTTTAAAAATTAAAGAAATAATTTAATTTTTTATATAACAAAATCTAAGCAATATGAGTATAAAAAACTATACACATTTATATGTTTCTAATATTCTTCTTTTTATAAATAATATTTACATATATATAATTACAAAAAAAAATTACATTTCTCTATTTCTCAAGTTAGTTTTTTGTCAACAAGAAGTGAGAGAGTGGTTCTTTCTGAGGTGGAGTACAATTAAATAAATAATATAGACATCCTTCGATAGATTATAGGTGCTGAAATCTATGCATGTTATTCAGTAGAATTAAAATGTTAATTTTTGTTAAATAAGTAGAAAATAATTAAGTATATGGTCGATATATATAAACAGGAGTTCAAACAGCAGTAACAGAGTTTAGCAGCGGGAAAGTAATGGTGACAGGAACAATGGATGCAGATAAGCTTGTTGAGTATGTTTACAGACGAACTAAAAAGCAAGCACGTATCGTTCCACAACCAGAGCCTGAACCACCTGCGCAAGAAAATAAGGAAAGTGAAGAAGCAAAAGCAGAAGAGAAGAAAGAGGACAAAGCAGAGAAGAAATTAGAAGAGGAAAAACCAGCAGATCAAGAACCCAAGAAAATAGAAGAAGGTAACAAGAAGGATGAGGAAAATACAGAAGAGCCCAAGAAAGAAGAAAATAACGGAAATGCCATTAGTATGGAGGAGGAAAGCATGAAGAGGTTGGTTTATTATTACCACGACCAACCTCTCTACATGATTGAACGTATCCCACCTCCTCAGCTTTTCAGTGATGAGAATCCTAATGCTTGTTGCATTTCCTGATATCAAACCATTACCTTATTTTTCTAATATTATTATTTGCTTTAATTAATATTATTATTAAATAGATTTTATTCAATTGTTATAAAAATATTATCAAATTTTGATTTTGATTTTTAATATTATTAAATATTATAAAAATATATTTAAATTTTTTTGTTATTTTTATAATGTTTATAAATATAACAAAACTATCATGGATATACACTTAATTTGTCATTAATTAATTAATGGATATATATATATTTATAAAATTTTATAAAATTTAATGATAAAAATAAAAAAAAATTATTTTTTTTTATGTTACGAGCCTTCCCCTACGTGTATATTTCTCACACATGCACTTATAGTATTCTAATATAGGTAGTTAATTATTTTTCCTTATAAAAATTATGGGTGAATTTTTTTAACACCATATAACACAATTTATTTTAACTTCTTTATTAAATGGGTCAAATACAACACTATATGATAATTCAAAGTTAACTCGTAAACACTTAGTTGATAATTGATGATCTTTTAATTAATGGTATGTTATTATTGAAATTTAAGAATCATATAAAGAAAACTAAACTTTGTTCTATTTTATAAAGGTATATATATATAGTATATTATTGACATTCTTATATATTATAATATTTTCTCATATTCATATGTATTTTAATTTATTTGAGAAAATATATTTGTATAAGACCAAAAATAAATATAAGATCTATTCATTAAGTTTTGTTACTATATAAATTATAATACTTAAGAAACTAAATATATTATAATACATGGAAGATAATATTCACTCTTAGAGGACATATAACTATGATTTATATGTTTATTTCTTAATAAAGATAATTGATGAGATTAAGTTTAACGTTTAGACCAAGTGAGAGAATGTAACTAATAAGTTCTCTAATTTTTAATTTGTTTTTCTTTAACAAATCATTTAGTGGTTCATGAATTTTTGAAGAGTTATAACTCATCGATTCTGGATGAAAGCTAATAATGATACTCTTGCTTTAATGGGAAACATGGCTATAAAAGGAATTGTATGATCCCTAAGCTCAACACACAATTATAGTGCAATACATCGTCTAATTTTTGTACTGTTAAGAGCTTAGAAGTTCCTAACACATAGAGCAAAATAGTTTTGATTGTTTTGGAGCTTAAAGAACAATTTCAATGGCTAGAGGTATTATCCTTGTTTTACTTATTTTCGATCTCTTTAGTTTATTTATTTCACATTTTGGTTGATAAATATTTGTTTACATTTTTATTTTAACATATTTCGATTAATTAGATCTATAACTAAAAAAATTCATTATTCAAAACCGAAGAATTGTTCGAGCTTTAATTTGATATGCTTCAGATATACACACTTCACTTAACACGTTAGGCTTGAGTTTACACACATAGAAAAATATGATGTGTGTGTGTATGTATGTATGTTGGTCGATTAATTGAGGATCAATTTTAATCAATCTATATGTGTGTGTGTGTGTTGATCAATCGTAATCAATCTACCTATTTTTTGAGTTTTTTTATTAATTATTGTTGAATCGATCGATTGAGACTGGTTTAGATCTAACGCATAAGTTTTTAACTTAAATTTTTTTTATTTACTCGAGCCAAACTGATAATTTATCATATTATTCTTTTTTTGTTTTTACTCTAAAATATTTTGTGGATAGAATGATCATTGTCCAATGACTTAGCATTAGGGTTTCAATTTTTTTATTTAAATAACCTAATGCTCTTTGTTTTAAAAAACCACATCTATCATATTTATCTATGTGTTTTCTCTCTCAATTTTTTTTTATAAAAACTAGATCATATTTCTTTAAGTTTGTTTTTGACTTAATCTATCAAATATTATATAGTTATGTTTTATTGATCGATAATCTTATTTGTATTTATGATACTGTGCTTTTAAATCTTTATTCTAAGATTTATTAGATAATTTAATTTAACTAATTTAAATTTTGAATCTTTTTAGCTAGAGTTTTTTATTATTGAATATGTTTTAAGATACACTTTATATTTTATGCTATTTATGTTAACTTTTTAAGTATTTACTGAATAGATTTAATTGATCATGTCACTTGAGAGATCGAAAAGTTGTTCCGGATGAGTACGCCTACCGTGTAGAAATTATGAAAAAACTAAGGATCATAAATAGATTATTTTGAAGGCTTTATCTTTAAATAGTGCTTTAAGACTTGATTTGTAGTCAAATTGATTTTTATAATTAATATTTAAATAGTTCCTTAAATTAATGTTTTTCTTCTTAGGTCATCTAAATTGTTTATATCTAAAATATAACGTGTCAAATTTATCTTTATTTATACTTTATATTAGTTACACACAATCGTTTATCTTAACACTTAAAGTAAAAAAATTACATATTTACTTAACTATCTAAATTAATTATATTAATAACTTGAACTTTTAATATATGGTTGATACTTGATACAAAATCATTTTTATAATGATCATAATTGTGTTACATAAATTATTCATTATTTTTAGAATATGAGATGTTATAATATTTTAGATAAATAAAATTTAAATTTATTATAATTTTTTTTAAAAATAAATACTTAATAATAATATATTTATTCTAAAATTAGTAAATAACACTTTTCAATATATATATTATATGATTTAAGTAAAGTTTATAAAAGTAAGGAAAAGAGCTTTTAGGATATACTTTTTGCCCTCATTTTCTGAAAGTTTTTCACATACTTACTTTTGGATGTCAGCTAGCTTTAAACTCAAAATTAAGGCATGATTTATAACCAATTTTCTTTTTTTAATTTTTAAGTGATGAGTATTATTTAGTAATCAACTTTATTTTTAAAGTTTAAAATTTAATTTAATTTATACTCATATTTTATATATTTTTTTATTTTTAAAACTAAAAAAAATTAAAAAATATACTGTAATTTCAATTTTCATTTCATCAATCTTATTTTTTGAAAGAGAATGAAAGAAAGAAAAAGTTATTAAATAAGTTTTTATTTTTTTAAATAAATTAAAAAATATAAAATTAATTTTAAATATAAAGAAAACAAAACGCGTTATAAAAATTATTTATAAAAAAAACTTCCCTTTTGTTTCTTAACTTATATATATTTTTTAATTAATATTCCTCCTTTTGCTAGGATCATCTCAGATAATAGAGCGAAAGAATACCGCCAAAAGTGTTGGGAATAATTAACTAATTAACAAGGCAAAAGCAAAAACATTCCTATTTATTTTTGTTATAGTCCACTGTGGACATCACATGACCCAGAAGAAGAAGAAGGAAATTATCGTAATGGAGGTTGATTGAGATTCTCAGAAGAAAAACCAGATATCAGTTTGTATGGATGCCACATGGTAGGACCTCTCGTCTTGAGATCTGAGTCATATTTTGCTGAATAAGCCATGAAAGACGCTAAACTTCACGTCAAACAGAGTTATCTAAATTACTTGTCTACTATTTGTCATTTTGTGTTTTTGGCGGGAATAGTATATTAAAATTATTATAATTAATATATTGATATTTTAAATATTTTTTATTATTAAAATATTTTTATTTAATTATTGATATTTTTTTCTTTATGAAAATTAATTAGAGTTAAAAAATATATATTTTAAATTAGTTTCAATAATTTCTACTAAAAGTTATTAAAAAATAAAAATTATTAAACTTCTATCTTTAAAAAATAAATAATATAAATAAGTATTAAAAATTATAATATTTTAATAATTTTATTGAAATACGATAAAAATATTTTTCATGATTAATTGAAAAATATAACAATAAAAATATTTTTCATAAACAATTAACTGAAAATATTTGTATTATTAATACGTTAGAAAAAAAGAGTTCTTCAAAATTAACAATTTTTTTTACCTTTTTTAAACTCTAATTAATTGTTAAAAGTAAAAAAAATCTTTAGTTAAAAATACTAAAAGGTATTTCTAGCAAAAAAAAATTGTTACTATTTTAAAAAAATATAAATAGTATTAATATTTGAATTAGATTATTGTAACAAAATATTTTAATTATATAAAACATTTAAAATATTAATAAATTAAATAAAATATCTACACTATGTCTAATCCCTTTTGGCCACACGGGCGCTAAGACCCCATAACATTATTCTAGCTAATGATACATCTAGTTTTATATCTTTAAATTAAAGTATTTTAATTATTTAATTTCAAAAAATTATATTTTAATCCAAAATATACATATAAATCCTTTTAAAATGATAAAGTTAAATTAATTCAATTTTAATAAATAAAACTAAAACATTCATTTTTACAAAAAGTAGGAGAAGTCCTTTACCCTTACTCCATATAATGAAACAGTCTCTCACACACGCAAATTCGATCATTTGTCACAGCTAAGAGCTTTTGTTACATATCAAACGACAATATGAGGTAACATCTAAAACTAAAACACGATTTTAGTTAGGAAACTAACTTAATCACACCTTATTCTCTTATTTAGGACAATAACGTGAGATAAGAATTAAATTTATCATATAATTGAAGATGACATATAAGGAACTATATCATCTTAACATGATACTTTGAAGGATTAATGAAAATAAAACAATTTCACCAATGTCTTATAACTCAACTTTCTTTATTTTAAAAAAGTAAAAATTTGAATAATGATATTAGCACAATCATATTTATTATTGTATGAATTTATAATTAATTATATATTAATGTTGTGAAATTGTCATTAATAAAATCTAATTGTGTAAATATTTTCACCTTAAAAGTTTAATTTGATGAGATTTATTTATCATAAATGAAACCTACAACTAAATATTAATAGGTATATGTAAACAAAATAAAAAAAATTAAATGGCTATAAGTATTTTTTTTTATAATAAATAGAATATTTAAAAATGTGATTCACATTTGAATTCATAATAATAGTGAAAATTAAGAGTCATAATACCTGAAAAATAATCCAATCCCACAAATGAAACTAGGGTTCACAAACAATGAAATTACAAACAGAAAATCAGACATTGGTTAGAGATTGGGTTGATTTTATGGGTTAATAACAGCTTGACCTAATCGGCTAAGCTTTTTGTTTGAAATGATCACATGCATGTCAGTTACAGTAACCGATTCATTGCACTGGTCTATTAGAAAAGCCTCAAAGCAAACCAAGAAAAACTAAAAGGCAAATAGCTGCCGTATTGTTCTAATAATTAAATAATTAATTTTGTCGTATTTGACAAAGGAAGTTTATGCACGTTCATTCTATGGTTGGATGAGTTCACGTGGATATGTTTAGTGCACTTTATAATAGTATTTAATTTAATTATATGATAAAATTTATAATAAATATTTTATATTTAAAATAGTCTAATATGTAACATTTTATATAACTTTCTTACCTACCAAAATAATTTTGTTATAAAATTTAATTTAATTTCATATTTATACTTGTTTTATATTGAAAAAATAAAATAAAATAAAATAAATATTTTTAATTTGATAAGAAAAAAAATTAATATACATAATTTTATATTTAAAATTTTAAATATATTAAATCAAATGTTTAGAAAGATTTAGACCCAAATCTCCGGATTGTATAAATTTTTTATATAACTATTTTATTTTTATTTGAACATAATTTTATTTCACTCTTAAAAAATTATACCTTTTATATTCTTTACATATATCTTGTTTATCAATTCTATTGAAGTTAAACAGTTTTGGTTAGATATACATGTATTATATTCCTTAGAAACTTAATTAGGTTGTTTACCTCCTAAGCAACATCATAAATAATGTTTTAAGGAATCTTTGATATGCAAACAACAAGTGTACACACCTTAATTTTGCATGTGAGATCATACTATTCATTTCCACTTTATCAATTAATTAACTAATTAAACAATGCTTTTAAACACAATATTGTTAACTTTGTTGCAGATAGATTATCAAGTTAAGTAATCAAACCATATTTTATATACATTACAAAAAGTTATTTGAAATTAAGTTAAAAAGGTACCTAAATTAAGCTGCATTATTAATTAATTAATTAATGGGGGTCTCTCATCCCAAAATGAAAGAAAAGAATGCATGCATGTGCATGGTGGTGTGACCAATGATAGCGCAAAATGATGATACCTTAATTGAATAACAAGCACTTTCACATAGAATCCATCACTCAGGCTAACGGCTAATTAATTTGTTATTAGCATTAATATATTATATTAATTATAGATATATTTTTTAATTGAATTAATTTTTTAAGATAATAAAATATCGGTGGTTATTATGACACCAATACACAACTCAAAAAAAAAAAAAAAATTAGTGACAAAAGTGGTATAGAAAATAAGATAAAAAAAGAAAGAAAGATCGAAGACTGTTTCTGCTCGTAATCTAATTGACCATATATATTGATCATGAATATCAGAATATACAAGTACATTATTATTATTATTATTATTATTATTTTTCTTCTTCCCAAGTTCCAATATATGTTGAGAAATTAATCGAAGACAGTGTGTTTGGCCTTGAATTAATCTTGATAATTAAAGAAAACAAACCCACATGATCAGAGCCAAATTAACTCAAAAATCCGAAGAAAAGGAGAACAAAAATTAAAGCACGTGCTTGTGTTGTAATTTCCAACAGAGATAGATCGATGCTGACACAGAAATGCACTAAGCCAAGTCAGAAGCCCAAATACATCCAATTAATCCAAAGAATTTCAATAATCATAAAATTAAAAAAAAAAAGCCTTAATTACCTTTACTTGTTGAGATGTACGTAGTAGCTAGCTAGCTTAATTCATTTTCTTACATAATTAATCCTAATTAATTGCCTATGAAGAATAAAGCATAAACAACACGGTCAAGAAAGTATATAATAAAGTTAAAAAAGAAATAAAAGAGCTTATATAATTAATGAATATATAGCTACATTAATATATCTTTATACATATCTAATAAGAAATATATGATCTCTATATATGCTATATATAGCAATGGAAACACAACACAATGATCATTCAATTAACTGATCTTGTGATCATTGATAAGAACCGCGTACAAGTCATCAACTTATAATATATATATATATATAGCTAGATTTTGGATGATAAGTACTGGAGTTTTGGAATAAAATGGATAATAATATGCAAATAGTTGCAGCAGCTTCAGCTTGCAAAAATGTGGAGGCACAGCACGTGGAGATGATAGTGCCTCTCTATTCCTATGGATGTGAAAAGAAAGTTAAGAAGACACTTTCCCATCTCAAAGGTAGCTAGCTTGTTAGTTTCTTTGTTACTATTACTATTATTACTATTATTACTATTATTACTATTATTACTATTATCACTATGTTATATATGTGTTTTAATTCTTAACAACCATATTTGATCATGTTGAACATTATTATTATATCTCAAAGGTAGCTAGCTTGTTAGTTTCAATTTTTAACAACCATATTTTTCAATTTTTTTTTTAAATTCAAACTATAAACACTGATTTTAGGTGTAAATATATAGTGTGGTTGAGAATTGAACATGGGACATTTTATCAAAAATATCAGATTGGACAACTAAGACACCCCCCTTATTTTTCAATTTGCTTCTATTATTTGGTTTTCTTAAATTCTAACAAATCCAAATACTAGAATGAGCCAATGAGGTGGTAGGTTATCTGTTTCCCTTCTTTACTCTCTTCTGTAGGCTATAGCCCATAAATCCTCCTATCTACCTTTCCTTTTGCAACTTGTTTCAGCCTTCGTTTTATCTACATTGGGCCCAAGTCGGATTCATGGGCTTATAGTTTTAATTTATAAAATAAGATCATATCACACTAATTAAAAAAAAATGATATCTTTTCAAACGAGAAAATAAAAAATTGCCCACTGTTTTTGGATATAATCGCCTCATTTTTGAAAACTAACATTTTAGTGGTAAACTTTTGGAATCAATCCAGAAAATTAATTAATTTAATTAATTTTATACTAATTCAAAACTTAATAACTTCATCCACTTGCTTATTACTTAATAACGAATGTCATTGTCTCAATTTAATTAATTCTAACATCTTGTAATAACTAGAATAAATTAATTAGTTTTATTGAATTATAAGATTTAATGTATCTGCCTCAATAACCACAAGATTAATATGGACTTTATCACCTAGCTAGTAGACTTTTTAACACCCTTTTTTTTTCAACGCTTTTCAGAGCTAAGAAGTCATACGCACTAAATTTGTGCTTGAAAACATTTTTTTTTTCTTTTCTAAAATATCTTTTTCTGTAACTTTTAACAAAAATCCAAAATTATCCATAGTCTGTGAAAACCATCCTTTGCTATACTAGAGCAATCTGAAATTATACGTGTCTTTATATAAGCAAACAAATAAAATATAGATGATATAACGATAGACATAACATAAATACTTGTTAATAAATTTGGTTGTTTTTGCTTGCTCCAATAAATGTGGATTACAATAGAAATTCTTGTATGTAATTAATTTAGCTTAATTAATTTAATGATGTGTTTTCGTATATGTGAAGCTAAAGTTAATTAAATTAAGTGGAAAAATAAAATGACAGGAATATATTCAGTGAATGTGGATTACCATCAACAGAAGGTAACAGTATGGGGAATATGCAACAAATATGATGTATTGGAAACTGTGAGGACCAAACGCAAAGAAGCACGTTTTTGGAATCCTGAGGACAACCAATCAGTATCAGACTTACCTCCTTCCCCTCTTTGTTTAAAACAGTCTTCAGCTGCCTCCAATAAGCCTCCTTTGGCTCTCATCAAAGTTCGCTCTTTTAGTTTGAAAGCTTTGAAGAAATTAGTTTTCACAAGGTCTTATTCCTTTTGATAGATGATAATGATGGTGGGAGCAACAATTTCAATTATATTCTCATTTTACTTATATTATTTTTTAATTGATTTTTCTTAAAAATGTTAAAAGAATATGCAACAAAATAAAATTTACAAGTAATACTTGAAGAATGGTACAAATAACAATAATAATGTTGATAAAATTGCTATAATTATCGCATAAATTAATTAATATTAAATAAAAATTAATAATTAATTATGAAATTATTGAATTAAATAGTAGTGTAAATGTAGCAAAATATAATCCTCTTTTCTTAGTTGTACATATTTGATAATCCAATCAATCTAAGGGATTATGTCTCATTTAGGCCTTTGTTCTCACAAAAGATTATTGAATATTCTAAAATAAAACATAATTTTCGGTCTTAAACTATCCATGCGATGCTATTAATTGTTTGAAAACCTTTTTAAAAAAAACTACAACTCAAATATTTGTAACTAGACTCAAAGACAATACATTTTATTGAATTCTTAAAATGTAAAAAAATATATGTATTTTTATTGATATAATTGATAAATAATTACATTTATTTATATAACTAGTTCACTAACTATCTATGTTGTTAAATCATATCAATCTATATTTAAATAATATCTTATATTAATATAATAAATCATATTTAAATAAGATATTATAATGATACAGTAAATTATATCTAAATAAAATTTTATATTAATACATTAAATCAAATAATAATAAATATTCTAGATTATGTATGATTTGATTCCATAATACTCATCATCAAGATAAAGTGTATGTTGATTACACATGTCTTGCTCAAGAGGACAGTGAACTATTTAGTGTGAACAAGTCAACTGATTTCTCTTGCATTTTGACATGAACGATCTGAATCAATCCTCTTTGCACCTTTTTTTTCAGACAACGTGACAATCGATTTCAATGTATTTCGTCCGCTCATAAAAGATTGGATTCAATGCTATATGAATTATGGCATGATTGTCACAAAATAATCTGACTGCATGTGTGTAGTTAATATTCAAGTCCTTTAAGATTTCTAATCCATGTAATTTCGCAACATATTGTTGCCATAAACCTGTATTCTGCCTCTACACTAGAACGAGATACAGTTGTTTGCTTCTTAATCTTCCATGAAATGGGTGCATTTCATAAGAAGATATAGTACCTAGTAGTAGATCTTTGAGTGTCCTTACAACGAGCTCAATTTGCATCACAGTAAGTTTTTATTTCTAATTGTCTAGTGGAAAGTAGTCGTATCCCTTGACCTGGGGTTTGTTTCAAATATCTCAACACTTTATGAACTGCATCTAAGTGAGGTTGGTGAGACTTTTCCATGAATTGACTCAAAATGTGCACTATATACATAAGGCCTGGTCTGGTGATTGTAAGATAAATTAATCTTCCAACAAATCGTTGATATTAAGATGCATCTTTTAACAATATTCCTTCACCTTGCTATAACACCAAGTTCTGATCAATAGGAAACCATAATGGTTTAGTCCTAGGAAACTAGCATCATTAATAACTTCAAGTGCATACTTACATTGACTTAAAATAATTCCTTGTTTAGATCATGCTACCTCAAGGCCAAGAAAATATTTTAACGACCATATGTCTTTGAGCTTGAACTTACTTCCAAGAAAATTGTTTCATTTTCAAAATGTCTTCCAAATCATTTTCGATCACTATAACATCATCAACATATACTAACAAGGTTGTAAATCTTCCTTAGTAATTTTGGACAAAAAATGAATAGTCTGATTAGGATTGACTAAAACCACTATTCTTTAGAGTAACAAAAAGTTTCAAAAATCATTGTCTAGATGCTTGCTTCAATTCATATAATGACTTGTGAAGTTGAAAAACTCTATGCTCCCACTTCGTCCGTAACCAGGAGGTATCTTCATGAAAACCTCTTCACATAAGTTACTATTAAGAAAGACATTATTGACATCCAATTGATGTAGGTGCAAACCTTATAAAGATGCTAAACTGAGAAGAATATGAATTGTGGTGAGCTTGGTTGTAGGAGAAAAGGTTTCTTGATAATCAATTCCGACAATTTGATTGTAACCTTTGGTAACTAAACAATCCTTGTAATGTTCCACGATGCCATTAGAATTATGTTTGATCTTAAAAACTCACTTACAACCAATTGGTTTCTTGTGGGGAGGAAGAGGTACCAAACTATATGTCTTATTTGCTTATATGGCCTACATTTCTTGATTCATGGTTGCCCTCTACTTTGGTTCAAGGGTAGCCTAAGAAAAAGATTGTGGTGCCTTTTCTAGGCTAAGATTGACAATAAAAAATTTGTGTGTGTGTGTGTGTGTGGGAGAAATTCTGTCATAAGATAAGATATGAGCAATGGAATGAGGATTACTTCACTCGTTGGGGATGACAATATAGGCGAGAAGGAATGGTTGCCTTAATATGAAAGTCTTGCAATATGGTTGGAATTTTGGTGGGTCTTGTAGAACATCGTGGTAAAGGAGCTATTGCTAGGGAAATGGATGAGTACGAGATGATTGGAAAGTGATTTTTAGTTTCAGGTGATACAATTGAGGAGGTAGAGTTAGAATTGAAATGTGATTATGATCCTGGAAGATTTGGTGAGCTAAGATTGGAATCAGATTATGATCTTGGAAGAATTGGAGAGTTAGAAGTGGAATCAGATTGTGATCTTTGAAGATTTGGTGAGTTAAGAGTGGAATCATACTCAGATTCAAAAATATTTGGTAAGAATTGGTGGTCTGGTCAAGACGAAGTAAATGAGGAAAGAAATAAATGACTTAATGGTTGAGATTTATCAAGAGTCAAAGATATGGTAGTCCTAACCTAATAAGGAAATTCATTTTTAAAAAAACATCGCATCCGAGACACTAGTGTTTCTTGTCCTTTAAGCTATAAACCTTGCAACCTTTTTGACTATAGGTGAAAGTTTATAAATTATGGACCTAATTAACGTAGAGGGGATGAATAGGTTATTTTTAATTTTTACTAATTTATAATTTAATAACCTAAACAAAGCAGTCAGACATGCAATCGTGTGTAAAAATAAGTGCGGAAATAAAATAATAACACACAATATTTTTAGGTGGAAACAACCTAGGCCACAACCATGACCTAAGAGAAAAACCGCCGGTTCACCGGACTACCTAACTTTCCACTATGAAAATCGAATGTTCAAGTACAAACTCGGTCTTATGCTACCCTCCCTAGGATACTGCCCCAATATATTTTACTTACGAGCCCCTGCTCTGTTTTCACAGTTTCCAATATTAGCGTGAGCGGTTTTCAAACCAACGTTTCAATAAGCTTCCCGCCAATAAGATACGTTCCCGAAGTAACTGCAAAAAGGTTAGCACAAAACACAAGTACCTGTGTGTGTTCTTGAACAGATTTAATAATGAATAATTCTAACTAGATGATTCAAAACATATGTTATTTAAATTAAATCAACTAACAAATCCTAGAGCAAAAAGATCAAATATAAGTTCAATAAAAATAGATTCTTTAAAGATTAATAATCAAATCAAATAATTATGATATGACAAAAATAATTACTTGATCTAACAATTTAAGAATAAAAATAAAGAGGAAGTTATAAGAACATAATATCAAAATATCATAAAATAATTAGGCTTATTAATGAATCAAATATAACCACCAATATTTTATAGATTAATTAAATAAAGAAGCCTAAAGAATTATAATCTTATATTTGTAAAATAAGAGAAAGAAATTAAGAATATTAGAATAATGCTCTTGTATGGTTAATTAAAACAATGAGCAATAAATTTTATTTATTGGAAAAATTAAAACATTTAATTCTATGTAATTGATAAATATATTTTCTATTACAAATATGATTAGTAATTCTCATTAATTAAGATAACTCCCATTTAAAATAGATTTCTTTTAAAATATATTTTATGTTATCTTTTATAGTAAAGATTTCATTTATAATTTAAAATATATCATATCTAATATCTTTTAAAATAGATTTTATGCTAAAGATTTTAACTATAATTTAAAGTATATCTTATCTAATATATTTTAAAAATAGATTTTATGCTATCTATTATGATAAGAATTTCAAATATAATTTAAAGTATATATTATCTAATATCTTTTAGTATATCTTATTTTAGAGTATATATTATCTAATATCTTTTAGCATATCTTATTTTAGAGTATATCTTATCTAATATCTTTTAACATATCTTATTTTAGAGTATATATTATTTAATATTTTTTAGCATATCTTATTCCATATTTTAGCACTAAAAATAATTTTATATTTATAAGCATGTGCTATTAAATGCATAAATATAATCCTATGTGTTGTAGTTATCAAAGATATACCTAAAGTACAATTATCTGAAACTCGAGCATTTGTTTGACTTTTCTTGATAGACTTGATAGTAGGCCTAAAAACAAATTTACAGATAAATATTTTGTCTATGAAAATAACCAACACTCATAGTCCTTACAATAGGGATAACCCAGAAAGATACATTTGGTAGAACGAGGGTCAAATTTACTAGGTTGCAGCGGATGAGTGGAAACAAAACACCTACAACCAAAGACACGAATATAGGAATAAGTCGGTGGTTTATGAAACAACATCTCAAAGAGTGTTTTCCCTTGTAAGAGTGGTGTTGGTATCCTATTGATTAAGTAAGTAGCCGTCAATATGGAATCACTCCAAAAAGGTTTAGGCAAGTGTGATTGAAAAAGAAGTGCACAAGCAACGTTTAACAATTTTTTGTGTTTACGCTTAGCGATGCCATTTTGTTGAGACGTATTAATGCAACTCATTTGGTGTAAAATATCCTTAGAAGAATAGAATTCGACGCACTTAAACTCGGGACCATTATCACTCCTAACAATCTTGACTCTTTTTCCAAATTGAGTGTCAACTAAATTAATAAAATGAATGAGTAACTTTTTTGCTTCAGACTTATGATGCATGAGTAAAACCCAAGTAACTATGGAATAATCATAAACAATTGTTAAAAAATGTTGAGCTTAGAAAGAGATGTAACATGATAGCCACCTCCGTATGTCCACATGAATTAAATCAAAACAAGAAGTACTGGTTGAAAAACTTAAAGAAAAAAAGTGTCTAGTTTGCTTAGTTAGAGGACAAACAGAACAATGATTAAGATCACACGTTTTATTTTTCATTAAAAGGAATATAGAAATAACTTTGCTAGAGGGATAGCTGAGTCATTAATACAACAAGTCTTGAGTTTTAGTCTGCACCACATTGCATGTTTCTTTCTTGGACATATTAAGATAGTATAGTCCTTCACTTTCAGCTCTCATCCCATTCATCCTCCACGATTGATGGTCATGTATAAAGCAAACTTGTTTAACGAATACAATGACATAAAATGAATTCAACACATGCTTGCTAATAGATATTAGGTTCAAGTATGATTATGAACATACCAAGATGATGTAAAATGGATAGGATTATATATAATATATTTATTGGTTCCATTATCTAATATTCAAATAATGTATTTATTGTGTTGTGTGAGAGTAAATATTTTACCGGATATCTCTTCAAAATTAAAGACATTACTATTTTGTAATTGGTGGTTGTCATTGGTCTTACCAACTCATACCTTAATCTTGTTCAAAAATCTCATTATATAAGTATATATTTTTATTGATATGATTGATGAGTAATTATAATTATTTATCTAGTTAGTTTTTTAACTATTTATACTCCTAAACCAACTCAATATATATCTAAATAATATTTTATATTAATACAATAAATTATTATCTAAATAAGATATTATATTAACATAATTTAATTACTCAATAAATTAAACATCCCATCTACAACTTCATATTTATGAACAAAGTGGTTGTCTGCAACAAATTTTTATTTATTTATTATTTATAGTAAGTTTGGGCAAAAAATTATCCCAAAATTGAGTGTTTTCATTGCGTAAATGTTGTATTCAAATATAGATTTATGGTATATAAAGATGAATATATTACATATATAATCAAATTCTCTGACAACCTTCAGGAATCGGAGTCTCTCCGAGTTTTATTATATGAATTATTTATTTATAAATTTTTATTTTTAATTATCTCTTTTTAAAAAAGTATATATTTTTATGTTAAAAAAAATATTTACACTACGTAATTAAATTAACTGAAATTGTAAAGTTAATATTAGATCAGGTCCTAAATCACTAGTTTTTGGAATTGAAGTCTAAAATTTCAAATTAGCCGTCTGTACATCAATCATACAAAATCTTACAATTTTTTTTACGAATTCGGATCGAATCGAATTTCAAAATTTTACAATCGGATCAAATATTTCAAAATTTTATAATCGGATCAGATTTAAATTAAAAAGTATATAATTCATTTAGATTTAGATTTAATTCAGATTAACAGATTTTATAATCTATTATATCATATTATTATTAAATTATAAAAAATGTATATTTTATTTTATTATTTATTAAATTTAAATATTATATATATTATTATTATATTATATTAATATTTTAACTTTAAAATAAAAATTTAATAATTATATTGATATATTTTTTATGTTTTTAAATTTCTTAATTGTGATTATAAATAATAAATTTTCTTATAAATATATCAATTTAAATATTATATATATTGTATTTTATATATAATAATAATTTATAAATAAATTTTAATATCAATGTAAATTTATCCGATTCAAAAAAATTCGATTAATTCAGACATCATTAGATTGAATTTAAATTAAAAATCTTTAAATTCGATTCATATGAATCAGATTGAAATTAAAAAAATTCAAATTCGATTCATATAATCAGATTTGAATTAATAACAAATAAATAGTTTTAATTCCATGTATATTAGTTCGGATTCTGATTGGTTAATATTATTTCCACGCGCGAGAAATAGTGTTAATATTGTTGCAATTACAAGGTACGAAAAAAGTTAGAGAGGGGGGAAAAATTATGAAGGAAGGTACGTCGAACCTTATTGTCAAGAAGAAGATTAGACTAAAAGTGGTAGGAAAGCAACAGAGTAGAATTGACGGACTTGCTGGTCAATATTCCCACTAATTAGCTCAAGAATTTGGAGTCATATTGCTCCAAATCTGACATTGCCTCGTGTCATGTCCACTCGTCAAAAGAAAAAAAAGTGTTAATTTTCTAGAAATATTTCTTAATAACTTTTAATATAAAATAATCTTTACTTAATGTGAGAATTTTACTTTATTTAAAAAAATAAAAGATGTATAAAATGTGATGATTAATATTAATTAATAAATAAAAACATAATAAAGCTATGTATTTTTTAATGGTTTTTGCTCAATATTGACCGAAGGTGTAGTATCATAGTTGTGATTTTTTTTAATACTGATGACAGTAAAAAACTATTATTTATCATTTTTTTAAAAATTCTTATTATATATTTAGTTAACGTGTTGCTTTAATTTTACTATTTTTTTTGGCTCAAAACTAAAAAGATCATAAAAAGGTTTGACATCTTGTTAAAAAAATTTATAAAAATCTAAAAAATAATTGAGATCAATTAAAAACCTTTAGTTTTTGTTTTTTATAAAAAAAATTTTCAGTAAATATTATATATTGATGTATTGCGGTGATTAATATTTACCCAATGTTATGACTTAGAAATAGTAAGACTTACATCTTTAATGATTTTAAAGAATTTTTCTAAATCTTTCCGATGTTGGTGTATTAAGTTTGAAAATACCAATACATTATTAATATAAATAATAGTAAAATTTATAAAAGGATTGAAGATCTTATTCATAATTTTTTGAAATTCTAACGCGATATTTTTAAGCCCAAATAGCATGTCGTTTTACTCATAGTGACCAAATAGAATTGTGAAAGCAATTTTATGTCTATCTTCAAGGACAATCTGAACTTGTCAATAACCACTTTTTAGGTCAAATTTACAAAAGATTAACGCTTTATAAAGACGATTTAATAAGTCTTTTTTGTTAGATATGTGATACCTAATCTATCTTAATACTCAATTTAAGGGTTTATAATTGATGACTAGTCTTGGGACACCTCTTTCAAGCTCAGGTGCATTTTTAACATAGAATACTGACATGACCAAGAGGAATCGCTCTTTTGAATTAATCTTTTTTTGTAAAAGACCATCAATTTCCCTTTTACATATCTCCATATGTCGTTGATTTATTTGAATGGTCCTAACTTTAGTTACAATTTTTGAGTCTGTAAAGCCTAGTTCATATAGTAGTGTGACTACATGTCTCTTAACTTTAGTTACAATTTTTGACTCTATAAAGCCTAGTTCATATAGTAGTGTGAGTACATGTCTCTTTCGTTCCCAAAAAGCAGTGAAAATATCCAAAAAGATCATCAATTTTCCTTTTACATATCTCAAAGTGTCGTTGATTTATTTGAATGAACTTGACTCTAGTTACAATTTTTGACTCTGTAAAGCCTAATTCATATAGTAATGTGACTATATGTCTCTTTCGTTACCCAAAAATAGTGAAAATATTAGAGCAAATTTCATTTTCAAATTTTTCTTTAAGAAATGTGATTTGCTTTTTGTATGGTGTACTTTTTCTTTGAGAACTTTAAGATCGATTTTATCTTTTAAGAGAATACAAAAACTTTTTCTTTTTATTTACCTTATTTTTAAGGTTATTAATTTCTAAGCAACTTAGTGTTTTTGAAAATGGAAAACATATATAATATCTGTTGGATATAATTCATTCTTTCATGAATTTAAATAGATATAGTATTAATATAAATGGAGTGTCTAAGATAATTATTTTAGAAATATTTTTTAATAAATTTTAATATAATATAATCTTTACTTAAGTGGTAATTTTACTTTATTTTAAAAAATAAAAGATTCGTAAAATGTGATGATTAATATTAATAAATAAATAAAAATATAATAAAGTTATGTATTTTTTTAATGGTTTTTGCTCAATCATTGGTTAGCCGATTTACTATTGCTAAACAATGCTGCACAAGAAACTGGTGATATTATGATTAAAATAAAAGAACAAACAAACTCAGAAATCATAATATAATTATGAAAATTAAACATTTTAAATTGTAACTTAATATATTCAAAATTCACGATATAATTTTAAATTATCTGTTACATTACATTACATGCTTAAAAATTATTTTTTTATGAAAGGATTAAATTTAAAAAGTTATGTTATGTAATTAAATTTAATTAAAAATTATTTTACATATGTTATTGAAGGGACTAATAAAAGTTATATCCACTTAGCCTAGCTATCCTACCATTTTCACTGTCAGTTCAACCCAACATAATTTTCTTAAATTACGTTATTTAAATATATAATTTAATTAAAATATTAAAAGCTTTTATGCAAACCAACAATTTTTTTTATATATAATAACCAACAGCTAAGCAATCTGCAATTCAATATAATTGCATCAAATAAAAATTAAAAAGAGCACCATTCTCACAAAAATGTCATATGACCTTTTTAATGAAAATTACACACAAAGAATTTCATATAAATTTATATATATATATATATATATATATATATGATTTCATTGTCTCTTGATAAAATCATAGACACGAGAAATAGGAAGATTTATTTATTGTTATTAGAATTTGTCTACATCAATTAAATTACTTGTTTTTGTATTTAATTATTAGTTATTTATATTTAAAAAAAATTATTATATTAATATTGTATTATATTATTTTATAAGATCACATCACCGCTAAATTTAAAAATATTGAATAATTTCTCCGAGAAACGTAGCCATCTTGGCACACTATCTTCCTGTCAAGGTCGACCCAAGCCTTTGAAGGGTCCTATGCGAGACTCGATACAAGACCCTAGCTATGTACGACACATTACGTGATCCTTTTATGTTATTAAAAATATCCAATTCTGGATAATTGCAAAATTCTTAATAGAAACAGAGGATATACCATATCATTTATAGCTGACCAAATTAAAGGGGGTATATACATATTATATGTATTTATGTCTATTATTATTTAACTTGTCTTTACCATTGAATTTGATAGATAAAAGTGGTTTGAACATAATAAGTATGTTTCATTTTAAAAAATAAAAAAATAAATTGGGATATAAAACGGAAAAAAATTCACACAAATAAAACTTTGATTTATTTCTTTTCTAATATGATTAAAAATAATTCTTTTTAAAAGTCATTTTCTCTCTCTCTCTCTCTCTATATATATATATATATATATATCAAAAATATCTCAAATTTTTATATTTTATAAAAATAAAATTATTTTCCTATAAATCTTTCACATAAAAAGTTTTATTACAAAAATGCTATCAAATTCTGAATTTTCATAAATTATGTAACAAAAGCACTACTATAATTATAAGGTTTCTTATTTAATATTTTTGATATTTTTTAACTTTTATTATTAATTAATATTTTAATGATATTCACATTTTTTTAAAAATAAATTTAATACAACTTTTTCATATTATCATCATATGAAAATTTAGTAGAGGTATTTTTAATATTTTTTTTTATCTTCTTGCCCCTCAATAGGAACATTTTTCTTTTTTTTTATTATCCTTTTGAGTTCTTAAATAAAAAATTTAATAATTTTTTACTCATTTTGTATCATCTTCAATCTCTCATATTCTATTAAATAGCATAAACAAATTATTGTTGATTTATTGTAAAAATATTGAATTCTAAAAATTGTAATTTTTTTTACAATAAATCTAACACGTAAAAGTAACGATTACTATACAATGTATAAATATCTAAATTAAATATATGTATTTTGTACATAAAAATATAAGAAAACACAATACACATAAAAGAGATTTCATGTTTTGATCTCGAATTGAAGAGATATAAAACAAAACATAAAAAAAAAGTAAGAAAGAGAGACACACGGGTGTAAGGTTTAGGAGAAATAAACTTATTAAAGTAAAAAATATATTTTAAAATATCACACCTGTATATATGTTAAAATTTTTAAATTAAATTTAAATTTTAAGATAAATTAATGTGTTTTTTTAAATATAGATATCAATAAAATATTAATTAATAATAAAGATAAAAAATATTTAAAAATTAAGATATATTAAAATAAAGAATACAAAATTTTACATAAGTAAAATTTTGATGATATATACATTTTTATAATAATACAAACAATTTTTATTTTTTACAAAATTTAAGTTCTTCTAATTAACATTACACAATTTACCACACTTGGTATTGAATTTTTAATGCACCGCAACAATGTGAGCAATGCAAGATTTTTCAATATTTAATTTTTTTAACAATATTATACAATTAACACATATTGTGATTAAATTTCAATTTTGGGTCTGCATTCCTTACAAATAGATTTTACAAACAAGAATATTACTAAGAATATAAATGTATACCATAAATTTAACATAATCATAAATAATAGTATTATATTTTATCATTTATAATACATCTTAAATGTAATATTATATCATTTTTCTTCAACTACCACGCCACACAATGCTTTAAAATTTATAATTTTCAATATTTAAGTTAGAAAATGCATTTTATATTCTCTGAATTGGCCCTTTGAAGTTTGAAGGGTATGGGGGATATTGTCCAAAAAGAATGGGAGACTAATAATTTTGTTAAAGTAGAGGGTCGATTTTTGTAAATAAACTAAAACTGAAGACCCAAACAGAGAGGGACTTAATGGATACGCTTTCAATTTTATTAAGTTGATATTTTCTACCATTTGTTTTCGTCCGAGTAATTGACGGGTAAAATCCAGGACTACAAGCACTTCTCATCTACTTGGCTCTTCCTCTTAACCTTTACGGTATGAATTTCTCCAAATTTCTTTTTCATTTCATCCGATTTTTTAGCAGAATCGTACTTGTCCTTGCAGACATTTAAAATTTGTTGACGATGTTAGTAAATTTTAATGATACGTGTTCTTTTAATGTTTATTTATTTCTAACAAGTGCTAGTTTCTAGCTTTAGATTGACGAATTACGACTCTAAAGAAACTCACTTTCATGTAAATTTTTGTGGGTTTTGATCAATTTAATTTCTGTGTTAGAACAAAATTTCGAGAAATGATGGGTTATGGGCCTTATGGACATGGAGGATCTAATTCTTCGTCTTCATCGTCATCCTTATCTTCCAATTTATCACCTTTAGCTCCTCCTTTTATGGTTGATCGGTCTTTTGCAAAACCCAATTCAACCCCTCTTCTGGATTTGACCGAACCATCTTTATCTTATTCCGAACCTTTGAGTTCTTCTCTGCATAATTGGCTTCCTTCTCCAAAACCCACTCCTGGGCCCAAGTTCTTTCGTAAACAGAAATTGGAATCTGGTTCTGTGCCTTCTTCAAATATGTATAGATATAGAGGCATTCAGAAAATGGAATCATCCAACACCCATTTGCCTCCTTTGAACACAGTTACTTCAGCTTCAGCTGATGTGTTAGCATTTGGTCAATGCTCAGACACTTTGACTGCTAATTTAGTTGAAGCTCAACCATATTATCCTTCTTACTTGCCCTGTACTACTGACAACAGTAGTCCCTTGGTGGTTCCCGATCAAAGTAGTTATGACTGGTTATCTACATCTCATGTTCCTTCCTTGGATGGTTCCTCTCACAAGGATTATACTCAAAGATCATCAACATCTAAGAATTCAGCTCCATGGGGTGGTTTGTGGAATGAATTGGGAGATTGGGAGTTGGGAAAACAGGGAGAATTTGATGGGAGTTTCTTCTCAAAGGAGGCTGACTTACCTGTACCATTTTACAATAATTATATGGACCAAGGTATCTGCAAATCAGTAATCATACTTTTTGAACCTACTTAATGTCTGTTCTCGTTTCATGGTCTAATTTAATTATGTCCTTTTATTCTAGTCTTATATTTTGAATTATTTTCATTGTCGTTTCTTAAAATTTCATGAGTTAATTTCTGCCAGCTTTGTAGGTTTTCCAAATGCCTCAGCTTTTACTTGTTTCAAAATATTTGGATGGATACTACCTGTGTTTATGTTTTTATTGAGCTTTAATCTTTTGCAGAACTATACTATACGGTGCTCTTTAGACTAATAAAAGACATATGAAGCATAAATGTTAAATGTTTTTTTATTGGTGGATACTTTTTTCTTTAGGTCAAAAGTTATTGGTGGATACATGGATACTGCTAAATTCTTCATAGAACGTTAAACCTTTTGTTTTGAAATTGAAGACTTCCATGTTGAATTACAATCAAGGTTTTCTATAATTTGTGAACTTTGGAGAACACAACTGATCTCAGCTTCCTCTTCTGATTTGTATATGCTTTAAATTATCCATTTTATTGATTATAGTTGACAACTTTTTTGCATCATTTCTAGGAAACTAACTCAATGTTTCTCCTCCTATGTTACATTTCAATGCACAGGGGTTCATCCGAAGGACTTGAACACATGTCATGTAGCACCACTTGATATTGATATTTTGGATTTAGGGAGGCATGGAGGACTTGTTCAACCTGAAAAATTGGATGGTCAATCCATCTTGGGGCAAAATCCCAACTTCATACCTGCTGCTGATGCAAAACCTGTCTTTGGTTATGGAAAACTTGAAACATGTTCTGGTAACTTTAATATATCTACAGAAAACTTAATTGATGAATCCCTCATGAGGCAGAATCTTAATTTCATGCCTGTTGAGAAGGTAAGATGTAACTTCGGAGTTGGAGGATTTGACACATTTTCTAGTAACAGTCAATTACCTAATAATCCTTCATATGGTAAACATCTGAGACAACATGATGTTAGTATGAATGATAGAACATCCATTTCAAAGTCCTCCACTACAGTTGTTATCAAGCCACCAGCTGCTGGGATCAGCTCATTTGCCAGACATACTGCCTCCATTAAAGTTCCGAATTTCGGAAGTGGTGCCACTTATTCAGATATTTGCAGCAACAACTCCTCTGGTAAGAGTGAGTCACATAATGCCCTACAAAACTCCGAAGGCAAAGCAAACTTTGATCCTAGTCATCTCAGAATTCAAGTTGAAAAAAATGTTCCCATTTTCTCAGAAACATTGTTGACAAAAAATGAAGATCTACTCAACAACGAAATTGTCAACAATGGTGCATTGGATAATTGGTCAAAAGCTAAATGTGGACTTGGAATTTCTAATGTGAGTGCTGATGATTTCAACTTGGACCTAAAGGTTAATCACATGGCCAATTCTGTTGAAAGTATTACAGAGATTGTTGATAGTTGTAACCTTGCTGTGGACTCGCCATGCTGGAAGGGAGTCCCCCTCACTTCTCCATGGCAAGGGTGCGAGTCGGAAGCCCTTATTCCCCATCAGAGTAAGAAACAAGAAGTATGTAATAGTATGAATGTTCGATCAAAAGAACTATTTCCGCCTGGTACTGGCCATGCAGCCTCTTCTCTGGAATCAAGTGAAAACACAAAGCATCCGGAGTTTGGGTGTTTAGAAAATGGTTTAGGATTGCATATGAATATATCTCCGGGTGCAAGCTCGACATTTGGAGAACAAAAACCAGCCGATACAGTAAAAGAAAACTGTCATTTAGAATGTGGTGAAGGGTTTCAACGTTCAAATGATATCCATGAAATAGAAAGTGGGTTCAAAAGTTATTTTGACTGCAAAGATTCTCGGATCACTCAACAAAGTCTTAGACAAGAAGAATTGACATCTGATATTGCCAATGAAGAGTCAGAATACATGTCACAATTGCTTTCTAATGCCACGGACAATTTTCTGTGCTCTTGTGATGAAGGTGGATCTACTAAGGTTAATAAATCAAGTGATCAGCAACCAACTCCAACAATTGATTTCTTGATGTTGCTTAATGCAATGCATAGTATGTCAGATGTTCTGTTGTTCCATTGTACAAATGGTTTGTGTCAATTAAAAGAAAAGGACCTCAGAGCCATCAAAAGTGTGGTCGGTAATCTTAATATGTCTATGTCAAAAAATGCTGTAATGGAGTCCAGTTCCTCCCTTGAAAAAGCTAAAGACTATATCAGGCAGCAAACTGTCCTTCATGAGGCAAGTTACTGTATCTTTTCCTATTTCATAGCAAAGTTCATGCAAACATATTTGGCGTAGTTTTATTACTGAAATTTTAGAAGCATAAATTATGTCACTATTTTGGCCCTACTGATAAAAGGCATGAGTTCTAAGATAAAAGTAGTGATCTATAGTCTAGAGGTAGAGAAATTTGGAAACATATCTTTCAACAGGTTTTGGACTTCGAGTTATTTACTTAATCTGGATAGCACTGCATGCTGAAACTAGATACCATAGAGACTGATAGGTGAATTGTAGCAGATCAAGAAAGACTGATGGCAGTTTGTGCATTGTGTTTCTTTCTGTCCCCCCCCCCCCCTTCGTTTTTCCACTCTTAAAATGATTTCTCCTGATACAATATATTTACACTTGATCATTCATCAGTAGTGTGCCTTATAATTTCAGTTCATTCTATTATTCTTTTGTTCATTTGGCCTCAGCCTACCAAAACAGGAGACCGTAGCACTCAGGACAAGCATTGTATGCCCGGTAAGGAAGATGATAAAGTATCAAAATCTTCTTTTATGAGAGGTGATCCAGGCGTTGTGGAAGATGATAAAATGGTCCAGGTATTTTTGTTTTCCTCTGGTAAATATTTGTTCTAAAGCAGCAAAATTTACTCTTAAGTGTCAAACTTCCATTGAAATATGGAAAGAAGTGAATGGATAATTTCAACTTATCATCGTCATTTGCAGGCTTTAAAGAAGGTTCTCAGTGAGAATTTTCATGATGATGAGGAAACACAGCCACAAACTCTCATATATAAGAATCTTTGGCTTGAAGCTGAAGCTGCATTATGTGCAGTCAACTACAAAGCTCGTTTTAACCGCATGAAGAGGGACGTGGGTAATGGCAAGTTACACAAGTCTGAAGGTTTACATATAAATGTTATCACTCCGGATTCTGACTTTTGTTTTCATCTCAAACTTGATCGTATAAATTTTATCTAAATATTTTCTACTGCAGATGTGCCTAAAAGTCCTGCCGAGTTATCGTGTCCTTATGTTTCAACTGAACCTGATAAAGTTCAGGCCGTGTCTTCTGGAGCTGAAGATTTCCTGAATTCCAAAGTCCAAAATTCCTCTTTCTTAAGCACAAGCAGCGAAAGTGATGATGTGATGGCCAGATTTTGTATCCTACAGAACCGAATTGATAACCTTAGTGCTGCTAATGTTGACGAACCATCAAGCTTCAAGATTTCTCCTGATCCCATTGAGGCCAACAAAGAACCAGAGAGATCTTATGCAGCTAATTGTGGCCCAAAGTCTGCTATTTGCAATCAAGATTCTAATATTACCTGTACCAAAAATAACACTAATGATTTTGAGGCTTCTGTCACGTCAAGATTTCAAATCCTTAAATCGTGGGAGGACATCTCTAGCCCTGTCTCTAAAGAGAACCCAATGTCAGGAAATACGGGCTTTGGTAAGAGAAACAATTTATCGATCATTGGACCTAGATTAGAGGATAAAATCTCGAGTGAGAAAGTGGAGCATGTCTTGCAGCATCACACCTTTGGCAATGTAACTATGAAGGAGTTCCATTTGTTTGATGATGAAGATCAGCTGGTACGACCTCCCGGAAGAAATGGGTCTGGGAGTCAGCTGCGTGCAGGTCAGCGTGAAAGCTTATCTTCAGATTGGGAACATATAATGGATGAGGAGTGTAGAGCGCAGAATCATTGAACCTGCTGCTGAAACTGGAATGTTACTATGATAATGGCCGTGGAGCAATATTTGTGGATTGCTTTAGAAAGTCCGGAACTCCTATATTATTGTACAAAGTAAATAACCAAGCATTTGAACTCCTTTAGATCTCTATGAACTATGAACCATGGCATTTTGTTTTATGTAAAATCATTTCTCTGGTTATGGAGGCTTGGGAACAGGTTGTATATTATCTATGCCCTATGGTAATCATCCAATTATTATTATTATTATTATCTGTGTTTGTTTGTTTGTTTTTTTAATGTACTTGCTTCTCATTTCTGGAATGAGTACCGTACAAATGACTTGAGGACATGGCTAATGGTTTCCTCTCTATTCATTTATAATGTCCCACCCTGAAAGTAGAATATATAATTTTTTGGGTCTAAATGTAGAACCTTCTGTTTTAAGCGAATTTCAACCAAAGGAAACGAAGCATGTAATAATATTTGTCGGGCACTTAATTTGTGATTATTGTAAAATAATGGGTAAGTGATCAAAACTTGCCGATCTCGTCACTTGATCCATTCTAGTTTCTAATTTTAAAGAAGTGTACGTGATGAAATGAGTAATTTAGTTATGTTAACAATAACTTCTTTTATTTGGACAAATTGAATAAATAATAATTTTTATTATTTTATTTTAAATTTTTTTACACAATAATTACTACCAAATTGTATGTAATTATTACTTTGAACTTCATAGCATTTCAAGGCATTTATTCGCGGCTTCAAGAAGAGTAAGGACCATGGATTAGCATTATGCAACTTTTTTTTTCCTTCAAAAATGTAGGTCATACTTATAATGTAGTAAAATTATTTTTGTTGATTTTCAAAAACCATTTCAATACAAAAGCTCTTATCTTTCTATAGTAGCCTGCATATTGTTTGTTGATGCCTCAGAGTTGGGATGTATCAATTTTTAGTGATTCAAAACGTTCCTAAAAAACTACAAAGAAAGATGGTCACCGTAAGGAAATTTGATCCCTTTTAAACATAATATTGAATCTCCATGACAACAGGAGGACTTGGCTATGATGTTTCTGCTGGAAGAAGAGATGGAAGAATTTCATAAGCTTCAGAGACATTTAACAAACTTACCTTACCCAACATAGTGCAGATCAACTCATTCAGTTCCAATGAACCCTGGGAGCCCAAGCATTACTACCTATCTTGCTTGTCCATGTTTAAGATCTTTTAATTATATCCTTCATGATGCATGGTTTAAGGTTTATCCCTTACTAATTTTCTCAGCATTAAGAATCAAACATGAGATGGACAATCTGATAAATAAGGTGAAATGCTAAATCCTAGGAACAACGGAGTACTTGATCAGAGTGATATCCATATGTGGAAGGTATTTCTTGTTATGTCAGAAATTCTGTCTAAGAAATTATTTAGAACTTAAAGTCATAGCTATTCAATATTTAATAACTGATAGGGAAGATGGAGTTGGATGAACTGAACATATAACCAAAAATATAGAAATACAACCAAAGTTGACAGTCTTCGGCCAAGAAAAACAAAAGCATAATCTAGCCACCAAAATGTTGGGGAACCAATGACACGTGTTCAAAAGAAAAACTCATTCTTAATGAAAAACAAAAACAAAAGGAGTGCAGGTAGAAGGATTAAAAAAGAAGAAGATTTAAGTAGTGAGCTCCATGATAGCACTAACAATGTCACCGTTGTGAGTCTTGAGAGCCTTGACAGCTTTGCTCCTCGATACTCCTGCCTGTGTCATTACCAAATCAATGTCCCTGGGTTCCACTCCAGTTTCGTCAATCTCTTCATCCTCTTCATCCACCAGTGCTCCAGCAACAGTGGCAGATACATCAGACTTAGCAGTCACTGAGCTCATGTCTGGCATCCTGAATTGCTGGGCAGCTTGTGTCTGCAACTGAGAGCTCAAATCTTCTATCTTGGCCTCACCAAAGATGACATAAGTCTCAGAATTTGGGCTTTTGAAAACATCAGGCTTCGAAATGAAAAACAGTACCTGAGACAACAAAGAATAACGCTGGTAAAAACTGCTAACTGAAAATGAAGAAACCTCTTTAATTGAAGTAAAACAAATTTACATTTTTGGTCCTTTTGATGGTGACCCTGCTAACACCAGTAACTGGCTTCATACCCAGCTTCAACATTGCCTTTCGGCTCTTCTTTTCACTTCTGCTTTGCTTGGAACTCCCATTTACTCCTGAAAGTCATTGCATCAATCATAACGCTCTTAATAACAACAAAGAGAACATTTGAACATGAACAACGATATATCACGTCCCTATAAAAACTATTGGACAAAAAAATACGTGCTCATGTCACCTCAAAGAGAGAGAGAGAGAAACTATCGACAAATAATTGAATTGGACAAAGATTGAAATGTAACAGAATAGCAAAACTAGAAAAATGTAACAGAGTATCCTCACTCTTGAGGATACTGTGAACAATTCTCATTCCAATCTCTTCCTCAACATCATCAGCCTATGACACGAAATGTTGAAGTGTTGTGATTGGTGTTCAAAAACTCAGGGGGACTGTTTATGTGGCTAAAGCTCTCAAGGTTCACCAGCGTGGCAAGATTGGGTTAAGAGGTCAAGAGCGCTGTCATGTTAGTTACTGAGAGAAAAAAGTTGTAAGGAGTCGTTGAAGGCTTGAGAAGTCTCTTGTATAAATAGATGTATATAATGCATTTGTAGATTAACGAGTGGAAGCATAACTTGTGTACTTTTCTGTAAACAGAATTTCCATTTAAATAACAGGAATTTCAGATTCAATTCACAAAGATTACAGTTTCAATTCAAAGGTTCTGTTGTCAAATCAAGTATTCATTTCTTTATTCAGGAAATTTCTCCGCTTAGAATTCTACAATAAGATGTTCTCACATTTTTTTTTCGAATAAAAAACCTTCATTACTAACAAGGATGAACAGATAAAACCAAAGAATCCCGCAAACTAGAAATTTCAAGTAGAAAGATGTAAGTAGCAAAATAAACTAACATAAGAAAAAAACCCTAGAACCAAACAGTTAATCCTGCATAAACAATAGAGGGGGAGAGGCATACGAAAATATACAAAGAATTAAAAAAAAAGAGAGAAAAAAGTACAACCTGGAGAACTATCTTCATTTTCATCATCGTCATCGTCATTTACGTCCTCTTCATCATCGTCCATTAAGTCCTCAACCACAATAGTATCTTCCTTGTTCTGCCAAAAATTACGTTTATGCAACGTAAAAAATATATACAAGAAATCATATCGGAAGGTAGAAAAATGTACATAATATAAAACGGAAGACCTCGTCGTCGTTCTTCTCGGTTTTTTGGATGGAGATGTTGGTAACACCCTCGGTCAGGAGTTCGGCAGCGGTGGTCTCGACGACTTGAGCCGGTGACATTTTCTGCAAAATATAGAGTTCTGGATGTGGGGATTAGATATGCTGTGGAGGTTTTGGTGAGAGAACAAGGGTTTATTTATTACTAAATTACTGACAAAGTTGGGCCCTTACTAGGCTCAATAGGATTTTGGGCACTTGACAAAGAGTTGGAGTACTAGTTTAATAATCCCTATTTTATTTTCGTCTCTAATCTCAAGAGTTCTTATGAATATTGATAAAAGAAAAGCTAGGTTCAACTTGAAAATTGAAATTTTTATCACTTATGATGTGCATGTTTTAATATTATCCTTTGTTTAGGGTTGAAAATTATATTTATACATTTCTATTAATCTCAAGTTCGATCAATTTTTTACAATGATGTCATTTGATTTACATTGAAATTATTTATATTTTTTTTTAGAACTATAATACTTATTATTCGTGATTATTTGAGTTTAGATAAAGAAGTTAGAGAAAAATAAATCCAAAAATGATATATTTTTTAATAAATAATTTTAATAAATGATAGCAATAAAATAAGTATTAATGTGTAAAAAAGGGTATGTGTGGATGTTATTACAATTTCATTCTTATTATCAAGAAATTATTTACTCTCACCGCTATCTCAACGAAAGTTCTTTGGGACATCACTCATACATTCAGGATATCTCGAAGAGCTCTCGTTAAGATAACGATCAAAACAAGTAGTTTCTTGATAATAAAAATGAAATTATAATAATGCGTGCGTGTATATATATATATATATATATATATATATATATATATATATATATATAATTTTGCAGGTACATGCATAAATTAGACAGCCTCGTTAAAATGATAGCACAAAAAGTATCATACGTCATTGAAATCTCTAACTTGTTTGAATCACTGTGTAAGTGAAACATTGCAATATGGCAGCTAGTGCTTACTCCGTTACAACAAGCCTACCAAAATATTTTTTATGCTTCAATCCTTGCCCTTGAAGATGCCACGGAATATGATACAAAAAGTAAAAAAAAAGAGAGAGGTATTAATATCATGATAATATATGAGAAAAGTTATTTTTTTTAGTTAAAGGAAGCCCATGAGAATTACTTCAAGTTAAATGGTTAATAAATGATAGACGAGAAACGATAATAACTCATGAAAATTTGTAGAATTAATAGAGATAAGTAATATTAACTGCAGTAGAGTCAAGAGTGAGATCGTAATATCTTCTCTTGAAAACTTCTATTGAAGGAAAACTATTTACATTAATGAATTTTGTCTAAAAAAAAATGTTAATTTGGATTTGTCAAGACAAATGAAAAGAATAGATTCCGTTGTTTAATTTAAAAAAAAAAACACATTACAAACTTTGTTTTTCTACACAAAAAAGAGAATTATACTAGTCCACAGGAAAGAAGTTTTAGTGAAAATAATAATAATAATAATAATAATAATAATAATAATAATAATAATAATAAAAGTAGAAGTACCTAGAAATAAGACATTTAATTATTTTTTTCAACAAAGGGTCTACAACTTGGCAATTAGAGTTTGAGGTGCAAGAGAAAGATAAATACTTAATTAAGATAATTTTTTTTTTATTAAATTGTAAGAACGAATTTTTTTAAGGATATGAGATTGTGGGACGCTATTCTTAAAGTATAACTAAAAATGAATAAATTATATGTTAAAATGTAATTAATTTTTTTTGTTTGAGGTTAAATTTATAATTTTATTTACATTTCGTTTAAATTAGTAAATAGGTAATTTGATCAAGGAATTAAAAAAAAAATCAAAATCGTGGGCCGGTTATGCATGGGAAGGTTGGGTTTTAATTAAGTTATATGATAAAACAAAAGAAAGAAAGAAAGAAAGAAAGAAAGGAAAAAGAAGAAAACCCAGGAGCTCTGTGTAAAGAAGAATGGAAAAGGGAAAAAAAAAAAAAAAGGAAAGAAGAACTATTTATTTTTGACTGTTCCATTTCATTTGTGTTATGATAAATTTTTAAAACTTAAATCTTAAATCTTTCTTTGATCTTGAGTAAAATTAAAAAATATAATCTTTGGTGTTATTTAAATGTAATTTTATATAATATTACTTATTTTACTCATATTTGAGTATTAGAACTCATGCACGTAGGTTTATGGAGTATTTCTTAATTTTTATAATAATTTTTGAATTAAATATAATATTTTAATAAAGTGATATTTTTAGTCTTTATAAACCTCAATTTGTTAAATTTTGAGTTTTTTTTGGTATATATATATAGGAAATACATTATTTATTTACTATATTACAGAGTTTTGAAGCTATTTTGGAACTTAAAAAATTATAATTTTTATTCAATTACCCAAAAATAATTAATTATTTTACTTAATAAGAAAATAAAAAAAAAATTATATCATGCTTATATTATTAGGACTGGATGATAAATTATGTTTTAAAATTAATGTGAATATTTTATTTTAAATTGAGTATTTTATTCTTGAATTTGATAGTAAAATTATCTCCGGTAATTTATTTTTTTTAAAAATAAAAATAAAAAATCTTAATATCACTAATTCACTGTACGCACAATTTTCAATTGTTCATAGTTTGATTCCCAAAAAATGATTCTTTGCTTTCCGCAAGAACCAAAACCATACACGGAAACCCAAGTCATTTCACTGAAAATGTTTATCCTTCCCTTCAATCTTTCTTTTTAACACGTTTTCATGAAATAATAAATGAAGACATTGTTTTTGATAATGTGAAATATTATCCTCTATTCTCTTGAAACGTGTTTACAGCATTCAATATATTATATTCTTATAAATTCAATAATTTTTCAATTATAATTTTTAATTTATAACAAAAGTTAATTTTTTATATTATTGTTTTAATTAAATAACTTATAATAATAATAAATATTGTTTTTTATTCTATAAAAATATTCTATTAAAATAAATTTATCATTTTTTGTTATTAATTTTTAATTTTATATATTTTAATTGTTTTTTTTATGTAAATAATGTAATAAATAAAAATAAAAATTCATAATATTAAAATAAAATATTTACGTGAAATTTTAAAATATTACTATTTTCATATTTATTTTATTTTCTTTCAAAATTATTATACTTAATTTATGAAAGCTTAACAAATCAATAAATCTTTCCTAAGTGTTATGGAATTCCAAGTAACCCCCGAGTACTTATATTCTATATATTTGAATTATCCTCTTATTTACATTTATTTTAACATAGTTGTTATTATATTTTTATTGATTTTTTTTGTTTTTTGTTTTTATACGAAGTAGATATTTAAAAGTACAGTACAATGATTATTTAACTAAATAATAATATTTTTTTCCGCAATCTATCTTTGAACATATCAAATATGTTATGACTCATCTATTAATTTTGTTAGGTACGTAGTCTTTCAACTTTCTTCACCTTCGTATAAAATATTCATTTATATTATCCAACATTTTATTTATAATTACACAAACCATCCAATTGGAACAGGGAGAGAAAATTGAGCGGATGATCGATAGAGGTTGAATTAACTAAGTCATATATTAGAACAGAAATAAAATAAAATTTAATGAAGTCATAAAGTCAAGAAAACTATGGGAAAGAACTTCCAAAAATGCTAGATGAATACATTAATCTAAGTAATATGATTATTCAATTTTAGATTATCTTATACTTTCTGGAGCGACGTCATGCATAAGTAGGAAAATACAAAAGTGTGAGGCACATCAACCTGCTTGGTGAAGTTAAGGTACCTCTTTGCCATGCAATTAACTAGTGCCTCTGTTCTGCCCATGGTTCTGAAATCAACAATTGAACTTGACCTTTTAGAAATCATGGCCAAAGCTGGTCCTGGAGCTTACCTTTCACCTACAGACATTGCTTCTCAGCTCCCAACTAAGAACCCAGATGCCGCAATCGTGCTTGACCGTATGTTGCGTCTTCTTGCCAGTTACTCTGTTCTCACTTACTCTTTACACCATTTACCTGATGGTAAAGTTGAAAAAGGCTTTATGGACTTGGTCCTGTTTGCAAGTTCCTGACTAAGAATGAAGAAGGTGTCTCTATTGCCTCTCTCTCTCTCTCTGCTGAATCAGGACAAAGTCCTCATGGAAAGCTGGTATGCCTTTGTTTTTTTCTATCTTTTACTCTCACTCAATAATTCGATTATTGAAGGATAGAATAAGTTGTTGCATTAAGCTGGATTCTATTTCTAATATCCAATCAAGGAAAAGAAAAAAGTTGAGTAACTGCAATTAATTTAATTATGTGGTTGACTTGTACTCAATTTTAGATTCAAACCGTCCATGTTCCATACACATTCTCATTTTTAGCTTTCACTTTATGTCATTCATAATTAATAAATGTATAAATAAAATATTTATTTTTATGAAATAAAGTACCACTTTTATCTATATCTTTACTGCACATTAAAAATAATATGACCAAGTAAATTTGACCCACAGATATACTTTTTTATTTATTTAAGAAAGACCCTTACTGTTAGAGATCACGTATTTGTCATCAATCTCAAATTATAATTGACCACGGGATATTAAATTGTTATAAATTTGAGACATGCATTTTGCTATAAAAAAAAAAAACTGATTTCCGAACAACAAAATTAGTAGTTGCATGTATTTGTCAGTAAGTTATATCAAATATTAAAGAGACGGGTACCTTAAATATTTGATATAAAAATTATAAGTTTAAAAATATGTAAAAAAAATAATTAACGTTAGTATTCCTCAAACAGGTGGGATAATATTTCAAACGAATATTCATTTATATCTTTGAGATTTATAAAATATCTAAAATATTTTTAGATTTTAATATTGTTAATTTTCTATTCATTATTATTTAAAATACTATTTATAAACTCTAATATCAATTTTTGTAAATTATTATCATTTTTTAATCAAAGTTTAATATTGACTTAGTTTATGGTTTTTGTTTATTTACGGAAGACGATAATTTGTCTAAAAAACTTATTATTTGTTGGTATAAATATTTTTTTTTATATTCATTACAATTGTACAATATATTATGTCTTTCGTTAGGTTGATTACTTAATTATATTCGTAAATCTATTAATTATCTTTTTAAATTAAATATTATTCTTTTATTTATTAAATCTAATAGTTCTAATTTATGTACTAATGATTCGATTTTCATAGAGTATTATCTTGATAAATTATATATGTTAAATGCATATTATTTTGTCATATTCGTAATATACAAATAATTTTTTCTTGTGTACATACTATATACTTATAATCTTCAAAAAAGTGATATCCAAACATTAAGTTGTTAAATTTCTCTTCCTTTATTCTTACATATTTTTAACTAAAATAGTCTTTTAATGTCCTTGAAATATGACAATCTATGAAGCTTTTGATAGAATTAGATTTTTATCTTTAATTTTATTTGGCATTATTAGTCATTTATTTCTAAAAACAGTTTCCATTGTCCTATTTTAGCAATATTATGTCTTTGTTATAAGCAAATATTTTAACATTCAAGATTTTTAATTGGCTTAAATTTATTATTATTATACTTGAATTTGATGGGTTCACCACGGTCTTTACTTCTGTTCATCTTCTTTTACTACACCTGTTATACCCTCAACTTTGTTCAAACCTCAATGCCCTCCTAGCAATTGTGAGTTTTCTAAATTCATACATAAATAGAGTCTAATAATTGACTTATTGGATAAGAGTAACTGAACTTCATTTTATTCATATAATAATAATTATTACAACTTAAGACCAACTAAGAACCTTGAGAAGGTGCTTAGCCGTTCATAATTACTAGGATTAACATTAGTGGTTTTAGGATTCCTAGATAGAGGGATTTTCTAAGCTAGAGTTTTGTGTGTTTTAGAGTAGAGAGCTCTGGATTTCTATTTATTCTTGTGTGTTTTGAAATGAGAATAAGTATTTCTTTTATAGCACAAGAAATCCATGTTTACAAGACTAAAATTATTATTTTACCCTTGCTTTAATAATTCGTGTACTTTTTATTTTAAAGGATAACCACTCTTTTTTCTTTGGCACATGCTGCAGACTAAGATATGAGATCTACATCTTTATTTCTTTTGTCGTCTTCTGCCGACAATTTCTTTCCTTATTTTTCTTTGTCATTTTCTATCGATAGTTCTTTTGATAACGTTGATGATGACACATCTTCATCTTCTTGGTCTTTGATGCAAATAATGCATTTGTGGTCTTTCAAGGCTTTTCTGGCATAAAAGTATAATATCTTCCTTATTTCTTGATCAATTTCCAAGTTGTTGCAATTAAAATTGGTTTTGTATTTGGTAATTTTTTCACCATATTCTTTTAACATAGCCATGCTACTATGAGAAATGATGATGAATGGTAACCTAAGTTATCATAGATCGTTCCTAATAAGACATCGTTTCTATTTATTATTCTGTTATCTAATAATGTTATTTTATTGGTGTATTTATTCATTCTCTAAAATAAGCTTTTATTAATATTTGAACTCCTCTTAAATGAATGTATCCATTTTTTTCTTTATCTTTGTGAGAAATTTTTGATAACTTTTTTAATATAGTTTTTTATCAATTAATGGTATATTATACCTTCATTTTTTTATTTGTAATCTTAATACTCATTTCTTTATTATTTATGCCATAATAAATTATTTTTTACTAAGGAACAATTTTCTTAATAAAAACGATAGATCTTTAAATCCATCTCATTCTTTAAGATTTAATTTTGCTTTTGAGTTTTTTTAAATTTCTTTTTACTTATTACTATTTCTTGTGAAAAATATCATGAGATGTCTTTTGTTTCTATGTTTATTATTTCTTATTTAATTTTAGGAATGTTGCTATTTACTTTTATTAGATTTAATTTTCGTTATGTTTTAAGGGTATTTTTGAATTTTTTTAAACCTTAAGAGTATTTCTGAAGATTCCTTAAAATTTTAGGGTATTTCTTGTATTAATCCCAAATAAGCATTTCATATAATTGAAAATGGTCACAACTTGGATGTAGAATTTGCTTAATGCTACTTTTTTTAATTTCATATATAGACGATGATTTTTCTCTATGATGATGGATAAATTCATAAAGGTCTTTCGATTAGGAGTGTCTACCGGTCTGGTTTAATCCAGTTTTGGGAAAAAATTTAATTGGATCGGACCGGACCGAACCGTTTGAAAATGGTTTTAATTAATACAAATCGAATTGAACCATTTGATTTATAAAATCATTCGATCTAGTCCAGTTTTCGGTTTAGTTCAGTTTTTAGACACCTCTAATGAGAAATAATACAAATTTTTTAATATATTATTAAATCGGTCTGATCCAGTTCAATCAGTTTAAAAATTAATATAATCGGAGAAGACCGTTTGAAAAATTATTTTAATTAATATAAACTGGATAGGATCGTTTTTCAAACGGTTTTAATTAATACAAATCGAACCAAACCGTTTGATTTATAAAACCGTTCGATCTGATCCGATCGATTTAATCTGATATTTCAACTTAGTTAAGTATAATCTGATTTATGAACACCTATGCTTTCCACTATCAATAGCAAATTAGTATTATGTTATATTATCTCGTACGTCGTTAAAATTCATAAAAGTTTTGGTACACTTCACACCTATAAATATGACTTTGTTTATTTTTTTCAGCTCCTGCCATCTCCTTCGAAAAAGAGAGAAAAGAGATAGAGATTGCATTATTAGACCCAATAAAAAGGAAAGAAAAAAGTAAATATATAAAAAAGATTACATAAAATAATATATTTAAAATTTATATTAACAAAAATAATATCTTAATAATATTAAGTTAGATCTAATTGATAATAATTTAATAATGAGTAAATTTATTTGGTCAAAATTCAAGTTAAAATAATTTTTAATATTAAACTTTTTAGCTGAATTGACATAAATATTATATTTTTATGATTAGTGTGCTATAAATATATTTTTTAAAAAGTATTAATTTTTTGAGTTCCTAACTACAGAAAGACATAATTGGTATTCACAATATATAGGTACCACTTGAAAGATACAGTTCTTGAAGGTGGAATTCCATTCAACAAGGCATATGAAATGTCTGCGTTTGAATATTATGAGACAGATCCAAGATTCAACAAGGTCTTCAACAAGGGCATGTCTGACCATTCTATCATTACTATAAAAGGGGGCATTAAAGTCGATTCAAGGCGTGAACCGACTTTAATTTTTTTTATTTTTAAATTTATTCATTTTCTATTATACTTAAATAAAAACCTATATTCGAGCAGAAAAAAAACCAAAATGAGTTTAGCAAATAGTTCAAATAATACAAATATTTGAAAAATAAAATATTAATTAATAGCAGAAAAATTATCATCATTTTGTTATATTTTATTCAAGATCATCATATTTTTCTCCTTATGTTATAATACAAATCTATATATATAATACAAAAATTTATACACATAATAACAGAAAAAAAATATGAATAATAGGGGATCTAAAAGATTAGTTAAAGAGAAAGAAAACTCATTAACCAGTGCAAGAAATGGTAGTCGTAGGTGGCCAGAAAGTGAGAAAGATTGGAGGAGAAATGGAGGAGATTTTCGGTTTTTTAGAGTTCTGCAACGTTGAAAATAGTTTCTGTGTGGGAAGAAAAAAGAGAAAAGAATTTATCCACGTGTGTAGGGTTGGTTCCACGTGTGTAGGGTTGGTTCACGTGTCAACCGACGCTATGTTACGTGGATAGCGTCGGTTGCAGGTGTCAACCAACGCTACATCCTACGTGGATAGCGTCAGTTATACACCAAACCGACTTTAAACCAATTTAAAGTCGGTTTTTTCTTAAATACCCATTTTTGTAGTAGTGTGATTGAAATAGATGCTTGGTGTTGAAGTCGATTTTTTTTATAAATCACGTTCCTACCAAATCAATCACGAAAAAAAACTAATAAACAATCAGAAATAATAACAACGATGTGTGTTAAATCCAATATTAAACGTAAGTGAGTTCTCTAATATCAATTAATATACTATAAAATGTTATAAAAAACATACCTTGTGATTATATTACTATGGCTACATAATCCATACTATTTAATATTATCTAATTAATTAATTATAAAAATTATTTTATTGGGAATATTTCTTTTCTTTTCAAATTTAAATGTATCTATATCTTTTAACTGATTAATGATAATGGGTACTGATAAACAAAATCAGCATCGGTTTATCAATATCGATTTTACAAATACTTTAGTTTTATATTTGTAAAACACTCGTAAGCGTATGAATTATTTTATAAAAAATTACAAGTATACTTTCAAGATCGATCTAAAGAAAAAGTATATTTAGTTTTTAATTTATTATTCAAACTCTTAAAAACGAAATTAAATCTTAAACATTCTGTAATGATATTTTGATTTTTTTTGTGTTTTATAATCTAATAACATAAAAAAATAAACGTAGATATAGATTCAATAAATAATTATGTAAATTTTTATCACTCATAACAGTAAAATATTTATGTATATAATAATTAAGTTAATTATATTTTCTCATATTATTTAGGTGATTAAATATATAAAATGATATTTATTAATTTGTTTATATAAATATCACATTTGGTGTGGTTAAATATTCTTTGTTAATTAAAAAGAAATTAACACCTATGAGTGAGATCGATAATTAATTTAGTTAATTAAATTAATTTATTTTTTCTAAGAGATTGAAATAAACCAATTAAATGACATATTTGGTGATATTAGACATTTTAAACTTTATTTAAGGTGTTCATATTAAACCTAAGAATTTAATTATTAGAGTACCAACTTTCAAGTTTTAAAACTATTACTAAAAATATGTTTTTAATATATTTTTGAATAATAATTCTTATAAAAACTTTTAAAATAAAGATTCACTCTAATTAACGGACGATTGTACCAACAAATAAAAATACATTACTCTAAATCACACTGAATAATTAAACCTTAAAATCTAATTTTTAGATTTAAGTTTGTAATGAAAAATAATATATTTATCTAAAATTCTTAAATAAAAACAAAATCAATTTATTTTATATAAATATTTTGCAAGCATAAATAATGTTATTATTATATCATATTTACAAACAATTAATCATGTTAAATTTAATCACAAATAAATTAAATATACACATATAAGAATAAAATATAAAAAAATAATTGTAAATAATTTATTTTAAAATTACACCTTAAAAGAATCTTTACAAAACTTTGATACTAGTTCCGTTTTTGGAAAACTTCCCAAAAAATCTTCATTTTCGTTTATTGAATAAAAAAATAGAGATTTACAAGAGCATAACTAGTTCTTCTTTAAAACTAAAAAAACTAAGAAACTTTTATAGAGAGAAAAATAAATATGTTAATTTAAAGATTTTTAGGGATTACGAGGGAATTTTCAAGAATCTCGAGGGGATAATTTTTACAATAGGAGAGAGGGTCCCTTTATAGGTGAGTAAAAAGCTAAAAAAGTAGAAAAAATATCTTGAAAATGATCTTCAACACGTTGGGACAGGTCGGCACGCGTGTAGGGGCACTGGCGCGCAGATGGATGAGATTTGTAGCAGGATTGATGATGGGCACGTAGGACTTGAAGGATGCATACTAACAGGGGTATGGATCATGGTGTGACATACACTTGGCTACGCTAGGGACTTGACATGGCACGGACGAGCGTTGTTGGATTGGGGCATTATTTTACCCTATTTGTTCATTTTTTTTATTTTTTTCTCAACATAATTGTGATGTATTGCTTACAATATTTTTTCTTTGAGTTTTTAAATTATTTTTGAACAAAAATACCTAAAAAATAATAAAAATACTTGTGATTTCTAAAAGATAAATTTATATACAAATATGATGAAATCATACAAATATATTTAATAAATAAAAATACATTAAATCATGATAATTTTAGTACGTTTTAAACATTTATCATGACCCCATCTAGCTTTTTGCTAGTCTTTTAACAAGAGAAACGATAAAAACTAAAATAAAAACTAAAAATTAAACTATTCTTAAATCACTTTCGTGGATTGACACGATTGCATTTAGCATACGCAACAAGTTTTTATACCCCTAATTTGCCCTAATGAACGAATTTAAGTTTAGTGAAGGTTTTCAGTAATAATACCCATAAGCATTAAGCTAAATTAAAAAATCTTTAAAATAAAACAAAAATAAAAAAAGTAAAATAAAACGCAAAACATTTCATGCTTAAAATTTCATTTAAGTTTTATAATTAAAACATTTAAGCATAGATTATTATAATTTTCCTAAACATTCATGATTTACTGCAATAATTAGTCGAAAATCACTTTCATATTTTAATATAAAATATTTTGTTTTCATTTTACCCAACTTCAGTGTTAGGAATCTGAATTTGCTTCGACTCTACTCCTCACAAGTCAATACTCTCAATTCACCGAATTATATGGGTTCAAACACTAATACTAAGGCGTATGTGAATATAATTTATGTTCAAAAATGAACTAATAAGTCCGCGTACTTATAAAAGAAAATAAACTCAAAATAGTGCATAACTTTGATCTCATAAAAGAAATCGAATGTATAAATTATAAAGATATCATATATATTATTTTCATGCATCAATCAATCTCATTAAGCAAAAATTTCAAGATATATTCATTTTAGAAATGTAGGACAAATAAATGCATTGACTTTTAGGAGAATTATTCCCTATATTTCTTTTGTACTAACTAGCTATCGCAACTGTTTAAGGCTAAAAAGGTCATAATATATATATCACACTATATATTCTTTGTTTATCTATTTTTTAAGAGATTTTTCAATATATTTTTTAGAGAGTGGACACATGTACAGATTATACATTTTTGTAGGATTTTGCAGTGATTAATTTTGTGGCTTTTTTGTTTGATTTTGGTTTAGGTAAACCCATATATATATGTCTATTTTTGGTAAAAGTAATGCATGAATGAGATAACGGTATATACTATCAATTTCTACTTAAATAATTTAATCTAAGCAAATGAAAAATAAAATATACGATACTTTATTAAGATGAGAAAATTTATACATGAAATGCTAATACTTATAGAGATCGTCTAAAATTTTGAAAAAATAGAATAAGTGTTTTGAGTAAAAATAAAACATTTCACTCAAAATAAAGGAAATTAAGGCTCAAATAATATCTCACAAAGGTAGTCTACACTATTTTATTTCTAAACATTGATTTTAGATTCAATATAATTTTCACACTTTATCATGAAATATTGCTTATAAATAAAACTAACAAATTACCATATATTCTATGATATGTTTTCAAAAATTAATCTAATAGTTTAAAAAATTAACTATTAACTTAAATTTCATTTAAAGAAATTATAAATATTTTAGAATTTTTTTAAAAACTAATCCTAAAATTCTAAAAATTACTAAATCACTCAAAGAAAATAAAATCAAACACAATAAAAATGAAAATATGAACATAATTTTTTTTAAATTATTAATAATTTTGAAATTAAGTATGGTAACTTTTTACCACCTCTAACTTAGAACTTATATTGTCGTTAATGTAATAATTGTAAATTAAAGAAAAAGAGAAAATAGAAGAAAAAAATACTTATTTCGTGAGAATGTGCAAGTAGTTATGGAGAAATGCAGATAAATCTATCGTATTCATCATTAAAATCCACAAAAAACAAATTTATGTGAACTTCTAACATCTCAAAAAATATTTTTAGTTTTAAAAATTCTAAAATTGTTTACATGCAATTAAACTAAAACAAATAAAAAAACTTACCTAAAATAATGAGTGGTCTCCCACCCAACGCTTAGTTTAACATTTTAACAAGACGTAACTCGAGAGATTTTAGTTTAATTAAACTCAATATCCTCATATCATTGAGTCAATCAAACCGACAGGTATAACAAGTCTGTCCACCTATACTTTTTAAGTCATCCTTTATGGATTTTCAAAATTTTATTTACTTAAAACTACAAACATGGTTTTGAGTTTTAGATAACCACTTCCAATGTAAGTTAAATAACTACGACATGAAAACACATTTGTATCTATATCTAACAAAACAATTACCTTATTTTATCATAGATTATAAAAAAAACATTGAAATTTGGGAGATAGTTTCAAAATTTACTTTTTTTTTAAACTAATCCAACACTAAGTATTGAAATAAATACTAAACAATAAAAATAAAAATTAATTAAAAGAAACTAACAAACGAAAATAAAAAAAAGGAAAAAATAAAGTTAGTAAAATAAATAAAATAATTATACAAATTTTATAGTATATATAATACAAACAACTTTTATACACATTTTGATAATTAATTATAAATACTTAAACTATACATATTTATAATACATTTCGTCTATCATATAATACAAACACATTTTTTAACAAATAAATATACATGATTAAATTATACATAATAAATATTTATAATACACTCTATTTAATATATAATATAAACATATTTTTATAGAAATAAATATAAATGATTAAATTATACATATTATAATACACTCTATATAATATATAATACAAACACAATTTTATACATGTTATATCATACAATATTTACAAGTTTGTATACAGAAATACTATATAATAAATAAAATGAATGGACTAAAATTAATACAATCTAAATAAGTTAATCATTGTTAAGTTAATAATTAAAATCGAAGTTAAAAATCAAGTAATATTTTCTAAATTAAAAGTTGAAAATTAATTAAATTTTCATTATTAAAAATTAAATAAAAATTAAAACTTTTTAAAAAAAATTAAATTGTTTTTTTTTAGTTTTTTGATTTTTTTTAATTTTTTATGAAAATAAAATAATTAAAGAAAATAAAGTTTAATTTTTTTAACTCCAAATAAATAAATAAAATCATAATTATTTACAACAAAAAAATTCAAAAATTTGATAAATAATTTAAAAACTTTATTCCTTCTCCAACAAAAATGCCAAAAACGTGATGAACGAAATCAACATCAGTTAACAATACCAATTTTATAGATATTTTCGTAAATGTACGAATCATTTTATAGAAAATTACAGATATATTCTCAAAGTAGATCTAAAGAACAAATATATGTTTTTTTAATTTATTATTCAAAATATTAAAAATTAAATTAAATTCTAAAAATCTTATCACAATATTTTGATTTTTTGTATTTCCTAATATAATAACGTAAAAAAACATAGATATGGATTAAATAAATAATTTTAAATTTTGTATCATTTATAATAGTATAATATTTATGGATATAATAATTAAATTAATTATACTTGCTTATATTATTTAGGTTATTATATATATAAATTGATATTTATTTATTCTTTTTTTATATAAATACAATCTTTTTGTGAGGTTATATATTTTTTGTTAATTAAACAAATTAATTAACACTTATGAGTGAGATCAATAATTAATTTGGTTAATTAAATCAATTTATTTTTTTCTAAGAAATTCAAAATGAACTATTTAAATGACACAATTAATGTAGTTAAATATTTTAAACTTTATTTAATGTGTCCAAATTAAACTTAAAATTTAATTATCTGAATACTAACGTTTAAGTTTTAAAATCATTACTGAAAATAGGTTGTTAATACATTTTCCAATAATAATTCTTATAAGAAATTCAAAATGAACTATTTAAATGACACAATTGGTGTATTTAAATATTTTAAACTTTATTCAATATGTCCAAATTAAACTTAAAAATTTAATTATCCGAATAAAATTTTAAGTTTTAAAATCATTACTGAAAATATGTTGTCAATATATTTTCGAATAATAATTCTTATAATTATTTTTGAAATAAAGTTTCACTGTAATTATCTAACGATTGTACCAATAGATAAAAGAGTACAGCTCTATATCAGACCAAATAACTAAACTTTAAAATATAATTTTTAGATTTAAGTTTGTAATGAAAAATAATATATTTATATCGAACATTTTTAATATAAAATCTTAAATAAAAACAAAATTAATTTATTTTATAAAAATGTGTTCCCTAAACGTATTTGCATTTTTATTGATTAAATCAAAAACTAGAGATTTACGAAAACAAAACTAGTTTTTCTCAAAAAGAGAAGAATTTTAAAAGTAAAAAAAAACTAAGAAATCTTTTTAGACAGATAGAAAGATAGAGAGAGAGAAATGTGTAATTTTAGAGATTTTTTGGGATCTTGAGGGGATGATTTTTACAATGGGGGATAATGTGTTTTTATAGGTGATGTGAGAAAAATGTTAAAAAGTAGAAAATAATATCTTGAAAATGGTCTTTGATGCGTTTGGACAAGCTAGGGTGCATGACCGAGCGCAAATGGGCGAAATTTGTGATGGGATGAGCCCTAGCGCATGCGGGACTCGGCATGGCGCGTATAGACGCCTGCAATTTGAGGCATTTATGACATTTTTGATCCATTTTTTCAATTTTTTAAACATAATTGTGATGTATTGTCTCCAAAAAAAATTTTGAGTCTTTAAATTATTTTTAAATGAAAATATCGGAAAAAAAATAAAAATGCCAGTTATTAAGAAATGATAAAATTATATAAAAATATGATAAAATCATATAAATAAATATATATATATATATAATCAATTAAAATATATCAAATCGGAACAATTTTAGTGATTTTTAAGAGTTTATGAGTTTGAAATTTTATTCGAACACTTGCTAAAGTTCAGTTATTTATTTTCTTTCCAAATATCCTGCTCAATTTATTCACGGAAATCATTATGAAAAGCATACTGCAAATAGAAAATGGAATTCCGAAGCATCAATTAAGCCACACTTGTTCCAAAGAATCAAAACAGAAGGACTACATTAGAAATGGTTCTATTATTTTGTCTAGAAATACTCCAATGCTTCTGCAAAGATTAAAAGTCAAGAATCAACAAAAAAAAAATTACAAGGAAGGTTCTTCGAGTTCAACATACGAAATATTACAAATTTTTATGGAATAATAATAGGCTAGCCAACATATAGCATATGACAGACAAAATAAGAAGATGCATTATTGTAGGCGACTATTAATGCATAAACAGTTTCTGTAGAATCATAACAGAGGCCCTCCAATTGTATGCTCAATGGTCGTTCCTTGTTCTCAAAAGTGGTGATCAACTGCTCTACACGTAATACTGATGTTACTCTTTATCACACTGCTGATAAATTCAAGTATGAAATTAACTTTGAAATAAAGAAGACTAAACTTGCTTTGGGACAAGGCTCTAATAGTAATTGCTCTTGAAAAGTTCCAAGCAATGTTCTTGATCCAAGTTCCTGCTCCAAAACTTCTTGTATTCTGCACAAGTAAAACCCCTATATATAGCTTCAGATCTATCATTCCCCGTAAGTGCTCTTGCTGGGTTGATTAGTGAACTATCACAAGGGCCGAGAAATGAAGCTACTGACAATCTTGGCTTATCGGTATTAACAATGGAGCGGTACCACACACTCTTGTAAATCCCATTGCTCAGTGCCTGCAACCATATGTCAAAACGACTGGCACATTAAGCACCTGTTTGCTTGTAAAAATGTTAAAAGTGAATTGCGTTGAAAATGCTTTCCAAGTCAGTAAGCACAAAATGGAATTTCTGGGAACACTTTTAAATGGATTAAAAATTAGAAGCAAACAAGAAGAGAATCACATAATAAAAAGACAAGTGTTACCTGCAATTGATCACCAATATTATTAATGACAAAAGCATTAGGGTGAGGATTAACAGCAACCCACTTGCCATCTTTGAGAACTTGAAGACCAGCTACTTGAAGGTCTTGGAGTAGAATAGTGAGGGCATTGGGATCAGTATGTGCTGGTAATCCATAAGTCAACTCTGGTTCTGGACAAGGTGGATAATAGTTCACAGCCATATGTTGTCCTTGTTCATCCAACACATTCTTTATGTAATCTTTCTCTCATCCTAAGCTCTCTGATATTAATTCCTGTAATCTGTATCCAAGTTCTCTAACTTGCATACAGTAGTTGCTTACTATTTCCCTACCAATACATCAAAATTATTGCATTATTTGCAAATTCTTAACAAAATAGGGAATAACTATTCTTTCGTTTTAATAATATGATCGAATCACGTTAAACTATCTTTTGATTAAAAAAGCTAAACCCACATGTTACCAAAACGAAAAAGCCCAAGAATACGTCATATTTAATTACTTGTTCACTTTCTTTCTTTTCCTTTTCTTCTTCATTTTTTAACTACTTCCTTATAATATTATTTTCTTAAAAAATGAATAAATTTTTCATTTTTAAAATTATTTATATTAATATAAATATAATAATATAATAAAAAAATATTATTTAACAATCAAGCCCTAATAGTATTAAAATAATATTCCACTTAAATAAATTTCCATTCTCATATTCTAGAAACCTTACTAAAGGTGACGTCAATCTAATTATAAATATGATATTCTTATTGGAAGTTTTGTTGCAGATTAAATATTCAAGAACACAAGTCATCAAAGATCAATTTAAAAAAAAACTATCATATTGACAATTATAAGATCAAAATTGAGATAGAGACTTGAAAGAACCGAAAAAGAATATTTGAAAAAATTACTTCTTGAACTAGTATTTGTTTTCACAATTCTTACGATGATTTAATGTATTTTTAATTATTTAATCACTTTTGAATCATTTATTTGTCTTATATTGTGCTAAAATATCATAAAAAAAATTAATTTATATTTAATTAAGTAAATATAAGTAAAGCGAAAGCAAATAGAGTAAAAAGTGGAGGGAGGAGGAAGCAATCATAGGTGACAAGTGTAGAGGAAAATGATGCAGCGACGCACACAGAGGAAGACAAGTAGCAACTGACTAGTAGCAAGTGTCATGCTGCATCGAGCATAATTGAAATTCGCAATGTGTGTGTTGTAACTTGAATCTCGTCGAATTGGATCGCGATGCGCAAGAAATAATGTTGTATCGTGCATTTGTAGTTGGGTATAATTCCTATTCTTAATAAAAAAATGATTCTCAGTTTTAATCATTTGCCCTAATTTTAAGAGATAATCTGATAGTTCATATTAGATCATTTTTTCTTTAAATAAATATCATTTTTGCACAAATTAAAAACACAATTAAGAATAAAAAAACCTAATAGTTGTCAAGAAAATAGAAAAGAAGAGAAAATGTTCAAGAGAATATTAGTGTTATAAATCAAGAGATTTAGGATATCTCTTATTGTTCTCATTTTTTTAGTTAATTTTTATATCTTTTTTTATAGAAAATTCAAACTTTATAAACTTAATTATATCTAGCTAATTTCTTAATGTAGAGATCTTATGAATACATTTTTTTACAAGTGATGATCTAATAGTTTACATTAATTACGATTTCAATTCAATTATATTATTTAATATGATTTTATACTGTTAATTAATTAGTCAATAATTAATCTATAAATGCAACTATACAGACTTGAGATAATTATTTAATTATTTATCTTGATTAAATATTATGTATAATTTCTAAATATTATGTATTATTCTTATATGTGTAATCTATAATTAATAAACTTAATAAGTAGTATATAATCTAATTTGCATGATAGTGTGATGAGGTTAATTATTATATAATGTGTAGTTTACTTAAAAGATAAATGCATGCTAGGTTAAATTCAATCGATTATGTATTTGGCTAGTAATTATTTTGAAATTTTTTTAGTGATTTACATTCTTAGAAAATTGGAAGATTAGGATTCCTAGGTCATTTATCATATATTTTCGTAGTTGTTAAGTTTTACAATTTAAAATTATTTCTCATTTATTTTTTAGTTTTTATAATTTGATATTATCCAAACAGTATTCATATTAATTATATTGGTACTTGGTCATAAGTTACATAATTTTTTATAGGATCGATATCCTTACTTAGGTATATTATATTACACATACGATCTATATATTTGTTGTTAGCATGTCAATAATCTACTATTTTTAGGAAAAGTCTATTGATTATCACAAATTTATGATAAATCACAAGTGATATATAGAAATATTATTAGTAAATATAATCAAATTCATATAATTATGATATATATAAGTCTTCATATTAACCCTTCTTTTGATAATACTCTTTCTATTTTGATTATTTTCTCTCTTCTAGGAGATATATGTTAGAAACTTAGAATATTATTTTATAAGTTGAAATAAAGGTTTGATGGAAAATTAATTTATATTGGATACAAAATATAAAAAAATAACAAAAATAATAGGTATTAAATCCATTAACTCAAGTCGACTTCATATGTTTATTTGAAGATCAATTGTAGGAGGATTTGTCTCAACATATTTTACTAAAATTTAGGAGGATTTGTTTGAGCATATTTTACTAAATTTTAGGAGGATTTATGGGTGGATTATAATTTGAAATTTTTTCAAACCTTGATGTCAAGGTGATAAATCGTGTTAATTATATTGACTCATTTGATAAATAGATCGTGTTAGGTCAACCTATTAATAAATTTTTTTATTGTGTCTGGTTATTTCGAGTTCGGATCATCTCGAGTCAAGTTATCATGTTATCGGCTCGAAAATAAATAAAAAATATATGTTATGTTAAGAAAATATGAAATTAAATTCATTCAAGTCAGATCATTTCATATTCACGTGAGATTTAATCTATAAAATATTAATTTAATGGGTTAACTTTGAATTATCTTATTGTGTCATGATTGACCTTAAGAATTGGCAAAAAAATTATGGGTTTGATTATCTACGATTAACTGCACCATTGGTTCAGTTTTTATCCGTTAAATTACGGGTACGATTTCGAGGAAAAACTGAATATGAAGCAACAGGTACAGTTCGGGGACGATTATAATCATAACCGTACCCTTCTGTACCCGAAATTAATAAAATTTATTTAAATAAATTATATATTAATTAGGGACTTAGGGTTTTCACAAATCTTTGCGTATTATATAAACCAAATTGCTTGGTTTTTTATTTTAGATTTTCTCTCTCGCCTCTCTCGCCTTCGGCCACTCGCAGTCTCACTCTCACCTCTCGCGGTCTCACTCTCGCCTCATCTATCATCTCTACCGCTCTCAGCTTGTCGCCAGCTCGCTTCACCATCCTCGATCACTTCCACATTCAACTTCTTCTTCTTCGTGATCTGATCAGGTACTCAGTTAGATTATACATCAGCTTCTTCTTCTGTTCTATGCTTCATGTTTTCTTTTACAGTTTTACTTAGATTGCTTCTCTTGGTGGATGATACATAAAGTCGCCACTCGCTACTCTGTTTTGTGTATGGACCTCTCTGTTATGAGATTTGTGCTAATATGTTTTTGTCACAAAAATTTCGAGCCAATTTAAGTGTTTGATGAAAGCTTTGGAGTTTTTACTTAAGCAATGCTTTTGCACGTTGATTAGTGTTCTTCATTCGATCATTTAGAATATCAACATCATTAGAGAGGGGAGAATGGTAATTTCGATGACTGATATAGAAAAGTGCTTCATAGCATCCAATTGTTAATGTGTTCCTACTGGTAAAATCTTGGCTTCCTCTGAGGCCCATTTCTGTTTTTGATGAAATTATGACATTACCTTCCACATTCTTGCTAACCTGAAGTCAACTGAAGGAAAATAAGCTTTAAACATAACACGACATATAGCATTAAACCTCAATCTGCATGTCGATTTAGTCAACAATGATCTTAACACGGTTTTTATTTATTGCATGAATGATATTGTCAACTATAAAAAAAATTAGGTCATAATTGCTTTTCAAATATGCATGTGGATCATCGACAATAGTCTTAATATGCCTGATTTAGCATCTAGTGTCATGCATCCATCAGAAAGTTATGAACTGAAGCTTGATTCAATGAAAAAGACACGAGATGCACAAGACCATTAGGAAAGTAGCATACCCTTGTATCAGTTCTAAAAGTTGAGGTTGTAATTCTTCATCCACTAAATTCTTGATTCTCCTAGAAATAGATTGAACTGAGTGTATTGAAACCTTCATCTAAGTATGCAAATCTCTAATGGTTGCCCTCACTTTCTCTACAAAATATAAGTCATCACCTTTTGACATCTTGGTTCCTAAGCTGGTTCCATTTTTTTCTCGTAGGTAATTTGAACCCTTTCTCCTCACTGTTGAAATCATTAAGGACTTGGTTCATCAATTATTATAGAGTAGGTTCATCTTTTAATCATGAAATTCTTTTTTGCTTGCAACTACAGATTTGGAGAATCTTACAACTAAAACATGTTTCAAGCTGAACCATGTTGAATGCTCTAGTAATCATATTGCATAAAATAGAGATACTTGGTATAAACTGTTACATACTAGAGAGTAGTAGTTATAGAAGATCTTTGAACTTTGGCCACTGCTTTAGTTTTCTTTATGCTTTTTCTATAGTAAATAACTATTTAAGTCAAGACCTTAAGCCTTTGGAGTCTATTGTGTTGTATTGTTATATTGGTTTTCTACTTATGTTATCTATGCTTATATTTGCTAAGAAGGAAGAGAAAAGGTAGAGGTATATATCAAGTTAAAAAAAACATATGGATTATAATTGGAGGTTAGAAACAAGTTAAGAATACAAGTTTATGTTCTATAAAAAAAGTATCATTTGCCAAACTAGATTATTGCAATTATTTCAAAGTTTCAACCAATATTTTGGAAGTTCAAGATGAAGTATTCCTTGACTTCTTCGTATAACTTTATTTCCCAAGCATATAATTTGTCTAATATTGATTGATAACTGCCTGAAAACATGCAGGGATCCTTGGAAAAGTAACTTGTGCTTTCATAATCTTCATCTTTAGAACTTGAAAAATAAATAAGAATCTCAACAGAGATGAGTGAAAAGTTGACCGAAAAAGAGCTATTAGGTTCAAAAAATTTGTAACTGGCAAAATAGAAAATGTAAACACTCAATATCTTAAAAAGTATAAAAATTGCTAGAAAAAGGAAAAAGAAAACTATGCTTCAATAGCTCTATAATCTCATTTATATGTATGTAATTTTATGAAGATTTAGAGAAATTTATAGTATTAAATGTTAAATTATTTTATCAAATAAATATATTCAAACTCTAACAAATTGAGAGAACAAATTCAAGAGCTTTGTCTAGTTGGTAGTTGGTTTAGGCTGACTACATAACCAAAAAGAGTTGAGTTGAATAGGATTTTTTTAAAAGTTTGAAAAACAATTTTTATTTTTTATTTTTTTAATAACTGTCCCGAATCGAAATCTATAGGTAAAAATCCGTCCTCGAACTGTAACGATTTTCGGGTGGTTTCAGAAACAGATTTTATAATTCGATTTGGAAACGATTATATTAAAAACCATCCCCATACCCATCCTCAATTGACCTATTTAACAAATTGATTAAAATAGGTTATATTATATCGTGTTAAATTATTTTTTATTCAAGTTAATCTTGTATCATGTTATTGCTTCATGTTAGAAATTATAATCACTATTGTAAAAATGAATCGAAGATAAACAAAGAATCATACTTACTTCTAGTATGGTAATTTGATATTACATCTTAATCAATAAGTTAGAATTATATAAAATACAAGGTTAGAGTTTTTCTAATGATAATATTTATATATATATATATATATATATATATATATTAAGTTAATTATTCAAATCATAATAAATATTATTTTATTTATATAAAAAAATTCCTTTAAATCTAATATTTTTTGAGCCATTTTTATACCGGACAAGTCATCGTATTTATGAGATTAAAGTTGTATTTTTTGATTAATTTATTTTAAATCAAATGAGATTTAAATTTATGAATTAAATTTATTATTATTTCGCTAATCGATTAGCATAGCAAAAGTTACGAATATTATATCCTTTTGGTTATGCTTTTAGTATATATCGTATATAGAGTAGTTTTTTTTTAATGAATATACAAATACAGGTTTCATTTCATTAGTATTCATATCTAAGTAAAATACGAAGACTTTCATCGATCCAAAGAAAATAAAATAAAATGTGAGAGTACAATTTGAATCCAGTACAAAGTCAAATTAGGAAACTGAGAAATGCACGTTACAATATTTAGTCATGAATATAAGATTAATTTAGTTTTTTTTGTTATAAAAAATTTACAGTAGAATAATAAATAATTAAATTTTAATTTTTTAATTTTATTTTTATCATTTTTTAATTATTATTATCTATTGTAAAAGACAATATATAAAAGTAATATATCAATAATAGTTAAAAAAAATATAAGAAAAAAATAAAAATATAATGAAAAAATTAATCATTTTTTTGACTAAATTAATATAAAAATAATAAAATTATTAAACTTTTGGTATCATACACCCATCAAGAAAATTCAAATAACTAATAATAGGGTAGTTGCATAAAATTATCTTCCATTAAATTAAAATAAAAAAAACTCTTCAAAATATTTTCGGAATTGTTATTCATTATTTATAGAATATATTCTTTTAACAATTAAATTGATTTATCTCTTATTTTTTTTATAGGTTTTTTGACTTTTCAAAAAAAAAATCACATAAATTTTAAATTATATTAACCTAAAATATATGTAATCTAAATAATGAATCATTTATCATCTAACAAATATAACAAGAGCCAAAGACCAAACACGGAAACACAGGAACTAAAGACCAAACACTCAATGTCCAATTGCTAATAGTTTGAGTCCGACAAATGATTCTTGCTTAATTTTCACAAGAACCAAATACCAATCACGGAAACACAAGTATTTAATGAAAATGCTTAATTTTCTTATCCTTCTTTTCAATATTTATTTATTTATTTTAACAGTTTTTTCAAATTACACTAATTTTTCAATGTCAAAAAGTTAAAATAATAGATGAAATATTATTTTTAATTAATGTGATATATTACTTCTAACTCTTTCAAAATATTATCTCTTATAAAATTGATTACTTTCTATTTTTAATTTATTTTATTTTATTTGAATAACTTATTTTTCCTTCTTTTTTTATAAGATCTACTTTTTTTTTGTTGAGAAATGTCTGATTTTTTTTTATATAATCTAACATGTCAAAACATATAATAAATAAGAGTTTTTTAATCTTAAAAATTAACTAAATGAATAAAACTATCAATAATTTTAATAAAATTAATTATAATATGGTATTTAATGGATATGAATTATATATATATATATAGTTGAGTAAACGGAAGAAGAAAAAAATTTAATCAATAATTACATAATAACTTTTGTTTAAGGTAATAAGTAACATCAATTCAGGTATCATCATAGAGTATACGTATGTTTGGACAACTAATCGACATCTGACCCAATCTTATAACTTTGATATAAAGTAACAAATTCAGAAATAGACTATATATATAATAATAATAATAATAATAATAATAATAATAATAATAATAATACTTTCCACTCGTATGACATTTCAACTCCCTAGCTAACTAATCCAATTTTATAATATTCGCCTTAGCTTTAAAATTGACGGGCCTGTGCTTGGATTCCTAGCTATCTGGTACTTTCATTGAAATTAAAATTGTCTTTGTTTGATTTTTTTTCTTCGTATAAAACATATTTGGGTCGGTGACTTTAATTAATTAGTACTTTTTAAAATCATAAAGCATAGACTATATAATACGTATGTTTCTTATTTATCATATTTTATCTAATAACTAATCTTTCATTTATAAAAGTTTAGGTTTCTTGTAGTATATTAATTTTACCCCTAAAACTTTTAATAATTATATATAGTTTGAATTATTTACTATTAATTCTCAATTCTCTTTATAATTAATAATTTACATATTTATTTTAAACGAATCAATTTAATCATAATCTCTTTAAATCAAGATTTCTGTTAAGTTATATTTGATATTGTAATTCATTTCTATTATTTTACTACATTTAATATTTCACTTGTATTACATTTGTTACAATCCTATAAATAAGATTATTTATGTACATTTAAAATCACATCAATATAACATTAAATCATTTTTTTTATCTCTTTATAATTCTTACAGTTTCGAATCTTCTTTATAATTTTTTTAAAAAATTAATTATTAATATTATTGAACATAAACTCTTTTTAGAATATTATTTCTAGACGATGTTTTGCAAATAAAATGAAAGTACTCGCTGCTGAATTTGCTCATCTTTCTTAATTTTAAGAGATCGAACCAAGAAGTTGGAATAAAAAGAGAGATAAAACCAATAAGAATCATAAACTAACGTGTGAAAAATAATATATAAATTTATACATATATATTTAATTATATTAAAAAAAATTAAAATTATTTTAATAAATAGCATATATTATAATTAATATGAATACAATGTGAACGTTTAATTTGTTCAAATTTATTTCATCCTTTCTCGTACCAAATACATGGATCTTTGGTCAAATATATACACCGGACATAAAATCGAACCTTCTAGCTAATATGAGGGGGCGAAAAAAAAAAAGGGAAACCCTACTTTTAATGATTTCAGCGTATAGTGCTTTTACCTACTCTGTTAATTATCAAAACTTTATAATCATAACAATATTAAATTGATATAACCTAATTTATTATATTAGAATGAACGAAAAATTTCATAAATCTATTTTAATTTTATAATTTTAAATTAGATATTAGTAATTTTATTATTATAAAAATTAGTCTTTTTAAAAGGATTAATAGTGTTTTTTTAAATAATTGTATAACTTGAAGTATCAATTTTTAATGATTATAAAATTAAATATATTTTATTTTTATAACAATCAAATTAACAAGTTGACTAAAATATTATTATTATTTTCTTAAATGAAACTTGCAATACTTTCACCCGTGAAATTACGTGACATCTACCGTTTTTTTTTTCAGGATGGAGTTGAAGTTAAAGTTACATTGAGGCTAAAACCTTTATATATCAATAATTTTTTTCAACGAATGTATAAATCTTTGATAATATCATAATAATATATATTTAAAATTTATAAATTAATTAATATTCATAATTTAAATTTTTTAAAATTTAAAATTATCTATATTAATTTAATAAATATTAATTATTTTAATTTAATGCCTATATTATCAACAAAATCATTAAAAAAATACCGCATAAATTAAAATTTGATTTTAATGAAAAAATTCTAATATTTTATGAACAAGTTGATGATTTTTGATTGTAAATTTTGTTTCTTATCTTCGAAAAAAATGATTTAAGTTTATATAAAAAATAATTCAATGATACATAATTTAATTTTCATAACAATATCAAAAGATCATTTTTAAAAGATAGGAGAGTGACCTACAATTTATATATTTAAAAGATCCTATAAACCAATCATCTTTAAGGAAAAAATAACATAATATTATTATGATTTAACAATTTTTTTTACTTTAATGCTATAAATAAATGGGATAATCAACATTTAAGATAATTACAAAATTACAAAAAAATCTTACATTCTTCTCTCATTATTTCTCTCTAAATTTTGTAGGAATAATTTGTAAGTTAAATTAAAGTTAGACTAAAGCTATATAGGATCTTACTCGTATAGCTTTTTATTCTATTTTTTTATTTTTATAAGTAATTTCTAGTTTATAATTTTGTTTTAAGAAATTACTTTATTCATCTTTTATAGTATTTAATATATTATATTCTTTAATTTTGTATAAATTGAATGTAATTTTTAATTATTATATTTATTTTATAAATTGATCTTTTATTATTATATAATCATTTTGATGTATTTTCGATATTGAGTAACTTATGATAATAAATCTTATTTGTTTTTCAATAAAAATATTTTATCAAAATAAATATATCAATTTCTGTTATTAATCTTCAACTTATATATTTCAATGATTTCTTTGGGACGTAAATCATGCAATAAAATGATAAATAAGAATAAAAGTTCATAATAGAAAAACAAAATAATTACATGAATTTCAAAACCTTTTTATATTTATTTTATTTTATTTTAAAATTATTATCAAAACTGAACAAATCAACACGTATTCAATAAGGTGATGTTTGGTTGGATGGAATAGAAATAAATCAGAATTGATTCATTTTATTTGTGTATTTGGTTGGGCTAAATAGAGGGTACAGAATGAAATCAATTACCCTCACCTCAAATATAACCCTAAACTCAAATCCCAAATCTCTAAACCCAAAACCTCAAATTCTTAAACCCTAAACCCCAAATCCCAAAATCCTAAACCATAAACCCCAAAATCCTAAACCCTAAAACCTAAATCCCAAAACCTTAAACCCTAAACCTCAAATCCCTAAACTCCAAATTCTAAATCCTAAAATCCTAAACCCTTTTTAGAAAAATAATAATTTTAACCCTAAACCTTAACCCACAACTATAGCCCTAAACCCTAAACCCCAAATCCTAAATCCCAAATCCCAAACTTTAAAACCCTAAACTCTATTTAGAAAAATTATAATTTTAATAATATATTTTATTTTTAATTAAGTAATAATTATTTAGAAAAATAATTGTTTTAATAATGTATTTTTTTTACGAAAAAGAGTAATTAAATAACATTATTTGAATTTTACTTAATGTAGGGGTATTAAGGTAATTTATAGTTTTTTTATTTCATTCAAGTGGCAAACCAAACACTATAATCTTGATTCTAGTGATCAAATCAAACAACATTGTTTCCTTTCCATGCTGATTCTGATTTCAATTTCATTCTACGAACAAAACGCCATGTAAGTGTTATGAAATTCCAATCCAACGTATCGAGTAAAAGTAATTAAATATATACTTTAAATTTGAATTTTCCTTTTTTTAATATGGATTCTTATTTACCTTTATTTTAATATAATTATAATTTTTTTTATTTTATCATTATCATTATCATTTTTATTTTTTATTCATTTATTTTATTTATATATGAAATTGATACTTAAAATTATACTAATATGATTATTTGAAAAAATAATTATAATTTTGGGCGTCATATATGTTTGAACATATCAAATATGTTATGATTTATTTGTTTTGTTAGGTAGTCTTTACAGTTTTTTCTTTCACATAGAATATATCATCCAGTATGCTATTTATGATTACACAAACCATTCAATTTGAAGAGAGAGATAAAAGTGGGTGGATGGTAGAGGTTGAATTAACTAAGTCGTATATTAGAACAAAAAAAATAATAATTAAGTCATAAAGTCAAGAAAACTATCCAAACGAATTTTCAAAAATGCTTTTTATTAGATGAATACATATAATATAATTTAATCGATCATTTAGCAATTAATCTAACATTTATTTATCATCTTATATTTTTAATTTTACATTAACTGAATAAAAAATTTCATAGTTACAGATATAAAAATTTAATCTAGAAAGCACTCTCATTTTTACTGAAATTATTTATTATTTATAAAATTTATGATAATGTTATATTTTAGATAAATAAATTTTTTTAAATAAAAATTAAATATATAATAGAAAATAATGAAAATAAATAATCTGAATAGTGATTCAAAAATAATAAACAAAAATCCTAGTTTTATATTCTGGAGCGACGTCATGCATAAGTAAGAAAATACAAAAGTGTGTGGCACATCAGGGTTGGTGAGCTAAGACACCATATATTACCCACTTTTAGGCACTCAGCAAACCACTCCTCCATTTGCAATTCTTCCACTTTCTTCAGCCTCCAATCTTTCTTTCCCAAATTCATCCTCATATTCTAAACTACCAAATCCCAAAAGCAAGAATGGGTTCAACAACTGAGACCCAGATGACACCAACCCAAGTGTCAGATGAAGAAGCTAACCTCTTTGCCATGCAATTAATTAGTGCCTCTGTTCTGCCCATGGTTCTGAAATCAGCAATTGAACTTGACCTTTTAGAAATCATGGCCAAAGCTGGTCCTGGAGCTTACCTTTCACCTTCAGACATTGCTTCTCAGCTCCCAACTAAAAACCCAGATGCCGCAATCGTGCTTGACCGTATGTTACGTCTTCTTGCCAGTTACTCTGTTCTCACTTACTCTTTACGCCATTTACCTGATGGTAAAGTTGAAAGACTTTATGGACTTGGCCCTGTTTGCAAGTTCCTGACTAAGAATGAAGAAGGTGTCTCTATTGCCCCTCTCTGTCTCATGAATCAGGACAAAGTCCTTATGGAAAGCTGGTAAGCCTTTCTTTCTCTATCTTTTTACTCTCCCTCTTTGTTTTTTCAAAATAATTACTGGAAAGTTAACGGAAGTGTCCATTTTCCTTATTGGTTTCAGACACTGAGGATAAAGATTGAACCTTTTCAAATTAATTTTCAAAAACTCTGGGAAAGAGTGGGTTTGTTAGAATTACTAAACTACTTGATTTGGTATAAATGTTAAAAGTATGTTGAAATTAAGTACGATGGTCATTACTATGAGAAGGTAATTTACATTAAATACGAGCTTAACTAGAAAATTAAGAAATTATTTATGATTACGTAATACTAGAGAATAATAAAATTCAATAATTTTTATTTTAAAAAATAAATATTAAATAAAAGTATATTTTAAAAATTAAAGGGAACCCAAAATGAGCGAAGCTTACTGCTAATTGATTGTGGCGTGACGGACACGACATACTTTTAATTGCTCAAACAATGTGTTCTGTTCAATTTTCATTTTCATGGTAGGTGGGTGAATTGTAGTTGGTAGGAAGGAAATGGCTGAATACGTGATATTTAGGCCACAACCACTATTACATCTTTTTGAAATTAATATATTAAATGTGTTCATACATACATTTTGGTAAGTTGCAAGACTTTTTGGATTAAGATGAATTCTATCTCTAATATCCAATCAAGGAAAAAAGAAGAAGAAGAAGTTGAATCACACCTCCCACAACACAACTGCAATTGATTTAATTATGTGGTTGACTTTTCGATAACAAGACTTTGTACCCAATTTTAGATTCAAACCGTCCATGTCTCATTTTTAGCTTTCATTTTATCTCATTAATAATTGATAAATATATAAATAAATTTTTATACAATAAAATACATATTTTAATCATTTTTATCCATGTACTGGATACTTAAAATGTGACCAAGTAAATTTCACTCACAAATACTTTTTGATGTAAAAAAAGACGTTTTACTACTATATAGAGAGATTACGTATTCGTCATCAATATCAAATTATAATTGACCACACAATATTAAATTGTTGTAAATTTGAGACATTTGGCATTTTGATGTTTTAAAAAAAAACAATTGGTTTATCGAGCAATTTGGTATTCCCAACGGTAAAATTAGTAGTTGCCTGTATTTATCCATAAGGTATATCAAATATTAAAGGGACGGGTCCCAACTCTCAACTTAAACAGGCATGAATAAGGTAGAAACATATAAATTTAATCTTACGTGTTAATATTGTCTTAAAAATTACATTATTTCTTCAATTTTAAAATAAGTAAACACATTATAAAATATCAAGATTATTAGTGCAAAAAAATGTGTAAAAAAATAAGTAATTTTCGTATTTCTCAAATAGGCATTCATATAATTGAGCATTGTTGTTGTAACTAGGATATAGAATTTGCTTAATGTTGCCTTTTTAATTTCATATATAGACGTCGATTTTTCTCTACGACGATGGATAAAGCCATAAAGGTCTTTCAACTTAGGCTATGAATAGCAAAATAGTATTATGCCATATTTTCCAGCACGTCGCTCGAAAGCATAAAAACTTTGGTACACTTCACGTTTGTAAATTTGGCTTTGATTTTTTTTTTAGCTCTTATTTGAAATTTCGACCATCTAGCCTCTACTTAAGCTTATCTGGCCATCTCCTCGAAAGAAAAGAGAGATATATGAGATAGAAACTGCGTTATGAGACCCAACAAAAAGGGAATATATATATAATTAAGTAAAATAAAGTATTTAACATTTATATTAATAAAAATAATATCTTAATAATATTAAAAAAGATTCAATCGATTAGAATTTAATAATAAATAAATCTAATGGTTCAAAATTAAATGTGAAATTTTTGTGCTTATTATTTTTTAAAAAGTACTGATATTTTTAAGTTCCTAATTACTGAAAGACACAATTGGTATTCACAATATATAGGTATCACTTGAAAGATACAGTTCTTGAAGGTGGAATTCCATTCAATAAGGCATATGGAATGTCTGCATTTGAATATCATGGAACAGATCCAAGATTCAACAAGGTATTCAACAAGGGCATGTCTGACCATTCTACCATTACTATGAAGAAGATTCTTGAGACATACAAGGGCTTCGAGGGTTTAAAAACTGTGGTTGACGTCGGTGGTGGGACTGGAGCTGTCCTTAGCATGATTGTCTCTAAGTACCCTTCAATTAAGGGCATCAACTTTGATTTGCCCCATGTCATTGAAGATGCTCCCAATTATCCTGGTACTGCCATCACCCTAAGCTTTCTCATGCTAATACACAAAGCCTTAATTTTATTTTGAACTTTTTTTGATTAAATTGGTGATCTTGTGGATTGGAAATGCATTGTCGATACAGGTGTGGAACATGTTGGGGGAGACATGTTTGTCAGTGTTCCAAAAGGAGATGCAATTTTCATGAAGGTCAGTAGTTAGTAGCTAGTATTACTTAACTCTGCATTCATGGCTCTTTTATTAACGTGGGACATTCTCTCTAACAAATAAACCCTGCAGTGGATCTGTCATGATTGGAGTGACGAATATTGCTTGAAATTTTTGAAGAATTGTTACAAAGCACTTCCAGAAAATGGGAAAGTGATTCTGGCTGAGTGCATTCTTCCTGAGGCACCAGACACTAGCCTAGCCGCCAAGGGAGTTATTCATATTGACGTTATTATGTTGGCTCACAACCCAGGTGGTAAGGAGAGAACCCAGAAAGAATTTGAGGCCTTAGCTAAGGGTGCTGGATTTCAAGGTTTTCGGGTACTCTGCAATGCCTTCAATTCCTACATCATTGAATTTCTAAAGAAACATTGAGACTTCTTTGGTTTCAGTTTACTTTTTTCCTCTACTGTGTCTGTCTTCAGCTTTCCATTTTGGTTCTGTTTCTTTGATTTCTAGTGCATGCATGCGACTCTTATATGCTCTACTTGTATGTAATAAAACATTTCAAATTTGAAACTCATAAATGAAGTTTGATATTTTTGATCATTATAACAAGGTTTAACTTCACTTACATTAATATCAAAAAGGTAGAGTTGATTGAAATACATGCACCATGTTTCTACCAACTCAATCATTAAAAGAACCAACAAACAATCAAAAAGAATAGCAACCAAGGGTGTCAAATCCAATCTAATACTTAACTGAATTCTCTAATAAATATCAGCTAAAAAGTTAAAAAAGTTAGAAAAAACGTACCTTAATTATAATTACATTAGGAGTATATATATATATATAACGAGATATTTCTAAAGCTCATGCGTACACGGTAAAAATTCCCTCCAACACTTGCTAAAGCTCAGTTATTTATTTTCTTTCCCAATATCCTGCTCAATTTATTCAGGGAGATCATTATGAAGAGCAAAGTGCAAGTAAAAAATTGTTCCAAAGAATCAAAAAAACAAAAGGACTACATTAGAATTGGTTCTGTTATTTTGTCTAGAAATACTCCAATGCTTCTGCAAAGATTAAGAGTCAAGAACCAACAAAACAAAAAAAAATTACATGGAAGGTTCTTCAAGTTCAACATACGAAATATTACAAATTTTAATGGAATAATAATAGGCTACAGACAAAATAAGAAGATACATTATTGTAGGCGACTGTTCTTGCATAAATTGTTTCTGTGGGATCATCACAGAGGTCCTCCAATTGTATGCTTAATGGTCGTTCCTTGTTCTCAAAAGTGGTGATCAAGTTCTCTACACATAATATTGATGTTACTATTTATCACATTCTGCTGATAAATTCAAGTATGAAAATAACTTTGAAATAAAGAAGACTAAACGTGCTTTGGGGCAAGGCTCTAGTACTAATTGCTCTTAAAAAGTTCCAAGCAATGTTCTTGGTCCAAGTTCCTGCTCCAAAACTTCTTGTAGTATTCTGCATAAGTAAAACCCCTATATATAGCTTCAGATCCATCATTCCCTATAAGAGCTCTTGCTGGGCTGATTAGTGAACTATCACAAGGGCAGAGGAATGAAGCTACTGATAATCTTGGCTTATCGGTATTGACAATGGCACGGTGCCACACACTCTTGTAAATCCCATTGCTCAGTGCCTGCAATCATATGTCAAAACCACTGGCACATTAAACACCTGTTTGCTTGTACTTATATTAAAAGTGAATTACGTTGAAAGTGATTTCAAAAGAAAATGCTTTCAAAGTCATTAAGCACAAAATGGGTTTTCTGGGAACACTTTTAAATGGATTGAAAATTAGAAGCAAACAAGAAGAGAATCACGTAATAAAAAGAGAAGTGTTACCTGCAATTGATCACCAATATTAATGACAAAAGCATTAGGGTGAGGATTAACAGCAACCCACTTGCCATCTTTGAGAACTTGAAGACCAGCTACTTGAAGGTCTTGGAGTAGAATAGTGAGGGCATTGGGATCAGTATGTGCTGGTAATCCATAAGTCAACTCTGGTTCTGGACAAGGTGGATAATAGTTCACAGCCATATGTTGTCCTTGTTCCCCCAACACACTCTTTATGTAATCTTTCTCTAATCCTAAGCTCTCTGATATTAATTCCTGTAATATGTATCCAAGTTCTCTAACTTGCATACAGTAGTTGCTTACTATTTCCCTACCAATACATCAAAATTATTGCATTAATTGCAAATTCTTAACAAAGTAGGGAATAACTATTCCTTTTCATATTCAATTAAAAGAAAAATACTCATAATTTGTCTAATAACTTAGTGATAAGATTCATTCTACTCTCATTTTAATCACATTAAAATATTATTTGATTAAAAACAAAACAAATGATTGTTATTTTTTAATGGTTAAACACACTTATTATCAAAACAAAAAGCAAAACAAAAATAAGTCATATTTAACTATTTGTCTACTTTTTTTGTTTTCTTTTTCTTCTTTATTCTTTAACTACTTTCCTATCTATGTTTTGATTTTTTTCCCTCTATAAGTCTTAATAAATTAAGAGCCTAGAAATCAAATAAATCATTTTTTTATATTTTTATATTATAAGAATAAAAAAATCTTCTAAACAATTGTTTGCATATTACGTGTTCGATTTTAAATTTCCTCAATAGCAATATAATTTGATTCAATGATAATTTAATTAAACGATTAACATATTCTTATTTAGGGTTACATGTTATCAAAGTAATGTTTAACTTCACTGTATTTTTTTATTCAAGCTAAATGAAGGAATAAAGTAACATTATCTTTTTATCAAATTATTTTAAAAAATATATAAATTTTTCATTTCTAAAATTATTTAACCATATTATATTATAATTAATACAAGTGCATATTTAAAGTAACTATAATATTATTTTCTTTTTATATTATATCTCAAGTAGAAATATATATTAATATACACGTGATTATAAAATATAAGTAACCTTTATTAATAACCAATTAATTCTTATATCTAAATTTTAATACAACACTTATACATTAATCAAGTCCTTGATGCATAGAATTGAATAAATTAATGCATAGGTATACAGTTTCTTTTTTTAATTTGTCTAATTATTTTTGGCTAGTATTATTAGACATTATTGTTAGAGAGAAATTTTTATTTAAAAAATAAATAATTTGCTTTAAAAATTTACTTGTTTTTCTGATTGTTTCCTCCAGAAGGAGATGCAATATTTGAAATTTTGTACGGCAATGGAATAACTTTTAATGTGAGTCACAGTATAGGCGGTGGTAAATGGGCCGAATGATAAATGACTCATCAACCACATGATTAGTGTTCGCTTACATCAACACGGTTTATTGCCCTTACATCAGCATATATTCAATTTTTTTATGATCTAACATATTCTAATTATGGAAACTGTCAACCTTTAAAGATTTTAAGCCAACTTTTTTTTTTAAATTAATGTAACTAGGTAGAACAGCGTCCAGCTAGTAAAAATATTATATATCATAATTATATAAAATATTTATAATTAATATGATAATATTTTTATTAAATATAATTATGTGATTAATAACTATAAATTTTCTCCGAAAAAAATAAATTAATTAATAATATCATATATTGTTTAATAATAAAAAAACTATTATTTAACAATCATGTCCTAATAGTATTATTAAATTTAAACACGATGTAATTTGCAAGAACACTCCACATATATTTTTAATAATTATTTTTGAAATTCTTTAATACAATCTTTAAAACATCTATATTCTTAAAAAAACTTATCTAGATTATGTGTAATTATAAGGTGCTAGTGTTTACCTCTTTTCAAATTGAATTTTGCAAGTGCCACGATCTAAGCCTTGTAAACCGTTGATGCATGGCATCATCAAGCACCAATTAAAATGTCGACAACATATTGCTTAGAGTCGTTCCACGCGATTCATGAATCTTACATTTTACATTCTCAAATACTTTATATTTTATTATTATTTTGATAAATGATAATCAATAATACTATTAATACCGTGCATTAATATATAATTATAATATTTTTTTATTTAATAATTAATAGAAGAAAATAGTAAGATAATAAAATTTGTATAGTGATATTGTCAAAATATAATTTAATAATAATAATAAAAATTTAATTAATATTAATAATAAAAACGTATTTTATATATTTTAATTATAATAATAAAAATAAATATTATTATCCTAAAAATTAAGTGATATATAAATAAAAGACGTAATAGATTTGAGTGATTTTTATTTTATTTTTTATCCCAACATTATTGTTGTCTCAAAGTTATAAATCATTTATTGATTTAAAGAATTTACATATATATATATATATAACATTTTAGTTTTTTTTTAATATTTACGTTGTTGTTGTTTGTTATGATATAATATGATTTTGCACCTAATTAATTGTATAAATATATAATAATAATAATAATAATAATAATAATAAATATTATTTTATCACAAAATAGTTTGAATATGTGATTTAAATTAATTAACATGGTTAGTTAAAGGAGAAAGAATGAACTCACTTGAAAGAAGTAGGATTGGAGGGCCATTCGGGCATGTACTTGTGAAGTGGATAGCAATGAAGTCTAAGATAATCTCTCCAATTATGAACTTTCTCCTTATTCACATTGAAACTCGTTGACAATCTCATAGTCTTTGAAGGGTCATCTGAGTATAATTTCAATTTCTCCTCCATAGGTAGTCCAAAGAATTCATGAGCTACCTCTAACATTTTCTCTACTCCTTCCATCACAACCCCATGATTGATTACCTAATAATTAGTAAAAAAAAAAATTAACTTAAAACTGATACATTAATGGTTAATTAATTATTATTATTATTATTTGTTTACAATGAATCCAATCCATGTTTGTCGTATATACGACATCACTCGTTAGTTATTTTCACACCACTCATAAGTTAATTTTCATGTGAGAGGGGATTCAAAACCACATCAAAAATAAAAATTGATGTTAATTTCTTTAAAATATTTCACAAATATCTTATAAACACTTATATATGTCTATCTACGATCACTATGCAAGTGAAGCGGAGTGACCAATTCAATAAAAAAAACTAACTCTTTTAAAATTATATTCATTGGTTAATATCAAATCATAAAAATTAAATAACTAATCATTTCATATTATTCAAGATCATTGTTAGAAAATAATATTCTACTTAAATAAATTTTTATTCTCATATTCTAGAAACTTTATTACGATATATACGATGCGATACCGATACCGATACTAATTGGATGATGGGTTAATTGATCAAGTATATATTGGTAATAAAAGTAAAGGAACCTGGAAGAAACCATAGGATTTACAGGCATCGCCAATTTGTTTAACAACTTGATCCCTGTCCTCACAACCCAAATCGATAATCGGAACGTTCTCGCAGTCAGAAACATCCAACAGTCTAGGCCGTTCATATTCTGGTCTGATATAACTTTCCGGCAAGTTTTGGTACCGAATTCCGGAGGATAAGACTTTTGTATACACCATATTAATTAATGGCAAATATTTTTGTTAGAGCCAGCAGAGACTAAAAGGACTATACTAACTAGCTTCTAGGAAACTTCTCCCTTCGATTGCGGTTTCCAAGTCATATCTCTTACTTATTTATAATAATATTCATGCTCTAAACTACTCGACCCCACCAATATTTTGTTAACACATTCTCACGAATGTCAAAATTTACAACGCAACACGAGTTCCTCATATGTATTCTCTCCGTGGATCAAACACGAGTACTATACTGAATTTTCACTTTCTATTAAATCTTGGGACTAACTACATCTTAAAACTCAGGTTACGAGATGAAGTATTGTTCTTGTTTATATATGTTTTTGATACTTCATATCCAATCGATGTGGAATATTTTAATACTCACACTCACATTGATAGTTCATCGATGAACGGTGGTGGGCATACAACTGCGTAACACGGGGTGAGTTTACCTGCTTTGATACCATTTTAAATTTTGAACCTAACCTTATCTCAAAACTCAGGTTATGAGATGAAAGATTGTCATTGTTTATATATGTGTTTGATACTTCATATCCAATCGATGTTGAACATTTTAACACTTTTAAATATTTTTTAAATTAAAAAAAATTTGTATGGTATCTAATTTTTAATTTAAATTGTGAAATGTTTCAAAAAAAAATTAATTGCGAAAAGTATACCTTTTAAAGTAAGTATTTCTTGTTTTATAACAATTTTGAACTTTTTAATTTTAAAACTTACTTTTAGTAAATTTTCTTTATTTTTCCTCTTTAATTATCTTGAGTAAATTTCAACATGATTGATAGATTAAATGTCACTGAATTATTAATTTTTAGTGTTAAAAAGTATGAATCTAATTTCAAATTTGATTTTTTTTTTAAATTTCAAATGTTACCAAATTTCAAAATTGAATCATAATTTTGAAAATAAAAATTTAAAACAAGATATAAAGCATATATAATTTTTAGATAAATCAAATGTCACTTATCGATGAGAAAAATTTAAGACTAATTTGTGTTAATTAGGGGTGTACAGTATTTAATCCCTTTCAAAATTTGTAAAATTTAAATAAATCAAATTAAATTATTCATATGTGTTAAATTAGATTAAATTGAACTCTTAAAATCAATCTGATTTAGTTTAGTTCGGTTATAACCGTTTAAAATATAAATATATTAAAATTATTTTATAATAATTTATTGATTTTTGATATATTATTAAACTCTTTTAATTTAGTTTGGAACATAGTAACCCCAACAATAATAACATCTTTATTTGTTTATCTACTTTCATTAAAATAATAAAAACAAAAATTTACTATTCTTAATGGATTTAACTATTATGCTATATATATTATATTTATAAATTACAAACTATATTGGATTGTTCAGAATAACACAATTTTTTACTCTAATTCAATTTATCAATTTTTTTTTGTTCAGTCCTAATGTCAATTTAAAAGTTATAATTAAATTGTGATTTTTAAAATAGTTATTTTTTTTCGTTGAGGTGCAATAAAACTGTTGTGTTTTGGTATATGAATAGTGTATATAACACAAGTTTTTGATGAATTTTAAATGATTATTATTAAATTAAAATACACAACTTTAATATTAAATTATTTAAGAGCAAAATAAATCACACCACATAACACTTAACAATTTATTAAGTTTTTATTTTCTGAATGAATAATATATACAAAACTTTAAATAGTTATGATAAAATTTTACTGAAAAAAACGACTCTACAAAACTTTTCTTATTTACCCATGGTAATATTAGCAAACGTTTTTTTTTTTTTTTTTTACCTTTGAGATGCTTATGATGCTTAAATCTTTTAACTATCCCTAAGAATTAGGATGTAAAGTTATTAGACCAAACTATAGATGTAAATTTAATATACTTATTATTAGCCCGTGTTTGGCTTAATATCATATTTTTAATTAGTTTGAGCCATAAATTATGGCAATAATACTAAATAGTGAGAAAGCTGACTTGATTTTTAATAATAATTTGATGTAATGTTAATAATAAATATAAATAAATTTACTTAATTATATTTAATAAAAAAATTATAATTGTAATATAAAGAAAAATTATTTAATATGAGTGATAGTGTGAAACATGATATTCTAAGGCATAAAACACACAAAGTAACAAATTCGATACGATAGGCAAATTAGAAGAGGAAAAATCGATTGGCTCACAACCATATGGTCCAGGTCAGTCAAGATACAAGAGAGTGATGATATATATAAAGAAAGAAAAATAGTTATTTATAATACATTATATTATAATTATAATTAATAATTTTCTATTATTATATTAGGTAAAAAAAAAATACTGATAAAAAGAATACTCATTTTATTTATTTATAGTTTCCACTATTTTCTCTTTTATTTCGATTTTGATACATGATCCAATATCAAGTATAAGAATTCTAGCTATGAGAATAAAATTTTAAAATCAATAATTTTTTTTAAAAAAAAATCTTAACTAAATGGACGCAACCTCAAAATAAAAGATGCACATGGGGATTCCACTAATAGATTGTATATTCTTAGTACTTTTTTTTTTTTTTATGTTTTATATATGATATCTTAATTTAAATTGGAATTCAAAATATCTCTACTTTATCTCATTACTACTCAATCATCATCTAAAGTCTAAAATAAAAAAGTAAGTTAAATATTTTATTAATAATTATTAATCCTACTTAATTTTAAAATAAATCTTATTTATAATAATCATTAAAAAAATAGATAGGGCATGCATACCTAGGGAACTATCGTACGTACTCTTATTAAAATCCTCATTCGTATATTAATCTTATTAATTAGAAGGACGAATAAAATCTTTTCCCATCCTTACAAGTTCAACATATATATACAGTCCTTTTTTGTTTTTGTTTTTGTTTTTGTTTTCCCTCTAAGAAAAACGCGTACGGTCATTAAATACATAAAGTGGTGATGGACCAGCCATGCATATACCATAATGTTGTATACATATCCTAGCTAGCTAGCTTTGGTTTATTTAAATTTTTGAGTAATTCATTAATTTTCTATATAATTTATGAAAGTTAATTATAAGTTTTATGTTTAAATTATATTAATTTATAAGAATTTAATAATATACATGAATGAATGATATATAGTTGGTTAATTCTAAAATAGATAGAAGTGAAATTAATTAATTAATTAAAGTGTGTCCATAAAGTTATCCACGTAAGATGAACTTGTGTTTTGGTTCAGAAATCAACTACTATGCACTCCTGAGTCCTGCTAGCCACACCCTTTTAACATCTCTTGATAACCTTATCATTTTTATTTTTATTTTTATTTTTATTTTCTGTGGAAGCTTGGTTGGTAAATAATCAAAGATATATAAATGCATGCAGGTGGATGGTTCCTATTTCTTTGCCAGCGACACGCATGCATTGATTACCTATCAAATGCACATCATTTTCTTAAATATATATCCCATGTGATCCTATTTCAATTTATTCGGTGGGGCCAATAATATATTTCTATTACATTTTTTTATTTAATAACAAAAATACAAAAATATATACACATAAATAATAACACATAATAACAAAAATACAAAAAATTATATACATAAATAATAACACATAATAACAGAAAAAATATGAATAATAAGTGCGTAAGATTAATAAAAATACTTACAAAAATAAATGAAGTGACAAAATGAAAGAAATGAATAAAAAATCGTATTTTGTAAATGAAAAATGAGTATAATTTTTTTGAGTATTTTACTAAAAAAAATAGAGGATCTAAAAGATTAGTTACACTACTACAATAAGGGGTATAAAAGTCGGTTTTTAACCGACTTTAAACAAATTTAAAGTCGGTTGTATGAACCGACTTTAAATTCAGAGACTTAAATTGTAAAGTCGGTTCATGCCATGAACCGACTCTACGTGTAGCGTCGGTTCATGCCGTGAACCGACTCTACGTGTAGCATCGGTTCATGCCGTGAACCGACTCTACGTGTAGCGTCGGTTCATGCCGTGAACCGACTCTACCTGACTCTACATTTTATTTGTTTTAATTTTTAATTTTCTTTTTCGTATAATAGTATATATAAATAACATAAAAACACTAAAATATAAATAATAATACTGAATAATTAACAATATAAATATATTTAATGACTTAATAATTAAATTTATTACAAAATCAAATAATGCATATAAATAACTTCAATTACAAATAAAATAATGTCGTCAAATTATGCCATCGAGTAAGCTTGGTTGGCGTAGAATCTTGATTGGCCTTCACAAGCATTATGGGGAAAAAAAGCTGATCCATATAACAAATATTCTCCTACATACATGAGCACGTAAAACATACATAAAAAAAGTAGTCTAAACTTCAGACGTACGAATGAAGAAATTAAATCATTATTGAGATTAGCACGTACAACGACATTCGATGAACTCATATTAGCATTATTAATCATTTGTCTATATATGAAGTTATCTAGAATCTCTACTACTATTTTTTAATGCTATATATAATGAACTCTAAATATGAAATCAATTGCATGTAACTTCGATTTCTTGGCTAAGTTTGTGTGAGTTTTGGTGCCCTTAAACATATGGAACACGTTCATATGCACCAAAACTCATACAAACCAAGAAACAAATCGGACCGACGTACGTACACCTGATTTGTACATTTAGAACTCATTATATATCATTAAAAATACTAGCAGAGATTCCAGATAAATTCATATTTATAAACAATGCATTCCCCTAAATACATGAGCATATATATGATTAATCATCATCAACCAAGTGATTTCAGACACAAGAATAGATATAGAAGGCCAAATCATTAAAAAATTTACTATTATGTTGTCATATGCTATTCAAGATCATCAGAATCTAAGCATGTTACTATATCATAATTACAAAGTAATATTAATTATACGTATAAATTTATCCACGCAAACCCACAAAACATTTTACATATTATTGAATACATACAAGTAATAATTCAAACATTATTATTACAAGAAAACAAAAAAACATAACTAAATCAAAAATTTATACAAAAATACGCTGTTCGATTAACGAAATACATTTACACGCTGATAAATTAGCACAAATTAAACGCTGTCCACTATATTTCGACTATAAAAAAGTCACTTTGTAATATTAATAATAATATATCACAAACCCTTTTTGATTTATCCTACTTGTCACAAGCATATGTATTTTACAAATTATCACAACCTCCGGTTTTTAACTCATACTTATATAAGTTAAGATCAGCCTTTGAATATAATGGATCATCCCATTTTATTAAAAACGAAATAAAGAATTATTTTGTTCTACCGCACGAAATATTGCACTCCAAATTAAGACATAAGAACATTCATAATTCGGGAATTAATCAATGGAATACCCATACGCAGATTTAACATTTTGCTAAAAAAAAAAGAACTGACAGATAATATTGTGAGAAGAGAAAACTTACAAACGTCCGTTCAAATGGTGGTTGGAGGTGGCCGAAAATGTAGAACGAAGGTGGCGCACAGTTAAGATTTTGGGAGAAAAGTGACTCGAGTGAGGAAGGAGAGGAAGAAGCAGATCGAAAACTGGAAATCTGCGTACTAAATGAGATGTTAGGGCATATATTAGGTGGATAGCGTCGGTTGACGTGGACAACCGACGCTATCCACCTAACATAGCGTCGGTTGACGTGGATAACCGACTTTAAATTCATTAAAAATCGTTTTTTTGTAAAAACCGACTTTAGACATCGACTTATATACCCCTTTTTGTAGTAGTGTTAGAGAGGAAGAAAACCCACTAACCAGCGTTGGAATTGGTGGTCGTAGGTGACCCTAAAATGAGAAAAAATGAAAGAGAAATGGAAGAGGTTATGAGTTTTTGAGAGTTATATAACGTTTGAAATAGTTTCTGTTTAGAGAATAAATAAGAAAAAAGAATTTATCCACGTATGTAGCGTTAGTTACAAGTGTCAACCAACGCTACATCCTACATGGATAACGTCGGTTCTACACCGATCCAACTTTAAATTCATTAAAAGTCAATTTTTTTAAAAAACTGATTTTACATATCGTCTTAAATACTCTTTTTTGTAGTAGTATATGGTAGAGAAAACAATCAAAAATATAAAAGATTGAATTTTTTTTTAAATATCATTATTACTTTCTGGCTTTATGCATACTGGGACTAATTTTTTTGATAGCATCTAGCCTGATTATTTATTATTTGTCAGGAATCATAGCTCTTTGTCTTATAATTATAACGTTAACAAATCTTAAAAATAATTAACATTCACACTCAGAAATAATAACACAAAATAAATAATAAAATAGATAATTAAAGATTATTATACAAAGATTTACATGATTCCAACACAAATATCATTTTGACCTAGTTTAAAATAAAAATGTAATGAGATTACTACAATACCTTCTATCAAAATTATCAATGTATCCCTATATGTTCTAATATTATTTTCACTTATGTGCCACAATTCTAACGCTATCATTTAAATTATCAATGTATCCCTATATGTTCTAATATTACTTTCACTTATGTGCCACAATTCTAACGCTATCATTTTGTAGTGTGGTGTGATGAATAACTTGAAAAAGGAATATCCGAATGTACCAATAACAATATTAAACATTATATAATAAAATAAAATATAAAAACAGAAATAGTATTTCCAAAGATGTTATATCGACCATCGTCATGTTTTTAAGTTTTAATTTGTACTACAAAAATACTAATATCCCTTAATTCTATTTTTTTTTTGTATTCACAATATTTATATTAAATAAATAATTTAAATTTTTAGATAGTATTAATATCTTAACCCATTGAAAAACAAATACAACGTAGAGCTAGAATACAACCATACTATATATATTAATCATATGAATTTATTAATTTATATTAATCATATGAATTTGACTATTATTATTTTTATTTTGTAATAAATTTTAGTTGTTTTTTTCACGATTATCTCAAACATAATTATATATTATTATACATGTGTTTATTATCATGTATAAAATTAATTCTTTTATCAATGTAAACTTAGTAAATTTTATACTTGCTGAAAATATGAAAATTATGGTAAATTCATTAAATCACGTTCAAAAATTATTTACTACATGAAATAACTTAATTTATTAAGTCTTAGAAAATTGTACTTTATGTACAAGAAATATATAATTAGTTAAAATGAAAGGACCGACATTTATTTCAAAACGATTGAGTTGAAATTCTTAACCCATTTTAAGATTTTTCACAATTTTAATTATGTTTTTAATTTTTTTTTCTATGTAATTTGTGTGAAAACAAAAACACTCTTAGTCTATAAAATAAATTTTATCTATTATTATAAATTTATTAATTTTTATGATTTATGAATCAATTAGATATTTTTAATAAAGGTGATAGAAAGTACAAAATATTATTTACTCTTATAATGATTATTTTATTAAGAATTATATAGCTAATATAAATTAAATAAAAATAAGTAATCATGTTTGATTTTGTATTGTTATTATTGAATGTTATAATATTTATATTTAAATTATTATATTTTAAATTTTAATAAAATTATTAAATATAATATATAAACAAGTCATATAATGAGTCTTACTTAATATCCTAAAAAACAAACTTATATAACAAACTCTATCATAATTGATGAATTTATTACATTGACTTTTTGCACTAAAAAAGCTGAATGGTTAAGGAATTTATTATTAGAGATTCCTACACTATTGGTATCTATTCATTATGACATGAATTATAGCTAAATATATAATGGTAAATTTAGATATATTAGTTTAAGATACAATTTTTGTGTGATAATTGCTCATGGATTGATTATCATTAATTATGTCAAGTCATGTGACCTAACAAAAGACCTTACAAAGGATATATTTTTGAAAACATCACGGGGATGAGATTGAAGCCAACCTAGATCACAAATGATGAAAACTCAACACAACCCTTAAGACATTAAGATCATGAGTTTAACAAGAGTACATCATATGTTTATGATTGGAAGTACAATAATAAACAAAAAAGGTGTATCAAAGGAAGATGTGCTTGGTATGCATAATGGAATGAGAAGGATAAGTTATTTAACTTTTAATGAACTTATAACAAAATTATTTATAAAATTCTTAAGCTATGTGGGCATTCTTGATAAGTTCAATTATGTAAGTATTGAGGATGGTGACATTTTCTATGTAATTTGACTAGCTATTGGAGCATTTATGAAAAACCTTGATATAAGACACGAGGTCAATCACGTGTTAATGAATAAAAGAACAATAGAGATGAAGATAACTTATGTGTGAAACATATCTAGTTAATCAAATAAGGTTGCTAGTTCAAAGGCTTGCCTACCATTTTACATTGGATAACTTTGATATGTTTTCATTAAATAAAGGTTCAAGTCCAAATGACACCTTTATTTATGCGTAAATCTTCGGATCATACTTCATATAAAAGTTTTCTTGCATTTTATTTTGAAAATGACAAGGGGTTATGGAAGGGATTTTCAAAATATTTGGAATTAGTCCTACTTCTAAAAAGTGAAAGTCTTAAAAAGATTTGGAAAGGATGTGATGATAAACCACTATCATGTGGTAAGAGTATGACTTTCTAATTGCACCAATTCATTATAACCTTTTAGATCCATAAAAGGTTATAATGATTGATTCATAATTTTTGGATTTGATGAACTGTTATGATGGTTGATCATAACCATTTATAAATGATTTTTGTTAATCAAGGGTTGACCCATGTTGATTAATGGTTGATCGATCAAAAGAGTTACAGTCTAAGCCATACAATCATTAAGGTATGATTTAGATCTTTGATTGATAATAAAACATAACTTTTTCATTAAATAGAGTTATATTATTTGAGATCTAACCATTGAATCAAGATCTAAAGGCTAGAAATGAATAAATACAAACCAAATGAATGGATGCAAATTATTTTATAAATATCAAAGGTACCAAGCCATAAAATCCATCCACATCAATTATATTCTTATTAACTTCCTTTCCCAAATATTATTTTCCGATAAAATATTCATAAGTTATAAATATATAAAATAGTATTTTAATAACTACATTATTAAAACACTATATATATCTTGAATGCTATTCAAGTTTAAGATATTTTATGTTGTCTTTCTCAATACATATAGTAGAAAACAAAAGTTTCATTATATCTTAAGACATATTTATTAAACCCTATTGCATCATCGAGTTAGTGAGAATAAATAAGGTCCTAAGGAGAACAATATTATACCGTATCTCGAAGTTTTTATTAAATTTTACAAAGTTCAACAAAAAATTCTTATTTAAATCAATAATCTTAAGACGTTATTTTTGCATAATGACACCATTATTATCTTCATTTTGTGAATTTGTTGTCGATTTTGTTAAATTAGGGAGTTTCTATGGAGGAAAATTTCGACCTTAAAAAAACTATATTTTCTTTTAATAAGTTTAAATGTAATATATATTCACATTACACCAAAATTGGATGAAAATGAAAATTAGTCACAGGAGATACTCTTAGAAGACAAAAGTATGAACAAGATAACTATGTGTGAGAGGGAATTTACAACTAAATAAGAGATATGAGATACTTTAGAAACTCAATATATACAGGAAGATATTACAAATAAGAAATTTTTAGCTTTTAAAAAGTATGGAATGCTTTGTAGGTTTTTAATAAAGATGATAAATACTTTAACGATTTTTAATAATGGTGACAAAAATATCAAATATTATTTAATTTTATAATTTTTTTAATAAAGTAATATATAATTAAAATATAACCATGTTTGATTTTGTATTCTTTTTATTATATTTATAATTTGAATTATCATATTTTAAATTTTAGTAAAATTATTAAATACAATAGATACACGTGTCATATAACGAATCCCACCTTGGATCTCAAAATTGTTCGGACAAACTTCGATGCTCTAAAATAATATTTTAGTGTTGAATTCAAATAAGTGTTTATTTACAGTGTGAGATTAGAGTGAAAGTAAGAAATTATTTTTAAAATCAAACAAATAACTGGTTTAGTCTTTATTTTCAACAAAAAAGTCGGTAGCAAAATATATAATATAATTATATAGCTAATGATTTTTTTTCTTAGATATATAACTAATGATTGATTGTTTCCAATGTGCAATTTTTGTTAAATAATGTAGTTTAAATTGTTGGTAATTTCTTTAACTAAACCATACTTTAATGGTTAGGGAGTTCTATATATCAGACTTCCTCGGTAACTAATAAATATTTGTTTTATTTCTTTATTAAAGGACGGCTGAAAAGGCAGGCGATGATCTACTCTTAAGTCTTATCTATGGAAAACAAAATATTAATTGTTAGACAAATTTAAATTGATGATTCAGGTTAATTACAATAAAATATATTGATTTTATAAAAGATAATAAAAAATTAAAAAAAACATTTAAAACCAAAATTTAGTCAAAATAACCTAGCCATTATCACAATTATTGAGTTTATGATTATGTTTTACATCAGATTAAAATAGTTGATTTTATATTCATTTAATTCGATCTTATCTTTTAATCAGATTAAAACATATTAATCCAAAATCAATCTAATTAACTTTTAAATTCGATGCAATCCGATCTGTAATCTATTTAGATTATATCGGTTTAATCTGATCAATCCATAACCTATTCATTTTGAATTAGTTAAATCTGATCAATTCGACCAATAAATTTAATTAACTCTATTTTTAATATTTTTGAATAAAAAATTTAAATTTTCACATAACATAAACTTATATAAACTAAAAACCCTTAAAATACAAAATAAAAGGTTAAATATGACTCAAATAGTCAAATATATATATATATATAAATAATACAATCCCAATTACAATAGTCATTTTAATAAAGTTAACAATTCATTCAAATAATAAATAAAATGATAGTTTACAATAATCTAAAGCTAAATTAAGTTGATCATTTTAATTTTTAACATCCATCGAGCATCTTAAAAATAAGATTAGGTCTTGAGTCTTGAGAGCAATAGCAAAAAACTTATGTGTTTCATTATCTATTAACCATATTTTAAAAAATGTTAGTAAACTGATAACTAAATACATATAAAATAAAATAATTATATATCATATTCAATCAAGGGTAATATATTTAAGGACTCCTAATATATCTACAAGATAAAAGACAAAAAAAGTGATGAAAATATTAAAACATCAATTATAAGAGAATGCTATCAATTAATAATAAAAATTAAAATAATATTACCTACTTCAATTGCCTCAATATCATAAAATGACTTACGAATGTTAATTATTAGCGATGATTAAATCCATTTTTGAGTACAAATAAGTACTTGGACATTTTTTGGGGACAATAAGCTTATAAAAGGATCAATAACTATTTCTTTGGAAGAAAATGCAGATTCAAAAGCTACAATTGATATAAGTATAGCTAAAACACTTTTGGCAACCTTAGAAAGAACCTTGTACCTCGATAAGTTCAAATTTTATAAACGTAAAAAACCAAAAGACTCATCATCTACATCCTCACATGTCTCACCCAAATATTTATTCACTTCACTTTGTTTGTATCCTTATTTTTAATTTTGCACTTAGTTTCTCTCTTTAAAATATGCATTTCAGTCACATCTATTTCACTCTCTCGTCTTATATTAAATAAATAACAAATCAATTCCCATCTATCTCATTTTTTATTGTGTATTTTTGTTTCTAACCTAACCAAACTCAACTCATTCGTTCTCTTCTGCCTCTCAATCCTAAATATTCAACTTCCATTACAAGCTATTGTTTCTAACCTAACCAGGAAACAAACAAAGAAATTACAAGTTAGTGTTTATTTGTTTCTCTATGCAAATCAAAAAAACAAGAGCAAGAATTTAATTTAACAAAAAATAGAGAAATAACCTCACCCAACACATGTGAAAAACTTAAAATGATGAGCATAAGTTGGGTATGTTGTCGATGGAGATGTTGGCCGGTGGTGGTTGTCGTGAAAAATTGAAAATGATGAATATGAAGGAAGTGTGAGAAAGAGTGAGGTGTGAGTAGAGGTTAAAGAGATGTTGGTGGCCAAAAAAATGAAAATAACAAGTAGAATTGTAGAAGGCGAGAGAGGCGTGAACAGGAGGTGAGGGAGGCAGGTTGTGTGAGTCGTGACGTCGTGAGGATTGGGGAAGAAGAAGTGAGGCATGACGGGCTAACGACGTGTGGGCGTGAGGAAGAGGAAGTGAGGGCGACGATAAGGTTGAAAAATGAAAATGAAATGTAGAACAATAGAACTATTAAAGAGTGAAGTGAAAACGTTTAAGGTTTTTTTAATTATAAAAAATGTTTTAGGGTTTTTAATTTTGTTAATGTATGATGTGGTGTATAATAGAAATATGAATGACCAATGAAGATATGACTAATGTATAAATGTAAATATATATTTAATTATTTTTGATCTGATGAGATCAGATGTTATATAGTAAAATTTGTTATCTGATTTTAACTTAACAGATTAAAAACTTTTCCATCCAATCCGATTCGATGGTTAGATCAAAACTGTTAAAAAATTAAAAGATCAGATTAGATTGGTCAGATTAATCAAATGATTGAATTTTTTGCATATCCTTATTTATGATGTAAAATGCGGTCGTCTATTTTTTTTATGATATATACTACCATAAAATTTTACAATAAATTATTTTATATTATATAATGTATTAAAATTATATTACAAATAAAAATAATTCATCTTTTAAATAATATAAGTGTCATTCAGATTTTTTTTTTAGTTTTATAAGAATTTTAATATTAGAATGTCGGTTTTATATTGTAAAACTGATATGATATTCGAGGGATGCTGCTATTAAACTTGTAGTATCTGTAGAATGAAAACCAACATCGACTAAAATTTTCTTTTCAATTTTAAAAAGTTGTTCTACTAATAAATAAATTCATAATTATTATAAAAATAACAACATAATATTACACTTCATTAATATAAAATTAAATTGTTTTAAGTATGGATTTTTGTCTATGTTTTATGTTTTTTTTGCAACAGTCGTTAATTTAAAAAAAAAAAACTGTAAGATTTTTAATCTAATCAATTAAAGCTAGCATGATAATGGTGAATAATCCAATCTTTGATGGCTAATGTAAGATATATAATTTAAAAAAAATTTATAATACAATATTATACATAGGATATAATATTTATTAATATCGGTACATTAGAGAAAAAAAAGTCTTTAAACCTAACACTGAACAAATTATAATCATTAAATTTACTACAGCATGCCGAACGAATTACAATAATTAAATTTGCTACGGCATACAGAAAAAATTACAATATTTAAATTTACTACAGCATCATTACTTGTAGCATTTCATTTTATTACACATTTGTACATAATATTCGTTTATCATACACAGCACTGGAGATGGTTGTTAAGAAGCAAATGTCACATAATTGGTTGGACGCCAGAAGATATAAAATATGACGACACTCAAATAAAGACAACCGTACGTGGTCGACGATTTTGATCTTCCACCATTTCCGAGTCGATCGACCTTAAGATTTCAAGAAGCGAATATCCTGCGAGAAGAATTAATTGCATGCTAATTTCGTAACTGCATGCAAATATCCTGTGCGTTTTAGTTCCCTGATTGCTAGTTTAATAATCATGATTAAAATAGTTATTATTGGAGAGGGGAATAGTTGAAATTAGGTAGGTTGTTTTGAAAGATTTAGACAAATTTATGTTACATTATACGATCAATTTTATGATATTTTTGATTTATATCATACTTAAAAATAACTTCTCCATGTTTTCAATAATAAAAATATAAAATAAAATAAATAAATAAATGTGTAGGGCCTTTAGTAGTTGATTAGTGATTGAGTTCCCAAGGTCTCTTCATGTTTTTTGTTCAATCAGCTCGCAAAGTCTTTGGTCCTTGTCATATAGCCCTATAAAGTTTTGGTCTTTGTTTGTCATTTAAAAATCATGCTACATTTCTCTACATTCATTCATTTTTTCTCTATTACGTATCTGTCAATTTCACTTCTTCAACTTGATTGGCTAATTTTTCTAGATAAAAAATATTATTGGAAAAAGAAAAAAAAATTAAGCTGATATTTTAGAATCACATAACAACATATCTTACCCTCAAATTAATATACTCAACAAATTTAGCCATTAGATATATAATAATCATTTGTCATTTAAGTTGATGCTTCAAAGGAAGAATTTACCAATTTAGAAACAATAAATAAATGGAGTCTTATGTACCTGTCTATGTAACTGCCTTTAATTTTTTTCTAATTACCTATAAGCATTTGATGCTTTTTATTTATTATTTTTAAAAAATATAGCTAAATATACATATTTTATTTGTAGAATAATATTATAGGTAAAGTAAATAAAATGTAAACCAAATCTTTTGTTGATAATTAAAATAACGAAACCTATCGAAGGGCATCCATCATTCAAATTGTATTTTGGTTTTTGCATGCATGTCTACGTCATGACACGGCATGCTGTTTTGTACATGGCCACCTATAGGTCATTTATATATGGTCGGTACGACCTAAAAAAGTTAGCTATACTTTTTATGTATTTATTATAGTTTATGTTATTTAATACCCTTAATTTTTTTTTATCTAGATATTAAATTATATCATTTAATATTATTATAAATATATTTACTAAATTTTCAATTTATATTTAAATTTGATTATTAATGATCAATTATTCAAAACATTGAAATTTGTGTTTCTAATATCTTTTACAAAATTTTATGCATTATTTTTTAATAACTAAATTAAACTAATTTTTTATTTTTATTATTTTCTTTTATATGATGCCAAAATCATCTATATTTACGTTAATTTTACAAGTGATATATACCTTCTAAATTCCTACATCGAGATGATAAATTATTAATATTGTTACTATTAAAACACAAACAGACAAAGTTTAGACTCATTTTTTCAAATATTTGGCCTTATCATTAGGTATGTTGAAAACCACAATGATTCCAAACTGCACTTCAAGAGTCTAGTATCCATGCTGCCCCGACTCCAAACTCGGCTCGGGATAATGCATGAAATTAGATCTATAGTTGATGTCGTAGAAAAAAGAAGAAATAACTATACACAAAAGAGTTCTTTAATTTGTATTATTTTCTTCATGTTTTCATTACAATTGTATAGTTATTTATAATGAAATTTTACTCCTTCAATTACTCTTTAAATTAAGCATTCCTTGATTTACTCCTTGAATTAAGGATTCCTTATTTTACTCCTTGAATTAAGGATTCCTTATTTTACTCCTTGAATTAAGATCCTTGTTTTATTCCTTGAATTAAGATCATTGTTTTATTCTTTGAATTAAGATCCTTGTTTTATTCCTTGAATTAAGGATTAATATCCAATACTCCCTCTCAAGCTAGATCCAGAAGGTTTATGGATCCAAGCTTAGACAAAAGTCGTTGAAACTGATGAGAAACCAAGGGCTTGGTGAAGATATCAGCCAGTTGGTCGAAACTTCTTGTATAATGTGTCTGAATCACCTGTGATTGAACTTGTTCACAAAATTATTGACAAACAACTTCAATGTGTTTTGTCCTCTCGTGAAGCACTGTGTTTGATGCTATATGCATGGCTGCCTGATTGTCACAAAATAAGGACATAAGAAGAGTTGTAGAAACACCTAAATCACACAGAAGACCTTTAAGCCATATCAACTCACACGCAGTTCAAGCCATTGCTCGATACTCAGCTTCGGCACTTGATCTGGCGATGACAGTTTGCTTCTTACTCTTCCATGTGACCAAGTTTCCACCGACAAATGTACAGTAGCCAGTGGTGGACTTGCGATCGATTGCATTCCCTGTCCAATCAGCATCACAATACCCCATGATTTGTGTGTTGTCATTCTTCTTCATGATGATACCACGACCCACTGATCCTTTTAAGTAGCATAAGATCCTTTTAACAAGGGTCAAATGCTCAAGTGTCGAGGAGTGCATGAATTGGCTTACAATACTTACAGAATATGTGATGTCAGGTTTGGTGATTGTTAGGTAGATCAACTTACCAACCAGTCGCTGGTAATAACTTATATCCGTGAGTGGCGTGTCCTTCAAGCTAGGTTTGAGCTTGCTGTCAAGAGGGGTAATGACTGGTTTAGCATCGCTCATGTTAGGTTCCTTGAGCAAATCTAGGACATATTTTCTTTGTTTAAGAAAGAGTCCCTTGTGCGAGGTTGTCATTTCTATACCAAGAAAGTTGATAACTGTATTTTATATAGTTATTTTCATCTATTTTATTAATTATAAACGCTATGTTCTTCGTATTTTTAGTTAATTTTAGTATAATAAATTAGTATTTACTGTTTTTCATATATTTTAAGAAAATTAAATAATTTGTATCAAAAACTTACTTAATTGTAAATTTGTTTCCAAAAATATAATTTCAAATAAAAGAGTATTTAATTGCAATTTATAAAAGTCGAAAATATAATTTAAATTAAAATCGGGCTTAATTTTAATTAGAAAAGGGCTTAACTGTAATTAAAGAAAGTTGAAAATGTAATTTCAATTAAATTTTGGGCCAAAATACAATTAATTAAAGTTTATTTGTCGCCGCAGGTGAGAAGAATCCACGCGTCATATACCACGCGCGACCCATGAACCGTCCAATCAAAGAAGAAACGGCTGTGATTGGCGCGTCTGTATCACACACGACCAACTCGCGTGGGTGCAAGTCTCTGTTCTTCACGCGGCTTGGCGCCCTAGTGGGGCCCATCTGTCGCGTAGCTCGGCGTGCAGGTGTGACCCACATGTCTAACGCGTCCAGCCGTTGTCCCCCCCATGTTACGCGCGTCTCTGATCTCTACGTGCAACGAATCAGACGCTGACACGTGGCATGCACTTTGAATTAAAAAATCAAGACGATGCCTCTATGTCTACGCATGATTTTTAAATAACATTTTAAATATCGAAAATCGATACGTGTGAGTTTTATTTTTCTATACAAATTTTTATGCGTTTATTAAAAAAAATGTAATATTTTAGATATATTTTTTTAGCTATAAATATGAGATATTATGATAGAGTTAAGAAGTTTTTTGAGGTGTTTAGTTTTTGAGATTTTTTGTGTTGTTCGATTTTGGACTATAGAACACGTAGAAGCCATTTTTTGGCTTGTATTATGATCTGCGTGTGCCAAATATTTGTGCTTCAGACATGTTTTAATTTTCTGTTTTCTTCATCTCATTTTTCTGAAATTGTTGTAATTTTTATTTTAAATTTATGAAGTAATTTAATTTTTTTAGGGTTGCATTTCATCTAAATTTATGAAGTAATTTAATTTTTTTAGGGTTGCATTTCATCTAAATTTATGAAGCTTTTATTTTAATTATTTTTGAACGATTTATAAGACGTTTGAGTTGTTTATTCTATTTTGTGCTTAATGCTTTTGATTATTTACGAATTTTATCAAATGATCCGTGGCACAAAAATAAACTTGGAAGAGGCATTTTTGTGTATATTGCTCATAGATAGAATGACATGTATGATGAAGGATAGGAATATACTCTAATTGTATGTGTGGCCATTTGAGAACTTAAAACGTAATAAATCTCGGTGAATTTAATTCTCATAAGAATATAGTGAATTAATTTAACTAGGTGTGTTTATACGGAGCTCGGAAGAGATGTATGAATAAAATTAGAAGTTTGTGGTTGACAAATTAAATGTACTAAAAAAATATAAATCAAAAGAAAATAAAATGATTTGAGTTGATTAATTTGATGAAAAATTGCAATACTAGATTTTTTTTATTTTTTTATTAAACTTTTTTCTTAAATTTGTTACAATCAACAATCATTTTGAATAAAATCATAGAGAGATAATTTTAGTAATCAACAAACTGTAGTAACAAATCTCTGTGGGAACAATAAGTTACTTATCAAATTTTATTACTTGTGACCGTGTATGTTTGCACGTTTTTATGTTCTTAAAATAAGACAACAAAAGTACTTCAATATCCCAAGGTCTTTAATTGCAAACTTTGTCTGAGGGACTATTTGAGGTTGAAAATGACGTCAACATTATCACCTGTAATTATCAGATCATCTACATAAATCAGCACAACCAATTTTCCCATAGCTCCTATGCGAACAAATAGTGAGGAATCGGCATTGCTTCTTTTGAAACCAACACTAGTAAGAACTGAGCTTAGCTTGGCATACCAAGCTCGTGGGGACTGTTTCAAATCATAAATGGATTTGTGCAATTTGCACACTAAATCTAGTTCATTGCTTTGAGGATGCCCGGGTGGCAATTTCATAAAGACTTCTTCTTTGAGATCACCATGCAAGAATGCATTCTTCACATCCATTTGGTACATAGACCACCCATTGTTTACAGCCACGGACATTAGCACTCTTACTGTGTTCATTTTTGCAACAGGTGCAAATGTTTCTTTGTAATCCACCTCGAATGTTTGAGTGAATCCCTGAGCCACCAATCTTGCTTTATACCTCTCAATTGATCCATCTGACTTGAATTTGAGCTTATAGATCTATTTTCAACCCACGAATTTCTTGCCTTTTGGAAGTTTGGTGATGCTTCATGTGTTGTGTTGATCTAGGGCTTTAAGTTCTTCGTTGTTGGCCTCATGAAAGTTTTGAGGCTCACTGTAACTCGATATAGTGCTGAGGAATGCGGCATGGGCTGGTGTCACTCTCTTATATGACACATAATTTGAGATGGGATGTGTGGGTTTGTAGGTGATAAAGTCTTGAAGTCTTGTGGGGGGTTGCCTAACACGCATTGGTTTACGTCGTGGAGTAGGAGGAGTTATCTCATACTCGTTCACATCTTGTACCATATTGTGAAGATCATCTTGATTATCACCATCTTCATGCAGTGTACCATTAAGACGAGACCCTTCATTGTTACTTTCAGTGAGAGATGCATCAATGTTGACATGGCTGGGATCTTGTTGTTGTGGAGCCTCAAATTCGATTCTTGGTAATGGAAACACATCCAAAATGCCATCCCTTAGACTTGTGATTTCATGTGACTTGCTAAAAAAAGGGTTAGTTTCATAAAATTGAACATCTTTACACATAATTAATCTCCTAAGTTGGGGATCATAACATTTATATCCCTTTTGTGTAGATGAATAACCAATAAAAATACACTTAGCAGCTCTAGGATCCAATTTATCTCGATAATGAGATTGAATATGAACAAAATAGATGCAGCCAAAGACTCTAAGGTGTGAGAGGTTAATTTTCCTTCCTTTCATAACCTCTAGGGGAGACTTGAAATCCAAAACTCGGCTGGGTAATCTATTGATGATATAAGTAGCTGCCATAACCCCTTGGGACCAAAATCTCTTTGGTACATTCATTTGTAGCATTAATGCTATAGTTTTTTCAAGTAAGTCTCAGTTTTTGCGTTCAGCTACACCATTTTGTTGAGGTTTGACAACACAACTTGTTTGATGCATAATGTCATGAATGCTCAAATATTGTTTCATGATATGTGACATGTATTCAGTGCCATTGTCAGACCTTAAGATTTGAATTTTAAAGGAGAAGTGATTTTTAACAAGGTTATGAAAGTCCTTAAATACTTTCATAACTTCATTCTTAGACTTTAAAAGATATAACCATGTGACTCGAGAGAAATCATCAACAAAAATCACAAAATACTTATAACCATCAAAAGATTCATTAGTTGGTCCCCATACATCTAAATGAACTAGTTCAAAACACTTACTAGCCCTAGACAAGGAAGAATTAAAAGGCAATCTAGTGGCCTTAGACAAGTGTCAAGTTTCACACGTAATTGCATCATTTCCTAAGTTTGGAAATAAAGTTGACAAAATTGGTGGAGAAGGGTGAGCTAAACGTTGATGCCACAATTGATTATCTTGGAAAGGGTTAAACTTGGCTTGAAACCCTCTCGGATTGCTCTTGGATATGTAATAGAGACCATCTAAGCAAAATCTTTCACCAATTGTCTTTTTGGTGGCACAATCCTGAAAAATGACATTGTGAGGAGAAAAAATGGCTAAACAATTCAAGGTATTTGTGATTTTTTCTACAGACAGAAGTTGGAAGGGAAAAGAAGGTACATATAAAACCACCGACTCGATTTCATCTGACATTAATTTTATTTTTTCCTTTCCTAAAACCTTTACATTCTCACCATTTGCAATTGAAACTTGAGAAGGATTTGCTAATTTTTTAAACTTATGAGACTTTGACACATAGTTTGTCATATGATCTGTGACACCTGAATCTACAACCCAAAAATCATGCAACATATTTATTTTAAGAGCAGTTTTAAAGGCTTTTATGATACCTTGCATGTCCTCTTGTGGTATGAGTTTTGTATCTGCCAAGAAACCCGCAAACTTGCCTAGCAATGCTATCGAGTTTCCTTCTTCTATGCTATCCACACAGTCAATTCTAGCTCCTCTTGTCTTGCTTTGAAGATACAACATAAACTCATTCATGAGTTCAGCTGGATTCGTTGTGAAGTTCTTGAATGGATCAGACCCATTAGAGGTAGAGGCAAAATCATGATTTGATGGTGTGCAGTATGATTCACTTTCTGTAAACCCTTATCCTTTATAAAATCATGTTTTAATTCTGGATGTAGAATCCAACATGTGTCCTTAACATGGCCCGTATAGTTGCAGTGTTGACACTCCAAGTTTGGATGCTTCTCTTTGTACTTCCTCTCGTTGGTTAGATAGGCTCTTGCCTCAGGTGCACTAGCCATTGTACCCTTGTTCATGACTTTCCTCCTTACTTCTTCACGTTGAATTGTTGCACATACATTGGTGAAGGAAGGAAGTTCAGTATTCATGAGTATGTGGCATCGTATATCTTCATATGTTGAATCGAGACTGGATAGAAGTTGAAATATCTTATCTTCTTCCGCTCTCTTTCGTAGCAGAGCTATATCGGTTGTATGAGGACAATATATTTTCAACTCATTCCACATGCTTTTCATGCTTCCTAAGAGTTATACAAAAGGCTTGCCATCTTGTTGCAGATCTGAGATGTCCTTCTTTAATTGAAAAACTCGTGCAACATTGTTTTGACTGTCATACATTTCCTTGACCGTCTCCCATAGTTGGTATGAAGATTCAGAATAACTGAATATTTTAGCTAATTTACGTTCCATGAAATTTAGGAGCCATGACATAACCAACTGATCCTTACTAAGCCAGGATTCATAGGTTAGTGAGGAAACATCAGGTACTTCTATGCTTCCATTTATGAACCCCAACTTGGCACTGCTCTTGACCAAGGTAAGTAATTAAACTCATTCAACAAGACTGAGCTTAATCTTTTATTTGAGTTAACATCCACCTCATGCATATTCATAAAGGAAAACACCAATGAATTTTCAGCTTCTGATCCTAGTGGCTTGTCTTCAGCCATTTCAAAGATTGAAGATACTAAGATAATAATAAAGCATAAGCAATTTAATTTTCCTGCTTTGATACCATGTAAAAAAAGAAGAAATAACTCTACACAAAATAGATCTCTAGGTTGTATTATTTTTTTCATGTTTTCATTACAATTGTATAGCTATTTATAATGAAATTTTACTCCTTCAATTACTCTTTAAATTAAGCATTCCTTGATTTACTCTTTGAATTAATTATTTCTTGTTTTACTCATTGAATTAAGGTACTTGTTTTATTCTTTGAATTAAGGTACTTGTTTTATTCTTTGAATTAAGGATTAATATCCAATAGATGTAATAATAGGATATAATATATATAATTTAAATAGTAAATAAAATATATTATTTTAATCTCATATATATATATATATATATTATTAACTTACAAATAACAACTAAATTTATAAATTAGTATATATAAATTTTTAAGAAAATATTTAATAAAAATAATACAATTGATATAAATATAAAATATAAAATACTATTATAAATTATTTTAAAAAATAACATAATACTTATAATATAGTTTATTTTATATATTTTTTAAAATTATAGTTATACCATAACTTAATATATTAAACAATTCACAAGTCATGATGTCATTGATTTATGTTTATAATTTATCATATAGTTATTTTATTATTTAATATCTAATTAATATATCACTCAATACATTTAACAATTTAATGAATATATTATTGCTCTCTTTTTATGAGAGTCATTAAATAGTGGAGATAAGCGTTGAGCCACACATGATTCAGAGAGGACAGATGACCCTTCAAATTTTCAATAATTCTTTTCATATTATATTTACAAATATTCATATTTTATTTTATAGAAATACATAATAATATCTCTTCTCAAATTTAAAATTTAAAATTTAAATATTTTTTTTATTTTTTTATTATTTTACATACTCATTTAATATTCACCATATTTTTTTAATTTTTACTATAATATTATAAAAAAATTATTATTTGTATTCTAATATAGGGATAAAAGTTTGATTTATAAGTTTTGCTAATTCAATTTTCTTAGTGTAAGTAAGTTTTCTTAAAAAAAATCATAGTTTTTTTTCATGCAATTTACCTACTCTTTATGACACAACATATAATTATATAACTATTGTTGTTATGTATAATATTATATTTTTGAGTTTTTGTCTAAATTAGATACAAATACATATTTGACATATAATACTAGCAGTTGATTGCATAAAATTATTGTGTATAAATTTTGTATAATTTATAAAATAGCTCGTAAGTACACAAATCATTTTATAACAAATGATAAATAGACTTCAAAGATCAATCCAAAGAGAAATCATGTGATTTTTAAATTATTTAACAAATTCTTAAAAATGAAATTAAAAATCTAAACATCATGTCATGATTGTTTTAATTGACTATCTAAATTATTTACAGAAAAATAAATAAACATTTAATAAACATTTAAATAATTAAATATTTATCATGCAGTACATAATTTATGTTTTATATTAATTAGTTAATCATGCTCACTCAATATTAAATAAGTTATTAAATATATAAATTAAGATTATTGATTATTGATTATTTTTATATAAATAAATAGAAGATTAAATAAGTCTATAATTTTTTATTAATTAAAATTACGTACATCTTTGATAGGATCACTCAATTAATTTTAATTAAATTGTGTTTTTTTCCTATGAAATTAATGAACCATTCAATTTCTCTAACAATTTAAACTCTTATTAGCGTATTTAAGTTAGTTTGATGATTTAAGTATCTGAAATCTAACTTTAAGATTTTAAACTATTACTAAAAATATGTACTCAATATATCTTTATATAGTAATTGTTGTAAAAATCTTTAAAATAGAATTTCCGCTCTAACCATACAATTGATATAGATCAAAGATTTATGAGCATAACTCTAAATTAGATCCAGATAATTAAATCATAAATCTAACTCTTATTTAAAATCTTGATGAAGAAATTAAACTTAATTTATTTTATAAAAATAATTTACCTATCATAATATTTCACAAACGTAACAACATTACTAATATTGCATACTATTTATATTGAGACATGCATAATTTAATAAATAATCAATAAATTAAACATATATGTAAAGTAACACTTAAAGATTATCCAAAAAGAATACATTTAAATATATTTGATGGCATGGCGTGGCGTCCACATAACTTGCCCAAAAATTTATATTTTAATATTTTTGGTCATAAAAATAATATTTATTGAATAACAAGCAAATATTATGTAAAAAATCTGTTAATGACTATACTTTCATAGAGTCATCAATGTATACGGTTTTAGGAACAATTCACTATAATCGCATCGCAATATACAATGTTTTTTATGCTGCGAACTGCATCATAAATGGGTCATATTTGATTTTTTTGTTTTGACTCCCATTGTAGCTGATAATATTTTTATGTCGCAACACATAAGAATGGGCAAAACAACCATGGGTTCGGTTATCCGAATTGACGTTTTGGTTTTTAACTGGTAAATTTTGGAGACGAGAACAATTTCGGGTAAAAACCGAACATTAAACAACGAGTACGGTTCGATTATGGTTATACTAAAAACTGTACCTACACATACCCAAAATTAATTATATTTAATTAGTTAATTTATATATTTAATTAATTAAATTAATTTTTTTTTTGTTTTTTTTTTCATACCACCCCGAACCATTACCCGTAGGTAAAAAAACCTTCTCTGAATCGTAACGATTTTTGGACGATTTTAGTTATAGATTTTATAATTCAGTTCGGGAACAATTATATCAAAAATCGTCCCCACCTATACCTGTGCACATTACTAGCATCACACTTCAATCTACATCACTTAGAACTTTTTTCTTTTTTCTTGTATTTCCTTTTTCAAATTTTAAAACATATATAATATTTTACATTTTTTTTAATCCTACGAGTTGTAATGAAGTAAATTTCTTCAAATTGAATCTTTTTAAATACAAAAAATACTTAAAAATAACAATATATATATATATGATTTCAAGAAATAAATTTACTTACAATGATAATAAAATAAATAAATATAAATTTATATAATATTTTACATAAATAAAATTACTATATATTATGTGTTTTTTTCAGTGATCATCCGTCTAATTTTTGTTACATATATCATAATATTTTTAACATTATTTTATAATAATTTGATTAAAAGGATTATCTATTTTATTATTGTGATTCATGTAGTGCAAAAATCATCTATTTTTAGTATTAATTTTACACGTGATACCCTGTAAATTCCTACGCCATGTGGAGATGTAAATTATTAATATTATTACCGTTAAGACACAAACAGACAGAGTTTAGACTCATCTTTTCCGATATTTGATTGGCATGAAGTATATTTCAAAAGTAATAAATAATACTTCAAACCTAAAAATCTTTTGAAAATATAACAAGATAATTTTTAACCGTATTAAGTATTATGTGAATTATTGGTTTAATGTAGAATTAAACATGTAAGATGTAAAATAATTTTTAAACTACTTATTAATATAAGATAATTAAATTATACCGTCCAAATTATTTTATATACAAGTTGTTAAAACATCTTACACAATGAAATCCAATAAATTAAGCTCTATAAAACATAATTGTCACATTACAATGGAGTAATAACACTAAGCTTCTTTCATCAAGGCCTTCATTTAATACAAAGAAGATCGAAGCATTGACAAAACAAAACAACCCAGCACATTCAAATTAAAACTTCCGCATTTTTTTTATCATTTGGTAATTTCATCAAACACTTAGACGATGACCTCACTAAACTTCAAAGGAACGCACTCTTCAGCTTTCAGATTTGTCGAACCTTCCACAAAGAAGTTGTATCCAAAAATACTACAATAAGTCAACTTAATAAAATAATTCATACTCAATAATTAAAAGTTTTAAAACATATCTAATAATACTAGAGGGATGGATATATTGCTTTTAATTTTATCAAATTATAATTTCGTAACATAATAACAACAATCAGATAAATAATCGCATATAAAAAATAAATGCAAAAATAGGTAAGTCATACATGTGATTTTTAGGAATAAATAATTTAAGTTACAACCATAAATTAAAAGGAAGACCAATGCTACAACGGATTACGTAACCTTTTTATTATTAAAATCAAATGTATAAGTACAAATTCGATCTTATTTTATCTTTATTAAAATACTGTTTCAATGTATTTTAACTTCCTCTGCTATATTTTTATAATTTTTAAGATTAAAATGAGTTATATTTAGATAAACATTTTAATTAATTATTCACCAATCAGAAAATTTCACAAATCAACTTATAAACAAGATTAACAAAAACAAAACACAAGTACTCGTAAGTCATTTTAATCTTGAAAATTATAAAAATAGAACAGAGTAAAATAAAATACATTGTAACAGTATCTTAACAAAGATAACATAACATCAAATTTGTACTTATACATTTAATTTTAATAATGAAAAAGTTATAAAATGGATTTAGTACCAAAATATTCCTAACTAGATGATCAAAGCATATATCAAATAAATTACATTAACTAACACATCCTATAACAAGCATATTAATTAAGTACAAGTAGTTTAATAAAAATAATTTATTTAAAATTTAATAATTAAATTAAATAATTACGATCATATACGTTATTATTTTATCCAAATATACAAAAATTTAATTAAAAAACTATATGAACATAAAAATGTGAGAATGTAAAAAAACAAACCTGTTCACAAATTACTGTCCAAACTGAATAGCTTCTATTACTTTCTTGATTGCTATGATGGATGATGGTAATCAAGATGTATTGGGGAGTCCTCTTGATGCTAACTCGAAGGATGACTGTGTGGAATAATGGTTTTGTCTGTTTTGATTGTTCTGAAAGTTGTTTTCCACTTTTTGTTTGAACTCTTGTGATGATTTTAGTTTGTTGATGTTTGCTTAGGTGTGACTCTTTTGGTTTTTTGTTGTTAAGTTATAGTTTGTGTCTTTCGCTGATTTGAGTTTTAATATATATTGTTTCACTTACCTGGATAGCGTTAATCTATCTTGTTTCATTAATTAGTCTGGTGCTTGATATCTATAGGATTGGTTCCTTGTGCAGTTGGCTGCTGAAGTTGGGATCATTTTATAATTTGTTCTTTGTATTGTTTTTGGGTAGTGTACTGGTTTTAGTCTTGTAACGTCTCTTTCTTCATATGTCTATTTATTTTTGACAAAAAAAAAAAAAAGCCTTAATTTGTTTACTTTTCAAATGAAAGAGCTAACGAAAACAGAACACAAATTAATAAGAAAATGAAAGAAAAAAAAATTATCCACAAGATAAAAAGCTCATTTAAAGAGAAACTTCTCCTCTGGTGGAATTGAACTTTGAGTAAAAAGCTAGATTTCATCTACATGCAAGAAGGGAAAAAAAATGAGAAGAAAGAGAATGAAAACAAAGATAGAGGAGAGAAGGGCATAATCGACCAAACTTAGTCTCTTTTTTTTTTTTCATAAGTTAGTTGGTCTAGTATACTCAATGAAATTTGGAAAATCGACCTAATTCTATCGATAATGATGGGTTATGATTTTATAAAATTAACGAAAACTAGATTAATATTTTACTTATATTATAAATACATTTTAATTTTATTATTTATTTTATCTTTTAACTAACTATATTACTCATATGTACCAACCACAGTACATAAAAACTTTAGACATTTTACATAATTGAGTAGGTTATATGTCTTTGAGCAAGAAACTCATTGGCATATCCAAAATTTTAAACCTAATCATGTTCATGCATTTAATTTATATATATATATATACATATTATTTATTTTATTATAATTATAATTTTATTTTAATACTTATTTAGTTTTCTAAAACTATCGGGATAAAATTAACTTATAAAATATGCTAATAACTTATCAAACCAACCAAGCCAAACCTTAATCTGCAACAAATTGTTTTTCTCAAGTACTTAATCTGCAAGCATTAGTAATCTTTAAAAATAATGCAAACATGTTTGGGCCTGAGTTGAAAAGTAAAATATGGTTCCTGATACCTTCATAAGCCCAAGTCAAACTATGCGTTATATTTATTGACTCTTAGTACTAGTCAATGTTACTTTCAGAGAAAATGCCAACTCCTTCGGAGGACACGGCATCGATCTTTCAACGAACTCTTTCTCGACTCTCTTTGTAGTCCCAACTACTTTTCCAGGTAAGAGCACAAATCGCCCAATCCAAAAGGAAAATGCAAACACCATTGGACTTTTTGTCCTCTTTAAAACCAAAATCATAATCCTTCCAAAAAAAAAATCAGCTCAATTTTCCTTCAATTTCTCGAGAAAATGGATAACTCAACCCAAGAATCCCATCTCAGATCAGAGAACTCGATAACCTATGACTCTCCTTACCCACTCTATTCGATGGCCTTTTCCTCAACCCAAACTTCTTGTACACGCCATCACAGAATTGCTGTTGGAAGCTTTATCGAAGATTACTCCAATCGCGTAGACATCCTTTCTTTCGATCCAGAGACCCAAAACCTAAAGCCCAATCCAGCCCTTTCCTTTGACCACCCTTACCTTCCGACCAAGCTTATGTTCCAACCCTCCAATATCCACAAATCCACCGACGTTCTCGCTTCCTCCGGTGACTTTCTTCGTCTCTGGGAAGTTCGAGAGAATTCAATCGAACCCATTACTGTTCTCAATAACAGCAAGTCCAGCGAGTTCTGTGCCCCTTTGACCTCTTTCGATTGGAATGATATTGAACCCAAAAGAATTGGAACCTCAAGCATTGACACAACGTGCACCATTTGGGATATCGATAAGGGCGTGGTTGAAACTCAGCTTATAGCTCACGACAAAGAGGTTTACGACATTGCTTGGGGTGAAGCTCGGGTTTTTGCTTCTGTTTCAGCCGATGGGTCGGTGAGAATTTTCGATTTGAGAGATAAAGAACACTCTACTATCATATATGAGAGTCCTCAACCTGATACTCCTTTGCTTAAATTGGCTTGGAATAAGCAGGATTTGAGGTACATGGCAACTATTTTGATGGATAGCAATAAAGTTGTGATTTTGGATATAAGGTCTCCTACAATGCCTGTTGCCGAGTTGGAGAGGCACAAGGCTAGTGTTAATTCCATTGCCTGGGCACCTCAGAGTTATAGGCATATTTGTTCTGCTGGGGATGATACCCAGGCACTTATTTGGGAGCTTCCCACTGTGGCTGGACCAAATGGGATTGATCCCATGTCTATGTACTCTGCTGGATCTGAAATCAATCAGCTACAATGGTCAGCAGCTCAGCCTGAATGGATCGCCATTGCCTTTTCTAACAAAATGCAGCTTCTGAGAGTTTGAGGTTTGACAACGATTATCTGTAATGCGTATACAATGTCGCATTTGTTGATATATTGCCTTATTCTGAATGAGCTAGCTGATTTGCTTATGCCGTAGAATACTTCACTCTTTGTATTTCGTATTTGAATTGCTATTGTTAAATGTCACTACTATTTCCGTCTTTGAATGGTTGAGAATTAAAACCAGATCAAGAATGAGCATGCTGTGTTGATTTGTCCAAATAATGAATAATTTTTGCTTCATTTTTAACAAATATGGCAGATGAATCCAGCCAAATTACACATAGCAGATAACAGGAGTGCTAACAATTCCTAGTATAAGTCATAAGTGAATTGCCTTCTCATGACTCAGAAACTGTGAGAAAAGAGTCCGTGCTAATCACTAATTAGTTATCAGCAATCTTATTATTTTAAAAAAGGGTTATATGTTTTATCTCATTTGCGATTTTGACTGGTAGCGAAAAATTTCTCAACGTTTAACTTCTTGTAAAAATGCTTCAACATTTTATTATGATAATATTTATGCCATTTTCGTGAACAAAATTAGATTTTTGATACCATGTTTAACCGTTTTTTTCTAAAGGAAATGACCAATAAGACATAAGTATTAATGGAACTTAACGTTTGGGGGTATTCTTACAACAAATTAAATGTTGATGCATTTTTGGTACCGGATCAAAAAGCAAAAATCATGATACATAAAACATATTTAATCATTTAAACAATAAAAATTAATAGATGTATAAAAATAATGTTGATTTTTGTCCCACTAATTTAAGCTTTTAAGAGATTAAGAGAATTAGTTTTTTTAATAATTTTTAACATAATATTAGAATTAAGGGTTATTAATTACAATTATTGAACTATAAATGTTTGTTTGTTATGATGCATAAAACATTTATGAATGAGTAATAGATTTATATAAATAATATTAATTATTCTTTTAATAAATTAAGTTTTTGAGAGAGCTAAACGCGTTATATCAACTCCTCGTTTGTTTGATCATCAATGTCATAACCAGCTATCTAGCTTTATGTACTTGTCCCACTCAGATTTTTATATATATACGCCTCCATACACAAATCAATGAATAAATCGTATTAGTCACATCTTTTTCATCAGGATTCAGGAATTCCCTTCCAGATCCTGTTAGTCATCTTGTTTTCCATTACAATCATAATCATATTATGGGTTTTTACTCATGGGTTAGTATTATAATTAATAGAATTCCCAAACTAACCTCAGAGAATTTTGCATTAGCTCGTTCAGCATGCATTCTCAAACTGATACTTTCTTTTTCACATTTCCATCTTGTAATAAAAAAAAACATTTTTCTTAAGTTGTTGCATTGATGCTTATAGACGATGACCTGAAGATCGTCGGCCTTCTGCATCATTGGTTCTAGTCCCAGTCTTCTTCACGACTAAATCAATGATCAAGAAGCATCTTGAAGTAATGCAATAAGGCAGATATCACGATGAAGTTGGAGCAAATTAGGTCAGTGAAGATGTTAAAGTCTCAAATCGATTGGAGATCGCGTTCACGCTATGCGTATAAACATAGACAGTCTTCCATCTCACAACCTGGATTTTGAGATAGAGTTAGACCCAAATTTAACATGGTATCAAAGCAAGGTTATCCGATCGGTGCAGTTGTTTCGCCACTGGTGAGTGATGCATTACGTCACTTGGGTTCCATAAGCTCAACATCCCCGTCGGTCTCAAGGGGATAAATCCTTGCTGATGTGAGAGGAGTGTTAAAGTCCCACATCGATTGAGAATCACGTCCACGCTACGCATATAAACATAGACAGTCCTCCATCTCACAACCTGAGTTTTGAGATGAAGTTAGGCCCAAATTTACAAGAAGACAAAAACGACTACTTAATTAGTGTACATTGTGTGCATGAATTGCATATAGGAAACCCACGAGGTTAGAGTGCCTTGTAACTGTAATAATTTGTTTCATAAAGAGTGCCTAGTTGTTTGGGTTGATCAGGGCAAAGATACATGTCCTCTTTGTAGGTCTAAGTTATTGCCTGCGCTATAAATCAAGAGTACGGAGAAGATGATCCATGGAGATTCGAGGGGATAATTTACCTGTTTGGAGACGATTTTGAATTTCTTGGCTACTAGTCCTTCATTTTTCATGTTTTTGTAGATTAATTTTGACTTGATTTCTTAACCAGTTAAATGGCAGAGCAATTTTTACTTGACTTTTTCTTGCAAAGTAATTTGAGTGAATGCTCCTTATGTTTACATATATATGTATTCTACAATTTTATGGAATTATTGTTCTTTCGTGAATGGGCCTTGCGTTTATATATATATGTATTCTATAAATTTATGTAATTATTGTTTTTTATTATCATATGATTTATTTATTTTTTAATTTTTACGTTATAATTCTTTTATTTTTTTTCTTACAATGTAATCTTTTTTTTAAATATTTACACTTTAGTCTTCTTATTTTTTATTTTACTTTATACATTTTAAGTTTAATTTAAAGTTGGTTTTAAATTTTAAATTAAATTATTGAAAACAAGACTAGTAAAGTCTGAAAATTAAAAAATGAGTAGACCAAATTATAAAATATAGAAAATATATGGATTATTTGTATAATTAAACCACAAAAGTTGAGAAGATTAAAGCACAAAAATTAAAAAATAAAGGGATCAAATGTTAAAAAATAATAAATGAATAAAAATATAAGGAATATTTATGTAATTTATTAAATTAATTTTGATATTTTGAGTTGTTCTTTTGCTTGTAATTAGGAGTTTTATATTTTCACCAGCGGTTTGCACAATATGTATCCAGGGGTGGATCACGGTGAGTGATGGGTTGGGGTAAAGTGCAATCAAACTTTTAGACAAAAAAAAATTTATACAACATATATAAATACATTATTTTTTAAAATTAATTAAAAATTAAAGTCTAATCATTATTTAAAAGAATAAATTATAAAGTGTAATTCAATAACATATAAATTACTATATGGTTTGAGATTCAATTACATTTATATGAATAATATAATTATTTTTAAAAAAATTAAAAAATAGTAAATAAAAATATAAATAAATAACTTCATCTAAATAAGCAACAAGCATCAAATAAATTACATTTTATCTCTTTCCATAGTACTCGTCTTTTACTTTTCTTTCATTCTTTTCCTTTTTCTCTTTAGTTTATTTATTATTCTTATAATCTTCAGTTTACTCAAGTAAATTTTTTTTACATCTTTTCCTTTGTTTTAGTAAGTAAACTTTTAGTTTTTATAATACATAGATGAATTTTATTAATACTTTACCATACAAGAATTTTATTGTTTGAAATATCTTATATACCATTTTAATAATATTTTTATAATTTTAATATAATATATTTTATAATAAAAATTATAATATCTATTAATTATTTTATTACTAATTAAAAAAATTATTGCATATCGAATCTTCTTTTACAAAATAATACGTAAGTATATGTTGAAGTCTCACATCGATTGAGCACTGAGTTTCTGCTGTATTTATAAGTCTACGACAATCCTTCTTCTTTAAAAACTTTTTAAAGAGAGTTAGGCTATGTATTTCTTCGTAATATCAGAGTCATGTGTTCGGTCGGTACCCGGCCGGTTATAGGGGATGAATCCTACGTCAATGTGAGAGGAAAGCATTCCATATCCTCGATTGGAAATCGATGTGATGCGGAATGTTGAAGTCACACGTTGACTTAGCGTTAAATTTCCGCTGTGTTTTCAAAATCATAATAAACCTTCAATTATAAATCTTAATTACTTATTTAGCTCCAACAAAATATAGATGAAGGACTTCACGCCTTAAGCCATCCACTCTTATCCTCATTCACCGGTGGATTACATTTTACGCCATCAAATACTCACTTTCGCATCTGCTTTAAACTCATGTCTCATACTTTTTCAGTAGTATTGTAACAACCTTAGTAGGCACATGTCACCGCCTAACCACGAAATCAGAAACAACCACACCAGCGTACCTCAACCACCTCACAAACACCCTACTCTACCTGATCTCTTCCTCACGGCCCTCTCCATCTGTTTTCTCATCTCTTCTTCTACCAAACCGCTGCTCTCAAGAACCCTTTTTTTCTATTTCCCTTTATACCCTCGTCGTTCCCCCAAAATTTCTTCCATGTCCCAGCGTACTTTTGCCACTCCACAGAGCCTCTCCGAATGGCTCAAATCTCGTTTGCCCTCCGATTCTTTTACCTCTTGGGGTGTCAAGTCCGGTACCAAGAACATCCACAACCTCTGGCTCGAGCTCTCTGAAGGTGAAACCTCGCTAGCTGACTCTACTCCTCCGATTCGAACCGTTAATGTCGTTACGGTCCGAATCATTGATAAATACAATCGGGTTCTCGTGGAATCGCACCAAGAGTTATCGGACGGTACTGTGAGGAATCGTGGTCGACCCTTGTCAGAAAAAATGAAGCCTTTTGAGGAGCTCGAATCGGCTGTGACTCGTGCTGTTCGCGAGGAGCTCGGTTCGCTGATATATGGGTCACATACTGATTTGGATAGTAGTGGTGTTGTGAGGGTTGTACCAAATTCGTATAGAAAAAAGGTGGAGGAGCGAAATTCAGAATCGTATCCGGGTTTGCCGGCTTGTTATGTGTTGCACTCTGTGGATGCTTTAGTGGATGGCTTGCCTGAGGGGGAGTTTTGCACGGTTGAAGATGACGAATATCGGAATTGTGAAAATTCGAAGATTGCGAACGAGGCTGTGTCTGTCAAGAGGCATTTCTGGAAATGGGTTACTTCCGATTTGGTATAACCTTGATGTATGCGGTATCGAGGTTGGACCTTGAGCTCGCTTATGTTCTAATACAGTATTGTTTTAATTAATACTACATATTTTGCGAGGATTTTAGTTGTTAGTGTTGGTCCCTAACAGAGATAAAATTGAGCCCTTTATCAAATGGTACTGCAAAAGGTCAAAGTTTTGGCTTCTGTTCTGAATTCATTCATGTAAACGGGTCTTTAATTCAAATAAAGAATCTATTTTGCTCATCTTCATAGACTGTAATTGTGGTTGCTTCCCCGAGTTCCTAATTTACTGTTTAGTCATCTGTATTTAATTAATTATCAACGGTGAAGTTCATTTCATGCTGATTAGTCACCAAGACAAACACATACATTCAGATGGAATGTGGAGATCGTGATAAGCAACGTGTCAAAGATTAATATTAACGTGCCAAGTATTTGATGTCTGCTCACGAATATCATTTTTGTAGTTCTTAACCATAAATATTAACCATAAATACAGCAGTTAAATTGTTACGGTACAATTTTAATGGTCTAAAAATGGAGTCACCTACTTTAAAGCTTGTAAATGAACTCTTCAATCATATATCATGTATATCTCCCTAGCATCCTAACAATAAATGCAATGTAAGGTCTAGTGTAAACTTGATCATACATCAAGCTTCCAACGATTGAAATATATGAAATGGTTTTTATCTATTTTCGTTCGAGCTCATTTTTAAGACATTGGTTTAGGTTGAATTTTTCATCCTTCATAATAATTGTCACACTTGTGAACAATCATTTATCCAAAATCTCTCTAAAACTTTATTAATATAGGTATTTTGAGACAAACCCAACATGTCTCGAAATACATCCATATAGATATTAATGCCAATGATATAAGATGTCTCATCTATATCCTTCATATCGAAATTCTTCAAGAGCAATTGTTTCACCTTATATAATAAACCCTTATCATTTGTTGTAAGTAAAATATCATCCACATATAGAATCAAAATACAATTTTTTCTCCCATTAACCTTCTAGTGTATACATTAATCCATGATGTTCTTTTCAAAACCAAATGAAGTGATGGCATTATAGAATTTTAAATACCATTGACATGAAGCTTGTTTTAATCCATATATGGATTTATTAAGCTTACAAACCAAGTACTCACCATCACTATAGTAGAATCCTTAAGGTTGTTTCATATAAACCTCTTCCTCTAAGTTATCATTAAGGAAAACTGTTTTCACATCCATTTGATGCAAATCCAAATCAAAATGGGCAACTAATGCCATGATCACACGAAGTAAATCTTTCTTAGATATAAGAGAGAATGTCTCAATGTAGTTGATTCCCTCTCTTTAAGTGAATCATTTAGCAACAAACCTTGCCTTACGTCTCTCAATGTTTCCTTGTGAGTCTTTCTTTGTCTTGAAGACTTATTTACATCTAATGACTTTTACACCATTGGGAAACTTGACAAGATCCCAGACTCAGTTAAACGCCATAGAATCCATCTCTTCTTTCATGGAATTGTGCCATAAGTTCCAAAGTGATAACGTCTCAGGTTCATTTTTGGCTCCAACATTGTAGTCACATTCATTTAGATATACAATATAGTCACTAGGAATAGCCGATTTCCTTACTCTAGTAGATCTTCTTAATTTTGCATCAACATTATCCTAAGGAGTAGGATCGTGTTGTTCAGTTGGTTGTTTAATAGCTTCAAGCATCTGTTGAACTTCAACATCTACTGGATCAAGATCAACAGTTTATGATACTTCTAGGATTGGTTCTTCAACATGTGTTTGTACTCGAAACGCATTGTTAAAAACAATGATTAGTCCATTACTTGAAGTGGCACACTGAGCATCTGAATGATCTTTCTCAGTACCAATTCCTTGGGATCGATCACTCCCACTAATCAAGTCATTCTCAAGAAATTTTTCATTTCTTGATTTCAAAACCTAATGCTATGAGATGGATAATAAAACCTATTCCTTATACTTTTCGACATATCCAATGAAATACCCATTTATGGTCCTTAGGTCCAACTTCTTTTCTTGTAAATTATAAATCCTCACTTTAGATAGGCATCTCTAAACATGCATATGTCATAAACTCAATTTCCAACCTTTCCGTAATTCAAATGGAATCTTTAAGATAATCTTGGTTGGAACTCGATTTAATATGTACATAGCTGTTTTTAAAGCTTTAGTCCACAAGGATTTAGGAAGATTGGAGTAGCTAAGCATACTCCCCACCATGTCTAATAATGTTCGATTTCTCCTTTCTGCTACACCATTCATGTATGGTGAACCAAGTATAGTGTATTGGGCAAATATCCAATGATCTTGAAGAAACTTAGCAAATAGACCTTGCGCTTGTCCATTCTTAATATATCTATCATAATATTCATCATCTCTATCTTATCTCACAAGCTTTATTTTTTCTCCAAATTGTTTCTTTACAAAGCATGTAGAGACATATATTGAGAAAAATAATCAATAAAGCTGATAAAATATTTCTGACCTTGTATATGTCTGGATAATATATATCAGTATGTATGATTTCTAATATACCTAAACTTCTATTGGTACCTTTCTTTGACTTGTTAATCTATTTTCCCTTAATGCAATCCACATATGTCTTAAAATCAATAAAATCTAGAGTACTAAGTACCTTATATTTCACTAATCTTTTAATTGTTTTTATGGAGATATATCATAATCTCCTATGCCATAATGTAGAAGTGTCATCGTTAATAATACACCTTTTAGTGCTAGTTTGAACATACAGCGTTATGAGTGACATTATTTCATAAATTAATGCAGTAAAGACCATTATAGAAAATATCATTCCCAACATAATCAAATTTATAAAATAAACTGAAAAATGTTTCTGAAAAGTGAAAAGAATAACCCAAAGGTACAAGTTTTGAAATAGAAATCAAGTTTCTAGAGAAACTTGGAACATAAAAAGTCTTTTCTAATTCTAAAACAAAATCACTACTTCAAATTGAATTGCATGTCCCTACAACCTCCACATGTGTGCCTATCTTGTTGCTGTATAAGATGTATTCATCACTTCTCACTAGCTTCCTTAAGTTTTGCATACCTTGCAAGAAGTTTGTAACATGAATTGTAGATCTAGAATCAATCCACTAGGTGTTCATATTAACATTAATCATATTATATTCATAAAAAACAAACAAGGTTGGATTACCTTTATTCCCAAGTCATTTCTAGAAGTTGATACATTCCTTCTTTATGTGTCATTTTCTTTTATAGAAGAAACACTTGCTTTCTTTCTTAATATCAACCTGAGGTGGAACTTTTCCTTTTCCTTTCTATTTGTTTTGGGATTTTCCTTTCTTACTCGTTGTAGCCAACATTGCACTTTCATCAAGCTCTATAACAAGCCTCACTTCTTCTTGAACACACATTGGTCTTAGTTCATTGATTGATCATTTATCCTTACGTGTGTTGTACGAGATTTTGAATGGTACATACTGTTGTGGGAAAGTGTTCTGAATATAAAACTTACATGTGGGTTAAAATTATAATTTAATTAGATGCATCTTTAACTTTACGATAAAACAATCAAATTATATTTATTTTCCTAATCTCTATAGGTAAATTAGAAAATATAATGTAATATTCTATTCTAATTAATCATATAAGATATAATAAAAATTTCAATAGGATAAGATTTATTATATTACGTATGATTAATCACAATTAATGTTTATTTTCTAATTATGATTCTAAATAAACCTTATAATACTTTTAATTAATTAAAAATATTGTGTATACTCTCTAATTAATTAAATTATATGAATCACTTAAATATTAATTAAATTCTTAACCTCAATTATTGCATAAAACCATAAGCAATATTAATTTAATTTAAAATATACAAATACTATCTAACTTAAGATTGCATGAATAAAGAAATTACAATAAATTATAAAAGAAAAAATAAATAATATAAATACAAATTAAATTCATAAAGAATCATTAATAATTTATTCCATTATGCATAAATTATTTAACCAAATTTCATATGTATAATTAATTACAAAATTTATATATACAAATACAAAAACAAATAATTTAAGCATAATGAATTTAAACATAAATAAATTTTAATGTGCCAAAAATTATTTAAACAAATGTCACATGTATAATAAATATTTTACACATAACAAATCTCAGTTAAATAAATTAATCACATTAAAATTATATTTTAATTCAGTATCAAAATTATCCAAAAATAAAAAATAATTCTAAATATATATATATAACAATAAGCCTTGTACACAAAATAACACCAAACCCGTTGTGGTCTAGTGGTCAAGACACTCTACTCTCAAAGTGAAAGGCACGGGTTTGATTCTCGATAACAATAATATTTTTTTCCTGAAGAAATAACATATCGTTTTTTCTCGCCTTCAACCTTTAACCGGGTCACGCGACCATTTTTTGATCCGAACGGAGACTCGGTGTTCTTTTTATCAAAATTCTCATAATTTGTTTTTCGAGTGATTTATGGTTTTAATTTGAATTAAAAACGTCAAAATAAAAAAAATAATTCTAAAATTCTAATGAACGTGAACGATGAATTGGAATGATGTTCTTCATGGTTTTTCACATTTTAATTCATAGAATCATTTGAATATCAATATTGAAATAATTTATAATTTACATACACATCAAAACTGAGCCAAATAAAAAACCCAATTTTACAATACCTCGGTGAAATAAAGTAAAACAATGGTGTTTTCAAAATAGCTCTAATACTAAATATAAGATCATAATTCGATCAAAAAACATTCATGGAAGCATATAAATATGAACGTAAACATAGTGGAAACAAAAGGAATTAAAAACATACATCTAACCATTGATCAAGCTTCAACACATATACCTGTGAATTTCAATGGAGTTTCAGTTTGATGTTTATAAACCTTTCTCTATTTTTACGATAGTGTAGAAAATAATTTATTGAATATTGATTCTAAATTAATTAAATTCTCTTTAAGAATCTATCAAATTCTCATAGAGTAGACTTATGGATCAAATTGAATATTTATAGGCAAGTTTCAAATGCTTTGTACATCAAAGAGTAAAATGACGTACGTTTAAGGAGCTATAGAATGTGTGATGCAAAATGGAAGCACGAAGGTGCCAATAATATGAAAGCAAAATAAGAAAGATAGACGCAAAGTTTATACTAGCCAGACTCACTCTCTGGCAATAGGTTCTCATATTTGTATTATGAAACAAAAACAAATAAACTATTATATAGGCAAGTACTCTAACAAATTTAAAATATTACAAGTCTACTTATGTTATTTGTCTTTACACAAATACTCTAGCAATTTTAGAGTATGACTAGCCTAAAGATATTTTTTTCTCTCACGAATAATAGGATTCTAACTTACAAACGGAAGAAAAAAAAAATTATTCTTAAAAATTATGAATAAGTGAAAGAAAAAAAAGAAAAAAACTTTAATATTACTAAGTTTATTATTTTTTAAGATATCTTATACTCCTAATTATTTATAATTTAAAAGTTACTATAATAATTTATAAATTTTTCGTGTGTAATTTTAGAAATACACACAAAAAAAACTTTAAATAAAAGTTTGATACTCTAATAATATATAAAAATTAAAATTCTAAACAAAATAAACTATTTTATCTTTTTTCAGTTCGTACCGAGCTTGTTGGAGAGGAAAACCAATATTTATGAGCACTAGTCTTGATTTTTGAGTTGCCATGATAATTTAGAGAAGGTTTATGTGATTATGGAATTCGATTGATATTTATGGTGTCACAGTTTTTAGAATTTATTTGATTTTCTCTCGAGGCGAAATTATAGATAACATTTAACTAAGGAAATGATTTAGGCCATCTTTGTATCGTTTGAGCCGTTCTATCTACCTTCACATGCTTTATCCATAGTATACCCCTTTTGAGCTTCAAAGTTTTATATATATTTTTATTTCATTTCAAAAGCCCACTTAAATATATATATATATATTTATGTGTAGATATATCTATTTTTCTCATCGAACTAACATTTGACAATTGTTAATAAATATTTAATGATGTATCGGGAAAAAAAGGGTTATTGTATGTGATGTTAAATCCCAAATTGGGAAGTATTTATTGTGATGATAGAATATCTCTTGTTTCAATCCTAAAATGGTGTTTAGGAAAAATTGAGCTAAATATATCTTTTATCCTACCTTTACCTAAGCCATACATTACAAGCTTAATAAAGTCCTATTGATTTTTGGTTGTGTTTGTCTATATTAGTGGAGAGAGAAATGAAAAATAAACGTATGAGATTTGTGATTTCATTAGAATCTGTTTGATTTTATATTTGCATAAACTGATACGGATTGCATGTGATGAAATATGAAAACACTTCACACACACTATAATTCATTATGAAAATGGAATATATTTTTAAATTGATTTTGATACTTAGATAAAATTCTTTCATTTCTTCGAGTTATGTAATTTGGAATGACTAAAAAGAAATATTTTGAAAATCACTATTTTAAATGTAGTTATCTTTGTTTTATTTCTTTCTTTTTGCTCGAGAACTAGCAAAAACTTAAGTTTAGTGGTGTTGATAACTGTATTTTATATAGTTATTTTCACCTATTTTATTAATTATAATTGTTATGTTATTAATGTTTTTAGTTAATTTTAGTTTAATAAATTAATATTTACTGTTTTTTAAATATTTTAATAAAAATTAAATAATTTGTATCGAAAACGTACTTAATTGCAAAATTTGTGTCCAAAAATATAATTTCAAATAAAAGAGTGTTTAATTGCAATTTATAAAAGTTGAAAATATAATTTAAATTAAAATCGGGTTTAATTTTAATTATTAAAAGTTTAAAAATTTAATTTAAATTAGAAAAGAGCTAAACTTTAATTCAAGAAAGTTGAAATTGTAATTTGAATTAAATTTGTGGGTTAAAATGCAATTAAGAAAGTTTAATATTTTGCGCAGGTTAGAAGAATCCACGCGCCATACAGCACGCGCGACACGTGGACCGTCAGATCAAAGAAGAAACGGCTACGATGCGCGTGTCCAGATCACGCCCGACCAACTCGCGTGGGTGCAGATTCTGTTTCACGCGGCTTGGCGCTCGAGTGGGGCCCACCTGCCGCGCAGGCCGGCGTGCAGTGGGACCCACGTGTTGATGCATCCAGCCGCTGTCCCCCACGTTACGTGCGCCTCTGATCCCGTGCGGTGATCTCCGCATGCAACCGAATCTTCAGCTAATCAGACGCTGCCACGTGTCCGCTTTAAATTCTTGAAGCGAACCAGAAGATGCCACGTGTTCCACTCCATTTTTAAGCCAATCCTGTTATGACACGTGTCAGGTTACGATGAGCACAAAAGCGTAGGATCACGCCCGCGTGCAGCCATTGTCTCCCGTGCGACAATCCATCGTGCGCCCGTTTCCCGCAGCCAATGAAATGCTTCCACGTGTCCGCATTAATTCCTTTCAGCGAATCAAATCCTGACACGTGGCATGCATAATGAATTAAAAAAAAATACAGAAACGGTGCCTGTCTCACGCGTGAATTAAAATAAGGTTTCGATATCGAAAATCAATACGGGTGATTTTTATTTTTTCGATACAATTTTTTACGCGTTTTTATAAAAAAAAAATGTAATATTTTAGATGTATTATTTTTAGCTATCAATAGGAGATAAGATGATATAGTAAAAAAGTTTTGGAGTTTTGGAGAGTTTAGTTTTGGTGATTATTTTGTGTTGTTCGGTTTTGGACTGCAAAACACGCAGAAGCCATTTTTTGGCTTTTGTTGTGTTCTGCGTGTGCCAAATATTTGTTCTAAGTGATGTTTTAATTTTCCTTCTTCTTCATCTTAGTTTTCTGTATCTGTTGTAATTTTTATTTTAAATTTATGAAGTAATTTAATTTTTTTAGGGTTGCATTTGATCTGAATTTATGAAGCTTTTATTTTAATTATTTTTGATAGATTTATAAGACGTTCAATTTGTTCGTTCTATTTTGTGTTTAATGTTTTTTGATTATTTACGAATCTTATCAAAACGATATGTGGCACATAAATAAACTTGGAAGAGACATTTGTGTGTATATTGCTCGTAGATAGAATGACATGTATGATGAAGGATAGAAATATACCCTAATTGTATGTGTGGCCATTTGAGAACTTAGAACGTAATGAATCTTGGTGAATTTAATTCTCATAGGAATATAGTGAATTAATTTAACGAGGTGTGTTTGTACGGAGCTCGGAAGAGATGTATGAATAAAATTAGAAGTTTTTGGTTGACAAATTAAATGTACTAAAAAAAATATAAATCAAAAGAAAATAACATGATTTGAGTTGATTAATTTAGTGAAAAATTGCAATCCTAGATTTCTTTTAATTTGTTTTAACTTTTTTCTTAAATTTGTTCCAATCAACGATCATTTTGAATAAAATCAGAGAGAGATAATTTTAGTACTCAACAAACTATAGTAATAAATCTCTGTGGGAACGATAACTTACTTATTAAATATTATTACTTGTGACCGTGTATACTTGCACGTTTTATGTTCTCCAAAAGAGACAAGTTTTTGGCGCCGTTGCCGGGGATTTTGTTTTACCATTTTCGTTGTTGATACTAATTCCAATTAATATGATTTTAGTTCAAAAAAAAATTTAATATTTGGTTTTATTGCTTAGTGTTATTTTCTTAGATTTGTGTGTTTATTTATGTTTTTTTTTTATCTATTTATTTCTTATTTCTTGTTATATTTTTGGATTAAGGGAAACGTTGTATGCGACGCATAAGAAATCTTGACATAGTTTCTTTAGATCTAGAAATCCATAGAACTATTTTGAATTTAAAGAAAAATAATAAACAAGATACCTTAGAACATCTAGTTATGGATAATGAAATTCCAGAAGTAGAAGAACCAATCGTCTATAAAGAGAGGGATTAGACAATGGTTGCCCCTCTAATGGTGTCAGATGCGCATTAAGTTCAACTGGAGTGTCAACAGTCTTACTGTCAGTGAGTCCAGCTTGAGATATGAGGTCACATGCATACTTTGCTTGAGTAATGTAAAGACCATCTGTGGAACGAGTGATCTCAAGACCCAAGAAATAGCTTAAATGTCCAAGGTCTTTCATCTCAAACTATTGACTAAGAAAATCATTGAGTTCTTAAATGCCACTGAGGTCATCACCAGTTATGATCATATCATCCACATATAGAAGAAGCAAAATGGTGCCTTTATCATTGCGACGAAGAAATAAGGCAGAATCATAAGGACTGGCAGTGTAACCCAAGCGAAGGATGGTGGAATTGAATTTGGCAAACCATGCTCGTGGAGCTTGTTTAAGGCCATAAATTGCACGTCGAAGGCGACAAATCTTATTTGTTTCAACAGAAAGACCAGGAGGAGGTTGCATATAGACTTCTTCATGCAGATCCCCATTAAGGAATGCATTTTTAACATCCATCTGAAAAAGGTCCCATTTACTAGCAGCGGCAACAGCTAAGAGGGTACGAACAGAGGAAATACGGGCAACTGGAGCAAAAGTCTCTTCATAATCAATCCCATACTCTTGTGTAAAACCTCTTGCTACAAGACGAGCCTTATAACGATCGATAGACCCATCAAAGCGAGTCTTGATCTTTTAGATCCACTTACTACCAACCACAGATTGACCAGGAGGGAGAGTAACAAGACCCCAAGTATGGTTTTTGGTTAATGCATCAATTTTTTCTTTCATTGCAATCTGCCAAGAAGGGTTAGTGGATGCCTCACGATAGGTGTGAAGCTCATCGAGTGTAGCAAGGGCAGTGTAACAATGATAGTCAAGTAATGTGTAGGAATGGATCTTACCCGGATTGAGTGGCGAGGTGGAATGTCTTGTTGAGGATCTTCAGGCGGAGCAGGAGCAAGGGACCTATGTTCAAGGTGAGGTAGCTCATTATCAACCTATTCTTCTACGACCTGTCTAGGAGAATCATCAAAAATATCTGAAGATTGAATAGTGAAGTCCAAAGATGGATTAGAAGTATCTGTAGAAGGAACAAGAGACTCATTTGGAAAAATTTCTAAAACATTTGAATTAGTTAGGGAAGAACGAAAGTGAGAAAGTTCAACAAATAAGCGGTGTTCCCAAAAGACAACATTACGGGAAACACGGAGACGATGTGAGACAGGATCATAGCATCGATACCCTTTTTGAGTTTCACCATAACCAAGAAAACAACAAAGTCTAGATCGAGGCTCGAGTTTGTTGTGTTCATGAGGCTGAAGAAGAACGAAACAAACAGATCCGAATGAGCGAAGGTAATGATAGTTAGGAGATGATCCAAAAAGGCGCTCATACGGAGTTTGATTATGAATGACAGCGCTTGGAATGCAATTAATGGTATAAACAACATGAAGAGCAGCTTCATCCCAAAATGGGGCAGGAACTTTGGCAGAGAGAAGAAGAGCATGAACAGTGTCAAGAATATGATGAATTTTTCTTTCGGCTCGACCATTTTGTTGAGAGGTTCCTGGACATGTTAGATGATGTACAGTACCATAGGAGTGTAACAAAGTTTGAAAATAATTTTGAGTATATTCAAGAGCATTATCAGATCGAAAAGTTTTGATATGTTTGGAGAATTGTGTTTCAACCATTTTTGCAAAGTTATTGTATATTGATAAGATTTCAGAACGAGATTTCATTGAAAAGATCCAACTATAACGAGAATAATCATCAATAAAAACAACAAAATATTGAGATCCACCAATACTAGTAACAGGAGAAGGTCCCCAAACATCAGAATGAATTAACTCAAAAATACTATTAGAGATAGATTTACTATTATTGAAAGGTAAAGTTGGTTGTTTTCCTAACTGACATGAAGTATAATCAAAATTATCTTTCGACACCGAACCCAATAGACCTTTAGAAGCTAACTGTTGTACCCGAGAGGATGGGGCATGACCAAGACGAGAATGCCAAAGTACGAGAGAAAGTAAGGAAGAAACTGCAACAGCAACAGAGGCAGGAGCAACAAGTGGAAGATGAAGATTGTTTACAGGAAACATACCCCCGACCCTAGGACCGGTCCCAAGCTCTTGCCCCGTCCTCGGATCCTGCACAATACACCCAGAATAGTCAAAAATAAGGTGATATCCTAGTTCAGCTAATTGTCCCACAGAGCATAAATTATAGGATAGGTTAGGTACATGGAAAACCCCAGGAACAAAGAGGGTAGAGGTCGAAACAAAACCTAGGCCATTCCCATGAATGGTGGAACCATCAGCTATATGAATATTAAGGGGATGTGGTGCAGGGTCAAGTTTGGAGAATAAAGATGAGTGAGGTGTCATGTGATTGCAACATGCAGAGTCAAAAATCCAAGTTTGAAACTTACCGGACAAAACTGAGAGGGTAGTGGAAAGAGATGCATTACGAGCCATTTGAACAGCCTGAGTTATGATCTTCTATAGTTCAATGGAGGAGAGGTTGATAGTGGATTCAGAAGACTGGGACTCTGCTGAACTAGAAGGCATCAACGAAGTAGGCTCAGTATTAGCAACAACAGCAGTAGATTTGTTACGACGGTAACAAGTCTCAATGGTGTGGCCATGACGCTTGCAATAATTGCAGAACCTTTTATTGCTCTGCCTGCGACGATTGCAAAAGCCAGAGGAATCACCTGATTGCTGAGGTTGTTCAATGGCAGAAGTAGGAGGAGTAATAGCCAAAACATTGAGCTTATTTTGGGCTTGAAGGGTTACAAGTCGAGCTTCTTCTCTAACCAACTCATTTACAGCAATATCAAGAGAGGGAGGAGGACTACGATTAAGAAGCTGACCTCGGATTGGCTCAAAGTCCTTGTGGAGTGACATCAAGAACTCATAGAGACAAAATTCATCCCTAATTGTAGCATATTGCTGAGCATCTGTTGAGCATGCCCAAATTGGATCAAAAAGGTCAATTTGGTCCCAAAGGAAGCGAAGTTGATCAAAGTAGTCATTGATGGATTGCCCTGGTCCCTGTTGCAGTTTATGCAATTCAACTATTAGTTGATATTTCATGGATCCGTGAGTAGTGGAGTACCTTTTGGACAACATATCCCATGCTAATTTGGCATCATCAAAGCTTCCTAACAGATTGGAGATGGATGGAATGGAAGTATTCCAAATCCATGTGAGGATCATGTGGTTGTGACTATCCCATTCAATCATGCGACGAAGAAAGATAGCATCTTCTTTACTTGCTCCTTTATCAGGAGTAATAATTGCACCAGTACAATAATTCCAAAGCATACGACCCTTAAGAAAACTGTGCATAGCTTGAGACCATGACAAATAATTCTTAGTCCCCTCCAACATAGTATTGATAGGGGAAGAAACAAAAGTATCCTTTTTATCCATTTGAAAACACAATATGCAAAAATAGATTGCAAAAACAAGATCTACGTGAAAAACTGGGTAGGGTGAACCTGTATTGCGAAAATCCGGTCAACGGTCAATGGTCAACAGGCAGTCCGGTTAACGGTCACGGGCAGTCTGGTCAGCTCGATCAATGGTCAACAGGCAGTACGGTCAGCTTGGTTCTATGACGTCAGCGGAGGTGATGATGACGTCAGCCCTACACAAAGCACTGATGATGTCACGAGCAGAGCGCGGCGGCTTGGCACGTCAGATCCACGCGCAGTGGATGTTGGCGGCCCGTGAGAGCGCGTCCAGAGTCTGATGACTGCGATACTTACACGGTTGTGTAGATCCGGTTGAGCCGATCACAGTGGTATCTGCAAATAGGTCATCGTGTTAAGATTAACAGCGGCGGTGCATGAACGATGTGCAGATTGGTTGTGCGGCGTGTGAGGGAGCGTGCGGTGTCTGATGGTTGTGATACTTCCACGGTTGTGTAGATCCGATCGAGCCGATCACAGTGGTATATGCAGAAAAAAATTTGAAACAATATGCACGGCGGCGGCGGTGATTGCAGTTGTTTGTATGGTGCGGAACTCCTTAACAACGACCACTGTAATACTAGAACCTAAGGACAACGGCTGAAAGACGTCGGAGGTTAAACGGTAAATGATTGCAGCGGTTATTGTGACAGCGGAAGCTATAAGGGTTGAATAACACCAAAAAAGAAAACACTGTTAAAAAGACAAAAATAATGGCTCTGATACCATGTTAGAAATACTTAATGATTGTATTTTATTCTATGAATAAATGAATATAAATGATGCTTTTATATAGGAGTTATAAGTAAATTAGATATGTCTAAAATAACTAGATATAGATACGACAGAAATAAAGAAATATATATTAGAGATATACATTAGCATATATATATGTATTACTATATATACATTAACACAATTCACGTTTAAACCGCGTAAATGTGGTAAAGCTGAAATATTTATCTCTCTTCAGGTTCAATGTAAAAATGTTTCACAACTGTGGTATGAAGTTGAATCCTATGATGTAAATAAATTACCACTAGAACGCCTTTTTATCATGTCAATATTCTTTAGGAGATGATTCGGTTTCTATAGTTATGATATTTCTCTGAAAGACTAATGAGAAAAGTTATGGGTAAGGCGCTTGGTGATAAGTTGGATTAACCAATAAGGCAATAACCTACCGAACCTCTCCTGACTCCTTCCAAACCTAATTTGGTATTTCTTTTATTTTTCTTTTATTTATAATTGTAAATTCGGTTTTCTTACTGTAAAGTTGTCAAATGCGAGTAATGCACTTTGCTTTTGGTTTTGGTTTTTCCCTGGCCTAGCCTGTACTGTTTTTTGCAGGTAAATTAAAACTAAAAATTATAGAAAATGACCCAAAACGCAGCTCTTGTTTTGGAGATTTTTTGGTGATTGAATGGTGACGATAGTGAGGTCAAGCAGTTAACAGCTAGTTTCAATTTTCATACGCAGCATTCAATTCTCAAAATGCCCTTAAAGAGAGATTAGTAAACCAAAGTTCTAACTTTTTTAACTTTAGAGCTGGTCAGCTACAATATCTTTGATTAAATCATTATTTATTTATTTTTGTTTTTGACTTGATGCAGGGAATTTATCGAGGATATATCGGTATTTCATTGGTTTTCACATTTCTTTAAAAAATATACTAAGTTCAATTTTACTCCATTAAAATATTTATTTTACTAAAATAATAATACATGCATATTATTTATAATAACATATGTAACAAACATCTTCAAGATTTTCATAAAATAAGGGAGTTAGACGTATCCCAATTGTACCAGCCACCCTGTTTATTAGCGATGTTGTCAGCTGCATGGTGGTCATTTGTGGGGACATTAAGGTAGGAGGCTTCTCTCTTTTTAGATCTTAAGAAAGATGAGAAAGCATCGTACTTTTGAAATTTGTGGCAGTGCATGTTTCAGAACACAGATGGAGAGAGAGAGAGAGAGACCAATTTTTAGAGTATATTTATTTCTGGACATGACCAATTCTAGATTCTGCTGGTATATTTCAAAGCAGGCATAAAATGGAGATAAAAGAGATTCAAGAATCACCATGTTTCAGAGATCCGGTAACTGTTTGATTATGTTATGGGCTCCAAGATTACATATCTATTATTAATAAAAATAATTGTTAAAAGGTGCTAATTGAACTTCAATTTTTCATATTCTTTAATGGTTTTCATCAGTCACATATCAAAAAATGATAGAGGAAGAGTAACATTTCATTGATCTGCTTCTCTAAGCTTCAAAAAAAAAAAAAATAGCGTGAAGGAAATAGTGAAAGGGTATGATGGTTGTGTTTATGGGAAAATAAATTAAATGATCAAACTAACCCATCAATTGATAAAGTGTACAAAATATAATATTTGATCTACTGTGATTCCTTTTCTATAATCATAAGATTAAAAAACACGTTTTATAAGGAAAAACAGTAGACCAAAACTCATGAGCAAAAGAGGTGTAGTAGAGTAGACTTTACGATTCCTTGGCCAAGAAAGAGAACGATTTTCTCTCCTTTTCTTGCCTTTTCTCTTTGGAATCTCATCCATCATTACCTCCTTCCTATTGGCCACTAAACAAAGAAAGCAGCTTCTTAGTCGAAAAAATTCCTGCCTCATTTTTCCACTCTGAAAAAAAAAGAAAAAAAAAAGGCTGTATAACATTTAATGAGAAAGAAAAAAAATCAATAAGATGGAGGGTAAAAAAAGAAGGCTAATAACATTTAATTAACAATCAAAACAAGCTTTTCATTCTCAAATACAAATACTTATTTTCTGTTCTATCAATGGTTATTAATTTACATGCAATTACTGGCAGTAAAATACTTCCCAACACCAAGAAATCCAAAAACAAATTAGGAAATAGCTGAATGGTTTTTCTATTATTGTTTTTTTTTTAGACAGAGGTTGAACATTTAGTCCCTTGCTTTGAAGTGAGAGAACCAGTTGGAACAGAACCAAAAGGCAAAAGAGCAACACAATCAAGATTCATTCTGTATCTCCCAGAGACCCAAGTCCCAACTTTCCATCGAAGCCGTCCAATAGCTTTGAGATTCAGTACTAGTAGTCTTCCAGCTGTTTGATCACGTCCCACTTCATAACCAATAGAAGGAGCTACAGGTAACCCAATTCCAATCAAAGAAGCTGTTAACAAATTGCTTTCTTCATGTCCTTGATAAAATGGAGGTAGAGAAGTATACACAGTTATTTGTTGTCCCTTATAAGCTGCATACACTTTTAGTTCATCGTAGTAAATGCCCACTTTCTGATTTGGGTTTTTGGATAACAGAGTAAGCTGGATTGAGGAGTTTAGAAGGTGAGAGCCCGAAAGGTTAAGTTGGTAAATATCAACTTCTTTTAGGGAGAATTCAGGTTTTGAGGGGTGAAGGATGAACCAAACTACTAATATAATAGATAGAATTGTTGTGAAAAGTATAGAGAAAGCAAAGAATAGCTTCTTATAGAGCTTGTCAATGTTTAATCGTTTCTTGCCACAGTGTTTTGGAGAATTTGTGGAGACTTGAGACATTTGCAGGTAGAGAGAAATTGAGAGAATAAGAGAGTCTCAAAGGAGATAAAATATTGAAAATTACAAGGCTAAGGAAGTCAGGAGGTTGATGGGTTTAATAAAGCCGACTAGGGAGCTAGGCAGCACTTGGAAGCAGAAAGCAGAAATTACTTTGCTGTGTTATTGCTTTTGACTGGCAGCTTCTCTAGTCTACAGATGGTGAGAAGTTGGTGTCATCTATTTTGATGATTTAATTGCATTACATAAAGTATTTTATAAATAAAATTTAACTTTTAATCTTCATTCATATAAATGTTTTTTTATAACTTAAAATATATATATATATATATATATTTTTAAAAAGAATTAAAATAAAACAATATAAATAATTTAATCATATAAAAATTGAAGGATATTTTTACCAGTAAAAATTCAGTAATGACATTAAATTTATAACTATTAATCAAAATATTTTGGTAAATCAGAATTAGCTACAAAAACAAAAGTTGGTAAGTCAGGCCTATGATATAAACGATGTGATCAATATATTAAACAAAATCTTGATGTAGACCTAGTTGCATACTTGCATGCTTCACCTTCTCGTGGGACTAATTGTATAAATGTTACGATTTACGAGTTTGTGGGCATGAAAAATTATATAGAGGGAGGGTCGAGACTCGAGACTCGAGACTAACCTTTTCTTCCATAAACAAATGAGCTTCCTAGCCTACACGTTTATACTTTATGTAATTGCACATAAAGTTCACTGGTGTATACCATGGATTTTTATAAAGATATTAATTATATAAAATTACAGGAGCTACTTTTATGTAGTCTCTTTTTATTTCAATGCGGTGATGAATGGGTTGCGCGTAGTCAGAAGGTTTTTCAGCTATAATAATAATATAATATAAATGTATGATTTGATTGAAATATAAAAATATATATTATATAATTTAATTTAAAAATTATTATCATATATATTCTATTTCTTTAATCTATGATATAATTATAGTAAATATTATACAAATATATAATTATGATTATTTTTAAAATTAATCTTACATAATAATTATAAAAATATTAAAAAAATTAGAATATATATATAGTTGTAACATGAGTGGTAAGTAATTATGATAAATATCAAATCGTCTTAATTATTTAATGATATCATGTAAGGTTATTTGCATTTGTGTTTGCCCAAATATTCAGAATCAGATAATACTACTACTGTAGCACGATACGAGCAAAAAAATTATTTAAAAAAAAATTATAATCACACAAAAATAATAAAATTTATATTTAATTTATATAATTTTATTATTAAAAAAAATTCTTATAATTTTACATCAAAATATTTAATTTAATATTAAATATTATTTTTTATAACATGTTTAATTCAATTTTATTTAATATTATTATAAATTTAAAAAATATATATATAATTTTTATCTTTTTCATATGCAAAAACATATATCATACTTCCCGTTCTGATATTATTACAAATACAGTTGTATGCAAAAAAAAATTATATTTAGTTGAAATTATCTCAGCTTAAAATATCTTACATCTTCAGTAAGGAATGTTATATTAGAGGTAAATTAATTAATATTTTAAATATTTTATATTATTAAAATATTTTATTTTAAATATTGATATATTTTCTATCATTTTTTAATAACAATAATTATTTTTCTATCCAAAATACCTTTTTTTACTTTTTGGTGAAAGATTTTTATTTTTTTATGAAAATTAACTAGAACTAAAAAAGAAAAAATCTAACAATACTTGAATTAGTATACTAAAATTAAAATTTTTAATAATTTAAAATATTCAAGATACTAATGTATTAATTAGAATATGTCTAACTTAAGAAACTTGTATAGTAATATAAAATAAAATATAACAATTACTTTGTAAAAATACGTTGATAGTTTATTAGCTATGAAGGTTTTTTTATATATATATTGAAAAAATAATCAAGCTTAATAATATATGAAGAGGGAGTAACTATTCACACTATATCGTATAAAAAAGGATTGGACAAACACAAATTTTTACTAACATAGAATTCTTTAAATGTGGGACTATATATTATAGGGTTGGTGACTTGAAACCATAATTTTATATTAAAATTGAAAGTGAGTATTCAATTCCAACATTATTGCTATTTTAAAGTCTCTCGTACACTTATTTTGTAATTCTAATAACTAAATAACCATTCTTTTAAATATAAGGAAAAATCTGTGTTTTTAATTATAAAATGACTAAATAATTAATGTTAAAACAAAACTACTAATAGTAAATTGACTAAGTAATCGCTTATTGTTATAATTATAAATATTTTTTTTTTCAATTTTAGTTTATTTGGACCTTTTTTTTATAGAAAAAATTAAGTTATATTAAATTAAATCTTAATAATAAATAGATGTTAAAAATAATTTTTTTATTGATTTAAAATGACAATGGCTTTTATAAATATAATTAAAATATATTAATTTAAAATAAAATAATTAATATATTTAATTTATAAAAATATAGTGATATTATAACACTTTTTCCTTATTACCTCTCATCAGTGTTATACATAGCAAACACGTAGAAACGTACATAATCAAGTGGGCCCAATAACCTTTGAAGTCCCTCTTGCAAGTTGCAACATGTAATCATTGCTAGTCCCTTTTGCAATAAATAAATAAATAAATAATAATAATAAGAAACAATAATTGTATGCATGATTACCAGTGTTATTTAGTCATAGAAAAAAAAAAGTTCAATCCCGACCGTTGGATTTACATGTAATATTATTGACTCGTCGTTTAATAAGTATTTTTTTAATATTTTTTTAAGGATAGTAAAGTAAGTAATATGTACGAGATTAGGACCCTAACAACCCTCTTGATTTGAAAACTTATAAAAGTATAATAAATTTGTGATGCATGTTGTAAACTAATTATAAGTTTTGTAAATATAAATCATATTAAAAATTATTATCAATAAACTTCATATTTGGAAAAAATATAAATAAAACATTTATAGACGTATCCTTCAATATTACAATTGAGTTCATTGTATCTAAACAATTGAGTTTTTATAAACCTGTGATATTCAAAATTGTTTTCCTCATTTTCAAAAGAATAATAAAGAAAATAACAGGCATTATTAGAAGTTTTATCTCACTATTTTACACAAGTTTTACACTAAAAAATTATTATTTTAATGAAGCTCTAATTATTTGCATTAAAATATTGTGATAAATAATATCCTGTTATATTTTATTTTCAACGTGACACTATTTGAGTGCTATTTTTTTAATATTAATAAAAGTTAAAAAAAATATTTTAATTATATTCATTTTTATCAAAAAAAAATATTATTTTTAATATTTTACTAATAAATTAAAATTAAATATATTATACAAAATAAATAAAAAAGTTATGGTATATTCTTCAACATAGACAAATAAAAAATAAAGAGACTAACATTACACTTTTAAATATATTAATTGAATATATAATTAGTTTATATTAACTAAATATAATGTTTAGTTTATATTATAAGTATAATATTTTATTCACTAAAATTGTTAATTTTTTTTATCAAAAATATAATCTTTAAATTTATTATAAATAATAATAATAATAATAATAATATGTAATTAATTAATTTAATATAATATAATAATTATTAGAAATTAATAAATGATGGATAAATAAAAAGAATATTTTTTAAATGATACTAAAAGATAAAAGAATAGTACAAACCATACTTTCGTTTATTTTATTATTTTTTAAATAATAGGAATAAACTTGAGTTCTTTTTATATATTAGTTTGTTTTTTTCTTAAAAACATGAAAATATATACTAAAAAGGTAAAATTGTAATTGAGAGTATGATTAACCAAGAATACGAAATCACAGGCTTGATTACCGTAGTTTTCTTTTTTGCTTGCTTTTGAAACTTTCCTCGGGGACCGAGCTTTTCAATCAGAAGGAGCTAGGGCTCTTCATTACATTGGCACATTAATAATATAATATTAGTGCTTTATCATGACTCGCTTGTTATACTGTACTGTTTACTAACGAAATTTTATTTTCAAAACTATTTATTGTTTTAGAAATAAGAATAATCATTATTAATCATACTATTTATCTTATTTATCTAGCATTTGGTAATTATATTTAAAAAATAATAATTATATTAATATTTTATTTAATTGATTGATATAAAATATTAAATTATCATTCATTTTTGAGTAATTAATATATTTTTTATTGTTAATGCTTGTTGCCCCCTTTTTTCGTTTGCTTAGGGACCAAAAGGTCCTTCAAACAGCCTATGATTACAAGTGAAAATGAAAATAAAAAAAGAAAGCTTTATATCCTCGAAAAGAAAAGAAAAAATCTTTTAACTGCAATAATTAGAAAAAATAATAATATTAATAATAAAATTATAATTGATTGGTTTAGTTTAAAGTGACCAATAAGAGTTGCACACCCAATAATTTATATTATTTTACTTTTAATTTATCTATAAAATATATGTTTTTTTTTCACATAATATGAAAAACTATGTATATTATTGAATTAAAAATAAAGTTACTTGTGCAATTAAAAAAAATAAAATTAAAGTTACGTAATTAAACTAAGAATTAATTACCAAAAATGATTAATAATATCACAATTTCGTGTTCAACTTTTCCATAACGTTCAAACGATATTGGAATGAGTTGGTACTATTTTTTTGAGTTTGGTACAAGTTCAGAATTATTGCTAACAAATAAAAGAAAAAGGATATAATTTGGATATTGGTGCATAGATTTGAGAAGAGGGGCACCATTCAGTCACGCCACTCTCATGTATATTTGATCCACTTCTCTGTCGCATATTTACAAATGAATTTCCACTTGTAAACTAAACCCTCTACAAGGAGGGTGGAACTTGACTTCAATGGTTTAACAATATTTCTTTATAAATGTAATTATAAGAAAACTAATCTACATCAAACTCTAAGAGAGAACATAACTACAATATTTTACACTGCGAAAATTTTATAATACATACGCCATGATTCGATCTCTCTTAGTCCACTAACAAGAAGAACACTCAAATGGTGTCGTACATTAAGAACAGCCAAATATTTGCTTCTTAAATCTTCTAAAGTTCAAAAGAGACCCGTACCATCATCTGATTTTTATATATGACAAACAATCCTTGTGTTCCTATATATTTCAGATATTTAAGCATTGGTCATTTTACAATCAGTTTCTGCATCTAGTATAGCACCAACATGCCCTTGTCGAACAAATTGTCCCTTTACTCTCGGACGCTGCTCTGCTAGTTTTTTTCTGCTCTCATAGCGAACCTGAGAAAAAAAAAATGTTCAATTAGAGATGTGTAATACTCTATGGTGGAGGAATCAAATCAAAAAAGGAAGAGAGAAGTGATGGGGGAAGCTAGCTTTGCCTACCTTCTTTTCAAAACATCTGTCTTTTCGCTTCATGCGAAACTTTCTTAGAGCAGCTTCTCGTTGAGTAGACCAATGAGCATTGCCATCTTGTGCAACAAAATTTTCTTCATTCTTTTTCTCTGAAGCAGTCTGACCTATAGCAACCTGATCAATTTTGCTACTAATTCCACAAGCACTTTCATAACCTCCTATACCATTTATATGACTAGCAGTCCCATTACACAAACTACTACTGCTTCCACTCTGGTCAGTGGCTGAAGATACATGCCTTTGATCTTCCATACAATCCAATTTCTCTCTCATAATGTTTGTTTTTTGACAAAATGGTTCTGATTTATTATTTTCAACCGATTGAGAAGGAAATATTGGAGGCAATACTGTACCATAGCTTGCGTATAGACTACTACAACTTGTACCTCTAACTGGAAATGGAATTTGGCTTGGAAATACTCTCTGTTGAGGGCAAGAAGTTGCAATCTCTGAATGATTAGATTGCCCACTAACCAATGTAATTGTACCTTTCTGCATATTTAGTTCAGAACCAAATGTTCCACAGTCATAATTATAACCAGTTACAACATCAGCTATCTTCTTTTCTACGCTTCCTTTGAATTCTTTCTCTTGATGACAAGCATTTGCTGTAGTACTTAAAGATTGTAATGGCCTGTTTATATATCTGAAAGCAGAACCATTGAATCAGTTAGAAAGGTTACAAAGGTTGCCAGCTACAGCTGTTAACAAATCATCATGTGAACTGAAACATTGATGAAGGTAAAGAGAGATATGACCACCAAGTGGGAAGCAGTCACATCTAGTTCCAAGTTAGTTCAATGATAGCAAGATAAATGTGCAGCAATCACAAAATTTAAAATATAAAGCAGACAACAATACTAACCGGGTAAAGGCTGATGCATTAGATTGTCGAAGGGTAGCCCTTTTCTCGGTAGCATGATTCTCAAAGCCACGAGAAGTTGATCTTCTCAAGGAAAGATCCAAATCTGGAGCTGAGTCAAACTTGTTCTCTCCATTTCTTAAAGAAATTGTTCTCTGGCAGCGATTTTGATGACGGTTAAAAGCACCAAGCAAGTCAGTCACATCTCCAGTACCACTGACAATAACATTGTTGTCGTCAAAGTCCTCAATTAGAACATTAGCATCTGTCCTGAGCTCATCTGCCTTGAAATCTCTTCCCAGCGTAAATTGTACATCAGTATTCTCTAGCGTGTCTGTTGTGGATCCTAGTTCATTTAGACATTAAAAAGTTAGAGCTTTTATATGAAACTGAAAATAGATTACCATGTCAAAAATTTGGAAATTGTTAAGGTGTGTTACCTCTAGCTTCACTTGCATGCAAAAGGTCAAAATTGATGCCCGCTTTGTGTTTCTGCATTCCCAAGTCACTTGAAGAAGACTTCCCTTGTATTGGATGTGAAGGTTCCTCCATATTTTCCCCGTTGATATGCTCAACTTCCAAATCTGGCTTTGTATAAGAGCTCTGCAAGAGACAGCAAACATTCAGTCTCTCTATGAACCTTCACATACCCAACTAAAACCGAAAGTAAATTCCTCAAAAACAGAAGTAGCCTTATGGTACAATATTAATCAAGTATACATTTCTGGAGCAAATATGAATATTTCATAAATTGTCTACACTTTCTGTACATCCAAGCAACATAAAAATGGAAAAGTAAACTATGTTTATACTTTTTTAAGATTATAGAATTGATTCAGGGTGCTTCTTTCAAATTAGAGATTCTGTAAAACTCATCCCTGGACCCTGGTGATTAGAGAACATTCATATTGATCAAAACTGAAGGCAGAGCACATAGCTCAACCTTTATAATTTTATTTATGATGTGAAGGCACTAAAGTGAATCAATATCCATCTAATCTAGATAGGAAAGGCATATTAAGATGTCATAACAAAATTATTTTTTTGGCTAAGATAGATGTCATGACAAGTTAATAACCAAAGCTTCAATCACTGCCTTTGCCACATATCCAGAAAATATGAGGCACTAACCTGGGCTTCACAACCATTTGATTGACTGCTTGCAACATCATTTTCCGAAGTGGCTTCAATCTTTTGCTGGGCAGCACTTTGATCCATGCGGCTATTTTCCGTTGACTAATCAAACGACGACATTAAATCACAAAAAATTAGTTGGGCACTGTACGAAACAAAATTAAAGGAAAAAAAAAAATTGAGGGCAGTAACATACCGATGATTGTCGCCTCCAAACATGTTGCCACAGATTAGTTAGTTCATTCCTTCTAATGGGCTTAACTAAATAGTCAGCAGCACCTCTCGTCATACAATTGTAAACTGTATTAATTGAATCTTGGGAAGATATCACTGCATGATGACATAGTAAACAATTAAACATACATACAAAAATAGGGAAAACAAATTGAGGATACGAACAAAGCCACATGTATTAATTTCTGGTAACGTACTTATAACAGGAACGTTTTTGCAAATTTCATGCTCCATGATCAAAGTAAGCAGAGCAAATCCAGATATTAACGGCAGATCTACTTCTGTCAATATGAGGTCTATGTCATGTGGTTTTCCATTCAGTATTTCCCAAGCCTTTAGGCCATCAGGTACTGCAACAACTGTCCAGAAAAAAAGAAAAAGAGAGGATTTTCAGAACTAAGCAGAACATATAAACCCATCTCCATGTTTACTGTGGCAAGCACCGGCGGATCTACACGGGGACGGCACTGCCCCTTCTCATCTCCAATAGCAAAAAAAATTGTAATATTTTATAAAATTGTAAAAAAAATTACATGCATAAAATAGATTTATACCCCCTCTGAATTTTGACTTTTAAGCTTTTATAGCTTAAAAACACACTAAAAACTACCTAATTTAAACATATTTATATTGAAAACATGTTATCTTTTTTAATAAAAATAAGTACTAATTAAAAAAAAAAGACTAAAATTCTGGATCTGGAATTTGTAAATCCAATAAAAAGATTTTTTTTTTTTTTAAATAAGATTGAAAAGAAGAGTACTCATTGACAGCTCCAAATTGACCCATTGAAGAGAGAAAGAAAAAAAAACCAAAAATAAGTACCATCCGAAACTCAATTCCCAATTACCAATTGAAGCGAAGGCAAAAGCAGCAAAGGAAAAAAGCGATCAAAACCCAATTAATAATTTAACTGAACGAAACGAAAAGCAATACAAGAAAAAAAAATTAAAGAAACCACACTTACCATTATAGCTACATTTACGGAGAAGCGCAACAATAATCTGTCTGGTGGAGTCATCTGCCTCAACCACCATTACTGTCAGCATCATTCTCGGCAAAAATCTCTCCCACCTCACCTCCTCAACTCCGTTTGAACTACAACCGTCACTGTTCTTCTTCATCATCGTCGTGTCCTCTTTTACACAATCTGTCTCTACCTTATATTTGTCTGTTTTGTTATGTGCCCTCGATTCAAGACGTTCGCTGCTCTATACTACTTGCCCCCAAATAGCTTCCTCTCTATACTACCCCCTGCTTCTCCTTATGTGAATAAATCAAAAGAGAGAGTAAAAATATCTGGAGTCCAAATTGATAAATTATAATTGTTATTGAACGGCTAACGAAAAGAGTCAACTGAAAACAACTTCAAATCCAAGGGTCGTAAATGGATCTAGTACATGCAAAATATCAGGAAGTATAGTCTGCATAGTGGATGAAGGTGCCAGATCAGCAACCCAATAGATATTATTCTAAAATCTGTGGCCATAGAGAAAGCACAACCATTGGTTCTGGCCTTCTAGTTTCTATGGTTGGTACTTGGTGGAGCACAATCAAATTAAAAAAAAATTAAGTCCCAGTCCCAGTCCCAGTCCCGGAAAAGAATATAAAGAAAGGTTCGGCCTTTGAGATTTTTTATTTTATTTTCCCCCGGGGACACGACGCTATTGGGTCCTACCTGGTAGATATTTTTCTCCGTGAGTGCTGCGAGGGAGGCAAATGGGATTCGATACTTACACGTGGGAATTTCCAAGGGGTTTTATAGATTTGTGGCCTTTGCGATATCTCTAATATCTTAGAGAGTAGTAACACGTGCGTAGGTAGAAAAATCACTGCTACTCGCCATTTTATTGGACCGCTTAGAGAAACTGCAGTTTTGTAAGGTGGGGACTTTTTACATTCCGGACTAGAGAGTATAGAGTGATAATAATATTTATTTTCATTATACCATTCAACTCACTTAGCTCGAATTTCATATATCTATTTTACACAAAAAAAAAAAAACAAATCACGATAAATTTTTGTTACTTTTCAACCCATAACATCCTTTATTATACCAAAAAATATATATACTTTGTATAAATTAAATATTTTTTTATTTTTCTACCTAATATTATATTGAATAGATTAAATAATTATATATTTTTATCAATTAATTGATAATAATTAATTAAAAATTATATCTAATTAAAAATACATATAAATAAATATTATTCAAATATTTAAATTTTATATTATAAATAAATTTATTCTAAGTAAATAAGTGAGAATTATATAAAAAAACTATTTAAAAAATAAAAGACATAAATATAAACAAGGAGAATGATATCAAAATCAAGACCTCCAAATTTTAAAATAACTTAAATATTTTTATTAATATTTTAATAATATTTAAAGATTCAAAAATTATTTACTCATATTAATAATTTTTTTAATTTATATTATATTTTTAGCTCTTTATTACATGTAATAGAAATTTAAAAATATTTTTATAATTTTAAAAAATAACATAATATGAAAAGTATTTACAATGATAAATATTGTTTGGTGCAAAATTTGTTGTAAGGTTAAAGAACTCTATACCAAATTTTGCACTAAATATAAAATTTAAAGTATCTTAGATGTTCTAAGTTACTTGTATCTATTTTATTTATAAATTTTTAAGATATATTTGATATATTGTATTTAATTAAGGGAATTTTGAATTTAAATAGTTATTTTAAATAATTGAAACATTAGTACACCAAATTTTAGAATGTATTACTATAATTTTATAATTTCAAAAATATTTAATTAAATTCAGATTTTTTGAACGATAAAATAGAAAATTATTAAAAAAAATCAAAAACAAATTATTTAAAAAAAGTTAGAAAAAATTTCCATATTCTTTCTCTTTCCTATTTAATTGAGATTAGTGTTTTTTATTGAGTGTGTTTTTTTTTTTTTTTGTTGGGGCGAGGGAGAGAAAAAATTTAGTTTAATAAAATAAGATCTTGTTAATAAAATATGCGAAAGAGATATAATAGAAGGGAAATAATATGCTAATTAGGATAGGTGATTTAAATGAATAAAAAAGAGAAATAATAGATAATTAAAAAAACTTAATACTATATTTAATTTATTTTTGTCGGTCAAATAAATAAAATAATAGATTTAATCTATAGAATCGAAATAACAAAACTAGATAATTAAAAATTTGAGAAAAATAAATTAGAATGTGTTTTAATTATTATTTTTAAATTTCATATTTTACCTCTAAAAAAATTTCAATTTTTTAAAATTTAAACTTGATTGATATTTTTTTAAAATTACAAGATTAAATTAACCAACATTAAAAATACAAAATTATTGTATCAATTAATTAAAGTTAGATGATCATTTCAAACCAAAATCCTAATTTATATGTATTATAATCATTTTATACATTATTTGATGATAATATGTATAATATACTCGTATAAAATTAATAATAAATATTTAATTTATTTTATATAATTTTATTATAAAAATTAATATTTGATTTATTTTTATATTTTTCTTACATTTAATAAATATAATATATTTTTAATTTAATATGAAAAAAATCAAGACATAATTCTAGAATTGAGATTTAATGCAAACAAAATAAAATGTCCAAAACAATTTAGACCCACATCCATTATTGATATTAAATTTCTATATAATTATAAAAAAAATTGTATAATATGATATTGTTTTATTAAATATATAGTTGTATAAAAAATATATAATCAGGATTTTAGTATGAAAAAAAGTTAATATAATTTATTTATTTTTAACGAAAATATACTTTAATCACATAGTAGCATCTCAACTCTACAAAATTTACAAAAAAAAGTTACAAAAATCCATTTTGTAAAAGTCATAGGCTTATATAATCCCACTTTTACAAAAAAAAAAAGTGGAATAACAAAAATACATTAATTTTCAAAATAAAGTCTTGTGACTTTTTTATAAGTGTAGTAGACTTATGTAGTACTACCTAATAGGTATTGATTAATTTCAATAAAGTTAACAAATTTAGATTATTCTTCGTCTTTTTAATACTGTGTAACAAATGTATCCTTAAGAAATTATTTATTTGTGAAGTGAGTTGGTATTAATAGTAGAGATGAAATATATTATTATTTAAATATTCGTAATTGAGATATTTATACTCTTATAAACTTGTCGTAAAATGGATATTGTTTGATGAAAAAAAAAGGCTACTAGTGGTTTCTTTATTAAACAAATATTACATTTATCTAAAAATGATCATTATAATGTAAGCTCAAGATACAAAAGAGCTTTAATCCTTGAAGATGGAGGAGTTTGAGGAGGTAGCTTAAAAGGATAATGCAGTTATACTTGTTCATATGGAAACTTTTGAGAACTTATTTGGGCACTAAAAGTGTTTGTTTGACAATGTGCAAAAGACTTCTTGGCCACTAGCTCCAATCTTATTAGAAGAGGAATTGAAAGTGAACTCTATTTGTTGTTTATGTATGGAGGAACACAAAACATATTTTATTGGAGTGTGATGTATCTATTGAAATTCTGCATATGGAAATTATCCCTCTTTGTTCTCTTAACATACACGATTGGATAAAAATATTTTAAAATAATTGGTAAAATAGAATGAACAATGAAGAGTTATGGAAGACTCTTATTGTCACTTGGTAGATAATTTTGAAGACAAGAAATGAGATTTTTTTTTTCAAAAAGTTTCAACCACCACAGATGAGATGGTATTGTTTATCTTTAACCAACTATCTGAGCTTTATATAAATAATTAAGATGTGATGTATTTGTTTTCAATTGCAAGACTTATTTACTCTGCTTTTTAAGTTGTAATTTTGCTCTATATTAGAGCTATTGTCTTTAACTTAATGAAGTATGAATCTCCCTTTATGCAAATAATAATAATAATAATAATAATAATGCTATTGGCTCCATCCAAGAAAACTATCTATTGGCTCAATCCGAGAAGACTGACTATCTATCGTCTTTTGTTCATCTACTGAATTTATTAATGACCCCATTAAACTTATTTTATTCTCTTAAGCACTCTCTCTTTTCAATTGACTCGTGTCCGAACCATCAAAATGGGAGCACCTAAAAATGGATCAAGTCTACAAATACGTGACCTTGTTCTATGATATGCCACCCAAACAGATAACAGAGGAAGTGATCGTTGGTTAACGCTCACAAAGGCTGAAAATTTACACAATAATGCTGCATGTAAACAGATTGTACAATTCGGCAAAAATAATTAGGCTTTGCAAATAAAGAACATGTATAATAATTACCCAACTAAGTAAATGATCTTCACTCCCCAATCAAAGGTGCTGACTTTTTCTCTTTCTTCTTAATCAGGAATCTATCGGCTGAAACACATAGCAGCTTATTTAGTGACATTCCATCACCTAGAATTTCCCTCTTTAGTTCATACCTGGCTTTGATTCTGTCATCAAGTTTGTAACCAAGGAATGCTGGAAAAGCCAATAACTCTCCAACTTCTCTACCCATGTCTTCTATCAAGTATTCCATCTTCTTCTCCAGAGAGCTATGATTGTATTGAAGTATCTGAGGATGCTTCTTGCTCATAGCAACTATGTCATCAAATGAAAACCCATAACTCAAAAATAACCCAATTACCTTCTGCAAGTTCTCGCAGCTTGTTCTGGTCACAGATCCCAATACCCCTGCCAAGTCTTTCGTTCTATATCTATACCCAATCTTCACCAAACAAGCAAGCTTGTAAGCCAAGTTCCCCTCAAAAGAAAGACCCATAAAACAAGGAGCTTTTATCAAGAACTTAAAGATTTCATTAGAATTCAACCCACATTGTTTGAGAAACACCATTCTTGGCTGCAATTTCCTATCCCTGCTAGCACTTACCACATTTGGAAATACAAGAAAAATCTTAAATATTTCCTCATTATTTAAGCCAACAAATGACCTAAAAAACTCTACATGACCTTTTACATGATCAACACTGTAAGATAAAATGGCAGGAAGCTTGCGCAAGATAGCTCCAATAGCATCTGCATTTCCTCCACCAAGCTTTGTAAGAATTCCTACTCTCGGAATCAATTGACTTTCAAGATCAAAATTGAGAAGTGTAGGACGTCTAATTATCAAATCAATACCCCCAAATCGGCTCAAAAAAGTGATGGTCTTGTCAATTTCTTCAAGTGGCTTAACACATAAAGCCTTGTACAAATTGATACTATTGAGAATATAGAGAATCTTTTCAAAGGGTACCTCTCGCTGAAGAAGTAATCTAACCTTTTGGTCAAAACCCACCAACAATCTTGGTTCTATGGTGGCAAAAAGTCGCTTAAGTTGCGAAGGATCGATACTTCCTTCCAATTCACCATGTAGAAAACAAACGAATGGATCAATTTCCTCAGCAGTTAACAAACTAGGGCACTTAGAAATCAAGTAAGAGAGTGTGAAAGCATCGATTCCAAGTGAACTTAAGGAATGTATTCGAGCTCGAATCGAGTCCAAAGATGTCAATGCGAGAGCTGGGTTCTTCTGCAGGAGTATTCCGGTCTCTTTCTCATCAAGCCCAACTTCTCGAAAGAATGAGAAGAACATTCCTGAAATCAGAAAATGCAAAGTAAAGAGACATGCTTTACTTGGTGCGGCGTTACCAAAACCATTGGTTAAAACTATGGATCGTTAGGTGTTTGAGAATATTACTGAATGAGTTACTCACCAATATCAGCATTAGGAATAGTGGGCAATTTCGAGTGTCTGCATTGTACAAATGTTCTTTTACTGGTTCCGAAACACACGTGGGTTACAGGCGGTTTCAGTTCAATCCTTGTAGTATTGCTGAATCTACAGAGAGGGGAACATTGTTGATGATAAAGACAAGTTGCAAATGAAGACTCCATGAAACTCTTACATGAGGAAGGTTTTTGTAGTAATTGGAGAAGAGAACATGATGCGGAAGAAGAAGAAGAAAAAGAGAGAAAAAGTAAACCAACCATCGGAATATCAACCCAATTGGTTCCACTTCTGAAACTTCAAAGTGAATATCACTCGCACTATCACAGGTCGAGAATCCAGATAAGAGAGTTACTGCCTGCAGAGCGGGTCGTCCGATTTGAATTTTGAACAACATGGTCTGGGCTATTACTATTTTCGGGCCTAAGCCCACATCAAAGTGAAATCGATATTATCAAAGTAATTAATATTTAAATTATTTTTTATAGTTGAATATTTAATATTTTAAAAAATAAAAAATTTCCTATGATATTAGTATAAATAGAGAATTGATATTTTCAGAGTTAAAAAATATTAATATTAAAATAATTAAATATTCCGTTTTAAATTTGAAAATAAAACATTATTATGAAAATCTCAGCCAATAACTCTACGCCTCTACCTTTTATTCATATTTTATTCATATAGACTGTATGTTAGTTGTTGGGCCATCTTTTCACATGTTTTATGGACTTTTTACGTATGTGGGCTCCAATGGAAAAGTGGGCCTGTCGTTCGATATTGTTTTTATTTTATTCGAAATACAACAATAAAAAGCTTCAAATACATACCATTAAGATACATACCCCTTATAATTTTATATACTGAGGGTATGTATTTTGAGATTTCAAAGAATATAAAATTAGAATTATGTTTTGCTATTTAATTTATTTGAAATTTTAATTTTAAAATTTTGTGTCGTGATATTTTCTTTCATTTTAATTTTTTAAAAAAATTAAATGTAAAAAAATATAAAAAATAAATAAATTAAATATTAATTTAAATAATTTTTTATGATAAAATTATTTTGATAAATATAAAACTACATAAAACAAATTAAATGTTATTTTATTAAAATATTTATTATTAATTTTATTTGACTATATTTTATAAGTTTTCATTAAATATCAGAGTAATTATATTTCATATATCCAATATGATGTACCAAATATACCATTTAGATATAATTGTTAACTGTACCTAAAATATTTATATACATTTAATGATTATATTGAAAAATTTATTACTTACATCTAAAGTGTTTTCATTGTGTTTGTTAAACAATACTAACATTCTCATTATATAATTATTGTACAAATATATGTTTGGTTATAAAATAAAATCTTATTATATAGTATAAAAATAATACATTTGTGTAAAAATGTAATACAATCAAGGGTGTAAGTTTAAATCGTATTGAATAATTAATTTAATCTCTTTGAATTTTTAATAATAAATTTTGTGTCTTGATTTTCTTTTTATCTAAAATTAAAATTATTTTTTTATTTTAAAATATAATAAAAATAAAAATAAACATTTAAATAAATTTTATTAAAATATTTATAATGAATTGTGTCGGAGTATATTATAGAGTTTGTCATCAAATACTTTCCAAACTAATTATAATACAATTTAATACATTTTAATTCAATACATTTGTACTTAATCTATTAAATACGATACAATAAATATGTTATTTAGATACAAATAACGTATTTTTTGACACTTTTAAGTACAATTAATTATTGTACCTAAATTTTTTATAATTTTACTTTTTTATTATTACTACTTATATTAAATATCATAAATACATGATTTTAAATACATAATTAATTTCACTATAATTATAAACACAAATTAATTTAATTAATGAATATCAAAATATAAAATGTGTAAATGTTTTATAATCACATTAAACAGGACAATAAATTTGTATTGTGTTATATTGTATAAAATAGATGTCTAAATTTATAAAATTTTATGTTGTATCTAAAAGTATTTTAAGTCATCTTTAAAAAAACGCATTCAATTAAACTTTAAGTATAATTACTTTTGATTTTTTTAGCATGTAAATCAACTTAAATATATTTTTATTTTTATTTTATTGCAGTAGTGCATACAAAGCATGACTTAAAAATAGTTGACTGACTAAACTTCAATTGATATGATTGAAGTATGACTCTTTCCATAAACGTGGATGTCTATTTTCTCGGTGAGATATGTCTCTCATATCTTCTTCTAATACCTCTTCAATTTTTCTTCACAATTCACGCATTCTAGAGTTTTTATGTAACAGTATATAGCACTCGTGCCTCTATTAAGATTATTGATTGCTCAAAGAAGATAATTATAGAGAAGGGAGAACACAGACCACTACTTAATACGATTTTCTCCACTACCAACCAAACCTTGCATTCAGTAAAAAAAAAAAAAATGGCTCAAAAAGTGTCCCAAATTACCTTTTATCTTTTCCAAACAAATTTAAGTCATTTAAAATAATAAAAAATAATGAATCAAAATTATCTAATCTAAATTTGATTCAAATAAGAATTTTAAATCAAAATACATCTCATGATTCGATAATATATTATTATCTAAATTTATATATATTAAATTTTTTCAAGCCAAATAAGTTAAATTAATTTGTACTCATATGAACTATATATTATCATATATAAAACATAATTATATAATATTTTATTTTTAATTTGATTTTAATTAGAAAAATTTAATAGTTATAATCATAATTGAAAAAATTATACTCAAAAACTTAATATAGATATTAAATTTTACATTTATAATATTAAAATTAAAATAATAATTTAATATAATTATAGTATATATATAATATTTAAATATAACATATTAAAATAAAAATAAAATATTTAATTATTTATAATTTTATTGGTAATTTTATTTAGATTAATTTATTGATTTAGATAGATTAATCAAATTATTTATCTCCTTAATTTTAGATCACATTAAGCATTATCTTGAATAATTGGCTATTGAAATATATATGGTGAAAAAAAAATAGTATATAATATACACTATTATTATTATGAGAAAACCTCTAATTTCTTACAAAGTCGTACTCTTAAAACCTTGTACCATACTAGTTCATTGTCACTTCTCACAAGATCAAGTTTTAAGTCTTCACTCTTGTAAGTAAGTCAAAACTAATCCCTTTTAGATTCTTAACTACTATTTCAGGGGAGTATCACAAGTAGAGCTTTGAAACACATGTATGAAAAAATCATTCCACCGAATATTATGTTTTATGAACAATGGAAGCAATCTAATCATCTTAGTGTCATGTTCATTAAGACTAAGATCTTTAATAGTATTCGTGGTTCTGTTGATCAGCATAACAATGTTTGGAAATTGCTAAAGGTTATTGATGATCAATTCGTCACTTCAAATAAGGCTTTGACAAGCATCCTTATTAAAAAGTTCTCTTTCTTAAGACTCATTAGTGTGAAAAGTTGTGCACGAACACATTATGCAAATGAGGGATATTGCGACTCAACTTAAAAATTCCGAGGTTGAGATGTCAGAATCCTTATTGGTGCACTATATCCTTAATGCTTTCCCACATTAGTACATGTCATTCAAAATCTCATACAACACACCTAAGAATAAATGGTTAATTAATGAACTAATGATCATGTGTGTTCAAGTGGAAGAGAGGCTTGTAATTAAATTTGGTGAAAGTTCAATGTTGGCTACAACGTACGGGAAAGGAAAATCTCAATACAAAGAGAAAGGGAAAGTGATAGTTCCCCTTGAGGCTGATATTAAGAAAGAAACCAAGTGTTTATTCTGTAAAAAGAAGGGACACGTGAAGAAGGAATGTATCAAATTCCCAAAATGACTTAGAGTAAAGATAATCCAATCTTGTTTGTTTATTATAAATTTAATATGCTTAATGTTAATATTAACACTTGGTGAATTGATTATGAATCAACAATACATGTTGCAAACTCCTTACAAGTTATACGAAACCTAAGGAAGTTAGTGAGAAGTGAGTAATACCTCTTATTCGGTAACAAGATGGGCTCACATATGGATGTTGTAGGGACATGCAGTTTGATTTTAAGTAGTTATTTTATTTTAGAATTAAAAAATGCCTTTTATGTTCAAAGTTTCTCTATAAACTTGATTTCGATTTCAAGACTTGTATCTTTTGGTTATTCCTTTCACTTTTTAGAAACATTTTTCAGTTTATTTAATAAATTTGATTGTATTATGAATGATATTTTGTCTGATGGTCTTTACTACATTAATTTACAAAATAATACCACTTATAACGTTATGCATGTTCAAGTTGACACTAAAAGGTGTATTATTGACAAGAATTCTTCTACATTATGGTATAGGAGATTAGGACATATCTACATAGAAATAATTAAAAAATTAATAAAAGATTGGGTATTTAGTACTCTAGATTTTATTGATTTCGAGACATGTGTGGATTACATTAAAGAAAAGTAAACTAACAAGTTAAAGAAATGTGCCAATAAGAGTTCAAGCATATTAGAAATCATACATAATGATATATGTTGTCCAGACATGGACATTCAAGGTCAGAAATATTTTTATCACTTTTATTGATAATTCTTCTCGATATATGTATCTCTACGTGCTTTATAATAAGAGCGAAACATTAGATGCCTTCAAGGGCTTTAAGGTTAAAGTAAAGAGACAATGCGGAAAGCAAATAAAGCTCGTGAGATCAAATAAAGGTGGTGAATATTATGCTAGATATATTGAGAATGGATAAGCGTCAGATCCGTTTGCTAAGTTTCTTTGAGAGCATATGATAGTTACCCAATACACTATGTGTGGTTCACCATACCAAAATGATGTAATAGAAAGGAGAAACTGAACATTATTGAACATGGTACAAAGTATGCTTAGCTACTCCAATTTTCCTAAATCCTTGTGGACTGGAGCTTTAAAGACGACTGTGTATATATTAAATCGAGTTCCAACTAATGCTGTCTTAAAGACACCATTTGAATTATGAAAATGTTAGAAACGAGTTTTTCACATATGTGGTTTTTGGGATGCCCGTATGAAGTGAGGATTTATAATACACAAGAGAATAAGCTAAACCCGAGGACAATTAGTGGGTATTTCGTTGGATATGTCGAAAGGTCTAAGTGATATAGGTTTTATTGCCCATCTTATATCACTAGGTTTGTGGAATCAAGAAATACAAATTTTATTGAGAATGATTTCATTAGTGAGAACGATCAATTTCAGAGTATTGGTCCTTAAAAAGATCATTAAGATGTCCAATGTGTCACTTTAAGTAATGGATTGATTGTTATTATTAATAATTTATCTAAAATATAAACCTATGTTAAAGAATCAATCCTGAATGTATCACAAACTATTGATCTTGATCCAATAGATGATGAAATTGAACAAATACATGAAGTTATTGAACAACTTGAACAACATGATCCTATTGGTAGTATATGGTCACAAGTTATGTACTCATCACTCTTGTGGTATTTTCAAATCTTTGTGGTTATGCTTGTTACAATAAGAATTTACTGCAATTTTATTTATTTTTGCTGGGTTAGGATTTATTGCTGTTGATAACAGAACAGGGAAATTACCTGTAATTAAAACTCTGCATTTGAAGTCATTGTGTTTACCTCCTCTTCAAATTTGGCCCACACGTATGCGGTTTATACACCATCTATGGAAAATGTTGTCTTCACAAAATTAGGAGCCCAAAAAAATCTAATTTTAAATTGTAGATTCAGACAAAAAATATATATCCTTTGATTCGACGTGCAGCAAAATAAAGCAAACGATCAACCCCAACTGGTATTTTTATATTGTTTTGCTTGAAAATTAGACGACGAACAAAATGGTATCTTTCTCGTAATTAAGATTATTCAAGGTCCTACAGCTTTTTCCAACTTTAACATATAGGCATGAAATATCATGTTTTCGAATCCATACCCCAATATCGTTCGGTAAAATAATAAAAAAAAAAGCTTTACAGATATTTTGATAAAATTTAAATTTAGACGTATTATATGCAAATTGGTTGATTTTAACATTTGCTTTAAGGGATACTAATATTTTAAAAATAGCTAGACCAATAGTATACTCTACATCATCAACTCTTGATATCAACTATTAAAATGGGCTTATGATGCCATTTGATAATCTAACAGCCATAACATTTTAACCACTAACAATACATTAACGGTGTTAGATTTGCATTCAATTGTTTTATTAAAAGACTTGGTTAGTCAACCGATTCAATAAGTGCCATTATTAAGGGTGTCCTTTTCATCTGTTGGAAGTGGGGAAAAATATATATATATTCCTCATTGATTTCACTACTTGCTTTACTCCCGTGGATAGTGAATTCCACTTTATACTATATATAAATTATTCATTAATCCGGTAATAAGATAAGATAAAACTTATTTTCAATATGATTGGTGGAATAATTCTTTTTATATTATAATTCCTAATCCACCTACGAGCACTTGAAGCAAAATTGAACTGATAATATTTTTCACCTATTATATTATATTATATTATATTATATTATATTTCTTTATGCAAAAGGATGTCGGGGACCATTATCTTAAGATGTAATTAATTAATTATTAATATTCAGGTCATGACTTCTTTGGCCATTGGCCCTTTGTTATAAATTTTTGCCTTATGAAGCAGTACTGGTCTCTATTAGAAAAAACTTATAATTATCTCAAAGACTTGAGAACTACCAGACATGTGCTCATTTAATTATCAGTCTAAAGTTTAAGCCCTAATATTAGGAAAACAATATGTATATTTCCAACTAACTGAAAAATTGGCAGTAAACAACTAATTAAATTATGAGTACTTTACGAGCACTTGTGAAATAAAATAAGAATTTAGGGGTTCTGGTGCAAAATGGGTCCCCCTGCTTTAATTATAAAGTAGTACCTAAAGCCGGTTAAATATTTAATATTTTATGGGTTAATGCATCTTTGACCACACCTAATACAATAAATAAATATAAAAAAGAATGGTAGCGTGGGTTCCCTTAAGACTCACTTCTTCCCTTTTTAAATTATTAATTCGAATTTCATAAATTATTATTTAATTTATAAAAAATTAAAAATACCTTCAAGATGTTGAACAAAAATAATAATAATCCTTTCTCTCATGAAGATATTATGCATCGATTCGTATTCATCCCCCACAATCTCCATGAGAAAAAATCTTCTGAAATGTTGCCTATCCTACTATGTTATGCCACTTGTATACACACAAAAAGGCTATAATAGACAATAAAAAAACAGTGTACTAAGAGAAATGGACGAACAGCAACTGGGCTTCTTGTCTTATAAATTAATGCAACCGAAAGGGGGTGGGTCAATATGCAAATCCAATGCTCCATCGTCCACTAACCCACACTTCCTCGCATGCGTGTCGACGATTTTTCTTTTCATTTGTTTACAAAAAAGTTTTTTTTTAATTACTGACCTTATTTATCTAAAATTGACTCAACGAGTTGTTAATATAAAATTATTTAACTCGTGATTTTATTTAACCAAAAAAAAAAACTGTCAACTTATAACATTTGTATAGTTATTATAATATCATTATAAAAACCACTTAAATAATAACATTTTTTTATTTTACAAAAATATAATCATATATTTATAAATATTTTTTATTACTTATTTTTCACAAATATAAATTAACAAAAATTACTCAATTGATTTGAATTCAAAATAAATTAAGATAAACTTAACTCATATAAAATTAAGATAATTTAAATTAATATATAGATAAACTAAATCAACTCAACTCATTTTATATATCTAAATGTTATTTATTATTTTTAAAGTATATTACATATCAATCATATTTTTTTTCTCTCTCAAATATTTGGAATTTATTTTTTTAAAAAAATTACACTGACAATTAATTTATATATCATGACATATTCTAAGAACAATATGCCAAAAAATTATTAAATAAAAAAATTTAATCTTTTTTTCTTTTCTTTTTCTAACATATAATTATCACAAATTTTGATAAATGTACTTTTTCTATAAACAATGCTTTCATCAGCTGAAAGAAAGTGTTTTGTATCCCCTCTAGCTTCTTCTCCTCACAAAATTAAACAAACCCATCATTTCTTACACATGAACTTATTTTGTTAATGTTTCCTCATTCTCATTCACAATTTATACCTCTGTTTTGAACCCTCTGTTTCTATAGTTCTCCATCTCTCTTTCTCAGCTCTTCTAACAATTTGATATGGGAAATTGTTTTGCTAATTGCAAAGCAGGTTTACGTTCTTTCTTTGCAGATGTGGTTGAAGAGCAAACAAAAGTTTTGAAGATTGTGAAGATAGATGGAAAAGTTTTAACATTCAGAAAACCGATGCTAGTAAAGGATATTCTAGTAAATTTCGCAGACTCGGCTATTGGGATTTCAAAGCAAGCTTCTCAGCCTCTACCTCCAAACTATGAGTTAAAGATAGGGAAGGTTTATTATATGTTTCCTTCTATTTGTCTGTGCTCTAATGAGACTGTCAAAGAAGAGACTGGTAGTATAAGAAGGGTCAAAATTGTAATAACAAAGCAACAGCTTCAAGAGCTATTGAGTAAGCAAATATCAGTGGTGGAAGTGCTTTCTGGACTTGAGAGAAGCAAACAAAAAAATTGCGTGTCTCATTCTTCAATAAGCCGAAAGCCGAAGCTGGAATCCATTCCTGAAGGATACGAGCAGCGTTATGAATAAATCATTAAGATATGGTGGACGACGTTACAAATTTTTAGTTTTTATTATATTTATATCAATTTAATCATAGTAAAATGATTAATAATTAATTAATTTATTTTATTTTTATTTTTTTTATATTTTTTCGTAGATTATTTTTTAATAGTAAATAATAATGATTATAAAATTGATAAGAAAATAAAATAAATATTAAAAAATATTAAAATTTGATTATTGATTTTTATTGTAATTCTTTCGTAACGAAATAATTAAATTGATACTTCAAATAATAAAAAAATTAATTACTCTAATAATTGTAGTTAGGCTTATTGGATTTGGTTGACTATAAGTCGGTAACTTCCGTTGTATTAAATGAAACGAAGAATACAAATGTAGTCTACAATACAAATCTACGTAGTAGTTGATGATGTCAGAGTAGTTTCCTATAGAAAATATTAATATACATATATAAGAAGTTGCAAATTTGAATGGGTGTTTTTTCCAGTTGCAGAATTGAAATCAGCATGTTTCTTTTTAAAAGTTTGGTTATGTGAAACACAAAGTGCATGTTGCTTTTTCTTTTCGGTTCTGCAACTTCCTCAAGTAGTTAGGTATGTGTTCAGTGATGTGATTAGCATAATAAGGAATTTTAGTTAGTTACCTTTTTATTATAAATAAAAAGTTGTTATATTTGGATTAGAATGTTTTAAGGTGTATTTTCATTCAATTTTGCATAAACTTGTAAGGAAATGAATATTGCCTTTACCTAGCGTAAACATGCTTGGTTTTGTTGGAAAGAGAATGCTTGTTCTAAAGTAATCTAGAGATGTTTAGAAAGAACTAACTTTAAATGGAATCAACTCAAGTCATTAACACTCTAGAATGTTTCAAAGCTAGAAAGTGTTAGAAGGATGGTTTATGAAAGATGTAAAAGTCTTTAGAAGTTTACAAAACATCTTAGAATTTGCATGAAAGTATTAGACAATCTTAAAAGATTTTAGAGTTGGTTAAAATGTCCTAAAATCTTATAATAAAATTAGAATAATTTTGTACATTTTAGATATAGAATGATCTAGAAAATTGTGGCATAATCTTAAGCTTGGTGTCATACTATAAATAAACCTATTGATCTTCATTTGTAAATAATCTTGGAAAATTGTAAGATAATCTCTTTTTATAACAATACAACACATTCTTTACAAACTCTCTCTATTTCTTGCTTTCCTCTTAAATTCTCTAAATCTTTTTCTAATCTCTTTGGAGTGTTTTGTTCAGGTTGAAAGATAGATTTAGTGCAACAGACCATACTAAGTGTCGCACGATCGCTATTTGAAATTTGGAGACGTGATAGTTGGTATCAGAGCTTTAGGTTGAATCATTATTATCCTTGGCATAATGAAGAACAATGCCTCAACTATACCATGGATGTTCCACCAATGGAACGAGGGCTTAAGGAAGTTCATAAACCACCAAAGAAGTCTCGAGCCAAGTCAAAAGACATATTTTTTAGCTTAGAAGCACGTGTTGGGAATACGCAAGACAACTTAGGTGAGTTGTTCGACCGAGTGGATAACTTGGAGGAATGTTGTAACAGCTTGGAGGCCGAGGATGTGGTGATTCATGCAGTAGTCAAGATGTTCCTCATCGAAATAGATGGTGGGTTAAAGCAAGAGATTGATAGGTTAAATGCCAAACTTGTCAAGGTACATGATCTTATCCAAAGAGAAGTTACTAATGAGTTACTTAGAATCGAGGATATGGGTGACCTAGCTCTTTGTAAGCATACTAAGCCCGCGGGAACTAGCATAACCACCATCATTGAGGCCAAGAAGGTGGATGTTCCCAAGCCAAAGACCTTTAATGGTGCTAGGAATGATAGGGAAGTTGAGAACTTCTTATGTGGACTTGTGAAAATATTTTGAGTCTACTGACATAACGGACCATGTCAACAAGATCTGAACTGTTGTCATGTACTTGTTTGATACTGCTATGCTATGGTGGAGACAGAGACATAATGATGTTCAATGAGGGGTTTGCACAATTGAAACCTTTGATGATTTCAAAAGGGAGTTCAAAATCCAATTATTCCCTATAAATGTTGAAGAGGAGGCAATGACCCGATTGCGATGATTAAAGCAAACAAGTAGCATAAAGGACTATGTGAAGAAGTTTACAACCTTGCTATTAGAAGTCTCTGACACTTCAGATAAGGATGTTTTATTCTTATTCATAAATGGTCTTCAATCATGGGCTAATCTAGAACTCAAGTGACGTGGTGTCCAAGAATTATCTTCAGTCATTACGGTTGTAGAGAGCTTTATTTGTTACTCCATAAACAAAGAGATCTTAAAGGCCACAGATAGAAAGTTTGGTGGAGGAAAAAGTGAGAGAGGTCATGCCAAAAGTCAAGGTCCCAAAAATCATAAAGAAGCCTCCTCGTTCAAATGACGAGATAAAGGGAAGGAAATGGAGGATCGTGGTGCCTCAAAGCCCTAGGTGACGTGTTTTATATGCGATGGATCGTATTGGGCACGTGAATGTCCAAAAAGAAAGGCATTGAGTGACTTAGTTGCTTCCACTCATGACCAAGATGGAGGCGAGACAGATGAAAGCGCAAAGATGGGTTCTTTGTGGCTACTAGCCCTAGGTGACGTGTTTTATATGCGATGGACCGTATTGGGCACGTGAATGTCCAAAAAGAAAGGCATTGAGTGACTTAGTTGCTTCCACTCATGACCAAGATGGAGGCGAGACAGATGAAAGCGCAAAGATGGGTTCTTTGTGGCTACTTGGTGTATTAGAGAGTGCCTCGAAGACCCCCAAGGGCTTGATGTTTGTAAATGCATTTGTCAATAGGAAGGTCGCCAAAGCTTTGGTTGACACAGGTGCATCTCATAACTTTGTTTCACTATAGGAAGCAAAGAGACTCAGCCTTAAGGTTGTCAACGGAGGAGGATCTCTCAAATTAGTTAACTCAGAAGCACTACCTCTCCAAGGAGTTGCTCTTGGAGTTAAGGTCACTCTTGGTGCTTGGACTGGCCAAGTGGACTTATCAGTGGCACTTATATATGACTTCTCAGTAGTATTCAGCATGGAGTTATTGGATCAAGTTAGATCTTTCCATGTGTCATGCTCAAACTCTATGTGTATCATAGATGAATCAAAGACTTGTGTGGCATCGACGGAGAGGACCACCAGACTTACTACCCAAGCTCTCTCAGTACTTCAATTCAAGAAGGAATTGAAGAGGGAAGAAGATAGTTACTTGGCCATCTTAAAAGAGTATGACGAGAAGGAGGCATCATCAAAGCCAAACTTGCTGACGGAAGTGCAAGTTGTCTTAGATAAGTTCCATGATGTGATGTCTGAGACGTTGCCTAAACGGTTACCTCCAAAGAGAGAGGTGGACCACACAATTGAGCTAGAACTTGACATAAGACCACCATCAATGAGTCCTTATCAGATGGTAAAATCAAAGTGTTGTAGTGAAAGCATGGTGGCTGACATGCTAAGTCGAAAGGCAGAGTTAGCAGCCTTGAGTAGATCAATTAGTCCCTTGCTATAAAGGATCAAAGAATGGCTTAAGCGTGATGTCTTAGCTCAAAACCTCATTTCCCTTATTAAGGAAAGAAAGACAAGACGATTTTGGCTTAGTGACAGACTATTCTACGCCAAACAAAATCGTATCTATGTGCCAAGGTGGGGGAACTTAAGAAATGAGTTGATCAAGGAGTGCCATGATTCATTATGGGTTGGACACCTAGGCATGAGACACACCTTTACCTTAATCAAATCCATTTACTATTGGCCTCAACTACGGGATGTTGTTGAAGCCTATGTGAGGACTTGTCTTGTATGCCAACATGACAAGACAAAGAAACATGTACCCAGAGGTTTGCTAGAGTCGATGTCTATCCCAGAGAGACCATGTGAGAGTGTCTCAATGGACTTCATCACTTGCTTGCTAAAATCGGAGGGCTTTGGTAGTATAATTGTAATCATCGATCGCTTCAACAAGTATGCAACATTCATACCTATCTCAACAAATTGCACTACAAATGAGACGACATGTTTGTTCCTAAAGCACATTGTGATGCATTGGAAAATTCCATCCAACATCGTGAGTAATCGAGACCCTCGATTTACTGGGAAGTTTTGGACGAGATTGTTCAAGTTATTGGGATCAGACTTGAACTTCTCGACAAGATTTTATCCACAAATCGATGGGTAAACAGAACGTGCCAATATATTGCGGGAGCTCTATCTCAGGCACTTTGTTAGTGCCAACCAACATGATTGGGCTAAGTTGTTGAATATAACCCAATTTTCTTATAACTTCTAAAGAAGTGAGTCCACCATGAAGAGTCCCTTCGAGATCATCATGGGACAACAACTTATGACTCCCCATGCTTTAGCCACTTGCTATGAAGGAAAGAGTCATGTTGCCTTCAAATTTTCCAAGGTGTGGCATGAGGAAGGTGAGTTAGCCCAAACCTATTTAAACAAGGCATTTAAAAAGATGAAGAAATGCTCTAACAAGAAAAATGAGGATGGTTAAATTTCAGGAAAGAGATTTAATCCTTGTCAAATTATTGCCCCAAAAATTCAAATCCTTGTGGAAGGTTCACAAGGGGTTGGTACGGAAGTATGAAGGGTCATCTCCAATCCTCATGTGAGTTGATAATGTGTTCTACAAACTACAACTCCTTCCAAAACTTAAAATTTATCCAGTTTTTCATGTAATCATGTTAAAGCCTTATTATGGAAACAAGGAAGACATAAGTAGGGGAGAATCAAAGAGGGTGCCTACCGCAGTAGCAACCTTCTTCGATAGAGAAGCGTACTTTATCTTGGCAGACCGCCTAATTCGGCGTAGGGGTGTACCAAGTTATCGAGAATACTTGGTCAATTGGAAGAATGCCCTGGACATAAAGGCAAACTGGGAACCTGAAGACTCTTTGTGAAAATTCAAAGATTACATAGAGAGGTTCAAGTTTGAAGGTGCGACGAGGGCATCGCAAACTTGAGTAGGGGAATGTGTTATGTCCCGCTCAAAATACAAAGAAATTGTATTTGCTTAAAGAATCTAGACTTTTCTACATGGAAAAAGTTCTAGAATGACCTAGAGATGTCTAAAAAGAGCTAGAATTGGATGGAATCAACTCAAGCCTTAAAGACTAGAATGTTTCAGAGTATATTAACATGTGATGGAAGGTGCTAGAAGGAGTTTGAATATTGTAGAACGTGTTGGATAGTTCATGAAAGATATAAAAATCTGTAGAAGTTTACGGTACATTTTAGAACTTGTATAAAAGAACTAAACAATCTTAAAAGACTCTAGAATTAGTTAAAAGGTCTTAAAACTTTGTGTCAATAGATTGTGTTAAATAACACACCATCGTTATTTAAAATTTAAGGTTGTGACATGACTATCACATGTAGCAAAGGTGAAAACTTGTTGTTAGAGTCAAATAAAACCCTTCAACTTACTTTGTCATTCAAACAACTGAAACAAGAAATGAAGCGGTAAAAACAGTTTCCTCACAATTAATTGGCTTCAACTGAGTTGGGGTGGGTTCGGAACGCAAACCAACTAGAAACAAAGACAAAAAAGAAAATGGCAAAGATTCTGAGTCTGAGGTAAGATTCCCGGAAATTATTGTCGTTTACTTTAAAACTCTAACTTCGTCATTCATCAATAACAAGATTACAATGGTTTCTCATTGTATTTATGGATAAATTAATCTTTTATTTAATAAGTATATTTATAAATATTTATGATCTTTATTTTGATAATAGATTAATTCAAAAATTATTAAATAATTCTAAAAATACAAAAAAAAACTAAAAATATTATCATAAATTCCAAAATAATAATCTCTTAATTAAAAATAAAAAAATATAAATAAAAAGTTTAAAAATAAATCATTTAAAAAAATAATAAATATCAAATAAATTATTTAAAAAATAATAAAAATAATATTTATCGATAATCATATTATCACATCTATAATATCCGCATAATTTAATTAAAAATATAATCTTTCAATTTTTTATAACAATATTTTCACAATAAATTTAATATTTATATATTTTATTTTAATAAAATATATATATAAATTATTAAATTAATATTAAAAAATTTAAAATTTAAAATTTAAATAAAATTTTATTTTATTTTATATATTTAATTTACTTATAATTTTATAAATATTATATTTAAAAAATTTATTTATTTATAATATTATAAATATTATATTTAAAAATTTATTTACCAAATAAAACATTTAAGACCTCCATATAAATCTAAAATATCTACGATATGGCAATAATAACATTTACAACCATTTTTTCATCTATGGTTGGGTGATACTTGGACATACTTGGAGCCCATGTTTAAAAATCATGACTACGCACATATTTAAAATGTTTTTAACCCATATTCATACATTTGTTAAATTTTTGTACTTTTTTTTTTGTACAATTTAAGTACATGATCAAAGGTGAAGGCACATTTTTAACATTTATTTTATAATATAAATATTTTTTTACTTTTTAACAAAAATAAAATAAAATAAAATATATATATTTGAAAAAAAAAATTATATATATATATAACAGAACCCAACATAATTCGAAGCATAAAGACAAACGATTATAACCTCATATATTACAAATATTAGAAGTTTACAATTCCTATAATAAAATATATATAGGTTTAAAAAACAGATCGACGAAAGCAAGTTAAAGGGGAAAAGGAACACAATGATTTCGCAAATGCCATATTAGAGTATCACACAAGACTCGAAATAAGGTTTTCAATCACTGAATTTGAACGTCCATGACCTTGCGTTCAACTCTGGCCTTAGGAATGGAAATGTAAAGAACACCATTGTTAAGCTCAGCCTTAATCTTATCTTTCTCGCAGTTATCAGAAAGTTGAAGACGAGTATCATAGTGGCTAGAGCTCTTGCTCCACCACGTATCGTCTCCACCTTCTTCTTTCTTTTGTTGTCCTTTAATAACAAGTACATCATCTTCTACTGAAACTTTGACGTCATCTTTAGAAAGACCAGGCATGTCAAATCGCATTTTGATTTCATTTTCGTCGTCTTTGATGTCCCAAGGTGCACGTATCTCCCCTGCTGTTCTATTCCTGCCTGAAAATACCAACGAATCCTCAAAAATACGGTCCATTGTGTCCAGCATTTGACGCATTGTTCTCACTGGGGAAAGTGGATCCAATAAACCTGTAAAATTTGTATGGTAGAGTTTTTTAATCAGTCACTAGAAAACAGAGCAATGACTATCTTATAGCAAATTAGTGTCAAAACAGAGCAAATAAAAACAGAGTTTCGTAACTTTATGGCAAAGATGTCCCCAAAACAATTGTTCTCTGCTGCATGTTGGGATGACCGCAGATGGGCACCGGGTTAAAGTAATAAATATACTGAGTTGGTTAGAGATATGATTCATTTGACAAGGTTTTGTATATACGGAGCCTTTGAAATCTAAGAATACAGGTGAGAAATGGGTTTGGAAGGTTTCTCTCTTTAAAGTTTGTTTACGTTCTTTATGATTTTTACCTTGTTTTTTAATATAAGAATTCTTTCATATTTATATATTAAATAATTTATTTTACTTAAATTGTAACATAATTTAAATCTTAAATTAAATTACTATTTTTTTAAAATTATATCACTATTGTTTTGAAATTATGTAATAAATTAAATCACTAATTTTCTTAAATTATATAATTAATTTGTTATTATAGCTCATATTTTAAGTTTATTTTTTATTTTTAATACTTAACAATTAAAAAAAATGTCCATTACGAATCAATGTGTTTAAAGTTTACTATATTTTATATAAGAATTTATCATATATTTTTAAAATTAATAAGTAACACCGTATGTTTTCCCTTTCCTATATGAGATGAAACTAGCAAATTAAAATTAAAAGTCAAACAACCTATTTATTTGATGTAGTGAAACCAAGTGTATATATATATAGAAAGTTATTTATAGGAGTTACCGAAAGGAGAAGCATCCAAAGCCAGTTTACGAGGCGTTTTCACAACTGCTGTTCCTTGATCACCCTGTTTCACATTCACGTCCACAGATGAGTCTTTATTGTTGTGGTCTCCACCAACCTGAGCACTCACTACTGGAAGTCTAGACGGTCTTGAAGGAAAGGTGGCAAATGAACAAGGACCATCACTACTGTTAGCTTTACTTGAAGGTCTGGCTTTGTTCAAAAGCACTGGAAATGAAGATGACAACGACACTACACTTGTCATTTTAACAATAACAAGAAGAAAATTCAAGACAGCAGTGTGTTTATTATGATAAGTGAAGTCGCTTAGTTAATGCTAATTTCATGAAGAACAGGCGTGACTTTGAATATATATATATAGGCATTAATTGGGGATTGATTAATGGGTTGGAACTTTGGAGATGGGTCTTGAAACTTAGCGAGTTTTGAGGATGTGAACTTTCTGGACCGAACACTTGTCAACTATATATAATTTTCTCTTTCCTTACAACTTTCTCATTTTTTCCCGAAACCTCTAATTTTTGTATCTTACTGGGTAATCAGTTGTTATTCTGATTTGACCCCCAATACTCTACTTATTATTTTCTTTTTCTCAAACAATACCCCCTTCATACTTGCTCTTCCTTAATGGTAGACGAAATTATTTATTTGAATATTAGGAACTACGTCGTATTAAAAGATTCTTAGAAAATTATGTGTCATACGACTAAGAAAAATACAAAATAAAATGAGTGTTTGTAACGTTTGATTGAACTAGCCCAATTCATTAGGTCCAAAAATGGGGTTTCATTGCACTTGGACTTAAGGCCCCTCAAACTCTAACATATATTTGGATCAAAAATTGAAAATTATCCATTTCGATTTAATGTTAATAATTTGATAAATTTAATCTCTATATAAATGAAAGAATAGAATAAATTTTAATAATATGAAATAATTTTTTTTATAAAAACTATATTGAATGCATTGAGAAGATTTGAGACTAGTCAATATAACGTTCTACCAGTATCAAATTAGTGTTAAATTGTTATGATTTTTGACCTCCTTTCATGTTAATCAAGTATTAGAGATGAGTAAAAAAAAAATATTGGTTCTGTTATTCATATTATTGATTTAGTTTTTATTCGATAAATTTTAGAGACATATACGATTTCGAATATTAATTAAATATGAAATAACAGATATAATTATACTAATAATTGTATACATCGTAGTCAAAATTAATTAAATTTCTTTAAGTAAATTATATATTTGTTTCCATTAGGATTTTGGGTTAGATTATTTTGCATAGCTAAACAAATGAAAGCTCTTCTATGTCACTCTGCCTTCTGTCACTCTACTGTGTGTTGTTGACTCACCATCATTGTCTTTGCATCATCCATCCTCGCCTTGGAGAATATAACGACACGCTTCTAGGTAATCTCCAATAAATTTCTCGATCTTTCTCTCTTTATATCTCTCATAATTTATAACATTTTTATTTCTCTTTAATGTTTTGTTATTGAGAAAAAGAGATGAAAATTCATTTAATAAGTGTTATTTTTTGAATTTCGATGAGAAGATAAGATAATTTCTCCCTTGTTTTACGTATATGGATATTTTAGTAGGTTGTTTTGATGATATACTCTGTAAGTAGGTTTGAATGAAAGTAATGTGATTCTAATTTATATTAGTTTTGATAATTAAATTTTGAATTTATTTTATTAAATTAAAAGTAAAATTATTTATTTTTAATTATGTGTGAGGTTTTAATAGATTTTTTTAAAAAAATTAAAAAAAAATGTTTTTTTAAATATCTTTTAATAAGTGTCTGAAACTGTACCTCATAAAATCAACTTTCAAATAAGGAATGAATTATGTATACAATTAGATTGTATTTGAATATAAATTACAAGTTATACATGAAATAATAGACTTGCATGCCAGCTCATCTTTATAGTCTCTTTGTATTTTTTTTTTATCTCTTTTAATCCTCATCCGACACAATCTATTTCTATATAAATGAGATGAGTATGTTTTATTTAAAATAATAAATGGTACGAAACCACACATCATTATTATCATCTCTCATATTCATCGCTTCTCCCTTTATTATTTTCAGATCATCCCAACAGATTGTATAACTAAAAAGTGATTTAAGTCTTCCATAGATTATGAAAAACATGTTACCTCTTTGTTCTTGTTGATTTCATCTACATAAACTCTGTTTATTGTTCACAGTTGGTATATTTTTAAGGAGAGATAGAGAAAGAGGCATGCAAAACTGGAACCATGTTACCTGATATGTGCTCAATTCAATGGAGACAATTGGACCACCTGTTCACAAAGTACATTACGTTAAGACTAGTTCTGACTTGTTCATACAAGAAAACCAGAGTAGCATGAAAATCATTAAACATAAAATTAAACATTACCGTAAAAGAAAGTCTCTTTAAAAAAGTTTTCAAAGTAACTGACAAAGTTCAAACAATAAAATAAAGGCTTTCTTGAGGGGAAAAAAAAAGATAAAGTTAATGAAATAAAACAGAGGCACAAAATGAACTCAGGGAATCCTATAAAGGTTGACTGGTCTTCTGATTGCTACAAACCGTAGCTTTCAAACAATGAAGGAATCGTATGTAGTTTTCAGTTGAATGTAACTTTTTATTAATAACTCATTGTCCTCCACAGTCCAATCTCTTTATATAGCTAAAAACCATACCCCGTTATATTTTAATTTCTAATTTTTTTAATTTTAAAACTAAATTTTCAATTTTAAAATTAAAAAAAATGTATGATAAACAATTTTTAATTTCAATTTTAAAAAATAAAAATTATAAAAATTGAATATTATTTATTTGATTTATTTTTATTAAATTTTACTCTTTAATAATTTTGAGTAAAGTAGAGTATAGTTGATTAATATATATATATATATATAAATTTAAATCAAAAATCGAATTTATTTTTAATATCAGAATTTAACACAATTTAAAAATTGGACTTACAGAATTTGACTCTTTTTTTTTAATTAAAATTGTTTCCTAAAGAACCTTAAACCAACCCTGAGATCGTACGTGCTCCCAAGCCATTAGAGGATCGGAAAAAACCCAACATTATCCTTCCTCTTACCCACAAATTCCCATAATAACATCATTGTCTACTGCAACTCTCTCAATAGCAAACTCTAAACCCATGAAAAAGAACTTGAGAGCTCATTACTTTGTGCTTCTTCTTTTTTTCAGAAACATAAAAAAGTGAAAGTTAAAGCTACTCTCTTCTTTAAACTTCAGCTTTCAGCTTTCATCTTTCTCGAGGGAACCTATTACCTAATGTTTCATGTTGTGTCCAACTCTGACACAAACCTCCATTAATGTCTTCCCATGCCACTAAAAAACAGCATTTCTTTTAGCAAATTATATATTGAAGTAGTTAATCAAAGTAATAAATAACATTACAAGCCTATACAATTTAAAGCCTGTTTCCAAATACATGGACTTATCAGTAACCAATTGCATGCTAGCTGTTAAAGAACATGATATCCAGCTGGTGACAACCAACACACCAGCTGGAAGCAGCCACCAAGCTGTTGGTGGGGAATGATATGTTGTCCAAGAACATGCCTCTCCATAATTGTGTTTATTTTTAATTATTACAATTTTGTTTTTCTTTTGTATAAATAGGTTGTAAACATTCGTTTATTCATCATCAATAAATCCAATTCTTACATGGTATCAGAGCTTAGGAAACAATTCCCAGAAAAAATCAGCTCATAGAAATTTTTCCAATTTTTCCTCAATCTGTTTTTTTTCCAAAACCAATTTCGATTCACAAAATAATTTCAATTTCATCCCAGAATATTATTCAGAAAAATCCGAGCAATCTGCAATTAAAATCAAGCCAAAATACCTCTCCACGCGCTCACACGCGCCATTTTTAATCTTGCCGGAGTTCAACGCGCCTCGCCGGAGACGCACGCTCCAACACGCGCCAGCTGCTGAAGAAGACGACTCCAACGACACGTCGTCGCTCGCCCGCTGAAACAAACGACACGTCGTTCGCTCCGCGCTGAAATAAACGACGCGTCGTTTTCTCGGTCTGGTCCGGTCCGGTTCGGTCTTCATCCGGTTCAGTGCTTCACCGTTGCAGCCGCCGTTCCAGCCACTCCAGACGCCGGTTCACCCCTTTTCCGACCGGTTCTGCGGCTGAAATTTCCGGTTCTGTAATCCTTGACTCATTTTCTATAAGATAGAGCATATTTCAGTACATTATTTATTTCATAAATAGTCATTATTGTCTAAAACACACTTAAACCCATCCCGTTCTTTCAAATTTATTCAACCAAAAATGTCTATGACTACCAATACCAACCCTACTTTACCAAAATGGTATGATGATCCTAGTCATTCTTTATATTTACACCACTCAGACCAACCAGGCATGGTCCTTGTAGCTCAATCGTTAAACCAAGAAAACTATCACATTTGGAGTCATGCAATGCTCATGGCTCTAATAACCAAAAACAAAGAAGGATTCATTGACGGCACAATCAAAAGGCCATCAACAAACCTTGAAGCAGAAATCAAACAATGGACTCGCTGCAATATTCTTGTCAAAGGATGGATCCTCAACACCATATCACCCAAAATTGCAGAAAGTGTCATGTATAGTGATACTGCATATGAGTTATGGGAAGAATTAAAGGAACGCTTTTCGCACACCAACAGCGTGCACCTATTCCACATTGAACAAGAGATACATGATTGCATACAAGAAGGTGTGAGCATTGGCGAATACTATACCAAATTGAAAAGTTTATGGGATAGTCGTGATGCACTATGTCCTCTTCCACACTGTGGAGGAAATGCTGGAAGAGAATTACAAGAATATCAACAAAAGCAGCGAACCATAAAGTTTCTCATGGGCCTTAATACGGTTTACACATCAGCACGCGGACAAATCTTGCTCATGGAACCATTACCTACAGTAAATAAGGTATATTCACTTATTGTTCAAGATGAAAAGCAAAGAGCTGTCTCCACTCAAAGCATAGGAAGGATGCCAGAAGCTGCTGCACTCGTTGCCAGAGATAGTCGTCCACAATATCCTCAGAAAAATTACCCACCAAGGAACCCACATCTCAAGTGCAATAGATGCAACAATATAGGTCATAATTCTGAGAATTGCCGAAGTCACCTCAAATGTGATTTTTATGGTCTCAATGGACACATTTTTGAAAACTGCCGAAAACGTCTCAAATGTAATTTCTGTGGTTTAAATGGACATGACATCAACATGTGTCGGAAGAAAGGAGTAATTCAAGACAAGAGAAACACAAGTTATGGCTTCCCTTCCAAAGCTCATCATACTGACTTTCAGGAAAGCTGCTCCGACACAAAGACACCATCCCACAATCTTACATCTGCCCAATATCAAGAGCTCCTTACACTTCTCAATCAATCCAAATCAGGTAGCATGGCAAATCAAGTGACTACTTCTTCAGGTAACACATTATGTGCAACTGTTTTCCATTCAGAAACTCGTTGGATTTTTGATACAGGGGCAACTGATCACATGGTCTGTTCCCAAAACCTTATGAGCTCCAGCATTCCAGTCACTAATCGGCATGTGCATTTACCTGATCATTCTCTTGCCCGTGTCACACATATTGGCACTGTGCATTTCTCAAATAATTTTATACTCCATAATGTCTTGTGTGTTCCCTCCTTCAAATTAAACTTAGTTTCAGTAGCCAAACTAACTCAAACCTCATTTTTCCATGTCACCTTCACTAATAGTATGTGCTTTGTTCAGGACAAATGCTCAGGGAAGACGATTGGGATGGGAACTGAGAAAGCAGGACTCTACTACTTGACTATTTCTGAAAAGGCTGGATGTTTCTCTGTTTCAAACACTGCTTCCACCAACTCTCATCTATGGCATCAACGACTTGGTCATTTATCTAATAACAGTTTGCGTGTAATTTCTCTTTCCATCAACACACCTTTTTGTTCCATTAGTGATTGTTCTATTTGTCCATTAGCTAAGCAAACACGTAATCCATTTCCTTTAAGTTCCATCAATACAAAAGCACCTTTTGAAATGATTCATGTTGATATTTGGGGTGGTTATCACATTCCAGCACTTAATGGAGCACGTTATTTTCTCACTATTGTTGATGACTACTCAAGATGCACATGGGTCTATCTCTTACATACTAAATCTGATACACGTACATTTCTTACCACCTTCATCAATCTTGTTGAAACACAATTTTCATCCAGAGTTAAAATCATTCGTAGTGACAATGGACCAGAATTCTCTATGACCCAGTTGTTTTCTACCAAAGGAATCCTTCATCAAACTAGTTGTGTCTCTACCCCTCAACAAAATGGTGTTGCTGAACGTAAACACCGTCATCTTCTCAATGTTGCTCGTTCATTACTCTTCCAAGCCAATCTTCCTAAACAATTCTGGGGAGATGCCATTCTTACAGCCACATACCTCATAAATCGTACTCCAACACCTGTTCTCAAGGGTAAAACACCATTTGAAGTCCTTTTTCACAAAACTCCTAGGTATGAACACCTTCGTGTTTTTGGTTCCCTTTGCTTTGTCTCTACACATCATGATCGACTTACCAAGTTTGATGCTAGGTCACATAAATGCATATTCATTGGGTATCCATCTGGGATCAAAGGTTATCGTGTCTACAATCTGGAAACAAACAAGACTTTAGTGTCTCGTGATGTTATCTTTCATGAACATGTATTTCCTTATTTCACTTCCGCTGTCAACACTCCAACTCTATTTCCTCCATCAGAAGATACTATTTATGATGACCTACCTAACATTCGTCAATCAACCAATCCAAATATATCACTTGATCATACACCATCTGTCCTTCCAACAATCAACTCAGACACTCTTCATCTTCAAAATTCATCTCCAGAAACATCATCGTCAACTTCTCCACCACACATAATTCCTCCAACACCAGTCACACATAGGCTTCGTCGATCCACCAATGTTCCTAGCTACCTTCAAAAATATCATGTAGAAGCTTCCCTACCTTCTCGGTCCTTCCCTTCGTCTCACTCAGCATCGTCCAAAGACAAAGGTACTTCTCATTCTTTATCTCATGTACTTACCTATGACCAATTATCACCTGCACATCGTGCTTTTGCTACTTCTATTTCCATTCTCAGGGAACCAACCACTTTTGCTGAAGCTTTCAATGATCCAAATTGGCAGCTTGCCATGAAACAAGAACTGGATGCTCTTGAAACTAATGGCACTTGGACGCTTCAACAGCTTCCTCCAAACAAGAAACCAGTTGGTTGTAAATGGGTCTACAAAATCAAGTATAATCCTGATGGTTCTGTGGAACGATACAAGGCTCGGTTAGTGGCCAAAGGATACAGTCAGATTGAAGGTTTTGACTACCAAGAAACTTTTGCACCAGTAGCCAAACTTGTCACTGTTCGGCTTCTCCTTGCCGTTGCTGCTATTCAAAATTGGCATCTTCGACAACTCGATGTCAACAATGCTTTTCTCTATGGTGATCTTCATGAAGATGTTTACATGTCCCTTCCACCTAGATTCGGACGAAAGGGGGAAACACGAGTATGTAAGCTACATAAATCTTTGTATGGACTCAAACAAGCCTCACGACAGTGGTTCATCAAACTATCAACAACACTTAAGCTAGCTGGTTTTAACCAATCCAAGTATGATCACTCACTGTTCGTCCGAACCCGTGGTAATTCCTTCTCTGCTCTCCTTGTCTATGTAGATGATATAATCATAACAGGAAACAATATACAAGACATTGAAGAAACTAAGAATCATCTCATGAGCCAATTTAAGCTTAAAGATCTCGGTGAATTAAAGTATTTTTTGGGCATAGAAGTTTCACGTTCCAGGAAGGGAATTGTTCTGTCACAACGCAAGTACGCACTTGAAATATTGGAGGATATGGGTTATCTTGGTGCCAAATCTGCAAATTCACCTATGGAACAAAATTTATCCCTCAGCAAGGTTGAAGGGGAATTCATCAGTAATCCCACATCCTATCGAAGACTTGTTGGGAGATTAATATACTTGACCATCACAAGGCCTGACTTAGTGTATGCCGTGCACATTCTCAGTCAATATATGGATAAACCACGACAACCACATTTGGAAGCAGCTCAACGAGTGCTACGATATGTCAAGAACACACCAGGGCAAGGTCTCTTTTTCTCAGCAACTAGTTCATTACAACTAAATGCTTTTTGTGATGCAGATTGGGCAAAATGCACAGATACAAGACGATCAACCACAGGATATTGTATGTTTCTTGGAAACTCGCTAATTTCTTGGAAGACTAAGAAACAAAATACAGTCTCACGATCAAGTGCAGAAGCAGAATATCGCTCTATGGCAGCAGCATGTTGCGAAGTAACCTGGTTACGATATATTCTGGATGATTTGGGTATCAAACACTCCCAACCAACCAAGTTATATTGTGACAATCAAGCAGCTCTTCACATTGCATCAAATCCAGTGTTTCATGAGCGAACTAAACACATAGAGATCGATTGCCATCTAGTAAGAGAAAAGATTCAAGCTGGAATGATCAAAACTTATCATATCTCTACATTAGAGCAACCAGCAGATATATTTACCAAATCCCTGAGTTTTCCACAGTTCTCAAGCTTACTTAACAAGTTAGGAATAATTAACATATATTCTAACTTGAGGGGGAATGTTAAAGAACATGATATCCAGCTGGTGACAACCAACACACCAGCTGGAAGCAGCCACCAAGCTGTTGGTGGGGAAGGATATGTTGTCCAAGAACATGCCTCTCCATAATTGTGTTTATTTTTAATTATTACAATTTTGCTTTTCTTTTGTATAAATAGGTTGTAAACATTCGTTTATTCATCATCAATAAATCCAATTCTTACACTAGCATAATTTGTTCTGTTTTACTCATTTATATCTCTTTGCCCTTAGCATTCAATGTTACCACCCACTTGCTCAAATTTTGAAAGAGCAATTATATTTCTCTCATTACATACAAAACTCTTAATTTTTTATTAGTTTTAAACACGGGCCCCATTATTATATTATGTAAGACCCACAATTTATTTTTAAATGGTGATGGAATTTTAATAGGTATACGTAAAGTTTTCCATAAAGAAAATACCCACCATTTCTAATTCAAGTTCGTTTGGCCATATATATAAGCTAGTAAGATTTATAAGATATATACTAACCATTACACATTTTCATGGGGAAGATTGGTGGAAGTTCTTGGTTGACTAAATTTAAAAGGGCTTTCAGGTCTCCTACTAGAGAGCATGAAAAGAGAAGCAGTAGAAGGAGAGAATCCGAACATGAACAAGAAGAAGAAGAAGAAGAAAAGGTACATTAAAATTATAACTAGTATTTCAAAATTTCTATATATCTATATATGCTACTAGTTCTCTTTCACTAAAGAGGTATGCAAATTTTATAGAGAAGAGGAAAACGCAGATGGAATTTTAGGAAGCCAAGTTTGAATCATGAAACAATCATACATCACCGTGAAGCTAAGACCATAAGCTCTACTACAAAAGTAACAGCAGCTAACTCTGCTGTGACCATACCAACCAGTAAAACTGTTACTCATAACAGAGCTGATGATGAACAGAAGCATGCAGTTGCAGTGGCAATGGCCACAACAGAAGCTGCTCAGGCTGCAGTGGCATCAGCACAAGCAGCTGTTAAAGTTGTAAAACTAACCAGATCTTCAATATTAGTTGGACAACACTATGCTGCTGCCATTGTCATTCAGACTGCCTTCAGAGGATACCTGGTAATTATATTACTTAGTTTACAAAACGTTTCTTACAAAGAAAAAAAAAACACTTCAATCAAACCCCAAAAAATTGGAAAATTTACATAAAATGACATTTTTAAAACTTATAATAACAAAATAATAACCTAATGATCAAAAGGACGTAAAATGATTAAATAGATCTTTTTTAATATTACAAATATATAAATTGAACAAAATGAGTGTTATTTTTGTGTTCATAAGTTTTAAGAGTGCTGTTTTGTTTTTAAAAATAAAAATAAAAAAATTGCAGGAAGTTATTTAATGGTACAAAAAGCACATGGTACTTCATGTTTCCTACTAAAAGCGCTTTCTCTTTAAACACTATGCTATACGTAGCGCAAAAGCATTGAGACCAATTAATATTTGGTTTTGAAAATGAAGGCAAGAAGAGCTCTTGGGGCACTGAAAGCGCTGGTGAAGTTGCAAGCTTTAGTAAGAGGACACAATGTTAGAAAGAGAGCAAAAATGACTCTTCAGTGCATGCAAGCTCTGGTTCGGCTTCAAGCTCAAGTACTAAACCAACGTACTAAGAGGCTTATCCATGAAGATAACTCATCTAATGCTATGTTAAGTGATCCCAACAGATTTAAAGGATTACATCTTTCACATAGAAAGTCCCTTGTAAGAAATCTGTTAAATCTATATAAGTCTCTTTAAGTTGAGGTTTTCCTACAGTGTATTGTTATTGTATTGTTTGTATATTAAATCCTAATTGGTTTTACAGTCTAGAGAAGAAAGTAACACTAAAGAAGATTGGACCAGTTGGGACGACCATTCACAAACGCTGAAGCATATTGAAACGAGGTTAAAGAAAGCTAAAGAAGCTTCATCGAAACGGGAAAGATCTCTTGCTTATGCTTTTTCTCAGCAGGTTTTATCTTCCCATATATATTTACTATTCCATTTTTGTTTAATTATATAGCATAATTTCATTCATAAATGTGGTTTTATTTTTAGCCCTCTTTTACAGGCAAATGCACATGTATTGTATTTTTATGTCCAAAAATACGGTGTATATATATATATATTTTTATAACATAAAAAACATGTTTTTTTATAAAGATTAAAAGGAAAACAATGTGAGTGAACGTATCCTATAACAAACATAGGTTTTATCTTACCATATATAGGTGATTTTACATTTTAGTTCATGTCTAATTTTGTACCCTTAAAATAACATAAAATAATATATTTTTCTCACACATTTATATAATTTTTTTTCTAATTCTGTCTTACTTAAATATCAAAATAGTTTATTTTCTAATTTTCTTTTATTTATAATTTTAAAAATTTATTTTAATATTATTGTTTATTTTGATTCAACTACTCACCAAACATGACTTTAGTTCTACTTTTCTCTTCACTTTCCGGCATACTAACATCAAGAAATACATGTTCTTATTGAAAGATATGGAGAACCGATGAATGTGAACAAATTTCAAATGAACCAGCTCCAGAGCCAGAAGAGAAATCCAAATTGTTTGATGTGTGGAGTCCTAAGAGAATCAAGGCATTAGGGAGCACAAGGAGATCATTTGATCAAATTAGAGACCCAATAAAGACAGTTGAAATTGACAGCTATCTACCTTATCATAACAAATCTAATTACTCCACACCAACATTCCAAAAATCACCACATTATCAATACCATGAAGAAAGAAACTACTACTTGTCCTACCAATCACCACTTACACCATCTTCATCTAAACCAAAAGATATCCAAATGCATTTTGCGAGTCCTCGCTGCATTAACCCAGAGAGGAATGCAACTCCAGTGCCACAAATGCGCCCTTGTGACCACTACAGGGCTGAACCACCGAGCTACATGGCTGCAACTGCATCGGCCATGGCTCGGACTCGGCCACAAAGTGCACCAAAACAGAGGCCTTCAAGTTCAAACCCGGAAAGAGAGAGAATGAGTTCAGCTAGAAAACGATTGTCATTCCCAGTTCAGGAGGAGTCACATGGATATGGGGCCGGTGGAACTGTGAATATGCATGTTACTTCAGATTCAGAAGGGAGGAACCCAACTCGTAAAAGCTTCAATGGAGGTCGTATAATTGGAAGGGAGTGGGGGGAAAGTGACACGACTCCTTTAGTACACAATGGACTAAGAAAGTGGTTAAGGTAATCTGACATAGCTAAGTAAACGTAAGATAACGAGGAGGCAGAGCATTTTTAAATGAAGTGAACACAATATAGTACAACATTGTGATCATATGTAATGAAGTTAAATGAGAATGTATTAAGTGAAATCTTATTAAAATGGGTGTCAATTTTCAGCTTTTGTACACAATTATGACCTACTAACAAAAATTCTATACTTTTTGAAGTAATAACATAAATATATAATTAATTTCCTTGTTCAAATCAAAAGCAGAAGAAACAATTAAGGTAACAAGTGGGAATCTTTATGTAATTTTGTTGCCAGATACATATTATAGAGAACCAATTTATCAGGAGGACATAAATTACCCAAACATAGGTACTACCCGCCAGTTCCCACATCTAATAAAAAGGGGTATCCACGTCAAACCACTTTCTAACTTTTTTTTAGTAAAATCACTGTCAAGTTCCTTCCCATGTTAGTGTATTTCGCTTCATTCAATCCCCTTTTCTTTTCTTCTGTCAAAGCCAAATCTAATAAAAAAAAATGTCAAGTAACCTAATCTACCTTACAAGTAATGAAAAGGTGATTTTCTAAACAACTGCTTCTACTTTCGATAGAAAAAACCACTGTTAATGGAATAAAACACAATAGATGCCTATGCTGAGAAACGTGATAAAGCAAGGGAGTAATAGAATATTTTAATAAAAAATAACAAAAATATCATACTTATTAATTAAAAAAATAATATTTTTTTATATTAAATTCATATATTTTTATTATTAAAAAAATGATATATTAATTTATATTAAAAACCATTTAAATTGAATTAGGATCATTTAAACATATTCAATAATAAATATTATTAAATTAAATTTTACTTAATATTATTATAATATTATTTTTATTATTATAACTTTTACGAGTTATTTTTTATAATTTTTATATTTTAATTTTCACTACTCAAGCAATAATAATAATAATATTAATAATAATTTCTATTAGATTTCTATTAAGTTTTCGCTTAAAAAGTACATAAGAGGGATGCTATGAATAAATAAATTTGCACACACATTGCTTATATTTTGACACTTAATAATATTGTCAAAAAAAATTGAATTAATTTTTTAATTTTTAAAATAATTATAACATACAGCAAAATATAAAGGTTATAGATATAAAAGTTTATACAAAGTCACGTTATATTGATATTTCTTTTTTCAAAAACATAATAACTATCGTTGTATGGTAGATTAATTAGCTATGCAAGTAATAAAACACATTAATTAGCACGTGTTCCCACGCATAGCACAAGGATAAAGGCTAAAACCAAGGCTTGCTAGGACCAGTTTTTAACACAACTGAAGTCTAAAGATAAATTGAATGGGTCTTGAGCACCGTGTTTGCTTTATCATCATCTAATAGAAATTTATAGTTATATAACTGTGGAAATAGCTTCTAATAGTATAGTAATTGTATATAAGAATGTGATATTACTATGTATATCTCCATTAATTAATATCCCATCTAACTCAAAAATAAACTAATATTTTAAATTTTTATTGTTGTGACATCAAATTGATTTTGATAATATAAGCACTTATAACCATCAATAAAAAATAAATAAATTAGAGGGGATGCATACAAATAGAATTGACCATAATATCTTCTATTATGTATTCCCCTATAACAGAAAAGTAAACTAGAGGTTCCAATCCCAAATATCCAACTAAGTACTGCTTAATAGCAAAAAAATGATGATAGTTTTTTATTCTTTATTGGGATTTTGTTATTTTCTTTTTTATGAGCGTCAACAACGTAGGCTCCACTGATAATTTAGATAATATTTATCATTAATATAATTTTGAAATCATACCATTGAGATTCGTTAAGACTTAACAGTGTGTGTATTAACTTTTCTCAAATAAAAATTAAAAAAAAAATAACAATAACATAAACACAATCCTTGGAGTTGTAATGGCGCTTTTTTTTTTTAATAAATTTATGCGCTTGCAAAACAGAAAAATGTTAAAAGTAATTTGACCTGGATTAAGCTCAGGGACGATCCTTCACGTTTCATTATTTAACAAGCATCTTGGCCAAACAAATATTATGAGTCAACACGCGCGATTGATATGATCCAGAAAAGTTACGTACCAAGAACGACTACTGGCATTGCGAATTCAATAGAATTCTGCCCGGGACAAGCCTTTTTAGCTTTTGGGCTTATTCCACTCAAAACTTATGGTAATTTGTTACTTTTCAAACAGCCCAAAATTCTTTAAAATAGGTCGATTTTAGAATTTGATAACTTATTTATAATTGAGAATAAAATAAATAAAATTATTAATTAAAATGTATATTTTAAATAATAATGAAAATATTAATTTATCAATAATATTTTTTTCTTATTTGTTAAATCCAAAATCATTAACCCTAAATAACTAAATCATAAACAGTAAATCACAAATCTTAAACTCTAAATTATAAATCATTAAACCTTAAACTCAAAAATTTTAAACTTAAATCAAAAATCTTGAATTTTAATGTATTTCTATATGTTTTTATTTTTTTAAACTATAAATTTTAATTATTATATATATTATTTTTATCTTTTTTGCTTATTAAATATGTTATTTTTTTTATTGTTAATTATAAATATATATTATATTGGATCTTTTATTTGAGTTTGAAGGTAATTTTAAGGTAGAGGAAGCAAATATGATGATATATCTTATTAATTTATGATAAAATAAATGCATTTTATGAACCCATTACATATTTTCTATTTGTTTTTCAGTGTACTTAGATGATATATAATGAGATATCTTATTTATTTTTAAATAAATCTAATTAAAACTAATAAAAATACAAAAATGATGAAAAAATAAAATATGCTTATTAATAAATATTTAAAAATCATGAGTTCATTATTGACAATTTTAAATAAGATAAAATATAATTGAATAATATTTAAATGAAATTGTGCATTTTAGCTAGAAATATCAATGGGGTCTAAGGATGTTTTATTTAAAATCGAAACTAAAATATTATATTATATCTAAAATTAAAATTGAATGATATAAAAATGTAAAATCATTATAAGATAACGGTCACCTTTTTTGAGCTACAAAGATCAAAAGTTAACATCTTTTTAATTTTAAATTGTTTAAAATAAATTTTAACATATATTTTTTTATAAACTCAAATAATAATATGTTATATATATTTAATATATTTAATATTTTTTTTAATAAATATTAAATTATTAGTACTTTATCTATATATATATATATATATGTAAAAATATAAATTTATAATTTTGTTAATGATATTATATTATCTCACCCTAAAAATTATAACCAAAATTTATCAACTAAAATCAAATATTTTTGTTTAATATTCGTTTAAACCCACGAATTTTGTTTGACATCCTTAACTTTAATACTAAATTAATTAAATATATTAAATGATATAATATATTATACCCTTCCAATTTGATGTAAAACATACTCATTCTTTTTCGTGAGATTTGGAATATAATGTAATGAAGTAGAGGCGGATGAAAAGTGAAGGGCTAGGGGGTTGCCCAAAATAATTTTTTTGGGTGATATTTTAACTGCTTTAATTATAAAAATAATACTTAGATTATTTTTTAAATATAATATTATTATTTTATTAATTTTTTTTAAAAGAATAATAAATTGTCATTTTAAAATTTTATGTCTTTATGCCCTTTTCTCCTTTCTTGCACAATTTTACCATTATTTTTCAACTATAAAGTTAATAATATTGACATTTTTTGTTACATTTTTTATGTCAATCTTCTATACTCTCTCAATAATTGAAAAGTAAAATGTACTATAAAATATCACACACTTAATATTCTTGTTAAATAGTTAATATATTGTAATCTATTTTCTTTTTCAAAACTAAGAAGAGAAAAGAAAAAAGTAACAAAAATAACTATAAAAATTTGAAAAAATATAGTTGAAAAATATTAATATTTTTAACATTTTAGTAAAAACATAGTGTAAAAATTGAACTATTTTGATAGAAATGAGAAAAGCTTTAAAATAAATTTGTCTCGTTAAATATACTTTATATTTAGTTAAATTTTATTATTAATAATATTATATTTTATTATTTAAAAAATGATTAATCTATTACTTTTTTTAAAAAAAAAGTCATATAAATATTCATTGTGAAAATAAAAATGAATAAAATATTTACTTAACACAGAAGAAATAACTTAGAGAGATACCCATCCAATAGAATTCCTATACGAAGGAATTATTCTAAATTTTATATGCATATATAGTTAGTTGAAACTCAAAGGCAGAGTTAAATTACATTAATTTTATTAATTTAGAGTTAAACTCCCTATTTAATGATTAATTATAATTTAGTTAATTTGATAAATAAAAAATAAAAATATTTTTATCATATTTATAATACAAGTAAAATATGATTTTTAATATATATCATCCATCTATAACGAAAGAAGCAAAGATTTTACAACATTTTTAAACATTGTCAGTATTGTTTTTATTTTTACTTTAATCTAACTTAAAATTAAATTAAATATATTATTAATTAATACATAATTATTTTATTAATAATAATTAATAAAAATAAACATATTAAATATAAATATATCATACCTTTATATATATAAAAATACTCATATTACGAGGTTATCACAATAGATTACAGTATTACACAAATCTGTAATCAATCCACTTAAGGCCAACGTAATTATTGCTTCAACTACTTTAGTTCCAACAAAGTAACCCCATATAAATACATAATATTTTTTTATAATTTTAAATTACTTTATAACATAATATTATTTAATATAATATAGTTATATATTTATTATTACATACATTTATATTTCTCTATAAATATTATATTTTTTTAATTATATATTGCGTAAAAAATTTATTTTTTTATTATAAAATATTTATTATTAACTTATTTTTATTATAAATTTTTCTTTATAATAAAAGTAAAAATTACTAAAAATTAAAAAATATTATTTGCTTTTCTTATTTTGCAATCCCACCCCTACTAAAAATCTCCCACATTTTTCACAAAATATTTAAGTAAAAATGTAAGATAAATTATAAATTATGGTTCCCCAACCCGAGAAGCTAAATGGAACCAAGATATAACAGCCAAACAAACACAAACCCTGCTGCTTCAGTACCAAGTACCAACACAAACTTAATTTAAACTATATGAGGTTATGGAAAACAGATATGAAATAAATTACAGAAATACTCCTGTAATTAACTATATCAAAGAAGTTAATTACAATAAACTCTTGATCAGAAACATCACAAATAACATACACCATAATTTTCTCATTCAACTAAAACAAAGCAATCTCTGCTTTTTCCTTTGAACTTCCAAAGGTAGGGCTGCTACTACTACCACTACTGTCAGCAGACAATGAAGTATGCGTTTTCTGAAGAACCATTGAAGATGATGACATAGTAGTTGCCACCAAACTCTCCGTATCACCATTGCCTGTGATAGGAGACGATTGGTTAGATACTGCGCTAGGAGTAGCAGTGAGAGAGCTTGGTCCTAAAACTTCACCTAATGGTCCTCCAGGTGGTGGTGAACCAACCCAAGGAGGAATATGCCAGCTATCTAGAAATTTGCTCGAATTTTCATAGTACCCAGACCCCATTTGAGTAATAGAAGAACCCATTTCATTATTAATGGAATTATAGCCTAAGCTGCCCATTGTTAAAGTAAGTGAAGAAGGTGACAGCTTCCCAATTGAAGAAACAGAGCTCTCCTTGTTACCCCATGCGTCAATAAAACTTCTTGGGTTCTCGGCGAAACATGAACTTCTAAAAGAAACCACATCTGGGAGCAAAAATAAATTTTCACACTCCCCATCTTGTTGACTTGTATCAAAGTTTGCATACGAATTCAGATCTAAGAATGGCTCTTCCACAGAACTATGGCCTAAAACAGAGGAGTCCGTGTCACAGAGTGAGGTGTTGGAGTTCAATTCCATTTTGCTTTGCATCAAATGTTTCCACCGTGGGTCAGAATTGGAAGTTTCTCCTTTCTCTACCCAAAAGCTCCTTCATTTATACAAGTAAACAGAGCAAATCATAATACTCCTAGATTTCAGTCAGAAACAAAGTTAATGGTTAAAGATAGAAATAAAAACTAAAAAACCCACCTAGCTTTCTCGTCTGTGGAAGAAAGTGGAGCCAAAGAGACCAAATTTGTAGCTTTAACAGTGGATTCATCTAGGGAAACAGAGGAATGGTGATAAGGCAGAGCAGTGTATCCCAGAAACTGAGATTGAGAGCCATTGTTATTAATCGAACTAGGATTAGAAAAAGGGAGAGTAGGAGGAAATATAGTTGGAAGAGTAGCTTGATTTTCAATGCGAGGCTTTTTCTTTGTGTTAGTGGTGGCACGATTTTCCACATGCTTTCTTGAACGGGGACGACCTCTATGCATGTGACGCTCACAATACTTCTGGTCAGGTGCCACTTCCCTGCAACACCTCCATTTCTTACCATCTGTTCTCTTACACCTTCCTGGCTCTAGATCTGAACCATTCGACAACCTCAAATTGAAATCGCTTCCGACTTCATACATACAAAAACAAAGCAAACATAATAACATTTAAAAATCATAACTCTTAATGAAAAGAAAATTGGGTCTTTGTTAAGGCACAAATTTTTCACATACATAGATAGAAAGAACAAAACCCATATAAAATAAAACAAGTGCTAAGAAGAAAATGAGTGCCACAAGGATGAGGGAAGTTACATGGAGTCTGAAAAACAGCTGAAGCAGAGAGATTTCTAGTAACTGTAAGAAGATCAGAGGGCACAGGAACAGAGGCCACCATGTACTTGTATATCATAGCTTGTCTCTCAAGTTCCTTCCACTGAGCATCCGTAAAAGCAAATCCCAAAGATGCCGCCATAGCTTCTGTTACACCCAAAACATACCACTCGTTGACTGTCTCAGACAAAACAACCTTTACTCTCACTGTCTTACAACCAGAGACTAAACATATTCTTTAATCAAATACGTCAATAATTAATTGTACTTAGATTGGTTTGTTAGTGGATTTCAAACATAAATGAGGAATTTCCAATATCCTTCTATTGAAGATTTAATCTTTTCAATATATAGAGAAGGGAGAGAGATATTACAAACCTGAAGGAGACCTGGAGTAGTTTTGAGTAGAATGGGTCCAAGTAGCAAAGATGTCAAAAGGCTGCAGCAGAACAGTTCTTAAAACCCCAGAAGCAGCATTTACATTAGCTAAAACATCATCGTATATATTATTGGTCATAGGAGGAGGTTTGTTAAATGTGGGTCCATTAAAATCACTCCTTGCATGCGATGAAAATGGACGGTTGTGATTGTCATATTGAGGCATCGTCATCATCATCATCCTTATCATCGACTTACTTGGCAGCTGTGATTCTGATATACTACTTGTAGCTTCTTCACACCCAACCCAACCCAACCCAACCCAACCCAACCCAACCCAAGAGCATTAGTACTTCTTTAGCTAACTTGTTTGAAACGCATCATAATTGATAGGACCAACTTTCTCTATTTGGAAAACCACTTCTTTCTTCTAAATTAAAGTTTCAAGAAATTTTAGGAATAATTTTTATTAGAAAAAAAAATATTTTTAAAATTTATAATTATAAAATAATATATTTTTTAATAAAAAAATTATAATTATAAAAATTTAATAAAAAAAAAATAAGAAGTTTATTCTATCCGATACTCACCCTACCTCTAACATGTACGAAAAGTAATTACTTTCAAATATTTATATGATTAAAATTTGTTATTGTGAAGATGTATATCTGCTAAACTTAGAATTCAATTTTAAATTCTAACGTGGATAATCATAATTTTATGTCAAAATTTGCTTTTTTATTTTATATATATTCAATAATTTTTTCTTCTTTAAAATTTATTTTTTTTAAAAAAGTTTAGTCAAATTCCTTATACTTTGGTCGGCAATTAATTTAGAACTTGAAAAATAGTCAAATAAAAGTTACGAAACTAAAAAAATAAATAAAAAAAATTACACCATCGCCCTCTATACAAAGAAGGTGAAGAGTAGTAAATATTAAAATTTCTTACCCACCCAAATTCAGACCAACCAGAAAAGCAGAACCTTTGTGCGTATAAGTTATATGGGTATTTCATATAGAGCACACTTAAAACCCATATCTTATTTATCTCGATTTATTTTTTATCTTCATTATTTATTTTTTCTCTAAAAAAAATATCTTTTTAGTTGAGGCGATATCATCCATGTGGGGTTGATATGGAATTTATGATTGAAATCGAAATGGGTTGCCGCCACTATCAACCTTTGCTTTGCTTTGCTTCCATGCTTCCAACATTCGCACCAAGGAATAGGATACTAGTAGACAAGCTAATAAAAGCAATTAAAGTACCCTTAACACCCACCATAAATTATTCATTCTTTATTTATTATTACTATTAAATTAATAAAATTTAAAATTATTATAATTTTTTTAAAAATAAATATGTAATATATATATATAATTAATGATAAATATAAATAACAACCTCCGCTCTTAACTCACCTTTCCGATCACTTCTTTTATTTGTCTCCTACTTTAATTATTGTTGTATCCATCCTTTAATTTCTACTTGAAAAGCTAAAAAAATGTACTGAATCATTTGTATTTCTTATATAATTTACTGGAGAAGAATTAAAGGAATGACCAGTCTAACCCTACCATTTTACCATTACTTACCATTTTACCAGCCTTTTATAAGAATGCCCTCTTTTAGAGAATTTAGTCCCATCTGCTAAGATTTAAAATGTATCGATCTAAAGAAAATTACTGTGACCTACGATTATGCTTATATTTAATAATGTATTAAATCCAGAGAAAAGTAATATGATCTATGATTATGCTTATATACATAACTACTATTATGAACATAGTTTTGAAAGAAATATATTATAAATATATATATATTAAATATCGCATTGTATATAAAATTAATAATATTATAATATTAATTGTGCTTTGTGAAAATGCTAAAAGCGTACAATTTTAAAATCATATTATTTAAATTATTAATTTAACTGCTGTGTTTTTTGTCTTTTGGTATTAAAAATTACTTCTAGTTTTATGGGGGTGCTTCATATGTATATATATATATATATATTTCTTCATATTGAACCAATGATCAATATATTTAAAATAAAATAAAAAGGAAAAGGAAATTAAAGATGAATCATGGATCAATTAAACCATATTGGAAATTTGTTTAAGTATGAAACATAGGAATGTCATTTGAATGTTTTGGAATAAGGGTTTAGTTATATTCACCAAAGATTACGTAAAAAATTCATTTTAAAAAGAGAAAATTAGAAAAAAGATTGATATTTTTTTTAGAAATCGGATGCAGCTATTAATTTTTTATCTGACATGTACGGAATAAAAACCCTCCATTGAATTTTCATGAAAACCTATCTAAACCTAAAATATGATATACAACTTGTGATGTGGTGGCACACCAAGGTTCAGGGTGCTTGGCGGATTGGCGGTGACTCGATTTTATGAGTTCGGTCTTGCACTCTTCCTTTATACTTTTGTTTATTTTCGAATCTTACGCCATAATATTATTCAGTAAAAGTTTTTAACTTAATCAATACATTTTTTTTTATTCTCATATATATATATATATAGGAGGGTGATTGTTACTTCTTTATTCATATATTTTTTAAGTATCTTGTGTTAAAGAACAACAAGAAGAAGATTAAAACTTATGTTTAAATGATTAATTTTTATTTTTAAAAAGTATTTCAGTAATTATGTTTATAAAACCTAAAAATTAATTATTTAAACTCTGTAGTGTTTTTCTTTCAAAATTGATAGATTAGACCGTTCTAAAAACAATTAAAACCTAAGTAGCTAATATATTTATTCTTAGATATAGGGTTCACAATATAACTGATCGATGATTTCATTAGAAAGATTACAAATAGATTACTAACGATTCATTTAATTAAAGAATAATGATTCTTATGAAATATGTGATTTAGTGGAAGAATTAAAAAAAATATTATATTTTCTTGAATAAATAAAATATCTTCAGTCACAGCAGTTGTTCCTTACAATCAAAGAAAGAATATTAATTTCGTTTTTGTTTTTTCGCTTTTGTTGTTACAAACTTTAGAAAATGTTTCCGAGAGTAAGAGTAATGCATGTGGATAGAAATCCTTCCCCAGAAACAGAAACGAATATCTGAAATATTACAAAATGATTTAGCTTATATTGTTTAATATAATTATGACATTTTATAACATAAGATTCATTCAGGTGGCAGCTTATATTTTTGTCACCAGTGTGGAAGGAGGTTGAGGTGGCAGCTTCGTGATAATTTAGTGTGGGGTCATCCATGAAAGGTTGGTACTAATAAGTATGGCCTTGTCAGTTGTCACTTGTCACTTGTCACACACAAAACGACAACCCTACTGTCACTTTCAATCCCGAATATATACGAAATTTGATTTACCTACTTTTATATTTTTTAATATATTAATATTATGATTAAAGTTAATATCTCACGTTTAATTAAATTATGCTTTAATTTTCTATTTATTATATTAAATGATATACATTTATTAACTTTAAAAAAAAATCTTATAATTTTATTTTATAAGTATAATAAATTCATATTATCTTTTCTTTTAAATAAAACAATATAAATTAGTACCAACCTTTAACAACCAAACAAAAACATTAGCTTAAACTCTAGTTAATTATCGAAAGAAAAAAAAATACTTAATCAAAATATCAAGTAAAATAAATAAATTAATATTTTAAAATGAAAAAAAAATATACTGATATTTGAATTAAAATATTAAAAATAAACTTTTAATAATATGAAACATTTGTGATACTAATGTATTAAATTTCAATTGATTACTTTTATAAAATAAATTTATATATTTTTTATAAAAATAAAATATTTATATTGTATCAATTAATAAGTATGATTATAATTTCAAACCGTTCAACGAAAAATAAAAGAATAGCACAAATTATATTAGATTGAGAAAAATACTTGATATTTTTTAATTGATTTATCAATCATATTTATCAAAATATGAGGATATTTTTTAAAATTATGATTTTTGAATTAAATTTATAATTTATGATTTTTTTTATTATCACTAAATATTTTTAGAGAATAAATAAGGTCTTATGACTTTTGTATATATAAATATTTTTAAAAAATAATAAAAATAAAATTTGTAAATAATAATACAAATTTTTTTTTTTAAGTTTTTGGAAAAAAAACATCAAACATTACCAAAAAAACTTTTAAGTTTTTGATTTTTTTCTTAAAGATTATTATTAAATATATTGGTAATTACTTTTATAAAAATCATAAATAAGAAAACTAATTATTTAATAATAAATCATAAATAAGAATATTTACTAAAAGTCTTTTATTAAGTATAATATTATAATAAATTTATAAAAATTATTAATGTTTTTATTTAATTGATTAATATTTTAAAATTAAAATAATCATAATTTATAGATTTTGAGATTAATGGTCATTTTAATCAATTAATCTAAATTTTTTGGATCTTTTGTAAAAATTAATTGGGCTTAAAAAATACAATTGAAATAAATAAATTAAATATAATAAAATAAATTAAAAATATAAAATTGAATTAATAATAAATAAATAACCAATTTTAATTGTAGTTAATGTTTTATATTGATTAAAAAATATTATAATTGAGTTTATATAAATTATGTGTTTTTTATTCATGAGTTAATTTTTAAAATTAAAATACTCATAATTTTAATAAAATTTCATAGGCACACTTAATTTTTCTCGACTAATTTTACTCCTCCTCTTGGAACAATCACTGTACTCCAAATTCTCAATTCTTTCAGGGGAATAATCACCCATTTAAAATAGGTATCATTTACAAATATAATTTAATTTAATAGAATTTTATTGTATTAATTAATTTGGTAAAATTTGAGGCACAATCATAACACAATATATATATATATATATATATATTATTACATACTTTAATTTAATTTAATTTAATAAAAATTTATTTTGTTAATTAGTTTAGTAAAATTTGAAACCAAACCATATCATACAAAAAAACAAATATCCCATTATATCTGTAATCGGTTATAAACGTATAATAAAATCTACACACGTTTATCATATTTTATAACACGTAATTTAGTAAGAGCGCAATGATTATAGTTATATATTTATATATATATATATTATAATTACATAAATAAAATAAACAACCTTATTTTAAATTTTAATATAATATTTATATCTTATATGATACCATGATTAGTGTTAGAATTAAAGCAACTTCTATACTAAAAGTTGGATTGTTTTAATTCAATGCCGCGGGGTTTTAAAAAAAAAAAATCTTTTTTCTTTTTTGAATAACAAGGATCAGAAAGACTTTAAGGAGAGCTTATTATACTAGTTTTTATTTATTTATTTATTTATTTTTAATTTTCTTTTATTCCATTTCTCTTTTGTCCTCGTTTGTTTTGTTCTCTACCGGTTTGTATTCTATCGGTAGGATTTTTATTCTCTCACAAGTTACTAACAAAACAAGATAGCTTTGGTGCTTTTACTACTCTTTTGAAACAGATATCTTCTATAAAACTTCAATATATATTAACTTACATAATAATTTATTATTAAATAAAATTATATTAATTTAACTATACTTACAGTTATTATTAATTATAATTTTATGATAATATTGTTTTTTTCTATATTATAAGAACATCTCTAGTCCTTAACACAATTTGGTATAATTTTGGTACAAAAATTAAGTTATATTTTTTCTCATTTTCAAACCACAATACCAAATATTATACACACACAAAAAAATATTCTTATAACATTTTTTAATTTATTCCTTAATGATTTTTTTTCATTGATAGAATCATAGAAAGGTCTTCAAATTAAAAAGAAAAATTGATATTTTAATCCACAGTATATTATATATAACTTATAAATTCTGAATTAGAAGTTTGAAGTTTGAAGTTTGAGAATAAAAATGTGGCTAATATACAACACTTAAATCCTTAAACTTAATAAACATTTCAAGACAAACTGTATTAGACGTGATTTAATGACCTAAAAAATAAAACCCCAGACAGACTAGTCCCTACCTAGCTATTTCTGCTATCCAGCTATTGTTTTTCCAAACCCCACCCCAATAACCGCCTATGCCCACCATTTGGGTCCTTTGGAAAATGGGTTTTCTTCTCTAGTAGCTTTCACAACTTGTTAATTGTGTATAGCTAATCTAAATAGCAATCACTTTTTTTTTTAATAAATTATATATCATAATATATATATATATTTTTATTGATGTAATTGTGTAGATATAATTATAATTATTTATAATAATGTGTTTATAACAAAATTAAACTCATAAGTATAATTTTTTTTAATAATTAAATAGTTACAATAAAATTATATAGAATATTAGACGTGACAATGAATGAAGATAAAAGTGAGTATAATGATTAGAGTGCATGTGACATAAAGAGAGAGGGCAGGACATGTTTCCAAAAGAAGTAAATATTGAGTCATAACAACCATGGACCGCCTTTTTTTTTTCTTTCTTTCTCTTTTTCTTAGTGGTTATGGAAGTTCAAGGCTACCACCGCCAAGGAAACAAACATACATTTTTTTCTTCTTATTATTTAAATTCTCCTTTACAGTTATGCTCAACTATTTACTTATTCTTTTATATGTTCATGTTCATGTCAATGTCTATGTCTATGTCCATGCACAAGCATTTGGCTATTTCATCTTCAAGGACCACGTTGTCCTTTGGGTAATGGGTTTAATTGGAAAAGGTTATGGAATATGAAACTTTTTTTTCCATGCATTCGTTTTCTAAAGTGATAAATATCCCTCTCTTTCCTCTCCTCTCTTGTTTATTTATTATTATTATTATTTTGTTTTGTACATAAATTATGATATATTTCTAATTACAAATCAATTTTATCTTAAAATTTTAAATTTTAAACTCTAAATCACAAAATCTTAAACCACATATCTTAAAAAAACTAAACCATTAACTCTTAAACCTAAAACCATAAAACTTAAAACTTAAAACCCTAAAATTTTAAACTTAACCTAAACATACTTTTTTAAAATTTTGATTACGTATATTCGTATTCATATGATGAATCAACAATAGAACTTCACTATCCTATATTATTACTTAAGTGTTATTTTGTAAATAATATGAAATAAAAAATTATCAATTTTTTTTCATTTTTTTAAATTTTGTAAGATAATAATGTTTTCTTTATATTTAATTTCATTACACTTATCATTTTTTTTTCATTCTACTACCAAACGTAACCTTAAAATACTTCTAATAGAAATTTACAAACATATTTAAAAATGTGTTGATTCATTTTAAAACACTTTAAATAAAAAAATATAAGGTGATTTCAATCGGACATGTTATCTGTAATGTTACATGTTATGTTAACATTTTTATTATGGGATTTCTTAAGTAGTACATTAATTCTATTTTTCACCCTTATTCTTCGTTGATACTTTAATGATACCCATATCTAAAAAGTGTTATAATTTGATGCAATTTTTTCATGTGAACAACACATGTGATTTTAATTAGGAATATTTTTGACATTTTTGTCTCTTTATATCTTTATAATAAAAATACTTTTTCCCTTTGAATGCAAATTTTAATATTTTTGACTCATTTTACCTCTTTTTCGACTTCTATTCTTTCTTTAAAAATTGTTCACACAAATTGTTGCCAACTTATAAATAAATTAAATTTTAAAAACTACAAGCTTTTTTGCAAAGGGATATAATCCAACATGCAAAAATAACATCTAATTTATAATATCCAAATATCTAAATTGAATAAACAAATCACAATAAATATAAAAACAAAAGGATATGCAACATTCATAAATAATGTTTATATGAAATATAAACATTTTCATATTTTATATAAACTTGATTTCAAAATCTAAAGATAAAAGAGAAATTGAGGGGAGGAGAAAGAAGCTAAAGATAGATACAAGATGTTCCAGAAAAATACCGGTTTCAAGAATAGAGACGAGAAAAAAGATAAAAATATCTTTAAAAATATCACATGTTGTGTACATGTTAAAAATTCTCAATTTTAATGTTAATTTTGAACTAGATTTGTACATTTCTAAATGTAAGTATAATCACTATACCAATTAATAATAATGGTAAAAAAATATCAAAAATAAAATTAAGGTACTATTAAGATAAAGAACACTTCATTATGGGTGTTTTTCTCGTTAAGACTCTTTTGGCTTTTTATTTATGGCCGTTATCTTGAACTTTCAATTTGATATTTTATTAGTTTAATTGTATGAAAGAATTTTTTTTATATATAAAGTTTTATTTTTAATCCCTTAATAAAAATATATATGTTTTTTTATAACGTAAATATATATTTTAATATCATAAGAAAATAAATAAATAAATATTTTTTTTATTTTGAGAGATTAAAAATAAAACTAGTTAAATAAATGTTTTATTTATATACCGAATAATATTTTATTTGAGTTGAAAATTAATATAGCATGATAATACATAAAATTCACAAATGGATATAAATAGCAGTGATTAGTGTCAAAACACATTGTTTCATGACTTTATAAAAACGTAATAATACTGGAAAAAAATTTATTGTTATAATAAAAAAATATGAAATATTTATTTATTTATTATATTAATTGCATCTTAGTACTACTATTATTGAAAAAAGTTATCATTAATGAGTTATTTTTATAATAATGATAACTTATATTGTGAAAATATTGAGTTATCCTTGTTAAAATATTGCTACTTTTATAAAATTATTTTTATCAAAATTCAAACAATAAATCTCACCGCTTAATTAAATAATATTTTGAATTTTGTCACGATTTACAACTCTTTTAGCCTAATTTATGACCAAAAATTCTAGATTGCAACAAAGAAATAAAAATGTTTTGATGATATCATCGATGTTGCAACAATGTCTCTTTTTATACATCTCGACATTAAAACGTGATATCAATATATTTTGACCAAATTGTCATAAAATTATTTAAAATATCGTCAAAATATTGCTTAAATGTTGTTTAATGTTTTTCCAACTAAAATATCTTGAATATTCAAGTTATTATGTTAAAATATTACTAAAATGTCGAATAAAATATCAAAAATATAAATTCTTGATTTTTTTTTGAGAAATCATTTTAGTTCAATTTTTTTTCTTATTTTTACAAATAAAAATATTTTCTCTTCCTTCCTGTTTTTGTTATAGCATGTCTACTATACGCATGAAATAAATAAATAAAAAGATAAAGAAAACATATATCATATATTACTCTATTTAGAAGTGAAAAAGTAGTATTCAATCTAATTTTTAAGTACAAAATCAACATGGTTGTTTTTATTTTATAATATTTTATATTAACATTATAATACGTAGATTACATTAAAAAGTAAGACTCGTTATCCCCTTAGTTATGAATACTTTTAAAAATAAGTGATCAATAAAATTTATTTTTGTACTATTAAAATTTATCTATTTATAATAATTAATACAATTAAATAATTTATTTAATTATATCAAATCTTTTAACTACTTATTCTATAATATTTAACAAAAAAATATATTTTATTATAGAATATTTTAATTAATTTATCAACTTATTGATTAATATAAATATTTAAAATATATATTAAATAAAAGATTAGTTTAAAATATAAATAATTGATTTTTTATGTTTTATAAAGTTTTCTAAAAAAAATCACATTTTTAATAAATTTCCATTATTTTTATAATTTTTTCGCAATTTTCGTAAAATTTATATATCGATATCTTTGTTGATATAGACATTTTACACCTTATTTATAAATAATATTATACCATATCAATTATGATTCATGGTAAATAGATTTCTAAAAAACAAAAAAAATTAATATTTTTCCAATATTCTTTTTGTCGTTTCTCAGAGAAGATTGAAAAAATTATTTAGTCAATTCTAAGCCCTAACATTTATTTCTTAGATAAAAAAGGGTATTGATAATCAACTTTGCTTTTAAATCTTTTCAAACTAGAAGTTATAATTCTTGAATTAGAAGCACTTCCTTTTCTTCGATCTAGAAAAATTACACAATAACATAAAGAAAAAATAGACTAGTTTGTTTTGCCAATAAGAGAAGGAAAAAATTCATTGAGGAAATGAACCCAAGATTGTTGATTGATTTGCTTTATCGTCCCCCTTATTCCTATGGCCATTAATGGATGTCTTCATAGTTACTTAATTAGAAATTCAAATTCTAATCGCAGATTCAGTTGTACAAACCAACAAATTATGAGTTTCTAAACACAATAGAAGTACTATGAAATCAATCAGTTATTATCATTAACTTTCTAATTATCTTGTATTATTTTATGGCTCAAATTCACATATTTGTTACTGACAAAATATTATTTTTTAGCTAAATTATTTATTTACAATGACTTAACCAGCATAAAAAAATTAACAGTTACTTCTAATTGAAAAAGTATATGTTTATGTTGTAAGTTTTAGTTCAAATTATCAACCCTACCTATAAATACTATTCAAAGCCAAAAAAAATTACATACATATTGTACATAATTAAATTAATCCAAATTATTATGTTACATTTAGATTATATGGAGGAACAAACAAGGACAAAACTTGGACAATGCGGAATCCAAGTCCATTTAGACTCGTAAGGATATAGCTTTTTAAAAAAATCAGAGCTCCATTATCCACAAATTAAAGACCATCAACTGAATTGATACCGTAGCCATTAAATCAAAATAACCCAAACACAAAGGATTTTTTAAAATTTTCTAATTTAAAAAAAAAAAGACTAGTTTTTTTTTAATTAAATAAAGAAAACATTACATAAATAGAATTCAATCCCCAACACCTATGATGATATAGGTGAAGAGCCATACCACCTGAACTACAAATCAATCCCCAACACAATGGATCTTGTTCTCAGATAGACTAGATAATCATGTAATCTCCCTTCAATTCAAATGAAACAGCACTTTGATACGATATTAAACCGCATAAAATTGTTGTCTTCAGCGAACTAGACAAACTAAAGAAATGCACCAAATCATGGTTATTCTACGAACGAAACAAGAATTTCAAGGAAAATCATTTTCCCTCAAAAGTGTACAGCAACCATCAGCTCATAAATCCTCTACAGTAACTAGTCAACTGATAAAATACACCAAGACATCTTGATTCTACAAAAGGAAACAAGAATTTCAAGGAAAGCCACTTTCATTCAGAAGGACCCAGTCTCACTCTCTCTGTCTACTCAATGGCTTGCACAGGCTTAGAATTTTCACTTTCTTCTTTTAACTTTTCAAGGGCTGAAACTCGACTGTCCAATGAATCGTGGAGGCCTTTCATCTGCAGAAATAGAAACCAATTTCACCCTCAATATTCATATTCAATCTGTTCATAGGTCATCAGTGATGGGATCGAAATCCAAAATACTAGCTAAAGCATTTTGATCAAAAATGCTAAATCATCAATTATTTCACCTATTAAAACACAGCTCAAAGACTAACCTTCAAGAATTTTTTTTTTAATATTTGGAGAGCCAAAAAAGACCGTTTCTTCCAAAATCTCATAAGGATGATTATGAAATTTTAAGACTCATACAAGCCACAAGGGTAGCATATGCAGGAGCTTGATTTAAAGAAAACAAAGAAATTACCTTACCCACAAGTCCTCCCTAAATCCTCTTTTACACGGGGATGAACCCACCATAATGTAATATAGCGAGCACAAGTAGTTTAAGAATACCCACAAGTCCTCAACAACTTCAAAGGTTAGATAATTGTACAAAGTGTCCATTGCAAAAATCAGTTGTGCTTTATTCATTCAACATGAATGAAAGTACCATTGTGATCTAAAACTTCAATTGAAAGTTTGAAACAAAGGCACATTTCTTTCAACAATTAAAAAGAGACAAACACTACCACCACGGCAGCACCTCTACCAAAGGCAACAGCTCCACATATATCCAATACCACAAAAAGTTCCAACATCCTCTTCAATGAAGCAAACAAACCACTTAGACTTATGGAGCAACTAAATTTTATTAAATTCAAAAGGAAACCAAATTTTTTTTATCCACATCTGATATGTGTCATGGACCATGGCAAGAAGGCTGTCAAGTGCCCTGTTAAAGGTACTCTATAAGTGAAACAGGGCAGAAGAGAAAGGGTACTCTAAAAGTAACAGACTATAGATGCCCATAAGCAACCTGGAGTCTGATGCAAACTTCCATTCTGATAAAGAACAAAGAGACAGCAAAGAAATTCATGGTCAACACATAGCATAGCATAACCCATGAAATACAAATAAAATAAATCACGCTCAGAACTAACTACTAAGCCCCAAAATTACTTCCTAAAGAGTCATAGACCAGAGATGAAGTGAATGTAACAATAAAAAACAGAATGCTGGTCATGTGTCACTACTAATCCATAATTATTAAAATGATTGTAAGGTCTCAGAGTATGGAATGAAGCAACATGAGAAGCAAAACTTATAAAAAAAAGTACTCTATAAGTAAAAACTAGTAGAAATGTAAAATCAAATGGTCTAAATCCATCCGATTTACCGGATTAGCATTTCATATCCATGTTTCCTTTTTCGGGAGCCAAAAGGCAGAAAACTATAAACCTCAAAGAAGATGGAAAGTCCGTGCAATAGGTCATTGGGAGCCAAATTAGCAAGTCATCAAGCTACCTTAACAATTGTATACAATGCCTTCAGCACCATTGAAACCTAACTTATCATCACCTTCACGATTTCAATAGTTATATATACTAATCAGTATCTAATAATATCTCCATTCCCTACCATTTTGTAACTCTAAATTGATCAACAAAAACAATAATTTTTTCTTATTCGCTAATTCGATATGCTCCTTTTAATTTCAAAAATTTCAATTCCGTGAAACAAGAAATTCAATAAATCAACATTCGATTTAACCATTAAATTTTGAAGACATGCAACTGAATTGCATAAATTAAAGAAGAGAACGAAGAGAAAGGAAGAAATTAAAAAGGGGCCAGATAAGAACCTGTTGGGAAATGGACTCATGGGCAACCTTGTAATCGTTGTGAAGAATATAAAGACCCAGAAACGACGCAGTCGCAGCACCTGCGAAGAATGATGCAGCTCTAACCCTAAGAACGTAACCCATCTGCTTATTCAACGGTTGTACGATACCACAGCTTGTGGAGTCTCGTCCTCCTCCCTCTTTTATAATGTTTCTTGATCTGTATGGAGTATACTATATAGGAGAGCAAAACGACGCCGTCTCTTTTCAATTATCTAATTCCCGAATTACGAGTCTCTCTCGTCTTTTTATTGAGGTGAAATATGGTGTTATTTTATTATTAATATAAATATGTTTAACTCGGTAAAGCTTTACTAGCAAATTAGTTAGTTGATTAATTACATGATTAAAACCATCTTAATATGAATAATAACAAAAAACCATTCAAGTTAAAGCCATTAAGAAGAAAATAGTGAAATGATTATGAAGTGAATCAATTTATAATGAATAATTAAAAACAATTTAAGCCATTGAACAAAAAAAAAAGTGAGATTATTATGATGTGAATTAATTTATAATTAATGATAAATAAATAAAAAACTACTCAAACCCATTAAAAAAGAGAAAGAGATTATTACGATTTGAATCAACTTCTACTTTGATTCAACTTCTATTTTAAGTGTTTTCATCTACTTTGATCCAAAGAATCAAGTTTTTTACTTTAATTTGATAGTTTCATAACTATAGGAAAAAACAAAGGAAATATGAAATGTGCTCCCATATCTTAGAGTTACATATTTTGAACGCTTTACTACACCAAAAAGCAATATGAAATGTGCTCTCATGTCTAGCAATTTCATATTTGAAGACTTTACTACACCAAATATGGAATGCGTCTTTCACACTAATAACACAAAATTCTTTATTGGTTTTTCCTTCTAAAATCTCAATAACAAACCAAGTTAGCGTGAATGTGGTCTAACAATTTCCATCATCTCACCCACATTTTCAACCTATTAAGTGCATGTTTTCTTTTGTTTTTTGATAGACATAGCACTCAAACATGCTTATTTATTTCGATTGGTCCCTAAATCTCTTCTCAATTAAATTCAATCAATTTTAAAAAATTATTCTATGCACCATCGTGATTAAGAGATAAAAGTTTATAAGCATCAAACCGACAAAACCATTAAAATTCCACAGTTGAGAATGTGTGAATATGTGTGAAGCATGTTCAATGGTTGAAGGTTAGTTTTTAATTTCTTTTGTTTCCACTGTATTTACATTATGTTTATATGGTTTCTTGAATGTTTTTGAATCGAAAATAACATCTAACATGTGTTATCAGAGTTATTTTGAAAAATGCCACTATTTTGCTCTGTTTTATTGTTCATACACTACTAAATTGGATTTTTTCTTTAATCAATTTTTGATGCATATGAAGATCATCAGTTATTTCAGTATTGATATTCGAATGATTCTGTGAATTAAAACATGAAAAACACATGTATAACATCATTACTCTTCGAATTCACGTCATGTTGGAGTTTTGGAATTCATTTTTTTTATTTTGATGTTTTTGATTCAAAATAAGACTATGAATCAATGAGAAATCTAATTATGAGAATTTTGATAAAAAAAAAGAACGTTATTTTTCATAGTCAAAATTACAAGAAATGGTCGGACCATCATTCGGGTTAAAATCAGGTCGCGAGACCCAACTATAGGTTAAAGATAAGTTGAATAATTTGTCGTTTTCAACCATGAAGAGCAAAATGATAAGTCGTTTTTAGGGCCAAAAAAATCATAATATAATTTTTATTTTTTGGCTAATTTTGATGTTGAATTAAAATTAAAATTTTAATGTGATTAATTTATTTAACTTAGGTTTGTTATATGTAAAATATTTATTATTTATTATACATGTAACATTTATTTAAATAAATTTTAGCACATTAAAATTTATTTATAATTAATGTTTTAAATTCATTATACTTAAATTATTTGTTTTGGTATTTCTATGTATAAATTATGTGATTTATTATACATATGAAATTTGGTTAAATAATTTATACTTAATAAAATTAATTGTTAATATCTCTTTATAAATTTAATTTGTGCTTATATTATTTATTTTGCTTATATAATTTATTATTATTATTTTATACATGTAATATTAAGTTAGATAATATTTATACATTTAGAATTAAATAATATTGCTTATCATTTTATGTAATAATTGAGCCTAAGAATTTAGTAATATTTAAGTGATCCATATGGTTTAATTAATTAGGGAGTAGTTACAATATTTTTAATTATTTAAAACTATATAATAAAGTTTATTTAGGATTACATTTAGTTAATAAACAATAATTGTGATTAACCATATGTAATATAATAAATATTATCTCACATAAAATATTATTATATTTTGTATGATTAATTAGGATATAATATCAAATTATATTTTCTAATTTATCTACAAGAATTAGGAAAAGGAACATAATTTGATAGTTTTATCGTAAAGTTAAGATGAATCTAATTAAATTAAAATTTTAGCTCACAGACAAGTTTTATGTCATTAGATTCATATTTTTCTATCATTTTACATTGGTAGAACATGTCATATTTTTATGTTACCTTCAAATTTAGTAACATGAACATAAATATTTAATTTATTGCAGCAATTCAACCTACTAATTACTTTGATATGAGATGTTATGTTCTAGAGCTCAAAGGGGACAACTACAAGGTTTGAAAGGTGAGAATTATCTTTCACTTGGGATGGATGAACATAGATTACACCATTAGGAAGGATGAGCTCTCTCTAGTAATTGAAATCATCTCTCCAAATGTAGTTGTTCTTTATGATAAGTGGGAGCGATATAATCATCTCTCCATTATATTCATAAAGACAAAAATATATGTTGGTATTAGAAGCTACTTCGAGCAACATGATAAGGTCCAAGACTTACTAAAGGCTATTGATGAGCAGTTCACCACTTCAGACAAGGCAATGGTGAACACCCTCATTATATAGTTTTCATCCCTGAGGCTCACTAGTATTATGGGTGTGAGTGATTATACCATACTTATGAGGGATATTGTGGCCCAGTTGAAAACATTATAGGTTGAGATGTCAGAACCCTTTCTTGGTTCACTACATCCTTTGTACCGTACCTCAATAATATGGTCCATTTAAGATATCTTATAACACATATAAAGACAAATGGTTGATCAATAAGTTGTTGACCATGTGTGTTCAGGAAGAGAGTAAGCTGCTTATGGAGGAAAGGAAAGGGAAAAAGAAAATGTGAACTTGACTACCCCAGGGAAGAACAAGAAGAAAGATCAAGCCAAGTACAAAGGGAAGGGATGTTGACCACTTGGCTGCTGGGTTCCTTCTATGTCGCAATATTTCTCACGGGATTAATCTGTGGAAATCTCCTGTTTTGCAGTATCTGTACTACCTGGCACATACATGACTTCTTTTAAGTAGGAAAATTCTCCATGGAAAACAATATGGTTTTGTTTTTTCTGAATGCATATTTATTTCTTACTTTTCTTAGAGAACTTCACTTAATTTAGAATAACTCCCCATATTTTCCAGATTGGACTAAGTACGTCACCATTGAGCAACAATTCCCCTTTCCTACATTATCATCGGAACCCCTTTCCACTTTTCTTCCAGCGTGGTCTAAGTGTCTCACTCTCATCAGATGATCCTTTGCAAATCCATTTAACTAAGGAAGCACTCGTGGAAGAATATAGTGTTGCAGCACAGGTTAATTAATTCCTCAAAATTATAAATTTATTTTGGTTGTCTTATCATCCATCTTATGAAAACTAATGATACAGGTGTGGAGGCTTAGTTCTTGTAATCTATGTGAAATAGCAAGAAATTCTGTCTATCAATCTGGATTTTCGCATGAGGCTAAGGTAAGGAGCTTGACGGATAAATTACCTGACTTTGCAAGAGGAAGCTAAAACCTAAGAGCTAGGGAGATTATGAATCTGGTTCTTCTAGATTACTGCTGAGATACTATGTGTCATCCAATACCGAAAATAAACTTGGATACTTTTAGGAAATGTCAGCCTTGTTGGATGCTAATATCCTGCGTGCCGTGGCTCCTAATATTAACAAAGGCAAGACATTATCAGAAAGACTCAAAAAGAAAAGACAAAATTATGATCTTACTTAGGTTGTGGACTTGTGGTTCCTTTTCTGGTCTATTAAGGATGCCCCTGATTAATAACAAGCTTACTTCTCTAGTTCTCTATGAGGACATCTTTATGGTTGTAGTACAATACCACTTTCCCCCTATAGATAAGTGATGAACTGATATGAATGGGAGGAAAGAAAGACAAGCCATGATTGCCTAGGTATCAACGGACTCTGGCAAAGAAGACAGTATATATCTTATTGTTTGTTGCAATCTAACAACCATTATAATGCTTATTATAATTGTTATTATTGATGAGATGATCATGACCTTTTTTTCTCTTGGGGGCTCTTGCAGTCACATTGGCTCGGTAGTAAATATTTCCGGAGAGGCTCTCAAGGAAATGATATTCATAGGACAAATGTACCAAATTTGAGGATTGCCTTTCGGCATGAGGTGAGTAATTTTTGTGTCAGGCTCCTTATTGCTTAAACATTTTCCTCTTCTTTCTAATCATTTAGTGGTTTTGCAGACATGGAAGGCAGAGATGCAATGTATTTATTCAGGAAATGCACTAATCCCTGAGGAAGTAGACCCTTAGGGTAGAATTCGAATATATTTCTTTTTATTGGTATAGACTCTAGACTGTAGACTGTTAAAGTTGGAATTGAGAGAGAGAGAGGGAGAGAGAGCTGTACTAGTGGTTCACATTGTTATTTGGTTAAAGCTATCTTTCAAGTTGCAGTTCAAATCATACCCATTATGCTCTAGGAGAAAGAGTGGTACTGCGCATCGTGTACTGACTTCAGGCGGCGTGGACTTTCGAAATTCAACATCACCTCCGTATAGTTTAGAAACATGAGCTTTTGGGCATTCTTCAAAGAGTGTGTTTGTAGATGCAGGTCTTCGGGGTAGCTCATCTTACGGTTCAAATTGTCTTCTGAGTTCGAGTTGTTCTCTAAGTTCGGGTCAAATTCCAGATTGATTTATATGTTTAAACATCATAGCTATACCAAAACCTTTACGTGAAATATACAAACCAAAAATTAAGGGTTCCATTCCCAAATATTGGTAAATTATGTACTGTTTTTTCTAAAATACACAAATATCATTCGTATTTAAAATGTATTATAAGGAACTAAAGCTTTTAATATCCTACTGGGTACACTATCAACATAAAGTATCTTATATAGTTATAATCCTGCTTTCGGTAGTTTTGAGTGTTTAATAACCAGAAGAAGGTATAAAATAATAATAGGGGTAAAAGTGTAGGAGGTCTCACGATTTTTGCACGAGAAATTCTTTAATTGTGTAGTTTTGAAAAATCCCTCCTCAAAAGGATATTAAGGAGTTTGTGTGCTTCTTTTGCAAAAAGAATGGGCATGTTAAGAAACAATGTTCTAAGTTCATGATGTGGCTTGATAAGAAAGGTACTCAAATTTAATTTGTTTGTTATGAATCCAATATGATAAATGTTAATCATAACACATGATGGATTGATTCTAGTTCTACAATTCATGTTACCAATTCATTACAGTATTTGTTAGACTTGTGGAAACCAATGGGAAATGAGCGTAGCGTCTATTCAGGAAATAAAATGCCCTTACATGTAGAGGCCATTGGCATATGTAGATCAGTTTTAAGTAGTGGTTTCATTTTAAATTTGAAAAAGACATTTTATATTTTTAGTTTTTTTTAGAATTTATTTCAGTATCCAGACTTGTATCATATAGTTATTCCTTTAACTTTTCAGACTCTTGGTTTAATTTATTTTATAACTCTGATGTTATTGGATATCATACATACATACATACAGACATAAGAGAACATTTTCTCCTTAATTTGCAAAATGATGACAACCATACAACTATGTATATTCATGATAATATTGGTAATAAATGATGTTGTGAACAAAGAGTCTTCTATGCTATGGTATCGAAGATTGTGACATATCTTCATTGAGAGAATTAAAAGATTGGTAAATAACGGGGTACTTAGTACTCTAAGTTTTAGTGACTTTGAGACTTATATAGACTGCATTAAGGGCAAACAGACTAACAAGTTTAAGAAAGGTACCAAGAGGAACTCTGAGTTATTGGAAATTATATACACATGCATTTATAGTCCAGACATGGATGCATACCATGATAAGTACTTTGTCTCCTTCATAAGTGATTACTCACGATATATGTATCTCTACTTGCTTATCAATAAGAATGAAGCACTAGATGCTTTTAAGGTGTTTAAAGCTAAAGTAGCGAAATAATGTGGCAAACAAATTAAGATCGTGAGATCCGATAGAAGTGGAGAGTACTATGGTAGATACATTGAGAGTGGAAAAGAAAGTGGTTCATTTGCAAGGTTTCTTCAAGATGATGATATTGTTGCCCAAAACAGTTTGTCTAGCTTTTCGGACCAAAATGGAGTAGTTGAAAGGAAAAAACCGAAAATTATTGGACATAGTACGAAGCATGCTTGCTAGCACCAAACTTCCTAAGTCCTTGTGGACTGAAGCTCTTATGACGGCTGCGTATATATTAAATTGATTTCCAACCAAGGTTATCCCAAAAACACCTTTTGAGTTATTCAAGGGTTGGAAACCAAGTTTGCAAAATGTACACATTTAGGGTTGTCCGCCTAAAGTAAGAGTCTACAATCCACAAGAAAATAAGTTGGACCCAAAAACCATAAACGAGTATTTTATTGGATATGTCGAAAGGTCTAAGAGGTATAGGTTTTATTGTCCATCTCATAGCATTAGTTTTGTGGAATCAAAAAATGAAAAATTTCTTAAGAATGACTTCATTAGTGGGAATGATCGATCCTAGGGCATTGGTGTTGAGAAATATCATTCAAATACTCAATGTACCACTTCAAGTAATAGAATAATCATTGTTGTTAACAACACGTCTAGAGTAAAAACGTGTGTTGAAGAACAAGTCTTGAAAGTACCATAAGTTGTTGATCCTATTCCAATAGATGTTAAACTTCAACAGATACTTGATGTTGTTGAACAACCAGTTGAACAACACGATCTTACTCCTTAGGAGAATGTTGATGCATCATGAAGAAAAATCTACCAGAGTAAGGAAATCAACCATTCCTAATGGCTATGTTGTGTATCTATAAGAGTGTGACTACAATGTTGGAGCTGAAAATGATCCTGAGACGTTTTCATAGGTCATGAGTTCTGAGGTTTCAAACTTATGGTACAATGTCGTGAAAAAAAAGATGGATTCTATGGCGTTTAACCGAATTTGGGATCTCATCAAGTAACCTAATGGTGTAAAACCCATTGGATGTAAATGCATCTTTAAGACAAAGAAACACTCACGGGGTAACATTGAGAGACATAAGGCAAGACTCATTGCCAAAGAATTCACTCAAAGGGAAAGAATCGATTACACGGAGACATTCTCTCATGTATTTAAGAAAGATTTATTTCGTATGATCATGGCATTGGTTTCCCATTTTGATTTGGATTTGCATCAAATGGATGTGAAAACGGTTTTCCTTAATGGTGACCTAGAGGAAGAGATTTATATGAAACAACCTGAAGGATTCTCCTCTAGTGATGGTAAGCACTTGGTCTGTAAACTAAATAAATACATGATGTCATCACTTCATTTGGTTTTGAAGAGAACGTTATGGATCAATGTATATACCAAAAGGTCAATGGGAGCAAGATTTGTTTGTTTGTTTGGTGCTATGTGTGGATGATATTTTGCTTGCAACTAATGATAAGTGTTTGCTATATGAGGTGAAACATTTTCTCTCAAAGAACTTTAATATGAAGGATATTGGTAAGGCATCTTATGTCATTAGCATTACGATCCATAAGAATAGATCTCGAGGCATTTTGGGTTTGTCTCAAGAAATCTATATTAATAAAGTTTTAAGATAGATTTTTTATGAAAGATTGTTCATCGAGTGTGACACCATTATGAAGGGTGATAGATTCAACCTAAACCAATGCCCTAAAAATGAGCTCAAGTGAGAATAGATGAAAACTGTTTCATATGTTTCTACCATTGGAAGCCTAATGTATGCTTAGGTCTACACCAAACCTGACAATTCATTTGTTGTTTGGATGCTAGAGAGATATCACAGTAACCTAGGTGTTGACCACTAGAGAGATGTAAAGAAAGTAACGAGATATCTTCAAAGAAAAAAGGATTACATGCTCATGTATAGACAAACCGACAATCTAGAAATGATTAGCTACTTCAATGCAGACTTCATTGGCTGTGTTGATTCACGTAAATCAAAAGCTGGTTACATTTTCATGTTTGCCGGTGGAGTCGTGTCTTGGAAGAGTGCAAAGCAGACCTTAACTGTTACTTCTACTATAGAGGTCGAGTTTATGTCATGCTTTGAGGCTACATTACATGGTGTATGGTTAAAGAGTTTCAGTTCTAAGCTTAGAATGATTGACTCTATTTCTAGGTTATTAAGATTGTATTGTGACAACTTAGTTGTTGTGTTTATGGCTAAGAACAACAAAAACATTAATCGTAGTAAACACATCGATATCAAATACTTGTCATAAGAGATTGTGTTAAGAAAAAGAAAGTGATAATTGAACACGTTAACATTAAGTTGATGATTACTGATTATTTGACTAAAGACATGCCACCAAAGAATTTCAAGATCATGTAATAAAAATGTGATTTGATTTCATGATATAAATATTAATAAAACTCTTATTTAGTTGATGTTTTCTCATATGATTTTATACGTATATTTTGTTTATTCATGTATCTTGAGAAAAATATATTTAAGTTATGTACTTCGAATAAACATAAGGTTTATTCATTAAATAATATGATCTTAAGATGCATAATATATCGTGATACATTAAAGATAATACTCATTACTAGAAGACATATCACCATAATTCATGTGTTTTGTTTCTCATAATGAAATATATAAACCAAGAATTTAGATTTTTTCTCCTAAAATCTAAATAACAAACCAAGTAAATTGATCTAATTGTAGTAACAACTTCCATCATCTCACCCACAGTTTAAGCTCCTCAAGTGCATGTTCTACTTTGCTCTTTGATTAACAAGAACACTCAAAAGTGATTATTTATTTTAATTAATCCCTAAACCTCCTCTTAATTCAATTCAATCAATTTCATAAAATTATTCTATACAACAAACGTGAAATGTTTAGAAACATTACACCAAAAAAACAATTAAAACTCTTACGTTGAGAGCACATGACTAGAGGTTAATTCTCAATTCCTTTTATTTCCTATTACTTCCTATGCATTTACATTCATGTTCATGTGATTTTTTTAATGTTTTTGGATTGGAAATTACATCTAACATTCTTAACCTAATAAACCGAGGAGATCTAATGCAATAACCATTACTCAATTATGAATGAATTTTCCAGAGCAAGAATCGTCCAGTAATATGCATTTGTGTTTCCCTTGCCCTGGATAAACGATGCATTTTCTATGATCCCAAAATTTCACAACAAACAAAACCAATACGTTTATGGTGGCCTATGAATAGATCCTCAGCAAATCAGAGTGTGAAACAGAACACTTTAGTTGTAAAGCAAAAGGCAACAAAAATCAGAGTTAAATCCGATAAACTTTCCTTCCAAAGTTATAGTTTCTCAACGAATTGACCAAAAACTATGATGAGATGAACAGAGGTAATTAAGTGCAGAAATAATATAGTAGGTGGAAGGATTGCATAGTGTGCAGCCTTGAGCATTACAAAAAAAAAACAGAACTAAAGCAGTAAAGCCTCTTTTACAAGTTAAAAAGGCAAATGAAGAAAATTCCAGTCAGAAAAATTCGATAAGACAGGGACATTCCCACCATCAATCTCGAATAAACTCAATCTGCACACTGCATGTATAGAGATAGCATCGTCCATATCATGTCCTGCATTATCCTACCAAGAAAGGATATTTTCCTGTAATTAAATATACACGAGTCATTATATTCATGAAGAGCAAAAGAGTCACTATATTTCATGAAGAGCAAAAGATAAAAGACCGTCTGCATCCGAAGGGAGAATGTACTAGGGCAAGCATTTAAATTTAGTCCAACGTATTTAGAATTTTCTCTATCAATCAAAAGCATAAATTGTTAATGCTACATGGAATGATATATTCAAAATAGATGTAGATACAGAGGCAAAAAAAATCAAATAGAGAAATTGTGGTTCAAATTGTTCAAAAACTGCAACAAGATAATAACTCCAAATATCAGGATCAAACTTCTCAAACAATAACTCGTGCATCATAACTAATCCATACTTGAGTTTAAGAAAGCATACTATCTTCTGGAAGAAAACGCAGCACCAGCCAACCTTCCGGGCTGCTTGGCACCATAATTTGAGCTAGATCTGCCACTGGTTGTTCCCGAGCTTTGGTTGCTGCTCCTATTAGATCTATCAAGATTTGCTCCATTCCCAACTGTCATAAGTACAGATGACTGGGCAGGTCTAGCTTCAAGGCCACTCACCTCCTGCAAATCCTTTGATTTTCTCAAAAAACTTATATTTGCATGAGCACCAGAAACACCAAGACATACACCGTTTGGTTGCTCATTATGCTTCAAAGAGAACAAGGAGTATTAGTTGCCCCTAAAAGAGACAAGACCTGTAATCCTACATTAAATTTTTAGAACAAACTGATCAAACCTGTTTCAGTCTCTGATTCTGTGCCATTGGGGTAACAGCCACAATGGGTAAAGATGAAGAGTATGGAGAAGAAGCTGCAGCTGCTGCAGCTACTTTGGCAGCGGCAGCGGCTGCTGCTATCATCTCCTTTGCACCTTCCCTAAGTTGGATATAATCACCTTCAATCATAAATAACTGCACATAAAAAATCAAGATTCTCAAGAAGATATTCACTGAACCAAGACAAGACAAGGAGGCAAGCATACAGGCATTACAGAATTCATGGAAAACTCACATCAGGGTGGCTGGCCACAAAATCATCAAGTTTGCCATATTTTTTCTTGTAATCATGCCAGTGCAAGGGAGCAAGCATTTTACCAAGTCTATTTGGTAACTGAGAAGGAAACGAAACTTATGGTAAAACAGTATGGGAAACACATAAAATGCCACCCAGCAAACATTTAATATATAACTCACTGTTGAGGTGACGTGAATTCTACCACCAGGAGGAATAGTGCGAACAATGCAAGTCAATAATGACCTTTCATCTAGAGGCAGAGTCTCTGAAACACTTCCTGCAGTAGCAATGTTCATCTGCCCAGTTGAAGTAAATACTTCAGGCGACACCTCACCAGTTGCATCGTTCCTTCCATTTTGGTCATAGTTCATTTGGTGGCTAGACCCATCAGATGGAGACAAATTGGAAACAGAACTTGCTTGTTCTTCTGTTAAAACTTGGGCCTCCATGCCACCACCTGCTGTAGTAACAAAGCTTTGCTTCTGTGCCTATTGAAATATAATTTTAAAATTAGTACAACTGATAAGCCTCAGTCAGAGACATATAACATCAGTGATACAAATACAGTGTAAAAAGCCACACCATAGTTTCACTATCCTGCTGAAGAGATTTCAGTCTCAGAGAACCATGGAATTGGGGTGAAATTTGTTGCAAGTCATGCTCAGGATGCGAGGTAGCCAGGTAACTTCCATCAATTGATTCAAGAACCTGAAACAAAGTACGTTGAGTAAAGTGGGTCCATTTGATAATAAATATATAACAAGTGTCAATGCTTGGTTGCAAGACCTGTGCTTCCCCAATAGATGATGAATTCACAGCATTAGGTTCCACTCCTTGGCCAGTGTGAACATCCAGATATTCAGAACGAAAAGCTTGTCCATTAACAGATATTTCATAGTTGTAATTCTTATCTGATCTCATAAACTTCTCATCTACTTGAGGTGTATGTTCATTTTGTGTAGATACTTTTACACCCTCTGATACAGCCTAAAATAATTATTAAAAACACATATCAAAACAAGCCATTGCTAACCTTGATATGGCAGAGAATGTATTTTTATCTGTCATCACCTGTTGGTTATGCCACTGTTGTAGAGAAGATATGGATTGAAAATGCCCAACATGAGATTGGGCAGCAACATGTGAAGGCATGGAGTGGGGGATTCCCTGTTGCTGCATGAGAAATGAATGCAAAGCAGTCGTCTGCCCAGGCGGAAGGTAGGAAGGCATCCCAATTATAGATGGAGCTAGTTGAATGCCAGTAACATGGTCAACCTAATGATTACAAGAAAACATAAATCCACTTATAAAGAATCAAGTCAACAATGACTATAAATCTTTGGTTATCAGAGAAAATGAAGCAATTAAGCTTTGGCATTGATATTTCCCCGGAAATAGAGTGAAGAAAAGCCTATATGCATTAGATGATTCCAATTAGGGATGGCAAAAATATCCACAGGATCGGAAAGCTCCACAGATATTTGCTCCATGTAATCCACTCGGGATTCGATCAAACAGATAATTTTCTGATCATAATCTACATACAATATCAACAGATAGAATTAAATCATGACAGATCGAGTCCAATTGGATCGGTGGATTGATCCAAACTTGTTTAAAAAAAGTTGAAAGTTTTTTAAAAAAATAAGAAAATATTTTTTTTTGCAATATATAATGTTTTTTTTATAAATATATATCAATCTAAAATATGCAATCCATCACATTAAATAATGTTTTAGTTTTAGAAAGAAAAAAATGAGGAAAAAAGGGATTAGATCAGATCATGGATATACATTGATCCACAGAACAAATACGATCCATTTAATCAACTGATCAAAACAAATCAGATCAGATAGGATCTTTTGAACAACAGATAGAATCGAATCATCATTGGATCCGATATGATCTAATTCATTTCCATCTTTAATTCCAATGGATATAACCTCTTCATTGCTTAACCTCTTGTCATGCTACTGGCTATTCAATACACTGCTCAATCCCCAGCAAAAAGCCACACTCATGGTAGATCCCAATCAAAATACATATTGCTTAGATAAAGCCACAAATTACTATCTAAAGAAAAGTACACACTTAATTTTACTTTTCCATCACGAATTCTCTAGCAAAACACCCTCTACACTGATTATGTGGAAAAAGTAGCATGGATCTTACTAATAAACAGAAACCACAAAAAAAGCACTTACCTGTATAGATGCATTTCCCGTTGAAGCAAAAGATGAAACAATGTCAGAATTCCCATTTGGAAGGCTAGCAGTACTACCACCTGAAGAAGCACCTGCACTGATATCTAGTTGATTTCCATTGTTATGACCAAAATGAGATACATCTTTTGAATTTTCTTGGGTACGAGACTCATCAGTGAAATTTCCATTCCTCTCTCTAACATCAGCCAGTTGAAATTGGAGCTGTTGCACTGTGTGCATATGAAGCCTCTCCATTTCTGCAAACTGCATTAAGAAACCCACAAATAGGTATGTAAGTCAAACATAAGCAACTCCAAAGATGCAGAAAAGATGCATTGGGCCACTCTCTTTCTATTATCATCAAATAACAATTAATCTAATACTAAAATCGAAAAATCAATTCTAGAACTAAAAGATAATAATATCTGAGTATATCATAAAAGAGACCCCATTGTGTCTCTCGTAGTCCAGTGGCAATTTTATCATGAATGGGTCAATCCCGTTTGAAGTCAAAGTTGTCATGGTAATCAAAGAATACAATTTGCAAATCTAATAACAGAGGTGAAAGAAAATATTGCATATTAATAGAGAAATTCATGGATTCACAGATAAACGTGTACATTTTGCATGCATCCATATGTCCCCACACAATCTCATAACAAGTGAGATACATCACAATTTTGCAAAGAAAAAGTAAAAATAAAACCAACCTGTCGCTGGCAACCAAGCCAAAGCTGATTATATTGTTCTGTACGTTCTCTCAGTTCAGCTTGTATAGTGGATGACTGCAAGGCATCCATTTCTTGTACACGACTGATCCACGCTTGGGCCTCCCTCAATCGTTCATCCTTATAGATAATGGTTTCTTGAGCAACCCTTTGCTGAAAGATAGGATTACTATTTAATAGCATTATTAATATGTTATTACAAACAGGAAGAATAAATTAAAACTTTCCAGCTTAAACACAAACAAAGGAATACTATTTTGCATCAAATATTGATGAATTCAGCGAAGAAGAAAAACTCATCCAGAGATTCATAAGATTTAACGAAGAGAATAACCAAATGTATCAACTTCCACTTGTTAGCATAAACACAAGTGCCATATAACCATGCCAAACTCAGACCTGTTCCTGCAACTCCATAAGCTGCCTCTCTTTCTCTTGAATATGTTCTTGAAGATCATGTAGTTGTTTTATATGCTGAGATCTCTCTGCTTCAGAGTGATCACGCTCTCTTCTGCCAAATTAAAGATACTTTATTTTAATTCACTCAGAAGGTTAAAACTACAACTACTGAACATGACCAGCGAAGAATGAAGAAGGAATGATATTTTCCATGCATTACATGGAAAACAAAAATTTTATACCCAACAATAATGTATATCCTTGTTAAAAGATTTAGATTGTATAAAAAAAAGCGTGTAGGTAACAATTTAATTACCTGATACAAGCTAGTTCCTTATCCTGCTCTCTTAAAAGGTCCTCTTTAGCCCATGCCTTCCAGAAATAGTAAGAAAAATAAAAATAACTTATTAACTCAAATGCCCTTTTGTTACAAGTTAGAAAGATCCTGCTATGAAAAAAGAAAGCTAGAATTTACACATTGATTTTTTTTTCGCGATTTATGTTGAACCGTATGCATCAAAAGGTGCATGTACGGTTCCTAAGGGATACAATTTTATCCCAATCAACTGATTTTATCGAGAAAGATTACTTTTTTTAGGCCAAGGGAATCTTCAAAATAGCACCATATATATATTGATAGGAAAGAATGAAACAAACCGCTTCATTGTCCAACTTGATAATATGCAGCTCTCGGTCTTTATCTTCCAATTTCCTCTCAAGCTCATGTATGGTCAGATCCCTTTCATGGAGTTGCTCCTACAAGGTAAAGTAAACCCATCTTAAAATGACTCAGTGTCACTTAATGGAACATTAGGATTCCAGACATCTGAAACCCATACAAGATTCTGACACAGGACATTTGTAATGGGCATCCTATGTAGGATTTCCAGTCACGTTATTTGGCCAAATAAAAATGATGGGAATAAGATTGTTTAAGGGCACAATAGAAAACCTTCTTAGATCAATCCTGTAACTCTTGTACAAGTAAAAAATCAAAATTTATTCCATGTGCAGAGTATAACCATTCTTATAATAAGGTTACAAATATGGCATCATATTGAAGCAAACCTGAAACTTAGTAGCAGCATTAGCATGCTCCTTAAGTTGAGAATCAAAGCTACTTTGCATTTCCATTATTTCTAATCTTGCAATCATCTGAGCCCGGAGCTCAAACTCCATTTGTTGCAGTTCCTCCCTTTGTCTGGAGATATCATGAAGCCGCTGCTGCAAAAGATCATTGTCTAAGCTCCCATCAATAGTGATTGAACAAAAGTTCACATCAAGTGGCTCTCTTCCTTGCTGCACCTTGACAATAGATGCCACCTAAGCTTTCAGTGATTCCTTGAGTTGCAAGTTATTTCTACAACCATAATTCTTACCTCATATATAGTTCTTTCGTCTGATTGCCCTAGCTTTATTCGTTCCAACTCCTGAATTTCTCCAGTTGATGATAAAAAAGGCAGGCACATGATTCGCATTACTCGCATAATTTTTTAAAAAAAGTTGAAAAGTGAAGGAAATCAGACTATCAAGCACGTAGATTATTATTTCCCCAATTTTACCCAAAATATAATGCACAGCACTTACAAAAGAGGAAACGAAAATAACAGAGACCCCTAGAGTATATAAACTTTGAAGTTCGGTCCTCACTAAGTAAAATAAGAAAACCCCACAGGGTTGATCAGCAGAGAAATCTAATCGTTCTTGCTCAACTAAAGAAACCTTCGAAACCCTAGTCCGAAATTTTAATTTTAAAAAACAGATAAAAACACATCTTAGGGTTTTTAACGCAAAGGGTCTTCACAATACAAATCCTATAAACGACCTTAAATTTCGATTTCAATTTATTTTCTGATTATCTATGTATCAAATCAAATCAATGTATGGATTTTAATCGATTATGAGTACCTCCTCCCCGATATTTCGAACGGAAAGATGGTCCGAAACAGCTCGCCACTCTTTTCGCGACGAATGTGGGGGCAACGTCATAGACCCACCACGTGTGGTGGCGGTCGCCTCCATTGATTCACAAAGCTAAGCGCTACTTCAAGTCACTTCTACTTCCGCTATTAGCTCTATGTGCGTCAACGAAAACCTAGGTCTCGAGAATTTAAAAAGGAAATCCCTCAAATAGTAGAAAATTACAAACCAACGGATTACGGAGCCGAACACGAAATCGCAGAGATGGAAAAAGGTAACCTTAGTACAGCAATTTGGGATTGAGGAGTGCAGATGGGTGGGTTTTGAGATAAAAAGGGTTTTAGTGGGGTTGAAAGTGCAATTAGTGAAGAGTTGAGAAAGAGAAAGAGTAGCGGAGTGGGAGAGTAACGAGAGTACTCCAAAATTTCGATGCGGTACAAGCTCCCGCCATTTATAGGCAAATCCACAATTAGCTCACGCATTTCGGTGGCGCGTGTATTTATGTGCTTCCTTTCTTTTACTCCACGCTAAGGTAGATCCATTTCTTTTTCACCTTCGTATATATTTAACTGAATATATATATATATAGTTAAATAGATAATTATATTAATTTATTTAAATTAAAAAAAATTAATTTTATTCGGATAGAATTTGCATTAAAAATGTTATTATTTTATTTAAATTTATAATCAATTTTAATTAATATATTTTATAATTTATTAAAATTCGATCAGAATTGAACTACTAATAAAACTATACATAAATACATATGTTTTTCATTGTATATTATATTCAAATATTATATGAAACATATTTATATTAAATTATTATTTTAGTTTAATAATAAATATTAATATTAAAATTTTATAATAATTTAAACATATTTTTTTTATTTTTTAATAATAATTATAAATAATAAATTTTGTTAAAAATGTATTAATTTAAATAATATGCATATCATATTTTATATGACAATAATTTAAAAATAAATTTTAACATAATTCGTTTCAAAAATATATAATGTATTTAAATTCGGATCGGTTCGAATTAATTACATCTTTGAATTCAAATCGAATTGAAATATTTAAATCTAATTCAAATTTAATTATGTTTTGAATCAGTGAAAATATACAATTTCAATCCAATATTTACCATATATATATTTTATTTTATTTTATTTATTCGAGCTCAGAATATTTAAAGATTATAAAATTGATGTTGCTTAATCATATAATTAGATTTAAAAATATATTTTTTAATACTTAATTTAAAAAAAATAGATCAATTAAAAAAATTATTTTAATATTTTAAATTTTGATTCAGTTCTCATAAAAAGAAATTAGAGATTAATAACACTCATATAATTGAAATGATATAATTTAAGATAGTTAAATGAAATAAAATTAAAATATTAAGATAATATTTTTTAGCCGAAGAAAAAAAAAAGGAAGAGAAACCTCAATACATTAGCATGAACCTATATAAAAAGTCGAGAGAAACACAAAATTAAAACAGTATGGCGGCTTTAGTGATAATGCTAATTAAATTAAATATAATAATAATTTAATAATATATACGACGTTCATACTTTTATATAATAAAAAATAAAATTTTAAATCTTTTTATAAAGTTGTCTTATTTTGGTTTCCTTTAAAAAAATGTATTTTATTTTTATGTAATATATAATAAAAGTGGGTACAAAATTTTACATAGTAAGAATTTTATTAAAAATGGAAGTTGAAAAAAACCTTCTTCTTTTTTTATGAAAAGTTGGAAAATAATTATTTTGTTAAACGTTGAAATCAAATTAATTATAAATAAAATGTATATCTAATACAGATAATGACTAAATTTATAAATGAAGCAAAAACTCAAAAGCGTACAAAATTATTCTACGTGCATGAACACTTTTATATTTAATAGTTTTTGTACACATATAATGTATAAATTGATGATTAAATTATTTGTATTATAATTAAAAATAATGTTAATATATTTTATAAAATTCTTTACATAAATACTCTTAAAATAAATAATTAATAAATTTATTACTTTAATGATAAATAAATACATAATATTAATTTGAGATTCACTCTGTGGTTTAAGTTATATCACTGTCCAACCCACCATTATATACTCAAACTTAAATCTTATATGTATATATTCAATTAGTTATTTCTTTTAATATATGTATGTATTTATATATATAATTATTATTATTTTACGAATAATATAATTCAAATACAATATAAACACAATAATTTATAACGATATTGATAATAATTGTATAATTTTAAATAATAAATAAGCTAAATATAATATAACAAAATATGAACTTATTTAATTAATATTTTTATTATCTACGAAGCTAATCATACATTAATGATAATATACATGATTTTATTGAATTTAATATGCATATTTTGCTTAAAATAATTTATATTAACTAACTAATCATTTTTAATTAATATGAGATATGATATTAACTCAACGTAAAAATTATTAATTCAATAGAATATAATTTGTTCATAAAATAAATTGATTAAATACTCATTAAATAAGTAATCATTGATTATATAAATTATCAACCATAATGTAATAATAATAATTACATTATACGAAATAACTATTCATAAAATATATTTATTATATAAATATTTTAAAATTTATTAATTTTAAAAAAATATAAAGATATATTTATTATATGAATATTTTAATATTTATTGATATAGAAAAATGATATAAAAAATGAACAATTTAGTTCGTAGATCAAAACTTTTTTTATAAATAAAGACAAGAGTAATAATATATAGATAGATATTTAAGTAATTTTAAATAATATGTAACAAAAGAATCCAGTCGAAGAATCTTGTATAAATAATTACATGAAAGTCAATTATTTTTTCAACTCAATAGATAATTGAGACTTAAATGAGAGATGAATACGCCACCCATGAAATATTTTTACGAGATCTATATCAATTCGACCAAATTAGTCTCACAAATGTGAACTAAATAACTTACACGACAATAGTATAAAAACAACATACTTAATTAAGCACACAATTAAAACATTAAATGCATACTAGTGAAATTACGTCAATACAAGATTTTTAATCATTTCAAGACTTTATAAAATATATAAATAATTATTTTAATAATTTTATATAAAATGTCTTCGTCTTTAGTGGTTCTCGTGTTTTGTTATCTTTTATTTTTGTTTTATTGATTTTTTGCATTTTTCTTCGATAAATATAAAAATATATCTATAATAAATGTATTTATTTTAATAATCTTATTGTATTAAAATGTTTTTATAATAAATTATTTTATGCAAAAAAAATTTATAAAAATATTTATTAAGTTTGATTAAGTTATATCTATCGTATTAATGTTGAATTAACGTCTTAAATAATAATAAAAATATCAATTAACAAAATTTAATATATTATCGTGATATATTTAACTTATTTATTAAATATATATATGTCAAATATTTTGTGTTTACGGTGTGCTTAAATTATATATCATTTTCATAAATTATCACACATATTTTCTACAAAATTATTATAACCATTGCAATTTAAAAATTATATTTAAAGATAATTTCTCAAATATGCATAGTTTAAAGTGTTATTCAATCATTAGATTAAGAAATAAATAAATCAACGATCCTAAAAAAAAGCATAATATAAAGAAAGAAAGAAATATGATCGAAGAAAAATAAAAATGTTAAATCGAATACACATTTTAAGAGAGAGTATTAATGTATAAAAAAATATCTTACATGTAATAAAAAATATATTAATATTATTTTTATAAATAATATAAAATTTATATTCATTTATATCAATATTTTAAAATGAGATGATATTTCTCAAAATGGTGACCTACTTAATGATAGAAACTCAGGGTGTAAATTCCTTCTTGATTAATATCTTAGAAGAACATGGTTAGTTGTTATATAATTTTGTATAAACAAATATTTTAATTTTATAATTTTTAATTACAATATTTTAGTCTTAATTTTAAATATATATATTTTAATTTCAATATATATATAAAGTATTTTGGTTTAAGTTTTTAAAATTAAAATATATATTTTTAAAATTTATGTTAGTATAACACTACATTTAAAAATAATAAAATCAAAACCTTCATTTTGTAAAACGTATAGACCCTAGACCCCTCATACAATATTTTTTTGGTTTTAATTAATGAAAAATTAAATATGGTTAATAACATCATCACCCTTCTTATTATAGTGAAAATAGGAAGGAAAAAAAAAACCTCATTCGATGCAGGCACTTGATTTTCCAAGCTTCTTGTTCTGTGCAAAGTTAAATCAATATGAACAAAAGAAAGAGCGAAATAATCAAAGAAAGGTCGAATGGCTAATTATGTTCAAGCCAGGTCAAATCTATCACTTTCGCAAATCCCAACTCTGGACAATGGTCCTTTTTATCAAATGCCACATGTAACATTAAGAAAACTTGTTTGGTATAATAATTAGACGATACAATTAAATTTATTTTTTAAAATTAATTATTTTATATCATATCAGTTATTAATAAATAAAAATTTAATATAAATATATTTTTCTAATATTAAAGCATCACTACTATTATTTTTATATTAAAAAAATATAAAAAATGTTTTTATTACATAATTCATATATTAATTTACTAATACAATTTAACAATTTTTATTAATAATTAATTTTATAATCATTTCCACGTCAAAACATTTACATAAATTAATAACTAACACATCAATTAATATACATAACAATCTAATAAATATAAGAACATGAAAAATATTATTACAGTAATAAATGTTAACAAAATAGTATATATATAAAAAAATCAAACGTTAACAAAAAAAATCATTAGATGAAAATTTTATTTAAATTTAATAAAAATAATTATTAAAAAATGTAAGTAATTTTTCAATTAAATATTACTTTATTAAATTTATATCTATAAAAAATCATATATCATATGTGTTATTTTATTATATTTAACTTAAAATTAAATAAAAAATTAATTTTATTATTTTTTTACATCTTTTTACAAATAAATAAATTTAAAAATATATATTAAAAAAAGAGAAAACAATCCCTAAAATCTAACAAAATAAACTTACATAATATATTTTTTAATTTATATAAAGAGATTACAAAGTTTGATAACACTAATTAAATTTGAAAAATATATTTATCATAAAACTAACTATTATAATATATTATCAAAGGAAGGTGATTGTATATGTTTTTATTTGTTTTAAAAATAATATTTAGATTTTATATTTATATTTTGTGATAATTTAATATTATTGTTATAAAAAATAACACATATTATCATATTTTATGTTATTTATTTATTTGTTTTGATTTTGATTTTTTCGATTACGATTTATTAAGTTAAAAAAACATAATACATCTTAAAATGTAAAATAATAAAAAAAAATTATTTTATTTTTATGTGATTATTTTTTAATAATAATAGAAGTGAATCATTAAATATATATATATATATATAATTTAAATATTATTATTTTTAATTAATATAATATCATGAATATATTTATTTAATATATATATAAACTGCGAGAAAACTCCGGTCAAAAATTTCGTATTAAACATATTTGATTGAATAAATATTCAAAACAAACTTGTTAAATACTATTAAAATATTATAAATTTATAAATAATATATATATATATATATATATATATAATTTAATTCATTTTTTGGAGTAATAATCATTATTAGAATAAAATTTTAATTTTTAAAAATAAATAATTTGTTAGGTAAGTAATACTTATAGCTTTTAAAATACCAATTTTTTAAATTATAATACAATTTATATTTTTTTCAACAAATTTTATCATTTTAATATTTTGATCCTTTAACAAAATTTTTGTAACTTTTTCACGTATTTGGTTTAAATTTAAAAATTATATTATAATAGTCCAAATTGATGTGTTAAAAAATTATTTTACATTATTTAATCGCTTAATTTTTGAATTTTAACATTTTTAGTCCATTATATTTAAATTAAAATTAAAATTGTTAAATATAAAAAATTAATGCATCAATTTAGACAAGAGATCAAAGTAGTAAAAATGATGAAAGTTAAGAACCATCTACAATTGACAATATCAAATCATTTTAATCAAGAAAATTGACATAATGTAGAGGATTGTTTTTATCAATTTTTCTAAACCAATAAAAAATTATCTTAAACTTCATATTACTACTAAATAAAAAAAAACCTTACAATACAATTAAAAAAAAATTAAACTCTATGTCTTTATTGGCGACTCATTAATATTTCAACTACCATTGTTGATGACTCATTAGAGTTTATGTGATCAAAATCGATCACATACAATAGTTCTAACGAACATCACATGTCACTAACCAAATGTAAAATGTTATATTTATTGTGTTTTTAGTAACATTGAATATAACTTGTTACGTGTATATGTATATTTGTATGTAATTTATTACATCTATTACAATTTCAGTGAATCATTAAATGTAATTTGTTGTATATATTTGTATGTTTATATGTAACTATGTTACATCTATTGTTTTTTAATGAAATCGTCAATTATTGTTAAAACTCTGATGAACTCGTTGATAATAACTGTCGAATATGTGTTAGGTGTGATATTGGTCTTATTTTATTAAATTTTTTTTTATATAATTTGATATAAAAATATAAATTTTGTAATTAGTTATTGTTTTTATAAAAAAAAAATTGATGTAATTTATCTAAAAAATGAATTTGGATTAATTTTTATTGAAGTGTAATCTATGTTAATCTTTCAATATTCTCTCTTTATTTTTTATCTTAAAAATATTTATTTTATGACACATGATATAATATTTTAAAGATTATTAGCTTAATTTTTTTTAAAAAAAGATAACGATTAAGATTAAATGTTAAATATATTTTATTCCATTAGAAGGTTTGATAAACACGGGATAATAACAATAAAAAAAAACTGAATTTGATCACTCCGATTCGAGCCGGGGAAGTAGAACCAGAAAGTCGGCATTTATTTGAATTTTAAAAAAATATTGGTAACAGGTTCAGTAAAGTAAATAATAATAACATAATATAATGAGAGGACCCCACATGAGATAAATTTTTGATTGAAATCAAAGGTGAAAGATTGAACTGTCACAATAAATGATAACAAGTAGTTGTCAGATTAGCTTAAAACTCTCATTTATAATTCAACTCCACTCTTCTGCTTCTTAGTTCTTTCCACTTTTTCGGCTCTTGTTGTTTTCAGCATTCCTGTGAATTGCTCCACCTAAGCCCACGGCTGTCCGATGCTTTGACTTTGACTCCTCACGGCCCGAAATCTAGCGATCAGTGATGGGGCATTGCTGCAGTAAACAAGCCTCTGTTTCAGTGGTCAACAACGATGGTGTCACAGCTGGCAATCAGTCAAAACCCTCACCTCCAGCTCCCTTGCAGATCCCACTGGTTTCTGGTTCTGGCGATGCTCAATCGGGAAAGAATACTCCAACTTATTCATTTTCTAGTAGCCCATTTCCGAGCCCTCTACCGGTTGGAGTGGCACCATCTCCAGCGAGGACGCCCGGAAGAAAGTTCCGATGGCCGTTGCCGCCACCATCTCCGGCAAAGCCGATAATGGCGGCTCTACGGCGCCGTCAGGGAAAAGATGCAAAGCCTAAGGAAGGGCCCATACCGGAAGAGCAGCAGAACGATGGAGGAGGGAGGGAGAGATCACTGGACAAGAACTTTGGGTACGCAAAGAACTTTGGAGCAAAGTTTGAGCTGGGGAAAGAGCTGGGTCGAGGGCATTTTGGTCATACTTGTTTGGCTAAGGGCAAGAAAGGAAATCTAAAAGGACAGCCTGTAGCTGTGAAGATCATTTCCAAAGCTAAGGTGTTATTTATGGATATTAACGTCCTTTTCTGTCCTTATTTCATATTTACTTTTCTATCTATCCTTTTAACTTTTTTTTTTTTTTTGCTAATTTGGATTGATGGTGTTATTTTACATTTTTAATAATCTATTAAGTAGTTTGACATAGAATGCATTTTCGGCATTGCTTCTGCAAATATAATTTCACTCTGTTTGTGTCATTTTTTCGTTAGAGTGGTGTACTTCGAAGTTTAGGTAATGTAGTTGAACATGTCAACGGAGTGTTATGCCTCAAAATGGAATTGGTTTATGAAATGTTTTATGATGACGACTCTATTTAGGCATTTCTTGCGTTTTACATTTTGATTGGTGATAAGTGGAAAAACAACAATAAAATGTCATTTTATGATCAGGTCTAATGGAGCTTTTTGGGTAAATCAAAATTATAAAAAATAAAAATTCATGCACGTGTCTGTACCAGAATGGACTTAATATAATATTGCTTCTACAAGAATTATAAATTCTGCTGGAACTTATTTTAGTGGGAAAGATGAATAGAACCCGTAAACACTTGTCAGGAATAATTGGGATATTAGTTTATTCTATCGTTTGAATTGTCAAATAAATATATGTAATCACTCACAGTCACACCATGTGATGCGTATCTTTGGCATTATACTGGAAGGTGCTTTACAGTAATTTTACATTAGAGAGCCATTGATAAAAGTAAACGATTTTGCTCGCGTTTTTCGCTTGTGGAGATTATTGACAAAAATGCATTTCTGACCAAACTTATGAAAAGAAACTCTTATGATTTTGGCCAATTCAAAGAGGTTATATGATAATTCATTGAATTGCGTGACAGGATTCAAAAGTAATATTATTAAAGAGACATACAAATTTAACTTAAAACTATAGTGGGGAATGGTGTTATTTCTGGAAACAACTCTGGAACCATGTTATGATATAGCTGAAACCAATTTAAATTGACATTAAAAATTAAAATCATAATATTTATTTTTCATTGCTTAGTTGCACGAGGCTTTGTTGGCTTCACAATAAATAAAGCTTCTTCTTGTACTTCTTTTCCGCTCTTAAATGGGGTTGTCTGAAGTTTTAGGTGCATCATGATGTAGTTGTATGAAAATGTACATTTATTGATTAGTGCCTTAGCTCTTATAATTACACCGTGGTTTATAGCTCCAGTCTATTTCTTCTCAGGTTTTCTTCCTTCTTACTAATCTCCTGACTTGCGTATTTCAATTTCATGTTCTTAAAAGGAGGAAAAAGTCTTTTGTTTCTGTATTTGTGAAATGCAAATAATGTCAGTTTAAGAATATTTAAACTAGGGTAACGATCTCTAAGTAAAGTGACTTTTGGCAGATGACAACAGCAATAGCCATTGAAGATGTACGTAGAGAGGTGAAAATACTGAAAGGATTATCTGAGCATAAGAATCTGGTGAAGTTTCACGAAGCATTTGAGGATGCAAATAATATCTATGTAGTTATGGAGTATGTTTTCAATTTCTTTTAACCCATATTTATAATAACACATTGTAGCCTTGTAAAGATGTGTGTAATGTGTTACATCCTGGTTGCTCACGCGTAGAAGATTGTGAATAAATTTATTACATAGTTGTTGGCCTTTTCAGGTTGTGTGAAGGTGGAGAACTCTTGGACAGAATATTGTCAAGGTTGAAGTGAAGCATTTTATTTATTCCCTTACTTTGTCATAATTTTAACTTTTAATTTTCAGCTTCATCTTTTATATTTTGCAGAGGTGGAAAATATGCAGAAGAAGATGCTAAAAACATAGTCGTGCAGATTCTCAATGTAGTTGCATACTGTCATCTTCAAGGAGTTGTGCATCGTGACCTGAAGCCAGAGGTACAGCATTCTCAAGAATGAGTCAATAATTTTGATATTAGTACATTGATTTGTTTGTTTCATTTGGATTAACTCTGCAAATGGCATATAACTATATAAGCACTTCTTTCATCCTTGTACTTGTTCACGACAACTTCATTGCATTACAGAATTTCCTTTTCACCACAAAAGATGAAGATGCTCCATTGAAGGTTATTGATTTTGGTCTCTCTGATTTTATCAGGCCAGGTAAGGGCTCCTATCATCCCAGTTTGATACATACATGTGAAAGTTAATTTTTAGTACTGAAACTATTTTTGCCTGTTCATTGTCCTACGCATCTGGCTTTATCGTAGTTCCTCTTCTTTTATTTTTATAGGAGATGTTTTGTGATGGACGATTGAAGTTTGCCTTGTCAAAATAAATTGTTTCCTTAAAACTTTTATCTTTTAAATACAAGTTTTGAAATGATGCATGGTTATTGCGCAAAAATAAATAAATAAATGATTTGTGGTTGAATTTTCTCAGACTCAGTGGAGGTCATATGAACCACTGGGACTCCATGTAATTGTATCTGTCATTAAGTTTAGTTCGCAGATAATTTCTTTGTCCATATAAATGTATCATGAGTATCCAGGACTCTGCAAAATTCTCAGTTATTTTTTTGAAGCTTATCACCATGGTCTATGTTCATTGTTACATTCTCTTTGACACAAAAATAAATAAATAAAATGATATGTGGTTGAGTTTTCTGAGACTCTCAGTGTAGGTCATATGAACCACTGGGACTCCGTGTAATTGTATTGGTCATTAAGTTTTTAGTGTGCAGTTAACAGTTGTTTATTTGAACCTTATCATTATGGTCTATGTTCATTGTTACATTCTCTTTGACACATAAGTGCAAGTTATTGTCTTTGTGCAGATCAACGTCTCAATGATATTGTTGGCAGTGCGTATTATGTTGCACCTGAAGTATTACATAGGTCTTATAGTTTTGAAGCAGATCTATGGAGTATTGGCGTCATAACTTATATATTACTGTGTGGAAGTAGACCCTTCTGGGCACGTACCGAATCAGGGATATTTCGTTCTGTGCTAAGAGCTGATCCTAACTTCAATGACTCACCGTGGCCTACAGTATCACCAGAAGCCAAAGATTTTGTGAAAAGGCTTCTGAACAAGGACCACCGCAAAAGAATGTCTGCTGTCCAAGCTCTATGTATGTTTGCTTGAACAATTCAATTGTGTGCTCTCTTTTCCTTTCTATGACACATGCATATTACATATTGAATGTTTCTCTACTACTACTACTACTAAGCTTTCCTTGCTAGTTTTATGTATATGGAGCTGTTTTTTATGTAAATTAACTATCAACTGCCTCTACAGCTCATCCATGGTTACGAGACGAGCACCGTGTTCTGCCTTTGGACATTTCAATCTACAAGCTAGTTAAGTCATATGTTCGTGCAACACCATTGAAACGAGCTGCACTGAAGGTAATGCCTTTCCAATTATCATATTTATGCATAGAATTATAAATAATAAAAAAGAGGTGCCTCCCATCAATTGATTACCGAACTCGGATGTATGTAGAGTTTTATTTTCAGTAATTTTTGGTGCGACTGAAGTGGTCCTCTGCAAGAACTTTCACCTAAGTATCTTGATGTTATTACAGGCCCTCTCAAAAGCTATAACAAAGGATGAACTCATCTATCTCGAGTCTCAGTTTAGGCTCTTGGATCCAAAAAATGGCTGTGTATCTCTTGATAATTTTAGAACGGTTAGTTATTTCCTACCATTTTATGTGTGACAGATTGGTTACTGATTGAACTATATTCATTGGTTCTTCCATTTTAGTAATTTCACAACCATTCAATTCTCTCTTGACGGAAAATTCAGGCTCTCATGAGAAATGCAACTGATGCCATGAAGGAGTCAGGAGTTTCTGACATCTTAAATCTGGTGAGAATTCTAATACGTCTTTATTGACTTTCCTTTAGCATAACTCATATTAGAAAGCATATGATTTTGAATTATGCACAATATCAGAATTGTTAATTGACGTAACATGTATTCCTCAAAACAAGCACGATGGTAATTTTTTAGTGTATTTGCACGACGTAACATGTATTCCTCAAAACAAGCACGATGGTAATTTTTTAGTGTATTTGCACGACGTGGGTTACTATGCATTTGTTAATATGTATTGTTATTCATCCATATGATCTTTCAAATGCTGGATGTTAATTTTTCTCTTTATCAACATGGAAAGCGAGTATGTATATATGTGTGTATATAGTGTTACTGTCATTCTTTTTGGTTTTAGTTCTTGTATATTGTGCTTACTGTTGTAGTTTGCATTTTAAGATGGAGCCACTTTCATATAAAAGGATGAACTTGGAGGAGTTCTGTGCTGCTGCCATTAGTGTGTATCAGCTAGAAGCTCTTGAAAACTGGGAGAAAATTGCAACATTAGCTTTTGAGCATTTCGAAAGTGAAGGAAACCGAGTAGTCTCTATTGAAGAGTTGGCACAGGTATGCACAGCTATTTAACAATAAGATTGTTTAAAAGCTTTAATTATACACCTAAAATTTCAGCAATTATGAAGTGTGCAAAATCTTGCAGGAAATGAATGTTGGTCCTACTGCTTACCCTTTACTGAATGATTGGATCAGAAGTTCTGATGAAAAGCTTAGCTTCCTTGGATATACAAAATTTTTACATGGTGTGACATTGCGTAGTTCTAATACAAGATATCGACGGTAGAGATTGACGAAAGACTGTATTTTTTGCCGGAAGTGATTTTCATATTTCTCTCTCAATTTTTTTTAATTTTTTTTACTTAAGTAGAGAGGTAAAGATTTAAGCTGTGTGATTATGATTGCAATTGCTTGCTTGAAAATTAATATCAAAGTTGCTCAAAAACCTTCATCAATATAGTCGTGTAAAAATAAATTGATGACTATACAAATACATACCATTGTTGAAATTTCTACATTGCAATTTAAATTTAGGATTCTTTCTCATTTATATGTTTATAATGCATGCGGTAATATGTTTGACTTCGTATATTTGTTTGTATTTAATTAAATTAAGTAAATTTCCTTTAACTTAAACTAGACAAGGACCATATTATAAGTGGATTCGTTACTTTAATAATATTATAATTTTATTTTAATTATCTTTTTTTTTTATCTTTTAAGTAGTACTTTATTTATATTTATATTTAATAAAAGATATTAATATTAATTTGATGTAATTTTTTTATTTTATTGAACATTTTCTTTTCATGTGTATTATATTTGTGGTGTTTTTTTCTTATTTTTTCCCTTAGAATATCAAAATCTCTTTCCCTGTCATTTTAGAGTCCTTAAATACATGTAATGTTTTTAAATTTATTTTACTCTTTTCATTATTTATTTTACATATATTATTTAAGAATTCAACAACTTTATTTATAAATAAATACTATTTATTGATGTGTATTTAAATTTTATGCACATTTTTTTAATGAATATTCAATATGTACTATGCATTTTGTATAAAAAAGTTACATTGAGTTTGTAAAAAAAATAATTTGTATGGCGGTGATAATTTTTTATATAATTATCTTAGAATTGAAATATAAAATCAGTAATCAAAATCATCTAAAAAAATGTTATAATTCAGCAATAGTTTTTACCTGTGAGTAATATCATGTAATTCAGCAATAGTTTTGAAGTTAGTTATATCATGATATATATAATAATTACATCATTTGTTTTTATGGTTGTTGAATGATAAAAATAAAATATATTTTTAATATTATAATAAGAGTGATAAATTATTGAGATTGTTTATTTTATATCATTATGATAATTTAGTCACATGATTATGAAATTAAGTAACTAAAGTGTTAATTTTTATAATAAAAAATAACACTTTAATCATATAACTATAAAGAAAATATACAATTTATTGATATAACTATGAATTTATGTGATTGAAATGCTTCAATTTAATTTTTTTAGTGTTTTATATGTCTCATACAAATTTTGCATGACTAAATTGTTTAAATAATACATTTTTAGTAACCTCTATAGTAATTTTTCTTATAATAATGCATTTTCTTTATGAAATATTTTCTTTAGTGAAAATAAATTTATTTTTAATTAAAAATAATTGAGTTTATGAGTAAATATATAAGAAATTCATTTATTTAAATTAATTAAAAAAACAAATTCAAGATTTAACGAGGTAGAAATTATAACATGTTATATTTGGTACGTCATTAAAACTACGATACATGTAACAAATTTGGTGAGTCGCTTGAAATAAGTTGAATGCAAAAGTTTGTATAAATATAAAGATGTATATAACATATAACATGCAAAAATAAATGTAAATGTATTATGTTATATAAAAAGATAGATGTAAATGGTACATGTTATATAAAAAGATAAATTTAAAGTAATTTTTTAAATATAAAATTACATGTATATTTAATGTATTACGTACAAAAATAGAGATGAAAGTAATGGTCTAAACATGATCTATCACAAAAATAATAAAATTTAAGCTATATTAAAAAAATTATCATCATAAGTACATACAAAGATTTAGGTGAAATAATATTTTACATCTAAAAATAAAATATACACAAAATTAACATATTATATTTAATAAAGATATATGTAACAAGTTAAGTATAAATATAAGAATAAATGTAACTTATGAAAAAAATTGGTGGGGAAGAAATTGAATAGGACATACTTTGAAGTGAGTTCACGAAAAAAAATATTAGTTATGAGTTTAATGTGTACAACAGATTCTTACAAAAAAGAAGAAGGATATTTATCATGTTAAAGAAAAAGCATGAAAAAAATTTAAAAATAATATAGTATTAACATGAAACTAAGAGACACACAAGTAATAGAGTGAGAGGAGAAAATGTTGAAGATTGTTATAAAGTTTCTTAATTTAAGGAGTAAAACAAGAATCAAAACATGAAGCAAAACAATTAACTTAATTTAAAGAGTAATTTAAAAAACCATTAATTTAAGAAGTAATTCAAGTAGTAAATTTTCCTATAAATAGATGTTTAATTGTAATTAATTAATTAACTAAGTGTTCGTTCCAATTAAGAGAAAAACTTAGAGAGAAAAACTTTTGTGAGAGAAAATTAAGAGTAATTTTATTGAGTTTAATTGGGTTGTGGGTTGTAAGTTATGAGTGTTGTAAATATCTTGTGTAATTTTCTCCTCTTATTAAAAATGTCTGCAGTAGATCTAGAGATATAAGCAAGATTGGTCGAACTCTGTTATCAAATTTGTATGTTATTTTGTCTATTTTGTTTTCTCATAAATTTGGCTTATCAGGAATTTACGTAATTTTCCAACAACTGGTATCAGAGCTATTGGTGTTGATTTCTGTCAATTTTTCACAAGATTACTATTTACGTGAATAGGGAATTACGTGAATAGTAAATTTTTGTTGACAATATTGGTTTGTCGACAGAGGTGTTCTAATAGACAATGGTTTGCAAAAATAGTCTGAAACGATCCAAAGGAAGTCAGATTTGATGGGAGCAATGACTGGAGATGAAAGAAAGGTGAAACTCGAAAAATTCGATGGCCCAGATTTCAGATTTTGAAAAATGTAGATAGATGATTATCTATATCAACCTCTCTTAGGGAAAAAGCCAGAGGCTATGAAGGAAGATGATTGGAATCTTCTAGACAGACAAGCCCTCAGACTTATTCGATTAACGTTATCCCGTAATGTTGCTTTCAAAATAGCAAAGTAAAAGACCACAACGGGTCTTATGACAACTCTCTCCAATATGTATTAGAAGCCATCAACCTCAAACAAAATGCACTTGATGAGACATTTGTTCAATTTACGGATGATAGAAGACGCATCGATAACTCAACATCTCAATTAACTCAACACAGTTACAACCCAGTTGAGTTAAATTGAAATTGAATTTGATGAAAAAGTACGAGCATTGATACTTTTGTCTTCTTTATCAGAAAGCTGGAATGCTATTGTCACGACTATGAGTAGCTCGTCAGGAAGCAATAAGTTGAAATTTGACGATGTTCGTGATCTGGTTCTTAATGAAGAGATCCGATGCAGAGAGTCATGTGAATCGTCAACTTCTTCAATTTTGCATACACAGTCAAGAGGAAGAACTTCAACCAGAGGGAATGGACGTGGTAGAACATACTACCGAGGTAGATCAAAGTACATGAGGTCCAAATCTAGGGAATGAGTGAATTTTCATATAAATAGATGTGTAATTATAATGAATTAATCAATCAAGTGTTCATTTCAATTGAGAGAAAAACTTAGAGAAAAAAGTTTTTGTGAAAGAAAATTAAAAGCAATTTTATTAGGTGTAATTAGGTCGTGTGTTGTGAGTATTGTAAATACCTTATGTAATTTCTCTCATTTCAGTAAAAAGATCTGTAGCAGATCTAGAAACGTAAGTAAGATTGACCGAACTCTATTATTAAATTTGTGTGTTATTTTATTTATTTTATTTTCTCATAAATATAATTTATTAAAAATTTACGTAATTTTTCAACAGATAGATCATCAAAATGGTTGAGAGGTGATTACCACTTGTGAAAATGGGTGTTTGGTTTGTCCGAGAGGCGATGGTTGAAATAAGCTAAGTGATCGCTTTGAGAGTCGACAATAAATCCAGCTGAGAGGCAGTGTTCGACTGATCGCCGGTCGTCTGGCTGTATAGAAAAGGCCATTTGGTTGTCGTTGTCGAGTCAGATGGAAGCAAAATTCTGATTTGGGGAAGGCAATTAACTAGTCTATAGGTGCAATTTATAAAAAGGGCAAAAACGTAAAATTGCGTATTCGAAACTATACTGTACCTCAAGAAAGGAAAAAATAGATTCAGCCCAAACAGTTACTATAATAGGGCAATAATCTCTGTATTAGATTGGATTGATTCTAAATTGACTTTTTTTATATATATTATATACATAAACCTAATATTTTTTAAAATTTATTAAAAATTAAACATATTAAACTCAATCACTCTTTAAATGATAGAATTAAAAAGTTAAAAAATATTGTTATAAATTAACAATAGATATTAAATAATTATATAATCTCGTTTATTTTGGTTAGCACTCTTTTTTTAATTATTCTTATATTTTTAAATAAAATATCTCACTCATCCCTTTTGTTTTTGTTACTATTTTTCTCTCTCATATTTTGAGCTCTTATTAGAAGATGAATCCTTTAGCTTCATTATTGGTTTATACATAACCTTTTTTTTTCAAAAAATAAGTAGAAATGGTCACAATTACGTTAGAAATTGATAGTATATACTTACTTAAATTATTAAAAATTATAAAATATATTAATAATAAATTAACATGAGTTTGCTTCTACATGATAGTTGAGGTTCAAATCGCATATCTTATCATCCAACCAGATAACAATAACCCTTATAGATAGTTATATTTTCATCCATACTATCCTACAATAATGGTTTATACTTAATTCTGTTAGTATTCTTTAAAAATAAATAAATTTTGTACTTCGTTACTATATTGTATTACTAATAACTTTATATAATAATAATAATGATATTAAAACATTATTAAATATAAGATTAAAAATGAAAAAAATAACACTCTAAAATTTATAATTATAAAAATAATATATCTATCTTATATATTTTTTTTCATTAAACAAATTATGGTATATCATTTTACTTTAAACATAATCCAATTAATCACTTTTCAAAATAAACTACAAATATTTAGATCCGTTTAATATTAAATATCATCCAATTAAATATATCTTTTAATATTATTATAGTATTATTCTTATTATAATAAATTTTAAAGATATTAGTTTATAATTAATAATATTATCTTTTAATTTTATTACTAACAAAAATTTCTATTACAATTAAGTATATTTGTAAAATAATGTCTTTCCATTTAAAGTATTTGTTTATCTAATATATTTCTCTACTATTCGTTAAGAACCAGGGATGGGCAAAAAGATCTTGGGTTCAGTTATCCGTGGTTAACCGCACCGATAATTCAGTTTTTATCTGATAATTTTCGGGAACAGTTTTAGTTTCGAGTAAAAACCAAACTTAAAACAACGAGTACAGTTCGGTTACAGTTATACTAATAACCGTATCCATCCGTATATGAAATTAATTATATTTATTAAATTAAATTATATATTATTATATTAATTAGGGTTCTCTGTTCTTCGCACAGGTGAAACTTATGAAATTATATTCAAAAATTCATAAATTTTGTATTCTGTGTCTCTACTGCTCTTGTCTCGTCTCGGCTATACCCTCTACCCTTTGCTCTCTGCCCTCTGCTATTCTACATGTGTCGCTAGCTTGTCGTCCTCGTCTTTGCATCTTTGTGTCTCTCAATCTGCTGTCAACGAATGGTAGAGAAACCTTTCGAAGAAATTGAGGTATAAGTTTTGGAAAATATTGTACTGAACTTTGCAGTTAACTTTTTCTCTTTCTTTTAGTTTATGTTGCACCCTTAATCTCTCATGTAAAAGCCAACAAATGAGGTATAAGTTTTGGAAAATATTGTACTGAACTTTACAATTTGCTTTCTTTTAGTTTATGTTGCACCCTTAATCTCTCATATAAAAGCCGACAATTAAAGCATCTAACTGTAATTCCCTTTTTGTTTTCTAGGATGATTTGCAAACTGGTGCTATTAGAAGTGGTTTTCCAAAAAATTCCTATCGAAATCATTCTCTACTTCAGAAGAACACACTATCAAATCAGGCTGGAACTTGAACAACTTTCCCAGGCTTCATGGATCTACCATCTCTTATCAAAGTAGTGATATATCATGATATTTTTGTTATATTGTATTAAATTAGTTTAGTTTCTGATATTCTGTAAAAGTTTTGAGAAACGGTTTTTTTTCGAATATTTTTTTAAAATCGTTTCGAATCGTTACCTACGAATAAAAAATCGTCAACGAACTACAATAGTTATCGGGCAATTTTGAGGACAGGTTTTATAATTCGATTTAGAATGGTTATATCAAAAACCGTATAGACCCATAACATGTCAATTCCTATTCAAAACAATGTAAATAATTACTATAATGGTAACAAGTCAAACAATACCTTCTAACTTAGCCTAATTAGACGAGTCTTACTTTATTTTTTGAAATATATTCATTGATATTATTTTTGGTTGTCAATCATTTAATATCTAATAATAAAATTTATTATTTATTATTTTAAATTATATAAAAATATTGTTTTACAAAAATATTATTATTTTTTTAAAAAATTAATTTTAAATTTTATTAATTTAAATTCACCTCATCATACAATTTAATAATAATAAATAATTAAGCACATGAGCTCTCGACAACTTGACCTAAAAAGTCAACAAATCTTTAAATATTATTAATTCCAACAAAACGTGTGAAGGAAATAAAATAGAAAGATGACAGCCACCGAGTTTAGAATATTTGTCGCACGAGTACTTTGTCACCATTATGTCATTAAATCGTCACCATTATTTTAAGGAATATTGCTATTTATCTCGACAATACAATAACCGACGTATCCGATTGTGTAGAAATGTTGAAAAAAATTATTCACTATTTTTAAAATGTTTGATAATATGATATTTTATATTATTAAAATTTAAAATTAATATAATTTTTTTTGAAAATAAATACGTAATAAAAACTAAAAAATAATTTACTTGATAAAAAATATTTTATAAAAATAATAAATAATTTCTTATATATCGAATATCATTTATATTTTATTAAAAAACTAAAAGATAATAAAAAAGAGAAAAAATTATGACTAGCATACAAGTACCCAATATTTATCACGAGTGGGGCCATTATGAGTCATTTTTTTTAAGAGAATTAAAATTAATCCAACTTTGACAGATCAAAGAAAGAGTTAAGTAATTGATAAAAATTAAAGCCTTTAAATACACATTTATACTCAAACTAAGTTCATTAAGGGGGATCCTTTATAATTTTACCCTAGTTAAAGTTGTTAGCATCTTTTTTTGAAAAATAAATATTTTTTATTTTTAAAATTATTATAACATATATCATACTAATTATTTATGTAATACATTTAATTTTTGTTAAGTATTCTTGTGTCACATCGACTAAAATAAAGCAATAAAAATACTTATAAACTAAACATTAATTTAATGAGATTTTATTGGGTTGAATTATACCTGAGTTTCTAACATGATATCAGAGTTGGGCATAGTCTCTATGTGCTTGTACCTAATTGGGCTCTACCATAGTCTCATCGTGACGCTAATGTCTGCCTTTGTCCGCAGTGTGGAGGGAGACTGTTAAGTATTCTTGTCTCATATCAACTAAGAATAAAGCAGCAAAATTGTTTATAAGCTTGGACAACCTTTAACTTAATAAGATCTTATTAGGTTTAGTTATGTCTAAGTTTCTAACAATTTTGAAGTCAAATATTATTCCAAATAATAAAAAATGAATAGTTATGTAAAACTTTAGAACTATTAGTAACTTAGGGATAAATCATATTAGGTGTTTAATTTATTCCGTATAAAGTTTCAGTTTTATATTTATCTTTCATCATTTTTTATTTAATTTTAATTTAAAAATAAATATTTTTAAAAGTATGAATTTAAATAAATTATTTATTATCAATTGAATCTAAATACATTAGGTATAATATCACCAATAATTTTATAAATTAGTTATATTCTATTATTATAAAAGTATTGTGTTCAATAATTTTTAAATGTTGTTTTCCTTCGTATTTTCACGCATAAAACAAATAACGTTTAAATTAAATAAATGTATTTAAAAAATTGAAATAAGAGTATTCATTTATCTTTAATCCAATACTATCCAACTATTACTTTAATAATATAATATTTTTATTTATATTAACTTCTTGTCTCATAACAATATATACATCATTTATTATTGGTTAAAAAAAAGTAAGATAAATTATCTTAACTAATATATGAAAAATATATCGATTTGTGAGTCACAAATTCTCTCTTGACACTAAGGTTTCAAACCCATCGCGACTCTGTCACATCGTGCTTTCAACTTCTTCATTAGCCAGCTACTTTCATCGCTTCCTCTTTCTCAACCATGGTGTAGAAAAAAGAAGAAATAACTTTACACAAAAGATCTCTCTAGTTTGTATTATTTTTTTATGTTTTCATTACAATTGTATAGCTATTTATAATGAAACTTTACTCCTTCAATTACTCTTTAAATTAAGCATTTCTTGATTTACTTTTTGAATTAAGGATTCCTTGAATATAGGATTCCTTGTTTTACTCTTCGAATTAAACTCATTGTTTTATTTCTTGAACTAAGCTCATTGTTTTATTTCTTGAACTAAGCTCATTGTTTTATTTCTTGAACTAAGCTCATTGTTTTATTTCTTGAACTAAGCTCCTTATTTTATTCCTTGAATTAAGGTCCTTGTTTTATTCCTTGAATTAAGGATTAATATCTAATACTCCCCCTGAAGCTGGATCCAGAAGGTTTATGGATCCACGCTTGGACAAAATTCATTGAAACTGATGAAAAGTCAAGGGCTTGGTGAAGATGTCAACCATTTGGTCGAAACTTCTTGTATAATGTGTCTGAATCACCTGTGATTGAACTTGTTCACGAACATAATGACAATCAACTTTAATGTGTTTCGTCCTCTCGTGAAACACTAGGTTTGATGCTATATGCATGGCTGCTTGATTGTCACAAAATAAGGACATAGGAAGAGTTATAGGAACACATAAATCACACAGAAGACCTTTAAGCCATATCAACTCACACGCAGTTGAAGCCATTGCACGATACTCAACTTCGGCACTTGATCTGGCGATGATAGTTTGCTTCTTACTCTTCCATGTGACCAAGTTTCCACCGACAAATGTACAGTAGCCAGTGGTGGACTTGCGATCGATTGAATTCCCTGCCCAATCAGCATCACAATACCCCATGATTTATGTGTTGTCATTCTTCTTCATGATGATACCACGACCCACTGATCCTTTTAAGTAGCGTAAGATCCTTTTAACAAGGGTCAAATGCTCAAGTGTCGATGAGTGCATGAATTGGCTCATAATACTTACAGAATATGTGATGTCAAGTCTGGTGATTGTTAGGTAGATCAACTTACCAACCAGTCGCTGGTAATAACTTATATCCGTTAGTGGCGTGCACTTTAAGCTAGGTTTGAGCTTGCTGTCAAGAGGGGTAATGAGTGGTTTAGCATCGCTCATGTTAGCTTCCTTGAGAAAATCTAGGACATATTTTCTTTGGTTAAGAAATAGTCCATTGTGCGAGGTTGTCATTTCTATACCAAGAAAGTACTTCAATATCCCAAGGTCTTTAATTACAAACCTTTGTCTGAGGGACTGTTTGAGGTTGAAAATCTCGTCAGCATTATCACTTGTAATTATCAGATCATCTACACAAATTAGCACAACTAATTTCCCATAGCTCCTGTGCAAACAAATATTGAGGAATCGTCATTGCTGCTTTTGAAACCAACACTAGTGAGAACTGAGCTTAGCTTGGCATACCAAGCTCGTGGGGACTGTTTCAAACCATAAATGGATTTGTGCAATTTTCACACTAAATCCAATTCATTGCTTTGAGGATGCTCGGGTGGCAATTTCATATAGACTTCTTCTTTGAGATTACCATGCAAGAATGCATTCTTCACATCCATTTGGTACATGGATCACCCCTTGTTTACAACCACGAACAGTAGCACTCTTACTGTGTTCATTTTTGCAACAGGTGCAAATGTTTCTTTGTAATCCACCTCGAATGTTTGAGTGAATCCCAGAGCCACCAATCTTGCTTTATACCTCTCAATTGATCCATCTGACTTGAATTTAAGCTTATAGATCCATTTGCAACCCACGACTTTCTTGCCTTTTGGAAGTTTGGTGATGTTCCATGTGTTATGTTGATCTAGGGCTTTAAGTTCTTCTTGCATGGCTTCCTTTCACACCTCTTGGTTATTGGCCTCATGAAAGTTTTGAGGCTCACTATAACTCGATATAGTGCTGAGGAATACGGCATGGCTGGTGTCACTCTCTTATATGACACATAATTTGAGATGGGATGTGTGGGTTTATAGGTGACAAAGTCTTGAAGTCTTGTGGGAGGTTGCCTAACATGCATTGGATTACGTCGTGGATCAAGAAGAGTTATCTCATACTCGTTCACATCTTGTACCATATTGTGAGGATCATCTTGATTATCACCATCTTCATGCAGTGTACCATTAAGACGAGACCCTTCATTGTTACTTTCAGTGAGAGATGCATCAATGTTGACATGACTGGGATCTTGTTGTTGTGGAGTCTAAAGTTCGATTCTTGGTAATGGAAACACATCCAAAATGCCATCCTTAGACTTGTGATTTCATGTGACTTACTGAAAAAATGGTTAGTTTCATAAAATCAAACATTTTTAGACACAATTAATCTCCTAAGTTGGGGATCATAACATTTATATCCCTTTTGTGTAGAAGAATAACCAAGAAAAATATATTTAGCAACTCTAGGATCCAATTTATCTCGATGATGAGATTGAATATGTACAAAATAGATGCAGCCAAAAACTCTAAGGTGTGAGAGGTTAATTTTCCTTCCTTTCATGACCTCTAGGGGAGACTTGAAATCCAAAACTCAGTTGGGTAATCTATTGATGATGTAAGCAGCTGCTATAACCTCTTGGGACCAAAATCTCTTTGGTACATTCATTTGTAGCATTAATGCTCTAGTTTTTTCAAGTAAGTCCAGGTTTTTGCGTTCAACTACACTATTTTGTTGAGGTGTGCCAACACTACTTGTTTGATGCATAATGTCATGAATGCTCAAATATTGTTTCATGATATGGGACATGTATTCGGTGCCATTGTCAAACCTTAAGGTTTGAATTTTAGAGGAGAAATGATTTTTAACAAGGTTATGAAAGTACTTAAATACTTTCATAACTTCATTCTTAGACTTTAAAAGATACAACCATATGACTCGAGAGAAATCATCAACAAAAATCACAAAATACTTATAATCATCAAAAGATTCATTAGTTGGTCTACATACATCTGAATGAACTAGTTTAAAACACTTACTAGCACTAGACAAGGAAGAATTACAAGGCAATCTAGTGGCTTTAGATAAGTGGCGAGTTTCATATGCAATTGCATCATTTCCTAAGTTTGAAAATAAAGTTGACAAAATTGGTTGAGAAGGGTGAGCTAAACGTTGATGCCACAATTGATTATCTTGGATAGGGTTAAACTTGGCTTGAAACCCTCTGGGATTGCTCTTGGATATGTAATAGAGACCATCTAAGTAAAACCCTTCACCAATCGTCTTTTTGGTGGCACAATCCTAAAAAATGACATTGTGAGGAGAAAAAATGGCTAAGCAATTCAAGGTATTTGTGATTTTTTCTACAGAAAGAAGTTGGAAGGGAAAGGAAGGTACATATAAAACCACCGACTCGATTTCATCTGACATTAATTTTATTTTTTTCTTTCCTAAAACCTTTACATTCTCACCATTTGCAATTGAAACTTGAGAAGGATTTGCTAATTTTTCAAACTTATGAGACTTTGACACATGGTTTGTCATATGATCTGTGACACCTGAATCTACAACCCAAAAATCATGCAACATATTTATTTTAAGAGTAGTTTTAAAGGCTTTTATGATACCTTACATGTCCTCTTGTGGTATGAGTTTTGTATCTGCCAATAAACTTGCAAACTTGCCTAGCAATGCTGTCGAGTTTCCTTCTTCTATGCTATCCACACAGTCAATTCTAGCTCATCATGTCTTGCTTTGAAGATACAACATAAACTCATTCATGAGTTCAGCTGGATTCCCTATGAAGTTCTTGAATGGATCAAACCCATTAGAGGTAGAGGCAAAAGCATGATTTGCACGGTGTGCAGTATGATTCACTTTCTGTAAACCCTTATCCTTTATAAAATCAAGTTTTAATTCTAGATGTAGAATCCAACATGCGTCCTTAACATGGCCTGTATAGTTGCAGTGTTGACACTTCAAGTTTGGGTGCTTCCCTTTGTACTTCCTCTCGTTGGTTAGATAGGCTATTACCTCAGATGCACTAGCCATTGTACCTTTGTTCATGACTTTCCTCCTTACTTCTTCACGTTGAATTGTCGCACATACATTGGTGAAGGAAGGAAGTTCAGTATTCATGAGTATGTGGCATTGTATATCTTCATATGTTGAATCGAGACTACTGGATAGAAGTTGAAATATCTTATCTTCTTTCACTCTCTTTCGTAGCAGAGCTATATCGGTTGTATGAGGACGATATATTTCCAACTCATTCTACATGTTTTTCATGCTTCCTAAGAGTTGTACAAAAGGCTTGCCATCTTATTACAGATCTGAGATGTCCTTCTTTAATTGAAAAACTCGTGTAATATTGTTTTGACTGCCATACATTTCCTTGACCGTCTCCCATAGTTGGTATACAGATTCAGAATAACTGAATATTTCAGCTAATTTACGTTCCATGAAATTTAGGAGCCATGACATAACTAGCTGATCCTTACTAAGCCAGGATTCATAGGTTAGTAAGGAAACATCAGGTACTTCGATGCTTCCATTTATGAACCCCAACTTGGACCTTTCACCTAGAGCTAGAGACACTGCTCTTGACCAAGGCAAGTAATTAAACTCATTCAACAAGACTGAACTTAATCTTTGATTTGGGTTGACATCCACCTCATGCATATTCTTGAAGGAAAGCACCGATGAACTTTCAGCTTCTAATCCTAGCGGCTTGTCTTCAGCCATTTCAAAGATTGAAGATGCTAAGATAATAATAAAGCAGAAGCAAGTTAATTTTCTTGCTCTGATACTATGTAGAAAAAAGAAGAAATAACTCTACACAAAAGAGCTCTCTAGTTTGTATTATTTTCTTCATGTTTTCATTACAATTGTATAGCTATTTATAATGAAATTTTACTCCTTCAATTATTCTTTAAATTAAGCATTCCTTGATTTACTCATTGAATTAAGGATTCCTTGTTTTACTCATTGAATTAAGGATTCCTTGTTTTACTCATTGAATTAAGGATTCCTTGTTTTACTCATTGAATTAAGGATTCCTTGTTTTACTCTTTGAATTAAGGATTCCTTGTTTTACTCTTTGAATTAAGGATTCCTTGTTTTACTCTTTGAATTAAGAATTCCTTGTTTTATTCCTTGAATTAAAGTCCTTGTTTTATTCCTTGAATTAAAGTCCTTGTTTTATTCCTTGTCTCAACTGCTTTGCTCTATTACTCAGCTTGCTCAACCACGACACATTTTTGTGGTCCTTTGCAATAGGCTTCCTTCATATTGGGTTGTTCTTGTGGTGGTGACTTGCTCCTTAATATTAGTCTACTTTGTTTTCTCTATTTGTCTCTAAGGTTATGTGCCTCTAACCAGTTTGATTGGTGTTTTTTTGTGTTATTATTCGACAATTTTAGCTTGTTTTAAGAATATATTATCTGTTTTTTTCTTATCATTTGCTATTAAAGTATTTGTTAAAACACTTCTAAGATAATTTTTAATCTATTTTATGAATCATTATAATCAAAGTTTTATTATCCATTATTATCGAATAATTATTAATTTAATTCCCGTATATTTTGGTGCTACGTCAAATTATTAGTCTAGATTAATTTTTTATATAAATTTGTGATGTATTTAGTTTTGGATATTGTTTCATATTCTAATATTACCTCTTATCTAATCAAACTCTGCTACTTATTATAAATAAAATAAAATAATAAATTACAATTATATGAGTTATTATGAGATAAATTTTCTTTACTATATGACATTTGCATTCAAGTACCTTATTTTAATTATATTTAGAGGTATGTTTCAATGAGCTTAAAATCTTAAAAAATGTTTATTATATAATTTTTTTTACAATAATGCGTAAAATTAGAACATATTATATTGAATAAAAATAATATAATTATATAAAAATTTAATAGAGTACATAGATCTAAAATATATTTAATACTTAATTTAATCTATTTAAATTTTTTCATCTCAAATTAAAAAAAAAATATTTTAAAATATAAATATAAAAATAAATTAAATATTAATATAAATACATCTAATGAAAAAATATTTTAAATATAAATTAATTATGTTATTAAAAAATTTATAATTAATTTTATACTAATATATTAAACAATTTATCACCAAAGATTATATAGATTTATTATAATATAACTCAATAGAATTCAATCAATATAGTTATACTTAAACTATTACACCAAAAATATCAATAGAGATTGCTGTTAGTAACTATATATCTATGGAGTCAAATCTTTTGAAAAATGTATTTTTTAAATCCAAGTTGAAATAAAACTCAACTTAATATTTATATCAATTATAAAATGCTATTTTTAACTTAAAATAAAGCATATATAGCTCGTCTAGCAACTCAAGCTACCTGGTTGACAAAGCCGCTTACAACATGTTTTATTTGTTAATATAATCAAGCCGGCCACCAATTTGTCTTGATTTATGGGGTCATTCCCATGTTTATAAAACTTCAAATTTAATTGATACGGCTAGAGAAATCATGTGAATGATGTTTAAGGAAGGAAGTAAAGAAGTTAAAAGAAGGAAAGGGAAGCATTTATATGAACCAACACTAATACCAATTTTGGCTAGCTAGAGAGAACAAAAACCTCTTATTACCCTCATAGTGCGAGTAAAAATCACGTCAAAGCAAATAAGATAATATATATTATACCAATAATCGAATTTTATTTCATTTTGTAAAAATCATTCACTTTTTGCTAGGAGCCATTAGATTTAGCGGCGGAATTATGAATTGATACTAGATTAAAATAATTCATAACTAATTAATATAGAAAAACTTTAAATATAATTGTTAATTATATAATATATTATCTTTTACTTTGCGTCTATCAACGTACATTATCTTTCCTGTGTTAAATTGACATTTACTTATATATGCCATGATTTTTTCCAAATCAAATATCTCCAACCAAAAACTTCTCCCAAACGTTACTCCATTATCTAATTCTCCATCACATGCCAATGACTTGAGCTAATATTTATTAGCTTATTTTTTCCAAACTGATCATGTACAATTAATTTTTTTTAAATAAAATAATATATTATTATTGATATATAAATTCAAACCAAATAAATGTAACAAAATAAAAATTATTTCATTGTTTATAATCATAATATATAGAAATATTCAATTATAGTATTATATATAATTCCATAGGGAGTAACACAATATTGAAAAGAATCATACATATATAATCAATCATCATCATCTAGAATTTTTTAGATAATTGAAAAAGACACAAATTATAATATGTAAATTACAAAAATATAACAAATAAATAAATTTTTATTTTTATTTTTATTTTTATTAATCATGATATAATATATATTTTTTATTTTTAAACTTTTTTTATATATCAAAATTAATATAAATGTAAATTTAATTATAAATTTAACGTGATTCTAACCACACAAGTTAAAAAAAAATTATATTTTGAAGCAATGATAAAATCAAGCCTTAAAACACCCAGCATGATGATGGTGATGATGGTGGAGTGAATTCTCCTTATCAATAATGCCATGAACGGTGCGAAAGTGCTCCACGTGGCAAGGAATAGTGATAGGACCCTTTTGATCAAATCCATACTCATCTTCAGCTACCTTAAGCAATTGCATGAATAGAGGATGATTGATATAAATAACAGGAATCACAAACCTTTGTTGTTCTTCTCCTTGGCCAACCAAAACAGCCAAACAACCCTTTGGTATATCTTTCAATTCCTTCTTCTCATTCTGATGGTGAAAGTGAAGATGTGGCAAATGAATATGAAAATTCATGTGGAGATCATGAGTCAATAATACACCCATTTTCTTTTGTTTGAGCACACAAAATGTCCAATATGATATAATATTATCTTCTTCTTCTTGTTTTTTTTTTTTTGGGGGGGGGCAGGGGGAATCAAGAGGACTAAATTGTAAATTTAATGGAGTTGCTATGAGAAAACAGTAGAGAAAGGCCAAGGATCAGAGGAAGAAATAGCAAGCTTAAAGAGAGTAAAGGAAGAATCGGTTAGAGATCTTGGAATATTGCTCATGATAATAGGGATTTATTCAAAGAAATTAACAACATATGAACAAGTGAGAGATTTTGTCTAGCGTTGGCGAGATGGGTATTTATATATGGGTCATGAGGTTTGGTGGATGGAGCCTTCATGATTGTTGAGTGTGGTGATCGATGTTTCTAGGCTTTGCTTGGTTTCTACTTTCTACACAAAAGGTTTGTTCTAGAGAAGACCCATTTCAGCTGAAATGGTCATATCCTAGGTGGGTTTTATTTAATTTATTTGCCGGAGCGCTTTTTATTTATTTATTTATTACTTAAGTGAATAAAATTTGGTTTTATTTACTCTCTTAAAAATAATAATTATATATATAATATGAAAAAATATTCTTTTTTTGTTATATTTAAAAATATTATCATGTATACTTTCTATATAACCTAAAAGAATTAGAATTTGTTTACATTATCAAAATATACTGTACTACTTTTTCCATGTTTTTAAAATAAAAGTAGTAAATTAAAGCATCTTTTGAATTACAGCTGTGATTGAAAGTCTAACACGCTGAGGATAGGTGATCATTTTATTTTTTTTTATTTCTAAGAAATGTATCGTAATTTACTTTCTTTCTTTTTTCCAATAAATAGAATATATAATTACTTATAGTACTTGATTTTCCAATAGTTATAAGTGTGAAGAATAAAAGAATAAAAGATGCCGAGAAACGACCTGGTCATAGCAAAGTGGAAATTGGCAAGAACCAGGAAAAGACATCGGGCACATTTTGGAAAATGTTTGTAAGTATTAATGAAATATTTAATATTATATATGTATCATTTAATTTAATCAAATTTAATTAATAATTTTTTACTTATATTATTATATAACATTACTCGTTCAATTCACATTGTTGGTGAACCAGATTGTACACGACTGCAACGAGTGGCAATACCACGTCAGCTAGTGTGGGCCAAGATGAAATAACGTACCAACAACAAAGGGGATATAATTTTGGATAAGGGTAGCCTACCATTCCAAAAATGCATTAATTTTTAACTCGTTATTATTCAATAAGCTCATATAAATCTCTTAGAAAAGTGTCAAAGTCTATTTGGTAATTCTACTCTAAATTTTTAAGGAATAACCTGATATTTTGAAAAATTATATAATACATATTTTACTAATTCCTTTTTATATACAATTATACAATAATTTCTCTTTTTACAAGTTATAACAGATTTCTTTTTTTCTTCTTCGTATTATTGGTCTGAACTAAAAATATTAATTTTCTTTAAAACTAATGAATAATTAATGTTATATACTTAATTATTTATTAATTTTGTTATCAAGAATGTAATATTTATTTAAATTACACGTTACAAAACATGTTGTTAAGATGATCACATAAATATATCCTCCATTGTTGTTTTTTACTATGCTATTTAAATTAGTTAAATTTATTTATATATTTTTGAAATAAATAGTAAAGAGCAATAAAATTTAAAAAAATTCAAACTTTACGAAATTATCACCTCCATAATGTTAAAACGAATTACTATAGTAAGATAAGATATGTATTTTTGTGATATTTTAAAATTTACTTTTACGTATAAAAGTAAATTTCAAGTTATGTTAATATTATCATATAATAATTTTAGTCTTTAAGAATTAAATGTCAAACTATACATTCGATTTAATTTTAACACGCATAATAATACCACAACAACATGCTAAGAGACTAGGTAAACCACCAATGAAATGCCTCGAACATGTCCAAGACGTCAAGGACAGCTTAAATTTTGAATTTAAATTAATGTAATATGTAATTATACATAAAATAAGGGGTCCCACATTTAGCTTCAATTTAGTACCGGGTTCTATGCCAGATATCGATGCAAAATTGTTGGGAAGGTTTTTTTTGTTGTTGCATGTGGCACTCTCTTCCCTAAGAATCAGATGCAGCATGTGGTCCTCAAAAAATTTAGAAAGGTTGATTTTTATTTTAATGTCACAAAGAATGATTCTTAATAAATTTAATTTAATTTAAATAGTATTTTATTAAATATATTTAAAAATAAAATGATTCAGTATATTTTTTAATAATAAAAATATATAAATTAAATATGTATATCATTTTTATCATTAAATTTTTTAAATATATTATTTTTATTATATTTTAAAATTATTTGGTTGATATCTTCAGCTTTCTAGACAAGCATCTTTCCAAGAATTAAGAATTATCTTAAAAAAAACATTTAAACAAAAGAAAAAAAATCATCTTAGATTGTGTGTTTAAATTTTATTTATAGCATTTCTTTATATTCTAAATAATAAGGAAAGTTCTAAAAAAGTTTTAGTTTAATTTGCTCCTATAGCGCTATTTGAATGGAGTAGCTATTTTACGAAGGAAAACAAATTACAATTACTAATATCATAACGCAATTTTTTTTATATGAAATTTTCTTTTTAATTTATTAAATCTTAAAAAAATGTTGTTTATATTATAAAATTAACATATATTGAACAATATTTATTTTTATGTTATAGAAAAAATAATATATATATATATATATATATATATTTTAATGAATAAAAATAAAAATTTATATAAAAATAAAATTATGTCATATAATTATGCATTTTAAATTTCATTGCATGTATTAAACATATATTTAAATTAGTTTCATAAATATAATAAATATATGTTATTTTATAATATAATAAATATATCTACCAAATCAACGTAATATATTTATTTTATTATTTTTATATTCTTATTTAGGATTTATAAACTTCATATAATTAATTTTTTATTTTTTATTTTCTTAAGTTTAAGTTTCTTTTCCCACTCCCTCTTTACACTATCATTATTTAAATATTAGATATTAATATAAATAAATTATAATTTAAAAATAGAGACATATATATTTATCTAAAACTATGTATTTAATTTTTATATTTAAATTTTAAATTAAGTTTAGGATTATTTTATTAACAAAATAGTCCTCTAAGTTTAATTTATCACTCAATATATTATTTCTCTCCCCAATATATATGCACCAATTATTTCTAGCCGAATGAACACGCCCTTTGCACTGTTCTGTTATAGTTTCTTACTTCTAAACCTTTTGCTATTTGTATTTTATTAACATGTGATATGTCCTACGAAATCTTTTAAGCATATTGTTTAGTTTAGTTTAGTTCTTGCTCAACTAAATTTATGAACTGTTTGACTTCTGATGGAAAAAAAAAATTAGCCTCCTTAGATTCTCTCTCGTTTCTTCTTAATTTTTTAACTTATAAAGTCAAATCTATAATATAACTTGAGAGAATTTATCTTTAAATTGTTATTTTGTAACAATACTGTATAATATATAAATATACCATTTTATAATAGAAAAATGTGTATCTTAAAAATAACAAGATTTGAATGAATACTTGGGATATTATATATTTATCACTTTTATGAAATTATGATTATATTATATATATATATATATATGTTTTATTTTTTACAATATATTAATTTATATATGAATCAAATTATATATAAATAGGTTTCGTTTTTTTAATTATTAACTTTATTCAATTATTTAAATCAAGTAGAATAATAGGAAATAATAATATTTATAATTATATAAAAAAATATAGTTAATAATTATATCGTTGTTTTAAAGATACATAAATAAATAAAAATGTCTTAAAAAATTAAAATTTAATATTATATATATATATAAGTATTAATTAGTACCTCATAAAATTATAATAAATATACCTATATTTTAGTTAAATACAATAAAATTGTTGAATTTAAATAATTAGTTATTTATACTTTAATCACATTATAAAAAAATAATTTTACTTTAATGTCAAATTAATTTTTAGGATTATAATATTTAATATATATATATATATATATATATTAAATAAAATAGACCTAGAAATCATTTAATTTAGTGGATAGTTTTTCATAATTTTTTGCAACATTTAATTTAGGTCATAATTTTTATATAATTTATTAATTTAATTTTGTTAATAGTTTCTGTTTTTACTTCTTTTAAAAAATTATACACTTTAACATATAAGAACATAATTTATACAGAATTGAACCCACAAAAAACGTAAGTTATACCGAAAGAAATCATATAATTCTATTTTAAGTATTTTATTTTTATTTTATTAAATAATATCTAAAAATCATTAAATTTCCTAGATAATTTCAATTTTCAACATACTCTACCAGACACCGCCCTTGAATTGGACTTTCCCTCTAAAGAAGTATTCAACTGACAACAATCATTTGCAGCAGTCAACGAATAAGAAATGGGGGTCTAGTTACCAAAATATCCGAATGAATGACATCAGATAGGGGCATGAATATGATAGCATATTTGATTGTTTTTACATAACTTGCTGTATGTTGCCGTTTGGGTCCAACGAGATTACATTTTTATCCTTCCTCCATTTCAGCGATGATTCAGATTCCTCTGGCCAGATGCATTCTTCGCTCTATCTCTCACTTTCTATTCTCTCTCTCAACTCTCAGTTTGACGACGTCGACCGGCAACAAATAACGCGAAATCAGATCAGAAACAATAAACTTTCTGAAGCCTAATATCGTCAAACTAGCAACAATTTCAGAAACAGAGTCTCTCCAGGGCTTTGAACAAGTATTTATTAAAAATATATATTTTTTGAAACATTATAATTTTATATATAAATGATAATATATATGTGGTATTAACTATTATTTTGTCTTGGAATAAACATAATCCTAAATTTGGAAGAAAAACCCACCCAAAAGTAAAGGAAAAACAGAAGCACAAGCACATCCACCATGAGGCCTTTTTCTCTTAATTGAAACATTAACAAGAAAGAGAATCGTGACCAATAAATCCCGTTTGAAGTAGATTATTGCCCATGTTTTTTATTTCAGTATTTTTTTTAACTATCAAAAACTTGTCGCAAGATTCATAATTTCAGACATATAAATACAAAAATATTCTTAATACATAAATTCAATATAATTAAAATAAGATTAAATTCTATAAGATCTCTTTAACACCGTGAACTGAACCAATGTAAGTTTGACAACCCACAAAAATTCCAACGATATTCAATGTCAATTTATTAGATATAATTTATTATATTTACATATATTTTTTGTATATAATTTATTATATCTGTATATTTGTATGTAATATATTCCATTCAACTCTATTTTATAAATTTTAAATTCAATTATAATTCTATATATATCATGTTACATTTATTTCTACATTTAAATATAAATATTATTTTATTGAAGCTATAAACTGAGAGTATTTTAATCAATATATTGAATAATTTTATATAAAAATGTGAATTTTGTGATGAATTATTAATAATTAGTGAAAATTTATCAATTTATAAAAGATAATATAAATGAACAAATACGGAGGTACCTAAACTTATACTAATTTTACACATAAGTACTCGAACTAATTTTTATTACATATAAGTAATTAATTGGGATTAAGGCTTCCATGTAAACATATTATTACTAATTATCTCGTGTGATGCTCAGTTTCTCGTTACTCATACGTAACTACTAATTCAATTAATTCATTTATCCTTAACTCTAGTTTACCCAACCATGTTCTAAAATATTCGATACCATCGATATTAGATCGAAGTTTGATAAAATTTGACTAAATTGTAAATTCATTTACTTGATATGGAAGCATGTAATGCAAAATCCCCAACGTCATAGAATGGAAGCAAATCTCATATCTACCCTTGATCGCATACAGACTTCTCAACTCCAAGTTAAAGCTCCTCACTTCCACTCTCGTATCTGCTTTAGATTCCTTAGATGGTTTCACCACCAAACTTCTTATAAAACTTAATGATATTATTGACTTTTATTTTAGTACTTAGTAGTTTCTTTTTGCACACAAGCTATTTAAACAAATGCTCATTTTCTTTTATATTATCTTTTGAATTTGTGTTTATGTTTGATTTTTACAAAATAGGGCTATGGTAGAGGTAGTAGTAAGGAGATCCAACATTCCTTTGAGTAAATATGGTGGGAAGTCATGCCCTGGTAGTCTTAGATCGATTTTGTACATATCTTCTCAGGTAACATTCTTCTATTCTTTTTTCAGAAAGTGAGTAGATATAGGTAAATTAACTAGAGTTAAAGATAAATGAATGAATTTAAGTTGTGGTTACCTATGGGTAATAAAAAAAATGGATACTTTTTTTTAGAAAAAAACCAATTTATATACCTAGAAATGTATAAACTTGTGACCTTCTTGTCAATAATTGTGTTTACTGATAATTATCAGATGTATTTTTCATATTATTTTCAGTTCTAATCTTTATGTACAAATGTATAGTATTTGTATACAAAAGAAAACGGAAAGTAAACAAATTATAACAATATTAATTTCCCACTATTATTTTTGTCTGTTGATTATCTGACATAATTCCTGCATTGTTGTTTCCATGTTGTCTGTCATATTACTCACATGCCAACACTCCCCCTCAAGGTGGTGCATATATGTCTCTTATGCCCAACTTGTCAAGTGAGTTGTAAAAGTTCTTTGCAGACACAGATTTTGTGAGTATATCAGTCAATTGATCTTCTGACTTAACAAATGGAAGCTTAATAATCTTTTCTTCAAGATTTTGTTTGATGAAGTTCCGATCCACTTCAACGTGCTTCGTGCGATCATGTTGAACTGGATTGTGAGAGATGGCAATGGCTGCTTTGTTATGACAAAATAACTTCATTTCAGAGATAGAAGCAACATCAATCTCAGTTAGAAGTTTTTTCAACCACAGGAGCTCACATATTCCCTTGATCATTCCTCGAAATTCAGCTTCAACACTAGATAAGGCAACTACCTTTTGCTTCTTGCTCCTCCATGTAACAAGATTGCCCCCCACAAAAGTGAAGTACCCAGCAGTAGATTTCCTATCCTTCATATTCCCTGCCCAGTCTGAATCTTTAAATAACGAAGTATTCGCATGACCGCATCCATATGGTCTTCACTTGGGTAGTGCATGAACTGACTCACGACACTCACAGCATAAGCAATATCAGGTCGAGTATGAGATAAATATATGAGTTTACCTACTAACCGTTGATATCTCTGTTTATCTGCTGGTACTTGGTCCACATATTCTCCGAGTTTATGATTTTGAACCATTGGAATATCGACAGGTTTACAATCTAGTAGTCCTGCCTCTGCCAGTAGATTCAGAGTATATTTTCTTTGGGAAAGACATATGCCTTGTTTTGATCTTGTTACCTCAATACCTAAGAAGTATTTGAGCCCTCCCAAATTCTTCATTTCAAACTCATTTGACAGTTGTTCTTGAAGCTTAGAGATTTCTTCTTTATCATCTCCTGTAATGATCATGTCATCTACATAGACTATAAGGGCGGTTATCTTCCCTAATCGATGTTTTAGGAAAAGAGTATGATCATAGTTGCTTTGTTGAAACCCATATTTCTTCATTGCTGAACTCAACCTACCAAACCATGCTCGAGGTGATTGTTTTAGTCCATACAATGCTCGTTGTAATCTACATGCAGTTTCTTTTCCTGTTGTAACAGTATATCCTGGTGTGATATCCATATAAATCTCTTCCTCAAGATCACCATGAAGGAAGGCATTTTTTACGTCAAGTTGGTGCAATGGCCAATCTAAATTTGCCACAAGAGATAACAAGACTCTAACAGTTTTTAGTTTAGCCACAGGTGATAAGGTTTCTTGATAATCCATCCCGTGTTTCTGTGTATATCCTTTTGCTACAAGTCTCGCCTTGTATCGATCAACTAACCCATCTGCTTTATATTTAATGGAGAAAATCCACTTGCATCCTACCATCTTCCTCCCTTGAGGCAACTCGCTTAACACCTATGTGTTATTATTCTGCAATGCCTCAAATTCCTCTTTTATAGCTTGAGCCCATTTTGGATCAGATAAGGCTTCTTCAATGCTACTTGGAATTTGACACGAGGAGAGTGTTTGTGAAAATGCCCTGATAGGTTCTGATAACCTTTGAGTAGATACATAATTTGCTATTAGATACTTGGATTGTCGTTCTTCTCTTTCTGGGGAGTATCGATTTGGAGGTTTGCCTCGATTGTGTCTGAAAGGTAAAACATAACCAACAGATGTATCTATAGCATTAGTTTGTAAAGGTGTGATAGGATAGCTTACCTCAGGAGTATTCTCAGCAGGAGGATCATTGGGTACTAGGGAGTGGATGGGTACATCAACCACTTCATCTTCTAGAGATTCAATTACTACTTCAGCTTCAGTTCTTGGAAGTTCAAGCTCGGGTCTAGATATTGGCTCCTCTATATGATTGACATGATCCGAGTATGTTTGACTAGTGTCTAATATTTCAACATCAAGCCAATTTCGTTCTTCACCATAACTCTCCTCTTGAAGAGTGGAATTGGATACCGATGATGGGAAAAAACATTCTGATTCGAGGAAAGTGACATCCATGGTAATATAGGTTCTTTTAGTAATTGGATCATAGCACTGATAACCCTTTTTTTGTACGCCATACCCCAAGAACACACAGCGGACAACACATGGATCCAACTTAGTTCGTTGATTTTTATAGAGGTGGACAAAAGCAACACATCCCAAAATTCAGGGCGGAAGCATCAAAATAGTAGGCAAGGGAAGATGATCAGATAACACCTTTAATGAAGTCTGAAATTGTAAGGTTTTTGTGGGCATACGATTCAGTAGATACACCGATGTAGTAATAGCATCACTCCAGTATTTATTAGGCATATGTGCACCGATTAGTAAGGCCCGAGCCGTTTCTAAAATATGCCGATTCTTCCTCTCAACAGTTCCATTCTATTGTGGGGTTTGTGAACACGAGGTTTCATGGAGAATACCATGGTTGTCCAAGTATGTCCGAAATTGTTGATTAACATACTCCCCTCCATTATCAGACCTAAGTATCTTAATTTTTTCAGAAAATTGTGTCTAAACCATGGTGTGAAATAGGTGAAATGTAGCAAATACTTCATCTTTATGTTTGAGAAGGTAAAGCCATGTCATTCGTGTACAATCATTAACAAAAATAACAAACCAACGATGACCCGATGACGTAATGACCGGGGAAGGTCCCCAAACATTAGAATGTACTAAAGCAAAAGGATTCACACTTTTATTCATGCTCATAGGATAAGACGCCCTATGAATTTTTGCTAGGATACAAGTATCACATTTGAAATCTGAATGTGTGATATTTGAAAATAAACTGGGGAGTAGGTGCTTTAAATACCCGAATGATGGATGCCCAAATCTACGATGACATAGCCAAATCTGTCGTTCCTTGTTACCAACAATGTTTTGCATATGATTGGCTCTTCCTGAACTGAGGTCATCCATATAATATAGCCCTCCTCTCCTAGTACCACGCCCAATGATCTCCTTGGTGAGAATATCCTGTAGAAGGCAAAAAGTAGAATACATCAGTACTACACAGTTAAGATCTGAAGTGGCCTGACTTACAGACATTAGTCGGTTTGACAGAGAGGGTACAAGTAAAGTATTAGATAATGATAATGAAGGAGATAAGGTCACTGTTCCAGCTCCTGTAAATGGATAAGTGACCCCATTTGCATTGGCAACACGACTCCGTCTTGGCTGGGTTGTTTTGGAGAGATCGTTTGGGTCAAATGTCATATGATCTGTAGCTCCAGAGTCCAGAATCCAATCCTCTTTATCACTACGAGTAGAGATGTGAAATTTTTTTACTTGAAATACCTGGATGTTGGGAAGATTCGGCCTGAGAAGTAAGGGATACCCATGTAGAAGATTGGTAGCCACAACGGCTCGTCCAGTGGTGTCTCATTTCTTCCGTGCTTGAAGATCATTCCACCATTATGGATACCCATGTAGTTTGAAGCAGTTTTCACGGGTGTGTTTGGAGTTTCCGCAATGGCCACATTTCATGTCAAGAGATGGTGGATTTCCCGTGGATTTCTTGCTACCCAAGGAAGTTCCTGTTTTTGGTGGCATTAGATTATGGTGTCCCTTGACCTCTTTAAAAGCCATAACTGCTCCGGGTGTCGTATCTACACCTGTGATCATCACGGTCTGCCTTACCTCTTCCCTACGGACGAATCCATAGGCTTGTTCCACCGTAGGGAATGGTTTGATCTGAAACACATCGCTTCGAGTTTTATCCAATCTATCATCAAGGCCATCGAGGAAGGTATACACTCGATCTTCTTGTACGATGGAGTTGTATTTTTGTATATCAATCGCACACTCCATTGGATTAGGACGACGGAAATCAATTTCACGCCACAACCTTTGAAGGTCATTGTAGTATTTTTCAATGGATCCACCCGCTTGCTTCGTACGAGTAACTTGACGGCGAAGATCATACACCTGAGACGTGTCTGTCCCATCATAGTAAGTGGTAGCCACCGAATCCCAAACCTGTTTTGCAGTTGGGAATCGGATAAAATTTGCAATTAAGGAGGGGTTCATCGAATTAATCAACCATCCTTTGACAATGGTATTTTCAGTACGCCATCTCCTAAATGAGGGATCGGTTTCAACAGGTTGAGGAAAGTCCCCATTAATATATCCCAGTTTATCTTTGACAGTAGTTGGATCCTCCCAACTTGATACTAATGGGAGCAGTCGACGCTTTAGTTGGCGGAGGTTGTGAGCTGATCTGAGCTCTAGTTAAAACTTCCGTCATTTTTGCCGTCAAATCTTCTAATATGAAATTGGTAGTTAAATCTCTAGATTCCGCCATAAAATTTAAAAAAAAAAAAGAATTCTTTCTTTTTTTCTTTTTTTTTTGAAACGTTGCCGTTAAGCGAATTTGAAAAAGTCGTCAAATATGCTAACAAGATAGATATAATATGTCAATATTCTCTTAAGAAGGATTCCGACTAGGCTTGTTGCGGTCAAGCGCAAATATGTAGAGGGACGAGTAAGAACACTGATAAAACAATTTTTTTTATATGTAATGTATCCTTCTCCTCCTCTTTTTCTCCAATATGAGAACAAATTAATCGTAGAAAGAGATACTAGATCAATCAGTTAATTAAAATCAATTAGAATGAAGAACAAAAGAGGTAAGGATGAAAATAATAATGGTGGAGATGGTGAATTAGGTGGTAAGAGAAGAAGAGGTGGTGGGAATTATAGGGGAGGGGAGAGAGAAGGCTGAATTTTTCCACTCTGTTCCCAACCTGCGGGGACAAAAGAAAAATGAAGATGATGCTGATCTTTTTCAAAGACAGAGAGAGGGAATACTTTGGTTTAGTTAAGGATGTTAGAGAGAAAGGAGAGAGGAGGAAGAGGTTCGGATTCTTGAGTGTGTAGTGTTAGAGGTATTGTCACATAGTTTTTAAGCATGATATTACAAATAAGCATTAGTATTATTATATATTACAAATAAATATTAGTATTAGTATTATTATATTTGGGGTTGGTGTTTTGAGATTGAGTAGATATGGTTTCTATAGACTTTAAAATGTAACTACAAAATTACAAATTCATTCATCCGCTTAAAAACCTTATACCCCACGTGGTAAAAAAATGAAATGTGTATAGAAATAAAAAAGATACTCACACTTTACAAATGTTTATTTATAAATCTAACATTAATATCATGCTTAAGTAATTTAAGACAATACCTCAGGAAAGAATTATTTATTATTTTCAGAATATATTATTTATTAATTTTTTTTAAATAACTACAATATTTACAGATTCATAATTGATACTTAAATATTAAACTTTTTTCCATATTTAAGTGTTATCGTAAACTTGTTAGATATCACGGATCAAGAGTTGTTATCTTTGAACTATGTATATTTTAGTTTTGATATCATTTTTAATTCATATTCTTAACTGAGTGACATCAAATATTTATATTAAGATTATTAGTATACTTTTTGGTTAATTTATAAAAATTAATGTTAAATTTGGATAAAAATTATATGAGTAACTTAAATATGAATATTTAATGTGTTTTAGTTAAAAATATGTATTAAAAAAGATACCCAATTAAGAATAGATATAGTATAAATGTAGTAATTTTCTTGAAAATTAGGTAATTATGTTTTTATTTTATTTCATTAATCTTATATTCTATTAGTCTAAAATATTTATATAACAATGAATAATTTATCAGTATATGTGTTATGAGATAATTCTTTTTTATATTATTATAGTTTATTGCATTTTTTTAATTTAGCTCCCAAGCAAATTTAATTTTTTTAATAAAATATTTTTTTTAATTTGATTTGTATTAATTTAAAATAAATAGTGATAATCATAAAAAGTATATAAAACGTACAGCTCACTACTTAGATTAAGCTAAAGGGGTTATTTAGTTCCATTAAGAAAAAAAAGTATCATTTGATTATTTATTTTGTGTAAAAGTTCAAAAATTATTTATTATTATTATTTTGAATGAAATAATATTATTTTTTTAACATTTTATTTTATTGTTAAATAAGAAAAAGATAAAAATAACTTTTAATTATAGTATTTTATCATAAAAAATATTAAAATATTGAGTGAATATTTATGTTTTTATCATAAAATTATTAAAATATTAGATAAATAGTGGAATTTATAATCTTTTAATAATTTTTATAAAATAAAAAGATCTAAATAATAATAAAAATTAATTAATATAAATCTCTTTATATAATATATTGTTTACCACATCACCCAATATATATTTCATCATTACATGCATATAAGAGGCTTACAGTTACAACAGATAACATTCAAGCCTTAAGCATATGTTGGGGTGTTAAAATGTCGGCTTGTCACAATATGATCCGTTGAACATTTGATCTACTACCCCATCGGCTGAACGTAACGACTTACTTAACATTAAATACAATATTACATCACATATAACGATACTCGTTTTATTAGTAGTTATTAGTAAAAAATTAATAATTTTTTTTAAAAAGTACTGTAATTAAAAAAGCGTGGAAAGGAGATAGTTATTTTATTATTAAAATCATATTTCGTATAAATAGAATATATATTAATATTATTATTATATAAAAATATAATTGTAATAATAAAACATATTTTATTTTATATAATTAGATTACATTTTATTTATTCTTATTTTATATATTTTTTATTTTAATTGAAAACATGTGCTAAAGATTTAAAAAATGAAAAATAATGTTAATATTTTAAATAATATTATAAAATAAAAATTAAATTAATATTTTATATTTTTAAATAAAATATATTATTGAATAAATATTAAAAAATAAAAACGTAATTAAATCATAATAAAATTAATATTGATATATAATCGATGATTATTAACTAAATGTATGTAAAATTATGTGACAAATTTAACGCACGTACGAAATTGTAACTGTAAAATTTCATTCGTTTCTTGTAGAATGATGACTCTACGTTATAATATTGCAAAGAAAAGTCGGCTTATGCGTGGAAAATAACATATTAACCGATTATCATTGGCGCATTTTTAATCGTAATTTCCGCCTGTTGTTTTGCTACATCAATAAAGCTATTTAACAGGGGGGGTTTAGGGATCTCACAGGCTTACAGCAAGTCGGCACCCAATACGGCTATCTACTACACTGCAGAGAAAATTAGAGAAAACAAAAAATAGATTTTATAACTCTAAAAATAATACATTTTAGGACGAAAAAGGTTTGGATTTTATAACTTTTGATAAAAATATACAAAATTTTATAATTAATGATGCACAAGTATCATATTATTTTTTAAAAAATACACATCTATTCTAAATTCATCAATTATTTTTTTGACCAAAATAATTATAAGTAAATCACATAATCACGTTTTAAACAACATTTTAAAATTACAAATTAATAAATTAAAAAAAAAACTCAACCACCCCAAACTCGACATCTCTCAGTCATTATTCACCCCTATCCCATACCCCAAACCAGCAAAAATGAAATGGTATCATTTAATTTAATATATGCACTACCCAACTCTGTCAAAAAAAGAAAGCGAAATGGGAAATAAACAAAATAAATTCAAAATAGAAATTGGGAAGAAAAAAATTACCCAATTCAGAACACTACAAAATAAAAAAATAATACTCAGAAGCCAAAATGAAGCACCTAACAAGAATAGGTGGGGAGGTTATTGATTTGGAGGGTTAGAGTTTGGGATAGGAGTGAAGAATGGTTTGTGGATAACTAATTTGAGGCCATTTTTTTTATTAATTTATGATTTTAAAATATTAATTCTAAAAAAATCAATCCTTAATTTACACCGTTCAATAATTAAATAATTTTTATGTTATTTTATTTAAAGTTATAAGATCTTTAAAGTCTTTTACCCTATGTATATGAGACTCATTATAATTATTTATGTTAGTTTATTTATATCATTTAATCCTTTAGCTTATAAACAGTATTTTTTTATACTCTCTCGTAAAAATTGTCAGGTAAGAACGAAATCAAATTTTGATAATTTTTAATTAAATTTATTAAATAATTTATATATGATTTTATTAATAGAACTAAAGTTATTTTAATCGTTATTTTTATATTCAATAATCTCAACACTATATTGTCCTTCTCTATATCTCTTATTTATTTTTTATTTTTTAATATTCGTTTTATCTTTAACAAAATAATTGTATTAATTAATGATATTTTATTATAAATTTAAATGAATCTTGACTTTTTATCCTCCTATTTACCAATAATAACAAGATAAAAAAAATTAATCCAAAGAATTAATGATTATTTTAGACATAACCTATATACCATACAAATAGTCTATTTTTTAGTTAATATCAAATTATTTTTTTTAAATATTGGTTAAATATTTGAAGTGTGTTAGATTAGATATATTATTTTTCAAATCCAACATTTCAGTCATGATCACTGCATTTCCAGCTCATTTCAAAGTTCTCTTTTACTTTGTGAATTGTAATCATCTGCAACCCACTAAGTAGTGACTAGTGAGTAGTGACTATATATAAACATATCAATATCAGAAGATATATATACTTAATTATATAGTTTTCAACAACAACAAAAATTTATAACATGCACATAAATTTATTTAACCAAGTGTACAAGTCCTGTGGTCAATGTAACGTGAAGAAACAATATTTAGGCTGCGTCGCCATTTTTCTCAGAGCTTTGATTAACTTAATATTGAACCTCTACTATTCATTGATCGAAGTTCGATCATTACAAGCTTAAGTGTTTTTTTTTTTTGGATATACTAAAGCAAAATCTTCATAATACTTATGACAATAATTCTAACAGTACAACATGTTCATAATATAATTCACAAGTAGTGTTAATATATGAGATGCCTACCGAATACTATATGTTAAGACATACATGTCATATGCCCTATTATAATCAATTGGATGCATCATTCATGCATGTTAACAGGAATATTTTTTGAATATATGAGTCATTTTCATCAATATCAATATGTGATGTATATATCTTGATAATTTTAACAAAGTATTATTAATATTTATACTAAAATTGAGTCTTTTATATATGCAAATAAATGCATTTTCTTTGCATACGCTAATAAATTAAACTCTCAACATTTCTAAGGAAATAACACTAGCTAGCAAGGTAATGAGCTTTTATAATATATATGCGTCCATCGAATACTGCATATAATGTTAAATTCATTAGACTCCATATTACTGAAACATTCATGAATGTAGTTTTATTCTTCTTCTTATTAATTTATCTGGAAATAATGAAAAAATAATAAACATAGCTTTAACAAGGTTGGACTTGGAGATGGTGAAAAAGAGATGCATATATATCAAAAAAGATAGCAGAAAGATGCCTATTTTTATATATATAAAGAAACGCAGATCACATTAATAGAATAGAATCTATTCTACGTGATAACAATACCTGTCTTCACTGTCAAATTCGATTCTTTTTGGCACAGCTCCATTGATCTTTGTCTTATTGTCTTCCACTAGAAGCTAGTTTCAATAAGTCTGTTTAATTAGTTCAACAACATATCAAAATAGATAAAAAGATTGTCTAATTAAAATTAAATAGTCTGATAAAAGTAATGCAAATACAGTTAATTAAGATCGTTACATCAATAATTCAATATATCATGCCTATCTCAATTGAAAAGGAAAATCTACGATACATAGAACACTATAACTTGTTAGGTTTTCAACACGTAACGAAGAATTATTATTAACTATTCTTAAAATATACTCATAACAAATTATGTTTCTTGCTTCATTTATCACGTATTGATTACTTATATATTTTTTAAATAACTATTAGATTAATATTATATTTTATTTACCTTAAATACCACTTAATCACTAACTTAACTCTAATAGCAATGAATACTTTAAATAAAAATCTGAGATTGAATTGATTAACCCTAGATAGCTAGCTAGGACTTAAGAGGATAGAAAATGACAAATAAAAAACCTAAAAGCAATCATTTGATGATTAAATCCACATAAATTAACTAATTAATGACGAAGATCATAAAGCTGAAACGTTGAAGAAGAAGAACTGAAGATATATATCAATCATAAATTCGTAATTAAAACAGTCCCTATAAATTAAACATGAAAAATGAAATTATGTAATTAATTTCAACAAAAATAAAAATCGATCATAGAACTAAAATTACCAGGCGAGAAGTCAAAAATTATAATCATGACACCAATCTGTTATAATTAAAGAGAATAAATGGAAGCACTGATTGAGGGGAATGAAGCCTGGTCCGAGAGCACTAAAAGAGATCACAAGTCACAACAAGAGGCTTCTTCTTTGGTTTGGGTCTCGTGCCAGACAACATTCACCCCAAAAAAGAAGCGCTTCCCTTCTCTTATTCTTCATCGATCACGATCTAATTATCAGCCGGCGTTTGATTTGCGTCTATTGTGAATTGCGTATGACATCTTCTTTTATTTATTAAAGGGTTTGGTAATTTGATTGAGCTATCATGGAAACGAGATGATGAAAACATCATCATTTGGTCTAATAAGGAGAAATTAATAACTAAGTTTGAAAATAAATAAAATAGAAAAGTGGTACAGGTATTTTATATTAAGTTATTCCTTTCCTTTAATTATTTATTTATTTCTTTAACTTTAAAAAAAATTGTTACAAATTATTTTATTTTAATATTTTTTATATTAAAATAATATATTCTATCCATAATTAATCAAACTCTCTTCAAAAACAAAAACAAAAAAGTAATATCAATTTTAATTTAATAAACCAAACTATATTAATATAAAAATAATAATAACTCAACCACACAACTTCGTAACTAAAATAAAATAAAAAAAGACCGAGAGAGTACAAGGAGTCGGTGGTCCATACCACCTCATGTAGTTTTTAGTTATAGCCACTTTAATTCTATACTCTTCTCACTCTCTCGTACAAATTAATTCGTTAATAAATATGAAAGTATATGTATAGTATAATAATAAATAAAAATTATTTTTATGGGAATTATTTTTTTAGAAACTAATTTTTTAAATTAAAAATAATAAAAATTAATTTTTTTTGGTGTTTTTATATCTTAAGAAAGTAAAATTAAAATAACTAAAAATAAATAATAATAATTAATTAAATCAAATTTTATTATTAAAAAGATATATGAGAAAATATCTAAGAATACTTAATCATTAAATTTTCTAAATATGTGAATCACTAAAATCCTCCCAATATAATATCAATTAATTACATTATCAATTGAATCTAACATATCATGTATTTCTCTCTCAAATAAACTACACATTATATAGTAATTAATTTAATCACACTCTCATGTCAATTAAATTGCATACTATTCATTAAGTTTATCAATTATGGATAACATACATAAGAATAATACATCTCTGCCTGGAAACTATGCACGTTATTTAATCAAGATAAACAATTAAATAATTTTCTCAAATCTATTTAATTGTCTCTATAGATAAATTGTTAGACAAACAATTAATAGTATAAAAATCAGATTAAATAATATTATTAAATTAATATTATAATTGAGAAAAAAATATTAGATCATCACATATTAAAAATTGGGTTCATAAGATCCCTAGATTAATAAATTAATTACATATAATTGTGTTCATAAAACTCATATTTTTCATAACATAAAACAAAAAATTAATAAAGAAAATAGTATAAAAAGAAATACAATCAATCTCTTAAATTGTATAATTAATTTCTTCTTAAATCTCTACCAAAATTGTGTCGTTTATTGATTTTTTTTTTTTGTATTTTTCTCTTTTTTTAGCTCTAAAAATTGACCAAAATTATGCTAATAGAGGCCAAATTAGGGTTATTGAGTGATTAGGGGCTTAAATAAAGCTCAGGTGCGATTTGGACCGTCCGATCAGCTTCAAATCATGGGTTACGATCAAAACAAGCAAACTGATAGTTTCAGCCAATCACAGCGTGACGCGTGGTAGCAGAAGTTTATTGGGCGAATCAGAGAGTAACACGTGGTAGGGAGACTAGTCATAGCCAATGTTCGTCGAGTCAACACCACGTGGCACGACGTGATTCGCAGGAATGGATGGCGTGGCGCATGAGTGGAACGCTTCGAGCAATAGCATGGTGACACGTGTCATAACACGTTGACTGATTTCCGAACTCGGATTGAATATCGTGTTGACACGTGGCGCGTGTTTCTCCTTCTCACACGCGGTGTAATGTTATTCGCTCTACGTGCTTGCCTGGCGTCCACGTGGCTTGCTCAGTCAGCTCTTATGCTTGCGTGACATGCCACGTGGTAGCTTATGATTGGTCTTGCGTTAAAAATTCATAAAAATCCCAAAAATTATATTTTGACTCATTTTCACTAAAAAGTTTATATTTTAATTTTTGTAGCCACAAAAATAATATTTATTAAATAAAATAAGTAAATATTAAGTGAAAAAATAAGCTAATGACTCTATTTTCATAAGGTTCTGAGTGGCTCACACTATTATTTTCTATTTATATAATGGAAGCTATTCTTGTTGTCGTAATTAGTAATTGTAAAATATATTAACATAATGTAAATTTTTTTATACAATAATGAGTTATCTTTTTAATTAATTATAACAAATATAGAGTAGAATTGGAGTATATATGCACACACTCAGTTAATTATTATAGAATTCTAGTCAACGTGTACCGTCAGATTTGGTTCCTTATAACTATGATATTCTTTTATTAATTAATTTATATATTTTATGTTTTAATAAATTAAATAGCAATAAAGAGGAACATATTTTGTATTTATTAATTCATTATGCAATCACATTTTATACTCTGTTTAAATTTTTAATTATTTTCAAAACATGTGATAACTTAATATTTTAGGTCAATAAAATTTAAAATTAATATAATTTTTTCTTGAAAAAAAAAACAAATATATAATACTTAATAAAGAGAAATAAATGTAATTAGTGAGTAGTATACTTCATAAACAATGAAAACATACCTTGTACTCAATGATCAATACTAACAAATAAAAACATATGTTTTTAAATACTTATACTTAAACAATGAAAACCTTAAAACAATCAATTATTTATATTTTAAATTAATTTTTAATTTAATATTTTTTTTAATACATAAAATATTTATATTAATTAATAAGTTGATTAATTAATTAAAATATTATATAATAAAATATATATTATTTTTTGCTAAATATTATAGAATAAGTAGTTAAAATGTTTGAAATAATTAAGTAGATTATCTCATTGTAATTACTATAAATAAATAAATTTTGACATTATGAAAATAAATTTTATTGATAATTTGTTTTTAAAAAAAACTTATATATAGAGAAAACATGCTAAAAAAAGAGAGAATATATAATCTACTACAAAAATGAGAAAATTTTGAATTGAAATAATTACTGAAAAAAAAGAAAAAAAAAGAAAAAAATAAATCAAGAATTTATATTTTTGATATTTATCCATAATATCTTGAACATTTTAGCACAAGAAAGACATTTAAGTAATATTTTAGTGACAACGATATTTTAATGATATTATTGATATTTTAACGATAATTTGATCAAAATATATGAACATCACGTTTTGATTTCTAGATGTGTATAAAGACAATATTATTGTGATAACAACGTCGAAACTTTCATCCCTGACTATAAGGAATTCGTTTTATATTTTATATAAGTTCTCGTACTTCACTTTCATCTTCTCAAAGTTTTATATCGTATTAGAGCATAAATAAGTAATGGTAGATTAGGTGTAGAAAACTTACTTTGGATATCAGACTAATGTGCATACCGATGATGATGATCATATGAACATTGTCCTCCTTCTTCACAAGTAGTTAGTGATAATATTTCAATTCTTGATACACTTTAATGGAAATTCTTGTTAAAAATAACATATGAACAAACAAGTTAAGAATAAAATTATTTTATTAAAAATAAAATATAAAAATATAAAAATATAATGTATATTATAAATACAAAATTTAAATAACAGAAAATTTAAAAATAAGTAAAAAATCGAGGTATGTGTATCACATAGTGTTTTTAAGATAATTTTTCTCATAATCATGAGTGTTAGAGAATTACGAAAATTTATCTCTTATAACAAAAAATAATTAAATAATAATAAACTTAAATTATAGTTTATTATTCCATAAACTTTTAAATTTAAGAACTCTATTAAATGAACCTAACTTTAGATATAAAATAAAATAAAATATTTTTTTCTTTCTTTTTCATACCTTGTCACTTTTTTCCTTTTTTCCTTTTGTTTTCTCTTATATTTCTTTTCACATTTTTCCTTTCTTCTTCTCCTCATCTATGTTTTCTTTTTCTTTTTTCTTTGTTTCTTCCTTCATGAATAGGTATATATATACACCTATAAGCATAACTTTAAATGAAAAAATAATTCAAAAATGAATTAAGACCAAAATGGAAAAATAAATTCAAAAATAAATTAAGATATAAATAGATAAATGAATTCATAAACTTAAAATACAAGGAAAGAACATGGTTTTTGATTTTAAAGTAATTTTGATTCATAAAATATTTCAACAATATCTCACACTAAATTAACATAAATTTTAAAACAAATATTGACATTAAAATAGAATTCAACTGATTGAAACATGCAGATGATAGATAGGTATTATCTTTTGAACCTTTCCCATGTGAAAATATATTTACCTTACCGACTGACCAATATATGCGATGTTCTTGAATTGTTCTTCCGTTTATGTAAACGATAGCATACTTCACGCAAGAGTCTTTCCTAACACAATTCAATTCTCATTGTTATGTTCGTTTTGGCCATAAACATATGTTTAGTTCTGTGAGAGTCTTTAAAGAATTGAACACTATATAATTCTTTCTTAAAGCAGCCCCACTTATGATTTGTATATCTTTCAAAAACAAATCTCACGTTAATTTTCTATTTAGCCTAAAAAATTATAAGTGTTGATATTTATTTATGCACATATTAAAAATAGTTTTTTTTAAATATATGTTGAAAAATACACATTATTTATGCTTCCATAAAGAACGCAAATTGTATTTATTGATGCATAAAGGATTTTTTAGTAAATAAATAATGTTTAATACAAGTTTTCTTTTAATATATCGAAAGCTCATTCACAAGGTATAATAGGCATATACAACCACATTTAAGTTATACATAACGTGTGAAAGTAATAGCTATTTTATTATTATTAATTTATAGAATGTAAATATTAATTAAAAAATTACCTAAAATTAAGTGATTTTAGATAAATTTTTTTATTAAAATTATTTGGATGCAAGGCTTATCATAATAATGATAGTCTTTACTTCGGAGTAATTTTGGTAAAAAAAATTGAATTCGTGGTAAGATATTGACTCATGTGAGAAAACATTTATGAGTGTTAGAATACTCGTCACTAGCATCCAGTGTCTTAGTAAGACTTATCACGATAAGATAATGTCTTATCACAATAGTGGTTAGTCTTACTTCGGAATGATTTTATTAAAAAAAAAATTATTGTAACACATTCTTATGACATAAGAAGACATTGGTCTAATATAAGAAAATTTATTGTTGGAATCTAGTGTCATGGTAAGGTATTGTCTAAGTTTTATCACGATAAAATAATGTTACTACAACAATTATTAACGTTATCACCAAAACGATTTTGATAAAAAATAAGGTTAATCCAAATGGCTTACTAACTTGTTAAATCACTTAATAATTAATACATTATCATAATTTAGTTCAAATTTAAATTAAACTAATAAAGTTGATTTTCTTGGAATACAAAAATTATTAATTAAACGTGGTTTTATTTTATTAGTCTCTCATCGTATTAAAACATAAGTATATATTTTATTATTTAAATATTAACTAAATATTTTTGACACATTTTTATTTATAAAAAAATATTAATATTATTGTACATGTTTTTTTTAATAATTAATAGAAATATATATCAAAAGAACATGAACTAATAAAAATCTATTCCTAAAAATAAAATCTTAGATTGCCATATTTATTTGAAAAAGAAAAGATGTAATTGCTCGTGGCTCAACGAAAATGACAAAGACATATAAATGAAGAAGCAGCACTACCCATGACCCAAAAAGCTCAACGAAGTTTATCAGGTAGATGATAGAGTGCGATGGTGGAAAGATATTGAGAGCTTCATACAACGTTGGGACTTGGGGGATACCTTTAAGAACTTGGAAGATATAGGAATTAAGGAGTAAAAAAATCTAAAATTTGTTTTAAAATAAATACATAAATAAACTACCAACATTATTAATTTTTTGAATTTTTATTTAATAAAATTATATATAAAATAATATTATTATGAATTAGATTATTTTTTATTAAAAATCGAAGTGACTCATCAATTGGATGGTCAATATAAAATTATTTTGTTTGATACACGTTATAAAGTTTAAATTTAATTTATATTTAAATTAATTATAGTGCGAAATATGATTTTTTGTTTTTACAAAGTTAATTTGAGTGCATATGGATCGATATCTCTGAATATTTGTTCGTTCAAAAAGGTTTAATATCACTACCAGACACAAGAACAAGACAGTTTGGCCGAGTGGTCTAAGGCGCCAGATTTAGGCTCTGGTCCGAAAGGGCGTGGGTTCAAATCCCACAGCTGTCAAATTTTTTGTTTTTTTTAGACTCAGTGATGGCAACTAAAGAAGACATTTGTAAGATAAAGAAATGGAATGAGCTAATGATTAAAACGACTTCACTCTCTGATCACAAGGAGTATAATTTATTTTCTTTGTAAACATACAAAATGATTTACAGTTAATATATAGCTACTCTTTACATATCCATAGTCGTTTTTTTCCTCTAACCCCAAAAGATAAAAACGCAAATCCATTTTAGGATCAGGTGGAAGAAGAATCAAGAAAAGTTCCTTGGTTTACATGTCATTGTCACTTCTTATCCATTAAAAAAGATGGAGTTTCGAATGCCACTGACCACACAAAGAAACAAATTTTACCAATTTGGCTCTGGAGAGCTCTTCATCTCGATTTGAAGGAGAAGTTAATGGGTTTTTCAACCTGGACGCCGACCTCCTATTTTTGCTCCCTCAGTCCTTCAAGTGAGACTACATCTCTTTCTCAACCCTTTAGATCCCTCAAGTTTCCTCTTCTCTGGCCATGGCAAAAGGTACCATTTCAACTCTCCTCCATTACCATGTTTATTACGAGAATGCTTGGGCTTAAATGACAATAATGACCATTTTATGCAGGTGAAGATAGGTCCATTAAGTGTGTCTCCAATGGGTTTTGGTACATGGGCGTGGGGCAATCAGGTTCTATGGGGATATCAACAATCAATGGATACCCAACTCCAGCAAACTTTCAATATTGCCGTTGATAATGGTATTAACCTCTTTGATACTGCTGATTCTTACGGAACTGGTCGATTGATTGGTCAGAGTGAAAGGCTTCTTGGCAACTTCATTAGAGATCTTCCAGGTATTTCGCTTTTAACTTCTTTATGAGAGGTTAGAAATGATAATGATTTGACCCAATTTTGGGTTAGATCGGCAATTAAGCACTATAGACGGTTCAATTTGTCAATTTTGTAAAGTACATAATCACTTTGGTTGCCTAATACTAAAAGATTAAGTGGAGAGACTCATGCTTGAACTTTCATTTTTACCACTAACAGAATTGATTAAAAGCGTGCCCCATGAAAACGATATAGCAGTTTGCTGCTGAAATATGACTTTTGATTGATCATCTGCTTCATGAAATTTTTCTGCTGCTCTGTTTGCTTATGCTTTTGACATACAATTTAAAAAATAATAATAATTAGGAACCAACAGGAAAAAGAAGAAGAAGCATATGAGTGTGCTTTCAAAGTCAGAAAACACATTTTGTGTTTCTCCCTTAAAGCACTTTGTTATAAAACAACTTTTAACATAAACCCACTTTTAAGATAAGCACAAGCAAAGAGACCCTAATTAATGTAGGCTTTTGACTAATTGTGTTCTCAGGGCAAAGGGTAAAAGATGACATTGTAATTGCTACCAAGTTTGCAGCATATCCATGGCGTCTAACACCCAAGCAATTTGTAAATGCTTGCCAGTAAGTTTTTTTTTTCCTTCTTATTTGCTGCTGTTATTTTGGTTAATGACACAGGTCACACAACGAAGATTTTCGTTTGGCTTAATGATAAATTTTTTTAAAAAAAACTGGTGTTGCAGGGCCTCTCTAGATCGGATGCAGATTGATAAAATTGGAATAGGACAACTGCACTGGTCGACAGCAAACTATGCTCCTCTGCAGGAGTTGGCTCTTTGGGATGGTCTAGTGGCAATGTATGACAAGGTTACTATAACTTAATCATAGATGGTGAAACTATTTTCTTAAATTCTATTAATGTATTGCTACTGCAGAGTGACATGCCACATGAATCTTATCCAACTTATGTGCATGAATATTTTTTTGTAGTTTTAGATTCATTCTGTTTCTGAATAACAGAAATGCATAAAATGTGCAACTTGTACAATTTCCTTATGCGTTAATAGGGTAGAAGTTCCTTTATGAGTAATGAGTAGATATTTCAAAGGATGAGTGAGGAAAGCATTGTTGAGTCATTGACTAGTTTAAATTCATTATGACTATTCTAAACTTATTGTGAAAGTATCATGTAGGGTTTAGTTCGAGCTGTTGGCGTTAGCAATTATGGACCAAAGCAGCTTGTGAAGATACATGACTACCTTAAAGCTCGAGGAATTCCCTTGTGCTCAGCTCAGGTATACATGTTTTATTGGCAAGTAAAAGCAGCTATTTGGGATATCACAACAACTATAACTTATTTTATTCAATGAAAAGTTTAATCGATTAACATCACCTAGTTGCTCGTGACTACTGTTCATGGAAACTGTAATTTTATATTCTGTTTTAAAGGTGCAATATTCTTTGTTGAGCATGGGAGAAGATCAATTGGAGATCAAGAACATATGTGATTCTCTTGGCATTCGCTTGATTGCTTATAGCCCTTTAGGACTAGGAATGCTTACTGGAAAATATACTCCTTCCAAACTTCCACGTGGACCTAGGTAATTGGTCATCACTTATCCTTTTACATAAAAATTATGATAATTTTTATGACTTCTTATAATGCTTAAAAAATCTTATTTCTCTAGTATTTGTTATATGCAGAGCCTTTTTGTTTAGACAAATTCTTCCAGGAGTAGAGCCTTTACTACGCTCACTTTCCGAAATTGCACAAAGGAGGCGCAAAACCATGTCACAGGTAATTCTCGTGTAATGTAGAGATATAATTTGGCACATTGATATTACTTTTAAGGGAAAATTACGGGAGTTCCATGAGATTTTCAAAAACTTCAAAATACCCAAATTACTTTATTTTTGTTGTTGTGAAAAAGTGAAAAGAATGTACATGATTGTTAATTTTCAAAAATATGGTCTTTTAGGAAATTTTAAAGGAGTCGTTTGTAATTGGCATTAATTTGAACAAGCATATTGCTCTTAAGGTGATGATAGCCATGAAAATACTTTATTTGATGTAGGACATCTCTCTTTTAGCTACCAGCCATGTTTATAAAGTAATGGAGCTATACAAGTAATGTAAAAGTCCAAGAACCTCCATAAGTGCTATGGAATATTAACCCAAAAATTCAACCTTATTGGGAGAACTAATTAGACACTTTTAAACCCATTTATTTGCCCATAACAAGTATAAAGGATTCCAAAGATGAAGTCATAAGGCTTCACTAAGATGACTATGCAATATGATCTCACAAGACATACTCTTGGCAGGTTGCTATAAATTGGTGCATTTGCAAAGGTACAATTCCAATACCCGGAGTTAAAACGGTGAATCAAGCAGAGGAAAATCTTGGTGCTCTCAATTGGCGTTTGAATTCAGAGGAGTTGCTTCAGTTGGAATACGCAGCTCGTGAATCACCCAAGAAGATGATTCAAAACATATTCCAAACAAGGTTAATATCCTACTTTTTTTACTAATGAGACTTCGAGAGGGATATGGTTTACTACGCAGATTTATAATTTTATTCTTTGAATCAGATAATAATGAAAGAAAGGAGTGGTGAAATTTTGAAGTTCAAATTAACCAGGTTAATGGAATCACGATTTTCACACAGCTCAAGGTGATGAGACTTCTAGAAGAGATTGTATCCCCCCCATTATCAAGTGATCATGTATTGTCAAAAATAAATTTACTCTGTTGGAACAACAGTGGTCATACCCTACATTTAGGAATCAAATTATCTTTCTCATCGAGTCATTGCACTGACAATTGATTTGTTTAAGTTCTTCAAAATATCAGTTTATTCTAAACGATAATTGACAATTATAACATACCCTCCCACAGCATCACTTATTTACTCTTTAAAATAAGTTCAATTAAAGTTAGCTTATTTAGTTATTGAAAATAATCAAATCCCTAATGAGATTTTCATTTTTGATTGTTTATTACGTACTGCTGGTGATGATTAGAAATTTTCACTACATTTTTGCTTGATAATTTGGTCGCAAAGTCATTTGTTCTCGAAATAAATATAATTATTCAAAAAGGATTCAAGTGCGTCTGAGACACAGCAGCATAAAAGAAAATGGTCTCAATAAACTAATGATCAACACATCAGAATTACTATAATTGTATTAGATGTAAAACCAAGATTCTAGTAAGAAACAGCATCCCTTCTGCATACTCGGCAGTCTACTTGATCTTCTTCTTTGGCCTCAGCTGCAATAAAAGAAGACATGTAATGCAAAGAAACACAACAATGAGAAAATGCAAATAATAAAAAACAACAAAAATGGGAGGAAATAACTTTCAAAAATCAGACACATTTAGAAGTGCATGCCTGGTTGCTGTGACCACACTTCTTCTTTCTGCAGTTCACAGCACGAGGATGGAGACGAGCATAGCACCTGTAGAATAAGATCGATAGAGTAATAATCAGTCAGCTATGTATATATTTGAATTCATATGATCAAAACTAATATACTAGTAATCCTCACATTTAACAAAAGGTAAATGATCAATTTAAAAAAAAAACCTAATTTACATAAACATAATTCAGTCTTTAAGAAAATATTTATTATTTTATTTCTTCTCATATTTTTTGTCCATTTCATTTCGAAAACAAGCCCATTCACCTTAGACAACCATGACCACCTCCACCATCCTCTTTGTTCTACCCCTAACACCATCCAATTCTTTCACGCACTGGCTATTTTGCTAAAAAAACAATTCAAAAATGTAATTTTTATTGAAAATAAAATTAAGCAACCAATTCATTTAAAACATAAATTTTTCCAATGATTGCAACTATGACAACTCATTCTCTCCTATTTTCTTGACTCTCATCCTTTCCAGACCAAAAGCCACGTTCATCTTAGGTTTGAACGAATATAAGGCAGTCGAGAAAAATGAAGGGATCAATGAAATCAGAGAGAATGATATGGTGGTAGTGAGAGTTAGGGACAAAGATGGGTACTTCAAATGAATTAGCAATGACCTAATTACATATTCAATGTGATATGCATCAAATGGTGAATGCTGGTTAACGAACAAAAGAATAAAATAAAATCAAGGATAAGACAGAAATGATGGTAGAGGTTTGCGATAATTACTAAGGTAGTATGAAATATTTTTACATTGAAATGAATAAAAAAAAGAGTGAATACATAAAATAATAAATATTTTCGTAAATATAAAATTACCCTTCTATAAATTATTATTTTTTACAAAATTAAAATAGATGGACTATTATACTAGTTTGATAATATGGATCCAAATGTGTAACTTTAGTTTAATAAGGGTACCACTAAAGTATAAATCTCCAAATAAAATATTAAAAAATTACAAAAAAATAACATAACTAAAACTTATAACACACAAATAACAGGAACGGAATTCAATTTGAAAATATTAATATTGAAGGGATTTAAACGGTCTAATTCAACAGAATTACAAGAAATTGACCTTAAATTTTTCAAAGTGCACATAGAATAATCCGCAGGCAACAATTAAACAACATTATATTAAACTATGTATAAGAAAGAAACACCACATAGAGAAATGGACATTAAAACGGAGAAATAAGAAATCAAAAGCATACTTGCGGCAGATCGTCTTATCCTGGTTGTATTTCCTGGCCAAAGCCATAAGAGATGGCTCAATAATGCCACCACGGAGCCTCAAAACCAAGTGGAGGGTTGATTCTACGATAATACATAATAAAATTGATCAGAAAAATCATTTCATTATCACTATCTCAGTTTTAAAAAAGTAGCAGAACTAAAAGAACTAACCTTTCTGAATGTTGTAATCAGCGAGAGTACGGCCATCTTCAAGCTGTTTACCGGCAAAGATCAACCTTTGTTGGTCCGGAGGAATACCTAACAGAAAATTAAGAAAACTATGCCGTCAAAAATTGAAAAGATGAGATAGCAGTAGGAATGGTAATTGAAATGCGAGGAAAAATTCACACCTTCCTTATCCTGGATCTTGGCCTTGACATTGTCAATAGTGTCGCTGGACTCGACCTCGAGGGTTATGGTCTTCCCGGTTAGGGTTTTCACGAAGATCTGCATTTTTGCTCTTTTGCGGTTTTATGAGGTCTGTCCTCTTTTATATAACGAAAAGACTTCAGGAATTAGGGTTTTCGGTGGCTTTCCTCTTTTTTTCTTTCTCTGTTTTTTTTTTAATTATCTCAAATTTAATGTGATGCTTACTTTTCGAAACACTTACAAATATAGGCGCATGTCGATTTTTTTAAATTAATTACATTAATATATATCAGTTTTGTTAAGTTAAAAACTAAAACCAATCTTTAAAATATGGAATATGGTTTGAAAATACTAGATTAATCCGCTTGATAGATAGATTTGATTTATGATTAAAATTTATTTATTTTAAAAGTAAATTTAAATTATTTTGTTATTATATTAATATTAAATTAATAAAAAAGATTAATATTTGATAAATAATTTGATTAAAAATCTATATAACAATATTTAACCTAAAATTGTCAACTACATAAAAACTCTTAAAAATTATCAAACTATTATAAATTTATAAATAAAAAATAATTTAATTTTTTTTATTATTTATAGTAAATATTTATAAAGTAAACAATATAAGATATATATTCTCTATTACCATAAAAAATTAATTAAAATTAAATAATCATAACCATATATCACATATCTATTATTAATATATAATAATAAAGATTAAATATATTTATCAATATTATATATATATATATATTGTTTCAATTAAATGTCAATTTATAAATTTTAAATTCTTAATTGACTCAATATAAGTTAATTTTTGTATTTTTAAAACTAAAACCAATTTATTTGAAAATTTAAAACATAGACTAGAGTAATCTACCTTGATTTTGATAAATCATATTCATTTATTGGTTGTTATTTTTTTATTATCTCATAATTTTTTCTTGACTTTTAATCTCAATCCTTTTCTTCTATATTCAATATATTTAATAAATTTTATATTTATTTTATTATAAAAAAAGTTTGTATTGATTAATAGATTAACTTTAAAATATTTTTATGATAATTTAAATCACTTAAAATACAATATATCATTAGATTAAATATGAAAAATCAAAGAGATAATATTAATTCCACTTTATAAAATAGTGTTATTATATTTATTATTTTAATTTAGATAAAATAATTTTTCCTTATTGATATATTTAATGATTTTAAGAAGTTAGAAGATATTAAGGCTTTCAATTGGTATAAATAACATATCAAAACCATGTTTTTTTATCGATTTAAATTCGATTTAATACGATGATATAATTTATTGAAATCTATTTGAATATAGGTAGATCAATATTTTTTTTTTGCTTTAGATACAATTGGATAGAAGTTATAACTTATCTATGAGTTATTATCACATATAAAACATATTATATACAATATTAACAATTTAAATTGACATATATCTTACAAAAATTATTAATTATAATCACAATTAACATAATTAAAATAATTGTAAGTATCCTTGAATACTTATTATTATTATAGAGATTTAATACTTACATTTATTTTTAAGTTAAAATTATAATTTAATATAATCGTATTTATAAAATTAAATATAACTTATTATAAAATAAAATATATTTATTTATTTATAATTTTAATAAAAAAATGATTCTTATCAAATTTAAACAAATTATAAAATTTACGAATTAGATCCAAATCATTGAATAACTATTTAGATATATTTATTTTAAAAGTAAATTTAAATTATATTGTACTAATATTAAATTAATAAAAAATATTTAATATTTAATCAATAATTTTATTAAAAATATAAATATTAACATTTAAATTAAATTTATGGATCAATTATGAAGTAGATAAAAACTTTTTAAAATTATCAAATTATTGATTAACAATTTGAACTTTTTATTATATCTATAAAAAATATATATAAGTTTTACATTCTTGATTAACATATATGTTTAATTAAAATCAAAAGTATGTATAATATGTGTATTATAAATATATAAGATTTAAAAAATAAATATATGTATTAGTAAGATACAAATGGATTTGTAAATTTTAAAATATTAATCAATTCTACGTAATTTGATTTTTTATTTTTAAAATTGAAAATAATTATTCAGATAGATAAAATATAAAACTAAATTGAATATGTCTTGATTTCGTTCAAAAATATTATTTTATTGGTTCTTATTTTTGGATTATCTCATAATTTTTTTTTCAATTTTAATCAATTTTTTTTTATTTTTATATATAATGTATTTAATAAATTTTGTGTTTATTTGATTAGAAAAAAATGTTTAATAAAAATTAACTTTAAAATATTTTTGTAATGATTAGAGTCACTTAAAGTATAATATATCATTAGATTAAGTATAGAAAATAAAAATAATTTTAATTCCAATTTTTAAAAATAATGTCATTATATTTATTATTTTAATTTAAATAATAGTTATTCTCTTTATTAATACTTTTAATAATTTTAATTTAGTATTAATGGTGACTAATAAATCAAAACAAAATATATTTTTTCACCAATTTAGGCTCGATTTGGATGTGATCATATAATCTATCAAAATTAATTAATTTTTTTTACTTCAAATGAGGATTATAAATTATTAATCTATTAAAAAATTTAATATTTATATTATAATTATAATTTAATATATTATAAAATAAAATATCATATACTTATAATTTTAATAAAATTTTGACCGATATAAAATCAAATTATATTATAAAATCTATAAATTCAATTTGATCTAAATTAAAATATATTACATACTTTCAATTTAACTATAAATTTTATCATTTAAATTAATCTAAATTTAACCTTGATTTTTAAATTTAAGTTAATTGATTTAATTTTTTCACTCCTAATTAATATTTTTTTTAAATTATGATTTAATTGCATAATTAAGCATGTTTAAAAAATAAATGCTTTAAATATTTTTATTATTATCTCATCAATATACAAAATTATGTTAATTATTATAAATCTTACTTAAGTTAATAATAAATTATTTATGATAACTAATAAAAAATAGACATAAAAATATACGTATAAAACTATTTAAAAAAAATCAATTTAAATAACTTTGAAAAATTGCTGATTTTATGGATTTAACTTTTCACCGCACTCACCAACCAAACATCAAATTCGAAAGAGACCCTCCGGCCCACCTCCACAGTACGGCCTCCGTCGCCGAACTCACCAAGCTCTAATACACCCACTATTATCTTATAAAGCCAGCTGTGCCTGTATGGCCTCCACTTTCTATCTCTCCGTGCCTTTTCTCCTTTATCATCTTTACACTAGCGCACTCAGCTCAGACAGTTTCTCCCTCCTCCTCTATTCGCACACAGAACTCCTGCTCTCTCACTCACACTGAAGAGAGTATTTTATCCTAATTCGAGCTTCAAAATGATCGCTTGCAGAGCCACGTCATCTTCGTCGTCAATAATGGCTTCCGGGAAGAAGGTTCAGGTGTATGATACAGAGGATGAATTGGCTGTCAATTTGGCCAAGTACGTCGCCGATCTTTCTGACAAGTTTGGAAAAGAGAGAGGGTCATTTTCTGTCGTTTTGTCTGGTGGGTCTTTGATCAAGTCCCTCAGGTGAGAACCCATCTTCCTCTTTTCAGTCAATTCGTGATTTTTGTTTTGGGTTTTGTGCGTTCGACTTTTTGTGTTGCTGAACATAGTTTTAAGTACCCGTTTGTTTGATTAGAAATTGAGGAAAGGAGATATGAAGTCTGTGTTTTGCGTTTGTTCTAATTATAGTAACTCTTAGCTGATAATATATTATGTTTTTAAAGTTCCAAGTAATAATTTCTTAAATTGATTATAGATTATATGAAAATGAACTAAAAGAGACATTTGGGTATCTACGACATTAAATTTTGGGCATTTTTATTCGGTTGTAGATCAATAGTTGACATTAAGGGTGTGCTTGTTTTCAGTCCTTAAGTCAAACTCAGTCAAAAAGGGTTTCGGTAGAAAGTGATCAAGGAAGAAGCATATATTTGTGATATTTTTTTAATTTCTTCTCCTTTTCTTTTAATTGCCATCAGAAGCGCTTCAAATAATAGAAGCAAACATAACCTAAACCTTTTTTTTTTTTGGTCTTTCTGATATCTGATGTCTCATAAAAGGTGGTTAATATATGTATGATTCCTAAATTCGTTCCAGTCAACATTGTAAAATATAAATAGTGTGAATCTTAAGTTATTTATTTGGGATGCAAACCACGGAAAGATACGAGATTAAAAAGTTGGCATGGGCTTTTAGCCTGCAATTAGCATAATGTTTGACCTGTGTTGAAAAAATTGAGAGAAGTAAATGAAGTGTCTGATCCTCATTCAGGAAATTACTGGAGCCACCCTACATAGATTCGGTGGAGTGGTCTAAGTGGCATATATTTTGGGTGGACGAGAGGGTTGTTCCAAAGGATCACGATGATAGTAATTACAAACTCGCTTTTGATGGTTTTCTCTCCAAGGTATAGTTCTGAAATAATATTTCTTTTTCTATTTATTTATTATAACCACACGTCTAGATGCATTCATATTCAATGTCTTTGAATTGAAGTATTGTTCCTTTTGGAATTTGGGACAAGGGTATCATAGCTTCGGTAGTGCCCATTGAGGCAGTGGAAATGGTATATTTACAGCACTAGAGGAGTCTCGTATCATGAGTTTTGTGGGTGTCTTATGTTGCTGGGAGTGCTTTAGGCTCGAGCATAGAAGATGAATTTGATTTGTGAAGCTATAAATGAACATGCTCTGAGCTGCACTAAAGATAACATTTTGGCCTAAATAGCTACTACTACTAGAAGGATGCACCATCCTTGTTTGATTAACTTGTTAGTAATAGCATAGAATAGTTATACTAGTCCATTAACTTGGATGTGTTTAGAGGTGGTTTAGGAGTGGTTACAAGAGAAACCTTTAGGTGTTTCACATAAATTGTTAAAAGTAATATTGAGTGGTATTTTAGATATTATTTTAGGGATGGAGCATGTATCATAAACTATTTCTCTTAAAAGCACTAATAATGCTTCATCATGAAAAGTGCTTTGGTTCATTTAAAAGTAATTTCAACTAAAACAAGCAGCAGTTCCAATTTCCAAAGGGTCCCTACCTGTAATGCAGCCATGATGTTGTTCTTAATGGCTGTTTGACTCATGAGATCTTGAATTGTGGACTGGATAGGTGCCAATTGTCCCTGGTAATGTTTATGCGATCAATGATGCACTGTCAGTTGAGGGTGCAGCTGAGGGTGCAGCTGAAGATTATGAAAACTGTTTGAAACATTTGGTCAATATCAATGTGATTGCCAAGCCAACTTCTTCTAAATTTCCAAAGTTTGATCTCATGCTTCTGGGCATGGGCCCAGATGGACATGTGGCTTCTCTATTCCCTGGGCACCCTCTTGTCAATGAAAAGGAGAAATGGGTTACTCACATTGAGGACTCACCCAAGCCACCTCCGAAGAGAATTACTTTTACACTTCCGGTTATCAACTCTTCTTTCTATATTGCACTTGTTGTGACTGGTGCTGGAGAAGCTGGTGCTGTTCAAAAAGCATTGGGAAGTAATGAAGGTTCGGACACTTTGCCTGTTGAACTGGTGAAACCCGAAGTGGAGCTCACTTGGTTTTTGGACAAGAATGCAGCTTCTAAGCTGTAGTAGGGAAATTGGCAACTGTATGAGTTGGCCAGTTAATAAGTTGTTTTGTTGTATAGTGTTGTTTCCTCAGGTTTTATGTGGACTAATGCTGGATTTATAATCTTTGTGGTAAAAACCAAGTTAAAAATTTAATGTTTAAATAAGTATTTTGTATTTAAGATCCTTCCGCGTTGCAGTTTTAATTATTTTGTTAGGTTATTGTTCTTGTACTTAATTTAAAAAAATAAAAAAAGTATGATTTGTAATATGTGGTCCAAGATCTACTTCTTCTTTCTCTATTTCCCATTAACTATGTTTTCTATTTGATAGATATTAAGTGATTATTTAAGATTTATTTAATACATTAAATTTTTAAAAGATTTTATACGTTTTTAACATAATATTAGTTAGAATCGAAGGTTTATAATCTTAATTATTGAATTTTTAAGTAATTAATTTATATGATGGGTAGAGTTAATAATTTTAGGGAATGATAGATGTATAAAATGATTGTTTGTTATTCTTATAACAACTTATATTTTTATGTAGGTGATTTTCAAATAACTTATAATAGTATTGCTAGTACATAAAACATAGACTGAAGCTATATTACACAACATTCATTTACAATATTGAATGACTTGGCTTGATATGTGGAGGTAGGTTTCAAAGGCCTCATTTATCAAATGGGCTATTGATATTATTACCAACTTCTATATTGACTGATTATTGTAGTCTTGTTCTCTGTTCTTCTTCCCTTAGAATTCCATTTCTTTTGATAGAGGTTCCTGCAGTAACTTGAGTGACGCTCTATAGGCCTTATCATCCTAATTACTAACGTGAATTGTGATAGTGTTTGAAGTTTTGCAGGCTGCATTTTCAGTCCCAGGTCGGGCCTATATGGGCTCTTCTTTAGGGTAATAAAAGTACAAAAACAACAAGTTGCAAAATTACTTAAAATAAAATATTTTAAATTTATAATAATAAAAATAATATTTAAATAAAATTAAAAGGTTTCAATTGCATGATTTCAATAAGAGTTTTATTAGTTGAATTTTAACTTTAGCGGTATCAAAGTAAACTAAGTTTAATGTAAAAAATTTAGATTATATATATATATATATATATATATATATATATTTATGTAAAATAAATGAGTTGGGGAGAAATTATTAGAAAAAACAAAAAAAATAGTACATTTTAAGATATTTAATTACAAAAATAATATCTCATATGATTATTTTATATATTTTTACTAATAATTTTTTTATATTAATTTATATTAAATATTATCTAATTAAACGTCGTTTAAATTAATTATTATGATCATAATTGAAAACCATTTAATTAGATGTATTTTTTTTGTTGTTATAAATTTTAAAGATAATAATTTTTTATATTATTTTTTTGGTTATAATTTTTAAAAAATGTTATAAATTTTGTTTTTACAAATAAGTTTGATTCAATCTCAATCTTTCCCAAATCCTCGGATTACGTAGTCGTGTCTCTTTCTTTGTTTTGTTACCAAAATATGATCAACTTGTTTTGAGAAATGCAAGTACTCGAAGATGTTAAATTAGGTTTTTATTTAATTTGTTACCTAATTATTTCATCTAAAATATTTTTTTTATTACAACTTAATATATTTACATCAATTTACATAACATACTTTAATATAACTCATATTAATAAATGATATAACAACAACTTTATCATTTTAGTACATCAATTAAATAATTATTATATCATTTAATAATATATATAATAATTTGATACTTGTATCACTATTCTTATTTCATTTTGGCTTAGAGAGAAGGATGTCATGAAAGTATATATTTATGGAATTGCTCCGTTTTGTTTTAGTTGAATGTAGATATATATGGGCATTTATATATATATATATATATTAGAGCAGATTGGATCTATCCTTTACGCAAAGGTTGCATTGCCCAACAAGATAATGTTGTTTTTGTAAACAAAAAGCAGATCCTTTCTCCATGGTCTCATGCTTACTGCTAAGGCTAACCAATTGCTCGTGAACCTTTTTTCTCTCTTTGCATGATTCTGAATGGAAAAATTATATATATTACTACTAAATAAAGTAATAATGGTGTGATGACTTAAGTTACAAATAATTATTAGATATATGTTTTTACATTTAATGCTTAACTTATATCAACAACAATATATTATATATTAGTGTAGATTAATTGATTCGTTACATGGCATTTCTCTAACATTATATTATTAATTAGACCGAATAAAGTATTTCTCGTTTTTTATTTTTTTAACTCGTTGGGATCTACTATTACTATAAGGCACATGACAAGTTCTTTAATTTTCTCAATTGGGTTACCAAATTTATCATCTTTTATCAACGTAGTTTCTGATTAATATATGTTCAAATAACTTTTGATATAAAAAAATTAAATCATTTTTTTTAAAATTAAAATATATGTTATATTATAATCGATGTGAATGTAAATCTTTATCATATTTATTCTCCTCGTAATACGATTTAATCAAATAATACTTGGTAATGTAATAAGATTATGAAGTGTAAGCGGTGAAAAATGCACGGTAAAAATATGAACAACACAATATTTGACAGTTAAGACAACAAAATTCACTCAACCTTCAAGCATTCAGTGTTATAGAGCTTAATTTATAGTATGGTTAGAAAAACTTATACGCTATAACCTTACGATTACTAACATTATATTGTGTATTAATAATTTCTACTTGAGCTTCATGTTAATTCTTATTTTAATTGATGATTCCAATGTGTCATTTAAAATAAAAGCCCAAAAATCTTATCAATCCCAATTCACTAAAAGAAAAAAAGATTTTCATTTTCCACTGCTTTAATGTTTTTTCCATGGCACAATCCAACCAACTTATATCAGAAAGCATTAAATTTTATTATTAATATACATTAATTATAATTAATAATATGAAAATAATAATAATTAGCAGTATCATGCATTAACATATTTTTATTAAAAAAAACCGCATGATAATCCACAGTGATTAAATATCACTCATGAAATAGTTGAACAAACTTTATCGAGTTGTCGTTGTCCAATAGAATGCAGAGCTTTCTTTGGGGTCACATATATGCTCTTGAAATTGAAATTAATGGCCTTTTCATGATTGTCTTGGCCTTGGTTGATGAAAAAGAATGGTAAGTGTATGGCATGCAAATTACAAATACGGGCCTACTCAAGAATGAAGTTATATTGATCTCCTTTTATCCTTTTATTTGTTATGTTTTGTGATTTGAGGGAAGAATTAATAAAAGGTGTTTTAGGAAAGACAAAAGATAAATTAAACAAGGTTTCAACACCATGCCTAATTTTGTTGGCCACAGTCTGTGGATGTGGATCATACCAATTTCTTTCTTCCCAAAAGCTGTGTTTAGCTCTTACTTAACAAATACAAAAAGTTCCCAAACACCTACATAATCAATGATCCAAACACAAAGCACATTAAATATATATACATTATCATTATCAATATAAATATAAATATAAATAATAAATATTTGTATTAAATAATATGGACTTTAAATAAATACTATCTAACAATATATTATATTTATTGTTGTAAATAAATATTTTTTGTTATTTTAAATTTATATATTTAAATAATTTTATCTAAATAAAAGCTATTATAATTTGTTTAAATCATTTACTATTTTTATATTTTATTTTTAAAATTTTAAAATTTATACTTTAAAAAACAATTTAAAATTATTTACTTTTATTAAAAAACTAAAATGTATCGTTTGAACAATTATACAACAGGTAAAAACCTCAATCATTCTTTAAACCCATACAGACTAAACTCAGTGTTGAAAAAACAAGAAATAATTCTACACAAAAAAATTCTCTAGTTTGTATTATTTTCTTTATGCTTTCATTACAATTGTATAGCTATTTATAAGTAAATTTTACTCCTTCAATTACTCTTTAAATTAAGGATTCCTTGTTTTACTCCTTGAATTAAGGATTCCTTGTTTTACTCCTTTAATTAAGGATTCATTGTTTTACTCCTTTAATTAAGCTCCTTGTTTTATTCTTTGAATTAAGCTCCTTGTTTTATTCTTTGAATTAAGGACTAATATCCAATACTCCCCCTCAAGCTGGATCCAGAAGGTTTATGGATCCAAGCTTGGACAAAATTCGTTGAAATTGATGAGAAGCCAAGAGCTTGGTGAAGATGTCAGCCAGTTGGTCGAAACTTCTTGTATAATGTGTCTGAATCACCTGTGATTGAACTTGTTCACGAACGTAATGACAATCAACTTCAATGTGTTTCGTCCTCTAGTGAAACACTGGGTTTGATGCTATATGCATAGCTGCCTGATTGTCACAAAATAAGGACATAGAAGGAGTTGTAGGAACACCTAAATCACACAGAAGACCTTTAAACCATATCAACTCACACGCAGTTGAAGCCATTGCACGATACTCTACTTCGACACTTGATCTGACAATGACAGTTTGCTTCTTACTCTTCCATGTGACCAAGTTTCCACCGACAAATGTACAGTAGCCAGTGGTGGACTTGCGATCAATTGCATTCCCTGCCCAATCAGCATCACAATACCCTATGATTTGTGTGTTGTCATTCTTTTTCATGATAATACCACGACCCACTGATCCTTTTAAGTAGCGTAAGATCCTTTTAACAAGGGTCAAATGCTCAAGTGTCGGGGAGTGCATGAATTGGCTCACAATACTTACAGAATATGTGATGTCAGGTCTGGTGATTGTTAGGTAGATCAACTTACCAACCAGTCGTTGGTAATAACTTATATCCATGAGTGGCGTGCCCTTCAAGATAGGTTTGAGCTTGCTGTCAAGAGGGGTAATGGTTGGTTTAGCATCGCTCATGTTAGCTTCCTTAAGAAAATCTAGGACATATTTCCTTTGGTTAAGAAAGAGTCCCTTGTGCGAGGTTGTCATTTCTATACCAAGAAAGTACTTCAATATCCCAAGGTCTTTAATTGCAAACCTTTGTCTGAGGGACTGTTTGAGGTTGAAAATCTCGTCAGCATTATCACCTGTAATTATCAGATCATCTACATAAATCAGCACAACCAATTTTCCCATAGCTCCTGTACGAACAAATAGTGAGGAATCAACATTGCTGCTTTTGAAACCAATACTAGTGAGAACTGAGCTTAGCTTGGCATACCAAGCTCGTGGGGACTGTTTCAAACCATAAATGGATTTGTGCAATTTGCACACTAAATCCAGTTCATTGCTTTGAGGATGCCCAGGTGGTAATTTCATATAGACTTTTTCTTTGAGATCACCATGCAAGAATGCATTCTTCACATCCATTTGGTACATGGACCACCCCTTGTTTACAGCCACAGACAGTAGCACTCTTACTGTGTTCATTTTTGCAACAAGTGCAAATGTTTCTTTGTAATCCACCTCGAATGTTTGAGTGAATCCCCGAGCCACCAATCTTGCTTTATACCTCTCAATTGATCCATCTGACTTGAATTTGAGCTTATAGATCCATTTGCAACCCACAACTTTCTTGCCTTTTGGAAGTTTGGTGATGCTCCATGTGTTGTGTTGATCTAGGGCTTTAAGTTCTTCTTGCATGGCTTCCTTCCACACCTCTTGGTTGTTGGCCTCATGAAAGTTTTGAGGCTCACTGTAACTCGATATAGTGCTGAGGAATGCGGCATGGGTTGGTGTCACTCTCTTATATGACACATAATTTGAGATGAGATGTGTGGGTTTGTAGGTGACAAAGTCTTGAAGTCTTGTGGGAGGTTGCCTAACACGCATTGGATTACGTCGTGGAGCAGAAGGAGTTATCTCACACTCGTTCACATCTTGTACCATAATGTGAGGATCATCTTGATTATCACCATCTTCATGCAGTGTACCATTAAGACGAGACCCTTCATTGTTACTTTCAGTGAGAGATGCATCAATGTTGACATGGCTGGGATCTTGTTGTTGTGGAGCCTCAAGTTCGATTCTTGGTAATGGAAACACATCCAAGATGCCATCCCTTTGACTTGTGATTTCATGTGACTTGCTAAAAAATGGTTAGTTTCATAAAATCGAACATCTTTAGACACAATTAATCTCCTAAGTTGAGGATCATAACACTTATATCCCTTTTGTGTAGATGAATAACCAAGAAAAATACATTTAACAGCTCTAGGATCCAATTTATCTCGATGATGAGATTGAATATGTACAAAACAGATGCAGCCAAAGACTCTAAGGTGTGAAAGGTTAATTTTCCTTCCTTTCATGACCTCTAGAGGAGACTTGAAATCCAAGACTCGACTGGGTAATCTATTGATGATGTAAGCAGCTATCATAACCCCTTGGGACCAGAATCTCTTTGGTACATTCATTTGTAGCATTAATGCTCTAGTTTTTTCAAGTAAGTCCCGGTTTTTGCGTTCAGCTACACCATTTTGTTGAGGTGTGCCAACACAACTTGTTTGATGCATAATGCCATGAATGCTCAAATATTGTTTCATGATATGGGACATGTATTCGGTGCCATTGTCAGACCTTAAGGTTTGAATTTTAGAAGAGAAGTGATTTTTAACAAGATTATGAAAGTCCTTAAATACTTCCATAACTTCATTCTTAGACTTTAAAAGATATAACCATGTGACTCGAGAGAAATCATTAACAAAAATCACAAAATACTTATAACCATCAAAAGATTCATTAATTGGTCCCCATACATCTGAATGAACTATTTCAAAACACTTACTAGCCCTAGACAAGGAAAAATTAAAAGGCAATCTAGTGGCCTTAGACAAGTGGCAAGTTTCACATGCAATTTCATCATTTTTTAAGTTTGGAAATAAAATTGACAAAATTGGTAGAGAAGGGTGAGCTAAATGTTGATGCCACAATTAATTATCTTGGATATGATTAAACTTGGCTTGAAACCTTCTGGGATAGCTCTTGGATATGTAATAGAGACCATCTAAGTAAAACCCTTCACCAATTGTCTTTTTGGTGACACAATCCTGAAAAATGACATTGTGAGGAGAAAAAATGGCTAAGCAATTCAAGGTATTTGTGATTTTTCCTACAGACAGAAGTTGGAAAGGAAAGGAAGGTACATATAAAACTGTCGACTCGATTTCATCTGAAATTAATTTTATTTTTTCCTTTCCTAAAACCTTTACATTCTCACCATTTGCAATTGAAACTTGAGAAGGATTTGCTAATTTTTCAAACTTATGAGACTTTGACACATGGTTTGTCATATGATCTGTGACACCTGAATCTACAACCCAAAAATCATGTAACATATTTATTTTAAGAGCAGTTTTAAAGGCTTTTATGATACCTTGCATGTCCTCTTGTGGTATGAGTTTTGTATCTGCCAAGAAGCCCGCAAACTTGCCTAGCAATGCTGTCGAGTTTCCTTCTTCTATGCTATCCACATAGTCAATTCTAGCTCCTCTTGTCTTGCTTTGAAGATACAACATAAACTCATTCATGAGTTCAGCTGGATTCGCTGTGAAGTTCTTGAATGGATCAGACCCATTAGAGGTAGAGGCAAAAGCATGATTAGCACGGCGTCCAGTACGATTCACTTTCTGTAAACCCTTATCCTTTATAAAATCAGGTTTTAATTCTGGATGTAGAATCCAACATGTGTCCTTAACATGGCTCGTATGGTTGCAATGTTGACACTTCAAGTTTGGATGCTTCCCTTTGTACTTCCTCTCGTTGGTTAGATAGACTCTTGCCTCAGGTGAACTAGTCATTGTATCCTTGTTCATGACTTTCCTTCTTACTTCTTCACGTTGAATTGTCGCACATACATTGGTGAAGGAAGGAAGTTCAATATTCATGAGTATATGGCATCGTATATCTTCATATGTTGAATCCAGACTGGACAAAAGTTGAAATATCTTATCTTCTTCCGCTCTCTTTCGTAGCAGAGCTACATCGGTTGTATGAGGACGATATATTTCCAACTCATTCCACATGCTTTTCATGCTTCCTAAGAGTTGTACAAAAGGCTTGTCATCTTGTTGCAGATCTGAGATGTTTTTCTTTAATTGAAAAACTCGTGCAACATTGTTTTGACTGCCATACATTTCCTTGACCGTCTCCCATAGTTGGTATGTAGATTCAGAGTAACTGAATATTTCAGCTAATTTACGTTCCATGGAATTTAGGAGCCATGACATAACCAGCTGATCCTTACTAAGCCAGGATTCTTAGGTTGGTGAGGAAACATCAGGTACTTCGATGCTTCCATTTATGAACCCCAACTTGGACCTTCCACCTAGAGCCAGAGACACTGCTCTTGACCAAGGCAAGTAATTAAACTCATTCAACAAGATTGAGCTTAATCTTTGATTTGGGTTGACATCCACCTCATGCATATTCATGAAGGAAAGCACTGATGAACTTTTAGCTTCTGATCCTAGCGACTTGTCTTCAGCCATTTCAAAGATTGAAGATGCTAAGATAATAATAAAGCAGAAGCAAGTTAATTTTCCTGCTTTGATACCATGTTGAAAAAACAAGAAATAACTCTACACAAAAGAGTTCTCTAGTTTGTATTATTTTTTTCATGTTTTCATTACAATTGTATAGCTATTTATAAAGAAATTTTACTCTTTCAATTACTCTTTAAATTAAGCATTCCTTGATTTACTCCTTGAATTAAGCAATACTTATTTTACTCATTGAATTAAAGATTCCTTGTTTTACTCCTTGAATTAAAGATTCCTTGTTTTATTATTCGAATTAAAGTTCTTGTTTTATTCCTTCAATTAAGATCTATGTTTTATTCCTTGAATTAAGGTCTTTGTTTTATTCTTTAAATTAATGACTAATATCCAATACTTAGGCTTTTACATAATCAAGTTTTCATCACTCTTTACTAAATAGATTTAGATCACAAAAAATTTAGAGAAATTTCTCTAAACGTCCTACGTTCAGGACACTTAGACATTTCTTCATGTTTTCGAAATAAATGTTTGCTTACACACACAATTGTCGTAAATGACTTGGAATAATTTTAATTTTAATTTCTTAACTCTTTTCATTATGAATTTATTATTAAAACTAAGAACTTAAAAACGTTAACATATATAAACAGTGTGCTCAGTATGCATTTAATAATTTACTACTGGTAATAAAGCAAGTTTAAAGCATTGGTCTTAATGAAGAACTGGGACACGTAACAACCAGTCAATCAATCAATAAATTTAGAAATGACTTGGAAATAGTTTGGTTAACTTACCAACTCCTCTCCGTGGCCGTAAGATTATTGGCACAATTATTCTGAAACTTAAACTAAATAGCTTAACTAGATATATGGTATACCAAATTTATTGAAATCATTAATAAAAATAATATTTTTATAATTTATCTAGTATATTTTTATTATTAAAAATATTTAATATATTATTTTAATTTAAAGTTTTTTAATTAAATATCGTTCAAATTAATTTTTTTATCATTATTTAATATTAAATATCATTCAAATTGAATTATGATTATTTAGATATATTCAATATTAAACATTATCTACTTAGATCATCACATTCAATATTATTAAGATGTTATTTATATTTTATAAATTTTAAAGTATTATTTTTTATTTATTAAACATCATCCACTTAGATCATCTCATATAAGTTCTTACACATCTAGAAAAGAAAAATTACTCTTATAAAAGTGATGTCTACCCTTTTATGTATCTAAATATTCTATTCAATATCAATAAAATAGAGGTGATTTCAAGGTCTTTCTAACATATTTCTAGAAATTGTAACACACTAACAATTCTATAAATAATTAAAAACCATCATGGGACTTTAAATCTTTCTAGTCCCAAGTTAGCATTTGAGACCTTACATTTCATATCCAAAGAGAATTAGCTCGTGTTGAAGAAAAATTCACTCCTATTAACATAACCAATCACTACACAATCTCTGATTCAAGGAGAAAAAACCCTTAAAACCATCCCATGTATCAAGTTCCTAGAAGTGACCCTAATGAATACGTACCTTACTATGTAGCTCATCTCACACCACACCATAGACTAGGATATAACTTCATTAAGTCTTCAACCCGATAAGTTAAAAGGTCAAAGGTTACAAAGAAAATCCCATATACTGCTAGTTCAACAAACTCCTTTTTATGAACCAAGAAGTCATCATTGTTAAGGACCAAGACCCACATAGAGAGAACTTACACCCATAAATCAATCACATAAAATACCTTCTCATAGCAAGGTACCTTCTTCTAATGAGATACCTCTTATCCACAAAGTACCTTATACCAATGTGGTATCTCTTATCAACAAGGTACCTTTTATTGACGAAGTACTACTTCTTATCAACAAAGTACCCTTTTATCGATGAGGTACCTCTAATCAATAAGATACCTCTTATCGATGAGGCACCTCTTAGCAATAAGATACCTCTTATCGATGAGGCACCTCTTAGCAATAAGGTACCTTATATCGATGAGATACTATTTATTATCAATAAGGTACCTCTTATCAACAAGGTATCCCTTATCGACGAGGTACCTCTTATCGATGAGGCACCTTTTACCAACAAAATACCTCTTATCAACATGGTATCTTTTATCGATGGGGTATATCTAACCAATAAGGTAACTCTTATCAATGTGATACCTTTTATTAAAAAGAGTACATTTTATCAACAAAGTACCTCCTACAAACTACCTCTTATCGATGAAGTACTACCACGTATCGACGAGGTACCTCTTATCAATGAGTACCTCCTCCCAACAAGTTACCTCTTACCAATGAGGCATCTTTTTTTAATCAAGGAATGTCGTCAAGGCACCTCCCCATGCATAACCTGTGACACATCACAATGTAAAAGTCTCAAGAAAAATAAGGGAGACAGTTAATGATGGTAATACATAAGGCAAAAGTTGCAATATTAACTCTAAATACAAGGTATAATCTATTAATTTTATTTATGCTTATGATTATTGTATTTCTTCAAATACAATCAGGTAGGTAAATTGAATCAATCACCTATAGAATTTCAGTACTTGAGGAACTATATATTCCTCATTTGGAGTAGAGAGGCCAAACAAACCCTTTCCAATCTAGATGCAATCATAAAGCCATGTATATAAACATCTAGCCTAGGGAAGAAAAATATTTGCTATTGAAAAATTATCGTAAAAAATTAACATAATAACCCCCCAAGTACAGAATGAGATAGCCAAATGGATCCCCCACTTGGGATGCAGGATAAGAGGCGTGTTGCTCGTCATAAGAAAGAGTCTTGAGTTTATCAAAGTGAAACCCCTATGTGGGAAGCACATATAGGGGTATAGTTCAATTTCACCCTTACATGTCTTCTGTCTCGTAAAATAATAATGCAATAATCCCAAAGTACGGAGTGAGGTGCCCAAATAGACCCCCTACTTGCGATGTGAAATAAGAGGCATGTTATCTATCCTAAGATAGGGTCTTAAGTTTACCAAAATGAAACCTCTCTTTTGAAAATAGCATGTAGAGGTAGGATTCAATTTCACCCTTGTATGTCTCCTGTCTTACAAAAAATTAACACGATAACCCTTAAATATGGAGTGAGGTGGTAAAATAGAACCTTTCACTTGGGATGTAGGATAAGAGACATGTCGTCTGTTCTAAGAAAGGATCTTGAGTTTATCAAAGTTAATCCCCTCTTTAGGAAGCGCGTATAGGGGTAGGATTAAATTTCACCCTAGTATGTCTCCTGTCTCACAAAAAATTAACACGATAACCCTCAGGTACAGAGTGAAATGGCCAAATAGACCCCCTACTTGGGATGCAGAATAAGAGGTGTGTCACTCGTCATAAGAAAGGATCTTGAGTTCACCAAAGTGAACCCCCTCTTTGGGAAGTGCATGTAGGGGTAGGATTCAATTTCACCCTTGCATGTCTCATGTCTCGTGAGAAATTAATGTGATAACCCTTAAGTTTGAGTATGGTGGTCAAATGGATCCCCCACTTGTGATGCGGGATAAAAGGCATAATGCCCATTTTAAGAAAGGGTATTGAGTTCATTGATAGGAACCTCTTCTTTGGGAAGCACATACAATGGTGGATTCAATTTCATCTTTGTATGTCTCTTGTCTCGTGAAAAATTAACGTGATAACACTTAAGTATATAGTATGGTGGCCAAATGGATCCCTCCACTTGGGATGTGCCATAAGAGGTCGATGCCCGTCCTAAAAAAGAATATCGACTTCACAAAAATGGACCTTTTTAAAAAAAAAATCCACATAAAGGAAAACTAGCTTTGAATTGCAGCAATAAGTGCTACATTGAATTACAAAGTGCAAAATGGAAATGACAAGTTAATGCAAATAGTCCTAATAATTACATCTTATAGTCATAGGTGTGGAGGCAAGCTAGTACCCTTAAAAATAGGTGTTTTGTGAGTACCTTTCTACAACGCTATTTGTTTCCAATACTCATATATTTTGTGAAAATCATTTCTCTTCTCTTTGTGTTTATCTTCATGATTAGATCATTGTCTACATCTTTCAAATTTTATTCAATAACTTCATAGTAAGACTTGAATCCGCACACATCTTGATTCATAAGGATTGCATAATAAACAATAATCCTTACATCGAAAACACCCCCAGTTAGTTTTTTCCATTATTTCGTTGTCAGAAGTGATGTATATATGGTAGTCTATAGATTCACGTTTTAGGGAAGGCGGGGGAATACGGGCCCCTAATTTACCTCGAACTTTATAGAAGACGATTCCTTGCAAGTTCTTTTGCTATTGATAATATGTTTGAGGTATTTGAGAAACAATATCTCATTTTTATTACAACATGCATTTACAACTATACCGCCAATTAACTAACATAAAGTGGATTCCAACTAAATGCACTATCGAGGAGTTTCAGTATCAACACGTGACCAACAAAGGCTTAGATGTATGCCTTCTAATTGTCAAGGTCATTCATCTCTTTGTTCGTAAAATCTACTTAATGTTCCTCTGCAACAATGGAGAGGCGTAGTAGCATTTGTCACTAACTAGGGTTCACTTAGGACGTATTAATGTCAAATGTATTCATTGCATGGACTATTATTCTTGGAAATGGATATCAGAGTCCAAGTTTAAACATTACGAACTGAATTACCCACCATTCCATAGAAGGATCTTCTGCTTAATATTGGGGATTTATACATATGTTGAAAGAGTTATCTTGTTTTAAGAAGTTGAAGGGTTTATTTGGTTCATGAATATTCCCTTAATTTCTCAAAATCAAGAGAATATGAAAGCTAATATTTGGTATTATCTAAGTAGCAAGTATGTGACCCTAACGACTTGAGGTACCCTACTTATATGGTGAATGTAACGTTGTCGTTTAGCATCTCGTATATAACAATTTGGTCTTTGGAAGCAATAGATCCAATTATAATGAAAAGACCTAATAATCAAGACTTGATGAACAAAACCTAATCTAAGTAGAAATGACTCGACTTATTAATTGTCTATAATCTTATCATATAAGGTATTATGACATATCTCGAAAAAAGTACTCATTTTTATATATCCTTTAATATCAATAAGAAGGGAGGTAATTTCAATTTTTTGTTAATATCTATTTAAAAAGTCTAACATATTAATAATTCTTCAAACAATTATGATAATAAAAAAACTATCATAAAACATTCAAAATTATGATATTACAATATAACAAATACAAAATTTTATATCCATATCCAAAAATCTAGTTATTATTGATGAACAATATTGTACCCAACTACTTAGTCAAGAGAGTGACATACATCAAAGAAGTCGTGGATTCAAGAGGCACAAACACGTGAATTCCATATGTTGTTCATGAATTGATCATACATGGTTGGGTCTAAGGAGTACATATGCATTCTAGAGTTCTAAATGAAAAAAAGAAGTTCTGAATGAACACGGTAATTTTAAAATCCTCTTTTAAAGAGGATTTTAACCAAACATCACTTAAGCTGTTAAGTAACTAAAGGTTGAAAGATTTTCCACGAATATATAATAGATCATTTAAAAAGTTATTCCAGAGGAAGAAAGCATAACACATTCCGTGTACAAATGGGACTATTAAAAGAACAATAAGATAATATTGTGTAGGATTTAAGTATTTATAGCAATTGAAAAATTGTGATACATTGTAATAGATTTATAATACATTAAGATGCTTTAAGAGATAAAGATCAATGTAATGATATAGATATCTGACAAAATGTGTCCTTTTTCCCTTCTAATTATTTAAATTTTTCAGAACGTGTTTTTAACAATGAAAAATGTTTTTGAATTAAATAGTAAAAAATTACTCAAAAGTGCTTTCAAGTTTCGACCTCAAAATATATTTTGTATGCTTCAAAATTTATTACTTGAAAGTATTTTCTTCCAATATTATTTTTAATTGAAATTAGTTTTAAGTAAACATAAAAAATTTGAATAAAGTATAATAGAAGAATATTAATTAATTATTTTAAAAATATATAAAATTTTATTTATTATTATTTTAGATATTATAAACCAATTAATTATTAAAAAGTATAATAGAATGATTTTTTTTAAATATCACAAGATTTAAAAGGAACAAAATTATCATTTTAATCTTAAAATAAAAAATCCCTAAATATCAGTTATGCTATTCGTCCCTCTCAATTTAAATTTTTATCTTTTTAATAATTTTTTTTTGTTAATAAATGGATTAGCAATATTTTACTTAATAATTAATAAAATTTTATATTCTTTTAACATAATTAATATTCTTATTTATCCTTTACTTAAAAAAGAAAAAAAAAACTTTACCCAAGTACTAAAAAGGCAACCATTGACGATGACTACAAGAAATTATATCTGCAATTGTATTGCCGACCTTTGATTACTACGAAGTAGTTACTAAATAATGTTATTTTATAATGTAAAAATAATATTACTACTAATTTAATTCTAAACTTTAAATCACGGTAGAAAAAAATCAATAGTCCTAAACGAAAAAGTAAAAAGCAAAAGGAATGCACACAAGGCGTGAAAAGAAGATAAAGAAGACGATGTCGTTACAGGAATCGATTCCTATTTGTATCATGGTTTTATTTTAGACAAGTTTATGGAAAAGATAATGGTAGTTAAAAAAAAAATCAAAGTAAAGAGAGAAAGAAAAGAAAAAGCAAACAATACCAGATCAACCTACCTTGACCTAGAGGGCCACAGAAATTACTTCAAATAAACAGTAATAATTTTATTTCACGTTTTATTGGATGCATTTTAATATTTATATTTAATATATCATTTATTATAATTATTTTAACACGTTTTATAATATAAATAATATATATGTCAAGTATATGTAGATATATGTTCATAATATTTATTAAATATAAAAGAATTTTGAATATTTTATTGTTAATTTAGAATGAAATAAAAAAAGATTTTATTAATTGAAGTAAAATTTATTGTTTTCATAATTTACATTAACACATCAAAATAATTATTTTTACGTGTATATATTATATTATATTATTTTTTCATTTTTGTTTATTTTAGAAGTTAAAAAAGTATCTATACTTTAATTCAACAGATTTTATTTATAATTTTAATTCAAAATATATAAGGAAATGATAGATTTATCTGGAACTCACAGAGTCTCTTTATGAAAAGAAGAAGAAGAAGAAGAAAGATTCAGTCTCCCTCTCTACCTATTCCTCTCTTTTTATAAGCAGCAGAGAGAGACAAAGAAAAAGACTTTCTCAAACCAAAGCTAGGAAGTTGGGCATCATACTTCAAATTTATATTTTTTCTTCTCCTCTGGGAGTTTATAGCTTGTCTAAGCCGAAAGAGAACTCTGAAAGGAGTAATTTCGTAGTTTCACTCACTAATCTCCATGTTCGTCTCCGGCTCCGATGGCTCTCTCATCTGTGGCGGCGGAGGCGGTTGGTTTTGGCTAACGGCAGTGATGGCGCCATCGAACGTAGTCGTTGCTGTCACAGCCTTGGCGGGTCTCGCTCTGGTCTTTGCAATGTTCTACACAACCAGTAGGTAAAAGCGAAAGGAGGGGGAAAAAAGAAGTTTGGATCTATGAGTTTCTCATAACTGTAGAAGAAGGAACTTAACAAAATTTATCAATTTTGGATTATTATTTTGTTTGTGGGATTTTTGGGGTTTCTTTTTAAGTCTTTGTCATCCACGGAGTATAATCTAGATGAAAGCTCTACGACGAAGCCAAACTTCGTCGTCAAATTCCTCTCCTTCTTCTTCATCGTCATCGTTGTCGTGGGTTCATTTGCGTTCGGTTCTATTCGTTGTCACTTCTTCTTCCCCAGCTTATTGTTCCCAATCTGATCGGTGAGTCTATATATTTCTCTCTATCTATTCATTTGATCAATTGAAGCTCTTTTTACTTCTTTCGTTTCCACTCAGATATTTAGCTTATTTCATTGGCTTCGATTCAGATCTTGTATATTGGAGTAGAATAGTCGTTTTCCACTACCAATTTATACCTCAAATCACTTGATTCAGTGGGTTTTCCCATCTCCTCTATCTAATGTTGTTCTCTCACTTATGTTACTTTTTTGGGTCAGTTAGTTCACTTACGTCTCTAGATATTGCTGTTAATTTCATGTCTTTTTGTTTAGAAAATTTGCTTTTTTTTGGGTAAAAAAATTTATACAACTCAGAGCATAAATGGATTGGTTTTCAACAATTTCTAAATCATGAGCAAGATTTAACACTTTCGATCTTGGCTCCTTGATTGTTCTGTTTGTTAATAATGCTCTAATTTACACCTAGTCATAGACTCATACTCTGTGCTGCAGTGAATATAATAGTTAGAATCCAGATGCCTATTGGCACATTTTAACCTAATTGTTCTTTTCCACATTAACTTTTTCTGGAGGCTAGAAAAAAAAATTGATTATACGAAATGTGTGGAGTTCTAAGCTAATTATGAATTAATACATCCAATTCTGAGGATAGGAGGCATCTATATGGACTTCAACTTGCTATCAGATTTATTGACAAATGTAAATTTGAGCCTGCGTGGATATGTTTCCATCTGAGTTTAACATTTTCTTTCTTTCATCCTCGCACCCTTTCTTCAAACGAAATGACACTGAATATGTTTTAGCAGATGCATGAAGTGTTCTAGCTTTTGAACACTAGAATCCAATATGGAAAACTTTCCCGTGGGGGGAGGGAGAGATCTGATGCTTTTGATTGAATTTTACCGTAGTACTCTACTCCTTAAACTTTGTTTTTGGTGTAATGTTGAATCTAATAAACTGCTTCCATTTTAGTTTAGCATTTTGCTATCTATTTATGGTAATTTAAGTGATTTTATGTCCTTTTTCTTAGTTCTCATAATCATGATTTTTATTAGTATTGTAACTATGAGTTTTCTTCCATTTCAGGGGTCGTCTTAAATCGCCTTGGTCCCGCAGAAAAAGAAAACGCGTCCTTTCAGCTCAGCAATGGAGAAGTTTGTTTACACCTGATGGAAAACTACGAGATGGTGGAGTTAAGTTCTTGAAGAGAGTTCGCAGTGGAGTAAGTTTGTCTCATTTGTCCTACATGTTTGCAGCACCTAAGATCTAGCTATACCTTGTGTTGCTATGGCATTAACATGCTATTAAATGTCAGGGCATTGATCCAAGTATAAGGGCTGAAGTTTGGCCATTTCTTCTGGGAGTGTACGTATTTTTAACTCCTTTCTAAGTATCCATGTTATTAGTTTGACTCCTAAGATTACATTGTTATAATGATAGATCACATTTTTGTTTCTCAATTCTGTGCATTCATACTTTTTATCATAAATTATATTGTGCTTTCTTGGATCCTACAAAATGAAATAGTTGTCTGGATGTTGCTGTGAAATCTGAGTGATCAAATTTGCTCTAATATAAACTTATATAATATTGATATAACATTTAGTTATTCCTAGTTTTTTTTTCCTCATATGTTTCTGACTTTCTGTCTCTTGATTTTGCTCCCCCACAAGTTGTCCTTGGTCAACTATCAACTGGACATTTTATGATTGGGATGTTAATGCTACTTTTGGATTGCATATTTACGGCTGTCCATTTTCAACTTTTTTTCTGAACTTTGATTATGTACAATATTGTACAGATTTTATGTATTCTCTTGAGTATCTTAAACGAAGAAATGACTAATCTATTGAACTTCTTCTATAACTTGCATAACAGGTAACATTGTCTTTTAATGCATGGGATTCTTGCAGTTATATTTTTGTTTGTTGACAAAATATCTTCTTGTTGACAGCTATGATTTGAGCAGTACCAAAGAAGAAAGAGATATAATAAGAACACAGAAAAGGTACTTACATCAAATTCTTCCAAAAAGCTTCTATTTGTTCTTTGATACCATGTTACATTAGTGTATTAGGTTGACTCTGGTACTCCGATATTACTATGTTATGGTGGACCTTCCCTTAATCTGTGTCATTGGATACAGAAAGGAGTACGAGGAACTGCGTAGAAAATGTAGGCGATATGTAAAGCATAAAAGTGGGAGGATGAAATTGAATGAAATAGATGGAGTTAACTACAGTGGTGGCAGCGGGAGATACAGTCATGAAACAGATTCTCCCAACTCAGAAGATGTGGTTAGTGCCAGGGAGTCTCTTTCTAGTGAGGAAAACAACCCAGATGCTGAGTACTCTTATGATCCCTCCAGTACCTTGTTGGATGGTGATGATGGTACAATACAAGCTACAAATGCAGATGCTTCTGCATTAAACATTGATTCATCTGATTCTGACTCCTCTGAAGACCCTGAAGTGAATCCGACGTTCCCCGCTTCTGAAGGGAGGGAGGAGAATGATGATGATGATATGACTTCGAAAGATGATTCTCCTTGTGGGGAAGAAGTCCAATCCAAACTTCGCAGCGATGAAGATTTTGCAACATGGCAACGGATCATTCGCCTTGATGCTGTACGTGCTAATTCAGAATGGTTTCCATATTGCACTTCTCAAGCTACTGTTTCAGATGCACGGGCTCAACGATCTGCTGAAGCTGTGGGTTTGAAGGATTATGATCACCTGGAACCCGGCAGGATTTTTCATGCTGCTCGACTGGTTGCAATTCTTGAAGCATATGCACTCTATGACCCAGAAATTGGTTATTGTCAGGGAATGAGTGACTTACTTTCACCTATAATTACAGTAATGACTGAAGATCATGAGGCTTTCTGGTGTTTTGTGGGTTTTATGAGGAAGGCTAGACATAATTTTAGGCTCGACGAGGTTGGCATTCGGAGGCAGCTGAACATTGTTTCTAAGATTATCAAATGCAAGGATTCCCATCTTTACAGACACTTGGAGAAACTTCAAGCGGAGGATTGCTTCTTTGTTTACAGAATGGTGGTAGTTCTGTTCAGGAGGGAATTGACATTTGAACAAACACTATGCCTCTGGGAGGTAATGTGGGCTGATCAGGCAGCTATTAGGGCCGGGATTGGAAAATCTGCCTGGAGTAGGATTCGGATACGAGCCCCACCAACAGATAACTTGCTACTTTATGCTATTGCAGCTTCCGTATTACAGAGAAGGAAATTGATAATAGAGAAGTATAGCAGCATGGATGAGATTTTAAGGGAGTGCAATAGCATGGCAGGACAACTTGATGTGTGGAAGCTTTTGGATGATGCTCATGATTTGGTGGTTACCGTCCATGACAAGATAGAAGCATCCTTCTCATGACTGCGAATTTGAATGTTGAAATTATTATGTGCTTCGTTTAACTGTTTTTTCCTTGAGAAATGGTTAGGCTCAGCATCCGTCCAAGCAGTTTCAAGCCACGACATGACATGATCACTCTTAAGGATAGTATGAACAAAGTTTTCACTTTGCTATGCTGAATGAAGTCACCAAATCCTTTTTTTTCCCTGATTGAATGAAGTTATCAAACTTTGAAAAGACTCGTCAGTTCAACTTCTGTTGTATTGTACCAAAACCTTGAGTATCACTAGTGAAGAAGCAATCCATTAAGACACCGGATCAGTACTAGTGTACAACATGGGATGAGGAAGAAGTCCTCACGTATCTTCAAAATAATTTATATTTTGTTTTCTTGCTCTTTCTTTTTTATATTTTATGGGACTTGTTTGGTCTTTGAGCGCTCACAATTTATCAAACATCTTCGTTATAGGGTAAAGTTTATTGTTAACTTAAAATTGAATCCGGAAGTTAAAGATGACAATGCTTGCCAAATACAAACTATTATTTTTAATGAGTTTCAAAATTGAATTATTAATTTTAAAATTGCTTGGGAAAAAATTAAAAGCTGTTTATTTCTAGTTTTAATTTAGAATGTCATAATTGAAATGTTTGTTCTAGATAGTTGATTTCTAATTTTTAATTTTTAATTTTTTAAGCTATAAAATTTAATTTTTAATTTAATTTTGATAATTTCAGTATTAATTTTTAGTTTCTAAAATTAAAAAAAAAATAGAAATTCACTTTTAGATTTGACTTTTTTAAAATTTAAAAATTAAAAATTGAAAATGAGTTGTAAGACGCATTTAATTTAAAAATTTAAAAATTTAAAATAAAATTTAAGAATTGAAATGATCATGCTTAAATAAAATCTGACAAACATGGCTGTAATGAGCCATAATAAAATCTTGCTAAAAAACATTGAACATCCTTTACAAAAAAACAGAAGGTCAACCATAATAAACTAGTACTAAAAAATGGACTCCAACTCAAATTATGCCAGACCATAAGCATCAAGTTCCTACACAAACACTGAATACAAAGAAAGAAAAGTCAAAGAAACTGTGCTTTCAACAACTTTCACCTACCAAAGACTAATGACTTTTCCAAAACATTCTAGATAACTTGAGTCTACTCTTTCTTCGTATAGTGCCTGACGGCAAATGCCAAAGCCAAAATCAAAAGGGAAACAAAGAACTGTAAAATCTTAATCATGAACTCCGAAGTCTTGTCAGGATTGTATTGAGCTTGCTGTGGTGGGATATAAGTCCGTTTTAGTGGAACGGTCGACGCATCAATCTCACCAAAGTAGTACTTTTCCATCATTTCACGAGCAGTATCACTGTGTCCAACATCGTCAAAATCATTAGTTGCATCTTTACCTACCAAGTTTGAACAAAAGTTGATCCCCAATGTAGAATGTTACATTTACATTGACTTCACAGAAACGCTTTGGTTTTAGTAATAAAACTACTTACCAGTAGCTGAAAGCAGAACTTCATCACCTCCGGGATGATCATCCATAAATGTTGATACATACACCTGAATTTAGAAGTTAAAGATTTCAGTAACTAAAATGAGCAAATACTATACAATAACAAACAACAAATCTAATGTCCACCTTTATTTTTGTACAGATATCAGCTGAAAGTGACCATTCATGGAACTGGTTGTTGAAAAGTGAAAAACAAACAAGTCCTACATTGATAAAATATCAATAGAATTATGGATTTATAAATGCCTGAATCAACCCATCCAAATTGGTTAACTTTTTAGAATGATAGCTCATTGCCTTATGACAACCATAAGAACTCTCGGAACAATCACTGTTTTATGCAACTGTATTTGAAATTGGGGCACTTTAATTGAAATCCCATAAAACTCTGCCGTTTGAGGTCTTTAAAGACATAATAAGCATGAAAAATTGAAGAGACTTTATTTTAATTAGAGAAAAATATATATATTGATCCAACTAAAGATAATCTGACCGTTACAAAGTTTCAAGAATAAAATATCTATGAGGTTCCTTTAGGAGTATGGTAAAAAGGGACGAGAATACAGGGTCTTGTTTCAATTTTTGTTCCAAAAACTGAGACAGTAAGACCAATTAGTACATTAATGTTGCAAATTAAATCTGCAAATGACACATTAGAAAAAATTAAATTATTTTGAAAGAGGAATGCTAAGGACACATAAATTTGCACCCACTTTTGTACCAATACTAGTACTTATACTTTGCCATATATCAATATTGTCTAAAATATTAAATCATTTCTCCAATTTTCAAAACAATTACAACACATGGCATAATATAAATGATATGGGTGCAAAAGTGTGTAAATTAAGTGATATTAGCATTTCTCATTTTGAAATGGGGATGACTTGTAAAACATGTAAAATTTCCGTCATTTTTCGAACACTACTGCTAACTGAGACTTGATTTAGAAAAAAATGTTTAATCTTTTGATTTGAAAGACACATGATCAGAGTTCAGTCGACTAGATATAAAACTTAAGCCTCTAAATACAAAATAGAATTAGAATATAATAAAAATATAAAGAGGCGGTGTTAAAGATAAAAGAGCCACACATTGAGTATGTCACTCCACCCATTGGAAGGCACATGGTTACTTTGACATTTATGTACCTTATCCAAATTTAAAACTAGCTCAAACTTTGCCATTGAAACTACTCAAGTAAGAAACAGTTATCGTATGCAAGGAGGCTGGTGGGTGTCATTATAACATCAACAACTAGGAATCTCATACGAATAGTTCTTTGAACATTTGAATTTATATCGAGAATCAATACTAAAACCTAATGGCTAACAAGAATTAGTTCAATAATGCAAATCAGGCAAGCAAAAGCGTTTTTACATAAATTTGATTGTGATATAGTTCTGATATATAGGAATGCAGGTCAATGAAAATGGAAGATTAATGAACCAGTCAAATGGATCAAAAGTTTATATTCAACTACTTGGGTCAATGCCGTTTGACCCAAATCCTCAATTTCCAATCAGAAGCCCATTAACAGTCAAATATTTTCCTCTGTTTTGGCCGACTAACAAGAATGAAGAATCCACTCGACTCGAAAATGAATCTTCTAAAAATCCATTGTTTAAAATTATAATAAACGAGGATCTAACCTTTCAAGAAATAATAAGCCAACAATCCTTGGTCTTGTTGTGTTTTGCCACTTCCTCAAAAGTATGAACCTTCGGATCAGACGCCATTTTTATCTGCTCTCAATAAGAACAAAAACAAAAAAATAATCAAGACCCAGAAAAACTGAAGCGCCTAGGCGCAATAATTTTGTTCGAGGACCCAAAAAAATCGTGAGAGAAGGTAGCTATCATCAATAAAGATAAATTTTTAGATGATTAAGTGATAAAAATGATCGAAACAAACGAACCCAAATTGTGATCAAATAGACACGGTGAATAAATGGCGTTAGCAACTAGAGAGGGGACTATGTGAGATCAAGGATTTGGGTTCCTGACCTCTGATCTCTTTCACTTTGAGTTGGGTCAAGGCCTAATCTGGGTAGGCAGAATGTAAATGACCCGTCTTTATTTAACAAGATCTCGTCTTAAAAGACCTTCGTGGACTGGACTAATACATAAAATTTGTTTTGGAACTCAGGGTGTTCAAGTGTTTAATTACTTTTTATTTTTTTCCCATAGTTATTAGTTACTTTTAAGACTAAATTGTATCATTTATCCTAAAATTTTGAGTAGATTTATAGATAAATATCTAAATTTTTAAAATATATAATTTAGTATTTAAATTTTTAAAATTTAGTAAATTCTTAAATGTTTTAATCATATAATTTAATCTTTAAAATTTTAAAACTTAGTAAGTAATACTAAAGTTTTGATTTATAAATATGTATTATAATAACTAAATTAAGAATTATGTGTAAATAAATATAAAATTTTGAGAATTAAATTATAAATTTAAAAGTTTAAGTATTTATATGTAAAATTTTAAAATTTTTGAAACTAAATTGTATGTCTTAAAAGTTTAAAAATTTATATATAAATTAATTAAAATTTAAGAATAATCTTTCACTTTAACTTACTTTTAATTAGTTGGCGGAGGAAACTTTTAAAGGTGGTCACTCTAAACCACCTCCATAAATTTATAAAAAGATAAAAGTTTTTACTCACTTACAACTCGTAAGTGCTTGACATCTTTACTCATGTGAATCATTATGGGTGTAATTGTAAATCTACTTATTTTATCAAGAATGTCAATTATATTTTGATATATAAATTATTACATGTTTCAAAGTTGAAATACAAATCTTTTTTATATATATATAAAAATTAATATGATATTAGGATCCTCCAAATCCACGGGACTTTAGAAAAGCTACGGGAACTTCAAGATTTTCTTTGAGAAATAGTATGTAGAGTGTTTGGATGAATGTGGGCATTGTTTTATGATAATTTGCTTTCAATAATCACCTCAATTATTTAAGTGATCATAATAATTTCACCTCTATATTTACACCAGTCAATTTTATAAATTTTTAGTTTCTATCAACCTGTCAAACACGTTTGATCCACTATCTTTGTGTCCTTTTTAATGAAATTTTAAAAGTGTTTTTAAATGGGAGGAAAAAAAAATCTGCCTTATTTTTTCTTATTAAAGAATTATTGTCTATTCTTAAATTTCCAACAACAGGTAACTTATCAAAATAATAACTACAAATAAATAAAACCAATCACATAATCAAATGTTGATAAAATTATGATTCAAATTGAAATTCGTTATGAATCAAATCATATAAAATTAAAATATACTTAAATAATTTTTTTTCAACCTCTTTTTTTATAAAAGATAATATTTTATTATTTAAATTTTTATGTGACATAATTATTCATATGATTTAATTTTAATAATCTTTTAAAAAGATATATATATAATAAAAAAACATTTATACCTTATTTTTAAACATGCAAAAAAATATTTATTTACATTATACGAAAAAAAAATATAAGTACACATGTGAAAGAATTTAAAAGTAAAACTTCATTTGTAAAAGAGTTTATATTATGCAATCAAAGCATATTTTATTATCACTTGATTTCTTAAATTGTAACTATTAATTTGAGCAATATTATATATCACAAAAACAAATGATTTAACACAATCTTATTTGATATAATTTTGTGGGCATAATTAGACTATCCAATCAAAGTCTCCCAAATCATTTGAAATATATCACAAATTTGTAATATTTACAGTTTTCCTATTAATTTACACCTCTTATACCGCCCCGCCCTCCCTCAGTCCATGGAGAATAGCTTCAGTGCTTTATTTCTGAGTTGTAATTCAAAATGCTAGTGAAGTGCCAAGTTAGTCTTATGCTCTATGCCTCTAACTGAAACTGCATAGGTTTTCAGTTTTCACCTACCTAAAACTCTATCAGTAGCTAACTAAGTTGTATTTCTAGGAAATCAATTTCACTTAAGTTCTACTTCTAGGTAGAAGCTTCACTTAGTTGCCAAGAAGTTCATGCAAATAGGAGGGTGAACCTTAGCTAAGGCAAGAATTGAAGAGGGAAGAATCCACAATCCATCTCCACATATTAAACCAGAAGCAACAGCTGGAAGCATTAGAGCTGCCCTCCTATTGTTTAACTTGTGCCACACGAAAACAACCAAACTCCCTACGCACATATCAATTGCGAAGTACGCGCCAACTAGGAAAGGAACTGCCATAGCCATTGGAAGCGGAACCCATTTTCCTATATACTCAGGGCAAAGATCTCTAACCAAGTTTGCTGCCATAGCAAAGGCAAAGAATCCATAGCAGAGCTGTAAACAATGCTGAGGCAGGGCAGAGAAACCTTCAACACTTAGAATTGCCATGTTTCGGTAAATAAGAGCATAGGGAGCTTTATATTCTCCTTTGGGATTCCCTACATCAAAAGCCTTGTAGAAGAGGAAAAAGGTGAGAGGCGCTACTACGCAACCTATAGCTGTCCCAATAGCCTGGCTTAGAAGCATAGTTCGAGGAGATGTCAGAGTAAGATGTCCTGTCTTGAAATCGTGCATAAGATCAGAAGAAATTGAAACAATGGATTTGATCAGACCACAACCAACAAGACCGGCAACAACACCATTGTCTTTTCCGGCGAGGGCAGCAAGTACAAAAAGAGCTACTTTCCCGTAGTTATATGCCATATTCATGTCAGTTAGACCCGCCCCATAAGCATTGCAGAAGCTAAGAGAGGGTGCAAGAATATAGGCCACAACAACATAATACCATTTAAGCTCTGGGAACATCTTTGGTATAACAATTATAGAAATGATGGAAAAGAAAGCATAACCAATGCATGCTACCCAAAAAGGAATGCTCTCTCTTACAAACACCTCATTTCTTTGAAGATCTTCCAGAGCTTGATTTTGGTTGTCTGAAACTGCAGAAGGAAAATTGCAATGTTAGCTATACAAGTAGTAATCTAAATTCTATTAGCAATTCTTCAATCCACACGAGCAAGGCGAGGTTTGGAACCCTATTGCAAGAGGGACGCCTTGCTCTATAGCTTGGATCTTTTAGGAAATACCAATTGCAGAATGCCAATCATAGTAAAAACTAAAAACGATCATGTGTAAAGTCATCCTTACATGTTTTAAGGTTCCTGTTCTTCATTTTGGCATGAATGCTTCTGATAGTGAAAAGCAGTATCTTGAGAAAATTATAGAGCCCATCTCCAAGTATTAGTGCAATTGAAATAAAAACCTGCAGCGCACACATGGATATGAATTTATGTTAAACTTGAATTCAACGGTTCTCTTTTATATTGAAGAGATATGATATTTAAAAATGGATAAAGATGTCTTTTTGCACCTTGTAACCATTGAGACTTTGCATACTGCTCTCTGATAAATTTGCAGGGAACCACTCTCCTTTAAGTCCCTTTATCAAGGGCCACATTATTCCCCAAGAGACCACAGCACCAAGAAGCAATGATAAATTCACAAGATGGGAGCAGATCATTCCTGCTCCAATATATGTCATACTGAAATCGAAATAAAATCTGCAAAGATCAAATTGTTGTAAGTATTTTCCGTGGACAAAACATAATCATTGAAAACTCTAAATTATATCAAATAATTTATAAAGCGTATTAGGACACGTATTTATTTGTTTATTAAATTTCATAATAAGATGAAATAAATATATTTGTAATGTGTAACAGGTCTTATTTGAGGTGTCAAAAAACAAATTTAATAAAAGTTATTTGTGTAATTTCAGCTTGCCCATATGCCCTTTTCTTCTTAAAAGCTCGCGCAATCCTAGGTCAAAAAACATAAAAATATATATGTTTTGTTTTCCCGTCGTAAACATGATGAAAAGCAACCACTATTGAATAGACCAAGTGAAGATATTAGATATCATTATCATCCAGAGAAGCCAAAGACTTCTTTATCAAATTGTTATTCCTTTTCATCTTTGCAAGTCAACTCGTGAACAACGAGTTTGAATTTGGGTTCTCAACATACATGTTCTGCGTTCTTTCCGTATTTTGCAGTATATATTAATATTGCAAGATTAGTTATTTTATCTTACTTTTTTATTACCTATTTTGATTTACAATGGAGTTAAGGATGTATTTGGAATTTGGATTTTTTAAGTGGCTTATTTGAACATCGGTACTCTTCATTTAATTTTAAGGGTGAGATTTTTTTAGGTATATTAAAAAGTTAAACCACCTTTGTGTGATTTATTTTTCTCATTATTTATTATTTTATCGTTATCTATTATTATTAATTTATGCAACCAAATTTGACCTAAAATTCCTTTCTACTAGTGCTAATTTATAACAAATTGGTATCAAAGCTCTATGTTATTTTTTGTTATTTATTGGGACTAATTAAGTTTGTTTTTTTGGATTTATTTTGAACATCCAGTTATCTGATTGATTACATATTTTTTGGATTGTATATTTTTCTATTTAATTTTGGGTTTTTTATCATGACATCAAAATATAAAATTGAGAAATTCAATGGTAGAAATTATTTTAGTCTTTAACGAATGAAGATGAGGGCCATATTAATTAAAGACTAGCTCGTTAAGACACTTGGGGTAAGCATAAATTGTCAAAAAAATTGATTGATAAAGAAAAAATTACATTGATAAAAAATGCTCTTAATTCATTTCAATTATCCTTGTCTAATAAGTTACTACGCGAGGTTGGTGATGAGAAATCTCCCGCACGGTTATAACTTAAATTAGAGAGTTTGTATATGATTAAGTCTTTGAAAAGTTGGTTATATTTGAAACAACGCTCGTACACTTTCAGAAGGTCAGAAGTTATATTTTTACACGATTACTTTGATAAATGGTGGTGTTAAAATTAATTATGAGGAGTTCTATTATGTTCTTTATCTCATTAGTTTGAATAATTTTTTGACACCATGCTATATGGGCGTGCCGCTATTTCTTTGGAAGATGTCAAAATAACGTTATTTCTTTGAAAGATGTCAAAACAACTCTGAATTCTAAAGAGTTGAAGAAAAAAGTGTCTATGGATAATAATGATAGTAGCAATGGTTTATTTGTCAGAGGTAGAACTAGGGGTGTCCAAAAATCAGACCAAACCAAATTAAATTGAAAAATTAGACCGAATCGGACCGAGTTAAACAGTTTTATAAATGACATGGTCCTATCTTGTTTGTATTAACTGAAATCATTTTTCAAACGGTTAGGTCCGGTTATACTAATTTTTGAATCAAACCAGACCGTTATTAATAATATATAAAAAAATTATTTTAAAAATATATTATATAATGTAAATTTGTTCCATAAAGGGGTGTCCAAAAATTTCGAAACCTTAATATCTTTGATGCTAATTTGTTGAGGTTGGTTCGTGATTGTTGGATTTCATGGCGCCGGGAGCAATGGTGACTGCCGCCGATGCTATGTTTCTTTTGTACTATGTTTTGAGTCAAAGGCAATTGGCTAAGAAAATTGGAGACAAATATCGCAGTGGAAACTTCTCGAAATTGAGCAGATCAACGAGGAGAAGGCTTTCTCAGCGACCTGTTCAGGCACACCTTCACGTGGCTTGAATCTATCACAATGTTGTCTAAGACACTTAGATTTATTTAGTCTGACTCTTGGTAAATGGCCAATCGATGATTTGGCCTTTGGGATTAATTATCTCATACACAAGCAAGTAAATCTGTGATTTTGCAAATCGTTTTCAACTTGGATTATTTAATTTTTTTTATTAATTATCTATTTAGATTGTTTCTATTTTCACTGAAATGAGAGAATTTGATGTGTTGTTGGAGTTGATTTTGGATTGAGGGTGTAATTTGATTATATATTTGCAGGGTAATTAACAAGTTGTGAGTATGTATGTCGGTAGTGATTGTGTTCAGCTCAGGGGACCCAAAATTATAACGAAGTTGCATTATTACTTGAGATTGTTGAGCCTTTGTATGCTATTCTCAAAGAAGCTTGTTATGGTATTTATAGATTCCGTTGACTACTGTATGGAAGATGTTCTTTTTCATAAGAATAAGGCTGCCAGTCTTTACTCTTAATATATTTTTGTTTATTAATTTGAAACTCTTTCTCGTTTGAGTCTCAATCTAATATCTGAGTTCTTTATTTGCTTGGTTTATTACCACTTTGGTTTATTATTTAATATTTTTTATGTCTGATGTGAGCTAATGCATGAAAGTTTGTTATGCTATTATCCTTAACTATTTATGTAAAGTTGAGATTTTAATTCCTTCTGTTGGCCTAATTTAATTAAAAAAATGGCCTTGGAGGTGGAAAGCTAATTCTATAAAACCGTGTGGTGATTCAACATGATAAATTGGGTTCAACATTTTAAGTATGGAGAAGAGGAAATAGATATGATAGTTATGAATAGATTGATGGTTTTAGTAACGAACCGGATTGGACCGTTAAAAACTGTTAATCAAACTGAAGAGAAGCCAAAGAATTCTTTATCAAATTGAAGTCATTGTTATTCCTTTACATCTTTGCAAGTCAGCTCTTGGACAACGAGTTTGAATTTGGGTTCTTTCTTGTATTTTACGGTATAAATTAATATTGCAAGATTAATTCTTTTATATTGCTTTCTTATTACCAATTTTGATTTGCAACAAAAATTTGGATGTATTTGGGATTTGGGTTTTTGAGTGGCTTATTTTAACATTGATGTTTGTACTCTCCGTTTGGATTTTGATAGTGAAATTTTCTCGATGTGCTGTCAACAGTGGAATAGACTTTTCACATTGAAAAGTTGAACCACTTAATCCTCTTTGTATGCTATTTATTTTTCTTATTACTTATTATTTTTCGTTACCAATTTGTGCAACCAAATTGGACTCGAACTTCGCTTCTGCTAGTGTTAATTTAACAAGGTACATAGGCTTGTTACACTCATAAACCTATAGAGACCCATTAGGTTTAGGGTTCTATGTTGACGTTCTATTATATGTCTTTGAGTGCAACCATTCCCATAACTACACACCAATCTTAACTTATTCGAAGGTATAGAATTGAAGCATCAATATAGATCCATTTCTACAATGATCCTAATAAACAAGTATGTTTAGTATTTTTAATCATATGTATTATTTTTTGAAAATCAACACCAACTCAATAAATGGAGTGGTTGAAGGATGTAGAAAAATAAAAAGGAGTGATTGAAGGACATAGAAAAGAGAAATGTGTAGAATGTGATAATATTTATGTGGTTAGTCTTAGTTTTATATTTGTATGGTGTATATTGCATGGTTTGGACTATAAATAACCTACCTTACATTTGGTTTAATTATCCAATCAAAAATCAATAAGTCTTTGTATTCTTAGTTTGAGTATTAGTTGAGAACTTTCTCTTTGATTGTTTGTGTTTTTCTTCCATTTGTGAGTTACTTTTAAAAAGTGTTATAGTGTCTTTTATTGTTTATAATAAAAGTAATTTGTTTACTTGTTTGGATCCAATATTAGTAAATTTAAAGTTGTATATTCTAAATTTTACAAAACATTATTGACACAAGTAATATTTGGGTGTTTGTGATCAAATATTTTAAAACGAACTTCTTCAATCAAATGATGATTGTCGAACAAATCAAAGTACCATAAATTGTGAAACAAAGATGCAATGCACATACGAATTTTTCCAAGCTTTGAGCCCAAATGTTGGGAACTGAGAGAACCCACACTGGTCTCCACCTGAGTAAAACCACTGAAAGAAACCCCACAGAAAACTAATGGAAAAGAACTTCATGAACCCATGAACTTGCTTCCTGCAACAAAAACATCTACTTATTTGAGTCATTTATTACTCATTTTTTATTTTTGTTAAAACAAGGGGAGGCAGTTATTCATAAAATTCAATGCTTACTTAGCCATTTTGTCTCCTTTAGGAGTATGGAACCCATTAATAAGAACAGCTGTAGCAGTTCCACTTGGATATGTTAATTTGTAGTCTATTATCATGATCTGCAGTTCAATCCAAAATGCATGAACGCACATTTCAGTAACATATAAACAAATTTCATCGAGTATCAGTGGCTGTGGATTACTAGAGGCTCGTTTTATAATGAATTTTGTTTTTAAATTATGTTTTCTTGTGTTTGAAATTAGTTTTTTGTTTTCAATTCACTTAGGGAAAAAAAGAACTTGTTTGCTAAAAAAAAAATTTCTTGTTTCATTCCCTCTTCAGTCACAACAAATAAATATAAAATTAACCGATGAAAGGAAAAATGAAATTAAAATATGAGTATAAGTTTTTATTTTTTAAGTTTCAAAAATAATAAAAAGTGTGTAAAAATAGATTTAAGTTACAACCTGATTTTAAACTTTGAAAATTGAACAAAAACTATAACTTAAAAACAAAATTAGTAAATAAGGGGTTTTATTTTTCTTCTGCTTTTGTTAAAAAATATTTTAGAAATAAGCAGATGAAGCTTCTGTATAGAAACAAAAAAATGTGATTTCTAAATATGAAAGCCTTATGTCCAAAGGGAAAAAAAATAAATCCAAATCACCCTTATAAGTGTGGACTGGTAGAACTTCAAACTTATTATCATTATACTAAAGAATCAATAAAGCAAACACCTCCAATTACTTAGGTGAAAAATGAAGGAGACAAAACTTGTACCTTTCTAAGAGGAACCAAAGATAGCAGCCCAACAAAGCTACTCACAAAAAGGAAACCAGTCATCCAACCCATTCCAGGCTCCTTAGTGCTTCCAGGAGTATTGCCTTCTGTATCTACTCCTGCTTGCTCATAAGTCTTCCTATTCATACCCAAGAGATAAGATCCAAAACCACCTGCCGGAACACAAATGCAAATGAGAACCAACATCGAATCACTATTCGATGAAAGCAACCAAAAATAAATCAGTGAAATAAACTAGAGTAAGGGTCAGTTTCGATTTGCTTGTTGTACTTCTATTAAAATTTGTAAAATTGATTTTAGAAGAAAGTTCCTTGTGAAACTCATAATTTTTGTTTGAGTGTCAATTTGGATATACTTATCTTAGAAGTGATTTAAAATGAAGTGGTTTGTTTAAAAGTAATTTTAAAAGAAGCATTTAGGTGCTTGAAATGAAAATGTTAAAAGTAGTTTTGAACAACACTTTAGTAATTATTTTAAGAAGGGAACATGCAACTAAAAGTACTTATCTTAAAAATAAGTATTATTTCTTCTAAAAGCATTAATAATGCTTCCAAAAAAATTTGGAAACACTTCTCTTGGAGACTGTTAAGCACCTCAAATGCTTTGGGTGATTAGGAACTATTTTTAACTAAAAGAAAAAACAGTTTCAAATATATCCTAAATCATGTCAATAAGCACAAAATATACTTTATGGGCCTTATATATATAAATAAATAAGTGCTTTTTTTTTAAAGAATGCCTGACCTCCAACAGAAATACTATAACATGCAACTGCACAAGTCTGAATGATAGTGTTCTCCTGCCGTGTAAAGGGTGTTGATACAATTCCAGCCTTTTGAAGCAGCTTAGTCCAAGTTCGGATGAAAACATAAGCAAGAAGAGCAGCTGAGACATTGAGATTGGGAACTAAACCAGTGGTAAGGTTAAGCTTCATCACAATGACACTGTAAATGATACCAATCACTAAACTAGCTATGAGCCCACGAATTGTTATCTGTTTCGTCCATGGTTCAGTTTTATTCAGGTCCTCTGGTTCGTGTCCTATCTCTTCTACGTCCTGTCTCTCAAAGCTTTCAATCTCGATTGATCCTTCCTCATTTGTGTTCCCCATTACAATAAAATTGTTCTCCTAGTGATCAAAATCAGCAAAAGTTTCCAACTTTAATAGATTCATTGAAATTAAACCAATAAACAAACATTATTTTTGACATTAAGAAACACAACCAATGAGCAAGAGTTTTCAACCAATAAAATAAAGCTTAACTATACTATTAATCCCTAAATTTTGAGCAAATTCACACATAGATTCTTAAACTTTTAAATCCTTTAATTTAGTCTCAAACTTTTAAATTTTTTTACATATATCCCTAAATTTTCAAATTCTACAATTTAGTCCCAAATTTTTAAAAATTCATATATAGGTTCTAATTTGACCACTAAAATATATATTTCTGAATCAAAAATCTATGACATGTGTGACAAAACAAAACAAAAAAACACATTTTTAACATCAAGAAACAAGAGCAATGAACTCAATGACATTAAAGAGAGACACTTAGAGATGATATCTAAACTGAGATATTAGAATTTAATTAAATTACAAACTGATTCAATTAATTTAACCAATTAAATTCTATCACCACAATTCAGATAAAAAGACTTTTCCAAGATGATTTTGTGTCCCCATTATTATTAAATTGTTTTCATGGTGATCAAAATGAGCAAAATTGCCTACTTTTATGCCTTCATGGGATTCGGTTGAATTCAACCAATCAACAAACACCACTTTTTTAACATCAAGAAACAAGAGCAATGAACAAGACTACAAGATTAAAGCTCTCAAAGTTTAAGCATTTGAATTTTGATGAACTAAAAAATACAAAAGGGGAAGAAGAAAATATTAAAACCCAGTAACTATCTTACCTCAACCTATCTTCTGTTTTGAAGCTCCGGCGTATAAATATCATGAACTCCGTAAATGGTTATTCAGAGAAACGAGTTCACGCACAAAAGGTAAAGACTTTACTCTGCTTTGGCTCGCAACAAATCTTCAAATGGTAAAAACATGACACCCACAATACCGAATTTGGCTTATGAATTTAATAGAAGAGTTAAATACTTCTCATAAAGTAATAATTACAAAATGCCCAAAAGAAAATTTCTTAATCGGTAATCCATAAATCAAATTGGGAGAAATATTACATGAAAAAGGAGTTAAAAGAAGACTCAATACATGTACTACAAAAGAAGTACAAAACAGGGCTTGTAGTACACCAAACTGCTTTTCAATAATAGCTAAACTGAAGCTTGAAAAATGTTAGGCTATGATTTCAAACCCCCCTTGAAGTTGACTTAACCCATTGTGTCTAATAGAAAGAGAGAGAATCAGAGGAAGAGAACAGAGAGTGGCTGTAATGGGATTGGTTTAGTGCTGGGAGAATTTGGGGTGATGGCTAAGGTTTTTTCTTTGAAAGTGTCTCTTAGAATGAAACGCGAGTGCATTACAAACAGTGGAAATTAACTTTTTTTTATTAATTTATTTTTAAAAAAATTAGATTAATATTAAATTTATTATATTAATTTTAAATTTTATTAAATTAAAATATAAAATTATTACATATTTTAAAAATAATCTATATAATTTATCAACATGGTGAACCCTGTACTGGAGAAGTGGAAAAATGGCCCTTGATGTCAATGAAAGATTTTGACGTTAAAATGGCTTTCGGATGACTCTAAGGAGGATACCAAATTTATAGTTTTATATTCATATTAGTGTGCTATTTGATTAAAAAAAAATTAAATAAATAATTTTATTATTTTACAATATAATATATTATATTAATATGAATATAAATTTATGTAAATAATTTATCAAAAAGAGGAGAATGAATGTATAGTCTTAATCAAATCGTGTCCTTTGATCTTGTTTGATGCAACGGCTATGAATTGGTCAAATAGAACTATCTTTCAATAAAATAAAATAAAAAACAAAAAACCTGTTTCGTAATTATTTCAATATTTTACATTCAAGCTAATATTTAATTTAAAAATAATATATTACTTAATATATATATATATATAATTACTCTCAAAGTTTAATCTATGACAAGTTATCATTCGTGTGCAAAAATATCGCAACAAATGGAACAAAAATATATATTTGTTTGGTTTGCTTTTAAATTTTTCAGAAGGAATGAAGTATGAATTAGTAAGACTTTGAAATCCAAAATTAATCAAAAATAGGTATATAATAGTTTTATTATATTTAATTTATTTTTCCTTCTTTGAAATCCTAACATATCAGTTTAGACTTCTACAATCTTAATATTTTTTTTTCATTATACGTTTATATATCACGTAGATAAAGCAATTCAAATTAACAGCGTATATTTCACAAAATAAACTATTTAAAAGCTTAAAATTGTAGCATTTAAATAGTATCGATTATAATATTATATACGATAAATAAATTATAAACCATAAAGTTTGTATAAAATTATTTTAAATAAATAAAAAACTATATGGTATAATTTATAAGTAAAAAAATAACACTTTAAAATTCAATCAATTTATCCGATACAAAACATCTAAAAATTTTAGATTGGATTAAATTAATTTTACAGCTCAAATAATTTCAGTTCCACTCTTGTTTTTCTATAATTGCTTACAATGAATTGGCAAGAGTTTTAACTCAACACCAAATTGAGGACTTTGCAAACCTTTAGTTGTGAAGTTAATTGTCATTGTGAAAATTTAATATATTCATATTAATTAATATTATTAGACATTGATTTGGTTTAACTTTTACACATTTTTATTTATAAAAATAAAAAATTATGATGATCAAGATGCTGTGTTACATGTCAATATTTATGATTTTCCTTTGTAAGTTTTCAATTTTTTGAAAACAAGACAAATAAGCTTGTGTGCTTAAGTTATCTTAGATTAGCATATTAAAATAATAATAAATCAATATATTCAGATATACATAATTATATATAAAAAAAACTGATATATATTAATTACAATTATAATTATATAATTGTACTCTATATAAATACCGTTAAAAAAGAAAGTCATGCGGCTTAGCTAGGCTTCCGTGGGAAGCATCTTCATCGTATAGAACATGCAGAGAAATCACACATTAAAACCCTCTTTCTGTGTGAAACAGAAATACAGAGAATAAGGATCATTTTTTCTTTGCTTTTCGTTTTACTTAATTTTCCTGAAATGTTCGTCAAGTGTTAGGTGGATATTGATCCACTCCAATTCTACTCCATAAACTTTATGAAGTGCTTTGGGAACTCAAATACTAGTATTGTGATAGATGAAACTTTATTTCTATTCATACATTAGGAAATAATAACTGTACCAGCATTGATATAATTTAAATTGTTATCGATTAACAATTATATGATTCATTAGGAATAATTTTATCTGATAATAACAATATTATACTGTAACTAACTGTGCCAGTATTTTATGTTTTATTGTAACAATATTATTATTCGTTCAGAATATAAATAAGGGAAATATTAAATGAACAAAAAGTCGTGTAAAAATTTTACACATTTATATTTACATCAATTATAATGTATCATATTATATAATTTTCTTAAAATGAATAAAATTAAATTTATTTATTTTAAAATTGTGTTAATATATAAGGTAATATGAATATAAATATATATGTTTTTAACATTCATTCATTGTAGCTATATTAATAAGGAAGGGAAATGCTAAATAAATAAATCACACATATGTTAATTATGATGTGTCATATTATATAATTTTCTTAAAAAAATAAAGGATGAATGTTAGCATAAATTTATTAACTTTATTAAAAATATATTTTTTAAATCTACATTTATTTGATAGGATAATATAAATCTATTAATTTTGTAAAAAAGTTATAAAAATTTATTTTCAAAAAACATACAAGATGCACGTTATGTGTTGTCAAAAATAAGTAAAAAATGTTGTATGAAAATGATTGAATGATTTGATCTTATGATTTCTTTCTATTTATAGATTTTACAAAATATAACAAAATTGTCTATGGATAGCTGTGGATAGTTGTAAACAGCTATGGATAGTTGTTTATGGACATTTGTGGACAACCATGAATTGCTGTCTATAAACAACTATGAACATTTATTTATGGACAATTATTTACAGCTAAAAATGACTATGGATAACAATTGTGAACAACTAAATGAATATGAATAACAAATTATAACAAAGTTGTTATGGACCGTTAAACTATCAATGGAACACAACAAAGTTGTTATGGATAGCCAAGTTGTCCATTGACAACTCCCTTCAAATTGATGCGGGTTGATCAACAAACATTAATTTGCGACTTAGGAAGCAATGTCAATGACGAGTGAGAGACTTGGTAAAGATATCAACAATTTGTAGTTTAGTAGAAATATGTGGAAGAGTGATAACACGAGCATCAAAAGCTTCACGGATAGAGTGACTATCGACTTCAATATGCTTTGTGCGCTCATGATAGACAGGATTGGTCGTAATTTGAATAACACTTGTATTATCGACATGTAAAGGTGTAGGATCGATCTCAGAGAAGTCTAACTTAGTTAGCAAACCTCGAAGCCAAATAATTTTGGAATAAGCAAGAGACATTCCTCGATACTCAGATTCTATAGATGACTTAGAAACTCTGTCTTACTTCTTACTCTTCCAAGAGATTAATGCATCACCTAAGAACATGCATCAACCAGTGATGGAACGACGTGTATCAGCACAACCAGCCCAATCAGTATCGCTATAAGCAACAAGATGAAGAGAATTGCCTGAAGGAAAGAATAAGCCATGGACATAAGTGCCCTGAACATAACGTATGATCCGATAGACAACAGCCAAATGAAGATGACGAGGAGCCTGAAGAAATTGGCTAATTTGTTATACAACAAAAGAAATATCTAGTCTAGTGATGGTGAGATAGACAAGGCTACCCATCAATTTTCGATATAAGTTGGGATCAACAAGTAAGTCACCTTCCTCTTTGCGAAGCTTGACATTTAATTCCATGGAAGTATCAATAGAGGTAACTTCCTACAGTTCAACCGTAGTCACCAAATCACTAGCATACTTGTGTTGATTGAGGGAAATACCAGAGGGGTTACGATGCATCTCAAGACCAAGAAAATATGTAAGAGACCCAAGATCCTTCATATGAAATGATTGTGAGAGATGGGTCTTGAGCTGGACAAGTAAAGTAAAATAAGAACCAATGATCACAATATCATCAACATAAACCAAAAGGACAACAATACCTATGTTTGATTTTTGAAGAAACAATGAAGTGTCATACTTGCTCTGGGTGAAAGAAAATTGTAATAAAGTGGTTCGAAATTTTTCAAACCACACTCGTGGAGCTTGTTTAAGACCATAAAGAGAGCAACGAAGTTTACACACATTGGATGTCGGAGAGGAAAATAACCCAAGAGGTGGCTTTATATAAATACATTCTTTAAGATCTCCGTGAAGGAAAGCATTCTTAATATCCATCTAATGTAGTGGCCAATCATTGGAAGCAACAAGAGCTAGAATCGTTCGAACATTAGTCATTTTAGCCACAGGAACAAAGGTCTTCTCATAATTAATACCATATTCTTGTTTGTTCCCAAGGACAATAAGTCGAGCTTTATAATGATCCAAACTTCCATCAGAGCGAACCTTGACTGAGTAAACCCATTTGCAACCCAGAGGAACTATAGTGGAAGGAAAATACTCAATGTCTCAGGTGTGATTGGCCTCTAGAGTAGCAATTTCTTCCTGCATAGCTTGGCGCTAACAATCATGTGAGTAGCATGTAGGAATATCAAAATTGGACAATGCAGTAGTAAGAGATGAAATAAAATTGTTAGAAGAAAAACCATACCTATCAGGGGGTATAGCCACTCGAGAAGAGCGGCGTACTAAAGGCTCTAAAGGTGCTGCAACTGACTGACTCTGGTGTATGTTAGGATCAAATATCGGGTGAGTCACCAGAAGAGATTGTAGGCAGGATTGTCTTGTATACACCATTCCTAGTTTGAAGCAAGAACTATTTTGAGGAAGAGCTAAGAACTGGTGCTCAAAGGAGGGAAGGACTACAGTAGAAGAAAAAGGGCACAAAAAACAAGAAAAAATGTTGATTTTCAAAGAAAATAACATTTCTAGAAAAACATGTATGATGTAATGTAGGATCATAGCAAATAAATCTCTTTTGACACACATTATATCCTAAAAATACTCATCTAATAGATTGAGCAGATAATTTATTTCGCTCATGAGGTGGTAAATGAACAAAACATACACAACCATAGATATGAAGATTATCATAATTAGGTTGCTTAGTAAATAAGCGAAAATAGGGAGATTCTATGTGTAAAACTTAGAAAGATAAACGATTAATCAAGTGAGTAGCAGTCTTTAAAGCCTCAATCCAGAACATGGATGGAACAGAATATTCTAACAAGAGAGTACGTACCATATCAAGAAGATGACGATTTTTGCACTAAACTACTCCATTTTATTGAGGAGTAACAGGACATGAACGTTGATGAATAATACCTTTAGAAGCCAAGAATACCTGAAACTTAGTGGACAAATATTCACCATTAGAATCTGTGCAAAATGTCTTAATATTTGTAGAAAATTGATTTTCAATATATGCTAAAAACTCGATGAAAGTACAAAAAATCTCATATTAGAGAGAACAAAATAAACTCAAGTGAATCTGCTATGATCATCAATGAAAGTTACATAGTATTTAAATTTTTCATGTGAAGTAATCGAGGAAGGTCCCCAAATATTACTATGAATAAGATCAAAGCAGTGATAAGCTCTACTAGTATGCAAAAGAAATGGAAGAGTTTTGTTTTTACCAAGTTTACAAGAATCATACTCAAAAGGTAAAGAAGAACGTTCTTTATTACCAAAAAAACCTAAGTTCAATATATGAGATAAGAGTTTAGTATTGGGATGGCCTAAATGACGATGCCACACCATACTCAGATCAGGAATATTATTACAAGCAAAAGACTTAATAGAAGGAATTGGATAAAGTGTTGGAATAGGTAAAAGTAATGGAAACAAACGTCTCACTTTAGGTCCCTTCACGATCGACTCCCTTGTTACCTAGTCCTACACAATACAACCATCACCAGAAAAGTTAACAACATAATTGTTATCAACTAATTGACCAACAAAAATGAGATTTGTAGAAAGTTGAGGAGCAAGAAACACATCGGTAAATATAGAAGAAGCATTTCCAACAACTTTGATTGGCAAAGAATTGTCATTGGCAGTCTGAATAGTAGATTGACCAACATAAGGCCGAACATGAGACAACGTTGTGGGAGTATTCATCATATGTAGTAGAATTTTTACCATGAAATCTCATTGTAGATAATGTCGAAATTAGCATCTATTGCAGCATTTCAGGAGTATAGTAAGTTGTTGCAAGAGGTGCAAGATTAGGAGAAGCACTTGAGGAAGACATATGTGCTACAATAGTTACTATTAAAGAAACAACAACAGAAGTCTGAAATGCTTAGGTCTGATGATTATAGGGGCGAATACGACATTCTTTGATAATATGGTTTTTTTCTTGTAATAAGAACAACATTTTTTGGGACAATTTGCAGCAATATGCCCATATTCTTTGCAGCAGAAACATTGCAAATTTTTAGAAGACATAGCTGACCCACATCCTTGGGTTGCATAAGTCATAGTTGTCATCGTGGAACTTCCATAAGATTGTTCCAGAATAGCTTGAGTACTAAGATGTTGTTTTTTGCGAAGTAACTCACTAAAACAAATATCCAGTAAGGGAACAGGAGATCTATTCAATAGAGAAGAGCGAATTGATTCATATTTCGAGCGTAATTTCATAATAAATTGATGATGCTTACTAATCTTGTGAAGATTTTGAATAGTTGATATAGTAGCAACAAGAACATTTGTTGTAACTAAATCAGGATATTCATGCTAAAGAGTCAAAAATGTTGAGTAATAATCCTGGATGGAAAGATTACCATGTTGGAACATGACAATCGCATGTTCCAACTGAAAATGACGAGCATCATTGTTTTGATGATAAACTTTCTTTAAATAATTCCACATGGATTGAGCAGACCGATGAGCCATCAAGTAGAGTAATTTTTTCCTGTAAACTTAACACATACTGGTGTAGTGTCTATTGCAAAACTGAGATAAGGACCTTGAACAGAGATTGCCGAAGAACACTTGTTTAGCAGAAAATGCTAGAAAATATCAAAGAATATTTCTTTAGAAATATAATGCCGAAATCAAAGAAAGTGAAAAAGTGACCTTAAATAGAGATTGCAGAAGAACACTTGTTTAACAAAAAATTGCTAAAAAATATCAATGAAGATTTCCTCAGAAATAGAAAACCAATTTTTTTTTCAAAGAAGCTCTGATACCATGTCAGAAATAAGTAAAGAATGTTGTATGAAAATGACCGAATGATTTGATGTTATGATTTCTTTTTATTTATAGACTTTATAAAATACAACAAAGTTGTTTATGGATAGTTGTTTATGGACACTTGTGGACAACAATGAATTGTTGTCTATAGATAACTATGAGCAACTATTTATGGATAGTTGTAGACAACCATGAATTTGTCTATAAATAACTATGAACAACTGTTTATGGACAATTATTTACAAATAAAAATGATTATGGACAATTAAATGAATATATACAACAAATTACAACAAAGTTATTATTGACACCTAAACTGTCAATAGAACACAACAAAGTTGTTATGGACAACCAAGCTATCCATTGACACGTGTGACCCTTCTTAAAAAAGTATATGATATGTGTCTAGTATATGTGTGACACGTATCTGACAACATTTTTAAAAATAAGTTTACGTAATTATTTTTGTAAGGATAATAAATTTATACTCTTGTTAAATAAATACTCTATAATATACTTTTAGATAAACTTTTTTCCAAAATTAACCATGTTTTTATTTCTAAAGTTTTTTCCCAAAAATAAAGTTATTTTACTTAGAACATAATAATTGATAGAAAATTTTGTGGTCAAGAAGTATATTCATTTATACATTTTAATAACCAATTGTAGTATATTCTGAATAAAAATTTGATTATATATAAGGGAAATTCCTATCTCGTTAGAAAATTAGATACAAAATTTAAATCTCAACATATGTGTCTATGTTTTGAATCTATATAAAAAATAACATCTATGCTAACTTATGATTAATAATATCACTTATAATTTTAAATAATCTAGATAAAGACATGTCATCTATGTCAATGCAAAAGTGACCTACTACCTGGTCAGTTTTTTTTTTTTTTTTTTAAATTTATACTTTACTAACTCTAAGAAGTAAATGAATAATAAAAGTGATTGCATCAACACAATTCCCTAACATTCCTTAATTTCTTACCTGTACGGTTATACTCACGGTTTTCTTTTTTGTTAATACTAATTTTAGACCCGTAGATAATTACATAAAATATAATTATATTAATAAAACTATTTATTCTAAAATAATTATTTAAATTAATATATAATTTATTATATAATACATTTATGCTTGTCTCATATTTAACGTTAATATTGAATTTAAAACACTAACATTACTTATAAGAAAATATAAACAATGTTATATTATTTAAATTTAATAAGTATATAGTAATGTTGATTATTGAACAATAATTAGTATTGTTTTGTAATTTTTGATTTAAAAAATATTTTTAGACACAATTTTTTAAATATAATAAGTATATATGAACAATTTGATATTTATTAATGTAAAAAAGTGCAAAAAATAACTAATAAATAGTAAAAAACACAAAAAATAAAAAATGAAGGAGATATAAGTGTATATTGATATTTATTTGTGTATTAAAAAGTAGAAAATAACTAAAATCGTAGACAATAAAACTAATAAAACAATTATCTATAAAATATGTATTTATTTTAAAGACATTTTAATATTTATTTATGTGTAAAAAATGTAAAAACATTGAAATGAAAGAATTATAAAAAAATTATTTATTTTATGAATATTTTAATATTTATTTATGCGTATAAATAAAAAATATATTTATTTGTATGAAAAAATAGCAGAATAGTAAAACGAAACAATAATCAATGTATTATTCATTAGTTATTCTTACTTTTTATATATAGTATCAGATAATTATAAAAAAATGTATTTATTATAGGAATATTTTAGTATTTATTTACGTATATAAATAAAAAATGTATTTATTTTATGAATTTTTTGATATTTATTGGTGTGTATAAATAAAAAATATATTTATTATAGGAAAATTTTAATATATATTTGTGTGTAAAAAAGTAATAAAATGAGAAAATAATCTATGTAGATAGATAAGTAAGAAAACGATAAAATATAAAATTAAAGTTAAAAAAAATAAACGAAAAAGAAAGCAGCATGGAAAACAACCAAAACTTAAAAATTTTATACATATATAAAGATAGGAATATGTAATTGTCCTTTGGAAAATATTTTAAATATATATAAAAGATTGAAATCAGCCAACAACATTCTCTACCTAGGATGAATATTTTATTTTCACATAATTAAAATAGTAACTATTCATAAAAATACATTTTTTTTTTAAAAATATACTAGTCAAGTCATCAATTAAATATAGGACAAAATTAATTATTACATGTTAAATTATGGTTATTTGAAACTGAATATATATGTATATATATATATATGTGTGTGTATAAATACATAAAAAATGATACTCTTAATATTAAACATAAAATATTTTAAATAATTAAATTAAATTTTGTTTATTTTTACTTAAAAAACATACATTAAATTGATAAAAAAACATACATTAAATTAATGTTAATAAAGTAAATAATTTAATAGAATTAATTTTAACTTAATATTTTATTTTTATTTTTTTAAAATGTTAAAACATAAGAAGTATGATTGAGTCATGAAAATACTATTATCTTCGTAATTAGGGGTTATTTTTTAAATCTACTTAATATTATAAAATTATAATATTATAATAATGGTTATTAGCATAATTATTTTCTTAATATTCTTTATTTATTACATAAAGTAATTAATGAACCCAATTAAATATATAAATATAATTAAAAAAATTATATTTATCTAAATATTAAATAAAGTGGTATAATTTTATTAACAAATATAATTAAAATTTATATAATTATACTAAATAAAAAATTAGTATATTAATTATAAATATTATATATTTATGATATATGATAATATCACGTAATCATGATCAGCATTGCATGTCGCAGGCAGCAAATATAATCGGAGTTAATCTCCCACCAAGTTCCAACTACGATGAATTACTATGGTTTGTGACAATAAAATATTACACCATGGTGATTGGTGTCCAAGCCATTGACGTGATTTGTACAATGTTGTCATTTGTGTATTATAGTAGTTAAAAATTACATATAATTTTCTTTTATTTAACTTTTTTAATTAAAGTGATAAAAAAATTATTAATTTTTATTAATTAATTATGATTTAATTTTATTAAACATTTGTCCAATTTGATCGGTTAAAATTAGATAATTTTTCAATTAGTAAGAGTTTTATGAATCGATCACTAGATTATCAAAATTGAGTTTGACACCTATTTAACTGAATTTGATACATATTTAACTAAATTAAACAGTTATCAAATTACCTCGATTTTGATCGGACATTAACCCCACTCATTAAAATTGAATGAAACACATGGTTAATTAAATTTAATAGTTGTTCAAATAGTTAGATTTTGATTGATCAATAATCATACTCATTGAAGTCAAATTTGATACATGATCAACTGATCTATTTTTAATCGAGATGTGACCCCAATCATCGATTAATATATATTTGAATAACTTATTACCTCGATTTTGATCGAACGGTAACCCTATTCGTTGAAATAGAATGAAACACATGGTTAATTAAATTGAACAATTGTTTAAATAGTTGGATCTTGATTGGTCGATAATCATACCCATCAGAGTCAAATTTAACACATGATCAATCGATCGATTTTTAATCGAGATGTGACCCCAATCGTCGATTAATATGTATTTGAATAATTGATTATACATATTTTCTTTACATTTGGTTATATACTTAGTTAAATAATTATTTAACACTGTTTTGTAAAATTTGACACATGTTTCTAGTTAGATGTCTAACTTTATTGTATCCAATTAGATATATGTTCAATTATGTATTTATTAAAAGTATAATAAAAATAATAATAAAATTACAAAATATGACATGGAATAGAAACAATGATATAGGATCATGTGACTTATTTGCTATATAAACAAATAGGATATTTTTTGTGTTGTTAAAAAATCTATTTCTCAATTGTGATATGTTATTGCAAGTTATAATAAAATATAAATTATAGGTAAAAAAATATACTTTGTTATTTTTATCTATAATTTTATTAAATCAATTATAATTATACCATAATTTATAATATAAAAAAGAATTAAATAAAACTCATTTTTATCCATAGACATAAAGGATCGGGTTTGATTTAGAGGCTTAATGGGATGCAAATGACCGAAAAGAAAAAGAGACCAAGCTGAAGACTGAAGCATAAGGGTCCAACTAGAAGGCCCATAATGACCCTCCTAGGCTTCTACAGAGTCCAGGACCTCACCATAAAAATCTCCAACTGCTAACTAGTGCAAGCAAGAAGCGAAATGGTATAAATAAAAGATTTAATATAGATGATATTTAAATTTAATAATAAAAAATATAAAAATAATATTTTTAATAATTAAAATATTATATATATATATATATATTATAGAAAGTTTAAAATAATTCTAAATAAAAGATTCACTATAGATGATATTTATATATAATAATAAAAATATAAAAATAATATGTTTAATAATTAAAATATATAGTTTATATGTACATATATATTATAAATATTAAAATAACAATAAATATAATAGTTTTTAGTATTTATAAGATTTTATGGATTATGAATTAAGGTTTAGAATTTAAAATTTAATGATTAATAAATAAATATTATTAATAAGTTAATATTTTATTCTTATTTAAAAAATTTCTTCTGATTATTGACCTTATATTTTTTATAATAAATAATACATATATCAATACTAATTCAAATAAGAAAATATCCAATTAAATAGATGTTTAAATTGAGATGGATTAAGATGCATTAATTTTAAAAACACATTTAATTTTATAACACATGATGTTTAATTTTTAATGAATAGGATGATAGAATTCATTTATATTAAGTTGTTGCTATTGTTTTGTATTTTAGTTTAAAAGTAATATCACTTAGAATCTTTTTTATAAATAAATGTTAATTAAAGATAAAATATATATTGTTTTTTAAAGTAATATTTTATTATAAAAATAATAAAATAATATAATTTTTCTTAATTGATTTATTTTTTTAAAATCTAAATAACTAAATGATCAAATGATATAAATAATCTAATCTGTAGATTTTTATCATGTTTTTCTCCAAATTTTAATAAAATAGAATGATATTAATTAAAATATTACATTTTTTTCAAATAAATCTACAAATATAAAGGAAAGTATTTACGTGGTTATTAAATTTATGTTTTTGTAACTATTTAATCCCTGAATTTTTAATTATTATATTGTAGTAATCTTATTTTTAAAGTTTATGATGTCGTGTAAAAAACATTTTAATCCTTAAATTTTATTAAAATTGAGCATTTTTAATCCATAAAATCTTAAATTTTAAGAATTAAAGTTTACATTTTTTTTAAATTTTACTTTACTTAAATGTCTTGGTTAGAAATACAGGGAATAGAGTATTTCATTATAAGTTTAGTGATCTTCCTACTATCACACCTAAAATATCCATACACTTCAATAAAATTGAACACTTTTAGTTCATAAAATCTTAGTTTGTGTTTAATAATTTGTAATGAAAATCAATCGAAAATCGAAATGAGAATGAATCGAAATAAATGTGTTGAATCTTTTTGACAATATTTATTAACAATTTGTAAGAATCTAAATATCCAAAAAATAGATTATATTTAAAATATGAAGTAAACATCTAGAATAGAAATCAAGGGTAATAAAATTCCACTTTATAAATTATTATTGTAAATAAATTATTATTTATGTTTAATTTATAATTAATATATTAATTTTTTTAATAGTTAATATAATAATATTTTTATTTTTAAATAAAATTTAAATTTTAGTTAAGTGATTATCATTCTAGGTGAAAAATTAAATAATAAAAAATTAGTTAAATAAATTTTAAATATAAACTAAATTTATATTATAATTTTAAATCTTACCATAAGGATATTTTTAAAATATTATAATTTTTTAGAAGGTAAAATTATTCAAAAAATTATATTAAAAAATTAAGAAACTAGAATGAAAATAAATCATAAGGGAGGGCTGAAAATAAAATTTGAAGGAATTCGAGAATAAGAGAAATTTAGGAATCATTCTTAATGTATCTTTTTTTGTCAAATAAATATGAAAAATATAGTTATTTGCTTTCTTTCCTTTCTCATTTTCAATTGTAAATGCATCTTTAAAATTTAAGAATTAAAATACATATTTAAGAAAAATACATATGTATATTATTTAAAAATATAGGTACTAAAATATTATAAAGATATAAGTATAATAATGTTAGTACTATCGTAACTAAAATATAAAAATAACGTGAAATATAAAATATGATTATTTATAATGTAAAAGTTGAAAGAATAAAAATGATAGTATATATTTTTTGAGTGATTTAAGTTAGGATAATTTTAAATTAGATGAGATGATATGTAATAATTATGAACCATGAATATATTAAAAAAATTAAATGAAATATGAGATAGAATGATATAATCCACATTAATTAAAGAACTCACAAAAAATTACAAAAAAAAATAATACATTTAAAATTTATAATAATACAAATGACATATCTAATTAAATGATTATAAATAATCATAGTTTAATTTAAACATAAAAAATGAAATAATGTGTTAGATTGTTTTTAATAATAAAAATATATAAAATAAATATAAAGAATGATATTTTTATGGTTAAAAATTTTAAAAATATTTTTTTTCTAAATTAATTTTTATTTTATACATCAATATACATAACACAATCTAATTTATTATATAAATAAATAATCTTACAATTATTTTATCATTTTACACCTTTAACTTATTATTTCACACCTTTAACTTATTATATATAAAAACTTAATAAATACATTACTGATAAAAATCAAGAATACGTTTAGCACGTGAGGCATAGCTCGACCACTTGGCGTTTTGGGACAACAAGAGCGCTACCAGTCTTCGCCTCCAATTTCCAACTGTCAGATTTACGGATCGATCAACCAGTTTGCTTTCTGCTACTCGGCCTCAGGTGCATCAATTTTCACGCAGTTGTAATATCTGAGGTGCATTAATTCCTTAATATCCGAATCTCTGACTCAAAAATCTTTGATTATAAAGTTCTTAACTTTGTTTTCATGAAATTTCGTCTCCTTCGTCCCAATTCTCCTCATTTTCGCAATTCATGTCTTAATTTGTTTGTGTTTTCCCCGATAAGAATCGCTGGCACTGTTCTATGCCTAACTAATGACACACATTTCGTTTGTGCACAAGATTTACCGTTTTAAACAATATGCGCTTGACAGGTTTAGGTGATTTGTGGCTTTGTGCATTTGCCTTTAGCATATAATTATCTGGAATTCAGCTGTTCAATCACGAGTTACAAAATTGAGCTTGATGAGTCAATGTTACAATTTCATATATCATAGAGTCATCATTGGGTCTCTTAATTCATAAATGCCCATTGTTAGGAATTTCTCTTCCTAACATTGTATGTAATTTTGTAGTTGAAACTTATGGGTTATGAATGTTTACTGGGGTCTTCAGTTGTTTAGGTTTACGACAGTTCGACACCGTGCTTTTGGACTTTATTTTAACAATGAATTTTTGCAGGTTTATTGAGTGAAGTGACTGGAATTCGGTTTTGAATCTTTTGATTGCGAGCAGCATGGTAAGGTCTTATGATCAGCAGCTTATGATGGCTTGAATACTATGATTTATTTAATGTGATTTGTTTGAGTTCAATCGTGATGATACCTGTGGTGATTAACCTATCAGAATTACTTACTTGGAGCTTTCAAACCATCCTGCAACATCTCAATCACATTTAATAATGCAAAAATTCGCAAACAGGTACTTAAACTAATAAGTATATTTTAAATTCAATGTTATTGAAGTTGAGGAAAAATAGAAAAATGTAAAAAAGGTTGTGAGAAATACACTGGTTTTTGTTTTTTGATCCTTTGCTATTTTGGTTCTACATATTTAGAGTATTATTATGATGAAATCAATGCATATTTTCTATACCTTGCCTTTGGTCTTAGTGGATTGCGAAACACAAATATGGTAAGCCTACTATGATAAAGGCTCAAGATTTTTCCATGTTCATAATCCCACCTTTTCCCCTCTGTTATTACTTTTGTAGGTTCCTTTAAAGAAGGAAAGTGGGCAAACAGTCATGGTCCCACTCTTCCAAAGTCAAGAAAACATTGCTGGCAAGGTATGTTTAGTTATCTGTGTAAGTGTTGCAATTGATTAAATTTGATGCCTGATTATTTTTCTTATTTATTAAAATTAAAATTTTTATTTTCCTTGAGCAAATTTTCAGATATCTGTAGAACCAATTCAAGGGAAGAAGGTTGAGCATAGTGGTATCAAAGCTGAGTTACTTGGTCAAATAGGTACCTTTTTTGCTCTCAATTTGTTATGATTGCTGATGTTGCAATATTTGCTGACTAATAATTCTTTTCTGTTGCTGGTTTGATCTTATGTACTTTTTTTCCCTCTAAATGTTTCACTGCATTTAATAATCTGTTCCTTATATATATATTTGTTTCACCTTGCAGAAATGTACTTTGATAGAGGCAACTTTTATGACTTTACTTCCCTTGGTGAGTATACTTTTGGCCCTTAGAACCTTCAGAGCGTATTTCTCCATTTCACGTGTTGAATTTAGTTTAGTAGGAAGACAGAGAGAGGACCCACAATATATAATTGTCTAAGTTAATTGTTCTAATTTTCAGTTCGTGAACTGGATGTTCCTGGAGAATTATACGAAAGAAAAACATATCCATTTGAATTTTCAACTGTTGAAATGCCATATGAGACATACACTGGGGTGAACACGAGGCTTAGGTGAACTCTTGATCTTCTCTACCTGTGTATTTATACTGCATAATTTTTTAGTACAACAAAGACCCCTTGAGCTGGAGCTATTTGCTAAACCTAGTCCTTTGTACAAGTAGTTTTAATTTTTAACCAATAACAAACTACTTGAGGAATAGGTCTACCCCCACTTCTTCTTGTCATAAAGTCATCATTTGCTGTGTTAACACCATCTTTTAACACTTTTAATAAAACTATGGAAGAGCTTAACACATAATTTGACATAATAATAATGCAGAAGGATATAGAATAACAGGATATGTTTACTTTGATATAATGAAACAGATTACACTTTTGCATCCTGTTGATTACTTTAAGGTCAATGGATAGAATTTCACCCAAAGTCCTGTTTGCTCGGTTAGTTGGATCAGTTATCCATTTTAGGTCAAGGATTAGTGCATGCTTGTCTTTAAATTCGATGGTCATCAGTCTCGTGGCATCTCTGCATTCTTGGATATATTCTTTTAATAGATGAGGTGATCCTTTCAGGTGCTTTTAATGTAAAACTGTTAACATGATGTTGTTTTAACTACTTTTTTTTTTGTCTTTTCTATTTCATTGTTTAAGGTATGTCTTGAAAGTCACAATCAGTCGTGGATACAGTGGTAGCATAGTAGAATATCAGGATTTTGTGGTAATTCTCTCTCTCTCTCTGTCTCTCTCAATGATTGGTAACCTTTTCAAATTCTAATTCAGGGGAAAGCTCAATGGCAAGGAGAAAAACCTATTGGTTTCTTTTCTCTATGAAGTTTCACTTTCATTATCAACTACTTCATCACCTATGACTCTTTGAGTTATATAGAGTTTTGAGCTTGACTTCTTCAATGAAACTAATCCCGTATATGATGTGTTCTAAGTTTAAGTTTAAAGAATTCACCCTGCTGGAGTATGCATACATTAATACCTTCATCCTTTGTATAATATGTAACCAAAAACTATAGAATTACTATTTCTTATAAGCTTTAGCATTCAAAGATTGACCATTTTAGGCGTACTGCTATATTTTGTGTTCTTCTGCTAATTTGGTCTCTTTTCTATTATACCAATTGACAAATCCGCTTTGTGAAATGATTATGAGTACTATTTGTAAATCATTACTAATGTATTATCTCAATTCTCTAGTCTTTTGATGTCATTTTGTGTTTTAGGTCCGCAACTACTCTCCACCGCCACCAATCAACAACAGTATCAAGGTGAGCGTTCTGTTCTAATACTTTACTGCGAGGCTGTGTTGTATACTGTATTGTTCATTGCTAGTTTAAGTTCTCTTTCAATGACCCGGCATTGCTTGTAAGGCATTAACCAATAGGACTTGCTTATGCTTCTAAAATGATGCATAAACTTTGTTCTGATGCTTGACAACTTATTCCGTTGTCTCCCCATCCTCAATTTTTTTAGTCATCTTGATGACTTTGCAGATGGAGGTTGGAATTGAAGATTGTATGCACATTGAGTTTGAATACAATAAAAGCAAGTAAGTTGAAATCTTTAGCTATTCAGATTGTTTAGATAGAGTGGGTTGAGTAATTAAGGCGTGGAGGTAATCAGAGCATTAATATGCAGGTATCATCTGAAAGATGTTATTATTGGAAAGATATATTTTCTTCTTGTAAGAATCAAAATAAAAAATATGGATCTGGAGATACGACGTCGAGAATCTACAGGATCTGGGGTTAGTACCCAGGTTGAGACTGAGACACTTGCTAAGTTCGATTTGATGGATGGTGCTCCAGTCAGAGGTATTTTAGAATTCTTCTGCTTGGTATATTATTCTAACCAAATAAATTACTCAAGGGATCCATGTGATTTAGTTCGTTAAAGTGATATTGATGAAACAAAAATGCTGGTTGGATGATCACTATGACTTTTTGATTTTTTAATCCCCTGACTAGAAAAAAAAGGCAATCTTGGATAGTTCATTGTGTTTGTCATTTATTGCCCATCAAGCACTAGCTTATTCCGTATTATGTCTTTTCAGGCGAATCGATTCCAATAAGACTGTTTCTTAGTCCATACGAACTGACACCCACGCATCGCAACATCAATAACAAATTCAGTGTAAAGTATTATCTGAATCTTGTTTTAGTTGATGAAGAGGACCGGCGTTATTTCAAGCAGCAGGAAATCACTATGTACAGGCTTCAAGAAACTTCCTGAATCACTCAATAGGATTTTGATCCATGCTAATATGAAGAAGATCGGTTTAGGACATATTTTTGTTCATCCAAGGGTCCTGTTTGTTTCTTGAGGCATCGATGGCTTCTTAATCTTGCTTGCTAAGCTCTGTTTAGGTTGCAAATCATGTACATGGGCCATGTGGAGGCAGGAGGAGGAATGAGGATCTTTGGTTGATTCTCATGAACTGAAAAAAAGGATTCCTTTGTTTTGCCCCTTCTGTGAAACTATTTAACATTTGTTATTTTGCAAATCGAAGCAAAACTGAAAAGGCCAAAAAAAAAAAAAACACTTCAGAAAATGATATATAATACTACTAAATAGAGTAATGACTCTTTTCATGTCAAATAGCCATTGAATATATATTATTGGAATTTGTACTGTATTTAATGCTTGATGTGTATGGATCATATGTTTTAGTCAATTACAATTTTACAAGTAAATAATGGTGTAAGTCACTACTCATTTAAGTAGTGGTGCCTTGCACTACCCAAACATTGCAGACTTGTGCACTGTTCTCTGGGGCATGCCAATTTCTGTGTTCAATTTTACTAGTTGCATCTAATTTCATTATTAAGTTATTAAATGCTAATTCCATGCACCCTTGAAAATTCTTTAGACCAGAACTCAAATGATTGAATATTTTGCATTGCATTATAAGAGAAGTTTTTAAAGAAAAGTTGTAAGAAATTGCAACATTATTAGTACACAGTAGCTAAGGTTGAGGAATCAGGATTCCAGTTTAAAATGGGGAAGTATCCAGTTGGTATCTAGTCCTTTAGAACTGAAATAAGTCGCATATTCTCTAAAGCTAGTGTGTCTGTAAACTTGGGGAATTATTCTCGGACACAAGCTCCTTTATTGGTCCATATGTCTTCTCCATATCATTAGTATTAAAGAAAATTGCAACTGACACTCTGATCCGCACTCTTGAACTTGTCATTCGTGACGAGCTACAAAGCAAGCAACAATAACAAAAGTTACTATGTTGGGTAAAGACAGCCTACTTTATTGACTAAATTCTATAAATGACAAGAATTAACTTAAATAACTCAAATTAAAGTGTTTATTTTAACATAATTATTAGACTAACGCATCAATTTTCTCTATAATAATAAAATCCTCATAAATAACTAGCCAATGAAGAGAGGGTTACTAACGTTAAGTCACCCAGATTTACAACCAAAGCACTCTGTGTTGTTGGGACATCAAGGCATTGATTTTGATATCGAAGTTGGAGGCCCCCAGACATGTCCTGATGGAGCAATGTTACGAAGGAAAGGTCACGGTGATTGGTTGCACCCAGTGCCATATCAGGCTTTGGACTAACCGGGTAGTAGTTACACGCTACAGATACAAATCCCAAGCTTGCTAGGTAATCACTGGTGCTCAATCCAAGTGCTTCTGATAGTAATTCCTTATTGTAAATTTAAACTATTATTTAATATAGTTGGAAAAGAATATAAATGAAATATAACTCACAATTTTCACCAATTTAAACATGTGAAAGAATTAATGTTTAACATTTTTCTATGGTATCCAAACACTAAAGATTTATAATTAAATCCATGTGACAATTCTCATAATGAATTGAAATTCTTAAGTTAAAAAACGATAAAAAAAAATCACTTTTAATGAAATTTAAATAATAAATTTTTAAAAGAATAAATAACACATAATTAAGAAGAGTATTAATGAGTATAAATAAAATATGAAGTCTACTTTCTACAAAAAGTTAATGACAATTAAATTATAACATAACATTAAAACAATAATATATTGAGATTGAATATATATGATATATAACCTTACATCAATTAAAAATTCTTAAATTTGATGGGTTAAAGATAAAATAATCTAATGAAAATGTTAAAAGCATTATAATAAAACGTGAGTTCCACCTCCCACAAATTTAGCCCCGAAAATAAATTATATCACAATTCTTTACCATTAACATTTACATTTATGGTTAGCTATAAATAAAATAATAAATACATCACGAATTTCAATATATATATACACGTAATACCTAAATTGTAACCAATAGACTTCTGGTAGTAGTGATTTTTCTAATAAATCGTGTTGATCATCTTGTAGGGATTTACACAACAGTGTATCCCTCCATCCCAGTGGATTAGACTCTTTGATATCCGCATTAAAAAAGCAACCTTTCTTGAAATATCGTAAGAAAACCATTTCTCCTTAATCTCTTGTGGTTGTTCATGAAATCTTTGTATATTTTGGAGTAGCTCCTCCATTGAAGTTATTGGAATCCCATGATTGATTATCTAAACCAAACTTGTTGTTTCCGCTGCACGCTTTATTTAATTTACAATTTTTTTTCTACTGCTTTCATTACTAAAGCTCATGTTGAGAACAATCACAGGGATTTGGATTCAAACGGCTTCACTTCCTTTTGGCGACCTACTAAACTTAGAGTTTCCATCTTGATTAATTGGAGTGATCTATGTTGGGGAAGCAAGGTTATTTATGGTTGTAAGAACTGTTAAATAACGTATCGAAATTATCTATTTTTAATTAATTTGAATCTAATTCGATTAGAATAAATTTAAAAAATTTTAATTTGAAGTCGATCTGATATACGTAAGATTAATATTAAAATTTATTTATAAATTATTATCGTATATAAGATACTAATTACATAAATTTAAATTTTAAATTAATATTTTATAACAAATATTATTATTTAAAAAAAAGAATAAGTATGTAAGTATAATATTAAATTTTTATATTTATTTAATAATATAAAATAATAATTTTAAATAATTATGATATGTATTATATTTAAATATAATATATTATAAAATAAAATATATATTTTTTATAATTTAATAGTAATTCATTTTAAATTGGATAAAATAGATTATAAAATTTATAAATCTAAATCAAATATTAAATTTATTCATTCGATTAGATGAACTGAATACGACAAAACGAATTAATTTTTTTTAATAGTATGGACTCTTTATCTAATTAACATATTATTTAATTTCCTCAAACAATTAGTCTTTTGAGGAATTTTACTGTTCATTATTGATGTAGGCGGCGACTAGCTAGCGGAACCATAAAAAATAAAAATATTATTTATATATATCATAAATATATTATTAACTTAATTAATATTGATAGGTTTTTATTTTATACAATTTAATAAATTTAACTTTATTTATAATATTATGTTGTATTATTTATATTACATTTGAAATTTGAGATATATGATATTTTTTAAATAAAATGATAGAAATTTAAATTCTATTAATTTGAATTTATACACATTAAAGCATAAAACAAGAATTTATTATTATTATTTTGAAAAAAAAAATCACCTAGATGAATGGGCAAAGTCATGTCATGTTTGAATCATCAAAAATTATGAAAAGATATCAATTAGAGGCTAGCAGATTAGTTTTGTCTAGGCACAAATTCAATTCGCTTGCTTTCCATCTAAACTATATAGTACTAAACTCGTATACAGCCATTTTCAATTAGACTGTCCCCTATCGGTATAAAACAAGACTTCGCTGAATCGCATATGGTTGATCTATAGATGTCACACACTCACGTGACAAAAAATTTATCTTTTACTCTATATTGAACTTATTTGACATTATGAAAAAAAGGTATAAATCACATTTATTTCATTTTATTTTTATAATAATTATATTAATTCAATTTATATATTTTAATAATTTGATAATTTTTTTGTTCATTTTTTTAATTATTTAAGACATTTTCATTTTTAAACATATATTACTTGTTAATAAGATTTAATTCGATCCAATTAAATTTTTTCAAAACTAAAAAAAATGAAGTAATCAAAATTGATAAAAAAATGAGTAAAATGTCCAATAATATAATAATAAGATAATTAAAGTGATTAATTTTTATAAAGATAAGGAATATGAAAATGTAGCATTATTATTTTGAAAAGAGAAAGAAAAAACTTATATTAACGTGAGGTATTATTGTTTGTTAAAGTTATCATTTCTTAAAGTTAAGAGTGTAAGTTTACGAGCAGTAAAACTTCTAAAATATTCGTTAATTTTAATAATAGTGTTTATTAACTTAATAGTATTTTAAACTTAATTGAATATATAAAATATTATATTGGGTTTGGGGTTATTTATTAAAAAGAATAATACATATTAACTATATGTTTAATTTATATTTTATATTTTTTAAATATAAAACTCATTCGTATATTCAACTTATTAAACTTGTACTAATTTGATCAAAACAAATTTAAAATCACATTTTCTCAAATTTTTATGTGATTCTCTTATTATTATGACATGTAAATATTGTTGCAAGAATATACATGAATGTAAGTAATATTATGTGCAGGGAATAAGGGTTTCATTGTTTTAACGAGGAGAGTTAAGGATTTGAACCTTTTAAGAGGTGTGGTTGGTGTTAGAAATAGCCCAAGAGTTTCTCATTTCTTTTTTCTTGATGATAATTTTATTTTTATGGAGTTAGAAAGCAAGTTAGAATTTAAAGAGCATTTTGTGAATTGGACTCTAGACAAAGGGTGAACCAAGGTAAGTTTGCTATGACTTTTAGCCCAAACATAATGGAAATTATCAACGAGCTTACCCAATCCATCCTTTGTATCCCAAGTATTAATTGTTAGGAAAGATACTTAGGACGCCTGCTATGACTAGAAAGAATAAAAGATGTTTTTTGGCAATTTGACAGAGAGAGTTTAGAAGAAACTAAAGGGCCGGAAAGAAAAAGAAAACTTTATCCAAGGCAGGAAAGGAAGTGTTAGCGATCCCTACATATACTATGAGCTATTTTTCATTGCCTATAGGTCTTTGTAATGATATTCAAAATCTCATGACCAAATTTTGGTGGGGATATGACTTGGACAGAAAATCTATTCATTGGATGGTATGGGATAAGCTTTGGGCAGTTTGGGGTTCAGAAACCTTGCCTCTTTTAACCAAGCTTTGGTTTCTAAGCATTCTTGGAAATTATTGCAAAATCAAGACTAACCTGTTTTGAAGGTTCTTAGAGGGAAGTATTTTCCCAATGGATCCTTTCTTGAGGCAGGTGTTTCTTCTTATTTGTCTTATCTATGGAGAAGTATTGCATTGGGAAAATAACTCTGTTTGAAGGGTTTAAGGTGGAGAGTTGGAGATGGATCGAATATAAGGATATATAAGGATGCTTGGTTGCTTTATAATGACAATTTCAAAACTTTTCCACCTTCTAGATTTTCTGTTGATGCTTGGGTTACTGAGTTGATTAATGAAGTTGGGTATTGGAAGGAATATTTAATTAGAGCTTCATTTTTTGGGTATGAGGTCATTAATAAAGTTGTTGTTGAGGATAAATTAATTTGGGCTATAATTCAAAATAGGAGTGTTTTCTGTTAAAAGTGCATATTGGTTAGCTGAACAGTTTAGACTGCAAGAGATTACAATGGAACCATGGTGCTAGCTCAAGTTGTGCAAATGATCATTGTTAGTAGCGTCGGATTTGGGGTTTTGTGTATCCCAAATAAGTCAAAATGTTCGTATGGTGTGTTTGTAAGGGCATTTTGCCTATTATGGTGCAGCTTGTTTCAAGGAGAGTTATTCAGGACCCGTGGTGTGAAATTTATAATAGGTGTACTGAAGATATATTCCATGCTTTGTGAGGTGTATAGCTACCAAACAAGTTTGGAAACACTCCTTATTTGATGAGCAAGTCAAGAAGGTAAAGGTATTTGTTTTTTTGTTGAATTGTGAAATATTGTTGAAAAATATGAATTTTATAAAAATGATTGTTGAAAAGAAGAAGTTAATAAAAAATTGTAAAGCCTTGTCCCAAATTACTTTTTTACGTTATTTAAAGAGGTATAAATAGTGAAAAATTGTCTATGAGGATTGGCCCCAAAGGGCACCCATTTTTGTGGAAGTGGAGATAATTTAGACAAATGTGATACCACACGCACGATCGTATCAAGTCGAGTGCACCGTTATTTTATTTTATCAGAAAAAGAGCTGTTGCTCGTATTTACTCGTCTTTAATCTGAAAATGGTCATTACGCTCTTAATTCTCAGACATTACCGTTATTATCATAATTGTCACACAGTTTCTAAAACCTATAAAAAGAAGGCCTCAGTTTTCAGTTTTAATACAACTATCTCTGCAAACTCATCTCACTAGAAACAATTCTCTCTGCAACAAATTTTTCAAGTGTAGCATTCCGGTCTTCATCAGTGCAGTGAAGTTCTGAGACAGAGAAAAAAGATTTTGGGTTGTTTTATCCTGGAGACGACGGGGATGTGTTTGCTTACACAAATTGGGTAGAACCGCAAAACGTTTTAAATAGATCGACCTAATCTGCGACTCAACCCAAACAGTTCACATCAGGTTATCGGTAATATTGATATCTGTCAATTTAGTTATATCTCATGTGCCATTTAGCATAATAAAAGTGAGATTATGAATGTAAGACAATGTAGAGGTAGGGAGGATACACTTGTTTAGGTTAATATGCTGTAGGATTTTTTGAAGTGTAATAATAAGGACCTTAAATTGACTTAGGAGGCATGTTTAGAATGTTAGTGATTGGGAAAAACCTCTATAGGGGGTGCTCAAGATTGATACCGATGCTCGGTTAGTAAAGAAAGAAGAAAGAATTGATTTTGGGTTGGTGACCTAAGATCATTTAAGCAAGCATGTCAGTATTGTTGTTCGTCCTATGACTGTTTTATGTTCCTTTTATGTGATGAATTGCAAGTTTCAAGTTGGACACGTAGATTTATCGAAGAAAAAAGGATGGCATTATGTAATTTTTAAATCTAATTCAAAACATGCAATTTCCTTACTCAGGCATTATATTAGTTTGGCTCCCCAAGTGGAGAAAATTTGGGATTTACTTGAAGTTATGAATGTTGTTTTTCAATATGCATCCAGGAAAACAATCAAATAATTCATAAATTTGCTAAGTTTGACCTTAGTATATTTAATGTTTACCTTTGTTTCTTTTGAAAGTTTTAACTTTAGATGAAGATGTATAAAGATGAAATGAGAACTGTATGGATGGTTAATGGTTAATGGTTAATGGTTAATGGGTGATTATTTATAAAAGAAAATTAAAAAAATCTATATCTAGTAAATGCTAATTACAATTATTTGCATATAAAATTGCAATTGTTCCGGTCCCTTTTAGACTATTTTGCTTTCCGGTGTCTAGACTCTACCGAAGGTGTTGAATATTGGCTCTAAAAGTAATAAATTAGTGGTATAATTTAGGGAAATTAGTGGCCTAATTTGTGGCATGATTTAAGAAAATTAGTTGCATAATTTAAGAAAATTAATGGCATAATTTAAGGCTTAAATTATGGCACAATTTAGGGAAAGAGAGTCTTACTTCATCTATAAATATGGAAGAGTTCATGCATTGAAGAACAAGGCAAAAATCAGAAAAATAAGAGAGAGCATAAGCAAACTCAAAGAGAGAAAATACTTGTGAGTTTGAGAGTTTTCTGTGAGTTTGAGGAAACACTTTAGAGATATTATTAGTGAGGAAATCTGTATCTGTATTCTGTATATTTCCTATTCAGTTTAAATAATATCTGCTGACTCCCGTGTATCTAGGCGAATTATCGAACCACGTAAATTCTTTGTGTTCATTTTATCGCTTTGATATATTCATATACCGCTATTTATTGTTTCTGCCTACAATAGAACGTTCACTCTCTGAATGATCACCATCCATTACATGACATATTCACGTGCCAAAGTGCCGAAGACCCATAAGTTGATTGAGATGCAACGATGAATCTTTTTGATCAAAAACTTCAAGGTAGTGTAATTAATATTAAATTTACTTAAATTTATAATTATACTAAATAATTTTTTTATTTATAAAATAATAAAATAATTTAATTATGTGTCACAATATAATTAATATAAATACAAATTTATATATAACTAATATTACTATATATGTGGTGTTAAATATTTGAGCTATTTGTTATTGATAATTATATAACAAAAAAAATTATTTTTATATGTTTAAAAATACAATACATATATATATTTTTAATTAAAAAATATTTTTTAAGGGTTATTAAAAATAAAATATGTTAATGATTAAATTAGAGAAAAAAATAAACGGCGTTGGGGAGTCCACTCTTATTAGTATCCATATTAATGTTTTGTTTTGGAACTTATTGTTGTTCAATTTCTTGATTGATAATTTAGAAGTATTTGAATTATTCAAAAGTTATTTATTTGATAAAAAAGAAATATGTTAAAAAAAATTAATGATATTTTAGTTTTTTAATTTGTTTTGCTTATTTTTCTATTTTTTTATTCTTTTGGATTAAAGGTTTAAGATTTTAGTGTTAAAGTTTAATATTTAGGTAGAGAATGTGTATATATTTGAGAAGATGCACGTACCCCACCTCCCTCAATAATTTTTAACAGTTAATATCACAAAAAATTAATAATATAAATATTTTTTTTATTAAGATACACAAAACATCTTCTTTCAATTAAAAATAAATAGTAACTAAAAATAATTAATATTATTTTTATAAGTATATAATGTCCGTCCTAGATGTAAATCCTAAATATACCACTGAATTTAGGGATTAGTGTTTCGTAAAAATATAATTATTTTTATACAAATATATAGAGGTATAAGAAATATACGAGAGATAACAAAAAAGAAAGAAAACAAGAAGATAAAAAAAAGGAGAAAAAAAATTGAAATAACTAAATTACATTTCATTATTTTATGCATACAAATTATTTTGATTTTTTAAAATATTATTAAAAAACTTTAATAATAATATAAACACCAATAACTTATGACTCATTCAACATGAGTATAATTCATACAAAACTACAAATCATACAAAAATCATAATGGACTAATCATTTAAATAAACGAACATTTCTTGTAATGGATAAACATAAAAACTATCTTCAAACATTGAGGTATTTTTAAAAATACTCTTACGGTTTTCAAAAATTTAAAAATAATTTCAAATATAATGAAAGTTAAATCTAACGAAAGTAAATAGTAACATTTTTTAAATGAAAGAACAAATAATAGAAAGTCAAGAAATAATAAACCAAGGAATAGAAGAATTAGAAATAAAAGACATCTCATGATATTTTTCATAAAAAATTGTAATAAGTAAAAAGAAACTTGAAGAATTCAAAAAACAAAATTAAATCTTAAAGAAATGGATGAATCTAAGGATCTGTCATTTTCATCTTTAAGAAAATTATTCTCAAAAAGAGACATAATTTATTATAGAATAATTAATAAGGAAATAAATATTAATATCACATATGCCAAAGGAATGTATAATATACCAATAATTGATAAAGAAACTATATTAAATAAACTATTCAAAAATTTCCAAAAAGATAAAGAAAAAATTGGGTACATTTATGTAGGAGAAATACAAATATTAATACAAGTTTCTTTTAGACAAGGAATAAACACATAATAAAAATAACATTACTAGATAACGAAATAATAAATAAGAAATATGTTTTATTAGAAATGATCTGTGGTAATTTAGAATACCAAAAACTAAAATTTATAGCATATCTCAACTTTGCTATTAATATTCATGATAAAAACTTAAATAAAATATTAAGTCTATCTTATGAATTTGAAATAGGAGATTTAATGAAAAAAAAAAGAATCAGTCATTTTCAATACACTACCTAATAGGGTATTTTTTAACAAATCATCGTAATAGTTCAACATATAGATTAAATGAATTTATAGAAATAGACAAAACCTTTTAGAAACTTGAAAAATAATAAAACCAAAAATACTAATAGACTTTAAAATATCATAGGAATGTCACTTAGATATTAAGGGAAAAAACTCTTATAACAGAAAGAAAAAGTAATAGTGTTAAAAACAATTATGCACTAAGATTTATTTTTATAGACTATGAAGGAGAAACATCTAACTAATAAGAAATTAAAAAACTAAAGGATGAAGTCCAAGTAACGAAGACATTAGTTCATGATGTCATATTAGGAAAATAATAATGTTTAAAGATAAATTAAAAATATACAATTATAAATAGATGGAAGTTTAGTAGAAGTAGCAAAAACTCAAGCAACATTAATGAAAACTTTGAAGCTTTAATAGAGGAAATAAATTTACTCTAGGAAGTAAACAAAAAATACCTATAAGGTATAATAGAGACACAAAAATGATTATTAAAAGAAATAAAGGAATGTGGTTGTACTAAGCTTCAACAAAATATACACATGAAATTTACATAAGTAAGAAAATATGTATATAATATGCATAGAAATAATGATATTGTAGGTCATAAATATGATTCCTTATAAGGACTAAAAGTAGAACCATTTAAGAGATCAAATGCCCTAATTCCTAAAAATGAGAGAAGACAAAATGAAGAAAAATCTAATGAAAAAGATATAATTTCAATTTAATAGAATATAGGAAAGAATTAAATGAGTAATTCATAAACCCTGAAAATAGTGACATAGAAAAATTAGTTAGTTTGTTGACACTAACTAATGAGGAATTAGATGACCATTATTATGAAAAACTTTATACAAACAAAGAAGAAGAAAATATGAAAATAATCAACGAGACTGATTATGAATCAGAAATCATGATCTCAAAATGTCATATGAAACCGATTTCATTACTAGTTTATTACTAAGAATGAACATCTGATCTTCATAGGAAAGAAATAAATAAGCAAAGGTCATGACAATCATCCAAAATAGAAGAATGGTTGCACGGGGAGACTAGAGTTAGTATCCCAATAGAATTCAAATTCCATGATAATTATAAATCTGATATTTAATATTGTACGTCATCTAATTAAATTATGTTTAATATTATTAAAGTGATATTTTTGTTATTTCAAAATTTAAAAGTGTTATTTTTGTAATTTTTTATTGCAAGTGTAAAATTATATTTCATGTTCTCTCCGTTTCATGTAATATAGTTTATATATTATTCTTTAGCCTTAGGTCTAAGAAAATGAATGAATACATTGTTTTGTAATTTTTTTAATCAAAAAGAAAATTAGTGATAATATTAAAATAGGACAACAGTTACCGTACATTAAATTATAACATCAATATCTTAGCGTAAAAAAAAAAAGGGAATGCAATTGTGATACTTGAAATGACGCAAACCAGTAACAATGTGTCCTAATTGACAATCCATTTGCCAAACCACAGTTATCTCCATTCTACGAGTCTTTGACATTATGGATCTAATAGACTGAGATATACATACGGCTCGGATTTACGGACAACTTGATTTAGTGGATCCCACCTTAATACCCTTTATTGCCATCTTGTATCGTATTCCCACGAACCCATCTCAAACCAGTTACAGAACAAAACCACCGACACAACCTAAATCAAAGATCACACCACTAACATGTCGCCACGTACTGCAAATTTAATATTACGATTATTAATGGTAGCGAATATTATAACATAAAATAATTATTTTTAAAAATATTTTTACTAACTTACAGATATATTAATTCTATTGTATTATATAAAATTTTAAAATTATTATTGTCAAATACCTAAAAGAACCCCGCGTTTTCCGGATTGTATTATCTACGATGTGTCCATTTTATACCGTATACTCTAGTTTCATCCTATCGTACATCACTTGTGTCTCCATGATATAACGCTCTCGATTGCAAATAAGAAGAGTTACACCGGATAAAAATTCCAATATAACTTTCTTCGTCGTCCTACTTGCTTTGTGTATATATATGATCTCAATGCAGTTGAGTCTGCTAAAACTCCTTGCGTTCTCTATCTCTCCCCCTTGTCTTCTCTTCTTTTAACCCTTTAGCAAAAATGGAGATGTTCTATTACCTTGTGTTCGGTGCGATTGGGGTGGTTGTGGCAGCTATGGAACTGAGCAAGAACAATAAAGACCGAATCAATACCTCCTCGGCTTTCAATTCCTTCAAAAACAATTATCTTGTTGTCTACTCCCTCATGATGGGTACTCCCTCATTTCCCTTATAATAGATCCGACCCACATTTGATCTCACGCTATTCATATATAGTTATCACCTGTCCATGTCCCACCATTTGGATTTTGTTAATATGAATCTGATCTGAAGTTGTTTTTATGTTTTCCGGTGTCATAAAGTCGGAATTTCTTGGGCCATTTAGGAGATCTGTGCTTTTAATTTTCGTTTGCGTCATGGTTGATTGATTTGTTCACATCTTGACGTGTATTATAAAATTATTAAGCAAAATGATTGTAGAATTAGATCTGCATCTTCTGATTGTTTGTTGTTTCATTCTGGGTAGAATCCAAATTATTATTCTTTTTAATTAAATTGCTAACTGATTTACTGTTACAATCCCAAAAGCTGGGGATTGGTTGCAGGGTCCTTATGTTTATTACCTTTATAGTCAGTATGGCTTTGGTAAGGGTGAGATTGGGCAGCTTTTTATTGCTGGTTTTGGCTCTTCCATGTTATTTGGGACAATTGTTGGATCCCTGGCAGACAAACAGTGAGATATTCTTCATAAATTTGCTGTTTTTCTTTCATACTCCTTATGATAGAAATGAGTTCTAATTTTGTGTATTTGATTCAGGGGTCGAAAGAGAGCTTGTGTGACGTACTGTATAACTTACATACTGAGCTGCATCACCAAGCACTCTCCTCAATACAAAGTACTAATGTTGGGGCGTATTTTAGGTGGTATTGCCACTTCTCTTTTATTCTCAGCATTTGAGTCCTGGCTTGTTGCTGAGCACAATAAGGTGAGGGTGGGGGTTTTGTGATAACTACGAAATGTTTGTGATTTCTTCATTCCTGACTCATGATATCTTTATTCACTTTCATAGCTCGTCAGCAGTGCTCAAAATTCACAGTATTTAAAAAATTACCACATTTTGTTATGGCTCTTTGTATTTGACGGTTCCAAATTTATTGTTATCATAAAATGTGAACTATGTAATTGGATATCTTCCTCCCCTGTTGGTTGTTCATGTTACTAACACAAGGGTGGATGATTTCTACAGAGGGGTTTTGAACAACAGTGGTTATCTGTCACGTTTTCAAAGGCAATATTTCTTGGCAATGGTCTTGTTGCCATTGTGTCTGGCTTGTTTGGAAATCTACTTGTTGATACCGTAGCACTTGGACCTGTGGCACCCTTCGATGCTGCTGCGTGCTTTCTTGCAGTGGGAATGGCCATTATAATGTCTTCATGGCCAGAGAACTATGGAGATACTTCTGAGAGCAAGAACTTAATTACTCAATTCAAGGGTGCTGCTGTGGCAATTGCTTCAGGTAGAGTCCCAACTTTTATGTTGTAGGTTCGTATTATTTCAGACAATGCACCATCCTACTTGTTTTTCTTTGTAGAATGATGCGGCAATCATAATATTACGCCTTTTAGCAATTTTATATGTTGCCTTTTCTTTTGTGGTGTGTGTACTCTTCTCCTGACATGGATCTTTTTAATCTGTTTTCTTAGAAGCGTGCTATTTCATTGTTTCCCCATTTTCTTTTCCTTTGGTATTACATATCATTTAACTGCTTTTGATTCTTCTTCCTCCTCTTTTCTCATTCTTAATTTCGTAACTACTTGATTGTTTTTGTACATTACGCTGTTGCTAGCCTTTTCACTTAGTATTACTTTTGCTTCAGATGAAAAAATTGTATTACTGGGTGCAATACAGTCTCTATTTGAAGGTTCAATGTATACCTTTGTGTTTCTCTGGACTCCGGCTTTAAGCCCCAATGATGAGGACATTCCACATGGTTTTATCTTTGCCACCTTCATGCTGGCTTCAACGTTGGGAAGCTCCCTTGCATCTCGGTTGATGGCACGTGCATCCCCTAGAGTAGAAAGCTACATGCAAATTGTTTTTGTCATCTCTTCCGCTACTCTTATGCTTCCCATTTTAACCAGTGTATGCGACAATCCTAAGTTCATTGTGTTACTCGTTTATCTTATATTCTAGATTTGTTCTCTAACTTGGCTGGTTTGCTGCAGTTCTTTGTAGCACCTTCCAAGACAAGAGGTGGGAGCATCTCATTCGCAGGTTATATCCAGCTTCTTGGCTTCTGTACCTTTGAAGCTTGCGTGGGATTATTCTGGCCTTCTATTATGAAGATGAGATCTCAATACATTCCTGAAGAGGCTAGGAGCACCATCATGAACTTCTTCCGCATTCCACTCAATGTGTTTGTCTGCCTTGTGCTTTACAATGTATGTTGCAAGTTATACAAAAATCAAACCATATTATATTTAAAAAAAACAAAAAAAAAATTGTTTTCGTTTCTCAGTCGTGGTTATATTTTTCTTGTATTGGAAGGTTGATGCGTTCCCCATCACTGCTATGTATGGTATGTGCTCGATTTTCCTCCTAGTGGCAAGTCTCTTACAGAGGCGGCTCATGGTGATCACAGAGAAGCATAGTAAGTTTACTATCTAGTTCTTGTTTTACCCCATTAGTTGATGCTATGTGTTTATTGCTAATCAATTCTTAATTGTGACACTTTACACCAATAGCTTTTGCGAGGTACTTTAGTGCCTATCCTTTAAACATAAGAACATTTTAGTCTCTTTGCTTCTAATGACAATTTAATCGCCTATGTATGACACTTTAGTATGGATTTTAGTGTTTCTTTTAAGCCAAGTTAGAGATTCAACTGTCCTATGTTTAAAAGAATGGACTATGCAAAAGCTAGGGACTGAACTGTTATTTTTAAAGCGTAGGGGACTAAAGTATCAAAATGTATAAGTGAAGTAACTCCTAGGCTAGTTTTTCACTTAAATTTTATTACAGAGACACAAGATTGGGTGCCAATGAAAGAAAGGGACACCGATGCAGAGCCGTTGAACATATAATTGATGCTTTGCAGACAGATCACCCTAATTTTATTTAGAGGTCTGAAACTCACATCTGAATGATTTGAGACACTGTTACAAGTTGTGTGGCTCCTGTTCAATTTGAGAGTGAAGGCAATTGTATAAGAATATAGTGGTCTGCCCCATATTAAAAGAGAAGAGGGGGACAAAGAGGTCATTTAAAGCATTTTAATTGTTCTTTCGGCTGTCAATTTATCAAGCAGAGTCGTAGTTTTCAGCAATTATTATCAGGATTGAAAGGTCCTTTTTTTTGTTTTTGTAACTGTGTCCCTTACATTTTCATTCATTAAGATGCAAGTCAAATTGTATTATTATTGATCAGCTAGAGCATATTCCCTATTGTTTTTGTTTTACCTCGATATCGGTGAGATTTGGAACCTTTTCCTTGATTGATTCCTGCAATTTCTCGTGACTAGGATTATATATAATTGATGCTAATGATTCCATTTAAAAAAATACATAAAAAATCTTAGAATTGCTTGAGCTTATGACATGACTTGAAATGAAAGAAGATAAAATTTTATCGCTAAATTATAAGATGAACCACAAATAATTTCAGGTTCAAGCAATAAGAAAACTGTTCTCTTGGTTTCGTCTGTTAACGTAGAAGAAAGATCAACGTCTTCAGCCTCAATCAATGATCTATCAACATAATATCCCGTTTACTTTTTGCCAAGAAATTTCGAATCAGTTCCATTTTAAGACATTCTTGTGAACAAATTATTAATCTTTTCTTGAGAAATATTTTGTTAGTTTTTGACCGTCATCCCACTAAACCATGGATTATGTTCATAAGTTACCACTATTTTTAAAATTTCATACTTTGATGCTATAGTAATTGTTATATGAGGCGGATGACAGAGTTGGGGATGTACACTTGTCCCACCTTAATTCTTTACAAATAAAATTTTAATTATAATATTTATTAAATTATAGTTAAATTATATATATAAAATAAAATCATATTATACTTTAACATTTAATATAAAAAAAACTCAATAATTTGAACATGATTACTAAAGTGGAATATATAAAATATCTTTTTAAATTAAAAATAACTAAAAAATAACTAATACTATTTTTTAATATGTATGATACCCCTCTTAGATATAAATTATAAATTATTATAAAAATACCATCAAATTTTAAAATTTTACAACATTTATATAACTACCAATTCCGTTAAAATTTGTTAAACACTAACCAAAAAAGTCAGTTTTTGTTAGTTATTTTGACAAATTTAAAGAATGATACTTCTATAACAATATTTGAAATTTGGTGACAATTTTGTAATAATTTAAAATTCAGTGGTAATTTTGTAACTATCATCATAGTTTAGTGGTAAAAAAATCCATTAACCCAACTGAAAAATATAGGAATTGATTGAATGAAAAATGTGTATATAAGCAAAAATATTTTATACATCTAACATTGGCAAACCTTCTCATCTAACATGAACTGAAAGCAAGGGCAAGATAGATTGAATCTGAGTTTCAAGCTTGCCTATTAAACTGGAAATGGTATTCTTCAAGGTTTCATGTAAACTTGCCTCTTGTAGATCTACCTTATCATGGCGTAACACATCGAGCTGCCTCTCTAAAAACCTACTAAGACTTGACTCTGCAATGTTGACAAGACAGAGTGAGGCATTTGTATGCATGAATTTCGTAACCATGAGTCCTGCTACAATCAACTGATCTGCCTTGACAAGCTCAGAAATAAAATTTGGGAAAACAGCCCTCCTGAATAGCAACAACTCTTTGTCATTTTCTTTGCATTCTTCAAGTTCTTTATGGACATGTCTCGATAATTGGGCCGCTTGACACTTGTGAGAGAAGTTGCCAACTAAGTAGCAGATATAAGAGAAAGTTGAGCCATAGGAAGATTCAGACATGATCTTAGATATAATTCCAGAGAACAATATAAGCACCAGCAACTCAAGCTGATTGCTGCTTGAGTTTGGTAAACCTTCACGTTTCAACTTGTTTTCAACGGCAGCCAAGCAATGTAGCTGTAGTTCCTGATAGGGCAGTAAGACAACCAACTTCAAAGCCATAACAGGATCTGTGTCAAGTACTCTATTGCTCAGGTTCTTCGCTTCATCTTCATCAAGCAGTATTCCATTAGATTGATCAATAAGTTTTAATATATCTTTAAAGCGAGATAACATAGTAAGTTTCTTAAAAATCTCCATCCAACAGACATGTAGAGGATGAATAGAAGAAACAGCTGGTTTCGTTTCTTTTTCTGGAGGTTCTATGTCCTGGAAACTTTCCCATCCCTCATCCCAGTCATCATTATTCCAAAGGTTAACTGAATCAGGTGCTGCTGCAGAGGCATCCTCATCTCTCCTCACCATAAAAAGCCCTTCCCACTCTCCCAGAATAGCTAGCAAAGAATCAATATGGGAATCCGTATGGGCAATACCAGATAACTTTAAGAAGCAAGATACTGCTGTCTCTACATTCAAGAGATCATCAGGGGTGATGTCCAAAGTAGGAGAGATGGCTATCACAAGCTGAGAGGATTTAAGCGCAACTAATGTACTTGTAAACCTGTTAGAAGTATCGTTAGAATCTGCCAAACCCTCCTTGGTAGTACTTTGACCTTTTCCACTAGTAATCTGCTCATCATCCCAGCCTTCCCATGGTGTAACATTGGATTGAATGTCAACAGAGAAACCCTTTATACTTTTACCAGCGAGGAATTGCATAAGCTCCAGAATGTGAACTCGAATAGGACCAGGTAGCTGCAGATTCTCAGAGAACTGGGCAATTCTCTCCCAAATTACAAGCCTTACCAGCTTCAAATCCTCCAAATCACCTTCTAATTTACTCAGAGAGGACAATAAATGATACAGATTCTGGAATTCCTGGGATTCACTAATGACCAAATCTTGTAAAATTGGTTCCAAAAAATTTAAGTAGAGATGGGGAAGATCCTGGATTTCAGTGTTACAAGCCAAAGAAGAAATAGCTGAGGTCTGTAATACTGCTCCAGAAAATACTGCCGTAATAGCTTCAAACCCACAACCAGAAAAGACCATGGCTCTGCAGAATATGAAAATTTCAGAAGCAGAATCACCAAATAACCCATAATTAACATAACTGGCAAGTGTGCCCCAGCCCTGACTTGGTGAAACTATGTCTTCCATCACCAGTCTCATTAAAATCTTTAGACAACTCATTAGGCAATCTGGAGTAAAACAAAATTGTTCTCCTGCATTTTCATGGGATGCAATCTCCTTCATTTCCTCAGTCAACTTCATCCAAAAGTTCAAAAGGATAATAAGGCAGTCCTGCCAGGCTGAAGTATCAGGAATAATCCCATAAGAACCAAAAACAGGAATAATTACGGTGAAATACTGCTTTATCATGTCCAAAGCATCAGAATATGACAAAACTCTGATATGGATCCTGCATGTGTCATAGCTTTGCTCCAGAATACATACTAAGCGCTGAAGATTCTCAGGACTCTTACCAGCAAAATCAGTTCTAGCTTTGGTCTCCAAACTCTGCAATAACTTGAGAACATAATGTTTGTAAACATCCTGCCATGATATCAAACCTTCTGGCATTGGTTCAGTATGAATACTGACGAGGGTTTCGACCATTTTGGCCAAAGCTTCCAAGCTACTATCATCAATGTGCATGTAAACCTCGTGGCTAAAACATTCAAAATTCAAACCACCTACCCCAGCAATGTTTTTGAAGTTGAGGTTCTTAACAAAGGAAATTCTTCGGCATTCTTGCTCAAGTACTTTGTAAAAACGAGCAATCCCAAAATTAGTTAACTTTTCTTGATCTGGATGCACAATAAGTAACGATTGGGTTACTTCCAGCTGCAAGTAGCAGTCAGAAAGCAACTCAAATATGATAGCAAGTCGCAACTTGTCGCACCCATCAATTGCCGGATATACATTCAAGGAAATAGCTTTAATAGTTTCAACAGCAAAACCAGTTATTTCTCCTTTAATTTCTGAAATTTCACACGTGATATCATCATTGGTCCAAACTTCGGATACAAGGAGAGAACTTAAGTATTGTAGAAGCACCTGCAAGGGAACAGAGAGAACATGAACGTGATATCATCATTGGTCCAATATATTACCAAAGTTACCTACCTCTCTCAGATTCAAGCCATAGGTATTGGCTAATTTCAAAACATCCTTGAAAATGTGCTTCTTCTCCGTCTTTACAGAAACAATTAGAGAAAGAACAGTGCTCCCAATGTACTCAAAGTCCCCTGACAAAAAGCGATTAGAATCAACTCCAGGAATAATTTTTTCTAACACTCTGGACTGATCCGCAGCACACTTCTGTTCTTCTAATTTAAGTTTCCATTCTCTCCAAAATGTTGATTGTACTTCATCAATGTTGCTCATTTCATCTGAAAGAACGAAATAATAATAATGTAGGAAACAATTGAATGACATCATTAAATAGAAACAACATTGACCAAAATGGAAAAATCGATCATTTTAAAGAGCAACTAGAAAACATTTGTTACGCTTCTTTCTCTGTTTCTTTTTTATGTATTTTTAAGACTGTAAAGTCAATGTCTCAGGAGAAAATAAGTCTATTACCACTATCAACTGCTGTGTGTTTTTCCCTAAATTTCCTCCATAACAGCTCCCTTCTTTGGGTAGGACCTTCACATTTAACTCCTGTATTATGTAACAAACTATACATCATGCCTACATTCATTATGCTTGAGATTTCATGATAATCCTTCCTTCTCTTCAGTTGTTCTTCAATAGCTTCAACCCCATTAAAGGGGTCCACAAGATTTAATAAAATGGAACAGCCTATTACATCTTCCTCTTCTTTAGCTGGTGACTCAATAATTGACTTAGCCAGGGAAGCAATCACATTGTCTTTGGGAGAAAAACTATTTCTTGCCAGCCAGGACAAAATGATCAGCACTGCCTGGGTTTTTACACCAACATATAATTCTCCAGAAATCAAGCCAGGAACCGACTTCTTGGAGTATTCATCTTTCTTGCTTAGTTCAAGCAACCATGGAAGTTGTAAGGCGGCAAAAGACAAAACTTTTCCATTTTCTATCAAATCAAACTCCCTGTTGCTTCCATTCTCAACAGGCAAGTTTTTAACAACAAGAGAAAGTACTTCTTTAATGTTCCTGACATGTTTTTCCTGATCATTGCAGCGAATTCCTCCCACCATTTTTAAGTCCACTATATTTTGAACTGTTCGAGCAGAATGTGTGATGATTGAAGAATCTTGAATTGGAAAGCCTGGAGAATTTGAACCTGTTGACATCATTAACATTTCACACTGGCCTTGCATATCTAGATCTTTCCATGCATGAAGCAACTCACTAATTGATTCCTCGTCACAGTGGCTTAAAGCAAAACCTAGTAGCTGCTTCCGAGAATAAATATCCATGTTCTCCAGAGCAGGACCCCTTGCTATTGCAGCACATAAATCCCAGACTAGACCATGTCCTTTTCTAGCCAAAACAAGGCAGATATCAAGTGCCAGTTGCAGATCACCAGCAACTGCAGCTTCTCTTGCAATAGCTTCTTGAACAGCTGATATGTCATCTGGGGATCTCAGCCCAAGTAGTTTGGCAATCTCAATGAGTTCATCAACATGTAAATAAGCTCCACTTTGACTAGTGATGACCATTTTAATGATCTCCATTGAATCTTTTATCTGCTTGAATTGCACAGGTAAAAGCGTCACCCCAAGACGTGGAAGTTTAACTGTAAGTGCATCAATAATATCACATTCTGCTTTAACACTTGCACTACTCGGAAGGAGATTCAAACATTCTTTAGCCTTCCATATCTGAAAAAAGTTGCAGCAGTGTAGTAAGGTTACAGCTTTGTGAGAATAGATGAACTTAGAAGCAAATGAAAGACAAATATAGAAAATGCAGTGTTCTTAACGTGGAGAAGAGACATGTTAGTTTCCAACTATTGCGAAGTAATAGCAGCAAGAAAACAGCAATAGTCAGATAAGTGATTTGATTTTGCTAGAATACCCACAGATAAATTCCCTATGGATCTAGCAGATCATAGTGACAAAATAAATATAGCAGCATCACATATTTTGGTTAACAGTAAAAGAACTTGCTATTACAACTGAATTTAACAGGCATGACACAGAGAGGTTGCATTAAAAGACTTAAATTTATCAATCACAACTCATATTCTAAATCACAAAACACTTACTTCTGGACAAGAAAGACTCGAAGCTGAGAAAAAATACTCCCTTGCAGCTTGAATAACGAGATTTTCTGCCTTCTCTGATGCTAACACGACAGAACTTGTGCCCTTCAAATAATTCCTTGCAAGAGAGAACTTCCCAGCCTTCAAAAGTCCTCTACAAAATTCCATCAGCATATACTCTGGATCAAGAAAAGGAAATGCTTTCTCTCTGATGCATTGCATATCTCTCCACATGTTAGCCCAATCGTTATCTGACCGGCCAGGCTGACGACGTATAAATTTTGAGAGTATAAGGCGAAGAATTTGCTTTACACTTTTTTCATCTGCATGGGATTCTAGGAAAAAACTTATTGGCTTTGGGACCTGAATAAGCATAAGTGGAAATCGATAGTAAGGGATATTAACATGACATAGTATTGTAGTATCAGCAATATTGTCAAAAAAGTAGCAAATACAAACTAAAGAATTCCAAACCTCACATGCATCAGCATTGATCCATAAGCAATAGAGTCATATAGCTTCACATGACCTCTTATAATTATGTAATTGATTATTTATTATTTGAAGCAGGGAGGGGTGAAGGGCATGTTCTATGGAAAAAAATGTCTGATCTTCTATAGCTCATGGAAGTGTAAAACGATTTTCTTGCTTTAAGTTGAAGGGTATAAAGTATAAACCTGGTAAAATGCCAGAAGCCTGCCCACTTCCACATGGCCTTCAGCAAGTTTCAGTCTTCGCTCTCGGTCCTCATCACATATTTCACTACCTACAAGGTCAGAGATTTTCCAATTATGACTGGAAATAAATATTAGTTGGATCATGGGCTGGTCACATGATCCTTTCCAATGATACATAGTAATACGTGAATAAAGGAAGAATTCACATAACTGTACGGATTAGATGAAGAAATTAAAGAAAATGGCCCAAACTATGAATTAGAAAGAGACTTCAATATTTGTTGCCCTTACTTATTCTATACTTGCATTCAACGAGAAAAGAGAAAGCCTACTGCCTTATAGTAGAGATGGTAAAGGCATGGGGAATCCCCTGGTTCGATCCCCCATCCCTAAACATTGCTAGGCCAAAAAAAATACAATAAAATAAAAAAAGAGGGAAGATCAGAAATATAAAAACATGGCACATAAAAATTTCAGCATGCAAATAAGCAATAAAAACACAAGCAGGATTTGTTGCATCTCAGTCAGCACCTAGATCCTTAAAGGAGATGCAGTTAGTTTGAAAAACTAAATCAGGATCCAATAGGAAACTATAAATACTTAAAAAAATTATAACCCAATAATGAAGACTAAATCAAGCAAGAATTTACCTTGCATGTGTGGAAGCTTTGACAATAAGGCTGTCATAGTGCTCCATCTATCCGTTAGTGTACACAGGTAAATGCATTGCAAAGCACAATCTACAGCTTCAACCACATCCTTGAATAGGCCACTGTTTTGGACGTTTTGGCACCCCTCCTCCAATACAATCAAACAAATGTCCAACTTATTCTCTGAAGCAGTTTCCTTCAACCATCTAACAAGATATGACTCAGCTTCACTCTGATCAACAGAAACTTGATTATCAATCACTTGAGACATTGAGCTTGTATAATGTAACATATTCCGCATAAATGGAACTGCTTTATCATGGAGTCTTTTGATCACATTTTCATCTTTCACTCCCTTAAGCATTGTTCTAAATTTATTATAGTCTGACAACTGCTCCCATGTGGCAAGACTCAAACTCGCACTATCATTGTCATCAGAATAAGTAAGCTGGTACAGGTACGTGACATCCTCATGGAATTGTCGAAGCTCATTTATACCTTTGCGTTTAGCACAATCAAGCAAGCAAAGACAGTTATCAAGTTGGCCACTAAACTTATCAATATCTTTTGCTCTATTTTTGTACCATGATGAAATTTCATTAATCGAAGGCCAAACATATCCTAGGCACTGTTTTACAATGGGTTCAGTTCTTATCTGCAAACCAATCTCATGATCCTCGGGCAAGCTTCGCATAAAGTTTATCATCTTCTTGCATTCTACCCAATCTTCTTCCCTTACAGCAGTACTTGTTGGAGGAAACCTTCCAGGTAGCAACTGACTATATGTTTGTACAGGAAGTGTTTCAGGGATTGCAGCTAAAATCTCCAAAGTAAAAGAAGCCAGTGAATAAGGATGACGCTTGAACAGAAGGTTCAAGGCCCCAATTTTTCCACTCTCGGCCAGTGCTACACCCACTTCATTGATAGGCATAACTCGAAAATTGGCATACTCTTTCTCAGAAAACCTGCAAAAAACTATCTCTGTTAATCCGAGGGTTAACAGCCATCACAAAAACTGTACAGAAACTTGAGTACTTATTGGAAGTTAATATGAATAATTCAACAAATACAATATATCTTATCCACGTCCATCCCCTCCTTTTATCAGTAAATATTTTCGTATTTAATACGCAAGTATAACTAATTTTTGCTTCGAAGCAATATTTTTATTTATAAATATTGGAATATGCAATTTAGGAGACATGTATATATATAGATAATAAACCAATCTGAAAAACATAGATACCAGGAATGCAATAACCTAACTAAAATACAAAAGCTGTGGCTTGATGCTTCACAAGTATAATAGCCCCCATTTTAGGGAAAAATTATGACTAAATCCAAGGAAAAGCATAGTACCTGCCCATGTTTATCCCAAGATATGTCTCCAACCTGTCTCTGAATTGCAATAGTTGGAGTCTTGCCATTCGAAAATCCCAAATTTGGCTAGACTCATCATCTGGTTCAGAAAATCTGTAATGGCTAGTGAGGCGCAACCCATATTCAAGCAAAGCCTTTGCAGCATCTTCTGTTGGCCCAACTTTCTCTATACATTCAGAGAAGATGAATACTTTATCTCTAACTTTTGATAAATACATACTTATTTCATTTACTCCTCGGTTAGAAATCAACCACTGGGATTTCAAGACTTCGTCTTTATCCAATCCATGACAATCAGCAAATTCCAGGGCTGCCTGGTATTTTCTATTGTTAAGCAATATATTAAACATTTCTGGGACGGATCTTCGAGAAAATGATAATAGGATCCATCTAAACCTAGAAATGTTAAATTGGTTGAATTTATCCTCAGTTATCTGCTGTATAGAATGTGAATCATCTGTTTTCTTACAATCAGATAGTTTGTCCCTCTCTTCGGATGGTATACCCTCCAAAAGAAAGAGGTGTCCTTGACACTGCTGCACTCTTTCTAAAACAGGCACAGAATATACTGCATCATTTTTATGTACCTCTAAACCATTACAGATGTCAAGCATGGTTACAGTACCATTCTTCTTCGCAATAGTAAGAACATGGCCAGACCACCAAGTAAAATCGACAATTTCACTCAAACCATCCATTCGTCTACTTGACATCTCATTGGTAACTTGTGAGCCATGTTTCTCTGTAACATTAAATTTTGAAATGGAAGTGTGTTCTTTGTTAAGCTCAAAAATATGCAAGCACCCTGTCACGTCTAAAGTTGCGACATATTTGGCTTTTGCTGAAATTAGCACTTTTGGATATGCTAATATATCTCGATGGCCTTTTGGTTTGCAATAGAAGCCCTCAAACTGCAAAGAGAACACGTGCTCTAAGTTAATGCTCCTACTCCTATGCCAAAGAGAGAGATTAGAAGATCCTGGAACAGAAACAAAAATTTCAGTAACGATCAGAGCTCTCATAATATACTGAATATTGCAATAGAAAATTAATGGCAAAGATTTTAACTTTTTAGGACATTGAAGCCACTATATAACCTGAGCCCCAACCCAAGCACATGCATCAAATTTTGCTATAATGATTTATTACCAGTAGAAGACCTCCCAAATGGTCCATAAAAGAAACAAAATTATCGTAGAACTTTTATAAAAATAATCACCACCATTGAGAAACAGGAAAGAAGTCAAGGGAAAACCGAAAAGTCATCATATTGTAAGACCATCTGAACTTTCATAACAGTATTCCTTAATTGTCAGTCATACAAGAAATAACACGCATATGGGCTAGTATGAATCGAGACTTTAACGGCCATGTTTATCAAACTGCACTAAGTAGTAGGATAGGGTAGTTTTGTCGGAAAACTGTGTTTGGTACATTTTTACCTCCAGTACTGAGAATCCTGGTCCCAGTTAAAATAAGCCTAAATGCCGAAAAATATTAACCAGGGGAGGGGTGGGTTTGCCCCTGAGAGTATACAATCATCTTCTTGTTTGAGTCTAATTTTCTCAGCAACCACCCTTTCAAAGGCTCTCGCATTATACTCCATCTTCATTGGTGACCACCACCATACAATTTACCTCTATTGTACTTCCAACGTTATTATTATTTTCGCAGATGCCCCTTAATCCATTATTTACTATGTATTTTCTTTTTGAGTTTGATATATGGTATTTCTTTTTTCTTTTTTTTCTTAATATATGAGAAATACATTATTTTATGGTGTTCTTGATGCAAACTATTTTTTTTTAAACAAGAATCTGTAAATTTATGGAGTCCTTTCTTTCTTTGTTGCAATTGTTTTCAAAATGGGTCTTTATAAAATTCTTTGTTTTCCCTTCTTCAGTCTAGATATTTTACATTCATGATATATGCTTATGTATAATTTTTCTGCAACAATATTTCAATTTATATGTAGGTGCCTTCTGTCATTGTCTCAGCATTTTGGGTTTTATTAGGCTTCTTTTTATTTTTGGGCAATAATTCTTTGGGCTGTTTTCATATGCTTAATTGAAGAAAAAGGTGTAAAGAATTTAGGAGTTAGAACATAACTCATTAGAATGAATCAATGAAGGATTTGCTCGAAAAAAACGAAAGCACAATTGTATATCTCAAAACTTAAATACAAAAAATATAATTATAAAAGAAAATTTTAATATACCAAAAATGAAAAAAAAAATTTAAATTAACCAAAAACGAAAAAGTTGAAGACCTGGTTATCCTAAATACCACACTTATAAAATATTTTAAAATTTTAATACAAAATTTGTTGTCCAGTCCATTTTGCACCAAACATGGTATAACTTATCCCGATAATAATCCTAAGTTCCACCAAACATTGTAGGAGTCTAATATAATACTACACCACACAGTACAATACTATCCAATTATGTCAAACCAGTCCAATACAGCATACCAAACGAACCCTAAAAGCATTAAAAAGGCCAAATGGTAAAGACAATAGGTAAATAGAACAAGAAGATGAAATGAAGTTTTTTTTTAAAAAAAAATCATTTTAAGAGGAAAAAGAACAGAGAGTAGTTATACCAAGGTCTGCCTTTCTAACAGAACTACTAACTCCAACAAGCAAATGAAGTTCTGGATGGTAGTCAAGGCAGACTACATTGTGGTGGAATTGACCCGTTACTGCTAAGCCATGATGCACGGTGTGTCCAGCATGGATAGATGAATTTGGATCTGAACTCATTTCAATGTTCTGAAGAGAACCGTCTGATGTAACAATGGTGAAGCTACACCTGGAAACATTGTGACAACTTAAATATGTACTGTATTTTTATCCATTTTCGGTAGTACTCACAATCCTGCTGTGATCTCCAATCATAAACTCCACATAAAAACTTCAGCTTGCAAACATAACATAACATGAAATTCATGCAGAAATTACAACCAAAATGGAATACTTACATGCATGAACTCTGTCCATCACAACTGTCCTCTGCAATAAGGTATACAATTGGCAAAGAGAATTTTAACTGACTACTTGAAATCCTCGTTATTTCTTCACCATTAGCTTTGATCAAGTAAAGTGTATCAGTGTCATCAATAACTCCAAGAACATCGTGGGACTCTGACCAGGTTCCCATAGTAAAAGTAACAACACTGCTACCTGATGCAGGGACTGAAAATTCGAAAACATTAAATCAAAAGAAAATGTGACACGGATATTTTCCTCACTATAGCAGTGCACAATCATTGCCTATCAAAATGCATTAAAAAAAATTCAAACATGAAATCTCTCCGACTTGTATCAAAAACTAATGATAATTGTTAAGATTCGACCTGATTTCAGAGAGAGAACTTAGAGAGAGGTTGAGACAATTGGTTGAAAGTGTGGATCTCATAAGAGATCCATCTATTTATAGAACATTACCGATACAGGTGTCAATTACATGATGCATACACATTTATATGTCAGAGGGGTATAATTAGCATGAAGTATAACATATCAGGGATTGAGGTCAACCCTAACTTGGACTGACCATTGAGCTCTGACTGATCGCTGAGCTCGAGCTAACCTACGAGTAAGACATCTGGGGTGCTTCGCCTTCCATCTCAAGTTGGTGACTTAGTTTGAGCGGCTTGCGTGGGTCGGGCACCAGACCGGTCCAGATATCCAAACATCTAGTCCCCCTAATCTTTCAGATCGAGTTCTGGTCTGAAGTAGAAGAGTAATTACCAAGCATGGAATACGAACTATTCAACTCCCTTAATAAATGAGTGTCAGTTGATTGGAGAGAAAAACCAAGTGCCTCTATACAAAGGGATGCTTGGATTGGGACTTATTATCATTACCTTCACAATTGAGAAATAGTGAAGAAAAATGCTCTATCACATCACCACTAGTTTGTAAAAGGTTTTCAGTTCTGTGGTAAGGATTCAGTTCGGGATGTAATTTTGTCTGTTGGAGATTTTAGAGTTCAAGCGTCGAGAACCTAACGATTTTATATTTTATTTTCAAGTCGGTTTTTAAATTATCATTTTCTTTTATTTTCAAACTCGATCCTAGGCAACCTCTTTTTCTCATAACTTACCCATCAAATTTCCTTTTGTTTTTGTAGCTTTTACAGAATGCACAGAGAAGAGACCTTGGCCATCCGGCTCCTGGGAGATCCCCAATATTCTAATGTTAATGGCGACTCAGGGTCTTCTAACTTGTGCTCTTCAAGTGAGGAGAGCCGATCTCCGCCTTCTACCTCTATCCCTCATCCTTAGATCACTCCTACCGTTAGATTTAGGGTCCCCCAGAATAAATCTCAATGGTCAGGACGTGGAGGAAAAAATCGAGGAATATAGGATCTAGGAAACCCACAGGTCGTACCAAGGGTTGGTCAACTACGACTAAAATTTGTGGGTTAGTGTCCCAAGATGAAGAGAGATTAAGAAAAACCTATAATATCCCATCCTTGGTTCATATAATGATTCCTCCAGAGGTAGCCTGTGATAGTGATCAACCTCCATCCGATTGGACCATCTTTCATGAAAAGGCCTTGTGATTGGGGGTAAGGTTCCTCCTATACCCTCTCATTGAGAAATTCTTGATTAGGACAAAACTTGTGCCAAAATAGTTGATGCCTAACGGGTGGAGGTAACTACTCTGCCTGACGATGATCTGTCAAGAGCTCAGAGTGGACTTAGACTCAAGGTCGTGATCAAGGAAGCCATACTCCTTATCACAACCTTAGTGCGGTTCCAGACACTCCTTATCAATCTAGTGTCACTGGTATGAGACTCTCACCGACATGAAACATAGAAAAAGTACTCTTTCCAATTTTTCTCGTTTTTAGGAAGTGACACGTTCATCCCCCGATCCTGCTTCACCAACATATATACATTCCTAAGATCCGTGAGGTTCTGCTTTAGGACATAGGCCTCGTTAAACTCAACTATCTCTAAATCCACTTTGAGCTTTTGACAAATCAGCGTCAGGCAGAGCAGATACCTCCATCTGTTAGGCATCAACTGCCCTGGCGCGAGCTGCTTCCTAATCAAAAATCTCCTAATGAGTGGGTATAGGGGAAACCTTACCCCTAACCACAAGGCCTTTTCATGAAAGACGGTCCAACCGAATGGAGGTTGATCACTATCACAGGCTTCCTCTGGAGGAATCATTATATGAACCGAGGACGGAATATTGTAGGTTTTTCTTAATCTCTCTTCATCCTGGGACACCAACCCATAAGTTTAGACACAATCGACCAACCTTTAGTACGACCTGTGGGTTCCTCAGATCCTATATTCCTCGATTTCTTCCTCCACATCCTAGCCACTGAGATTTAGTCTAGGGGACCCTTAATCTAATGGTAAGAGTGGTCTGAGGATAAGGGGTAGAGGTAAAAAGCTGAAGCGGAGATCGACTCTCCTCACTGGAAGAGCCCGAGCTAGAAGACCCCAAGTCGTCATTAGCATTAGAATATTGGGGACTTTCCCAGGAGCCAGATTCCCGAGGTCTCTTCTCTGTGCATTCTGTAAAAGCTACAAAAACATTAAAAAAAAAAACTTGATGGGTAAGATATGAGAAGAAGAGATTAACTAGGATCGAGTTTAAAAATAAAAGAAAATAATCATTTAAAAACTAACCTGAAAATAAAGTAGAAAATCGTTAGGTTCTCGACGCCTGAACTCTAAAAACTGGAACAGACAAAACTACAGCCCGAGCTGAATCCTTACTACTGAACTGAAAATCTTTTACAAACTCGAGGTGATGCGACAAAGCGTTTTTATCCACTATTTCTCAATTGTGCAGGTAATGATGATAAGTCTCAGCCCAAGCATCCCTTTATATAGAGACACTCGGTTTCTCTCTCCAATCAATTGACACTCATTTATTAAGGGAGTTGAACGGTTCGTATTCCATGCCCGGTAATTACTCTTCCACCTCAGACCAGAGCCCGAGTTGAAAGATTAGGGGGGACTAGATATTTTGATATCCGAACCGGTTCGGTGCCCGACCCACACAAAGTCACCAACCCAAGATGGAAGGCAAAGCACCCCGATGTCCCACTCGTAGATCAGTCCGAGCTCAATGATCAACCCGGGCTGGGGTCGACCTCAACCCCTGATATGTTGTATTTTATGCCAATTATATCCCTCTAACATGTAAATATATGTACTCATCATGTAATTGACACCTGTATAGGTGATGTTCTATAAATAGATGGGCCTCCTATGAGATCTACACATTCAGCCAATTGTTTCAATCTCTCTCTAAGTTCTCTCTCTGAAATCAAATCGAATCTTAATAGTAATATTATTAGATGACAATCTCCGGTAAGTACACAACCTCAACTTTAATTTGACTCCCTGTTATTTATATATTGACAGTAAACATAAGTGACGTTGTGTATGTAAAGCAACAAAATCAGCTGATGAATCTTACTAGAAAATGTGCCACATGGCTCCAGGTAGTCATCCTCCTTTTGCAAAACTGTGATTTGATTTCCAGCAGCCACAGCCACACGTTCACCTCTTGGAGAGATAAACAAAGATGTCAATTTTTTCAACTTCCTTGGTTGCTTGTACTTGTTCCACTTATCCTTAAGTTGGCTCACACCTACCATGAACAAGGGAAATATAAGGCCATTAAGAAAACACTGATTGCCAATATGAAACAGTCCATAGAGGCCCAAATATTGAGATAGTAGGATGTGAGAATCACATGTCATCAAAAGTAGGCAGCAAAGACAACTGTAACCCGGAATTGTTATCCATCAAAAAATTCAATTTTTCGTCTCAATAATAAGTAATAACAGAACAAAGCAAAAACCACCTTACATGCAATTTAGTAACCCAACATGTAACTGTTCCAATTTTACATTAATTGGACAACACATATAATGTATCTTATAGACTATACAAACCTTAAAATAAATATAAAGAAAAAGGAAGCTAAACTAATTTCTAACAAATCATCAAAAGCATTAAAAGGAATGAATGAAAATTTTAATTTCTAAAGAATATGAATTACTAATAATCTAAAAAGAAAAGAATACAATTGGAATACGACGTACCTCGAACCGAAAGAAGCGAAAGAATGCTACCTTTAGCACCTTCGTCCGTCTGAAGTCCGTACATAGCACCCAGAAACATGAAAGAAAAATGAACAACACATCACAATTAAACAAAGCATGCCAAATATAATTTTATGAATTAAGCTTCGGAATTCAAATTTATGACCTGTAGAGGAGGGTAATTGGGAATAAGAGGCCTTGAAGCGTGACGACGTGTCTCATAGAGTATTGCTTCTACAGATTCATCCATGCTTTCTATTATTCAAAGTCTCAAACGTAGCCTTTTAAAATCACAGCCATTTTTTATCTGGAAAAGAAATAGCTTCAGACAGAGAGGGTAGCTGAATAACAGTTTCAAGCACAAAGTCTCTCTTAGATTTTCTTCTCAGTTTGAAGATCTCCGGCCTTCATTCAGATTCGAAGAAAAAGAAAAATTATAGATTGCTTAGTCTCTTTAGTCTTTTGTCTTTCGCTTTCAGACTAAACATTACCAGGCTTTCTTCGTTTTCTTCCACGATGTGTCTCTTTTTCTTTCTTTTTTCCTCTCTCTCGTTTTAGGATTTTTTTTGTGGCGCTTTTCGAAGGTGAAAAAAAATAAAAATTGGGTCGGTTGGACTTTTTTAGTAAAGGAAAACTTGGGCTTGAATTGGCGGGCTTGAATTGGCGGGCTTGAATTGGGCTACTTGGGTGAGCCTGCTAATATACAATGTGATTCAGAAAATCCACGCAAGTTCCTTTGGTATCCGAATACATACATCAATATTTAAAACAAATTTCACTCATATTACACACGGATAACGCAGAAGTTTTGGTTTTAATTTTTATAAATTTAAATTAGGAGTACCACTAGATTAGAATTGTATATTTTTAATTAATTTGAATTATATTTGTAGATTTTTAATTTAAATTTTACTTGATTATATAATAAATCTGAATATAAAAAATTAAATTGTTAGATCAAGACTGATATTAAAAAAAATTATGAATTTTTATTATATATAAAACACAATATATATATATAACATTATATCTTAAATTGTTATGTCTTTAACAAAATTTATCATTATAGTAACAACTGATAAAACCAAAATAATATAAAAAAAATTGGATAATTATTAAATTATTATAAAGATCTAATATTTTTATTTATTTTTTAAATAAAAATAGTAATTTAATGTAATTATAGTATGTATAATATTTAAATATAATACAATATAATATAACATATTAACAACATCATTAATATTCAAAATAATTTATATTATATTTTAAACTTCATCAATTTCAAACTATAATATCATAATATGTATCACAATATTTTTTACTTGATTTCGAGCTAATAGGCTTACTTGAACCAACTCGATTTTTTTGAGCTATTTAAACTGACACGAATTTATACCAAAATTAATTTTATTCATATTCAATTAAAAAAAATTATTTATTAATCAAACTACTACATAAATTAATATGTATATTGTTTACTTGGTTATAACCCAAAATGTTAATCTATTAAAAGAATTAACTTATTTTAATTATATACATACCTAATTTGTAATTTTGGTAATTTTTAAACTCAGTTAAACTTATAAATATTTGAATTTGTTTTCAAAAAGTACAAGATTTATATAATATAAATTTGTATTTTATATTAATTATGATATGATACTGTAAAAAAATATTTTTAAAAATAAATATTTTTTATTTTAAAAATTATTTAATTACATATTATATTATAACTAATTATATTATAATTATTATGAGAATATTTAAGTGAAAATTTATATAACATGAACATCACTCTGTTTTCAATATATATAAACTAGAGAGTCAGTGACATGGACACCCTTTTTATAATATTTATGTATTAATTGCAAAAGTCAGAATTATGAGTATTTTATGATATTTTAGTTAATTTGATTTTATAAAGGATATTTAAATTATTTTTAGTAAAAATAAATATTTAAAATATTTTTAAATAATAAAATTAATAATCACATTTTAAATTTTAATTTAAACAATATACTTTTTTTATTTTTTATCAATTGTTTTTATAAATTATATATTTTATGATTTATTTTGTATTTTTGAACATTTTTTATTGTGTTTTTTATAAATATCGTGTTTAAATCAAAACTAAATAATTTACGATATCAAAAATAAAGGTTATATAAGTCAAAAAATTACAAGATAAGTGACATTAAAACCATAAAATGAGATCTCTTTAATATTTTATTTTTAAAGATTAATACTAAAAATTAAACTAGGTAATTATGTTATTTTGCTCTAAACTCGGAAGTGGTGGTTGAATTGTAGAGAGTTTATATGTACGATTTTAGCACCATTAAACTTGTAATCTTATGGCTTGTGTAACCTATATACGATATTTATAGAAAATTGAATAAAAAAATAAATTTTTTTTATAAAATATAAAATTAATAAAAATATATATTATACCTTTAAAATTTAATTTTAAAATGTTATATAAAATGATAATTTTGATCATTAAAGTCACTTTATTATTATATAAAAAAATTATTAATAAAATAATACTTTATTGTAAAAAAAATAACTAAACTATTATAATTTCATAAAAAAATATTAAAATATTTAATTAATACAAACAAAATAACTTCTAAGTTTCACAATTTTAAAAATCTCATGATTTTTTTTCATCGTAATTAATGATTTGAATTTATCAACGTATGATATCCAATGGCTGATAATTAATCAATCAGTTAAAAATGTTACCTAAGACTCAAAACGCAGTTAAAAAAATATCAAATAGGCCCGGATACAGACATGTCAATATAAATTGTCTAGTATTAATCTTTGCCGACCGACTTATTTCATAGTAAGTAGCAATGAACTTATTGAAGGAAGATATGTGACTTCAGTTTCAACAGAGTAGACTAATTCATTCTTAGCTGTATGTAACAACAAATTCTATGTATTCAAAGTAAAAAGAATAAATTTTCACGATCTTTCTATACAAATCATCCAAGGACAAAAGTGATAGAGGTTATCATTATTACAAAACTGTTCTATTTTAACTCTTAAATTTCTCCAATTTACTAAAAATCGATGAAAAGTATTAAAATTTACCAATTTATGAAAATCAAACCAAAAATATCGTGGATTTTTTAAAAAAAGGGCCCTTTATTTGTAAAAAAATTGCTATTTTTTCTAAAACCAACCTATTTTTTCATCATTTTATAAAACCAACCCAATTGTTCACCTGTTTTATGAAAACATACTCAAATCCAATGTAGTAACTTGTAATACTAATCAAATGGGAGTAGCTAAATTTGTGGTTAGGATACCGCCTTAATTAATTGTGTAAAATATTGCTTGAGATTTGTCTTACAATAATAATATTATAATTTATGGTTCATGCTTTTCCATCTTAATATGTTTTCTCTTTCTAATGCAATGTAGTTCTTTAAAAATCAAATGATGGTACCGGACTTGCATTCACTACTCTATTGGTATAAAATTTACTAGTTTTGAAATAGGTCTAAAAAAATTAAAAAAAATCCACTTATTTTAGAATCGGCCCAAAAAATTAAAAAAGTTTATTGGTTTTAAAATAGGCTTAAAGTTAAAAAAAATTCAAGTTCATGATCGGCCAAGCAACTTAAAACTTTGAAGATTTTAAAATCGACGAAATAAATTAAAAAAAATTATTAGTTTTAAAACCAATAAAAAATTTCTTCTTCATCACCACCTAATGCACCAATTCTAAAAACTAATGAAAAACTTGTTTTTGGTTGGTTAAAACGAATTATAACAATTTTTAATAATGTTATTACTTGATTAACCAAACAAATAATGAAAAAAATAATTACAATTAAGTGTCAAAAGTAATTAGAATGATAAATAAATAATGAAAAATAAGTTTTTCTATTTCATCTTTTCGTATTTTATTATTCAAGTTCATTTAAAGAATCTATCTCAATTTAAAATAAAAAAATCATATTATTATTGATAAGATGTTATTTTCATTGAATACACTATTACATTCCTTGTTTTCAATCAAATATTGAATAATTGTTATTATTTTTAAATATTGTAATTATAGAAAAAAAAATATTGAATAATTATATTAAACTTGCATTTTATTAACATTTTAAAAAATTTATATTTTCTTCTTTCAAACGAAAAATATAAAAAAATTAAATCAATAAAATTTAAATATATTAAATTATCATAAGAGTCAATAAAAAACATATGTAACAAAGTTTGAGCTTTATTTTTTGGATCTTTTAATTATCCAAACATGTACGACTCTTTACATTTATAAGATGACATATCTTCAATCAAATATGATCATTCATGTCATAATTAAACAAAAATTATAAAATTTAGATATAAATCTAGAAATAAAATAAACCTAAACAGAACAGAACATATCTAAAATCATCACTAGATCGAAATTTAAGTTAAAGAAAAATTATATTATATCAAAATCTAAATATAATGTATAAATTATAATCTATATTTATTGAAATAAATTAAATTAAATAAATTATTTATCGAATTTTTTTTTATAATAATAAAAAAAGACTCTCAATTTTATACGAAGTAAAAATATTAGACGATTTAATTTATAAAAAAAAGATGGAAAGTTAATTAAGTAACTAATTTTTTTATGAACATTAACTGCGACATATTAAAATTAATAATTTATCATCGAGGATATCAACGTAGATTTACTTATGCAAATGACATCAAAAGATTAGGATTAGAGTTAAAGATACAATTTTTTATGACTTGAATTAACTTAGCCATAATTAATCTAATACTAACTCAATTTAAATTTAATTCAAACCATCAAAGTGAAACTAAACACAAATGAGTTGTCTAAATTAACTCAAATTATCACGAATTATTAATTGAATTTTTTTTATAAATCAAAATAACGATTAAAGTTTATTCGCTTAAACATCATTTTATGAAAATACCAAAAATAAGAAAAATAATATTACAACAATTAATCTTTTGAATAAATAATATATCTGAATAAACAATTCACGTATACAACAAACCCATGAAGATAATACAAATCACCACGTATATTTGTTATGTTACAATAACTAGTTAATTATAGAACAAAAATATTAGTAAACATAAGCTAAAAAAACTAATTCTTAAAACAAGAATTCAATTTCTAAATAAATTCGACAAAAAATAGAGGATGTTATGTCTTTATGAAAACTCTTTGAATATATAGCTATAAATCTAAATATAATTTCCCCTAACCACTAAATAAAGAAATATATGAGTAAGATTAAATAAATAATTTCCTCTAAAACTAACCACATATATAAAGCTCTTTTAGTGTATTCAAGTAAACCATACAATGATCATACAAAAAAATCATCTTTTTAGGATAACACAAAATATACTTTAAGCTGCTTCAATAGACGTGGGATTGCGATTGGAGAATAGTGAAACAATGCTGGTTGTAGGGTTGTTGTTGGAGAAGCAACTACTATTGGTTGTTGAAGAAGCAAAAAATTAAGGGAGTAAAACCGATTCAGTTAGAAATTAAGAAGAAATATGTTTCTCCAATTTTAATTTTTTAACTTAGCATATAAATTGTAACATTTACATGTTATAGTTTTTTTTGAGTTATTTAACTCAATCAAATTTGACCTAAATTTAATTCAATTCGTATTCAATTCAAATTCTACAATTTAAATTTAAATTTAATTCAATTAATCAAGTTATTATACAAATTATCACCTCTATCAATTTCATCTTTTAAGAATTCAAAAGTATCTGACTATGTATTAAAAAATTGAAATGAATTGAAAAAACAACATTAACATATATTACAATTATGATTAATATAATAATTTTTATTAAATATAATTATATAATTTTGATTATATTTCTTCTTCTTCTAGATATTAGTATTTTATTCATTCAAAAATAAAAATAAATTTAATAAAATAAAAATACATTAAATTGTCATAAGTATAAATAAAAATCATCCGTAATATAATTTTAACTTTCTTTTTTGGCTTTTCTAATTCTTCAAACATGGATGACTCTTCCCATTGATAAGAAAGTTCTTCAATCCAATTTGATTATACATATCTTAAGATATTTATGTTTTAAACTCCAAGAATATCATAACAAAAATATCTAAATCTATAAACAAAATATACATAAAATCATCTTCAATCCAATTTGATTATACATATCTTAAGATATTTATGTTTTAAACTCCAAGAATACCATAACAAAAATATCTAAATCTATAAACAAAATATACATAAAATCATCACACTAAAGAAAAATCACGTATTTATTGAAATAAATTAAATGAAATTAAAGATCTATAAAATTCTTATAATATAAAACTTGAGTAATATAAAAAGCAAAAACAATAAAAGATTAAATTTATTATTTACTATTTATTAATAATATTACATCATATTATTTAAAATTAAATCTTAAATTTATACCATAAAATTTTTAAAGAAAAAATGAAACGACTAAACCAGGTTTTGGGTCCATAATGTAAAATGGGTGGATTACTGGTAGTTGAGGGTCCAAACAAGGCTGTAATTGACCGTTTTGTTGGCGCCATTTTCACATATTACATTTTAATGGGATTGTTTTATATCATAACGCGGTATCTAAATAACGAACGAGGTCGTATTATGTACGTCTACCAATTATACTTTAGCACGTTGGCATAGAACACGTGGCAGGATCTTATGATACAAATACATGATTGACTATACTGAGCCAGAACACGGGGTGGAAGTGAACACCATTGACTTGGTCGTCTAATCCTAACAATGGTGAGCCCTGGAAAAGACTTAGAAGCCGAAAGCCTTACATCATGACTTACGAATCATATTTCTCAAATTTTCTCTCTAATTTAAATTCTTCTTATGAGTGAGAAATTTCCTTACTTAGAACAACTCCTCAAATTCTTGAGATTTCTGGTTTAGTTTCTTCAGAAAATTTTGCAAAAAATTCAGACGGCAGCTGTTGACTTGTAATGTCGGGTCAACAACTCTCTCTCTCCTCTGTTCTTTGATTAACTGTATGTTATCTCTCTGTTTGGTAACTCAGAAAATGTTGCAAAAGAAAAAAAAATTATATCTTGTTCTATTCATTGATTAATACATTAGCATTATAATAATTTCTATTCACTAGTTTTTTTGTTTTTTAGGATGACCAATCTGAAATTGTCATTCAACAAAGTTGTTTATTGTTGTTATTCACCCGATCTTGAAGTACAACTTTATTTATAGAAAATTTTGTAATACCCGAGGTTACTTTTGATCTTCAATTATTACCAGTACACAGCTTATTCTGCCTAGTTGTTCTATTAATTTGGGAAAAATGAGTAAAGATTAAGATCATATCCTGTTTAATTCCTTTTTCCTCGTTTCTTGTCAATCAATCAAATAATCGAAATATGAGATTGCTTCATAATTTGGTCTTCAGAGTTTTTTGTTTGTGCTTATGTTACTAATAATTTCAAAGAAAGCACTTTCAGAAAAATATGCACAAACTATGAGTATTTTTGTTTGTGTTTCATTAAAAGTGATTTCACTAAAAAGATTTTTAAGAGAAAGTACTTTTATAATCATAAAGAAACATATAATTTTCTCTCTTTCTAAATTCCGAAAGTATTAATAGTAGTCTTTTTAGTACTTAGTTCATATGCATTTTTTGACCATCAAAAGCACTTTTATAGAATCTAGGGTCCATTTGTAACTTCTTATCTTTTTGGTTGAAAGTACTTTCAAATTGAACAAAATAATTTTCAAAAGTGTTTGGCAAATTCTATAAGAAATGATTTCAAAAGTTTAAGAAACATTATTTATACTTTTAAGATAAATAGTTTTGAATGCAAGCTCCATCCCAAAATAATTATTAAAGTGTCACTTAAAACTACTTCAAACATTTTCACCACAAACACCTAAATATTTCTCTTAAATCACTTTTAACCAAACAAATTCAATTTAAACAATTTTTCTTGAAACCACTTCTCAGAGAAGCACATCCAAAAGGGCTCTAAATGTGTTTTCTGAGCATTGGAAGCATGTCTTAACGTAAATTGTTTTATGTTTGGATCAAAAGCGCTTGGACAGACTACAGAGTTTCAAAAGTAGAAGAAAACATGCCTAGTTTACTCTACAAAGCATATGTGTTTTCTTGCGCAAGTGCAAGAAGTAGAACTAAAATGTATGTATTAATATTATGATGTAGTTATTTTTAACGGTCTTGTTTCCCTATTATATATATACTACCAGCAACTTGGCCAGGCTTTCACCCAATTGCAGTTGAATTTGTATTCAGCAAAAAGCAAAGGGTTAATTTTCTTTCATTAAAGGATGGTGAAGGATGAGATCACAACTGTTTCACTTGTCCCAGCATCAGAGTTACTGTCTCGACTTGTACTTGCGTTACTTGATACTACACATGCAGCCAAACAAGTACTTATTCAAAGAGAAAACTTCAACAATTACTCTACACATTTGGAGAAAACAACTTACATTTTGAAAGAATTGTCAAAGCAAAATCTTAACCATTCAGAAAGCTTAAATAATGCTCTCGAGATTCTCAACCGAGAGATCAAAGTTGCTAAGCAACTATGTGTAGAATGCTGCACAAGAAACAAGGTTTATCTCTTATTAAATTGCAGGAAGATTGTTAAGCGAATTGATAGAAGTACAAAAGAGATAAGCAAAGCACTAAGCCTCCTATCTCTAGCTTCTTTGGATGTTTCGTTGCGCATAAGTAGCCAGATTGGTAAGCTTTGTGAGGACATGTTAAATGCTGAATACCCAGCAGCTTTGGCTGAGGAACAGGTTTTGGAAAAAATTGAGTTATTACTACGACAAGGAAATGATGGTAGATCATATACTAATGATTTGATGCTTAAAATTGCCGAGGCTGTTGGGATTTCTAATGAGCAGTCTGAATTAAAGAAGGAGCTGGAAGAATTTAAACGCGAAATTGATGATGCTAATCTGAGGAAAGAACTGGCAGAGTCTCTTCAAATGGAACAAATTATAGCATTGCTTGAAAATGGTGATGCCACGACATCTTCTCAAGAGAAAGAGAAGAAGTACTTTGAACGAAGGAGTTCTTTAGGTAGCCAACCGTTGGTACCTCTTCAGCGGTTTTATTGCCCGATCACATATGGTATTATGGTTGATCCTGTGGAAACTTCGTCTGGTCAGACATTTGAAAGGAGTGCAATAGAGGAGATGATGTCAGAAGGGAACAACATGTGTCCAATCACAGGTGTTCATTTAGATACTTCAGTTCTAAGGCCTAACAAGACCCTTAGACAATCTATTGAAGAATGGAGGGATAGGAATACAATGATCACCATTAGCTCGATCAAACCCAAACTCCGTTCAAATGATGAGGAAGAAGTGCTTCAATCCCTAGACAAGCTTCAAAAGATATGCGTGGAGAGAGAATTGCAAAGAGAATGGGTAGTACTAGAGGATTATATCCCGGTCCTTATTGGACTTCTTGGTTTGAAAAATCGAGAAATAAAAAAGTATGCTCTTGTTATAATATCCATGCTTGTGAAGGATAGTGAAGATAACAAGGTATTTTCATGAAACTGATTAAGGACTCGTTTGATTATTATTTCAATTGTTAAACTGATTAAGGAGATCTTGTAAACTCGTTACTTGAATTTTTTTCGATACTTATAGTGTTGACATAAACATTAGATACTCATTTTTACTTATTTAATTTTTGGCAGGAAAAAGTGATGAAAGTGGATAATGCCCTTGAATCCATTGTTCGCATACTTGCACGTCCAGTTGAGGAGAGTAAGTTAGCATTACATTTGTTAACGGAACTTTCTATAATAAGCTTAGCACAAGGTTCCATGGGAAATATTAAGGGCTGCATATTGCTAGTGGTGAATTTAGCATTGAGTGATGATGCTCAAGTTTCTAGAAATGCAGAACAACTTCTACAGAACTTGTCTTTTCTTGATCAAAATGTGAAACAAATGGCTAAGGCCAATTACTTTAGACCTCTCTTGCATCTACTTTCAACAGGTATGCTTCAAGTGATTTTTTAGATTCTTACTCTTGTTTTATATCAACACTACAGTTCCATGAATACTCTTATATAACCTTCAAATATTAGTTCTTGCATCATGTGCATAATTGTTAGTTTTATTTCTAATTTTGGAGGAAGGATTATATTTTGGACAAAAGTGTCACTCAAGTCCCTCAAACTAAGTCTTAATTTGCGTTTAGTTCATCATTTTTTTTAAAAATATATCAATTAAGAACAAATAATATTATTTTTTAACGATTCTTATATTAAAATATTATTTTTTATATCAAGTGATTAAAACTCAATACTTTAACGATAGTAAAATGATAGTTAATATAAAAAAATTCACAAAAATATTTGTTTTAATATTTGGCTTATCACTATTTTTATTTTAATATTTTATTGATTTTTAATTTTTTCAAATAAAAGTATTTATTTTAATAATTTTCTGTTAGAATATTATTATTATATATTTTTTCTTAAATAATTCCATATTAAATTATCCTTATTAATGGCTCATGTATCATTGCGTTTTAAACAATTAACTATAAAAAATAATATTTTAATAAAGAAATCATTAAAATAATATTATTGGTCTTTAATTAGCTCATTTTTTCAAGATCAAGGTCTAGAAAATACATTTTTAAATCTAAAAAACTAAACGATATCACATTTATAAACCTTTCCCTATTTTTTTTTCAAAAGTATAATATTCATTTATTTGGTCTTTGAGATGACCAAAAACATTTTAAACAGTGTATAGATGTTTCTGTAATGCTAGTATTTTTTTATGTTTTTGGGATTAACTTATAATACATATGGTATGATTCTCCACTTCAACATCAAGTACCAAATTTGAATCTTACTTGCCTAATATTTCCTTTATTTAATAAAAAAGTACTTACATGCCCCTTTTTAAAAAAAAAGACATCTCGTTAATTCAATCTGCCAAAACCATTTACTTGATGCAGGACCTGATGATGTTAAAAGGAACATGGCTGAGACTTTAGGAGAAATTGAGTTGACTGATCACAATAAACTATCAGTTGCAAGAGGTGGTGCCCTAAGGCCACTTCTTCTCATGCTATCAAAAGATGATTTAGAGATGAAGAAAGTGTCTGTTAAGGCTTTTTTAAACCTATCTAGTGTACCACAAAATGGCCAACAGATAATTAAAGAAGGTGCAGTGGGGCCGCTATTTGAAATTCTCTACCGGCACAGCCTGTCAATGCCAACCTTAAGAGAGCAGGTAGCTGCCACAATTATGCATCTTGCCACATCAACCACAAGCCAAGACTCCGATAGTGAACCGCTTGTTTTGTTGGAATCGGATGAAGACATTTTTAAGTTCTTTTCTCTCATATCTTTTACTGGACCAGACATACAAAGGAGCATTCTCAAAACTTTCCATGCATTGTGTCTACCTCCTTCTGGTTTAGACATTAGAATGAAGCTGAGAAAGGTAAGCAAGTAACCACCCTTCTTATATCTTATAACTATGATAAAGAGATAGTTTGCACTAATATATAGAAATGATCCAACTATAATTTATAATTGGATCATAAAAATTGGTAAAATTAAATATAACTATAATTTTATAAGTGATATATGTTATACTTTAATTGATAAAATATGCTATAAGTATTAATGTATTTTCTAATATAACATAATCCAACTATAAATTAATTTTAGTTAATATATTTTTTAAATTATATTTAGTATAAAAAATAATTAATTATATGTATTAATTATCTTTTATTGGGAGAATTAAAAAAAACCAAAAAAACTCCTTAAATAATTGATTTTATGTGAATAAATTTAAAATTTATAAATTATTTTAGTGAAAATTTAAAATGAAAAAATCTATAGACTCGTGTTATAGATATTATAAATAAGCAAATTTGCACTAAAGTAAAAATAATATCATTTAACCCTGTATTAAAACCATTTAGTCCTTTAAAGTTTAAAGTATGACATGTCTTAAATAGTTGGTTGTGTTTTTAATCTTTAATAAAAAAATTTGTTGGAATTATTGCCTAAAAATTAAATTAATATTTCTGTTGGAGTTAATATTTAAAAAAAATGTTTTGAAAAGTTGTTTTATCATAAAAATTGAAAAACCAAGAGTTATATTTAATTTACTAGGAAGGCTTCAATAAATATTAATTAATATAGATTTTGTTTGAGTTATAGCTAAAACAATAAGAAAACAAAGGGCCAAACCGTTTTGGGTGATTGGTAAAAGAAAATCAATGTTTTAGACATTAAACAAGTCAAAACTGCTAAAAATTGAACCTGTTATATATTTATATATATATATTGGTTTTTTGAAGAGGTGACATTCCACACAACAAATAAGAGAAATTGATATGCTCTTTTTGTATACATATGAGATGAAACAATGTCAAAAATGGCACGGCAGTTTAAAGTTTCACTTGTATATGCACATATTCAATGATGCCGTTTAGATTGTCAAATGCACCTAGTACATTCATACAATTCATGAACCACATCTTGAAGTTATACATTGATAAGTTTGTAGTTGTTTACTTTGATAACATCCTAATTTATAGTCGAACACAAGAAGAATATTTGGAGCACTCGAAGAAGGTACTCATTGTTTTAAAAAAAAACAAGTTGTACTTTAATTTAAAGAAACTTCTTGACCAACAAGTTGGTGTTTTTGGGTTTTGTCATCATCGTCAATAGAATGAAGCTGATGAGGAGAAAGTACGAGCAATTTAAGATTGACTGACTCACAAAACCATAACTAAAATTCGAATCTTCCATGGGTTAGCAACCTTCTACCAAAGCTTCATTAAGAACTTTAGCACTATTGTTGCCCCAATCACCGAATGTATAAAGAAAGGAAAGTTCAACAGGAGATAAGAAGTTGAAAAAAGTTTTTCAATTACTGAAAGAGAAGCTAACTTTTGCACTAGTGTTAGTATTGTCAGACTTTGATAAGATGTTTTAAGTTGAGTACGATGCCTCGGTAGTAGGAATTGGATCTTTTCTATCTCAAGAAGGGCAACCAGTGGCTTACTTTAATGAAAAACTTACGATGAAAATGGACTATAACTGCATATGAACTTGAGTTCTATGCAGTATTTTACACTTTAAAATACTGGAAATATTATCTCATCTAAAGGGAGTTCATATTGCTCACTAATTATAAGGCATTAAATTAACAACTGTCAAAAGAAACTCAGCAGGACACGTGTCAAATGGATTTCCTACTTGTAAAATGTTTCTTTTATTCTAAAACACAAACCTGGTCTATAGAATAAAGTGGTTGATGCATTAAGTCATAACACAACCCTATTAATCACTTTAAGCACTGAAGTTGTAACTTTTAAGTGTCTCGAAGATATATATGTTAAAGATAAATATTTCACGGACCTTTGGAAAAAGTGTCAACTAAAACAAGATACAAGCGACATACATATACATAAGGGATACTTGTTTTGAAGTACCCAACTTTGTATCCCTATGATTTCATTAAGTGAGAAAATCATTTAAGACTTACATGTTGGAGGACTAAGTGGATATCTCAGATAAGACAAGACCATGGCATTAGTGGAAAAAATGTGCTTTTAGTCTCAGTTGAAAAGAGGTGTTAGCAAGTTTGTCCAAAGATATTATGTGTGCCGAATTTCCAAAGGACGAGCTCAAAATACTGGATTATATACATCTTTACCCGTCCTTGAAATCTTTTGGGAAGACTTATCTATGGATTTTGTGGTAGGACTTCCAAGAACTCAATAAGGTGTAGATTCAATTTTTGTTGGTGTTGATAAATTCTCCAAAATGGCACATTATATCCCTTGTCGTAAAACTACAGATGCGTTAAATATTGGTAAACTCTTTTTTAAAGAGATTGTTTGTCTACATGGAGTTTCATGCTCAATCACTTCAAATCGAGACAGTTTCTTTCTCATTTTTGGAAGACACTGTGAGCACATTTTGATACGTCACTCAATTTCAATAGCACTGCACACTCTTAAATTGATGGTCAAATAGAAATAATGAACCGAACACTTGGCAACATGATTTATTGCCTCTGTAGCAACAAACCAAAGTAATGGGACCTCATTCTTGCACAAAGTTTGCCTTTAATAACACTATGCATAGTTCAACTGCCAAGACCCCCATTCGAGGTTGTATATATGAAAGTCCTAAATCATACATTAGATTCAGTTAATCATCTAAGGGTTCGTGAGAAAAGCAAGGTTGTTCAAAAAATCGCAAATAAGATTCAAACTATGCACAGAAGTAAAACAAAAGCTTACTGAGTCCAATGTCAAATATAAAGCAACAGTTAACAAGCACAAAAGAAAGAAAGTTTATCAAGAAGGAGAGATGGTGATAGTATTTTTGTGAAAATAACTCTTTCGTGTTGACACGTACATCAAGCTAAATTATAAGAAATATAGGTTGTGTCGAATATTGAAAAAAATCAATGACAATACATACAAATAGTGGGTTTACGCAAAGATATGACCATCTCATCAACTTTTAATGTGTCAGATATTTATGACTATCATTCACCAAAACCACTTTATCTAGAAGAAAACTCTGGACGAGTTTAAAAGAGGTGAAGTACTAAATGGGTATAGGAAGAAATGAGAAAAGAGTTCATTTTGATGTATTATTAGAGTCACACAAATTTTATGAACTACTCCAAAGAATTTTAGGCTATAAATAGCCAAGCCTTTTGCGTGTATGAGACATCATAGAAAAGAATCCACTTCTAAATATTAAAGAAGTTCTATTCTTTCCTTTTCTTTTATCCCTAATATTTTATAAATAATTTTTCTCTCTTATGTTTGAAAGTTGTAGTCCTTTTATCCGTAAATTAGAAGAATATCTTTATACTAGTCCTACTTTAGAAATACTAGAGTGTTCATTTAAAGATGGATAATATAGCTAGGTTAGTCCTATTCAAGAGTTGTTAGAGTGCTTGTCTAGTTGAGTATTATTATTAGGTTTGTCCTATTCTAGACTTCTTAGAGTGCTTACTTAGATAATACAAATATGAAAACCTTTTGCCAAAAATTAAGTATGGTTAGTCTAAACCTTGTTCACCTATTTTTTATTTCTTAAGTGCTTCCATATTATTAATGCACTTTTGCTTCCGTTTTGCGTCATTGAGGGTATTTGTGATCAAGTTATAAACACTAAGGTATCTGTGACAAAAGTTAATAACTCATTTGTATTTGTGATAATTTCCCTGGTATGAACTCAATCCTTATGTGAAATTTGACCTTCATGTTTGCCATTTTTTTGTTATCATTTCTGCAAGAAAGTATATAATTGTCATGCTAAATAATAGATATATATGAATGCTAAATTAATAGCTTTCAAAGTGTCCTTGTGATACACAGCTCTCTGCTGTTCAAGTATTGGTTCAATTATGTGAGGCTGAAGACCATGCTGTTAGGGAAAATGCTGTAAAGTTATTCTTCTGTTTGACAAAAGATGGCGATGATAAAACTTCACTCGAGCACGTGGGGGAGAGATGCATTAGGGCCTTGCTAAACATCATTGAAAACCTTAATGATGTGGAGGAGGTTGCTGCTGCACTGGGAATTATAGCTAATCTCCCAAATAACCCACAGATGACTCAGTGTTTTCCAGATGAACTGGTAAACGTTATTGGTGCTCGTATCAAAGATGGGAACAGAGGAATAGTGGAAAATGCAGTGGGAGCTCTTTGCCGGTTCACAGTTCGAACAACCCAAGAATGCCAGAAGAAAGTTGCAGAAGCTGGTATAATACAAGTACTAGTACAGTTATTGGCTTCAGGAACTTCTTTGACAAAACAAAATGCTGCCATTTCACTTAAACAGCTTTCAGAAAGTTCTTACCATTTGAGCAAACCGGTGAAGAAACATGGGATTTTGCATTGCTGCTTTGCTGCACCAGAAACTGTCTGTCCTGTACACTTGGGAAATTGTGGAGTTGAATCTTCATTCTGTATCTTAGAGTCGAATGCTCTGGAACCTCTTGTGAGGATGCTTTCAGAGTCAGATGTTGGAGTTTGCGAAGCCTCTCTTGATGTATTGCTGACACTGATTAGTGGAGAAAGCCCAAAGTTTGGTAGCAAAGTGCTTGATGAAGCTAATGGCATTACACCACTTATAAGTTTATTGAGATCAGATTCTGTGAATTTACTGAGGAAGTGTCTAATGGCTTTGGAAAAGATATTTCAATTGGAAGAGTTAAGGAGAAAATATGGGAATTCAGCTCATTTGCATTTGGTTGATATTACACAAAGGAAAGCTAGTGATATAAAAGATATCAGATCTCTAGCTGCTAGAATATTGTCCCAATTTGGTTTGCTTGGTAATCAGTCTTCATTTTTCTGATTGTTTATGTTTATATGCAAAACAGTTTCTTATTATAGTTAACCATTTTTTTCTTCTTTAGCAATTTCATGTTGGAGAGTGCCCCAAGAAACATAGATGGCATTAGTTTTGATTAAATCACATTTGCTCATGTTATGGACATTTTGGTACAGTTGCGTTTTCTGAAATGTTACTGACAATTCATTTGTATTAACTCGTATTAGTTCATATTTGTGTGTGCTTTTGTTAAAAGTAATTTCAAGAAAGCGTTCTTTTAGAAAGGAGCATGTATATATGCCTCATTGAGGAAGCACAAAATATGCTCTTAAATCCTAAAAACATTACTAGCAAATTTTACCTATAATGTTCAGAAGTGATTTTATATTGTCAAAATCACTTTTTTCATATCTAAAAAGTATAAACAGACGTACCCTAAGTTTCTCAAGCTACATTTTTGTTAAACTTGACAAAGGAACTTAATTATGTCCCGAGGCAAAACCAAAAGAAAAGGAGCAATTCCTGTTTTCCTCTTTCTTATTATGTTTGAACAAAGTAAAGATCACTAGAACAAATCGAAATGATGCATGCGATAGGCAGAAAATAGAACAAACTATTAAACTGGAAAAGAAACTTTATACATTTGAAAGAAGAAATATTATATTCCCAACAATGTGGATAATAGTTTGATCAAACAACGGGACAACCATCAATAACAATACCTTTAGCAGTAGGGCAAGTAGCTAAAGGACACCCTTCAGGATTATTACCCCACCATTGAATTGCAATGTTTTTGGAACCCAGAACAAGGAATATCAATATAGTCATAAAAGCAGTTCCAGCATCAAGACCTCCAGAGAGAACATAGTTGTAGCGCTTCCATATGTTTGGATAATATCTATAGACAACATAACCAGATATAAATGCCACAAATATCCAACTAGTGTAATTCACAGAAGTAGCTGGAGGCATCATAGCTGTAGAACCCAATAAAACAGGCATGTTAATGAGACTAATCCATTTTTGTGTCGGAAAGGCCTTGTGAGCTAGCCATACAAGGAGAGGTGCAACGGCTCCACCAAGGAAGAACCAATTAACATTGTTGTATTCACCTAGGTCTCCAAAGATTCTTCGAGGGCCAACGAGTCCCCAGATAACTGATGCGTCAAAGAAGACGTTGTCCATTGGGCATTTCCAAGGGCTGTCTTCTGGTAGTATTGAGGTATCACAAAGGTGTGGGATGTCTTCCATTAGCCACCATGCTGTTCCTGTGTATACTACTACTGCTACAATTGTACCTACCACCTGTAATGCATTGCCAACATTTGATAAGTTCAGTATAAACTATTGCAAGTCTTCCACAAAATAAAGAATTTTGGTGAGGCAGATTAAGGGACTGTCAGAAAGCAACTGTATGCTTTCTAATCCCTGCTGTCAGAATTGTTTTTATTAGATTTCAAAAGCAAAAGCAAACAGATTCTAAGGGTATGTTTGCTTATGCTTTTGAGATACTATAAAACCATAAAAGTGCGTTCAGGCTCAAAAGGCACATTTTTGTAAATCCTTACCAAACGTCAAATTATGTGGTTCTTCTTGAAAACACTTTTTTCTAAATTCATTTTTAACAGAAGTACAAAACAAACTCTAAAAAGAAAAAAAAACAACCTGTGCCATGAACATTGATCTTGGTGGAATCTTCATGTAGTGTCCGAGCTTAAAATCTGACACAAAGGAAAGAGCTTGTGCCATACTGATGTAACCATATACCTTGAAGCACATATTAGCAACAGGGCGCTCTGGGTATATGTACCCAATAGCATATTCTGTAATTATATTTAAACCTGGTTGCTATTTACCAACAAAGATACATGAAAACCTTAATTAATTAAATTTGAAACAGAGCCAGTATATTTTGTAATAAGATTGGAAGAATAAACAAGATATTACCTGGTTAGTAGTAGCCTGGATGATACCAATTGGAAGAGTGAACAAGATTGCAAGTGCACAAGCAAAAAGTACTCCCCACCAAGGCAATTGGAGTGTCTCATTGTAATATTCACAAGCAAAAATGATAAGAGCAATATTCACAACAAGCATGACAATAAACCACCAAGTAGGCACTTGCTTGTACCTCCTCATAAGCTTTGTGTGTATATCCATCTTTTTAGTTGCAGCAAAAGCCCTTACGCTTTGCTTCCATATTTCGCTGCAATTACAGGTGGTATTATTTTAAGCTTGGAAATCACAAACCATTATCAAGAGGCTAATTTCCCATTTCAACAACTTTATGGTCAAAAATATATAGGGTACAGTGCCATTTTAGTACTTTTGTTTATGAATTTAGAAAAAAAAAACTAGTTATTTTACTTATAAAAGGTTTCAATTAATCCTTTTGTTCATGGAAAAAGGGTCATAAAAAGACAAACGTAACTATAGCATGATTATTTTGTACAATTTAGCAATTGTTGAAATCCATTAAAGGAGTAATTTGGTTATTTAATGCATTTTCTTCCTAATACAACTCAGATTGTTACCTATTTTTTTCTTGTTATTTTTGAAGTTCAGAAAAGTAAATAAAAGACCTGTTATTTTCCCCTCATTTTTGCAAAGCACTAAGAAAACTATTAAATAATATAAAATGTTAAAGTTTGTCCTTAATCAACACATCTATCAATATAACAAAATAACATCTTTTCAACAATCAAAAAAATTAAATGATATTAATTAAAAATAAATGGATTAAGTTACACTTAAATCTTATTCAAATAGATTATTATAACCCTTTCTCCTGATATATATATGAAAATTTACGTTTAATATATAACTAAGAGCATTTGTGAAAACAGAATTGTAATACCTTCCATTGAAGAGCAGAACATGAACAAGTGTAGCAGTAAGAGTAGCAAACCCAAGACCATAAGTCATTGCAAAGAATGAACTCAAATGTACAGATCCCATCTCCGAATATACACCACGATCAAGATGAAATTTGGAATCAATGATCTTCAAGATGTCATATTTTGTACCATTTGACATGAAAAGAAAGCTAGAAAATATAGGGAATGTCTTTGCATTATATACATCATAGCAATAAACAAGGGGTGTCATCACATACATAACCAACACAAAACCAATAGCAACATTGGCAGTGGCAAACCAAGGACTAGCTAGTGGACTACCAAGGTATGATGAAATAGTACTCCAATCAATTCCAAATGAACCAATGCCAAGGCCATTCATTCCAGAGCCTAGTTGCTGTACTAGTACAGATTTAGGAGCAAGCCAACAAATCCAAGAAAACGATGTTATCATCAAGAAAAAGTAACCAGGGACAATATAGTAGGCAAAACTGCTGATCAAGACTATGAGGAAGAACTGAGTCCGAGTTGTGCCTCCTTTTTGTCTTTTTTCTTTCTCATGTAGAGCTCTGCATTGTTTTGTTCCAAGGTAAGATAAATTACAGTACAAAGAGTTCTAAAAACCCTCCCGGTCGGTTATTCACGTAGTTTCACTTTTAATTCACTATAAAAAAACATATGTATTTCATGTTGTTAAAAAAAATACATACACTATATTTTTAAACATATGTTTTTATAGTTGTAACCATCACAGAGAAGGGTTACAAATAATTTATATATAAAGAATGTTATATTATGCTATTAAAATTTCTAAAAACTTATTAGTTATTAGTTTTATTTTTAATCATCTTTAATCTATGAAAATATTGTTTTTTACGTTTTAAGAAAAAAATTATATACATAACGTGAATAGGCTAAAAAACTTATCAATTGCTCCTTGAAATTTCAAATCTCAATTACCTGAATAAGGAAACTTGTACCAGATTATATGGCCACCACATCTCAGCCGGTTCGACTAGGAATTTGCGGAAAATTCCAGCCCAACCAAACCCTAATACCTATTACCCACACAACATGAACATCCATAAATTTAGAACTTACTTTTTAACAAAAGAATAAGAGAATTACAATCATATTAAAAAAAACATCCTAATAAAAAAATTAAGATTAATTGCTCTGACTCATAAGGAATAGGATCTACCAAGTTAGTTCGAATTATACAAAAATTAACATACTTTTTAATTTGTTTTACATCCATTATTTAATTAGTATAAAATAAAATCTATCCCTAGCAGTTGACTTCTCTATACCATAAATTCAAGAAGATAAAGAGAGTAAAGAAGATGAAGAAATGAACCTGAGTGGTAAGCATGACAATAAAAGCAGGTAACAAAGTGAGCTTCCTGTGATAATATAACTTGACAGCACTGAGAATATGAGCAGCATAAACAGAACCAGCACCAGAATTTGCAAAAATTGTAATCAAAACATGTTCCTTAATATTAAATGGACCAGGATTCATACTAAATTCCCATTTTCTACCCTGAAAGAAAGGAGCTTTAGGCAACACCTTAGCCATTAAATGGCCTAAGGGCACAACAGCAATCTGGGCAGAGATAGAAGTGACAGTCAAAGGCTGTGTTCTGTACCAAAAAAATTGGTTTACAAAAGAAAGCAATACACAAGAAGTCAAACCCAGAACCCACATTCTAAATGTCACAGATGGTAATGTGTTATCGTCAGTTTTGGGCACTGTCATTTCAACCTGCTTAACTGTGCACTCCTCTGTTTCCTCTGAAAACTGCACCCTCACATCCTCAGATAACTCCCCCATGAATAACAGTACTACAGAACCAAAAAGTTTAAACCTTTTTTCTTTGCTAATACGCAAAGTTCTCTCCTTTATAGACTATAATAGAATAGAACATGAATAGCTATATAGTATAGCTAATCAATGGAAATAATGAATATGGGTTTGTGAGTAAAGCACCTGGATGGTTATATGACAAGAAAGAAAAGGTAGAATCTTGAGATTTAAGGACAGAGATGGAGTCCTAATCAATGGATAGTTAATGAAAATGGGCAGATATGGAAAGGCGTGATATAAACGAAACGGTATATACTAATCTAGGAAAACAGCTGGAGAAAAGTGGACTAAAGATTCAAGTGTATGAATTTGAGTTAAAAAATGTATATACTATATTAATTACATTAATATTTTTAAGAAAATATTATTTGTGTTTTAGTTAAGAATATATTGTTTGATAATATGTATTGGACCTAAGCCTATTTTGTGACCATATAAGACTATAAATCGTACTAAGCTGCCTATTGGTTAATGTATTATAGGCTCTCTTGTCTGCAATACTTTTTTCCTTTTCATTTCACTTATGTAGTTTATATTTCTATTTTCATGACGAGCTTAAATATCGAAGGGGTTTTTTTTTTCAAGACACCCTTTTTTGGACTTTTTTTTTTTGCTTTTATATATTTCATTTATATTAGATTATTATATAATCGATCCTTCGTTACAAAAAAAAAATTCTTAAAAGAAATGATTTTTTTATGTACAACTAAACTTTAAAATTAAAGAGCCCAAATTGTGCCAGTTAAATGTTAAAATTTTGAATCTTTGTGAATTTTACAATGAATTAAATTATATTAAATTGTTTTAATAATTATAGGACGGCAATTGAATGATGCCAATATATATTGATTTGGACCGTTTGGTTCGTATGTATAATATGAACTGAAAAGGAAAAAGAGAATATTACTAATTTTGGATAATAACTCAAATTTTATTTCCATAATAAATAACCTGTTAGCGAATTAAAGGTAACGTAGGATTAAATTTCCTTACGAAAAAGGAAGTCATTTGGTTGTTAACATATTTCACATTTGAAAAGTTGATATATTTTAAATTTAAAATAAATTTTAGATTAGGTGACAAGATATTTATATTGTTAAGTATGGTAAGAATTATGTAGTTATATTTAATGAAAATTTATTATATTAATTATAATTATAATATATAATATTATTGTTCAAAAGTTGATATATAATATATAATATTATTGCTCGAGTAGAATTGTGAGTTGATTTCACCGGTGAATGTAAGATTTATATCAGTAAAAGAAAGTATTAATTATTTTTCAATTGTTACGTGTTTTTAATTAAAAAATATATTATATTTAAATGATTAAATATTAAAATTTAAAATTTAAAATTTAGATTAAATAGAATTTGTATAGAATTTAACAATAATTTTATAAATATTATAATTAAAGATTTATTTACTTACAAAATAAGAGGAGTAGCACGTATAGATCCGCGGTTGTTTTCTTTCTAAATAAAAGCATAAATTATATATTTATGGACCTAAATTGTAAAGTGTTAATATCTAACGCATATAATAATACAGGATAAATTTTTAATAAAAATCAATTAATAATTTGTTATATTATTATTTTATTTTAAAATTGATAACATAAAAAAATATAAAATTTTAAATATATCAATACAATTAATATTAAAATATAATATAAAAGTAACATTATATACGTACAACTAACACAATAACACTACTAATCCACTGCGTACATATCATCTTCCTTACCCTTTGAACTTTGAAGTCAACATGTAGGCTAACGGCCTAATCAATGCAAAATGGGCCCATCAATCCTTTGATACCACTTGACAATTCCCAAGCAATCACTCATGTTAATTGTTTATTTCATTTAATATATGAAAATTCACACATTTTTAATAAATTAGTTGCTTTGTTCGTGCATGTGATTAGTCTAAGAACTTGTTCCCTAATTAGCAGTTTCAAGGCTTAACGGAATTAAGTAGAAAATATTTATCCTCAGTTTCACCGTTCACACCTTACATCTTAAAATAAGGATGAAGTTCGCCTAATTTGTTTACCTTTAATAAAAATATATTTATATCTATATTTATTAAATAAGATAATATAAATTTATTATTTTTATAAAATATTAATCGATATAAATTTTGTATAATAAATATACAAGTATATGTATCACAAACAAGTAATATAATTATAAAAAAAATTCATTTTCAAGTAGATTATATTATCAAAAACTAATTTTAAAACTAAAAAATAAATATCAATTTTACATATCATGAGAAAACAAAATTAAAAATAAATAACAGTAATAAAGTAACTCAAAATTAGCAACTAAGAAGATCTATGAAAAAATATCTAATAAAACTTACCCTAAATTTTCTAATTATTTGAATCATTAAAATACTCACGATATAATTAATCAATCAATTATATAATCAATTGAATCGAACCTAATATATATTCATCTCTCAAGTAAACTACACATTATATAGTAATTAATTTAATTACGCTATCATGTTAATTAGATTGTATATTATTCATTAACAATTCTCTCAATAAACACACCAAAATCAATAATGAATATGTGCATAAAAATTTGAATCAATCTAATCAAAACTAACAAGCATATCACATAATTAATGTAAGTATCTTAATGAACATATTGCATTCCTTAGTTTAATCATGACAATCAATTTATCATTGGATTCATACGTTTTATATCAAACATGCATGCATTTACTTTACATGTGTTTATCAATCTATACCTAAATCATGATTAAGATCCTATAAAATGAAAAAAAGCCTACAACTTAAAAATACATACTAAATATTAAAGTAAAAAAATAAAGTTTTCTCCCAAACTTTAATTATACATTCTCAATGTGCACATATAACTATGAAAAAATAAAAGGAAAGAACCATCTTTTAGTCTTTGCACACCATATTTGTAATTGAAATGTTCAACCTTGTTACATAATTTATCTCCACATTTATTTACCTGCAAAATAAAAACAATAAATATAAAAGTAAAATGTTGTTAGATTGACACTCAACCAACATCATGTTTAATGTCCTTAATTAGACGGTTATATCAATTCTTAAGGTACATCTATCTATGTTCATTTACTATTGAGTTTGCACAAAAATAGTTTGAGTCTTGAATTGTTCAATAATACTTTATGTCCAGATTTAAAACACATGGTGTTCAATTATCTTATCATGTCATATTTTTGTTTTCTTTTTGTATTTTTTGGCATTTTTATAAATACATCATCGTAACTCGTCTAATTTAAGTATTTGCAGAATCCTTTTCACCTCTCTATTGGACTCTTCCACTTAGCCACTTGATTGAGGGATGGTAGAGTAAAGGTGTGAGGTTTAACCTTGACAACCCTTTAATAGATGGTTTGAGTTTAGATTCTATCTCTAAACTCTCCACAACAACATTATGTATATACAAGAGGTGTAGCCTCCAAATAGTTCACACAATCATCAATTTCAATCATAGATTCTATACTTTCAAAATTAAAACAAATCGAGTTATTTTTTTAATGATTTTACCTCATTGTTCACCGCATTATGTTTGATAGTCTTAAGTGTAGGCAACTCAACAGGTTTTTCTAAGTTATCGTCATAACCAGTAAAATATATCCTAAAGCATTCATCAGCATTATCAATATCAGAGGGTTCAAATGTTTTAAAAGCTTTAAATATTATTTGTTCATCTCACACTCTCATCGTAAGTTCACCTTTTTGTACATCAATAAATGCTCTTTCGGTTGCTAAGAATGGACGACCAGATATGATAGGAATGTTACAGTCTTTTTCCATGTGTGGTACAATGAAATCTGTCAAAAAGATGAACGTGTCTACTTTTAATTGCACATCTTCTACCATACTCTAGGGTCGCTTGATTTACCTATCTATCATTTGTAATGTTATTGAAGTACATTTAGCTCTACCAACCCCTAGTCTCTTAAAGACCAATAATGACAGAAGGTTAATGCTTGAACCTAAGTCACATAATGCTTTCTCAAAGTTCATATTCTCAACTATGTAAGGAATGTCAAAGCTATCCGAATCTTTCAAATTTGGGGTAGTTTTCTAGCAAAGATAACACTACAACCTTTAGTCAAAGTTATTGTTTCATTATCTCCAAGCCTCATTTTCTTAAACAGGATATCCTTTAGAAATTTAACATAAGAATGCATTTATTCATGTACATTTGCAAATGATATATTTATGTGCAGTTTCTTGAAGATATCCAATTTTTTTGAAAACTATGTATCTAACTTTTGTTTTTGCAGACTCTGAGGGAAAAGAATAGTAGGTTTGTAAAGGTTGCTTTTTTTATGAATTATTTCCTTTCTAATGCTCTATTTATCCACTTGTTCCTCCTCATCTTTTTGAGTCTTATATTACTCCTTATCATTTTGAGTCTCATGTTCCTCTTTTGAGAGTTATACCATTCCTCAAGGGTATGACATTGCAATTCTCTTTACCTTCTATTCTTAGGTTAATAATTATGTCACTTTGAATGTTACATTGAGGCCTTTAACTTATGGCCTGGACTCGCATCTTGAGTGGACACTTCTGTATTTATTGATTGGATGAGTCTTTCATCATCCCTATTAAAACATTTGTATTTTCCTCAATAGGTATTTTCTTTTATTTGATTTGTGATTATTATTGTTGTTGAAAATCAGGTGGTGAAAATAATTGATAATTGAATGGATAATTGTTGTTATTACTTCAAGAGAAATTTGGATGTTGTCTCCATGTTGGGTTATATATGTTCAACTGTGGATTATTATTTTGGTTTACATTATCCACATAAAATGATGATTTAGGATTATTTAGACAATTATCAAACAAATGAGTTCCATCACAAAAAATACAAGATATCCCTGAATTTTGAACCTGATTTATACTCACTGGTAAGTTTTAAGCCTTTAAAAAGATTCACTAAATCTATAAGTGCCATGATATCATTTATCTCATACACTTTGACTACTCTTCTTGTGGTCGTCATTCTATCAATTGATAATTATTACTAGCCATTTTCTCAAGTAATTATAAGCTTTATTATAAGATTTTCCTTACAGAGCTCCATAATGAATGCATCAAAAATGATTCTTGTTTTAGCAATGAGTTCATTGTACTTTGAATCTTTTTCATGCTTCATATAAAGATTCCACTTCATATTATTGGTATGAGGTAATATCATTCCTAAGATTGATATTCTTTGTTGGTGGAAAGTATTTCATTTATAATTTTTTCACCAAATCATTCCAAGTTGTAATGAAATAAAGTGGCAAAGAGTTTTGTCAAGATCAGTACAGTCTTGCAAAGAGTAAAGGAAGAATTTAAGCCTAAACGCCTCCTTGATAACACTACTGAATTTGAAATTTGAATGAATCTTCAACTTTAATAAATAATTTGAGATGTAAATGAGGATCCGTTATTGATTATTCGCTGAATTATCCAACTATTTGTAACATTTGAAACATCACTAGCTTTAGTTCAAACTGATTAGCTTGAATATTTGGCATTATATAATACTTGGATTCAACCCTTCAAATATAAGTAATGCATAATCATTCACACTTTTATTCATCTCATTCATTAAAAGTATCTGTTTGTTCAAATTTAGCTTATTATTGTTTACTTCTCCTTGATTAGCAATTTCTTTCACTTGATGACAATTTGTTGTTTTCTTATTAATCTCAAAGTACGTTGAATTTTGGGATTTAAAAGCAAAATTTATCCCTTATGGACTTTACTCATGCAATAGAGCCAAATATATTTATAATAGTACTAAACAAGATATCAAAATTAAAAATAAATATCTAAATAAATAAAATTAAATTAAAATTATGAAAAAAATAAAGAAAAATAACTAAAATAAAATAAAATAAAAATTAATTTATAATACTTATAATCCCCGAAAATGGTGTCAAAAACTTGATTGATATGAATTATTTGTAATGGATATGCAAATATATGTATTGCAAATAAGTAATTTAATGATAAGAACATATCGTTTTCATGGAGATTATGTTATTATAAATTAAAAAATAAAGATCAATTTTATATATTTTGAGAAAGCAAAATTAAAAAAACTAAAAATAAATACCAATAATTAATTAACTCAAATTTGATAGTTATGAAGATATATGAGAAAATATCTAAGAATACTTAATTCTCTAATTTTTTAAACATTTGAATCACTAAAATTCCTCCATTGTATTTACTAATCAATTACATTATCAATTGAATCTAACACAATATGTATTTATCTTTCAAATAAACTACATGTTATGTAGTAATTAACTTAATCATACTCTCATATCAATTAAATTGCATATTATTTATTAAGTTTATTAATTATTTATCACATACATAAAAATCATAAATATCTTCTTAGAAACTATGCATGTTATTTAATTATGACAAATAATTAAATAATTTTCTAAAATCTACTTAATTGCTTATATAGATAAATTGTTAGCCAAACAATTAATATCATAAAAATTAAATTAAATAGTATTACAACGTTGATTTACGACGAGAATTGATGGGTTGTGTGCATCCATGGTTATGTTAAATGAACTCACTTTTTCCAAGTACATTTATAGCTATTTCTAAAAAAGTACATCTACCTATAAAATAAAAATTATAAAAAAATATCAAAAAATCAAAAAAATTAACATTTTCTTAATAAATACAAAATGAATAATTTTTAACTAGTTCTACTTATATTGACATAATTGAACATAAATGAAGTATTTTTATGATATTTTAGCACAAAATAAGACAAATTAGTGGTTTAAAAGTGATCAAATAACTCTAGGAATAGAGTCATGAAGATATTTTGTAAAGACAATGAGTTTTTATCATTTTTTTAAAGATAATTAACTAACATTACTATTTATGGACTTGTGTTGCCTTACATAATAGATATCAGATTAAAGTGTACTTTTATTAAAAGTAGCGGATTTATAATACTAGTTTTTCATAAAACAAAATATTGGAAGTTTTTTATTAGTATTAATTATAGGTGTGTAAAAATTGATTATTGATAATTTGTAAATATTTTTAGTTATTAAATTAACCATATTTACATTTATTATATTGTTCTCATTTGTTATAATTGTTTATTTTATATTTTGTAAGAAAATATAAGTTTTTTATAATTTTTTTTATTTTTTTTATATAAGTTAGTGTTCTTAGAACGAAATGTGGATGTATGTAGAAGGATCATAGATTTACTTAGTAAACAAGGGCTCAAAACAACACCATTTTGCTATCCTCAATGCCAGACCACAATGAACCCATTATCATTCCACTCAATGTAGGTTAAAAGCACATTGTTTAGTACTCGTTCAACCAACGATCCAAACAACGTGTCGTTCGGCCATTAGCTCCTTCCATGTCAGCTCTTGCGTTGTTCATTGTTGCGCATTCATTTAATTCCATCTGACAATCCATATCTAACCATAAAACCCAAAATAAAAATCATATAAATACTCACAAAATATTACCTCAAAAATAATGACGAGAGGAACTCAAAAAAAATTAGAAAAATTATCTTGGAGTATTTTGAAGAATATTTTGAAAGAAAATTCGAAAACAAGTTTAGATATTGAACTATAATAAGTTTAGAGATTGGTATATCTAAGAAAATTGGCTTCACTTTCTTATAAAATGATAAGATTCTTGTATATTCTTTGTAGTTATAAATTGTTTAATTAACTTTGTGTATGTGTTAAATATTATTTCCTACTAAATAATTCATGGTGATTATGGATAATTTTAAGTCTTAAATTATGACTTTAATATAAGTTATGTTATGATTTGAATAAAGTTTTAATTATGTATTTCTTGATATATTTAATTTCATGTTTTAATATCAAAACATGTTAATTCTTGAATTAGGTGTACAATTAGTTCGATATTTAATTTTGTTTATTAACGATATTAATTTCATCTAATTTAGTTATTATTTTTTTGGATTATAATATAACAAATAAATTAAATCTATTAGTCATAATTTTAAGTTGTTGATGAGTTAGATTTATTAATAATCGAGTTATTAGTCAATTACAAAGTCAGAAAGAGTAGAAAATTTTAGGTAAAATTAAAATTAAGAAAAATAAAAAATCCTAAAATTATATAATAAATTTAGGATTTTGAAAGAGAATGATCACGATAGGATAAATTTATAATTGTAATCTAGTAGTAAGGATAATTCTATAATTACATATTTCTCTTATTAATCCAAAAAATTATGCTTTTGATATTTTTTTTAGTCTTTTATGTTATTTTATTTTTTTGTAAAAATATTCAAAAAAATCGTATTTATTTTATTTGTGACATTTAAAAATTTATTTTTAAACTAATAATTAATAATTAATAATTAATTTTTTTAATCCTTTGCAGATAATGACCCTTACTCGTAATTGTATTTATAATGACATAATTTTTAAAAAGTAAAAAAAAAAATAAGGTTAAATATTTGATAATTTAATTCATATATCATCAAAAATTATTCAAACCAAACCAACCCAATTTTTCCAATTTTAAAGGATTTTTAGGTTGGTCTAATTTTAAATTTTGAGGAACCATTCAAGTATGGTTTATTTGGTTTTCAAATTTCAAAAAACAATCAAAACTAAACCAACTCATAAATATATTAATTTTATTTTTTTCTTTTTTATTTGTTTGTTTTAGATGGTTCATATTTTTTTGGATTTAAAAATTCAAATAATTGATTTTTTAATGTTTTATAAAATTTTATAAATAAATTCTATTCTTTTTATAAAATTTATATAATTTTCTTAAAAAAAATTCTTAGTTTCTACGGATAACAATAATATTTTCAATATTTTTATAAAATTTAATTACATCAATATTTTAAACCTTTCCAATATTGTATGCTTCCTCCTCCAGGAACTAACTGAATTCTCGATAAAAGACAAAGCTGAAAACACCAGTTTCTTTAACATATTCTTACATTTTATTGTCTCATCTTATATACCATCAATGATGTAGTGACATGGCCGCATTTAAGGAGAAAAATAATAAAAAAGTTGTTTAAATAAGTACAGAAAAGTGGTTTCAACACATAATATTTATTAACTAATTGATAGATTATATGTATAAAATAAATTATATCATTTGAATTCTAATTTTTAAGTATTTAACTCGTTACAAACTTAATATTTTAAGTATATTTATATTCAAATAAGATACATATAATATCTATTTTCATTAAATAAAAAATAAAACACATATTTATAATTATATTAACTCTTTATTATTAATTTTAGTTAATATAATTATTAAACTAAATATAGGACTAAGAAATTAACATTATTATTTTACACCCCTTTTAAATTAAAATGCTATATCCATGGTATATCCAGTGTTACAGGACATACAAATTGACTATTTTTTATTTTTGGTGGTACTTGTAATTTGTGAATTACATGTCTTAGGGTGAATAAGACTCCCTCACTTCAAACCATACCTAAGACTGCAAATTCTAGAACAATCCTCCTCTAATTTGATCAAAACTGGCTGAGATCACAAGCCAATAGCTGGCAACAGCCTACGACGGAGCCAATGTCGCCTACATGCCTAAAAAATGATGCTAAAGTTTGTATTTATTACTCATTTTTTTCGTCAAGTTAAACCTAATGAGAATAGAGATAAAATTTAATCAAACGGATAGAGATCCCACATATGCCCAACTCATTCGGGTCAGATAAGGGGAGATAATTCAGGGCCCAAAAAAACTCAAGATATTATCTATTTTATTAAACCAATTCGAGGCAAAACAAGCCAAGACAAAACCCGAACCAACTTTTTTCAATTACATAAAAATTACTATTTTTTTCATTTAAAAAAATGTACAAGTCAACAGGACATTTTTTGATCCGCAAATATTATCCATCTTGAACCGAATACGTTAAATCTGAAACGTTCAGTTCAAGCTTGAAACACATGCGAGATCAGTTTGGATCGAGTCTGACCCAACCGATCCATTATAATCTTTAAATGAGAACTTGAAAAAAGAATTTTATATACATGATCATATCACTTATTGAAAAGACTCGGACAAATATCAAAACTTCCCCCCGCCCCCTTAATCGAGGCTAGAACGCACAATCTTTTAAATGAAGTGCAATCACATTGCCGCTAAGGGTGGAGGGGAAACAGTTTGTCACATCATATTCAATTAAAACTTGCCCACTCATTTGTGATCATCACTTAATTTGAGATGTAAAACAATAACCTAGAAAAAAGAGAATGGCAGCTTCACACAGTGAGCACTTATATATATATATTACAATAAGAATATCAATTAACTTGTCAATGTCTTATTAAATATCATGGAAGGGTCTAAATGCACTTCGAATGTGCCCTGCTCTAATCACCAATAAAGATACCATGTATCACAATTTTACAAAATTGAGATACAAATCTTTTCCTACAAATTAGGAGCCTTTCAACTAAAACATAATAATAATGGAACCTTTTTTATTATTATTAGATACGATCATATCCTCCATGCATATACCTAGTGATTTGTAAAACCTACATTTTAGCCACAACCAAAGGCACCAAAGCAAGTTCTGCATCAACACATTATTGTCGAAGTTCATTTTTGATGAACCATGCTACCATATTGAGCCTATTCTAAGAGGCATTCAAGTCATCATGAGGGTAGACTTTAGAAATACAATTTATAAATAAATTTAAAATCAACATAAACAAGGAAACTTCTGGGTTCTGTAAGATATATAGTGGCAAGCAAGTCCATCCCTAAGCACTATCTAGAAATACCCAAAAACAAAATTGGCCTAAGCACATGTAAGTACCAATTATATCATTGAAATAATTTAACAAAAGGCATATAAATTAGAATGTAATTGACATCATTTACCACACAATCGAGGCATAAAAGAGACTAAATGCAATCAAATTTCTCCTGGGAGTAAAAATGGCTATAAAACAACAATAAAAAGTTGGATTTATATTAAAAATATGTAATATTCCTGATGAGAACTACCTGCAAATGTTCTACCAAGATAAGATCACCATATGTTTTTCTCATACCATGTGCACAGTAACATACATTAGGTTTCTTCATATAATCATTAGTGACCAGAATGTGCAAGCATAGAGATTCCAATTGAAAAAAATCCATTCATAGAATGGCCAATTTAGGATGAAACTATGCCTCAAAGATGCAGTATCTTGACGAGGACTGCTGGACAAGTCTGCCACTGCAAATATAAGAAGATCCCAAATACACAAGCACATAAAATAAATATCGGCTTATGCTTTTGGAAAATTGCAAAATGCAGATTTCTGCTGGGTCTACCATCTAAGAATGTGGAACCTATTTTAAAAGGGATTTCTTCATTATTTGGTAATTCACAAATGTTACTTTTCTGAGTTTATGAAAATAGTTATATGAGTGCAGGACAAAACACCTCATCTAGAAGATATCAGAAGCACCAAGTTTCTTTTTTATTTATTTCTATTCTGGGATACTATAATTCAATACGTTTGGGAAATAATCAGATAGAAGAGTCAAAACATAAAAAATAAAACACACACAAACACTTGAGCAATATGTTTGGATTGCCAATTCTTACTCTCACACTACTGTAAAATATCAGCTGAACGAACATAAGATAGTAGTATCTACTGTAAAACCATATCACAAATGGGGAACGGAGCGAACTTTATATTAAGACATGAATATGTTGACAATATTAAAAGTAACAGCAAGTAAAACAATAACTTAAACAAACAGCACACTTCAAATCTCTTGAAATATCCAAATAATTATCGAAAATGACACAATTCAAGTTGGTCCTAACTACACGCCCATATTCGTTGAGACTGCAAGTGTTGTTTTGCCCCTCACTATGAAACCTCCCCAAATCGAGCGAAATCCTACAGGGAATAGTCGATTCATGATTTAGAGTTTGCAAACTATGTTTTTTCTACTGGTACCCAAGGCGAATAAAGGGACGAGGATAACAAAAATTGCGTTAATCACCTGTAAAATTGCTTCTCTCAACGCTTGCCACGATGCCCGCCACCTGACCTTGCACCAGGATAGCGAGCAAATTGCAACCTTAAATTTACCGAGTCACGGTCTTGCTCATCAAATTTATAACCTGCAAAAGCGAGCTCGACCAATTTACGCTGAAACTACTAGCCATAATTTGAACGGAGAATCAGGACAAGTGCAGAGATTTACGACGTAAAATTGCACCTCAACTTAATACAAATAGCCGTGGAATTAGGTTAAATGGACTCTTCACTTCATATGTCTGGCACATATGACATTGAAAAGGGTAAAGGAGCTAGGCAGAAAAGGCATGCCTAAGGAATGCCATGGAGAAACTTGATCTGTACTAGGTGATAACTTCTAGGAATATTATGATTTAATAACAGTGTTGACAGCATGGCTTTCTACCCAATAAATACAAGGATAACAATATTGACAATCTACTCAACTCATTCAGACATTAATACCCATCTTTGTGATCCAAGGGATGCAGAACAAAGAGAATATATCAATCCCCGTGAGACAAACCAGATCTTAAGTATTATTACACATGACAAGGTAAGCTATATTGATTCAAGAAGGTAAGCGATTGAAAGTGTTGCTGGCTTACGGCACTGAACTACTTTCTAAATTATGCTGACCATCGGGCAAATATAAAGGTGTGAAAGAAACTAAACAAACTATATGACAGTCTAGAAATATCAAAAGATAACCGTATAATACTGCATATGACCATCCAATGTTGTTCGCCTCATTGAAGGTGGTACTTAAAAAGCTTAAAAACAAAATTCATCTTCCTCTTTATAAAGTACGCATGCCACTGTCAAAACCGAAAAAAACTTGCCTTCTTCCCCTAATCATCTGTATTTTTTTTTTTGCTACTAAACTTCCATAATCATAATTATATCACTATGTTTTCTGCTATTACTCATTACATTTTGAAATCTCAACTCATTCACCATTTTTAATTTTTTTTTTACCTAATGATAAGATGCAAAGATTCTGTAAGGAAAGTATTTCAATTAAAACCGAGTTTTAGTATCCGTGTAATGGTAGCATGAGAGGACCAATGGGATAATATTTCAGGCTTTTTTGTTTATAATCTCTATTGCCCATACACAGATACCAGTCTCATATGCTTAACAACTGTTTCCTTGCATTTAGATTTTTTTCTTTTTTATTGTTGTGTGCCATATATTACAAATTCACAATAGTCCTTATCAGCAAGTTCTTGACTATTAGGAAACATTGACTCAATGAAGAATTCATAAATATACACTACTACCAAAATGATGAGAACCCAATCAACAACAATAGTATAAAGGAGATGTATTCCCGAGTTCAAATATAAAACAAACAGTTATTATGCCAAAAGCCACCTGACCACCAATGAGGTAAAGATAGAATTTGATTACCACCATTGGTAAGAGAACATGCCACTCCTCACTCCCACCAAAATATCTTTAGTATTTACCCCATTACACAGCAAATATTAAGATACATAGGTAAACCTTCATAAAAGATGGATTGTTCGACTAGATAAGCTTCGAAAATCTTTTACAACTTTTCATGTGAACCTCTTAGCAAAAATAATATTGTGAAGAGTGAACCAATTAACAGCCCTTCGTTTTTATTAAAAAAATTAAAAAGGAAAAGATATCCAAGGCAAATAAGGAACTGCACACCTAGCATGACAGCAGAACACAAGTGGCAAAAAATTGAAAAGGCAAACAATCATGTGAAGCTAGAATTGCTACAGATCAAAAGAAAATATAAAATTACCTTGTAAGGCATCCATAGCAGTTGCTGCATGAGCTGGACTCACAAAATCAACAAAGCAAAGTACCAAAGGATCTCCTCCTGGCTGCACAGTTCGCTTATCAGTGAGACCCAACAACCAGATATTGACTCTCTGAGTCTTTGATAGAAAAATAAACTTACATGTCTTGATTCCTTGCTCACAAGTCTCACTTCTCTGTAGCCAACAAAGGGGCGAAATATGTCTGTGTGACAAAATGAAGGTGCAACAATAGACGAAAAATGGTGACATTGGTTGTAAGAGGGAGAGTGGCGACCAGTGTCAAATGGGCCGTAAAAGTAATGATGAATAACAAAAGGATACGTGCTACTTCACGTCTAGTACAGTTGGCTGGCAAGCCCTCCACGAATAGAGTACGGGTAGCATCAGGAGGAAGGGAAACCTCGGGCCTTCCACTTCCAAAGGTCAGGCTCCTATCTTTCACAGTTGCCCCCGGATCAACACCCCCAATACCCACCATACGTGGATCTTCAACAGTACGACTAGGTATTGCCCCAGTCAAGGCTCTAGCAGACTGTCCCCCACCATATAATGAAATTTGCTGAACATTGTGTTAAATTAGGGACCTAATCATTATACATAGATAGGTACTATAGTATATATGCATACAAAAGTGCATAAGGAGAAATAAATAAATTTGCAATCATACATGCTTACATGCCCATGAGCACACATGTATACATGTAGCGCATGGGAGAGTCTACTTTTGCATGAGTGAGCATGATAGAGAAAAATATTATGTATATCAATTATATACAAGACCCAAACACATAATACTAAATAAGGTACCGTGCTACGCAAATAACGATCATATGATGCATTGATGGATTCAGTATCCCTAATTCCATGAACTGCTCCTCTATCATCATCACCAGGATAATAAGCAGGCAAGCCAGAGGTATCTATAAGAATTTGGTTAAATATTCAGTCAATGAACCAAAAACAGAAAAAGTAAAGAGAAGTAAATTAAAAGAGAACGTTATGAACCCTGAAATGGTATGACATATACCATATAATAGGAAACCTTTCATGACAAAATTCCATGTAATAGTCATACAGGTTTGTAAATCAAATCCACAAGTAGGATATAATAGACAAGAATTCAGCTTCATTTTGTAACTACAGAACAAAGGTTCAGTAGAAAGAAATATGAGATCTAGAATTAGGACCAAAGGGCTCTCTCTTAAGTCAAGTCTTCAATTCTATCAGAGACATTTGCAGTTAACATTTGCATGCTAACCAAATGAAATGACGGTTACAGAAGGTAAAATTTTAAATGAAGCATAATATTCATTTACAAATTATGTTCTACTCTCCACTAGAATCCCATTGCTATATCATGAATACTGCTTCATTCCAGGTAATTGTCCAACAGAACAGAGCAAGAAACTAATCCAAATGACTCACTACAACAAACAACAGTCACAAAGAAAATACAGAAGGCTTAATAATGCTCATTCGGTAAGAACGACAAATGGGATGACTCATTAGTTGGACCAGCAAACATGCATCCTAGCATTTGTCAATATTCAATGCAGATCATTTAACCAGTGAACAAATATCCAATGTAGATGGAAATGAACTCTCCTTGCTGTGAATACAAATACAACACAACTTGGAGCAATTAAATTAAAAGTACAATCCTTTTAAAAGCCTTTTGTTTTATTTATTGCAACCTGACGAGATTGAAGGTACTTTCCCATCACATAAGCATTCGATAAACCAGGCTTATATTATATCCTATCATTTATACAGTAACATAAGACAAACCATAATGAGGGTACCAAAAAACACGTAGAATATTTGACCAAAAAAAAACCTAGAATGCATATTTAGCAAATAAATGAAGTAATTGTTCATAAAACATGCATACATGCCCTAACAACCAACAAATATCTCAGGAAAAAGTGGAGAAAAAATTACAGAGAAAACTAAATCTTCCACACAAATCAAAAGAACTGTGACATCAGATTCTTAATTATTCATCCCATGGAAACCTAATTCAACCAACTAATTCCATAAAACCAAAAATGAAATGATGAAAGCATTATAGCGCTGATTTTGTCTCAACTAATCTAAAACTGCTTCAGAACAACAAAATATAGGAAGACATTGTGAAACCCTAATTGATGCGAATAGAACGAGAAACTCAACTGGGAATAATAAAACTCCAAGTTTCACTTACCATAATCGGAGCGAGAACGTTTTCCGACGAGTTGAGTCATCGCAGCAGAAGGCGGTTGCTGTGGGTCGCTGTACCTCCAATAAGAGTCCGCCATGTGTCAGAGAGAAAGCGGAGATTGCTAAGGTAGACGGATCGAGATTCGAGAGAGATAGAGAGATAGAGAGATAGAGAGAGCAAAAAACGATGACAAAGATAATAATATCTTTGGTGTTGTTTGAGGCGGGGGCGCTTAACGTATTAAAGGGTGCTTTTTCTTTTCCAGTTTTCTGTGCTTCTCCAATTTCGTATTTCTACTGGCAATTTTTTTCTCTTTCTTTTAGATAATTAAATTATTTACATAAGAATATAACTTTTATATATTTAAATGATGTTATGCAGCAAAAATAATTTGTTATTTTTAGATTATCTACATTTTTATTTTAGAATTGTTTTTCCATTCTTTTTAATTAAGATACATTAAATATTATTTGTATTTAAATTATTAATACTTATTTTTATCAAATTAAATAATAATGTCAAAAAATAAGAATACTTAAAAAATATCAATTACTATTAAAATTAACTAAAATAAATATTAGTGATCTAAATAAGAATATTTTATATTTTTTGATAAAAAATAAATTAAAACCATATCAAAATAAGAATAAGATACACCAATTATATTAATACTCATTTAAAACCTTAGCTAATTTTATGTTTTTAATTTTATTTATTTAATTTTTTTTACTAATAGAATGAGTTGAGCTCCTTATATTATTTATAATTATATTTACAAGTAATTTAATTTAATATATATTGTTAAATGAAATATAATATTGTTATGGCTAAAAATTTTCATGTTAACATAATTTTATATAAAAATATATATGTAAAGATATAACATTGATATCTTATTTTATAACTAGCTTAGTTCATAGGTTCAATTTGATAAGTTTGAAATGATAAATTCAAACTTAAAACAGTTTTAAAAAAACCTTTGATATCTTGTCTTTTTGGTAGTGTTTGATTTATATAATGGAATCGAAATCGGAATAAGAATGAAAATAATTTTGTTTGGTTTGATCATTAGAATCAAATAAGAAATCAGTATTATAGGTAGCGTTTGGTTAACATAATGAAATCAGAATGAGAATGCAAAGGAAACTGTTTTATTTGGTTTGACCACTGAAATAAAAAAAAAATTATATTACAGTGTTTGATTTATAATTATAATAAAATTGAAAACATTGTATATTACCTTGATATCTTTATATTCAGTAAAATTTAAATAATATCATTTAATTATTATTTTTTTGTTAAATAAAATACATTACTAAAATTATTATTTTTCTAAATAAGATTTAGGATTTTAAGATTTGGGGTTTATGGTTTTAGGATTTGTGATTTAGGGTTATATTTATGGGTTAAGGTTTAGGGTTAAAATTATTATTTTTCTAAATAGGGTTTTGGGTTTTGGGATTTTAGATTTAGGGTTTATGGTTATATTTTTAGGTTAAGGTTTAGGGTTAAAATTATTATTTTTCTAAATTGGGTTTTGGGTTTTGGGATTTGAGTTTTAAGGTTTAGGGTTTAGGGTTTATGGTCAAAATTATTATTTTTCTAAATAAGATTTTGAGTTTTGGGATTTGGTATTTAGGGTTTAGGGTTATATTTATGGGTTAAGGTTTAGGGTTAAAATTATTATTTTTCTAAATAGGGTTTTGGGTTTTGGTGTTTAGGATTTAGGGTTATATTTATGAGTTAAGATTTAAGGTTAAAATTATTATTTTTTAAATAAAGTTTAGGATTTTGGGATTTGAGTTGGGTAAAATTAGAAAAAAAATTGAAATGAGAATAGAATTATGATTCCTTAAAGAGGGAGAGAAATCGATTCCATTCCATTAGAGTCAACCAAACATGCACACAATGTTTGGTTTATAATTATAATGGAATGAAAATATTGTATATTATCTTAATACTCATATATTCAATAAAGTTTAAATAATATCATTTAATTATTATTTTTTCATCAAATAAAATACATTATTAAAATCATTATTTTCCTAAATAACTATTACTTAAAAATAAAATATATTATTAAAATTATTATTTTTCTAAATAGGGTTTAGTGTTTTGAGTTTTGGGATTTGAGATTTAGGGTTTAGGGTTTAGGGTTTAGGATTATATTTATGGGTTAAGGTTTAGGGTTAAAATTATTATTTTTCTAAATAAGTTTTAGGGTTTTGGGATTTAAAGTTTAGTATTTATGGTTATATTTATGGATTAAGGTTTAGGGTTAAAATTATTATTTTTCAAAATAAGATTTAAGGTTTAGGATTATATTTATGGGTTAAGGTTTAAGATTAAAATTATTATTTTTCTAAATAGAGTTTTGGGTTTTGGGTTTTTGGGATTTAGAATTTAAGGATTAAGGTTTAGGGTTGAAATTATTATTTTTAAACAGGGTTTTGGGTTTTGAGATTTACGGTTTAAGGTTTAGGGTTTATGGTTATATTTGTGAGTAAAAGTTTGAGGTTAAAGTTATTATTTTTCTAAATAAGGTTTAGGGTTTTGGAATTTAGGATTTAGGATTTAAGATTTAAAGTTTAGGATTATATTTATGGGTTAAGGTTTAGGGTTATATTTATGGATTAAAGTTTAGGGTTAAAATTATTATTTTTCAAAATAGGGTTTGGGTTTTTGGATTTGGGGTTTATGATTATATTTGTGGATTAAGATTTTGGGTTTTAGAATTTGAGATTTAGGATCTAGGATTATATTTATGGTTGGGATAAAATTAAGAAGAGAATAGAATCATGACTACTTAATATGGGAGAAGTTATGATTCTTTCTCTTTTAGGAATTTATTTTATTTTATTCACATTTTTCAATTCAACCAAACATAAAATTATTTATTCCAATCAATCAAACATACTCTTTAGGTTTTATTCTTATCCATGTTGTCTCCTATTTAAAACCTTTATGTTCATTCACGAGATCGGAAAAAAGGAAAAAAATAATAAAAAACCTAAGTTTGTGGAAAAATCAATGAAAAATATTATAATAATAGCAAATTCACACGACAAAAAGTTAATATTTTGAGAGATATCCGAATATTTTCATAAATTTGAGAAAGCAGGGATGAAAATGATGGAATTAATGAATTTTGCTAAGAAAAGGTGACCCACCATCAAAATATCCTAAGTACGTACTAACTTTATGTTTTTCTTCTTGTATTCGATGGTTTTGAATGGGCTTTGGTCTTTAAATTTTATGACACAAAACAAAGCCCTACATTAAAATGACAAAAAAAAGAAGTTATCTGGGATTGTAACTAGTCCAAGATATGGAGTGAACGATAGGTTTTCTACAATCACTACTAAAATATGTGCTTAAGGCCTCGGTTATAAGAATCGAGGCCTAAGTGAGAGAGACCAAAAGTCATTACCTATGGCCTCTGTTTTTCAATAACCGAGGCCACATGTGTCACCTATGACCTTGGTTATTTAAAAATCGAGGCCATAGGTCGCACATATGGCCTCAATTATTGAAAAACCGAGGTCATAGGTCGCACATGTGGCCTCGGTTATTGTAAAACCGAGACCATACGTCTTACTTATGGCCACAGTTTTGCTATATAACCGAGACCATAGATAATCAAAATGAATTATTATTACATTAAATTTTCAAATATAAATTAAAAAAATTAAGATTAATTATATTAAATTTAAAAGAGATATTACATTAAGAGTTTAATAAAAAATGATACAATAAAACACATAATAAAAACTAACTAATTAAAGAATTCCAAAAATATAAAAAAAATACAAGAAACAACTTTAAAGCTGAGTCTACATTCTAAATCAATCTGAAAAAGAGTAAGTCACGTTGTAATAATGTTATTCTTCAAAATCTTTGTCCTTGGCAACATGTATTAATTTTCTCGTAAAAAAACAACATCTAGTATAAGCATACTAACATCCAGTGTCCATGAATATAATCCTGTATATACAACATTCAGAACATAATAGTTCTCTCTACTTATTTATTCTTAATATATAGGTTACATCATAATTATAATGTCATAAAAATGTCTATAATAAATGACACAATGGGAAGACACTCACATATAAATGGCACTCAACTACAAAGTGTTTTAGGGAAGACACTCACATATAAATGGCACTAAATAGAACAATCTATCCCCATTGATCCTCCTCCAAGTTCAGTCAAGAAATAATGAAAAAGTAATTCTATATGATTTTAAAAAAAATTATTGTATCTTTATAGAAAAGAATCAGGAAAGGAGCTAAAACCAGTCTTTAGCATAGTAGACGTGTCTATTGGAGGGATGATTATCAAGAGAATGTAGCATTGTAGTCAACTTTTCAATTTTTTGCATTAGAAAACAAAATAGTAATTACTAAAGAGTAATTCATAAACTCATTCATCTTTATCCCACAAACTTATAGGTACATATACTGTTTACCTTTTTCTCACTATGCATTTTCTGAAGAAAATATCCTATATCTTGTGTCTTCATGAGCATCAGCTCTTCTGGGGTATATTTGTTTGCCTGACTCCTGAAGAAAAAAAATGTGCAAGTCAGATAAGCAGCAAGTATAAAGCTACTATCCCAAAGAAACATTAGAATAAGATAGCTAGTATTACTCTAATTTATGAACTCCATTAGCAGTTTTTGTTTTAATCATCTTGAAGTAAAATTCATCAGGATTTTTGAAGGCTGCTTTTTCTCTAAGCCTCTATGCAGTGGAACAGAAAGATGAAATAAACTTGAGACACATACTATTTTAGAGTGTGAAATTGGAAGAAAATACAAGAAAAAGGAAAATAAATCAATGCCAACACATGGATGAAAAATAACAAGCAAATTTACTTGTATAGTGTCCTCCTTTTTGTGGAAGGCTTTTGCTCGCTCAACATAGTCTTTGTGCTTCTCAAGAAGCCCAAATTTTTTCCTTGCTTCCCTGTAATAAAGGTCACAAACCCATAATCTAAAACAGTGCAAAAGAGTAATATCTGAAAACTATAACAAAAAGAGGAATTGGGTCACCCACGATTGAGATTGTTCCTTACGTGCCCTTCTCCTAATAGCGTTCCTTAGGAGCTGCAAATGAAAATTTGTAAATCCATTAGCTTTTCTACAAATGAAAATTTGTATAGGCTCATTGGCATGTATATAAACATTCTTCCAAAAGCTAAACTCAGCAACAATAGCCAGTTCCTAAATCCCTAAAAATGTTTCAAATCTGATGCAATACAATGAAAAAAAAAATCAGAACCAATTATCAGATAACAAGAGATGAATTTGTATAACACTGAAAAAATAACCTTAACTAAAATGTATTATGCGCATAAATAATCTACTAAGAATCAACACATATGAATTGATATTGTAAAAATTGAGGGTATCACGCTTACCAGGAGCTGCGTTGTGAGTGACGACACTACAAATGGCCGGCGATGAGTGCGAATATGAACAGAAAAGAAATAGAGAGAAAAGAAGAAGCTACTGGAAAGGAACGAGTGCGAGAGAGAGATGCTAGAAAGAAGGAGCTGTTGTAAGTCTACAATTTCTTCATGTGTGACGCGATGCGACGTGGTGCAACGATGATCGATATATTGGAACGAAGGATTTGCGTTTTGTTGGGAGAGAGGGATTTGTGTTTTCCTGGTTTTGCTGGGAGAAAAGGTTGCGTTTTGCTGAGAGAAAGAGGGTTACACGAAGGTTTATTAATATATATATTAATTAAAAATTATATATTAATATATATATATATATATATATATATATATATATATATATATATATATATATATATATATATATTACTTCGCCTGAGTGCGTTAAAATTTATATATATATATATATATATATATATATATATATATATATATATTACTACGCGTTCAACGCGTAAAAATTTTTTGGGAAAAAAATTGAAAAAGAGAGAAAAAAATATGAGAGAGGGAGAAAAAAAACATATATATATATATATATATTATAAGAAATAAAAATACATTAAATTAAATTAATAATAGAGAAAAATAAAAAAATTATAAATTAATTTTTGTATTTTTTTAAATAAATGACATATAGTATTTTAATATTAAAAAAATTATTATTTTAATTATAATCACAGTCATTTAATAATTTTGTATATATAAATTTATTTATATATATTTAAATATTTTTTATAATTTAACTTATAGTCACGATTATTGAAAAAACCGAGGCTATATGTATACATTATAGCCTCAGTTTTTATCAAACCGTGGCCAAAAACCTATGACCTCGGTTTTTAAAAGAATCGAGGCTAAAATTTCGAGACCAAAAGTACATATTGTAGTAGTGAATAACAAAAAATCCATGTTCATTTATTTTATTGTAAAAATTAGTAGCACTTTAGTAGGAAAAATTGAGCAAAAATTAAATAATTGAGATCAATACTAGTTTAAGCAACAACAAAAAAATTCAATAAATAATACTCACATAGACATAAGAGAATAAAATACTGAAGAAAATACAAGGGACGGAGGATGGTGAGTGAAAACACAAATAAATAACATTTTTTGATGAAAAAAATAAGAATATAGCCTTGATCTTGAAGTTTATTGAAACAAAAGATAATACAAAACGAGAGAGACAAGAAAAAGATAGAGATATAAGGTTTGAGTAAAATAGAAATTGAGATTAAAAAATAAAAATATATTTTATAAAATATCACATATACATATTATAATTTTTAATTTAATTTCAATTTTGCATTACATTATTAATTTATTTTACTAATTATTAATAAGAATATAAAATAAAATTATATATTATTAAGATAACAATCACATGAAAAATAGTACTTTTATATTTATTTTTTAAAGTTAAGATAACATTCATCATTCGACCTCAATTATTATTATAAAAAAAAAAAAGGGAAAGAAGAGATTTAATTTGTAATTTATATGAAGTCATTTATCATATAACCAATTATTTTCCTCTTCTTCTTTTTTTTTTTCTATAAACAAGGGGAAGTACATAAAAGTCGTTTGATGTTTTTCCCCTTCACTGAATTAGGCAGCAAAAGTTATATCTTTTACAAGTTCGATTGCCTCGTAATGACTACCAATCAATCGATCGAATAAACTTATTAATTTAAAAGTAGTGTTGTTTTATAAAATTAAATTGCTCCCCCTAATAAGATCAGCCATAATTGTACTACAATTAATGGAAGAAAAACGCTTAATTTTTACGTCACAATTGAGTTACAATCTCAATCTATTTGACAACATAACAATTGACCCTTAATTATATAGTGGGTCTTGCCTATTCCTTAAAAATAAAAATCCTCCAACTAAAAATTAACATCTAGATTGAGATGCTTGTCATAATGAAATTAGCATACGTTGGTGGAAGATTTTACTTAATTTCCATGTTAATGCAATTAATTGTGTTGTTTCTTATTTTTAATCCGTCAATCTATCACTCGTAAATGTGTAAACTAACTTATACTTGTTTTTGCAAGTTGCTTTTCTTGTTTGTGTTGCATTATTAAGTTTTTTAAACATAAACAATTTCATTAGTTATCGAAACAAATTTTTATTTTTTAAATTTTTATTTTTAATAATAAATAATAATAATGCTTATAAAATTAATAAAAAAATTATCTTCTTTTTTTTATAATAGAAAGATTAAATCCTAAATATATTGATCTCTAAATTATTTTATGGATATGCAATTAATGCTTATTTTAGTAGGTGGTAATCACGAAAAAAAAATTCAAAATTTTAACCAATAGAAAAAATGTCCGTGTGAGGTGAACTAGGAAATTATACTTCCCGGCTCATCACTCCATTGGTCCTCAGTTTTTATATATTTATTTATGAAATACAGTTAAATAAAATATAATATTATAATTAAAATAGATTTTATTTTAATTATGTAACAATCATTGAAATAAATAAAAAAATTCCCACTCCACTCTCCCAAATAACCAAGGTTGGTACTTGGTATAAAGATATCAATTTTTTTAATTTTATTTTATTTCGTCTCATCCCACAAATTACGACCTCAAAATCCTTTTTTTTTTCTTAAATCAAAAAGTCTTTTTTTTTTCTTTTTAGTAACAAACGTTCGTGTGTTGGGAAAAAAAAAAAACAGCTTTAGTGAATATCCGTTCTTTGTTTTCTGTGGGTATCACGAGAATTTTTTTCATAAGCTGTTTCTTCGAATCTGCCTCGGCCTACCTCTGTCTTGGTCAAGTGTCAACCTTATCTGATGTGCATCTTTTCACATATTATTTAGCCTAATATTTGATATAATATGAAATAATTAAATAATTTCACTTTTATTATAATCATTTATTGCATGCGTCAATATAAATACATTGTACACAGTCTTAAGTCTCCTAAGAAATCCAATGCTAAGCGGTAATCTATGTAACATTTTTTCCCAACGGTGGACTCCCAAAGTCACTCATTTTAGAAATGCATAAACGAGTGAAATTCTATATAGCTGAAGTAAGTGTGTTGCATTAAAATCACTAAAATCATGATTCATATTTATTATTAATTACATTTTATGGAAGAGAATTTATATGTATTACATTTATAATTAACACATATTCTGCTAGGAGTAGTTTCTTAATTCATTTTGATCGTAGAGAGGAGCGAATTATTAATTAATCCCATAAAAGTTGTGACTTTCGGCTCCAAGAAAAGTATTGTGATCACTTTTACTTGAATTCCTAGCTAGTGTAATTTTTGATTTCTTTCTTCATAATGATGACTAATTGTTCATTTTACAGCTCAGAGTCTTATCCATTTTCATTATAGTATTCGATTAATTTCTAGGTTTACTTTTTCTAGCTAAAAATTTTGAGAAAATTTATTTATTACGTGATTTTAATAAATTATTGATAATTATAATTAAATATCTAATAATAAGTTATTATTTAAATTATAATTATAATATATATAAAATTACTTATAAATTTTACTAATAAAACTTTTTCCATCCCGTAATTAATGTTTTAGACACTTTATTATTAAAAAGTAAGATAAATATTTATTTTTTTATATTTTTAATTTATTGTTTAAGTTATAGTTTATTAAAATTAAAATATTTTAAAAAAAATAATTTTTTTCATGTAACGTAGAATTGAACTAGTACGAGATATAAATATATAGAATATAAGCATCATGTTAACGATAATTAAAAATACTTTTGAAGAAAATTATCTCATTTTTTAATTCACTATTAAACGTTATATATGCCTTTCATATTTATATTGTTTACTCTTCTAACTAAGCCAATGCTGTCTATATCACACTTAAACAACTCCTTTAAAAATTCAAACTATGGAATCTTTGCTCAACCTTGTAATTCACTTTGGTATAATATCTTACACGCTAACAACCATTTCTGCTCTTATCTTTCGCTGCAGGCATTTTGGGCTCATAAGTCATAACTGATATCGTTTTAGGTGAAAAAAAAACATTTACACATTGCCTTGTTTTCGCTTCCTAATTTGTTTTTAGTATTTGGGTTTCCTCCTATTTATCTCTTTGTTTTTCTATGTTAGTGAGCAGTTGAGGTGTTCGGAGCTCAATCTTACAATTCATGGCAGAATTGGTAGGGCCTCGATTGTACAGCTGTTGTAATTGCCGAAATCATGTTTCTCTTCACGACGATATAATTTCCAAGGCTTTTCAGGTGACTCATCTTAGTCTCAACCTCTTCTTAATTATGTAATTGATCTATGTTTTGAACAAACTATACTGAACAAATTAATGACAAAAGTGTTCTTTTAGAAGAAAGAGGCACATACAAAATGTGTTTTGTGGTTCAGAAGTGCTTTTTCTATATCAAAAGCGCCTTTAGATGATCTTACAAGTAGAAACAGTAAGATGAATAGTGGGGGGAGTCGTTTGGTTTCAGGAAGGAGAACTATCTTAGAAAATGAACTAATTACTCATATATATCTCTATACCTTGCAAAGTTATGTGTTAGTTTTTGAATCTTGGGATCAATCCAACAGAAAAAAAATCTATTTTCATGTACCTCTAATCACTTGTAGCTCTTAGGAATCTAGTTGGTCCATGTCCCATGTAGATAATTATAACTAAATATTGAATTAAGCAGAGCTCAATTGAGAAGTTGTTTATCTGATTTAGGTCTGAAATCACAAGCCTTTAAATTTGTGTTTAGGATCGAAAAATATGGTGAGTCGTACTGCCAAACAAATTGAATCGACTTTTAATTTGTGTTTGATGTCTACAATCTGATACAATCATATTGAATATTGTGGCAAAAATCTGTCAACATTTATTTTACATGAATATTGTTACTTCTTAGGGAAAACATGGCCGAGCTTTCTTGTTTACTCATGCTATGAACATTGCTGTGGGACCAAAAGAAGATCGGCATCTCTTGACTGGCCTTCACACTGTTGCTGATGTCTATTGTGCTGATTGCCGTGAGGTGCTGGGTTGGAAGTATGAACGGGCGTTCGAGGCATCACAGAAGTACAAGGAAGGAAAATTTATACTCGAGAAGTCCAAAATTGTGAAGGAGAATTGGTAGCTAATGCTCTTTTACAACCCTGTGGTATTCATTTTGTACCCAAAAAAAAAAGAGTTTTTCCATTTAAAATTACCATTGTTTCTAGCTGCTTGGGCTTGCCATGGCTTTGTATGGAAGTAAATTTGGACAGTCAATTCACGTGAATAAAATCTCTGCATTTATCAATTATGTGATTTTCGTGGGCACAGAATATTTATCATCTTCATAAAACAAAACTTCTTAAAAGGAGTTTATGTTCTATGAAATAGAAGTTAAGGTAATTATTTTCGGTAATTAGGTTAATTGAAAACAAGATAAGGTTGGTATAAGCATAAAAGGATCAAAGCTTTGAGCTCCATCACAAGAAAGAACACTCTTATTTACACTACAATTTATTGTAAATAGAGTTTTTATAACAATAAAATAATGGTTAGATAAAAGGAATACTCTGCTTTCTATCATCATAGACTCGTAGTGCAAGTTGGATAGCCAATTGCAATGTTGTGTGTCGTTTGGGATTTGATACCAAATTAAAAGTATTGTTCAGGTAGAAGGCAGTCTTAAAAATTGAAGCCATCCATTTCCCAGTCTTATTTTTTGACCTGATTAGTTGTCTTCAGTCGTCTTACTTCGTTTGAGGAGGGAGCGAGTATTTGCACATTTAAGCATCTTCTATATAACTTGTTTTAACGGCAGTTTTATAAGGTTGCTCTTGAGTGCTTTAAAAAAAATCCTATGTATATTTTGTGAGATGGTGCAACTAATATGACTCATCTTCCATGTGTATAGTTACAAACTCGTTGTAAACACCTGCTTTCATGTGCATCATCAAATTATTCAAAGTTGCATGTATCTCTGTTACTTTCTTGTGGGATTTATCAGAAGCGAGAAACACGTGGATTTCATCTCTATCTTCAATCCAACTGCATCCTGGGCTCTTGTGCATGCCTCTATCCTTTATTAGCTGTCTTGTTCTAGCTAGATCATTCCAATGCCTTGCTTGTGCATACAAATTTGCTAGCATAACATAGTTCCCAGTGTTACTGGGTTCCAATTCAACAAGCTTCTCCGCTGCGACCTCCCCTAACTCAACATCACCATGTATAACACAGCCTCCAAGAAGAGCAGCCCATAAAACTGAATCAGGTTCCATGGGCATTTTCTTGATGAATTCAAAAGCCTCATTAAGCTGACCTGCACGACTTAGGAGATCAACCATACAGGTGTAATGTTTCAGCGTTGGTTTCACATTGTAAAACCTCATTAAATCAAAACATTCATAGCCTATCTCAACTGATCCAGCATGCACGCATGAAGATAGAGCTAATAGAAAAGTAACATGATCAGGTCTATTCCCATCATTCAATATTTTATGGAAAAAATCAATTCCTTCCTCCCCATTTCCAAGCAGGCCATAAGCAGTAAGCATGGCATTGTGGGATACCAGATTAGGGGTTGAGATCCTTCGATAAGCCAACAATGCATGCTTCAAGCTTCCGCATTTTGCATGCATGTCCACAAGAGCTGCACCAATAAATACATCCGAGTCATAACCTTTCCTAATCGAGTATGCATGAACCTGCTTGCCTTTTTCAATTGTGGCCATTCTTGAGCATACTTGTATTATGATTCCACTAGTGTATATATCAGGCCTCAAATTTAAAATTTGCATTTCAGAGAACAATTCCATGGCTGCATCTAAATGGTTGTTCTCCACATGACCAGCTATCATGCCATTCCAAGTATACACATTTGGCTCAAAGCCATCTTTTGTCATCTTTATAAGAAGATCTCGAACTTTTTCTACTTGATTGCAGTGTGAATATCCAGATATCAATGCATTCCATGTGGTTCTATCCCTCTCCCCAACTTCATCAAAAGCTAACTGAGCAGCACGGAGATCTTGACATTTAGAGTACATTTCTACAAGAGCTCCACCTGCAAAGGAGTTATATTGTAGACCCCTTATAATGGCATGAGAGTGTATCTCCTTCCCCTTTCTCAAAGAACCCATATCAGAACAAAAGTTGAGCACACTTCCTAGAGTAAAAGAATCCGGTTCAAACCCCTCTATCAGTAACCTTCGAAACATGGACAAAGCTTCTTCAAAACATAAGTTATCTGCATACCCTGAAATCATGGAGTTCCAAGAAATTACATCTTTCTCAGTGCATGTTGACTCCATTTGATCAAACAACTCCTTGGCTTTGGAGACATTACCAATTTCACAATACCCAACAATCATTGTATTATAAGAAACTGTATTTTTCACTGAATAGTTCGAAAATATCCTAAAAGCGCTTTTCATATCAGAGCACCTTCTATACATGTCAACTAATCCATTCAAAAGAAAAGGGTTTGATATAAATCCATGTCTCATTATATAGCCATGAACTTCTTTGCCAATATTTAGCCTTTGTAATCTAGCACAAGCAGGAAGAAAACTCGCCAGAGTTCTTGCATTTGGTTCAAATCCTGCTTCTTGCATTCTGAATAACAATTCAATGACTTCATCATCATAACCATTCTGCGAGAAACCTCCAAGAACTGCACTCCAAGAAACAAGATTCGGTGTCAGCTTATCAGAAGCCATTCTGTCCAAAATATCCAATGCCTCATGGACCATACAATTGGCAGCACAAGCTGTAACAATAGAATTCCATGAAACACAATCCTTTTCAGGCATTATTTGTAGAACTTTCTTAGCATCATCTAGGCTTCCACATTTTCCATACATATCTATGAGAGCATTACCAACATAAATATTCCCAACAAACCGAGACTTCCCAGCAATCCCATGTAATTGTCTTCCCAACTCCAGCTTCTCAAGTCCACTGCATATCTTAAAAACTATTGGAAACACAAAAAAGTCTAACCCAATTTCTTCCTCTAGCAATTCTAAGAAGAGGAAATAAGCATCTTTAAATAACTCAGCATCAACATGAACACTAAGAATTGCAACCCAAGCATGTAAGTTTCTCTTAGACATTTTATCAAACATAAAAGTTGCATCGTTCAAGCAACCACACCTCACATACACTTGGAGCAGTTTAGTTTCCACAAACTCGTGTCCATGAAACCCTGTCTTAAGAGTATGGGCATGAATCTGTTTTCCCAAACAGGGGCATTTACAGGATTCGAGAATTGAAGCATATGAGGTTGAATTCACTGGTTTATCAAGTATGGACAATTGGGGTTGGGTGGTCGTTAGAGAAATGAGCTGGGCTTGGTGGGTTCGTTCAGCTCTAAATACGGAGAGGTTGGTTGGTTTCGGAGACAAAGGAGCCTTCAAACCATAGCTCGGCGTTGATGAAGGTGGCGCTTGGATGATGGGTTCTATAAATTGAGCAGACATTTGTCGTTGTGTTATTATTTGACTAAATTTATTAAAATAACTAAAATACTATAGGCAATTAAATAAAATTCATTTAATTGAATTTAATACCTAAAAATAATATAAAAAATCCAAAAAATATAATATTTTGTATTTCTTTAAATAAAAAACTTATTTATCGTTTAAATTTCTCCCCATTTTTCTCTGTTTATGTATTTTTAATTCTCTTTGTAAAAAAAATACTGTTTTTTTTCCTATTTTAATTTATAAATTCAAGTAATTTTTTAATGTTTAAATAAATAAATGAAAGATATAATAAGATTAGATAAAGGTAAAAAAAAAAAAAAGATCAAGAAACATATGCATTGTTTATTACACCAATCCAATAGTATATTATCTATGTGATTGTACATTGACATACAATAAATAGAACCTTAACATGTAAATGATATAAGCAAAATGAAGAACATAGCATTGGATCATGGACTAATGTAATTTTGCATGCATGCATCATATATATATATATATATCATATTCTCAATTCATATGGTAAAAATTATAATATCTCATTGCTTCGTCTAGAGACCTACAACTACACATAAGCATATTTAAAGCCAGGATGAGTACCCTATCAAAGTGGTGTACATAATAGTATGTAAACAACCTACCCAAATTTAAATTGAAATAAATTGAATAGATTTTTATATTCTATAAATCAAATAATTTTATTTCAATTTTAAAAATATAAAAATATATAATTAATCGAATTACTCTTGATATACATTTTTTAATTTATATATATATATATATATATAATTATCTAATTTTAATTAAAAGAATTATTTTTTGAAAAAATTAATAACTTATATCATTATTTTCTTATGTTCTTTTTTAAAAGTTCACTATAACTAATAGAAAAATGTAAATTATTTTTTGTTTTCAATAATATACTTATAATCAAAAGTTATTCTATAAATTTAAATTACAAATCGAACCTATCAAATCGACGTAAATAATTAGTAAAAACAAAATTAATTAATATATTTTATAAATTATTTTAGACTTTTGATTTAACAAAACTATATACATATATCAATTCAATTAATATTTTAAGTCTAAATAAACCAAAATCGAGATGCATGTATCTTTGCTCTAACTCAACTCAAATCAAAACGAACTTACATCTTAAAAATATATTTAAATTAATATTACTTGAATAATTTTAAGATGTAATTGAATAAAATTTCAACTATTATATTACTACCAAGTTTATTGATAATATGATTGTGTAATTCATCTAATACATGGTGATTAGTTTCACCTGTTTTAACTATATGTAAATAATATATTGATATTGAATATCTTTTCACCCATTTTAATATAATTTTATTTGAATTGTATTAAAAAAAATTAAATTTAAATTCAATCTAATTATTTAATAATATAAATTTGAATATGTAGTATTTGTAGGATCGAATAAAGTGAGAATAATTTTAAATTTATTTACGAATTAATTATGAAATTTAGTTACTTTTAGTGTTCATTTAAAAAGAACATTATATTACAAGACAGTTAGCTGGAAAAGATCACTTCGGCAGCACTAGTGAAAATCTACAGATTTGGTCCCCAAAAAAAAGGCTTAACAATGGCTAAAATGATAGCAAAGTTAGTTTTTTTCTTCTTTTCTTTTTCCCCCTCATCTTTCTCGTTCCTCCCAAACAATCATCTCATACTTTTGCGATCATTAGTGTCATCACCCACCATTAACACCGCTTCCGTTGACCCCTTCTTGTCCTTGTCGGCCACCGCCATCTACCTATATCACTTTTATGATTTGGAGACTAACGACGATTTAACTCTCAATATTATTAAATTTCTTTTACGAAAAAAATTATACTCAGTTGTCAATAGGTAACTTGCTGTAATAAGTATATTTTTGAATTTTTGTACATTTTTATACTTTTTGTTATCATAAAGCCTATTTTGTACAAAAATTCAAAATATATGTTACATTAATTAATGTTGTTGTATAAGAATTTATTAAGTTATATTGATATTATATAAAGAAGACGATGATGTAAGAAGTTACTTATTTTTATGGATATAATTTATAAAAATATTATTTACTTTTTTCTTTATAACTTAAATTTTTAGAAAATTTATTTAACAATTGCAATTAGTACTTATTAATAACAATATTAATATTTTTTACATAAATTAAAATTTTAAAAGAATTAATATTATAATAATTATTATACTTATAAAAAATCTATCTATCAATAATGGTGAATAATCTTAATTAAAAAAGAGATTTTATTTTAGGCAAATAGTAGTGGCGCATATTATTCCAACTCAAGCATGGATATCGAGGGGAATGTTTTGTGGGTCACACTTTCAAAGACGAAAAAAAATGAGAAAATGACCAAATACAACCAACCCTAGAGTATAGACTCTATAGACCCTCCTAGTCCTTAAAATAATAATATTGGTAAGAAGAGAATATGGGTTTTGAGATAGAGTGATGATCATTCAAAGAATATAAGATTATTTGCCGTCTTCAGGTCCCGCCTAAACTGTGTCGCTATACAAAGAAAATAAATTATATTAAGGTTTATACATGTATCTTTATACGAATAAAAAAACATATTTTTAATATGATATAAAATATATATATATATATATAATATGTTATCCTTTATATTTTTTAATAACCTATTTTTAAGAGATTAAAAATAAAGTTAAATAAATTGTATATAAATTAAAATGTTATATTAATTAATAATTGATTAAATAGCAATGTGTTACTTTAAATTAATAAAATATAATATTAAAATAATTATTTAAAAAAAATACACGTAACCTGTAATAATTTTATTGATGTTAAATATACTTCACAGATAAATAACACCTCGTAAAAGAAAATATACTTTATGTTTTCATGTAAGTAAGACAGTCTCCCTTGTATGAAACAAAAAATGAAATATATATATATATATATATAGGCTACCCGTTAATATTTATTATTGGGCCTACGTGTCCATTGCTTTTTATCATTGGGCCTGCGTGTCCATTACTATTAATTATTGGGCCTGCGTGTCCTTTACTATTTATCATTGAGCCTGCGTGTCCATTACTATTTATCATTGGGCCTTAAAATTGACCCATCAATGTTTTCTGAGGACAACTAATTGTTAAAACAGAAAACGACAAAACAGCAAACGGTGCCGACAAGGTTACTGTTTAAATACCCGTACAGTGCCCGACAAAGTACTGTTCAAATACCTGTTCGGAATAATGAAGCATCTACTATTCACAACAGTATTCAAGATTCCAACAGTATCAAGTGGCCGACCAAGTACTGTTCATTGAATAGTAAAAGCATCCCCACAGTGCCATCACTCGGTTATTTAAGAAGAACGAAGTCAGAAGAGAAGGGGTCCCGAATTTAGCCAAGAATTCTCTCTACTCTGATTCTGTTTTGATTTATAATCTTTAGTTTTAAATTAAGTAAGTGTGTTTAATTTTTAGTTTGTTTATTTCTTTTAAGTATTTAATAATTAAATATTTTACATTATTGTAATTTATATGGCCGGCTAAGCCGCCTAATCTATCAATATAAATTGTGTGTATTGTTAAGCATGTGTTCTTAATTTATCAAGTATGATTGCCTCTATTAATAACCTCCCAGATCCTAGGTAGACATTATGGTATCAGAGCCAAGGGGTTAGTTTAAACTTATCAAATACATGCAGTAGTTAATATTCATTAGTATTGTTCTCTGTGTTTTCAAAACATCCATCTCTCCTTTCAGTACTAGCTTGTACTAATACATATAACTTAACTGTTCACTCTATTAGAAGAGGTAAGGTTGCTGCAGTAATGCATAGATCCGGGTGAAGGGTTGTAAGTCCCGCTTAAGCCGTTTGAAAGGCGTTCAGGGCATTAATACCTTATAAATACCGGTGGTTTAGCAAACGACCAATTCTAGTAGGTAAGTGTTATAAGTTATAAGTGTTCTTATAAGAGATAGAACAAGAACTTAAATGTTAAATATTTCATGCATTGATAGTTTAAAATAATTCCATGACTCAAATTTCATGACATATACTCTGCATCTTGTTTGTTATTAATAGACTTGCAATTTATTAATTAAGAATCGTATTTAACATACAATACGAATTATATTGGTGATTAGTTTTTCCATATTTGTTTACAATTTAAATTTAAATTTTTAAACATGTCGCATAAAAACTATTCAGCATCATCACCTTTACTTAATAAAATTTCTTCATCTTCTTCTAAGAAGTCATACATTACCAATAGTAACGAGGTTACTATTGAAAATTTTGAAAAATCAATTGATCGTTGGAAAGTTCCAAGGATCAGTAAAGATCAAATTTATCAAAAGAAGTTAAAAAATCTTTTCAAAACAGATTACATTATTAAAACTGAAGAAAGGGATCTTCAACTTTCATTACCTTTTGAATCAATCCAACTTCTTTCAAAAGCATCATTACAAAAACATTATGATTCAAAATTCAAATATGTGCATATAGGCCTAGTCCAGATTGGATTAAGACCTTTAACCCGACTAGGGTTAAGTTCATCAATACTAGCAGTCTTAAGGGATGCTAGGTTAACAGATTTCAAGGAATCTTTATTAGGAACGGTAGAAACAGGTTTAGGTTTAGGACCTATATCTTTTAACTGTTTTCCAAACATAGTAGCATCTATTACAGATCCCCAAATATTAAAAACATTAACTCTTCAAATACAAACTCATAATACTAATGTGTTACCAGGAACAATTACGGTAGCCTTATTATTTAGAGTACATTATAAGATTATGACAACCAGTTGGGACATAAAAAATATTCATAACTCTACTAAAGGAGAAACCTTATTATTACAGACAGATTTGTCTAGGTCCAACATTACAATACCTAGACCAATTAGTTGGGATAGCGTAGTATACCCAGATAGGTGGCTACTAAAAGGAATCTGCCAACCAACATCTAAAACTCATCACCAGGAAGTAGCTGAACAACACACAGAACTTTCTGAAATAATAAAATATAAAAATGGAAATGTTGAAATAGGATTCAATAGATCTTCATCAATGAGATGCTCTTCGAGTGCCTCAGATTTTTCAGAAATGGATTTCCCATTCAAACAAAACCCTAGGTCATCAACATCTGATTTACTTAGGAAAACAAAACTCAAAGGAGTGGACTGTAGTACCCAGGTACCCAGACCAGTATACACTGTTGAGTCTGAAATGAGTGAATCACCTCAGTTTTGTACCTATGTTGAGGCTCGATTTGAATTTGCCAGAAGCCTGATTTCATATCAAACTTGGAAAATATGGATGATGAATACAGTCTTTGAAGTAAGTCCTTTTTATTTGGGATAGGGTACCTAATCCATTTTAAGGCTTGGTTCAAAGGTTTGTAATTGATTACTAGCCGAGGAGTTCCTCTCTCAATCTCAACAGATTTGTTGACATAGAAGGCCGCACAGCTCCACGGCGATCTGGATTTTGATATGAGTTTCTTAGATAAGAGATCAGTGATTTCTTTTCTACAGAATTGCTCAAGGTCACCATTCATTTGAATAGGCCTTGCCTTTGTAGGAATATCCTTCTCATTGAAGGATGATTCATATGGTAAATCTACCATATGTTCTTTTCTTTCCCAGAATGCACTGGGTAATTCAGAGCAAACCTCTTTCTCAAAAGATGTTTGTAATTTAGAGATTTTATCTTTGATCTCTGGGATTTGAAGTTCTTTCTCAACAGTATGAGACTGAAGTTTGGTTTTGAGATAGAGAAGGTCCTTTTCTCTATGTTCTATAAGAACAGAAATCTCTTTTGTAGAGATTGAATATGTTTTGATGAGATTAAGATCTCTGGTTTTTGGTTCTTCAATGAAAGGGAAGCTGAAGGCCTCTCTTCCAATTTTGAAAGAAATCCTGTCATGTTTAACAGAATATGGGGTAATGATATCCATAAAGGGAGTACCCAATATGACCGAGTAGCCTATGTCAGATACTATGACAAATGGGCTATTGATAAGGTATGATCCTTTTTGGATAGATATCTCAGTTTTTCCAATAATACTCATTTGAGATTTATTGGCTGAATTAAGTCGTTCTTCAGTTGGTTTATAAAACCTTCTGGGAACTATTGATGGTATGATGCAATTTAGGTCAGCCCCTGTGTCAAATAGAGCAATGGTTTCTAGTTTTGATTTATCAGGGAATATTAATGTTATATTGATTTTATATTTCCTGGTGGTAATTTTTCTCAAATTTTGGATTTCTTGATTATTGGGAGTAAGATCATCATCAGAATCACTCACATAAGTTGATATTTTTTCTCCATTATTAAGTAGTTGAAACTTAATATCGTATTCTTTTAATTTTTCTTTAAGCTGGTGGAGTTCCAGTTTAATAGTTTTGATTTCAATTTTTAAGTCTTGAATTTGACTTTCTGGTGTGATGGCTTTGTTCTTTCTTTCCAGAACAGCAGTGAGGTTGTAATAGCCTGTGCTGATAACCATCCCTTTACCAAAATAGTTTTGAACGGCCAAGTAAGGGTTTTGGTTGAAAAATTGTTTTTCAATAATTGTTACCACCTGAGTTGGCTGTTTCTTAAAATACTCAGATGATGATTTTGTTTTGGGAAATGCTTCCCCTACTCCTTTGGGAGGAAAATAAGTGGAGGATGTAACTCCTCTTTCTGGAATGGAAATTGTTCCAGTTATTTTTTGGGAAAATTCTTTTGGTTTGGAAGGTATAATTTCCAAATTTGATGAAACAGTTGGTCCCCCAATCTCTGGGATACAACGAAATGCAGTTCTGATTTTTTCAGAATCCATATTTTGCAACCATTCATGGATGCGATTATTTAAATCTAAATCCTCAGGAGTGAGTTGAGGTGATGGATGTTCCAAATTTTGTTTGGAGGATGATGATTGGTTATGAGTCACTTGAGACCAAGTCATGATAGGTTTAGCCGAAGAGAGGCTGGTAATAGTTAGGTTTGGAGGTTCACTCTTCTCCTTTCCTTTCTTTTTCTTGCTCATTGTTGTACCTGTTTTGAAGAAATTCTCTGGTTAGAAAATCAGGTAATGAATTCTCTTCTCCTTTGATAAATTCTATATCAAAATCAAAAATACTTAATAGTGCCTGCCATCTGGCAAAAATTTGTTTTGATGCAATATTTTTAACATCTTTTAATAAAATTTCTTTTGCAGATTTGCAATCAATCCTTAGTAAAAAATTTTGATTTAATAAATCTGATTGAAACTTAGAAATACAAAGTACTATGGATAGTACTTCTTTTTTAACAGTGGAATAATTCTTTTGACAATCATTCCAATGGCCAGAGACAAACTGAACAATTTGTTCATTATTATCTTGGACTTGTTTTAAAATCCCACCATAGCCAAGTTCACTGGCATCGGTTTCTACTACCTTGGGGAGTGTAGGATCCGCAAGATGTAAACAGGGAATGTTTTGAACCTGTGCTTTAATTTTTTGCACAATTGGGCCTGCGTGTTCTTCTGTCCAAGGCTCAGGAGTTTTCTTAAGCCTATTATGTAGAGGTTTTGCTAACCTGTTAATATTTGGGCAGAAACTTAATACGTAATTTAAGCTACCTAGAAATCGTTGTAGCTGGGTTTTGTCAATAATCCTATCAGGGAACTTAGTTGTAAACTGTAGGGATCTATTGATAGGAATTACTGTTCCATTGGATACACTGTGTCCAAGAAACCTAATGTTTGTTTGAAAAAGAGTCATTTTCTTGGCTGATAAAGCCAGTCCATTTCTCTTGATGATATGGAAGAAAGTTTTGAGATGTCTAATGTGTTGTCTGACATCTTTTGAAAATACAAGTACATCATCGATGTACACAATACAAAATTCTGAGTAAGGGTTGAATATGTCATTCATAATCCTTTGAAACTCAGAAGGTGCGTTTTTGAGCCCAAATGGCATAACATTCCACTCAAACTGTCCGAATGGAACAGTGAAAGCAGTTTTGTACCTATGTTGAGGCTCGATTTGAATTTGCCAGAAGCCTGATTTCATATCAAACTTGGAAAATATGGATGATGAATACAGTCTTTGAAGTAAGTCCTTTTTATTTGGGATAGGGTACCTAATCCATTTTAAGGCTTGGTTCAAAGGTTTGTAATTGATTACTAGCCGAGGAGTTCCTCTCTCAATCTCAACAGATTTGTTGACATAGAAGGCCGCACAGCTCCACGGCGATCTGGATTTTGATATGAGTTTCTTAGATAAGAGATCAGTGATTTCTTTTCTACAGAATTGCTCAAGGTCACCATTCATTTGAATAGGCCTTGCCTTTGTAGGAATATCCTTCTCATTGAAGGATGATTCATATGGTAAATCTACCATATGTTCTTTTCTTTCCCAGAATGCACTGGGTAATTCAGAGCAAACCTCTTTCTCAAAAGATGTTTGTAATTTAGAGATTTTATCTTTGATCTCTGGGATTTGAAGTTCTTTCTCAACAGTATGAGACTGAAGTTTGGTTTTGAGATAGAGAAGGTCCTTTTCTCTATGTTCTATAAGAACAGAAATCTCTTTTGTAGAGATTGAATATGTTTTGATGAGATTAAGATCTCTGGTTTTTGGTTCTTCAATGAAAGGGAAGCTGAAGGCCTCTCTTCCAATTTTGAAAGAAATCCTGTCATGTTTAACAGAATATGGGGTAATGATATCCATAAAGGGAGTACCCAATATGACCGAGTAGCCTATGTCAGATACTATGACAAATGGGCTATTGATAAGGTATGATCCTTTTTGGATAGATATCTCAGTTTTTCCAATAATACTCATTTGAGATTTATTGGCTGAATTAAGTCGTTCTTCAGTTGGTTTATAAAACCTTCTGGGAACTATTGATGGTATGATGCAATTTAGGTCAGCCCCTGTGTCAAATAGAGCAATGGTTTCTAGTTTTGATTTATCAGGGAATATTAATGTTATATTGATTTTATATTTCCTGGTGGTAATTTTTCTCAAATTTTGGATTTCTTGATTATTGGGAGTAAGATCATCATCAGAATCACTCACATAAGTTGATATTTTTTCTCCATTATTAAGTAGTTGAAACTTAATATCGTATTCTTTTAATTTTTCTTTAAGCTGGTGGAGTTCCAGTTTAATAGTTTTGATTTCAATTTTTAAGTCTTGAATTTGACTTTCTGGTGTGATGGCTTTGTTCTTTCTTTCCAGAACAGCAGTGAGGTTGTAATAGCCTGTGCTGATAACCATCCCTTTACCAAAATAGTTTTGAACGGCCAAGTAAGGGTTTTGGTTGAAAAATTGTTTTTCAATAATTGTTACCACCTGAGTTGGCTGTTTCTTAAAATACTCAGATGATGATTTTGTTTTGGGAAATGCTTCCCCTACTCCTTTGGGAGGAAAATAAGTGGAGGATGTAACTCCTCTTTCTGGAATGGAAATTGTTCCAGTTATTTTTTGGGAAAATTCTTTTGGTTTGGAAGGTATAATTTCCAAATTTGATGAAACAGTTGGTCCCCCAATCTCTGGGATACAACGAAATGCAGTTCTGATTTTTTCAGAATCCATATTTTGCAACCATTCATGGATGCGATTATTTAAATCTAAATCCTCAGGAGTGAGTTGAGGTGATGGATGTTCCAAATTTTGTTTGGAGGATGATGATTGGTTATGAGTCACTTGAGACCAAGTCATGATAGGTTTAGCCGAAGAGAGGCTGGTAATAGTTAGGTTTGGAGGTTCACTCTTCTCCTTTCCTTTCTTTTTCTTGCTCATTGTTGTACCTGTTTTGAAGAAATTCTCTGGTTAGAAAATCAGGTAATGAATTCTCTTCTCCTTTGATAAATTCTATATCAAAATCAAAAATACTTAATAGTGCCTGCCATCTGGCAAAAATTTGTTTTGATGCAATATTTTTAACATCTTTTAATAAAATTTCTTTTGCAGATTTGCAATCAATCCTTAGTAAAAAATTTTGATTTAATAAATCTGATTGAAACTTAGAAATACAAAGTACTATGGATAGTACTTCTTTTTTAACAGTGGAATAATTCTTTTGACAATCATTCCAATGGCCAGAGACAAACTGAACAATTTGTTCATTATTATCTTGGACTTGTTTTAAAATCCCACCATAGCCAAGTTCACTGGCATCGGTTTCTACTACCTTGGGGAGTGTAGGATCCGCAAGATGTAAACAGGGAATGTTTTGAACCTGTGCTTTAATTTTTTGCACAATTGGGCCTGCGTGTTCTTCTGTCCAAGGCTCAGGAGTTTTCTTAAGCCTATTATGTAGAGGTTTTGCTAACCTGTTAATATTTGGGCAGAAACTTAATACGTAATTTAAGCTACCTAGAAATCGTTGTAGCTGGGTTTTGTCAATAATCCTATCAGGGAACTTAGTTGTAAACTGTAGGGATCTATTGATAGGAATTACTGTTCCATTGGATACACTGTGTCCAAGAAACCTAATGTTTGTTTGAAAAAGAGTCATTTTCTTGGCTGATAAAGCCAGTCCATTTCTCTTGATGATATGGAAGAAAGTTTTGAGATGTCTAATGTGTTGTCTGACATCTTTTGAAAATACAAGTACATCATCGATGTACACAATACAAAATTCTGAGTAAGGGTTGAATATGTCATTCATAATCCTTTGAAACTCAGAAGGTGCGTTTTTGAGCCCAAATGGCATAACATTCCACTCAAACTGTCCGAATGGAACAGTGAAAGCAGTTTTGTACCTATGTTGAGGCTCGATTTGAATTTGCCAGAAGCCTGATTTCATATCAAACTTGGAAAATATGGATGATGAATACAGTCTTTGAAGTAAGTCCTTTTTATTTGGGATAGGGTACCTAATCCATTTTAAGGCTTGGTTCAAAGGTTTGTAATTGATTACTAGCCGAGGAGTTCCTCTCTCAATCTCAACAGATTTGTTGACATAGAAGGCCGCACAGCTCCACGGCGATCTGGATTTTGATATGAGTTTCTTAGATAAGAGATCAGTGATTTCTTTTCTACAGAATTGCTCAAGGTCACCATTCATTTGAATAGGCCTTGCCTTTGTAGGAATATCCTTCTCATTGAAGGATGATTCATATGGTAAATCTACCATATGTTCTTTTCTTTCCCAGAATGCACTGGGTAATTCAGAGCAAACCTCTTTCTCAAAAGATGTTTGTAATTTAGAGATTTTATCTTTGATCTCTGGGATTTGAAGTTCTTTCTCAACAGTATGAGACTGAAGTTTGGTTTTGAGATAGAGAAGGTCCTTTTCTCTATGTTCTATAAGAACAGAAATCTCTTTTGTAGAGATTGAATATGTTTTGATGAGATTAAGATCTCTGGTTTTTGGTTCTTCAATGAAAGGGAAGCTGAAGGCCTCTCTTCCAATTTTGAAAGAAATCCTGTCATGTTTAACAGAATATGGGGTAATGATATCCATAAAGGGAGTACCCAATATGACCGAGTAGCCTATGTCAGATACTATGACAAATGGGCTATTGATAAGGTATGATCCTTTTTGGATAGATATCTCAGTTTTTCCAATAATACTCATTTGAGATTTATTGGCTGAATTAAGTCGTTCTTCAGTTGGTTTATAAAACCTTCTGGGAACTATTGATGGTATGATGCAATTTAGGTCAGCCCCTGTGTCAAATAGAGCAATGGTTTCTAGTTTTGATTTATCAGGGAATATTAATGTTATATTGATTTTATATTTCCTGGTGGTAATTTTTCTCAAATTTTGGATTTCTTGATTATTGGGAGTAAGATCATCATCAGAATCACTCACATAAGTTGATATTTTTTCTCCATTATTAAGTAGTTGAAACTTAATATCGTATTCTTTTAATTTTTCTTTAAGCTGGTGGAGTTCCAGTTTAATAGTTTTGATTTCAATTTTTAAGTCTTGAATTTGACTTTCTGGTGTGATGGCTTTGTTCTTTCTTTCCAGAACAGCAGTGAGGTTGTAATAGCCTGTGCTGATAACCATCCCTTTACCAAAATAGTTTTGAACGGCCAAGTAAGGGTTTTGGTTGAAAAATTGTTTTTCAATAATTGTTACCACCTGAGTTGGCTGTTTCTTAAAATACTCAGATGATGATTTTGTTTTGGGAAATGCTTCCCCTACTCCTTTGGGAGGAAAATAAGTGGAGGATGTAACTCCTCTTTCTGGAATGGAAATTGTTCCAGTTATTTTTTGGGAAAATTCTTTTGGTTTGGAAGGTATAATTTCCAAATTTGATGAAACAGTTGGTCCCCCAATCTCTGGGATACAACGAAATGCAGTTCTGATTTTTTCAGAATCCATATTTTGCAACCATTCATGGATGCGATTATTTAAATCTAAATCCTCAGGAGTGAGTTGAGGTGATGGATGTTCCAAATTTTGTTTGGAGGATGATGATTGGTTATGAGTCACTTGAGACCAAGTCATGATAGGTTTAGCCGAAGAGAGGCTGGTAATAGTTAGGTTTGGAGGTTCACTCTTCTCCTTTCCTTTCTTTTTCTTGCTCATTGTTGTACCTGTTTTGAAGAAATTCTCTGGTTAGAAAATCAGGTAATGAATTCTCTTCTCCTTTGATAAATTCTATATCAAAATCAAAAATACTTAATAGTGCCTGCCATCTGGCAAAAATTTGTTTTGATGCAATATTTTTAACATCTTTTAATAAAATTTCTTTTGCAGATTTGCAATCAATCCTTAGTAAAAAATTTTGATTTAATAAATCTGATTGAAACTTAGAAATACAAAGTACTATGGATAGTACTTCTTTTTTAACAGTGGAATAATTCTTTTGACAATCATTCCAATGGCCAGAGACAAACTGAACAATTTGTTCATTATTATCTTGGACTTGTTTTAAAATCCCACCATAGCCAAGTTCACTGGCATCGGTTTCTACTACCTTGGGGAGTGTAGGATCCGCAAGATGTAAACAGGGAATGTTTTGAACCTGTGCTTTAATTTTTTGCACAATTGGGCCTGCGTGTTCTTCTGTCCAAGGCTCAGGAGTTTTCTTAAGCCTATTATGTAGAGGTTTTGCTAACCTGTTAATATTTGGGCAGAAACTTAATACGTAATTTAAGCTACCTAGAAATCGTTGTAGCTGGGTTTTGTCAATAATCCTATCAGGGAACTTAGTTGTAAACTGTAGGGATCTATTGATAGGAATTACTGTTCCATTGGATACACTGTGTCCAAGAAACCTAATGTTTGTTTGAAAAAGAGTCATTTTCTTGGCTGATAAAGCCAGTCCATTTCTCTTGATGATATGGAAGAAAGTTTTGAGATGTCTAATGTGTTGTCTGACATCTTTTGAAAATACAAGTACATCATCGATGTACACAATACAAAATTCTGAGTAAGGGTTGAATATGTCATTCATAATCCTTTGAAACTCAGAAGGTGCGTTTTTGAGCCCAAATGGCATAACATTCCACTCAAACTGTCCGAATGGAACAGTGAAAGCAGTTTTGTACCTATGTTGAGGCTCGATTTGAATTTGCCAGAAGCCTGATTTCATATCAAACTTGGAAAATATGGATGATGAATACAGTCTTTGAAGTAAGTCCTTTTTATTTGGGATAGGGTACCTAATCCATTTTAAGGCTTGGTTCAAAGGTTTGTAATTGATTACTAGCCGAGGAGTTCCTCTCTCAATCTCAACAGATTTGTTGACATAGAAGGCCGCACAGCTCCACGGCGATCTGGATTTTGATATGAGTTTCTTAGATAAGAGATCAGTGATTTCTTTTCTACAGAATTGCTCAAGGTCACCATTCATTTGAATAGGCCTTGCCTTTGTAGGAATATCCTTCTCATTGAAGGATGATTCATATGGTAAATCTACCATATGTTCTTTTCTTTCCCAGAATGCACTGGGTAATTCAGAGCAAACCTCTTTCTCAAAAGATGTTTGTAATTTAGAGATTTTATCTTTGATCTCTGGGATTTGAAGTTCTTTCTCAACAGTATGAGACTGAAGTTTGGTTTTGAGATAGAGAAGGTCCTTTTCTCTATGTTCTATAAGAACAGAAATCTCTTTTGTAGAGATTGAATATGTTTTGATGAGATTAAGATCTCTGGTTTTTGGTTCTTCAATGAAAGGGAAGCTGAAGGCCTCTCTTCCAATTTTGAAAGAAATCCTGTCATGTTTAACAGAATATGGGGTAATGATATCCATAAAGGGAGTACCCAATATGACCGAGTAGCCTATGTCAGATACTATGACAAATGGGCTATTGATAAGGTATGATCCTTTTTGGATAGATATCTCAGTTTTTCCAATAATACTCATTTGAGATTTATTGGCTGAATTAAGTCGTTCTTCAGTTGGTTTATAAAACCTTCTGGGAACTATTGATGGTATGATGCAATTTAGGTCAGCCCCTGTGTCAAATAGAGCAATGGTTTCTAGTTTTGATTTATCAGGGAATATTAATGTTATATTGATTTTATATTTCCTGGTGGTAATTTTTCTCAAATTTTGGATTTCTTGATTATTGGGAGTAAGATCATCATCAGAATCACTCACATAAGTTGATATTTTTTCTCCATTATTAAGTAGTTGAAACTTAATATCGTATTCTTTTAATTTTTCTTTAAGCTGGTGGAGTTCCAGTTTAATAGTTTTGATTTCAATTTTTAAGTCTTGAATTTGACTTTCTGGTGTGATGGCTTTGTTCTTTCTTTCCAGAACAGCAGTGAGGTTGTAATAGCCTGTGCTGATAACCATCCCTTTACCAAAATAGTTTTGAACGGCCAAGTAAGGGTTTTGGTTGAAAAATTGTTTTTCAATAATTGTTACCACCTGAGTTGGCTGTTTCTTAAAATACTCAGATGATGATTTTGTTTTGGGAAATGCTTCCCCTACTCCTTTGGGAGGAAAATAAGTGGAGGATGTAACTCCTCTTTCTGGAATGGAAATTGTTCCAGTTATTTTTTGGGAAAATTCTTTTGGTTTGGAAGGTATAATTTCCAAATTTGATGAAACAGTTGGTCCCCCAATCTCTGGGATACAACGAAATGCAGTTCTGATTTTTTCAGAATCCATATTTTGCAACCATTCATGGATGCGATTATTTAAATCTAAATCCTCAGGAGTGAGTTGAGGTGATGGATGTTCCAAATTTTGTTTGGAGGATGATGATTGGTTATGAGTCACTTGAGACCAAGTCATGATAGGTTTAGCCGAAGAGAGGCTGGTAATAGTTAGGTTTGGAGGTTCACTCTTCTCCTTTCCTTTCTTTTTCTTGCTCATTGTTGTACCTGTTTTGAAGAAATTCTCTGGTTAGAAAATCAGGTAATGAATTCTCTTCTCCTTTGATAAATTCTATATCAAAATCAAAAATACTTAATAGTGCCTGCCATCTGGCAAAAATTTGTTTTGATGCAATATTTTTAACATCTTTTAATAAAATTTCTTTTGCAGATTTGCAATCAATCCTTAGTAAAAATTTTTGATTTAATAAATCTGATTGAAACTTAGAAATACAAAGTACTATGGATAGTACTTCTTTTTTAACAGTGGAATAATTCTTTTGACAATCATTCCAATGGCCAGAGACAAACTGAACAATTTGTTCATTATTATCTTGGACTTGTTTTAAAATCCCACCATAGCCAAGTTCACTGGCATCGGTTTCTACTACCTTGGGGAGTGTAGGATCCGCAAGATGTAAACAGGGAATGTTTTGAACCTGTGCTTTAATTTTTTGCACAATTGGGCCTGCGTGTTCTTCTGTCCAAGGCTCAGGAGTTTTCTTAAGCCTATTATGTAGAGGTTTTGCTAACCTGTTAATATTTGGGCAGAAACTTAATACGTAATTTAAGCTACCTAGAAATCGTTGTAGCTGGGTTTTGTCAATAATCCTATCAGGGAACTTAGTTGTAAACTGTAGGGATCTATTGATAGGAATTACTGTTCCATTGGATACACTGTGTCCAAGAAACCTAATGTTTGTTTGAAAAAGAGTCATTTTCTTGGCTGATAAAGCCAGTCCATTTCTCTTGATGATATGGAAGAAAGTTTTGAGATGTCTAATGTGTTGTCTGACATCTTTTGAAAATACAAGTACATCATCGATGTACACAATACAAAATTCTGAGTAAGGGTTGAATATGTCATTCATAATCCTTTGAAACTCAGAAGGTGCGTTTTTGAGCCCAAATGGCATAACATTCCACTCAAACTGTCCGAATGGAACAGTGAAAGCAGTTTTGTACCTATGTTGAGGCTCGATTTGAATTTGCCAGAAGCCTGATTTCATATCAAACTTGGAAAATATGGATGATGAATACAGTCTTTGAAGTAAGTCCTTTTTATTTGGGATAGGGTACCTAATCCATTTTAAGGCTTGGTTCAAAGGTTTGTAATTGATTACTAGCCGAGGAGTTCCTCTCTCAATCTCAACAGATTTGTTGACATAGAAGGCCGCACAGCTCCACGGCGATCTGGATTTTGATATGAGTTTCTTAGATAAGAGATCAGTGATTTCTTTTCTACAGAATTGCTCAAGGTCACCATTCATTTGAATAGGCCTTGCCTTTGTAGGAATATCCTTCTCATTGAAGGATGATTCATATGGTAAATCTACCATATGTTCTTTTCTTTCCCAGAATGCACTGGGTAATTCAGAGCAAACCTCTTTCTCAAAAGATGTTTGTAATTTAGAGATTTTATCTTTGATCTCTGGGATTTGAAGTTCTTTCTCAACAGTATGAGACTGAAGTTTGGTTTTGAGATAGAGAAGGTCCTTTTCTCTATGTTCTATAAGAACAGAAATCTCTTTTGTAGAGATTGAATATGTTTTGATGAGATTAAGATCTCTGGTTTTTGGTTCTTCAATGAAAGGGAAGCTGAAGGCCTCTCTTCCAATTTTGAAAGAAATCCTGTCATGTTTAACAGAATATGGGGTAATGATATCCATAAAGGGAGTACCCAATATGACCGAGTAGCCTATGTCAGATACTATGACAAATAAGCTATTGATAAGCTATTAATACTTTAATATATATATATATATTAAAGTATTAAGTGTACTTGTAACTTATAAGCTTACATTTTGAGTAGAATTGATATCCTGGAAATTCTATAAAATAAATTAAAAAAATTATATATGCCATGACCAATCCAGAGCTTTAGTAAATCCTATTATCGATGATAAGTACAAGTGAAAATCAAGGACTGCTAAGGAGTGATAGGGATCATTTTAACTTATAGAAAAAAGTAATAATTAAGTTACATTCACAAATTTTAAGCTTAATGACCTTAAATATTATTGGAGAAAAAAAAATTAAATTTGATAAATACTACATGATGAACATGGTTGGTAGAATTTTTTCACCGGTTCATTCCTAGAAAGATTAGTCAACCATTTCATAATTAATAGCTTTTGATATAATAAAATTCAAGGATGTGTGACTTCTTTGATAAGTGATTTCATATATATGTATATATATTTATGATATAGTTGATATAATTTTTTATTTAATAATTATGAAATCGTATATCAGTATAATATATTTTTTATTTAATAAAATTAATATATGATATAATGATTTGATATAAGTATTAACGTAAAAATTCTGAAACGTAGATTTTTTCTTAAAATACTAGTGACCTTTGAAGAAGATGGCTTGGCTATTCATTTATTAAAGGGTTGGAAGAATCTATCTCAAAGACCCATGAGATGTTGCTGAAAAGACCTGACATTTCTGACCTGTTTGCAAAGCAAAAAAGATAAAGCTAAAGTAGCCAACTTTTGCTGTGTAAAGGATTGACACCCATCATTCAGGCCATTTCATCACTTTTAATTAAATTAATTAATACTCAAAAGATAAAACATTAACAATTTAATAACCCAAAATAATTGCCAATATCAAGCCACGGATCCCAGTGTCTTGATTAATTAAATTAAGATATTATCAAAATCACTCATAGCAAATCCTATCCTAAGCAAGCTGCTCATTAAGATGAAGATATTGTTAGCCAGAAGTTATTGGTGAGTTACTTTCACTTTTAACATCATGTTAAAAATTATTACAAATTACTTTTAATTAAAAACTTTAATTTTTTAAAAAGATAATTCGGAATTTTTTTATACATTTATTTATATATAATAAAATGAGTTTTCCAGAGACTGATGTATTGCAACAATAAAAAAGAAACAAAAAAAAAAAATTTGTTCACGAGTTTTGTACTCACATAAATATTTGTGTATCTCATGTGAGTGATAGTAGGTAATGATGTGCAAGTATTATAGTGTTAGTGCTTAATTATCAGTAAATATGCGTGTAATTATCATCCATTGTAACAATACTTTAATTAGTACAGATCTTGATAACTATCAAGATGGAACAACAGAAGAAAATTATAAATTAATGTAGTACGGATTATTAACCCTTTTGCTGTCATAGATAGGTATGGGAGATATGAGGGGAAGCCATTTGTGTGAAAGCCCAACTAGGAAATAGGAACCAAATTAATAGTCTCTGTTTCTGTAAATAAGTTTATAATATATAGCATAAAAAAATGAATTAAGGACTAAACATGAAGAAAAAATTCAAGAAATTCTTTATACATTCGAAAAGACACGCTTTTGTGCTTGTTCACAGAAGCTCATTGAAATTTCTTTATTAAAAAACACTTTTAAAAAAAGCACAAACAAACAGAATTAAAGTTTTATCTTATTTACATATATCATGAAACCTTAAAAAAGAACAACCTTCTTTCCTTTGTACAAACAACATTGCACAAGAGTATCCCTTTGAAGCATTAAGTCTAGTTAACATAAAACTTGAAACATGCATCCGCATATTTCAAAGGATAACAAGGATAAAATGAATGTAAAACGCTAAAATTTATAAATTAAGAGAAGAAAGAAAATGAGAAGAAAAATTCCTAAAAAAATAAGAAAAGATAATAATCAAGAAACAGAAAATCATGAGAGCAATGAAGCACACAATTAATTGTTCAAGAACGTACATGTAGATACTAATTGCTTACATATTTGCACACAATATTACAATCATATAAATACTCGCATGTCACATTACATCAACTTAAAAAAAATTGAGACAGTAATGATTTTTATGTGCATGCGAGTATACAATAATTAATATGCGTGCAATATTATGCGCAAATATGTATGCAATTAGCATTAATTCTTATATTCATTTATACTAGTTGTCAGTTTGATATCAAAGACACATACCAGAAAGAAAGAAATAAATTAATTAACATAACGATAACACACCTCCTCCACCACCGTTGATCTTCTTCTGTTCATGATGATCAATCTTGTTAATTAATTAATTTAATTACCATGATCCACCACCCAACATTCCATTCCAATACCCAGCTGAATTATTAGTACCTCCTTGTCCTCTATTAATTTGTTGATGATGATGATCGTTAATAAACTCAGTTGTTGTACTAGTACTTGAAACTTGTTGCTTCATATCTTCATTAGTAGGAAACAAAAGCCTTGCATTATTACAATTATCTCCAACCCCATATCCACTTTCAAACCCATCTAGTCCAAAATTAAGATTGGGTTTAAATTCTGGCAAATTTGGAATCAACCCATTTGAAAAAATTGCATTTGAATCTTGAACCATTGAAGACATAGGCATAAATGAACTCATCAACCCTACTCTTGAACCAATCCCAGCACTCTTAAGCAATTCCATTGCTGAAACATGTGACGTAGTAGTAGTAGTTGATGAAGAAGAGCCAGGGACTTTTTGGTAATTAGGCACCTCAACCAATCTAGAGAAGGTTTCAAAATTAATATTATTATCTTGATCTGTTGGAGGATAAGCTAGGTTTAGATCTTGACCTTGTTGAATTTTAGGGTTTTGAGAAGCAGATTGAGGGAAATTTAATGATGGGTTGATCAAATCATGATGATGGGCAATTTTCTTAGTTGAATTAGATGATGGTGAAGGTGTAGAAGAAATAATAATATTATTATTATTATTAGATGATGAAGTAGTAGTTGATGATCTTTTGTTCTTCCTTGAACCTCCACCTACAGGAACATTTCTTAGGGACCCACCTTCAGTCCAATACCTTCTACAAGTTTTGCATATGTATCTTGGTTGTGAAAGACTATAATTGTTGTAGTAGCAAAATTTAGTATTGGTTGAATTACACCTTGGACAATTCAAAGTTTGATCCTTTTGAGGTGGTTTTGTTCTTCTTTCTATCATAGAACTTGAATTGATATCTTCCATTGGTTTAACCACTCCAATATTAATATTATTATTATTATTATTATTACTTCCCTGAAAATCAAACATAAGAAAACAAAAAAGTAAATAAAGCCAAAAAAATAAAAAATAAAGGGACAACAACAAAAGGTCTTAACTTAACTTCATCGTATATATATCACAACAAAAACTAGCTACTTCTTGTAAGTTGTATAAGTACTTTTTCTGGGCTGCTTTTTCAGAAGATATATAGTGAAGGTAGAAGTGGGTGAAAAGAAAAAAGAGAAAAAGGAAACAAAAAAAGTTTAAGTACTTTAAAGTTTTAAACTTTCAACATAAAAATTAAAGAGAGATCTGAAAAGCCCAGCATAGCATAGCATAAATCCAAACATTATTAGTGGGAGTTGAAAAATTAAAACATAATAAATCTTTGTTGGGGAAAAAGGCAAAAACTTTTTTGAAAACCTATATATAGCTAGAGAAAAAATAAGAATTTTTTTTTTTTGAATTACTTAATTAACATATATATCACTAGAGATCATGAACTAGAAGATGATCAAATTAATATTATTTCATGGACGAAATTAATTAAAGAAATTAAGGATTTCTATACCTGAGACCAGTGAGATGTATCCATGGATTAATGATGAGGAGAAAAATGGAAGATGTGGAAAAAGTTATGGAGTCTTCAAAGAGAGGAAAATTAAATCACCGAGTACTTTATTTTTCTCTCTAATGATCTTAAAGCTAACTGGAGTATTGCTATAGAGAATTATGAGCATGTAGTGTGTTTCCGTGTGTACATATTGGCTACCCAATTATATGATCTCAGAGAGAGAAACATGAGAGAGCTATAGATGGGTATTAATGTCATTTGCTCATGAATTTTCATTCCCACGATGATAATTAATGTAACGTTCAACAATTCTCCTGTTTCCATAATTTTTATTAATTCTGAATTTTGATTGTTTTTAACTTTTTAAATTTATTACAAAAATATAAATAATATTCAAATAATTTAATTACTTAACGTAATTTTCTATATAAAAAAATGAAATTTTATTTTTAATATTCATATATATATATATATATATTGCATATTAAAAAATATGATACGCATTTTTTTTTATAACTTAAAAAATATTTTTTTTAATAGATTTAAAATAAAATCAATTAAATAATTCAATTTTTACGAATTTTTTTAAAAATTTATGAAATTAAACTAACATGTTAAAAATTAATGTAATATTCGTACATTAATGGAATATTTTGATACATTTTGGTAAATATTAGTCAATCTTACAATATATGGATGTGTATGCGCACCTTGGACTTTAGCGTCTCTTTCCGACCAGGGAATGAGGTAGGCTCTTTCCTTTCCCTTTCTCATATTAGCTTTTCACTATCAGCTTTTTTAATGTCTATACTATTACTATATATCTATTGCTTTTTCTTTTTTTCTTTTTTCTTTTTCGCGTGCTTTTTTTAAGAGAACTAGCTAGGTTTCTTCTCTTGGGTTTGTAAAAAGGAAATATCTTCTTCTTCTTCTTTTTGTTTTTTAAGATAGTCAGCTCTCCTAAACCCTCTTTCCAATTTATGGTCAATAATTTTGTGACCATTCTCTAGAATTTCAGTATTAATTACTAGTTGTAATTAGAATATATATCAGGGAGAGGGGAGTAGAATATTCTTTTTAATTCATCAATTTTTTCTTATAAATTATTTAAGAAAAATATATTAATTTATAATTTTATTCTCATTAATTATTTTTATAAATATATAATGTTATCACTAATTATAATTATATAAAATTTAAGTCTAAAATATTCATTTATTTTAATTTTAGATATTAATTTATTAAGTTATTTTGTAATATATTTATCGCTGGAAACTTTTTACTTCTTAATTGTATACAAACTTATATGTTAAAAGCTTTTAGAGTGCATTGAATTTGATTATAAATTTTTATTATTTTAATTAGATTAAAAATTATAAAAAAATTATATATTTTAAATCAACGTCGGAATAAATAAATTTAAAAAGATTGATTAATGAATAAAAATAAAAGTTGAGCTCAATCATTTTTTTGTTTGTTTGGATTAGGGTTTACAATTTATAACATTAATTAAATTAAATTTAGATCGGGGTTGTATCAATTTGAATTCAGCTAATTTGTGACAGTGTAAACTAACCCAATCATTACAAATTTACACTGAGATGTCATACAAGTATTTTAGATTATATTATTTAATTTTTTAAAATAAAAATTATATTATTTAATCCCTTATCAATAGAAAAAGATTAATTGCATTTTATCATTATTAATTAAATATTCACATTTTAATCGTATTTAAGAAATTGATAAAAATAATTATATTTTAAAAAATAATATTAAAATAATATAATTTGTTATTAATTTTTTTTTTATAATTTAGAGAATAAATTATACAATTTTTAATATAAAAAATTAGATAAAATAAACAACTTAATCTAAAAAAAATTAGATTTTTTTTCTATTATATATCCCTTATAAATATTAATTATTAAAATATAATCATATAATATCTTTTTTGTGTAATTGTTTGAAATCATTGATCATATTCCTTATCTATAAATATTTATATCTATTACCGAACAATATATCTAAAATCATATCCTGCCAGCGGGTGGAATATCATGTGTTTAAGTCTCGAAAGCCGCCACAATTTTTTTTTATTTCAAGAGATGATAATTTTATTTTTACGAATTAAATATATATTATTATTTTTATAAATATTTTAATCATTTTTAACAAGTTTTAATATTTTTCATACCTTTTATCATTTTTTTTAATTTTTAAGGCCTATTTTTCATCAAATATCTAGAAATTATATGTTAGTTATATTCAATTCAATTTATCTTAAGTTGTTTAAAATTAATATTTTAAAAAATCAAAATTAATAAGAAATAACTTATGTGTCAAAAAATACAAGACAAATGTGACTAAAGTCCAAAAATTAAGAAAAAAAACTAATATATTTAATTTTTAAAAATAAAATAAACAATATATCATGATATTGAATAGATATGAATAATTTTTCATAAATTTAAACCCTAAATAACATACATAGTGCCTATATAATTGAAAAAAATTAAAATAATATATCAATTATATAATGTTAACATATGTAGATATTATATATAATTTATAAAATATATATAAATTAAATATCTATCCTCGATATAAAATAATATATTATTTTAATATAATTTAATTATATATAAATCACTTCACACACGCTCTTTTATATAGGTAAAAATTAATGCACTTTAAGCACCTTAAATTACACATATATTGCACTTATGTTATATCTATTTTATAACATTATTAGATTACATTTTGTAAGAAGATATTTGGATAATATATATAGTAGAAAAAAAGCACAATTAAGATTTTTTATATACTTATTAATTAATTTGTAATATAATGGCATTTCCAAATGAAAGTAGTGAGATACATATTTTGAAATATGGAATCATGTGTCTCAAATGTTGAATTTCTAAGTAACATTTAAGATGTATATACCTCTTATACTTGATGAATTAATAATGTAATAGTATCATCTACACTTAAAAATGTTTATTTCTTTGTTAAAAAAACATTTAAGAGAATGTTTATTTAAATTCGTACAATATCGATAGACATTTGTTAAAAAGTAAGAAAAATCTATAGGTTCCTTTATGTAATCCTTAAGTTTTTTTTAATCTTTTTATTTAAAAATATATATTTTTAAATTTATTTCTTTGTGAAAAATCTACTTAATAAAAATAAAATTAACTAATCATTTAATTTTTTGTTAAATATAATGAAATAATATATGTAATACATGTATGTTTATATTTTTAGATACACATATATACAACGAAGTAATTTTTAATTAAAAAAATTACTTGAAGTTTTTAACAAATCTTTGATCAAACTTAAGTTAATTTTTTTGTCTAATGTGTGATTTTAGATATTAAATAGTAAATTTTTTGTATAATTTTGAAAAAAATTAAAAATTAAAGTTTTTTTTACGTATATACTTATCAAAAAATACAAATATGTATGTGATACATATGTTATTTTTTTATAATTAACAAAAAATTAGAATAAAAAATTAACTTTGTTCTTACCTTATACATTTTTTCACAATTAAAAAAATTCAAATGACATATTTTTTCATTAAAAAATTATTTAAATATATATTTTTTTTAATTCAAGGGACTAAATATTACCTTTAAAAAATGAAATTATTCAAATAATTCATCCTAAGATATAATTAGGGAATATATGAAAATAAAGTATGAATTCAAATTCTTAAGTGGAATGAGTTTACACGTGTAAAAACATCGGAAAAATTGATTTTATGCAATAATATCAAATAATATAAAATATATTTAAAGATATATGAGTCATTTAAAGAAGTTTCGTTCATATCTAATAACTTTTTTTTCTTATTCCATGATATTAAATTATTATTTTTTCTTAATTAGTAGCTTTTTTTTAAATTATCTCTAAATGTTAAATTAACAAAGATATTTGAGTTAATTTTATTATTAAGTCACATTTAATGCCAAAAATAATACTAACAATAATATTCATTAACAAAATAATTGAAATTTATATTATATTTTAATTAAACAAAAGTTTATATAAGTTATTGGTTCAAAAATAATTACAAAATGCTTTTGTTAGTAAAATGGAAGAACAAAAAATTTAAAAGTAATAACATTAATAATTATATTTGAGCCAAAAATATAGCTAAGTACAAGATATACACTACTACAAAAAGGGGTATTAAAGTCGGTTAAAAATCGACTTTAAATGAAATGACTTAAAAATTAAAGTCGGTTCATGCGTTAAACCGATTTTAATTTAATTTATTTTTTTAATTTACTCATTTTCTATTATACTAAAATAAAAACATGTATTCGAGCAGAAAAAAACCAAAATCAGTTTAGTAAAAAGTTTAAATAATACAAATAATTGAAAATTTAAATATTAATTAATAACACAAAAATATACCATGGTGTATTCATCTCCTGGTGTTTATAATAAAAACCTATGTTGTCTTATTTTAAGAACATTAAATCGTGCAAGTATAAACGGTCACAAGTAATAATATTATAAGTAAATTATTGTCCCCACAGAGAATTGTAACCAAATTTTGTTAATTACTAAAATTATTTAAACCTGATTTTATCCAAACAATCAATAATTTGATGCAGTTTGAATTAACTATTAATTTTTCTTTTTAACAGTTTGTATGAAAATTCTAGGATTGCAATTTACTCAAATTAATTCACTTGAATATTTTATACTCTCTTATTTATGTTCTCATATTTTAAGTTGTTAACCAATAACTCTTAATTTATCCATATATCTCTTTCAAGCTTCATATAGACACATCTAGTTAAAATGATTCACTATATTCCTATGAGAATTAAATTCAACCAGATTTATTAAGTTATGAGTTCTTAAACAGTTACACATACAATAAAAGTATATTTCTATCCATTATATATATACATTATTTTATCACGAGTAACACACAAAAATTCCTTCTTCAAGTTTATTTAAGTGTCACATATCAGTCAATTAATCTTCCGATAATTAAAAGCATTAAACACAAATAAAATAAACAACTTAAAACAGTTCCATAAATTATTCAAAAATAATTAAAATAAAAGCATCATAAATTTAGATCAAATACAACCCTAGAAAAATTAAATTACTTCATAAATTTAAAATAAAAATTATAATAGTTTCAGAAAAATGAGATGAAGAAAACAGAAAATTAAAACATATCCTAGCACAAATATTTGGCACACGCACAACACAACATAAGCCAAAAAATGGCTTCTTTGTGTTCTGCAGTCCAAAACTGAACAATACAAAAAATCTCAAAAACTAAACACTCCAAAACTTTTTTTACTCTCTCATACTATCCCCTATTTATAACATCAAATTTATATAAAAAAATATTTTTTTAATACACGAGGGGGACAGATAGGTGTGGAGAAATTAATTAATTAATACGCATGGGGGACAAAATGTATCGAAAACAAAAAATTGTATCAAAAACGAAAACTGTGTAAGGTGCGCGTCGCTGCTCATTTTTTAAATTCACGCTGCCACGTGTCAGCTTCTGATTTGCTGAAGGATTAGTGCATACACGTGGCAACATTTCATTCGCTGAAGATCCGGTTGAACGCAGAGATCAGTGCATAGGATCAGAGGCACACACAACGTGTGGGGACAACGGTTAGACGCGTCAGACACATGGGTCCAACCTGCACACCGGCCTGCACGGCAAGTGGGCCCCACTTGGGCACCGAGCTACGTGAAAGATAGAATCTACACCCACGCGAGTTGGTCGGGTGTGGCAGAGACGCTGAATCATAGCCGTTTCTTCTCTGATCGGACGGTCCACGTTTCGCGCTTGGTGTAGGCTGCGTGTCTTCTTCTCACCTACGTAGAAATTTAAACTTTAATTAATTGCATTTTGACTCACAAATGTAATTCAAATTACATTTTCAACTTTCTTTAATTATAGTTAAGCCCTTTTCTAATTTAAATTAATTTTTTAACTTTTAATAATTAAAATTAAGCCCGATTTTAATTTAAATTATATTTTTGACTTTTATAAATTGTAATTAAGAACTCTATTATTTGAAATTATATTTTTAGACATAAATTTGCAATTAATTAAGTTTTCGATACAAATTATTTAATTTTCTTAAATTATAAAAAAAAACAATAAATACTAATTTATTAAACTAAAATTAACTAAAAATATGAAGAACATAGCAATTATAATTAATAAAATAGATGAAAATAACTATATAAAATACAGTTATCAACCTACATATATAATACAAAACTTTATACACATAAATAACAACACATAATAACAGAAAAAAATATGAATAATAGAAATAATTACAAGAGTAAAATGAAGTGACAAAATGAAGAAAACGAAGAGAAAATGGTGTTTTGTAAGTGAGAAATGGATGCAAAAAAATCTGAGTATTTCGCTTAAAAAATAGAGGATCTCAAAGATTAGTTAGAGAGGAAGAAAACCAATTAAATGACGTTGGAAATGGTGGTCGTAGGTGTCTAGAAAATTAGGAAGAGTGGAGAATAAATGGAAGAAGTTTTGGGCTTTTTAGAGTTGCCACTTGAAATAGTTTCTGTCTGGAGAAGAAAGAAAAGAAAAGAATCTATCCATGTGTGCAACGTCAGTTTTATGTATTATTTTATCTATTTTTATTTGCTGATAAATCTAATTTATCTAAAATTTTCATAATTTTTCAAAAAAAAAAAAACAGTATAATTTGGCATACATTGTCACAGTAGCTCGATATGAGAAACATATCTATGATCGTTTATGTAGGACAGTTTTATATTTTTGGCCCAATTTCATTTTTTAATGTTTAGTTAATTTATTTATAAATATTACAAAAATAATTTTACGTGAACTTATATTCAAATATAATGTTTATGATTCAAAAATATCTTTGAGAATGTTGAATGATTTGCCGTGCTCTGTCATCCGTTCATCGTACCTATAATTAACTTGACGTAGATCAGAATCTTTATATTTTTAAATGTACGTATAAAACACACAATTTTTGTATTGATTGTAATGTCGTTCCGGAATCAAAATAATGAATGGTGGAGAAAGAAAAAAAAAACATCTTATTATACTCTTTCGATTTATCATATCAGCTTGCTGCATATAAATGAATAATTATTCCTTAGTGTTGAGTACTAGAAAACGCCAAAACCGGGCCAATGAGAATAGTGCAGTTCGACAGATAGAGAGAGAGAAAAATCCAAATTGAATAATTAAGCAGAAAATAACCAAGTTGGAGCAGTTATCAAATCAATAATTATAAATATAATTTTACTTATATATATAATAATTTAATTATACTTATTATATTATTTATAATTTATCGTAAATTTATAAATATATATATTTTTAATATGTTTTCATGTAATCATTATGCATATATATATATATTTATTTATTGGATATTAGTCCTTAATTCAAAGAATAAAACAAGTATCTTAATTCAAAGAATAAAACATGAAATCATTAATTCAATGAATAAATCAAAGAATGCTTAATTTAAAGAGTAATTGAATGAGTAAAATTTCCTTATAAATAGCTATACAATTGTAATGAAAACATGAAGAAAATAATATAAACTAGAGAACTCTTTTGTGTAGAGTTATTTCTTATTTTTTCAATATGATATCAAAGCAGGAAAAATAACTTGCTTCTGCTTTATTATTATCTTAGCATCTTCAATCTTTGAAATGGTTGAAGACAAGCCGTTAGGATCAGAAGCTGAAAGTTCATCAGTGCTTTCCTTCATTAATATGCATGAGGTGGATGTCAACCCAAATCAAAGATTAAGATCAGTCTTGTTGAATGAGTTTAATTACTTGCCTTGGTCAAGAGCAGTGTCTTTGGCTCTAGGTGGAAGGTCTAAGTTGGGGTTCATAAATGGAAGCATCGAAGTACCTGATGTTTCCTCACCAACCTATGAATCCTGGCTTAGTAAGGATCAGCTGGTTATGTCATGGCTACTAAATTCCATGGAACGTAAATTAGCTAAAATATTCAGTTACTCTGAATCTGCATACCAACTATGGGAGACGATCAAGGAAATGTATGACAGTCAAAACAATGTTGCACGAGTTTTTCAATTAAAGAAAGACATCTCAGATCTGCAACAAGATGGCAAGTCTTTTGTACAACTCTTAGGAAGCATGAAAAACATGTGGAATGAGTTGAAAATATATCGTCCTCATACAACCGATGTAGCTCTGCTACGAAAGATAGCGGAAGAAGATAATATATTTCAACTTTTGTTCAGTCTGGATTCAACATATGAAGATATACGATGCCATATACTCATGAATACTGAACTTCCTTCCTTCACCAATGTATGTGCGACAATTCAACATGAAGAAGTAAGAAGGAAAGTCATGAACAAGGATACAATGGCTAGTTCACCTGAGGCAAGAGCCTATCTAACCAACGAGAGGAAGTACAAAGGGAAGCATCCAAACTTGAAGTGTCAACATTGCAACCATACGGGCCATGTTAAGGACACATGTTGGATTCTACATCCAGAATTAAAACCTGATTTTATAAAGGATAAGGGTTTACAGAAAGTGAATCGTACTGGACACTGTGCTAATCATGCTTTTGCCTCTACCTCTAATGGGTTTGATCCATTCAAGAACTTCACAGCGAATCCAGCTGAACTCATGAATGAGTTTATGTGGTATCTTCAAAGCAAGACAAAAGGAGCTAGAATTGACTGTGTGGATAGCATAGAAGAAGGAAACTCGACAGCATTGAAGAAGGAAACTCGACAGCATTGATAGGCAAGTTTGCGGGATTCTTGACAGATACAAAACTCATACCACAAGAGGACATGCAAGGTATCATAAAAGTCTTTAAAACTGCTCTTAAAATAAATATGTTGCATGATTTTTGGGTTGTAGATTCAGGTGCCACATATCATATGACAAACCATGTGTCAAAGTCTCATAAGTTTGAAAAATTAGCAAATCCTTCTCAAGTTTCAATTGTAAATGGTGAGAATGTAAAGGTTTTAGGAAAGGAAAAAATAAAATTAATGCAGATGAAATCGAGTCAGCAGTTTTATATGTACCTTCCTTTCCTTTCCAACTTATGTCTGTAGGAAAAATCACAAATACCTTGAATTGCTTAGCCATTTTTTCTCCTCACAATGTCATTTTTTATGATTGTGTCACCAAAAAGACGATTGGTGAAGGGTTTTACTTAGATGGTCTCTATTACATATCCAAGAGCAATCCCAGAGGGTTTCAAGCCAAGTTTAATCCTATCCAAGATAATCAATTATGGCATCAACGTTTAGCTCACCCTTCTCTACCAATTTTGTCAACTTTATTTCCAAACTTAGGAAATGATGAAATTGCATGTGAAACTTGCAACTTTTCTAAGGCCACTAGATTGCCTTTTAATTCTTCCTTGTCTAGGGTTAGTAAGTGTTTTGAACTAGTTCATTCAGATGTATGGGGACCAATTAATGAATCTTTTGATGGTTATAAGTATTTTGTGATTTTTGTTGATGATTTCTCTCGAGTCACATGATTATATCTTTTAAAGTCTAAGAATGAAGTTTTGGAAGTATTTAAGGACTTTCATAATCTTGTTAAAAATCACTTTGAATATGAATTATTTGGTGGGCAGTACGTTCATATGATAATATCACGTTATCTAGTCAGGATTATAGCAGGCACTTAATTTAGGAGTGTGCAAAAATCCCATTTATACAATCTAAACTCGAAAAAATGTTTCCAATTAATTCTTAAATTTTGAATGTTTCTAAACCAATGATATATTGGATAACAAATTTTTAGTTTTATTAATATGAATGCATTGATAAATTGTAATGTATAATATTTCTTATAATTTAATTTAAATAATACTAATACTTTTATAATACTTTTATGTATAACTTATTTTTTAAAGATTTTTATAATTTTAATTATACAAGTTATTTTAATTTACTTGATTTGTAAATTCAATGAAAAATTATAATACCGTTGATTTTTTTCACTCCATGCAAATGACTCAATTTTATATTTTATATTGAATTTAAGATTGTAATGTTATTAAATTGTATTTTTATAATTTTATTGAAATATATGTGATTTTTTTATGTATCAAACATAAAAAAAATTAGAATATATAATAAAAAATAACCCAAATAAACATAAAATATATTATAGATTGAATTGTTTCTTTCGGTTTTATTCAATTGACGGATTATATTAAAAAATGATTAGATCAAATCATATCAAAATTTAAAAATTTAATTAAATGATTTAATTTAATAAAATAGATCTGATGAATACATATAACTCGATCATTTTTCTATTTTCAATCCCTAACTAATTTTCAAAATTATAATAATTATTAATAATGTTATTAAACTATTTTAGGATATCACCTGCCATGAGAACCCATAATCCAAAGCATAATTGTTTTCTCACCCTTCATCTTATTCTCATATTTCCTTGAAAGGAAATCCCATAATTTTTTAGGTTCCATCTTAACTAGCTGATCTGACAAGACATTCCTCTTTTGGGCCTCACCATTTTCTCAAGAGACCTATAAGGCTAAAGCTAAAGAGGTTTGGTCCAATTTATGTAGGCCCACCCACTAACCAGAAATAATACATGGGTCCCAATACACATTTTAAAATATTAAATATGTCCCTGTTAATTCAAGATTTCCCATTGCCAAGTACTAGTTTGTTGTACCCACGTCAATCAGCCCAATTGGCTATATAGTTGTATTTACGGACATGAGTAATGATATAAGATTTAATCACTGCACATAATTATTGAGTTATAAATTGTTATAACGTTTTTATCATAGCTTCACAGTGTAATCATCTAAGAAAAAAAATTGAAATATGGGTAAAAAATTATACTATAATATTAATAATTTAAAATTGTATGAACAAATGTTTAATTAGGTTTTTTATAAAAAAAAAAAAGAAAAAAGAAAGAAAGAAGTAATAGGTTGTTGCTACAAGAGTAACAATTATCACATATTCATCTATATCATTTAGCCTAACAACTAATCTATTATTTAAAAATTTATAATTCTATTGGACCAATTGTGTTTAACTTTGGTGCTTTCATTACCCAACTCTAAACCCACGGAACATGAAGACCTAAATAATATTTTAAACTTATTATCAAACCTAACAAGTTTTACATGCGACAAAGATTTCAATATTTAACATTATTATAAACGACAACCAATGAAATGTGGAAAAGTTGTTCAAAAGCATGACTCCTATAGTTTAAGCAAACTGTCTTTTCGAGTCAACATGGTAATCAACTTCTAAATTCTCTACTAATAAAATAAGATTCCAATTCATTAAAGCCATTAACTCAGGTTTATTTGTACTCTAAAAATCAAAATTAAACACCATATAAATTATTTTTAATTAAAATTAATTATTATATATATATATTTATTTTTTTATCTTTATAAATAAATAATTAATTTAATTTTTCGAAATTAATAATTATATAAATTCGAATGAAAAAATTACAAACACAAATAAATAAGTAAAGCGTGAAACACAACTAACACACTTTACAACCTATATTTGTAGGTATTGTTTAAGTAATACAACAAACAAAAGTATCATACTCTACCACCTTTAAGAATAATTTACGTTCTCCACTTAGATACTCTAATTTTCCCTTGAAATCTCCATTTAGCAAAAGGCATTGTGCTCCAATTAAAGGGGGAAAAATAAAAGAAGAAAAAAAATTATAGTTCGAATAGTGTTCTTTATAAGTGCGCTTAGTTCATAATTTCACGACACAAAAATTTAATTTCTCTATTCATCAACTGCTCTGCCACTAGACAATTCGCAACCCCATTCTAAAAGATAGACAAATTTTTCTGTACAAGGGTAGTTGATTTGTTAAAGAGGAATAGGCACATACATTCAACATAATAAAAAATTTGGGAAAAAAATACCATTTAAAACTTAAAAGTGTGCAAAAAATCCAATTATTCAATCAATTTGATCTGATCCGTTGATTTTTCATCCGATTCGATCCAATTCGATGATCAGATCGAATGAAATTTTTTTTCATCCGTTAAGTGCGGATCGGATAACGAATTTCACTACGATTCATCCGATTCGATTCGATCCAACCGAAATTAATTATATATATATTTATTAAATTAAATATATATATATAATTAATATATATTTATTTGATTTTTTAATGTTTTTTTAAGTTAAATAATTTTATGTTATGATTTATATGAAAATTAAAATTTTTTATTTAAAAATACAAAAAATAGAATTAATTAAGTTTATTGGTCGGATTGATCGGATGTCATCTGAATAGTTTACAGATCGGATTGAGCGGATGTGAGAGGTGATCAGATCGGTTGCAGATTAGGATGTTTCAATCCGAACGGATGGTTGGATCGAATCGAATGAGTATAAAATCAGCGGTTTCGATTCGATGAACAACCCTACTTACAACTATAAATAACAATCATTATATACTATCAATATGGTTTTGTTATTAAAAAAAATCTAACTCATTATTTTATATTGAATATCACTTATTTAAATATTATTTAAATTAAATTATAAATATTTAAATTTATTTAATATTAAACTTTATTTAATAATATCCACCGAATATTATCGAGATTATATTTTTATTATTATGAATTTTAAGAAAAGTGGATATTATTAAATAAAGTTCAATATTAAACAAATTTTAAGAATAATATTTTACATCATTTTTCAAAATAAATCGTTCAAATCCATCAATAAAAGTTGACCATTCTATATTTATACCTATTTTTTTTTCATTATTAGGGTTTATAGAGACTATTTTTGTGAAATATCAAAGTAGAGTAGAAAATACTAATTGTTAATGAAAGCTGTGGTATTTAAGACTAATTATATATGATAATTTTAAACATATTTTTAAGTGTTATTTTCATAATGTAAAATGTATGATTGGCCTAAAAATTATGCATTATAAAGCAAGAGTAACATTAATTCTTACAAAAGTAACACCTAATAGTTTCAGTTATATACTAATCGAGATCATAGGTAATAATCTATGATTACTTTAACTTAATTCTCAATTTTTATAATCGTGATCATAGAACTACGATCACGATTTAAAATCGATATCATATGTACTTTTTGTTGTAGCATTTTAGTGTTAAATATTATAGGTAATGGTGGATATCGTATTATATTAATTATATTCGTGTCATATTATTATATTCGGTCATGGATTTAAGATTCATATATAACAAATATATCATATATATATATAGTAAAATATTAATATTAATTATTTTGGAGTTATTATTTGTTTTTAATTAAAAAAAGATATTATATAAAATTTATTTTAGTAAAAATGTTTAAATTATTGATTTTTTTAAAATATTAAGTATTAAAAATTTAAAACTCAAATAAAACATAATTCAATTTTTATATGTACGTAATTTAGTACTAATTTTATAAATATTATAACTAAAAATTTATTTAACAAGAGATCCAGTGAGATATTATTTACATATCTATTTATAGATAGATCCGATGCTAAATTTTAACTTAAATCATGTTATTTGTAGACACTTTTTTTTTCTGTCTATTCATAATAAAAATTGTTAAAATGTTTAAAAAAAATTATTAATCACTTTTAATTAAATATTTTATTAATTTCTTGTTATCCATATCATATCAAACATGGTCAATAACTTTTTTATATAGGTCATGATTCAATAAATTACGACTACTCGAAACACAACTTGTCTTCAATTTTTATTTATTTATTTTCTTAATTATTTTATAAACACAACTTGCCTCAAACTTGATTGCGCTATGTGGACTTTTTCTAAAAAAATTTAAAAACAAACAAAAAAGAAAAAGAGTGATTTTATATATATAAACCCATTCCACTCATGAACTTGAGTTCGTCCTTATCTTCTTTTATTCCATAATTATTATATTTTAATGAATCCTTCTTTATATCACTAACTTATGATATAATAAGTGATATGAAAAAAATTATTGAATAAAACAATATAATCTAGTTTTTTCAACATATAATTAATTATTACACCCATTATAATAATAACACATAATAAATAATTTTTTATTATTTTAATACTCCTGATTTTGGTTGACAGCTTTTCAAGCATCCAAATCAAACAATCCCCAAGTTGAATTCACAGTTATTAAAACAAAGTGGAGGCATGTTACTATAGGTTGCTTGATTTGAATGAAATGTATAGATTACCTAAACATGGTCGAAATGAAGAATATAAAAATTATTCATTGCTCTTCCTCTTGAAGTATGAGAAATGATTAAACACACATGGTGCCTTCTTATGACACACATCTGGAAGATGTGTCATGCATAAGTGGTAACACCGAGTGGGTGTCATATGAAACCCACCTTTGAGTACCTGATCACTACCCGTTGAAAGAGTATATGATGTGATACTCCAAATCAATTTAAATCCGTTTCTTTTAAAGTGTTGTAATCTATATGAAAATGTAAAGTCAGAACTACAATCAATATTATCGATTAGAGTATACATGTCGCCTTTTCAAAGCAACTAATAATTCCTCATGAAGAATATACATATACAATACACAAACTTAAGAAAACATTTGAAAATTGGATCAGTGACATACTAACGAACAATGATTAGGAACTTCAAATTACTCGTTCAACTTGCAAACATTGATGAACTTCTGGACTGCGTTGTGGTATTGGGTTCCCTGTAACCACAACCAATATGTTACCAGCTATAACCAAAATTGAATTTGGATTACAAAACTATATAGCCACCTGTTAATACACTCCGTCCAAAATTTCGTTTAATCGATGAGTTTCTTACAACTTGAAAAGTGATTTTTCCGATTAACAAATTGTAGAAACAGGTCAAATCAATGAAATCATAACTCATGTTTAGATACATAGAAAAAGAATGGAAAATTAACCTAGATCACTAAAAATATGTCAATTGGACAATTTGATCACATAATTTTTACAAGGAAAACATAAATCACTCAAATCATTAAAATTAGTAGACTTAAGTCACATAGCTCTAAAGCAGGAAAAAATATCTTAGAAATCACTAAAAATATTATTTGAACATTTTGGTTACGTAATTTTTACAAGGAACACATAAATCACTCAATCATTAAAATTAGTACACTTCATTCACATAGCTCTAAAGAAGGAAAAATTATCTTAGAGATCACTAAAAATATTATTTGAACATTTTGGTAACATAATTTTTACAAGAAACACATAAATCACTCGATTTTTAAAATTAGTATACTTTAATCATATAGCTATAAAGCAAAAAAAAAAATTACCGTAGAGATCACTAAAAAAGTTATTTGAACATTTTAATCACGTAATTTTTACAAAGAATACATAAGTCATTCGATTTTTAAAATTAATACACTTTAGTCACATAAAACTATGTGTATCAATTTTAAAAATTGAGTGACTTATGTGTTCCTTATAAAAGTTACGTAATCAAAGTGTAATAATGACACAAATGAAGTGACTTAAAGAATTCGTCACCCAAGTTTAAAGAAACTTGCCATACTGCCATACTGAAAAGCAGTTAGTAAATTAACCATCAAACTAGCATTAGAAACAAAAAAAAAAAAACGTATATATTTCAACGTAATAATATGTGAGATTCAAAGTAATAATATACAGCATGGAGACAGATCATACCATGCCTCCCCTATTTGTTCTGGATAATACCTTTTTTTTAAATCCATGATACTGTGTACACACCATAAAATAAGAAATGGTATTGTTTGATGGCAAAGTGATCAAAAGTGTATCATATTTGGTTCGTACAGCAATGACTAATATACAGAGAATAAGAACCTCTATTAAATTTCACTTTTTGAAAACATTGAGTTAATTAGGCAGTATACTGTAAGCAAGCTCCGGTGATTATCCATGGAATGAGAAATAAGAAAAAATTACCAATTAATATTACCTCCCAGTAAAGTTGGTTGCAGTCCATGCACTGCCAGAACTCTAAATTCTTGTTAAACAGGCAGCTGGGAATCCTTTGGAAACCTTTTGCAGCTTCGACAGCCTCTTCAGTAGTCAGGGGTTTTTGAATAAATCTACCATTGCATTTGGTGCACCTTGACATCAATTGATCCTCACTGATTTTTAGTTGGAAAGTTTCTATAACCTACAACAATGGATCATCTTCAGCTACAATGAAGCCATTTTATCCTTTAGAATACAACAGCATCTAATCACTGGTGAAATGGGTTAACAAAGTTAGTAACATACGGATGGATGGACAGAAGACATACCTCAAGTAGCTGTTCATTTTTCAGAAGACTCTTCACCCGATACATTTGATTGTTAATTATATATTCATGTCTGTGCAGTTTGGCATCCCGTGTCAAGAGAACTCTACTCTCTCTGTAAGCTTTATCTATTAGCTCCCTACATATCATGTAAACCAACAGTTTGCTCAGGAAAAATATTAGAACAAAGATCATGAAGAATATGACCAATAATAGTATTAGCGATCCGTTATATACAGAGAAAAAACACCTGGGATCGGGTTTCTTTGAACATGGAATTGCAGCATCGATCCCCACACATCTTAAATGTTTTGCCAAGCCTTCAACCTGAGTAAATCTTTCGTTAATGTTAGCATAAATACTAATGGGTTCAATTCATGAACAATCATGGAATCTGGCATCAGCAGTTTCAGTTTCTTAAGATAAGTTAATATCATCATTAATATCATAAAAGTTAGATACTAGCAGAGAATGATCAGCAAAATAGAAACTAGCAGAGAAGCAAAAATATATACCATCACATCACAGAGAAATTTTGGGCAGCCATCGCCACCCAGGGTTGAATCCCATGGTGGGGGGCCTTGCCAATCATCAAAACCTTCTGATCTCTTCTCTTTGCTAACCAAGCCTGGCAAAGATCCTTTTTTCCCTTTCTTTCTAGATGTTTTTGGCGTTCTATCCGAATCTTTTAGTAGAATTTTATCACCGTACTTATGTACAACCTTTAGTAAGGATTCATCCATAGGCAAGGTATTTCTTTGTTGAGGTCTCAGAACCATTCCCTCTATCACAGCTACTTTTTGAGAAGTATCATGAGAAATCGTTGCTCGAACTATATCTAAAGCTTCAGCAACTTTAGTCCCTATCATTAAATTACACATATCAACCTCCCCAAGAACCTCTTTCAACCCGAGATGTACAATAGGGGAGCTCAATTCAGAGAGATTGTGAATCAAATTCCCTGCAACAATCAACCACAAGGGTGTATTTATGTGAGTAAAATAAACCATGCTCTAAAAAGAAAGAGATGCATGCTTCTCATGATTGAATAATTTGGAAGAAAAATACATAAGCAATGATATATAAAGAGTTATCAACCCTCCATTTCACGTTTTGCTTTAATATATCTTCATTGCAGACAGTTCAGCTTAAAATAACTAAACACCTTGAAGTTGAAAGGAAGCAACTATAACCTGGCAACATGCCATTAAATATTTAAAACAACTAAATGCTCCCAGCTCAAGGAAACCTTTAGTAAAATTTATAATTAGAACAACTATTAAAATTTAACATAATTACATAATGGGAAAATTTATGTTGGTCATCCTTGTTCTTCAATGGAAACAAACACTTATAGACAAAATTTTATCCCAATAGCACAAACAAGAAATAAGTGATACCTTAGAGAGTTTCAGATTTGCTCATCTTTAACGTTCAAATATGCTGAGATGGAAAAATAAATTACATACGACTTTTGAAATTGAATTTGAGATACCTTCTTTGTTGATCTTGGCTTGGAAAAGGTTAAATATGTCAAGCAAACAGTGCGCATCCATAGCTGCATATGTTTTTTGTGCTTCAGTAAGAGGACGATGTGACCAATCACTACATTGAAGTTCCTAAAGAAAAATATGTTACATTAACATCAACAAAGTCACTCAAGATGCCAGCTAGAGTCGTGTTGGGAACAAAATTCCCAGGATTTTTTTTTTTTTTTTGTAAATAATTCTGCGTGCCAAACCACGCCTCAAAGGTCAAAGACAATATTTATTGGACATGCTTTTGAGAAAACCATTTCTCCACACTAAAGTTAGATACAAATCTTCAAATTTAAAGGTTATTTAATTACTTCCATACCAGATGTTAAATCGAACCTGAGATTTATTCTTTTAACATTAACCCATCGCATGGTGAGAAAAACCATATTCAAGATGAACGTAACTTATAGTCGACACAAGTAAAAGCGGGAAAACATCACAGCTCCCATGATTTTCACCTGGGAATTAAACCGGCACAAAGAAGTGCTAACAAACCTTTGAAAGAGAAAAGCCCAAGACTTCTTTGCAGATGGTTGATAAACTCTTGATGTCCTTAGAAACTTTCCTTCCAAATTGCTTAGGTTGAAGATAATTGTATATGTTTGTAATATCCAAAAAGGGCTCCACCTATCAATCATTATTCATAAAATGTAAAAATAGATAGAGGAAGAACATTTTAAAAATTGAACCTCAACTAGCAAAATCTAGTGAAACATTAATGTTACAGGTACCATGGCTCACTCACACAATATTCGTCACATATATCATGCAAAACTCTAGCTAAAACAAAAAGTAAAGTTTACATTTTGGATACAGTTAAGTGAAGATAAACTTACTACGAGTTAATTTCATAATTAATAGTCACAGTTTAAACAAGAAATGTATAAATGAATATGTATAATTAAACATAACTAGCACAAGTTCATAGTACGCCTTCACAAATACTTAAATAAATAAATAAATAAATAAATAAATAAATATAAAAGAATAAAACAAGTTGCAACCTTAGAATGATCAACCGACTGATCAACCGACTGATGGGTATAAATAATACATGTCAGAAAGCTATAGAGAAAGTCTTCTTCTATATTTGCACATATCTATAGCCTTAAATGTCTAGCATCTTCCTATTAGGGAGCATATTATTAAAAAAAAAAACTTAAATTCCCACATTTCTAAGCAATCAAACAAACGAACCAAAATTGGATGACAAAGCCCATACCCTGTCAAACCCGGGTTCGCAACCATCTGAGCGGAATGTGGCAGATAGGTACACCAAATCTTGCTTAAATCTAAAACCCAATTTGAGAACATCGGGGGAGACAAACACGTCTCTCAATACTTCCCAGATTGAAGCTAGAGGAATCAAAACCAGGTCTAGCAAGAAAACCACGGGCTCATCCGAGTCTTCGTCGAGGCGACGATCGACTTGACAGGCGATCTGAAGAAGTGAAACGGTGGGAAAAGCAGACTGCTGCTGGGTGCGAATGGGCTTCCATTCTGCATCGAGTCCAACAACTGAGGAACGAGTCAGAACCCGAGTTAGATAGACGAACTCGGGCGAGTCAGTGGACGATACTAGGTGGATCTTCACTGCCTTTTGGTTTCCGAGATCCATCACAGAGCACGGTGCAATAGTTCTTGTCAATGAAAGTATAGATACATACAGTTGTTGCCGCCAAGCTCCCTCTCTTGCTTGGGCTAATTTTTTGGTTTACGGGTCCATTTATTCCTATGGAAGTAGGAACCAATGTTTATATTTTTAAAATGGTTCGATTGATAAACCAATCGAATGTAGAAGAGAACGATATCTCCATTACTCATTTAAATAATTGTGAAGGCAACTTGGGAAATCTTATCGAAATTTTAGATATTTTTTAATGATCGGATTCCTAATGAACTAAAAAATTTAATATTAATTATATATCATAAATCAATATAAAATTTTAATTATATATATATATATATATGGCAAATTAACATAACTATAACTACTTGATTAAAATTAAACCTATTAAAGTTTTACATTTTAAAAGTGAAAAACTCGAAAAACTCTAATCATTCTAATCAGGATAGCAGGAAAACCTATAAAAGAATTTATTTATCTTAATTTTTTTAATATTTCAACAACAATTAATACATATTATGAAAAAGGTCGGTACATTCGTGCATTAGGGAAAACGAGCTATTTAGCATTGTTATATATATATATATATATATAACTTTATAATCATATAATTTTAATTAATTTTTATATAAAACATTTTATATTATTCTTTCCTAATATTAATTTAAAAATAAATTACTATAATTAATGAAAAAATTTAATTATTTTTTGTTATATATTTTTCAATTATTTACTCATTTTTAAGTTCATTTATTGCATAATTATAATTTAAGTGTTAGCATATATTTTTTAAATTAATTTATGATTAAATAATAAATCTTATTTATTAATTTGAAATTAAAATAAATTAAAAATTCAATTTAAAGTGGAAAACTATAAATTAAGCGAAATTTACGAAATTTTATAAGTTAATTTAAGTTTTGAATATAAAAAATCATATATATCAATTTGATTAGTATTTTAAGTAAAAATCAATTAAAATCTCAATCCCTATTCTAGATGCATTCAGAAAAACTCTCAGCACATATTACTTGCCCAGTCCAGCCCAGCTCGCACATCCATCGCTTATGACTCAATCTGACCCATGAAAAGCCCACAAGCTAAACAATGGTGAATTTGGGGCCGAATAAGGAAATTGTAATCCTGGCGCCAAAATTCGTTTCCCGCGAAACCAAACAAAACAAGCGCGCTAGCAAGCCCCCAATCTGTTGATATATAAATAGAGAGCTGTACTCACTCAATCCCTCCCGCCTGTTCATTTCTCAATTCAACTTAAAGCTTACTCAAGAAAAACCACGATAATGGCATTGAGGCCAAAGAGAACTCGAGCTCCAAAGCCCCTCTGTCGCTCTCCCGATACAGAAGATGATAGTGGTAGCTCCGACTCCGAATACGATGACGTTTCTTGCCATGAATGTAGATCTGGACACGCCCCGGCTAAGCTTCTTCTATGCGACAAGTGCGATAGAGGCTACCATTTGTTTTGCCTCAGACCCATCCTTGTGTCTGTGCCCAAAGGCTCTTGGTTTTGTCCCAGTTGCTCTAAAAAGCACAAACAACTCCTATGTATGATCCATTTTTAAGTACTAATATTTTCTTAATTTATTATATATTTTGATTAATATATGTATAGTACATTGATTCGTTTCTGGCTTTCGGTTTTTGGATCGAGCTGAGTAGGGTACTGCATTCAGGTCTATCTAAACGGATTGTGCGTTTTTAGCTTTTTTGTTTTTGTTTTTAACCTTTGGTTTATCGCACATTTTGATCAAATTAATAACTTAATGGGTTTTGGTTTCTGGATGTAAAAGATAGATTTAAGTTTAGCAATATAGTTGTAGTCTTGTTGTGCTTCTATAGGTAATAGCCTGTTTGTTTCAGTAGATCTGGGCAATGATTTGAATGCTGATGTGCTTTTGCTTGAAATATCTTTGCAGCTTTCCCTCTTACCCAAACAAAAATTGTAGATTTCTTTCGGATTCAAAGATCTCCAGAAGTTCCAAACATGAAATCAAGTCAAGGTGCGTATTTATTTCCAGGATCAATATTTGATTCTTCGTGTTTCCTTTATTATTTTTGGGCCTTCGTTGTCCTTTAACAAGTATTGACTGTACGAGGGGCCAAAAGTTAAAGAAATTGTTCTATTTTTCTGTTCCATTGATTTTAGATGCTCCAAAGAGACGAAAGAGAGCTAGTGGCTTGGCAGTGTCGAAAAAGAAAAGGAAATTGTTGCCCTTCAATCCAACTGAAGATCCTACCCGGAGATTAGAGCAAATGGCATCACTAGCAACTGCATTGACAGCTACTGGTGCGGATTTTAGTAATGAGCTAACGTACCAGCCAGGAATGGCACCAAGATCAGCCAACTGCTCAGCTCTTGAGCATGGAGGAATGCAGGTAGTCTCATAACTAGTGTTTTTTTAATTATTTAAAACAGTTTTCGAACCTGACTTAACATATGATGAGAAGTTTTATAGGCCAGAAACCACATGGCAACTAATTTTAGGATGGCATTTTTCATGTTGACATCTAAGTATTATGGGGTCTACTTCTTGTTTTCTTCATGGATTAAGGGATTAACAAATTTGTAATAACACTACTTTCAGGTTCTTTCAACAGAAGATTCTGAAACCTTAAACTTGTGCAAGAGTATGATGGAAAGAGGAGAATGGCCGCCACTAATGGTTGTTTTTGATCCAAAAGAGGGGTGAGAATGGCTTTATATGATTGATTTTTATTTAGATTTTTAGATTTTTTTTCCACGACTTGATTGTTTTTGATAGGTTCACAGTAGAGGCAGATAGGTGTCTAAAGGACTTGACAATAATCACAGAGTATGTTGGAGATGTTGATTACTTAAAGAATCGGGAAAATGATGATGGTGATAGTATGATGACATTGCTTTGTGCCTCTAGTCCTTCAAAGAGCCTAGTGATATGCCCTGATAAGCGGTCTAATATTGCCCGCTTTATTAATGGCATCAACAATCATACATCGTAAGTCCATCTCAACTTGCATAATTTTAACTTGTATATTAACGTGCACATTATTATCTGTAACAGTAGTTCTCTTTTGTATCTCACTAACGAGGTAGATAGATGAACTTTATCACCAATTGAAACAATGTCATCTTCCTAAGACATAAAATCGGCCTTCACAAATAGTTTAATTTATAGGAGTTTCTTTGAATTACAAACTTTGTTACAAGTCAAAATCTACATGAAGGTAACTAGAAAAATCTAAATAAAGTCAATGTGTTAACAAGAGCTAAACTTTAAGATCTCTATGACCCTACGTACATGTGTTAGCTTATTGTTGAAGCAGGTGGTTAGCTGTTCTACAAGGAAAGCCTTTTGTTGATGTCTATATGACATAGAACTTGTTAGTTCAATAGACATCATCAATCACTTGTGCCTCTGCTTTATCAGTCAATGAATTTTAATAAATGGCTCATCTACGTCTAATCAGAACTGGTGGCTTTTGATGCAGGGAAGGGAGAAAGAAGCAGAACCTAAAATGTGTTAGGTTCGATGTGAATGGTGAGTGTCGAGTTTTATTAATTGCAAACAGAGATATACGTATGGGAGAGAGATTGTATTATGATTACAATGCATACGAGCACGAATACCCTACTGAGCATTTTGTCTAGTCACCCTTTGTACATTACTATTACTCATGCACTAAGTGAAAGAAATTGGCCATAACAGCCTATTTTTCCAATCTCCACAACTCTGGTGACACCGTTCAATTTTGGATATTGAAAACTCATTGAGATTAGTTGCTTCAAATGATTCGTCAAATTGAGTGCTATCATTTGCAGTTAATGTTTATAAGTTCCATCCTTTAGATTCTTTTATTCTTTTTTGAAGTGCAAATCTTGTATTTGTAATTGTAGCTTCACCCAAAATTTGCTACAGTGTTATTGTGAAGGAATAAGCATTAACAATGCCCTTTTGTTTTGATGTAAGCCTTGTGTTGTATAAGACTAAGATGGTTGAGAAGTGTTATGACTCATTGAAGATCTGAGTTAGGCTTTGGTGTTTCGCCCCTGGTTCTAAATTAGTAATGGGCTACGACTCTATAGTTATTGTAAGAGAGCCCTACAAACGGTTTAAGTAATCCATTCCTAAAGGATATAGGTTTGAATCTCAACCCCTAAAGATACATGCATGTATATACACTAGAAGGATAAATTAAAATGGTTTCTTTAGTTCATACACGTATTACACTAGATGGCTAAATTTGACAAACGTATTACACTAGGTGGCTAAATTTGACAAACGTATTACACTAGATGGCTGAATTTGACAAATTGTCAACAATTTCTAGAACAAATCAATGGGACTCTCTTTACCCATTATTGAAAGTTTAGCTGGTAACACATTGACTTTATTTAGATTAATATATAGGGGTTACCATTACAAATTAGTTTTTTATTAAAATCTATTATTTATTATTATAAATAACTAGTTACAAATAATTTTTTTTTTAATAATTTGATTGGAAAATATGAATACACGTTATTAATAAGTAAAAAAAAAGTGGCAAAGCCCCTACATGATAAGGTTCAAGTGGTCAACAGTTCTTTATAATAGAAAATTTGTTTTTTATTGTTCTTGTTGCAAAGTGTCATGTTATGACAAAAAATGGAAAAAAGGGTATGTATAAAATATAATGTTATTACTTAATTAACTTATTATAATTGTTAAGATTAAAAGTATAGCATTAGAATTGAAAAAAAATTGTTTTGATGGTTGTGCGATGGAAGGATAAGTAAAATAATACCTTTATCTTCTTTAAATAAATCTATGTAATTGTGATAATTTCAATTAAAATAATATTAAATATTACTTTATCTTTTTGAATCTTTTTTAGAGGAATAGGACGAAGGTTATATTTTTAATATACATGATTAAATGATCTAAATAATTTAACTACACTGTACTCTTTGCTCTAATGGCAAACACATATCTATGCTCTGGGAAGGATCATAATAATAATAATAATAAGAGTTGCTAGCTAGGTATTGCCGATAGAAAGAAGTACATGATATTATGATCCTAAATGACAGACAGAGATTTAATGGCTGAAATGGCTTGTAGCATCATAAAGTGCATAAAAATAAATAATTGACGTGAAATGTTAGTGAAGAAATTCATGAACACATATACGAGTGACTGATACTACTTTGTATCATAGCAGCAGATAGAGGACAATAAGTACACAACATTCAGAACAGCTTAGAGAAGCTTATGATATATATAATTGAATCTAATAAAGTGAGGACCACTAGTTATTTCGTTAGGCAATTCAGATTTTGAGAAAGGAAACAAGAACATTTGTATGGTGGTCCAAAATGAGATAAACAAATAGGGTGTTACCATAACTACAGTAGCTGGCAAAAAACCAATCACAATGGTGGTTGTCTAGATCTGATCTTAATACTAATACACTCTCATCACAACAAAACATTGGTCCTCTAACTTCGATCTAAATATCTTTATATTGTCTGTGCTTATGCCAAAAATGATGTTTTTTAAAAAAGCTCCTCCAAAATAAACACTAATTAATAATGCTTTTTAAATTTTTTGAAAGTACCTCGTACCTAACTCTCCAATGATGAAGATTATGACTTATAACCAATTCTTATGCTGGTTTTATGTTTGATGTGAGATTTATTTCCTTAACATTTTCTTTTATATCGACTGTATCGATAGACGGTGGTGATTTTATGGCCGCCAAGGGTGGTAGTGTTAGGTGACTCCTTCACCACCTAGGGTCCTTCTAACATGATATCAAAGTAGGACCCTAGGCGGTGGAGGAATCACATAACACTATCACCCGTGGCATCCATAAGATCACCATCCTCCGTTGACACAGTTGATGTGAGAGAAAGTGTTAAGAAAATAAGTCACACATCGACTAGGGAACTAGCATAAGGGTTGATTATAAGCCCAAATAATTCTCATCTTTATAAGTGCGTTTTCCAGGGATGAGTTAGGCTTGAGTTTCTAACATGATATCAAAGTAGGACCTGGCGGTGGAAAACAACCACCCTTTGAAACCTCCACCTGTGGCAACCATAAGACCATCACCGTTCGTCGACACAAATGATATGAGGAAAAGTGTTAAGGAAATAAGTTTCACATCGACCAAGTAATTAGCAAAAGTATTGGTTATAAGCCTAGATTAATTCTCACTATTGTAAGCGCATTTTCAAGGGATAAGTTAGACTTGGGCTGACTAACATGGTATCAAAGCAGGACCCTAGGCGGTGAAAGAGCCACTTAGCACTCCCACTCGTGGATACCATAAGACTACCACCGTTCATCGACATAATTGATGCGAATGAGAGTGTTAAGGAAGAAAAAATAATTCTAAATGAACCCATTACATGTTTTTGTTGTCCGGAGATGTTTTTATTATATGAAATTTATTTGCACAATTTTAGAAACATGAACAAACAAATCTGTAACATTTATACAATAATTTGCAAAATGTGCTATAATAAGCATTATAATTTTGATCAGATGCTAATTCCCTTACACGACACAATGGTGGTTCTTCCTGGTTGGTTCTCAAAACTACCAATAAGTTACGCACTCTTTCTTTGAGTGTTATAAATTCCAACCATTTGTAGATAGTATCTACCATAAGTGACTTTTTCTTTAAAACTTAAATCTCAAAATGAGGAAAAAAGAGTTCAACGTTTCTCTTGTTTGGTATGCTGATCTTTTAACTTGTGTCTAGATTGTACTTAATTTCATGAAAACTACTACTGAGCTAACCTTTAACTAAAAATGATTTTATTTTTCAAATTTTAATTGGTTAGGTTTGTGATACAAGCGAACTGCTTGGCGCAACACATGAGCGCACGAGACGCAGAGGGGGATTGTGGTGTGTTATCTGAAATCATTTGGGCAAGGTAACGAGGGCTATTCCGAGTATAAGACACTACTACAAAAAGGGGTATATAAGTCGATGTGTAAAGTCGGTTTTTACCAAAAACTGACTTTTAATGAATTTAAAGTCGGTTGTCCACGTCAACCGACGCTACGCTACGTGGATAGCGTCGGTTAACCACGTTAACCGACGCTAGGTTACGTGGATAGCGTCGGTTGACGTGGTTAACCGACGCTATCCACGTAATATATGCCCTTTCGTCTCATTTTGTACGCAGATTTCCAGTTTTCTTCTTCCTCTCTCCTTTCCTCACTCCCATTTTCTCCCAAAATCTTGACCGTGCGCCACCTTCGTTCTACATTTCCGGCCACCTCCAACCACCATTTCAACGGACGTTTGTAAGTTATATTTCTCTTCTCACATTATCTGTCAGTTCTTTTTTTTTTTTAGCAAAATGTTAAAATCTGTTTATGGGTGTATTAGGAACCGTGTGTAAATTTGTGCTAATTTTATCTGTGCTAATTTTATCAGCGTTCGTTAATTAGGAACAACGTATTTTTATTCGTTGATTAAAAACCTAACATCTCGATTTGAGTTTTGCTTGGGCAGTTTCTTTGTGTGGTTAAATAACTTGAATTAACTACTTCAAATGTATTATATATCTTTTGGTTTTATATCCAACGCGTGCGGTTCCACAAACACTTTTGTTAAAAGTTCATTCAGAGAGCACTTCTGTAAATATATATCAACTTAAGATACATTTACAATTTAGATTGCTGAAAAACAAAAGTAAGTCTATTATCTGCCACTTTATTTGACCACACCTAAAAAATATGTTTGACTTAGTTTATGCAGAATGCATGCAGCTAGCTTATTATTCGATCAATTTGTTTTATATTTTGTATAATTTTTTGATTTAGTTATGTTTTTTTGTTTGCTTGTAATAATAATGTTTGAATTATTACTTGTATGTATTCAATAATATGTGAAATGTTTTGTGGGTTTGCGTGGATAAATTTATTTATACGTATAATTAATATTACTTTGTAATTATTATTACTTGTATATAAATGGTTTTGTAAAATGATTAAAATGATAACTATTTTGCATTATGTATGTTTTGATATATATTCTAATAATTAGGAAATTTATATATAATAATACATAATTAAGTAATATGTTTAATTAATGTCATTAATAGAAAATGGACAAATCTTGGATGTCAAAGTGTAGAATTGAGCAAGACTATATTTCTGGAGTTGAAAGTTTCATGGAATTTGCTTGTAGAACTAGTAATACTGGAAGTAGTATGATTCGATGTTCATGCGTTAAATGTAAAAATGAGCGATTTCATGAATTTGATGAGGTTAAGTATCACCTTATCTGTAATGGTATTCTATTGAGCTATAAATGTTGGTATTATCATGGAGAAAAGTATAATAAGAATGTGGGTGGATTACATACATCATATCATAATGTACAGACAGAAAATATGTTTCGTGGTGTTGAAGATGAATTACGCGAGGATGATCCCGAAACCTTTAATAAACTTATAGAAGATGCCGAAAAACCGTTGTATCCAAAATGCAAAAAATACACTAAGATGTCAGGATTGGTTCATTTGTACAATGTCAAGGCAAAACATGGTTTTTCTGACAAGGGATTCACAGAATTACTAAATATACTAGTCGATATGTTTCATGAGGGTATTGAATTGTCATCTTCAATGTATGAAGTGAAGAAATCTCTTAGTCGATTTGACATGGAATATCATAAGATTCACGCTTGTCCTAATGATTGCATTCTTTATAGAAAAGAATATGAGACATTACATGATTGTCCTATGTGTAAAGAATCGAGATGGAAGCATGGTACAAATGAGAGTACAACACATAAGAAAGGCGTGCCTGCAAAGGTTCTTTGGTACTTTCCTCCGATCCCTCACTTTCAAAGGTTGTTCAATAGTAAATATACATCAAAGATGTTGACTTGGCATTCAGATAATCGATATGATGATAGGGTGCTACATCATCCTTGTGATTCTCCAAATTGGAAAGTAGTAGATAATTTATCTCCTCAATTTTCATCTGATCTGCGCAATCTGCGTCTTGCCATTGTTGCTGATGGAATTAATCCACATAGTTCCCTCAGTAGTAGATATAGTTGTTGGCCAGTAATTATGGTAACATACAACCTTCCTCCCTGGTTGTGTATGAAAAGAAAATTCATTATGTTAACATTATTGATCTCAGGACCGAAACAACCCAGTGTTGATATTGATGTATATTTGCAGCCTCTGATAGATGATTTAAAGACGTTGTGGAATGATGGTGTAAATGTTTACGATGCATATAAAGAAGAATACTTTAACTTGAAGGGGGTCCTTTTATGGACAATTAATGATTTTCCTGCCTATGGAAACTTATCAGGACATGCAACAAAAGGTTACAAGGGATGTCCTATATGTAGTGATAGAACTTCTGCAAAGTATCTTGTTCATGGACGAAAGATGTCTTATAGAAGACATATGAGATTTTTGCCATCTGGACACAAGTTTAGATACCAAAAGAAACCGTTCGATGGTGAAGAAGATCATGATCATGCAACTCGACCTTTGCGAGGTATTGAGATATTAAGGCAATTGAATGGGATGACATTCAAACGATATGGAAAGATGAAAAAAAAACTCACCAAGTCTGGGAAACGAAGGAGGTCAACTAATCATTGATATGTTCAATAATCATGCTTGGTACTGTGACTCAGCTTCTATAGAACTGAGTAAAGATACAAAAGTAGTTGTTGAAATGTAAGAGTTATATTTAGTTACATATTAGTTTTTTCTATTATTTTTTGTAATATTTAATAAAAACTAATCGTTTTATACCTTGATAGGGCATGGAAGTTGTGGAACAAGTTTAGGGACATTGTCCTTAAAAAATCTCTTAAGCTTATATGGACAAAAGTTATGGTATGTACAATTCAATATTAATAATTTTATTAATTTTACAATTAAATAATAAGGATGTTCGAATATGAAAATTCATGTATACATGCACTTTTTTTGTAGGTTTCACAACAAAATAATGGAGTCATGTGTAGTTATTATGTCATGAAGTTTATGAGCGAAATCATCACAAATATCAAAATTCCAATTGATGATGTGGTAATATATTTTACCCATATACATACAAGTTTTAACATATTTGAGTTTGTTTTTGTAAATAAATGAAATCATATTCTTATTTTGATTTTGAATATATGTAGTTCTTTGGTTGGAACAAGACGGGTTACGACCAACAAATTTTTGATGATTTACGAGAGGAATGGGCAGAACACATGGTTTAAATTATATCATCGCAAGAAGAATCAGGAGAAGATTCTGATGATCTTGAATAGCATATGACAACATAACAGTAAAGTTTTTAATGATTTGGCCTTCTATATCTATTCTTGTGTCTGAAATCACTTGGTTGATGATGATTAATCATATATATGCTCATGTATTTAGGGGAATGCATTGTTTATAAATATGAATTTATCTGGAATCTTTGCTAGTATTTTTAATGATATATAATGAGTTCTAAATGTACAAATCAGGTGTACGTCGGTCCGATTTGTTTCTTGGTTTGTATGAGTTTTGGTGCATATGAACGTGTTCCATATGTTTAAGGGCACCAAAACTCACACAAGCTTAGCCAAGAAATCGAAGTTACATGCAATTGATTTCATATTTAGAGTTCATTACATATAGCATTAAAAAATAATAGTAGAGATTCCAGATAACTTCATATATAGACAAATGATTAATAATGCTAATATGAGTTCATTGAATGTCGTTGTAAGTGCTAATCTCTTTTTTATGGTAATATTTATAATGATTTAATTTCTTCATTCGTACGTCTGAAGTTTAGACTATTTTTTGTATGCATGTTTTACGTGCTCATGTATGTAGGAGAATTTGTTATATGGATCAGCTTTTTTTTTTGCCATAATGCTTGTGAATGCCAATCAAGATTCTAAGCCAACCAAGCTTACTCGATGACATAATTTGACGACATTATTTTATTTGTAATTGAAGTTATTTATATGCATTATTTGATTTTGTAATAAATTTAATTATTAAGTAATTAAATATATTTATATTGTTAATTATTTATTGTATTATTATTTATATTTTAGTGTTTTTATGTTATTTATATATACTGTTATACGAAAAATAAAATTAAAAATTAAAACAAATAAAATGTAGAGTCGGTTCATGCTGTGAACCGACTTTACAATTTAAGTCTTTGAATTTAAAGTCGGTTAAAAACCGACTTTTATATCCATTTTTGTAGTAGTGAGATCCAATCTAATGTCACCACATAGCAGCTGAATTATGGGCGATTTAGTATGTATCACGGTTTACTTTAGATATTGGTGAATAAAAGAGATAATTCACTTACTGTGGAAAGAGTTATTGTAGAGATTAACATTTCGTGATTTGATCCGACAGACCAACTCTTTTGTTGTATTCATTGTCCAAAAAGGACTAACATGACTTCTCATAAACTTGTTAAATGTGGGATTAGTCGGTCTGAATTTATTACTTGGATTGAAATATAATAGATTTAGCTTAATTCCATACTAAAAAAAAAATTGTTACAATTATTTCTTAATTATATAAAATGCTCTCTTGTCTCTCAAAATTTGTTCGGTTGGATATTGAGCTCAAAATTTATAATTTTATTTGTTATGTTGTTTTAATATTCTAATAGTTTTATTTTTTACTAACAACGTCGTTGAATATGTTAATACTTTATAAATTTAACATAAATTTACAATTAATTTAAAATTACAAATAGGGCCATATTATGTCACAAAATTATGACACTGGTGGAATATAATTGATTATATAACTCACATAATTTAATTTAATAAATCCACGACAATTAAAATGGGTCATAATTTATGAGAATAAATATTTTCCTGACAAATAATACGTGAAATGTAATACATACTCAATAAACTACTGGTACTCGAAACTTGTATTAATTGATTTTGGGTATTAATTTTTTTTTCTCTCTTTTTGGGTTGGAATTTGGAAGTGACGGACTAATGACCTATGATAAGACATAAAAATAACGTATTTGAGTAGTCCGTACCTTTGCCAGTTCTGCAAGATTTTCTTGGGAAATGTTTTTTTATATTTAATACTTCTTCATGTAATTTTATTAAAAAATATATATTAGTTAGATTATAAAAAATAATTATATATATATATATATATATATATTTAATGAAAGTTAGAAGTGAAACTTTATGTTCGAAAATTATGACATCAATTGAACCTAAATTATATATGACGGTTTTATCCATCCTCCACAAACTATGGGTACAAAATTAGTTGAATGTTAGGATATATATATATATATATATTAAAGATTATAATGTATTATTGATTTTTAAATTTTAATTTAATTATTAAAATATATATTTATGAATCAAAAATTTAAAATTTACTTATAAAATTGTAAAGATTTGAGGATTAAATTATAAAATTAAATATTTTAAAGGTTTTTTGTGTGAATTTTTTAAAATTTAAAATTTAAATCTTATATTTTAAATATTTATAGATTTGTATATAAATTTAATTAAAATTTAAAAATTAATAATATATATAATTTAAAGTTGTAAGCAGATGATGAGGAAGAAGAAAGGAACTTTGTGAAAGTAGTAGCAGGGTAGTGGGTAGTGGGAAAGAGGCTAAAGCTTAAAGACAAAAATAAATAAAATGAAAGAGGTGGGGTAGTATAGTGGGTACCCATTCCAATTAACACAATGAAGAGATATGCAGGCATCAAAGACCCCTCAACCAGCCTGTTTGGTGCATAACTGTCTGCTCATCATCACTACATATCATCTTAATTAATCTTGTCAAAAAGAAACATGTGTTACGTTAAGGTATTAAATATATATATATATATATATATATATATATATATATATATATATATATATATATATATATAAATATTAATCTTATTTTCATTTATATTAATTTATACATTTTTAAGTTTTCTTGAATTACACGTTAATTAATAGCTGGAGTTTTATCTATAAAAACCAATTTGTAGAAAATAATTTAAAAATAGACATAAATAAGATTTTTTTTAAAAATAGACATAATCTTACCTTAAACTTGAAATCAAAATTTTTAATCAATTTTATTTAAATATTCTATTTTACAAAACATAATTATTATAAACATAAAAAAATATTAACATCTTATAAATTTATAATTAATTTTAAATACATAATTTTTTTTATTATATTGTATATTAAAAAAATAAAAATAAACATAATTATTATTACAATAAAATAAATATAAATTTATACATATACTGAAAATTATATACTAAATATTTTGATAATTCATAAATAATATAATACATTATTATTATTAAATATAATTATAATTATATTTAATAAAAAATTATAATATTAAATATAATTATGATATAAAAAATAATATTCATAAAAATAATTAAATTATTAAAAAAAATTGTAAAGTCTCTATATCTATTTTTTTACGAGATATAATACAAATATAGAACATTATATCACAAATTTTGTGAAAAAATATTATATAATATAATATGATTATAATTATTTTTATTATTAATATAATAAAATATATAAATTATATTTTAATACTTAAATATAATTATTGTTAATATATATTTGTTATCTTAGTAATAATTAAAATTATAATAATATTAGAGATATTTGTTATAATGTAAGCTATTTTTTAATTTTTTTAATCTTAAATAATTTATTTTTTTAAAATGTCAATAATTTTTCATAAAAATTATTGTAACTATTTAGTAAAGTTTTTAATAATTTAAAATTTTGATAAGTTATTTATTATAAAAATATTTTTTTATTATATAAATATAAATTATTTTATTATTTTTTATTTATAATAAAAATAAATTGTTATTTATTAAAAATTGATTAATGGGTATATTTTAAAAAAATAAGTTTATTGAAATTAGTGAAAGAGAGAGAAGGAAAAGACAAAAACATTTATTAAAAAAACGTGGTTTATGGGCTACTAATTAAAAAAAAGAGAAAAAAAATGTTAGGAGAATTAGAAAAAACAAATGAAAAGATATTATAAATTAATTTACTTTTGATCATACAAAATCTTTAGTAAAATAATATTATCAATTTATGGATATGTTCATTTAATTGTATCAAATATAATAAATATAATTATATTATATTTAACGGTGTCTAATTATATTATAATTAGTTAAGGTTTAATGATGCAAATTTTTTAATAAAATAATATTATCAATTTATTTATTGACATGTTTAATAAAATGTATAAAATATAACAAATATAATTATATTAGATTGAATAGTATCAAATTATATTATAATTAGTTAGTATTTGGTGACACAATTTTTTTAATAAAATAATATTATTTTATTTTATGTATTTTTTAATAAAAAAATTAAAACTAATATTTAATTTATTTTCATTAACTGTGGTTTTAAAATTTAAAATTTCATGCAGACGAAGTTGAGTATCACAATTTATATCTATGTTTTTTGATGGATTAATTTTTTTACATAATTATATAATTTTTTGTTATTGAAAATAAAATTTAATTTTATAGTCAAAATTAAAACTAAGCAAAAATTATAATGTTAGTATGTTTAATATAGGCTAACATAATAACAAAATGGTAATTTCAATGTACTATTTTAGGTTTTTGAATTATTCTTATATTTTTTAATTAAATTGGACAAATTAAAATAGTAAACTACTAAGTTGATAACAAAACATGTAGCATGTCATGCTTAAAAATAGTTTAATTTTGAAAAATTACATAAACAACACCCACAAAATTAATAACAATTGAGAGGAGTACGAGTTATTATTTTTTTATATTATAAATTTTACTATCGTTAAATTTATTATTTTTCTTATTTGAAAAATACCGTAAAACAGTTCAAATCATAATTACTAAAATAACATGAAAATGTAAAGTAGTAAATTGCAACCAAATTTAAAATAATAGTAAAGAATAGCAACGAATAAAATAAGTAATCGCAAAACAAGTGAATTTTTTTATAGAAAATAAATCATTCACTCTTAAGTTGGTACTAGCGGGTGTTCATAAACCGGCCCGGATCGGACCGAACGATTTTATAAATCAAACGGTCTAATTCAGTTTGTATTTATTAAAATCATTTTTCAAATGGTCCGGTCCAGTTTAAATCGATCGAACCGGATTGGATTGGTTTAATAAATATATTAAAATTTTCACAATTATTTTTCATAAAAAATGTCCAAAAATCGAGCCAAATCGAAAACCGAATCGGACTAGATTAGACCGAACGATTTTATAAATCAAATATTCTAGTCTGGTTTGTAATAATTAAAATTGTTTCAAACGATCTGGTCTGGTCCGAGTAATATAAACAGTCTGGTCCAGTTAAATATTTTTTTCCAAAATCGGACCAGACCAGACCGGTGGACACCCCTAGTTGGTACACATAATTAATGGCCACTAAATCGAATTTACATCGGCTAATATTGGCTAATTATACGACAATCACTCTTAACTGGTATATACATAAATAAAAGGGTTAGTTATAATAATTTTCACTAGATGGAATTATATTTATGTACCAGGTAAATTTCTAACAATCAATCCTATTTCCATAGAAATAGTAAATTAAGATTGGTGTTTTCACGCAATAATAAGGTAATAATAAGATACATGTCATGAATGCATAATCTTTGAGCAAGTAATGTTGTGTATAGAAGTAATAAATAGTAGTATATAAATATATCAAAGCGATAAAAGGACACAGAATATACGTGGTTCGACAATTCGCCTAGGTTTACGGGAGATAACAGATATTATTGAACTCAGTAAGAAATATATAAAATACAGATATAGATTTCCTTACTAATAATATCTCTTAAGTGTTTTCCCAAATTGATAGAAAACTCTCAAACTCGCTAAGTATTTTCTCTCTTTGAGTTTGCTTATACTCTCTCTCTCATTTTTTCTGATTTTTGTCTTATTCTTTAATGCATGAACTCTTCCATATTTATAGATGAAACAAGACTATCTTTCCCTAAATTGTGCCATAATTTAAGCTTTAAATTAGGCCACTAATTTGTCACTTTTAGAGCCAATATTCAACAGTCTAAACCTTGGTGAAAAAATTCATAACGCTGCCTCCAAATACACCCTAGGTGCTCTAAGCTCGAGAGATGTTGATGAAGTTCAAGCAGTGTTGAAACTTGATCCCTATAACCATCTTTGTAAGCATATCTGCAGGGTTATCTACAGTTCTGACTTTCTAGAGTATAACATTCCCTTCATCGATGATTTCTCAAACAAAATGAAATCGAACATCGATGTGCTTGGTGCGACCATGATGAACTTGGTTCTTTGCCAAAAAAATGGAACTCTGGCTATCGTAGAAAACCTCCACGTTCTTTTGAACAATACCCAAACCCTTGGTCAACCCGAGAATCTAGATAGCTTCTTTGAATGCTTCTGTTACAGCTATATACTTTGCCTCTGTAGTAGACAAAGCTACAATTGATTGTAATACTGATCTTCAACAAATTGGTCCTCCTGCCATTGTGAACTAGGGGTGTCCACCGTTCCGGTCTGGTTCGGTTTTGGGAAAAAATATTTAAATGGACCGGACCGTTTATATTACTCAGACCGGACCGTTTGATTTATAAAATCGTTCAGTCCATTCCGGTCCGGGTTGGTTTGGTTCGGTTCGGTTCGGTTTTCGATTTGATTCAGTTTTTGGACACTTTTAATGAGAAATAATGTGAAAATTTTAATATATTTATTAAACCAGTCCGGTTCAATTTTACGGTTTGGTCTGGTTTGGGCCGGTTTATGGAAACCCCTATTGTGAACACATAACCAGTTGTAGATCGACACTTATCCAGATCTCTAGCGTATTCAAAATCCACATATCTGACTAGGTGTTTGCCTTCAGTCTAGTCTCTTTCAAACTTCAAACCAATATCCACAGTACCGTAGAATCCATTTCACTGCTTGCCAATGCCCTTTACCGGGATTATGTATGTACTAACTCACCATACTAACAACGTGGGAAATATCAGGTCTGGTGCAAACCATTGCATACATCAAGGCACCAACAACATTTACATATGGAACACGTTCCATTTGCTTCTTCTTATCGGTGATGCTAGGTGACATCAATGCACTCAACTGAAAATGAGGAGCAAGCGTTGTACTTACTAGTTTGGTTTTTTCATCAATGTCAAACCTTTGTAGTACTTTCTTCAGATACCGAGTCTGTGTCAGACACATTGTGCTTGCAACTTTATCTCTTGTGATTTCCATCCTAATAATTTTCTTAGCTTTTCCAAGACCTTTCATTTCAAATTCTAAACGCAACAAAGCCTTCAATATGTCGATCTCCACCTTGCTCTTAGATGCAATCAACATATCATCAACATATAAGAGAAAATAAATGAACGTACCATCTTGGAGTTTTCAAAACTATACACAGTGATCAAACTGACTGGGTGTGTACTTTTGCTCTTTGATGAAGCTATCAAAGCACTTGTACCACTGTTGCGGTGATTGCTTCAAATAGTAAATTGACTTGCTCAACTTGCAAGCTTAATTCTCTCGTCCTAGAACTTTGAAGCCATCCGATTGAGACATGTAGATCTCTTCGTTCAAAGTACCATGGAGAAAAGATGTTTTGACATCGAGTTGATCTAACTCGAGATCAAATTGTGCTACCAAAACAAATAGTATCCAAATAGATGAATGCTTAACAACATGTGAGAATACCTCATTGTAGTCTATTCCTTCTTTCTGAGCATATCCTTTTGCTACCAGTCTGGCTTTGTATTTGATGTTGTCTTTACCAGGAACACCTTCTTTCTTGGCATAGACCCATTTGCAACCAATAGTTTTCTTTCCTTTAGGAAGTTGAACCAACTCCCAAGTCTGATTCTGATGTAGAGACTTCATCTTTTCATCCATTTCCATATTCCACTTCATACTATCAACTCCATGCACGACTTCTCTACAAGTGGATGGGACATCATTATCAATTACTAGAAGTGTGAATGCTACCATGTCTGTGTGTTTGGTAGGCTTCCTAATCTCCCTTCTCGGTCGAAAAGTGGCAATAGATTTTGGATGTTGATTGGTCGGTGGTGATGAAGAACCTCCACCTCAATTGAGATCTCTTCTTGATCATTAATTTCATCTTCTCCACGATCGGTAGTCGGTGCAATCTTTTCTGGATCTTTCGGAGTCTCAAGCATCACCTTAGAAAGAGTATTTGGACTTTCATTCTCTTTCTCTGAATTTTTCTATCTTAGCATAACAGACTCGTCGAATGTGACATCTTGACTTAATACGATCTTCTTGGATTCACCACACCAAAGTCGAAATCCTTTAACTCCTTCCTTAAAGCCCAAGAAAACAACTTTTTTACTCTAGGATCCAGTTTGGATTCACTAACATCAAAATATGCAGGACATTCAAATATTCGCAATGAATTATAATCAGAAGCAGCTTGTCCAGACCATACATCTTTAGGAGTTTTTCCATCTAATGTAGTCATAGGATATCTGTTGACTATATGAGTTGCATATGACAAAGCCTCAACCCAAAATGCCTTGCTCAATATGGATTGAGATAGTATACATCAAAATTTCTCAACCAAAGTACGATTCATTCGTTCTGCAACTCCATTCTTTTGTGGTGTACGAGAAACATAAAAATGTCTAATTATCCCTTCATCTTGACAAACTTTGAAGAAGGGATTTGATTTGTACTCGCCACCATTATCATATCTGAACCTCTTAATTTTCCTACCTGTCTGAGTCTCGGTCATTTTCTTCCATTTAAGAAAGATATCCAAAACTTCATATTTATGACTCATGGTGTATATCCAAACATATCTAGAGAATTTATCAATAATGTGACTAGCATTTACCTCCAAGTGAAGTAGTCTTGGAAGGTCTCAGAAATCCATGTGAATATAATTAAGAGATCCCTTAGTACGATGAATGGCAGTGCCGAACTTGACTCTTGTTTGTTTTCCCATTACACAATGCTCGTAGAAATCAAACTTTCGAGTCTTGGCACCTTTCAAAAGACCTTGCTTCATTAAGCCTTGCAAAGCCTTTTTACCGACATGTCCTAAGCACATGTGCCATAGGCGGGAAGAACCATTTGTCTTTTCTTCAAAACTACTTGAGACAACTGCTCTTCCTGTAACTGTACTCCCATCTAGGAAATACAAGTTTGCCTTCCGAGTATCCTTCATCGCTATAAATGCACCTCGTACAACTTTCAAGACTCTATTTTCCGATGTTACATTGTAACCATTAGAATCTAGAACTGATGAGTGCTCAAAAAACACTAAAATTACCATGATTTTATGCACTATAATTGATTAAAATAATATATATTTATATGATTTTATCATATTTTTATATATTTTTGTCTTTTCGTAATCACAGGTATTTTTATTATTTTTCAGGTATTTTTGTTTAAAAAAGTAACTTAAAGACTCAAAGAAATATACTGTAGGTAATACATTCCAAATATATTCATAAAATAAATGAGAAAAAGTCAACAAAGATGAAAAAAATGAATAAAATGGATCAAAATGGTCAAAAAGGATGAAATCGCGCACGCAATTGCCCAATAGTGCCGGTCAACAAGTGTAACTGCCTACCAGTGTCGAGCAGCGTGCGCCACAATGCCCAATTGTGCCCAGAAATGCACGCATCATGCGCTGTAACACCCAGCCTCGCCGAGCAACATGCGTGCATCGCCCAAACCACGTCGAAGCTGTTCGCCCTCACCCATCTATGCTCAGTTCGCGCGTGCCTACACCCATATGCGCCCAATCCTCGAGCGGCTCTGCTCCATTCCAGGTGCACCGCATATACTAATGACGTCATCACTGAAATCATCATTCACCTAACACGCGTTTGCTACATTTTTTCTCCCACTTTTTCTTCCTCTACTCACATATAAATACCCTCATTCTCTTCACACCAAAACACACCTAAAATCAACTTCTTCTCTTTTTGTTTCTCTCCATTTTTTAGTTTTTCTTAACCGACGCTATCCACGTAACATAGCGTCGGTTGACGTGGTTAACCGATGCTACTCACGTAATATATGCCTCTCGTCTCATTTTGTACGCAGATTACCAGTTTTCTTCCTCTCTCCTTTTCCTCACTCAGAACCATTTTCTCCCAAAATCTTAACCGTGCGCCACCTTCGTTCTACATTTCAGGCCACCTCCAACCACCATTTGAACGTCCGAACGTAAGTTATATTTCTCTTATCACATTATCTGTCAGATCTTCTTTTTTTTAGCAAAATATTAAAATCTGTTTATGGGTATTTTCTGTTATTGCTTAGCCAAAATCAATCTAAATCTGTGCTAATTTTATCAGCGTGTAAATGTAATTCGTTAATTAGGAACAACGAATTTTTATTCGTTAATTAAAAACCTAACATCTCGATTTGGGTTTTGCTTGGGCAGTTTCATTGTATGGTTTGTACACCTTTAAGTAGTTAAGCAGTTAATTAAGGTTTGACAAAATCCAATTCATATTCACAATCACAAAAGAAAAACCTCTTGCATTTTTACATTAAAGAACTTGAATTAACTACTTCAAATGTATTATATATCTTTTGGTTTTATATCCAACGCGTGCAGTTCCACAAGCACTTATGTTAAAAGTTCATTCAGAGAGCATTTATGTAAATATATATCAACTTAAGATACATTTACAATTTAGATTGCTGAAAAACAAAAGTAAGTCAATAATCTGCCACTTTATTTGACCACACCTAAAAAATATGTTTGACTTAGTTTATGCAGAATGCATGCAGCTAGCTTATCAATTTGTTTTATATTTTGTATAAATTTTTGATTTAGTTATGTTTTTTTGTTTCCTTGTAATAATAATGTTTGACTTATTAATTGTATGTATTCAATAATATCTGAAATGTTGTGTTGGTTTGCGTGGATAAATTTATTTATACGTATAATTAATATTACTTTGTAATTATGATATAGTAACATGCTTAGAAATTAGAATCAACCGCGTGATTGGTTTTTATATATATATTCATGAAACATAGTTGCTTATTTTTTAATTTGTATATAAATGGTTTTGTAAAATGATTAAAATGATAACTATTTTGCATTATGTATGTTTTGATATATATTCTAATAATTAGGAAATTTATATATAATAATACATAATTAAGTAATATGTTTAATTAATGTCATTAATAGAAAATGGACAAATCTTGGATGTCAAAGTGTAGAATTGAGCAAGACTATATTTCTGGAGTTGAAAGTTTCATGGAATTTGCTTGTAGAACTAGTAATACTGGAAGTAGTATGATTCGATGCCCATGCGTTAAATGTAAAAATGAGCGATTTCATGAATTTGATGAGGTTAAGTATCACCTTATCCGTAATGGTATTCTATTGAGCTATAAATGTTGGTATTATCATGGAGAAAATATTGATAATACTCATGGAAAAAAGTATAATAAGAATGTGGGTGGATTACATACAATATATCATAATGTACAGACAGAAAATATGTTTCGTGGTGTTGAAGATGAATTACGCGAGGATGATCCCGAAACCTTTAATAAACTTATAGAAGATGCCAAAAAACCGTTGTATCCAAAATGCAAAAAATACACTAAGATGTCAGGATTGGTTTATTTGTACAATGTCAAGGCAAAACATGGTTTTTCTGACAAGGGATTCACAGAATTACTAAATCTACTAGTCGATATATTTCCTGAGGGTATTGAATTGCCATCTTCAATGTATGAAGTGAAGAAATCTCTTAGTCGATTTGACATGGAATATCATAAAATTCACGCTTGTCCTAATGATTGCATTCTTTATAGAAAAGAATATGAGACATTACATGATTGTCCTATGTGTAAAGAATCGAGATGGAAGCATGGTACAAATGAGAGTACAAAACATAAGAAAGGCGTGCCTGCAAAGGTTCTTTGGTACTTTCCTTCGATCCCTCGCTTTCAAAGGTTGTTCAATAGTAAATATACATCAAAGATGTTGACTTGGCATTCAGATAATCGATCTGATGATGGGGTGCTACGTCATCCTTTTGATTCTCCAAATTGGAAAGTAGTAGATAATTTATCTCCTCAATTTTCATCTGATCCGCGCAATCTGCGTCTTGCCATTGCTACTGATGGAATTAATCCACATAGTTCCCTCAGTAGTAGATATAGTTGTTGGCCAGTAATTATCGTAACATACAACCTTCCTCCCTGGTTGTGTATGAAAAGAAAATTCATGATGTTAACATTATTGATCTCAGGACCGAAACAACCCAGTGTTGATATTGATGTATATTTACAGCCTCTGATAGATGATTTAAAGACGTTGTGGAATGATGGTGTAAATATTTACGATGCATATAAAGAAGAATACTTTAACTTGAAGGGGGTCGTTTTATGGACAATTAATGATTTTCCTGCCTATGGAAACTTATCAAGACATGCAACAAAAGGTTACAAGGGATGTCCTATATGTAGTGATGGAACTTCTGCAAAGTATCTTGTTCACGGACGAAAGATGTCTTATAGAAAACATAGGAGATTTTTGCCATCTGGACACAAGTTTAGATACCAAAAGAAACCGTTCGATGGTGAAGAAGATCATGATCATGCAACTCGACCTTTGCGAGGTATTGAGATATTAAGGCAATTGAATGGGATGACATTCAAACGATATGGAAAGATGAAAAAAAAACTCACCAAGTCTGGGAAACGAAGGAGGTCAACTAATGAAATTGGTGAAAATGAAAAAGATTTTGAACCGAATGGTTGTTGGAAAAAAAAATCAATATTTTGGGAATTGCCTTATTGGAAAGACCTACACATTCGTCACATCTTAGATGTCATACACATTGAGAAGAATGTATGTGAAAGCTTGATTGGCACTTTACTTAATATACCTGGAAAAACAAAGGATGACATTAAAGCAAGATTGGATTTAAAGAAACTAGGCATACGACCTGAATTGGAACCAAGGGTGGAAAATGATAAGAATCGAACATACTTGCCACCAGCATCATATACAATGTCAACAAAAGAGAAGGATGTGTTTTGTAAATGTTTGGAAGGTGTGAAAGTTCATGATGGTTACTCATCCAACTTAAGAAATTTTGTGTCTATCACCGATAAGAGACTGTATGGATTGAAATCACATGACTGTCATATCTTAATGCAACAGTTATTACCAGTTGTTATTAGATCAATTCTTCCAAAACATGTTCGAATATCAATAATTCGGCTTTGTTCATTCTTCAATACCATATGCAAGAAATCTATATCAATTGGCGAGTTAAATTCTTTACAGAAAGAAATTGTAGAAACTTTGTGTCTAATTGAAAAATATTTTCCTCCTTCTTTCTTCGATATAATGATTCACTTATGTGTTCATTTAGTTCGAGAGGTTCAATTATGTGGTCCTACTTACTTAAGGTGGATGTATCCTTTTGAGAGATATATGCAAGTCCTTAAAGGATATGTAAATAATAGATATAGACCTGAAGGATGCATGGTGGAATGCTACATTGCTGAAGAGGCCATTGAGTTTTGATCTGAATACTTTAGTGGTTGCACTGAAATTGGGAATCCTACGCACAAGTTGTTCTTAGAACGTCACATGATCCAAGTAGGTAACCCTATGCTTGGTGGAAGTAAGAAATTATTTATTGATCGCACTCGATGGGAAAAAGCACACCAAATCATTTTGGTAAATAATAACGAGGCACAACCGTACATAGAGTAAGTGATGTTCATTGTTTCATCTTTTATTTAACTATTAATGATGATATATAACTTAATATATATTTAATAACATTACAGGATGCATTTAAACTTATTGAAGATCGATCCTCGTTATAAAAAAAAGGAGGAGAAAAATGGTTGTATGATGAACATAAGCGAGAGCTTATTAATTGGTTTCGCAACCACGTAAGTGTCACACACAAAAAATCATGCATGTATCTTCCTATATATATTCAATGTTTTAAAACTTTGCTCTAAACACATTTCGTGTTTTTGTATACATAGATTCGAGATGAACTCAAGAAACCCAATCATAAAATATCAGAAAGTTTACAATGGATTGCACATGGCCTAAAATTCGATGTCAAATCATTTCATAGTTTCACAATAAATGGATCGAGGTTTACGACTCAAGCTAGGGACAAATTCCGAGTAAATCAAAATAGTGGGGTGAAGATGGTTGCACAAACTATGCAATTTGCCAGTTCAAAAGATGCTAATCATGTACTTTCTGATAGAACATATTATGGTATAATACAAGAGATTTGGGAATTGGATTATGAGGTCTTCCATGAGACAGTATTCTTGTGTGATTGGGTCGAAGATGTTATCAATGTTGGATATAAAATAGATGATTTTGGATTTACCCTTGTAAATTTATCCAGGATAAGTCACACAGATGATCCTTTCACGTTAGCACTTCATGCAAAGCAAGTATTTTACGTGAGTGATCAAATTGATCCAATATGGTTTGTTGTGTTAACGCCTCCACAAAAAGAGTTTTACCATTGTGATGTTGTAGAAGATGATGACTCTATGCTTGATACGTTATCCAATATTAGTAATTTCTCAAATAAATTGCCTAATGTACGTGATGATCTAATTGATGATGATGATTCTTCGACATGGACTCGTAGTGATTGTGAAGGAATATATGTATACGATCAACAACCTAATTAAACATAATGTATGTTCTATATTGTTGTAATAACTCTTGTATATATGTGTGTTCCTAAAATTTTCAATTAATTTATATTTCTCCACTTTTTGCAGATATTTCATGGATATTCAGCTTGTAGATCCAAATGATCCATTGGGGTATTTGAAAAGAAGGAGTTGGGGGAATATACCTAATGCTCCACTTAACCCATATGATAGAATACCTGTTATATTTGATGCTACTGGTAATCCACTAGGGGAAAATGGTCAACAATTGAAATCTTCTATTGGTCGACTGGCAAAGTCCAGTATACCAATCAATATAAATCATTGGTCTGAGGTTACCGATGCAGAAAATTTCAAAATATGGATAACCATTTATGTAAGTCTCTTATATTTTATAATCAATATATATATTATATTAGGTGTATTATATCTAATCTTTTGTACTGTGTTTTTACAGAATCGTTACAAAGTCGATGACAATTGGTAAGGCAAGTGTTATAAGATTGCAAATAAGGCGTGGAAGGAATACAAGACTTCCATATTGGCGAAGAATTATGTGTTTCCATAATTGGAAACACTTGATTAGAATGTGATATACAAAATCCCTGAAGGACACCCCTGGATTACACCTCAAGTTTGGAAAGACTTTGTGGATTATAGACGTTCAAAAGAATTTCAAATTATTAGAGAAGATCACCAGAATGTCCAAATGCATAACATTCTTCCTAACCGTACTAGGAGGTCTTCAAATCCTGAAGTTAGATTTCGAATGGTATTATTAATTTGTCTTAATTTTATAAATATTTTTATATTAATTTTTCTTAATTTAATTTCATGTCATTGTTAATAAAATTTTCCTAATTTATGTAGAAAGCTGAATTGGGTAGACCTGTTACCCGAATGGAATTGTACATAGAAACAAAGACTCCCAGAACGAAGAATGCAAGACCGAAGAGTCAACGAGGAGAAGAACAATTAAATAAGTTGGTTAGTAATTTCGGTTGATAAAAAGTCTGACTGATACTTAATAATTGATGTAATAATGAATGATATGTTTGTGTGCTTTATTATTTGTAGAGAGCTGTTCAAGAAAAAATATACAGGGTGAAATAATCGAAGAGCTTGGGAGAGATGCTTTATATCATGCATTCGGACGCGAGCATCCTGATCGTGTTAGGGGAGGTAGCCAATATGATGGTGCTATGGAGTATTTTAAAATTCCAAAACATAAGCCTCAGACGGTAAGTAAGGAGAAATACACTAAAATTGAAGAAGAATTCAACTCCTTTAAGGCCTCCGTGATGAGTGAGATTGCCACTCTAAAAGAACATCAATCACAACAACTGTCAGCCATGGCATCATGCTACAACCAAGGCATGCCATATTGGCCAAGCATGCAACCATCCATGCCAGGCATACCACCTTCCATTCCAGGCATGCCACAATCCATGCCAAGCATGCCACCATGCATGCCATCCATATAATCTCATTGTGCTCAAACTACATCCAGTATGGGATATAGCCATCCTATTGGTCCTCATTATATGCCAGGAATGCACATGCAATCAAGTAGTGGTTCATTTTCTCCAATGCAATCTGCACATTCTTACCATAAATGAAGCCAAGATGAACATATTGGTGAGAATGTACATCCAATAGCTACCCCACATGAGAGTCCTCCTCTATTTGATGAATCATATGTGGTAAGATTTTAATTTTTAAATTCTTATTATATGTTTTATTTTTTATATATAACACTTAAATTTTTTACAGAATATGAAATGTTTGTTGAAACATCCTTCGTCAACGGACTATGTTGCTATTGGAACGGTACAACAATTGAGCGATGATCAGATGATTCATAATCAATATTTGCCTAATCATTGGCGAATAGTAATTGATCAATCATTGTTTCATGATTGTCCACTACATGTGCCTTGGCCGTCGATTCAAGTTGTTCTAAATTTTGACATGGTACTATTTTTTAACTTAAAAAATAACACTTGTTTACTACTATTATTTAATGTGATCATATATTGTGACTAAAAATACATATATGATACTTTTTTTGGTAGTCTATTATACCAGAACTCTTAAATGCAGCACATTTAAGAGATACCAAGCAAGTATCTCGTGCTAAATCTATGACTAGTGGCCAATCATCATGCACCAAGTCATTCAAGAAGAAGCCTTGGAAAAAGTAAAGTCATACTTATGCGTTACAGTTCAGTAGAAATCTTGGCAGTTTGATGACTATTGTTGGGAGGGCATCTAGCATAAATGATGGATGAACTGTGCCACTTCCTATTGAAATTTCTGGTGTAGACATCGGCCAAACTTATATATCGATCGAGTGCTTGTTGCAAATATTTGAATATAAAATGATCGATTTAAGTATAATTCAAGTGTGGACAAGGTGAGTCCTCAATCTAGTTAGTTTTCTTTTATTTATGCAGAACATATATAATTATATTTATATTATCTAATTATATATATACATATATAGGGCTTGCTATTATCGACTTCAACATAATCACTCATCACATTTAGCAATGTTTTATGATTCTTCATATGTCAATCAATATCAAGAGAATGATGTTAGCATCAGAGCTAAACAATTATATGATAGAGCATTAACGCTTAGCAGAAATCAAAAGTTGATAATCCCTTGGCCATTAAGGTTTGAACAAGGCCAAGATCATTGGATGTTGATAATCATTGATATGTTCAATAATCATGCTTGGTACTGTGACTCAGCTTCCATAGAACTGAGTAAAGATACAAAAGCAGTTGTTGAAATGTAAGAGTTATATTTAGTTACATATTAGTTTTTTCTATTATTTTTTGTAATATTTAATAAAAATTAATCGTTTTATACCTTGATAGGGCATGGAAGTTGTGGAACAAGTTTAGGGGCATTGTCCTTAAAAAACTCATAAGCTTATATGGACAAAAGTTATGGTATGTACAATTCAATATTTTTATTAATTTTACAATTAAATAATAAGGATGTTCGAATATGAACATTCATGTATACATGCATTTTTTTTGTAGGTTCCACAACAAAATAATGGAGTCATGTGTGGTTATTATGTCATTAAGTTTATGAGTGAAATCATCACAAATATCAAAATTCCAATTGATGATGTGGTAATATATTTTACCCATATACATACAAGTTTTAACATATTTGAGTTTGTTTTTGTAAATAAATGAAATCATATTCTTATTTTGATTTTGAATACATGTAGTTCTTTGGTTGGAACAAGACGGGTTACGACCAGCAAATTTTTGATGATTTACGAGAGGAATGGGCAGAACACATGGTTCAAATTATATCATCACAAGAAGAATCAGGAGAAGATTCTGATGATCTTGAATAGCATATGACAACGTATATAACAATAAAGTTTTTAATGATTTGGCCTTCTCTATCTATTCCTGTGTCTGAAATCACTTGTTTGATGATGATTAATTATATATATGCTAATGTATTTAGGGGAATGCATTGTTTATAAATATGAATTTATCTGAAATCTCTGCTAGTATTTTTAATGATATAATGAGGTCTAAATGTACAAATCAGGTGTACGTCGGTCCGATTTGTTTCTTGGTTTGTATGAGTTTTGGTGCACATGAACGTGTTCAAGGGCACCAAAACTCACACATGCAAGCTTAGCCAAGTAAGAAATCGAAGTTACATGCAATTGATTTCATATTTAGAGTTCATTATATATAGCATTAAAAAATAATAGTAGAGATTCCAGATAACTTCATATATATAGACAAATGATTAATAATGCTAATATGAGTTCGTTGAATGTCATTGTACGTGATAATCTCTTTTTTATGGTAATATTTATAATAATTTAATTTCTTCATTCGTACGTCTGAAGTTTAGACTACCTTTTTGATGGATGTTTTACGTGTTCATGTAGGAGAATATTTGAAGGGCAATCAAGATTCTAAGCCAACCAAGTTTACTCTATGGCATAATTTGACGACATTATTTTATTTGTAATTGAAGTTATTTATATGCATTATTTGTTTTTGTAATAAATTTAATTATTAAGTAATTAAATATATTTAAATTGTTAATTATTTGTTGTATTATTATTTATATTTTAGTGTTTTTATGTTATTTATATATACTGTTATACGAAAAATAAAATTAAAAAATAAAACAAAAATGTAGAGTCGGTTCAGGGCATGAACCGACTCTACACGTAAAGTCGGTTCATGCCCTAAACCGACTCTACATTTTAAGTCTGTGAATTTAAAGTCGGGTTTTAACCGACTTTTATGCCTATTTATGTAGTAGTGAAGGATTTTATTTTCTTTGTAGTTATTTTTTATGTTTTATGTTTTATATGTTATATTTAATTTGTCTGTGATTAAATTTAACATTGCTGGCTGTTTGTAAACATGATATAATAATAACGTTGTTATGCTTGCAAAATATCAAATAAGAAAAAATCTCTAAAATGAATTGATTTTGATGTTATTCAAGATTTTATATTACGAATGTTAGAGAGAAATATATTATTTTTCATTACAAACTTAAATCTAAAAATTAGATTTTAAGGTTTAGTGATCCGATCTGATTTAGAGTAGTGCTTTTTTATTTGTTGGTCTAATCGCCCGGAAGTTAGGGTGAAGCTCTATTTCAAAAGTTTTTATAAGAATTATTATCTAAAAATGTATTGACAATATATTTTTAGTAGTGATTTTAAAACTTGAAAGTTAGTACTCGGATAATTAAATTCTTAGGTTTAATTTAGACACCTTGAATAAAGTTTAAACTGTCTAATCTCACCAAATGTGGCATTTAAATGGTTCATTTTCAATCTTTTAGAAAAATGAATTTATTTTGTTAACCAAATTAGTTATCAACCCTACCTATAGGTGTTAATTGATTTGTTTAGTTAACAAATAATATCTAACCCCCAAATGTGTTATTCATATAAAAAAATAGAATCAATAAATATCAATTTATATCTTTTATAACCTAAATAATATTAGTAAACATAATTAACTTAGTTATTATATGCATAAATACTCCACTATTATAAATAATAAAATTTGCATAAATATTTATTGGATCGGTATCTATGTTTATTTTTATGTTATTAGATTAAAAATACAAAATCCTAAATATCGTGATAGAATGTTTAGGATTTAATTTAATTTAATTTTTAAAAATTTGAATAATAAATTAAAAACCATATATATTCTTTCATTAGATCGACCTTAGGAGTATACTTATCATTTTCTACGAAATGATTCGTATATTTCCGAGAGTTTTATAAATATAAAACCAAAGTATTGGCAGGATCAATGATTGCTCATCAAGAACACCTAAAGAAATAAGATTTTTTCTTTAGGTCATGAATATACCTTATATTTGTAAGTCATCTGATTGTACCATCGTGCATCTTTAGTCGTACTGTTCTGATCCCTTTTGTCTAACAGGCATTATCGTTACCCATAGGAACAACTCTTCCATCGAGCTTCTCAAAACTAGAAAACAAATGTCTGTTTGGACACATATGATAAGAACATCCAGAATCAATGATCTACTTATCTAAGTAGGTTTCTGATGATGAAACTGAAAAGCTGATTCTTCATCTTCATCGGCCTCCTGTGCAACATTTGCATCTGACTTATCCTTGTTTGGTCAATCTTTCTTCCAATGCCCTTTCTAGTGACAATAGGCACACTCATCCTTCGCATGACGTCTTCTGGATAACTCTCCTCTGGACTTTGATATGGATCATCCCCTATTATTTGATTCGCCAGATTTTTTGTTGTTCATCCTACCTCTGGCAACCGTCAATGCTTCTGATATCGAGTTTCTATGATCATGTTGATCCTTCTTCCGGTACTCGTTATTTATCAAAGCATTTGAAACATCTACAAACTCAACCTCATCTTTTCCATATAATAGGGTTGTGGTTAAATGCTTATAGCTCTCAGGTAATGAATTGAACAACAACAAAGTTTTATCTTCATTGATAATTTCAACATCTAAATTTTGCAGATTGGCCAAAATTTTATTGAAATTATCTAAGTGCTCAATTATAGGGGTACTTTTCTTGTACTGGAAAACAGAAAAGTTTCTTCTTTTAGTAGAATTTGTTCTCAATACTTTTCGTCATGTACTTGTCCTCTAGTTTCTTCCAAAGAAGTGCGGCTACATTCTCTTTCATGACAAAGTACTTCTGATTTTTTTCTAAGCACAATCGAATTGTGCCATAAGCTTTTCGGTTGACATAATTCCAATCTTCATTTGAATAATATCTTGGACTGATCTCTAAGGCTATATTAGATCCTTCTCGAAACAATAGATATAATACTTCACATTGCTACATGCCAAAGTTATTGGTGTCGTCGAATTTCTCCATCTCAAACTTTGCGTTGGACAACATAGTTCTTCGAGTTGAACAACTTGGTTTGCAAAAAGTTCTAAGGTCAGTTTGTTCACATTCTTCGATCTCTATTTTATCAGCCATAAGTGCAAATAGATAACAGAAATATAGAAATTTTGCACTCACAACTTAAAACAATATTTTTCCAATTTTTATATCTTATTTGAAAAAACGGAGTTCGCGGTTGAATCCGGAATGACCCAATTAGTTAGGAGTAGGTCCGACTCAGTTGAAAATGGGTGAAAAACGGATCAACTCTGTCCAAATATCACTAATGATTGAGTTGACTCAGTCCGACTCAGTGAGTTGACTCAATTGCTGACAACAGCACTCCGGAGGTCTCTGGCGGTGATTTTGAATTCCCATTTGAGCGATTCTTTCACTTTTGCGTTCGTCTCATCGAGAGCCACGATTTGATATATAATACTACTATATTTGGCTCTGATACCAATTTGTTGTGCATGGAAATAATAAATAGCGATATATGAATGCGATAAAATGACACACATAATTTACGTGATTCGGTAATTCGCCTACGTTCACGGGAGTTAGCAGATATTATTGAACTGAGTTGAAAATATACAAAATACAGATACAGATTTCCTTATTAATAATATCTCTAAAGTGTTTTACCCAACTGACAGAAAACTCTCAAACTCACTAAGTATTTTCTCTCTTTGAGTTTACTTATGTTTTTTCTTATTTTTTATTATTTTTGTCTTATTCTTCAATGCATGAACTCCTTCATATTTATAGATAAAACAAGATTAAATTTCACTAAATTGTGTCATAATTTAAACCTTAAATTAGGTTACTAATTTCTTTAAATTATATCATTAATTTCCTTAAATCATATCACAAGTTTCCCTAAATTAGACAACTAATTTGTCACTTTTAGAGCCAATATTAAACAATTAAAATATTTTCTAAATTTTTGTTATGATTAGTAAAATTTATCCCATGAGTTATTCAAAAAAAATCCTTGAATATATATATATATATATATAGCAACCAAGATATACATAGTCTCCCTCTTTCCAAAACTCTAGGAACTAAATATTATCTATGAAAAATTTCAGTGAACTCAATTCAATTATGATTTAATATGTAATTAAATAATTTTAAAAATAATAAATTAATATTTATTTTTTAAAATATATTATAATCTATAATTAATATAATTATAAATATAAATATAAACTTAGCATGCACCATGTGGAAGCACTTTCAACAAAATAAAGCTGTGGGACGGTAGACAAAAACTATGGATGAAAATGGCTAAAATTGTGAGGACCCACGAATTTAGTTCATAAAAATTAAGAGAGAAAGCTTTGACTTTTACAGCAGTCAACTGAGAAGCGAATTAACAAAGTAAAGGTATATACCTCTCTCACACAACGGAATACATATGTAGCGCTACGATAAGGGCAAGAATCTTCGACGATCCTCGGTCTTTTCCAAATAATGGTTTGTTGCTTACGAGCCTATCAACGTAGAATAACGATCATATATATATATATATATATAGAGAGAGAGAGAGAGAATGATTAAATATATAAAATTTTACTAGATTGACTTATGAATTAGTTAATATAACTCTTTATTTTTATTATTTTAAATTCAAGTTCTAGTATTATTAGTATAATTTTTATTTATTTTATAAAAAATAAATTTTATTACTATTAAAAAATACATATATATAATTTATACATTATATTTATATCATTTAAATTTTATCATGAATTAATAATTTTTAAAAAATTTCAAAATAATTATGAAACAAAAAAAATATAAATAATATGAATATAAAAATATGTATAAAATTAAGTAATATATATATCGAAAAAATTCAATGATTGAATTAATAGAAAATTCTTAGATAAATTTCTCTTTCTATGTACATAATTAAAGAATTAGTAAGAAATCAACCTTCCACTTTATTACGAAGTTTATTCTTGAGCCTAGAAAATATTCGTTCAATAGTACCAGTAGAAATTGGAAGAATACAAACCAATACAATTATTCTATATACAAGCGGACACATTAACGATTTTGTTTTCTTGACTAATATATGACAGATTATAAATAATTTTTAATTCTTTAAAACCTAAATGATAAACTACGTACATGATATATAACTAAACTAAGTATACGTAACTTTATAGCTTACTTATTAAACCTACTATTTAATTCTTACAATTAACAGTCTAATATTGTACAAAAAAAAAATATTTATCTAATAAAATTATTCAATTATGAAATTATCCAATTAATGACGAACCTATATTACATTCCTCACAAAATGAATTTACTTTGCAAAATAAGGATTGCAATCTATCATTTCTTAAATAAGATCTTTAGTTGAATAAAAAAGATTCGTAACATTTTAGATCATCAATAAACCTAAAATGAGAACTCCATCGTGTTTCCCCTACTCGTTAGCTTAGCAACTCTCGATTCATTATTATGCTTGCACAAAGCACTCATAATGTTCACAATTGATATTAATTTAAAGAAAAAGTGATAAATTAGAATATATATTTTTATGGTGCAACTAATATATTGTAATTGATGAACTAAAAAGTAAATATAATAAGCATATGGGAAATCAAATATTTTAGACCATTTTATTAATAATTACATATCAAGAAAAATCAAATAAAAATTATAGGTGCAAAGTGTTAACGATGGATTTTGAATTTTGATAATGTGGTTCTAATAGTTTACATTGATCTTTAACGTGGCTTGACCCTAAAAAATATTCTACTGCACTCATATATATATATATATATAGTCATATAGATACTTATTGTCCAAGGATTCTAATTCAATTAGGAATAAGAATTTTATATTAAAAAAATATTTTTTAAAAAAGTATCAAATAAAGATATAGCCATTGTGTAGTTATTAATCCAAATTCAAATACTTTCTTTTCTATCTTTTTTTCTTTAATAAAGGTGAATATAATTAGAAGAATAAAATGGGGCCATACTTGGGTTCCACCACCGGTCAATATAAGCATCTATACGTTGAATTATATTATATTACCTGTTTTAAGTGATAAATTTGAATTACATATAAATATTATTTTAAGTTAAAAAATTAAACTTAAATTTATTGGCAATCCCCACCACCTTAAACACAAGTTTAAATCTCACTAATGTATTATTTCCTTTATAAATACCAAATAACACGTTCAAAGACTCGTATCTATAGGAGAAAAAAAAGTTTATATGTTAAAAGAAAATCAACATAAATGAAAATTTTGGGAATACACGGATGGGTGGGTGACATATAGGATTACTTTTTTTGCCTTCTTTTTTCTTAACAAAATATAAAATGATTAAAATATTCTTAATAAGTGTCGCATGATTTTCCTATGTTATTTTTTGTTAAAAGTTAATCATTTTGTTAATAGAAATATTCAAATAATGGAAATTTTGAAAAATAAAAATGAAAAATTAAGAGTAATTTAAAACATTTAGTACTAAAAGGAATGTTTGCCTAAAGTTTATCTATTATGAAAGATTACTAAAAAAGTTTTGTACTAGATGAAAAGTTCACGAGATCAAATTGGGAGAAAATATCTTAAGGAAACAAGAAATATGAGTGAGATTTTTATAACATAAAAAAGTGAGAACAATTAATAAAATAAAGAATGAAAGAAAATTAAAATAATGGACATGATGTTAAGATATTATATTAAATTCTGTTTGATGTTTATTATTGATGAAAAAATTATATATATTTTTAATTTATTATTTTAAATATTGACTAAGTATGTTTAATTTTTAATTGTTTAAAGAATTTTGGCCTTATATATAGTATAAAAAAATTTACGCTCAAATAGTTACGCCTCTGCATTAAGATGATAGAATTTTCTTTTGAAATGAATACTTATTGAGTTTTAAATTTATTTTATCAAGTGGAACTATTATTAATATAAATATATATTTATGTCCCTTTAACACTTTATATATATATATTAATTTTAATTATAAAAGGATATTAACATAATAAATATTTTCAATGTATTTATTTATCATTCTATTACATAAATCTCAAACTTATTTTAGAATTAAAAAAAGATAATTTTTTAAAAAAGTATAACAATTAGCACATCTATTTAACTAGTATTTATATAAATAGCGATATTTTAAGTACTGCAAATCATTCTATTCACTTTGAAAAATTAAATGATACTAATTTATATTAAATTTGAAAAACAATATATATAACACCTTTCATACTTTTATCTACAAATTAATATCTTTTATATTTAATTTATATATTTATACTAAAAGAAATCTCCAACTCCTAAATTTTATATTTACCGAAATTCATTCAATTTGAACTCAGAAGGAATCCATTTAAGTTAAATTTGAGTTAAATAGATCCAATTAATTTTAAATTATAACTTATTGGATCACATTAAATATTATTTTATTATTATAAATTTTAAATATATTATTTTATATAATTTTCTAATTAAATTTATATGAAACCATACTAACTAACACCTGCACCATAGCTTTTAAAGAAAAACAAAAGCAAAACATACTATAAATATTTCTCCAGACGGGTAGCAATTTGTAAGAGTCATATAAATCAATTTAATAAACAAATCGTATCACTCATTTTTAAGTGGATTTTATTTATGCTTTGACTCCTCATGTTTCATTTTATGCTCGTGTAGTACACACAAAGTGCCAACTATAATAATCAATTAAAACATATTATTTTTTAAATTTTAGTTTATTAAAATTGTTTGAACAGTCTTGTATCATATATACGTCATATTATATGTGTTAAATAATAATTATTGATTATATTGTATCATATTTTCGTTGTGTTTAATTATTAATAGACGGTGGAAATTTTTGTTTCATGTCATATATATTACCACTAGAAATTAGGTAGGGTGGAGATATATTCACTCACAGAATCGCGACCCACGTCAATTTAATTTAATTTTTTTTGTCTTTTGGTCCGTTTCTATATATTTATTAGGGTGACAATTATTTCCAATTCAACTTAATTTGAATTAATTTTAATTCAATTTAAATTAATAAAAATAAACATGAAATCAAATCAAATATAAACAAACTAATTTAAATTAACTTTTAATTATATATTTTTAAAATATGTTTTGATTTATATTATTAGAATTTGTATCATATTTATTGTTTAATATATGTTTTGATTAATCATAAATTTATACGTGAATAGTTAAGTAATATGATATCTAATAATTCATTTAATAATATGGTAATAAGATTAATTATTTTTTTCATTTGAAATCATCAATTTGATTCACACAAATTATAACTTATTAATTAATTTTTTTGGTTTGCATTGGTGGCATCGGCTAATAAAAGTTAGTTGTTTGATTTTTTATATTACAAGTAATAACATTTAAATTTTTTTAAAAAATATCAACCAATAATATATAAAATAATATATTTTATTTTTATTGAATCTTTTTTTTAAATAATAAAACTAAATAATACTACATTTAATTTAATAAAATCAAATAACACCACTAACTTAACTTAATATAAATTATCTCTACCATGCATAATTAGCATGTGATGAGAACGAAAGAAACATTATCCAAATTAATTGAACTCTTCGAGATTAACTTCAACCGCAAATTTTGTTTGCATTTATGCAAGGTTGCTATATATGGTTCGTGCATGGAATGTTTTGGTATTGGAGTTAACTTTTAGCCAATTGAAGGAGACTATTATAAATTTTATATATATGATACGTCATGCATGACGATGTTAGCAAACATGTGGGTAAATAATTTACTTAAGTAACTTTTTATATTTTTAAGATATTAAAATAATATAATTTATTTTTTATTAATATTTTTTAAAAACTAAAAGAATTAAATAACAAAGTTTATAATATAATATAAGATATCAAATAACATAAATTATAAATAAATTTATTAATATCAAATATTTACTATAAATTTCAATCCTGTTTTAATTCAATAATAATATTAACAAAACAAAAACAACACTTAAATCCATATTGCATTATACCAAAATATCTTTCACACATAAAAAAAATCCAAAACAAAGAAACCCATAATTATCAAAACGTTGTTTATTTTGTGACACCATAATAAAAGAGATTTTAAGCCTAAAACTAGGCGCCCCCAATAACTCTAATTTGATGCTTGCACACAGACAAACACCGATATCACACAAATATATACATCGATATTAATGAATTGCTAATCGCTTACATAATCATCCATTTAACTAATATAAATTATTTCTGTAGCAAACCTTTCCTCTTCTTCAGAAAATCGTTTTTTTTATTCTTAAACGTATAATTTGAAAAGCCACATAATAATAAATACATCTCTTAATATTCTATAACCAAAGCCTTTGATTTTTCATTTTTAGTGGGCTCGATCTTAAGATACCAATTCCAACAAAAATAGAACTAATTAATCAATAAATATTTTTCAAAAAAAAAAAAATCAATAAATAACGTGGTTAATTAACTATGCCCTACTTTGTTGCCTAATCGAAAATTGAAAATATCCAATATCTTTCTACAGATTGGTGAATTTTTATTTAAAAAATATTTTAAATATTAAATTTAATTGATGAACACGTGATAATCAAACTTTTGCTCAAATATAAAAAGGGTTTTGAGAGAGAGAGAGAGAGAAAACCATCATTCTCAATAAGTATATAATTGAAGTTAAATAAAAAAAAAGTTTTTAGTAAAAAAAATAAAAAGAGGAAGTTATATAAAGGTGAAGAACCCAACATACATTGCTTGATGAAATAAAAGTGGAGGATGCCTCTTTTGTTTTTTCATTTCGTGTTTTGATAATGACGATGCCCCTTTCGTCAAATATTTATGCAATTTTTTGTCTTAATATAATTTTCTTCTCTTTATATAAGATGTAGGTTATAATATATATATATATAAAGTTTAAATTATAATAATTTATTAAGTTTTCCTCAACAAAACTATAAAATTTGTTTTTATTTATAAATATTTATGATATTTTACTATAGATTTTAAATTATATTTATATTTTAAACGTATTGTTATTATAAATGAAAGTATTTTATTAAGAGAGGGAAAATGAAGAATTTATATATAGGTGAACAACCCAACATATATTGCTTAATGAAATAAAATACACGCTTTTATTAGCTATATATATATATATATATATTATATTTTTTGTCGGCCACTGCCCAAAACTTATAAAAACATTAATCATTTTCATCTTTTTTTTTACTGTTAAAGTCTTTCCTAATTTTTTAACAAATAATTTTTAATGTAACTTAAAAGTAAAAATAATAAACCTTACCCCACATAAGTTAACCAAATTCCTTCCTAATTTAACTTATTAATTGAAGTTTTTAAATAACTTAGACATCAAATGAAGATAAATGAACAAATCAAAAAGGTTATAATCAAAAGTGAGCTTAACTATAATTAAAAATGAATAGAAAAAAAAATGAGCCTAAATATTTCATATGTGTACGTGTGCGGTGCATGTTCCTCTGAACCAACAACTAACAATCATATTTTTTTATCAAAGAAAAGTTGTTATTACTTAATTTTACATACATTTTTTTACCAATCACTTTTATATTTATTTTAAAAATTAGAAAAAATATTCAATCTTTATAATATTAATACATATAAATATAAATAATATAAATATAAAAATAGTCACATATTTTTAAAATATTTTAGCTCTGTAATGATGGAGCTTATATGACTAGCAAATCAAATCGCACAAGAAAGCTACCATTACGGAAATTAAAGTAGGTAAATGATGAAAATTTAAAATAAAAAGTTAAAAAGGTGAAAAGATTCATAAGAAGGCAAAAACATTGAATCCTAAAGTTGTTATAATTAACTTACAATACATCCTATTATAAATGAAAATAAAATAAAATAAAAATTAACGTTTGGATCTCTTTAAATTAATTTTGTTCATCAAAATTTATTAATAAAAAAAACATCAATGAAAATAAGGATGGTGAAATGTATGTATCATTGGTTTCTTGAATCAGTAAAGAATCTCTTTAGTTTTTGTTTTGTTGGTCATGGACTCACGATGAGTTATAAATATTCTTTTTTATAAAACAATAATTAAGAGGTATAATTTTAACCAATATATCTTTTAACATACAATTTTTTTAGTAATTAAATTACTTATATATCCATAACTGATATTCAAAATTTTAAATCTTTTATTTAAAGTGTTTAACTTAAAAGTTTTTTCATAATTTAAAATAAATATAATATAAATGATAAAATATGTCACAATCTTAAAAGTATAAGAATATATTCATCTAAAATTAATTTAATATGTAGATTTTTTGATTTAATTTATGATATGATGAATAAAACTTAAAAATGTAATTCAATTATAGGTTAGAAGTATAAAATACAAAGAACCGATGAAAAAAGAAGAAGTAAAGAAGTATGTTTTTTTTAGTTGGGTAAATATGAAGAAGTACTTACTTACGACCACACAAAACAGGCAAACGTGATTTTACACATCAACAGTAACAGTTACTATTGATGTGTAAAATCATGTTTGCCTGTTTCCTAATAAACAAAACAAAATAGCTTTTAACTTTTTGACATATTAGTGTAATTGTAAGGTTTTAGGGGACACATAGACCCAATAAGCCAACCTAATTATCATTATTGGTTCAACTTTACTATCACTTAATCATCAAAATTAGGCACCAAACTTTGTCGGTTATTTCTCCACAAACCTATTATCATTTTTATTGAATCAATTAAATTATTACTATCTTTCACAAAAGTGATTAAACTATGCATTCATTGGATACCAAATAACTAAAAGTGGTTCACAATCGTAAGACTAACTATTTTTTTTTAAATCAAACTTTGGAATTATAATAAACGATAATAAAATAAAGATAATTGTTCATCTCTGACTATTTGATTAATTTCTTGATATTCATTTTTTCTCACTAATAAAAACAATTTTGTTACTATTAAAATTTCAAGTCAAATATTTTGACTTTTGACTCTTTGAAGCGACAAAATACATGATATCAACCTACTCAAATAAGAAAAATACAAATAAATAAATATATAAAAAATCATTTTTTAAAAATTAAATCATTTTTATTGTAATTTAAACATGTGATTTGAATTATAATTTATTATTCAATTTAAATTTTAAATATTCTATATATCTAAATAAAATTTATACCATTAAATCATAACTTGTAATAGACCATTTTATGCTCAGTTGCTCACAAGAAAGTTTTTATATAAGATGAGAATAAATGTTTTTAATGAATATTTTCTAATTCTTTTAAAATATTATTTTTTGGTATTGGTTATAAAATATTGAAAAATTTACAGAAATAACATTTTTAAAATTTATAATTAACATAATAATTCATATATTTTATAATTAAAAAATAGAGCTATTTTCATAAATTTATATCACTCTCTTTTAAAAAATAAGAAGAAAAAAACTTACTGTAACAGTAAACTTTTTTTCATAAAAAAATCTCCTCTCCTTTTTAACCATTAATTTTCAACTTTTTTGGGGAAAAAAAATACAAATTTAATATAAATTTTTCTCTTTTTTGTGAGACAGCAAATATATTTATAGTATAAATTTTATACAAAAAATATATAAAAGATTTGTGACTACAAATTAATTTTTACTTTGCTATATTTGATATGGATAATGGGTTGTGATTTATAATTTTCTATTAGATAATTTATTTTATAATTTATGAATATTTTGTAAAAATAATCACCAATATATTTAATAATAATTATTTACTTAGTGATTTTAAAAAATTAAAAATTACCTACAAGTTATTTAAGAACACTTTTTATTCTTTAATTAAAAAAAACATATAAATTTAAGAAATTATTTTTTGTTATTATTAAAAAAAATTAACTTTAATAATTTTTTTAATATTTATATATACAAAAGTCATAAAACTTTATTTACTTTTAAATTTGATAAAAATTAAAAAATTAAAAATCATAAATTTAATTTAAAAATCTTCCTTTTAAGGATTTATTGATTCTTTAAAAATATGAAAATAAAAAATAAAAACTGTTATTAAATATGTTTATTAAAAAATTACTTACAAATAAAAAAAACAGGATTTAAAATTATTATCAAACATATCTTAAGATTTAAAGAATGATTTTTTCTTCTTTATTCTCGTAACTATTGAAAGATAGAAAATATAATAAATTTTATAATATATGAGTACAATATATTATACACATAAAATATAAAATAAAAACGGAGAAGATTTGTTGTGCTCAGTTTTAATTATAGCGGAACGGAGATAGGTAAGGTTAGAGATATGAATTAGTATGCGATTAATTTATAAAGTTTGTGAATTTTATTTTTATTTTTTTATAGGTTTAAATGATAATAGAATGAAATTTAATAAAATATTTTACTTATTTCAAATAGATGTAAATAGTTAAGTAACATTATATAAATAATATCTAAAAAATATAAATATTTATAATAATTATTAATTTATTAAAGGAATTTCAACGAGATAAGATTTATTTTGATAAAAAAGGAGAATATATATACTTCTATTTTTATTTTCAAGATATATTTATTATTTTTATTTTGATTATTTTGATCAATTTTAAAAGTAATTGATACACTAAATCACTTTAAATCATTAAAATTATTGTTAAATTTAAACAAAAATATATATTAATAATCTCAATAATAATATTTTATGTGTACTAATTTAAAATATAAATTAAAACAATACACCAAATAATAATAGAAATAATTCAAACCAACGGATTCCACAATTATGCATAATAAAATAATATTTTAAACCAAAAAATAACTGAGGTTAGAGATGTAAATTGATATGCTATCAATATATAAATTTTATGAATTTTTATTTTATTTTTTTATAGGTTAAGACAATAATATAATGATATTTAATAAAATATTTTATTTATTTTAAATAGATATAAAAATTTAAGTAAAATTATAAAAACAATCTATAAATAAAATAATTATTAATTTATTAAATGAATTTTAATCAAATAAGATTTGTTTTGATAAAAAGGGAAAATATATACATTTATATTTTTATTTTAACATTCTTTTCGATTTTTATTTTTAATTAAGATGCACTTCCATTTTTATTACAATTAGATAAGATTTTTATCAATTTTAATAATGTTGATAGACAGAGCTACCTTAATTTATTCAAATTAATTTTAATTTTAAATAAAATATATAATAATATTTTATGTATTATAATTTAAAATAAAAGTTAAAAAATATACTAAAATAATAATAAGAATAAATCAAACCTACAAATTCCAGCATAATAAAATAATATTTTAACTCAAATTGTTACCTTAAATATTTTAGAAATTTATATCACTCCTTTTTATAAAAAAAAAATTTACTGTAACAGTAAATTTTTTTCCTTCAAAAAAGTCCTTACCTTTTTAATCATTAATTTTCAACTTTTGAAAAAAAATACAAATTTAGTATAAATTTTTCTAGTGTTTGTGCGACAGCAAATATATTTATAATATAAATTTTATACAAAAAATTATATATATATATATTTGTTACCTACTAGTTAAATTTTACATTGTTATATTTGATATAAATTTTAATATTTAATTTATAATTTTTTGTTAAAATAGTCATAAATATATTTAATAATATTTTTTTAACTGATGATTTAAAAAAATAAAAATCACCTATAAATCATTTTGATAAAACTTTCTATTCTCTATTTTTTTCAAAAACTTAAAAGTTTGAGTTTAATCATTTTTTTTTAATTTTTGTAAGTATAGTCATAAAATCTTATTTATTTTACGTATTTTTTTAAACAAAAAAATAAAAAATCATAAATTTAATTTAAAAATCTTCTTTGTAAAGATTTAGATTCTTTAAAAACATAAAAATCAAAATAAAAACTTATTATTATAAATACTTAATTAAAAAATTACTTAAAATTATCAAAAAATTAAGATTTAAAATTATTACCAAACATATCTTAAGATTTAAAGAATAATTTGTTCTTATTTACTATTGTAACTATTAAACAATAAAAAATATAATATATTGGGACAATATATGTATAAGTATAGTATATACGCATAAGATATAAAATAAAAACGGAGAAGATTGTGTGCTCAGTTTTAGAGCAAAACGGAGAGAGATGAGGTTAGATATGTAAATTGGTATACGATTAACAAATAAATTTTGTGAATTTTTTTATTTTTATAAGTTTAGATAATAATAGAATGATATTAATAAAAAAAATTATTTTTTAAATATGTTAAAATAGATAAATAAAATTATAAAAATAAAATATAAAAATATAATTTTTTATAATAATTATTAATTTATTAAAAAAATTAAATGAGAAAAGATCTAAATTAATTGTAAACATGTTTAGGAATATTTGACCGGTAGAGTGGATGTGAAATAATTAGAGACAGTTAATCTAGTAATTATAATAATGACTTATAGATTTTAGTTACAGATACTAATCACAAGTTAAGAATAAATAACAATTTTGCTATATTCAATCATGTTTTTCATTTTTCTAACATTTATTAAACAACATATTTAATCTAAAAAATTAAATATTAATATAATTATTATTCTGTTATATTATATAAAATATTAATATTAATTTTTATTTTTTAACTAGTTTATTCATATTTTTCAGTAAAATAAAAGATATAAAATTATATTTTAATTATTTGAATTATTGTGTATTATTATTAAAAATATATATATTTTTATATAATTATATATATATAATAATATTAATATATATTTAATTTTAATTAATTATATTTTAATTATTTTACTAATTATTTTACTTTTATACTTTATCGATTTATTTAAAAAAAACATTTTAATTATCTACAATAACACACATACTACGCCCCTTGCTCGGGAGTATCGTTTCTCGAGCCATTTTCACGAAGATCGAAGATATTATCGTTGTTTTACGGTTTTACCCCTATTCATATTTTTGTTCCTAAAATATATTATATTAATTTATGTTTTTCGCATTTTTTTGTGTAGTGCTTCTTCTGCTTCCTTCCTTTCCTTGAGAGAAAGATAGTCCAAAAATGCTCCAAATTTTCATGGGTGCTTCGATCTATGCCCTCCTCACTTTCAAAGAAATCTCATAGAATAGAAAACCCATGTAAGAAATTTTTTTAATTCACATATAAAATATTGAGTATTCGTCTCTTGTTTTTTAAACAACAATCACTTGCTTTTCTTATATTTTATGCTTCCGATTCATATTTTCGAGCGTTGTATTCTCATGATCTTCAAATTTGAAACGTGTTTTGATCTCTGTGTTTTGTTAAGTGTCAACCCTTAATTTTGCGTAATTTCCATTCGTGTATGTTCTTTACAATTATTTTGATTTTCCTATGCGAGTTAAATTATGAATTTTCTTATTTGGTGGAAGGCCAGGTTCAATGGCCATCTTTTGGGAACTATGTTGGATCTTTATTTTTTTGCGCTATTGCTGTTATGATGATTGTTCTTTGTTTAGCCAGTTTCTGATAGGCTGATCTCGGTTTTTGTGTTTTTTTCTTTTCTTTTAGTCGTTTCTCTGTTTGCTTGCCAAGAGGAGGATATAAATTTTGGCACATTGTCTAGTACATCAAGAAATGCTGATTTCCTGAGGTTGGGTTTCAACTTTCCTGGGTTGAGCTGGAAAGTATAATGGGTAGCTTCATTGAAGAGGAACAATATCGATTTTTTGATGCCCAAGAAGACATTGCATCTATTTCTGATGCTAACTCTGATAGTTCCTGTTCAAATTCTTGTTCCACCAATTGGGTTCCAGACAGTCTATATCAGGACAAATGGATTCGGAGTCCAAAAAGTGTCAAAGAGCGTAGGAATAATTTTTTGAGGTGGATGGGATTGAATTCATGTCAAATGTATAGAGATGATTCGATAGACATGAAAGGTGATAGTCAGGGTAGAGAGTTTGATAGAATAGGAGGGAGTAGTGGGGCAGTGTTGAGAACCACAAGTTCAGGAAACAAGTCCTCTTCAAGTCGGTCGCTGGTGTCATCTGTGTCCGAGAGTAGTTCTGATGTGTCAGGGAATTTGGTAACAAAGGAGAACTTTGTATGCAGAGATGGTAAACTGGTGTACAGAGTGGATTGTAATGTAGAGCAATTGGAGCACTCGGAGAATATTAAAGAAGGCCGCACAGCAGATTTGTGCCGAGGATTTGTTAGAGAGATGGAGGCTCCTCCTTCCTCTCCCTCGTCTCAACAAGTGAGTGATAGAGAGGTGGAGGATGCAAACGGTTTGGTTGGGACTATGAAGAGAATTAAGAAAGGGTGGGCTAATAGATTACGTTCAATGTCATGCATTATAGATAGGCAGGGGATTGCTGATAAATTCAGGGTTAAGGACAATGATACATTTCTAGATTCTAGGTCTCAAAGAGTTAAGGTTCGCCAATGCAGGAAACAGTTGAAGGAGCTGTCAGCTCTTTATATCCAGCAAGATATCCAAGCTCATGAGGGTGCAATTCTGACTATGAAGTTTAGTCCGGATGGCCAGTATTTTGCCAGTGCTGGTGAGGATGGGATAGTGCGAATTTGGCAAGTGGTGGAGGATGAGAGATCTGAACTAGATATTCCAGAAATAGATCCATCCTGTTTGTACTTCACTGTCAATCATCTATCAGAATTGAAGCCCCTCTTTATTCAAAAGGATAAAATGAGTAAATCAACAAGCCCAAGGAAAACATCAGATTCAGCTTGTGTTATTTTTCCTCCAAAAGTATTTCGAATATTGGAGAGACCAATGCACGAGTTTCGTGGACACACCGAGGATATCTTGGATCTTTCATGGTCAGAGAATAATGTAAGTAATAGTTTGAAGTAGAGCTGTGCACTTTCACTAAACTAAGCATAAAAGTTTTTATATTTGTGGATAAGGTAGATATTAAACTTTGATTATTCTCTCTCTGTTTTTTTTCCCTTCCTGCTTTCAGTATCTTCTGTCTTCGTCGGTTGACAAAACTGTTCGTTTGTGGCAAGTGGGATGTGATCACTGCCTCAAAGTTTTCTCCCATAGTAACTATGGTATCCTCCTGATTTTTCTGTTTCCTTCAATTGTTTATGAAATAGTTGCAAAATTAGATTAGCCAGCTTGATTTTATATTTCAGTTGCATCCTCATCTGCATAAAATATCTGCCTCATATTCATTATGTGCTGTACTGCAGTAACTTGCGTTCAGTTTAATCCTGTGGACGATGATTACTTCATAAGTGGTTCAATAGATGGAAAAGTTCGTATTTGGGGAATACCTTGTTGCCAAGTTGTTGATTGGATTGATGTAAGAGAAATAATTACTGCAGTGTGTTACCGCCCGGATGGACAGGTTTGATGATTTTCTTTTTGTTCAATGACTGCAACATCTTGGATGTTTCTCTGTTTTTTTATTTACAATTTTTGCATCATCATGCAGGGTGGAATTATTGGCTCTATTTCAGGCAATTGTCGCTTTTTCCATCTCTCAGGTATGCGTTTGTTATAAAGATTCATGGTCTTGGTCCCCCTCTCATGTTTAATTTTGTAAGAAAAGGTGTAAGAAATTTTAGCTGCATACTCTTTACTCTTTATAACAAATAAAACTAATATTATCTGAACCATGGTCATTATCAATTGTGTACGCAACACCTGTTTCGTTACCTTTTACTTTTTCCATCTCTCAGGTATGCGTTTGTTATAAAGATTCATGGTATTGGTCACCCTCTCATGTTTAATTTTGTAAGAAAAGGTGCAAGAAATTTTAGCTGCATACTCTTTACTCTTTATAACAAATAAAACTAATATTATCTGAACCATGATCATTATCAAATGTGTACGCAACACCTGTTTCGTTACCTTTTAGCCTTTTAGTTGAAACAGAAGTTACTTTCATCTAATTTTTCTCACATCTATGTGGCAGAAGGAATCTTTGAATGAACGAATCTTTGAGATGATACTGAAATGCTTTTACTTATTTGAAACTCATATGGGGTTATTTCCCTTGTCAGATAATCAATTACAACAAGATGCATTAGTGGGCTTGCACAATAAAAAGAAGTCATCGTGCAAAATGATAACAGGCTTCCAGGTAGGTTTTAATTCATTTGCTGCTTTTAATAGGTAGTATTTTATTTTCTCGACGTGCTTGTTAAATTGATCTATCTTTTCTTTCGCTTTTTATTTTTATCTCACGCTTTTTGTCATTTTCTCAGTTTTCTCCACTTGACTCGAGCAGAGTAATGGTCTCCTCTGCTGATTCAAAAGTCAGGGTTCTTCATGGGCTCAATGTAATTAAAAAGTATCGAGGTATGTGAATCCTTTTGCCTTTCATTCTCTAAATTTTATGCAATCTTTGCCTTTTGATATTTTCGGATTTGTTATCGTAAAATTCTTGTTTTGAGTCTCAACTCTCTTCTTTTTCGAGTCCTTGTTAAACTATCCCTCTGTTCTGTTTAGGAATACGTAATGCAGGAAACCAGTTGTCTGCATATTTCACTGCAGATGGGAAACATATAGTCTCAGCTTGTGAGGATTCCAATGTGTATGTATGGAATTGCAGTGATTTGGATGAGAGTGTGATCACTCAAGCAAAAAAGGTCAAGTCTTGGGAGCGTTTTCATTCCTATGCCTCTGTTGCAATACCCTGGAGTGGTATGAAACGTGACAACACAGAGAATGAAGGCCAAATTCCTGTTGCAGAAGAGAGACTATCAGATTCTCTGACTTTGTCTTCACCTCCTTCTTTTACATTGAGTGAAGAATTTGTTTCGGAGCCGTTTTCCAAGGCAGCTGCTACTTGGCCCGAGGAGAAACTTCCCCCATCAAGTCCACAAGCCAAACCAACTAAATTGCATAAATCTCAACTAAAATTTCTTAAATCTTCTTGCCAGAACACGTCCAATTCTCATGCATGGGGTCTGGTTATTGTGACTGCTGGTTTGGATGGACGAATTAAAGCATTCCATAATTATGGGTTACCGTCATATCTATGACATTCTTGTGGCTTGGCATGGTTTTCTGAAATGTCATTCCCTTTGTCAGGCGTTGCTTGTGCATTGCATCTCCGTAGCTGACTTTGTGTTGAAAATCATTTATACGAGAATTGACGTGCAATTTTGGGCAGCAGCCTGAACAGCCATAGCTGATTTTTCCCCGTATACAGATTTTTCTTGTGGGGTTATGCCATGTAGATCTTGAAAATTCACTTGATTTTTGTTCTATTGGCCACAAGTAACCGTCATCATTTTGGATATTATCTTTGGCCAGAATTGGATAAGAATCTAAACTGGTGATAGGAGTTCATTTATATAAAAGGCATTATATTTATGTTGGCCTTTCTACATGATTGAGTTGCTGGTCTGCCATGTTTGATCAGTCTCATGGTAGTTCTTCAGTTGCCTCTCCAATTGTGCAAGTCAGTCGCTTCCATCTTTGATCCTAGTTTTCGAAACCCAGGCAACCACCAGTCCTGTGTAAGAGAGATTTGAGATGTATCTATGGCCGAGCTCTACTATCATTCGTCGTTTGCTTCGAACATCTCTGGGTACCTTTATTTTTAGGGTAGAACTTTTCTCTATTGAATATGAATTTTAGGACTAACACAATTTCAATAACAGTCGAGTTTTAGTGGTTTCTCCATTATTGTTATCTTATATAACCATATATAAATTCCTTTTTGGATTATTTATAATGTAAAAAGTCCTTTTTAGATGAGCATACATGCAAGTGTAATTTTGTTCATGTAAATAAATTATCTCATGCAAGTCGTAATTTTTTTAGCGGTAGCAAAAATGTTACAGAACAATAGAAGCTGAAAACAGACTGTTTTCATATATGATTTAATAACAGGACTCTTATCTATATGTTTTTTTTTTGACAGCACAACTCACACACCCGAGACTCAAAACCAGATTTTTAACATGGTCAAGTGGGCTTATTAAGAATTCAATTTCACAAAGTTTTGTTCAACGATAACTTGGTGCAAACATTGGTCTCGTTTGTGCAAAACCGACAAACCGTTAAGACTTGTTTATGTGCCTTTGATTTTGTGGTGTTGAAAATGCAAGGCATGGGTTCCAAGATTAGAAGACAGGAAGAACAATTACAAGACTAAAAAGTCCTTTTAGCAATAAAAAAACAAAAAGGCAAACAGACAAAGAAGACGACTCGTGTGTATCTAGGCTTAGTCGCTTACCTGTAATCTAAATTGTACGTGATTAACATTTTTTTTCCCATTGTTTTTTTTTCTTTTTTGGGGTAATTGTGAGTCGGTGAAGAAATCATAAGGGCACGTATTCCCAATGCATAATAAGCATTCAAACAAAATTACTTTCTAGGACGAGTTTCAGGACAAAGTTATGTTTTGAGATCGAAATGCATCTCCAACAAATATGTTCTCCTCTCTTCTTTATCTTATTATTGTATCTAATTATATGACTGATCGGTGATATTTTTTTTTTTAAGGAAACACTTAAATTTGTATTTACTTTTATACCCACTGTTTAGATTTTGTGTTAATGTTATCTAAAAAGTTGAATTATTTTGTAAATTTTTAAAATAATTATGACATATGATAAGTTATAAAGATTATAAATATAAAAATATGTATAAAATTAAGTGATATTAATAATATTTTTTGGATTTTTTTTATATACACGTCACAAAAACAACTTAATAGGAAAACATCTTAACTAACGCAATTGAAACTTATATAATATATAATAATAAAAATTGCATTTAATATTATTGATTGAGATCCATTAGTATGTTATTAATCTTAATATATTTATAATTATAGATTCAATATTATTAATTGAAATTCATTAATATGGTATTAATCTTAATATATTTATAATTATAGATTCAATATTATTAATTGAAATTCATTAATATGGTATTAATCTTAATATATTTATAATTATAATTTAATTTAAACGATATTTATTATGAAATGATTAGTTAAATTATTTTTAATAATAAAAATATATAAATTAGATACAATAAATATTATTTTTGTAATTATATATGATATTTTATTTTTGTTTAACCTTCGTCTACTTTTTCTTTCTTTATGTAACAAGCATCTCCTTGTTATTTTATTCTTATTTGATTTATGAATAAAGTATAACTCCCTTAGAGTTTCATTTTAACACCTACTCAATCACTAAATATATTTTCAATTTTTTATAACATGATAAGTATATGCTTAATACAACAATATTTACAACAATAAATTTTGAAATATATATGTAGAAAAAACAAGAAATAACTCTACACAAAAGAGTTCTCTAGTTTGTATTATTTTCTTCATGTTTTCATTACAATTGTATAGCTATTTATAAGGAAATTTTATTCCTTCAATTACTCTTTAAATTAAGCATTCCTTGATTTACTCCTTAAATTAAGCATTCTTTGTTTTACTCCTTGAATTAAGGATTCCTTGTTTTACTCCTTGAATTAAGGATTCCTTGTTTTACTCCTTGAATTAAGGATTCCTTGTTTTACTCCTTGAATTAAGCTCCTTGTTTTATTCCTTGAATTAAGGTCCTTGTGTTTATTCTTTGAATTAAGAACTAATATCCAATACTCCCCCTCAAGCTGGATCCAGAAGATTTATGGATCCAAGCTTGGACAAAAGTCGTTGAAATTGATGAGAAGCCAAGGGCTTGGTGAAGATGTCAGCCAGTTGGTCGAAGCTTTTTGTATAATGTGTCTGAATCACCTGTGATTGAACTTGTTCACGAACGTAATGACAATCAACTTCAATGTGTTTCGTCCTCTCGTGAAACACTGGGTTTGATGCTATATGCATAGCTGCCTGATTGTCACAAAATAAGGACATAGGAAGAGTTGTAGGAACACCTAAATCACACAGAAGACCTTTAAGCCATATCAACTCACACGCAGTTGAAGCCATTGCACGATACTCTGCTTCGGCACTTGATCTGGCAATCACAGTTTGCTTCTTACTCTTCCATGTGACCAAGTTTCCACCGACAAATGTACAGTAGCCAGTGGTGGACTTGCGATCAATTGCATTCCCTGCCCAATCAGCATCACAATACCCCATGATTTGTGTGTTGTCATTCTTCTTCATGATAATACCACGACCCACTGATCCTTTTAAGTAGCGTAAGATCCTTTTAACAAGGGTCAAATGCTCAAGTGTTGGGGAGTGCATGAATTGGCTCACAATACTTACAGAATATGTGATGTCAGGTCTGGTGATTGTTAGGTAGATTAACTTACCAACCAGTCGTTGGTAATAACTTATATCCCTGAGTGGCGTGCCCTTCAAGCTAGGTTTGAGCTTGCTGTCAAGAGGGGTAATGGCTGGTTTAGCATCGCTCATGTTAGCTTCCTTAAGCAAATATAGGATATATTTCCTTTGGTTAAGAAAGAGTCCCTTGTGCGAGGTTGCCATTTCTATACCAAGAAAGTACTTCAATATCCCAAGGTCTTTAATTGCAAACCTTTGTTTGAGGGACTATTTGAGGTTGAAAATCTCGTCAGCATTATCACCTGTAATTATCAGATCATCTACATAAATCAGCACAACCAATTTGCCCATAGCTCCTGTGCGAACAAATAGTGAGGAATCGGCATTGCTGCTTTTGAAACCAACACTAGTGAGAACTGAGCTTAGCTTGGCATACCAAGCTCGTGGGGACTGTTTCAAACCATAAATGGATTTGTGCAATTTGCACACTAAATCCAGTTCATTGCTTTGAGGATGCCCAGGTGGCAATTTCATATAGACTTCTTCTTTGAGATCACCATGCAAGAATGCATTCTTCACATCCATTTGGTACATGGACCACCCCTTGTTTACAGCCACAGACAGTAACACTCTTACCGTGTTCATTTTTGCAACAGGTGCAAATGTTTCTTTGTAATCCACCTCGAATGTTTGAGTGAATCCCCGAGCCACCAATCTTGCTTTATACCTCTCAATTGATCCATCTGACTTGAATTTGAGCTTATAGATCCATTTGCAACCCACAACTTTCTTGCCTTTTGGAAGTTTGGTGATGCTCCATGTGTTGTGTTGATCTAGGGCTTTAAGTTCTTCTTGCATGGCTTCCTTCCACACCTCTTGGCTGTTGGCCTCATGAAAGTTTTGAGGCTCACTGTAACTCGATATAGTGCTGAGGAATGCGGCATGGGTTGGTGTCACTCTCTTATATGACACATAATTTGAGATGGGATGTGTGGGTTTGTAGGTGACAAAGTCTTGAAGTCTTGTGGGAGGTTGCCTAACACGCATTGGATTACGTCGTGGAGCAGAAGGAGTTATCTCACACTCGTTCACATCTTGTACCATATTGTGAGGATCATCTTGATTATCACCACCTTCATGCAGTGTACCATTAAGACGAGACCCTTCATTGTTACTTTCAGTGAGAGATGCATCAATGTTGACATGGCTGGGATCTTGTTGTTGTGGAGCCTCAAGTTCGATTCTTGGTAATGGAAACACATCCAAGATGTCATCCCCTTGACTTGTGATTTCATGTGACTTGCTAAAAAAAGGGTTAGTTTCATAAAATCGAACATCTTTAGACACAATTAATCTCCTAAGTTGGGGATCATAACACTTATATCCCTTTTGTGTAGATGAATAACCAAGAAAAATACATTTAACAGCTCTAGGATCCAATTTATCTCGATGATGAGATTGAATATGTACAAAACAGATGCAACCAAAGACTCTAAGGTGTGAAAGGTTAATTTTCCTTCCTTTCATGACCTCTAGAGGAGACTTGAAATCTAAGACTCGACTGGGTAATCTATTGATGATGTAAGCAGCTGCCATAACCCCTTGGGACCAGAATCTCTTTGGTACATTCATTTGTAGCATTAATGCTCTAGTTTTTTCAAGTAAGTCCCGATTTTTGCGTTCAGCTACACCATTTTGTTGAGGTGTGCCAACACAACTTGTTTGATGCATAATGCCATGAATGCTCAAATATTGTTTCATGATATGGGACATGTATTCGGTGCCATTGTCAGACCTTAAGGTTTGAATTTTAGAAGAAAAGTGATTTTTAAAAAGATTATGAAAGTCCTTAAATACTTCCATAACTTCATTTTTAGACTTTAAAAGATATAACCATGTGACTCGAGAGAAATCATCAACAAAAATCACAAAATACTTATAACCATCAAAAGATTCATTAATTGGTCCCCATACATCTGAATGAACTAGTTCAAAACACTTACTAGCCCTAGACAAGGAAGAATTAAAAGGCAATCTAGTGGCCTTAGACAAGTGGCAAGTTTCACATGCAATTTCATCATTTCCTAAGTTTGGAAATAAAGTTGACAAAATTGGTAGAGAAGGGTGAGCTAAACGTTGATGCCACAATTGATTATCTTGGATAGGATTAAACTTAGCTTGAAACCCTCTGGGATTGCTCTTGGATATGTAATAGAGACCATCTAAGTAAAACCCTTCACCAATCGTCTTTTTGGTGACACAATCCTGAAAAATGACATTGTGAGGAGAAAAAATGGCTAAGCAATTCAAGGTATTTGTGATTTTTCCTACAGACAGAAGTTGGAAAGGAAAGGAAGGTACATATAAAACTGCCGACTCGATTTCATCTGACATTAATTTTATTTTTTCCTTTCCTAAAACCTTTACATTCTCACCATTTGCAATTGAAACTTGTGAAGGATTTGCTAATTTTTCAAACTTATGAGACTTTGACACATGGTTTGTCATATGATCTGTGGCACCTGAATCTACAACCCAAAAATCATGCAACATATTTATTTTAAGAGCAGTTTTAAAGGCTTTTATGATACCTTGCATGTCCTCTTGTGGTATGAGTTTTGTATCTGCCAAGAAGCCCGCAAACTTGCCTAGCAATGCTGTCGAGTTTCCTTCTTCTATGCTATCTACACAGTCAATTCTAGCTCCTCTTGTCTTGCTTTGAAGATACAACATAAACTCATTCATGAGTTCAGCTGGATTCGCTGTGAAGTTCTTGAATGGATCAGACCCATTAGAGGTAGAGGCAAAAGCATGATTAGCACGGAGTCCAGTACGATTTACTTTCTGTAAACCCTTATCCTTTATAAAATCAGGTTTTAATTCTGGATGTAGAATCCAACATGTGTCCTTAACATGGCCCGTATGGTTGCAATGTTGACACTTCAAGTTTGGATGCTTCCCTTTGTACTTCCTCTCGTTGGTTAGATAGGCTCTTGCCTCAGGTGAACTAGCCATTGTATCCTTGTTCATGACTTTCCTTCTTACTTCTTCACGTTGAATTGTCGCACATACATTGGTGAAGGAAGGAAGTTCAGTATTCATGAGTATATGGCATCGTATATCTTCATATGTTGAATCCAGACTGGACAAAAGTTGAAATATCTTATCTTCTTCCGCTCTCTTTCGTAGCAGAGCTACATCGGTTGTATGAGGACGATATATTTCCAACTCATTCCACATGCTTTTCATGCTTCCTAAGAGTTGTACAAAAGGCTTGCCATCTTGTTGCAGATCTGAGATGTCTTTCTTTAATTGAAAAACTCGTGCAGCATTATTTTGACTGCCATACATTTCCTTGACCGTCTCCCATAGTTGGTATGCAGATTCAGAGTAACTGAATATTTCAGCTAATTTACGTTCCATGGAATTTAGGAGCCATGACATAACCAGCTGATCCTTACTAAGCCAGGATTCATAGGTTGGTGAGGAAACATCAGGTACTTCGATGCTTCCATTTATGAACCCTAACTTGGACCTTCCACCTAGAGCCAGAGACACTGCTCTTGACCAAGGCAAGTAATTAAACTCATTCAACAAGACTGAGCTTAATCTTTGATTTGGGTTGACATCCACCTCATGCATATTCATGAAGGAAAGCACTGATGAACTTTCAGCTTCTGATCCTAGCGGCTTTGTCTTCAGCCATTTCAAAGATTGAAGATGCTAAGATAATAATAAAGCAGAAGCAAGTTAATTTTCCTGCTCTGATACCATGTAGAAAAAACAAGAAATAACTCTACACAAAAGAGTTCTCTAGTTTGTATTATTTTATTCATGTTTTCATTACAATTGTATAGCTATTTATAAGGAAATTTTATTCCTTCAATTACTCTTTAAATTAAGCATTCCTTGTTTTACTCCTTGAATTAAGGATTCCTTGTTTTACTTCTTGAATTAAGGATTCCTTGTTTTACTCCTTGAATTAAGGATTCCTTGTTTTACTCCTTGAATTAAGGATTCCTTGTTTTACTCATTGAATTAAGCTCCTTGTTTTATTCCTTGAATTAAGGTTCTTGTGTTTATTCTTTGAATTAAGAACTAATATCCAATAATATATCAAAATTTACTTATAATTCTTTTTTTTTTGTTGGAAAAATCGTAAATGACCAACAATAAACCCAATTGATAAAAGGGTTATCTCAAATTCATCCGTTGCTTATAATTAACTTTCCATGTATCGATCATCGAGTGTGTATTTCTAATCCTTCATTGTTGACTTAGTGAAGCTTTCATTTTCCTCCTTCGTGGATATGGTGCCAAAACAATGAAAGATTGGTGTTTTTCTTTCTTTTTTCATCCTCTGTATTTACGGCGGCGCTGTAGTCTTTCAATTTGCTAAACTAATTCAATGAAAGTAATCTGTGTTGAGTCAGACAATGTCGGCGTTTTCATTCATATAAAATATGATGAAAAACTTTCATTTTCATCATTAAGCATCAAAATACAGAAGTGACAATTCCAGGCCAGCTAGTGGATATCACTAATTAATATTTTACGATTGATTAATAAAGAAGTTTCTTTGTTTTTATTAGGCACTGGTAATGTGTTGTAAGGTATTATTAAATATATAATAATTTTTTAAAACGCCTAATTGTGGGGGTGTTTTGTTAGTTGGTTCCTTCCGAACTACTTTTAATTAGCTGCCATTCCTTGGATTTCTAAATATACCAACTATTCTTGATCTGCTTATCAAATAGACAAAGAATGCGGATGCAAACTTGAATATATAAATGTGAGGAAAAAATTATATATTAGTCCATAAATAAGTTATATTAAAAAAATAACGCAAAGAATTAGAATTTCTTGTTAGTATACTAATAAACAAGAGTTTATAGATTTTAAAATCTAAATAATATTGATTAGTATAATAGTAACAAAATGTAATTTTCAGTACGTATAACCATAACACCATTGACTATATCATGATATTGTTTTTTAAATGATTGTCAAATTTCACTTAATAATAAAATGTTTCATTAATTAGTGTTATATTTTCTTATAAAATATTAATTTACATAAAAAGTAAAATAAGTAAATAATCACATCGATAAAAATATCACATTTCATGCTAAATATTTGCCAATTGAAAATTCTTCATTAGAGTTTTAAAGATTTATTAGTATTTGAAAAAAATAATATTTAATTTATATATTTTATATTTTAAATTAATAAAATTTATGTTAAAAATAAAATATTTTAAAATTATATTTAATAGATATTAAAATGAGTTAAATAATTATAAATATAATTAGATTTTTTTATGATAATTAAATAATTAAATAAAATATTTTTTTAGAATAAATTTTATTTTTTATTAATAATAGTTGAGTTAACAAGTAAATATTAAAAAAAATTATTTAAACTTATTAAAAAAATTAAATATAAAAATTTAATGGAACGAAGAGTATAAATTATTTCAATACTACCTATAATTTATGTGTGAAGGAACGTACGGTTCTGATTAACTTCACCTAGATTGTGACCATTAATATTCAAATTAAATTATTTCTTCAAAGGTATAATTTTCTTTATTATTTGAAACTTAAATATTCAACGCATATTTTCAAGTTATATTATTAATTTTGATTAAAAGATTAAGTAATAATATTATCATAATTATTTTTATTATTAACACAATAAGATTATATAAATTATTTATTATATTTTTAAAATTAATTAAATTATAATATTATTATCCGTAAATAAACTTATCAATAATAAAGAATAATTATAATAATAAAAATTTTGATTGTAACGATGTCGATGTAAAAAGTTTTTTTTTTAATAATTAATCACTTCACATGCATGAGCTTATATGACAGTTACGTTTACCAACAAATCAATCATAATAAGTTCATAACTATTCATCATTATCATTTTACTTTTTTTTTTTTTAATTTAATGTTTAGATGGGATGAGACTTCTATATATATATATATAGAGAGAGAGAGTATAGACACACTGAAACAGATACAGAGGGATTGGGTAAATATTGAATGAAGGTGTAATTCTTCTTTGTAATATTTCTTGCTCAAATGAGTATTCCAGACATATACAACTTCATCTTTCTCATGATTATCGATCTTATTACATACATACTTTAGTTTGATTTTGGCTTGGTATTGCTTCTGGATCCTCATTTGAGCAAGCAATGTTAAAATGTGAGAAAAGTACTTTATTGAAGAAGCTTATTTTGCTGCCTAGCTCTCTATCTATGTATGATCTAGGTAAGTTGATTCAAATTTACAGTTCAATTTTTTTTTCATAGCATAAGGGCACATATTTTTATACTAATGTTAGTGAATTTTTTAATCAACTACTTTTAACAGTTTTTGTTTTTAATTGACTATTTTTTAATAAATTTTAGGTGAGATCTAAATTTAATAAATAAAATGATATAGAAGATTATTCATTTTAAATAATTATGAAAAATTATGATATTAAAATCAATATTCAATCAATTTTTTTTATTAACGATATAACAAATTTTTATTAAAAAACTACATATATAACTTTACATAAATACAAATAAAACAAAATTAAAAAATAGTAATTAGCATATAAATAATATATTAGGTGTTAATTTTTTACTTACTTTTTTTTGAATATTTTTAAATATTAATTTTATCTTTACATTTTTATAAATTTTACTTATATCATAGTCCTTAAACTTTAAAGTAGATATGAAACTTAAATACTTAAATGTGTTCGTGCATTTTAACGTCCTTGGATACTTAAATCATGTAAAAAAAAAGTGATTTAGGTTATATATTTATTTAATTTTTTTTCTATTATTTTAGTTATAATTTATTTAGATTAAAATATTTTTTAATTAATATAATTAAAATTTTAAAAAATATATTTTATTCTTATATCATAAATTTTTAATAATTATAAAATTAAACTAATAGAAAAAATAAATATATACGACTTTGATACTATTTATCACAAGAAGGAAAGACATGAGTAACATGATATCAAATTTTTTTTTATTAAAGTACGTAATTAATTAAGTACGACTGTACGAGTAGGTATTGTATTAATTAGTGTACGATATATATGTACAACTAGGAGTTGTCTTCTAAACGCTAAAGGAAATTTTTCTTATTCTTTATCCATCAAATAATCAATATACGATTGATTGAGAATATTAATAATGATAGAAATATTAATATTATCTAATTTAAGTAATTTTATTTTTATATTAATTATTAAATATTAACTTTGATATTAAATTAAGTATAATTTATAAATATTTGTGAATTATATAATTTATTTTTATATGAAAATATAATGGAGATATAATTATATAAAGTTTGTCATAATTTATTTTATTACATGTCATAATTGTTTTAAAAATTGAAAATTTAATTTAATTTTATAGATAATATTAATATGTAATAAAATCTAAATGATTTGGGTACAATTTTGTGTGTCCTTAACATGTCTGTAAATAATGGTAGTTAACTTAATAGTCTATTAATAAAACTCATTTTTATATTGTTTATGTATAGATTTGAATTACATTAAATACAGTTTGTTCTAAAAAGATATTTTCAGTACAAAAATTGTATGTATTTTTTCTTGCATAATATTTTATGTGTACCACGATCAAGTAAGTATCGATTGAAGCCTGGATTACCTGGTCTGATTAAACTTGTCTTCTCGGTCAAGTTTAAATAAATCCTACTCGATCTTATTCAAATAGTTTTAATATTAAAATTAGGATTAAATATTTATAATATGAGTTTGTTCTGAATTAAGCATGATGTACGAGTTAAACTTAAAATTTTATAAAATGTATAAATCTTTAATTATATATGTTATTATTTATAATTTCTTGCATTATTTAAAATCGAATATTGAAATAAATTAATTCAAACTTCAAAAAAGTTAAGTCAAAACTTATCTCATTGTTTCAATATTAAGCTTTGGGTGTGTAATTTGAATTTTTTTTATGTGGTTCAATCCAACAATATACGTTACTTGATAATATTAGTGTCGAGTCTTGTCTGGACCTAAAATTTTTATTTCAATAAATAATTTTTTTTTTAATTTACATCTTAAATATAACATATTATATTATAGGACAAATGCGAATTATTGTGTTGTAGATTTTTCTTTAGAAATAACCTCAATGTCATTGTACATAACATTTTGTACTTTTTAGTATTTTTTTCTTTGGTAACAAAAGAACAATTATATTAATTACTAGCTTCCTCACTTATAATGTGATAGACATTACGAGGAATATCAATAACATTAAAATTATTATAATTTTACATTGTTAAATATCCATTTGGCTACTCGTGAGTTAAAGCATTATAAAATCTTGGTATCCAATTAATAAAAAAAGTATGAAAATTAACTAATAATTGGTAAAACTTCGTCTAAGTATTGATTAGCTTCATAAACAAGTTACGAAGAATATACATAATATACATAATAATGGATTTACAATCTCTTTTAATAATTATAGTTGAAACGTGTAATACACTTATCACATCAATAACTAAGATAATAGTTATGAATTTTATCACTTTTAAGAATTTTAAATCATATTTATAAAACATTACAAAAATTATCTATTAATCCCACGTAACCATAGAACACATACTATCTCTTAAACTAACATAAAAATTGAACTTAACACAACCTTACGAAGGTTTATGCCATGATCCGAAGGAGTTACATAACCAAAATGTCTCATTCTAATGATCTTTTCTTTGGTTAAAATCAATTGAGATTGGATTTTTTTTATGTTATATAGAAAGACATCTATCAACTTTAAAGTTTGGTTATGAGTTTGAAAAAAATAACTCATTTCTAATCCTCCAAATTGCATTAAGAGTCAAAGTCAATAATAATGATTTAGTTTCCATTCTCGTAGTAAGAACATTAAGACGATTTAGACATAATTGTATAAAAGAGATGATGTTAAGCTATCTAAAGGTTTCTAATCTCATACCCCTTTCAAATTCACCAAAGTTTGCTTAAAAACGGACATGTAGTAAATAGATATTTTACTGTATCAATATCTAATTCACATAAAAGTCAAATGATTTAAGTGGGATACAAATTTAACAAAGTTAACTTTGATTGCCAATACATTTGATTCCACTTTCTAAATTAACACTTTATATCTCTCATGAATTTTAGCTTTTCAAAGTAATTTCTAGTTAAATAGTTGACAAATATCTACTACTTTAGTAGTAAGATAATAGTTAGACTTGACGGGAAAAAAACATGTTTTATTAGGAGACCATATAAATTTCTCTTAAATTACCACTTGAACTTCTCAATTTTCTAATTAAAGATCATGTATGATCATTAAAGATTATTGAAATTAAAGACCAATTCCAACCAAGAGGATTGGTTAAATCATTTACATTGAGATTCTTCGAAAGCAGAATAGCTTTATTTCTTGGTTTTTGTATGAAATCATGCAGCTCATGTGCTCATGTATGTTTAGTAGCTATAATAGACATTTCATTTCCTACTTGTAATAGACCAACTTGTAATAAAATTTTGGTACCACAAATACCTTTCCAAATAAAGAAGTCAGATTGTTTGACTCTTGTTAACATAAAATCTTGAGAATGACAATGTTTTTATCTTAATGCGTGCACCCAAAGCTTGTTTGAATTAATAACCATATTATGCCCCAATTTAACTAAAAAAACTTAACTCATTTGATGGAATATTCAAAATTTCAAATCGTCAGCCTTTTTAAGTTTATAGATAGATTTTCATATATATAAGCACAAAAATAATTTAAATGAGAATAAACCTTTTTATATATAGTTTTTGGTATTTTGAAGGTACTTATTAATAAAAAAAATAGGTTGATATGAATTTGTATTATTATTTATATTTTAGATTGAATTTTATTTGTAATTTTATTGTTATTTTTATTATATCCTTAATGAACACAATATTATACATATGCCCAACTAAAAGTTAAGGACCTTATTTTGAGTATATGTGACTAATTTTATATAATAGAGTTGGATAATTGTTTAACCAAGTATATGAATAAGTGTAGAAAAAATATGTGTAATCACTTATTCAAATATATATTAATCGACAATTGAGATTATATATTGATTAAACTTTGATCAGTTAGTCGTGTATCCAATTTGACTATAGTGAGTATGATCATCGGACAATTAAAATTTGATAATAATGAGTATGATCATCGGTTAATTAAAATTCGACTAGTTAAATAAATGTTTAATTTAGTTGGATATGTGTCCAACTTTGTTCCAATGAGTAGACAACGAGTGCTTAAAAAGCACTAAAATTATCATAATTTTATTTACTTTAATTAATTAAATAAATTTATATTTCTATGATTTTATCATATTTTTATATAAATTTATATTTTCGGAATCACGAGTATTTTATTATTATTTTTCAAGTATTTTAGTTCAAAAATAACTTAAAAACTCGAAGAAAAAATAATGGATTCAATATATCACAAATATATTGAGAAAATAAATAAATAAAAGTAAACAAGATGGAAAAATTGGACAAAATAGGTCAAATATGTCAAAAATGCCAAAATTGTACACGCAATCGCCTAGTCGCACCCAATCCTGTGCCATGCTGCACACGCGCCAATACATAGCTGCGCATCACGACGAGTTCCGCGTGCGCACCTACTCACTGCTTGCTATGTCCTGCGCGCGCCAGCCACTATCTACCGCGCCGACTCAAATTTTGAAATATTTTCCCTCATTTTTTGGTTTTTCTCATCTATAAAATGACCTTCTTTCCCCATTCCAAAACACACAATAATTTTCTGAGATCTTTCTTTCTCTAGAAAGTTTTCTTTTTTTTAGTTTTTATTTTTAAAGTTCTTCTCTTTTTTAGAGGAACTAATTATGTTTTTATAAATTTTTATTTTTTAATTCTATAAGTAGATATGCAAATCCGTTTGGATTCTTTTAAGATATTATTTTAATGGATTTTTTACAGTTATCATTTTATATTTTATTATTATATGTTATATTTAATTTGTCTGTGATTAAATTTAACATGACTGGCTATTTTTAAATATGATATAATTATAATATTGTTATGCTTGCAAAATATTAAATAGGTAAAACACTTTTATAAAATAAATTGATTTTATTTTTATTCAAGATTTTATATTAAGGATGTTAGAGAAAAATACATTATTTTTCATTACAAACTTAAATCTAAAAATTAGATTTTAAGGTTTAATTATTCGGTCTAATTTAGAGTAGTGCTATTTTATTTGTTGGTACAATCACTCGGTAGTTAGAATAAAAATTTATTTCAAATTTTTTTTATAAGAACTATTATTCAAAAATATATTGACGACATATTTTCAATATTAGTTTTAAAACTTGAAAAATTAAATTTTTAGGTTTAATTTAGACACCTTGAATCAAGTCTAATTATTTGACTCCACCTAAAGTTGTGATTAGATGTTTTGTTATTTTCTTATAAATAAAGTTAAAATTTAATATTTAATTAATTAATAGGCCCCATCTAAGGATATTAGTTTGTTAATATTAAACAAAAGAATTTGGGATTTGACTAAGGACACTTTCGTACCAAAAAGGGAAAATCAACAAATATTAATTTATATATTTAATAACCTAAATAATACGAGGAAATATAATTAACCTAATTATTATATCATTAAATACTCCATTGTTATGAACGATAAAATTTGCATTATTGTTTATTGAATTTATATCTATGTTTATATTTATTTTTATGTTATTAGATTAAGAAACAAAGAAACCAAAATATTGTGACAGGATGTTTAAGATTTAATTTTGTTTTTAAGATTTTGAATAATAAATTAAAAACCACATAAATTGTTTCCTTAGATCGATCTTAGGAGTATACTTATCATTTTTTATAAAATGATTTGTGCACTTACGAGAGTTTTACAAATAATAAAAATACAAAAGAGTAATTTTCGTAAGATCGATATTTGTAATGCCAATCTTGCGATTTCATTATCATCCATCAATAGGGTCACCACTGACCAAACTTTGACCTATTAGACAATTTTCAAATTAGTTGGACATATATCTAATTTAGTTATGAAGACTCGGGGTCACCATCTCATCAAAATTGACAAGTTTATCTAATTTAATTTTCCATGTGTGTAACTAGGCTCTGACAAGTGAGATCATTAGTTAACTAAACTCTAGTTATTTGGACAAACGTCTAATTTTGATTGAATAAATTGGATAAATATATAGTTAAAATTAAATTATAAATGATAAATAAAAATTAAGACCATTTTTATCACTTTGTATAAAAAATCAAGTAGTGCAGAGATCGTATTTAATTTTTTATTAATATAAATTATTATAGCACATAACAATAGTAACAATAAAAAAAAAATTGTCTCTTTCATTAGAACAAGGCTTAAAAAATTAAAGCTTAAAAAATGTCAAAATTAAGGTGTTCGTTCAGTATATGAAGAACATAATCATATGGATTCAAATATATTTTTAAGTGCCATTTGTGTCCCTAACTCATATACTTTGAGGATAAGGAGAATTTCTTTTCATCTCAAGTTTAGCCACTGGAGTGTTATAATTTAATTATATTTTAAAAATAAAGATGACAGTTTCAATCAATTAGATTTTGATTTAAGTATTATCTCTATTGAGATTTCATTCCAAATTGAGATAATTTTTTTATAAATAAAATGTTATAAAAATTTCTTAGATCATTTATATCATTTAATTTTTTAAATTAAAAATAGTATCATTTAGTCTCTTAAATTTATAAAAAGTATTAATTAAGAAAAAATAATATTATTTTTCTGTCAATTGATTAAAAACGATTAAAACATAAGTCTTTAATAATAGTAAAATTTCAATTAATATATTTATTTTTATTATTGTTAAAGATTCGTATTTTAATGACATTTTAATTATTTTATCAAAAATATTATTTTAATAAAAAAATATTAAAATAATAAAATTTATTCTTAATATGCTCTTTTTATAAAGTTAAGTGACTATTTAACACCATTAATGATTTAAGAAAATAAACGATATAAATTACATAATTTAAAAAACTTATGTATTACTTCACATAAAGGCAAATCCAAGTCAATTTAATTTACACATCTTAAGCACAATTTTCCCTCTAATTTGGTGTTCAACTAGCAATGTTCATTTAAAGGTTTATTTTATAATGATTTTATCTCAATTTTTTGAATTTTTTCAAGTGATTTTTAATCTGATATGTTTGATAACAATTTATGATTTTGATTTTCATTTTTTGAAGAAATAACTAACCAATACGGGATGATTAATAAATATTTAAAAATAATATTTTTGAATTAGATTTCTTATATTTGATTTTTTATTTTCCTAAAATGTTTTTTAGAATTTGTAAATAATAATAATTTTTTTAAGTTTTTGATAAAAATATAAAGTATTATCAAACAATTTATAAGTAATTTTTTATTTTTTTAAATAACTAAATATATTGATAATTATATTTATAAAAAAATATAAATAATAAAATTAATTATTTAATCATAAATTATTTAAGTAATTTACTTAATCTTTTTAAAATCAATGAAATATAAATTGAATCAAAGTGCTATGAGTTTTTTTTTTCGAGAATAACCATAGAAGATAAATAAAACATAAAAAAGTAATTAATAGATCAAAAGAAATGAAAATAACATATAAAAGATTTAATAGTTATTTTTAAAAATATAACATCTTTAAAATTTATGATATTAATGATATTTAATTAAAAAATGTTTAAAATATAGTTTATTAATTTTTTTTTAATAATAAAATATACTAAGTAGGTATAAATTGTATTATTTTTATAATTAAATATTTAAATATCATTTTATTATTTTTTCAAAAATTAAACGGCCCAACTTTTATGTAAAGAGGTGTATCTTACATCCGGATGTAAAGATTGACTTTTCATGCTGTCGAAATCGTTTGATTAATAAAAATCGTTACATAACAAGGCAAGGCAATGTACGATCAAGATTAGAGCAAGTTATCAATAACCTAAACAGGTCCGCACCAGATTACTATCAAAAGCGCGGGAGTGCGCATTACAGTCCTTGTAACGACCACCAAGTCCAACGAAAGACCGCCTCAGCTATCTATACATAACAGAGCGCTCTGTTACATCCGGTACGTTCTCTCTAAAAACAAGTCCGATTTTTGACGGTCTGTGTCTTATTTATAGAGAAAGACGATTCTTCTAGGATTTATTCTTCCATTTTTCTGTCTTTCCTTGATACTTTATTACAAATACTAGAAAAGCAAAAGAGTAGATGGTGCCGCATCTAGTACTGATTCTAGGGGACCAATGGGACCAGTCTTCAGCACCTTTTCTATGAAGAGGATTTCGGTTAGTGATTTGTAAGGTTCTCAGAAGTTTTTAATTTTGAAGATTATAGACTTATAGAGTATACATTGCCCTGCATTAGGTTTATTTTGGAGATGGTTTTCATGCATTTTTCTTTGATGATATGTACATATTGTTGACATTTTTTTGTCCTTGCATGTCTCATCCCTGGATTTCTCATTCAGATGTTGCTTACACACATTTGTGAACCCATCTACTTGTGTTTGCCTATCGCCAAGCGTAGTCCTTGAGGGCTTAATATTTTCTTCTTCTTTTACGTTACTATCGCCACGCATGGTTCATGAGGGCTAGCCCTTAATCTCTTCTCTTCTTTTAAGTCAGTATGTGTTTGTGTTATGATTTTTAGTCACTTATGTTGTAGAATTCCATTATTCCTTCATACAGATGGTTACAGAGTTATTATTGAGATGCTTATTCGAATACTTCTGCAGGGAATACTGATACGAATAACTCTCCAGCAGCAGTACTTTTGAAAGCGTATTTACTATTATTTAGTGGTACTTTTGTAACTATGAATGAATGCTGATGGCATTTCAAAAAGTTCCTGTTTTACTTGTCAGCAAGATGGATGCTATACATGCATTTGACAGAGATGGGGAAATGGAAAATCTGATAAAGTGCATTGAAAGTGGAGCCATAGTCAATTCAAAGGGTTTGTTTTATTTTGCCTGTCTCCGTCAATTTCAAAGAAATTATTAAGATTTATGCCACTGTTGGGTTTGATCAATATTTGTTTAGTTACTCTCTCTTTTATTGGATTTCTTGAATTGAGGTTTGAATGTTGTAATTATTTAATTTTGATTGGAGAATAAGCTTTGCTCATAATGCGTATGAAGTTCAAAGTGAATCGGAGAATAGAAAAGGAGGCTGTCTGCTTGGTAATTGTATTCTAATATTTCCTGTTGTTATTGCAGATAGCGAGGGTCGAACACTTGCATTGGGCTGTAGGTCTTGGCCATTTCAATGTGACGCAGCTTCTTCTTAGCAAGAATTCTAATGTCAGTGCAAAGGTATAAAGTTATAGCATATTTCCTTGCAGGGGGTGGGGAATGAGGCATGCAAGGAGTCTAGAATCCTATTATTTCCATGCTACCGTTTTACCGGCTGAGGTAAAATTCAGGAGCATAGTTGTAGTTTTTTGGTGAAGATCTTGATTAAGGCCTAACTCTGCATAGAGCAAAATGATTTTCCTATAGGTTTCAGATTGATTGTTAAAGTGGTTGTCTTTTCATCCGAATTTCTCTACTTTGATATCTAAAGGATAGTGAGGGCCAAAACCCTTTGCGTTATTCTGGTACTTGTGATCACAAAGACATTGTTGAGTATCTTGTAAAGTGAAATCTGAAGAAATCCATGGTCTAATTCCCTCCAAAATAGCTCTCAAAGAGGAAGGGTTGTTATATATTTATAAGTGCACCAAAAACCCAACGTTCAGTCGATGTGTGACTTCAACACTCTCCCTCACATCGATTTCCGACCGGGGATATGGAGCGCCTCCCCCTTACATCGGTGCAGGTTCCATCCCCTACAACCGGTTGGGTACCAACCAAGTCACCTGACTCTGATACTATGAAGAAATTCATGGCCTAACTCCCTCCAAAAGAGCTCTCAAAGAGAAAGTGTTGCCATAAAATTATAAGTGCAATAGAAACCCAATGTTCAGTCGATGTGGGACTTCAACACTCTCTCTCACATCGATTTCCGACCGGGGATATGGAGTACCTCCCCCTTACACCGGCGCAGGATCCATCCCCTACAACCTGCCAGGTACCGACCGAGTCACCTGGCTCTGATACCATGAAGAAATTCACGACCTAACTCCCTCCAAAAGGGCTCTCAAAGAGGAAGGGTTGTCATAGACTTATAAGTGCAGCAGAAACTCAACGCTCAGTCAATGTGAGACTTCAACAATGAAGAAATTCATGGCCTAACTCCTTCCAAAAGAGTGTTGAAGTCCCACATCGACTGAACGTTGGGTTTCTGCTGCACTTATAAGTCTATGACAACCCTTTCTCTTTGAGAACTCTTTTGGAGGGAGTTAGGCCATGAATATCTTCATGGTATCTCTTAGAAACACATGCCTAATTCTGAACCCAAAAGCTAGCTTATGAGGTAGAGAGTTGCCCATACTTATAAACAGCACTGGTGTCTTACTCTTAGCCAATGTCGGACTTAACATCCCCTCTCCACATCGGCTAAAGTCCGAATTTACGGTACGGTCCGGATTTACGGCACGAGGGCCAATGAGAGTACGAAGAAGCCAAGAGCCTAACTCTGATACCAACTTAGAAACTTAGGCTTAACTCTGAACCCAAAAACTAGTTTGTGAGTTAGAGGGTTGCCCAGACTTATAAGTAGCACTGTTGCCTTACTTTTAGTCAATGTGGGACTTAACAGTATCAGAGTTAGTTGACTTGGTCGGTACCTGGCAGGTTGTAGGGGATAGACCCTGCGTCGGTGTGAGGGGAAGGCACTCCATATCCCCGGTCGGAAATCGATGTGAGGGAGAGTATTGAAGTCTCACATCGACTTAACGTTGGGTTTCTGCTGCACTTATAAGTCTATAACAACTCTTCCTCTTTGAGAGCTCTTTTGGAAAGAGTTAGCTCATGAATTTCTTCAAAATCCAGACACGAATGTGAAGGATAATGATGGAAACACTCCTTGTGATCTTTGCGAGTCAAATTGGACTTGGATGCAATGCATCAAGGAACTAGATTAGCTGAAGGATTTCTGCAGTTTTTTCTTTCCCTCCTGCTAAAGTAAATTCTGAGAAAATCTCTTTTTGATGTAAATGTGACGTTTAACCCATTAAAAAATCTGTGTCTACTGATAGCATGTTGATATAGCGTAGTGACCAAGTGTTTGTATTTTGCTTGGAATTAGGCAGTTAAATTGATTCATCTCTTAATTTACAATCATTCTCCATGTAAGGTTGTTACTGAAACTTTTTCAGGAACATGCAGTAGTCAGTCAACGGTATTACAGATGCTATGAATGAAGCCTATGATTCTTGATGTTTATATAAATAAGGGTTTTAATGATGACTCACTAATTAAAACCTCTGGGTGAAGCGTGTAGCGGGTTTTCAACCCTATAAGATGCTCAGCTGTAAGAAGGTAGTTTCCAACTTTGGGAGTTTTCTTTTGAATAAATTCTTGAATGTAGCACTTGTTGGGTTAACAACTATATGCCATTAGACTACCTAAATTTTGAATAAATTATGTACTTTATATTTTAGGATAAAGGATTAATTAATTTGATTAAGGTTTAGGTATTATTTATTTCTGGGTTAATTCATTAAATTCTTTTGATTGTTAAAAGCATCATTTAATAATTTTAATTGTCAAAAATGTATTGGTTAATGATAGATTTAAATATTTTATATTAAATGATTTTCATTAGTTATGTGTAAAAAATAGAAGAGGAATATCAAGTCTTTTATATGCTGTTTGAGCTCTAAAAGTGGTTATAGTGATGTTTGTCACTTTATAACATCTTTTTTATTATAAAAAAAATTAAATGACACATTTTATAAGTAAAAAAAATTAAATAATTACAAAAAAAAACTTCAATGATTACACTCACCCTATATTTTAATCATACCAACTTTTATTTTTATTTTATTTTATGGGAATTACACTTTGTAACCTCTTTCTCTAATAAAAATAACATCCTGAATTAGAATGCTTGGATGGAAATATAGTAGAACCTTCTTTAAAACCATTGTATCTCTTTTGTGTAACTCTGTCTGAACATTTCGAAGGTGGTGGTCTATGCCCTACTGGCCACTGCCTTCGTCGGCCTCATTGCCTTTGACCCTAACAACTTTCGTGGAGGCAACCACTTGGCCTAAGTTTCCGTCTTGGTTACAAATTTAGGTTTTTGAATTTCGATCTTGTTGTTGAAAAATTTGAGAGACATGCAAAGGAAAAGGAAAAGGAAAACGGAGCATGGGGCAAATATTTGGAAAACAATGCATTTGGAGATAATGTTGTTGAGGAGGATGAACATGATTATTTTAATGGTAAGTTGAATCTCACCTTAAGGTTGATCGCTTTGTTCCCTTTATTAGGCACCTCAACAAAAGATACTAGAGCTAGAGGTTTGGTTACAAAACAAGCTACGGAGAGAAGGTCTTATAGGAAACAAATGGAGTTGGTATCTTCTGACAAGAACAAGGATGGTCTCATTTCCTTTAGAGAGTATCTTCCTCATTTTTCAGAGGAAGATATCGGTATGTACTTAAGTTTCCTTATTTTCTGCTAATGATGATTCACAAGGAATCATATCTTAACTACTAGATTCAAATTAATAATTTTCTCTCTCCTATCCTTTATAAATCTCAAAAGGTAACATATGATGACATGATAAATTAGGTAAAAAATTGCAGTTATTGATGGTGTTTCCTTTTACATTTAAGTGATAAGAATTTTTTAATTCAATCAAACAGATTATGAAATTGACTTTTCAGATAAAACCCAATAGATATTAAGGATGAATCTAACTGAAAGTGTTGGCGTTAACACTAAGCATGAATCTAACTGAAAGTGTTGGCCCAATGAATAGTTTCTCTAATATTATTAGTCACTTTATTTGCTTCCTAAAAACTGAGAGAAAAGGAAATATAAATTTGGTCTTTAACTTTATATATGATTCCTTGGATTTTTATCTTTAAAAAGAAATTTGAAGCAGAGAGGATTTCAGTGGGACATGGAGATGCTGGATGGTGGAAGCAGCAATCCTCAACGCTGATGTTGATCTTGAAGGGTTGCTTTCATTTGATGAGTTCAAAGAAAAATATCTTTAACACCAATATCATCATTAATTTCTAGTTTTATATTTTTCTTTTAATATTTAACCTTTTTGACTGATAACTAATATTTATTTTCAGAATCTCTTCAATATATATATATATAAACCATCTCTATCTTTTGCAGTTTATTGCATCCAGAAGATAGTGATAACTTAAAAATCCAGATTTGGCTGTTAGAAGAACAGATAATGTATGTGGAACTTTTATTTTCTTAGGCGCTTGTATAGTTTGAGATTACAATTAATATAGCTTGAGTTATGTATAAAGGATTAAAATATTGTTGTTTATGGATAGTTGAATTTAGAAAATATCAAAAAGATTATAAATATCAACATAGATTTATGTAAAATTTAAAAAGTTAAATTCTTGATATGGTGCTATAACATTGAGTAAACAAAAATATTATATTTAAAATAATATATTATTTAATATTTTAAAAAATTTATAAAAAAAATTAATATTTGAAGATCTTTTGTGAAAAATATACATCCTCTATTTCCATATTTATAATATCATATAATATCATATAACATGTGCACGTAAATATATATATATATATATATATATTCAAATATTGAATTTATTTTAATTTATATAAGTATGAGTTAAAAATTAGAGATGTGATAATTTGTAAGATGTATATATTTGTATTAAGTAGGATTAATTAAAAAAAATTATGATTTATTATTATTAATATTATAAAGTGATTTTTTTTAATCAAAATAAAGTAAATTATATTTTGATTTCTTTTATCTGTCCTTTCTTAATTTCTTTCATTATTGTAAATATATTTATTAGAAATATATATATTAAAAATTTGATTTTATGTTGCCATAAGCATATAATATAACATTTTAATTATATGAAATAATTTTTTTTAATATTTAAAGTTTTATTTTTAATTCTCACAAAAAAAACATATATTTTTCGTAAAAAATATGTATTGTCTTCTATATTATTTTATAACATAAACAACATATATTTTTTAAGAGGTTAAAAGTGAAACAATATAAATAAATTGATCATATATGAAATGGAGTGGAATGTAACTCTTTTTATAAATAAAATTTTATTTTTGACTTTATCAAGTGGTAAACACATAATCAATTTTTTTTTCTAAGTAACGAAGATACATGTGTTCAACGCATTTTCATAAATATGTTATATATATATATATTTAAAAAAAATTAATCTTTTAAACATAAGTTTTATTTTATAATAGGAACATCTTTTTAATCTTTATATTTGTGAAACATATTTATATAAAATAAATAAATTGAAAATTTATGTTGGATATATATCCAAAATGTATGAAAATATTGGATATGGATTAAAAATGAAATAATCAAAATAAAATTAATTATGTTATAATGTAATGCTATATGTTGTTTCTGAACAGTAAAAGAGAATAAATTCTAATCCCATATTTGTATATGTGTGTATACGTGTGCAAGTGTTACTTTTTTCATAAAAAAAAGAATATTAGTTTTTTCATAGGCTAATTTTATATTTAATTATATGTTTGCAGACTGTTGATAGTTCAAGAATTGAGACCTTTACTTTCCTACTTTTATCCAGGAGAACTGTCATATGCTATGCATTATTCAAGTTTTTTTATCGATATGGTTAGCTATTTAATTATTTACCGATAACAATGATCATTTTGAATTCTTACTTCCTTTAATTTTTATTTTGTTTTGTATTTTAATAGAAATTAACGACATAATAGCCAAAAACTATTAAGAACAACAACAAATTCTTTATATTATAGACACTATACTCTTCGACATTGTAAAGGTTCGAATTAGTCTTATTATTTTTAATAATGAGTAATTTGCTTATGTAATTTTTGAATTGATTTCAATTTTTTAAAAAAATAATCAAATAAATCCAAATTATAATCAACCTTTCTCTTTTCTCTTTTTAACGGTTGAAATGTTTGAGTTGCAAGCAAATTTTCATGTATTATTATTTCATTGGCTTTTTTGAACAGGTGTAACCACTATTTTGTTGAGTTAAAAATCCCTCTAATTTCGTCGTAGGTATTAGGGGTTTTCATAAATCGGATTGGATTAGATAAAATCGTAAAATCAGACTTAACAGTTTTACAAATCAAATGATCTGGTTTGGTTTGAGTTGTATTAATTTTAAACCGATTAAACTGGATTGGATTGGTTTAACAATATATTAAAAAAATTACATTATTTTTCATTAAATGTATCAAAAAATCGAACCAAATCGTTTTATAAATCAAATGGTTCGATCCAGTTTGTATTAATTAAAACTGTTTCAAATATTTCAGTCTAGTCCGATTCAAGTAATATAAATGGCCCGATCGAATAAAAGTTTTTTAACCAAAATCGGACCGAACCAGACCGGTGGACACCTCTAATAGGTACTAAATGTATATGAAATTTATGTAGTACATGTTAGTTGTAACAGAGTGTTTGTATGTACCAGAATAGTGTAGAGTATACATGTTTATGTATTCCTCTTATAACAATTAATTCATTCAATAAGAAATTAGTTATATACATGTTTATGTATTCCTCTTATAACAATTAATTCATTCAATAAGAAATTAGTTATAAACACTCTCAACTCTTTCTTACATCTTCTCTGAGCTTGGATACATAATGTATTCTTCTTGTTTTGTTCATCGAGTATACCATTTAGGTGACTTGTAGAGTATCAACTTAAAAATAAACCATAAATTTGCATTAAAAATCACTAAAGTTTTTTTTGTAATTTATTTTGTTTTCAAATTTTAGTTTTTTTTAACTTAAATATTCAAAATATTGTTATTAATTAATTTTATTTTCAAGTTCAAAATTAGATCACAATTTAGTGTCATTTTTACACATTTGTTTTTATTATTTTTATTATATTAATATAAAAAATGAGCACATCTAGTTTTCTAATTATAAATATATAACAACTTTTAGTCCTAGAATTATTAAAAGAGAAAAATACTTTTATAATTTAAATAAACTGTAATTGAAATAATTGAAGAAAAATAAAATAAAAACATAAAAAATAATTATTTTTTTGTACATTCATTTTTATAAAATAATATAAAAAAATTATTATAAAAAAATAAATAAATGAATTACTTTAAAAAGGACAATTTTTGACCCAAAATGTTCATTATTAGAAATGCTAAATTCAATAATATCATAATTAAAAAGTATATTTTTAAATAAAATTCAAGAATAATTAGAAGTTCTTTTTGTTTTGTTTATGAAGTGTTATAACGAGGTGGACATCAATACCATGGCATAACCTTTTTAAATGCTACGGACGTTTTTACTTAGTAAAATATATGACCAAATTAAGTGATCGAATAGATATTTGGTGGATTTTTACATTGAAAGTAATTCAATGAAGGCGGTGTGATCTTTATCATAAAATGCAATATATGTTGTTTCAAATTGATGGGACAAATTAAATGGAAAAATAATTATATAAAATTTATTGTAAGCATCCAAAATGAATAGCAAGTTCCAATCTCTCCCCTAGCTAGTGACTTCAATCGTTGTAACATACAACGAGAGGATTCGAACATGTGATGAAATATAATTTTTTTTAATTATTTATTTTTATGAAAAAGAAAAATATATAAAGAGTAAGCACGGACCAATAACTAATATTAATAGGCAAAATTTACTCATCGTTTATATATTTATTCATATACATGGTTTTTTTTTTCTTTTTAAAAAATAAGTTTTTTATCTTATAAAAATATATATGTGAACTGTAATTTTGAATATAAAAAAATATATATCTTACCTTATACGAAAAAATATTTAAAAAATCAATAATTTAATTTAATTTATATAAAAATTATGCAATATAATTAAATATTTTATTAATTAATTCTTTCCTTGAAGTACGATCGTTATAAAATCAAAAGTATATATATATATACTAGCAAAAAATAATTAATAACTTTATACCTTTTAAAAAGGAAATACTATTGAATTTTTACTTGCTTTAAAAATGTCATTGATCCTCTATGGTCATATATATGATCATCCGTGAATTACTTCAATGAAAAGTAGTCTCTCTTGGAAATGCAAAGATTGTGGTCTGAATATTGATGGAATTAAATATGTTTTCCTCTCAAAACTATACAATTAAAAAAAAGAGCTTACCATCTACAATATTTTGGTGCATCATCCAATAGAAAAATTCAAATTTTGATATTATTGTTTAAAAAAATATGTGTAAAACAGCATGTATAATGTTGATATATATTTTTGTTTAAAAAGATTAAATAATTATGAATTACAGATACAGTATAAAAGAGTTTTATAATCATGTAATTAATGAATACTATTATATATTATAAATATATCTGATTATAATTAATATGATATTTTTAATTAAATATAATTATTAGATTTGACTCTAATAATTACAATAACAATAATATTTATCTTAAATTTAAGATATATAGAATTTTATGTAATTAATTTATGTGTTCGTTTGCAAAATGCGACAAATATTGTATTTCTCTCATAACTAACATGTATATTTCATTATTATTTCTGTTCTGTTTCTTTACAAGAGTTAAGATATATGTATATAAGGAAAACAAAAATTAAACAATAACCATAATTCCTACACATCCATGTTTTATGGCTCCACTAATATTATTGTCTGCTCTATGTTTGACTCCATTGAGCATTGGTATCTGCCACTGTTACAGCACACACCAACACTCCCCCTCAAGTTGGTGCATATATGTCTCTTATGCCAACTTGTCAAGTGAGTTGTAGAAGTTCTTTGCAGACACAGATTTTGTGAGTATATCAGCCAATTGATCTTCTGATTTAACAAATGAAAGCTGAATAATCTTTTCTTCAAGATTTTGTTTGATGAAGTTCCGATCCACTTCAGCGTGCTTCGTGCGATCATGTTGAACTGGATTGTGAGAGATGGCAATGACTGCTTTGTTATCACAAAACAAGCTCATTCTAGAGTTAGGAGTAACACCAATCTCAGTTAGAAGTTTTTTCAACCAGAGGAGCTCACATATTCCTCGAAATTCAACTTCAGCACTAGATAATACAACTATTTTTTGCTTCTTGCTCCTCCATGTAACAAGATTGCCCCCCACAAAAGTAAAGTACCCAGTAGTAGATTTCCTATCCTTCATATTCCTTGCCTAGTCTGAATCTGTATATCCAACGACTTCTAATTGACCATTTTTTGAAAACATAAGTCCTTTCCCAGGGGAGGATTTTAAATAACGGAGTATTCGCATGACGGCATCCATATGGTCTTCACTTGGACAGTGCATAAACTAACTCACGACACTCACAGCATAAGCAATATCAGGTCGAGTATGAGATAAGTATATTAGTTTACCTACTAACTGTTGATATCTATGTTTATCTACTGGTACTTGGTCCACATATTCTCCGAGTTTATGATTTTGAACCATTGGAATATCGACAGGTTTACAATCTAGTAGTCCTGCCTCTGCCAGTAGGTCTAGAGTATATTTCATTTGGGAAAGACATATGCCTTGTTTTGATCTTGTTACCTCAATACCTAAGAAGTATTTGAGCCCCCCCCCCCCCCCCCCCCCAAATTCTTCATTTCAAACTCATTTGACAGTTGTTCTTGAAGCTTAGAGATTTCTTCTTTATCATCCCATGTAATGATCATGTCGTCTACATAGACTATAAGAGTTGTTATCTTCCCTAATCGGTGTTTTAGGAAAAGAGTATGATCAGAGTTGCTTTGTTAGAACCCATATTTCTTCATTGCTGAACTCAACCTACCAAACCATGCTCGAGGTGATTGTTTTAGTCCATACAAGGCTCGTTGTAATCTACATGCAGTTTCTTTTCCTATTGTAACAGTATATCCTGGTGGGATATCCATGTAAATCTCTTCCTCAAGATCACCATGAAGGAAGGCATTTTTTACGTCAAGTTGGTGCAATGGCCAATCTAAATTTGCCGCAAGAGATAACAAGACTCTAACGGTTTTTAGTTTAGCCACAGGTGAGAAGGTTTCTTGATAATCTATCCCATGTTTCTGTGTATATCCTTTTGCTACAAGCCTCGCCTTGTATCGATCAACTAACCCATCTGTTTTATACTTAATGGAGAAAATCCACTTGCACCTTACCATCTTCCTCCCTTGAGGCAACTCGCTTAACACCCATGTGTTATTCTTCTACAATGCCTCAAATTCCTCTTTTATAGCTTGAGCCCATTTTGGATCAAATAAGACTTCTTCAATGCTACTTGGAATTTGACACGAGGAGAGTGTTTGTGCAAATGCCCTGATAGGTTCTGATAACCTTGGAGTAGATACATAATTTGCTATTGGATACTTGGATTGTTGTTCTTCTCTTTCTGGGGAGTATCGATTTAGAGGTTTGCCTCGATTGTGTCTGAAAGGTAAAACATAACCAACAAATGTATCTATAGCATTAATTTTTAAAGGTGTGATAAGATAACTTACCTCAGGAGTATTCTCAGCAGGAGGATCATTGGGCACTAGAGAGTGGAGGGATATATGAACCACTTCATCTTCTGGAGATTCAATTACTACTTCATCTTCAGTTCTTGGAAGTTCAAGCTCGGATCTAGATACTGACTCCTCCATATTATTGGCACGATCCGAGTATGCTGGACTAGTGTCTAATATTTCAACATTAAGCCAATTTCGTTCTTCACCATAACTCTCCTCCTGAAGAGTGTAATTGGATACCGGTGATGGGAAGAAACATTCTGATTCGAGGAAAGTGACATCCATAGTAGTATAGGTTCTTATAGTAATTGGATCATAGCATCGGTAACCCTTTTTTTATACGCCATACCCTAAGAATACACATCGGACAGCACATGGATCCAACTTAGTTCGTTGATTTTTATGGAGGTGGACAAAAGCAACACATCCAAAAATTCGGGGCAGAAGCATCAAAATAGTAGGCAAGGGAAGATGATCAGATAACACCTTTAATGGAGTCTGAAATTGTAAGGTTTTTGTGGGCATATGATTCAGTAGATACACAGCTGTAGTAACAACATCACTCTAGTATTTATTAGGCATATGTGCACCGATTAGTAAGGCCCGAGCCGTTTCTAAAATATGCCGATTCTTCCTCTCCATAGTCTCATTCTATTGTGGGGTTTGTGAACACGAGGTTTTATGGAGAATACCATGGTTGTCCAAGTATGTCCTGAATTGTTGATTAACATACTCCCCTCCATTATCAGACTTAAGTATCTTAATTTTTTCAGAAAATTATGTCTGAACCATGGTGTGAAACAGGTGAAATGTAGAAAATACTTCATCTTTATGTTTGAGAAGGTAAAGCCATGTCATTCGTATACAATCATCAACAAAAATAACAAACCAACGATGACCCGATGACGTAATGACCGGGGAAGGTCCCCAAACATCAGAATGTACCAAAGCAAAAAGAGTCATATTTTTATTCATACTCATAAGATAAGACACCCTATGACTTTTTGCTAGGATACAAGTATCACATTTGAAATCTGAATGTGTGATATTTGAAAATAAACTGGGGAGTAGGTGCTTTAAATACCCAAATGATGGATGCCCAAATCTACGATGACATAGCCAAATCTGTCGTTCCTTGTTACCAATAGTGTTTTGCATGTGATTGACTCTTCCTGAACTGAGGTCATCCACATAATATAGCCCTCCTCTCCTAGTACCACACCCAATGATCTCCTTGGTGAGAATATCCTGTAGAAGGCAAAAAGTAGAATACATCAATACTACACAGTTAAGATCTGAAGTGACCTGACTTATAGACATCAGTCGGTTTGAAAGAGAGGGTACAAGTAAAGTATTAGATAATGATAATGAAGGAGATAAAGTCACTATTTCGGCCCCTGTAACTAGATAAGTGACCCCATTGGCATTGGCAACACGACTCCATCTCGACTGAGTTGTATTAGAGAGATCTTTTAGGTCAAATATCATATGATCTGTAGCTCTAGAGTCTAAAATCCAATCCTCATTATTACTACGAGTATGAAATGCTTTACTTGAAATACCTGGATCTTAGGAAGATTCGGTCTGAGGAATAAGGGATAAGGATGTAGTATTCGTAGCCACATCAACTTTCCTAGTGGTTTCCCTCTTCTTCTTTGTTTGAAGATCATTCCACCATTCTAGATACCCATGTAGTTTGAAGTAGTTTTCACGGGTGGATTTCTCGGGGATTTCTTGCTACCCAAAAAAGTTCCTGGTTTTGGTGGCATCAGATTATGGTGTCCCTTGATCCCTTTGTAAGCCATAACTGCTCCGGGTGTCGTATCTGCACCTGTGATCATCACGGTCTGCCTGACCTCTCCCGTGCGGATGAATCCATAGGCTTGTTCCACCGTAAGAAATGGTTTTATCTGAAGCACATCACTTCGAGTTATATCCAATCTATCATCAAGTCCATCGAGGAAGGTATACACTCGATCTTCCTGTACGATGGAGTTGTATTTTTGTATATCAATCGCATACTCCATTGGATTAGGACGACGAAAATCAATTTCATGCCACAACCTTTGCATGTCATTGTAGTATTTTTCAATGGATCCACCTGCTTGCTTCGTACGAGTAACTCGACGGCGAAGATCATACACTTAAGACGTGTCTGTACCATTATAGTAGGTGGTAGCTGCAGAATCCCAAAGCTGTTTCGCAGTTGGGAATCGAATAAAATTTGCAATCTAGGAGGGGTCCATCGAATTGATCAACCATCCTTTAACAATGACATTTTCAGTGTGCCATCTCCTGAATGAGGGGTCGGTTTCAACAGGTTGAGGAAATTCCCTATTAATGTATCCCAGTTTGTCTTTGCCAGAGATATACATCTCCACCACCTGGGACCACAAGGCATAGTTGGATCCTCCCAACTTGATACTAATAGGGGCAGTCGACGCTTCAGTTAGCGGAGGTTGTGAGACGGTCTGAGCTCTGGCTAGAACTTCCGTCATTTTCGTCGTCAAGTCTTCCAATATGAAATTGGTGGTTAAATCTCTAGATTCTGCCATGAAATCTAAAAAAATTTCCTTCCGTTTTTCCTTTTTTTTTTACACTTCGTACACTATATATAGAAAAATTCTGTAACCCTAAATTTTTTTTCCAAATGAGCGCAGCTTCTGCGTTGCTAACCTTAATTCTTTTTTTTTTCTTTCGTGCGCAGCCCTTTCTTCACGTAGCCTCTTATTCACGCAACCTCTGTGGCGTTTTCTTCCCCAATTGTAGATAAACCTACAGCTCCAACCAACCACACTCACAGAGACAACGTAAAACTGTAACCCTAAAACATATTCTCATCCGCACAGCCTTCCTAAAGTGGCGCTCTTCATCTACTGCTGCTATAATGAAACAATGCCTTCCATTTTCGTCTGTAATTAATTTTTTTTATTTTCGCAGAGCAGAATTAGCCCTCCACCTGGTCCTCTATGAAGCGGTGTTCTTCCTCGCTGCTTTGGCTAGACGGTTGCAAATCCGGTCAGCCAACAGCTACAACTGACGTTGAGCATAAATGGTCATTTTGATACTAGAAGGTCGCAGCACTGGTGAGTGGTATTTTTTTCCCAGTATTGTAACTGATCGGTTTCAACAAGTAAAACAGAAATCAGAAATGAGGAGAAATCAGAAAATCAAGAGAAATTAGAAATCAAAAACCAGAAAACATGAATCAATTGGTCTGAGAACAGAGGAGAAATAAAAAATAAGGAGAAATCAGAAACCAGAAAACAGGAATCAAATGGTCTGAGAATAGAGGAGAAATCAAAAATGAGGAGAAATCAAAAATCAGAAACCAGAAAACAGGAATCAAATGGTCTGAGAATAGAGATCAGCGTAGCAGGTAATTCCATAAGCAATAACTTGCTCTGATACCATGACAAATATTGTATTTCTCTGATAATTAACATGTATATTTCATTATTATTTCTGTTCTGTTTCTTTAAAAGAGTTAAGATATATGTATATAAGAAAAACGAAAATTAAACAATAACCATAATTCCTGCACATCTATGTTTTATGACTCCACTAATATTATTGTCTGCTTTATATTTTACTCCATTGAACATTGATGTTTGCCACTGTTACAGCACACACCAACAAAATGTTGATATATAATTTTGTTGTTCTTTTCCTTGTCTATCCTCCCCATGGTTTTTTCCTTGCTAATGTTCAAACTAAGAGTATGTTTTTTTAATTTTTAATCTATGTTAAAAGTGGTTTTGCTCTTGTTCAATAGATCTAACCATCCCATATATTTTAATGAAATTCAATGAATGACAAATAAACCATACACTCAAGTGATATTTGATGCACTAAGGGTGGTGTATGGAATTACTTTTAAGGAAAATGTTTTTAAGAAAAAGAACATAATTGCCAAGGAGTGCTCAACTGCATGCAACATACTAAATACATATTGAAGGTATGGAGTTGGTAATTATTTAAAAAAAAAACAGAAGAAGAAGAAGAAAAAAACACAATTTGTGCATTGAAATACAAATTGTACTTTTTAAAACAAGAAAGTATTTATCCAAACGATTGTAACTCAATGCCAGTAGTCTTTTGTTCTTACTTGTTAGCTTTCTTATAAGGTGCTGTAAAATGACACTATTTTCCGACAACTTGGTTTACAACTGGTTGTTAAATAGTCAATGGGAATTAGCACCCATTAAACACCATGATGACAAACATGATGACTTTTAGGCATACGATTAAATTTAACGTTATGGTCATAAATGTAAGATTAAAAAATGGAGTTAGTGTTTGGAAAGTTGATTTCACATGGTGTTGAGTTGTCCCTTTTTTTTTTTTTTTTTTATAGTGCTCCCACTAATTAATGAATATTGGATCACCAACATTCAATTCACCCACTAATTAATGAATATTGTATCACCAACATTCAATTCACCCACTAATTAATGCTATTTGATTTCATGTGTTGCCCACTCTTATATTTGTCTCCTTTCATTGACTTTTTTTTTTTTTAAATAAAATGAAATTAATGAAAGCGAAAATATGAACTTCCTACTTCTTTATATGGTTAGAGAATTTATACCATTACTGATGATAGATATAATTTAAGATAGAAACGGTATTCACAATTTATTATACTTATTTATCTTAATGTTGATATTTAAATAATAAATTTTATCTTTTAATTTCTTTTTTTTATAATAAATTTTAACAATTAAGATAAATAAAATATAATAAATTAGATAAAAAGGTAGGGAATCATTGGTCATATCTCATTTACTTTATACTTTATACAATTTAAATATCCTTTTCCACCATTTACTAATTAATACTAATTTAACATACTCTTGATAATGATTTTTCAATTTTTTGATAACATTTATTTAATAAAAAATTATGATAATTATTTAGGTTTTTGAAAAGAAATTGTAATTATAATGTGTTATCAAACAACTTACAAATTATTATTTTTTCATAAAAAAATATTGAATAAAATTGTCAACAACAAATAAATAAGTGATTATTTAAAAAAAATCAAAAATTCAATAATAAATTATTAATTATAATTGTTAACGAATATGACATTAAGAATTAGCTAGTTGGTACTATATGTAATATGTTGTACTATAGTTTAGTACTTCCAAGATATCATGTAAAACAATAGGCATGCAACTAACCTTAATTAAGTTGACAATGTGATCGATGTGGTAGAAATTTAAAAACAATTCATGGGAGTTCTAGATTTATATTATTTTAATTAGAAAATTAACAAGTTAGGTTAACTTAAACACCCAATAGAGAATGTTGTGGAATGAAGTGAAAAGCAGATCATTGACTAATGAGGAAAAAGGTGACAAGCACCCCAAAAGCTAAATCTTGAGTGTTTTATGATAATGGCTATAGAGTCTAATTAATTAATTAAGCCATGCAAAGCAATAAAATGTGTTTATCATTGTATTTGGAATATGGCAATCATAATATTAAAAGTGAAATTGACTCGTGGATCGTGGGCTAAAGAGGTCAAGCAACGTTAATTTACCATAATTTTATTGCTATTGGTTGGGGGTTCAGCCTCTCTTATTATTATTATTATTTTAAATTCTCAGTGCGATAAATATCTGCTTGTATTATTATAGTATATTATGATAAATAGCTTATTGTATTATTTAAAATGATTTATATTATAATATAATTTTATATTATGATAAATAGTTGATTGTATTATTCAAAATCATTTATATTATAATATAATTTTTTATTACTATGCATTATAAGAACGTTATAATTCAATATCTTCATGTAATAATTAAATCTCAAATTAACTCAAAAAAATGCTTTATATATAAATACATAACCTCTCTCTTGTGATGAAGTTTATATATATATATATATATAAAGAGAGAAATAATATGTTGGACGACATCACTCATTAATATATATAAAAATGAAATGGAAAATGACAATTATAGTTTTTTAATTTAATATTTAGAATATTTTAGGATTTTAAGATTTAAAATTTAAATATACAGTGATACTCATATATATATATATATATATGTAATTCATGAGTTAGGGCACAAAAAGCCAACTCTCACTTTCCAATCTGCTTAGCTAAACCCATTATAAGTTGCCAGTATTAATAGAAAGAGGAATTGTAAGTTGCAGTTTTAAGAGTTAATTAAGCTTACCAATATGGTTCCCAGGATGATGATAATGATCAACACCTTTCTTCTACTTTTCTTCTTAGTTCTAATTCCCTTCTACTCAAGTGAGCTGCACTTCAATTTTGTTTTTAATTAGTTGGTACTATTTTCAGCTGGCAACTATATATATTGATACATATATATTGCAGGTATGGTACAAGGCTTCAAGGATAATACTAAGCCCATCGACTCACTCCAACAACCATTCCTTAACGTGAGATTTTCTTTATTCGCTGTATAAATCATTTATATTGAAAACGGTTACATATATACGAAAACCGTAATTTATTACAAATCATATCTATAAAGTGCAGAAACTTAGAAAAAATCATTATTTTTTAATAAATTTCGACAATTAATCCTCTAATTTTTTTAAACTGCTAACTGTACAAGTTGTTTAACGTAATTTTGTGTTTAAATTATGAATTAGATTGGAATAAGAAAGCTAGCGATAGTAGATGCAGTGTTAGATTATGATGGTGCTGGAGCCAACCAAAAGCATGACCCTCGAAGGAGGTCTGGAGGTGGCCGTCCAATTAATTGATACTTCATCGATCATTTTAATTAATTAATGAACTATTAATGAATTAATTATATAATTACTAGTACGTACTCGTGAGTCATAACTCAGTTTAATTATATATATATATATATATATATATATATATATGAGCTTTCTCTGGAAAGTTTTGGTAATGTGCCGGGGAGATATATATCTATATATGATATCGAAATTTAGGCTGTGTTTGTTTTTTATATTAATTCACATATATGTATGTAATAATGTAATAAATTTTGTAATTAACATATATGTTTTATGTAAACTTTTATTTATTTACTTATACAATCTCGGATTCAATCTTTAGATTTTCAATATGCACAAACGGATATTATACAGTCTGTTATGAAATTTTTATAAAATGATATAATCACAAATTTTTCCTCTCAAGATCTTCCTTAATAAAATATCAAATAACAAATAAATATATAATACACAACATAAGAATAATAGTGTAAACTCCAAATTAGAGAAAAACCACTTTCGTTGTCAAAAGATAACCAGAGAAAAATTCACTATGTGGAAAATTGTTACAACTACACTCTCAGTAATTTTCTCACACACCCAAAAGACAAGAGCAGTTACAAGCCCAAGAGAATTTTCCCACAAAATTCTCTCACTCAAGAACTTCTCATACAAATTTTTCTCTATTTTTGTGATGATTAACAATGAAGAAATGAAGTCATATTTATAGCCTTCAAGTTCTCATTTCATATGCCAAACATTTCTTCATTCAAAAAAATTAGGCTACCTAATTTTCCTATTCTTTATTCAAATAAGGTTAGGCACCTCCATCTTTGACAATTTGGTAAGCCACCATCCATGAATTTTCTTCTAAATTAGGCACCTTCTATTTTGACTAACAAACCTAATATCATTTTTAATCAATCATAACAATCTCCACCTTGATTAAAAATAAACATGGTTACCACTACAACACTGTATATTCCAACAGTCATAATTCTCTACACTGAGAATTATCATACTCCACCATAAAGAGTACACCCACTTAGAATTAATCACCAATTCTAAGAATTTCACATCGGCTCATGTCGAAAAAAAAACTTGCTAAAATTTATGGTGCAACTCTCACACTTGGTTTTCCTGAGAGTTCATCAGCCATCGACATTCTTTCCACCACACACCTTGCATCTATACCAAGTCAATGCCCGTGTGCAAACTTGTGGACCCACTACCAGTAACACACCATCTTTCATGACAATATTTAGAGACTAGCGGCATGCCATGAGGATGTACACGCTCTTTTCAAAGAGCATCACTATAGTATTTGAAAACAGACATACTATTAGCGTCACCGTCGGTATTTGAGCTTCTTGTCGAATCAGCTCCACCCTTTGGACAATTTGTTTTGAGGTGCCCAGATTATCCACACCCCTAGCACACTATCTTCTTTTTCATGAAATTGTTTTTCTTTCGGTTGTCAGCTACCAATGCTGAGTTTTCAGGCGAAACATTTCTTCCACCACTCAGCCTTTTTTCTTCAGAAAACAACTTGCTAGTAACTTTTGAAAAAATTATTTTCTCTTTTCCATGAATCAAGATAGGTTTCATGTGATCATAAGAAGATGGAAGAGACCAGATGAGCCTTAAAGCTATATCTTTATCATCAAGTTTAACTCCAATGGTTTCCAGTTCAGAGACAATACCATTGAGAACACTGAGATGGTCAGACATAATAGTTCCTTCATTCATACGCAAAGTATGAAGCTGCTCTTTCAAATACACCCGATTTGAAACGCCTTTTGCCTGATACAATTCTTCAAGCTTTTCCCATAGTTCTTTGGCCATAGATATTCCATGCACATTTGCAAGAATATTTTTGGCCAAACAAAGCCGAATTGCACTTGTAGCTCTTAGATCATGATCTTCCCAATCTTCATCACTTATATTGGTTTTACTGGACTCAATACCAATAACAAGGGTTGGTTTCCCCTTTAACGCCTTTTGTAACCCATATTGGATCAACAAATCTTTGACTTGTACTTGCCACAAGCCAAAATTGATTCTCCCATCAAATTTCTCAATGTCAATCTTGACGCCTGACATTTCTCCTTCTTTCTTTGAAATTGGCTCTGATACCAGTTGTTAGGAAATTTTGATAAAATGATATAATCACAAATTCCCCCTCCCAAGATCTTCCTTAGCAAAATATCAAATAATAGAGAAATAGATAATACACAACACAAGAATTATAGTAGAAACTCCAAATTAGAGAAAAACCACTTTCGTTGTCAAAAGACAACCAGAGAAAAATTCACTATGTGGAAAATTGTTACAACCACACTCTCAGTAATTTTCTCACACACCCAAAAGACAAGAGCAGCTACAAGCCCAAGAGAATTTTCCCACAAAATTCTCTCACTCAAGAACTTCTTATACAAGTTTTTCTCTATTTTTGGGATGATTAACAATGAAGAAATGAAGCCATATTTATAGCCTTCAAGTTCTCATTTCATATGCCAATCATTTCTTCATTCAACAAAATTAGGCTACCTAATTTTCCTATTCTTTATTCAAACAAGGTTAGGCACCTTCATCTTTGATAATTTGGTAAGCCACCTTCCATGAATTTTCTTCTAAATTAGGCACCTCTTATTTTGACTAACAAACCTAATATCATTTTTAATCAATCATAACACCGTCTACCTAGCTAACGCAGACCTTGATGTTTTTGAGAACTTGAAAAACTAATTTCTGTTACTACAGCTTTGTACTAATTATTAATTTCATTACACAATCTTACAAAAAATACAATCTCACATTCATAAAAGGCTCATTCTAAAAAATTAATTAATTAATTAATTAATAAGAAATAATATTACCATAAAATTTATAAGAAACAAAGAGTTCTTCACTTATTCTATTAACCTTTTAAGCTTAAAAGAGTCATAATTTTTATGAATTTTTTGACATAATATATTAGAATTTCAATCCATCATTAGCTTAGAAAAACTAATGAACTTTGTTATAAAAAAATTGTATAAACCTTGAAGAAAAAGACTAATTACTTAACTAAAAACATAATATAATAATATAGATTAAAAATACAATATATTGGGTAGAGAAAATGAAAGTTTTGCATTGATAAAAGATAATACTATAATATAATTTAAAAGAATCAAGACTATTGGATTAATCTTTTAGGCTTACCATTTATGATTATCATAATGTATATGTCTCCACTCGTTGAGTTTATACATTAATTTTGAATACTTATATTGATTGCGTTAAAGTATTAATATATATATCATGTAGATAAACAAAAATATTATTAAGTTAATTATCTCTTTTATATTCTAGTTTGAAATGTCTTACATAATATACACCAAATATATAATTATTTTGATAAATTTAAAATTTAAGTGTTTTAAGTTATAATAAAGTTTCATTTAATTATATAAATTTTAAAGTTATAAAAATTATTGAATATTATTAGTTGTTATTCATTATACATATTTTTCTTGTACATTAATTTTTAACTTCACAATTTTGATTTTGATTTTAAATTTTTTTTAACTTTTTGAATTGATAATATCACAAAATTAAGAAAGGTAAAATATCATAAATTTAAGATAAAAAATGATTTTCTATTAAATTATATGCAATTTCATATGTCATGATTAATTACAATATTTTAAATTAAATTTCTTTAGTTGCAATGCCTAATATTTTTTATTTGTAATAATTCTTTTTTTTTAATTATGGAGGACCTTAGGAGAAAAACTTTTTATAAGCTAGGTTTATATCAAAATGGTAGATAGTCCCATTAGACTTGAACTAAGGTACTGTGATCAAGACAACCCCAAAACCAATCTTAGGAAATGCTTGTGTTGTCTGTGAACCAGACAGAAAAGTCCAAGCCTTAAATGGTGATAAATTTTCCATCAAACCAATAACGACTATAACCCCTAACGCAACTCACAGAAGAAAAGTAACAATATTGAACACGAATCAACCCCTGCACACGGCCTTTTGGTAACTAGTCATATCATCTCAATCATATGAGTTTTGCTTATCTTATTCAGACCTAAAAAGCAATTTGAGACCAACAACACTTATTATTGAACCAGCCAGAAAGATTAACAAAGGGATTAATCAAAATCGAAATCACTACGAAGAGAGCTCTAAAATTGCAGATGGTATGGTTCATATTTTTTAGAAGTCTTCCAAACTAATTTTCCTAAAAATTCGAACTCTTAAGAGATGAACCTAATAATTCATTTATATTCTTCAACACTCATCAAATGTGTACTATTTTGTCTTTACAAAAACATCACTTGATTTTTTTTATCTCTTTACAAGGCCCATCAAACTTAAATTTTTTAATTGATTTTGTGGGTTACCACAAAGATTCGATCCCAAAATCTGAGTGTTCTAATACCATTTAAAAATATCAGGCATCAATTCTCCTCAAAACTCAAGTTTGTCGAGAAAGAACCTAGCTATTTATTTATAATCTTTAACATATGTCAAAAGATTAAAATTAATAAGATATTAATAGATGTGGCAGAATATAATCTGATGAAACACTTGGGTCTAATTTTTAACATTCTACCATCCAAGTTGAATTTTACCTCAATTTGGGAGGATAGAATTACTATATACAAACACGCTAGTGTCTTCGTGTAACCTCTTCCTTAAGATAAGGCGGTCCGGGCTTAAATGGGTCAGTTTCTGCATAAGCCTCTGGTCGGTAAAACCCAGCATCATTAACCCTGCTACTGAGCACATGAAGAATGGCTTTCTTCTTCCACCATACTCATCTCTGTTCTTTTCAACATACTCATTGGCCTCAGCTGCCTCTCATTCACCAAATCAAACCGGTTATCTTCTGATAAAAGAAGTCTCTCAATGTCCATTGTCAACAGCTTTTCTTTTTTCCTTTATCAGCCTAACCTGCTCCTCCAAAAAGGGTACCCTCTGCATCTTGTAATCTAAAATCTCATCCTTTTTAGTCTATCAATGGCCACAAAAGAATTTGTATTACACTCTCCTATCAAATATGACTCATTAGTACAATTTTCTGCATAAATCATGGCAAATAATCTAAAAGTTATACAGTCATTTACATTGGTGGATGTACGTAGGAGTTCCTTACCCTACCTCAATTATCGACAAATAAAATTTTAAGTGTAATATTTATAAATCATAGACAAATTAAATGTATAAAATAGAATTGTGTCTCACTTAAATTTTTAAGCTTAGCTCGTTACAAACTTAATAATTTAAACATATTTCCAGTAAAATGGAATATATATAACATTTTTTAAATGAAAAACAAGTTATAACTGAGAAGTAACTAATTCTATTTTTTTTATGTGTATATGGTATCCCTCTTCAATACAAATCTTAGATCGTTGGTCACTAATCAAACTCTTCCCCAAATAACAATGATAAAATACATGTATGGGATTTTATCAAGCTCTAGTAAGATATATAAGTATCTTTGACACCATTCAAAAGAAATCAATACTCAAAATAGCTTGAGGTTACCAGCAAACCATTGAATTTGAGGTAAAAGGGTAATAAAACTAAGAATGCTTATAAGGAACGGATCAAAACAGGTAGAGAAAGTGTTATCTAACAGCTATCAGTCCATGCGTTTTTGGATATTTAGCCGAAAGTAACCCAAAATCTGGATATACAAAGTCTTTTATAGTGGTACTTAAATAATATACAACCTCATATAACATGCTCATAGCAAAAGATTTTTTTTTTGTTGCAAATTTTCGCCCAAACTCAAAACACCAGTGAGTTTGGATTTCAATAATAACAGTCCTAGCTGATTCTTATTTTATATAGTTCACAGAAAAGTGGTAACTTTGCAAAAGAATGAACTGATTTAGATTCAGAGAGGCAGATGCCTTGGTTAGAAGGAAGAACAAACATCCATATGTGACCGATAAAGCTAACCCAAAATTTTCCCCCCAAATTGAAGAACCCTAAAATGGATTCATGTCTAGAGATAGTCAATGCTTACTATATCAAACGTTTAAACAATTAAACCCCCTCATAGTGCTGTCAATTTTTGCCTTTTAATTTTTGATTTTTGATTTTTTTATAACGTGACACAAGTAATTAATTTAATTTTCTACTAAAAATTCAAATCTCGTATTTCCTTTTTATTTAATACACTTCTATACCCACCGAAATATCAGAAAAAAAAAGAAATTGAAAAGACGTTGAACAATTAAATGAGGTTTCTTTTGTTTTTGTACCAACTTTCATCGCCGCCAAACTCGCCGATTATTGTTAGCCTTTTTCATTCGGGACATCACCAGCAAAATTTCAAAAAGGAAACAACACAAATCAATGAATTGATCATATGCCTTGGAAACAATTCAAATTAATAAATGGGTATAAGATTTTTTGACCTGTGTCCCAAACGATCTGTTTGAAGCTATTTGATTTCCAGCGGTCTCTTGTATCCTCTGCATTCAAAGAAAAAGATTGAATCAAATATTACACACTATATACTTTTTTTTTCATTTTCTCTCTGTTTCTCGAGAACCAAACAGATCAAGTTTTAACAGAAGAGGATTTCAGGTAAAGCTAACGAACGACTAAAGGGTACTGCTCGCTTCTTACTGTGGATTACCTCCCAAAAGACTTTTTAAGGAAATGGTCATTTGGTTATAAAATAGTCTTAAAATTTAATTAAATTTACATTAAAAAAATTAAAATTTTAAAATATATGATTTAATTTTTTATATAAATCTTTAAAATTTTAAAATATGTATTTTAATACTCAAATTTATAAAAATTTACATATAAATTTTAAATTTTTGATTTATCATATATGTTTTATTAATGAAGTTAAAATTTATACATGAAATTTTAAAAAATTGATGATTAAATTATAATATTTAAAAATTAAAAAATTTATATATAAAATTTTATAAATTTAAAACTAAATAATATATTTTAAAAATTTAAGACCTGAATTTAGTTAAAATTTAAAAATTAATGATAAACTTTAACCAATAAAATAAATAGGGTAGAATACTTTGGTAAATTTATACTGGCACATTATTATTTTTTTAAAATTTATATATTTTAAATAACATTATTGTTGTAAATTAAATGTTTTTTAATAAAAATAGAAAATAAAATAATTAAAAAATTAAATTAAATTTTTTATAAATATAATAATAAAATGATTAAAGTTTATTAATTTGAAATCAAATTATTAATATATTTAATTTATAAAAATAAAATTAATTAATAACACTTTTTTTAAATATATTTAACAGGTTTGATATACTTGTAAAATTAAATATTATTTTTTAACTTAAATAATAATTACTTATTTTGAATACAAGTATGAGAATTAAAAATTAAACTTTAATATTACGTTAAGACACCAATATCTTACCAATTTAATTACCAAACATAAATAATATTTATTTATTTGACCCATGAATAAACATATAAACATACACGAATCAATAATATATTTTTGTGTTAAATATATATTCAAGCGGAATATATATATATATATATATATATATATATATATATATTTTGTGGGGTTTTAAAAATGGAGCCTTGGTTTTAAAATTCAAGTCTTTTTTGGTTTAAAAATGTAACACCTTAAACAGTTTAATTACTGAAGCATATTAACGTACAAGTATTCTTATTTATTTGTGCCTATGGTATGTTTTCATGTTTTGAAATAATATAATTAATTGTATATTTTTAATCTATAAAATAACAACAATTACAATTACAATAAAAAAATTAATAAATTTATATTAAAATTTAGATTGAAAAGTATATAAAAAAGTAATAAAAAATATGATATAAATCACACTAAAGTAAATCTATATAAGAAATTAATAAATTAACTTATATTAAAATTGAAGTAAAAGTAGACCATAACTTTTATTAAATTTAATAAATAAATAAATAAAATAAAAGAAATATATCTATAGATAACACATCCCTATTAAAAAATAACCCTTTCACGAATTGAAAGAAAAAAAAGAGGAGAAAAAATAAATAGGGATGACTCCTATGACTTTTACGGTTAAAATGATTATATGTTGCAATTAACCCATAAAAAATTACATTGTATTTAATGTTTATTCTTGTTTTTTTCTACAAATTTGAGAAAAAAATAACAAGTAACTTAATTTTGGTGAGAAAATTTAAATCATATTAAATAATATTTAATTTTGAAAATTTCTTCTACCACCCACTAATAAAAATAAATAATATGATGTAAATTAATCTAATCTCGTGGTTAACATTTCAAAAACTGTTTAGAAAGTCGAGTTGATCTAAGGCACTAAGATTGGTTTTATATCCATTGCTGTATTCTATTGGATTTTAATAAAAGCAAAATCATTGAGTTTACAAGTTTAAATTTTTGTGATGATAACTCTCCATTCTTATCATCCTATAAAAATTTTGAATTATACATATATGATCTTTTCTTTATCTACTAAAAAATATACTTTAATACTGCTTATAGAAAAAAGAAAAAAAGAAAAAAAAGAGAAATATCACATATATTTTTTATTTATACTACTAATATAATAGTAACTTTAAAAATTCTTTAAAATCTTATTAGTTTTCTAGATGAAAAACATTCATGTAATTATATAAATTTTTCTTATTTTAAATAACATATATATATATATATATTTAAATAAATTAATTAATAAATTTTTTATTCAAAATATATAGATTTTGAATCCATATTCTTACCATGCATACAAAACTATATAAAGTTAATATAATTTTTAATTATAAAAATCCATTTTTTAAATGTATAAAATTTAACTAAAGTAAATGAATAAATGATATTGGGAAATTTTTATTAAAATGATTATATTTATAAAAAAAAAATTATTATAAAGAACACCATTAATTGGAACTCTTGTATTCTTTCTTCATTGATTTGTTTAAATAAATACTAATCAACTTCCTTAAACTCTTCAATCACAAGGGAAAGCTGGCAATTAGATCTGTGAAAATTACATTTATAAATTGAATTATCTCACAAGTCACAGCTGCTTATTTATTTGTTTTTAAATATTCTTTAAATTACAGCCTTTAACAGCTACAAGACTGCAGGACAACTATCAAAATCAGAACATGATTAAACGACATCGTCAATCCTTTTGATTTTTGAACTCTGTGTATGTAATTGTATATATAATACCGTCTTCTGAGAGAGTAAAGTGCAGCAACTGAATCGGTAAATCACTTAAATCTTGCAGATGTGCAACTCCATCTTTTGTTCTCCTTCGTCTAGGGTTTCAGCTTTCAAAGTTTCAAACTTATTTCTGATCATTTCCCAGTAAACAAACAGGGATTTTGGAAACGTATCTAAAATAGAAAAAAACAACAAAAGAACTTATAAAGAAGTACCAAGCTCAGAGAAAGAACGAAACCCTTTACTTTGAATTTCCAAAGAACAATAGACAAATCAGAATTCAGAAACCCAATATCTCTAATATTCATCTGCATAATGCTTTGTATTGAACGCTTGTAAAAAAAGTTGGAGCTTATCTCTCTGTATAGTCACTGAAAACCCTAGCTTTGGAAGCTTGAGATGGATAGGTCTAGATCTAAGAGGAACTACTACTACGATTCGGAGGCGATTGGTAGAACTAGGCCTCGGTACAACCACCACTATGGGACCAATAACAACCGCCACCGTGGCAACAGTGGTGGAGGTGGAGGAGTTCGACCATCTAAACCTCCACAAGACTCCTCTATCATGGTGACCACCTGTTATCGGATCCTTTGCCATGACATCAAAGCTGGTGGTGTAATAGGAAAGTCCGGTAGTATCATAAAGTCGATTCGCCAACACACCGGCGCGTGGATCAACGTGCACGAGCTAATGCCCGGTGATGAGGAGCGAATCATTGAGATTTCCGATACCCGGAGACGAGACCCAGAAGGCCGAATGCCGGCATTTTCACCTGCTCAAGAAGCCTTGTTCTTGATCCATGAAAGGATCCTTGAGAGTGATGGGGCTGGATTTGTTGGTGGCGGAGAAGAGGACGAAGAGTATGGTGGTGTGGTTAGAGGAGGTGGGAACAAAGTTGTGACTAGACTTGTGGTATCAAGAATGCATGTGGGTTGTTTGCTTGGAAAGGGAGGGAAGATAATTGAGCAAATGAGGATTGAGACAAAGACCCAGATTAGAGTTTTGCCTAGAGACCATAATCTACCTCGCTGTGTTTCAATGTCCGAAGAGATTGTTCAGGTTTTTTGAACTCACAGTTAGAACTGAATATGATTCTTTTGACTGCTTGTCAAAAACTTTTGCCAGCTTTGGTTTGATTTTTGTAGCAAGTGTTGCTCAGCTGTGCTAAAACTTGAGAATGTTCTGAACATATAAACAAACAATGCCACTAAATATGACCTCTGAGAAGTTGATTTCAGAACAAAGAAAACGTACTGTTCTTTGCTGGTTGCAGAGCACATCATAAGAGGATCGTTGACCACTTCTACATTTGGCAGTGGAAGAAACTTAGACTAATTTAACTGCATTATAACATTTACTTTTGGTTTGCTATGGTGGCTTCTTTAATTATTGAACATATAAATGATGGGTTTTACATTGTTCTTAAGAGGTAGACCTGGCTTCCTTCAGTATAATTCTGTCTGATGAAAATCTTAGTTTTTGTTTCACATGTTATCTAAAGCTGTATTCATCAGCAGAAACGATGACACAAGGGGAATAACTTTAACCTGTTAGGATTTTACGGCATGGAAATCTGGTTTAAAGTTGAGTGCTAGTGTCTATGTTGTAGGCTAATCTTTGGACAATTATCAAGTCGAAGAACAATAACAGTTTAATGTTGCTTTCATTGCTATAATGCTAGTAAGGGCTTTGCTACTAATTGATTTTGAATTTCATAAATGTTATTGAAAAATTTACTTCAATATTTACATGAAATTTCTCTATTTTCCTTTTAAGTTAGGTGTAAATAAGAAATGACCAATTACATGATATTGCTCTTTCTTGTACAGGTTGTTGGTGATCTAAATGCTGTGAAGAATGCTATAGCAGTTATTTCAGCTCGCTTGAGGGAGAGTCAGCATCGTGACCGCAATAATTTCCATGGACGATTAAATTCACCAGAACATTTTTTTCCTCCTGATGATGATTATATTCCTCATATTAACAATACCACTAGGCGACCTCCAATGGATGGGACTACTTTTGGATCACGACTACCTGCCACTAATATTAGAGGGAATTATTCCTCACGTCCATCCGGTTTTACAAATGAGCCTGGGTCTACAACCATGGCTGACAACATGCACCCCTTTTATGGTGATGATCTTGTGTTTCGAATTCTTTGCCCAATTGACAAAGTTGATAGAGTTGTTGGAGAGTCTAATGGAATTATCGATATGCTTCATAATGAAATCGGTGTGGAAGTTAAGGTCACTGATCCTGTAGCTGGTTCAGATGAACTGATAATCATTATTTCTTCTGAGGAGGTACTTACCAATGCTTTAACTTGTTATGGAGTATGTCGGATTAAATGTATCCACACATGGAAGTCCATTTCCATCTTCTTGGTGCTTATCTTAGAAGTGATAATGCTTCTCCTTGCGGATATAAGAATTTATATGTGTGTGCATCTTTTACAATGTCTGTTGATGCTTTATGGTTTTTATACTTTTAGTTGATAACTGTTGGTTAACATTAAACAATCCATGTAATTTCTTGTTTTCTCCTTAAAAAAGGCTTTAGCTTAGTTGTACCTTTTATAGGGTCCAGATGATGAGCTTTTTCCAGCGCAGGAAGCTTTGTTGCATATCCAAACTCAAATTGTCGATCTTATTCCAGACAAAGACAACATAGTAACTACTAGATTAGTTGTACCATCAAGTGATGTTGAGTGTTTGGATGGAAGAGAAGGATCACTTTCAGAGATGAGGAGAATAACTAGTACAAACATGCAAATTCTTCCAACACAAGAAGTTCCTTCGTGGATATCAGAAAATGATGAAGTTCTGCAGGTTTGCAACTGCACCTTATAACTCTTATTAATCAATCCCAGATTTGCTAAAAGCTTGGGGTGATGTACAACTTGGTTAATTTACAACCTGTCTTGGTACTTTTACATGAATGAGGGCACTTTATCCAGCGAGTTATGCATCTTATTGACACTGTGGTTCCATATTATTAGAATCGAACCATTCAGATAGTAGGGAGACCGGCCAACTTCGGCTTATACTAATCTAAAGTCTAAACTACCATATTCATGTTATTTGCAGATTGTAGGGGAGATAAAAGCAGCTAGGGAGGCTCTTGTTGAGGTGACATCAAGATTGCGGAGTTACTTGTATCGGGATTCATATGAAAAGGATACAACACCTTCTTCCGTCTCTGCAGCAGGCACTATGGTCAGTGCTCTGCCACTCGAGAGCTCTTCTACCAGTAGCATAACTCCAATGGATCCTCCCACTTATCAGAATGCACGAACATTGGCCACGTCACAGGGATCAAAGGTTTTTTCCTGGAGGGTTATATACTTATTCCATAGCTTATCTTCGCCTGGTTTGTTTATTATCCGTGGATGTTTTTCATGAGTTCTTTTTATGTGTATTTCTGTTCTCTGCATTTTTCCTTGCAATCTATGGAGCTGTATGTTCAACCAGCAAGTCTTAATGTTGGTCTAATTTGATAAATTTGTTTCCTTTTGTCTTGATTGGTTGACTGACTGACTAGGTAGACTTCCTGATTTGATTTTAAAAGTGAAAATGGACATATTTTTGGTGGGGAGACAAAAACATCACAAATGAAGATGTCTTCATTTGATTAAAATTGGATGAAAACATTCACTTTAAGTTTGTGTAGTATGCTGTCTTTATTACAACAAAGAACAGTATCTACTCATATTAAGCAATTTAATTTTTTTTATTTTAAACCGTTTGCACACTTATCCTCATTACAGTGGTCAATTTTCCTAAAATTTGAATATTTCGCAGGATGCTGGAGGGGCCAGTAGTGAAATAATGAAGCAGAACGAAATTGATCGCCGTGAAGAGGTGCCGAGTGGGTTGAACAGGTGACACATTCCTTCTCATCGAAGTATATTAGTGTCTTCTCATTCATGTGTATTACCATAAAACTCTGTAACATTGTCAATCAATGCCACAACTCATTGAAGCTGTTACTTTTCATTTTCTGTTAGAATTCCTGTACCACTTGTCACTAGAAGTACGCTTGAAGTTGTTATACCAGAGTATGCAGTTGCTAAGCTTATAACAAAATCAAGAAACAAGCTTGCACAGATTAGTGAGGTCAGTTTTGTGCCCTTAGTATCTCGTCTAGTCACCAATAGTTCTTCAACTTTGTCCAGCATCGATCAAATTGTTGTCTTTTGACTCGTTTATCATACCCGTTTACAGTTATCAGGAGCCAACGTAACTCTGGTAGATGATAGACCGGAACTGACACAAAAGATAATTCAAATATCCGGTACTCCTGAACAGGCTGAGAGAGCCCAGAGCTTGCTTCAGGGTTTCATATTAAGTAGTAAGTGCTTCAGGGTATTACTTGTAAATGTTTTGTATGGTATTTGTGGGGCTAAAGTCTGAACTAATTCTTACTTAAAAATGACTTAATTTTCTCTTTTTCAGCTCAAGAAGATGGACCATAAGTTGGTCGGAAGAAGAACCTTGGACATTCAGATCGGACAGCTGCTTTCCTAAATATCATTCAATTTTCAGCTTCAAAATTAATTATTCCCAAATGTATCATTCTAGAAGAAAGGGAAGATTTTACCCAACCCATAGTCAACTCACATTGGATGGACTTATCTGTATGATTTCTTAAGCTGTGAAGGAAGCATCTGCTTTTTGTTTCCAACGTTTACTCATTTTTCTTCTTAAAATGTTTCTTGGTGTAATGTTTGCATATGATTACGTATCTTTTTGTATTTTTGTCAATTAGATTTATGATTAGTGCTAACATTTTCTAAGAAGGTGTTCAATTTTATATGAAAAATCAATCTTAAAAGGTTGTGCTTCCCAACGGAAACGTTAAACGCTAGAGGAATGGTTACATTTTTATTTCCCAACTTGCCGCTGCTCAAACGCCAACCCAATTGACTTCATATGTAGGAGTAGCAGACTAGCAGTTTCGATTTTAGGTATAAAAAACAAATCAGTTCATCCAAATAATTTGTAAAATTCGTTTGCATTAGTGAAGTTGTGGATGGTTTTAATTTTAGAAACTTGCACGTGTATACAAATATTCTACATTTTAATATACCCAAATCGAATTAGATTTAAGTGAAATTAATTCATCACATTTAATCACAATATTTCGAAACATTTATTTTTAATATTCTTAATTTTCATCTTGTAATACATAATTGTACATTTTAAAATTAATAATAAAAATTTGAATATTTTATTTTATTGAAAGACCGGAAAGAAAACTTCGCAGTATGGTTGTACTGATGCCAAATTAAATGAGTTTTTTATTAATATATTTGTTATTTCGGATAAAAATAGAGAATTAATAATTAGAAATCAAATTTTAAAAGAGAATAATTATTTACCAATGATATCTTTTTAAGATTTTTATATATATATATATATTTAAAAAATTAAAAATTTTAATTATTAAATATACTAATTTTTATTATTTTTACTTAATAAATATATTACTTTTATTTTTTTCCTATTACATATAAATATACATGCTTCATTCCGAATCAAACACCTTATTGGTCCTCTCCGCTACAAACCCGCGTTATTGGGCCAGACGTATTTCTTGTTTTTATTAGATATAATGCACGAAACTAAAAATGTTGTACAATTATTCTAATGGTACATTTTGTAGAGCCATTCGATCCTATTTATGTTACAATGCATCATATTAGATAAAATTATCATGTTGTACGGATTGAATATAAATAAATAAATTCATAATTTGAATTAATTAATCATAAATCATGAAAAATATAATCTTTTAATTTATAGTATACCTATTTTTTTATCTTGTATATATTTCTAAATAAATTGAAAACAAAGTTAGTTTTTTTTAATGGAAAAGTTGTCAAGATAGTTTAACAGGGGTGCTTAGCCGAATAAATAAATAAATAAAAGTAGGTTAAAGATTATTCTTGGTCTCCATTTTGGTGTAAGGCAATTCGGTTTAATTCTATGGTATTATTTTTAATGTATTGTTATATATATTATTAATACGTAGATAAAGTTATTAAAATTTTAATATTTTATTATATAAAATATAATTTTTTTTATCTACATATTTATTCACTGTTAATAATATATAAAGTGGTATATCAAAAATTAATTAAGTTAAGCGTTTAAAAATTAAATCGATGATGACTGATGGGCTGAAATAAGCCCAGACCACATCAGCCCAGCCCAGCCGAGCCCACCAACCGTAACCCCTGCAATAGCAGACTAAACCCGACCTCTTCACCTTTGTGAGTCTTGACTCCTTTATCAGTTGTACTCGCTCCGTGTGCCACTTAGGTCCTGAGACAACTAAGTGAGACTGAGACGAATTGAACTTTGAAGCTTTCGCTCTTCTACATCTTCAATAATTATAATGACAACTTCGCTTCATCTGCCTTCTTCCTCTTTCACCAGCTTCAGGTATTCACTTTCGAACTTCACATTTTCTCCTTCTCTTAATATTGTATCCTGTATTCAGTATTGTGTAATTTGGTTTTTATGGCTGTGTTTATTAACACAATTCAATTTCAAATATGCGCCAATGTTTGCATCCTTGGTCTTCTTGTTTCAGCCAATCAATTTTATATCCGTGTTCTTTAATGTGTTACTGTGGTACCATTTTAGGACGAATGGAGTTCGTCAACGCATTCAACCATGTCATAGTTGCAACGCCAAGCTTTATATGGTGCCTATCAGGGTTTTTTCCTTTCGTTCTGCCTCGAGAGCTTTTGCTTCTGTTGGCTCCTTAGAAACTGGTGTAGTGGGTGGAGATGATAATCTTTCTTCTGCTACTTCGACCCCAAACGACTTTGGCAGGTAGGAATATACCTTATTATCATTTTAGTGTACTTTAGTTTTTTCTCTTCTCTTTACCCAACTCGTAGGTGGTTAATTTTAAGAATAAGGCCTATTCTTTGATTCGTTATTTTGTGAATAATCAAGGGGCACTGAATAATCACTAGCTGTAAATGTTAACAGGTCGAAAACATCTTTTGACGGCACTTTGGATGGCATGAAATTTTTTGAGACACAATTGCAAGGGTTCTTTGATGAAGTCAAAGCAATGATTGCTATGGGGAACAGAAGTGATGCCATTGACTTACTTCAAGCCAATTATGAAGCTGTAAAAGAAAGAATTAATGCAGGTGCCAGAGGCATGGAAGAAGTTGCTCTTATGGACGTTATAGCCCTGGGGTATATGGCCTTGGGAGACTTGAAGTTTGTTGCTACTCTACTAGATAACGTATCCTCTCCATTGTCATTTTATTGTTTCTTTAATCACTTTTATTTTGAGCTCGCAAGAAGATTAGTTGAAAGTGAAAAATCATATTTGTTGTGTTTGCTTTTAATCCTTACTTTAGGTTGTCATGTTCTTTATGTACTTGTTATGTCTAAACAGGATATACGATATATCAGTATGCATAAGCTATCTTGGTTGCATAACTGAAAATCTTTGTTTTATTTTTCATAAAAAAATAACACTCTACCTCTTTCTTTGGTTTTTCATTGGGAAAACCTTAACTGTTCTTCTTCCTGCTGGTGAATTTTCATGCATAAGCAGTTGAAGGAGGTTGTAGGTAGTATCAAGGATGACGAGCCACTTATGGATATAGTGCTGGTGCATATGGGAAGCATGTACTCGACTTTGAAGAAGTTTGAGAAATCAACAATTGTATATGGAAGGGCCATTAATATTATGGAGAACAAATACGGTAGTTTTGTATATGGAGATTCAGAAACTTTTATGCTTATGATTTTGTTTTCAATTGATGATTATCTGTTGGTATTTTTGAATTACAAATTACTTGTCTACTTAGTTTTAATTTTTTTTTTCTGTTGATGTAAAAGTATTTCATTTCTTCTTCAGGGAATAATAGTGTCTTTCTCGTGTCACCAATTTTGTCCATGGCAAAAGTTCTTGGTTCTGTTGGAAGAGCTACAAAAGCGGCAACATTCTACAATCGTGCAGTTACTATCCTTGAATTAAGCAAAGGTAGAGAAAGTGAGGATTTAGTAATGCCTTTATCTGGTCTTGGCAATCTTTTACTCAAGCAAGGGAAAGCTAAAGAGGCAGAAGTTCATTTTGTAAGGTTAAAATTCATTTTCTTCTCTTGTAGGATGTTTATCTTTCTTTTTTTCTTTTTCTTTCTCCTCTCTTTATTGAGTTTATGAAGTATGATATTTTCTCACGTTACTTAACAGAATCTTGAATATATATAAAAAGTTGTATGGAGAAGCCGATGGAAGAGTTGGACTGGCCATGTGTTCTGTAGCTCATGCGAAGTGTGCAATGGGTAAGAATCAACTTGCTAGCTCTCTCTCTCTTTTATACACATGGGTAAGAATCATGCGAAGTGTGCCCGATATGCATATACCAGTGACATATGGAAATGAATGATTGGTGTGACCACTTTTCCTTCATTGTGTTTTGTTTACCTACTTCTGCAATAAGTTAATAACCCAGGGTTTTCTCTGAAACCTTGAGTTATCACTCTTGAAATTTTGATAGCTTGAAAATTTAAAATTCCTAATATGTTTTGACGTGCCTATTTTATACAGGGAATGCAAATGAAGCAATTCATTTATATAAAAATGCTCTGCAGGTCATCAAGGATACAAATTATATGGCTTTAGATGACAGCAGAGTGGAGAAGATAAGAGTAGATTTAGCAGAATTACTTCACTCAGTTGGAAGGTAATGTCAATTTCAAATTGCAACTAAAACATAAAGTACGTAAAATGTAATTTAAGTAATACTGCTTGTTGTTCATCAGGTAACTGCTTTGATTGGGATAGGACCCAAATATCTTTATATTTGTTACTTGTGGCTGTTAATGTTATAGTATGATCTTTTGCTTACGACATTTGTTTTGTTCTCTCAGTAAAAAACATGCATACATTTGTAGTACTGTCTGCTAGCTTTTTAAAGATTGAGTCCTGAGTTTTCAAAAGCAGGAGTGTTATATTTAATGTTTCTGGTTCATTTGTACTTACACGTTTTGCAATATTAGTCAGTAGACTCTTGAATCAATTTACATCTTGCTACCACTTCTCCCTCGGACAGGACTGTATTTAAGTAGTTTGTTTTCCTCCACTTCTTTCCATTTTTTTCATTGATATCAATTGCTTCCAGAGTTAAAGAAGGTCGGGAGCTTCTAGAGGAATGTTTGTTGATAGCTGAGGAATATAGAGGGAAAGAACACCCAAGCATAGCGACTCACCTGATGAATCTTGCTACTTCCCATTCACGCACAAAGAATTTTGCTGAGGCTGAACACTTGCTGCGAACAAGTTTGGATATCATGTCTAAGACAGTGGGCCATGATGATCCGTCTATGACTTTCCCAATGTTGCATCTTGCAGTTACTCTTTACCACTTAACACGAGATGAAGAAGCCGAACAACTTGCTTTGGAGGCTTTACACATTCGTGAAAAAGCATTTGGAGAAGATTCCCTTCCAGTCGGTAAGTTTTCATTTTCTCAGGGCTCTGATAACTAAGTCTCTTGATTTAGTTATTTATTTTTAAAGAGTATAAATGAAATATTAGGTACATCATCTGTAATTATCATCTGTAATTTTGACCTTTTGAGAGAATTGGTGCCTGATAATTCTTTACGTTATCAAAGCAGCAAGGTCCTGGGATTGAATTCCTGTGATAACCCCAAAATCAATTAAATTTTTTAAGTTTGATGGGCCTCGTAAAAAGACAAAAAAAAACCACTATTGAGGAAAGTTAAGTAATAGGTTTTTGTAAAGACAAAATAGTCTACACTTAAGGAGAATGTTAAAAAGTATAAATAAAATGTTAGGCCTATCCCTCGGAAGCTTGAGTTTGGAAAAATTAATGTCCGACACTTATTTAACTAGATGATGCTTTGTTTCTATCTGATTTTACTTGGAACTTGTATGGCAGCGGAGGCTCTAGACTCTATGGTGTCAATTCAAATTAGATTAATGAGGGATGATAGTTTTTTACTAGAGCAGCTCAAGAGGATTTTGGATATTCAAGAGAGAGAGTTTGGCTATGAGAGTGAAGAGGTTCTGACAACACTGAAAAAAGTTTCATTTTTCTTGGACAAATTGGGGAAGAAAGATGAAAAACTCTCTCTGCAGAAAAGATTATCTACGCTTAGAACGAAATTCAAGCAACGTATTCAGTATTGAATTATTCATGATGTATATTTAGATGACCTCACTTTTCAGTTTAATTAATTTTTTTGGGTCATATTTTATTTCCAATTTGGTATATGTTCTATTTGAGGTAGGTGGGTTTTGTCTGGCTATGTTGCTCTGTTTATCCCTTCTTAAACGATAACAGTTACTATGATTGCTAGCCCTTTTAAATGCTACACTTCGGATCATCCCAAGTATTATTAAGTGGCATGCTTGATTTGTGTTACACATGCTTTGGATTAAAAATGACGTTAATTAATTCCATTGTTTTAGAAAGAAAAAAAAGTTAAGAATAAAATATATTATTTTATTATTTTTATTAAAATATATTTTTACAAGTAACATCTTAATAGAAAAAAAATATTAAAATCATGTTATTTTTTTTAACTCATGTATTTTTTTAAAGTTAAATAATTAAATGTTATCACTTATAATCTAAAAAAATAAATTAGTTAGAAACTTTTTATCTATCTAATATTAGATACATGTTAAAGCTAAGGAAAATACGGTAAGATTGGTGAACATGGTTTGGCTTAGAATTATGTTAAATACTGTCCCAACGGTGATAACTGATATGTAATAGTGCTAGCTCTAATTCTATAGAAAAAATGCTACAAGTGTGGATTGTGACACGTGGCTTAGATGATCTCATGTTGGGATCAAAAAAGGCTGAAATTAATGTGCGTGTTATTTTCTGAACAAAAGATTCATTTGTTTGTACTTTGTTTTTCCATGGTCTTCAATCTCCATTCATGAAAGTTTGATGTAAAGAACAGACGACATGTCGTCTCTACAAGTGATCTTAATGTGACACAAACGACAGTTCGTACTAAACTAAATGAGAATGAGGGGTAGTTGGAAAATGATTGGAGATCTTTTATTTTCTTTCGGTTATTGATTGATTGCATCCCTGAAGGAGAAAACCAGAAAAATACGATCTACAACCTCTACACCTCCACCTACCAGTCGGTTCAGCACTAGAGATAAAGAAATGAAAGTATTTTAGTTGAGTTGAGAGCCTCTTCAATTCAAGGATAGAGAAGTTTGTCAGAGTGAGCAAGTATTAGGAAATTTTACAACTAAACAGATATGCCTGAAAACGCAAGTTTAGCAAAGATGATGTAAGAATCAAGAAAGAGGAGGCTACAATTTAGTCACACCCCATTTTTTGATATCACACAGGCACACGATCATTCTTCTTCGTGTTGAATCAGGGATACCCAGAATACCCATCTCAGCAATCGGTAAGTTTCTCTATAATAAAAATCTTATATTCATTCATGAATTATGATGTTCGTCGAATGTTTTCGAGACTTGATCGCTAAGTTTTTTTTTTAATGAGATTATGAATTATGTATTTTTCCCCTTTTTGGACGAAAATTTATCTACTTGGTGTCTCGCATAATTTGTTTGTATTTATTCGTATCACCGCTTGGGAAGACGATGAAACTAATCGGTAATTTGCTTTATTCCTTCTGTGCTAACTTTTATGTTATAATTGGAAGTGGGGTTTTATTATGCTTCTGTTTTTAGTCATTATAATGAATTTCTTTTGAATAGTCATAAAGGTTACTTTTTTTGCTTGCTTCTGGAATATCTGATCGGCATTTATTCTGAAATCAGATCCGTTTGTATATCTCCTTCAAGGCAATATCTTTATTCTGAAATTCTAATTGGGTGAAGTCAGAGACATGTGGTTGTTTATCTGTGGTAATCTCAATTGCTTTTCAGGATAAGTTATTTTTGTACACATTGTTCACTTTGTTTTAAATTAATGTATTTTAGTCAACTTACTAATACATTTGTTAACACTTAAGTAATTTTAGGACAATTTTCATATTTAATCATTTTATTTTTAATTTTTTTCAACTTTTTGAGAATTTTTTCTTATTAAATATCTACTAGCACATACTATTAAGTTTCAATTCGATTTAATTTAAGTTTTTTAACCAAAAAATACCCAAAAAAATCAAAATCGACAAAAAATGACTAAATGTCCAAAATAATAAAGATTATTAAAATGCACCAATTTTAGGAAAGGTGATTAATGTGCTTAATTTGTTCAAGTCAAATGATCAAAGTATCGTGATACCCAAAATAGGCTACCATGCTTATAATATTCAGTAATTCTTGTTATATTTCTGTGACTTTTTTTTGTTTCTTACTTTTGCTACTTTTATGGGCTAGAAACCTCTATGAAAACCTCTCTCACAGATATTTTCTGACCTGATTATGCTACATGGAGAGAAATGATTCTGAATAATTACCAAAAAGACAACTCAAACCCTTCTAAAGGTTATATGCTATACATCTAAGCAACCAAACTACTCCATTTCATACCACTTTTGAGAGAAGCACATATAAAAAGGCCCTTACTCATTTGAGTTCAACTGCGAAATTGGGGCAGGACTCTTACACAGGCTTTAATGTGCATCAAAATAAATGCTTGCTTATTGTTGCTACTGGTAATAGAATTTTAATATTTTTCAATACAGAATTTTGATAGAGAGCAATATATGGTAATGGCCACAGCAGAAGCTAGGGCTGCATGGAAACATACAAATCATTCATTTGTGAAAGAGGAGACAAGGAATGAGCGAAAATGTCCTTGGTGCTCATTGTCATCATCATCTTCTGCTAAATCAGACTCATATCTTGCACCCAAGAACCCAGTAAAAGGGCCAAATAATCATTCCCCAAATTGCCTTCTCTTTAACCCAGATTATGATCTGCTTTTGGATCAGAAATGGTGGCTGAAAAAACCCAATTTTGGACATCATAAGGATTTAATGAATGAAATGCAAAATTCCTTTGAGGTGGAACTTGAAACCTTAAGTTGTGGATTTGTCTATAAAAACACCGATGCATATGAAGGTCAACTAACCAAGGTATCTAATGCTGAGATTGGTAAAAAGATTGACAATCCTCTAATTGATAATGTTTTGGGAGAAGTTTCTACAATAAACGATTTAGGTAATTTTGTACATTTGGATGATAATCTCATAAACAGCTTGGTTTCCCTGCAACCCAAGAAACTGTCCTCTGATTTGGAATGTCAGTGGGTGGGTGACGGGAAGACTGAACCATGGTGGCGTACAGCTTGTAAAGATGATTTGGCTTCTTTTGTTGCTCAGAGGTCACTAGAACACGTAGAGAATTGTGATCTTCCACGACCGCAGACTAACCATCGTAGAAAGCATCCTTCAGCTTGTCCAGAGAACCTTGACCATGATAAGTTTCCGGCTTCATTTTCAGATCAAATGACTGATACAGGACTCTCTAATCATGACGTCTATCCACGAGGAAGCTCAATTTCAGGTTGCTTGCAAAATGATTCAGATCAATCTTACAGGTAATTCTGTAGACTCCTATTTTTTGGTTATCATTTCAGTTTCATCATTGTGAATAATGTGGTGCAAATAGTTGTAGTGACTGAATATTTTGCAATCTAACTCCTCAAAGACCGCTAATGTCAATGCTTGTCTCTTTGTTCCTTTCTCTCTTAAAATACTATGCTTATATTAACCCCTAATTTGGTATGTCAAATTTGTCTTTGCTTTCAAAATTGATATTTGCTAAGATATGTTTGGAACTATCTTTATATTTTGGCTAAAATGGTATGGCTCTGCAAATTACTCTTAACCCATGGAAAAATAGATTATGAAAACCACTTTTCTATTTATCTCTCCCCCCTCCCCTCCTTTTTTTTCCTTCTCAAATTCCAAATTATTGCCTTTAGTTTGGTCTTTATGCTAATACCATCATGGTTCTTTGTGCTGTTGCAATCCATTTTCATCTTTACTAATTGAAATGTCTTGGATAGTGCTGTTTCCTGATAGAGTTTTGTATGTGTTTGTTTCAGCCGCAACAACGATCATAGTGTAACGGACACAAATGAGGCAGATATCCAAAACAACCCTGAAAATACCCAAACCAGAGCTGAGCTGTTAAAAGCACTTCATTATTCTCAAACACGAGCAAGAGAAGCAGAGAAAGCAGCTAAGCAAGCCTATGATGAGAAGGAGCACATAATGACTCTTTTTTTCAGACAGGCATCACAACTCTTTGCTTACAAGCAGTGGCTACATTTGCTGCAATTAGAGAACCTCTGCCTCCAGCTTAAATACAAAAACCAACCCATTTCCTGTATGTTTCCCACTTCCATACCTTGGGTACCGTACAAAGGCAGGCAAAGAAACAAGGGTCAGCGCAGAGCTGGGAAGAGAAAGAGCAGACCAAGGTATGAGATTAGCAAGGGAGCCATTGCTTTTGCACTGGGGTTGGGTCTCGCTGGTGCTGGTTTACTCCTTGGATGGACAATGGGATGGTTATGTCGTGCTGCTTAGGTTAGTCTTTGTGCTTTTCTGATACCTTATGGTTTTATTTCATATACGTTAGTGCATCTAGATCATAGGGCAGAGAGTTCGATTAAGAATTCAGATATGCAACTTTTTTGGGGTGCCTTTTTGATTTCCGTTTATTGTATATATGTATGAAGTTGTGTATGATAGATTGATTATATGTGAAGTTTGTATGTTTCTGTGGATATATAAATTATTTATGTTGTATTTAAAATTTGAGATTCCAAATGAACAATAATTAGTCATCTCCTATTTTCCAACTATGGATGCTCTCTTTTGGACTCTGCACTACACATAATTGTAACGGTATTCTGATAGATATCTGACAATCTCAAGCTCCTAGTGGAAGGGCGAATATGTTTAACTGACATCGATTATCTTTACCTCTTGTTCGAATGTATCCATTTATGATTAATTTTGCAGTTGGTTAATTTTTGTGATTCGTTGTAATGGAAAGTAATCTGGTGCTCCCACTATATACACGTGTGTACGAGAGTGTAAGTGTGAGTGTAATATTATTAAAAAAAAATCTAATTTGGCGAAAAAGCGCCAATATAATGTTCACGATTTGGTGAAAATGAACAAATTCATATGTCTGATACTGATATGCTAGTTTGGTATCTTCATCCATTAAAGTTATCCCATATAACATCCTTGGACCATATTAAATTAGGGAACTAGGAATTGAATTACTACACCTGCTATTTAAGTTTTTACTTAATGGATTGTAGTAAGAAGAATCTTTAAATGGAAAGGGATTGAGATATTATTATATTGTTTGATTATACTTGAAACAAGCCGACTTTTACTTAGATAGCTCCAATTCAACTACTTGATATGAATTATGATTTTATCTGCTACGTGCTACCATCCAAACTCCATTTTTTTTAAGCTCTTATTATCTTAGGGAATTATGGCTTTCACGTCATCACAAATCCCTATCACTTCTTCTAGGGTTGGAGTTTAATTCTGTTTTTCTTCAAATGTTGACTGAAATACACGTGCTTAGAATATCAACACAAGGCATGCCATGCCATATATTTCAAACGTGCGAAACGTTCAGAGTTCAGAAAGTCCCTTATTTCATTAAGAATGTATATATAAAATTTCGTACGTCAAACGATAAATTTACACTTTCATAATTTATAAAGTTTCATGCGGTAGAATTATTTAAAAAAATAAATCACTTCATCATTTATCAAGATAATTTTATCATTTTACGTAATAATATAAGTGACGTGGTTGTAAAAATATATGTAAATTTTTATATTTTTTATTTTATTAAATGATAATATATATTTTTCATTAAACACACCTATGATAAGCATATGCAAGAAATTAACATATGTGTACATTTTTATAAAATAAGAAATCCAAGAAGGAATACCTAAAATAAATAAATTAAATTATACCTTTTTACAAAGAAAAAGACCTAGATATTGCCCACTCTTATCTCATGCTACGATAGCAATGATACTGTACAAAATAATATGACACATAAAAAAATTAATTAGAATTAACCAATATCTTTTACATGTTGTTAAAGATATTATTATTTCTTATTATTATATAACACAAAAATAATTAAGTAATTTTTTTTGTGTCAACTAATATATAAACATAACATGATTAATAGCAAAACACTATACATAACATAAATATAACTAACACAACATGATTGTCAGAAACATAACAATAACCCATCGTTCAAAGATCAAAGGATCTCCACAATTATACTTTTTAAGTCCCAAGACCCCAAATGTTATACGTGATATTAATAATTCACTCTTTTGTCAAAGTGGGATCTTCCTTTTTAGGAGTTTCTCTCTATAATAGGTTATTTATTTTTTCTTCCCTTTTTATTTTCATTTTTGTTGTTTTTTCATCTATGTTTTTCTATTGTATCTTTATGCCTTCTTCGAGAATGATGGATTTGGTGACATTCTTAGAGATGAGTTCAAGGTCATAGCTATTTTGATTTTTTTGTTAGTATCTTTTGTTCTCACGTCTGACTTTCTTGTTGTATTTCATGAGTAACAAGTTGGAAGCTTTTAAGGCTCACAAATTGTTCTAGGAAATATTTAACTCGATGTGTGACATCTTTTTCATGTTGCAATAGTCATAATTTGTAAAATCTATCTAAATTTCTCTTAAATTTCATTGATGTACTTGGTTTTCATTGTTCAATTACATATTAAACCTAAATGTCCACCTTATGAAATTAATTTGTTTAGTGTAAATTTTTTATATGATATCTTAACTTTTTATAAAAGTATAAATTAGTGTCGAAATTATACCGAGATATATCATTAGTACCTTATTTTAATAAAAAAAGTATAATAATAATCTTTTTTTTTATGAAAAAAAGAGAGATGAAATTAAATACATATGAGAATTAATGATGATAAAATAATAAGTTTGTTATTTTTAAAAATAAAAAATTACTTATTAATATTTTATATGATCAAACTTGATCAAAATTAATCAAACTTGTGTTTTTATGTTTATTTTAGATCAAACTTTATCCCTTTTTAAAAGAAAATTACTTCTAGTATATCTTTAAAAATATTATTTTTTCTAAAGAATGTTTAATTTATTTGTTTATGCATAGGTGATTTTCTTTAATCTAAGTGTAATTTAGTTTATTTTTATTACTATAAGTTTAAAAATTTGATCAAAAATGAAAAAAAAAATATTTTTTTAAAAAATTGTATAGTGTAATATTATTAATAATTATAATTTAATTTTTATATAGTTAATATATAATAAAAAATTATTATATTAATTATAATTATCATATATATAAAATCTTAAATTTTTAATTAAAAAAAAGTTGAAAAAAAGTAATAAATGAAGTAGGAAAAACGATGGTCAAAGTTGATACATTTCAAACTGGTAAGGTTGGTTTTTGTCAAACGTCAAATTAGGCATATAATGTAGAATTAAGACCTTTTCTCACTACCCAAAAGAATAGAACCTTCGCCAACCTTACTAGTTTTCCATTATTTTATAATTACAAAACTAATCAGTGACTTAACAATTTAAATTAAAACATAAAACAACCAGCCCTTTTTGATCTAAAGTGCTTCATCTAATCATCTCTCGTCGTATTCCTATGAATTGTTCAAATAAAATATAAAATTAGTCAACCCCCCAAGGTGATTATCATTCATGAATAATATTATTTATTACTTTACGGGAAAATAAATCACTGTCTTTATGTAATTCCTTTAAATTATAATTGAAAAGATTAAATTTATTTATCTAATCCCGAAAAATAGTAAGTAACAAATTAGCATATGATTCTATTTACCATTGGCATTGCATAGATTCATAATTATTCATGCTTCCTCGTTTCTTGATCATCTTTCAGCTCCACTGTTTTCGTAGAGGAATTCGATTTATTCCAAATGGGATTCATAGTTATTTTTTTACTTATTTTTAGATATTATTAAATTAAGTGAAATCTAAAATATTTATAAAATATATAGTTTATTTTTAACTCAGTAGATATAAAAATATTAAATATATATAAATTTATACTTATTTTTGTATCTATATGATTTAATTTTATCAATATTATTTAAAGATTAAATTATTTTCGTCCATTTTATAAAAGCTACGGTAGAAAATTAACTGATATTATCATTTTTTAAAATTTTTATTAGGAATGGTAAAGTTTTGTATTGTTTTTGTTGACTTTGAATATATCTGCCATCCACAACCAACCGTATATTTATTTTATTTTTATTATTATAATAATTATTATTATTATTATGATAATATTATTTTTTTTATTAAATATTTTCTTTAAAAGTTAGACACCCAAGCTCACCAAAACTCTCTCTCTCCCCTATTTTCTTGATTCTGAATCCGCGAAAAAAAGAAGAAGCTGTTCTTCTCTCTCTCTCTTCTTTTCTGTGGAATTCGATCGTCTTCCTCCAAACGATGCCTTATTGCGAGATTGGGTCGCAGCAAACCGGAGTGGATTCTCAGCTTAACAATGGAATCAAGATTTTCTACAGAACTTACGGCCACGGACCAACCAAGGTCCTTCTCATCATAGGTTGCTCATTGAAATTCTCTTCTTCTTTTTTTGGCTATCTTACCGTTGTTTCGAATTGGGTTTTCTTCATAAATGTTCTGTTCTCTGATGTTTATTGCGATCAACTGTCAGGATTGGCGGGGACACATGAGTCTTGGGGTCCACAAATCAAGGGGCTGACGGGCTCCGATAAGCCCAATGACATTGCCGGCGGTGACAATGAGGCTGGTTATGGCGGTGATGGTATCGAGGTCTGTGCTTTTGATAATCGTGGTATGGGTTGTAGTTCCATTCCCACTACAAAATCCGAATATACGTGAGTTTCGTCATCTTTAGATTAACACGTTTTGAATTTCGTATTGATTTTACACGATAATGCTTCATGTAACTCGTGTTTTTTTCTTTCTTTTTTGATTTGCCTAATAGAGAGATATTATCTAATTCACGGTAGTTTTGATTTTGTTTGGAGCAGAACGAAAACTATGGCAAAGGATGCGATTGCTTTGTTGGATCATTTGGGTTGGACGAAAGCTCACGTTTTTGGTCATTCAATGGGTAAGTAAGTCCACAACAAGCATAGTTATAAGGTTGATTGAATTTAAAATTTTGAAGCTGCATTTACTCAATTTTGAAATTAATTAGTTTTTGAGCGCCAAATTATTCATCTTATTCATTGAACTTGTACTGTTGAAGCAGGAGCTATGATAGCTTCAAAGTTAGCAGCAATGGTGCCTGAAAGAGTTCAATCACTAGCGTTACTTAATGTAACGGGTGGAGGCTATGAATGTTTTCCCAAGGTATTTGACGTCTTTAATCTTCTGTTTCAAGTCTCAACTTCTTTCTTTAAGGAACATAGTTGTTAATAAAACATACATGTTTTATGATTTTTTACCTTAATTATAAGAGAAACTATTCATTGTCTTTGGAGTATTTGATAACCTTGTATTTTAAGCCAATAAAATTTAAGATTAATGCAACTATTTCTTTAAAAAAAATAATACTTAATAAAAATTGAAGAGAAAAAAGTCAAAAACAATCTAATCGGTAAGAATTATAATTCAAAAATAATGAATAACACACATTTAATTATAGGGTGGCTTCTTGTGTTAGAATAATCAGTCTAACATCCTATCCAGAGTTTGATACTAAATTTAAGAAACTTGTTAGAAACTTTCAGATTCCCGACTGAACAAAATGTTGGGATGCATTGTGACATTTGTATTCTTTCAGGACCTTAACGATCAGAATTAATCAATATTGTAAAAAAATTAAGTTAAAAAAAAAGATTTTCTTATACATGTACTAAAATGCTGGTGTGTGTACTGTCCATAAAATTTGTTGTAACATGTGACGGTAGGACTAGAGTAAAAAAAAAAAACGGTTTCGTAATTTGAAAAAGATTAAAGATAGATATGCTATGTTTGATTGAATGATTAAATCTCCTACTGATTTCTTATGCCAAAACATAAGTTTGATTTTGTACTGAAATCTCCTTGTGCCATCTTTAAGTTTGTAATGCTATTAAGTCTGGCCATTAACGAGGAAATAAATAGTATTTTACAAATTGAACTTAATTCTTGGTGAGGTGTTTATAAGACATCTTGTTTCTTGCAGTTGGATCGGAAATCATTGTCCCTTGCAATTCGGTTCTTAAGGGCAAAGACTCCTGAACAAAGGGCGGCCGTTGACTTGGACACCCACTACTCTGAGGTCATAACTGCTCTACATCCTCTGTTATTCCGCTCCCTATTTAATGAAGAACTGCAGGTCATAGAAGAAAAAAGTCTGACAATTTGCTCGTATTGTTGTACAGGAATATCTTGAGGAAAATGTTGGATCAACCACAAGAAGAGAAATTCTATATCAAGTAAGAGCTGCTACAATCTATTGTCTCTTTGTGTGCTTCTCAATTGATTCACCTTTTCCAAGATATAACTATTTACTTGCAGTCATCACAATTGATTCATAATGGAACGATTCCATTATTATCCACCAATTTGACATAGATCATCTCTACTGCAGGAATATGTGAAAGGCATATCAGCTACCGGAATGCAGTCTACTCATGGTTTTGAGGGTCAAGTCAATGCATGCTGGACGCATAAAATGACAAGAGCAGAAATTGAAACGATTTGTTGCGCTGGATTTCTAGTTTCCGTGATTCATGGAAGGTACATACATTCACATTCTAGGCTTCTAGTCACCATTCTCCTTTTCTTCTTTCCTTGTGCTATATATATATTCATAATGTGTATTGAAATTCTGTTTAAATTTCTTAATTTGACTATTTTTGTTGCATGCATAGGTATGATGTGATTGCTCAAATGTACTATGCAAGGAGACTGGCTGAAAAGTTGTATCCTATTGCTAGAATGGTTGATCTTCATGGAGGACATCTAGTTAGTCATGAGAGGACTGAAGAGGTTCATTTTTTTACATAACAAATTTGAAGTTAAAAGTCCACTATTGATACATAACTTGATTTTGTTATGCTTGATAAGGAATGAGACCTAATTTTTCCCCCAGGTAAATAAAGCTCTTCAGGAGTTAATCAAGGCTACAGAAATGAAAATCAAACCACGGGATTGGACAAATATACCTGAGAAAAGCAAAGGTAAGCATTTCAGACCTTTCTCCTATTTCTTATCATGTACTTGCATGGTTATGTGACATAACTATTACCCCTGGATCAAGAATGAGGTCTCAATATGATTAGGGAATGTGTTGTAGCACTTGGGTTCCTTTTCTTATTGATATGTGGAGCAAGTAACTGTAATAGTTCTGCTGATATAGCAATGAAAATAATTGTGAGGATTAACACCGACAAACATAAATGATACTAGCAAACAGTTGGGCAAAAAAGTACATATTTTGGATATCCAACATGAAATCTTTTGTATCATGATTCCTTTTAGGTTAAGAAACTCTGCATTGTGATCTAATCTTAATATAATATTGTTTTTCAGGGTGGATGGGAACAAGGACATCCTTCATAAGAACAAATAATGAAGGGGCAAACAGCATCATCTTCACTCGTAGCATGTCGGAAAATTTACATCTTTGGTTATATTACTTCTTTGGTCTTTTTGTATTAGCATTTGATTTTGCAAAGAGGACTTCAAGAAAACTAAAACCAGTTAGAGTTGGAACTTCTTTCGCATAAGCTTTAGAGTACATGAAGCCTCGTTTTTTATGGTAAGTGCCCCAAAGTAACAAGGTTCAATACCCTTCAATTAAAATGCATGTTTGTATATAGAGATAATAAGCAATCAATTTTCTTTTCAGGGGTTTATCGGATTCTGCTCGATACGCTACATTTGCAACTCTGCATGCACAAGATTGATGCAGATCATACAGTTCACTGTACAAAATGCTTAGATATTTGACCCAATGAGAGACCCAATGAGACCTACCTAATAAGATATCATTCATGCTTTGCACTTGATGGCTGAAGTAGCCAAAATGTGCAAAAATAACCAAAACTATTACTTGGGAAGATTTATGTTTCCTTTACCTCGAGTTCTCTATAATTGTGAAGCACAGTGCTAACACATAATCTAGTAACATCTCCTTAACGGAGGGAGGGAAAAATGAGATGCCTTTCTCTTCCTTAATCTTATCTTCTTCTTCTTATTTTTTTCCTCTCTCTCTCTCTCTCTTTCTCTCTCACACACACTCTTTTCAGTGAAGTCTTTTTGTCTTCAGAACAAAAGAAAAGTTTAATATATCTCTACATTGTAACGATTCCCTTTAAATATGCAGAAATTATTGTATATCAGTTGAGGATGATCAAGTTGTGGTCCAGTGATATATATGAATTGAAATTTTATGGATAAAATTCAAAATCAAGCCATGATTCTCATTAATAAAAAGAAACAAAGAAAACATAAAGATGGCCATCACACCAGTAACAACCTAGTGCTAAATGTAGTACTATATCTTCTGGATTCGGGTCCCTTTCCAGTAAATTATAATGAACGGTGATGTACTTAAGATCAGTAAGATAGATTGAAGGGAAATCATTGAATCTCGAGTAAAAACACCCAATGAATCTTAAGTAAATAAAGCGAGACATCATAAGCAGAGCATTAGAGACATGACATGGATTTTATTGGTTTGTTTTAATAACATCGAGTTAGATTACTAAATAATTTTATCAATTTATTTAAATTGAAAAATTTAATTCAATTTATAAGATTGGATTGAAAATTTTTATAATCGAATCAGATTAAAAAAATATATATAATTCATTTAAATTTAAATCTGATTTAAGTTGATAAATTTTATAATACATAAAATTTAATTCAAACATTATTAATATTAAATTATAAATAAATATATATTTTATTTTATAACGTAATATATTTAAATATTATATATATTATAATTATATTAGATTATTATTTTAATTTAAATAATAATTTTTACTATAAATATATTAATTTAAAATATAAATACTAGGTAAGTTGTATATATTATAATTATATTAGATTATTATTTTAATTTAAATAATAAATTTTACTATAAATATATTAATTTAAAATATAAATACTAGGTAAGTTGTATTTTATATATAATAATAATTTATAAATAAATTTGAACTTATTTGATATGTTTGAATTTTAATTAATTATATTATCGAATCATATTCGGATTTAAAATTTTAAAATTTGATTGAAAATTTGACAAAAAATAAACAATTTTAATCCGGTGGTACAACCCCATGGATTAGAATGTTTTAAAAAATAAATTAGAAGGATCTTCGCCAAAATTATGGTAATGAACATGATAATTATTGATTATATAATGTTGAAAAAAAAAACTTAACAATTCTATTTCCGAAACGAGAAAGAGAGGACATGCCTGGCATTTGGTTTTGTTGAGAACCTTTAGAGCTGCAAAGAAGGTTTGTAAGAGATTAGAAGGAGAGAACGGAGCTTCTGTTTTGGGCTGAAAAAGATTGTAATAGCAATTTATAGCATGCCAAATATTCCTTAGGAATATTCTAATATGCCTTCTTGCCCTCCAAAGCAGTTATCGCCGCTTCAAGACCCAAGGACATTTTGAGAAATATGTATTCAACCTAAACTACGTTGTTGCACCCACTTTACATAATTTATTTATCATTATTATGTTATTTAATATGGTTTTATTTTTACCTTTCGTTAAAAAATATATGTTTATATCAAGAAAAATGAATATATATATTTTAAAAAAAATATTAAATGAAATTTATAATTATACCATAAAAGCAAAACATTCATTATTTCTAATGCCTCCCACTAAACGATTGCTTGTTATTTTGTACTCCATTAAGCTCGAGTACTAGCAAGACTACAAAAATTAATGAATACTTTTCTATGTGGATCATTCTAAAGTACACATTCCATTTTTAACAAGATTATTGTTATGGCAAAAGAAAAATGGAAAACCATGTAAACACAGAAAACTTCTATTTCTATTTAGAGGTGAGAAGAGACGATTAACCCCAAAATTAAATTTATAAATATAATATTTATAAAATTATAAATAATTACATGTATAAAATATAACTATATCATATCTAAATTTTAAATTTTTAACACTCAATAGCTCAACAAAACTTAAAAATTTGAATATATTTTTATTAAAATAAGATACACACATCTTTTTTCAATTAAAAATAAATAATAACTAAAAGTAACTAACATTATTTTTTATTATTGGATATATAGTACAATTGTTGGATATAAATAGTAAATCCACTATGTTATAAGTCTGAGAAAGAAAGGAAAAAAAAAGGAGCCAGTATAATAACAAAGTATGGGTATATTTATATATATATATATATATATAGAAATTATAAATACATTTAAATGTTAAATCACGTGATAATATCGACGGGTGAAGCCTACAGAAAAATTAAGCAGTTCGAGCCTGCTTCTTTGGTTTTTATTATATTTTTTTTTTATTAATGACTATTCTGTTCAGTATTCATCCAAGTATGTGTAAAGCATATCATCTTTCTTCGATTTTCGTCGGCTAAGCAAGGCCTTCATAAGACGTTTACTTTTGCTAGGATAATGCTCCACATCTTTGCCAGTTTCCTTTTCCGCAGGTAATCGCATTGATGCTGATTTCCGAGGTTCTGAAGGGTACTGCATGGTTGATGCAGACCAAACTCAAAGGATTAAGTTCAAAATTTATATGCACTATGTTCAAGAAAATTAATATTTTTTAAGGAAAACAAATGTATGAATGAAGTATTCCTATCATGCATCGGTAGGAATGAGGTAAATCTATCAAATACTCACCCGTCTTCTTGAATTGGTTGGATTTTGAGTGGTCGGCCTACTCGAGTTAGGGGTTATTGACCTACTAGACTTCGGTGTTGTTGGTCTACTTGCAATAGATCCGGAACAAAAAAGTGGAAACCGATGTGGTGAAACTGTTCTCTTTTCTGATTCTCAAGCAACCAGAACAATTAGGAAATTGGACAGTTAATTCAAGAGACGATAGTAACTCCAACAACAACAAAAATAAGTTCCAAAGTCAACATGAGTACACACCTAAGTCTTTCTTGGGCATGGTAGAAGTAAATGAAAAGGTTTTGAGTCGTTGGGAAGTTTGTGGAACAGAAGATGGAGAACATTCTTTACTGCAAGAAACATGACTTGGAATATTAGAAAGATGTCACTATTACAGTAAAGTTAAATAAAACAGACCAACATTTACCTGAATTTAGGTGTTGGGGTTTCTCTTATTGTAGCTCGAACATCTTTACAAAATCCGTCAGATTACAACAAGAACAAAGGCATGTTAAAATTCTCACCGAGGTCAAATGCATAGAAACAAAATGAAAGAAAAAATACACTACCATTTCTAAATTGATGCCGCTCATATTCTTCATCAAGGCTGCAACCATCATATTTGGATTTAGTGCGATTAGGACCATGCATGATCTCACCAACTGAAAAGGAATTCAAGATACAACAAAAATTGTTAAGTTTCAATCTGACAATAGAAAACAAAAATGGTAAAAGTTGGACAAAAATCAAGTTTTGGAGAAGAAAATATGTCATGCCTGGCAAGATGTACCGTTTATGGTACTTGGGTGTATTTATCATCAGTGACTGCTGAGAGCAACCCTCGTGATCAGTATATTCCTGGCATGTCTTTATCCTCTGAAATATCACATGGAAGGAGATCACATATCTAACATTACACAGATGAAAAGTGCCCTTTGAAACAGAAAGGATCAGTATAAAATGAAATGGAAAACCCAATATTCCAATATGAGACTTGTTGGCCATGTTAAAATTACAGTTTTACTATACAGCTTCGAATATAATGAGCCTGATCTATGAACAGGGTTGGTGGAGACAAAATTTATGGATTGAGTAAGATTAAAAACACAGTTGTGGTACTATTGGCAAAGCACGGAAACATAAATTGTCAGCTTCTTCTAGAACAATATACTTATTAGGAATACAGTGTGCATATAAATAAATTTTCTAAGTAAGACTTCTTATTCAATATGAACTTGGACGATCCCATGATCTTGTTCATATGCAGGGCCACTATACATAATATATTAGCGATAATTCAAATAAATATGGTGTAGTAATCACTTGCAACTAAAATAATTTTTTGATTGTAGCAATTTGAGAGACAAAGATCCTAGAGAAGGATTTAACAGGGGTATTTTAATGGCAAGAAAAGATTTAGGTAGCAGTAATTTCAGTCAGATTTTCGGTGTAGTTACTTCAGTTGAAACCTTCAAAATGTGAAATTAAGTCTAGACTATGCCATTTGGTCATTTAAGGTCTTTCTAGCTGGTAGAAAGGAACAAACATTTTAAAGACAAGCTTCCCACTATACTATACTAAGGACCTGTTTGGATGTACTCTTAAAAGTGGTTTAAAATAAAGTAATTTGGTTAAAAGTGGTTTTAAGTGAAGCATTTAAGTGTTTGGGATAGAAATGTTAGAAGAGATTTTGAGTGACACTTTGATAATTATTTTAAGATGAGAACATTCAAAACTACTTCTCTCAAAAATAATTATTACTTACCTTTCTTTGTTTCTCAAACTTTTAAAAGCACTTCTCATAGAGATTTTCAAACACTCTTGAAAGTACTTTGATCCTTTTAAAAACACTTTCAATCAAAAGGAGAAACAGCTCCAAACAGATCCTAAGTAAGATTTTCTACTAAAGCCCAATACAATAACTCTTCTCCACTACTCCAGCAGATATCAAGATCAACTGTTTTGAGCTTCTTTAAGGTTTTATTAAAGGATATTTTGAACTCGAAACTCCTTGCTAATAGTTCCTCATTATCATTTCTAACACTTCAAATTAAATATGCAAATCACATATAGATCATGTTCTATGCAAAGTTTAATGCATTCAAATATTATCAATTAATATTAATAATCGATATATCGAAGCTCACCTGCTCAATACAAGCTACCTGAATTTCTGTTCCGGAAACTTCATCGACCTTTTCATCCAAGAGATCATTAACTTTATAACTCACAGAACCTAGGTGGTCCACAGTATTTACAAGAGCTTTAATGGCATAATCTTTTAACGTTTCCACCACTCTACAAAAAGAAGAATCAGTAACCTTAGGGCATTATTATATATTTCAAATCTATTACAATTTCAATTGACATGGTAATTTCTCACTGGATAGAGTTTTGTGAGCATGACTTTACTTATGAATAATATCACACCATATTTGTGATATATCTCAAATTTGAGATACATAGCATTTTATGTAACCTTATAAAAACGACAATAAGACAAGCAAATGTGCTGAAAAACATAATATTATGATAAATTAGAATCACTCACATTTGTCTTTGGCTATCATTTGTGTAAGACATTTCGAAAAACTCTGCAGCTGAATACAATTGTGTTCTCAGATTTTTCAAATCCTGTAAACACAGAAACTGTAAGAGAACAGCCATAGAAGCACAATTAAGGAGAGCTGAAGTTACAAAAGTTCTTTTAAGAGACAATGACACTATGCCAAACAAAGTTCACCATCTATCTATAATGATCTCAAAACTCTTTTGAATTGAGGCAAAGAAACCAAGAGTTGAACTTTCATGGAACACTATAAGTAACCTGACTACCAAATCTGAAAAATAACCAATAAAGTAAGCAAACAAAAAGAAGCACCTTAAGACTATCAGAGAAGAACAAGCTCTGCTGCATAGAAACCTCATCAAAATTAGATGCTTCTCCAGGAACGTGTAAACTAGATGCTTCCATTGTTCCCTTTGTTCCAATGCAGCAGAAGGTGATTGAGGAATCCTTATCCTGCAACCACAAAGAAGAGCAGTTTAAAATCCAACTCAGAGAGGATGGAGAAGGCAAGTGGCAACTGTTAAAAAAGATAAAGAACCTAGCATTATCCCCTTCAATAAAGTTAGCCGGGAAAATAATTTGCTGTCTGAAACACAAAATGGGAAGCTCTAAAATTTCCAGCATACATAAAAGCCTCTTAAATAACACCTTAGAAGATACCTAAAGCCTTAAAATAGGGGCTCAAGAATTGTGACTACAGTATTATATACAAGAATAGTAGATCTGCCCACATTTCTGCGGCTATTTCAGACAGAAAAAACCAACATAATTATTAAACTAAAATGCTAGAATGACACACCGTCTCAAGATAGTGCGAAAAAGTTCATTTTGTCGGAATCTTCACCAATACACTCTTCGTATTTACAATTTAAAAGAAACCCACAAAAAGAAAAATGACATCCAATCCTTAAAAACATCAAAAGCTGTAAAATTCCAATCGCTCTTTTGCCTCGACAAGATAGTTTAGATAATTCAATGAACAGTAGAAAATGAAAAGCAATTTAACATTCAACGTCGATAGTAAGATTTTGTGAAGCATAAACGCTAAGCGCGGAAATTATCTGCCTCAGCTAAAAGTCACACTTTTATGAGGGCATTTTCTTCTTTATCACCATAGTTGCACCCAAAAAAAAAAATCCGCAACGGGGTACAACTGCAAATGAGGAGAGTGAGCAGTAATTAGCTGTTAACCTGGTATTCCCTTTTGTGCAAGCTCCTATCTTTTTGCTATAAAGGTTAAACCAAGGACTGGACATTCAAAACCCAAATCCTAAATTGAATTTGGAGCACCAAATGTGAAACCCAAATGGCGAAAAAAGCCAAATCAGCAGATAAATAGGGCACTACAGGACAAGGACCAATGAGGTAGGTTCAAGACATTGGCTAAACCCAGCAAAACGACAGACACAAATTTCTGTCTGGATTTTTAGCTACATAAGGATTAAGGACCTGTAAAGAAGCTCGATACTGGGTAGAAGAGAGAAGAAGACCGGAACAAACATCAAGGAGAGCAAGTCGGCGTAGGCCAGGGAATCTGGTGCATTTTGATTATTAGTAAGGATGAGGAATGGTGAGGATAGATACATTGCACACCAAAATTATATGTTACTTATCACACCAAAATATAGCAAAACTGAGTTAGTACTCGGTATTTCAACGTGCCACTTCTCTCTAATTCAATCATTCCGAAGCTGAATTTACAGGTATCTACATTCATGTGTTTTTATGATGTAACACGTAATAAAATAATTAAATTCAGTATTTCAAAAAAAAAAATTAACTCATTATACATCATAATCAGTATAAATTTATCACTTTACATCATAATCAGTATTAATATAAATTTACCACTTTCTATTTTTCATACTACATTTTCATATTTGTTGCTTAGCCTAATAGCGTTGTCAATATCTTTATTTTTTGGATAAAGTAGTCAAACACAACACCTGAATATATTCATACATGATTACTTTTTTCGTTCTTTATAATCGTTCTTTCTTTCCTTTTTGTGTTTCAGGATCTCTTTGTTATCAAATACATGTTTTTTTTAATGAGTTATCATTTATTTTCATTCTGCCTAACTTTTTCCATTTGTATAATATTTTGGCATCTTATGTCATTTCTTTATTAGGTGTAATGTTTTTTTTTGTACAGTTCTATTTATCACATTAAATACAACACCCTAAACATGTAATAGGGTTTAGGGGTGTCTATAGGTTTATTCGTACCGGAACAAACTGAAAAATCGGATCGAATTGAACTTGATCGAATGATTTTATAAATCAAACGGTCCAGTTCGATTTGTATTAATTAAAACCGTTTTGCAAACGATCTGATCCAATTTATATTAATTTTTAAATCGGTGGAACCGGATGAAATCGTTTTAATAATATAATAAAAAAATATATTATTTCTTATTAAAGGTGTCCAAAAACCAAATCGAATCGAATCAAACAGTTTTATAAATCAAACGGTTTGATCCGGTCTGTATTAATTAAAACGGTTCAATTCGATTAATTTTTTTTCCCAAAACCGGACCGATGGATACCCCTAATAGGGCCGTAGTGTTATTCCTTTTTTATTTTAAAAACCCTGTATACATATTAGAGGGATATGTAATTTTAAACAGTCTTAGTTATCCTTCAGTAACATTTTTTATTTTTTTCTTAGTTGGGACACATCATATATAATAATTTTGATTAATAATACATTTTTTTTTACTAATTTTAATATTAATATCAATGAATTAGATCAAAGGTACAAATTACTGTTTTAATTGGTTAAGATATATATAAGCAATCTAAATTAGGATATCTAAGGTGTCCTAATTTAAAACAAGGGTTATAAAAAATACCAAAACAACAATAGAGGCTGTCCAAAAGTACTGAAACCGATATTAGACAACAAACAGACTTTTAACTATTATGATCAATGCTATTATTCAGATTGAATTTGAAGCAAATCATCTTAGAGTGGTGAATATGATTGTGTAAGTGGAAACATAAGAAGACGATACATTTTACAGAAGAAAATCATTCCAGAACAGATGAAAAAAGAGAGGATAATACATTATACTAACAAGTAACATCCTTCATATGATTTTGCCTATACATTTACTAAAGGTATTATTAAGAACCTAAACACACAATGACAATACAAAACTTATTGGACCCATCTTATTAGTATCATTGAGACAGTGCCTACCACTACCTTCTCAATTGTATCATCCCATCACAAGCCAAAGTCCCCTCAAGATCTCCAATAATTCGTGATATCCGAACCTCAAGACCTCTTTGAACTTCCTGCAAAAGAGTTCTAATACTATCAGCAAATCGGTTCATGTCAAAGCTAGCAGACATATCTAGCTCTTCGGCAACTTCAACAACTCCAGAAAGAATCTTGGATTTAATTTCCATTAGTTTCTGTCCTGTTGCAACTATATATCTCTGCAGCTGAAAGGTCTCTTCAAGGAAGTGCTCTAGTATTCTGGTTTTATCTCTGGTTCTTGCAATTTTAGAATCACGGCGATGTAGCTCTAGATCATTTTCAAGCTAAATCTCATGCACAAGTAAAAGTCATTATCAGATAAGAATAATTTTCAAATGCCAATAGTATAGTGAAGAAACTAATAGTCCAAGTCCAATACTGCTACTAGCAATTCTATTTTCAAGTTTACTTTGGGGAAAATACCCTAAGAAGACAATTGGTTTGCTCTGGGAGACATTTTAGGACAGTTGTTTTCGGGATGGTACAGTTTAGGATACTTGTTTTGTAAAATAAGGTACAATATGACAATTTTGGGTACCGAAAATGACAGTTTATTTTTCAAATTGTGCTCACAATATACCAATTTGCAAAACTGTCCTAAAATGCCCCACAGGACAAAACAACTGTCCTTGTAAGGCGCGCACCCCATGATTTTAACTTAATGAAAATTCACTGTATGTAAAATATAGCTTACCATCCGTTTGCAAAGGTGGTCGACTTTTGTTTGAAGGGACTGATATCTACCAACTTGTTTATTTAACAAGGACAGGAAAAAAGTTAAGCCTTTTGCACTATTTTCCGAACAATCCTTCTTTTCAGAAAACTCACAACTGACTTTCTTTCCTTCCAATTTCTCAAGCATACTGAGTTGTTGTTTCAGCCTCTTGATCTTGTAGGAAACTCCAAGAGCATGAAGATCCATTTTCCATGAGTTACTATCTGTCTTATTCAAAGGCTGTTCGCCTTTTAAAGGTAGTGATGCTAACTTATCAGTTGCATCTCCTTCTAGGGTACTTGCACTTCTCTCGTCAATAAGACCCTCAGGTGAAGCATTTTGCACATCAGATTCTCTATCAGGTGATTGAACCATCAAACTTACATCTTTCACTTGGTTCTGAGATACGGTTCCATCTTCTTCCTTGATGTTTTCGTATCGCGGTGTTTCCATGCAAATTATCTTTGTCTCTTCCTCTTCTTCCTCTGGCGGTCTCTCTATAATTTTGTCTTCAGGCCAAACCACATTGTGAGCTGCTGCTGAATCATTTGGACTACATTCCATATTATTCTTCTGGCAATTTAGAGATCTTAATTGTGATGAAAACTGCTCTTTCAAGGAAGTTAACTCTTCGTCCCTTTCCAATAACAAGGATTCCATTTTCATGTTATTATGTCTGAGCTGAGACATGTCTTTGTTTAGCCCTTCAACAAAGGTTTGAAGTTTTTTGGATTCTAGTTCCATGCTGAGCAATCTCCACTGAAGAACTTCTAATTTTTCATCTTTGAGTCTCAATTGTTCTGCAAATGCATCAATTTCTAGGTCATGCCTCTGATCAAGTAGAGCTGTATACCTTTCTGTTTCTGAGCGAACCCAACCTTCCAACCGCTTAACATCACCTATGATAAAAAAACCAAGAACATAAGACAATTTTTCACAATGAGGATACAAACATGAGCATAAGTATCAAGCATTAGGTGTTGAGGTCACTGTTTAGTTGACGGTAATATGAATGGTTATGGAAAAGAGTTTTGAATATTTATGTGTTTGATTTGACTGTTAACATTGAATGAAATATATTCTACTACTGGAAGAAAACTCATTACTCCTACATCTCATAGAAATACTTTAGAAGATTATACTTTCTTCACTTTTTTATTTTCAATTACCCATATTTTGATTTTATTATTGAAACAAGATTATTTTCATTAAATTCAATTTCTATTATTGCTACCAGTTGCATTATTTTCTATTATGTAAATCAAACATGCAGGCGAAAAAATGATACTGAATGAAGGGCTGAACATTGCTAAAATTTCAGGGTGGTCATGATTTAATCTTACTCAGTTCTTCATCTACATGAAGCTGCACATCAGTTGTGCACTCGTCCTGGACATGATCATATCCATGAAGAACATCAGTTGGCTGTGATTTGGTCTTTCCAACTCGTGGATGAGACGAACCTGTAGAAGAATGCTCACCACTCTCATCTGAAATTATATCTATTCTATCATTGATTTGTTTCCCCAACATACTTCTCAACGAATGCCTTGATTGTCTGGATTCTGAAACTGCTTTCCATCTTTCTATTTCAAGCTCAGCTTGCTTTCTCTTAGCTTTAGATAATTTAACTTCCTTCAAAAGCATTTGCTTCTCTGCTATATCTGACTTAGATTTCCTTAACAATGTTGACAAAATCTTGTCCTTCTGTTCCAAATCCTTATGCATCTTTACAATCTCCCCAGACAGTTTTTGGACCATGAAATCTGATTCTTCTTTTTGTTCTAATACTAAATCAAGCTCTCTCTTTTTAGCTTCAACTTGCCTCATTGCTCGACCAAAATCAGCTTCCAGTTGCCGCTGATTAGACACGAGCTTAATGAAAGCAGTCTTATGCTTCCAAAGCTCAGAAGAATGCTCTTGTGATTCCCTCTTTGCTATTTCTCTTAATTCTTCTGCAATATTTTTAGCTTCTATTAAATTCTCTTCTATTTCTTTTCTCTTTTGCTCCTCTTCCTCCAAAGCCTTGTCCTTAGATTGTACCAAAAGTTCCACATCCTTCAATTTTTCATTCAATTCAGAAACAGCTTCTTCCTTCTTTTGCTCAATAACTCTCAACTCATTCATAATGGCACCAATTTGTTGTCTAAGCTTCTTCCTTTCACTCAACCAGCTCTGTTCTTGTGCAGCAAAAATGCCCACAACCTTCTCATTGGCTCTGGCATCTTCACGTCTTATTCTCTTCAACTCCACTGCCTCCTTTTCAGCATTCTCAAGCTTAACTACAAGCTCAGATTTGTTCTTATCAGTTTCTTCTCTCAGATTTTTCCATAATAGCAATCCCAGAAGTTGGGCACTTCCTTGGCGCAATTTTTGACGAATACTAAACCATCTCTTGTCTTCAACATTAGAGATTGACAATAATTTCAGAGCAAATAATGCACAAGAAACGCCAAAGTACATAGGACACAAGCTATCCCCTTTATCTTCAGGAGCAAAAAGATCCAATTTTGGAACCACCTTCTCATCCATTACTCGGAAATTTTCGAGTTCTTTAACCACAAACAAATAGATTGGAATTGGGTTAGTAGAATTCAACTGAAAAAACTGAAATCTCAACCATTATTTGACAGAGCTTCAACAATCGCAAGAATGCACCTTGAAAATATAGCTAAGAACAAGACAACCCAAATGAATACAAACCCGTATAAGAACCAAGAAATGATAACTATTGGTAGTTGGTACTAAAACACCATTTCACCATTAAAGTTTTATACTTCAATTAAAAAAACAAAACCACTTACAGAAACAAAGGGGCTTGGGATTTCTTCAATGGAAAACTAGAGGAGAAGAAAATTTGATAACTAGGTATTAAAAAGACTCAAATGCATAAACTTTGTTATGGCCATGTGAAGTGAGAGTTTCCATTATATAATATAAATAGATAAAGAATGGACTGTGTGCACGTGAGAGAGTGCAAAATTGGTTGCAAAATTGTTTTCTGGTTTTCAGTGAAAGTCTTACCATAAGAATAAAGAACTCAACTTGCTACTTCTTTTAGTCCCTAAACCAGCTTTTCTACTCCTTTCCCACTTGAGCACTTGTCAATTCATGACTTTTGTTGAAGCAAAAGCGCTAAATTTCTGGTTGTTTGTCACCATAAACTGATAAGAAAATGGTTTAATTACATATCCCTTCAAAAAAAGTAGCTTTCTTGCGCTTTCTCTTTTTACAACTAAAAAACATAATTAAAAAAAAAATTAAAATTAAAATCATTGAATAATTGATTTATATAAAATTTATAAGGTAAGAAAAGAATAAACATATTTAATTCGTTTCAATCAAACAGTCCTTACGATCTATTGTGTTTTTCCAGAGTGACTTGCTTTTATAAATTAAAAATAACCTAATCTAATACTCAAACTGCCCAAATATTAAAAAATACTTTTTTTTTCAGAAATCATTATTTAAGCATAAGTCTAATTAAAAAAAAAAAAACTCAAACAAGAACGAAATAGATCTTTTAGCAGAATTGGTTACAAGTTACAACTGTTAAATGCCAACCTCTAGAATACAAGTCATTGTCTCTTGGATGATGATTATCAAAATAATGAATATAAACCAACCCAAAAATAAGCTCAACAACGGACCACGTTATCAATTTATTTGAGCATTAAAACACCATAATTATAGATAAATTATTCTAAGAAACAAAAGAAATAGACAGTTTTTTAATAGGAAAAAAACCCACCTACTCCTCTTTAATTATTTAGTCAAAAGAAGAAACTATAATTTCTATGCAATAAAATATATAAAAGTGATTGATTGGTAGAAGAAATTAATGTACCTGTTAGAGCTGAAGAGAACCATAGTCATTGAGAAAACCAGGTTTAATTTCATGGGCCTATAAAGCTTATCTTCTCCTCTCAAGTTGATTCCTTGGCTGAAACCTGTAAAGTAGGAAGCTGTTGAAGAAAACCTATACAAAAATCAGATATTATGTATTTTAGAAAGCAATAAATATATATTTATATAGATATAGATGGCTAGCTTTTAAGATCTGCCCTTGGAATCTGGATTTGCTGATATTGATGGATCCATTTCATTATGACTTCAAGCATAACATATATTAGAAGTAATGGGTACTGCCACATTCACTGGGTTTATAAAATTATAGGTATGTTAGTTAATCTTTTGGAATTAAAATGTTTATATATATATATACTTTGATTTAATAGAAGGTAAATTAAGCTAAAAATCTTAAACCTCTGACAAAAAAAATAGCCATTGAAAAAGAAGGAAAAAAAAAAAGAACACGTGACGTCTCGAGAATATAATAATATATATATTAAAAATATTAAGTGCTATTCTGAGGGATGTAACAGATAATAGGAATTACAATACTTACAAAGTACTATATTATTTTAAAATTTATAAAAATTATTACTCGTTAGGTTATCATTTTGGAATTAAATAGCATATAAATCTTATTAGCTTTCCCAACATATACTTCATAGGAAAAATCACTTATACTACATATAAAATTGAAAAAGAAAAAAGAAGAAGAAGAAGAATTACAAGGGTGACTGAAAGAGTCACTACTACAAAAAAGGGGTATATAAGTCGATGTCTAAAGTCGGTATTTACAAAAAACCGACTTTTAATGAATTTAAAGTCGGTTGTCTACGTCAACCGACGCTATGTTAGGTGGATAGCGTCGGTTGACGTGGACAACCGACGCTATCCACGTAACGTAGCGTCGGTTGACGTGGACAACCGACGCTATCCACCTAATATATGCCCTAACATCTCATTTAGTACGCAGATTTCCAGTTTTCGATCTGCTTCTTCCTCTCCTTTCCTCTCTCGAGTCACTTTTCTCCCAAAATCTTAACCGTGCGCCACCTTCGTTCTACATTTCCGGCCACCTCCAACCACCATTTGAACGGACGTTTGTAAGTTTTCTCTTCTCACAATATTATCTGTCAGTTCTTCTTTTTTTAATATCAAAATGTTAAAATCTGCGTATGGGTATTCCATTGATTAATTCCCCGAATATGAATGTTCTTATGTCTTAATTTGGAGTGCAATATTTCGTGCAGTAGAACAAAATAATTCTTTATTTCGTTTTTAATAAAATGGGATGATGATCCATTATATTCAAAGGCTGATCTTAACTTATATAAGTATGAGTTAAAAACCGGAGGTTGTGATAATTTGTAAAATACATATGCTTGTGACAAGTAGGATAAATCAAAAAGGGTTTGTGATCTATTATTATTAATATTACAAAGTGACTTTTTTATAGTCGAAATAAAGTGAACAGCGTTTAATTTGTGCTAATTTATCAGCGTGTAAATGTATTTCGTTAATCGAACAACGTATTTTTGTATAAATTTTTGATTTAGTTATGTTTTTTTGTTTGCTTGTAATAATAATGTTTGAATTATTACTTGTATGTATTCAATAATATGTGAAATGTTTTGTGGGTTTGCGTGGATAAATTTATACGTATAATTAATATTACTTTGTAATTATGATATAGTAACATGCTTAGAAATTAGAATCAACCGCGTGATTGGTTTTTATATATATATTCATGAAACATGAACTGCTTATTTTTTAATTTGTATATAAATGGTTTTGTAAATTGATTAAAATGATAACTATTTTGCATTATGTATGTTTTGATATATATTCTAATAATTGGGAAATTTATATATAATAATACATAATTAAGTAATATGTTTAATTAATGTCATTAATAGAAAATGGACAAATCTTGGATGTCAAAGTGTAGAATTGAGCAAGACTATATTTCTGGAGTTGAAAGTTTCATGGAATTTGCTTGTAGAACTAGTAATACTGGAAGTAGTATGATTCGATGCCCATGCGTTAAATGTAAAAATGAGCGATTTCATGAATTTGATGAGGTTAAGTATCACATTATCCGTAATGGTATTCTATTGAGCTATAAATGTTGGTATTATCATGGAGAAAATATTGATAATACTCATGGAGAAAAGTATAATAAGAATGTGGGTGGATTACATACATCATATCATAATGTATAGACAGAAAATATGTTTCGTGGTGTTGAAGATGAATTACGCGGGGATGATCCCGAAACCTTTAATAAACTTATAGAAGATGTTGAAAAACCGTTGTATCCAAAATGCAAAAAATACACTAAGATGTCAGGATTGGTTCATTTGTACAATGTCAAGGCAAAACATGGTTTTTCTGACAAGGGATTCACAGAATTACTAACTCTACTAGTCGATATGTTTCCTGAGGGTATTGAATTGCCATCTTCAATGTATGAAGTGAAGAAATCTCTTAGTCGATTTGGCATGGAATATCATAAGATTCACGTTTGTCCTAATGATTGCATTCTTTATAGAAAAGAATATGAGACATTACATGATTGTCCTATGTGTAAAGAATCGAGATGGAAGCATGGTACAAATGATACAACACATAAGAAAGGCGTGCCTGCAAAGGTTCTTTGGTACTTTCCTCCGATCCCTCGCTTTCAAAGGTTGTTCAATAGTAAATATACATCAAAGATGTTGACTTGGCATTCAGATAATCGATCTGATGATGGGGTGCTACGTCATCCTTTTGATTCTCCAAATTGGAAAGTAGTAGATAATTTATCTCCTCAATTTTCATCTGATCCGCGCAATCTGCGTCTTGCCATTGCTGCTGATGGAATTAATCCACATAGTTCCCTCAGTAGTAGATATAGTTGTTGGCCAGTAATTATGGTAACATACAACCTTCCTCCCTGGTTGTGTATGAAAAGAAAATTCATGATGTTAACATTATTGATCTCAGGACCGAAACAACCTGGTGTTGATATTGATGTATATTTGCAGCCTCTGATAGATGATTTAAAGACGTTGTGGAATGATGGTGTAAATGTTTACGATGCATATAAAGAAGAATACTTTAACTTGAAGGGGGTTCTTTTATGGACAATTAATGATTTTCCTGCCTATGGAAACTTATCAGGACATGCAACAAAAGGTTACAAGGGATGTCCTATATGTAGTGATGGAACTTCTGCAAAGTATCTTGTTCACGGACGAAAGATGTCTTATAGAAAACATAGGAGATTTTTGCCATCTGGACACAAGTTTAGATACCAAAAGAAACTGTTCGATGGTGAAGAAGATCATGATCATGCAACTCGACCTTTGCGAGGTATTGAGATATTAAGGCAATTGAATGGGATGACATTCAAACGATATGGAAAGATGAAAAAAAACTCACCAAGTCTGGGAAACGAAGGAGGTCAACTAATGAAATTGGTGAAAATGAAAAAGATTTTGAACCGAATGGTTGTTGGAAAAAAAATCAATATTTTGGGAATTGCCTTATTGGAAAGACCTACACATTCGTCACATCTTAGATGTCATGCACATTGAGAAGAATGTATGTGAAAGCTTGATTGGCACTTTACTTAATATACCTGGAAAAACAAAGGATGGCATTAAAACAAGATTGGATTTAAAGAAACTAGGCATACGACCTGAATTGGAACCAAGGGTGGAAAATGATAAGAATCGAACATACTTGCCACCAGCATCATATACAATGTCAACAAAAGAGAAGGATGTGTTTTGTATATGTTTGGAAGGTGTGAAAGTTCCTGATGGTTACTCATCCAACTTAAGAAATTTTGTGTCTATCACCGATAAGAGACTGTATGGATTGAAATCACATGACTGTCATATCTTAATGCAACAGTTATTACCAGTTGTTATTAGATCAATTCTTCCAAAACATGTTCGAATATCAATAATTCGGCTTTGTTCATTCTTCAATACCATATGCAAGAAATCTATATCAATTGGCGAGTTAAATTCTTTACAGAAAGAAATTGTAGAAACTTTGTGTCTAATTGAAAAATATTTTCCTCCTTCTTTCTTCGATATAATGATTCACTTATGTGTTCATTTAGTTCGAGAGGTTCAATTATGTGGTCCTACTTACTTAAGGTGGATGTATCCTTTTGAGAGATATATGCAAGTCCTTAAAGGATATATAAATAATAGATATAGACCTGAAGGATGCATGGTGGAATGCTACATTGCTGAAGAGGCCATTGAGTTTTGTTCTGAATACTTTAGTGGTTGCACTGAAATTGGGAATCCTACGCACAAGTTATTCTTAGAATGTCACATGATTCAAGTAGGTAACCCTATGCTTGGTGGAAGTAAGAAATTATTTATTGATCGCACTCGATGGGAAAAAGCACACCGAATCATTTTGGTAAATAATAACGAGGCACAACCGTACATAGAGTAAGTGATGTTCATTGTTTCATCTTTTATTTAACTATTAATGATGATATATAACTTAATATATATTTAATAACGTTACAGGATGCATTTAAACTTATTGAAGATCGATCCTCGTTATAAAAAAAAAGGAGGAGAAAAATGGTTGTATGATGAACATAAGCGAGAGCTTATTAATTGGTTTCGCAACCACGTAAGTGTCACAAACAAAAAATCATGCATGTATCCTCCTATATATATTCAATGTTTTAAAACTTTGCTCTAAACACATTTTGTGTTTTTGTATACATAGATTCGAGGTGAACTCAAGAAACCCAATCATAAAATATCAGAAAGTTTACAATGGCTTGCACATGGACCAAAATTCGATGTCAAATCATTTCATAGTTTCACAATAAATGGATCGAGGTTTACGACTCAAGCTAGGGACAAAGTCCGAGTAAATCAAAATAGTGGGGTGCAGATCGTTGCACAAACTATGCAATTTGCCAGTTCAAAAGATGCTAATCCTGTCCTTTCTGATAGAACATATTATGGTATAATACAAGAGATTTGGGAATTGGATTATGAGGTCTTCCATGAGACAGTATTCTTGTGTGATTGGGTCGAAGATGTTATCAATGTTGGATATAAAATAGATGATTTTGGATTTACTCTTGTAAATTTATCCAGGATAAGTCACACAGATGATCCTTTCACGTTAGCACTTCATGCAAAGCAAGTATTTTACGTGAGCGATCAAATTGATCCAATATGGTCTGTTGTGTTAACGCCTCCACAAAAAGAGTTTTACCATTGTGATGTTGTAGAAGATGATGACTCTATGCTTGATACATTAACCAATATTAGTAATTTCTCAAATAAATTGCCTAATGTACGTGATGATCTAATTGATGATGATGATTCTTCGACATGGACTCGTAGTGATTGTGAAGGAATATATGTATACGATCAACAACCTAATTAAACATAATGTATGTTCTATATTGTTGTAATAACTCTTGTATATATGTGTGTTCCTAAAATTGTCAATTAATTTATATTTCTCCACTTTTGCAGATATTTCATGGATATTCAGCTCGTAGATCCAAATGATCCATTGGGGTATTTGAAAAGAAGGGGTTGTGCGAATATACCTGATGCTCCACTTAACCTAGATGATAGAATACCCGTTAAATTTGATGCTACTGGTAATCCACTAGGGGAGAATGGTCAACAATTGAAATCTTCTATTGGTCGACTGGCAAAGTCCAGTATACTAATCAATATAAATCATTGGTCTGAGGTTGCCGATGCAGAAAAGTTTAAAATATGGATAACCATTTATGTAAGTCTCTTATATTTTATAATCAATATATATATATATATTATATATTGATTGTATCTAATCTTTTGTACTGTGTTTTTACAGAATCGTTACAAAGTCGATGACAATTGGCAGGGTAAGTGTTATAAGATTGCAAATAAGGCGTGGAAGGAATACAAGACTTCTAGATTGGCGAAAAATTATGTGTTTCCATATTTGGAAACACTTGATGAGAATGTGATATACAAAATCCCTGAAGGACACCCCTGGATTACACCTCAAGTTTGGAAAGACTTTGTGGATTATAGACGTTCAGAAGAATTTCAAATTATTAGAGAAGATCACCAGAATGTCCAAATGCATAACATTCTTCCTAACCGTACTGGGAGGTCTTCAAATCCTGAAGTTAGATTTCGAATGGTATTATTAATTTGTCTTAATTTTATAAATATTTTTATATTAATTTTTCTCAATTTAATTTCATGTCATTGTTAATAAAATTTTCCTAATTTATGTAGGAAGCTGAATTGGGTAGACCCGTTACCCGAATGGAATTGTACATAGAAACAAAGACTCCCAAAACGAAGAATGCAAGACCGATGAGTCAACGAGGAGAAGAACAATTAAATAAGTTGGTTAGTAATTTCGTTTGATAAAAAGTCTGACTGATACTTAATAATTGATGTAATAATGAATGATATGTTTGTGTGCGTTATTATTTGTAGAGAGCTGTTCAAGAAAAACTATACAGGGGTGAAATAATCGAAGAGCCTGGGAGAGATGCTTTATATCATGCAATCGGACGCGATCATCCTGGTCGTGTTAGGGGAGGTAGCCAATATGATGGTGCTTTGGAGTATTTTAAAATTCCAAAACATAAGCCTCAGACGGTAAGTAAGGAGAAATACACTAAAATTGAAGAAGAATTCAACTCCTTTAAGGCCTCCGTGATGAGTGAGATTGCCACTCTAAAAGAACATCAATCACAACAATTGTCAGCCATGGCATCATGCTACAACCAGGGCATGCCATATTGGCCAAGCATGCAACCATCCATGCCAGGCATACCACCTTCCATTCCAGGCATGCCACAATCCATGCCAAGCATGCCACCATCCATGCCAGGCATGCCACCATCCATGCCAGGCATGCCATCCACCCAATCTCATTGTGCTCAAACTACATCCAGTATGGGATATAGCCATCCTATTGGTCCTCATTATATGTCAGGAATGCACATGCAATCAAGTAGTGGTTCATTTTCTCCAATGCAATCTGTACATTCTTACCATAAATCAAGCCAAGATGACATATTGGTGAGAATGTACATCTAATAGCTACCCCATATGAGAGTCCTCCTCTATTTGATGAATCATATGTGGTAAGATTTTAATTTTTAAATTCTTATTATATGTTTTATTTTTTATATATAACACTTAAATTTTTTACAGAATATGAAATGTTTGTTGAAACATCCTTCGTCAACGGACTATGTTGCTATTGGAACGGTACAACAATTGAGTGATGATCGGATGATTCATAATCAATATTTGCCTAATCATTGGCGAATAGTAATTGATCAATCATTGTTTCATGATTGTCCACTACCTGTGCCTTCTGATGCTACCATAGTCCAAGAGGCGGTTGGACAATATGTGACTTGGCCGTCGATTCAAGTTGTTCTAAATTTTGACATGGTACTATTTTTTAACTTAAAAAATAACACTTGTTTACTACTATTATTTAATGTAATCTTATATTGTTACTAAAAATACATATATGATACTTTTTTGGTAGTCTATTATACCAGAACTCTTAAATGCATCACATTTAAGAGATACCAAGCAAGTATCTCGTGCTAAATCTATGACTAGTGGTCAATCATCGTGCACCAAGTCATTCAAGAAGAAGCCTTGGAAAAAGTATAGTCATACTTATGCGTTACAATTCAGTAGAAATCTTGGCAGTTTGATGACTATTGTTGGGAGGGCATCTAGCATAAATGATGGATGGACTGTGCCACTTCCTATTGAAATTTCTGGTGTAGACATCGGTTAAACTTATATATCGATCGAGTGCTTGTTGCAAATATTTGAATATCAAATGATCGATTTAAGTATAATTCAAGTGTGGACAAGGTGAGTCCTCAATCTAGTTAGTTTTCTTTTATTTATGCAGAACATTATATTTATATTATCTAATTATATATATACATATATAGGGCTTGCTATTATCGACTTCAACATAATCACTCATCACATTTAGCAATGTTCTATGATTCTTCATATGTTAATCAATATCAAGAGAAGGATGTTAGCATCAAAGCTAAACAATTATGTGATAGAGCATTAACGCTTAGCAGAAATCAAAAGTTGATAATCCCTTGGCCATTAAGGTTTGAACAAGGCCAAGATCATTGGATGTTGGTAATCATTGGATGTTGGTAATCATTGATATGTTCAATAATCATGCTTGGTACTGTTACTCAGCTTCCATAGAACTGAGTAAAGATACAAAAGCAGTTGTTGAAATGTAAGAGTTATATTTAGTTACATATTAGTTTTTTCTATTATTTTTTGTAATATTTAATAAAAACTAATCGTTTTATATCTTGACAAGGCATGGAAGTTATGGAACAAGTCTAGGGGCATTGTCCTTAAAAAATCTCATAAGCTTATATGGACAAAAGTTATGGTATGTACAATTCAATATTAATAATTTTATTAATTTTACAATTAAATAATAAGGATGTTCGAATATGAAAATTCATGTATACATGCACTTTTTTTGTAGGTTTCACAACAAAATAATGGAGTCATGTGTGGTTATTATGTCATGAAGTTTATGAGTGAAATCATCACAAATATCAAAATTCCAATTGATGATGTGGTAATATATTTTACCCATATACATACAAGTTTTAACATATTTGAGTTTGTTTTTGTAAATTAATGAAATCATATTCTTATTTTGATTTTGAATACATGTAGTTCTTCGGTTGGAACAAGACGGGTTACGACCAGCAAATTTTTGATGATTTACGAGAGGAATGGGCAGAACACATGGTTCAAATTATATCATCGCAAGAAGAATCAGAAGAAGATTCTGATGATCTTGAATAGCATATGACAACATAACAGTAAATTTTTTAATGATTTGGCCTTCTATATCTATTCTTGTGTCTGAAATCACTTGGTTGATGATGATTAATCATATATATGCTCATGTATTTAGGGGAATGCATTGTTTATAAATATGAATTTATCTGGAATCTCTGCTAGTATTTTTAATGATATATAATGAGTTCTAAATGTACAAATCAGGTGTACGTATGTCGGTCCGATTTGTTTCTTGGTTTGTATGAGTTTTGGTGCATATGAACGTGTTCCATATGTTTAAGGGCACCAAAACTCACACAAGCTTAGCCAAGAAATCGAAGTTACATGCAATTGATTTCATATTTAGAGTTCATTATATATAGCATTAAAAAATAGTAGTAGAGATTCTAGATAACTTCATATATAGACAAATGATTAATAATGCTAATATGAGTTCATCGAATGTCGTTGTACGTGCTAATCTCAATAATGATTTAATTTCTTCATTCGTACGTATGAAGTTTAGACTACTTTTTTGATGTATGTTTTACGTGCTCATGTATGTAGGAGAATATTTGTTATATGGATCAGCCTTTTTTTCCCATAATGCTTGTGAAGGTCAATCAAGATTCTACGCCAACCAAGCTTACTCGATGGCATAATTTGACGACATTATTTTATTTGTAATTGAAGTTATTTATATGCATTATTTGATTTTGTAATAAATTTAATTATTAAGTCATTAAATATATTTATATTGTTAATTATTCAATATTATTATTTATATTTTAGTGTTTTTATGTTATTTATATATACTATTATACGAAAAATAAAATTAAAAATTAATACAAATAAAATGTAGAGTCGGTTCATGGCATGAACCGACTCTACCTGTAAAGTCGGTTCATGGCATGAACCGACGCTACGCGTAGAGTCGGTTCACGGCATGAATCGACGCTACACGTAGAGTCGGTTCATGCCATGAACCGACTTTACAATTTAAGTCTCTGAATTTAAAGTCGGTTCATACAACCGACTTTAAATTTGTTTAAAGTCGATTAAAAACCGACTTTTATACCCCTTATTGTAGTAGTGAGTGGGCATATTTACTCACAACAATGTTCTGATAACCAAAATTTTAGAATTAAAAGCCTTGATGTTTTTTGGGTGCAAACAAAAAAATTAATATCAAGTTTGGTGACTTCATCTTAACTCTATTAAATAAAATGTATTTATTAGAGAGTTAAATACCGTATTTTACCTATGGTAATTCTCCACATTATAGATGACTAGCAATCTAGCATATTAGGAGACAGAATCTAGCTTCCCTCTGTCTTTTAGGATTTAACTTTTTTTTCACGATGTTTGTTTTTTATTGTATTGTTATTTTTTAGCATGCCTTTCAATTATTGATTGTGTAAAATGACTACTATGCAGCAAAAGTAGCAAGGTATACTGTGTGAGAATATTGACAATGAAATTACAAAAATAGAAGAAATTATTGGAAAAAATGAAGGACATCTTGGGAAATTAATCAAGGAAAAAAAAATAAAGAATTAATGCAAAAGCTTGGTTGAAATTGAAAGACAACTTTCGAACCAAACATGGTACTAGACTTCTCGTGTGGTCCACTGCTTAAATGTGGTGTTTATGTTACCTGATGCTGACTAGCTAACCAGGCTGTGGAATTTGGAATAAAAACCAGGCTGTGGAATTTACGTACGTCAAGTAGTGTTATTTTTAGAAAATTGAAAGGAAAAAAAAAACTACAATGAGGATACAATTAATGATTGTTGTGAATTCGATTCTACTCAAGTTCTTCAGCTCAATCAATGCTGTAAATACATCATATATGTTTTTTTTTTCCTGAATACATCGTATATGTTGCATGTAAGTTTTAATTCTCCTTTTCTACGAGGAATGAGGGTAGAAATGGTACTATTTTTTTGAAATGTAATTTATTCCAATAATCTTTGGTTTACATACTAATAATCTTATCATAATTATTAAAAATAAATATTTAAAATCTCATAATTATTCAAAAAATATAATATATTTACAAAATCAAATAACTTTTACATTAAAATAATTAATTTTTATAAATAATGAAACATAATGTGTCTATCCATAAATTATGAAACTAAAATTTATTTTTCATATAATTTTAGTACTTTTAGAAACTTTTTCTCTTTCACTAAGTACTTGAAAAAAAACATTTGTTGTGAATAAAAATTTGAGTTCATTTAGCTAACATTTCTCATTATCTACTTCATGGAAAGCAATTGAGTATGGTTAATTGTTTTCAGTAGAATAATAAATACACTCAAAATTACATCCGAATTTACTCTCGCATAACATAAGTAATATGCATGCAAAATTTAGTGCTAATTCTGTCGCAGTTGGCATAACTTGTTGCATTAATTAAATTATTCCTTTATTACCAAATAATTCATTACATTAATAACCTTACACATTTGAATTTATTAAATTATGATTTATGATAGTTTCGTAAAGTAATTGTATCATTAGTTAAAATTTAAAGATTAAATTCAGCCTCCCATCCTTTAAATTGGTGATTATCGTTTAAATCAACATAAAATTAAAAATTTTACTACTTAAAAATTTTAAACATAAAAATAATATAATTTATATCTAATTAATATAATTTTATTATTAAAAAAATTTAACATGTTATTTCACATTAAATATAGTTCGATTAGATACTCTTTAAATAAAATAAAATTATTTAAATTTATTTAATATTAAATACTATTAAATTAATTTTTTTATTTTTTTATTATAAATTTTAGAGATGGATTAAAAACAAAATCAATTAATTGGGTCGGCTAATTATGAATTAGAGACACTACTGGGCTGAGTGAGATCGGTCCACTCGAAGTCGGCCCAACTAGACGTCAAGAGCGCCAACCCGCGAAACACCGGAGCAGAGAGCTCAGCTCATAATCTATTAAGCGGCTCCAATTTTCCATTTTTTTTACATCTCATAAATCACTCCTTCGATCCGCGAACTTTAGGCATCGTATTTCTTCTTCGGATTCACTTGAAAACTCTCAAGTACTGTGTTTTCACTTTGCAATTTGCTATTATATCCCAACAATCTCCACAGAACTTTATTTTGTGTCGTCTTCGATTATATTTCATCATCAAATTCTTCGCTAGGGTTTATATAAAAAGTGATGGGGGAATTCAATGTGGAGAATATGCCCCTCCCAGCTATTTTCGAGCAAGCTCGGACGATCCATCAACAGGTTACCGATTCTGATGGTGCGACTGATCAGGTACGCCGATCCTCATGTCAATATCTTCTTTTTTTCTATTGGTGGAAATGGAGTTTTGGATTTGATTGGGAAATTGGCATGGTGGTGATTTTGATGCAGGAGGTGATTAGGAAGGGTTGCGAGGCTTTGGAGAAGTGTGAAGAAATGATAAGCAAACTGGGGTTATTCTCAGCCAACGAGACCAAGGATGATATTATCACCACTAATATTAAGTATATTATGGTACTCGCATCATCTTCTAAACTTATAAGCTTTGTAAATATGTACTTTATGTTGCATTATAAATGTTTGTAATTAGGTTTTAGGATGACTTGTCGAAAAAATCTGGTAGAGAAAATAAATGGATTCAGTGTTTCAAATGTAATAAGATATCTATTGAAAATATTTGCGATTAGATTCATGGTTTTAAAAAACTATTTAAGGCTCGCCTTAAGGCTTTTTTCCCATGAAAAATGCATCAAGGCTAGTATTTTCAATGTTTTCTATGGCTTACGTTGCACCTTGTGCCACAACCGAACGAGGCTTACGCCTTAAGGCTTAAGTTCCAATGCTTATGCCTAAATATTTTTGCTGAAGTTGATTTAAAGTGATGAACTATGAAACAAAAATTGCTCCAATTTTAGTTTTAAAAGAAAGTCATTTCAAATTCGGCCTTCCTAAGCTAGTAAACATATAGAAATATATCATAAATCACAATCAGTTTGAGGTTTTCAAATCTATCAGTCATGTCTTACCATTTTTGGCCCTTCTAGAATTGTTGGTACTCTTCATCTCCCAACTCCATTTTGAAAATTAGTCAAGCAACCCTTCCATTAATTAAGATATATTTTAAAAAAAAATAACTATTTTTCTTCGTAAGTCTCTTTTCTTGTTCCATATTTTGCTTATTAGGATAGTGTTAATATTGTTCACCGTCAATCTTTGAATTCTTTTGTTTGTTCTCTCCCCAATAAGGTTGAAGGATTATTAAGCCGTTTTGCTTTTTGCTTTTTGCTTGCCTTTTATTTTGTTTTTTAGTTCGTGTAATTCCAAACAATAAACTAATTATTTTTAAGCTACTACCGAGTGTTTATTGCTTGCTTGCAAATTTTAGTTGCTGATTTTTAAGTTGTTATGGATATACTATGATATTTTATGATAATTGATCCCTTCTAATTATTTATTTTGATTTCATATGTTTTCTGAAAATTTTGCCTTGAGGCTTAAGCCTCAAACCGCTTTAAAGCTTACGCCTCACCTCATTGGAAGTAAAACACCTTAATGCTAGTTTCCGCCTTTTAAAACCTTGATTAAATTATATTAGTTCATCTTTTCTAATGAGGAGCTAAGAACTATTTTCACGAGCTTAATATTTTTCTAATAGAATGTAGTTGAATATGTGAAGCAATTTTTCAATCTTTTTATTCCACCCCCAAAAGAAAGGAAAAATAATAATCACTCTTTCCCAGTTTAGACATGTTCAGAACTTAGTCTGTTCATTTTTTATTTGTTAACATGGTTTCCTTTATTCCTGGTGAGTGCTGATCATACTCGTGACATTTCTTACAGGTGCCTTATTATCTTGCTGAGCTAACTGAGAAGATTGCATGGGATGACAGGATACAGGTTCTTAAGGCTTCCCAGGCAAAGCTAAAGGTTACTGCCCAAAGCTATTTTTCATAGTTTGATCTTAACATGAAATTAACTTATTTGATATGCTTGTTATAAGTTTAATTCGAGGTCCACTGGTTCTTGTTTCATGTCTGAAGTTTCTGTGTCGATACTCACCGTGATGTTTACTTCTAGGAATTCATTTCATTCTGTGAATCAATGGAACTTGTACCTCAAGAAGAGTTAGAAACAATTAAACTGGGGAGGACAAATTCAGCGGTGGACCGTAGGGCTCAAAAGGTGGGTAAACTTTTTTAATGATAAAAAACATAGTTTCAAATATCATGATTATTAATGTGATATTATTTTATCCGTCTGTCTAGATTGCTCGGTTCAAGCGCCAAAGAGATGCAGAGTCAAAGTTGCTGGAGATTAAGGAGAGGAAAGAAAGACGCGGTCGTTCTAGTAGAGCAGCAGCCTTGTCTGCTCCTGTTGAGACAGGGGAGGAAGATGTGCTCGATGACGATGGAGAGGAGGAACGTGAGGTAAGCTATTTGCTCTTTTTTAAGTGTTACTATCATCTGTCAGTTGGCCCTGAATTTAATTCATAAAAATGTGTTTTTTTTTCCTGCAGGCATGGCTCACTACTATCTCTTTGGCCATTTATAAGGTTGGTTAGTTCCATTGACATTTTCACCCAAATTATCATGTTCTTACACTTTCACAAGTATATTTATCTTAGTTTGCTTCTGTTATGCAACCATAAGCAGGCCATTGATTTGTTAGAAATGCTAAAAAAGGAGGAGGAGATGCTGTCAGCAATAAAGAAAAAACAGTCTAAGGTATTTATATGGTCAAGAATGTGGAGAATATTTTCTTAGTCTTTCCATTTATCTTCTCTCATGTGGAAAGTTGAATTTTAAATAATATCTAGATCATTATGCTGAATATTTGAGCTACTTGAGTTCGGTAGTCTCAGGTTTTCAAACAATAGGGCATGCCAAGGAGGAGAATATGAGAATATAGTCCTCTATAGCTTGTTCAATATGCCTTTTGATTATGCATTATGGTGTTGACTTTTGACTACATAGTTTTGTCTGAGTACGTTACTTCACTAAATTGCTGCAAGGTTTTACACAGGTAGTAACTTGCACATTTTTCTTTAATGTTACCGAGGAACATTTGTTTACTTAAGTGAGAGTTTATTTCTGAACATAAGACATTTGTAGTAAAGTAGTAAACCCTGATCTGGTAGCATTTCTGCTCAAATGTTCCAGGAGGGGGACAAAGAGTTTTCTCAGGATGTTCTGGATGAACGGACCAACAAAGCTGAAGCATGGCATCGCGATGCTGCAGTACGGGTACATTATACTAAACCTGCACAGCCCATCACATGTGCCACATTCGCGCAGGATGTTTTAGAAGGGAGGGCAAGCGTCTCACAGGCACATGATCATAAGCACCAGCCACTGATGTTTGGACCAGCAAGTCTTGTGGGTGGAAGTCTAACAAGTGAGAGGGAAAGGATTGCTGCACAGGTTTTCCAACCTACTCATAGGTATGTTTCTTTGCCCTTTACGTTTTATAATAAGAGTTGAAGTAGTTTGCCATTGTGGTAGACCTATACAAAGTAGTTTTTATTTATGAAGTTAAACAACTTAATTTCAATAAATTTTGAATTGAAGGTTGCCGACCATGAGTATAGAGGAAGCCGGGTTAAGAGAGATGGAGATGATGAACAAATGGCAAGAGAGGAACGTCAAACTCATGGAAGAAGCAAACTCATCATGGTATAATGACAATAGGAAAGCCATGCCTGGGGAAGAGGACGATGAAGATGATGACGCTGCCCAGGAGAAAGCAAGGGCAATGGATGACTGGAAGGATGATAATCCTCGTGGTGCAGGCAATACGAAGCTCACCCCATGCGGGTAAAGTGGGATGTCATGGTTTATCATGTAATATTTTGACTGATTATTACTGGTTTCTCTAAACGTTTGTTTTTCTTTGTCAATTTTTGTTTGCATGTTTAATTATATTTCTTATTCTGTAAATTTTCTTTATTTTGACTAATGTATGATATCTAGAGGTTGATTTATGAATTATGAGGGGTGATCAGTTTGACAAATTACATAAATAGTACCCTTAAAACTCTAAACAATAAAAATAACACTTTGTCCTTAATTAGGAGGGATATGAGCTAATTTAAGGGTGAGTCTTGTTATTTGTCCAAAAAAAAATAATTCCGTAATAGTAGAAGATAAGATCTTGCCTGGAATTTGGCTCGAGTAATATTCACTACTAGCAAGTATAAACGCTGTTTGTTTGTTTGTTGTGTTTTTTTTTCCTTATAAAAAAGGTACTTGAACTGAGCTCATTTATGAGTATTATTCATGCTTTCACCCAGTATAGTTTTTAAATCTTCACCTTTTGATGTTTTTTTTGGTTTAATAATTATATGACTCACGTATCTTAATTTAACTGGGATTTGAAATCTAGATTTCCTCCGTACTTAAGAATGTTATGTCATTGAGTTATACATTCGTTAGCTTGAGCAACTAGAATAAGTTAGGTCTCTCTCAAAGGCTAAGGAGTTTTAAAATATGACAGTTCGAAAAAATTCACAATGAAGAGATTACATACGCGTGTAACAGGCTTTGTGACTATATTATGACTTTTGCATAACTCAAATAACATTGCTCATAAAATTCAAAGGATCATATTAAGGAATGTAAAGTAGTGTATTATATATATATATATATTAGAGAAAATACAAATTTCATTGAAACAGCAAAGACAATTCAAGTACAAAAGAAGAAACAGTAAACCACCTCTATCCAGATATCCATAAACTAAAAATAAACCTAAAAGTAAAAAAATTACACGGATTGCCTACAAAAGTTAGATGCAGTACTTTGCGTGCTCGCTAATTTCGTTAATTGCTTAAATATATGAGCATGCAAATACGTAATTTGTATCTACATTCTTCAACTTGTAACAAGCATCATAATATCTAAAAAAAATGAATCATCTTTTTAATTTTTAAAATAATTTTGATAAGAACAAGTTTGTGTGAGAATGACATTTCTCTTTACCTAAATATCATTTTTACCATGTTACTCTATGAACATCTGTAACCATTGATTGTCTCAAACTTGATAAAGTAAAAGTTGACCCACTTGTGCAACAGAGAATCAAGTACTCACTCATAAACAAAAGGTAAAGAACTGAATAAATATCAAACAGAACAAGAAACAACTCTTGAAATTTGACACTTTTGCCATAAGATGCAATAAACTTCAATTATTAGCCAACATGAAAATAAATTACCATGAAAGGTCAAAATCAATTCATACAGGGTCATCTAATAGAATAAAAGAAGAGAAAGCGACAATGAGTGGTAGGTAATAAACAACTATGCGATGACCCAAAAAAAAAAAAAACTATGCAGGTACACAGCATAATGGATTCCAAAGTACAGAAGCTTATCTATCTGAGCGAATAAAAACAGAGGCTTATCTGTATAAATGTCAAGAAACAGGGGATGTATAAATTGTTTCAAGATAGATACAAGGGATCCAGTAAAAAAAAAATGCAACATAAACTGGGGAAAAAAATATAATATACTGAGAAGCCACCAAGGTATAGCTTGCTAAAACGTCCATTGGAGTCTTCATAATGAATTGTCCGCTATTTTAGAAGTTAAGAGCACCAATTTGCAACTGAAATGTCCACCAAGAACGAACAAGAAAAAAAAAACCCTTTAATTCAACCATCTCTAAAACACCTTCAAATTCAACTATCAATACACTTGAATCCCCTACAAACCCATAACCATATGACAAACAAAACAGAACAAACAAACAAATCCAGCAACAACACAACCCAAACATGTTTTCTCCAAACTTGCTTTTCCTTTTGGCGATCACCAACATGCAAAGAATGATTCTTTTGCAATGGCAAAGAGAAATTTTTACTATATACAACATTGACATCATCAGAAACATCCACTTTGTTCTCTAATGTCAAGTCTCTATCCACATCCCCACTTCCTTCTCCAGACAATCTCTTCTTCAACCCTTCACTTGGAGAACCACCAAGCAATGGTTTTGAAAACATTTCGTTCCCTTTCGAATCAGCACTTAGATTTCGATTACCATTTGATACAATAGGTGGTGATGCCACAAAACTTCTAACCGATTCCATTATTTTCCTGAAAAATGGATCCAATTTGGGTTGAAAACTATAAGAGCTAAAGTTGTCAGAGCTTCTCAAAGACTCACCTTTAAAAACTTCCTCAAAAGCACATCTTAAGTGGTGGTTTAAAAACAAATGAGCCTCAGATGGATCCAAAGATTGATCGAAAATGGAAAAATAAACAAAAGGTCTGTCAATGAAGAAGGTATAGGTTCTGTTTCTGACTGTGTGTGAGAACATGGAATGAAGATGAGGTGTTTTTTCGATGCATTTTTGAGCCAATACTTTAAGATCAGCTTCTCTGCTAAACTCTGCAAGGATTGTAGTCCTCTGGGCAATGCAGGCATAGTATACGAGATTTGGGTTCGAAAACATTGATTGGTTGGTGCGTATTCTTAATCTATAAACAAAGGAATTGAAGCTTCAATTATAATTTATAAGCTGCTAAAGAGAAGCTATAAAATGAAATATCGATACCGACTTGGATCAAGAGGAAATCGCATTGTAAAATCTTCAAATTGGGTTTTTCTCGCCGACAATTGATTGGTTTAGATTGGAGTTTCTGATTCGGAATGGGTTGATCTAGACCCTTCTCTCTTACTTATTCTCTCTCCAAAGCTAAAACACACACACTCTCTCTCTTTTTCCAGAAAACTATCTATCCGTTTTCGTTCTGTTTTCTTTTCTAGGGCTTGGAAAGAAGAGAACGGAAAGAAGAATAAACTGTGTACTATGCTACCATGAGATTACCCTTTTTTTAAACTTTAATTGCAGAAATACCCTTTCACTATTAGAGAAATGTTAATACCCTAATCCTGCATAAATGTCCATCTTATTTAATTTTACTCACTTTTAAACTCTTGCTACCAAAATATGTTTATTTTCTTATTATGTTAAAAAATATAAATTGATTTTTTTTATAATATTAAAAAATACTTTTTATGTAGTAAGAAAAATATATAAATATTTTAAAAAAAATTAAAAATAAAATTTAATGTATAAAGAGTTAATTTTTTTACTATGTTAAAAAATATATATTTATTTATGAAAAATAAATATATATATATATATATATATATTTAAAAAAAATTAAAAATTGAAATGAAATCATACGATGTTATTAAACTATGTTAGTATTATCTAATTTTACAAGTTTGTCAAAATTATTTAAAAAACTAAAAATGTAATTTATTTTTTAAAATAATATTAACATATGATACAATATAAATAATATAGATATAGAAATAAATGTGAATTTATTTTTCATTAATATTCCTTTTATATTGCCCGACAAGTCTCACAATCAATACACTGTTTTACGATCATTACTCAATAATATATATATATAAATTATTTAAAAAATATTATTTGATGATATTATATTAAATAAAAATATATTAAATAAATTTTTTATCCTTATATTTGTATTATGGTCGAAGGAGATGAATATTATTTCATTGATTACCAAAATTATTATAAAATTTCAAATTCAAATTAATTGCTTGGATTATAAAATTCTATCCAATAACATAACAATTTGAATCCGAACAAAACATAAATTTTAGATGAAATAAAGTTAAGTTAATATTAAAATTTATTTATAAATTATCGTCGTATATAAAACTATATACATAACATTTAAATCTTAAATTAGTACTTTTATAATAAAATTTATTATTTATAATCACAATTAATAAAATATAAAGAATAATAAATATTTTAGGATAATTATACAATTATTATATAAATTTAATATTTATTTTTATTTTTAAATTAAAATAATAATTTAATATAATTATTATATTTATAATATTTAAATATAACATATTATAAAATAAAAATATATAATTATTTATAATTTTAATAGTAATTTGATTCAGATTGAATTTCGATATATTATAAAATATGTTAATTTGAATTCAAATGAATTTATCCTTTTCAATCAAAATCATATCCGATTATAAATTTTTAATCCAATCCAATTTAAATTTGATATATAAAATCGAGTTTTTTAATTTAAATAGATTAATCGGATTATTTACTTACTCGTACTTATTAATACTCTTTTTTTACTTATTATTTTCAAGATTTTTGAGTGTTATCTTAAAAATATCCATAGTTTTTAAAAATATATTTATTTAATCAAAAATGATCTTTATACACACAACAATAAAAGGTAATTTAATCATTTTAATATTTATAATTTTATTTTCTCTTTTTTTATCTTATCATTCTATCTCATAATTCTATTTATTTGTATAAAAATCTATCTTATTTTTTCAATAAATTTTAAACTTTACATCGTAACAATAAATTATAAGTACTAAACATTAAATCATAGACCTTAAATTCTAAACACAAAACTTCAAAAAAATTAAAAAATTTAGGATGAAGTATACTCCAAATCATTTTTTTTTTTTACAAATAGATTACTTTAACTTATTTTTTTAAGTGTTTATTGTAAGTCACTTTGTTTTTTTAAAAAAAATTCACTTTAATTTATATTATTATATTTAAATTAAAGAAAATATTCACACGAGAAGAGATATAGTTAGAAATCAATTCATTTTTTTTTTCATTTTTAGTCAATTTTTTAAATATTATTTTTAACACATTTCATGCTTACAAATATCTCAGATTACATGTAAGTTTTTCTTGACAAAAAAAAATTTATAAAACTACATGGATCAATGTAAAAATTATTTTAAAAACTGCCAAAAAATAAAAAATATTAGTTAATTTTCAATAATATTATTTATGATGTCTATATTTTTTCTCTAATTTATATATAATAATATAAATTTACTCTAGCAAAGTGACTTAGGTGAGTCATTCAAACAAAAAGTAACAAAAGTGATACATTTACAAAAAAAAAAGTGACTTAGATGTACTTTATCCAAAATTTAAATATTAAATAATAAATTTTAAAATTTAAATATAAATAATAAACAATAAATCTTTAATCGTAAGTTTTAAATATTAAAGAATAAATCATAAAACTAAGGAGTCAATATGACAAAGAAAAGAAGAACAGAGAAAAAAAAAAGGATTTAATATCTTAATAGTGTTATCATTTTATTCTTAGTATTATTTTTTATCTAGATTTTAAAGTTATATCTTAATGGTATCATTATTTTAAAAAATATATTAATTTGATATAATTTATCATTTAATTAAATATTATTTTATTATTACTTTTTTCAAACAAAAATAATTAAATTATTATAAGTGATATAATTAACGGAGTCTACTTGCATTTATCTCTATTCATATTACCATTTTTGTTTTTCAGTTACTTTTTTAGTTTGTTTGCTTTGAAACTTTTCTTTTGTTTACTTTGAAACTGGAAAGGATGAGTTAAAACAAGGATGAGTTGTTGCAAGGATGAGTTGTTGCCAGCTGCCACTTCAGAATTCGTAATGTTTATTGTTACTTGATGGTTGTTGTCACCGGATATTATTTTATTATTTAATTTTGTAAGATATTATTTTTAAATGTTTCTTCTGCTTATAACATTTATAATCACTGGCTTTTGTTGAAATACAATATTAAATAATCAAGATTGGAAGAAAAGAACGATTAAAAAAAAACAAAGAAAACAAGTGACGGTGCGACTAAATAAAACAGAAAGGGGAATAAGACATAATATGGAGATGAGAGTTGACAAATTACTAGGACAATTTTTTTTTAAGAAAATTAAAAGAATAAATAAAATAAATATCTTAAAATTTATAAGATAAAATATTATTTAATTAAGTGATATATAAAACTTTATTACAATAATAACAAACATGATATTGAAAATATAAGAATTCTAATTAAAAACATGCTAACATAAAAAAATAAAATAAAAAGTCGTGCCACACATTTCAACGAAATGACATAAGAATTCTGTCAAAAACCACTAACAAGTTAAGACAAGGCCCAATCATCTCCTCCTCGAGAACCTATTGGGCTATAAACCACAGTCTTACTCATCCTAGGATGCTTCGAGTTTGGGCTCATTTGGACCTGGTAAGTTGTGGTACTACGTCCACCTGAATGGAGAATATTAATATAATTTGAAATATTTTTTGATTTTTTTCTTAATGTTTTAAATAAGTAAACTTGTATCCCAAATTTACAGGTTTATATTTATAAATATAAAAAATATTCTTACAATATAATTCAATAAAAAAAATAAGATTAATTTATACAATATTTTTAACAACTATTATCAATAGAGTTTTGGAGATCTTCACTGGTAATCCATCGAAGTTTTGATAACCATCATTAATGATCCATCAGATATAATATATTATATTCATATGTATCATTGTATATAATATGTTACAACTATCTATATCTTAATTAATTTATATAAAATATGTTATATTCACCTCTATTTTTATATATAATATGTTACGTGCATTTATGATGGGGTGATTAGTAATGACTATTGGAGTACCAATGGTGTCTCTAGAGATGTGATGGGATCTTACCTTGATATAAGTTATGAAATGAGATTTTTTTTATCTTTTATTATATAATTTGGTATAAAACTGAGTTTTGGGATGAATGATTGCAAATTAGAAAAATTTGATAAATTATTCATAATTGAATAATTGAAGTTTAGGCCAAAAACTCACCTGAATTGGAAGATTCACAACCTTTCCTATTTAATGGGTTCCATTGTGGAGTGTATAAGCCACGTTGCTTGATAGTGTCTTGATTACGTACCTTGGCTTTGAAAGATTGGGTTTGTGTCATATAATTAGGAACTCTTTTCAAGCTTGATTGTTCTCGTCCTATGGAATATGGGCTTGAGCCTGAAGCTGCAACAAACTCCATTTCATATGTCCTCTCTAAAATTTCGTCAGTGTTATCAGTAGTGGTTATGGTAGAGAGAGTATTAGCAAGAGTCACATGAGAGGCTTCAAGTGGACTTGAATGTTGGACTTTATATATTTGTGATGACATCAAATGTTCAGGCCAGGTCCAATCTCGTTGGGCCTTCTCACGATCATTGGTTTGCAACCTATGCCCAAAATCACTATCATCCCCCATTGTTTGTATGAGTAGGTGTTTCTATTTTTTTGTTGAAAAAAAAGGAAACCAACAAACATATCAAAAAATTGTGCAAAAATCTTGGAAGAGTCATTAAATACCACATATCTATCATATATCTAATAGTCATGCATATTTTAATGAAATCTAATGCATGATAAAACGATATAGATGTTGTAAACTAACTGAAAATTTAGTTATATGCAAAAATAAGATAATTCTTCCTTAAAAATAACAATAATTGATTAGATGTGGAGTTGAAATAATTATTGTAATATCAATATCGTGATTAACGAAAATCAAACATATGTTATTACTATTTTTTTAATATATACATATAATTAAGTAATTTTTTTAATATTAAACACTTAACATTTTAAATAATTAGACTGAAATTTTATTTAAAAAAAAATATATATATATATTGTTTAAAAAATAATTTTTTTAAATAATATAGTAAAAAAATATTATGTTAACAAATTAATTTTTTTAAATTAAATCTTTTTAATTAATGTTAAAAAATAAAGAGCATGATTAAACAGTGAAAAAACTAATAAATGTTAATAAGACAATTAATATCAAAATATATTCAAAATCGATGTGAAATAGTTATAATTATTAACACAATAGTTCTTACTCGTCCTATGTCCATCCCTAATCAAATGTGTATGTTCATTAGTGCTATTACTATCTAGTATAACCATATAAAATTACTCTAAAATTGTAAATAATGACTTTAAATATTAGTTGAAATTAAGCAAAGAGGCATAAACGGACCTGATAAGTACAAGCATAAGCAAGATCTCTCTCCCTTTTCATAGCAGAACCATGATTTCCTGAAACATTCTTTTTAATTTTGTCCAAGCCTTGATTTGTTAGGTATTTACTATCCTTACTTTGAATGTTATGCTTTTTAGTGGGACTTCTTACATTTTTATCTTTGGGTACAAGTTTGTCTTCATTATTGTATGCCCTCTTTTGAAGCTCGTCATGGGCCAATTGAAGCTTGCGAGCTCTTACCCTTGCTTGTACACGCACTAATGCTTGCATACATTGCATTGTCATTTGTGATTGCTTTCTCACATTATGTCCTCTAACCAATGCTTGTAATCTAACCAACCCTTTCAAAGCTTGCAAAGCCCTTCGAGCCTATCAAAATTCATTCATAAAAGATTTCAAAGTAAACGTTTAAATTGGATGAATATTCTAGTGCTTTCAAAGAAATAATAATATAATGTTAAACACCAAAACTACCACTACATATCTACATAAATTATTGTATTGAATAGCTTGTCTGACTCAAAGCTTTCAATGTGACTACTATAAGACTTGGTTTTAAAGAGAAATTATTGAAAAGTAATTTAACCAAGAAGATGAAAGTTAGCAAAGTAACTTGTTACAATAAGCTTTGAACAAATTAGGTATAGTACCTCCATGTCAATCGGAATCAGATATATGGTGGACATAGCGAGTTAATGCATCACTTAGGGTTTGTTTTGTAACGAGTTTTGTGTTTTATTTTCTAATTTGTTTAGAAAAAAAAATTGTTTGATAAGTGATAACAAATAAAATTCAAATTGAAATATGATTTTCAAAACTTTTTTTTAGGTTTCAAAAACAATAAAAAAGACATGTGAAAATAAAACTGAGTTCCAACCTATTTTTAAACTTAAAATAAATTAATTACCAGAAAAAACTTATTTTGAAAACTTGTAATGAAATTGACTATAAAACAAGCCATTAATGAATCAACAAATAAAAAAAAGTAAAAAGAAAGAACTACCAAGTAGCCTCTATAACAAGATTGGATTAGTATTGCAGCTCTTTCTTTACTAAAATGACGACCATAATCTGAAAATCGAACAACTTTTGCAGCAGTTTGTGTTGCTGCTATAGTAGCAGTAGTTGCTACTGCAACAACAATGGCATGGTTTCTATCTGTGATGGCTAGAGTCGATGGAACAGTACTCTTAAAATTTGTGATGTCTGGAGAACTCTCTTCTAGAAAATGTTCAAGTGACATATCTTGAGCATCATGTTGCAACTTAGTCAAGTTTTCCTGAAAACGAAATGATCATAACGTTGTGATATAATTAGAAATGTGAGTGTTATAACTCGTTAAGATATACTAATTTTTTTTAAAACCTTAAATTATTAGAAGAAAAGTCAGTTATATTTTTATACATCTATATTCTTTCATAAGTATTGGTTCTATGTACTATACGGATTAAATATTTACAAATTAACAATTATGTTATTAAATTTTGATTACATAACCTCTAACATCAATAACGGGTTAAAAAATATTAAAACTACTTATAACATAATATTAGAGTTTATAGTTCTTTATTTAATCCCCGTTAATATTAATGCAAAAATCAATATTTATGAAAAATAATGTTACTTATTTTTTTAATAAAGTTATTTTAGTAACAATTTCTAAAAAAATAGCTAATCAAACCTTTGAAGTAATGCTCGTCTTTGTCACACAAACAAACAAAAAGCCTAGTAGTTATATATAGACGGTCCTTTATGAGAGCTGTATTGGTTGTAATGATAGAAATGTAGCATAAAGAAGCACATGAAGATGATGATGAATGATGTGATGTGAATATGGCTTAGGTGGAGTGAAGTTAATGTCTTAATAAGTTTGCCTTACTGGGTATGGCCATGTTCAAATGGGGACCATAGAACCTTCAATTTCATGGTCCTAAGTGCAGCAAAAGGCCAAAAGTTACTTTACCTTTTTATCCTGGGCAATTAATCAATTTCCTTCTTCACGCATTTTCTTTTAATTTTTCATCTTTTGTATTTTTTTTTTAAGTTCAATTAACGAGAATTCGGAAAACGATGAGATTAATGTAATTCGATATTACTTATTTTATTTTGAATAAAATACTTTAAAAATGAATTATTAAGTAATCACACAAAATGAATTGGTTTAAGGAAAGTGGGATCGAAATTACTTTTACTCTTTGAACCAGAAATCACTTGAACAGGAGTGATGGTATATTTGATCAAATCAATAATACCTTTATTTTATGAATCTTGGTTCTTAATTAATTTGCACCTACAATAGTGAAACTCTCTTTTTATTCTTAAAATATTTAACACATCTTAAATGATTTGCTTAGGTATCTTCAGATTTTTAATCAACCATTTATATTTCAATAGATTTTTGATTTTGTATGAAAGTTACTACTGCATATATATACGTCGTTTCTGAAATTTTAGACCATGCAATTTTAGTACAACTAACTTAGTAAATATTATCAAAAAAAAAAAAAATTATCTTCACAAATTTAGTTTCGTTTTTAACTAGGTTAGACTCGATATTGTTATTTATATAACTAAAAAACATATATTTCATAAACAAATGAATATAAAAATTTCTTTTTTTTAGAGAGAAATTAAAAATGATTGTATGTAATAATTAAATGAGGAATAAGAATTACCTTTTTCACAGACGAATCTTTAGGAGAAGGTTTGAAAACTTTCTTCACCGAAGAGAACAACCAGCTTCCTTTCTTTCCCATTTTCAGCAAAAGTATTTTTCTATTTATATATTTTTACATTTTCAACAAAATTGTCAAATGATGTCAGTTTCAAAACCTTTCATATTTCATTAAAATAAAACTTACCACAAAAAAAAAAAAAAATAGTAATATGAAAAAGTATGCTCGATCGATCGAGCTAAATGAAAAAAGAAAACAGAGATATATATGTTGAAGACATAGTCGAATTGTATATGAATTGAACCAAACCTGTGAAAAATATGAGATGAGAGTTGGAATCGATTTGGCTTAATATATTCTTGAATCTTGTATATCTCATTTTACATGAACTTCATTGGTTGAGAACTAGTAAACAAAATAACAAGAGAGAGGTAGTGTGAGAGAAGTAACAAAAAACCCCTCACAACTGTCATTTTGTATTTCACAATTTCACAGGGTGTTGTTCGAACTTGTAGTTATAGGGTACATGATGATGCATCTCATAGTTGAGAATGGCCCGAATAGAACCTGCCACGTCATCGAATCTATAGATGTGAACTTCTTATTTGATAAGAAATTTTTTTTTCATTATAAATTTAAGATAAATTCAATTATGTATAAAATAACATGTCCAAATTATAATTTTAATAGATAATAAAACTAAGTAAATTAATATAGTTGGATAAAATTGATAATAAATATTTTAATAAAATGATTTCTATTTAAAATCATATTTACTTTATTTTATGTAGTTTTATTATCAATTAAAATTATTTTATTATAAAAAATCATTCAAATCAATATTTCAATTTATTTTTATATTTTTCTTATATTTTAAAAATTAGAAAGTTATTTTTAACTCAAGATAAAAGAAAAATCAACACACATAATTTTAAAATTAAAATTTTTAGGTTAAGTAAAATATCTAATATTTAGACAAATACCTACTTCTAATACTAATGTTTTATATAATTATATAGTTTTTATTTTATATAATATGATCTTATTTTACAACTGAATAGAGTTAATAATATATAACAAATGTGTATAAAAGCACCTTAATTTCTTCTTCATCCTTTTCTTATAATTTTTTTTAATATCATTTTTTGGGAACTAGTTTTGTGTAGAAAATTTACAGCTAATTTTCGCTAGCAAAAGTCACGACTTCTTTAAAATATTAGAGAACTTACATTTATGAAAATATTAGTGTTTTTAATAAAAAATAAAAAAAACAAGTCTAATTCTACTGTATTATTTTCAATGTATTATTATATGTACTACTAATATGCAGCAAACATGTAGATAAATTGTAACACTAAAAGTAATATGAATAAATTGTTTAAAAAAATACTGATTAAAAAAAAAAGAAAATTAAAGAACAAAGATGATATAATGAAATCTTCAAACAAGGTATCAAACACATAGTGTCGATCAAATTGGATTCATATCCCACATGTGACATGCCTGTGCTTTTTTTTTTTAGCCCGTGTTAACATAGTGATTAAAATGTCAAACATCTACATTATTTATCACTGAAAGCATGATAGTGTCTTTTTCGAACAGCCCCTAGCTGAAGGCAATAGCTAGCCATCACAGTTGTATATGAGAAAATTTTAGAGAAAGCTTACAATTTCAATTGTATTGTATTTTACGATATAGTTTGAGTTTTTAAACTCAGTTATAAACTTGTATAATTGAGTTCACACCTGTAACACTTGTTTACATAGTATGAAATAAAGTTTCAAAATGATACGTCAAAACTAAAAGTTACTCAATTTTATATGTGGCGATTTTGGAAAAAAATTATTACTTGATGTGCCATGTGAGCCTGTGAAGATGTTAATTAAGTTACCCATTTATATGTCATAAACGAAATTAAATAAGGTAGATGATAAAATATAAATAAAAAAACTGATTTATTATAATTTGTGATATATTTATAAATGATATGATAATTAATTATACACTGAAAAAATTGTTGGTGTGTGTTGTGTTGCATGCTACAACAGTGGTGGACACGAATATTTAGTGGAGCAAAATATGGATCAGACAATAATATTAGTGGAGCCATAAAACATGGATGTGCAGTAGCTAGGATTATTGTTTAGTTTTTCGGCTTTTCTTGTATATAAATACCTAAACTCTTATACAGAAACAGAACAGAAAATGATATGAAATATATATGATAATTATCATAGAAACACAATATTTGTCATGGTATCAGAACAAAGTTAATGTTATCCTAATGAATAAAATAACTACATGCTATGCTGGAAATAAACTGATTTCTGTTCTCACTTACACTGGTTTGATCTGGTGTGTTACGCTGATTTATGTTCCTTTCTAAGAATCATAGCCAAAACAACATATGATTTCTGGGCAAGTTCCAAGTTTGTTAAGAACTTCTCTATCTTTCAACGTCTTGTATCCAAACTTATCCGAATATTTCACTGCCATAATCGAAGGAAATTCAGAAGAAGCTTTTTTGGGCGTGGCTAAACAGATAGTTGCAAAGCTTCCACTCTCATAAGCAACCTGTGAATATACCAGACCAATGGCAAGAAGTTGAAGAAGAAAAAAGATCATAGCCAGTCCAAGAACCCAAGTGACAAATAAAAGCCCCAACAAAGTTGTGCTACTCTGATCAGTCTTACGCTTGGGGTCTAAAGTACGACTGACCTCCCAGCTCCGAAAGCAGCTTGGTAAAACATCACAGCAACGCAAGCCTTCAGCAACTGTGGCTTCACAGCAGCTGAAAGTGATGACTAGCTCGAACACAGTTGGGGAATGCAGTAGAAGAAGCTACACTGAGGAATGAAGTAGAAGAAGCTACGCCGAGGAACACAGTAGAAGAAGCTGTGCGAATTTGAAAAAAAAATTAGGGTTACGAAATATTCTATATATAGCTAGTGCGTGAAGTGTAAAAAAGGAAAAAAAATAGATTTCATGGCAGAATCTAGAGATTTAACCACCAATTTCATATCGGAAGATTTGACTACAAAAATGATAGAAGTTCTAACAAGAGCTCACATCACCTCACAACCTCCACTAACTGAAGCATCAACTACTCCCGTTAGTATCAAGTTGGGAGGATCCAACTATGCCTTGTGGTCCCAGGTGGTGGAGATGTATATCTCTGGCAAAGACAAACTGGGATATATTAATGGAGATTTTTCTCAACCGGCTGAAACTGACCCCTCATTCAGTAGATGACACACTGAAAATGTCATTGTTAAAGGATGGTTGATCAATTTGATGGATCCCTCCTTGATTGCAAATTTTATTCGATTTCCAACTGCAAAACATGTTTGGGATTCTGCTGCTACCACCTACTATGATGGGACAAACACGTATCAAGTGTATGATCTTCGCCGTCGAGTTACTCGTATGAAGCAGATGGGTGGATCCATTGAAAAATACTACAATGACCTTCAAGGGTTGTGGCAAGAAATTGATTTCTATCGTCCTAATTCAATGAAGTGTGCGACTGACATACAAAAATACAACTCCATCGTACAGGAAGATCGAGTGTATACCTTCCTCAATGGACTTGATGATAGACTAGATAAAACTCAAAGTGATGTGCTTCAAATCAAACCATTCCCTATGGTAGAACAAGCCTATGGATTCATCCGTAAGGAAGAGGTCCGGTAGACCGTGATGATCACGGGTACAGATACGACACCCAGAGTAGTTATGGCTTTCAAAGGGATCAAGGGACACCATAATCCATTGCCACCTAAACCAGGAACTTTTTGGGTAGCAAGAAATCCACAGGAAATCTACCGTCTATTGACATGAAATGTGGCCATTGTGGAAACTCCAAACACACCCGTGAAAACTGCTTCAAACTACATGGGTATCCAGAATGGTGGAATGATCTTCAAGCACGGAAGACATGGAAAACCACTGGGCGAGCGGTTGTGGCTACCAATAATACATCACTATCCCTTATTCCTCAAACCGAATCTTCCCAGGATCCAGGTATTTCAAGTAAAGCATTTCACATCTCTACTCATAGTGATAATGAGGATTGGATTCTAGACTCTGGAGCTACATATCATATGACATTTGACCCAAAAGATCTTTCCAATACAACCCAACCGAGAAGGATTCGTGTTGATAATGCCAATGAGGTCACTTATCCAGTTACAGAGGATGAAACAGTGACTTTATCTCCTTCATTATCATTATCTAATACATTACTTATACCGTCTTTTTCAAACAAACTAATGTCTGTAAGTCATGTCACTTCAGATCTTAACTGTGTAGTATTGATGTATTCTACCTTTTGTCTTCTACATGATATACCAAGGAGATCATTGGGCTTGGTACTAAGAGAGAGGGGTTATATTATGTGGATGACCTCAGTTCAGGAAGAGCAAATCACATGCAACACACTGTTGGTAACAAGAAACGTGAGATTTGGTTATGTCATCGTCGATTTGGGCATCCATTATTTGGGTATTTAAAGCACCTATTCCCTAGTTTATTTTCAAATATCACACACTCAGATTTCAAATGTGATACTTGTATCTTAGCAAAAAGTCATAGGGCATCTTATCCTATAAGTATGAATAAAAGTATGACTCATTTTGCTTTAGTACATTCTGATGTTTGGGGACCTTCCCCGGTCACTACTTCATCGGGTCATCGTTGGTTTGTAATTTTTGTTGATGATTGTACATGAATGACATGAATTTATCTTATCAAACATAAAGATGAAGTATTTTCTACGTTTCACTTGTTTCGCACCATGGTTCAGACACAATTTTATGAAAAAATTAAGATTCTTAGGTCTGATAATGGAGGGGAGTATGTTAATCAAAAAATTTGGACATACTTAGACAACCATGGTATTCTCCATGAAACCTCGTGTTCACAAATCCCACAACAGAATGGGACTACGGAAAGGAAGAATAGGCATATTTTAGAAACTACTCGGGCCTTACTAATTGGTGCATATATGCCTAGTAGATACTGGAGTGATGTTGTTACTACAGTTGTGTATCTACTAAACCGTATGCCCACAAAACTTTACAATTTCAGACTCCATTAAAGGTGTTATCTAATCATGTTCCCTTGCCTACTATTTTGATGTTTCCCCCCCGAATTTTTGAATGTGTATCTTTTGTCCACCTCCATAAAAATCAACGAATTAAGTTGGATCCATATGCTGTCCGATGTGTTTTCTTGGGGTATGGCGTACAAAAAAAGGGATACCGATGCTATAACCTTATTACTAAAAGAACCTACGTTACCATGGATGTCACTTTCCTAGAATCTGAATGGTTTTTTCCATCATCAGTATCCAATTACCCTCTTCAGGGGGAAAGTTATGATGAATAACGGAGTTGGCTTGATGTTGAAGTATTAGACATTAGTAACAATCTGACAAACTCAGATAATGCCAACAATATGGATGAGCCAGTGATGAACGAAAACCGGCATCGCCGATTCCCGCAAATACTTTGGTTTTAATATTTATAAAACTCTCGCAAGTGCACGAATCATTTCGTAGAAAATGATAAGTATACTCCCAAGGTCGATCTAAGGAAGGAATGTATGTGGTTTTTAACTTATTATTCAATCTTTTAAAAACGAAATTAAATCCTAAACATCCTGTCACGATAGTTTGGTTTTTGTGTTCCTAATCTAATAACATAAAATAAACATATATACAGATTAATTAAATATAGTCTAATAACATAAAAATAAACATAGATACAAATTCAATAAATAACTATCTAAAAATAAACATATATACGGATTCAATAAATATTCATGCAAATTTTTATCATTTATATTAGCGGAGTATTTATGGATATAATAACTAAATTAATTATGCTTGCTCATATTAACTAGGTTATTAAAGATATAAATTGACATTTTATTGATTCTCTCTTTTTTATATAAATACCACCTTTGGTGGGGTTAGATATTCTTTGTTAACTAAACAAATCAATTAACACCTATGGGTGGGGTTGATAACTAATATGCTTAATTAAATTAATTCCTTTTTCTAAGAGATTGAAAATGAACCATTTAAATGCCACATTTGGTGGGGTTAGACAGTTTAAACTTTATTCAAGGTGTCCAAATTAAACCTAAGAATTTAATTATCCGAGTACTAACTTTCAAGTTTTAAAACCACTATTGAAAACATGTTGTCAATACATTTTCACATAATAATTCTTATAAAAACTTTTGAAATAGAGTTTCACTCTAACTACCGGGCGATTGTACCAACAAATAAAAGAGCACTACTCTAAATTAGACCGGATAACTAAACCTTAAAATCTAATTTTCATTTTTAAGTTTGTAATGAAAAATAATATATTTCTCTCTAACATTCTTAATATAAAATCTTGAATAAAAACAAAATCAATTCATTTTAGAAATTTTCACCTATTTAATATTTCGCAAGCATAACAACGTCGTTATTACATCATTTTTACTAAACAGCTAGCATAGTTAAATTTAACCACAGACAAGTTGAATATAACATGTAAGAATAAAGCATAAAAATAACTGTAAAGAAAATAAAATCCTTACAGAACTTCGACGCTATTCCCGTTGCTAGAAAACCTCCGAGCGGAATTTGCACTTCCATATATTGAATCAAAAATCTAAATTATTACAAAAACATTACAAGTTCCTCTCAAAAAGAGAAGAACACTAAACCTAAGAGAATTGAACTAAAAACTAAGAGAAAAACTAAGAAAAGCTTAGAAACTTAGAAAGAAACTAAGAGAAACTAAAAACTAAGAAATGAGAGAAAGAAAGAAGAGAGAAGTGAGTTTTGAAGGTGTTATTTGAAGTGAATGGAAGGGGGGTATTTATAGGTGAGGATGGAGAGAAAAAATGAGTAAAAAAATGTTAAAAAAAATATTAAAAAATGTAAAAACGTGTATTGGACTTGCTGATGTCATCAATGACGTCAGCATGACGTCACAGGGGCGGCTGCACGTGAAAAATGGGGCGAAAACGCGTTGGGCGCGCGGATGGGCGGCTGCTGGGCGCTGCGCGCAGCTCGGCGCGCGTGAACAGTGCCAGCGCGCTGCGTTGCGCGCAGCTGGGCATGCCAGCGCGCGCGGGCGCGCGCGGGATGGGGCGCGGCTGGGCGCTGGGGCGCGCGCGGCTGGGCGCTGGGCTGCGCGCACGGCCGGGCTGCGACGCGCGATTTCCGTCTTTTTGACATTTTTGACCTTTTCGACCCATTTCGTCTGATTTTTCCATGTTTGTTGACCTTTTCTCACTTATTTATTGATATATTTGTGATGTATTGCTTCAAATATTCCTCTTTGAGTCTTTACATTGCGTTTTTAAGCCAAAATACCTGAAAAACAATAAAAATACCCGTGATTCCGAAAAAGACAAATTTATATAAATATATGATAAAACATATAAATATATGTATTTTTAATCAATTAAGGTACATAAAATCATGGTTATTTTAGTGCTTTTTGAGCACTCATCACAACCCCCAACCAGCTTCTTGCTAGTCTCTTAGCAAGAGAAGCGATAAAAGCTAAAAATTAAACTATCCTAAATCACTTTCGTGGATTGAAACGGTTGCATTTAGCCTATGCAACAAGCCGTTAAACCCCTAGGTTGCTCTAGTGGACGAGTTTGAGTCTCGTGAGGGTTTTCAGTAATGATACCCACAAACATTGAACTAAATGTAAAGATAAAAACAATCAAATCAAAAATTAAAATTACAACACAATCAAAAATTAAAATTACAACACAATCAAAAATTAATTTAAGAGTAAAAGAACACAACATATCACAAAAATATCTCATACTTTTTAATCTCTTTTAAGATCATAATTGAAATCTCAAGCATAAGTTATTTTAATCTCTTTAAACAATCATGATTTTATTATAATAATTAGTCGAAAATCATTTTCATATTTCATTTCAAAAATGTATCAATTTAATTTTACCCAATTTCAGTGTCATGAATCAGTATTCGCTTCGACTCTATTCCTCACAAGTCAATACTCTCAAAGCACTGAATCCTATGGGTTCAAACACTCATACTAATTTATATGCGAAAGAGTTGATGTATAGAAATGAACTAATATGTTCGCATATGTATAAAGAATAAAGGCTCAAAGTGTTATTTTAACATTGATCTCATGAAAGGAATCGAATGTATAAATTATAAAGATATCATATACAAAAATTATTTTCATGCATAAATCAAACTCATTAAGAAAGAATTTCAAGATATATGCTTTAACAAATGAAGAAATTGCAATGACTTTTTAGGGAATTACTTCCTATATCTTTCTTTTGTAATTAGCCTTTACTCACAACTTTGTAGGCAATGTGGGTCATAGTATGTAGATGATACTATTTTTTTATCTCTCTATTTTTTTTTGTTTTTTTTTTTTTAATATATGTTTTTTTTTTTTTAGAGAGTCAACCCATGTACAGATTGTACATTTTTTGGATTTTGGTGAGTGGTTAATTTTTTTGGCTTTTCTGTTTGATCTTGGTTTAGGTAACCCCAGATATGTCTTTTTGTTTTTGTAACAGTCATGCATAAATGAGATATAAGCATATACTATCAATTTCTACTCAAATCATTTAATCTAAGCAAAAATAATAATCAAAAATATATGATACTCTATTAAGATGAGAAAAAATTCATACATTCAATGCTAATACCTATAGAGATCATCTAAACTTTTTGAATAAATAAGAAATGTGTTTGGAGTAGAAAAAATATATATTTCACTCTGAATAAAAGAAATTAGGCTCAAATTATATCTCACAAGGGTAGTCTCCACTAAAAAAAATTCATAAACACCGATTTTGGGTTTAATATAATTTCCACATTTTATCAAGAAATACTAGTTATGACAAAAACTAACTAATTATCAAAAATAATTACAAAATATTTCATGATATGTTTTCAAAAATTAATCTAACAGTACCAAAGACTTTAACTATTTACTTAAATTTGATTTAAAGATATGATACATTTTTGTGATAATTTTTTTTTTTTATATATAGCATGGTAACTTTTCACCACCCCCAACCTAGAACTTACATTGTCCTCAATGTAACAACTGCAAATTAAAGATAAAGAGAAAAGAGGAGAAAGATTACCTATTTCTTGAGAATGTGTAAGTAGTAATGAAGAAATGCAGGTGCATCCATCATATTCATCATTAAAGTGTATACAGACAGATCGCTGTGAACTTCTAACATCTCAACAAATATTTTAGTTTTAACAATTTTAAAAATTATTCACATACAAGTAAACTAAAATAAACAATAAAATTAAGTAAATAAAACAAATAACAAAAAAATTACCTAACATGATGGGTTGCCTCCCATCCAGCGCTTAGTTTAACGTCTTAGCAAGACGTATCTTTTTGGTGCTAAGGGTTACTCAGCCAAATGCAATCCATTTCAGCAATGTTGTTTGGTTCTTCCACATAAGGCTTGACACGATGGCCATTAACTTTGAACGTTTTTTGTGTCTTGGAGTCCAATAGTTCTACTACTCCATGTTCAGATACCTGAACTATTTTGAATGGTCCATCCCATCTTGATCTTAGCTTTCCTGGAAACAATCTCAAACGAGAGTTAAATAAAAGAACTTTCATTCCAGGGTGAAAAGTTTTAGGAACTAGCCTCTTGTCATGATAGCGCTTAGTACGCTCCTTGTATAATTTGGCATTCTCATAGGCTTCATTCCTAATTTCTTCCAACTCATGAAGCTGGAGTACTCGTTTTTCACCTGCTTTATCTAAATCCATGTTTAGCTCTTTAATTGCCCAATAAGCCTTGTGTTCAAGTTCAACTGGAAGGTGGCACGCTTTCCCAAAGATTAACCGGTAAGGGCTCATCCCAATAGGTGTTTTGTAAGCGGTGCGGTATGCCCATAAGGCATCATTTAACTTAAATGCCCAATCCTTCCTTGAAGGACGCACAGTGCGTTCCAGTATTCCCTTGATTTGCCTATTACTTACTTCCACTAATCCGGAAGTTTGAGGATGATATGGAGTAGCTACCTTATGTGTGATGTTGTACTTGTTTAGTACTCCATCAAAGAGTTTGTTACAAAAATGGCTACCTCCATCACTTATTATAGCTCTAGGCGTTCCGAACCTACTGAATATGAAATCTTTCAAGAATTTCACAACAACATTAGCATCATTGGTTTTGGTGGGGATAGCTTCTACCCACTTGGACACATAATCCACAGCAACCAAAATGTATTGAAAACCATTAGATGGGGGAAAAGGACCCATAAAGTCAATCCCCCATACGTCAAAGAGTTCAACAACTAAATTAGATGTCAAAGGCATTTCATCTCTTTTGCTTATGTTTCCTGTTCTTTGACATCTATCACATTGTGCACAAAACATATGAGCATCTTTAAAAAGAGTGGGCCAAAAGAATCCAGACTGTAATATCTTACGGGCTGTCTTTTCTCCTCCAAAATGACCCCCACAATGAAGTTCATGACAAAAAGTCAGAATGCTCTTATGTTCTTCTTCAGGTACACATCTCCGGATGACTTGATCTTGACCAATCTTGTATAAATAAGGGTCATCCCAGAAATAGTCCTTAATAGTTTTAAAAAACCTTTTCTTCTCCTGATATGAAGTGTTAGGTCGCAAAACACCAGTGGCAAGATAGTTTACAATATCAGCGTACCATGGGTTCGGACCTATGAAAAATAACTGTTCATCAGGAAAGGTTTCAACTATATCGTCATTACTCTCATCTTTAAGAGAATTAAAGTCAGAAATCAACCTAGACAAATGGTCAGCTACTAAGTTTTCACTGCCTTTCTTATCCTTGATTTCTAGGTCAAATTCTTGTAAGAGTAAGACCCACCTGATTAACCTTGGCTTGGCATTTGGTTTACTTAATAGGTATCTTAAAGCAGCATGATCAGAATGCACAATCACTTTAGATCCTACTAAATAAGACCGAAATTTGTCTAAAGAGAATACTATAGCCAAGAATTCCTTTTCAGTGGTGGTGTAATTCATCTGGGCATCATTGAGTGTTTTGCTAGCATAGTAGATGACATGTAAACGCTTTTCCACTCTTTGTCCCAGGACTGCTCCTATTGCATAATCAGAAGCGTCACACATTATTTCAAAGGGTAAAGACCAGTTTGGTGCCATTATAACAGGGGTAGATGTGAGTTTATCTTTCAAGGTATTAAAGGAAGTAAGGCAGTCATTGTTGAAATCAAAATCAGCATCTTTGGATAGCAAGTTACATAATGGACGACTTATTTTAGAGAAATCTTTAATAAATCGTCTGTAGAATCCTGCATGTCCCAAGAAGCTTCTTATCCCCTTCACAGATGTAGGGGGAGGTAGTTTGGATATCAATTCAACTTTTGCCTTATCAACTTCAATACCCTTGTTTGAAATTATATGTCCTAAAACTATCCCTTATTGAACCATAAAATGACTTTTCTCCCAACTAAGGGTTAGATTGCATTCAATGCATCTTTCTAAAACCAAAGTCAATTTATGTAAGCAATCATCAAATGAGTTCCCAAAGACAGAGAAATCGTCCATGAAAATCTCAATGAATTTTTCCACCATGTCCGAGAAAATAGATATCATGCATCTTTGGAACGTGGCAGGGGCATTGCATAACCCAAATGGCATTCTGCGAAAAGCAAATGTCCCAAAAGGACATGTAAATGTGGTCTTTTCCTGATCTTCTGGTGCTATGGGTACTTGATAATATCCAGACAGTCCATCCAAAAAACAGTAAAATTCGTGCCCAGCTAATCTTTCCAACATTTGATCAATGAATGGAAGAGGAAAGTGATCCTTTTTCGTATATAAATTTAGTTTCCTAAAATCTATACACATTCTCCATCCAGTGATTATTCTAGTGGGCACTAATTCACTTTTGTCATTCTTAACAACTGTTATCCCAGATTTCTTTGGTACCACATGCACTGGACTAACCCACTTACTATCTGCAATAGGGTAGATAATCCCTTCTTCTAATAATTTAAGAATTTCCTTCTTAACTACCTCTTGCATGTTTGGGTTTAGTCTTCTTTGGGCCTCTCGTACAGGTTTAGCACCGTCCTCCAAGTTGATCTTGTGCATACACATTGTTGGACTAATGCCTCTTATATCCCCTATACTCCAACCTATAGATTTCTTAAACTGTTTAAGCACTTTGATGAGTTCCTTTTCGTGTGGTTTGGTCAAGGTTGAAGAAATTATCACTGGATAAGTTTCTCCCTCTCCCAAAAACACATATTTTAAGTGCTCAGGTAAGACTTTGAGTTCAAGTTCAGGTGGATTGGCCTCTTTAATAGATGAAGAACTGGGTTGATTTAAAAGTGTACTAGAATTTGTCATCACTTCATTATTGTCTAGTTGTTCAAGGTACCCCTTAATTTCTTCATCTAAATCTTCTTCAACCTTTTCAAGTGTAAGAACGGTTTCAAGCTTGTCTTCTATTCTGGTTCGGAAAAAGGTGTTTTGGACAAGATTATCCAAAGGATCAACATCGAATATTTCATCGATGGCAGAAATAGAAGGGAAAGGTGAAGAATCAAAAACTTTAAAATGAACAGTCTCTCCTAAGACTGTCATTGTCAAATTTCCATCTTGGACATCAATAATAGTTTTAGTAGTTGCCATAAATGGTCTACCAAGCAATATTGTGTGCTCTCTGTCCAATGCTGGATTTTCTTGCATATCCAGAACCACAAAGTCAACAGGTATTATCAGTTTGTCTACCTGTACCAAAACATCCTCAACTATTCCCTCTGGATATTTAAGAGATCTATCTGCAAGTTGAAGGGACATAGTTGTGGGTTTTAAATCCCCTAGATTGAGTTGTAAGAATATAGAGTAGGGCATCAAATTTATACTAGCACCTAAATCAAGCATTGCTTTAGCAACCTTCCTATCCCCCATAGTTATGTTTATAATAAAACTTCCAGGGTCTTTCAACTTAGGGGGTAGTTTGTGCTGAAGTACAGCGCTAGAAATTTCTGATACTACTACTCGTTCATTCAGTTCATACCTCCTTTTCTTAGTGTTCAACTCTTTGAAAAACTTGGCATATGAGGGCACATTCATGATCACTTCTAACAATGGTAAATTGATATTCACTTTAGAGAGCATATTAAAAAGATCATTGAATTGCTTATCTTGTTTGGACTCTTTTAACCGGTGGGGAAAAGGTACTTGTATCTGGTGTGGTTCTGTTGTCTTTTGAATTTTGGGGGTGTCAGATGACCCCCCAATGAGTTTTTCAGAAGGCTTGTTAAGTTTAACACTTGTTTCTCCTTTTTGCGAGATTAGAGTATCGCCTTCTTTGTTACCTGAACTACAAGGTAGATTGTTAGAGATTTCAGGTAAACTGGTATTGACTACCTTACCACTTCGAAGAGTTCTAACATCCTTTGCTTGTTCTGGTTGACTGGGCAACTTTCCTGGTTCTTTCTTTTGCATTTGTTCAGCCAGTTGCCCAACTTTAGATTCAATCCTTTTAACCGAAGCCTCCATGGTGTTCAACCTTTGATTAGTCATCAATTGGTTGTCACGACTAACTTGAATAAAAGCATTCAAGATATCTTCTAAGGTTGGCTTAAAAGATTGGCTTGGTGGGTAAGGGTGGTTGTTATCTGACCTTAGTGTTGGATATTGGGTGTAGGCTGGGTGATTATAGGTGTTTGGATGATATCTTTGAAAAGATTGAACTTCCTCTATGGCATCGACACTAGAATCACAAGTATTTGAACAATTATGAGTACCATGCCCAATTGAACAACACACTTCACATACCTCTTGATTTGAAATTTGGTGGGAAGTGAGGAATTTCACTTGTTTAGTCAATTCAGCAAGTTGCAAGGTTATCTCATTATCAGAGCCGACTTCATTGACCTTTGCTTTCCTTCTACCACCTCTTTGTTGGGAATTAGAACCCAACAGCTCATAAAGATTATAGGTTTCCTCTGCGGTCTTTTCTCCTACAGCACCTCCAGCAGCATTATCAACCATGTATTGACTCTGTAGTGTCAATCCATCATAAAAGAATTGGTTTTGTAGCTGTAAGGGAAAGCTATGATTTTGACATTGAATGAAAAGGAGTTTGAATCGTTCCCAAGCTTCATGAAAGGGCTCTTCATTCATTTGAGAAAATGTTGCTATCTTTGTTCTTAGATCAACAGTCTTTTGATGGGAATAGAACCTACCCATAAAAATTTCATAGACTGCCTCCCAAGTTTTAAGAGAACCTGACTGTAGAGTAATGAACCATGACCAAGCTTTATCTTTGAGAGTGTAAGGAAAACACCTCATCCTAAGTTGATCTTCATTAATTGCATGTAGTGGAAAAGTTTGGACAATAGCATAGAATTCTCGAATGAAATGCAAAGGGTCTTCATTAGGGATACCGTAAAAGGAAGGCAACAAAGAATAATGAATCTTTTTCAATTCATAATTCCTTGCAGCCTCTTGTAATTGGATACCGGAAGTTACATTGCCAATGATTGGCATTGTATATTCTTTCATCTTTTTCCGCCTATCTTCAGCATCTCCCATGGTTGTTTGTAGTTGAAAATGATCCTCCTCCTATTGTGTATCAACATTTTGCTTTTAGTAGATATCTCTAAGAAATATTTATAACTTGATAAAACGTAAAAGCAAAAAGTGCAAGGAACCTAATATATATATATATTTTTTTTTTAAATTTAAGCGAATGGACAGAATTTTTGAGACAAACGAATTTTATTTCATCTGAATTTTTATTACACGCAAACTAAAACAAAGGAAAATACAATAATGGGTGACCTCCCATACAGGACTAAAATTTATCGTCTTCTAGTAAGACGTTGCTTGGAGATTGCAGAATGAAAAACTCAATGTCTCCTCTTCATTGAATTAGTCTTTGCCTTTTTGCAAATGTTCAACTAACTGTTCAACTTGAACTTCCACCTTTTTGATAGAAGCTTCCACAGAGTCCAACCGTTGATTGGTTTTAGATTGATTATCCCTACAGACTTGAATAAAAGAATTCAAGTTGTCCTCCAGGGTTGGTTTATTGGGAATGCTTCTTGGAATAGGTGGGTGGAATTGCTGACCTGCCTGGTTTGAGCCTTGAGTGAAAGGAGGGTTGTTTTGCCTCCAAGAGAAATTTGGATGACTTCTCCACCCAGGATTATAGGTATTTGAGTTGGGATCAAACCTTGGTCTCTGTTGATATGCTCCCAACACATTGACCTGTTCAGGTCCAGTTGTTTCTCCTTGATATGGACAGGCTTCAGTACCATGTCCCATGTTGCTATACAAACCATATTGATCATTATTGGTGTTGGTTTGTGTAGCGAGAAGGGCAACTTGCTTAGTCAGTTGAACAAGTTGTTGTTGAACTTCATTACTGGAGTCGATTTCATGAACTCCAGCTTTTCTCACTCGGGAGCTTTTCTGTTGGGAATTAGCACCCAACATCTCAAAGAGGTTATACGTCTCTGAGGCAGTTTTTTCTCCTATTGCTCCTCCTGCAGCGTTGTCGACAATGAACTGACATTGTTGTGTAAGTCCATCGTAAAAGAATTGGTTCTGCAACTGCAGGGGAAAGCTATGATGGGGACACTGAGTGAGAAACATCTTGAACCTATCCCAAGCTTCATGGAATGGTTCTCCATCCATCTGAGAGAAAGTAGCAATCTTTCCTCTCAACTCTGATGTTTTTTGATGGGAATAGAATTTTCCCATGAATTTATTGTAAATGTTACCCCATGTCATCAGAGAACCTGGGGGAAGTGACATCAACCAAGCTTTGGCCTTATCCTTTAGAGTGTAGGGAAAACATCTCATCCTAAGTTGATCCTCGTTTAGAATACCGAGGGGGAATGTTTGGACCGTAGCATAGAAATCTCTCATAAAGGAAAGAGAATCTTCATTAGGTAACCCATAAAAGGAAGGAAGCATAGAAAAATGAATATTTTTAAGGTCATAATTCCGAGCAGCCTCTCCCAACTAGATAGCGGCAGTTGCCGTGCCTATTACCGGTCTTGCAAACTCCTTCATCGTGGTTTCCCTAATATGTTGGTTTTCCTCCATTTCTTTTGGTTCTAGTAAAGGATTAAGACTTGGTTCTATGTTTGGCTCAAAAACAGGTTGATGGGTAGAATCCAGTTTTGTTGACACTTGTTTAAATTTATGAAATTTATTTACATATGGTGTAAGGGGATTTCCTAGGGATCTCCTACCACGCATAGACTATTGTAAACGTAAATTTAAAACTCTTGTCAACAAAATAAAAAAATTTAGATAAAATTTACATGTTATTTTATACAAAACACTAAACAAAACTAGTTAAACCCTAAAAAAAAAAAAAATTTTTTTTTTTTTTTTTTTCATTTTTTTTTTTTTTTGTAACATAATTAGTATTAACCAAGAGTGCTCCCAGGAAAGAATGGTGGTGCAAACGGCACCTTAAATACCATTCTCCTAGCTAGAGCAACGTTCCCAGGAAAGACTAGTGGCGCAAAGGCTTCCAAGAACTAGTCTCCTAGACAGAACTCCCTTAGATTTTTACTTTTCATGTTATTTAGTTAATTAGGTATAAATTCAAGTAATGTTTTTTTTTTTTTTTTTTTTATGAACGGTAATTTTATTTTACTATTCACGCTATATTATTTCTTATTAACTTAAAAATTTTTATATTTTGAATTTTGAATTTTTTTTTTCTTTGTTTTGTTTTTTTTTTTTTTTTTTTTACTATTTATGAACGGTAAATTTTTTTACTTCAAATTTCAAATTTCTAAATTATTTTACAAAAAAAAAAAAAATTATTATTTTTTTTTATTTTTTTATTTTTTATTTTTTATTTTTTATTTTTTTATTTTTATTTTTTTATTTATTATGAATTTTGAAATTTGATTATTATTAAAATATCACAATTATTTATAGCACAAAAAATGTTTTTAAAATTTTGATAAATAATTTAAAAACGCTATTCCTTCCCCGGCAACGGCGCCAAAAACTTGATGAACGAAAACCGGCATCGCCGATTCCCGCAAATACTTTGGTTTTAATATTTATAAAACTCTCGCAAGTGCACGAATCATTTCGTAGAAAATGATAAGTATACTCCCAAGGTCGATCTAAGGAAGGAATGTATGTGGTTTTTAACTTATTATTCAATCTTTTAAAAACGAAATTAAATCCTAAACATCCTGTCACGATAGTTTGGTTTTTGTGTTCCTAATCTAATAACATAAAATAAACATATATACAGATTAATTAAATATAGTCTAATAACATAAAAATAAACATAGATACAAATTCAATAAATAACTATCTAAAAATAAACATATATACGGATTCAATAAATATTCATGCAAATTTTTATCATTTATATTAGCGGAGTATTTATGGATATAATAACTAAATTAATTATGCTTGCTCATATTAACTAGGTTATTAAAGATATAAATTGACATTTTATTGATTCTCTCTTTTTTATATAAATACCACCTTTGGTGGGGTTAGATATTCTTTGTTAACTAAACAAATCAATTAACACCTATGGGTGGGGTTGATAACTAATATGCTTAATTAAATTAATTCCTTTTTCTAAGAGATTGAAAATGAACCATTTAAATGCCACATTTGGTGGGGTTAGACAGTTTAAACTTTATTCAAGGTGTCCAAATTAAACCTAAGAATTTAATTATCCGAGTACTAACTTTCAAGTTTTAAAACCACTATTGAAAACATGTTGTCAATACATTTTCACATAATAATTCTTATAAAAACTTTTGAAATAGAGTTTCACTCTAACTACCGGGCGATTGTACCAACAAATAAAAGAGCACTACTCTAAATTAGACCGGATAACTAAACCTTAAAATCTAATTTTCATTTTTAAGTTTGTAATGAAAAATAATATATTTCTCTCTAACATTCTTAATATAAAATCTTGAATAAAAACAAAATCAATTCATTTTAGAAATTTTCACCTATTTAATATTTCGCAAGCATAACAACGTCGTTATTACATCATTTTTACTAAACAGCTAGCATAGTTAAATTTAACCACAGACAAGTTGAATATAACATGTAAGAATAAAGCATAAAAATAACTGTAAAGAAAATAAAATCCTTACAGAACTTCGACGCTATTCCCGTTGCTAGAAAACCTCCGAGCGGAATTTGCACTTCCATATATTGAATCAAAAATCTAAATTATTACAAAAACATTACAAGTTCCTCTCAAAAAGAGAAGAACACTAAACCTAAGAGAATTGAACTAAAAACTAAGAGAAAAACTAAGAAAAGCTTAGAAACTTAGAAAGAAACTAAGAGAAACTAAAAACTAAGAAATGAGAGAAAGAAAGAAGAGAGAAGTGAGTTTTGAAGGTGTTATTTGAAGTGAATGGAAGGGGGGTATTTATAGGTGAGGATGGAGAGAAAAAATGAGTAAAAAAATGTTAAAAAAAATATTAAAAAATGTAAAAACGTGTATTGGACTTGCTGATGTCATCAATGACGTCAGCATGACGTCACAGGGGCGGCTGCACGTGAAAAATGGGGCGAAAACGCATTGGGCGCGCGGATGGGCGGCTGCTGGGCGCTGCGCGCGCGCGCTGGGGCTGTCGCTGCGCGCAGCTCGGCGCGCGTGAACAGTGCCAGCGCGCTGCGTTGCGCGCAGCTGGGCATGCCAGCGCGCGCGGGCGCGCGCGGGATGGGGCGCGGCTGGGCGCTGGGGCGCGCGCGGCTGGGCGCTGGGCTGCGCGCACGGCCGGGCTGCGACGCGCGATTTCCGTCTTTTTGACATTTTTGACCTTTTCGACCCATTTCGTCCGATTTTTCCATGTTTGTTGACCTTTTCTCACTTATTTATTGATATATTTGTGATGTATTGCTTCAAATATTCCTCTTTGAGTCTTTATATTGCGTTTTTAAGCCAAAATACCTGAAAAACAATAAAAATACCCGTGATTCCGAAAAAGACAAATTTATATAAATATATGATAAAACATATAAATATATGTATTTTTAATCAATTAAGGTACATAAAATCATGGTTATTTTAGTGCTTTTTGAGCACTCATCAGCCAGTACCTAGACCCGAACTTGAACTTCTAAGAACTGAATCTGAACTAGTGACTGAATCTACAGAAGATGCAGTGGTTGATGCACCCCTCCACTTTCTAGTACCCAATGATCCTTCTACTGAGAATACTCGTGAGGTAAGTTCTCCTATCACACCTTTACAAACTAATGCTATAGATATATTTGTTGGTTATGTTCTACCTTTCAGACACAATCGAGGCAAACCTCTGAATCGATACTCTCCAGACAAAGAGGAACGACAACCCAAGTATCCAATAGGCAATTATGTATCTACTCAAGGGTTATCATAACCTATCAGAGTTTTTGCACAAACACTCTCCTCATGTCAAATTGCAAGCAACGTTGAAGAAGCCTTATCTGATCCAAATTGGGCTCAAGCTATAAAAGAAGAATTTAAGGCACTGTAGAAGAACAACACATGGGTGTTAAGCAAGTTACCTCAATGGAGGAAGATGGTATGATGCAAGTGAATTTTATCCATTAAGTATAAAGCAGATGGGTCAGTTGATCGATACAAGGCGAGGCTAGTAGCAAAAGGGTATACACAGAAACATGGTATAGATTATCAAGAAACCTTCTCACTTATGGCTAAACTAAAAACTTTGAGATTTTTGTTATCTCTTGCAGCAAATTTAGATTGGCCATTGCACCAACTTGACGTGAAGAATGCCTTCCTTCATGGTGACCTTGAAGAAGAGATTTACATAGATATTCTACCAGGATATATTATTACATCAGGTAAAGAAACTGCATGTAGATTACAACGAGCATTGTATGGACTAAAACAATCACCAAGAGCATGGTTTGGTAGATTGAGTTCAACAATGAGAAAATATGGGTTTCAACAAAGAAACTCTGACCATACTCTTTTCCTAAAACATCGATTGGGAAAATTAACAGCCCTTATAGTCTATGTAGATGACATGATCATTACAAGGGATGATAAAGAAGAAATCTCTAGGCTTCAAGAACAGTTGTCGAATGAGTTTGAAATGAAGAACTTAGGAGGGCTCAAATACTTCTTAGGCATTGAGGTAACAAGATCAAAACAATGTATATGTATTTCCCAAAGGAAATATACTTTAGACCTACTGGCAGAGGCAGGATTACTAGATTGTAAACTTGTCGATATTCCGATGATCCAAAATCATAAACTTGGAGAATATATGGACCAAGTACCAGCAGATAAACAGAGATATCAACGGTTAGTAGGTAAACTCATATACTTATCTCATACTCGACCTGATATTGCTTATGTTGTGAGTGTTGTGAGTTAGTTTATGCACTGCCCAAGTGAAGACCATATGGATGACGCCATGTGAATACTCTGTTATTTAAAATCCTCCCCTGGGAAAGGACTTATGTTTTCAAAGAATGATCAATTGGAAGTCGTTGGATATACAGATTCAGACTGGGCAGGAAATATAAAAGATATGAAATCTACTGCTGGGTACTTTACTTTTGTGGGAGGCAATCTTGTTATATGGAGGAGCAAGAAGCAAAAGATAGATGCCTTATCTAGTGCTGAAGCTGAATTTCGAGGAATGGTCAAGGGAATATGTGAGCTCCTTTGATTGAAAAAACTTTTAACTGAGATTGGTGTTACTCCTAACTCTGAAATGAACTTATTTTGTGATAACAAAGCAGCCATTGCCATCTCTCACAATCCAGTTCAACATGATCGCACGAAGCACGTTGAAGTGGATCAGAACTTCATCAAACAGAATCTTGAAGAAAAGATCATTCAGCTTCCATTTGTTAAATCAAAAGATCAACTGGTTGATATACTCACAAAATCTGTGTCTACAAAGAACTTTTACAACTCACTTGACAAGTTGGGCATAAGAGATATATATGCACCAACTCGAGGGGTAGTGTTGGTGTGTGTTGTGGTGCATGCTGCAACAGTGGCAAACATCAATATTTAGTGGAGCAAAACATGGAGCAAACATCAATATTTAGTGGAGCAAAACATGGAGCAAACAATAATATTAGTGGAGCCATAAAACATGGATGTACAGCAGCTAGTGTTATTGTTTAGTTTTCGGTTTTCCTTGTATATAAATACCTAAACTCTTGTAAAGAAATAGAACAGAAAATGATATGAAATATATATGATAATTATCAGAGAAATATAATATTTGTCAAAAATTAAATATTAATGTTTTATCAAGTAATTTTTTGTAATTTTATTATACATCTCATGACATAAACAATTGATTAATATAAATTGATTGCGCCCAAATTGAAATTTGGAAGGCAAAAGAACTGAGATAGAGCATTAGAAAGCAGGAGGGACTCATTTATTTATGTGCCCTTTTTCTCTAATGTCTTTTTATAGAATTTAGTAGAGACACCTCTTACCAAATAAGGCACAGTTTTCCTCCATGTTATTTTTTTTATGTACAATACTTTAAAATATTGTTGTTTTAGATTGATTTTTATTTAACTATTTATTTATTTATTTATTTATTTATTGTTTGATCGGATAACAATTGATTTAATATTGAATAACTTCTTTATGAATTTAAACCACATACTTATTCAACAATTTTGTTAAATTATATCATTTTGATATTAAGAAGAAAATCTAGATACGATGTCTCTACGAATTCATTAGAATTATGATAAAACGAAGTCAAGACAGAGAGAATATCATGTATACTTTTAAATCTTTTTTTCCTTTAAAAAAAATCCTTTGTTTTTTCTCATCTTATAAATGTATAATGTTTGGTAACCATTTTTTCTGTACTTGGTAACATATTTTTTTCAAGTCAATTATTTTTATATAACAAGATTTATTATTTTACTAAAACAATAAATATTTCGATATAAATTAATAAAAATAATATAAATTAATATATTCATCATATTTTGTTATGTTTTAAGAATTAATAAGCTCAAATCACAACATAATGAATATATGTTTAAGGTGCAGATATATGTTATAAATATATATATTTTTAATAACATGATCAATAAACAAATTTTTATTATGAGATTAAAAATAAAATTAAGTTAAATAAATGAGTTTGTATGAAACAAAATGATTTAATACGTGGTATCCGAGAAAAATAAACAAATTCACAACTATCAGAATTTTTATTTAAAAAAATTATGAGAATTTAGAAAAATGAAGAAAAAAAGAAGATTATAATATCACCAAGTACACCATCAATTACTTGTGTGAAAAATATGTATAAGTTTGTAAATTTAAATTTAATATAGGTTAGAGTAACCTCGGTGCTTTTAAGTAAACTAATGAAATAGGCAAATAATCTGCAATCATGCGCAACAGATAAAGCCACATATGGCATCATTAACACTTTTATCAGATATATAATACGTTGTACTTCTGTAAGTAATCCATCATTATAAATATTTTCTTTTTAGCTAATCAAAGTTTCTATGGCTGAATCATCAACCATGTAATTGACAATTGAGTAAAAGCAAAAGCTACCGTGCGGGGAAAAAAAGATTACTTATTTACATTACATGGGCTGTTTTGAAGCAAAAGATTAATCATTTTGTAAAGAATAATACTCATATGTCATTCTTATCCAAGCATCACGTAAGTCTTACAATATTTCGAGAGGGAGGTTTAAATTTCAAATATTGAGACAATCGCAAAATAAAGGAATTATTAAGTTATTGTCTAGTTTGCGATAAGAAATTACACAAATTTCCGATAAGTTAGATTTATGAGAAAAAAGAATAGAAAAATAACATATAAATTTGATAACGGAGTTCGATCAATCTTACTTACGTTCCCAGACCTACTGTAGATCTTTTTATTGAAAGAGGAAAAATCACACAAGATATTTACAATACTCACAACTCACAACCTACAACTCAATTACACCCAAGAAAATTACTCTCAATTTTCTCTTACAAAATTTTTTCTCTCAATTGGAATGAACACTTGGGATTGATTAATTTATTAAAATTAGATATCTATTTATAAGAAAATTCACTCATTGAATTACTCCTTAAATTAATGATCTCTTGAATTAAACTCCTTATTTTACTCCATATTTTTCTTCTTGTTTTACTCTATATTTTGCTTCTTGTTTTACTCCATATTTTGTTCCTTAATTTACTCCTTAAATTAAGGAGCTTTATAACAATCTCCAATAGTTTGTTGCTTCAATTTCTTGGATTCACTCATCAAAATCGATAAGTAAGAATATCACAAAAGATAATATCATAGTTAATTTGTTATGCTCAAACGGGGATTATATTTGAATCATTTTAATGTAAATTAAGACCAAGGGAATGTTTACTTACTCGTAGGAACGAAAATGAGAGAAAATGATTGTTTCTCATTTAAGATGTTACTTCATTTTATTTTTTTTGTGAGAAAGGAGAATAGGTGATATTTTATTATTTTTCGTTGAAATTGCCCTTTATCATATTACATTATTACAAAATGCTTAGTATAAAAAGTTAAAATGATATTAATTTACCCTAGATGTCTCATTCTCTCCTCTCAAACGGCTAATATTGTGGTTTTTAGAAGTTCTTTAACAAGTAATTTTAGCTTTGAATTTTGTAATATTTGTGGGAAGGTTGAAAATTTTGTTGGTATTTGAATTGGCTAACATCGTTGGATTCTTGTTTGATATTTGATTGTGATGGGTGTGTTTGGTGTAAAGTCAGGTTTTGTGATTTGTAATATTATTCCATGTACTTTACATTCACTAGCAGGGTTAATTATGATGTATGTAAGTGCAATATTTCACATGTTGTTAGTGCATTAATTGAGACGTGTTTTCTATTTTCTTCGACTTGCGAGGCCAATGCATGCATGTATACTTTTTTAATTACATGTCAAGTTGTAGATTTGAAAATGGCTTTTAACTCATTCAGGGAATAGTAGCATTTTATCTAGCGTTTGTTGTCTGCGGGGATATTTTGAGATGGACCATGCAATAAGAAAAAGGGATGTACGTATATCATTTATTTGTTTGGTGTGATTGTTGTTTAATAAGTTTATATCCACCATATTTGAATTATCATTTATCATTCATATTAATACATTTTATCTTAATTTTTTTTTTTGTAATAAATTCCACATAAAGACTAGTCAAAATTCAAGTTAAATTTAAATTTTATAAAAAGTATATTTCAACTAATTTTATGGCATTACCATTTCATCGTGAAATTTGTATCCATATAAATAGATGTACTTATTTATTTTTGATATTTAATACAATTTAATCTATAAAACTCTGACATAAATTATCTATTATTATCACATTAACTTTGTTGTTCAACTCAGTGCTGATTGAGCCCAAAAAGACTGATGATCACCAAACAATTGTAGAACATGAGTTTGGAATTTCATATATTTAGGAAAATTAATTCAAATAAAATATATATATATATGAACGTACAAATTTCTGCTTAAGCCTGAACCTAACTTGAAATTTGAACTTGAACTTGCATACCCTTCCAAATTTACATTCTTAATTTCAAGTTGCAACAATGTGTTTAGTTATTAACATTATTTCATAACCATTTCACCAAATTAAGATTAATTAGTAATAAAAAAAACATTTTATCATAACCAAACATAACTTATACGCCAACGTGTGTGTGTGAGAGAGAAGGAAACTGCATGGAGGATATTTAATTCATGCTCTTTATGTCACAAGGAAATTGAGGATATATATTCTGCACTCATTTTGGAGATGTGATTCTATTAAATCTTGGTGGTTTAATTGGGCATTTTTAGAGCAATTAGACTTGCTTAGTTTCATAGGCACTATAATCAATCAATCATATATCTGTCGCCTAAAGGTATGAATTAAAGCTGATTACTTCATCCAAACTGCAAGTATTGTGTTTGAACAAATATGGAAACTCAGAAATGATCGAAGTAATTTTCGACAACATTAATCAAATTGATGCACATCGATTTTTAAAGCAAACTCAAGACAAATTTGTAGAATTCCACCAGATGATTGTAAGAAAGAAACATGGGAAAGGAGACGTTGAAGATATAATTGAAAGCGTTTATATTCCACAATTATGGAAACCTAGCTCCTCCAGACAATGCTTTAAAAATAAATTTTGATGCATCTTGGAAAAACAAATATGGCATATATTGCAGGCTTCATGGTAACTGATCATCATAGTTGGATTGTATTTGCTTGGGTAAAACGATGCTACTCCATGACAGTTGGGGAGTTGGAATCAGTAGCATTTAAAGCTGCTTACAATTATACTGTAGAACAACCTGATTTAAATTGGTATTTAGAATTGACGCCTTCATGTTCAACCAATGGCAAAGTATATCCTCAGCTTCAAATTAGACAGATGCAGGAAAAACTTTATAAATTCTCCATGATCTTAATCCGTTGGATTCCAAGAGAGAACAATTCATGGAGCATTATTTAGTTTCGTCAACTTAAAATTCACATTAATTTTGAAGGCTCGATCAATTCCTATCCACTTTCTCTCTTCTAGCGCATTGACACTTTGATCTTTTTAGACAGTTATGTTGTTTGGTTCCCAATAGTGAAAAAAAAACCCTATAAATTAATAGCAACTAACAAGTGCTACTCTATAACATATATAAGTCATCATTTAATAAGAATGGGTAGAAAACAAATTCCTAGCATTATAATTAATCCTTAATTTGTTTTCCAAGTTGCATCCAAAGAAAACACATAAAAAATTCATCACAAACATAAGACATAAACTAATTTTCATCAATTTGTAAGAAGAATATTACAAACAAAATGTTATAATAAAATTACAATCATATTTAGGACTCTAAGACAACCCCTAATCTTATGAGAGATTTAGCTACACATAATTGTTAAAGAAAAACAAAAGAAATTCTGGAATTTGAAACAAATCATAGAAAACCCAAAAGAATTGAGTGAAATTTACTCCTTCTTCCTTCTTTGTTCAACTTTCACCTTTTGCGTTTTTCCATTCCTTTCTTTTATGCTTTTTTTTTTATTGACTCTACCTCCTATCCCTTTTTAATTACTTTTTACTGTTGCTTTTATTTCTCTTTTAATTACAAAGCATTATGTAATCCTGGGTGAGATTTATAAATAGGGCCTTAATTATTTACTTTCAGTTACAAAGTATTTAATTGTGCAACCTGATTTTTCAGTACTAAAATTGATGTCTTTTTCTAGAAAAATGATATTATTCTAAGCTATTTCTTAATTTATATTTAAAATTTGCTGAGTTGGTTATGTATTATTGACAATTTTATTGTCTAAAATTCCATTTTTGTATCTCATTTCTCTTATTTGTTTGATAAATCCTACTAAATAAAAAGATAAAGTAAATAGCATAAACATATAAAGAAATAACTAAGAAAATACAAGTTAATTTGATATAATAAAAAAGTGCATAAATATAAACTTATTAATTTATTATATTTTCAATTAGAAAAATTAAATTAAGATAGGGATTTGAAAGAATTAAAGAAGAATATTCGGGAAATTTTATTTTTTAATTATAAATTTAATATATTAACAATTTTTTTAATTTACATATTATTAATTTTAGTTTTTTATAAAAGATTAATGTTTTTTATTTGAATCAATAAAACTTATTTTTTTTTTTAAAAGAGAGGGTTATAATAAGAGTCGCTGTCACGAACAAAGCCGGACTAAATAAATCACGAATTGTTACCACCGTTAGATTTAAATCGAACTCCAATCAACGGTCAGCCTCATTTCTCTTCATAATTCAGACAACTCTGGACAAGCGAGAGAACGAAGAAAAGAACCTCTTCTTTTCGAGAGAGTGGTTGTTTGGTTACTGGGAATTCCAAATCCCATCTTCGTCTCCCTCTTCTAATTTTCTTTTTTCTTTCTCCTGTTCTTCTCCTCCAGATTTTTTTCAGAGAGGATAGAGAACATAGAGAAGAAAACTTTGAGAAATGAGCAGATAAAACCCAGTAAATCCTTGTTGTATAGATTAATTTTTTATTAGTGGGTATTTGAAAGTTCAAATATTTTTTAGTTTTTTGGGGGGTACTTGAGTTTGGTTTATCCGGTCTAAATTAAACAATGGACCTTGATAGCACCGAATGTGTATCATCCTCAGATGGTCTTGATGAGGATGAGATCCATCAACACCATATTAACCTTCATCCACATCCACATCATCACAATCATCCTCACCCTTATCACGCCGAGTTTTCTTCTTCTAAGCCTAGAAAGAATTGCATTAACAATATCTCTATTGTTGGTCCAACCGCCATTGCCCCAGCCACCAGCGTCCACGACTTGCTCGAATGCTCGGTCTGCACCAATTCTATGTACCCACCAATCCATCAGGTTCGTTGTCTCTATTGCACTCTGATATTTCGATGTTCTATTTCATTCATGTTCTACTAGGATTTTGTTTTAATATGATCGCTTATTGTACAAATTTTGGTTGAGTTTGATGGGTTTGATTAGAAATTTGAGTTATGAAGAGGATAGGGGATTTGATGCAATTGGAAATTGCAATTAGTCCAATTTTTGGAAACTTGGTTTAAAATTACTTTTTGATTAGTGGACTGAAGATTTTTAATACATGCTCAAATCCTCAATTCAATATTAATTTTGGATTACTCATAAAAAAATATGGATACACTGATGCACATACATATACATTTTTTTTTTGTTGATCCGTTGGAAAACTAATGTTTTAGAATATCGATAATTCTCCAAAATTTTCCCCGAGTTGATACTTCCGAAAATAAATTGGAAAAACAACCAAAAATTAAAACTTGCAACTATTAAAATAACATCCCTTATTAAAATTTCATATATTTTCTGTTGAGATTGGTTCGATTTGTAGATAAAGAAACTAGAGAGAAGTCAAAACAATTGATGAAATGTGTGGATCTCTTAGGAAGTCCATGTATATATAAAGTTTTATATGTATAAGTGTCAGTTAAATAGGACATTTATATCACATTGTGTTAGAGGGATATAAGAGTAAAGCAAAATACATTTAGAGCTTGAGCTCAACCACCCTAAGGCCCATACTGACATCTCAAGGCTCGGGTTGATGTCTCAAGGCTCGGACTGACGTCTTAAGGCTCGGGCTCAATAAAGGTCAAGGAATAAGTTATTCCTTATTCGCAAACATTTTCACTATTAAAAAAAATCTAACACGTCATTTTATATTAAATGTTATTCAAATTTAACTACAGTTATTTAGACTTGTTTAATATTGAACGTCATCTAATTAGATATCTCAACATTATTGATTGTTATTTTTATTGTTATAAATTTAAAGGTATTATTTTTTGATAATTTTTCAAACAATTTATTTTCTATTTTGGATTGTCGGTATACGTGCCCAAAAACTGTGTTTTATGTTTATTTGCTTGCTTGGGGATATTGTGCATGGTTGACCATGGTTGATTTTACATCCTTAAGCTGCTGAATACTCACTCAAAAACACTCAAAGACTAGCTGTGAAGTATCAAAGTATAAATTTTGTATAATATATAAGTAACACGAGATATCTAATCTTAGAAAATTAACCTCAAAATAAGGTAAGTTTTATACTATTTATAAACACTATAATAGTATTTTTTGTAATCAATGTGCAATCTTTTTATACACTAATATACTCCTCAAAGAGTGAGGTGTTTAACCTATATTTTTAATTTATTTTTATTATATTTTAATTCTATTTGAGTCACTTGCTGTTCTTTCTTTTTGTAAGGTTCATGTATTTCTCTTTTTGGAGGCCCGTTAATTTGTTCCTTAACCCATTGATCGATTAAAGCTCTTATATAATGTGAATGTGACTTTCCAATCCAAAATTAACCTAGAAGGTAAGTTTTATACTATTTATAAACATTACATTAATATCTTTTCTAAACAACTTGAGACAAAGTAGATTAAATGCAATACTTGGCCAAGAACATAAAAGGATAATATAGCAACGAATTATGTTGTTTGAAAATGACCTGTATCAACCAGAAGCGCTAAAGATAAAGAGAATAGAGTACAAGGGTTTTCAGAGATACAAAATTCAAAGGCTCACTCACATAAATCCTTAGAACCCCAAACCCTAATCACACTCGAAGATGAAGACAAAGGAGAGAATTGGCGCACACACACCTCTCTTATGAAACTGTAGAGGCAAATATGAAAAATATATACCCCACAGTAACGGTCTTAACAAAATAAAAGACCCAACACACAAATACAAATCTCAATCGGTAAAACAACCATTACAAAGTAAATTACAAATATACCCCTCCAGTAAATAAATGTGACACTATAATATACTATAATATAAAGTCCCAAGTCCTAAATGCTCACAGTACATAAGTTTTTATGGATAATTAATTACATGTTGCCTTTGCGACATCCCCTTCCTCTGGACTTTAGATCTGTTAGAAGGCAAACTAGCTTAAAGACTCAAAGGGTTCAATCATTCAGTCCTGTCATTTTTTCATTCAAGATTTACTTGTGATAGTGTGCAAAATCTTTTGTCTTGGTTTTCTTTCGTTCGTCATACTTTGATGTCTTTTCTGGAATGAATCTGTTGGTATGATGAGGTCATGCTTATTGCATTTGACGACCATTATGTGATTGGTTGTTTGGTGAAATATGTTGTTTTAGATGGAAGTATGAGCCTTAATGAATTAAGCATGATGCTTTGTATTCAAATGCCATTTTCTATCGTTTGGTAGAAAGTTATTAATCTATTTTCTTAATGTTTTACATGGTTAGGTACTTATAAACTATTCTTTTGGACTAGGCATGATTGTTTTGGTTGACTCTTGGTATTTAACATTTCCATGTTATTTTGTATAATCCAATTTCTCTCCAACTAATAACAACGTTATCCAAGCTGGAGAAAAATTAAGAATTGTTTTATAATTTTGTGAACTCGCATAGTTAGGCGTATCAAATGAATTGAGTTTGGGTGGGCTATAATTCAGTTTAGTTCATCTAAATTTTATGTGATCTGAACTCAGTTAAAATTACTTTTAAATCATGAGGTAACTCATTTTAGCTAATGAGCTAGCAAGTTATACTTTTTCAGCTCTTTGTATCAATGAATTGAATTGAGCATTTCATTTGACACCTCTAGGCATAGTCATCAGCTCTAAATTTTACATGAGATCTCCCCTGTTGCTTGTCATTCTGAAAAGATTTGCCTTGTATATACATTATAACACATAAACTCCTTTGCAGTGCCCCAATGGACACACATTATGTTCTACCTGTAAAACAAGGGTACACAACCTTTGCCCTACTTGTAGGCAAGAACTTGGAGACATAAGATGTTTAGCACTGGAGAAGGTGGCTGAATCACTTGAGTTGCCCTGCAAGTATTATAATCTTGGATGCCCAGAGATATTTCCATATTACAGCAAACTTAAGCATGAGTCAGTTTGCAATTTCAGACCATACAGTTGCCCTTATGCTGGATCAGAGTGTTCTGTTGTTGGAGATATTCCTTTTCTGGTGACTCATTTGAGGGACGATCACAAGGTAGACATGCATACAGGATGCACATTCAACCATCGATATGTGAAGTCAAATCCCCGGGAAGTAGAGAACGCTACATGGATGCTTACTGTAAGCATGATTGCTTTTGATTTTAACTTGATCTTCGTCGCTTAGCAAACTATGATTTGTTTAGTTTATGCATGCAGTGTCTTATATTTTAATTATGGAATATATATTTTTCCTTCAATAAGTTATTTCTCTAGATAGATAAGCGTCGTGGGTTTCTATTTATCTAAAAAGAAGGTATTTTGAATATTTTTTGGATCGGAAAGTCTTTTTTTTGTTTTTAGCTCTTTTATCAAATTGTATTCAAACTTGGTGTTAATTCTCGCTTGGATGGATAAGTGCTCTTATTATGAATTTTCCCTTGTTACTTGACGTTCTCAAGATATGTTTCTTCTCTAATTTTGTTAATTACCAATAGTCAACTCATTGTTTATACTTTCATTTACTTAATTCTCCCATTTATATTAAACTTATTTCCTTCCCTATGCTTGAAAAGTTGTATAATTTTAGGACTTCCTTCTGATGCATCATTAACATATGCACAAAATATAGGTTCTTATATAATTGCAGATAAAATCTGTGTACAATACATTGCTTGTAAGTGTGTCAGGTACAACCTTACATACCCGTACATAGCCTACTTGTACATAGTCTATTCATGGCAAAAACTGGCGATTTTGTGCCAATTTTCACTCGAACTCAAAAACACCTGAAATATTGGGGGCTCAATATTGAAAGTAGCCTGGCATCTATTAATAAAATCTCTTATGTAGGAGAAAACCATTTTGCTGCTTTTGATTATTTCCTACATTAATTTCAGGATTTATTGGCTTGGTTTGTTTCTCTTGTCAGGTTTTCCATTGCTTTGGTCAATATTTCTGCCTTCATTTTGAGGCATTCCAGCTTGGTATGGCCCCTGTATATATGGCATTTCTTCGTTTCATGGGTGACCAGAATGATGCACAGAACTATAGTTATAGCCTAGAAGTTGGGGGGAATGGAAGGAAACTCATATGGGAGGGTACGCCACGAAGTATCCGTGATAGCCACAGAAAAGTCAGGGATAGCCATGATGGTCTCATAATTCAACGAAATACGGCTCTTTTCTTTTCCGGCAGTGATAGGAAAGAATTGAAGCTTAGAGTTACGGGAAGGATATGGAAGGAACAACAGAACCCAGATGCTGGTGTGTGCATACCAAATTTATGTAGCTAAGGCAAATTATTTTTGCAATCATTTTCAGTTTGTGTATTTTCGAACACTCTTGTGTGCTCTGTATCGTCCGGTACCAGCTTGTTCTTGCATGGGATGTATCAAAGGGCTGATACTATTGAGGCTATGAAGTGTTCAGCTTTTATAATTGTATAATAAGCTGGTTTTCCTTCTTATTTTTTGCTTGATAACCTAATAACTAACATGCCTATCTATTTTAAGACATAACAGAATCTCGATTATGATCATTTACTAATGGAGAAACTATTGACACCCACTGATTCTCTTGAAAATGTGATATTTGCTATAGTATGACCTTTCATCCAAAAACGTGATGGGTGAGTAGGAGGGATGGAGTATGGAGTCAGTTTATAAATAGGATTAATCGAATAGTATAACTTTCTTGTGTATATATGTTATTTTTCATACAAGGTACAAAATATATGTATTTTTTTTTATTAAAAAAATTGATTGCACCTGTTTTTTTTTTTGTGTGTAATATAAAAAGGTACGAAAATTCAAGTATTGTATACTTAATTAGTCATGTTTTTTTTAGATGTGATTAAAATTGTAACTACTTAAATCATTCGATCATATAAAGACAGAAGGATTTATAATACGTGTCTTACTGTCTATGGGAAAATTGGCCTTGACTCGGAAAGTTTCCTTTTTGTTGTGTTGCTACTCAATTTATTTTCTCTAATCTTCAAATCTCAATCCTCACATTCCACCCTCAAAAAGTCAAAATTAGTATTTATGATTTGAAATTAAAAAAATATTGTTTTTTAAGCGAGATGCATGAGAGCCGGGCCAAGGGCCCTACGCCTTTATACGATTAAGTGTATTTTTTAAATTTTATAATATAATAATAAAAAAAATTATCTATTTTATTCACTTTCAATTAAATTGTAGGAAAAGCACCCTAAACGATTATTATAAATAATTCTTTTAAAAATTGTATTTATTTTTTATTGTATCAACTGATTACAAAACAAATTGATCGAGCCCTAAAAACAGTTGAATACAAACATACAAGACATAATTTTCAAGCCTAATAAAATATACTAAAACTAAGAAATTAATATTTTTAAGTAACATGTCTATATTATCTAATATGAAACATGACTTAATAATAATTATATGAATATACAATTATTTTCACATTAGACACTCTTTTATATTCATTAATTATATGCCTTTTATATTAGTAATATTATTATTATTATTATTATTCATTTCTAATATTTTTTAATCGGTAAGTATTCAATTATTTTTCCAATAATGATCTCAATTATAATATTTTATTATTATACATCAGCAATAATATATAATATATATATATATAATGTATATTTTTATTCATGTAATTTTAATAAATTAATACTAGATAAAAAGATAAAAAACACTAAAATTAATAAATTATCTGTAAATAGACACATCATTATAAATATTTTATTTTTACTCAAATATATATATAATTTATCAATCATATTAAATTTATTAATTTTTACAACTGATTGAGTTAGTAAATTTTTTTGTTATAATTACTTCCCATTATGTTTGTTTGTTTTTATATTTAATGTCATAAAAATATTAAATATCATATATTAAAATTTAAAATTTCAATAATAAATATTAAATATAATACATTATAATTGTTATGCAATTTAGCGGTGCCCAATGGTGAGTCCTGAGATACAATGACTCATTTCTCTTCTTCTCATGACAAGTGTTTTTGTATTGTTTGGTTATTATTACACATACATACATATGTGATGACTTAAGTGCAAATTTAGATGAAACAAAACTGCATCTCTCTGCTTCGGCTTAATAAATATTAAGTTCAAACCTAATTCGAAAGCCAACCATCAGTCTTGTTCTGCAATATTTGGAGAGAAAACAAAAAGGCAGAGAATCAACTACCATGTGTACCCAGTTCTCTACTTCTCCTACAATTTAAAATATTAGGTGGTCGTGTGACTAATAACTGACAAACAAAACGACTCACTTTTTAAACAATTTAATTTCCTGCCTTTTTTAATTAGTAATTGTGTCTACATATTCGTATTATATTATTCGCACATATAATAATATCGGCACACCAGACCATGCATGCATGCATCTTCCACATTAGTGACAAGTTAACTTCATATCTAAATACTTAGTTCAATTTGAGTGTCATAAAACTTCCACTAAGGTGATTTGGTGTCCACTTTTTAAATATAGCATATACACAATTAAATTACAATATGTAAAATATGTTGATATGTACATCCAACTTGTACAACCTCAAATATAATTAGGAAGGCAGAAAATAGAATATATTATATGTGATGACTTAAGTGCTTTCGTTTTATGGCCCCCCCTGTTACTTTTGAATATATGTTGAGAAAGATTTTTGTTTTGTGCATATAAATCTATCATTGTTCTTGCAACTCTAGCAACGAAAAAGCACCCATAAAATCATATTATACTCTTAAATATGTATTCAAAAAAGTTTTTATTTTTAGACATATATTTACTTTGAAGTATAAATCATATTATACTCTTAAATATGTTTAATATAAAATGATGTGTTAAACTTTTTTTTAATAGTAGAAATATATGAGTTAAATATAAAATGGGTGATATTTTTGTGTTTATTAGTTTTAAATATGTTTTTTTGTTTTTTTTTTCATAAATTTATTTATGAATTATTATCATATATAAAACACAAGTTATATATTATTTAAATTTTAAATTGATGTTTTCTAGTCAAATTTATTATTTATAATCACAACTAAGAAAATAAAAATATAACAAGTTTGAATCATTATTAAATTATCATAAAATTTTATCTTATATTTATTTTTAAATTAAAAGAATATTTTAATATAATTGTAGTTATATTATAATATTTAATTATTATAAATTATAAAATAAAATATCTATTTATTTATAATATAAATCTAATTTGATCTAAATTAAATCATATTACAACGAATTATAAAATATATATCAATTCGATATTCAAATTTTTATATTTTCTACTTTAAATCCAATCTAATAATACAATCTCATACTAATCCAATATATTATATCATATTTCACGAAAATTTATTAGATTATTTTCCATACTGATTAAAATTAGAAGGTAGTGAATAAGAGGTAAAAATAAAAAATAAATGTTCTGCACAAAATTAAGCTGTTAATTAATGAACTTTTACCGATAACCACATTCAAATTACAAACGGTAGAAAAACTTACAATAATAAACCACTTACTTCAGGGGTGTTAGTTTTTTTTTTTAATATTATTATTGAAATTGATTGAAGTTTTTTCAATATTTTTCTCGAAATTGATTGAAGGGTGCCCTACTTTTTTATTTTATTTTTTTGAGATAGTTAGTTGTATCCTTACTTAAAAGATAATGATGTGGATCGGAAAAACATATAATTGAAGAAGAAAAAGAAAAAAAAAGGAAAATTAGGGATTAAAGAAAGAAAAAGAATGTAGGAAAAAAATATTTAATTCATATTTATAGTTTGAAAATAAACCTATAGACTATGTCAGAGTATTCTAATAGTAAAATAATATTATACCTAATTCAAAATCTAAATAAATAATTAAATATAACATTAAATAAATAATAAAATCTTTGATTTCTAACTTATTTCTATTCATACTTAATATTTAAATAATTATAAATATTTTAATTTATTTATTCGTTATTTCTATCAAATAATGAGAGAGAGAAATCAATCTTAAAATTATTTCATTTTGAGATAAATAATATTAATTATAAAAGTTTAATAGTATAATATAATTTTATTTTATAATTTAAGTTTCATTTTTAATTTCATTCATATATGTTTTTTATAATATAAAATAATTTATTTTAAATATACAAAATATATTATATATTTTCTATATAATATAAAATTCATATTTAGATATTTAATTTCAATAAATTTTAAAATATTACTTAAATGATTAGATTACTAATATTTTAATCGAGTAAATTTATGACTAACCAAATCTAATGTAATTTACGTCGTGATTTGCTTTGATCGCGTCCTTTTCAATCGGCATAAATATGTGGTTGTAACTTGTAAAGCGTGAACTCATATTATAATTAAATTAATTCAACTAAAAATGAGGAAAGATTTTCTTTAGAAAAATATAGGTGCATTTTATTTTTAAATATATTTAAAATATTTATTTTAAAAATAAAATTTATGTTATATCATATACTCAAATATTTTTATTTTGATATTTAAGTTTTGAATAGAATAATTTGAAAATTGAAATATAAAGTAATTATAAAATTAATAATTAAAGAGTGCCACGTATAACAAGTAAAGTAGTGATAAAATAATCTTTCTTGGTTTTAATATACGGGGAACAGAACACGTTCCAATTAAAAAATAGCCAAGTTATTACCGTGTTTTATGCGGCACATGTTGCCGGTCTGAGTACCGGATATAAATTTTTTATTTTTGATAATTTAAATCTAATTGTATAGGAACGGATTTTAAGGTTTTTATTCTAATTCATATAGTTATATAATTAATATGAATCAATATAAATCTAAAATAATTGAATTTTATTAGAAATATATATTAATATTGTAATTTATTTATAAATTATTATTATACTTAAAACAGATATATATAAATTTAAGTTTTAAATTTAAATTTTTATAATAAATATTATTATTTATAATCATAATTAAAAAAATTAAAAGAATAAAAAATATGTATATATAATTATTAATTTATTATTAATTTTATATTTATTTTTAAATTAAAATAATAATCTAATATAATAATGTTATGTATAATATTTAAATATAACATAACATAAAATAAAATATACATTTATTTATAATTTAATAGTAATTTGGTCTGGATCAGATATAACGAATTATAAAATATGTCAATCTGAATCCGATATAAAACCAAACGGATTGTATAATTTTCAATCCAAATTCGATCCGATTATAAAATTTATCCATTCAATCTGATCTAAATTCGACAAATATGATCAAAATATTCAATTTAAGAAGATTGATTAAATTATTTGGTTACCGTTAATTGCATACGGACTTGTTATTATAGCTAATTGAATAGTGTTAAAATTACTCAATTAAGTTAATTGTTAGTTATTTATGATCAATTCTTATAGAGAAAATATAATTTTTATCGAAAATTAAAATTAAAAATATTTTTAAATATACAGGAAAAAAACTTTAAGTTTTTATCCTTAGTTCTATTGTACGGTTTTTAAATCGATTGTTTAGTTGTTCTAACTAATGTGTTAATCGTTTTTCAAAAAAAAAATCTTGATAACATATAATGGTCTTCGTTATCTTCGACAGATTTAGATAAAAAAATCTAGATTGATAACAAAATATAAATTTTATAGAACATGATATATATCATCATACATAAATTTTAGATATAAAAAAATCATTATAAAACCAGATCTAATTGAATAAATAATATAAATATGTATTTTATTCAAAAATAAAAAGAAGTCAAATATAAGTAAAAAAAACGTATGAAATATGTGATTATATAGAATAATATTTCTCTCAAGCATTAATCAAATTAACTTATTAAAAGTTCTTGTAGAATAAGAAAATAACAAAAATGAGTACGATTTCATACAGTTATTTTGTCATCACAAATCTAATATTTATATCAAATCAATAATTTATGATCAGTTAGGCGTGAGTTTATACAAAGATTAGGAACAAACTTTACTATTTACTATAATATATTTTATATTTTTTTAGTACGAATTATAATCATGTTTTTTTTTAACTAGCTTTTAAATATTAATCCTTTACTTTTATAAAACCCTGTCTTTGTTTATTTTTCTTAACAAGTCTCTGTAACTAATAACTAAGTACTTGTTATAAAAAAAAAAAAGAGTTATGATGACCAAGTCTTTGTTTATCTCTTCAAGCAAAAACAAAATCTTTATTTATCTTCCAATGGACTTTCATTCTTTAAAAAATTTGCAATATGATTCTCCCTAATTATATAATGAGATAAGACTTTATATATATAATATTTATTTTCTTATTACTAAAAATAGACTATTTTTCTTATAAAAAAGTGTTAGATATGTTGGCATGTGAGTAATATGTCAGACAACATGGAAACAACAATGCAGAAATTATGACAGATAATCAACAGACAAAAATAATAGTGGGAAATTAATATTGTTATAATCTGTTTACTTTCCGTTTTATTTTGTATACAAATACTATACATTTGTACATAAAGAATAGAACAGAAAGAATATATGAAAATATACATCTGATAATTATCAGAAAACATTATTTGACAAGACAATCATGCATTTCATTGGTAAGAGATACAGTTGTGCAGTGAGTGATACATATAGGGTTTATAAGGGTATCAATCAATATATAATATAACATTTACGTAAAAATGTTACAAATAAAAAATAAATTAAACGGGTTAATTTTTAAAATAAACTCTCTTTTTTTAAGCAAATATGGGGGAGTCATGTTACAAATTTATTGAATTTTAAAAAATAATTGGGTTTACACAATCGCGTTTACTCGTAAAATTTTAGGTTGAGTTTGATAATTTGAAAAGTAACATTACATATTAAATATCACTTAGGTTGTAGTTTAATTATTCTTTTAATTTATTAAAATTACTGTTTAAAATTATTGGATAAAATACATATGTGTATAAAATTTAACTTTGATGAAAGAAAAAAAAATACATATTAAATATGATTTATTATAAAATTTACATATAAAATTATATTGTACGTTATCAATTGACAAAAATCAAGTATCCTTCTATTTAATATGTGTAGTTAATTATGTAATTATTGGGAATAAGTAGTGACAACTATTTTGGGAAGAAGAAAAAAAAAGTGACAATGGAAAGAAATGATTGAAACTCGAATCAAAAGAGTTTTTGTACGTTCTCTTATTTTTTATCTTACGATTCTAATATCATTCTATGTTTGTTTTTTCAGGAAAAAAACCTCGCCGAATAATTATAGGCTAATATTTTCAACATCAAGCCCACGCTAGCGAAAGAATCGTGTTCACAGTTTCGCACTAAAAAAATTTGCAATTCGTGGAGAGAGTAATGCATCATCCAAAGTTTGAATGGAAAATCTTTGGTTTGAAAAGAAGAAGATATTAATGTTGATTGATTATGATAAATTATGAATGAATTTTTATTCATAAAAAGAAGAAGATATTAATGTTTTAATCTCGTGATTTGTCATACATATGATAGAAATTATTTTTCATAAAATTATAATTTAGTTTGTTAGTTATTTAATAAGATAATACAACTATACTGTAGTCTATCTTTTTAATGATATATTTTTTATATTTAATTTACATTTCAACAGTAAAATATTTATTTTTATTATTTCTGATAAAAGAAAATAAAAATTCTACTAAATTTTAATTTTTTAGATAAACTTTAGTAATCTTTTTAATAGAAGTAATAGAATAAATACCGACTAATTTCATAATAAAAAATTAAAATGTATTTTCTTTATATATAAGTATATTACCTTCACTATTATTTATTCAAATATTAATATGACATTACGTGTGAGGTAAAATGTGTTAATTAAAAAACATATTATTTAAAGTATCTTTTGAAATCCAAAAAAAAATCACAAATATCCCAAAGTTTTTAATATATTTAGAAATATCAACGTTTAAAAAAAACTAAAATACCTATGAGATTTAAGTTATCTTCGAAAATGTTCTTATTATTTAATAGAATCATAAATAAATTGTAAAAAATCGCATCAATATCTGAAAAGTCTTTTCTATCCCTACTATATAGCTTTTTGAATATTAACGTTGAGAATGTTATCGCAAATACCATTGAGGTTTTGTTTTTCTTCAAAAATACCCCTGTTATAATAATTAATTTAATTTTATCAAAAATACCTCTCCTATAATAATTAATTTAACTTTATCAAAAATATATCTACTACAATAATTAATTTAACTTTATCAAAAAATTTCATGTTACAATATTTAATTTATCTTTATAAAAAATACATTTGTTTCTCAATAATACGATATAAAATATTTTCCAAAAATACCCCTGAAGATTAATTAAGTTAACAAATCACACAATATCAAGTTAAATATTTTTAGAAAATATTTTATATCGTGTTATTGAGAATCAGAGATATTTTTGATGAAGATGAATTAAATATTTTAGCAGGGGTATTTTTGATTAAGATGAATTAAATATTTTAGCAGGGGCATTTTTGATTAAGTTAAATTAATTATTGTAGTAGATGTATTTTTGATGAAGTTAAATTAACTATTGTAGTAGATGTATTTTTGATGAAATAAAATTAATTATTATAGGAGAGTTAATTTTGAAGAAAAGTAAAACCTTAAGGGTATTTACGATAATATTCTTAACGACAATATAAAAGCTATATAGGCATGGGTAAAAAATGATATTGATGTGATTTTTGAAGATAGCTTAAACTTGAGGGGTATTATAGATTTTTTTAAACGTTAAAGATATTTCTAAATATATTAAAAAATCTCGTAAGTATTTTTGATTTTTTTTTTCATGGGGGCTAAATTAACAATTTTTTAATAGGATAAAGTTTGGTTCACCGATAATCCTACTCATCGGACCAAAATTGTACACATATCTAACTAAATTGGATAATTTTCAAATTATTTAGATTTTAATTAATTGGTGGTCATACTTACTAGAGCCTAAAATTAATATGTATTTAAGTAATTAATTTTATATATTTTTCTTAAATTTGTTCATATATTTGGTTGAATAATTTTTCAATCCTATTATCTAAAATTGAACACATGTCTTCAAAATAATGTCACTTATTTTTAATTGATCATATATCTAACTCTATGTACATTAAATATATATTACAAATAATAATAAAATTATAAATTAAGGTTGAATCTAGAATAAAAATAATAGCAAGGATTTAGCTTATTTTCTTATTATAATATTTATGAATATTATTGTATTAATAAAATATAAATTAATATATAATTTAAAATAAAAGATTCAAATATTATGTATTTTAATATAAAAATATTAATAGAAGTGAAAAATCAATTATTATTATATTAATATGACATTACGTGTGAAGTGAAGTTTTTGTTTAAAAAATACGAATTAAAGGGGTTATATTAAAATAAAAGATTCAAATATTTTGTATTTTAATATAAAAATATTAATAGAAGTGAAAAATCAATTATTATTATCTTAATATGACATTACGTATGAAGTGAAGTTGCTATTTAAAAAATACGAATAGGGGGGGAAGTCAAAAGTATAGACAACGCTGCATGTCCATGTCCTTGGATTCCAAGGCTTGGAATAGCAAATAAGTCTAGTGGGCTCAGCTAAAGAAAAGTTGAAAGAAACGTGTGAGAAATTATTCATTAATATAAAGTAAATAGAATTTTATTAATGATTATTTAACAAAATTAGTGAATAATTGTATTTTAATATAAATTATTATATTTATATCATATTTAGAGCACCACATAAATAATAAATTAAAACCAATGTATAATTTCTCAAGAAATCAAAATACTCTAAATATTCTATTATCATTTCATTATATTTAAAAAATAAACTAAATCATACATTAATTATTATAAATTATATATGATTTAATTAGAGACTCATATATTGCTAACAAAAAATACTCACTGTATATATAAACTATTCATGAAAACCACTACTTCAGACATGCCTGCCATATATATATATATATATATATATTAAAACTTATTAAAGTCGATTTTTATTAGATCAATTTTTTTTAATATATAAACCTATAAATTATTAAAAAATTACATATGAGAAGAATGTATGATATCTGAAATATTGTATTAGTTTTAATACTTAATTCAATTTTTTGAAAAATAAATATTAAGATCATAAATTTTTTTATAGGTTTGTGACATGAAATTGTGATTATCTTTTTAGGTTTTGATTAACTATTTAAATTTTTTAACGGATGATATAATTATGAATAATTAATATTAATTAAATATTGAATTAATTAATATATAATTATTTATAATATTAATGATCTTCAATAAATAAGTTGATCTCATTAATATTGATTTTTAGATTTAAATAATAAAATAGATATATAATTATAAGTTGATTAAAATTATTTGAATTTTTAATTTAAGATGTATCAATCAAATGGTACCAAAAATATTCAATAAAAATACAAAAAGTAAATGAATATCGATACTAATACAACTTAAATTATTATTATTACTATATTTTGTTATCTCATTTTATATAATATGTTTATATGAAGGAGAGAAATAATAAAATAAAGAGTAATTTTATTTGTATTAAGTGAAACAGTATTGTAATAACTTATCAATTTTAAATTCTAAAAATATTTAGATAGTAGAAAGAATAATGATATTTCATGATTTGAGTGGGATAGACGGATTTGTTATATACAACTTACCAGTAGAAGTTGAAAAATCTACTTTTTCTAACAATAATAAGATTTTGAAAGAAACATCCTATTATACATTTACCACTTTTTATAAATATAAATATTGTTCTATACATTAAGTATATTAAAAAATTAATAATTTAATAATTAAAATTACTAGAAATTAAACCATGTTTGAAGTAGTTATTAAACCCTTATAAGGGCTTGAACTATTTGCTAATTAAAGTAGATTGTGTTTAATTACCGGAGTGGAGCTATAAAGGTACGTGAGAGCAAGAACGTCACTATAGCTCCCAGCTAGCAATTTGAAAGAGCTAGAAACGTTCAACAGTGAAAAAAGGAAATATGGATATATATGTGAAATAGAAACGCACCCAATAAGGTCTTAGTCTCTTAGAAGAAATTTCTAATTCTCGAAGGAAAAAGATATCACATAGAAAACGAAATAGTTTTAGATCATAGCCTCAGCATTATTCAACAGGTAAGCTAATCTCTCTCTCTCTCTTTTTCCTTTGTGATTCGTTCCTTTTTCTTATTGGGTTTCTGTTTAAATTTTAATGTATGTATTTATGTTTACAATTTACACTTGAATCGGGTTTGGTTCCTCCAAATTTTTCATTGATTTCTAATGTTTACTTAGGAGTTTGAATTTTGCATTTGAGAATTAGCGGGATCTTTATACCCAGGCCATTTTCCATGTTTCTGTCTCTTTGGGTTCGTATCTTAACTTTATATATATGGCAGATGGGTATCTGGATTTCTTACATTATTGTTATAGGATCAAAAGCTTCAAATCCTTTTTTCTATTGGGTATCTTACAGCAAGCTGTATCATTTTATTTTAGTTTAAATATATATACTGTTTATACAATGAGACTCAAACCTTAAATTTTCCATATATTTAAGTAGATTCGTTTCAGCCTTAATTCAGTGTTGAATTGGATATTTAGGGATCACATTTTTAACGGATTGATCAACAGTATTTAATAGAGCCAAGCTTTTTAATTAGCATTGTTTTGGTTCTTGAACCCAAATTTTTCACATTCCTTCTTATTGTTGACAGGTGTTTTGGCCATTTGTGATTTACTGATTTTCCTTGAATTTTATTAGTAAATTATGCTTCGATAATGGGCTGTGGTTTCTCAAAGAAAGCTAAAATACCTGGCTATGAGGAACCTACCACTCTTGCTGCAGAAACACCTTGTGAGTATGCATTATGTCTGTCGTATTCTCTCCTAACTCTTTTATTTTAGGCTATATAAACACTAATTTTTTTTTATTGTTTTTCATTCTCACAGTAACCCCAAATAGTTTTTTTTTTCATTCCCACATTAGCTTAAATTTTCAGATTAGATATTTTTCTAATAACTTCTATCGTATTATCAGATAATTGAGTTTTAAGTTCAAATTTAATAATTTATTGTTGAATTTTAAGTGTTTAGTGTTTTTTTTTTTTTTGAAAATCAGTGACCAACTATATCACGTTAGTTAATTAATGTTAATTATTAAACTTGATAAAATTTAATTAGTATTAATTAACTGAAATTACACAACTTAATCATTAAAAAACTTGTAATTACGTTAAAAGTTTCAATATCTTTAAGTTGAGAAAAAAATATCTAAATATTTTTACATGAAGTGGACAAAAATTTAAATAAAAAATTATTTAGTTTTTGAGGCCAGCCATGGAATACAAAGAAACACCTTGAAAAGGCAGTATGGAATTGGTATTCTGGCTATAGCTTTGGACACTTTGTCCATTGGCTCTTAGCCTCTTATTAGTTGTTTTGTTTTAGAATAGCAAATGAGCAAAAAAAAAAAAAATTAAAAAATATATTCAAATGTATAATTGAAACTTGTGAGTTTAATCAAGGATTATAAATTATCGATTAAATAGATTTTTTAAACACAAAATTTTAGTATTTGTTATAAAAATATTATAGAGTTTTGATTTATTACTTTTATGTTAATATATCTTATAATTGTTATAAAAATATCAATAATTTTTTTTTATTTTTATAATATTAAATTTTATAAAATGTTACAAATATATTATCATGCACCTTAATAATATTTATATTATATTGATAAAATTTAATAATAAGAAAGTAACAAAAAAAAAATTCAATAATATTTTTGTAACATTTGTGATGTTTAATAATATAAAAATAACAAATCAAAATTTAATAATTTTTTTATAATAAATTTAAAATTAAATAATAATTTTATAACATATTTAAAACTTAATAGTAAAAAAATCTATTTATATGTTCAATGTCATCGGTTATAACTGAGTCATGTGTGCATTGCATATCGCTACATCTGTACACCTCATAAAAAATAATATATTGCAGCAGGAAGTGTGAACTAGTTTCTTCTTATTTGCAGTTACAGTAAATGAAGTAGAAGCCTTGTACGAGCTCTTCAAGAAATTGAGCAGCTCAATAATTGATGATGGGCTTATACATAAGGTATCTCTAATCAGTCTCTGCTTCTATTGCTTTTCACCTACTGCTGTCAATTAAATTAAATATGTTTTAGTCTTTTAGGCAGATTATTTTATTTGAACAATCTAATTTTTTTCTGAAATTTTTTGTTTTGAAATTCTACTTAATGACAGTTTTCTAACTTGTATTCGTAACAGGAAGAATTCCAGCTTGCTCTGTTTGGGAACAAAAACAGGAGGAATCTATTTGCAGATAGGGTGTGTATTGATTGCTACTTATCTTCTCTATATTGGTGGTTTTGTTTATTGATTTAATTCTTGGTATATATATATTCTATGTGTATCATTCTTGGTGTAAGATTAGTCTTCGAAGAAGATAGGATATTATATTAAAAGTTTGTTGGTGTGTATCATATTCTCGTTAAAATCTCAAGTTATATTTATATTATATTAAAAATTATTGGAAAATCAAATCTCTTAAAAGATAACTTATACGCGGTTTTATCAACAATATTTTCATGCATTTATGGGAATTTTCGTGAGTGTTTCTCTTCCTAAGGCGATTTTCTATTATTACAGGTCTTTGATTTATTTGATATCAAGCGCAACGGGGTTATTGAATTTGGAGAATTTGTTCGATCATTGGGTGTTTTCCACCCAAACGCACCCATAGAAGACAAAATGCAATGTAAGGTTTTTCCATTATTCTTGTTGCTGTATTTATTCATTCATTGTGAATAAATTGGGTGTGATTTGTGTTTATTGCAGTTGCTTTTAGATTGTATGATCTGAGACATACAGGATATATTGAACGAGAAGAGGCAAGTATTGTCCAACACATTCCTAATTTCTTCATATTTAGGTTTCTCTTAATGCATTTTTCTTTTTAATTGGAGATTTTTGCATATTTTTATTTAGTATGAGTCATAGCACGAATCTTTAGTTATATAAAAAAGAATAATTTAGTTTATTTTTATTTTATTTTAACTGTTTAGTTATTTTGAAATACAAATATGAATAAATAATTTTTACTTTTTTTTTTAATTTTTTTTTACATATTTTTTAACTATTGAGATATCATATACTTATATATTATATTTAATAATATACAGTAATAATTATAAAATTGATAAAAAAATTAATATTTGATTTCATTTTTTCATGAAAAAAATAAGAAAATGACAGAATTATTATAAGTGACATAATTGAGTTGCCCTGAATACATTTCTCTATTTTTTTATTTATTGAATACTCTTGTGCAACTTAAGTTTAGACTTTTTGGTTAATTGCATGCGCAGCTTAAAGAAATGGTGTTGGAACTTTTGAGCGAATCAGATCTGATATTTTCAGAGGATGTTGTTGAGACAATTGTGGATCAAGTGTGGATCGATCCTCCCATCTTCAGACTTTAAATTGTTTTTTTTTCTTTTGTTATTTTATAAATTCAAAACTGAAGTTCAATCTTTTGCAGACATTTAATGAAGTAGACACTGAAGGAGATGGAAGAATTGACCCAGAAGAGTGGAAATCATTTGCGTTAAAACATCCATCTTTGTTAAAGAATATGACATTGCCATATTTGAAGTGCGTAAATAATAAGAATTTCTATGTATAGAAAGATTTTTAAATTTTCACATTAATCTAAATCTTTGATTTTATCATTCTGTTCGAATGTGTTCTTAATTAAACTGATTTATTTTGTATTAAACCCTTTAAAAGTTACTTAAAATATATATATTAAATACATAAGTTTTTTTTATCTCATGGTGTCTCAATTATTCCGGATTTTACAGGGATTTAACGTTGGCATTTCCGAGCTTTGTGGTAAGTAGTGAAGTTGACGATTTAGAAGTGTGAAAACATGTAAGCATGAGATTAATGATAATATCAACAAGGGAAGAGCAGGCAACATAAGTGAATTGTGTTGAAGCTAGCTACAAGTTTAATTATGTGATGTTGATATAAAGTTCACACTTGGTTCGAGATTGGTGCAAATAAAAGTGTACGGAGGGATCTTGATTGATTTTATGGCTGCAAAGGAATTTTGTAATTTTAAATGTATCATATCTTTTAATACTTTAATCGACATCTTAAATTGTTTATTTTTTTATCTTTTTAAATAAATAATATCTTTAAGTGATTTGATTATATAATTTAAAAAAATATATAAATCATAATCACATAAAGATATCAAACTCAAGTCTTTAAGTTACGTTTCCTATAATTATTTTGCTTTTGTAGTGCCAGCTGTGTAGCACAATTACATTAAAGTTATATAAATGTAAGTTTAGTAATATAATTTAATTAACGAACTTTTAGATTTATATTTTAAATTTAACATGTATTTAATAAATAAAAAAGGTTATGTCATTAAGACTGCTATCACTTTTATCGCGGAGCTGACTACACTGCTTCTTTTGGACTGACTTGTTATCTCGAAGCTTGAAAAGAGGTTTTTTTTATATATATAATTTGATATTATAATGATAATTTTTTTCCCATGTATATTTTAAAAAAAATTAATTTAATATTATTATTTGTTAGATAATTTTATAGCTACCCAAGTTTAATTTAAAGAATTTAATTGATATATTTTATGCTAAATAGTTTTAACTTCAATATTCTTTTTGATTAGATATAATAGTTAAATTTTTTAAATTAAATTAATATATTATTTAATAAATAAAGATATTAAATTAAAAAAATTTAAAATATAATATAAATATTAATTTTTAAATAGAATATTATTATAGTACCAAATTATGTAAAGAAAAAGGTCTTTTTTTTAATCTTGACCTTTGCAACATGTATCACGTGTGGTCCAGCGTTTGCGAGTGTTTTTAGATTTTATATATTTAACAATTTTACTGCATCACATCGGACATCGGACATCGGACATAAGTTGTCTGTTGTCTCCATGGATGATATTCGGTAATGATTATATTAATAATTATAATTAATTTATATTAATGTTAGATATATTTGTTTAATAATTAATAATTATATATTAATAGTGATTTTTTTTATAATTTGGCGCATTTTTTATTTTTTAAAATTTATTTAATTTAAAAAATTAAATATTAAATTAATTTTTATTTTTTAATTATTTAATATATATTTTTAAATAAAATAAAATTTAATCTAATTTTATAAATCATTATGTATTTTATTATTAAAATTATATTTTTCTATATAATTATATGTATATAAAATAATAATATTAATATATATTCGATTTTAATTAAACATATTTTTGATATTGTAATAATCATTATTATTTCACCATTTTTTTTATTATAATTATTTTTCGAAAAAAATTATTAATTTTTTATAAATAATTATAATTTTAATTATATACGCTTAAAATATCTATCCTCAAGTACATTTTTATTGATATATGATGCTTACCCATTTTTTTCACTATTATTTAGAAAATTAACACTGGGTATTTTATTTGTAACAAAAATTATAGAAAATAAATGATATAATAATTATTTATTAATTAAAATAATTAAATTTATTTTTTAATATATCATTTATGTGTACCTAATTTATTTAAAATTTTCTCAAATTAAATATGATTTTGTTTATTTTAAAATTTGTTGTTTTGTTGTGATATAATGGATAAAACTTCATTTTTTTTCAATTTCTAAATAACTCCTTTTATAATTTGAGTCAAGTACTTTCTGAGATATACTAGGGATCCTACTGTTCATTGTAATAGTTTTCAATTTTAATGAAATTATTGTCGTACGTATCAAAAAAAAATATTAAACAATCATAAAAAAACTAATGTTCAGCTTCTCCACGCGTACATATTTTATATAACACAAAAAATATTATGTTTAAAATAATATTAAACCTTGTTAAGACTTTTAGCCTGTAAACCTCCAAATTGAAAAAAATCTTGAAGATTTCATGGCTTATTTCCACCACTCTTTCCGGATATTTTCTTTGCACAGTCGAGACACTAAATTTTGTCATATTAGCTTGAAGAACCTATTGTTACTCAAATATTGATTGTTCAAGAATCATACGCTCTTTAGTAAAAAGCAAGATATGTAATTCAAACAATAAAAGTTCTTCAACTCTCATGTTCGTATAGGTGACAAAAGTTCTATATTCCATCTATATTCCAAGCCAGGACCATGAAGTAAATATATCACCATCTCTCTATCACGAATTCTTTCACCAAGCGATACAATATGAACATCAACGGTGAAAGTTTATTGATTACAGATTTAATTAACTAAAAAATTGAATAATTAATTAATTGAATTATGATAAATTAAAATTCAAAAAACGATTAAATATATAATTATATGTAAATAAAATAAATAAAAATTTAACACACTATTTTTTTAAGTAAAAACAACACAAATCACATTAATCACTTAAGAGAAAAACAACCGATTCATTGTACCATTTAACTATACACTATAAAAATGAGCTCAATTATGAGATTATGATTTAAACTACCTAACAAGATAATTGTCCCAAATAATCTACTTACAAGCCTCTGTTTTCTTTTACAATCTCCATAAAAGAAGTGTTTGGATCTGGATAACCGTTTTGAAAAATTTAACTCACACGAGTTATCAAACACATTAAATTAATACTTGAAAAGTTAGAGCAAAAACACAAATGCAATGTATGTCCTAGAGGAAATTAAATAATAAACAACCCTAATTAAATGATTTAAGAGAAGTAAAGATAAACCAAACTTATTAACAACTCAAAAACAAATGATTAAATATAATAACTCAATTATTATTGGGAATTAAACAATGACCAAACATAGTTAGATGATTCAATAGAATGAAAGATAAACCAAACTTATTAATATTTTTAGGAAAAAAAAGATTAAATATAATAACACAAGTATTATAGGTTTGTTAATTAATCAAAAATAACTACAAAATATTTGCTAGATTAATTAATAAAAAAATATAACTTAATAGTTTTTGGAAAATAGATTTAGAGAAAAAACATAAGATGTAAAAGTTAACTCAATTGTGTTTGATAAAAATGTATACCTAGGATTATTTAAATCAAATGTGTTAAGCCCTAGGTTAAATGTCTATTACTATTAATTATGTCCCTAAAATCATTTAAAAGAGTTTCAAAAAGTAAGAATAATATAACAATAAAATAATTTGATAAGAGTAAAAATTAGATTAAAGTTAAAACTTTAACCGTTCGATCGATCGAATAAAAACTGATAGATTAAAGCTTTTTTTGATCGATCCAAACAATTATTAAAGAATGATTGATTGATCTAACTAAATCTCAATCGATCTAAGGTACCAAAAAATAAATCTTGAGACCAAGTAGATCGAATGTGATCAATTTTCAATCGATATAATCTTTGATTAATCGAACATTAAACTTTACAATTTAGCTCTTTTAATAATAAAATTGAGGTCTTTTTAATTATAATAGATTGTTTCTCGATCGATTTGTTTACTTTGATTGATCTAAACATTTATAAATGGATCAAATAATCTAAATATAAAATATTATTATGTGTTTAATATTAAATATAATATACATAATAATAGAAACATATCTAATACGTGTTCGTTTGTAGAATATTTTTAAAAATCTTATTTAGAAATTAAATTATATTTAGATTTTTTATTTAAAAACATCGTTCAAATTAATAAAGTTTACAGATGGTTTTAAAGCTATTAAAATACTCCTAAATTCCAAAATTATCTGTTCGAGTTTGTTGCAATAGTCTTCTTAATTCCATTAGTCAGATGAAGAATTGAAAAAAGTCTTCAAATCTCTCGACATTTCGGTAGCAGTTGCCGACGCTGTTTATTTCGGATTTTACTCCGATAATATCAAATTATTATATTTTTAATTAATTTTTATCTTTCTTTATTATTTAATTATTATATTTATATTATTATTAATTTTATATATTAGATAATTAAGTGATAAATGTGACTAATTTAAATCTATAATTTAATTATCTAAATTGTTTTAAATTTATTATTTAATTAATTAAGTTGATAAAAATTTATCAAAATTAAAATCAATAAAATAATTTAAATTGATTAAATATAATTATTAAATAATATAAATAAAAGAAAAAATAATTTAATGGTCATAAAATAAATACAATTATTCATTAGAATTTTTATTTTTTTATCCTATTTTTTTAGCTTGTATCTTTTTCAATATCCTATTTTTTTCATTTATTTCTTTTTCAATTAGTAATAATCATATCACACTTTATTTTAAAAGTATTGACATGTGTTGGCGTGAGGTTCGCTTTATGTGAAACTGTAGCTTACTTTATTTTTCTTGGCTTTGCCTTGGAAACTGTTGTGTACTTGTGTCAGTATGTACACCATGCAATTGGCATCTAGTCTACAAACAAAATTTGCTAATTTGGTAATGCTATTTATAAATCACGTAATTCTTTAAAAAATATATATTAATCTTCTAATTTTTAATGTATAATCATATATATATATATATATATATATATATATATATATATGATCGGTGATTGATTTATTTGCAAAACAATTTTAAAATACAAATATATAAATTCATTAAATTAAGAACTAAATGGATTATGAAATATGAACATTAAACAACCTTTTTGTGTTAATTTGATAAGTTTGTTTTAAAATTTAAATTTATTAATTTTCAAAGCGAACTTTAATTATTTTAACATTAATATTTAATCAATAATTTAATTTAAAAAATTTAAGGATTAACATTCATTGTAATCACGCAACAATCAATTATCAAATGAAAAATAATTCATGAAATTACTAAAGCATTGGAATCCGAGAACAAAAATAATTTATATATTATTTTTATTATAATGAACATTTTTTAAAAATAACTTTATAAAAAAAATAGTATAAATTACTTCACCTATTAAATTAATATAAATTTTTCATATAAAATTAAATGATTATAAACATATATCATATATGTATTATAAATATATAAAATAAAAAAACAAAAGAAAAAAATAGAATACATGAATATATATATATATTCGTATTTTTTTAATTTAGTATATATTCTTAAATCAATTCTCAATTGTTTAAACTTAATTAAGTTCATATTTTTTTGAATTATAATTAATTTAAAAAATATATAATAATTAAAAAAATATACACATATATATTTACATGTTTTATTTTTAGATTTTTATTATATATTTTTTATTGTTGATAAACTTGCACTATTTAAACCAAAATATACCCAGCACGAGTCATGTTTTACTCTTTTAAAATGGAAACTAATTTATTTCTAACCTATAAAACAAAAGTATCAATTCAGTGTAGCTCATTTTCAATTAGGTGGGTTAATTTATCGATTATGATGCAAGGGTGCTACTTTGGCCTAATCACCTTGTTCTTTAGGTGAAGGATGTTAAGTAGTTCAAAACCACAAAGTTAAATTAAAAAAGAAAAAGAAAGGAAAAGCTAATAATCAAATTGTTTATTAGTAGAATATTTAGAGGCATACTGATTATTATGTATCAAATATATATATATATATATATATATATATATATATATATATATATATATATATATATATATATATATGATTACAAAGATTTAATAATAATTATTAATAATATTATAATATATTATTTATTATTTATTATAAATTTTTTCTCATATATATATATATATATATATATATACTTGGACGTCAAATCTATCATATTGTTTTGCACTAAATCAAACAACACTCTTCATTATTTTTTGGTTTATAAAAAATAACTCTACATAAAAGAATTATCTAATTTGTATTATTTTTTTCATGTTTTCATTACAATTGTATAGTTATTATATATAATAAAATTTTACTCTTTAAATTAAACATTTTTTTATTTACTTTTTGAATTAAAGATTCCTTAAATTAAGCTCTTTGTGTTTATTATTTGAATTAAAGACTAATATCCAATACTCCCCTTCAAGCTGGATCCAAAAGATTTATAGAACTAAGCTTGGACATAAGTCGTTGAACTCATGAGAAGTTAAGGGCTTGGTGAATATGTCAGCTAATTGGTCGAAACTTATTGTATAATGTGTCTGAATCACCTGTGATTGAATTTATTCGTGAACGTAATTACAATCAACTTTAATGTGTTTCGTCCTCTCGTGAAACACTGAGTTTGATGTTATATGCATGACTACCTAATTGTCACAAAATAAGGACATAGGAAGAGTTGTAGGAACACCTAAATCACATAGAAGACCTTTAAGCCATATCAACTCACAAACAGTTGAAGCCATTGCATGATACTCAACATTGACACTTGATCTGGTGATGATAGTTTGCTTCTTACTCTTCCATATGACCAAGTTTCCACCGATAAATGTACAGTAGCCAATGGTGGACTTATGATCGATTGCATTTCCTACCCAATAAGCATCACAATACCTCATGATTTTTGTATTGTCATTCTTCTTCATGATGATACCACGACCCACTTATATATGTGAATGACGTTCCCTTTAAGCTAGGTTTGAGCTTCATGTCAAGAGGGGTAAAGGATGGTTTAGCATTACTCATGTTAGCTTCCTTGAGCAAATCTAAGATATATTTCCTTTGGTTAAGAAAAAGTCTCTTGTGCGAGGTTGCCATTTCTATACCAAAAAAGCATTTCAATATCCCAAGGTCTTTAATTACAAACCTTTGTCCAAGGGACTATTTGAGGTTGAAAATATCATCATCATTATCACCTGTAATTATCAGATCATCTACATAAATCAGCACAACCAATTTTCCCATAACTCTTGTGCGAACAAATAGTGAGTAGTTGACATTACTATTTTTGAAACCAACACTAGTGAGAACTGAGCTTAGCTTGGCATACCAAGCTCGTGGGGACTGTTTCAGACCATAAATGGATTTGTGCAATTTTCACACTAAATCCAGTTCATTGCTTTGAGGATGCCCAAGTGGTAATTTCATATAGACTTCTTCTTTTAGATCACCATGAAAAAATACATTCTTCACATCCATTTGGTACATGGACCACCCCTTGTTTACAATCACGAACAATAACACTCTTACTGTGTTCATTTTTGCAACAGGTGCAAATTTTGCTTTGTAATCCACCTCGAATTTTTGAGTTAATCCTTAAGCCACCAATCTTGCTTTATACCTTTCAATTGATCCATCTAACTTGAATTTGAACTTATAGATCCATTTTCAACCCACGAATTTCTTGCCTTTTGGAAGTTTGGTGATGCTTCATGTGTACGTTGTGTTGATCTAGGGATTTAAGTTCCTTTTGCATGACTTCCTTCCATACATCTTGGTTGTTGGCCTCATGAAAGTTTTGAGGCTCACTGTAACTCGATATAGTGTTGAGGAATCCGGTATAGGCTTGTGTCACTCTCTTATATGACACATAATTTGAGATGGAACGTGTGGGTTTGTAGGTGACAAAGACTTGAAGTCTTGTGGGAGGTTGCCTAACACACTTTGGATTACGTCATGGAGTCGAATGAGTTATCTCACACTCGTTCACATCTTGTAGCATATTGTGAGGATCATCTTGATTGTCACTATCTTCATGTAGTGTACCATCAAGATGAGACCCTTCATTGTTACTTTCAGTGAGAGATGCATCAATATTGACATGACTCAGATCTTGTTGTTGTGGAACCTTAAGTTCGATTCTTGGTAATGGAAATACATCCAAGATGCCATCCCCTTGACTTGTTGAAAAAATGGTTTGTTTCATAAAATTGAAAATCTTTAGACATAATTAATCTCCTAAGTTAGGGATCATAACACTTATATCCCTTTTGTGTAGATGAATAACCAAGAAAAATACATTTAAGTTCTCTAGGATCCAATTTATCTCGATGATGAGATTGAATATGTACAAAACAGATGCAGCCAAAGACTCTAAGGTGTGATAGGTTAATTTTCCTTCCTTTCATAACCTCTAGGGGGAGACTTGAAATCCAAGACTCGGTTGGATAATATATTGATGATGTAAGCAGTTGTCATAACCCTTTGGGACCAAAATCTCTTTGGTACATTCATTTGTAGCATTAATGCTCTAGTTTTTTTCAAATAAGTATGAGTTTTTGCGTTCAGTTACACTATTTTGTTGAGGTGTGTCAGCACAACTTGTTTGATGCATAATGCCATAAATGATCAAATACTGTTTCATGATATGAGACATGTATTCGGTGCCATTGTCAGACCTTAAGGTTTGAATTTTAGAGGAGAAGTAATTTTTAACAAGGTTATGAAAGTCCTTAAATACTTTCATAACTTCATTCTTAGACTTTAAAAGATACAACCATGTGACTCGAGAGAAATCAACAAAAATCACAAAATACTTATAACCATCAAAAGATTCATTAGTTAGTCTCTATACATCTGAATGAACTAGTTCAAAACACTTACTAGCCCTAGACAAGGAAGAATTAAAAGTCAATCTAGTGGCCTTAGACAAGTGTCAAGTTTCACGTGCAATTGCATCATTTCCTAAGTTTGGAAATAAAGTTGACAAAATTAATGGAGAAGGTTGAGCTAAACATTGATGCCATAATTGCTCTTGGATATGTAATAGAGACCATCTAAGTAAAACCTTTCACCAATCGTCTTTTTGGTGGCATAATCCTGAAAAATGACATTGTGAGGAGAAACAATGGCTAAACAATTCAAGGTATTTGTAATTTTTCCTACAGACATAAGTTGGAAGGGAAATTGTGGTACATATAAAACCGTCAACTTGATTTTATCTGACATTAATTTTATTTTTTCCTTTCCTAAAACATTTACATTCTCACCATTTGTAATTGAAACTTGAGAAGGATTTGCTAATTTTTCAAACTTATGAAACTTTGACACATGGTTAGTCATATGATCTGTGGCACCTGAATCTACAACCCAAAAATCATGCAATATATTTATTTTGAAAGCATTTTTAAAGGCTTTTATGATACTTTGTATGTCTCCTTGTGGTATGAGTTTTGTATCTGCCAAGAAACCCACAAACTTGCCTAGCAATGTTGTCGAGTTTCCTTCTTCTATGCTATCTACACAATCAATTCTAGTTCCTCACGTCTTGCTTTCAAGATACAACATAAACTTATTCATGAGTTCATCTGGATTCGCTGTGAAGTTCTTGAATGGATCAGACCCATTAGAGCTAGAGACAAAATCATGATTTGCACGATATGCAGTACGATTCACTTTCTATAATCCCGTGTCCTTTATAAAATCAATCTTTAGTTCTGGATGTAGAATCCATCATGTGTCCTTAACCTGACCCATATAGTTACAGTGTTACACTTCAAGTTTTGATGCTTCCCTTTGTACTTCATCTCGGTGGTTATATAGGCTTTTGCCTCAAGTGCACTAGCCATTGTACCCTTGTTCATGAATTTCCTCCTTACTTCTTCACGTTGAATTGTCGCACATACACTTGTGAAGGAAGAAAGTTCAGTATTCAAGAGTATGTGACATCGTATATCTTCATATGTTGAATCGAGACTAGACAGAAGTTGAAATATCTTATCTTCTTTCGCTCTCTTTCGTAGCAGAGCTACATCGGTTGTATGAGGATGATATATTTCCAACTCATTCCACATGTTTTTCATGTTTTCTAAGAGTTGTACAAAAGACTTTCCATCTTATTGCAGATCTGAGATGTCATTCTTTAATTGAAAAACTTATGTAGCATTGTTTTGACTACTATACATTTCCTTGACCGTCACTTATAGTTGGTATGCAGATTCGGAGTAATTGAATATTTCAACCAACTTACGTTTCATGAAATTTCGGAGCCATGACATAATCAATTGATCCTTGTTAATCCAAGATTCATAGGTTGGTGAGGAAACATCATGTACTTCGATGTTTCCATTTATGAACCCCAACTTGGACCTTTCACCTAGAGCTAGAGACATTGTTCTTGACCAAGGTAAGTAATTAAACCCATTCAACAAGATTGAGCTTAATCTTTAATTTGGGTTGATATCCACCTCATGCATATTCATGAAAAAAAATACCAATGAACTTTTAGCTTCTGATCTTAACGACTTGTCTTCAGTCATTTCGAAGATTGAAGATGCTAAGATAATAATAAAGCAAAAGCAAGTTAATTTTCCTGATACCATGTTGAAAAACAAGAAATAACTCTACACAAAAGAGTTCTCTAATTTGTATTATTTTATTTATGTTTTTATTACAATTGTATAGTTATATATAGGAAAATTTTATTCCTTCGATTACTTTTTGAATTAAGTATTACTTGATTTACTAATTGAATTAAAGATTTTTTGTTTTATTTTTTGAATTAAGATTCTTGTTTTATTTTTTGAATTTAAAAAATTAAACTTTTTTTCTTTATTCCTTGAAATAATGGTTATATTGGGGTATTGGGTTAAGAATCTGAATATGTACTCAAGATTTAATATTATGTATTGTTTTTAGGACTTTGTGGTGCACTAATTCTAAAATTGATGAATTCGAGCTCCACAATAGACATTATTTGTAATCTGCTCTATTTGTAATTGTCAGTTTAGAGATCCCATTTCCAACCTCCCAACCTAAAAGTGGAATAATTTTATTGAAGAAAAAATATCCTATATTGAATTGAACAATTTGAACTAGTCGCCTAGTTTATTTTAATTTGGTCTTTTGCTTTCCTCCAATTCTAATTACGTCCCACAAAACTTCCAAAGACGAACCAAATGTTTAAATTATTAAGAATATATGTGTTTGAAAGATTTTATGAGATATAAATTAAAATTAATTTCCCTTGCTTTTAATTTACTGTCCTGATGCTTAATGTTTTTGAAGGTCAATAGCAATTGTCTCCTATAACCTCCACCGACAATATTAAATCACAATGATTACCACACTTGAACTTGAACATGAACAGAAATTAATACAAAAATGTAGTTCAAATTAAGAATCAACAATGAAAATAACATTATAAGTAGGCCTACAATTTCACTTCTCATTCACGTTTTTAGACCCAACAAAAGCTGCAAAGGTATGAGAGAAGGAAACTATTGACGCCTAGTCTCTATAACAATGTAATTGATGTTAAAATCAGAGGGAGGCAAAAATAAATATAAAAAGAGAGCGAAGAATGATGCTTAGGGAAATAAATCATAAGTCTATATATTCAGTGTGTCACTCTATTTTTCACTAATGTTTATAAAATATATAGACATAATGTCTATTTTTCAAGCAACAATATTCCATCTTCTCAGCCATTTTTGTTCACTTGTTTGTTATATTGTGACACATAACAGTAAAATTGAACTCTTTGTTTATTACTATATTATGGGAAAATTTGCCCAAAATTAATAAAAAAAAAAGAAAAAAGTATTATATAATTTATTCTGTTTATATCATTTGAACATTTTGATCACATAACACGTAAGTCACCCTAAAAAATAAGATCACATAATGACTTTTTTAAATAACACGAGAAAATAAGATAACGTAACTTTGAATTTAAGTGATTAAAGTATTAAAAATTTTAAAAATCAAGTAATTTATGTATCTCTCGTAAAAAAAACAAGGGATCAAAATATGCTAATGATACAAACAAAACAAAATGATTTTAAAAACTAGTCACCTAATTTAAAATTATGTTGATAAACCAGCTAAGAACGCCACCCCAGTAGCCGGTAACCATGATGATCCATATATAAATTGTGACACAGTAAACCTATTTGCCTCCATTGCGGATGTAATAACCCTATACCCGGGCCATTTTACCCGTTGCGATAGGGCCGCTCCAGGCCCACTATTCATGTATTCACCGTAGTATAATGTATCCAATGCAAATGTAGCATTCCACTCTAACCATCCATGTGGATGTATATGATCGCCCATATTTGACATCATGTATACGGTTCTAGAGTACATTTTCCATGGGCGACCTAGATAAGTCGAGATACTACCCTTTGAGGCCTCAAGATCTGGGGTAGCAAGGATCTGACATGCATGAATTGAAATTCCAGTATTTTGATTTGGGTCTTTTCGATTTTGGGCGGTGATGGTATTTTTTTGTTGGGCCATGGGCTTTCGAGCATAAATGCTACAATTTTGGAGCACAACAGCTGCATTACCAAAAATGAAATCTACTGTGCCATAAATGTCACACTCACGAAAGAATTGTCGATTTGAGTGGACATAGAGCGTATCTTGGTATCCAATAATGTTGCACCTGTAGACCACGGCATGATCAGCCCCAAGCCGGAGGGCAACAGCTTGATGCTTGTTGGGGCCGGCCCTATTCTCAAACGACATGTCACGTGCAATAAAACCAGCTCCGGTAGCAGCTGCAAGTATCAAGGACAAAAACTCAGTTAATAAATTTGATGATTAATTAATACAAACAACAGTCTTGATAAATAACGTGGGCAATAACGAGTTAGGATATGTAGTTTCAATTAATGCCCTTCTTCATAGGATATAGATGCTCGTGACCCACCAGTACCACATGCATCCATGATGTGGACATGATTTATTCTTTGAATCATAGCCAATAAACAAATTGTAGGATAATTATGTGTTTTTTTCTTCTTCTTTTAAATAACTTCATTATTAATAAGAGATGGAATCATAGATTTTCTATACATACATTTGAGTTAGGTGTTATTAACCCACAAACTCATATACTAAGATAGTGATGTTATCCATTGTATTGGATATTAGTTCTTAATTCAAAGAATAAACACAAGGACCTTAATTCAAGGAATAAAACAAGGAGCTTAATTCAAGGAGTAAAACAAGGAATCCTTAATTCAAGGAGTAAAACAAGGAATCCTTAATTCAAGGAGTAAAACAAGGAATCCTTAATTCAAGGAGTAAATCAAGGAATGCTTAATTTAAAGAGTAATTGAAGGAATAAAATTTCCTTATAAATAGCTATACAATTGTAATGAAAATATGAAGAAAATAATACAAACTAGAGAACTCTTTTGTGTAGAGTTATTTCTTGTTTTTTCTACATGGTATCAGAGCAGTAAAATTAACTTGCTTCTGCTTTATTATTATCTTAGCATCTTCAATCTTTGAAATGGCTGAAGACAAGCCGTTAGGATCAGAAGCTGAAAGTTCATCAGTGCTTTCCTTCATGAATATGCATGAGGTGGATGTCAACCCAAATCAAAGATTAAGCTCAGTCTTGTTGAATGAGTTTAATTACTTGCCTTGGTCAAGAGCAGTGTCTCTGGCTCTAGGTGGAAGGTCCAAGTTGGGGTTCATAAATGGAAGCATCGAAGTACCTGATGTTTCCTCACCAACCTATGAATCCTGGCTTAGTAAGGATCAGCTCGTTATGTCATGGCTCCTAAATTCCATGGAACGTAAATTAGCTGAAATATTCAGTTACTCTGAATCTGCATACCAGCTATGGGAGACGGTCAAGGAAATGTATGGCAGTCAAAATAATGCTGCACGAGTTTTTCAATTAAAGAAAGACATCTCAGATCTGCAACAAGATGGCAAGCCTTTTGTACAACTCTTAGGAAGCATGAAAAGCATGTGGAATGAGTTGGAAATATATCGTCCTCATACAACTGATGTAGCTCTGCTACGAAAGAGAGCAGAAGAAGATAAGATATTTCAACTTTTGTCCAGTCTGGATTCAACATATGAAGATATACGATGCCATATACTCATGAATACGGAACTTCCTTCCTTCACCAATGTATGTGCGACAATTCAACGTGAAGAAGTAAGAAGGAAAGTCATGAACAAGGATACAATGGCTAATTCACCTGAGGCAAGAGCCTATCTAACCAACGAGAGGAAGTACAAAGGGAAGCATCCAAACTTGAAGTGTCAACATTGCAACCATACGGGCCATGTTAAGGACACATGTTGGATTCTACATCCAGAATTAAAACCTGATTTTATAAAGGATAAGAGTTTACAGAAAGTGAATCGTACTGGACTCCGTGCTAATCATGTTTTTGCCTCTACCTCTAATGGGTCTGATCCATTCAAGAACTTCACAGCGAATCCAGCTGAACTCATGAATGAGTTTATGTTGTATCTTCAAAGCAAGACAAGAGGAGCTAGAATTGACTGTGTGGATAGCATAGAAGAAGGAAACTCGACAGCATTGCTAGGCAAGTTTGCGGGCTTCTTGGCAGATACAAAACTCATACCACAAGAGGACATGCAAGGTATCATAAAAGCCTTTAAAACTGCTCTTAAAATAAATATGTTGCATGATTTTTGGGTTGTAGATTCAGGTGCCACAGATCATATGACAAACCATGTGTCAAAGTCTCATAAGTTTGAAAAATTAGCAAATCCTTCTCAAGTTTCAATTGCAAATGGTGAGAATGTAAAGGTTTTAGGAAAGGAAAAAATAAAATTAATGTCAGATGAAATCGAGTCGGCAGTTTTATATGTACCTTCCTTTCCTTTCCAACTTCTGTCTGTAGGAAAAATCACAAATACCTTGAATTGCTTAGCCATTTTTTCTCCTCACAATGTCATTTTTCAGGATTGTGTCACCAAAAAGACGATTGGTGAAGGGTTTTACTTAGATGGTCTCTATTACATATCCAAGAGCAATCCCAGAGGGTTTCAAGCTAAGTTTAATCCTATCCAAGATAATCAATTGTGGCATCAACGTTTAGCTCACCCTTCTCTACCAATTTTGTCAACTTTATTTCCAAACTTAGGAAATGATGAAATTGCATGTGAAACTTGCCACTTGTCTAAAGCCACTAGATTGCCTTTTAATTCTTCCTTGTCTAGGGCTAGTAAGTGTTTTGAACTAGTTCATTCAGATGTATGGGGACCAATTAATGAATCTTTTGATGGTTATAAGTATTTTGTGATTTTTGTTGATGATTTCTCTCGAGTCACATGGTTATATCTTTTAAAGTCTAAAAATGAAGTTATGGAAGTATTTAAGGACTTTCATAATCTTGTTAAAAATCACTTTTCTTCTAAAATTCAAACCTTAAGGTCTGACAATGGCACCGAATACATGTCCCATATCATGAAACAATATTTGAGCATTCATGGCATTATGCATCAAACAAGTTGTGTTGGCACACCTCAACAAAATGGTGTAGCTGAACGCAAAAATCGGGACTTACTTGAAAAAACTAGAGCATTAATGCTACAAATGAATGTACCAAAGAGATTCTGGTCCCAAGGGGTTATGGCAGCTGCTTACATCATCAATAGATTACCCAGTCGAGTCTTGGATTTCAAGTCTCCTCTAGAGGTCATGAAAGGAAGGAAAATTAACCTTTCACACCTTAGAGTCTTTGGTTGCATCTGTTTTGTACATATTCAATCTCATCATCGAGATAAATTGGATCCTAGAGCTGTTAAATGTATTTTTCTTGGTTATTCATCTACACAAAAGGGATATAAGTGTTATGATCCCCAACTTAGGAGATTAATTGTGTCTAAAGATGTTCGATTTTATGAAACTAACCCTTTTTTTAGCAAGTCACATGAAATCACAAGTCAAGGGGATGACATCTTGGATGTGTTTCCATTACCAATAATCGAACTTAAGGCTCCACAACAACAAGATCCCAGCTATGTCAACATTGATGCATCTCTCACTGAAAGTAACAATGAAGGGTCTCGTCTTAATGGTACACTGCATGAATATGGTGATAATCAAGATGATCCTCACAATATGGTACAAGATGTGAACGAGTGTGAGATAACTCCTTCTGCTCCACGACGTAATCCAATGCGTGTTAGGCAACCTCCCACAAGACTTCAAGACTTTGTCACCTACAAACCCACACATCCCATCTCAAATTATGTGTCATATAAGAGAGTGACACCAACCCATGTCGCATTCCTCAGCACTATATCGAGTTACAGTGAGCCTCAAAACTTTCATGAGGCCAACAGCCAAGAGGTGTGGAAGGAAGCCATGCAAGAAGAACTTAAAGCACTAGATCAACACAACACATGGAGCATCACCAAACTTCCAAAAGGCAAGAAAGTTGTGGGTTGCAAATGGATCTATAAGCTCAAATTCAAGTCAGATGGATCAATTGAGAGGTATAAAGCAAGATTGGTGGCTCGGGGATTCACTCAAACATTCGAGGTGGATTACAAAGAAACATTTGCACCTGTTGCAAAAATGAACACAGTAAGAGTGTTACTGTCTGTGGCTGTAAACAAGGGGTGGTCCATGTACCAAATGGATGTGAAGAATGCATTCTTGCATGGTGATCTCAAAGAAGAAGTCTATATGAAATTGCCACCTGGGCATCCTCAAAGCAATGAACTGGATTTAGTGTGCAAATTGCACAAATCCATTTATGGTTTGAAACAGTCCCCACGAGCTTGGTATGCCAAGCTAAGCTCAGTTCTCACTAGTGTTGGTTTCAAAAGCAGCAATGCCGATTCCTCACTATTTGTTCGCACAGGAGCTATGGGCAAATTGGTTGTGCTGATTTATGTAGATGATCTGATAATTACAGGTGATAATGCTGACGAGATTTTCAACCTCAAACAGTCCCTCAGACAAAGGTTTGCAATTAAATACCTTGGGATATTGAAGTACTTTCTTGGTATAGAAATGGCAACCTCACACAAGGGACTCTTTCTTAACCAAAGGAAATATGTCCTAGATTTGCTTAAGGAAGCTAACATGAGCGATGCTAAACCAGCCATTACCCCTCTTGACAGCAAGCTCAAACCTAGCTTGAAGGGCACGCCACTCAGGGATATAAGTTATTACCAACGACTGGTTGGTAAGTTGATCTACCTAACAATCACCAGACCTGACATCACATATTCTGTAAGTATTGTGAGCCAATTCATGCACTCCCCAACACTTGAGCATTTGACCCTTGTTAAAAGGATCTTACGCTACTTAAAAGGATCAGTGGGTCGTGGTATTATCATGAAGAAGAATGACAACACACAAATCATGGGGTATTGTGATGCTGATTGGGCAGGGAATGCAATTGATCGCAAGTCCACCACTGACTACTGTACATTTGTCGGTGGAAACTTGGTCACATGGAAGAGTAAGAAGCAAACTGTCATTGCCAGATCAAGTGCCGAAGCAGAATATCGTGCAATGGCTTCAACTGCGTGTGAGTTGATATGGCTTAAAGGTCTTCTGTGTGATTTAGGTGTTCCTACAACTCTTCCTATGTCCTTATTTTGCGACAATCAGGCAGCTATGCATATAGCATCAAACCCAGTGTTTCACGAGAGGACGAAACACATTGAAGTTGATTGTCATTACGTTCGTGAACAAGTTCAATCACAGGTGATTCAGACACATTATACAAGAAGCTTCGACCAACTGGCTGACATCTTCACCAAGCCCTTGGCTTCTCATCAATTTCAACGACTTTTGTCCAAGCTTGGATCCATAAATCTTCTGGATCCAGCTTGAGGGGGAGTATTGGATATTAGTTCTTAATTCAAAGAATAAACACAAGGACCTTAATTCAAGGAATAAAACAAGGAGCTTAATTCAAGGAGTAAAACAAGGAATCCTTAATTCAAGGAGTAAAACAAGGAATCCTTAATTCAAGGAGTAAAACAAGGAATCCTTAATTCAAGGAGTAAATCAAGGAATGCTTAATTTAAAGAGTAATTGAAGGAATAAAATTTCCTTATAAATAGCTATACAATTGTAATGAAAATATGAAGAAAATAATACAAACTAGAGAACTCTTTTGTGTAGAGTTATTTCTTGTTTTTTCTACACATTGAAATCAACAACAAACTTGATAAGTTTTGGATCGCACTTAGAAAGGAAATCTTAAAAATTGTGGCAATAAAGGGTAGAAAATGTCGAATTTAACAAAAATAGATTGCATATCATACGCCACAGTCTAATTGTGAAAATATTGTCATATGATCTTCAAGTTGGGAACTGAAGAGTATTTTTGTAATTTGCCCATTAATTGGTGATTTCAGAAACCTCATCCACGTATCTCTTAAGCTATATTAGGAATAACTTTAATTCGAAACAAAAAGAAAAGCGACAGAAGGAGGTTTGATTGATGGATTGGGTTGAATTTGAGAAGGGTAAAGAGGTCCAATGAAAAATAGAGTTAGGGTGATGAGGTATGATTGAGTGGAATAATCTTAACTGCTTATACACATGATCTATGGTGATGACTACTTGTATTTTTATTTTTGTTGTGAATAAATAAATATTGGTAATTAAAATATAAGCAGAGAAAAATTATTTATTATTCATTAGTCTAGAAATGTTAGTCTAGGCTACTTAATTATAATATAAAAGAAAGATTAGTGAGAGATATTAAAAAGAAAATTTTGATATATTTTACGTCTTTACTCCTATTAATTAATTGATCTATACTGAAGTACACTAACATGTCTTGGTCAACCAATAATTCTTAAGGAGCAATGTACAAGGCACATATACTATTTTATTTTAAAAAAAAAATATTTTACTTATAATATTTATAAAATTAAAATTTTAACATAAAATTTAATTACGAGCTTTTTAGATTTTAAATTTGAGGATTTTTTCTTTAAAAAAACCTATTATATATTTAATAATTTAAATATATTTACATTCAAATAAAATAATTATTTATCATATTTATTTATTCACACATATATATATATATAGCTAAATAATAAAAAAAAACAAATTATACTTCTCTTTTTTAATTTTTTTTTACAATGTCTCTCCTAACATAAAATCCTAAATTCTCAACTCTTCGTAGCCAAATTAAGAAAAATGAAAAGCCTCTCAGCAAAAGCAAAAATGAAAAGCGAAACATAATGAGAATTTTACCGAAAGATGCGGTGTGGAATGTGGTCAATCCATCGAAAACGCTTTTACTACCAGATATTACTGTTTTACCCTTTCCATCTCCAATAAACATCAAGTTCATTTTCTTCTTTCCCACCTTCAAATTACTTTCTTGGTACCTGAAAAGTTAAACACTAGAAAATGACTTCTTCTTTTCTTTTCTTTTTTTTGCCGGTTCGCAACCGTAGAAATTGACTATGCAAATATCAAATTTTTAGCTTTTACATTTTCGTACCAATTTGTAAAGATTATTTTTTACTTTACAACAAAACAACACTATAGTAAGACATTCTTTTTTTTTTCTTTCCAAACATTAGTTAAAATTATTACATATTTATAACAAAAAAAAAAAAATTTGCTGAAGTATGATACCTTAACAAAGTATTATTTACTATTTTATTTATTAAGGTAAAACAAGTTTACTAGTTTTAAAAAAAAGATTACAAAAATTTATTTTGTTAAAATAATGAACTTATACTTCATAAGTGTAAGTTTATTATATTTACAAAAATTTAACCTAATAAGTAAAGATATAAGATATAATTTCATTAAAAATAACAAATTTAAACTACTATTCTTTTTATTTATAATATATAATAAGTCTTCGTTAGCTATGTTTTATGTCAAAGAAGACTTCGGAGAAGACTTAGAGCTCATTTAAACGTACTCCTAAAATGAAAAATTATAGAAGAAGTAGTTATGCATTTGGTAAAAAGCCATTAAAAGCACCTATATTTAATGCTTTTTAAGAATAATAGAGTTTACTTCTAAAAAAAATTCAATGTTTTTAAATGTGGAGGGTAAAAACTCTTAAAAAGTGGTTATAATTTTTATTGCCAAAAACAAATGTATTTTTTATACGGAGTCAACGAACTACTGTTTAAATGTATGAGCTTGACTCCGGGTGAGGAACTTGTATTTGTAAAAAAAAAAAAACACATATGGATCCTTCTAAAAACTTAATTAATTATTAGAATCCATTTTTATTAAAAAAATATCATAATTGTAATGCCTTTTACCATTGATTAAAAGCAGTAGAAATTCCAACCATGTAAAAAATCTCTTGTTAAAAGTTGTCACTAACAGTTTGACATATGGATCGCCTTTTAATTAAAAATATTGAAAACAAAAATAGGAAAATGAAAGCGAACTTTTCAAGCAGCGAGCTCACTAAGAATAAATTAACACACTCGCTGAATTCAACGAACCAATCACTCCAAACACCCATATTTTCTTTGAAAACTGCACCGACCCCCGAAATTCAGGCCACCTTCACTTCAAATTCTTAAGCTCAAAAACGAATAATGTCACTCAAAGTTGTTTTCTTTTAACTAATTATGAAAAACAGAAAAAAGCGCAAAGGCTATGCTAATGAATGCCACTTGAAAATGTTGAAAAATCTGTAGTTAGAATCTCATGAATGTGATTGTGTTTGTATTAAAAATAATTTAAAGGAAAGATAAAAACTTTTTGGATTTGGGAATTACCTTCCTTCCCTTACGTAGATAATCGTCCGTCGATTACTCTTCTCTGGTGCCTTCTTTATTGCCTCAGCTATCGTCTTAACCGTTCCTTTACCATCTTTCGATACAATTATATCCGCATGTATCGCCGATACTGGTAATGAAAGCAACTCTCTTTCCCTTTTCCTTAACCATTTCGGGAATTCCTCCACACTATTCTTGTCCGACATATCGGCATCCATCAATCTCCTCCTGTTCTGTATCGGAACCCCCGAGAAATCGTTATCGCCACTCGCCGAAAATATAGCGAGACAATTACTCACCAATTCCGATAAGTCCTTCATCCCCCCCATCATCTGATCCTTCACTTTCCCTTTTGTTTCCGAAAACCCCTCTGCACAAGTCTCCTGGTTAGTCATAGCCGCACTCAGCCACGTCAGCACGTCCTGAGTTGACGCGCCGTAGAGTGGCTGAGCCGGACCGGAACTTTGCGACGGTGAGATAGGATCAACGGAGGTGAGAGAGCGATAGAGGGCATCCACGGAGTCTTCTAGAAGCTCAAGACAGTCATCATAGGCCGATCGTACACGTGGATCCATCTGGAGATAGGAAATGCCTGAGGAGAAATAGAGAGCTTTGTTGATTCGGTGGAGAGTAATATTGAAGGAAATGTGGACGAGGTCTTGTTCGGAAGCGGACTCTGAACCAGGGTAGTCGAGTAGTGAGTCGACACAGAGACTCGGAAAGCGAGTTTTACTGCAGGTTCGGGAAATGGCTTGGGTGGGTTTTCGCTTGAGGGCTGGAGCTGAGGCTTTGGTTCGGAGTTTGATCATAAACACGGCCGAAGCTGCAGCTGCTACAATAAGAGCAATGGAGAGGACTGAGAGGAATATTAGCCTCTTGCGACCGGGTCGGGTTGGCGGTTGGGAGGTTGAAGTGGCGTCTTCTGGTAAGTTAGACCTCCTCAATGAACTTCCCGGGTCGGAGGGTCGGAGTCTACCGTAACCCATTTTAAGTTGTTTTGTTACGTTATTTGGTTTATATTTTATTGGAAAATGAAAATTGAAAGGGTTATAAAACGAAAGTAACTCTCTATATATACTCTAATGTATAACTGCAACGTGATGATGGAATTAAAAGAGGTTGGTGTGAGGTCTACGTAGAAGCAATTAGCTGGCTGCTACTTCATCAACATTCACGGTAAGAGAGTCCACTGTTTTAAAAGCAGTAATAAATGTGAAATAATTGGTTAATTTTGTTTAATAATAATAAAAATATATAATGTAAATATAATATATGTTTTTTAATAATTATAAATTTTAATTAATGTTAATATTATTGTTTTTAGCAAAGTGAGGTTATAAGATTTTGAATAGTGTGGTTTAGATTGAGATCTCTTAGCTCCTAAGCTATTAGTGGTGTTTGTTATATATGCTTGGGATTTTGATTAGCTCTTTGAATAATATGAGTTGATGTGTCAAGTAATTTTTTATAGAAGAAAAAAGGTGAGTTAAGTTTTATTAAATGAATATATAGTAAGAGACTTAAGAATGATAATAATTTATAATGATTAAATAAATGACTTTTAGTATTTACAGACATACATTCTTTATGTTTGGTATCAACGAAAAATTGGTACAGGAGTTGCATACTCTAAATATCCATAGTTACATGAACTCTCTTCTTATATAATTTTGGCCGTTAAAATTTGATAAACATATGATAATAATAATTCTATTTTTTTAAAAAAATATTTTATAAAAGAAAAAGTATAAATTTTTAAATATAAATTTTTAAGTTTTTTTATTATAATTAAAAATTCGGAATTAAATTTTTTGTATAGTCATTTGCAAGAAAATTCTTAAAAAAATAAATAAATATTAATAATTATTTTATGAGCACTATAATACAAACACGATATAAATGTTACTTTATTTATGACATAATAAATAACTTAAATATAACATGATAATATATTAACTTGTTTAATTAATATTCTTAATATTTAAGAAAGTAATTTTATATGATTATGATTTATACAACTTGATTGAATTTAATACGTATTTTTTATTTAAAAATAAATTATATTAATTAGATAATTTTTTTTAAAATGATATGAGATATAACCTAATATCGACACAGTGGTTAAAGGCGTAACACTAGATCCGTTCGTAAATGAATTGATTGTACTTGATATACTTATTAAATGTATAATCATGAACCATATAAATTGTCATTATTAATATATTTAAAGTAATTATATTATTTATTTTTAAAATATCAAAATAACTATTCATAGAGAATGTATTTATAATATAGACATGTTGGTATTTTGTGATTAGAACAATTGCATTATACACAAAAAAATATTAAAAAAATTATTTATAAAAAAATTATTTACCATATAGACATTTTGATATACATTAGTGTATAAAAAGAAGAAGAAAATGATCAATGAAAAAAATGTTATATGTAAAATATCAAAATAATAATAGAGTGTATTTATAATATAAACATTCTGGATATCAAGTAAAACCAAAGAAAAGTAAAAGTAAAAATAATTTATATTTGTTTAGCTATTTTTTAATTAATATGATATATGATATAATCTCGATACAACAATGATTAGTTCAACATAAATATAATCAAATCATAAATTAATTAATCATATTTAATCTACTTATTAAATAGATAATCATGAAAAATATAAACTATAGTTGATAATGAGATTAGAACAACTACATTATAAGCAATAAAAAACTAATTATTCATAAAGAATTTATTTATTATATAATATTTTCATATTTATTAATATACAAGAAAAAACAAAAACAAAAAAGAGATAAAATAGTCAATAACCAATCAAGTAAAACCAACAAAAAAAAGTAAAAAGTAAAAATAATTTGTATTAATTTATTATTATTATTTTTAAATTGGTATAACATATTGTAAGGTTTTTGAATGAATGATATTAGTCAACAAAATATTTATGTGTAATTTTTTTAGGGATATTTTTCAAGCCAAATAAACTATTGAGTCTCAACAATCACATATCAAATACACTTATGTTCCCGTACACGTTAGGTTTCATAATAGAAATATATGAACATTGTTTCAATAGGTCACTCGATTGATCGAATGGTGACTAGATTAATCAAACTTAATTAAAACTAACTAAATGAATTTTTAATATTACTATATCGATTGAAGCATTAACTTGATCGATCGAGCACTAGATCGATCCATTTATTTATAATTAATTAATTATTCCATTAGATTGACCAAGTTATTCATAGTTGATAAATCGAGCTTGATTAGATCAATCAAGTGGCCATACTCGATCGATCAAGCTAAGTCTAGATTGATCGAGTGACCAAATTTTCAAATTTAACGTAATTTTTACTCAAATCAATTAATATTTTTACTATATTATTCTTATGTTTTTAAACTCTTTTAAATACTTTTAAGGATAGTTTCGTAATTAACCTTTGACCAAATATTTTTACTCATATTATTTAATCGTACTATTTGTTCACAATTTTATTAACTATATAAAAGCTAAATTGTACTTATTCTCTCTTATTTTTTTAAAATTATTAAAGTAAGTTTTTTCATTAAGTTAATTTATCAAACATTTGAGGTGTATTTAATGGATTAATAAGTCTACTATAATTGAGGTATTGCACTCTTAAATTGATTATTCTATAATTACTAGTTATTTTTTATTTATCTGATATATTATTTAAATCAATTAGTTAGGATTGTTAATTATTGAATCTGTTATAGGACACACACTTATACTTGTATTTATGTGCTAACTTTTCTAGTGATAGCGATACTGGTTTAATTAACTCATGTGGCTCGAGTTTATCGAAATGTTGGTCCGGATCCAAACACTTTTTCTTGTAGAGACTATAATGAAAGCAGTGACTTGTAAGTAGATTATTAAGTGACATTACTTGATGGGTAATTTGAGTCCTAGTCTTGTAATTATATACTTATTTTTCATAGTTGATAATTATATGATCTGGTGGACTGGTGTTATTTCTCTTAGGTTATTGGTATGACCTTAAGTTGTTTTCACCTAAAACTAGTGTGTTAATCTTTATATTTTTGTGTTACTTTATTTACACATGATTACATGCTTAATCTCTTACGAATTTTTAATTTTTCATACATTAATTAGATAATTAGATCTATAAATAAATACATAAACTTTTAGATATGACATGACAACAACTCGATATTGATTAATTTAACATAAATATGATCGATTTATAAATAAATTGACATTATAATGTCTAATGTATTAAGATTTTGTGAGTTTCACATGATAAGGAAAAAAATATGTGTTGTATCATAATTATTTTTTTACACCTAACTCTAATTAATATGATTAATTTTTATTCTATGAATGATTAATTCGTAAAATTAAAATGGTAATAAAAATAAAATTTAATGAAAATAATATAAGTATTATTATATTTTTTTGAACAGTTGAATCAAAATAATGATAGATATTAAAGTAAATTATATAAATGTATAATTAGAAAATAATAGTTTTGTTGAAAATTTGAGTTGAAAACGCCAAAGCCAAAGGCCAAAGGCCTAAAGGCCTTGCCAAATAAAACAAGCTCTCTCAAAGTTGTATTCTTTCTTTTTATATTTTCATTACAATTCTATAGCTATATATAAGAAGATTTACTAATTGAATTACTATTTGAATTAAACATTCCTTGATTTACTCATTGAATTAAGGATTCCTTGTTTTACTCCTTGAATTAAGGATTCCTTGTTTTTCTCCTTGAATTAATCCTTAAATTAAGGATGATAACTCCTTGATTTACTCCTTAATTTACTCCTTGAATTAAGGTTCTTGATTTACTCCTTAAATTAAGAAGTTAACACTCCTTAATTTACTCCTTAATTTTATCTCCAATACTCCCCCTCAAGCTGGATCCATAAGGTTTATGGATCTAAGCTTGCACAGAAGTCGTTGAAACTGATGAGAAGTCAAGGCAGCAAATGTAAAACTAATAAAAAAATGCTGATTACAATAGCAAAAAAAAAAAATATTATTGTTGTCGATATGTGACCTTTCCTTTTACCACAATACTTCCCCTCTACATTGGGCAGGTAGGAGCTGCAGGAGAGATTTAATCCATCATCGCCAAGAGCTTAGTTTCAATGTGGGACCTTTCCTTTTACCATAATACTCTTCCTCCACATCAGGTAGGTAGAAGCTGCAGGAGAGATTTAATCCATCATCGCCAAGAGCTTGGTTTCAATGTGGGACCTTTCCTTTTACCACAATACTCCTCCTCCACATCAAGTCGGTAGAAGCTGCAGGAGAGATTTAATCCATCATCGCCAAGAGCTTGGTTTGAAAAAAAAAAATAGAATAAGAAATCGCTCTGATAGAGTGTCAAACGCACTTTGAGCAAAGGAATAACAATTTTTTTTTTAAGAAGATCGACTTGCTCTGATACCATGTTGAAAATTTGAGTTGAAAACGCCAAAGCCAAAGGCCAAAGGCCTAAAGGCCTTGCCAAATAAAACAAGCTCTCTCAAAGTTGTATTCTTTCTTTTTATATTTTCATTACAATTCTATAGCTATATATAAGAAGATTTACTAATTGAATTACTATTTGAATTAAACATTCCTTGATTTACTCATTGAATTAAGGATTCCTTGTTTTACTCCTTGAATTAAGGATTCCTTGTTTTTCTCCTTGAATTAATCCTTAAATTAAGGATGATAACTCCTTGATTTACTCCTTAATTTACTCCTTGAATTAAGGTTCTTGATTTACTCCTTAAATTAAGAAGTTAACACTCCTTAATTTACTCCTTAATTTTATCTCCAATAAGTTTTTATTTTTAAATGAGAAAAAATGAAGAAATTTTTTTTATATAAGTATGTCAAAAGAATAATGCATTATAGTTTATTTATAGACGTGAGAAGAATGAGTATTCTTATTACTATTAAGATGTTTTATATTTATTATAAATTAACAATATTTTATATCATCTTTATTATATTTTATTACTTTCAATCAAAAACAATACTTCACTAGTCAGCCTTTAGAAGGAAATTACATTGCTAATAAGAGACATTCCAATTCTCTAAGAGATGATGATTAAAAGACAAAAAAATCGATGAAGAATAAGGAGTTATTCATGGAATTTTATGATTTCTCAACTGCATGCAAGATATGTCAGAGTTAGCTTGATTTCTCCCAACGCTTTTTAAGGAAAGCATTTTCTATACTATCCAGAAATCATATTTTTCATTAGTATGTAGTAGTAACTGTGATCTTGAAAAAAGAAAAGGAAAAGGAGATCTGGATAAAAAAGAGTGTAATATAAGAAAATGGTAATTTGATAATATATGGGTAATCCCTGTAGTATGAAGTATTAGAGCACGACAATTGAGTAGTGATTTCAATATATCGCAAAAATATTATAGATATAATATCACTACAAAAATAAATGAATTTTAAGATTATTTTAAATAAAAAAAAAGACTTAACCGTCTTTAAATAGGTGAAATTTTATGAAAAAAATTAGGTACAAGCAGGAATTCCACTACAATTATATATCACAAAAATAATATAGATACAATTTTTTTAAAGTAACGAGACCAAGTGACATCACGTCTAATCTACCAGAACAATAAAATAACACTAATGACCTAATATAAGAGACATGTATGGTCATGTGATTCCTACTATATATATATACACAAAGAAAACGCTTTGAATTATTGAAAAAATATAATTATAATAAATTTGTGAAATATTTTAATGTATCTGAATATGATTGTATATTATACTTATTTTAATGATTTTTTATTATTAAAATAGTACTTTTTTTCAAGTGATTTAAATGCAATTAAAACACAATAGTGAAAGGTTAAATTTATTTTGAAAATATTAAAGAAAAAAAATAGTATTCGAACAAAAATTACTTAAATATATATTTTAATTTTTTTTAAAATATAAATTCAATAAAATAGAAAAAATCATAAAATATTTATAATTTAAAGAAAATGATACAAACAATTTAATTTGTAAGACTTTTATAACACTTTTTTCTATAATTCACCCAAACTGACATGCAAATATTTTTTCGTATGAATTTTTAATTGCATGTGTTATAACGTAGAATTCATGCAAAAATTTCAATTTGTATGTTTATTCTAAGGTAAAACTCACACAAAAATTTCAATTTTTGTGTATATTGTATAGGAAAACTAACGCAAAATTTTAAAAAGTTAAATTTGCATAGGTTATACTGTAAAATGCACATAGATTTTTAAAAAATTAAATTAAATTTTATAAATTTAGTGCTTGTTAGAAAAGATAAAATGAAAAAAAAACTTGTTTGTGGATTGTACGGAACAAAATGAATGTAGATATTGAAAAAATAAACTTTTTGAATAAAAATTGGTGTTTTATAAGTGAAAAAATTTGTATTAATTATTTTGAAAAAATGACGCAAAATAAATGTGTTCCCAATTAATGGCGTTCTTATATTTCATAGTACAGAAAACAACACAAAACAAGTCCACTCTGCGTGCAAGAGGTATAAAGTCAGCTTACATAATACAAGAAGCAGCCAAAAATAAAAATATCAATATAAATTGGGGCTTATTCTCTTATTTTTCCTTCTTCTTCCTGCTTACTTTTAGAGAAAAGTAAATTTTTTTTTTCCTTTCTTTCACTTCAATAAAATAATATTTTTGTGTTAATTCAAAGATATTATTTGAAATATAAGAGTTTTAGTCTTCACATCATACTACCAAATAAACCACTATTTTCTTTCACTTCGAATTCTCAAAGTTTCCATTATAACATGTTTCCTACCGTAGAGTTCAATTAATTACTTTGTATCAAATCAGTTACATATGTTCTTAGCGTTTATGATTAAATTGATGAATTAGCTTTGCATTATATATAATTGCTTATATGAACACTTTAACTCAAACAAAACAATAATGAAAATGTTTAATTTATAGCCATGAGTTAGGTCAACATCTTTTTTTGGTCTAATTTAAGCATCGGTTAATTATAGACGGGTGATCGACACTTTATAGTAAACCCCTAGCAACATAATTAACATAAAAATTAATATATGTTTTTATAAAAAATATTGATATATATATCAAGTAACATTTTAAGAAAAATATGTCATTGATTAGATATAAAAATATGAATTTATAATGATAAAATATTCGGTGTGATCACTTAAACATCAATTATTGATTAGATGTAAATTAAATTAAAAATATATGATGGTAAAGTATTTGTGTAATTATTTATATACTAACAAGAGATAAATAATATTAAAAAAAATTGTCAATTAATAATAGATATTAATGATTTATTGTTAAAGTAATATTTTACTAACTTTGTCTACTTTTCCAACTAAATCTCAAATTTTGGTATTTTTATACCCTAAGTAGATGTATTTTTTTTTTATATTGGATGAAAAATATCTCAAAATTGCAATCTTAATTTATGTTCATGGTGATGATATATGCCTTGTACTTTATCATATGTACATCATATATAACATGTACATATGTATAACTTTTACACATTGAATTTGACATAAGTTTTATACTTTGATTAAAAAATTTACAATTGTGTGCCTCAAATTCAAATTTTGAAGTAAATATGTAAAAAAAGAAAAGAAAAAAATATTTCAAATTATAAGAAGATTAAAAGTAAAACGATCAAATTAAGTGCATAATGATAAAAAAGTTAGGGATTATTTATTTACTAATAACTTAGGTAACAAAAATATTTAAAGAAATAGAAATTTAACTAAACTTTGTTATTGAGGGTTTTGTTGACATAAGTATTACGAGTTTCATAATCTTAAAATTAAATTAAGATTAATTTAATAAATATATAGATTCATAATTTTTATAATTTTTATTATAATATTATTTTTTATTAATACGATATTTATATTTTTTTTTATCAAAAACACATAGTTTTTATAACTAAAATAGTCAAAAATTATAATTGTTATCATATGCATCTTAAATTATTTCAATTGAAGTTTTGTAAAGTAAAAAATTTTATTTTTATTTTGACCTTAAATTATGTTAATTTTATTTTCTTTAACTGTTATCACTAAACTTTTGGAACATTTTCATGGGCGCTTAATTAATTAGCGGGTTGACATTGTTTAATAATTCCTTTTTACGTTATTATTAATTGTTTACAACTCACTCTTTACCACTGCCCTTCCTTTTCCTTGTCATTTTTTTTCTCCCACCTCCGGTTTTTATTATATGATATCATTATTTATATAATTTTATTTTTATTTCAATCTAAAAAATAATATATTATTTACATCATAAAAAGATATATATATTCTCATTTTTTTAGAATGAAGGAAGAGCACATTCCTTTTTATTTTTTTAAAAAATAAAATTTTAAATATAATATTTAAAAAATTATAAAAAAATTATATGCATAAAATTAATTTATGTTCATCTTAAATTTTAAATTTTTAATACTCAAAAATTCATTATAACTCCATAATTTAAACATATTTTATACTAACTTATATATGTATTTTTAATTAAAAATAAAAATAATTAATAATTAAGTAATAATATTTTTTACTATTTATAAGATATCTCTTAAAATTAAATTTTAAATCTGTCATTTTTTTTAATGTATAAAAAAATATATCTTTTATATTATATTTTCAATTCATAAATATATATACGTGTGTATTTTCAATTAAAAAAAGAGAGAATAATTCATCTTTACAAATTAAACATAACGTACTGAAAATTCATATAATTCAAATTTAAATGTTTAATTTGTATAAATTTAAACCATTTTTAAACGATTTAATATGCAACGATCCAAAACATTTTGGTAAGTATAATACGACAAAGTTTATTATTTAATATTAGTTATATTTAAGTATATTTAATCACATTTTATATTGAACGACCAGACAACATCTCATAATATAAAGAAAATATTTACGAGTATTAAGGCATTAATTATTGATATGGTATGTAAACATAATTTTATATTAATTATAATTTTTATTTTTTTATATTAATTTTTTTAACATCATTCTTGCCAATATTGATAGAGTTCCAAGTAAATATAACATGTTAAAATGTATTCAAATAAATTAAGTTTAAGACATTCAAAATAATACTTATTAGTTCAATATTTTGATTTTGATTTGATAGATTATGTTTATTTTAAATATAAATGTGTTATTTTGAATATTCTTAGAATAAATTTGAGTATTATTGGTTGTTATTTTTGCTGTTATCTTTTTATTAAAAATGTAAGTTGGGCAACACAAAAGCATCCAAACTTTATCCCAAAAAATTAATATTTTTTGACATTTAAAAAAAATCATCTTAATTTTAAAAATAGACAAAAATAAATGATGTTCATTTTTTTTTAAATTTAGTTGGTTTTTAAAAAAGTCATAAAAAATTTAATTGCTTCAAAAAAGGGAAAAAAAGTTGTCGTATGTTCTTATTTCGTCAGTTTTCCTACGATGGAAAAAACTTTCATTTTGTTCGGTTAAAAATTGACAAAATCAATCTTTTTTGTTCTGGTGGTTATTATTTTTATTATGTACCAATAAATATTAAAATATCTCATTTATTATTTTAATAATTATATTATGTATTAATTTTATATTTACTCTTACATAATTATTTTAATCAATATTAAAGATGATAATACATACAAATTATGTTTATCCTTTTAATGAATCGGTTAAGTTCGTTCGATTCTTTTATGAATACATTATATTTATATTGAACTAACTATTTTTCATAATGAGATCATGTTGTATATATTCTATATCAATTCAAAAAATAGTTTATTAATACAAATTATTTTTATACAAAAAAAAAATATAAAAATATTTATTAAGTTAGATAAGTCATGTATCTCGTGTTATATTTCTTAAATAAAATAAAAATATTAATTAAATAATTTAATATATGTTTTCATGTTATATTGATCCTATGCATAAAATGAAGTTATATAAATCTTATTAATATTGTGTCAAGTCACTTATATTTATATTATGTTTAGATTATATTGTTCACAAAATAATTTTTATTGTACATTACTCTTAAACAAAAAATTAATTAATTAATTATTTTAAGAATATTCATGTAAAATGTTTTTTATAAAAAAAATTTAACATTAATTTTTTATCTTATTATAATAAAAAAAATAATAAAATTTATATTTAAAGTCTTTATTTTTTAAATAAATTTTTTTAAAATAATAATTACTATTATTGGATAATTAATAGTAATATATAATTATTAGTGTTAGAAACTGAGAACTAACTTAATCCAATAAGATCTTATTGAGTCAAGGATTGACCAAGCTTATAAGAAGTACTATTGCTAAATACCTGTTCGATGTGAGACTGAAGAAAACTTAATAGCCCTCTTTCACACGGGTAGATGTGTTCTCACAAAGCTACGGTGATACTATTAAGGATAAAGTCTAAGTCACAAATCAAGTCAGGCTCAACTCTGATACCATGTTAGAAACTCAGGTCTAACTCAACCCAATAATATCTCAATGAGTTAAGGATTGCCCAGACTTATAAGCGGAAGCATGGTCCTATGCCTGGCTGATGTGAGACTTAATGAATCTTAACAGCCCCCTCCACACGGACAGAGGTGGTCTTAGTTGTGAGCCACGGTAAGACTGTTAAGGAGCACCCAAATCACCACAACAGGTGAATCACCCAAGTCAGCAAGCTCTGATACCATGTTAGAAACTCAGGCCTAACTTAACCCAATAAGATCTCATTGAGTTAAGGGTTGCCCAAGCTTATAAGTAGCATTATTGCCTAACGCCTGACCAATATGGGACTGAAGGAAACTTAACAGCTTTCATTCACACGGACATAGGTAGTCTTACAAAGCCACAATGAGACTGTTAAAGATAAAGCCGAAGTCATCAATCAAGTCAGACCTAACTATGATACCATGTTAAAAACTCAAGTCTAACTCAACTCGATAAGATCTCATTGGGTTGGGTTAGGCCTGAGTTTTTAACATGGTATCAGAGCCTACTGACCTGGTTAATAATGCGTCTATTGTGGTGATTTGGGCGCTCCTTAACAATCTTACTGTGACTCACAATTAAGACCACATATGTCCGTTTGGATGGGGGCTGTTAATATTCATTAAGTCTAGGCATATAACCAGGGGCTGTTAAGTTTTCTTCAGTCTCACATCAGCCAGACGTTCGGCAATAGTATTGTTTATAAGTTTGGGCAACCCTTGACTCAATGAGATCTTATTGGGTTAAGTTATGCTTGAGTTTCTAACATGTTATCAGAGCTTACTGACCTGGTTGATGCTTCTGTTGTGGTGATTTGGGTGCTCCTTAATAGTCTTACCATGACTCACAACTAAGACCACATCTATCCGTATGAAGAGAGGTTGTTAAGATTAATTAAGTCTCACATAAGCCAGACATAAGACCATGTTTTCACTTATAAGTTTGGACAATCCTTAACTTAATGAGATCTTATTGGATTGAGTTAAGCATAAGTTTCTAACATGATATCATAACTGAATCTGATTTGATCGGTAACTTGGGTTTTGTCCTTAACAATTAGAATTTGAGATAGATACTCGTCAAAAAACTAGGATTGGTATAATTATTATACACATTGAGTTAACATCACAACTTTTCTTTGAATATATTTATAAATAATATTGTATTATATTTATTAATTTTTATGATAAATTTATTATAAATAGACGTTTTAAATATATAGAGTTATAAGTTATTTTGTGATAACAATATGCATGGAAATGTATAACAATATGCAATAAATAAAGATTTTGATAGGTAATTGTCACTATCCACCGATATTTACTTCCTTTAAAGTTTTATTTCTATAGATAGTCGAGTCATATATAATTAAAAAGGCATATGACTAGAGTTGACTTGGTATCATTAGAATATTATAATTTTTTTATAAATAAAATTTTATGTTCAATCTTTTTCTATTCTATGTACACATGTTATTTTTAATATAACATATATATATATATATATTAAAATAAATTTAAAAATTAAAATTGCGTGAAAAAATAGATAATTTAAAAATAAATTTTAAGATGCAATCCATCTAGGGGTGTCTATAAACCGGTCCGGATCGGACTAAACCGTAAAATCAGACCGAATCGAACCGGATCAAACAGTTTTACAAATCAAACGGTCCAGTTTGTATTTATTAAAACTGTTTTTCAAACGGTCTGGTCCGGTCCGGTTCAACCGAACCGGGCTAGTTTAATAAATATATTAGAATTTTCACATTATTTTTCATTAAAGATGTCCAAAAAACCGAACCAAACCGGAAACTGAATCGGATCGAACGGTTTTATAAATCAAACGATCTGATTCGATCCAGTCCGAGTAATATAAACGGTCTAATCCGATCTGATATTTTTTTCCAAAATTAGATCGAACCGGATCGTTAGACACCCCTAAATTTCCACCCACCTAATTTGATGTTCGTATCTCATATTAAACATGACAAAAATTGTCTCATAAATTTGGCCTTTAATCATGTAGGTGAAATACCTGCCTCATACCAGATTTTATTTTATGTAATGATTTCTAATTAAGTTATATTAATTATTTTTTAATTTAAACTTTTTTTATTAATTTTCTTTTTATAAAATAACACATTGATTAAATATAATATTATAAGAAAGTTGATAAAAAGTGTAACGGTATTCACCTATTGAGTTCATCTTCACATATTTCTGGTAGACTTTAACGTGATATCATAACTTGAATTAATTAAGTCAATATTTTTGAACCTTATCTCAAAAAATAAATAAAAATAAACTTTGTAAAAATAAAAATAAAAAAAATAAATAATTCAAATAAAACAAAATATAATAAAATAATTTAAAAATATAAAGTAATTAGTTTTACAATAAATAAATACTCACAATTTGATGTGGACATTAAGAATAATATTTTATATTGATTAAATATAATTATATGATAGAATTTATAAAGAGTGATTGTTTTCAACTATTGAGTTAAATTTTTGAGATTAAAAAATGCAAAATTATTGTAGATTTTAACATTTCTTACATTAATTTTATTATAAAATAAAAGTAAAAAGTAAAAATTTCAAGGAAGGGTATTTATCCATTACTAGTAAAACCAAAATAAAAAAAGCACCATTCAATTGCTTACAATCGTTTTAATTAATATTAATTTTATTTTACATATATAGTTTTATTTTTTACTTTAGAAAAAATATATTATTTTTTTAATGATAAAAATGAGCATATAATTTTTAATATGATTTAAAAATAAACATATATTTTTTTATTAAACTTTTATTTATAAAGATACAATGGGCTAATGCCCCGTTTCACAAGAGTTAAAATCGTCATAACATTTTCTTAAAAAGAAAAATAATTGATGTGAGTTGTATATATGAGAGGAAACTATTAAGCAAATCACAACTAGGAATGGGCACGGGGACAGTTTTTGATATAATCGTCCCCGAACCGAATTATAAAATCTATAACCGAAACCGCCCGAAAACCGTTACGGTTCGGGGATGGTTTTTTACCCGTGGGTAACGATTTGGGACGGTTATGAAAAAAACCCCAGAAAAAACCGAAATATATATATAATTTAATTTATTAAATATATATAATTAATTTTTTATTTATAATTTAATATATAATTTAATTAATTAAATATAATTAATTTCGGGTACGGCGCGGGTACGGTAACCGAACCGTAACCGTTGTTTCATATTCGGTTTTTACCCAAAACCGTCCCCGTTCCCGAATTTTACCGATTAAAAACCGAACCGCCGGTTCGGATAACCGCGGATAACCAAACCCGTGGTTTTTTTGCCCATCCCAACTTCTTTGTAAATTTCATATGCTAAGCTAGATGAGTACAATTTAGAATCCAAGTAAGAATGGGCCAACCGTTGAACTATTATGTTAGTGGGTTGAGCCTAAATTAGTGGAGCATTGGAGATGGGCTTTTCTGGGCTCTAGTCTAAATTTGGATAGGAGAGGGATTTGTTTATTTCGAGTAGGTAATTTAAAAAAGATAAGCTAAAGACTAAAAATTATGGTGCAAGTTATGACATAATTAGATAGAAAAATAGATAACTTTCTTATTTTTTTTAAAAAAATTATGACATATACTCTAGGGACGGATCAATTCACCAGTGAAACATATCCTATTCAAACTTTCTATAAATAAATTTTTAAATATAATATTTATAAAATTATATATAAATTAATCATTAAAATATAATGAGATACATATATTATTTCAATTAAAAATAAATAATAACTAAAAAATAATTAATATTATTTTTTACTATATATACGATGTTTCTCTTAAATATAAATACTAAATCCGACACTGATATACACATCATATTTTTTGTTTATACAAAATATATACACATTTGTACAATTATGGAACTTAGTTAAGGACTATAGACATAGTTTTGCTTAGTTAGTGGATACATCATTCAACCTCGATGATTTTTTGAAAAAATTAATTAAATAGACATATTTTTTTATGTGTTATTGTATATGTTATTAATAAAATTTTAATATGTAAAAAATTTAAATTATTTTTTTCATTTTTCACGTACCTATTTTTACATTTTATTTTGATTATGAGTGATAATTCAAAATAAAACAAAAAAAATTGACTTAAAATAATATGCATATATATTTTTTAGGAGAGAATTATAGGTGGAATATGATATTGTTACTTAATGAAATTTTTGATTCTAACCATTCATTATTATAATAAAAAAATTATGATAATTGATGATTAAATCACCAATATTACCAACTAGGACATACAACATATAAATAAAACATAAATATTTTATCATCTTTTAGTTTTAAATATAAGTATTTTGTTTATAAATATTATATTATAATATTTATTATGTCTTACTTATAATATAATAATATCAGCTCAAATATATAACTTTGATCAATTTATAACAATAAAATTTTACATATATTTTTCATTGCATCAATGTCTTATAGTTTTGGAGTAATATAGCATATAATTGAGCATAATTATTGATAAAATATATAAAAGAAATATTTACGAGTATTAATGCATCAATTATTGATACAATATGTAAAAATAATTTTATATTAATTATAATTTTTATTTTTTATGTTAAATTTTTTAACACATTATAATATTTTATTAATGTCTTATAGTGTTGGAGTAATATAGCAAATAATTAAGCAACTTGATGAAATAAATGATGAGTGGGTGAAATCATTCTTGCCAATATTCTATAAAGGTCAAGTAATTATAATATAGCACATTGTATTCAGTTAAAATGTATTCAAATTAATTAAGTTTAAAACATTTAAAATAATACTTATCAGTTAAATATTTTCATTTTCATTTGATAGATTATGTTTATTTTAAATATAAATATGTTATTTTAAATATTCTTAGAATAAATTTGAGTATTATTTGTTGTTATTTTTGATGTTTTTTTTAATTAAAAATATAAGTTGTGCAACACATAAGCATCCAAACTTTATCCTAAGAAATTAATATATTTTTTCCTTGTTTTTTTAAAATAATCTCAATTTTAAAAATCGGCAAAAATAATTGATGTAATTTTTTTTTAAATTTAGTTGGTTTTTAAATAAGTCGGAAAAAATTTAGTCTATTCAAAAAAGGGCGAAAAAGTTTTCACCTATTCTTATTTCATCAGTTTTCCTATGCTGGTAAAAACTTTCTTTGGTCAGTTAAAAACTGACAAAATCAATATTTTTTGTTACAGTGGTAGATCTTTTGGTCGACATCCTTTCTTATTTCCTTTTTTAAATTTGTTGTTTTTGTTATATAAAAATAAATATTAAAATATTTTATTTATTATTTTTCATATTGAGATCATGTCGTATATATCCTATATCAATTCAAAAAATTATTTATTAATATAAATTATTTTTATGTAAAAATATTTATAAAAATATTTATTAAATTATATTAATGTATCTCATGTTATATATAATTAATTTCTTAAATAAAATAAAAATATTAAATAATTTAATATGTGTTTTCATGTTATATTTAACTTATATATTAAATATAGTTATATAAATCACTCATATTTATATTATGTTTAGATTATATTGTTTATAAAATAAGTTTTATTGTCGTTATTTATAAATAAAAATTATTTATTTATTTATTTTAATAGTATTCATGCAAAAAAAATTTATAAAAAATATTTAACATTAATTTTTCAATTTATTGTAATAAAAGTAACCATAAAATTTATATTTAAAGTTTTTATTTTTTTAAATAAATAATTTTTAAATAATAATAATTATTTAATAATTAATAATACTATATAATTATCAAAATTTGAGCCAGATACTCGTCCAAAAACTAGGATCGGGTAATTATTATACATAGTGAGTTAAGATGAGAACTTTTCTTTGAATATATTTATATAAGTTTAATTATATTTATAAATAATATTTTATTATATTTATTAATTTTTATGATAAATTTATTATAAATAGATTTTTTGAATATATATATTTGGTTTGGGACTATGGGAACAATATGCAATAAATAGAGATTTTGATAGGTAATTGGCACCGGCCACCGATATTGACTTCCTTTAAAGTTTTATTTCTGTAGTTAGTCCAATTGTTTATCCATTGAGTTTGATCGAAAGGTTTATTGTTGGGTTATAATTGTATAATTAAAGAGCATGTGACAAGTGCTTGACCCAACCTTGAATATCACTTGAATATTATAATTTTTTTTATATATAAAATTTAGGTTTAATTTTTTTCTATTCTATAAGTATATGTTATTTTTAGTATAATATAAAAATATATATGTTTTTTTATATTTAAAAATGTGCATATATATTTTTAAATAAAGTTAAAAATTTAAGCTACTTGAAAAAAATAGATAATTTAAAAATTAATTTAAACTTTTATCCAATTTGTAAAGAAAGATACATTCCACCCACTAGTTTGATGTTCACGTAAAGACTTTGCATTTCTTATTAAACACTAAAAAAATTGTATTGTGAATTCTCATTTTCTTTATAAATTATTATTTGCTTGCAACAGAATAACATAATTTGATATATATATATATATATATATATAGAAGGAGGTCAATAATTGTTTATTATTTTTTTAATATTTTAAATTTTTGACAGGATTAACTTTACAACGAGTTTTAATAATTATATCATTTGTTTTAATTTTACTCTAAATAAATTATTTTCATTAAATTAAATTCATATTATTATTTTTATTCTCATTATATTTTCATTGTTCAAACTAAACATTATTGAAATGTATAAACGTTTATATAATACAAATTACAAACTTCAACAAAGTAGCTCTTATGATACTTAAAAGGGGACCAAACCTTGATTTCTCTTGTAACATATTAATACTTACAAAAAAAAAAGGACCAAACTTTGCTTTCTCTTATAACATATCAACAATGATTGAGATAGACATCTACAATTTGCAACTTCAAGCTATGGTGCTAAAAATTAAAGATATTTTTTTTCATGAGTATTAGTTTTCTAAGTCTTCATCATGCCTTGTGACTAATTTGTCTTGATATAGTTGGCATATTTCATTATATTTATTAATGATGTGAATCAAATATCCTAAAAGATTTTATTCTCCTTTTTCATTATAAATTAAGAGTTTTCATCATTTTGTTATTTCTCATTTGTAACGTAAACATAATTTGATAGAAACTTAGGATTTCTAATTAATAGTAATGCATATAATATAGAAATAGATGTGTTATTTATTATTTTAGAATATATTTTATATTAATTATTATCATATCACCACTTATTCTAATTTTAATAAATAATTTTTATATAGAGATAAATTGAAATGTCTTTTGTTCTTGTTTTATAAAGTCAAGAGTCAACTAAGAAAAATTGAGCAAAATAGATGTTGAAAAAAATGGGTATATTTTTCTTATTCTAAGTAATTACTATTCACTTATGATTTAAATGAATATAACTCAAACTAGCCAAATAAAATAATGCTATTGAAAATATAATGCTAACAGAAACTAAAATAGATATTAAAGCAGAAATATTAAAGGAAAAAAATAAAAACACCAAAAATTTAACGAGGTTCGGTATAAATGGCGTCGTTGACTATTTTCATTATTTCTAAATTGGATGAACTCCAAAATTACAAATAATTTGGAAAAAATTGAGCTAATCAATTATGCTTATAAAAGAAAAAAATATATACAAATTTTGGAATATTTTAAAAGTGGATGAGAGGGCTTTATTTATAGCTCAAAATACAACACTCATCTTCATTCCTAATGAGTGTGAGATTTTTTCAATTTTTCACTAAGGAGCTATACAACAAATCTCCACCTTAGCAACTTAGTGATTCTTAAATGGTTTCTTCAATCTCTAGATCAGCGATGCCATTACCAATTCAAATTTGCATGATGTTAATAAAGTTTAGACAATGTTTAAACTTGATTGTTGTTATCACCTTGGTCATCATATCTACGGGATTCTTTGTAGTATTGATCTTCTGAACTAATACTCCACCTTCTTCAATAATCTCTCACACAAAATGGTAACGAACGTCAATGTGCTTTGTACGTGCATGGTAGACTTGGTTCTTTGCTAAATGAATAGCACGCTGACGGTCACAAAACACCTTAATATGTTTTGACCAACTCCCAAGTCTTCAAGCAATCATTGTAACCAAATATCTTCCTTTACATCCTCTATAACTACCATATACTCTGCCTCTATAGCAGACAAAGCAACTATTGACTATAAGGTTGATTTCCAACTGACTGGTGTTCTAGTAAGAGTAAACACATAATCGGTAGTTGATCAATGCTTATCTAAATCTCCAACATAGTCAGAATCACAATATTCGACTACACATTGATCAACAGTATTATCTTGCTTAAACACTAAACCAACATCTACAGTATTTAGAATATACCGTAGAATCCATTTCACAACCAACCAATGTCCTTTACCAAGATCACGCATGTACATGCTTACAACTCCAATCACATGTGAAATGTTAGGTCTTGTACACACCATTGCATATATGAAGCTACCAACCGTATTAGTATACAATATCTTTGCCATGTATTCTCGTTCTACATCGTTCTTAGGAGACAATTGAGCACTAAGCTTGAAATGAGGAATAAGCAGAGTACTTATAGGTTTTGTCTGTTCATTCATACCAAAATGTTGTGGCACCTTCTTTAAATATTGACTATGGGTCAAACAAAGCTTCCCCTTTTTCCTATCTCTATTTATCTTCATGTCGAGAATCTTCTTCGCTTCTCTTAGATTATTCATCTCAAACTCTTGACTTAGTTGAGCCTTCAACCTCTTAATTTCTTCTTGTCTCTTTGATGCAATCAACATATCATCTCCATATAATAGGAGATAGATGAAAGACTCATCTTATATCTTGAAAAAATATACACAATGATCATGTGTGCTTCTAGTGTACTTCTACTGTATCATAAATTGATTAAATCATTTGTACCATTACCTCAGAGATTTCTTTAATCCATACAACGATTTGTTCAGCTTGTAAACCCAATTCTCTTTACCAGCAACATTAAACCCTTATGGTTGAGACATATATATTTTCTCTTTCAATTCACCATGTAGAAACACGGCTTTCACATAAAGTTGAACTAGTTCTAAATCCAAATGTGTTACTAAGGCCAACAAAATTATAATTGAGTAATGCTTTACAACTGGAGAAAATACCTCATTATAATTGATTTCTTCCTTCTGAGTGTAGCCTTTAGCCACCAACCTTGCCTTGTAGCGAATATCATCTTTGTTAAGAAATCCTTATTTCTTTGCATGCACCTATTTGCAAAAAAATGTCTTCGTACCCTTAGGTAGTTGTGTCAACTTCCATGTCTTATTCTTTTAAAGGGACATAATTTCTTCGTCCATGGCTTCCTTTCATCTTTAAACTTCAAGGCTTTTGATTGCTTCTTTATATATGGAAGGAACATCATTATGCACAACTGAAAGTGCATAGGCCACCATATTCTTAAACTGATTAGGTAGATCTTTTAAATCTTTGTATTTAGTAGGCAACTTGAAATTTTGTCGTTGTGGTATATCAACTATAGTTTCTTTTTATTGTTGTAGAGGTTCTTGGGTTAAAACCTCTTCTTCATCAGATTCATCTTCTGCCAATGGAGAATCAGTTTCTATCTTATCTCCAACTGGATTAACAATTCTTCTTTCAAACTCCACCTATTTTAGAGTTTGCTCCACGTGTTTCAGAGTTTACTCCACCTACTACAAAGTGAAATCAATATTCTCAGTTACCTTTCTCAACAAGGTAGATTCATCAAAGGTAACATCTATGTTGAAGATTATATTTTTCATTTCAAGGTATTATAGTCTATATCCCTTAGATCCAAAGAGGATCTCCAAAAAAATAGTTTTCTTGGCTCTTGGATCCAACTTTGATTACGTTACATGATAATATGCAATAGAATAAAACACATGTAAGAAATCATAATCTCTAGAAGGTTTTCCAAACCATACCTCCATAGGAATTTTTCCTTCAAGAGTAGATGATGGTAGATGGTTGACAAGATAACATGCATACGTCATAGCCTCAACCCAATACTATTTGCCTAACCTAGCATTTGACAACATGCACCGAACCTTCTCTAGCAAATTTCAGTTTATACATTTTATAACTCTGTTTTGTTGTGGTGTTTTTTGAATAGTAAAGTGTCGTACTATCTCTTCTTCTTCACAAACTTTCATAAATGGATCGTTTGTGTACTCAGTGCCATTATAAGACCTTATAAGCTTGATATTTATACCAATCTGAGTCTCGATCATTTTCTTCCACTTGAGAAAAATTATCAACACTCCATCCTTTTTCTTCATAAGATACACCCAAACTCTTCTAGAGAAGTCATCAACGAAAATAATATAATAATGTTTGCCACTTATGCATGGAGTTCTTGTTGACCCCCATACATCAGTATGGATGTAATCCAAAATGCCTTTTGTATTATAGAGTGTAGTGCCAAAGCTTACTATTTTTTGCATCCCCAATACACAATGCTCATAGAATTCCAACTTGTTGGTTCTCGTACCTTTCAACAGGCCTTGCTTTACCATAATATATAAAGTTTTTTCACCAGTATGTCTCAAATGTCTATGCTATATCTTGGTAGTTTCTAAATCTTTTTCTTCCTTCAAAACTGTTGTTGATGTTGTCCCAACAACCCTATTTTTCTTGGTCATAGTGAAACCTTTTAATTCTAAGACTCCTACAGTAATGAGATTCTTTTTCATATCTAGGCCATATTAAATATCTTTCAAGACTCTAGTTGAACCATATTGATTCTTCAAACGAATTGCATTGATCCCCAAAACTTTGCATGGATAATCATTACCCATGAAAAAGAAACTCCACCGTCTAGTTCTTCAAAGTTAAAGAACCACTCCTTATTAGGGGACATATGAAAGGTACACGATGAATAAAAAATCCAATCACCAAGATGGGATGCTGTTGACGAACCAACAAATGCAAAATCTGAATTTGAATTACTTTTAGCTACACATGCATCACACGGCACAACTTTTTCTTTCTTCTGCAGCTTCAGGCATTTTTTCTTCCAATGGTTGTTTTCATGACAAAATGCACATTAATCTTTACCACCCATTCCTTTTGAATGAGATCTATCTCTCCTTCCTTTCTGTTGAGTTTGCGGATGCTCTCTTATAGAAAGTGTCTTTGCTACTTCATTTTTGATTTCTTTTTTTTATCTTTCTTTCTAATTTCATAACTATACAAAACAATGCAAACTTTCTCAAAAGACACTTTATCCTTCCCAATGAGTAAGCTTGTAATAATGTGATGAAACTCATTAGGAAGGAAGGCTATCAACATCAAGGCTAAATCTTCATCCTTAAAAGTTTCATCCATATTTAACAAATCTGTTACTAATCGATTAAAAATAGTAATATGACCATTTATTGTGGTACTTGGAAGGTATTCAAAATGAAACAAATTCTTCTTCAAATAGAGTCAATTATGTCTACTCTTCTTCATGAACTTGTTCTCTAACACCTTTCATGACTTACTTGCAGATGTATCCTTCATGAACATGTACTTTTGTTCTCTTGAAAGACATGAATGAATTGTACCACATGCCAATCAATTGATATTTTTTCACTCGACTTCATCTGCTCTATCTAGTTTTTATTCTTTAATGGTGATGTCTAGACCTTGTTGAAATAGAGCATCTAAAAATTTGCCTTGCCACATACTAAAATGATAGGTTCTATCAGGCTTTTCCACCTCGAACCTTATATTCATCACCATTGTTCTACCTAATGTGGATGGTTGGTCTTTCTTTTAGGGAGACTTTTCTTCTACCATTTCTTCTGATTACAACAACTAGAAACTATATTCCAATAGAAAACAAAAAGAATTCAAACAAATGCCTAGGTAGAAACCTTCGTCTCTTATATCAATTGTTGGAAAAATCAGGTATATTTTTCCTATTCTAAGTAGTTTCTATTCACTTATGATTTAAATGAATAGAACTCAAACTAGTATGACAAAATAATACTATTAAAAATATAATGCTAAAAGAAACTAAAACAAATATTAAAGCAGAAATATTAAGGGAGAAAAATAAAAACACCACAAATTTAACGAGATTCGGTATAAATGTTACATATATCCTCAGGCATCGTTGACCACTTTTACTATCTCCAAATTGAATGAACTCTAAAATTACAATTAATTTTGACAAAATTGAACTAATCAATTACCATTACAAAAGAGAAGAAGATATACAAATTTTGGGTTGTTTTAAAAGTGGAAGAGAGAGCTTTATTTATAGCCCAAAATATAACACCCACCTTCATTCCTAATCAATGTGAGAATTTTTCAATTTGCTCACTAAGGAGCTATACAACAATAGATTCAAAAAAGCTTGCGTGATATTAATAGCATCAAATGAGTAACTCTGTGTAACTCATTTAATGTCGATACAATGAGTTGAGTTGAAAAGATCCAATTCACCAAACTCTTGAGCTCAAATAAGCTAGCTCATCTAACTCAAGGATAGTTCATTTAATAAAATGTTTTTGTTAATGATATAATTTTCACTATTATAATAATATCATTATGAAAAATTGCAATTAAAAGTTACTATTTTTTTATGAAATTATAATCTAAAGATAATATTTATTCTAACATTTTTTTTAAACAAAATTATGAATATATTTTTATTTTTATTTTATTATTTAAAAGGGTAAATTTGTTGGTTACTAAGTTAGTTTAACTCATTTAAAAAGTGAGCTGAGCAAAGTTGAGTTGAACTTGACTTACATAAAATTTAAATGAGTCGAATTGAGTTATAATTTATCTAAGGTAAGTTGGACCTATGCATGTTGGTCCTAATGAACTCATTTGACACATTTAAATGCTACCTTACACTGCTTATCTACCTTACTACTTTACTTGACACTAATTAAAGTTAAAATACATGGATAACAATGAAAACAATTTTGCCATTTTTTCACGAAACTTATTAGGTCTTTTAGGTTTAGTTTGAAATTATTTCTTATTTATAATCATTTTAATTACTTTTAAAAGGACACAACACATTTAATGGTGCATTGAATATTTTGCTTACTATTATTGGCGTTTTAATGAAAAATTAGTAATACGAGTAGTATAATACAAGCTTCATCTCTAAATATATTTTTAAGTTTGAATAGGATATGTAACAATTGTTACATGGTATAACTAATATAATTAAAGGAAAATTATTTGGAACCTTATGGGCACATTTTTTCTCCCCATTTTTTTTTTAAAAAATCACACTTATTTCCAAAAATCCCCCACTTGAATGTTTTTAAAAATAGTTTTTATCGAATAACTAATCAAAATATAAGATTGTGTATAAATAGAAAGTGTTTATCGACTTGAATCTTTGCATAACGAGAATGTTTTAATATATATTAGAATAACTCCTAATTTTGAGCTCTATTTTTCACAATATTACTCACACAACCTTTTAAGGTATAATTCATAAAACCCGTGCTTTACGGCCATGCATTTTGTACACGTTAACTTCTTAGAATTTTACTTATAAATTAATTTGTGTCTTTTAAATTTTTAGTCATAATATTTTTTGAGTAACTTATATGATAATTTGATTATTGATGATTGATCAAATTGTATTAAATTTACAAATTGATATATATATATTCAAGAAACTTAAGCTAAATAAAAAAATATATGTCAAGATAAAATAAAAATATATTTGTTAATTTTTTTTGTTAAACTCAAAGCCATGATAAACTAGGTAAAGTAACTCTTAAGTTAAATAAACTAAGTATTTTTAACTCATCTACTCAATAAGTGCTTATTTGAAATCACTATTTATTAATATTAAGACAATCACATATTTTCCTTATTACATGAAGAAATCCATAATAAAATTTCACATTATTTCACCATTTAAATTAAACTTTTAATATATTTTAACAATGTAAAGGATCAAAATGCATTATTTCAATGTTGTTAATAAAATATATTTAATTTATTAAATAAAATATTTAAAATTTTGTTAAAAAACTTATTAAATATAATATAATATATAAAAAAGACTTTGTGAAAACTCCTACCTATTATGTAGCAATTGTTTTAACCCATTCGACGAGAAACATAAAAATGGCTTAAGAGTTTGTACAGCTATTAAAAGTTGATAGTGTTAGTCCATTGAAAATGCAAGAAACACGAAAAGTAGAGTTTAACTTTAGAAGTCTTGGTCATTCAGTTTTAAATTTTTTTAATTTGGATGAAGCTACTCTTATGATATAAATGCAAGAAAGAAAGTTCAAAGATATGGTGCCCAAAGTGTGAATTCTGCTTTTTTCTTTGTAAAATACAAGTTTCCACGAAACTGTTCATATGATATTTCTAAAAGGAAGGGAATGTAGAGTCCAAACCTTGTCTCTTTCTAAAAGACTTGGTAATGACTTATGAATAAATTTTTTTTTTCTTGCTAACATATGAATCTAAAAATTAAAAACTTTATTTTTTCTTCTATGACTAGTTTGTCTTACTATAGTAGGCATACTTTTTTTCTGGTTTACATTATATTAATCATTTATGTGAAAAAAATATTCTAAAAGACTTAGTTCTTCCTTCTTCTTTTTTTATAAATTACAAGCTTCCACCAACTTGTTCTCTCTCTTTTGTTACATCAATATAATTTGATAGATACGTGCACCTTCTAATTAATATAATACATAGAAATGAATGTGTTTTTTAGTTTTATGGAGTATATTTTCAATCAATCACATTGATTGTTCTCTTTATCAAATATTTAGCATTTGTGTTTTTTTTAAATAATAATAAATGCACTAATCTTTCGTTTTTACTAAAGTACCATATCATCATTTACTCTAATAACAATGAGTAATTTCTCCATAGAGATAAATTGAAATGTCTTTTGTTCTTTCTTTATAAAGTCAAGAATCAACTAAGAAAAATTGAGCAAAATAGATTCACTCAAGCATGTGTGATACACATAGTGTCAAATAAGCATTTTTATAAATATAACTCATTTAAGATTTATACAATAAGATGAGTTGGGAAAAACTTAGCTTATGAGTTAACATGAAACTGGTTCATCTAACTCATGAGAAATTTGTGAGTTCCTTAAACAAAAATATCTTTGTTAATGATATAATTTTCATAGTTATAATAATATTATTATGAAAAATCGCAATTTAAAAATATAATTTTTTGTTTTTTTAGAAAAAATTAATTAAAATATAATATTTATTCTAATATTTTTTATTTTTAAACAAAATTATAAATATAAATTAATTTTTTAATTTTTTAAAAGGATAAATGGGAAAGCTAATAAATTACTCCATTTAACCAATTTAAAGATAAATTTGAGTTTAACTGTGATGAAACTAACTTATATTAAATTTAAATAAGACGAGTTGAGTTATTGTACTTCACTTAAGTTAAATTGAACCTATGAATATTAGACTAAATTAATTCATATGACATATCTAAATGCTACCTTACAGTATTCATCTACCTTTCTTGATACTAATTAAAGCTAAAATGCATAGATGAGAAAGAGAATAATTGTCATTTTTTCACAAAATTGATTAGGATTTTTAGGTTCATTTTGAAACTATTTCATGTTTATATCCATTGTAATTAATTTCAAAAGGACCATAACATATTTAATGATTTTGAAATTTTGTTAATTATTTTTAGTGTTTTAATGAAAATTAATAATACGAGTAGTATAATACAAGCTCTATTTCTAAATATTTATTAATGACTAGTAAAACTACAATATTACAACAAGTTGTTACATGAAATAGTGTGTAACTAATATAATTAAAGATGAATTAATTGTAAAAATGAACTTGTTGCTTCTTAATTTGCATTTTAAATCAAACTGATCTCAGAGGAGTCAAACTCTAAAAGTGTGGAGGAACTCTCTAAAGTAGAAGATATATTCTCAACATTCTCGGATGAGTTGGTCCTTTGTGAAGGATACAATAATAGCTTGGGTGGAATGCTTAGGTTTTCAAATTTTCCTTCAAGCATCTCTATGACTTTGTTCATTGAAGGTCTATCACTTGGTTTCAATTGTATACACCAAAGTGCCACTATAATCATCTTCTTTACAAATTTTGTTTCTTCTTCAGTGACATCATCCCTTAATTCTATGTCGTTTCCTTCACTAAGTTGATTATAAACCCACGAAGGAAAATAAATTTTGCTTGAATTCTCTGTGGTTACATTCAAGTTTTTCCTTTTACTTGCCATTTCCATTAACAACTTTCCAAAGCTATAAACATCAGCTTTAAAAGACACCCCCCCAATATTTTTGTAAAATAATTCTGGTGCTATATATCCAAGGGTTCCTCTTGCAGCTGTCATAGACACAATACTAGTTTCTAAAGGGCATAATCTAGCTAACCCAAAATCTGAAATCTTTGGAACAAAATTGTCATCTAAAAGAACATTGTGAGGCTTAATATCAAAATGTAGAATTTGCATGTGACATCCACTATGAAGATAATCAATACCTGATGCCACTCAAGTGAAATATCAAACATTATCTTATAGCTTAAGGAGTTGACTATTACTTCCTTAGAATTAGAAGAGATGTATTTATCAAGAGATCCATTAGACATTAAGTCATACACAAGAGCACGCTTTGATCCTTCGATACAAAAACCAACTAGTCGAACCACGTTAACATGGTGAATCCTTCCAATAGTAGATACCTCATTGATGAAATCTTGGCCATTAGATTTGGATTTACTCAAGATCTTGACGGCAACAAAGCCACCACTGCGTAATTTACCCTTAAAAACAGAACCATAACCACCTTCCCCTAATTTATCCTTGAAATTTGTTGTCATCTTTTTGATGTCTGAATAGTTGTACCTTATAGGCAAGAAGTTGTTATTGGTCTCCAAGAATTCTTCGATGGAAGGGAACATTGATAAATGCCTCCTTCTCCATTTATAAATCAAGAATGCAATTACACATGGAACCCCAAGTAAAGCTCTCAATGCAAGGAACAGTACTGCCAAATAAGTTAACAAAAAGTCAAAGAATAAGAAAAGCTAAAGAAAAACAGTTGCCAAATAATCATAAAATTATTAGAGACAGAAGCTATTGTTATCTGGCATTGATATGAGATAATAAGGAATGAATGCTCTTACTAGGAAACAAGGCACGGGCAAGGAGTAAAGGAATGTCTGCGACAAAAAAAGAAGAAGAATATAATTAACAAATTGGGTTTTGAGAAATTATGTTCCAAAATTATATTCAATCAACAATCAATATTAGTTTCTATAGTACACGGGAGTCCATAAGGTTCTATAGTACATTGGAGTCCATAAGGTTCTTCCAGCAATTTTGTTTCTAGGAATGAAATCTGTCATATATATGATACAATAAGGCATGTATATTCTTACCAACGGACCAGCTAGTTGGGGCATGGATTAATGTGAAAAGGAACGAAATGCAAACTGCAGGAAAAACATACAAGATTTTATTGACAAACGGGGTATAGAGCAATTATGTTTCAAAAGAATATACTGCAACAATCAATAAATTCTATGGAGTAATATTTTGAAAGAACAAAATATGTAATAACTACTTCCATTTCTGAATTTAGAAAGAATTTATTTGTTTGTTTTATATGCGAAAAATCTTATAAGAATTTAGAGAAAACTCACCTTCAGTACTCCAAATAATATTTCTGAGTCCCCCTGCATCATACAAAGAAATAAACATATGAGCTTAATTGCAGTACCTTAACTTTATTTAATTTGTTTTTGTACATACAATAAGTTATTGACAAAATCGAATCTGCAGGAAAAACATACAAGAAGTTATTGACAAACAGGGTATAGAGCAATTATGTTCCAAAAGAATATACTGCAACAATCAATAAATTCTATGGAGTAATATTTTGAAAGATCAAGCACCACTTCACCAGCATGTAAATATGTAATAACTACTTCCATTTCTGAATTTAGAAAGAATTTATTTGTTTGTTTTATATGCGAAAAATCTTATAAGAATGTAGAGAAAACTCACCTTCGAATAACCCAATAAGATGTACGAGTACCGCTGCATCATACAAAGAAATAAACATATGAGCTTAATTACAATACCTTAATTTTATTTAATTTGTTTTTGTACATAATAAGAAGAGCCTTACAGCAGCGTCCTCTAACGAATTTGAGACGTTCACAATTCAAATTATACCGGAAATTTAGGTATGACCAAGAAGTCTCCAATAATCTAGACCAGTAGATCTCAACCCCATAAAAAATGGCTTTGTGGAAATCACTGCAGGAAATTGAACTGTGATTCTTGTTTCGCGTCAATATTCCCGACGATGAAGTCCTTACCATCATCTCTATGCTGCACAAGTCTGGTAAGTCAGAGACATATTGGGCACCCAACATGAGATATGAATTGTGATGGCCTAATTTGGAATCACTCATTGTATTGTTATTGCAATTATAAGGAACAAACTCTATATCATTTGGGTAATGAGAAGATAAATTCACTGCACTTTCACAGCTCACTAAAATCATAAGCTGTGAGTACAGGTACAAACTCGAATTCATAATACTGATGGTGTGGCTATTGTAATTGATTTCCTGAACGTAGTACTTTTTGTCTCCTAGGTACAAAACTACACTCTGGTTGTTCTCACATGAGAGGCTGGGATAATCCTTTACTCCACAATATTCTGGATCAGTTGTAAGCCGGAAAGGATAGCTAATATTGGGGATATTTCCACAAGATGAAGTAGGACAAAGATGATTATGCTTCCCCAAGCAAGTTTGATGGAGTAGCATGAATACAACAACAAGGGCGTTAATTCGTAACAACATGGATAGTCTTACATTATAATCCATTCTCATGTTTTTGAATTTTGATTTTGAGAGAGAGAGAGAGACCTCCTTACTTCTTGGTGACCCCTATGTATCTTCAGCATTTGGAATATAATTATGCATCTTTTTATACTAGTAACCATATTGTGCAGCTGTTAAAAGTTGATAGCTAGTCAACTAATTAAAATGAAAGAAACAAGAAAGAAAGTTCAAAGATATGGTGTTCATATGATATTTTTAAAATTATATATAAAAAGCCTTGTTGTCTTTGATTCGGTCATTCTCCTAACTTCTTTTTTTTTTTTTTTTTTCATGTTAAGATGTGGTCAGTTTCAATTTTTTTTTTTGCATTAAATTTATACTATAATATAAAAAAATAAATTTTTAAATCACCATTTCATAATAAAAATACACAATAATAACATCAAAATTATGTGTTATAATTATATTAATACTTAAATTTTTGTTTTTTTATATGACATTTTATACTTTTTATTATATTATATTATATGGTTATGATTATCTCATTTATCTACTCATACAAATTTAAATTAAAATAAAAACTTTACTTTTATTTATTGTGTAGTCTTTGTATGTTTAAATTTTTTTTTATCTATTAGTATATATAAAATACATTAGTTATTCTCCGTTTCACTATTAATTTTTTATTAAGTATCTTTTTTATTATTTTTCACTTTTTTAGTTTCTCCGCACTTCTATTTTACTTTTTAACACAAATACATACTAAAATGTTCAAAAGTAAATACATTTTTTTTATAAATAATTGTTTTGTTAGTCTTATTATATATAATTTTGAATTTTTTCACTTTTTTAATACGTAATAAATATCAAAATACACTTATATTTTCTATATATATTTTTAATTCTTATTAGTTTTATATTGGTAGTTAGTTATTCTATTAATAAATATCAAAATATTACCATATATTTATCAAACTTCGTAAATTATGTTTAAGAATTATGCAACAATATCAATTATTACTCGATAATCAATATTATTACATACTTATTAATTTTAAATAATAGAATACTGATAATTTTTTAAAGTAATATTAATATTTTAAATAAGTATTAACGTAATATATAAGATAAAAATAAATATATTATCTAATAAATTATTATAAACTATATATTAATTTAAATATATTTTTTAAAATAAATTAATTTATTAATATACTTATATTTTATATTTTGTAAGAAGAGACTTAAATTAATTATTGATCAAAGTTAACCCTTAGAGTTTTTGGGTCTTTTTTTACTGTCGGATGCCCATTTATAGATAAGCTTAAGCCTTTATAGGTGGTTCCTTTTCTTTTTATTTATTTATTTTGATTTTAATTGAATAATATGAATAATAAAATCTTAAAAAGTCACGTTCTAATAATAGAACTCACAGATAGTGATAAGCAAGAAAGAATAAAGTTGAAGAAAAATACAGGTGGAATAAGCCATGTTTTGAAGAAAATTCTACTAATTATATGAAAAGACACTCTAAATCTTTATTCTCACGTCTCCTTTTCAATTCTCTCTACTTTTTTGTTTAGAAAAAAATAAATAAAAATAAGTATTTTTTTGTTGGATTTGTATAAGGCTTGTTTCAGAGCTTATCAATGATTCGTTAATATTTTTATTTACGTGATTTTCGTCTCCGTTCTGTATCCATCTCTAGTTGTATTCGAAATCACTAAATTGTTTATACTTAAACAAGATTTATATCATAGTACATACAAATCTAATATGTATTAATTCATAAGTTCAAGTTCACAAACTGAAAAATCAACAATTAAAGAGATCAATCAGAAAAGCACTCTAATGTTAGATCTTCCGGGAGCACCCTCAAATCTTGGTGCGTGAGGAAAGGCTTCATTTCAGCCCAAACACACCCCTATTTCTGATAGGTAAATAGAAACTATTATGGTTAGCTACTATTTTTTTTCTTTTAAATTACCATTTATTTATGAAAGTATGAAACAAAATTAAAATTTTGGCATATGTCATAAAAATCCTTTCTTTATTAATGTACATTATTTTTTTTATTATTATTAAACCGCGGACACCAATATCCTTTTTCCATCAAAAGCTTTCATTTTCGTGGTTGAACTTCCTCTAAACTAATTGAATATTGAAAATTAAGTTGATTTTAGGGTTATTAAAAAAAAATCTTAATATTTTATTTTATTTTGTAGCTGGGCGGATGCATTTGATCTCTCGGCGGAAGAGCAAACAAAGAATCTTTTATTTCTTCTACCGTCTTACAGACCAACGTTGTTTTGTTGTTTAATTTACTGTGATATATGGCAAGCAAACAAACTGTGATTACTCCGTAAATGTATTTGGAAATAAATTTATTTGTTCCACTCGGTTATATACTTTGTATTAAAAGTTTTGTTTTACTTATTGACTAAATTATGTTTTTGAGTACTGGTTCCAAATTTGCATCCAAACTTTAATTTGTTAAAGAATTGTCACTAACTTCAAAGTACTTAAATGCAAACTGGTTCAATAAATTAGGGACAAAGCACAGTTTGCTGACTCTTTGAAAGAAAAACTATGAAATGTTTCAAATCTTAATTTGCAGCCAAACAGTTCATTTCTCACTGCTGCACGAACAATTAAATAAGTACCTAATAAATAAAACAGCCCATTATTCATAATAACAACACAACCAAAAACCATTAAAAAGACAATAAATTTGTACATTATTTATTAGAACAACAGCCCATTAGGCTGACCTCAAGCAACCCAAAAGGGTAAAAACTATATACGTATACTTGGAATCCTCTGCGTTGCCTCCCAGAATCAAATATAAGCCTTGTACTGCCCATGAAAACCATTTTCCGTTTCCGCTCAACCTGTGAATCCTCTGGCTCTGGCCATTTTCCGTACGGAGAGAACAGACCTTCACTTAGTAGCCATCCGTGGAACTAGGGCAACCCTTCAGTGACGCTGCATGAGAAATCACATCTCTAATAAGTGATGTCTAATAAGTGATCCTTGAACTGAAACTTCCCTGAAGCATCTTTTTTCCAGCGGATACGAACCAATTCAAACCCTTTCATTACTTCATTTGTTGGGTTTTTCTCTTGATTTTGGAAGAGCCCAAAGAAGTTCACGTGGCTTAAAAACTCGTAGAGTAAGAAGAATAATTGTGTCATTTTATTACTTTAATTAATAAACCCATTTAGGATTTGTTGTGTGTGAGATTCTGCAGAGAGTGCAGAAAAAACAGCAGCTGTTGCAGAAAAGCTATTCTCAGTTTTTAGTTTCTCCTTCTCCAGCAAGCCTTCATCAAGTGCTTCGATCGAAAGTCTTTTGTCGTCTAATTAAGCTGAAATTTTGCAGGAAGGTTTACGACTCAAGACTCTTTAATTTGTGTGGTGTGATTTGGATTTGGCTCACCGGTTTGAGAAATTATGAACAGTGAACAGTGACTACGAATTGGATTAAATTTCTCCATTTTCTTGAAATAATTGTTAGTTTTCAAGAAGTGTATTCTTGATGATGTTTTTGATTGTTTGACTCTAATTTTACCTAGAGAGAACTGTTGTACAATTGTTTCTTGTTAGTGGAAGTTTTGGAGAGGAGTGCCATGGTTGTTTCCTTCCTATACCGGGAAAGTTTTTCCACGTAAATTGGTTGTGTTGATTTTGTACATGTTTGATTTTAAGCTCTATTTATTTGTTTCCTAAAAGATTCACACAAAGAAGAAGAATATGTTTAATTCTACTTTTTAGAACTTGATTAAGTTCGAATTGAAATTGTGATTCTCCTAACAAAGTGGTATCAAAGTTGTGGTTATTATTGTTGAATTTCTTGTGTTGAATAATGGAAGCAAATTTAAGTAGAATTATTACTTTGAATGGTTCTAATTATCATACTTGGAAAGGAAAAATGGAAGATCTCTTTTATGTCAAACAATTTCATTTATCGGTGTTTGCTTCTGAAAAGCCAGCAAAATTGTCTGAAGAAGAATGAACTTTGTTACATCGACAAGTCTGTGGGTATATAAGGTAGTGGGTAGATGATAATGTTTTGAATCATATTAGTGGAGAAATACATGCACGGTCACTATGGAATAAACTTGAAGAGTTGTACGCTCGAAAAATAGGAAATAATAAAATATTTCTTATAAAGCAGTTGATGGCTTTAAGGTACCAAGATGGAACTCCATTGACAGATCACTTGAATACGTTTCAAGGAATAATCAATCAGTTAGCTGAAATGGGTATCAAGTTTGATGATGAGATTCAGGGGTTATGTTTATTGGGTACGTTGCCGGACTCTTGAGAAATATTTAGAATGTCATTAAGTAACTCAGCTCCAAATGGTGTAATCAACATGGATCTGGCTAAGAGTAGTGTTTTGAATGAAGAAATGAGAAGAAAATCACATGGGTCTTCTCAGCAGTCAGAGATTTTGGTTACAGAAAGAAGAGGGAAGAGTAAAAGCAGAGGTTTCAAGAACAAAGAAAAAGGAAGAAACCAGTCCAACAAGTTTTCTAATGTTGAGTGTCATCACTGTGGCATGAAAGGGCACATCAAGAAATATTGTAGACAATTGAAGCGGGATAACAAGAAGAAAGACAAAGAACAAGAGGGTGGTGTTGGTAAGGAAAATGATCGAGTTGCCACCACTAGTTCAGAAGACTTTCTTGTTGTTTATAATGAAGATGTTGTCAATGTTGCATGTCACGAGATCAGTTGGGTTATTGATAGTGGAGCCTCCATTCATGCTACGTCTCGAGAGGACTTCTTTACATCCTATACAACATGTGACTTTGGGACAGTGAAGTTGGGTAATGATGGCTTGGTTAAAGTCATTGGTATTGGAGATGTGTGTTTGGAGATGAATAATGGCACGAGGCTACTTCTTAGAGGGGTAAAACATATTCCTAAAATTCGTTTGAACTTGATCTCTGCAGGTAAACTTGATGATGAAGGATATTGCAATACCTTTAGTAATGGTCAATGGAAACTTACTAAAGGTGCTATGGTTGTTGCTCGTGGGAACAAGCATTCCAGTTTATATATACTGCAGGCGAGACTCTTTAAAGGCGTTATTAATGCTGTGATAGATGAGCTCACATCAGAATTGTGGCATAAGAGACTTGCTCACATGAGTGAGAAAGGCTTGGCAGTATTGACTAAAAAGAATCTTCTTTCTAGAATGAATGATGTTTGTTTAAGAAGGTGTATTCATTGTTTGGTAGGGAAGAAAAATAGAGTTTATTTCAAGAGTTCCCCTCCTTCAAGAAAACAATACATACTTGATTTGGTACATTCAGATGTATGTGGTCCTATGAAGACAAAAAATTTGGATAGTGCCAGTTATTTTGTGACCTTCATAGATGATTGTTCAAGAAAGTTATGGGTGTACACTTTGAAGAGCAAAGATCAAGTATTAGATGTGTTTAAACAGTTTCAAGCCTTAGTGGAGAGACAGACTGGGAAGAAATTGCGGTGCATCAGAACAGATAATGGGGGAGAGTATTCAGGTCCTTTTGATGAGTACTGTAGGCATCAGGGCATTCGACATCAAAAGACACCTCCCAAGACTCCTCAGTTAAATGGGTTGGCTGAGAGAATGAACAGGACATTCGTTGAAAGAGTAAGATGTCTTCTTTCACAGGCTCAGTTGCTAAGATCTTTCTGGGGTGAGGCTTTGAATACAGTTGTGCATGTTCTTAATCTCACACCATGTGTTCCTCTTCAGTTTGATGTTCCAAATAGAGTTTGGACTGACAAAGATGTTTCTTATGATCATCTTCGCATTTTTGGTTGCAAGGCATTTGTGTATATACCAAAAGATGAGAGATCTAAGCTCGATGTGAAGACACGATAGTGTATCTTTGTTGGTTATGGTCTGGATGAATTTGGCTACAGATTTTATGATCCAGTTGAGAAGAAACTCGTAAGGAGTCGTGATTTTGTGTTTATAGAAGATCAAACTATACATGATGTTGAGAAGATATAAAAAGGAGTCCATCAGTATAGCGATGATTTGATTGACCTAGATCCGGTTCCTTTATCAGTACAGATGGAACAAAATGTTCAAGATGACCAACAGGGTTTAGATGATGTAGATATGCAAGCTGAAACAGATCACCAGACTATTGATCAGTTGCAAGAACCAGAAATTCCACCCAGGAGGTCTACCAGAGACCGACGTCCTTCCACACGGTATGATACAGATGAGTGTGTGTTATTGACAGATGAGGGAGAACCTCAATGTTATACAAAAGCGACCGAAGATGGAAACAGAGCACACTGGGTTGGTGCTATGGAAGATGAGATGCAGTCACTGTATGACAATCACACGTTTGAGCTGGTAAAGTTGCCTAAGGGTAAGAGAGCTTTGAAGAACAAGTGGGTCTACAAGGTGAAGCAAGAAGAACACAATTCATAACCATGATACAAAGCTAGACTGGTCGTCAAGGGGTTCAGTCAAAGAAAAGGTATTGATTTTGATGATATTTTCTCTCCTGTTGTGAAGATGTCTTCCATACATGTTGTTCTAGGTCTAGCAGCAAGCTTGGATTTAGAAATTGAGCAAATGGATGTGAAAACTGCCTTTTTTCATGGTGAGTTAGAGGAAGAGATTTATATGGAGTAGCGAGAGGGTTTTGAGGTTAAAGGAAAAGAGGATTACGTATGTCGGTTAAAGAAAAGCCTCTACGTGTTGAAGCAAGCACCTAGACAATGATATAAGAAGTTTGAGTCAATTATGGGGGAGCATGGTTACAAGAAGACTACTTCTGATCATTGTGTTTTTGTGCAGAAATTCTCTGATGATGACTTTATCATTTTATTACTCTATGTTGATGACATGTTGATTGTTGGAAAAAATTCTTCAAGAATTGATAATTTGAAAGGAAAGAAGTTGTACATGTCACAGGAATGGTACATCAACAAGGTACTTGAAAGGTTTCATATGGATAAAGCTAAAGTGGTTTTGTCTCCTTTATCTAATCACTTTAAGTTGAGATCGAGTCAAGGCCCTTCAACAGATAAAGAGAAGGAAGATACGGAAAAGGTTCCATATGCCTCAGAAGTAAGAAGCTTAATATATACAATGGTGTGTACGAGGCCAGACATAGCTCATGCAGTTGGAGTTGTTAGACGTTTTCTTTCGAATCCAGGAAGAGAACATTGGGATGCAGTAAAGTGGATTATGAGATATCTTCTAGGTACTTCCAAGTTAACACTTAGCTTTGGAAGTGGAAAACCAGTGTTAGTTGGATACACTGATTCAGATTTGGCAAGAGATGAAGATTCTCGTAAGTCTACTTCAGGTTATCTAATTACTTTCTCTAGTGGAGCAGTTTCTTGGCAGTCAAGATTGCAAAAGTATGTTGCACTTTCTACAGTAGAGGCGGAGTTTATTGCAGCAACGAAAACCTGTAAGGAGTTGTTGTGGATGAAACAGTTCTTGAGGGAACTTGGTTTCAAGCAGTAGAAATATGTGTTATTCTACGATAATCAAAGTTCTATTCACCTAGCGAAGAACTCAGCATTTCACTCAAGAATCATGAGAAGATTCTGATGATCTTGAATTGTATATGATAACATAACAGTAAATTTTTTAATGAATTGGCCTTCTCTATCTATTCCCGTGTCTGAAATCACTTGTTTGATGATGATTAATCATATATATGCTCATGTATTTAGGGGAATGCATTGTTTATAAATATGAATTTATCTGGAATCTCTACTTGTATTTTTAATGATATAATGAGTTCTAAATGTACAAATCAGGTGTACGTCGGTCCGATTTGATTTCATATTTAGAGTTCATTATATATAGCATTAAAAAATAGTAGTAGAGATTTCAGATAACTTCATATATAGACAAATGATTAATAATGCTAATATGAGTTCGTCGAATGTCGTTGTACGTGATAATCTTTTTTTTATGGTAATATTTATAATGATTTAATTTCTTCATTCGTACGTCTGAAGTTTAGACTACTTTTTTGATGGATGTTTTACGTGCTCATGTATGTAGGAGAATATTTGTTATATAGATCAGCTGTTTTTTTGCCATAATGCTTGTGAAGGCCAATCTAAGCCAACCAAGCTTACTCGATGACATAATTTGACGATATTATTTTATTTGTAATTTAAGTTATTTATATGTATTATTTATGCATTATTTTTTTTGTAATAAATTTAATTATCAAGTAATTAAATATATTTAAATTGTTAATTATTTGTTGTATTATTATTTATATTTTAGTTTTTTTATGTTATTTATATATATACTGAATAATACGAAAAATAAAAATAAAAATAAAAACAAATAAAATGTAAAGTCGGTTTAGGCCGTGAACCGACTTTATGTGTAGAGTCGATTTATGCCGTGAATCGACTTTACATTTTAAGTCTCTAAATTTAAAGTCGGTTTTTAACCGACTTTAATGCCTATTTATGTAGTAGTGGGTATCATTGGATAAGGGATACTCTTAATAATAAGTTGCTTGAACTTGAGAAAATCCATACTGATGAGAATGGATCTGACATGTTGACAAAAGCAGTGTCAAGAGAAAAACTTGAAGTTTGTTGTTCAATTTCCAGGATGATGGATCCCTCCAACTAATCGGAAAAGAGAGAGATTTGTTGGGTTTTCCTCTTGATTTGGAGGAGCCCAAGGGAAGCCCATGTGGCTTAAAAGCCCATGGAGTAAGAAGGGCAATTGTGTCATTTAATTGCTTTAATTAATAAACCCATTTAGGGTTTGTTGTGTGTGAGATTCTGCAGAGAAAAACGAGTGCAGAAAAACAGCAGTTCTGCAGAAAAGCTGTTCTCAGTTTTCAGTTTCTCCTTCTCCAATAAGCCTTCATCAAGTGCTTCGATCGAAGGTCGTTTGTGATCCGATTAAGCTGAAATTTTGCAGGCATGTTGAATACTCTTTAATCTGTGCGGTAGGATTTGGATTTGGCTCACCGGTTTGAGAAATTCTCAGCAGTTAACAGTGACTACGAATTGGGTTAGATTTCTCCATTTTCTTGAAATAATTGTTAGTTTCCAAGAAGTGTATTCTTGATGATGTTTTTGATTGTTTGCCTCTAGTTTTTCCTAGAGAGAACTGTTGTACAATTGTTTCTTGATAGTGAAAGTTTTGGAGAGGAGTGCCGTGGTTGTTTCCTTCCTATACCGGGAAGGCTTTTCCACGTAAATTGGTTGTGTTGATTTTGTGTATGTTTGATTTTAAGCTCTATTTATTTGTTTCCTAAAAGATTCACACAAAGAAGGAGAATAGGTTTAATTCCGCTATTTAGAACTTGATTAAGTTCGAATTGAAATTGTGATTCTCCTAACAAAGTCATTCTCATATCCCACAAAATGCTTAGTAAGTAACTCATAGGTTCTTGGATCTTTGCCAAATTTAGCAACAGCTTCCTGGTACCCATAATCTAGTCGGAAGATACGAGGCCACTGTAACACCAACACAATAGAATCTTTATTCTTGCTGTCTCAGTTATGAACCAAAAAAAAAATGAAATTTGAAACATGTAAAAAAGGATGTTAAAGAAAAACTCGTTAAACTATGGCCATGGATTTTCTAGAGCCCAAGATTGTGGTGGCTAGGGAGAACCTCCAAGTTTACGATGCTACTCCGACCATGGCGGATTGAAGTCCCTAAGCAGTCAGTACCGGTGTCACCTCAACCAATTACCACCACCTTTTTACCCTTGGCATAAATGTATTTACAATCCTGAAGATTACTGCCAAGCAAGCTTTTGGTATTTGCATGAAGAAACTCCATCGCAAAATGTACTCCTGTTAGCTTTCTTCCTGGCACAGGAAGATCCCTGCACCAAAGTACCTCACTAGTTCCATTATACATTACTATCTGATCGCTCATACACAGTCACTACCAAGACTGAGAACTAATAAATGAAGCTAACAAAATTCTGCAGATGACTGAGAACTAGCAAAACTATCAATATAAAGGGATTTTGTTATATAGATAATCGATGACTAAATTGAAAAAGTTCTACATTGGTTAAGAACGAGAGTTAGTGTTGTATTTTGAATTAAAAATAAAAAAAATTCTCTACTTCTAAAACATCTCAAAATTTATAAATCTTTCATTTTTTTGTAAGTGTATGCCAAAGATAGTAAAGCTTTAACCTAAAACTCTGATACCAACTGTCACGACCTTATATTTCAATTAGAAATCGTACGACATTTAACATTTTCTGTTGCACTAAGCCTGCTTTTTAACCTGAATAAAATATTCCAAAGAGACTAGAAAGAGACTTAGAGATTTAGAGATTTAGAGGATTCACGAGCAAAACAAGAGAGTTTGTGAAGTATGCTTTGTATTGCTCTAGAGAGGTTATCTTACAACATCCAAAGAATAGGTACAAATGAAGGCCAATAGGTCTATTTACAGTGTGGCTCCAAACTTAAGATTATGTCACAAGTTTCTAGATTCTATCATGTCTAGAATGTACAAGAGTCTCTACATTATTCTAGTTTTATCTACAACATGCCACAAGTTCTAGGATGTTCCAAAAGCTTTTAGAGACTTCTACATCCTTCATGAACCATCAAGCACGTTCTAGAATATTCCAGCATCTTATAGCACCTTCAAGCACATGCTAGTGTACTCTAGAACATTATAGAGTTTTTCAAGCTTGAGTTGAGTCCATCCAACTCTAGCTTTTTCTAGACATCACTAGGTCACTTTAAAACTTTCTCATGTACATTTGTAGAAAAGTCTAGATCCTTTAGATAAACATCATTTCTTTGGATTTTGAGGAATAATTTGAACGAAACGTAACAATATGCTATATATTATCATTGTTTGTTGCAAATTTAAAAGAATAAGGATTAAATTGTTACATGTTTAAAAAATTAGGAACTAAATTGTTTCATTTAAAAGAACATGGACTAAATTGTTCCATGGCTAAAAAAATGACTAAATTATTTCATTTAAAAAAGGAAGAAAAAAAGTATTAAAGATCCTATAATTTTTATCAAATGAAGACACTAGTTCTATAATTATTTGATTACGCACCAAAGATTACGTAATTTTTTATAATATGTACTTTAATTCCGTAATTTATGAATTAGGCACTATTTTGTTATAATGAAAAGTGAACATTTTTATTCTTATAATTTATTAAAATAAACATTTTTAACTTATCAAAATATTAAATGTGAATATTTATAGTTCTTAACTTTCATAAATAAAGATATTATAGGTATCAAACTCAAAAATTACAAAACTAAAGTGTTAATTTGCATATAAAAACAGGACTAATGTAACTTTTTTTTAAAAATTATGAAACTACGAGTACCCAATATAATAATTATAAAATTAAACCGTTTAAATTAAATAATTATAATATCTTTGGTTTCTAATTTCCTTTAGAATTGAATTGTTATGTAGTAAAAGAATAGAAAATAAAAATATACTTAACCCAAAACAAAAAGGAACTAATAATCAAAGTCCATACCCAAAAAATATCATATTTTAAATTTTATAATAACAAATATGAGTTTATTATCTTGAAAAATTAAGATACTCCTACCACCAGGATGAACTAAACATGTGTGAATATTACAAGTTAACTTCATTTTTATAAGAAGGTCAAAAGAAATAAGATTTATCAAGATTGAGGTTTCATTTTTAAATTCTTTCAAGAAAATATATAAATATATATTTTTATTACTAGAAATTAAAAGTAAAAAACATTTAATTGGATATTTATTACCCAAAAGGGGAAAAAATCAACATAAAAGAAATTTAATTGCTGAAACAAGAATGAAAAAAATAAAGAAAAATAACATTTGTAAATAGAAAACTTACCTCTCGGTAAAACTCGTGAGGAAGAGCCATGAGAATACCAGCTTCGTCACTAGTATTGGTTTCACAACCGTAAGCCCCTCTTTGTGTCATTCAGACTAGCATTTCCAAAGCATCTGTTACCTAACAGAATGTTGAAAAAATTGAATATATTTTCTTATTTTAAGTAGTTATTTTTTACTTTTGATTTAAATGAATAGATCTCAAACTAGTTTGACAAAATAATACTATTGAAAATATAATGCTAAAAGAAACTAAAGTAAAAATATTAAAACAGATAAATACAAACACCATAAATTTAACGAGGTTCGATATAAATGTTACCTATGTTCTCAGAAGTCGTTGAACACTTCCATTATCTCCAAATGAATGAATTCGAAACTTACAACTAATTGGACAAAATTGAGCTAATTAATTACCCTTACAAAAGAGAGAAATATTTACAAATTTTGGGATATTTTAGAAGTGAATGAGAAGGATTTATCTATAGCCCAAAATACAACACCCACCTTAATTCTTAATCAATGTGAGCCTTTTTTAATTTTCTCACTAAGGAGCTATACAACAAATCTCCACCTTAGCGACTTAGTGATTCTTAAATAATTTCTTCAATCTCTAGATCAACGATGTCATTTCCAATTGAAATTTACATGATGTTAATCAAGTCTAGATAATGTTTGAACTTGATAGTCGTTACCATCTTAGTCATCATATCTGTGAGATTTTCTATAATCACTACTACAAAAGGGGCATTAAAGTCGGTTCACCGCGTGAACCGACTTTAATTTTTTTAAATTTTTTTTACTAATTTTTTATTATACTCAAATAAAAACTTATATTCGATGAGAAAAAAACCAAAATTAGTTTAACAAATAGTTCAAATAATACAAAAAATTGAAAAATAAAATATTAATTAATAGCAGAAAAATTACCATGATTTTGTTCTATTTTATTCAAGATCATTATATTCTTCTCTTGATGTTATAATACAAATCTACATATATAATACAAAAATTTATACACATAAATAATAACACATAATAACAGAAAAAAATATGAATAATAAGTGCGTAAAATTAATAGAAATACTTACAAAAGTAAATGAAGTTACAAAATGAAGAAAATGAAGAAAAAATGGTGTTTTGTAAGTGAAAAATGGGTATAAAAAATTTGAGTATTTTGCTCAAAAAAATAAGGGATCTAAAAGATTAGTTAGAGAGGAAAAAAACCCACTAACCGACATTGGAATTGGTAGTCGTAGGTGGCCGAAAAATGTGAAAGAGTGGAGGAGAAGTGGAGGAGGTTTTGGGTTTTTGAGAGTTATGCAACGCTTGGAATAGTTTCTGTTTGGGGAAGAAAAAAGAGAAAAAAATTTATCCACGTGTGTAACGTCGGTTACGCATGTCAACCGACGCTATGCTACATGGATAACATCAGTTCTAAGTGTCAACCAATGCTACGCTACGTGGATACTGTCGATTTCAGGTGTCAACTGACGCTACTCTACGTGGATAGCGTCGGTTCACCACGTCAACCGACGCTATGTCCACGTAGCGTAGCGTCGGTTGACACCTGGAACTGACGCTATGTATATACATAGTGTCGGTTTGACACGTAAACCGACGCTACATCTTACGTGGATAGCGTCAGTTCTACACCAAAACGGCTTTACATATCGACTTAAATACCCATTTTTGTAGTTGTGAATAAGGGTATCCAAAAACTGGACTGATCTCGTCCGATTTGTATTGACTAAAACAAATTTTCAAATAATCCAGTCTGATTATACTAATTTTTAAACCGGTCGAACCGGACCGAACAAGTTTTAATAATATATTAAAAACTTAATTTAATCAGCGTATATATAACAAAACTAGTTATTTCTCATTCATCTCCCTCACATATCATTTTCCCTCTTCAGACCCTAATACCCTATTTGTATCCTTGTCGTCGTTTCTAGCAGCAGCCAACAATCCTCGCGTCGCCTCCACCACCAGCCAATTGACCTCGGCTCGCGTTGCCTCTAGTCTTGTCATCCATGGACGAAATAAGTATGCAATGAGCTGATATATGTTTGAGTTTATGGACGAAATAGTTGATAATCTCTATTCTCTATTGGTAATCTTTATAGGTAATCATGTACAATTGTATGTGACCTTGCTATAAATTCTTAATGTTTTAGTGACAATTATATGGTTGATAAATTTTACCGCGATAAAGTTATTTTATTACATGAACCTAAGTATACTGGTTCTTTAGCTTAATATTGAAATATTAACTAGAACTTAATTATTGATTACTTGATGAGGTTGAAAAGGGTAAATAGGTTTTGTTTATAAAGAAAATTTCTTACTATAACATTCTCGAACTCAACCTAATTTGGTGTTTGAAGAATTGTTTGGGGGCTAAAGATTACGAAGATACAAGAAACTAGCTTTATGATGATTGTTAAAAAAACACTAAAATTATAATGATTAAATGTATTTTAATTAATTAAAAAGATTTATATTTATATGATTTTATCATATTTTTATATAAATTTATCTTTTCAAAATCACGGGTATTTTTATTGTTTTTTTAGATATTTTTTTCTTCAAAAATAATTTAAAGACTCGGAGAATAATACTCGAGGAAATACATCACAAATATGTTGAGAAAAAATGAGGAAAAAATAAAAAATGAACAAAACTATTCAACCGTATACCGCAACTCCACACGCCGCTGTGCCCATTTCACCCATTCACGCTACAATTCTGCGCACAACCATGCCTATTTCATGCTGAAGTCGCGCACGTAACAACACCCATTTCACGTTGAAGTCTGTACGTAGTCGTGCTCTTTAACGCTGTAATCCAGCGCGTATCATGCTGAATTCCTACGCGTGTCAACGCTTGTGTCAGTACCCATCCACGCCACTAATCCTGCACGCGTTAGTACCCCACACGCATGCCAGCCTATCCAATACGCATCTATCATCATTTTTAAAGATATTTTCTCACTTTTTTAGCTTTTTCTTCACCTATAAAAAGTCTTTCTCTCCTATTTAAAAAACACACCTTAAGACACAATTTTCTCAACTCTTTCCATCTCTAGCTTTCTCTGATTTTTTAGTTTTTAGTTTTAAAGTTCTTTTTTTAGAAGAACTAACTATGCTTTTATCGATTTTTAGTTTTTGATTCAATAAATGAAAATACAAATCCGTTTGGAAGTTTTCCACCAATAGAATTAACATCAAAGTTCTGTAACGATTCTTTTGAGGTATAATTTTAAAATGAATTTTTTTACAGTTATTTTTTATGTTTTATGAATATTTTATGTTTAATTTATCTGTGATTAAATTTAACATGGTTGACTGTTTGTAAATATGATATAATAATAACGTTGTTATGCTTGCAAAATATTAAATAGGTAAACTATTTCTATAAAATAAATTGATTTTATTTTTATTCAAGATTTTATATTAAGAATGTTAGAGAGAAATATATTATTTTTCATTACAAACTTAAATCTAAAAATTAGATTTTAAGGTGTAACTATCTGGTCTCATTTAAAATAGTATTATTTTATTTGTTGGTACAATCGCCCAGTAGTTAAAGTGAAACTCTATTTCAAAAAAAAATATTAGAATATTATTCAAAAATATATTGACAACATATTTTCGATAATGATTTTAAAACATGAAAATTAATACTCAGATAGTTAAATTCTTAGGTTTAATTTGGATATCTTGAATAAAATTTAAAATATCTAACTCCACCAAATGTAACATTTATATGGTTCATCTTCAATCTCTTAGAAAAAAATAATAATTTAATAAACCAAATTAATTATCAACGACACACATAGATACTAATTGATTTTTTTAATTAATAAAAAATATTTAATTACACTAAATGTGGTATTCATGTAAAAAAGAGAAAATCAATAAATTTCAATTTATATATTTAATAACCTAAATAATATGAGTAAACATAATTAACTTAATTATTATATCCATAAATACTCTACTATTATAAATGATAAAATTTTACATAATTGTTTATTGAATCATATTTATGTTTATTTTTCTATCATTAGATTAGGAAACAAAAATCAAAATATCGTAACATAATTTTTAAGATTTAATTTCGTTTTTAAAAATTTAAATAATAAATTAAAAATCATATATATTCTTTCCGACCTTAAGATTATATTTATCATTTTTTGTAAAATGATTCAAATATTTCAAAAAAATTACAAATATAAAATCAAAGTATTTATAAATTCAATTATTAATCAAATTTTTTGCACCTTTGTCGAAAAAAGAATAACATTTTTAAATTATTTATCAAAATTTTGAAAACATTTTGTATTGTAAATAATTATAATTTTTTATTTATTTTTTGGTTAAAAAAATTAACTTATATTTTCACTTAACTTAATTTATTAACTTAATTAAATTAAATTTTTATTTAACTTAATTTATTAACACGAAATATCATATACAATAAATAATGGTAAAAAGTAAAAAGGTCGGCAAATCTGACCCAAAAAAAACCCAAAAATATATAGTTCTTATTTTTTTATATGGAGATTAAGAGCTTTTCTAAGAAAATGAATGAAAAAGGAAAAAAGCTATTTTTACATTTTCCCTTTCAATTACTGTTACAAATTTAGTATATGCACTGTGAGTTCCCCCACAAAAGACAGGGAATGGGTTAGTGTTCCTTGCGGAGAAACAATGGCTGTGCAAAGCTTGTATCCTAATTCATGAATTTCCGACAGTTTGGAGCTTTACATAAACATGGAACTTTGAATTCTTCGGGCTCGTTGGGATCAAACAAGTAGTCGTACCTGCCACATGCAATGCACAACTTAAATATTGATGCAGAACTCACAACTAAACACACAAAAACTTAGAGAGAGAGAGAGAGAGACGTTAGCTCGTCTCCTGAAGCAACATTCGTCTTGGCAATGAGTACAATCCGACTTTCTTCATCCCCAACACTCATGATCCTTGCATAGCAATTGGGCATGCACTAGAAAAACAAGGATAAAATTTAGAACGTAGTAGTGACAGCCAAGTTAGATAGGTGCTCTAAATACGTAATGAGACACTTTCCGGAATAGAATAGACAAATCAAGCTCATCGTAACGACTCACCGAATGGTTGATCAAACGTGCTATATTTCCTTTATCAGTAGCATCCACCACTACTTCCTCACTGATCTTAAACAGCTGCAGAATGATGGAAGACATTAACAACTTTTCTTCTCTAACAGAAAAAAACTAGAGATCGATCAGCCGAGAAATTATAGCTTACATAGCAGTCTTTGCCTTCTTGTCTGTAGTGTGTCTCTCTGAGATCCGCAACACTACGCCTCACCTGTTCCCCACGATATTCAAGAACCTACAAAAAAAAAAAGATTCTTGTTTCATAGATAAAATAATCTGTGAAATTCACTATATCAACCTGAAAAATCACCAAAACATAAAAAAGAAAGTTTTAAATGACCTGCAAACAGTTTAAAACTCCTACTTACCATTTCTCCTTCTTGAATGTGTCTACGTGCAAAGAGACCCCAGCCATGTATTCCAGATCTACCAAAACAAACACGTTCATCCTCGGTTCTCTGAAACAATATGAAAAAAAATACTCAGCAAACAAGTTAGAAAACAAATCATAAAATAGGAAAGGATGGAGAATTACCTGTAAATGGTATAGCCGTTCTCTAAAAGAAGAAAAACTTGGAGGCTCGTCAACCACCTATTGAGGAATAAGAGTAAGAGAAAAAGAAAAAAAAAAGTATGCATGTCATCTCAATATTAAATCTTGGAGTCTATATCAAACAATAAAAGACAATACATGCACAAAAAGCTAAAGAAATATACACTGAATGCATTCAAATCCCGGATCATGTCTAATGGGTGATGTGAATTTCCCTTTACATGGTGGCCAATTGCTTCTTCTTCCCTTCTCTAGAAGCCAGAGAAAATAAAAAAATGAAGAATTAAAAACAGCAGTGAGATGCTAATAGACATTAGCGATAGCAAAAATTCCATCTGTCACCCTATGAGCATGTATAACCGAATAAACTAACAATTACAGACAGACATGCTAAAACAGATACTTTAGTTTTTATAAACATTTTGAGTGATGTACCTTCCTGCTATTGGTAGATCTTTTAAATACACGGCATCTGGCAGCCGATAATGGTTCTGGTTCAGTTGTTTCATCAGTTGGTAGCTCTTTTGGCAGTGTTCCATTAGATGAAATCAATCTCGAACCGGCCTTGTTTTTGTTTTGGAGAAGGCTCTTGGTGGAAAAAACACCCAGAGGAGTCTGTATAATTAAAACAGTATCTGGATTTGGAGCCCTGTACCATAAGTGGAAGGGATAGGAATATATTTTTACAAGAATCCATTAGCAATAGGGGTAAGCTGATACGGGAGAGCAGAAATGGGATTTTATGACAAAAAAATCAAAACCTGTGATAAGCGCAGTATGAAATCATTTTTGTAATCTGCTTCCCATTCTTTTCCAAACAGTGCAACTGCAGCTCAAATAAAGTACGGATATAAGGTAAAGAACAAGTGATTCAAGGCAAAATTCCATGCAACATATATAGTGCCAAGTAAACAAAAAATGGGAAGATATTGACAGTTAAATATCAAACAATGGCCTTGAAATAGAAGGAAAGACAATTTTGTATACCGAGGGACAAATTAACACAAAACTAATCATTCTTTAGATGTCTCATTTTCATCTTTAGTACTGCCGCTTAACAAAATAATCTAGATCCAATTGGCACTTCTCATATTTCATACAAAAGGGGTATGCACGCACAAAAATATAAATCCTTCATGAAAATGTTCAAAAATCTATGATTTACACAAACTTCAGAAAGTAATAACAAAGAGGGTCAAAAGACGTAAAGTAGCAGAAAATTACCTTCCGAGAAACATTTAAAGTGTATTTCATTATTAAGTACTTTCTCTAACATACATGCAGTAATTCTGAACAATATACAGGATAACAACAAAAGAACTCACCTCCATGCGATAACCTGCTCTTGATGCACACATTGCATGGTAATAAGTGGAACACTTGCAACATTGTGTGCAAGAACCATGAATTTGCTTACATATAACACAGATCTGAAGTTCATGCACGAGGAGCACAAATTAGATAGCATCAGATATATATGCTTAAACAAAACTGTATAGATAATCACTAAAAAAAAGGCTAAAATGTAATATTAGTCTCCAAATTTTAACTAAATTTACACATAGGTTCCCAAACTTTTAAAACGTATTTTTTAGTCATCAAACTTTTAAAACTTCATAAATGGGTCTCAAAAATTTAAATTATACGGTTTAGTCCCCAAACTTTTAAAACTTCACACATAGATTCTAAATTTTTAACTCACAAATATGTATTTTAGTAACCAAGTTAAGACTTATGTGTGAAGCCTTAAAAAATTTTGGGACTAAAATGTAAGATTTAAAAGTTTAGGGATCAATGTCAACCAATGTCAAATATTTTTATGTTTACCTCTTGAATGTTTCATAATAGATAATTAATTTATTTTCTTAAATATAAATTGATAGATATGGTTAGAGGGGAAAAAAATGGAAAAAGAAAAAAAGAAAGCAAGAAAAAGAATAAGAATAAGATAATTTACGATGTTCATTTAAATGAGTAGATACCGAAAATAAGTATATATTCAATTTTTTTTAATTTACCTCTTGGTTGTTCTGGAATAGATAATTTATTTTCTTAAATATAAATTGATAGATATGCTTTACAAGGAATAAGATAATTTATAATGTTCATTTAAATGAGTAGATACCATAAATAAGTATGTATTCATCTTTTGAACTGAGCAATGTTGATTTCAATCTAGACAACAAGATATATGTGAAAGTTTCATGAGAACTAAAATATTAACAGCCACAAAACAGTGTTGAGTAAAGAAAAGCAACCACCTTTACAAAAGAATTTGATGGAATACTCAAGATCCCAAGAGCAGGCTCCATCTTCTCATCACTTGCAAAAGAGACTTCAGGTCTAAACCATGCACATGTGACATGAACCCATAATGTCTCAACATCAGTCGGCTTCAAAGCACCACCTAGGGAGAACATATTATTAAATAAATCAACCCATGCAATTCATAGAATATATCAATAAATGGCAGCAAAATTAAATCAAACTTTGCATTTCATGGTGAAATTGGTTCAAATATAGGATTTGTATATTCTGACGAGTGAAAAGAAAAGAGCTAAGCTGAAAGAGACATCCAACTGAAAATGAAAAACAAGTATCCTCTCTTGAAGATCCCTAGAAAACAGATCCATAGTAAAGTTGAAGTTAAAAATCTTGATAAAGAAATGAGAGAAAAAATTATAGAAACAAACTCATGAATCAAATATGAATTAGAACTATATAAATACTTACCTTTTACAGGACAAAGGCAACACTCTCTCTTAATCTCAGGTGTTTCACATGCTTTGCAAACCCATGAAGTAAAATCCCGAACATTTCTTGCTCCATAACATTCTTGATGAACAGCTATTTGACATCTGATAGAAATGCAAAAGTTCAATACTTCAATATATTAAATGAAATATAGTTAAGCATTCAACATCTTTGTTGGGGACGGTGAGTGTGGAAGAGGAGCCCTACCAGTTCACTTGAAATGAAAGTTTTCCCTTATGTATATGCCTTTATATCTTAGGTGGTCTAACAAAGCATCCAACTTGCAGTTCCTTAAGGCAGAAAATGCTTAAAAAATTATCACAATTACCTATTGCAGATGATGATCTTGTTGTAGTCCCAATCTTCAACCCATCTACACACTGCACATCGTTCTGTTGTCCACTTAGCATATAATGGTTCATATTTCTCTGTCACAGTGAGCAAAATAAACTCAGATTTTATCATCTCATCTAGTTAGCAAACAAAAAAGTAAAAGTTTGAAATGTTGTACAATTATACCTTGCAAGAAAGCAAGCAACTTTTGCTTTCTTTCCTTTATGGAAGGTCGTTTTGGAGGTTTACCAGAAACAAGAGCACTTGCGTGGTACTCTGCCAACTGTAACATCTACAGTGTGGAACGAGATGACATTAAACTAAAGGTCCACTCCTATGATTCATCACTATTCATTAATGGCAATATGGATTTTTATTTCACTCAATTCATTTCAATATGTCAAGATCCGTAGTCAAAAACTACAAGAAACATGCATACAAGGGGAAAAAACAAAAAGATTTACAATACAAACCCATTGTTCAAGTGGAAGCATGGAACTTTTCACCTTCACGCTTGTCTTCCAATTTTTTGATTTTGAGCCTGTATGCCGCTCCCAATCACTAAGTGCTTGTTTTTCTGTCCCACAAAATCCGCACTTGCAAACAACTCTGAACGGGAAAAAGAACCCCAAAAAAAAAGAAAGATGCATGAAAAGAAAACTAAGAGAAATTAATTTCTATTCCCCTAGGAGTACAGAGGGTGGAAACATATTCTGTAGAATTACTGCATCACAACTATTCGAGAAATACGCAAAATGACAGGCAAAATAAACAAATAATAGAAACAATTACTTGTAACTTAGTTACCTTCATTGAGGCAAAAACAATACAAAAATAGAGAGTAATGATTAATGAATTTCATAATGATTAGAATATACAGAGGTTTAGCGCATAATCTTCTGCCAATATTGAGTTCGTGCGTCTTCTACTTACAAGTGAAGGCTTGGAAAATATATGCCTTCGATGCCATTACAGAGAACTGTAACCTTGTTTGGTTGACCATCATTTTTGCTCCATCTGGATCAAAGTATCTATAATATTTAGCTATTCAAGGGGCTATAATAAATCCCGTTTACCATAAATGCATCATAAAAATTTCTCAAGATAAATTAAACAAATGATGACTAATTAATTCATCTGAAAGGGAATGAGATAACAAGTCCATTATAACTATCACAAAATAGAAACTTGCCAGTAAAAGTAACGGAAATAAATATAACCAACACTTAGCATAAAAAAGACACTAAGTGAGGGTTTGTTGACTTACTTGACCTTTGGCTGTCCCTTTTCTGAATCTGATAATTCAAAGTTAAACTTTGCTTTGCAAGCAGGGCAGTAGTAATCCGTGGCCCCCAAATTCTTCAAGAATGATACATCTCGGTCAGGGAAATAAGAAGTGTCTTTTCTATGCTCTTAATAAGCAAATTAAATAACTAAATGACTTTCTGTGCTATTCGCAAGCAAATAAAAGAACTATAATATCAAATGTTCAATTTGTGGACAGACCTTGAAAAGGTTGCTGGAAATTTTGTCACATTCTGCATGAACCCACACTTTACACCCATCACACCGGACCTGCTCAATGCAATATGAAAACCATCTTAATAGCAATTTCCAAAATAAGGGAAAATAATAATACTCTAATACAGCTTGTAGAGCCCTCACCCAACTCCCACTGTCCGAATGGTTCCAAATCTTTTTGCAAATGCCACAATAATGTTTTGATTTTGCTAACTGCAATGAGATGGCATCAATATTAACAATGGACCAAATTTACATATCTAAAAATCAAAATATATGCAGAATAAGGCAGGTCATACATACCCTAGCACATGTCTTACATAACAATTGCCCTCCTTGAGTTGAAATCTTCATCTTTTTTGTTAGTTTGAAAGGAAGGCTCAAGCCACAGCCTTCACAGGATCGTGCATCTTTATTTTTGCCAATTGCATCCTGTAGAGTCCAAATGAACTATCAAGGCCAACATGAAAAGTATTTATTTGGAAAATATCACCGACACCCCTAAGTTTCAGGGTTATACCGAATTTTCCTTGACTTTAGTGATATTAAGCATTTAAATCCCTGGACATTTGTGTCAGGGATATTTTCAGAGGATTTAAATATAAATTTTTCATCTTTGAGCTTGAGGGTTTGGAAAGGGGAAAAGCTCTAAACCTTACGAGTGCCATGGCATTTTCCCAATTTACTTCATAGAAGAATCTTAGTCTCCTATTGTTAGTAGAGAGCACTAAAAAGGGAAGAAAAAAAAAACTTGCATTTAAGGTCTTTCTTTATTGTCTTCCAAGGAAAATAAGAATTAGTAACCAATAATTATCCATTACTTTAAACTAAACAGATTATTGATTTCTCAGGTTCCCAACAATGAAACATCTATAAAAGTAATAATTGATCATTGATCATGAAGATTTGCAATTTATTAGAAAGAAAGCAAGGAAAGGTAGGAAACTCCATTGTAGCTTGCCTTATTCAGGAAGTGATCTTCTGTACCGTGGTACAAACCAGTAGCATCTTGTATACCTCTGATAATTGATTCATCAAAAGCTGAATTACCAGCTGCCAATTTTATATCTTTAGTCAGTTTCTCAGTGAAGCCCCGTTCTGCCAAGAATGCCTCCTCTATTGCCATCTGGAAATCATTGGGCTTATAGTCATTCAGTTCAGACTGCTCCTGGAACCTGGTCAAACAAAGTAGTGCATCAGTCCAAGGAGTTTCCAAATGATCCACATCAATGACTAAAAGAAAAGGGCAAATAATTGTGACCACACACCTGTCTACGTGATCCATCAATGGAAAGATCATCCCCCGTTTAACCCATGCGTAATCCTGCTCAATATCATAATAAATGGTCATATTCTACTAAGCAAAGCAACAAGGCATAGTTTTGATAAAGTCCACGTATAAACTAGGAAATTTCTTCATACCCTATGATCTTTGGTCCCAGAGTACCCGAAGAACATCACACAAGCTGCATCAGCTATGCAAGCCCTCAAAACTGGTTCAGGTGCTTGTGAAAATGGGTCAATGACAATAGCTGGCCAAAATGGCTCCTTCCTCGCAGGCTTTGCCCACACTATATCACCTGAATAAAAATCTTCAGGCCCGCATAACCCGTCTTTCCTTGCATGATTAGCTTTTGAGAACCTCCCATCGTCCTCTAAATCAACTTGTTCTTCAGTTACCTCACACAGGCGCCTATCATCTTCAGTCAGTTTTTCATACCCCAAACTTCGTGAATTATAAAATTTTCTACCATTCAAACTCTTATACCCCCCCACACATCCTTTCTCTTCTCCTTCTTCTTCTTCACACAATGCAGTATACTTCCTGCTCTTATATCTACTTCTATCCTCAATATTCATCTTTTTTGAATTCTGACTACACATTTTGGGTGTTCTAAAGCTAAATTTTTCCTTCTTATTCTCAATCTCAATTTCATAATCAGAACCATACTCAGGCAAACTAGTCTTACTTTCTTTCTTCCAATTCTCAATAACTGAATCATTAAAACGAGAAGGCAGTACCTGAACACGACCCCTTGAAGTTCTTACAAGAGGTGGTCGCTGAGCCTCCACTTTTCCATTAATCTTATCTCTGGTCGATTCTCTGTCCTTTGATTTAAATTCCACCTCAGGAGAATAGGTTACTTCGGTGCACCACGAAGCAGAGAAGCCCTTATCGACCCCAGCAGAGCCGAGCAACTTATTGAAGCTCATGGGTATAATCCCAGCCGCTAGTTGATCAAGCAGATTCAATGGATAATACCCATTCGTCTTCCTCTTCTTCCTAGATGACTTTTCGTCATCATCACCAGTTGACTCACCGAGTTTACACCTTTTCAGACTCGGCATTTGGGTTTTCAAATTCCGCTTGATTATCATTGTCACGTAAATAAGAAACCAAATCTTCGAATTCAAGAGATGTTAAGCAATCTCACTCTCACATAATACAATCTAGATAATCCTTCTAATTTCGCATCAAGAACCCAATTGTTACAACGCTCATAAACCCTAATTTATTGCGATTCCACAAAACAGAGCAAGCACTACGAAAACGAATCAAATAAGTTTTCTCTACCAAGAAATCAACATAGCACTAGAAAAGAAAATTGAACAGAAAGAAGGAATGTCACAGAATTTGATGGATACGGATCAAATTCAATAAAAAAAAACTTCGAACGAGAAATAGGGATCTACTCGAAAAAAAAGGTTCTTTTTAACTACCTTCAGAACAGAGAAAAGATAGAAGAATATGTTGAAAATTTTATTTAAAAAACAAACAAATTCAACTACCGAATAGTATAATTTGAGTTTCAGAGAGCGTTGAAGAAAGATGGGGATATCTCGCCGTAGAGAGAGAGAGAGAGAAGAAGAAGAAGAAGAAGAGAGAGAAAGAGGGTCGGCGTTATCTTGTAAAAGTGTCAAGTTTAATGAGAGACAAACGGGGGAGAGACTACCTTGCGCCTTACGTGTTTATAGCACAATTCTCCTGCTAAGGTCCTGAGTAGGGTGGCGTAGCAAAGCTGATGGGTTGTATTTATTTTTGTCATGTATTTCATTAATTTGGATTTTGAGTAGCCAAAAAAAAAAGAAGCCATTTCAGTTCCAAGAATGAAGGAACTTATTGTATTGTCGTAAGTTCCTTATAGTTTTTTTTTTTTTTAGTTAAGTTAGCACTGAACTTAGTTTTGAGTCTACAGTTTTATTGAACTTTTGCAAAATGATTTTCGTGCTTGTAAAATTTGGTATGAGCCTTCGTTATTTTAGACATGTCTGCAAGTTAAAGGGAAGTGATAGTGTACTTGTAGACTTCGAACTCAAATGTCATATCAATGGAACTTGTTAATATTCCTTTTCCTCAATGGAAAATAGCTTTCTTTTAATTTATAAAATATTTTAAATGATTTTGAATTAAATAAGTTATATTATTAAAATTTTAAAAAATTTGAGTTCTAAACAAATGACTTAAATGCCTATGCCTGAGAAACCATATATGGAAGTTTTCTTTCTACGTTTTTGAATCTAGTTTTTCTTTTTCTTTAATGTTGATTCGAGGAGAACAATCTGTTCAAAACGTAGTCCCCTTTGAAAATGAAATGTACGTTTTTTCAAATTTTTTCCCCCAAATGTGTTAGTAGGTGTTCCTGGTAGTCTGGTAAAGAGGTGGGTTCGTTGGTAATTAAAACTGGGTTGCTAGGAATATTTTAAGAGAAGCATCAGGTCTGTGGCAGGTAAGTAGACACAAAAAAATAATAAATATTTTATTTTCAGTGTAGAGTTAATTAAAAAAAAAGTTTATTATAAACATAGTCTCCAGTTAACCTTTTCAACTTACAAACACAATGTTATTATGGCACATCCTAACAGCTGAAAGACATGCCGTATCACGTGAATCCCAGAAGATTTTGGAAATCAAATAATTAAAAGTATGAGAAGGTCAATCTGAAAGTAGGAAAACTGAATTAATTTGGTGTTATGCAGTTAAAGACCATATCCGTTGTTTCATTTTCCTTCTTAACTTGTTGATTAGTGAGAACCAATTCTGAATTTTTTTGTAATTTCGATTTACTGGTTTACTAGAATATATTGGTGAATTGGTGAAGAAACAGGCTAGTGCTGTCCAATTGTCGAAAGTGCTTTTGATTAAGAACTTTTGACAATTGGAAATATGCAATGAAAGCAGGACGATGGATTAATCTAGAACTATGAAGATATTGCAATTCCAGTGCTTCGTTTTATTACCATTCCAGTCTAAGTACGGCTTATTAGTTTATTTTGATACAAGTGAGTAAAAGTTTTGGTTTTTGGGATAATTTATTATTTAAAATGTCTAAGTTAAATACGAATTATCCAGTTCAATTGGTTTTGTAATTGGAGTGATAGATACGAGGGTGTAAATTTGAGCATTCATTTGTGATTTAATTCTTAAACTCAGATATCGAATGATAACATTTTTATCATGTTTTTTCGTGTAATGATTATTTTGCTGAAATTTTGGAAAATGAACATACAGTCAATTCAATTAGATATCCGTATAGTTGTGTGGGGTGATATTTGGTATGCATTTAGAGCCAGAGATTGTTATAGGACTAGTCTGGTTTCGACCTTTTGGTCGATGTTTTTATATTTTGATTCTGGATTGATCATTGTCTAATTTAAATTAGACTGACATGTTTGATAATGTGAGAACTGAGAACCACTTATAAAGTTCTATGTGTCTCTCTAACTCATGGTCCTTTTGTCTTCACTTGTTAATTCTATTTTAAATTTAAGATAAATTTATTATCTATTTTAATATCATTAGTAAGTATAATTATGATAGATAATAATGCCATAACTAATAGAGTAAAAATAATAAGAAAAAAAAAAATCAAAGCTACCCTGGGAATCAAAGCAAGCATAAGAACACGGTGTGATTATTGTAATTTCCTACATTTTCAGATTTTGTTTTTACATTGAGGTTGTTAAGCCATCATTTTAATTACAATATAGTTCAACTACTGACAATTGAATTATTTTATTTGTATTTATTACGGCACAATTATACCAATGTATTAATTTTATATTTATTTTTAGACATAAATCTCACTATTAATTCAGATGACACTCATAAATAATTATAAAATATATAATTTATTTATCAACGAGGATTCAATTTTAGTGATAATATATAGAGCTTTTTGTAACAATTGATATTTGTGTTCTTAATTTTCAGCTGGTATTTAGCGGAAGATAGATTATCTCATGTTTATAGATTTGAATGATTATGCAAAGAACTAGAATTTGTTTATGCTTTTGAGACCTTATAAAAACACTTTTATCAGCAAAAAACAATTATAAATAATGTTTTTTTTTTCAAGAAATGCTTTTAGGACTCAAAAAGTATGTTTTACCTTCCCAACAAAAGCACAAATGATGTATTCCTTTCCAAAAGCACTTTATTCTAAATTAGCATGAAAACAAATAAGCAAGCAAATATATCCCAAGTAGCAGCGAAAATGAAAGAACAGATCCTAACAATTTCAGAAAGACGCCAACAAATATAAACTTTTCAGCTTCGCCGTTTTATATCATGCCTATTTACAGAGCTATGTGAACATAGTAAGGCCTATAGAGAAGGTTGTTACATTAATGGGAGATGAAATCAACTAGTTTTCAGGACTTGGGCATCTAGTTTATTGGGACATTCCTATTTAAAGAAGTCTACAGCCTAGTGTTATGTCCCGCTCAAATTGTTCCTAAAAATCCAAACAAATGGTGCTTGCTTAAAGGATCAAGACTATTCTACAAGGAAAGTTCTAGAGATGTCTAGAAAGAGCTAGAGTTGGATGGACTCAACTCAAGCTAGAAGACCCTAGAATGTTCTAGAACACGCTGGAGAGTACTAGAATGGGCTGGAATATTCTAGAACATGCCGGATGGTTCATGAAGGATGTAGAAGTCGCTGAAAGCTTATGAAACATCCCGGAAGGTGCATGAATGAACTAAACAAACCTAGAAGAGTCTAGAGTTGGCTAGAAGGTCCTAGAGCCTTGTAACATATTGTACATAATTCTAGAACTCTCTTGTACATTCTAGACTAGGAAGACTCTAGAAAGTGGTGGATAGCCTTAAGCTTAGAGCCACACTATAAATGACCCATTGGTCTTCATTTGTAATCATCTTGGGAAAATTTGGAAAATTGTAAGATAATCTCTCTCTAGAGCAATACAAAGCATTCTTTGTAAAGTCTCTCTCTATTCTTTTTGAAGTTTCATTCGGTTTCAAAGGCAGGCTTAGTGCAACGGACGGTGCTAAGTACCGCACGATCTCTACTTGAAAAATAAGGTCGTGACACTAGGCTACACTATGTCTTGTTACAAGTTACAACTGATTTCCTTAACATCATCAGACTTCAGACCTATCTAGCTACTTCATTTCTAGATTCTTACTCGATAAATAAGTCAACAGTTATTGCCTCTAGTTCTCAGATTCTTCGGTCTTTGCAAACCTTCCACGAATCCTTGGTTGGCTGTCCGCAAGAACCTTCTTGCATGCATACTGGAAGAAAAATAAAGGAATTTAGTAATAAGGAAACTGCTGTAAAGTAATGTAACAATTTATTAGGTATAATATAATGGTAAAATTTATAAGAAACCTGAATGTTTCTCCTTGTGTTAACCTTTTAAGATTATACAGCTTATAGTTCATATAAACTTTGAAATTTTATAAGAAATTAAGTGGGTTCAGGCAAAAAATAAATAAATAAATAACTTTGGACCTCCCCTAATAAAAAAATGAAAAGGGTATTGCAAAAAGAAGGAAAAAAAACAAAAGATAAAAGACAAGTAAACTAATAGAATAAAATATGAAAAAAGATAAGGGAATCGATAGAATAGAATATAAATAAAATATATTAAAAATAAAAATTAATAAACTTTGCAAGTGACAAATACCCACTTTGAGAAAATGTTAATTATAATGTAATGTCACAAGTTAATTAAGTACATAAGATAAGCCAGTCCTAGATTACTTTGTACATAAAAAATATACACTTCAGTCCCTTTGTTTTTAGGTAGTACGTTCTAGGTCCCTTATTTTATCAAGATGTATTCAATTTGTTTTACATGTTTATCACATGTGTGTTTAATAAAATAAGAAATGCTATGAACACACAAATTTACACATACTTTTATAACCACACCACTTATATCGTAAAATATGGCAAAATTATATTGAAAATGGTAAAGTCATTCAATTTTCTAGATAATTCTAATACATTAAACCATATAAGGGGTGTGGGTGTAAATTTGTAACAAGTGTAGGGATTTAATGACTAGTTTATCCCTCTCTTAGTTTAAAGAGGATTCGTTTTTTATTTATTTATTTTTATGCTGCAGTAAAAGCGAACTTGTGTGTACATTTTATAGAAATTGAGGACTAATATGGAACTAGCATAAAACAAACAAGAGGATTAATATCTACCTTTTTAGTGAAGTAAGAGACTTTCAAATGTTTTCCATGAACCAATCAGGCCCCAATAAAAAATGTCAATTTCATAAAAAGGTTGTAAGGTTTTGCAAAATTCTTTCAACAATTTATTCCATGTGATGTCAAGTTCTGGTGTAACTTGAAACCTGTGGTGGTACTAAACACAGTATGTAGATACATCCTATTCCATGTTCTAAAAAGGCAAGAATGCTTGTTATTGTGAAATTTCTCTGTTCAAAATTGTCATATGTTAGCTCTAGATTCGATCAATGCGCTGTTCATGGCGAATGTAAAGGCATTTCTGCCTTTAAGAAAAAACAGGATCTAGTGTTCTTAAATGTCAGTGAACATGTAGGAAAAGGCATTTTTTAACCTTTTGTTTCAAGGGATGCTAATGGCACAAAAATTGCAAACAAATAATTGTTGCATGCTACATGTACCTAGAAGTTAGAATTAATCAATTTTCCTAGGTGATAATGCCAGTAACATGCATTGAGTAGTGTGGAATTCTATGAGTAACATTGTTTTTTTGTTTTGTTTCCGGAGATCGAGTTTTTGTGAGACGTGATAGCAATATGTAAGGATACTATTTACTGACTGATGAAAACCATCTAATTTGACATTGCACCCTATTTTTCTTGGACGTGCAAGTTGTAACACCATGGAAACAAATATAGCATTCTTAAATGGATCTGTATCTGAAAATATAACTGTGCATCGAATTCTTGCAAGCTTGAAAAAGAATCACACAACTATAGAGACACATAAACATAAAGATGGCTAATTTTACCTTGATTTTCCTGCCGAAATTCCTTTTTGTCTTCTTATTCCTGTAACTAGAAAGCTTTTCCCTGCGCTCCTCAGAAGTGCAGTAGCTGATATTTAAAGGCCGTATAGAATGCATGAAGTTGATGCTACCATTTCCAAGAGCCTGTCAACAAAACTCAATATCAATCACCAAGTCCTATCATGTGGAAAATGGCCAGATACATCTGAAACATTTCTCGGTACATAGACTTGTCACTTGATTACCAAGTCAATAAATGGTCGGCTCTTTTTTTTACCAAGTCAACAAATGGTCAGCAGAGAAAGTTAGCAACTTCAACCACAAGCCTTAGGGATAGCTATATGCCTATCTCAGAGTAAGGCAGGGTATTGAATTCTAACACACACATCGGAATACCAGTTTCTTATTGTTTGCAGAAGGAGTTGATGGTTTAAGCCCAACAGAGACTTAATGAGTTTAAGGTGTTTATTCAAATAGCAGGGTACCTCTTGGAAGCAATTTACAGCTCAACTCCAACTTCGTTACCAAGAGAAGCATTTAAATGATCACAAATTAGTTACACTCAACTCACGGATCAGCTGTTTTACTATTAGAACACACAACGAACATAGAGCTTGTTTTAACATACTATGTTTTTTGAGCAGGCCTGTAGGTAATTAAAATCTTTAATTCAGCATGAACCAAAAGTCCAAAAGTTCAGCAAAAAGATGAATGGTAGACCTAGCCATTGAAACAAATGTCTTTAAAAAATAAAAACCTAGACACTAGTCCAATAAAAACAGTAATACATATCCTACAGTAATCAATATAACATAATATTGAATAACTCAAAAGTGTGGTAATTTACTTATGTGATATATTTATTTGTCAAGTCATTATCATACATTTTCTTTTTCTTCCTTAAAATGGTTCATGCATTAGTTTTTGGTTAGCATCATAACAAACTTGTTAAAATAGTGCAAATAAGTAAAAATCTAACCTTGATATCTCCTTCACTAAATGCATGCCGCATGCCAAAAGTAACACCTAGGTCCATTCCAGAAAATTTGTCTTAGTTGCAGCTTCATGAACCCATTGCCTTGAGCGTAAACAACCCAAGCTGACACCCGTCTGGAAAGGTGCATCAGAAAGGGGTTTGTTTTCTTGAAGTTGATTTTCATTTGTTGTGAAAATGGGAATCTTGATATCCAGAACTTCAGAAAGCAGCGATTCCTTGGCTGCTTTTTCTAAAAGATCCTTCTCACACTCATAAAAGACCTCACTCAAAAGTTGCTCCTTCTGAAGTGATTCAATGTCAGCAGCCTTGAATGCTTGGTGGGAGGAAATGACATCTTCCCCGCAAGATATCATTGAAATAGTTGCTTTCATGGGATCAAGGCCTATCATCGGCTCTTCCATGATTGGCTCAGGAGCTTTGAATAGATCCCCATCTCCTCCAAGGTCATAATCTGATACCATGGAAGTTGGAATCACGTTCCTCTGCATAATACAGAGAAAATGCAAAATTAGAAAATAGACCAAGAAAATATGCTTGAAAATTTCAAGAAGACTTAATTGGCTGATTACACATAATCAATTGTTGATTATGGGTAATCAATTCTATTGGCTAAGTAGCCATTACATGTAACCATTACTTGTAAAAATTTCTCATAGTCAAATACCAAGACACAAACGCTGATTCTGGAAGGTTAATATTAGACTTAAGATAATAGTGGTTAGGTTAGAAATTAGAACAACCATGATTGGAGCAGATTAACATGAAAACACAGAAACACAGAAGCCATATGTTGTGGTGGAATGGTTTATGCAGCATTTATCAAGTGCTTGTTTCAGACTGGTGATAAAATCATTAAAATAAAAAGTATATATGAAAATTGAATACTAGAAATCTTGTACTATAGTCTATAGCAGAGATTTGATATTAAGAGAATGGGTCAACCTTATAGGCAAACTTCAGATTTACTCTGAGCTCTAGCTGATAAATATAAGTTTAGAGTTTAGACCAATGTAATGGAAATTGAATACAGATGGTGGCTTTAATAGTGGGGAGTTCATGTTCCATATTCCAATATGTTAAAGTCCACAAGAACCATGTGTCTAACAATCCCAAAAAGTTAAACTCTACCATAATGTTGTCTATAATCAATGTGTGACTCTCATTACCTCTAACACAATATGGTCATTTGGTCTTCTAGTGTTTACAGTCTAGCATTCTTAAGGGAACCCAAAAACCATGAACTTCCATGAATCAGAGAGCTTTTCATTTGATCTCCTTCTTCTTCATTTATTTATTTTTTTGCTAATTTTTTTTAATGGAAGCAGAAAAGAAAATTCATCAAGAGAATTAGAGGCGAGCTAAAGCCTTCTGGCCTTTTGCTCTCTTTGGTAAATGGATTCCCTTGCAAAATAGATAAGAAATTAAAAGGGAAAAAGAAAGAACTCTCTGACTTTTTCCTCCAAAATCCTTTTCTTTTTTCATTTATGGAAACACAAGCACCACAACACATAAAGCTTTTCTACTTCTTTACCCTTATTAATTCACAAACCAAACATCGATCGCATTGAGAATAAAATCAACAAAGAAAACAAACATTATGAGAAAATTTAAACTTTGAAACAATAAACAATTGAATTTTCTCCATACAAATTTCAGCTTCTACTTTGAAATACAAATGAAGGGACAAGTTTACCATTTTCTCAACAAAGCAAAAATTGGGTATATCAGAAAACATGGAAAAACCCCAAGTTTCATAGAAATCAATTTAAAACCTCTTTAAACAAAACTAAAAGAATGCAGTTTGAGCTAACCCACTAAGTAAAGAGAGCTCTAAATAGTATCCAAATGAAGACACACATATTGTTAGTGAAAAAAAAGGTACCATTAAAGCATTGGACTTGTGGGTTTTACAGAAATCCTCATATTGTTGAACTTCTGGAGAGAGATTTTGAAAACAAGGGAACAAAAGCCCAATATCTGCATACATTTCTGTCTGAACACTCAAAGTTTCAAGAAAAAACAGAGCTTTATTCTATAGAAATAAACCTCAGCTCCTCCAGATACAGAATACAGAGAAGCAGTAGAGTAATAGAAGAACCCTGAAAGATCGCAGCCAAAATGCAAAGAAAGAGTGATAGGTTAGTTTGCATTGGAAGAGGACTTTCAAAAATCATAACTTAAGTTTGAGACAGAGTAGGAGAGAGAGTATAAATAAAACCGTGTAGGAATCAGATGGTAGTTTCAGTAAATAAATATTTGGTAGTGATGATGTAATATAATAAGGACAAACAACATATATTTTTAATTTTTAAACCTCAATTTAATTTTTAATTTATATATTATTTAAAATATTAATATTAATTTTTATTTTTTAACTATTTAACATATATTTTTAAATAAAATAAAAATATATAAAGTAATAAAATAAAATTCAATCTAATTATACAAAATATTGTAAATTTTATTATTAAAATTATATTTTTTATATAATTACATGTATATAAAATAATAATATTAATATATGTTCGATTTTAATTAATTATAATTTCGATATTATAATAACCATATAATTTTACGTCTTATCAGTTAATTACGATTATTTTTAGAAAAAAATTACTAAAATTTTACATATAACTATAATTTCAGTTATATATTATTAAAATGTATATCCCTAATCCCATATATTTTATAATACTCCTTTTTATTATATATATTTTTTATATAGAATTTGATATTTAGATTTGTTTTATAATAATAATAATATTATTCTAAAGTTTTATACTATTTTATTTTTTATAATAAAGATGAAATATTTTATTTAAATATAAATTAAAAACATGATATAATATAAAATCTAATTTTTTTAAATACATTAAAATTAAAATTATAGTTAAAAAGATAAAATTAACCGATGATTATATTTAAAAATAATTAAACATTCTTTGTTTGGTTATAATTATCTGTCAGAAAATTTTAAACTAAAATATTCCCCTTCGTCTTCTTTGTACTAATTTCATTGCACTGGACTTAAGTGTTTTTGAATTATTATACTGCAAATTGTACAGAGCGAGATGAACCAAACCAAAATTGTGGACAAGTTTGTGGGCTGGATTGTGTCATCAGTACTAAATTAATAATCAGTATATAGGCTTAGACCTCAAGGTCCCACGCGTCTTGGAACTCAACTCAACCTCTAAGTGTCATTTGATTTGCAACTTGGTACTAGAGATGATAATTTGTGCCTAGACAGGGTAAAACAAATTGGAAGAGTATCGATGATAATGAAATATTAATTATTAATTATATGTAAATTATAAAGTAATTATGATATTATTTAATAAAAATAATAATTCAATTATACTATAAAAACTAACACATGTATTTAATTATGATAAAAATATTTTGAAAATCCAAAACAGTAATGCTATTATATGTTATAAAAAAGTAGGCTAAAATAACCCCTATCATTATTTTCTATTTTACAATAGATCCCGACTTATAATTTTAATAATATTTTCATTATACCCTTCAATTCTCGCTCATCATTCTCTCACCCGTTCATCACTTGCAATTAATAATAATGAATAAATGATTCATCGTCAAAATTCGTTGGTCGCCTCAAATTTCATTCTCGTCCTCGAAGTTTGGTAACGCGTCCTCTTCTTCTTCCTTTTTAAGGACGTCATTAACATCGGCTTCGATTTCTTAATTTTAAAAAAAAAAATTTGGTGCCAGTAATAATTTCCAAGATGGTAATAATTTTGGTTCTAGAAGTAAGCTCACGTTTTAGATGCAGCTCTTGCGTTCGATGAAAATAAATGTTCCAACAAAAGCAACGAGCAATTGCCTGCAAGATCTTCATCGACGTCAACATATGTGGTGTCGTAGCCTTTGCCTATGCCACCGGTTTTTCGTCGGAAGGAGGAAGGGTATACCGGTGTGAGTTGTAAAGAGAATAATTATCTAATTTAATCGAAGATGTGTTTAATTCGGTTCTACAAATAAGTTTATTAGCCTACAAAATATCAATTTAATCAAAATCAAATTAATTAAATAATTATTACAAACATATAACTAACTCAATTTTATACATTTATGATAATGACTATTCAATTAAATATATGTCTAATTTGATTTTGGTTAATTAGATAAGATGAATCAAACTTTCATATTTTAATATGTAAAATTAGATAAATATTTGTTAAAAATTAGATCACAATTAATGAATAAAAATTAAAATATTTTTGCTATTATATATAAAAAAATCTAATAGAAAAAAATTATATCTAAATTTTAATTAAACGTAAAATTATTATAAAATATAACCACTTTTAACTTATTACTCAATGAATTAATAATTACTTATATCTTAAATTAAAAAGATGGAATGTTAAGTTCCCACTCTCAATGCAAAACAAAATATATAAAAATATAATTAAATTATTGTATATATTTTATTAATATAATTAAATTATTTTTATTTTTATTTAATAATATCAAATATAATATATTTAATTAATAAATTTAAAATATTTGAAATAATTAAAATAAATTATTGTTAAAAATATACAATTAATTATATAAATTTTTTAAATTTAGCACTTAACTATTTAATATATTTAGATAAAAATATTATAAATATAATAATGTAATATTATAAATGATATAAAAATAATTTAATAATATATTTATAAATTTAACCTATATAACTCAATCAATTAACTTAGGTCACTGATTTTACATATCATTATTAATTTAAGTGGCAATAGCGTTATGTAACATTACTCGAAGTCAATTTTTTACATCCCGGCGGATAATTGAGGATAAAATTAGATCTTTTTATTATTGGAGAAAATTCAATTACGAAATATATGTTTGTGAGGTAGTTTTTAAGATATATGTTGATTTTCTCTGATTTTTGTTAAGAGAGTTATTTAATTGATTTTGGCTTAATGTCTAATGTTATATTTATACATTGAAAGGAAGAAACTAGCCGTTATTAAACTAGCCGTTAAACTAGCCGTTACTAAACTAGCCGTTATTAAACTAGCCGTTACTAACTAGCCGTTATTAAACTAATTATTCTCAACACTCCCCCTCAAGTTAGGTGTGTAGATATCGGTCAACCCTAACTTGCTTAAATTTTCTTCAAATGATTTTAAATCTAAACCTTTGGTGAAGATGTTCGCCAATTGTTTTTCACTTCTCACAAATGGAGTTTCAATTTCCTTTGCTTGAATTTTTTCTCGAATGAAGTGGCAATCCACTTCGATGTGTTTTGTTCTCTCGTGAAACACCGGATTTGATGCTATATGTCGCGCCGCTTGGTTATCACAAAACATCTTCATTGGTTCTTGAATTTTAATTCCGATATTCCTATTCCCTTGGTAATATAAGTAGTGAAGATGTACACTTTGTGATGCCCACACCATAGTACATATAAAGGATAAACCTTAAACTCCCAAATTAGGAAAATAACAAAGAAATTGTTTGAAAAAAAGGAAGCCATTTAGCCTCTCTAGGAACCTTCATAAATAAAAAGGCTTTAGCCTAGCTTTAGGCCAGTTCAAGCTTTTTGGTTTGGCTATAGCGTATTGTCACGTCCCGCTCAGAATGCCCCTAAAAATCCAAAATAAATGGTGGTTGCCTAAAGGATCTAGACTATTCTAGATGGAAAGTTCTAAAGTTGCCTAGAGAAGTCTAGAAAGGGCTAGAGTTGGACGGACTCAACTCAAGCTTGAAGACCCTAGAATGTTCTAGAGCACATTGGAGGGTGCTAGAATGGGCTAGAATGTTCTAGAACATGCCGAATGGTTCGGGAAGGATGTAGAAGCCGCTGGAAGCTTACGGAACATCCTGGAACGTGCATGAAGGAGCTAGACAAACCTAGAAGACTCTAGAGTTGGCTAGAAGGTCCTAGAGCCTTGTGGTACATTGTACATAAACCTAGAACACTCTTGTATATTCTAGGCTTAGAATTATCTAGAAAGTGGTGGCATATTCTTAAGCTTAGAAGCCACACTATAAATAGACTAATTGGTCTTCATTTGTATTCATCTTGGGAAATCTTAGGAAATCTTGGGAAATTGTAAGATAATCTCTCTCTAGAGCAATACAAAGCATTCTTTGCAAACTCTCTCTATTCTCTTTGGAGTTTCATTCGGTTTCAAAGGCAGGCTTAGTGCAACGGACGGTGCTAAGTGCCGCACGATCTCTACTTGAAAAATAAGGCCGTGACAGTTGGTATCAGAACGGGTTAAAGTATCTCTATCTTTGGCAATAATGAAGAACGCTGCTCCATCTACACCAAGCGTCGATGTTCCACCTATGGAATGTGGGCGTGAGGAAACCCGGAAACCATCAAAGGAATCTCGAGCTAAGTCGAAAGACATACTCTCTAGCTTAGAAGCACGTGTGGGGAGTGCGCAGGACAGCTTAGGGGGGCTGTTCGACAGGATGGACAACTTGGAGGAACGTTGCAATGGCTTGGAGGCCGAGGATGTGGAGATCCATGCAGCGGTCAAGATGTCCCTTAATGAGCTAGATGGTGGCTTAAGGCAAGAGATTGATGGGTTAAAGGCTGACGTTTCCAAGGTAAGGGATCTTATCCAAAGAGAACTTGCTAATGTGTTGCTTAGAATGGAGGATATGGGTGGTGATCTAGCTCTATGTAAGCGGGCTATAGCCGCGGGAACTAGTGCAACCACCGTCATTGAAGCTAAGAGGGTGGATGTTCCCAAGCCTAAGACCTTCAATGGTGTTAGGAATGCTAGGGAAGTTGAGAACTTCCTATGGGGGCTAGAACAATACTTTGAGGCTACTGGCATAACAGACCATGCCAGCAAGATTCGAACTGCAGCCATGTATTTATCCAACACTGCGATGTTGTTGTGGAGACGGAGGCATGAAGATGTGCAACGAGGGGTTTGCACAATCGACACCTTTAAAGATTTCAAAAGAGAGTTCAAAATGCAGTTCTTCCCTGTAAATGCTGAGTAGGAGGCAAATGGCCGATTGCGACGATTGAAGCAAACGGGTAGCATAAGAGACTACGTGAAGGAGTTCACAACCTTGTTGCTAGAAGTCCCCGACACATCTGACAAGGATGCCCTATTCTTGTTTATGGACGGTCTCCAATCGTGGGCTAACCTTGAGCTCAAGCGACGTGGTGTCCAAGATCTATCTTCGGCCATTGCGACTGCGGAAAGCTTTATTGACTACTCCACAAACAAGGACAGCGTAAAAGCTACAGACAAAAAGTTTTTTGGAGGAAAGAGTGGGGGAGGCCACAACAAAAATCAGGGACCTAAGAATCATAAAGACAACTCCTTATTCAAGCCACGAGATAAGGGGAAGGAGAAGGAGGATCGGAATACCTCGAAGCCCCGTGTGACGTGCTTCATATGCGATGGACCGCATTGGGCACGTGAATGTCCGAAAAGAAAGGCATTGAGTGCCTTAGTTGCTTCCACTCATGACCATGATGGAGGCGAATCAGACGAAGGTGCAAAGATGGGCTCTTTGCGCCTACTTGGTGCATTGCAGAGCGCCCCAAAGACCCCTAAGGGCTTGATGTATGTAGATGCAGCCATCAATGGGAAGGTCGCCAAGGCTTTGGTCGATACAGGCGCATCACATAACTTTGTTTCAGTGGAGGAAGCAAAACGACTCGGCCTGAAGGTTGTCAATGGAGGGGGATCTCTCAAAGCGGTTAACTCGGCAGCACTACCATTACATGGAGTTGCTCGTGGAGTTAAGGTCAGTCTTGGTGCTTGGATTGGCCAGGTGGACTTATCAGTTGCGCCGATGGATGACTTCTCTATTGTATTCGGCATGGAGTTTTTGGACCAGGTAAGAGCTTTCTTGGTGCCTTGCTCAAACTCTATGTGTATTATGGATGGTTCGAAGGCTTGTGTGGTACCGACGGACAGGACCACTAAACGTACAACCCAAGCTCTCTCGGCACTTCAATTCAAGAAGGGATTGAAGAGAGAAAAAGAGAGTTACCTGACCATCTCAAAAGAGTACAATGACGAGGAGTCACCAAAGCCAAGCTTGCCGACGGAAGTGCAAGTTGTCTTGGATAAGTCCCATGAGGTGATGTTTGAGGCATCACCAAAGCTAAGCTTGCCAACGGAAGTGCAAGCTATCCTAGATAAGTCACATGGGGTGATGCATGAGGCCTCGCCCAAACGGTTACCTCCAAGGAGGGAAGTGGACCATAAAGTTGAGTTGGATCTTGATACAAGACCATCAATAATGAGTCCTTATCAGGTGGAAAAATCAGAGTCGCGCAGTGGAAGCGTTGTGGTTGACCCACCAAATGGAAATACGGAGCTAGCAGCCTTGAGTAGGCCAAGCAGTCCTCTATTGGAAAGGATCAAAGAAGGGTTAGAGCATGATACACTTGCTCAAAACCTCCTTGCCCTCATCAAGGAAGGAAAGACGAGGCGGTTTTGGCTGAGTGACGGACTACTCTATGCCAAGCAGAATCGTGTCTTTGTGCCGAAGTGGGGGAGTTTAAGGAAAGAGCTTATTAAGGAGTGCCATGATTCCCTATGGGCTGGACACCCAGGAATGAGGCGCACCCTTGCTTTGATCAATTCAATCTACTATTGGCCTCAACTTCGGGACGATGTGGAAGCTTATGTACAGACTTGTCTTGTGTGCCAACAGGACAAGATAGAGCAGCATGCACCCGGAGGTTTGCTAGAACCGCTGCCTATTCCAGAGAGACCATGGGAAAGTGTCTCTATGGATTTCATCACTTGTCTGCCAAAATCAGAGGGCTTTGGCAGCATCATTGTCGTCATCGACCGCTTCAGCAAATACGCGACATTCATACCTGCCTCAACGGACTGCACGGTAGATGAGACGACACGTTTGTTCCTCAAGAATGTTGTGAAGCATTGGGGAATCCCGGCTAATATCGTGAGTGACCGAGACCCACGATTCACGGGGAAATTTTGGACTGAACTATTCAAGTTGTTGGGATCAGACTTGAATTTCTCCACAAGCTTTCACCCACAAAGTGACGGACAAACGGAGCGTGCCAACGCGTTGCTGGAGTTATATCTCAGGCATTTTGTGAGTGCTAATCAGTGGGATTGGGCGAAGCTGTTAGATGTAGCCCAATTCTCTTACAATTTACAACGGAGCGAGTCTACCGCGAAGAGTCCCTTTGAGATCGTCATGGGGCAGCAACACATGACTCCTCATGCCTTGGCCACGAGTTATGAAGGGAAGAGTCTGGCTGCCTTCAAATTTGCCAAGGCATGGCATGAACAAGTTGAGTTGGCCCGGGCTTATCTGAATAAGGCATCTAAGAAGATGAAGAAATGGGTTGACAAGAGAAGGAGGATGGTGGAATTTCATGAAGGCGATTTGGTCCTTGTAAAACTATTGCCCCAACAGTTTAAGTCCTTGCGGAAGGTTCATAAGGGGTTAGTGCGGAAGTATGAAGGACCATTTCCAGTCCTCAAGAAAGTCGGTAAATTGTCGTACAAGCTACAACTCCCTCCAAAACTCAAAATTTATCCAGTCTTTCATGTAAGCATGCTAAAACCTTATCATGGAGACAAGGAAGACATGAGTCGAGGAGAATCCAAGAGGGCGCCTACCACAGTGGTAACCTCCTTTGACAGGGAAATGGACTCAATCTTGGCGGATCGCGTGATCCAGCGTAGAGGTGTACCAAGTTATCGGGAATACTTGGTCAAATGGAAGAACGCTCCGGATGTAGAAGCAAGTTGGGAACCTGAGGACTCTTTGTGGCAATTCAAAGATGACATAGAAAGGTTCAAGCTTGAAGGCGCGACGAGGGCGTCGCAAACTTGAGTGGGGGAGGGTGTCACGTCCCGCTCAGAATGCCCCTAAAAATCCAAAATAAATGGTGGTTGCCTAAAGGATCTAGACTATTCTACATGGAAAGTTCTAAAGTTGCCTAGAGAAGTCTAGAAAGGGCTAGAGTTGGACGGACTCAAATCAAGCTTGAAGACCCTAGAATGTTCTAGAGCACGCTGGAGGGTGCTAGAATGGGCTAGAATGTTCTAAAACATGCCGGATGGTTCGGGAAGGATGTAGAAGCCGCTGGAAGCTTACGGAACATCTCGGAACGTGCATGAAGGAGCTAGACAAACCTAGAAGACTCTAGAGTTGGCTAGAAGGTCCTAGAGCCTTGTGGTACATTGTACATAAACCTAGAACACTCTTGTATATTCTAGGCTTAGAATTATCTAGAAATGGTGGCATATTCTTAAGCTTAGAAGCCACACTATAAATAGACCAATTGGTCTTCATTTGTATTCATCTTGGGAAATCTTAGGAAATTGTAAGATAATCTCTCTCTAGAGCAATACAAAGCATTTTTTTTACAAACTCTCTCTCTATTCTCTTTGGAGTTTCATTCGGTTTCAAAGGCAGGCTTAGTGCAACGGACGGTGCTAAGTGCCGCACGATCTCTACTTGAAAAATAAGGTCGTGACAGTATGGTATCATCACCATCACTTAATTGTTTCCATGTGCCAAAATGTGCTTACAACACTTAATTAGCAGCCGAAATTTGGCAAGTGGAGTCTAGCAATTACAATGAATTAAAATAATGGGTGGAAAAGCTAGCGAAAAATGAGTCATGCATATAGTTTTGCCAATTATAATGGTATTAGTTCATAAAGGCCGGGTTAGTCAGTGCACATTAGTGGATCGACAATAATATGCCCTACTTGATGTGTTTGGCGTTATTTTAACTAATATTACTTCTTATAATTTGAACATCAGATTTGAATATCATATAAAAAAAGTTATACAGAAATTATTTTATTTATATTATTTAAATGATTTGATTACTCAATTTTTATAAGGGATTTTATTCATTTTTAACAATTTTTAAATAGTAAATAAATATTTTATTAATAAATTTAAGCATTTATTAAATAACAGTTTTAAATTAGGAGCAAAAGGATTAATTAATATTGAGTTTTCCGAATTTTTTTGTTCCATTTTATATTGTGTTTAGAGTAAGAAGAAACAAGGAGGAAAGTGAAAGAAAAAGGAGTAAGAAAAAGAGTGAAATATGAGAGAAGTAGAGTCTTTCAAGTAAAAATTGAAATTTTTTAGGTACCTAAAACTAGCGTAATGTACAGGTAAAAAAACGGAGGGAAGAAAATAGAGATGTTAACAATGGAGGAAAAGCTAATGATTGATCATTTTTGTCCCAATTAAAAACTGCAATGTAAATTAAAAGCTATCGAGTAATTAAATTTATTAATAAAATATTCATTTAATGTTTAAAAAATGATGAATTGTTTTAAATTTAAAAATTTATATATATATATATATTTTAGAAAACTGAGTGACTAATACGTTTTAGTTACAAAAATAAAATGAATTAAATAAATCATCAAAAAATCATGGATTAAGTACTAATAAAATATTTATATTGATATATAAGGAGAGTATTTTGAGAAAATTTAATTTAATTATTAATTATTTTATTTTTTATTTCAGAATAACTAGTGAACAATAAAATATGCTATTTTTAATAACTGTTTGTCTTAATCAATTGATAATTATAATTCTATGAACCTAATATACGTTAGGTTGAGAACTGATCGAGAAAACTTATACTTAGTTGACTTTTAAGATAAATTGTAAAAGATGTGAGGAATTAAATTAAATGAAATGAACATAGTCATTTTTAAATTTACTCATTTTCTATTATATTTAAATAAAAACCTTTATTCGAGTAGAAAAAAACTAAAATCAATTTAGCAAATAGTTTTAAATAATACAAATAATTAAAAAATAAAATATTAATTAATAACAGAAAAATTACCAAGGTATATTCTTCTCCTGATGTTATAATACAAACCTACATATATAATACAAAAATTTATACACATAAATAACAACACATAATAACAGAAAAAATATGAATAATAAATACGTAGAATTAATAAAAATACTTACAAGAGTAAATGAAGTAACAAAATGAAGGAAATGAAGAAAAAAAATGTGTTTTGTAAGTGAGAAATGGGTATAAAAAATTTGAGTATTTCGCTTAAAAAAAATAAGAGATCTAAAATATTAGTTAGAGAGGAAGAAAACCCACTAACAGGCGCTCGAAATGGTGGTCGTAGGTGGCCAAAAAATGAGAAAGAGTGGAGGAGAAGTGGATGAGGTTTTGGGTTTTTGAGTGTTATGCAACGCTTGTAATAGCTTCTGTTTGGGGGAGAAAGAAAAGAAAATAATTTATCCACGTGTGTAGCGTCGGTTCTACGTGTCAACTAACGCTATACACGTGTGTAGCGTCGGTTCCAGATGTCAATCGACACTACGCTACGTGGATAGCGTCGGTTGATGTGGTGAATCGATGCTAAGCGTGGATATAGCGTCGGTTCCAGGTGTCAACCGACGCTATGCTACGTAGATAGCGTCGGTTCCAAGTGTCAACCGATGCTACATCTACGTGTAGCGTCAGTTCGACACGTCAACCGACACTACGTAGCGTAGTATAGCGTCGGTTGACACGTAGAACCGACACTACACACGTGGATAAATTCTTTTCTTTTCTTTCTCCCCCAAACAGAAACTATTCCAAGCGTTGCATAACACTTAAAAACCCATAACATCCTCCACTCTTCTCATTTTCTAGCCACCTACGACCACCATTTTCAGCGCCGATTAGTGGGTTTTCTTCCTCTATAACTAATATTTTAGATCCCCTATTTTTTTAAGCGAAATACTCAAATTTTTTATACCCATTTTTCACTTACAAAACACATTTTTTTCTTCATTTCCTTCATTTTGTCACTTCATTTACTCTTGTAAGTATTTTTATTAATTCTACGTACTTATTATTCATATTTTTTCTATTATTATGTGTTGTTATTTATGTGTTGTTATTTATGTGTATAAATTTTTGTATTATATATGTAGGTTTATATTATAACATCAGGAGAATAATACACCATGATAATTTTTCTACTATTAATTAATATTTTATTTTTCAATTATTTATATTATTTAAACTGATTTTGGTTTTTTTTTCTGCTCGAATACAAGTTTTTATTTGAGTATAATAGAAAATAAGTAAAAAAAAATTAAAGTCGGTTCACGCATTAAACCAACTTTAAATTTTAAATTATTTCATTTAAAGTCGATTAAAAACTAACTTTAATGTCTATTTTTGTAGTAATGATGTCATGATATCAGGGCATGAGTTATGGATCAATTTCACTGGAGGCTCACACAACATTGGGTATTGCTATGAACAAACTTGGAGGCAAATCAAATACAGGTTTGTCAATGGATGCATAAATGTTATACTTATTTGGTTGCATTTTCTAGCTTTGAAATTCACTTTTATGCTTATATTTTAGATTTTAAAAACATTGCAACTTATATCCAATTAAAATGCACTTGGTTTTGACTGTTGATTCTATTATAATTCTTGGTAACCCTATCGTATGGAGCCTCTGCCAGATGGTTCATTGAATCCAAAGAGGAGTTCAATCAAGCAAATTGCTAGTGGAAGATTCGGAGTTTCCAGTTACTACCTCACGAATACTGATGAGCTCCAGATTAAAATGGTTCTGGTAATTGTTGTTAATAAGCTTTAGAAAATATCTGTAGTGGTGGGCAAAGCCATGGAGCATTCCTCTGTCCTGGCATCCTTCTGGAGCTTGAAGGTCACAACAATGATTATGTTGGTAAAGGTCTATCAGGTGGCAAGATAGTAGTGTATCCTTCTAAGGGAAGTCGATTTGATCCTAAAGAAAACATTGTGATCGGTAATGTGGCTCTATATGGGGCTACAAGTGGAGAGGCATATTTTAATGGTATGGCAGCAGAGAGATTTTGTGTTTGTAATTCAGGCGCCAAGGAAATTATGGAAGGTGTTGGTGATCATGGCTGTGAGTATATAACAGGTGGTGCTGTCGTTGTTCTTGGAAAAACTGGCAGGAACTTTGCTGCCAGTATGAGTGGTAGTATTGCATATGTTCTTGATTTAGATGGAAAATTCCAATCTAAATGCAATATGGAGCTTGTAGATCTTGATAATGTGGAAGAACAAGAGGACATTATGACTCTAAGAGTGATGGTACAATAGCATCAGCGTTACACTAGCAGTAGTTTTTCTAGATATGTGTTAGCTGATTTTGAAGATATTCTTCCAAAATTTGTCAAAGTTTTTCCGAAGGAGTACAAACATGCTCTTGCGTGCTTGAAAGCTGCCGAGGAAGCCTGCAAAGAAGCATTGATTGAGGAGCAAGATGAGGATGAGCTGTTGGATATAAATGCATTTGAAGAGCTCAAGAAGATGCAGATGCACCTTTAAATGAGAAATCCATCAAGGTAGTGGACAATTTTGCTAGTGTGTTATCAGTCCTTTTTCTGTTTGTGTGCATGTGAAAACCATAGACTACTATTATTTTATTTAATTATTTTTCTTTCATATTTATTTATTTGTTAGAGGTAGATGATGACTATTTATCCCAAGATTTTAATATAATTATATTTTTCTTGAGCCAATTTTATGAGATTTGTAGGATGTAGAAAAACCTGTATCTTTTATGCGACCTAGTCAAGTTGATGATGCTATCAAACATCGGGGTTTCATTTCATATGAGCTCAAAGATGTTCAATACAGGCATCCTAATGATAGATTGAATGACGAGGAAGAAGTTGTGGAAGAATTAAAACTTGACTCACTTTTGAAGACTGAGTTTGCCCGTTGCATGGACTGTGGTACTCTTTTCTGCCATCAAGTAATAGTATTTTTCTATGAATCACAATGCATGTATTTTTAGCTGAAATTCACAAGGGAGATATATACGAATTTTGCAGTAGTATATTCAACTTGGTTAAACACTCATGTAAACAAGTTACACGATTTTGCATCGTGGTAATTTCAACTTGTTTAAACACCATGTAGCCAAGTTACAAATACACGTAAATAATTTACATGAGTGTGTAATTGAGTTGAAATCGTTACACTACAAAATCTGCACATCCAACCAAACCTACATTGTGAATTTCTTGGAAACTTATGCCTACATTGTAAGTTTGCACTATGTTTAAAGCAGTGGGGAATTAATTTCTTTGAGAAAAATTATATTTCACAGAACTCTGGATGACCTCTTGGAGATAAAATACCCGAGTTCAATGAGTTGGTATACCAAAATAGATGGCATGAAGCATTAGAGCGATTCTTTGAGACAAACAACTTCCCTGAGTTTACTGGCCGATTGTGCCCGGTGCCATGTGAAGGTTCATGTGTTTTGGGTGTTATTGAGAATCCTGTATCCATAAAAAATATTGAGTGTGCGTTCATTGACTAGGCCTTCGAGGAGGGTTGGATGGTTCCAAGACCCCAGTTAAAAGAACTGGGTAAGGATTTCTATTAAAAATACCTTACTTTTCAGCATAATATTAGACTTAATTAATATATCAAAGAGTTCAATGTATGCATAATTTTAGATTCAATTAATATTCTACATTTGTAGGAAACAAGTTGCCCTTGTTGGAAACGGCCCAGCAGGTTTGGCTGCAGCAGATCAATTAAATAGAATAGGCCACATAGTGACTGTGTATGAGCGATCAGATAGGATTGGAGGGCTTATGATGTATGAGGTTCCTAATATGAAGGCTGACAAAATTGATGTTGTTCAGAGCCAGGTGAATCTTATGACTGAGTGAGGTGTGAACTTTGTGGTTAGTGCTAAAGTTAGAGTTTATCCATCATATTTTCTCGACCAACTAAAGGATGAGATTGATGTTGTGGTCTTGGCTATAGGATTAACAAAACCAAGGTTAGTTATAGTATGGTGTTAAAATCCCTTTATGTTGATAGTCTTGGTAGTTCTCAATCATTTGCAGAATTTTGTTAGCTTCATGTATTAATACTGTATAATGGAACTAGTGAGGTACTTTTGTGCAGGGATCTTCCTGTGCTAGGAAGAGAGCTAACATGAGTACACTTTGTGATGGAGTTTCTTCATGCAAATACCAAAAGCTTGCTTGACAGTAATCTTCAGGATTGTAACTACATTTATGGAAGGTAGTGGTAATTGGTGGAGGTGACACCGGTACTGACTACTTAGGGACTTCAATCCGCCATGGTCGGAGTAGTGTCGTAAACTTGGAGCTTCTCCCTAGCCACCACAATCTTGGGCTCTAGAAAATCTATGGCCATAGTTTAACGAGTTTTTCTTTAACATCTTTTTTTACATGTTTCAAATTTCATTTTTTTGGGTTCATAACTGAGAGAGCAAGCTTAAAGATTCTATTTTTTTGGTGTTATAGTGGCCTCGTATCTTCTGAGTAGATTATGGGCACCAGGAAGCTTTTAGTACCTCGTATCTTCTGAGTACATAATTTAACCAATACTTAAAGAAAAACTTTTTGTACACAGTATATAACCGAGCGGAACAAATGAATTTTATTTCCAAATGCATTCATGGAGTAATCACAATTTGTTTGCTTGCCATAGACCACAGTAAATTAAACAACAAAACAACGTTGGTCTGTACGACGGTAGAAGAAATAAAAGATTCTTTGTTTGCTCTTCCGCCGAGAGATCAAATGCATCTACCGAGCTACAAAATAAAATAAAAAATTAAGAATTTTTTTTATTGGTATGCAAAACTATTAATTGTTTGGCCCAAAACCCCGTTAGCCCAAAGCCCATATAATAATTATTAGAAACCCTCAGCTGCCTTCTATATATATATGTATAACTTCCTACGTGAAGTTGATTTTTTTTAGCCACCAGAGAAAGCAGCCGCAGAGAAAAAAAAAAGAAATCAGTTTAGCAGCCACTGGAGAAGAACAAAAGAGAACAGGGAACACATCAGCTAAGAAGAACAAAACAGTCAGCAGCTGCGTGAGAATTGGAAGACAGAGAACAACGCAGTTTCTTCGCCACCTCCACGCTCTCTCTTGTTCGGTAATATCAAATAAAGCTGAAATTTATTTGCTGGGTTTGTTTCGTGATTCTCTGCAGAAAATATTTGGGTACATTTTGATATTAGTGTATTTTGTTGAAACTCTCTGGAAATTGGTGTTTGTATCTCCATTTTGATTATTAGTGGATTTTCCTCGGTGTGCCGTCGTCAGTGGAGTAGACTTTTCACATTGAAAAGTTGAACCACTTAAATTATTGTGTGCCATTTAATTTCTTACTGCTTATTACTTTTGCCGTTACCCATTATTATTAATTTGTGCAACCAAAATTGGACCCGATCTTCGCTTCCGCAAGAGCTAATTCGTAACAAATTGGTATCAGAGCCATTGGGTTTTTCGGTTATTTATTGGAACTGATAAAGTTTGCTCTTTTGGATTTATTTTGAGTTTCTGGTTATCTAATTGGTTTTATATTTTCTGGGTTGTACTTCTGTTTATTTAATATTGGGTTTTCTGTCATGGCGACAAAATATGAAATTGAGAAATTCAATGGTAGAAATGATTTCAGTCTTTGGCGTATGAAGATGCGGGCCGTATTAGTTAAAGAAGGGCTCGTTAAGACACTTGAAGGTAAGGATAAATTTCCAGAAAAATTGAATGATGAAGAAAAAGATGCATTGATGGAAAAAGCTTTGAGTTCAATTCAATTATCCTTGTCTGATGAGGTATTGCGCGAGGTTGGTGATGAGGAATCTCCTGCTGGGTTATGGCTTAAATTGGAGAATTTGTATATGACCAAGTCTTTGACCAGTCGGTTATATTTGAAGCAGTGTTTGTATACATTCAGAATGTCAGAAGGTACACCTTTGCACGATCATCTTGATGAATTTACTAAAATTATCCGTGATCTGAAAAATGGTGGTGTTAAGATTGATGATGAGGATCAAGCCTTAGTTCTATTATGTTCTTTACCTCATTGATTTGAACATTTTGTTGATACCATGCTATATGGGCGAGACACTATTTCTTTGGAAGATGTCAAAGCAGCTTTGAATTCTAGAGAGTTGAAGAAAAAGGTGTTTACAAGCAACAATGATAATAACAGTGGTTTATTTGTCAGAGGTAGAAATCAAGAAAAAGGCACAAGTAATAATAGAGGCAAGTCTAGATCCAAATCTAGAAAAAGAAAAGATAAATGCAACTATTGCCGTCAGGAAGGGCGCTGGAAAGTAAATTGTCCTAAACTCAAAGGTAAAGGAAAATCTGTCGCAACATCTTCTGGTACTAATGATGTTGCTGGTGTTGCAGATAGTTCTGGTTCTGATGGTGAAAATGTTCTATCAGTATCTATTGGTTCTCCTGAAGATGTTTGGATTCTTGATTCGGGTTGCACTTACCATATGTGCCCCAGTAGAGATTGGTTTGCTTCTTATGAGTCTATTGATGGGGGTGTTGTCTTGATGGGAAACAATATGTCCTACAAGGTTGTTGGTATTGGTACTGTCCGAATTAAGATGCATGATGGTATTGTTAGGACTTTAAAAGATGTTCGCCATGTTCCAGATTTGAAAAAGAATTTGATATCTTTGGATACTCTTGATTCACAAGGCTATAAGTATGTAGCTGAAGGTGGGGTTTTAAAAGTTAGTAAGGGTGCTCTCATTGTTATTAAAAGGAAATTGTCGCGTGGTCTCTATATGCTTCAGGGTAGCACTGTTATTGGCAGTGTATCAGTTTCATCCTCGTCAGATCAAGATTCAGACACTACTCGATTATGGCATATGCGGCTTGGGCATATGAGTGAGGCAAGGATGTCTATTTTGAGCAAACGGGATTTGCTTTGTGGTCAGAAAACTGGGAAGCTTGATTTCTGTGAGCATTGTGTTTATGGAAAGCATCGCAGGGTTAAGTTCAGTACAACCATCCATAAAACGAAAGGTACTGTTGATTATATTCATTCAGATCTTTGGGGTCCTTCTCGTGTTGTGTCTAAGGGTGGTGTCCGGTATATGTTGACTTTTATTGATGACTTCTCTCGTCATGTTTGGGTGTATTTTCTGAAGAATAAGAATGATGCGTTCTCAAAATTTGTAAAATTCAAGGCTTGTATAGAAAATCAAACAGGCAAGAAAATCAAGCATTTGAGGACTGATAATGGTTTGGAATTTTGTGATAGTCAGTTTAATGAGTTCTGTGAAAGAAATGGCATAGTGAGACACCGTACTGTGCGTCATACACCACAACAAAATGGAGTAGCAGAACGTATGAATAGGACTCTCTTAGAAAGAGCTCGTTGTATACTCTTTCAAGCTGACTTGGATAAATCGTTTTGGGCTGAAGCTTGTAACCATGCCTGCTATTTGGTGAATCGGTCTCCATCAACTTCAATTGAGTTGAAGACTCCATTTGAGGTATTTTTTGGTACTCCTGCTAATTATTCTGATTTGAAAGTTTTTGGTTGTCCTGCTTATGCTCATGTTAATGATGGTAAACTTGAGGCTAGGGCATTGAAATGCATATTTTTGGGTTATCCTTCTGGGGTGAAAGGTTATAGATTATGGTGTGTTGAAACCAAGTCACCTAAATTTTTGATTAGCAGAGATGTTAAGTTTGATGAGTTTTCCATGTTGCAAAAAAAAAAGAGTCTATTGTTGCAGATAAAGACCACGGTGTTAGTGAGCAGGTGGAGCTTGAGAGTGAAGTTCCTAGTCAAGTGCAAGAGGGCACTTCAGATCAGCCATCTGTGGATGAGATAGATGATTCTGCTCATGATGTAGTAGAAGAGCAACCTGAGCAACCATACAGTATCGCTAAGGGTAAAGGAATAAGAGAGATTCGTCGCCCTCAGAGGTACGCAGATGCAGACTTAGTTTCTTTTGCATTGTCTGTGGCAGAGTCTATTGAGGTGTATGAACCTTCTAGTTATCATGAAGCTGTTACTTGTGATGAGTCTATTCAATGGTTGGTTGCTATGAATGAAGAGATTGAATCACTTCATAAGAATCATACTTGGAAATTGGTGAAACCGCCTAAGGGTCAGAAGATTGTTGGAAACAAATGGGTCTTCAAGAAAAAAAAGGTATACCTGAGGTTGAATCAGCTAGGTTCAAGGCACGTGTTGTTGCAAAGGGCTATTGTCAGAAGAAAGGTATTGACTTCAATGAAGTATTTTCACTTGTTGTGAAACATAGCTCTATTCGTGTGTTGCTTGCTATGGTTGCATTGTTTGACATGAAATTAGAACAGCTTGATGTCAAGACAGCCTTCTTACATGGTGAGCTTGAAGAACAAATATATATGCATCAACCAGAGGGGTTTGTTGTTCCAGGTAAGGAAGATCATGTTTGTTTATTGAAAAAGTCTTTATATGGGCTGAAGCAATCTCCTAGGCAGTGGTATAAGCGGTTTGATTCTTTTATGATTGATCATGGTTACTCTAGGAGTGATTATGATAGTTGTGTTTATCATAAAAGATTTCATGATGGTTCATCCATTTATTTGTTGCTTTATGTTGATGACATGCTTATTGCTTCTAAGAATAAGTCTGAGATTCAGAAATTAAAGTCTCAGCTTAATGGTGATTTTGAAATGAAAGATTTGGGTGCAACGAAGAAAATTTTGGGCATGGAAATTTACACGGATAGACAAGCGGGCAAGCTTTATTTGACTCAGAAAAGTTATATTGAAAAAGTTCTTGAACGTTTTGGCATGAAAGATTCTAAACCTGTGAGTATGCCGTTAGCTGCGCATTTCAGGCTTTCTTTGGATTTGTCACCACAGTCAGAAGAAGAAGAGAGGTACATGTCTCAGGTTCCATATGCTAATGTCGTTGGCAGTTTGATGTACGCTATGGTTTGTACTCGTCCAGACATTTCACATGCAGTTAGTGTTGTCAGCAGATATATGGGTAATCCTGGTAAGGGTCATTGGCAAGCATAGAAAAGGATACTTCGGTATTTGAGAGGTACATCTAATTTTGGTTTGGTATACGATGGGAGTTCTAATACTGGTTGTAGTGTTATTGGTTATGTGGACTCTGATTATGCTGGTGATTTGGATAGAAGAAGATCTCTGACAGGTTATGTCTTCACTCTTTCTCATTGTGCCATTAGTTGGAAGGCTACTTTACAGTCTACAGTTGCTTTGTCTACGACAGAGGCAGAATATATGGCAGCAGTAGAAGCAGTGAAAGAAGCCATTTGGCTTAGAGGTTTGGTTTGTGATTTGGGTTTACACCAGGATACTTCTGTTGTATTTTGTGATAGTCAGAGTGCTATACACTTGACCAAAAATACTATGTATCATGAAAGAACCAAACATATCGATGTCAAATATCACTTTGTTCGTGACATTGTCTCTCAGGGTGCTATTATTGTCAATAAGATAGCCACTACAGAGAATACAGCTGATATGTTAACCAAACCAGTTCCATTTAATAAGTTCAAGCATTGCTTGGACTTGATTGGTATTTGTAGAAGATGATCACCCTTCGGGGTTTTGGATGACGGTTATTTGGTAATCCGAGGAATTTCATATTTTGAAGAATTTGTTTCTGTTTTAAGCCAAGGTGGAGATTTGTTAATTGTTTGGCCCAAAACCCCATTAGCCCAAAGCCCATATAATAATTATTAGAAACCCTCAGCTGCCTTCTATATATATATGTATAACTTCCTGCGTGAAGTTGATTTTTTTTTGAGCCACCAGAGAAAGCAGCCGCAGAGAAAAAAAAAGAAATCAGTTTAGCAGCCACTGGAGAAGAACAAAAGAGAACAGGGAACACATCAGCTAAGAAGAACAAAACAGTCAGCAGCTGCGTGAGAATTGGAAGACAGAGAACAACGCAGTTTCTTCGCCACCTCCACGCTCTCTCTTGTTCAGTAATATCAAATAAAGCTGAAATTTATTTGCTGGGTTTGTTTCGTGATTCTCTGCAGAAAATATTTGGGTACATTTTGATATTAGTGTATTTTGTTGAAACTCTCTGGAAATTGGTGTTTGTATCTCCATTTTGATTATTAGTGGATTTTCCTCGGTGTGCCGTCGTCAGTGGAGTAGACTTTTCACATTAAAAAGTTGAACCACTTAAATTATTGTGTGCCATTTAATTTCTTACTGCTTATTACTTTTACCGTTACCCATTATTATTAATTTGTGCAACCAAAATTGGACCCGATATTCGCTTCCGCAAGAGCTAATTCGTAACAAAAACAATTTGATGAAGTAATTGTTCTTTTAAAAAACATTTCTTATAGTTGGGTAATGGGATTGCTATTGCTTTAACTTTTTGGGTTCTAAATAATCACATGGGGTTATTTTAATCTTACTTAATTTCTTCTAAATCTTTGTAACGATATCATTTTAAAATCCCACTCTATGTAATTATAGTTATATATAATATAAATGATAGTTATATAATAATAAAAAAGATCCTACAAATTCAGTAATATGAGAGTACTAATTCCTATTTTTGTGACAATATTATTTCATTTTTATTAAATATTTAGAAAGCAAATAAAAAAAATAGAATCATTTACTCATTCATTTTTCTCCTTAGCAAACACACATTTAAATATTTTAGAAAGATAAAAAAAACACATACATTGAATTTGCCAACTTCTTAACAATCAAAATTAGTGAGGTTTTGTCTTTGGTCAAATGTAGAAATTCAAAACTTAACCACATATTCCACCTAAAATAAGGACTCGTGTTTGAAAACACACCCATTGAATTCATGTAAAGTGCAGTCCACTTGTGGTGCGTGGAATGAAGTTCGCAAAAAGGATCATCCTGTGTTCATTTCGGTTTCAGAACTTGTGACTTCACATCACTACCAGTGATATCCAAGTAGGTCAACTTGTCACTTCACTGAACTCATTAACTTAAATTAGCATTTTAACAACTCATTTAACAAAAACATATTCAATTAAACTCTTGAGTAAAAACAATTAAGTCATTTAACAAAATTAGTGAGGTTATGTCTTAACCACATATTCCACCTAAAATAAGGTGTATTAACTCACCAGAATAGCTTCTATTTTTCTATTAGAAACAGAGGTGCATTTGGGTTGGAATGAAGCATTTACTCCCACACCCGGGTTTAAGGTGCTGCCCGAACATCTAACGTTAAAGTACTTTTTTGATTAACATTTTTAATTGTTGTTGCTTTTTAAGTTTGTGAACTTAAACTTATAAATTAATACATATTAGATTTATATTAGTGTTTTTTAATACATTTAGCTAGGGATGGATATGGAACAGACTATCACAGTTTAACATGTTTTTTTATAAGATTTATTTAAAATTATATTTATTATTTAATTTAAAAAATTAAAATTTTAAGATAATAATTATAAATATATTATTTAAAATATTAATATTATCTTTAAAGAAAAATAGTTAAATTTTAATGAATATCTATGATTTTCATTATCCACATAACTTACCCTAAACAATTAAACCCAATTTTCAAATTTTTTTTAAGAAGCTTAAGAATTTCACTAATCCAATTTTATTTTCTCTCTGAAATCTCACTGATCAACTCATTGGATAAAAATCAAATTTAAGCGTTAAAGCAAGTCTTACACAAATCCAACAAAAAATATTTTTATTTTTATTTATTTTTTTGTTAAAAAGCTTAAAGGTTAGCTCAGATTAATAATTACTTTGCGTCCCTTCTTACAAAATATAAAATATAAGTGTACTAATAAAGTTATTTCTTTTAAAATATATATTTTATAATAATTTATTAGAGAATATATTTATTTTTTATTTTTTATTAATACTTTATTTAAAATATTGATATTATTTCAAAAAAGATTATCAATATTCTATTATTTAAAATTAATAAGTATATATTAATATTATTTAAAATTAATAAGTATATATTAGTGTTGATTGTCAATAATAATTGATATTATTTCATAATTCTTAAATATAATTGTGAAATTTGATAAATAAATAGTGATATTTTAGTATTTATTAATATGGAAGAAAAAAATCAAAAAATAATAAAACTAATAAGAAATAAAAAATAAAGGAGATATAAGTACATTTTGATCACAATATATAATTTTGATGTTATTATCTTGTAATTTTTATTATAAAGTGGTGATCTAAAAATTTATTTTTTATATTATAGTATAAATTTAATGTAAAAAAATGAAACTAACAAAAGCCAAAGATGAAAAAAAGTTAGGAAAATGACCTAACCAAAGCCACGAAGGTTTTTTATATATAATTTTAGAAATATCATATGAATAACTTCGTGGAAGCTTCATTTTATAAAGGAAAAGCAGAATCCACTCATTGGGCACCATATCTTTGAACTTTTTTTCTTGCATTTATGTCAGAAGAGCAGCTTCATCCAAGTTAGAAATTTGTACCAAGACTTCTAACATTAAGGAGAAGATATAAAAAGATGCTTAATTAAGTTCCAAATGCTGAAGATATATAGAGGTCACCAAGAAGTAAGGAGGTCTCTCTCTCTCTCAAAATCAAAATTCAAAAGCATGAGAATGGATTATAATGTAAGACTATCCATGTTGTTACGAGTTAACGCCCTTGTTGTTGTATTCATGCTACTCCATCAAACTTGCTTGGGGAAGCATAATCATCATTGTCATGCTTCATCTTGTGGAAATATCCCCAATATTAGCTATCCTTTCCGGCTTACAACTGATTCAAAATACTGTGGAGTGAAGGAATCTTACAACCTCTCATGTGAGAACAACCAGAGACTAGTTTTGTACCGAGAAGACATAAAGTACTACGTTCAGGCAATCAATTACAATAACAACACCATCCGTATTCTGGATTCCAACCTTGAAAAGGATAATATCCCCTTGTTTGATATTTATTCGAGTTTGTACCTAGGTGAAATTGACCGGTACTCACAGCTTATGATTTTAGTGAGCTGTGAAAGTGCAGTGAATTTATCTTCTCATTACCCAAATGATATAGAGTTTGTTCCTTATAATTGCAATAACAATACAATGAGTGATTCCAAATTAGGCCATCACAGTTCATATCTCATGTTGGGTGCCACCCCATATGTCTCTGACGTACCAGACTTGTGCCACATAGAGATGATGGTAAGGACTTCATCGCCGGGAATATTGATGCGAAACAACAAACACAGTTCTTTTTCCTGCAGTGAGTTCCACAAAGCCATGCTTTATGGGGTTGAGTTCTCCTGGGAAGCTCTTTTCTGGGGTAGGTCGGTTCTTCAGACGATCATCGACAGTAAGGATCTTACTCTGTTAAAAAAAATATTAAGAAATTTACGTCCTCCCCTCCAGCGTTTTTTAATCACATCACATATTACTTCATAGAATTTATTGATTGTTACAGTATCTACTTTTTGAACATAATTTCTCAATTTGTTAATTATATTCATAATTTGTTTTCGCAGACCTTACTCTCATCCTTTACATTATTCTTATCTGCATAATTAGTAAGAACATTCATGACTTATTATCTAATATCAATGCCAGATAAGAATGACTTCTCTCTTTAATAATTTTACCTTTTCTTATTCTTTGAGTTTTCTTAATTTATTTGAAAGTGATAAATATTGTGTTTCTCTGATAATTATCATGTATATTTTATTATTATTTCTGTTCTGGTTTCTATACAAGTGTTTAACTATATGTATACAATAAAAACGAAAATTAAACAATAACCATAATTCCTGCACATACATGTTTTATAGCCCCACTAATAATTGTCTGCTCCATGTTTTGCTCCACTGAGCATTGGTGTATGCCACTGTTGCAGCATGCACCACAACACACACCAACACTCACACTCAAGTTGGTGCATATATGTCTCTTATACTCAATTTGTCAAGTGAGTTGTAAAAGTTCCTCGTAGACACAGATTTTGTGAGTATATCAACCAATTGATCTTCTGATTTAACAAATGGAAGTTTAATAATCTTTTCTTCAAGATTCTGTTTGATGAAGTTCTGATCCACTTCAACGTGCTTCATGCGATCATGTTGAATTGGATTGTGAGAAATGGCAATGACTGCTTTGTTATCACAAAATAAGTTCATTTCAGAGTTAGGAGCAACACCAATCTCAGTTAGAAGTTTTCAACCAAAGGAGCTCACATATTCCTTTAACCATTCCTCGAAATTAAGCTTCAGCACTAGATAAGGCAACTACCTTTTACTTCTTGCTCCTCCATGTAACAAGATTGCCCCCCACAAACGTAAAGTACCCAGCAGTAGATTTCCTAACCTTCATATTCCCTGCCCAATCTGAATCTGTATATCCAAGGACTCCCAATTGACCATTCTTTGAAAACAGAAGTCCTTTCCCAGGGGAGGATTTTAAATAACGAAGTATTCGCATGACCGCATCCATATGGTCTTCACTTGGGTAGTGCATAAACTGACTCACGACACTCACAACATAAGCAATATCAGGTCGAGTATGAGATAAATATATGAGTTTACCTACTAACCGTTGATATCTCTGTTTATCTGCTAGTACTTGATCCACATATTCTCCGAGTTTATGATTTTGAACCATTGGAATATCGACCGGTTTACAATCTAGTAGTCCTGCCTCTGCTAGTAGGTCCAGAGTATATTTCCTTTGGGAAAGACATATGCCTTGTTTTGATCTTGTTACCTCAATACCTAAGAAGTATTTGAGCCCTCCCAAATTCTTCATTTCAAACTCATTTGACAGTTGTTCTTGAAGCTTAGAGATTTCTTCTTTATCATCCCCTGTAATGATCATGTCGTCTACATAGACTATAAGGGATGTTATCTTCCCTAATCGATGTTTTAGGAAAAGAGTATGATTAGAGTTACTTTGTTGGAGCCCATATTTCTTCATTGCTGAACTCAACCTACCAAACCATGCTCGAGGTGATTGTTTTAGTCCATACAATGCTCGTTGTAATCTACATGCAGTTTCTTTTCCTGATGTAATAGTATATCTTGGTGGGATATCCATGTAAATCTCTTTTTCAAGATCACCATGAAGAAAGGCATTTTTACGTCAAGTTGGTGCAATGGCCAATCTAAATTTGCCACAAGAGATAACAAGACTCTAACGGTTTTTAGTTTAGCCACATGTGAGAAGGTTTCTTGATAATCTATCTCGTGTTTCTGTGTATATCCTTTTGCTACAAGCCTCGCCTTGTATCGATCAACTAACCCATCTGCTTTATACTTAATGGAGAAAATCCACTTGCATCCTACCATCTTCCTCCCTTGAGGTAACTCGCTTAACACCCATGTGTTATTGTTTTGCAATGCCTCAAATTCCTCTTTTATAGCTTGAGCCCATTTTGGATCAGATAAGGCTTCTTCAATTCTACTTGGAATTTGACACGAGGAGAGTGTTTGTGCAAATGTCCTTATAGGTTCTGATAACCTTTGAGTAGATACATAATTTGCTATTGGATACTTGGATTGGCGTTCTTCTCTTTCTGGAGAGTATCGATTTGAGGGTTTGCCTCGATTGTGTCTAAAAGGTAAAACATAACCAACAGATGTATCTATAGCATTAGTTTGTAAAGGTGTGATAGGATAGCTTACCTAAGGAGTATTCTCAGTAGGAGGATCACTGGGTACTAGAGAGTGGAGGGGTACATCAACCACTTCATCTTCTGGAGATTCAATTACTACTTCAGCTTCAGTTCTTGGAAGTTCAAGCTCGGGTCTAGATATTGGATCCTCCATATTATTGGCACGATCCGAGTATGTTGGACTAGTGTCTAATATGTCAATATCAAGCTAATTTCGTTCTTCACCATAACTCTCCTTCTGAAGAGTGTAATTGGATACCGGTGATGGGAAAAAACATTCTGATTCGAGGAAAGTGACATCCATGGTAATATAGGTTCTTTTAGCAATTGGATCATAGCATCGGTAACCTTTTTTTTGTACGCCATACCCCAAGAATACACATCGGACAGCACATGGATCCAACTTAGTTCGTTGATTTTTATGGAGGTGGAAAAAAGCAACACATCCAAAAATTCGGGGCGAAAGCATCAAAATAGTAGGTAAGGGAAGATGATCATATAGCACCTTTAATGGAGTCTGAAATTGTAAGGTTTTTGTGAGCATACGATTCAGTAGATACACAGCTGTAGTAACCGCATCACTCCAATATTTATTAGGCATATGTGTACCGATTAGTAAGGCCCGAGCCGTTTCCAAAATATGCCGATTCTTCCTCTCTGCAGTCCCATTCTGCTGTGGGGTTTGTGAACACGAGGTTTCATGGAGAATACCATGGGTGTTCAAGTATGTACGAAATTGTTGATTAACATACTCCTCTCCATTATCAGACCTAAGTATCTTAATTTTTTCAGAAAATTGTGTCTGAACCATGGTGTGAAACAGGTGAAATGTAGAAAATACTTCATCTTTATGTTTGAGAAGGTAAAGCCATGTCATTCGTGTACAATCATCAACAAAAATAACAAACCAACGATGACCCGATGACGTAATGACCGGGGAAGGTCCCCAAACATCAGAATGTACCAAAGCAAAATGAGTCAAACTTTTATTCATGCTCATAGGATACGACGCCCTATGACTTTTTGCTAGGATACAAGTATCACATTTGAAATCTGAATGTGTGATATTTGAAAATAAACTGGGGAGTAGGTGATGAGTGCTCAAAAAGCACTAAAATAACCATGATTTTATGTACCTTAATTGATTAAAAATACATATATTTATATAAATTTGTCTTTTTCGGAATCACGGGTATTTTTATTGTTTTTCAGGTATTTTGGCTTAAAAACGCAATGTAAAGACTCAAAGAGGAATATTTGAAGCAATACATCACAAATATATCAACAAATAAGTGAGAAAAGGTCAACAAACATGGAAAAATCGGACGAAATGGGTCGAAAAGGTCAAAAATGTCAAAAAGACGGAAATTGCGCGCCGCAGCCCAGCCGTGCGCGCAGCCCAGCACCCAGCCGCGCGCGCCCCAGCTCCCCATTCCGCGCCCGCGCGCGCTGGCACTGTTCACGCGCGCCGAGCTGCGCGCAGCGACAGCCCCAGCGCGCGCAGCGCCCCAGCAGCCCCCCTCCGCGCGCCCAACGCATTTTCGCCCCATTTTTCACGTGCAGCCGCCCCTGTGACGTCATGCTGACGTCATTGATGACATCAAGTTTTTGGCGCCGTTGCCGGGGAAGGAATAGCGTTTTTAAATTATTTATCAAAATTTTAAAAACATTTTTGTGCTGTAAATAATTGTGATATTTTAATAATAATCAAATTTCAAAATTCATAATAAAAAATAAAAAATAAAAAATAAAAATAAAAAATAAAAAAAAATAAAAAAAATTTAAAAATTCAAAATTCAAAAAATTTTAAGTTAATAAGAAATAATATAGCGTGAATAGTAAAATAAAATTACCGTTCATAAAAAAAAAAATTTACTTGAATTCATATCTAATTAACTAAATAGCATGAAAAGTAAAAATCTAAGGGAGTTCTGTCTAGGAGACTAGTTCTTGAAGCCTTTGTGCCACTAGTCTTTCCTCGGAACGTTCCTCTGGCTAGGAGAATGGTATTTAAGGAGCCGTTTGCACCACCATTCTTTCCTGGGAGCACTCTTGGTTAATACTAATTATGTTATAAAAAAAAAATCTTTTTTTTAGGGTTTAACTAGTTTTGTTTAGTGCTTTGTATTGAATAACATGAAAATTTTCTCTAAATTTTTTATTTTGTTGACAGGAGTTTTAAATTTACGTTTACAATAGTCTATGCGTGGTAGGAGATCCTTAGGAAACCCCCTTACACCATATGTAAATAATTTTCATAAATTTAAACAAGTGTCAACAAAACTGGATTCTACCCATCAACCTGTTTTTGAGCCAAACATAGAACCAAGTCTTAATCCTTTACTAGAACCAAAAGAAATGGAGGAAAACCAACATATTAGGGAAACCACGATGAAGGAGTTTGCAAGACCGGTAATAGGCACGGCAACTGCCGCTATCCAGTTGGGGGAGGCTGCTCGGAATTACGACCTTAAAAATATTCATTTTTCTATGCTTCCTTCCTTTTATGGGTTACCTAATGAAGATTCTCTTTCCTTTATGAGAGATTTCTATGCTACGGTCCAAACATTCCCCCTCGGTATTCTAAACGAGGATCAACTTAGGATGAGATGTTTTCCCTACACTCTAAAGGATAAGGCCAAAGCTTGGTTGATGTCACTTCCCCCAGGTTCTCTGATGACATGGGGTAACATTTACAATAAATTCATGGGAAAATTCTATTCCCATCAAAAAACATCAGAGTTGAGAGGAAAGATTGCTACTTTCTCTCAGATGGAAGGAGAACCATTCCATGAAGCTTGGGATAGGTTCAAAATGTTTCTCACTCAATGTCCCCATCATAGCTTTCCCCTGCAGTTGCAGAACCAATTCTTTTACGATGGACTTACACAACAATGTCAGTTCATTGTCGACAACGCTGCAGGAGGAGCAATAGGAGAAAAAACTGCCTCAGAGACGTATAACCTCTTTGAGATGTTGGGTGCTAATTCCCAACAGAAAAGCTCCCAAGTGAGAAAAGCTGGAGTTCATGAAATCGACTCCAGTAATGAAGTTCAACAACAACTTGTTCAACTGACTAAGCAAGTTGCCCTTCTCGCTACACAAACCAACACCAATAATGATCAATATGGTTTGTATAGCAACATGGGACATGGTACTGAAGCCTGTCCATATCAAGGAGAAACAACTGGACCTGAACAGGTCAATGTGTTGGGAGCATATCAACAGAGACCCAGGTTTGATCCCAATTCAAATACCTATAATCCTGGGTGGAGAAGTCATCCAAATTTGTCTTGGAGGCAAAACAACCCTCCTTTCACTCAAAGCTCAAACCAGGCAGGCCAGCAATTCCACCCACCTATTCCAAGAAGCATTCCCAATAAACCAACTCTGGAGGACAACTTGAATTCTTTTATTCAAGTTTGTAGGGATAACCAATCTAAAACCAATCAACGGTTGGACTCTGTGGAAGCTTCTATCAAAAAGGTGGAAGTTCAAGTTGAACAGTTAGTTGAACATTTGCAAAAAGGCAAAGACTAATTTGATACTTAAATGAATTCAATGAAGAGGAGACATTGAGTTTTTCATTCTGCAATCTCCAAGCAACGTCTTACTAGAAGACGATAAATTTTAGTCCTGTATGGGAGGTCACCCATTATTGTATTTTCCTTTGTTTTAGTTTGCGTGTAATAAAAATTCAGATGAAATAAAATTCGTTTGTTTCAAAAATTCTGTCCATTCGCTTAAATTCAAAAAAAAAAAAAAAAATTAGGTTCCTTGCACTTTTTGCTTTTACGTTTTATCAAGTTATAAATATTTCTTAGAGATATCTACTAAAAGAAAAATGTTGATACACAATAGGAGGAGGATCATTTTCAACTACAAACAACCATGGGAGATGCTGAAGATAGGCGGAAAAAGATGAAAGAATATACAATGCCAATCATTGGCAATGTAACTTCCGGTATCCAATTACAAGAGGCTGCAAGGAATTATGAATTGAAAAAGATTCATTATTCTTTGTTGCCTTCCTTTTACGGTATCCCTAATGAAGACCCTTTGCATTTCATTCGAGAATTCTATGCTATTGTCCAAACCTTTCCACTACATGCAATTAATGAAGATCAACTTAGGATGAGGTGTTTTCCTTACACTCTCAAAGATAAAGCTTGGTCATGGTTCATTACTCTACAGTCAGGTCCTCTTAAAACTTGGGAGGCAGTCTATGAAATTTTTATGGGTAGGTTCTATTCCCATCAAAAGACTGTTGATCTAAGAACAAAGATAGCAACATTTTCTCAAATGTATGAAGAGCCCTTTCATGAAGCTTGGGAACGATTCAAACTCCTTTTCATTCAATGTCAAAATCATAGCTTTCCCTTACAGCTACAAAACCAATTCTTTTATGATGGATTGACACTACAGAGTCAATACATGGTTGATAATGCTGCTGGAGGTGCTGTAGGAGAAAAGACCGCAGAGGAAACCTATAATCTCTATGAGCTATTGGGTTCTAATTCCCAACAAAGAGGTGGTAGAAGGAAAGCAAAGGTCAATGAAGTCGGCTCTGATAATGAGATAACCTTGCAACTTGCTGAATTGACTAAACAAGTGAAATTCCTCACTTCCCACCAAATTTCAAATCAAGAGGTATGTGAAGTGTGTTGTTCAATTGGGCATGGTACTCATAATTGTTCAAATACTTGTGATTCTAGTATCGATGCCATAGAGGAAGTCCAATCTTATCAAAGGTATCATCCAAACACCTATAATCACCCAGCCTACACCCAATATCCAACACTAAGGTCAGATAACAACCACCCTTACCCACCAAGCCAATCTTTTAAGCCAACCTTAGAAGATAGCTTGAATGCTTTTATTCAAGTTAGTCGTGACAACCAATTGATGACTAATCAAAGGTTGAACACCATGGAGGCTTCGGTTAAAAGAATTGAATCTAAAGTTGGGCAACTGGCTGAACAAATGCAAAAGAAAGAACCAGGAAAGTTGCCCAGTCAACCAGAACAAGCAAAGGATGTTAGAACCCTTCGAAGTGGTAAGGTAGTCAATACCAGTTTACCTGAACTCTAACAATCTACCTTGTAGTTCAGGTAACAGAGAAGGCGATACTCTAATCTCGCAAAAAGGAGAAACAAGTGTTAAACTTAACAAGCCTTCTGAAAAACTCATTGGGGGGTCATCTGACACCCCCAAAATTCAAAAGACAACAGAACCACACCAGATGCAAGTACCTTTTCCCCACCGGTTAAAAGAATCCAAACAAGATAAGCAATTCAATGATCTTTTTAATATGCTCTCTAAAGTAAATATCAATTTACCATTATTAGAAGTGATCATGAATGTGCCCTCATATGCCAAATTTTTCAAAGAGTTGAACACTAAGAAAAGGAGGTATGAACTGAATGAACGAGTAGTAGTATCGGAAATTTCTAGCGCTGTACTTCAGCACAAACTACCCCCTAAGTTGAAAGACCCTGGAAGTTTTATTATAAACATAACTATGGGGGGATAGGAAGGTTGCTAAAGCAATGCTTGATTTAGGTGCTAGTATAAATTTGATGCCCTACTCTATATTCTTACAACTCAATCTAGGGGATTTAAAACCCACAACTATGTCCCTTCAACTTGCAGATAGATCTCTTAAATATCCAGAGGGAATAGTTGAGGATGTTTTGGTACAGGTAGACAAACTGATAATACCTGTTGACTTTGTGGTTCTGGATATGCAAGAAAATCCAGCATTGGACAGAGAGCACACAATATTGCTTGGTAGACCATTTATGGCAACTACTAAAACTATTATTGATGTCCAAGATGGAAATTTGACAATGACAGTCTTAGGAGAGACTGTTCATTTTAAAGTTTTTGATTCTTCACCTTTCCCTTCTATTTCTGCCATTGATGAAATATTCGATGTTGATCCTTTGGATAATCTTGTCCAAAACACCTTTTTCCGAACCAGAATAGAGGACAAGCTTGAAACCGTTCTTACACTTGAAAAGGTTGAAGAAGATTTAGATGAGGAAATAAAGGGGTACCTTGAACAACTAGACAATAATGAAGTGATGACAAAATCTAGTACACTTTTAAATCTACCCAGTTCTTCATCTATTAAAGAGGCCAATCCACCTGAACTTGAACTCAAAGACTTACCAGAGCACTTAAAATATGTGTTTTTGGGAGAAGGGGAAACTTATCCAGTGATAATTTCTTCAACCTTGACCAAACCACAAGAAAAGGAACTCATCAAAGTGCTTAAACAGTTTAAGAAATCTATAGGTTGGAATATAGGGGATATAAGAGGCATTAGTCCAACAATGTGTATGCACAAGATCAACTTGGAGGACGGTGCTAAACCTGTACGAGAGGCCCAAAGAAGACTAAACCCAAACATGCAAGAGGTAGTTAAGAAGGAAATTCTTAAATTATTAGAAGAAGGGATTATCTATCCTATTGCAGATAGTAAGTGGGTTAGTCCAGTGCATGTGGTACCAAAGAAATCTGGGATAACAGTTGTTAAGAATGACAAAAGTGAATTAGTGCCCACTAGAATAATCACTGGATGGAGAATGTGTATAGATTTTAGGAAACTAAATTTATATACGAAAAAGGATCACTTTCCTCTTCCATTCATTGATCAAATGTTGGAAAGATTAGCTGGGCACGAATTTTACTGTTTTTTGGATGGACTGTCTGGATATTATCAAGTACCCATAGCACCAGAAGATCAGGAAAAGACCACATTTACATGTCCTTTTGGGACATTTGCTTTTCGCAGAATGCCATTTGGGTTATGCAATGCCCCTGCCACGTTCCAGAGATGCATGATATCCATTTTCTCGGACATGGTGGAAAAATTCATTGAGATTTTCATGGACGATTTCTCTGTCTTTGGGAACTCATTTGATGATTGCTTACATAAATTGACTTTGGTTTTAGAAAGATGCATTGAATGCAATCTAACCCTTAGTTGGGAGAAAAGTCATTTTATGGTTCAACAAGGGATAGTTTTAGGACATATAATTTCAAACAAGGGTATTGAAGTTGATAAGGCAAAAGTTGAATTGATATCCAAACTACCTCCCCCTACATCTGTGAAGGGGATAAGAAGCTTCTTGGGACATGCAGGATTCTACAGACGATTTATTAAAGATTTCTCTAAAATAAGTCGTCCATTATGTAACTTGCTATCCAAAGATGCTGATTTTGATTTCAACAATGACTGTCTTACTTCCTTTAATACCTTGAAAGATAAACTCACATCTACCCCTGTTATAATGGCACCAAACTGGTCTTTACCCTTTGAAATAATGTGTGACGCTTCTGATTATGCAATAGGAGCAGTCCTGGGACAAAGAGTGGATAAGCGTTTACATGTCATCTATTATGCTAGCAAAACACTCAATGATGCCCAGATGAATTACACCACCACTGAAAAGGAATTCTTGGCTATAGTATTCTCTTTAGACAAATTTCGGTCTTATTTAGTAGGATGTAAAGTGATTGTGCATTCTGATCATGCTGCTTTAAGATACCTATTAAGTAAACCAAATGCCAAGCCAAGATTAATCAGGTGGGTCTTACTCTTACAAGAATTTGACCTAGAAATCAAGGATAAGAAAGGCAGTGAAAACTTAGTAGCTGACCATTTGTCTAGGTTGATTTCTGACTTTAATTCTCTTAAAGATGAGAGTAATGACGATATAGTTGAAACCTTTCCTGATGAACAGTTATTTTTCATAGGTCCGAACCCATGGTACGCTGATATTGTAAACTATCTTGCCACTGGTGTTTTGCGACCTAACACTTCATATCAGGAGAAGAAAAGGTTTTTTAAAACTATTAAGGACTATTTCTGGGATGACCCTTATTTATACAAGATTGGTCAAGATCAAGTCATCCGGAGATGTGTACCTGAAGAAGAACATAAGAGCATTCTGACTTTTTGTCATGAACTTCATTGTGGGGGTCATTTTGGAGGTGAAAAGACAGCCCGTAAGATATTACAGTCTGGATTCTTTTGGCCCACTCTTTTTAAAGATGCTCATATGTTTTGTGCACAATGTGATAGATGTCAAAGAATAGGAAACATAAGCAAAAGAGATGAAATGCCTTTGACATCTAATTTAGTTGTTGAACTCTTTGACGTATGGGGGATTGACTTTATGGGTCCTTTTCCCCCATCTAATGGTTTTCAATACATTTTGGTTGCTGTGGATTATGTGTCCAAGTGGGTAGAAGCTATACCCACCAAAACCAATGATGCTAATGTTGTTGTGAAATTCTTGAAAGATTTCATATTCAGTAGGTTCGGAACGCCTAGAGCTATAATAAGTGATGGAGGTAGCCATTTTTGTAACAAACTCTTTGATGGAGTACTAAACAAGTACAACATCACACATAAGGTAGCTACTCCATATCATCCTCAAACTTTCGGTTTAGTGGAAGTAAGTAATAGGCAAATTAAGGGAATACTGGAACGCACTGTGCGTCCCTCAAGGAAGGATTGGGCATTTAAGTTAAATGATGCCTTATGGGCATACCGCACCGCTTACAAAACACCTATTGGGATGAGCCCTTACCGGTTAATCTTTGGGAAAGCGTGCCACCTTCCAGTTGAACTTGAATATAAGGCTTATTGGGCAATTAAAGAGCTAAACATGGATTTAGATAAAGCAGGTGAAAAACGAGTACTCCAGCTTCATGAGTTGGAAGAAATTAGGAATGAAGCCTATGAGAATGCCAAATTATACAAGGAGCGTACTAAGCGCTATCATGACAAGAGGCTAGTTCCTAAAACTTTTCACCCTGGAATGAAAGTTCTTTTATTTAACTCTCGTTTGAGATTGTTTCCAGGAAAGCTAAGATCAAGATGGGATGGACCATTCAAAATAGTTCAGGTATCTGAACATGGAGTGGTAGAACTATTGGACTCCAAGACACAAAAAACGTTCAAAGTTAATGGCCATCGTGTCAAGCCTTATGTAGAAGAACCAAACAACATTGCTGAAATGGATTGCATTTGGCTGAGTAACCCTTAGCACCAAAAAGATACGTCTTGCTAAGACGTTAAACTAAGCGCTGGATGGGAGGCAACCCATCATGTTAGGTAATTTTTTGTTATTTGTTTTATTTACTTAATTTTATTGTTTATTTTAGTTTACTTATATGTGAATAATTTAAAAAAAAATTTGTTAAAACTAAAAATATTTGTTGAGATGTTAGAAGTTCACAGCGATCTGTCTGTACACACTTTAATGATGAATATGATGGATGCACCTGCATTCCTTCATTACTACTTACACATTCTCAAGAAATAGGTAATCTTTCTACTCTTTTCTCTTTATCTTTAATTTGCAGTTGTTACATTGAGGACAATGTAAGTTCTAGGTTGGGGGTGGTGAAAAGTTACCATGCTTAATAAAACAATAAAAATAATAAAAAATAATAATAAAAAATTTTCACAAAAATTTATCATTTCTTTAAATCAAATTTAAGTAAATAGTTAAGTCTTTGGTACTGTTAGATTAATTTTTGAAAACATATCATGAAATATTGTGTAATTATTTTTGATAATTAGTTAGTTTTTGTCATAACTAGTATTTCTTGATAAAATGTGGAAATTATATTAAACCCAAAATCGGTGTTTATGAATTTTTTTTTAGTGGAGACTACCCTTGTGAGATATAATTTGAGCCTAATTTCTTTTATTCAGAGTGAAATATATATTTTTTTCTACTCCAAACACATTTCTTATTTATTCAAAAAGTTTAGATGATCTCTATAGGTATTAGCATTGAATGTATGAATTTTTTTCATCTTAATAGAGTATCATATATTTTTGATTATTATTTTTTGATTAGATTAAACGATTTGAGTAGAAATTGATAGTATATGCTTATATCTCATTCATGCATGACTGCTACAAAAACAAAAAGACATATCTGGGGTTACCTAAACCAAGATCAAACAGAAAAGACACAAAATTAACCACTCACCAAAATCCAAAAAAATGTACAATCTGTACATGGGTTGACTCTCTAAAAAAATACATATATTGAAAAATATCTACAGAAAAAAAAATAGAGAGATAAAAAAATAGTATCATCTACATACTATGACCCACATTGCCTACAAAGTTGTGAGTAAAGGCTAATTACAAAAGAAAGATATAGGAAGTAATTCCCTAAAAAGTCATTGCAATTTCTTCATTTGTAAAAGCATATATCTTGAAATTCTTTCTTAATGAGTTTGATTTATGCATGAAAATAATTTTTGTATATGATATCTTTATAATTTATACATTCGATTCCTTTCATGAGATCAATGTTAAAATAACACTTTGAGCCTTTATTCTTTATACATATGCGAACATATTAGTTCATTCTATACATCAACTCTTTCGCATATAAATTAGTATGAGTGTTTGAACCCATAGGATTCAGTGCTTTGAGAGTATTGACTTGTGAGGAATAGAGTCGAAGCGAATACTGATTCATGACACTGAAATTGGGTAAAAATTAAATTGATACATTTTTGAAATGAAATATGAAAATGATTTTCGACTAATTATTGTAATAAAATCATGATTGTTTAAAGAGATTAAAATAACTTATGCTTGAGATTTCAATTATGATCTTAAAAGAGATTAAAAAGTATGAGATATTTTTGTGATATGTTGTTTTCTTTTTAAATTAATTTTTGATTGTGTTGTAATTTTAATTTTTGATTTGATTGTTTTTATCTTTACATTTAGTTCAATGTTTGTGGGTATCATTACTGAAAACCCTCACGAGACTCAAACTCGTCCACTAGGGCAACCTAGGGGTTTAACGGCTTGTTGCATAGGCTAAATGCAACCGTTTCAATCCACGAAAGTGATTTAGGATAGTTTAATTTTTAGCTTTTATCGCTTCTCTTGCTAAGAGACTAGCAAGAAGCTGGTTGGGGGTTGTGATGAGTGCTCAAAAAGCACTAAAATAACCATGATTTTATGTACCTTAATTGATTAAAAATACATATATTTATATGTTTTATCATATATTTATATAAATTTGTCTTTTTCGGAATCACGGGTATTTTTATTATTTTTCAGGTATTTTGGCTTAAAAACGAAATGTAAAGACTCAAAGAGGAATATTTGAAGCAATACATCACAAATATATCAACAAATAAGTGAGAAAAGGTCAACAAACATGGAAAAATCGGACGAAATGGGTCGAAAAGGTCAAAAAGACGGAAATTGCGCGCCGCAGCCCAGCGCCCAGCCACGCGCGCCCCAGCGCCCCATTCCGCGCGCGCCCGCGCGCGCTGGCACTGTTCACGCGCGCCGAGCTGCGCGCAGCGCCCCAGCAGCCCCCCTCCGCGCGCCCAACGCGGTTTCGCCCCATTTTTCACGTGCAGCCGCCCCTGTGACGTCATGCTGACGTCATTGATGACATCAGCAATTCCAATACGCGTTTTTACATTTTTTAATATTTTTTAAACATTTTTTTACTCATTTTTTCTCTCCATCCTCACCTATAAATACCCCCCTTCCCTTCACTTCAAATGACACCTTCAAAACTCACTTCTCTCTTCTTTCTTTCTCTCATTTCTTAGTTTTTAGTTTCTCTTAGTTTCTTTCTAAGTTTCTAAGCTTTTCTTAGTTTTTCTCTTAGTTTTTAGTTCAATTCTCTTAGGTTTAGTGTTCTTCTCTTTTTGAGAGGAACTTGTAATGTTTTTGTAATAATTTAGATTTTTGATTCAATATATGGAAGTGCAAATTCCGCTCGGAGGTTTTCTAGCAACGGGAATAGCGTCGAAGTTCTGTAAGGATTTTATTTTCTTTACAGTTATTTTTATGCTTTATTCTTACATGTTATATTCAACTTGTCTGTGGTTAAATTTAACTATGCTAGCTGTTTAGTAAAAATGATGTAATAACGACGTTGTTATGCTTGCGAAATATTAAATAGGTAAAAATCTTTAAAATGAATTGATTTTGTTTTTATTCAAGATTTTATATTAAGAATGTTAGAGAGAAATATATTATTTTTCATTACAAACTTAAACCCGAAAATTAGATTTTAAGGTTTAGTTATCCGGTCTAATTTAGAGTAGTGCTCTTTTATTTGTTGGTACAATCGCCCGGTAGTTAGAGTGAAACTCTATTTCAAAAGTTTTTATAAGAATTATTATGTGAAAATGTATTGACAACATGTTTTCAATAGTGGTGTTAAAACTTGAAAGTTAGTACTCGGATAATTAAATTCTTAAGTTTAATTTGGACACCTTGAATAATGTTTAAATTGTCTAACCCCACCAAAGGTGGCATTTAAATGGTTCATTTTCAATCTCTTAGAAAAAGGAATTAATTTAATTAAGCATATTAGTTATCAACCCCACCCATAGGTGTTAATTGATTTGTTTAGTTAACAAAGAATATCTAACCCCACCAAAGGTGGTATTTATATAAAAAAGAGAGAATCAATAAAATATCAATTTATATCTTTAATAACCTAGTTAATATGAGCAAGCATAATTAATTTAGTTATTATATCTATAAATACTCCGCTAATATAAATGATAAAAATTTGCATGAATATTTATTGAATCCGTATATATGTTTATTTTTAGATAATTATTTATTGAATTTGTATCTATGTTTATTTTTATGTTATTAGATTATATTTAATTAATCTGTATATATGTTTATTTTATGTTATTAGATTAGGAACACAAAAACCAAACTATCGTGACAGGATGTTTAGGATTTAATTTCGTTTTTAAAAGTTTGAATAATAAATTAAAAACCACATACATTCCTTCCTTAGATCGACCTTGGGAGTATACTTATCATTTTCTTCGAAATGATTCGTGCACTTGCGAGAGTTTTATAAATATTAAAACCAAAGTATTGGCAAGAATCGGCGATGCCGGTTTTCGCTCATCAGTAGGTGCTTTAAATACCTGAATGATGGATGCCCAAATCTACGATGACATAGCCAAATCTATCGTTCCTTGTTACCAATAGTGTTTTGCATGTGATTGGCTCTTCCTGAACTGAGGTCATCCACATAATATAGTCCTCCTCTCCTAGTACCAAGCCCAATGATCTCCTTGGTGAGAATATCCTGTAGAAGGCAAAAAGTAGAATACATCAATACTACACAGTTAAGATCTGAAGTGACCTGACTTATAAACATTAGTTGGTTTGAAAGAGAGGGTACAAGTAAAGTATTAGATAATGATAATGAAGGAGATAATGTCACTGTTCCAGCTCCTATAACTGGATAAGTGACTCCATTGGCATTGACAACACGGCTCCGTCTTGGCTGGGTTGTATTGGAGAGATCTTTTGGGTCGAATGTCATGTGATCTGTAGCTCCAGAGTCCAAAATCCAATCCTTATTATCATTACGAGTAGAGATGTGAAATGCTTTACTTGAAATACCTGGATCCTGGGAAGATTCGGCCTGATGAGTAAGGGATAGTGAGGCATTATTGGTAACCACAACGGCTCACCCAGTGGTGTCCCTTTTCTTCCATGCTTGAAGATCATTCCACCATTCTAGATACTCGTGGAGTTTGGAGCAGTTTTCACGGGTGTGTTTAGAGTTTCCGCAATGGCCACATTTCATGTCAAGATATGGTGGATTTCCCGTGGATTTCTTGCTACCCAAAGAGGTTCCTATTTTTAGTGGCATTAGATTATGGTGTCCTTTGACCCCTTTAAAAGTTATAACTGCTCCGGGTGTCGTATCTATACCCGTGATCATCACGATCTGCCGAACTTCTTCCCTACGAATGAATGCATAGGCTTGTTCCACCATAGGGAATGGTTTGATTTGAAGCACATCACTTCGAGTTTTGTCGAGTCTGTCATCAAGTCCATCAAGGAAGGTATACATTCCATTGGATTAGGACGACGGAAATAAATTTCTCGCCACAACCCTTGAAGGTCATTGTAGTATTTTTCAATGGATCCACCCGTCTGCTTCATACGAGTAACTCGACGACGAAGATCATACACTTGAGATGTGTCTGTCCCATCATAGAAGGTGGTAGCAGCAGAGTCCCAAACTTGTTTTGCAGTTGGGAATCGAATAAAATTTGCAATCAAGGAGGGGTCCATCGAATTGATCAACCATCCTTTGACAATGGCATTTTCAGTGTGCCATCTTCTAAAGGAGGGGTCGGTTTCAGTAGGTTGAGGAAATTCCCCATTAATATATCCTAGTTTGTCTTTGCCAGAGATATACATCTCCACCACCTGGGACCACAAGGCATAGTTGGATCCTCCCAACTTCATACTAATGGGGGCAGTCGACGCTTCAGTTAGGGGAGGTTGTGAGACGGTCTGGGCTCTAGTTAGAACTTCCGTCATTTTCGTCGTTAAATCTTCCAATATGAAATTGGTGGTTAAATCTCTAGATTCCGCCATGAAATTGATGCCCTATGACTTTTTTTTACACTTCGTTCGTACACTATATAAAGAAAAATGCGTAACCTTAAATTTTTTTTTTTACAAATTAGCGCAAATTCTTCTGCGCGTTCCTAACCCTAAAATAGTTCCAAATTCGCGCAGCTTTTTCTCAGCCAAGATTCGCGTAGCTTCTTCTCAGCCAGATTTGCGCAGCTTCTTTTGCGTTCCTCAGCGCAACATCTTCTTCTACGTGGTTTCACAGCAACTATTCCTTCACGCAGCCTCTGTGCAGTTCCTTCTCGTTGCAAGCTTGTCCGAGCTTAGAAGAATAGTATGGTTACCCACAACTGCAGATAGACCTACGGCTCCAACCAGCTACACGTACAGAGACAAACCACAAAATATATGTTACTATGTTTCAAGTTTCATGGAGAGAGACTACGAACAATCTGTGACTCCAACCGCAGATACAAAGTAGATACACAGAACGCAACCTCAACACCATTGTGTTCTGTTTCTTTTCCAGAAAAGAAACTGATGGTGGAACTGGTGAGTAAGTCAGAACGACCACCTAGATCGAACCAGTGTCGAGAGATCAGAAATGGCCACCCTAGAAATCAAAATGGCCACCTCAGAAATCAGATTCAGAGATCAGCAGCCACAATAAGCAAAAAACAGAAATCAGCAGCCACAATCAGCAAAAAACAAAAATCAGTAGCCACAATCAGCAGCCACACCAGAATCAGAATCAAAAATCAGCAAAAAAAAACCAGAAATCAACAGGTAATTCCATTAATCAGCAATAACTTGCTCTCATACCATGATAAATATTGTGTTTCTCTGATAATTATCATGTATATTTCATTATTATTTCTATTCTAGTTTCTATACAAGTGTTTAACTATATGTATACAATGAAAACGAAAATTAAACAATAACCATAATTCCTGCACATCCATGTTTTATGGCTCCACTAATAATTGTCTGCTCCATGTTTTGCTCCACTGAGCATTGGTGTATGCCACTGTTGTAGCATGCACCACAACACACACCAATAGAAAGTACCGTTTGTATCAAGAGCTTTATTAGGGGCTCCATGTGTAATGGCATTCTTGATTTATAAATGGAGGATGAGGCATTTGTCGATGTTCCCTTTCATTGAAAAATTCTTGGAGACCAATAACAACTTCTTGCCTATAAGATACAACTATTCAGACATCAAAAAGATAACAACAAATTTCAAGGACAAATTGGGAGAAGGTGGTTATGGATATGTTTTTAAGGGAAAATTACGCGATGGTGGCCTTGTCGCTGTTAAGATCCTGAGTAAATCCAAGTCTAATGGCCAAGATTTCATCAATGAGGTATCTACTATTGGAAGGATTCACCATGTTAATGTGGTTCAACTAGTTGGTTTCTGTATCGAGGGATCAAAACGTGCTCTTGTGTATGACTTAATGTCTAATGGATCTCTTGATAAATACATCTCTCCTAATTATAAAAAAGATAATAGTCAACTCGTTAAGCTACAAGGCAATGTTTGATATTTTACTAGAAGTGGCATCTAGTATTGATTATCTTCATAGTGGATGTGACATGCAAATTCTACATTTTGATATTAAGCCTCACAATGTTCTTTTAGATGAAAATTTTGTTCCTAAGATTTCAGATTTTGGGTTAGCTAGATTATGCCCTTTAGAAACTAACATTGTGTCTATGACAGCTGCAAGAGGAACCCTCGAATACATAGCACCAGAATTATTTTACAAAAATATTGGGAGTGTGTCCTTTAAAGCTGATGTTTATAACTTTGGAAAGTTGTTAATGGAAATGACAAGAAAAAGGAAAAACTTGAATATAACCACAGAGAATTCAAGCAAAATTTATTTTCCTTCGTGGGTTTATGATCAACTTAGTGAAGGAAACGACATCGAATTAGGGGATGATGTCACTGAAGAAGAAACAAAACTTGTAAAGAAGATGATTATAGTGGCACTTTGGTGTATATAATTGAAACCAAGTGATAGACCTTCAACGAACAAAGCCATAAAGATGCTTGAAGGAAGATTTGAAAGCCTAAGCATTCCACCCAAGCTATTATTGTATCCTTTACAAAGGAACAACTCATTAGAGAATGATGAGAATATATCTTCTACTTTAGAGAGTTCCTCTACACTTTTGGAGTTTGACTCCTCTTAGATTAGTTTGACCGAAAATGCAAATTAAGAAAAGTATCCTTTAAAAAGTTCATTTTTGCAATTAATTTGTCTTTAGTTATATTAGTTACACATTATTACATGTAACAACCTTTTGTAATATTACAGTTTTATTAATCATTAATAAATATTTAGAAATGGAACTTGTATTATTAATTTTCATTAAAGCACTAAAAATAATTAACAAAATTTCAAAGCATCGTTAAATGTGTTATGACCCTTTTGAAAGGAATTACAATGAATATAAACAAGAAATAGTTTCGAAGTGAACCTAAAAATCCTAATCAATTTTGTGAAAAAATGAAAAAATTCTTCTCATTCTCATCCATGCATTTTAGCTTTAATTCGTGTCAAGAAAGGTAGATGAACACTATAAGGTAGCATTTAAATGTATCAAATGAATTAAGTTGATCCAATATTTATAAGTTCAACTTACATTTAGTGAAGTACAGTAGCTTAATTCATCTCATTTAAATTTTATATAAGTTAAGTTCAGTTAAAATCAACTCAATTTAATTTTAAATGAGTCAAACTGAGTAATTTATGAACTTGCTCATTTATTCTTTTAAAAAAATAAAAAATATATTTATAATTTTTTTTAAAATAAAATTATTATAATAGATATTATATTTTAATTACATTTTTGTAAAAAATAAAAATAAATTTTTAATTACGATTTTTCATAATTACATTATCATAATTATAAAAATTATATCATTAATAAAGATATTTTTGTTAAAAAAACTCACAAGTTCCTCATGAGTTATGTGAGCTGATTTAGTTTAACTTATAAATTAGGTTTTCCCAACTATCTCATTATATCAATCTTAAATGAGTTACATATATAGAAATACTTATTTGACACTATTAGTATCACACAAGTTAAGTGTATATATTTTGCTTAATTTTTCTTAGTTTAGTCTTAACTTTATAAAGCAAGAAAAAAAGATATTTTAATTTATCTCGATAGAGAAATTATTCATTACAATTAGAATAAGTGATTATATAAAACTAAATAACACATCCATTTCCATGTTATATGTATTATATTAATTAAAAGTTACACATGTCTATCAAATTATGTTGATGTAACAAAAGAGAGAAAACAACTTCATAGAAGCTTGTAATTTATAAGAAAAAGGGAGAACCAAAGTCTTTTAGAATATTTGCTTTACATCAATGATTAATAGAATGAAAACCATAAGAAAGTATGCCTACTATACTAAGACAAACTACTTATAGACAAAAAATGAAATCTTTAATTTTTAGAATCATATGTTAGCAAGAGAAAATTTGTTTTATTCGTAAGTCATGGCCAAGTCTTTTAGCAAGAGATAAGGTTTGGATTTTGCGTCCTTTCTTTTCAGAAATATCAAATGAACAGCTTCGTGGAAACTTGTATTTTACAAAGAAAAAGGAAGAATCCACATTTTGGGCACCATATCTTTGAACTTTCTTTCTTGCATTTATATCATAAGAGTATAGCTTCATCCAAGTTAAAAATTTGAATTTGTAAAGTTGAATGACCAAGACTTTTAAAGTTGAACTCTACTTTTTGTATTTCTTGCATTTTCACTTTACTAGCTATATCAACTTTTAACAACTGCACAAAACCTCGAGCCATTTTTTCATGTCTAACTAGACGGTTTAAAGCAATTACTACACAATAGGCAGAAGTTGTGACAAATTCTTTTTATATATTATATTATATTTAATAAGTTCTTTCAACAAAAATTTAAATATTTTATGTAACTAAGTAGCTAAGTAGATGAGTTGAAAATGCTTAGCTTATTTAACTTATGAGTTAATTCACCTAATTTATCATAACTTCCGAGTTCATCAAAAAAATGACAAATATATTTTTATTTAGCTCATATAATTAATTATATATACGTACCAATTTGTAAGTTCAATACAATTTGATAAATCATCGAAAATCAAATTATCATATAAGTTACTTGAAAGGTATTATAATTAAAAATTTAAAAGACATAAATAAATTCAAAAACAAATTTCTAAGAAGTTAATGTGTACAAAGTGCATACATAGCTTCAAGGTGTAAACTAATAACATGTCTTTATTATTTTCATCTTATTATATCACTCATATTATTAATTTTTTATTAAAGCACTAACAATAATTAGCATAATTTTCAAAGCACCATTAAAAGTGTCATGGTCCATTTAAAAGCAATCACAATAAATATAAAAAAAAGGGTGTTTTATATATTCTAGAGTTGAGGAGGAACTTAGTCTCACATTATCTTCTCAACGAGATTGAGTTTTCTTAAATAATTGAGGTTAATTTGTATATAATTATTAAAAATAATATTTTTATTAGGAAAGAGTATGTCATTGATAGTATGTTTAAATTGAATGTTGAAATGAATAAAATTTCGTCTTATTCTTATATATTGTGTTCTTTTAATACTTGCATGTATTCCTTATAATCCTAGTGTAAAGTTGCTCAAGAACACCAAAGACGATGTTAGACAAACTGAGTATATAAGCATATTGGTAGCTTACGTTATGCTACTTATTGCACTAGACCTGACACAACTTATATTGTGTGATTACTATATAGGTTTACCAATTAACCTACTATAAAGAATTGGAATGTTATTGAAAGGATCATGAGATACCTTAAAAGTACTATGAATCTTGGATTACATTATTAGAGGATTTTTTCTATCCTAGAAGAATACAATAATGTTGATTGAAACACCCTTTCAAAAGACTCTAAAGCAACCAGCAACTAAATATTTAACATAGTTGGTGGAGTTATTTTCTAGAAGTCTAAAGAATAGATTATTTTGGCTCAATCTACAATAGAGTTTAAGATGATAGCACCAACCACTACTAGTGAGGAATTAGGCTAGTTAGAAGTGTATTAGCTGAGATCCCTTTATGGGAAAGACTGATTCCAACTGTCTTGATCCATAGCGATAGTACCGCGGCTATTGCAAAGATTTAGAACCTTTATTACAACGACAAGAGATGATAGATACATCGTAAGTATAGTACTGTTAGCAAATTTCTCTCTACAATAATAGAAGGAGTGGATCATGTACGTACTAATAATAACTTGGCTAATCCTTTGAATAAAGTACTAGCTAGAGAAAAGGTTTTCAAAACCTCAAAAGGAATGGGATAGCCTTTAGAGTGATGAGTTACTCATTTATAGACTGGATCATGTGCACATTTCCTATGAATATTTTATGCAAAATTTATTAGAGTATTCACTATACCAAAATAGACATGGATGGTCATAAAGCATGGACTTTATGAACTACACCTTGGAAATATTTTATGTGTAATGTTGTTAGAAATAGTGCTCAAAACTACAAGTTACTCTAGTATATTCTAAAGCATCCTCATCATGCAAAATTTCAAGTTGATAGACACCTTTTATTTATGCACAATCTTATATTTTGATTAGTTGCTCGATGAAAACTATTTTAAAAAAAATTCAAGTGGAACATTGTTGAAAATAAGTGTGAATTTTTCAAAAACAAAATGGGGAGAGAAAAAGTGCCCATAAGGTTCCAAATAATTTTCCTTTAATTATATTAGTTATACACTTCTACATGTAACATGTTTTTTGTAATATTGCAATTTTTCTAGCCTTAAAAATATATTTTGAAATAGAGCTTGTATTATACTACTCATATTATTAATTTTTCATTAAAACGCTAATAATAGTGAGTAAAATTTTTAAAGCACCGTTAAATATGGTGTGTCCTTTTGAAAGCAATTAAAATGAATATAAACAAGAAATAATTTCAAATTTAACCTAAAAGTCCTAATAAGTTTTGTGGAAAAAATGAAAAAATTCTTCCCATTCTTATCCATGAATTTTAGCTTTTATTAATGTCAAGTATAGTAAATGAACAATGTAAGGTATTATTTAAATGTGTCAAATGAGTTGAGTTGGTCCAATATGCATAGATTCAACTCATCTTAGGTGAATTATATCTCAACTTATCACATCTAAATTTTATGTAAATCAAGCTCAACTCACTTTTAAATGAATTAAATTAATTTAGTAACCGACATATGTACCCTTTTAAATAATAAAACAAAAGATAAAAATATATTTATAATTTTTTTTAAAACAAAAATGTTAGAAAAATATTATTTTTCGATTACATTTTTGTAAAAAAATAGTGTAACTTTTAATTGTAATTTTTCATAATGATATTATTATAATAGTGAAAATTATATCATTAACAAAGATATTTTATTAAATAAACTCCTTAGGTGAGCTAGCTTATTTAAGCTCAATAATTAGGTGAAATGGATCTTTTGAACTCAACTCATTGTATCCACATTAAATGAGTTGCGCATAGCTACTCATTTGATGCCATTAATATCAAACAAGTTTATTTGAATATATTTATCTCTATATAGAAATTATTCATTGAAATTAGAATAAGTGGTGATATGGTAATAATTAGTATAAAATATACTTTAAACTAATGAATAACACATCTATTTCTATGTTTTATGCATTACTATTAATTAGAAGGTCTACATATCTATCAAATTATGTTGATGTTACAAAAGATAAAGAACAACTTGATGAAAACATATAATTTATAAAGAAAAAAGAGAACCAAATCTTTAAGATATTTGATGCACAACAATAATAAATATAATAGAAATCATAAGAAAAGTATGCCAACTACACCAAGACAAACTAGTCATAGAGAACGATGAAGACTCAGAAAACTAACACTCAGAAAAAAAAAATTCTTTAATTTTCAGTACCATGGCTTGAAGTTGCAACCATTTGTAGATGTTTATCTCAATCATTGTTGATGTGTTACAAGAGAAAGCAAGGTTTGATCCTTTTTTTTTGTATAAATATCATAAGAGGTCGTCAAAGTTTGTAATTTGTAATGTCGAATGACCAAGAAATCTAAAGTAAACTTTAGTACGTTTAAGTCATGTTTAGTTTAAAAAATAAAAATATAATTAGAATAAAAATAATAATATGAATTAAATTTAATGAAAATAATAGATTATTACAATGTTAATTTGTTTGAATAATGGGATAAAAATAAATGATATAACTATTAAAATTTGTCGTAAAGTTAATCCCTTCAAAAATTTAAGCTATTATAAGAATAACAAATAATTATTTTATACAACCTCCATCTCTATGTTATATGTCATTATTATTAATTAGAAGGTCAACATATGTATCAAATTATGTTGATGTTGCAAGGGAGAAATAACAATTTTGTGAAAGCTTGTAATTTATAAAAAAAAAAAAGGAGAACCAAGTTTTTATGATATTTGTTTCACATCAATATTTGTTAAGAGAATGGAAACCACACGAAAAGTATGCCCATTGAGACAAACTAGTCATATAGAAAACGACAAAGACATAGAAATAACATTTTTAATTCTAAAATTTTAATCAAATTGGTTGAATCTTTGATAGCATGTTAAAATTTATAAGAATAATGGACATTTGAATTTCAAACCAATGATTAAAGACAATTATCTTCTTTATAATCTCTATCATAATATTATTCTTAATCAATGTATTATTTTATAAAAGAATTTTTTTTGACAAAATAAATTTAAATCTTAAAATAATTAATATAACTTAATTAGAAATCAGTACAAAAAAAAATCTGATATAAGACTAGGATTTCACCTCCATGATTAAAGGGTGAATTCACAAGACAAATTTTCTCGTGTTTAATCTGAAATGCAAAATCCTTATGTGAACATCAAACTAGGTGGGTAAAACGCATCTTTCATTACAAATTGGGTAAAAGTTCAAACTGATTTTTAAATTATTTATTTATTCACTTGGCTTGAATTTTTAACTCTATTTTAAAATATATATGTTTTTATGTTATATAAAAAAACATATATGTGTATTTTTGAACATAAAAAAAATACATATATTTTTTATATTATACTAAAAATAATATATGTGTACAGAATGGAGGGAGGTTGAACATGAAATTTTATTTATAAAAATATTTATGATAATCAATTGATATATGACTCTTTAATTACACAAATATAAACCAATCTTATTTTACATTGTCCTCTCATAATTCATCAGAACTAAGAAACCTTTAAATTAAACTCGACCTGTAAATAATTGGACTTAAAACTTTGAAGCCGCCAAATTTTAAATAGAGTAAGTGTTTTTAGATCAACCTATAGAAATACTTTCGTTTCAAGCATTTCTCAATCTCAACCCAGCTAGTTCATTTAAATAGAGTAAGTGTTTTTAGAAAGAAAAAAAACAAGACCCAGATTTTGTGTGGAAGTCAAAATTTGGTGGCTTCTCCACTGATGGTGGAGAGATCCAATTATGGAAATTATTTAAGGCGGTTGCTAAACGTTGGTCCAACCTATCTGTTATATATGACTCGACTACCTATAGAAATAAAACTTTGAAGGAAGTCATTATCGGTGGCTGGTTCCAATTACCTATCAAAATCTCTATTTACTGCATATTGTTATACATGGACATGCATATTGTTCCCACAGTCCAAACCAAGTTGTAACTCTATATTGAAGTATTGATATTATCATATATAGATATATAATGAAAAAAAATTATTTATAATAAATTTGTTATAAAATTAACTGATATAATATAGTAGTATTATTTATAAGTATAATTAAACTTGCATAAATGTACATTAAAAGAAAAATTATCTTGTTAACTCACTATGTATAATAATTACGGCATGCTAGTTTTTGGACGAGTATGTAGCTCAAATTTTGGTAAGTATATAATACTATTAATTATCGAGTAATAATTATTATTATTTTAAAATTATTTATTTAAAAAATAAAAACTTTAAATATAAATTCTTTGGTTGTTTTTATTACAACAAGATAAAAAAATTTATAAAAGTGTTTTGCATGAATACTTTTAAAATAAAGAATTAATTAATTTTTTATTTAAGAATAATTTACAATAAAAACTATTTTGAAAGTAATATAATCTAAACATAATATAAATATAAGTGATTTGATACAATATTAATAAGATTTATATAATTTCATTTGATAAATAAGTCTAATATAGCATAAAAACACATATGAATTTATTTAGTTAATATTTTTATTTTATCTTAGAAGTTAATTCTGTATAACATGAGATACATGACTTGATATAACCTAATAAATATTTTTAGATTTTTTTCATAAAAATAACTTATATTAATAAACTATTTTTTGAATTGATATAAGATATATATACAACATAATCTCAATACAAAACATAATTAATTTAATATAAATAATATCTGCTCATAAATTAAGCAAACACAACCCTTTGGCATGATTTGTATATATTATCATAATTAATATTGATTAAAATAATTATATAAGAATAGATGTAAAATTAATACATAATACAATTATCAACATAAGAAATAATACATTTTAATATTTATTGGCACAAAAGAAAAACTTAAAAAAAAAATAAAAAAGATGTCGACCAAAAGATCGACTTTAACATTATACAATTTCGCCCATTTTTTTAACTGATTAAATTTTTTCCGACTTTTTTTAAAACCAACTAAATTTAAAAAAAAAACATAAGTAATTTTTGTCAATTTTTAAAATTGAGAGGATTTTTAAAAAAGGGAAAAAAAATTAAATTTTAGTATAAACTTTGGATGCATTTGTTGTTCCCAACTTGCATTTTTAATAAAAAAAAAATAACAGCAAAAACTGCAACCAATAATACTCAAATTTATTCTAAGAATATTCAAAGTAAGACATTTGTATTTAAAATAAACCTAATCTATCAATTGAAAATCAAAATATTGAACTAATAAGTATTAATTTGAATACCTTAAACTTAATTAGTTTGAATACACTTTAACATTATACAATTTGCTATACTATATTTACTTGGACCTCCATCGAATATTGGCAAGAATGATGTCACCCACTCATCCTTTATTTCATTAAGTTGTGCTTAACTGTAATACTATATTACTCGGGAAATATAAGATATTAACATAGTACAATTTGTGGAAAATTTATTATAAAAAAAATAAAATTTATAATTAATATAAAATTATGATTACATACCATATCAATAAGTGATGTATTAATACTCGTAAATATTTCTTTTATATATTTTATGATATAAAATTGTATGAGATGTTGTTTGGTTGTTAAATATAAATTGAGATAAAATGTATTTGAGTATAACTAATATTAAATAATAATTTTTTTCATATTATACTTATCCAAATGTTTTGTATCGATGTATATTAAGTTATTGTATGACATGGTGACATTTGAAATATTGTTGATATAATCTATTGTAAATTTGTAAGGATTATAAGTATTTTTGGTTATTTTTGTAGACAAAATATTTACTTGTAAATTTATTTTTAAGCCACTTATCAAGTCTATCAAGAAAAATCGAACAAATAATCGAGTTCCAGATAATCGTACTTTATGTATAATTTGAGTTTATAGCATAACACATAGGATTGCATCCATGCATTTAATAACAAATGTTTATAAATTTAAAATTATTTTTGGAATTAAAATATTTATTTAAATTTGAATTAATTTATGAAATTATTAATTAAATATTTTTTAGATATGTCTTAATATTTTTAATATGTGTTTTAAAAAATAATTTTTTTTATTAAGTTTTTATGGACTTTGAAAAATTAAATCCAAAATATATTTAACCATAATACTAATATGTTATCATTATCTATATATATATACATAGAGTTAGCATTAATTTGGGCGAAAAAAACAATTATACTGATGGAAAGAAAAACTTCAGAATAGAGTTAATATATACATATATGAATTTCGGTCCACCTTTGCTAAGGTGAATTAATGCATGACAGCCCCAACAGAATATTCATAGCAAATGAAGGTTAATTAGTATATATATATATATATATATATATCATTCTCTGCGCAATTGACATTTGATAAGTAAAAGGTAACGTAATGTTTCTATTGGTAACGTTTATATTGATGCAGAGGAAATAATTCTTAAAAAAAATTGATTAATATATTATAATAAAATTTTATTGATTTGTTTATTTTAGTTTTATATTTATTTATTTGAGTATTTTTTTTTATTAAGATCTTATATATTTAAATCTAATAATTATATAAATGATCATGATTATTTAAATTTAATTATTAAATTTTAAAAGAGTTATTTTTGAATCATCTAGTTAATATTATCCATTGTTAAATTCATTCTAGAACACATACAGTTACTTGTGTTTTTGTGCTAACTATTTTACAGTTACTTTGGAAACGTATTTGATTGGAACGTTGGTCTGGAAATCGATCACGCTAATATTGGAAATTGTGAAAACAGAGCAGATACTCGTAAGCAAAGTACATTGGAACAATATCTTAGGGAGGGTAGCATAAGACCGAGTTTGTACTTGAACATTTGATTTTCATAGTGGAAAGTTAGGTGGTTAGGTGGTCCGGTGGACTAGTGGTTTTCCTCTTAGGTTATTGTTGCGGCTTAGGTTGTTTCCACCTAAAAATATAGTGTGTTATTCTTTTATTTCCGTACTTGTTTTTACACACGATTGCATGCATTACCATTTTGTTTAGGTTATTAAATTATAAATTGGTAAAAATTAAAAACTTATTCACCCCCTCTAGGTTAATCAGGTCCATATTTTATAAACTTTCAATTGGTATCAGAGCCGACACTAGACACACTTAGTGAGATTGATTCTTAGGGATACACACTCCAACTTATGGACCAAATGAAAGAAGGGGGGTCATCTGTTAGACTCCTACTCTTTGATGATTTTAATTACCCTTACTGGAAGACTCGCATGTAACCTTTCTCAGACAAGATGAAAAAGTCTAGGATGATATTCTTGATGGTTGGGAACCACCTTCAGTAATGAAAGATGGTGTAACAATCATAAAGCCAAGAAGAGACTGGACCACTGAAGAACGCACCCTTAGTGGGGAAAACTAAAAAGGTTTGAGCTCAATATTTGCTTCAATGTCGATGGATGAGTTTCGTCGCATCTCCGACTGTGAGACTGCTAAAGATGCATAGAATGCACTTGCTCTTGCTCGTAAAGGAACTTCCCAAGTAAAACAAACAAAATTGAGATTGCTAACATTTGAGTTTGGTTCCATTAAAATGAGCAACAACGAAACTTTTGGTCAATTCTATGCTTGCTTTTATGATATCACTAATTCTTACTCTAACCTTGGTGAGAAAATTCCATAACCAATACAAGTACGCAAATTCCTAAGCTCCTTAACAGCTGACTACAAGATGAAAGTTACAGCGATAGAGGAAAGTAAGAATGTGGACACACTAAATATTGATGAACTTGTTAGGTCAATCCAAACCTATGAGCTTTCTCTTTATTGTCCCAAGAAAAACAAGGATGTGGCATTCAAAAGCTCCAAATTGGACATCTCTGATAGTGATAAGGATATGAATGATGAGTCATTAGTCTCACTAGCACGAAAATTGAAGAAGTTCCTGAAAATGAAGGGTCAACAAAATAACCAATCTAATAAGGAACAATCTAGTTGTTTGAGGGACCGAAAGTCAAGGGAAATCAAGCTTCCTAGCTCTGAAGGTAAGAAAACTAAGCTCACTAGTCCTCGATGCTATACTTGTGAGGGCTTTGGTCATATTTCTATAGATTGTGCAAACAATAAAAATAAATTTGGAAAAGTATTTAATGTTACACTTAGTGACACGAAAAGTGAGCAGGATAATGCTAGTAACTCAGAAGATGATGACACACTATCGTGCCTTCACCATAACTACCAAAGCATACTACAATGACTCTGACTCTAGCTCGAATGAAAAAAAATGAGGAAGTAAACTCTTCTTTCTTATTGTCTAAGTTTAATGTATCGAGTTATAAGGAACTATTCATGGATTGTTTAGGTGTTAGAGAAGAGAGGGATAAACTACTTGTGGAAGTAACTAAACTTAATGATATAATCAATATTCACAAAACAAATTCATCTAGCCTAGAGAAAGATAAAAAAGAATTGTTTGAAAATATTAATGCCATGAATCTGAGACTTGTAGAAACCACTGAGGAAAAAAAAAGCTTAGGCAAGAACTTAGTATTGCTAAAGATACGGTGAAGAATATAACCATAGGTGCTGAAAAATTGACCAAAGTCCTAGACTATGGAAAGCTACATGGAGATAAGAGAGGTCTTGGATACATAGATGAACAGTCAGCACCTTCAACATCAAAGATCACATTTATAAGGTCCTCAAACTCTACTTCTATTGTTACTACTTATGCACAAAGAACTACTGCACATGTGGTAGAAAAAATGTTAAGTTTGTGCCTGTGTGCCATCATTGTGGTAGGAAAGGTCATATAAGACCAAAATGTAGATATTTGATGAATGCTCCTAAACTTAATCATTTTTTCCATGCTTCACATAATAAGACCCATAAGCATTATTCATCTATGCATGCTACATCATACTCAAGGATGAATGAAAATCATAATAACTTGTTAAAAAATTCTACTAGGAAGCATGAAGTGTTAGGTTCAAAGAGGCAAGCAAAATTTACTACTTTTAATGCTATGACTCATTATCATCATCCTATTATGTATACTGCATCTTCACTTGGGATGAATGAGAAAAGTACAACTAAGTTAAAAAAACAAGCCTATAAAACCTAAGTTAGTTGAGTCTTAACCCAATGATATAGAGAAATCAAAATGCAAGAAAATGTAGGTTAGGAAAGGTTATTTTTTCTTGGTCACCTGACTGTCTTTTATTCCTTTATCTAGGTATTTTTGTTAGAGGGCTTAAATGAACTTAGGTGAGTAATCTTTATTTTCTTTATTTTATTTATTAGTTAAACTTACAAAAAAAAGCAAAATCCTTATTTAGCCAACATGGTATTGAACTTATTCAACATTTACAAACATATAACCTTATTTTTAATGACTTAACTAATTTTGATATTTATTGTATAAATTATTCTATAATTTTGATTTATACACACACATATTATTGTACATGTGATGATAGATGTTGACACGAACTTATTCATACACTCACGAACACACATATATGATATGCTTGAAGTTTATGAATTTTCTTGAAAGACTCTAGGACTTCAACTAATCTTGATTGTAAAATTGTGTTGAGTTTTAATTCTTGCTTTTTAAAATTTTACCGTATGGAGGCACCTAGTATTGAGAGGGCTACCTAATGTGATGTGTGAAGCTACCGCAGAGAGCGGAAATGGCTACCTCACAACTAGTGTGAAAGTCATCATGCTAGGTTTATGGTTGGTGCAAAAAAAAAATGAAAGATTATGCAAAAAGAGATTACCTATAAATTTTGTACATTGAATGCACAAAAAGAAGGAGCCAATAGAGGTTGAAAAAATAAAATAAAAATATCATTTACCTCATATATATAATAAAAATAAAATTAAGTCCTTTTTTAATAAATATATTTTATTTTGTGAGATTGAAGACTCAATTATAATTTTACATGATAGGTGATATTTTTTTCTTTTGAGTCTTTCTTGATAGGTCATAAATAAATTAATTTACATATTTGTGAAGTTTAAATATATATACTATTTTAAGTAAATGTCAATATGTCATTATATGTGCGAAGTGTTCTTGTGCACTTCTTCTATATTTATTTATATGATAAATAATCAAAATTGGAGTTAAAATATGATGAGTTCTCAATTGGTTGTGTGCTTGTTTGTGATTAAATGAGTTTAATACCTTTTGTGTCTATTTATGAAAATTTTAAAAAAATCTAATTTTATTCATTTTCATTCATTATCTTTTTAATTTGTTTCTCAGTTAGAGAGTCATAAAACTTAGGCGGAGTTTAAAGCATATTGTACTTCTGTATTACTCTACTTTTACATTGCTATATCTTTAGGAGGAGTTTAGCTTCATTTCTTTGTCTAATGTTTTGTCCTTCTCGTATGTCAAAAAAAGGGAGAGAATAATTACTTCCACGTTCGTATTTTGTTATGCATATAGGGGGAGAACATATTTAATTAAGCTTGATTGGTATGAATGTACACTTCATGATTATTCTTTACACTTCGCTTATTTTTATGTAAACTGAACTAATGTACAATGAAGCTTTCATGCCAAGTTGTCCTATGCTTTGTCAATGTCATTTCAGTTACTTACAAGCTTGTCAAGTTGTAGCGAAGATGGATTCACCGGACCATAAGATAGTTCCACTATGGAGTCTGAGATATCATTGTATTTATATCTTATTTTTATAAGTGTCATGTAATGAGTGAGAAGTTTCGCCACACGAAAATATCAAAGGGGGAGTTTGTAAGGACTATTAGTGTTGGCTATTTTCGTGGAAAAAATATTTACCTGTAAATTTGTTTTTAGGTCACCTATCAAGTCTATCAAGAAAAACAGAACAAATGCTCGAGTTCCACATAGTCATATTTTAGGTATAATTTGAGTTTATAACATAACACATAGGATTGCATTCATGCATTTAATAGCACATATTTATAATATAAAATTATTCTTAGAACTAAAATATTTATTTAAACTTGAGTTAATTTATGAAAATTATTAAATAAATATTTTTTTAGATGTGTCTTAATATTTTTAATATGTGTTTTAAAAGATAATGTTTTTTATTAAGTTTTTATGAGCTTTAAAAACTTAAATCTAAAATATATTTAACCCTAATACTAATAGGTTATCATTATCTATATATATATATATAGGATTAGGAATAATTTGGATGAAAAAAACAATTCTACTTATTGAAAGAAAAACTGTGGAATAGAGTTAATATATACATATATGAATTTTGGTCCACCTTTGCTGAGGTGAATTGATGCATCACAGCCCCAACAAAATATTCATAGCAAAGGAAGGGTAATTAGTATATATATATATATAAGAATGAGTGGTGCTAGACGTTGCCAAACAAAAAGCTGAAAATCATTCTCTACACAATTGACATTTGATAAGTAAAAGGTAAGGTAATGTTTCTATTAGTAATGCTTATATTGATGCAGAGGAAATAATTTCTAAAAAAGATTGATTAATATATTATAATAAAGTTTTATTGATTTGCTTATTTTAATTTTATATTTATTTGTTTGAGTAGTTCCTTTTTTATTAAGATCTTATATATTTAAATCTAATAATTATATAAATGATCATGATTATTTAGATTTAATTATTAAATTTTAAAAGAGTTATTTTTATTTGTTAAGTATCTTTGTCCCACATCGACTAGGAACAAAGTAGTAAAAGCTGCTTATAAGCTTAGGCAATCCTTAACTTAATGAGATCTTATTGGGTTGAGTTAGGTCTGAGTTTCTAACATGGTATCAGAGCTGGACCTAGTCTCTATGTGCTTGGACCTAATTGGGCTCTACCACAGTCTCATCGTGGCGCTAATGTTCACCTTTGTCCGCCGTGTGGAGGGAGGATGTTAAGTATCCTTATCCCACATCGACTAGGAACAAAGCAGTAAAAACTGCTTATAAGCTTGGGTAACCCTTAACTTAATTAGATCTTATTGGGTTGAGTTAGGCCTGAGTTTCTAACATTATTAAATGTGGGTGTTAGGATATATTTGTGGGCCTCGTACTCTACCGTGTGAGGGTCCTTAGACTCCATCTTCAATCTGAGATACGTTAACGAGTTCCTTTCGCCTTCTCCAAGCCTCGAACCAGAGACATAGTCCTTAAGTACCTCACATTTTTATTTTAATATATGTGCTCATATATTTTATTTATTATTTTATCTTTTATTTTTATTTAAAAATAATTTTCAAAACCTTTTTTATTAATTCATTAGCAAGTTAAAAATTAGTAATATTTATTATATAAATACTCATGATCTCATAACCTTTATTTTTAAATTACTTATAACTGTTTTATATAGTTTGATCATGTATATTTGCATATATCCAAATGTTTAAGTTTTTGGCACTATTTTTATGATTGGTTTTAAAATTTTACCACCAAATATTAGTTTATTAAAAAAATTTAAAAATGTTTTTTTAATTAATTTATTTTATTTAGTTTAGTAATATTAATTTTTTTTAAAAATTAAAATTAATTTTTATTTTTATTTTTCTATATTGGTTTACTAACTTCTTTTATTTCCTTTTTACTTTTATTTACTTATGTTTCATAGTTGATGTATTATTACTTTTTGTTAATGTCGTTTAGTTATGTGAACATTACCATCAAATTAGTTTTGTTTATTTTATTTTTTTTTGTAATTCATTTTCGTGTTCTTTCATAACCACACACCTTAACCTAACACTATAACCTTGATAACGACCTATTGGTTTAATGTAGTGTAAATTCTTTATGTTAGTGGAGAGTGAATTAAAATATACACCTTTAGGGTTTTTGAATACAATGTTTACACACATCATATATGCATAAATTATATACTAAGAATTTGGTTCTATTAATGTCATGCATAAGATTATTTAGTATGAATATTATATGTTTATAGTTAGATAGATATCTAAGAGTTAACCACAAAAATGAAATTAATGTTTGAATTAATCTATAATAAAGAGTGACATTTAGATAATATATTTATTGAATCTTTGAGACAAATGTATAATTGACTCAATAGTTTGTCTTTATTTAATTTTCTATTTTATTTCTTTGAATCTATTTAGTTTAGTTGTGATGTTTGTAGATAAAACCCTCATAAGACTATAACTCATTCACTATGACACCTAAGGATTTAAAAGCTTGTTGTATATGATAAATACAATTGTACCCATCTACAAAAATAATTTAATTTAGTATGTAATTATTTATTTTCTTTTAAGCGCTTATTTTGCTATGAACTAGCTAGAAAAGAGTTGTAACAATATTATAAAACACATATATCTTGTGATTTATCAAAATTAAAAGAATGAATTAGATTTTAATATCACATTGTAACCTAAGTGTTTTATAAATTGTGATTTTGGAATTATGAGATATATTTTGATGTATTTTAGACATTTTTAAAATTAAAAGATTTAAATGAAAAAGATCAATCAAATCTCACAACTAGAGGTATAATTGTCATATAATGTAAAAGCTCAATGTAAACATTTATATAAGATATATCAAGGAGGGGTCAAAAACATTAAAGTGTCAAAATTAAGGGCGCATCACAACATGAGTACATACGTGCCGCAACACAAAACACTCTGTATGACTTTCAACGTAACTGAAATTAAGTTTGTATTGTGGCATGAGTCTACGTGCACCACGGCCAAAAAACTTAAATTTTCACTCCAACACCTGATTTCAAGCTTATCTGTATTCAAACAATTTTAGATTTGTTAGATTATAATTTTAATTATTTTAAACTTCTAGAACCTTAATCCTAACTACATTATAGTTACATGTAACTCTTTTAGTTTAAATATATATCTAAGGTTAATAAAAAAACTACCACAAATTATAAATACAAATTTTACAAAAATACACTTAGGTCTATAGAGAAAGCCAAGGCTAGAAAAAAGATAGAATGAAAGCGATAATTAAAGAATATTTCTTATTTTTCTTCTTAATCTTTTATTATTTTAATTATGATTTTACCTAATTGATTTATTTATGTGATTTTGGGTAATTTTTGAGTTATTGACCATGATTTTAATTAATAAAATATTATGATAATTTTTAGATTCAATCATTGATTTTTGATGTATTTGACTCTATATTTAAATGTTATAATTATGCATGTATGAATTAGAATGATCAATTAGTTTACTATATGTGTATATTTAATGCTAGTTTAAGATGTTACTAGATTCTTTATAAGAAGAGATAAGGTTCTATTTATTCTTATTGCTATGTAATCATTAATATTCTCATTCAAAATATTAACTTGTTATTTTATGACAGTATGACAAGTAGAATTGATGCATTCGTTAAAGGTTACTAAGAATTGTAATTATGTTATCTTTAAAGGTTACTAAGAATTATAATATTACGAAGTATAGTCGTATTCTTTTTAGAACGTAATATGATGAATGAATTATCTGGCAACTATGATTAGGTTCTTCTGATTTAGGATTGATTTACAATGGTATTCTATTTCAATTAAAAAGTAAGAAAATGTGGGTTTGAAGTCTTATCTTATTACATAGATTTTTCAAGTTAGAGTTAAAAATTTAAGAATAGTTCTAATATTTATTCATGATATAATTAATTAAGTAATAGGTAAGTAGTGAGGATTGTTTCATAATCACATATTTTCTCATGCATTTTATTTATTGTTTTATATTTTATTTTTATTTAAAAATAATTTTTAAAACCTCATTTGTTAATTTATTAACAAACTAATAAACCATGATATTATTGTAACAATCATCCTGGATTCAATAACATTTATTTTTAAATTATTTATCACTTGTATAGTTTGATCACATATACTTCATGCTTACAATCTATTACGTTTACGACACTTATCCCCCAAAATAGAGGTTTCAATTGGGATAGGATATTATAGTAACCCATATACAATCAATAAATTTTATAAATTCGTTACATTTTGTCTCACTTAATTTTATATTTCATTATATATTAATAAGAAAATCAAATATATGAATACCCTAAATTATTCCTAGTATAATTTATATTATTGTTAACCAAACATAACTTTAAGGTTATGGTACTTTAATTTATTTACGTAAAAGAAACACATTAATTACGTTTAGTTCTAAGTATTCATACACATATGAGAATACTAAGTTAACAGGCTCATGTCTAACAAATATTGATTTGTTGATGTAAAAAATTTCATAGAACTCCATAAAAGTTTATTTGTTCTAACTTGTAACCAACAAAGAACCATTAAAACAAATGGTTAGGAATGACATGTATTGTAATTGTTGTGAAGTATAAATTGAATCAATAGATCACATTTTTATTATTGTAACTAGGTAGAAGTTGTATGGTGTTGTTGGTGTTAGTAATACTAGTTTTCAAGAATGATAGTTGTGGGTGATTAGAAAATTGGGATCATTGAGGGAAGAAGTTAATAAAAGTCTTATTGTGTTTTTAATGTGGTACATATGAACCTGATATATATCAAGTTATTTTATTAATTCATGAGCACAACTTTAAATATTGGGCATTATCGTAAAGGAGATGAAATCATGAAATTTAAAGAGTATAGTAAGATGAACCCAACATGACTCAATATTTTTGATACCTAACTCCTTTAGGTATATGACCTTTTACTTGTGATGATTCATGCAAAGCAAATGAGCTATGTGACGATATAAGCGTGGTTGTGAGAGACCATAATGGAGTGTTGGTAGAATGTTTATGTTGTTGTTATAAGCAACTTCAGCTTTAACAACTGGGTACTATGCATATATATATATTGGAAATTTAACTTGCTATTAATTTGGAGATTAAACACTTTCAACTTTAATTAGATTATTATCAAGTCTTTCAAGGAATTTCCTTAGAGATAGCATCAGTTCATTAAGGAATTGGAACCAAATTGGGTTGTTTCTCCTCCTATTGAAATACAATACTTGTTGGAGAGGGATGTATTACATTACATGTAATGCATTGCTTGTAACTTAATATGGTTTCAAATTAATGAAATTATCATTCCTTTTTGTTAAAAAAAAATTTGTAGCCAAAATGTCAATTTTGTTGCATAGAGTATTCTAAGGATTTATTTGTTATTGAAACTACTTCTTCTCTTTCATATATTTTAACAAACAAATAAATGATGCTTTAGAAAAAATCCAATGTTATTCCATTTATATATTTAGGATTTTACAAGGATTGAAAAAGCTAGACAATTTTATGCAAAAGATATAACATTATTATCTCTTTATACTTGAGATATAACAAGATATACTTTAAAGTCCCTATGCAAAAGATAATGGAGTGATCAAGTGTATAATTATATTTACTCTACCTCAACAATAACTTCTAACTCTATGTTCATTCTTCTTGCAAGAAGGTTTGGATTTGCTTTTGTTGAACTTGTGGAGGCAAAAGGATTAGGAGGCATGATTAAGTCCTCTCTTTCTTCCAACATTTGGACCACGGTTTTCATCGAAGGGCGATCAATTGGGTGCCATTGGATGCACCAAAGTCCAACTATTGCTAGATTCCTTGCAATTTTAGCATCTCCTTCTTCCTCAATATGAATACGAAGATCTTCACCTCCATCTAAAAGACTATAGATCCATTCTGGGTAATAAATATGACTAATATTATCATCTGTAATATCAGTATTTTTTCTTCCTCCTACCATTTCAAGCAAAAGCATTCCAAAATTATAAACATCTGATTTATAAGAAACATGTCCAAAATTTCTAGAGAAAACTTCAGGTGCTATGTAACCCATTGTCCCTTTTGCCATGGTCATTGATACTGTACTTTGGTCCTTGGAACACAACTTTGACAAACCAAAATCAGAAATTTTTGGAGTGAAGTTTTGGTCTAGTAATACATTATGAGGTTTAATGTCAAAATGAAGTATTCTTTGCTCACACCCTTGGTGAAGATATTCTATTCCTCTGGCTATGCCTAAAGTAATATCTTGAAGTTTCTGCCAACCAAGAAAGTCCTTAGAGTCTGGTGAAGATATGTACTGTTGTAGAGATCCATTTGGTAAGAACTCATAAACAAGAGCTCTTCTAAATCCATCAGCACAATAACCGGCTAAACGAACCACATTGATGTGATGAATTCGACCCATTGTGCCCACTTCGTTTATGAAATCTTCTCCATTTCCCTTTGAACTGTTGAGAATTTTGACACCAACAAAAAGTTCATTAGAGAGCTTTCCTTTGAAAACAGTTCCATAGGCTCCTTGCCCCAACTTATCCTTGAATTCAGTTGTGATTCTCTTAATATCAACATATGAATATCTGCTTGGCTTGAGAGCCTTGTAATCCTCCAAAAAAATTTCTATTCTTAACTGATTCTGTTTATCAAGTTTGCTAGAACGGTAAGCACGATAAGCTACAAGAGCTAGTATGATCAATAGATATCCACCTAAACTTGTTCCAATAGTTACAAACTTCTTTATTGATTTATGTGTGAAATAGAATTAAATAATATAAACATGACATATATGCTGGTGTAAGAATTCAACAAATTACCAAGAAATCACATTCTAGTATCAGAAATCACTTGTTAAAATTTGTAAACTTTTATATCGGCTCCGTTTTATATGTAATACACCTTTTAACATTGAACATATGCATTCAACCATATTATTTAGATTTATTTCTTTTATAAATATGTTTTCATAATTGCAAATATAAATTCATATTCATAGTATTAGAGGAGAATTAGCAAACAAATCTCTTAAAAGCTGTTAGAAAGTGCGTTACTATACTCTTAGCGATGTTCTAATTAATGTGCTGTACACTTTAACCTATTATAACTCAAGAGGATAAAATATAATATAATAAAAAAGTTACCTCTATGATCAGGATTAAAACATTCAATTTCAGTTTTGGTGCCATTCTTCAACCCACACCTTTTTCCCAGAGCTTCACAAACTGTGCAATTTGGTTTTGACCACTTCAATTGAACAATATGTTCTTGGTAGTAATAGTAAATATCAAATGGAACATCTGAAATGCTATACATCTTCTTACAACCCACAAGTGGATAATCACCGATATAAACTTCAGAATAGATTGGATAAATTTGGTAACCAGAATCACTTAGGCAAGAAATTGGATCAGTATCCATATCCTTCCTTTCTAATGCAGAACAATTGAACAAGGTAATGTCAAATGAGATCTCTTTAGAGAAAGAGAAAGGGGAATTTGATAAATTACCGTTTCTCAAAAACCAATCCAGAATGCAATTATGTGGGTCATACACTTCCATTACCCGAGATTTATAATCTATGTTTTTTACATGTAATTTTTCTTGTGTTGGAAGCTGAAGAACAGTATCATTCCCAGAACTACAAGATAACTCAAAGCCAGGATACCCACAGTGATCTGATTGATAACCTTTGCGCCGGAAGGGGAATCGGATTACAGGGCCTCCAGGTTTACATGGTTCGACTTTACAATCATTTGGAACAGCTCTAAGTTGATCTGTTAATAGAGTCACCAAAATCAAAATCCGAAAGAAGATGATTTTCATTTTCATTGGAGTAACCATTTGTTGCTTCTCTATCTACCGAGGAGTTGGGATTAATTTTTATGGAATAATTAAACAACTAGCTTTGTATTTCTTATTGGCATGACTCGTTTGTTGTCAAACGAAGACTTGGAAATTTTAATGGGTACTTTTCAAACTTGACCCATGACTGCACTTGTATTGTATGGTCTGACTGGTCAACTGCAGCTGCTTCTTGCTTTGTGGTGTTCAATTAAAAGATTAAATCAAACATTATTATTATTATTAATTATTTAATATTAAAATAAGATAAATTAAATCATTAATACCCATGAATATTCTTTTTTAAATTATATTACACCACTTGTATATTTTGAGATTGAACTATTTATCTTACATTTATATGTTTCATAACAAAAATTTGAGATCACTAACTTTGAATCACCGAAGCCCCTTAATTTTAAAGTTAAAGATGTTAAAAAAATATTTAAAATAAGTATTATTTCTAATTTCCTATTAAAGTTTAAAAACATGTTTGATATTTTTAAAATGTAATAAGTATTTGGGAAAAAATTACAATAACGGTGTTAATGTTTTCCCAAAGATAAATTGTTTTTTTAATATTCTTAATAAATAATTCAATTAATTTATTTTAATTGAGAAATATAATTTAGTTTTTTGAATTTAAATCTGTTTAAATTAAAAAAATTAATAATTCAATCATATTTCAATTAAAATATATAAATCATATAAATCGTTTTAAATTAGATTAAAATATTTTATAATATGATGTAATATAATTTGGATTGAATTATTATTAAAATTATAAATAAATATATATTTTATTTATAATGTATTATATTTAAATATTATACTATAATTACATTAAATTATTATTTTAATTTTAAAAAATAAAATATAAATTTTAGATTTCTATAATAATTTATAATAATTTAATAAGCTTTTGTATACTTCTTATTTTTCTGATCCTCTGTTACTATAAATATTAATTTTATTTTTATTGGAGATATATTAATTTAAAATTAAATTATTGAATATATTATATTTCATATATAACAATAATTAATAATAAATTTTAAATTAAATTTGATTTGATTTATCCAATTCAAGATTCAAATTAATAATTAAAAAAATGCTATTTTATTACTTTTGCAGTCTAAGTCAAAAAAATAAATTGAGTTATAGAAATTATAAATATAACATAAACACTTTCAACCTGTTTCCTACTTTTTGCCCTTCTACGTTATTAAGTAGTATTTCACTGACACAGTGAGTGTATGGGCTATCACATGGTGTTGCCAATTATAATATACACAACTTCTTCTTTTTGTTAAGTTTCTCTAAAACATACGGTGTTTCTGTTCATCTATAATTTATTCAACTTCTTCTTTAGTAGTTATATTATCATGTTGTGTTATTATTTTAACAAAAAACATTCATGTTGAATTTATTATTATTATTATTATTATTATTATTATTATTGTTTGAAGTGTTGTATTCATAAATAAATATTCAAAATTTTAAAAATATATATTTTGATGAAATGTATTAGTAATTCATTAATTATGATGGATGTATATAAAAACCTATCAATTTTTAGTTCAATCACTTTTTATCCATTAATTATTAAAAAATATATTATAAGTCTAAAATTTCAAAAAATATCATAAATTGAACCCGTTAACACATATTATATGATTTATTATGTATTCATAAATTAATTACTGTGTGTTTGAATTTATTAAAATTTATATTTTTGAGTTATAATTAATTTAAAAAATATTTAGCAACGCTCTATTTTTTTATATTTTTTAAAGTTTTAAACTTTTGGTATATATTTTAATAATTAATAAACTTATAATATTTTATCCAAAAATTAACAAAATTTTATATACTGATTATAGTAAAATATCACTATTCTTTATCAATTATATTTTTTACAAATTTCTCACTAAATAATATTTTGGGCTTTAGCCACACAAGAAAACAACCATTATATATATATCATGAAATTCTACTTCCACTTCACAAAATTTTCTAAATACATATCTTCAAAATATATAGCCTTGGTAGTTATATACATTAGAGTATGTATTTCAATATATGTACATAAAATTGGCTAAGAGAAATACAATGTTTTGGGACAAGTACTCACGCCTTGAGCCTGCCTGATGCTTTTTGGAGGTATTCTACGTGGAAATTATTGCCATCCACATATTATTTATGAGCACCCACATTCACAAACGTGAGCAAACATGGGAGTGGATGTCCTTAGAAAAATCTGAGTATGTCACATTACTCTTTTTAACATCAAAGTAAAACTCAAGCCCAATAACATCAATCTTACTTCTTCTTTTTAAGCCCGTTAAAAGGCTGCTTTGATTGAAACATTATCATGCATCGTCAAGACTAACATTAACAACTGTTTTCATGAGTCATGGATATTCCATCTTATTCAGAGCTATTTCCTAAAATTGAAGTTGAGTGGAGGGAGATTAAAAATGATTGTTTTAATTGGAAATTACAACTTTGATACAAATACCAACATGTCATGAGATAATAAAAATGGTAAAATACATCACTAATTTTTTTATTAATTTAATTATTATTTTTTATTATAAATAATTTAAATGATAAAAGTATTATTTACTATGTCAATTAGGATGCATATACGAGAAAATGACACGACACTAGACAGTGTGAAAATTTATTTACTAAAAAATAACGTATTAATAATATTCAATAATATTAAATGAATCAAAATTTAACATATGAATGGAGTCTAAGAAGCCAAATTTTAACATTAAAATAAATTTAATTAATCAGAATATTTATATTTATTTAATGTAAAATATTTGAAATCTATTTACTGTTTGTAATAAAAAATTATAAATTGGACTATATTATTTTTATATTAATAAATTTTTTTAAATTATATTTTTTTCTTTATTGAGAATTGTCTTTGTTACTACTTCCTATCTATAGATACAGGATTAGTACCTTAATGATAAATTTATATTTATTAAATGTTAATATTTCTTTTGTTTAAATTAAAAATTAAATTTGAAATTTTAACGATATACTTAGCATGTGATTGACATAAAATATAGGATAATTTAATATTTTGAGATTACTTATTTATTTTATTCCCTCATATTCTTCGATCAATCTTTTTTTTTTGTTTAAATCCCTTTCTACTTTTTACCCACCATACAATTATATTTCTCTCTTTATTTTCTAAAATATTTCAAAAATTATCTAAAAAAAACTAAAAACCTTATTTAATTTATAATTTATGATTAAATAACTAATTATGTGATTTATGATTCTTTTGTAAAATAATCACCTTTATTTATTGATTTTTAAGAAAAAATAAAATATCAATTACAAGTTATTTGATAATGTTTTATGATTTTTGAAAACTTAAAAAATAAATAATTTTTTTAGTTATTATTTTCAAATTTTATATTTTTAATCATTTTCTCCAAATACTTATAAATACAAAAGTCATAAAACTTGATTACTCTCTAAAACATATTTTGTGAAAATAAAAAAAATCAAAAATAATATATCTAATTTAATTTTTTTAAAAATATTTATGAATAATCTCATATTTTGGTAGTTGTTTCTTAAAAAAAACAAAAATAAAAATCATAAACCGTTACCAAATATATTTGGTTGAAAAATCACTTGAAAAAATAAAAAAATTTAGAGTCAAAATCTTTATAAAATAAATCCTAAGTAAACATGGAAAAAGAATAATCAAAATAATGAATTATAAATAACTCTTTATTCTAATTTTGATACCTTTTGGATACATATTCTCAATTAAAACATATTAAATATCCTTATTTAGATTAATGCTATTCATTTTAGTTAAATTTAAATATTTAGATACCAATATACTATCAAATTATACACATACAATGAATCATTTAATTTGAGATATATTTAGATTTGTTTTTTGGATAAATAGTAACAATAATCTAACTAATTATGATTAATGTATATATAAATTTATTAATTTTTAAGTGACATTAAAAATTTAATAGCTATTAAAAACTATATTAGATAATGTATTTGAAGGCTAAAACTTCTAACATTTTTAAAATTCAAATACACAATTTAGTACCTTTTTTAAAAATTATTGGCTTTATAGTACTCTATCTAAATTTGAATGACCGATATTACAATTTATCATAATTAATGAACCATTGTTATTATTTTTTACTTTTATTTAAATTTCATAACAAAACATAAGAACGAAAGATATTAAAAATACATTAACTATGATAAAAGTATAGAAAAAATCATTAATTTTTCGGTGGATACTGAAAATCCATTAATTATGAAAAAATATATCAAAATTTTAAAAATAAAAAAATATTACAAATAAAGTATGTGAATACACATATGTATATTTTTTTGACTTTTTATGTGTTTTTAAATCAATTGATATATGCATAAACTTATCTAAATTTATATTTTTTGATTTACAATTAATTTAAAGAATATTCAATAATTCAAAAAAATACGTATATATATATTCACGAGATTTATTTTTAATATTTTTTAAAATTTTAAATTTATGGCATTTTTTTAATTAATAAACTTATACTAGTTAAAAATATATTTATATATTTTTATTATAATTAATATACTTCAGTCAAGTTTTATCCCTTAACATAATATGATTTACCATTAAAGTTTAAGGTTTTCTTAAGGGAAATTGCCCCTTAAAACTAATTTAGTTGTGTATGGATAAACTTGCTAACATTCATACAATTTTCCAACGTGGTTTGCAAGAGATTTTAGTATTTGAGGTTTGGCTTACTAACGTTAGATTCTTAATTTTTGTTTCCTTTTTTTTATTTGGCATATTCGTTGGGTTTTACCTATATTCTTTTATCTGAATGTAGTCTTCAACATACGAGAAAGTGCTTGTCCCTCACGGCATTATGCAGCTGACTGAGAAAGATGAATGTGCCTATCAGGAGATGATAGCTCATCTTCCTCTCTGCTCAATTCACTGCCCTAAAACTGTAATTTCAAACACCTCACATCACTAATAGAGGCCCAATCCCCTTCCAGGGGACCATTTCTTTTGTTTTGTTTTTAGATATCCCTACGATCCTGCATTTTTACTTCATAAGAATTTTCATTTGCTTCACAAATCCTTATGTTCTCGTTCCTGACACTGTGCAAATGCTCTCCCAATGCTGCAGGTTTTGGTTGTTGGGGGTGGTGATGATGGGGTTCTTAGGGAGATTTCTAGGCATAGCTATATTGAGCATATTGATATATATTAGATAGATAAGATGGTCATTGAGGTAAGTATTTATGTACTTGTTACCAATATGATCCATGCATTTCTCTATTAAGAAGTCTTTTGATGTAGCAACTTTTTGCCGTGGTTTCTTTCTTTTTGCTATAGGTATCAAGGAAGTCTTTCCAGATTTGGCTATTGGATTTGACGATCCCCATGTTCATATTCATATTGGTGATGGTATACAATATTATGGGCTTTATGTACATCTAGTTTACTTATATCTCTTATATAAAGACACCATGTATATTTCTTAAGATATAGAATATAATACAATCATTCAGTATTAACAGATGTACATTAACAGCTCCCCTCAGACTCAAGGTGGATGTGAGACCAACTTGAGGTTGTTAACCAAATTATGAGTGCATCTATTAGGAAGTGTCTGGAAGACAATCATTCTCGATGTGTTTAGTCTGTTTATGGAAGACATCATTGTGAGCAATATGAATGACATTTTGATTGCCATAATAATGGGGATCTGCATGAAGAAGTCTATATGCAACCTCTTCTTGGTCTTTCTGTTGAAACAAACAAGATTTTTCGCCTTCAACGTGTACTTTATGGCCTTAAACAAGCTCCATGAGCGTGGTTTTCCAAGTTTAGCTCTACCATCTTTTTCTTGGGTTGCACTGTCAATATTTATGATTCTTCCTTATTTCTTCGTCGTAATGATAAATGTACCATTTTGCTTCTCCTATATGTGGATGATATGATCATAACTAGTGATGACTTTAGTGGCATTCAAGAAATCAAAGATTTTCTTAGTCAATAGTTTGAGATGAAAGACCTTAGACATCTCAGCTATTTCTTGGATCTTGAGATCACTCGCTCCACAGATGGTCTTTATATTACTCAGGCTAAGTATGCATCTGACCTTTTATCTCGAGCTGGATTTGCTAACAACAAGACTGTTGACACTCCAGTTGAACTTAATGTGCATCTTACACCCTTGGGGGGGAACCATTGTCTAATCCCTTTCTTTACAGACGATTGGTTAGTAGGCTAGTTTATCTCACAGTTACTCGTCCAAACATTTCTTATGTTGTTCATCAGGTGAGCCAGTATCTGCCTATTCCACAATCGACTCACTATACTGATGTTCTGTGCATTCTACGATACTTGAAGAACACTCTCTTCCATGGCCTTTTTCTACTCAGCTCAGTCTCCTCTTATACTCCATGTATTCTCTAATGTTGATTGGACAGGAGTTCTCATTGATCGCAGGTTCACTATATGTTATTACTTTCTCCTCTTTGATTTCTTGGCTAAGTAACAAACAAACTTTTGTGCCCTGCTCTAGTACTGAAGCAAATTATCATGCTCTTGTTGATACCACATCTGAGTTCCTTTAGCTACGATGGCTTCTTAAGGATTTGGGTGTGTCCACATCCTCTGCTACTCCCCTTTATTGTGACAATCAAAGTGTCATTCATATTGTTCACAATGATGTCTTTCATAAACGGACTAAACACATCGAGAATGATTGTCACTTTATTCGTTCTCATCTTATCCATGATGCTTTCAAGCTTTTCTCCGTCTTCTCCAACGATTAAATTGCAGATATCTTCACCAAGGCACTTTTTAAATGATGCACTCGTAATTTGGTTGACAACATCAAGTTAGTCTCACATCCACCTTGACTTTGAGGGGGACTGTTAATGTATATCATGTTATGGGCTTTACGCATATATAATTTACTTATATCTCTTATATAAAGACACTATGTATTTTCCTTAAGATATAGAATACAATATAATCATTCAATATTTCTAATACAAAACATTAGCTTCGTGCATAAGTACCTCTATATTTCCTATGAGAAATGAAAATTGGACCAAGCCAGAGATGGAAATAAATACCGTAACCCAAATTTCCCAAACATAGGTACTTGTTTCAAGGTTTTGGCCAAGAGAACTGCAGAAGCAAAATAGCTTAACTTATAATATACTGGTTCACAAAATTAAGTGCACGAATCTCAAACTTAAAAGTGATAAGAAAAGATTCTAAACAAAAATATATATAAGGTTTATGTGAGTATTGTTGATATTCATGAACAAAACATATAATTAATAATTTAGTTTCGAGGTGTACCATTCAAGAATATTTTAAAAAAAAAAAAAAAACTAACGAGTCTCAACAATCATGTCTCAAGTATATCTATGTTTTTGTGTATGTTATATTTCATATTAAATACATAAGAACATTGTTCAAATAGTCACTCTATCAATTGAGTTGATTGAGTGATGATTAGATCGATCAAACTTAATTAAAATTGACTGATTTAATTTCTAATATGATTAGATCGATCGAAGCATTAACTCGATCGATAGATAAAGAGTTCTATTTCATGCAGTGAATTCCACAAAGCCATGTTTTGTGGGATTGAGTTTTCCTAGTTGATGAGTGCTCAAAAAGCACTAAAATAACCATGATTTTATGTACCTTAATTGATTAAAAATACATATATTTATATGTTTTATCATATATTTATATAAATTTGTCTTTTTCGGAATCACGGGTATTTTTATTGTTTTTCAGGTATTTTGGCTTAAAAACGCAATGTAAAGACTCAAAGAGGAATATTTGAAGCAATACATCACAAATATATCAATAAATAAGTGAGAAAATGTCAACAAACATGGAAAAATCGGACGAAATGGGTCGAAAAGGTCAAAAAGACGGAAATCGCGCGCTGCAGCCCAGCCGTGCGCGCAGCCCAGCGCCCAGCCGCGCGCGCCCCAGCGCCCCATTCCGCGCGCGCTGGCATGCCCAGCTGCGCGCAGCGCCCCAACAGCCCCCCTCCGCGCGCCCAACGCGTTTTCGCCCCATTTTTCACGTGCAGCCGCCCCTGTGACGTCATGCTGACGTCATTGATGACATCAACAATTCCAATACGCGTTTTTACATTTTTTAATATTTTTTTACTCATTTTTTCTCTCCATCCTCACCTATAAATACCCCCCTTCCCTTCACTTCAAATCACACCTTCAAAACTCACTTCTCTCTTCTTTCTTTCTCTCATTTCTTAGTTTTTAGTTTCTCTTAGTTTCTTTCTTAGTTTCTAAGCTTTTCTTAGTTTTTCTCTTAGTTTTTAGTTCAATTCTCTTAGGTTTAGAGTTCTTCTCTTTTTGAGAGGAACTTGTAATGTTTTTGTAATAATTTAGATTTTTGATTCAATATATGGAAGTGCAAATTCCGCTCGGAGGTTTTCCAGCTATGGGAATAGCGTCAAAGTTCTGTAAGGATTTTATTTTCTTTACAGTTATTTTTATGCTTTATTCTTACATGTTATATTCAACTTGTCTGTGGTTAAATTTAATTATGCTGGCTGTTTAGTAAATATGATGTAATAATGACGTTGTTATGCTTGCGAAATATTAAATAGGTAAAAATCTCTAAAATGAATTGATTTTGTTTTTATTCAAGATTTTATATTAAGAATGTTAGAGAGAAATATATTATTTTTCATTACAAACTTAAACCTGAAAATTAGATTTTAAGGTTTAGTTATCCGGTCTAATTTAGAGTAGTGCTCTTTTATTTGTTGGTACAATCGCCCGGTAGTTAGAGTGAAACTCTATTTCGAAAGTTTTTATAAGAATTATTATGTGAAAATATATTGACAACATGTTTTCAATAGTGGTTTTAAAACTTGAAAGTTAGTACTCGGATAATTAAATTCTTATGTTTAATTTGGACACCTTGAATAATGTTTAAATTGTCTAACCCCACCAAAGGTGGCATTTAAATGGTTCATTTTCAATCTCTTAGAAAAAGGAATTAATTTAATTAAGCATATTAGTTATCAACCCCACCCATAGGTGTTAATTGATTTGTTTAGTTAACAAATAATATCTAACCCCACCAAAGGTGGTATTTATATAAAAAAGAGAGAATCAATAAAATATCAATTTATATCTTTAATAACCTAGTTAATATGAGCAAGCATAATTAATTTAGTTATTACATCCATAAATATTCCGCTAATATAAATGATAAAAATTTGCATGAATATTTATTGAATCTGTATATATGTTTATTTTTAGATAATTATTTATTGAATTTGTATCTATGTTTATTTTTATGTTATTAGATTATATTTAATTAATCTGTATATATGTTTATTTTATGTTATTAGATTAGGAACACAAAAACCAAACTATCGTGACAGGATGTTTAGGATTTAATTTCGTTTTAAAAAGTTTGAATAATAAATTAAAAACCACATACATTCCTTCCTTAGATCGACCTTGGGAGTATACTTATCATTTTCTTCGAAATGATTCGTGCACTTGCGAGAGTTTTATAAATATTAAAACCAAAGTATTTGCGAAGATCGGCGATGCCGGTTTTCGTTCATCAAGTTTTTGGCGCCGTTGCCGGGGAAGGAATAGCGTTTTTAAATTATTTATCAAAATTTTAAAAACATTTTTGTGCTATAAATAATTGTGATATTTTAACAATAATCAAATTTCAAAATTCATAATAAATAAAAAATAAATAAATAAATAAATAAAAAAAAAATAATAATTTTTTTTTAATTGTAAAATAATTTAGAAATTTGAAATTTGAAGTAAAAAAATTTTACCGTTCATGAATAGTAAAAAAAAAAAAAAAATTTAAAATTCAAAATTCAAAAAATTTTAAGTTAATAAGAAATAATATAGCGTGAATAGTAAAATAAAATTACCGTTCATAAAAAAAAAAATTTCAAAAACTTAAATTTCAAAAATTTTAAGTTAATAAGACATAATATAGCGTGAATAGTAAAATAAAATTACCGTTCATGAATAGTAAAAAAAAAGAAAAAAAAACATTACTTGAATTTATACCTAATTAACTAAATAACATGAAAAGTAAAAATCTAAGGGAGTTCTGTCTAAGAGACTAGTTCTTGGAAGCCTTTGTGCCATTAGTCTTTCCTGAGAACGTTGCTCTGGCTAGGAGAATGGTATTTAAGGTGCCGTTTGCACCACCATTCTTTCCTGGGAGCACTCTTGGTTAATACTAATTATGTTACAAAAAAAAAAAAAAATTTTTTTTTTAGGGTTTAACTAGTTTTGTTTAGTACTTTGTATTGAATAACATGTAAATTTTCTCTAAATTTTTTAATTTTGTTGACAGGAGTTTTAAATTTACGTTTACAATAGTCTATGCGTGGTAGGAGATCCTTAGGAAACCCCCTTACACCATATGTAAATAAATTTCATAAATTTAAACAAGTGTCAACAAAACTGGATTCTACCCATCAACCTGTTTTTGAGCCAAACATAGAACCAAGTCTTAATCCTTTACTAGAACCAAAAGAAATGGAGGAAAACCAACATATTAGGGAAACCACGATGAAGGAGTTTGCAAGACCGGTAATAGGCACGGCAACTGCCGCTATCCAGTTGGGGGAGGCTGCTCGGAATTATGACCTTAAAAATATTCATTTTTCTATGCTTCCTTCCTTTTATGGGTTACCTAATGAAGATTCTCTTTCCTTTATGAGAGATTTCTATGCTACGGTCCAAACATTCCCCCTCGGTATTCTAAACGAGGATAAACTTAGGATGAGATGTTTTCCCTACACGTTAAAGGATAAGGCCAAAGCTTGGTTGATGTCACTTCCCCCAGGTTCTCTGATCACATGGGGTAACATTTACAATAAATTCATGGGAAAATTCTATTCCCATCAAAAAACATCAGAGTTGAGAGGAAAAATTGCTACTTTCTCTCAGATGGAAGGAGAACCATTCCATGAAGCTTGGGATAGGTTTAAAATGTTTCTCACTCAATGTCCCCATCATAGCTTTCCCCTACAGTTGCAGAACCAATTCTTTTACGATGGACTTACACAACAATGTCAGTTCATTGTCGACAACGCTGCAGGAAGAGCAATAGGAGAAAAGACTGCCTCAGAGACGTATAACCTCTTTGAGATGTTGGGTGCTAATTCCCAACAGAAAAGCTCCCGAGTGAGAAAAGCTGGAGTTCATGAAATCGACTCCAGTAATGAAGTTCAACAACAACTTGTTCAACTGACTAAGCAAGTTGCCCTTCTCGCTACACAAACCAACACCAATAATGATCAATATGGTTTGTATAGCAACATGGGACATGGTACTGAAGCCTGTCCATATCAAGGAGAAACAACTGGACCTGAACAGGTCAATGTGTTGGGAGCATATCAACAGAGACCAAGGTTTGATCCCAATTCAAATACCTATAATCCTGGGTGGAGAAGTCATCCAAATTTCTCTTGGAGGCAAAACAACCCTCCTTTCACTCAAAGCTCAAACCAGGCAGGCCAGCAATTCCACCCACCTATTCCAAGAAGCATTCCCAATAAACCAACTCTGGAGGACAACTTGAATTCTTTTATTCAAGTTTGTAGGGATAACCAATCTAAAACCAATCAACGGTTGGACTCTGTGGAAGCTTCTATCAAAAAGGTGGAAGTTCAAGTTGAACAGTTAGTTGAACATTTGCAAAAAGGCAAAGACTAATTTGATACTTAAATGAATTCAATGAAGAGGAGACATTGAGTTTTTCATTCTGCAATCTCCAAGCAACGTCTTACTAGAGGACGATAAATTTTAGTCCTGTATGGGAGGTCACCCATTATTGTATTTTGCTTTGTTTTAGTTTGCGTGTAATAAAAATTCAAATGAAATAAATTTGTATGTTTCAAAAATTGTGTCCATTCATTTAAATTTAAATTAAAAAAAAAAAAAATTTAGGTTCCTTGCAACTTTTTGCTTTAAGCCTTTACGTTTTATCAAGTTATAAAAATATCTACTAAGAGCAAAATGTTGATACACAATAGGAGGAGGATCATTTTCAACTACAAACAACCATGGGAGATGCTGAAGATAGGCGGAAAAAGATGAAAGAATATACAATGCCAATCATTGGCAATGTAACTTCCGGTATCCAATTACAAGAGGCTGCAAGGAGTTATGAATTGAGAAAGATTCATTATTCTTTGTTGCCTTCCTTTTACGGTATCCCTAATGAAGACCCTTTAAATTTCATTCGAGAATTCTATGCTATTGTCCAAACCTTTCCACTACATGCAATTAATGAAGATCAACTTAGGATGAGGTGTTTTCCTTACACTCTCAAAGATAAAGCTTGGTCATGGTTCATTACTCTACAGTCAGGTTCTCTTAAAACTTGGGAGGCAGTCTATGAAATTTTTATGGGTAGGTTCTATTCCCATCAAAAGACTGTTGATCTAAGAACAAAGATAGCAACATTTTCTCAAATGTATGAAGAGCCCTTTCATGAAGCTTGGGAACGATTCAAACTCCTTTTCATTCAATGTCAAAATCATAGCTTTCCATTACAGCTACAAAACCAATTCTTTTATGATGGATTGACACTACAGAGTCAATACATTGTTGATAATGCTGCTGGAGGTGCTGTAGGAGAAAAGACCGTAGAGGAAACCTATAAGCTTTATGAGCTGTTGGGTTCTAATTCCCAACAAAGAGGTGGTAGAAGGAAAGCAAAGGTCAATGAAGTCGGCTCTGATAATGAGATAACCTTGCAACTTGCTGAATTGACTAAACAAGTGAAATTCCTCACTTCCCACCAAATTTCAAATCAAGAGGTATGTGAAGTGTGTTGTTCAATTGGGCATGGTACTCATAATTGTTCAAATACTTGTGATTCTAGTGTCGATGCCATAGAGGAAGTTCAATCTTTTCAAAGGTATCATCCAAACACCTATAATCACCCAGCCTACACCCAATATCCAACACTAAGGTCAGATAACAACCACCCTTACCCACCAATCCAATCTTTTAAGCCAACCTTAGAAGATAGCTTGAATGCTTTTATTCAAGTTAGTCGTGACAACCAATTGATGACTAATCAAAGGTTGAACACCATGGAGGCTTCGGTTAAAAGGATTGAATCTAAAGTTGGGCAACTGGCTGAACAAATGCAAAAGAAAGAACCAGGAAAGTTGCCCAGTCAACCAGAACAAGCAAAGGATGTTAGAACCCTTCGAAGTGGTAAGGTAGTCAATACCAGTTTACCTGAAATCTCTAACAATCTACCTTGTAGTTCAGGTAACAAAGAAGGCGATACTCTAATCTCGCAAAAAGGAGAAACAAGTGTTAAACTTAACAAGCCTTCTGAAAAACTCATTGGGGGGTCATCTGACACCCCCAAAATTCAAAAGACAACAGAACCACACCAGATACAAGTACCTTTTCCCCACCGGTTGAAAGAATCCAAACAAGATAAGCAATTCAATGATCTTTTTAATATGCTCTCTAAAGTAAATATCAATTTACCATTATTAGAAGTGATCATGAATGTGCCCTCATATGCCAAGTTTTTCAAAGAGTTGAACACTAAGAAAAGGAGGTATGAACTGAATGAACGAGTAGTAGTATCAGAAATTTCTAGCGCTGTACTTCAGCACAAACTACCCCTAAGTTGAAAGACCCTGGAAGTTTTATTATAAACATAACTATGGGGGATAGGAAGGTTGCTAAAGCAATGCTTGATTTAGGTGCTAGTATAAATTTGATGCCCTACTCTATATTCTTACAACTCAATCTAGGGGATTTAAAACCCACAACTATGTCCCTTCAACTTGCAGATAGATCTCTTAAATATCCAGAGGGAATAGTTGAGGATGTTTTGGTACAGGTAGACAAACTGATAATACCTGTTGACTTTGTGGTTCTGGATATGCAAGAAAATCCAGCATTGGACAGAGAGCACACAATATTGCTTGGTAGACCATTTATGGCAACTACTAAAATTATTATTGATGTCCAAGATGGAAATTTGACAATGACAGTCTTAGGAGAGACTGTTCATTTTAAAGTTTTTGATTCTTCACCTTTCCCTTCTATTTCTGCCATCGATGAAATATTCGATGTTGATCCTTTGGATAATCTTGTCCAAAACACCTTTTTCCGAACCAGAATAGAAGACAAGCTTGAAACCGTTCTTACACTTGAAAAGGTTGAAGAAGTTTTAGATGAAGAAATAAAGGGGGTACCTTGAACAACTAGACAATAATGAAGTAATGACAAAATCTAGTCCATTTTTCAATCTACCCAGTTCTTCATCCAGTAAAGAGGCCAATCCACCTGAACTTGAACTCAAAGACTTACCTGAGCACTTACAATATGTGTTTTTGGGAGAAGGGGAAACTTATCCAGTGATAATTTCTTCAACCTTAACCAAACCACAAGAAAAGGAACTCATCAAAGTGCTTAAACAGTTTAAGAAATCTATAGGTTGGAGTATAGGGGATATAAGAGGCATTAGTCCAACAATGTGTATGCACAAGATCAACTTGGAGGATGGTGCTAAACCTGTACGAGAGGCCCAAAGAAGACTAAACCCAAACATGTAAGAGGTAGTTAAAAAGGAAATTCTTAAATTATTAGAAGAAGGGATTATCTATCCTATTGTGGATAGTAAGTGGGTTAGTCCAGTGCATGTGGTACCAAAGAAATCTGGGATAACAGTTGTTAAGAATGACAAAAGTGAATTAGTGCCCACTAGAATAATCACTGGATGGAGAATGTGTATAGATTTTAGGAAACTAAATTTATATACGAAAAAGGATCACTTTCCTCTTCCATTCATTGATCAAATGTTGGAAAGATTAGCTGGGCACGAATTTTACTGTTTTTTGGATGGACTGTCTGGATATTATCAAGTACCCATAGCACCAGAAGATCAGGAAAAGACCACATTTACATGTCCTTTGGGGACATTTGCTTTTCGTAGAATGCCATTTGGGTTATGCAATGCCCCTGCCACGTTCCAGAGATGCATGATATCCATTTTCTCGGACATGGTGGAAAAATTCATTGAGATTTTCATGGACGATTTCTCTGTCTTTGGGAACTCATTTGATGATTGCTTGCATAAATTGACTTTGGTTTTAGAAAGATGCATTGAATGCAATCTAACCCTTAGTTGGGAGAAAAGTCATTTTATGGTTCAACAAGGGATAGTTTTAGGACATATAATTTCAAACAAGGGTATTGAAGTTGATAAGGCAAAAGTTGAATTGATATCCAAACTACCTCCCCCTACATCTGTGAAGGGGATAAGAAGCTTCTTGGGACATGCAGGATTCTACAGACGATTTATTAAAGATTTCTCTAAAATAAGTCGTCCATTATGTAACTTGCTATCCAAAGATGCTGATTTTGATTTCAACAATGACTGCCTTACTTCCTTTAATACCTTGAAAGATAAACTCACATCTACCCCTGTTATAATGGCACCAAACTGGTCTTTACCCTTTGAAATAATGTGTGACGCTTCTGATTATGCAATAGGAGCAGTCCTGGGATAAAGAGTGGATAAGCGTTTACATGTCATCTACTATGCTAGCAAAACACTCAATGATGCCCAGATGAATTACACCACCACTGAAAAGGAATTCTTGGCTATAGTATTCTCTTTAGACAAATTTCGGTCTTATTTAGTAGGATGTAAAGTGATTGTGCATTCTGATCATGCTGCTTTAAGATACCTATTAAGTAAACCAAATGCCAAGCCAAGATTAATCAGGTGGGTATTACTCTTACAAGAATTTGACCTAGAAATCAAGGATAAGAAAGGCAGTGAAAACTTAGTAGCTGACCATTTGTCTAGGTTGATTTCTGACTTCAATTCTCTTAAAGATGAGAGTAATGAAGATATAGTTGAAACCTTTCCTGATGAACAATTATTTTTCATAGGTCCGAACCCATGGTATGCTGATATTGTAAACTATCTTGCCACTGGTGTTTTGCGACCTAACACTTCATATCAGGACAAGAAAAGGTTTTTTAAAACTATTAAGGACTATTTCTGGGATGACCCTTATTTATACAAGATTGGTCAAGATCAAGTCATCCGGAGATGTGTACCTGAAGAAGAACATAAGAGCATTCTGACTTTTTGTCATGAACTTCATTGTGGGGGTCATTTTGGAGGTGAAAAGACAGCCCGTAAGATATTACAGTCTGGATTCTTTTGGCCCACTCTTTTTAAAGATGCTCATATGTTTTGTGCACAATGTGATAGATGTCAAAGAACAGGAAACATAAGCAAAAGAGATGAAATGCCTTTGACATCTAATTTAGTTGTTGAACTCTTTGACGTATGGGGGATTGACTTTATGGGTCCTTTTCCCCCATCTAATGGTTTTCAATACATTTTGGTTGCTGTGGATTATGTGTCCAAGTGGGTAGAAGCTATCCCCACCAAAACCAATGATGCTAATGTTGTTGTGAAATTCTTGAAAGATTTCATATTCAGTAGGTTCGGAACGCCTAGAGCTATAATAAGTGATGGAGGTAGCCATTTTTGTAACAAACTCTTTGATGGAGTACTAAACAAGTACAACATCACACATAAGGTAGCTACTCCATATCATCCTCAAACTTCCGGTTTAGTGGAAGTAAGTAATAGGCAAATTAAGGGAATATTGGAACGCACTGTGCGTCCCTCAAGGAAGGATTGGGCATTTAAGTTAAATGATGCCTTATGGGCATACCGCACCGCTTACAAAACACCTATTGGGATGAGCCCTTACCGGTTAATCTTTGGGAAAGCGTGCCACCTTCCAGTTGAACTTGAACACAAGGCTTATTGGGCAATTAAAGAGCTAAACATGGATTTAGATAAAGTAGGTGAAAAACGAGTACTCCAGCTTCATGAGTTGGAAGAAATTAGGAATGAAGCCTATGAGAATGCCAAATTATACAAGGAGCGTACTAAGCGCTATCATGACAAGAGGCTAGTTCCTAAGACTCTTCACCCTGGAATGAAAATTCTTTTATTTAACTCTCGTTTGAGATTGTTTCCAGGAAAGCTAAGATCAAGATGGGATGGACCATTCAAAATAGTTCAGGTATCTGAACATGGAGTGGTAGAACTATTGGACTCCAAGACACAAAAAACGTTCAAAGTTAATGGCCATCGTGTCAAGCCTTATGTGGAAGAACCAAACAACATTGCTGAAATGGATTGCATTTGGCTGAGTAACCCTTAGCACCAAAAAGATACGTCTTGCTAAGACGTTAAACTAAGCGCTGGATGGGAGGCAACCCATCATGTTAGGTAATTTTTTGTTATTTGTTTTATTTACTTAATTTTATTGTTTATTTTTTACTTATATGTGAATAATTTTTAAAATTGTTAAAACTAAAAATATTTGTTGAGATGTTAGAAGTTCACAGCGATCTGTCTGTACACACTTTAATGGTGAATATGATGGATGCACCTGCATTCCTTCATTACTACTTACACACTCTCAAGAAATAGGTAATCTTTCTACTCTTTTCTCTTTATCTTTAATTTGCAGTTGTTACATTGAGGACAATGTAAGTTCTAGGTTGGGGGTGGTGAAAAGTTACCATGCTTAATAAAAAAATAATAAAAATAAAAAAATAAAAAAATAAATTTTCTCACAAAAATTTATCATTTCTTTAAATCAAATTTAAGTAAATAGTTAAGTCTTTGGTACTGTTAGATTAATTTTTGAAAACATATCATGAAATATTGTGTAATTATTTTTGATAATTAGTTAGTTTTTGTCATAACTAGTATTTCTTGATAAAATGTGGAAATTATATTAAACCCAAAATCGGTGTTTATGAATTTTTTTTTAGTGGAGACTACCCTTGTGAGATATAATTTGAGCCTAATTTATTTTATTCAGAGTGAAATATATATTTTTTCTACTCCAAACACATTTCTTATTTATTCAAAAAGTTTAGATGATCTCTATAGGTATTAGCATTGAATGTATGAATTTTTTCTCATCTTAATAGAGTATCATATATTTTTGATTATTATTTTTTCTTAGATTAAATGATTTGAGTAGAAATTGATAGTATATGTTTATATCTCATTTATGCATGACTGTTACAAAAACAAAAAGACATATCTCGGGTTACCTAAACCAAGATCTAACAGAAAAGCCACAAAATTAACCACTCACCAAAATCCAAAAAAATGTACAATTTGTACATGGGTTGACTCTCTAAAAATACATATATTGAAAAAAAAAATAGAGAGATAAAAAATATAGTATCATCTACATACTATGACCCACATTACCTACAAAGTTGTGAGTAAAGGCTAATTACAAAAGAAAGATATAGGAAGTAATTCCCTAAAAAGTCATTGCAATTTCTTCATTTGTAAAAAGCATATATCTTGAAATTCTTTCTTAATGAGTTTGATTTATGCATGAAAATAATTTTTGTATATGATATCTTTATAATTTATACATTCGATTCCTTTCATGAGATCAATGTTAAAATAACACTTTGAGCCTTTATTCTTTATACATATGCGAACATATTAGTTCATTTCTATACATCAACTCTTTCGCATATAAATTAGTATGAGTGTTTGAACCCATAGGATTCAGTGCTTTGAGAGTATTGACTTGTGAGGAATAGAGTCGAAGTGAATTCTGATTCATGACACTGAAATTGGGTAAAATTAAATTGATACATTTTTGAAATGAAATATGAAAATGATTTTCGACTAATTATTGTAATAAAATCATGATTGTTTAAAGAGATAAAAATAACTTATGCTTGAGATTTTAATTATGATCTTAAAGGAGATTAAAAAGTATGAGATATTTTTGTGATATGTTGTGTTCTTTTATTCTTAAATTAATTTTTGATTGTGTTGTAATTTTAATTTTTGATTTGATTGTTTTTATCTTTACATTTAGTTCAATGTTTGTGGGTATCATTACTGAAAACCCTCACGAGACTCAAACTCGTCCACTAGGGCAACCTAGGGGTTTAACGGCTTGTTGCATAGGCTAAATGCAACCGTTTCAATCCACGAAAGTGATTTAGGATAGTTTAATTTTTAGCTTTTATCGCTTCTCTTGCTAAGGGACTAGCAAGAAGCTGGTTGGGGGTTGTGATGAGTGCTCAAAAAGCACTAAAATAACCATGATTTTATGTACCTTAATTAATTAAAAATACATATATTTATATGTTTTATCATATATTTATATAAATTTGTCTTTTTCGGAATCACGGGTATTTTTATTGTTTTTCAGGTATTTTGGCTTAAAAACGCAATGTAAAGACTCAAAGAGGAATATTTGAAGCAATACATCACAAATATATCAATAAATAAGTGAGAAAAGGTCAACAAACATGGAAAAATCGGACGAAATGGGTCGAAAAGGTCAAAAATGTCAAAAAGATGGAAATCGTGTGCCGCAGCCCAGCCGTGCGCGCAGCCCAGCGCCCCAGCGCCCAGCCGTGCGCGCAGCCCAGCGCCCCAGCGCCCAGCCGCGCGCGCCCCAGCGCCCCAGCGCCCCATTCCGCGCGCGCGCGCGCGCGAGCACTGTTCACGCGCGCAGCGACAGCCCCAGCGCGCGCGCGCAGCGCCCAGCAGCCGCCCATCCGCGCGCCCAACGCGTTTTCGCCCCATTTTTCACGTGCAGCAGCCCCTGTGACGTCATGCTGACGTCATTGATGACATCAGCAATTCCAATACGCGTTTTTACATTTTTTAATATTTTTTTACTCATTTTTTCTCTCCATCCTCACCTATAAATACCCCCCTTCCCTTCACTTCAAATCACACCTTCAAAACTCACTTCTCTCTTCTTTCTTTCTCTCATTTCTTAGTTTTTAGTTTCTCTTAGTTTCTTTCTAAGTTTCTAAGCTTTTCTTAGTTTTTCTCTTAGTTTTTAGTTCAATTCTCTTAGGTTTAGTGTTCTTCTCTTTTTGAGAGGAACTTGTAATGTTTTTGTAATAATTTAGATTTTTGATTCAATATATGGAAGTGCAAATTCCGCTCGGAGGTTTTCTAGCTACGGGAATAGCGTCGAAGTTCTGTAAGGATTTTATTTTCTTTACAGTTATTTTTATGCTTTATTCTTACATGTTATATTTAATTTGTCTATGGTTAAATTTAACTATGCTAGCTGTTTAGTAAAAATAATGTAATAACGACGTTGTTATGCTTTCGAAATATTAAATAGGTAAAAATCTTTAAAATGAATTGATTTTGTTTTTATTCAAGATTTTATATTAAGAATGTTAGAGAGAAATATATTATTTTTCATTACAAACTTAAACATGAAAATTAGATTTTAAGGTTTAGTTATCCGGTCTAATTTAGAGTAGTGCTCTTTTATTTGTTGGTACAATCTCCCGGTAGTTAGAGTGAAACTCTATTTCAAAAGTTTTTATAAGAATTATTATGTGAAAATGTATTGACAACATGTTTTCAATAGTGGTTTTAAAACTTTAAAGTTAGTACTCGGATAATTAAATTCTTATGTTTAATTTGGACACCTTGAATAATGTTTAAATTGTCTAACCCCACCAAAGGTGGCATTTAAATGGTTCATTTTCAATCTCTTAGAAAAAGGAATTAATTTAATTAAGCATATGAGTTATCAACCCCACCCATAGGTGTTAATTGATTTGTTTAGTTAACAAAGAATATCTAACCCCACCAAAGGTGGTATTTATATAAAAAAGAGAGAATCAATAAAATATCAATTTATATCTTTAATAACCTAGTTAATATGAGCAAGCATAATTAATTTAGTTATTATATCCATAAATACTCCGCTAATATAAATGATAAAAATTTGCATGAATATTTATTGAATCTGTATATATGTTTATTTTTAGATAATTATTTATTGAATTTGTATCTATGTTTATTTTTATGTTATTAGATTACATTTAATTAATCTGTATATATGTTTATTTTATGTTATTAGATTAGGAACACAAAAACCAAACTATCGTGACAGGATGTTTAGGATTTAATTTCGTTTTTAAAAGTTTGAATAATAAGTTAAAAACCACATACATTCCTTCCTTAGATCGACCTTGGGAGTATACTTATCATTTTCTACGAAATGATTCGTGCACTTGCGAGAGTTTTATAAATATTAAAACCAAAGTATTTGCGAGAATCGGCGATGCCGGTTTTCGTTCATCAATGAACTCCCCTTTAGCTAAGTGAGCTAGCTTATTTAAGCTCAAGAGCTACATGAATTGGGTCTTTTGAACTCAACTCATTGTATCCACATTAAATGAGTTGCGCATAGTTATTCATTTGATGCCATTAATATCAAGCAAGCTTGTTTGAATTTTATCTCTATATAGAAATTATTCATTGAAATTAGAATATGTGGTTATATGGTAATAATTGGTATAAAATATGCTTTAAAATAATGAATAACACATCTATTTCTATGTTTTATGCATTACTATTAATTAGAAGGTCTACATATCTATCAAATTATGTTGATGTTATAAAAGATAAAGAACAACTTGATGAAAACATATAATTTATAAAGAAAAAAGAGAACAAAATCTTTAAGATATTTGATGTACACCAATAATAAATATAATAGAAGTCATAAGAAAAGTATGTCAACTACACCAAGACAAACTAGTAATGGAGAATGATGAAGACTCAAAAAACTAACACTCAGGAAAAAAAAATTCTTTAATTTTCAACACCATGGCTTGAAGTTGCAAGCATTTGTAGATGTCTATCTCAATCATTGTTGATATGTTACAAGAGAAAGCAAGGTTTGGTCATTTTTTTGTATGAATATCATAAGAGGCATGTCAAAGTTTGTAATTTGTAATGCTGAATGACCAAGAAATTTAAAGTAAACTTTAGTACATTTAAGTCATGTTTAGTTTAAACAATGAAAATATAATTAGAATAAAAATAATAATATGAATTGAATTTAAGGAAAATAATAGATTATTACAATGTTAATTTGTTTGAATAATGGGATAAAAGAAAATGATACAACTATTAGAATTTGTCCTAAAGTTAATCCCGTCAAATATTTAAGTTATTAAAAGAATAACAAACAATTATTTTACACCACCTCCATCTCTGTGTTATATGTCATTATTATTAATTAGAAGTTCGACATATGTATCAAATTATGTTGATGTTGCAAGGGAGAAATAACAACTTTGTGAAAGATTGTAATTTATAAAGAAAAAGGAAAACCAAGTCTTTATAATATTTGTTTCACATCAATCATGTTAAAATTTACTAGAATTATGGATCTTTGAATCTCAAAAGATTAACCCAATGGTTAGAGACAATTATCCTCTTTATGATCTCTATCATAATATTATTCTTAATCAATATATTATTTTATAAAATAAATTTTTTTTGACAAAATAAATTTAAATCTTAAAAAAATTAATATAACTTAATTAGAAATCAGTACATAAAAAAATGGTATATTAGTGGGATTTCACCTACATGATTAAAAGGGTGAAATCACAAGACAAATTTTCCCAGTGTTTAATCTGAAATTCAAAATCCTTATGTGAACATCAAACTAGGTGGGTGACGGGAAAAACCGACATCGCCGTTCCTACCGATAATTTAGTTTTATATTTATAAAACTCTCGCAAGTGCATGAATCATTTCGTAGAAAATGATAAGTATACTCCCAAGGTTGATCTAAGGAAAGAATATATGTGGTTTTTAATTTATTATTCAAACTTTTAAAAATGAAATTAAATCCTAAACATCCTGTAACGATATTTTGGTTTTTGTATTTCTAATCTAATAACATAAAAATAAACATAGATACAGATTCAATAAATATTTATGCAAATTTTATCATTTATAATAGTGGAGTATTTATGGATATACTAACTAAGTTAATTATACTTGCTCATATTATTTAGGTTATTAAAGATATGAATTGATATTTATTGATTCTCTCTTTTTTATATGAATACCACATTTGGTAGGGTTAGATATTCTTTGTTAACTAAACAAATCAATCAACACCTATGAGTGAGGTTGATAACTAATTTAGTTAATTAAATTAATTCCTTTTTCTAAGAGATTGAAAATGAACCATTTAAATGTCACCTTTGGTGGGGTTAGACAGTTTAAACTTTATTCAAGATGTCTAAATTAAACCTAAAAATTTAATTATCCAAGTACTAACTTTTAAGTTTTAAATTTAGACTAGAGCCCAACAAAGTCCATCTCCAATGCTCCACTAATTTAGGCTTCACCCGCAAACTTAATAGTTCGGCGGTTGGCCATTGTACGCATCTAGTTCACCATATGGAATTTACAAAGAAGTTGTGGTTTGCTTAATAGTTTCCTCTTGTATATACAACTCACATCAAAATTTTTTCCTTTTTACAAAATATTAAGACGATTTTAACTCGTGTGAGACGTGGTATTAGTCAATTGTATCTCTATAAATAAAATTTTAAATTTAATAGTTATAAAATTATAAATAAAATTATATTCGGTTTAAATTTTAACACTTAAAAATTATTATAAATTTAATAATTTAAATATATTTATATTAAAATTATGTATATATATATTTTAATTAAAATAAATAATAATTAAAAAATAAATAATTTTTTTTAATATATATGTTTTTCCGTTTAAATCCTAAGTTCACCACTACTTGCACCTTTAATAAGTTATATAATGAATTCACTATAATCACGTAATTTGTAATGCACCTAGATGTTATTCGTCGTATAATTAAATCCTAAGTTCACCACTAGAAGTCTAAATAGTAGGGTCAAAGATATCTTTCGTCTTATCAGACGGTGATTTGTTTTTCTCAAACGAATGAGATGATAAATGCAACAAAATCTATTAATTAATTTTTGATAAATAATTTAATTATTTAATTTGATTTCATTTTTAATTTTTTTAATAAAAAATATGTGTTTATTTTTAAATATGATTAAATTATAAAATTTAATAATTGGGATGAATTTAATACAATTCAGATTTAATTATTATTAAATTATAAATAAATATATATTTTATTTAAATATTATACTACAATTATATTAAATTATTATTTTAATTTATAAAATAAAATATAAATTTTAGATCTCTATAATAATTTAATAAGTTTCTATGGATATTTTTTATTTTTGTGATTCTCTTAATTGTTACTATAAATAATAAATTTTATTAGAAATATATTAATTTAAAATTAAAATATTTAATATATTATATTTCATATATAACAATAATTAATAATAAATTTTAAGTTAAATTTTATTTTATTTATCTATTTGGATTAGTATTGATTCATAATTAAAAAAAATAAAAATCCAATTCAAGATTCAAATTAATAATTAAAAAAATGCTATTTTATTCCTTTTGCAGTCTAGGTCAAAAAATAAAATGAGTTATAGAAATTATAATAACATAAACACTCATAAGTTTCAACCTGCTTCCTACTTTATTAAGTAGTATTTTATTTTATTGACACAGTGAGTGTATGGGCTATCACATGGTGTTTCCAATTATAATATGTACAACTTCTTCTTTGGTAAGTTTCTCTAAAACATATGATGTTTCTGTTCACCTAGTATTCAATTTCTTCTTTGGTAGTTATATGATCATGTTGTGTTATTACTTTAACAAAAATATTCATGTTGTATTTATTATTATTATTGTTTGAAGTGTTATATTCATAAATAAATACTCAAAATTTTAAAAATATATATTGGGATGAAATATATTAATAATTCATTAATTATGATCAATGTATATAAAATCCTATCAAATTTTAGGTGGATCACTAGTTATTCACTAATTATTAAAAAGTATACTATAAGTCTAAAACTTTAAAAAAATATAATAAATTGAACACGTTAATACACATGTGTATTTTTTTTATTTACTATGTATTCATAAATCAATTACTATGTGTTTGAATTTATTAAAATTTATATTTTTGAGTTAAAATTGATTTAAAAAATATTTAGCAACTAAAAAAACACACATATGCATTCACGTGTTCTACTTCTGATATTTTTTAAAGTTTTAAAATTTTGATATATATTTTAATAGTCAATAAACTTATAATATTTCATCCAAAAATTAACAAAATTTTATATACTTTGATTATAGTAAAATATCACTATTTTTTATCATGTATATTTTTTATAAAGTTCTCACTAAATAATATTTGGGGGCTTTAGTCACACCAAAAAACAACCATTATATATATATATATATATATATATGGGGAAATTCTACTTCCACTTCATAAAATTTTCTAAATACATATCTTCAAAGTATATAGCCTTGGTATTTATATACATTAGAGTATGTATTTGAACATATGTAAATAAAATTGGCCAAGAGAAATACAATGTTTTGGGCCAATTACTCACGCCTTGAGCCTGCCTGACGCCTTTTGGAGCTATTCTACATGGAAATTACTGTCATCAACATACTATTTATGAGCACCCACATTCACAAAAGTGAGCAAACATGGAAGTGGATGCCCTTAGAAAATCCTGAGTATGTCACGTTACTCTTTTTAACATCAAAGTAAAACACAAGTCCAATAGCACCAATCTTCTTCTTTTTAAGCCCGTTAAAAGGTTGTTTTGATTCACACGTAATCATACATTGTCCAAGACTAACAACATTAACAATTGTTCTCATGAGTCATGGATATTCCATCTTATTCAAAGCTATTTTCTAAAATTGAAGTTGATTGCAGGGAGAATAAAAATGATTGTTTTAATTGAAAATGTTAACAACAAGTGAAACACACCTGTAACTATAAAATCTTCTGATCCTAATTTCATAGTTTACCTTCATCACTTTGATTAACATTAATAATATATTTAAAACATTAAGAAAGCTAAATGTCGTTATATGGTGGTATATTTGTTATAATCAAATTTTAATATTAAATAAAATTTAATTGAGTATCCATATTTATTTAATGTAAAATATTTGAAGTCCACTTATGTAAAATTTATAAATTGAATTATATTATTTTTATAGTAATAAATTTTAATTTTTTTTTCTTTATTGAGAATTGACTTTGTTACTACTTCCTACCTATAGATACAGGATTGGTACCTTAATGATAAATTTATATTTATTATATTTCATCTTATTAAATGTGTCATATAATATCTTAATTTAAATGTTAATATTTCTTTTGTTTAAATTTAAAATTTTAACAATATACTTATCATGTGAATGAGATAAAATATAGGATAATTTAATATTTTGAGATTATTTATTTATTTTATTCCCTCATATTCTTCAATCAATCTTTTTTTTTGTTTATTTCCCTTTCTACTTTTTACCCACCATACAATTATATTTCTCTCTTTATTTTCTAAAATATTTCAAAAAATAATTTTAAAAAACTATTTTATAAAAACTAAAGCCTTATTTAATTTATAATTTATGATTAAATAACTAATTATGTGATTTATGATTTTTTCTGTAAAAATAATCACCTTTATTTATTGATTTTTAAGAAAAAATCAAATATCAATTACAAGTTATTTGATAATGTTTTATGATTTTTGAAAACTTAAAAAATAAATAATTTTTTTTGTTATTATTTTCAAATTTTATATTTTTAATCATTTTCTCCAAATACTTATAAATACAAAAGTCATAAAACTTGATTTATTCTCTTAAACATATTTTGTGAAAATTAAAAAAATCAGAAATAATATATCTAATTTAATTTTTTTAAAAATATTTTTGAATAATCTCATATTTTGGTAGTGGTTTCTTAAAAAAAAAAAAATCATAAACCGTTACCAAATATACTTGGTTGAAAAATCACTTGAAAAAAATCAAAAATTTAGAATCAAAATATTTATAAAATAAATCCTAAGTAAACATGGAAAAAGAATAATCAAAATAGTGAATTATAAGTACTTTCATAGTACTCTTATTCTTATTTTGATACCTTTTTAATACATATTCTCATGGATCTCTTGATAAATACATCTCTCCTAATTCTAAAGAGGTAATAGTCAACTCCTTAAGCTACAAGGCAATTTTTGATACTTCACTTGAAGTGACATCAGGTATTGATTAACTTCATAGTGGATATCACATGAAAATTCTACATTTTGATATTAAGTCTCACAATGTTCTTTTAGATATAATTTTGCTCTTAAGATTTCAGATTTTGGGTTAGCTAGATTATGCCCTTTAGAGCTATTGTTTGTCCTAATGAAAGAATAAGCTACATGTTACGCTGATTTTTGTTCTCCTTTGAACTAGTTTGGCTGATTTTTGTTCTCCTTTGAACTGGTTTGGCTGATTTGGTTGGATGATCTGGTGTGCTACGCTGATTTTTTGTTCTCCTTTGAACTTGTTTGGCTGATTTAGTTTGGCTGGTCTGGTGTGCTACGCTCAACAGATTGTGTTAATCTGTGGGTATTTGGCTGGTTATTTGGCCAGGAGTTGGGGTAGCCATTCAAGCTGCTCGTTAGAGCCATTCTAGCTATTGATGTGGGACGGCCTCATAATCCACTAGAAATACTTTTTTCCAAAGAAAACTATCATTTTTGAAAAGGAACAGAACACAACTCAGACTTTCAAGCTAGAGCTCGCAGCGATAAACGACGTTGAGGTCACAGTTTGTAGTTGTGTCCATTGGCTGATGTACGAACTCTCACATATTGGTTATTATGGTTGGTTTACTAGAGTCGCACACGTCTAGCCACCATCGTGGGTAGCCGTACCACTCTTCTGTCTCAGAGAAAGGTGGGACGTAGCGAAGAAGAAAGTGCCACTCCACAGCCCTCACAACGCAAAGTGGATGTTATTCGTGTAGCAAAAACCAATTAGGGTTACAGCGAAGAAGAGCACCGCTTCACAGAGACGGAGACGAAGGATCAAGTGAAGGGCTGACTCCGTCTAGATGTTGTAGTCGGCTAGGGTTCGACCATCCTCATCGTTCATCAGAAGAAGAAAGGCGTCGTTCTGTGAAAATGGAAAAAAAATTTAGGGTTACGTTATGTTTCTTTATATATATATAGTGGCTGTGTAAAAAAAAGGAAAAAAAGTGTTCATGGCAGAATCTAGAGATTTAACCACAAACTCCATAATGAATGAGTTGACTACAAAAATGACAGAAGTTCTAACTAGAACTCAGACCACCTCACAACCTTCGCTAACTGAAGCGTCGACTACTCCCATTAGTATCAAGTTAGGAGGATCCAACTATGCCTTGTGGTCCTAAGTGGTGTAGATGTATATCTCTAGAAAAGATAAACTAGGATATATTAATGGGAATTTTTCTCAACCTGCTAAAACTGACCCCTCATTTAGGAGATGTCGCACTGAACATGTCATTATCAAAGGATGGTTGATCAATTCGATGGACCCCTCCTTGATTGCAAATTTTATTCGATTCCCAACTGGGAAACAGGTTTGGAATTCTACTGCTACCACCTACTATGATGGGACAGACACGTTTCAAGTGTATGATCTTCGCCGTAGAGTTACTCGTATGAAGCAGGCGGGTGGATCCATTGAAAAATACTAAAATGACCTTCAAGGGTTATGGCGAGAAATTGATTTCTATCGTCCTAATCCAATGGAATGTGCGACTGACATACAGAAATACAACTCCATCATACAGGAAGATCGAGTGTATACCTTCCTCGATGGACTTGATGATAGACTAGATAAAACTCAAAGTGATGTGCTTTAAATCAAACCATTCCCTATGGTGGAACAAGCCTATGGATTCATCCGTAGGGAAGAGGTATGACAGACCGTGATGATTACAGGTATAGATACGGCACCTGGAATGGTTATGGCTTTCAAAGGGATCAAAGGATACCATAATCCATTGCCACCCAAACCAGGAACTCATTTGGGTAGCAAGAAATCCACGGGAAATCCACCGTCTATTGATATGAAATGTGGCCATTGTGGAAACTTCAAACACACCCGTGAAAACTGCTTCAAACTACATGGGTATCCAGAATGGTGGAATGATCTTCAAGCACGGAAGAAACGGGAAACCAGTGGCTACCAATAATGCATCACTATCCCTTATTTCTCAGGCCGAATCTTCCCAGAATCCAGGTATTTCAAGTAAAGCATTTCACATATCTACTCGTAGTGATAATGAGGATTGGATTCTAGACTCTAGAGCTACAGATCATATGGCATTTGACCCAAAAGATCTTTCCAATACAACCCAACCGACACAAAGCCGTGTTGCCAATGTCAATAGGGTCACTTATCCAGTTACACGGGCTGGAATAGTGACTTTATCTCCTTCCTTATCATTATCTAATACATTACTTGTACCATCTCTTTCAAACATACTAATGTCTGTAAGTCAGGTCACTTCAGATCTTAACTGTGTAGTATTGATGTATTCTACAGGATATTCTCACCAAGTAGATCATTGGGTATGGTACTAAGAGAGGGGGGTTATATTATGTGGATGACCTCAGTTCAGGAAGATACAATCACATGCAACACACTATTGGTAACAAGGAATCACATGAGTCTTTTAATTTTTTTATAATTGTCAATTTTTTATTAACTCTTTCAATTATGATCAAATGTTTCATAAAAAATCAAATATTTAAGAAGTATTTTGGTTTTTTATTTTAATTCTTCCACTAAAAAATAATTATTAATACATATAATCAATTATTTTTATAATAGATATAATTTATTAAATAAACTAAAATTAGCATATATTTATGATTTTTTGTTTTTCTCTTTTAGTTACGTAATAATATACAATTATTATAATAATTATAATTCTTTTGATTTTCTCTTTTTAAATTTTCACTAAAAGATACTTTATAAATTTTAAATTTATTCACATATAATCAATTATTTTATGTGTCTTTTAGTTTCTTCTTTAAATTTTTCTTACTAATAGATAAGTAATATATATAATTAATTATTTTTTACATTAAATATAATTTAGAAAATAAATAAATTAAAATTAATTTATAATTATTATGTAAAATATATATTGATATTTATAATAAACTCATTAATTAAAATATAATACCATTTACAAAATTAAAATAATCATTCCTATATAAAATTAAAAATTTACCTTCTTATAATAACTATAAGATTATAAAAAAGATACTAAAGATAGCACCAACCTTTGACTAAATCTCTTTTGCTCATTTTTTTATTAGTTGACTCTTAGACTTTATAAAGGCCATTTATTATCTCCATCTCTATCATATATGTCGTTATGAGAAGGTCCACATATGATATATTTATCAAATTCTGTTGGTGATACAAGAAAAAACAAAGGAAAAAAAGTGGAAGCTCCTAACTAAAAAGAAAAAAGAAAAAAAAGAGCCAAGTCTTTAGGAAATTTTTTTCACATCAATAATTAATATAATTAATATGTAATAGAATAGAAATTATAAGAAAGGTATGCCCAGTCATATAGTATGTAAAGAAGACTTAGAACTAAGAAAAAAATGAAGTCTTAATTTTGATCACCATGGATTGAAGTTTCAACCATTTGAAGATCTCTCAATCATTATGCTGATGTCACAAGAGCAAGCAAGGATTTGGTCACTTCTTCGAATCAATATCATTGAAACAGCTTCATCAAAGTTTGAAAGTTTGTAATTTATAAAGCTAAATGATAAAGACTTTTAATGTAAACTTCATCACATTTAAGGTTGTGAGATCTTATTTTGTTAACGTAAAAAGGACACATTAATCATTTAGCAGAGAAATATTACATAAACAATTGAGCAACCCAAATATTTCAAGAGAGAGATAATATTCAAATCTAAGATACACTAAACCAGTACCTAAGATAGCTTGTAGCATATAGGACACATAAAAGATTGTAATATTTAATCATAATATAATATAATTAATTTAAGTTACATATAAAAGTAATTTAAAAAAACATAGAGTTTAATATATAATTATTTGTTTTTTTTAGATTTATGAGATTTTATTTATCTCAATTTTATGAATTTATCAACTCCAAAAATAAAAAATATATAAAACAAAAAATTCAAAATAAAAATCAAAATAGTGAGTTAAAAATAAGGTAAAGAAAAAAATATGCAAAATGATTAATATCATACTAAGATATATGAACTACAAATAATAACAATAACATTCAACAATTTTTGTAACTTTAAAATTTATTAATTAAATGAAACTTCATGTTTTGCTCATACTACTTGAATTTCAAATTTATCAAAACGACTATATACTTTAATGTATGATTGTAAGACACATTTTAAATTAAAACATAAAATAAAGAATTACTTTGATATCATTTTGCTCTTCTTCAATATATGTATTAATATTCAATGCATTACATTTAAAATTAGGAAAAAAAATGTAAAAAGTATTAAAATTTAAAAAATATTAAATGTATTATAAATTATAGAAACAGTTAAAAAAGAGAGTAATTTTTTTTAATATTTTATAATCACATTTTATATATTGTAAATTTTTTAAGTATACTAATTTAACATATATTTAGAATACTTTTGATTTTCTCTTTTATTTTCACAATAGTAAACAATTATTATAATGCTCATAAATTATTTGATTTTCTTTATAACTCTTAATTTCATTAACTCTTTCACATATAAGTTTTAATCCAATTAAAAAAGGATTTGAAAGTGAATTGAACTTAGTTTGAAACTGGTTGCAGTAAGAATGACCAATTAATACGAGTATTTATGATTGTTTCTTATGTGAATGTTTCATAAATATATTTAAAGTCTCAACAAACTTTAGAACTTATTTTGAAATAAACTCAAGGTGAAATTATAGAATATAACAATGCTTAGGAAATGATTTAAGTCATTTTTAGACCACATGTACCTTTTCAAGTCCACCACTTGTATATTTATCACTAATATTCCTTTTGAACTTATATGAGTTATACAACTTTTCTTTCTTTAACATGTTATAACCTAACCTTTTAGGAGAAAAAAATATTTATCTTACCCTCTACTTTCTAACTTTCTAAGATGACTTAAAATAAGCACATGTTTAATATAAACTATCTACGAAGAATGTATGAAAATTTCAAAAAAAAAAATTACTCAACCCAAAATAATATTAAAAATAATAGGTTGAGGCTTGTAGAAAGTCAATTTTGAATAAAAATGATGAAATATTGATAATAAATTTTTAATCTCTTTAGTTATTACAAAAATTGAGAATTAGAGAAAAACAAAAATAAATACCAAAAGAGAAAAAAAAGAATAAAAAAGGTTTATTGATATTTGATACAGTTTGAAATTATACCCATATTGTACTAGTTGGATGAGATAGATAATATATAGAGCTATTTTAGAACTTAAAATAGTAATGTTTGCATTTAATTAAGTTTTTTTATTTATGTGATTTACCTTCATGTTCTTTCCTAACCCCACATCTTCACCTAATGTTATAACTTTGATAAACACTTATGGATCTAAAATAGTGTAAGCATTCTATATTAGTAAAGAATGAATTGAAAGGTAAGCCTGTGGCGTTTATGATTACAATGGTTACACATATCATATTTACATAATGTAGGGACCAAGAATTTTTTCTATGAATGTCATACATAAGATAATTTGGTATGAATATTATAAGTATGTAGTTAGATGGATGTCTGACAAAAAAAGTGAAATTAATATTTGAATTAATCTATGATAAAGAGTGAGACTTAGATAATCTATATATTGAATATTATAGACAATCTTTGATACAAATGTATAATTGATTTGATAATTAATGTCTTTATTTATTTATTTATTTTTATTTCTTTGAGTACGTTTAATTTAAGTTAGTTGTGATATTTGTGGATATCATTATTAAAAACCCTCACAAGTCTATAACTCATCAACTTAGGTATTGTAGGGATTTAGAGATTTGTTACATATACTAAATATAATCGTATCAATTTACCAAAATTATTTAGGTTAGTTTAGTATTTAATTATTTATTTTCTTTTAAAAAACATTAGCGCTTATCTTACTAGGCACTAACCAGAAGTTGATTGAGGATAATGATACGTGCCTAAAAAACACATATCTAGTGATTTATCAAAATTAAAAAAAATTAGGTTTTAATATTAGATTTTAACCTAAGTATTTTATAAATTGTGTTTTCAAAATCATGAGATATTTTTTGTGTATTTCAGATATTTTAGACTTAAAAGATTCAAATAACAAAAGAACAATCAAATCTTACAATCAGGGGCATAATTTTCATACAATGAAAGACCTAAATGCAAACACTTATATAAGATACATCAAGGAAGGGTCAAAACATTAAATTGTCAAAATTAAAGATGCATTGAGGCATGATTAAATGTGCACTATGAAACATCACTTTGGTTGGAATCTCACAGAACTGAAAACAAAGTCGTGTCGTAGCATGAATTGACATGCGTCACGGCAAGCAGAGACAGATTTTCCTTCCAATGCCTAATTTTTCAAGAATATGTTTATCCAAACTATTTCATATTTATAAGATTAACATTTTAATTGTTTTATACCTCTTCACCCCTAATCCTAACTATATTTTAACTACATGTATCTATGTTACTATAAATATGTAGTAAGGGTTAACAACAAAAGAAGTAACAGATTAAATAGATTTTATACATAGAAATTTACAGAAAATATATAAGTGTATAAAGAAATTAAAGGCTAGAGAAAAGATATAATTCAAAGAGTCAATTAAAGATCTTTTTCTTCTTTGCTATCTATTTTTTTAATTATGATTCCACCTAGTTAATTAATTTATTTATGTGATTGTTGGTAACTTTTAAGCCCTAGAGTATGATTTAAATTAATAAAATGTTTATGATTTTTAGATTCAATCCTTGGTTTATGATGTGTTCAACTCTATGTTTAAATTTCAAAACTATACATATATGAATTATATTGGCTAACTAATTTATTGCATATATATGTTCAACAACATGTTTATCCAAACTATTTCAGATTTATTATTTTAACATTTTAATTGTTTTATACCTCTTCACCCCTAATCCTAACTATATTTTAACTACATGTAAATTTTTTTACTATAAATATGTAGTTAGGATTAACAATAAAAGAAGTCACATATTAAATAGATTGTAGACATAGAAATTTATAGAAAATATACAGGTCTGTAGAGAAATTAAAAGCTAGAGACAAGATAAAATTCAAATAATCAATTAAAGAGTTGTAAATCAAATATTGATATTAATCAATAGTTTATTCTTGTTCTTTTTTTCTTCTTTGTTATCTATTATTATAATTATGGTTATGCATAGTTAATTTATTTATTTGATTGTGGGCAACTTTTAAGCTCTAAACTATGATTTTAATTAATAAAATTTTGATGATTTTTAGATTCAATTTTTAATTTTTGATGTATTTGACTTTATGTTTAAATTTTAAAACTATGCATGTATGAATTAGAGTAACTAACTAGTTTATTACATATATATGTTTAATGATAATTTAAGATGTTACTAGATTATCATGGGAATAAATAGATTTATATTTATTCTTTATTATTATTCAAAGTGATAACTTACTCCTTTGTGACAGTGTGACGAGCAGAGTTAATGTCTTCGTTAAAGGTTAGTAACAATTGTAATCTTACGAAGTTTAGTCATCTCCTTGTTAGAACGTAATGCGATAAATAAATTATCTAACTATGACTAGGTTATTTTGATTTATGATGATATTTTACTTCAATTAAAAAGTAAAAAAATGTGGGTTTGAAGTCGTGTCTTTATGCATAAATTTTTCAATTTAAAGTTAAGAATTCAATGACACTTCTAATATTAGTTATAATTGATAAGTATTATTCTATAATCACATATTTATTTTAATAAATGTGCTCATACATTTTATTTATTATTTTATCTTTTATTTTTATTTAAAATAATTTTCAAAACATTTTTTATTAATTCATTAGCAAGTTAAAAATTAGTAATATTTATTGTAAAAATACTTATGAGCTCATAACCTTTGTTTTTAAATCACTTATTATTTTTTCTTATACAATTTGATCATGTATATTTACATATATTCAAATGTATCAAGTTTTTGGCACCATTGTCGGGATTGTTTTTAAAAGTTTACCACCAAATATTAGTTTATTCAAAAATTCAAAAATTCAAAAATTTATTTTTTTAATTCATTTATTTTATTTAGTTTATTAATATTAATTTTTTTAAAAAATTAAAATTAAAATTAATTTTTATTTTTATTTTTCTATATTGGTTTACTAACTTCTTTTATTTCCTTTTTACTTTTATTTACTTATGTTTCATAGTTGATTTATTATTACTTTTTGTTAGCGTGGTTTAGTTATGTGAATATTACCATCAAATTAGTTTTGTTTATTTATTTTATCTTATTTTTGTAATTCACTTTCGTATTCTTTCATAACCCTACACCTTAACCTAACACTATAACCTTGATAACGACCTATTAGTTTAAAGTAGTATAAACATTTTATGTTAGTGGAGAGTGAATTAAAATGTACACCTTTAGGGGTTTTGAATACAATGCTTACACATATCATATATGCATAATTTATAGACTAAGAATTTGGTTCTATGAATGTCATGCATAAGATTATCTAGTATTGATATTATATGTTTATAGCTAGATGGATGTCTAAGAGTTAACCACAAAAATGAAATTAATGTTTGAATTAATCTATAATAAAGAGTAAGATTTAGATAATCTAGTTATTGAATCTTTGAGACAAATGTATAATTGATTCAATAATTTTTCTTTATTTAATTTTCTATTTTAATGTATAATTGACTCAATAGTTTGTGTCTTTATTTAATTTTCTATTTTATTTCTTTCAGTCAATTTAGTTTAGTTGTGATGTTTGTAGATAAAATCCTTGTAAGACTATAACTCATCTATTGTAACACCTAAGGGTTTAAAGGCTTGTTATATATGATAAATGCAATCGTACTCATCTACAAAAATGATTTAATTTAGTATGTAATTATTTATTTTCTTTTAAGAACTTCTTTTGATCAATTATTTTTGCTATGAACTAGCCAGAAAAGAGTTGTAACAATATTATAAAACACATATATCTTGTGATTTATCAAAATTAAAAGAATGAATTAGATTTTAATATCGCATTGTAACCTAAGTATTTTATAAATTGTGATTTTGGAATTATGAAATATATTTTGATGTATTTTAGATATTTTTAAAATTAAAAGACTTAAATGAAAAAGATCAATCAAACCTTACAACTAGAGGTATAATTGTCATATAATGGAAAATCTCAATGCAAACATTTATATAAGATATATCAAGGAGGGGTCAAAAACATTTAAGTGTCAATGTAACTGAAATTAACTTTCAATGACTTTCAATCTAACTGAAATTAACTTTCTATTGTGGCATGAGTCGACGTGCACCACGGCTAAAAAACTTATATTTGCACTCTAACACCTGATTTCAAGCTTAGCTTTATCCAAACAATTTTAGATTTGTTAGATTAGAATTTTAATTATTTTAAACTTCTACAACCTTAATCCTAACTACATTATAGTTACATGCAACTCTTTTAGTTTAAATATATATAAGGTTAATAACAAAGCTGCCACAAATTATAAATACAGATTTTGCAAAAAATACACTTAGGTCTATAGAGAAAGTCAAGGATAGAATGAAAGGGATAATTAAAAAATATTTCTTATTTTTCTTCTTAATCTTTTATTATTTTAATTATGATTTTGCCTAACTGATTTATTTATGTGATTTTGGATAATTTTTAAGTCATTGACCATGATTTTAATTAATAAAATATTATGATAATTTTTAGATTCAATCATTGATTTTTGATGTATTTGACTCTATATTTAAATGCTATAATTATGCATGTATGAATTAGAGTGATCAATTAATTTACTATATTTGTATATTTAATGCTAGTTTAAGATGTTACTAGATTTTTTATAAGAAGAGATAAGGTTCTATTTATTCTTATTGCTATGTAATTGCTAATATTCTCATTCAAAGTACTAACTTGTTATTTTGTGACACTATGACGAGTAGAATTGATGCATTCGTTAAAGGTTACTAAGAATTGTAATTAGGTCTTCTTTAAAGGTTACTAAGAATTATAATATTGCGAAGTATAGTCATATTCTTTTTAGAACGTAATATGATGAATGAATTATCTAGCAACTATGATTAGGTTCTTCTAATTTAGGATTGATTTACAATGGTATTCTATTTCAATTAAAAAGTAAGAAAATGTGGGTTTGAAGTCTTATCTTAGTGCATAGATTTTTCATACTAGAGTTAAAAGTTCAAGAATAGTTCTAATATTGATATTTATTGTAACAATAATTGTGGATTCAATAACATTTATTCTTAAATTACTTATCACTTGTATAGTTTGTTAACGTATACTTCGTACTTACAATCTATTAAGTTTACCACACTTGTCTCCCAAAATAGAGGTTTCAATTGGGATAGGATATTATAGTAACCCATATACAATCAATAAATTTTGTAAATTCATTACATTTTGTCTCAATTTATTTATGTAAAAGAAACACATTAATTAGGTTTAGTTCTATGTATTCATAAGCATATGAGAATACAAAGTTAAGAGGGTCATGTCTAACAAATATTGATTTGTTGATGTAAAAAATTCCATAGAACTCCATAAAGTTTATTTGTTCTAATTTGTAACCAACAAAGAACCATTAAAGCAAATGGTTAGGAATGACTTGTATTGTAATTTTTGTGAAGTATAAATTGAATCAGTAGATCACATTTTTATTATTGTAACTGGGTAGAGGTTATAGAACAATTGAACAAGGTAGTTTTAATTGAGTGCTCTTTAGAGAAAGAGAAAGGAGAATTTGATAATTTACGGTTTCTCCAAAAGAAATCCATGATTTTTACTTGTAATTTTTCTTGTGTTGGAAGCTGAAGAACAGTATCATTCCCAGAACTACAAGATAACTCAAAGCCAGGATACCCGCAGTGATCTGATTGATAACCTTTGCGCCGGAATGGGAATTGGATTAGAGGGCCTCCAGGTTTACATGGTTCGACTTTACAATCATTTGGAACAGCTCTAAGTTGATCTGTTAATAGAGTCACCAAAATCAAAATTCGAAAGAAGATGATTTTCATTTTCATTAGGGCAACCTAGGGGTTTAAAGGCTTGTTGTATAGGCTAAATGCAACCGTTTCAATCCACGAAAGTGATTTAGGATAGTTTAATTTTTAATTTTATGCACATTAATTGGTTAAAAATATATATATTTATATGTTTTATCATATATTTATATAAATTTGTCTTTTTCGGAATCACGGGTATTTTTATTATTTTTCAGGTATTTTGGCTTAAAAACGTAACTTAAAGACTCAAATAGGAATACTTGAAGCAATACATCACAAATATATTAATAAATAAATCGAGAAAGGTCAACAAATACGGAAAAATTGGACAAAATGGGTCAAAAATGTCAAAACAAGAGAAAATCACGCCACCGCGCCCCAGCGCCCAGCCACTCGCACAGCAGCCCCAGTCCCGCACCAAGCCGCGCGCACCTTGCCCCAGATCCGCGCGCACCGATGCCCATTTCGCCCCATTTTCGCACGCAGCAGCCCCATGATGTCATGCTGACGTCATCAATGACCTCAACAATTGCACTCCACGTTTTTGCAATTTTTTAACATTTTTTCACCCACTTTTTCTTTCCATCTTCATCTATAAATACCCTCCTTCCCTTCACTTCTAAACACACCTCAAAACACATTCTTTTCTCTCTTTCTTTATCTCTTTTCTTAGATTTTTAGTTTTTCTTAGTTTTTAGCTTTTCTTAGTTAATTTCTCTTAGTTTTAGAGTTCTTCCCTTTTTGGAAAGAACTAGTTATGTTTTTGTAATTTTTTTAGCTTTTTGATTCAATAAATGGGAGTGCAAATTCCGCTTGGAGGTTTTCCGGTAACGGGAATAACGTCAAATTTCTGTAAGGATTTTATTTTCTTTACAGTTATTTTTTATGCTTTATTCTTACATGTTATATTTAATTTGTCTGTGATTAAATTTAACTGTGCTGGCTGTTTATAATCATGATGTAATAATAACGTTGTTATGCTTGTGAAATATTAAATAGGTAAAAATCTCTAAAATGAATTAATTTTATTTTTATTCAAGATTTTATATTAAGAATATTAGAGAGAAATATATTATTTTTCATTACAAACTTAACCTGAAAATTAGATTTTAAGGTTTAGTTATCCGGTCTGATTTAGAGTAGTGCTCTTTTATTTGTTGGTACAATCGCCCGGTAGTTAGAGTGAAGCTCTATTTCAAAAAATTTTATAAGAATTATTACCTGAAAATGTATTGACAACATGTTTCAGTAGTGGTTTTAAAACTTGAAAGTTAGTACTCGGATAACTAAATTTTTAGGTTTAATTTGGACACCTTGAATAAAGTTTAAACTGTCTAACCCCACCAAAGGTGGCATTTAAATGATTCATTTTTAATCACTTAGAAAAAGGAATTAATTTAATTAAGCAAATTAGTTATCAACCCCACCCATAGGTGTTAATTGATTTGTTTAGTTAACAAAGAATATCTAACCCCACCAAAGATGGTATTCATATAAAAAAGGGAGAATCAATAAATATCAATTCATATCTTTAATAACCTAAATAATATGAGCAAGCATAATTAACTTAGTTATTATATCCATAAATACTCCACCATTATAAAAGATAAAATTTGCATAAATATTTATTGAATCTATGTTTATTTTTATGTCAGTAGATTAAAAACACAAAACCCCAAAATATCGTGACAGGATGTTTAGGATTTAATTTCGTTTTTAAAAGTTTGAATAATAAATTAAAAACCACATACATTCCTTCCTTAGATCGACCTTGGGAGTACCCTTATCATTTTCTTCGAAATGATTCGTGCACTTGCGAGAGTTTTATAAATATAAAACCAAAGTATTGGCAAGAATCGGCGATGCCGGTTTTTGCTCATCAGACACTACTTGTGAAGTAAGTGGTTTTACAGATGTTGACTGGGCAGGCAACCAGGATGATAGGAAGAGCACATCAGCCGAAGCGGAATACATCGCTGCAGGAAGCTCTTGCACACAAATACTTTGGATGAAAAACATGCTCAAGGACTACAGTCAACCACAAGGTATGATGCCCTTATATTGTGATAACTCTAATGCTATATGTATTTCTAAGAACCCACTTCAACATTCTAGAACTAAGCACATTGACATAAGGCATCACTTTATTCGAGAACTAGTTGAAGAGAAAATAATAACACTTGAGTTTGTACCTATTGAGAGACAACTAGCTGATATATTCACTAAAGCCATAGACACTCAAAGATTTGAGTATCTCAGAAGTGCCTTGGGAATTTCTCCCTCAAATTGAATTTCAAATTTTATTACCCAAAAAAAAAATCCTTGTTTGGCCAACACAGTATTTAACTTATTTAATATTTTCATACACATAATCTCATTTTTAGTGACTCAACTCATTTTGATATTTATTGTATAAATTATTCTACAACTTTGGCTTATGCATACACATACATTCTTATACATGTGATGATCGATGTTGACATAAACTTCTTCACACACTCACGAACACACATATATGTTATGCTTGAAGTTTATGAATTTTCTTGAAAGACTCTAGGACTTTAACTAATCTTGATTGTAAAATTGTTTTGAGTTCTACTTTTGCTTACTAAAATTTTACCGTATGGAGGCACCTAGTATTGAGAGGGCTACCTACTGTGATGTGTGAAGCTACCGTAATGAACGGAGAGGGCTACCTCACAACTTGTGTGAAAGTCATCATGCTGGGTTTATGGCTCGTGCTAAAAAAAAAAAGAGAAAGATTATGCAAAAAGTGACTACTTATAAATCTTGTATATTGAATGCACAAAAATAAAGAGCCAATAGAGGTTATAAAATATATATATAATTTACCTCATATGTATGAAAAAAAAAAAATAAGTCCTCATTTAGAAGTTATACTTTATTTTGTAAGATTGAAGACTCGATTATAGTTTTACATGATAGGTGATCATTTTTTCTTTTAAGTCTTTCTTGATAGGTCATAAATGAATTAATTGACATATTTGTAGAGTTTAAACATATATACTACTTTAAGTAAATGTCAATACATCATTATATGTGTGAAGTGTGTGTGTGTGCAACTCATATATTCTACTTATTTATTTATATGATAAATAATCAAAATTAGAGTTAAAAAAATGATGAGAACTCAATTGGTTGTGTTCTTGTTTGTAATTAAATGAGTTTAATACCTTGTGTGGCTATGTATGCAAATTTGTAATTAAATGAGTTTAATACATCCTCTTTTCATTTATTACATTTTTAATTGGTTTCTCAGTTAGAGAATGATAGAACTTAGGAGGAGTTTAAAGCACATTACACTTTTGCATTACTTTGATTTTACATTGTTATATCTTTAGGAGGAGTTTGATTTCATTTCTTTATCTAATACTTTGTCCTTCTCATATGTCAAAAAGAGGGAGAGAATTTTCACTTCCATGTTTTTATTTTGTAAAGGGAGAACATATTTAATTAAGCTTGATTGATATGAATGCATACTACATGATTATTCTTTACACTTCGCTTATTTTTATGTAAACTGAACTAATGTACAATGAGGCTTTCATGTCAAGTTGTCCTATTCTTTGTCAATTTCATTTTAGTTACTTACAGGCTTGTCAAGTTGCAGCGAAGATGGATTCACCGGACCATAGGATAGCTCCACTATGGAGTCTAGGACATCATTGTATTTTTATCTAATTTTTATAAGTTTCATGTAGTAAATGAGAGGTTTTGTCACACGAAAATGCCAAAGGGGGAGTTTTTAAGGACTATGAGTGTTGGCTATTTTCGTGGACAAAATATTTACTTGTAAATTTGTTTTTAGGCCTGCTATCAAGTTTATCAAGAAAAGTCGAACAAATATTCAAGTTCCAGATATTCGTACTTTAGGTACGTTTTTTTATAACTACGACACATAGGATTGCATTCGTGCATTTAATCACACATTTTCATAAATCTAAAATTATATTTTATGTTAAAATATTTATTCAAATTTTAATTAATTTATGAAATTATTAATTAAATATTTTTATAATATATTTTAAGATAATATTAAGTTTTTGTTTTTAATGGGCTTTGAAAAGTTAAGACCAAAAACACAATTAATCCTAACCCTAATATCATTAAGTATTATTATTATCTATATATATATAGATACATTAGGGTTAGAGTGGGGTAGGATAATAGAAAGTGAATACACTGAAGTGAAGCGGAGAAGCTGCCAAAATAAAAAAAATTGAAGTTGTTGAAGAAGAATTGCCATAACTGTGGAATATAAAGGGAAACAAACTTAGAAGAAGATAATGAATTAATATATGCAGAGGCGGCAACAACAAGCTCAAAAAGTAAGTATATGTTATTACGGTAAAGTAAAGTTAATTAATATATATATATATATATATATATATATATATATATATATATATATATATATATAATTGAAGGTATTCAAACAAGCTCAAAAAGTAAGTACATGCTATTACGCCAAAGTAAAGTTAATTAATATATATATATATATATATATAATTGAAGGTGAGAACTTTACTGCATAGAAATTTTATATTAGTTGAATATTTGATTAATGTCTCATATTTATTAGTCTATTTATTTTATTTTATTTTCATATTCATATAGCTTATTTTATGATTAGAATGTTAGATATTTAAATCTAATAATTATATGAGTGATCATGATTATTTGATTTAATTATTAAATATTAAAAAGCTATTTTTAATGAATTTGGGCTTAATCTTTTTACTCTAGAATTTTCTAGTTGATTTGATTTAAATGACATATTTTGAATCATCTAGTTAGGATTATTCATTGTTAAATCCGTTCTAGAACACACACGGGCACTTGTGTTTTTGTGCTAACTATTTTGCAGTTACATTTGTGAACGATCTGATTGGTGGGTAGCTTATTGGAACGTTGGTGTGGAAACTGCTCACGTTAATACTAGAAACTATGAAAACATAGCAGGGGTTCGTAAGTAAAGTACATTGGGGCAGTATCCTAGGGAGGGTAGCATAAGACCGAGTTTGTATTTGAACATTTGATTTTCATAGTAGAAAGTTAGGTGGTCCGGTGGATCAATGGTTTTCCTCTTAGGTCATGTTTGTGGCCTAGGTTGTTTCCACCTAAAAATATCGTGTGTTATTATTTTATTTCCGCACTTATTTTTACACACGATTACATATCTGGCTGCTTTGTTTAGGTTATTAAATTATAAACTTGATAAAAATTAAGAATAACCTATTCACCCCCCCTCTAGGTTAATCAGGTCCATATTTTATAAACTTTCAAAATATATTTGAAATAAGTATTATTTCTAATTTTCTTATAAAGTTTAAAAGCATGTTTGATATTTTTAAAATGTAATAAGTATTTGGGAAAAAAATTACAATAATGGTGTTGATATTTTCCCAAAGATAAATTGTGTTTTTAAATATGCTTAATAAATAATTCAATTAATTTATTTTAATTGAGAAATTTAATTTATTTTTTTGAATTTAAATATGATTAAATTAGAAAATTTAATAATTGGGATGAATTTAATACAATTCGGATTTAATTATTATTAAAATTATAAATAAATATATATTTTATTTATAATATATTATATTTAAATATTATACTACAATTATATTAAATTATTATTTTAATTTAAAAAATATAAATTTTAGATCTCTGCAATAATTTAATAAGTTTTTATGGACTCTTCTTATTTTTATGATCCTCTTAATTGTTACTATAAATAATAAATTTTAAGTTAAATTTGATTTTATTCATCTATTCAGATTAGTATTGATTCATAATTAAAAAAATAAAAATCCAATTCAAGATTCAAATTAATAATTAAAAAAAAATGCTATTTTATTCCTTTTGCAGTCTAGTCAAAAAACAAATTGAGTTACAGAAATTATAAATATAACATAAACACTCATAAGTTTCAACGTGTTTCCTACTTTTTGCCATTCTACTTTATTAAGTAGTATTTCATTGACACAGTAGGTGTATGGGCTAGCATATGGTGTTGACAATTATGATATATACAACTTCTTCTTCTTTAATAAGTTTCTCTAAAATATAGGGTGTTTCACTTCATCTAGTATTCAACTTCTTCTTTAGTAGTTATATGATCATGTTGTGTTATTATTTTAACAAAAACATTCATGTTGAATTTATTATTATTATTGTTGTTGTTGTTGTTTGAATTGTTGTGTTCATAAATAAATACTCAAAATTTTAAAAATATATATTTTGATGAAATGTATTAGTAATTCATTAATTATGATGGATGTATATAAAAACCTATCAATTTTTAGTTGGATTAATTTTTATCCACTAATTATTAAAAAATATATTATAAATTTAAAATTTTAAAAAATATCATAAATTAAACCCGTTAACACATATTATATAATTTATTATGTATTCATAAATCAATTATTGTGTGTTTAAATTTATTAAAATTTATATTTTTGAGTTATAATTGATTTAAAAAATATTTAGCAACTAAAAAAACGTACATATATGCGTTCACGTGCTCTACTTTTGATATTTTTTAAAGTTTTGAAGTTTTGATATATATTTTAATAATTAATAAACTTATAATATTTTATCCAAAAATTAACAAAATTTTATATACTGATTATAGTAAAATATCACTATTCTTTATAAATTATATTTTTTTATAAAGTTCTCACTAAATAATATTTTGGGGCTTTAGCCACACAAGAAAACAACCATTATATATATATATATATATCAGGAAATTCTACTTCCACTTCATAAAATTTTCTAAATACATATCTTCAAAGTATTATTTGAAATAAGTATTATTTCTAATTTCCTTATAAAGTTTAAAAGCATGTTTGATATTTTTAAAATGTAATAAGTATTTGGGAAAAAAATTACAATAACGGTGTTGATGTTTTCCCAAAGATAAATTGTTTTTTTAAATATGCTTAATAAATAATTCAATTAATTTATTTTAATTGAGAAATTTAATTTATTTTTTTGAATTTAAATATGATTAAATTAGAAAATTTAATAATTGGGATGAATTTAATACAATTCGGATTTAATTATTATTAAAATTATAAATAAATAAATATTTTATTTATAATATATTATATTTAAATATTATACTACAATTACATTAAATTATTATTTTAATTTAAAAAATAAAATATAAATTTTAGATCTCTACAATAATTTAATAAGTTTTTATGGATACTTCTTATTTTTATGATCCTCTTAATTGTTACTATAAATAATAAATTTTAAGTTAAATTTGATTTTATTCATCTATTCGAATTAGTATTGATTCATAATTAAAAAAATAAAAATCCAATTCAAGATTCAAATTAATAATTAAAAAAATGCTATTTTATTCCTTTTGCAGTCTAGGTCAAAAAATAAATTGAGTTACAAAAATTATAAATATAACACAAACACTCATAAGTTTCAACCTGTTTCCTACTTTTTGCCCTTCTACTTTATTAAGTAGTATTTCACTGACACAGTGAGTGTATGGGCTATCACATGTTGTTGCCAATTATAATATATACAACTTCTTCTTTAGTAAGTTTCTCCAAAACATACTGTGTTTCTGTTCATCTAGTATTCAACTTCTTCTTTATTAGTTATATGATCATGTTGTCTTATTATTTTAACAAAAGCATTCATGTTGTATTTATTATTATTATTATTTGAAGTGTTGTATTTATTATTATTTTAACAAAAGCATTATATATATATATGGGGAAATTCTACTTCCACTTCATAAAATTTTCTAAATACATATCTTCAAAGTATATAGCCTTGGTATTTATATACATTAGAGTATGTATTTGAATATATGTACATAAAATTGGCCAAAAGAAATACAATGTTTTGGGTCAAGTACTCACGCCTTGAGCCTACCCGATGCCTTTTGGAGGTATTCTACGTGGAAATTATTGCCATCCACATATTATTTATGAGCACCCACGTTCACAAAAGTGAGCAAACATGGAAGTGGATGCCCTTAGAAACTCCTGAGTATGTCACATTACTCTTTTTAACATCAAAGTAAAACTCAAGCCCAATAACATCAACCTTCTTTTTTTAAGCCCGTTAAAATATTGCTTTGATTGACACATTATCATGCATCTTCCAAGACTAACATTAACAATTGTTTTCATGAGTTATGGATATTTCTTAAAATTGAAGTTGAGTGCAGGGTGAATAAAAATGATTGTTTTAATTGGAAATTACAACTTTGATACAACATGTAAACATCACTAATTGTTTTATTAATTTAATTATTATTTTTTATTGTAAATAATTTAAATAATAAAAGTTTGATCAAATTATTTACTATGTCAATTAGGATGCATATACGAGAAAATGACACACTGTTTAATAATTTTTGTTTTTATTTTTAAGAAACAAGTTAAAAAAAAATCGGACCTCGTCTAATTTTTGATATCCTTGGAAAAGGGAATTTGGAAGTCAACTTATAAAAAAAGTATTTATATTTCTAGCCTAAAATATAACTCACTTATCTGCATTTAAATATATATATATATATATATATATATATATATATATTGAAGTCACAAATATTTATTGATTTTTTTGAAATTATTATAAAAATTTAACTTTTTTTATTAGGAATAAATTTTATTTTTTTAAGTAAATTAAAAAATAAAATAAAATATTGAATTGAATGAGCATTGTATAACCCCATAAATAAACATCCTACCCACGGTACAATACACTCTTATGCATATGTTCCACAATTGCTTCATTTACAATCTCTTCATCTGTACTGTTCCAATTTTTTTCCCCTATAATTGTCTCGTTCTTTGTTTAGTTATTAGATAATTTATATTTATATATATATATATATATATATATAATTCATAAAAAAATAAATAAAATTATTTACATAATTTAAAGTGTTAACTATTATTACCTTAACTTCTTACTTTTATTATTTATAAATTAAGTAATAAAGTTTATTTGAAATAATATTGTATCAATTACGTATTTTAAAAATTATACAATTTAATAACAATCTTAAGAAAAATAAAGTAATAAATTATTAATATTTTAATAATTAAAATTATTATAAAAAATATTTAAAATTACATGATGTTATCTTTATTCTTTATGCAAAAACTTTTACTTTTTGAAATATTCAAATCAACTGTATGCATCCATCTCATTGGTCTCTTTATGCAAAACCTTTTTATTATTGACATTTATCATAAAAGACAAAAAACGTTTTTACAACGTGATTTAATTTGCCGATTAGAGACGTATAAATGTGGATAAGTTTTTAATCGCATATAACACTACAAAACCAGATAAGTTAAATTAACTTAAATAACAGCGTAAATTTTATATAAAAGAATTATTTTTATGCTATTAAATTTTAAAATTATAATAAATATATTATAAGCTTCACTTATTAAATAACTAATTATGTGATTTATGATTCTTTTGTAAATGTTTTATGATTTTTGAAAACTTAAAAAATAAATAATTTTTTTTGTTATTATTTTCAAATTTTATATTTTTAATCATTTTCTCCAAATACTTATAAATACAAAAGTCATAAAACTTGATTTACTCTCTAAAACATATTTTGTGAAAATAAAAAAAATCAAAAATAATATATCTAATTTAATTTTTTTAAAAATATTTATGAATAATCTCATATTTTGGTAGTAGTTTCTTAAAAAAAATAAAAATAAAAATCATAAACCGTTACCAAATATAATTGGTTGAAAAATCACTTGAAAAAAATAAAAAATTTAGAATCAAAATCTTTATAAAATAAATCCTAAGTAAACATGAAAAAAGAATAATCAAAATAATGAATTATAAATAACTCTTATTCTTATTTTGATATCTTTTTGATACATATTCTCATTTAAAACATATTAAATATCGTTACTTAGATTAATGCTATTCATTTTAGTTAAATTTAAATATTTAGATACCAATAAATTATCAAATCATACACATACAATGAATCATTTAATTTGAGATATATTTAGATTTTTTTGGATAAATAGTAACAATAATCTAACTAATTATGATTAATGTATATAAAAATTTATTAATTTTTAAGTGACATTAAAAATTTAATAGCTATTAAAAACTATATTAGATAATGTATTTGAAGGCTAAAACTTCTAACATTTTTAAAATTCAAATACACTATATAGTACCTTTTTTAAAAATTATTGACTTTATAGTACTCTATCTAAATTTGAATGACCATATTACAATTTATCATAATTAATGAACCATTGTTATTATTTTTTATTTTTATTTAAATTTCATAACTAAACATAAGAACGAAAGATATTAAAAATACATTAATTATGATAAAAGTATTGAAAAAATTATTAATTTTTATGTGGAAACTAAAAGTCCATTAATTATGAAAAAATATATCAAAATTTTAAAAATAAAAAAATATTACAAATAAAGTATGTGAATACACATATGTATATTTTTTGACTTTTTATGTGTTTTTAAATCAATTGATATATGCATAAACTTATCTAAATTTATATTTTTTTATTTACAATTAATTTAAGGAATATTCAATAATTCAAAAAAATACGTATATATATATTCACAAGATTTATTTTTAATATTTTTTAAAATTTAAAATTTATGGCATATATTTTTTAATTAATAAACTTATAATAGTTAAAAAAATAAATATTTATATATTTTTATTATAATTAATATACTTCAATCAAGTTTTATCCCTTAACATAATATGATTTACCATTAAATTTTAAAGTTTTCTTAAGGAAAATTGCCCCTTAAAACTAATTTAGTTGTGTACGGATAAACTTGCTAACATTCATACAATTTTCCAACGTGGTTTGCAAGAGATTTTAGTATTTGAGGTTTGGCTTACTAACGTTAGATTCTTAATTTATGTTTCCTTTTTTTTCCTTTTTTTTATTTGGCATATTCGTTGGGTTTTACCTGTATTCTTTTATTTTGGTGGTCTCTTAATGCCCGTTTATCTGAATGCAGTCTTCAACATACGGGAAACTGCTTGTCCCTCACGGCATTGTGTAGCTGACTGAGAAAGATGAATGTGCCTATCAGGAGATGTTAGCTCATCTTCCTCTCTACTCAATTCCTTCCCCTAAAAGTGTAATTTCAAACACCTCACATCACTAATAGAGGCCCAATCCCCTTCCAGGGGACCATTTCTTTTGTTTTGTTTTTAGATATCCCTACTATCCTATATTTTTACTTCATACGAATTTTCATTTGCTTCACAAATCCTTATGTTCTCGTTCCTGACACTGTGCAAATGCTCTCCTAATACTGCAGGTTCTGGTTGTTAGGGGTGGTGATGATGGGGTTCTTAGGGAGATTTCTAGGCATAGCTATATTGAGCATATTGATATATATGAGATAGATAAGATGGTCATTGAGGTAAGTATTTATGTACCTGTTACCAATATGATCCATGCATTTCTCTACTAAGAAGTCTTTTGATGTAGCAACTTTCTACCGTGGTTTCTTTCTTTTTGCTATAGGTATCAAGGAAGTCTTTCCAGATTTGGCTATTGGATTTTACGATTCCCGTATTCATCTTCATATTGGTGATGGTATATAATATTATGGGCTTTATGTATATCTAGTTTACTTGTATCTCTTATATAAAGACACTATGTATATTTCTTAAGATATAGAATACAATACAATCATTTAATATTAACAGATATACATTAACAACTCCCCTCAAACTCAAGGTGGATGTGAGACTAATTTGAGGTTGTTAACCAAATTATGAGTGTGTCTACATGTAATATTTTATTATAAATATATAGTTAGGATTAACAACAAAAGAAGCCATATATTAAATAGATTGTAGACATAGGAATTTATAGAAAATATACAGGTCGATAAAGTAATTAAAGGTTAGAGACAAGATAAAATTCAAATAGTCAATTAAAGAGTTGTAAATCAACCATTGATATTAATCAATAGTTTGTTCTTATTCCTTCTTTGTTAACTATTATTTTAATTATAATTCTACCTAGTTAATTTATTTATGTGATTGTGTAAAACTTCTAAGTCCTAGACGTAATAAAATAAGGATCTTAATTCAAGGAATAAAACAAGAAGCTTAATTTAAGGAATAAAACAAGAAGCTTAATTCAAGGAATAAAATAAGAAGCTTAATTCAAGGAATAAAACAAAGAGCTTAATTCAAGAAATAAAACAAGGAGCTTAATTCAAGGAATAAAACAAGAAGCTTAATTCAAGGAATAAAACAAGCAGCTTAATTCAAGGAGTAAAACAAAGAATCCTTAATTCAAGGAGTAAATCAAGGAATGCTTAATTTAAAGAGTAATTGAAGGAGTAAAATTTCTTTATATATAGTTATACAATTGTAATGAAAACATGAAGAAAATAATAGAAACTAGAGAGCTCTTTTGTATAGATTTATTCTTTGTGTAGAGTTATTTCTTGTTTTTTCAACAGCTTAGCCATGAAATAAGAAAACGCTATCTTTTGGTTGGGCTTCTAGAAGATACCATACATAACAAATTTACTGGTAGTGGTGGGAAAAGGCTTGGAGCATTCCTCTGTCCTGGCATCCTTTTGGAGCTTGATGGTGACCGCAATGACTATGTTGGTAAAGGTCTATCAGGTGGCAAGATAGTAGTGTATCCTCTGAAGGGAAGTCTATTTAATCCTAAAGAAAACATTGTGATCGGTAATGTGGCTCTATATGGGGCTTCAAGTGGAGAGGCATACTTTAATGGTATGGAAGCAGATAGATTTTGTGTTCGTAATTCAGGCACCAAGGCAGTTGTGGAAGGTGTTGGTGATCATGGTTGTTAATGTATGACAGGTGTTTCTGTTCTTGGAAAAATTGGCAGGAACTTTGCTGTCGGTATGAGTAGTGGTATTGCATATGTTCTTGATTTAGATGGAAAATTCCAATCTAAATGCAATATGGAGCTTGTAGATCTTGATAATGTGGAAGAACAAGAGGACAGTATGACACTAAGAATGATGATACAACAGCATCAGTGTTACACTAACAGTAGTTTTGCCAGATATGTGTTGGCTGATTTTGAAGATATTCTTCCAAAATTTGTCAAAGTTTTCCCTTAGGAGTACAAACATGCTCTTGCGTGCTTGAAAACTGCTGAGGGAGCCTGCAAAGAAGCTGTGATTGAGGAGCAAGCTGAGGATGAGCTGGTGGATATAAATGCATTTGAAGAGCTCAAATGATGGCAGATGCACCTTTAAACGAGAAATCCATCAAGATAGTGGACAATTTTGCTGGTGTATTATCAGTCCTTTTCTTGTTTGTGTGCTTGGGAAACCCATAGAATACTATTATTTTATTTAATTGTTTTCCTTTCATATTTATTTATCTATTTCTTAGAGGTATAGGATGACTATTCTTAGCATTTAATATAATTATATTTTTCCTTAGATAAGTTTATGAGATTTGTAAGAAGTAGAAGAACTTGCACCTTTTATGCAGCCTACTCAAGTTGTTGATGCTATCAAACATCAGGGTTTCATTTCATATGAGCACAAAGCTATTCAATACATGCATCCTAATGATAGATTGAATGAATGAAATTAAGTTATGAAAAATCAAAACCTGGTCTATTTTTGAAAACTCATTCAACCCGTTGCATGGAATGTGATACTCTTTTCTGCCATCAGGTAATAGTTTTTTTCAATAAATTACCATGCATGTATTTTTAGCTGAAATTCACAAGGAGAGTATAGCTGAATTTTACAGTGGCATATTTAACTTGGTTAAATACTCATGTAAACGAGTTACACGATTTTGCATCGTGGTAATTTCAACTTGTTTAAACACCGTATAGCCAAGTTACAAATGCACGTAAATAGTTTACATGGGTGTGTAATCGAGTTGCAATCGTTACACTACAAAATCTGTCCATCCAAACCTACATCGTGAATTTCTTGAAAACTTATGCCTACATTGTGTTTAAAGCAGTGAGGAATTAATTTCTTTGAGAAAAATTATATTTCATAGAACTCTAGATGTTCTCTAGAAATAAAATACCTGAGTTCAATGAGTTGATATACCAAAATAGATGGCATAAAGCATTAGAGCAACTCCTTGAGACAAGCAACTTCCCTGAGTTTACTGGTCGAGTGTGTCCGGCGCCATGTGAAGGTTCATGCGTTCTGGGTATTATTAAGAATCCTGTATCCATAAAAGAATATTGAGTGTGCCGTCATTGACAAGGCCTTTGACCCAGTTAAAAGAACTGGGTAAGGATTTCTATAAAACTTGGAGCTTCTCCCCAGCCACCACAATCTAGGGCTCCCGAAAATCCATGGCCACAGGTTAACGAGTTTTTCTTTAACATCCTTTTTACGTGTTTCAAATTTCAATTTTTTTTGGTTAATAACTGAGAGAGCAAGCTTAAAGATTCTATTTTGTTGGTGTTACAGTGGCCTCGTATCTTCCGGTAGATTATGGGCACGAGGAAACTGCTGCTAAATTTGGCAAATATCCAAGAACCTATGAGGTACTTACTAAGCGGTTTGTGGGAGATGAGAATGGAGTAGTGAAAGGGCTTGAATTGGTTCGTGTCCGTTGGGAAAAAGATGCTTCAGGGAGGTTTCGGTTCAAGGAAGTGGTGGGTTCCGAGGAGATAATTGAGGCAGATTTGGTTCTGCTAGCCATGGGTTTCCTTGGTCCTGAGTTGGTCGGTATTCATGCCTTTTGTCTTCATGAGTAGTCATCCAACAACGTTATGAAACTTCAAGATTAAAATAAATAAACAAAATCAAATATTTTCAAATCTATAATTGCTTGTCCCTTTCAAATGCACGGTATATACTCTCACAGAAACGGTGTATGGGTTAACTCTTATTTACAGACTGTAGCATAGAAATTGGGGTTGGAGTGTGACAAACGATCGAACATAAAGGCTGGGCGGTTCTCCACGAGTGTGGTTGGAGTGTTTGCTTCTGGGGACTGTCCTCGTGGTCAATCCCTGGTTGTATGGACAAATTTGGAACCAGTACTCAAAACATAATTTAGCCAATACGTAAAGAAAACCTTTTAGTACATTGTATATAACAGAGCGAAACAAATGAATTTATTTTCAAATGCATTCATGGAGTAATCACAATTTGTTTGCTTGTCATAGACCACAGCAAATTAAACGACGGAAGAAGAAACAAAAGGTTCTTTCTTTGCTCCTCTGCCGAGAGACCTCATGAAAATGGAACTTTTTTTTTAATTTTTTTTTGTAATAACACGTAAAGACCTAATGGTAAAACCCAATTTGTAGGCTTCATTTTCTCGGACCAAAATCAACTTAATTTTCAATATTCAATTATTTCAGAGGAAGCTAAACCATGAAAATGGAAACTTTTGATGAAAAAGGATATTGATGTCCAGTGGTTTAATTAAAAAAAAACTTATGTACATTAATAAAGAAAGCATTTTTATGACAAATGTAAATTTTTTTTATTTTGTTTCACACTTTCACAAATAAATGGTAATTTAAAAGAAAATATATATATTAACTCACCAAAATAGCTTCTATTTTCCTATTAGAAACAGAGGTACATTTGGGTTGGAATGAAGCCTTTCCTCTTTCCTCCCACACTAGGGTTTAAGGGTGCTGCCCGAACATCTAACGTTAAAGTACTTTTTTGATTGACATTTTTAATTGTTGTTGCTTTTTAAGTTTGTGAACTTATAACTTATAAATTAATACATATTTAAATTTATATTACTATAATATAAACAATTTAATGTTTTTTACTACAACTAGTTTGGATATGTAACAGAGAGGAAGATTACGTTAATAAAAATATTAACGAATCAAATTTTTAAATATATTTGAAAAATAAGCATCTATTATCGTTATCACAGTTTAACATGTTTTTTTATAAGATTTATTTAAAATTATATTTATTATTTAATTTTAAAATATTAAAATTTTAAGATAAAAATTATAAATATATTATTTAAAATATTAATATTATCTTTAAAGAAAAATAGTTAAATTTTAATCAATATCTATGATTTTCATTATCCATGTAACTTACCCCTAAACAATTAAACCCAATTTTCAAAAAAAATTTAAGAAGCTTAAGAATTTCACTAATCCAATTTTATTTTCTCTCTTAAATTTCACTCAACTCATTGGATAAAGATCAAATTTAAGCGTTAAATCAAGTCTTACACAAATCCAACAAATTATTTTTATTTATTTTTTGTTAAACAAAAAAGTAGAGAAAATTAGAAATGAGACCTAAGAATGAAAATTTATGATGTCTCTCCGGAAATTTAATTCATGGAATTATTTGAAAAACATGGCTTCCTCCCCCCATATTTTCCTTCAAGTGTACTCTTTCTTGCTTATCACTACCGGTCTCTGAAATCTGTCATTAGAAATGTGATTTTTTTCAGATTTTATTATTCATATTATCCAATAAAGATCAAAAATAAAAAAAAAGGGAAGGGAAGGGAAAAGGGACCACTTGTACTTGAAGGCTTTACTTATTTACAAATGGGGTTTTGTAATAGTTTAAAAATCGGCATAGCAAGGATTTTTTTTTAAAATAGGCAAAATCTTACCTTAAATTTGAATGAAAATTTTTTAATCAATTTTATTTAAAAATTCTATTTTACAAAACATAATTATTATAAACATAAAAAAATATTAAATCTTATAAATTTATAATTAATTTTAAATACATAAATCTTTTTTATCATATTATATATTAAAAACATTATTTTCAAAAATAAAAAATAATTTATTTTACAATAAAATAAATATAAATTTATACATATATTGAAAATGATATGCTAAATATTTTGATAATTCATAAATAATATAATACATTATTATTATTATTATTAAATATAATTATAATTATATTTAATAAATAATTATAATATTAATTATAATTATGATATAAAAAGTAATATTTATAAAATAATTAAATTATTAAAAAAAAATTGTAAAACCTCTATATCTAATTTTTTACGAGATATAATACAAATATAGAACATTATATCACAAATTTTGTGAAAAAATATTATATAATATAATATGATTATAATTATTTTTATTATTAATATAATAAAATATATAAATTATATTGAATTAATTATATTTTAATACTTAAATATAATTATTGTTAATAGGTATTTGTTATCTTAGTAATAATTAAAATTATAATAATATTATAGATATTTGTTATAATGTAATATATTTTTTAATTTTTTTAATCTTAAATAATTTATTTTTTTAAAATGTCAAATATTTTTCGTAAAAATTATTGTAACTATTTAGTAAAGTTTTTGATAATTTAAAATTTTATAATTTATTATTATTATTATTATTTTAAATATTTTATAATAAAATTTTGATAAGTTATTTATTATAAAAATATATATTTTTTATTATATAAATATAAATTATTTTATTATTTTTTATTTATAATAAAAATAAATTGTTATTTAGCAAAAATTGATGAATAGATATATTATAAAAAAATAAGGTTTTCGAAATTAGTGAAAGAGAGAGAAGGAAAAGAGAAAAATCTATGTTTTAAAAAAACGTGATTGATGGATTGTTAATTAAAAAAAGGGAAGAGAGAATGTGTGGGAATTAGATTACCGTCAAATTGTTTATCAAGTTTCATTTTGATCATTTTTAAACAAAATCTTAATTAAGCCTATTTCTAAACTATTGTATATTATTAACCTTTTATAGACAAAAACCCCTTTACAAATTGGTCTCCAACGAGTGCTCCAAAAACTCTAAAAATTAGTCAGATTAATATATAATTACTTTGCGTCCCTTCTTACAAAATATAAAATATAAGTGTACTAATAAAGTCATTTATTTTTAAAAATATATTTAAATTAATATATATTTTATAATAATTTATTAAAGAATATATTTATTTTTTATATTATACTTTATATTAATACTTCATTTAAAATATTGATATTATTTAAAAAACAATTATCAATATTCTATTATTTAAAATTAATAAATATATATTAGTATTATTTAAAATTAATAAGCATATATTAGTGTTTGTTCTCAATTGACATTAACTTATTTATTAAATAAAGTTATACAATTATTGTTAATATTGTAGTAAATCGCTCATGTTTATATTATATTTGGATTCTATTTCTCATAAAATAATTACTATTATATATTTATTTATCACTAAAGTAAGAAATTAATTAAATATTTACTTTAAGAATATTTCTATAAACCACCTTCTAAAACATTTTAACATTAATTCCTCAAGACTTATTTATTAAATAAACTTTTACAATTATTATAAATATCGTGATAAATCATTCATGTTTATATTGTATTTGAATTCTATTACTCATAAAATAATTACTATTATATATTTATTCATAATTAAAGTAGCAAATTAATTAAGTATTTGTTTTAACAGTATTTATGCAAATCTAACATCAATTTTTCAATTATAATAAAAATAACTTAAAATTTATATTTAAATACTTATTTTTTTATTTTCTTTTATTTTATAAAATAAATTTTTAAATAATAATAATATTTATTTTAATATTAATATTACTATATATTTATTAAATTTAAATAATCGATACATATACAAAAACTAATATTATTTATAAACTAATATTAAATCTCCTTATTATTAACTGAGTGTTTCCGTACATGTGTAACAAAGCTATAAAAAATTGAATATACATAAGACATAAATATTAAGAATAAAAAAACAATTCTACCAATTTACTTAAATTAAAAAATCAGATTCAGATTCAGATTCAGATTATATTGATTAATTTTATAATAGGATCATATTTGAATTAAAAATTATACAATTCGTTTGGATTCAGATTGGATTCAAATTGAGATATTTTATAATCTACTATATTTGGATCAAATTACTATAAAATTATAAATAAATATATATTTTATTTTATAATATATTATATTTAAATATTATGTATATTATAATTATATTATATTATTATTTTAACTTAAAAATAAATAAAAATATTTATAATAATTTAATAATTGTACATACATATTTTTTATTCTTTTAATTTTTTTAGTTGTGATTATAAATAGTAATATTTGTTATAAAAATATTAATTTAAAATTTAAATTTTTGTATATCGTATTTTATATATGACAATAATTTATAAATAAATTTTAATATTAATCTGAGCTTATTTGATTTGAAAACATTTAATCTATTTGGATTCGAGTTGATTCAGATCGATTACATCATCGAATCAGATTCTGGTTGAAAAACTTCAAATCTTTTAAGATTGGATCAGATTATGATTGACCAAAAATAGATAGTTTTGATCGATTGCTCATCCCTAATTAATATATAGAAAAATAAAGCTCGCAACACCTTTGATAGAAATTCAAGAAATAATTTAGGCTTTTTCATCCTTATACTAAGGATAGTATTTCATATTAATTAAATATAATGTAATAATAAAATTTATAAAGATTTTGAGTATTTTTATTCATTGGGTTAATCTTTTAGGATTGAAAGGCCTATAATTCTTATAAACTTCAACATAGTGTGAGATATTAAGAATAATATTACATATTGATTAATTATGATATTATAATATAATTTATAAAGATTGATATAAAGATTTTGAGTATTTTTATTTATTAGGTTAATCTTTTAGGATTGAAAGACCTATAATTCTTATAAACTTTAACATAGTATGAGATATTAAAAATAATATTACATATTGATTAATTACGATATTATAATAAAATTTATAAAGATTGTGGATATCTATTAATCTTTTGTAATTAAAAAACTCATAATTTTTATAGATTTTAAAATTGTTACGTTATATGTCATAGATTATGACACAATTCATTTAAGATAATCTTATTTCATTGATAGTGTCACATCTTGTACCAATATGTATTTTCTTTTATTAATTGTTATTTGTAGTGATTCATATTTTAATTATAAATAATCAAAAATATAATTATCGTTAAAATTTTAATTTTTTTTTTCAAAAATAACCACAATTCATAAAGAGTAGAGTGAGAATAATTATTGTAAGATCGAAATTGTAGTTAATTAAAATTATGGTTAATTAAAACTGAACATTTATTTAAAATTTTTACTAAAAGAAAATTTAAAATTTTTAAATTTATTTACTTATATTCAATTATTTTACGAATCTTTTAATTTTTCATTGAATTTTTCCTAATTAATATATAATTAATTATTTTTATATTAAATATAATTTGGAAAATAAATAAATTAAAATTAATTTATAATTATTATATAAAAATATATTAATATTTATAATAAATTTTATTAATTAAAATATAATATTATTTATAAAATTAAAATAATTATTTGGATATGAAATTATAAAATCACATTTTTATAATAATTATAAGATTATAAAAAGGTAGATAGCACCTAACATTAACTAAATCTATTTTGCTGATTATTTTATTATGTTGATTCTTAGACTTTATAAATGCCATTTATTATGTCATCTCTATCATATATGTCATTATGAGGAGGTCCACATATGACATATTTAGAAAATTTTGTGGAAGCTCGTAATTAAAAAAGAAAAGAAAAACAAGCCAAGTCTTTGGGATATTTATTTAACATCAATACTTAGCACCATGGGTTTGAAGTTTCAACCATTTGTAGATCTCTCAATCACTATGTAGATGTTACAAGAGCAAGCAAGGTTAGGTCACTTCTTTGCATCAATATCATTGAAACACCTTCATCAAAGTTTGTAATTTATAAAGCTAAATGATCAAGACTTTTAATGTAAATTCGACCACATTTAAAGACTTTTAATGTAAACTCAAGATATCAGCCCAAATATTTCAAGAGAGAAGTTGCATACAAATCTCAGATACACCAATATCTAAGGTAGCTTGTTACAAACTAAAAAGACTATGCAAAAGGCTACCAGAGTCGCATATAGGACACATAAAAGATTGTAATATTTAATCATAATATAATATAATTTAAATGATATATAAAAATTTTATTTATAAAAACATAAAATTTAATATATAGTTATTTGGTTTTTTGTTTTAGATTTATGAGACTTTACTTCTCTCAGTTTCATGAATTTATCAAAACAAAAGGTCAAAAATACATAAAACAAAAAATCCAAAATCAAAATTAAAATGGGGTATTAAAAATAAGGTAAAGAAAAAATATGTAAAATGATTAATATCATACTAAGGCATATGAACTATAAATAATAACAATAACATTTAATGATTTTTATAACTTTAAAGTTTTTTAATTAAATAAAATTTCATTTATCACTTAGACTATTTAAATTTTAAATTTATCAAAACGATTATATATTTTAATGCATGACTCTACGACACATTTTAAACTAAAACATAAATTAAAGACTTACTTTGATATTATTTTGCTCCTCAGCAATATACCTATTAATATTCAATTTATTACATTTAAAATTAGTATAAAAAATGTGAAAAGTATTAAAATTTTCAAACATTGAACTTATTATTGATATGTTACAAGAGAAAGCAAGATTTGGTCTTTTTTATATATAAATATCATAAGAGATGCTTAGTAAAAGTTTATCATTTGTAACACTGAATGATCAAGAGTTCTAATATAAACTTCACTGTATTTAATTCATGTTTAGTTTTAACAATAAAAATATAATGAGAATAAAAATAGTAATATAAATTTAATTTAATAAAAATAATAGTACTATTATAATGTTAATTTATTTAAATAGTGAAATTAAAATAAATAATATAATTGTTAAAATTTATTATAAACTTAATCATGTTAAAAATTTAAGCTATTAAAAAAATAACAAATAATTATTTTATACCATCCCATCCGCTATTATTATTAATTAAAAGTCCCATATGTAATTTAGAAAGAAAAAAGGAAAAAAGTCTTTAAAATATTTGTTTCACATCAATATTGGTTAACAGAATGAGAACCACACGAAAAGTATGCCCACCAAGACAAACTAGTCATAATCAAAATGATGAAGACATAAAACTAACATTTTAGAAAGAAAAAAAGATGAAATATTTAATAATTTTTAACAAATGTGAAAACGTAATTAGTTATATTATTTATTTACACAAATAACTAGTTTAGTACAATAATTTTTAAGTTAAGTGTAATTGAACTCATAACATTAAAAACAAATAAAAAAATCTAAATTATAATTTTTTGTTTTTATTAAAATATATTTTTAATAAAAATATATTAGTTCGATTTTTCGATTTTGAAAAATAAAAATTCCTAATAAATTATAAATCTATTTTTTAAGACTTATGCTGATTCAAATACCCTATATAAAATAGTATATATTCGATTTAGTTTTAAATTATATTGTGTATCTTCTTTTCAAAAAAATTGATAGTTTATAATGCATACGAGTGAGATAAAAGATATATCACTTAAATGAAAAATTATACATCAATTATTAATATAATAATTTAGAATAATAAAATTTAAAATAAATACACTATTTTTTAATTAAAAACATAATTACCTACAATTTTTTTTAAAATAACAATCAATAATATAAGCAATAAAAAATATCATATTACTTATTCCAAAGTCAATCTTTATTTCTTTCACACTTAAACCTCGTTGCAATATGATTTGTTGAAATCTTTTATCATTTTTTCTTTTTTGCCATATTGAGTAAAGTATTTTTATTTGTATATAATGGAAGCACACATATAGTATGCTAATTTTGTATTTATTTTTAAACATAAATTTTGATATTAAATTATGTGAAATTCATGAATATTGATAAATTATGTAATTTATTTTTAAATAAGTATACAATAGTAATTCAATTTTAATAAAAATATAAAGTTTTTCTTTTGAATAAAGGTGTCAAAGAGGTCTGGTCGGGTTGACAAGGCACGATCTATTCCATTAATTAAAATATCGTGCTAACGTATGGTACATTAACTAGTAAGTCGTATCATGCTTATACTCTTGACGTGTAACGCATTAATTTACTATTTTAAAAATTGTTATTATTTGGAGTCAAATTTTTACCTTACACTACCAATATTAACTCTATCTATTAAGTTATACTTATATTTGATTATATATATATATTATTAATTTATATAGAATTTAATTTTGAAATAATGTGTAAACTTTGTTCGACGTAGCAAACCACGACCTGTGTTATATTGCTTTTTTCTTTCTCACATGTCATGTTGTACAAAACTAATGAACTTAGTGCTTAATTGGCTAATGCCTTACCAACTCGTTTTGGGATGTCAATGGAACAAAGAGGCTATCCTCATCATAACTCTTTGAATAATCGTAAGGTGGAGTTCCATTGAAGTTTTGGATTATTTTACGGGATCAGATTCCCAATAACTACAAAACTTTATATCAATTATATATTAAATAGTTAAAATTAACATAAAGCTTCAAATGTATATATTTATTGTGCAATTAAATATAATAGACTTAAAATTTTGAATACAAAATAACAGTTATACTCAAATTTATTAATTTTACTATTTTAATAATCAATAAAATAATTATTATTTTATACATATTATATTATATTTTTACAATAAAATTATTAAATTTAATTATAAGTTTATGTAAATATATAATATATTTTTAAAGAAAATATAAAAAATAAAGATTGAGGATTGATCAGAACAAATAAAAAAGTGATCTTCATCTTTACTTTTAGGACTAAAATTAAAATTCTCTTAACACAGAATAAATTGACATCTTAAGCTCGTTTGATACCCAACCAATGAGTCAAACTAGTTACGTTACTTATGATTATTCTTATTATCCCTGTAGTGAATGCCCAAGTCAATAAATCCGTGTGGTCTCTTAGGCTCTAGCTTGTAGATTTGAGAACCAATTTCTTAAATTCCAAGATTATTGATTCAATAAAAGTACAAAATAAGGAAGTAAAATAAGTTAAAAAAATATTAAAAGATTTATATAATAACTTAAAAATGGTGAAAAAATTTATTAATGTTTTAAAGAAGGAAAGATATGAAAATATTACAAATATCTTTCATTAAAAGAGTATATATTACATAAGTATAAAAAAAATATTACATTAAATTGATACCTTTATTTGAATATATGTATCATTAAAATACCACTTAAAAATAAATATAAAAAATAATATAAAATTAAAATTAAAATACTATTAACATACCAAATCCAAATTAAAGGTTGTTATAATATTCTATACACTTTAACCTTTTATAATTCAAGAGGATAAAATGTTGGGATATTATACAATTATATCTTTATATATATATATATACAAATGAAATATTTGGTATACTTTAAACTTATTAATAATTTTTTTATAATATAAAAAAATATATGTATTCTGTTGTGATACATTGTTTTTTTTTCACAATAAGAGCAAAACAAAGTAATAAAATTTTCAAAATATTTCAAATAAATTAAAAGGATTATTAAAATAACATGTCAAATAATATAATATGGAATAATGTTAAAATTGAAAGAAATATATCATAAAAATATTTGATGTAGGGAAAAAATATGTGAAGTTTATTTTTATAGATTGATCAAAGTTATATATTTAAATTGGTTTAACCGTATTATAAATTAAGACATAAAAAATATTATAACATAATATTTATTTATAAATAAAATACGTGTATTTAAAATTAAAATATGATAAAATAATTTATGTTATATTTGTATGTTTTATGCTCTTATTGGTAGCATATGGATGATTTAATCCTCAATTGTTATACTTTATTTTTATTATAATAATGAATGGTTCTATTAAGTAACAATATCATATTTTATGTACGATTATCTACTAAAAAATATATACGCATGTTATTTTGAGTCAATTTTTTTTTGTTTCATTTTGATTTGTCACTCATAATCAAAATAAAATGTGAGAATGGGTACCTGAAAAATAACAAAAATAACTTAAATTTTTTACATATTAAAATTTTATTGATGATACATACAGTAAAGCACATAAAATAAAAAGTGTATCCATTTAATTTTTTTTTCTCAAACAATCAATTGCGGTTGAATGGTGCATCCTCTAACTAAGCTCTATCATTGTACAAATGTGTATATATTTTGTATAAACAAAAATTATAATATGTATATAAATGGCATATTTAGTATTTATATTTAGGAGTAGCATCATATATAATGTAAATAATAATATTAATTACTTTTCAGTTATTATTTATATTTATTTGAAACAAGATATTATATGTATATCATTTTAGTAAAAAAAACATGTTTAAATTATTGAGTTTTGTTGATATATTAAATATTAAAAACATAAAATTTAAAATTTAAGTGTATGTATTATTATATTTTAATAATTAATATATCTATAATTTTATAAATATTATATTTAAAAAATTTATTTATTTAAAGTTAAAATGGGATACGTATCACTCCTCGTATGTGAATTGATCCGTCTTCAGAGTATATAACATAAATATTTTTTAACAAAAAATAAGAAAGTTACATATTTCTCTACCTAATTATGTCATATCTTGTACCATAATTTTTACTCTTTATCTTATTTTTTTGAAATTATCAACTCAAAATAAATAAATTCCTCTCATATATACAACTCTATAAATAAATTATATGTATAAATAAAATTATATCATTTAAAATTTATTATAAATTTAATAATTTAAATATATTTATATTAAAATTATGTATGTATATTTTTTAATTAAAATAAGTAATAATTAAAAAATAAATAATATTATTTTTTAAATATATATGTTTTTTCCGTTTAAATCCTAAGTTCACCACTAGTTGCACCTTTAATAAGTTATATAATGAATTGATTACAATCACATAATTTGTAATACACCTAGATGTTATTCGCCGTATGACTAAATCCTATCTTATCTTTTGAAAGTATGGAAGTCTAGATAGTAGGGTCAAAGATATTCCTTCGTCTTTCCGGACGGTGATTTTTCTTAAACGAATGAGATGATAAATGCAACAAAATCTATTAATTAATGTTTGATAAATAATTTAATTATTTGGTTTGATTTGAATTTTAATTTTTTTAATAAAAAATATGTGTTTATTTTATTGTAAAAAATAAATATTTTTTTCTAAAATTAAAAATAAAATTATATCATATAATTAAATCAATATTAATTTAAATGAGTGATACGATTGTAAGCAATTGAAAAACTAGGTGAATGGAATACATCTTTCATTACAAATTAGGTAAAAGTTTAAACTGATTTTTAAATTATCTATTTATTCACATAGCTTAAGTTTTTAACTTCATTTTAAAAGATAGATTTTTTATGTTATATAAAAAAACATATATATACATTTTTGAATATAAAAAAATACATGCTTTTTATGTTATACTAAAAATAACATATATGTACGTAATAGAGAGAAGTTGAACATGAAATTTTATTTATAAAAAGGTTTATGATATTAATTGAATCTAAAAGTTTTTCTTTGTTTTTTCATTAAGCTTGTAGACTTACTACAAATTCATTTAGGATGTTGGTACTTGATACTACCAATTGATATTATTTGCAATGGGTTGTCAACATCAAATTAGGTGGAGCCAAACATCAAAATGAAGTTCGGATTGAAAGAATATGTCAAAATAATCATATATTTTGTTCCCACAGTCCCAATTCAAAATCACAATAATTATGAGAAATTTATGAATTTATAAACTCAAAAGGCTAAAAATACAAAAAATAAAAAAATTATGAGATTTTACTACTCTCAATTTGATTTTTTTTTAGATTTATGAGATTTTATTTCTCTTAATTTTATGAATTTATCGACTCAAAAAATCAAAAATACATAAAACAAAAAATTCACTATCAAAATGGTGAGTTAAAAATATAGTAAAAAAATGATTAATATTTTACTAAGACATATGAAGTACAAATAATAACAATAATAATCAATGATTTTTACAACTTTAAAGTTTATTAATTAAATAAAATTTCATTTATCGCTTAGACTACTTAAATTTCAAATTTATCAAAACGACTATATATTTTAATGCATGACTCTACGACACATTTTAAACTACAACATAAAATAAAGACTTACTTTGATATCATTTTGCTCCTCAACAATATACCTATTAATATTCAATTTATTACATTTAAAATTATGATAAAAATGTGAAAAGTATTAAAGTTTTCAAAATATTGAACGTATTATAAATTATAAAAGCACGGAAAAAAGATAGTGACTTTTTAAATATTTTTTATCACATTTTATGAATTGTAATTTTTTAAGTATACTAATGTAACACATATTTAGAATATTTTTTATTTTCTCTTTTATTTTCACAATAATAATCAATTATTATAATGTTCATGAATCTTTTGATTTTCTTTATAATTTTCAATTTCATTAACTTTTTCACATATAAGTTTTAATCTAATGAAGAAAGTATTTGAAAGTGAATTGAACTTAGTTTGAAATTCTATTGGTTGGCAATAAGAATGATCGATTAATGTGAGTATTTATGATTGTTTTATATGTAAATGTTTCATAGACATACTTGAGGTCTCAACAAACTCTAAAGCTTATTTTGAAATAAACTCAAGATGAAATTATAGAATATACAATGCTTAGGAAAGGATTGAGGTTATTTTTAGATCATCTATGTCCTTTCATGCTAAGCACTTGTATATTTATCACTAATATCCCTTTTGAACTTATATGAATTATAAAACATTTTTTTCTTTAACATGCTATAACTTACCCTTTTATGAGCAAAAAAAAACAAAACAATTTATGATAAAGAGTTGACCACAAAATGAAATTAATATTTGAATTAATCTATGATAAAGAGTGAGACTTAGATAATCTATACATTAAATGTTATGGGCAATCTTTGATGCAAATGTATAATTGATTCAATAGTTAATGTTTTTATTTATTTTTCTATTTTTATTTCTTTGAGTTAGTTTAATTTAATTTAGTTGTAATGTTTGTGGGTATCATCAGTTAAAATCTTCATGAGTCTATAACTCATCCACTAGGGCATTCTAAGGATTTAAAAGCTTGATGCATATGCTAAATATAATCGCGTCAATCTACGAAAATGATTTAGGTTAGTTTAGTATTTAATTATTTATTTCCTTTTTTAAAAAACAAATTTAGCACTCATCTAGCTATGGACTAGCTAGAAGTTGGTTGATGGTAGTGATACATGCCTAAAAAGTACACATATATTGTGATTTATCAAAATTAAAAGAATAAATTAGATTTTAATATTGAGTTTTAACCTAAGTATTTTATAAATTGTATTTTTAGAATTACAAGATATTTTTTATATACTTCAAGTATTTTAGACTTAAAAGATTCAAATGATAAAATATCAATCAAATCTCACAATTAAAGGTACATTGAAGCATGATTAAATATACACTGTGACACATATCTCTCGGTTGGAATCTCACAGAATTGAAAAAAAGGCGTGCCACCACATGAGTCAACGTGCATCAAGGCCCGCAAGGATGGATTTGCATTTCAATGTCTGATTTCAAGAACATGTTTATCCAAAAAGTTCTAGATATATGAGATTAACATTTTAATTGTTTTATATATCTTAACCCCTAATCCTAACTACGTTTTAACTACATGTAATTATTTTAATATAAATATATAGCTAGGGTTAACAACAAAAAAGGCGCAGATTAAATAGATTGTAGACATAAAATTTTACAGAAATTATATAAGTCTCCTTATTCTTTTTTATTTTTTGTTATCTATTATTTTAATTATGATTTTGCTTAGATAATTTATTTATGTGATTGTTGACAACTTTTAAGGCAAAGAATATGATTTTAATTAATAAAATGTTGATGATTTTTAGATTCAATCCTTGATTTTTGATGTGTTGGATTCTATGTTTAAATTTCAAAACTATGCATGTATGAATTAGAGTAGCTAACTAGTTTATTGCATATATATGTTCAAGAACATGTTTATCCAAATTGTTCTAGGTAATTATATTAACATTTTAATTGTTTTATACCTCTTCATCCCTAATCCTAACTACAATTTAATTATATGTAATTATTTTACTAAAAATATATAGTTAAGATTAACAACAAAAGAAGCCACATATTAAATAGATTGTATAAATAGAAATTTATAGAAAATATACAGGTCTATAGAAAAATTAAATGTCTGAGACAAGATAGAATTCAACTCAATTAAAGAGTTGTAAATCAATCATTGATATTAATAAATAGTTTGTTTTTATTCCCTTGTTTTCCCCTTATTTGTTAACTATTATTTTAATTATAATTCTACCTAGTTAATTTATTTATGTGATTGCGGGAAAATTCTAAGTCTTCGACTATGATTTTAATTAATAAAATTTTGATGATTTTTAATTTTTGAAATGTTTGAATGTATGTTTAAATTTCAAAACTATGCATATATAAATTAGAGTAACTAACTAGTTCATTTCATATATATATATATATATTTAATGATATTTTAAGATATTATTAGATTATCCTAGGAGTAAATAGATTTCTATTTATTCTTTATTATTATTCGAAGCCATATCTTGTTATTTTGTGACATTAAAGTAATGCCTTCGTTAAAGGTTAATAAGAAATGTAATCTTACGAAATCTAGTCATCTCTTCTTTAGAACGTAATGCAATAAATGAATTATCTAATAACTATAACTAGGTTGTTCTGATTTAGGATTGATTTACGATGTTATTCTAATTCAATTAAAAAGTAAAAAAAAATGTGGATTTGATGTTGTGTCTTAGTGCATAGATTTTTTGTTTAAAGTTAAGAATTTAAGGATAGTTCTAATATTAGTTATAATTTGTGAGGATTGTTCTATAATAACATATTTATATTAATCTATGTCCTCATATATTTTATTTATTATTTTATCTTTTATTTTTATGTAAAAATAATTTTTAAAGCCTCTTTTATTAATTTATTAACAAACTAATAATTAGTGATATTTATTGTAGAAATCTTCACGAGTTCATGAACCTTTATTCTTAAATTACTTATCTGTTCTACTTATATATATATATACATACATACATATATCCAAGTGTCTCAGATTTTTGGTACCGTTGTCAGGATTGTTTTTAAAATTTTACTACTAAATATTAGTTTATTAAAAAAATTCAAAAATTTCTTTTCTTTTAATTCATTTATTTTATTATTATTAGTTTTTTCAAAAAATTAAAATTAAAATTAATTTTTATTTTTATTTTTCTATATTAGTTTAATAACTTCTTTTCTTTCCCTTTTATTTTTATTTATTTTTGTTTCATAGTTTATTTATTATTACTTTTGTTTGTGTTTTTTAGTCATAATGTGAACATTAATATGGGGTGATGATACATTACCATCAAATTAATTTTGTTATTTATTTTCGCTTATTTTTGTGATTCATCTTCATGTTCTTTCATAACCCTATATCTTAAACTAACTCTATATTTTGTTCTATATATAAATGTCTTGCATAAGATTATCTTATATGAAAATTATATATTTGTAGTTAGATGGATGTCGAAAAGTTAACCAAAAAAATGAAATTATTGTTTGAATTAATGTACGGTAAAGAGTAAGATTTAGATTATACATATATTAAATATTATGGATAATCTTTGAAACAAATGTATAATTGATTTGATTGTTAGTGTCTTTATTTATTTTTCTATTTTTATTTCTTTCAGTTAGTTTAATTTAGTTTAGTTGTGAATTTTTTGGATACCATCAATGAAAACCCTCACAAGACTATAACTCATCCACTATGACACCTAGAGGTTTAAAAACTTGTTGCATATGATAAATACAATCATGTCCATCTATAAAAATGATTTAATTTAGTATTTAATTATTTATTTTCTTTTAAGAGCTTTTTTTTTTGCACTTATTTTACTATGAACTAGCCATAAGCTAATTAGGGGTTCTGATAATATCTAAAAAACACGCATATATTGTGATTTATCAAAATTAAAAGAATGAATTAGGTTTTCATATTGCATTTGAATCTAAGTGTTTTATAAATTATGTTTATGGAATCACAGGATATATTTTGATGTATTTTAGATATTTTTAGAATTAAAATAATTAAATGAAAAAAGATCAATCAAATTTCACAACTTGAAGTATAATTGTCATATAATGGAAAATCTCAATGCAAACATTTATATAAGATATATCAAAGAGGGGTTAAAACATTAAAGTGTTAAAATTAAGGACACGTTGTAGCATAAGTACATGTGCCCTACAGCACAACACCAACTGTATGGCTTTCAACGGAATTGAAATTAAGTTCGTATCGTGGCATGAGTCGACGTGTACCATGGTTAGAAAACTCGTATTTGCACTCCAATGCCTAATTTCAAGCTTAGCTTTATCCAAATAGTTTTAGATTCATTAAATTAGCATTTTAATTAGTTTGAACTTCTACAACCTTAATCCTAAATAGCTTGTAATTACATGCCACTCTTTTACTTTAAATATGTAGCTAGGGTTAACAACAAAGCTTTCACATATTGTAAATACAAATTTTATAGAAAATATGCTTAGGTCTTTAGAGAAAGATAAGAATAGAAGCAATATAGAATTAAAGCAATAATTAATGAGTATTTCTTATTTTCTTCTTAATATTTTATTATTTTAATTATGATTTTGTCTAGCTAATTTATTTGTGTGATTTTGAGGAATTTTGAAGTTCTTGACTATGATTTTAATTAATAAAATATTATGATAACTTTTAGATTCAATTCTTGATTTTTGATGTGTTTTACTCTTTATTTCAATATTATGACTATACATGCATGAATTAGAGTGAAAAACAAGTTTACTGCATGTGTATGTTTAATTATAGTTTAAGATGTTATTGGATTCTCCATAAGAATAGATAGATTTCTATTTATTCTTGCTGCTATGTACTTATTGTTATGTAATCGTTAATATTCTCGTTCAAAGTGGTAACTTATTGCTTTGCGACAGTGTGACAAGTAAAATTGATGCCTTCGTTAAATGTTAAAAAGAATTATAATTATGCTTTCATTAAAGGTTACTAAGAATTATAATATTGCAAAATTTAGTAATATTCTTTTTAAAACGTAATGCAATGAATGAATTATCTAGCAATTATGATTAATTTTTTTTAATTTAGGTTTAATTTACTAAGAATTATAATATTGTGAAATTTAGTCATATAATTAATTATTTTTATATTAAATATAATTTAGAAAATAAATTAACTAAAATTAATTTATAATTATTATATAAAAATATATTGATATTTATAATAAATTTTATCAATTAGAATATAATATTATTTATAAAATTAAAATAATTATTTGGATATGAAATTATAAAATCACATTTTTATAATAATTATATGATTATAAAAAGATAAATTTGCTCATTATTTTATTAGTTGATTCTTAGACTTTATAAAGGCCATTTATTATGTCATCTATATCATATATGTCATTACGAGGAGGTCCACATATAAGAAAGTGGAAGCTTGTAATTAAAAAAGAGAAGAAAAAAGAGCCAAGTCTTTGGGATATTTATTTAACATCAATAATTAACATGCAATAGAATAGAAATTATAAGAAAGGTATGGCAAAGACTTAGAACTAAGAAAAAAAATGAATTCTTTAATTTTAAGCACCATGGGTTGAAGTTTCAACCATTTGTAGATATCTCAATTACTATGTAGATGTTACAAGAGCAAGCAAGGTTTCGGTTGCTTCTTTGCATCAATATCATTGAAACAGCTTCATCAAAGTTTGTAATTTATAAAGCTAAATAATCAAGACTTTTAATGTAAACTTGACCACATTTAAAGACTTTTAATATAAACTCAAGATATCAGCCCAAATATTTCAAGAGAGAGGTTGCATACAAATCTCAGATACACCCAATATCTAAGGTAGCTTGTTGCAAACTAAAAAGACTATGCCAAAGGCTACCACAGTAGCATATAGGACACATAAAAGATTGTAATATTTAATCATAATATAATATAATATAATATAATATAATATAATATAATTAATTTAAATGATATATAAAAGTTTAATTTAAAAAAACATAGAATTTAATATGTAGTTATTTGGTTTTTTGTTTTAGATTTATGAGATTTTGCTTCTCTCAGTTTTATGAATTTATCAAAACAAAAGGTCAAAAATACATAAAACAAAAAATCCAAAATCAAAATCAAAATAAGTGTTAAAAATAAGGTAAAGAAAAAAATATGTAAAATGATTAATACCATACTAAGAAATATGATTAGGATTACTGAAGGTGAGTTTCTTCTACATTCTTAAAAGATTTTTCGCATATAAAACATATAAAGAAAGAAAAATAAATAAATTCTTTCTAAATTCAGAAATGGAAGTAGTTATTACATATTTACATGCTGGTGCAGTGGTGCTTGTTGTTTCAAAATATTACTCCCTAGAATTTATTGATTGTTGCAGTATATTCTTTTGGAACATAATTGCTCTATACCCAGTTTTTAAGGAAAAATTAAGTAGTGATAGCTTTTTCACCATCAAGATCCTGAGTACATTCAAGTCTAATGGCCAAGATTTCATCAATGAGGTATCTACTGAAGGATTCTTCATGTTAATGTGGTTCGACTAGTTGGTTCCACTCCAGCTATTATTGTATTCTTCACAACAAAACAACCCATCAAAGAATGTTGAGAATATATCTCATACTTTAAAGAGTTGTTCCACATTTTGGAGTTTGACTCCTCTGAGATAGTTTGAATGAAAATGCAAATTAAAAAGCAATAACCCTTTAGGAGTTCATTTTTGCAATATGAAAGAGCAAGGTTTCAATTAATTCATCATTAATTATATTAGTCATTTTTACAATATGAAAGAGCAAGGTTTCAATTAATTCATCATTAATTATATTAGTTACACACTGTAACAACTTTTTGTAATATTGCAATTTTATTAGTCATTAATAAATATTTAAAAATGAAACTTGTATTATTAATTTTCATTAAAGCACTAAAAATAATTCCTAAAATTTCAAAACATCATTTAATGTCTTATGGTCCTTTTGAAAGAAATTATAATGAATATAAACAAGAAATAGTTTCAAAATGAACCTAAAAATTGTAATCATTTTTGTGAAAAATGATAAAAAATTTCTCATTTTCATCCATACATTTTAGCTTTAATTAGAGCCAAGTAAAGTAGATGACAAAATTCTTCTCATTTTCATCCATACATTTTAACTTTAATTAGAGTCAAGTAAAATAGATGACAAAATTCTTCTCATTTTCATCCATACATTTTAGCTTTAATTAGAGCCAAGTAAAGTAGATGAACACTATAAGGTAGCATTTAGATGTATCAAATGAATTAAGTTGGTCTAACATTCATTGGTTCAGTTCACCTTAAAAAAAGTATAATAGTTTAATTCGTATCGTCTAAATTTTATATAAATTAGGTTTAAAAAAAGTATAATAGTTTAATTCGTATCATCTAAATTTTATATAAATTAGGTTCATCACGGCTCAATTCAATTTACTTTTAAATGAATTAAACTAAGTAATTTTTGAACTTATCCATTTAACCTTTTAAAAAATAAAATAAAAAATATATTATAAATTTGTTTAAAAATAAAAATATTAGAATAAATATTATATTTTAATTACATTTCTTGTAAAAAAACAAAAAAATAATATGTTTTAATTGCGATTTTTCATAATGATATTATTATAATTATGATAATTATATCATTAACAAAGATATTTTTGTTAATGTGACTCACAAGTTGCTCATTAGTTATGTTAGTTAGTTTATTTGAACTCATAAGTTAGGTTTTTGCCACTCATCTCATTGTATCAATCTTAAATGAGTTGTACATAACTGCTTATTTGACATTATTAGTATCACGCAAGCTTAAGTGAATCTATTTTGCTCAATTTTTCTTACTTGACTATTGACTTTATAAAGCAATAACAAAATACATTTCAATTTATGTCTATAGAGAAATTATTCATTGTAATTAGAGTAAGTGATGATATGGTATTTTAGGCAACAAAAGAAAAGAAAATATAAGATTAGTGATTTTATCATTTTTTTTTTGAAAAACTGATGAGTGCTCAAAAAGCACTAAAATAACCATGATTTTATGCACATTAATTGATTAAAAATATATATATTTATATGTTTTATCATATATTTATATAAATTTGTCTTTTTCGGAATCACGGGTATTTTTATTGTTTTTCAGGTATTTTGGCTTAAAAACGCAACTTAAAAACTCAAAGAGGAATACTGGAAGCAATACATCACAAATATATTAATAAATAAATGGGGAAAGGTCAACAAATATGGAAAAATTGGACAAAATGGGTCAAAAAAGGGCAAAAATGTCAAAAAGGAGAAAAACACGCCGCCGCGCCGCCCGGCCGCCGCGCCCCAGCGCCCAGCTCCGCCCCAAGCAGCAGCGCGCGGCACTGTTCATCCGCACGTACTGTTCATCCGCGCGCACTGTTCATCCGTGCGCACTGTTCATCCGCGGTACTGTGCAAACTCGGCACTGTTCATCCCCGGTACTATGCAGCCGCGGTACTGTTCATACCCGGTACTGTGCAGCCGCCCCTGTCATGCTGACGTCATCAAATGACGTCAGCAATCAATAATCCGCGTTTTTACATTTTTTTAACATTTTTTTCTCTACTTTTTCTCTCCATCCTCACCTATAAATACCCCCCTTCCCTTCACTTCAAATCACACCTAAAAACACCTCCAAATACATTCTTTTCTCTCTTTTCTTAGATTTTTAGGATTCTTTAGTTTTTCTTATGTTTTCTTAGTTTTTAGCTTTTCTTAGTTAATTTCTCTTAGATTTAGAGTTCTTCCCTTTTTGGGAAGAACTAGTTATGTTTTTGTAATATTTTAGCTCTTTGATTCAATAAATGGGAGTGCAAATTCCACTTGGAGTTTTTCCAGCAACGGGAATAGCGTCGAAGTTTTGTAAGGATTTTATTTTCTTTACAGTTATTTTTTATGCTTTATTCTTACATGTTATATTTAATTTGTCTGTGGTTAAATTTAACTGTGCTGGCTGTTTAGTAAACATGATGTAATAATGACGGTGTTATGCTTGCGAAATATTAAATAGGTAAAAATCTCTAAAATGGATTGATTTTATTTTTATTCATGATTTTATATTAAGAATGTTAGAGAGAAATATATTATTTTTCATTACAAACTTAAACCTGAAAATTTGATTTTAAGGTTTAGTTATCCGGTCTGATTTAGAGTAGTGCTCTTTTATTTGATGGTACAATCGCCCGGTAGTTAGAGTGAAGCTCTATTTCAAAAGTTTTTATAACAATTATTATCTGAAAATGTATTGACGACATGTTTTCGGTAGTGGTTTTAAAACTTGAAAGTTAGTACTCGGATAACTAAATTCTTAGGTTTAATTTGGACACCTTGAATAAAGTTTAAACTGTCTAACCCCACCAAAGGTGGCATTTAAATGGTTCATTTTCAATCTCTTAGAAAAAGGAATTAATTTAATGAGGCAAATTAATTATCAACCCCACCCATAGGTGTTAATTGATTTGTTTAGTTAACAAAGAATATCTAACCCCACCAAAGGTGGTATTCATACAAAAAAGGGAGAATCAATAAATATCAATTCATATCTTTAATAACCTAGATAATATGAGCAAGTATAATTAACTTAGTTATTATATCCATAAATACTCCGCCATTATAAATGATAAAATTTGCATAAATGTTTATTGAATCTATGTTTATTTTTATGTAAGTAGATTAAAAACACAAAACCCCAAAATATCGTGACAGGATGTTTAGGATTTAATTTCATTTTTAAAAGTTTGAATAATAAATTAAAAACCACACATATTCCTTCCTTAGATCGACCTTGGGAGTATACTTATCATTTTCTTCGAAATGATTTGTGCACTTGCGAGAGTTTTATAAATATTAAAACCAAAGTATTTGCGAAGATCGGCGATGCCGGTTTTCGTTCATCAAAAACACAAATGCTCAATATTTGATAAAGAGAACAAACAATATGATTAATTGAAAATATACTCCACAAAAATATATAACACATCCATTTTCATGTTATATGTATTATATTAATTAGAAGGTTCACATATCTATTAAATTACGTTGATGTAACAAAAGAGAAAGAAGAACTTCGTGGAAGCTTGTAATTTATAAAAACAGAAAAAAGAAGAGACAACTAAGTCTTTTAGAATATTTGATCACATAAGAGATTAATAGAATGTAAACCACAAGAAAGTATGCCTAGTATAATAAGACAAACTAGTCATAGAAAAAAATGAAGTCTAATTTTAAGAACCATATGGTATCAAGAGAAAATTTGTTTTATTCATAAGTCATCGCCAAGTCTTTTAGCAAGAGACAAGGTTGGGACTTTATGTCCCTTCTTTTTAGAAATATCATATGAACAACTTCGTGGAAGCTTGTATTTTACAAGGGAAAAGGCATAATCTACACTTTGGGATCATATCTTTGAACTTTCTTTCTTGCATTTATATAAAAAAAAGTAGCTTCATCCAAGTTAAAAATTTGAAAAAATGAATGACCAAGACTTCTAAAGTTAAACTCTAATTTTCTTGTTTCTTGCATTTTCAGTTGACTCGTTATATCAACGTTTAACAGCTGCACAAACCCTTAAGCTCTAGTCGATCGGGTTAAAGTAATTGTTACATAATAGGCAGGAGTTCTCACAAAGTCTTTTTATATATTATATTATATTTAATAAGTTTTTTTAACAAAATTTTAAATATTTTATTTAATAAATTAAATATATTTTATGTACAACATTGAAATAATGTGTTTTGATCCTTTACATTACTAAATAAATTAAAAGTTTAACTTAGATGATGAAATAATGTGAAATTTTATTATGGATTCCTTCATATATTAAGAAAAATATGTGATTGTCTTAATATTAATATATAGTGGTTTCAAATTAGCAGCTTAACTTATTGAGTAGATGAGTTCAAAATATTTAGCTTATTTAACTTATGAGTTAGTTTACCTAGTTTATCATGGCTTGCAAGTTCATAAAAAAAATTAACAAATATATTTTTACTTTCTCTTGTTCTAAAAAATATAATATTTATTATACTAACATTTTTGTTTTTAAATAAAATTGTAAATATTTTTATTTTTAACTTAAATTATTTAAAAGTGGGCTAAGATAAACTTAACTTATAACATTTAGATGAGTTGTGGCTTAACAACTGGGTTAAGCTATGCTTAACTTAACTTAACTGATTTAAAAGTGGGCTAAGATAAGCTTAGTTCATAACATTTAGATGAATTGAACCTAAACAAGCTAGATTAACTCGTACTACTATAATCTCAAGTTTTTGGGCAATTGCAAAATGTACTTGGATCTTTAGAAAATCATGCAAATTTTTGCTTGAGTTATACAATAAAACCTATGTAAATTCTTGTGAGCTTTAAAATGTCATGTATAATTTAAATACAATTTGAGTAATCATCAACAATCAAATTATCGTATAAATTACTTGAAAGGTATTATGACTAAAAATTTAAAAGACATAACGAAATTCAAAAGAAAATTTCTAAGAATGTGTACAAAGTGCATATATAGCTTCACGATGTAAACTGATCACATATCTTCATTATATTCGTTTTATTATATAACTCATATTATTAATTTTTCATTAAATCACTAATAATAGTTAGCATAATTTTCAAAGCACCATTAAATGTGTCATGGTCCATTTAAAAGAAATTACAATGAATATAAACAAGAAATAATTCCAAACTGAACCTAAGAGTCCTAAAAAGTTCTGTGAAAAAAAGGCAAAATTCTGCTCATCCTTGTGTATGTATTTTAACTTTAATTAATTAGTGTCAGGTAGATGAACATTACAAGGTAGTGCTTAGAGGTGTCAAATAAGTTAAGTTGATTCAAATTTCATAGGTTCAACTCACTTTATTAGGTGAGTCATGGCTTAACTTGTCTCATCTAAATTTTATTTAAGTCAAACTCAACTCGGCTCAGCTTACTTTTTAAAAAATAAAACAAAAAAAATTAAAAATATATTTTTAATATTGTTTGAAAACAAAAATGTTAGAATAAATATAATTTTTTTATTATATTTTTGTAGAAAAAAATAGTATCTTTCAATTATGATTTTCCATAATAATATTATTGTAATTATGAAAATGATATCATTAAATAATACATTTTTTTAGATGAATTCTCAATCTTCTCATGCATTAGGTAAACTAGTTTATTTGAGCTATAAGCTAGGTGAATTGGATTTTTTCAACTCAACTTAATGTATCAATCTTGTAAATACTATAGTCTTTTGTGTCTTTGTTGGCTTCCTTTGTGCAAAACACAAAGTTTATTTATTTGTATTTTTATCTTTCTTTATGTAAGGTTGGTATTGTTGATCAGTAATGCATATATGCACTTAGTTAGGTACATTGTAATTGAAAGCATGTTATCCACACATCACATGTTTGGTTTCTTAGTATGCATGCTAGGTTGAGTGATCGTTTTTACTTCGCTCCAAGTGCAAGTATTTATGAAAATTACTTGGTGATTCTTGGATAAAAAAATATGAGATTTTTGTGCACCTCGACAAGGTCTTCGCATAACCCATTGTTGGACTGTCACTAAACCCCAACAAGGTGGCACGTATTTTGGTTGTTGGCTATAAAAACCTCATCTTTAATGTTTTTGATAAATAGAAAAATCATAGAAAAGTTTACCAAATTTTTTCCATAAATTCTAATTCTATATTGACTAATGATCTTGAGTGTATTTTAGGGATTATGATACATTTTCAATAAGAGTGAAATAGAATTTGTAGACTCAGAGTGGTTAAGACTATTCTACTGGGTGGTTTAGACAATATTGTTTTTTTGGGATTGTCAAGTGTTCCCAAAATAGTGATTGCAAATGTTCGAGGTTTAGTGAATTTCCCAAGAGTGATTGTTCTTTATTGTTCATAATATTGATCTTTAGTCATTGATAGCACTACATTGAATGGTGCTAACTTTGCAGGAAAGATGAGTTCGTGTGTTGAACTAAGTCATTGTAAAGGTAGTAAGAGAGGGCAACAATAGATAGTTAGGATAGAAGTCCTGATTGATAGTAGCAATTAAAATAAATATAAAGCAGAAATAATTTCAAACTGAACCTAAAAGTCCTAATAAGTTTTGTGGAAAAAATGGGAAAATTCTTCTTATCTATGCATTTTAGCTTTAATTAGTGTCAAGTAAGGTAGATGAGAAGTGTAAGGTATCATTTAAATGTGTCAAATGAGTTGAGTTGGACAACATGCATAGGTTCAACTCACTTTAGGTGAACTATAGCTCAACTCATCTCATCTAATTTTACATAAGTAGAGTTCAACTCAACTTTACTCAACTCACTTTTAAATGAGTTAAAATAATTTAGTAACAAATATATTTACCCTTTTAAATAATAAAACAAAAAATAAAAATATATTTATAATTTTGTTTCAAAATAAAAATGTTAGAATAAATATTATCTTTTAATTACATTTTTGTAAAAAAATAGTAAATTTTAATTGTAATTTTTCATACTCATATTATTATAATAGTAAAAATTATATCATTGATAGAGACATTTTACTAAATGAACTCACCTTGAGTTAGGTGAGCTAGCTTATTTGAGCTCAAGAGCTAGGTGAATTGGGTCTTTTAAACTCAACTCATTGTATCGACATTAAATAAGTTGCGTAAACTTGCTTATTTAACACCATTAGTATCACGCAAGCTTCTTTGAATCTATTTTGCTCAATTTTTTTAGTTGACTATTGACTTTATAAGCAAGAGCAAAAGACATTTTAATTTATCTCTGTAGAGAAATTATTTATTGAAATTAGAATAAGTGGTGATATGGTAGTAATTGGTATAAAATATACTATAAAATAACGAATAACACATATATTTCTATGTTATATGCATAACTATTAATTAGAAGGTAAACATATCTATCAAATTATGTTGATGTTACAAAAGAGAAAGAATAATTTGGTGAAAGCTCTTAATTTATAAAGAAAGAAAAGAACCAAATCTTTTAGGATATTTGATGCACATCAATGATAAATATAATGGAAACGGTAAGAAAAGTATGCCAACTATACCAAGACAAACTAGTCATAGAGAACGATGAAGACTCATAAACTAACTATTTGTAGATGAAGATTCAGAAAACTAACACTCTGGAAAAACATTTGTCTTTAATTTTTAGCACCATTGCTTAAAGGTGCAACCATTTGTAGATATCTATCTCAATCATTATTGATATGTTGCAAGAGAAAGCAAGGTTTGGTCTCTTTTTTGTATAAATATCATAAGAGATGCCCCATAAAAGTTTATCATTTGTAATGCTGAATGACCGAGAGTTCTAATGTAAACTTCACTACATTTAGGTCATGTTTAGTTTTAACAATGAACATATAATGAGAATAAAAATAATAATATAAATTTAATTTAATAAAAATAATAATACTATTACAATGTTAGTTTATTTGAATAATGAAATTAAAATAAATGATATAATTGTTAGAATTTATTGTAAACTTAATCTTGTCAAAAATTTAAGCTATTAAAAAAATAACAAACAATTATTTTATACCACACTAGGGGTGTCTATAAACCGATCCGGACCTGACCAAATTGGAAAATCGGATCGGACCGAACAGTTTTTTAAATCAAACGGTCTGGTCCGGTCCAGTCTGATTTGTATTAATTAAAATCGTTTTTCAAACGGTCCGGTCCGGTTTGTATTAATTTTTAAACCGGTCGGATCGGGTCGAACCGGTTTAATAATATATTAAAATTTTCATATTATTTCTCATTAGAGGTGTCCAAAAACTAAACCAAACCGAATTGGACTGAATTGAACCGAACGGTTTTATAAATCAAACGGTCTTGTCCGGTTTGTATTAATTAAAACTGTTTCAAACGGTCCGGTCCGGTCCGGTTAAAATTTATTTCCCCAAATCAAACCGGTGGACACCCTTATACCACACCATCTCTATGTTATGTGATATTATTATTAATTAGAAGGCCATATGTATCAAATTAGGTTGATGTTGTAAGGGAGAAAGAAAAATTTCATGAATGCTTGTAATTTAGAAAGAAAAAACAGAACTAAGTTTTTAAGATATTTGTTTCACATCAATATTGGTTAATAGAATGAGAACCACACGAAAAGTATGTCACATTCGACAAACTAGTCATATTGAAAATGATGAAGACATAAAACTAACATTTTAGAAGAAAAAAATGAAATATTTAATAATTTTTAACAAATGTGGGGATGTAATTAGTCATATTATTTATTTACACAAATAAATAGTTTAGTAAAATTATTTTTAAGTTGGGTCTAATTGATCTCATAACTTTAAAAAAAATCAAATTATAATTTTTTATTTCTATTAAAATGTATTTTTAATAAAAATATATTAGTTCGGTTTTTTCGATTTTGAAAAATAAAAATTCCTAACAGATTATACATCAATTTTTAAAATTTTAAGACTTACACTAAATCAAATAACCTATATAAAATAGTATATATTAGATTTAGTTTTAAATTATACTATATATCTTCTTTTCAAAAATTTCGATAGGTTCGTAGTGCATACGAGTTAGATGAAAGATATATCATTTAAATCACAAATTATACATCAATTTTGAATAATTATTAATGTAATAATTTAGATCAATAAAATTAAAAATAAATGCACTATTTTTTATTAAAAACACAATTGCCTACTATTTTTTTTTAAAATAACAATCAGTAATATAAATAATAAAAAATATCATATTACTTATTCCAAAGTCAATCTTTAATTCTTTCACACTTAAACCGCGTTGCAATATGATTTCTTGAAATCTTCTAGTAAAGTAGGACCCAAACTATCAATTTGTTTTTGGCCATATTGAGTAAAAGTATTTTTTTTTGTATATAATGGAAGCACACGTATCAGTATGCTAATTTTGTATTTATTTTTAAAATTTAAATTTTGATATATAAATTATGTGAAATTCATGAATATTAGTGAATTATGTAATTTATTTTTAAGTATACAATATATTAAAATATGTAAAGTTTTTCTTTTGAGTAAAGGTGTTAAAGAGGTCTAATCAGGTTGACAAGTCACGGTCTATTTCATTAATTAAAATATCGTACTGGCCTATGGCACGTTAGCTAGCGAGCCGTGTCATGCATATACTCTTAATACGTAGCGCATTTAGTTTAATATTTTAAAAAATTGCTATTATTTGGAGTCAAAAACTCTATCTACTAAGTTATACCTATATTTGATAATATATATTTCCTACTAATTTATGTAGAATTTAACTTTGAACTAACGTGTCAACTTTGTTCGACCAGTTATGGGTAGCAAACCACAAGCTGTGTCATATTGCTTTTTTCTTTCTTGCATGTCATGCCGTACAGACCCAACGAGCGTAATGCTTAACAGGCTAATGTCTTACCAGCCCGTTTTGGGAAGTCAACAAAACAAAGAGGCTATCCTGTATTGTTTGGCGGAGCGAGAATTCTCCATCGAAGTTTTGCATTTTTTTACGGATCAGATTCCCACTAACTAAAAAACTTAATACCAATTATATATTGAATAATTAAAATTAACATAAAGTTTCAATTGTATATATTTATTATGCAATTAAATATAATAAACTTATAATTTTGAATACAAAGTAACATTTATACTCAAATTTATTAATTTTGTTATTTTAATAATCAATAAAATAATTATTATTTTATACCTATTATATTATATTATATTTTTACAATTAAAATATTAATTTAATGATAAAAATAATTTTTTTTAATAAAATTATTAAATTTAATTATAAGTTTACGTAAATATATAATATATTTTTAAAGAAAATATAAAAAAATAGAGATTGAGGAATGATCGGAACAAAAAAAAAGTGATCCTCATCTTTACCCTACTCCTTAAGTGATTATTTTAGATCGTACTAAAATTAAAATTCTCTCAACACAGAATAAATTGACATTCTTAAGCTTGTTTGATACCCAACCAATGAGTAAAACTAGTTACGTTACCACTTATGTTACTTATGATTATTCTGTATTATCCCTGTAGTCAATTCCTAAGTCAATAAATCCTTGTGGTCTCCTCTAGCTGGTAGATTTGAGGACCAATCTCTTAAATTCCAACAATTATTGATTCAATAAAAGTATAAAATAAATTAAAAAATATTAAAATATTTATATAATAACTTAAAAATGGTGAAAAAACTTATTAATGTTTTAAAGAAAGAAAGATATGAAAATATTACAAATATCTTTCATTAAAAGCGTATATATTACATAAGTATAAAAAATTATAAATAAAATAAAAAATTACATTAAATTGATACCTTTATTTGAATATATGTATCATTAAAATACCACTTAAAAATAAATATAAAAAATAATACAAAATAAAATTAAAATACTATTAACATATCAAATCCAAATTAAAGGTTTTTATAATATTCTATACACTTTAACCTTTTATAATTCTAGAGGATAAAATGTTGGGATATTATACAATTATATCTTTATATATATATATATATATAAATGAAATATTTGGTATACTTTAAACTTATTAATAATTTTTTTATAATGTAAAAATATATGTATTTTGTTGTGATACATATTTTTCTCGCAATAAGAACTTAAAAAAGTACTAAAATTTTCAAAATATTTCAAATAAATTAAAAAGATTATTAAAATAACATGTCAAATAATATAATATGAAATAATGTTGAAATTGAAAGAAATATATCATAAAAATCTTTGATGTAGGAAAACAATATGTGAAGTTTATTATTATAGATCGATCAAAGTTATATATTTGAATTAGTTTCATTGTATTATAGATCAAGACATAAGAAATATTATAACATAATATTTATTTATAAATGAAATACGTGTATTTAAAACTAAAATATGATAAAATATTTTATGTTGTATTTGTATGTTTTATGCTCTTATTGGTAGCATATTGATGATTTAATCATAAATTATTATACTCTTTTTTTATTATAACAATGAATGGTTAGAATGAACGGTTATACTAAGTAACAATATCATATTTCATGTAGGATTATCTCTTAAAAAATATACATGTTATTTTGAGTCAAATTGTTTTTTGTTTCATTTTGATTTGTCACTCATAATTAAAATAAAATGTGGGAATGGGTAACTTAAAATTGACAAAAATAACTTAAATTTTTTACATATTAAAATTTAATTGATAACATAAGCACATAAAATAAAAAGTGTATCCATTTAATTTAATTTTTTTCTCAAACAATCAATTGAGGTTGAATGGTACAACCTCTAACTAAGCTCTATCGTTGTACAAATGTGTATATATTTTGTATAAACAAAAATTATAATGTGTATATAAATGATGTATTTAGTATTTATATTTAAGAATAGTATCATATATAAAGTAAACAATAATATTAATTATTTTTTAATTATTATTTATTTTTAATTGAAACAAGATATTATATGTATAACATTTTAGTAAAAAACATGTTTAAGTTATTGAGTTTTGTTGATATATTAAATATTAAAAATTAAAAATTAAAAATTTAAGTGTATGTATTATTATATTTTAATAATTAATATATCTATAATTTTATAAATATTATATTTAAAAAATTTATTTATTTAAAGTTAAAATGGGATACGTATCACTCCTAATATGTGAATTGATCTGTCCTCAGAGTATATAACATAAATAGTTTTTAACAAAAAATAAGAAAGTTACCTATTTCTCTACCTAATTATTTCATATCTTGCACCATAATTTTTACTCTTTATCTTATTTTTTTGAAATTATCGACTCAAAATAAATAAATCCCTCTCATATATACAACTCTATAAATAAATTATAAGTATAAATAAAATTATATCATTTAAAATTTATTATAAATTTAATAATTAAAATATATTTATATTAAAATTATGTATGTATATTGTTTTTGAAATTACCGACTCAAAATAAATAAACCCCTCTCCAATCCTAATTTAGGCTCAACCCGCCAACTTAATAGTTCGCGGAGCATATGGAATTTACAAAGAAGTTGTGGTTCAATTAATAGTTTCCTCTCATATATACAACTCTATAAATAAATTATATGTATAAATAAAATTATATGCTGTTTAAATTTTAACATTTAAAATTTATTATAAATTTAATAATTTAAATATATTTACATTAAAATTATTTATATATATATTTTTAATTAAAATAAATAATATTATTTTTTAAATATATATGTTTTTCCGTTTAAATCCTAAGTTCACCACTACTTGCAACTTTAATAAGTTATATAATGAATTGACTACAATCACATAATTTGTAATACACTTAGATGTTATAAATAAATTACATGTATAAATAAAATTATATTTTGTTTAAATTTTAACATTTAAAACTTATTATAAATTTAATAATTTAAATATATTTATACTAAAATTATGTATGTATATTTTTTAATTAAAATAAGTAATAATTAATAAATAAATAATATTATTTTTTAAATATATATGTTTTTTCCGTTTAAATCCTAAGTTCACCACTAGTTGCACCTTTAATAAGTTATATAATGAATTGACTACAATCACATAATTTGTAATACACCTAGATGTTATTCGCCTTATGACTAAATCCTATCTTATCTTTTGAAAGTATGAAAGTCTAAATAGTAGGGTCAAAGATATTTCTTCGTCTTTTCGGACGGTGATTTTTCTTTCTCAAACGAATGAGATGATAAATGCAACGAAATCTATTAATTAATTTTTGATAAATAATTTAATTATTTGATTTGATTTTTAATTTTTTAATAAAAAATATGTATTTATTTTCAAATAATATTAAAAAATATATGTTTGTTTTTATTGTAAGAAAAATAAATATTTTTTCTAAAGTTAAAAATAAAATTGTATATATAAAATAAAATTATATCATATAATTAAATCAGTATTAATTTAAATGAGTGATACGATCCTAAGCAATTGATAAACTAGGTGGGTGGAATACACCTTTAAAAATATATGGTAAAGAAAAAATACTTTGGATGTTGGTACTTGATACTACCAATTGATATTGTTTGCAATGGGTTGTCAACATCAAATTAGGTGGAGCCAAACAGCAAAATGAAGTTCGGATTGAAAGAATATGTCAAAATAATCATATATTTAGTTCCCACAGTCCCAATTCAAAATCAGAATAATTATGAGAAATTTATGAATTTATAAACTCAAAAGGCTAAAAATACAAAAAATAAAAAAATTATGAGATTTTACTACTCTCAATTTGGTTTTTTCGTTTTAGATTTATGAGATTTTATTTCTCTTAATTTTATGAATTTATCAACTCAAAAAATCAAAAATACATAAAACAAAAAATTCAATAGCAAAATCAAAATGATGAGTTAAAAATATGGTAAATAAAAAAGTATATAAAATGATTAATATCAACATATGAATTACAAATAATAACAATAACATTCAATTATTGATAAAAATTTGATTTTTTTTCAAAAATAACAACAATCAATAAAGTGTAGACTAGAATAATTATTAGAAGATCAAAATTGTGGTTAATTAAAACAACCGAACATATATTTTTTAATTTTTACTAAAAGAGAATTTACAAATTTTAAATTTATTCACATATAAATTTTAAGAGTCTTTTAATTTTTTCTTTTAATTTTTCCTATTAATAGATAATTAATATATATAATCAATTATTTTTACACTAAATACAATTTAAAAAATAAATAAATAAAAATAAATTTATAGTTATTATATGAAAAATATATTGATAGTTATAATAAACTTCACCAATTAAAATATAATATTATTATAAAATTAAAATAATCAATTCTATATAAATTTATAAATTTATATTTTTATAATAATTATAAGATTATAAAAAAATAATGAAAGATAGCACCCAATCTCAACTAAATCTATTTTGCTCATTTTTTATCTCATTTTTTTATTAGTTAACTCTTAGATTTTATAAAAGACATTTATTATCTCTATCTCTGTCATATATGTCATTATTTGGAGGTCCACATTTAAAGTTGTGAGATCTTATTTTGTTTTCGTAAAATAATCACATTAGTCATAGCAGAGAAATATTGCATTAACAGCTCAATTGAGTAGTCCAAATATTTCAGTAGTCCAAATATTTCAAGAGGTAGCATACAAATTTCAGATACATCAATACCTATGGTAGCTTGTTGCAAACTAAAAAGACTATGCCAAATGCTAACACAGTATAATATAATTAATTTAAGTTACATATAAAATTTTAATTTAAAAAACATGAAGTTTAATATATAGTTATTTGATTTTTTGTTTTAGATTTATTTTTCAAATCAAAAAGTCAAAAATACATAAAACAAAAAATCTAAAATCAAAATCAAAATGGGATGTTAAAAATAAGGTAAAGAAAAAATTATGTAAAATGATTAATATCATACTAAGACATATGAACTATAAATAATAACGATAACATTTAATGATTTTTACAACTTTAAAATTTATTAATTTAATAAAATTTCATTTATCGCTCAGATTACTAAAATTTTAAATTTATCAAAACAATTATATACTTTAATGTATGATTTTACGACACATTTTAAACTAAAACACAAAGTAAAGACTTATTTTGATATCATTTTACTCTGAAATATACATATTAATATTCAATTTATTATATTTAAAATTAGGATAAAAAATGTGAAAAATATTAAAATTCTCAAAATATTGAACGTATTATAAATTATAAAATCAAGTAAAAAAGAGAGTGACTTTTTAAATATTTTTTATCATATTTTATGAATTGTAATTTTTTTAAGTATATTAATATAACACATATTTAGAATATTTTTTATTTTCTCTTTTATTTTTGCAATAATAATCGATCATTATAATGTTTGTGAATTTTTTTATTTTCTTTATAATTTTCAACTTCATTAACTCTTTCACATATAAGTTTTAATCCAATTAAAGAAGGATTTAAAAGTGAATTAAACTTAGTTTCAAACACTATTGGTTGGTAGTAAGAATGACTAATTAATCTGAGTATTTATGATTGTTTTGTAAGTGAATGTTTTATAGACATATTTGAGATCTCAACAAAATCTAAAACTTATTTTGAAAAAACTCAAGATGAAATTATAGAATATACAATGATTAAGAAAGAATTTAGGTCATTAAAAGACGTATGTTAACTTTTCATGCTAACCACTTGTATATTTATCATTAATATTCCTTTTGAACTTACATGAACTATTTTTTCTTTAACATGCTATAACTTACTCTTTTATGAGAAAACAAAATTATCTTACCCTTCTACTTTCTAAGATGACTTAAAATAAACACATATTTAATATAAAATCTCTACAAAAAAATGTATGAAAAGAATATTAAAAATAATAGGTTGGGGGTTATATGAAGTTAATTTTGAGTAAAAATGATGAAGGTTGATATAATACAATTTTGTATCTCTTTAGTTATAAAAAAAATTGAAAAGGAGAGAAAATAAAAAAAAATATATCAAACAATGAAAAAAAACAACTAAAGAAAAAGAGTTTATTGATATTTGATGAATTTGAAATTGTACCTATAATGTAGGAAATATATGGAGTTATTTTAAAAATTAAAATAATACTGTTTGAATTTAATTAAATTCTTATTTCCCGTTCTTTCCCGTTCTCCTGGTATTCTTGGTCTAGAAGTGACGGAGGGTTGGCTCATTGGGTATCACCAAGTTCCAGATTACAACCATTACAGTCAGAAATATCATGGATCAGTGTATCTCGAAATGTAAACATCTCAAATTCGCTACACGACCCTGCAGTAAGGCTCTTCTTACTATGTACAAAAACAAATTAAATAAAATTAAGGTACTGTAATTAAGCTCATATGTTTATTTCTTTATATGATGCAGTGGTACTCATAGGTCATATTATGGGTTTTGAAGGTGAGTTTTCTCTATATTCTTACAAAAAAATTCGCATATAAAACAAATAAATAAATAAATTCTTCCTAAATTCAGAAATGGAAGTAGTTATTACATATTTACATGCTGGTGCAGTGGTGCTTGTTCTTTCAAAATATTACTCCATAGAATTTATTGATTGTTGCAGTATATTCTTTTGGAACATAATTTCTCTATACCAGCTGGTTTGTCAATAACTTCTTGAATGTTTTTCCTGCCGTTTGGATTTTGTCCCTTTTCAGAATCCTTGTCCAATATGACAGCTGGTTACGTGGTTAGAATATACATGCTTTATTGTATCATATATATGACAGATTTCATTCCCAAAAACATAAAAATATTCCAGCAAGAACCTTATTAGGGACTCCTATGTGCTATAGAAACTAATATTTATTGTTGATTGAATATAATATTGGAACATAATTTCTCAAAACCCAATTTTTTAATTATATTCATAATTTTTCTTTGGCAGTATTGCCTTGTTAACTAGTAAGAACATTCATGCCTTATTATCTCATATTAATGCCAGATAAGAATAGCTTTTCTCTCTAATAATTTTATGATTATTTGGTAACTGATGTTCTTTAACTTTTCTTATTTTTTGACTTTTCTTAATTTATTTGATAATAACATTCCTTGCATTAAGAGCTTTTCTAGCGGCTTCATGTGTAATTGCATTCTTGATTTATAAATGGAGGAAGAGGCATTAATCAATGTTCCATTCCATTGAAGAATCATTGGAGACCAATAACAACTTCTTGCCTATAAGGTACAACTTTTCAGACATAAAAAAAATGACAACAAATTTTAAGGGCAAATTGGGGAAAGGTGATTATGGTTATGTTTTTAAGGAAAAATTATGCAGTGGTGGCTTTTTTGCTATCAAGATCCTGAGGAAATTCAAGTCTAATGGTCAAGATTTCATCAATGAGGTATCTACTATTGGAAGGATTCACCGTGTTAACGTGGTTCGACTAGTTGGTTTCTGTATCAAGGGATGAATTCAGACATCAAAAAAATGACAACAAATTTTAAGGGAAAATTGGGGAAAGGTGATTATGGTTATGTTTTTAAGGAAAAATTATGCAGTGGTGGCTTTTTTGCTATCAAGATCCTGAGGAAATTCAAGTCTAATGGCCAAGATTTCATTAATGAGGTATCTACTATTGGAAGGATTCACCGTGTTAACGTGGTTCGACTAGTTGGTTTCTATATCAAGGGATGAAAGCGTGCTCTTGTGTATAATTTAATGTCAGATGAATTTCTTAATAAATACATCTCTCCTAATTCTAAGGAGGTAATAGTCAACTCCTTAAACTTCAAGATAATGTTTGATATTTCACTTAGATTGGCATTAGGTATTGATTATCTTCATAGTGGATGTCACATGAAAATTCTTCATTTTGATATTAAGCCTTACAATATTCTTTTAGATGACAATTTTGTTCCTAAAAGTTCAGATTTTAGGTTAGTTAGATTATGTCCTTTAGAAACTAGCATTGTGCCTATGATCGTTGCAAAAGGAACCCTTGGATACATAACACCAGAATTGTTTTACAAAAATATTAGAGGTGTGTCCTTTAAAGCTGATGTTTATAACTTTGAAAAGTTGTTAATAGAAATGAAAAGTATCATTTAATGTCTTATGGTCCTTTTGAAAGCAATTATAATGAATATAAACAAGAAATAAGTTCAAACTAAACCTAAAAATCATAATCAATTTTGTGAAAAAAATGGCAAAATTCTTCTCATTTTCATCCATACATTTTAGCTTTAATTAGAGTCAAGTAAATTAGATGAACACTATAAGGTAGCATTTAGATGTATCAAATGAATTAAGTTGGTCTAACATTTATAGGTTCAGTTCACCTTAAGTGAAGTACAATAATTCAATTCATCTCATCTAAATTTTATATAAATTAGGTAAATTGAGTAATTTATGAACTTGTCTATTTACCTTTTTAAAAAATAAAATAAAAATATATATTATAATTTTGTTTAAAAATAAAAATACTAGAATAAATATTATATTTTATTACATTTTTGTAAAAAACAAAAAACAATAATTTTTTAACTGCGATTTTTCATAATAATATTATTATAATTATGAAAATTATATCATTAACAAAGATATTTTTGTTAAAGGGACTCACAAGTTGCTTATAAGTTAGTTTTCTCCCATTCATCTCATTGTATCAATCTTAAATGAGTTGCACAAAATTGCTTATTTGACATTGTTAGTATCACGCAAGCCTGAGTGAATCAATTTTGCTCAATTTTTCTTAGTTGACTCTTAACTTTATAAAGAAATAACAAAAGACTTTTCAATTTATCTTTATGTAGAAATTATTCATTGTAATTAGAGTAAGTGATGATATGATACTTTAGGGGAAAAAATATATAATATTAGTGTATTTATTATTATTTTTGAAAAACACAAATGCTCAATATTTAATAAAGAGAACAAAAAATATGATTAATTGAAAATATATTCCAGAAAACTAAATAACACATCCATTTTCATGTTATATGTATTGTATTAATTAGAAGGTCCACGTATCTATTAAATTATGTTGATGTAACAAAATAGAAAGAACAACTTCGTGGAAGCTTGTAATTTATAAAAAAAGAAACAAAAAAGAGAAAACTGAGTATTTGATCACATAAATGATTAATAGAATGTAAACTATAAGAAAATATGCCTAGTATAATAAGACAAACTAGTCATAGAAAAAAATGAAGTCTAATTTTAAGAACCATATGGTAGCAAGAGAAAATTTGTTTCATTCATAAGTCATCGCCAAGTCTTTTAGCAAGAGACAAGGTTGGGACTTTGCGTCCATTCTTTTTAGAAATATCAGATGAACAACTTCGTGGAAACTTGTATTTTACAAAGGAAAAAGCAGAATCCACACTTTAGGATCATATCTTTGAACTTTCTTTCTTGTATTTATATCAGAAGAGTAGCTTCATCCAAGTTAAAAATTTGAAAAGCTGAATGACCAATACTTCTAAAATTAAACTCTAATTTTTGTGTTTCTTGCATTTTTAGTTGACTCGTTATATCAACTTTTAATAGCCGCACAAACCCTTAAATTAATCACATATCTTCATTATCTTCGTTGTATTAAATAACTCATATTATTATATTTTCATTAAAGCACTAATAATAGTTAGCATAATTTTCAAAGCACCATTAAATGTGTCATGGTCCATTTAAAAGCAATTACAATGAATATAAACAATAAATAATTCCAAACAGAACCTAAGAATCTTAAAAAAAATTGTGAAAATAGGCATAATTCTTCTCATCCTCATCTATGCATTTTAACTTTAATTAATTAGTGTCAAGGAAGGTAGATGAACATTACAATGTAGGATTTATAAGTTAAGTTGATTCAAATTTCATATGTTCAACTCACTTTATTAGGTGAATCATGGTTCAACTTGTCCAATCTAAATTTTATTTAAGTCAAATTCAACTCGGCTCAGCTTACTTTTAAATGAATTAAATTGAGTATCTTATGAGGTGGTAGGTTTATTCTTTTTAAAAAATAAAACAAAAAAAATTAAAAATATATTTATAATATTGTTTGAAAACAAAAATGTTAGAATAAATATAATTTTTTGATTATATTTTTGTAGAAAAAAAAAATAGTATCTTTCAATTATGATTTTCCATAATAATATTATTGTAATTATGAAAATGATATCATTAAATAATACATTTTGTTAGATGAATGATGAGCGAAAACCGGCATCGCCGATTCTTGCCAATACTTTGGTTTTAATATTTATAAAACTCTCGCAAGTGCACGAATCATTTCGTAGAAAATGATAAGTATACTCCCAAGGTCGATCTAAGAAAGGAATGTATGTGGTTTCTAATTTATTATTCAAACTTTTAAAAATGAAATTAAATCCTAAACATCCTGTCACGATATTTTGGGGTTTTGTGTTTTTTTTAATCTACTTACATAAAAATAAACATAGATTCAATATTTGTTGACCTTTCCCCATTTTGACCTTTTCGACCCATTTTGTCCAATTTTTCCATATTTTTTTACCTTTCCCCATTTATTTATTAATATATTTGTGATGTATTGCTTCCAGTATTCCTCTTTGAGTTTTTAAGTTGCGTTTTTAAGCCAAAATACCTGAAAAACAATAAAAATACCCGTGATTCCGAAAAAGAAAAATTTATATAAATATATGATAAAACATATAAATATATATATTTTTAATCAATTAATATGCATAAAATCATGGCTATTTTAGTGCTTTTTGAGCACTAATCAATGAATTCTCAAGCTGCTCATGTGTTAGGTAAACTAGTTTATTTGAGCTCATAAGCTAAGTGAATTGGATTTTTTCAACTCAACTTAATGTATCAATCTTGTAAATCCTATAGTCTTTTGTGTCTTTGTTAACTTCCTTTGTGCAAAACACGAAGTTTGTTTATTTGTATTTATATTTTTTTCTGTGTAAGGTTGGTTGTTGTCGATTAGTAATGCACACATGCACTTAGTTAGGTACACTGTGATTGAAAACATGTTATCCACACATCACATGTTTGGTTTCTTAGTATGAATGCTAGGTTGAGTGGTCATTTTTGCTTCGCTTTAGGTGCAAGTATTTATGAAAATTACTTGGTTATTTTTGTGCACCTCGACAAGGTCTTCGCATAACCCATTGTTGGACCTGTCACTAAACCCTAACAAGGTGGCACATATTTTGGTTGTTGGTTATAAACACCTCTTCTTTAATGTTTTTGGTAAATAGAAAAATCATAGAGAAGCTCTACCTTATGTTTTCCAGAAACACTAATGATCTTGAGTGTATTTTAGGGATTGTGATACATTTTCAATAAGAGTGAAATAGCATTCTTAGACTCATAGTGGCTAAGACTATTCTACTTGGTGCTTTAGGCAATATTATTCTTTTGGGATTGTCAAGTGTTCCCAAAACAATGATTGCAAATGTTCATGATTTAATGAATTTCCCAAGAGTGATTATTCTTTATTGTTCATATTACTGATCTTTAGTTACTGATCACACTACATTGAGTGGTACTAGTTTTGCAAGAAAGATGAGTTTGTATGTTGAACTAAGTCATTGTGAAGGCAGAAAGAAAAGGCAACAATAGATAGTTAGGATAGATGTTTTGATTGATAGTAGCAGTTCAAATGAATATAAACAAGAAATAATTTCAAAATGAACCTAAAAGTCCTAATAAGTTTTGTGGAAAAAATGGGAAAATTCTTCTCATTCTTATCTATGCATTTTAGCTTTATTTAGTGTGAGTAAGGTAGATAAGCAATATAAGGTATCATTTAAATGTGTCAAATGAGTTAGTTAGACCAACATGCATAGGTGATGAGTGCTCAAAAAGCACTAAAATAACCATGATTTTATGTATATTAATTGATTAAAAATACATATATTTATATGTTTTATCATATATTTATATAAATTTGTCTTTTTCGGAATCACGGGTATTTTTATTGTTTTTCAGGTATTTTGGCTTAAAAACGCAATTTAAAGACTCAAAGAGGAATACTTGAAGCAATACATCACAAATATATTAATAAATAAGTGGGAAAAGGTCAACAAACATGGAAAAATTGGACAAAATGGGTCGAAAATGTCAAATATGTCAAAAAGACGGAAATCGCGCCCCGCAGCCCAGCCGCGCGCGCCCCAGCGCGCGGGCACTGTTCACGCGCGCCGAGTAGCGCGCAGCGCCCAGCAGCCCCCCTCCGCGCGCCCAACGCCTTTTTGCCCCATTTTTCACGTGCAGCCGCCCCGTGACGTCATGCTGACGTCATTAATGACCTCCGCATTTCCATTACGCGTTTTTACATTTTTTAATATTTTTTAACATTTTTTTACTCATTTTTTCTCTCCATGCTCACCTATAAATACCCCCCTTCCCTTCACTTCAAATCACACCTTCAAAACACACTTCTCTCTTCTTTCTTTCTCTCATTTCTTAGTTTTTAAGTTTCTCTTAGTTTCTTTCTAAGTTTCTAAGCTTTTCTTAGTTTTTCTCTTAGGTTTTAGTTCAATTCTCTTAGTTGTAGAGTTCTTCTCTTTTTGAGAGGAAATTGTAATGTTTTTGTAATAATTTAGATTTTTGATTCAATAAATGGAAGTGCAAATTCCGCTTGGAGGTTTTCCAGCTACGGGAATAGCGTCGAAGTTCTCTAAGGATTTTATTTTCTTTACAGTTATTTTTATGCTTTATTCTTACATGTTATATTTAATTTGTTTGTGGTTAAATTTAAATATGCTGGCTGTTTAGTAAACATGATGTAATAATGACGTTGTTATGCTTGCGAAATATTAAATAGGTAAAAATCTCTAAAATGAATTGATTTTGTTTTTATTCAAGATTTTATATTAAGAATGTTAGAGAGAAATATATTATTTTTCATTACAAACTTAAACCTGAAAATTAGATTTTAAGGTTTAGTTATCCGGTCTAATTTAGAGTAGTGCTCTTTTATTTGTTGGTACAATCGCCCGGTAGTTAGAGTGAAACTCTATTTCAAAAGTTTTTATAAGAATTATTATGTGAAAATATATTGACAACATGTTTTCAATAGTGGTTTTAAAACTTGAAAGTTAGTACTCGGATAATTAAATTCTTATGTTTAATTTGGACACCTTGAATAATGTTTAAATTGTCTAACCCCACCAAAGGTGGCATTTAAATGGTTCATTTTCAATCTCTTAGAAAAAGGAATTAATTTAATTAACCAAATTAGTTATCAACCCCACCCATAAGTGTTAATTGATTTGTTTAGATAACAAAGAATATATAACCCCACCAAAGGTGGTATTTATATAAAAAAGAGAGAATCAAAAAATATCAATTTATATCTTTAATAACCTAGATAATATGAGCAAGCATAATTAATTTAGTTATTATATCCATAAATACTCCACTAATATAAATGATAAAATTTGCATAAATATTTATTGAATCTGTATTTGTATTTATTTTTTATTGGATTTGTATCTATGTTTATTTTTATGTTATTAGATTATATTTAATTAATCTGTATATATGTTTATTTTATGTTATTAGATTATGAACACAAAAACCAAACTATCGTGACAGGATGTTTAGGATTTAATTTCATTTTTAAAAGTTTGAATAATAAATTAAAAACCACATACATTCCTTCCTTAGATCGACCTTGGGAGTATACTTATCATTTTCTTCGAAATGATTCGTGCACTTGCGAGAGTTTTATAAATATTAAAACCAAAGTATTGGCAAGAATCGACGATGTCGGTTTTCGCTCATCAAGTTTTTGGCGCCGTTGTCGGGGAAGGAATAGCGTTTTTTAAATTATTTATCAAAATTTTAAAAACATTTTTGTGCTGTAAATAATTGTGATATTTTAACAATAATCTAATTTCAAAATTCATAAGAAATAAAAAAAAATTAAAAAAAATTAAAAAAAATTAAAAAAAATTAAAAAAAAATAATAATAATTTTTTTTAATTATAAAATAATTTAGAAATTTGAAATTTGAAGTAAAAAAAATTTACCGTTCATGAATAGTAAAAAAAAAAGAGAATTTTTAAATTTCAAAATTTTTAAGTTAATAAGAAATAATATAGCGTGAATAGTAAAATAAAATTACCGTTCATGAATAGTAAAAAAAAAATATTTAAAAATTTACTTGAACTTATACATAATTAACTAAATAGCATGAAAAGTAAAAATCTAAGGGAGTTCTGTCTAGGAGAGGAGTTCTTGGAAGCCTTTGTGCCACTAGTCTTTCTTGGGAACGTTGTTCTGACTAGGAGAATGGTTTTTAAGGAGCCGTTGCACCACCATTCTTTCCTAGGAACACTCTTGGTTAATACTGATTATGTTATTTAAAAATAAAAAATTATAAAAAAAAATTAAAAAAAAAATTTTAGGGTTTAACTAGTTTTGTTTAGTACTTTGTATTAAATACCATGTAAATTTTCTCTAAATTTTTTATTTTGTTGACAGGAGTTTTACATTTACGTTTACAATAGTCTATGCGTGGTAGGAGATCCTTAGGAAACCCCCTTACACCATATGTAAATAATTTTCATAAATTTAAACAAGTGTCAACAAAACTGGATTCCACCCATCAACCTGTTTTTGAGCCAAACATAGAACCAAGTCTTAATCCTTTACTAGAACCAAAAGAAATGGAGGAAAACCAACATGTTAGGGAAACCACGATGAAGGAGTTTGCAAGACCGGTGATTGGCACGGCAACTGCCGCTATCCAGTTGGGAGAGGCTGCTCGGAATTATGACCTTAAAAATATTCATTTTTCTATGCTTCCTTCCTTTTATGGGCTACCTAATGAAGATTCTCTTTCCTTTATGAGAGATTTCTATGCTACGGTCCAAACATTCCCCCTCGGTATTCTAAACGAGGATCAACTTAGGATGAGATGTTTTCCCTACACATTAAAGGATAAGGCCAAAGCTTGGTTGATGTCACTTCCCCCAGGTTCTCTGATGACATGGGGTAACATTTACAATAAATTCATGGGAAAATTCTATTCCCATCAAAAAACATCAGAGTTGAGAGGAAAGATTGCTACTTTCTCTCAGATGGAAGGAGAACCATTCCATGAAGCTTGGGATAGGTTCAAAATGTTTCTCACTCAATGTCCCCATCATAGCTTTCCCCTGCAGTTGCAGAACCAATTCTTTTACGATGGACTTACACAACAATGTCAGTTCATTGTCGACAACGCTGCAGGAGGAGCAATAGGAGAAAAGACTGCCTCAGAGACGTATAACCTCTTTGAGATGTTGGGTGCTAATTCCCAACAGAAAAGCTCCCGAGTGAGAAAAGCTGGAGTTCATGAAATCGACTCCAGTAATGAAGTTCAACAACAACTTGTTCAACTGACTAAGCAAGTTGCCCTTCTCGCTACACAAACCAACACCAATAATGAACAATATGGTTTGTATAGCAACATGGGACATGGTACTGAAGCCTGTCCATATCAAGGAGAAACAACAGCTGGACCTGAACAGGTTAATGTGTTGGGAGCATATCAACAGAGACCAAGGTTTGACCCCAATTCAAATACCTATAATCCTGGGTGGAGAAATCATCCAAATTTCTCCTGGAGGCAAAACAACCCTCCTTTCACTCAAAGCTCAAACCAGCCAGGACAGCAATTCCACCCACCTATTCCAAGAAGCATTCCCAATAAACCAACCCTGGAGGACAACTTGAATTCTTTTATTCAAGTCTGTAGGGATAACCAATCTAAAACCAATCAACGGTTGGACTCTGTGGAAGCTTCTATCAAAAAGGTGGAAGTTCAAGTTGAACAGTTAGTTGAACATTTGCAAAAGAGCAAAGACTAATTTGATACTTAAATGAATTCAATGAAGAGGAGACATTGAGTTTTTCATTTTGCAATCTCCAAGCAACGTCTTACTAGAAGACGATAAATTTTAGTCCTGTATGGGAGGTCACCCATTATTGTATTTTCCTTTGTTTTAGTTTGCGTGTAATAAAAATTCAAATGAAATAAATTCGTTTGTTTCAAAAATTGTGTCCATTCGTTTAAATTTAAATTAAAAAAAAACAAAACAAAACAAAACAAAAAAAAAATTTAGGTTCCTTGCACCTTTTTGCTTTAAGCCTTTACGTTTTAAATATTTCTTAGAGATATCTACTATTGTATTTTAAGAGCAAAATGTTGATACACAATAGGAGGAGGATCATTTTCAACTACAAACAACCATGTGAGATGCTGAAGATAGGTGGAAAAAGATGAAAGATTATACAATGCCAATCATTGGCAATGTAACTTCCGGCATCCAATTACAAGAGGCTGCAAGGAATTATGAATTGAAAAAGATTCATTATTCTTTGTTGCCTTCCTTTTACGGTATCCCTAATGAAGACCCTTTAAATTTCATTCGAGAATTCTATGCTATTGTCCAAACCTTTCCACTACATGCAATTAATGAAGATCAACTTAGGATGAGGTGTTTTCCTTACACTCTCAAAGATAAAGCTTGGTCATGGTTCATTACTCTACAGTCAGGTTCTCTTAAAACTTGGGAGGCAGTCTATGAAATTTTTATGGGTAGGTTCTATTCCCATCAAAAGACTGTTGATCTAAGAACAAAGATAGCAACATTTTCTCAAATGTATGAAGAGCCCTTTCATGAAGCTTGGGAACGATTCAAACTCCTTTTCATTCAATGTCAAAATCATAGCTTTCCATTACAGCTACAAAACCAATTCTTTTATGATGGATTGACACTACAGAGTCAATACATGGTTGATAATGCTGCTGGAGGTGCTGTAGGAGAAAAGACCGCAGAGGAAACCTATAATCTTTATGAGCTGTTGGGTTCTAATTCCCAACAAAGAGGTGGTAGAAGGAAAGCAAGGGTCAATGAAGTTGGCTCTGATAATGAGATAACCTTGCAACTTGCTGAATTGACTAAACAAGTGCAATTTCTCACTACCCACCAAATTTCAAATCAAGAGGTATGTGAAGTGTGTTGTTCAATTGGGCATGGTACTCATAATTGTTCAAATACTTGTGATTCTAGTGTCGATGCCAAAGAGGAGGTCCAATCTTTTCAAAGGTATCATCCAAACACGTATAATCACCCAGCCTACACCCAATATCCAACACTAAGGTCGGTTAACAACCACCCTTACCCACCAAGCCAATCTTTTAAGCCAACCTTAGAAGATAGCTTGAATGCTTTTATTCAAGTTAGTCGTGACAACCAATTGATGACTAATCAAAGGTTGAACACCATGGAGGCTTCGGTTAAAAGGATTGAATCTAAAGTTGGGCAACTGGCTGAACAAATGCAAAAGAAAGAACCAGGAAAGTTGCCCAGTCAACCAGAACAAGCAAAGGATGTAAGAACCCTTCGAAGTGGTAAGGTAGTCAATACCAGTTTACCTGAAATCTCTAACAATCTACCTTGTAGTTCAGGTAACAAAGAAGGCGATATTCTAATCTCGCAAAAAGGAGAAACAAGTGTTAAACTTAACAAGCCTTCTGAAAAACTCATTGGGGGGTCATCTGACACCCCCAAAATTCAAAAGACAATAGAACCACACCAGATACAAGTACCTTTTCCCCACCGGTTAAAAGAATCCAAACAAGATAAGCAATTCAATGATCTTTTTAATATGCTCTCTAAAGTAAATATCAATTTACCATTATTAGAAGTGATCATGAATGTGCCCTCATATGCCAAGTTTTTCAAAGAGTTGAACACTAAGAAAAGGAGGTATGAACTGAATGAACGAGTAGTAGTATCAGAAATTTCTAGCTCTGTACTTCAGCACAAACTACCCCCTAAGTTGAAAGACCCTGGAAGTTTTATTATAAACATAACTATGGGGGATAGGAAGGTTGCTAAAGCAATGTTTGATTTAGGTGCTAGTATAAATTTGATGCCCTACTCTATATTCTTACAGCTCAATCTAGGGGATTTAAAACCCACAACTATGTCCCTTCAACTTGCAGATAGATCTCTTAAATATCCAGAGGGAATAGTTGAGGATGTTTTGGTACAGGTAGACAAACTGATAATACCTGTTGACTTTGTGGTTCTGGATATGCAAGAAAATCCAGCATTGGACAGAGAGCACACAATATTGCTTGGTAGACCATTTATGGCAACTACTAAAACTATTATTGATGTCCAAGATGGAAATTTGACAATGACAGTCTTAGGAGAGACTGTTCATTTTAAAGTTTTTGATTCTTCACCTTTTCCTTCTATTTCTGCCATCGATGAAATATTCGAAGTTGATCCTTTGGATAATCTTGTCCAAAGCACTTTTTTACAAACCAGAATAGAAGACAAGCTTGAAACCGTCCTTACACTTGAAAAGGTTGAAGAAGATTTAGATGAGGAAATTAATGGGTACCTTAAACAACTAGACAATGATGAAGTGATGACAAAATCTAGTACACTTTTAAATCTACCCAGTTCTTCATCTATTAAAGAGGCCAATCCACCTGAACTTGAACTCAAAGACTTACCTGAGCACTTAAAATATGTGTTTTTGGGAGAAGGAGAAACTTATCCAGTGATAATTTCTTCAACCTTGACCAAACCACAAGAAAAGGAACTCATCAAAGTGCTTAAACAGTTTAAGAAATCTATAGGTTGGAGTATAGGGGATATAAGAGGCATTAGTCCAACAATGTGTATGCACAAGATCAACTTGGAGGATGGTGCTAAACCTGTACGAGAGGCCCAAAGAAGACTAAACCCAAACATGCAAGAGGTAGTTAAAAAAGAAATTCTTAAATTATTAGAAGAAGGGATTATCTATCCTATTGCAGATAGTAAGTGGGTTAGTCGAGTGCATGTGGTACCAAAGAAATCTGGGATAACAGTTGTTAAAAAAGACAAAAGTGAATTAGTGCCCACTAGAATAATCACTCGATGGAGAATGTGTATAGATTTTAGGAAACTAAATTTATATACGAAAAAGGATCACTTTCCTCTTCCATTCATTGATCAAATGTTGGAAAGATTAGCTGGGCACGAATTTTACTGTTTTTTGGATGGACTGTCTGGATATTATCAAGTACCCATAGCACCAGAAGATCAGGAAAAGACCACATTTACATGTCCTTTTGGGACATTTGCTTTTCGCAGAATGCCATTTGGGTTATGCAATGGCCCTGCCACTTTCCAGAGATGCATGATATCTATTTTCTCGGACATGGTGGAGAAATTCATTGAGATTTTCATGGACAATTTCTCTGTCTTTGGGAACTCATTTGATGATTGCTTACATAAATTGACTTTGGTTTTAGAAAGATGCATTGAATGCAATCTCACCCTTAGTTGGGAGAAAAGTCATTTTATGGTTCAACAAGGGATAGTTTTAGGACATATAATTTCAAACAAGGGTATTGAAGTTGATAAGGCAAAAGTTGAATTGATATCCAAACTACCTCCCCCTACATCTGTGAAGGGGATAAGAAGCTTCTTGGGACATGCAGGATTTTACAGACGATTTATTAAAGATTTCTCTAAAATAAGTCGTCCCTTATGTAACTTGCTATCCAAAGATGCTGATTTTGATTTCAACAATGACTGCCTTACTTCCTTTAATACCTTGAAAGATAAACTAACATCTACCCCTGTTATTATGGCACCAAACTGGTCTTTACCTTTTGAAATAATATGTGACGCTTCTGATTATGCAATAGAAGCAGTCTTGGGACAAAGGGTGGATAAGGGTTTGCATGTCATCTACTACGCTAGCAAAACACTCAATGATGCCCAAATGAATTACACCACCACTGAAAAGGAATTCTTGGCTATAGTATTCTCTTTAGACAAATTTCGGTCTTATTTAGTAGGATCCAAAATGATTGTGCATTCTGATCATGCTGCTTTAAGATACCTATTAAGTAAACCAAATGCCAAGCCAAGATTAATTAGGTGGGTCTTACTCTTACAAGAATTTGACCTAGAAATCAAAGATAAGAAAGGCAGTGAAAACTTAGTAGCTGACCATTTGTCTAGGTTGATTTCTGACTTCAATTCTCTTAAAGATGAGAGTAATGAAGATATAGTTGAAACCTTTCCTGATGAACAGTTATTTTGCATAGGTCCAAACCCATGGTATGCTGATATTGTAAACTATCTTGCCACTGGTGTTTTACGACCTAACACTTCTTATCAGGACAAGAAAAGGTTTTTTAAAACTATTAAGGACTATTTCTGGGATGACCCTTATTTATACAAGATTGGTCAAGATCAAGTCATCCAGAGATGTGTACCTGAAGTAGAACATAAGAGCATTCTAACTTTTTGTCATGAACTTCATTGTGGGGGTCATTTTGGAGGTGAAAAGACAGCCCGTAAGATATTACAGTCTGGATTCTTTTGGCCCACTCTTTTTAAAGATGCTCATATGTTTTGTGCACAATGTGATAGATGTCAAAGAACAGGAAACATAAGCAAAAGAGATGAAATGCCTTTGACATCTAATTTAGTTGTTGAACTCTTTGATGTATGGGGGATTGACTTTATGGGTCCTTTTCCCCCATCTAATGGTTTTCAATACATTTTGGTTGCTGTGGATTATGTGTCCAAGTGGGTAGAAGCTATCCCCACCAAAACCAATGATGCTAATGTTGTTGTGAAATTCTTGAAAGATTTCATATTCAGTAGGTTCGGAACGCCTAGAGCTATAATAAGTGATGGAGGTAGCCATTTTTGTAACAAACTCTTTGATGGAGTACTAAACAAGTACAACATCACACATAAAGTAGCTACTCCATATCATCCTCAAACTTCCGGTTTAGTGGAAGTATGTAATAGGCAAACTAAGGGAATATTGGAACGCACTGTGCGTCCTTCAAGGAAGGATTGGGCATTTAAGTTAAATGATGCCTTATGGGCATACCGCACCGCTTACAAAACACCTATTGGGATGAGCCCTTACCGGTTAATCTTTGGGAAAGCGTGCCACCTTCCAGTTGAACTTGAACACAAGGCTTACTGGGCAATTAAAGAGCTAAACATGGATTTAGATAAAGCAGGTGAAAAACGATTACTCCAGCTTCATGAGTTGGAAGAAATTAGGAATGAAGCTTATGAGAATGCCAAATTATACAAAGAGTGTACTAAGCGCTATCATGACAAGAGGCTAGTTCCAAAGACTTTTCACCCTGGAATGAAAGTTCTTTTATTTAACTCTCGTTTGAGATTGTTTCCAGGAAAGCTGAGATCAAGATGGGATGGACCATTCAAAATAGTTCAGGTATTTGAACATGGAGTGGTAGAACTATTGGACTCCAAGACACAAAAAACGTTCAAAGTTAATGGCCATCGTGTCAAGCCTTATTTAGAAGAACCAAACAACATTGCTGAAATGGATTGCATTTGGCTGAGTAACCCTTAGCACCAAAAAGATACGTCTTGCTAAGACGTTAAACTAAGCGCTGGATGGGAGGCAACCCATCATGTTAGGTAATTTTTTGTTATTTGTTTTATTTACTTAATTTTATTGTTTATTTTAGTTTACTTATATGTGAATAATTTTTAAAATTGTTAAAACTAAAATATTTGTTGAGATGTTAGAAGTTCACAGCGATCTGTCTGTATACACTTTAATGATGAATATGATGGATGCACCTGCATTTCTTCATTACTACTTACACATTTTCAAGAAATAGGTAATCTTTCTCCTTTTTTTCTCTTTATCTTTAATTTGCAATTGTTACATTGAGGACAATGTAAGTTCTAGGTTGGGGGTGGTGAAAAGTTACCATGCTTAAAAAAAAAATTAATAATAATAAAAAAATTCTCACAAAAATTTATCATTTCTTTAAAGTCAAATTTAAGTAAATAGTTAAGTCTTTGGTGCTGTTAGATTAATTTTTGAAAACATATCATGAAATATTTTGTAATTATTTTTGATAATTAGTTAGTTTTTGTCATAACTAGTATTTCTTGATAAAATGTGGAAATTATATTAAACCCAAAATCGGTGTTTATGAATTTTTTTTAGTGGAGACTACCCTTGTGAGATATAATTTGAGCCTAATTTCTTTTATTCAGAGTGAAATATATATTTTTTCTACTCCAAACACATTTCTTATTTATTCAAATTTTTAGATGATCTCTATAGGTATTAGCATTGAATGTATGAATTTTTTCTCATCTTAATAGAGTATCATATATTTTTTATTATTTTTGTTTAGATTAAACGATTTGAGTAGAAATTGATAGTATATGCTTATATCTCATTCATGCATGACTGCTACAAAAACAAAAAGACATATCTGGGGTTACCGAAACCAAGATCAAACAGAAAAGCCACAAAATTAACCACTCACCAAAATCCAAAAAAATGTACAATCTGTACATGGGTTGACTCTCTAAAATATACATATATTGAAAAAAAATATAGAGAGATAAAAAATATAGTATCATCTACATACTATGACCCACATTGCCAACAAAAGTTGTGAGTAAAGGTTAAATACAAAAGAAAGATATAGGAAGTAATTCCCTAAAAAGTCATTGCAATTTCTTCATTTATAAAAAGCATATATCTTGAAATTCTTTCTTAATGAGTTTGATTTATGCATGAAAATAATTTTTATATATGATATCTTTATAATTTATACATTCGATTCCTTTCATGAGATCAATGTTAAAATAACACTTTGAGCCTTTATTCTTTATACATATGCGAACATATTAGTTCATTTCTATAAATTAACTCTTTCGCATATAAATTAGTATTAGTGTTTGAACCCATAGGATTCAGTACTTTGAGAGTATTGACTTGTGAGGAATAGAGTCGAAGCGAATTTTGATTCATGACACTGAAATTGGGTAAAATTAAATTGATACATTTTTGAAATGAAATATGAAAATGATTTTCGACTAATTATTATAATAAAATCATGATTGTTTAAAGAGATTAAAATAACTTATGCTTGAGATTTTAATTATGATCTTAAAGGAGATTAAAAAGAATGAGATATTTTTGTGATATGTTGTTTTCTTTTATTCTTAAATTAATTTTTGATTGTGTTGTGATTGTTTTTATAGTTTCTTTTTATTTAGTTCAATGTTTGTGGGTATCATTACTGAAAACCCTCACGAGACTCAAACTCGTCCACTAGGGCAACCTAGGGGTTTAACGGCTTGTTGCATAGGCTAAATGCAACCGTTTCAATCCACGAAAGTGATTTAGGATAGTTTAATTTTTAGTTTTTATCGCTTCTCTTGCTAAGGGACTAGCAAGAAGCTGGTTGGGGGTTGTGATGAGTGCTCAAAAAGCACTAAAATAACCATGATTTTATGTACATTAATTGATTAAAAATACATATATTTATATGTTTTATCATATATTTATATAAATTTGTCTTTTTCGGAATCACGGGTATTTTTATTGTTTTTCAGGTATTTTGGCTTAAAAACACAATTTAAAGACTCAAAGAGGAATACTTGAAGCAATACATCACAAATATATTAATAAATAAGTGGGAAAAGGTCAACAAACATGGAAAAATTGGACAAAATGGGTCGAAAAGGTCAAAAATGTCAAAAAGACGGAAATCGCGCCCCGCAGCCCAGCCGCGCGCGCAGCCCAGCGCCCCAGCCCGCGCACCCCAGCGCGCGGGCACTGTTCACGCGGGCCGAGCTGCGCGCAGCGCCCAACAGCCCCCCTCCGCACGCCCAATGCCTTTTCGCCCCATTTTTCACGTGCAGCCGCCCCCGTGACGTCATGCTGACGTCATTAATGACCTCAGCATTTCCATTACGCGTTTTTACATTTTTTAATATTTTTTTAACATTTTTTTACTCATTTTTTCTCTCCATCCTTACCTATAAATACCCCCCTTCCCTTCACTTCAAATCACACCTTCAAAACATACTTCTCTCTTCTTCTTTCTCTCATTTCTTAGTTTTTAAGTTTCTCTTAGTTTCTTTCTAAGTTTCTAAGCTTTTCTTAGTTTTTCTCTTAGTTTTTAGTTCAATTCTCTTAGTTGTAGAGTTCTTCTCTTTTTGAGAGGAACTTGTAATGTTTTTGTAATAATTTAGATTTTTGATTCAATAAATGGAAGTGCAATTTCCGCTTGGAGGTTTTCCAGCTACGGGAATAGCATCGAAGTTCTGTAAGGATTTTATTTTCTTTACAGTTATTTTTATGCTTTATTCTTACATGTTATATTTAATTTGTCTGTGGTTAAATTTAACTATGCTGGCTGTTTAGTAAACATGATGTAATAATGACGTTGTTATGCTTGCGAAATATTAAATAGGTAAAAATCTCTAAAATGAATTGATTTTGTTTTTATTCAAGATTTTATATTAAGAATGTTAGAGAGAAATATATTATTTTTCATTACAAACTTAAACCTGAAAATTAGATTTTAAGGTTTAGTTATCCGGTCTAATTTAGAGTAGTGCTCTTTTATTTGTTGGTACAATCGCCCGGTAGTTAGAGTGAAACTCTATTTCAAAAGTTTTTATAAGAATTATTATGTGAAAATATATTGACAACATGTTTTCAATAGTGGTTTTAAAACTTGAAAGTTAGTACTCGGATAATTAAATTCTTATGTTTAATTTGGACACCTTGAATAATGTTTAAATTGTCTAACCCCACCAAAGGTGGCATTTAAATGGTTCATTTTCAATCTCTTAGAAAAAGGAATTAATTTAATTAACCAAATTAGTTATCAACCCCACCCATAGGTGTTAATTGATTTGTTTAGTTAACAAAGAATATCTAACCCTACCAAAGGTGGTATTTATATAAAAAAGAGAGAATTAATAAAATATCAATTTATTTCTTTAATAACCTAGATAATATGAGCAAGCATAATTAATTTAGTTATTATATCCATAAATACTCCACTAATATAAATGATAAAATTTGCATAAATATTTATTGAATCTGTATTTGTATTTATTTTTAGATAAATATTTATTGAATTTGTATCTATATTTATTTTTTATGTTATTAGATTATATTTAATTAATCTGTATATATGTTTATTTTATGTTATTAGATTAGGAACACAAAAACCAAACTATCGTGACAGGATGTTCAGGATTTAATTTCGTTTTTAGAAGTGTGAATAATAAATTAAAAACCACATACATTCCTTCCTTAGATCGACCTTGGAAGTATACTTATCATTTTCTTCGAAATGATTCGTGCACTTGCAAGAGTTTTATAAATATTAAAACCAAAGTATTGGCAAGAATCGACGATGTCGGTTTTCGCTCATCAATAGGTTCAACTCACTTTAGGTAAACTATAACTGAACTCGTCTCATCTAAATTTTACACAAGTAGATTTCAACTCAACTTTACTCAGCTCCCTTTTAAATAAGTTAAAATAACTTAGTAACAAATATATTTACCCTTTTAAATAATAAAACAAAAAATAAAAATATATTTATAATTTTGTTTCAAAACAAAAACGTTAGAATAAATATTATCTTTTAATTATATTTTTTTAAAAAAATAGTAACTTTTAATTACAATTTTTCATACTGATATTATTATAATAGTAAAAATTATATCATTGACAAAGACATTTTACTAAATGAACTCTCATTGAGTTATGTGAGCTAGCTTATTTGAGCTCAAGAGCTAAGTGAATTGGGTCTTTTAAGATCAACTCATTGTATCGACATTAATGAGTTGTGCAAGCTTGCTCATTTGACGCCATTAATATCACACAAGCTTGTTTGAATCTATTTGCTCAATTTTTTTAGTTAACTCTTGACTTTATAAGCAAGAGCAAAAGACATTTCAATTTATCTCTATAGAGAAATTATTTATTGAAATTATAATAAGTGGTGATATGGTTGTAATTGGTATAAAATATACTATAAAATAATGAATAACACATTTATTTCTATGTTATATGCATAACTATTAATTAGAAGGTCAACATATCTATCAAATTATGTTGATGTTACAAAAGAGAAAGAATAATTTGGTGAAAGCTCTTAATTTATAAAGAAAAAAGAGAACCAAATATTTTAGGATATTTGATGCACATTAATGATAAAAATAATGGAAACCATAAGAAAATTATGCCAACTATACCAAGACAAACTAGTCATAGAGAACAATGAAGACTCAAAAAACTAACATTCATGAAAAAAAAATTGTCTTTAATTTTCAACACCATTACTTAAAGTTGCAACCACTTGTAGATGTCTATCTCAATCATTATTGATATGTTACAAGAGAAAGCAAGGTTTGGTCACTTTTTTGAATAAATAACATAAGAGATGTCTTGTAAAAGTTGATCATTTGTAATGCTGAATGACCGAGAGTTCTAATGTAAATTTTACTACATTTAAGTCATGTTTAGTTTTAAGAATGAAAATATAATGAGAATAAAAATAATAATATAAATTAAATTAATAAAAATAATAATACTATTACAATGTTAATTTATTTGAATAGTGAAATTAAAATAAATGATATAATTGTTAGAATTTGTTGTAAACTTAATCCTGTAAAAAATTTAAACTATTAAAGGAATAACAAACAATTATTTTATAACACCCTATCTCTATGTTATGTGCTATTATTATTAATTAGAAGGCCCATATGTATCAAATTATGTTGATGTTGTAAGGTAGAAGGAAAAATTTCGTGAAAGCTTGTCATTTAGAAAAGAAAAGGAGAACAAGTCTTTAAGATATTTGTTTCCCATCAATATTGATTAATAGAACGAGAACCACAAGAAAAGTATGCCCATTGAGACAAACTAGTCATATTGAAAATTACGAAGACATAAAACTAACATTTTAGAAGAAGAAAAAAGATGAAACACTTAATAATTTTTAACAAATGTCCATAAGTAGTTTAATAGAACTATTTTTAAGTTTGGTCTAATTGATCTCATAACTTAAAAAAAATATCTAAATTATAATTTTTTGTTTCTATTAAAATGTATTTTTAATAAAAATATATTGGTTTGGTTTTTTGGATTTTGAAAAATAATAATTCCTAATAGATTATATATCAATTTTTTAAATTTTAAGACTTATATTGAATCAAATAACCTATATAAAATAATATATATTTAATTTAGTTTTAAATTATATTGTGTATCTTCTTTTCAAAAAAATTGATAGGTCGTAGTGCATATGAGTAAGATGAAAGATAAATCACTTAAATGAGAAATTATACATTAATTCTGAACAATTATTAATGTAGTAATTTAGATCAATAAAATGAAAAATAAATACACTATTTTTTTTATTAAAAACATAATTACCTACTATTTTTTTAAAATAACAATCAATAATATAAATAATTAAAAGTATCATATTACTTATTCCAAAGTAAATCTTTCATTCTTTCAAACTTAAACCTCATTGCAGTATGATTTCTTGAAATATTCTAATGGACCAAATTATCAATTTTTGTTTTTGGCCATATTAAGTAGAAGTATTTTTATTTGTATATAACGAAAGCACACATATTAGTATGCTAATTTTTTATTTATTTTTAAACATAAATTTTGATATTAAATGTAAAATTCATGAATATTAGTGAATTATGTAATTTATTTTTAAGTATACAATAGTAATGCAATTTTAATAAAAATATGTAAAGTTTTTCTTTTGAGTAAAGGTGTCAAAGAGGTCTGGTTGGGTCGATAAGGTACGGTCTATTCCATTAATTAAAGTATTGTACTGGCCTATGGAATGTTAGCTAGCGTGTTGTGTCATGCATATACTTGATGCGTATTTTCGCAAGTGTATGAATCGTTCAAGTAATAAAGTGTACAAAAGTACGGATATCGAACCCACAAGGAATGGCGTTACTAAGTACCAAAATTGACTAATCCTAATTTTATTTGAAAACCGAAATGTTGAAATTGTTTAAGAAGCAAATTGACTTAAAACTAAACACAAATGACACAATTGAATGTTGTTCACAAATGATTAAAAATGCTAAGGCATTTGATTTCTCTAAATCAATTCAATCTGATTTCAAGTGATGTTATATGAGAATCAAAGCTAAAAGGGATGGTTGAAAAACCCAAATTTACCTAATACTCTCTCTCGAGTTATATTAGAATTACTTATCTATGAAAACCAATTATATTTCTATGAAGATTTAATCACAAACAAGCACATTACGATTTATGGAATTTCTAGAATAACCACATACATCATGCATTAGGTCTCACACTCGTATTCAATATATGGTATTTATCACGAGAAGCATTCATTACACATCTCCTCTCGATCTCAATATAATACAGAAAATTCTCTAAATCTTTGCGAGAAATTTAAAATCTTTAAGCATGGAAATAAATACTCAACTTGAAAACAATGAACTCATATAACAATAACAAAAGAAATATGATTTTCTTGATTCAACTACATCATAGCCTTAGCAAAAATGAATTAGTTCATAATAGAAATAAGAACAAACATTATCTCAATTGAATCCATGAATAACAAATCAGAATAAAATGTAGAAAATGAAAGCTAAGGAGAAGAGATGAAAAACTCTTGAAGAAGAACACTTGGTAGCAACAATGGTGATAATCCTTCAAGCTTCTCCAAAATTTCTTCTCCAAACTCAGACCTTCTCCTCTCTGCCATCCACTTCTCTCTCTATCTTATGGTTTATATAGATCTAGGGTTTTTGGGGGCAATTTTGGAACAAAACAACATAAAAATGTGTTTTCGGACGAAACTCGCCAGCGGCGACATTATTCTTGCCGCAACGTGATTTCTGGGAAAATTAATATTTTGGTTCCTCTGATTCTCGTAGGCGGCGAGGTGAATTTGGCCGGCGTCTAAAGGTGTCTCGCCGACGATGAAAGGTGTATGGCCGACAACGAGTTTGCATCTGCCAAAACCCGTGCTCTCTGCAAGATTTTTCGCCGGCGGCAAGATTTCCAAATTTTGAAACTTTGTTTTTTTTATTCTCACTCAATCCCGATCATTGACATTTTTGGATTAAATAATCAAATAAACACAATTTTCACACAAATATCAACATTTAAATCATAACAAAAATGCAATAATTTGACCCTTATCAACAACCCCAACTAGCTTCGTTTTAGTCTCTAGCAAGAAAAAAAATCTATGAATAAATTCAAAAGAGACATTAAAAGAAAAATTCAAAGAAAATTTATTCTATTTACAAAATTACATTAAGCGTATGCAATAAGCCTTTAAACCCCTAGGCGGCCCTAGTAGGACGAGTTGTAGTTTCGTGAGGACTTCCAGTGATGATACCCACAAACATCTTACCTATAACTATCCTAACTCAAAACAATAAAATCACACAACAATTAATTTGCACAAATGTCTCAAAAATTGTAAATAGCACATAACACATAGAATAATTAATGTCACCTAAGCTTTAAGAAATCTCAAATGCCAATTTCACTTTTGTTATTGACTCTTAAACATCCATCAAACCACAAACCAATAGCCATAATTCCTGGATAATATTATGCAAAAAATTCACAAACAAAAGGGTGAAATCTCAAACTCTATAGGCTCACTTTTCAAACCTCTCTCCACTAATGAAGGAAAATACACCACTTCGGATCAATAGGACTTTATGAGGCTTGTAATGTTAGGCTTAGGTATTTGGTTAAGAAAGAACGGGAAGTGTCAAATACAAATAAGAGAACTTATTAGATTAAACACAACCAATTAAGTAAAAGAGTAACACCATTAAACCCAAATTATTTCTTCCGATCATATCCCATTTTTCCAAAGATAAACAAAATTCTTCCTCAATCTTTCACCTTAGTACATCCATCACTAACACTCTTTTATTTACTAGAATGTGAAAGCTTCTTTTTTTTAAGACATAACCCCCAACCAATTTCTTAATATATGTGGAAGATATTATTTTATTTTATTTTTTTTATTCCATCCTTACTCCAATTGCTCTTGAAAAGTTTGTGTTCAAAATTAAGTGCTCTTAACAAATAAGGTAGGAATTATATATATATATATTGGCTAAATAAAAGGTAGGTTATAGAAGGCAAAAAGAAAGAAAAATAAGGCTAACAATATATTTAAATAGGCTCAAAGAGGTAACTAGTGATATAAGGATAACAAGGTAGGCTTAAAATGGCACAATCGATCCAAAAATGGCCTACATCATATCCTAAACAATGCAATTCCAAATTATTTTGCCTCAAGAGGTTTTCAAATGAGTTCTAGAGTTTGTTGAGATCACAAAAATGTCCATGAAAAATTCGCACATAAGACTTTTCTAAGCATTTAGACTAATAAACCAAATCATACCACATACCAAAAGAGTCGCCAACTAGGTAAAATCAACATTTGAAATTATCTTTAAACCGAAGCAAAATTTAATATCTTCTAAAAGCTACTTGTTATCACAATCAAACTATTATCATCAACGTGGAAATTAAAACAAGTAAAATACAAATGAGAAAAAAAAAATAAAAATAAGACAATAAAGAAATAAAAGAAATTAAATCAAAATGCAAAAAAATAAATGAAAAATCAAAATTAAACACAAATAAACACACAAACAAAACTACTAAAAATGAAGCGAAGAAAAGATTTACCGTTTACCGTTTATCGTACCCCTAAACAAAACCTTACATTGTCCTCAATGTAAGAAAGAGAAACTGCAAATGGCCATCAACATCACAAAGAGAAAAAGAGCTAGGTGCACCATCACAGTCACAGTAATTTGTTAAATCAAGGGGTTAACAATAAAAGAAAATCAATCATAAAGAAATAAAACACCATTTTTTTTTACCTGCAAGACAAATAAAAAAATAAAATTTAATTAAAAATAAAATTATCATAAAATGAAGTGCAGAATTTAAAATCTAACTAATAATTCACCAAAACTTAAAATTTAAGCTAAAATTTAAAATTTAAAATTGCTAAAATAAAATGAGATAAAAGATGAGAAAAAAAATCTGATGGGTTGCCTCCCATTAAGCGCTTTAAGTTATAGTCATTAGCTAGACTTTCTGTCATTCTTTATTGCGGTTGTTGTAACTCTAGAAAATGTTTCTGCTTGCTAAATTCTTCGTCAAAATATGGCTTCAATCATTGTCCATTCACCTTGAAAGTTCCCTTTGTTTCATGACTGATCTCAACTGCTCCATAAGGAAACACCTTGGTTACTAGAAAAGGTCCTGACCAACGAGATTTTAGCTTTCCCGGAAAAAGTCTGAGACGGGAATTATAAAGCAGCACTTTTATTCCCACCTCAAAGTTTTGCCTCAAAATGTGCTTATCATGCCAAACCTTCGTCTTGTCCTTGTATATTCGGGCATTCTCATAAGCATCATTCCTCATTTCATCCATCTCATTTAATTGCAACACCCTCTTTTAACCTGCTGCCTTAAGATCAAAATTCAGAATTTTAATTGCCCAATATGCCCGATGTTCCAATTCAACTAGAAGATGACAAGCTTTTCCATACACCAATCGGTATAGAGACATACCGATAGGTGTCTTGAAAGCTATCCTATAGGCCCAAAGCGCATCATCTAGTTTCCTTGACCAATCCTTGTGTGAGTTATTGACGGTCTTTTCAAGGATCCTCTTCAACTCTCGGTTTGACACTTCAACTTGTCCACTAGTTTGAGGATGGTAAGGTGTTGCTATCCGGTGTGTTACTCCATATTTCTACAACAAAGCCTCAAATTGGTTATTGCAAAAATGCTTACCTTCATCACTTATAATTGCTCAAGGTGTGCCAAATCTGGAAAATATGTTCTTCTTGAGAAAATTGATCACAACCCTAGCATCATTGGTAGGCAAGACAACTGCTTCCACCCATTTAGAGACATAATCTATACCAACAAGAATGTATTTATTAGAATAAGATGAAGGAAAGGGCCCCATAAAATCAATACCCCAAACATCAAATAAATCAATTATCAAAATATTATTTAAGGGCATTTCATGTCTCCGTGAAATATTTCCGCTCCTTTGGCAATCATCACACATTGAAACAAACTTGAAAGCATCTTTAAACAAGGAAGGCCAATAGAATCCGGATTGCAAAATTTTTGCTGCAGTTTTTGTTCCACCAAAATGTCCTCCAACTTCCTTCGAATGGAAATGACGAAGAATGCTTTCCATTTCTTCCTCCGGCACACATTTTCTAATAATTTGATCTGCACAATGTCTATACAATTAAGGTTCATCCCAAAAATAATGTTTCAAATCAGAAAAGAATTTCCTTCTTTGTTGATAAGACATATGAGGAGGTAAAATTTTCTTGACCAAATAATTTGCATAATCAGCAAACCATGGAGCCGTTCGGATAGCAAGCAATTGCTCCTTAGGAAATGTTTCATTAATTTTTCCTTCAACCTCAAGGTAATCTTCCTCCAACCCGGACAAATGGTAAGCAACCAAATTTCCAGTCCCCTTTTTGTCCCGAATTTCTAAGTCAAATTCTTGCAAGAGAAGAATCCATCTTAGTAATCGCGGTTTGGCATCTTTCTTGGCTAGCAAATACTTAAGAGCAGAATGATCAGTATAAACAATGATTTTAGACCCAATTAAATAAGATCTAAACTTATCAAATGCAAACACTATTGCCAAAAACTGTTTCTCAGTTGTTGCATAATTAAGTTGTGCATCTGTCAATGTACTGCTTGCATAATAAATCACATGCAACAACTTATTCGTCCTTTGGCCCAAAACAGCACCTATAGCATAGTCACTAGCATCACATATTACCTCAAATGGAAGACTCCAATCCGGTGCACAAATTATAGGGGCCGAAGTGAGCTTCTTCTTCAAAAGGTTAAAAGCCTGCAAACAATTAGAAGAAAAATCAAATTGTGCATTTTTAACTAGCAAACTGCAAAGATGTTTTGTTATTTTTGAAAAATCTTTAATAAATCTTCTATAAAACCTAGCATGTCCCAAGAAAATTCTAACGCCCTTTACAGTTGTTGGAGGCGGTAATTTTTCGATCACTTCCACCTTTGCATGATCCACTTCTATTCGCTTTGCTGAAATCCGATGACCAAGAACAATTCCTTCATGAACCATGAAGTGACATTTCTCCCAATTTAGAACTAAATTTGTGTCTTTACAACGCTGCAAGACTAAATAGAGATTATGCAAGCAATTATAAAAAGAATGACCAAAAATAGAAAAATCATCCATAAAAACCTCAATAAACTTTTTGACCATATCAGAGAAAATTGCTATCATGCATCTTTGGAAAGTTGCAAGTGCATTACATAAACCGAATGACATCCTTCTATATGAAAAAGTACCATAAGGGCATGTAAATTTTGTCTTCTCTTGATCCTCTGGTGCAATTGCAATTTGGTTGTACCCCGAATATCCATCAAGAAAACAATAATAAGCATGTCTAGCCAATCTTTTCAACATCTGATCAATAAATGGCAAAGGAAAATGATCTTTTCGGGTGGCATCATTCAACTTTCGATAATCAATACACACTCTCCACCCAGTCACTATCCTTGTTGGAATAAGCTTATTGTTTTCATTTTCTATAACTGTTATTCCTCATTTATTTGGTACACAATGAATTGGACTTACCCAAGCACTATCTGAAATCAGATAAATTACCCCAGCATCCAAAAGCTTAATCACCTTAGCCTTGACCACTTCTTGCATTGTTGGGTTTAAACGCCTTTGTGGCTGAATTATGGGCTTGTAATCCTCATTCATCAAGATTTTATGCTTGCAAACAGAGTTGCTAATCCCTTTGATGTCCACCATTGTCCATCCAATTGCCGCTTTGTGAGTCTGAAGAACTTCTAATAGCTTGTTTTCCTCTTCATCATTCAAAGAATTATTAATAATAAGAGGAAAACCTTGAGAGTCTTCAAGATAGGCATACCTTAGATGGGATGGAAGTGGCTTTAGCTCAATCTTGTTGGCTTCCTTCTTTACCACTAAGGTTAGAGTTTCATTTGTTCCCAACTCCTTGAATGTTCCATCACTCGACAAATATTCATCAAGTGCTGCCAGTAATTCGGAACATTGTCTCACTCCCTCATCTTCCTCCTTAATTGTTGCAGATTTCACAAGGCAAGGTTCTAGTGGTAGCAATGGAGTTCTCTCCTCAAAAGTTTCCGAGATTAACCTATCAGGAGTGTTAATTTGAAAACAAGAATGTACCTCACTTGGAAATTTCATTGCTTCAAAAACATCAAAAGTCACTTGTTCATCTTGCACCCGTAGAATGAGATTTCCTTGCTGAACATCAATCAATGTTCTTCTAGTTACAAGGAACGGTCTCCCCAATATCAACGGTACCTCTCTATCTTCCTCCATGTCAAGCACCACGAAATCTACAGGGAAAATAAATTTGTTAACTTTAATTAAAACATCCTTAATTACCCCTCGAGGATATTTCACCGATCGATCCGCTAATTGTAGAGAGATTGAAGTGGGCTTCACTTCTCCCAGGCCTAGTTTCCTGAAAACAGAAAGTGGCATTAAATTAATGCTTGCTCCTAAATCACATAGGATTTTATCAAAATTGCAACTTCCTATAGTACAAGGTATAGTAAAACTCTCTGGGTCTTTCAATTTCTGTGGTAGTTTTCTTTGAATAACTGCACTGCACTCCTCATTTAGCATGATAGTTTCATAATCTCCCAGCCTCCTCTTCTTTGATAGAATTTCCTTCATGAATTTTGCATACTTGGGCATTTGTTCCAACATCTCTGCAAAAGGAATGTTAATATGCAATTTCATAAAAATTTCCTAAAATTTATCAAATTGATTATCAAGATTTTTCTTATTCAATCTTTGAGGATATGGGATAGGAGGCTCATATTTCGCATTTGGAGAAGGTTGAACATCATGGGATGTTGATGGCTTTTCCTTAGATTCTTCCATCTTTTTCTCTGATTTCCTCTCACATTCAAGTTCTTTATCGCTTCTCAATGTGATAGCCTTTTCGTGCTCTTTGGGATTTATTGTGTCACTAGGCAACGATCCTTGAGACCTTTCTACAATCTGCTTTGAAAGTTGCCCTAGTTGGTTTTGGATGTCCTTGTTGATTGCCTCTTGATTTCTGAAATTTGTTCTTGACTCCTCAATGAACTTTCCCAAAATTCCTTCCAAATCTATTTGTTTCTTCTCTTAGGATTGGTAGGAAGACGATGACGGTTTGAATCCCCCTTGGTTATTTCCCCATGACAAATTTGGATGATTTCTCCAACCTGGATTGTAGGTGTTTGAATATGGGTTATGTTGAGGTCTTTGGAAATTTGAAACATAATTTGCTTGCTCAGCATTTGATGAAGCAAATGGATTTCCAACTTGGCACTCAATAGTATCATGATTTCTACCACATAAATCACATTGTGCAGTTGGTTTAGATTCGAACTGGAATGACAAAGAGTCCATCTTTCTTGAAAGAGCAGCAACTTGAGCCGACAAAGCATTCACTGAATCAATTTAATGCACTGATGCTGGTCTTTTTGCAGTTACCCACTCTGAATGCCACTAATTGTTACTTTCTGCCATAATCTCTAACAACTCATGAGCATCCTCCGGTGTTTTTCCATTTAAAGACCCTCCAGCTACAACATTAATCATTGCTCGATAGTTTGAAACCAACCCATTATAAAATGTAGAGACTTGCATCCAAATTGGTATACCATTATGTGGGCACTTCCTCAACATTTCTTTGAATCTTTCCCAAGCTTCATACAATGATTCTTGGTCATACTGTGTAAAAAATGTGATTTCATTCCTCAATTTTTCCGTCTTAGCAGGAGGAAAGAACTTGGACAAGAATTTCTGAACCAACTCATTCCATGTTGTAACTGATCCTGGTGGTAATGAGTTTAGCCACTCCTTGGCTTTATCCTGAAGTGAAAAAGGAAAAAAACCTCAATCTTACAGCATCTTCAGACACACCATTTATCTTGTAAAGATCACATACCTCCAGAAAGTAAGCAATATGTGCATTTGGATCATCTTTTGACATTCCCCCAAACTGATTTGATTGAACCATTTGGATAAAGAATGGTTTTATCTCAAAGTTATTGGCTTGAACAGTTGGCCTCCTTATACCCGAAGTAGTTCCAGCAACATTAGGCGTAGCATAATCCCTCAAAGCTCTACCATTTCCACCTCCCTCAAGAAATGGTGGATCCATGGCTGATTGTCTATTAGGAGCTGAGGTTGAACGCGTTCTCTCTTAGTTTAGACACCTATATGTTCTATCAATCTCCGGATAAAATGGAAGAAGGTTAAGGCTTCTTGCACGTCTTATACAAAAATCCTACAAACTGAAAATCAACTAGCACAAAAACAACACAAAGTTACCCCTTTTTATGATAAATAAAATAAAAGAGCAAAATAAACAAACTGAAAATTTGCAAGAAATAACTAAAATAAATAATGCAAATGAGTAGCAACAACTCTAAATAAACAACCAATTGATACAACTCAACAAGCTCAATTTAAAACAAAATTGAAAAAGAAACAATGATAAAGCAAATTAACTTCAAATTAAAACTAAGATTAGGTAGTATCGATATTAATAAAATCAAACCACTCCCCAACAACGGCGCCAAAAACTTGATGAGTATTTTCGCAAGTGTATGAATCGTTCAAGTAATAAAGTGTACAAAAGTACAGATATCGAACTCACAAGGAATGACGTTACTAAGTACCAAAATTGACTAATCCTAATTTTATTTGAAAACCGAATTGTTGAAATTGTTTAAGAGGCAAATTAACTTAAAACTAAACGCAAAAAACACAATTGAATGTTGTTCACAAATGATTAAAAACGCTAAGGCATTTGATTTCGCTAAATTAATTCAATCCGATTTCAAGTCATGTTATATGAGAATCAAAGCTAAAAGTGATGGTTGAAAACCCCAAATTTACATAATATTCTCTCTCGAGTTATATTAGAATTACTTATCTATGAAAACCAACTATATTTCTATGAAGATTTAATCACAAACAAACACATTACGATTTATGGAATTTCTAGAATAACCACATACATCATGCATTAGGTCTCACACTCGTATTCAACATACAATATTTATCACAAGAAGCATTCATTACACATCTCCTCTCGGTCACAATATAATGCAGAAAATCCTCTAAATCTTTGCCAGAAATTTAAAAGCATTAAGCATGGAAATAAATATTCAACTTGAAAACAATGAACTCATATAACAATAACAAAAGAAATCAGATTTTCTTGATTCAACTACATCATAACCTTAGCAAAAATGAATTAGTTCATAATGAAAATAAGAACAAAAATTATCTCAATTGAATCCATGAATAACAAATCAGAATAAAATGCATAAAATGAAAGCTAAGGAAAAGAGATGAAAAACTCTTAAAGATGAACACTTGGTAGCAACAATGGTGATAATCCTTCAAGTTTCTCCAAACTTTCTTCTCCAAACTCAGACCTTCTCCTCTCTGCCATCCACTTCTCTCTCTATCTTATGGTTTATATAGATCTAGGGTTTTGGGGGCAATTTTTGAACAAAACGACATAAAAATGTGTTTTCGAATGAAACTCGTCGGCGGTGACATTATTCTCGCTACGACGAGATTTCTAGGAAAATTAAAATTTTGGTTCCTCTGATTCTTGCCGGCGACGAGGTGAATTTGGCTGGTGGCTAAAGGTGTCTCACTGGAGGCGAAAGGTGTATGGCCGGTGGTGAGTTTGCATCTGCCAAAACCTGTGCTCTCTCCAATATTTTTCGCCGACGGCGAGATTCATCTCGCCGCCGGTGGGATTTCCAAATTTTGAAACTTTGTTTTTTTATTCTCACTCAATCCCGATCATTGAAATTTGTCCCAAACTTTTCCAAAATCATGATTTTACCTGAAATTGCACTTTAAACACGAAATTCCCGTGAAATGATATTTGTGGATTAAATAATCAAATAAACATAATTTTCACACAAATATCAACATTTAAATCATAAAAAAATGCAATATTTTGACAATTATCAATACTCTTGACACATAGCGCATTTAGTTTACTATTTTAAAAATTTTCTATTATTTGAAGTCAAACTCTCACCTAACATGTATCAATATTAACTTTATCTACTAAATTATACCTATATTTGATAATATATATATTTCCTACTAATTCATGTAGAATTTAACTTTGAACTAACTTGTCAACTTTTTTCGACCACTTATGGGTTGCTGATGAGCGAAAACCGGGATCGTCGATTCTTGCCAATACTTTGGTTTTAATATTTGTAAAACTCTCGCAAGTGCACGAATCATTTCGTAGAAAATGATAAGTATACTCCCAAGGTCGATCTAAGGAAGGAATGTACGTGGTTTTTAATTTATTATTCAAACTTTTAAAAACGAAATTAAATCCTAAACATCTTGTCACGATATTTTGGGTTTTTGTGTTTTAATCTACATACATAAAAATAAACATAGATTCAATAAACATTTATGCAAATTTTATCATTTATAATGGTGGAGTATTTATGGATATAATAACTAAGTTAATTATGCTTGCTCATATTATTTAGGTTATTAAATATATGAATTGATATTTATTGATTCTCCCTTTTTTATATGAATACCACCTTTGGTGGGGTTAGATAGTCTTTGTTAACTAAACAAATCAATTAACACCTATGAGTGGGGTTGATAACTAATTTGGTTAATTAAATTAATTCATTTTTCTAAGAGATTGAAAATGAACCATTTAAATGCCACCTTTGGTGGGGTTAGACAATTAAAACTTTATTCAAGGTGTCCAAATTAAACCTAAGAATTTAGTTATCCGAGTACTAACTTTCAAGTTTTAAAACCACTACTGAAAACATGTTGTCAATACATTTTCAGATAATAATTCTTATAAAAACTTTTGAAATAGAGCTTCACTCTAACTACCGGGCGATTGTACCAACAAATAAAAGAGCACTACTCTAAATCAGACCGGATAACTAAACCTTAAAATCTAATTTTCAGATTTAAGTTTGTAATGAAAAATAATATATTTCTCTCTAACATTCTTAATATAAAATCTTGAATAAAAATAAAATCAATTCATTTTAAAGATTTTTACCTATTTAATATTTCGCAAGCATAACAACGTTATTATTACATCATGTTTATAAACAGCCAGCACAGTTAAATTTAATCACAGACAAATTAAATATAACATGTAAGAATAAAGCATAAAAAATAACTGTAAAGAAAATAAAATCCTTACAGAACTTCGATGCTATTCCCGTTGCTGGAAAACCTCCAAGCGGAATTTGCACTCCCATTTATTGAATCAAAAAGATAAAAAATTACAAAAACATAACTAGTTCTTCCCAAAAAGGGAAGAACTCTAAAACTAAGAGAAATTAACTAAGAAAAGCTAAAAACTAAGAAACACTAAAAAAAAAATTAAAAACTAAGAAAAGAGAGAAAGAAAGAGAGAAAAGAATGTGTTTTGAGGTGTGTTTAGAAGTGAAGGGAAGAGGGGGTATTTATAGGAGAGGATGGAGAGAAAAAGTAAGTGAAAAAATGTTAAAAAATGTGAAAACGCGGAGTGCAATTACTGAGGTCAATGATGATGTCAGCATGACATCATGAGGGCGGTTGTGTGCAAAAATGGGGCAAAATAGGCATCGGCGCGCGCGGAGGGCAACTGGGCGCGCAGGGGTGCGCACGGAAGGCAAACACTGCACATAGGGGTGCGCGCGGAAGGAGGAGCAATGCGCCCGGGCAGGCGCGGAACTGGGATTGGGCGCGCGCGGGGCTCGACGCGGTTGTGCGGCGCGGCGGCACGATTTTCTCCTTTTTGACCCATTTTGTCCAATTTTTTCATATTTGTTGACCTTTCCCCATTTATTTATTAATATATTTTCGATGTATTGCTTCCAGTATTCCTCTTTGAGTCTTTAAGTTACGTTTTAAAGCCAAAATATCTAAAAAACAATAAAAATACTCGTGATTCCGAAAAAGAAAAATTTATATAAATATATGATAAAGCATATAAATATATATATTTTTAATCAATTAATGTGTATAAAATCATGGTAATTTTAGTGCTTTTTGAGCACTCATCAGTTGCAAACCATGAGCTACGTCATATTGCTTTTTCTGTCTCGCATGTCATGTCATATAGACCCAACGAGCTTAGTGCTTAATAAGCTAATATCTTACCAACCCATTTTGGGATGTCAACATGACAAAGAGGCTATCCTCATCACTTGTTTAAATAATTGTAGAACGTAGTGAGAATTCTTCATCGAAGTTTTGGATTTTTTTACGTGATCAGATTCCAACTAATTAAAATATTTAATATCAATTGTATATTAAATAGCTAAAATTAGAATAAAGTTTCAATTGTGTATGTTTATTATGCAATCAAATGTAATAAATTTAAAATTTTGAATACAAAGTGATAGTTATACTTAAGTTTATTAATTTTTTTATTTTAATAATCATTAAAATAATTATTATTTTATACATATTATATTATATTTTTACAATTAAAATATTAATTTAATGATAAAAATAATATTTTTAATAAAATTATTAAATTTAATTATAAGTTTATGTAAATATATAATATATTTTTAAAGAAAAAAAATAAAGATTGAGGATTGATCAGAAAAAATAAAAAAAGTGATCCTCATCTTTACCCTACTCCTTACGTTATCATTTTACATCGTATTAAAATTAAATTTCTCTCAACACAGAATAAATTGACATTCTTGAACCCGTTTGATACCCAACTAGTGAGTAAAACTAGTTACGTTACGAAATATTTCATTTAATATATATATATATATATATATATATATATATATATATATTATTTGGTATACTTTAGACTTATTAATAATTGTTTTATAATGTAAAAAATATATGTATTTTATTGTGATACATATATTTTTTCACAATAAGAGCAAAAAAAAAGTACTAAAATTTTCAAAATATTTCAAATAAATCAAAAAGATTATTAAAATAATATGTCAAATAATATAATATAAAATAATGTTGAAATTGAAAGAAATATATCATGAAAATCTTTGATGTAGGTAAAAAAATATATAAAATTTATTATTATAGATTGATCGAAGTTATATATTTAAACTAGTTTGACTGTATTATAAATCAAGACATAAGAAATATTATAACATAATATTTATTTATAAATTAAATATGTATATTTAAAACTAAAATATAATAAAATATTTTATGTTGTATTTTTATGTTTTATGCTTTTATTGGTAGCATCAATGATTTAATCCTTAATTATTATACTCTTTTTTTATTATAACAATGAATGGTTAGAATAAACGGTTCTACTAAGTAACAATATCATATTTCATGTACGATTATATCCTAAAAGATATATATGCAAGTTATTTTGAGTCAAATTTTTTTGTTTTATTTTGATTTATCACTCATAATCAAAATAAAATGTGGAAATGGGTAAATTATTGTGAATATCAGTGGCATATTTAGTATTTATATTTAGGAGTAGCATCATATATAAAGTAAACAATAATATTAATTACTTTTCAGCTACTAATTATTTTTAATTGAAACAAGATATTATATGTATCTCATTTTAGTAAAAAATATGTTTAAATTATTGAGTTTTGTTGATATATTAAGAATTAAAAGCATAAAATTTAAAATTTAGATGTATGTATTTTTATATTTTAATAATTAATTTATTTATAATTTTATAAATATTATATTTAAAAAAAATTGTTTATTTAAAGTTAAAATGGGATGTGTATCACTCCTTATATGTGAATTAATCCGTCCCGGAGTATATGACATAAAAACAATTTTACAAAAAATAAGAAAGTTACCTCTTTCTCTACCTAATTATGTCATATCTTGTACCATAATTTTTACTCTTTAGCTTATCTTTTTGAAATTACGGACTCAAAATAAATAAATCCCTCTCCAATCCAAATTTAGGTAGACATAAGATAAATAGACATAATTAGGTAGAGAAAGAGGTAACTTTCTCTCCGATCCATAATTATGTGTAAAAATTATGGATTTAATTAAAACAATTTTTACAAAAATAAATAAATCCCTCCCCATCCCGGAGCATTGAAGATGGATTTATATTAAAATTATGTGTATATATATTTTTAATTAAAATAAGTAATAATTAAAAAATAAATAATATTATTCTTTTAATATATATGTTTTTGTCCGTTTAAATCCTAAGTTCACCGCTACTTGCACCTTTAATAAGTTATATAATGAATTGACTACAATCACATAATTTGTAATACACTTAGATGTTATCCTGTCGTTTAACTAAATCATGTCTTATCTTTTGAAAGTATGGAAATCTAAATAGTGGGGTCAAAGATATTCCTTCGTCTGATAAGACGGTGATTTGTCTTTCTCAAACGAATGAGATGATAAATGCAACGAAATCTATTAATTAATTTTTGATAAATAATTTAATTATTTGATTTGATTTGATTTTTAATTTTTTTAATAAAAAATATGTATTTATTTTCAAATAACATTAAAAAATATATGTTTATTTTAATTGTAAGAAAAATAATATTTTTTTTCTAAAGTTAAAAATAAAATTGTATATATAAAATAAAATTATATTATATAATTAAATTACTATTAATTTAAATGAGTGATACGACGGTAAGCAATTGACAAACTAGGTGGGTGGAATACATCTTTCGTTATAAATTGGGTAAAAGTTTAAACTGATTTTTAAATCATCTATTTATTCACATGACTTGAGTTTTTAACTTCATTATAAAAAAATATATGTTTTTTTTATGTTATATAAAAAAAACATATATGTATATTTTTGAATATAAAAAACCACATGCTTTTTATGTTATACTAAAAATAACATATATGTACGTATCAGAGGGAATAAAAAAAATTATAAGATTTTATTCTCTCAATTTGGTTTTTTTTGTTTTAGATTTAGGAGATTTTATTTAACTTAATTTTGTGAATTTATCAACTCAAAAAACCAAAAATACATAAAACTCAAAATTTAAAATCAAAATCAAAATGATGAGTTAAAAATATGGTAACATTCAATGATTTTTGTAACTTTAAAGTTTATTAATTAAATAAATTTTCATTTATCACTTAGATTACTTAAATTTCAAATTTATCAAAACGATTATATTACTTTAATGCATGACTCTACGACACATTCTAAACTAAAACATAAAGTAAAGACTTACTTTGATATCATTTTGCTCCGGTGCAATATACCTATTAATATTCAATTTATTACATTTAAAATTAGGACAAAAATGTGAAAAATATTAAAATTCTCAAAATATTGAACGTAATATAAATTATAAAAACAAGTAAAAAAGGGAGTAATTTTTTAATATTTTTTATCACATTTTATGAATTGTAATTTTTTTAAGTATACTAATGTAGCACATATTTAGAATATTTTTAATTTTCTCTTTTATTTTCGCAATAATAGTGGATTATTATAATGTTCGTGAATTTTTTGATTTTCTTTATAATTTTTAATTTCATTAACTCTTTCACATATAAGTTTTAATCTAATGAAGGAAGGATTTGAAAATGAATTGAACTTAGTTTGAAATTCTATTGGTTGGCAATAAGAATGATCGATTAATTTGAGTATTTATGATTGTTTTATATGTAAATGTTTCATAGACATACTTGAGGTCTCAACAAACTCTAAAACTTATTTTGAAATAAACTCAAGATGAAATTATAGAATATACAATGCTTAGGAAATAATTAGGTTATTTTTAGATCGTCTCTGTCTTTTCATGCTAACCACGTGCATATTTATCACTAATATCCCTTTCAAACTTATATGAATTATAAAACTTTTTTTCTTTAACATGCTATAACTTACCCTTTTATGAAATCTCTATGAAGAATGTATGAAAATTTTAAAAAATAATTTGAGGGTCAACCCAAAAGAATATTGAAAATAATAGGTTGGAATTGTATGAAATTAATTTTGAATAAAAATGATAAAATGTTGATAATACAATTTTGTATCTCTTTAGTTATAAAAAAAATTGAGAAGAGAAAAACAAAATAAATATCAAATGAGGAAAAAAAGAACAAAAGAAAAAGGAAGAAAAAAGAGTTTATTGATATTTAATGCAATTTGAAATTATAGTGTACTTAGTTACGGATGTGAAGATAAATGCTAGTTGAATGATATAGATAATATATGTAGTTATTTTAGAACTTAAAATGGTAATGTTTGATAACTTTGATAATCCCACATTTTCACCTAACTTTTTAATTTTAATAAAGACTTATTGATCTAAAGTAATATGATTATTCTATATTAGTGGAGACTGAATTGAAAGATAAGACTATGATGTTTGTGATTACAATGCTTACATAGTTAACAATAATTTTGTTCTATGAATATCATACATAAGATTATTTGGTATGAATATTATATGATTGTGGTTAGATAGATTTCTAAGAGTTGACCACAAAAGTGAAATTAATATTTGAATTACTTTTATTGGCAATCTTTGATGTAAATGTATAATTGATTCAATAGTTAATGTTTTTATTTATTTATTTATTTTTATTTCTTTGAGTTAGTTTAATTTAATTTAGTTGTAATGTTTGTGGGTATCATCACTGAAAACCTTCATGAGTCTATAACTCATCCATTAGGGCATCCTAAGAATTTAAAGGCTTGATGCATATGCTAAATATAATCGCGTCAATCTACGAAAATAATTTAGGTTAGTTTAGAATTTAATTATTTATTTCCTTTTAAAAAATAATTTAGCACTCATATTGCTATGGACTAGCTATAAGTTGATTGAGGGTAGTGATACGTGCCTAAAAAGTACACATATATTGTGATTTATTGAAATTAAAAGAATAAATTAGATTTTAATATTGAGTTTTAACCTAAGTATTTTATAAATTATATTTTTAGAATTATAAGATATTTTTTTATGTATTTCAGATATTAGACTTAAAAATTCAAATGATAAAAGACCAATCAAATCTCACAATTAAAGATGCATCAATGAGTGATTAAATATGCATTGTGACACATCGCTCTCGGTTGGAATCTCACATAACTGAAAACAAAGTCGTGCCACCACATGAGTCAACGTGCATCACGGCCCGCAAAGATGGATTTTCATTTCAATGCCTGATTTCAAGAACATGTTTATCCAAAAGGTTCCAGATATATGAGATTAACATTTTAATTGTTTTATACATCTTAACCCATAATCCTAACTACGTTTTAATTATATGAGCTATTGTATACAAATGCATTTGAAGAGCTCGAGAAGATGGCGGATGCATCTTTAAATGAGAAATCCATCAAGGTAATGGACAATTTTGTTAGTGTGTTATTAGTCCTTTTTTTGTTTGTGTGCATGTGAAAACCATAGACTACTATTATTTTATTTTATTATTTTCCTTTCATATTTATTTATTTGTTAGAGGTAGAGGATGACTATTTATCCCAAGCTTTTAATATAATTATATTTTTCCTGAGGTAATTTTATGAGATTCGTAGGATGTAGAAAAACATGTACCTTTTATGATACCTAGTCAAGTTGATGATGCTATCAAACATCGGGGTTTCATTTCATATGAGCTCAAAGATGTTCAATACAGGCATCCTAATGATAGATTGAATGATTGGAAATAAGTTATGGAAGAATTAAAACTTGACCACTTTTGAAGACTGAGTCTGTCTGTTGCATGGATTGCGGTACTCTTTTTTGCCATCAGGTAATAGTATTTTTCTATGAATCACCATGCATGTATTTTTAGCTGAAATTCACAAGGGAAGTTTATCCGAATTTTACAGTGGTATATTCAACTTGGTTAAACACTCATGACAAATATACAATTGAGATGAACATAAATAAAAATATTAACGAATCACTGACTTTAAATATATTTGAAAACTAATCATCGATGATCACAGATTAACATGTCTTTTTATAAGATTTATTTAAAATTATATTTATTATTTAATTTAAAAAATTAAAATTTTAACATAATAATTATCAATATATTATTTAAAATATTAATATTATCTTTAGAGAAAAACGGTTATATTTTTAGGAAACCTCACTCAACTTACCGGAGAAAGAGCAAATTTAAGCTCCAAAACAAGTCTTATACAAATCCAACAAAAAATACTTATTTTTATTTATTTTTTGCTAAACAAAAAAGTAAAAAGAATTGAAAAAGAGACCTAAGAATAAAGATTTAAGATCTCTCTTCGAGAATATAATTGGTAGAATTCTCTTCAAAACATGGTTTATTCCACCTATATTTTTCTTCAACTTTACTCTTTCTTGCTTATCACTATCATTCTGTGAGTTCTATTATTAGAATGTGATTTTTTAGATTTTATTATTCATATTATCTTATTAAAATCAAAATAAATAAAAATTAAAAAATGGAAAAGGAACCACTTAGATTTTATTATTCATATTAGCTTATATTTTTGAAATTACCGACTCAAAATAAATAAATCCCTCTCCAATCCAAATTTCGACTAGAGCCCAACAAAGCCGACTTAATAGTTCGGCGGTTGGCCATTGTACGCATCTAGTTCAGCATATGGAATTTACAAAGAAGTTGTGGTTTGCTTAATAGTTTCCTCTCGTATATACAACTCACATCAATTTCTTTTTTCCTTTTTACAAAATATTAGGACGATTTTAACTCGTGTGAGACGGGGGTATTAGTCAATTGTATCTCTATAAATAAAAATTTAAATATAATAGCTATAAAATTATAACATTTAAAACTTATTATAAATTTAATAATTTAAATATATTTATATTAAAATTATGTATATATATTTTTTAATTAAAATAAGTAATAATTAAAAAATAAATAATATTATTCTTTTAATATATATATTTTTTGTCCGTTTAAATCCTAAGTTCACTGCTAGTTGCACCTTTAACAAGTTATATAATGAATTGACTACAATCACATAATTTGTAATACACTTAAATGTTATCCTGCCGTTTAACTAAATCCTGTCTTATCTTTTGAAAGTATGAAAGTCTAAATAGTAGGGTCTAAGATATTCCTTCGTTTTATCATACGATGATTTGTCTTTCTCAAACAAATGAGATGATAAATACAACGAAATCTATTAATTAATTTTTGATAAATAATTTAATTATTTGATTTGATTTTTAATTTTTTTAATAAAAAATATGTTTTTATTTTCAAATAACATTAAAAAACACATGCTTATTTTTATTGTAAGAAAAATAAATATTTTTTTTTCTAAAGTTAAAAATAAAACTACATATATAAAATAAAATTATATCATATAATTAAATCAGTATTAATTTAAATGAGTGATACGATTTTAAGCACTTGAATAATGCTATTTTGTTTTTGGTTTTACTAGTAACGCATAAATACTCCAACTTGAAATTTTCATTTTTTATTTTTATTTTACGAAAAAAATGAATATAAGAAATATTAAAGTCAACAAAAATCATAGATTTTTGAATCTCAAAAGGTTAATTCAATCATGAAAATAATAACACTCCTTATAAAGTATAACATATCATTAAACTTAATCAATGCGTGTTATTATTCTTAACGTTCTCCCTCAAAGTGATGATATTTATCTCTTAAAAAGCTAATTATTTTATATTTTTAATTTATTTTATTATATTTTATTTTATTTTAATCACTTACTTTTTTTATTTTTACAAGGCTCTTTTCATTTTATTTTTTAAAGATAATGTTTAAAGTTTTTGGCCGAATCAATTAAAAATGCCTAAACAGAATGGGGCAAGACAAGTACACTTCTTATCAATTTTATCTTTATATTATATTTAATTAATTTATTATTTTATAAAAGAATAAAATATTTACAAAATAAATTTAAATTAAGAAATAATTAATATAACTTAATTAGAAATCAGTACCTAAAATAAAATCTGGTATGAGACGTGGATTTCACCTGCATGATTAAAGTACAACATGAAATTTTATTTATAAAAAGGTTTATGATATTCAATTGAATCTAAAAGCTTTTCTTTGTACTACAAATTCATTTAGGATCGCCAAACAGAGAAGGTTTGAAGGAGAGTTTCACCTACATGATTAAAGTTTTAAAAAATACTTTGGATGTTGGTACTTGATACTACCAATTGATATTATTTGCAATGGGTTGTGAACATCAAATTAGGTGGAGCCAAACACCAAAATGAAGTTCGGATTGAAAGAATATGTCAAAATAATCATATATTTAGTTCCCACAGTCCCAATTCAAAATCAGAATAGTTATTAGATTTTACTTTTTTTTTTAATTTTATGAATTTATCAACTCAAAAAACCAAAAATACAGAAAATAAAAAAATTATGAGATTTTATTCTCTCAATTTGTTTTTTTTTTGTTTTAGAATTATGAGATTTTATTTCTCTTAATTTTATGAATTTATCAACTCAAAAAACCAAAAATACATAAAAAAAAAACTTAAAATCAAAATCAAAATAATGAGTTAAAAATATGGTAAAGAAAAAAGTATATAAAATGTTTTCAAATAATAATAATAACACTAAATGGTTTTTACAACTTTAAATTTCATTTATCGCTTAGACTACATAAATTTAAAATTTATCAAAACGACTATATACTTTAATGCATGACTTTACCACACATTTTAAACTAAAACATAAAGTAAAGATTTACTTTGATATTATTTTATGAATTGTAATTTTTTTAATTATACTAAAGTAGCACATATTTAGAATATTTTTGATTTTTTCTTTTATTTTCAAAATAATAATCAATTATTATAATGTTCATGAATCTTTTGATTTTCTTTATAATTTTCAATTTCATTAACTCTTTCACGTATAAGTTTTAATCCAATTAAGGAAGAATTTGAAAGTGAATTGAACTTAGTTTGAAACTCTATTGGTTGGTGATGAGCGAAAACCGGCATCGTCGATTCTTGCCAATACTTTGGTTTTAATATTTATAAAACTCTCGCAAGTGCACGAATCATTTCGAAGAAAATGATAAGTATACTCCCAAGGTCGATATAAGGAAGGAATGTATGTGGTTTTTAAATTATTATTCAAACTTTTAAAAATGAAATTAAATCCTAAACATCCTGTCACGATAGTTTGGTTTTTGTGTTCCTAATCTAATAACATAAAATAAACATATATACAGATTAATTAAATATAATCTAATAACATAAAAATAAACATAGATACAAATTCAATAAATAATTATCTAAAAATAAACATATATACGGATTCAATAAATATTCATGCAAATTTTTATCATTTATATCAGCGGAGTATTTAGGGATATAATAACTAAATTAATTATGCTTGCTCATATTAACTAGGTTATTAAAGATATAAATTGACATTTTATTGATTCTCTCTTTTTTATATAAATACCACCTTTGGTGGGGTTAGATATTCTTTGTTAACTAAACAAATCAATTAACACCTATGGGTGGGGTTGATAACTAATATGCTTAATTAAATTAATTCCTTTTTCTAAGAGATTGAAAATGAACCATTTAAATGCCACCTTTGGTGGGGTTAGACAGTTTAAACTTTATTCAAGGTGTCCAAATTAAACCTAAGAATTTAATTATCCGAGTACTAACTTTCAAGTTTTAAAACCACTATTGAAAACATGTTGTCAATACATTTTCACATAATAATTCTTATAAAAACTTTTGAAATAGAGTTTCACTCTAACTACCGGGCGATTGTACCAACAAATAAAAGAGCACTACTCTAAATTAGACCGGATAACTAAACCTTAAAATCTAATTTTCAGTTTTAAGTTTGTAATGAAAAATAATATATTTCTCTCTAACATTCTTAATATAAAATCTTGAATAAAAACAAAATCAATTCATTTTAAAAATTTTCACCTATTTAATATTTCGCAAGCATAACAACGTCGTTATTACATCATATTTACTAAACAGCTAGCATAGTTAAATTTAACCACAGACAAGTTGAATATAACATGTAAGAATAAAGCATAAAAATAACTGTAAAGAAAATAAAATCCTTACAGAACTTCGACGCTATTCCCGTAGCTAGAAAACCTCCGAGCGGAATTTGCACTTCCATATATTGAATCAAAAATCTAAATTATTACAAAAACATTACAAGTTCCTCTCAAAAAGAGAAGAACACTAAACCTAAGAGAATTGAACTAAAAACTAAGAGAAAAACTAAGAAAAGCTTAGAAACTTAGAAAGAAACTAAGAGAAACTAAAAACTAAGAAATGAGAGAAAGAAAGAAGAGAGAAGTGAGTTTTGAAGGTGTGGTTTGAAGTGAATGGAAGGGGGGTATTTATAGGTGAGGATGGAGAGAAAAAATGAGTAAAAAAATGTTAAAAAAATATTAAAAAATGTAAAAACGCGTATTGGACTTGCTGATGTCATCAATGACGTCAGCATGACGTCACAGGGGCGGCTGCACGTGAAAAATGGGGCGAAAACGCGTTGGGCGCGCGGATGGGCGGCTGCTGGGCGCTGCGCGCGCGCGCTGGGGCTGTCGCTGCGCGCAGCTCGGCGCGCGTGAACAGTGCCAGCGCGCGCGGGCGCGCGCGGGATGGGGCGCTGGGGCGCGCTGGGGCGCGCGCGGCTGGGCGCTGGGGCGCTGGGCTACGCGCACGGCCGGGCTGCGACGCGCGATTTCCGTCTTTTTGACATTTTTGACCTTTTCGACCCATTTCGTCCGATTTTTCCATGTTTGTTGACCTTTTCTCACTTATTTATTGATATATTTGTGATGTATTGCTTCAAATATTCCTCTTTAAGTCTTTACATTGCGTTTTTAAGCCAAAATACCTGAAAAACAATAAAAATACCCGTGATTCCGAAAAAGACAAATTTATATAAATATATGATAAAACATATAAATATATGTATTTTTAATCAATTACAGTACATAAAATCATGGTTATTTTAGTGCTTTTTGAGCACTCATCTAGCTAGAAGTTCGTTGAGTGTAGTGATACGTGCTTACAAAGTACACATATCTTGTGATTTATCAAAATTAAAAGAATAAATTAGGTTTTAATATTGACTTTTAACCTAAGTATTTTATAAATTATATTTTTAGAATTATAAGATATTTTTTTTATGTATTTCAAGTATTTTAGACTTAAAAGATTCAAATGATAAAATACCAATCAAATCTCACAATCACGGACATAATTGTCATACAATTGAGGACTTAAATGCAAACATTTATATAAGATACATTAAAGAATGGTCAAAATATTAAATTTTCAAAATTAAAGGTGCTTTGAGGCATGATTAAATATGCATTGTGACACGTCGCTCTCGATTGGAATCTCACAGAACTTAAAACAAATTCGTGCCGCCGCATGAGTCAATGTGGCTCATGGCCCGGAAAGACGGATTTGCATTTCAATGCTTGATTTCAAGAACATGTTTATCCAAAAGGTTCCAAATATATGGGATTAACATTTTAATTGTTTTATACATCTTAACCCATGATCCTAACTATGTTTTAACTACAAGTAATTCTTTTAATATAAATATGTAGTTAGGGTTAACAACAAAAAAGGCATAGATTAAATAGATTGTAGACATAGAAATTTATAGAAAATATATAAGTCTCTTTATTTATTTATTTTTGTTATCTATTATTTTAATTATGATTCTGCTTAGTTAATTTATTTATGTGATTATGGATAAATTTTAAGCCCTAAAATATGATTTTAATTAATAAAATATTGATGATTTTTAGATTCAATCCTTAATTTCTAATGTGTTGGATTCTATGTTTAAATTTCAAAATTATGTATGTATGAATTAGAGTAGCTAACTAGTTTATTGCATATATATGTTCAAGAACATGTTTATCCAAATTTTTCTATGAAATTATATTAACATTTTAATTGTTTTATACCCCTTCATCTCTAATCCTAACTACATTTTAATTATATGTAATTATTTCACTATAAATATATAGTTAGGATTAACAACAAAAAAATCCATATATTAAATAGATCGTAGACATAGAAATTTATAGAAAATATATAGATCTATAGAGAAATCAAAGGTTTGAGACAAGATAGAATTCAAATAGTTTATTATTATTAGTTTTTTCAAAAAATTAAAATTAATTTTTATTTTTATTTTTCTATATTAGTTTACTAACTTATTTTTTTTCATTTTATTTTTATTTATTTTTGTTTATTTTTGTTTCATAGTTTATTTATTATTACTTTTTGTTTGTGTTGTTTAGTCGTAATGTGAACATTAATATGGGGTGATGATGCATTACCATCAAATTACTTTTGTTATTTATTTTTGCTTATTTTTATGATTCATCTTCATGTTCTTTCGTAACACTATACCTTAAAATAACGTTATAACCTTGATAAAAACCTATTAGTCTAAAGTAGTGTAACCATTCTATATTAGTGAAGAGTGAATTAAAATATAAGCCCTTGGGGTTTTTGATTAAAATTCTTACACTCAAAAATTCTCAAATTTTTGTTTCTAATTTCTTTAACTTGATTATTACATTGCTACTGAGAGTTATTTATAGAAATAACAAATAAATCTAAGCCATACAATCTAAACCTACCAAAACAATCTAAACCATACACTTATCTTCTTACCTAACTCATTGATTTTCTTCTTCCCACCAACCATGAGTTGTATCCTTATCAATCCAGATCATCACCATAGAAGCTTCCATGAGCTGGACTTCAAATGGGCTAGAATATTTCAAAGTTTGTTTTTGATTTCTTTGGGCTTGTAAACAAGTTTACAAACCAACACTCCCCCTTAAACTTGTTTTATGATGCCAAGCAAATTTCTCAATCTGACAAAGTCTTCTTGCTTGAGCGGTTTAGTGAAGATGTCGGCAATTTGATCTTGTGATTTTACGTATTCGAGTTGTACATCCTTTCTTGTGATGCACTCCCTGATGTAATGATATCGAGTATCTATGTGTTTGCTTCGATCATGGAAAACATGATTTTTGGCTAAGGTAATGGTTGACTTATTATCGACAAAAATTTTGGTTGGCTCTTCTTGTGTCATACTTAGCTTCTTTAATAAGTTTCTCAGCCAAATTGCATGATAAACACATGAGGTAGCTGCTACATATTCTGCTTTACAGCTAGACAAGGTGACAATTGGTTGCTTTTTCGACATCCATGTAAAAGTAGTATCTCCCATGAAAAATACAAATCCGAAAGTACTTTTTCGATCGTCTATATCTCCACCAAAATCACTATCACTATATCCAACAAGCTTGTAATCATTAGAAGCCGAATAGAGCAAGCTAAAATTAATTGTACCTTTTAGATAGCGTAGGATTCTTTTTGCAGCTTTGAAATAGATGATTGACAGTTTCTCCATATAGCGGCTAATCAATCCAACAACATACAGGATGTCAGGCCTTGTGCACGTGAGATAACGCAGACTTCCAACTAAACTTTTGAAAAATGTTGGATCCACACTTTCACCATCTTTATGCTTGGATATTTTGATTCCATATTCCACTGGTGTGTTGATCGGCTTGCAATCGTTCATCTTGAACTTCTTTAGTATCTCCATTGCATAGCGTTCTTGAGAGATGAATATGCCTTCTTCCTTTTGCTTCACTTCAATTCCAAGGTAGTATGCCATTAACCCGATATCTGTCATTTCAAACTCTTGGGTCATCACCTTCTTAAAATCGTCAAATAGCTTTGGATTACTTCCGGTGAAGATGAGATCATCTACGTATAGACAGACGATTAGAATATCGCCATCTTCAATCTTGACGTAGAGTCAATGTTCATAGGGACACTTCGTGAAGTTGTTTTCCAGAAAGTACTTGTCGATGCGGTTATTCCATGCTCTTGGCGCTTGCTTTAATCCATAAAGAGCTTTCTTCAACTTCAACACCTTGTCTTTGTGACCTTTTGCTTCATAGCCTGACGGTTGCTTAATATAGACTTCTTCTTCAAGGACTCCATTTAGAAAAGCAGATTTTACATCCATTTGATGTATCTTCCACTTATTTTGAGCTGCCAAAGAAATGATTAGTCTTATAGTTTCTAATCGAGCAACAGGAGCAAATACCTCATCATAGTCAATTCCAGCCTTTTGACTATATCCTTTTGCTACTAGCCTTGCCTTGTGCCTTTCAAACTCTCCTTTAGCATTCCTCTTTGTTTTGTACACCCATTTAACACCTATTGCCTTATGCCCATTGGGAAGTGAAACAGATTCCCATGTGTCATTCTCAATTGCATTGATTTCTTCGTCCATCGCATCTCTCCACTTCTTCTCTTGTACCGCTTCTTGAAAACTCACTGGTTCATAATCAGCAAAGAGATAGAATAAGTTAAGATTATCTTTTCGTTCTATTACCTCATAAAGATCTTGGAGATTTCGTGTACGTGTCACGGCTCTTTCACTTCCACTCGAAGATGATGAAGGTGACGGGTCTTTATGAGTGGTTGGCATTGGTGAAGTAGGTGGAGTCATTGGCTCTTGTTAAATTTCTATAGGTTGCTCCCTCATTGTCTACTCATCTTCTTTAAACTGAGGAAAGAAATTGAAGTTATCTGCATGAGAGTTAAAATCCCATTCTCCTTCTTCGTCGAATACCAGATCTCGACTTATCACAATCTTCTTATTGTGTGGGTTGTACAACTTATATCCCTTTGAATTAGCATCATAACCAATGAAGATAAAACTCTCACTTTTATCATCAAGCTTCGTTCTTCTCTCATCCGGTACATGAACATGTGCTATACTTCCAAAGACTCTTAGGTGGGAAATATCAGGCTTTCTTCCACTCCATGCCTCTAGCGGTGTCTTTCCCCATACACTTCTTGTTGGAGATCGGTTTGACAAGTAAATTGCACATGCTACTGCTTCTGCCTAAAACTCTTTGGGTAGTTTCTTGCTTTTGAGCATACTTCGTGCCATGTTGAGGATTGTTCGGTTTTTTCTTTCCACTACACCATTATGTTGGGGGGATCTTGGCATTGTTAAAGATCTATGAATTCCATTTTCTTCACAGAACTCTTGAAACTCCTTGGATGTAAATTCTCCACCTCGGTATGATCTCATGGCTTTGATTTTTCTACCGCTTTCTCTCTCCACTATAGCTTTGAACCTTTTGAATACTTCAAAAACTTCTGATTTCTGTTTCAAGAAATATACCCAAGTTTTTCTTGAAAAATCATCAATAAAAAGAAGAAAATAGTTACTGTTACCGAGAGAGCTAGGCTTGATCGATCCGCACACATCAGTATAGATTAGCTCGAGTGGATTCTTGGCTCTTGAGTCTGACTCCTTTGGAAAGCTTTTTCTGAATTGCTTCCCGAGTAGGTACCCTTCACAAAGTTGATCAGGATGGTTAATGCAAGGTAGTCCCTTCATCATCTCCTTCTTAGACAACAGCTCCAATCCTCCAAAATTGAGATGTCCAAATCGAAGATTCCATAGCCACGATGCATCTTTATAGAATGCTTTCAAACACTTTGCAATGTCATTTTGTATGTTGATCAAGAACATTCTATTCTTTGACATCAGTACGTTAGCAATGAGGTTATTGTTATCATCTTTTATAGAAATATTATAATCCTTCATATGAATATCATAATCTTTCTCTAACAGTTGTCCTAAACTTAAGATGTTACTTTTCATATTTGGGACATAGTAAACATTGGAAACAAATTGATGTTGCCCATCTTTCAAGCGAATAAGAATGTTACCTCTTCCTTTCACTGCTACGTTTGAATCATCTCCAAATGAGACATTTCCACTTACTGACTCATCTAGTTCCACGAACATGTCTTACCTTCCACACATATGATTGCTTGCACCGCTGTCAAGATACCAGGCATTTGATAGACTACTATCACTCTCCTTCCGTGCTAGAAAAAGATTTTTTTTCTCATCGGTCTTCTCCTCTATGTAGTTGATTTCTCATCTACTTTATTATTAGGAGCTCTACATTCTGAAGCATAATGTCCAAATTTCTGACAATTATAGCATTGAACTTGAGATTTTTCATACCTTAAGTTCATATTACCTCTTCCACGATTTTGTGTTGAGCTTTTTGCTCTTTCAAAGTTGTTGGAATTGTTGTTGTAATTCCAACCTCGTCCACGGCCTCTAGCTCTACCTCGGCCACGTTGGTTTCTGTCATTACCTTGGCTTTCATGCTTATCCTTGAATTGCATTTTGAAGAGTTGCTCAGTGATCCCTTGCTTCTTCTTATGTTTTTCTTCATATGCTTGTAATGACCCATTGAGTTCATCAATGGTCATTTCTTCCAAATCTTTTGTTTCCTCAATTGTTACAACGATGTGTTCAAATTTGGAATCTAATGAACGAAGTATCTTTTCCATTATTCTAACATCTCCCAACATCTCACCGTTTCTTTTTAATTGATTAAAAATAACTGCGACTCTCGAGAAATAATCAGAAATAGATTCGAAAGTTTTCATATGTAGAGATTCAAACTCACCTCTTAGTGTTTGGAGACGAACCTTCTTCACTTTCTCGGCTCCTTTGAAATAAATTTGAAGCTTATTCCACGCTGCTTTGGAAGATGTTGCATCTGAAATCTTCTCAAACCCATCATCATTTAAGGCTTGATAGATAAGAAAAATGATTTTCTTGTCTCTCTTTCTCAAATCCTTCAAAGATTCTTTTTGCACTTGCGTTAGAGTAGCTTCATCGTCTAGCTCACTTAAGCCTTTCTCTAAGACTTCCCACACCTCATGTGCACCCAAAAGAGCTTTCATGTTGATACTTCAATTATCATAGTTGTTGTTGTTCAGTATCGGGACTTGAAATGATGACATACCTCCACTTGAAATAACTCTCAATATAGTGAGAATTTGTAAATTTTGATTGCACAGATGGATTCAGAACGTCAAAAAATCTTAGGAGAAACTCCAGGAAAAATTCTAAATTTTTTGGTCAACAGTCAAAGTCAACTTTTCGGTCAACATGTTTCACGGCTCTGTCAACTCGGCTGACTCAATGAGTTAACTCACTTTCTGGTAGAAACTTCCAGAAGATCGTGGCGGCGCGTCCGAACTCCGATCGGGATGATTCTTGCAGCATTGGATTTGTCTCGTCAAGAGCTTCGATTTGATATACAATAGTGTATATTTATATTTCCAACTACAGCTCTGATACCACTTTGTTAGAATATTATGGATCAAAACTCAAGAACAATTTTCCAGAAACACTTAAAAATTCTCAAATTTTTGTTTCTATTTTCTTTAACATAATTATTAAATTGCTACTGAGAGGTATTTATAGAAATAATAAATAAATATAAGTTTGTTCACTTATTTTCTTACTTAACCCATTGATTTTCTTCATCCCACCAACCATGAGTTGTATCCTTATCAATTCAGATCATCACCATAGAAGCTTCCATGAGCTGGACTTCAAATGGGCTAGAATATTTCAAAGTTTGTTTTTTATTACTTTGGGTTTGTAAACAAGTTTACAAACCAACACACCTTATCTTTAAACTTTCTTTCTTGTTTCTTTCATTTTAATTAGTTGAATAGCTATCAACTTTTACCAGCTGCACAATATGGTTACTAGTATAAAAAGATGCTTAATTATATTCCAAATGCTGAAGATATATAGAGGTCACCAAGAAGTAAGGAGGTCTCTCTCTCTCTCAAAATCAAAATTCAAAAACATGAGAATGAATTATAATGTAAGACTATCCATGTTGTTACGAGTTAACGCCCTTGTTGTTGTATTCATGCTACTCCATCAAACTTGCTTGGGGAAGTATAATCATCTTTGTCCTGCTTCATCTTGTGGAAATATCCCCAATATTAGCTATCCTTTCCGGCTTACAACTGATCCAGAATACTGTGGAGTAAAGGAATATCCCAGCCTCTCATGTGAGAACAAGAGACTAGTTTTGTACCTACCGTATTTTGGAAGGTTCTTCGTTCAAGCAATCTATTACAGTTACGAAACCATCCGTATTCTGGATTCCAACCTTGAAAAGGATAATATCCCCTTGTTTGATCCATATTTTCTCCTGATCTCATCACAGCTTATGATTTTAGTGAGCTGTGAAGGTGCAGTGAATTTATCTTCTCATTACCCAGATGATATAGAGTTTGTTCCTTATAATTGCAATAACAATACAATGAGTGATTCCAAATTAGGCCATCACAATTCATATCTCATGTTGGGTGACCAACATGTCTCTTACTTACTGATGAGCGAAAACCGGCATCGCCGATTCTCGCCAATACTTTGGTTTTAATATTTATAAAACTCTCGCAAGTGCACGAATCATTTCGTAGAAAATGACAAGTATACTCCCAAGGTCGATCTAAGGAAGGAATGTGTGTGGTTTTTAATTTATTATTCAAACTTCTAAAAAACGAAATTAAATCCTAAACATCCTGTCACGATATTTTGGGGTTTTGTGTTTTTAATCTAATTACATAAAATTAAACATAGATTCAATAAAAATTCATGCAAATTTTATCATTTATAATGGCGGAGTATTTATGGATATAATAACTAAGTTAATTATGCTTGCTCATATTATCTAGGTTATTAAAGATATGAATTGATATTTATTGATTCTCCCTTTTTTGTATGAATACCACCTTTGGTGGGGTTAGATATTCTTTGTTAACTAAACAAATCAATTAACACCTATGGGTGGGGTTGATAACTAATTTGCCTCATTAAATTAATTCCTTTTTCTAAGAGATTGAAAATGAACCATTTAAATGCCACCTTTGATGGGGTTAGACAGTTTAAACTTTATTCAAGGTGTCCAAATTAAACCTAAGAATTTAGCTATCCGAGTACTAACTTTCAAGTTTTAAAACCACTACCGAAAACATGTTGTCAATACATTTTCAGATAATAATTCTTATAAAAAATTTTGAAATAGAGCTTCACTCTAACTACCGGGCGATTGTACCATCAAATAAAAGAGCACTACTCTAAATCAGACCGGATAACTAAACCTTAAAATCTAATTTACAGGTTTAAGTTTGTAATGAAAAATAATATATTTCTCTCTAACATTCTTAATATAAAATCATGAATAAAAACAAAATCAATTCATTTTAGAGATTTTTACCTATTTAATATTTCGCAAGCATAACAACGTCATTATTACATCATGTTTACTAAACAGCCAGCACAGTTAAATTTAACCACAGAAAAATTAAATATAACATGTAAGAATAAAGCATAAAAATAACTGTAAAGAAAATAAAATCCTTACAGAACTTCGACGCTATTCCCGTTGCTGGAAAAACTCCAAGCGGAATTTGCACTCCCATTTATTGAATCAAAGAGCTAAAATATTACAAAAACATAACTAGTTCTTCCCAAAAGGGAAGAACTCTAAATCTAAGAGAAATTAACTAAGAAAAGCTAAAAACTAAGAAAACATAAGAAAAACTAAGAAAAACTAAAAAGAGAGAAAGAAAGAAGAGAGAAGTGTGTTTTGAAGGTGTGATTTGAAGTGAAGGGAAGGGGGGTATTTATAGGTGAGGATGGAGAGAAAAAATGAGTAAAACAATGTTAAAAAAATATTAAAAAATGTAAAAACGCGTATTGGAATTGCTGATGTCATCAATGACGTCAGCATGACGTCACAGGGGCGGCTGCACGTGAAAAATGGGGCGAAAACACGTTGGGCGCGCGGAGGGGGGCTGCTGGGCGCGCTGCGCGCAGCTCAGCGCGCGTGAACAGTGCCTGCGCGCTGGGGCGCGCGCGGATGGGCATGTCAGCGCGTGCGGCTGGGCTGCGGCGCGCGATTTCCGTCTTTTTGACATTTTTGACCTTTTCGACCCATTTCGTCCAATTTTTCCATGTTTGTTGACCTTTTCCCACTTATTTATTAATATATTTGTGATGTATTGCTTCAAATATTCCTCTTTGAGTCTTTACATTGCGTTTTTAAGCCAAAATACCTGAAAAACAATAAAAATACCCGTGATTCCGAAAAAGACAAATTTATATAAATATATGATAAAACATATAAATATATGTATTTTTAATCAATTAAGGTACATAAAATCATGGTTATTTTAGTGCTTTTGAGCACTCATCACAACCCCTAACCAGCTTCTTGCTAGTCCCTTAGCAAGAGAAGCGATAAAAACTAAAAATTAAACTATCCTAAATCACTTTCGTGGATTGAAACGGTTGCATTTAGCCTATGCAACAAGCCGTTAAACCCCTAGGTTGCCCTAGTGGACGAGTTTGAGTCTCGTGAGAGTTTTCAGTAATGATACCCACAAACATTGAACTAAATGTAAAAATAAAAACAATCAAATCAAAAATTAAAATTACAACACAATCAAAAATTAATTTAAGAAAAACAACATATCACAAAAATATCTCATACTTTTTAATCTCCTTTAAGATCATAATTAAAATCTCAAGCATAAGTTATTTTAATCTCTTTAAACAATCATGATTTTATTACAATAATTAGTCGAAAATCATTTTCATATTTCATTTCAAAAATGTGTCAATTTAATTTTACCCAATTTCAGTGTCATGAATCAGAATTCGCTTCGACTCTATTCCTCACAAGTCAATACTCTCAAAACACTGAATCCTATGGGTTCAAACACTCATACTAATTTATATGCGAAAGAGTTGATGTATAGAAATGAACTAATATGTTCGCATATGTATAAAGAATAAAGGCTCAAAGTGTTATTTTAACATTGATCTCATGAAATGAATCGAATGTATAAATTATAAAGATATCATATACAAAAATTATTTTCATGCATAAATCAAACTCATTAAGAAAGAATTTCAAGATATATGCTTTTTACAAATGAAGAAATTGCAATGACTTTTTAGGGAATTACTTCCTATATCTTTCTTTTGTAATTAGCCTTTACTCACAACTTTGTAGGCAATGTGGGTTATAGTATGTAGATGATACTATATTTTTTTATCTCACTTATAATTTTTTTTTTCAATATATGTATTTTTTAGAGAGTCAACCCATGTACAGATTGTACATTTTTTTGGATTTTGGTGAGTGGTTAATTTTGTGGCTTTTCTGTTTGATCTTGGTTTAGGTAACCCCAGATATGTCTTTTTGTTTTTGTAGCAGTCATGCATGAATGAGATATAAGCATATACTATCAATTTCTACTCAAATCGTTTAATCTAAACAAAAATAATAAAAAATATATGATACTCTATTAAGATGAGAAAAAATTCATACATTCAATGCTAATACCTATAGAGATCATCTAAACTTTTTGAATAAATAAGAAATGTGTTTGGAGTAGAAAAAATATATATTTCACTCTGAATAAAAGAAATTAGGCTCAAATTATATCTCACAAGGGTAGTCTCCACTAAAAAAAATAATCCATAAACACCGATTTTGGGTTTATTATAATTTCCACATTTTATCAAGAAATACTAGTTATGACAAAAACTAACTAATTATCAAAAATAATTACACAATATTTCATGATATGTTTTCAAAAATTAATCTAACAGTACCAAAGACTTAACTATTTACTTAAATTTGATTTAAAGAAATGATAAATTTTTGTGAGAATTTTTTTATTTTTTTATTTTTATTGTTTTATTAAGCATGGTAACTTTTCACCACCCCCAACCTAGAACTTACATTGTCCTCAATGTAACAACTACAAATTAAAGATAAAGAGAAAAGAGTAGAAAGATTACCTATTTCTTGAGAATGTGTAAGTAGTAATGAAGGAATGCAGGTGCATCCATCATATTCATCATTAAAGTGTGTACAGACAGATCGCTGTGAACTTCTAACATTTCAACAAATATTTTTAGTTTTAACAATTTTTTTTTTAAAATTATTCACATATAAGTAAACTAAAATAAACAATAAAATTAAGTAAATAAAACAAATAACAAAAAATTACCTAACATGATGGGTTGCCTCCCATCCAGCGCTTAGTTTAACGTCTTAGCAAGACGTATCTTTTTGGTGCTAAGGGTTACTCAGCCAAATGCAATCCATTTCAGCAATGTTGTTTGGTTCTTCCACATAAGGCTTGACACGATGGCCATTAACTTTGAACGTTTTTTGTGTCTTGGAGTCCAATAGTTCTACCACTCCATGTTCAGATACCTGAACTATTTTGAATGGTCCATCCCATCTTGATCTTAGCTTTCCTGGAAACAATCTCAAACGAGAGTTAAATAAAAGAACTTTCATTCCAGGGTGAAGAGTCTTAGGAACTAGCCTCTTGTCATGATAACGCTTAGTACGCTCCTTGTATAATTTGGCATTCTCATAGGCTTCATTCCTAATTTCTTCCAACTCATGAAGCTGGAGTACTCGTTTTTCACCTGCTTTATCTAAATCCATGTTTAGCTCTTTAATTGCCCAATAAGCCTTGTGTTCAAGTTCAACTGGAAGGTGGCACGTTTTCCCAAAGATTAACCGGTAAGGGCTCATCCCAATAGGTGTTTTGTAAGCGGTGCGGTATGCCCATAAGGCATCATTTAACTTAAATGCCCAATCCTTCCTTGAGGGACGCACAGTGCGTTCCAGTATTCCCTTAATTTGCCTATTACTTACTTCCACTAAACCGGAAGTTTGAGGATGATATGGAGTAGCTACCTTATGTGTGATGTTGTACTTGTTTAGTACTCCATCAAAGAGTTTGTTACAAAAATGGCTACCTCCATCACTTATTATAGCTCTAGGCGTTCCGAACCTACTGAATATGAAATCTTTCAAGAATTTCACAACAACATTAGCATCATTGGTTTTGGTGGGGATAGCATCTACCCACTTGGACACATAATCCACAGCAACCAAAATGTATTGAAAACCATTAGATGGGGGAAAAAACCCATAAAGTCAATCCCCCATACGTCAAAGAGTTCAACAACTAAATTAGATGTCAAAGGCATTTCATCTCTTTTGCTTATGTTTCCTGTTCTTTGACATCTATCACATTGTGCACAAAACATATGAGCATCTTTAAAAAGAGTGGGCCAAAAGAATCCAGACTGTAATATCTTACGGGCTGTCTTTTCACCTCCAAAATGACCCCCACAATGAAGTTCATGACAAAAAGTCAGAATGCTCTTATGTTCTTCTTCAGGTACACATCTCCGGATGACTTGATCTTGACCAATCTTGTATAAATAAGGGTCATCCCAGAAATAGTCCTTAATAGTTTTAAAAAACCTTTTCTTCTCCTGATATGAAGTGTTAGGTCGCAAAACACCAATGGCAAGATAGTTTACAATATCAGCGTACCATGGGTTCGGACCTATGAAAAATAACTGTTCATCAGGAAAGGTTTCAACTATATCTTCATTACTCTCATCTTTAAGAGAATTGAAGTCTGAAATCAACCTAGACAAATGGTCAGCTACTAAGTTTTCATTGCCTTTCTTATCCTTGATTTCTAGGTCAAATTCTTGTAAGAGTAAGACCCACCTGATTAATCTTGGCTTGGCATTTGGTTTACTTAATAGGTATCTTAAAGCAGCATGATCAGAATGCACAATCACTTTAGATCCTACTAAATAAGACCGAAATTTGTCTAAAGAGAATACTATAGCCAAGAATTCCTTTTCAGTGGTGGTGTAATTCATCTGAACATCATTGAGTGTTTTGTCTAAAGAGAATACTATAGCCAAGAATTTGTCATTTTTAACAACTGTTATCCCAGATTTCTTTGGTACCACATGCACTGGACTAACCCACTTGCTATCCGCAATAGGATAGATAATCCCTTCTTCAAATAATTTAAGAATTTCCTTTTTAACTACCTCTTGCATGTTTGGGTTTAGTCTTCTTTGGGCCTCTCGTACAGGTTTAGCACCATCCTCCAAGTTGATCTTGTGCATACACATTGTTGGACTAATGCCTCTTATATCCCCTATACTCCAACCTATAGATTTCTTAAACTGTTTAAGCACTTTGATGAGTTCCTTTTCTTGTGGTTTGGTTAAGGTTGAAGAAATTATCACTGGATAAGTTTCCCCTTCTCCCAAAAACACATAGTTTAAGTGCTCAGGTAAGTCTTTGAGTTCAAGTTCAGGTGGATTGGCCTCTTTACTGGATGAAGAACTGGGTAGATTGAAAAGTGGACTAGATTTTGTCATTACTTCATTATTGTCTAGTTGTTCAAGGTACCCCTTTATTTCTTCATCTAAATCTTCTTCAACCTTTTCAAGTGTAAGAACGGTTTCAAGCTTGTCTTCTATTTTGGTTCGGAAAAAGGTGTTTTGGACAAGATTATCCAAAGGATCAACATCGAATATTTCATCGATGGCAGAAATAGAAGGGAAAGGTGAAGAATCAAAAACTTTAAAATGAACAGTCTCTCCTAAGACTGTCATTGTCAAATTTCCATCTTGGACATCAATAATAGTTTTAGTAGTTGCCATAAATGGTCTACCAAGCAATATTGTGTGCTCTTTGTCCAATGCTGGATTTTCTTGCATATCCAGAACCACAAAGTCAACAGGTATTATCAGTTTGTCTACCTGTACCAAAACATCCTCAACTATTCCCTCTGGATATTTAAGAGATCTATCTGCAAGTTGAAGGGACATAGTTGTGGGTTTTAAATCCCCTAGATTGAGTTGTAAGAATATAGAGTAGGGCATCAAATTTATACTAGCACCTAAATCAAGCATTGCTTTAGCAACCTTCCTATCCCCCATAGTTATGTTTATAATAAAACTTCCAGGGTCTTTCAACTTAGGGGGTAGTTTGTGCTGAAGTACAGCGCTAGAAATTTCTGATACTACTACTCGTTCATTCAGTTCATACCTCCTTTTCTTAGTGTTCAACTCTTTGAAAAACTTGGCATATGAGGGCACATTCATGATCACTTCTAATAATGGTAAATTGATATTTACTTTAGAGAGCATATTAAAAAGATCATTGAATTGCTTATCTTGTTTGGATTCTTTTAACCGGTGGGGAAAAGGTACTTGCATCTAGTGTGGTTCTGTTGTCTTTTGAATTTTGGGGGTGTCAGATGACCCCCCAATGAGTTTTTCAGAAGGCTTGTTAAGTTTGACACTTGTTTCTCCTTTTTGCGAGATTAGAATATCGCCTTCTTTGTTACCTGAACTACAAGGTAGATTGTTAGAGATTTCAGGTAAACTGGTATTGACTACCTTACCACTTCGAAGGGTTCTTACATCCTTCGCTTGCTCTGGTTGACTGGGCAACTTTCCTGGTTCTTTCTTTTGCATTTGTTCAGCCAGTTGCCCAACTTTAGATTCAATTCTTTTAACCGAAGGGTGGGCGTGAACAGTGCCCGCGCGCTGAGCTGCGCGCAGCTGGGCATGCCAGCGCGCACGGGCGCGCGCGGAATGGGGCGCTGGGGCGCGCACGGCTGGGCTACGGCGCGCGATTTCCGTCTTTTTGACTTTTTCGACCCATTTTGTCCGATTTTTCCATGTTTGTTGACCTTTTCTCACTTATTTATTGATATATTTGTGATGTATTGCTTCAAATATTCCTCTTTGAGTCTTTACATTGCGTTTTTAAGCCAAAATACCTGAAAAACAATAAAAATACCCGTGATTCCGAAAAAGACAAATTTATATAAATATATGATAAAACATATAAATATATGTATTTTTAATCAATTAAGGTACATAAAATCATGGTTATTTTAGTGCTTTTTGAGCATTCATCAGAGGAGCAATAGGAGAAAAGACTGCCTCAGAGACGTATAACCTCTTTGAGATGTTGGGTGCTAATTCCCAACAGAAAAGCTCCCGAGTGAGAAAAGCTGGAGTTCATGAATCGACTCTAGTAATGAAGTTCAACAACAACTTGTTCAACTGACTAAGCAAGTTGCCCTTCTCGCTACACAAACCAACACCAATAATGATCAATATGGTTTGTATAGCAACATGGGACATGGTACTGAAGCCTGTCCATATCAAGGAGAAACAACTGGACCTGAACAGGTCAATGTGTTGGGAGCATATCAACAGAGACCCAGGTTTGATCCCAATTCAAATACCTATAATCCTGGGTGGAGAAGTCATCCAAATTTCTCTTGGAGGCAAAACAACCCTCCTTTCACTCAAAGCTCAAACCAGGCAGGCCAGCAATTCCACCCACCTATTCCAAGAAGCATTCCCAATAAACCAACTCTGGAGGACAACTTGAATTCTTTTATTCAAGTTTGTAGGGATAACCAATCTAAAACCAATCAACGGTTGGACTCTGTGGAAGCTTCTATCAAAAAGGTGGAAGTTCAAGTTGAACAGTTAGTTGAACATTTGCAAAAAGGCAAAGACTAATTTGATACTTAAATGAATTCAATGAAGAGGAGACATTGAGTTTTTCATTCTGCAATCTCCAAGCAACGTCTTACTAGAAGACGATAAATTTTAGTCCTGTATGGGAGGTCACCCATTATTGTATTTTCCTTTGTTTTAGTTTGCGTGTAATAAAAATTCAGATGAAATAAAATTCGTTTGTTTCAAACATTCTTTCCATTCGTTTAAAATAAAAAAATAAAATAAAAAAAATTTAGGTTCCTTGCACTTTTTGCTTTTACGTTTTATCAAGTTATAAATATTTCTTAGAGATATCTACTAAGAGCAAATTGTTGATACACAATAGGAGGAGGATCATTTTCAACTACAAACAACCATGGGAGATGCTGAAGATAGGCGGAAAAAGATGAAAGAATATACAATGCCAATCATTGGCAATGTAACTTCCGCTATCCAATTACAAGAGGCTGCAAGGAATTATGAATTGAAAAAGATTCATTATTCTTTGTTGCCTTCCTTTTACGGTATCCCTAATGAAGACCCTTTGCATTTCATTCGAGAATTCTATGCTATTGTCCAAACCTTTCCACTACATGCAATTAATGAAGATCAACTTAGGATGAGGTGTTTTCCTAACACTCTCAAAGATAAAGCTTGGTCATGGTTCATTACTCTACAGTCAGGTTCTCTTAAAACTTGGGAGGCAGTCTTTGAAATTTTTATGGGTAGGTTCTATTCCCATCAAAAGACTGTTGATCTAAGAACAAAGATAGCAACATTTTCTCAAATGAATGAAGAGCCCTTTCATGAAGCTTGGGAACGATTCAAACTCCTTTTCATTCAATGTCAAAATCATAGCTTTCCCTTACAGCTACAAAACCAATTCTTTTATGATGGATTGACACTACAGAGTCAATACATGGTTGATAATGCTGCTGGAGGTGCTGTAGGAGAAAAGACCGCAGAGGAAACCTATAATCTTTATGAGCTGTTGGGTTCTAATTCCCAACAAAGAGGTGGTAGAAGGAAAGCAAAGTTCAATGAAGTCGGCTCTGATAATGAGATAACCTTGCAACTTGCTGAATTGACTAAACAAGTGAAATTCCTCACTTCCCACCAAATTTCAAATCAAGAGGTATGTGAAGTGTGTTGTTCAATTGGGCATGGTACTCATAATTGTTCAAATACTTGTGATTCTAGTGTCGATGCCATAGAGGAAGTCCAATCTTTTCAAAGGTATCATCCAAACACCTATAATCACCCAGCCTACACCCAATATCCAACACTAAGGTCGGATAAAAACCACCCTTACCCACCAAGCCAATCTTTTAAACCAACCTTAGAAGATAGCTTGAATGCTTTTATTCAAGTTAGTCGTGACAACCAATTGATGACTAATCAAAGGTTGAACACCATGGAGGCTTCGGTTAAAAGAATTGAATCTAAAGTTGGGCAACTGGCTGAACAAATGCAAAAGAAAGAACCAGGAAAGTTGCCCAGTCAACCAGAACAAGCAAAGGATGTTAGAACCCTTCGAAGTGGTAAGGTAGTCAATACCAGTTTACCTGAAATCTCTAACAATCTACCTTGTACTTCAGGTAACAAAGAAGGCGATACTCTAATCTCGCAAAAAGGAGAAACAAGTGTTAAACTTAACAAACCTTCTGAAAAACTCATTGGGGGGTCATCTGACACCCCCAAAATTCAAAAGACAACAGAACCACACCAGATACAAGTACCTTTTCCCCACCGGTTGAAAGAATCCAAACAAGATAAGCAATTCAATGATCTTTTTAATATGCTCTCTAAAGTAAATATCAATTTACCATTATTAGAAGTGATCATGAATGTGCCCTCATATGCCAAATTTTTCAAAGAGTTGAACACTAAGAAAAGGAGGTATGAACTGAATGAACGAGTAGTAGTATCAGAAATTTCTAGCGCTGTACTTCAGCACAAACTACCCCCTAAGTTGAAAGACCCTGGAAGTTTTATTATAAACATAACTATGGGGGATAGGAAGGTTGCTAAAGCAATGCTTGATTTAGGTGCTAGTATAAATTTGATGCCCTACTCTATATTCTTACAACTCAATCTAGGGGATTTAAAACCCACAACTATGTCCCTTCAACTTGCAGATAGATCTCTTAAATATCCAGAGGGAATAGTTGAGGATGTTTTGGTACAGGTAGACAAACTGATAATACCTGTTGACTTTGTGGTTCTGGATATGCAAGAAAATCCAGCATTGGACAGAGAGCACACAATATTGCTTGGTAGACCATTTATGGCAACTACTAAAACTATTATTGATGTCCAAGATGGAAATTTGACAATGACAGTCTTAGGAGAGACTGTTCATTTTAAAGTTTTTGATTCTTCACCTTTCCCTTCTATTTCTGCCATCGATGAAATATTCGATGTTGATCCTTTGGATAATCTTGTCCAAAACACCTTTTTCCGAACCAGAATAGAAGACAAGCTTGAAACCGTTCTTACACTTGAAAAGGTTGAAGAAGATTTAGATGAGGAAATAAAGGGGTACCTTGAACAACTAGACAATAATGAAGTGATGACAAAATCTAGTACACTTTTAAATCTACCCAGTTCTTCATCTATTAAAGAGGCCAATCCACCTGAACTTGAACTCAAAGACTTACCTGAGCACTTAAAATATGTGTTTTTGGGAGAAGGGGAAACTTATCCAGTGATAATTTCTTCAACCTTGACCAAACCACAAGAAAAGGAACTCATCAAAGTGCTTAAACAGTTTAAGAAATCTATAGGTTGGAGTATAGGGGATATAAGAGGCATTAGTCCAACAATGTGTATGCACAAGATCAACTTGGAGGACGGTGCTAAACCTGTACGAGAGGCCCAAAAAAGACTAAACCCAAACATGCAAGAGGTAGTTAAGAAGGAAATTCTTAAATTATTAGAAGAAGGGATTATCTATCCTATTGCGGATAGTAAGTGGGTTAGTCCAGTGCATGTGGTACCAAAGAAATCTGGGATAACAGTTGTTAAGAATGACAAAAGTGAATTAGTGCCCACTAGAATAATCACTGGATGGAGAATGTGTATAGATTTTAGGAAACTAAATTTATATACGAAAAAGGATCACTTTCCTCTTCCATTCATTGATCAAATGTTGGAAAGATTAGCTGGGCACGAATTTTACTGTTTTTTGGATGGACTGACTGGATATTATCAAGTACCCATAGCACCAGAAGATCAGGAAAAGACCACATTTACATGTCCTTTTGGGACATTTGCTTTTCGCAGAATGCTATTTGGGTTATGCAATGCCCCTGCCACGTTCCAGAGATGCATGATATCCATTTTCTCGGACATGGTGGAAAAATTCATTGAGATTTTCATGGACGATTTCTCTGTCTTTGGGAACTCATTTGATGATTGCTTACATAAATTGACTTTGGTTTTAGAAAGATGCATTGAATGCAATCTAACCCTTAGTTGGGAGAAAAGTCATTTTATGGTTCAACAAGGGATAGTTTTAGGACATATAATTTCAAACAAGGGTATTGAAGTTGATAAGGCAAAAGTTGAATTGATATCCAAACTACCTCCCCCTACATCTGTGAAGGGGATAAGAAGCTTCTTGGGACATGTAGGATTCTACAGACGATTTATTAAAGATTTCTCTAAAATAAGTCGTCCATTATGTAACTTGCTATCCAAAGATGCTGATTTTGATTTCAACAATGACTGCCTTACTTCCTTTAATACCTTGAAAGATAAACTCACATCTACCCCTATTATAATGGCACCAAACTGGTCTTTACCCTTTGAAATAATGTGTGACGCTTCTGATTATGCAATAGGAGCAGTCCTGGGACAAAGAGTGGATAAGCGTTTACATGTCATCTACTATGCTAGCAAAACACTCAATGATGCCCAGATGAATTACACCACCACTGAAAAGGAATTCTTGGCTATAGTATTCTCTTTAGACAAATTTCGGTCTTATTTAGTAGGATCTAAAGTGATTGTGCATTCTGATCATGCTGCTTTAAGATACCTATTAAGTAAACCAAATGCCAAGCCAAGATTAATCAGGTGGGTCTTACTCTTACAAGAATTTGACCTAGAAATCAAGGATAAGAAAGGCAGTGAAAACTTAGTAGCTGACCATTTGTCTAGGTTGATTTCTGACTTTAATTCTCTTAAAGATGAGAGTAATGACGATATAGTTGAAACCTTTCCTGATGAACAGTTATTTTTCATAGGTCCGAACCCATGGTACGCTGATATTGTAAACTATCTTGCCATTGGTGTTTTGCGACCTAACACTTCATATCAGGAGAAGAAAAGGTTTTTTAAAACTATTAAGGACTATTTCTGGGATGACCCTTATTTATACAAGATTGGTCAAGATCAAGTCATCCGGAGATGTGTACCTGAAGAAGAACATAAGAGCATTCTGACTTTTTGTCATGAACTTCATTGTGGGGGTCATTTTGGAGGTGAAAAGACAGCCCGTAAGATATTACAGTCTGGATTCTTTTGGCCCACTCTTTTTAAAGATGCTCATATGTTTTGTGCACAATGTGATAGATGTCAAAGAACAGGAAACATAAGCAAAAGAGATGAAATGCCTTTGACATCTAATTTAGTTGTTGAACTCTTTGACGTATGGGGGATTGACTTTATGGGTCCTTTTCCCTCATCTAATGGTTTTCAATACATTTTGGTTGCTGTGGATTATGTGTCCAAGTGGGTAGAAGCTATACCCACCAAAACCAATGATGCTAATGTTGTTGTGAAATTCTTGAAAGATTTCATATTCAGTAGGTTCGGAACTCCTAGAGCTATAATAAGTGATGGAGGTAGCCATTTTTGTAACAAACTCTTTGATGGAGTACTAAACAAGTACAACATCACACATAAGGTAGCTACTCCATATCATCCTCAAACTTCCGGTTTAGTGGAAGTAAGTAATAGGCAAATTAAGGGAATACTGGAACGCACTGTGCGTCCCTCAAGGAAGGATTGGGCATTTAAGTTAAATGATGCCTTATGGGCATACCGCACCGCTTACAAAACACCTATTGGGATGAGCCCTTACCGGTTAATCTTTGGGAAAACGTGCCACCTTCCAGTTGAACTTGAACACAAGGCTTATTGGGCAATTAAAGAGCTAAACATGGATTTAGATAAAGCAGGTGAAAAACGAGTACTCCAGCTTCATGAGTTGGAAGAAATTAGGAATGAAGCCTATGAGAATGCCAAATTATACAAGGAGCGTACTAAGCGTTATCATGACAAGAGGCTAGTTCCTAAGACTCTTCACCCTGGAATGAAAGTTCTTTTATTTAACTCTCGTTTGAGATTGTTTCCAGGAAAGCTAAGATCAAGATGGGATGGACCATTCAAAATAGTTCAGGTATCTGAACATGGAGTGGTAGAACTATTGGACTCTAAGACACAAAAAACGTTCAAAGTTAATGGCCATCGTGTCAAGCCTTATGTGGAAGAACCAAACAACATTGCTGAAATGGATTGCATTTGGCTGAGTAACCCTTAGCACCAAAAAGATACGTCTTGCTAAGACGTTAAACTAAGCGCTGGATGGGAGGCAACCCATCATGTTAGGTAATTTTTTGTTATTTGTTTTATTTACTTAATTTTATTGTTTATTTTAGTTTACTTATATGTGAATAATTTTAAAAAAAAAATTGTTAAAACTAAAAATATTTGTTGAAATGTTAGAAGTTCACAGCGATCTGTCTGTACACACTTTAATGATGAATATGATGGATGCACCTGCATTCCTTCATTACTACTTACACATTCTCAAGAAATAGGTAATCTTTCTACTCTTTTCTCTTTATCTTTAATTTGTAGTTGTTACATTGAGGACAATGTAAGTTCTAGGTTGGGGGTGGTGAAAAGTTACCATGCTTAATAAAACAATAAAAATAAAAAAATAAAAAAATTCTCACAAAAATTTATCATTTCTTTAAATCAAATTTAAGTAAATAGTTAAGTCTTTGGTACTGTTAGATTAATTTTTGAAAACATATCATGAAATATTGTGTAATTATTTTTGATAATTAGTTAGTTTTTGTCATAACTAGTATTTCTTGATAAAATGTGGAAATTATATTAAACCCAAAATCGGTATTTATGAATTTTTTTTAGTGGAGACTACCCTTGTGAGATATAATTTGAGCCTAATTTCTTTTATTCAGAGTGAAATATATATTTTTTCTACTCCAAACACATTTCTTATTTATTCAAAAAGTTTAGATGATCTCTATAGGTATTAGCATTGAATGTATGAATTTTTTTCATCTTAATAGAGTATCATATATTTTTTATTATTATTTTTTGTTTAGATTAAACGATTTGAGTAGAAATTGATAGTATATGCTTATATCTCATTCATGCATGACTGCTACAAAAACAAAAAGACATATCTGGGGTTACCTAAACCAAGATCAAACAGAAAAGACACAAAATTAACCACTCACCAAAATCCAAAAAAAATGTACAATCTGTACATGGGTTGACTCTCTAAAAAAATACATATATTGAAAAATATCTACAGAAAAAAAAATAGAGAGATAAAAAAATAGTATCATCTACATACTATGACCCACATTGCCTACAAAGTTGTGAGTAAAGGCTAATTACAAAAGAAAGATATAGGAAGTAATTCCCTAAAAAGTCATTGCAATTTCTTCATTTGTAAAAGCATATATCTTGAAATTCTTTCTTAATGAGTTTGATTTATGCATGAAAATAATTTTTGTATATGATATCTTTATAATTTATACATTTGATTCCTTTCATGAGATCAATGTTAAAATAACACTTTGAGCCTTTATTCTTTATACATATGCGAACATATTAGTTCATTTCTATACATCAACTCTTTCGCATATAAATTAGTATGAGTGTTTGAACCCATAGGATTCAGTGCTTTGAGAGTATTGATTTGTGAGGAATAGAGTCGAAGCGAATACTGATTCATGACACTGAAATTGGGTAAAATTAAATTGATACATTTTTGAAATGAAATATGAAAATGATTTTCGACTAATTATTGTAATAAAATCATGATTGTTTAAAGAGATTAAAATAACTTATGCTTGAGATTTTAATTATGATCTTAAAGGAGATTAAAAAGTATGAGATATTTTTGTGATATGTTGTGTTCTTTTATTCTTAAATTAATTTTTGATTGTGTTGTAATTTTAATTTTTGATTTGATTGTTTTTATCTTTACATTTAGTTCAATGTTTGTGGGTATCATTACTGAAAACCCTCACGAGACTCAGACTCGTCCACTAGGGCAACCTAGTGGTTTAACGGCTTGTTGCATAGGCTAAATGCAACCGTTTCAATCCACGAAAGTGATTTAGGATAGTTTAATTTTTAGCTTTTATCGCTTCTCTTGCTAAGAGACTAGCAAGAAGCTGGTTGGGGGTTGTGATGAGTGCTTAAAAAGCACTAAAATAACCATGATTTTATGTACCTTAATTGATTAAAAATACATATATTTATATGTTTTATCATATATTTATATAAATTTGTCTTTTTCGGAATCACGGGTATTTTTATTGTTTTTCAGGTATTTTGGCTTAAAAACGCAATGTAAAGACTCAAAAAGGAATATTTGAAGCAATACATCACAAATATATCAATAAATAAGTGAGAAAAGGTCAACAAACATGGAAAAATTGGACGAAATGGGTCGAAAAGGTCAAAAAGACGGAAATTGCGCGCCGCAGCCCAGCGCCCCAGCGCGCCCCAGCGCCCCATTCCGCGCGCGCTGGCACTGTTCACGCGCGCCGAGCTGCGCGCAGCGACAGGCCCAGCGCGCGCGCGCAGCGCCCCAGTAGCCCCCCTCCGCGCGCCCAACGTGTTTTCGCCCCATTTTTCACGTGCAGCCGCCCCTGTGACGTCATGCTGACGTCATTGATGACATCAGCAATTCCAATACGCATTTTTACATTTTTTAACATTTTTTTACTCATTTTTTCTCTCCATCCTCACCTATAAATACCCCCCGTCCCTTCACTTCAAATCACACCTTCAAAAACTCACTTCTCTCTTCTTTCTTTCTCTCATTTCTTAGTTTTTAGTTTCTCTTAGTTTCTTTCTTAGTTTCTAAGCTTTTCTTAGTTTTTCTCTTAGTTTTTAGTTCAATTCTCTTAGGTTTAGAGTTCTTCTCTTTTTGAGAGGAACTTGTAATGTTTTTGTAATAATTTAGATTTTTGATTCAATATATGGAAGTGCAAATTCCGCTCAGAGGTTTTCTAGCAACGGGAATAGCGTCGAAGTTCTGTAAGGATTTTATTTTCTTTACAGTTATTTTTATGCTTTATTCTTACATGTTATATTCAACTTGTCTGTGTTTAAATTTAACTATGCTAGCTGTTTAGTAAAAATGATGTAATAACGACGTTGTTATGCTTGCGAAATATTAAATAGGTAAAAATCTTTAAAATGAATTGATGTTGTTTTTATTCAAGATTTTATATTAAGAATGGTAGAGAGAAATATATAATACTTTCATTACAAACTTAAACCCGAAAATTAGATTTTAAGGTTTAGTTATCCGGTCTAATTTAGAGTAGTGCTCTTTTATTTGTTGGTACAATCGCCCAGTAGTTAGAGTGAAACTCTATTTCAAAAGTTTTTATAAGAATTATTATGTGAAAATGTATTGACAACATGTTTTCAATAGTGGTTTTAAAACTTGAAAGTTAGTACTCGGATAATTAAATTCTTAAGTTTAATTTGGACACCTTGAATAATGTTTAAATTGTCTAACCCCACCAAAGGTGGCATTTAAATGGTTCATTTTCAATCTCTTAGAAAAAGGAATTAATTTAATTAAGCATATTAGTTATCAACCCCACCCATAGGTGTTAATTGATTTGTTTAGTTAACAAAGAATATCTAACCCCACCAAAGGTGGTATTTATATAAAAAAGAGAGAATCAATAAAATATCAATTTATATCTTTAATAACCTAGTTAATATGAGCAAGCATAATTAATTTAGTTATTATATCCATAAATACTCCGCTAATATAAATGATAAAAATTTGCATGAATATTTATTGAATCCGTATATATGTTTATTTTTAGATAATTATTTATTGAATTTGTATCTATGTTTATTTTTATGTTATTAGATTATATTTAATTCATCTGTATATATGTTTATTTTATGTTATTAGATTAGGAACACAAAAACCAAACTATCGTGACAGGATGTTTAGGATTTAATTTCGTTTTTAAAAGTTTGAATAATAAATTAAAAAACCACATACATTCCTTCCTTAGATCGACCTTGGGAGTATACTTATCATTTTCTTCGAAATGATTCGTGCACTTGCGAGAGTTTTATAAATATTAAAACCAAAGTATTTGCGAATCGGCGATGCCGGTTTTCGTTCATCACTTTCCCCTGCAGTTGGAGAACCAATTCTTTTACGATGGACTTACACAACAATGTCAGTTCATTGTTGACAACGCTGCAGGAGGAGCAATAGGAGAAAAGACTGCCTCAGAGACGTATAACCTCTTTGAGATGTTGGGTGCTAATTCCAACAGAAAAGCTCCCGAGTGAGAAAAGCTGGAGTTCATGAAATCGACTCCAGTAATGAAGTTCAACAACAACTTGTTCAACTGACTAAGCAAGTTGCCCTTCTCGCTACACAAACCAACACCAATAATGATCAATATGGTTTGTATAGCAACATGGGACATGGTACTGAAGCCTGTCCATATCAAGGAGAAACAACTGGACCTGAACAGGTCAATGTGTTGGGAGCATATCAACAGAGACCAAAGTTTGATCCCAATTCAAATACCTATAATCCTGGGTGGAGAAGTCATCCAAATTTCTCTTGGAGGCAAAACAACCCTCCTTTCACTCAAAGCTCAAACCAGGCAGGCCAGCAATTCCACCCACCTATTCCAAGAAGCATTCCCAATAAACCAACTCTGGAGGACAACTTGAATTCTTTTATTCAAGTTTGTAGGGATAACCAATCTAAAACCAATCAACGGTTGGACTCTGTGGAAGCTTCTATCAAAAAGGTGGAAGTTCAAGTTGAACAGTTAGTTGAACATTTGCAAAAAGGCAAAGACTAATTTGATACTTAAATGAATTCAATGAAGAGGAGACATTGAGTTTTTCATTCTGCAATCTCCAAGCAACGTCTTACTAGAAGACGATAAATTTTAGTCCTGTATGGGAGGTCACCCATTATTGTATTTTCCTTTGTTTTAGTTTGCGTGTAATAAAAATTCAGATGAAATAAAATTCGTTTGTTTCAAACATTCTTTCCATTCGTTTAAAATAAAAAAATAAAATAAAAAAAATTTAGGTTCCTTGCACTTTTTGCTTTTACGTTTTATCAAGTTATAAATATTTCTTAGAGATATCTACTAAGAGCAAATTGTTGATACACAATAGGAGGAGGATCATTTTCAACTACAAACAACCATGGGAGATGCTGAAGATAGGCGGAAAAAGATGAAAGAATATACAATGCCAATCATTGGCAAGGTAACTTCCGGTATCCAATTACAAGAGGCTGCTAGGAGTTATGAATTGAAAAAGATTCATTATTCTTTGTTGCCTTCCTTTTACGGTATCCCTAATGAAGACCCTTTGCATTTCATTCGAGAATTCTATGCTATTGTCCAAACCTTTCCACTACATGAAATTAATGAAGATCAACTTAGGATGAGGTGTTTTCCTTACACTCTCAAAGATAAAGCTTGGTCATGGTTCATTACTCTACAGTCAGGTTCTCTTAAAACTTGGGAGGCAGTGTATGAAATTTTTATGGGTAGGTTCTATTCCCATCAAAAGATTGTTGATCTAAGAACAAAGATAGCAACATTTTCTCAAATGTATGAAGAGCCCTTTCATGAAGCTTGGGAACGATTCAAACTCCTTTTCATTCAATGTCAAAATCATAGCTTTCCATTACAGCTACAAAACCAATTCTTTTATGATGGATTGACACTACAAAGTCAATACATGGTTGATAATGCTGCTGGAGGTGCTGTAGGAGAAAAGACCGCAGAGGAAACCTATAATCTTTATGAGCTGTTGGGTTCTAATTCCCAACAAAGAGGTGGTAGAAGGAAAGCAAAGGTCAATGAAGTCGGCTCTGATAATGACATAACCTTGCAACTTGCTGAATTGACTAAACAAGTGAAATTCCTCACTTCCCACCAAATTTCAAATCAAGAGGTATGTGAAGTGTGTTGTTCAATTGGGCATGGTACTCATAATTGTTCAAATACTTGTGATTCTAGTGTCGATGCCATAGAGGAAGTCCAATCTTTTCAAAGGTATCATCAAAACACCTATAATCACCCAGCCTACACCCAATATCCAATACTAAGGCCGGATAACAACCACCCTTACCCACAAAGCCAATCTTTTAAGCCAACCTTAGAAGATAGCTTGAATGCTTTTATTCAAGTTAGTCGTGACAACCAATTGATGACTAATCAAAGGTTGAACACCATGGAGGCTTCGGTTAAAAGGATTGAATCTAAAGTTGGGCAACTGGCAGAACAAATGCAAAAGAAAGAACCAGGAAAGTTGCCCAGTCAACCAGAACAAGCAAAGGATGTTAGAACCCTTCGAAGTGGTAAGGTAGTCAATACCAGTTTACCTGAAATCTCTAACAATCTACCTTGTACTTCAGGTAACAAAGAAGGCGATACTCTAATCTCGCAAAAAGGAGAAACAAGTGTTAAACTTAACAAACCTTCTGAAAAACTCATTGGGGGGTCATCTGACACCCCCAAAATTCAAAAGACAACAGAACCACACCAGATACAAGTACCTTTTCCCCACCGGTTGAAAGAATCCAAACAAGATAAGCAATTCAATGATCTTTTTAATATGCTCTCTAAAGTAAATATCAATTTACCACTATTAGAAGTGATCATGAATGTGCCCTCATATGCCAAGTTTTTCAAAGAGTTGAACACTAAGAAAAGGATGTATGAACTGAATGAACGAGTAGTAGTATCAGAAATTTCTAGTGCTGTACTTCAGCACAAACTACCCCCTAAGTTGAAAGACCCTGGAAGTTTTATTATAAACATAACTATGGGGGATAGGAAGGTTGCTAAAGCAATGCTTGATTTAGGTGCTAGTATAAATTTGATGCCCTACTCTATATTCTTACAACTCAATCTAGGGGATTTAAAACCCACAACTATGTCCCTTCAACTTGCAGATAGATCTCTTAAATATCCAGAGGGAATAGTTGAGGATGTTTTGGTACAGGTAGACAAACTGATAATACCTGTTGACTTTGTGGTTCTGGATATGCAAGAAAATCCAGCATTGGACAGAGAGCACACAATATTGCTTGGTAGCCAATTTATGGCAACTACTAAAACTATTATTGATGTCCAAGATGGAAATTTGACAATGACAGTCTTAGGAGAGACTGTTCTTTTTAAACTTTTTGATTCTTCACCTTTCCCTTCTATTTCTGCCATCGATGAAATATTCGATGTGGATCCTTTGGATAATCTTGTCCAAAACACCTTTTTCCGAACCAGAATAGAAGACAAGCTTGAAACCGTTCTTACACTTGAAAAGGTTGAAGAAGATTTAGATGAAGAAATTAAGGGATACCTTGAACAACTAGACAATAAAGAAGTGATGACAAAATCTAGTACACTTTTAAATCTACCCAGTTCTTCATCCAGTAAAGAGGCCAATCCACCTGAACTTGAACTCAAAGACTTACCTGAGCACTTAAAATATGTGTTTTTGGGAGAAGGGGAAACTTATCCAGTGATAATTTCTTCAACCTTTACCAAACCACAAGAAAAAGAACTCATCAAAGTGCTTAAACAGTTTAAGAAATCTATAGGTTGGAGTATAGGGGATATAAGATGCATTAGTCCAACAATGTGTATGCACAAGATCAACTTGGAGGATGGTGCTAAACCTGTACGAGAGGCCCAAAGAAGACTAAACCCAAACATGCAAGAGGTAGTTAAAAAGGAAATTCTTAAATTATTAGAAGAAGGGATTATCTATCCTATTGCGGATAGTAAGTGGGTTAGTCCAGTGCATGTGGTACCAAAGAAATCTGGGATAACAGTTGTTAAGAATGACAAAAGTGAATTAGTGCCCACTAGAATAATCACTGGATGGAGAATGTGTATAGATTTTAGGAAACTAAATTTATATACGAAAAAGGATCACTTTCCTCTTCCATTCATTGATCAAATGTTGGAAAGATTAGCTGGGCACGAATTTTACTGTTTTTTGGATGGACTGTCTGGATATTATCAAGTACCCATAGCACCAGAAGATCAGGAAAAGACCACATTTACATGTCCTTTTGGGACATTTGCTTTTCGCAGAATGCCATTTGGGTTATGAAATGCCCCTGCCACGTTCCAGAGATGCATGATATCTATTTTCTCGGACATGGTGGAAAAATTCATTGAGATTTTCATGGACGATTTCTCTGTCTTTGGGAACTCATTTGATGATTTCTTACATAAATTGACTTTGGTTTTAGAAAGATGCATTGAATGCAATCTAACCCTTAGTTGGGAGAAAAGTCATTTTATGGTTCAACAAGGGATAGTTTTAGGACATATAATTTCAAACAAGGGTATTGAAGTTGATAAGGCAAAAGTTGAATTGATATCCAAACTACCTCCCCCTACATCTGTGAAGGGGATAAGAAGCTTCTTAGGACATGCAGGATTCTACAGACGATTTATTAAAGATTTCTCTAAAATAAGTCGTCCATTATGTAACTTGCTATCCAAAGATGCTGATTTTGATTTCAACAATGACTGCCTTACTTCCTTTAATACCTTGAAAGATAAACTCACATCTACCCCTATTATAATGGCACCAAACTGGTCTTTACCCTTTGAAATAATGTGTGACGCTTCTGATTATGCAATAGGAGCAGTCCTGGGATAAAGAGTGGATAAGCGTTTACATGTCATCTACTATGCTAGCAAAACACTCAATGATGCCCAGATGAATTACACCACCACTGAAAAGGAATTCTTGGCTATAGTATTCTCTTTAGACAAATTTCGGTCTTATTTAGTAGGATCTAAAGTGATTGTGCATTCTGATCATGCTGCTTTAAGATACCTATTAAGTAAACCAAATGCCAAGCCAAGATTAATCAGGTGGGTCTTACTCTTACAAGAATTTGACCTTGAAATCAAGGATAAGAAAGGCAGTGAAAACTTAGTAGTTGACCATTTGTCTAGGTTGATTTCTGACTTCAATTCTCTTAAAGATGAGAGTAATGAAGATATAGTTGAAACCTTTCCCGATGAACAGTTATTTTTCATAGGTCCGAACCCATGGTATGCTGATATTGTAAACTATCTTGCCACTGGTGTTTTGCGACCTAACACTTCATATCAGGACAAGAAAAGGTTTTTTAAAACTATTAAGGACTATTTCTGGGATGACCCTTATTTATACAAGATTGGTCAAGATCAAGTCATCCGGAGATGTGTACCTGAAGAAGAACATAAGAGCATTCTGACTTTTTGTCATGAACTTCATTGTGGGGGTCATTTTGGAGGTGAAAAGACAGCCCGTAAGATATTACAGTCTCGATTCTTTTGGCCCACTCTTTTTAAAGATGCTCATATGTTTTGTGCACAATGTGATAGATGTCAAAGAACAGGAAACATAAGCAAAAGAGATGAAATGCCTTTGACATCTAATTTAGTTGTTGAACTCTTTGACGTATGGGGGATTGACTTTATGGGTCCTTTTCCCCCATCTAATGGTTTTCAATACATTTTGGTTGCTGTGGATTATGTGTCCAAGTGGGTAGAAGCTATCCCCACCAAAACCAATGATGCTAATGTTGTTGTGAAATTCTTGAAAGATTTCATATTCAGTAGGTTCGGAACTCCTAGAGCTATAATAAGTGATGGAGGTAGCCATTTTTGTAACAAACTCTTTGATGGAGTACTAAACAAGTACAACATCACTCATAAGGTAGCTACTCCATATCATCCTCAAACTTCCGGTTTAGTGGAAGTAAGTAATAGGCAAATTAAGGGAATACTGGAACGCACTGTGCGTCCCTCAAGCAAGGATTGGGCATTTAAGTTAAATGATGCCTTATGGGCATACCGCACCGCTTACAAAACACCTATTGGGATGAGCCCTTACCGGTTAATCTTTGGGAAAGCGTGCCACCTTCCAGTTGAACTTGAACACAAGGCTTATTGGGCAATTAAAGAGCTAAACATGGATTTAGATAAAGCAGGTGAAAAACGAGTACTCCAGCTTCATGAGTTGGAAGAAATTAGGAATGAAGCCTGTGAGAATGCCAAATTATACAAGGAGCGTACTAAGCGCTATCATGACAAGAGGCTAGTTCCTAAAACTTTTCACCTTGGAATGAAAGTTCTTTTATTTAACTCTCGTTTGAGATTGTTTCCAGGAAAGCTGAGATCAAGATGGGATGGACCATTCAAAATAGTTCAGGTATCTAAACATGGAGTGGTAGAACTATTGGACTCCAAGACACAAAAAACGTTCAAAGTTAATGGCCATCGTGTCAAGCCTTATGTAGAAGAACCAAACAACATTGCTGAAATGGATTCCATTTGGCTGAGTAACCCTTAGCACCAAAAAGATACGTCTTGCTAAGACGTTAAACTAAGCGCTGGATGGGAGGCAACCCATCATGTTAAGTAATTTTTTGTTATTTGTTTTATTTACTTAATTTTATTGTTTATTTTAGTTTACTTGTATGTGAATAATTTTTAAAATTGTTAAAACTAAAATATTTGTTGAGATGTTAGAAGTTCACAGCGATCTGTCTGTATACACTTTAATGATGAATATGATGGATGCACCTGCATTTCTTCATTACTACTTACACATTCTCAAGAAATAGGTAATCTTTCTCCTCTTTTCTCTTTATCTTTAATTTGCAGTTGTTACATTGAGGACAATGTAAGTTCTAGGTTGGGGGTGGTGAAAAGTTACCATGCTATATATAAAAAAAAAAATTATCACAAAAATGTATCATTTCTTTAAATCAAATTTAAGTAAATAGTTAAGTCTTTGGTACTGTTAGATTAATTTTTGAAAACATATCATGAAATATTTTGTAATTATTTTTGATAATTAGTTAGTTTTTGTCATAACTAGTATTTCTTGATAAAATGTGGAAATTATATTAAACCCAAAATCGGTGTTTATGAATTTTTTTTAGTGGAGACTACCCTTGTGAGATATAATTTGAGCCTAATTTCTTTTATTCAGAGTGAAATATATATTTTTTCTACTCCAAACACATTTCTTATTTATTCAAAAAGTTTAGATGATCTCTATAGGTATTAGCATTGAATGTATGAATTTTTTTCTCATCTTAATAGAGTATCATATATTTTTTATTATTATTTTTGCTTAGATTAAATGATTTGAGTAGAAATTGATAGTATATGCTTATATCTCATTTATGCATGACTGTTACAAAAACAAAAAGACATATCTGGGGTTACCTAAACCAAGATCAAACAGAAAAGACACAAAATTAACCACTCACCAAAATCCAAAAAAAAAAATGTACAATCTGTACATGGGTTGACTCTCTAAAAATACATATATTTAAAAAAATAAAAAAAAATAAAAAATAATAGAGAGATAAAAAATATAGTATCATCTACATACTATTACCCACATTACCTACAAAGTTGTGAGTAAAGGCTAATTACAAAAGAAAGATATAGGAAGTAATTCCCTAAAAAGTCATTGCAATTTCTTCATTTGTAAAAGCATATATCTTGAAATTCTTTCTTAATAAGTTTGATTTATGCATGAAAATAATTTTTGTATATGATATCTTTATAATTTATACATTCGATTCCTTCCATGAGATCAATGTTAAAATAACACTTTGAGCCTTTATTCTTTATACATATGCGAACATATTAGTTCATTTCTATACATCAACTCTTTCGCATATAAATTAGTATGAGTGTTTGAACCCATAGGATTCAGTGCCTTGAGAGTATTGACTTGTGAGGAATAGAGTCGAAGCGAATTCTGATTCATGACACTGAAATTGGGTAAAATTAAATTGATACATTTTTGAAATGAAATATGAAAATGATTTTCGACTAATTATTATAATAAAATCATGATTGTTTAAAAGAGATTAAAATAACTTATGCTTGAGATTTTAATTATGATCTTAAAAGAGATTAAAAAGTATGAGATATTTTTGTGATATGTTGTTTTCTTTTATTCTTAAATTAATTTTTGATTGTGTTGTAATTTTAATTTTTGTTTTGATTGTTTTTATTTTTACATTTAGTTCAATGTTTGTGGGTATCATTACTGAAAACCCTCACGAGACTCAAACTCGTCCACTAGGGCAACCTAGGGATTTAACGGCTTGTTGCATAGGCTAAATGCAACCGTTTCAATCCACGAAAGTGATTTAGGATAGTTTAATTTTTAGCTTTTATCGCTTCTCTTGCTAAGAGACTAGCAAGAAGCTGGTTTGGGGTTGTGATGAGTGCTTAAAAAGCACTAAAATAACCATGATTTTATGTACCTTAATTGATTAAAAATACATATATTTATATGTTTTATCATATATTTATATAAATTTGTCTTTTTCGGAATCACGGGTATTTTTATTGTTTTTCAGGTATTTTGGCTTAAAAACGCAATGTAAAGACTCAAAGAGGAATATTTGAAGCAATACATCACAAATATATCAATAAATAAGTGAGAAAAGGTCAACAAACATGGAAAAATCGGACGAAATAGGTCGAAAAAGTCAAAAATGTCAAAAAGACGGAAATCGCGCGCCGCACCCCAGCCGTGCGCGCAGCCCAGCGCCCCAGCGCTCAGCCGCGCGCACCCCAGCGCTCAGCCGCGCGCACCCCAGCGCCCCATTCCGCGCGCGCCCGCGCGGGCACTGTTCACGCGCGCCGAGCTGCGCGCAGCGACAGCCCCAGCGCGCGCGCGCAGCGCCCCAGCAGCCCCCTCCGCGTGCCCAACGCGTTTTCGCCCCATTTTTCACGTGCAGCCTCACCTGTGACGTCATGGTGACGTCATTGATGACATCAGCAATTCCAATACGCGTTTTTACATTTTTTAATATTTTTTTAACATTTTTTTACTCATTTTTTCTCTCCATCCTCACCTATAAATACCCCCCTTCCCTTCACTTCAAATCACACCTTCAAAACTCACTTCTCTCTTCTTTCTTTCTCTCATTTCTTAGTTTTTAGTTTCTCTTAGTTTCTTTCTAAGTTTCTAAGCTTTTCTTAGTTTTTCTCTTAGTTTTTAGTTCATTTCTCTTAGGTTTAGTGTTCTTCTCTTTTTGAGAGGAACTTGTAATGTTTTTGTAATAATTTAGATTTTTGATTCAATATATGGAAGTGCAAATTCGGCTCGGAGGTTTTCTAGCAACGGGAATAGCGTCGAAGTTTTGTAAGGATTTTATTTTCTTTACAGTTATTTTTATGCTTTATTCTTACATGTTATATTCAACTTGTCTGTGGTTAAATTTAACTATGCTAGCTGTTTAGTAAAAATGATGTAATAACGACGTTGTTATGCTTGCGAAATATTAAATAGGTAAAAATCTTTAAAATGAATTGATGTTGTTTTTATTCAAGATTTTATATTAAGAATGGTAGAGAGAAATATATTATTTTTCATTACAAACTTAAACCCGAAAATTAGATTTTAAGGTTTAGTTATCCGGTCTAATTTAGAGTAGTGCTCTTTTATTTGTTGGTACAATCGCCCGGTAGTTAGAGTGAAACTCTATTTCAAAAGTTTTTATAAGAATTATTATGTGAAAATGTATTGACAACATGTTTTCAATAGTGGTTTTAAAACTTGAAAGTTAGTACTCGGATAATTAAATTCTTAAGTTTAATTTGGACACCTTGAATAATGTTTAAATTGTCTAACCCCACCAAAGGTGACATTTAAATGGTTCATTTTCAATCTCTTAGAAAAAGGAATTAATTTAATTAAGCATATTAGTTATCAACCCCACCCATAGGTGTTAATTGATTTGTTTAGTTAACAAAGAATATCTAACCCCACCAAAGGTGGTATTTATATAAAAAAGAGAGAATCAATAAAATATCAATTTATATCTTTAATAACCTAGTTAATATGAGCAAGCATAATTAATTTAGTTATTATATCCATAAATACTCCGCTAATATAAATGATAAAAATTTGCATGAATATTTATTGAATCCGTATATATGTTTATTTTTAGATAATTATTTATTGAATTTGTATCTATGTTTATTTTTATATTATGAGATTATATTTAATTAATCTGTATATATGTTTATTTTATGTTATTAGATTAGGAACACAAAAACCAAACTATCGTGACAGGATGTTTAGGATTTAATTTCGTTTTTTTTAAGTTTGAATAATAAATTAAAAACCACATACATTCCTTCCTTAGATCGACCTTGGGAGTATACTTATCATTTTCTTCGAAATGATTCGTGCACTTGCGAGAGTTTTATAAATATTAAAACCAAAGTATTTGCGAAGATCGGCGATGCCGGTTTTCGTTCATCATCCTCCTGCAACGTTGTCGACAATGAACTGACATTGTTGTGTAAGTCCATCGTAAAAGAATTGATTCTGCAACTGCAGGGGAAAGCTATGATGGGGACATTGAGTGAGAAACATTTTGAACCTATCCCAAGCTTCATGGAATGGTTCTCCTTCCATCTGAGAGAAAGTAGCAATCTTTCCTCTCAACTCTGATGTTTTTTGATGGGAATAGAATTTTCCCATGAATTTATTGTAAATGTTACCCCATGTCATCAGAGAACCTGGGGGAAGTGACATCAACCAAGCTTTGGCCTTATCCTTTAGAGTGTAGGGAAAACATCTCATCCTAAGTTGATCCTCGTTTAGAATACCGAGGGGGAATGTTTGGACCGTAGCATAGAAATCTCTCATAAAGGAAAGAGAATCTTCATTAGGTAATCCATAAAAGGAAGGAAGCATAGAAAAATGAATATTTTTAAGGTCATAATTCCGAGCAGCCTCTCCCAACTGGATAGCGGCAGTTGCCGTGCCTATTACCGGTCTTGCAAACTCCTTCATCGTGGTTTCCCTAATATGTTGGTTTTCCTCCATTTCTTTTGGTTCTAGCAAAGGATTAAGACTTGGTTCTATGTTTGGCTCAAAAACAGGTTGATGGGTAGAATCCAGTTTTGTTGACACTTGTTTAAATTTATGAAAATTATTTACATATGGTGTAAGGGGGTTTCCTAAGGATCTCCTACCACGCATAGACTATTGTAAACGTAAATTTAAAACTCCTGTCAACAAAATAAAAAATTTAGAGAAAATTTACATGTTATTTAATACAAAGCACTAAACAAAACTAGTTAAAAAAAGAAATTTTATTTTATTTTATTTTATTATTTTATTATTATTATTTTTTTTTTGTAACATAATTAGTATTAACCAAGAATGCTCCCAGGAAAGAATGGTGGTGCAAACGGCTCCTTAAATACCATTCTCCTAGCCAGAGCAACGTTCCCAGGAAAGACTAGTGGCACAAAGGCTTCCAAGAACTAGTCTCCTAGACAGAACTCCCTTAGATTTTTACTTTTCATGTTATGAACGGTAATTTTATTTTACTATTCACGCTCTATTTAACTAAAAATTTATTTTGAAAATTTAAATTTTTTTTATTTTATTTTTTTTTTATTTTTTTTTTTACAATTCATGGACGGTAATTTTATTTTACTATTCACGCTATCTTATTTCTTACTAACTAAAAAAAAATTAAAATTTTAAATTTTTTTTTTATTTTTTTTTTACTATTCATGGACGGTAATTTTATTTTACTATTCACGCTATCTTATTTGTTACTAACTAAAAAAAATTTTGAATTTTAATTTTTTTTTAATTTTTTTTTTATTATTTATTTTTAATTTTTTTTTTAACTATTCATGAACGGTAAAATTTCAAATTTCTAAATTATTTTACAATTTAAAATTTTTTTTTATTTTTTTTTATTTTTGTCAATTATTTTTATGAATTTTGAAATTTGATTATTGTTAAAATATCACAATTATTTACAGCACAAAAATGTTTTTAAAATTTGGATAAATAATTTAAAAACGCTATTCCTTCCCCGTCAACGGCGCCAAAAACTTGATGACCAAATCCCCGGCAACGGCGCCAAAAATTTGATGACCAAATCCCCGGCAACGGCGCCAAAAACTTGATGAGCGAAAACCGGCATCGCCGATTCTCGCCAATACTTTGGTTTTAATATTTATAAAACTCTCGCAAGTGCACGAATCATTTCGTAGAAAATGACAAGTATACTCCCAAGGTCGATCTAAGGAAGGAATTTGTGTGGTTTTTAATTTATTATTCAAACTTCTAAAAAACGAAATTAAATTCTAAACATCCTGTCACGATATTTTGGGGTTTTGTGTTTTTAATCTAATTACATAAAATTAAACATAGATTCAATAAACATTCATGCAAATTTTATCATTTATAATGGCGGAGTATTTATGGATATAATAACTAAGTTAATTATGCTTGCTCATATTATCTAGGTTATTAAAGATATGAATTGATATTTATTGATTCTCCCTTTTTTGTATGAATACCACCTTTGGTGGGGTTAGATATTCTTTGTTAACTAAACAAATCAATTAACACCTATGGGTGGGGTTGATAACTAATTTGCCTCATTAAATTAATTCCTTTTTCTAAGAGATTGAAAATGAACCATTTAAATGCCACCTTTGATGGGGTTAGACAGTTTAAACTTTATTCAAGGTGTCCAAATTAAACCTAAGAATTTAGCTATCCGAGTATTAACTTTCAAGTTTTAAAACCACTACCGAAAACATGTTGTCAATACATTTTCAGATAATAATTCTTATAAAAACTTTTGAAATAGAGCTTCACTCTAACTACCGGGCGATTGTACCATCAAATAAAAGAGCACTACTCTAAATCAGACCGGATAACTAAACCTTAAAATCTAATTTTCAGGTTTAAGTTTGTAATGAAAAATAATATATTTCTCTCTAACATTCTTAATATAAAATCATGAATAAAAACAAAATCAATTCATTTTAGAGATTTTTACCTATTTAATATTTCGCAAGCATAACAACGTCGTTATTACATCATTTTTACTAAACAGCTAGCACAGTTAAATTTAACCACAGACAAGTTGAATATAACAAGTAAGAATAAAGCATAAAAATAACTGTAAAGAAAATAAAATCCTTACAGAACTTCGACGCTATTCCCGTTGCTAGAAAACCTCCAAGCGGAATTTGCACTTCCATATATTGAATCAAAAATCTAAATTATTAAAAAAACATTACAAGTTCCTCTCAAAAAGAGAAGAACACTAAACCTAAGAGAAATGAACTAAGAAAAGCTAAAAACTAAGAAAACATAAGAAAAACTAAGAAAAACTAAAAAGAGAGAAAGAAAGAAGAGAGAAGTGTGTTTTGAAGGTGTGATTTGAAGTGAAGGGAAGGGGGGTATTTATAGGTGAGGATGGAGAGAAAAAATGAGTAAAAAAATGTTAAAAAAATATTAAAAAATGTAAAAACGCGTATTGGAATTGCTGATGTCATCAATGACGTCAGCATGACGTCACAGGGGCGGCTGCACGTGAAAAATGGGGCGAAAACGCGTTGGGCGCGCGGCTGGGCGCTGGGGCGCTGGGCAGCGCACGCGGCTGGGCTGCGGCGCGCGATTTCCGTCTTTTTGACATTTTTGACCTTTTCGACCCATTTCGTCCAATTTTTCCATGTTTGTTGACCTTTTCCCACTTATTTATTAATATATTTGTGATGTATTGCTTCAAATATTCCTCTTTGAGTCTTTACATTGCGTTTTTAAGCCAAAATACCTGAAAAACAATAAAAATACCCGTGATTCCGAAAAGGACAAATTTATATAAATATATGATAAAACATATAAATATATGTATTTTTAATCAATTAAGGTACATAAAATCATGGTTATTTTAGTGCTTTTTGAGCACTCATCACTTACCAGACTTGTGCCGCATAGGGATGATGGTAAGTACTTCATCGCCGGGAATATTGACGCGAAACAAGACACACGGTCCTATTTCCTGCAGTGATTTCCACAAAGCAATTTCTTATGGGGTTGAGATCTCCTGGGATACTTGTTTAGAGGTTTATTGGTCATCGCCAATAAAGGTCCCAAATTCGCTAGAGGATCCTGCAGTAAGGCTCCTCTTATTATGTACAAAAACAAATTAAATAAAATTAAGTTACTGCAATTAAGCTCATATGTTTAATTCTTTGTATGATGCAGGGGGACTCAGAGATATTATTAGGAGTACTAAAGGTGAGTTTCTTCTACATTCTTACAAGATTTTTCGCATATAAAACATATAAAGAAAGAAAAATAAATAAATTCTTTCTAAATTCAGAAATGGAAGTAGTTATTACATATTTACATGCTGGTGCAGTGGTGCTTGTCCTTTAAAAATATTACTCCATAGAATTTATTGATTGTTGCAGTATATTCTTTTGGAACATAATTGCTCTATACCCAGTTTGTCAATAACTTCTTGTATGTTTTTCCTGTAGAATGGATTTTGATCACTCTGCATAATATCATGACGAAAATATCAACCGAAGATGCCCGATTTATGAGCTTGTTAGGTGGTAAGAATATCATGCCTTATTGTATCATATATATGACAGATTTCATTCCTAGAAACTTAAAAAGCTAAATTACTTCATATTAACTTTTGATGAATCACATCACATATTACTTCATAGAATTTATTGATTGTTGCAGTATCTACTTTTTGAACATAATTTCTCAATTTGTTAATTATATTCATAATTTTTTGTCGCAGCCATTCTTCTCTTCCTTGTCAGTATTGCCTTGTATTCTAGTAAGAACATTAATGCCTTATTGTCTCATATCAATGCCAGATAAGAGTAGCTTCTGTCTCTAATAATTTTATGATTATTTGACAACTGATGTTCTTTAACTTTTCTTAATTTATTTGACAACAATGTTCCTTGCATTTAGAGCTTTACTAGGGGCTCCATGTGTAATTGTATTCTTGATTTATAAATGGAGGAAGAGGCATTTGTCGATGTTCCCTTCCATTGAAGAATTCTTGGCGACTAATAACAACTTCTTGGCTATAAGATACAACTATTCAGACATCAAAAATATTAGGGGTGTGTCCTTTAAAGCTGATGTTTATAGCTTTGGAAAGTTGTTAATGGAAATGGCAAGTAAAAGGAAACACTTGAATGTAACCACAGAGAATTCAAGAAAAATTTATTTTCCTTCCTGGGTTTATGATCAACTTAGTGAAGGAAACGACATAAAATTAAGGAATGATTTCACTGAAGAAGAAACAAAACTTGTAAAGAAGATGATTATAGTGGCACTTTGGTGTATACAACTGAAGCCAAGTAATAGACCTTCAATGAACAAAGTCATAGAGATGCTTGAAGGAAGATTTGAAAACATAAGCATTCCACCCAAGTTATTATTGTATCCTTCACAAAGGAACAACTCATGCGAGAATGTTGAGAATATATCTTCTACTTTAGAGAGTTCCTCCGCACTTTTAGAGTTTGACTCCTCTAAGATCAGTTTGATTGAAAATGCAAATTAAGAAGCAATACCTTGAAGAAGTTCATTATATTAGTTACACACTACACTACATGTAACAACCTTTTGTAATATTGCAGTTTTATTAATCATTAATAAATATTTAGAAATGGAGCTTGTATTATACTACTTGTATTATTAATTTTCATTAAAACACTAAAAATAATTAGAAAAATTTTAAAGCATCATTAAATGTGTTATGATCATTTTGAAAGTAATTACAGTGAATATTATAAACAAGAAATAGTTTCAAACTAAACCTAAAAATCCTAATCAATTTTGTGAAAAAATGACAAAATTCTTCTCCTTTTCATCTATGCATTTTAGCTTTAATTAGTGTCAAGAAAGGTAGATGAATACTGTAAGGTAGCATTTAGATATGTTATATAAATTAAGTTAGTCCAATATTCGTTGCATTTTAGCTTTAATTAGTGTCAAGAAATGTAGATGAATACTGTAAAGTAGCATTTAGATATGTTATATAAATTAAGTTAGTCCAATATTCATAGGTTCAACTCAACTTAAGTGAAGTAAAATAGTTTAACTCATCTCATCTAAATTTAATATAAGTTAGTTTCATCTCAACTAAATTCAATATAAGTTAGTTTCACCTCAATTAAATTCAAATTTATTTTTAAATGAGGTAAATCTAGTAATTTATGAACTTGTCCATTTACCCTTTTAAAAAATTTAAAAAATATTTATAATTTTTTTTAAAATAAAAATATTAGAATAAATATTATATTTTAATTAAATTTTTGTAAAAAACAAAAAAATGATATTTTTTAATTACGATTTTTTATAATGACATTATTATAATTATGAAAATTATATCATTAACAAATATATTTTTGTTAAAGGAATTCACAAGTTGCTCATGATTTAGATGAACTAATTTATGTTGATTCATGAGTTAAGTTTTCCCACTTATCTCATTGTATCAATCTTAAATGAGTTACATATATAGAATTCCTTATTTGACACTATTTGTATCACACAAGCTTGAGTGAATCTATTTTACTCAATTTTTCTTAGTTGACTTTTGACTTTATAAAGCAACAACAAAAGACATTTCAATTTATTTCTATGGAGAAATTACTCATTGTAGTTAGAGCAAGTGATGATATGGTACTTTAGTAAAAAAAATATAGGATTAGTATATATATATTTTAAAATACAAATGCTAAATATGTGATAAAGAGAACAATCAATGTGATTGATTAAAAATATACTCCATAAAACTAAATAACATGTACATTTCCATGTTATATGTATTATATTAATTAAAAGTTCCACATATCTATCAAATTATGTTAATGTAACAAAAGAGAGAGAGAGAGAGAGAATAACTTCGTGGAAGCTTGTAATTTAAAACAAAAGGAAGAACTAAGTCTTTAAGAATATTTGTTTCACATCAATGATTAATAGAATGGAAACCAGAAGAAAGTATGCGTACTATATAAAGATAAACTAGTCATAGAAGAAAAAATGAAATCTTTAATTTTTAGATTCATATGTGAGCAAGAAAAAAATTGTTTCATTCATAAGTCATTGCCAAGTCTTTTAGAAAGAGACAAGGTTTGGACTTTGCATTCCCTTCTTTTTAGAAATATCATATGAAAAGCTTCATGGAAGCTTGAATTTTACAAAGGAAAAGGTAGAATCCACACTTTGGGCACCAAATCTTTGAACTTTCTTTCTTGCATTTACATCAGAAGAGTAGCTTCATCCAAGTTAAAAATTTAAAAAGCTGAATGACCAAGACTTCTAAAGTTAAACTCTACTTTTCGTGTTTCTTGTATTTTTAGTGGGCTAGCTATATCAACTTTTAATAGTTGTACAAACCCTTAATCCATTTTTACGTGTCTCGTCGAATGGGTTAAAGCAATTGCTACATAATAGGTAGGAGTTTTCACGAAGTATTTTTTATATATTATATTATATTTAATAAGTTTTTTTAACCAAGATTTTAAATATTTTATTTAATAAATTAAATATATTTTATGAAAAAAAAATTAATTTAAATGGTGAAATAATGTGAAATTTTATTTTAGATTCCCTAATGTATTAAGAAAAATATGTGATTATCTTAATATTAATAAATAGTGATTTCAAATGACTAATTTAACTTATTGTAGTGCAGTTTATAAGTGTAGACAACCCTTAACTCAGTGAGATTTTATTGGGTTGAGTTAAGCTTCGGACTTATATAACATGGTATCAGAGCTAGGCCCTAAGTTCATTGTAGTTTGTGGCCTTCGTTTCCCCTTTCGATGTGAGGGTGAGTGTTGAAGGATTATGTCCCACATCGACTAGGCGTTCGGTTGTAGTGCAGTTTATAAGTGTGAGCAACCCTTAATTCAATAACATCTTATTAGGTTGAGTTAGGCCTTGGGCTTATATAACAATAAACATTATATTTTAATTACACTTTTGTAAATAAAAAAAATTAATTGCAATTTTTCATAATTACATTATTATAATTATGAAAATTATATCATTAATAAAAATATTTTTGTTAAAAGAATCCAGAAGTTGCTCATGAGTTATGTGAGTTGGTTTATTTTAACTTATGAGTTAGATTTTCCTAGCTCTATCTCATTGTATCAATCTTAAATGAGTTACATATATAGAAATACTTATTTGACACTATTAGCATCACACAAGCTTGAGTGTATCTATTTTGCTCAATTTTTCTTAGTTTAGTCTTGACTTTATAAAGCAAGAACAAAAGACATTTTAATTTATCTCGATGGAGAAATTATTCATTGTAATTAGAATAAGTGATGATATGGTACTTTAGGCCAAAAATAAAAAGAAAAATATAAGATTAGTATATTTATTATTTTTTTGAAAAATAACTCAATATTTGATAAATAGAACAAGCAATGTGATTGATTGAAAATATATTTCATAAAACTAAATAACACATCCATTTTCATGTTATATGTATTATATTAATTAGAAGTTCCACATGTCTATCAAATTATATTGATGTAACAAAAGAGAGAGAACAACTTCACGGAAGCTTGTAATTTATAAGAAAAAGGGAGAACCAAAGTCTTTTAGAATATTTGCTTCACATCAATGATTAATATCGTTCCTTGTATTAAGAGCTTTACTAGGGGCTCCATGTGTAATTGTATTCTTGATTTATAAATGGAGGAGGAGGCATTTGTCGATGTTCCCTTCCATTGAAGAATTCTTGGAGACTAATAACAACTTTTTGGCTATAAGATACAACTATTCAGACATCAAAAAGATAAACACAAATTTCAAGGAAAAATTGGGGGAAAGTGGTTATGGATATGTTTTTAAGGAAAAATTGCACAGTGATGGCTTTGTCGCTATCAAGATCTTGAGTAAATCCAAGTCTAATGGCCGAGATTTCATCAATGAGGTATCTAATAGTGGAAGGATTCACCATGTTAACGTGGTTCAACTAGTTAGTTTCTATATCGAGGGATCAAAGTGTGCTCTTTTGTATGAGTTAATGTCTAATGGATCTTTTGATAAATACATCTCTCCTAATTCTAAAGAGATAATAGTCAACTCGTTAAGCTACAAGGCAATGTTTGATATTTCACTAGTAGTGGCATCTGGTATTGATTATCTTCATAGTGGATGTCACATGCAAATTCTACATTTTGATATTAAGCCTTACAATGTTCTTTTAGATGAAAATTTTGTTCCTAAGATTTTAGATTTTGGGTTAGCTAGATTATGCTCTTTGTATCACTCCTTATATGTGAATTGATCTGTCCTCGGAGTATATGACATAATTTTTTTTTTACAAAAAATAAGAAAGTTACCTATGTCTCTACCTAATTATTTCATATCTTGCACCATAACTTTTACTCTTTAGTTTATCCTTTTGAAATTACCGACTCAAAATAAATAAATTCCTCTCCAATCCAAATTTAGACTAGAGCCCAACAAAGCCCATCTCCAATGCTCCACTAATTTAGGCTCAACAACCCGCCAACTTAATAATTCGGCGGTTGACCATTGTACGCATCTAGCTCAACGTATATAGTTTCGCTTAATAGTTTCCTCTCATTTATACCTCTATAAATAAATTATATGTATAAATAAAATTATATCCTATTTAAATTTTAACATTTAAAATTTATTATAAATTAAATATATTTATATTAAAATTATGTATATATATATATTTTAATTATTAATTAAAATAAGTAATAATTAAAAAATAAATAATATTATTCTTTTAATATATATATGTTTTTTTCCGTTTAAATCCTAAGTTCACCGCTAGTTGCACCTTTAATAAGTTATATAATGAATTGACTACAATCACATAATTTGTAATACACTTAAATGTTATCCTGCCGTTTAACTAAATCCTGTCTTATCTTTTGAAAGTATGGAAGTCTAAATAGTAGGGTCTAAGATATTCCTTCATCTTATGAGACAGTGATTTGTCTTTCTCAAACGAATGAGATGATAAATGCAACGAAATCTATTAATTAATTTTTGATAAATAATTTAATTATTTCATTTGATTTGATTTTTAATTTTTTAATAAAAAATATGTGTTTATTTTCAAATAATATTAAAAATATATATATATGCTTATTTTTATTGTAAAAAAAATAATTTTTTTTTCTAAAATTAAAAATAAAACTGTATATATAAAATAAAATTATATCATATAATAAAATTAATTTTAATTGAAATGAGTGATACGGTTGTAAGCACTTAATAATGCTCTTTTGTTTTTGGTTTTACTAATAATGCATAAATACTCTTACTTGAAATTTTCATTTTTTACAATAAAAATGAATGTAAGAAATGTTAAAGTCTACAAGAATTAAAGATTTTTTAATCTTAAAAAATTAATTCAATGGTGAAAACAATCACACTCTTTATAAACTATAACATATCATTATATTTAATCATTGTGTGTTCTTATTCTCTCTCAAGGTGATGATATTTATTTCTTATAAAGTTAATCATTTTATATTTTTAACTTATTTTATTATATTTTAATTATTTATTTTATTTTATTTTTTAAAGATAGTGGTCAAATTTTTTGATTAAATTAATTAAAAATATGATACTATATTAAAATCCATGTAATTATGAACTTCTAATTCCAAAAATAAACACAAAAAGGTGAAGATAATTACACTTTTTATCAATTGTATTATAATATTATATTTAATTAATTTATTATTTTAAAAAGAATAAAATATTTACAAAATAAATTTAAATTAAAAAATAATTAATATAACTTAATTAAAAATCAGTACCTAAACTAAAATCTGGTATGAGACGTGGATTTCACCTGCATGATTAAAGGTTGAATTCATGAGACAAATTTTCTCGTGCTTAATATGAAATACAAAGTCCTTATGTGAACATCAAACTAGGTGAGTGGAATACATCTTCATTACAAATTGGGTAAAAGTTCGAACTGATTTTTAAATTATCTATTTATTCATATGGCTTGAATTTTTAACTTCATTTTAAAAAATATATGTTTTTTATGTTATATAAAAAAATATATATGTACATTTTTTAATATAAAAAAAACATGCTTTTTATTTTATACTAAAAATAACATATATGTAGAGAAGTTGAACATGAAATTTTATTTATAAAAAGGTTTATGATATTCAATTGAATCTAAAAGTTTTTCTTTGTTTTTTCATTAAGCTTGTAGACTTACTACAAATTCATTTAGGATCGTAGGTTTGAAGGAGAGTTTGACCTACATGATTAAAGTTTTAAAAAATACTTTGGATGTTGGTACTTGATACTACCAATTGATATTACTTGCAATGGGTTGTGAACATCAAATTAGGTGGAGCCAAACACCCAAATGAAGTTCGGATTGAAAGAATATGTCAAAATAATCATATATTTAGTTCCCACAGTCCCAATTCAAAATCAGAATAGTTATGAGATTTACTTTTTTTTAATTTTATGAATTTATCAACTCAAAAAACCAAAAATACAGAAAATAAAAAAATTATGAGATTTTATTCTCTCAATTTGTTTTTTTTATGTTTTAGAATTATGAGATTTTATTTCTCTTAATTTTATGAATTTATCAACTCAAAAAACCAAAAATACATAAAAAAATCAAAATCAAAATGATGAGTTAAAAATATGGTAAAGAAAAAAGTATATAAAATGTTTTCAAATAATAATAATAACATTAAATGCTTTTTACAACTTTAAATTTCATTTATCACTTAGACTACGTAAATTTAAAATTTATCAAAACGACTATATACTTTAATGCATGACTCTACCACACATTTTAAACTAAAACATAAAGTAAAGATTTACTTTGATATTATTTTGCTCCTTTGCAATATACCTATTAATATTCAATTTATTACATTTAAAAGATAAAAAATGTAAAAAGTATTAAAATATTTAAAATATTAAACGTATTATAAATTATAAAAGCATGTAAAAAAGAGAGTGATTTCTTAAATATTTTTTTATCACATTTTATGAATTGTAAATTTTTTAATTATACTAATGTAGCACATATTTAGAATATTTTTGATTTTTTCTTTTATTTTCAAAATAATAATCAATTATTATAATGTTCATGAATCTTTTGATTTTCTTTATAATTTTCAATTTCATTAACTCTTTCACATATAAGTTTTAATCCAATTAATGAAGAATTTGAAAGTGAATTGAACTTAGTTTGAAACTCTATTGGTTGGCAGTAAAAATGATCGATTAATCTGAGTATTTATGATTGTTTTGTATGTGAATGTTTCATAGACATACTTGAGGTCTCAACAAACTTTAGAACTTATTTTGAAATAAACTAAAGGTGAAATTATAGAATATACAATGCTTAGGAAAAGATTTAAGTCATTTTTAGACCATGTTTGTGTTTTCTTGCCAACCACTTGTATATTTATCACTAATATTCCTTTTAAACCTATATCAATTATAAAACTTTTTTTTCTTTAACATACTATAAATTACCCCTTTATGAGCAATATATATATATATATATATATATATATATATATATATATATATATATATATATATATATCTTACACTTCTACTTTCTAAGATGATTTAAAATAATCACATGTTTAATATGAAATCTGTATGAAGAATGTATGAAAATTGAAAAAACAAATTGACTTAACCCAAAAGAATATTGAAAATAAGAGGTTGGAGTTGTATGAAATTATTCAAAATGGTGAAAGGTTGATAATACCATTTTTATCTCTTTAGTTATAAAAAATTTGAGAAGAGAAAAATAAAAAGAAATATCAAACGAGGAAAAAAAAGAACAAAAGAAAAAGAAAGAAAACAGAGTTTATTGATATTTGATGCAATTTGAAATTATACTCATAGGTGATGTTTGGTTGGAGGGAATAGAAATAAATCGGAATTGATTCCTTTCATTTTGTGTATTTGGTTGGGCGGAATGGGGGAACAGAATAGAATCGATTACTTCTCTCTCCTTTAGGAATAATGATTCAATTCCCATCTATTGTTTTCCAATTTTACCCTCACCCCAAATATATCCCTAAACTCAAATCCTAAATCCCTAAACTCAAAACCCAAAACTCTAAACCCTAAATCCAAAAACCCAAAACCCTAAATCTAAATCCTAAAACCCTAAACCCTAAATCCCAAAATCCAAAAACCCTAAACCCTAAAACCTAAATCCCAAAACCCTAAACCCTAATCCAAAATCCCTAAACCTTAAACCCCAAATTCTAAATTCCAAATCTTAAAATCCTAAACCCTAAACCCTAAAACCTAATCCTAAATCTTAAATCCTAAAACCCAAAATCCTAAAACCCAAAATCCTAAAACCTAAAATCCTAAACCCCAAATCCCAAAACCATAAACCCCTAAACCTTAAATCCCAAAACCTTAAACCCCAAATTCCAAATTCCAAATCTTAAAATCCTAAGCCTAAAACCTAAATCCCAAAACCCTAAACCCTAAACCCTAAACCCTAAAACCCTAAATCCCAAAACCATAAACCCTAAATCCCAAAACCTTAAACCCCTAAACCTCAAATCCCTAAACCTTAAACCCTAAACCTTAAACCGTAAACCACAAATCCCTAAACCCTAAATCCTAAATCCCTAAACCCTAAACCCTAAACACTGAAATCTAAATCCTAAAACCCAAAACCCTAAACCCTAAACCCTAAACCCTAAACCCCAAATCCCAAAACCCCAAATCCCAAAACCCCTAAACCTCAAATCCCTAAACCCTAAATTCCAAATCTTAAAACCCTACACCCTAAACCCTAAATCCAAAATCTCAAATTTTAAAACCCTAAACCCTAAATCCTAAATCCTAAACCTCAAAACCCTAAACCCTATTTAGAAAAATAATAATTTTAATAATATATTTATTTTTAATTAAATAATAATTATTTAAAAAAATAATGATTTAAATAATGTATTTTTTTTTACGAAAAAATAGTAATTAAATGACATTATTTGAACTTTACTGAATGTAGTGGTATTAAGGTAATTTACAGCTTTTTCCATTACATTTCAGTGACAAATCAAACATTATAATTCTGATTATGAGCTTGATTCCAGTAGTCAAACCAAACAACATTATTTCCTTTCCATATCATTCCATTCTCATTCCCATTCCGATTCCGATTTCATTCTGCGAACCAAACGCCACCATAGTATACTTAGTTGTGGATGTGAAAGTAAATGCTGGTTGAATGATATAGATAATATATGGAGTTATTTTAGAACTTAAAATGGTAGTGTTTGATAACTTTTATAATCCCACGTTTTCACCTAACTTTATAACTTTGATAAAGACCTATTGATCTAAATTAATATGCTTATTCTATATTAGTGGAGAGTGAATTAAAAGATAAGACTATGAAGTTTGTGATTACAATGCTTACATATATCATATTTACAAAATCTAGGGACCAAGAATTTTGTTCTATGAATATCATACATAAGATTATTTGGTATGAGTATTATATGATTGTGGTTAGATGGATTTCTAAGAGTTGATCACAAAAGTGAAATTAATATTTGAATTAATCTATGATAAAGAGTGAGACTTAGATAATCAATATATTGAATGTTATGGACAATCTTTGATACAAATGTATAATTGATTCGATAGTTAATGTTTTTATTTATTTTTTTATTTTTATTTCTTTGAGTCAATTTAATTTAATTTAGTTGTAATGTTTGTGGGTATAATCGCGTGAATCTACGAAAATGATTTAGGTTAGTTTAGTATTTAATTATTTATTTTCTTTTTTAAAAAAAATTGAGCACTAATCTTCCTAAGGACTAGTTAGAAATTGGTTAAGGGTAGTGATACATGCTTAAAAAGTACACATATATTGTGATTTATCGAAATTAAAAGAATAAATTAGGTTTTAATATTGAATTTTAACCTACATATTTTATAAATTGTATTTTTAGAATTACGAGATACTTTTATATATTTTAGGTATTTTAGACTTAAAAGATTCAAATGATAAAGGACAAATCAAATCTCACAATCAAGGGCATAATTATCATACAATTGAGGACCTAAATGCAAACATTTATATAAGATACATCAAAGAATGGTTAAAATATTAAATTGTCAAAATTAAAGGTGCTTTGAGGCATGATTAAATATGCACTATGACACGGCACTCTCGATTGGAATCTCACAGAACTGAAAACAAAGTTGTGCCGCCGCATGAGTCAACATGGGTCACCACCCGGAAAGAAGGATTTGCATTTCAATGCTTGATTTCAAGAGCATGTTTATCCAAAAGGTTCCAGATATATGGGATTAACATTTTAATTGTTTTATACATCATTTTTGGGATTGTTTTTAAAATTTTACTATTAAATATTAGTTTATTAAAAAATCAAATTCAAAAATTGCTTTTCTTTTAATTCATTTATTTTATTTAGTTTATTATTTTTAGTTTTTTCAAAAAATTAAAATTAATTTTTATTTTTTTTATTTTTCTATATTAGTTTACTAACTTTTTTTTCCTTTTATTTATTTATTTATTTTTGTTTCATAGTTTATTTATTATTATTTTTTGTTTGTGTTGTTTAGTCGTAATGTGAACATTAATATGAGGCAATGATGCATTACCATCAAATTAGTTTTGTTATTTATTTTCGCTTATTTTTGTGATTCATCTTCAAGTTCTTTCATAACACTATATCTAAAAATAATGCTATAACCTTGATAAAGACATATTAGTCTAAAGTAGTGTAACTATTCTATATTAGTGAAGAGTGAATTAAAATGTAAGCCCTTCGGGTTTTTGATTAAAATGCTTACACCCATCATATTTGCATAATTTAGAGACCAAGAATTTTGTTCTATGAATTTCTTGCATAAGATTATTCGGTATGAAAATTATATATTTGTAGTTAGATAGATGTTGAAAAGTTAACCAAAAAAATGAAATTAATGTTTGAATTAATGTACGATAAAGAGTGAGATTTAGATAATATATATTAAATATTATGGGCAATATTTGAGACAAATGTATATTTGATTTGATTGTTAGTGTCTTTATTTAGTTTTCTATTTTTATTTCTTTCAGTTAGTTTAATTTAGTTTAGTTGTGAATTTTTTGGATACCATCGTTGAAAACCCTCACAAAACTATAACTCAACTACTATGACACCTAGATGTTTAAAGACTTGTTGCATATGATAAATATAATCATGTTCATCTATAAAAATTATTTAATTTAGTATTTAATTATTTATTTTCTTTTAAGAACATTTTTTGAGCGCTTATTTTACTATAAACTAGCCAAAAGTTGATTGGAGGTTGTGATAGTGTCTAAAAAGCACGCATATATTTTGATTTATCAAAATTAAAAGAATGAATTAGGTTTTCATATTGCATTTGAATCTAAGTGTTTTATAAATTGTGTTTATGGAATCACAAGATTTATTTTGATGTATTTTAGATATTTTTAGAATTAAAAGATTTAAATGAAAAAGATCATTCAAATTTCACAACTTGAGGTATAATTGTCATATAATGGAAAAACTCAATGCAAACATTTATAAAAGATATATCAAGGAGGGGTTAAAATATTAATGTGTTAAAATTAAGGTCATGTTGTGGCATGAGTACATGAGTGTTGCGACACAGCACCCACTGTATGGCTTTCAATAGAATTGAAATTAAGTTAGTATTGCAGCATGAGTAAACGTTTCTCGTGGTCAAAAAACTCGTATTTTCACTCCAATGCCAAATTTCAAGCTTAGCTTTATCCAAACAGTTTTGGATTCATTAAATTAGAATTTTAATTAGTTTGAACTTATACAACCTTAATCCTAACTACCTTGTAATTACATGCAACTCTTTTACTTTAAATATGTAATTAGGGTTAACAACAAAGCTTTCACATATTGTAAATACAGATTTTACAGAAAATATGCATAGGTCTTTAGAGAAAGACAAGACTAAAAGCAATATAGAATTAAAGCAATAATTAAGGAGTATTTATTATTTTTCTTCTTAATATTCTATTATTTTAATTATGATTTTTTGTAGCTAATTTATTTGTGTGATTTTGAGTAATTTTTAAGTTCTTGACTATGATTTTAATTAATAAAATATTATGATAACTTTTAGATTTAATCCTTCATTTTTGATGTGTTTTACTTTATATTTAAATACGATGACTATATATGTGTGAATTATAGTGAGCAACTAGTTTACTGCATATATAGGTTTAATTCTAGTTTAAGATATTACTGGATTCTCCATAATAATAGATAGATTTCTAATTATTCTTACTGCTATGTACTTATTGTCATGTAATTACAAATATTCTCGTTCAAAGTGGTAACTTATTGCTTTGCGAGAGTGTGACAAGTAAAATTGATGCCTTCGTTAAAGGTTAAAAAAAATATAATTATGTCTTCATTAAAGGTTACTAAAAATTATAATCTTGTGAAATTTAATCATATTCTTTTTAAAACGTAATACAATGAATGAATTATCTAGCAATTATGACTAAGTTCTTTTAATTTAGGATTGATTTACAATGGTATTATACTTCAATTAAAAAGGAAGAAAATGTGGGTTTGAAGTCTTGTCTTTATGCATAGATTTTTCAAGCTAGAATTAAAAGTTCAAAGATAGTTCTAATATTGATTCATGATTTAATTAGTTAAATAAAATGTTAGTAGTGAGGATTGTTTCATACTAACATGTTAATCTTAATCTTAGTTCTATGTGTGCATACGCATCTGACAAGATCAAGCTAATAGACTCATGTCTAACAAATATTGATTTGTAGATGTAAAAAAATTCATAGAACTCTATAAAGTTTGTTGGTGCTAACTTGTAACCAACAAAGAACGATTAAAGCAAATGGTTAGGAATGGCATGTATTGTAATTGTTGTGAAGTATAAATTGAATTAATAGATCACATTTTTATTATTGTAACTAGGTAGAAGTTGTATGGTGCTCTAATGAAATATCTCCAGTTGTTGGTGTTAGTAATGCTAGTTTTCAAGAATGATAGTTGTGGGTGATTAGAAAATTGGGATCATTTAGGGAAGAAGTTAGTAAAAGTCTAATTGTGTTCTTAATGTGGTATATATGAATCTGATATATATCAAGTTATTTTATTAGTTCATGGACACAACTTTAAATATTGGGCACTGTCATAGAGGAGATGAAATCATGAAATTTAAGGAGTATAGTAAGATGAACCCAACATGATTCAATATTGTTGATATCTAACTCTTTTAGGTATATGACCTTTACTTGTGATGATTCATGCAAAGAAAATGAGTTATATGTCGATATAGGCATGGTTGTGAGAGACCATAATGGAGTGTTGGTAGAATGTTTTTGCTGTTGTTATAAGCAACTTCAGCTTTAGCAACAGAGTACCATGCATATATTATATATATATATTGGTGATGTTAGAAAACCGACATCGTCGATTCTTGCCAATACTTTGGTTTTAATATTTATAAAACTCTCGCAAGTGCACGAATCATTTCGAAGAAAATGATAAGTATACTCCCAAGGTCGATCTGAGGAAGGAATGTATGTGGTTTTTAATTTATTATTCAAACTTTTAAAAACGAAATTAAATCCTAAACATCCTGTCACGATAGTTTGGTTTTTGTGTTCCTAATCTAATAACATAAAATAAACATATATACAGATTAATTAAATATAATCTAATAACATAAAAAAAATAAACATAGTTACAAATTCAATAAATAATTATCTAAAAATAAACATATATACAGATTCAATAAATATTCATGCAAATTTTTATCATTTATATTAGCGGAGTTTTTATGGATACAATAACTAAATTAATTATGCTTGCTCATATTATCTAGGTTATTAAAGATATAAATTGATATTTTATTGATTCTCTCTTTTTTGTATAAATACCACCTTTGGTGGGGTTAGATATTCTTTGTTAACTAAACAAATCAATTAACACCTATGGGTGGGGTTGATAACTAATATGCTTAATTAAATTAATTCCTTTTTCTAAGAGATTGAAAATGAAGCATTTAAATGCCACCTTTGGTGGGGTTAGACAGTTTAAACTTTATTCAAGGTGTCCAAATTAAACTTAAGAATTTAATTATCCGAGTACTAACTTTCAAGTTTTAAAACCACTATTGAAATCATGTTGTCAATACATTTTCACATAATAATTCTTATAAAAACTTTTGAAATAGAGTTTCACTCTAACTACCGGGCGATTGTACCAACAAATAAAAGAGCACTACTCTAAATTAGACCGGATAACTAAACCTTAAAATCTAATTTTCAGGTTTAAGTTTGTAATGAAAAATAATATATTTCTCTCTAACATTCTTAATATAAAATCTTGAATAAAAACAAAATCAATTCATTTTAAAGATTTTTACCTATTTAATATTTCGCAAGCATAACAACGTCATTATTACATCATATTTACTAAACAGCCAGCATAGTTAAATTTAACCACAGACAAGTTGAATATAACATGTAAGAATAAAGCATAAAAATAACTGTAAAGAAAATAAAATCCTTACAGAACTTCGACGCTATTCCCGTAGCTGGAAAACCTCTAAGCGGAATTTGCACTCCCATCTATTGAATCAAAAATCTAAATTATTACAAAAACATTACAAGTTCCTCTCAAAAAGAGAAGAACTCTAAACCTAAGAGAATTGAACTAAAAACTAAGAGAAAAACTAAGAAAAGCTTAGAAACTAAGAAAGAAACTAAGAAAACTCAAAAACTAAGAAATGAGAGAAAGAAAGAAGAGAGAAGTGTGTTTTGAAGATGTGATTTGAAGTGAAGGGAAGGGGGTATTTATAGGTGAGGATGGAGAGAAAAAATGAGTAAAAAAATGTTAAAAAAATATTAAAAAATGTAAAAACGCGTATTGGAATTGCTGATGTCATTAATGACGTCACAGGGGCGGCTGCACGTGAAAAATGGGGGGAAAATGCGTTGGGCACGCGGAGGGGCTGCTGCTAGGCGCTGCGCGCGCTGGGGCTGTCGCTGCGCGTGAACAATGCCCGCGCGCTGGGGCGCGCGCGGCTGGGCTGCGGCGCGCGATTTCCGTCTTTTTGACATTTTTTATCTTTTTGACCCATTTTGTCCAATTTTTCCATGTTTGTTGACCTTTTCCCACTTATTTATTGATATATTTGTGATGTATTGCTTCAAGTATTCCTCTTTGAGTCTTTAAATTGCGTTTTTAAGCCAAAATTCCTGAAAAACAATAACTATACCCGTGATTCCGAAAAGACAAATTTATATAAATATATGATAAAACATATAAATATATATATTTTTAATCAATTAATGTACATAAAATCATGGTTATTTTAGTGCTTTTTGAGCACTCATCACAACTCCCAACCAGCTTCTTGCTAGTCCCTTAGCAAGAGAAGCGATAAAAGCTAAAAATTAAACTATCCTAAATCACTTTCGTGGAATGAAACGGTTGCATTTAGCCTATGCAACAAGCCTTTAAACCCCTAGGTTGCCCTAGTGGACGAGTTTGAGTCTCGTGAGGGTTTTCAGTAATGATACCCACAAACATTGAACTAATTGTAAAAATCAAAAGAAACTATAAAAACAATCAAATCAAAACTACAATTACAACACAATCAAAAATTAATTTAAGAATAAAAGAAAACAACTTATCACAAAAATTTCTCACACTTTTTAATCTCCTTTAAGATCATAATTAAAATCTCAAGCATAAGTTATTTTAATCTCTTTAAACAATCATGATTTTATTATCATAATTAGTCGAAAATCATTTTCATATTTCATTTCAAAAATGTGTCAATTTAATTTTACCCAATTTCAGTGTCATGAATCAGAATTCGCTTCGACTCTATTCCTCACAAGTCAATACTCTGAAAGCACTGAATCCTATGGGTTCAAACACTCATACTAATTTATATGCGAAAGAGTTGATGTATAGAAATGAACTAATATGTTCGCATATGTATAAAGAATAAAGGCTCAAAGTGTTATTTTAACATTGATCTCATGAAAGGAATCGAATGTATAAATTATAAAGATATCATATATAAAAATTATTTTCATGCATAAATTAAACTCATTAAGAAAGAATTTCAAGATATATGCTTTTTACAAATGAAGAAATTGCAATGACTTTTTAGGGAATTACTTCCTATATCTTTCTTTTGTATTTAGCCTTTACTCTCAAATATATGTATTTTTTTAGAGAGTCAACCCATGTACAGATTGTACATTTTTTTGGATTTTGGTGAGTGGTTAATTTTGTGGCTTTTCTGTTTGATCTTGGTTTAGGTAACCCCAGATATGTCTTTTTGTTTTTGTAGCAGTCATGCATGAATGAGATATAAGCATATACTATCAATTTCTACTCAAATCGTTTGATCTAAACAAAAATAATAATAAAAAATATATGATACTCTATTAAGATGAGAAAAAATTCATACATTTAATGCTAATACCTATAGAGATCATCTAAACTTTTGAATAAATAAGAAATGTTTTTGGAGTAGAAAAAATATATATTTCACTCTGAATAAAAGAAATTAGGTTCAAATTATATCTCACAAGGGTAGTCTCCACTAAAAAAAATTCATAAACACCGATTTTGGGTTTAATATAATTTCCACATTTTATCAAGAAATACTAGTTATGACAAAAACTAGCTAATTATCAAAAATAATTACAAAATATTTCATGATATGTTTTCAAAAATTAATCTAACAGTACCAAAGACTTAACTATTTACTTAAATTTGATTTAAAGAAATGATAAATTTTTGTGAGAATTTTTTTTTTATTATGCATGGTAACTTTTCACCACTCCCAACCTAGAACTTACATTGTCCTCAATGTAACAACTGTAAATTAAAGATAAAGAGAAAAGAGGGGAAAGATTACCTATTTCTTGAGAATGTGTAAGTAGTAATTAGGAAATGCAGGTGCATCCATCATATTCATCATTAAAGTGTATACAGACAGATTGCTGTGAATTTCTAACATCTCAACAAATATTTTAGTTTTAACAATTTTAAAAATTATTCACATATAAGTAAACTAAAATAAACAATAAAATTAAGTAAATAAAACAAATAACAAAAAAAATTACCTAACATGATGTGTTGCCTCCCATCCAGCGCTTAGTTTAACGTCTTAGCAAGACGTATCTTTTTGGTGCTAAGGATTACTCAGCCAAATACAATCTATTTCAGCAATGTTGTTTGGTTCTTCTAAATAAGGCTTGACACGATGGCCATTAACTTTGAACGTTTTTTGTGTCTTGGAGTCCAATAGTTCTACCACTCCATGTTCAAATACCTGAACTATTGTGAATGGTCCATCCCATCTTGATCTCAGCTTTCCTGGAAACAATCTCAAACGAGAGTTAAATAAAAGAACTTTCATTCCAGGGTGAAAAGTCTTAGGAACTAGCCTCTTGTCATGATAGCGCTTAGTACGCTCTTTATATAATTTGGCATTCTCATAAGCTTCATTCCTAATTTCTTCCAACTCATGAAGCTGGAGTAATCGTTTTTCACCTGCTTTATCTAAATCCATGTTTAGCTCTTTAATTTCCCAATAAGCCTTGTGTTCAAGTTCAACTGGAAGGTGGCACGCTTTCCCAAAGATTAACCGGTAAGGGCTCATCCCAATAGGTGTTTTGTAAGCGGTGCGGTATGCCCATAAGGCATCATTTAACTTAAATGCCCAATCCTTCCTTGAAGGACGCACAGTGCGTTCCAGTATTCCCTTAATTTGCCTATTACTTACTTCCACTAAACCGGAAGTTTGAGGATGATATGGAGTAGCTACCTTATGTGTGATGTTGTACTTGTTTAGTACTCCATCAAAGAGTTTGTTACAAAAATGGCTACCTCCATCACTTATTACAGCTCTAGGCGTTCCGAACCTACTGAATATGAAATCTTTCAAGAATTTCACAACAACATTAGCATCATTGGTTTTGGTGGGGATAGCTTCTACCCACTTGGACACATAATCCACAGCAACCAAAATGTATTGAAAACCATTAGATGGGGGAAAAGGACCCATAAAGTCAATCCCACATACATCTCTTTTGCTTATGTTTCCTGTTCTTTGACATCTATCACATTGTGCACAAAACATATGAGCATCTTTAAAAAGAGTGGGCCAAAAGAATCCAGACTGTAATATCTTACGGGCTGTCTTTTCACCTCCAAAATGACCCCCACAATGAAGTTCATGACAAAAAGTCAGAATGCTCTTATGTTCTTCTTCAGGTACACATCTCCGGATGACTTGATCTTGACCAATCTTGTATAAATAAGGGTCATCCTAGAAATAGTCCTTAATAGTTTTAAAAAACCTTTTCTTGTCCTGATATGAAGTGTTAGGTCGCAAAACACCAGTGGCAAGATAGTTTACAATATCAGCATACCATGGGTTCGGGCCTATGAAAAATAACTGTTCATCAGGAAAGGTTTCAACTATATCGTCATTACTCTCATCTTTACGAGAATTGAAGTCAGAAATCAACCTAGACAAATGGTCAGCTACTAAGTTTTCACTGCCTTTCTTATCCTTGATTTCTAGGTCAAATTCTTGTAAGAGTAAGACCCACCTGATTAATCTTGGCTTGGCATTTGGTTTACTTAATAGGTATCTTAAAGCAGCATGATCAGAATGCACAATCACTTTAGATCCTACTAAATAAGACCGAAATTTGTCTAAAGAGAATACTATAGCCAAGAATTCCTTTTCAGTGGTGGTGTAATTCATCTGGGCATCATTGAGTGTTTTGCTAGCATAGTAGATGACATGTAAACGCTTATCCACTCTTTGTCCCAGGACTGCTCCTATTGCATAATCAGAAGCGTCACACATTATTTCAAAAGGTAAAGACCAGTTTGGTGCCATTATAACAGGGGTAGATGTGAGTTTATCTTTCAAGGTATTAAAGGAAGTAAGTGATGAACGAAAACCGGCATCGCCGATCTTCGCAAATACTTTGGTTTTAATATTTATAAAACTCTCGCAAGTGCACGAATCATTTCGAAGAAAATGATAAGTATACTCCCAAGGTCGATCTAAGGAAGGAATGTATGTGGTTTTTAATTTATTATTCAAACTTTAAAAAAAAACGAAATTAAATCCTAAACATCCTGTCACGATAGTTTGGTTTTTGTGTTCCTAATCTAATAACATAAAATAAACATATATACAGATTAATTAAATATAATCTAATAACATAAAAAATAAACATATATACAGATTCAATAAATATTCATGCAAATTTTATCATTTATATTAGCGGAGTATTTATGGATATAATAACTAAATTAATTATGCTTGCTCATATTATCTAGGTTATTAAAGATATAAATTGATATTTTATTGATTCTCTCTTTTTTATATAAATACCACCTTTGGTGGGGTTAGATATTCTTTGTTAACTAAACAAATCAATTAACACCTATGGGTGGGGTTGATAACTAATATGCTTAATTAAATTAATTCCTTTTTCTAAGAGATTGAAAATGAATCATTTAAATGCCACCTTTGGTGGGGTTAGACAGTTTAAAATTTATTCAAGGTGTCCAAATTAAACATAAGAATTTAATTATCCGAGTACTAACTTTCAAGTTTTAAAACCACTATTGAAAACATGTTGTCAATACATTTTCACATAATAATTCTTATAAAAACTTTTGAAATAGAGTTTCACTCTAACTACCGGGCGATTGTACCAACAAATAAAAGAGCACTACTCTAAATTAGACCGGATAACTAAACCTTAAAATCTAATTTTCAGTTTTAAGTTTGTAATGAAAAATAATATATTTCTCTCTAACATTCTTAATATAAAATCTTGAATAAAAACAAAATCAATTCATTTTAAAGATTTTTACCTATTTAATATTTCGCAAGCATAACAACGTCATTATTACATCATATTTACTAAACAGCCAGCATAGTTAAATTTAACCACAGACAAGTTGAATATAACATGTAAGAATAAAGCATAAAAATAACTGTAAAGAAAATAAAATCCTTACAGAACTTCGACGCTATTCCCGTAGCTGGAAAACCTCTAAGCGGAATTTGCACTCCCATCTATTGAATCAAAAATCTAAATTATTACAAAAACATTACAAGTTCCTCTCAAAAAGAGAAGAACTCTAAACCTAAGAGAATTGAACTAAAAACTAAGAGAAAAACTAAGAAAAGCTTAGAAACTAAGAAAGAAACTAAGAAAACTCAAAAACTAAGAAATGAGAGAAAGAAAGAAGAGAGAAGTGTGTTTTGAAGATGTGATTTGAAGTGAAGGGAAGGGGGTATTTATAGGTGAGGATGGAGAGAAAAAATGAGTAAAAAAATGTTAAAAAAATATTAAAAAATGTAAAAACGCGTATTGGAATTGCTGATGTCATTAATGACGTCACAGGGGCGGCTGCACGTGAAAAATGGGGGGAAAATGCGTTGGGCACGCGGAGGGGCTGCTGCTAGGCGCTGCGCGCGCTGGGGCTGTCGCTGCGCGTGAACAATGCCCGCGCGCTGGGGCGCGCGCGGCTGGGCTGCGGCGCGCGATTTCCGTCTTTTTGACATTTTTTATCTTTTTGACCCATTTTGTCCAATTTTTCCATGTTTGTTGACCTTTTCCCACTTATTTATTGATATATTTGTGATGTATTGCTTCAAGTATTCCTCTTTGAGTCTTTAAATTGCGTTTTTAAGCCAAAATTCCTGAAAAACAATAACTATACCCGTGATTCCGAAAAGACAAATTTATATAAATATATGATAAAACATATAAATATATATATTTTTAATCAATTAATGTACATAAAATCATGGTTATTTTAGTGCTTTTTGAGCACTCATCACAACTCCCAACCAGCTTCTTGCTAGTCCCTTAGCAAGAGAAGCGATAAAAGCTAAAAATTAAACTATCCTAAATCACTTTCGTGGAATGAAACGGTTGCATTTAGCCTATGCAACAAGCCTTTAAACCCCTAGGTTGCCCTAGTGGACGAGTTTGAGTCTCGTGAGGGTTTTCAGTAATGATACCCACAAACATTGAACTAATTGTAAAAATCAAAAGAAACTATAAAAACAATCAAATCAAAACTACAATTACAACACAATCAAAAATTAATTTAAGAATAAAAGAAAACAACTTATCACAAAAATTTCTCACACTTTTTAATCTCCTTTAAGATCATAATTAAAATCTCAAGCATAAGTTATTTTAATCTCTTTAAACAATCATGATTTTATTATCATAATTAGTCGAAAATCATTTTCATATTTCATTTCAAAAATGTGTCAATTTAATTTTACCCAATTTCAGTGTCATGAATCAGAATTCGCTTCGACTCTATTCCTCACAAGTCAATACTCTGAAAGCACTGAATCCTATGGGTTCAAACACTCATACTAATTTATATGCGAAAGAGTTGATGTATAGAAATGAACTAATATGTTCGCATATGTATAAAGAATAAAGGCTCAAAGTGTTATTTTAACATTGATCTCATGAAAGGAATCGAATGTATAAATTATAAAGATATCATATATAAAAATTATTTTCATGCATAAATTAAACTCATTAAGAAAGAATTTCAAGATATATGCTTTTTACAAATGAAGAAATTGCAATGACTTTTTAGGGAATTACTTCCTATATCTTTCTTTTGTATTTAGCCTTTACTCTCAAATATATGTATTTTTTTAGAGAGTCAACCCATGTACAGATTGTACATTTTTTTGGATTTTGGTGAGTGGTTAATTTTGTGGCTTTTCTGTTTGATCTTGGTTTAGGTAACCCCAGATATGTCTTTTTGTTTTTGTAGCAGTCATGCATGAATGAGATATAAGCATATACTATCAATTTCTACTCAAATCGTTTGATCTAAACAAAAATAATAATAAAAAATATATGATACTCTATTAAGATGAGAAAAAATTCATACATTTAATGCTAATACCTATAGAGATCATCTAAACTTTTGAATAAATAAGAAATGTTTTTGGAGTAGAAAAAATATATATTTCACTCTGAATAAAAGAAATTAGGTTCAAATTATATCTCACAAGGGTAGTCTCCACTAAAAAAAATTCATAAACACCGATTTTGGGTTTAATATAATTTCCACATTTTATCAAGAAATACTAGTTATGACAAAAACTAGCTAATTATCAAAAATAATTACAAAATATTTCATGATATGTTTTCAAAAATTAATCTAACAGTACCAAAGACTTAACTATTTACTTAAATTTGATTTAAAGAAATGATAAATTTTTGTGAGAATTTTTTTTTTATTATGCATGGTAACTTTTCACCACTCCCAACCTAGAACTTACATTGTCCTCAATGTAACAACTGTAAATTAAAGATAAAGAGAAAAGAGGGGAAAGATTACCTATTTCTTGAGAATGTGTAAGTAGTAATTAGGAAATGCAGGTGCATCCATCATATTCATCATTAAAGTGTATACAGACAGATTGCTGTGAATTTCTAACATCTCAACAAATATTTTAGTTTTAACAATTTTAAAAATTATTCACATATAAGTAAACTAAAATAAACAATAAAATTAAGTAAATAAAACAAATAACAAAAAAAATTACCTAACATGATGTGTTGCCTCCCATCCAGCGCTTAGTTTAACGTCTTAGCAAGACGTATCTTTTTGGTGCTAAGGATTACTCAGCCAAATACAATCTATTTCAGCAATGTTGTTTGGTTCTTCTAAATAAGGCTTGACACGATGGCCATTAACTTTGAACGTTTTTTGTGTCTTGGAGTCCAATAGTTCTACCACTCCATGTTCAAATACCTGAACTATTGTGAATGGTCCATCCCATCTTGATCTCAGCTTTCCTGGAAACAATCTCAAACGAGAGTTAAATAAAAGAACTTTCATTCCAGGGTGAAAAGTCTTAGGAACTAGCCTCTTGTCATGATAGCGCTTAGTACGCTCTTTATATAATTTGGCATTCTCATAAGCTTCATTCCTAATTTCTTCCAACTCATGAAGCTGGAGTAATCGTTTTTCACCTGCTTTATCTAAATCCATGTTTAGCTCTTTAATTTCCCAATAAGCCTTGTGTTCAAGTTCAACTGGAAGGTGGCACGCTTTCCCAAAGATTAACCGGTAAGGGCTCATCCCAATAGGTGTTTTGTAAGCGGTGCGGTATGCCCATAAGGCATCATTTAACTTAAATGCCCAATCCTTCCTTGAAGGACGCACAGTGCGTTCCAGTATTCCCTTAATTTGCCTATTACTTACTTCCACTAAACCGGAAGTTTGAGGATGATATGGAGTAGCTACCTTATGTGTGATGTTGTACTTGTTTAGTACTCCATCAAAGAGTTTGTTACAAAAATGGCTACCTCCATCACTTATTACAGCTCTAGGCGTTCCGAACCTACTGAATATGAAATCTTTCAAGAATTTCACAACAACATTAGCATCATTGGTTTTGGTGGGGATAGCTTCTACCCACTTGGACACATAATCCACAGCAACCAAAATGTATTGAAAACCATTAGATGGGGGAAAAGGACCCATAAAGTCAATCCCACATACATCTCTTTTGCTTATGTTTCCTGTTCTTTGACATCTATCACATTGTGCACAAAACATATGAGCATCTTTAAAAAGAGTGGGCCAAAAGAATCCAGACTGTAATATCTTACGGGCTGTCTTTTCACCTCCAAAATGACCCCCACAATGAAGTTCATGACAAAAAGTCAGAATGCTCTTATGTTCTTCTTCAGGTACACATCTCCGGATGACTTGATCTTGACCAATCTTGTATAAATAAGGGTCATCCTAGAAATAGTCCTTAATAGTTTTAAAAAACCTTTTCTTGTCCTGATATGAAGTGTTAGGTCGCAAAACACCAGTGGCAAGATAGTTTACAATATCAGCATACCATGGGTTCGGGCCTATGAAAAATAACTGTTCATCAGGAAAGGTTTCAACTATATCGTCATTACTCTCATCTTTACGAGAATTGAAGTCAGAAATCAACCTAGACAAATGGTCAGCTACTAAGTTTTCACTGCCTTTCTTATCCTTGATTTCTAGGTCAAATTCTTGTAAGAGTAAGACCCACCTGATTAATCTTGGCTTGGCATTTGGTTTACTTAATAGGTATCTTAAAGCAGCATGATCAGAATGCACAATCACTTTAGATCCTACTAAATAAGACCGAAATTTGTCTAAAGAGAATACTATAGCCAAGAATTCCTTTTCAGTGGTGGTGTAATTCATCTGGGCATCATTGAGTGTTTTGCTAGCATAGTAGATGACATGTAAACGCTTATCCACTCTTTGTCCCAGGACTGCTCCTATTGCATAATCAGAAGCGTCACACATTATTTCAAAAGGTAAAGACCAGTTTGGTGCCATTATAACAGGGGTAGATGTGAGTTTATCTTTCAAGGTATTAAAGGAAGTAAGTGATGAACGAAAACCGGCATCGCCGATCTTCGCAAATACTTTGGTTTTAATATTTATAAAACTCTCGCAAGTGCACGAATCATTTCGAAGAAAATGATAAGTATACTCCCAAGGTCGATCTAAGGAAGGAATGTATGTGGTTTTTAATTTATTATTCAAACTTTAAAAAAAAACGAAATTAAATCCTAAACATCCTGTCACGATAGTTTGGTTTTTGTGTTCCTAATCTAATAACATAAAATAAACATATATACAGATTAATTAAATATAATCTAATAACATAAAAAATAAACATATATACAGATTCAATAAATATTCATGCAAATTTTATCATTTATATTAGCGGAGTATTTATGGATATAATAACTAAATTAATTATGCTTGCTCATATTATCTAGGTTATTAAAGATATAAATTGATATTTTATTGATTCTCTCTTTTTTATATAAATACCACCTTTGGTGGGGTTAGATATTCTTTGTTAACTAAACAAATCAATTAACACCTATGGGTGGGGTTGATAACTAATATGCTTAATTAAATTAATTCCTTTTTCTAAGAGATTGAAAATGAATCATTTAAATGCCACCTTTGGTGGGGTTAGACAGTTTAAAATTTATTCAAGGTGTCCAAATTAAACATAAGAATTTAATTATCCGAGTACTAACTTTCAAGTTTTAAAACCACTATTGAAAACATGTTGTCAATACATTTTCACATAATAATTCTTATAAAAACTTTTGAAATAGAGTTTCACTCTAACTACCGGGCGATTGTACCAACAAATAAAAGAGCACTACTCTAAATTAGACCGGATAACTAAACCTTAAAATCTAATTTTCAGTTTTAAGTTTGTAATGAAAAATAATATATTTCTCTCTAACATTCTTAATATAAAATCTTGAATAAAAACAAAATCAATTCATTTTAAAGATTTTTACCTATTTAATATTTCGCAAGCATAACAACGTCATTATTACATCATATTTACTAAACAGCCAGCATAGTTAAATTTAACCACAGACAAGTTGAATATAACATGTAAGAATAAAGCATAAAAATAACTGTAAAGAAAATAAAATCCTTACAGAACTTCGACGCTATTCCCGTAGCTGGAAAACCTCTAAGCGGAATTTGCACTCCCATCTATTGAATCAAAAATCTAAATTATTACAAAAACATTACAAGTTCCTCTCAAAAAGAGAAGAACTCTAAACCTAAGAGAATTGAACTAAAAACTAAGAGAAAAACTAAGAAAAGCTTAGAAACTAAGAAAGAAACTAAGAAAACTCAAAAACTAAGAAATGAGAGAAAGAAAGAAGAGAGAAGTGTGGTTTGAAGGTGTGGTTTGAAGGTGTATTTTGAAGTGAAGGGAAGGGGGGTATTTATAGGTGAGGATGGAGAAAAAAAGTAGAGAAAAAAATGTTAAAAAAATGTAAAAACGCGGATTATTGATTGCTGACGTCATTTGATGACGTCAGCATGACATGGGGCGGCTGCACAGTACCGGGTATGAACAGTGCCGAGTCTGTTGAACAGTACCGGGGTATGAACAGTACCGAGTCTGATGAACAGTACCCGCGGATGAACAGTGCCGAGTCTGATGAACAGTACCGGGGTATGAACAGTGTCGAGTCTGATGAACAGTAACCGCGGATGAACAGTGCCGCGCGCTGCTGCTTGGGGCGGTGCTGGGCGCTGGGGCGCAGCGGCCGGGCGGTGGTGCGCGGCGGCCGAACGGCGCGGCGGCGCGTTTTTCTCATTTTTGACATTTTTGACCTTTTTGACCCATTTTGTAAAATTTTTCCATATTTGTCGACCTTTCCGCATTTATTTATTAATATATTTGTGATGTATTGCTTCCAGTATTCCTCTTTGAGTTTTTAAGTTGCGTTTTTAAGCCAAAATACCTGAAAAACAATAAAAATACCCGTGATTCCGAAAAAGACAAATTTATATAAATATATGATAAAACATATAAATATATATATTTTTAATCAATTAATGTGCATAAAATCATGGTTATTTTAGTGCTTTTTGAGCACTCATCACAACCCCCAACCAGCTTCTTGCTAGTCCCTTAGCAAGAGAAGCGATAAAAACTAAAAATTAAACTATCCTAAATCACTTTCGTGGATTGAAACAGTTGCATTTAGCCTATGCAACAAGCCGTTAAACCCCTAGGTTGCCCTAGTGGACGAGTTTGAGTCTCGTGAGGGTTTTCAGTAATGATACCCACAAACATTGAACTAACTGTAAAAATCAAAAGAAACTATAAAAACAATCAAATCAAAAACTACAATTACAACACAATCAATAATTAATTTAAGAATAAAAGAAAACAACATATCACAAAAATATCTCATACTTTTTAATCTCCTTTAAGATCATAATTAAAATCTCAAGCATAAGTTATTTTAATCTCTTTAAACAATCATGATTTTATTATAATAATTAGTCGAAAATCATTTTCATATTTCATTTCAAAAATGTATCAATTTAATTTTACCCAATTTCAGTGTCATGAATCAGAATTCGCTTCGACTCTATTCCTCACAAGTCAATACTCTCAAAGCACTGAATCCTATGGGTTCAAACACTCATACTAATTTATATGCGAAAGAGTTGATGTATAGAAATGAACTAATAGGTTCGCATATGTATAAAGAATAAAGGCTCAAAGTGTTATTTTAACATTGATCTCATGAAAGGAATCGAATGTATAAATTATAAAGATATCATATATAAAAATTATTTTAATGCATAAATCAAACTCATTAAGAAAGAATTTCAAGATATATGCTTTTTACAAATGAAGAAATTGCAATGACTTTTTAGGGAATTACTTCCTATATATTTCTTTTGTAATTAGCCTTTACTCACAACTTTGTAGGCAATGTGGGTCATAGTATGTAGATGATACTATAATTTTTTTATCTCTCTATTTTTTTTTCTGAAGATATTTTTTTTTTTCAATATATGTATTTTTTTAGAGAGTCAACCCATGTACAGATTGTACATTTTTTTGGATTTTGGTGAGTGGTTAATTTTGTGGCTTTTCTGTTTGATCTTGGTTTAGGTAACCCCAGATATGTCTTTTTGTTTTTGTAGCAGTCATGCATAAATGAGATATAAGCATATACTATCATTTAATCTAAACAAAAATAATAAAAAAATATATGATACTCTATTAAGATGAGAAAAAATTCATACATTCAATGCTAATACCTATAGAGATCATCTAAAAATTTGAATAAATAAGAAATGTGTTTGGAGTAGAAAAAATATATTTCACTCTGAATAAAAGAATTTAGGCTCAAATTATATCTCACAAGGGTAGTCTCCACTAAAAAAATAAATTCATAAACACCGATTTTGGGTTTAATATAATTTCCACATTTTATCAAGAAATACTAGTTATGACAAAAACTAACTAATTATCAAAAATAATTACAAAATATTTCATGATATGTTTTCAAAAATTAATCTAACAGTACAAAAGACTTAATTATTTACTTAAATTTGATTTAAAGAAATGATAAATTTTTGTGAGAAAATATTTAAATTTTTTTTTTTTTTTAATTTTTAAATTGTTAAATCTTTTTTTTTTTTTAATTAAGCATGGTAACTTTTCACCACCCCCAACCTAGAACTTACATTGTCCTCAATGTAACAACTGTAAATTAAAGATAAAGAGAAAAGAGAAGAAAGATTACCTATTTCCTGAGAATGTGTAAGTAGTAATGGAGAAATGCAGGTGCATCCATCATATTCATTATTATAGTGTATACAGACAGATCGCTGTAAACTTCTAACATCTCAACAAATATTTTTAGTTTTAACAATTTAAAAATTATTAAACTAAAATGAACAATCAAATTAAGTAAATAAAATAAATAACAGAAAATTACCTAAAATGATGGGTTGTCTCCCATCCAGCGCTTAGTTTAACGTCTTAGCAAGACGTATCTTTTTGGTGCTAAGGGTTACTCAGCCAAATGCAATCCATTTCAGCAATGTTGTTTGGTTCTTCTACATAAGGCTTGACACGATGGCCATTAACTTTGAACGTTTTTTGTGTCTTGGAGTCCAATAGTTCTACCACTCCATGTTCAGATACCTGAACTATTTTGAATGGTCCATCCCATCTTGATCTCAGCTTTCCTGGAAACAATCTCAAACGAGAGTTAAATAAAAGAACTTTCATTCCAGGGTGAAAAGTTTTAGGAACTAGCCTCTTGTCATGATAGCGCTTAGTACGCTCCTTGTATAATTTGGCATTCTCATAGGCTTCATTCCTAATTTCTTCCAACTCATGAAGCTGGAGTACTCGTTTTTCACCTGATTTATCTAAATCCATGTTTAGCTCTTTAATTGCCCAATAAGCCTTGTGTTCAAGTTCAACTGGAAGGTGGCACGCTTTCCCAAAGATTAACCGGTAAGGGCTCATCCCAATAGGTGTTTTGTAAGCGGTGCGGTATGCCCATAAGGCATCATTTAACTTAAATGCCCAATCCTTCCTTGAGGGACGCACAGTGCGTTCCAGTATTCCCTTAATTTGCCTATTACTTACTTCCACTAAACCGGAAGTTTGAGGATGATATGGAGTAGCTACCTTATGTGTGATGTTGTACTTGTTTAGTACTCCATCAAAGAGTTTGTTACAAAAATGGCTACCTCCATCACTTATTATAGCTCTAGGCGTTCCGAACCTACTGAATATGAAATCTTTCAAGAATTTCATAACAACATTAGCATCATTGGTTTTGGTGGGTATAGCTTCTACCCACTTGGACACATAATCCACAGCAACCAAAATGTATTGAAAACTATTAGATGGGGGAAAAGGACCCATAAAGTCAATCCCCCATACGTCAAAGAGTTCAACAACTAAATTAGATGTCAAAGGCATTTCATCTCTTTTGCTTATGTTTCCTGTTCTTTGACATCTATCACATTGTGCACAAAACATATGAGCATCTTTAAAAAGAGTGGGCCAAAAGAATCCAGACTGTAATATCTTACGGGCTGTCTTTTCTCCTCCAAAATGACCCCCACAATGAAGTTCATGACAAAAAGTCAGAATGCTCTTATGTTCTTCTTCAGGTACACATCTCCGGATGACTTGATCTTGACCAATCTTGTATAAATAAGGGTCATCCCAGAAATAGTCCTTAATAGTTTTAAAAAACCTTTTCTTCTCCTGATATGAAGTGTTAGGTCGCAAAACACCAGTGGCAAGATAATTTACAATATCAGCGTACCATGGGTTCGGACCTATGAAAAATAACTGTTCATCAGGAAAGGTTTCAACTATATCATCATTACTCTCATCTTTAAGAGAATTAAAGTCAGAAATCAACCTAGACAAATGGTCAGCTACTAAGTTTTCACTGCCTTTCTTATCCTTGATTTCTAGGTCAAATTCTTGTAAGAGTAAGACCCACCTGATTAATCTTGGCTTGGCATTTGGTTTACTTAATAGGTATCTTAAAGCAGCATGATCAGAATGCACAATCACTTTAGATCCTACTAAATAAGACCGAAATTTGTCTAAAGAGAATACTATAGCCAAGAATTCCTTTTCAGTGGTGGTGTAATTCATCTGGGCATCATTGAGTGTTTTGCTAGCATAGTAGATGACATGTAAACGCTTATCCACTCTTTGTCCCAGGACTGCTCCTATTGCATAATCAGAAGCGTCACACATTATTTCAAAGGGTAAAGACCAGTTTGGTGCCATTATAACAGGGGTAGATGTGAGTTTATCTTTCAAGGTATTAAAGGAAGTAAGGCAGTCATTGTTGAAATCAAAATCAGCATCTTTGGATAGCAAGTTACATAATGGACGACTTATTTTAGAGAAATCTTTAATAAATCGTCTGTAGAATCCTGCATGTCCCAAGAAGCTTCTTATCTCCTTCACAGATGTAGGGGGAGGTAGTTTGGATATCAATTCAACTTTTGCCTTATCAACTTCAATACCCTTGTTTGAAATTATATGTCCTAAAACTATCCCTTGTTGAACCATAAAATGACTTTTCTCCCAACTAAGGGTTAGATTGCATTCAATGCATCTTTCTAAAACCAAAGTCAATTTATGTAAGCAATCATCAAATGAGTTCCCAAAGACAGAGAAATCGTCCATGAAAATCTCAATGAATTTTTCCACCATGTCCGAGAAAATGGATATCATGCATCTCTGGAACGTGGCAGGGGCATTGCATAACCCAAATGGCATTCTGCGAAAAGCAAATGTCCCAAAAGGACATGTAAATGTGGTCTTTTCCTGATCTTCTGGTGCTATGGGTACTTGATAATATCCAGACAGTCCATCCAAAAAACAGTAAAATTCGTGCCCAGCTAATCTTTCCAACATTTGATCAATGAATGGAAGAGGAAAGTGATCCTTTTTCGTATATAAATTTAGTTTCCTAAAATCTATACACATTCTCCATCCAGTGATTATTCTAGTGGGCACTAATTCACTTTTGTCATTCTTAACAACTGTTATCCCAGATTTCTTTGGTACCACATGCACTGGACTAACCCACTTACTATCCGCAATAGGATAGATAATCCCTTCTTCTAATAATTTAAGAATTTCCTTCTTAACTACCTCTTGCATGTTTGGGTTTAGTCTTCTTTGGGCCTCTCGTACAGGTTTAGCACCGTCCTCCAAGTTGATCTTGTGCATACACATTGTTGGACTAATGCCTCTTATATCCCCTATACTCCAACCTATAGATTTCTTAAACTGTTTAAGCACTTTGATGAGTTCCTTTTCTTGTGGTTTGGTCAAGGTTGAAGAAATTATCACTGGATAAGTTTCCCCTTCTCCCAAAAACACATATTTTAAGTGCTCAGGTAAGTCTTTGAGTTCAAGTTTAGGTGGATTGGCCTCTTTAATAGATGAAGAACTGGGTAGATTTAAAAGTGTACTAGATTTTGTCATCACTTCATTATTGTCTAGTTGTTTAAGGTACCCATTAATTTCTTCATCTAAATCTTCTTCAACCTTTTCAAGTGTAAGAACGGTTTCAAGCTTGTCCTCTATTCTGGTTCGGAAAAAGGTGTTTTGGACAAGATTATCCAAAGGATCAACATCGAATATTTCATCAATGGCAGAAATAGAAGGGAACGGTGAAGAATCAAAAACTTTAAAATGAACAGTCTCTCCTAAGACTGTCATTGTCAAATTTCCATCTTGGACATCAATAATAGTTTTAGTAGTTGCCATAAATGGTCTACCAAGCAATATTGTGTGCTCTCTGTCCAATGCTGGATTTTCTTGCATATCCAGAACCACAAAGTCAACAGGTATTATCAGTTTGTCTACCTGTACCAAAACATCCTCAACTATTCCCTCTGGATATTTAAGAGATCTATCTGCAAGTTGAAGGGACATAGTTGTGGGTTTTAAATCCCCTAGATTGAGTTGTAAGAATATAGAGTAGGGCATCAAATTTATACTAGCACCTAAATCAAGCATTGCTTTAGCAACCTTCCTATCCCTCATAGTTATGTTTATAATAAAACTTCCAGGGTCTTTCAACTTAGGGGGTAGTTTGTGCTGAAGTACATCGCTAGAAATTTCTGATACTACTACTCGTTCATTCAGTTCATACCTCCTTTTCTTAGTGTTCAACTCTTTGAAAAACTTGGCATATGAGGGCACATTCATGATCACTTCTAACAATGGTAAATTGATATTCACTTTAGAGAGCATATTAAAAAGATCATTGAATTGCTTATCTTGTTTGGACTCTTTTAACCGGTGGGGAAAAGGTACTTGTATCTGGTGTGGTTCTGTTGTCTTTTGAATTTTGGGGGTGTCAGATGACCCCCCAATGAGTTTTTCAGAAGGCTTGTTAAGTTTAACACTTGTTTCTCCTTTTTGCGAGATTAGAGTATCGCCTTCTTTGTTACCTGAACTACAAGGTAGATTGTTAGAGATTTCAGGTAAACTGGTATTGACTACCTTACCACTTCGAAGGGTTCTAACATCCTTTGCTTGTTCTGGTTGACTGGGCAACTTTCCTGGTTCTTTCTTTTTCATTTGTTCAGCCAGTTGCCCAACTTTAGATTCAATTCTTTTAACCGAAGCCTCCATGGTGTTCAACCTTTGATTAGTCATCAATTGGTTGTCACGACTAACTTGAATAAAAGCATTCAAGCTATCTTCTAAGGTTGGTTTAAAAGATTGGCTTGGTGGGTAAGGGTGGTTGTTATCCGACCTTAGTGTTGGATATTGGGTGTAGGCTGGGTGATTATAGGTGTTTGGATGATACCTTTGAAAAGATTGGACTTCCTCTATGGCATCGACACTAGAATCACAAGTATTTGAACAATTATGAGTACCATGCCCAATTGAACAACACACTTCACATACCTCTTGATTTGAAATTTGGTGGGAAGTGAGGAATTTCACTTGTTTAGTCAATTCAGCAAGTTGCAAGGTTATCTCATTATCAGAGCCGACTTCATTGACCTTTGCTTTCCTTCTACCACCTCTTTGTTGGGAATTAGAACCCAATAGCTCATAGAGATTATAGGTTTCCTCTGCGGTCTTTTCTCGTACAGCACCTCCAGCAGCATTATCAACCATGTATTGACTCTGTAGTGTCAATCCATCGTAAAAGAATTGGTTTTGTAGCTGTAATGGAAAGCTATGATTTTGACATTGAATGAAAAGGAGTTTGAATCGTTCCCAAGCTTCATGAAAGGGCTCTTCATACATTTGAGAAAATGTTGCTATCTTTTTTCTTAGATCAACAGTCTTTTGATGGGAATAGAACCTACCCATAAAAATTTCATAGACTGCCTCCCAAGTTTTAAGCGAACCTGACTGTAGAGTAATGAACCATGACCAAGCTTTATCTTTGAGAGTGTAAGGAAAACACCTCATCCTAAGTTGATCTTCATTAATTGCATGTAGTGGAAAGGTTTGGACAATAGCATAGAATTCTCGAATGAAATTTAAAGGGTCTTCATTAGGGATACCGTAAAAGGAAGGCAACAAAGAATAATGAATCTTTTTCAATTCATAATTCCTTGCAGCCTCTTGTAATTGGATACCGGAAGTTACATTGCCAATGATTGGCATTGTATATTCTTTCATCTTTTTCCGCCTATCTTCAGCATCTCCCATGGTTGTTTGTAGTTGAAAATGATCCTCCTCCTATTGTGTATCAACAATTTGCTTTTAGTAGATATCTCTAAAAAATATTTATAACTTGATAAAACGTAAATGCAAAAAGTGCAAGGAACCTAAATTTTTTTTTTTTAAACGAATGGACAGAATGTTTGAAACAAACGAATTTTATTTCATCTGAATTTTTATTACACGCAAACTAAAACAAAGGAAAATACAATAATGGGTGACCTCCCATACAGGACTAAAATTTATCGTCTTCTAGTAAGACGTTGCTTGGAGATTGCAGAATGAAAAACTCAATGTCTCCTCTTCATTGAATTCGTTTAAGTTTCAAATTAGTCTTTGCCTTTTTGCAAATGTTCAACTAACTGTTCAACTTGAACTTCCACCTTTTTGATAGAAGCTTCCACAGAGTCCAACCGTTGATTGGTTTTAGATTGATTATCCCTACATACTTGAATAAAAGAATTCAAGTTGTCCTCCAAGGTTGGTTTATTGGGAATGCTTCTTGGAATAGGTGGGTGGAATTGCTGACCTGCTTGGTTTGAGCTTTGAGTGAAAGGAGGGTTGTTTTGCCTCCAAGAGAAATTTGGATGACTTCTCCACCCAGGATTATAGGTATTTGAGTTGGGGTCAAACCTTGGTCTTTGTTGATACGCTCCCAACACATTGACCTGTTCAGGTCCAGTTGTTTCTCCTTGATATGGACAGGCTTCAGTACCATGTCCCATGTTGCTGTACAAACCATATTGTTCATTATTGGTGTTGGTTTGTGTAGCGAGAAGGGCAACTTGCTTAGTCAGTTGAACAAGTTGTTGTTGAACTTCATTACTGGAGTCGATTTCATGAACTCCAGCTTTTCTCACTCGGGAGCTTTTCTGTTGGGAATTAGCACCCAACATCTCAAAGAGGTTATACGTCTCTGAGGCAGTCTTTTCTCCTATTGCTCCTCCTGCAGCGTTGTCGACAATGAACTGACATTGTTGTGTAAGTCCATCGTAAAAGAATTGGTTCTGCAACTGCAGGGGAAAGCTATGATGGGGACACTGAGTGAGAAACATCTTGAACCTATCCCAAGCTTCATGGAATGGTTCTCCATCCATCTGAGAGAAAGTAGCAATCTTTCCTCTCAACTCTGATGTTTTTTTATGGGAATAGAATTTTCCCATGAATTTATTGTAAATGTTACCCCATGTCATCAGAGAACCTGGGGGAAGTGACATCAACCAAGCTTTGGCCTTATCCTTTAGAGTGTAGGGAAAACATCTCATCCTAAGTTGATCCTCGTTTAGAATACCGAGGGGGAATGTTTGGACCGTAGCATAGAAATCTCTCATAAAGGAAAGAGAATCTTCATTAGGTAGCCCATAAAAGGAAGGAAGCATAGAAAAATGAATATTTTTAAGGTCATAATTCCGAGCAGCCTCTCCCAACTGGATAGCGGCAGTTGCCGTGCCTATTACCGGTCTTGCAAACTCCTTCATCGTGGTTTCCCTAATATGTTTTTTTTCCTCCATTTCTTTTGGTTCTAGCAAAGGATTAAGACTTGGTTCTATGTTTGGCTCAAAAACAGGTTGATGGGTAGAATCCAGTTTTGTTGACACTTGTTTAAATTTATGAAAATTATTTACATATGGTGTAAGAGGGTTTCCTAAGGATCTCCTACCACGCATAGACTATTGTAAATGTAAATTTAAAACTCCTGTCAACAAAATAAAAAATTTAGAGAAAATTTACATGTTATTTAATACAAAGCACTAAACAAAACTAGTTAAACCCTAAAAAGAAGAATTTTTTTTTTTATCATTTTTTTTTTAATTTTTTTTTTAATTTTTTTTTTATATTTTTTTTTGTAACATAATTAGTATTAACCAAGAGTGCTCCCAGGAAAGAATGGTGGTGCAAACGGCTCCTTAAATACCATTCTCCTAGCCAGAGCAACGTTCCCAGGAAAGACTAGTGGCACAAAGGCTTTCAAGAACTAGTCTCCTAGACAGAACTCCCTTAGATTTTTACTTTTCATGTTATTTAGTTAATTATGTATAAATTCAAGTAATGTTTTTTTTTATTCATGAACGGTAATTTTATTTTACTATTCACGCTATATAATGTCTTATTAACTTAAATTTTTTTTGAAATTTAAGTTTTTGAAATTTTTTTTTTTTTTTTTATGAACGGTAATTTTATTTTACTATTCACGCTATATTATTTCTTATTAACTTAAAATTTTTTGAATTTTGAATTTTGAATTTTTAAAATTTTTTTTTTTACTATTTATGAACGGTAAATTTTTTTACTTCAAATTCAAATTTCTAAATTATTTTACAATTAAAAAAAATTATTTTTTTATTTTTTTATTTTTTTTTATTTATTATGAATTTTGAAATTTGATTATTATTCAAATATCACAATTATTTACAGCACAAAAATATTTTTAAAATTTTGATAAATAATTTAAAAACGCTATTCCTTCCCCGGCAACGGCGCCAAAAACTTGATTAACGAAAACCGGCATCGCCGATCTTCGCAAATACTTTGGTTTTAATATTTTTAAACTCTCGCAAGTGCACGAATCATTTCGAAGAAAATGATAAGTATACTCCCAAGGTCGATCTAAGGAAGGAATGTATGTGGTTTTTAATTTATTATTCAAACTTTTAAAAAAAACGAAATTAAATCCTAAACATCCTGTCACGATAGTTTGGTTTTTGTGTTCCTAATCTAATAACATAAAATAAACATATATACAGATTAATTAAATATAATCTAATAACATAAAAAATAAACATATATACAGATTCAATAAATATTCATGCAAATTTTATCATTTATATTAGCGGAGTATTTATGGATATAATAACTAAATTAATTATGCTTGCTCATATTATCTAGGTTATTAAAGATATAAATTGATATTTTATTGATTCTCTCTTTTTTATATAAATAACACCTTTGGTGGGGTTAGATATTCTTTGTTAACTAAACAAATCAATTAACACCTATGGGTGGGGTTGATAACTAATATGCTTAATTAAATTAATTCCTTTTTCTAAGAGATTGAAAATGAATCATTTAAATGCCACCTTTGGTGGGGTTAGACAGTTTAAAATTTATTCAAGGTGTCCAAATTAAACATAAGAATTTAATTATCCGAGTACTAACTTTCAAGTTTTAAAACCACTATTGAAAACATGTTGTCAATACATTTTCACATAATAATTCTTATAAAAACTTTTGAAATAGAGTTTCACTCTAACTACCGGGCGATTGTACCAACAAATAAAAGAGCACTACTCTAAATTAGACCGGATAACTAAACCTTAAAATCTAATTTTCAGTTTTAAGTTTGTAATGAAAAATAATATATTTCTCTCTAACATTCTTAATATAAAATCTTGAATAAAAACAAAATCAATTCATTTTAGAAATTTTCACCTATTTAATATTTCGCAAGCATAACAACGTTATTATTATATCATGTTTATAAACAGCTAGCAGAGTTAAATTTAATCATAGACAAATTAAATATAACATGTAAGAATAAAGCATAAAAATAACTGTAAAGAAAATAAAATCCTTACAGAACTTCGACGCTATTCCCGTTGCTAGAAAACCTCCGAGCGGAATTTGCACTTCCATATATTGAATCAAAAACTAAATTATTACAAAAACATTACAAGTTCCTCTCAAAAAGAGAAGAACACTAAAACTAAGAGAATTGAACTAAAAACTAAGAAGGAAACTAAGAAAAACTTAGAAACTAAGAAAGAAACTAAGGAAAACTCAAAAAAACTAAGAAATGAGAGAAAGAAAGAAGAGAGAAGTGTGGTTTGAAGGTGTATTTTGAAGTGAAGGGAAGGGGGGTATTTATAGGTGAGGATGGAGAAAAAAAGTAGAGAAAAAAATGTTAAAAAAATGTAAAAACGCGGATTATTGATTGCTGACGTCATTTGATGACGTCAGCATGACATGGGGCGGCTGCACAGTACCGGGTATAAACAGTGCCGAGTCTGATGAACAGTACCGGGGTATGAACAGTACCGAGTCTGATGAACAGTACCCGCGGATGAAAAACTCAATGTCTCCTCTTCATTGAATTCGTTTAAGTATCAAATTAGTCTTTGCCTTTTTGCAAATGTTCAACTAACTGTTCAACTTGAACTTCCACCTTTTTGATAGAAGCTTCCACAGAGTCCAACCGTTGATTGGTTTTAGATTGGTTATCCCTACAAACTTGAATAAAAGAATTCAAGTTGTCCTCCAGGTTTGTTTTATTGGTAATGCTTCTTGGAATAGGTGGGTGGAATTGCTGGCCTGCCTGGTTTGAGCTTTGAGTGAAAGGAGGGTTGTTTTGCCTCCATGAGAAATTTGGATGACTTCTCCACCCAGGATTATAGGTATTTGAATTGGGGTCAAACCTTGGTCTCTGTTGATATGCTCCCAACACATTGACCTGTTCAGGTCCAGTTGTTTCTCCTTGATATGGACAGGCTTCAGTACCATGTCCCATGTTGCTATACAAACCATATTGTTCATTATTGGTGTTGGTTTGTGTAGCGAGAAGGGCAACTTGCTTAGTCAGTTGAACAAGTTGTTGTTGAACTTCATTACTGGAGTCGATTTCATGAACTCCAGCTTTTCTCACTCGGGAGCTTTTCTGTTGGGAATTAGCACCCAACATCTCAAAGAGGTTATACGTCTCTGAGGCAGTCTTTTCTCCTATTGCTCCTCCTGCAGCGTTGTCGACAATGAACTGACATTGTTGTGTAAGTCCATCGTAAAAGAATTGGTTCTACAACTGCAGGGGAAAGCTATGATGGGGACATTGAGTGAGAAACATTTTGAACCTATCCCAAGCTTCATGGAATGGTTCTCCATCCATCTGAGAGAAAGTAGCAATCTTTCCTCTCAACTCTGATGTTTTTTGGTGGGAATAGAATTTTCCCATGAATTTATTGTAAATGTTACCCCATGTCATCAGAGAACCTGGGGGAAGTGACATCAACCAAGCTTTGGCCTTATCCTTTAACGTGTAGGGAAAACATCTCATCCTAAGTTGATCCTCGTTTAGAATACCGAGGGGGAATGTTTGGACCGTAGCATAGAAATCTCTCATAAAGGAAAGAGAATCTTCATTAGGTAACCCATAAAAGGAAGGAAGCATAGAAAAATGAATATTTTTAAGGTCATAATTCCGAGCAGCCTCTCCCAACTGGATAGCGGCAGTTGCCGTGCCAATCACCGGTCTTGCAAACTCCTTCATCGTGGTTTCCCTAACATGTTGGTTTTCCTCCATTTCTTTTGGTTCTAGTAAAGGATTAAGACTTGGTTCTATGTTTGGCTCAAAAACAGGTTGATGGGTGGAATCCAGTTTTGTTCACACTTGTTAAAATTTATGGAAATTATTTACATATGGTGTAAGGGGATTTCCTAAGGATCTCCTACCACGCATAGACTATTGTAAACGTAAATTTAAATCTCCTGTCAACAAAATAAAAAAATTTAGAAAAAATTTACATGTTATTTAATACAAAGCACTAAACAAAACTAGCTAAATCCTAAAAAAGAAAAAATTTATTTATTATTTTTTTATTATTAATTTTTTTTTTTTGTAACATAATTAGTATTAACCAAGAGTGCTCCCAGGAAAGAATGGTGGTGCAAACGGCTCCTTAAATACCATTCTCCTAGCCAGAGCAACGTTCCCAGGAAAGACTAGTGGCACAAAGGCTTCAAGAACTAGTCTCCTAGACAGAACTCTCTTAGATTTTTACTTTTCATGCTATTTAGTTAATTAGATATGAATTCAAGTAATTTTTTTTTACTATTCATGAACGGTAATTTTATTTTACTATTCACGTTATATTATGTCTTATTAACTTAAAATTTTTGAAATTTAAGTTTTTGAAATTTTTGTTTTGTTTTTTTTGTTTTTTTTATGAACGGTAATTTTATTTTACTATTCACGCTATATTATTTCTTATTAACTTAAATTTTTTTTTGAATTTTGAATTTTAAATTTTTTTTATTTTTTTTTTTTTTATTTATTTTTTTTACTATTCATGAACGGTAAAATTTTTTTACTTCAAATTTCAAATTTCTAAATTATTTTACAATTAAAAAAAATTATTATTATTTTTTTTTTTTTTATTTCTTATGAATTTTGAAATTTGATTATTGTTAAAATATCACAATTATTTACACCACAAAAATGTTTTTAAAATTTTGATAAATAATTTAAAAACGCTATTCCTTCCCCGGCAACGGCGCCAAAAACTTGACGAGCGAAAACCGACATCGTCGATTCTTGCCAATACTTTGGTTTTAATATTTATAAAACTCTCACAAGTGCACGAATCATTTCGAAGAAAATGATAAGTATACTCCCAAGGTCGATCTAAGGAAGGAATGTATGTGATTTTTAATTTATTATTCAAACTTTTAAAAACGAAATTAAATCCTAAAATCCTGTCACGATAGTTTGGTTTTTGTGTTCCTAATCTAATAACATAAAATAAACATATATACAGATTAATTAAATATAATCTAATAACATAAAAAAATAAACATAGATACAAATTCAATAAATAATTATCTAAAAATAAACATATATACAAATTCAATAAATATTCATGCAAATTTTTATCATTTATATTAGCGGAGTTTTTATGGATACAATAACTAAATTAATTATGCTTGCTCATATTATCTAGGTTATTAAAGATATAAATTGATATTTTATTGATTCTCTCTTTTTTGTATAAATACCACCTTTGGTGGGGTTAGATATTCTTTGTTAACTAAACAAATCAATTAACACCTATGGGTGGGGTTGATAACTAATATGCTTAATTAACTTAATTCCTTTTTCTAAGAGATTGAAAATGAACCATTTAAATGCCACCTTTGGTGGGGTTAGACAATTTAAACTTTATTCAAGGTGTCCAAATTAAACTTAATAATTTAATTATCCGAGTACTAACTTTCAAGTTTTAAAACCACTATTGAAATCATGTTGTCAATACATTTTCACATAATAATTCGTATAAAAACTTTTGAAATAGAGTTTCACTCTAACTACCGGGCGATTGTATCAACAAATAAAAGAGCACTACTCTAAATTAGACCGGATAACTAAACCTTAAAATCTAATTTTCAGGTTTAAGTTTGTAATGAAAAATAATATATTTCTCTCTAACATTCTTAATATAAAATCTGGAATAAAAACAAAATCAATTCATTTTAAAGATTTTTACCTATTTAATATTTCGCAAACATAACAACGTCATTATTACATCATATTTACTAAACAGCCAGCATAGTTAAATTTAACCACAGACAAGTTGAATATAACATGTAAGAATAAAGCATAAAAATAACTGTAAAGAAAATAAAATCCTTACAGAACTTCGACGCTATTCCCGTAGCTGGAAAACCTCCAAGCGGAATTTGCACTCCCATTTATTAAATCAAAAATCTAAATTATTACAAAAACATTACAAGTTCCTCTCAAAAAGAGAAGAACTCTAAACCTAAGAGAATTGAACTAAAAACTAAGAGAAAAACTAAGAAAAGCTTAGAAACTAAGAAAGAAACTAAGAAAACTCAAAAACTAAGAAATGAGAGAAAGAAAGAAGAGAGAAGTGTGTTTTGAAGGTGTGATTTGAAGTGAAGGGAAGGGGGGTATTTATAGGTGAGGATGGAGAGAAAAAATGAGTAAAAAAATGTTAAAAAAATATTAAAAAATGTAAAAACGCGTATTGGAATTGCTGATGTCATTAATGATGTCAGCATGACGTCACAGGGCGGCTGCACGTGAAAAATGGGGGGAAAACACGTTGGGCGCGCGGAGGGGCTGCTGTTGGGCGCTGCGCGCGCTGGGGCGCGCGCGGATGGGCATGTCAGTGCGCGCGGCATGGGGCGATGGGCTGCGGCGCGCGATTTCCTTTTTTTTGACATTTTTGACCTTTTCGACCCATTTTGTCCAATTTTTCCATGTTTGTTGACCTTTTCCCACTTATTTATTGATATATTTGTGATGTATTGCTTCAAGTATTCCTCTTTGAGTCTTTAAATTGCGTTTTTAAGCCAAAATTCCTGAAAAATAATAAAAATACCCGTGATTCCGAAAAAGACAAATTTATATAAATATATGATAAAACATATAAATATATATATTTTTAATCAATTAATGTACATAAAATCATGGTTATTTTAGTGCTTTTTGAGCACTCATCAATTGGCAATTCAACTTGCTATTAATTTGGAGATTAAACACTTTCAACTTTAATTATATTATTCTCAAGTCTTTCAAGAAATTTCCTTAGAGATAGCATCGGTTCATTAAGGAATTGGAGCCAAATTAGGTGGTTGCTCCTCCTATTGAAATACAATACTTGCTGGAGAGGGATATATTACATTACATGTAATACATTGCTTGTAACTTAATATGGTTTCAAATTAATGAAATTATCATTCCTTTTTGTTAAAAAAAAATTTGTAGCCAAAATGTCAATTTTGTTGCATGGAGTAGTCTAAGGATTTTTCATTCCTCTTTCAAGTATTTTAACAAAAAAATAAATGATGCCAATGTTATTCTATTTATATATTTAATATTTTACAAGGATTGAAAAAGCTAGACAATTTTATGCAAAAGATATAACATTATTATCTCTTTGTACTTAAGATATAACAAGATATATTTTAAAGACCCTATGCAAAAGACAATGGAATGATCAAGTGTATAATTATATTTACTCTACTTCAGCGATAACTTCTAACTCTATGTTCATTCTTCTTGCAGGAAGGTTTGGATTTGCTTTTGTTGAACCTGTGGAGGCAAAAGGATTAGGAGGCATGATTAAGTCCTCTCTTTCTTCCAACATTTGGACCACCGTTTTCATCGAAGGACGATCAATTGGGTGCCATTGGATGCACCAAAGTCCAACTATTGCTAGCTTCCTTGCAATTTTAGCATCTTCTTCTTCCTCAATATGAATACGAAGATCTTCACCTCCATCTAAAAGATTATAGATCCATTCTGGGTAATAAATATGACTAATATTATCATCTGTAATATCAGTATTCTTTCTTCCTCCTACCATTTCAAGCAAAAGCATTCCAAAACTATAAACATCTGATTTATAAGAAACATGTCCAAAATTTCTAGAGAAAACTTCGGGTGCTATGTAACCCATTGTCCCTCTTGCCATGGTCATTGATACTGTACTTTGGTCCTTGGAACACAACTTTGACAAACCAAAATCAGAAATTTTTGGAGTGAAGTTTTGGTCTAGCAATACATTATGAGGTTTAATGTCAAAATGAAGTATTCTTTGTTCACACCCTTGGTGAAGATATTCTATTCCTTTGGCTATGCCTAAAGTAATATCTTGCAGTTTCTTCCAACCAAGAAAGTCCTTAGAGTCTGGTGAAGATATGTACTGTTGTAGAGACCCATTTGGTAAGAACTCATAAACAAGAGCTCTTCTAAATCCATCAGCACAATAACCGACTAAACGAACCACATTGATGTGATGAATTCGACCCATTGTGCCCACTTCATTTATGAAATCTTCTCCATTTCCCTTTAAACTGTTGAGAATTTTCACAGCAACAAAAAGTTCATTGGAGAGCTTTCCTTTGAAAACAGTTCCATAAGCTCCTTGCCCCAACTTATCCTTGAATTCGGTTGTGATCCTCTTAATATCAACATACGAATATCTGCTTGGCTTGAGAGCCTTGTAATCCTCCAAAAAGTTTTCTATTCTTAATTGCTTCTGTTTATCAAGTTTGCTAGAATGGTAAGCACGATAAGCTACAAGAGCTAGTATGATCAATAGATATCCACCTAAACTTGCTCCAGTATCTACAAATTTTTTTACTTCATCTGTAAAACAAAATTAAATAGTCAATATTTTATTTTTATTACTTTAAATTATATAAACATGACATATATCTTGGTGTAAAAATTCAACAAATTACCAAGTATTTACACGTGCTAAACTAGTATTTGGATCCACTAGAAATCACTTGCTAAAATTTGTAAAATTTTATATTGACTCCATTTCATATGTAAAATAGCTTTTAACTAGTTTATCATTTCTTATCTTTTTTTTATTTTTTAACATTGAACATATGCATTCAACGCATATTATTTAGATATATTTCTTATATAAATATGTTTTCATAAATATAAATATAAAATCATATTCATAGTGTTACAGGAGAGTTAACAACCAACTCTCCTAAAAGTGGGTTATAAAATCATGAAAGGAATGTTCTAATGTTCTATACACTTTAACCTTTTATAACTCAAGAGGATATAAATATAATGAAATAAAAAAGTTACCTCTATGACCAGGATTAAAACATTCAATTTCAGTTTTGGTGCCATTCTTCAACCCACACCTTTCTCCGAAAGCTTTACAATGTGTGCAATTTGGTTTTGACCACTTCAATTGAACAAACTCTAGGTTGTAAGTATCAATTGGAACACCTGAAATGCTATACATCTTCTTACAACCCACAAGTGGATACTCATCAATATAATTGTCAGATCTGATTGCATAAATTTGGTAACCAGAATCACTTAGGCAAGAAATTTGGTATTCAGAATACATGTCCTTATTTTCTAATGCAGAACAATTGAACAAGGTAATGTTATTTGAGATCTCTTTAGAGAAAGAGAAAGAGAAAGGAGAATTTGATAAATTACGGTTTCTCAAAAACCAATCCAGAAGGCAATTAAGTGGGTCATATACTTCCATTACCCGAGATTTATAATCTATCTTTTTTACATGTAATTTTTCTTGTTTTGGAAGCTGAAGAACAGTATCATGCCCCGAACAAGATAACTCAAAACCAGGATACCCGCAGTGATCTGATTGATATCCTTTGCGCCGGAACGGGAATCGGATTGGAGGGCCTCTACGTTTACATCTTTCGGCTTTACAATCATTTGCATGAGCTCTAAGCTGATCTGTTAATAGAGTCACCAAAATCAAAATCCGAAAGAAGGTGATCTTCATTTTCATTGGAGTAACCATTTGTTGCTTCTCTATCTACTGAGGAGTTGGGATTAATTTTTATGGAATAATTAAACAACTAGCTTTGTATTTCTTATTGGCATGACTCGTTTGTTGTCAAACGAAGACTTGGAAATTTTAATGGGTGACTTTTCAAACTTGACCCATGACTGCACTTGTATTATATGGTCTGACTGGTCAACTGCAGCTGCTGCTTGCTTTGCGGTGTTCAATTAAAAGATTAAATCAAACATTATTATTATTATTATTAATTATTTAATATTAAAATAAGATAAATTAAATCATTAATACCCAAGAATATTTTTTTAAAAATTATATTACACCACTTGTATATTTTGAGATTAAACTATTTATCTTACATTTATATGTTTCATAACAAAATTTTGATGTCACTAACTTTGAATCACCGAAACCCCTTAATTTTAAAGTTAAAGATGTTAAAAAATATTTGAAATAAGTATTATTTCTAATTTCCTATTAAAGCTTAAAAGCATGTTTGATATTTTTAAAATGTAATAAGTATTTGGGTGAATTTAATACAATTTGGATTGAATTATTATTAAAATTATAAATAAATATATTTTTTATTTATAATATATTATATTATAAATATATTTTTTATTTATAATATATTATATTATAAATAAAATATAAATTTTAGATCTCTATAATAATTTAATAAGTTTTTATAGATACTTCTTATTTTTGTGATCCTCTTAATTGTTATTATAAATAATAAATTTTATTACAAATATATTAATTTAAAATTAAAATATTTAATATATTATATTTCATATATAACAATAATTAATAATAAATTTTAAGTTAAATTTGATTTTATTTATCTATTCGGATTAGTATTGATTCATAATTAAAAAAATAAAAATCCAATTCAAGATTCAAATTAATAATTAAAAAAATTCTATTTTATTCTTTTTGCAATCTAGGTCAAAACATAAATTGAGTTATAGAAATTATAAATATAACATAAACACTAATAAGTTTCAACCTGTTTCCTACTTTTTGCCATTCTACTTTATTAAGTAGTATTTCACTGACACAGTGGGTGTATTGGCTAGCACATGGTGTTGGCAATTATGATATATACAACTTTTTCTTTAATAAGTTTTTCTAAAACATATGGTGTTTCTCTTCATCTAGTATTCAACTTCTTCTTTAGTAGTTATATGATCATGTTGTCTTATTATTTTAACAAAAACATTCATGTTCTATTTATTATTATTATTATTATTTGAAGTGTTGTATTCATAAATAAATATTCAAAATTTTAAAAATATATATTTCAATGAAATGTATTAGTAATTCATTAATTATGATGGAGGTATATAAAACCTATCAATTTTTAGATGGATCACTATATATCTATTAATTATTGAGAAGTATATTATAAGTTAAAAACTTCAAAAAATATTATAAATTGAACCCGTAATACACATGTGCATATTTTTTTATTTACTATTTATTCTTAAATTAATTACTGTGTTTGAATTTATTCAATTTTATATTTTTGAATTATAATTGATTTAAGAAACATTTAGCAATTAAAAAAACACACGTATCCGTTCATGTGCTCTACTTTTGATATTTTTTAAAGTTTTAAATTTTTGATATATTTTTTAATAGTCAATAAATTATAATATTACATCCAAAAATTAACAAAATTTTATATTCTTTAATTATAGTAAAATATCACTATTCTTTATCCTGTATATTTTTTATAAAGTTCTCGCTAAATAATATTTTGGGGCTTTAGACACACAAAAAAACCATTATATATATATCGGGAAATTCTACGTCCACTTTACAAACTTTTCTAATATACATATCTTCAAAGTATATAGCCTTGTATTTATATACATTGGAGTATATATTTGAATATATGTAAATAAAATTGGCCAAGAGAAATACAATGTTTTGGGCCAAGTACTCGCGCCTTGAGCCTGCCTGACGCCTTTTGGAGGTATTCTACATGAAAATTACTATCATCCATATATTATTTATGAGCACCCACATTCACAAAAGTGAGCAAACATGGAAGTGGATGCCGTTAGAAAATCCTGAGTATATCACATTACTCTTTTTAACATCAAAGTAAAACACAAGCCCAATAGCACTAATCTTCTTCTTTTTAAACCCGTTAAAAGGTTGTTTTGATTGACACATTATCATGCATCATGATTGTTTTAATTGGAAATTACAACTTTGATACAACATGTAAACATGATACAAATACCAACATGTCATGAGATAATAAAAATGGATTAGGTAAAATACATCACTAATTGTTTTTTAATTTAATTATTTAATTATTTAATTATTATAAATAATTTAAATGATAAAGGTTTGATCAAATTATTTATTATACAAATTAAGATGAATATACGAGAAAATTACACGACATTAGACACTGTTTAATAATTTTTGTTTTTATTTTTAAAAAGCAAGGTAAAAAAAAATCAAACCTCGTCTACTTTTTTATCTCATTGGAAAAGGGAATTTCTATGGCATAATAATAATATAAAAAAAAGTATTCAAAAATATAACATAAAAAAATTTATATTTCACACCTCAAATATAACTCAACTTTTATATATATATATATATATATATATATATATATATATATATATTGAAGTCACAAATATTTACTGATTTTTTAAAAATATTATAAAAATTAAAATTTTTTTATTATGAATAAATTTTTTTTTTAATAAATTAAAAAAATAAAATAAAATATTGAATTGGATGAGCATTGTATAACCCCATAAATAACACTGATTTAGATAAGCATCCTACCGACGGTAGAATACACTCTTATGCATATGTTTCAGACCCGTCTTTCACCAAAGACATAATTTCAATAAATTTTACTCCACGATTTTCATTATCATTGTTTCACAATATAAAAAATCATGATCTAACTCTCTCTAAAAGAACTCTTAAAAAGTAAAGGTTGTCGTGACCTTTCCTATTAATAGATAATTAATATATATAATTAATTATTTTTTACACTAAATATAATTTAGAAAATAAAATAACTAAAATTAATTTATAGTTATTATATGAAAAATATATTGATTGTTATAATAAATTCATCAATTAAAATATAATATTATTTATAAAATTATAAATTTACTTATATATAAAATTATAAATTTATTTTTTTATAATAATTATAAGATTATAAAAAAATAATGAAAGATAGGACACAATCTTGACTAAAACTATTTTGCTCATTTTTTTATTAGTTGACTCTTAGAATTTATAAAGTACATACATACTTATGCCAAAACATAAGTATACATATTGTATATACATACTTTTTATTCTTTTAATTTTTTTAGTTGTGATTATAAATAGTAATATTTGTTATAAGAATATTAATTTAAAATTTAAATTTTTGTATATTGTGTTTTATATATGATAATAATTCATAAATAAATTTTATTATTAATCTGACCTTATGTAATCTGAAAACATTCGATCTGTTTGGATTCAGGTTGATTCAGATTGATTATATCATCGAATTGAATTTTGCTTGAGAATCTTCAAATCTTTTCAAATTGGATCAGATTATGATTGACAAAAAATAGATAGTTTTGATCAGTTGCTCATCCCTAATTAATATATAGAAAAATAAAACTGGCAACACCTTTGATAGAAATTCAAGAAATAATTTAGGTTTTTCATTCTTATACTAAGGATAATATTTCATATTAATTAAATATATTGTAATAATAAAATTTATAAAGATTGTGGATATTTTTATTCATTGGGTTAATCTTTTAAGATTAAAAGACTTATAATTCTTATAAACTTTAACATAGTATGAGAGTTTCAGTAGATTAAGCTAAAAAATTTGGACATCATCTCACAAAAAAATGAAATGGACCTTGCCAAAATAAAAAGAGGCAAATGATCTATATGGAATAAAGTATAATAAATAAGTTCAAATATAAAGTGATGGATTTTGAAGAGACAAAGACACACATTTTAAAGAGATATTAAGAATAATATTTCATATTAATTAATTACCATATTATAATAAAATTTATAAAGATTGTGGATATCTATTAATCTTTTGTAATTAAAAAGCTCATAATTTTTATAGAATTTAAAATTATTATGTTATATGTCATAGATTGTAACACACAATTAATTTAAGATAATCTTACTTCATTGAGTATCACATCTTGTAACAATATGTATTTTCTTTTATTAATTGTTATTTGTAGGGATTCATATTTTAACTATAAATAATTAAAAATATAATTATCGTTAAAATTTTAATTTTTTTTCAAAAATAACAATTGATAAAGAGTAGAGTGAAAATAATTATTGTAAGATCAAAACTGTGGTTAATTAAAACTATAATTAATTGAAATCAAATATTTTTTTTAATTTTTACTAAAGATAATTTAATTTTTTTTAATTTATTTACTTATAATCAATTATTTTATGAATTTTTTAAAATTCCTACTAATAGATAATTAATTATTTTTATATTAAATATAATTTGGAAAATAAATTAACTAAAATTAATTTATAATTTATATAAAATATATTGATATTTATAATAAATTTTATCAATTAAAATAATTATTTGTATATGAAATTATAAAATCAAGTTTTTATAATAATTATAAGATTATAAAAAGATAGATAGCACCTAACTTTGACTAAATCTATTTTGCTCTATTAGTTGATTCTTAGACTTTACAAAGGCCATTTATTATGTATCTCTATCATATATGTTATTAGGAGGAGGTCCACATATGACATATTTAGAAAATTATATTGATTATTCAAGGGAAAAAAAGTGGAAGCTCGTAATTAAAAAAAAAAGAAAAAAAGCCAAGTCTTTGGGATATTTATTTAACATCAATAATTAATATGTAATATAATAGAAATTATAAGAAAGGTATGCCCAATCATATAGTAAGTGACGGAGACTTAGCACCATGGGTTTGAAGTTTCAACCATTTCACTATGTAGATGTTACAAGAGCAAGCAAGGTTACGATCACTTCTTTGCATCAATATCATTGAAACAGCTTCATCAAAGTTTGTAATTTATAAAGCTAAATGACCAAGACTTTTAATGTAAATTCGACCACATTTAAAGACTTTTAATGTAAACTCAAGATATCAGCCCAAATATTTCAAGAGAAAAGTTGCATACAAATCTCAGATACCACTACTACAATATGTGCTTATGGCCTCGGTTATAAGAACCAAGGGCCTAAGTGAGAGAGACCAAAAGTCATAACCTATGGCCTCGGTTTCATAATAATCGAGGCCATAGGTCGCACATATGGCCTCGGGTTTTTCTATAATCGAGGCCATAGGTCTCACATATGGCCTCCGGTTTTTCATAACCGTGGCCATAGGTGGCACATATGGCCTCGGTTATTGAAAAACCGAGGCCATAGGTTGCACATAACCTCGGTTTTTCAATAACCGAGGCCATATGTGCCACCTATGGCCTCAGTTTTGTTATAACCGAGGCCATAAATCTCGCCTATGGCCTCGGTTTTGCTATATAACCGAGACCATAGATAATCAAAATGAATTATTATTACACTAAATTTTCAAATATAAATTAAAAAAAATTAAAATTAATTATATTAAATTTAACAGAGATATTACATTAAGAGTTTAATAAAACGATACAATAAAACACATATAATAAAAACTAACTAATTAAATAATTCCAAAAATATAAAAAAATACACGAAATAACTTTAAAGCTGCTAATATTAGTCTACAATCTAAATCAATGTGAAAAAGAGTAAATCCCATTGTAATAATGCTATTCTTCAAAATCTTTGTCCTTGACAGCATGTATTAATTTCCTCATAAAAAAACAGCATCTAGTATAAGCATATCAACATCTAATTTCCATGAATATAATCCTGCATATACAACATCCAAAACATAATAATCCTCTCTACTTATTTATTCTTAATATATAGGTTACATCATGATTATAATGTCATAAAAATGTCTATAATTAATGACACCGTGGGATAATACCTATGAATATAAACATCTAATATATATAAACATACCAACATCCAGATTACATGAATATAAACAATACCTCATATTCAAACAATAAATTCTTCAATCTATATTTGTTCCTGCATATATATACAACAAATGGCATAATAAGTAGTTCTTCAACCTATTCAAGAGTGACAATCATGGAATTCTTATCTAACCTCAAAGTAAATTTATGATACTCAATATAAAACAAAAACAATTGAGATACAATTCAAGAAAATTAGTAATACCTATATCAATAACAATAGTAACATTATTATTTAGTACTACACATATCAATAACAGTAACAACATTATTATTTACTAATACCCACATTAATTATGCATAAAAGAGATACAGACGAAGGGTCATTGCAAGCGTTGGACAATACCTATGAATATTACAAACATCTACTATATATGAACATATCAACATCCACATTACATGACTATAATCATGCATATACAACATCAAGAACACACAAGAGTCCCATCTACTTCTTGTTCTAAAAATGAAACAAGAAATCCAGATTTTTGATTAAAAAATCAGTCATGAACATCCCACATCATTCACCTTACCATTTTATTTGACTATATGGTGAGTTATAGTTGTAAGAATCGATTGGTGAATTCTGCCCACTCATTCTGCATCTCATCAACTTCAGTATCAGTGTAAGTTCCTTCATGATTAAGCTGTAATGTACACACACACGGGCGCACACGCACACACACACATATATATTGTTAGCTAATTAACTAAAAAAATTAAAATCATGAATAAAAAAGAAATAAAAATACACAAAATTATTGAAATTATTACCAAGTCAATAATAGAAACAAGTGGATTGCCAATAATTATCCTCATAAACATAAGGACATAATACCCACATGTTACCAAATAATATTTCTTAGGACACTGTTCAAAAAGACATTACATAGATATTATCAATAAATATTGTTAGTACTTTTAGTGAATAGCCAATAGATATGAAAAATCTACAAGATTGATTAAAAGTAAAAGTAAAATACTAACTAATATAAACAATGTTATTTTTATTAGTATTCGATGAAAATGTATTATTTTAAGTAATAATTTAATATTTTTTTGATTGATTAAAAAGATGAGCAACAATATGTTTTTCTGTAAACTGTTATTTATATATATTGAAAATTTATATAAACTTAACAAATGAAACTGTTATTTATATATATTGAAAATTTATTTAGAATGAAAAGTAATGTTTTTTATGCTTTTAACATGTATTATCAAATACATGATCAGAAGAGTTGGGCATGTGATTTTTCTGGTTTGGCTGTTGTTAATTAGAAAATTAGGATTATGTCTATTAAAACTAAATCATGCCAAACAAATTGTTTTAAGCATATTAGTTGATAATTGAAATTATCAAATTATTTTCTCAATAAATCCTCAATTTGTATAACAAATTTTATGCTTATTGGTTTTCATTTCAGTTGGCATGGACTTAGAAGTTGGGAAAAAAGCTGCAGTGTAAATGAAGAATATCTCAATGCCTTAAGAACCAAATCTTATACTTCCAAAATCTAAACTCATCAAATGAAAATCTAAACATACTTCTAAAATATAAACTCAGCAAATGAAAATTTGTAAATCCATTAGCTTTTCTGCAAATGAAAATTTGTATAGGCTCATCGGCATGTATATAAACATTCTTCCAAAAGCTAAACTCAGCAACAATAGCCGGTTCCTAAATCCCTAAAAATGTTTCAAATCTGATGTAATACAATGAAAAAAAATTCAGAGGCAATTATCAGATAACAGGAGATGGATTTGTATAACACTGAAAAAATAACCCTAACTAAAATGTATTATACGCATAAATAATCTACTAAGAATCAACACATATGAATTGATATTGTAAAAATTGAGGGTATCACACTTACCAAGAGCTGCGTTGTGAGCGACGACACTACAAATGGCCAACGATGAGTGCAGATATGAACAAAAAAGAAATAGAGAGAAAAGAAGAAGTTGCTGGAAAGGAACGAGTGCGAGAGGGAGGTGTTGGAAAGGAGGAGCTGCTGTAAGTCTACACTTTCTTTAGGTGCGACGCGGTGCGACGTGGTGCGACGATGATCGGTATATTGGAACGAAGGATTTGCGTTTTTTTGGGGAGAGAGATTTGGGTTTTGCTGGGAGAGATGGATTTTCGTAAAATGATTACGCGTTTAATTTGCTAAGAAAGAGACGGTTACACGCGTACGTTTCTTAATATATATATATATAATTAAAAATTATATATATATATATATATATTAATTAAAAATTATATATTAATATATATATATATATATTACTGTGTGTGCTAATACTGGGAATAACATTGAGAAAAAGAGGGAAAAATGCGCGTAAATACTGGAAATAACATTGAGAAAATTAAAAGAGGAAAAAATATGTGTGAAAGAGAAAAAAACATATGATATATATATATATATATATATATATATATATATATTATAAGAAATAAAAATACATTAAATTAAATTAAATTAATAATAGAGAAAAATTAAAAAATTGTAAATTATTTTTTGTATTTTTTTAAATGAATTACATATAGTATTTTAATATTAAAATATTTTTTATAATTTAACTTATAGCCACGGTTATTGAAAAAACCGAGACTATATGTATACACAATAGCCTTGGTTTTTATCAAACCTAAGGTAGCTTGTTGCAAACTAAAAAGACTATGCCAAAGGTTACCATAGTAGCATATAGGACACATAAAAGATTGTAATATTTAATCATATTTATATTATATTTAGATTCTATTTTTCATAAAATAGTTACTATTATATATTTATTTATCACTAAAGTAAAAACAATTAAGTAAATATTTATTTTGAGAATATTTCTGTAAATCACCTTATAAAATATTTTAACATTAATTTCTCAATACTTATTTATTCAATAAACTTATACAATTATTATAAATATTGTGATAAATCACTCATGTTTATATTGTATTTGAATTCTATTGTTCATAAAATAATTGTATTATATATTTATTCATTACTAAAATAACAAATTAATTAACTATTTGTTTTAACAATATTTATACAAATCACCTTATAAAACATTGTAATACCAATTTTTCAATTATAATAAAAATAACTTAAAAATTTATATTTAAGTACTTATTTTTTATTTTATAAAATAATTTTTTTAAAATAATAATAATTATCGATAAAAATTTGATTTTTTTTCAAAAATAATGACAATTGATAAAGTGTAGAGTGAGAATAATTATTATAAGATCGAAATTGTGGTTAACTAAAATAACCCAACATCTCTTTTTTAATTTTTACTAAAAGAGAATTTATAAATTTTAAATTTATTAACATATAATTAATTATTTTAAGAGTCTTTTATTTATTTTTTTAATTTTTCCTATTAATAGATAATTAATATATATAATCAATTATTTTTTTACAATAAATATAATTTAGAAAATAAATTAACTAAAAGTAATTTAAAGTTATTATATGAAAAATATATTGATAGTTATAATAAAACTTCATCAATTATTTATAAAATTAAAAAATCACTTCTATATAAAATTATAAATTTATTTTTTTTATAATAATTATAAGATTATAAAAAAAGTAATGAAAGATAGCAACCAATCTTGACTAAATCTATTTTGCTAATTTTTTATCTCATTTTTTTATTAGTTGACTCTTAGATGTTATAAAGGACATTTATTATCTCTATCTCTATATATATGTCATTATTTGGAGGTCCACATTTAAAGTTGTGAGATATTATTTTGTTTTCGTAAAATAATCACATTAGTCATAGCAGAGAAATATTGCATTAACAGCTCAATTGAGTAGTCCAAATATTTCAAGAGGTAGCATACAAATTTCAAGTACACCAATACCTAGCTTGTTGCAAACTAAAAAGAATATGCCAAAGGCTACCAAAGTAGCATATAGAACACATAAAAGATTGTAATATTTAATCATAATATAATATAATTAATTTAAGTGATATATAAAAGTTTAATTTAAAAAGCATAGAGTTTAATATATAGTTATTTGGTTTTTTTTTAGATTTATGAGATTTTACTTCTCTCAATTTTATGAATTTATTAAAACAAAAGGTCAAAAATACATAAAACAAAAAAATTAAAATCAAAATCAAAATAGGTGTGAAAAATAAGGTAAAGAAAAAAAAATGTAAAATAATTAATATCATACTAAGACATATGAACTACAAATAATAACAATAACATTTAATGATTTTTGCAACTTTAAAATTTATTAATTAAATAAAATTTCATTTATTTCTTAGACTACTTAAATTTCAAATTTATCAAAACGATTATATATTTTAATGCATGATTTTACGACCCATTTTAAACTAAAACATAAAGTAAAGACTTACTTTGATATCATTTTGCTCTTATGCAATATACCTATTAATATTCAATTTATTGCATTTAAAATTAGGACAAAAAATGTGAAAAGTATTAAAATTTTCAAAATATTGAACGTATTATAAATTATAAAAACAAGTAAAAAGAGAGTGACTTTATCACATTTTATGAATTGTAATTTTTTTTAAGTATACTAATGTAGCACATATTTAGAATATTTTTTGATTTTCTCTTTTATTTTTGCAATAATAGTCGATTATTATAATGTTCATGAATCTTTTGATTTTCTTTATAATTTTCAATTTAATTAACTCTTTCATGTATAAGTTTTAATCCAATTAAGGAAGGATTTAAAAGTGAATAGAACTTAATTTGAAAGTCTATTGGTTGGTAGTAAGAATAACCAATTAATCTGAGCATTTATAATTGTATATGTAAATGTTTCATAGACATACTTTTAGATCTCAACAAACTCTAAAACTTATTTTGAAATAAACTCAAGATGAAATTATAGAATATACAATGATTAGAAAAGGATTTATGTTCTTAAAAGACCGTATGTTTCTTTTCATGCTAACTACTTGTATATTTATCACTAATATCCCTTTTAAATTTATATGAATTATAGAACTTTTTTTTTCTTTAACATGTTATAACTTACCCTTTTATGAGCAAAAAAAAAAATTATCTTACCTTTTTATTTTCTAAGATGACTTAAAATAAACACATGTTTAATACGAAATCTCTAAGAAGAATGTATGAAAATTTCAAAAAAAAAAAATGACTCAACCCAAAAGAATATTGAAACTAATAAGTTGAGGGTTGTATGAAGTTAATTTTGAATAAAAATGATGAAAGGTTGATAATACAATCTTGTATCTCTTTAGTTATAAAAAAAATTGAAAAAAAGCTAGAGAAAAACAAAAAGAAATATATAAGACGAGAAAAAAAAGAAATAAAGGAAAAAGGAAGAAAAAAGAGTTTATTGATACTTGATGCAATTTGAAATTGTAACTATAATGTACTGACTAGATGAGGTAGGTAATATAAGGAGTTGTTTTAAAAATTAAAATAATACTGTTTGAATTTAGTTAAGTTTTCTTATTTTCCTTTCTTTCCCGTTTTCCTGGTATTCTTGGTCTAGAAGTGACGGAGGGTTGCCTCATTGGGAATCTCGAAATGTAAACATCTCAAATTTGCTACACGATCCTACAGTAAAGCTCTTCTTATTTTACTATGAACTAGCCATAAGCTAATTAGGGGTTCTGATAATATCTAAAAAACACGCATATATTGTGATTTATCAAAATTAAAAGAATGAATTAGGTTTTCATATTGCATTTGAATCTAAGTGTTTTATAAATTATGTTTATGGAATCACAGGATATATTTTGATGTATTTTAGATATTTTTAGAATTAAAATAATTAAATGAAAAAAGATCAATCAAATTTCACAACTTGAAGTATAATTGTCATATAATGGAAAATCTCAATGCAAACATTTATATAAGATATATCAAAGAGGGGTTAAAACATTAAAGTGTTAAAATTAAGGACACGTTGTAGCATAAGTACATGTGCCATACAGCACAACACCAACTGTATGGCTTTCAACGGAATTGAAATTAAGTTCGTATCGTGGCATGAGTCGACGTGTACCATGGTTAGAAAACTCATATTTGCACTCCAATGCCTAATTTCAAGCTTAGCTTTATCCAAATAGTTTTAGATTCATTAAATTAGCATTTTAATTAGTTTGAACTTCTACAACCTTAATCCTAAATAGCTTGTAATTACATGCCACTCTTTTACTTTAAATATGTAGCTAGGGTTAACAACAAAGCTTTCACATATTGTAAATACAAATTTTATAGAAAATATGCTTAGGTCTTTAGAGAAAGATAAGAATAGAAGCAATATAGAATTAAAGCAATAATTAATGAGTATTTCTTATTTTCTTCTTAATATTTTATTATTTTAATTATGATTTTGTCTAGCTAATTTATTTGTGTGATTTTGAGGAATTTTGAAGTTCTTGACTATGATTTTAATTAATAAAATATTATGATAACTTTTAGATTCAATTCTTGATTTTTGATGTGTTTTACTCTTTATTTCAATATTATGACTATACATGCATGAATTAGAGTGAAAAACAAGTTTACTGCATGTGTATGTTTAATTATAGTTTAAGATGTTATTGGATTCTCCATAAGAATAGATAGATTTCTATTTATTCTTGCTGCTATGTACTTATTGTTATGTAATCGTTAATATTCTCGTTCAAAGTGGTAACTTATTGCTTTGCGACAGTGTGACAAGTAAAATTGATGCCTTCGTTAAATGTTAAAAAGAATTATAATTATGCTTTCATTAAAGGTTACTAAGAATTATAATATTGCAAAATTTAGTAATATTCTTTTTAAAACGTAATGCAATGAATGAATTATCTAGCAATTATGATTAATTTTTTTTTAATTTAGGTTCACGCACAGGGGGGCTGTCGCTACGCGCAGCTCGGCGCGTGTGAACAGTGCCCGAGCGCTGGGGCGCGCGGGCTGGGGCGCTGGGCTGCGCGCGCGGCTGGGCAACTGGGCGCGATTTTCTCCTTTCTGACATTTTTGACCTTTTTGACCCATTTTGTCCAATTTTTCCATGTTTGTTGACCTTTCCCCACTTATTTATTAATATATTTGTGATGTATTGCTTCAAGTATTCCTCTTTGAGTCCTTAAATTGCGTTTTTAAGCCAAAATACCTGAAAAACAATAAAAATACCCGTGATTCCGAAAAAGACAAATTTATATAAATATATGATAAAACATATAAATATATATATTTTTAATCAATTAATGTGCATAAAATCATGGTTATTTTAGTGCTTTTTGAGTACTCATCACCTCTCGTATAGGTTTAGCACTGATAAGTGCTCAAAAAGCACTAAAATAACCATGATTTTATGTACATTAATTGATTAAAAATACATATATTTATATGTTTTATCATATATTTATATAAATTTGTCTTTTTCGGAATCACGGGTATTTTTATTGTTTTTCAGGTATTTTAGCTTAAAAACCCAATTTAAAGACTCAAATAGGAATACTTGAAGCAATACATCACAAATATATTAATAAATAAGTGGGAAAAGGTCAACAAACATGGAAAATTGGACAAAATGGGTCGAAAAGGTAAAAAATGTCAAAGAGACGGAAATCGCGCAGCGCCGCCCAGCCGCGCGCACAACCCAGCGCCCCATGCCGCGCGCGCCCCAACACACGGGCACTGTTCACGCGCGCCGAGCTGCGTGCAGCGCCCAGTAGCCCCCTCCGCGCGCCCAACGCCTTTTCGCCCCATTTTTCACGTGCAACCGCCCCCAGTGACGTCATGCTGACGTCATTAATGACCTCAGCATTTCCATTACGCGTTTTTACATTTTTTTACTCATTTTTTCTCTCCATCCTCACCTATAAATACCTCTCTTCCCTTCACTTCAAATCACACCTTCAAAACACACTTCTCTCTTCTTTCTTTCTCTCATTTCTTAGTTTTTGAGTTGTTCTTAGTTTCTTTCTTAGTTTTTAGTTCAATTCTCTTAGTTTTAGAGTTCTTCTCTTTTTGAGAGGAACTTGTAATGTTTTTGTAATAATTTAGCTTTTTGATTCAATAAATGGGAGTGCAAATTCCGCTTGGAGGTTTTCTAGCTACGGGAATAGCGTCGAAGTTCTGTAAGGATTTTATTTTCTTTACAGTTATTTTTATGCTTTATTCTTACATGTTATATTTAATTTGTCTGTGGTTAAATTTAACTATGCTGGCTGTTTAGTAAACATGATGTAATAATGACGTTGTTATGCTTGCGAAATATTAAATAGGTAAAAATCTTTAAAATGAATTGATTTTGTTTTTATTAAAGATTTTATATTAAGAATGTTAGAGAGAAATATATTATTTTTCATTACAAACTTAAACCTGAAAATTAGATTTTAAGGTTTAGTTATCCGGTCTAATTTAGAGTAGTGCTCTTTTATTTGTTGGTACAATCGCCCGGTAGTTAGAGTGAAACTCTATTTCAAAAGTTTTTATAAGAATTATTATGTGAAAATGTATTGACAACATGTTTTCAATAGTGGTTTTAAAACTTGAAAGTTAGTACTCGGATAATTAAATTCTTATGTTTAATTTGGACACCTTGAATAATGTTTAAATTGTCTAACCCCACCAAAGGTGGCATTTAAATGGTTCATTTTCAATCTCTTAGAAAAAGGAATTAATTTAATTAACCAAATTAGTTATCAACCCCACACATAGGTGTTAATTGATTTGTTTAGTTAACAAAGAATATCTAACCCCACCAAAGGTGTTATTTATATAAAAAAGAGAGAATCAATAAAATATCAATTTATATCTTTAATAACCTAGATAATATGAGCAAGCATAATTAATTTAGTTATTATATCCATAAATACTCCACTAATATAAATGATAAAATTTGCATAAATATTTATTGAATCTGTATTTGTATTTATTTTTTTATTGAATTTGTATCTATGTTTATTTTTATGTTATTAGATTATATTTTAATTAATCTGTATATATGTTTATTTTATGTTATTAGATTAGGAACACAAAAACCAAACTATCGTGACAGGATGTTTAGGATTTAATTTCGTTTTTAAAAGTTTGAATAATAAATTAAAAACCACATACATTCCTCCCTTAGATCGACCTTGAGAGTATACTTATCATTTTCTTCGAAATGATTCGTGCACTTGCGAGAGTTTTATAAATATTAAAACCAAAGTATTGGCAAGAATCGGCGATGCCGGTTTTTGCAATATTAAAACCAAAGTATTGGCAAGAATCGGCGATGCCGGTTTTCGCTCATCAAGCACCATCCTCCAAGTTGATCTTGTGCATACACATTGTTGGACTAATGCCTCTTATATCCCCTATACTCCAACCTATAGATTTCTTAAACTGTTTAAGCACTTTGATGAGTTCCTTTTCTTCTGGTTTGGTCTAGGTTGAAGAAATTATCACTGGATAAGTTTCTCCTTCTCCCAAAAACACATATTTTAAGTGCTCAGGTAAGTCTTTGAGTTCAAGTTCAGGTGGATTGGCCTCTTTACTAGATGAAGAACTGGGTAGATTTAAAAGTGTACTAGATTTTGTCATCACTTCATCATTGTCTAGTTGTTTAAGGTACCCATTAATTTCCTCATCTAAATCTTCTTCGACCTTTTCAAGTGTAAGAACAGTTTCAAGCTTGTCTTCTATTCTGGTTTGGAAAAAGGTGCTTTGGACAAGATTATCGATAGGGTCAACATCGAATATTTCATCGATGGCAGAAATAGAAGGGAAAGGTGAAGAATCAAAAACTTTAAAATGAACAGTCTCTCCTAAGACTGTCATTGTCAAATTTCCATCTTGGACATCAATAATAGTTTTAGTAGTTGCCATAAATGGTCTACCAAGCAATATTGTGTGCTCTCTGTCCAATGCTGGATTTTCTTGCATATCCAGAACCACAAAGTCAACAGGTATTATCAGTTTGTCTACCTGTACCAAAACATCCTCAACTATTCCCTCTGGATATTTAAGAGATCTATCTGCAAGTTGAAGGGACATAGTTGTGGGTTTTAAATCCCCTAGATTGAGCTGTAAGAATATAGAGTAGGGCATCAAATTTATACTAGCACCTAAATCAAGCATTGCTTTAGCAACCTTCCTATCCCCCATAGTTATGTTTATAATAAAACTTCCAAGGTCTTTCAACTTAGGGGGTAGTTTGTGCTGAAGTACAGCGCTAGAAATTTCTGATACTACTACTCGTTCATTCAGTTCATACCTCCTTTTCTTAGTGTTCAACTCTTCGAAAAACTTGGCATATGAGGGCACATTCATGATCACTTCTAATAATGGTAAATTGATATTTACTTTAGATAGCATATTAAAGAGATCATAGAATTGCTTATCTTGTTTGGATTCTTTTAACCGGTGGGGAAAAGGTACTTGTATCTGGTGTGGTTCTGTTGTCTTTTGAATTTTGGGGGTGTCAGATGACCCCCCAATGAGTTTTTCAGAAGGCTTGTTAAGTTTAACACTTGTTTCTCCTTTTTGCGAGATTAGAGTAGCACCTTCTCTGTTACCTGAACTACAAGGTAGATTGTTAGAGATTTCAGGTAAACTGGTATTGACTACCTTACCACTTCGAAGGGTTCTTACATCCTTTGCTTGTTCTGGTTGACTGGGCAACTTTCCTGGTTCTTTCTTTTGCATTTGTTCAGCCAGTTGCCCAACTTTAGATTCAATCCTTTTTACCGAAGCCTCCATGGTGTTCAACCTTTGATTAGTCATCAATTGGTTGTCATGACTAACTTGAATAAAAGCATTCAAGCTATCTTCTAAGGTTGGCTTAAAAGATTGGCTTGGTGGGTAAGGGTGGTTGTTATCCGACCTTAGTGTTGGATATTGGGTGTAGGCTGGGTGATTATACGTGTTTGGATGATACCTTTGAAAAGATTGGACCTCCTCTATGGCATCGACACTAGAATCACAAGTATTTGAACAATTATGAGTACCATGCCCAATTGAACAACACACTTCACATACCTCTTGATTTGAAATTTGGTGGGTAGTGAGGAATTGCACTTGTTTAGTCAATTCAGCAAGTTGCAAGGTTATCTCATTATCAGAGCCAACTTCATTGACCCTTGCTTTCCTTCTACCACCTCTTTGTTGGGAATTAGAACCCAATAGCTCATAAAGATTATAGGTTTCCTCTGCGGTCTTTTCTCCTACAACACCTCCAGCAGCATTATCAACCATGTATTGACTCTGTAGTGTCAATCCATCATAAAAGAATTGGTTTTGTAGCTGTAATGGAAAGCTATGATTTTGACATTGAATGAAAAGGATTTTGAATCGTTCCCAAGCTTCATGAAAGGGCTCTTCATACATTTGAGAAAATGTTGCTATCTTTGTTCTTAGATCAACAGTCTTTTGATGGGAATAGAACCTACCCATAAAAATTTCATAGACTGCCTCCCAAGTTTTAAGAGAACCTGACTGTAGAGTAATGAACCATGACCAAGCTTTATCTTTGAGAGTGTAAGGAAAACACCTCATCCTAATTTGATCTTCATTAATTGCATGTAGTGGAAAGGTTTGGACAATAACATAGAATTCTCGAATGAAATGCAAAGGGTCTTCATTAGGGATACCGTAAAAGGAAGGCAACAAAGAATAATGAATCTTTTTCAATTCATAATTCCTTGCAGCCTCTTGTAATTGGATGCCGGAAGGTACATTGCCAATGATTGGCATTGTATAATCTTTCATCTTTTTCCACCTATCTTCAGCATCTCACATGGTTGTTTGTAGTTGAAAATGATCCTCCTCCTATTGTGTATCAACATTTTGCTCTTAAAATATAATAGTAGATATCTCTAAGAAATATTTATAACTTGATAAAACGTAAAGGCTTAAAGCAAAAGGGTGCAAGGAACCTAAATTTTTTTTTTTAAATTTAAATTTAAACGAATGGACACAATTTTTGAAACAAACGAATTTATTTCATTTTTATTACACGCAAACTAAAACAAAGGACAATACAATAATGGGTGACCTCCCATGCAGGACTAAAATTTATCGTCTTCTAGTAAGACGTTGCTTGGAGATTGCAGAATGAAAAACTCAATGTCTCCTCTTCATTGAATTCATTTGACTATCAAATTAGTCTTTGCTTTTTTGCAAATGTTCAACTAACTGTTCAACTTGAACTTCCACCTTTTTGATAGAAGCTTCCACAGAGTCCAACCGTTGATTGGTTTTAGATTGATTATCCCTACAAACTTGAATAAAAGAATTCAAATTGTCCTCCAGGGTTGGTTTATTGGGAATGCTTCTTGGAATAGGTGGGTGGAATTGCTGGCCTGGCTGGTTTGAGCTTTGAGTGAAATGAGGGTTGTTTTTCCTCCAGGAGAAATTTGGATGATTTCTCCACCCAGGATTATAGGTATTTGAATTGGGGTCAAACCTTGGTCTCTGTTGATATGCTCCCAACACATTAACCTGTTCAGGTCCAACTGTTGTTTCTCCTTGATATGGACAGGCTTCAGTACCATGTCCCATGTTGCTATACAAACCATATTGTTCATTATTGGTGTTGGTTTGTGTAGCGAGAAGGGCAACTTGCTTGGTCAGTTGAACAAGTTGTTGTTGAACTTCATTACTGGAGTCGATTTCATGAACTCCAGCTTTTCTCACTCGGGAGCTTTTCTGTTGGGAATTAGCACCCAACATCTCAAAGAGGTTATACGTCTCTGAGGCAGTTTTTTCTCCTATTGCTCCTCCTGCAGCGTTGTCGACAATGAACTGATATTGTTGTGTAAGTCCATCGTAAAAGAATTGGTTCTGCAACTGCAGGGGAAAGCTATGATGGGGACATTGAGTGAGAAACATTATGAACCTATCCCAAGCTTCATGGAATGGTTCTCCTTCCATCTGAGAGAAAGTAGCAATCTTTCCTCTCAACTCTGATGTTTTTTGGTGGGAATAGAATTTTCCCATGAATTTATTGTAAATGTTACCCCATGTCATCAGAGAACCTGGGGGAAGTGACATCAACCAAGCTTTGGCCTTATCCTTTAATGTGTAGGGAAAACATCTCATTCTAAGTTGATCCTCGTTTAGAATACCGAGGGGGAATGTTTGGACCGTAGCATAGAAATCTCTCATAAAGGAAAGAGAATCTTCATTAGGTAGCCCATAAAAGGAAGGAAGCATAGAAAAATGAATATTTTTAGGTCATAATTCCGAGCAGCCTCACCCAACTGGATAGCGGCAGTTGCCGTGCCAATCACCGGTCTTGCAAACTCCTTCATAGTGGTTTCCCTAACATGTTGGTTTTCTTCCATTTCTTTCGGTTCTAGTAAAGGATTAAGACTTGGTTCTATGTTTGGCTCAAAAACAGGTTGATGGGTAGAATCCAGTTTTGTTGACACTTGTTTAAATTTATGAATATTATTTACATATGGTGTAAGGGGGTTTCCTAAGGATCTCCTACCACGCATAGATTATTGTAAACGTAAATTTAAAACTCCTGTCAACAAAAATAAAAAATTTAGAGAAAATTTACATGGTATTTACATGACTTTTTTTTTCTTTATGATTTTTTTTTTCTTCCTTTTTTTATATTTTATTTTTACTTTTTATATATATATATTTTTTATATTTTCATAATATTATTATTATTATTATTTTTTAAATAACATAATCAGTATTAACCAAGAATGCTCCCAGAAAAGATTGGTGGTGCAAACGGCTCCTTAAAAACCATTCTCCTAGCCATAACAACGTTCCCACGAAAGACTAGTGGCACAAACGCTTCCAAGAACTAGTCTCTGATGAGCGAAAACCGACATCGTCGATTCTTACCAATACTTTGGTTTTAATATTTATAAAACTCTCGCAAGTGCACGAATCATTTCGAAGAAAATGATAAGTATACTCCCAAGGTCGATCTAGGAAAGGAATTTATGTGGTTTTTAATTTATTATTCAAACTTTTAAAAACGAAATTAAATCCTAAACATCCTGTCACGATAGTTTGGTTTTTGTGTTCCTAATCTAATAACATAAAATAAACATATATACAGATTAATTAAATATAATCTAATAACATAAAAATAAACATAGATACAAATTCAATAAATAATTATCTAAAAATAAACATATATACAGATTCAATAAATATTCATGCAAATTTTTATCATTTATATTAGTGGAGTATTTATGGATATAATAACTAAATTAATTATGCTTGCTCATATTATCTAGGTTATTAAAGATATAAATTGATATTTTATTGATTCTCTCTTTTTTATATAAATACCACCTTTGGTGGGGTTAGATATTCTTTGTTAACTAAACAAATCAATTAACACCTATGGGTGGGGTTGATAACTAATATGCTTAATTAAATTAATTCCTTTTTCTAAGAGATTGGAAATGAACCATTTAAATGCCACCTTTGGTGGGGTTAGACAGTTTAAACTTTATTCAAGGTGTCCAAATTAAACTTAAGAATTTAATTATCCGAGTACTAACTTTCAAGTTTTAAAACCACTATTGAAAACATATTGTCAATACATTTTCACATAATAATTCTTATAAAAACTTTTGAAATAGAGTTTCACTCTAACTACCGGGCGATTGTACCAACAAATAAAAGAGCACTACTCTAAATTAGACCGGATAACTAAACCTTAAAATCTAATTTTCAGGTTTAAGTTTGTAATGAAAAATAATATATTTCTCTCTAACATTCTTAATATAAAATCTTGAATAAAAACAAAATCAATTCATTTTAGAGATTTTTACCTATTTAATATTTCGCAAGCATAACAACGTCATTATTACATCATATTTACTAAACAGCCAGCATAGTTAAATTTAACCACAGACAAGTTTAATATAACATGTAAGAATAAAGCATAAAAATAACTGTAAAGAAAATAAAATCCTTACAGAACTTTGACGCTATTCCCGTAGCTGGAAAACCTCCAAGCGGAATTTGCACTTCTATTTATTGAATCAAAAATCTAAATTATTACAAAAACATTACAAGTTCCTCTCAAAAAGAGAAGAACTCTACAACTAAGAGAATTGAACTAAAAACTAAGAGAAAAACTAAGAAAAGCTTAGAAACTAAGAAAGAAACTAAGAAAAACTCAAAAACTAAGAAATGAGAGAAAGAAAGAAGAGAGAAGTGTGTTTTGAAGGTGTGTTTTGAAGTGAAGGGAAGGAGGGTATTTATTCACGCTATATTATTTCTTATTAACTTAAAATTTTTAAATTTAATATTTTTTTTTACTATTCATGAATGGTAATTTTATTTTACTATTCACGCTGTATTATTTCTTGTTAACTTAAAATTTTTGAAATTTTAATTTTAATTTTTTTTTCTATTCATGAACGGTAAAAAAAATTTATTCAAATTTCAAATTTCTAAATTATTTTAACTATTAAAAAAATTTATTTTATTTTATTTTATTTTTTTTAATTTTTTAATTTTTTTTAAATTTGTTTTTTTTATTAATTTTGAAATTTGATTATTTTTTTTATTATATAAAAAAAATATCACAATTATTTACAGCACAAAAATGTTTTTAAAATTTTGATAAATAATTTAAAAACGCTATTCCTTCCCCGGCAACGGTGCCAAAAACTTGATGAGCGAAAACCGGCATCGCCGATTCTTGCCAATACTTTGGTTTTAATATTTATAAAACTCTCGCAAGTGCACGAATCATTTCAAAGAAAATGATAAGTATACTCCCAAGGTCTATCTAAGGAAGGAATGTATGTGATTTTTAATTTATTATTCAAACTTTTAAAAACGAAATTAAATCCTAAACATCCTGTCACAATAGTTTGGTTTTTGTGTTCCTAATCTAATAACATAAAAATAAACATATATACAGATTAATAAATATAATCTAATAACATAAAAATAAACATAGATACAGATTCAATAAATATTTATCTAAAAGTAAACATATATACAGATTCAATAAATATTCATGCAAATTTTATCATTTATATTAGTGGAGTTTTTATGGATATAATAACTAAATTAATTATGCTTTCTCATATTATCTAGGTTATTAAAGATATAAATTGATATTTTATTAATTCTCTCTTTTTTATATAAATACCACCTTTGGTGGGGTTAGATATTCTTTGTTAACTAAACAAATCAATTAACACATATGGGTGGGGTTGATAATTAATATGCTTAATTAAATTAATTCCTTTTTCTAAGAGATTGAAAATGAACCATTTAAATGCCACCTTTGGTGGGGTTAGACAGTTTAAACTTTATTCAAGGTGTCCAAATTAAACATACGAATTTAATTATCCGAGTACTAACTTTCAAGTTTTAAAACCACTATTGAAAACATGTTGTCAATACATTTTCACATAATAATTCTTATAAAAACTTTTGAAATAGAGTTTCACTCTAACTACCGGGCGATTGTACCAACAAATAAAAGAGCACTACTCTAAATCAGACCGGATAATGAAACCTTAAAATCTAATTTTCAGGTTTAAGTTTGTAATGAAAAATAATATATTTCTCTCTAACATTCTTAATATAAAATCTTGAATAAAAACAAAATCAATACATTTTAGAGATTTTTACCTATTTAATATTTCGCAAGCATAACAACGTCATTATTACATCATGTTTACTAAACAGCCAGCATAGTTAAATTTAACCATAGACAAATTAAATATAACATGTAAGAATAAAGCATAAAAATAACTGTAAAGAAAATAAAATCCTTACAGAACTTCGACGCTATTCCCGTAGCTGGAAAACCTCCAAGCGGAATTTGCACTCCCATTTATTGAATCAAAAAGCGAAATTATTACAAAAATATTACAAGTTCCTCTCAAAAAGAGAAGAACTCTAAAACTAAGAGAATTGAACTAAAAACTAAGAGAAAAACTAAGAAAAGCTTAGAAACTTAGAAAGAAACTAAGAAAAACTTAAAAACTAAGAAATGAGAGAAAGAAAGAAGAGAGAAGTGTGTTTTGAAGGTGTGTTTTGAAGTGAAGGGAAGGGGGTATTTATAGGTGAAAATGGAGAGAAAAAGTGAGTGAAAATGATAAAAAAAATGTAAAAACGCGTATTGGAAATGTTGAGGTCATTAATGATGTCATCATGACGTCATGGGGGCGGCTGCACGTGAAAAATGGGGCGAAAAGGCGTTGGCGCGCACGGAGGGGCTACTGGGCGCGCTGCGCGCGCGCAGGGGGGCTTTCGCTGCGCGCAGCTCGGCGCGCGTGAACAGTGCCCCCGCGCGGCATGGGGTGCTGGGGCGCGCGGCTGGGCAGCTGGGCGCGATTTTCTTTTTTTTGACATTTTTGACCCATTTTGTCCAATTTTTACATGTTTGTTGACCTTTCCCCACTTATTTATTAATATATTTGTGATATATTGCTTCAAGTATTCCTCTTTGAGTCTTTAAATTGCGTTTTTAAGCCAAAATACCTGAAAAACAATAAAAATACCCGTGATTCCGAAAAAGAAAAATTTATATAAATATATGATAAAACATATAAATATATATATTTTTAATCAATTAATGTATATAAAATCATGGTTATTTTAGTGCTTTTTGAGCATTAATCAATATTTTATTATTTTAATTATGATTTTGTCTAGCTAATTTATTTGTGTGATTTTGAGGAATTTTGAAGTTCTTGAGTATGATTTTAATTAATAAAATATTATGATAACTTTTAGATTCAATTCTTGATTTTTGATGTGTTTTACTCTTTATTTCAATATTATGACTATACATGCATGAATTAGAGTGAAAAACAAGTTTACTGCATATGTATGTTTAATTATAGTTTAAGATGTTATTGGATTCTCCATAAGAATAGACAGATTTCTATTTATTCTTGCTGCTATGTACTTATTGTTATGTAATCGTTAATATTCTCGTTCAAAGTGGTAACTTATTGCTTTGCGACAGTGTGACAAGTAAAATTGATGCCTTCGTTAAATGTTAAAAAGAATTATAATTATGCTTTCATTAAAGGTTACTAAGAATTATAATATTGCAAAATTTAGTAATATTCTTTTTAAAACGTAATGCAATGAATGAATTATCTAGCAATTATGATTAATTTTTTTTTTTAATTTAGGTTTAATTTACTAAGAATTATAATATTGTGAAATTTAGTCATATAATTAATTATTTTTATATTAAATATAATTTAGAAAATAAATTAACTAAAATTAATTTATAATTATTATATAAAAGTATATTGATATTTATAATAAATTTTATCAATTAAAATATAATATTATTTATAAAATTAAAATAATTATTTGGATATGAAATTATAAAATCACATTTTTATAATAATTATAAGATTATAAAAAGATAAATTTGCTCATTATTTTATTAGTTGATTCTTAGACTTTATAAAGGTCATTTATTATGTCATCTATATCATATATGTCATTACGAGGAGGTCCACATATAAGAAAGTGGAAGCTTGTAATTAAGAAAGAGAAGAAAAAAGAGCCAAGTCTTTGGGATATTTATTTAACATCAATAATTAACATGCAATAGAATAGAAATTATAAGAAAGGTATGGCAAAGACTTAGAACTAAGAAAAAAAATGAATTCTTTAATTTTAAGCACCATGGGTTGAAGTTTCAACCATTTGTAGATATCTCAATTACTATGTAGATGTTACAAGAGCAAGCAAGGTTTCGGTTGCTTCTTTGCATCAATATCATTGAAACAGCTTCATCAAAGTTTGTAATTTATAAAGCTAAATAATCAAGACTTTTAATGTAAACTTGACCACATTTAAAGACTTTTAAATATAAACTCAAGATATCAGCCCAAATATTTCAAGAGAGAGGTTGCATACAAATCTCAGATACACCCAATATCTAAGGTAGCTTGTTGCAAACTAAAAAGACTATGCCAAAGGCTACCACTGTAGCATATAGGACACATAAAAGATTGTAATATTTAATCATAATATAATATAATATAATATAATATAATATAATTAATTTAAATGATATATAAAAGTTTAATTTAAAAAAGCATAGAATTTAATATGTAGTTATTTGGTTTTTTGTTTTAGATTTATGAGATTTTGCTTCTCTCAGTTTTATGAATTTATCAAAACAAAAGGTCAAAAATACATAAAACAAAAAATCCAAAATCAAAATCAAAATAAGTGTTAAAAATAAGGTAAAGAAAAAAATATGTAAAATGATTAATACCATACTAAGAAATATGATTAGGATTACTGAAGGTGAGTTTCTTCTACATTCTTAAAAGATTTTTCGCATATAAAACATATAAAGAAAGAAAAATAAATAAATTCTTTCTAAATTCAGAAATGGAAGTAGTTATTACATATTTACATGCTGGTGCAGTGGTGCTTGTTGTTTCAAAATATTACTCCCTAGAATTTATTGATTGTTGCAGTATATTCTTTTGGAACATAATTGCTCTATACCCAGTTTTTAAGGAAAAATTAAGTAGTGATAGCTTTTTCACCATCAAGATCCTGAGTACATTCAAGTCTAATGGCCAAGATTTCATCAATGAGGTATCTACTGAAGGATTCTTCATGTTAATGTGGTTCGACTAGTTGGTTCCACTCCAGCTATTATTGTATTCTTCACAACAAAACAACCCATCAAAGAATGTTGAGAATATATCTCATACTTTAAAGAGTTGTTCCACATTTTGGAGTTTGACTCCTCTGAGATAGTTTGAATGAAAATGCAAATTAAAAAGCAATAACCCTTTAGGAGTTCATTTTTGCAATATGAAAGAGCAAGGTTTCAATTAATTCATCATTAATTATATTAGTTACACACTGTAACAACTTTTTGTAATATTGCAATTTTATTAGTCATTAATAAATATTTAAAAATGAAACTTGTATTATTAATTTTCATTAAAGCACTAAAAATAATTCCTAAAATTTCAAAACATCATTTAATGTCTTATGGTCCTTTTGGAAGAAATTATAATGAATATAAACAAGAAATAGTTTCAAAATGAACCTAAAAATCGTAATCAATTTTGTGAAAAATGATAAAAAATTTCTCATTTTCATCCATACATTTTAGCTTTAATTAGAGCCAAGTAAAGTAGATGACAAAATTCTTCTCATTTTCATCCATACATTTTAACTTTAATTAGAGTCAAGTAAAATAGATGACAAAATTCTTCTCATTTTCATCCATACATTTTAGCTTTAATTAGAGCCAAGTAAAGTAGATGAACACTATAAGGTAGCATTTAGATGTATCAAATGAATTAAGTTGGTCTAACATTCATTGGTTCAGTTCACCTTAAAAAAAGTATAATAGTTTAATTCGTATCATCTAAATTTTATATAAATTAGGTTTAAAAAAAGTATAATAGTTTAATTCGTATCATCTAAATTTTATATAAATTAGGTTCATCACGGCTCAATTCAATTTACTTTTAAATGAATTAAACTAAGTAATTTATGAACTTATCCATTTAACCTTTTAAAAAATAAAATAAAAAATATATTATAAATTTGTTTAAAAATAAAAATATTAGAATAAATATTATATTTTAATTACATTTCTTGTAAAAAAACAAAAAATAATATGTTTTAATTGCGATTTTTCATAATGATATTATTATAATTATGATAATTATATCATTAACAAAGATATTTTTGTTAATGTGACTCACAAGTTGCTCATGAGTTATGTTAGTTAGTTTATTTGAACTCATAAGTTAGGGTTTTTCCACTCATCTCATTGTATCAATCTTAAATGAGTTGTACATAACTGCTTATTTGACATTATTAGTATCACGCAAGCTTAAGTGAATCTATTTTGCTCAATTTTTCTTACTTGACTATTGACTTTATAAAGCAATAACAAAAGACATTTCAATTTATGTCTATAGATAAATTATTCATTGTAATTAGAGTAAGTGATGATATGGTATTTTAGGCAACAAAAGAAAAGAAAATATAAGATTAGTGATTTTATCATTTTTTTTTTGAAAAACACAAATGCTCAATATTTGATAAAGAGAACAAACAATATGATTAATTGAAAATATACTCCACAAAAATATATAACACATCCATTTTCATGTTATATGTATTATATTAATTAGAAGGTTCACATATCTATTAAATTACGTTGATGTAACAAAAGAGAAAGAAGAACTTCGTGGAAGCTTGTAATTTATAAAAACAGAAAAAAAGAAGAGACAACTGAGTCTTTTAGAATATTTGATCACATAAGAGATTAATAGAATGTAAACCACAAGAAAGTATGCCTAGTATAATAAGACAAACTAGTCATAGAAAAAAATGAAGTCTAATTTTAAGAACCATATGGTATCAAGAGAAAATTTGTTTTATTCATAAGTCATCGCCAAGTCTTTTAGCAAGAGACAAGGTTGGGACTTTATGTCCCTTCTTTTTAGAAATATCATATGAACAACTTCGTGGAAGCTTGTATTTTACAAGGGAAAAGGCATAATCTACACTTTGGGATCATATCTTTGAACTTTCTTTCTTGCATTTATATCAAAAAAAGTAGCTTCATCCAAGTTAAAAATTTGAAAAAATGAATGACCAAAACTTCTAAAGTTAAACTCTAATTTTCTTGTTTCTTGCATTTTCAGTTGACTCGTTATATCAACGTTTAACAGCTGCAAAAACCCTTAAGCTCTAGCCGATCGGGTTAAAGTAATTGTTACATAATAGGCAGGAGTTCTCACAAAGTCTTTTTATATATTATATTATATTTAATAAGTTTTTTTAACAAAATTTTAAATATTTTATTTAATAAATTAAATATATTTTATGTACAACATTGAAATAATGTGTTTTGATCCTTTACATTACTAAATAAATTAAAAGTTTAACTTAGATGATGAAATAATGTGAAATTTTATTATGGATTCCTTCATATATTAAGAAAAATATGTGATTGTCTTAATATTAATATATAGTGGTTTCAAATTAGCAGCTTAACTTATTGAGTAGATGAGTTCAAAATATTTAGCTTATTTAACTTATGAGTTAGTTTACCTAGTTTATCATGGCTTGCAAGTTCATAAAAAAAAATTAACAAATATATTTTTACTTTCTCTTGTTCTAAAAAATATAATATTTATTATACTAACATTTTTGTTTTTAAATAAAATTGTAAATATTTTTATTTTTAACTTAAATTATTTAAAAGTGGGCTAAGATAAACTTAACTTATAACATTTAGATGAGTTGTAGCTTAACAACTGGGTTAAGCTATGCTTAACTTAACTTAACTTAACTGGTTTAAAAGTGGGCTAAGATAAGCTTAGTTCATAACATTTAGATGAATTGAACCTAAACAAGCTAGATTAACTCGTACTACTATAATCTCAAGTTTTTGGGCAATTGCAAAATGTACTTGGATCTTTAGAAAATCATGCAAATTTTTGCTTGAGTTATACAATAAAACCTATGTAAATTCTTGTGAGCTTTAAAATGTCATGTATAATTTAAATACAATTTGAGTAATCATCAACAATCAAATTATCGTATAAATTACTTGAAAGGTATTATGACTAAAAATTTAAAAGACATAACGAAATTCAAAAGAAAATTTCTAAGAATGTGTACAAAGTGCATATATAGCTTCACGATGTAAACTAATCACATATCTTCATTATATTAGTTTTATTATATAACTCATATTATTAATTTTTCATTAAATCACTAATAATAGTTAGCATAATTTTCAAAGCACCATTAAATGTGTCATGGTCCATTTAAAAGAAATTACAATGAATATAAACAAGAAATAATTCCAAACTGAACCTAAGAGTCCTAAAAAGTTCTGTGAAAAAAAGGCAAAATTCTGCTCATCCTTGTGTATGTATTTTAACTTTAATTAATTAGTGTCAGGTAGATGAACATTACAAGGTAGTACTTAGAGGTGTCAAATAAGTTAAGTTGATTCAAATTTCATAGGTTCAACTCACTTTATTAGGTGAGCCATGGCTTAACTTGTCTCATCTAAATTTTATTTAAGTCAAACTCAACTCGGCTCAACTTACTTTTTTAAAAATAAAACAAAAACAATTAAAAATATATTTTTAATATTGTTTGAAAACAAAAATGTTAGAATAAATATAATTTTTTGATTATATTTTTGTAGAAAAAAATAGTATCTTTCAATTATGATTTTCCATAATAATATTATTGTAATTATGAAAATGATATCATTAAATAATACATTTTTTTAGATGAATTCTCAATCTTCTCATGCATTAGGTAAACTAGTTTATTTGAGCTATAAGCTAGGTGAATTGGATTTTTTCAACTCAACTTAATGTATCAATCTTGTAAATACTATAGTCTTTTGTGTCTTTGTTGGCTTCCTTTGTGCAAAACACAAAGTTTATTTATTTGTATTTTAATCTTTCTCTATGTAAGGTTGGTATTGTTGATCAGTAATGCATATATGCACTTAGTTAGGTACATTGTAATTGAAAGCATGTTATCCACACATCACATGTTTTGTTTCTTAGTATGCATGCTAGGTTGAGTGATCGTTTTTACTTTGCTCCAAGTGCAAGTATTTATGAAAATTACTTGGTGATTCTTGGATAAAAAATATGAGATTTTTGTGCACCTCGACAAGGTCTTCGCATAACCCATTGTTGGACTGTCACTAAACCCCAACAAGGTGGCACGTATTTTGGTTGTTGGCTATAAACACCTCATCTTTAATGTTTTTGATAAATAGAAAAATCATAGAAAAGTTTACCAAATTTTTTCCATAAATTCTAATTCTATATTGACTAATGATCTTGAGCGTATTTTAGGGATTGTGATACATTTTCAATAAGAGTGAAATAGAATTTGTAGACTCAGAGTGGTTAAGACTATTCTACTGGGTGGTTTAGACAATATTGTTTTTTTGGGATTGTCAAGTGTTCCCAAAATAGTGATTGCAAATGTTCGAGGTTTAGTGAATTTCCCAAGAGTGATTGTTCTTTATTGTTCATAATATTGATCTTTAGTCATTGATAGCACTACATTGAATGGTGCTAACTTTGCAAGAAAGATGAGTTCGTGTGTTGAACTAAGTCATTGTAGAGGTAGTAAGCGAGGGCAACAATAGATAGTTAGGATAGAAGTTCTGATTGATAGTAGCAATTAAAATAAATATAAAGCAGAAATAATTTCAAACTGAACCTAAAAGTCCTAATAAGTTTTGTGGAAAAAATGGGAAAATTCTTCTTATCTATGCATTTTAGCTTTAATTAGTGTCAAGTAAGGTAGATGAGAAGTGTAAGGTATCATTTAAATGTGTCAAATGAGTTGAGTTGGACAACATGCATAGGTTCAACTCACTTTAGGTGAACTATAGCTCAACTCATCTCATCTAATTTTACATAAGTAGAGTTCAACTCAACTTTACTCAACTCACTTTTAAATGAGTTAAAATAATTTAGTAACAACTATATTTACCCTTTTAAATAATAAAACAAAAAATAAAAATATATTTATAATTTTGTTTCAAAATAAAAATGTTAGAATAAATATTATCTTTTAATTACATTTTTGTAAAAAAATAGTAAATTTTAATTGTAATTTTTCATACTCATATTATTATAATAGTAAAAATTATATCATTGATAGAGACATTTTACTAAATGAACTCACCTTGAGTTAGGTGAGCTAGCTTATTTGAGCTCAAGAGCTAGGTGAATTGGGTCTTTTAAACTCAACTCATTGTATCGACATTAAATAAGTTGCGTAAACTTGCTTATTTAACACCATTAATATCACGCAAGCTTCTTTGAATCTATTTTGCTCAATTTTTTTAGTTGACTATTGACTTTATAAGCAAGAGCAAAAGACATTTTAATTTATCTCTGTAGAGAAATTATTTATTGAAATTAGAATAAGTGGTGATATGGTAGTAATTGGTATAAAATATACTATAAAATAACGAATAACACATATATTTCTATGTTATATGCATAACTATTAATTAGAAGGTAAACATATCTATCAAATTATGTTGATGTTACAAAAGAGAAAGAATAATTTGGTGAAAGCTCTTAATTTATAAAGAAAGAAAAGAACCAAATCTTTTAGGATATTTGATGCACATCAATGATAAATATAATGGAAACGGTAAGAAAAGTATGCCAACTATACCAAGACAAACTAGTCATAGAGAACGATGAAGACTCATAAAACTAACTATTTGTAGATGAAGATTCAGAAAACTAACACTCTGGAAAAACATTTGTCTTTAATTTTTAGCACCATTGCTTAAAGGTGCAACCATTTGTAGATATCTATCTCAATCATTATTGATATGTTGCAAGAGAAAGCAAGGTTTGGTCTCTTTTTTGTATAAATATCATAAGAGATGCCCCATAAAAGTTTATCATTTGTAATGCTGAATGACCGAGAGTTCTAATGTAAACTTCACTACATTTAGGTCATGTTTAGTTTTAACAATGAACATATAATGAGAATAAAAATAATAATATAAATTTAATTTAATAAAAATAATAATACTATTACAATGTTAGTTTATTTGAATAATGAAATTAAAATAAATGATATAATTGTTAGAATTTATTGTAAACTTAATCTTGTCAAAAATTTAAGCTATTAAAAAAATAACAAACAATTATTTTATACCACACTAGGGGTGTCTATAAACCGATCCGGACCTGACCAAATTGGAAAATCGGACCGGACCGAACAGTTTTTTAAATCAAACGGTCTGGTCCGGTCCAGTCTGATTTGTATTAATTAAAATCGTTTTTCAAACGGTCCGGTCCGGTTTGTATTAATTTTTAAACCGGTCGGATCGGGTCGGACCAGTTTAATAATATATTAAAATTTTCATATTATTTCTCATTAGAGGTGTCCAAAAACTAAACCAAACCGAATTGGACTGAATTGAACCGAACGGTTTTATAAATCAAACGGTCTTGTCCGGTTTGTATTAATTAAAACTGTTTCAAACGGTCCGGTCCGGTCCGGTTAAAATTTATTTCCCCAAATCAAACCGGTGGACACCCTTATACCACACCATCTCTATGTTATGTGATATTATTATTAATTAGAAGGCCATATGTATCAAATTAGGTTGATGTTGTAAGGGAGAAAGAAAAATTTCATGAATGCTTGTAATTTAGAAAGAAAAAACAGAACTAAGTTTTTAAGATATTTGTTTCACATCAATATTGGTTAATAGAATGAGAACCACACGAAAAGTATGTCACATTCGACAAACTAGTCATATTGAAAATGATGAAGACATAAAACTAACATTTTAGAAGAAAAAAATGAAATATTTAATAATTTTTAACAAATGTGGGGATGTAATTAGTCATATTATTTATTTACACAAATAAATAGTTTAGTAAAATTATTTTTAAGTTGGGTCTAATTGATCTCATAACTTTAAAAAAAATCAAATTATAATTTTTTATTTCTATTAAAATGTATTTTTAATAAAAATATATTAGTTCGGTTTTTTCGATTTTGAAAAATAAAAATTCCTAACAGATTATACATCAATTTTTAAAATTTTAAGACTTACACTAAATCAAATAACCTATATAAAATAGTATATATTAGATTTAGTTTTAAATTATACTATATATCTTCTTTTCAAAAATTTCGATAGGTTCGTAGTGCATACGAGTTAGATGAAAGATATATCATTTAAATCACAAATTATACATCAATTTTGAATAATTATTAATGTAATAATTTAGATCAATAAAATTAAAAATAAATGCACTATTTTTTATTAAAAACACAATTGCCTACTATTTTTTTTAAAATAACAATCAGTAATATAAATAATAAAAAATATCATATTACTTATTCCAAAGTCAATCTTTAATTCTTTCACACTTAAACCGCGTTGCAATATGATTTCTTGAAATCTTCTAGTAAAGTAGGACCCAAACTATCAATTTGTTTTTGGCCATATTGAGTAAAAGTATTTTTTTTTTGTATATAATGGAAGCACACGTATCAGTATGCTAATTTTGTATTTATTTTTAAAATTTAAATTTTGATATATAAATTATGTGAAATTCATGAATATTAGTGAATTATGTAATTTATTTTTAAGTATACAATATATTAAAATATGTAAAGTTTTTCTTTTGAGTAAAGGTGTTAAAGAGGTCTAATCAGGTTGACAAGTCACGGTCTATTTCATTAATTAAAATATCGTACTGGCCTATGGCACGTTAGCTAGCGAGCCGTGTCATGCATATACTCTTAATACGTAGCGCATTTAGTTTAATATTTTAAAAAATTGCTATTATTTGGAGTCAAAAACTCTATCTACTAAGTTATACCTATATTTGATAATATATATTTCCTACTAATTTATGTAGAATTTAACTTTGAACTAACGTGTCAACTTTGTTCGACCAGTTATGGGTAGCAAACCACAAGCTGTGTCATATTGCTTTTTTCTTTCTTGCATGTCATGCCGTATAGACCCAACGAGCGTAATGCTTAACAGGCTAATGTCTTACCAGCCCGTTTTGGGAAGTCAACAAAACAAAGAGGCTATCCTGTATTGTTTGGCGGAGCGAGAATTCTCCATCGAAGTTTTGCATTTTTTTACGGATCAGATTCCCACTAACTAAAAAACTTAATACCAATTATATATTGAATAATTAAAATTAACATAAAGTTTCAATTGTATATATTTATTATGCAATTAAATATAATAAACTTATAATTTTGAATACAAAGTAACATTTATACTCAAATTTATTAATTTTGTTATTTTAATAATCAATAAAATAATTATTATTTTATACCTATTATATTATATTATATTTTTACAATTAAAATATTAATTTAATGATAAAAATAATTTTTTTTTAATAAAATTATTAAATTTAATTATAAGTTTACGTAAATATATAATATATTTTTAAAGAAAATATAAAAAAATAGAGATTGAGGAATGATCGGAACAAAAACAAATTGATCCTCATCTTTACCCTACTCCTTACGTGATCATTTTAGATCGTACTAAAATTAAAATTCTCTCAACACAGAATAAATTGACATTCTTAAGCTTGTTTGATACCCAACCAATGAGTAAAACTAGTTACGTTACCACTTATGTTACTTATGATTATTCTGTATTATCCCTGTAGTCAATTCCTAAGTCAATAAATCCTTGTGGTCTCCTCTAGCTGGTAGATTTGAGGACCAATCTCTTAAATTCCAACAATTATTGATTCAATAAAAGTATAAAATAAATTAAAAAATATTAAAATATTTATATAATAACTTAAAAATGGTGAAAAAACTTATTAATGTTTTAAAGAAAGAAAGATATGAAAATATTACAAATATCTTTCATTAAAAGCGTATATATTACATAAGTATAAAAAATTATAAATAAAATAAAAAATTACATTAAATTGATACCTTTATTTGAATATATGTATCATTAAAATACCACTTAAAAATAAATATAAAAAATAATACAAAATAAAATTAAAATACTATTAACATATCAAATCCAAATTAAAGGTTTTTATAATATTCTATACACTTTAACCTTTTATAATTCTAGAGGATAAAATGTTGGGATATTTCTTTATATATATATATATAAATGAAATATTTGGTATACTTTAAACTTATTAATAATTTTTTTATAATGTAAAAATATATGTATTTTGTTGTGATACATATTTTTCTCGCAATAAGAACTTAAAAAAGTACTAAAATTTTCAAAATATTTCAAATAAATTAAAAAGATTATTAAAATAACATGTCAAATAATATAATATGAAATAATGTTGAAATTGAAAGAAATATATCATAAAAATCTTTGATGTAGGAAAACAATATGTGAAGTTTATTATTATAGATCGATCAAAGTTATATATTTGAATTAGTTTCATTGTATTATAAATCAAGACATAAGAAATATTATAACATAATATTTATTTATAAATGAAATACGTGTATTTAAAACTAAAATATGATAAAATATTTTATGTTGTATTTGTATGTTTTATGCTCTTATTGGTAGCATATTGATGATTTAATCATAAATTATTATACTCTTTTTTTATTATAACAATGAATGGTTAGAATGAACGGTTATACTAAGTAACAATATCATATTTCATGTAGGATTATCTCTTAAAAAATATACATGTTATTTTGAGTCAAATTGTTTTTTGTTTCATTTTGATTTGTCACTCATAATTAAAATAAAATGTGGGAATGGGTAACTTAAAATTGACAAAAATAACTTAAATTTTTTACATATTAAAATTTAATTGATAACATAAGCACATAAAATAAAAAGTGTATCCATTTAATTTAATTTTTTTCTCAAACAATCAATTGAGGTTGAATGGTACAACCTCTAACTAAGCTCTATCGTTGTACAAATGTGTATATATTTTGTATAAACAAAAATTATAATGTGTATATCAATGATGTATTTAGTATTTATATTTAAGAATAGTATCATATATAAAGTAAACAATAATATTAATTATTTTTTAATTATTATTTATTTTTAATTGAAACAAGATATTATATGTATAACATTTTAGTAAAAAACATGTTTAAGTTATTGAGTTTTGTTGATATATTAAATATTAAAAATTTAAAATTTAAAATTTAAGTGTATGTATTATTATATTTTAATAATTAATATATCTATAATTTTATAAATATTATATTTAAAAAATTTATTTATTTAAAGTTAAAATGGGATACGTATCACTCCTAATATGTGAATTGATCCGTCCTCAGAGTATATAACATAAATAGTTTTTAACAAAAAAATAAGAAAATTACCTATTTCTCTACCTAATTATGTCATATCTTGCACCATAATTTTTACTCTTTATCTTATTTTTTTGAAATTATCGACTCAAAATAAATAAATCCCTCTCATATATACAACTCTATAAATAAATTATAAGTATAAATAAAATTATATCATTTAAAATTTATTATAAATTTAATAATTAAAATATATTTATATTAAAATTATGTATGTATATTTTTTTTGAAATTACCGACTCAAAATAAATAAACCCCTCTCCAATCCTAATTTAGGCTCAACCCGCCAACTTAATAGTTCGCGGAGCATATGGAATTTACAAAGAAGTTGTGGTTCAATTAATAGTTTCCTCTCATATATACAACTCTATAAATAAATTATATGTATAAATAAAATTATATGCTGTTTAAATTTTAACATTTAAAATTTATTATAAATTTAATAATTTAAATATATTTACATTAAAATTATTTATATATATATTTTTAATTAAAATAAATAATATTATTTTTTAAATATATATGTTTTTCCGTTTAAATCCTAAGTTCACCACTACTTGCAACTTTAATAAGTTATATAATGAATTGACTACAATCACATAATTTGTAATACACTTAGATGTTATAAATAAATTACATGTATAAATAAAATTATATTTTGTTTAAATTTTAACATTTAAAACTTATTATAAATTTAATAATTTAAATATATTTATACTAAAATTATGTATGTATATTTTTTAATTAAAATAAGTAATAATTAATAAATAAATAATATTATTTTTTAAATATATATGTTTTTTCCGTTTAAATCCTAAGTTCACCACTAGTTGCACCTTTAATAAGTTATATAATGAATTGACTACAATCACATAATTTGTAATACACCTAGATGTTATTCGCCGTATGACTAAATCCTATCTTATCTTTTGAAAGTATGGAAGTCTAAATAGTAGGGTCAAAGATATTTCTTCGTCTTTTCGGACGGTGATTTTTCTTTCTCAAACGAATGAGATGATAAATGCAACGAAATCTATTAATTAATTTTTGATAAATAATTTAATTATTTGATTTGATTTTTAATTTTTTAATAAAAAATATGTATTTATTTTCAAATAATATTAAAAAATATATGTTTGTTTTTATTGTAAGAAAAATAAATATTTTTTATAAAGTTAAAAATAAAATTGTATATATAAAATAAAATTATATCATATAATTAAATCAGTATTAATTTAAATGAGTGATACGATCGTAAGCAATTGATAAACTAGGTGGGTGGAATACACCTTTAAAAATATATGGTAAAGAAAAAATACTTTGGATGTTGGTACTTGATACTACCAATTGATATTATTTGCAATGGGTTGTCAACATCAAATTAGGTGGAGCCAAACAGCAAAATGAAGTTCGGATTGAAAGAATATGTCAAAATAATCATATATTTAGTTCCCACAGTCCCAATTCAAAATCAGAATAATTATGAGAAATTTATGAATTTATAAACTCAAAAGGCTAAAAATACAAAAAATAAAAAAATTATGAGATTTTACTACTCTCAATTTGGTTTTTTCGTTTTAGATTTATGAGATTTTATTTCTCTTAATTTTATGAATTTATCAACTCAAAAAATCAAAAATACATAAAACAAAAAATTCAATAGCAAAATCAAAATGATGAGTTAAAAATATGGTAAATAAAAAAGTATATAAAATGATTAATATCAACATATGAATTACAAATAATAACAATAACATTCAATTATTGATAAAAATTTGATTTTTTTTCAAAAATAACCACAATCAATAAAGTGTAGACTGAGAATAATTATTAGAAGATCAAAATTGTGGTTAATTAAAACAACCGAACATATATTTTTTAATTTTTACTAAAAGAGAATTTACAAATTTTAAATTTATTCACATATAAATTTTAAGAGTCTTTTAGTTTTTTCTTTTAATTTTTCCTATTAATAGATAATTAATATATATAATCAATTATTTTTACACTAAATACAATTTAAAAAATAAATAAATAAAAATAAATTTATAGTTATTATATGAAAAATATATTGATAGTTATAATAAACTTCACCAATTAAAATATAATATTATTATAAAATTAAAATAATCAATTCTATATAAATTTATAAATTTATATTTTTATAATAATTATAAGATTATAAAAAAATAATGAAAGATAGCACCCAATCTCAACTAAATCTATTTTGCTCATTTTTTATCTCATTTTTTTATTAGTTAACTCTTAGATTTTATAAAGGACATTTATTATCTCTATCTCTGTCATATATGTCATTATTTGGAGGTCCACATTTAAAGTTGTGAGATCTTATTTTGTTTTCGTAAAATAATCACATTAGTCATAGCAGAGAAATATTGCATTAACAGCTCAATTAAGTAGTCCAAATATTTCAGTAGTCCAAATATTTCAAGAGGTAGCATACAAATTTCAGATACATCAATACCTATGGTAGCTTGTTGCAAACTAAAAAGACTATGCCAAATGCTAACACAGTATAATATAATTAATTTAAGTTACGTATAAAATTTTAATTTAAAAAACATGAAGTTTAATATATAGTTATTTGATTTTTTGTTTTAGATTTATTTTTCAAATCAAAAAGTCAAAAATACATAAAACAAAAAATCTAAAATCAAAATCAAAATGGGATGTTAAAAATAAGGTAAAGAAAAAATTATGTAAAATGATTAATATCATACTAAGACATATGAACTATAAATAATAACGATAACATTTAATGATTTTTACAACTTTAAAATTTATTAATTTAATAAAATTTCATTTATCGCTCAGATTACTAAAATTTTAAATTTATCAAAACAATTATATACTTTAATGTATGATTTTACGACACATTTTAAACTAAAACACAAAGTAAAGACTTATTTTGATATCATTTTACTCTGAAATATACATATTAATATTCAATTTATTATATTTAAAATTAGGATAAAAAATGTGAAAAATATTAAAATTCTCAAAATATTGAACGTATTATAAATTATAAAATCAAGTAAAAAAGAGAGTGACTTTTTAAATATTTTTTATCATATTTTATGAATTGTAATTTTTTTAAGTATATTAATATAACACATATTTAGAATATTTTTTATTTTCTCTTTTATTTTTGCAATAATAATCGATCATTATAATGTTTGTGAATTTTTTTATTTTCTTTATAATTTTCAACTTCATTAACTCTTTCACATATAAGTTTTAATCCAATTAAAGAAGGATTTAAAAGTGAATTAAACTTAGTTTCAAACACTATTGGTTGGTAGTAAGAATGACTAATTAATCTGAGTATTTATGATTGTTTTGTAAGTGAATGTTTTATAGACATATTTGAGATCTCAACAAAATCTAAAACTTATTTTGAAAAAACTCAAGATGAAATTATAGAATATACAATGATTAAGAAAGAATTTAGGTCATTAAAAGACGTATGTTAACTTTTCATGCTAACCACTTGTATATTTATCATTAATATTCCTTTTGAACTTACATGAACTATTTTTTCTTTAACATGCTATAACTTACTCTTTTATGAGAAAACAAAATTATCTTACCCTTCTACTTTCTAAGATGACTTAAAATAAACACATATTTAATATAAAATCTCTACAAAAAAATGTATGAAAAGAATATTAAAAATAATAGGTTGGGGGTTATATGAAGTTAATTTTGAGTAAAAATGATGAAGGTTGATATAATACAATTTTGTATCTCTTTAGTTATAAAAAAAATTGAAAAGGAGAGAAAATAAAAAAAAATATATCAAACAATGAAAAAAAACAACTAAAGAAAAAGAGTTTATTGATATTTGATGAATTTGAAATTGTACCTATAATGTAGGAAATATATGGAGTTATTTTAAAAATTAAAATAATACTGTTTGAATTTAATTAAATTCTTATTTCCCGTTCTCCTGGTATTCTTGGTCTAGAAGTGACGGAGGGTTGGCTCATTGGGTATCACCAAGTTCCAGATTACAACCATTACAGTCAGAAATATCATGGATCAGTGTATCTCGAAATGTAAACATCTCAAATTCGCTACACGACCCTGCAGTAAGGCTCTTCTTACTATGTACAAAAACAAATTAAATAAAATTAAGGTACTGTAATTATGCTCATATGTTTATTTCTTTATATGATGCAGTGGTACTCATAGGTCATATTATGGGTTTTGAAGGTGAGTTTTCTCTATATTCTTACAAAAAAATTCGCATATAAAACAAATAAATAAATAAATTCTTCCTAAATTCAGAAATGGAAGTAGTTATTACATATTTACATGCTGGTGCAGTGGTGCTTGTTCTTTCAAAATATTACTCCATAGAATTTATTGATTGTTGCAGTATATTCTTTTGGAACATAATTTCTCTATACCAGCTGGTTTGTCAATAACTTCTTGAATGTTTTTCCTGCCGTTTGGATTTTGTCCCTTTTCAGAATCCTTGTCCAATATGACAGCTGGTTACGTGGTTAGAATATACATGCTTTATTGTATCATATATATGACAGATTTCATTCCCAAAAACATAAAAATATTCCAGCAAGAACCTTATTAGGGACTCCTATGTGCTATAGAAACTAATATTTATTGTTGATTGAATATAATATTGGAACATAATTTCTCAAAACCCAATTTTTTAATTATATTCATAATTTTTCTTTGGCAGTATTGCCTTGTTAACTAGTAAGAACATTCATGCCTTATTATCTCATATTAATGCCAGATAAGAATAGCTTTTCTCTCTAATAATTTTATGATTATTTGGTAACTGATGTTCTTTAACTTTTCTTATTTTTTGACTTTTCTTAATTTATTTGATAATAACATTCCTTGCATTAAGAGCTTTTCTAGCGGCTTCATGTGTAATTGCATTCTTGATTTATAAATGGAGGAAGAGGCATTAATCAATGTTCCATTCCATTGAAGAATCATTGGAGACCAATAACAACTTCTTGCCTATAAGGTACAACTTTTCAGACATAAAAAAAATGACAACAAATTTTAAGGGCAAATTGGGGAAAGGTGATTATGGTTATGTTTTTAAGGAAAAATTATGCAGTGGTGGCTTTTTTGCTATCAAGATCCTGAGGAAATTCAAGTCTAATGGTCAAGATTTCATCAATGAGGTATCTACTATTGGAAGGATTCACCGTGTTAACGTGGTTCGACTAGTTGGTTTCTGTATCAAGGGATGAATTCAGACATCAAAAAAATGACAACAAATTTTAAGGGAAAATTGGGGAAAGGTGATTATGGTTATGTTTTTAAGGAAAAATTATGCAGTGGTGGCTTTTTTGCTATCAAGATCCTGAGGAAATTCAAGTCTAATGGCCAAGATTTCATTAATGAGGTATCTACTATTGGAAGGATTCACCGTGTTAACGTGGTTCGACTAGTTGGTTTCTATATCAAGGGATGAAAGCGTGCTCTTGTGTATAATTTAATGTCAGATGAATTTCTTAATAAATACATCTCTCCTAATTCTAAGGAGGTAATAGTCAACTCCTTAAACTTCAAGATAATGTTTGATATTTCACTTAGATTGGCATTAGGTATTGATTATCTTCATAGTGGATGTCACATGAAAATTCTTCATTTTGATATTAAGCCTTACAATATTCTTTTAGATGACAATTTTGTTCCTAAAAGTTCAGATTTTAGGTTAGTTAGATTATGTCCTTTAGAAACTAGCATTGTGCCTATGATCGTTGCAAAAGGAACCCTTGGATACATAACACCAGAATTGTTTTACAAAAATATTAGAGGTGTGTCCTTTAAAGCTGATGTTTATAACTTTGAAAAGTTGTTAATAGAAATGAAAAGTATCATTTAATGTCTTATGGTCCTTTTGAAAGCAATTATAATGAATATAAACAAGAAATAAGTTCAAACTAAACCTAAAAATCATAATCAATTTTGTGAAAAAAATGGAAAAATTCTTCTCATTTTCATCCATACATTTTAGCTTTAATTAGAGTCAAGTAAATTAGATGAACACTATAAGGTAGAATTTAGATGTATCAAATGAATTAAGTTGGTCTAACATTTATAGGTTCAGTTCACCTTAAGTGAAGTACAATAATTCAATTCATCTCATCTAAATTTTATATAAATTAGGTAAATTGAGTAATTTATGAACTTGTCTATTTACCTTTTTAAAAAATAAAATAAAAATATATATTATAATTTTGTTTAAAAATAAAAATACTAGAATAAATATTATATTTTATTACATTTTTGTAAAAAACAAAAAACAATAATTTTTTAACTGCGATTTTTCATAATAATATTATTATAATTATGAAAATTATATCATTAACAAAGATATTTTTGTTAAAGGGACTCACAAGTTGCTTATAAGTTAGTTTTTTTCCCATTCATCTCATTGTATCAATCTTAAATGAGTTGCACAAAATTGCTTATTTGACATTGTTAGTATCACGCAAGCCTGAGTGAATCAATTTTGCTCAATTTTTCTTAGTTGACTCTTAACTTTATAAAGAAATAACAAAAGACTTTTCAATTTATCTTTATGTAGAAATTATTCATTGTAATTAGAGTAAGTGATAATATGATACTTTAGGGGAAAAAATATATAATATTAGTGTATTTATTATTATTTTTGAAAAACACAAATGCTCAATATTTAATAAAGAGAACAAACAATATGATTAATTGAAAATATATTCCATAAAACTAAATAACACATCCATTTTCATGTTATATGTATTGTATTAATTAGAAGGTCCACGTATCTATTAAATTATGTTGATGTAACAAAATAGAAAGAACAACTTCGTGGAAGCTTGTAATTTATAAAAAAAGAAACAAAAAAGAGAAAACTGAGTATTTGATCACATAAATGATTAATAGAATGTAAACTATAAGAAAATATGCCTAGTATAATAAGACAAACTAGTCATAGAAAAAAATGAAGTCTAATTTTAAGAACCATATGGTAGCAAGAGAAAATTTGTTTCATTCATAAGTCATCGCCAAGTCTTTTAGCAAGAGACAAGGTTGGGACTTTGCGTCCATTCTTTTTAGAAATATCAGATGAACAACTTCGTGGAAACTTGTATTTTACAAAGGAAAAACCAGAATCCACACTTTAGGATCATATCTTTGAACTTTCTTTCTTGTATTTATATCAGAAGAGTAGCTTCATCCAAGTTAAAAATTTGAAAAGCTGAATGACCAAGACTTCTAAAATTAAACTCTAATTTTTGTGTTTCTTGCATTTTTAGGTGACTCGCTATATCAACTTTTAATAGCCGCACAAACCCTTAAATTAATCACATATCTTCATTATCTTCGTTGTATTAAATAACTCATATTATTATATTTTCATTAAAGCACTAATAATAGTTAGCATAATTTTCAATGCACCATTAAATGTGTCATGGTCCATTTAAAAGCAATTACAATGAATATAAACAATAAATAATTCCAAACGGAACCTAAGAATCTTAAAAAAATTTGTGAAAAAAGGCATAATTCTTCTCATCCTCATCTATGCATTTTAACTTTAATTAATTAGTGTCAAGGAAGGTAGATGAACATTACAATTTAGGATTTATAAGTTAAGTTGATTCAAATTTCATAGGTTCAACTCACTTTATTAGGTGAATCATGGTTCAACTTGTCCAATCTAAATTTTATTTAAGTCAAATTCAACTCGGCTCAGCTTACTTTTAAATGAATTAAATTGAGTATCTTATGAGGTGGTAGGTTTATTCTTTTTAAAAAATAAAACAAAAAAAATTAAAAATATATTTATAATATTGTTTAAAAACAAAAATGTTAGAATAAATATAATTTTTTGATTATATTTTTGTAGAAAAAAAAAATAGTATCTTTCAGTTATGATTTTCCATAATAATATTATTGTAATTATGAAAATGATATCATTAAATAATACATTTTGTTAGATGAATTCTCAAGCTGCTCATGTGTTAGGTAAACTAGTTTATTTGAGCTCATAAGCTAAGTGAATTGGATTTTTTCAACTCAACTTAATGTATCGATCTTGTAAATCCTATAGTCTTTTGTGTCTTTGTTGACTTCCTTTGTGCAAAACACGAAGTTTGTTTATTTGTATTTATATTTTTTTCTATGTAAGGTTGGTTGTTGTCGATTAGTAATGCACACATGCACTTAGTTAGGTACACTGTGATTGAAAACATGTTATCCACACATCACATGTTTGGTTTCTTAGTATGAATGCTAGGTTGAGTGGTCATTTTTGCTTCGCTTTAGGTGCAAGTATTTATGAAAATTACTTGGTGATTTTTGTGCACCTCGACAAGGTCTTCGCATAACCCATTGTTGGATCTGTCACTAAACCCTAACAAGGTGGGACATATTTTGGTTGTTGGTTATAAACACCTCTTCTTTAATGTTTTTGGTAAATAGAAAAATCATAGAGAAGCTCTACCTTATGTTTTCCAGAAACTCTAATTCTATATTCACTAATGATCTTGAGTGTATTTTAGGGATTGTGATACATTTTCAATAAGAGTGAAATAGCATTCTTAGACTCATAATGGCTAAGACTATTCTACTTGGTGCTTTAGGAAATATTATTCTTTTGGGATTGTCAAGTGTTCCCAAAACAATGATTGCAAATGTTCATGATTTAATGAATTTCCCAAGAGTGATTATTCTTTATTGTTCATATTACTGATCTTTAGTTACTGATCACACTACATTGAGTGGTACTAGTTTTGCAAGAAAGATGAGTTTGTATGTTGAACTAAGTCATTGTGAAGGCAGAAAGAAAAGGCAACAATAGATAGTTAGGATAGATGTTTTGATTGATAGTAGCAGTTCAAATGAATATAAACAAGAAATAATTTCAAAATGAACCTAAAAGTCCTAATAAGTTTTGTGGAAAAAATGGGAAAATTCTTCTCATTCTTATCTATGCATTTTAGCTTTATTTAGTGTGAGTAAGGTAGATAAGCAATGTAAGGTATCATTTAAATGTGTCAAATGAGTTAGTTAGACCAACATGCATAGGTTCAACTCACTTTAGGTAAACTATAACTCAACTCGTCGCATCTAAATTTTACACAAGTAGATTTCAACTCAACTTTACTCAGCTCACTTTTAAATAAGTTAAAATAACTTAGTAACAAATATATTTACCCTTTTAAATAATAAAACAAAAAATAAAAATATATTTATAATTTTGTTTCAAAAAAAAAACGTTAGAATAAATATTATCTTTTAATTATATTTTTTAAAAAAAATAGTAACTTTTAATTACAATTTTTCATACTAATATTATTATAATAGTAAAAATTATATCATTGATGAGTGCTCAAAAAGCACTAAAATTACCATGATTTTATACACATTAATTGATTATATATATATATATATATATGTTTTATCATATATTTATATAAATTTGCCTTTTTCGGAATCACGGGTATTTTTTATTGTATTCATGTATTTTCGCTTAAAAACGTAACTTAAAGACTCAAAGAGGAATACTGGAAGCAATATATCACAAATATATTAATAAATAAATAGGGAAAGGTCAACAAATATGGAAAAATTGGACAAAATAGGTCAAAAAAGAGAAAATCGCGTTGCCCAGCCGCGCGCGCAGCTCCCCACTTCCGTGCGCGCCTTGCCCAGTTCCGCACGCGCCCCAATGCACTGCTCCTGCTCCTGTGCGTGCCCCAGCTTCCCTCCGCACGTGCCGCTTCCATTTCACCCAATTTTCGCGTGCAGCCACCCCCACGGCATGATGATGTCATCAATCACCACTCCGCGTTTTCAACATTTTTTCGCCACTTTTTCTCTCCATCCTCACCTATAAATACCCCCTTCTCTTCACTTCTAAACACACCTCAAAACACATTCTCTTCTCTCTTTCTTTCTCTCTTTTCTTAGATTTTTTAGTTTTTTTTATTTTTTCTTAGTTTTTAGTTTTTCTTAGTTAATTTCTCTTAGTTTTAGAGTTCTTCCCTTTTTGGGAAGAACTAGTTATGTTTTTGTAATTTATTTGCTTTTCGATTCAATAAATGGGAGTGCAAATTCCGCTTGGAGGTTTTCCAACAACGGGAATAGCATCGAAATTCTGTAAGGTTTTATTTTCTTTACAGTTATTTTTTATGCTTTATTCTTACATGTTATATTTAATTTGTCTGTGATTAAATTTAACTGTGCTGGCTGTTTATAAACATGATGTAATAATAACGTTGTTATGCTTGCAAAATATTAAATAGGTAAAAATCTCTAAAATGAATTGATTTTATTTTTATTCAAGATTTTATATTAAGAATGTTAGAGAGAAATATATTATTTTTCATCACAAACTTAAATCTGAAAATTAGATTTTAAGGTTTAGTTATCCGGTCTGATATAGAGTAGTGTTTTTTTATTTGTTGGTACAATCGCCCGGTAGTTAGAGTGAAGCTCTATTTCAAAAGTTTTATAAGAATTATTATCTGAAAATGTATTGACAACATGTTTTCAGTAGTGGTTTTAAAACTTGAAAGTTAATACTCGGATAATTAAATTCTTAGGTTTAATTTGGACACCTTGAATAAAGTTTAAACTGTATAACCCTACCAAAGTGGCATTTAAATGGTTCATTTCAATCTCTTAGAAAAATAAATTAATTTAATTAACTAAATTAGTTATCAACCCCACTCATAGGTATTAATTGATTTGTTTAGTTAACAAAGAATATCTAACCCCCCCAAAGGTGGTATTTATATAAAAAATGGAGAATCAATAAATATCAATTCATATCTTTAATAACCTAAATAATATGAGCAAGTATAATTAACTTAGTTATTATATCCATAAATACTCCACTATTATAAAAAAATAAAATTTGCATAAATATTTATTGAATCTATGTTTATTTTTATGTCAGTAGATTAAAAACACAAAACCCAAAATATCGTGACAGGATATTTAGGATTTAATTTTGTTTTTAAAAGTTTGAATAATAAATTAAAAACCACATACATTCTCTCCTTAGATCGACTTTGGGAGTATACTTATCATTTTTCTATGAAATGATTCGTGCACTTACGAGAGTTTTATAAATATAAAACCAAAGTATTGGCAAGAATCGGCGATGCCGGTTTTCGCTCATCAATCATTGACAAAGATATTTTACTAAATGAACTCTCCTTGAGTTAGGTGAGCTAGCTTATTTGAGTTCAAGAGCTAGGTGAATTGGGTCTTTTAAGCTCAACTCATTGTATCGAGATTAAATGAGTTGCGCAAACTTGCTCATTTGACACCATTAATATCACGCAAGCTTATTTGAATCTATTTTGCTCAATTTTTTTTAGTTGACTCTTAGACTTTATAAGCAAGAGCAAAAGAAATTTCAATTTATCTATATAGAGAAATTATTTATTGAAATTAGAATAAGTGGTGATATGGTAGTAATTGGTATAAAATATACTATAAGAAAAGAATGCCAACTATACCAAGACAAACTAGTCATAGAGAACGATGAAGACTCAGAAAACTAACATTCATGAAAAACAATTATCTTTAATTTTCAGCACCATTGCTTAAAGTTGCAACCACTTGTAGATGTCTATCTCAATCATTATTGATATGTTACAAGAGAAAGCAAGATTTGGTCTCTTTTTTGTATAAATATCATAAGAGATGTCTCGTAAAAGTTTATCATTTATAATACTGAATGACCGAGAGTTCTAATGTAAATTTCACTACATTTAAGTCATGTTTGGTTTTAAGAATGAAAATATAATGAGAATAAAAATAATAATATAAATTTAATTTAATACAAATAATAGTATTATTGCAATGTTAATTTATTTGAATAGTGAAATTAAAATAAATGATATAATTATTAGAATTTGTTGTAAACTTAATCTTTGTAAAAAACTTAAGCTATTAAAAGAATAACAAGCAATTATTTTATATCACCATATCTCTATATTATGTGCTATTATTATTAATTAGAAGGCACATAAGTATCAAATTATGTTGATGTTGCAAGGTAGAAGGAATTTTTTTGGAAAAGCTTGTAATTTAGAAAGAAAAATGAGAACCAAGTCTTTAAGATATTTGTTTCACATCAATATTGGTTAATAGAATGATAACCAGAAGAAAAGTATGCCCACTGAGACAAACTAATCATATTGAAAACCATGAAGACATAAAACTAACATTTTAGAAGAAAAAAAGATGAAACACTTAATGATTTTTAACAAATGTCCATAAGTAGTTTAGTACAACTATTTTTAAGTTGGGTCTAATTGATCTCATAACTTTAAAAAAATGAAATAAATCTATATTATAATTTTTTGTTTCTATTAAAATGTATTTTTAATAAAAATATATTGGTTTGTTTTTTTCGATTTTGAAAAATAATAATTCCTAACAGATTATATATCAATTTTTTTAAAATTTTAAGACTTACAATGAATCAAATAACCTATATCACTTAAATGAGAAATTATACATCAATTTTGAACAGTTATTAATGTAGTAATTTAGATCAATAAAATGAAAAATAAATACACTATTTTTTATTAAAAACATAAATACCTACTATTTTTTTAAAATAAAAATCAATAATATAAATAATAAAAAGTATCATATTACTTATTCCAAAGTCAATCTTTCATTCTTTCACACTTAAAACCTCATTGCAGTATGATTTCTTGAAATCTTCTAATACAGTAGGACCAAACTATCAATTTTGTTTTTGCCATATTAAGTAGAAGTATTTTTATTTGTATATAATGGAAGCACACATATCTGTATGCTAATTTTGTATTTATTTTTAAATACAAAATTTGATATTAAATGTAAAATTCATGAATATTAATGAATTATGTAATTTATTTTTAAGTATACAATAATAATGCAATTTTAATAAAAATATATAAAGTTTTTCTTTTGAATAAATGTATCAAAGAGGTCTAGTTAGGTCAACAAGGTACGGTCTATTCCATTAATTAAAATATGGTACTGGCCTATGATATGTTACCTAGAAGGCCGTGTCATGCATATACTCTTGACGTGTAGCGCATTTAGTTTACTATTTTAAAAATTTGCTATTATTTGGAGTCAAACTCTCATCTCACACTATCAATATTAACTTTATCTATTAAGTTATACCTATATTTGATAATATATATATATATATTTCCTAATAATTCATGTAGAATTTAACTTTAAACTAACGTGTCAACCTTGTTCGACCACTTATGGGTAACAAACCACGAGCTACGTCATATTACTTTTTCTGGCTCGCATGTCATATCGTATAGACCCAACGAGCTTAGTGCTTAACAGGTTAATGTCTTTCCAACTCATTTTGGGATGTCAACAGAACAAAGAGGCTATCCTCATCACTCGTTTGAATAATTGTAAAATGAAGTAGGAATTCTTCATCGAAGTTTTGGATTTTTTTACGGGATCAGAATCCAATTAATAAATTTTTTTAATATCAATTGTATATTAAATAGCTAAAATTAACATAAAATTTCAATTGTATATGTTTATTATGCAATCAAATATAATAAACTTAAAATTTTGAATACAAAGTCACAATTATACTTAAATTTATTAATTTTGTTATTTTAATAATCATTAAATTAATTATTATTTTATACATATTATATTATATTTTTATAATTAAAATATTAATTTAATGATAAAAATAATATTTTTAATAAAATTATTAAATTTAATTATAAGTTTACGTAAATATATAATATATTTTTAAATAAAATATAAAAAAATTGAGTAATGATCGGAACAAGAAAAAAAAAGTAATCCTTATCTTTTACCCTACTCCTTACGTGATTATTTTACATCGTACCAAAATTAAAATTCTCTCAACATAGAATAAATTGACATTCTTAAGCCCGATTGATACCCAACTAGTGAGTAAAACTAGTTACGTTACCACTCATGCTACTTATGATTATTCTGTATTATCCTGTAGTCAATGCCCAAGTCAATAAATCCTTGTGGTCTCTTAGGCTCTAGCTTGTAGATTTGAGAACCAATCTCTTAAATTCCAACTATTATTGATTCAATAAAAGTATAAAATAAGGAAGTAAAATAAGTTCAAAAATTATAAAATATTTATATAACAACTTAAAAATGATGAAAAAAGTTATTAATGTTTTAAAGAAAGAAAGAGACAAAAATATTACAAATATCTTTCATTAAAACGTATATATTATATAAGTATAAAAAATTATATTAAATATTACAAATATCTTTCATTAAAAATGTATATATTATATAAGTATAAAAAATTATATTAAATTAATACCTTTACTTGAATATATGTATCATTAAAATACCACTTAAAAATAAATATAAAAAATAATACAAAAATACTATTAACATATCAAATCCAAATTAAAGGTTGTTATAATATTCTATACACTTTAACCTTTTATAATTCAAGAGGATAAAATGTTGGGATATTATAAAATTTTATCTTTATATATAAATGAAATATTCGGTATACTTTAAATTTATTAATAATTTTTTTATAATGTAACAAATATATGTATTTTGTTGTGATACATATTTTTTCACAATAAGAGCAAAAGAAAGTATTAATTTTTTTAAAATATTTCAAATAAATTAAAAAGATTATTAAAATAACATGTCAAATAATATAATATGAAATAATGTTGAAATTGAAAGAAATATATCATAAAAATCTTTGATGTAGGGAAAAAATATGTAAAGTTTATTATCATATATTGATCAAAGTTATATATTTGAATTGGTTTCACTGTATTATGAATCAAGACATAAGAAATATTATAACATAATATTTATTTATAAATAAAATACGTGTATTTAAACTAAAAGATGATAAAATATTTTATGTTGTATTTGTATGTTTTATGCTTTTATTGGTAACATCAATGATTTAATCCTCAATTATTATACTCTTTTTTATTATAACAATGAATGGTTAGAATGAACAGTTCTACTAAATAAAAATATCATATTTTATGTACGATTATCTCCTAAAAGATATATATGGAAGTTATTTTAAGTCAATTTTTTTTATTTCATTTTGATTTATCACTCATAATCAAAATAAAATGTGGGAATGGGTACCTAAAAAATGACAAAAATAACTTAAAATTTTTACATATTAAAATTTTATTGATGAGACATACAATAAAGCATATAAAATAAAAAAGTGTATCCATTTAATTTTTTTTTCTCAAACAATCAATCAAGGTTGAATGGTGCACCCTCTAACTAAGCTCTATCGTTGTACAAATGTGTATATATTTTGTATAAACAAAAATTATAATGTGTATATCAGTGGCGTATTTAGTATTTATATTTAGGAGGAGCATCATATATAAAGTAAATAATAATATTAATTACTTTTCAGTTATTATTTATTTTTAATTTAAACAAGATATTATATGTATCTCATTTTAGTAAAATATATGTTTAAATTATTGAGTTTTGTTGATATATTAAGTATTAAAAGCATAAACTTTAATATTTAGATATATATATTGTTATATTTTAATAATTAATTTATCTATAATTTTATAAATATTATATTTAAAAAAATTTATTTATTTAAAGTTAAAATGGGATACGTATCACTCCTTATATGTGAATTGATCCGTCCCCAGAGTATACGACATAAAATATTTTTTACAAAAAATAAGAAAGTTATCTATTTCTCTACCTAATTATGTCACATCTTGCACCATAATTTTTACTCTTTAGCTTATTTTTTTTGAAATTACCGACTCAAAATAAATAAATCCATCTCCAATCCAAATTTAGATTAGGGCCCAACAAAGCCCATCTCCAATGCTCCACTAATTTAGGCTCAACCCGCAAACTTAATAGTTCGGCGGTTGGCCATTGTACGCATCTAGCTCAACGTATATAGTTTCCTCTCATTTATATGAAATTTACAAAGAAGTTGTGGTTATAGTTTCCTCTCATATATACAACTTTATAAATAAATTATATGTATAAATAAAATTATATCCAGTTTAAATTTTAACATTTAAAACTTATTATAAATTTAATAATTTAAATATATTTATATTAAATTTATGTATATATATATTTTAATTAAAATAAGTAATAATTACAAAATAAATAATATTATTCTTTTAATATATATGTTTTTGTCCGTTTAAATCCTAAGTTCATAGCTACTTGCACCTTTAATAAGTTATATAATAAATTGATTACAATCACATAATTTTTAATACACTTAGATGTTATCCTGTCGTTTAACTAAATCCGGTCGTATCTTTTGAAAGTATGGAGGTCTAAATAGTAGGGTCTAAGATATTCTTTCGTCTTATCAGACGGTGATTTGTTTTTCTCAAACGAATGAGATGATAAATGCAACGAATCTATATATTAATTTTTGATAAATAATTTAATTATTTGATATAATTTTTAATTTTTTTATTAAAAAATATATGCTTATTTTTGTGATAGGTTGTAAGCACTTAGTAATGCTATTTTGGTTTTGGTTTTACTAGTAAGGCATAAATACTATTACTTGAAATTTTCATTTTTTATTTTTAATTTACGATAAAAATGAATGTAAGAAATATTAAAGTCCACAAAATCATAGGTTTTTTAATCTCAAAAGATTAATTTAATGGTGAAAACAATCACACTCCTTATAAATTATAACATATCATTATACTTAATCATTGTGTGTTCTTATTCTTAACGTTCTCTCTCAAAGTGATGATATTTATTTTTTATAAAGCTAATCACTTTATATTTTTAACTTATTTTATTTAATTTTAATCACTTATCTTTTTATTTTTAAAATATCTGTTTCATTTTATTTTTTAAAGATAATGCTCAAATTTTTTGGTTAAATCAATTAAAAATTTGATATTATGTTAGAATCAACAAGAGTTATAAACCTTCTAATTCTAAAAGATAAACACAAATGTGTGAAGACAACTACACTTCTTACAAATTCTATTATAATATTATATTTAATTAATTTATTATTTTATAAAAGAATAAAATATTTACAAAATAAATTTAATTTAAAAAATAATTAATATAACTTAATTAGAAAAGAGTACATGAAATAAAATCTGGTATGAGACGTGGATTTCAGGCTGAATTCACAAGACAAATTTTCTCGTGCTTAATATGAAATGCAAAGTCCTTATGTGAACATCAAACTAGGTGGGTGGAATACATGTTTCATTACAAATTGGATAAAAGTTAAAACTGGTTTTTAAATTATCTATTTATTCACATTGCTTGAATTTTTAACTTCATTTAAAAAAAATATTTGTATGTTATATAAAAAAATATAGGTACATTTTTTAATATAAAAAAACACATGCTTTTTATGTTATACTAAAAATATTTCATTAAACTTGTAGACTTACTAGAAATTCATTTAGGATCGCCAAACAAAGAAGGTTTGAAGGAGAGTTTGACCTACATGATTAAAGTTTTAAAAAATACTTTGGATGTTGGTACTTGATACTACCAATTGATATTACTTGCAATGGGTTGTGAACATCAAATTAGGTGAAGCCAAACACCAAAATGAAGTTCGAATTGAAAGAATATGTCAAAATAATCATATATTTAGTTCCCACAGTCCCAATTCAAAATCAGAATAGTTATGAGGTTTTACATTTATGAGATTTTTTTTTAATTTTATGAATTTATCAATTCAAAAAATAAAAAAATTATGAGATTTTATTCTCTCAATTTGGTTTTTTTGTCAAAATAATCATATATTTAGTTCCCACAGCCCCAATTCAAAATCAGAATAGTTATGAGATTTTATTTTTTTAATTTTATGAATTTATCAACTCAAAAAACCAAAAAAATACAGAAAATAAAAAAATTATGAGATTTTATTCTCTCAATTTTTTTTTGTTTTTGTTTTAGATTTATGAGATTTTATTTATCTTAATTTTGTGAATTTATCAACTCAAAAAATCAAAAATACATAAAACAAAAAATTCAAAATCAAAATCAAAATGATGAATTAAAAATATGGTAAAAACAAAGTACGTAAAATGATTAATATCATACTAAAACATATGAATTACAAATCATAACAATAATATTCAATGATTTTTGCAAATTTAAAGTTTATTAATTAAATAAAATTTCATTTATCACTTAGACTACTTAAATTTCAAATTTATCAAAACGATTATATACTTTAATGCATGACTCTACTAACACATTATAAACTAAAACATAAAGTAAAGACTTACTTTAATATCATTTTCTCCTATGCAATATACCTATTAATATTCAATTTATTGCATTTAAAATTAGGACAAAAAATATAAAAAGTATTAAAAATTTCAAAATATTAAACGTATTATAAATTATAAAAGTATGTACAAAAGAGAGTGACTTTTTAAATATTTTTTTATCACATCTTATGAATTGTAATTTTTTTTAAGTATACTAATGTAGCACATATTTAGAATATTTTTGATTTTTTCTTTTATTTTCACAATAATAATCAATTATTAGAATGTTCATGAATCTTTTGATTTTCTTTATAATTTTCAATTTCATTAACTTTTTCATATAAGTTTTAATCTAATGAAGGAAGGATTTGAAAGTGAATTGAACTTAGTTTGAAATTCTATTGGTTGGCAATAAGAATGATCGATTAATATGAGTATTTGTGATTGTTTTATATGTAAATGTTTCATAGATATACTTGAGGTCTCAACAAACTCTAAAGCTTATTTTGAAATAAACTCAAGATGAACTTATAGAATATATAATGCTTAGGAAAGGATTTAGGTTATTTTTATATCGTCTATGTCTTTTCATGCTAACCACTCGTATATTTATCACAAATATCTCTCTTGAACTTATATGAATTATAAATTTTTTTTTCTTTAACATGCTATAACTTACCCTTTTATGAGCAAAAAAAAAACAATTTATCTTACCCTTTTACTTTCTAAGATGATTTAAAATAAATACATGTTTAATACGAAATCTCTAGGAAAAATGTATGAAAATTTAAAAAAAAAATTTGAGGGTCAAGCCAAAAGAATATTGAAAATAATAGGTTGGGGTTGTATGAAATTAATTTTGAATAAAAATGATGAAAGGTTGGTAATACAATTTTGTATCTCTTTAGTTATAAAAAAAATTGAGAAGAGAAAAACAAAAATAAATATCAAATGAGGAAAAAAAAAGAATAAAAGAAAAAGGAAGAAAAAAAAGTTTATTGATAAAATATAGTGTACTTAGTTATGGATGTGAAGGTACTTAGCTATGGATGTGAAGGTAAATGCTAGTTAAATGATATAGATAATATATGTAGTTATTTTAGAACTTAAAATGGTAGTATTTGATAACTTTGATAATCCCACATTTTTCACCTAACGTTTTAATTTTGATAAAGACCTATTGATCTAAAGTAATATGATTATTCTATATTAGTAGACACTGAATTGAAAGATAAGACTATGATGTTTGTGATTACAATGCTTACATATATCATATTTACATAATCTAGGGAATAAGAATTTTGTTCTATGAATATCATACATAAGATTATTTGGTATGAATATTATATGATTATGGTTAGATGGATTTATAAGAGTTGACCACAAAAGTGAAATTAATATTTGAATTAATCTATGATAAAGAGTGAGACTTAGATAATCTATACATTAAATGTTATGGGCAATCTTTGATGCAAATGTATAATTGATTCGATAGTTAATGTTTTTATTTATTTTTCTATTTTGATTTCTTTAAGTTAGTTTAATTTAGTTGTAATGCTTGTGGGTATCATCATTGAAAAATTTTATGAGTCTATAACTCGTCCACTAGGATATCATAAGGATTTAAAGACTTGATGCATATGTTAAATATAATCGCGTCAATCTAGGAAAATGATTTAGGTTAGTTTAATATTTAATTATTTATTTCCTTTTTAAAAAAAAATTGAGCACTCATCTTGCTATGGACTAGCTAGAAGTTGGTTGAGAGTAGTGATACGTGCCTAAAAAGTACACATATATTGTGATTTATTGAAATTAAAAGAATAAATTAGATTTTAATATTGAGTTTTAACCTAAATATTTTATAAATTGTATTTTTAGAATTAAAATATTTTTTTTATGTATTTCAAGTATTTTAGACTTAAAAGATTCAAATGATAAAAGACCAATCAAATCTCACAATTAAAGGTGCATCGAGGCATGATTAAATATGCACTGTGACACATTGCTCTCAGTTGGAATCTCATAGAACTGAAAACAAAGTCGTGCCGCCACATGAGTCAACGTGCGTCACGACCAGTTAAGACGGATTTGCATTTCAATGCCTCATTTCAAGAACATGTTTATCCAAAAGGTTCCAAATATATGAGACTAACATTTTAATTTTTTTATACTTTAAGCCCTAATCCTATCTACGTTTTAACTACATGTAATTCTTTTAATATAAATATGTAGCTAGGGTTAACAACAAAAGAAGGCGCAGATTAAATAGATTGTAGACATAGAAATTTACAAAAAATATATAAGTCTCCTTATTCTTTTTTCTTTTTTGTTATCTATTATTTTAATTATGATTTTGCTTAGCTAATTTATTTATGTGATTGTTGATAACTTTTAAGCCATAGAATCTAATTTTAATTAATAAAATGTTGATGATTTTTAGATTCAATCCTTGATTTCTGATGTGTTGATATGTTTAAATTTCAAAAATATGCATGTATTAATTAAAGTAGCTAACTAGTTTATTGCATATATATGTTCAAGAACAAGTTTATCCAAATTGTTCTAGGTAATTATATTAACATTTTAATTGTTTTATACCTCTTCGTCCTTAATCTTAACTACATTTTAATTATATGTACTTCTTTTTCTATAAATATACAGTTAAGATTAACAACAAAAGAAGCCACATATTAAATAGATTGTAGACATAGAAATTTATAAAAAAATATACAGGTATATAGAGAAATTAAAGGCTAGAGATAAGATATAATTCAAATAGTCAATTAAAGAGTTGTAAATCAATCATTGATATTAATAAATAGTTTATTTTTGTTCCCTTTTTTTCGCTTATTTGTTAACTATTATTTTAATTATAATTCTACCTAGTTAATTTATTTATGTGATTGTGGAAAACTTCTAAGTCTTCGACTATAATTTTAATTAATAAAATTTTGATGATTTTTAGATTCAATTCTTAATTTTTGATATGTTTGACTCTATGTTTAAATTCTAAAACTATGCATATATGAATTAGAATAGCTAACTAGTTTATTGCATATATATATATATATATTTAATGATATTTTAAGATATTACTAGATTATCCTAGGAGTAAATAGATTTCTATTTATTCTTTATTATTATTCGAATCCATAACATGTTACTTTGTGACATTAAAGTAATGCCTTTATTAAAGGTTAATAAGATATGTAATCTTACGAAATCTAGTCATCTATTCTTTAGACGTAATGCGATAAATGAATTATCTAATAACTATAGCTAGTTTGTTCTGATTTAGGATTGATTTATGATGTTATTGTAATTCAATTTAAAGGTAAAAAAAAAATATGGGTTTGATGTTGTGTCTTAATACATAGATTTTTTTTTATTTAAAGTTAAGAATTTAAGGATAGTTCTAATATTAGTTATAATTTGTGAGGATTGTTCTATAATCACATATTTATCTTAATCTATGTGCTCATATATTTTATTTATTATTTATTATTTTATCTTTTATTTTTATTTAAAAATAATTTTCAAAGCTTCTTTTATTAATTTATTAACAAACTAATAATTAGTGATATTTATTATAGAAATTCTCATGAGTTCGAAAACCTTTATTCTTAAATTACTTATCAGTTCTACTTATATATATATATATATCCAAGTGTATCAAATTTTTGGTGTCGTTATCAGGATTGTTTTTAAAATTTTACTACGAAATATTAATTTATTTAAAAAATTCAAAAAATTATTTTCTTTTAATTCATTTATTTTATTTAGTTTATTATTATTAGCTTTTTCAAAAAATTAAAATTAAAATTAATTTTTACTTTTATTTTTCTATATTAGTTTACTAACTTCTTTTCTTTCCCTTTTATTTTTATTTATTTTTGTTTCATAGTTTATTTATTATTACTTTTGTTTGTGTTGTTTAGCCGTACATTAATATGGGATGATGATGCATTACCATCTAATTAGTTTTTTTATTTATTTTCGCTTGTTTTTGTGATCCATCTTCATGTTCTTTCATAACCCTATACCTTAAACCAAAGCTATAACCTTGATAAAAACCTATTAGTCTAAAGTAGTGTAACCATTCTATATTAGTGAAGAGTGAATTAAAATGTAAGCCTTTAGGGCTTTTGATTAAAATGCTTAGACACATCATATTTGCATAATTTAAAGATCAATAATTTTGTTCTATGAATGTCTTGCATAAGATTATCTTGTATGAAAATTATATATTTGTAGTTAGATTGATGTTGAAAAGTTAACCAAAAAAATGAAATTAATGTACGATAAAAAATAAGATTTACATCATACATATATTAAATATTATAAACAATCTTTGAAACAAATGTATAATTGATTTTATTGTTAGTGTCTTTATTTAGTTTTCTATTTTTATTTCTTTAGGGATTTGTCTAAAAAAATCATATTTTTTATTATAGTTTAAAAAAGTGCTAAGATTATTTTTAATTTAAAAAAGGATAAATTGAAACCGATTTAACAATTTGACAATAACTATATTTTTTTCTCTCTCCTCCTCTAATTCTCGGTCACATTTTTTTTCTTTTCTTATCTTCTTAAAAAAAACCAAAAATAAAATATCCCTATTCACAAAATTTTAATAAATAATTTATATTTATATAATAAAAATATATATGATTTTTTACAACAAATAACTTATCAAAATTTTATTATAAAATATTTTAAAATAATAATAATATATTATAATATTTTAAATTATTAAAAACTTTACTAAATTGTTACAATCATTTTTATAAACAATTATTGATATTGTTTTAAAAATAAATTATTTAAGATTAGAAAATTAAAAAATAGATTACATTATAACACATATCTCTAATATTATTATAATTTTAATTGTTATTAAGATAACAAATATTTATTATTAATAATTTTATTTAAATATTTAAATATAATTAATTAGATATATTTTATTATATTAATAATAAAAACAATAATATTATTATTATATTAGAAAATATTTTGATGCAAAGTTTGTGTCAAAATGTTCTATATTTGTATTTATATTTTTTAGAAAGTTGGATATAGAGTCTTCCTAATTTTTTTAATAATTTAATAATTTTTATGACTTTTATTTTTTATATCATAATTATAATTAATATTATAATTATTTATTAAATATAAATATAATTATATTTAATAATAATAATAATGTATTATATTATTTATGAATTATCAAAATGCTTAGTATATATTTTCGTATAAATTTATATTTATTTTATTATAAAATAAATTATTTAAGATTAAAAAATTAAAAAATAGATTACATTATAACACATATATCTAATATTATTATAATTTTAATTGTTATTAAGATAAAAAATATTTATTAATAATAATTATATTTAAATATTTAAATATAATTAATTATATATTTTTTATTATATTAATAATAAAAATAATTATAATAATATTATATTAGATAATATTTTGACGCAAAGTTTGCGTCAAAATATTCTATATTTGTATTTATATCATGTAGAAAGTTGGATATAGAGGCTTCCCAATGTTTTTAATAATTTAATTATTTTTATGAATATTATTTTTTATATCATAATTATATATTAATTATAATTATATTTAATAATAATAATGTATTATATTATTTATGAATTATCAAAATGCTTAGTATATATTTTCGTATAAATTTATATTTATTTTAATATAAAATAAATTATTTAAGATTAAAAAATTAAAAAATAGATTACATTATAACACATATCTTTAATATTATTATAATTTTAATTGTTATTAAGATAACAAATATTTATTAATAATAATTTTATTTAAATATAATTAATTAGATACATTTTATTATATATTAATAATAAAAATAATTATAATAATATTATATTAGATAATATTTTGACGCAAAATTTGGATCAAAATGTTCTATATTTTTATTTATATATTGCAGAAAGTTGGATATAAAGGCTTCTCAATTTTTTTAATAATTTAATTATTTTTATGAATATTTTTTTTATATCATATTTACAATTAATATTATAATTATTTATTAAATATAATTATAATTATATTTAATAATAATAATAATGTATATATTATTTATGAATTATCAAAATGCTTAGTATATATTTTCGTATAAATTTATATTTATTTTATTATAAAATAAATTATTTTTATTTTTAAAATAAAACTTTAATATATAATATGATAAAAGAGATTTTTGTATTTAAAATTAATTCTAAATTTATAAAGTGTTAATATTTTTTTATATTTATAATAATTATGTTTTGTAAAATAGAGTTGATATATTTTTTTATTTCTTTTTAAATAAAATTGACTAAAAAATATGTTTTCAAGTTTAAGGTTAAAATGTGCCCTTTTTTAAACTAAAACAAATCTTAGTCATTTTTCAAACTATTATAAAAAATATGTATTTTTTAAACAAAATCTCTATTTCTTTCAGTTAGTTTAATTTAGTTTAGTTGTGAATTTTTTGGATACCATCACTGAAAACTCTCGCAAGACTATAACTCATCCACTATGACACTTAGAGGTTTAAAAGCTTATTGCATATGATAAATACAATCATGTCCATCTATAAAAATGATTTAATTTAGTATTTAATTATTTATTTTCTTTTAAGAGCTTTTTTTGAGCGCTTATTTTACCATGAATTTGCCATAAGCTAATTGGGGGTTCTGAAAATGTCTAAAAAGCACACATATATTGTGATTTATCAAAATTAAAAGAATAAATTTTGTTTTCATATTGCATTTGAATCTAAGTGTTTTATAAATTGTGTTTATGGAATCAAATGATATATTTTGATGTATTTTAGATATTTTTAGAATTAAAAGATTTAAATGAAAAAAGATCAATCAAATTTCACAACTTGAAGTATAATTGTCATATAATGGAAAATCTCAATGCAAACATTTATATAAGATATATCAAGGAGAGGTTAAAACATTAAAGTATTAAATTAAGGACACGTTGTGGCATAAGTACATGTGCGCTCCGGCACATCACCTATTGTATGGCTTTCAATAGAATTGAAATTAAGTTCGTATTGTGGCATGAGTCGACGTGTACCATGGTAAGAAAACTCGTATTTGCACTCCAATGCCTAATTTCAAGCTTAGCTTTATCCAAATAGTTTTAGTTTCATTAATTTAGCATTTTAATTAGTTTGAACTTCTACGACCTTAATCCTAAACACTTTGTAATTACATGCAACTCTTTTACTTTAAATATGTAACTAGGGTTAACAACAAACCTTTCATATATTGTAAATACAAATTTTATAGAAAATATACTTAGGTCTTCAGAGAAAGATAAGAATTAAAGCAATAATTAAGGAGTATTTCTTATTTTTCTTCTTAATATTCTATTATTTTAATTATGATTTTGTCTAGCTAATTTATTTGTGTGATTTTGAGGAATTTTTAAGTTCTTGAGTATGATTTTAATTAATAAAATATTATAATAATTTTTAGATTAAATTCTTGATTTTTGATGTGTTTTACTCTATATTTAAATACTATGACTATGCATGTATGACCTAGAGTGAGTAACTAGTTTATTACATATGTATGTTTAATTATAGTTTAAGATGTTACTGGATTCACCATAAGAATAGATAGATTTCTATTTATTCTCACTGTCATGTACTTATTGTTATGTAATCGCTAATATTCTCGTTCAAAGTGGTAACTTATTGCTTTGCGACAGTGTGACAAGTAAAATTGATGCTTTCGTTAAAGGTTAAAAAGAATTATAATTATGCCTTCATTAAAAGTTACTAAGAATTATAATCTTGCAAAATTTAGTCATATTCTTTTTAAAACGTAATGCAATGAATAAATTATCTAGCAATTATGACTAAGTTGTTTTAATTTATATTTGATTTACAATAGTATTCTACTTCAATTAAAAGTTAAGAAAATGTGGTTTTGAATTTTTATTAAAATTATAAATAAATATATTTTTTATTTATAATATATATATTTAAATATTATCCTACAATTACATTAAATTATTATTTTAATTTAAAAAAATATATATAAATTTTAGATCTCTATAATAATTTAATAATTTTTTATGGATACTTCTTATTTTTGTGATCCTCTTAATTGTTACTATAAATAATAAATTTTATTATAAATATATTATTTTAAAATTAAAATATTTAATATATTATATTTCATATATAACAATAATTAATAATAGATTTTAAGTTAAATTTGATTTTATTTATCCGATTCAAGATTCAAATTAATAATTAAAAAAAATGCCATTTTATTCCTTTTACAGTCTAGTTCAAAAACTAAATTGAGTTATAGAAATTATAAATATAACATAAACACTCATAAGTTTCAACCTGTTTTCTACTTTTTGCCCTTCTACTTTATTAAGTAGTATTTTACTGACACAGTGAGTGTATGGGCTATCACATGTTGCCAATTATAATATATACAACTTCTTCTTTGGTAAGTTTCTCCAAAACATACTGTGTTTCTGTTCATCTAGTATTCAACTTCTTCTTTAGTAGTTATATGATCATGTTGTGTTATTATTTTAACAAAAACATTCATGTTGTATTTATTATTATTATTATCATTATTGTTTAAAGTGTTATATTCATAAATAAATACTCAAAATTTTAAAAATAATATTGGGATGAAATGTATTAGTAATTCATTAATTATGATGGATGTATATAAAAACCTATCAATTTTTAGGTGTATCACTTTTTATCCACTAATTATTAAAAATTATATTATAAGTCTAAATTTTAAAAAATATCATAAATTGAGCCCGTTAACACATATATGCATATTTTTTGTTTTATTATATATTCATGAATCAATTTCTATGTGTTTGAATTTATTAGAGTTTATATTTTTGTGTTACAATTGATTTAAAAAATATTTAGCAACTATTCTTTATCATATATATTTTTTAAAAAGTTCTCACTAAATAATATTTTGGGGCTTTAACCACAAAAAAACAATCATTATATATATATCGGGAAATTCTACTTCCACTTCACAAAAATTTTCTAAATACATATCTTCAAAGTATATAGCCTTCGTATTTATATATATTAGAGTATGTATATGAATATATGTACATAAAATTGGCCAAGAGAAATACAATGTTTTGGGCCAAGTACTCACGCCTTGAGCCTGTCTGATGCCTTTTGGAGGTATTCTACGTGGATATTATTGCCATCTACATATTATTTATGAGCACCTAGATTCACAAAAGTGAGTAAACATGGAAGTGGATGATGCCCTTAGAAAATCCTGAGTATGTCACATTACTCTTTTTAACATTAAAGTAAAACTCAAGCCCAATAACACCAATCTTCTTCTTTTTAAGCTCGTTAAAAGGTTGTTTTGATTGACACATTATCATGCATCGTCCAAGACTAATATTAACAACTGTTCTCATGAGTAATGGATATTCCATCTTATTCAAAACTATTTCCTAAAATTGAAATTGAGTGCAGGGAGAATAAAAATGATTGTTTTAATTAGAAATTACAACTTTGATACAACATGTAAACATGATACAAATGCCAACATGTCATGAGATAATAAAAATGGATTAGGTAAAATATATCACTAATTGTTTTATTAATTTAATTATTTAATAATTATTTTTTATTATAAATATTTTAAATGATAAAAGTTTGATCAAATTATTTATTATGTCAATTAGGATGCATATACGAGAAAATGACACTAGACACTGTAATAATTTTTGTTTTTATTTTTAGAAAACAAGTTAAAAAAAATCGGATTACCTGGTATACTTTTTGATCTCCTGAATTTCTATAGCATAATAATAATATAAAAAAATATATTCAAAAATATAACGATAAAAAAATTTATATTTCCAGCCTCAAATATAACTCAAACTTATCTGCATTTAAATATATATATATATATTTAATTCATAAAAAATTAAATAAAATTATTTACATATTTTTAAGTGTTAACTATTATTACCTTAACTTGTTACTTTTATTATTTATAAATTAAATAATAAAGTTTATTTGAAATAATATTGTATAAATTAAGTATTTTAAAAATCAAACCTTTAATCTTAAATTTATATGTATCATAAGAAAGTTTTATACAATTTAATAACAATCTTAAGAAAAATAAAGTAATAAATTATTAATATTTTAATATCTAAAGAATATTTAAAATTACATGATGTTATCTTTATTCTTTATGCAAAAACTTTTACTTTTTGAAATATTCAAATCAACTGTATGCCTCCATCTCATTGGTTTCTTTATGCAAAACCTTTTTAAAATGTGATTTAATTTGCCGATTAGAGACGTATAAATGTCGATAGGTTTTTAATTGCATATAACACTACAAAACCAAATTAACTTAAATAACAGCATAAATTATATATAAAAAAATTATTTTTATGTTATTAAATATTAAAATTACAATAAATATATCATTAAAGTTTCACTTATTACATTACTATTAATAATTTTTTAATATTATAAATATACCATCTACATTAATAAGTTATAAATGTTATAAATGTTAACAACAAATAACAAGTTAAACACGTATGTTAAATTTTAATCTTAATTTCATAGTTTATATTGACATTAATAATATATTTAAAACATTAAAAAATCTAAATTTCAATGGTATATTTGTTATAATTTTAAGCTTTAATAGTGTAAAAATATATTTATTAAAAAATAATACATTAATAATATTGAATAATATTAAACGGATCAAAATTTAATACGTGAATGAAATCTAACAAGCCAAATTTTAACATTAAAATGAGTTCAATTAGTCAAATTAAAATGTTAAACCTAATTGATCATAGTTAAATTTAAAGTATCAAGTAAAATATTTGAAATATACTTACAGTTTGTAATAAAAATTTATAAATTAAATTATATTATTTTTATAATTATAAATTTTAGTAATTTATATAAATATTTTTTAAAATATTTCTTTTTTCTTTATTGAGAATTTCCTTTGTTACTACTTCCTACCTATAGATACAGGATTGGTACCTTAATGATAAATTTATATTTATTATATTTGATCTTATTAAATGTGTCAATATAATACCTTCATTTAAATATTAATATTTATTTTATCTAAATTAAAAATTAAATTTGAAATTTTAACATATACTTAGCATGTGATTGACATAAAATATAGGATAATTTAATATTTTGATATTATTTATTTATTTTATTCCCTCGTATTCTTCAATCAATATTTTTTTTTGGTTTATTTCCCTTTCTACTTTTTACCCACCATACAATTATATTTCTCTCTTTATTTTCTAAAATATTTCAAAAAATAATTTTTTTTAATAAAAAACTATTTCATAAAAACTAAAGCCTTATTTAATTTATAATTTATGATTAAATAATTAATTATATGATTTATGATTCTTTTGTAAAAATAATCACCTTTATTTATTGATTTTTAAGAAAAAAATCAAATATCAATTACAAGATAATGCTTTATGATTTTTGAAAACTTAAAAAATAAATAATATTTTTGTTATTATTTTTAAATTTTAAATTTTAAATTCTTTTCTTCAAATACTTATAAATATAAAAGTCATAAGACTTGATTTACACTCTAAAAAATATTTTGTGAAAATAAAAAAAAATCAAAAATAATAAATCTAATTTAAATTTTTTTAAAAAGATTTATGAATAATCTCATATTTTGGTAAATATAGAATTAAAATCGTTATATTCATAATTTTTTGTCGCAGACATTAATCTCACCCTTGCCAGTTTTGCCTTGTTAACTAGTAAGAATATTCATGCCTTAATGTCTCATATCAATGACAGATAAGAATAGCTTTTCTCTCTAATAATTTTATGATTATTTGGCAACTGATGATCTTTAACTTTTTTTATTCTTTGATTTTTCTTAATTTATTTGACAGTAACGCTCCTTGCATTAAGAACTTTACCGGGGGCGATCCATGTGTAATTGCATTCTTGATTTATAAATATAGAAGGAGACATTTGTCAATGTTCCTTTCCATTGAAGAATTCTTGGAGACCAATAACAATTTTTTGTCTATAAGGTACAACTATTCAAACATAAAAAAAGATGACAACAGATTTTAAGGACAAATTGAAGAAAGTGGTTATGGTTTTGTTTTTAAGAAAAAAATTGTACAATTGTGACCTTTTCATCGTCAAGATCCTGAATAAATCAAAGTCTAATGGCTAAGATTTCAACAATGAGGCATCTATTATTGGAAGGATCCACCATGTTAACGTGGTTCTACTAGTTGGTTTCTGTATCGAGGGATCAAAGTGTGCTCTTATCTCGTGTTCTTGTGTATGATTTAATGTCTAATGGATCTCTTGATAAATACGTCTCTCCTAATTCTAATTCTAGGGAAGTAATAGTCAACTCCTTAAGCTACAAGATAATGTTTGATATTTCACTTGGAATGACATCAGGTATTGATTATCTTCATAATGGATGTCACATGCAAATTCCACACTTTGATATTAAGCCTCACAATGTCTTTTAGATATAATTTTGATCCTAAGATTTTAGATTTTGGGTTAGCTAGATTATACCTTTTAGAAACTACTAGCATTAAGTCTATGACAACTGTAAGAGGAACCCTTGTATACATAGCACCATAATTGTTTTACAAAAATATTGAGGGGGTGTCTTTTAAAGCTGATGTTTATAGCTTTGAAAATTGTTAATGGAAATGGTAAGTAAAAGGAAAAAACTTGAATGTAACAACAGAGCATTCAAACAAAATTTATTTTCCTTGTAGGTTTATGATCAACTTAGTAAAAGAAATGATATAGAATTAGGAGATGGTCACTGAAGAAAAATAAAAATTTGTAAAGAAGATGATTATAATGATACTTTGGTGTATACAACTGAAAATGAGTGATAGACTTTCAATGAACAAAATCATAAAAATGCTTAAAAGGAAGATTTTTGAAAACCTAAGCATTCCAACTAAGCTATTATTGTATCCTTCATAACATAATAACCCATCAGAGAATATATCTCATGCTTTAGAGAGTTCTTACACACTTTTAAAATTTGGCTCTTTTAAGATCAATTTAATTGAAAATGCAAATTAAAAAGCAATACTTTGAAGAAGTTCATTTTAGTAATTAATTTGTTAATTATATTAGTTACCTACTATTACATGTTAAAACCTTTTGTACTATTACAGTTTTATTATTCATTAATAAAAATTTAAAAATAATTTGTTTATTATATTATTAGTATTATTAATTTTCATTAAAGCACCCAAAATAATAAATAAAATTTCAAAAGCATCATTACATGTATTATGGTACTTTGGAAATCAATTATAATGAATATAAATAAGAAATTAATTACATTGTATAATTTGAGGCACGTAAGTTTCAAGAAAAAACCGAAAATTTCAAAAGCATCGTTAAATGTATTATGGTTGAGAAAAAAAAAAAGTAATCTCCAACCTAAAGAAAAATCTTCCTAAAGAAAAAAAAATAAGTAATCTGATAAGCTTTACATTGGTTGTAATTTGAAAAATTCAAAAAGATTTTTGAATTAAATCTTAGTCGGAATTGAAAAAATTACTCGTAGATGTGTTCTATTCAAAACCCTAATCGCTAGAGCTATCGAGAGAAGACGCGCGATCAGCTTCTTCTATTAACATTTTAATTACTTGTATTTTTCGCCCATCACATTATTATCATTATTTTTTCTTCTAGGAGAGGTCTAAAATTCATGTCTCAACCACTTAAGTTTTAATATTACCTCAATTTTTATATAAAAGATGTATTAACTAATTTTAAAAATTTAACCCAAAGTTAATAATATTCATATTTAATCACATTAATATATCATATTTAAATAATATAAAACATTACTTCTAATACATACTCATTATACTCTTTCGAAGACAAATGCTAACTCACCATTTGCATGCTTTGTGTTTACAATTATCTGAACTTCACAAAGTAAATGTACTTAGATTAATCATATATTTGAAAAAATCAAAAAATTAATATCTTTAAAATTTATAATAATAAAAATATTATCTTATAACATTAATTCATATAATAATAGTACTATTTTTATTATTAAAAATTTTAAAGATGTTATTTTAAGTAATTTTGTATCATATTTTTGCATTATTTATCTGATTTTAGAAAACGTAAATGTAGACTTAAATATTTTTAAAAAAACATAAAAATATTTGGTTTAATTACATAACATAATTTTTTTATATATAGATTTCATTTTTAATCTCGGAAACAATTAAATATATGTTGTTTCTTGCATTTCTACTCTTTAGTTTTTTTTTTAAGTTCCATTGTTTAGTTTCTAATTACAGGCTGTTGAGGACATAAAAAAATTAAGATATTTATTTTTAATGAAACCGGTAAAAATCTAAAGAAGATAAATGCAGTCAACCGATAGAATTGAGTTCATTCTTCATTTAACTTAAAATACATTTTCATTTCACAAGCAATGGTATAACTGCACAAATAACCATGCAAAATAGGATTGAAAATGGAAAATTTTCTGATATAAAATTATATTTTAGTTATGACAAACAATTTAATTCGTCACTAACAATGTGTTGGAAAAAAAATGTATGGTTGTAAAGAAATAAATTCCACACACCCAGGATAATTTTCTAAATCAAAATAGAATAAAAATAGCACCAAGAATTTAGCGTGAAAAAACCTTTCAAAATGAAAGTAACAACCACAGGACCCGTAGATCACTTCAACTTTCACTATAATAAGATGGGATTACACACTTCACCTTTAGGTGGATCTCTCACAAAAATACAACAAATATGTATCTTTAATTTGTGGGTAAAACTTCACAAATTGGCTCTCTTAATTTTTCTCTTCAAATCTCTCTCAGAAAACTCTCTCTCTCTTTTCTTTTCTTTGCTTCTGATCTATATTCTATTGAGATGAAGCATGATTTTTATAGAGCCAAAGCTCCATCCTTCTCTCCGGATTATATGGAGAGATTTTTGACCTTCTTTTTCTTTTTCTTCTTCATTTTTTTTCTTTATTGCTGGCCCATATCAGTTGGACCAAAAAATCTCCCCCTCCACCTTATATGGGACATGACTCTTCCATACCTGCAATCTTTCTACAGATAGCAAGCTTTTCTCTAGTCACAGTCTTTGTCATTATATATGCCCCGTTATCATTGGTGTGAACCTTCTCAACTTCCAGTAGTTTATGTTCCAACACATCATGAATGCAATGATACCTTACGTCGATGTGTTTGGACCTTGAGTGGAAGGTTGGGTTCTTGCTAAGGTGAATTGCACTTTGACTATCATAATAAAGAACATAGTTTTCTTGGTTCTGATGCAATTCTTGTAGGAACTTTTTCATCCACAGGATCTCCTTACAACCTTCAGTGATTGCAATGTACTCTGCTTTTGTGGTACTTAAGGCAATACACTTTTGTAATCGTGATTGCCATGAAATAGCTCCCCCTCCAAATGTTATTAGGTACCCAGATATAGATTTTCTCGTATCTACGTCGCCAGCCATATCTGAATCTGTATATCCTTCTAATACAGGTTTATTATTACCAAAGTATAAACAATGACTGGAGGTTCCTCTGAGATACCTGAGTATCCATTTGACAGTTGCCCAATGTTCCTTTCCAGGATTTGATAGGAATCGGCTCACAACGCTAACATCATGTGCAATGTCTAGTCTGGTGCATACCATAGCGTACATTAGACTGCCAACTGCCGATGCATAAGGCACCTTGCTTATCTCTGATTTCTCTTCCTCACTTGAGGGACATTGACTCATATTAAGTTTGAAATGGCTTACAAGTGAACAACTAACAAGTTTAGCTTTGCTCATGTTGAATCTTTCAAGAACTTTTTCAACATACCGTTTTTGGGAAAGCCAGATCTTTTGCTTTTTCCTGTTGCGGGTAATCGTCATGCCAAGAATCTGCTTGGCAGGTCCTAAGTCCTTCATTGCAAAGGACTTGCTCAACTCCTTCTTTAACTTGTTAATCTTGTCAATATTTTGACCCATAATTAACATATCATCAACATAAAGCAAAATAATAATAAAATCACTATCAGAGAATTTCTTAATGAAGGCGCAGTGATCAACCGTCGTTCTGTTGTATTCATTTTTCTCCATGAATGAGTCGAACTTTTTGTACCATTGCCTTGGTGCTTGCTTCAGACTATACAAGCTCTTCTTTAGTTTGCATACCAACTTCTCTTTGCTTTTGACTTGGAAACCTTCGGGCTACTCCATATAGATTTCCTCATCAAGATCACCATCTAAAAATGCAGTCTTTACGTCAAGTTGTTCAACCTCTAGATTAAGACTAGCTGCCAAACCAAGAACAACTCGGATTGAAGACATTTTAACTACTGGTGAGAATATTTCATCGAAGTCAACGCCTTTCTTCTGCTCGAATCCGTTCACAACCAATCTTGCTTTATAGCGTGGTTGTGAGCTGTCTTCTTCACTTTTGATTATGTACACCAACTTATTCTTGAGAGCTTTTCTTCCCTGTGGTAGTTTCATCAGGTCAAATGTGTGGTTCTCATGCAGAGATTTCATTTCTTCCTGCATGGATTTTAACCACTCAGTCTTATGCTGATCAGTGATAGCTTCGTCATAACTCTCTGGTTCTCCCCTTCAGTAAGCATCACATACTCGTTAGGAGAATATATACGACTAGGTTGTCGTACTCGGGTGGATCTCCTTGTCTGTACTTCTGGTTGGACTTGTTCAGAAACTTGTTCTAGTTCTAAACTGCGAGCTGGTGGATTGACATCATCAGTATCTGGTGTAACTCCCCCGTCATCAGGATTTATTGGTGGAGAGACTGGGTCTAGATTAATTGGAATTTCATCTGACTGTGGTTTCTCGGATTTCTCAAAATCTTCGATTGTTTGGTCTTCAAGAAACACCACGTCTCTACTTTTGACAATCCTTTTGATAATAGTATCCCAAAGTCTGTAACCAAATTCTTCATGGGCATATCCCATAAAGATACATTGCTTCGCTTTTCCGTCCAACTTGGATCACTCATCTCTTGGGATGTGAACAAATGATCTACAGCCAAATACTTTCAAGTGTTTGTAAGAAACATCTTTCCCCATCTAAACTCTTTCCGGTATGTCGTAGTTCAGTGGAACTGATGGAGAAAGGTTGATTAAATCGACTGTTGTCCTCATTGCCTCCCCCCAAAAGGAGTTTGGCAGTTTTGCATTTGAGAGCATACATCTGACTCTTTCATAGATAGTTCTGTTCATTCTCTCTGCGACACCATTGTGTTGAGGTGTCTTTGGTACTGATTTTTCCAGCCTGATGCCAAAACTTCTACAGTACTCCTCGAATGGTCCACGATACTCACCACCATTATCTGCACGTACACACTTTAAACGTCTGCCAGTTTCTCTCTCCACTTTTACATGAAACTGCTTGAAAACTTCATGCACTTGATCTTTAGTTTTCAAAGCAAAAGTCCATACTTTTCTAGAATGGTCATCAATAAAGGTCACAAAATAGTAAGCACCTCCTAATGACTTACAACTCATTGTATAGACATCTGTGTGTATTAAATCTAGAATATTTTCCTTTCTAGATGGTGCGAGACTACGAAATGCAACTCTATGTTGTTTTCCCATAATATAGTCAACACAAGTTTGCAAGGGAGTACCTTTCATTCCTGGTAAGAGCTCATTTTTGGAAAGAATTCTGAGACCTTTTTCACTCATGTGGCCGAGTCGCTTATGCCATAGCTCGGTAGGAACTTCTTTCCTTGTGGCATTTACTTCTCCTCTACACAGTCTGGCTTCTGTGATGTAGAGTAATGTATCTTTCTTGCCTTTAGCTATTACCAGATTGCCTTTGGTGAGCTTCCACTTTCCTTCACCAAAATAATTATTGTATCCATCATCATCAAGCATACCGGTAGAGATTAAATTGAGGCAGATATCAGGAACATGCCTCACATCTTTCAGAAGTAATCTGTATCCAAGATTAGTCTCTAGATTAATATTTCCAATGCCGACAATTTTTGATGCATCATCATTTCCCATCCTCACACGTCCAAAATCACCTTGAGTGTAGGTTGAGAAGAATTCCCATCGTGAGGTGACATGATAGGAAGCGCCTGAGTCAACTATCCAAGTAGTGTCTTGGCATGCAAGATTGACATAATCAGCATCTCGAACGATGACAACTTCTTCAGTGACAGTTGTGGTGTCATTTGTTCGGGTTTCTACTTCCTGATTTCTGGATTGTTCTACCTTTAACCTTCTACATTCTCGAATGAAGTGTCCAGGCTTGCCACAATGATGACACTTCATGTCATACCTTGATCTAGAATTCGACCGTCCTCTTTGTTGACTTTGGTTACGGGGATTTTTACTTTTACTTCTCCCCGCCATTCTTGCTTGCCTTGTTTCTGCATGACAAACGCTTCAGTGTCAGGAGTATATCTTTCATCTTTTTGTCAAGACTTTTCGTTTAACATTCTGTCTTTTACCATATCCATGGTAAGCTTACCGTTAGGAGCTGAGTTGCTAACTGACACAACTAGAGTATCCCAACTTTTTGGTAGAGAACTCAACATCAACAACGCTTGTAGCTCGTCATCTACAGTCATCTTCATAGAGTTGAGTTGATCTACAATGCCTTGGAACTCACTCATATGTTTTGATACACTGCTTTCGTCTTTGTACTTCAAATTGACTAATCGTCGCATTAGATTTGCTTTATTCTGTGCGGTTGTCCTCACATACATTTTCTCTAACTTTTGCCAAAGAACGTAAGCATCGTGTTCATTAGCAAAATTTTGAAAAATGCTTTTGTCGATCCATTGTCTGATTTGAGCAGCACACTTTCGGTTTAGAACGACCCATTCAATGTCTGCATCGGTTACTTTTTTCTCCTTCGGCATTATAATTGGCTTCCATAGATCTTTAATGTATAAAAGATCCTCCATCTTCGGCTTCCAAATTTCATAAATAAATGGGGTTAATTTTATCATATTACCTGTGCTCTCTTCCATTTGAATCGTCAATCAACTGGTTTCGACGAGCTTGGTACTTTTCTGGCGATGAATAGTACCGATAAATAGTGCTGCCAAATAGGACTATATGAATAGTACCGCCGAATAGTATTTTGTGAATAATACCAATGAATAGTAACTGCCGACAAAATAGTACAGTATATGAATAGTACTCTGTGAATAGTGTATGCCAACAGAATAGTACGTATATATGAACAGTACTCTATAAATAGTAACTTCCTGAATACAACCAAGGCTCTGATACCATTTTGTTGGGAAAAAATGTATGGTTGTAAAGAAATAAATTACAAACACCCAAGATAATTTCCCAAATCAAAATAGAATAAAAATAGCACCAAGAATTTAGTGTGAAAAAACCTTTCAAAATAAAAGTAACAACCACGGGACCCGTAGGCTACTTAAACTTCCACTATAATAAGATGAGATTACAAACTTTACCTTTAGATGAATCTCTCACAAAAATACAACAAATATGTATCTTCAATTTGTGGGTAAAACCTCACAAATTGGCTCTCTTAATTTTTCTCTCCAAATCTCTCTGAGAAAACTCTCTCTCTCTCTCTCTCTTCTTTTCTTTGCTTCTGATCTATATTCTATTGAGATGAAGCATGACTTTTATAGAACCAAAGCTTCATCCTTCTCTCCGAATTATACGAAGAGATCCAGTACTAAATTAATTGTTTATTGACGTTAGAATTTTATTATAATTAACTAATGATATTTTTCTAATTATATTATTTATGTCCTAACACCTATTAAAATTATTTAAAAAAATAATTAAAAAACTTATTTTTTATATAAATCTATCAGGTGATATGATATAAATGATAGGAATGTAAAAATATGTATAAATAATATAATATTTCTATTTAACTTGTATATGCAAATTGCATTGGTTTGTAATTCTCAAATTATCAATTTGCTTTCTTCTCACATATATAACCCTCATATTCTTCCTAATTACTTTTCCGCTATGAAGTCTCTGAAGGAATTAGATTAGATGAGAACGCACATTATGCTCAAGAAAAAACAGCTATGCAAACAAAGTGGCTTGCATCACAAGATACATTCAGCCTTATAGGCCCCAAAATATCTCAGCTGTGTTGACTGTTACGTTCAAATCCTAACGTCTACTGTATATTACCTCAAAGTATTTTCATAAACATAATAATGCTATTTGTTTAAATAAAAAGGTACTGATATTTTAACAAAAATAAAATATTTATGATAATTTTATTTAATAATAATAATAAGATATAATTAATATTATAAAAATAATATTTTATATATTTTTATTATGATAATAATAAAAATTATTGTAATAATATCATTATTTAATATAAAATATATTCAAATAGTATTTTTATTCTAAAAAAAACTATATAGATTTAATTGCGTATCATAAAAAATTTCACATGGAATTTTATTTTAACATCTTATATATAGTGTCCATATGATATCTTTTTATAAAGTAAAAAATATTTATATTTTGTTGTAATACATATTTTTTTTCATAATAAGAGCAAAAACAAATATTAGAATTTTTAAAATACTTCAAATAAATTACGAAGATTATTAAAATAACATATAGTAATATAATCTCAAAATAATATTGAAATTGAAAGAAAAATATCATTAAAACTGTTAATATGGAAAAAAATGTGAAGTTTTATTGTTATAGATTGATCGAAGTTATATATTTGAACTAATTTCACAGTATTATAAGTCAAGAAAAAATTATTATATGTATATAAATGGTAGATTTAGAATTTATATTTAGAAAAATTATCATATATAAAGTAAAAAATAATATTAAATAATTTTTAATTGAAAAAAATATCATATATATATATCTTATTTTAATAAAAATATATTTAAAATAATAAGAAAGTTATCTATTTTTCTAACTAATTATGTCACATCTTGCACCATAATTTTTACTCTTCAACTTATATTTTTGAGATTATCAACTCGAAATAAATAAATCCCTCTCCTATCCAAATTTAGACTGAAGCCAAGCAAACTCATCTCCAATGCTCCATTAATTTGGGCTCGATCCACTGACTTAATAGTTCGACGGTTGGCTCATCTCTACTTGGATTCTGAATTGTACGCATCTAGCTCAGCATATATATAAATTCACAAAGAAGTTTGCTTAATAGTTTCCTCTCATATATACAAAATGTTATGACGGTTTTAAATCTTGTGAGACGAGGTATTAGTCCCATTGTATCTCTATAAATAAAATTTGGAGTACAATAATTATAAAATTATTAATAAACTATATGCTTAAATAAAATTATATACTGTTTAAATTTTAACATTCAAAGTTTATTATAAATTTATTAATTTAAATATATTTATATTAAAATAATGTATATATTTTTTAATTAAAATAAATAATATTAACTTTTAATGTATAAATTGTTTTCGTTCAAATCCTAAGTACACCGCTACTTGCACCTTTGATAAGTTATATAATGAATTGACTATAATCACATAATTTGTAATACACATAATTCGTATTCTTCATATAACTAAATCCTATCTTATCTCTTAAGTGTGGAAGCCTAAATAAAAGATATTACTTCGTCTTATCATAATGTGATTTGTCTTATCAAATAAATGAGATAATAAATGTAACAAAATTTATTGATTAATTTTCTATATATAAATGATTTAATTATTTTATTTAATTTAATTTTTAATTTTTTTAATAAAAAATATATATTTATTTTAAAATAACATTAAAAAATATATACTTATTTTTATAGTAAGAAAAATAAATATTTTTTTAAAATTAAAAATAAAAATTTATATATAAAATAAAGTAATATCTTATAATCAAATCAATATTAATCTAAATGAGTGATACGATTGTAAGCAATTCAATAACGTTGTTTATTTTTTGTTTTACTAGCAATGCATAAATACTCCTACTTGAAATTTTCATTTTTAACTTTTATTTAACAATAAAAATTAATGTAAAAAAATTAAAATCTACAATAATTATGAATTTTTAATCTTAAAATGTAAATTTAATGGACGGAAACAATTATACTCCTTATAAACTCTATCATACCATTATATTTAATTAATATTAGATATTATTTTTAACGTCTCACCTTAAAATAAATATTTATCTTTTATAAAACTCATCACTTTATATTTTGAATTTATTTGAGTCACTTATTTTTTTATTTTTACAAGAATTATGGGTATTCTAATCTTAAAAAATAAACCTAATGGTTATGGACAACTATATTTCCTATCAACTCTATTATAATATTATACTTAATCAATGTGTTATTTTATAAAAGAATAAAATATTTAAAAAATAAATTTAAATTAAAAAATAATTAATATAACTTAATTATAAATCAATACATAAAATAAAATTTTGTATGAGATGGGGATTTCACCCACATGATTAAAGTCTGAATTCACGAGAAAAAATTTCACGTGTTTAATATGAAAAAATGCAAAGTTCTTGTGTGAACATTTTAAAATTATCTTGAATTTTTAAATTCATTTTAAAAAACATATGTTTTTATGCTATATAAGAAAAATATATACTTGTATTTTTTATCATAAAAAAACATTTTTTTTGTCATACTAAAAATAACATGTGTACAAAATAGAGGGAGGTTGAATATGATTTTTTTTATGAAAGGGCTTATGATATTCAATTGAATCTAAAATCTTTTCTTTGTTGTTTTCACTAAGTTTGTAGACTAAACACAAATTCATTTAGGATAGTCGAAAAGAGGAGGTTTGAAGGAGAGTTTCAAAAAGTGCTTGCAGTCTTGTGATTTTAGAAAGAGAAAAAAAATTTAGTCCATAGCTTTTAATTGGTAAGATTTAATCTAGTAGATTTTAATTGAATATTTTAATCTTGTTTTTTGACATAAAAAATAAACTTTAATATTTTGTGGATTAAAATGTTTATATATTTTTAAGTTATAAGATTAAAATATTTACATTAAAAGTTATATTTATGTTGAAAGTTATGGGATTAAAACCTTATTATTTAAAAATGTAATAGATTTTAGTGCCACTCTCCCATTGTAAATATGAGAGTATTTAAGGTACTTTATTCCTAATTTTGTGTGTTACATTTTTATAAAAAATAGTTTGGATGTTGGTAATTGATACTACCTAATGATAATTTTTGCTTTGAAGACCATAGTTGAAGAAGAAATGTTGGAGCATATTCGGGATGCAAAAACACCAAAGGAAGCATGAGACACTCTTGTTACACTCTTTTCAAAGAAGAATTATATAAGATTGCAACTTCTAGAGAACGAGTTGCTATCGATGGCGCAACGAGATATGACGATTTTCCAATACTTTTACAAGGTAAAGTTGTTATGCTGTGAAATTTTAGATTTAAATTCGAAAGCTTCTATTGTAGAAACAAGGATAAAGAGAATAATTATTCATGGTTTGAGACCCAAATATCGAGGGTTTGTTACCACTATACAAGAATGACCGACACAACTATCTCTTGTTGAGTTTGAGAATTTACTGGTTGGTCAATAAGCTATAATTAAGAAAATGGGAGGAGCTTCGCTAAATGGTGAAGAAGAAGCGCTCTACACCAGCAAAAACAGAAGCACTTTCAAACGGTACAATAGTAGTGGATCTAACAAGGATGGAGACAAAGGAAAAATTTATCAAGAAAATGAATATTTTTGTCCATGAAGAGCTTGGAAGAATTAGAATAATAGTAAAATTACAATTAATAAATTTTAGGCGCCTAACAAGTTAAAATGTTTTCTTATAAAAAATATTTATTATTTACAAGAGTAGCTACTACCACAGTCCGAAAGGAGTTAGATTTAGGTTTCTTCGTTTATATTATACTACCCATTATAATTTTCACCCTCATTAATTATTATAACCCCCGTGACCAATTTCATGTTAATCCTCTCAATTTAAAAATGCCTAGTCATGATTTTAATTTATTCTCTCTCTCTGTGCTCAAAATCATCAATTTTTCATTATTGATTATAGAAATGATCCAACACTAGTAATCTAGCACCATTAGAGTCATACATCCCAATTTATTTCAAGCACAATATTATATATAAAATATCAAATAGAAAAATTAAAAGAGCACAATATTAACATATATGTTTGAATTGTTATCGTGATTTATATAAGATTTAAATGTAAGACTCATCCACCTTTTCAAAGTTTTGAATCATAACTATTACTGTTTGATCAATTAAGAGAGAGAGAAGGGAAAATAGTTGTAAAAGTTCTGTAGATTAATTAGACTTAAAAGTGACAATTAATTTATGAGAATAAAAAAGAATGTTATGTTTTTTTGTTAATAAAAAAAAAATTGTTACCTTGTTGTTACAAAAGATATCATATAAAAATTTAAAAATAAAATTTTAAAAAAATTTATAACAAAAAATTATTATTTAAAAATATAATTAAAATATTATTATTTAAATAATATTAAAATCAAGATTAAAATTAAAAAAAAAACGAATAAGATAAATATAGAATGGAATATTAAGGTGTTGAAACAATCAATAAAATGATATATTTAACATCTATTAATAAAATTAGGTGTAAGTCAAGTGATAAATTTAATTAAAAAATACATAAATTTTAATTTATTCTTATTTAATCAACCATTTTTAAAAAAAATAAAATGATATAAATATTAAGTTAAAACTATAAATTCGTTACTCTTCTCAAATATTACTATCCGAAAATGATGTGATGGTTAAAGAATAAAATGTACTACGTAATTACCTACCTAACCATCGTGTTATGTTGAATAGGTTACAAAAATTTCAACATAACACTAGTAAGATTTGATATTTTTTTACCTATAGTTATTATTAGACTTAGCCGGTAAATGTAACAAAAATCTAACGAAGATATATAAAACTTTGCTAACTTATCATATCATTAATATAAGTGAACGATAAAGCTTCTTTTTATTTTTATTAAATCCAATTAAGATCTAGTCTTTGGAGTTATTGAGTTGTTAATTAAATAAACTATGAGAATTCTAATATTAAATGAGAGAATATGTCATCTGATGTTTAAGTCAGAATATATGACAAATCAGCTTATATTGACTGTTGTGTTTATTATAAGGAAGAAAATAAAAGAAAGAAAGAAAGAAAGATAGGATTCTGTCTTCCAATTTGATAAATAAAAAAATATTCAAATTCTGTTTCAATATGGTGAACCCTTTTTGTCCACCTAGCAAATTGGTATTAAGAAACAATATGTTAAGGTGTCATTCTAAGTTTTTTCCCTTTCTCAAACTCAAAGCTTAAAGTAAAGAATAAGTTTACACTAGATCACCAATTGAAATGTAAATTAAGAAAATTAGGTACGCCATTATTTTTCCATGTCAAATGACTAAAATTTTACTTACTATGTGTTAAGGCGACAATGTCAAAAATCCAAGTTACAGATTCTATTTTAAACCGTACTTATCTTGGTAACATCGGCTTTAAACAATGAAAAAAAAGAAGTTACAAAAGACTTCACTTTTTTTTTAACAAAAGTCTGTGAAAGCAAATCTTTTGAATAAGAGAAACCCACTAAAAGCCCACCAACATATTTAATTTGTTTTAAGAGTATAGTTTATATTATTAATAATAATAAGGTCAAATAGTTATCAAGTATGAAAGAAAATTCTTATGAAGAATATGGAGTTGAGCAATAATTAAAGTCATGACTTGTGAGCAAAAAGGATCAAAGAATTTAAACCAATCAAGATTTAAAAGTGAAAGAGTGGGAGTATATTCCTCTTCCCTTTTGGGTAATAAGTAGTGAAGATGTACACTTTGTGATGCCCACACCATAGTACATATAAAGGATAAACCTTAAACTCCCAAATTAGGAAAATAACAAAGAAATTGTAAAAAAAAAAAGGAAGCCATTTAGCCTCTCTAGGAACCTTCATAAATAAAAAGGCTTTAGCCTAGTTTTACGCCAGTTCAAGCCTTTTTGGTTTGTCTATAGCGTATGGTATCATCACCATCACTTAATTGTTTCCATGTGCCAAAATGTGCTTACAACACTTAATTAGCAGCCGAAATTTGGTAAGTGGAGTCTAGCAAATACAATGAATTAAAACAATGGGTGAAAAAGCTAGCGAAAAATGAGTCATGCATATAGTTTTGCCAATTATAATGGTATTAGTTCATAAAAGGTTAGTCGGCGCACATCAGTGGGTCGGCAATAATATGCCCTACTTATGTGTTTGGCGTTATTTTAACTAATATTACTTGTTATAATTTGAACATGAGATTTGAATATCATATAAAAAGAGTTGTACCTCAATTAATGAACTAATTGAAAGAAAAAAAAATTATATGGAAATTATTTTATTTATATTATTTGAATGATTTTATCACTCAGATTTATAAGGAATTTTCGTCACTTTTATTAATTTTAAAACAGTAAATAAATATTTTATTAATAAATTCAACAATTTATTAAATAACAGTTTTAAATTAGGAGCAAAAGGATTAATATTCAGTTTTCCCTCCATTTTTTTTTACTGTATATAGTGACAGTTTTGGATTGTTTATAAAAGCTGAAAATTTCAGCTTTTACTCCAAACACTATCTCTTTCTTTCTTGTCTTTGCTTTTTCTTTACTCTAACCACAATAGGAATATTTTTTTGTTCCATTTTAGATTGTGTTTACGGTAAGAAGAAACAAAGAGGAAAGTGAAAGAAAAAGGAGGAAGAAAAAAAAGAGAAAGATGATAGAAGTAGAGTCTTTCAAGTAAAAATTGATTTTTTTTAGCTTTTATACTACCTAAAACTAGCGTAATGTACAGCTAAAAAAATGGAGGGAAGAAAATAGAGATGTTAACAAGGGAGGAAAAGCTAATGATTGATCATTTTTATCCCAATTAAAAACTGCAATATAAGTTAAAATTATGAATTTATTAATAAAATATTCGTTCAATGTTTAAAAAATGATGGAATTGTTTTAATTTTAAAAATTCAATAATATATATATATATATTGAGAAAACTCAGTTATCAATGCATCATAGTAACAAAAATAAAATGACTTAAATAAATCATCAAAAAAATCCTCTTTAATACTAATAAAATATTTATATTGATAGATAAGAAGATTATTTTGAGAAAATTTAATTAATTTATTAATTTTTTTATTTTTTTTTATTTCAGAATTGAGAGTTTATAAATTATAGACCTAATTAACCTATAGAGAGATGAATATGTTATTTTTAATTTTTACTAATTTATGATTTAATAACTTAAACAAAGCACATAGACATGCAATCGTGTGTAAAAATAAGTGCGGAAATAAAATAATAACACACGATATTTTTAGGTTGAAACAACCTAGGCCATAATCATACATGACTTAAGAGGAAAACCCCAATCCACCAGACCACCTAACTTTTCACTATGAAAATCAAATGTTTAAGTACAAACTCGGTCTTATGCTACCCTCCTTAGGATACTGTCCCAATGTACTTTACTTACGAACTCTTGCTTTGTTTTCACAATTTCCCAATATTAGCATGAGCGGTTTTCATACCAACGTTCCAATAAGCTTCCTGCCAATCAGATACGTTCCCGAAATAACTGCAAAATAGTTAGCACAAAAACACAAGTGTCCGTGTGTGTTCTAGAACAGATTTAATGATGAATAATCCTAACTAGATGATTCAAAACATATGTCATTTAAATTAAATCAACTAGCAAATCCTAGACCAAAAAGATCAAATATAAGTTCAATAAAAATAGCTTCTTTAAAGATTAATAATCAAATCAAATAATTATGATATGACAAAAATAATTATTTAATCTAACAATTTAAGAACAAAAATAAAGAATAAGTCATAAGAACATAATATCAAAATATCATAAAATAATTAAGCTTATTAATGAATCAAATATAACCACCAATATTTGATAGATTAACTAAATGAATAAGTCTAAAGAATTATAATCTTATATTTGTAAAACAAGATAGAGAAATTAAGAAAATTAGAATAATGCTCTTGTATGGTTATTGAAATAATGAGTAATGAGTTTTATTTATAGGAAAAATTAAAACTCTTAAGTCTTTGTAATTGATAGATACCTTTTCTATTACAAATAGGATTAATAATACTTATTAATTAAGATAACTCATATATGATTGATAAATATCTTTTATATTACAAATAAGATTAATATTACTCATTAATTAAGATAACTCTTATATAAAATAGATTTTATGCTATCTTTTATGCTAAAGATTTCAACTATAATTTAGAGTATATCTTATCTAATATTTTAGCATATCTTATTCCATATTTTAGCACTAAAAATAATTTTAGATTTATAAATATGTGCTATTAAATGCATAAATGTAATCCTATGTATTGTAGTTATCAAAGATATACTTAAAATATAATTATCTGGAACTCGAAAATTTGTTTGACTTTTTTTGATAGACTTGATAGCAGACTTAAAAATAAATTTACAGATAAATATTTTATCCATGAAAATAGCCAACATTTATAATCCTCACCATAATAACTATTAAATAATGAAATATATTTGCTATTTTTAATAACTGTTTCTCTTAATCAATTGATAATTATAATTATGTGAACCTAATATACCCTTAGGTTGAGAACTGATCGAGGACATTTATACTTAGTTGACTCTTAAGATAAATTGTAAACGATGTGAGGAATTAAATTAAATGAACCTGGTCATTTTCTTTTGCATGAGATTATTAGAATCTTAATGACTTTAATTTTCTTTATGTAAAGACGTATATATGAGGTCTCCTCTGCACCAAGGGAATTTTGGTTTTTTTTTTTGGTTAATCTGTTTTTATATTTTTTATCAATTCCTTTTGCATATAGGTTTTATATTTTTTTTAGATAGTTTTAAAATACATTTACAAACATTTTAATTTTTATATAACAATGACTCACATTTTTAACGGTATTTATTTATGTATTTATCGCGGATAATTAACTTATGTAATAACATACAAGAACTTATGCAAGAGAATTGGACTTAAGTATGTGCTAATATATATGTTATATTCAAATAAATATTTAAAAAATATAATATGAAAATACATAAAAATTGTAGGTAAGATAAGAAAAATATATTATGATTTACTATATTGAGTAACTAAATCATATAATTATATCTATTTATTATGAAAAATTATCACTATGTTAAAATTAATGGTTATTTTTATGTTTTATGTCTTTATTTTTTTTTTTTTATTTTTTACCCTTTTAATTGCAATTATTTGTATCAAAATGGTTTTTAGTCCAATGAAATTGGAAAATAATAAATAAAAAAGAAAAAAAAATAAGTGTACTAATTTATGTTTGTGATATCAATTTTTTTTAAAATCTATTGAATTAATGATAAATAAATAACAATAGAGAACTAGTGTTACAATTGTAAAAAGAAACTTATCTCTTCAAATAATTGAAGCAAAATGGAGAATCTTATTACATTAATGTTGTACCGGTCTTCTACTATTTTGGTACTTTAAATTATCTTAATTTTCAACTGGGACCTTGGAGATGTCTAAATTTTAGTCAATATTGCTACCTCAAAGTATATAAAATACTTTTTTTTTTAAAAATTAATACCAGTTCACTTATTTAAATAGACATTTTTATTTACGAATATCTATATCATTTTTCATTAACTTTTTTTAAAATTATTTAAAGTGATCTCCTTAAAAAATCCCTAACCTAGATAGCTTATCGAGATTTTGTTTTTGGGCTAATTAACAGCTTATCGAGACATCTTAAAATAATTAAAAAAAATTATTCTTAAAAAAGTTAATAAAATGATATAAACGTGGATAGAGAAAAATACTCTTTTAAAATAGGTGTATAAATATTAATTTTAAAAAATTAATTAATGAATTTTTTTGTTTAATTTGATATTAGTACCTGAAATTCATGTATTTGAAAGAACCTAGTTAAAAATTAGGGGCGATTTAAAGTAACAAAATAAGAACATTGGTACTGCAAAGATACAGAACCGAATATTAATAAAACTTTGTTAGCAAACCCTTTCTCAGATTTTTATATTAAAAAAAAAACCTTTCTTGGCTTACCATTCAAATACATATAAAAAAGAATATTTAAGATATTTATCAATTAATGCGGTTGATCATAAATGTTGATTGGATTTTAAAAGTAGACCATTTTTTTTCTTTCTGTGTTTTTTTTTGACAGTTTTGATTATTAATTTTGAAAAAATGATACTTATTAATTTCTATTTTTATTTTTTTTTATATATTTTTTAACACTTTTATTTAAATAAACTGTTTCACATATTTTTCATGTTTTTTTCAAATACTTTTGAAAAAATAAAAAATAATAATTTTTTTAAAATCTAAAAATTAATTATTTTAATATATAGTGTCATTTTTTAAAAACTATTAAACTAGACTATTACAAAAAATATATTAAATACAAGTGATATAACTACAATAATAAGTGAATTGTTTTAATAGTTATCTTTTAATTATAATCCATGTTTCAAAGCCATGTGAACATCGATCAGCTTCCAATAATTGTTCACACCATCACTACAAAGAAAAAAAAAGGATTACATGAGGTATAGCAATTTCCAAAACATGTATTAATTTTTATTTTTATTTTTAAGAAAGTTTAAATATCCCATAAATAAAAAAAAGAAAGAAGGAGAGTTTTAATTATAAAAAAGATTAAACGACATATGTTAGTAAAAAAAAAAAACGATTGAAGAGTACATATAAAAGAATGTACACATGAGTGGCCTTAAATTCATCTTGTTAAGAATGTAGAGTACCATGTATAGAAAATCAAAAGTAGTGTATATATACATACTATCATATTTATTCACAATTGATAAAAAAAGTACGGAATAAACATATAAGGCTATATATATATTAACTACCTCTATCTTCAAAGTGATCACAAAATAATTGCTAATATTAAAAGGAAAGCATACCATTTTTGAGTTTGTCAATAGTTAGAAACTCCAATCAAAATCTGCATGTTATTCACAAATAATAAAAGACCTACCCCATGTAATAACTAATGATAAATAAATATAAATTTATATATGCTTTTACACACCACTTATGTTATATCACCTAGTAGAATTATAGAAAAGGTATAAATTTCTTAATTTTTTAAAATAATTTTAACATGTGTCATAATATATGTGATTTTTGTATATTTTATGTATAATTGAGTGTAAATTTGTGAGATGTTAATTAGCATTTTTCAAAATGTAACAATGATCATGATGAAAGATAACGAAGAAGCATAGAAATGAAGAAGGGAGACCATTATAGGATGCCAGAGAAGGAAGACACAAAGTCTAGCAATAAAAAATATGGAAAGTAAATTGAGAACTCTATAAAAGATTTTTGACCAAAATAACTTCATTTTTAATAAATTAATAAATTTTCTTTTAATTAGTAATAATTTATCTTAAAACTCATAGTTTATACCAAATTATATAATAAAAGACGAAAAGATCATCATTTCATAACTTCATAGCCACTATTTTTGACACCACCGGAGCTCTAATGATCTCATAGTTTTTCAACAATCACCGTAAGTTATCTCATCGAAATTTTGATGAATATAATATATTATATATAAAGATACATATAAATATAATGAGTAATATTTAATTAACCATTAGAAATATGACGTATGTAACATGTTATTCATAACATGTTATATCCATTATATCTTTAGAATTATAGTGGATATAAGAGCTTAAATACAAAGATATATATAAATATAATATGTTATATTAAGTGGGTCAACTGAACTTTATGGAATTTGATGGACGATAAATATTGAAGATATCGTGTGATTTGATTTAATTTTTATTTTATTAAATTATATTGTAATTATATTTTAATGTTTATGAGTATAAAATTATGAATTTTGAATTAAATTTTATTAATTTAAAAAAATTGATAAAAAGAAAAAATACATTATATTATATCGATATTCTCGTTAAAAAATGAGAGATTAGTTAGTGAAAACAAAAAAGGGTCATTGGGCTTGGGCTTCAATAACCTTTCCTCGAAACAAGACAAATGTCTTACAACTCATTACCTTAATTTTTATGAGAAAAAATGAAAAACAAACAAACATGTAAGAGTTACCCGTTTAGTTTTTATTGTGCCAGCATGCTTTTGTTTTGTTCGGTGTACATTCAATGAAGAGAGTGTGTTGCCCTCACTAATACTCCATCTATGCAATAAATGGTTTATATATTTTAATTTTTAATTTTTAAGAATATATATATATTTATTAAGTTATAATATATATATATATATATATATATAAAATAGTATTTTGAAGCATGCAAAAAACACGTGCAAGTGTGTATAACTTTGAAAATAAAATTTTATCTATGAATATATTATGTTATGCTATTAAATCCGAATAATATATATGGTGTAGGGATAGTATATTAATTTTGGATAATTGAAATTATAGTTACTCACAAAAAAAGATAATTTAAAAAAAATAACTATAAACGATTAGGTAAAGAGTGAATTGATTATTGTAATATCGAAACTGTGATTAATTCAAATCAAACATATATTAATATTATTTTATATATAACTAATTACATGAAAATACACTTTTAATATTAAAAAACATAAAATTTTGAATAATTAGATAAAAAAAACTATTCACATATTTGTATATTTTTATTTTAACTTAAAAATATGTAATAAATAGTTAAAAAGATTAAAATTAATGTCAATATTTTCTATAATATATCGCATAGTAAGTATTATATTAATATTTTAATTTTTAAAATAATATATTTTTGAATAAACGTTAAAAAATAAAAAGTTCGATTAAACTGTACAGAAATTGCTACTCACTCATAACCAATAGTTATTACTTGAATTTATCCAAAATTGATACGAAATTGTTATAGTTATTAACGTAAACGTTCTCATCTTGATGCTCATCTCTAATGTTGTGTTTTGTACCCGTTTTTTTAATATGTAGATAAAAGAATAGTCAATGCAATCAACTAAAAATAAGGTAGGAGATCTATTTCATATTTATTATAAAAAATATATTTATATCTTATACTTATTTTTTGTAATAATTTAATCTTACTATTATAAAAATATATATGCACAATGATAAATAATAATTTTTATTTTTTTTATTTTTTTAGTTCTTTCAATAATAGCTTATTCAAGTTAAAATACTCTTTTTGTAATATAATTAAAAAAATAAAAATAAAAAAATTAACTTTGTCACAATGTATTCATTTTAATAATAAATAGACTAAATAAGCATAAAAAATAAGTACAAGATCTAAATATTATTTTAACAATAAACAAAGATTAAAAGATCAATGTTTACAAATATATTAAGAATTCAATTTTATAAAAATAATATTATCGATATCGACAAAAAATCATGTAAAAGTAAAGAAAGTATGAAAAATTAGAAAATTTAGATAATAACTTAATATTGAAAAATATTAATAATATTGAATCTAATTGAGTTGTTTTCTCAATAATTTAATAGCTATGCTAAATAAAAGAATAACTTTAGTGAAAATAATAGTAAGAAATTTAAAAATTATGTTATAATTACATTCAAAAAGATTTTATAGGGAGTTCAAAGCACATGTTATCTTGATGCAAGAAATATTTATGCAATGATATGTAATTTAATGTTGTTTGAATATAATGATCAAGATGTCATGTATATTCATCAAACACGAATTATGTATAATAAATATACAAGTATATGTATCGCAATAAGTAATATAATGATAAAAAAATATCGTTCTTAGAGAGATTATGTTATTAGAAACTAATTTTTAATACAAAAAACAAAAAATTAATTTTTTTTGTGCTTTTAAATTTTTAAAAAGTAAAACTAAAAGAACTAAAAATAAATAATAATAATTAATTAAATCAGATTTAGAAGCTAAGAAGATATATAAAAAAATATCTAGGAATACTTAATCCTAAATTTTCTAAATTTATGAATCATTAAAATCATCCAATATAATTATCAGTTAATTACATGATCAATTGAATATAACCTCTCTTGTATTCATCTCTCAAGTAAACTATAAACCATATAATAATTAACTTAATCACACTCTTATGTCAATTAAATTACATACTACTCACTAAGTTCATCAATTATGGATTACATAAAAAAAACATATATTTTTGTCTAAAAATTATGTATGTTATTTAATCAAGACAAATAATCAAATAATTCTCTAAAATCTATTTAATTTCCTCTATAGATCAATAATTGACCAAATAATTAATAACTTAAAAATTAGATTAAATAATATAATTAAATTGAAATCATAATTGGGCTAAGATATTAGATCATCGCATGTTGAAAATTGGTTCATAAGATCCTTAGATTAATAAATTAATTAAACATAATTTTGTTTATAAAGCTCATATTTTTCATAAAAAATATAAAAAAAATTGGTAGAAGAAAGAAGAAGAAGAAGAAGAATAAATATAATCAATATCTTGAATTTAGCACTATGTATTTATAAGATAATGGGTTGGTTAAATTAAACTCAGGAGTAATCTAGATCGTTAAATCAACTTAAGATCAAAGATTGAGATGAAAAAAGGAAAAATTAATAGCGTTAGCCAATAGGAATGCGATACATGGAACACATAATTTATTGGGAAAATCAACGTGCAATGTGGGGTGGGGAGGACTAGTCTCGGTCAATACATGTTGAGTTAGTGCCACATGGCATGATGTGATTCGTGGTTATGACTTACGTGGTACCCCGGTAGGAAGAGTGGATGAATGAGGTGATGACACATGATATTGACACGTGGTATGGTGATACATCATATGTTACACGTGGCATTGTGCGATTGGCTCTCTCTGCTTACATGATGTCCATGTGGCTTGTGTGGTTAGCTCCCCTACTTGTGTGGTGCCCACGTGGCATCTTATGATTGGTCTTACATTAAAAATTTATAAAAAAATCTATAAAAATTTCAAAAAATATATTTTCACCCATTTTTATAAGTTCATATCTTAATATTTTTAGCCCTAAAAATACTACTTATTAAATAAAACGACCAAATATTAAGTAGAGAAAAAACACTAATGATTGTACTTTCCTAGAGTCATTATATATGTTGCTTGATCTCTACTATTTCTCCTTGAGTTGAAAACTATGGGTTACCTTAATATCTTACAAATTATTGTAGATGGTTTTTAAAAATTTCATAAACATTACGTACACTTAAACTACTTGAGAAATCACTTTTATTCGTAGTAATGCTCATTGAAGATAAAGTTATAGCCATGGTTTCCTTATATGATTTTAGCATATATATCATTGTATCATCCATGATATCTTCTTATAGAGGTGTCAAAGAGATCAGGTCGGATTGACACAGTATAGCCCAACATAGCATAATTAATGAGTGCTCAAAAAACACTAAAATTACCACGATTTTATTCATTTTAATTGATTAAAAATATATATATTTATATGATTTTATCATATTTCTATATAAATTTAGTTTTTCGAAATCACGGATATTTTTATTGTTTTTCAGATATTTTCGCATAAAAAATTAACTTAAAAACTCAAAAAAAAAAAATACTCGAGGCAATACATCATTCATAAATTAAATGATTAAAAGTAAAAAAAAGATGAAAAAATTGGACAAAAAGGAGGAAATCACGCACGCAGCCGCGCCAGCACAATGCCAGTTCGCGCGCGCCGTCGTGCCCACATCAGCATGATGTCATCATTCACTACTCCCCGTTTCCACCATTTTTAATCATTTTTTACTCACTTTTTCTTCCTATCTTCACCTATAAATATCCCAATTCTCTTCACTTCAAATCACACCTAAAAACACATCTTCTCTTCTTTTTCTTTCTCTCCATTTCTTAGTTTTTTAGTTTTTCTTAGTTTTTAGCTTTTTTTAGGTTTAGAGTTCTTCTCTTTTTGAGAAGAACTAATTATGTTTTTGTAATTTATTTGCTTTTTGATTCAATAAATGGGAGTGCAAATTCCATTTGGAGGTTTTCCAGCAACAAGAATAACATCAAAGTACTGTAAGGAATTTATTTTCTTTACAGTTATTTTTTATGTTTTATTCTTACATATTATATTTAATTTGTCTGTGATTAAATTTAACTTTGCTCGATGTTTGTAAACATTATATAATAATAACATTGTTATGCTTGCGAAATATTAAATAGGTAAAAATTTCTAAAATGAATTGATTTTGTTTTTATTCAAGATTTTATATTAAGAATGTTAGAGAGAAATATATTATTTTTCATTACAAAATTAAATCTAAAAATTAGATTTTAAGGTTTAGTTATCCGGTCTGATTTAGAGTAGTGCTATTTTATTTGTTAGTACAATCGCCCGGTAGTTAGAATGAAGCTCTATTTCAAAATTTTTTATAAGAATTATTATCTGAAAATGTATTGACAACATGTTTTCAATAATGGTTTTAAAACTTGAAAGTTAGTACTCGGATAACTAAATTCTTAGGTTTAATTTGGACATCTTGAATAAAGTTTAAACTATCTAACCCCACCAAATATGGCATTTAAATGATTCATTTTCAATTTCTTAGAAAAAGAAATTAATTTAATTAACCAAATTAGTTATCAACCTCACCCATAGGTGTTAATTGATTTGTTTAGTTAACAAAGAATATCTAATCCCACCAAAGGTGGTATTCATATAAAAAAGAGAGAATCAATAATATCAATTTGTATCTTTAATAACCTAAATAATATGAACAAGCATAATTAACTTAGTTATTATATCCATAAATACTCCACTATTATAAAAGATAAAATTTGCATAAATGTTTATTGAATCCGTATCTATGTTTATTTTTATGTTATTAGGTTAAAAAAAACACAAAAACCCAACTATCGTGATAGGATGTTTAGGATTTAATTTCGTTTTTAAAAGTTTGAATAATAAATTAAAAACCACATATATTCCTTCCTTAGATCGACCTTGGGAGTATACTTATCATTTTCTATGAAATGATTCATGCACTTGTGAGAGTTTTATAAATATAAAACCAAAACGATGACAGGATTGGTGATGCCGGTTTTGCCCGTCAACAGTCCAACCTGTTAATTAGCATGCAGTATCGACCCATAATTCGTACATGGATCATGTCGTGTCTCTAGTCTTAGCCTATAGGCTTTACCATAGCATATCGTGCCTGGTCCGTTGAGTCAGGCTTAACGAGCCGGTACGATCAATGAGTTGTTTAGCCCATTATTTGAAAAAAATGCTAGTAGTGGGAGTTGAACTCCCGAATTCCCTTGCAACACTACATTTGGCAATTTATAGATATATTTATTTATTTAATATACATTTTTTATGGAATTTAATTTTAGACTAACATGCCTGCATGACCCAACCTATTACAGGTTGTAGGCTACGAGCAATGTTATGCCATTTTTTTACTCGCATGTCGTGGCGTGGCATGACGTGACGAATATTTAATGGGTTGTACCTTGCTGGCTTGATGGGCGAATGGCTTGAATGCCTAACATGTCATGTTGGTCCGTTTACAACCCTTATTTCCTTGTGTATTTATTTTCAAGAACACTTATGCTTGGACTAACAACTCTACATTGATGATATTCATCTTGTTTAGCATTTGTATAGTTAGTTTTACAAGTGAATGTACTTGGTTGATTGTGTCTAGAGATAGATGTTATGTTTCTGCCATTTTCATCATAATTATTGCCACTTTCTATAGTATCATGCTCATCATTATCTTTTTCTTCTCATTCATCATCTAATGACATAGCAATAAAACCTTCATCTTATTAACATCATATGAGTTATAACTGTTAGAGTCACTAAAGATAATTTTTTCTAGCATGACTCGTATAAAGTTGAGAGATTCTTATATGAGCCATATTATATGACAATATAAGAATAAGAGCCATAGAAATTGAAGAAAACCTTCATCTTATTGATTGATCATTCCTTTTTATCTTGAAGAGATAATTTAACTAAATCATTATCTACCAAGTTATATAAAAATTATTAATATTACGTATAGGAATAAAATGAATAATAATTCTACTAATCCTTATTCTATTCCATATTCATTTTTATTTCAATTATACCTTTAATTTTAGAGGTATGTAAATTATACGGAAGAAAATAATTAATAATTGGATGTTATTTTATAAATAATATGGAATCAAAAAAATTATCAAAAATATTTTTCTTGTTTTCAAACTTTTTATAAAATTAAATAATATTTTTAAGTAATAATTATTTAGAAAAATAATAATTTTAATAATACATTTTATTTTTAAGTAATATATAATGTTTTTCATTTTATTCTAATTGTAAACCAAATACTGTAATATTAATTTCTTATTTGATTCCATAAATCAAACAAAACAATTTAATAGTAATATGTTTTCTTTCATATCCATTCTTATTCCCATTTCATTTCTGTGAACCAAATATCCCATCAGGATTTACTACTATACAGATCTTGGCAATGAAAGGTTTGCAAGCTACATATCCCTATCCCTGGTAAATATTGAACAAAATAATGTAAGATGAGAATTTTTTTCTATGATGTATATATAATTTCAATTAATGCTCGATAATATGCTTAAATTTTTCCATCATTATGCTAAAATATCTTTATGTCACGAAAATGATTATGTTAATCACTATGCAACATAATAATTTGTATGGTTCCCATATAATAATTATTCATCCTCTCCTCAAGTAGTAGTTTGATGGATATCATACAAACCTAACTTGAATATTAACGTGCTAAATTAAGGAGCTGATAAATATTTAGTGAACATGTATGCTACTTGTTCTTGTGAGGACACATATTGTAGTTTAATGAAACCTTCTTTGAAATGATTTCTAACCAAGTGACAATCAATATCTAGGTGCTTCTTTCTTTCATGAAACATTGGATTTTCTATGATATGAATGACAACTTTGTTGTGGCACCAGAGTGGGATAAGAGTATTGAAATAAATCTTGAAGTCTTTCAAAATATATGAAATCCATTATACCTTATAGGTTGTTGCAGCTAAGCTACGATATTCTACTTCAGTAGAAGATCGAGAAATAATAGTATGCTTCTTAGTTTTCCAAGAGACGAGAGCTGGACCTAAGAAGATGCAAAATCCTGTTAAAGACTTTCTAGTGTCAAGACAGGATGCCCAATCATCATCACTGTAAGCTTGCAAATAAAGACCATTATAACTAGGATAAAATAACCCTTTGGATGGGCACCCTTTTAGGTATCTCTCAGTAAATGCATGGTTGTATCCCAATGATTCTTCCAAGGGGTATTGACAACTGACTCAATTCTTATACATGATAGCTTATATTTGGCCAATTGATATTCAAATATAACAACCTTTCAATTAAATGGTTGTATTTCTCTGGATCAAGAAGAGGAGAGCCTTTTTCAGTAACCAATTTCTAACCTTTATGAAAATGTGTCTTTGTTGGTTTAGCTCCAAAAAGACTTGAATCAGAAAGAATATCTAGAAGATATTTTTGTTGGTTTATAACAGTTCTAGAAGGCTCTCTTGCAATTTCTAATCCAAGAAATTATTTTGCATAACCAATACCTTCTTTGAAGTTCCTGTTAGAAGAACATCATCTACATAAATGAGTAAAGCTATAAAAGAAGATTCAGTTTCTTTGATAAATAAACAGTTATCATGAGCTAATTGTGTGAATCCAAAACAAGTTATATTTCTCACAGAATTTGACATTTTACTATCTTGAGGCTTGCTTGAGTCCATACAGTGATCTTTTCAATTTGCAAACTTGATTAATTTTAGCCTTGTTGTATCCTTCAGGTGGTAACATATAAACATCTTCATTCAAGAAGTCATGTAGGAAAGCATTGTTTATATCTAATTGATGAATTGGCCACCCTTTAGAAGTTGTAACAACAAGTAGAATTCGAACCGTAACAATTTTGGCTACAAGAGAAAAACTTTTAAAATAATCGATTCTTTCAATTTGATTAAAGCCCTTTGAAACCAATCTTGCCTTGTGCCTATCCACACTTCCATTAGGTTTTAGCTTCATTTTATAAACCCATTTTGATAATATTTCTTTCTTACCTTTTGGAAAGTATGCTAACTCCCATGTATTGGTCTTTTCAAGAGCATTCAACTCTTGATTCATGGCTTCTATCCATTCTGCACTAGTACTAGCTTGTTTGTAAAAACTTGGTTCTTGAACATTGGACATATTTTCCAAAAAGAACATGTAAGCATAAAAATATATAGAAGATTTTGTAAAAGGGAAGGTTTATGGAGTATATATTCTGAGATCCTGTGACTCATAAGAGATTCTATCTGAAGACTTGATAACTAAATTAAGAAGATAATCTGCCATCCATACTACCTTACTTCTAATTCTGGTATTGTGTTTTTGAGCTTCATTGGTTATTTGGTTTTTATTTGAATATTCTTCTATCGAATTAGGCAAATCATGATCATCATTAGGAGAAGATGAATCATCTGAAATATTTTGATCAGTTATGGGTATAAAAAGAGATTGGTTTGTATTTCAGATGATTGGTTCAGTGTCATTTTCACTTATAGGAAAAGGTAAGACATCTTGTTCTATGTTTTCAATATTGCCATTTTCAATTTTATGAAGAAGAATTTGCTCATAAAATTTTACATCTCTTAAAACATATAATTTATATTTTTCCAAATCAGAAACTCTAAAAGCCTTTTGAGCTAAAATGTATCAAAGAAATATAAATTTGAAAGCTCTTTCAGTAAATTTGTCCTTATTTAGTAAAACATTTGTCACATAGCAAAAACATCCAAAGACTCTAAGGTTCGAATAATCTTGTGGTTTTGAGAGAAGTATTTCTACCAAGGTTTTCCAATTTAAAATTGATGATGAAAGTTTATTTATGATGTAACTGGTCATAAGGATTGAAGAACCCGAAAATTTCTTTGGTAAACCAGCCTAAAATATGATAGCTATGGCTATTTGTAAGAAATGTTTGTGTTTCCTTTCTACTATCCCATTTTGTTGAGGAGTATAAGGACATGATTTTTGATGAATTATTGATTGCCACATAAATTGTGTGTACAATGAATACGCAAATATATGTATCACAACAAGTAATATAATGATAAGTAAAGATCGTTCCCACAAAGATTATTTTATTATAAACTAATTTTTAAAACTAAAAATAATAAAAATCAATTTTTTTTGTGTTCTTATATTTTAAGGAAGCAAAATTAAAATAACTAAAAGTAAATAGCAATAATTAATTAAATCAAATTTTGTGGCTAAAAAGATATATGGGAAAATATCTAGGAATACTTAATCCCCCAATTTTCTAAACATGTGAATCGCTAAAATCTCCCTAATATAATATCAATTAAATACATGATCAATTGAATCTAACCTAGTATGTATTCCTCTCTCAAGTAAACTACACACCATATAGTAATTAATTTAATCATTCTCATGCCAATTAAATTGCATACTACTAATTAAGTTCATCAATTATGAATCATATACATTCAATTATGGATCACATACATAAGAATCATACATCTCTACTTAGAAACTATGCATATTATTTAATCAAGATAAATAATTAAATAATTCTCTCAAATATATTTAATTGACTTTATAGATAAATCGTTGGCCAAACAATTAATAGCATAAAAATAATATTAAATAATATAATTAAATTAATATTATAATTGGAAAAAATATTAGATCATCACATGATGAAAAATGGGTTCATAAGATTCCTAAATTAATAAATTAATTACACATAATTATGTTCATAAAACTCATACTTTTTCATAAAGAAAAACATAAAATTGATAAAGAAAAAAGTAGAAGAAATACAATCAATATCTTGAATGGTAGAATTAATTTCCTCTTGAATCTCCACCAAAATTTTGTTTTTTCTTGCTTTTTATGTTTTTTTTTTCTCTTTTTAACTCTAAAAACTTACCAAAATTATGCTAATGAAGGCTAATTAGGATTTATGGAGTGATTATGGGCTTAAATAAAGCTCAGGTGCGATCTGGACCATTCGATCAACTTTAGATCAAGGGTTACGATCAAAATTGACAATTTCAACCAATCACAGCACGACACGTGGCATCAGAAATTCATTGGGCAAATCAGGGAGCGACGCGTGGTAGAGGAGATCAATCAGAGTCAACGATCACTGAGTCAGAAACATGTGGCACAGTGTGATTCACGGGAACGAATGGCGTGGCACATAGGTGGAACGTGCGGAGCAATGGCATAATGACACATGGCATGTCACGTTGACCGATTTCTAAAATCAGATTGAATGCCATGTTGACACGTGGCACGTGTTTTGTCCTCCTCTCACGCGGTGCGATGTGATTCGCTCTTCGTGAGGTCTACGTGGCTTGCCCAGTCAGCTCCTCTACTTGCGTGGCATGCCACGTGGTAGCTTTTGATTGGTCTTGCGTTAAAAATTCATAAAAAATCCAAAAATTATATTTTCACCCATTTTCACTAAAAAGTTTATATTTTAATTTTTTTGGTCATAAAAATACTATTTATTAAATAAAAACGTAAATATTAAGTAAAAAAGTGTTCTAATGACTATTTTCATTGAGTCATCACACCCCTAAACTTAAATCTTTGCTTGTCCTCAAGTAAAGCTAAATATAACTAAATAAAATAATTTGGGTAGTATATTCATAAATATACTTCTATTAGTACATGTATATTTCACAAAACTATCCCTATCAAAAGGCGTACAAGGCTATTACAATTGAAATCTTGAAAACTAGCAGTATCTAAAACATAAAGGTTTTCTAAAGTTTTTCCTATTGTCAGAATCTTTTTAGTTTGTAGGTCCTGCAAAATACAAGTAGTTGGTGTAAAATTAAATTCTATTTGGGCAAGGTGAGCAAGTTTTTGAACAGATATAAGATTAAATTTTAAACTTTGTATGTATAAGATATTTATCAGGCAAATTTTATTAGGAAGATTAATATTTTCTATGCTATGAACATATTTCACAGATCTATATGGTAAATAAACTAGCTAAGGTCTTTTTGGCTTTCTTAGATTGCTAAAAAAATTTCTAACACCTAACATGTGATTGGTAGCTCTTGAGTCTACTATCCAAGTATCATTTTTCAATAACTCAATAGTACTAGTAACATAATTTAAAGTACATTGAAGAGAGAAAAGTGTTACCTGCAGAATTGTTAAAACTACCAAATTTCGCATAGTTACCATCCACACTCATTTTGTCGTTGATAACCTTCATCAACTCTTGTCGAACCAGATTAGCTAAATTACCTTGTTTCTCTCCTCTGGCTTCATTCATATCTTTATAATCAAATGGTCTATCAACCATATTTACCATGACTTTGTTTGTACCTTTCTTCTATTGATCCTTTAATTCCTTGTACCAGTTTGGAACTCCATGAATTTTAAAATAAATATCTTTTCCATGCTCTTTCATTCTGCAATATTCACACACCTTATTCTCTTTTTCTTTCTTCTTAACATAAGTTTTTTTAAATTGACTCATTCTCACTTGAGTTCTGGTTAGTAATCCAGCAGCTTCAATGCTTTCATTAAAATTAACATGAACCTCTTTCTATTTTTCAAAACTAAGAAGCATTGAATAAGCACGATTCACAGTTGGTAATGGATCCATTACCATTATTTGATTTCTAGTAGGGTCGTAACATTCATTTAATCCCATAAAGAATTGCATCAGTCTATTCATAGAGTAAAAATCTGAAATTACCTTTGCAGTTTCACATGTGTAGGGAGGTAAAGACATAAGGCAAGCAAATTCATCTCATAAACGCTTTAATTTTCCATAATATTTTGCAATAGAATTATTACCTTGAGATATTGAAACAATATCTTTTTGAATTTGATAAAATAAGGACCTATTGTTCTCATTATATCTTTCAGATATCTCATCTCACAACTCTTTGGCTGAAGTTGTATAAAAAAAATTAGCAATAAGAATTCATCTCATAAAATGGTACAAAAGAATTTATATAATTTCAATTAATGCTCGGTAATATGCTTAAATTTTTCCATCATTATGCTAAAATATCTTTATGTCACGAAAATGATTATGCTTATCACTATGCAACATAATAATTTGCGTGTTCCAATTCTTCAAAAATATGAACCATGTACTTCTTATCTTTCTCCACTTACTTCTTACTGCAACAAACAGCATGGGAACACCCGGTAACTGAAGTTAGTCAAGGTTGATGAATGACTTCTAAGGCATTGTGGTTTGAATGATCTCTTAAGTTCTTCCACTCCCTTGGTTACTAAATGTATATGGATGCTGGATTGGATGCATGGGGTGAGTGGCAAGAAACCTCATTAACGAGTAAATCATGTTTGCAGAAACTTTTGCAATGCAATCTATGATATGACATTGAGGATGAAAACGTAGATTTAGTTTGTGTAAATGAAATTGAGCTTGGTCAAAGTATAGTTTAAGTTGTCAGAATCTTGTACTGGCTCTGTAGTAACTGTTTGCTAAAGTTGATTGAACACTGTTTCTTTAGTGTAGTTTTCAGATCAGTTACTCCATCTAAATGATAAACAAGTCATTACTAACAGTTTGGGTTTTTTTTAAAAAATATGCAGGTGCATTCACGGTTCTCAAAAAATACTTTTCCTAGCTGGGATTGTTCTCAGCCCATGTGCATTTTGGGCCACAATGGAGAAATTAACTCGCTTAGAGGAAATGTAAACTGGTACATTCTTGAATGGTAGTTGACATCTTTCAATTATGATGATAAGAATAAAACTTAAACGGCACACTATAGACGATTAGTATTATCAGATTAAATCAATAGTATTTTATGCTTTATGTGCTCATCAGTGCTCGAAATTGTTGTTATTTGTAGATTTTTTGTTAGGCAAGAGGAACGTATGCTAGTTATGTCTTTTCATTTTTCATTCATAATTTTAAACTAATGTCACACTCCCTGACATATTATATGATATGTTCAGGATGAAAGCACATGAGGGACTATTAAAGTGGAAGCCTGCAAGGAACTTGGTCTCTCAAAGAATGAGTTAAAGAAGCTTCTACCCATTGTTGATGCCAGTTCATCTGATTCTGGTAACAATTTACTGGCATATTGAATATGTATTACAGTATTGATCTAGTATCTGGCTATCAACTATCATATTACCATGGAGTCATTCAGAGCTAATGGTTTTAGGTGGCAAATATTTTTCTGGATATGAAATTCAAAATATTTATGGTTTGCATGAATTTTGTTTTACAGGAGCCTTTGATGGAGTTCTCGAACTTTTGATTCGAGTGGGAAGAAGTCTGTCCGAAGCTGTGATGATGATGATTCCTGAAGCATGGCAAAATGACAGGAATATGGATCCTCGAAGGAAAGCATTGTATGAATACTTGTCAGCTCTCATGGAGCCATGGGATGGACCTGCTCTTATATCATGTAATCTATATCCCGAATTTCACTTTTTTTTTTTTTGGTGGCTAAAATCCCAAATTTTGCTGTTGAAAACATTTCTTTGTTGCTTCTTTATTGTGTACTTAATTGTTGATGGGTGATAACTGGGAGCAACACTAGATCGAAATGGATTACGACCAGGATGATTCTACATTACTCGCAAAGGACGAGTTATAATGGCTAGTGAAGTTGGTGTAGTAGACATTTCACCTGAAGATGTGTCTAGAAAAGGAAGACTGAACCCAGGAATGTTGCTTTTGGTGGATTTTGAGAAACATGTTGTTGATGATGAGGCCTTGAAGCAACAATATTCACTTGCACGGCCTTATTGGAAGTGGCTTGAAAGGCAAAAGATTGATCTCACAGACATAGTCGATTCTGTTTCAGAATAAGAGAGAGTCCTTCCAATCAATGCTGGAGTAGTGCGAGTAAGTTGATCGATTGTCCATAAAAATTTTGAAATTCTTTCTCCTTGTTGGTGGTTTTCATTTTGACGTGTCATTTGTATCTTCCAGGCGTCTACTGATGATGATAATATGGAAACCATGGGTATTCATGGTCTGTGGGCACCATTGAAAGCTTTTGGGTATGGGAGTCTTGGTTCAACGTATATTCTATTTTTTTCCCCGATTTTTTTGCTTTATAGAACCATCTTAAGCTTTGGTTTGCCTCTGAGAAGCCAGAAAAGTTATTTGAAGAAGAATGGACTTTGTTACATCGACAAATCTGTGGGTTTATAAGGCAGTGGGTAGATGATAATGTTTTGAATCATATTAGTGTAGAAATACATGCACGGTCACTATGGAATAAACTTGAAGAGTTGTATGCTCGGAAAACAGGAAATAATAAAATGTTTCTTATAAAGCAGTTGATGGCTTTAAGGTACCAAGATGGAACTCTGTTGACAGATCACTTGAATACGTTCCAAGGAATAATCAATCAGTTAGCTGGAATGGACATCAAGTTTGATGATGAGATTCAGGGGTTGTGTTTATTGGGTACGTTGCCGGACTCTTGGAAAACATTTAGAATGTCATTAAGTAACTCAGCTCCAAATGGTGTAATCAATTTGGATCTGGCTAAGAGTAGTGTTTTGAATGAAGAAATGAGAAGAAAATCACATGGGTCTTCTCAGCAGTCAGAGATTTTGGTTACAGAAAGAAGAGAGAGGAATAAAAGCAGAGGTTTCAAGAACAAAGAAAAAGGAAGAAGCCAGTCCAACAAGTTTTCTAATGTTGAGTGTCATCACTGTGGCATGAAAGGGCACATCAAGAAATATTGTAGACAATTGAAGCACGATAACAAGAAGAAAGACAAAGAACAAGAGGGTGATGTTAGTAAGGAAAATGATCGAGTTGCCACCGCTAGTTCAGAAGACTTTCTCGTTGTTTATAATGAAGATGTTGTCAATGTTGCATGTCACGAGATCAGTTGGGTTATTGATAGTGGAGCCTCCATTCATGCTACGTCTCGAGAGGACTTCTTTACATCCTATACATCAGGTGACTTTGGGACAGTGAAGTTGGGTAATGATGGCTTGGTTAAAGTCATTGGTATTGGAGATGTGTGTTTGGAGATGAATAATGGCACGAGACTACTTCTTAGAGGGGTAAAGCATATTCCTGAAATTCGTTTGAACTTGATCTCTGCAGATAAACTTGATGATGAATGATATTGCAATACCTTGGTCAATGGAAACTTACCAAAGGTGCTATGGTTGTTGCTCGTGGGAACAAGCATTCCAGTTTGTATATACTGCAGGCAAGACTCTTCAAAGACGTTATTAATGCTGTGACAGATGAGCTCACATCAGAGTTGTGGCATAAGAGACTTGCTCATATGAGTGAGAAAGGCTTGGCAGTATTGACTAAAAAGAATCTTCTTTCTGGAATGAATGATGTTTGTTTAAGAAGATGTATTCATTGTTTGGCAGGGAAGCAAAATAGAGTTTCTTTCAAGAGTTCCCCTCCTTCAAGAAAAAACAATACATACTTGATTTGATACATTCAAATGTATGTGGTCCTATGAAGACAAAAACTTTGGGTGGTTCCAGTTATTTTGTGACCTTTATAGATGATTGTTCAAGAAAGTTATGGGTGTACACTTTGAAGAGCAAAGATCAAGTATTAGATGTGTTTAAACAGTTTCAAGCCTTAGTGGAGAGACAGACTGGGAAGAAATTGCGGTGCATCAGAACAGATAATGGGGGAGAGTATTCAAGTCCTTTTGATGAGTACTGTAGGCATCAGGGCATTCGACATCAAAAGACACCTCCCAAGACTCCTCAGTTAAATGGGTTGGCTGAGAGAATGAACAGGACATTGGTTGAAAGAGTAAGATGTCTTCTTTCACAGGCTCAATTGCCAAGATCTTTCTGGGGCGAGGCTTTGAATACAGTTGTGCATGTTCTTAATCTCACACCATGTGTTCCTCTTCAGTTTGATGTACCAAACAGAGTTTGGACTGGCAAATATGTTTCTTATGATCATCTTCACGTTTTTGGTTGCAAGGCATTTGTGCATATACCAAAATATGAGAGATCTAAGCTCGATGTGAAGACACGACAGTGTATCTTTGTTGGTTATGGTCTGTATGAATTTGGCTACAGATTTTATGATCCAGTTGAGAAGAAACTGGTAAGGAGTCGTGATGTTGTGTTTATAGAAGATCAAACTATACAAGATGTTGAGAAGATAGAAAAAGGAGTCCATCAGTATAGCGATGATTTGATTGACCTAGATCCGGTTCCTTTATCAGTACAGATGGGAACAAAATGTTCAAGATGACCAACAAGGTTTAGATGATGTAGATATGCAAGCTGAAACAGATCACCAGACTACTGATCAGTTGCCAGAACCAGAAATTCCACCCAAGAGGTCTACCAGAGACCGACGTCCTTCCACACGAATTGATACAGATGAGTATGTGTTATTAACAGATGAGAGAGAACCTCAATGTTATGCAGAAGCGATGGAAGATGGAAATAGAGCACACTGGGTTGGTGCTATGGAAGATGAGATGCATGATGAGCGAAAACCGGCATCGCCGATTCTTGCCAATACTTTGGTTTTAATATTTATAAAACTCTCGCAAGTGCACGAATCATTTCGAAGAAAATGATAAGTATACTCCCAAGGTCAATCTAAGGAAGGAATGTATGTGGTTTTTAATTTATTATTCAAACTTTTAAAAACGAAATTAAATCCTAAACATCATGTCACGATAGTTTGGTTTTTGTGTTCCTAATCTAATAAAAATAAACATATATACAGATTAATAAATATATTCTAATAACATAAAAATAAACATAAATACAGATTCAATAAATATTTATCTAAAAATAAACATATATACAGATTCAATAAATATTTATGCAAATTTTATCATTTATATTAGTGGAGTATTTATGGATATAATAACTAAATTAATTATGCTTGCTCATATTATCTAGGTTATTAAAGATATAAATTGATATTTTATTGATTCTTTTTTTTTATATAAATACCACCTTTGGTGGGGTTAGATATTCTTTGTTAACTAAACAAATCAATTAACACCTATGGGTGGGGTTGATAACAAATTTGGTTAATTAAATTATTTCCTTTTTCTAAGAGATTGAAAATGAACCATTTAAATGCCACCTTTGGTGGGGTTAGACAGTGTAAACTTTATTCAAGGTGTCCAAATTAAACATAAGAATTTAATTATCCGAGTACTAACTTTCAAGTTTTAAAACCACTATTGAAAACATGTTGTCAATACATTTTCACATAATAATTCTTATAAAAACTTTGGAAATAGAGTTTCACTCTAACTACCGGGCGATTGTACCAACAAATAAAAGAGCACTACTCTAAATTAGACCGGATAACTAAACCTTAAAATCTAATTTTCAGATTTAAGTTTGTAATGAAAAATAATATATTTCTCTCTAACATTCTTAATATAAAATCTTGAATAAAAATAAAATCAATTCATTTTAGAATTTTTACCTATTTAATATTTCGCAAGCATAACAACGTTATTATTACATCATGTTTATAAATAGCAAGCATAGTTAAATTTAATCACAGACAAATTAAATATAACATGTAAGAATAAAGCATAAAAAATAACTGTAAAGAAAATAAAATCCTTACAGAACTTCGACGCTATTCCCGTTGCTGGAAAACCTCCAAGCGGAATTTGCACTCCCATTTATTGAATCAAAAAGCTAAATTATTACAAAAACATTACAAGTTCCTCTCAAAAAGAGAAGAACTCTAAAACTAAGAGAATTGAACTAAAAACTAAAAAAGAAACTAAGAAAAGCTTAGAAACTATGAAAGAAACTAAGAAAAACTCAAAAACTAAGAAATGAGAGAAAGAAAGAAGAGAGAAGTGTGTTTTGAAGTGAAGGGAATGAGGGTATTTATAGGTGAAAATGGAGAGAAAAAATGAGTGAAAAAATGATAAAAAAAATGTAAAAACGCGTATTGGAAATGCTGAGGTCATTAATGACGTCATCATGACGTCATGGGGCGGCTGCACGTGAAAAATGGGGCGAAAAGGCGTTGCCGCGCACGGGATGGGGCGCGCGCGGCTGGGCAGTTGGGCGCGTTTTTCTCCTTTTTGAAATTTTTGACATTTTTGACCCATTTTGTCCAATTTTTCCATGTTTGTTGACCTTTCCCCACTTATTTATTAATATATTTGTGATGTATTGCTTCAAGTATTACTCTTTGAGTCTTTAAATTGCATTTTTAAGCCAAAATACCTGAAAAACAGTAAAAATACCCGTGATTCCGAAAAAGACAAATTTATATAAATATTTATATTTTTAATCAATTAATGTACATAAAATCATGGTTATTTTAGTGCTTTTTGAGCACTCATCACAACCCCCAACCAGCTTCTTGCTAGTCCCTTAGCAAGAGAAGCGATAAAAACTAAAAATTAAACTATCCTAAATCACTTTCATGGATTGAAACGGTTGCATTTAGCCTATGCAACAAGCCTTTAAACCCCTAGGTTGCCCTAGTGGACGAGTTTGAGTCTCGTGAGGGTTTTCAGTAATGATACCCACAAACATTGAACTAACTGTAAAAATCAAAAGAAACTATAAAAACAATCAAATCAAAAACTAAAATTACAACACAATCAAAAATTAATTTAAGAATAAAAGAAAACAACATATCACAAAAATATCTCATACTTTTTAATCTCCTTTAAGATCATAATTAAAATCTCAAGCATAAGTTATTTTAATCTCTTTAAACAATCATGATTTTATTATAATAATTAGTCGAAAATCATTTTCATATTTCATTTCAAAAATGTATCAATTTAACTTTATCCAATTTCAGTGTCATGAATCAGAATTCGCTTCGACTCTATTCCTCACAAGTCAATACTCTCAAAGCACTGAATCCTATGGGTTTAAACACTCATACTAATTTATATGCGAAAGAGTTGATGTATAGAAATGAACTAATATGTTCGCATATGTATAAAGAATAAAGGCTCAAAGTGTTATTTTAACATTGATCTCATGAAAGGAATCGAATGTATAAATTATAAAGATATCATATATAAAAATTATTTTCATGCATAAATCAAACTCATTAAGAAAGAATTTCAAGATATATGCTTTTTACAAATGAAGAAATTGCAATGACTTTTTAGGGAATTACTTCCTATATCTTTCTTTTGTATTTAGTCTTTACTCACAACTTTGTAGGCAATGTGGGTCATAGTATGTAGATGATACTATATTTTTTATCTCTCTATTTTTTTTCTGAAGATTTTTTTTTCAATATATGTATATTTTAGAGAGTCAACCCATGTACAGATTGTATATTTTTTTTTGGAATTTGGTGAGTGGTTAATTTTGTGGCTTTTCTGTTTGATCTTGGTTTAGGTAACCCCAGATATGTCTTTTTGTTTTTGTAACAGTCATGCATAAATGAGATATAAGCATATACTATCAATTTCTACTCAAATCATTTAATCTAAGCAAAAATAATAATAAAAAATATATGATACTCTATTTAAGATGAGAAAAAATGCATACATTCAATGCTAATACCTATAGAGATCATCTAAAAATTTGAATAAATAAGAAATATGTTTGGAGTAGAAAAAATATATATTGCACTCTGAATAAAAGAAATTAGGCTCAAATTATATCTCACAAGGGTAGTCTCCACTAAAAAAAATTCATAAACACCGATTTTGGGTTTAATATAATTTCCACATTCTATCAAGAAATACTAATTATGACAAAAACTAACTAATTATCAAAAATAATTACAAAATATTTTATGATATGTTTTCAAAAATTAATCTAACAGTACAAAAGACTTAACTATTTACTTCAATTTGATTTAAAGAAATGATAAATTTTTGTGAGAAAATATATATTTTTTATTTTTATTTATTTTTTATTAAGCATGGTAACTTTTCACCACTCCCAACCTAGAACTTACATTGTCCTCAATGTAACAACTGCAAATTAAAGATAAAGAGAAAAGAGGAGAACGATTACCTATTTCTTGAGAATGTGTAAGTAGTAAGGAAGAAATGCAGGTGCATCCATCATATTCATCATTAAAGTGTATACAGACAGATTGTTGTGGACTTCTAACATCTCAACAAATATTTTTAGTTTTAACAATTTTTAAAATTATTCACATATAATTAAACTAAAATAAACAATAAAATTAAGTAAATAAAACAAATAACAAAAAATTACCTAAAATGATGGGTTGCCTCCCATCCAGCGCTTAGTTTAACGTCTTAGCAAGACGTATCTTTTTGGTGCTAAGGGTTACTCAGCCAAATGCAATCCATTTCAGCAATGTTGTTTGGTTCTTCTAAATAAGGCTTGACACGATGGCCATTAACTTTGAACGTTTTTTGTGTCTTGGAGTCCAATAGTTCTACCACTCCATGTTCAAATACCTGAACTATTTTGAATGGTCCATCCCATCTTGATCTCAACTTTCCTGGAAACAATCTCAAACGAGAGTTAAATAAAAGAACTTTCATTCCAGGGTGAAAAGTCTTAGGAACTAGCCTCTTGTCATGATAGCGCTTAGTACGCTCTTTGTATATTTTGGCATTCTCATAAGCTTCATTCCTAATTTCTTCCAACTCATGAAGCTGGAGTAATCGTTTTTCACCTGCTTTATCTAAATCCATGTTTAACTCTTTAATTGCCCAGTAAGCCTTGTGTTCAAGTTCAAATGGAAGGTGGCACGCTTTCCCAAAGATTAACCGGTAAGGGCTCATCCCAATAGGTGTTTTGTAAGCGGTGCGGTATGCCCATAAGGCATCATTTAACTTAAATGCCCAATCCTTCCTTGAGGGACGCACAGTGCGTTCCAATATTCCCTTAATTTTCCTATTACTTACTTCCACTAAACCGGAAGTTTGAGGATGATATGGAGTAGCTACTTTATGTGTGATGTTGTACTTGTTTAGTACTCCATCAAAGAGTTTGTTACAAAAATGGCTACCTCCATCACTTATTATAGCTCTAGGCGTTCCGAACCTACTGAATATTAAATCTTTCAAGAATTTCACAACAACATTAGCATCATTGGTTTTGGTGGGGATAGCTTCTACCCACTTGGACACATTATCCACAGCAACCAAAATGTATTGAAAACCATTAGATGGGGGAAAAGGATCCATAAAGTCAATCCCCCATACATCAAAGAGTTCAACAACTAAATTAGATGTCAAAGGCATTTCATCTCTTTTGCCTATGTTTCCTGTTCTTTGACATCTATCACATTGTGCACAAAACATATGAGCATCTTTAAAAAGAGTGGGCCAAAAGAATCCAGACTGTAATACCTTACAGGCTGTCTTTTCACCTCCAAAATGACCCCCACAATGAAGTTCATGACAAAAAGTTAGAATGCTCTTATGTTCTTCTTCAGGTACACATCTCCGGATGACTTGATCTTGACCAATCTTGTATAAATAAGGGTCATCCCAGAAATAGTCCTTAATAGTTTTAAAAAACCTTTTCTTGTCCTCATATGAAGTGTTATGTCGCAAAACACCAGTGGCAAGATAGTTTACAATATCAGCATACCATGGGTTCGGACCTATGAAAAATAACTGTTCATCAGGAAAGGTTTCAACTATATCTTCATTACTCTCATCTTTAAGAGAATTGAAGTCAGAAATCAACCTAGACAAATGGTCAGCTACTAAGTTTTCACTGCCTTTCTTATCCTTGATTTCTAGGTCAAATTCTTGTAAGAGTAAGACCCACCTGATTAAACTTGGCTTGGCATTTGGTTTACTTAATATGTATCTTAAAGCAGCATGATCAGAATGCACAATCACTTTAGATCCTACTAAATAAGACCGAAATTTGTCTAAAGAGAATACTATAGCCAAGAATTCCTTTTCAGTGGTGGTATAATTCATTTGGGCATCATTGAGTGTTTTGCTAGCATAGTAGATGACATGCAAACGCTTATCCACTCTTTGTCCCAGGACTGCTCCTATTGCATAATCAGAAGCATCACACATTATTTCAAAAGGTAAAGACTAGTTTGGTGCCATAATAACAGGGGTAGATGTTAGTTTATCTTTCAAGGTATTAAAGGAAATAAGGCAGTCATTGTTGAAATCAAAATCAGCATCTTTGGATAGCAAGTTACATAAGGGACGACTTATTTTAGAGAAATCTTTAATAAATCGTCTGTAAAATCTTACATGTCCCAAGAAGCTTCTTATCCCCTTCACAGATGTAGGGGGAGGTAGTTTGGATATCAATTCAACTTTTGCCTTATCAACTTCAATACCCTTGTTTGAAATTATATGTCCTAAAACTATCCCTTGTTGAACCATAAAATGACTTTTCTCCCAACTAAGGGTGAGATTGCATTCAATGCATCTTTCTAAAACCAAAGTCAATTTATGTAAGCAATCATCAAATGAGTTCCCAAAGACAGAGAAATCGTCCATGAAAATCTCAATGAATTTTTCCACCATGTCTGAGAAAATAGATATCATGCATCTCTGGAAAGTGGCAGGGGCATTGCATAACCCAAATGGCATTCTGCGAAAAGCAAATGTCCCAAAAGGACATGTAAATGTGGTTTTTTCCTGATCTTCTGGTGCTATGGGTACTTGATAATATCCAGACAATCCATCCAAAAAACAGTAAAATTCGTGCCCAGCTAATCTTTCCAACATTTGATCAATGAATGGAAGAGGAAAGTGATCCTTTTTCGTATATAAATTTAGTTTCCTAAAATCTATACACATTCTCTATCCAGTGATTATTCTAGTGGGCACTAATTCACTTTTGTCATTTTTAACAACTGTTATCCCAGATTTCTTTGGTACCACATGCACTGGACTAACCCACTTACTATCCGCAATAGGATAGATAATCCCTTCTTCTAATAATTTAAGAATTTCCTTTTTAACTACCTCTTGCATGTTTGGGTTTAGTCTTCTTTGGGCCTCTCGTACAGGTTTAGCACCATCCTCCAAGTTGATCTTGTGCATACACTTTGTTGGACTAATGCCTCTTATATCCCCTATACTCCAACCTATAGATTTCTTAAACTGTTTAAGCACTTTGATGAGTTCCTTTTCTTGTGGTTTGGTCAAGGTTGAAGAAATTATCACTGGATAAGTTTCTCCTTCTCCCAAAAACACATATTTTAAGTGCTCAGGTAAGTCTTTGAGTTCAAGTTCAGGTGGATTGGCCTCTTTACTAGATGAAGAACTGGGTAGATTTAAGAGTGTACTAGATTTTGTCATTACTTCATTATTGTCTAGTTGTTCAAGGTACCCCTTAATTTCTTCATCTAAATCTTCTTCAACCTTTTCAAGTGTAAGAACGGTTTCAAGCTTGTCTTCTATTCTGGTTTGGAAAAAGGTGTTTTGGACAAGATTATCCAAAGGATCAATATCAAATATTTCATCGATGGCAGAAATAGAAGGGAAAGGTGAAGAATCAAAAACTTTAAAATGAACAGTCTCTCCTAAGACTGTCATTGTCAAATTTCCATCTTGGACATCAATAATAGTTTTAGTAGTTGCCATAAATGGTCTACCAAGCAATATTGTGTGCTCTCTGTCCAATGCTGGATTTTCTTGCATATCCAGAACCACAAAGTCAACAGGTATTATCAGTTTGTCTACCTGTACCAAAACATCCTCAACTATTCCCTCTGGATATTTAAGAGATCTATCTGCAAGTTGAAGGGACATAGTTGTGGGTTTTAAATCCCCTAGATTGAGCTGTAAGAATATAGAGTATGGCATCAAATTTATACTAGCACCTAAATCAAGCATTGCTTTAGCAACCTTCCTATCCCCCATAGTTATGTTTATAATAAAACTTCCAGGGTCTTTCAACTTAGGGGGTAGTTTGTGCTGAAGTACAGCGCTAGAAATTTCTGATACTACTACTCGTTCATTCAGTTCATTCAGTTCATACCTCTTTTTCTTAGTGTTCAACTCTTTGAAAAACTTGGCATATGAGGGAACATTCATGATCACTTCTAATAATGGTAAATTGATATTTACTTTAGAGAGCATATTAAAAAGATCATAGAATTGCTTATCTTGTTTGGATTCTTTTAACCGATGGGGAAAAGGTACTTGTATCTGGTGTGGTTCTGTTGTCTTTTGAATTTTGGGGGTATCAGATGACCCCCCAATGAGTTTTTCAGAAGGCTTGTTAAGTTTAACACTTGTTTCTCCTTTTTGCGAGATTAGAATATCGCCTTCTTTGTTACCTGAACTACAAGGTAGATTGTTAGAGATTTCAGGTAAACTGGTATTGACTACCTTACCACTTCGAAGGGTTCTTACATCCTTTGCTTGTTCTAGTTGACTGGGCAACTTTCCTGGTTCTTTCTTTTGCATTTGTTCAGCCAATTGCCCAACTTTAGATTCAATCCTTTTAACCGAAGCCTCCATGGTGTTCAACCTTTGATTAGTCATCAATTGGTTGTCACGACTAACTTGAATAAAAGCATTCAAGCTATCTTCTAAGGTTGGCTTAAAAGATTGGCTTGGTGGGTAAGGGTGGTTGTTATCCGACCTTAGTGTTGGATATTGGGTGTAGGCTGGGTGATTATACGTGTTTGGATGATACCTTTGAAAAGATTGGACCTCTTCTATGGCATCGACACTAGAATCACAAGTATTTGAACAATTATGAGTACTATGCCCAATTGAACAACACACTTTACATACCTCTTGATTTGAAAGTTGCAAGGTTATCTCATTATCAGAGCCAACTTCATTGACCCTTGCTTTCCTTCTATCACCTCTTTGTTGGGAATTAGAACCCAATAGCTCATAAAGATTATAGGTTTCCTTTGCGGTCTTTTCTCCTACAGCACCTCCAGCAGCATTATCAACCATGTATTGACTCTGTAGTGTCAATCCATCATAAAAGAATTGGTTTTGTAGCTGTAATGGAAAGCTATGATTTTGACATTGAATGAAAAGGAGTTTGAATCGTTCCCAAGCTTCATGAAAGGGCTCTTCATACATTTGAGAAAATGTTGCTATCTTTGTTCTTAGATCAACAGTCTTTTGATGGGAATAGAACCTACCCATAAAAATTTCATAGACTGCCTCCCAAGTTTTAAGAGAACCTGACTGTAGAGTAATGAACCATGACCAAGCTTTATCTTTGAGGGTGTAAGGAAAACACCTCATCCTAAGTTGATCTTCATTAATTGCATGTAGTGGAAAGGTTTGGACAATAGCATAGAATTCTTGAATGAAATGCAAAGGGTCTTCATTAGGGATACCGTAAAAGGAAGGCAACAAAGAATAATGAATCTTTTTCAATTCATAATTCCTTGCAGCCTCTTGTAATTGGATGCCAGAAGTTAGTTTGCCAATGATTGGCATTGTATAATCTTTCATCTTTTTCCGCCTATCTTCAGCATCTCCCATGGTTGTTTGTAGTTGAAAAATGATCCTCCTCCTATTGTGTATCAACAATTTGCTCTTAAAATACAATAGTAGATATCTCTAATAAATATTTATAACTTGATAAAACGTAAAGGCTTAAAGCAAAAAGGTGCAAGGAACCTAAAATTTATTTATTATTATTATTTTTTTAAATTTAATTTAAACGAATGGACACGATTTTTGAAACAAACGAATTTATTTCATTTGAATTTTTATTACACGCAAACTAAAACAAAGGAAAATACAATAATGGGTGACCTCCCATATAGGACTAAAATTTATCGTCTTCTAGTAAGACGTTGCTTGGAGATTGCAGAATGAAAAACTCAATGTCTCCTCTTCATTGAATTCATTTGACTATCAAATTAGTCTTTGCTTTTTTGCAAATGTTCAACTAACTGTTCAACTTGAACTTCCACCTTTTTGATAGAAGCTTCCACAGAGTCCAACCGTTGATTGGTTTTAGATTGGTTATCCCTACAAACTTGAATAAAAGAATTCAAGTTATCCTCTAGGGTTGGTTTATTGGGAATGCTTCTTGGAATAGGTGGGTGGAATTGCTGGCCTGGCTGGTTTGAGCTTTGAGTGAAAGGAGGGTTGTTTTGCCTCCAGGAGAAATTTGGATGATTTATCCACCCAGGATTATAGGTATTTGAATTGGGGTCAAACCTTGGTCTCTGTTGATATGCTCCCAACACATTAACCTGTTCAGGTCCAGTTGTTGTTTCTCCTTGATATGGACAGGCTTCAGTACCATGTCCCATGTTGCTATACAAACCATATTGTTCATTATTGGTGTTGGTTTGTGTAGCGAGAAGGGCAACTTGCTTGGTCAGTTGAACAAGTTGTTGTTGAACTTCATTACTGGAGTCGATTTCATGAACTCCAGCTTTTCTCACTCGGGAGCTTTTCTGTTGGGAATTAGCACCCAACATCTCAAAGAGGTTATACGTCTCTGAGGTAGTTTTTTCTCCTATTGCTCCTCCTGCAGCGTTGTCGACAATGAACTGACATTGTTGTGTAAGTCCATCGTAAAAGAATTGGTTCTACAACTGCAGGGGAAAGCTATGATGGGGACATTGAGTGAGAAACATTTTGAACCTATCCCAAGCTTCATGGAATGGTTCTCCTTCCATCTGAGAGAAAGTAGCAATCTTTCCTCTCAACTCTGATGTTTTTTGGTGGGAATAGAATTTTCCCATGAATTTATTGTAAATGTTACCCCATGTCATCAGAGAACCTGGGGGAAGTGACATCAACCAAGCTTTGGCCTTATCCTTTAAGATGTAGGGAAAACATCTCATTCTAAGTTGATCCTCGTTTAGAATACCGAGGGGGAATGTTTGGACCGTAGCATAGAAATCTCTCATAAAGGAAAGAGAATCTTCATTAGGTAGCCCATAAAAGGAAGGAAGCATAGAAAAATGAATATTTTTAAGGTCATAATTCCGAGCAGCCTCACCCAACTGGATAACGGCAGTTGCCGTGCCAATTACCGGTCTTGCAAACTCCTTCATAGTGGTTTCCCTAACATGTTGGTTTTCTTCCATTTCTTTCGGTTCTAGTAAAGGATTAAGACTTGGTTCTATGTTTGGCTCAAAAACAGGTTGATGGGTAGAATCCAGTTTTGTTGACACTTGTTTAAATTTATGAATATTATTTACATATGGTGTAAGGGGGTTTCCTAAGGATCACCTACCACGCATAGACTATTGTAAACGTAAATTTAAAACTCCTGTCAACAAAATAAAAAATTTAGAGAAAATTTACATGGTATTTAATACAAAACACTAAACAAAAACTAGTTAAACCCTAAATTTTTTCTTTTAAATTTTTTTATTTTTACTTTTATTTTTTTATATTTTTTTTATTATATTTTTTTTATTATTATTTTTTTTTTTTAAATAACATAATCAGTATTAACCAAGAGTGCTCCCAGGAAAGAATGGTGGTGCAAACGGCTCCTTAAAAACCATTCTCCTAGCTAGAACAACGTTCCCAGGAAAGACTAGTGGCACAAAGGCTTCCAAGAACTAGTCTCCTAAACAGAACTCCCTTAGATTTTTACTTTTCATGCTCTTTAGTTAATTAGGTATAATTCAAGTAATGTTTTTTTTTTACTATTCAGGAACGAAAATTTTATTTTACTATTCATGCTATATTATTTCTTATTAACTTAAAAATTTTAAAATTTTAATTTTTTGAATTTTTTTTTTACTATTCATGAACGGTAAAAAAATTTTACTTCAAATTTCAAATTTCTAAATTATTTTACAATTAAAAAAAATTATTATTTTTATTTATTTATTTATTTTTATTTCTTATGAATTTTTGAAATTTGATTATTGTTAAAAAAAATCACAATTATTTACAGCACAAAAATGTTTTTAAAATTTTGATAAATAATTTAAAAACGCTATTCCTTTCCCCGGCAACGGCGCCAAAAACGTGATTAGCGAAAACCAGCATCGCCGATTCTTGCCAATACTTTGGTTTTAATATTTATAAAACTCTCGCAAGTGCACGAATCATTTCGAAGAAAATGATAAGTATACTCCCAAGGTCGATATAATGAAGGAATGTATGTGGTTTTTAATTTATTATTCAAACTTTTAAAAACGAAATTAAATCCTAAACATCCTGTCACGATAGTTTGGTTTTTGTGTTCCTAATCTAATAAAAATAAACATATATACAGATTAATAAATATATTCTAATAACATAAAAATAAACATAAATACAGATTCAATAAATATTTATCTAAAAATAAACATATATACAGATTCAATAAATATTTATGCAAATTTTATCATTTATATTAGTAGAGTATTTATGGATATAATAACTAAATTAATTATGCTTGCTCATATTATCTAGATTATTAAAGATATAAATTGATATTTTATTGATTCTCTCTTTTTTATATAAATATCACCTTTGGTGGGGTTAGATATTCTTTGTTAACTAAACAAATCAATTAACACTTATGGCTGGGGTTGATAACAAATTTGGTTAATTAAATTATTTTCTTTTTCTAAGAGATTGAAAATGAACCATTTAAATGCCACCTTTGGTGGGGTTAGACAGTGTAAACTTTATTCAAGGTGTCCAAATTAAACATAAGAATTTAATTATCCGAGTACTAACTTTCAAGTTTTAAAATCACTATTGAAAACATGTTGTCAATACATTTTCACATAATAATTCTTATAAAAACTTTTGAAATAGAGTTTCACTCTAACTACCGGGTATTTTTATTGTTTTTCAGATATTTTGGCTTAAAAACGTAACTTAAAGACTCAAAGAGGAATACTTGAAGCAATACATCACAAATATATTAATAAATAAATGGGGAAATTTCAACAAATATGGAAAAATTGGACAAAATGGGTCAAAAAGGTCAAAAAGGAGAAAATCGTGTCGCCGCGCCCCAGCGCCCAGCAGCCCAAGTCCCACGCCAAGCTACGCGCGCCTTGCCCCAGATCCGCGCGCGCCGACGCCGGTTTCGCCCCATTTTTTACGTGCAGCCACCCCATGACGTCATGCTGACATCATCAGTGACCAAGCATTTGCACTCCGCGTTTTCACCATTTTTTATTATTTTTTCACTCCATTTTCACCTATAAATACACCCTTTCCTGCACTTCTAAACACACCTCAAAACACATTCTTTTCTCTCTTTTCTTAGATTTTTAGTTTTTCTTAGTTTTTAGCTTTACTTAGTTAATTTCTCTTAGTTTTAGAGTTCTTCCCTTTTTGGGAAGAACTAGTTATGTTTTTGTAATTTTTTAGCTTTTTGATTCAATAAATGGGAGTGCAAATTCCGCTTATAGGTTTTCCAGTAACGCGAATAGCGTCGAAGTTCTGTAAGGATTTTATTTTCTTTACAGTTATTTTTTATGCTTTATTCTTACATGTTATATTTAATTTGTCTGTGATTAAATTTAACTGTGCTGGCTGTTTATAAACATGATGTAATAATAACGTTGTTATGCTTGCGAAATATTAAATAGGTGAAAATCTCTAAAATGAATTGATTTTGTTTTTATTCAAGATTTTATATTAAGAATGTTATAGAGAAATATATTATTTTTCATTACAAACTTAAACCTGAAAATTAGATTTTAAGGTTTAGTTATCCGGTATGATTTAGAGTAGTGCTCTTTTATTTGTTGGTACAATCGCCCGGTAGTTAGATTGAAGCTATATTTCAAAAGTTTTTATAAGAATTATTATCTGAAAATGTATTGACAACATGTTTTCAGTAGTGGTTTTAAAACTTGAAAGTTAGTACTCGGATAACTAAATTCTTAGGTTTAATTTGGACACCTTGAATAAAGTTTAAACTGTCTAACCCTACCAAAGGTGGCATTTAAATGGTTCATTTTCAATCTCTTAGAAAAAGGAATTAATTTAATTAAGCATATTAGTTATCAACCCTACCCATAGGTGTTAATTGATTTGTTTAGTTAACAAAGAATATCTAACCCCACCAAAGGTGGTATTCATACAAAAAAGGAAGAATCAATAAATATCAATTCATATCTTTAATAACCTAAATAATATGAGCAAGCATAATTAACTTAGTTATTATATCCATAAATACTCCGCCATTATAAATAATAAAATTTGCATAAATGTTTATTGAATCTATGTTTATTTTTATGTAAGTAGATTAAAAACAAAAAAACCCCAAAATATCGTGACAGGATGTTTAGGATTTAATTTCGTTTTTAAAAGTTTGTATAATAAATTAAAAACCACATACATTCTTTCCTTAGATCGACCTTGGGAGTATACTTATCATTTTCTTCGAAATGATTCGTGCACTTGCGAGAGTTTTATAAATATTAAAACCAAAGTATTGGCAAGAATCGGCGATGCCGGTTTTCGCTCATCATGTACGAGGCCAGACATAGCTCATGCAGTTGGAGTTGTTAGTCGTTTTCTTTCGAATCTTGGAAGAGAGCATTGGGATGCAGTAAAGTGGATTATGAGATATCTTCGAGGTACTTCCAAGTTAACACTTAGCTTTGGAAGTGGAAAACCAGTGTTAGTTGGATACACTGATTCAGATTTGGCAAGAGATGAAGATTCTCGTAAGTCTACTTCAGGTTATCTAATTACTTTTTCTGGTGGAGCAGTTTCTTGGCAGTCAAGATTGCAAAAGTGTGTTGCACTTTCTACAGCAGAGGCGGAGTTTATTGCAACAACGGAAGCCTGTAAGGAGTTGTTGTGGATGAAACAGTTCTTGAGGGAACTTGGTTTCAAGCAGCAGAAATATGTGTTATTCTGCGATAATCAGAGTTCTATTCACCTAGCGAAGAACTCGGCATTTCACTCAAGATCAAAGCATATTGATGTGAGGTATCATTGGATAATAGATACTCTTAATAATAAGTTGCTTGAACTTGAGAAAATCCATACTGATGAGAATGGATCTGACATGTTGACAAAAGCAGTGTCAAGAGAAAAACTTAAAGTTTGTTGTTCAATTGTCGGGATGGCGGATCCCTCCATCTAATCGGAAAAGGGGGAGATTTGTTGGGTTTTCCTCTTATTTGGAGGAGCCTAAATGAAGCCCATGTGGCTTAAAAGCCCATGGAGTAATAAGGGGGCAATTGTTTCATTTAATTGCTTCATTAATAAACCCATTTAGGGTTTGATAAGATAGGATTCTGCAGAGAATTTCATAATTGCAGCAGCAAAGGCAGAAAAGAGAGCAGTTTTCCCTCTCCAGTCGGTCTTCATCAAGTGCTCTGATCGAAAGCCATTTGTGGTCCGATTAAGCTGAAATTTTGCAAGAAGGTTCACGACTAAAGACTATTTAATCTGTGCGGTGGGATTTTGATTTGGTCACCAGTTTGGGATATTCTGAGCAGTGAACAGTGACTACGAATTGGGTTAGATTTCTCCATTTTCTTGAAATAATTGTTAGTTTCCAAGAAGTGTATTCTTGATGATGTTGTTGATTGTTTGCCTCTAGTTTTACCTAGAGAGAACTGTTGTACAATTGTTTCTTGATAGTGAAAGTTTTGGAGAGAAGTGCCGTTGTTGTTTCCTTCCTATACCGGGAAGGTTTTTCCACGTAAATTACTTGTGTTGATTTTGTGCATGTTTGATTTTGAGCTCTATTTATTTGTTTCCTAAAAGATTCACACAAAGAAAGAGAATAGGTTTAATTCTGCTGTTTAGAACTTGATTAAGTTCGAATTTAAATTGTGATTCTCGTAACATTTTTGGATTTACTTTTGCTTATATGCAAGTTTAATTTTAAACTATCAATTCAGCTCATTCTCATTTATCTTTTGAACTCTAATACTGGTGCCCGTATTTGTGTGAACCTAATAGCTGAAGCTGGTGTTGGTGTTATTGCCAGTAGAGTTGTCAAGGGGCATGTTGATCACGTCTTGATATCAGGGCATGATGGAGGTACTGGGGCTTCTAGATGGACAGGCATAAAAAATGCTGACCTTCCATGGGAACTTGGTTTGGTTGAGACTCACCAGACTTTGGTCGCAAATGATCTTCGTGGCTGCTTAGTACTTCAGACTGATGGCCAACTGAAAACTGGAAGAGATGTTGCCATAGCTACACTTCTTGGTACAGAGGAGTTTGGGTTCAGCACTGCACCCCTCATAACGCTTGGCTGCATCATGATTCGAAAGTGCCACAAAAATACCTGTCCTGTTGGCATTGCTACACAAGATTCAGTGCTTCGTGAGAAGTTTGGTGGAGAACCTGAAAATGTCATTAACTTCTTCTTCATGCTTGCAGAAGATGTGAGAGAATGTCAGAGCTTGGATTTCGAACTTTTAATGAGATGGTTGGTCGATCAGATATGTTTGAGGTTGACACAGAGGTAACTAAGAATAATGAGAAGCTAGATAACATTATTTTTTCTTTGTTAATAAGACCTGCTGCTGATCTTTGCCCTGGAGCTGTGCAATATTCTGTACAGAAGCAAGATCGTGGGTTGGACATGGCGCTGGACAACAACCTGATTTCTCTGTCTAGACCTGCTTTGGAAAAGGGGCTTCCTATGTACATTGATACACAAATCTGCAATGTAAAAAAAGCTCTTGGGACAATGCTTAGCCATGAAATAAGAAAACGCTATCTCTTGGCTGGGCTTCCAGTAGACACCATACATATCAAATTTACTGGTAGTGGTGGGCAAAGCCTTGGAGCATTCCTCTGTCCTGGCATCCTTCTTAATCCAAAATACCTGAAAAACAATAAAAATACCCGTGATTCCGAAAAAGACAAATTTATATAAATATATGATAAAACATATAAATATATATTTTTAATCAATTAATGTGTATAAAATCATGGTTATTTTAGTTCTTTTTGAGCACTCATCACAATGCAAATTGCAGAAGACTCCAAAGCAACTAGTGGCTATATATTTAACATAGCTGGTGGAGCTGTTTCTTGGAAGTCTAAGAAACAGAAAATATTGGCTCAATTCACAATGGAGTCTGAAATGATAGCACTAGCCACTGCTAGTGAAGAAGTAGGCTGGCTAAGAAGTCTGTTAGCTGAGATCCCTTTATGGGAAAGACCGATACCAGTTGTCTTGATCCACAGCGATAGTACCGCGGCTATTGCAAAGATTCAGAACCGTTACTACAACGGCAAGAGACGACAAATACGTTGTAAGCATAGCACTGTTAGAGAATTTCTCTCTACGGGAACTGTAAGAGTGGATCATGTACGTTCTGATGAAAATTTGGCAGATCCTTTGACGAAAGGATTACCAAGAGAGAAGGTTTTCAAAACCTCAAAAGGAATGGGATTAATGCCTTTAGAATGAAGAGTCACTTATGATGGTAACCCAACTTATAGACTGGAGATCCCAAGAAATAAGTTCAAAGGGTAATAACAAGTCATGAAGTGATATGAGATATATCATGCTATTTATCAAATCCCATTCTATATTGTTAAAAGCATGAAGTCCTGAAGCAATAGAAAAGGATGAGTTAAGTGTTAAAACTCTTAATGAGTTCTATACTCTATGTGGAGTGGAGTACATAGCTACAGGAGTACTCTTGATAGACTCACCTATGTGAATGTGGAAGTGTGGCCGCTTCCTATGAAAATTTTTTTGGGCAAAATTTACTAGAGCGTTCACTATACTAGGATACACGTGCATGACCGTAAAGCACGGGCTTTTTCGAACTACACCTTTAAAAGGTTGTGTGTGTGATGATTGTTAGAGATAGAGTTCAAAACTACGAGTTACTCTAGTATATTCTAAAGCATCAACACTATGCAAAGGTTCAAGTCGATAGACACCTTTTCGCTTATGCACAATCTTATAATTTTAATTGATCGGTTGCTCGATGAAAATTATTTTTTATATAAAATTCAAGTAGGGGATTGTTGGAAAAAGATTAAATTTATTAAAAAATAGATTGTTGGGAAATGTGCCTTGTCACACATTGCTTTTTTATATTATTTTAAAGAGATATAAATAGTGAAGAGTTTGTTATTGAGATTGGGCCCCAAGGGGCACCCACTTTTGTGGAAGGGGAGAGGACCTAGGCAAATGTGATACCACACACACACGCACGCGTACCACCGCCGCCGCCGTCCGTCCGACCGACCGGCCGTTCCGTGCCGTGCCGAGTGCGAGTGTGTGAGGTGGTATTTTATTTTTTGGTAAAATATTCTTTTTAAGGAAAATTTTTCCACTTACAAAATTGGTTGTTATATATATTTTTTTTTTCCAAAAAAATAACCGTTATTTTCTTTTATTAAGAATATGGCCGTTTGTCTTCTTTATTCAGAAAAAAGAGTCGTTGCTCGTATTTATTCACAAAAATATCCGTTACTCGTCTTTAATCTGAAAATGGCCGTTACTCTTCATTACTCAGAATGGCTGTTACACTCTTAATTCCCAGACATTACCGTTTTATTCATAATTGCTACACATTTTCTAAAACCTATAAAAAGAGGGCTTCAACTCTCATTTCAACACAACAATCAGAAATCTCATCTCCCTACGAAAAACAATTCTCTCTACAATTTTTAAGTATTCTTTTTAGTTTTCCGAGCAACAAATTTTCTGGTGTAGCATTTCAGTCTTCATCAGTGCAGTGAAGTTCTGAGACAGAGATTATGATTCTGGGTTGTTTTATCCTGGGGACGACGAGGCTGTGTTTTCTTGCACAAATTGGGCAGAGCCACGAAACGTCTTAAAGAGAGCGACCTAGTCCGCGACTCAACCCAAGCAGTTACTTTGAAGTTATCGGTAATATTGTTCCTACACTGTTTTTTATAAACTTGCATCAACAATAACCGACTAAACGAACCACATTGATGTGATGAATTCGACCCATTGTACCCACTTCGTTTATGAAATCTTCTCCATTTCCCTTTGAACTGTTGAGAATTTTCACAGCAACAAAAAGTTCATTAGAGAGCTTTCCTTTGAAAACAGTTCCATAGACTCCTTGCCCTAACTTATTCTTGAATTCGGTTGTGATCCTCTTAATATCAACATACGAATATCTACTTAGCTTGAGAGCCTTGTAATCCTCCAAAAAATTATCTATTCTTAACTGGTTCTGTTTATCAAGTTTGCTATAATGGCAAGGACGATAAGCTACAACAGTTAGTATGATCAATAGATATTCACCTAAACTTGCTCCGGTAGCTACAAACTTTATTAATTCATTTATAAAACAGAATTAAATAGTCAAGCTTTTATCTTTGTGAATTTAAATGATATAAACATGACATATATCTTGGTGTAAGAATTCAACAAATTACTAAGAACTCACACATTCTAAACTAGTATTTGGATCCATTCTATCATAAATAACTTACTAAAATTCATAAAATTTTATATTGGCTCTGTTTCAAATGTAATACACCTTTTAACTAGCTTCATTTCTAATCTTTCTTTTTTTATAACATTGAACATATGCATTTAACAAATCTACTAAAAGCTTAAATTGTTATAAAGTGGGATATTATACTTTTATTATTTTATAAAATCATGAGAGATATGTTATAATTTTATATACACATTAACCTTTTATAACTTAAGAGGATATAAATATAATAAAATAAAAAAAGTTACCTCTATGATCAGGATTAAAACATTCAATTTCAGTTTTGGTGCCATTCTTCAACCCACACTTTTTTCCGAAAGCTTCACAAGGTGTGCAATTTGGTTTTGACCACTTCAATTGAACAAACTCTTGGTTGTAAATATCAATTGGAACATCTGAAATGCTATACATCTTCTTACAACCCACAAGTGGATAATCACCGATATAATCTTCAGATCTAATTGCATAAATTTGGTAACCAGAATTACTTAGGCAAGAAATACGAACATGTCATGAGATAATAAAAATGGATTGGGTAAAATATATCAGTGATTTTTTTATTAATTTAATTATTTAATTATTACTTACTATCATAAATAATTTAAATTGCAAAAGTTTGATCAAATTATTTATTATGTCAATTACGATGCATATACGAGAAAATGACACGACATTAGACAATGTTTTACAATTTTTGCTTTTATTTTAAAAAACAAGTTAAAAAAATCCTAACGTCTATTGTAAGTATTTTCATAAACATAATAATGCTATTTGTTTAAATAAAAAGCTACTGATATTTTAACAAAAATATTTTATTTAATAATAATAATAAGATATAATTAATATTATAAAAATAATATTTTTTGTATTTTTATTACTATAATAATAAAAATTATTGTAATAATATCATTACTTAATATAAAATATATTCAAATAGTATTTTTATTTTAAAATAAACTATATAGATTTAATTGAGTATCATAAAATCTTTGACATGGAATTTTATTTTTAACATCTTATACATAGTGTACATGTGATATCTTTTTATAACTTAAAAAATATTTATATTTTTGTGTGATTCATATATTTTTTTCATAACAAGAGCAAAAAAAAAACGTATTAAAATTTTCAAAATATTTCAAATAAATTAGAAAGATTATTAAAATAACATGTCAAGTAATATAATCTCAAAATAACTATGAAATTGAAAGAAAAATATCATTAAAATTTTTTATATGAGAAATGTGAAGTTTTATTGTTATAGATTGATTAAAAAAAGATGTTATAAGTGGTAGATTTAGAATTTATATTTAAGAGTAATATTATATATAAAATAAAAAATAATATTAATTATTTTTAATTAAAAAAAGATGTTATATATATCTTATTTTAATAAAAATATATTCAAAATAATAAAAAAGTTATCTATTTCTCTAACTAATTATGTCACATCTTGCACCATAATTTTTACTCTTTAACTTATATTTGTGAAATTACTGACTTAAAATAAATAAATCCCTCTCCTATCCAAATTTAGACTGAAGCCAAGCAAACTCATCTCCAATGCTCCATTAATTTGGGCTCAATCCACCGACTTAATAGTTCGGCGGTTGGCTCATCCCTACTTGAATTCTGAATCGTACGCATCTAGCTAAGCATATGAAATTCACAAATATCTAATACCGTGTTAAAATCCACAAGAATTATAAACTTTTTAATACTAAAAAATAAACCCAATAGTCAGAGACAATTACACTTCTTATCAACTTTATCATAATATTGTATTTAATTAATGTATTGTTTTATAAAATAATAAAATATTTATAAAATAAATTTAAATTAAAAAATAATTAATATAAGTTAATTAGAAATTAGTACATAAAATAAAATCTGGTAAGAGATGGGGATTTCACCTACATGATTAAGGCCGAATTCACGAGACAAATTTTCTCAGTATTTAATATGAAATGCAAAGTACATGTGTGAATATCAAACTAGGTTTGTGGAACGCAACTTTCGTTACAAATTTGGTAAAATTTCAAATTGATTTTTAACTTCATTTTAAAAAACATATATTTTTATGTTATATAAAAAAACATTTTTTTATGTCATAATAAAAATAACATATGTGTATAAAATAGAGGGAGATTGACTATGAAATTTTATTTATGAAAGGGTTTATAATATTCAATTGAATCTAAAAGCTTTTCTTTGTTTTTATACTAAGTTTGTAGACTTAACACAAATTCATTTAGGATCGTGAGAAGAGGAGGTTTGAAGGAGAGTTTTAATCTTCTTCTTTTTTTTACATAAAAGTAAATTTTAATATTTTTTTTGGACTAAAATGTATATATATTTTTAAGTTATTACACTAAAGCGTTGACATTAAAAGTTATGTTTATGTCGAAAGTTATCAGATGAAAATCTTATTATTGAAAAATGTAATAAATTTTAGTGCCCTTCTCCCATTCTAAATAGGAGAGTTTTTAAGGTACTTTATTCCTCATTTTAGGTGTTACGTTTTTATAAAAAATACTTTGGACGTTGGTACTTGATACTACCTAATGATATTATTGGCAATGGGTTGTCAACATCAAATTAGGTGGAGCCAAACATCAAAATGAAGTTAGGATTTAAAGAATATGTCCATATAGATAATCATTTATTTAATCAGACGAAATAATGATATGTGAATAGATGACAATTGAGAATGAACAAGTGAATTAGAAATTGGGTGTGATTGTTGCCAATGTTACTCCAATGAGAATTAATCAAACAAATCTTATTTTACATTGTACTCTTATAATTCATCAAAACTAATAAATCTTTTGATCAAATTCAACATAACTTGGACTTAAACACATCTATCATATATAACTAGACTACCTATATAAATAAAACTTTGAAGGAAGTTAAGGAAGTCAATATCGAGCTCTTGGGATAATGCTTATATTGAATATTAGTCCTTAATTTAAGGAATAAAATAAGAAATTTAATTCAAGAAATAAAACAAAGAGTTTAATTCAAGGAGTAAAACAAAGAATCCTTAGTTCAAGGAGTAAAACAAGGAATCTTTAGTTCAAGGAGTAAAACAAGGAATCTTTAGTTCAAGGAGTAAAACAATGAATTCTTAATTTAAAGAGTAATCAAAGGAGTAAAATTTTCTTATATATAACTATACAATTATAATGAAAACATGAAGAAAATAATACAAACTAGAGAGTTCTTTTGTGTAGAGTTATTTCTTGTTTTTTCAACATGGTATCAAAACAAGAAAATTAACTTGCTTCCGCTTTATTATTATCTTAGCATCTTAAATCTTTGCAATGGCTGAAGACAAACCGTTAGGATCAGAAGCTGAAAATTTATCGGTGCTTTCCTTCATGAATATGCATGAGGTAGATGTCAACCCAAATCAAAGATTTAGCTCAGTCTTATTGAATGAATTTAATTACTTATCTTGGTCAAGAGTAATATCTCTAGCTCTAGGTGGAAGGTCCAAGTTGGGGTTCATAAATGGAAGCATCGAAGCACCTGATGTTTCCTCACCAACCTATGAATCCCGGCTTAGTAAGGATCAACTGGTTATGTCATGGCTCCTAAATTCCATGGAACGTAAATTAGTTGAAATATTCAGTTACTTTGAATCAGTATACCAACTATGGGAGATGGTCAAGGAAATGTATGGCAGTCAAAACAATGTTGCACGAGTTGGAAATATATCGTCCTCATACAACCGATGTAGCTCTGCTACGAAAGAGAGTGGAAGAAGATAAGATATTTCAACTTCTGTCCAGTCTCGATTAAATATATGAAGATATACGATGCCATATACTCATGAATATTGAACTTCCTTCCTTCCTTCACCAGTGTATGTGCTACAATTCAACGTGAAGAAGTAAGGAGGAAAGTCATGAATAATGATACAATGGCTAGTGCACCTAAGGCAAAAGCCTATCTAACCAACGAGAGGAAGTACAAAGGGAAGCATCCAAACTTGAAGTGTCAACACTGCAACTATACGGGTCATGTTAAGGACACATGTTGGATTCTACATCCAAAATTAAAACCTAATTTTATAAAGGATAAGGGTTTATAGAAAGTGAATCGTACTGCACACCGTGCAAATCATGTTTTTGCCTCTACCTCTAATGGGTTTGATCCATTGAAGAACTTCACAGCGAATCTAGTTGAACTTATGAATGAGTTTATGCTGTATCATCAAAGCAAGATAGGAGGAGCTAGAATTGATTGTGTAGATAGCATAGAAGAAGGAAACTCGACAACATTGCTAGGTAAGTTTGTGGGTTTCTTGGCAGATACAAAACTCATACCACAAGAGGAAATGCAAGGTATCATAAAAGCCTTTAAAACTTCTCTTAAAATAAATATGTTGCATGATTTTTAGGTTGTAGATTTAGATGCCACAGATTATATGACAAACCATGTGTCAAAGTCTCATAAGTTTGAAAAATTAGCAAATCCTTCTCAAGTTTCAATTGCAAATGGTGAGAATGTAAAGGTTTTAGAAAAGAAAAAAATAAAATTAATGTCAGATGAAATCGAGTCGGCGGTTTTATATGTACCTTCCTTTCCCTTCCAACTTATGTTTGTAAGAAAAATCACAAATACCTTGAATTTCTTAGCCATTTTTTCTCCTCACAATATCATTTTTCAAGATTGTGCCACCAAAAAGACGATTGGTGAAGGGTTTTACTTAGATGGTCTCTATTACATATCCAAGAGCAATCCCAGAAGGTTTCAAGTCAGGTTTAACCCTATCCAAGATAATCAATTGTGGCATCAACATTTAGCTTACCCTTCTCCACCAATTTTGTCAACTTTATTTCCAAACTTAGGAAATGATGCAATTGCATGTGAAACTTTCCACTTGTCTAAGGCCACTAGATTGCCTTTTAATTCTTCTTTGTCTAGGGCTAGTAAGTGTTTTGAACTAGTTCATTCAGATGTATGAGGACCAACTAATGAATCTTTTGAGGGTTATAAGTATTTTGTGATTTTTGTTGATGATTTCTCTCAAGTCACATGGTTATATCTTTTAAAGTCTAAGAATGAAGTTATGGAAGTATTTAAGGACTTTCATAACCTTGTTAAAAATCACTTCTCCTATAAAACTCAAACCTTAAGGTCTGACAATGGCACCGAATACATGTCCCATATCATGAAACAATATTTGAGCATTCATGGCATTATTCATCAAACAAGTTGTGTTGGCACACCTCAACAAAATGGTGTAGCTGAATGCAAAAACCGGGACTTACTTGAAAAAACTAGAGCATTAATGCTACAAATGAATCTACCAAAGAGATTCTGGTTCCAAGGGGTTATGACAATTGCTTACATCATCAAAAGATTACCTAGTCGAGTCTTGGATTTCAAGTCTCCCCTAGAGGTCGTGAAAGGAAGGGAAATTAACCTCTCACACCTTATAGTCTTTGACTGCATCTATTTTGTACATATTCGATCTCATCATCGAGATAAATTGGATCCTAGAGATGTTAAATGTATTTTTCTTGGTTATTCATCTACACAAAAGGGATATAAATGTTATGATCCCCAACTTAGGGGATTAATTGTGTCTAAAGATGTTTGATTTTATGAAACTAACCTTTTTTTCAGCAAGTCACATGAAACCACAAGTCAAGGGGATAACATCTTGGATGTGTTTCCATTACTAAGAATCAAACTTGAGGCTCCACAATAACAAGAACCCAACCATGTCAACATTGATGCATCTCTCACTGAAAGTAACAATGAAGGGTCTCGTCTTGATGGTACACTGCATGAAGATGGTGAAAATCAAGATGATCCTCACAATATGGTACAAGATGTGAATGAGTGTGAGATAACTCCTCCTGCTTCACGACGTAATCCAATGCGTGTTATGAAACCTCCCACAAGACTTCAAGACTTTGTCACCTACAAACCCACACATCCCATCTCAAATTATGTGTCATATAAGAGAGTGACACCAGCCCATGCCACATTCCTCGACACTATATCGAGTTACAATGAGCCTAAAAACTTTCATGAGGCCAAAAACCAAGAGGTATCGAAGGAAGTCATGCAAGAAGAACTTAAAGCCCTAGATCAACACAACACATGGAGCATCACCAAAATTCCAAAAGGCAAGAAAGTCGTGGGTTGCAAATGGATCTATAAGTTCAAATTCAAGTCAGATGGATCAATTGAGAGGTATAAAGCAAGATTGGTAGCTCGGGGATTCACTCAAACATTCGAGGTGGATTACAAAGAAACATTTGCACCTGTTGCAAAAATGAACACAGTAAGAGTGCTATTGTCTGTGGCTATAAACAAGGGATGGTTGATGTACTAAATGGATGTGAAGAATGCATTCTTGCATGGTGATCTCAAAGAAGAATTCTATATGAAATTGCCACCTAGGCATCCTCAAAGCAATGAACTGGATTTAGTGTGCAAATTGCACAAATCCATTTATGGTCTGAAACAGTCCCCACGAGCTTGGTATGCCAAGCTAATCTCAGTTCTCACTAGTGTTGGTTTCAAAAGCAGCAATGACGATTCCTCACTATTTGTTCGCATAGGAGCTATGGGCAAATTGGTTGTGCTGATTTATGTAGATGATCTGATAATTATAGGTAATAATGCTGACGAGATTTTCAACCTCAAACAGTCCCTCAGATAAAGGTTTGCAATTAAAGACCTTAGGATATTGAAGTACTTTCTTGGTATAGAAATGGAAACCTCGCACAAGGGACTCTTTCTTAACCAAAGGAAATATGTCCTAGATTTGCTCAAGGAAGCTAACATGAGCGATGCTAAACCAGCCATTACCCCTCTTGACAGCAAGCTCAAACCTAGCTTGAAGGGCACAACACTCACGGATATAAGTTATTACCAGCGACTGGTTGGTAAGTTGATCTACCTAACAATCACTAGACCTGACATCATATATTCTATAAGTATTGTGAGCCAATTCATGCACTCCCCGACACTTGAGCATTTGACCCTTGTTAAAAGGATCTTACGCTACTTAAAAGGATCAGTGGGTCATGGTATCATCATGAAGAAGAATGAAAACACACAAATCATGGGGTATTATGATGCCGATTGGGTAGGGAATGCAATTGATTGCAAGTCCACCACTGGCTACTGTACATTTGTCAGTGGAAACTTGGTCACATGGAAGAGTGAGAAGCAAACTGTCATCGCCAGATCAAGTGCTGAATTTGAGTATCGTGCAATGGCTTCAATTGTGTGTGAGTTCATGTGGCTTAAAGGTCTTCTGTGTGATTTAGGTGTTCCTACAACTCTTCCTATGTCCTTATTTTGTGACAATCAGGCAGCCATGCATATAGTCAAACCCAGTGTTTCACGAGAGGACGAAACACATTGAAGTTGATTGTCATTATATTCTTGAATAAGTTTCACTAAGCCTTTGACTTCTCATCAGTTTCAATGACTTTTGTCCAAGCTTGGATCCATAAACCTTTTGGATCCAACTTGAGGGGGAGTATTGGATATTAGTCCTTAATTCAAGGAATAAAATAAGGATCTTAATTTAAGGAATAAAACAAGAAGCTTAATTCAAGGAATAAAATAAGAAGCTTAATTCAAGGAATAAAACAAGTAGCTTAATTCAAGGAATAAAACAAGGAACTTAATTCAAGGAATAAAACAAGGAGCTTAATTCAAGGAATAAAACAAGGAGCTTAATTCAAGGAATAAAACAAGCAGCTTAATTCAAGGAGTAAAACAAGGAATCCTTAATTCAAGGAGTAAATCAAGGAATGCTTAATTTAAAGAGTAATTGAAGGAGTAAAATTTCCTTATATATAACTTTACAATTGTAATGAAAACATGAAGAAAATAATAGAAACTAGAGATCTCTTTTGTATAGAATTATTCTTTGTGTAGAGTTATTTCTTGTTTTTTCAACAAACTTTGAAATATTCTAGCCCATTTGAAGTCCAGCTCGTGAGAGCTTCTATGGTGATGATCTGGATTGATAAGGATACAGCTTATGGTTGGTGGGAAGAAGAAAAATCAATGGTTAGGTAAGAAGATAAGTGTATGGTTTAGATTGTTTTGGTAGGTTTATATTGTATGGCTTAGATTTATTAGTTGTTTCTATAAATACCTCTCAGTAGAAATGTAATAATCAAGTTAAAGAAATCAGAAACAAAAATTCAATAATTTCTGAGTGTTTCTGGAAAATTGTTCTTGAGTGTTCTTGAGTTTTCAGAGTTTTGATCCATAATTTTCCAACAAAGTGGTATCAGAGCTGTAGTTGGAAATATAAATATACACTATTGTATATCAAATCGGAGCTCTCGACGAGAAAAATCCGACGCCGTAAGAATCATCCCGATCGGAGTTTGGACGCGCCGCCACGATCCTCTGGAAGTTTATGCCAGAAAGTGAGTTAACTCACTGAGTCAGTCGAGTTGACTGAGCCGTGAGCCTGTTGACCGAGCTGCTGATCGAGCCGCTAAGCCATTTGACTGAGCCGTCGAGCCGAGTTGACCGAGCCATGAAGCCTGTTGACCGAGCTGCTGAAACAGTTCACCAAAAAGTTGATTTTGATCGTTGACTTTGACTGTTGACCAAAAAACATTAAGATTTTTCCGGAGTTCCTCCTAAGGTTTTTTGACGTTCTGAATCCATCTGTGCGATCAGAATTTACAAATTCTCACTATATTGAGAATTATGTCAAGTGGAGATATGTCATCGTTTCAAGTCCCGACACTCAACAACGATAACTATGATAATTGGAGTATCAAGATGAAGGCTCTTTTGGGTACACATGATGTGTGGGAAGTCATAGAGAAAGGCTTAAGTGAGCCAGACGATGAAACTACTCTAACGCAAGTGTAAAAAGAATCTTTGAAGGATTTGAGAAAGAGAGACAAGAAAGCCCTCTTTCTTATCTATCAAGCCTTAAATGATGATGGGTTTGAGAAAATTTCAGATGCAACATCTTCCAAAGTAGCGTGGAATAAGCTTCAAATTTCTTTCAAAGGAGCCGAGAAAGTGAAGAAGGTTCATCTCCAAACACTAAGAGGTGAGTTTGAATCTCTACATATGAAAGCTTCCGAATCTATTTCTGATTATTTCTCGAGAGTCGCAGTTATTTCTAATCAATTAAAAAGAAACGGTGAGATGTTAGGAGATGTTAGAATAATGGAAAAGATACTTCGTTCATTATATTCCAAATTTGAACACATCGTCGTGACGATTGAGGAAACAAAAGATTTGGAAGAAATGACCATTGATGAACTCAATGGGTCATTATAAGCATATGAAGAAAAGCATAAGAAGAAGTAAGGGATCACTGAGCAACTCTTCAAGATGCAATTCAAAGATAAGCATGAAAGCCAAGGTAATGACAGAAACCAACGTGGCCGAGGTAGAGATAAAGGTCGTGGACGAGGTTGGAATTACAACAACAATTCCAACAACTTTGAGAGAGTAGAAAGCTCAACACAAAGTCGAGGAAGAGGTAATATGTACTCAAGGTATGACAAATCTCAAGTTCAATGCTATAATTGTCAGAAATTTGGACATTATGCTTCAGAATGTAGAACTCTCAATAATAGAGTAGATGAGAAAATCAACTACATAGAGGAGAAGACCGATGAGAAAGAAACTCTTTTTCTAGCACGGAAGGAGGGTGCTAGTAGTCAACCAAATGCCTGGTATCTTGAAAGCGGTGCAAGAAACCATATGTGTGGAAGGAAAGACATGTTCGTGGAACTAGATGAGTTAGTAAGTGGAAATGTCTCATTTGGAGATGATTCAAACGTAGCAGTGAAAGGAAGAGGTAATATTCTTATTCATTTGAAAGATGGGAAACATCAATTTATTTCCAATGTTTACTATGTCCCAAATATGAAAAGTAACATCTTAAGTTTAGGACAATTGTTAGAGAAAGGTTATGATATTCATATGAAGGATTATAATCTTTCTATAAAAGATTATAAGAATAACCTCATTGCTAACGTACCGATGTCAAAGAATGGAATGTTCTTGATCAACATACAAAATGACATTGCAAAGTGTCTGAAAGCCTGCTATAAAGATGCATCGTGGCTATGACATCTTCGATTTGGACCTCTCAATTTTGGAGGATTGGAGCTGTTGTCTAAGAAGGAGATGGTGAAGGGACTACCTTGTATTAACCATCCTGATCAACTTTGTGAAGGGTGCCTACTCGGAAAGCAATTCCGAAAAAGCTTTCCAAATGAGTCAAACTCAAGAGCCAAGAAGCCACTGAAGCTAATCCATAATGATGTATGCGAACCGATCAAGCCTAGCTCTCTCAGTAACAGTAACTATTTTCTTCTTTTTATTGATGATTTTTCAAGAAACACTTGGGTATATTTCTTGAAACAGAAATCAGAAGTTTTTGAAGTATTCAAAAGGTTCAAAGCTACAGTGGAGAGAGAAAGCGGTAGAAAAATCAAAGCCATGAGATCAGACCGAGGTGGAGAATTTACATCCAAGGAGTTTCAAGAGTTCTGGGAAGCAAATGGAATTCATAGATCTTTAACAGTGCCAAGATCCCCCCAACAGAATGGTGTAGCTGAAAGAAAGAACCGAACAATCCTCAATATGGCACGAAGCATGCTCAAAAGTAAGAAACTACCCAAAGAGTTTTGGGCAGAAGTAGTAGCATGTGTAATTTACTTGTCAAACCGATCTCCAACAAGAAGTGTATGGGAAAAGACACCGCAAGAGGCATGGATCGGAAGAAAGCCTGGTATTTCCCACCTAAGAGTCTTTGGAAGTATAGCCCATGTTCATGTACCGGATGAGAGAAGAACGAAACTTGATGATAAAAGCGAGAGTTTTATCTTCATCGGTTATGATGCTAATTCAAAGGGCTATAAATTGTACAACCCACACAATAAGAAGATTGTGATTAGTCGAGATGTGGTATTCGACGAAGAAGAAGAATGGGATTTTAACTCTCATGTAGATAACTTCAATTTCTTTCCTCAGTTTAAAGAAGATGAGCAGACAATGAGGGAGCAATCTGTAGAAATTCAACAAGAGCCAACGACTCCACCTACTTCACCAATGCCAACCACTCATGAAGATCCATCATCATCTTCAAGTGGAAGTGAAAGAGTCGTGACATGTACATGAAATCTCCAAGATCTTTATAAGGTAACAGAACGTCAAGATAATCTTACCTTATTTTGTCTCTTTGCTGATTGTGAACCAGTAAGCTTTCAAGAAGTTGTACAAGAGAAGAAGTGGAGAGATGCGATGGACGAAGAAATTAATGCAATAGAGAAGAACGACACATGGGAACCTGTTTCACTTCCCAAAGGGCATAAGGCAATAGGTGTCAAATGGGTGTACAAGACAAAGAGGAATGCTAAGGGAGAGATTGAAAGACACAAGGCGAGGCTAGTAGCAAAAGGATATAGTCAAAAGGCTGGAATTGACTATGATGAGGTATTTGCTCCTGTTGCTCGATTAGAAACTATAAGACTAATCATTTCTTTGGCAGCTCAAAATAAGTGGAAGATACATCAAATGGATGTAAAATCTGCTTTTCTAAACGGAGTCCTTGAAGAAGAAGTCTACATTAAGCAACCATCAGGCTATGAAGCAAAAGGTCACAAAGACAAGGTATTGAAGTTGAAGAAAGCTCTTTATGGGTTAAAGCAAGCACCAAGAGCATGGAATAACCGCATCGACAAGTACTTTCTGGAGAACAACTTCACCAAGTGTCCCTATGAATATTCACTCTACGTCAAGATTGAAGATGGCGATATTCTAATCACTTGTCTATACGTAGATGATCTCATCTTCACTGGAAGTAATCCGAAGCTATTTGAAGATTTTAAGAAGGTGATGACCCGAGATTTTGAAATGACAGATATCGAGTTAATGGCATACTACCTTGGAATTGAAGTAAAGAAAAAGGAAGAAGGCATTTTCATCTCTCAAGAAAGCTATGCAAAGGAGATACTAAAGAAGTTCAAGATGAACGATTGCAAGCCGATCAACACACCAGTGGAATGTGGAATCAAACTATCCAAGCATGAAGATGGTGAAAATGTGAATCCAACATTTTTCAAAAGTTTAGTTGGAAGTCTGCGTTATCTCACGTGCATAAGGCCTGACATCCTGTATGTCGTTGGATTGATTAGCCGCTATATGGAGAAACCGACAATCACCCATTTCAAAGCTGTAAAAAGAATCCTACGCTATCTAAAAGGTACAATTAATTTTAACTTGTTCTATTCAGCTTCTAATGATTACAAGCTTGTTGGATATAGTGATAGCGATTTTGGTGGAGATATAGACGATCGAAAAAGCACTTCCGGATTTGTGTTTTTCATGGGAGATACTGTTTTTACATGGATGTCGAAAAAGCAACCGATTGTCACCTTGTCTAGCTATGAAGCAGAATATATAACAGCTACTTCAAGTGTTTGCCATGCAATTTGGCTGAGAAACTTGTTAAAGGAGCTAAGTTTGACACAAGAAGAGCCAACCAAAATTTGTGTCGATAACAAGTCAACCATTGCCTTAGCCAAAAATCCTGTTTTTCATGATCGAAGCAAACACATAGATACTCGATATCATTACATCAGGAAGTGCATCACAAGAAAGGATGTACAACTCGAGTATGTAAAATCACAAGATCAAATTGCCGACATTTTCACTAAACCGCTCAAGCAAGAAGACTTTGTTAGATTGAGAAATTTGCTCGGCATCATAAAACAAGTTTAAGGGGGAGTATTGGTTTGTAAACTTGTTTACAAGCCCAAAGAAATCAAAAACAAACTTTGAAATATTCTAGCCCATTTGAAGTCCAGCTCGTGGAAGCTTCTATGGTGATGATCTGGATTGATAAGGATATAGCTCATGGTTGGTGGGAAAAAGAAAAATCAATGGGTTAGGTAAGAAGATAAGTGTATGGTTTAGATTATTTTGGTAGGTTTATATTGTATGGCTTAGATTTATTAGTTGTTTCTATAAATATAATAATCAAGTTAAAGAAATGAGAAACAAAAATTCAATAATTTCTGAGTATTTTTGAAAAATTGTTCTTGAATGTTCTTGAGTTTTCAGAGTTTTGATCCATAATTTTCCAACAGATTTAGTTCTACTAGCCATGGGTTTCCTTGGTCCTGAGTTGGTCGGTATGCATGCCTTTTGTCTTTAGTAGTCATCCAACAACGTTATGAAACTTCAAGATTAAAATAAATAAACAAAATCAAATATTTTCAAATCTATAATTGCTTGTCCCTTTCAAATGCACGGTACTCTCACAGAAACGGTGTATGGTTAACTCTTATTTATAGACTGTAGCATAGAAATTGGGGTTGGAGTGTGACAAACGATCGAACATAAAGGCTGGGCGGTTCTCCACGAGTGTGGTTGGAGTGTTTGCTGCTGGGACTGTCCTCGTGGTCAATCCCTGGTTGTATGGACAAATTTGGAACTAGTACTCAAAACATAATTTAGCCAATACGTAAAGAAAACCTTTTAGTACATTGTATATAACAGAGCGAAACAAATGAATTTATTTCCAAATGCATTCATGGAGTAATCACAATTTGTTTGCTTGTCATAGACCACAACAAATTAAACGACCGAAGAAGAAACAAAAGGTTCTTTCTTTGCTCCTCTGCCGAGAGACCTCATGAAAATGGAACTTTTATTTTAATTTTTTTTTGTAATAACACGTAAAGACCTAATGGTAAAACCCAATTTGTAGGCTTCATTTTCTCCAACCAAAATCAACTTAATTTTCAATATTCAATTATTTCAGAGGAAGCTCAACCAGGAAAATGGAAACTTTTGATGAAAAAGGATATTGATGTCCAGTGGTTTAATTAAAAAAAACTTATGTACATTAATAAAGAAAGCATTTTTATGACAAATGTCAATTTTTTTTATTTTGTTTCACACTTTCACAAATAAATGGTAATTTAAAAGAATATATATATATATTAACTCACCAAAATAGCTTCTATTTTCCTATTAGAAACAGAGGTACATTTGGGTTGGAATGAAGCCTTTCCTCTTTCCTCCCACACTAGGGTTTAAGTGTGCTGCCAGAACATCTAACGTTAAAGTACTTTTTTGATTGATATTTTTAATTGTTGTTGCTTTTTAAGTTTGTGAACTTATAACTTATAAATTAATACATATTTAAATTTGTATTACTATAATATAAACAATTTAATGTTTTTTACTACAACTAGTTTGGATATGTACAGAGAGGAAGATTACGTTAATAAAATATTAACGAATCAAATTTTTAAATATATTTGAAAAATAAGCATCGATTATTGTTATCACAGTTTAAGATGTTTTTTTTATAAGATTTATTTAAAATTATATTTATTATTTAATTTAAAAAAATTAAAATTTTAAGATAAAAATTATAAATATATTATTTAAAATATTAATATTATCTTTAAAGAAAAATAGTTAAATTTTAATCAATATCTATGATTTTCATTTTCCATGTAACTTACCCCTAAATAATATTTAAACCCAATTTTCAAATTTTTTTTAAGAAGCTTAAGAATTTCACTAATCCAATTTTATTTTCTCTCTTAAATTTCACTCAACTCATTGGATAAAGATCAAATTTAAGCGTTAAATCAAGTCTTACACAAATCCAACAAATTATTTTTATTTATTTTTTGTTAAACAAAAAAGTAGAGAAAATTAGAAATGAGACCTAAGAATGAAAATTTATGATGTCTCTCCGGAAATTTAATTCATGGAATTATTTGAAAAACATGGCTTCCTCCCCCCATATTTTCCTTCAAGTGTACTCTTTCTTGCTTATCACTACCCGTCTCTGAAATCTGTCATTAGAAATGTGATTTTTTTTTCAGATTTTATTATTCATATTATCCAATAAAGATCAAAAATAAAAATAAAAGGGAAGGGAAGGGAAAAGTGACCACTTGTCCTTGAAGGCTTTACTTATTTACAAAATGGTCTCCAACGAGTGGTCCAAAAACTCTAAAAATTACTCAGATTAATAATTACTTTGCGTCCCTTCTTACAAAATATAAAATATAAGTGTACTAATAAAGTTATTTATTTTTAAAAATATATTTAAATTAATATATATTTTATAATAATTTATTAAAGAATATATTTATTTTTTATCTTATATTTTATATTAATACTTCATTTAAAATATTGATATTATTTTTTAAAAAATTATCAATATTCTATTATTTAAAATTAATAAATATATATTAGTATTATTTAAAATTAATAAGCATATATTAATGTTTGTTCTCAATTGACATTATTTCACAATTCTTAAACATAATTTGTGAAATTTGATAAATATATAGTGATATTTTAGTATTTATTAATATGGAAGAAAAAAGTTAAAAAAATAATAACATTAATAAGAAATAAAAAATAAAGGAGATATAAGTGTATTTTGATCACAATATATAATTTTGATATTATTAAGGAGAAGATATAAAAATATGTTTAATTAAGTTCCAAATGCTGAAGATATATAGAGGTCACCAAGAAGTAAGGAGGTCTCTCTCTCTCTCAAAATCAAAATTCAAAAACATGAGAATGGATTATAATGTAAGATTATCCATGTTGTTACGAGTTAACGCCCTTGTTGTTGTATTCATGCTACTCCATCAAACTTGCTTGGGGAAGCATAATCATCTTTGTCCTGCTTCATCTTGTGGAAATATCCCCAATATTAGCTATCCTTTCCGGCTTACAACTGATCCAGAATACTGTGGAGTGAAGGAATTTCCCCTCTCATGTGAGAACAACCAGAGTGTAGTTTTGTACCAAGAAGACCTAAAGTACTACGTTCAGGCAATCAATTACAATAACCACACCTTCCATATTCGGAATTCCAACCTTGAAAAGGATAATATCCCCTTGTTTGATCCATATATTATTAGTTCGAATTATTACCCTCTATTTTTTTCCTATATCTCATCACAGCTTATGATTTTAGTGAGCTGTGAAAGTGCAGTGAATTTATCTTCTCATTACCGAGATGATATAATATTTGTTCCTTATAATTGCAATAACAATACAATGAGTGATTCCAAATTAGGCCATCACAGTTCATATCTCATGTTGGGTGCCAACCCATATGTCTCTGACGTACCAGACTTGTGCCACATAGAGATGATGGTAAGGACTTCATCGCCGGGAATATCGATGCGAAACAACAAACAACACAGTTCTATTTCCTGCAGTGAATTCCACAAAGCCATGCTTTATGGGGTTGAGATCTCCTGGGAAGCTCTTTTGAGGCGTAGGTTTTATTATCAAATAGTCTCCAACAGTAAGGGTCTTACTCTGTTAAAAAAAAAATTAAGAAATTTACGTCCTCCCCTCCAGCGATTTTGAATCACATTTTGTTTGTTTTTCCTGCAGTTAATTACCACCTCCGGAGAATCGGTGAGTTTTACGTGCCTTACTGTTTCTTTTAAGTCTAAAGCATTAGTTTTATGATGATTGGGCAACTGATGTTCTTTAGCTTTTCTTAATTTATTTACAGTAATGTCCCTTTGTAATTATAACACTATTAAAGAAAATATATATATACTGCAATTAAGCTGATATGTTTATTTCTTTGTACGATGCAGGAATCATTAGTTATATTATTGACTGTGGAGGTTAGTTTCCTGCAGATTTAATTTATTTTTTATTGGGCAGTAATGTTACTTGCATCAAGAGCCTTATTACGTCATATAATTTATTCTATGCCCAATTTATCAATAACATTTTGTATGTTTCTTCTGCAGCTATAATTGCGTCCTTTATGGGAACTAACAACATTTTAATTAGTAAGAATATAGATGCCTTATTGGATATTGTATCATATATATGAGAGATTTCATTTCTAGAAACATAAAAAATACTGATTGAATATACTTTTTGAACAAAATTGCTCAAAACCCAATTTGTTAATCATATTCATGCTTTTCATGCAGACACTATTCTCTACTTTGTATGCACTGGATCCATGTTAATTAGTAAGAACTTACATGCCTTATTGTCAGATAAGAAAAGTTTCACTCTAATAATTTTATAATGATCTATCAACTCATAATCTTTAACTTTTCTTAATTTATTTGACAGTAACGTTCCTTGTATTAAGAGCTTTACTAGCGGCACCATGTGTAATTGCATTCTTGATTTATAAATGGGAAAGGAGGCATTTGTCGATGTTCCCTGCCATTGAAGAATTCTTGGAGACCAATAACAACTTCTTGCCTATAAGGTACAACTATTCAGACATAAAAAAGATAACAACAAATTTCAAAGACAAATTAGGAGAAGGTGGTTATGGTTATGTTTTTAAGGGAAAATTACGCAGCGGTGGTCTTGTCGCCGTCAAGATCCTGAGTAAATCTAAGACTAATGGCCAAGATTTCATCAATGAGGTATCTACTATTGGAAGGATTCATCATGTTAATGTGGTTCGACTAGTTGGTTTCTGTATCGAGGGATCAAAACGTGCTCTTGTGTATGACTTAATGTCTAATGGATCTCTTGATAAATACATCTCTTCTAATTCTAAGGAGGTAATAGTCAACTCGTTAAGCTACAAGGCAATGTTTGATATTTCACTTGGAGTGGCATCTGGTATTGATTATCTTCATGGTGGATGTCACATGCAAATTCTACATTTTGATATTAAGCCTCACAATGTTCTTTTAGATGAAAATTTTGTTCCTAAGATTTCAGATTTTGGGTTAGCTAGATTATGTCCTTTAGAAACTAACATTGTGTTTATGACAGCTGCAAGAGGAACCCTCGGATACATAGCACCAGAATTATTTTACAAAAATATTGGGGGTGTTTCCTTTAAAGCTGATGTTTATAGCTTTGGAAAGTTGTTAATGGAAATGGCAAGTAAAAGGAAAAACTTGAATGTAACCACAGAGCATTCAAACAAAATTTATTTTCCTTTATGGGTTTATGATCAACTTTGTGAAGGAAACAACATAGAATTGGGAGATGATGTCACCGAAGAAGAATCCAAACTTGTAAAGAAGATGATTATAGTGGCACTTTGGTGTATACAATTGAAACCGAGTGATAGACCTTCAATGAAAAAAGTCATAGAGATGCTTGAAGGAAGATTTGAAAGCCTAAGCATTCCACCCAAGCTATTATTGTATCCTTCACAAAGGAACAATCTATTAGAGAGTGTTGAGAATATGTCTTCTACTTTAGAGAGCTCCTCCACACTTTTGGAGTTTGACTCCTCTGAGATCAGTTTGATTGAAAATGAAAATTAAAAAGTAGTACCTACAAAGAAGTTCATTTTTGCAATTAATTCGTCTTTAATTATATTAGTTACACACTATTACATGTAACAATTTTTTGTAATATTACAGTTTTACTAGTCATTAATAAATATTAGAAATGAAATATTTATTATACTACTCGTATTATTAATTTTCATTAAAGCAGTAAAAATAATTAGAAAAATTTCAAAGCATTATTGGATGCGTTATGGTCCTTTTGAAAACAATTACAATGAATATAAACAAGTTCGAATTGATGTCAAGAAAGGTAGATGAACACTGTAAGGTAGCATTTAGATGTGTCAAATAAATTAAATTGATCCAACATTCATAAGTTCGACTCACATTTAGTGAAGTACAATAGCTCAACTCATCTTATTTAAATTTTATATAAGTTAAGTTCACCTCATGTCAACTCAATTTAATTTTAAATGAGTTAAATTGAGTAATTTATGAACATGCTCATTTACCCTTTTAAAAAAATAAAAAAATATTTATAATTTTTTTTAAAATAAAAATATTATATTTTAATTACATTTTTTAAAAAACAAAAAATAATTTTTTAATTACACTTTTTCATAATTACATTATTATAATTATGAAAATTATATCATTAATAAAGATATTTTTGTTAAAAGAATTCACAAGTTGCTCATGAGTTAGGTTTTTTCAGCTCATCTCATTGTATGAGTCTTAAATGAGTTGCATAGAACTTCTTATTTGACACTATTAGTACCACGCAAGCTTGAGTGTATCTATTTTGATTAATTTTTCTCAGTTGACTCTTGACTTTATAAAGCAAGAACAAAAGACATTTTAATTTATCTCGATGGAAAAATTATTCATTACAATTAGAGTAAGTGATGATATGATATTTTAGGCCAAAAAGAAAAAGAAAAATATAAGATTAGTGTTTTTTTTAAAACAACTCAATATTTGATAAAGAAAACAAGCAATGTGATTGATTGAAGTATACTCCATAAAACTAAATAACACATCCATTTCCATGTTATATGTATTATATTAATTAGAAGTTTCACATGCATGTCTATCAAATTATATTGATGTAACAAAAGAGAGAGAACAACTTCGTGAAAGCTTGTAATTTATAAAAAAAGAGGAGAACCAAGCCTTTTAGAATATTTTGTTGGACATCAATGATTAATAGAATAAAAACCACAAGAAAGTATGACTATTATACTAAGACAAACTAGTCATAGAAAAAAATGAAGTCTTTAATTTTCAGAACCAGATTTAGTAAGAGAAAATTTGTTTTGTTCGTAAGTCATCACCAAGTCTTTTAGCAAGAGATAAGGTTTGGATTTTGCGTCCCTTCTTTTCAAAAATATCATATGAACAGCTTCGTGGAAGCTTGTATTTTATAAAGAAAAAAGCAAAATTCACATTTTGGGCACCATATCTTTGAACTTTCTTTCTTGCATTTATACGAGAAGAGTAGCTTCATCCAAATTAAAAATTTGAATTTGTAAATTTGAATGACCAAGACTTTTAAAGTTGAACTCTACATTTTTGTGTTTCTTGCATTTTCAGTTTAATAGCAATATCAACTTTTAACAACTGCACAAACCCTTGAGCCATTTTTTCGTGTCTAGCCACGGTTTAAAGCAATTGCTACATAATAGGAAGGAGTTGTCACAAAATATTTTTATATATTATATTAGATTTAATAAGTTCTTTTAACAAAAAATTAAATATTTTATTTAATAAATTAAATATATTTATGTACAACATTGAAATAATGTGTTTTGATCCTTTACATTGCTAAAATATATTAATAGTTTAATTTAAATGGTGAAATAATGTGAAATTTTATTATGAATTCCTTAATGTATTAAGAAAAATATGTGATTGTTATAATATTAATACATAGTGGATTCAAATGAGTAGCTCAATTTTTTGAGTAGATGAGTTGAAAATTCTTACTTTATTTAGCTTATGAGTTAGTTCACCTAATTCATCGTGGCTTGAGAGTTCATCAAAAAATTGAAAAATATATTTTTATTTAACTTAAGTTACTTGAATTATATAATTAATTATATATACTTACCAATTTGTAAATTCAATACAATTTGATCAATCATCAACAATCAAATCATCATATAAGTTACTTGAAAGATATTATGATTAAAAATTTAAAAGACATAAAGAAATTCAAAAGCAAATTTCTAAGAAGTTAATGAGTACAAAGTGCAGGCATAACTTGAAGGTGTAAACTAATCACATGTCTTTATTATTTTCATCTTATTATATTACTTATATTATTAATTTTTCATTAAAGCACTAATAATAATTAACATAATTTTCAAAGCACCATTAAATGTGTCATGGTCCATTTAAAAGAAATTACAATAAATATAAACAATGGATGTTTTGTATACTCTAAAGTTTAGGAGGAACTTAGTCTCACATTATCTTCTCAATAAGATTGGGTTTACTCAAATAATTGAGTTTGATTTGTATACAATTACTAAAAATAATATTTTTATTGAAAAATGGTATGTTATTGATAGTATGTTTAAATTGAATGTTGAAATGAATAAAATTTCTTCTTCTGTTTATATATTGTGTTCTTTTAATACTTGATATGCTAGAATTTTCCACGTTAATAAATGCGTAATTAAGAACATGAGTAGCTTAGACTTATACCTAATCTATCCTTGAATGATTTTGAAAAATGTGAATTTTGTAGTCAAGCTAAAATTACTAAAACCTCACATAAATCAGTAGTTAGAGAATCTAAACCATTTGATTTAATTCACTATGATATTTGTGAACTAGATAGTGTTTTAATTAGAAATAAAAAAATTCTATTTTATTACTTTTATTGATGACTATTCTGACTACACTTTTGTGTATTTAATGAAAAATAAAAGTGAAGTATTCGATATGTTTAAAATATTTTTGACTAAAGTTGAAAACCAACTTAATCGAAAAATGAAAAGATTTCAAATTGATAGAGGTACTGAATATGTTTTAGTAATTTCAATGATTTTTATAAAACAAATGGAATCATTCATGAAAGAACTACACCATATTCTCCTGAAATGAATGGCAAAAATAAAAAAAATTAGAACTTTTACTTAATTAGTTGTGTCTATTTTATTGAATTTTGATATTGCTTCTTATTGGTAAGGAGAAATTTTATTAACTGTTTGTTATGTTCTTAATATAGTTCCTAAATCTACAAATAAAACTTCTCCTTATGAAATTTTGAAAAAAATAAGAAACCTAACTTGTCTAATTTTAAAACATAGGGTTATTTAGCATATGTTCGTATTCCTGATCCTAAAAGAAATAAACTTACTAGTAGATCTTATGAATGTTTATTTCTTGGATATGCTAAGAATAGTAAAGCTTATTGATTCTTTGACTTGAATGATCATGTTATTATAGAATCAAATGAAGCTGATGTTTAAATTGAATAACAGTGAGGTTCAACTTTTAGTGATCTTCTTATAATTAGAACTAATGAACTAAATATGGAATTAGATTTTGAACCTAGGAGAAGTAAATGAGTTCGAACCACCAAAGATTATAGGTCTAACTTGTATGCTTATATTTTAGAGGAAGATCCCCATGTTTTAGGTTTAAGAAGATCAATATAGTTATGGGTCTGAACTAAATGGACTCTCTTAAATAAAATAAAACTTAGCATTTAGTTGATTTACCCCCAAGTTGTAAGACAATAAGTTGTAATGGATATTTAAGAAAGAATTGAAACCTGATAATAGTGTTAAAAATATAAAGCCCATCTTGTAGCCAAAGGATATGGGCAAAAAAATGTAGATTTCTTTGATATTTTTTCACCTATTTCTACAATAACTTCTATTCGTATTTTATTTTCTCTTACTACTATTCATGATCTTGTAGTGCACCAAATAGATGTGAAAAAAGTTTTTTGAATAATGATTTAGAATAAGAGATTTACATGGACCAACCTGAGGGCTTTATTGTCCCCGGTCAAGAAAATAAAGTTTACAAATTAGATAAATCTCTCTATGGTTTAAAATAAGCATCTAAAAATTGAAATGAAAAATTTGATAATCTTGTTATATTACATGGTTTCAAAGTGAATGAAAGTGACAAATATATTTTGTATTATTATATGTATGTATATGGATAACTTGCTTATTTTTGGTTCAAATATTCATATTGTGAATAATGTAAAAAATTTATTGAATGCTAATTTTGATATGAAAGATCTCGGAGAAGTGTAATTTTTGAAATAAAGATTACTAGGTCTGAAAAGAGATTTTCTTTAAATCAATCTCATTATATTGAGAAAATCTTAGAGAAATATAATTAATTTAACTACAAACTTGCATGTGCTCCTTATGATCCTAGTGTAAATTTGCTAAAGAACACAAAAGAAGGTGTTAGATAAACTGAGTATGCAAGCATTATTGGTAGCTTACATTCATATGATACCTTAAAAGGACTATGAATCTTGGATTACATTATCAGAGGTTTTTTGCTATCCTAGAAGGATACAATGATGTTGATTGGAACACCCTTTTAAAAGACTCTAAATTTAGCAACCAACGGCTAAATATTTAACATAGTTGGTGGAGTCATTTTCTATAAGTCTAAGGAATAAATTATTTTGGCTCAATCTACAATGAACTCTAAGATGATAGCACTAACTACTAGTGAGGAATCAGACTGGTTAGAAGTCTATTAGTTGAGATCCCTTTATGGGAAAGACCGATTCTAGCTATCTTGATCAATGACGATAGTACCACGGCTATTGCAAAGATTTATAACATTTATTACAACGACAAGAGATGGCAGATACATCGGAAGCACAATCCTATTAGAGAATTTCTCTCTACAGGAGTTGGTAGAGTAGATGATGTACGTATTGATAATAACTTGGCTAATCCTTTGAAGAAAGTACTAGCTAGAGTGAAGGTTTTCAAAACCTCTAAAAGAATTGGACAGCCTTTAGAGTGATGAGTTACTCATGATGGCAACTTAAATTATTGACTAGAGATCCCAAGAAATAAGTTTAATAGGTAATAACAAATCATGAAGTGATATGAAATGAATCATGCTATTTTAAGTTATATTTCATATTATTATAAGCATGAAATCCTGAAGTGATAGAAGGATGAGTTAAGTATTAACTCTTAATGAGTTCTATATTCTCTGTGGAGTGGAGTCGAATACATAGCTACAAGAGTACTCTTCATAGACTCACCTATGTGAATGTGAAAGTGTGTTAATCTTCTATGAAATTTTTATGCAAATTTATTAGAGCATTCAGTATACTGAGATAGACATGCATAGTCGTAAAGCATGGACTTTATGAACTACACCTTGGAAATGTTGTATGTGTAATGTTGTTAGAAATAGTGCTCAAAACTACGAGTTACTCTAGTATATTCTAAAGCATCCTCACTATACAAAGGTTCAAGTTGATATATATCTTTTGTTTATACACAATCCTATATTTTGATTAGTTGTTCGATGAAAACTATTTTAAAAAAAATTCAAGTGGGTCATTGTTGAAAATAAATGTGAATTTTAAAAAATAATAGGGAGAGAAAAAGTGCCCATAAGGTTCCAAATAATTTTTCTTTAATTATGTTAGTTATACACTCCTACATGAAACAATTTTTTGTAATATTGTATTTTTTCTAGCCTTAAAAAAATATTTAGAAATGGAACTTGTATTATACTACTCATATTAAGAATTTTTCATTAAAACACTAAAAATAGTGAGGAAATTTTGTAAAACACCATTAAATGTGTTGTGTCATTTTGAAAGCAATTAAAATGAATATAAGCAAGAAATAATTTCAAATTTAACCTAAAAGTCTTAATACGTTTTGTGGAAAAAATGGAAAAATTCTTTTCATTCTTATCCATGCATTTTAGCTTTAATTAGTATCAAGGTAGATGAACAGTGTAAGGTAACATTTAAATGTGTCAAATGAGTTGAGTTGGTCCAACATGCATATATTCAACTCATCTTAGGTGAACTATAGCTCAACTTATCTCATCTAAATTTTATGTAAGTCAAACTCAACTCAACTTTGCTCAACTCACTTTTAAATGAATTAAACTAACTTATTAAGTGACATATTTACCCTTTTAAATAATAAAACAAAAAATAAAAATGTATTTATAATTTTGTTTAAAAACAAAAATGTTAGAAAAAATATTATTTTTTGATTACATTTTCGTAAAAAATTGTAACTTTTAATTGTAATTTTTCATAATGATATTATTATAATAGTGAAAATTATATCATTAACAAAAATATTTTACTAAATGAATTCCCCTTAAATTAGGTGAGTTAGCTTATTTAAGCTAGGTCTTTTGAACTAACTCATTGTATCGACATTAAATGAGTTGTGCGCTCATTTGATGCCATTAATATCAAGCAAGCTTGTTTGAATCTATTTTGCTCAATTTTTCTTAGTTGACTCATGACTTTATAAAGTAAGAACAAAAGACATTTCAATTTATCTATATAGAGAAATTATTCATTGAAATTAGAATAAGTGGTGATATGGTAGTAATTAGTATAAAATATACTTTAAAATAATGAATAACACATCTACTTCTATATTATATGCATTATTATTAATTAGAAGGTCTACATATCTATCAAATTATGTTGATGTTACAAAAGATAAAGAACAACTTGATGAAAACATGTAATTTATAAATAATAAAAAAGGAGAACCAAATCTTTAAGATATTTGATGCACAACAATAATAAATATAATAGAAACCATAAGAAAAGTATGCCAACTACATCAAGACAAACTAGTCATAGAAAATGATGAAGACTGAGAAAACTAACACTGAGAAAAATATTTCTTTAATTTTCAACACCATATAGCTTGAAGTTGCAACCATTTGTAGATGTCTATCTCAATGATTGTTGATATGTTACAAGAGAAAGCAAGGTTTGGTCCCTTTTTTGTATAAATATCATAAGAGATGTCTCGTTAAAGTTTGTAATTTCTAATGCTGAATGATCAAGAAATCTAACCTAAACTTAAGTACATTTAAGTCATGTTTAATTTGAATAATAAAAATATAATTAGAATAAAAATAATAATATGAATTTAATTTAATAAAAATAATAGTACTATTACAATGTTAATTTGTTTGAACAATGAGATTAAAACAAATGATATAACTTTAGAATATGTAGTAAAGTTAATCCCATCAAAAATCTAAGCTATTACAAGAATAACAAACAATTATTTTATACCACCTCCATCTCTATATTATATGTCATTATTATTAATTAGAACGCCCACGTATGTATCAAATTATGTTGATGTTGAAAGAGAGAAAGAACAACTTCATAAACACTTATAATTTATAAAGAAAAAGTAGAACTAAGTCTTTACTATATTTGTTTCACATCATTATTGGTTAATAGAATGAGAATCACACAAAAAGTATGCTCACTAAGACAAACTAATCATATAGAAAATGAAGAAGACATAGAACTAACATTTCTAATCCCAAAAGTTTAGTCCAATCAATTGAATCTTTGATACCATATTAAAGTCTACAAGAATTATTAACCTTTTAATCCCAAAAGGTTAACCCAATGGGTGAAGACAACTACACTCTTTATAAATTCTATCATAATATTATACTTAAAAAATATATTATTTTATAAAAGAATAAAATATTGACAAAATAAATTTAAATTATAAAATAATTAATATAACTTAATTAGAAATCATTACATAAAATAAAATCTAATATGAGATGGGGATTTCACCTACATGATTAAAGGGCGAATTCACAAAACAAATTTTCTAGTGTTTAATATGAAATGCAAAGTCCTTATGTGAACATTAAACTAGGTGAGTAGAAGGCATCTTTCATTACAAATTGAATAAAAGTTTAAACTGATTTTTAAATTATTTATTTATTCATGCGCTTGAATTTTTAACTTTATTTTAAAAAATATATGTTTTTATGTTATATATAAAAAATATATATGTGCATTTATGAATATAAAAAAAACATGTTTTTTATATTATTTTAAAAATAATACATGTACAAAATGGAGGGAGGTTGAACATGAAATTTTATTTATAAAATGATTTATGATATTCAATTGATACATAACTCTTTAATTATACAAATACAAATCAGTATTATTTTACATTGTACTCTCATAATTCATCAAACTTAATAAAACATTAGATCAAACTCGACTAATAAACAATTGGACTTAAACACACAATATATCTGTTATATATGACTTGAATACATATACAAATAATGTTGGAATTAATTTCAATTAATTACAATATATATGGGCTTATATGTGATATAAATATATATTGAATAATAAATTGTCAAATATCTAATTAGACCCGTTATGAAGTGATTAAATTAAGTATTATTTATCGGGTTCAATATGTGTCATAAGAAGTTGGGTCTTTAATGTATAAAATACGTATTAATAACTTTATGATTTAGTGATGATCTAAATTATATAAAGTTTATAAATAATACAGTTATGCTATTGGTCCCTAAAGAACACAATTAAATATGGTAATGTAATGTAAATAAGGAAATAACCATATATGCAAGTTATGAATTCAAATTTTGAATATACTAAGGATCCAATAAGAAAATATTAAATAAGGAAATTTTCATATGGGTAAATTCTGAATTCAAAATTTGAACCTGCTAAGGATCCAATAAAGAAATTCCCACTTACATAAATTTTGAATTCAAAATTTGAATCTACTAAGTATCTAATAAAGAAATATTAAATAAGGAAATTTCCATATAAGTAAGTTCTGAATTCAAAATTTGAATTTGTTAAGGATCCAATAAGAAAATATCTTTTGGTACAGAACAGAACGTTGTCGCTGCCGCCTCTCTTGTTCACTCTATCGGACTTGAGATAGATTATTTGGAGATTTAAAGGCTTTTAGTGATCACCGATGATTGTGTCTCTTTGGAAGATCATGACTATGAACTAAGGTAATTTAGAATGAAAGATTAAAAATTGACTAGAAGATCATGGTAAATCTAATATTTATGTATTACAATATAGTTATGCAAAATTCATAAATCTCTATCAAATTAAACTTTGAAAAAAGTGAATATCAATGGCTGGTGCCAATTACATATCGAAATCTCTATTTATTGCATATTGTTATACATGGACATGCATATTGTTCCCACAGTCCCCCACCAACTTATAACTTTATATTAAATCTATATATATAATAATTTTATTTATAATAAATTTATTATAAAAATTAATTAATATAATATAATATTATTTATAAATATAATTGAACTTATGTAAATATATATTTAAAGAAAAATTATCATGTTAAGTCACTATGTATAATAATTACCCCAATACTAGTTTTTGGATGGGATCTAGCTCAAATTTTGGTAATTATATAATATTATTAATTATCGAGTAATAATTATTATTTTAAAATTATTTATTTAAAAATAAAGATTTTAAATATATTTTTTTTTTGCTTTTATTACAACAAGATGAAAAATTAATGTTAAAAAATTTCATAAATGTGTTTTGGATGAATACTTTAAAAATAAATAATTAATTAATTTTTATTTAAGAATAATTTATAATAAGAACTATTTTGTGAGTAAAATAATCTAAAGATTCTTACTATTGTATACTTATTTAAAAATAAATTACATAATTTATCAATATTCACGAATTTTACATAATTTAATATCAAAATTTATGTTTAAAAATAAATACAAAATTAGCATACTATATGTGTGCTTCCATTATATACAAATAAAAATACTTTACTCAATATGGCAAAAAAGAAAAAAATGATAAAAGATTTCAAGAAATCATATTGCAACGAGGTTTAAGTGTGAAAGAAATAAAGATTGACTTTGGAATAAGTAATATGATACTTTTATTGCTTATATTATTGATTGTTATTTTAAAAAAATTGTAGGTAATTATGTTTTTAATTAAAAAAATAGTGTATTTATTTTAAATTTTATTATTCTAAATTATTATATTAATAATTGATGTATAATTTTTCATTTAAGTGATATATCTTTTATCTCATTCGTTAATTCATCATTAATTATGTTAGTTACACATTGTAACAACTTTTTGTAATATTACAACTTTACTAGTCATTAATAAATATTTAGAAATGAAAGTTGTATTATTAATTTTCATTAAAGCACTAAAAATAATTCCTAAAATTTCAAAACATCATTTAATGTCTTATGGTCCTTTTGAAAGCAATTATAATGAATATAAACAAGAAATAGTTTCAAAATGAACATAAAAATCGTAATCATTTTTGTGAAAAATGACAAAAAATTTCTCATTTTCATCCATACATTTTAGCTTTAATTAGAGCCAAGTAAAATAGATGACAAAATTCCTCTCATTTTCATCCATACATTTTAACTTTAATTAGAATCAAGTAAAATAGATGACAAAATTCTTCTCATTTTCATCCATACATTTTAGCTTTAATTAGAGCCAAGTAAAGTAGATGAACACTATAAGGTAGCATTTAGATGTATCAAATGAATTAAGTTGGTCTAATATTCATTGGTTCAATTCACCTTAAAAAAAGTATAATAGTTTAATTCGTATCATCTAAATTTTATATAAATTAGGTTCACTAGGGCTCAATTCAATTTACTTTTAAATGAATTAAACTAAGTAATTTATGAACTTATGCATTTAACCTTTTAAAAAATAAAATAAAAAAGTATATTATATATTTGTTTAAAAATAAAAATATTAGAATAAATATTATATTTTAATTACATTTCTTGTAAAAAAACAAAAAATAATATGTTTTAATTGCGATTTTTCATAATGATATTATTATAATTATGATAATTATATCATTAACAAAGATATTTTTGTTAATGTGACTCACAAGTTGCTCATGAGTTATGTTAGTTAGTTTATTTGAACTCATAAGTTAGGTTTTTGCCACTCATCTCATTGTATCAATCTTAAATGAGTTGCACATAACTGCTCATTTGACATTATTAGTATCACGCAAGCTTAAGTGAATCTATTTTGCTCAATTTTTCTTACTTGACTATTGACTTTATAAAGCAATAACAAAAGACATTTCAATTTATGTGTATAGAGAAAATATTCATTGTAATTAGAGTAAGTGATGATATGATACTTTAGGCAAAAAAAGAAAGGAAAATATAAGATTAGTGATTTTTTTTTTTTGAAAAACACAAATGCTCAATATTTGATAAAGAGAACAAACAATATGATTAATTGAAAATATACTCCATAATACTAAATAACACATCCATTTTCATGTTATATGTATTATATTAATTAGAAGGTTTACATATCTATTAAATTACGTTGATGTAACAAAAGAGAAAGAAGAACTTCGTGAAAGCTTGTAATTTATAAAAATAGAAAAAAGAAGAGAAAACCAAGTCTTTTAGAATATTTGATCACATAAGAGATTAATAGAATGTAAACCACAAGAAAGTATGCCTAGTATAATAAGACAAACTAGTCATAGAAAAAAATGAAGTCTAATTTTAAGAACCATATGGTAGCAAGAGAAAATTTGTTTTATTCATAAGTCATCGCCAAGTCTTTTAGCAAGAGACAAGGTTGGGACTTTACGTCCCTTCTTTTTAGAAATATCATATGAACAACTTCGTGGAAGCTTGTATTTTACAAGAGAAAAGGCATAATCCACACTTTGGGATCATATCTTTGAACTTTCTTTCTTGCAATAATATCAGAAGAGTAGCTTCATTCAAGTTAAAGATTTGAAAAACTAAATGACCAAGACTTCTAAAGTTAAACTCTAATTTTCGTGTTTCTTTCATTTTTAGTTGACTAGTTATATCAACTTTTAATAGCTGCACAAACCCTTAAGCTCTAGCCGATCGGGTTAAAGTAATTGTTACATAATAGGCAGGAGTTCTCACAAAGTCTTTTTATATATTATATTATATTTAATAAGTTTTTTTAACAAAATTTTAAATATTTTATTTAATAAATTATATATATATTATGTACAACATTGAAATAATGCGTTTTGATCCTTTACATTGCTAAAATAAATTAAAAGTTTAACTTAGATGATGAAATAATGTGAAATTTTATTATGGATTCCTTCATATATTAAGAAAAATATGTGATTGTCTTAATATTAATACATAGTGGTTTCAAATTAGCAGCTTAACTTATTGAGTAGATGAGTTCAAAATATTTAGCTTATTTAACTTATGAGTTAGTTTACCTAGTTTATCATGGCTTGCAAGTTCATAAAAAAAAATTAACAAATATATTTTTACTTTCTCTTGTTCTAAAAAATATAATATTTATTATACTAACATTTTTGTTTTTAAATAAAATTGTAAATATTTTTATTTTTATTTTTAACTTAAATGATTTAAAAGTGGGCTAAGATAAACTTAACTTATAACATTTAGATGAGTTGTAGCTTAAAAATTATGTAAGCTATGCTTAACTTAACTGATTTAAAAGTGGGCTAAGATAAGCTTAGCTCATAACATTTAGATGAGTTGTAGCTTAGCAACTGGGCTAAGCTAAGCTACAACTCATAAAGTGAATTGAACCTAAACAAGCTAGATTAACTCGTACTACTATAATATCAAGTTTTTGAGCAATTGCAAAATGTACGTGGATCTTAAGAAAATCATGCAAATTTTTTCTTGAGTTCTACAATAAAACCTATGTAAATTCTTGTGAGCTTTAAAACGTCATGTATAATTTCAATACAATTTGAGCAATCATCAACAATCAAATTATCGTATAAATTACTTGAAAGGTATTATGACTAAAAATTTAAAAGACATAATGAAATTCAAAAGCAAATTTCTAAGAATGTGTACAAAGTGCATATATAGCTTCACGGTGTAAACTAATCACATATCTTCATTATATTCATTTTATTATATAACTCATATTATTAATTTTTCATTAAATCACTAATAATAGTTAGCATAATTTTTAAAGCACCATTAAATGTGTCATAGTCCATTTAAAAGAAATTACAATGAATGTAAACAAGAAATAATTCCAAACTGAACCTAAGAATTCTAAAAAGTTCTGTGAAAAAAAGGCAAAATTCTTCTCATCCTTGTGTATGTATTTTAACTTTAATTAATTAGTGTCAATGAAGGTAGATGAACATTACAAGGTAGTACTTAGAGGGGTCAAATAAGTTAAGTTGATTCAAATTTCATAGGTTCAACTCACTTTATTAGGTGAGCCATGGTTTAACTCGTCTCATCTAAATTTAATTTAAGTTAAACTCAACTTGGCTCATCTTACTTTTTAAAAAATAAAACAAAAAAATTAAAAATATATTTATAATATTGTTTGAAAACAAAAATGTTAGAATAAATATATTTTTTTATTATATTTTTGTAGAAAAAAAATAGTATCTTTCAATTATGATTTTCCATAATAATATTATTGTAATTATGAAAATGATATCATTAAATAATACATTTTGTTAGATGAATTCTCAAGCTGCTCATGCATTAGGTAAACTAGTTTATTTGAGCTCTTAAGCTAGGTGAATTGGATTTTTTCAACTCAACTTAATGTATCAATCTTGTAAATCCTATAGTCTTTTGTGTCTTTGTTGGCTTCCTTTGTGCAAAACACAAAGTTTATTTATTTGTATTTTTATCTTTCTCTATGTAGGGTTGGTATTGTTGATCAGTAATGCATATATGCACTTAGTTAGGTACATTGTGATTGAAAGCATGTTATCCACACATCACATGTTTGGTTTCTTAGTATGCATGCTAGGTTTAGTGGTCGTTTTTACTTCGCTTCAAGTGCAAGTATTTATGAAAATTACTTGGTGATTTTTGGATAAAAAATATGAGATTTTTGTGCACCTCGACAAGGTCTTCGCATAACCCATTGTTGGACCTGTCACTAAACCCTAACAAGGTGGCACGTATTTTGGTTGTTGGCTATAAACACCTCATCTTTAATGTTTTTGATAAATAGAAAATTATACCAAATGTTTTCCATAAATTCTAATTCTATATTCACTAATGATCTTGAGCGTATTTTAGGGATTGTGATACATTTTCAATAAGATTGAAATAGAATTTGTAGACTCAGAGTGGTTAAAACTATTCTACTGGGTGGTTTAGACAATATTGTTTTTTTGGGATTGTCAAGTGTTCCCAAAATAGTGATTGCAAATGTTCGTGGTTTAGTGAATTTCCCAAGAGTGATTATTCTTTATTGTTCATATTACTGATCTTTAGTCATTGATTGCACTACATTGAGTGGTGCTAACTTTGCAGGAAAGATGAGTTCGTGTGTTGAACTAAGTCATTGTAAAGGTAGTAAGCGAGGGCAACAATAGATAGTTAGGATAGAGGTCCTGATTGATAGTAGCAATTAAAATGAATATAAACTAGAAATAATTTCAAACTGAACCTAAAAGTCGTAATAAATTTTGTGGAAAAAATGGGAAAATTCTTCTCATTCTTATCTATGCATTTTAAATTTAATTAGTGTAAAGTAAGGTAGATGAGCAATGTAAGGTATCATTTAAATGTGTCAAATGAGTTGAGTTGAACCAACATGCATAGGTTCAACTCACTTTAGGTGAACTATAGCTCAACTCGTCTCATCTAAATTTTACATAAGTAGAGTTCAACTCAACTTTACTCAACTCACTTTTAAATGAGTTAAAATAACTTAGTAACAAATATATTTACCCTTTTAAATAATAAAAAAAATAAAAATATATTTATAATTTTGTTTCAAAATAAAAATGTTAGAATAAATATTATCTTTTAATTACATTTTTGTAAAAAAATAGTAAATTTTAATTGCAATTTTTCATACTCATATTATTATAATAGTAAAAATTATATCATTGATAAAGACATTTTACTAAATAAACTCACCTTGAGTTAGGTGAGCTAGCTTATTTGAGCTAAAGAGCTAGGTGAATTGGGTCTTTTGAACTCAACTCATTATATCGACATTAAATAAGTTGCATAAACTTGCTTATTTGACATCATTAATATCACGCAAGCTTCTTTGAATCTATTTTGCTCAATTTTTTTAGTTGACTATTGACTTTATAAGCAAGAGCAAAAAGACATTTCAATTTATCTCTATAGAGAAATTATTTATTGAAATTAGAATAAGTGGTGATATGGTAGTAATTGGTATAAAATATACTATAAAATAACGAATAACACATCTATTTCTATATTATATGCATAACTATTAATTAGAAGGTAAACATATCTATCAAATTATGTTGATGTTACAAAAGAGAAAGAATAATTTGGTGAAAGCTCTTAATTTATAAAGAAAGAAAAGAACCAAATCTTTTAGGATATTTGATGCACATCAATGATAAATATAATGGAAACGGTAAGAAATGTATGCCAACTATACCAAGACAAACTAGTCATAGAGAACGATGAAGACTCATAAAACTAACTATTTGGATATGAAGATTTAGAAAACTAACACTCTGGAAAAACATTTGTCTTTAATTTTCAACACCATTGCTTAAAGGTGCAACCATTTGTAGATGTCTATCTCAATCATTATTGATATGTTACAAGATAAAGAAAGGTTTGGTATCTTTTTTGTATAAATATCATAAGAGATGCCCCATAAAAGTTTATCATTTGTAATGCTGAATGACCGAGAGTTCTAATGTAAACTTCACTACATTTAGGTCATGTTTAGTTTTAACAATGAACATATAATGAGAATAAAAATAATAATATAAATTTAATTTAATAAAAATAATAATACTATTACAATGTTAATTTATTTGAATAATGAAATTAAAATAAATAATATAATTGTTAGAATTTATTGTCAACTTAATCTTGTCAAAAATTTAAGCTATTAAAAAAATAACAAACAATTATTTTATACCACACTAGGGGTGTCCATAAACCGAATCGAATCGAACGGTTTTATAAATCAAATGGTCTGGTCTGGTCCAGTCCGGTTTGTATTAATTAAAATCGTTTTTCAAACGATTCGGTCCGATTTGTATTAATTTTTAAACCAGTTGGACCAGTTTAATACATACACAAACCGAATCGGACTGTATTGGACCGAACAGTTTTATAAATAAAACGGTCATGTCCGGTTTGTATTAATCAAAACTATTTCAAACGGTCTGGTCCGATTTCAATCCGGTTAAAATTTATTTCCCCAAACCAAACCGGTGGACACCCTTATACCACACCATCTCTATGTTATGTGATATTATTATTAATTAGAAGGCCATATGTATCAAATTAGGTTGATGTTGTAAGGGAGAAAGAAAAATTTCATAAATGCTTGTAATTTAGAAAGAAAAAGGAGAACTAAGTTTTTAAGATATTTGTTTCACATCAATATTGGTTAATAGAATGAGAACCACACGAAAAGTATGTCACATTCGACAAACTAGTCATATTGAAAATGATGAAGACATAAAACTAACATTTTAGAAGAAAAAAATGAAATATTTAATAATTTTTAACAAATGTGGGGATGTAATTAGTCATATTATTTATTTACACAAATAAATAGTTTAGTAAAATTATTTTTAAGTTGGGTCTAATTGATCTCATAACTTAAAAAAAATATAAATTATAATTTTTTATTTCTATTAAAATGTATTTTTAATAAAAATATATTAGTTCGGTTTTTTCGATTTTGAAAAATAAAAATTTCTAATAGATTATACATCAATTTTTAAAATTTTAAGACTTACACTAAATCAAATAACCTATATAAAATAGTATATATTCGATTTAGTTTTAAATTATACTATATATCTTCTTTTCAAAAATTTCGATAGGTTCGTAGTGCATACGAGTGAGATGAAAGATATATCACTTAAATACGAAATTATACATCAATTCTGAACAATTATTAATGTAATAATTTAGATCAATAAAATTAAAAATAAATGCACTATTTTTTATTAAAAACATAATTACCTACTATTTTTTTAAAATAACAATCAATAATAAAAATAATAAAAAGTATCATATTACTTATTCCAAAGTCAATCTTTAATTCTTTCACACTTCAAAATTCTCTATAATTAATTTATCTATAATTTTATAAATATTATATTTAAAAAATTTATTTATTTAAAGTTAAAATGGGATATGTATCACTCCTTATATGTGAATTGATCCGTACCCGGAGTATACGACATAAAATATTTTTTACAAAAAATAAGAAAGTTACCTATTTCTCTACCTTATTATGTCATATCTTGCACCATAATTTTTACTCTTTAGTTTATTTTTTTGAAATTACAGACTCAAAATAGATAAACCTCTCTCCAATCCTAATTTAGGCTCAACCCACCAACTTAATAGTTCGGTGATTGACCATTGTACGCATCTAGCTCAACATATGGAATTTACAAAGAAGTTGTGGTTCACTTAATAGTTTCCTCTCATGAATACAACTCTATAAATAAATTATACGTATAAATAAAATTATATGTTGTTTAAATTTTAACATTTAAAATTTATTATAAATTTAATAATTTAAATATATTTACAATAAAATTATTTTTATATATATATTTTAATTAAAATAAATAATAATTAAAAAATAAATAATATTATTTTTTAAATATATATGTTTTTTCCGTTTAAATCCTAAGTTCACCACTACTTGCACCTTTAATAAGTTATATAATGAATTGACTACAATCACATAATTTGTAATACACCTAGATGTTATTCGCCGTATCTTATCTTTTGAAAGTATGGAAGTCTAAATAGTAGGGTCAAAGATATTCCTTCGTCTTTCCGGACGGTGATTTTTCTTTCTCAAACGAATGAGATGATAAATGCAACGAAATCTATTAATTAATTTTTGATAAATAATTTAATTATTTGATTTGATTTGATTTTTAATTTTTTAATAAAAAATATGTATTTATTTTCAAATAATATTAAAAAATATATGTTTGTTTTTATTGTAAGAAAAATAAATATTTTTTCTAAAGTTAAAAATAAAATTATAACATATAATTAAATCAATATTAATTTAAATGAGTGATACTATTGTAAGCAATTGAAAAACTAGGTGAGTGGAATACATCTTTCATTACAAATTAGGTAAAAGTTTAAACTGATTTTTAAATTATCTATTATTTATTCACATGGCTTGAATTTTTTACTTCATTTCAAAAAATATATGTTTTTTTATGTGATAAAAAATATATATATGTACATTTTTTAATATAAAAAAATACATGCTTTTTATGTTATACTAAAAATAACATATATGTACGTAACAGAGAGAAGTTGAACATGAAATTTTATTTATCAAAAGGTTTATGATATTCAATTGAATCTAAAAGCTTTTTTTTTTGTTTTTTCATTAAGCTTGTAGACTTACTACAAATTTATTTAGGATCGTAGGTTTGAAGGAGAGTTTGACCTACATGATTAAAGTTTTAAAAAAATACTGTGGATGTTGGTACTTGATACTACCAATTGATATTATATGCAATGGGTTGTGAACATCAAATTAGGTGGAGCCAAACACCAAAATGAAGTTCGGCTTGAAAGAATATGTCAAAATAATCATATATTTAGTTCTCACAGTCCCAATTCAAAATCAGAATAGTTATGAGGTTTTACATTAATGAGATTTTATTTTTTTTAATTTTATGAATTTATCAATTCAAAAAATAAAAAAATTATGAGATTTTATTCTCTCAATTTGTTTTTTTGTAAAATAATCATATATTTAATTCCCACAGTCCCAATTCAAAATCAGAATAGTTATGAGATTTTATTTTTTTAATTCAAAATCAAAATTAAAATGATGAGTTAAAAATATAGTAAAGAAAAAAGTATGTAAAATGATTAATATCATATTAAGACATATGAAGTACAAATAATAACATTCAATGATTTTTACAACTTTAAAGTTTATTAATTAAATAAAATTTCATTTATCGTTTAGACTACTTAAATTTAAAATTTATCAAAACGACTATATACTTTAATGCATGACTCTACCACACATTTTAAACTAAAACATAAAGTAAAACAGGCAACCCCCAACCAGCTTCTTGCTAGTCCCTTAGCAAAAGAAGCGATAAAAACTAAAAATTAAACTATCCTAAATCACTTTCGTGGATTGAAACGGTTGCATTTAGCCTATGCAACAAGCCTTTAAACCCCTAGGTTGCCCTAGTGGACGAGTTTGAGTCTCGTGAGGGTTTTCAGTAATGATACCCACAAACATTGAACTAAATGTAAAAATCAAAAGAAACAATAAAAACAATCAAATCAAAAACTAAAATTACAACAAAATCAAAAATTAATTTAAGGATAAAAGAAAACAACATATCACAAAAATGTCTCATACTTTTTAATCTCTTTTAAGATCATAATTAAAATCTCAAGCATAAGTTATTTTAATCTCTTTAAACAATCATGATTTATTATAATAATTAGTCAAAAATCATTTTCATATTTCATGTCAAAAATGTATCAATTTAATTTCACCCAATTTCAGTGTCATGAATCAAAATTCGCTTCGACTCTATTCCTCACAAGTCAATACTCTCAAAACACTTAATCCTATGGGTTCAAACACTCATACTAATTTATATGCGAAAGAGTTGATGTATAGAAATGAACTAATATGTTCGCATATGTATAAAGAATAAAGGCTCAAAGTGTTATTTTAACATTGATCTCATGAAAGGAATCGAATGTATAAATTATAAAGATATCATATATAAAAATTATTTTCATGCATAAATCAAACTCATTAAGAAAGAATTTCAAGATATATGCTTTTTACAAATGAAGAAATTGCAATGACTTTTTAGGGAATTACTTCCTATATCTTTCTTTTGTAATTAGCCTGTACTCACAACTTTGTAGACAACGTGGGTCATAGTATGTAGATGATACTATATATATTTTTTTATCTCTCTATTTTTTTTCTGTAGATATTTTTCAATATATGTATTTTTTTTAAATATTTTTGATTTTCTCTTTTATTTTCACAATAATAATCAATTATTATAATTTTCATGAATCTTTTGATTTTCTTTATAATTTTCAATTTCATTAACTTTATTACATATAAGTTTTAATCCAATGAAGGAAGGATTTGAAAGTGAATTGAACTTAGTTTGAAATTCTATTGGTTGGCAATAAGAATGATCGATTAATCTGAATATTTATGACTGTTTTATATGTAAATGTTTCATAGACATACTTAGGTCTCAACAAACTCTAAAGCTTATTTTGAAATAAACTCAAGATGAAATTATAAAATATACAAGGGAAGGATTTAGATTATTTTTAGATCGTCTGTGTCTTTTCATGCTAACTACTTGTATATTTATCACTAATATCCTTTTTGAACTTATATGAATTATAAAACTTTTTTTCTTTAACATGTTATAACTTACCCTTTTATGAGCAAAAAAAAATTATCTTACCCTTCTACTTTCTAAAATGATTTAAAATAAACACATGTTTAATACAAAATCTCTATGAAGAATGTATGAAAATTTCAAAAAATAAAAAATTGACTCAACGCAAAAGAATATTGAAAATAATAGGTTGGGGTTGTGTGAATTTTGAATAAAAATGATAAAGGTTGATAATATAATTTTGTATCTCTTTAGTTATAAAAAAATTGAGAAGAGAAAAACAAAAAGAAATATCAAACAAGGAAAAAAAATAATAAAAGAAAAAGGAAGAAAAAATAGTTTATTGATATTTAATGCAATTTGAAATTATACCTATAGTGTACTTAGCTATGGATGTGAAGGTAAATGTTGGTGGAATGATATAGATAATATATGTAGTTATTTTAGAACTTAAAATGGTAGTGTTTGATAACTTTGATAATCCCACATTTTCACCTAACATTCTAATTTTGATAAAAACCTATTGATCTAAAGTAATATGATTATATTTGTACTTAGCTATGATGTTTGTGATTACAATGCTTACATATATCATATTTACATAATCTAGGGAACAAGAATTTTGTTCTATGAATATCATATATAAGATTATTTGGAATGAATATTATATGATTGTGATTAGATGGATTTCTAAGAGTTGACCACAAAAGTGAAATTAATATTTGAATTAATCTATGATAAAGAGTGAGACTTAGATAATCTATACATTAAATGTTATAGGTAATCTTTGATGCAAATGTATAATTGATTCGATAGTTAATATTTTTATTTATTTTTCTATTTTTATTTCTTTGAGTTAGTTTAATTTAATTTAGTTCTAATGCTTGTGGGTATCATCACTGAAAGCCTTCATGAGTCTATAACTCATCCACTAGGGCATCCTAAGGATTTAAAGGCTTGATGTATATGCTAAATATAATTGCGTCAATCTATAAAAATGATTTAGGTTAGTTTAGTATTTAATTATTTATTTCCTTTTTAAAAACAAATTGAGCACTCATCTTGCTATGAACTAGCTAGAAGTTGGTTGAGGGTAATGATACGTGCCTAAAAAGTACACATATATTGTGATTTATCAAAATTAAAAGAATAAATTAGATTTTAATATTGAGTTTTAACCTAAGTATTTTAGAAATTGTATTTTTAGAATTACAAGATATTTTTTTTATGTATTTCAGGTATTTTAGACTTAAAAGATTCAAATGATAAAAGACTAATCAAATCTCAAAATTAAAGGTGCATCAAGGCATGATTAAATATGCACTGTGACACATAGCTCTCGGTTGGAATCTCAGAGAATTGAAAACAAAGTCGTGCCACCACATGAGTCAACGTGCATCACGGCTCGCAAAGACAGATTTGCATTTCAATGCCTGATTTCAAGAACATGTTTATCAAAAAGGTTCTAGATATATGAGATTAACATTTTAATTGTTTTATACATCTTAACCCCTAATCCTAACTACGTTTTAACTACATACAATTCTTTTAATATAAATATATAGCTAGGGTTAACAACAAAAAAAAGTACAGATTAAATAGATTGTAGACATAAAAATTTACAGAAATTATATAAGTCTTCTTATTCTTTTTTCTTTTTTGTTATCTATTATTTTAATTATTATTTTGCTTAGTTAATTTATTTATGTGATTTTTGATAACTTTTGAAGGCATAGAATATGATTTTAATTAATAAAATGTTGATGATTTTTAGATTCAATCCTTGATTTCTGATGTGTTGGATTCTATGTTTAAATTTCAAAACTATGCATGTATGAATTAGAATAGCTAAGTAGTTTATTGCATATATATATTCAAGAACATATTTATCCAAATTGTTCTAGGTAATTATATTAACATTTTAACTGTTTTATACCTCTTCATCCCTAACCCTAACTACATTTTAATTGTTTTATACCTCTTCATCCCTAACCCTAACTACATTTTAATTATATGTAATTCTTTTACTATAAATATATAGTTAAGATTAACAACAAAAGAAGCCACATATTAAATAGATTGTAGATATAGAAATTTATAGAAAATATACAGGTATATAGAGAAATTAAAGGCTAGAGATAAGATAGAATTCAAATAGTCAATTAAAGTGTTGTAAATCAATCATAGATATTAATAAATAGTTGTTCTTGTTCCCTTTTTTCCCCTTATTTGTTAAATATTATTTTAATTATAATTCTACCTAGTTAATTTATTTATGTGATTATGGAAAACTTCTAAGTCTTCGACTATGATTTTAATTAATAAAATTTTGATGATTTTTAGATTCAATTCTTGATTTTTGATATGTTTGACTCTATGTTTAAATTACAAAACTATGTATATATGAATTATAGTACCTAACTAGTTTATTGCATATATATATATATATATATATATATATATATATATATATATTTAATGATATTTTAAGATATTACTATATTATCCTAGAAGTAAATAGATTTCTATTTATTCTTTATTATTATTTGAAGCCATAACTTGTTACTTTGTGACATTAAAGTAATGCCTTCGTTAAAGGTTAATAAGAAATGTAATCTTACGAAATCTAGTCTTCTCTTCTTTAGAACGTAATGCTATAAATGAATTATCCAATAACTATAACTAGGTTGTTCTGATTTAGGATTAATTTACGATGTTATTCTAATTCAATTAAAAAATAAAAAAGTGTGGGTTTGATGTTGTGTCTTAATGCATAGATTTTTTGATTTAAAGTTAAGAATTTAAGGATAGTTCTAATATTAGTTATAATTTGTGAGGATTGTTCTATAATCACATATTTATCTTAATCTATGTGCTCATATATTTTATTTATTATTTTTATTTAAAAATAATTTTCAAAGCTTCTTTTGTTAATTTATTAACAAGTTAATAATTAGTGATATTTATTGTAGAAATCCTCATGAGTTCGACAACCTTTATTCTTAAATTACTTATCAGTTCTACTTATATATCTTGATCAAGTATACTTATATATATATCTAAGTGTATCAAACTTTTGGTGCCATTGTCGAAATTGTTTTTAAAATTTTACTACTAAATATTAGTTTATTAAAAAAAATTCAAAATTTGCTTTTCTTTTAATTCATTTATTTTATTTAGTTTATTATTATTAGTTTTTTCAAAAAATTAAAAATAATTTTTATTTTTCTATATTAGTTTACTAACTTCTTTTCTTTCCCTTTTCTTTTTATTTATTTTTGTTTAATAGTTTATTTATTATTTTGTTTGTTTGTGTAGTTTAGTCGTAATGTGAACATTAATATGGGGTGATGATGCATTACCATCAAATTAGTTTTGTTATTTATTCGTTTATTTTTGTGATTCATCTTCATGCTCTTTAAAAACCTTATACCTTAAACTAATGTTGTAACCTTGATAAAGACCTATTAGTCTAAAGTAGTGTAACCATTTTATATTAGTGAAGAGTGAATTAAAATGTAAGTCTTTGGGGGTTTTTGATTAAAATGCTTACACACATCATATTTTCATAATTTATAGATCAAGAATTTTGTTCTATGAATGTCTTGCATAAGATTATCTTGTATGAAAATTATATATTTGTAGTTAGATGGATGTCGAAAAGTTAACCAAAAAAAATGAAATTAATGTTTGAATTAATGTACGATAAAGAGTAAGATTTAGATCATACATATATTAAACACTATGGAGAATCTTTGAAACAAATGTATAATTTATTTGATTGTTAGTGTCTTTATTTAGTTTTCTATTTTTATTTCTTTCAGTTAGTTTAATTTAGTTTAGTTGTGAATTTTTTGGATACCATTACTAAAAACCCTCACAAGATTATAACTCATCCACTATGACATCTAGAGGTTTGTTTCATATGATAAATACAATATGTCCATTTATAAAAATGATTTAATTATTTATTTTCTTTTAAGAGCTTTTTTTGAGAGCTTATTTTACTATGAACTAGCCAGAAGCTGATTGGGGGTTCTAACAATGTCTAAAAAGCACGCATATATTGTGATTTATCAAAATTAAAAGAATGAGTTAGGTTTTCATATTGCATTTGAATCTAAGTGTTTTATAAATTGTGTTTATGGAATCACATGGTATATTTTGATGTATTTTAGATATTTTTAGAATTAAAAGATTTAAATGAAAAAAGATCAATCAAATTTCACAACTTGAAGTATAATTGTCATATAATGAAAAATCTCAATGCAAACATTTATATAAGATATACCGAGGAGGGGTTAAAACATTAAAGTGTTAAAATTAAGGACACATTGTGGCATAAGTACATGTGCGCTGCGACAGAGTACCTACTGTATGGATTTCAACGGAATTGAAATTAAGTTTGTATCGCGGCATAAGTCGATGTGTACTATGGTTAGAAAACTCGTATTTGCACTCCAATGCCTAATTTCAAGCTTAGCTTTATTCAAATAGTTTTAGATTCATTAAATTAGCATTTTAATTAGTTTGAATTTCTACAACCTTAATCCTAAATACCTTGTAATTACATGCAACTTTTTTACTTTAAATATGTAGCTAGGGTTAACAACAAAGCTTTCACGTATTGTAAATACAAATTTTATAGAAAATATGCTTAAGTCTTCAGAGAAAGATAAGAATAGAAGCAATATAGAATTAAAGCACTAATTAAGGAGTATTTCTTATTTTTCTTCTTAATATTCTATTATTTTAATTATGATTTTGTCTAGCTAATTTATTTGTGTGATTTTGAGGAATTTTTAAGTTCTTGACTAGGATTTTAATTAATAAAATATTATGATAATTTTTAGATTCAATTATTAATTTTTGATGTGTTTTACTCTATATTTAAATATTATGACTATGCATGTATGAATTAGAGTGAGCAACTAGTTTACTGCATGTGTATGTTTAATTATAGTTTAAGATGTTACTGGATTCTCCATAAGAATAGATAGATTTCTATTTATTTTTACTACTATGTACTTATTGTTATGTAATCGCTAATATTTTCTTTCAAAGTGGTAACTTATTGCTTTATGATATTGTGACAAGTAAAATTGATGCCTTCGTTAAAGGTTAAAAAGAATTATAATTATGCCTTCATTAAAGGATACTAAGAATTATAATCTTGCGAAATTTAGTTATATTCTTTTTAAAACGTAATGCAATGAATGAATTATCTAGCAATTATGACTAAGTTATTTTAATTTAGGTTTGATTTACAATAGTATTCTACTTCAATTAAAAGGGAAGAAAATGTGGGTATGAAGTCTTGTCTTTGTGCATAGATTTTTCAAGCTAGAGTTAGAAGTTCAAGAATAGTCCTAATATTGATTCATGATATAATTAGTTAAATAACATGTTAGTAGTAAGGATTGTTTCATAATCACATGTTAATCTTAATCTTAGTTCTATGTGTGCATACACATCTAACAAGATCGAGCTAACAGACTCATGTCTAACAAATATTGATTTGTAGATGTAAAAAAATTCATAGAACTCTATAAAGTTTGTTGGTTCTAACTTGTAACCAACAAAGAACCATTAAAGCAAATGGTTAGGAATGACATGTATTGTAATTATTCTGAAGTATAAATTGAATCAATTGATCACATTTTTATTATTGTAACTGGGTAGAAGTTGTATGGTGCTCTAATGAAATATCTCCAGTTGTTGGTGTTAGTAATGCTAGTTTTCAAGAATGATAGTTATGGGTGATTAGAAAATTGGGATCATTAAGGGAAGAAGTTAGTAAAAGTATTATTATGTTCTTAATGTGGTACATATGAACCTAATACATATCAAGTTATTTTATTAGCTCATGGGCACAACTTTGAATATTGGGCATTGTCGTATAGGAGATGAAACCATGAAATTTAATGAGTATATTACGATAAACCCAACATGACTCAATATTGTTGATACGTAACTTTTTTAGTATATAACCTTTACTTGTAATGATTCATGCAAAGCAAATAAGCTATATGGTGATATAGGCGTGATAGTAAGAGATCATAATGGAGTGTTGGTAGAATGTTTTTATGCTATTGTTATAGGTAACTTCAGCTTTAGCAGCAGATTACTATGCATATTTTTTTTTGGAAATTCTTAATTTGGAGATTAAACACTTTCAATTTTAATTATATTATTCTAAGTCTTTCAAGGAATTTCCTTAGAGATAACATCGATTCATTAAGGAATTGGAACCAAATTGGGTGGTTTCTCCTTCTATTGAAATACAATACTTGCTGGAGAGGGATGTATTACATTACATGTAATGCATTACTTGTAACTTAATATGGTTTCAAATTAATGAAATTATCATTCTTTTTTGTTAAAAAAACTTTTGTAGTCAAAATGTCAATTTTGTTGCATGGAGTAGTCTAAGGATTTTTCATTCCTCTTTCAATTATTTTAACAAAAAAATAAAATGATGCCAATGTTATTCCATTTATATATTTAATATTTTACAAGGATTGAAAAAGCTAGACAATTTTATATAAAAGATATAACATTATTATCTCTTTGTATTTGAGATATAACAAGATATACTTTAAAGACCCTATTATCTCTTTTCTTAATTCTATAACATTATTATCTCTTTGTACTTGAGATATAACAATATATACTTTAAAGACCCTATGCAAAAGACAGTGTATAATTATATTTACTATATCTCAGCGATAGCTTCTAACTCTATGTTCATTCTTTTTGCAGGAAGGTTTGGATTTGCTTTTGTTGAACCTGTGGAGGCAAAAGGATTAGGAGGCATGATTAAGTCCTCTCTTTCTTCCAACATTTGGACCACCGTTTTCATCGAAGGACGATCAATTGGGTGCCATTGGATGCACCAAAGTCCAACTATTGCTAAATTCCTTGCAATTTTAGCATCACCTTCTTCCTCAATATGAATACGAAGATCTTCACCTCCATCTAAAAGACTATAGATCCATTCTGGGTAATAAATATGACTAACATTATCCTCTGTAATATCAGTATTCTTTCTTCCTCCTACCATTTCAAGCAAAAGCATTCCAAAACTATAAACATCTGATTTATAAGAAACATGTCCAAAATTTCTAGAGAAAACTTCTGGTGCTATGTAACCCATTGTCCCTCTTGCCATGGTCATTGATACTGTACTTTGATCCTTGGAACACAACTTTGACAAACCAAAATCAGAAATTTTTGGAGTGAAGCTTTGGTCTAGCAATACATTATGAGGTTTAATGTCAAAATGAAGTATTCTTTGTTCACACCCTTGGTGAAGATATTCTATTCCTTTGGCTATGCCTAAAGTAATATCTTGCAGTTTCTGCCAACCAAGAAAGTCCTTAGAATCTGGTGAAGATATGTACTGTTGTAGTGACCCATTTGGTAAGAACTCGTAAACAAGAGCTCTTCTAAATCCATCCGCACAATAACCAACTAAACGAACCACATTGATGTGATGAATTCGACCCATTGTGCCCACTTCGTTTATGAAATCTTCTCCATTTCCCTTTGAACTGTTGAGCATTTTGACAGCAACAAAAAGTTTATTAGAGAGCTTTCCTTTGAAAACAGTTCCATAGGCTCCTTGCCCCAACTTATCCTTGAATTCGGTTGTGATCCTCTTAATATCAACATACGAATATCTGCTTGGCTTGAGAGCCTTGTAATCCTCCAAAAAGTTTTCTATTCTTAACTGATTCTGTTTATCAAGATTGCTAGAATGGTAAGCACGATAAGCTACAAGAGCTAGTATGATCAATAGATATCCACCTAAACTTGCTCCAATATCTACAAACTTTTTTACTTTATCTGTAAAAAAAAATTAAATAGTCAATATTTTATATTTGTTAATTTAAATTATATAAACATGACATATATCCTGGTGTAAAAATTCAACAAATTACCAAGTACTTACACGTCCTAAACTAGTATTTGGATCCACTCTATCAGAAATCACTTGCTAAAATTTGTAAAATTTTATATTGGCTCTGTTTCATATGTAAAACATCTTTTAACTAGCTTATCATTTCTAATCTTTTTTTTAACATTGAACATATGCATTCAACGCATATTATTTAGATTTATTTCTTATATAAATATGTTAAATACAAATATAAAATCATATTCATAGTGTTACAGGAGAGTTAAAAGTGGGTTACTATAAAATCATGAAAGGGATGTTCTAATGTTCTATACACTTTAACCTTTTATAACTCAAGAGGATATAAATATAATAAAATTAAAAAAAGTTACCAGGATTAAAACATTCAATTTCAGTTTTGGTGCCATTCTTCAACCCACACCTTTTTCCGAAAGCTTCACAATGTGTGCAATTTGGTTTTGACCACTTCAATTGAACAATTTTCTTTTGGAGATAAATATCAAACGGAACATCTGAAATGCTATACATCTTCTTACAACCCACGAGTGGAAAATCACCGATATAATCTTCAGAATAGATTCGATAAATTTGGTAACCAGAATTACTTAGGCAAGAAATTTGGTAACCAGAATACATGCCCTCTCTTTCTAATGCAGAACAATTGAACAAGGTAGTGTTAATTGAGTACTCTTTAGAGAACGAGAAAAAGAAAGGAGAATTTAATAAATTTCGGGTTCTCAAAAACCAATCCAGAATGCAATTATGTGGGTCATACACTTTCATTACCTGAGATTTATAATCTATGTTTTTTACATGTAATTTTTCTTGTGTTGGAAGCTGAAGAACAGTATCAAGCCCAGAACTACAAGATAACTCAAACCCAGGATACCCGCAGTGATCTGATTGATAACCTTTGAGCCGGAATGGCGATCGGATTAGAGGGCCTCTACGTTTACATCTTTCGGCTTTACAATCATTTGAATGAGCTCTAAGTTGAACTGTTAATAGAGTCACCAAAATCAAAATCCGAAAGAAGATGATTTTCATTTTCATTGGAGTAACCATTTGTTGCTTCTCTATCTACTGAGGAGTTGGGATTAATTTTTATGGAATAATTAAACAACTAGCTTTGTATTTCTTATTGGCATGACTCGTTTGTTGTCAAACGAAGACTTGGAAATTTTAATGGGTGACTTTTCAAACTTGACCCATGACTGCACTTGTATTGTATGGTCTGACTGGTCAACTGCAGCTGCTGCTTGCTTTGTGGTGTTCAATTAAAAGATTAAATCAAACATTATTATTATTATTATTAATTATTTAATATTAAAATAAGATAAATTAAATCATTAATAGCCACAAATAGTAATTTTTTTCTTTTTTAAATTATATTACACCACTTGTATATATATTTTGATATTAAACTATTTATCTTACATTTATATCTTTCATAAAAAAAATTTGATGTCACTAACTTTGAACCACCGAAGCCCCTGAATTCCTGTTAAAGTTTAAAAGCATGTTTGATATTTTTAAAATGTAATAAGTATTTGGGAAAAAAAATACAATAACGGTGTTGCTGTTTTCCCAAAGATAAATTGTTTTTTTTAATATGCTTAATAAATAATTCAATTAATTTATTTTAATTGAGAAATATAATTTAATTTTTTAAATTTAAATCTGTTTAAATTAAAAAAATTAATAATTTGATTGTATTTCCATTAAAATATATAAATCATATAAATCGTTTTAAATTAGATTAAAATATTTTATAACATGATGTAATATAATTTGGATTGAATTATTATTAAAATTATAAATAAATATATTTTTTATTTATAATGTATTATATTTAAATATTATATTATAATTACATTAAATTATTATTTTAATTTTTAAAAATAAAATATAAATTTTAGATTTCTATAATAATTTATAATAATTTAATAAGCTTATGGATACTTATTATTTTTCTGATACTCTTAATTATTACTATAAATATTAATTTTATTAGAGATATATTAATTTAAAATTAAAATATTGAATATATTATATTTTATATATAACAATAATTAATAATAAATTTTAAATTAAATTTGATTTTATTTATCCAATTCAAGATTCAAATTAATAATTAAAAAAATGCTATTTTATTCCTTTTGCAGTCTAAGTCAAAAAATAAATTGAGTTATAGAAATTATAAATATAACATAAACACTTTCAACCTGTTTCCTACTTTTTGCCCTTCTACTTTATTAAGTAGTATTTCACTTACACAGTGAGTGTATGGGCTATCACATGGTGTTGCCAACTATAATATACACAACTTCTTTTTGTTAAGTTTCTCTAAAACATACTGTGTTTCTGTTCATCTATAATTTATTCAACTTCTTCTTTAGTAGTTATATGATCATGTTGTGTTATTATTTTAACAAAAACATTCATGTTGAATTTATTATTATTATTATTATTATTATTATTATTATTATTATTGTTTGAAGTGTTGTATTCATAAATAAATACTCAAAATTTTAAAAATATATATTTTGATAAAATGTATTAGTAATTCATTAATTATGATGAATGTATATAAAAACCAATCAATTTTTAGTTAATCACTTTTTATCCACTAATTATTAAAAAATATATTATAAGTCTAAAATTTCAAAAAATATCATAAATTGAACCCGTTAACACATATTATATAATTTACTATGTATTCATACATCAATTAATATGTGTTTGAATTTATTAAAGTTTATATTTTTGAGTTACAATTGATTTTAAAAAATTAACAATTAAAAAAATACACATATACGTTCACGTGCTCTACTTTTGATATTTTTTAAAGTTTTTAATTTTTAATATATATTTTAATATTCAATAAACTTATAATATTTCATTCAAAAATTAACAAAAATTTATATATTTTAATTATAGTAAAATATCATTATTCTTTATCATGTATATTTTTTATAAAGTTCTCACTAAATAATATTTTGGGGTTTTAACCACACAAAAAAACAATCATTATATATATATCGGGAAATTCTTCTTCCACTTCACAAAATTTTCTAAATACATATCTTCAAAGTATATAGCCTTGGTATTTATATACATTAGAGTATGTATTTGAAAATATGTAAATAAAATTAGTCAAGAGAAATACAATGTTTTGGGCCAAGTACTCACGCCTTGAGCCTGTTTGACGCCTTTTGGAGGTATTCTACGTGGAAATTACTGCCATCTACATATTATTTATGAGCACCCACATTCACAAAAGTGAGTAAACATGGAAGTGAATGCCCTTAGAAAATCCTTAGTATGTCACATTACTCTTTTTAACATCAAAGTAAAACTAAAGCCCAATAGCACCAATCTTCTTCTTTTTAAGCCCGTTAAAAGGTTGCTTTGATTGACACATTATCATGCATCGTCCAAGACTAACATTAACAACTGTTTTCATGAGTCATGGATATTCCATCTTATTTAGAGCTATTTCTTAAAATTAAAGTTGAGTGCAGAGAGATTAAAAATGATTGTTTTAATTAGAAATTACAACTTTTATACAACATGTAAATATGATACAAATACCAACATGTCATGAGATAATAAAAATGGATTGGGTAAAATACATCACTAATTGTTTTATTAATTTAATTATTTTTTTTTATTATAAATAATTTAAATGATAAAAGTTTGATCGAATTATTTATTATATCAATTAAGATGCATATACGAGAAAATAACACGACACGAAACACTGTTTAATAATTTATGTTTTTATTTTTAAAAAACAAGTTAAAAAAAAATCGGATTGTCTCGTCTACTTTTTGATCTCCTGAATTTCTATAGCATAATAATAATATAAAAAAATATTCAAAAATATAAGGATAAAAAAATTTATATTTCCAGCCTCAAATATAAGTCAACTTATCTGCATTTAAATATATATATATATATATATATATGCATAGAAATAATATTGTATAAATTAAGTATTTCAAAAATCAAACCTTTAATCTTAAATTTATATGTATCATAAGAAAGTTTTATACAATTTAATAACAATCTTAAAAAAATAAACTAGTAAATTATTAATATTTGAATATTTAAAATTATTAATTTTAATCTTTATTCTTTATGCAAAAACTTTTACTTTTTGAAATATTCAAATCAATTGTATGCCTCCATCTCATTGGTTTCTTTATGCAAAACCTTTTTATTATTGACATTTATCATAAAAGACAAAAACGTTTTTACAACGTGATTTAATTTGCCGACTAGAGACGTATAAATGTGGATAAGTTTTTAATCACATATAACACTACAAAAACAGGTAAGTTAAATTAACTTAAATAACAGCGTAAATTTTATATAAAAGAATTATTTTTATGCTATTAAAATTTAAAATTATAATAAATATATCATCAAAATTTCCTTTATTACATTAATATTAATAATTTTTTGATATTATAAATATGCCATCTACATTAATAAATTATAAATGTTAACGACAAATAACACGTTAAACACATGTTAAATTTTAATCTTAATTTCATGGTTTATATTGACATTAATAATATATTTAAAACATTAAGAAAGTTAAATGTTAATGGTATATTTGTTATATTTTTAAGCTTTAATAATATAAAAATTTATTTAATAAAAAATAATACATTAATAATATTGAATAATATTAAACACATCAAAATGAATGAAATCTAACAGTCAAATTTTAACATTAAAATAATTTCAATTAGTCAAATTATAAGTTAAATAAAACCTAATTGATAATAGTTAAACTTAAAGTATCAACATTTATTTAATGTAAAATATTTGAAATATACTTATTGTTTGTAATAAAAGTTTATAAATTGAATTATATTATTTTTATAGTTATAAATTTTAATAATTTTTATAAAAAAATTTAAATTATATTTTTTTCTTTATTGAGAATTGTCTTTGTTACTACTTCCTACCTATAGATACAGAATTAGTACCTTAATGATAAATTTATATTTATTAAATGTTAATATTTCTTTTGTTTAAATTAAAAATTAAATTTGAAATTTTAACGATATACTTAGCATGTGATTGACATAAAATATAGGATAATTTAAATATTTTGAGATTATTTATTTATTTTATTCCCTCATATTCTTCAATCAATCTCTTTTTTTTTTGGTTTATTTACCTTTCTACTTTTTACCCACCATACAATTATATTTCTCTCTTTATTTTCTAAAATATTTCAAGAAAATATTTAAAAAAAAACCTTATTTAATTTATAATTTATGATTAAATAACTAATTATGTGATTTATGATTTTTTGTAAAATAATCACCTTTATTTATTGATTTTTAAGAAAAAAATCAAATATCAATTACAAGTTATTTGATAATGTTTTATGATTTTTGAAAACTTAAAAAATAAATAATTGTTTTTGTTATTATTTTCAAATTTTATATTTTTAATCATTTTCTCCAAATACTTATAAATACAAAAATCATAAAACTTGATTTACTCTCTAAAACATATTTTTTGAAAATAAAAAAAACTAAAAAATAATATATCTAATTTTTTTTTAAATATTTATGAATAATCTCATATTTTGGTAGTGGTTTCTTAAAAAAATAAAAATAAAAATCATAAACCGTTACCAAATATATTTGGTTGAAAAATCACTTGAAAAAAAACATTTAGAATCAAAATCTTTATAAAATAAATCCCAAGTAAACATGGAAAAAGAATAATCAAAATAATGAATTATAAATAACTCTTATTCTTATTTTGATACCTTTTTGATACATATTCTCAATTAAAACATATTAAATATCCTTATTTAGATTAATGCTATTCATTTTAGTTAAATTTAAATATTTAGATACCAATATACTATCAAATCATACACATACAATGAATCATTTAATTTGAGATATATATAGATTTTTTGTTTGGATAAATAGAACAATAATCTAACTAATTATGATTAATGTATATAAAAATTTATTAATTTTTAAGTGACATTAAAAATTTAATAGCTATTAAAAACTATATTAGATAATGTATTTGAAGGATAAAACTTCTAACATTTTTAAAATTCAAATACACTATTTAGTATCTTTTTAAAATATTATTGGTTTTATAGTACTCTATCTAAATTTGAATGACCAATAGTACAATTTATTATAATTAATGAACCATTTTTATTATTTTTTACTTTTATTTAAATTTCATAACAAAACATAAGAACGAAAGATATTAAAAATACATTAACTATGATAAAAGTATAGAAAAAATCATTAATTTTTCGGTGATACTAAAAATCCATTAATTATGAAAAAATATATCAAAATTTTAAAAAATAAAAAAATATTACAATTAAAGTATGTGAATACACATATGTATATTTTTTTGACTTTCTATGTGTTTTTAAATCAATTGATATATGCATAAACTTATTTAAATTTATATTTTTTGATTTACAATTAATTTAAAGAATATTCAATAATTAAAAAAATACGTATATATTCACAAGATTTATTTTTAATATTTTTTAAAATTTTAAAGTTATGGAATATTTTTTTTAATTAATAAACTTATAATAGTTAAAAAAATATTTAAATATTTTTATTATAATTAATATACTTCAGTCAAGTTTTATCCCTTAACATAATATGATTTACCATTAAAGTTTAAGGAAAATTGCCCCTTAAAACTAATTTAGTTGTGTACGGATAAACTTGCTAACATTCATACAATTTTCCAACGTGGTTTGCAAGAGATTTTAGTATTTGAGGTTTACCTTACTAACGTTAGATTCTTAATTTCCGTTTCCTTTTTTTATTTTTATTTTATTTGGCATATTCGTTGGGTTTTACATGTATTCTTTTATTTTGGTGGTCTCTTAATGCCTGTTTATCTGAATGCAGTCTTCAACATACGAGAAAGTGCTTGTCCCTCATGGCATTGTGCAGCTGACTGAGAAAGATGAATGTGCCTATCAGGAGATGATAGCTCATCTTCCTCTCTGCTCAATTCCCTCCCCTAAAACTGTAATTTCAAACACCTCACATCACTAATAGAGGCCCAATCCCCTGCCAGGGGACCATTTCTTTTGTTTTGTTTTTAGAAATCCCTACGATCCTGCATTTTTACTCCATAAGACTTCCTTGATACCTATAGCAAAAAGAAAGAAACCACGGCAGAAAGTTGCTACATCAAAAGACTTCTTAATAGAGAAGCGCATGGATCATATTGGTAACAGGTACATAAATACTTACCTCAATGACCATCTTATCTATCTCACATATATCAATATGCTTAATATAGCTATGCCTAGAAATCTCCCTAAGAACCCCATCATTACCACCCCCAACAACCAGAACCTGCAGCATTAGGAGAGCATTTTGCACAGTGTCAGGAACGAGAACATAAGGATTTGTGAAGCAAATGAAAATTCTTATGAAGTAAAAATGCTGGATCGTAGGGATATCTAAAAACAAAACAAAAGAAATGGTCCCCTGAGAGGGGATTGGGCCTCTATTAGTGATGTGAGGTGTTTGAAATTACAGTTTTAGGGGAGGGAATTGAGCAGAGAGGAAGATGAGCTATCCTCTCCTGATAGGCACATTCATCTTTCTCAGTCAGTTGCACAATGCCGTGAGAAACAAGCACTTTCCCGTATGTTGAACACTACATTTAGATATACGGGCATTAAGAGACCACCAAAATAAAGACATACAGGTAAAACTTTCTAAATATATCTAAAATGAAATAATTCATTGTATTCATATGATTTGATACTATAATGGTATCTAAATATTTATTATGTAGATCTTATTAAAAATATTAATTTAATATTTATAATTGAAAAATTGTTACTTTTTTTTATCTAAATTTAAAATTTTGATAGTGTGTCTTATATAAGATATAAAGTAGAGAATAATTTGATAATATTATATTTTTTATTTCCTCATATTCTTCTCTTTCTTTGTCTCCATTTTTACTAATTTTTCACCGAACAATCTTCTTTTTCTCTTCATTTTCTAAAAATTCCTTAAAAGAATCAAATTTTTTATACACTATTTTAAGTTGGTAATTTTAGATTACTTATATTATTATTTTAATATCTTTTTAATGATATTTTTAATTATAATACATTAAATATATTTATTTAAATTATTAATATCTATTTTAATCAATTTTTAAATTTAACTAAAATGAATAAATTAGGGTATTTAATGTGTTTCAATTGAGAATATGTATCAAAAAAATATCAAAATAAGAATAAGAGTACAGTAAAAGTACTTATAATTCACTATTTTGATTATTCTTTTTACTTAAGATTTATTTTATAACAATTTTGATTCTAAATTTTTTATTTTTTTCAAGTGATTTTTCAAATCAAATATATTTGGTAACGGTTTATGATTTTTTTTTTTTTTAAGAAACCATTACATAAATATGAGATTATTCATAAATCTTTTTAAAAAAATTAAATTAGATTTATTATTTTTGATTTTTTTTATTTTCACAAAATATTTTTTAGAGAGCAAATTCTTATGATTTTTGTATTTATAAGTATTTGAAGAAAATGATTAAAAATATAAAATTTGAAAATAATAACAAAAAAAATTATTTATTTTTTAAGTTTTCAAAAATCATAAAACATTATCAAATAATTTGTAATTGATATTTGATTGTTTTCTTAAAAATCAATAAATAAAGGTGATTATTTTTACAAAAGAATCATAAATCACATAATTAATTATTTAATAAATTATAAATTAAATAAGGCTTTAGTTTTTATGAAATAGTTTTTTATTAAAAAAATTATTTTTTGAAATATTTTAGAAAATAAAGAGAGAAATATAATTGTACGTGGGTAAAAAGTAGAAAGGGAAATAAACAAAAAAAAGATTGATCAGAATACGAGGGAATAAAATAAATAAATAATCTCAAAATATTAAATTATTCTATATTTTATGTCAATCACATGCTAAGTATATGTTAAAATTTTAAATTTAAACAAAAGAAATATTAATATTTAAATTAAGGTATTATATTTACACATTTAATAAGATGAAATATAATAAATATAAATTTATCATTAAGGTACCAATCCTGTATCTATAGGTAGGAAGTAGTAACAAAGGCAATTCTCAATAAAGAAAAAAAAATATATTTTAAAAAATATTTATATAAATTATTAAAATTTATTACTATAAAAATAATATAGCTTAGTTTATAAATTTTTATTATAGATAGTGAGTATATTTAAAATATTATCAATTAGATTTTATTTAACATTGTAATTTGATTAATTGAACTCATTTTAATGTTAAAATTTGGCTAGTTAGATATCATTCACATGTTAAATTTTGATACATTTAATATTATTCAATATTATTAATGTATTATTGATGAGCGAAAACCGGCATCGCCGATTTTTGCCAATACTTTGGTTTTAATATTTATAAAATTCTCGCAAGTGCACGAATCATTTCGTAGAAAATGATAAGTATACTCCCAAGGTCGATCTAAGGAAGGAATGTGTGTGGTTTTTAATTTATTATTCAAACTTCTAAAAACGAAATTAAATCCTAAACATCCTGTCACGATATTTTGGGGTTTTGTGTTTTTAATCTAATTACATAAAATTAAACATAGATTCAATAAACATTCATGCAAATTTTATCATTTATAATGACGGAGTATTTATGGATATAATAACTAAGTTAATTATGCTTGCTCATATTATCTAGGTTATTAAAGATATGAATTGATATTTATTGATTCTCCTTTTTTTGTATGAATACCACCTTTGGTGGGGTTAGATATTCTTTGTTAACTAAACAAATCAATTAACACCTATGGGTGGGGTTGATAACTAATATGCTTAATTAAATTAATTCCTTTTTCTAAGAGATTGAAAATGAACCATTTAAATGCCACATTTGGTGGGGTTAGACAGTTTAAACTTTATTCAAGGTGTCCAAATTAAACCTAAGAATTTAGTTATCCGAGTACTAACTTTCAAGTTTTAAAACCACTACCGAAAACATGTTGTCAATACATTTTCAGATAATAATTCTTATAAAAACTTTTGAAATAGAGCTTCACTCTAACTACCGGGCGATTGTACCATCAAATAAAAGAGCACTACTCTAAATCAGACCGGATAACTAAACCTTAAAATCTAATTTTCAGGTTTAAGTTTGTAATGAAAAATAATATATTTCTCTCTAACATTCTTAATATAAAATCATGAATAAAAATAAAATCAATTCATTTTAGAGATTTTTACCTATTTAATATTTCGCAAGCATATCAACGTCATTATTACATCATGTTTACTAAACAGCCAGCACAGTTAAATTTAACCACAGACAAATTAAATATAACATGTAAGAATAAAGCATAAAAATAACTGTAAAGAAAATAAAATCCTTACAGAACTTCGACGCTATTCCCATTGCTGGGAAAACTCCAAGCGGAATTTGCACTCCCATTTATTGAATCAAAAAGCTAAAATATTACAAAAACATAACTAGTTCTTCCTAAAAAGGGAAGAACTCTAAAACTAAGAGAAATTAACTAAAAACTAAGAAAAACTAAAGAAAACTAAAAATAGAGAAAGAAAGAGAGAAAAGAATGTATTTGGAGGTTTTGAAGGTGTGTTTTGAAGTGAAGGGAAGTGGGGTATTTATAGGTGAGGATAGAGAGAAAAAGTAGAGAAAAAAATGTTAAAAAAATGTAAAAACGCGGATTAGTGATTGCTGACGTCATTTGATGACGTCAGCATGACGGGGGGCGGCTGCACGTGAACAGTACCGCGCGCAGTTCTGTGCGGATGAACAGTGCCACGCGCGCAGTGCTGCGCAGCTTGGGGTGGAGCTGGGCGCTGGGGCGCGGCGGCGCGATTTTCTCCTTTTTGACATTTTTGTCCTTTTGACCCATTTTGTCCAATTTTTCCATATTTGTTGAACTTTCCCCATTTATTTATTAATATATTTGTGATGTATTGCTTCCAGTATTCCTATTTGAGTTTTTAAGTTGCGTTTTTAAGCCAAAATATCTGAAAAACAATAAAAATACCCGTGATTCCGAAAAAGACAAATTTATATAAATATATATATTTTTAATCAATTAATGTGGATAAAATCATGGTTATTTTAGTGCTTTTTGAGCACTCACCAATTATTTTTTAATAAATAGATTTTTACACTATTACAGCTTAAGATTATAACAAATATACCACCGTAACATTTAGCTTTCTTAATGTTTTAAATATATTATTAATGTTAAAGTTCTTCCCATAAACTATGAAATTAGGATCAAAAGATTTTTATAGTTACATGTGCATGTGTTTAAAGTGTTATTTGTTGTTAACATTTATAACTTGATTAATGTAGATGGTATAATATCCTAGAGTTATTCAATATCCTAGAGGCCCTCCAATCTGATTCCCGTTCCGGCGCAAAGGTTATCAATCAGATCACTGCGGGTATCCTGGCTTTGAGTTATCTTGTAGTTCTGGGAATGATACTGTTCTTCAGCTTCCAACACAAGAAAAATTACAACTAAAAAACATAGACTATAAATCTCGGGTAATGGAAGTGTATTATGACCCAGTTAATTGCCTTCTGGATTTGTTTTTGAGAACCCGTAATTTATCAATTTCTCCTTTCTCTTTCTCTAAAGAGATCTCAAATAACATTACCTTGTTCAATTGTTCTGCATTAGAAAATAAGGGCATGTATTCTGATTACCAAATTTATGCAATCAGATCTGAAAGATATATCGATGATTGGCCACTCGTGGGTTGTAAGAAGATGTATAGCATTTCAGATGTTCCACTTGATATTTACTACCAAGAGGAATTTGTTCAATTGAAGTGGTCAAAACCAAATTGCACACATTGTGAAGCTTTCGGAAAAAAAAGGTGTGGGTTGAAGAATGGCACCAAAACTGAAATTGAATGTTTTAATCCTGATCATAGAGGTAACTTTTTTTATTTTATTATATTTATATCCTCTTGAGTTATAAAAGGTTAAAGTGTACAGAACATTAGAACGTGGGTAATTTATATTCAACCTTTTAGGAGAGTTAGGATATGATTTTATATTTGCATTTATGAAAACATATCTATATAAGAAATAAATCTATTTGATAAGGTTAAAAAAAAGATTAGAAATGAAGCTAGTTAAAAACTGTGTTATGTCATGTTTAGAACATGTGAGTACTTGGTAATTTATTAAATTCTTATACTAATATATATGTCATGTTTATATCATTTAAATTAATAAAAATAAAAGATTGACTATTTAATTTTGTTTTACAAATGAAGTAATAAAGTTTGTAGCTACTCGATCAAGTTTAGGTGGATATCTATTGATCATATTAGCTCTTGTAGCTTATCGTGGTTACCATTCTAACAAACTTGATAAACATAACCAGCTAAGAATCGAAAACTTTTTGGAGGATTACAAGACTCTCAAGCCAAGTAGATATTCATATGTTGATATTAAGAGGATCACAAACGAATTCAAGGATAAATTGGGGCAAGGAGCTCATGGAACTATTTTCAAAGGAAAGCTCTCTAATGAACTTTTTGTTGCTATGAAAATTCTCAACAGTTCAAAGGGAAATGGAGAAGATTTCATAAAGAAAGTGGGCACAATGGGTCGAATTCATCACATCAATGTGATTTGTTTAGTCAATTATTGTGCTGATGGATTTAGAAGAGCTCTTGTTTATGAGTTCTTACCAAATGGGTCTATGCAATAGTACATATCTTCACCAGACTCTAAGGACTTTCTTGGTTGTCAGAAATTGTAAGATATTACTTTAAGCATAGCCAAAAGAATAGAATATCTTCACCAAGGGTGTGAACAAAGAATACTTCATTTTGACATTAAACCTCATAATGTACTGCTAGACCAAAGCTTCACTCCAAAAATTTTTAATTTTGGTTTGTCAAAGTTGTGTTCCAAGGACCAAAGTACATTATCAATGACCATGGCAAGAGGGACATTGGGTTACATAGCACCTGAAGTTTTCTCTAAAAATTCTGGACATGTTTCTTATAAATCAGATGTTTATAGTTTTGGAATGCTTTTGCTTGAAATGGCAGGAGGAAGAAAGAATATTGATATTACAGATGATATTAAATATATAAATGAATAACATTGGCATCATTTATTTTTTTTGTTAAAATACTTGAAAGAGGAATGAAAAATCCTTAAACTACTCCATGCAACAAAATTGACATTTTGGCTACAAATGTTTTTTTAACAAAAAGGAATGATAATTTCATTAATTTGAAACCATATTAAGTTACAAGCAATGCATTACATGTAATGTAATACATCCCTTTCTAGCAAGTATTTTATTTCAATAGGAGGAGAAATCACCTAATTTGGTTCCAATTCCTTAATGAACCGATGCTATCTCTAAGGAAATTCCTTGAAAGACTTGAGAATAATCTAATTAAAGTTGAAAGTGTTTAATCTCCAAATTAATAGCAAGTTGAGTTAAAAAAAACAATCTGCATAGTAATCCGTTGCTAAAGATGAAGTTGCTTATAACAACAACATAAAAACATTCTACCAACACTCCATTATGATCTCTCACTATCATGCCTATATCGCCATATAGCTCATTTGCTTTGCATGAATCATCACAAGTAAAGGTCAACAATATTGAGTCATGTTGGGTTCATCTTAATATACTCCTTAAATTTCATGATTTCATCCCCTCTATGACAGTGCCCAATATTGAAAGTTATGCCCATGAACTAATAAAATAACTTGATATGTATCAGGTTCATATGTACCACATTAAGAACACAATAAGACTTTTACTAACTTCTTCTCTTAATGATCCCAATTTTCTAATCACTCACAATTATCATTCTTGAAAACTAGCATTACTAACACTAACAACTTGAGATATTTCATTAGAGCACCATACAACTTCTACCCAGTTACAATAATAAAAATGTGATCTACTGATTCAATTTATACTTCGGAACAATTACAATACATGTCATTCCTAACCATTTTCTTTAATGGTTCTTTGTTGGTTACAAGTTAAAACCAACAAACTTTATAGAGTTCTATGAAATGTTTTACATCTACAAATCAATATTTGTTAGACATGAGTCTGTTAGCTCAATCTTGTCAGATGCGTATGCACATATAGAACTCAGATTAAGATTAACATGTGATTATGAAACAATCCTCACTACTAACATGTTATTTAACTAATTATATCATGAATCAATATTAGAACTATCCTTGAACTTCTAACTCTAACTTGAAAAATCTATGCACAAAGACAAGACTTCAAACCCACATTTTCTTCCCTTTTAATTGAAGTAGAATACTATTATAAATCAAACCTAAATTAAAAAAACTTAGTCATAATTTCTAGATAATTCATTCATTGCATTACGTTTTAAAAATAACATGACTAAATTTCGCAATATTATAATTCTTAGTAACCTTTAATGAAGGCATAATTATAATTCTTTTTAACCTTTAACGAAGGCATCAATTTTACTTGTCAGACTGTCGCAAAATAATAAGTTACCACTTTGAATGAGAATATTAATGATTACATAACAATAAGTACATAACACTAAGAATAAATAGTAATCTATCTATTCTTATGGAGAATCCAGTAACATCTTAAACTATAATTAAACATACACATGCATTAAACTAGATGCTCACTCTAATTCATACATGCATAGTCATAATATTTAAATATAGAGTAAAACACATCAAAAATAAAGAATTGAATCTAAAAATTATTATAATATTTTATTAATTAAAATCATAGTCAAGAACTTAAAAATTCCTCAAAATCACACAAATAAATTAGCTAGACAAAATCATAATTAAAATAATAGAATATTAAGAAGAATATAAGAAATACTCGTTAATTATTGCTTTAATTCTATATTGCTTCTATTCTTATCTTTCTCTGAAGACCTAAGCATATTTTCTATAAAATTTGTATTTACAATATGTGAAAGCTTTGTTATTAACCCTAGCTACATATTTTAAGTAAAAGAGTTGCATGTAATTACAAGGTATTTAGGATTAAGGTTGTAGAAGTTCAAACTAATTAAAATGGTAATTTAATGAATCTAAAACTATTTGGATAAAGCTAAGCTTGAAATTAGGCATTGGAGTGCAAATACGAGTTTTCTAACCATGGTACACGTCTACTCATGCCGCGATACGAACTTAATTTAAATTCCATTGAAAGACATATAGTTGGTGTTGTGCCGTAGCGCACATGTACTTATGCTACAACATGCCCTTAATTTTAACACTTTAATGTTTTAACCCCTCCTTGATATATCTTATATAAATGTTTGCATTGAGATTTTTCATTATATGACAATTATACTTCAAGTTGTGAAATTTGATTGATCTTTTTTCATTTAAATATTTTAATTCTAAAATGTCTAAAATACATCAAAATATACCCTGTGATTCCATAAACACAATTTATAAAACACTTAGATTCAAATGCAATATGAAAACCTAATTCATTCTTTTAATTTTGATAAATCACAATATATGTGTGCTTTTTAGACATTGTCAGAACCCCCAATTAGCTTATGGCTAATTCATAGTAAAATAAGTGTTAAAAAAAGCTCTTAAAAGAAAATAAATAATTAAATACTAAATTAAATCATTTTTATAGATGGACATGATTGTATTTATCATATGCAACAAGCCTTTAAACCGTAGGTGTCATAGTGGATGAGTTATAGTCTTGTGAGGGTTTTCAGTGATGGTATCCAAAAAATTCACAACTAAACTAAATTAAACTAACTGAAAAAAATAAAAATATAAAACTAAATAAAGACACTAACAATCAAATCAATTATACATTTGTTTCAAAGATTATCCATAATATTTAATATATGTATGATCTAAATCTTACTCTTTATCGTACATTAATTCAAACATTAATTTCATTTTTTTGGTTAACTTTTCGACATCCATCTAACTACAAATATATAATTTTCATATAAGATAATATTATGCAAGAAATTCATAGAACAAAATTCTTGGTCGTTAAATTATGCAAATATGATGTGTGTAAGCATTTTAATCAAAAAACCCAAAGGTTTACATTTTAATTCACTCTTCACTAATATAGAATGGTTACACTACTTTAGACTAATAGATCTTTATTAAGGTTATAGCGTTAGTTTAAGATATAGGGTTATGAAAGAACATGAAGATGAATCATAAAAATAAGCGAAAATAAATAAAAAAATTAATTTGATGGTAATGCATCATCACCCCATATTAATGTTCACATTACTAAACAACACAAACAAAAGTAATAATAAATAAACTATGAAACAAAAATAAATAAAAATAAAAGGGAAAGAAAAGAAGGTAGTAAACTAATATAGAAAAATAAAAATTAATTTTAATTTTTTGAAAAAAATAATAATAATAAACTAAATAAAATAAATGAATTAAAAGAAAAGCAATTTTTGAATTTTTTTTAATAAACTAATATTTAGTAGTAAAATTTTAAAAACAATCCCGACAACGGTACCAAAAATCTGAGACACTTGGATATATATATATATATATATATATATATATATATATATATATATATATATATATATATATATATATAAGTATACTTGATGAAGATATATAAGTAGAATTGATAAGTAATTTAAGAATAAAGGTTGTCGAACTCGTGAAGATTTTTACAATAAATATCACTAATTATTAGCTTGTTAATAAATTAATAAAAGAGGCTTTGAAAATTATTTTTAAATAAAAATAAAACATAAAATAATAAATAAAATATATGAGCACATAGATTAAGATAAATATGTGATTATAGAACATTCCTCATAAATTATAACTAATATTAGAACTATCCTTAAATTCTTAACTTTAAACAAAAAATCTATGCACTAAGACAACATCGAACCCACATTTTTTTTACATTTTAATTGAATTAAAATAATATCTTAAATCAATCCTAAATCAGAACAACCTAGTTACAGTTATTAGATAATTCATTTATATCATCACATTATAAAGAAGAAATGACTAGATTTCGTAAGATTACATTTCTTATTAACCTTTAACGAAGGCATTACTTTAATGTCACAAAATAACAAGTTATGGCTTCGAATAATAATAATGAATGAATAGAAATCTATTTACTCCTAAGATAATCTAACAATATCTTAAAATATCATTAAATATATATATATGTGCAATGAACTAGTTAGCTACTCTAATTTATATATGCATAGTTTTTGAATTTATATATAGAGTCAAACATTTCAAAAATCAAGAATTGAATCTAAAAATCATCAACATTTTATTAATTAAAATCATAGTCGAAGACTTAGAAGTTGCCCACAATCACATAAATAAATTAACTAGGTAGAATTATAATTAAAATAATAGTTAACAAATAAGAGGAAAAAAGGGAATAAGAACAAACTATTTATTAATATCAATGATTGATTTACAACTCTTTAATTGACTATTTGAATTCTGTCTTGTCTCTAGCCTTTAATTTTTCTATAGACATGTATATTTTCTATAAATTTCTAGGTATACAATCTATTTAATATGTGGGTTCTTTTGTTGTTAATCTTAACTATATATTTATATTAAAAGAATTACATATAATTAAAATGTTAATATAATTACCTAGACCAATTTGGATAAACATGTTCTTGAACATATATATGCAATAAACTAATTAGTTACTCTAATTCATACATGCATAGTTTTGAAATTTAAACATAGAATCCAACACATCAGAAATCAAGGATTGAATCTAAAAATCATCAACATTTTATTAATTAAAATCATATTCTATGTCTTAAAAGTTATCAACAATTACATAAATAAATTAACTAAGTATAATCATAATTAAAATAATAGATAACAAAAAAGAAAAAAGTATAAGAAGACTTATATAATTTCTGTAAATTTCTACGTCTACAATCTATTTAATTGCCTTTTTTGTTGTTAACCCTCGCTATATATTTATATTAAAAGAATTACATGTAGTTAAAACGTAGTTAGGATGAGGGGTTAAGATGTATAAAACAATTAAAATGTTAATCTCATATATCTGGAACCTTTTGGATAAACTTGTTCTTGACTCCAAATAATAGCAATTTTTAAAATAGTAAACTAAATGTGCTACACGTCAAAAGTATATGCATGACATGGCCCACTAGCTAACGTGTCATAGGCCATATTTTGATTAATGGAATAGACCGTGCGTTGTCGACCTTACCAGATCTCTTTGATACCTTTACTCAAAAGAACTTTTTACATATTTTTATTAAAATTACATTAGTATTGTATACTTACTTAAAAATAAATTACATAATTCATTAATATTCATGAATTTCACATAATTTAATATCGAAATTTATGTTTAAAAATAAATACAAAATTAGCATACTGATATGTGTGCTTCCATTATATACAAATAAAAATACTTCTACTCAATATGACAAAAATGTTTTTTGATAGTTTGGGTCCTACTGTATTAGAAGATTTCAAGAAATCATATTGCAACGAGGTTTAAGTGTGAAAGAATTAAAGATTGACTTTGGAATAAGTAATATGATACTTTTTATTATTTATATTATTGATTGTTATTTTAAAAAAATAGTAGGTAATTATGTTTTTAATAAAAAATAGTGTATTTATTTTTCATTTTATTGATCTAAATTACTACATTAATAATTGTTTAGAATTAGTGTATAATTTCTCATTTAAGTGATATATCTTTCAACTCACTCATGCATTACGACCTATCAATTTTTTTGAAAAGAAGATACGAAGTATAATTTAAGACTAAATCGAATATATACTATTTTATATAGGTTATTTGATTCAGTGTAAGTCTTAAAATTTAAAAAATTTATGAATAATTCGTTACAAATTTTTATTTTTCAAAATTGAAAAAACCGAACCAATATATTTTTATTAAAAATACATTTTAATAGAAACAAAAAATTATAATTTAGATTTTTTTTAAAGTTACTAGATCAATTAGACCTAACTTAAAAATAATTTTACTAAACTACTTATTTGTGTAAATAAATAATATGACTAATTACATCCCCACATTTGTTAAAAATTATTAAATATTTCATTTTTTTTCTAAAATGTTAGTTTGATGTCTTCGTCATTTTCAATATAACTAGTTTGTCTCAGTGGGCATACTTTTCGTGTGGTTCTCATTCTATTAACCAATATTGATGTGAAACAAATATATTAAAGACTTTGTTCTCCGTTTTCTTTATAAATTCCAAGCATTCACGAATTTTTTCTCTCCCTTACAACATCAACCTAATTTGATACATATGGCCTTCTAATTAATAATAATATCACATAACATAGCGTGGTATAAAATAATTGTTTGTTATTCTTTTAATATATAGCTTAAAATTTTGACAAGATTAAGTTTACAATAAATTCTAACAATTATATCATTTATTTTAATTTCATTATTCAAATAAATTAACATTATAATAGTATTATTATTTTTATTCTCATTATATTTTCATTGTTAGAACTAAACCTGATTTAAATGTAGTGAAGTTTACATTAGAACTCTCGATCATTCAACAATACAAATGATAAACTTTTATAGGACATCTCTTATGATATTTTTACAAAAAAGAGACCAAACCTTTCTTTCTCTGGTAACATATTAATAATGATTGAGATAGACATCTACAAATGATTGCACCTTTAAGCAATGGTGTTGAAAATTAAAGACAATTTTTTTTCCTAAGTATTAGTTTTCTGAATCTTCATCTACAAATAGTTAGTTTTTATGAGTCTTCATCGTTCTCTATGACTAATTTGTCTTGGTATAGTTTACATACTTTTTTTACCGTTTCCATTATATTTATCATTGATGTGCATCAAATATCCTAAAAGATTTGATTCTCCTTTTTCTTTATAAATTAAGAGCTTTCACCAAATTATTCTTTCTCTTTTGTAACATCAAATGTTTACCTTCTAATTAATAGTTATGCATATAACATAGAAATAGATATGTTATTCATTAGTTTATAGTATATTTTATACCAATTACTACCATATCATCACTTATTCTAATTTCAATAAATAATTTCTCTATAGAGATAAATTGAAATGTCTTTTGCTCTTGCTTATAAAGGCAATAGTCAATTAAAAATATTGAGCAAAATATATTCAAACAAGCTTGTGTGATATTAAAGGTGTCAAATGTGCAAGTTTACCCAACTTGTTTAATGTCGATACAATGAGTTGAGTTTAAAAGACCCAATTCACCTAGCTCTTGAGCTCAAATAAGCTAGCTCACCTAACTCAAGGTGAGTTCATTTAGTAAAATGGTTGTGTCAATGATATAATATTTACTATTATAATAATATTAGTATGAAAAATTGCAATTAAAAGTTACTATTTTTTTACAAAAATGTAATTAAAATATAATATTTATTGTAACATTTTTATTTTGAAACAAAATTATAAATATATTTTTATTTTGTGTTTTATTATTTAAAAGGGTAAATATATTTGTTACTAAGTTATTTTAACTCATTGAAAAGTGAGTTGAGTAAAGTTGAGTTGAACTCTATTTATGTAAAATTTAGATGAAACGAGTTGAGCTATAGTTCACCTAAAGTGAGTTGAACCTATGCATACTGGTCCAACTCAACTCATTTGACACATTTAAATGATACCTTACACTACTCATCTACCTTACTTGACACTAATTAAAGCTAAAATGCATAGATAAGAATGAGAAAAAATTTCCCATTTTTTCCACAAAACTTATTAGGACTTTTAGGTTCTATTTGAAATTATTTTTGATTTATATTCATTTTAATTGCTACTATCAATCAGGACCTCTATCCTAACTATCTATTGTTGCCCTGGCTTGCTGCCTTTACAATGACTTAGTTCAACACACAAACTCATCTTTTCTGCAACGTTAGCACCACTCAATGTAGTACGATCAATGACTAAAGATAAGTAATATGAACAATAAAGAACAATAACTCTTGGGAAATTCACTAAACCATGAACATTTTCAATCATTTTTTTGGGAACACTTGACAATCCCGAAAGAACGATATTGTCTAAACCACCCAGTAAAATATTCTTAGCCACTCTAAGTCTAAAAATGCTATTTCACTCTTATTTAAAATGTATCACAATCCCTAAAATACGCTAAAGATCATTAGTGAATATAGAATTAGAATTTTTGGAAAACATTTGGTAGATCTTCTCTATGATTTTTCTATTTGTCAAAAACATTAAAGAAGAGGTGTTTATAGCGAACAACCAAAATAAATGCCACCTTGTTGAGGTTTAGTGGCAGGTCCAACAATAGGTTATGCGAAGACCTTGTCGAGGTGCACAAAAATCTCATATTTTCGATCCAAAAATCACCAAGTAATTTTCATAAATACTTGCAATTGAAGCGAAGAAAAAACAACTACTTAACCTAGCATGCATACTAAGAAACCAAATATGTGATATATGGATAACATGTTTTCAATCACAATGTACCTAACTAAGTACATGTGTGCATTAATTACTGATCAACAATACCAACCTTACCCATAGAAAGACAGAAATACAAATAAATAAACTTCGTGTTTTGCACAAAGGAAGCCAACAAAAACAAAAAAGACTATAGGATTTACATGATTGATACATTAAGTTGAGTTGAAAAAATTGAATTCACCTAGCTTATGAGCTCAAATAAACTAGTTTACCTAATGCATGAGCAACTTGAGAATTCATCTAACAAAATGTATTATTTAATGATATCATTTTCATAATTACAATAATATTATTATGGGAAATCATAATTGAAAGATACTATTTCTTTTTTTTTTTGCTACAAAAATATAATCAAAATATTATATTTATTCTAACATTTTTGTTTTCAAATAATATTATAAATATATTTTTAATTTTTTTGTTTTATTTTTTAAAAAGAATAAATCTGCCACTTTATGAGGTATTCAATTTAATTCATTTAAATGTAATCTGAGCTGAGTTGAGTTTGACTTAAATAAAATTTGGATGAGACGAGTTAAACCATGGTTCACCTAATAAAGTGAGTTGAACCTATGATATTTGAATCAACTTAACTTATTTGATACTTCTAAGTACTACCTTGTAATGTTCATCTACCTTGTAATGTTCATCTACCTTCTTTGACACTAATTAATTCAAGTAAAAATACATAGACAAGGATGAGAAGAATTTTGCCTTTTTTTTCTCATAACTTTTTAGGATTCTTAGGTTCAGTTTGGAATTATTTCTATTCATTGTAATTGCTTTTAAATGGACCATGACACATTTAATTGCGCTTTGAAAATTATGCTAACTATTATTAGTGCTTTAATGAAAAATCAATAATATGAGTTATATAATAAAATGAATATAATGAAGATATATGATTAGTTTACACCGTGAAACTATGTATGCACTTTGTACACATTCTTAGAAATTTACTTTTGAATTTCTTTATGTCTTTTAAATTTTTAGTCATAATACCTTTCAAGTAATTTATATGATAATTTAATTGTTGATGATTGCTCAAATTGTATTGAATTTGCATATTGATATGTATATATAATTAATTGTATTGAAATTATACATGGCGTTTTAAAGCTCACAGGATTTTACATAGGTTTTACTATAGAACTCAAGCAAAAATTTGCGTGATTTTCTAAAGATCCATGTAAATTTTACAACGACCCAAAAACTTGAGATTATAGTAGTGTGAGTAAATCTAGCTTGTTTAGGTTCAATTCACTTTAGATGAGCTGTACCTTAGCTTAACCCGGTTGCTAAGCTATAACTCATCTAAATGTTATGAGCTAAGCTTATCTTAGCCCACTTTTAAATCAATTAAGTTAAGCATAGCTTAGCCGAGTTGCTAAGCTACAGCTCATCTAAATGTTATGAGTTAAACTTATCTTAACCCACTTTTAAATCAGTTAAGTTAAGAGTTCATGGAACTGAAAAATAAAAATAAAAATATTTACAATTTTATTTAAAAACAAAAATGTTAGTATAATAAATATTATATTTTTTAGAACAAGAGAAAGTAAAAATATATTTGTTAATTTTTTATGAACTTGCAAGCCATGATAAACTAGGTGAATTAACTGATAAGTTAAATATTTTGAACTAATCTACTCAATAAGTTAAGCTGCTAATTTGAAACCACTATGTATTAATATTAAGACAAACACATATTTTTCTTAATATAGGAAGGAATCCATAATAAAATTTCACATTATTTCATCATATAAGTTAAACTTTTAATGTATTTTAGCAATGTAAAGGATCAAAACACATTATTTCAATGTTGTACATAAAATATATTTAATTTATTAAATAAAATATTTAAAATTTTGTTAAAAAAACTTATTTAATATAATATAATATATAAAAAGACTTTGTGAAAACTTTTGCCTGTTATGTAGCAATTGCTTTAACTTGTCCGGCTAGAGCAAGGGTTTGTGTAGCTATTAAAAGTTGATATAGTGAGTCAATTGAAAATGCAAGAAACACAAAAATTAGAGTTTAACTTTAGAAGTCATGGTCATTCAGTTTTTTAAATTTTTAACTTGGATGAAGTTACTCTTCTAATATAAATGCAAGAAAGAAAGTTCAAAGATATGATGCCAAAGTGTGGATTATGCCTTTTCCCTTGTAAAATACAAGCTTTCACGAAGTTGTTCATCTGATATTTCTAAAAAGAAGGGACGCAAAGTCCCAACCTTGTCTCTTGCTAAAAGACTTGGCGATGACTTATGAATAAAACAAATTTTCTCTTCCATGAAGTTGTCCTTTCTCTTTTGTTACATCAACATAATTTAATAGATATGTATGTGAACCTTCTAATTAATATAATACATATAACATGGAAATAGATGTGTTATTTAGTTTTATGGAGTATATTTTCAATTAATCATATTGTTTGTTCTCTTTATCAAATATTGAGCATTTGTGGTTTTCAAAAAAAAAATTTAATAAATACACTAATCTTATATTTTCCTTTTTTTTTTTTTGCCTAAAGTATCATATCATCACTTACTCTAATTACAATGAATAATTTCTCTATAGAGATAAATTAAAATGTCTTTTGTTATTGTTTTATAAAGTCAAGAGTCAACTAAGAAAAATTTAGCAAAATAGATTCACTTAAGCTTGCTTGATACTAATAATGTCAAATAAGTAGTTATGTGCAACTCATTGAAGATTGATACAATGAGATGTGTGCCAAAAACCTAATTTATGAGTTCAAATAAACTAACTCACATAACTCATGAGCAACTTGTGAGTCCCATTAACAAAAATATCTTTGTTAATGATATAATTCTCATAATTACAATAATATCATTATAAAAAATCGTAATTAAAAAATATTATTTTTGGTTTTTTTACAAAAAATGTAATTAAAATATAATATTTATTCTAATATTTTTATTTTTAAACAAAATTATAATATATTTATTTTATTTTATTTTTTAAAAGGGTAAATGAATAAGTTCATAAATTACTTAGTTTAACTCATTTAAAAGTAAATTGAAATGAGTCGAGGTGAACTTAACTTATATAAAATTTTGATGAGACGAATTAAACTATTATACTTTACTTAAGGTGAACTGCACCTATGAATGTTAGAACAACTTAATTCATTTGATACATCTAAATGCTACCTTATAGTGTTCATCTACTTTACTTGGCTCTAATTAAAGCTAAAATGTATGGATGAAAATGAGAAGAATTTTGTCATTATAATTGCTTTCAAAATGACCATAAGACATTAAATGATGTTTTGAAATTTTATGAATTATTTTTAGTGCTTTAATGAAAATTAATAATACAAGTAGTATAATACAAGTTTCATTTCTAAATATTTATTAATGACTAGTAAAATTGCAATATTATAAAAAATTGTTACATGTAGTAGTGTGTAAATAATATAATTAATGATGAATTAATTGAAACCTTGCTCTTGCATATTGCAAAAATGAACTTCTTCGGGATTATTGCCTTTTAATTTGTATTTTCATTCAAACTGATCTGAGAGGAGTCAAACTCCAAAATGTGGAACAACTCTTTAAAGTATGAGATATATTCTCAACATTCTTTGATGGGTTGTTTTGTTGTGTAGGATACAATAATAGCTTGAGTGGAGTGTTTAGGCTTTCAAATCTTCCTTCAAGCATCTCTATGAAATTTTTCATTGAAGGTCTATCACTTGGTTTCAATTTTATATACCAAATTTACACTATAATCATCTTTTTTATAAGTTTTTATTCTTTGTCAGTAACATCATCTCCTAATTCTATGTCGTTTCCTTCACTAAGTTGATCATAAACCCACAAGGAAAATAAATTTTGCTTGAATGCTTTGTGGTTACATTGAAGTTTTTTCTTTTACTTTTCATTTCCATTAACAAATTTACAAAGCTATAAACATCAACTTTAAAGGACACACCCCTAATATTTTTGTAAAACAATTCGGGTGTTATGTATCCAAGGGTTCCTCTTGCAGCTCTCATAGACACAATGCTAGTTTCTAAAGGACATAATATAGCTAACCTAAGATCTGAAATGTTAGGAACAAAATTGTCATCTAAAAGAATATTTTAAGACTTAATATCAAAATGTAGAATGTTCATGTGACATCCACTATAAAGATAATCAATATTGATGCGAGTCTAAGTGAAATATCAAACATTATCTTGTAGCTTAAGGAGTTGACTATTACCTCGTTAGAATTAGAAGAGATGTATTTATTAAGAGATCTATTAGACATTAAGTCATACACAAGAGCACGCTTTGATCCCTCGTTAGAATTAGAAGTTTTTTTTCCTTGTTCAATATTTCTTTTTGTTTTTCTCTCCTTTTCATTTTTTTATAACTAAAGAAATACAAAATTGTATTATCAACCTTTCATCATTTTTATTCAAAATTAACTTCATACAACCGCCAACCTATTATTTTCAATATTTTTTTTTCATACATTCTTTATAGAGATTTCGTATTAAACATGTGTTTATTTTAAATCATCTTAGAAAGTAGAAGGGTAAGATAAATTTTTTTTTTCTCATAAAAGGGTAAGTCATAGCATGTTAAAGAAAATACTTCTAGTTAGCATGAAAAGGAAACATACGTCTTTTAATAACCTAAATCATTTTCTAATCATTGTATATTCTATAATTTCATCTTGAGTTTATTTCAAAATAAGTTTTAGAATTTGTTGAGATCTCAAGTATATCTATGAAACATTCACATACAAAACAATCGTAAATACTCAGATTAATTAGTCATTCTTACTACCAACCAATAGTGTTTGAAACTAAGTTCAATTCACTTTTATTCCTTCTTTAATTGGATTAAAACTTATATGTGAAAGACTTAATGAAATTGAAAATTATAAAGAAAATCAAAAAATTCACGAAAATTATAATAATCGACTATTATTGTGAAAATAAAAGAGAAAATCAAAAATATTCTAAATATGTACTACATTAGTATACTTAAAAAAAATTACAATTCATAAAATGTGATAAAAAATATTTAAAAAAACCACTCCCTTTTTTACTTGCTTTTATAATTTATAATACGTTCAATATTTTGAAAATTTTAATACTTTTTTACATTTTTAATCTTAATTTTAAATCTAATAAATTGAATATTAATAGGTATATTGTAAAAAAGAAAAATGATATCAAAGTAAGTCTTTAATTTGTGTTTTAGTTTAAAATGTGTCGTAGACTCATGCATTAAAGTATATAGTCATTTTGATAAATTTGAAATTTTAGTAGTCTGAGCAATAAATGAAATTTTATTTAATTAATAAATTCTAAAGTTTCAAAAATTATTAAATGTTATTGTTATTAATTGTAGTTCATATGTATTAGTATGATATTAATCATTTTACATTTTTTTTTCTTTACCTTATTTTTAACACCCCATTCTGATTTTTGATTTTTTTGTTTTATGTATTTTTGACTTTTTGATTTGATAAATTCATAAAATTAAGAGAATTAAAATCTTATAAATCTAAAACAAATTAAAAAACCAAATAACTATATATTAAACTCTATGTTTTTTAAATTAAACCTTTATATGTCACTTAAATTAATTATGTTATTAAATATTACAATCTTTTATGAGCCCAATATGCTACTATGGTAGCATTTGGCATAGTCTTTTTAGTTTGCAACAAGCTACCTTAGGTATTGGAGTATCTTAAATTTGTATGCTACCTCTTGAAATATTTGGACTGCTCAATTGAGATGTTAATGCAATATTTCTTTGCCATGACTAATGCGATTATTTTACGAAAATAAAATAAGATCTCACAACTTTAAATGTGGACCTCCAAATAATGACATATATGACATCCCAAAACGAGTTGGTAAGACATTAGCCAGTTAAGCACTAAGTTCGTTAGGTTTGTACGACCTGACATGCGAAAAAAAATCAATATGCCACAGCTCGTGGTTTGTTACCCATAACTCATCAAACAAAGTTGACACATTAGTTCAAAGTTAAATTATACATAAATTAGTAAGATATATATATATACTATCAAATATAAGTATAACTTAGTAGATAGAGTTAATATTGATACGTGTGAGATGAGAGTTTGACTCCAAATAATAGCAATTTTTAAAATAGTAAACTAAATGCGCTACGCGTCAAGAGTATAGGCATGGCACGGCTTCTTAACTAATGTGCCATATGTGAGTATGATATTTTAATTAATGGAATAGACCGTGCCTTGTCGACTCGACCAGACCTCTTTGACACCTTTACGCAAAAGAAAAACTCTATATATTTTTATTAAAATTGTATTACTATTGTATACTTACCTAAAAATAAATTACATAATCTACTAATATTCTTGAATTTTACATAATTTAATATCAAAATTTTATTTAAAAATAAATACAAAATTAACATACTGATATGTGTGCTTTCATTATATACAAATAAAAATACTTCTACTCAATATGGCCAAAAAACAATTGATAGTTTGGGTCCAACTGTATTAGAAGATTTCAAGAAATCATATTGCAACGAGGTTTAAGTGTGAAAGAATTAAAGATTGACTTTGGAATAAGTAATATGATACTTTTTATTACTTATATTATTGATTGTTATTTTAAAATAATAGTATATAATTATTTTTTTAATTAAAAAAATAGTGTATTTATTTTTAATTTTATTATTCTAAATTACTATATTAATAATTGTTCATAATTGATGTATAATTTCTCATTTAAGTGATATATCTTTCATCTCACTCGTATGCACTATGATCTATCAAATTTTTTGAAAAAAAGATACACAGTATAATTTAAGACTAAATCGAATATATACTATTTTATATAGGTTATTTGATTCGGTGTAAGTCTTAAAATTTAAAAAATTAATATATAATCTGTTAGGAATTTTTATTTTTCAAAATCGAAAAAATCGAACCAATATATTTTTTAAAAAAAATACATTTTAATAGAAACAAAAAGTTATAATTTAGATTTTTTTGATTTTTTTAAGTTATGAGATCAATTAGACCCAACTTAAAAATAATTGTACTAAATTAATTATTTGTGTAAATAAATAATATGATTAATTACATTCCCACATTTGTTAAAACTTATTAAATATTTCATCTTTTTTTTTCTTTCTAAAATGTTAGTTCTATGTCTTCGTCATTTTCAATATGACTAGTTTGTCTCAGTGGGCATACTTTTCGTGTGGTTCTCATTCTATTAACCAATATTAATGTGAAATAAATATCTTAAAGACTTGGTTCTCCTTTTTCTTTCTAAATTACAAGCATTCACGGAATTTTTCTTTCTCCTTTGCAACATCAACCTAATTTGATACATATTGCCTTCTAATTAATTATAATATGACATAACATAGAGATGGGGTTGTTATTCTTTTAATAGCTTAAATTTGACATGATTAAGTTTACTACAAATTCTAATAATTATATCATTTATTTTAATTTCACTATTCAAATAAATTAACATTGTAATAGTATTATTATTCGATTTAGTCTTAAAATAGTCTTAAAATAGTATATGTAAAAGTTTACATTAGAACTCTTGATCATTCAACGTTACAAATGATAAACTTTTACGAGGCATATTTTATGATATTTATACAAAAAAAAAGACCAAACCTTGCTTTCTCTTAAATTTTAAATTAATAATTTTATAACAAATATTACTATTTATAATTATAACTAAAAAAATTAAAATAATAAAAAGTATGTATGTACAATATGTATATTTATGTTTTGGCAACTAATAAAAAAATGAGCAAAATAGATTTAGTTAAGATTGGGTGCTATCTATCATTATTTTATTATAATCTTATAATTATTATAAAAAAATAAATTTATAATTTTATATAGAAGTGATTTTTTAATTTTATAAATAATATTATATTTTAATTGATGAGGTTTATTATACCTATCAATATATTTTTCATATAATAACTATAAATTACTTTTAGTTAATTTATTTTCTAAATTATATTTAGTGTAAAATATAGTTGATTATATATATTAATTATCTATTAATAGGAAAAATTAAAAGAAAAAAGTAAAAAACTCTTAAAATAATTGATTATATGTGAATAAATTTAAAATTTGTAAATTCTCTTTTAGAAAAAATTAAAAATGAGATGTTGGGTTATTTTAGTTAACCACAATTTCAATCTTACAATAATTATTCTCACTCTACTCTTTATCGATTGTGGATATTTTTGAAAAAAATAAATTTTTTATTGATAATTATTATTATTTAAATTATTTTATAAAATAAAATAAAATAAAAAATTAAGTATTTAAATATAAATTTTTAAGTTATTTTTATTATAATTAAAAAATTTATGTTACAATTTTTTATAAGGTGATTTGTATAAATACTATTAAAACAAATAGTTAATTAATTTATTACTTTAGCAATGAATAAATATATAATAGCAATTATTTTATAAGCAATAAAATTCAAATACAATATAAACATGAGTGATTTATCACAATATTTATAATAATTGTATAAGTTTATTTAATAACTAAGTATTGAGAAATTAATGTTAAAATATTTTATAAAGTAGTTTACATAAATATTCTCAAAATAAATATTTAATTAATTTCTTACTTTATTGATAAATAAATATATAAAGTAACTATTTTATGAAAAATAGAATCCAAATATAATATAACCATGAGTGATTTACTACAATATTAACAATAATTGTATAACTTTATTTAATAAATAATTTAAAGATATCATAATAATATATGAAGTTATTCAATTAATATTTTTTAAATAAATAGTTTTAAAATAATAATTATTATTACTCAATAATTAATAGTACTATATATTTACCAAAATTTGAGCTAGACACTCGTCCAAAAACTAGTATGGGATAAGTATTATACATAGTGAGTTAACATGATAATTTTTCTTTGAATGTACATTTATGCAAGTTTAATTATACTTATAAATAATACCATATTATATCAATTAATTTTTATAACAAATTTATTATAAATAATGTTTTTCAATATATATCTATATATGATAATATCAATAATTCAATATAGAGTTACAAGTTGGTTTGGACTGTGGGAACAATATGCATGTCCATATATAACAATATGCAGTAAATAGAGATTTTGATAGGTAATTGGAACCAGCCACCGATAATGACTTCCTTCAAAGTTTTATTTCTATAGGTAGTCGAGTCATATATAACAGATAGATCATGTGTTTAAGTCCAATTATTTACAGTTCGAGTTTGATCTAAAGGTTTCTTAGTCCTGATGAATTATGAGAGGACAATGTAAAATAAGATTGTTTTATATTTGTGTAATTAAATAGTCATGTATCAATTGATTATCATAAATATTTTCATAAATAAAATTTCATGTTCAACCTCCCTCCATTCTGTACACATATATTATTTTTAGTATAATATAAAAAATATATGTATTTTTTATGTTAAAAAATGCACATATATGTTTTTTTATATAACATAAAAACATATATTTTTTAAAATAGAGTTAAAAATTCAAGCCACGTGAATAAATACATAATTTAAAAATCAGTTTGAACTTTTACCCAATTTGTAATGAAAGATGCGTTTTACCCACCTAGTTTGATGTTCACATAAGGATTTTGCATTTCAGATTAAACACGAGAAAATTTGTCTTGTGAATTCACCCTTTAATCATGTAGGTGAAATCCCAGTCTTATACCAGATTTTTTTTATGTACTGATTTCTAATTAAGTTATATTAATTATTTTAAGATTTAAATTTATTTTGTCAATTTTTTTTAATAAAGATTATAAAGAGGATAATTGTCTCTAACCACTGGGTTAACCTCTTGAGATTCAAAGTTCCATAGTTCTTGTAAATTTAAACTTACTATCAAAGATTTAGTCAATTTGATTAAACTTTTAAGATTAAAAATGTTATTTCTATGTCTTGGTCATTTTCTATATGACTAGTTTGTCTCAATGGACATACTTTTCGTGTGGTTCCCATTCTGTTAACAAATATCATAAAGACGTAGTTTTCCTTTTTCTTTATAAATTACAAGCTTTCACAAAGTTGTTATTTCTTCCTTGCAACATCAACATAATTTGATACATATGTCGACCTTCTAATTAATAATAATGGCATATAACATAGAGATGGAGGTGGTATAAAATAATTGTTTGTTACTCTTGTAATAACTTAAATTTTTGATGGGATTAACTTTACTACAAATTCTAATAGTTATATCATTTGTTTTTATCCCATTATTCAAACAAATTAACATTGTAATAATCTATTATTTTCATTTAATTCAATTCATAATATTATTTTTATTCTAATTATATTTTCATTGTTCAAACTAAACATGACTTAAATGTACTAAAGTTTACTTCAGATTTCTTGGTCATTCTGTATTACAAATTACAAACTTTGATGGGATATCTCTTATGATATTTATACAAAAAAGGACCAAACCTTGCTTTCTCTTGTAACATATCAACAATGATTGAGATAGATATCTACAAATGGTTGCAACTTCAAGCCATGGTGTTGAAAATTAAAGATTTTTTTTTCTTGAGTGTTAGTTTTCTGAGTCTTCATCGTACTCTATGACTAGTTTGTCTTGTGTAGTTGACATACTTTTCTTATGATTTCTATTATATTTATTATTGTTGTGCATCAAATATCTTAAAGATTTGGTTCTCTTTTTTCTTTATAAATTATATGTTTTCATCAAGTTGTTCTTTATCTTTTGTAACATCAACATAATTTGATAGATATGTAGACCTTCTAATTAATAGTAATGCATAAAACATAAAAATAGATGTGTTATTCAATATTATTTTAAAATATATTTTATACCAATTATTAACATATAATCATGTATTCTAATTTCAATGAATAATTTCTATATAGAGATAAATAGATTCAAACAAGGTTGCTTGATATTAATGGCATCAAATGAGCAGCTATGCACAACTCATTTAATGTGGATACAATGAGTTGAGTTCAAAAGACCCAATTCACCTAACTCATGAGCTTAAATAAGCTAGCTCACCTAGCTAAAGGGGAGTTCATTTAATAAAATATTTTTGTTAATGATATAATTTTCACTATTATAATAATATTATTATGAAAAATTACAATTAAAAGTTACAATTTTTTTACGAAAATGTAATCGAAAAATAATAATTTTTTCTAACATTTTTGTTTTTAAACAAAATTATAAATATATTTTATCTTTTGTTTTATTATTTAAAAGGGTAAATATGTTAGTTACTAAGTTTAATTTATTTAAAACTGATTTGAGCAAAGTTGAGTGGAGCTTGACTTACATAAAATTTAGATGAGAGAAGTTTAGATATAGTTCACCTAAGATGAGTTGAATCTATGCATGTTGGACCAATTCAACTCATTTGGCACATTTAAATGCTACCTTACACTGTTCATCTACCTTACTTGATACTAATAAAAGCTAAAATGCATGGATAAGAATTAAAAGAATTTTTCCATTTTTTTCAGAAAACTTATTAGGACTTTTAGGTTAAATTTGAAATTATTTCTTGTTTATATTCATTTTAAATGCTTTCAAAAGGACACAACACATTTAATGGTGCTTTAAAAATTTTGCTTACTATTATTAGTGTTTTAATGAAAAATTAATAATATGAGTAGTATAATACAAGCACCATTTTAAATATTTTTTTAAGGCTAGAAAAACTGCAATATTACAAAAAATTGTTACAGATAATAGTGTATAACTAATATAATTAAAGGAAATTTATTTAGAACCTTATAAGCACTTTTTTTCTCCCTATTTTTTTTAAATTCACACTTATTTTCAACAATGCTCTACTTGAATTTTTTTAAAAATAGTTTTCATCGAGTAACAAATTAAAATATAAGATTATGCATAAACAAAAGGTGTCTATCGACTTGAACTTTTGCATAGTGAGGATGCTCCAGAATATACTAGAGTAACTTATAGTTTTGAGCACTCTTTCTAACAACATTGCACATACAATCTTTCCAAGGTTTAGTTCATAAAGTCCATGCTTTATAACCATGCATGTCTATCTCGATATAGTGAATACTCTAGTTAATTTTGCATAAATATTTCATAGGAAACGTGCACACTTCCACATTCATATGGGTGAGTCTATCAAGAGTACTCTTGTAGCTATATATTCGACTCCATTCCACATAAAATATAGAACTTATTAAGACTTAATACTTAACTCATCTTTCTTTTGCTTCAGGATTTTATGTTTATAATAATATGAAATATAACTTAAAATAGCATGATTCATTTCATATCACTTCATGATTTGTTATTACCCATTGAACTTATTTTTGGGATCTCTAGTCTATAATTTGAGTTTCCATCATGAGTAACTCATCACTCTAAAGGTTTTCCCATTCCTTTCGAAGTTTTGAAAACTTTTTCTCTAGCTAGGATTTTATTCAAAGGATTAGCAAAGTTATTATCAGTACATACATGATCCACTCTTTCAACTCTTGTAGGGAGAATTTCTATAATAGTACTGTACTTACGATGTATATGTCATCTCTTATCATTGTAATAAAGGTTCTAAATCTTTATAATATCTGCAGTACTATCGTTATGGATCAAGATAATTGGAATCAGTCTTTCCTATAAAGGGATCTCAACTAATAGACTTCTAACCAACTTGATTCCTCATTAGTAGTAGTTGGTATTATCATCTTAGACTCCATTGTAGATTGAGCCAAAATAATCTATTCCTTAGACTTCTAGAAAATAACTCCACAACTATGTTAAATATTTAGTCGATGGTTGCTTTAGAGTCTTTTGAAAGGGTGTTCCAATCAGCATCAGTGTATCCTTCTAAGATAGCAAAAAACTGATAAGTGCTTAAAAAGTACTAAAATTACCATGATTTTATACACATTAATTGATTAAAAATATATATATTTATATGTTTTATCATATATTTATATAAATTTGAATTTTTCGGAATCACAGGTATTTTTATTGTTTTTCAGGTATTTTCGCTTAAAAACGTAACTTGAAGACTCAAAGAGAAATACTGTAAGCAATACATCACAAATATATTAATAAATAAATGGGGAAAGGTAAAAAAATATGGAAAAATTGGACAAAATGGGTCAAAAAGGAGAAAATCGTGCCTCCGTGCCGCCCAGCCGCGCTGAACCCCGCGCGCGCCAGCGCCCAGACCTGCACGCGCCAACGCCCCACGTCCACGCCAAGCCTCGCGCGCCCAGTCCCAGTTCCACATGCGCCCGCTCGAGTTGCTCCTCCTTCCGCGCGTGCGCCGTTGCCCATTTCGCCCCATTCTTGCATGCAGCCGCCCCCATGATGTCATGCTGACATCATCAATAACCTCAGCAATTGCACTACGCATTTTTACAATTTTTTAACATTTTTTTCACTCACTTTTTCTCTCCATCCTCACCTGTAAATACCCCCCTTCTCTTCACTTCTAAACACACCTCAAAACACATTCTTTTCTCTCTTTCTTTCTCTCTTTTCTTAGATTTTTAGTTTTTTTTAGTTTCTTTCTTAGTTTTTAGTTAAATTCTCTTAGTTTTAGAGTTCTTTCCTTTTTGGGAAGAACTAGTTATGTTTTTGTAATTTTTTAGCTTTTTGATTCAATAAATGGGAGTGCAAATTCCGCTTGGAGGTTTTCCAGCAACGGGAATAGCGTCGAAGTTCTGTAAGGATTTTATTTTCTTTACAGTTATTTTTTATGCTTTATTCTTACATGTTATATTTAATTTGTCTGTGATTAAATTTAACTCTGCTCGTTATTTATAAACATGATGTAATAATAACGTTGTTATGCTTGCAAAATATTAAATAGGTGAAAATTTCTAAAATTAATTGATTTTATTTTTATTCAAGATTTTATATTAAGAATGTTAGAGAGAAATATATTATTTTTCATTACAAACTTAAATCTGAAAATTAGATTTTAAGGTTTAGTTATCCTGTATGATTTAGAGTAGTGCTCTTTTATTTGTTGGTACAACTGCCCGATAGTTAGAATAAAGCTCTATTTTAAAAGTTTTTATAAGAATTATTATCTGAAAATGTATTGACAACATGTTTTCAGTAGTTGTTGATGAGCGAAAACCGGTATCGCCGATTCTTGCCAATACTTTGGTTTTAATATTTATAAAACTCTCGCAAGTGCACGAATCATTTCGAAGAAAATGATAAGTATACTCCCAAGGTCGATCTAAGGAAGGAATGTATGTGGTTTTTAATTTATTATTCAAACTTTTAAAAACGAAATTAAATCCTAAACATCCTGTCACGATAGTTTGGTTTTTTTTGTGTTCCTAATCTAATAACATAAAAATAAACATATACACAGATTAATTAAATATAATCTAATAACATAAAAATAAACATAGATACAAATTCAATAAATATTTATCTAAAAATAAATATAAATACAGATTCAATAAATATTTATGCAAATTTTATCATTTATATTAGTGGAGTATTTATGGATATAATAACTAAATTAATTATGTTTGCTCATATTATCTAGGTTATTAAAGATATAAATTGATATTTTATTGATTCTCTTTTTTTTATATAAATACCACCTTTGGTGGGGTTAGATATTCTTTGTTAACTAAACAAATCAATTAACACCTATGGGTGGGGTTGATAACTAATTTGGTTAATTAAATTATTTCCTTTTTCTAAGAGATTGAAAATGAACCATTTAAATGCCACCTTTGGGGGTGTTAGATAGTTTAAACTTTATTCAAGGTGTCCAAATTAAACATTAGAATTTAATTATCCGAGTACTAACTTTCAAGTTTTAAAACCACTATTGAAAACATGTTGTCAATACATTTTCACATAATAATTCTTATAAAAACTTTTGAAATAGAGTTTCACTCTAACTACCGGGCGATTGTACCAACAAATAAAAGAGCACTACTCTAAATTAGACCGGATAACTAAACCTTAAAATCTAATTTTCAGTTTTAAGTTTGTAATGAAAAATAATATATTTCTCTCTAACATTCTTAATATAAAAATCTTGAATAAAAAACAAAATCAATTCATTTTAGAAATTTTTACCTATTTAATATTTCGCAAGCATAACAACGTTATTATTATATCATGTTTATAAACAGCCAGCAGAGTTAAATTTAATCACAGACAAATTAAATATAACATGTAAGAATAAAGCATAAAAATAACTGTAAAGAAAATAAAATCCTTACAGAACTTCGACGCTATTCCCGTTGCTAGAAAACCTCCAAGAGGAATTTGCACTTCCATTTATTGAATCAAAAAGCTAAATTATTACAAAAACATTACAAGTTCCTCTCAAAAAGAGAAGAACACTAAAACTAAGAGAATTGAACTAAAAACTAAGAAAAACTTAGAAACTAAGAAAAACTCAAAAACTAATAAATGAGAGAAAGAAAGAAGAGAGAAGTGTGTTTTGAAGGTGTGTTTTGAAGTGAAGGGAAGAGGGGTATTTATAGGTGAGGATGGAGAGAAAAAATGAGTAAAAAAAATGTTAAAAAATGAAAAAACGCGTAATGGAAATGCTGAGGTCATTAATGACGTCAGCATGACGTCATGGGGCGGCTGCACGTGAAAAATGGGGCGAAAAGGCGTTGGTGCGTGCGGAGGGGGGCTGCTGGGAGCTGCGCGCGCGTGCGGGGGGCTATCATTGCGCGCAGCTCGGCGCGCGTGAACAGTGCCCGCGCGCTGGGGCGCGATTTCCGCCTTTTTGACATTTTTGATCTTTTTGACCCATTTTGTCTAATTTTTCCATGTTTGTTGACCTTTTCCCACTTATTTATTAATATATTTGTGATGTATTGCTTCAAGTATTCCTCTTTGAGTCTTTAAATTGCGTTTTTAAGCCAAAATACCTGAAAAACAATAAAAATACCCGTGATTCCGAAAAAGACAAATTTATATAAATATATGATAAAACATATAAATATATATATTTTTAATCAATTAATGTACATAAAATCACGGTTATTTTAGTGCTTTTTGAGCACTCATCACAACCCCCAACCAGCTTCTTGCTAGTCCCTTAGCAAGAGAAGCGATAAAAGCTAAAAATTAAACTATCCTAAATCACTTTCGTGGATTGAAACGGTTGCATTTAGCCTATGCAACAAGCCTTTAAACCCCTAGGTTGCCCTAGTGGACGAGTTTGAGTCTCGTGAGGGTTTTCAGTAATGATACCCACAAACATTGAACTAACTGTAAAAATCAAAAGAAACAATAAAAACAATCAAATCAAAAACTACAATTACAACACAATCAAAAATTAATTTAAGAATAAAAGAAAACAACATATCACAAAAATATCTCATTATTTTTAATCTCCTTTAAGATCATAATTAAAATCTCAAGCATAAGTTATTTTAATCTCTTTAAACAATCATGATTTTATTATAATAATTAGTCGAAAATCATTTTCATATTTCATTTCAAAAATGTATCAATTTAATTTTACCCAATTTCAGTGTCATGAATCAGAATTCGCTTCGACTCTATTCCTCACAAGTCAATACTCTCAAAGCACTGAATCCTATGGGTTCAAACACTCATACTAATTTATATGCGAAAGAGTTTATGTATAGAAATGAACTAATATGTTCGCATATGTATAAAGAATAAAGGCTCAAAGTGTTATTTTAACATTAATCTCATGAAAGGAATCGAATGTATAAATTATAAAGATATCATATATAAAAATTATTTTCATGCATAAATCAAACTCATTAAGAAAGAATTTCAAGATATATGTTTTTTTTACAAATGAATAAATTGCAATGACTTTTTAGGGAATTACTTCCTATATCTTTCTTTTGTATTTAGCCTTTACTCACAACTTTGTTGGCAATGTGGGTCATAGTATGTAGATGATACTATATTTTTTTATCTCTCTATATTTTTTTTCAATAAACACCGATTTTGGGTTTAATATAATTTCCACATTTTATCAAGAAATACTAGTTATGACAAAAACTAACTAATTATCAAAAATAATTACAAAATATTTCATGATATGTTTTCAAAAATTAATCTAACAGTACAAAAGACTTAACTATTTACTTAAATTTGATTTAAAGAAATGATAAATTTTTGTGAATTTTTTTATTTTTTTATTTTTTTAATTGTTAATTTTTTTTTTTAATTTAGCATGGTAACTTTTCACCACCCCGAATCTAAAACTTACATTGTCCTCAATGTAACAACTGCAAATTAAAGATAAAGAGAAAAGAGGAGAAAGATTACCTATTTCTTGAGAATGTGTAAGTAGTAAAGAAGAAATGCAGGTGCATCCATCATATTCATCATTAAAGTGTGTACAGACAGATCGCTGTGAACTTCTAACATCTCAACAAATATTTTTAGTTTTAACAATTTTTAAAAATTATTCACATATAAGTAAACTAAAATAAACAATAAAATTAAGTAAATAACAACAAATAATAAATTTTTTTTTTTTTACCTAAAATGATGGGTTGCCTCCGATCCAGCGCTTAGTTTAACGTCTTAGCAAGACGTATCTTTTTGGTGCTAAGGGTTACTCAGCCAAATGCAATCCATTTCAGCAATGTTGTTTGGTTCTTCTAAATAAGGCTTGACACGATGGCCATTGACTTTGAACGTTTTTTGTGTCTTGGAGTCCAATAGTTCCACTACTCCATATTCAAATACCTGAACTATTCTGAATGGTCCATCCCATCTTGATCTCAGCTTTTCTGGAAACAATCTCAAACGAGAGTTAAATAAAAGAACTTTCATTCCAGGGTGAAGAGTCTTAGGAACTAGCCTCTTGTCATGATAGCACTTAGTACGCTCCTTGTATAATTTGGTATTCTCATAGGCTTCATTCCTAATTTCTTCCAACTCATGAAGCTGGAGTACTCGTTTTTCACCTACTTTATCTAAATCCATGTTTAACTCTTTAATTGTCCAGTAAGCCTTGTGTTCAAGTTCAACTGGAAGGTGGCACGCTTTCCCAAAGATTAACCGGTAAGGGCTCATCCCAATAGGTGTTTTGTAAGCGGTGTGGTATGCCCATAAGGCATCGTTTAACTTAAATGCCCAATCCTTCCTTGAAGAACGCACAGTGCGTTCCAATATTCCTTTAATTTGCCTATTACTTACTTCCACTAAACCGGAAGTTTGAGGATGATATGGAGTAGCTACTTTATGTGTGATGTTGTACTTGTTTAGTACTCCATCAAAGAGTTTGTTACAAAAATGGCTACCTCCATCACTTATTATAGCTCTAGGCGTTCCGAACCTACTGAATATTAAATCTTTCAAGAATTTCACAACAACATTAGCATCATTGGTTTTGGTAGGGATAGCTTCTACCCACTTGGACACATAATCCACAGCAACCAAAATGTATTGAAAACCATTAGATGGGGGAAAAGGACTCATAAAGTCAATCCCCTATACATCAAAGAGTTCAACAACTAAATTAGATGTCAAAGGCATTTCATCTCTTTTGCTTATGTTTCCTGTTCTTTGACATCTATCACATTGTGCACAAAACATATGAGCATCTTTAAAAAGAGTGGGCCAAAAGAATCCAGACTGTAATATCTTACGGGCTGTCTTTTCACCTCCAAAATGACCCCCACAATGAAGTTCATGACAAAAAGTTAGAATGCTCTTATGTTCTTCTTCAGGTACACATCTCTGGATGACTTGATCTTGACCAATCTTGTATAAATAAGGGTCATCCCAGAAATAGTCCTTAATAGTTTTAAAAAACCGTTTCTTGTCCTGATATGAAGTGTTAGGTCACAAAACACCAGTGGCAAGATAGTTTACAATATCAGCATACCATGGGTTCGGACCTATGAAAAATAACTGTTCATCAGGAAAGGTTTCAACTATATCTTCATTACTCTCATCTTTAAGAGAATTGAAGTCAGAAATCAACCTAGACAAATGGTCAGCTACTAAGTTTTCACTGCCTTTCTTATCCTTGATTTCTAGGTCAAATTCTTGTAAGAGTAAGACCTACCTGATTAATCTTGGCTTGGCATTTGGTTTACTTAATAGGTATCTTAAAGCAGCATGATCAGAATGCACAATCACTTTAGATCCTACTAAATAAGACCAAAATTTGTCTAAAGAAAACACTATAGCCAAGAATTCCTTTTCAGTGGTGGTATAATTCATTTGGGCATCATTGAGTGTTTTGCTAGCATAGTAGATGACATGCAAACGCTTATCCACTCTTTGTCCCAGGACTGCTCCTATAGCATAATCAGAAGCGTCACATATTATTTCGAAAGGTAAAGACCAGTTTGGTGCCATAATAACAGGGGTAGATGTTAGTTTATCTTTCAAGGTATTAAAGGAAATAAGGCAGTCATTGTTGAAATCAAAATAAGCATCTTTGGATAGCAAGTTACATAAGGGACGACTTATTTTAGAGAAATCTTTAATAAATCGTCTGTAAAATCCTGCATGTCCTAAGAAGCTTCTTATCCCCTTCACAGATGTAGGGGGAGGTAGTTTGGATATCAATTCAACTTTTGCCTTATCAACTTCAATACCCTTGTTTGAAATTATATGTCCTAAAACTATCCCTTGTTGAACCATAAAATGACTTTTCTCCCAACTAAGGGTGAGATTGCATTCAATGCATCTTTCTAAAACCAAAGTCAATTTATGTAAGCAATCATCAAATGAGTTCCCAAAGACAGAGAAATCGTCCATGAAAATCTCAATGAATTTTTCCACCATGTCCGAGAAAATAGATATCATGCATCTCTGGAAAGTGGCAGGGGCATTGCATAACCCAAATGGCATTCTGCGAAAAGAAAATGTCCCAAAAGGACATGTAAATGTGGTCTTTTCCTGATCTTCTGGTGCTATGGGTACTTGATAATATCCAGACAATCCATCCAAAAAACAGTAAAATTCGTGCCCAGCTAATCTTTCCAACATTTGATCAATGAATGGAAGAGGAAAGTGATCCTTTTTCGTATATAAATTTAGTTTCCTAAAATCTATACACATTCTCCATCCAGTGATTATTCTAGTGGGCACTAATTCACTTTTGTCATTTTTAACAACTGTTATCCCAGATTTCTTTGGTACCACATGCACTGGACTAACCCACTTACTATCCACAATAGGATAGATAATCCCTTCTTCTAATAATTTGAGAATTTCTTTTTTAACTACCTCTTGCATGTTTGGGTTTAGTCTTCTTTGGGCCTCTCGTACAGGTTTAGCACTATCCTCCAAGTTGATCTTGTGCATACACATTGTTGGACTAATGCCTCTTATATCCCCTATACTCCAACCTATAGATTTCTTAAACTGTTTAAGCACTTTGATGAGTTCCTTTTCTTGTGGTTTGGTCAAGGTTGAAGAAATTATCACTGGATAAGTTTCTCCATCTCCCAAAAACACATATTTTAAGTGCTCAGGTAAGTCTTTGAGTTCAAGTTCAGGTGGATTGGCCTCTTTAATAGATGAAGAACTGGGTAGATTTAAAAGTGTACTAGATTTTGTCATTACTTCGTTATTGTCTAGTTGTTCAAGGTACCCCTTAATTTCTTCATCTAAATCTTCTTCAACCTCTTCAAGTGTAAGAACGGTTTCAAGCTTGTCTTCTATTCTGGTTTGGAAAAAGGTGCTTTGGACAAGATTATCCAAAGGATCAACATCGAATATTTCATCGATGGCAGAAATAGAAGGAAAAGGTGAAGAATCAAAAACTTTAAAATGAACAGTCTCTCCTAAGACTGTCATTGTCAAATTTCCATCTTGGACATCAATAATAGTTTTAGTAGTTGCCATAAATGGTCTACCAAGCAATATTGTGTGCTCTCTGTCCAATGCTGGATTTTCTTGCATATCCAGAACCACAAAGTCAACAGGTATTATCAGTTTGTCTACCTGTACCAAAACATCCTCAACTACTCCCTCTGGATATTTAAGAGATCTATCTGCAAGTTGAAGGGACATAGTTGTGGGTTTTAAATCCCTTAGATTGAGCTGTAAGAATATAGAGTAGGGCATCAAATTTATACTAGCACCTAAATCAAGCATTGCTTTAGCAACCTTCCTATCCCCCATAGTTATGTTTATAATAAAACTTCCAGGGTCTTTCAACTTAGAGGGTAGTTTGTGCTGAAGTACAGCGCTAGAAATTTCTGATACTACTACTCGTTCATTCAGTTCATACCTCCTTTTCTTAGTGTTCAACTCTTTGAAAAACTTGGCATATGAGGGCACATTCATGATCACTTCTAATAATGGTAAATTGATATTTACTTTAGAGAACATATTAAAAAGATCATTGAATTTCTTATCTTGTTTGGATTCTTTTAACCGGTGGGGAAAAGGTACTTGCATCTGGTATGGTTCTGTTGTCTTTTGAATTTTGGGGGTGTCAGATGACCCCCCAATGAGTTTTTCAGAAGGCTTGTTAAGTTTAACACTTGTTTCTTCTTTTTGCGAGATTAGAATATCGCCTTCTTTGTTACCTGAACTACAAGGTAGATTGTTAGAGATTTCAGGTAAACTGGTATTGACTACCTTACCACTTCGAAGGGTTCTTACATCCTTTGCTTGTTCTGGTTGACTGGGCAACTTTCCTGGTTCTTTCTTTTGCATTTGTTCAGCCAGTTGCCCAACTTTAGATTCAATCCTTGTAACCGAAGCCTCCATGGTGTTCAACCTTTGATTAGTTATCAATTGGTTGTCACGACTAACTTGAATAAAAGCATTCAAGCTATCTTCTAAGGTTGGCTTAAAAGATTGGCTTGGTGGGTAAGGGTGGTTATTAACCGACCTTAGTGTTGGATATTGGGTGTAGGCTAGGTGATTATACGTGTTTGGATGATACCTTTGAAAAGATTGGACCTCCATTATGGCATCGACACTAGAATCACAAGTATTTGAACAATTATGAGTACCATTCCCAATTGAACAACACACTTCACATACCTCTTGATTTGAAATTTGGTGGGTAGTGAGAAATTGCACTTGTTTAGTCAATTCAGCAAGTTGCAAGGTTATCTCATTATCAGAGCCAACTTCATTGACCCTTGCTTTCCTTCTACCACCTCTTTGTTGGGAATTAGAACCCAATAGCTCATAAAGATTGTAGGTTTCCTCTGCGGTCTTTTCTCCTACAGCACCTCCATCAGCATTATCAACCATGTATTGACTCTGTAGTGTCAATCCATCATAAAAGAATTGGTTTTGTAGCTGTAATGGAAAGCTATGATTTTGACATTGAATGAAAAGGAGTTTGAATCGTTCCCAAGCTTCATGAAAGGGCTCTTCATACATTTGAGAAAATGTTGCTATCTTTGTTCTTAGATCAACAGTCTTTTGATGGGAATAGAACCTACCCATAAACATTTCATAGACTGCCTCCTAAGTTTTAAGAGAACCTGACTATAGAGTAATGAACCATGACCAAGCTTTATCTTTGAGGGTGTAAGGAAAACACCTCATCCTAAGTTGATCTTCATTAATTGCATGTAATGGAAAGGTTTGGACAATAGCATAGAATTCTCGAATGAAATGCAAAGGGTCTTCATTAGGGATACCGTAAAAGGAAGGCAACAAAGAATAATGAATCTTTTTCAATTCATAATTCCTTGCAGCCTCTTGTAATTGGATGCCGGAAGTTACATTGCCAATGATTGGCATTGTATAGTCTTTCATCTTTTTCTGCCTATCTTCAGCATCTCCCATGATTGTTTGTAGTTGAAAATGATCCTCCTCCTATTGTGTATCAACATTTTTCTCTTAAAAACAATAGTAGATATCTCTAAGAAATATTTTATAACTTGATAAAACGTAAAAGCAAAAAGGTGCAAGGAACCTAAATTTTTTTTTAATTTTAACGAATGGACACAATTTTTGAAACAAACGAATTTATTTCATTTGAATTTTATTACACGCAAACTAAAACAAAGGAAAATACAATAATGGGTGACCTCCCATGTAGGACTAAAATTTATCGTCTTCTAGTAAGACGTTGCTTGGAGATTGCAGAATGAAAAACTCAATGTCTCCTCTTCATTGAATTCATTAGTCTTTGCTTTGTTTCTACAAATGTTCAACTAACTGTTCTACCTGAACTTCCATCTTTTTGATAAAAGCTTCCACAGAGTCCAACCGTTGATTGGTTTTAGATTGGTTATCCCTACAAACTTGAATAAAAGAATTGAAGTTGTCCTCCAGGGTTGGTTTATTGGGAATGCTTCTTGGAATAGGTGGGTGGAATTGCTGGCCTGCCTGGTTTGAGCTTTGAGTGAAAGGAGGGTTGTTTTGCCTCCAGGAGAAATTTGGATGACTTCTCCACCCAGGATTATAGGTATTTGAATTGGGATCAAACCTTGGTCTCTGTTGATATGCTCCCAACACATTAACCTGTTCAGGTCCAGTTGTTGTTTCTCCTTGATATGGACAGGCTTCAGTACCATGTCCCATGTTGCTATACAAACCATATTGTTCATTATTGGTGTTGGTTTGTGTAGCGAGAAGGGCAACTTGCTTAGTCAGTTGAACAAGTTGTTGTTGAACTTCATTACTGGAGTCGATTTCATGAACTCCAGCTTTTCTCACTCGGGAGCTTTTCTGTTGGGAATTAGCACCCAACATCTCAAAGAGGTTATACGTCTCTGAGGTAGTCTTTTCTCCTATTGCTCCTCCTGCAGCGTTGTCGATAATGAACTGACATTGTTGTGTAAGTCCATCGTAAAAGAATTGGTTCTGCAACTGCAGGGGAAAGCTATGATGGGGACATTGAGTGAGAAACATTTTGAACCTATCCCAAACTTCATGGAATGGTTCTCCTTCCATCTGAGAGAAAGTAGCAATCTTTCCTCTCAACTCTGATGTTTTTTGGTGGGAATAGAATTTTCCCATGAATTTATTGTAAATGTTACCCCATGTCATCAGAGAACCTGGGGGAAGTGACATCAACCAAGCTTTGGCCTTATCCTTTAAAGTGTAGGGAAAACATCTCATTCTAAGTTGATCCTCGTTTAGAATACCGAGGGGGAATGTTTGGACCGTAGCATAGAAATCTCTCATAAAGGAAAGAGAATCTTCATTAGGTAGCCCATAAAAGGAAGGAAGCATAGAAAAATGAATATTTTTAAGGTCATAATTTCAAGCAGCCTCACCCAACTGGATAGCGGCAGTTGCCGTGCCAATCACCGGTCTTGCAAACTCCTTCATCGTGGTTTCCCTAACATGTTGGTTTTCTTCCATTTCTTTCGGTTCTAGTAAAGGATTAAGACTTGGTTCTATGTTTGGCTCAAAAACAGGTTGATGGGTGGAATCCAGTGTTGTTGACACTTGTTTAAATTTATGAATATTATTTACATATGGTGTAAGGGGGTTTCCTAAGGATCTCCTACCACGCATAGACTATTGTAAACGTAAATTTAAAACTCCTGTCAACAAAATAAAAAATTTAGAGAAAATTTAGAGAAAATTTACATGGTACAAAACACTAAACAAAACTAGTTAAACCCTAATTTTTTTTTTAATTATTTTTTTAATTTTTTAATAACATAATTAGTATTAACCAAGAGTGTTCCCAGGAAAGAATGGTGGTGCAATGGCTCCTTAAAAACCATTCTCCTAGCCAGAACAACGTTCCCAAGAAAGACTAGTGGCACAAAGGCTTCCAAGAACTAGTCTCCTAGACAGAACTCGCTTAGATTTTTACTTTTCATGCCATTTAGTTAATTATGTATAAATTCAAGTAATGTTTTTTTTAATTCATGAACGGCAATTTTATTTTACTATTCACGCTATCTTATTTCTTATTAACTTAAATTTTTTTTACGAACGGTAATTTTATTTTACTATTCACGCTATCTTATTTCTTATTAACTTAAATTTTTTTTTTATTTTTTTTATTTTTTTGAAATTAAAATTTTTATTATTTTTTTTTGTTTTTACTATTTATGAACGGTAAAAATTTTTATTCAAATTTCAAATTTCTAAATTATTTTAACTATTAAATAAAAAAATTTATTTTATTTTATTTTTTTTTTTATTTTTTTTTATATTTTTTTTATTTCTTATGGATTTTGAAATTTGATTATTAAAAAAAAATATCACAATTATTTACAGCACAAAAATGTTTTTAAAATTTTGATAAATAATTTAAAAAACGCTATTCCTTCCCTCGCATCGCCGATTCTTGCCAATACTTTGGTTTTAATATTTATAAAACTCTCGCAAGTGCACGAATCATTTCGAAGAAAATGATAAGTATACTCCCAAGGTCGATCTAAGGAAGGAATGTATGTGGTTTTTAATTTATTATTCAAACTTTTAAAAACAAAATTAAATCCTAAACATCCTGTCACGATAGTTTGGTTTTTTTTGTGTTCCTAATCTAATAACATAAAAATAAACATATATATAGATGAATTAAATATAATCTAATAACATAAAAATAAACATAGATACAAATTCAATAAATATTTATCTAAAAATAAATATAAATACAGATTCAATAAATATTTATGCAAATTTTATCATTTATATTAGTGGAGTATTTATGGATATAATAACTAAATTAATTATGCTTGATCATATTATCTAGGTTATTAAAGATATAAATTGATATTTTATTGATTCTCTTTTTTTTTATATAAATACCACCTTTGGTGGGGTTAGATATTCTTTGTTAACTAAACAAATCAATTAACACCTATGGGTGGGGTTGATAACTAATTTGGTTAATTAAATTATTTCCTTTTTCTAAGAGATTGAAAATGAACCATTTAAATGCCACCTTTGGTTGGGTTAGACAGTTTAAACTTTATTCAAGGTGTCCAAATTAAATATAAGAATTTAATTATCCGAGTACTAACTTTCAAGTTTTAAAACCACTATTGAAAACATGTTGTCAATACATTTTCACATAATAATTCTTATAAAAACTTTTGAAATAGAGTTTTACTCTAACTACCGGGCGATTGTACCAACAAATAAAAGAGCACTACTCTAAATTAGACCGGATAACTAAACCTTAAAATCTAATTTTCAGTTTTAAGTTTGTAATGAAAAATAATATATTTCTCTCTAACATTCTTAATATAAAAATCTTGAATAAAAAACAAAATCAATTCATTTTAGAAATTTTTACCTATTTAATATTTCGCAAGCATAACAACGTTATTATTATATCATGTTTATAAACAGCCAGCAGAGTTAAATTTAATCACAGACAAATTAAATATAACATGTAAGAATAAAGCATAAAAATAACTGTAAAGAAAATAAAATCCTTACAGAACTTCGACGCTATTCTCGTTGCTAGAAAACCTCCAAGTGAAATTTGCACTTCCATTTATTGAATCAAAAAGCTAAATTATTACAAAACATTACAAGTTCCTCTCAAAAAGAGAAGAACACTAAAACTAAGAGAATTGAACTAAAAACTAAGAAAAACTTAGAAACTAAGAAAAACTCAAAAACTAATAAATGAGAGAAAGAAAGAAGAGAGAAGTGTGTTTTGAAGTGAAGGGAAGAGGGGTATTTATAGGTGAGGATGGAGAGAAAAAATGAGTAAAAAAAATGTTAAAAAATGTAAAAACGCGTAATGGAAATGCTGAGGTCATTAATGACGTCAGCATGATGTCATGGGGGCGGCTGCACGTGAAAAATGGGGCGAAAAGGCGTTGGTGCGCGTGGAGGGGGGCTGCTGGGCGCTGCGCGCGCGTGCGGGGGGCTGTCGCTGCGCGTAGCTCGGCGCGTGTGAACAGTGCCCGCGCGCTGGGGCGCGCGGGCTGGGACGCTGGGCTACGCGCGCGGCTGGGCAACGGGGCACGATTTCCGCCTTTTTGACATTTTTGACCCATTTTGTCCAATTTTTACATGTTTGTTGACCTTTTCCCACTTATTTATTAATATATTTGTGATGTATTGCTTCAAGTATTCCTCTTTGAGTCTTTAAATTGCGTTTTTAAGCCAAAATACCTGAAAAACAATAAAAATACCGGTGATTCTGAAAAAGACAAATTTATATAAATATATGGTTATTTTAGTGCTTTTTGAGCACTCACCAGTGGTTTAAAACTTGAAAGTTAGTACTCAGATAACTAAATTCTTAGGTTTAATTTGGACAACTTAAATAAAGTTTAAACTGTCTAACCATACCAAAGGTGGCATTTAAATGGTTTAATTTCAATCTCTTAGAAAAAGGAATTAATTTAATTAACTAAATTAGTTATCAACCCTACTCATAGGTGTTAATTGATTTGTTTAGTTAACAAAGAATATCTAACCCCACCAAAAGTGATATTCATATAAAAAAGGGAGAATCAATAAATATCAATTCATATCTTTAATAACCTAAATAATATGAGCAAGCATAATTAACTTAGTTATTATATCCATAAATACTACACTATTATAAAAGATAAAATTTGCATAAATGTTTATTGAATCTATGTTTATTTTTATGTATGTAGATTAAAAACAAAAAACCCAAAATATCGTGACAGGATGTTTAGGATTTAATTTCGTTTTTAAAAGTTTGAATAATAAATTAAAAACCACATACATTCCTTCCTTGGATCGACCTTGCGAGAGTTTTATAAATTAAAACCAAATTATCGGCAGGATTGACGATGTCGGTTCTGCCCGATCAAGTTTTTGGCGCCGTTGCCGGTGAGGGAATAGGGTTTTAAATTATTTATCAAAATTTTAAAAACAATTTTGTGCGTTAAATAATTGTGATTTTTTTTGTTTAATAAAAAAAATATAATAATCAAATTTCAAATTTCATAAGAAATAATAAAAAAAATTAAAAAAAAATTAAAAAAAATATATTTTTTAATCATAATAACTATAGCGTGAATAGTAAAATAATGTAGAAATTTGAAATTTGAAGTAAAAACCTTTTTACCATTCATGAATAGTAATAAAAAAAAATTTAAAAAATAAATAATTAAAATAATTTAAGTTAAAAATAAATAAATAAATAAATAATATAGTGTAGATAGTAAAATAAACTTACCGTTCATGAATAGTAAAAAAAATAATTAAAATTTCAAAAAATTTAAGTTAAAAATAAATAAATAAAATTTATAGCGTGAATAGTAAAATAAACTTACCGTTCATGAATAGTAAAATAAAAAAAATAAAAAAATAAAAATAAAAATAAAACTTAATTTTTAATTTTCATTTAATTTTAAGTTTTTATTTAAAATCTTAATTTTATTTTTTTAAAATAAAAATATAAAAAATATAAAAACAAATTCAATTTTTATTTTTATTTTATTTTCTTTTACCTTTTTCAATTTTATTTTATTTTATTTTATTTTATTTCAATTTTAATTTAATTCATTTTAATTTATTTATTTATTTATTTTATTTATTTTATTTTATTTTAATTTTTTTTTTCTTTTCTTTAACTATTTTTTTTCTCTCTTAATTTTCATTTAACTTAATTAACTTAGATTTTTACTAATTTATTAACTTAACTTTTTAATTAACTTAACTTAATTAACTTAGATTTTCTTTTACTTAATTAACTTAACTTTAATAACATGAAAAGTAAAGATCTAAGGGAGTTATGTCTAGGAGACTAGTTCTTGGAAGCGTTTGTGCCACTAGTCTTTCCTGGGAACGTTGTTCTGTCTAGGAGGATGGTTTTTAAGGAGCATTTGCCCCACTATTATTTCCTGGGAGCACTCTTGGTTAATACCTCAAGAGTTAGTTTCTTTGTTTGATCTAGGTACAATTGTGTTTTGATGCCTTAAATATTTTATTTGCACCTAGATATGGGTTATCTAAAACCCTCAAGTATGCCTCTAGTTTTTATTACAGAAAATTTTTAAAAATCAATAGGGCATGTTTGAAAGAGTATAGGTAGACAACCTTGTCTTACTTGTAAGTTTTATTGACTCAATGATGAGGGGATATTGAGTTTACTTAAAATGCAATCCTCAAGTTACGTCTTGCTAAGACGTTAAACTAAGCGCTAGATGGGAAGCAACCTATCATTTTAGGTAATTTTCTGTTATTTGTTTTATTTACTTAATTTTATTGTTTATTTTAGTTTAATTATATGTGAATAATTTTTAAATTGTTAAAACTAAAAATATTTGTTGAGATGTTAGAAGTTCACAACAATCTGTCTGTATACACTTTAATGATAAATATGATGGATGCACCTGCATTTCTCCATTACTACTTACACATTCTCAAGAAATAAGTAATCTTTCTTCTCTTTTCTCTTTATCTTTAATTTACAGTTGTTACATTGAGGACAATGTAAGTTCTAGGTTGGGGGTGGTGAAAAGTTACCATGCTTAATTAGAAAGAAAAAAAAAGATTTAACAATTTAAAAATTAAAAAAAAATTAATTAATTAATTTTTTTTTATGTTCACATTTTCATTTTTTGTGTTTGGTTTTATTTTTGTTTTGTGTGATTTAGTAATTCTTGAAATTAAAAAAAATTGTCACAATAATTTATCATTTCTTTAAATCAAATTTAAGTAAATAGTTAAGTCTTTTGTACTGTTAGATTAATTTTTGAAAACATATCATGAAATATTTTGTAATTATTTTTGATAATTAGTTAGTTTTTGTCATAACTAGTATTTCTTGATAAAATGTGGAAATTATATTAAACCCAAAATCGGTGTTAATGAATTTTTTTTTAGTGGAGACTACCCTTTTGAGATATAATTTGAGCCTAATTTCTTTTATTCAAAGTGAAATATATATTTTTTCTACTCTAGACACATTTCTTATTTATTAAAATTTTTAGATGATCTCTATAGGTATTAGCATTGAATATATGAATTTTTTCTCATCTTAATAGAGTATCATATATTTTTTATTATTATTTTTGCTTAGATTAAATGATTTGAGTAGAACTTGATAGTATATACTTATATCTCATATATGCATGATTGCTACAAAAACAAAAAAAGACATATCTGGGGTTACCTAAACCAAGATCAAACAGAAAAGTCACAAAATTAACCACTCACCAAAATCCTAAAAAATGTACAAATATGTACATGGGTTGACTCTCTAAAAAATACATATATTGAAAAATATTTTCAGGAAAAAAAATATAAAGAGATAAAAAATATATAGTATCATCTACATACTATGACCCACATTGCCTACAAAGTTGTGAGTACATGCTAATTACAAAAGAAAGATATAGGAAGTAATTCCCTAAAAAGTCATTGTAATTTCTTCATTTGTAAAAAGCATATATCTTGAAATTCTTTCTTAATGAGTTTGATTTATGCATGAAAATAATTTTTATATATGATATCTTTATAATTTATACATTCGATTCCTTTCATGAGATCAATGTTAAAATAACACTTTGAGCCTTTATTCTTTATACATATGCGAACATATTAGTTCATTTCTATATATCAACTCTTTCGCATATAAATTAGTATGAGTGTTTGAACCCATAGGATTCAGTGTTTTGAGAGTATTGACTTGTTAGGAATAGAGTTGAAGCGAATTCTTATTCATCACACTGAAATTGGGTGAAATTAAATTGATACATTTTTGACATGAAATATGAAAATGATTTTCGACTAATTATTATAATAAATCATGTTTGTTTAAAGAGATTAAAATAACTTATTCTTGAGATTTTAATTATGATCTTAAAAGTGATTAAAAAGTATGAGACATTTTTGTGATATTTTGTTCTTAAAAATTCATTTTTGATTTTGTTGTAATTTTAGTTTTTGAGTTGATTATTTTTACTGTTTCATTTGATTTTTACATTTAGTTCAATGTTTGTGTGTATCATTACTGAAAACTCTCACGAGACTCAAACTCGTCCACTAGGGCAACCTAGGGGTTTAAAGGCTTGTTGCATAGGCTAAATGCAACCGTTTCAATCCACGAAAGTGATTTAGGATAGTTTAATTTTTAGTTTTTATCGCTTCTCTTGCTAAGGGACTAGCAAGAAGCTGGTTGGGTGTTGTGATGAGTGCTCAAAAAGCACTAAAATTACCATGATTTATGCACATTAATTGATTAAATATATATATTTATATGTTTTATCATATATTTATATAAATTTGTCTTTTACGGAATCATGGGTATTTTTATTATTTTTCAGGTATTTTCGCTTAAAAGCGTAACTTAAAGACTCGAAGAGAAATACTGGAAGCAATACATCACAAATATATTAATAAATAAATGGGGAAAGGTCAACAAATATGGAAAAATTGGACAAAATAGGTCAAAAATGTCAAAAAGGAGAAAATCGCGCTGCCCAACCGCCCAGCCGCGCCGAGCCCCGCGCGCGCCAGCGCCCAGACCCGCGTGCACCAGCGCCCAGCCGTGCGCGCCCAGTCCCAGTTCCGCGTGCACCCGCGTGCGTTGCTCCTCCTTCCGCGCGCGTCGATGCCCATTTCGCCCCATTTTTGCGCACAGCCGCCCCATGATGTCATGCTGACGTCATCAATGACCTCAGCAATTGCACTCCGCGTTTTTACAATTTTTTAATATTTTTTCACTCACTTTTTCTCTCCATCCTCACCTATAAATACCTCATTCTCTTCTCTTCTAAACACACCTCAAAACATATTCGCTTATCTCTTTCTTTCTCTCTTTTCTTAGATTTTTAGTTTTTTTTAGTTTTTCTTAGTTTTTAGCTTTTCTTAGTTAATTTCTCTTACTACATAATATGATTTAATAAGAACCTATAAAATTTATATTATGTTTGGATTCCTAAATACTAACCCGTGAAATTGGTAAGTGGTCTCTTTTGGAATGGAGAAAAGAAGTTTTATTGTACAAGATTTTCCCATAAGTATATGTAATATAATCAACTTAGAAGCTTGTAACTATAGTTAGTATTATAAAATAAACTAATTACTAAAAAAGATTGATAAAATATGTATATCTACAACAAAAATTCATAGTGTAAATGTGTAATGCATGTATGTAGTGATGTGTCACTATTAGACTGGATATTAAATTACAAAATTGAAATGTTGAAATAATTGTATAACTAATGTAATATATCAAGTTTCATGAGAAAAAACGTTTGTCATATTGACACGTAATAAATTGAAAAATAAATAAGTGAATCTAAAATCTACTCCCAATCTCCCACTATCTTTACCCACTTGCCCAGTTAAAAAAAAAATAGAGCTTCAAAATAGAGAAAAAATGGCAGCAATCAAAAGTTGGAAACATGGAATAAAAATCTTTAAAAAGTAAACAATTGTGAGAAGCATATAAACTTGGATCTTATTTGTTTGTGATGGAGAGAGAGAGAGAGAGAGCATACCCTGCTCCCCATGGTTTGATAGATTAATTAAAGACCGAGGAGAAGAAATATGCTATTAGCCACTCAATTACAGATCAAGCAGAACTAATGATCCCAAAATTTGAAAGATAAAAATATTATGAATTCATCAATATGAATACACATTAATCTAAAATTCATGATCTCATAATTCAAGTATTTTGAAACTAGATAAGACCTACACTAAACTATTATAACTAAAAAAAATTAATAGTAAAAATCAATTTATTCGATTACATTAATAAATCATGTTAATAAATTATATATAAAAAGTTATATTAACAAATCATGTTAATAAGAAAACACATTTTATTGTAAAAATCAATGTATTCTGTGAATATACTAAGACAATTTGTTTAAACACTTTTTAAATCTAGGAGAATAGTCATATAAATAAATAAATATATATTGGATACAAATGCCCTTAAACCAGCGAATTTTTTTGGGAAAGAGAAATTTATTATCTAAACGAGTCCATAGTGGTTGTTGTTCACTCAAAACTAGCCCTGAGAACACTTTCCAGACCATCAACAAGACATGAATTTGAGCTGCAAGTTTAATTAACTTTCTAGATCAAAAAAATATTAACTTTCTAGAAAATGATGCCTTTGTTACCTCTATTCTTACTAGACATATACCTCTTGAAATTCATAATGATCAAACATTAATAAAATGAACTATATATATTTAATCTATAAAGAGAACTTAATCAAGAGGCAATTAGTTTCCACCATTTAAAAAAAACTGAACTCTGTGAGATTTTTTTTTTCAAACTTTAGAGTTCACACTAACAAAAAAATGATATACCATTCAGATTTTAGAGTTCAAACTTGTCATTCAGTTTATTCAGGAAAAAAACTACTACCAGTAGTAGTAGACCACATACATATTTTGTGATTTTCGTCCATGATTGTCATGACACGACGCGACACGAGTAGAGGTGGTTAGTTACTGGTGGAAGCGACGCGATTAGAGGTAGCTAGTTGCTGGTAGAAGCAATGCGTGAAAAAATGGCTAGCTGCTAGTGGAAGCAACGTGAGAAACAGTGGCTAGCTGCTAGTGGAAGCAACACGAGGAACGGTGGCTAGCTGCTGGTGTAAGCGACGACGGCCAGACCAAGAGCCTAGACGGCGAACATAGATCGTAGAGGAAATGAGGCGTTGTGAAATTTCTAGGGTTAGGATTACAACTTAATGCCTTAACTTGAAAAATATATATATATACCCCGGTTTATAATATTTTATATAAAAAATTTATTTATTTAATAAAACCGGTCCGACCGGTTTATAATATTTTATAACCGGACCAGACCATTTTAAAATCGATTTTACTTAATTCGGACCGGACCGGACCGTTTCATTTACAAAACTGCTCGATTTGGTCCGGACCAGACCGATTTTTTGGTTTAAACCGTGCTATGATCTTGAGAGATATATTAAGCATCTTCTATGCTTTCATGAACAATTGTGAAGTTGTGATAGATGGAGAGACACAATGTAAGAAAAACAAAAGTGAATTTTTATTTGTTTTCGTTAAAAAAAGTCAAATTTCAGTTTACACTCTATTTGTTGACCTTTCTTCATTTATTTATTAATATATTTGTGATATATTGCCTCCAGTATTCCTCTTTGAGTCATTAAGTTACGTTTTTAAGCGAAATATTTAAAAAACAATAAAAATACCCGTGATTCTGAAAAAGACAAATTTATATAAATATATCATAAAATCATATAAATAGATATATTTTTAATCAATTAATGTGCATAAAATTATGGTAATTTTAGTGCTTTTTGAGCACTCATAAGATTCCTGGGTAGATTTTCTGGCCAAATTGTAAGACTCAATCATTATGGTTTGCTAAGATTTATATATATATTTGTCTTTTCATCTTCAATAACTAATGAATTTCTAGTAGATATTTCCCTAAATAGCACTAGATGCCTTACTATCTTTTATGTTTATATGAAAGATGTATCTATGAATAATACTAAAGGCCTTAATTATTTTTTGTAGAATTGTCAACTGCTTAGTATTGCTAGTTGTTGTTATAGTTTTACATTGCAATTCCTAACTATCTTTTTTGGAGTTATTAGTTTTGATACTTTATAATTGGAATAAATACTGAGTCTTTATTCTATTTGTGAAGACTATATGAGTTACTCTACTAAACCCTATAATATATTTACTTGTTTCTACTTAATTGTTGTAGATTCCTGGTTTTGGGTCATTATAGACCACATAAGTCTTTTACTACTTCATCGGTCTAATTGAGCTTTTTTTATTTCAAAGGTGTTACTCTATTTTGAACTATTAGATTCTTCATTTTCATCTTGAATTCTTTCTTTAGAAGTTTTATCTTCCTTAGATTGAATTCTTGATAAAGATTCATCTTTAGAGTTTTTTTATTCTAAGAATTGTTTTGAATAATCAAGTTCTTCCTGTTGATTTCCTGTCTCTATAAAGACTTCTTAGGTATAACGACTCAAGTTATTCCTATAAGATTTTTATCTTATATTCCTTTATCTTGATCTTAATATCAATAAATGTTATCTTGTAAACATAAAAATAGTTAAAGGTGCTAACTCTATGATAAGAACATTTGTTAAACTATTATTATTTTCTAAAAAATGTTCAACATCAAAATTATAGTGGTTGAACCATTGTTTCTATTCGACTATTTTTTCTTATTTATAATCATTTATAATATTAGTTCTTAAGAAATAACTATTTTTTTTTGTTATGAATTTAGAACTTACGACATATATTGTAAATTTTTTAATAGTTAGATATTCTTTCTCATTATTGTGATAATCCAGTTATGAACCATCGAAAGATCATGATGTATATCTATAAATATATTTATCTTTTTCATCTACTTTTGCTTTTAAAACTACTCCCTAATATTCTTGTGAAACATATATTTCAATTAACATTTTATCATCTATCCCTTGATGATATAAAGTTGATAAATGTTTTACCTCTGCTTTTACTTTATTCATATACAGAGTATCTTGTTCTGTCAATTTTCATATATAGTCTTTTTTCAATTTTACTTGTAAAGGTTTTTGCATTTCTATAAATTTCTTGATATATGCTTCAACATATGTCAAACATCTTTAAAATCTTTATAATTAATTTTTGTAATTTAATTCACTATGAAAACCTTGAATATTATCTAGTATATAGGATTGTAGATTATGTTTTCCATCTTTAATTTTCAACTTTAAATACTTAATTTTCTACTAAGAAAGTAGTACTTTCCTTTCAAATAGTGCATTACCTTATTTTATGCATTCTTGTAGAATATTAATAATATCCAAATAATTTTTATTTAATTCACTACTGAAATCTAAAATATCATACACAACAAATATTTTATAATTTTTAAAGATATTATCCATATATCTTTGAAAGATACATAAAGATTGTTTTTATCCAAATGTTACAACAATTCATTCGAATTGTCCTTAGAGGTAGATAAATGTCATTAGTTTTTGAGATTTTTCATCTAATCTTATTTTTTAAAATCCACTTTTACAATCAAAACTCGAGAAGTATTGATTTCCTTTGATTAATGATAATAGTTCTTCTTTCTTTTGAATAAAAATTCATCATCAATGGTTTTTTTATTTACTGTTTTGAAGTTTATTACTATTCTCTCTTTTTTCTCTTCTTTTTGCAACTTCTTTTCGACTAAAAATATTGGACTATAGTGTGGTGAATTACTTGATATTATGAATTTTAGTTTCAAAAGTTATTGAATTTGTTTTTCAAATTCAATCATGTATTCTAAAATATAAATCATTGATTTTACTCTAATAACCTTATTAGAGGCTCTTAATTTTATGTTGGCAATCGTTTTAGATTTATTAATTTTTGAATCTAAATGATTTCTGAACTTACTATTTTTAATAATTTTATGATACTTGTTAGACTTTATCTTCTTGTATTTCATTAAGAAGAGTTTTGTTTCTCTTTTATATCTAATGAAATATTTTCTAAATAAGATTTTTGTTGTTTTGTGTCTATCTCACCACATTTTTGTTTTTATGTTATTGCATAAAAGTTGTGTTTAATATAGTCAAATGTTTTTTTTATACATAAATAACATTACCATCTAATGTTGTTAAATCTATTTTATCTAAATATTGTGTAAAATGTTTATATAAGTTTAGAAAATTATTTTATATTAATAAATCAACTTCCGTTTCTTGTTAATATATGGTAGGAATATAGAATTTTTCTCCACTTATCATTATATCTGAATCTTTTAAAACCTTATTAAGATTTATTATGATATTATTAACAATTCTTACAATTAAATCTTTTGATGCTTATTTCCTATGTTTATTTGGAAATACATATTTACTTGTTATACACATCCTAGCTCCTATATCTATATATGCATATAAATGATGATTGGTATAGCCTTTGAATTTTAATCATACCTTAATATAAGAACTATTTAAATTTGTAATACTATACAAATCATTCATCTTTTTGATGAAGAGTACCAATATTCTAATTGTTCATATTTTAAGGCAGTTATTTTCTCTTCAATTTCTTTAATAAATAAATACTATAAATATCATCTATATTCAATTCCTCAATTGATTCTAATTCCATCTTAAAAGTTTCTTCTAAGATTTTTGCTTTCTTTAAAAGTTCTTTTTAAATTATTTCTTATGTTGAAGCCTTTTAGAGTACTCATTGGTATAATGTCATTCTTTATTCCATATCTAACGTATGTATTTTCTTTTCCTTGAAAGGTAATAGCTCTTTTTTAAGGAGGATTAGACATTTTTCTTCTAAAATATCTTTTACTATAGTTTTTTCCCATCAAATATTCTTTTATATTTTTGAAAATATTGTTTCTTAAATTTATATCTTTTATTTTGTTTTTGTATTTTTTATATTTTTTATGTTTCTATTTTTCTGATTTTGGGTTACATCTATATTTTTTTAGTATTTTAAATCTCTTGTATCATAACTTATTTTGTTATTTCCTCTTATTTTTTTATATTCTTCATTTCTTTCTTAGCATTTAATGATTATCCACCTTTTAAGACTTATTATTCTTTCTTCTAAGGTATCTGGTATGGTTTCCATATTTCTTTGATTCCACCATTCTATTAAGGTCTTATGTAATGTTTGAGGTAATTTTTGAAAAAATATTTTCTTATAAGTTTTTGCATAGAGGGTAGTAATTTATGATAATATATTTCACATTCACAAATAAAAGAATCTATGTAACACATGTTACAAATTTTCATATTTATTAAATGTCATTTGGCTTCATTAATGTCATTTTCATTTGATTCAGTTATATTTCTCCTTTTATCTTTTCCAATAAATTTCTTGTATATTTTATTTACTACTATATCTAAATATTCTCTTCTTGTGGGAGAATTCTTTTGTATTAATAAATGTTATTGGTATGTTAAATTTGAAAATCAAACTTTTAACATTTTCTATCATTTTATGAGCTACTAACCCTACATTTTGAAGGGTTTGTTTGTGTAGTTTGAGAGGTTTGTATGAGTACATTCATACCACTAGCCCATTCATCTAACGATTTTTCCTATCTCTTATATAGTCTAGATCTAAGAGGTCAGATCTATAATTTCTTGGAGTTTGAATTATGGTGGGATACTACCTCTAGTTCTCTAATGTAACCTTTCTTCTATTTTGGATGATTATCTTTTTCTTATGGAAGTATCAGGCTTTCCCAACCTTTTTCTATTTTTTCTTCCCTATATAGGTCATATATTTATTCTTAGTAAAAAACCAATAATAAAATTGGTTTTATATAGGTCATAATTTCTAGTTCAGAATCAATCTCCCTAATTATTATCATATCGTCTTACTCTTTGTTTGTACAAAGCCATTCATCATAATAATTTTCTAATTTTTCATTAGTTAGTGTTAACAAACTAATTAATTCTTCTATATTCCTATTTTTGGGATTCCTTAATTGTTCTTCTAATTTTTTTTATATTTCATTAAATTGAAACTATATCTTTTTCATTAGATTTTTCTTCATTTTTTCTTCTCTCATTTCTAGGCATCAGGTCGTCTGATCTTCTAAGTGGTTATGCTTTTAATCCTTTTAAGAGATTTTATTTATGACTTATAATATCATTATTTCTATGTATGTTATATACTTATTTTCTTAGTTTTGTAAATTTCATAAGTATATCTTGTTGTAATTTATTATAACCATATTTCTTTATTTTTTTTAATAATTCTTTTTGTGTTTCAATTATACTTTGTAGATACTTCGTGTTTGATTCATGAACTAAGTCTATTTTCTCTATTAGATGTCTCATAACCTTTATTAATGTTGTTTGGTTTTTTGGTATGTGTAATAGGCTCTCATCTATTTCTAATTGTATGTTTTTAATTTATCTTTAAATATTATTGTCTTCTTAATGTGACATCATGAACTTATGATTTCATTACTTGAACTTTATATTTTAGTTTTTAACTTCTTCCTTCGTGATCTATAAAAGTAAATATCGGTATACTATTGTTTTTAACCACATTACTTATTCTTCCTAGCATCCAAGGTTTTTTTCTTGATATTTAAGTATCATTCTTCCAGTATTTCAAAATTCGTTAATATTTCTGGTTTTATTATTTTTTCAAGTTCTTGAAAGATTTTATCTATTTTTATAAATTCATTTTGTTCATATATCAAATTATTATGGATCATTCCTAGTAAAATATCTTTTTTATTTATTATTCTATTATCAAGTAATGATATTTTTATGAGTGTATATATTACTTCTCTGAAATAAGTTTGTATTAATATTTGAATTCCTCCTAAATGAATATATCATTTTTTTTCTTTATGCTTATGCTTTTAGTGGATTTTTGATAGTTTATTGATTATAGTTTCTTTGTCAATTAATGATATATTATACATTCCTTTTGCATTTGTAATATTAAAGCTCATTTTTTATTATTTATTCCATAATAAATTATGTTTTTTTTCTTTGAAATAATTTCTTTAATGATGGATCTTTAAATCCATCTTTTTCTTTAAGATTTAATTTAATTTTTTTAATTTCTTCAAATTTCTTTTTATTAATTATTATTTCTTGTGAAAAACATCCGGATATGTCTTTTATTTCTAATTATACTATTTCTTGATTTTTTTTACCTTTTGATTTTCTATTATTTTTTTCATTTTTATTTATAAAATATTAATATTCACTTTTGTTATGTTTGATGAATATTTTTAAATTTTTTAAAATCTTATAGTTATTTTTAAAGATACTTTAAAACTTAGGGTATTTTTTATGTTATTTACTAATTTAAGAGGTGTTATTCATTCATTTTTATTATATTTTTTAACATTGATATTAAATATTTATTTATTTTAAAATTAAATTATTTTAATTTAAATTATTTTGTCATGAATATTATTATTTTTAATTTAATTATAAAAAAAATATATGATTAGAAATGAAATATGCATTTAAACGTGAGTAAAGGTTGAAAACATAATTATTGTACGGATTATGTCATAATTTTGGTAGGTATTTTTTTTAAATAAAAACATTATTAATAAATATGATGGATTGAAATTTATCTATTTAAATATAAAAATTAATAGTCAAATTTGATAAATCAAAATTAAAATGTTATTAAATATATAGAGAAAAAATTGATTTTTTATTTTTGTTTTGTTGTAACTTTTTCAATTAAATATTTAATTATTTTAATGAATATATTAGATGTTTTTAAAATAATTAAATTTTGATACAAATTATAACATTTAAGATTTAGATAAGATATATACTTCCAACAAATTAAAATCAAAACCAACCGAAAACATAAAATAACTTATTAGATTAAATAAAGTGTAGTTATATTAAAACAATTATTAATAAATTTTTTATTTAACATTAATGTCATCACGTATAATTAATATTAAAAATAAAATAAATATATCATATATTTTTATTATAATAATAATAATAATAATAATAATAATAATAATAATAATAATAATAATAATTGTAATAATATTATCGTAAAAATCATCTTAAATTTTTTTTTATTTAAAGTAACACAAATATTTATTTATATTCAAATCAATGTGTTACCTGATGAGACAATGTATCTTTTGTACACATTTTAAACAAGTATTAATACCACTTGGAATTAAAAGGGAAAAATAATCAGTTTAAGTCTTTATTATATGAACTCTAAAGTTTAAGTAACTTATATAAAAAGAAAAAAAGAAGGAAATTTACTTAAACTCAAGAGTTTATAATTATTTGTATCACTTATATGTGCATCCTTTTAATGGTAATAAAAAAAATACACAAATCTTATGCCAAACAAACCACATCCTTTGTAGTAATTCAGTAAGAGGTATTTCACTTATTCAAGTGGTGTATTACTTTCTCTTTTTCTTTTTTCTTTTTAATAAAAAAGGTGTATTACTTGTTTGATTAAGTAAATGTATAAATATTGAAAAAGTTAATTATTTTAATTTTTATGTTATATAACAAATAAATGTGAATTTATTAAGTTATTGGTTAATTCATGTTTTGTAATTATACAATTTATATATTTTAATTTTATGAATTCTATTAATATTTTAATTTAAAATTATAATCAATTAAATCAAATATTTTAAAAATTAATATTTTTTTAAAAATAAAATAAAATAATATATTTTATTAATAAAATTTCCTTAAAAAAAAAACATTCCTCATCTTCTTCTATTTATCTCTCTCTCTATCCATCTATTCTCTTTCTCTTTATATTTTACTCACTCGTTCTCTCTATCTTACTTATTCTTTTAATTTTATTTTTTATTTTTATTAATAAAATAATGATGAGAAAAGAAGACTATTCTCTCTCTTCCAAGTAATCTTTCTCTCTTGATTTGATTTTTTATTTTTTATTAATAAAATAATTATGAGAGAAAAAAAAAGAGAGCAAAAATGAGAAAGAGGAGAACTTCTTTTTTATTTTTAAATTTTTTTATTAATCAAATATTTAAATTTATTGTTTTAATTTTTTTATTAATAAAATCTAAAATTTTAATTTAATTGATCATATTTTTAAATTATAAAATTAATAGATCTCATTTAAAAAATTATAAAATTAAAATATAAAAATCATATAATTATAAAATTAAATTAATAAAATATCAAAAATATTATAGAAAACTAAAATTAATGTATATTACATAAGTCGGTTTACTTTACAAAGTTTATCATAAAAAGAACGCATGATAATAAGATGGATAATAATAAAGTAAGTCGTGTTAAGATCTTGAGAGATATATTAAGCATCTTCTATGCTTTCGTGAACAATTGTGAAGTCGTTATAGATGGGGAGACACAATGTAAGAAAAACAAAAGTGAATTTTTATTCGTTTTCATTAAAAAAGAGAGTTAAATTTCAGTAGTTTACACTTTATTTTTACCAAATGGTAATCTATTTATTTATAAAACAGTCCAATGCTATAAGATATAACATAAATTCAATCAACTTATAAAATAAAATCTATAATTAAATTATATCATATTATTAAATCCATAAAACTAAAAATAGTAAGTTTCATAGCTTTTTTTAATGAAATTGTATATCATCATTAGTTTCTCAACTCCTCCACTAAAAATAATTAATTTCCTTTTTTTATTAGATTTATTAGGCTACTTTTTTTTTTATCAAAAGTTGTATCCAATTTAATAAAAATAAATGATTAATGTACAAAAATTTATCCAAACGTTCTAAACTAACTAAATTATAAAATAACAATTCAACAACAAATGTCTTAAATATTCGCTTCTTCACATCACAAAAGTAAGTTTATACTTACACTTTTAATATTATAACAAACAAATACAAGTGAAGATTACTAGCATTGGAATACCCATTCATTTAAAATAGGGAATGGATAAATGAGATAAATTAATCTATCATTTTTTTATACATGTCATTTTTCACAATATTAATGTAATAAATACTCTGAAAAAAATATTAATATAATAAAAAACTATTGATCAAGATGAATTCAATTTTTTTAATCTATAATTACATGCCATATGTGTAGTTTTACAAGTTAGTTGAATAAATATTTTTGAAATTATCTTATTTTTTATTGAGAAATTTGCCCTTTACATGAAAACTTTATTTTCAATAGATTAATTATTATTTATTTTTATTTTAAATAAATATCACAAAAAATATTATGTAATTTTTTCACAAATATTTAGATATAATGTAATAATTTCTTCACCCAAATCTAATTTATGATAATATTATACATGATTTATTATATTTTGTCAAGTTTTTATCCCTATCCAAATCTATATTTAGTTTTATTATATAGAATTTTATAACTTATAAATTAAAGAAATCAAGTTATAAAATATTAAATTTTATTGAAGATTGATTATATTTTTAAGTAGAATAGTTAAATTTAGACTAAGACAAAAAAAAATTACAGAAGAATATTTGAAAGAATTAAAGAAAAATATTCAAAATATTTATTCATTGGATTATAAATATGTTAATATGATTTTTATAATAATTTTAATAATCTATGTATTTTTAATTTAGATATTATTTGTGAAATTTTATTTAAATTAATGAAATTATTTATTAAAGAAAACTTGTGAGGTGAAGTGGTGGAAGAGCGTGTGACACGTATCATAAACGTGAAATATAGATTACATATTTTAGGTGCATGTCCTCTATTTTTCTCCACATAAAGTACTCATAATGACTTATCAAAAACGAATAGAAAAGTACTTATATTGAGAAGAAAAAGTTGATTATATAGTTTATAATTCACTTTGTAGTTAAATTTTCTTTTAAACAATATATTTTTATAATATAAAATATATATCTTTATATGCTAAAAAGTATTATATATATAAAAAAAATACTCTAAAAACTATCTCTCCTTGCAAACCACGTTGGAAAATTGTAAGAATGTTAGCAAGTTTATCCGTACACAACTAAAGTAACTTTCTCTCTTTGCAAACCACGTTGGAAAATTGTATGAATGTTAGCAAGTTTATCCGTACACAACTAAATTAGTTTTAAAGGCAATTTTCCTTGAGAAAATTTTAAACTTTAATGGTATATCATATTATGATAAGGGATAAAATTTGATAGAAGTATATTATAACTTTAATAATTAAGAAAAAATATATTATAAGTTTTTAATTTTAAAAAATATTAAAAATAAGAAATATTAACTTTGATAGATTTAAACATATATAAATTGATTTAGAAATAAATAGAAAATAAAAATATATACATATTAACATTTACATACTTCATTTTTAACATTTTTTTTACTTCTAATATTTTTTTTAATTATTGGATTTTTAATGTCTCACTAAAAGTTATAAACTTTTATATACTTTTATTATAATTAATGTACTTTTATTACCCTTCATCTTTATATTTAGTCATAAATTTTAAATAAAAATGAAAAAATTGACAACAATGATTCACTAATTATGAAAAATTATACAAAAATTCATTAAATTTTATATGAAATACTATAAGTCCAATATTTTTTTTAAAAGATACTAGATAGTGTATTTAAACTCTAAAAATGTTAAAAGTTTTGGACTGCAAAATATTATTTAATGTTATTTTTAATAGTTATTAAATTGTATTATCTCACTTAAATGTTAATAAATTAAACTTTTATATCCTTTAATCATAATTTGTTAGAATGTTACTACCATTCACCCGATAAACATACTTTCAAATATATTTAAAATGAAATGATTCATTTATATAAGTAGGATTTGATATTGTATTGATATCTAATTATTTATTAATTCTCATCTTATTAAAAATATTAATTTAATATTTATAATTTAAAAATTGGTACTTTTTATTTAAATTTAAAATTTTAATAATATGTCTTATACATGAGATAAAGTAGAGAATAATTAGATAATATTATATTTTTATTTATTTTAAATTATACATCTTCTTCTCTTTGTTTCTGTCCCCTTTTACTATTTTTTTTCACCGAACAATGTTATTCTCTTCGTTCTCTAAAAACTTCTTTAAAAAATCAGTTTTTTTCTATACATTATTTTAGGTGGGTAACTTTATAGTATTTATATTCTTATTTTAATACATTTTTAGTCTTATTTTTAATTATAATACATCAAATATCTTTATTTAATTTATTTGTATATATTTTAGTTAGTTTTTAAAGTAATTAATACAATTAAGGTACTCTAATTTCTTCAATGTTGAATTTAATAAAAAAAATATTAATAATTTAAATAAAAATAATTGATGCATTTTAATTGAAAATATAGATAAAAATGATATAAAAATAAGAATGAAAATACCACAAAAGTACCAAAAATTCATTATTTTGATTATTCTTTTTTCATGCGTACTTAGGGTTTATTTGATAATAATTTTGATTTTAAAATTTTGAATTTATTCAAGTGATTTTTCAACTAAATATGTTTTGTAATGATTTATGATTTTTATTTTTATTTTTTTAAAGAACCACTACTAAAATATGAAATTATTTATAAATCTTTAAAAAATTTAAATAAATTTTTTAAATTAGATTTATAATTTTTTATTTTTGAATAAAATGATTAAAAATAAAGAATTTATAAATAATAACAAAAAAAATTATTTATTTTTTAAGTTTTCAAAAAACATAAAGTATTATCAAATAATTTGTAACTGATATTTAATTTCAAAAACATAGATAAATAAAGGTGATTATTTTTACAAAAGAATCATAAATCAAAAAAATTAATTATTTAATAATAAATTATAAATCATAGCTTATAAATGCCTTAGTTTTTATAAAGTAGGTTTTTTATAGAAATGTTTTTTTTTAATTTTTTTAGAAAATAAAGGGAGGAATACAATTGTATAGTGAGTAAAAAGTGGAAGGAGAGATAAACAAAAAGATAGATAGATAAAAAGGAAATAAAATAAATAAATAATCTAAAAAAATTAATTACCATATATTTATTAATTTTTAAATTTAAGTATTATAATGAAACTTTTGATAAAATGAAATATAATGAATACCAAATTATACTAAGTTACCTAACTTGTATCTAGGAAGTATCAACAAAGGCAACTTTTAATAAAAAAACATATATTTTAAAATATATTTATATAAATTTTTAAAATTTATAACTATCAATTTATAATCGATATTTAATTTTTTCTTAAAAATCAACAAATAAAGGTGATTATTTTTATAAAATAATCATAAATCATAAAATTAATTATTTAATTATAAATTATAAATTAAACAAGCCTTACTTTTTATGAAATAGGTTTTTTTTAAGAAAAAATTAATATTTTTAAATTATTTTTAGAAAATAAAGGGAGAAATAGAATTGTATGGTGATGAAAAGTGAAAGAGTAGATAAATAAAGAAATAGATAAAATAAGATAGAATAAAATAAATAAATAATTTAAAGGAATTAAATTATCATATATTTATCAATATTTAAATTGTGTTATTATCTTAATACCTTTAATAAGATGAAATATAATGAATATCAAATTATCATTAAGTTACAAAACCCTTATCTTTACGCAGGAAGTAGCGACAATGGTAATTCTTAATAAACAAATTTTTTTTTATATAAATTCTTAAAATTTATAATTATAAAAATAATATGATTTAATTTATATTTTTTTATTATAAAAAATAATTATATTTTAAATAATCTACGTTAAACAAATGTTAATATTTTAAATTAAATTTTATTTAATTTTAAATTTTGCTTTATCCATTCAATACATTGATTCAATTTTTTTAATATATTATTACTTATTAAATAAATTTTTATATTACTAGATTTTGATATTATAATAAATATAACACCAATGGACATTAAACTTTTTTAATATTTTAAATATACCGTCACTTTCAATCAAGTGATGAAAGTAAATGATGAAGTTGGGGCAAAATATTTTTATAGTTATACGTGCGTTTACGTGTTATTTATTGTAATTATTATTAATGTATATATTATATCTATAATATTAAAAAAAATATTAATATTAATATAATAATAAAAATTTGATTACTAAAATTTAATAGTATAAAAATATGTTTTTATATAAAATTTATGCTGTTATTTAAGTTAATTTAACTTACCTAGTTTGGTAGGGTTATATGCGATTAAAAACTTAGCCACGTCTCTAATCGGCAAATTAAATCACATTTTAAAAACGTTTTTTTTTGTCTTTTATGATAAATGTCAATAATAAAAAGGTTTTGCATAAAGAAACCAATGAGATGGAGACATATAGTGGATTTGAATATTTCAAAAAGTAAAAGTTTTTGCATAAAGAATAAAGATAACATCATGTAATTCTAAATATTTTGTAATAATTTTAAATATTTAAATATTAATAATTTTCTACTTTATTTTTCTTACTACTGTTAGTCAATTGTATTAAAACTTTCTTATAAAACATGTAAATTTAAGATCAGAAGTTTGATTTTTAATATATATAAGTAATACAATATTATTTAAAAAAAATATTACTTAATTTATAAATAATAAAAGTAAGAAGTTAAGGTAATAATGATAGCACATTAAAATATGCAAATAATTTCATTTAATTTTTTTGTAATTTATATATATATTATCTAATAACCACAAAAAAAATTGGGACATACAGACGAAGAGGTTGTAAATGAAGCAATTGTGGAGCAATGATAATGACAAATGTGGAGCAAAATCTATTGAAAGTTACGACTTGATACCCAATGGCCAAAGTATGTCTTTCGTGAAAAACGGGTCTGAAACATATACCGTCGGTAGTATGCTTATCTAAATCAGTGTTAGTTATGAGATTATATAATGCTCATCCAATTCAATATTTTATTTTATTTTTTAATTTACTAAAAAAAATAAAACTTATTCCTAATAAAAAAGTCAAATTTTTATAATAATTTATTAATTTTAATAAAACCAACAAATATTTGTGACTTCAATATATATATATATATATATATATATATATATATATATATATATATATATATATAGGCTGAAATTATAAATTTTTTTATTATTATATTTTTGAATACTTTTTTTATATTATTATTATTATACTATAGAAATTCCCGTTTGCATGGAGATCAAAAGTAGACGAGGTAATCCGATTTTTTTTAAACTTGTTTTTCAAAAATAAAAACAAAAATTGTAAAACAGTGTGTAGTGTCGTACCATTTTCTCGAATATGCATCGTAATTGACATAATAAATTTTTTTATGAAACTTTTATTATTTAAATTATTTATAATAATAAATAATAATAAAATAATTAATTATATATTTATATAATCCATTTTTATTATCTTATAATATGTTCATATTTGTATCGTGTTTACATGATATCATTTTTAATCTCCATGCACTGAACTTCAATTTTAGGAAATAACATTGATTGAATGAGATGTAATATTCATAACTCATGAGAACAGTTGTTAATGTTAGTCTTGGACGATGCACGATAATGTGTCAATCTAAGCAACCTTTTAACGGATTTAAAAACAAGGAGTAAGATTAGTGCTATTGGACTTGAGTTTTACTTTGATGTTAAAAAGAGTAATGTGGCATATTCAGATTTTTCTAAGGGCATCCACTTCCATGTTTGCTCACTTTTATGAATGTGGATGCTCTTAAATAATATGTGGATGACATTAATTTCCGTGTAGAATACCTCCAATAGGCGTCAAGCAGGCTCAAGGCGTGAGTACTTAGCCCGAAACATTGTAATTCTCTTGGCCAATTTTATTTACTACCTATAAAATCTCCAAAATATTAACTTTATAAAAAATATATAGGATAAAAAGTAGTGATATGATGAAAGTATATAAAATTTTGTTAATTTTTGAATGTAATATTATAAGTTCATGATTATTAAAAAAATATTAAAAATTTAAAATTTTAAAAAATATTAAAAAATATTAAAAATAAAATACGTAAACGCGTTTTTATGAATATCACACTCCAAATACTAATAATAATAATAATAATAATAATACAACCTGAATATTTTTATTACTTGCCTAAGTGATTCTGGTTACCAAATTTATGCAATCGATCTGACTATTATATCGATTATTTGCCACTCGTGGGTTGTAAGAAGATGTATAGCATTTCAGATGTTCCACTTGATATTTACAACCAAGAGCATATTGTTCAATTGAAGTGGTCAAAACCAAATTGCACAGTTTGTGAAGCTCTGGGAAAAAGGTGTGGGTTGAAGAATGGCACCAAAACTGAAATTGAATGTTTTAATCCTGATCATAGAGGTAACTTTATTTTATTTTAGTATATTTATATCCTCTTGAGTTATAAAAGGTTAAAGTGTATAGAACATTAGAACATCCCTTTCATGATTTTATAGTAATCCACTCTCTAACGGTTCAACCTTTTAGGAGAGTTAAGAGAGTTGGTTGTTAACTCTCCTGTAAAACTATGAATATGATTTTATATTTGCATTTATGAAAATATATTTATATAAGAAATAAATCTAAATAATATGCTTTGAATGCATATGTTCAATGTTAAAAAAAAAGATTAGAAATAAAGCTAGTTAAAAGTTGTATTACATATGAAACGGAACCAATATAAAATTTTACAAATTTTAACAAGTGATTTTTGATAGAGTGGATCCAAATACTAGTTTAGAACATGTGAGTTCTTGGTAATTTGTTGAATTCTTACACCCATGTTTATATAATTTAAATTAACAAAAATAAAAGATTGACTATTTAATTTTATTTTACAAATAAAGTAATAAAGTTTGTAACTACTGGAGCAAGTTTAGGTGGATATTTATTGATCATATTAGCTCTTGTAGCTTATCGTGCTTACCATTTTAGCAAACTTGATAAACATAATCAACTAAGAATAGAAAACTTTTTGGAGGATTACAAGGCTCTCAAGCCAAGTAGATATTCATATGTTGATATTAAGAGGACCACAACCGAATTCAAGGATAAGTTGGGGCAAGGAGCCTATGGAACTGTTTTCAAAGGAAAACTCTCTAATGAACTTTTTGTTGCAGTCAAAATTCTCAACATTTCAAAGGGAAATGGAGAAGATTTCATAAACGAAGTGGGCACAATGGGTCGAATTCATCACATCAATGTGGTTCGTTTAGTCGGTTATTGTGCTGATGGATTTAGAAGAGCTCTTGTTTATGAGTTCTTGCCAAATGGGTCTCTACAACAGTATATATCTTCACCAGACTCTAAGGAATTTCTTGGTTGGCAGAAACTTCAAGATATTATTTTAGGCATAGCCAAAGGAATAGAATATCTTCACCAAGGGTGTGAACAAAGAATACTTCATTTTGACATTAAACCTCATAATGTATTGCTAGACCAAAACTTCACTCCAAAAATTTCTGATTTTGGTTTGTCAAAGTTGTGTTCCAAGGATCAAAGTACAGTATCAATGACCATGGCAAGAGGGACAATGGGTTACATAGCACCTGAAGTTTTCTCTAGAAATTTTGGGCATGTTTCTTATAAATATGATGTTTATAGTTTTGGAATGCTTTTGCTGGAAATGGTAAGAGGAAGAAAGAATACTGATATTACAGAGGATAATATTAGTTATATTTATTACCCAGAATGGATCTATAGTCTTTTAGATGGAGGTGAAGATCTTCGTATTCATATTAAGGAAGAAGGAGATGCTAAAATTGCAAGAAAGCTAGCAATAGTTGGACTTTGGTGCATCCAATGACACCCAATTGATCGTCTTTCGATGAAAATAGTGGTCCAAATGTTGGAAGAAAGAGAGGACTTAATCATGCCTCCTAATCCTTTTGCCTCCACAGGTTCAACAAAAGCAAATCCAAACCTTCCTGCAAGAAGAATGAACATAGAGTTAGAAGCTATTGCTGAGGTAGAGTAAATATAATTATACACTTGATCACTCCATTGTCTTTTGCATATTGATTTCAAAGTATATCTTGTTACATCTCAAGTACAAAGAGATAATAATGTTATATCTTTTGCATAAAATTGTCTAGCTTTTTCAATCCTTGTAAAATCTTAAATATATAAATGGAATAACATTGGCATTTTTCTAAAGCATAATTTATTTGTGTTAAAATACATGAAAGAGAAGAAGTTGCTTCAATAACAAATAAATCCTTAGACTAATCCATGTAACAAAATTGACATTTTGGCTACAATTGTTTTTTCACAATAAGGAATGATATTTTCATTAATTTGAAACCATATGAAGTTACAAGCAAATCATTACATGTGATGTAATATATCCCTCTTTAACAAGTATTGTATTTCAATAGGAGGAGAAACCACTCAATTTGGTTCCAATTCCTCAATGAACCGACGAGACTTTGAAAATAGTCTAATTAAAGTTGAAAGTGTTTAATCTCCAAATTAATAGCAAGTTGAATTTCCAATATATATATATATGCATAGTACTCTATTGATAAAGTTGAAGTTGCTTATAACAACAACATAAAAACATTCTACCAACACTCCATTATGATCTCTCACAACCATGCTTATATCGTCATATAACTCATTTACTTTGGATGAATCATCACAAGTAAAGGTCACATGCCTAAAAAAGTTAGGTATCAAAAATATTGAGCCATGTTGGGTTCATCTTACTATACTTCTTAAATTTCATGATTTCATCTCCTCTACTGCCTAATATTTGCTCATGAACTAATAAAATAACTTGATATGTATCAGGCTCATATGTACCACATCAAGAATACAATAAGACTTTTACTATTACTAACTTCTTCCCTCAATGATCCCAATTTTATAGTAAATCATAACCACCATTCTTGAAAACTAGCATTACTAACACCAATAATTGGAGATATTTCATTAGAACATCATACAGCCTCTACCCAGTTACAATAATAAAAAATGTGATCTACTGATTCAATTTATACTTCACAACAATTACAATATAGGTCATTCCTAACCATTTGCTTTAATGGTTCTTTGTTGGTTACAAGTTAGAACAAATAAACTTTACAGAGTTCTATGAAATTTTTTACATCAACGAATCAATATTTGTTAGACACAAGCCTGTTAACTTAGTATTCTCATATGCATATGAGTACATAAAACTAAACGTAATTAATATGTTTCTTTTACGTAAATAAATTAAGGTACCATAACCTTAAAGTTATGTTTGGTTAACAATAATATAAATTATAGTAGGATAATTTAGGGTATTCATATATTTGATTTTCTTATTAATTTATAATGAAATATAAAATTAAGTCAGACAAAATGTAACGAATTTATAAAATTTATTAATTGTGTATGGGTTATTATAATATCCTATGCCAATTGAAACCTCTATTTTGGGGGACAAGTATGGTAAACTTAATAGATTGTAAGCACGAAGTATATGTGATCAAACTATATAAGTGATAAGTAATTTAAGAATAAATGTTATTGAATCCATGATGATTGTTACAATAATATCATTGTTTATTAGTTTGTTAATAAATTAACAAATGAGGTTTTAAAAATTATTTTTAAATAAAAATAATAAATAAAATGCATGAGAAAATATATGATTATGAAACAATTCGCACTATTTACCTATTACTTAACTAATTATATCATGAATTAATATTAGAACTATTCTTGAACTTTTAACTCTAGCTTGAAAAATCTATGTAATAAGATAAGACTTCAAACCCACATTTTCTTACTTTTTAATTGAAATAGAATACCATTGTAAATCAATCCTAAATCAGAATAACCTAATCATAGTTGCTAGATAATTCATTCATCATATTACGTTCTAAAAAAAATACGATTATACTTCGTAATATTATAATTCTTAGTAACCTTTAAAGAAAACCTAATTACAATTCTTAGTAACCTTTAAAAAATGCATCAATTCTACTTGTCATACTATCACAAAATAACAAGTTAGTACTTTGAATGAGAATATTAGCGATTACATAACAATAAGAATAAATAGAACCTTATCTCTTCTTATAAAGAATCTAGTAACATCTTAAACTAGCATTAAATATACACATATTATAAAGAATCTAGTAACATCTTAAACTAGCATTAAATATACACATATAGTAAACTAATTGATCACTCTAATTCATACATACATAGTTATACCATTTAAATATAGAGTCAAATACATCAAAAATAAATGATTGAATCTAAAAATTATCATAATATTTTATTAATTAAAATCACGATCAATAACTTAAAAATTATCCAAAATCACATAAATAAATCAGTTAGGCAAAATCATAATTAAAATAATAAAAGATTAAGAAGAAAAATAAGAAATATTCTTTAATTATCGCTTTCATTCTATCTTTCTTCTAGCCTTGACTTTCTCTATAGACCTAAGTGTATTTTTTGTAAAATTTGTATTTATAATTTGTGGCAGCTTTGTTATTAACCTTAGATATATATTTAAACTAAAAGAGTTACATGTAATTATAATGTAGTTAGGATTAAGGTTATAGAAGTTTAAAATAATTAAAATTCTAATCTAAAAAATCTAAAATTGTTTGGATACAACTAAGCTTGAAATCAGGTGTTGGAGTGCAAATATAAGTTTTTTGGCTGTGGTGCACGTCGACTCATGTCGCAATACAAACTTAATTTCAGTTACGTTGAAAGTCATACAGAGCGTGTTGTGTTGCGGCACGTATGTACTCATGCCGTGATGCATCCTTAATTTTGACACTTTAATGTTTTTGACCCCTCCTTGATATATCTTATATAAATGTTTTCATTGAGCTTTTATATTATATGACAATTATACCTCTAGTTGCGAGGTTTGATTGATCTTTTTCATTTAAGTCTTTTAATTTTAAAAATATCTAAAATACATCAAAATATATCTCATAATTCCAAAATCACAATTTATAAAATACTTAGGTTACAATGAGATATTAAAATCTAATTAATTTTTTTAATTTTGATAAATCACAAGATATATGTGTTTTATAATATTGTTACAACTCTTTTCTCGTTAGTTCATAGCAAAATAAGTGCTTAAAAGAAGTTCTTAAAAGAAAATAAATAATTACATACTAAATTAAATTATTTTTGTAGATGGATACAATTGTATTTATCATATACAACAAGCCTTTAAATCCTTAGTTGTCATAGTGAATGAGTTATAGTCTTATGAGGGTTTTATCTACAAACATCACAACTAAACTAAATTGATTCAAAGAAATAAAATAGAAAACTAAATAAAGACACAAACTATTGAGTCAATTATACATTAAAATAGAAAATTAAATAAAGACAAATTATTGAATCAATTATACATTTGTCTCAAAGATTCAATAAATATATTATCTAAATTTCACTCTTTATTATAGATTAATTCAAACATTAATTTCATTTTTGTGGTTAACTCTTAGACATCCATATAACTATAAACATATAATATTCATACTAGATAATCTCATGCATGACATTAATAGAACCAAATTCTTAGTCTATAAATTATGCATATATGATGTGTGTAATCATTGTATTCAAAAACCCTAAAAGTGTACATTTTAATTCACTCTCCACTAACATAAAATGTTTACACTATTTTAAACCAATAGGTCGTTATCAAGGTTATAATGTTAGGTTAAGATGTGGGGTTATGAAAGAACACGAAAGTAAATTACAAAAATAAGAGAAAATAAATAAACAAAACTAATTTGATGGTAATGTTCAAGTAACTAAATGACACTAACAAAAAGTAATAATAAATCAACTATGAAACATAAGTAAATAAAAGTAAAAAGGAAATAGAAGAAGTTAGTAAACCAATATAGAAAAATAAAAATAAAAATTAATATTAATTTTTTTAAAAAATCAATATTACTAAACTAAATAAAATAAATGAATTAAAAAAAGCAATTTTTGAATTTTTGAATAAACTAATATTTGGTGGTAAAATTTTAAAAACAAACTCGAAAATAGTGCCAAAAATTTGATACATTTGGATATATGTAAATATATATGATCAAACTGTATAAAAAAATGATAAGTAATTTAAAAACAAAGTTTATGAGCTCATGAGTATTTCTACAATAAATATTACTAATTGTTAACTTGCTAATGAATTAATAAAAAAAAATTGAAAATTATTTTTAAATAAAAATAAAAGATAAAATAATAAATAAAATATATGAGCACATATATTAAAATAAAAATGTGATTTTAGAATAATAATTATCAATAATAACTAATATTAGAGCTTTCATTGAATTCTTAATTTTAAATCGAAAAATTTATGCACATAGACATCACTTCAAACCCACATTTTTTTTATTTTTTAATTGAAGTAGAATATCATCATAAATCAAAACCACCTAGTCATAGTTAGATAATTTATTTATCACATTACATTCTAACAAGGAGATGACTAAACTTCGTAAGATTACAATTGTTACTAACCTTTAACGGATGCATTAACTATGCTCGTCAAGCTATCACAAAGGAGCAAGTTATCACTTTGAATAATAATAAAGAATAAATATATAAATCTATTTACTCATGATAATCTAGTAACATCTTAAATTATCATTAAACATATATATATGTAATAAACTAGTTAGCTACTCTAATTCATACATGCATAATTTTGAAATTTAAACATAAAGTCAAATACATCAAAAATTAAGAATTGAACCTAAAAATTATCAAAAATTTATTAATTAAAATCATAGTTTAGAGTTTAAAAGTTGCCCACAATCACATAAATAAATTAACTATGCATAACCATAATTATAATAATAGATAACAAAGAAGAAAAAAAGAACAAGAATAAACTATTGATTAATATCAATAGTTGATTTACAACTCTTCAATTGATTATTTGAATTTTATCTTGCCTCTAACCTTTAATTTCTCTATAGACCTGTATATTTTCTATAAATTTCTATGTCTACAATCTATTTAATATGTGACTTCTTTTATTGTTAATCCTAACTACATATTTATAGTAAAAAAATTACATGTAGTTAAAATATAGTTAGGATTAGGGGTGAAGAGGTAAAAAACAATTAAAATGCTAATCTTATAAATATGGAATAGTTTGGATAAACATATTCTTGAAATTTGGCGTTGGAATGCAAATCTGTCTCTGCTTGCCGTGACGCACGTCAACTCATGCTACGACACGACTTTGTTTTCAGTTCTGTGAGATTCCAACCAGAGTGATGTTTCATAGTGCACATTTAATCATGCCTCAACGCACCTTTAATTTTGACCTTTCCTTGATGTATCTTATATAAGTGTTTGCATTTAGGTCTTCCATTGTATGGCAATTATGCCCCTGATTGTAAGATTTGATTCTTCTTTTGTCATTTGAATCTTTTAAGTATAAAATACTTGAAATACACAAAAATATCTCATGATTTTAAAAACACAATTTATAAAATACTTAAGTTAAAATTCAATATTAAAACCTAATTTATTTTGTTAATTTTGATAAATCACAAGATATGTGTGTTTTTAGGCACGTATCACTATCCTTAATCAGCTTTTGGTTAGTCCTTAGTAAGATAAGCACTAATCACTACTAAAATATGTGCTTGTGGCCTCAGTTTTTAACCGTGACCATAGACCTATGACATCGGTTATAAGAACCAAGGCCTAAGTGAGAGAGACCAAAAGTCATTACCTATGGCCTCAGTTTGTCAATAATCGAGGCCATATGTGTGACCTATAGTCTCGGTTTTTCAATAACTGAGGCCATAGGTCTCACATATGACCACATTTTTGTTATAAACGAGGCCATAAATCTCACCTATGGCCACGGTTTTGCTATAACTGAGACCATAATTCTTATCTATGGTCACAGTTTTGCTATATAACTGAGGCCATAGATAATCAAAATGAATTATTATTACACTAAATTTTCAAATATAAATTAAAAAAATTAAAAAAATTAAGATTAATTATATTAAATTTAAAAGAGATATTACATTAAGTGTTTAATAAAAAATGATACAATAAAACACATATAATAAAAACTAACTAATTAAAGAATTCCAAAAATATAAAAAAAAATACAAGAAACAACTTTAAAGCTACTAACAATCTACAATCTAAATCAATTTGAAAAAGAGTAAGTCCCATTGTAATAATGCTATTCTTCAAAATCTTTGTCCTTGGAAGCATGTATTAATTTCCTCATAAAAAAATAGCATCTAGAATAAGCATACCAACATCCAGTTTCCATGAATATAATCCTGCATATACAACATCCAGAACATAATTGTCCTCTCTACTTATTTATTCTTAATATATAGGTCACATCATAATTATAATGTCATAAAAATGTCTATAATAAATGACACTGTGGGATAGTACCTATGAATGAATATAAATATCTACTATATATGAACATACCAACATCCAGATTATATGAATATAAGAAATACCTCAGATTAACACAATAAGTTCTCCAATCTACATTTGTTCCTGCATATACAACAAATGGAAAAATAAGTAGTTCTTTAACCTATTCAAGAGTGGCAATCATGGAATTTTTATCTAGCCTCAAAGTAAATTTATGATACTCAATATAAAACAAAAACAATTGAGATACAATTCAAGAAAATTAGTAATACCCATATCAATAACAACAGTAACATTATTATTTAGTACTACCCGTATCAATAACAACAACAACATTAATATTTAGTACCATCCATATCAATTACGCATGACAGAGATCCAGACGAAGGGTCCTTGCAAGCGTTGGACAATACCCATACCAGTAACAACAACATTATTATTTAGTACTACTCATATCAATAACAACAATAACATTATTATTTAGTAATACCCATATCAATTACGCATAACAGAGATACATACGAAGGATCTTTGCAAGCGTTGGACAATACCTATGAATATTATAAGTATTTACTATATATGAGCATACCAACATCCACATTACATGAATATAAGCAATACCTCCAATTTACACAATAAGTTCTTCAATCTACATATGTTCCTGTATATACAACAAATGATCCATAATAATTAGTTCTTCAACCTGTTCAAGAGTGACAATCATGGAATTCTTATCTAGCCTTTAAGTAAATTTATGATACTCGATATAAAATGAAAAATTGAGATACAATTCAACAAAATCAGTAATACCCATATCAATAACAACAACAACATTATTATTATTTAGTACTACCCATATAAATAAAAGCAACAACATTATTATTTACTAATACCCATATTAATTACGCATAAAAGAGATAAAGACGAAGGGTCCTTGCAAGCGTTGGACAATACCTATGAATATTACAAGCATATACTATATATGAGCATACCAACATCCACATTACATGACTATAATCATGCATATACAACATCAAGAACACACAAGAGTCCTATCTACTTCTTGTTCTAAAAATGAAACAGGAAATCCAGATTTTTGATTAAAAAACCAGTCATGAACATCTCACATCATTCATCTTACCATTTTATTTGACTATATGGTGAGTTATAGTTGTAATAATCGATTGGTGAATTCTGCCCACTCATTATGCATCTCATTAACTTCAGTATCAGTGTAAGTTCCTTCATGATTAAGTTGTAATGTACACGTACACGTGCGCGGGCGCGCGCGCACACACACACACACACATATTGTTAACTAATTAACTAAAAAATTAAAATCATGAATAAAATAAGAAATAAAAATACACAAAATTATTGAAATTATTACCAAGTCAGTAATAGAAACAAGTGGATTGCCAATAATTATCCTCATAAACATAAGGACATAATACCCACATGTTACCAAATCATCTTGCTTAGGACACTGTTCATTAGAATGAAAATTGAGTTGTAAGATTAATATATATTATCTAATCAAAAACACATTACATAGATATTATTAATAAATATTGTTAGTACTTTTAGTGAATAGCCAATAGATATGAAAAAATTTAGAAGATTGAATTTAAGGAGTTTAATAAACAATGCATTAATTATAACTTACACTCATTCTAGACCATATTGGTAAACCTTGAGACCTTCGATTTTGATGACCATTGAACATAATATGAACTTTATATAATGAAGGTAAAATAAATAAGAGTTAATTCAGAAGATACATTGAACTTACTATTATCAAGAACATTAATTTTTTTTTAAAATATAACGTACTCATTCATAATGTTTTCAATATCAGAGAACACTTCACCCCACATTGAATCCAAATAATAAATGGTATTTATGAATGACTCGTACAAAATTAAGATCCAATGGTACCTATATTAATATATAGTAAGATATATATTGATAAATGCATTTGATTACATAACATAATTTTTCATAAATGTTATACAACTAATCAACTTACCCTCTATTATATGTAATAATCCACTTATCTCCCTCTTGAGTATTTTGCATCCTTTCAAAAACTTGTCTTGCAATTTGAGTTCGTGTTTTCTTCTTCTTAATGACATACAACCAACTTGGATCAATAAATTTAATCACATAATTCAAATGTTTTTTTTTTCAACTCATCATAGTATCGCCTATGAAATAAGTTCAAAAATTAATGACAAGAATACAATCAAAATAAAATATCAAGTGATAACTTTTAACGTATCATAAATTTAAAAATAAAATAAAATAAAATAAACTAACTGTATCCACAATTTGAAAACTGAATAGCCAATCTCCATCTTTGTGTAAAATTGTTCTACACACTCAACCGATAGAAAAATAGGCAGTTCATTGCCTAAGATTTGAACTTCCATTGGAACTTTAATAGCAAGATCATTAACCGAAGATGCAGATGAGTATACAACTATAAGAAATCTAACATGCTTCGAAAATGATCAAATATATGATCAGAAGAGTCAGGCTTGTGATTTTTCTGGTTTGGTTGTTGTTATCTATAGGAGATTATGACTTTCTGGTGATGTTAAATTATTTTAACATACAATTTAATACTAAATTCCAAAATTTTCATTCACCATTATGTTTAAAGTATTTTAATAATTATATTTACCTATTAATTAATGCCTAATTACATTGGTAATTATAAAAATAATTTAAGATAAAGATTTGGATGTTAATTAGAAAATTAGGATTATGTCTATTAAAACTAAATCATGCCAAACAAATTGTTTTGAATATCTATGTGCGAAGGAGATTGGAGTTAGTGGATAAATTGTGTAGTGAAACCTAATATGCAAATCTCCCTTTGTTTCCCAATTAGTTAGCATATTAATTGATAATAGAAATAATTTTCTAGATACAAAAATTGACACCTAAGTAATTAATTATGTGTTACTTATTTTATGTGACAAAAACATTTATATAAGTTCAATAAAAGTGTTTCAGGACCAAACAGGAAAACAAATTGTAAAAAGCATTTTCAAGGTCTAGAAAGCACAAATTGTGTTTACTAATAGAAACACATAGTTTTTTATGTGTTTTTCTATGGAACCACTTTTAACATAAATACAAACAAACAGATACTAATATACTTGTTTCCAAATGATTTAAGCATATTAATTGATAATTGAAATTATCAAATTATTTTCTCAATTTGTATAACAAATTTTATGTTTATTGATTTTCATTTCAGTTGGCATGGACTTAAAAGTTGGGAAAAAAAGCTGCAATGTAAATGAAGAGTATCTCCGTGCCTTAAGAACCAAATCTTATGCTTGGTTGTTAAAATTATTTGGGGCTTTGTGTTGTTCTTGTTTCTTTTGTGATTAATTTGGGTTTAGGAAGAACATTTACTCTCTTTGTTTTTGTTTTCTTACTGCTGGATATATTACATATATTTCTCTCTAGTTCTTTTGTTGTTTCACAAATTAGATTGATTTTTTTATGTAGAATCTGTGTGGTTTTTCCAAGCAAATAGTTTTAGGTTTATTTTATTCTCTTTCAAATTCATATTATATACTATGTTATGATATATAATAGTAATATATTTGGTGACTCCTATCAAATATAAAAAATATAATTATATTTAATTGTATTGGATTATAATTAATTTTTAATATCAATAATATTACATGATAATTTATTTAAACTTTTACATGGCAGCACCTTCCAACATTTTGAACTTCAGGTTTGTTGTTTTGGATATCCTATGTGTGAACATAAATGAAAATCTAAACATACTTCCAAAATCTAAACTCAGCAAATGAAAATTTGTATAGGCTCATCAGCATGTACATACTTCCAAAAGCTAAACTCAGCAACAATAGCCAGTTCCTAAATCCCTAAAAATGTTTCAAATCTGATGCAATACAATGAAAAAATAATTTAGAGGCAATTATCAAATAACAGGAGATGAATTTGTATAACACTGAAAAAATAACCCTAATTAAAATGTATTATGCACAGAACTAATCCACTAAGAATCAACACATATGAATTGATATTGTAAAAATTGAGGGTATCACATTCAATATATAGATTATCTAAGTCTTATTCTTTATCATAGATTAATTCAAATATTAATTTCACTTTTTTTTGTCAACTCTTAGACATCCATCTAACTACATACTTATAATATTCATACCAAATTATCTTATGTATGACATTCATAAAACAAAATTCTTGGTCCCTACATTATGTAAATATGATATGTGTAAGCATTATAATCATAAATGTCATAGGCTTACCTTTCAATTCATTTTCTACTAATATAGAATGATTACACTATTTTAGATCAATAAGTATTTATCAAAGTTATAACATTAGGTGAAGATGTGGGGTTAGGAAATAACAGGAAGGTAAATCACATAAATAAAAAAACTTAATTAAATTCAAATACTACCATTTTAAGTTCTAAAATAGCTCTATATATTACCTATGTTATCCAACTAGTACAATATGGTTATAATTTCAAACTATATCAAATATCAATAAATATTTTTATTTCTTTTCTTTCTTTTTTTTTTTTCTCTTTTGATATTTCTTTTTGTTTTTCTCTTATTCTCAATTTTTGTAATAACTAAAGAGATACAAAATTTTATTATCAATCTTTCATCATTTTTATTCAAAATTGACTTTCTACAATCCTCAACCTGTTATTTTTAATATTCTTTTGGGTTGAATAATTGTTTTGAAATTTTCATACATTCTTCGTAGAGAGTTCATATTAAACATGTGTTTATTTTAAGTCATCTTAGAAAATTAGAAAGTAGAGGGTAAGATAAATTGTTTTTTTCTCCTAAAAGGTTAGGTTATAACATGTTAAAGAATGAAAATTTTTATAATTCATATAAATTCAAAAGGGATATTAGTGATAAATATACAAGTGGTGGGCTTGAAAAGGTACATATGGTCTAAAAATGACTTAAATCATTTCCTAAGCATTGTATATTCTATAATTTCACCGTGAGTTTATTTCAAAATAAGTTCTAGAGTTTGTTGAGACCCTAAATATAGTTATGAAACATTCACATAAGAAACAATCATAAATACTCATATTAATTGATCATTCTTACTGTAACCAGTTTCAAACTAAGTTTAATTCACTTTCAAATCCTTTCTTAATTGGATTAGAACTTTTATGTGAAAGAGTTAATGAAATTAAGAGTTATAAAGAAAATCAAATGATTCATGAGCATTATAATAATTGTCTACTATTGTGAAAATAAAAAAGAAAATAAAAAATATTCTAAATATATGTTAAATTAATATACTTAAAAAAATTACAATATATAAAATGTGATTATAAAATATTAAAAAAATTTACTCTCTTTTTTACCTGCTTCTATAATTTATAATACGTTCAATACTTTTAGAATTTTAATACTTTTTACATTTTTTTCTTAATTTTATATGTAATGCATTGAATAGTAATACATATATTAAAGAAGAGCAAAATGATATCAAATTAATTCTTTATTTTATGTTTTAAGTTAAAATGTGTCGTACAATCATACATTAAAGTATATAATCATTTTGATAAATTTAAAATTCAAGTAGTATGAGCAAAACATGAAGTTTCATTTAATTAATAAATTTTAAAGTTACAAAAATTGTTGAATGTTATTGTTATTATTTGTAGTTCATATATCTTAGTATGATATTAATCATTTTGCATATTTTTTTCTTTCCCTTATTTTTAACTCACTATTTTGATTTTTTATTTTGAATTTTTTGTTTTATATATTTTTGATTTTTGGAGTTGATAAATTCATAAAATTGAGATAAATAAAATCTCATAAATCTAAAAAAAAAAACCTAATAATTATATATTAAACTCTATGTTTTTTAAATTACTTTTATATGTAACTTAAATTAATTATATTATATTATGATTAAATATTACAATCTTTTATGTGTCGTATATGCTACTTTGGTAGTAGTCTCTTTAGTTTGCAACAAGCTATCTTAGGTATTGGTTTGGTGTATCTTAGATTTGTATATTATCTCTCTCTTGAAATATTTGGATTGCTCAATTGTTTATGTAATATTTCTCTGCTATATGATTAATGTGTCCTTTTTACGTGAATAAAATAAGATCTCACAACCTTAAATGTGATGAAGTTTACATTAAAAGCAAGTCTTGATCATTTAGCTTTATAAATTACAAACTTTCAAACTTTGATGAAGCTGTTTCAATGATATTGATTCAAAGAAGTGACCGAAACCTTGCTTGCTCTTGTGACATCAGCATGGTGATTGAGAGATCTTCAAATGGTTGAAACTTCAACCCATGGTGATCAAAATTAAGACTTCATTTTTTTTCTTAGTTCTAAGTCTCCTTTACATACTATATGACTGGGCATACCTTTCTTATAATTTCTATTCAATTAAATATTAATTATATTAATTATTGATGTGAAAAAAATTTCCTAAAGACTGATTCTTTTTTTTAATTAGTAGCTTCCACTTTTTTTCCTTTGTTTTTTCTTGTATCACCAACAGAATTTGATAAATATATCATATGTGGACCTTCTCATAACGACATATATGATAGAGATGGAGATAATAAATAGCCTTTATAAAGTCTAAGAGTCAACTAATAAAAAAAATGAGCAAAAGAGATTTAGTCAAAGGTTGGTGCTATCTTTAGTATCTTTTTTATAATTTTATAGTTATTATAAGAAGGTAAATTTTTAATTTTATATAGAAATGATTATTTTAATTTTGTAAATGATATTATATTTTAATTAATGAGTTTATTATAAATACCAATATATTTTTTATATAATAATTATAAATTAATTTTAATTTATTTATTTTTTAAATTATATTTAATGTAAAAAAATAATTAATTATATATATTACTTATCTATTAGTAAGAAAAATTAAAAGAAGAAACTAAGACTCATAAAATAATTGATTATATGTGAATAAATTTAAAATTTATAAATGATCTTTTAGTGAAAATTTAAAAAGAGAAAATCAAAAGAATTATAATTATTATTATAATTGTATATTATTACGTAACTAAAAGAGAAAAACAAAAGAATCATAAATATATGCTAATTTTAGTTTATTTAATGAATTATATCTACTATAAAAATAATTGATTATATATATTAATATCTTTTAGTGGAAGAATTGAAAGAAAAAACCAAAATACTTCTTAAATATTTGATTTTTTTATGAAAAATTGACAATTATAAAAAATTAAAAGACTCGTGAATATTATAAAAATGATCTATTATTACAAAATTAAAAGAAAAAAATCAAAAGTATTCTAAATATGTATACTTAAAAAAATTTCAATCCAAGAAATGTGATTAAAAATATATAAAAAAGACACTCTCTCTTTTACTTGTTTTAATAATTTATATGCATTCAATATTTTGAGTATTTTAATACGTTTAATATTTTTTTCTCCTAATTTTGAATGTAATGCTTTGATATATTAATACATATATTGTAGACAAACAGTATAATATCAAAGTAATTATCTCTTTTTATGTTTTAGTTTAAAACATATTGTGAAATTATACATCTAAATATATAATCATTTTTATAAATATGAAGTTTGAGGTTTTTTAACGATAAATGAAGTTTCATTTAATTAATAAATTTTAAAGTTACAAAAAACATTAAATATTATTATTATTATTGTTTATAGTTCTATATATGTCTTAATATAATATTAATCATTTTACATATTTTTTAATCTTATTTTTGACTCACAACTTTTATTTTGATATTAGATTTTTTTTATTTTATGCTTTTTGTCCTTTTAAGTTAACAATGTCAAAATTGAGAGAAGTAAGATCTCATAAATCTAGAACAAGAAAAAATCAAATGACTATCTATTAAACTTTATATATTTTTAAATTAAATTTTTATACCTCACTTAAAAATTAATTGTACTATATTATGATTAATTATAATCTTTTAAATTGAAATTCATCACTTATTGGTTAGTTAAGGGTAAATTGCATTGATGAGAATAAGAATAACTTTGCTATTTTTTTTCACCAGACTTATTAGGAGGTTTAGGTTTAGGTTCTAGCTATTTCTTATTTGTATTTATTATAATTGCTTTCAAAAGGTAAAAAACACATTTAAATAATATATTACAAAATATTGTTATATGTAGTAATGTATAACTAATATAATTAGACACAAATTAGTTGAAATATTGTTCTTGCTTATTGCAAAAATGAACTTCTCATGAAGTATTATTGATACATTTTCAATCAAATTGATCTTAAAGGAGTCAAACTTAAAAGTGTGAAAAAACTCTCTAAAGTATGAGATGGGTTGTTCCGTTGTGAAGGATAAATAATAACTTGGGTGGAATGCTTAGGTTTTCAACTCTTCCTTCAAGCATCTCTATGATTTTGTTTATTGAAGCCACCAAAATGACACTATAATCATTTTCTTTACAAGTTTTGATTCTTCTATTATGACACCATCTTCTAATTCTATATCGTTTTTTTTTTCACTAAGTTGATCATAAACCCATGAAATAAAATAAACTTTGCTTGAATGTTTTGTGATTACATTCAAGTTTTTTATTTTACTTGTCATTTCTATTAACACCTTTCCAAAGCTATAAACATAATCTTTCAAGGATACACCCCTGATACTTTTGTAAAACAATTTTGGTACTATGTATCGAAGAGTTCCTCTTGCAATTATCATAGACACAATGCTAGTTTTTAAAGGGTATAATCTAGCTAACCCAAAATCTAAAATCTTAGGAACAAAATTGTCATCTAATTTTAGGATTCTTAGGTTCAATTTAGAATAATTTATTGTTTATATTCATTGTTATTACTTTTAAATGGACCATGACACATTTATTGGTGCTTTGAAAATTATGCTAACTATTATTAATGCTTTAATAAAAAAAATATGAGTAATATAATACGATGAAGATAACGAAGACATGTGATTAGTTTACACCTTGGAGCTATGTATGCACTTTGTACACATTAACTTTGTAGAAATTTTCTTTTGACATGTCTTTTAAAATTTTAGTCATAATACCTTTCAAGTAATTTATATGATAATTTGATCGTTGATAATTGATCAAATTATATTGAATTTACATATTAATATGTATATATAATTAATTATATGAATTTAAGTAACTTATATATATATATATATATATATATATATATATAATTAATTGTATTGAAATTATGCATGACTTTTTAAAGCTCTGAGTAATTTGTGTAGGTTTTATTATAGAACTCCCGTAGAAATTTGCGTGATTTTCTAACGATCCACATAAATTTTGTTGAGGCCCAAAAACTTGAAATCATAGCAGTGTGAGTTAATTTAGCTTGTTTAGCTCATGAATTGAAAAATAAAAATAAAAAATATTTATAATTTTATTTAAAAATAAAAATGTTAATATAATAAATATTATATTTTGATTATATTTTTTAGAATAAGAGAAAATAAAAATATATTTGTCAATTTTTTGATAAACTTACAAGCCATGATAAACTAAGTTAACTAACTTATAAGTTAAATAAGCTAAGTATTTTCAACTCATCTACACAATAAGTTTAACTGCTCATTTGAAAAAATTATGTATTATATTAAGAAAATCACATATTTTTCTTAATACATGAAGGAATCTATAATAAAATTTCACATTATTTCATCATCTAAGTTCAAATTTTAATTTATGTTAGCAATGTGAAAGATCAAAACGCATTATTTCAATGTTGTACATAAAATATATTTAATTTATTAAATATAATATAATATATAAAAAGACGTTGTGAAAACTTCTCCTTGTTATGTAGTGAAAAGTTAATAAGATACATACATGATTAATCTAGAGATAGTGAATATATTATTTTTAATTTTTATCAATTTATAGTTTAATAACTAAAACAAAGCAACTAGGCATGTAATCGCGTATAAAAATAAAGTACAAAAATAAATGAATAACACATAATATTTTTAGATGAAAACGACATAGGTTACAACCATGACCAAAGAGAAAAACCACCGTTCTACCGATTCACCTAACTTTCTACTATGAAAAACAAATGTTCAAGTACAAACTTAGTCTTATGCTACCCTCCCCAGAATACTGTTCCAATGTATCTTACTTATGAGCCACTTCTCTATTTTCATAGTTTCTAATATTAGCATGAGTGATTTTCAAACCAACGTTCCAATAAACTCTCTGCTAATCAGATACGTCCACGAATCAACTGCAAAAGAGTTAGCACAAAAAGCACAAGTGCACATGTGTGTTCTAAGATGGATTTAATAATAAATAATCATAACTAGATGATTTAAAACATATGTCACTTAAATCAAATCAACTAGCAAATCCTAGAGTAAAAATATTAAGCTCAAGTTCAATAAAAATAGTTTCTTTAAAGATTAATAATCAAATCGAATAATTATGATATGACAAACACAATTATTTAATCTAACAATTCAATAACAAAAATACAAAAGAAGTCATACGAACATATTATCAAAATATCATAAAATAATTAGGTTTATTAATCAATCAAACACAACTACCAATATTTGATAGATTAACTAAATAAAAAAAGCTTACAGATGAATTAATTGCCAAAATGAACTTTTTTAGGGATACTACATCTTAATTTGCATTTTCAACCAAATTGATAAAAGAGGAGTCAAACTCCAAAAGTATGGAAGAACTCTCTAAAGTAGACGATATATTCTCAACTTTCTCTAATGAGTTGTTCTTTTGTGAAGGATACAATAATAGATTGGGTGGAATGCCTAAAGCTTTCAAATCTTCCTTCAAGCATATCTATGACTTTGTTCATTGAAGGTCTATCATTCGGTTTCAATTGTATACACCAAAGTGCCACTATAATCATCTTCTTTACAAGTTTTGATTCTTCTTCAGTGGCATCATCTCCTAATTCTATGTCTTTTCCTTCATTAAGTTGATCATAAACCCATGAAGGAAAATAAATTTTGCTTGAATGCTCTGTTTTTACATTCAAGTTTTTCCTTTTACTTGCCATTTCCATTAATAATTTTCCAAAGCTATAAACATCAGCTTTAAAGGATACACCCCCAATATTTTTGTAAAACAATTCTGGTGCTATGTATCCAAGGGTTCCTCTTGCAGTTGTCATAGACACAATGCTAGTTTCTAAAGGACATAATCTAGCTAACCCAAAATCTGAAATCTTAGGAGCAAAATTGTCATCTAAAAGAACATTGTGAGGCTTAATATCAAAATGTAAAATTTGCATGTGACATCCACTATGAAGATAATCAATACCTGATGCCACTCCAAGTGAAATATCAAACATTATCTTATAGCTTAAGGAGTTGACTATTACTTCCTTAGAATTAGAAGAGATGTATTTATCAAGAGATCCATTAGACATTAAGTCATACACAAGAGCACGCTTTGATCCCTCGATACAGAAACCAACTAGTCGAACCACGTTAACATGGTGAATCCTTCCAATAGTAGATACCTCATTGATGAAATCTTGGCCATTAGACTTGGATTTACTTAGGATCTTAACGGCAACAAGGCCACCACTGCGCAATTTTCCTTTAAAAACAGAACCATAACCACCTTCCCCCAATTTGTCCTTAAAATTTGTTGTTATCTTTTTGATATCTGAATAGTTGTACCTTATAGGCAAGAAATTGTTATTAGTCTCCAAGAATTCTTCAATGGCAGGGAATATTGATAAATGCCTCCTCCTCCATTTATAAATCAAGAATGCAATTACACATGGAGCCCCTAGTAAAGCTCTTAATACAAACGGTACTGTCAAATAAATTAAGAAAACTCAAAGAATAAGAAAAGGTAAAGAACATCAGTTGCCAAATAATCATAAAATTATTAAAGAGAGAAACTATTCTTATCTGGCATATATTAGACAATAAGGCATGAATGTTCTTACTAATTACGTTGGTAAGAATAATGTCAAGGATGAGAGTAAGGAGAGTAATGTCTGCGACAAAAAAATATGAATATAATTAACAAATTGAGAAATTATGTTCAAAAAGTAGATATTGCAACAATGACTAAATTCTATGAAGTAATATGTGATGTGATTCAAAAACGCTGGAGGGGAGGACGTAAATTTCTTATTATTATTTTTAACAGAGTAAGATCCTTACTGTCGATGATCAAAACAACATCCCAGGAGATCTCAACCCCATAAAAAATGGCTTTGTGGAATTCACTGCCCGAAATAGAACTGTGTTTGTTGTTTCGCATCAATATTCCCGGCGATGAAGTCCTTACCATCATCTCTATGTGGCACAAGTCTGGTACGTCAGAGACATATGGGGTGGCACCCAACATGAGATATGAACTGTGATGGCCTAATTTGGAATCACTCATTGTATTGTTATTGCAATTATAAGGAACAAACTCTATATCATCTCGGTAATGAGAAGATAAATTCACTGCACTTTCACAGCTCACTAAAATCATAAGCCGTGAGTGCCGGAGAAATTTAGTTGGGTAATAAGAAAATAGATCAGACAAGGGGATATTATCCTTTTCAAGGTTGGAATCCAGAATACGGATGGTGTGGTTATTGTAATTGATTGCCTGAACGTAGTACTTTATATCTCCTCGGTACAAAACTACACTCTGGTTGTTCTCACATGAGAGGCTGGGAAATTTCTTTACTCCACAGTATTTCGGATCAGTTGTAAGCCGGAAAGGAGATCTAATATTGGAGATATTTCCACAAGATGAAGCAGGACAAAGATGATTATGCTTCCCCAAGCAAGTTTGATGGAGTAGCATGAATACAACAACAAGGGCGTTAACTCGTAACAACATGGATAGTCTTACATTATAATCCATTCTCATGTTTTTGAATTTTGATTTTGAGAGAGAGAGAGAGACCTCCTTACTTCTTGGTGACCTCTATATATCTTCAGCATTTGGAATATAATTAAGCATCTTTTTTTACTAGTAACCATATTGTGCAGCTGTTAAAAGTTGATAGCTAGTCAACTAATTAAAATGAAAGAAACAAGAAAGAAGGTTCAAAGATATGGTGTTCATCTGATATTTTTAAAATTATATATAAAAAACCTTGATGGTTTTAGTTTCGTCATTCTCCCAACTTCTTTCTTTCTGTTTTTTTTCATTTTTTTTTTCATCTTGCATGAAGCTGCTCTTCTGACATAAATGCAAGAAAGAAAGTTCAAAGATTCATGCCGAAAATGTGGATTCTGCTTTTCCTTTATAAAATGAAGCTGCTACGAAGTTATTCATATGATATTTCTAAAATTATATATAAAAACCTTGATGGCTTTGGTTTCGTCATTCTCCTAACTTATTATTATTTTTTTCATCTTTTGACGTGGTAAGTTTCATTTTTTTATATTAAGTTTATACTATAATATAAAAAAATAAATTTTTAAATAACTACTTTGTAATAAAAATATACAATAATAATATCAAAATTATGTATACTAATTATTTTTTTGTATGTGACACTCTATACTTATAATTATATTATGTGATTATGATTATATCATTTATCTATTCATATAAACTTACATAAAAATAAAGGTTTTGCTTTCATTTATGGTATTCTTTATATGTTTAATATTTTTTTATTTTTAGTATATATAAAAAATAGAATAATTAATAAACAATATATTGATTATTCTCTACTTCATTAGTCTTTTTATTTTTATTTTTATTTTTTATTGCTCTACTAGCTTCCTTTTTAACACAAATAAATATCAAATTGTTATGAAATAAATACTTTTTATAAATAATTATTTTATTAGTTTTATTATGTAATTTTTTGATTATTTTTCACTTTTTTAGTTTCTCCACTACATTGTTCCACTAACTTTTTTTATATAAATAAATACTAAAATGTTCAAAAATAAATACATTTTTTTATAAATAGTTGTTTTGTTAATTTTATTATGTATAATTTTTTTTTTCACTTTTTTAATACATAATAAATATCAAAATGTACTTATATCTTTTTATTTTTTATTAGTTTTATACTATTCTTGGCTTTTTTCTTCCATATTAATAAATATTAAAATATCACTATATATTTATCAAATTTCACAAATTATGTTTAAAAATTGTGCAATAATATCAATTATTACTCTACAATCAACACTATTATATACTTATTAATTTTAAATAATAAAATATTAATAATTTTTTGAAGTAATATCAATATTTTAAATTAATTATTAACATAAAATATAAGATAAAAATAAATATATTATCTAATAAATTATTATAAACTATATATTAATTAATTTTTTAAAAAATAAAAAAATTTATTAATACAATTTTATTTAATATTTTGTAAGAAGGGACGCAAAGTAATTATTGGTCGGGCTTAACCTTTAGGTGATGTTTGGTTGGAGGGAATGGAAAAAAATCAGAATTAATTCCTTTTATTTTGTGTTTGGTTGGGCGGAATGTGGGTACGGAATAGAATCGATTACTAAAGGAGAAGGAATCACAATTCCATCTCCCCCTTTAGGAATCATGATTTCATTTCCATCTAAACATTTTTTTTCCAATTTTACCTTCACCCCAAATATAACCCTAAACTCAAATCCCAAAACACAAAACTCAAATTCCTAAACCTTAAACCCTAAACCCCAAATTCCAAATCCTAAAACCCTAAACCTTAAACCCTAAATCTAAAATCTCAAATTCTAAAACCCTAAATCCTTTTTAGAAAAATAATAATTTTAACCCTAACCTTAACCCACAAATATAACCCTAAACCCTAAATCTCAAATCTTAAACCTCAAAACCCTAAACCCTATTTAGAAAAATAATAATTTTAATAATATATTTGTTTTTAATTAAGTAATAATTATTTAGAAAAATAATGATTTTAATAATATATTTTATTTGACGTAAAAATAGTAATTAAATGACATTATTTGAACTTTATTGAATGTAAGAGTATTAAGGTAATTTATAGATTTTTTTATTCTATTTCAGTGGCAAATCAAACACTGTAATCCTGATTTCAAGCTTGATTTCAGTGGTTAAATCAAACAACATTATTTCATTTTCATTCTATTTCATTCTGATTCCATTTCACGAACCAAACACCACCTTTGAGTTTTTGAGGTTTTTCTTACAGTTGGAGGCACATTTGTAAATGAGCTTAAGCCTTTTAAGGACAAGTGGTCCTTCTCCCCTTCCCTTTCTTTTTAATTTTTATTTATCTTAATTGATTAATATGAATAATAAAATCTAAAAAAGTCACATTTCTAATAATAGAACTCAAAGACCGGCAGTGATAAGCAAGAAAGAGTAAATTTGAAGGAAAATATGGATGGAGAAAACATGTTTTGAAGAGAATTCTACAAATTGAATTCCCGTAAAGACATCCTAAATCTTCGTTATCATGTCTCTTTTTCACTTCTCTCTACTTTTTTGTTGAGCTAAAAATAAATAAAAACAAGTCTTTTTTGTTGGATTTGTGTAAGACTTACTTTGACGCTTAAATTTGTTCTTTGTTTAATGAGTCGAGTGAGATTTCAGAATCTGAGAAAATAAAATTGAGTTTGTAAAATTATTAAGTTTCTCTTAAAGAAATTGAAAATTGGGTTTAATTGTTTAGCGGATAAGTTAGGTGGATAATGAAAATAGTAAATATTCTTAAAAATCAAACTATTTTCTTTGAAGATAATATTAATATTTTAAATAATATAGTGATTATTATTATGTTAAAGTTTTAATTTTTAAAACTAAATAGTAATTATAGTTTTAAATAAATCTTATAAAAGGCATATTAAGCTGTGATAATATATGGTTATTGCTAGATGGTTTAAAGCACTAAATGGTTTATACTTAGATAAGATTTATATCATACTAATACAAATCTAATGTGTATTAATTCATAGGTTCAAGTTTACAAACTGAAAAAGCAACAACAATAAAAAGGTCAATCAGAAAGACACTTCAACGTGAGATGTTCAAGTAGTACCTTCAAATCCTAGTGTGGGAGGAAAGGTTTCATTCCAACCCAAACGCACCCGTATTTTTTGATGGGGAAATAGAAGCTATTCTAGCAAACTACTAATTTTCTTCTTCTTTTAAATTACTATTTATTTATGAAATTACGAAATTGTTAGAAACTCAGGCCTAACTTAACCCAATAAGATCTTATTAAGTTAAAGGTTGATCAAATTTATAAGTAGTTTTGTTGCTTTGTTCCTAATCGATGTGGGACAAAGATACTTAACAGTTTCCCTCCACACGGCGGACAAAGGTAAATATTAGCGCCACTGTGAGACTGTGGTAGAGCCCAATTAGGTCCAAGCACATAGAGATTAGACCCAGTTCTGATATCATGTTAGAAACTCAGGCCTAACTTAACCCAATAAGATCTCATTAAGTTAAAGATTGTACAAACTTATAAACAGTTTTGATGCTTTGTTTTTAGTCAACGTGAAACAAGGATATTTAACATTAAATTAAAAATTTGTCATTTGTCATAAAAATGCTTTCTTTATTACTCCAAATGCATTTGGAAATAAAATTCATCTGTTATGCTCGGTTATATACAGTGTACTAAAAGGTTTTCTTTACGTATTGACTAAATTATATTTTGAGTACTGGTTCCAAATTTGCATCCAAATTTTAATTTGTTAAAGAATTGTCACTAACATCAAAGTACTTAATCTACTCGGAAGATACGAGGCCAGTGTAAAACCAACAAAATATAATCTTTAAGCTTGCTCTCTCAGTTATGAACCCAAAAAAAATTGAAATTTGTAAAAAAAGATGTTAAAGAAAAACTCGTTAACCTGTGGCCATGAATTTTTTACTACAACCATGACGGATTGAAGTCCCTAAGTAGTCAGTACCGGTGTCACCTCCACCAATTACCACCACCTTCTTACCCTTGGCAGAAATGTATTTACAATCCTGAAGATTACTATCAAGCAAACTTTTAGTATTTGCATGGAGAAACTCCATAACAAAATGTACTCCTGTTAGCTCTCTTCCAGGCATAGGAAGATCCCTGCACAAAAGTACCTCATTAGTTCCATCATAAATTACTGTGAGAAATAATGTGAATTTAAGTAAAAAAGTTGATAGAGAAAAATTCTAAACTATTTAACCGTTATTAGTTTACTGTTAATTTTATAATTATATTATCATTATTTTCATAATTTTAAAAATATTATACATCTTTTTTCAATTATAAATAGAAAATAATTATTCTCAATTTTATAACACAATTCAATAACTTAAAAATTATTACGGTAGTAAACCAAATTCTCATCTAATATAATTCCTTCCGAGACTTCACAGTGGAAAAGTGAAGAATATGAGGGTTATATATGTGAGAAGCAAGAAAATTGATAAGTGGCAAATTAGTAATTTGAGAATTACAAACCAATGCAATTTGCACATACAAGTTAAATAGAAATACTGTATTCACATGAATTTATACATATTTTTACATCTGAAACATTTATATTATGTCACGTGATAGATTTATATAAAAAATAAGTTTTTTTTTATTTTTTAAAATAATTTTAATAGGTGTTAAGACATAAATAATATAGGTAGAAAAGTAATATTAGTTAATTATAATAAAATTCTAATGTCAACAAACAATTTAGAACTGACTTCCTCAGTAAATCACCTCCCTATTTGCACAAGTACTGGAAGTAGAATAACATATATCACTACTAACATTGCATTGTTAGTGACGAATTAAATTGTTTGTCATAACTAAAATATAATTTTATATCAGCAAACTTTCCATTTTCAATCCTATTTTTCATCGTTATTTGTGCAGTTATACCATTGCTTGTGAAATGAAAAAGTCTAAGTTAAATGAAGAATGAACTCAATTCTATCAGTTGACTGCATTTTTCTTCTTTAGCTTTTTATCGGTTATATTAAAAATAAATCTCTTAATTTTTTTTTATGTCCTCAACAACCTGTAATTAGAAACTAAAAAGTAGAACTTAAAAAAAAACTAAAGAGTAGAAAGGCAAGAAACAACATATATTTGATTGTTTTCGAGGTAAAAAATGAAATCTATGTATAAAAAAATTATGTTATACAATTAAATCAAACATTTATATGTTTTTTTAATTTTTTTTAAATCTACATTTACGTTTTCTAAAATCAGATAAATAATACAAAAATATGATGCAAAATTACTTAAAATAATATCTGTAAAACTTATAATAATAAAAATAATAATATTATTATATGAATTAATGTTATAAGATGATATTTTTATTATTATAAATTTTAAGGATATTAATTTTTTAATTTTTTTTTAAATATGATTCATGATTTATTAATAGTTTTTTTTTCAATATGATCCATGATTTGGTGAATTCAATTCTTTTTTTTCTACACGTGGAGTCACAAAGCATATAAATAAATAAAAATATATTAAAAAATTAAATTTAATTATATTCATATATAATATTTTAAATTAAAAATTAAAAGCTTCGAAATATAAAATTAAATAAATAAATATTAATCTAAGTATATTGACCTTTGTCAAGTTCAAATAATTGTAAACACAGCATGCAAATGGTGAGTTAGCATTTTTCTTGGAAAGAGTATAACAAGTATGTATTAGAAGTAATGTTTAATATTATTTAAATATGATATATTAATGTGAATAAATATGAATATTATTAATTTTGGGTTAAATTTTTAAGATTAGTTAACACATCTTTTATATAAAATTTGACTTAATATTAAAACTTAAGTGATTGAAACATGAATTTTAGACCTCTCCTAGAAGAAAAAATAATGATAATAATGTGATGGGAGAAAAATACAAGTAATTAAAATGTTAATAGAAGAAGCTGATCGTGCGTCTTCTCTCGATAACTCTGGCGATTAGGGTTTTGAATAGGACGCCTCTGCTAGCAATTTTTTTCAATTTCGACTAAGATTCAATTAAAAAATTATTTGTTCTTTTTCAAACTACAACGTCGATTGATCTTCCCATTGCATAATTAGGAAGATTTTTCTTTAGGCCGGAGATTACTTACTTTTCTAATGCAAAGCTTATCAGATCTGTAAACAATTTTTAAGGAGTATTTTTCTTTTTGTTAGCCAATAGCTGACATTGCTTCTGACTCTGTCTAACTGAATGTGCAGACGTCATCAAAAATCTTTTCCTATCATCTTGCAACGTCTCAGGTTAAAGTGTGGATAATCATTACATTATCTTGCTATTTATTTCTTCATATCCTTTTAAGACTGTAAGTGCAGCCATAATTCTAATACATTGATTTCTTGTGCTTGCTTGAGTATCTGTATTCTCAGTCGAATCTGCTCAACTCATCACGACTTTTTGAATAGCATTCTCCATAAAAATTGTAATTAAAGGCAAACTTTGGACAATATAAACACACTGATAATCAAGCAAACTTTCCATCTACAATTACCTTTCAAATAAAAAAAGACACAAATTATAAAAATCTTCGGCTTTTTCTTGAAACTTACGTGCATCAAATTATACAATGTAATTAATTTCTTATTTATATTCATTATAATTGATTTCAGAAGTAACATAATATGATGCTTTGAAATTTTATTTATTATTTTCGGTGATTTAATGAAAATTAATAATACTAATAATATAATAAAAAATTTATTTTTAAATTTTTATTAATGAATAATAAATTTGTAATAATACCAAAAGTTGTAACATATAATAGTAAGTAACTAATATAATTAAAGATAAGTTAATTGCTAAAATGAACTTCTTGGAAAGTATTATCTTTTAATTTATATTTTTAATTAAATTGATCTCAAAATAGTTAAATTTTAAAAGTACGTAAGAACTCTCTAAAGCATGAGATATATTCTCAGTATTCTCTCATCGATTATTATGTTGTGAAGGATACAATAATAACTTGGTGAAATGCTTAGACTTTCAAATCTTCCTCTAAGTATCTTTATGATTTTGTTCATTGAAAATCTATTACTCAGTTTTCAATTATATATACCAAAGTATAACTATAATCATCTTCTTTATAAATTTTTATTCTTCTTCAGTGACCATCTACTAATTCTAGGTCATTTCATTTACTAAACTGATAATAAATATACGAAGGAAAATAAATTTTGCTTGAATGATCAATGGTTGCATTCAAATTTTAACTTTTTTTACAAAGCTATAAACATTAACCGTAAAAGACACATTCTCATTTTTTTGTAAAACAACTCTGGTACTATGTATCCAAGGGTTACTCTTGTAGCTTTCATAGACACAATGCTAGTAGTTTCTAAAGGACATAATATAGCTAACCCAAAATCTGAAATCTTAGGAGCAAAATTATATCTAAAACAATATTGTAAGATTTAATATCAAAATGTAAAATTTTCATGTGATATCCACTATGAACCTAATCAATACATGATGTCACTCCAAGTGAAATATCAAAAATTGCCTTGTAGCTTAAGGAGATGACTATTACCTCTTTAGAATTAGGAGAGATGTATTTATCAAGAGATCCATTAGACATTAAATCATACACAAGAGTACGAGAAAAGAGCACACTTTGATCCCTCGATACAGAAACCAACTAGTAGAAATATGTTAACATAGTGGATCCTTCCAATAGTAGATGCCTCATTATTAAAATCTTAGCCATTAGACTTGGATTTACTCAGGATCTTGACGACAACAAGATCACAATTGCGCAATTTTTCCTTAAAAATAAAACCATAACCACCTTTCCCAATTTTCCCTTGAAATCTATTTTCATCTTTTTTTACATCTGAATAGTTATACTTTATAGGCAATAAATTGTTATTAGTCTCCAAGAATGCTTTAATGGAAGGGAACATTGACAAATGCCTCCTTCTCTATTATAAATCAAGAATGCAATTACACATGGAGCCCCCGGTAAAGTTCTAAATGCAAGGAACGTTATTGTCAAATAAATTAAGAAAAATCAAAGAATACAAAAAGTTAAAGATCATCAGTTGCCAAATAATCTAAAATTATTAGAGAGAAAAATTATTCTTATTTGTCATTGATAATATTCTTACTAGTTAACAAGGCAAAATTGGCAAAGATGAGATTAATGTCTGCCATAAAAAATTATGAATATAATTAACAAATTGGGATTTTAAAAATTATGTTCCAAAATTATATTTAATCAACAATCAATATTAGTTTGTATAGCACATGGGAGTCCATAATAAGGTTCTTGGTGTGATATTTTTATGTTGTAGGAATGAAAGCTTTCATATATATGATATAATAAGGCATGTATATTCTAAAAAGCAAGAGAATGCACTCTGTAGGAAAAACATGCAAGAAGTTATTGACAAACAAAAGAATAGCAGAGGAGACGCTGGATTTAGGTAAAATTCTCACTGTTTTTTCTGATTTCTAAGAGGCTTTATATATAGCCTTAGAATTGAACAAATCCTAACAGATTTTCTGACATTCATAACAGAAATCCCTAATTTATTCGAAGGTCCCTTTTTTTGTTTTTCTAACCGAATTCATGCGTCTTCTTCTGCCTCTCTCCTTCGTGCGTGATGATTCTCTCTCCTTCGCACGTGATGATCTTCTGGTGAGCATGAGAAGGACGGGTTCGTATCATTCCTCCCTCCCTAGAAGAATCCTTGTCCTCAAGGATGAAGTTTGGATATGTTTTCAGAAAACGCCACTCATTTTCCCAAGTATCTTATTCGATTGGAATGTCTTTCCATTTGACCAAAATTTCTATCTTGGGTCGATATTTCCCTTTTTGGGTCACACGTCGGTTGAGAATGATTTCAGGTTGGGGAAGAATTGTTGCTTGTTCAGAGACTGGAGGAAGTTGGTTGAAGCTTACTGGTATTTCCCCTTCGTGTTTTTTTAGCATGCTTACATGAAAGACATCATGTATTTGAGAAGCGAGTGGTAGTGCCAGCTTGTAAGCCACTGGTCCTATTCGAGCGATGATTCTGTATGGGCCAAAAAAACGAGGAGCTAATTTTATTAATGAGTGAAAGGCAACTGATGATTGTCTATAGGGTTGGAGCCTAAGATATACGTAATCTCCCTTTTGAAGACGATTTCTCATCGATGTCTATCAGCTTGGCATTTCATTTGGTTCTGAGCTTGTAGCAGGTTGTGCCTTAATTCTCGTAGTAGGTGATCTCTGGTACGTAGGTGTTCATCCACAGTTGGCATTTGGGCAGTTTTGGGGACATATGTTAGTATGAAAGGAGGTGGAATGCCGTAAACTACTTCAAAGGGAGTCATCTGTGTTGTGGAGTGGATAGAGGTGTTGTAGCTATACTCAGCCCAAGGAATCCAATCAATCCATTTGCATGGTTGATCCCCAGTGAAGTAGTGTAGATACTGTTCTAGTGTGCGGTTGGTCACCTCAGTTTGTCCATCAGTCTGAGGGTGGTAGCTAGAGCTAATGCACAATTGGGTTCCTTGTAAACGAAACAACTCTTGCTAGAAGGAACTAATAAACACCTTATCATGATCACTGACAATAGAAGTAGGTATACCATGCATTCGCAGGATGTTGAACACAAATATCTTGGCTATAGTAGGGGCTGAAAATGGGTGCTTCATAGGGATGAAATGAGTATATTTACTCAAGCGATCCATAATTACCATTATAACTGTATGTCCTTTTGAAGCAGGTAATTCTTCTACAAAATCCATTGAGATATCAGCCCAAATATTCTTAGGTATGGGAAGGGGTTGAAGCAATCCTGTTGGTTTCATAGTTTCTGTTTTGAACCGTTGGCAAGTGTCACATTCCCTGAGGAATTTCTTCAACGTTTGGCATAGTTTAGGCCAGATGAAGCTATTTTTTATGCATGAAAAGGTTTGAGGAACCCAAAGTGTCCCCCCATTGAGGAAGAGTGGCAATCAATGATGATCTGAGGTATGAGGGAGGATTTAGGGCTCACATATACCTTGTTGTTTTAAAACCAGACCCCATCTCTTTGTAACAATTTATGAGCCATTGTAGGAGTAGAATTGGCTATCAGGTTTGTGTAGAAGGGATCCTGCTGAACTTCCTTCTGTAGTTGTGGCCATCAATCCATTTGTGGCTAAGATATACTTAAGAAGAAGAATTCCACTACTAGTGAAAGAGAATCAGCCCCTTGGTTTTCCTTCCCACGTTTGTACTCAATCTTATAATCATATCCAAGTAGGTTAGGCAACCATCGTGCTTGTGCTGGGGTGGTGATGCGCTGCTCCAACAGATACTTGAGGCTCCTCTGATCAGTGAGGATGGTGAATGGTTTTCCTAGTAGGTAAGGACGCCATACCTGGATAGCTTTAATGATAGCTAACATTTCTTTCTCATAGGTTGATAGAGTCAATGCTGAACCCTTGAGAGCTTGGCTGAAGTAAGATATTGGCCTTCCTGCTTGAGTGAGGATAGCTCCCAACCCGATTCCATTGGCATCACATTCAATTACAAATCTTTGGAAAAAATTGGGGAGGCTTAAAACTTGTGGTGTTGTTAAGGCCTCCTTCAACTATTTAAATGAGTTTTCAGCATCTGTATTCTAGTTAAACTTGCTCAAGAGACGAGTTAAGGGAGCTGGCAAACTACCAAAATTACGCACAAATTTTCTGTAATAACCAGCTAACCCTAGGAAGCCTTTGACTTCTTTAGATGTGGTTGGTGTTGGCCATTCCTTAACAGCTTGGATCTTTGATGGGTTCACAGAGACCCCTTGATCTGAGACCACATGGCCCAAATATTCTATTTGTTTCACTCCAAATTGGCATTTGGTTTCCTTGGCATACAACTTGTTGGTGGCTAGAAGCTGAAGGGTTATCTTCACATGCTCTAAATGGTCATTTCTTGATTGGGAGTAAATTAAGATGTCATCAAAGAATACCAGGATGAAATTTCGAAGGTAAGGTTTAAATAGGTCATTCATGAGACCTTGGAAAGTAGCTGGGGCATTAGTGAGGCCAAATGGCATTACTAAGAATTCATAATGACCTTCATGGGTTCTAAAGGATGTCTTAGGGATATCCTCTTGATAAACTCGTATTTGATGATACCCTGATAGCAGATCTATCTTGGAGAAAATATGGGCTCCGTGGAGCTCATCCAACAGTTCGTCGATCACTAGGATGGGGTACTTGTCCTTAACTGTGCAATCATTCAGAGCTCGATAGTCTACACAGAATCTCCAGTTACCGTCAGTTTTTTTACTAACAACACTGGTGAAGAAAATGGGCTACTGCTATGCCTGATTAGCCCAGAACGAAGGAGTTCCTTCACCATCTTCTCAATCTCTGTATTTTGATAATATGGGTAGCGGCAGGGTCTGACATTAACTGGCCCTGCTCCTGGCTTCAGGGGAATACGATGATCTTGTTGTCATTTTGGAGGCAGCTCTGAGGGTAGCTCAAATATATGAGAGAACTCACTTAATAATTATCTCATCTCTGGAAAGGAGGACACATCTTTCTGTGGTTCATGATCCCATATGGGAAAAATTTGAAGGAACAACCCTATATTCTGCAGCTCACCGCATTCCTTGTTGGTTAAGGTTGCATTATTAGTTATTTTTAAGCCTTGGAATGTATGAGTGACTCCTCCTATCTTGAAGCCGAGGGTGAGTCTTTTATAATCCATTTCTATTGGCCCTAGGGTTTCAAGCCACTGAACCACAAGCACTAGCTGGCATGCAGCTACTGGTAGCACAAAATAATCTGTTGAGACCGTATACCCTTGAATTGAAAGAGTAAGGCCCTTACATTGTCCTTTGCACTCAATTTTTCACGATTTTCTATCATAACCTCCAATTTCTAATTCTTAGTGATAGGGAAACCAAGCTGGGAAACCAAGGTTTGATCAATGAAGTTATGTGTACTGCCCCCATCTATCAGAACTAGTACTTTCTTATTTCTGAGGTTTCCCATAACTCTAAGTGTTTGAGGATGATTAGTATCTGTTATTGCATGAAATGAGATATCTGGCACCAGCTCCTGAGGTTCTTGTTCAGGGTGTTCTTCTTCTGGAGTTACGATAGGGTTCTTAGGCAGTTCCTTTATCATAAACATTTGGGGTTGCACGCAACGGTGACCTGCTACAAACTTCTCATCACAGTAGTAGCACAAGCCCTTATCTCTTCATTCTCGTGCCTCCTGATTTGTGATTTTTTTAAAAGTCATTGGTTGGAGGAAGTTGGGTCGTTGTAGAGATAGGGGTCCCAACACACCAGCATGCGGTTGGTTTGTTGTCTTGGGATTGCTTGTGTAAGATTGGTAACTTGGATTCTGGCCAGATTTCCTTTGTAACTGATTTCTTTCTTCAATGAGCCTTGCTACTCCAATGGCCTTAGCTAAGGTTTTAGGCTGTTTGATCTTAACATCAAGGCGGAATTCATCTTTTAATCCAACTATAAAGCATCCTATTAGGAATGCTTCAAGTAGTCCATCCACTCTGTGTGACAATCTTTCAAATGCTTCTTGGTATGTTTCTACATTGGTGGTATGCCTTAGGCGAGTTAGAGCTTCTGAGGGATCTTCGTAATCTATTGGTCCAAATCTGAGCTAAACCGCATTGGTGAATTCCTCCCAAGTGAGAGGTCCTCGAAACTTGGTCAGCCAACGATGCCACTGCAATGCAATACCTTCCAGATGGAAGGATGCGAGTTGGACCTGTTGATCTGGGCTAACATTAGTGATTTCAAAATATTGCTCAGCTCTATAGATCCATCCAGTTGGTTCTTCACTAGAGAATCTGGGAAATGAAAGTTTCAGGTTAGGGTGGGGGATGTCTGTGGCTGATCGCGAAGTGTGGGGGTGGGGTCGTAGCATTCCTTCTCGTGCGAAGGGGTTAACCTCTGGAGGATTCTGAGTTGCTCGGATTGCCTATAACTGAGAGAGCACAGTACCGAGGGTTTTCATAACCTCAGTGCAAAATTTTACATTAGATTTTTCCCGAGTATCCATGGTCGAACAACTCTGATACCACTATTACAGTAAACTTGCAGAAAAGAAGATAAACAAAAGAAGAGCAGAGGAGACGCTGGATTTAGGTAAAATTCTCACTACCTTTCCTGATTTCTAAGAGGCTTTATATGTAGCCTTAGAATTGAACAAACCCTAACAGATTTTTTGACATTCATAACAGAAATCTCTAATTTATTCGAAGGTCTCTTTTCTGTTTTTCTAACCGAATTCATGCGCTTTCTTCTGCCTCTCTCCTTCGTGCGCGATGATTCTCTCTCCTTCGCGTGCGATGATCTTCTGGTGAGCATGAGCAGGACGGGTTCATATCCGAATTAAACATATGAGATTAATTGTAGTACCTTAATTTTATTTTATTTGTTTTTTTACATAGTAAGAAGAGTCTTACTGCAGGGTCCTGTAGCAAATTTGAAACGTTCACATTTCAAATTATACAGGAAATTTTGGGATGACCAATGAGGCTCCAAAAATGTAGACTAGAAAAATTCAACCCCACAAAACATGGCTTTGTGGAATTTATTGCAGGAAATAGAACTCTTTGTCGATCGATCGAGTTAATGCAATGGGATTAGCTAGCAACAACCAGTCATGGGAAACACAAATTTTTAAAGCCAAGATAGAGAGCTAACAATTCCTATTAACCATACCATCACCAATACGAAGATGAACACGGGGATCGTCAAATCCAATAGCCAAATCTGGAAAGACTTCCTTGATACCTATAGCAAAAGGAAAGAAACCACGGCAGAAAGTTGCTACATCAAAAGACTTCTTAATAGAGAAACGTATGGATCATATTGGTAACAGGTACATAAATACAGGATCTTAGGGATATCTAAAAACAAAACAAAAGAAATGGTCCCCTGGAAGGGGATTGGGTCTCTATTAGTGATGTGAGGTGTTTGAAATTACAGTTTTAAGGGAGGGAATTGAGCAGAAAGGAAGATGAGATATCATCTCCTGATAGGCACATTCATCTTTCTCAGTCAGCTACACAATGCCGTGAGGGACAAGTACTTTCCCGTATGTTGAAGACTGCATTTGATAAACGGGCAATAAGAGACCACCAAAATAAAGAAATACAGGTAAAACCCAACGAATATGCCAAATAAAAAAAAGGAAACATAAATTAAGATTCTAACGTTAGTAAGCCAAACCTCAAATACTAATATCTCTTGCAAACCACGTTGGAAAATTGTATGAATGTTAGCAAGTTTATTCGTACACAACTAAATTAGTTTTAACGGGTAATTTTCCTTAAAGAAAACTTTAAACTTTAATGGTAAATCATATTATGTTAAGGGATAAAACTTGATTGAAGTATATTAATTATAATAAAAATATATAAATATTTATTTGTTTTAGTTATTATAAGTTTATTAATAAATAAAAAATATGTCATAAATTTAAAAAATTTAAAAATAAATCTCGTGAATATAATATATATATATTCTTGAATTGTTGTATACTCCTTAAATTAATTGTAAATCAAAAAATATAAATTTAGATAAGTTTATGCATATATCAATTATTTTAGAAACACATAGGTGTATTTACATACTCTATTTGTAATATTTTTTTATTTTTAAACTTTCGATATACTTTTTGTAATTAATAAATTTTTAGTACCCACCGAAAAATTAATGATTTTTTCTATACTTTTATCATAGTTAATGTACTTCTGATATCCTTCATCCTTATGTTTAGTTATGAACTTTAAATAAAAATAAAAAAATAATAACATTTGTTCATTAATTATGATAAATTGTAGCAAATTTAGATGGAGTACTACAAACACAATAATTTTTAAAAAAGGTATTAGATAGTGTATTTGAATTTTAAAAATGTTAGAAGTTTTAGCCTTCAAATACATTATCTAATATATTTTTTAATAGCTATTAAATTGTTAATGTCTCACTTAAAAATTAATAAATTTTTATATACATGAATCATAATTAGTTAGATCATTGTTACTATTTATACCAAAAAAAACTTTAGAAATATATCTAAAATAAAATGATTTATTGTATTTTTATGATTTGATAGTATATTGGTATCTAAATATTTAAATTTAATTAAAATGAATAGTATTAATTTAAATAAGTATATTTGATATGTTTTAATTAAGAATATGTATAAAAAAGATATCAAAATAAGAATAAGAGTACAATGAAAGTACTTATAATTCACTATTTTGATTATTCTTTTTCCATGTTTACTTAGGATTTATTTTATAAAGATTTTGATTTTAAATTTTTGATTTTTTTCAAGTAATTTTTCAACCAAATATATTTGGTAACAGTTTATGATTTTTATTTTTATTTTTTTTAAGAAACCACTACCAAAATATGAGATTATTCATAAATCTTTTTAAAAAAATTAAATTAGATATATTATTTTTGATTTTTTTTATTTTCACAAAATATGTTTTAGAGAGTAAATCAAGTTTTATGATTTTTGTATTTATAAGTATTTGGAGAAAATGATTAAAAATATAAAATTTGAAAATAATAACAAAAAAAATTATTTATTTTTTAAGTTTTCAAAATCATAAAACATTATCAAATAACTTGTAATTGATATATGATTTTTTCTTAAAAATCAATAAATAAAGGTGATTATTTTTACAAAAGAATCATAAATCACATAATTACTTATGTAATTATAAATTATAAATTAAATAAGGTTTTAGTTTTTATGAAATAGTTTTTAAAAAAATATTATTTTTTGAAATATTTTAGAAAATAAAGAGAGAAATATAATTGTATGGTGGGTAAAAAGTAGAAGGGAAATAAACAAAAAAAAAAGATTGATCAAAGAATATGAGGGAATAAAATAAATAAATAAATAATCTCAAAATATTAAATTATCCTATATTTTATCTCAATCACATGCTAAGTATATCGTTAAAATTTCAAATTTAATTTTTAATTTAAACAAAAGAAATATTAACATTTAAATTAAGGTATTATATGACACATTGAAAGGACAAGCACCACTACACTGGGTCACTGGCATGTAAAGATGTACTAAATGCTTCCATTCCTGAATTTAGAAAGAATTTATTTATTTTATATGCGAAATGTTTTTTTAAGAATGTAGAGGAAACTCACCTTCAGAACCGCTAATAAGATCTCTGAGTACCCCTACATCATACAAAGAAATAAACATGAGCTTACCTTAATTTTTTATTAATTTGTTCTTTTACATAGTAAGAAGAGCCTTACTGCAGGGTTCTCTAGCGAATTTGAGACGTTCACATTTCAATTTATACAGGAAATTTCGGGATGACCAATGAGGCTCCAAAAATGTAGACTAGAAAAATTCAACCCCACAAAATATGGCTTTGTGGAATTCACTGCAGGAAATAGAACTCTTTATCCATGGATTGAGTTAATGCTTCGATTGATCTAATTGCTTTAAAAATTAATTCAGTTAATTTTAATTAAGTTTGATTGATCTAATCATCCCCCAATCAACTCAATTGATTGAGTCATTATTTAAATAATATTTTTATATATCTAATATGAAATATAACGTACACAAAAACAAAGATATACTTGAAATGTGATTGTTGAGGCTCGTTAGTTTATTCAGTTTAAAAATATTCTTGAACGACACACCTTTAAATTAAAATATTAATTATATGTTTTATTCACTAATATCAACAATACTCACATAAACGTTATGTATTTTTTTGTTTAGAATCTTTTTTTATCACTTTTAAGTTTGAGATATGTGCACTTAATTTTGTGAACCAGTATATTATAAGTTAAGCTATTTTGCTTCTACAGCTCTCTTGGCCAAAACCTTAAAACAAGTACCTATGTTTGGGAAATTTGTGTTACGGTATTTATTTTCATCTTTGGCTTGGTCCAGTTTTCATTTCTCATCAGAAATATGCAAGTACGTATGTATGAAGCTAATGTTTTGTGTTAGAAACGACACACCTCTAAATTAAAATATTAATTATATGTTTTATTCACTAATATCAACAATATTCATATAAACCTTATGTATTTTTTTGTTTAGAATCTTTTCTTATCACTTTTAAGTTTGAGATATGTGCACTTAATTTTGTGAACCAATATATTATAAGTTAAGCTATTTTGCTTCTGCAGCCAAAAACTTGATGAACGAAAACCAGCATCGCCGATCTTCGCAAATACTTTGGTTTTAATATTTATAAAACTCTCGCAAGTGCACGAATCATTTCGAAGAAAATGATAAGTATACTCCCAAGGTCGATCTAAGGAAGAAATGTATGTGGTTTTTAATTTATTATTCAAACTTTTAAAAAACGAAATTAAATCCTAAACATCCTGTCACGATAGTTTGGTTTTTGTGTTCCTAATCTAATGACATAAAATAAACATATATACAGATTAATTAAATATAATCTAATAACATAAAAATCAACATAGATACAAATTCAATAAATAATTATCTAAAAATAAACATATATACGGATTCAATAAATATTCATGCAAATTTTTATCATTTATATTAGCGGAGTATTTATGGATATAATAACTAAATTAATTATGCTTGCTCATATTAACTAGGTTATTAAAGATATAAATTGATATTTTATTGATTCTCTCTTTTTAATATAAATACCACCTTTGGTGGGGTTAGATATTCTTTGTTAACTAAACAAATCAATTAACACCTATGGGTGGGGTTGATAACTAATATGCTTAATTAAATTAATTCCTTTTTCTAAGAGATTGAAAATGAACCATTTAAATGCCACCTTTGGTGGGGTTAGACAATTTAAACATTATTCAAGATGTCCAAATTAAACATAAGAATTTAATTATCCGAGTACTAACTTTCAAGTTTTAAAACCACTATTGAAAACATGTTGTCAATATATTTTCACATAATAATTCTTATAAAAACTTTCGAAATAGAGTTTCACTCTAACTACCGGGCGATTGTACCAACAAATAAAAGAGCACTACTCTAAATTAGACCGGATAACTAAACCTTAAAATCTAATTTTCAGGTTTATGTTTGTAATGAAAAATAATATATTTCTCTCTAACATTCTTAATATAAAATCTTGAATAAAAACAAAATCAATTCATTTTAGAGATTTTTACCTATTTAATATTTCGCAAGCATAACAACGTCATTATTACATCATATTTACTAAACAGCCAGCATAGTTAAATTTAACCACAGACAAGTTGAATATAACATGTAAGAATAAAGCATAAAAATAACTGTAAAGAAAATAAAATTCTTACAGAACTTTGACGCTATTCCCGTAGCTAGAAAACCTCCGAGCGGAATTTGCACTTCCATATATTGAATCAAAAATCTAAATTATTACAAAAACATTACAAGTTCCTCTCAAAAAAAGAAGAACTCTAAACCTAAGAGAATTGAACTAAAAACTAAGAGAAAAACTAAGAAAAGCTTAGAAACTAAGAAAGAAATTAAGAGAAACTAAAAACTAAGAAATGAGAGAAAGAAAGAAGAGAGAAGTGAGTTTTGAAGGTGTGATTTGAAGTGAAGGGAAGGGGGGTATTTATAGGTGAGGATGGAGAGAAAAAATGACTAAAAAATGTTAAAAAAAATATTAAAAAATGTAAAAACGCGTATTGGAATTGCTGATGTCATCAATGACGTCAGCATGACGTCACAGGGGCTGCTGCACGTGAAAAATGGGGCGAAAACGCGTTGGGCGCGCGGTGGGGCTACTGCTGGGCGCTGCGCGTAGCTCGGCGCGCGTGAACAGTGCTCGCGCGCTGCGCTGCGCGCAGCTGGGCAGGCCAGCGCGCGCGGGGCGCGCGCTGCATGGGGCGCTGGGGCGCACGCACGGCTGGGTTGCGGCGCGCGATTTCCGTCTTTTTGACATTTTTGACCTTTTCGACCCATTTCGTTCGATTTTTCCATGTTTGTTGACCTTTTCTCACTTATTTATTGATATATTTTTGATGTATTGCTTCAAGTATTCCTCTTTGAGTCTTTAAATTGCGTTTTTAAGCCAAAATTCCTGAAAAACAATAAAAATACCCGTGATTCCGAAAAAGACAAATTTATATAAATATATGATAAAACATATAAATATATATATTTTTAATCAATTAATGTACATAAAATCATGGTTATTTTAGTGCTTTTTGAGCACTCATCACAACTCTCTTGGCCAAAACCTTGAAACAAGTACCTATGTTTGGGAAATTTGCGTTACTGTATTTATTTCCATCTTTGGCTTGGTCCAGTTTTCATTTCTCATCGGAAATATGCAGGTACGTATGTATGAACCTAATGTTTTGTGTTAGAAATATTGAATGATTGTATTATATTCTATATCTTAAGGAATATACATGGTGTTTTATATAAGAGATACAAGTAAACTAGATATACCTAAAGCTCATAACATGATATACAGTCCAGTTTTCATTTCTATCAGAAATATGCAGGTACATATGTATGAAGCTAATGTTTTGTGTTAGAAATATTGAATGATTGTATTGTATTCTATATCTTAAGGAATATACATGGTGTCTTTATGTAAGAGATACAAGTAAACTAGATATACCTAAAGCTCATAACATGATATACATTAACAGTCCTCCTTAAACTCAAGGTGGATGTGAAACTAGCTTGAGGTTGTCAACCAAATTATGAGTGCATCCCTTAAGAAGTGCCTTCGTGAAGATCTACAAGTTGATCGTTGCAGGTGATAGGGAAAAGTTTGAGAGCACCATGGATAAGATGAGAACGAATAATGTGACAATCAATCTCGATGTGTTTATTCCATTCATAGAAGACATCATTGTGAGCAATATGAATGAGAATCTAATTTTCACAATAAATGAGAGTAGAAGAGGATGTAGACACACCCAAATCCTTAAGAAACCATCATAGCCAAAAGAGTTCAGATGTGGTATTAGCAAGAGCATGATATTCTGCTTCAGTACTAGAGCGGCCTACAAAAGTTTGTTTAGTACTTATATAAGAAATCAAAGAAGAACCAAGGAGAAAACAATAACCTGTAGTAGACCTACGATCAGTGGGATTTCCTGCCCAATCAACATCAGAGAATGCACGGAGTACAAGAGGAGACTGAGCTGAGTAGAAAAAGTCATGGAAGATAGTGCCCATCAAGTATCGTAGAATGCACAGAGCAGCAACATAGTGAGTCGATCATGGAGTAGACAGATACTGCCTCACCTGATGAACAACATAAGAAATGTCTGGATGAGTAACTGTGAGATAAACCAAGCTACTAACCAATCGTCTGTAAAGAGAGGGATTAGATAATGGTTTTCCCTCTGAGGGTTTCAAATACACATTAAATTCAACTGGAGTGTCAACAGTCTTGCTGTCAATGAATCCAACTCGAGATAAAAGATCAGATGCATACTTAACTTGAGTAAAATAAAGACTATCTCTGGAAAGAGTGATCTCAAGACCCAAGAAATAGCTGAGATGTCCAAGGTCTTTCATCTCAACTACTGACTAAGAAAATCCTTAAGTTCTTAAATGCCACTGAGGTCATCACCAGTTATAATCATATCATCCAAATATAGGAGAAGCAAAATTATGCTTTTATCATTACGACGAAGAAATAAGGTAGAATCATAAGGACTGTTAGTGTAACTCAAGCGAAACTTGTCAAACCACACTCGTGGAGCTTGTTTAAGGTCATAAAGTGCACGTTGAAGATGACAAACCTTGTTTGTTTCAATAGAAAGGCCAAGAAGAGGTTGCATATAGACTTATTCATACATATCCTCAATATTGTGACAATCAAAGTGTCATTTATATTGCTCACAATGATGTCTTCCATGAACGAACTAAACATATCAAGATTGATTATCACTTTATTCGTTCTCATATTATTCATGGTGCTCTCATGCTTTTCCCCATCTCCTTCAACGATCAACTTGCAGATATCTGCACCCAAGAACTTCGTAAGGGACGCACTCGTAATTTGGTTGACAACTTCAAGCTGGTCTCACATCCACTTTGAGTTTGAGGGAGACTGTTAATATATATATGTTAGAAATACTGAATGATTATATTGTATTCTATATCTTAAGCTAATTGTTTATAATGTTCCAGGTTTTGATGATAAATAAACCCTTTTTTTTCAATAGACATATTTGCAGTCAACTACCATAAGATTGGAGGAGATAAGAGTGAAACGGAAAGATGCAGAACAGTGGATGTCCCATCGGTTGCTCCCTGAGAATTTAAGGGAGCATATTAGGTGGTATGAACAATACAGATGGCAAGAAACCAGAGGTGCTGATGAAGAAAACTTAATCTGCAACCTTCCCAAAGACCTTAGAAGAGAAATAAAGTGCCATCTTTGCTTTGCTATGCTAATGAGAGTGAGTTCTCCTCCTGTCCTTAGAAAGAACTTTATGGAGCTATATGATTAGCATTGTTTCTTTTTATTTCTTTGCTTGATATTCACATAGCCATAAAATGTGTCAAATGGTTTCTATGCTTCATTGATATTACATAAATTGTCAATTGGTCAACTATCTCCATTGTTGCATGTGTCTACAAGGCTTGCCTTTAATTATGAAAACTTTAAGGACATGATTGTCCATGTTATGGAGTATAGTTCATGCTGTGGAAAGTATTAAGAATGCTATATCTTTAATTTGTATAGTTGATGTTGGAGAGAATGATATTGATATGATCATTTGCAAATAAAATTTGTGTTATGTCTAGAATAATCACTATATATTGGATTCATACTTATCTACTTTGATATATTTAAGGTGCCAATGTTCGAAAAAATGGATGAGCAACTATTGGATGCAATGTGTAACCTTCTCAAGCCAGTGCTTTATACAGAGGAGGGCTACATTGTTCGGGAGGGAGACCCAGTTGATGAGATGATTTTCATAATGCGAGGCAGGTTGTTTACTGTGACCACCAATGGAGGAAGAACTGGTTTCTTCAACTCCGAGTATCTCAAGGCTTATGAAATTATAGATCTAATGCAACACACTTTCACTCTAATAAAACAGTTTAAAGTCTAAAGTACAAATATAACCTGAACCATGTATACGCCTAACATCCAATCAAATCATACACATACAAGCGTAAATGATTGTTAGTGAAATTAAAGATCTAACATACCTACTGGATTTGATTAATCAACTATGATAGCATCGTATTTTCCTTCGGGTGCACGCTGCAGAAATTTCACAGCTGCCAATATCATGCAATGGGATTAGCTAGCAACAACCAGTCATGGGAAACACAAATTTTTAATTCCAAGATAGAGAGCTAAAAATTCCTATTAACCATACCATCACCAATATGAAGATGAACACGGGAATCGTCAAATCCAATAGCCAAATCTGGAAAGACTTCCTTGATACCTATAGCAAAAAGAAAGAAACCACGGCAGAAAGTTGCTACATCAAAAGACTTCTTAATAGAGAAACACATGGATCATATTGGTAACAAGTACATAAATACTTACCTCAATGACCATCTTATCTATCTCACATGTATCAATATGCTCAATATAGCTATGCTTAGAAATCTCCCTAAGAACCCTATCATCACCACCCCCAACAACCAGAACCTGCAACATTAGGAGAGCATTTTGCAGAGTATCAGGAGCGAGAGCATAAGGATTTGCGAAAATTCTTATGAAGTAAAAATATAGGATCGTAGGGATATCTAAAAACAAAACAAAAGAAATGGTCCCCTGGAAGGGGATTGGGTCTCTATGTTGGTTTGTAAACTTGTTTACAAGCTCAAAGAAATCAAAAAAATAAACTTTGAAATATTCTAGCCCATTTGAAGTCCAGCTCGTGGAAGCTTCTATGGTGATGATCTGGATTGATAAGGATACAACTCATGGTTGGTGGGAAGAAGAAAAATCAATAGGTTAGGTAAGAAGATAAGTGTATGGTTTAGATTGTTTTGGTAGGTTTATATTGTGTGGCTTAGATTTATTAGTTGTTTCTATAAATACCTCTTAGTAGCAATGTAATAATCAAGTTAAAGAAATCAGAAACAAAAATTCAATAATTTCTGAGTGTTTTTGGAAAATTGTTCTTGAGTGTTCTTGAGTTTTCAGAGTTTTGATTCATAATTTTCCAACAAAGTGGTATCAGAGCTGTAGTTGGAAATATAAATATACACTATTGTATATCAAATCGAAGCTCTCGACGAGAAAAATCCGACACCGCAAGAATCATCCCGATCAGAGTTTGGACTCGCCGCCACGATCCTCTGGAAGTTTCTGCTAGAAGTGAGTTAACTCACTGAGTCAGGCGAGTTGACCGAGCCGTGAGCCTGTTGACCGAGCTGCTGATCGAGCCGCCAAGCCATTTGACCGAGCCATCGAGCCGAGTTGACCAAGCCGTGAAGCCTGTTGACCAAAAAGTTGACTTTTGATCGTTGACCTTGACCGTTGACAAAAAAAACTCAGATTTTCCCGGAGTTTCTCCTAAGGTTTTTTGACGTTCTGAATCCATCTGTGCGATCAGAATTTACAAATTCTCACTATATTGAGAATTATGTCAAGTGGTGGTATGTCATCGTTTCAAGTCCCCACACTCAACAACGATAACTATGATAATTGGAGTATTAAGATGATGGCTCTTTTGGGTGCACATGATGTGTGGGAAGTCGTAGAGAAAGGCTTAAGTGAGCCAGACGATGAAACTACTCTAATGCAAGTGCAAAAAGAATCTTTGAAGGATTTGAGAAAGAGAGACAAGAAAGCCTTCTTTCTTATCTATCAAGCCTTAAATGATGATGGGTTTGAGAAAATTTCAGATGCAACATCTTCCATAGCAGCGTGGAATAAGCTTCAAATTTCTTTCAAAGGAGCCGAGAAAGTGAAGAAGGTTCGTCTCCAAACACTAAGAGGTGAGTTTGAATCTCTACATATGAAAGCTTCCGAATCTATTTCTGATTATTTCTCGAGAGTCGTAGTTGTTTCTAATCAATTAAAAAGAAACGGTGAGATGTTGGGAGATGTTAGAATAATGGAAAAGATACTTCGTTCATTAGATTCCAAATTTGAACACATCGTCGTGACGATTGAGGAAACAAAAGATTTAGAAGAAATGACCATTGATGAACTCAATGAGTCATTACAAGCATATGAAGAAAAGCATAAGAAGAAGCAAGTGATCACTGAGCAACTCTTCAAGATGCAATTCAAAGATAAGCATGAAAGCCAATGCAATGACAGAAACCAACGTGGCCGAGGTAGAGGTAAAGGTCGTGGACGAGGTGGAAGCCACGGTCGTGGACGAGGTTGGAATTACAACAACAATTCCAACAACTTTGAGAGAGCAAAAAGCTCAACACAAAGTCGAGGAACAGGTAATATGAACTCAAGGTATGACAAATCTCAAGTCCAATGCTATAATTGTCAGAAATTTGGACATTATGCTTCAGAATGTAGAACTTCTAATAATAGAGTAGATGAGAAAATCAACTACATAGAGGAGAAGACAGATGAGAAAGAAACTTTTTTTTCTAAAATGGAAGGAGGGTGATAGTAGTCAACCAAATGCCTGGTATCTTGACAGCGGTGCAAGAAACCATATGTGTGGAAGGAAAGACATGTTCGTGGAACTAGATGAGTTAGTAAGTGGAAATGTCTCATTTGGAGATGATTCAAACGTAGCAGTGAAAGGAAGAGGTAACATTCTTATTCGTTTGAAAGATGGGCAACATCAATTTATTTCCAATGTTTACTATGTCCCAAATATGAAAAGTAACATCTTAAGTTTATGACAATTGTTAGAGAAAGGTTATGATATTCATATGAAGGATTATAATCTTTCTATAAAAGATGATAAGAATAACCTCATTGCTAACGTACCGATGTCAAAGAATAGAATGTTCTTGATCAACATACAAAATGACATTGCAAAGTATCTGAAAGCCTGTTTTAAAGATGCATCGTGGCTATGGCATCTTCGATTTGGACATCTCAATTTTGGAGGATTGGAGATGTTGTCTAAGAAGGAGATGGTGAAGGGACTACCTTGCATTAACCATCCTGATCAACTTTGTGAAGGGTGCCTACTCGGAAAACAATTCCGAAAAATCTTTCCAAAGGAGTCACACTCAAGAGCCAAGAAGCCACCGGAGCTAATCCATATTGATGTGTGCGGACCGATCAAGCCTAGCTCTCTCGGTAACAGTAACTATTTTCTTCTTTTTATTGATGATTTTTCAAGAAAAACTTGGGTATATTTCTTGAAACAGAAATCAGAAGTTTTTGAAGTATTCAAAAGATTCAAAGCTACAGTGGAGAGAGAAAGCGGTAGAAAAATCAAAGCCATGAGATCAGACCGAGGTGGAAAATTTACATCCAAGGAGTTTCAAGAGTTCTGTGAAGCAAATGGAATTCATAGATCTTTAACAGTGCCAAGATCCCCCCAACATAATGGTGTAGCTGAAAGAAAGAACCGAACAATCCTAAATATGGCACGAAGCATGCTCAAAAGCAAAAAAATACCCAAAGATTTTTGGGCAGAAGCAGTAGCATGTGTAGTTTACTTGTCAAACCGATCTCCAACAAGAAGTGTATGGGGAAAGACACCGCAAGAGGCATGGAGTGGAAGAAAGCCTGGTATTTCCCACCTAAGAGTCTTTGGAAGTATAGCCCATGTTCATGTACCGGATGAGAGAAGAACGAAGCTTGATTGTAAAAGCGAGAGTTTTATCTTCATCGGTTATGATGCTAATTCAAAGGGATATAAATTGTACAACCCATACAATAAGAAAATTGTGATTAGTCGAGATGTGGTATTCGACGAAGAAGGAGAATGGGATTTTAACTCTCATTCAGATAACTTCAATTTCTTTCCTCAGTTTAAAGAAGATGAGCAGACAATGATGGAGCAATCTGTAGAAATTCAACAAGAGCCAACGACTCCACCTACTTCACCAATGCCAACCACTCATGAAGATCCGTCATCATCTTCAAGTGGAAGTGAAAGAGTCGTGACACGTACACAAAATCTCCAAGATCTTTATGAGGTAACAGAACGACAAGATAATCTTACCTTATTTTGTCTCTTTGCTAATTGTGAACCAGTGAGCTTTCAAGAAGCTGTACAAGAGAAGAAGTGGAGAGATGCGATGGACGAAGAAATCAATGCAATAGAGAAGAACGACACATGGGAACCTGTTTCACTTCCCAAAGGGCATAAGGCAATAGGTGTCAAATGGGTGTACAAGACAAAGATGAATGCTAAGGGAGAGATTGAAAGGCATAAGGCAAGACTAGTAGCAAAAGGATATAGTCAAAAGGTTGGAATTGACTATGATGAGGTATTTGCTCCTGTTGCTCGATTAGAAACTATACGACTAATCATTTCTTTGGCAGCTCAAAATAAGTGGAAGATACATCAAATGGATGTAAAATCTGCTTTTCTAAACGGAGTCCTTGAAGAAGAAGTCTACATTGGGCCTCTATTAGTGATGTGAGGTGTTTGAAATTACAGTTTTCGGGGAGGGAATTGAGCAGAAAGGAAGATGAGCTATCATCTCCTGATAGGCACATTCATCTTTCTCAGTCAGCTGCACTATGCCGTGAGGGACAAGCACTTTCCCGTATGTTGAAGACTGCATTTGATAAACGGGCATTAAGAGACCACCAAAATAAAGGAATACAGGTAAAACCCAAGGAATATGCCAAATAAAAAAAAGGAAAAATAGGAAACAGAAATTAAGATTCTAACGTTAGTAAGCCAAACCTCAAATACTAAAATCTCTTGCAAACCACGTTGGAAAATTGTATGAATGTTAGCAAGTTTATCCGTACACAACTAAATTAGTTTTAACTGGCAATTTTCCTTAAGAAAACTTTAAACTTTAATGGTAAAGCATATTATGTTAAGGGATAAAACTTGATTGAAGTATATTAATTATTATAAAAATATAAAAATATTTATTTTTTAGCTATTATAAATTTATTAATTAAGAAAAAATATGCCATAAATTTAAAATTTTAAAAAATATTAAAAGTAAATCTCGTGAATATATATATACATATTTTTTTGAATTATTGAATATTCCTTAAATTAATTATAAATCAGAAAATATAAATTTAGATAAACTTACGCATATATCAATTGATTTAGAAACACGTAGAAAGTAAAAAAAATATACATATGTGTATTCACATATTTTATTTGAAATATTTTTTTATTTTTTTATTTTTGATATATTTTTTCATAATTCATGCTTTTAGCACCCATCTAAAAATTAATGATTTTTTCTATACTTTTATTATAGTTAATGTACTTTTGATATCCTTCCTTCTTATGTTTAGTTATCAAATTTAAATAAAAGTAAAAAAAAATAATAACAATAGTTCATTAATTATGATAAATTGTACTATGGTCATTCAAATTTAGATGGAGTAATATAAATCCAATATTTTTTAAAAAGGATATTAAATAGTATATGTGAATTTTAAAAATGTTAGAAGTTTTAGCCTTTACATTATCTAATATATTTTTTAATAGCTATTAAATTTTTAATGTCTCACCTAAAAATTAATAAATTTTTATATACATTAATCATAATTAGTTAGATCATTGTTACTATTTATCCCAAAAAACAAATTTCAAAATATATCTAAAATGAAATGATTCATTGTATCTCTATGATTTGATAGTATATTGGTATCTAAATATTTAAATTTAACTAAAATAAATAGCATTAATCTAAATAAGGATATTTAATATGTTTTAATTGAGAATATGTATCAAAAAGGTATCAAAATAAGAATAAGAGTTATTTATAATTCAATATTTTGATTATTCTTTTTCCATGTTTACTTAGGATTTATTTTATAAAGATTTTGATTCTAATATTTTGATTTTTTTCAAGTCACTTTTCAACCAAATATATTTGATAACGGTTTATGATTTTTATTTTTATTTTTTTAAGAAACCACTACCAAAATATGAGATTATTCATAAATCTTTTTAAAAACATTAAATTAGATATATTATTTTTGATTTTTTTTATTTTCATAAAATATTTTTTAGAGAGTAAATCAAGTTTTATGAATTTTATATTTATAAATATTTGAAGAAAATGATTAAAAATATAAAATTTGAAAATAATAACAAAAAAAAATATTTATTTTTTAAGTTTTCAAAAATCATAAAACATTATCAAATAACTTGTAATTGATATTTGATTTTTTCTTAAAAATCAATAAATAAAGGTGAGAATCATAAATCACATAATTAGTTATTTAATCATAAATTATAAATTAAATAAGGATTTTATTTTTATTTTTTAAAAATATTTTTTGAAATATTTAAAAAATAAAGAGAGAAATATAATTGTATGGTGGGTAAAAAGTAGAAAGGGAAATAAACAAAAAAAAATTGATTGAAGAATACGAGGGAATAAAATAAATAAATAATCTCCAAATTTTAAATTATCCTATATTTTATGTCAATCACATGCTAAGTATATCGTTAAAATTTCAAATTTAATTTTTAATTTAGACAATAGAAATATTAACATTTAATAAATATAAATTTATCATTAAGGTACCAATCCTATATCTATAGGTAGGAAGTAGTAACAAAGACAATTCTCAATAAAGAAAAAAATATTTATATAAATTATTAAAATTTATTACTATAAAAATAATATAGTTTAGTTTATAAATTTTTATTAAATAAATGTACTTTGATAAATTAAATTTTATTTAATATTAAAATTTGATTAATTAAATTCATTTTAAAGTTAAAATTTTGTATGTTTGACTCTATTCACATGTTAAATTTTAATTCGTTTAATATTATTCGAATATGTTATTTTTTAATAAATAGATTTTTACACTATTAAAACTTAATATTATAACAAATATACTACATTATAAAGACATTTAACTATCTTAATGTTTTAAATATATTATTAATGTTAATCAAGCGATGAAGGTAAATTATGAAATTAGGATCAAAAGATTTTTATAATTACATGTGTGTTTCACCTGTTATTTGTTGTTAACATTTATAACTTGATTGACGTAGATGATATATTTATAATATTAAAAAAAATTATAATATTGAAGCAGCACCAGTTGACCAGTCAGACCATACAATACAAGTGCAGTCATCGATTATTAATTATTGTCCCAAAACGCGTCATGACAACAAACGAGTCATGCCAATAAGAAATACAAAGCTAGTTGTTTAATTATTCCATAAAAATTAATCCCAACTCCTCAGTAGATGGAGAAGCAACAAATGGTTACTCCAATGAAAATGAAAATCATCTTCTTTCGGATTTTGATTTTGGTGACTCTATTAACAGATCAACTTAGAGCTGTTCCAAATGATTGTAAAGTCGAACCATGTAAACGTGAAGGCCCTCCAATCCGATACCCGTTCCGGCGCAAAGGTTATCAATCAGATCACTGCGGGTATCCTGGCTTTGAGTTATCTTGTAGTTCTGGGAGTGATACTGTTCTTCTGCTTCCAACACAAGAAAAATTACATGTAAAAAACATAGATTATAAATCTCGGGTAATGGAAGTGTATTATGACCCACATAATTGCCATCTGGATTGGTTTTTGAGAAACCGTAATTTATCAAATTCTCCTTTCTCTTTCTCTTTCTCTAAAGAAATCTCAAATAACATTACCTTGTTCAATTGTTCTGCATTAGAAAATAAGGACATGTATTCTGAATACCAAATTTCTTGCCTAAGTGATTCTGGTTACCAAATTTATGCAATCAGATCTGACAATTATATTGATGAGTATCCACTTGTGGGTTGTAAGAAGATAAGGACATGTCCAGAGTTTGTTCAATTGAAGTGGTCAAAACCAAATTGCACCAAAACTGAAATTGAATGTTTTAATCCTCGTCATAGAGGTAACTTTATTTTATTTTATTATATTTATATCCTCTTGAGTTATAAAAGGTTAAAGTGTATAGAACATTAGAACATCCCTTTCATGATTTTATAGTAACCCACTTTCTAACAGTTCAACTTTTTAGGAGAGTTAGGATATGATTTTATATTTGCATTTATGAAAACATATCTATATAAGAAATAAATCTATATGATCAACGTTAAAAAAAGAAAGATTAGAAATGATAAGCTAGTTAAAAGCTATTTTACATATAAAATGGAGCCAATATAAAATTTTATAAATTTTAGCAAGTGATTTCTGATGGTGGATCCAAATACTAGTTTAGTACGGGTGAGTACTTGATAATTTGTTGAATTTTTACACGAGGATATATGTCATGTTTATATAATTTAAATTAACAAAAATAAAAGATTGACTATTTAATTTTGTTTTACAGATGAAGTAAAAAAAATTGAAGATACTGGAGCAAGTTTAGGTGGATATCTATTGATCATACTAGCTCTTGTAGCTTATCGTGCTTACCATTCTAGTAAACTTGATAAAATGAATCAGCTAAGAATAGAAAACTTTTTGGAGGATTACAAGGCTCTCAAACCAAGCAGATATTTGTATGTTGATATTAAGAGGATCACAACCGAATTCAAGGATAAGTTGGGGCAAGGAGCGTATGGAACTGTTTTCAAAGGAAAGCTCTCTAATGAACTTTTTGTTGCTGTGAAAATTCTCAATAGTTCAAAGGAAAATGGAGAAGATTTCATAAACGAAGTGGGCACAATGGGTCGAATTCATCACATCAATGTGGTTCGTTTAGTCGGTTATTGTGCTGATGGATTTAGAAGAGCTCTTGTTTATGAGTTCTTACCAAATGGATCTCTACAACAATACATATCTTCACCAGACTCTAAGGACTTTCTTGGTTGGCAGAAATTGCAAGATATTACTTTAGGTATAGCCAAAGGAATAGAATATCTTCACCAAGGGTGTGAACAAAGAATACTTCATTTTGACATTAAACCTCATAATGTATTGCTAGACCAAAACTTCACTCCAAAAATTTCTGATTTTGGTTTGTCAAAGTTGTGTTCCAAGGACCAAAGTACAATATCAATGACCATGGCAAGAGGGACAATGGGTTACATAGCACTCGAAGTTTTCTCTAGAAATTTTGGACATGTTTCTTATAAATCAGATGTTTATAGTTTTGGAATGCTTTTGCTTGAAATGGTAGGAGGAAGAAAGAATACTGATATTACAGATGAAAATATTAGTCATATTTATTACCCAGAATGGATCTATAGTCTTTTAGACGGAGGTGAAGATCTTCGTATTCATATTGAGGAAGAAGGAGATGCTAAAATTGCAAGGAAGCTAGCAATAGTTGGACTTTGGTGCATCCAATGGCACCCAATTGATCGTCCTTCGATGAAAACGGTGGTCCAAATGTTGGAAGAAAGAGAGGACTTAATCATGCCTCCTAATCCTTTTGCCTCCACAGGTTCAACAAAAGCAAATCCAAACCTTCCTACAAGAAGAATGAACATAGAGTTAGAAGCTATCACTGAGGTAGAGTAAATATAATTATACACTTGATCACTCGACTGTCTTTTGCATAGGGTCTTTAAAATATATCTTGTTATATCTTAAGTACAAAGAGATAATAATGTTATATCTTTTGCATAAAATTGTCTAGCTTTTTCAATTCTTGTAAAATATTAAATATATAAATAGAATAACATTGGCATCATTTATTTTTTTGTTAAAATACTTGAAAGAGGAATGAAAAATCCTTAGACTATTCCATGCAACAAAATTGACATTTTGGCTACAAATTTTTTTTAACAAAAAGGAATGATAATTTCATTAATTTGAAACCATATTAAGTTACAAACAATGCATTACATGTAATGTAATACATCACTCTCCAACAAGTATTGTATTTCAATAGGAGGAGAAACCACCCAATTTGATTTCAATTCCTTAATGAACCGATGCTATCTATAAGGAAATTCCTTGAAAGACTTTAGAATGATCTAATTCAAGTTGAAAGTGTTTAATCTCCAAATTAATAGCAAGTTGAATTACCAAAAAAAATCTGCATACTAATCCACTTCTAAAGCTGAAGTTGCTTATAACAACAACATAAAAACATTCTACCAACACTCCATTATGATCTCTCACTACCACCCTTATATCGCCATATAGCTTATTTGCTTTGCATGAATTATCACAAGTAAAGCTCATATAATAAAAGAGTTAAGTATCAACAATATTAATTCATGTTGGGTTCATCGTAATATACTCCTTAAATTTCATGATTTCATCTCCTCTACGACAGTGCTCAATATTCAAAGTTGTGCCCATAAACTAATAAAATAACTTGATATGTATAGGTTCATACGTACCACATTAAGAACACAATAATACTTTTACTAACTTCTTTCCTTTGATCCCAATTTTCTAATCACCCACGACTATCATTCTTGAAAGCTAACATTACTAACACTAACAACCGGAGATATTTCATTAGAGCACCATACAACTTCTACCCAGTTACAATAATAAAAATGTGATCTATTGATTCAATTTATACTTCAGAATAATTACAATACATGTCATTCCTAACCATTTGCTTTAATGGTTCTTTGTTGGTTACAAGTTAGAACCAACAAACTTTATAGAGTTCTATGGAATGTTTTACCTCTACAAATCAATATTTGTTAGACATGAGTCTGCTAGCTCGATCTTGTCAGATACGTATGCACACATAGAACTAAGATTAAGATTAACATGTTATTATGAAACAATCCTCACTACTAATATGTTATTTAACTAATTATATCATGAATCAATATTAGAATTATCCTTGAACTTCTAACTCTAACTTGAAAAATCTATGCACAAAGACAAGACTTCAAACCCACATTTTCTTCCCTTTTAATTGAAGTAGAATACTATTGTAAATCAAACATAAATTAAAAGAACTTAGTCATAATTGCTAGATAATTTATTCATTGCATTACGTTTTAAAAAGAATATGACTAAATTTTGCAAGATTATAATTCTTAGTAACTTTTAATGAAGGCATAATTATATTTCTTTTTAACCTTTAACGAAAGCATCAATTTTACTTGTCACACTGTCGCAAAGCAATAAGTTACCACTTTGAACGAGAATATTAACGATTACATAACAATAAGTACATAGCAGTGAGAATAAATAGAAATCTATTTATTCTTATGGAGAATCCAATAACATCTTAAACTATAATTAAACATACATATGCAATAAACTAGTTACTCACTCTAATTCATACATGCATAGTCATAGTATTTAAATATAGAGTAAAACACATCAAAAATCAAGAATTGAATCTAAAAATTATTATAATATTTTATTAATTAAAATCATACTCAAGAACTTAAAAATTCCTCAAAATCACACAAATAAATTAGCTAGACAAAATCATAATTAAAATAATAGAATATTAAGAAGAAAAATAAGAAATACTCCTTAATTATTGCTTCAATTCTTATCTTTCTCTGAAGACCTAAGTATATTTTCTATAAAATTTGTATTTACAATATGTGAAAGCTTTGTTGTTAACCCTAGTTACATATTTAAAGTAAAAGAGTTGCATGTAATTACAAGGTATTTAGGATTAAGGTTGTAGAAGTTCAAACTAATTAAAATGCTAAATATTTGAATCTAAAACTATTTGGATAATGCTAAACTTGAAATTAGGCATTGGGGTGCAAATACGAGTTTTCTAACCAAGGTACACGTCGACTCATGCAACAATACAAACTTAATTTCAATTCTATTGAAAGCCATACAGTGGGTGTTGTGCATCAGCTCACATGTACTTATGCCACAACGTGTCCTTAATTTAACACTTTAATGTTTTAACCTCTCCTTGATATATCTTATATAAATGTTTACATTGAGATTTTCCATTATATGACAATTATACTTCAAGTTGTGAAATTTGATTGATCTTTTTTCATTTAAATCTTTTAATTCTAAAAATATCTAAAATACATCAAAATATATCATGTGATTCCATAAACACAATTTATAAAAGACTTAGATTCAAATGCAATATGAAAACAAAATTTATTCTTTTAATTTTGATAAATCACAATATATGCGTGATTTTTAGACATTTTCAGAACCCCCAATTAGCTTATGGCTAGTTCATGGTAAAATAAGCACTAAAAACAAGCTCTTAAAAGAAAATAAATAATTAAATACTAAATTAAATCATTTTTATAGATGGACATGATTGTATTTATCATATGCAACAAGTTTTTAAACCTCTAAGTGTCATAGTGGATGAGTTATAATCTTGCGAGAGTTTTCAGTGATGGTATCCAAAAAATTCACAACTAAACTAAATTAAACTAATTGAAAGAAATAGAGATTTTTTTTAAAAAATACATATTTTTTTATAATAGTTTGAAAAAGGACTAAGATTGGTTTTAGTTTAAAAAAGGACACATTTTAACCTTAAACTTGAAAACATATTTTTAGCCAATTTTATTTAAAAAGAAATAAAAAAAATATATCAACTCTATTTTACAAAACATAATTATTATAAACATAAAAAAATATTAACACTTTATAAATTTATAATTCATTTTAAATACACAAATCTCTTTTATCATATTATATATTAAAGTTTTATTTTAAAAATAAAAAAATTTATTTTATAATAAAATAAATATAAATTTATACGAAAATATATACTAAGCATTTTGATAATTCATAAATAATATAATACATTATTATTATTATTATTATTATTATTAAATATAATTATAATTATATTTAATAAATAATTATAATATTAATTATAATTATGATATAAAAAGTAATATTCATAAAATAATTAAATTATTAAAAAAATTGAGATGCCTTTATATCCAACTTTCTACAACATATAAATACAAATATAGAACATTTTGATGCAAACTTTGCGTCAAAATATTATCTAATATAATATTATTATAATTATTTTTATTATTAATATAATACAATGTATCTAATTAATTATATTTAAATATTTAAATAAAATTATTATTAATAAATATTTGTTATCTTAATAACAATTAAAATTATAATAATATTAAAGATATGTGTTATAATGTAATCTATTTTTTAATTTTTTAATCTTAAATAATTTATTTTATAATAAAATAAATATAATTTTATACGAAAATATATACTAAGCATTTTGATAATTCATAAATAATATAATACATTATTATTATTATTATTAAATATAATTATAATTAATAAATAATTATGATATAAAATATAATATTCAAAAAAATAATTACATTATTAAAAAAATTGAGAAGCTTCTATATCCAACTTCCTACGAGATATAAATACAAATATCAAAACATTTTGACGCAAACTTTGCGTCAAAATATTATCTAATATAATATTATTATAATTATTTTTATTATTAATATAATAAAATATATCTAATTAATTATATTTAAATATTTAAATAAAATTATTATTAATAAATATTTGTTATCTTAATAACAATTAAAATTATAATAATATTAGATATATGTGTTATAATGTAATCTATTTTTTAATTTTTTAATCTTAAATAATTTATTTTATAATAAAATAAATATAAATTTATCCGAAAATATATACTAAGAATTTTGATAATTCATAAATAATATAATACATTATTATTATTATTATTATTAAATATAATTATAATTATATTTAATAAATAATTAGAATATTAATTATAATTATGATATAAAAAATAAAATTCATAAAAATAATTAAATTATTAAAAAAATTGGGAAGACTCTATATCCAACTTTCTAAAAAATATAAATACAAATATAGAACATTTTGACACAAACTTTGCATCAAAATATTATCTAATATAATAATTATTAATAAATATTTCTTATCTTAATAACAATTAAAATTATAATAATATTAGAGATATGTGTTATAATGTAATCTATTTTTAAAATTTTTTAATCTTAAATAATTTATTTTAAAAAAAATATTAATAATTTTTTTTATAAAAATTATTGTAACAATTTAGTAAAGTTTTTAATAATTTAAAATTTTATAATTTATTATTATTATTTTAAATTATTTTATAATAAAATTTTGATAAGTTATTTGTTATAAAAAATTATATATTATTTTATTATATAAATATAAATTATTTTTATTTATAATAAAAATAAATTATTATTTATTAAAATTTGGTGAATGGAGATATTTTATTTTTGGTTTTTTTTAAGAAGATAAGAAGAGAAAAAAATGTGAGTGAGAATTAGGGGAGAAGAGAGAAAAAAATATAGTTACTCGCAAATTATTAAATCGGTTTCATTTTATCCTTTTTTAAACTAAAAATAATCTTAGCTCTTTTTTAAACTATAATAAAAAATATGATTTTTTTAGACAAATCCCTAAAGAAATAAAAATAGAAAACTAAATAAAAACACTAACAATCAAATCAATTATACATTTGTTTCAAAGATTGTTTATAATATTTAATATATGTATGATCTAAATCTTATTTCTTGTCTTACATTAATTCAAACATTAATTTCATTTTTTTGGTTAACTTTTCGACATCAATCTAACTACAAATATATAATTTTCATACAAGATAATCTTATGCAAGACATTCATAGAACAAAATTCTTGGTCTCTAAATTATGCAATATGATGTGTGTAAGTATTTTAATCAAAAACCCCAAAGGCTTACATTTTAATTCACTTTTCACTAATATAGAATGATTACACTACTTTAGACTAATAGGTTTTTATCAAGGTTATAGCGTTGGTTTAAGGTATAGGGTTATGAAAGAATATGAAGATGGATCACAAAAACAAGCGAAAATAAATAACAAAACTAATTTGATGGTAATGCAACATCACCCCATATTAATGTACGACTAAACAACACAAACAAAAGTAATAATAAATAAACTATGAAACAAAAATAAATAAAAATAAAAGGGAAAGAAAAGAAGTTAGTAAACTAATATAGAAAAATAAAAGTAAAAATTAATTTTAATTTTAATTTTTTGAAAAAGCTAATAATAATAAACTAAATAAAATAAATGAATTAAAAGAAAAGCAATTTTTGAATATTTTTGAATAAATTAATATTTGTAGTAAAATTTTAAAAACAATCCCGATAACGACACCAAAAATTTGATACACTTGTATATATATATATATATATATATATATATATATATATATATAAGTAGAATTGATAAGTAATTTAAGAATAAAGGTTCTCGAACTCATGAGAATTTCTATAATAAATATCACTAATTATTAGCTTGTTAATAAATTAATAAAAGAGGCTTTGAAAATTATTTTTAAATAAAAATAAAAGATAAAATAATAAATAAAATATATGAGCACATAGATTAAGATAAATATGTGATTATAGAACAATCCTCACAAATTATAACTAATATTAGAACTATCCTTAAATTCTTAACTTTAAATCAAAAAATCTATGTATTACGACACAACATCAAACCCATATTTTTTTTACCTTTAAATTGAATTGGAATAACATCGTAAATCAATCCTAAATCAGAACAACCTAGCTATAGTTATTAGATAATTCATTTATCGCATTACGTTCTAAAGAAGAGATGACTAGATTTCGTAAGATTACATTTCTTATTAACATTTAACGAAGGCATTACTTTAATGTCACAAAATAACATGTTATGGATTCGAATAATAATAAAGAATAAATAGAAATCTATTTACTCTTAGGATAATCTAGTAATATCTTAAAATATCATTAAATATATATATATATATATATATATATATATATATATATATGCAATAAACTAGTTAGCTATTCTAATTCATATATGCATAGTTTTGAAATTTAAACATAGAGTCAAACATATCAAAAATTAAGAATTGAATCTAAAAATCATCAAAATTTTATTAATTAAAATTATAGTCCAAGACTTAGAAGTTTTCCACAATCACATAAATAAATTAACTAGGTAGAATTATAATTAAAATAATATTTAATAAATAAGCGAAACAAAAATAAACTATTTATTAATATCAATGATTGATTTACAACTCTTTAATTGACTATTTGAATTCTATCTTGTCTCTAGCCTTTAATTTCTCTATACACCTATATGTTTTTTTTTATAAATTTCTATGTCTACAATCTATTTAATATGTGGCTTCTTTTGTTGTTAATCTTAACTGTATATTTATAGAAAAAGAATTACATATAATTAAAATGTAGTTAGGATTAAGGACGAAGAGGTATAAAACAATTAAAATGTTAATATAATTACCTAGAACAATTTGGATAAACATGTTCTTTAACATATATATGCAATAAACTAGTTAGCTACTCTAATTCATACATGCATAGTTTTGAAATTTAAACATATCCAACACATCAGAAATCAAGGATTGAATCTAAAAATCATCAACATTTTATTAATTAAAATCATATTCTATGGCTTAAAAGTTATCAACAATCACATAAATAAATTAGCTAAGCAAAATCATAATTAAAATAATAGATAACAAAAAAGAAAAAGAATAAGGAGACTTATATAATTTCTGTAAACTTTTATGTCTACAATCTATTCAATATGTGCCTTTTTTGTTGTTAACTCTAGCTATATATTTATATTAAAAGAATTACATGTAGTTAAAACGTAGTTATGATTAGGGGTTAAGATGTATAAAACAATTAAAATGTTAATCTCGTATATATGGATAAACATGTTCTTGAAATCAGGCATTGAAATGCAAATCCGTCTTTGCAAGCCATGATGCACGTTGACTCATGTGACGACACGACTTTGTTTCCAGTTCTATGAGATTCCAACCGAGAACGATGTGTCACAGTGCATATTTAATCATGCCTCGATGCACCTTTAATTGTGAGATTTGATTGGTCTTTTATCATTTGAATCTTTTAAGTCTAAAATACTTGAAATACATAAAAAAAAATTTAATTCTAAAAATAAAATTTATAAAATACTTAGGTTAAAACTCAATATTAAAATCTAATTTATTCTTTTAATTTTGATAAATCACAATATATGTGTACTTTTTAGGCACATATCACTACCCTCAACCAACTTCTAGCTAGTCCATAGCAAGATGAGTGCTCAATTTTTTTTAAAAAAAGAAAATAAATAATTAAATATTAAACTAACCTAAATCATTTTCGTAGATTGATGCGATTATATTTAACATATGCATCAAGTCTTTAAATCCTTAGAATGTCCTAGTGGACGAGTTATAGACTCATAAAGGTTTTCAATGATGATACCCACAAGCATTACAACTAAATTAAACTAACTTAAAGAAATCAAAATAGAAAAATAAATAAAAACATTAACTATCGAATCAATTATACATTTGCATCAAAAATTGCCCATAACATTTAATGTATAGATTATCTAAGTCTCACTCTTTATCATAGATTAATTCAAATATTAATTTCACTTTTGTGGTCAACTCTTATAAATCCATCTAACCATAATCATATAATATTCATACCAAATAATCTTATGTATGATATTCATAGAACAAAATTTGTTTCCCTAGATTATGTAAATATGATATATGTAAGCATTGTAATCACAAACATCATAGTCTTATCTTTCAATTCAGTATCCACTAATATAGAATAATCATATTACTTTAGATCAATAGTTCTTTATCAAAATTAAAACGTTAGGTGAAAAATGTGGGATTATCAAAGTTATCAAATACTATCATTTTAAGTTCTAAAATAACTACATATATTATCTATATCATTTAATCAGCATTTACCTTCACATCCATAGCTAAGTACCTTCACATCCATAACTAAGTACACTATAGGTATAATTTCAAATTGCATTAAATATCAATAAACTTTTTTTCCTTCCTTTTTCTTTTATTCTTTTTTTTTCCTCATAACTATTCTGATTTTGAATTGGGACTGTGAGAACTAAATATATGTAAAATCCCAATTTATAATGAAACATGTATTCCACCTACCTAGTTTGATGTTCACATAAGGACTTTGCATTTCATATTAAGCACGAGAAAATTTGTCTTGTGAATTCAGCCTTTAATTATGTAGGTGAAATCCACGTCTCATACCAGATTTTATTTTATGTACTGTTTTCTAATTAAGTTATAATAATTATTTTTAATTTAAATTTATTTTGTAAATATTTTATTCTAACCATTCATTGTTATAATAAAAAAAGTATAATAATTGAGGATTAAATCATTGATGTTACCAATAAAAGCATAAAACATACAAATGCAACATAAAATATTTTATCATCTTTTAATTTAAATACACGTATTTTATTTATAAATAAATATTATGTTATAATATTTCTTATGTCTTGATTCATAATACAGTGAAACCAATTCAAATATATAACTTTGATCAATCTATGATAATAAACTTCACATATTTTTTTCCTTACATCAAAGATTTTTATGATATATTTCATTAAATTTTAACATGATTTCATATTATATTATTTGACATGTTATTTTAATAATATTTTTAATTTATTTGAAATATTTTAAAAAATTTAATACTTTCTTTTGCTCTTATTGTGAAAAAGAATATGTATCACAACAAAATACATATATTTTTTACATTATAAAAAAATATTAATAAATTTAAAGTATACCAAATATTTCATTTATATATAAAGATATAATTGTATAATATCCCAACATTTTATCCTCTTGAATTATAAAAGGTTAAAGTGTATAGAATATTATAACAACCTTTAATTTGGATTTGGTACGTTAATAGTATTTTAATTTTATTTTTGTATTATTTTTTATATTTATTTTTAATTGGTATTTTAATGATAAAGGTATCAATTTAATATAATTTTTTATACTTATATAATATATACGTTTTTAATGAAAGATATTTGTAATATTTTTGTCTCTTTCTTTTTTTAAAACATTAATAAGTTTTTTCATCATTTTTAAGTTGTTATATAAATATTTTATTAATTTTTAACTTATTTTACTTCCTTATTTTGTACTTTTATTGAATCAATAATAGTTGGAATTTAAGAGATTGGTTCTCAAATCTACAAGCTAGAGCCTAAGAGACCACAAAAATTTATTGACTTGGGCATTGACTACAAGATAATATAGAATAATCATAAGTAGCATGAGTGGTAATGTAACTAGTTTTACTCGCTGGTTGGGTATTAATCGGGCTTAAGAATGCCAATTTATTCTAAGAGAATTTTAATTTTAGTACGATGTAAAATGATCACGTAAAGAGTAAGGTAAAAGATAAGGATCACTTTTGTTTTTGTTCCGATCGTTACTCAATCTTTATTTTTTTATATTTTCTTTAAAAATATATTATATATTTACGTAAACTTATAATTAAATTTAATAATTTTATTAAAAATATTATTTTTATCGTTAAATTAATATTTTAATTGTAAAAATATAATATAATATGTATAAAATAATAATTATTTTAATGATTATTAAAATAAAAAAATTAATAAATTTAAGTATAATTGTGACTTTGTATTCAAAATTTAAAGTTTGTTATACTTGATTGCATAATAAACATATACAATTGAAATTTTATGTTAATTTTAGCTATTTAATATACAATTGATATTAATTTTTTTTATTAATTGGATTCTGATCCCGTAAAAAATCCAAAACTTCGATGAAGAATTCCCACTCCGTTTTACAATTATTCAAACGAGTGATGGGGATAGCATCTTTGTTCTGTTGACATCCCAAAATGAGTTGGAAAGACATTAACCTGTTAAGCACTAAACTCGTTGGGTCTATACGACATGACATGCGAGATAGAAAAAGCAATATGATGCAGCTCGTGGTTTGTTACCTATAAGTGGTCGAACAAAGTTGACACGTTAGTTTAAATTTAAATTCTACATGAATTAGTAGGAAATATATATATATATATATATATATATATATATTATCAAATATAGGTATAACTTAGTAGATAAAGTTAATATTGATACGTGTGAGATGGGAGTTTGACTCCAAATAATAGCAAATTTTTAAAATAGTAAACTAAATACGCTACGCGTCAAGAGTATATGCATGACACGGCCTGCTAGCTAACATACCATAGGCCAATACAACATTTTAATTAATGGAATAGACTGTACCTTGTCGACCCAACAAGACCTCTTTGACACCTTTACTCAAAAGAAAAACTTTACATATTTTTATTAAAATTGCATTATTATTGTATACTTAAAAATAAATTACGTAATTCACTAATATTCATGAATTTTACATTTAATATTAAATTTTATATTTAAAAATAAATACAAAATTAGCATACAGATATGTGTGCTTCCATTATATACAAATAAAAATACTTCTACTTAATATGGCCAAAAAATATTTTGATAGTTTGGTCCTACTGTATTAGAAGATTTCAAGAAATCATAGGTTTAAGTGTGAAAGAATGAAAGATTGACTTTGGAATAAGTAATATAATACTTTTTATTATTTATATTATTGATTGTTATTTTAAAAAAAGTAGGTAATTATGTTTTTAATAAAAAATAGTGTATTTATTTTTCATTTTATTGATCTAAATTATTACATTAATAATTGTTCGGAATTGATGTATAATTTCTCGTTTAAGTGCTATAATTTCTCATTTATTATTTTTCAAAATCGAAAAAAACAAATCAATATATTTTTATTAAAAATACATTTTTAATAGAAACAAAAAATTATAATTTAGATTTATTTCATTTTTTTAAAGTTACGAGATCAATTAGACCCAACTTAAAAATAGTTATACTAAATTACTTATGGACATTTGTTAAAAATTATTAAGTGTTTCATCTTTTTTTCTTCTAAAATGTTAGTTTTATGTCTTCTTCATTTTCAATATGACTAGTTTGTCTCAGTGGGCATACTTTTCTTGTGGTTCTCATTCTATTAATCAATATTGATGTGAAACAAATATCTTAAAGACTTGGTTCCCCTTTTTCTTTCTAAATTATAAGTTTTCACGAAATTTTTCCTTCTACCTTGCAACATCAACATAATTTGATACATATGAGCCTTCTAATTAATAATAATAACACATAATATAGAGATATGGTGGTATAAAATAATTGTTTGCTATTCTTTTAATAGCTTAAACTTTTTACAGGATTAAATTTACAACAAATTCTAACAATTATATCATTTATTTTAATTTCACTATTCAAATAAATTAACATTGTAATAATACTATTATTTTTATTAAATTAAATTTATATTATTATTTTTATTCTCATTATATTTTTATTCTTAAAACTAAACATGACTTAAATGTAGTGAAGTTTACATTAGAACTCTCGATCATTCAGCATTACAAATGATAAACTTTTATGAGGCATCTCTTATGATATTTATAAAAAAAAAAGACCAAATCTTGCTTTCTCTTGTAACATATCAATAATGACTGAGATAGACATCTACAAGTGGTTGCAATTTTAAGAAATGGTGCTGAAAATTAAAGATAATTTTTTTTCATGAATGTTAGTTTTCTGAGTCTTCATCGTTCTCTGTGACTAATCTATCTTGGTATAGTTGGCATACTTTTCTTATAGTTTCCTTTATATTTATCGTTGATGTGCATCAAATATCCTAAAATATTTGGTTCTTTTTTTTCTTTATAAATTAAGAGCTTTCACCAAATTATTCTTTCTCTTTTGTAACATCAACATAATTTGATAGATATGTTTGACCTTTTAATTAATAGTTATGCATATAATATAGAAATAGATATGTTATTCACTATTTTATAGTATATTTTATACCAATTACTACCATATCACCACTTATTCTAATTTCAATAAATAATTTCTCTATAGAGATAAATTGAAATGTCTTTTGCTCTTACTTATAAAGTCAAGAGTCAATTAAAAAAATTTGAGCAAAATAGATTCAAACAAGCTTGCGTGATATTAATGGCATCAAATGAGCAAATTTGCGCAACTCATTTAATGTCGATACAATGAGTTGAGCTTAAAAGACCCAATTCACCTAGCTCTTGAGCTCAAATAAGCTAGCTCACCTAACTCAAGGGGAGTTCATTTAGTAAAATGTCTTTGTCAATGATATAATTTTTACTATTATAATAACATCAGTATGAAAAATTGTAATTAAAAGTTACTATTTTTTTTTTTACAAAATATGTAATTAAAATATAATATTTATTCTAATGTTTTTGTTTTGAAGAAAAATTATAAATATATTTTTATTTTTTGTTTTATTGTGTAAAAGGGTAAATATATTTATTACTAAGTTAGTTTAACTCATTTAAAAGTGAGCTGATTAAAGTTGAGTTGAACTCTACTTATGTAAAATTTAGATTAGACGAGTTGAGTTATAGTTTACCTAAAATGAGTTGAACCTATGCATGTTGGTCTAACTCAACTTATTTGACACATTTAAATGATACCTTACATTGCTTATCTACCTTACTAACACTAAATAAAGCTAAAATGCATAGATAAGAATGAGAAGAATTGTCCCATTTTTTCCACAAAACTTATTAGGACTTTTAGGTTCATTTTGAAATTATTTCTTGTTTATATTCATTTGAATTGCTACTATCAATCAGAACCTCTATCCTAACTATCTATTGTTATCTTTGCTTGCTTCTTTCACAATGACTTAATTCAACACACAAACTCATCTTTCCTGCAAAGCTAGCACCACTCAATGTAGTGCGATCAGTAACTAAAGATCAGTAATGTGAACAATAAAGAATAATCACTCTTGGGAAATTCACTAAACCATGAACATTTCCATCACTGTTTTGGGAACACTTGACAATCCCAAAAGAATAATATTGCCTAAACCACCAAGTAGAATAGTCTTAGTCACTCTAAGTCTAAGAATGATATTTCACTCTTATTGATAATGTATCACAATCCCTAAAATACGATCAAGATCATTAGTGAATATAGAATTAGAGTTTCTGGAAAAAATTTGGTAGAGCTTCTCTATGATTTTTTTATTTATCAAAAATATTAAAGAGGAGGTGTTTATAACCAACAACCAAAATACGTGCCACCTTGGTGGGGTTTAGTGACAGGCCTAACAATGGGTTATGCAAAGACCTTGTCGAGGTGCACAAAAATCAAAGTAATTTTCATAAATACTTGCACCTAAAGAGAAGCAAAAACGGCCACTCAACCTAGCATGTATACTAAGAAACCAAACATGTGATGTGTGGATAACATGCTTTCAATCATAGTGTACCTAACTAAGTGTATGTGTGCATTACTAATCAATAACAACCAACTTTACACAGAAAAATTATAAATACAAATAAATAAACTTCGTGTTTTTCTCAAAGGAAGTCAACAAAGACACAAAAGACTATAGGATTTACAAGATTAATACATTAAGTTGAGTTGAAAAAATCCAATTTACCTAGCTTATGAGCTCAAATAAACTAGTTTACCCAACATATGAGCAGCTTGAGAATTCATCTAACAAAATGTATTATTTAATGATATCATTTTCATAATTACAATAATATTATTATGGAAAATCATAATTGAAAGATACTATTTCTTTTTTTTTCTACAAAAATATAATCAAAAAATTATATTTAATCTAACATTTTTGTTTTCAAACAATATTATAAATATATTTTTAATTTTTTTGTTTTATTTTTAAAAAGAATAAATCTACCTCCCCATAAGATACTCAATTTAATTCATTTAAAAGTAAGTTGAGCCGAGTTGAGTTTGACTTAAATAAAATTTAGATGAGACAAGTTGAACTATGGTTCACCTAATAAAGTGAGTTACAACTTTGAAATTTGAATCAACTTAACTTATAAATACTACATTGTAATGTTTATCTACCTTCCTTGACACTAATTAATTAAAGTTAAAATGCATAGACGAGTATGAGAAGAATTATGCCTTTTTTTTACAAAACTTTTTAAGATTCTTAGGTTCCGTTTGGAATTATTTCTTGTTTATATTCATTGTAATTTCTTTTAAATGGACCATGACACATTTAATAGTGCTTTGAAAATTATGCTAACTATTATTAGTGCTTTAATGAAAATCTAATAATATGAGTTATATAATACAACGAAGATAATGAAGATATGTGATTAGTTTAAACCTTGGAACTACATATGCACTTTGTACACATTCTTAGAAATTTGCTTTTGAATTTCTTTATGTCTTTTAAATTTTTAGTCATAATACCTTTCAAGTAACTTATATGATAATTTGATTGTTGATGATTGCTCAAATTGTATTGAATTTACATATTGATATGTATATATAATTAATTTTATGAATTTAAGTAACTTACATGTATATATAATTAATTTTATGAATTTAAGTAACTTACATGTATATATAATTAATTGTATTGAAATTATACATGGCATTTTAAAGCTTACATGAATTTACATAGGTTTTACTATAAAACTAAAGCAAAAATTTGCGTGATTTTCTAAAAATTCACATAAATTTTATAGAGGACCAAAAACTTGAGATTATAGTAATGTGAGTTAATCTAGCTTGTTTAGGTTCAATTCACTTTAGATTAGTTGTAATTGAGATGAGTTTTAATTTAACTTAGGTCAGTTGAAGCAAAAATTTGAGTGATTTTCTAAAGATCAACATAAATTGTGTAAAGGACCAAAAACTTGAGATTATAGTAGTGTGAGTTAATCTAGCTTGTTTAGGTTCAATTCACTTTAAATTAGTTGTAACTGAGATGAGCTTTAGTTTAACTTAGTTGCTAAGCTACAACTCTTTATGTTATGAGCTAACCTTATCTTAACCCACTTTTAAATCAGTTAAGTTAAGTAGTTCACAAGCTTAAAAATAAAAATAAAAATATTTACAATTTTATTTAAAAACAAAAATGTTAGTATAATAAATATTATATTTCTTAGAATAAGAGAAAATAAAAATATATTTGTTAAATTTTTTTTAATGAACTTGCAAGCCATGATAAACTAGGTAAACTAACTCATAAGTTAAATAAGTTAAATATTTTCCACTAATCTACTAAAAGTTAAGCTGCTAATTTGAAACCACTATGTATTAACATTAAGACAATTACAAATTTTTCTTAATATATGAAGGAATCCATAATAAAATTTCACATTATTTCATCATCTAAGTTAAATTTTTAATTTATTTTAGCAATGTAAAGGATCAAAATGCATTATTTCAATGTTGTACATACAATATATTTAATTTATTAAATAAAATATTTAAAATTTTGTTAAAAAAACTTATTAAATATAATATAATATATAAAAAGACTGTGTGAAAACTCCTGTCTATTATGTAACAATTGCTTTAACCCGTCCGGCTAGAGCTTAAGGGTTTGTGCGGCTATTAAAAGTTGATATAGCGAGTCAACTAAAAATGCAAGAAACAAGAAAATTAGAGTTTAATTTTAGAAGTCTTGGTCATTCACCTTTTCAAATTTTTAACTTAGGATGAAGCTACTCTTCTGATATAAATACAAGAAAGAAAGTTCAAAGATATGATCCCAAAGTGTGGATTCTGCTTTTTCCTTTGTAAAATACAAGTTTCCATGAAGTTGTTCATATGATATTTCTAAAAAGAAGGGACGCAAAGTCCCAACCTTGTCTCTTGCTAAAAGACTTTGCGATGACTTATGAATAAAACAAATTTTCTCTTGCTACCATATGGTTCTTAAAATTAGACTTCATTTTTGTCTATGACTAGTTTGTCTTATTATACTAGGCATACTTTCTTATAGTTTACATTCTATTAATCTTTTATGTGATCAAATACTCAGTTCTCTCTTTTTTTTCTTTTTTTATAAATTACAAGCTTCCACGAAATTGTTCTTTCTATTTTGTTACATCAACATAATTTAATAGATACATGGACCTTCTAATTAATACAATACATATAACATGAAAATTGATGTGTTATTTAGTTTTATGGAGTATATTTTCAATTAATCATATTGTTTGTTCTCTTTATTAAATATTGAGCATTTGTGTTTTTCAAAAATAATAATAAATACACTAATATTATTATTTTTTTTCTTCCTAAAGTATCATATCATCACTTACTCTAATTACAATGAATAATTTCTGCATAAAGATAAATTGAAAAGTCTTTTGTTATTGCTTTATAAAGTTAAGAGTCAACTAAGAAAAAATGAGCAAAATTGATTCACTTAAGCTTGCGTGATACTAACAATGTCAAATAAGAAATTTTGTGTAACTCATTTAAGATTGATACAATGAGATGAATGGGAAAAACCTAACTTATAAGCAACTTGTGAGTCCCTTTAACAAAAATATATTTGTTAATGATATAATTTTCATAATTATAATAATATTATTATGAAAAATTGCAGTTAAAAAAATATTTTTTTTACAAAAATGTAATAAAATATAATATTTATTCTAGTATTTTTATTTTTAAACAAAATTATAATATATATTTTTATTTTATTTTTTAAAAAGGTAAATAGACAAGTTCATAAATTACTCAGTTTACTTAATTTATATAAAATTTAGATGAGATCAATTGAATTATTGTACTTTCACTTAAGGTGAATTGAACCTATAAATGTTAGACCAACTTAATTCATTTGACACATCTAAATGCTACCTTATAGTGTTCATCTATTTTACTTGACTCTAATTAAAGCTAAAATGTATGGATGAAAATGAGAAGAATTTTGCCATTTTTTCACAAAATTGATTATGATTTTTAGGTTCAGTTTGAACTTATTTCTTGTTTATATTCATTATAATTGCTTTCAAAAGGACCATAAGACATTAAATGATGCTTTGAAATTTTAAGAATTATTTATAGTGCTTTAATGAAAATTAATAATACGAGTAGTATAATACAAGTTTTATTTCTAAATATTTATTAATGATTAGTACAATTGCAATATTACAAAAAGTTGTTACATGTAGTAATGTGTAACTAATATAATTAATGACTAATTAATTGGAACCTTGCTCTTGCATATTGCTAAAATGAACTTCTTCGGGGTTATTTCTTTTTAATTTTTATTTTCATTCAAATTGATATTAGAGGAGTCAAACTCCAAAATGTGGAACAACTCCTTTAAGTAAGAGTTATATTCTCAACATTTTTTGATGGGTTGTTCTATTGTGAAGGATACAATAATAGCTTGGGTGGAATGTTTAGGGTTTCAAATCTTCCTTCAAGCATCTCTATGAATTTTTTTATTGAAGGTCTATTACTCGGTTTCAATTTTATATACCAAAACGCCACTATAATCATCTTTTCTACAAGTTTTTATTCTTCTTCAGTGACATCATCTCCTAATTTTATGTCGTTTCCTTCACTAAGTTGACCACAAATCCATGAAGGAAAATAAATTTTTGGTTGAATGCTTTTTGGTTACATTCAAGTTTTTCCTTTTACTTTTCATTTCCATTAACAACTTTTCAAAGTTATAAACATCAGCTTTAAAGGACACACCTCTAATATTTTTGTAAAACAATTCTGGTGTTATGTATCCAAGGGTTCCTTTTGCAACGATCATAGGCACAATGCTAGTTTCTAAAGGACATAATCTAACTAACCTAAAATCTGAAATTTTAGGAACAAAATTGTCATCTAAAAGAATATTGTAAGGCTTAATATCAAAATGAAGAATTTTCATGTGACATCCACTATGAAGATAATCAATACCTAATGCCAATCTAAGTGAAATATCAAACATTATCTTGAAGTTTAAGGAGTTGACTATTACCTCCTTAGAATTAGGAGAGATGTATTTATTATGAAATTCATCTGACATTAAATTATACACAAGAGCACGCTTTCATCCCTTGATACAGAAACCAACTAGTCGAACCACGTTAACATGGTGAATCCTTCCAATAGTAGATACCTCATTGATGAAATCTTGGCCATTAGACTTGAATTTCCTCAGGATCTTGATAGCGAAAAAGCCACCACTGCGTAATTTTTCCTTAAAAACATAACCATAATCATCTTTCCCCAATTTTCCCTTAAAATTTGTTGTCATTTTTTTTATGTCTGAAAAGTTGTACCTTATAGGCAAGAAGTTGTTATTGGTCTCCAATAATTCTTCAATGGAATGGAACATTGATTAATGCCTCCTCCTCCATTTATAAATCAAGAATGCAATTACACATGAAGCCGCTAGAAAAGCTCTTAATGCAAGGAATGTTATTGTCAAATAAATTAAGAAAAGTTAAAGAACATCAGTTGCCAAATAATCATAAAATTATTAGAGAGAAAAGCTATTCTTATCTGGCATTAATATGAGATACTAAGGCATGAATGTTCTTACTAGTTAACAAGGCAATACTGCCAAAGAAAAATTATGAATATAATTAAAAAATTGGGTTTTGAGAAATTATGTTCCAATATTATATTCAATCAACAATCAATATTAGTTTCTATAGTGCTATAGAAGTCCCTAGTAAGGTTCTTGCTGGAATATTTTTATGTTTCTGGGAATGAAATCTGTTATATATATGATACAATAAGGCATGTATATTCTAACCACGTAACCAGCTTTCATAATTGACATGGATTCTGAAAAGGGACAAAATCCAAACTGCAGGAAAAACATACAAAGGAGAGCCTTACTGCAGGGTCGTGTAGCGAATTTGAGATGTTTACATTTCGAGATACCCAATGAGGCAACCCTCCGTCACTTTTAGCCCAAGAATACCAGGAGAATGGAAAAGAACGGGAAATAAGAAAACTTAACTAAATTCAAATAGTGTTATTTTAATTTTTAAAATAACTCATATTACCTACCTCATCTAGTCAGCACATTATAGTTATTATTTCAAATTGTATCAAATATCAATAAATTCTTTTTTCTTCCTTTTTCTTTATTTCTTTTTTTTTCCTCGTCTGATATTTCTTTTTGTTTTTCTCTTCTTTTCAATTTTTTTATAACTAAAGAGATACAAGATTGTATTATCAACCTTTCATCATTTTTATTCAAAATTAACTTCATACAACCCCCAATCTATTATTTTCAATATTTTTTAGATTGAGTCTTTTTTTTTTTTTTGAAATTTTCTTACATTCTTCTTAGAGATTTCGTATTAAACATGTGTTTATTTTAAGTCATTTTAAAAAATAGAAAGATGAGATAAATTGTTTTTTTTTTTTTGCTAATAAAAGGATAAGTTATAACATGTTAAAGAAAAAAAGTTCTATAATTCATATAAGTTTAAAAGGGATATTAGTGATAAATATACAAGTAATTAGCATGAAAAGAAACAGACTGTTTTTAATTACCTAAATCCTTTTCTAATCATTGTATATTCTATAATTTCATCTCGAGTTTATTTAAAAATAATTTTTAGAGTTTGTTAAGATCTCAAGTATATCTATGAAACATTCACATATATAATTATAAAATGCTCATATTAATTGGTCATTCTTACTACCAACCAATAGTTTTAAACTAAGTTCAATTCACTTTTAAACCCTTCCTTAATTGGATTAAAACTTATATGTGAAAGAGTTAATGAAATTGAAAATTATAAAGAAAATCAAAAGATTCACGAATATTATAATAATTGATTATTATTGTGAAAATAAAAGAGAAAATAAAAAATAATCTAAATATGTACTACATTAGTATACTTAAAAAAATTACAATTCATAAAATGTGATAAAGTCACTCTCTTTTTTCTTGTTTTATAATTTATAATACGTTCAATATTTTGAGAATTTTAATATTTTTCACATTTTTTGTCCTAATTTTAAATGTAATAAATTAAATATTAATAGGTATATTGCATAGGAGCAAAATGATTTCAAAGTAAGTCTTTACTTTATGTTTTAATTTAAAATGTGTGGTAGAGTCATGCATTAAAGTATACAGTCATGCATTAAAGTATACAGTCGTTTTGTTTTATGTATTTTTGATCTTTTGTTTTGATAAATTTGAGAGAAGCAAAATCTCATAAATCTAAAACAAAAAACAAAATAACTATATATTAAACTCTATGTTTTTTTTAAATTAAACTTGTATATATTAATTAAATTAATTATATTATATTATGATTAAATATTATAATTTTTTATGTGTCCTATATGCTACTGTCGTAGCATTTGGCATAGTCTTTTTAGTTTGCAACAAGCTACCTTAGGTATTGGTGTATCTGAAATTTGTATATATGCTACCTCTTGAAATATTTGGATTGCTCAATTGAGCTGTTAATGCAATATTTCTCTGCTATGGCTAATGTGATTATTTTACGAAAACAAAATAAGATAATATATGATAGAGAGCCTTTATAAAATCTAAGAGTCAACTAATAAAAAAATTAGCATAAATAATATTATATTTTAATTGATGAAGTTTATTATAACTATCAATATATTTTTCATATAATAACTATAAATTTATTTTAGTTAATTTATTTTTTAAATTATATTTAGCATAAAAAATAATTGATTATATATATTAATTATCTATTAATAGGAAAAATTAAAAGAAAAAACTAAAAGACTCTTAAAATAATTAATTACATGTGAATAAATTTAAAATTTATAAATTCTCTTTTAGTAAAAATTAAAAAATATATGTTCGGTTGTTTTAGTTAACCACAATTTTGATCTTCCAATAATTATTCTCACTCTACACTTTATCGATTGTGGTTATTTTTGAAAAAAATTAATTTTTTATCGATAATTATTATTATTTAAAATATTTTATTTTATAAAATAAAATAAAAAATAAGTATTTAAATATAAATTTTTAAGTCATTTTTATTATAATTGAAAAATTGGTGTTACAATGTTTTATAAGGTGATTTGTATAAATATTGTTAAAACAAATAGTTAATTAATTTGTTACTTTAGTAATGAATAAATATATAATACAATTATTTTATGAACAATAGAATTCAAATACAATATAAACATGAGTAATTTATCACAATATTTATAATAATTGTATAAGTTTATTTAATAAATAAGTATTGAGAAATTAATGCTAAAATATTTTATAAGGTGATTTACAGAATTATTTTCAAAATAAATATTTAATTAATTTCTTACTTTAGTGATAAATAAATATATAATAGTAATTATTTTATGAAAAATAGAATCCAAATATAATATAAACATGATTAAATATATTATATTATGATTAAATATTACAATCTTTTATGTGTCATATATGCTACTATGGTAGCCTTTGTCGTAGTCTTTTTAGTTTGCAACAAGCTACCTTACATATTGGTGTATCTGAGACTTGTATGCAACCTCTCTCTTGAAATATATGGGCTGATATCTTGAGTTTACATTAAAAGTCTTTAAATGTGATCGAGTTTACATTAAAAGTCTTTATCATTTAGTTTTATAAATTACAAACTTTGATGAAGCTGTTTCAATGATATTAATGCAAAGAAGTGATCGAAACCTTGCTTGCTCTTGTAACATCTACATAGTGATTGAGATATCTACAAATGGTTGAAACTTCAACCCATGGTGCTCAAAATTAAAGAATTCATTTTTTTTTCTTATAGTTCTAAGTCTCCGTCACTTACTATATGACTGGCCATACCTTTCTTATAATTTCTATTCTATTACATATTTAATTATTGATGTTAAATAAATATCCCAAAGATTTGGCTCTTTCTTTTAATTACGAGCTTCCACTTTTTTTCCCTTGAATAATCAACAGAATTTTCTAAATATGTCATATGTGGACCTCCTTATAATGACATATATGATAGAGATGATATAATAAATGGTCTTTATAAAGAAAGTCCAAGAATTAACTAATAAAATAATAAGCAAAATAGATTTAGTCTAGGTGCTATCTATCTTTTTATAATCTTATAATTATTATAAAAATGTGATTTTATAATTTCATATCCAAATAATTATTTTAATTTTATAAATAATATTATATTTTAATTGATAAAATTTATTATAAATATCAATATATTTTTATATAATAATTATAAATTAATTTTAGTTAATTTATTTTCAAATTATATTTAATATAAAAATAATTAATTATATATTAGTAGGAAAAATTAAAAAAAAATATTGGGTTTCGATTAATTATAATTTTAATTAATCAGAGTTTCGATCTTACAATAATTATTCTTACTCTACTCTTTATCAATTGTTGTTATTTTTGAAAAAAAGTTAAAGCTTTAGTGATAATTAAATTTTTAATTATTTATAGTTAAAATATGAATCCCTACAAATAACAACTTTAAAATCTATAAAAATTATGAGCTTTTTAATTACAAAAGATTAATAGATGTCCACAATCTTTATAAATTTTATTATAATATCATAATTAATCAATATAAAATATTATTCTTAATATCTCTTCAAAATGTGGGTTTTTGTCTGTTCAAAATCCATCACTTTATATTTTAACTTATTTATTTTATTTTATTTTATTTAGATCATTTATCTCTTTTTATTTTTACAAGGTCCATTTCATTTTTTTCTGAGGTGATGTCCAAAGTTTTTAGCTTAATCTACTGAAACTCTCGTACTATGTTAAAATTTATAAGAATTATAGGTCTTTCAATCCTAAAAGATTAACTCAATGAATAAAAATACCCAAAATCTTTATAAATTTTATTGTTACATTATATTTAATTAATATGGAATATTATCCTTAGTATAAGAATGAAAAACCTAAATTATTTTTTGAATTTCTATCAAAGGTGTTACCAGTTTTATTTTTCTATATATTAATTAGAGATGAGCAGTTGATCAAAACTATCTATTTTTGGTCAATCATAATCTGATCTAATTTGAAAGGATTTGAAGATTTTCAACCAGAATTCAATTCGATGTATAATCAATTTGAATCAACCCAAATCCAAACAAATCGAATGTTTTCAAATCAGATAAGGTCAAATTAATATTAAAATTTATTTATGAATTATTATCATATATAAAATACAATATACAAAAATTTAAATTTTAAATTAATAATTTTATAACAAATATTACTATTTATAATCACAACTAAAAAAATTAAAAGAATAAAAAGTATGTATGTACAATATGTGTACTTATGTTAAGTTTGTATGTCCTTTATGAAATGTAAGAGTCAACTAATAAAAAAATGAGCAAAATAGATTTAGTCAAGATTGGGTGCTATCTTTCATTATTTTTTTTATAATCATATATTTAGTATAAAAAAATAAATTTATAATTTTATATAGAAGTAATTTTTTAATTTTATAAATAATATTATATTTTAATTGATGAAGTTTATTATAACTATCAATATATTTTTCATATAATAACTATAAATTATTTTTAGTTAATTTATTTTCTAAAATTATATTTAGTATAAAAAATAATTGATTATATATATTAATTATTTATTAATAGGAAAAAATTTAAAATAATTGATTATATGTTAATAAATTTAAAATTTGTAAATTCTCTTTTAGTAAAAATTAAAAAAGAGATGTTGGGTTATTTTAGTTAACCACAATTTTGATCTTACAATAATCATTCTCACTTTACGTTTTCTTCATTGTGGATATTTTTGAAAAAAATCAATTTTTTATCGATAAGTTTTATTATTTAAATTATTTTATAAAATAAACAATTATGTATTTAAATATAAATTTTTAAGTTATTTTTATTATAATTAAAAAAATTATGTTACAATTTTTTATAAGATGATTTGTATAAATATTATTAAAAAAAATAGTTAATTAATTTGTTATTTAACAATGAATAAATATATAATAGCAACTATTTTATGAGCAATAAAATGCAAATACTATAACATGAGTGATTTATCACAATATTTATAATAATTGTATAAGTTTATTTAATAAATAAGTATTGAGAAATTAATGTAAAAATATTTTATAAAGTAGTTTACATAAATATTCTCAAAATAAATATTTAATTAATTTCTTACTTTAGTGATAAATAAATATATAAAGTAACTATTTTATGAAAAATAGAATCCAAATATAATATAAGTATGAGTGATTTACCATAATATTAACAATAATTGTATAAATTTATTTAATAAATAAGTTAAATATAACATAATAATATATGAATTTATTCAATTAATATTCTTACTATATAATAAATAAGTCATTAGTTGCTAATACTAGTCCAACACATCTCATTCTTATTCACACACCACTTCAATCTAAGTAACTCCATTTCAATATTATTAATTTGTTTCCTAAATATTTATTTTTTTATTCATTTATTTTGTATATAATTTTATTTTATTTTGTATTTTTTTGTTTTATATATATACACACACTATAAATAAAATATATGTTATAATTAGTTTTAAATAGTTAATTTAAATGTGAACAATATAATTTATAAAAAAGAGTATGTGAAAATATGTGTATACATTTTTTATTATTATTTCTAAGTTATAATTTATATCATGTTAACATATTTTAGATGTCAAAAAGTTTCAAATATGTGTGTTATATGTAAGATTTAGTTGAAATTTTTCAAATGTTGGTTTATGTTTCAAATGTACGTAAATTTTTTTTATAATTTGATCATATGTTTATAATGTAGAAATTGATAAGTTTTAGATGCATAAATGTAGAGATTCAAATGAATTTTTAAGTATGTTAAATAGTTTTTTAGAATTAGCTCAAAACAAACAATTAATCCAAATGGTGTTTCATATATATACATAAAATGTGTTAACATTGGGAAACAAAAAATAGATGTCATAAAAGAACATGTTTTTGTAAATCTGATTGACTAAGGTTATAAAAATCAAATATTTCATGCGAAGACTATTTATAAGATAAATGTTAGTCCTTAGGAGACAATGTTTTATGAAATATTTATAAACACTGACCATATGGAAGAGGTTATGGAGATGGCTCAACTATAGTCAATGAAAAATTAATAATATGAGTAGTATAATACAAGATCCATTTCTAAATATTTTTTTAAGGTTAGAAAAACTGCCATATTACAAAAAATCGTTACATATAGCACTGTATAACTAATATAATTAAAGGAAAATTATTTAGAATCTTATGGTCACTTTTTCTCTCCCCATTTTTTTTTAAATTCACACTTATTTCAACAATGCTCCACTTGAATTTTTTTAAATATAATTTTCATCGAGCAACTAATTAAAATATAAGAGTGTGCATAAATAAAAGGTATTTATCGACTTGAACTTTTACTTAGTGAGGATGCTTTAGAATATAATAGAGTAACTTGTAATTTTGAGCACTATTTCTAACAACATTGCACATACAATATTTTTAATGTGTAGTTCATAAAGTCCATGCTTTATAACCATGCATGTCTATCTCGGTATAGTGAATACTCTAGTAAATTTTGCATAAAAAACTCATAAGAAACGTGCACACTTTCACATTCACATGGGTGAGTCTATCAAGAGTACTCTTGTAGCTATGTATTCGACTTCATTCCACATAAAATATAGAACTTATTAAGAGTTAATACTTAACTCATTTTTCTGTTGCTTCAGGATTTTATGCTTATAATAATATGAAATATAACTTAAAATAGCATGATTCATTTCATATCACTTCATGATTTGTTATTATCCATTGAACTTATTTCTTGGGATCTCTAGTCTATAATTTGAGTTTCTATCATGAAAAACTCATCACTCTAAAGGTTGTCCCATTTCTTTCGAGGTTTTGAAAACCTTTTCTTTAGCTAGTACTTTATTCAAAGGATTAGTCAAGTTATTATCAGTACGTACATGATCCACTCTTTCAACTCCTATAGAGAGAAATTCTCTAACAATAATGTGCTTACGATGCATATGTCATCTCTTGTCATTGTATTAAAGGTTCTAAATCTTTGCAATAGCCGCGGTACTATCGCCATGGATCAAAATAGTTGGAATCGGTCTTTCCTATAAAGGGATCCTGGCTAATAAACTTCTAACCAACCTAATTCCTCACTAGTAGTAGTTGGTGCTATCATCTTAGACTCCATCGTAGATTGAGCCAAAATAATATATTCCTTAGACTTCTAGAAAATAACTCCACCAACTATGTTAAATATTTAGTCACTGGTTGATTTAGAGTCTTTTGAAAGGGTGTTCCAATTAGCATCATTGTATCCTTCTAGGATAGCAAAAACCTATGATAATGTAATCCAAGATTCATAGTCCTTTTAAGGTATCTTATGACCCTTTCAATAACATTCCAATTCTTTATAGTAGGTTAACTGGTAAACCTATATAGTAATCCCACAACATAAGTTGTGCCAAGTCTAGTGTAATCAGTAGCATAACGTAAGCTACCAATAATGCTTGCGTACTCAGTTTGTCTAACATCGTCTTTGGTGTTCTTGAGCAAATTTACACTAGGATTATAAGGAATACATACAAGTATTAAAAGAACACAATATATAAGCATAAAAAGAAATTTTATTCATTTCAAAATTCAGTTTAAACATACTATCAATGACATACCCTTTCCCAATAAAAATATTATTTTTATTAATTGTATACAAATTAACCTCAATTATTTGAGTAAACTCAATATTGTTGAGAAGATAACGTGAGACTAAGTTCCTCCTCAACTCTAGAATATACAAAACACCCCTTGTTTATATTTATCGTAATTGCTTTTAGGATTCTTAGTTTCAGTTTGGAATTATGTTTATATTTATTGCAATTGATTTTAAATGGATCGTGACACCTTTAATGGTGCTTTGAAAATTATGCTAATTATTATTAGTGCTTTAATGAAAAATTAATAATATAAGTGATATAATAAGATGAAAATAATAAAGACATGTGATTAGTTTACACCTTGAAGCTATGTATGCACTTTATACACAATAACTTCTTAGAAATTTTCTTTTGAATTTATTTATGTCTTTTAAATTTTTAATCATAATACCATTCAAGTAACTTATATGATAATTTGATTGTCGATGATTTATCAAATTGTATTGAACTTACAAATTGGTACGTATATATAATTAATTATATGAATTCAAGTAACTTAGGCTAAATAAAAATATATTTGTCCATTTGTTGATGAACTCGCAAGCCATGATAAATTATGTGAACTAACTCAAAATCTAAATAAGCTAAGCATTTTCAACTCATCTACTTAGCTACTCATTTCAAACCACTATATATGTATTAATATTAAGACAATCACATATTTTTCTTAATACATTAAGGAATCCATAATAAAATTTCACATTATTTCACCATTTAAATTAAATTATTAATATATTTGTAAAGTATCAAAACACATTATTTTAAAGTTGTACATAAAATATATTTAAATTATTAAATAAAATATTTATTTTTTTGTTGAAAGAACTTATTAAATATAATATAATATATAAAAAGACTTTGTGACAACTCCTGTCTATTGTGTAGCAATTGCTTTAAACTGTCTAGTTATACATGAAAAAATGGCTCAAGGGTTTGTGTAGTTGTAAAAGTTGATATAGCTAGTAAACTAAAAATGCAAGAAATACAAAAAGTAGAGTTCAACTTTAAAAGTCTTGATCATTCAACTTTACAAATTCAAATTTTTTACTTGGACAAAACTATACTCTTATGATATAAATGCAAGAAAGAAAGTTCAAAGATATGATGCCCAAAATATGAATTCTTCTTTTTTCTTTGTAAAATACAAGCTTCTACGAAGCTATTCATTTGATATTTCTAAAATGAAGGGACGCAAAATCCAAACCTTATCTCTTGCTAAAAGACTTGGTGATGACTTATTAATAAAACAAATTTTCTCTTGCTAACTATGACTAGTTTGTCTTAGTATAGTAGGCATACTTTCTTGTGGTTTTCATTCTATTAATCATTGATGTGAAGCAAATATTCTAAAAGACTTTAATTCTCCCTTTTTCTTATAAATTACAAGTTTTCATGAAGTTGTTCTCTTTCTTTTATGAACGGTAATTTTATTTTACTATTCACGCTATATAATGTCTTATTAACTTAAAACTTTTTTTTTTGAAATTTAAGTTTTTGAAATTTTTTTTTTTTTTTTTTATGAACGGTAATTTTATTTTACTATTCACGCTATATTATTTCTTATTAACTTAAAATTTTTTATATTTTGAATTTTGAATTTTTTTTTCTTTGTTTTGTTTTTTTTTTTTTTTTTTTTACTATTTATGAACGGTAATTTTTTTTACTTCAAATTTCAAATTTCTAAATTATTTTACAAAAAAAATTATTATTTTTTTATTTTTTATTTTTTTATTATTTTTTATTTTTTTATTTTTATTTATTATGAATTTTGAAATTTGATTATTATTAAAATATCACAATTATTTACAGCACAAAAATGTTTTTAAAATTTTGATAAATAATTTAAAAACGCTATTCCTTCCCCGGCAACGGCGCCAAAAACTTGATGAACGAAAACCGGCATCGCCGATTCCCGCAAATACTTTGGTTTTAATATTTATAAAACTCTCGCAAGTGCACGAATCATTTCGTAGAAAATGATAAGTATACTCCCAAGGTCGATCTAAGGAAGGAATGTATGTGGTTTTTAACTTATTATTCAATCTTTTAAAAACGAAATTAAATCCTAAACATCCTGTCACGATAGTTTGGTTTTTGTGTTCCTAATCTAATAACATAAAATAAAACATATATACAGATTAATTAAATATAATCTAAAATCATAAAAATAAACATAGATACAAATTCAATAAATAATTATCTAGAAATAAACATATATACGGATTCAATAAATGTTCATGCAAATTTTTATCATTTATATTAGCGGAGTATTTATGGATATAATAACTAAATTAATTATGCTTGCTCATATTAACTAGGTTATTAAAGATATAAATTGACATTTTATTGATTCTCTCTTTTTTATATAAATACCACCTTTGGTGGGGTTAGATATTCTTTGTTAACTAAACAAATCAATTAACACCTATGGGTGGGGTTGATAACTAATATGCTTAATTAAATTAATTCCTTTTTCTAAGAGATTGAAAATGAACCATTTAAATGCCACCTTTGGTGGGGTTAGACAGTTTAAACTTTATTCAAGGTGTCCAAATTAAACCTAAGAATTTAATTATCCGAGTACTAACTTTCAAGTTTTAAAACCACTATTGAAAACATGTTGTCAATACATTTTCACATAATAATTCTTATAAAAACTTTTGAAATAGAGTTTCACTCTAACTACCGGGCGATTGTACCAACAAATAAAAGAGCACTACTCTAAATTAGACCGGATAACTAAACCTTAAAATCTAATTTTCATTTTTAAGTTTGTAATGAAAAATAATATATTTCTCTCTAACATTCTTAATATAAAATCTTGAATAAAAACAAAATCAATTCATTTTAGAGATTTTTACCTATTTAATATTTCGCAAGCATAACAACGTCGTTATTACATCATTTTTACTAAACAGCTAGCATAGTTAAATTTAACCACAGACAAGTTGAATATAACATGTAAGAATAAAGCATAAAAATAACTGTAAAGAAAATAAAATCCTTACAGAACTTCGACGCTATTCCCGTTGCTAGAAAACCTCCGAGCGGAATTTGCACTTCCATATATTGAATCAAAAATCTAAATTATTACAAAAACATTACAAGTTCCTCTCAAAAAGAGAAGAACACTAAACCTAAGAGAATTGAACTAAAAACTAAAAGAAAAACTAAGAAAAGCTTAGAAACTTAGAAAGAAACTAAGAGAAACTAAAAACTAAGAAATGAGAGAAAGAAAGAAGAGAGAAGTGAGTTTTGAAGGTGTGATTTGAAGTGAATGGAAGGGGGGTATTTATAGGTGAGGATGGAGAGAAAAAATGAGTAAAAAAATGTTAAAAAAATATTAAAAAATGTAAAAACGCGTATTGGACTTGCTGATGTCATCAATGACGTCAGCATGACGTCACAGGGGCGGCTGCACGTGAAAAATGGGGCGAAAACGCGTTGGGCGCGCGGATGGGCGGCTGTTGGGCGCTGCGCGCGCGCGCTGGGGCTGTCGCTGCGCGCAGCTCGGCGCGCGTGAACAGTGCCAGCGCGCTGCGTTGCGCGCAGCTGGGCATGCCAGCGCGCGCGGGCGCGCGCGGGATGGGGCGCTGGGGCGCGCGCGGCTGGGCGCTGGGGCGCTGGGCTGCGCGCACGGCCGGGCTGCGACGCGCGATTTCCGTCTTTTTGACATTTTTGACCTTTTCGACCCATTTCGTCCGATTTTTCCATGTTTGTTGACCTTTTCTCACTTATTTATTGATATATTTGTGATGTATTGCTTCAAATATTCCTCTTTAAGTCTTTACATTGCGTTTTTAAGCCAAAATACCTGAAAAACAATAAAAATACCCGTGATTCCGAAAAAGACAAATTTATATAAATATATGATAAAACATATAAATATATGTATTTTTAATCAATTAAGGTACATAAAATCATGGTTATTTTAGTGCTTTTTGAGCACTCATCACAACCCCCAACCAGCTTCTTGCTAGTCTCTTAGCAAGAGAAGCGATAAAAGCTAAAAATTAAACTATCCTAAATCACTTTCGTGGATTGAAACGGTTGCATTTAGCCTATGCAACAAGCCGTTAAACCCCTAGGTTGCCCTAGTGGACGAGTTTGAGTCTCGTGAGGGTTTTCAGTAATGATACCCACAAACATTGAACTAAATGTAAAGATAAAAACAATCAAATCAAAAATTAAAATTACAACACAATCAAAAATTAATTTAAGAGTAAAAGAACACAACATATCACAAAAATATCTCATACTTTTTAATCTCTTTTAAGATCATAATTGAAATCTCAAGCATAAGTTATTTTAATCTCTTTAAACAATCATGATTTTATTATAATAATTAGTCGAAAATCATTTTCATATTTCATTTCAAAAATGTATCAATTTAATTTTACCCAATTTCAGTGTCATGAATCAGTATTCGCTTCGACTCTATTCCTCACAAGTCAATACTCTCAAAGCACTGAATCCTATGGGTTCAAACACTCATACTAATTTATATGCGAAAGAGTTGATGTATAGAAATGAACTAATATGTTCGCATATGTATAAAGAATAAAGGCTCAAAGTGTTATTTTAACATTGATCTCATGAAAGGAATCGAATGTATAAATTATAAAGATATCATATACAAAAATTATTTTCATGCATAAATCAAACTCATTAAGAAAGAATTTCAAGATATATGCTTTAACAAATGAAGAAATTGCAATGACTTTTTAGGGAATTACTTCCTATATCTTTCTTTTGTAATTAGCCTTTACTCACAACTTTGTAGGCAATGTGGGTCATAGTATGTAGATGATACTATTTTTTTTATCTCTCTATTTTTTTTTTTTTTTTTTTTTTTTTAGAGAGTCAACCCATGTACAGATTGTACATTTTTTTGGATTTTGGTGAGTGGTTAATTTTTTTGGCTTTTCTGTTTGATCTTGGTTTAGGTAACCCCAGATATGTCTTTTTGTTTTTGTAACAGTCATGCATAAATGAGATATAAGCATATACTATCAATTTCTACTCAAATCATTTAATCTAAGCAAAAATAATAATCAAAAATATATGATACTCTATTAAGATGAGAAAAAAATTCATACATTCAATGCTAATACCTATAGAGATCATCTAAACTTTTTGAATAAATAAGAAATGTGTTTGGAGTAGAAAAAATATATATTTCACTCTGAATAAAAGAAATTAGGCTCAAATTATATCTCACAAGGGTAGTCTCCACTAAAAAAAATTCATAAACACCGATTTTGGGTTTAATATAATTTCCACATTTTATCAAGAAATACTAGTTATGACAAAAACTAACTAATTATCAAAAATAATTACAAAATATTTCATGATATGTTTTCAAAAATTAATCTAACAGTACCAAAGACTTTAACTATTTACTTAAATTTGATTTAAAGATATGATACATTTTTGTGATAATTTTTTTTATATATAGCATGGTAACTTTCCACCACCCCCAACCTAGAACTTACATTGTCCTCAATGTAACAACTGCAAATTAAAGATAAAGAGAAAAGAGGAGAAAGATTACCTATTTCTTGAGAATGTGTAAGTAGTAATGAAGAAATGCAGGTGCATCCATCATATTCATCATTAAAGTGTATACAGACAGATCGCTGTGAACTTCTAACATCTCAACAAATATTTTAGTTTTAACAATTTTAAAAATTATTCACATACAAGTAAACTAAAATAAACAATAAAATTAAGTAAATAAAACAAATAACAAAAAAATTACCTAACATGATGGGTTGCCTCCCATCCAGCGCTTAGTTTAACGTCTTAGCAAGACGTATCTTTTTGGTGCTAAGGGTTACTCAGCCAAATGCAATCCATTTCAGCAATGTTGTTTGGTTCTTCCACATAAGGCTTGACACGATGGCCATTAACTTTGAACGTTTTTTGTGTCTTGGAGTCCAATAGTTCTACTACTCCATGTTCAGATACCTGAACTATTTTGAATGGTCCATCCCATCTTGATCTTAGCTTTCCTGGAAACAATCTCAAACGAGAGTTAAATAAAAGAACTTTCATTCCAGGGTGAAGAGTCTTAGGAACTAGCCTCTTGTCATGATAGCGCTTAGTACGCTCCTTGTATAATTTGGCATTCTCATAGGCTTCATTCCTAATTTCTTCCAACTCATGAAGCTGGAGTACTCGTTTTTCACCTGCTTTATCTAAATCCATGTTTAGCTCTTTAATTGCCCAATAAGCCTTGTGTTCAAGTTCAACTGGAAGGTGGCACGCTTTCCCAAAGATTAACCGGTAAGGGCTCATCCCAATAGGTGTTTTGTAAGCGGTGCGGTATGCCCATAAGGCATCATTTAACTTAAATGCCCAATCCTTCCTTGAAGGACGCACAGTGCGTTCCAGTATTCCCTTGATTTGCCTATTACTTACTTCCACTAATCCGGAAGTTTGAGGATGATATGGAGTAGCTACCTTATGTGTGATGTTGTACTTGTTTAGTACTCCATCAAAGAGTTTGTTACAAAAATGGCTACCTCCATCACTTATTATAGCTCTAGGCGTTCCGAACCTACTGAATATGAAATCTTTCAAGAATTTCACAACAACATTAGCATCATTGGTTTTGGTGGGGATAGCTTCTACCCACTTGGACACATAATCCACAGCAACCAAAATGTATTGAAAACCATTAGATGGGGGAAAAGGACCCATAAAGTCAATCCCCCATACGTCAAAGAGTTCAACAACTAAATTAGATGTCAAAGGCATTTCATCTCTTTTGCTTATGTTTCCTGTTCTTTGACATCTATCACATTGTGCACAAAACATATGAGCATCTTTAAAAAGAGTGGGCCAAAAGAATCCAGACTGTAATATCTTACGGGCTGTCTTTTCTCCTCCAAAATGACCCCCACAATGAAGTTCATGACAAAAAGTCAGAATGCTCTTATGTTCTTCTTCAGGTACACATCTCCGGATGACTTGATCTTGACCAATCTTGTATAAATAAGGGTCATCCCAGAAATAGTCCTTAATAGTTTTAAAAAACCTTTTCTTCTCCTGATATGAAGTGTTAGGTCGCAAAACACCAGTGGCAAGATAGTTTACAATATCAGCGTACCATGGGTTCGGACCTATGAAAAATAACTGTTCATCAGGAAAGGTTTCAACTATATCGTCATTACTCTCATCTTTAAGAGAATTAAAGTCAGAAATCAACCTAGACAAATGGTCAGCTACTAAGTTTTCACTGCCTTTCTTATCCTTGATTTCTAGGTCAAATTCTTGTAAGAGTAAGACCCACCTGATTAACCTTGGCTTGGCATTTGGTTTACTTAATAGGTATCTTAAAGCAGCATGATCAGAATGCACAATCACTTTAGATCCTACTAAATAAGACCGAAATTTGTCTAAAGAGAATACTATAGCCAAGAATTCCTTTTCAGTGGTGGTGTAATTCATCTGGGCATCATTGAGTGTTTTGCTAGCATAGTAGATGACATGTAAACGCTTTTCCACTCTTTGTCCCAGGACTGCTCCTATTGCATAATCAGAAGCGTCACACATTATTTCAAAGGGTAAAGACCAGTTTGGTGCCATTATAACAGGGGTAGATGTGAGTTTATCTTTCAAGGTATTAAAGGAGGTAAGGCAGTCATTGTTGAAATCAAAATCAGCATCTTTGGATAGCAAGTTACATAATGGACGACTTATTTTAGAGAAATCTTTAATAAATCGTCTGTAGAATCCTGCATGTCCCAAGAAGCTTCTTATCCCCTTCACAGATGTAGGGGGAGGTAGTTTGGATATCAATTCAACTTTTGCCTTATCAACTTCAATACCCTTGTTTGAAATTATATGTCCTAAAACTATCCCTTGTTGAACCATAAAATGACTTTTCTCCCAACTAAGGGTTAGATTGCATTCAATGCATCTTTCTAAAACCAAAGTCAATTTATGTAAGCAATCATCAAATGAGTTCCCAAAGACAGAGAAATCGTCCATGAAAATCTCAATGAATTTTTCCACCATGTCCGAGAAAATGGATATCATGCATCTCTGGAACGTGGCAGGGGCATTGCATAACCCAAATGGCATTCTGCGAAAAGCAAATGTCCCAAAAGGACATGTAAATGTGGTCTTTTCCTGATCTTCTGGTGCTATGGGTACTTGATAATATCCAGACAGTCCATCCAAAAAACAGTAAAATTCGTGCCCAGCTAATCTTTCCAACATTTGATCAATGAATGGAAGAGGAAAGTGATCCTTTTTCGTATATAAATTTAGTTTCCTAAAATCTATACACATTCTCCATCCAGTGATTATTCTAGTGGGCACTAATTCACTTTTGTCATTCTTAACAACTGTTATCCCAGATTTCTTTGGTACCACATGCACTGGACTAACCCACTTACTATCTGCAATAGGGTAGATAATCCCTTCTTCTAATAATTTAAGAATTTCCTTCTTAACTACCTCTTGCATGTTTGGGTTTAGTCTTCTTTGGGCCTCTCGTACAGGTTTAGCACCGTCCTCCAAGTTGATCTTGTGCATACACATTGTTGGACTAATGCCTCTTATATCCCCTATACTCCAACCTATAGATTTCTTAAACTGTTTAAGCACTTTGATGAGTTCCTTTTCTTGTGGTTTGGTCAAGGTTGAAGAAATTATCACTGGATAAGTTTCCCCTTCTCCCAAAAACACATATTTTAAGTGCTCAGGTAAGTCTTTGAGTTCAAGTTCAGGTGGATTGGCCTCTTTAATAGATGAAGAACTGGGTAGATTTAAAAGTGTACTAGATTTTGTCATCACTTCATTATTGTCTAGTTGTTCAAGGTACCCCTTTATTTCCTCATCTACATCTTCTTCAACCTTTTCAAGTGTAAGAACGGTTTCAAGCTTGTCTTCTATTCTGGTTCGGAAAAAGGTGTTTTGGACAAGATTATCCAAAGGATCAACATCGAATATTTCATCGATGGCAAAAATAGAAGGGAAAGGTGAAGAATCAAAAACTTTAAAATGAACAGTCTCTCCTAAGACTGTCATTGTCAAATTTCCATCTTGGACATCAATAATAGTTTTAGTAGTTGCCATAAATGGTCTACCAAGCAATATTGTGTGCTCTCTGTCCAATGCTGGATTTTCTTGCATATCCAGAACCACAAAGTCAACAGGTATTATCAGTTTGTCTACCTGTACCAAAACATCCTCAACTATTCCCTCTGGATATTTAAGAGATCTATCTGCAAGTTGAAGGGACATAGTTGTGGGTTTTAAATCCCCTAGATTGAGTTGTAAGAATATAGAGTAGGGCATCAAATTTATACTAGCACCTAAATCAAGCATTGCTTTAGCAACCTTCCTATCCCCCATAGTTATGTTTATAATAAAACTTCCAGGGTCTTTCAACTTAGGGGGTAGTTTGTGCTGAAGTACAGCGCTAGAAATTTCTGATACTACTACTCGTTCATTCAGTTCATACCTCCTTTTCTTAGTGTTCAACTCTTTGAAAAATTTGGCATATGAGGGCACATTCATGATCACTTCTAATAATGGTAAATTGATATTTACTTTAGAGAGCATATTAAAAAGATCAGTGAATTGCTTATCTTGTTTGGATTCTTTCAACCGGTGGGGAAAAGGTACTTGTATCTGGTGTGGTTCTGTTGTCTTTTGAATTTTGGGGGTGTCAGATGACCCCCCAATGAGTTTTTCAGAAGGCTTGTTAAGTTTAACACTTGTTTCTCCTTTTTGCGAGATTAGAGTATCGCCTTCTTTGTTACCTGAACTACAAGGTAGATTGTTAGAGATTTCAGGTAAACTAGTATTGACTACCTTACCACTTCGAAGGGTTCTAACATCCTTTGCTTGTTCTGGTTGACTGGGCAACTTTCCTGGTTCTTTCTTTTGCATTTGTTCAGCCAGTTGCCCAACTTTAGATTCAATCCTTTTAACCGAAGCCTCCATGGTGTTCAACCTTTGATTAGTCATCAATTGGTTGTCACGACTAACTTGAATAAAAGCATTCAAGCTATCTTCTAAGGTTGGCTTAAAAGATTGGCTTGGTGGGTAAGGGTGGTTGTTATCTGACCTTAGTGTTGGATATTGGGTGTAGGCTGGGTGATTATAGGTGTTTGGATGATATCTTTGAAAAGATTGAACTTCCTCTATGGCATCGACACTAGAATCACAAGTATTTGAACAATTATGAGTACCATGCCCAATTGAACAACACACTTCACATACCTCTTGATTTGAAATTTGGTGGGAAGTGAGGAATTTCACTTGTTTAGTCAATTCAGCAAGTTGCAAGGTTATCTCATTATCAGAGCCGACTTCATTGACCTTTGCTTTCCTTCTACCACCTCTTTGTTGGGAATTAGAACCCAACAGCTCATAAAGATTATAGGTTTCCTCTGCGGTCTTTTCTCCTACAGCACCTCCAGCAGCATTATCAACCATGTATTGACTCTGTAGTGTCAATCCATCATAAAAGAATTGGTTTTGTAGCTGTAAGGGAAAGCTATGATTTTGACATTGAATGAAAAGGAGTTTGAATCGTTCCCAAGTTTCATGAAAGGGCTCTTCATTCATTTGAGAAAATGTTGCTATCTTTGTTCTTAGATCAACAGTCTTTTGATGGGAATAGAACCTACCCATAAAAATTTCATAGACTGCCTCCCAAGTTTTAAGAGAACCTGACTGTAGAGTAATGAACCATGACCAAGCTTTATCTTTGAGAGTGTAAGGAAAACACCTCATCCTAAGTTGATCTTCATTAATTGCATGTAGTGGAAAGGTTTGGACAATAGCATAGAATTCTCGAATGAAATGCAAAGGGTCTTCATTAGGGATACCGTAAAAGGAAGGCAACAAAGAATAATGAATCTTTTTCAATTCATAATTCCTTGCAGCCTCTTGTAATTGGATACCGGAAGTTATATTGCCAATGATTGGCATTGTATATTCTTTCATCTTTTTCCGCCTATCTTCAGCATCTCCCATGGTTGTTTGTAGTTGAAAATGATCCTCCTCCTATTGTGTATCAACATTTTGCTTTTAGTAGATATCTCTAAGAAATATGTATAACTTGATAAAACGTAAAAGCAAAAAGTGCAAGGAACCTAATATTTTTTTTTTTTTTTTTTTTTTTTTAAATTTAAGCGAATGGACAGAATTTTTGAAACAAACGAATTTTATTTCATCTGAATTTTTATTACACGCAAACTAAAACAAAGGAAAATACAATAATGGGTGACCTCCCATACAGGACTAAAATTTAGCGTCTTCTAGTAAGACGTTGCTTGGAGATTGCAGAATGAAAAACTCAATGTCTCCTCTTCATTGAATTAGTCTTTGCCTTTTTGCAAATGTTCAACTAACTGTTCAACTTGAACTTCCACCTTTTTGATAGAAGCTTCCACAGAGTCCAACCGTTGATTGGTTTTAGATTGATTATCCCTACAGACTTGAATAAAAGAATTCAAGTTGTCCTCCAGGGTTGGTTTATTGGGAATGCTTCTTGGAATAGGTGGGTGGAATTGCTGACCTGCCTAGTTTGAGCCTTGAGTGAAAGGAGGGTTGTTTTGCCTCCAAGAGAAATTTGGATGACTTCTCCACCCAGGATTATAGGTATTTGAGTTGGGATCAAACCTTGGTCTCTGTTGATATGCTCCCAACACATTGACCTGTTCAGGTCCAGTTGTTTCTCCTTGATATGGACAGGCTTCAGTACCATGTCCCATGTTGCTATACAAACCATATTGATCATTATTGGTGTTGGTTTGTGTAGCGAGAAGGGCAACTTGCTTAGTCAGTTGAACAAGTTGTTGTTGAACTTCATTACTGGAGTCGATTTCATGAACTCCAGCTTTTCTCACTCGGGAGCTTTTCTGTTGGGAATTAGCACCCAACATCTCAAAGAGGTTATACGTCTCTGAGGCAGTCTTTTCTCCTATTGCTCCTCCTGCAGCGTTGTCGACAATGAACTGACATTGTTGTGTAAGTCCATCGTAAAAGAATTGGTTCTGCAACTGCAGGGGAAAGCTATGATGGGGACACTGAGTGAGAAACATCTTGAACCTATCCCAAGCTTCATGGAATGGTTCTCCATCCATCTGAGAGAAAGTAGCAATCTTTCCTCTCAACTCTGATGTTTTTTGATGGGAATAGAATTTTCCCATGAATTTATTGTAAATGTTACCCCATGTCATCAGAGAACCTGGGGGAAGTGACATCAACCAAGCTTTGGCCTTATCCTTTAGAGTGTAGGGAAAACATCTCATCCTAAGTTGATCCTCGTTTAGAATACCGAGGGGGAATGTTTGGACCGTAGCATAGAAATCTCTCATAAAGGAAAGAGAATCTTCATTAGGTAACCCATAAAAGGAAGGAAGCATAGAAAAATGAATATTTTTAAGGTCGTAATTCCGAGCAGCCTCCCCCAACTGGATAGCGGCAGTTGCCGTGCCTATTACCGGTCTTGCAAACTCTTTCATTGTGGTTTCCCTAATATGTTGGTTTTCCTCCATTTCTTTTGGTTCTAGTAAAGGATTAAGACTTGGTTCTATGTTTGGCTCAAAAACAGGTTGATGGGTAGAATCCAGTTTTTGTTGACACTTGTTTAAATTTATGAAATTTATTTACATATGGTGTAAGGGGGTTTCCTAAGGATCTCCTACCACGCATAGACTATTGTAAACGTAAATTTAAAACTCCTGTCAACAAAATAAAAAAATTTAGATAAAATTTACATGTTATTTTATACAAAACACTAAACAAAACTAGTTAAACCCTAAAAAAAAGAAATTTTTTTTTTATTTTTTTTTATTTTTTTAATTTTTTTGTAACATAATTAGTATTAACCAAGAGTGCTCCCAGGAAAGAATGGTGGTGCAAACGGCACCTTAAATACCATTCTCCTAGCCAGAGCAACGTTCCCAGGAAAGACTAGTGGCACAAAGGCTTCCAAGAACTAGTCTCCTAGACAGAACTCCCTTAGATTTTTACTTTTTATGTTATTTAGTTAATTAGGTATAAATTCAAGTAATGTTTTTTTTTTTTTTTTATGAACGGTAATTTTATTTTACTATTCACGCTATATAATGTCTTATTAACTTAAAACTTTTTTTTTTGAAATTTAAGTTTTTGAAATTTTTTTTTTTTTTTTTTTATGAACGGTAATTTTATTTTACTATTCACGCTATATTATTTCTTATTAACTTAAAATTTTTTATATTTTGAATTTTGAATTTTTTTTTCTTTGTTTTGTTTTTTTTTTTTTTTTTTTACTATTTATGAACGGTAATTTTTTTTACTTCAAATTTCAAATTTCTAAATTATTTTACAAAAAAAATTATTATTTTTTTATTTTTTATTTTTTTATTATTTTTTATTTTTTTATTTTTATTTATTATGAATTTTGAAATTTGATTATTATTAAAATATCACAATTATTTACAGCACAAAAATGTTTTTAAAATTTTGATAAATAATTTAAAAACGCTATTCCTTCCCCGGCAACGGCGCCAAAAACTTGATGAACGAAAACCGGCATCGCCGATTCCCGCAAATACTTTGGTTTTAATATTTATAAAACTCTCGCAAGTGCACGAATCATTTCGTAGAAAATGATAAGTATACTCCCAAGGTCGATCTAAGGAAGGAATGTATGTGGTTTTTAACTTATTATTCAATCTTTTAAAAACGAAATTAAATCCTAAACATCCTGTCACGATAGTTTGGTTTTTGTGTTCCTAATCTAATAACATAAAATAAAACATATATACAGATTAATTAAATATAATCTAAAATCATAAAAATAAACATAGATACAAATTCAATAAATAATTATCTAGAAATAAACATATATACGGATTCAATAAATGTTCATGCAAATTTTTATCATTTATATTAGCGGAGTATTTATGGATATAATAACTAAATTAATTATGCTTGCTCATATTAACTAGGTTATTAAAGATATAAATTGACATTTTATTGATTCTCTCTTTTTTATATAAATACCACCTTTGGTGGGGTTAGATATTCTTTGTTAACTAAACAAATCAATTAACACCTATGGGTGGGGTTGATAACTAATATGCTTAATTAAATTAATTCCTTTTTCTAAGAGATTGAAAATGAACCATTTAAATGCCACCTTTGGTGGGGTTAGACAGTTTAAACTTTATTCAAGGTGTCCAAATTAAACCTAAGAATTTAATTATCCGAGTACTAACTTTCAAGTTTTAAAACCACTATTGAAAACATGTTGTCAATATATTTTCACATAATAATTCTTATAAAAACTTTCGAAATAGAGTTTCACTCTAACTACCGGGCGATTGTACCAACAAATAAAAGAGCACTACTCTAAATTAGACCGGATAACTAAACCTTAAAATCTAATTTTCAGGTTTATGTTTGTAATGAAAAATAATATATTTCTCTCTAACATTCTTAATATAAAATCTTGAATAAAAACAAAATCAATTCATTTTAGAGATTTTTACCTATTTAATATTTCGCAAGCATAACAACGTCGTTATTACATCATTTTTACTAAACAGCTAGCATAGTTAAATTTAACCACAGACAAGTTGAATATAACATGTAAGAATAAAGCATAAAAATAACTGTAAAGAAAATAAAATCCTTACAGAACTTCGACGCTATTCCCGTTGCTAGAAAACCTCCGAGCGGAATTTGCACTTCCATATATTGAATCAAAAATCTAAATTATTACAAAAACATTACAAGTTCCTCTCAAAAAGAGAAGAACACTAAACCTAAGAGAATTGAACTAAAAACTAAAAGAAAAACTAAGAAAAGCTTAGAAACTTAGAAAGAAACTAAGAGAAACTAAAAACTAAGAAATGAGAGAAAGAAAGAAGAGAGAAGTGAGTTTTGAAGGTGTGATTTGAAGTGAATGGAAGGGGGGTATTTATAGGTGAGGATGGAGAGAAAAAATGAGTAAAAAAATGTTAAAAAAATATTAAAAAATGTAAAAACGCGTATTGGACTTGCTGATGTCATCAATGACGTCAGCATGACGTCACAGGGGCGGCTGCACGTGAAAAATGGGGCGAAAACGCGTTGGGCGCGCGGATGGGCGGCTGTTGGGCGCTGCGTGCGCGCGCTGGGGCTGTCGCTGCGCGCAGCTCGGCGCGCGTGAACAGTGCCAGCGCGCTGCGTTGCGCGCAGCTGGGCATGCCAGCGCGCGCGGGATGGGGCGCTGGGGCGCGCGCGGCTGGGCGCTGGGGCGCGCGCGGCTGGGCGCTGGGGCGCGCGCGGCTGGGTGCTGGGGCGCTGGGCTGCGCGCACGGCCGGGCTGCGACGCGCGATTTCCGTCTTTTTGACATTTTTGACCTTTTCGACCCATTTCGTCCGATTTTTCCATGTTTGTTGACCTTTTCTCACTTATTTATTGATATATTTGTGATGTATTGCTTCAAATATTCCTCTTTAAGTCTTTACATTGCGTTTTTAAGCCAAAATACCTGAAAAACAATAAAAATACCCGTGATTCCGAAAAAGACAAATTTATATAAATATATGATAAAACATATAAATATATGTATTTTTAATCAATTAAGGTACATAAAATCATGGTTATTTTAGTGCTTTTTGAGCACTCATCATTAATCATTGATGTGAAACAAATATTATAAAAGACTTAGTTCTTCCTTTTTTTTATAAATTACAAGCTTCCACGAAGTTGTTCTCTCTCTTTTGTTACATCAACATAAATTACAAGCTTCCACGAATTTTGTCATTTTTTCACAAAATTGATTAGGATTTTTAGGTTCATTTTGAAACTATTTCTTGTTTATATCCATTGTAATTACTTTCAAAAGGACCATAACACATTTAATGATGCTTTGAAATTTTGTTAATTATTTTTAGTGTTTTAATGAAAATTAATAATACGAGTAGTATAATACAAGCTCCATTTCTAAATATTTATTAATGACTAGTAAAACTGCAATATTATAAAAGGTTGTTACATGTAATAGTGTGTAACTAATATAATTAAAGATGAATTAATTGTAAAAATGAACTTACTGCTTCTTAATTTGCATTTTCAATCAAACTGATCTCAGAGGAGTCAAGCTCTAAAAGTGTGGAGGAACTCTCTAAAGTAGAAGATATATTCTCAACATTTTCGGATGAGTTGTTCCTTTGTGAAGGATACAATAATAGCTTGGGTGGAATGTTTAGGTTTTCAAATCTTCCTCCAAGCATCTCTATAACTTTGTTCATTGAAGGTCTATCACTCGGCTTTAGTTGTATACACCAAAGTGCCACTATAATCATCTTCTTTACGAGTTTTGATTCTTCTTCAGTGACATTATCCCCTAATTTTATGTCGTTTCCTTCACTAAGTTGATCATAAACCCATGAAGGAAAATAAATTTTGCTTGAATTCTCTGTGGTTTCATTCAAGTTTTTCCTTTTACTTGCCATTTCCATTAACAACTTTCCAAAGCTATAAACATCAGCTTTAAAAGACACACCCCCGATATTTTTGTAAAATAATTCTGGTGCTATGTATCCAAGGGTTCCTCTTGCAGCTGTCATGGACACAATGCTAGTTTCTAAAGGGCATAATCTAGCTAACCCAAAATCCGAAATCTTAGGAACAAAATTGTCATCTAAAAGAACATTATGAGGCTTAATATCAAAATGCAAAATTTGCATGTGACATCCACTATGAAGATAATCAATACCCGATGCCACTCCAAGTGAAATATCAAACATTATCTTGTAACTTAAAGAGTTGACTATTACTTCCTTAGAATTAGGAGAGATGTATTTATCAAGAGATCCATTAGACATTAAGTCATATACAAGAGCACGCTTTGATCCCTCGATACAAAAACCAACTAGTCGAACCACATTAACATGGTGAATCCTTCCAATAGTAGATACCTCATTGATGAAATCTTGGCCATTAGATTTGGATTTACTCAGGATCTTGACGGCAACAAAGCCACCACTGCGCAATTTACCCTTAAAAACAGAACCATAACCACCTTCCCCCAATTTATCCTTGAAATTTGTTGTCATCTTTTTTATGTCTGAATAGTTGTACCTTATAGGCAAGAAGTTGTTATTGGTCTCCAAGAATTCTTCAATAGAAGGGAACATTGATAAATGCCTCCTTCTCCATTTATGAATCAAGAATGCAATTACACATGGAGCCCCTAGTAAAGCTCTAAATGCAAGGAACATTGCTGTCAAATAAATTAAGAAAAGTTAAAGAACATCAGTTGTCAAATAATCATAAAATTATTAGAGACAGAAGCTACTCTTATCTGGCATTGATATGAGACAATAAGGCATTAATGTTCTTACTAGAATACAAGGCAATACTGGCAAGGAAGAGAAGAATGGCTGCGACAAAAAATTATGAATATAATTAACAAATTGAAAAATTATGTTCAAAAAGTAGATACTGCAACAATCAATAAATTCTATGAAGTAATATGTGATGTGATTCATCAAAAGTTAATATGAAGTAATTTAGCTTTTTATGTTTCTAGGAATGAAATCTGTCATATATATGATACAATGAGGCATGATATTCTTACCACCTAACAATCTCATAAATCGGGCTTCTGGGAGATTTATTTTCGCATTTTTATTCTCCAGAAAGGCCAAAATCGAATCTTCAGGAAAAACATACAAGAAGTTATTGACAAACTGGGTATAGAGCAATTATGTTCCAAAAGAATATACTGCAACGATCAATAAATTCTATGGAGTAATATTTTTAAAGGACAAGCACCACTGCACCAGCATGTAAATATGTAATAACTACTTCCATTTCTGAATTTAGAAAGAATTTATTTATTTTTCTTTCTTTATATGTTTTATATGCGAAAAATCTTGTAAGAATGTAGAGGAAACTCACCTTCAGTACTCCTAATAATATCTCTGAGTCCCCCTGCATCATACAAAGAATTAAACATATGAGCTTAATTGCAGTACCTTAATTTTATTTAATTTGTTTTTGTACATAATAAGAAGAGCCTTACGGCAGGGTCCTCTGGCAAATTTGAGACGTTCACATTTCAAATTATACAGGAAATTTCGGGATGACAAAAGCCGGAAAGATGTATACCAATTGAACTCAACCCCATAAAGCATTGCTTTGTGGAATTCACTGCAGGAAATAGAACTGTGTTGTTTGTTGTTTCGCATCAATATTCCCGGCGATGAAGTCTGTACCATCATCTCTATGAGGCACGAGTCTGGTACGTCAGAGACATATGGGGTGTAACCCAACATGAGATATGAATTGTGATGGCCTAATTTGGAATCACTCATTGTATTGTTATTGCAATTATAAGGAACAAACTCTATATCATCTCGGTAATGAGAAGATAAATTCACTGCACTTTCACAGCTCACTAAAATCATAAGCCGTGATGAGATCCGGCGAATAAATAGAGGGTAAGAATAAATCGAATCAATAAATGGATCAAGGTTGGAATCCAGAATACGGATGGTCTTGTTATTGTAATTGATTGCCTGAACGTAGAATTTATTTTGCAGTAGGTACAAAACTAGTCTCTGGTTGTTCTCACATGAGAGGTTGTAAGATTCCTTCACTCTACAGTTTTTTGGATCAGTTGTAAGCCGGAAAGGATAGCTAATATTGGGGATATTTCCACAAGATGAAGCAGGACAATCATATTGGGGATATTTCCCCAAGCAAGTTTGATGGAGTAGCATGAATACAACAACAAGGGCGTTAACTCGTAACAACATGGATAGTAGTCTTACATTATAATCCATTCTCATGTTTTTGAATTTTGATTTTGAGAGAGAGAGAGACCTCCTTTACTTCTTGGTGACCTCTGTATATCTTCAGCATTAGAAATGTAATTAAGCATCTTTTTATACTAGTAACCATATTGTGCAGCTGGTAAAAGTTGATAGCTATTCAACTAATTAAAATGAAAGAAACAAGAAAGAAAGTTAAAAGATAAGGTGTTCATCTGATATTTTTAAAATTATATATAAAAAGTCTTGATGGCTTTGGTTCGGTCATTCTCATAACTTCTCTCTTTCTTTCTTTCTTTTTCATCTTAAGATGTTTTCAGTTCTTTTCCTTTTTTCAAATTTATGTAACGTGATTATATTAATACATAAATTTTTGTTTTTTTATATTACATTTTATACTTGTCATTATATTATATAATTATAATTATGTCATTTATCTACTCATATAAACTTAAAATAAAAACTTTACTTTCATTTATTGTAGTCTTTGTATGTTTAAATTTTTTTTTATCTATTAGTATATATAAAATACATTGGTTATTCTCCGTTTTGCTATTATTTTTTTATTTTTTTGACTGTTCTGTTAGCTTCTTTTTTTCGAACACAAATAAATATCAAAATTTTAAAATAAATATTTTTTTATAAATAATCGTTTTGTTAGTTTTATTATGTATCTTTTTTATTATTATTTTTTTTTTAGTTTCTTGCGCTTCTATTCTACTAACTTTTTTTAAACACAAATACATACTAAAATGTTCAAAAATAAATACATTTTTTTATAAATAATTGTTTTGTTAGTTTTATTATATATAATTTTAATTTTTTTCACTTTTTAGGTACGTAATAAATATCAAAATGCACTTATATTTAAGAATAATTTTTTTAATCATTTTAAGATGTCTCGATAAGCTGTTAATTAGCCCCAAAAAAAAAAAGATATCTCAATAAGCTATCTAGGTTAGGGATTTTTTAAGGAGATCACTTTAAATAATTTTTAAAAAAGTTAATAAAAAATGATATAAATATACGTAAATAAAAATATCTATTTAAATAAGTGAACTGGTATTTATTTTTTAAAAAAGTTTCCAATTAATTAAAAAAAATAGTATTTTATATACTTTGAGGTAACAATGACTAAAATTTAGACATCTCCAAGGTCCCAGTTGAAAATTAAGATAATTTAAAGTACCAAAATAGTAGAAGACCGGTACAACATTAATGTAATAAGATTCTCCATTTTGCTTCAATTATTTGAAGAGATAAGTTTCCTTTTACAATTGTAACACTAGTTCTCTATTGTTATTTATTTATCATTAATTCAATAGATTTAAAAAAAATTGATATCACAAACATAAATTAGTACACTTAATTTTTTTTCTTTTTTATTTTTCAATTTCATTGTACTAAAAACCATTTTGATACAAATAATTGCAATTAAAAGGGTAAAAAATAAAATAAAAACATAAAACATAAAAATAACCATTAATTTAAACATAGTGTTAATTTTTCATAATAAATAGATATAATTATATGATTTAGTTACTCTATTTACAATAAATCATAATATATTTTTCTTATCTTACATAAATTTTTTATTTATTTTCATATTATATTTTTTAAATTTTTATTTAAATATAACATATATATATTAGCTCTTGCATAAGTTTTTGTATGCTATTACATAAGTTACTAATACACAATAAATACATAAATAAATACAGTTAAAAATGTGATTCATTGTTATATAAAAATTAAAATGTTTGTAGATGTATTTGAAAACTATCTACAAAAAAATATAAAAGCTATATGCAAAAGGAATTGATAAAAAATATAAAAACAGATTAATCAAAAAAAAAAAAAACCAAAATTCCCTTGGTGTAGAGGAGACCTCCTATATACGTCTTTACATAAAGAAAACTAAAGTCATTAAGATTCTAATAAGCTCATGCAAAAGAAAACGACCAGGTTCATTTAATTTAATTCCTCACATCGTTTACAATTTATCTTAAAAGTCAACTAAGTATAAATGCATGTTCTCGATCATTTCTCAACCTAAGGGTATATTAGGTTCATAGAATTATAATTATCAATTGATTAAGAGAAACAGTTATTAAAAATAGCATATTTCATAATTTAGTAGTTATTCTGAAATAAAAAATAAATTAATTAATAATTTAATTTAATTTTCTCAAAATACTCTCTTTATCTATCCATATAAATATTTTATTAGTACTTAAGAGGATTTTTTGGTGATTTATTTAAATCATTTTATTTTTGTTACTAAGACGTATTGATCAATCAGTTTTCTAAATATATATATATATATATAAGTTATTAAATTTTCAAAATTAAAATAATTTATCATTTTTTAAACATTGAACGGATATTTTATTAATACTCAATTAGTATAAAGTGATAGCTTTTAACTTACATTGCAGTTTTCAATTCATTAGCTTTTCCTCCCTCGTTAACATCTCTATTTTCTTCCCTCCATTTTTTTAGCTGTACATTACACTAGTTTTAGGTACTATAAAAGCTAAAAAATTTCAATTTTTACTTGAAAGACTCTACTTCTATCATCTTTCTCTTTTTTTTTTCTTTCACTTTCCTCTTTGTTTCTTCTTACTCTAAACACAATCTAAAATGGAACAAAAAAAATTCCCATTGTGGTTACTAACCATTGTAGTTTCATCTTTCCTCTTTGTTTCTTTCTTGTCTTTGTTTTTCAGCTTTTATAAACAATCCAAAACTGTCACTATATACAGTAAAAAAATGGAGGGAAAACTGAATATTAATCCTTTTGCTCCTAATTTAAAACTGTTATTTAACAAATTGTTGAATTTATTAATAAAATATTTATTTACTGTTTTAAAATTGATAAAAGTGACGAAAATTCCTTATAAATCTGAGTGATAAAATCATTTAAATAATATAAATAAAATAATTTCCATATAATTTTTTTTTCAACTTGTTCATTAATTGAGTTACAACTCTTTTTATATGATATTCAAATCTCATGTTCAAATTATAACAAGTAATATTAGTTAAAATAACACCAAATACATCAAGTAGGTCATATTATTGCGGATCCATTGATGTGGGCCGACTAGCCCTTTATGAACTAATATCATTATAATCGGCAAAACTATATGCATGACTCATTTTCGCTAGCTTTTTCACCCATTATTTTAATTCATTGTATTTGCTAGACTCCACTTACCAAATTTTGGCTGCTAATTAAGTGTTGTGAGCACATTTTGGCACATGGAAACAATTAAGTGATGGTGATGATACCATACGCTATAGCCAAACCAAAAAGCTTGAACTGGCGTAAAGCTAGGCTAAAGCCTTTTTATTTATAAAGGTTCATAGAGAGGCTAAATGGCTTCCTTTTTATTTTTAACAATTTCTTTATTATTTTCCTAATGTGGGAGTTTAAGGTTTATCTTTATATGTACTATGGTGTGGGCATCCCAAAATGTACATCTTCACTACTTATTACCCAAAAGGGAAGAGGAATATACTGTTAGGTACAGTAGGTAAAAAATAAAATGAATTAAACAGAATAAAATAATGATATCGGAAATTTAACGTGATTTGCCATTTAATTTGGGCTAAGTCCACGGGATAAACTCTAAAAAATATTTATTCCACTAATAAAATTAATGGGTATAAAATGAGAGGCAATACAACAAATTGAGATAAACCCAAAATAGTGTCACACAAGTGTTTTCCAAACTCACTATTTTGTCACTCCCCTTTTAGAAAAATATCCCAATATTTTTCTAAGATATTCTCTCCACTTTCTTACACACAATACTATTTTTTTTCTTCAAAGGAAATTGTTCCTTTGGCTTTGCTTCTCTTCTTGTTTTGGTGTATTAATATATTGCCTATTTATAGGCAAAATTGCTTATCACTGTTAGATGCATTTGTCAAATGTGGTTGCACCTACCATTTGTGGTTGCACCTAACATTTATGGTTGCACCTATCATTTATGGTTGCACCTACCATTTATTTTTTCTTCCTCTTCAATGAGGAGGGACTTACAAATCTCCCCCTCCCGACTACATAGAGGGTTCTACCAATCCAGCAGCTAAACGACAATATTCAAAATTTTGTCTTGGGAGAATTTTCGTCAACATGTCTGATCCATTTTCTTTTATATGGATCTTCTCAAGTTGTAATAGCTTCTTCTCCATTATATCCCTAATCCAGTGATAACTCACATCAATATGTTTTGATCTCGAATGAAACGAGGCATTCTTTCCAAGATGGATACCACTCTAACTATCAGAAAATAACTGGAAATTGTCTTGTTGCAACCCAAGTTCTTTCAAGAACTTTTTCATCCATAGCAACTCTTTACATGCTTCCGTTGTTGCTATAAAATCTGCTTCAGTAGTGGACAATGCAACACATTTTTGTAACTTTGACTGTCATGACACAACTCCCCTTACAAATGTAATCAGGTAACTGAGGACTCTATGAAAATAGAGTCATTAGCGCACTTTTTCACTTAATATTTACTTGTTTTATTCAATAAACAGTATTTTTGGGGCTAAAAAAATCAAAATAAAACATTTTTGGTGAAAAGGGGTGAAAATATAATTTTTGGAATTTTTCTGAAATTTTTCTGGATTTTTTATGAAATTTTAACATAGGACCAATCAGAAGCTAACATGTGGCATGCCACACAAGCATAGGAGCTGACTGAGCAAGCCACGTGGACACCACGCAAGCACGGAGATCGAATCACGTTGCACCACATGTGAGGAGGAGAAACACGTACCACGTGTCAGCACGACGTTCAATCTGAGTTTGGATTTCAGTCAACGCGATATGACAAGTGTCACCACGCTATTGCTCGAAGCGTTCCACCCGTGCGCCATGCCATCTGTTCCCGCGAATCACGTCGCGCCATGTGGTGTTGACTCGGCGAAGGTTGACTCTGACCAGTCTCCCCTGACACGTGTCTCTCTCTAATTCGCCCAATAAACTTCTGATACCATGTGTCACTCTATGATTGACTGAAACTGTAAATTTTGCTTGTTTTGATCGTAGCCTTTTATTTGAAGCTGATCGGACGGTCCAAATCGCACCTGAGCTTTATTTAAGCCCCTAATCACTCCATAAACCCTAATTTGCCTCCATTAGCATAATTTTGGTCAATTTTTTGAGCTAAAAAGAGAGAAAAATATAGAAAAATTCAAGAAACCACACAATTTTGGTGGAGATTCAAGAGGAAGTTAATTCTACAATTCAAGAGATTGATTGTATTTCTTTTTCTACTCTTTTCTTTATTAACTTTATGTCCTTATTTATGAAAAATATGAGCTTTATGAACATAATTATGTGTAATTAATTTATTAATCTAAGGATCTTATGAACCCAATTTTCACCATGTGATGATCTAATATTTTTTCCCAATTATAATATTAATTTAATTATATTATTTAATCTGATTTTTATGCTATTAATTGTTTGGCCAACAATTTATCTATAGAGGAAATTAAATAGATTTGAGAAAATTATTTAATTGTTTGTCTTGATTAAATAACATGCATAGTTTCTAGGCAAAGATGTATGATTCTTATGTGTGTGATCCATAATTGATGAACTTAATGAGTAGTATGAAATTTAATTGGCATGAGAGTGTGATTAAATTAATTACTATATGGTGTGTAGTTTACTTGAGAGACGAATACATGCTAGGTTAGATTCAATTGATCATGTAATTAATTGATATTATATTGGGGGGATTTTAGTGATTCACATGTTTAGAAAATTGGGGGATTAAGTATTCCTAGATATTTTCTCATATATCTTTTTAGTTACAAAATTTGATTTAATTAATTATTTCTATTTACTTTTAATTATTTTAATTTTGCTTTCTTAAGATATAAAAACACCAATAAAAAATTGATTTTTATTATTTTTAGTTTTAAAAATTAGTTTCTAAAAAAAACAAATCTTCGTGGGAACGATATTTATTTATCATTATATTACTTGTTACGATACGTATACTTGCGTATTTATTGCACACAATTTGTGTGGCGATCAGTAACCTGAAGTGAATTTTCTAGAATCCACATCACCAGTCATATCTGCATCTGTGTATCCAACTAACACAGGTTTGTCATTTCCAAAATATTGGCATATTTTGGAAGAACCTCAAAGATACCTAAAAATCCATTTCACTGCATCCCAATGTTCCTTTCCAGGATTTGAAAGGAATCTACATACAATTCTAACTTCATAAGCGATATTTGGCCGTGTACAAACCATGGCATACATCAGACTTCTAATTGCTGAAGCATATGGAACCTCTTCCTTTTCTTTGTCTATAAAAGGGCTCTGCTTAGAACATAGCTTAAAGTGATTAGCAAGAGGAAAACTAATCGCTTTAGCTTTATCCATATGAAATCTCTGAAGTACTTTCTCAATGTACATCCTGTGACAACCATAATTTCTTGGCAACTCTATCTCTAATAATAGTCATGCCAAGAATCTACTTTGCTGGCCCTAAGTCTTTCATGGAAAAAAAACTTACTCAACTGCGTTTTCAAGTTGTTGATTTTAGAAATATTTCGGCCAACAATTAACATATCATCCACATAGAGCAAAAGAATAATGAAATCATCATCAGAGAATTTCTACACAAAAACAAAATAGTCTGAAGTAGTCTTTTTATAGCCTTACTCCCCTATAACAGACTAAAACGTTTTGTACCATTGTCTTGGTGCCTGTTTTAAGTCATAGAGACTTTTCTTCAATTTGCAGGCATAATCTTCTTTTCCCTTTTGTTGAAAACCTCCTGGTTGCTCCATGTATATCTCTTCTTCCAATTCACCATGTAGGAAGATAGTTTTGACATCCATTTGCTCAACCTCCAAGTCAAGACTTTCTACTAACCCTAGCACAATACCGATGGATGTCATTTTTACAACTGGAGAGAAAATCTCATCAAAATCAACACCTTTTCTTTGGCCGAATCCTTTGACAACCAGTCTGGCTTTGTATCGCGGACTGGAACTGTCTTTCATGTTTCACCCTGAACACCCATTTATTTTTCAAGGCCTTCTTTTCTTTGGGCAACTTCATCAGCTCAAAGTTTTTGTTATCATGTAAGGACTTCATCTCATCTTGCATGGCTTCAATCCATTTTTGTTTGGATTCATCATTCATGGCCTCTTCATAATTCTCAAGTTCTCCCCCATCAGTGAAAGTTACATACTCATATGAAGGATATGAGGTAGAGGGCCGTCTCACTCTATCACTTCTTCTTAGTGGAACATGAGAAGTCGTAGGTGTTGGTACTAGATAATGATCATCATCATTTCCCTCATCTTCAAAACCAACTTCTATAGGAGCATCATCTTCATCAAGTGTATAAATCTAGTCTTCATCTTTAACTTTTCTTAGCACTGATGTTGGAGGAATTAATTCCAAATCTGATGAGTCACCATTGGAATTAGGAACATATTTTTTTTCATTTTGATAATATCTTTAATGGTCTCATCTTCAAAAAAATACAGCATCACGGCTCCTGACAAGTCTCTTTGCAACCGAATCGTAAAATCTATAGCCAAATTGATCTTGACCATAGCTAATAAAAATACACTATCTTGTTTTGGCATCAAGTTTGGATCTCTCATCCTTAGGGATATGAAAAAATTCTTTCTAGTTAAACACTCGTAGATGATCATAGGAAATATCCTTTCCTGACCACACTTTATTTAGAACATCCATCTTGAGAGGAGTACAGGGTGAAAGATTCAACATATGTGCAACTGTGAGTATAGTTTCACCCCAAAAAAGTTTTAGGCAACTTTGCATGTGAGAGTAGACATCTAACTCTCTCCATCAAAGTTATGTTCATCCTCTCAGCTAAGCCATTCAACTGCGGTGTCTTTGAAGGTGTCATCTGATGTCGAATACCATGCTTTTTGTAATAAGCATGGAAAGGTCCTATGTATTCTCCACCATTGTCTATCTGGATGCACTTCAGCTTCTTTCCAGTCTATCTCTCAACTGAGGCATGAAATTCTTTGAAGACATCTAGCACCTGATCTTTTATCTTTAGAAGATACACCCACGTCTTCCTTGAATAATCATCAATGAAAGTCACAAAGTATTGAGCACCACCAAGTGACTTTGGCATTGGTCCACACAAATCTGAATGAATCAGATCTAAAATATTATTCATTCTAGAAGGAGGGAAACCCTTGAAAGCAACTCTGGTTGGCTTTCCTACTAGACAATGAACACATTTCTCCAAATGTACTTCATCTATTTCGGGTAGTATCTTCTTTTTTACTAGACTTGTCAAACCTTTTTCACCCATGTTACTAAGTCTCTTATGCCATAACTCAGTTGCACTGTCTTTCTCTATGACATTTAATGTGTTGGTGGAGAGCTTCACTTACATTATATACAGAGTTGTATGTTGCTCACCTCTAGCCACTACTAACACTACTACATAAATAGGTATTAAAGTCAGTTAAAAACCGACTTTAAACAAATTTAAAGTCGGTTCTCTGAACCGACTTTAAATTTAGAGACATAAAATGTAAAGTCGGTTCAGGTCGTGAACCAACTCTACACGTATTTGTTTTTATTTTTATTTTTATTTTTCGTATTATTCAGTATATATATAAATAACATAAAAAAACTAAAATATAAATAATAATACAAATAATTAAAAATTTAAATATATTTAATTATTTGATAATTAAATTTATTACAAAAACAAATAATGCATAAATAATACATATAGTTAACTTAAATTACAAATAAAATAATGTCGTCAAAGTATAATTAATAATTGCCTTCACAAGCATTATGACAAAAAAAATAGCTGATCCATATAACAAATATTCTCCTACATACATGAGCACGTAAAACATCCATCAAAAAAGTAGTCTAAACTTCAGACGTACGAATGAAGAAATTAAATCATTATAAATATTACCATAAAAAAGAGATTACCACGTACAACGACATTCGACAAACTCATATTAGCATTATTAATCATTTGTCTATATATATGAAGTTATCTGGAATCTCTACTACTATTTTTTAATGCTATATATAATGAACTCTAAATATGAAATCAATTGTAACTTCGATTTCTTACTTGGCTAAGCTTGTGTGAATTTTGGTGCCCTTAAACATATGGAACACGTTCATGTGCACCAAAACTCATACAAACCAAGAAACAAATCGGATCTACGTACACCTGATTTGTACATTTAGAGCTCATTATATCATTAAAAATACTAGCAGAGATTCCAGATAAATTCATATTTATAAACAAATTAATGATTAATAAAGTGTTAATATGAGTTCGTCAAATGCAAGTAGGAAAGAGAGATGAGATGTAGTTTGGGCCAAAAATAGGTCCATAAAACAATGCATTCCCTTAAATACATGAGCATATATATGATTAATCATCATCAAACAAGTGATTTCAGACACAGGAATAGATAGAGAAGGCCAAATCATTAAAAAATTTAATGTTATGTTGTCATATGCTATTCAAGATCATCAGAATCTTATCCTGATTCTTCTTGTGATGATATAATTTGAACCATATGTTCTGCCCATTCCTCTCGTAAATCATCAAAAATTTGCTGGTCGTAACCCGTCTTGTTCCAACCAAAGAACTACATGTATTCAAAATCAAAATAAGAATATGATTTCATTTATTTACAAACACAAACTCAAATATGTTAAAAACTTGTATGTATATGGGTAAAATATATTACCACATCATCAATTGGAATTTTGATATTTGTGATGATTTCGCTCATAAACTTCATGACATAATAACCACACATGACTCCATTATTTTGTTGTGGAACCTACAAAAAAAAGTGCATGTATACATGAATTTTCATATTCGAACATCCTTATTATTTAATTGCAAAATTAATAAAATTATTAATATTGAATTGTACATACCATAACTTTTGTCCATATAAGCTTATGAAATTTTTTAAGGACAATTCCCCTAAACTTGTTCCACAACTTCCATGCCCTATCAAGGTATAAAACGATTAGTTTTTATTAAATATTACAAAAAATAATAGAAAAAACTAATATGTAACTATATATAACTCTTACATTTCAACAACTGCTTTTGTATCTTTACTCAGTTCTATGGAAGCTGAGTCACAGTACCAAGCATGATTATTGAACATATCAATGATTACCAACATCCAATGATCTTGGCCTTGTTCAAACCTTAATGGCCAAGGGATTATCAACTTTTGATTTCTGCTAAGCGTTAATGCTCTATCACATAATTATTTAGCTCTGATGCTAACATCCTTCTCTTGATATTGATTGACATATGAAGAATCATAGAACATTGCTAAATGTGATGAGTGATTATGTTGAAGTCGATAATAACAAGCCCTATATATATATAATTAGATAATATAAATATAATTATATATGTTCTGCATAAATAAAAGAAAACTAACTAGATTGAGGACTCACCTTGTCCACACTTGAATTATACTTAAATCGATCATTTGATATTCAAATATTTGCAACAAGCACTTGATCGATATATAAGTTTGGCCGATGTCTACACCAGAAATTTCAATAGAAAGTGGCACAGTCCATCCATCATTTATGCTAGATGCCCTCCCAACAATAGTCATCAAAGTGCCAAGATTTCTACTGAACTGTAATGCATAAGTATAACTATACTTTTTCCAAGGCTTCTTCTTGAATGACTTGGTGCACGATGATTGGCCACTAGTCATAGATTTAGCACGAGATACTTGCTTGGTATCTCTTAAATGTGCCGCATTTAAGAGTTCTGGTAAAATAGACTACCAAAAAAGTATCATTTATGTATTTTTAGTAACAATATAAGATCACATTAAATAATAATAGTAAACAAGTGTTATTTTTTAAGTTAAAAAATAGTACCATGTCAAAATTTAGAACAACTAGAATCGACGGCCAAGCCACATATTGTCCAACCGCCTCTTGGACTATGGTAGCATCAGAAGGCACATGTAGTGGATAATCATGAAACAATGATTGATCAATTACTATTCGCCAATGATTAGGCAAATATTGATTATGAATCATCCGATCATCGCTCAATTGTTGTACCGTTCCAATAGCAACATAGTCCGTTGACGAAGGATGTTTCAACAAACATTTCATATTTTGTAAAAATTTTAAGTGTTATATATAAAAAAACAAAACATATAATAAGAATTTAAAAATAATAGATTATATACACCAAAAATTAAAATCTTACCACATATGATTCATCAAATAGAGGAGGACTCTCATGTGGGGTAGCTATTGGATGTACATTCTCACCAATATGTTCATCTTGGCTTGATTTATGGTAAGAATGTGTAGATTGCATTGGAGAAAATGAACCACTACTTGATTGCATGTGCATTCCTGGCATATAATGAGGACTAATAGGATAACCGACGCTACGTCACGTGGATAACGTCGGTTGACGTGAATAACCGACTTTAAATTCATTAAAAGTCAGTTTTTTCCAAAAGCCGACTTTACACATCGACTTATATACCCCTTTTTGTAGTAGGGTAAGGAGCTTTTTGTAAGTTTCCATTTGTCATAAATGAAGGAGCTACAATATCCTTCATTTGCAAGTTTACGCACAAAGCACAAATTCAGGCGCATATATGGAATATGTCTAACATCCTTCAGAAATAGTCTGGTTTGTTCTCTGTTTCCAAGCAAACATCTCCTCTACCTACTACCTTTGACATGCCTTCATTTCCCATTCTAACAACACCAAAACTTCCATGTGTGTATGATGAGAAAAATTCTCTACGCGATGTAACGTGAACTGTAGCACTACTATCAATCACTCAGCTGGTCTCGTGTGATGCAAGATTGACAAAATCTTCATCATAAACGATATTGAACTCCTCTATGGTATTTTTTTGCTCATCATCACTACTATCATTTTTCTTCATTACTTTACCTTTGTTCATTTCTTGTTCCTTCTTGAACACCCGGAAAAATTTCTTAATGTGACCCTTCCTCTTGTAGTGATGGCATTTAACATTGGCAAATTTGTTCAATTTGCCTCTACTCTTGCTTCTGGGTTTTTGTTCTTTGTACAGTCTCCTTCCTCTAGACTTTGTGATAAGGGCTTATGCTTCTAAATCTCTTTCCTTGTTTTGTTTCTCATATGAGAATAGGGTTTCTACAACAACTTCAAACTCCATCTTGTCTTTTGCATAATTCAGAGTTGTTGTGATATGATTATATGACGAGGGTAGTGATGCCAACAACATCACATCTTTCTCTTCATTCTCGAAACTCACATTAAATCTTGCTAAGTGAGAAAGCTTGCTGTTGAAATCGCTAACATGCTACATCATGCTCACATTATCTTCCTTCCTCGTCTGATATAGCTTCTTCCACAAATAAAATTTATTAGCAAGGTTCTTTGACATGTACACGTTTTCTAGAGTCTCCCATGTTTCTTTAGTAGTCTTGCAATTTTTTGATTCAATATTTTGCAAGACACTGTCTGAGAGATTTAGACAAATTGTATTAGCTGCAATCTCATCTATTTCTTCCCATTGTTCCTCGGTGAGGGTTGTTACCTTCTTTTCTTTTCCCAACAACGCCTTATGAACCTTCTACTGAATGAGAATATCCTTCATCCTCCTTTGCCATAAAGAGAAATTATTATTGCTATTAAATTTTTCAATATTTACCTTTTGGTTTGACATTTTTTTCCTTGTGTTTTTTTTTTCTGTAAATAAATACGCCTTGGATCTAATAAAATCTTTTTTGATGTGGCAGATCAATTTATGCTACAACCACAGAGCATATTAAGAATTTTACCAGACCAGCTCTGATACCAGTTGTTAGGCACAACAGGTAAAAAATTAAATGAATTCAACAGAGTAGAATAATGACATCGAAAATTTAACGTAGTTCACCCTTTAATTTGAGCTAAGTCCACGGGATAAACTCTAAAAAATATTTCTTCCACTAATAAAATTAATGGGTACAAAGTGAGAGGCAATACAACAAATTGAGATAAACCCAAAATAGTGTCACACAAGTGTTTCCCAAACTCACTATTTTGTCACTCCTCTTTTAGAAAAATATCCCAATATTTTTCTAAGATATTCTCTCCCACTTTCTTACACACAACACTATATTTCTTCAAAAGAAATTGTCATGAAGTTAGCAAAGTTTTATAGATCTTCGATAGATTTATCGGCTAAGTCTAAGAATTACTGTAGGTAAAGAAAATCAAATCTCACTAGTGTTATGTTGATTTTTTTTAACTTATTCAGCATAACACGATGGTTAGGTAGGTAACTACATAGTACATTTTATTCTTTAACCATCACATCATTTTCGGATAGTAATATATCATTTTCGGATTGTAATATTTGAGGACTGTAATGAATTTATAGGTTGGATTGTTTAATTTTATAGTTTTAACTTAATATTTATATCACTTTATTTTTTAACAAAATGGTTGATTAAATAAGAATAAATTTAAATTTAAATATTTTTTAATTAAATTTATCATTTGACTTATAAGTAATTTTATTAAAAGATGTTAAATATATCATTTTATTAATTGTTTCAACACCTTAATATTCCATTCTATATTTATCTTATTCATTTTTTTTAATTTTAATCTTGATTTTAATATCATTTAAATAATAATATTTTAATCATATCTTTAAATAATAATTTTTTGTTATAAGTTTCTTTAAATTTTATTTTTTAAATTTTTATATGATCTTTTTTGTAACAACAATGTAACAATTTTTTTTATTAACAAAAAAACATAACATTCTTTTTTATTCTCATAAGTTAATTGTCACTTTTAAGTCTAATTAATCTACAGAACTTTTACAACTATTTTCCCCTCTCTCTCTTTTAATTAATCAAAAAGTAATAATTATGATTCAAAACTTTAAAAAGGTGGGTGAGTCTTACATTTAAATCTTATATAAATCACGATAACAATTCAATCATTTATGTTAATATTGTGCTATTTTAATTTTTCTATTTGATATTTTATATATAATATTGTGCTTGAAATAAATTGGGATGTATGACTCTAATGGTGCTAGATTACTAGTGTTGGATCATTTCTATAATCAATAATGAAAAATCGATGATTTTGAGCAGAGAGAGAGAGAGAGAATTAAAATCATGACTAGGTATTTTTAAATTGAGAGGATGAACATGAAATTGGTCATGGGGTTTATAATAATGAATGAGGGTGAAAATTATAATGGGTAGTATAATATATACGAAGAAACCTAAACCTAACTCCTTTCGGACTGTGGTAGTAGCTACTCTTGTAGATAATAAATATTTTTTCTAAGAAAACATTTTAACTTATTAGGCGCCTAAAATTTATTAATTGTAACATTCATCATCAAATTTTATATTGTTATTGTGATTCTTCTAAGCTCTCTCTTGACAAAAATCTCTATTTTTTTGAGAAATTTTTCCTTTGTCTCCATCCTTGTTAGATCCATTACTATTGTACCGTTTGAAAGTGTTTTTGTTTTTGCTGGTGTAGAGCGCTTCTTCTTCATCCTTCAGCGAGACTCCTCTCATTTTTTAGCCATAATTTCTTAAACAATACTTTACCTAGCTTGTGAAAGTATTGGAAATCGTCATGTCGCATTGCGCCATCGATAACAACTCGTTCTTTAGAAGTTACAATCTTGTATCATTCTTCTTTGAAAAGAGTGTAACAAGAGTGTCTCGTACTTCCTTTGATGTTTTTGCATCCCAAATATGCTCTAACATTTCTTCTTCAATTGTGGTCTTTAAAGCAAAAAATATCATTAGATAGTATCAATTACCAACATCCAAAGTATTTTTTATAAAAATGTAACACACAAAATTAGGAATAAAGTACCTTAAATACTCTCCTATTTACAATGGGAGAATGACACTAAAATCTATTACATTTTTCAATAATAAGGTTTTAATCCCATAACTTTCAACATAAATATAACTTTTAATGTAAACACTTTAATCTTATAACATAAAAATATATAAACATTTTAGTCCACAAAATATTAAAGTTTATTTTTTATGTCAAAAAAACAAGATTAAAATATTCATTAAAAATTATTAGATTAAATTGTACCAATTAAAAGCTATGGACTAATTTTTTTTTTTTTTTGTCTTTCTAAAATCACAAGACTGCAAGCACTTTTTGAAACTCTCCTTCAAACCTCCTCTTTTCGACTATCCTAAATGAATTTGTGTTAAGTCTACAAACTTAGTGAAAAAACAAAGAAAAGCTTTTAGATTCAATTGAATATCATAAGCATTTTCATAAATAAAATTTCATATTCAACCTCCCTCTATTTTGTACACATGTTATTTTTAGTATTACATAAAAAACATATATGTTTTTTTATGATAAAATATACAAGTATATATTTTTCTTATATAACATAAAAACATATGTTTTTTAAAATGAATTTAAAAATTCAAGATAATTTAAAAATGTTCACACAAGAACTTCGCATTTTTTCATATTAAACACGTGAAATTTTTTCTCGTGAATTCAGACTTTAATCATGTAGGTGAAATCCCTATCTCATACAAAATTTTATTTTATGTATTGATTTCTAATTAAGTTATATTAAGTATTTTTTAATTTAAATTTATTTTGTAAATATTTTATTCTTTTATAAAATAACACATTAATTAAGTATAATATTATGATAGAGTTGATAGGAAATATAGTTGTCTATAACCATTAAGTTTATTTTTTAGGATTAGAATACCCATAATTTTTGTGGACTTTAACATGGTATTAGAGATTCAATTGATTGGACCACATCTAAAAAAAGTAAAATGAAATGGTTCTTGTAAAAAAAAATAAGTGATTCAAATAAAATAAAATAAATTCAAAATATAAAATGATGGGCTTTATAAGAGATAAATACTTACTTTAAGGCAAGACATTAAGAATAATGTCTAATATTAATTAAATATAATGGTATGATAGAGTTTATAAGGAGTATAATTGTTTACGTCCATTAAATTAACCTTTTAAGATTAAAAAATTCATGATTATTGAAGAATTTAATTTTTTTACATTAATTTTTATTGTAAAATAAAAGTTAAAAATGAAAATTTCAAGTAGGAGTATTTATGCATTGTTAGTAAAACAAAAAATAAATAACATTATTGAATTGCTTACAATCGTATCACTCCTTTACATTAATATTGATTTGATTATAAGATATAATTTTATTTTATATATACATTTTTATTTTTAACTTTAAAAAAATATTTATTTTTCTTACTATAAAAATAAGTATATATTTTTTAATGTTATTTTAAAATAAATATATATTTTTTATTAAAGAAATTAAAAATTAAATTAAATTAAATAATTAAATCATTTATATATAAAAAATTAATCAATAAATTTTGTTACATTTATCATCTCATTTATTTGATAAGACAAATCACAGTCTGATAAGACGAAGTAATATCTTTGAGCCTACTATTTAGGCTTCCACACTTTTAAGAGATAAGATAGGATTTAGTTACATGGAGGACAAGAATTATGTGTATTACAAATTATGTGATTATAGTTAATTCATTATATAACTCATCAAAGGTGCAAGTAGCTGTGTACTTAGGATTTGAACGAAAACAATTTATACATTAAAAGTTAATATTATTTATTTTAATTAAAAAATATACACATTATTTTAATATAAATATATTTAAATTAATAAATTTATAATAAGCTTTGAATGTTAAAATTTAAACAGTATATAATTTTATTTAAGCATATAATTTATTTATAATTTTATAATTATTGTAATCCAAATTTTATTTATAGAGATACAATGGGGCTAATGCCTCGTCTCACAAGATTTAAAACCGTCATAACATTTTGTATATATGAGAGGAAACTATTAAGCAAACTTCTTTGTAAATTTATATATATGCTGAGCTAGATGCGTACAATTCAGAATAACCAACCGCCGAACTATTAAGTTGGTGGATTGAGCCCAAATTAATGGAGCATTGGAGATGAGTTTGCTTGGCTTCAGTCTAAATTTGGATAGGAGAGAGATTTATTTATTTCGAGTCGATAATTTCAAAAATATAAGTTGAAGAGTAAAAATTATGGTGCAATATGTGACATAATTAGTTAAAAAATAGATAACTTTCTTATTATTTTAAATATATTTTATTAAAATAAGATATATATGATATTTTTTTAATTAAAAATTAACTAATATTATTTTTTATTTTTATATGATGCTTCTGTTAAATATAAATTTTAAATCTATCATTTATATACACATAGTAATTTTTTCTTTACTTATAATATAGTGAAACTAGTTCAAATATATAACTTTGATCAATCTATAACAATCAAATTTCACATTTTTTTCCATATTAAAATTTTTATTTAATTAATAAACTTTAAAGTTGTAAAAATCATTGAATGTTATTGTTATTATTTGTATTTCATATATCTTAGTATGATATTAATCATTTTACATATTTTTTTCTTTACTATATTTTTAACTCATCATTTTAATTTTGATTTTGAATTAAAAAAATAAAATCTCATTGCAAATAATATCAATTGGTAGTATCAAGTACCAACATCCAAAGTATTTTTTAAAACTTTAATCATGTAGGTCAAACTCTCCTTGAAACCTACGATCCTAAATGAATTTGTAGTAAGTCTACAAGCTTAATGAAAAAACAAAAAAAAAGCTTTTAGATTCAATTGAATATCATAAACCTTTTGATAAATAAAATTTCATGTTCAACTTCTCTCTGTTATTTTTAGTATAACATAAAAAGCATGTATTTTTTTATATTAAAAAATGAACATATATATTTTTTTATCACATAAAAAAACATATATTTTTTAAAATGAAGTAAAAAATTCAAGCCATGTGAATAAATAATAGATAATTTAAAAATGAGTTTGAACTTTTATCCAATTTGTAACAAAGGTGTATTCCACTCACCTAGTTTATCAATTGTTTACGATCGTATCACTCATTTAAATTAATACTGATTTAATTATATGATATAATTTTATTTTATATATACAATTTTATTTTTAACGTTTTCTTACAATAAAAACAAACATATATTTTTTAATATTATTTGAAAATAAATCCATATTTTTTATTAAAAAATTAAAAATCAAATCAAATCAAATAATTAAATTATTTATCAAAAATTAATTAATAGATTTAGTTGCATTTATCATCTCATTCATTTGAGAAAGAAAAATCACCCTCTGAAAAGACGAAGAAATATCTTTGACCCTACTATTTAGACTTCCATACTTTCAAAAGATAAGATAGGATTTAGTCATACGGCGAATAACATCTAGGTGTATTACAAATTATGTGATTGTAGTCAATTCATTATATAACTTATTAAAGGTGCAAGTAGTGGTGAACTTAGGATTTAAACGGAAAAAACATATATATTTAAAAAATAATATTATTTATTTTTTAATTAAAAAAAAATATATAAATAATTTTAATGTAAATATATTAAAATTTAAACAGCATATAATTTTATTTATACATATAATTTATTTATAGAGTTGTATTTATGAGAGGAAACTATTAAGTGAACCACAACTTCTTTGTAAATTTTATATGCTGAGCTAGATGCGTACAATGGTCAATCACCGAACTATTAAGTTGGCGGGTTGAGCCTAAATTAGGATTGGAGAGGGGTTTATCTATTTTGAGTCTGTAATTTCAAAAAAATAAGATAAAGAGTAAAAATTATGGTGCAAGATATGACATAATTAGGTAGAGAAATAGGTAACTTTCTTATTTTTTGTTAAAATGTTTTTATGTCATATACTCCGGGGACGGATCAATTCACATATGAGGAGTGATACGTATCCCATTTTAACTTTAAATAAATAATTTTTAAATATAATATTTATAAAATTATAGATAAATTAATTATAGAGAATTTTAAGTGTGAAAGAATTAAAGATTGACTTTGGAATAAATAATATGATACTTTCTATTATTTATATTATTGATTGTTATTTTAAAAAAATAGTATGTAATTATGTTTTAAATAAAAAATAGTGTATTTATTTTTAATTTTATTGATCTAAATTATTACATTAATAATTGTTCAGAATTGATGTATAATTTCTTATTTAAGTGATATATCTTTCATCTCACTCGTATGCACTACGAACCTATCGATTTTTTTGAAAAGAAGATATATAGTATAATTTAAAACTAAATCGAATATATACTATTTTATATAGGTTATTTGATTTAGTGTAAGTCTTAAAATTTTAAAAATTGATGTATAATTTGTTAGAAATTTTTATTTTTCAAAATCGAAAAAACCGAACTAATATATTTTTAAAATACATTTTAATAGAAATAAAAAATTATAATTTAGATTTTCTTAAAGTTATGAGATCAATTAGACCCAACTTAAAAATAATTTTACTAAACTATTTATTTGTGTAAATAAATAATATGACTAATTACATCCCCACATTTGTTAAAAATTATTAAATATTTCATTTTTTTCCTTCTAAAATGTTAGTTTTATGTCTTCGTCATTCTCAATATGACTAGTTTGTCGAATGTGGGCATACTTTTCGTGTGGTTCTCATTCTATTAACCAATATTGATGTGAAACAAATATCTTAAAAACGTACTTCTCCTTTTTCTTTCTAAATTACAAGCATTCATGAAATTTTTCTTTCTCCCTTACAACATCAACCTAATTTGATACATATGGCCTTCTAATTAATAATAATATCACATAACATAGAGATGGTGTGGTATAATGGTGTCCACTAGTTTGGTTTGGGGAAATAAATTTTAATCGGACTAGACCGTTTGAAACAGTTTTAATTAATACAAATTAGACAGGACCGTTTGATTTATAAAACTGTTCGGTCCAATATAGCCTGATTCGGTTTAGTTTGATTTTTGGACACCTCTAATGAGAAATAATATGAAAATTTTAATATATTATTAAACTAGTCCAACCGGTTTAAAAATTAATACAAATCAGACTGAACCGTTTGAAAAACGATTTTAATTAATACAAACCGGACTGGACTAGACCGTTTGATTTATAAAACCGTTCGATCCGGTCCGGTTTTCCGGTTTGGTCCGATCCGGACCGGTTTATGGACACCCCTAGTGTGGTATAAAATAATTGTTTGTTATTTTTTTTAATAGCTTAAATTTTTGACAAGATTAAATTTACAATAAATTCTAACAATTATATCATTTATTTTAATTTCATTATTCAAATAAATTAACATTGTAATAGTATTATTATTTTTATTAAATTAAATTATTATTATTATTTTTATTCTCATTATATGTTCATTGTTAAAACTAAACATAACCTAAATGTAGTGAAGTTTACATTAGAACTCTCGGTCATTCAACATTACAAATGATAAACTTTTATGGGGCATCTCTTATGATATTTATACAAAAAAGAGACCAAACCTTGCTTTCTCTTGTAACATATCAACAATGATTGAGATAGACATCTACAAATGGTTGCACCTTTAAGCAATGGTGCTGAAAATTAAAGACAAATGTTTTTCCAGAGTGTTAGTTTTCTGAATCTTCATCTACAAATAGTTAGTTTTATGAGTCTTCATCGTTCTCTATGACTAGTTTGTCTTGTTATAGTTGGCATACTTTTCTTACCATTTCCATTATATTTATCATTGATGTGCATCAAATATCCTAAAAGATTTGGTTCTTTTCTTTCTTTATAAATTAAGAGCTTTCACCAAATTATTCTTTCTCTTTTGTAACATCAACATAATTTGATAGATATGTTTACCTTCTAATTAATAGTTATGCATATAATATAGAAATAGATGTGTTATTCATTATTTTATAGTATATTTTATACCAATTACTACCATATCACCACTTATTCTAATTTCAATAAATAATTTCTCTATAGAGATAAATTGAAATGTCTTTTGCTCTTGCTTATAAAATCAATAGTCAACTAAAAAAATTGAGCAAAATAAATTCAAAGAAGCTTGCGTGATATTAATGGTGTCAAATAAGCAAGTTTACGCAACTTATTTAATGTCGATACAATGAGTTGAGTTTAAAAGACCCAATTCACCTAGCTCTTGAGCTCAAATAAGCTAGCTCACCTAACTCAAGGTGAGTTTATTTAGTAAAATGTCTCTGTCAATGATATATTTTTTACTATTATAATAATATGAGTATGAAAAATTACAATTAAAATTTACTATTTTTTTTTTACAAAAATGTAATTAAAAGATAATATTTATTCTAACATTTTTATTTTGAAACAAAATTATAAATATATTTTTATTTTTTGTTTTATTATTTAAAAGGGTAAATATATTTGTTATTAAGTTATTTTAACTCATTTAAAAGTGAGTTGAGTAAAGTTGAGTTGAACTCTACTTATGTAAAATTTAGACGAGATGAGTTGGGCTATAGTTCACCTAAAGTGAGTTGAACCTATGCATGTTGGTCCAACTCAACTCATTTGACATATTTAAATGATACCTTACACTACTCATCTACCTTACTTGACACTAATTAAAGCTAAAATGCATAGATAAGAGAGTAGAATTTTCCCATTTTTTCCACAAAACTTATTAGGACTTTTAGTTCAGTTTGAAATTATTTCTGGTTTATATTCATTTTAATTGCTACTATCAATCAGGACCTCTATCCTAACTATCTATTGTTGCCCTCGCTTACTACCTTTACAATGACTTAGTTCAACACACGAACTCATCTTTCCTGCAAAGTTAGCACCACTCAATGTAGTGCGATCAATGACTAAAGATCAGTAATATGAACAATAAAGAACAATCACTCTCGAGAAATTCACTAAACCACGAACATTTGCAATCAATATTTTGGGAACACTTGACAATCCCAAAAAACAATATTGTCTAAACCACCCAGTAGAATAGTCTTAACCACTCTGAGTCTACAAATTCTATTTCACTCTTATTGAAAATGTATCACAATCCCTAAAATACGCTCAAGATCATTAGTGAATATAGAATTAGAATTTATGGAAAACATTTGGTAGAACTTTTCTATGAATTTTCTATTTATCAAAAACATTAAAGATGAGGTGTTTATAGCCAACAACCAAAATACGTGCCACCTTGTTGGGGTTTGGTGACAGGTCCAACAATGGGTGATGGGAAGACCTTGTCGAGGTGCACAAAAATCTCATATTTTTTTATCCAAAAACACCAAGTAATTTTCATAAATACTTGCACTTGAAGCGAAGTAAAAACGACCACTCAACCTAGCATGCATACTAAGAAACCAAACATGTGATGTGTGGATAACATGCTTTCAATCACAATGTACCTAACTAAGTGCATATATGCATTACTGATCAACAATACCAACCTTACATAAAGAAATATAAAAATACAAATTTGTTTTGCACAAAGGAAGCCAACAAAAACACAAAAGACTATAAGATTTACAAGATTGATACATTAAGTTGAGTTGAAAAAATCCAATTCACCTAGCTTATGAGCTCAAATAAACTAGTTTACCTAACGCATGAGCAGCTTGAGAATTCATCCAACAAAATGTATTATTTAATGATATCATTTTCATAATTACAATAATATTATTATGGAAAATCATAATTGAAAGATACTATTTTTTTTCTACAAAAATATAATAAAAAAATATATTTATTCTAACATTTTTGTTTTCAAACAATATTATAAATATATTTTTAATTTTTTTGTTTTATTTTTTAAAAAGTAAGCTGAGCCGAGTTGAGTTTGACTTAAATAAAATTTAGATGACACGAGTTAAACCATGGCTCACCTAATAAAGTGAGTTGAACCTATGAAATTTGAATCAACTTAACTTATTTGACACCTCTAAGTACTACCTTGTAATGTTCATCTACCTTCATTGACACTAATTAATTAAAGTTAAAATACATACACAAGGATGAGAAGAATTTTGCCTTTTTTTCACAGAGCTTTTTAGAATTCTTAGGTTCAGTTTGGAATTATTTCTTGTTTATATTCATTGTAATTTCTTTTAAATGGACCATGACACATTTAATGGTGCTTTGAAAATTATGCTAACTATTATTAATGATTTAATGAAAAATTAATAATATGAGTTATATAATAAAATGAATATAATGAAGATATGTGATTAGTTTACACCGTGAAGCTATATACGCACTTTGTACACATTCTTAGAAATTTGCTTTTGAATTTCGTTATGTCTTTTAAATTTTTAGTCATAATACCTTTTAAGTAATTTATACGATAATTTGATTGTTGATGATTGCTCAAATTGTATTGAAATTATACATGACGTTTTAAAGCTCACAAGAATTTACATAGGTTTTATTGTAGAACTCAAGCAAAAATTTGCATGATTTTCTAAAGATCCACGTACATTTTGCAATTGCCCAAAAACTTGAAATTATAGTAGTACGAGTTAATCTAGCTTGTTTAGGTTCAATTCACATTATGAGTTGTAGCTTAGCTTAGCCCAGTTGCTAAGCTACAACTCATCTAAATGTTATGAGCTAAGCTTATCTTAGCCCACTTTTAAATCAGTTAAGTTAAGCATAGTTTAACCTAGTTGTTAAGCTACAACTCTTCTAAATGTTATAAGTTAAGTTTATCTTAGCTCACTTTTAAATCATTTAAGTTAAAAATAAAAATAAAAATATTTACAATTTTATTTAAAAACAAAAATGTTAGTATAATAAATATTATATTTTTTAGAACAAGAGAAAGTAAAAATATATTTTTTAATTTTTTTTATGAACTTGCAAGCCATGATAAACTAGGTAAACTAACTCATAAGTTAAATAAGCTAAATATTTTGAACTCATCTACTCAATAAGTTAAGCTACTAATTTGCAACCACTATGTATTAATATTAAGACAATCACATATTTTTCTTAATATATGAAGGAATCCATAATAAAATTTCACATTATTTCATCATCTAAGTTAAACTTTTAATTTATTTTAGCAATGTAAAGGATCAAAACGCATTATTTCAATGTTGTACATAAAATATATTTAATTTATTAAATAAAATATTTAAAATTTTGTTAAAAAAACTTATTAAATATAATATAATATATAAAAAGACTTTGTGAGAACTCCTGCCTATTATGTAACAATTACTTTAACCCTATCGGCTAGAGCTTAATGGTTTGTGCAGCTGTTAAAAGTGGATATAACGAGTCAACTAAAAATGCAAGAAACACGAAAATTAGAGTTTAACTTTAGAAGTCTTGGTCATTCAGTTTTTCAAATTTTTAACTTGGATGAAGCTACTCTTATGATATAAATGCAAGAAAGAAAGTTCAAAGATATGATCCCAAAGTATGGATTATGCCTTTTCCCTTGTAAAATACAAGCTTCCACGAAGTTGTTCATATGATATTTATAAAAAGAAGGGACGTAAAGTCCCAACCTTGTCTCTTGCTAAAAGACTTGGCGATGACTTATGAATAAAACAAATTTTCTCTTGCTACCATATGGTTCTTAAAATTAGACTTCATTTTTTCTATGACTAGTTTGTCTTATTATACTAGGCATACTTTCTTGTGGTTTACATTCTATTAATCTCTTATGTGATCAAATATTCTAAAAGACTCGGCTGTCTCTTCTTTTTTCTGTTTTTATAAATTACAAGCTTTCACGAAGTTCTTCTTTCTCTTTTGTTACATCAACGTAATTTAATAGATATGTGAACCTTCTAATTAATATAATACATATAACATGAAAATTGATGTGTTATTTAGTGTTATGGAGTATATTTTTAATTAATCATATTGTTTGTTCTCTTTATCAAATATTGAGCATTTGTGTTTTTCAAAAAAATAAAAAAAATAAAATCACTAATCAAATATTTTCCTTTCTTTTTTTTGCCTAAAGTATCATATCATCACTTACTCTAATTACAATGAATAATTTCTATATAGACATAAATTGAAATGTCTTTTGTTATTGCTTTATAAAGTCAATAGTCAAGTAAGAAAAATCGAGCCAAATAGATTCACTTAAGCTTGCGTGACACTAATAATGTCAAATAAGCAGTTATGTGCAACTCATTTAAGATTGATACAATGAGATGAGTGGCAAAAACCTAACTTATGAGTTCAAATAAACTAACTAACATAACTCATGAGCAACTTGTGAGTCACATTAACAAAAATATCTTTGTTAATGATATAATTATCATAATTATAATAATATCATTATGAAAAATCGCAATTAAAACATATTATTTTTTGTTTTTTTTACAAGAAATGTAATTAAAATATAATATTTATTCTAATATTTTTATTTTTAAACAAATTTATAATATATATTTTTATTTTATTTTTTAAAAGAGTAAATGGATAAGTTCATAAATTACTTAGTTTAATTCATTTAAAAGTAAATTGAATTGAGCCGTGGTGAACCTAATTTATATAAAATTTAGATAATACAAATTAAACTATTATACTTTTTTTAAGGTGAACTGAACCAATGAATATTAGACCAACTTAATTCATTTGATACATCTAAGTGCTACCTTATAGTGTTCATCTACTTTACTTGGCTCTAATTAAAGCTAAAATGTATGGATGAAAATGAGAAGAATTTTGTCATCTATTTTACTTGACTCTAATTAAAGTTAAAATGTATGGATGAAAATGAGAAGAATTTTGTCATCTATTTTACTTGGCTCTAATTAAAGCTATAATGTATGGATGAAAATGAGAAGTTTTTTGTCATTTTTCACAAAAATGATTACGATTTTTAGGTTCATTTTGAAACTATTTCTTGTTTATATTCATTATAATTGCTTTCAAAAGGACCATAAGACATTAAATGATGTTTTGAAATTTTAGGAATTATTTTTAGTGCTTTAATGAAAATTAATAATACAAGTTTCATTTCTAAATATTTATTAATGACTAGTAAAGTTGTAATATTACAAAAAGTTGTTATAGTGTGTAACTAATATAATTAATGATGAATTAATTGAAACCTTGCTATTTCATATTGCAAAAATGAACTCTTAAAGGGTTATTGTCTTTTAATTTGCATTTTCATTTAAACTGATCTCAGAGGAATCAAACTCCAAAATGTGGAACAACTCTTTAACGTATGAGATATATTCTCAACATTCTTTGATGGGTTGTTTTGTTGTGAAGAATACAATAATAGCTGGAGTGGAACCAACTAGTCGAACCACGTTAACATGAAGAATCCTTCAGTAGATACCTCATTGATGAAATCTTGGTCATTAGACTTGAATGTACTCAGGATCTTGATGGTGAAAAAGCTACCACTACTTAATTTTTCCTTAAAAATTGGGTATAGAGCAATTATGTTCCAAAAGAATATACTGCAACAATCAATAAATTCTAGGGAGTAATATTTTGAAAGAACAAGCCCCACTGCACCAGCATGTAAATATGTAATAACTACTTCCATTTCTCAATTTAGGAAGAATTTATTTATTTTATATGCGAAATTTTTTGTAAGAATGTAGAGGAAACTCACCTTCAAAACCCATAATATGACCTATGAGTACCGCTGTATCATATAAAGAAATAAACATAGTAAGAAGAACCTTACTGCAGGGTCGTGTAGCGAATTTGAGATGTTTACATTTCGAGATACCAAATGAGGCAACCCTCCTTCACTTCTAGACCAAGAATACCAGGAGAACGGGAAATAAGAAAACTTCACTAAATTCAAACAGTATTATTTAAAATTTTAAAATAACTCTTTATATTACCTATCTCATCTAGTCAGTACATTATAGTTACATTTTCAAATTGCATCAAATATCAATAAACTCTTTTTTCTTCCTTTTTCTTTATTTCTTTTTTTTTCTCGTCTGATATTTCTTTTTGTTTTTCTCTTCTTCTCAATTTTTTTTATAACCAAAGAGATACAAGATTGTATTATCAACCTTTCATCATTTTTATTCAAAATTAACTTCATACAACCCCCAACCTATTATTTTCAATATTCTTTTGGGTTGATTCATTTTTTTTTTTTTTGAAATTTTAGTACATTCTTCTTAGAGATTTCGTATTAAACATGTGTTTATTTTAAGTCATCTTTGAAAATAGAAGGGTAAAATAAATTTTTTTTTTTTGCTCATAAAAGGGTAAGTTATAGCATGTTAAAGAAAAAAAAGTTCTATAATTCATATAAGTTTAAAAGTGATATTAGTGATAAATATACAAGTAGTTAGCATGAAAAGAAATAGACGGTCTTTTAATGACGTAAATCATTTTCTAATGATTGTATATTCTATAATTTCATCTAGAGTTTATTTTAAAATAAGTTTTAGAGTTTGTTGAGATCTCAAGTATGTCTATGAAACATTTACATATACAATTATAAATGCTCAGATTAATTGGTCATTCTTACTACCAACCAATAGAGTTTCAAACTAAGTTCAATTCACTTTTAAATCAATTGGATTAAAACTTATATGTGAAAGAGTTAATGAAATTGAAAATTATAAAGAAAATCAAAAGATTCACAAACATTATAATAATCGATTATTATTGCAAGAATAAAAGAAAAAAATCAAAAATATTCTAAATATGTACTACATTAGTATACTTAAAAAAATTACAATTCATAAAATGTGATAAAGTCACCCTCTTTTTTACTTGCTTTTATAATTTATAATATGTTCAATATTTTGAGAATTTTAATACTTTTCACATTTTTTGTCCTAATTTTAAATGTAATAAATTGAATATTAATAGATATATTGCAGAGTAGCAAAATGATATCAAAGTAAGTCTTTACTTTATGTTTTAGTTTAAAATGTGTTGTAGAGTCATGCATTAAAGTATACAGTCATTTTGATAAATTTGAAATTTAAGTAGTCTAAACGATAAATGAAATTTTATTTAATTAATAAACTTTAAAGTTATACAAATCATTAAATGTTATTATTATTATTTGTAGTTCATATTTCTTAGTATGATATTAATCATTTTACATATATTTTTTTCTTTATCTTATTTTTAACACCTATTTTGATTTTGATTTTGGATTTTTTGTTTTATGTATTTTTGACCTTTTGTTTTGATAAATTCATGAAACTAAGAGAAGTAAAATCTCATAAATCTAAAACAAAAAACCAAATAACTATATATTAAATTCTTTGTTTTTATAAATTAAACTTTTATCTATCATTTAAATTAATTATATTATATTATATTATATTATGATTAAATATTACAATATTTTATGTGTCCTATATGCTACTGCAGTAGCCTTTGGCATAGTCTTTTTAGTTTGCAACAAGCTACCTTAGATATTGGGTGTATCTGAGATTTGTATGCAACCTCTCTCTTGAAATATTTGGGCTAATATCTGAGTTTATATTAAAAGTCTTTAAATGTGGTCGAGTTTACATTAAAAGTCTTGATCATTTAGCTTTATAAATTACAAACTTTGATGAAGCTATTTCAATGATATTGATGCAAAGAAGCGACTGAAACCTTGCTTGCTCTTGTAACATCTAGATAGTGATTTAGATATCTAAAAATGGTTGAAACTTCAACCCATGGTGCTCAAATGTGATTTTATTCAACAGATGTTAAACTTAAACAAATGGCCATACCTTTCTTATAATTTCTATTCTATTGCATATTAATTATTGATGTTAAATACAAGCTTCCACTTGTTTCCCTTGAATAATCAACAGAATTTTCTAAATATGTCATATGTGGACCTCCTCATAATGACATATATGATAGAGATGACATAATAAATGGCCTTTATAAAGTCTAATAATCAACTAATAAAATAATTAGCAAATCTATCTTTTTATAATCTTATAATTATTATAAAAATGTGATTTTATAATTTCATATCCAAATAATTATTTTAATTTTATAAATAATATTATATTTTAATTGATAAATTCTTTTATAAATATCAATATATTTTTATATAATAATTATTATATTTTTTTGATTTGTTTTTAATGTTATGAGTTCAATTACACCTAACTTAAAAATTATTGTACTAAACTAGTTATTTGTGTAAATAAATAATTTAACTAATTACGTTCTCACATTTGTTAAAAATTATTAAATATTTCATCCTTTTTTTTCTTTCTAAAATGTTAGTTTTATGTCTTCGTCATTTTGATTATGACTAGTTTGTCTCAGTAGGCATACTTTTCGTGTGGTTCTCATTCTATTAACCAATATTGATGTGAAACAAATATTTTAAAGACTTTTTTCCTTTTTCTTTCTAAATTACATATGGGACTTTTAATTAATAATAATAGCACATAACATAGAGATGGGGTGGTATATATAAAATAATTATTTGTTATTCTTTTAATAGCTTAAATTTTTAACATGATTAAGTTTATAATAAATTTTAACAATTATATTATTTATTTTAATTTCACTATTTAAATAAATTAAAATTATAATAGTACTATTATTTTTATTAAATTAAATTTATATTACTATTTTTATTCTCATTATATTTTTATTGTTAAAACTAAACATAAATTAAATGCAATGAAGTTTATATTAGAACTCTTGATCATTCGGTGTTACAAATGATAAACTTTTACGAGGTATCTCTTATGATATTTATATATAAAAAAAAGATCAAACCTTGCTTTCTCTTATAACATATCAATAATAAGTTCAATGTTTTGAAAATTTTAATACTTTTCACATTTTTTGTCCTAATTTTAAATGTAATAAATTGAATATTAATAGGTATATTGCTGAGGAGCAAAATAATACCAAAGTAAGTCTTTAATTTATGTTTTAGTTTAAAATCTGTCGTAGAGTCATGCATTAAAATATATAGTCGTTTTGATAAATTTAAAATTTAAATAGTCTAAGTGATAAATGAAATTTTATTTAATTAAAAAACTTTAAAGTTATAAAAATCATTAAATGTTATTGTTATTATTTGTAGTTCATATGCCTTAGTATGATATTAATCATTTTACATATTTTTTCTTTACCTTATTTTTAATACCCTATTTTGATTTTGATTTTGGATTTTTTATTTTATGTATTTTTGACCTTTTGTTTTGATAAATTCATGAAACTGAGAGAAGTAAAATCTCATAAATCTAAAACAAAAAACCAAATAACTATATATTAAATTTTATGTTTTTATAAATTAAATTTTTATATGTCATTTAAATTAATTATATTATATTATATTATATTATGATTAAATATTACAATCTTTTATGTGTCCTATATGCTAATGTGGTAGCCTTTGGCATAGTCTTTTTAGTTTGCAACAAGCTACCTTAGATATTGGTGTATCTGAGATTTGTATGCAACTTCTCTCTTGAAATATTTAGGCTAATATCTTGAATTTACATTAAAAGTCTTTAAATGTGGTCGAATTTACATTAAAAGTATTGATCATTTAGCTTTATAAATTATAAACTTTGATGAAGGCGTTTCAATGATATTGATGCAAAGAAGTGACCGTAACCTTGCTTGTTCTTCTAACATCTACATAGTGATTGAGAGATCTACAAATGGTTGAAACTTCAAACCCATGGTGCTAAGTCTCCGTCACTTACTATATGACTGGCGTACCTTTCTTATAATTTATATTCTATTACATATTAATTATTGATGTTAAATAAATATCCCAAAGACTTGGCTCTTTTTTCTTTTCTTTTTTAATTACGAGCTTCCACAAAATTTTCTAAATATGTCATATGTGGACCTCCTCATAATGACATATATAATAGAGATGACATAATAAATGGCGTTTATAAAGTCTAAGAATCAACTAATAAAATAATCAGCAAAATAGATTTAGTTAAGGTTAGGTGCTATCTACCTTTTTATAATCTTATAATTATTATAAAAATGTGATTTTATAATTTCATATCCAAATAATTATTTTAATTTTATAAATAATATTATATTTTAATTGATAAAATTTATTATAAATATTAATATATTTTTATATAATAATTATAAATTAATTTTAATTTATTTATTTTCCAAATTATATTTAATATAAAAATAATTAATTATATATTAATTAGGAAAAATACAATGAAAAATTAAAAAATTCGTAAAATAATTGATTATAAGTAAATAAATTTAAAAAATTTAAATTTTCTTTTGGTAAAATTTTTAAATAAATGTTCAGTTTTGATTAACCATAATTTTAATTAACTACAGTTTCGATTTTACAATAATTATTCTCACTCTACTCTTTATGAATTGTGGTTATTTTTGAAAAAAAAATTAACGATAATTATATTTGTAATTATTTATAATTAAAATATGAATCACTACAAATAACAATTAATAAAAGAAAATACATATTGGTACAAGATGTGACACTATCAATGAAATAAGATTATCTTAAATGAATTGTGTGTCACAATCTATGACACATAACGTAAAAATTTTAAAATCTATAAAAATTATGAGTTTTTTAATTACAAAAGATTAATAGATATCCACAATCTTTATAAATTTTATTATAATATCGTATTTAATCAATATGTAATATTATTCTTAATATCTCATACTATGTTAAAGTTTATAAGAATTATAGGACTTTCAATCCTAAAAGATTAACCTAATGAATAAAAATAATCAAAATCTTTATATCAATCTTTATAAATTTTATTATAATATCATACTTAATCAATATGTAATATTATTCTTAATATCTCACACTATGTTAAAGTTTATAAGAATTATAGGCCTTTTAATCCTAAAAGATTAACCCAATGAATAAAAATACTCAAAATCTTTATAAATTTTATTATTACATTGTATTTAATTAATATGAAATACTATCCTTAGTATAAGGATGAAAAAGCCTAAATTATTTCTTGAATTTCTATCAAAGGTGTTGCGAGCTTTATTTTTCTATATATTAATTAGGGATGAGAAACCGATCAAAACTATCTATTTTTGGTCAATCATAATCTGATCCAAACTTAAAAGATTTGAAGATTTTCAACCAGAATCTGATTCGATGATATAATCGATCTGAATCAACTCGAATCCAAACAGATTAAATGTTTTCAAATCAGATAAGCTCAGATTAATATTAAAATTTATTTATGAATTATTATCATATATAAAACACGATATACAAAAATTTAAATTTTAAATTAATATTTTTATAACAAATATTACTATTTATAATCACAACTAAAAAAATTAAAAGAATAAAAAGTATGTATGTACAATTATTAAATTATTATAAATATTTTTATTTATTTTTAAGCTAAAATAATAATATAATATGCATAATATTTAAATATAATATATTATAAAATAAAATATATATTTATTTATAATTTTATAGTAATTTGATCCAAATATAGTAGATTATAAAATATGTCAATTTGAATCCAATCTGAATCGAAACGAATTGTATAATTTTCAATTCAAATCCGATCCTACTATAAAATTAATTAATATAATATGATCTAAATCTGAATCAGATTTTTTAATTTAAGTAAATTGGTCGAATTGTTTTTTTATTCTTAATATTAATGTCTTATGTATATTCAATTTTTTCCCGCTTTGTTACACATTTACAGAAATACTCAGTTAATAATAAGGAGATTTAATATTAGTTTTTGTATATGTATCGATTATTTAAATTTAATAAATATATAATAATATTAATATTAAAATAAATATTATTATTATTTAAATTTTTTTTATTTTATAAAATAAAAGAAAATAAAAAAATAAGTATTTAAATATAAATTTTAAGTTATTTTTATTATAATTGAAAAATTGATGTTAGATTTGCATAAATACTGTTAAAACAAATGCTTAATTAATTTGCTACTTTAATTATGAATAAATATATAATAGTAATTATTTTATGAGTAATAGAATTCAAATATAATATAAACATGAGTGATTTATCACGATATTTATAATAATTGTAAAAGTTTATTTAATAAATAAGTATTGAGAAATTAATGTTAAAATGTTTTAGAAGGTGGTTTATAGAAATATTCTTAAAGTAAATATTTAATTAATTTCTTACTTTAGTGATAAATAAATATATAATAGTAATTATTTTATGAGAAATAGAATCCAAACATAATATAAACATGAGTGATTTACTACAATATTAACAATAATTGTATAAATTTATTTAATAAATAAGTTAAATATAACGTAACAAATTTATTCAATTAATATTTTTATTATATAAGAAGTTAATCATACATAGTAAATATGTCATCCATACGGGTCCAACACATCCCATTCTTCTTCACACACCACTTCAATCTAAGTAATTCCATTTCAATACTTTCATTTTGTTCTTTAACTTTTATTTTATTTATGATAGTTATTAATTTTTATATGGTTTAATTTTGTATTTAAGAACATATTATTAATTTTTTTCCTAAATATTTATTTTTTTATTCGTTTATTTTGTATATAAATTTTTTTCCTAAATATTTATATATATACTATAAATAAATTATATGTTATAGTTAGTTTAAAATAGTTAATTTAAATGTGATTGATATAATTTATGAAAAAGAGTATGTAAAAATATTCATATATTTTTTATTATTATTATTTCTAAGTTATAATTTATATCATATGAACATGTGTTATATGTGTGTTATATGTTATATTTAGTTGAAATTTATCAAATGTTGGTTTATGTTTCAAGTGTACCTAAAATTTTCTATAATTTGTTCATATGTTTATAATGTAGAAATTGATAAATTTTATATGCTTAAATGTAGATATTCAAATGAATTTTTAAGTATGTTAAAGAGTTTCTTAGAAGTAGTTTAAAAAATACAATCAATCCAAATGATGTTCCATGTATATACATGAAATGTGTTAACATTTAAAAACAAAAAATAGATGTCATAAAAGAGCATGTTTTTGAAAACGTGATTGACTAAGGTTATAAAAATAAGATATTTCATGCTAAGACTATTCATAAGGTAAATGTTAGTCCATAAGAGACAATGTTTTACGAAATATTTATTAACACTAATTATATGGATGAGGTTATGGAGATAACTCATACTAGAGAAGACGAATTCAACAAAGATCGTAATAAATTCAATTTTTTTGAAATATGTAGAGAAGTTGCTTTACTATGATTGTAAAGACTTTACTAGAATGTATGTGATAATAAGTTTGTGAAACATAAATGCTTCAACCAAATATTGAGGTTGTTTGGGAAAATACTTCCTTTTCTTCATATAAGAGAAGTGAATTGTTCTATCATGTCTTTCTAGTTTAGGTATGATTTTTTCACTTTTTATTATTTTATGATTCATAAATATGTTATAATTATTTGATCAAAATTTCTATCAAAGATATATTATACACAATATATCATCTCATACCTATAGTTTTATAGATCCTAACTATAATGATAATATCTTGGTAGATGGTTGTAAGGAAAGAGCCTTGACAATTTTAACGATATGTTAGATGAACGAGAAGATCGTATTAAATGGCTAATACCATATCCATTGGAGTATATCTAAACATTTCAAGATATTTTTTTAAATAGACGAATATAGCTTAATATTAAAGTACTTTATATTTTAAGTCTAATGTTATTTAATTTTAAAATTAAGTGAACATCACATTGGATGCTAGTGGCTTTTGAACCACTTTGGCATTGGTATTACTTTTTAAATCCATTGACATGTTTATGTAAGTATTATTTCATTTATCATTCAATTATTTTTTAATAAATTTATTTTCATAATTGATTGATCATTGTTACTTTAATTCATAATAGCTTATATCAACAATATTAAAGACATCACCATTACCCCATATAATAACCCAATATGTATAGATCCAAAACATTTTGGTAATCATAACATGACAAAATTTATTATTTAATATTAGTTATACTAAATACTTTTGATTATAATTTATATTAAGCAACCATACAACATCTTATATAGTTTTTAAGTTGATGAAATTTATAAAAGAAGTTTTTATCAAGATTAATGCATCAATTATTGATATGATATGTAATCATAATTTTATATTAATTATAAGTTTTATTTTTTTATGTTAAATTTTTTAACACATTGTAATATTTTGTTAGTGTCTTATAGTTCCAAGTAATATAGCATACAATTAAGCCAATTTGATGAAATAAAGGATGAACGATGACATCATTCTTGCCAATATTCGATAGAGGTCCAAATAAATATAGTATAGCACATTGTAGAATGTTAAAATGTATTCAAACTAATTAAGTTTAAGGCATTCAAATTAATACTTATTAGTTCAATGTTTTGATTTTCATTTGATAGATTAGATTTATTTTAAATATAAATGTGTTACTTTGAATATTTTTATAATAAATTTGAGTATTATTAGTTGCAGTTTTTGCGGTTATTTTTTTATATTAAAAATGTAAGTTGGGCAACACAAAAGCATCCAAACTTTATCCTAAAAAATTAATATTTTTTCCTTTTTAAAAAAACAACCATCACAATTTTAAAAATTTACAAAAATAACTTATGTTTGTTTTTAAAATAAAAATTTAGTTTGTTTTTAAAAAAGTAAGGAAATAAAATTTTCGGTTCAAAAAATGGGCGAAAAAGTTTTTTATCTTTTCTTATTTCTTCAGTTTTCTTATGCGGGTGAAAACTTTCATTTTGACCGATTAAAAACTAACAAAATCAATCTTTTTTGTTGTAGTGGTCGACATTCTTTTTTTTTTAATTTGTTAGCTTTTCTTATGTGCCAATAAATATTAAATTGTCTTATTTCTTACTTGATAATTGTATTATATATTAATTTTACATATATTCTTAGATAATTATTTTAATCAATATTAAGAATGACAATATATATAAATCATGTTTATCCTTTTAATGAACAGGTAGGTTCGCTAATCTATGTATGGGTAGATTATATTGATATTGAATTAATAACTTTTCACATTGAGATAATGTCATATATATCTTAAAAGTATTAATTAAGTTAGATCAAGTTATGTATCTTGTGTTATATAGAACTAACTTCTTAACTAAAATAAAAATATCAATTAAATAATTTTATATGTGTTTTCATGTTATATTTGACTTATTTATTAAATAAAGTTATATAAATTTTATTAATATTATGTTAAATCACTTTTATTTATATTATGTTTAGATTATTTTACTCACAAAATAGTTCTTATTATAAATTATTCTTAAATAAAAATTAATTATTTATTTATTTTAAAAGTATTCATCCAAAACACATTTATGAAATTTTTTAACATTAATTTTTCATCTTGTTGTAATAAAAGCAAAAAAAAAATTATATTTAAAATCTTTATTTTAAAATAATAATTATTACTCGATAATTAATAATATTATATAATTACCAAAATTTGAGCTAGATCCCATCCAAAAACTAGTATTGGGGTAATTATTATATTATTATATTAATTAATTTTTATAATAAATTTATTATAAATAAAATTCTTATATATATAGATTTAATATAAAGTTATAAGTTGGCGGGGGATTGTGGGAACAATATGCATGTCCATGTATAACAATATGCAATAAATAGAGATTTCGATATGTAATTGGCACCGGCCATTGATATTCATTTTTTTCAAAGTTTTATTTGATAGAGATTTATGAATTTTGCATAACTATACTGTAATACATAAATCTTAGATTTATCATGATCTTCTAGTGAATTTTTAATCTTTCATTCTAAATTACGTTAGGTCATAGCCATGATCTTCCAAAGAGACACAATCATCGGTGATCACTAAAAGTCTTTAAATCTCCAAGTAATCCCTCTCAAGTCCGATAGAGTGAACAAGAGAGGCGGCAGCGACAACGTTCTGTCCTGTACCAAAAGATATTTTCTTATTGGATCCTTAACAAATTCAAATTTTGAATTCAGAACTTACTTATATGGAAATTTCCTTATTTAATATTTCTTTATTAGATACTTAGCAGATTCAAATTTTGAATTCAAAACTTGGGTAAGTGGGAATTTCTTTATTAGATCCTTAGCAGGTTCAAATTTTGAATTCAGAATTTACCTATATGAAAATTTCTTTATTTAATATTTCCTTATTGGATCCTTAGTATATTCAAAATTTGAATTCATAACTTGCTTATATGGTTATTTCGTTATTTACAGTACATTACCATATTTAATTGTGTTCTTTAGGGACCAATAGCATAACTGTATTATTTATACACTTTATATAATTTAGATCATCACTAAATCATAAAGTTATTAATACGTATTTTATACATTAAAGACCCCACTTCTTATGACACATATTGAACTCGATAAATAATACTTAATTTAATCACTTCATAACGGGTCTAATTAGATATTTGACAATTTATTATTCAATATATATTTATATCACATATAAGCCCATATATGTTGTAATTAATTGAAATTAATTCCAACATTATTTGTATAGGTATTCAAGTAATATATAACAGATATATTGTGTGTTTAAGTCCAATTGTTTATTAGTCGAGTTTGATCCACTGGTTTATTAAGTTTGATGAATTATGAGAGTACAATGTAAAATAATATTGATTTATATTTGTATAATTAAAGAGTTATGTATCAATTGAATATCATAAATCATTTTATAAATAAAATTTCATGTTCAACCTCCCTCCATTTTGTACACATTATTTTTAATATAATATAAAAAACATGTTTTTTTTATATTCATAAATGCACATATATATTTTTTATATATAACATAAAAACAAATATTTTTTAAAATAAAGTTAAAAATTCAAGCGCATGAATAAATAAATAATTTAAAAATCAGTTTAAACTTTTATTAAATTTGTAATGAAAGATGCATTCTACTCACCTAGTTTAATGTTCACATAAGGACTTTGCATTTCATATTAAACACTAGAAAATTTGTTCTGTGAATTCGCCCTTTAATCATGTAGGTTAAATCCCCATCTCATATTAGATTTTATTTTATATAATGATTTCTAATTAAGTTATATTAATTATTTTATAATTTAAATTTATTTTGTCAATATTTTATTCTTTTATAAAATAATATATTTATTAAGTATAATATTATGATAGAATTTATAAAGAGTGTAGTTGTCTTCACCCATTGGGTTAACCTTTTGGGATTAAAAGGTTAATAATTCTTGTAGACTTTAATATGGTATCAAAGATTCAATTGATTGGGTTAAACTTTTGGGATTAGAAGTGTTAGTTCTATGTCTTCTTCATTTTCTATATGATTAGTTTGTCTTAGTGAGCATACTTTTTGTGTGATTCTCATTCTATTAACCAATAATTATGTGAAACAAATATAGTAAAGACTTAGTTCTACTTTTTCTTTATAAATTATAAGTTTTTATGAAGTTGTTCTTTCTCTCTTTCAACATCAACATAATTTGATACATATGCGGGCATTCTAATTAATAATAATGACATATAATATAGAGATGGAGGTGGTATAAAATAATTGTTTGTTATTCTTGTAATAGCTTAGATTTTTGACGGGATTAACTTAACTACATATTCTAAAGTTATATCATTTGTTTTAATCTCATTATTCAAACAAATTAACATTGTAATAGTACTATTATTTTTATTAAATTCAATTCATATTATTATTTTTATTCTAATTATATTTTTATTATTCAAATTAAACATGACTTAAATGTACTTAAGTTTAGGTTAGATTTCTTGATCATTCAGCATTAGAAATTACAAACTTTAACGAGACATCTCTTATGATATTTATACAAAAAAGGGACCAAACCTTGCTTTCTCTTGTAACATATCAAAAATCATTGAGATAGACATCTACAAATGGTTGCAACTTAAAGCTATGGTGTTGAAAATTAAAGAAATATTTTTCTCAGTCTTCATCATTTTCTATGACTAGTTTGTCTTGATGTAGTTGGCATATTTTTCTTATGGTTTTTATTATATTTATTATTGTTGTGCATCAAATATCTTAAAGATTTGATTCTCCTTTTTTTATTTATAAATTACATGTTTTCATCAAGTTGTTCTTTATCCACTACTACATAAATAGGCATAAAAGTCGGTTTTTAACCGACTTTAAACAAATTTAAAGTCGGTTCTCTGAACCGACTTTAAATTCAGAGACTTAAAATGTAAAGTCGGTTCACGGCCTGAACCGAATTTACGTGTAGAGTCGGTTCACGGCTTGAACTGACTTTACGTGTAGAGTCGGTTCAGGGCATGAACCGAATGTACGTGTAGAGTCGGTTTATGCCGTGAACTGAATTTATGTGTAGAGTCGGTTCATGGCATGAACAGACTTTACATGTAGAGTCGGTTCATGCCGTGAATCTACTTTATGTGTAGAGTCGGTTCAGGGCATGTGCAAGCCATTGTAAACTTTCTGATATTTTATGATTGGGTTTCTTGAGTTCATCTCGAATCTATGTATACAAAAACACGAAATGTGTTTAGAGCAAAGTTTTAAAACATTGAATATATATAGGAAGATACATGCATGATTTTTTGTTTGTGACACTTACGTGGTTGCGAAACCAATTAATAAGCTCTCGCTTATGTTCATCATACAACCATTTTTCTCCTTTTTTTTTATAACGAGGATCGATCTTCAATAAGTTTAAATGCATCCTGTAACGTTATTAAATATATATTAAGTTATATATCATCATTAATAGTTAAATAAAAGATGAAACAATGAACATCACTTACTCTATGTACGGTTGTGCCTCGTTATTATTTACCAAAATGATTCGGTGTGCTTTTTCCCATCGAGTGCGATCAATAAATAATTTCTTACTTCCACCAAGCATAGGGTTACCTACTTGGATCATGTGACGTTCTAAGAACAACTTGTGCGTAGGATTCCCAATTTCAGTGCAACCACTAAAGTATTCAGAACAAAACTCAATGGCCTCTTCAGCAATGTAGCATTCCACCATGCATTCTTCAGGTCTATATCTATTATTTACATATCCTTTAAGGACTTGTATATATCTCTCAAAAGGATACATCCATCTTAAGTAAGTAGGACCACATAATTGAACCTCTCGAACTAAATGAACACATAAGTGAATCATTATATCGAAGAAAGAAGGAGGAAAATATTTTTCAATTAGACACAAAGTTTCTACAATTTCTTTCTGTAAAGAATTGAACTCGCCAATTGATATAGATTTCTTGCATATTGTATTGAAGAATGAACAAAGCCGAATTATTGATATTCGAACATGTTTTGGAAGAATTGATCTAATAGCAACTGGTAATAACTGTTGCATTAAGATATGACAGTCATGTGATTTCAATCCATATAGTCTCTTATCGGTGATAGACACAAAATTTCTTAAGTTGGATGAGTAACCATCAGGAACTTTCACACCTTCCAAACATTTACAAAACACATCCTTCTCTTTTGTTGACATTGCATATGATGCTGGTGGCAAGTATGTTCGATTCTTATCATTTTCCACCCTTGGTTCCAATTCAGGTCGTATGCCTAGTTTCTTTAAATCCAATCTTGCTTTAATGCCATCCTTTGTTTTTCCAGGTATATTAAGTAAAGTGCCAATCAAGCTTTCACATACATTCTTCTCAATGTGCATGACATCTAAGATGTGACGAATGTGTAGGTCTTTCCAATAAGGCAATTCCCAAAATATTGATATTTTTTTTCCAACAACCATTCGGTTCAAAATCTTTTTCATTTTCACCAATTTCATTAGTTGACCTCCTTCGTTTCCCAGACTTGGTGTGTTTTTTTTTCATCTTTCCATATCGTTTGAATGTCATCCCATTCAATTGCCTTAATATCTCAATACCTCGCAAAGGTCGAGTTGCATGATCATGATCTTCTTCACCATCAAACAGTTTCTTTTGGTATCTAAACTTGTGTCCAGATGGCAAAAATCTCCTATGTCTTCTATAAGACATCTTTCGTCCGTGAACAAGATACTTTGCAGAAGTTCCATCACTACATATAGGACATCCCTTGTAACCTTTTGTTGCATGTCCTGATAAGTTTCCATAGGTAGGAAAATCATTAATTGTCCATAAAAGGACCCCCTTCAAGTTAAAGTATTCTTCTTTATATGCATCGTAAACATTTACACCATCATTCCACAACGTCTTTAAATCATCTATCAGAGGCTGCAAATATACATCAATATCAACACCGGGTTGTTTCGGTCCTGAGATCAATAATGTTAACATCATGAATTTTCTTTTCATACACAACCAGGGAGGAAGGTTGTATGTTACCATAATTACTGGCCAACAACTATATCTACTACTGAGGTAACTATGTGGATTAATTCCATCAGCAGCAATGGCAAGACGCAGATTGCGCAAATCAGATGAAAATTGAGGAGATAAATTATCTACTACTTTCCAATTTTGAGAATCACAAGGATGACGTAGCACCCCATCATCAGATCGATTATCTGAATGCCAAGTCAACATCTTTGATGTATATTTACTATTGAAAAACCTTTGAAAGCGAGGGATCGGAGGAAAGTACCAAAGAACCTTTGCAGGCATGCCTTTCTTATGTTTTGTACTCTCATTTGTACCATGCTTCCATCTCGATTCTTTACACATAGGACAATCATGTAATGTCTCATATTCTTTTCTATAAAGAATGCAATCATTAGGACAAGCGTGAATCTTATGATATTCCATGCCAAATCGACTAAGAGATTTCTTCACTTCATACATTGAAGATGGCAATTCAATACCCTCAGGAAACATATCGACTAGTAGATTTAGTAATTCTGTGAATCCCTTGTCAGAAAAACCATGTTTTGCCTTGACATTCTACAAATGAACCAATCCTGACATCTTAGTGTATTTTTTGCATTTTGGATACAACGGTTTTTCGGCATCTTCTATAAGTTTATTAAAGGTTTCGGGATCATCCTCGCGTAATTCATCTTCAACACCACGAAACATATTTTCTGTCTGTACATTATGATATGATGTATGTAATCCACCCACATTCTTATTATACTTTTCTCCATGAGTATTATCAATATTTTCTCCATGATAATACCAACATTTATAGCTCAATAGAATACCATTACGGATAAGGTGATACTTAACCTCATCAAATTCATGAAATCACTCATTTTTACATTTAACGCATGGGCATCGAATCATACTACTTCCAGTATTACTAGTTCTACAAGCAAATTCCATGAAACTTTCAACTCCAGAAATATAGTCTTGCTCAATTCTACACTTTGACATCCAAGATTTGTCCATTTTCTATTAATGATATTAATTAAACATATTACTTAATTATGTATTATTATATATAAATTTCCTAATTATTAGAATATATATCAAAACATACATAATGCAAAATAGTTATCATTTTAATCATTTTACAAAACCATTTATATACAAATTAAAAAATAAGCAGTTCATGTTTCATGAATATATATATATAAACCAATCACGCGGTTGATTCTAATTTCTAAGCATGTTACTATATCATAATTACAAAGTAATATTAATTATACGTATAAATAAATTTATCCACGCAAACCCACAAAACATTTCAGATATTATTGAATACATACAAGTAATAAGTCAAACATTATTATTACAAGCAAACAAAAAAACGTAACTAAATCAAAAATTTATACAAAATATAAAACAAATTGATTGAATAATAAGCTAGCTGCATGCATTCTGCATAAACTAAGTCAAACATATTTTTTAGGTGTGGTCAAATAAAGTGGCAGATAATAGACTTACTTTTGTTTTTCAGCAATCTAAATTGTAAATGTATCTTAAGTTGATATATATTTACAGAAGTGCTCTCTGAATGAACTTTTAACAAAAGTGCTTGTGGAACCGCACACGTTGGATATAAAACCAAAAGATATATAATACATTTGAAGTAGTTAATTCAAGTTCTTTAATGTAAAAATGCAAGAAGTTTTTCTTCTGTGATTGTGAATATGAATTGGATTTTGTCAAACCTTAATTAACTGCTTAACTAATTAAAGGTGTACAACAAGTTATTTAACCACACAAAGAAACTGCCCAAGCAAAACCCAAATCGAGATGTTAGGTTTTTAATTAACGAATAAAAATACGCTGTTCCTAATTAACGAATTACATTTACACGCTGATAAAATTAACACAGATTGGATTGATTTTGGATAAGCAAAAACAGAAAATACCCATAAACAGATTTTAATATTTTGCTAAAAAAAAAGAACTGACAAATAATGTGAGAAGAGAAATATAACTTACAAACGGACGTTCAAATGGTGGTTGGAGGTGGCCAGAAATGTAGAACGAAGGTGGCGCACGGTTAAGATTTTGGGAGAAAATGGTTCTGAGTGAGGAAAGGAGAGAGGAAGAAGAAAACTGGAAATCTGAGTACAAAATGAGACGAGAGGGCATATATTACGTGGATAGCGTCGGTTATCCACGTCAACTGACGCTATCCACGTAACGTAGCGTCGGTTGACGTGGTTAACCGATGCTATCCACGTGGATAGCGTCGGTTGACGTGGATAACTGACGCTACGTCAAGTGGATAGCGTCGGTTGACGTAGACAACCGACTTTAAATTCATTAAAAGTCGGTTTTTTCCAAAAACTGACTTTACACATCGACTTATATACCCCTTTTGTAGTAGTGATCTTTTGTAACATCGACATAATTTGATAGATATGTAGACCTTCTAATTAATAATAATGCATATAATATAGAAGTAGATGTGTTATTCATTATTTTAAAGTATATTTTATACTAATTACTACCATATCACCATTTATTCTAATTTCAATGAATAATTTCTCTATATAGATAAATTGAAATGTCTTTTGTTCTTACTTTATAAAATCATGAGTCAACTAAGAAACATTGAGCAAAATAGATTCAAACAAGCTTGCTTGATATTAATGGCATCAAATGAGCGCACAACTCATTTAATGTCGACATAATGAGCTGAGTTCAAAAGACCCAATTCACCTAGCTCTTGAGCTTAAATAAGCTAACTCACCTAATTTAAGGGGAATTCATTTAATAAAATATTTTTGTTAATGATATAATTTTCACTATTATAATAATATCATTATGAAAAATTACAATTAAAAGTTACATTTTTTTACGAAAATGTAATAAAAAAATAATATTTTTTCTAACATTTTTGTTTATAAACAAAATTATAAATACATTTTTATTTTTTGTTTTATTATTTAAAAGGGTAAATATGTCACTTAATAAGTTAGTTTAATTCATTTAAAAGTGAGTTGAGCAAAGTTGAGTTGAGTTTGACTTACATAAAATTTAGATGAGATAAGTTGAGCTATAGTTCACCTAAGATGAGTTGAATATATGCATGTTGGACCAAATCAACTCATTTGACACATTTAAATGTTACCTTACATTGTTCATCTACCTTGATACTAATTAAAGCTAAAATGCATGGATAAGAATGAAAAGAATTTTGCCATTTTTTCCACAAAACATATTAAGACTTTTAGGTTAAATTTGAAATTATTTCTTGCTTATATTCATTTTAATTGCTTTCAAAATGACACAACACATTTAATGGTGTTTTAAAAATTTTCCTCACTTTTTTAGTGTTTTAATGAAAAATTCTTAATATGAGTAGTATAATACAAGTTCCATTTCTAAATATATTTTTAAGGCTAGAAAAACTACAATATTATAAAAAATTGTTACATGTAGCATTGTATAACTAACATAATTAAAGAAAAATTATTTGGAACCTTATGGGCACTTTTTCTCTCCCTATTATTTTTTAAAATTCACATTTATTTTCAACAATGACCCACTTGAATTTTTTTTAAAATAGTTTTCATCGAACAACTAATCAAAATATAAGATTGTGTATAAACAAAAGATATATATCAACTTGAACCTTTGTATAGTGAGGATGCTTTAGAATATACTAGAGTAACTTGTAGTTTTGAGCACTATTTCTAACAACATTACACATACAACCGTTCCAAGGTGTAGTTCATAAAGTCCATGCTTTATGACTATGCATGTCTATCTCAGTATACTGAATGCTCTAATAAATTTGCATAAAAATTTCATAGAAGATTAACACACTTTCACATTCACATAGGTGAGTCTATGAAGAGTACTCTTGTAGCTATGTATTCGACTCCACTCTATATAGAATATAGAACTCATTAAGAGTTAATACGTAACTCATCCTTCTATCACTTCAGGATTTCATGTTTATAATAATATGAAATATAACTTAAAATAGCATGATTCATTTCATATCACTTCATGATTTGTTATTACCCATTAAACTTATTTCTTGGGATCTCTAGTCAATAATTTGAGTTGCCATCATGAGTAACTCATCACTCTAAAAGCTGTCCAATTCTTTTTGAGGTTTTGAAAACCTTTACTCTAGCTAGTACTTTCTTCAAAGGATTAGCCAAGTTATTATCAATACGTACATCATCTACTCTATCAACTCCTGTAGAGAGAAATTCTCTAACAGGATTGTGCTTCCGATGTATCTACCATCTCTTGTCATTGTAATAAATGTTATAAATCTTTGCAATAGCCGTGGTACTATTGTCATTGATCAAGATAGCTGGAATCGTTCTTTCCCATAAAGGGATCTCAACTAATAGACTTCTAACCATCCTGATTCCTCACTAGTAGTTAGTGCTATCATCTTAGAGTTCATTGTAGATTGAGCCAAAATAATTTATTCCTTAGACTTCTAGAAAATAACTCCACCAACTATGTTAAATATTTAGCCGATGGTTGCTTAATTTAGAGTCTTTTGAAAGGGTGTTCCAATCAACATCATTGTATCCTTCTAGGATAGCAAAAAACCTCTGATAATGTAATCCAAGATTCATAGTCCTTTTAAGGTATCTTATGAATGTAAGCTATCAATAATGCTTGCATACTCAGTTTATCTAACACCTTCTTTTGTGTTCTTTAGCAAATTTACACTAGGATCATAAGGAGCACATGCAAGTTTGTAGTTAAATTAATTATATTTCTCTAAGATTTTCTCAATATAATGAGATTGATTTAAAAAAAATCTCTTTTCAGACCTAGTAATCTTTATTTCAAAAATTACACTTCTCCGAGATCTTTCATATCAAAATTAGCATTCAATAAATTTTTTACATTATTCACAATATGAATATTTGAACCAAAAATAAGCAAGTTATCCATATACATACATATAATAATACAAAATAAATTTGTCACTTTCATTCACTTTGAAACCATGTAATATAACAAGATTATCAAATTTTTCATGTCAATTTTTAGATGCTTATTTTAAACCATAGAGAGATTTATCTAATTTGTAAACTTTATTTTCTTGACCAGGGACAATAAAGCCCTCAGGTTGGTCCATGTAAATCTCTTCTTCTAAATCATTATTTAAAAAACTTTTTTCACATCTATTTGGTGCACTACAAGATCATGAATAGTAGTAAGAGAAAATAAAATACGAATAGAAGTTATTGTAGAAATAGGTGAAAAAGTATCAAAGAAATCTACATTTTTTTTGCCCATATCCTTTGGCTACAAGACGGGCTTTATATTTTTAACACTATTATCAGGTTTCAATTCTTTCTTAAATATCCATTACAACTTATTATCTTACAACTTGGGGGTAAATCAACTAAATGCTAAGTTTTATTTTATTTAAGATAGTCCATTTAGTTCAGACCCACAACTATATTGATCTTCTTAAACCTAAAACATGGGAATCTTCCTCTAAAATATAAGCATAAAAGTTAGACACACTCAAGCTTGCATGGTACTAATAGTGTCAAATAAGAAGTTCTATGCAACTCATTTAAGACTGATACAATGAGATTAGCTGAAAAAACCTAACTCATGAGCAACTTGTGAATTCTTTTAACAAAAATATCTTTATTAATGATATAATTTTCATAATTATAATAATGTAATTATGAAAAAGTGTAATTAAAAAAATATTTTTTGTTTTTTAAAAAATGTAATTAAAATATAATATTTTTATTTTTTAAAAAAATTATAAATATATTTTTATATTTTTATTTTTTTAAAAGGGTAACTGAGCATGTTCATAAATTACTCAATTTAACTCATTTAAAATTAAATTGAGTTGACATGAGGTGAACTTAACTTATATAAAATTTAAATAAGATGAGTTGAGCTATTGTACTCCACTAAATGTGAGTCGAACTTATGAATTTTGGATCAATTTAATTTATTTGACACATCTAAATGCTACCTTACAGTGTTCATTTACCTTTCTTGACACCAATTAAAGCTAAAATGCATGTATGAGAATGAGAAGAATTTTGCCATTTTTTCACAAAACTAATTAGGATTTTTAGATTCAATTTGAACTTGTTTATATTCATTGTAATTGCTTTCAAAAGGACCATAACGCATCCAATAATGCTTTGAATTTTTTTTTAATTATTTTTAGTGCTTTAATGAAAATTAATAATATGAGTAGTATAATAAATATTTCATTTCTAATATTTATTAATGACTAGTAAAACTGTAATATTACAAAAGATTGTTACATGTAGTAGTGTTTAACTAATATAATTAAAGACGAATTAATTGCAAAAAATGAACTTCTTTGTAGGTACTACTTTTTAATTTGCATTTTCAATCAAACTGATCTCAGAGGAGTCAAACTCCAAAAGTGTGGAGGAGCTCTCTAAAGTAGAAGACATATTCTCAACACTCTCTGATAGATTGTTCCTTTGTGAAGGATACAATAATAGCTTGGGTGGAATGCTTAGGCTTTCAAATCTTCCTTCAAGCATCTCTATGACATTTTTCATTGAAGGTCTATCACTCGGTTTCAATTGTATACACCAAAGTGCCACTATAATCATCTTCTTTACAAGTTTGGATTCTTCTTCGGTGACATCATCTCCCAATTCTATGTTGTTTCCTTCACAAAGTTGATCATAAACCCATAAAGGAAAATAAATTTTGTTTGAATGCTCTGTGGTTACATTCAAGTTTTTCCTTTTACTTGCCATTTCCATTAACAACTTTCCAAAGCTATAAACATCAGCTTTAAAGGACACACCCCCAATATTTTTGTAAAATAATTCTGGTGCTATGTATCCGAGGGTTCCTCTTGCAACTGTCATAGACACAATGTTAGTTTCTAAAGGACATAATCTAGCTAAACCAAAATCTGAAATCTTAAGAACAAAATTTTCATCTAAAAGAACATTGTGAGGCTTAATATCAAAATGTAGAATTTGCATGTGACATCCACCATGAAGATAATCAATACCAGATGCCACTCCAAGTGAAATATCAAACATTGCCTTGTAGCTTAACGAGTTGACTATTACCTCCTTAGAATTAGAAGAGATGTATTTATCAAGAGATCCATTAGACATTAAATCATACACAAGAGCACGTTTTGATCCCTCGATACAGAAACCAACTAGTCGAACCACATTAACATGATGAATCCTTCCAATAGTAGATACCTCATTGATGAAATCTTGGCCATTAGTCTTAGATTTACTCAGGATCTTGACGGCGACAAGACCACCGCTGCGTAATTTTCCCTTAAAAACATAACCATAACCACCTTCTCTTAATTTGTCTTTGAAATTTGTTGTTATCTTTTTGATGTCTGAATAGTTGTACCTTATAGGCAAGAAGTTGTTATTGGTCTCCAAGAATTCTTCAATGGCAGGGAACATCGACAAATGCCTCCTTTCCCATTTATAAATCAAGAATGCAATTATACATGGAGCCGCTAGTAAAGCTCTTAATACAAGGAACGTTACTGTCAAATAAATTAAGAAAAGTTAAAGATTATGAGTTGATAGATCATTATAAAATTATTAGTGTGAAACTTTTCTTATCTTACAATAAGGCATGTAAGTTCTTACTAATTAACATGGATCCAGTGCATACAAAGTAGAGAATAGTGTCTGCATGAAAAACATGAATATGATTAACAAATTGGGTTTTGAGCAATTTTGTACAAAAAGTATATTCAATCAGTATTTTTTATGTTTCTATAAATGAAATCTCTCATATATATGATACAATATCCAATAAGGCATCTATATTCTTACTAATTAAAATGTTGTTAGTTCCCATAAAGGACGTAATCATTTCTGCAGAAGAAACATACAAAATGTTATTGATAAATTGGGCATAGAATAAATTATATGACGTAATAAGGCTCTTGATGCAAGTAACATTACTGCCCAATAAAAAATAAATTAAATCTGCAGGAAACTCACCTCCGTGATGAGTTAATCGTGTTGTTATAGGGTGTTGCATGTCCAGTAGTTGATTTGTTTAATTTTAGCAAACTTTTTTTTTTGTTTGAATCCGCAATTAGACTGTCAGTTTTAGTCCAATGTGTAGCTAAAAAATAGGATAGCAGTTATTTAAGTAAAGTTTGTGTTTAATTTTATTTTTAGAAAACGTGGGCTGTAATGTTAGTGGTGCAGTTAAGATTTTGTATTTACTTATATAATGAGAAAACCAGAAAATGATGCAGTAAGTTTTTGAGCATCTCCAAAATCCTCTGTCTTTGTGTATTTTTTTTCTCTGTGATTGTGTGCATTTCTTAAGAAAACCAACATTTGGTATCAGAGCCAGATTGTCAAAGCAATGGCCGGTAACGAAGGAGATCAATCTAAGACACTTGTAATCATCAAACCGACGGCAAGAGGAGCCTCAATCCCGATCCATTATCTAACGTTAAGCGAATCGAACTACGGCATATGGGCTGTCAAGATGAAGATAATCTTGCGTTCGCTAGGAGTATGGTCAGTGATCGAAGGTGGAGACACAGACGACGACAAAGATCAAGGCGCCATGGTAGCCATTTCTCAAGCCGTGCCAGATGACGTGATGATGGAAATCGTGGAGAAGCAGACGGCAAAGGAGGCTTGGGACGCACTCAGGGAGAAGCGGGTTGGTGAAGATCGCGTCAAGAAGGCACGCGTACAGGTGCTGAAACGGAAACTGAACAAGTTACACATGGAGGATTCAGAGACAATAAACAGCTTTGCAATGAACCTTACCACGCTGGTGGGTGAGATCCGCTCACTGGGCACGAAGCTCGACGACAACGAAGTTGTTGAAAAACTGTTCAGTGCAGTTCCAGATAAATTTCTCCAAATTATCGGAACGATCGAGCAGTCTGGCGATATTGAGAACATGTCAGTCTCAGAAGCAATCGGCCGCCTCAGAACCTTTAAGGAAGGACTTAAAGGACGGCAACACACAAAGGGTGGGGGAGAACAATTATTTCTTACCCAAGCCGAGTGGGAGGCAAGATGCACAAAGGGAAAGAAAGATGAAGGTTTCAGCAGCAACAAAAGAGGAGGACATCACGGGAGAGGACGTGGTCGTGGGCGTGGACAAGGTGGAGGTCGAGGAAATGGTGAACGCACTAATGAAGACCGAAAGCCACGCAACTTCGACAAATCCAAGGTTAAGTGTTTCAATTGTAATGAATATGGACACTTCGCAAAAGATTGTCACAAGCCAAACCGAAGAGAGAGGGCCAATCTTGTTACAACACAAACCGATGATGAACCGGCACTGTTGATGGCTGAAACTTGTGTTCTCAACCACACAATTCAGAACGAACAGGTGTTACTGCATGAAGACAAGGTGGTGCCAAAGATTAACAACACCCAAGAGAAGGCTTGGTATTTAGATACCGGCGCAAGTAACCACATGACTGGTTGTATCGAAAAATTTGCTGAAATTGACACGACCATTAAAGGGTCGGTTAAATTTGGAGATGGCTCGGCTGTAGAAATACAAGGAAGAGGTTCAGTTTTATTTGAATGCTTCACAGGTGAACATCGTATACTTACTAATGTCTACTACATCCCGAAGTTGAAGAGCAACATAATAAGCCTTGGTCAATTGGATGAGAATGGATGCAAGATTGTAATTGAAGGAGGAGTGATAACTATCCTGGACAGGACACGAAGGCTACTAGCAAAAGTGAGCAGGTCAGGAAGTCGTTTATATCTGCTGCACATTGCTCAGGCCTTACCAGAATGTCTCATGGCTAGAAGCAAAGAAAGTGCTTGGCGCTGGCATGCAAGATACGAGCATGTGAACTTTCATGCCTTGAAGATTCTAAGTCAGAAACAGATGGTGCACGGACTACCTGTAATCGAGCATGATGATCGCATCTGCGATGGTTGCTTGATTGGAAAGCAACACCGAAATCCATTTCCAGCAGTGGCAAAATTCCGAGCAGAATCACCCCTTGAACTGTGGCATGGAGATTTGTGTGGGCCAATAACTCCTACTACACACGGAGGCAAGCGCTATTTTCTACTGTTGGTTGATGAATGTACTAGATTCATGTGGCAGGTGCTGATCCAAAACAAAGACGAAGCATTTGAGGCATTCAAGAAGATTAAATCATCAGTAGAAATGGAGAAAAACAGCAAGCTGAAGGCTTTTCGCACAGATCGTGGTGGCGAATTCACCTCAAATGAGTTCAAGACTTACTGTGAGCTGTTGGGAATTAAGCGTTATCTCACGGCGCCTTATTCTCCTCAGCAGAACGGAGTTGTTGAACGAAGAAATCAGACGGTGGTCGGCATGGCAAGGAGTGTGTTGAAAAGCATGGGAGTCCCAGGCAAATTTTGGGGAGAAGCGGTATCAACTGCCGTATATCTCCTAAATCGAGCACCAACAAAAAGCATCATCGGCAAAACTCGCTATGAAGCATATTACAACCGCAAGCCAACTGTTGATCATTTTCGCATCTTTGGATGTGTAGGACACGTAAAAGATGTTACACCTCATCTCTCAAAACTTGCAGACCGAAGCAAGCCAATGGTGTTTATTGGTTATGATTCGAATACAAAAGGCTATTGGATGTTTGATCCAAAGTCAAAACGAGTAATGGTGACACGGGATGTCGTGTTCGAAGAGGAGAAGAAGTGGGAGTGGAGAAAATTTCCAGAAACAGAAACAGGATCAGCAGGGAACACTCTTACAGCACACTATTTTATCATAGCAGGCGCATCTGATATGACAAATCAGAAAGATAAAGAGGATGTCAGCGATTCTGGCATTGGTATCAGCAATTCTGGCATGGATTTCCCACAGCCGACACAGGAACAAACTGGTAACCAATACCAGTATGCTACACCAATGATGAACACGAAATCCAGAGCATCTGTTTCAAACTCACCATATACTCCAGCAGCAACTGTTGAAGAATCAGAATCAACTGAAACACTACAACCCTCAACATCTGATGAGAGTTCATTAGTAGGACCACGGGGTAAGCGTGACATCAAAAGATTGTACGATGCAACAGTCCCAATAGAGTTGCAGTATTCGAGACTGTGTTTGCTAGGAGAAGAGCCGTCAAATTTCGAAGAAGCCAAGGCAGATCCGATGTGGAGAAGAGCAATGGAGGAGGAAATTTCCTCTATTAAAAAAAATGAAACTTGAAAGCTCGTTCCATTACCCGATAGCCACAAACCTATAGGTCTAAAGTGGGTTTACAAGCTAAAGAAGGACACTCAAGGCAGAATTGTGAAGCACAAGGCGAGATTAGTGGCAAAGGGGTACGTTCAACGACAAGGCATAGACTTTGATGAAGTTTTCGCCCCTGTTGCTCGGCTAGAGACAGTACGTTTGCTGATCTCTATTGCGGCACATGAAGGATGGGAGGTGCATCACATGGATGTAAAGTCAGCCTTCCTCAACGGGGATTTGGAAGAAGAAGTGTATGTTATTCAACCGCCGGGTTTTGAAGTAAAAGGAGAAGAGCACAAGGTATTAAAACTGCACAAGGCATTGTACGGCTTGCGACAAGCACCTAGAGCTTGGAATTCAAAACTGGACAAGTCATTGAAAACACTCGGTTTTGAGAGGTGTTCATTAGAGCATGCCGTGTACAAGAGAATCCAAGGAAAAGGGAATTTGATAGTTGGAGTTTACGTGGATGATCTAATCATCACTGGAGAGTGTGTCCAAGATATAAACAAGTTCAAATCTCAGATGAAGAAGATGTTTAGTATGAGCGACCTTGGGTTACTCAGCTACTATTTGGGAATTGAAGTTTGTCAGAGTTCGAAGAAGATCACACTCAACCAGTCCGCATATGCAACAAAGGTGTTAGACAAATGTGGCATGAAAGATTACAACCCTTCACAAATCCCGATGGAACCTCGTCTGAAACTGAGCAAGGAAAGCACAAGTCCACCTGTAGACACAACTCTGTACCGAAGTATTGTTGGCAGTTTAAGATACCTACTACACACGCGCCCAGATTTGGCATTCTCAGTCGGCATGGTGAGTAGATACATGGAAAAGCCCACAATGGAGCACATGGATGCAGTGAAGCACATATTGCGGTACATCAAAGGAACTTTAAACCTCGGTTGCGTTTATGAGAAGAAGGAAGGAAGCTTGGAGCTGATCAGTTACTCCGATAGTGATCTAGCTGGTGATACTGATGACAGGAAAAGTACCTCAGGTTTAATATTTTTCCTTGGGTCAAATCCTATTAGTTGGTGTTCACAAAAACAGAAAGTGGTTGCATTATCTTCCTGTGAAGCGGAGTACATTGCTGCCTGTGCAGCAGCGTGTCAAGGAGTGTGGCTGGGACGACTGTTGGCAGATTTGTTAAAGACTGAGGTTAAGAAAGTGGTTCTAAAGATCGATAATCAGTCCGCAATTGCATTGAGCAAGAATTCAGTTCACCATGAGAGGAGCAAACACATCGATACCCGATTCCACTACATTAGAGATTGTGTTGAATCAGGAATGATTGAAATTCAGCATGTTTGCACAGAAGATCAGAATGCTGATATTCTGACAAAGTCGCTAGCAACGATGAAGTTCTTGGAGATGAGAGAAAGGATTGGTGTGCGGATCATAAGTAGAGAACAACAAGCTTAAGGAGGAGATTGATGAGTTAATCTTGTTGTTAGAGGGTGGTGTCCAGTAGTTGATTTGTTTAATTTTAGCAAACTTTTTTTTTTGTTTGAATCCGTAATTAGACTGTCAATTTTAATCCAATGTGTGGCTAAAAAATAGGATAGCAGTTATTTAAGTAAAATTTGTGTTTAATTTTATTTTTAGAAAACGTGGGTTGTAATGTTAGTGGTGCAGTTAAGATTTTGTATTTACTTATATAATGAGAAAACCAGAAAATGATGCATTAAGTTTTTGAACATCTCCAAAATCCTCTGTCTTTGTGTATTTTTTTTCTCTGTGATTGTGTGCATTTCTTAAGAAAACCAACACTACGCACCCAATAATATAACGAATGATTCCTGCATCGTACAAAGAAATAAACATATCAGCTTAATTGCAGTATATTTATTTTCTTTAATAGTGTTATTACAAAGGGACATTACTGTAAATAAATTAAGAAAAGCTAAAGAACATCAGTTGCCCAATCATCATAAAACTAATGCCTTAGACTTAAAAGAAACAGTAAGGCACGTAAAACTCACCGATTCTCCAGAGTTGGTATTCAACTGCAGGAAAAACAAACAAAATGTGATTCAAAATCGCTGGAGGGGAGGACGTAAATTTCTTAATTTTTTTTTTGAACAGAGTAAGACCCTTACTGTTGGAGACTATTTGATAATAAAACCTACGCCTCAAAAGAGCTTCCCAGGAGATCTCAACCCCATAAAGCATGGCTTTGTGGAATTCACTGCAGGAAATAGAACTGTGTTGTTTGTTGTTTCGCATCGATATTCCCGGCGATGAAGTCCTTACCATCATCTCTATGTGGCACAAGTCTGGTACGTCAGAGACATATGGGTTGGCACCCAACATGAGATATGAACTGTGATGGCCTAATTTGGAATCACTCATTGTATTGTTATTGCAATTATAAGGAACAAACATTATATCATCTCGGTAATGAGAAGATAAATTCACTGCACTTTCACAGCTCACTAAAATCATAAGCCGTGATGAGATCCGGAGAATAAATAGAGGGTAATAATAACTCGAATGAATATATGGATCAAGGTTGGAATCCAGAATACGGATGGTCTTGTTATTGTAATTGATTGCCTGAACGTAGTACTTTATGTCTTCTAGGTACAAAAATAGTCTCTGGTTGTTCTCACATGAGAGGCTGGGATAATCCTTTACTCCACAGTATTTTGAATCAGTTGTAAGCCGGAAAGGATAGCTAATATTGGGGATATTTCCACAAGATGAAGCATGACAATGATGAATATGCTTCCCCAAGCAAGTTTGATGGAGTAGCATGAATACAACAACAAGGGCGTTAACTCGTAACAACATGGATAGTCTTACATTATAATCCATTCTCATGCTTTTGAATTTTGATTTTGAGAGAGAGAGAGACCTCCTTACTTCTTGGTGACCTCTATATATCTTCAGCATTTGGAACTTAATTAAGCATCTTTTTATATCTTCTCCTTAATAATATCAAAATTATATATTGTAATCAAAATACACTTATATCTCCTTTATTTTTTATTTCTTATTAATTTTATTATTTTTTAACTTTTTAACTTTTTTCTTCCATATTAATAAATACTAAAATATCACTATATATTTATCAAACTTCACAAATTATGTTTAAGAATTATGAAATAATGTCAATTGAGAACAAACACTAATATATGCTTATTAATTTTAAATAATACTAATATATATTTATTAATTTTAAATAATAGAATATTGATAAAAAAATTTAAAATAATATCAATATTTTAAATGAAGTATTAATGTAAAATATAAGATAAAAAATAAATATATTCTTTAATAAATTATTATAAAATATATATTAATTTAAATATATTTTTAAAAATAAATAACTTTATTAGTACACTTATATTTTATATTTTGTAAGAAGGGACGCAAAGTAATTATTAATCTAAGTAATTTTTAGAGTTTTTGGACCACTCGTTGGAGACCAATTTGTAAATAAGTAAAGCCTTCAAGGACAAGTGGTCCCTTTTCCCTTCCCTTTCCTTTTTTTTTTATCTTTATTGGATAATATGAATAATAAAATCTGAAAAAATCACATTTCTAATTACAGATTTCAGAGACTGGTAGTGATAAGCAAGAAAGAGTACACTTGAAGGAAAATATGGGGGAGGAAGCCATGTTTTTCAAATAATTCCATGAATTAAATTTTCAGAGAGACATTATAAATTTTCATTCTTAGGTCTCATTTCTAATTTTCTCTACTTTTTTGTTTAACAAAAAATAAATAAAAATAATTTGTTGGATTTGTAAGACTTGATTTAACGCTTAAATTTGATCTTTATCCAATGAGTTGAGTGAAATTTAAGAGAGAAAATAAAATTGGATTAGTGAAATTCTTAAGCTTCTTAAAAAAAATTTGAAAATTGGGTTTAATTGTTTAGGGGTAAGTTACATGGATAATGAAAATCATAGATATTGATTAAAATTTAACTATTTTTATTTAAAGATAATATTAATATTTTAAATAATATATTTATAATTTTTATCTTAAAATTTTAATTTTTTTAAATTAAATAATAAATATAATTTTAAATAAATCTTATAAAAAAACATGTTAAAATCGATGCTTATTTTTCAAATATATTTAAAAATTTGATTCGTTAATATTTTATTAACGTAATCTTCCTCTCTGTTACATATCCAAACTAGTTGTAGTAAAAAACATTAAATTGTTTATATTATAGTAATACAAATTTAAATATGTATTAATTTATAAGTTATAAGTTCACAAACTTAAAAAGCAACAACAATTAAAAATGTCAATAAAAAAGTACTTTAACGTTAGATGTTCCGGCAGCATACTTAAACCCTAGTGTGGGAGGAAAGAGGAAAGGCTTCATTCCAACCCAAATGTACCTCTGTTTCTAATAGGAAAATAGAAGCTATTTTGGTGAGTTAATATATATATTTTCTTTTAAATTACCATTTATTTGTGAAAGTGTGAAACAAAATAAAAAAATTGACATTTGTCATAAAAAATGCTTTCTTTATTAATGTACATAAGTTTTTTTTTTTAATTAAACCAGACATCAATATCCTTTTTCATCAAAAGTTTCCATTTTCATGGTTGAGCTTCCTCTCAAATAATTGAATATTGAAAATTAAGTTGATTTTGGTAGGAGAAAATGAAGCCTAAAAATTGGGTTTTACCATTAGGTTTTTACATGTTATTACAAATTTTTTTTATAAAAAAGTTCCATTTTCATGAGGTCTCTCGGCGGAGGAGCAAAGAAAGAACCTTTTGTTTCTTCTTCTGTCGTTTAATTAGCTGTGGTCTATGACAAGCAAACAAACTGTGATTACTCCATGAATGCATTTAGAAATAAATTCATTTGTTTCGCTATGTTATATACAATGTACTAAAAAGTTTTCTTTACGTATCGGCTAAATTATGTTTTGAGTATTGGTTCTAAATTTGTCCATGTGGCTTAAAAACCGATGGAGTAAGAAGGACAATTATATCATTTCATTGCTTTAATTAATAAACTTATTTAGAGTTTGTTGTGTTTGAAAAATCTGCAGAGAAAAACGAGTGCAGAAAAACAGCATCTGCTGTAGAAAAATTGCTCTCAGTTTTCAGTTTCTCTTTCTCCAGCAAGCCTTCATCAAGTGCTTCGATCGAAGGTCATCTGTGGTCCGATTAAGTTAAAATTTTCAAGCCAGGTTCACGACTCAAGACTCTTTAATCTGTACGGTGGGATTTGGATTTGGCTTACCGGTTTGAGAAATTATTAGCAGTGAACAGTGACTACGAATTGGGTTAGATTTCTCCATTTTCTTGAAACAATTGTTAGTTTCCAAGAAGTGTATTCTTGATGATGTTGTTGATTGTTCGCCTCTAGTTTTACCTAGAGAGAACTGTTGTACAATTGTTTCTTGATAGTGGAAGTTTTGGAGAGAAGTGTCGTGGTTGTTCCTTCCTATACTGGGAAGGTTTTTCCACGTAAATTGGTTGTGTTGATTTTGTGCATGTTTTCATTTTTAAGCTCTATTTATTTGTTTCATAAAATATTCACTCAAAGAAGGAGAATAGGTTTAATTCCGCTGTTTAGAACTTCATTAAGTTCAATTTGAAATTGTGATTCTCTTAATACATACAACCAGGGATTGACCACGAGGACAGTCCCCAGCAGCAAAAACTCCAACCACACTCGTGGAGAACCGCCCAGCCTTTATGTTCGATCGTTTGTCACACTCCAACCCCAGTTTCTCTGCTATAGTCTGTAAATAAGAGTTAACCATACACAGTTTCTGTGAGAGTACTGTGCATTTGAAAGGGACAAGCAATTATAGATTTGAAAATATTTAATTTTATTTATTTATTTTAATCTTGAAGTTTCATAACGTTGTTGGATGACTACTGAAGACAAAAGGCATGAATACCGACCAACTCAGGACCAAGGAAACCCATGGCTAGCAGAACCAAATCTGCCTCAATTATCTCCTCGGAACCCTCCACTTCCTTGAACTGAAACCTCCCTGAAGCATCTTTTTCCCAACGGACACGAACCAATTCAAGCCCTTTCACTACTCCATTCTCATCTCCCACAAACCGCTTAGTAAGTACCTCCCACCGTTGCCCATTTCGCCCCATTTTCGCGCGCAGCCGCCCCCATGACGTCATGCTGACGTCAACAATTACACTCCGCATTTTCACAATTTTTTAACATTTCTCCACCACTTTTTCTCTCCATCTTCACCTCTAAATACCTCCCTTCTCTTCACTTCTAAAAACACCTCAAAACACATTCTCCTCTCTCTTTCTTTCTCTCTTTTCTTAGATTTTTTAGTTTTTCTTAGTTTTTAGCTTTTCTTAGTTAATTTCTCTTAGTTTTAGAGTTCTTCCCTTTTTGGGAAAAACTAGTTATGTTTTTGTAATTTATTTGCTTTTCGATTCAATAAATGGGAGTGCAAATTTCGCTTGGAGGTTTTCCAGCAACGGGAATAGCATCGAAGTTCTGTAAGGATTTTATTTTCTTTGCAGTTATTTTTTTGCTTTATTCTTAAATGTTATATTTAATTTGTCTGTGATTAAATTTAACTATACTGATTGTTTATAATCATGATGTAATAATAACGTTGTTATGCTTGCGAAATATTAAATAGGTAAAAATCTCTAAAATGAATTGATTTTATTTTTATTCAAGATTTTATATTAAGAATGTTAGAGAGAAATATATTATTTTTCATTATAAACTTAAATCTGAAAATATGATTTTAAGGTTTAGTTATCCCGTCTAATTTAGAGTAGTGCTCTTTTATTTGTTGGTACAATCGCCCGGTAGTTAGAGTGAAGCTCTATTTCAAAAGTTTTTATAAGAATTATTATCTGAAAATGTATTGACAACATGTTTTCAGTAGTGGTTTTAAAACTTGAAAGTTAGTACTCGGATAACTAAATTCTTAGGTTTAATTTGGACACCTTGAATAAAGTTTAAACTGTCTAACCCCACCAAATGTGGCATTTAAATGGTTCATTTTCAATCTCTTAGAAAAAGGAATTAATTTAATTAAGCAAATTAGTTATCAACCCCACCCATAGGTGTTAATTAATTTGTTTACTTAACAAAGAATATCTAACCCCACCAAAGGTGGTATTCATATAAAAAAGGGAGAATCAATAAATATTAATTCATATCTTTAATAACCTAAATAATATGAGCAAGCATAATTAACTTAGTTATTATATCTATAAATACTCCACTATTATAAAAGATAAAATTTGCATAAATATTTATTGAATCTATGTTTATTTTTATGTAAGTAGATTAAAACACAAAACCCAAAATATCGTGACAGGATGTTTAGGATTTAATTTCATTTTTAAAAGTTTGAATAATAAATTAAAAACCACATACATTCCTTTCTTAGATCGACCTTGGGAGTATACTTATCATTTTCTACGAAATGATTCGTGCACTTGCGAGAGTTTTATAAATATAAAACCAAAGTATTGGCAAGAATCGACGATGTCGGTTTTTCCTCATCAGTTATCTAACTACTTTCTCTAGTGGAGCAGTTTCTTGGAAATCAAGATTGCAAAAGTGTGTTGCACTTTCTACAGCAAAGACAGAGTTTATTGCAGCAACGGAAGCGTGTAAGGAGTTGTTGTGGATGAAACAGTTCTTGAGAGAACTTGGTTTCAAGCAGCAGAAATATGTGTTATTCTATGATAATCAGAGTTCTATTCACCTAGCGAAGAACTCGGCATTTCACTCAAGATCAAAGCATATTGATGTGAGGTATCATTGGATAAAGAATACTCTTAACAATAAGTTGCTTGAACTTGAGAAAATCCATACTGATGAGAATGGATCTGACATGCTGACAAAAGAAATTTCAAGAGAAAAACTTGAAGTTTGTTGGTCAATTGCCGGGATGGCAGATCCCTTCATCTAATCGGAAAATGGGAAGATTTGTTGGGTTTTCCTCTTGATTTGGAGGAGCCCAAGGGAAGCCCATGTGGCTTAAAAGCCCATGGAGTAAGAAGGGCAATTATGTCATTTCATTGCTTTAATTAATAAACCCATTTAGGGTTTGTTGTGTGTGAAAAATCTGCATAGAAAAACGAGTGCAGAAAAACAGCAGTTGCTGCAAAAAAACTACTCTCAGTTTTCAGTTTCTCCTTTTCCAGCAAGCCTTCATCAAGTGCTCCGATCAAAGGTCATCTGTGGTCCGATTAAGTTGAAATTTTGCACACAAGTTCAGGACTCAAGACTCTTTAATCTGTACGGTGGGATTTGGATTTAACTTACCGGTTTGAGAAATTCTTAGCAGTGAACAGTGACTACGAATTGGGTTAGATTTCTCCATTTTCTTGAAACAATTGTTAGTTTCCAAGAAGTGTATTCTTGATGATGTTGTTGATTGTTTGCCTCTAGTTTTACCTAGAGAGAACTGTTGTACAATTATTCTTGATAGTGGAATTTTTGGAGAGGAGTGCCGTGGTTGTTTCCTTCCTATACCGGAAAGCTTTTTTCACGTAAATTGGTTGTGTTGATTTTGTGCATGTTTTCATTTTTAAGCTCTATTTATTTGTTTCCTAAAAGATTCACACAAAGAAGGAGAATAGGTTTAATTCCTCTATTTAGAACTTGATTAAGTTCGAATTGAAATTATGATTCTCCTAATAGCTACAACCAAGGATTAACCATGAGGACAATCGTCAGCAGCAAAAACTCCAACCACACTCGTGGAGAACCGCCCAGCCTTTATGTTCGATCGTTTGTCACACTCCAACCCCAATTTCTCTGCTATAGTTTGTAAATAAGAGTTAACCATACACCGTTTCTGTGAGAGTACCGTGCATTTGAAAGGGACAAGCAATTATAGATTTGAAAATATTTAATTTTGTTTATTTATTTTAATCTTGAAGTTTCATAACGTTGTTGGATGACTATTGAAGACAAAAGGCATGAATACCGACCAACTCAGGACCAAGGAAACTCATGGCTAGTAGAACCAAATCTGCTTCAATTATCTCCTCGGAACCCTCCACTTCCTTGAACCGAAACCTCCCTGAAGCATCTTTTTCCCAACGAACACGAACCAATTCAAGCCCTTTCACTACTCCATTCTCATCACCACAAACCACTTAGTAAGTACCTCATAGGTTCTTGGATCTTTGCCAAAGTTAGCATCAGTTTCCTCGTGCTTATAATCTACTCAGAAGATACGAGGCCACTGTAACACCAACAAAATAGAATCTTTAAGCTTGCTCTCTCAGTTATTAACCAAAAAAAATTGAAATTTGAAACACGTAAAAAGGATGTTAAAGAAAAACTCGTTAACCTGTGGCCATGGATTTTCAAGAGCCCTAGATTGTGGTGGCTGGGGAGAAGCTCCAAGTTTTATAGAAATCCTTACCCAGTTCTTTTAACTGGGTCAAAGGCCTTGTCAATGACAGCACACTCAATCTTCTTTTATGGATACAGGATTCGTAATAATACCCAGAACGCATGAACCTTCACATGGCGCCGGACACACTCGACCAGTAAACTCAGGGAAGTTGTTTGTCTCAAGGAGTTGCTCTAATGCTTTATGCCATCTATTTTGGTATACCAACTCATTGAACTCAGGTATTTTATTTCTAGAGAACATGTAGAGTTCTATGAAATATAATTTTTCTCAAAGAAATTAATTCCTCACTGCTTTAAACATAGTGCAAACTTACAATGTAGGCATAAGTTTTCAAGAAATTCACGATGTAGGTTTGGATGGACAGATTTTGTAGTGTAACGATTTCAACTCGATTACACACCCATGTAAACTATTTACGTGCATTTGTAACTTGGCTATATGGTGTTTAAACAAGTTGAAATTACCACGATGCAAAATCGTGTAACTCATTTACATGAGTATTTAACCAAGTTGAATATGCCACTGTAAAATTCAGCTATACTCTCCCTGTGAATTTCAGCTAAAAATACATGCATGGTAATTTATTGAAAAAAACTATTACCTGATGGCAGAAAAGAGTATCACATTCCATGCAACGGGTTGAATGAGTTTTCAAAAATAGACCAGGTTTTGATTCTTTCATAACTTAATTTCATTCATTCAATCTATCATTAGGATGCATGTATTGAATAGCTTTGTGCTCATATGAAATGAAACCCTAATGTTTGATAGCATCAACAACTTGACTAGGCTGCATAAAAGGTGCAAGTTCTTCTACTTCTTACAAATCTCATAAACTTATCTAAGGAAAAATATAATTATATTAAATGCTAAGAATAGTCATCCTATACCTCTAAGAAATAGATAAATAAATATGAAAGGAAAACAATAAAATAAAATAATAGTAGTCTATGGGTTTCCCAAGCACACAAACAAGAAAAGGACTCATAATACACTAGCAAAATTGTCCACTATCTTGATGGATTTCTCGTTTAAAGGTGCATCTGCCAAATTTTGAGCTCTTCAAATGAATTTATAACCAACAACTCATCCTCAGCTTGCTCCTCAATCACAGCTTCTTTGCAGGCTCCCTCAACAGTTTTCAAGCACGCAAGAGCATGTTTGTACTCCTAAGGGAAAACTTTGACAAATTTTGGAAGAATATCTTCAAAATCAGCCAACACATATCTGGCAAAACTACTGTTAGTGTAACACTGATGTTGTTGTATCATCATTCTTAGTGTCATACTGTCCTCTTGTTCTTCCACATTATCAAGATCTACAAGCTCCATATTGCATTTAGATGGAAATTTTCCATCTAAATCAAGAACATATGCAATACCACTACTCATACCGACAGCAAAGTTCCTGCCAATTTTTCTAAGAACAACAACACCTGTCATACATTAACAACCATGATCACCAACACCTTTCACAACTACCTTGGTGCCTGAATTACGAACACAAAATCTATCTGCTTCCATACCATTAAAGTATGCCTCTCCATTTGTAGCCCCATATAGAGCCACATTACCGATCACAATGTTTTCTTTAGGATTAAATAGACTTCCCTTCAGAGGATACACTATTATCTTGCCACTTGATAGACCTTTACCAACATAGTCATTGCGGTCACCATCAAGCTCCAAAAGGATGCCAGGACAGAGGAATGCTCCAAGCCTTTGCCCACCACTACCAGTAAATTTGTTATGTATGGTATCTTCTAGAAGCCCAACCAAAAGATAGTGTTTTGTTATTTCATGGCTAAGCTGTTAAAAAAACATGAAATAACTCTACACAAAGAATAAATCTATACAAAAGAGCTCTCTAGTTTCTGATGAGCGAAAACCCACATCGTCGATTTTTGCCAATACTTTGGTTTTAATATTTATAAAACTCTCGCAAGTGCACGAATCATTTCGAAGAAAATGATAAGTATACTCCCAAGGTCGATCTAAGGAAAGAATGTATGTGGTTTTTAATTTATTATTCAAACTTTTAAAAACGAAATTAAATCCTAAACATCCTGTCACGATAGTTTGGTTTTTGTGTTCCTAATCTAATAACATATAAATAAACATATATACAGATTAATAAATATAATCTAATAACATAAAAATAATCATAGATACAAATTCAATAAATATTTATCTAAAACTAAACATAGATACAGATTCAATAAATATTTATGCAAATTTTATCATTTATATTAGTGGAGTATTTATGGATATAATAACTAAATTAATTATGCTTGCTCATTTTATCTAGGTTATTAAAGATATAAATTGATATTTTATTGATTCTCTTTTTTTATTATATAAATACCACCTTTGGTGGGGTTAGATATTCTTTGTTAACTAAACAAATCAATTAACACCTATGGGTGCGGTTGATAACTAATGTGGTTAATTAAATTAATTCCTTTTTCTAAGAGATTGAAAATGAACCATTTAAATGCCACCTTTGGTGGGGTTAGACAGTTTAAACTTTATTCAAGGTGTCCAAATTAAACATAAGAATTTAATTATCCGAGTACTAACTTTCAAGTTTTAAAACCACTATTGAAAACATGTTGTCAATACATTTTCACATAATAATTCTTATAAAAACTTTTGAAATAGAGTTTCACTCTATCTACCGGGCGATTGTACCAACAAATAAAAGAGCACTACTGTAAATTAGACCGGATAACTAAACCTTAAAATCTAATTTTCAGATTTAAGTTTGTAATGAAAAATAATATATTTCTCTCTAACATTCTTAATATAAAATCTTGAATAAAAATAAAATCAATTCATTTTAGACATTTTTACCTATTTAATATTTCGCAAGCATAACAACGTTATTATTACATCATGATTATAAACAGCCAGCACAGTTAAATTTAATCACAGACAAATTAAATATAACATGTAAGAATAAAGCATAAAAAATAACTGTAAAAAAAATAAAATCCTTACAGAACTTCGACGCTATTCCCGTAGCTGGAAAACCTCCAAGCGGAATTTGCACTCCCATTTATTGAATCAAAAAGCTAAATTATTACAAAAACATTACAAGTTTCTCTCAAAAAGATAATAACTCTAAAACTAAGAAAATTGAACTAAAAACTAAGAGAAAAACTAAGAAAAGCTTAGAAACTAAGAAACACACAAAAACTAAGAAATGAGAGAAAGAAAGAAGAGAGAAGTGTATTTTGAAGGTGTGTTTTGAAGTGAAGGGAAGAGGGGTATTTATAGGTGAGGATGGAGAGAGAAAATGAGTAAAAAAATGTTAAAAAAATGTAAAAACGCGTAATGGAAATGCTGAGGTCATTAATGACGTCAGCATGACATCATGGGGGCGGCTGCACGTGAAACATGGGGCGAAAAGGCGACGGCGCGCGCAGAAGGGGCTGTTGGGCGCGCGCGGGGGGCTGTCGCTGCGCGCAGCTCGGCGCGCGTGAACAGTGCCAGTGCGCTGGGGCGCGCGCGGATTGGGGCGCTGGGGCGCGCGCGGCTGGGCAGCTGGGCGCGATTTTCTTCTTTTTGACCTTTTTGACCCATTTTGTCCAATTTTTCCATATTTGTTGACCTTTCCACATTTATTTATTAATATATTTGTGATGTATTGCTTCCAATATTCCTCTTTGAGTCTTTAAGTTGCGTTTTTAAACCAAAATACTTGAAAAACAATAAAAATACCCGTGATTCCGAAAAAGACAAATTTATATAAATATATGATAAAACATATAAATATATATATTTTTAATCAATTAATGTGCATAAAATCATGGTTATTTTAGTGCTTTTTGAGCACTCATCACAACCCCCAACCAGCTTCTTGCTAGTACCTTAGCAAGAGAAGCGATAAAAACTAAAAATTAAACTATCCTAAATCACTTTCGTGGATTGAAACGGTTGCATTTAGCCTATGCAACAAGCCTTTAAACCCCTAGGTTGCCCTAGTGGAGGAGTTTGAGTCTCGTGAGGGTTTTCAGTAATGATACCCACAAATATTGAACTAAAATCAAAAGAAACAATAAAAATTATCAAATCAAAATCTAAAATTACAAAAAAAAAATTAAGAATAAAAGAAAACAACATATCACAAAAATGTCTCATACTTTTTTTATCTCCTTTAAAATCATAATTAAAATCTCAAGCATAAGTTATTTTAATCTCTTTAAACAATAATGATTTATTATAATAATTAGTCGAAAATCATTTTCATATTTCCTATCAAAAATGTATCAATTTAATTTTACCCAATTTCAGTGTCATGAATCAGAATTCGCTTCGACTCTATTCCTCACAAGTCAATACTCTCAAAACACTGAATCCTATGGGTTCAGACACTCATACTAATTTATATGCGAAAGAGTTGATGTATAGAAATGAACTAATATGTTCACATATGTATAAAGAATAAAGGCTCAAAGTGTTATTTTAACATTGATCTCATGAAAGGAATCGAATATATAAATTATAAACATATCATATATAAAAATTATTTTCATGCATAAATCAAACTCATTAAGAAAGAATTTCAAGATATATGCTTTTTACAAATGAAGAAATTGCAATGACATTTTAGGGAATTACTTCTTATATCTTTCTTTTGTAATTAGCCTTTACTCACAACTTTGTAGGCAATGTGGGTCATAGTATGTAGATGATACTATATTTTTTTGATCTCTCTATTTTTTTTTGTAGATATTTTTCAATATATGTATTTTTTAGAGAGTCAACCCATGTACAGATTGTACATTTTTTTTGGAAGGAATGTATGTGATTTTTAATTTATTATTCAAACTTCTAAAAACGAAATTAAATCCTAAACATCCTGTCACGATATTTTGGGGTTTTTGTGTTTTTAATCTACTTACATAAAAATAAACATAGATTCAATAAACATTCATGCAAATTTTATCATTTATAATGGCGGAGTATTTATGGATATAATAACTAAGTTAATTATGCTTGCTCATATTATCTAGGTTATTAAAGATATGAATTGATATTTATTGATTCTCCCTTTTTTGTATGAATACCACCTTTGGTGGGGTTAGATATTCTTTGTTAACTAAACAAATCAATTAACACCTAAGGGTGGGGTTGATAACTAATTTGCCTCATTAAATTAATTCCTTTTTCTAAGAGATTGAAAATGAACCATTTAAATGCCACCTTTGGTGGGGTTAGACAGTTTAAACTTTATTCAAGGTGTCCAAATTAAACCTAAGAATTTAGTTATCCGAGTACTAACTTTCAAGTTTTAAAACCACTACTGAAAACATGTTGTCAATACATTTTCAGATAATAATTCTTATAAAAACTTTTGAAATAGAGCTTCACTCTAACTACCGGGCGATTGTACCATCAAATAAAAGAGCACTACTCTAAATTAGACCGGATAACTAAACCTTAAATTCTAATTTTCAGGTTTAAGTTTGTAATGAAAAATAATATATTTCTCTCTAACATTCTTAATATAAAATCATGAATAAAAATAAAATCAATTCATTTCAGAGATTTTTACCTATTTAATATTTCGCAAGCATAAGAACGTCATTATTACATCATGTTTACTAAACAGCCAGCACAGTTAAATTTAACCACAGACAAATTAAATATAACATGTAAGAATAAAACATCAAAATAACTGTAAAGAAAATAAAATCCTTACAGAACTTCGACGCTCTTCCCGTTGCTGGAAAAACACCAAGCGGAATTTGCACTCTCATTTATTGAATCAAAAAGCTAAAATATTACAAAAACATAACTAGTTCTTCCCAAAAAGGGAAGAACTCTAAATCTAAGAGAAATTAACTAAGAAAAACTAAAAACTAAGAAAACATAAGAAAAACTAAGAAAAACTAACGAAAACTAAAAAGAGAGAAAGAAAGAAGAGAGAAGTGTGTTTTTGGAGGTGTTTTTTAGGTGTGTTTTGAAGTGAAGGGAAGGGGGGTATTTACAGGTGAGGATAGAGAGAAAAAGTAGAGAAAAAAATGTTAAAAAAATGTAAAAACGCGGATTAGTGATTGCTGACGTCATTTGATGACGTCAGCATGACGGGGGCGGCTGCACAGTACCGGGTATGAACAGTACCGCGGCTGCACAGTACCGGGGATGAACAGTGTCGATGCTGCACAGTGTAGCGTGGATGAACAGTGCAGCGCGGATGAACAGTGCGCGCAGATGAACAGTGCGCGCAGCTTGGGGCGGAGCTGGGCGCTGGGGCGCGGCGGCCGGGCAGCGCGGCGGCGCGATTTTCTCCTTTCTGACATTTTTGTCATTTTTGACCCATTTTGTCCAATTTTTCCATATTTGTTGACTTTTCCCCATATATTTATTAATATATTTGTGATGTATTGCTTCCAGTATTCCTCTTTGAGTTTTTAAGTTGCGTTTTTAAGCCAAAATACCTGAAAAACAATAAAAATACCCGTGATTCCGAAAAAGACAAATTTATATAAATATATGATAAAACATATAAATATATATATTTTTAATCAATTAATGTGCATAAAATCATGGTTATTTTAGTGCTTTTTGAGCACTCATCACAACCCCCAACCAGCTTCTTGCTAGTCCCTTAGCAAGAGAAGCGATAAAAACTAAAAATTAAACTATCCTAAATCACTTTCGTGGATTGAAACGGTTGCATTTAGCCTATGCAACAAGCCGTTAAACCCCTAGGTTGCCCTAGTGGACGAGTTTGAGTCTCGTGAGGGTTTTCAGTAATGATACCCACAAACATTGAACTAACTGTAAAAATCAAAAGAAACTATAAAAACAATCAAATCAAAAACTACAATTACAACACAATCAATAATTAATTTAAGAATAAAAGAAAACAACATATCACAAAAATATCTCATACTTTTTAATATCCTTTAAGATCATAATTAAAATCTCAAGCATAAGTTATTTTAATCTCTTTAAACAATCATGATTTTATTATAATAATTAGTCGAAAATCATTTTCATATTTCATTTCAAAAATGTATCAATTTAATTTTACCCAATTTCAGTGTCATGAATCAGAATTCGCTTCGACTCTATTCCTCACAAGTCAATACTCTCAAAACACTGAATCCTATGGGTTCAAACACTCATACTAATTTATATGCGAAAGAGTTGATGTATAGAAATGAACTAATATGTTCGCATATGTATAAAGAATAAAGGCTCAAAGTGTTATTTTAACATTGATCTCATGAAAGGAATCGAATGTATAAATTATAAAGATATCATATATAAAAATTATTTTCATGCATAAATCAAACTCATTAAGAAAGAATTTCAAGATATATGCTTTTTACAAATGAAGAAATTGCAATGACTTTTTAGGGAATTACTTCCTATATCTTTCTTTTGTAATTAGCCTGTACTCACAACTTTGTAGGGAATGTGGGTCATAGTATGTAGATGATACTATATTTTTTATCTCTCTTTTTTTTTTTAGAGAGTTAACCCATGTACAAATTGTACATTTTTTTTTTGGATTTTGGTTAGTGGTTAATTTTGTGGCTTTTCTGTTTGATCTTGGTTTAGGTAACCCCAGATATGTCTTTTTGTTTTTGTAGTAGTCATGCATAAATGAGATATAAGCATATACTATCAATTTCTACTCAAATCATTTAATCTAAGCAAAAATAATAATCAAAAATATATGATACTCTATTAAGATGAGAAAAAATTCATACATTCAATGCTAATACCTATAGAGATCATCTAAACTTTTTGAATAAATAAGAAATGTTTTTGGAGTAGAAAAAATATATATTTCACTCTGAATAAAAGAAATTAGGCTCAAATTATATCTCACAAGGGTAGTCTCCACTAAAAAAATCATAAACACCGATTTTGGGTTTAATATAATTTCCACATTTTATCAAGAAATACTAGTTATGACAAAAACTAACTAATTATCAAATATAATTACAAAATATTTCATGATATGTTTTCAAAAATTAATCTAACAGTACAAAAGCCTTAATTATTTACTTAAATTTGATTTAAAGAAATGATAAATTTTTGTGAGAAAATATTTTTTTATTTTTTATTTTTATTTTTAAATTGTTAAATCTTTTTTTTTTCTAATTAAGCATGGTAATTTTTCACCACCCCCAACCTAGAACTTACATTGTCCTCAATGTAACAATTGTAAATTAAAGATAAAGAGAAAAGAGAAGAAAGATTACCTATTTCTTGAGAATGTGTAAGTAGTAATGGAGGAATGCAGGTGCATTCATCATATTCATCATTTAAAGTGTATACAGACAGATCGCTGTGAACTTCTAACATCTCAACAAACATTTTTAGTTTTAACAATTTAAAAATTATTAAACTAAAATAAACAATAAAATTAAGTAAATAAAATAAATAACAGAAAATTACCTAAAATGATGGGTTGTCTCCCATCCAGCGCTTAGTTTAACGTCTTAGCAAGACGTAACTTGGGGATTGCCTTTTAAGTAAACTCAATGTCCCCTCATCATTGAGTCAATCGAACCTACAAGTAAGACAAAGTTGTCTACCTATACTATTTCAAACATGCCCTATTGATTTTTAAATTTTTCTGTACCAAAAACTAAGGGCATGTTTGAGGGTTTTAGATAACCCACATCTAGGTGCAAATCAAATAATTAAGGCATCATAACACAATTGTACCTAGATCAAGCAAAGAAACTAACTCTTGAGATTGTAATTAAAACTTTAAAATTTTGGAGATAGTTTCAGTATTTTTTTTTGTTTTTTTTGTTTTTTTTTTAAGGTTAAAATAACATAATCAGTATTAACCAAGAGTGCTCCCAGGAAAGAATGGTGGGGCAAAGGCTCCTTAAAAACCATCCTCCTAGACAGAACAACGTTCCCAGGAAAGACTAGTGGCACAAAGGCATCCAGGAACTAGTCTCCTAGACAGAACTCCCTTAGATCTTTACTTTTCATGTTATTAAAGTTAAGTTAATTAAGTTAATTAAGTTATATTAAGTAAAAATTTAAGTTAATTAAGTAAAAGAAAATCTAAGTTAATTAAGTTAAGTTAATTAAAAAGCTAAGTTGGTTAAAAAAAAAATCTAAGTTAATTAAAAGCTAAGTTAATCAAAGTTAATTAAAAAGTTCAAGTTAATTAAGTTAAGTTAATTAAAAAGCTCAGTTAAAAATCTAAGTTAATTAAAAAAAAACTAAGTTAATTAAGTTAGTAAAAATCTAAGTTAATTTAGTTAAATAAAAATTAAGAGAGAAGAAAAAAAATAGTTAAAGAAAAGAAAGAAAAAAAAAGAAAAAAAAATAAGATAAAATTAAATTAAATTATATTAAAAAAAATTAAAAATTGAAAAAGGTAAAAAATAAAAAAAAAATTAAAAAAAAAATTAAAAAAAAATTAAAAAAAAATAGAAAAAGGTAAAAGCAATTAAAATTAAATTTTTTTAAAAATTTTTTTTTTATTATTTTTATTTAACAAAAAATAAAATTAAGATTTTAAATAAAAATTAAAATTAAATAAAAATTAAAAAGTAAGCTTTATTTTTTTTTAATTTTTTTTTAAAAAATTTTTTTCTAGAATTTTTTTTTTAAATTTTTTTTTATTTTTTTTTACTATTCATGAAAAGTAATTTTATTTTACTATTTACACTATATTAAAATTTTTTAAGTTTTAAATTTTTTTTAATTTTTTAATTTTTTTTTTACTATTCATGAACGGTAATTTTATTTTACTATCTACATTATATTATTTATTTATTTTTATCTTAAAATTTTAAAATTTTAAGATTTTTTTTTTTACTATTTATGAACGGTAATTTTATTTTACTATCTACGATATAAATTTTATTTATTTATTTTTAATTTAAAATTTTGTTTTTTGTTGTTTTTTTTTGTTTTTGTTTTTGTTTTTTTACTATTCATGAACGGTAATTTTATTTGACTATTTACACTATACAATTTTTTATCTTAAATTTTTTTTATGTTTTTAAGTTTTAATTAATTTTTATTTTTTTACTATTCATGAACGGTAAAAAATTTTACTTTCAAATTTCAAATTTCTAAATTATTTTACAATTAAAAAAAAATTATTTTTTTATTTTTTATTTTTTATTTTTTTTTATTTCTTATGAAATTTGAAATTTGATTATTATTTTTTTTTTAAATCACAATTATTTACACCACAAAAATGTTTTTAAAATTTTGATAAATAATTTAAAAACCGCTATTCCTTCCCCGGCAACGGCGCCAAAAACTTGATGACCAAATCCCTGGCAACGGCACCAAAAACTTGATGAGCGAAAACCGGCATCGCCGATTTTAGCCAATACTTTGGTTTTAATATTTATAAAACTCTCGCAAGTGCACGAATCATTTCGAAGAAAATGATAAGTATACTCCCAAGGTCGATCTAAGGAAGGAATGTATGTGGTTTTTAATTTATTATTCAAACTTTTAAAAACGAAATTAAATCCTAAACATCCTGTCACGATAGTTTGGTTTTTGTGTTCCTAATCTAATGACATAAAATAAACATATATACAGATTAATTAAATATAATCTAATAACATACAAATAAACATAGATACAAATTCAATAAATAATTATCTAAAAATAAACACATATACGGATTCAATAAATATTCATGCAAATTTTTATCATTTATATCAGCGGAGTATTTATGGATATAATAACTAAATTAATTATGCTTGCTCATATTATCTAGGTTATTAAAGATATAAATTGATATTTTATTGATTTTCTCTTTTTTATATAAATACCACCTTTGGTGGGGTTAGATATTCTTTGTTAACTAAACAAATCAATTAACACCTATGGGTGGGGTTGATAACTAATATGCTTAATTAAATTAATTCATTTTTCTAAGAGATTGAAAATGAACCATTTAAATGCCACCTTTGATGGGGTTAGACAATTTAAACTTTATTCAAGGTGTCCAAATTAAACCTAAGAATTTAGCTATCCGAGTACTAACTTTCAAGTTTTAAAACCACTACCGAAAACGTGTTGTCAATACATTTTCAGATAATAATTCTTATAAAAACTTTTGAAATAGAGCTTCACTCTAACTACCGGGCGATTGTACCATCAAATAAAAGAGCACTACTCTAAATTAGACCGGATAACTAAACCTTAAATTCTAATTTTCAGGTTTAAGTTTGTAATGAAAAATAATATATTTCTCTCTAACATTCTTAATATAAAATCATGAATAAAAATAAAATCAATTCATTTCAGAGATTTTTACCTATTTAATATTTCGCAAGCATAAGAACGTCATTATTACATCATGTTTACTAAACAGCTAGCACAGGTAAATTTAACCACAGACAAATTAAATATAACATGTAAAAATAAAGCATAAAAATAACTGTAAAGAAAATAAAATCCTTACAGAACTTCGACGCTATTCCCGTTGCTGGAAAAACACCAAGCGGAATTTGCACTCCCATTTATTGAATCAAAAAGCTAAAATATTACAAAAACATAACTAGTTCTTCCCAAAAAGGGAAGAACTCTAAATCTAAGAGAAATTAACTAAGAAAAACTAAAAACTAAGAAAACATAAGAAAAACTAAGAAAAACTAAAGAAAACTAAAAAGAGAGAAAGAAAGAAGAGAGAAGTGTGTTTTTGGAGGTGTTTTTTAGGTGTGTTTTGATGTGAAGGGAAGAGGGGTATTTATAGGTGAGGATGGAGAGAAAAAGTAGAGAAAAAAATGTTAAAAAAATGTCAAAACGCGGATTAGTGATTGCTGACGTCATTTGATGACGTCAGCATGACGGGGGCGACTGCACAGTACCGGGTATGAACAGTACCGCGGCTGCACAGTACCGGGGATGAACAGTGCCGAGGCTGCACAGTGCAGCGCGGATGAACAGTGAGCGCGGATGAACAGTGCGTGTGGATGAACAGTGCGCGCAGCTTGGGGCGGAGCTGGGGCGCGGCGGCCGGGCAACGCGGCGGCGCGATTTTCTCCTTTCTGACATTTTTGTCGTTTTTGACCCATTTTGTCCAATTTTTCCATATTTTTTGACTTTTCCCCATATATTTATTAATATATTTGTGATGTATTGCTTCCAGTATTCCTCTTTGAGTTTTTAAGTTGCGTTTTTAAGCCAAAATACCTGAAAAACAATAAAAATACCCGTGATTCCGAAAAAGACAAATTTATATAAATATATGATAAAACATATAAATATATATATTTTTAATCAATTAATGTGCATAAAATCATGGTTATTTTAGTGCTTTTTGAGGACTCATCACAACCCCCACATATAGGAAGTAATTCCCTAAAAAATCATTGCAATTTCTACATTTGTAAAAAGCATATATCTTGAAATTCTTTCTTAATGAGTTTGATTTATGCATAAAAATAATTTTTATATATGATATCTTTATAATTTATACATTCGATTCCTTTCATGAATCAATGTTAAAATAACACTTTGAGCCTTTATTCTTTATACATATGCGAACATATTAGTTCATTTCTATACATCAACTCTTTCGCATATAAATTAGTATGAGTGTTTGAACCCATAGGATTCAGTGTTTTGAGAGTATTGACTTGTGAGGAATAGAGTCGAAGCGAATTCTGATTCATGACACTGAAATTGGGTTAAATTAAATTGATACATTTTTGACAGGAAATATGAAAATGATTTTCGACTAATTATTATAATAAAATCATGATTGTTTAAAGAGATTAAAATAACTTATGCTTGAGATTTTAATTATGATCTTAAAAGAGATTAAAAAGTATGAGATATTTTTGTGATATGTTGTTTTCTTTTATTCTTAAATTAATTATTGATTGTGTTGTAATTGTAGTTTTTGATTTGATTGTTTTTATAGTTTCTTTTGATTTTTTTTATTTTAGTTCAATGTTTGTGGGTATCATTACTGAAAACCCTCACGAGACTCAAACTCGTCCACTAGGGCAACCTAGGGGTTTAAAGGCTTGTTGCATAGGCTAAATGCAACTATTTCAATCCACGAAAGTGATTTAGGATAGTTTAATTTTTAGTTTTTATCGCTTCTCTTGCTAAGGGACTAGCAAGAAGCTGGTTGGGGGTTGTGATGAGTGCTCAAAAAGCACTAAAATAACCATGATTTTATACAAATTAATTGATTAAAAATATATATATTTATATGTTTTATCATATATTTATATAAATTTGTCTTTTTCGGAATCACGGGTATTTTTATTGTTTTTCAGGTATTTTGGCTTTAAAATGCAACTTAAAGACTCAAAGAGGAATACTGGAAGCAATACATCACAAATATATTAATAAATAAATGCGGAAAGGTCGACAAATATGGAAAAATTGGACAAAATGAGTCAAAAAGGTCAAAAATGTCAAAAAGGAGAAAAACCCGCCGCCGCGCCGCCCAGCCGTCGCGCCCCAGCACCCAGCTCCGCCCCAAGCTGCGCACGCGGCACTGTTCATCCGCGCAGCACTTCGTGCGCGGGGGTACTGTTCATGCGCGCAGCACTGCGCGCGGGTTACTGTTCATGCGGGCAGCACTGCGCGCGGGTTACTGTTCATCCGCGCGCGCCGACACTCATTTTTCACGTGCAGCAGCCCCTGTGACGTCATGCTGACGTCATTAATGACATCAGCAATTCCAATACGCGTTTTTTACATTTTTTAATATTTTTTTAACATTTGTTTACTCATTTTTTCTCTCCATCCTCACCTATAAATACCCCCCTTCCCTTCACTTCAAATCACACCTTAAAAACTCACTTCTCTCTTCTTTCTTTCTCTCATTTCTTAGTTTTTGAGTTTTCTTAGTTTCTTTGTTAGTTTCTAAGCTTTTCTTAGTTTTTCTCTTAGTTTTTAGTTCAATTCTCTTAGGTTTAGAGTTCTTCTCTTTTTGAGAGGAACTTGTAATGTTTTTGTAATAATTTAGATTTTTGATTCAATAAATGGGAGTGCAAATTCCGCTTGGTGTTTTTCCAGCTACGGGAATAGCGTCGAAGTTCTGTAAGGATTTTATTTTCTTTACAGTTATTTTTATGCTTTATTCTTACATGTTATATTCAACTTGTCTGTGGTTAAATTTAACTATGCTGGCTGTTTAGTAAATATGATGTAATAATGACGTTGTTATGCTTGCGAAATATTAAATAGGTAAAAATCTCTAAAATGAATTGATTTTGTTTTTATTCAAGATTTTATATTAAGAATGTTAGAGAGAAATATATTATTTTTCATTACAAACTTAAACCTGAAAATTAGATTTTAAGGTTTAGTTATCCGGTCTAATTTAGAGTAGTGCTCTTTTATTTGTTGGTACAATCTCCCGGTAGTTAGAGTAAAACTCTATTTCAAAAGTTTTTATAAGAATTATTATGTGAAAATGTATTGACAACATGTTTTCAATAGTGGTTTTAAAACTTGAAAGTTAGTACTCGGATAATTAAATTCTTAAGTTTAATTTGGACACCTTGAATAAAGTTTAAACTTTCTAACCCCACCAAAGGTGGCATTTAAATGGTTCACTTTCAATCTCTTAGAAAAAGGAATTAATTTAATTAAGCATATTAGTTATCAACCCCACCCATAGGTGTTAATTGATTTGTTTAGTTAACAAAGAATATCTAACCACACCAAAGGTGGTATTTATATAAAAAAGAGAGAATCAATAAAATATCAATTTATATCTTTAATAACCTAGATAATATGAGCAAGCATAATTAATTTAGTTATTATATCCATAAATTCTCCGCTAATATAAATGATAAAAATTTGCATGAATATTTATTGAATCTGTATATATGTTTATTTTTAGATAATTATTTATTGAATTTGTATCTATGTTTATTTTTATGTTATTAGATTATATTTAATTAATCTATATATATATGTTTATTTTTATGTAAGTAGATTAAAAACACAAAAACCCCAAAATATCGTGATAGGATGTTTAGGATTTAATTTCATTTTTAGAAGTTTGAATAATAAATTAAAAACCACACACATTCCTTCCTTAGATCGACCTTGGGAGTATACTTATCATTTTCTTCGAAATGATTCGTGCACTTGCGAGAGTTTTATAAATATTAAAACCAAAGTATTGGCAAGAATCGGCGATGCCGGTTTTCGCTCATCAAGTTTTTGGCGCCGTTGCCCGGGAATTTGGTTATCAAGTTTTTGGCGCCGTTGCCGGGGATTTGGTCATCAAGTTTTTAGCGCCGTTGCTGGGGAAGGAATAACCGTTTTTAAATTATTTATCAAAATTTTAAAAACATTTTTGTGCTGTAAATAATTGTGATTTTTTTTGTTTTAATAGAAAAAATAATAATCAAATTTCAAATTTCATAAGAAATAAAAAAAAAATTTAAAAAAATTTAAAAATTAAAAATTAATTTTTTTTTAATTATAAAATAATTTAGAAATTTGAAATTTGAAGTAAAAAATTTTACCGTTCATGAATAGTAAAAAAAAAAACAAAAAAACAAAAAAAATTTAAGTTAAAAATAAATAAATAAAATTTATAGCGTAGATAGTAAAATAAAATTACCGTTCATGAATAGTAAAAAAAAATTAAAATTTTAAAATTTTAAGATAAAAATAAATAAATAATCTAATGTAAATAGTAAAATAAAATTACCGTTCATGAATAGTAAAAAAAATTAAAAATTAAAAAAAATTAAAAACTTAAATTTTTTTAATATAGTGTAAATAGTAAAATAAAATTACCGTTCATGAATAGTAAAAAAAAATTTAATTAAAAAAAAATAAAGCTTACTTTTTAATTTTCATTTAATTTTAATTTTTATTTAAAATCTTAATTTTATTTTAATAAAAGTAATAATAAAAATGAATAAAAACAAACAAAAATCAATTTTTATTCTTATTTTATTTTCCTTTACCTTTTTAAATTTTATTTTATTTTTGTTTATTTTATTTTATTTTATTTTACTTTATTTTATTTTATTTTATTTTATTTTATTTTATTTTATATCAATTTTAATTTAATTAATTAATTAATTTATTTATTTATTTTATTTTAGTTTATTTTTATTTTATTTTATTTTAAATTAAAAATTAAAAAAATTAAAAATTAAAAAAAATTAAAAATAAAAAAATAAAAAAATAAAATAAAACTTAATTTTTAATTTTCATTTAATTTTAAGTTTTTATTTAAAATATTAATTTTTTTTTAATAAAAATAATAATCAAAATGAATAAAAACAAAATAAAAAAAATCAATTTTTTTTTTTCCTTTATTTTTTTTTCAATTTTATTTTATTTTTATTTTATTTTATATTAGTTTATTTTATTTTATTTTATTTTATTTTACTTTTTATTTTAATTTAATTTATTTTTATTTTTATTTTTATTTTTATTTTTATTTTTATTTATTTTTTTTTCTTAATTTTTAACCGAACTTAATTAACTTAGAATTTTTTTAACTTAACTTAATTTACTTAGATTTTTACTTAAATTAACTTAATTAACTTAGTTTTTTTTAATTAACTTAAAACTTTTCATTAACTTAATTAACTTAGATTTTCTTTTACTTAATTAACTTAATTTTTACTTAACTTAACTTTAACATGAAAAGTAAAGATCTAAGGGACTTCTCTCTAGGAGACTAGTTTTTGGAAGCCTTTGTGCCACTAGTCTTTCCTCGGAACGTTGCTCTGTCTAGGAGGATGGTATTTAAGGAGCCTTAGCCCCACCATTCTTTCCTGGGAGCACTCTTGGTTAATACTGATTATGTTATTTTAATTTAAAAAAAAAATAATTAAAAAAAAAATCTGAAACTATCTCCAAAAATTTTAAAATTTTAATTACATCTCAAGAGTTAGTTTCTTTATTTGATCTAGGTACAATTGTGTTTTGATGTCTTAAATTATTTAATTTGCACCTAGATGTGGGTTATCTAAAACCCTCAAGCATGCCCCTAGTTTTTGGTACAGAAAAATTTGAAAATCAATAGGGCATGTTTGAAACAGTATAGGTAGACAACCTTGTCTTACTTGTAGGAATGATTGACTCAATGATGAGGGGACATTGAGTTTACTTAAAATGCAATCCCCAAGTTACGTCTTGCTAAGACGTTAAACTAAGCGCTGGATGGGAGGCAACCCATCATTTTGCCAAAAACTTGATGAGCGAGAACCGGCATCGCCGATTCTTGCCAATACTTTGGTTTTAATATTTATAAAACTCTCGCAAGTGCACGAATCATTTCGTAGAAAATGATAAGTATACTCCCAAGGTCGATCTAAGGAAGGAATGTATGTGGTTTTTAATTTATTATTCAAACTTCTAAAAACGAAATTAAATCCTAAACATCATGTCACGATATTTTGGGGTTTTTGTGTTTTTAATCTACTTACATAAAAATAAACATAGATTCAATAAACATTCATGCAAATTTTATCATTTATAATGGCGGAGTATTTATGGATATAATAACTAAGTTAATTATGCTTGCTCATATTATCTAGGTTATTAAAGATATGAATTGATATTTATTGATTCTCCCTTTTTTGTATGAATACCACCTTTGGTGGGGTTAGATATTCTTTGTTAACTAAACAAATCAATTAACACCTATGGGTGGGGTTGATAACTAATATGCTTAATTAAATTAATTCCTATTTTCTAAGAGATTGAAAATGAACCATTTAAATGCCACCTTTGGTGGGGTTAGACAGTTTAAACTTTATTCAAGGTGTCCAAATTAAACCTAAGAATTTAGTTATCCGAGTACTAACTTTCAAGTTTTAAAACCACTACCGAAAACATGTCGTTAATACATTTTCAGATAATAATTCTTATAAAAACTTTTGAAATAGAGCTTCACTCTAACTACCGGGCGATTGTACCATCAAATAAAAGAGCACTACTCTAAATCAGACCGGATAACTAAACCTTAAAATCTAATTTTCCGGTTTAAGTTTGTAATGAAAAATAATATATTTCTCTCTAACATTCTTAATATAAAATCATGAATAAAAATAAAATCAATTCATTTTAGAGATTTTTACCTATTTAATATTTCGCAAGCATAACAACGTCATTATTACATCATGTTTACTAAACAGCCAGCACAGTTAAATTTAACCACAGACAAATTAAATATAACATGTAAGAATAAAGCATAAAAATAACTATAAAGAAAATAAAATCCTTACAGAACTTCGATGCTATTCCCGTTGCTGGAAAAACTCCAAGCGGAATTTGCACTCCCATTTATTGAATCAAAGAGCTAAAATATTACAAAAACATAACTAGTTCTTCCCAAAAAGGGAAGAACTCTAAATCTAAGAGAAATTAACTAAGAAAAGCTAAAAACTAAGAAAACATAAGAAAAACTAAAAAAAATCCTAAAAATATAAGAAAAACCGGCATCGCCGATTCTTGCCAATACTTTGGTTTTAATATTTATAAAACTCTCGCAAGTGCACGAATCATTCCGAAGAAAATGATAAGTATACTCCCAAGGTCGATCTAAGGAAGGAATGTATGTGGTTTTTAATTTATTATTCAATCTTTTAAAAACGAAATTAAATCCTAAACATCCTGTCACGATGTTTTGGGGTTTTGTGTTTTTAATCTACTTACATAAAAATAAACATAGATTCAATAAACATTTATGCAAATTTTATCATTTATAATGGCGGAGTATTTATGGATATAATAACTAAGTTAATTATGCTTGCTCATATTATCTAGGTTATTAAAGATATGAATTGATATTTATTGATTCTCCCTTTTTTGTATGAATACCACCTTTGGTGAGGTTAGATATTCTTTGTTAACTAAACAAATCAATTAACACCTATGGGTGGGGTTGATAACTAATTTGCCTCATTAAATTAATTCCTTTTTCTAAGAGATTGAAAATGAACCATTTAAATGCCACCTTTGGTGGGGTTAGACAGTTTAAACTTTATTCAAGGTGTCCAAATTAAACCTAAGAATTTAGCTATCCAAGTACTAACTTTCAAGTTTTAAAACCACTACCGAAAACATGTTGTCAATACATTTTCAGATAATAATTCTTATAAAAACTTTTGAAATAGAGCTTCACTCTAACTACCGGGCGATTGTACCATCAAATAAAAGAGCACTACTCTAAATTAGACCGGATAACTAAACCTTAAAATCTAATTTTCAGGTTTAAGTTTGTAATGAAAAATAATATATTTCTCTCTAACATTCTTAATATAAAATCATGAATAAAAATAAAATCAATTCATTTTAGAGATTTTTACCTATTTAATATTTCGCAAGCATAACAACGTCATTATTACATCATGTTTACTAAACAGCCAGCACAGTTAAATTTAACCACAGACAAATTAAATATAACATGTAAGAATAAAGCATAAAAATAACTGTAAAGAAAATAAAATCCTTACAGAACTTCGACGCTATTCCCGTTGCTGGAAAAACTCCAAGCGGAATTTGCACTCCCATTTATTGAATCAAAAAGCTAAAATATTACAAAAACATAACTAGTTCTTCCCTAAAAAGGGAAGAACTCTAAAACTAAGAAAACATAAGAAAAACTAAAGAAAACTAAAAAGAGAGAAAGAAAGAAGAGAGAAGTGTGTTTTTAAGGTGTGATTTTGAAGTGAAGGGAAGGGGGGTATTTATAGGTGAGGATGGAGAGAAAAAATGAGTAAAAAAATGTTAAAAAAATGTAAAAACGCGTAATGGTAATACTGACGTCATTGATGACGTCATGGGGCGGCTGCACATGAAAAATGAGTGTCGGCGCGCGCGGATGAACAGTAACCCGCGCGCAGTGCTGCGCGCATGAACAGTAACCTCGCGCGCGCAGTGCTGCGCGCATGAACAGTACCCCCCACGCGCAGTGCTGCGCACATGAACAGTACCCCCCGCGCGCAGTGCTGCACGCATGAACAGTACCGCGCGCGCAGTGCTGCGCGCATGAACAGTACCGCGCGCGCAGCTTGGGGCGGAACTGGGTGCTGGGGCGCGGCGGCTGGGCGGCGCGGCGGCGCGTTTTTCTACCTTTTGACATTTTTGACCTTTTTGACCCATTTTGTCCAATTTTTCCATATTTGTCGACCTTTCCGCATTTATTTATTAATATATTTGTGATGTATTGCTTCCAGTATTCCTCTTTGAGTCTTTAAGTTGCATTTTTAAGCTAAAATACCTGAAAAACAATAAAAATACCCGTGATTCCGAAAAAGACAAATTTATATAAATATATGATAAAACATATAAATATATATATTTTTAATCAATTAATTTGCATAAAATCATGGTTATTTTAGTGCTTTCTGAGCACTCATCAATAGCACCTAATGTTTTCTCTAGAAATTTTGGGCATGTTTTTTATAAATAAGATGCTTATAGTTTTGGAATGCTTTTGCTTGAAATGGTAGGAGGAAGAAAGAATACTGATATTACAGAGGATAATGTTAGTCATATTTATTACCTAGAATGGATCTATAGTCTTTTAGATGGAGGTGAAGATCTTCGTATTCATATCAAGTGATCCAAATGTTGGAAGAAAGAGAGGACTTAATCATGCCTCTTAATCCTTTTGCCTTGAGGTAGAGTAAATATAATTATACACTTGATCATTTCATTGTCTTTTGCATAGGGACTTTTAAAGTATATCTTGTTATATCTCAAGTACAAAGAGATAATAATGTTATATCTTTTGCATAAAATTGTTTAGCTTTTTCAATCCTTGTAAAATCTTAAATATATAAATGGAATAACATTGGAATTTTTCTAAAGCATCATTTGTTTTTTTGTTAAAATACATGAAAGAGAAGAAGTAGTTTCAATAACAAATAAATCCTTAGAATACTCCATGCAACAAAATTGACATTTTAGTTACAAATTTGTTTTTAACAAAAAGGAATGATAATTTCATTAATTTGAAACCATATTAAGTTACAAGTAATGCATTATATGTAATGTAATACATCCTTCTCTAGCAAGTATTGTATTTCAATAGGAGGAGAAGCCACCCAATTTGGTTCCAATTCCTTAATGAACCGATGCTATCTCTAAGGAAATTCCTTGAAAGACTTGAGAATAACCTAATTAAAGTTGAAAGTGTTTAATCTCTAAATTAATAGCAAGTTGAATTGCCATAAAAAAATCTGCATAGTAATCTGTTACTAAAGCTTAAGTTGCTTATAACAACAACATAAAAACATTCTACCAACATTCCATTATGATCTCTCACTACACTCCTATATCACCATATAGCTCATTTGCTTTGCATGAATCATGAGAAGTAAAGATCATATACCTAAAAGAGTTAGGTATCAAAAATATTGAGTCATGTTGGGTTCATCTTACTATACTTCTTAAATTTCATGATTTCATCTCCTCTACGACAGTGCCTAATATTCAAAATTGTGCCCATAAACTAATAAAATAACTTGATATGTGTCAAGTTCATATGTACCACATCAAGAACACAATAAGACTTTTACTAACTTCTTCCTTCAATGATCCCAATTTTCTAATCACCCATAACCATCATTCTTGAAAACTACCATACAACTTATACCTAGTTATAATAATAAAAATGTGTTCTACTATTCAATTTATACTTCACAACAATTAAAATACAGGTCATTCCTAAACATTTGCTTTAATGGTTCTTTGTTGGTTACAAGTTAGAACCAACAAACTTTATAGAGTTCTATGAAATGTTTTACATCTACAAATCAATATTTGTTTGACATGAGTCTTTTAGCTCGATCTTGTCAGATGCATAGGCACACATAGAACTAAGATTAAAATTAACATGTGATTATGAAATAATCATCACTACTAGCATATTATTTAACTAATTATATCATGAATCAATATTAGAACTATTATTTAATTTCTAACTCTAGTTTGAAAAATCTATGCATTAAGACAAGACTTCAAACCCATTTTCTTCCTTTTTAATTAAAGTAGAATACTATTGTAAATCCATCCTAAATTAAAAGAACTTGGTCATAATTGCTGGATAATTCATTCATTGCATTATGTTTTAAAAAGAATATGACTAAATTTCGCATATGATTAAAATTAAACATATACATGCAGTAAACTAGTTGCTCATTCTAATTCATACATGCATAGTCATAACATTTAAATATAGATTCAAACACATCAAAAATCAAGGATTGAATCTAAAAATTATCATAATATTTTATTAATTAAAATCATAATCAAGAACTTAAAAATTGCTCAAAATCACACAAATAAATAAGCTAAACAAAATCATAATTAAAATAATAGAATATTAAGAAGAAAATTAAGAAATACTCCTTAATTACTACTTTAATTCTATATTTCTTCTATTCTTGTCTTTCTTTGAAGACCTAAGCATATTTTCTATAAAATCTTTATTTATAATCTATGGCAGCTTTGTTGTTAACCTTAGCTACATATTTAAAGTAAAATTGTTGCATGTAATTACAAGGTAGTTAGGATTAAGGTTGTAGAAGTTCAAACTAATTAAAATGATAATTTAATGAATCTAAAACTTTTTGGATAAAACTAAGCTTGAAATTAGGCATTGGAGTGCAAATACGAGTTTTCTAACCACGGTACACGTCGACTCATGCCGCAATACAAACTTAATTTTAATTCCGTTGAAAGTCATATAGTGGGTGTAATGCCGCGGTGTACATGTACTCATGCCGCAACATGCCCATAATTTTAACACTTTAATGTTTTGACCCCTCTTTGATATATCTTATATAAATGTTTGCATTGAGCTTTTCCATTATATGAAAATTATACTTCAAGTTGTGAAATTTGATTGATCTTTTTCATTTAAATCTTTTAATTCTAAAAATATCTAAAATTCATCAAAATATATCATGTGATTCCATAAACACAATTTATAAAACACTTAGATTCAAATGTAATATTAAAACCTAATTCTTTATTTTAATTTTAATAAATCATAATATATGCGTGCTTTTTAGACACTGTCACAACCCCCAATTAGCTTATAGTTAGTTCATAGTAAAATAAGCACTCAAAAAAAGTTCTTAAAAGAAAATAAATAATTAAATACTAAATTAAATCATTTTTATATATGGACATGATTGTATTTATCATATGCAACAAACCGTTAAACCGGTGTCATAGTGGATGAGTTACAGTCTTCTGAGGGTTTTCAGTAATAGTACCCAAAAAATTCACAACTAAACTAAATTAAACTAATTGAAAGAAATAAAAATATAAAACTAAATAAAGACACTAACAATCAAATCAATTATACATTTGTTTCAAAGATTGTCCATAATGTTTAATATATGTATGATCTAAATCTTACTCTTTATCGTACATTAATTTCATTTTTTTGGTTAAATTTTTGACATTCATCTAATTATAAATATATAATCTTCATACCAGATAATTTTATGCAAGATATTCATAGAACAAACTTCTTGGTCTCTAAATTATGCAAATATAATATGTGTAAGAATTTTAATCAAAACCCCAAAGGCTTACATTTTAATTCACTCTACACTAATATAGAATGGTTACACTACCTTAAACTAATAAGTATTTATCAAAGTTATAGCGTTAGTTTAAGGTATAGGGTTATGAAAGAACATGAAGATGAATCACAAAAATAAAAGAAAATAAATAAACAAAAATAATTTGATGATAATGCATCATTGCCTCATGATAATGTTCACATTACTACTAAACAACACAAACAAAAAGTAATAATAAATAAACTATACAAAAATAAATAAAAATAAAAATGAAAGAAAAGAAGTTAGTAAACTATTAATATAGAAAAATAAAAATTAATTTTAATTTTTTGAAAAAACTAATAATAATAAACTAAATAAAATAAATGAATTAAAAGAAAACCAATTTTTGAATTTTTTTAATAAACTAATATTTAGTGGTTAAATTTTAAAAACAATCCCAAAAAGGGCACCAAAAACTTGATACATATATAAGTATACTTGATCAAGCTATATAACTAGAATTAATAAGTAATTTCAGAATAAAGGTTGTCGAACTCACGAGGATTTCTATAATAAATATCACTAATTATTAGCTTGGTAATAAATTAATAAAAGAGGCTTTGAAAATTATTTTTAAATAAAAATAAAACATAAAATAATAAATAAAATATATGAGCACATAGATTAAGATAAATATGTGATTATAGAACAATCCTCACAAATTATAACTAATATTAGAACTATCCTTAAATTCTTAATTTTAAATCAAAAAATCTATGCACTAAGACACAAGATCAAACCCACATTTTTTTACTTTTTAATTGAAGTAGAATACTATCGTAAATCAAAACAACCTAGTTATAGTTGTTAGATAATTCATTTAATGTATTACATTTTAAAGAAGAGATGACTAGATCTCGTAAGATTACATTTCTTATTAACCTTTAACGAAGGCATTAACTTTACTGTCACAAAGTAACAAGTTATTACTTCGAATAATAATAAAAAATAAATAAAAATCTATTTACTCTTAGGATAATATAGTAATATCTTAAAATATCATTAAACATATATATATATGTAATAAACTAGTTAGATACTCTAATTCATACATGCATAGTTTTGGAATTTTAACGTAGAGTTAAACATATCAAAAATTAAAGATTGAATATAAAAATCATCAAAATTTTATTAATTTAAATCATAGTCTAGGACTTAGAAGTTTTACACAATCACATAAATAAATTAACTAGGTAGAATTATAATTAAAATAATAGTTAACAAAGAAGGAAAAAAAGAAGGAATAAGAACAAACTATTGATTAATATCAATGGTTGATTTACAACTCTTTAATTGACTATTTGAATTTTATCTTGTCTCTAACCTTTAATTACTTTATCGACCTGTATATTTTCTATAAATTCCTATGTCTACAATCTATTTAATATATGACTTCTTTTGTTGTTAATCCTAACTATATATTTATAATAAAATATTACATGTAGATGTAGTTAGGATTATGGGTGAAGAGGTATAAAACAATTAAAATGTTAATATAATTACCTAGAATAATTTGGATAAATATGTTCTTGAACATATATATGCAATAATCTAGTTAGCTATTCTAATTCATACATGTATAATTTTGAAATTTAAACATAATATCCAACACATCATAAATCAAGGATTGAATCTAAAAATCATCAATATTTTATTAATTAAAATCATATTCTAGGGCTTAAAAGTTATTCACAATCACATAAATACATTAACTAAGTAGAATCATAATTAAAATAATAGATATAAAAAAAAAGAATAACGAGACTTATATATTTTTTATAAATTTCAATGTCTACAATCTATTTAATCTGCACCTTCTTTTGTTATTAACCCTAGTTATATATTTATATTAAAAGAATTACATGTAGTTAAAATGTAGTTAGGATTAGGGGTTAAAAGGTATAAAATAATTAAAATTTTAGTCTCATATATCTGGAACCTTTTGGATAAACATATTCTTGAAATCAGGCATTGAAATGCAAATCTGTCTTAGCGGGCCGTGATGCACGTTGACTCATGCGGCAACACGACTTTGTTTTCAGTTCTATGTGATTCCAACCGAGAGCGATGTGTCACAGTGCATATTTAATCATGCCTCGATGCATCTTTAATTTTGATAATTTAATATTTTAACCATTCTTTGATGTATCTTATATAAATGTTTGTATTTAGGTCTTCCATTGTATGACAATTATGCCCCTGATTGTGAGATTTGATTGATCTTTTAAGTCTAAAATACCTAAAATACATAAAATATATCTCGTAATTCTAAAAATACAATTTATAAAATACTTAGGTTAAAACTCAATATTAAAACCTAATTATTCTTTTAAATTCAATAAATCAAAAGATATGTGTGCTTTTTAAGCACGTATCACTACCCTAAACAAAATAATAGATATTCCCTAGCAAGATGAGTCACTACTACAAAATATGGCATTTAAGTCGATATTTAAAGTCAGTTTTTGGAGAAAACTAACTTATAATGAATTTAAAGTTGGTTCGCTAAAGAAACCACTTAAAACATATAGTTTTTAGCATCGGTTAACGTGTTAAACTAACGTTATATGTAGGATGTAGTTTCAGTTCTACGTGTCAACCGATGCTACACACGTGGATAGTGTCAGTTGACATGTAGGACCGACGCTACGTCCTACGTGTTGAGTCAGTTGACGTGTTGAATCGACGCTACATCCTGCGTATAGTGTCGGTCCTACGTGTCAACTGATGCCTATATATATATTATTTCTAAGTTATAATTTATATCATATGAACATGTGTTAGATGTCACAAAGTTTCAAATATGTGTGTTATATGTTAGATTTAGTTGAAATTTATCAAATGTTGGTTTATGTTTCAAGTGTACATAAACTTTTCTATAATTTGTTCATACGTTTATAATGTAGAAATTAATAAATTTTATATGCTTAAATGTAGATATTCAAATGAATTTTTAAGTATGTTAAAGAGTTTCTTAGAAGTAGTTCAAAAATTACAATCAATCCAAATGATGTTCCATATATATATACATGAAATGTGTTAACATTTAAAAACAAAAAATAGATGTATCTACTCACAGCATACTTCTTAGTTCCAGCTTCCTCAGTGTCATATTTCTTTTGAAGTGCTTCCCAAATTTTCTTAACAAACTTATCACAGTTATAATAATCATACAAGTTATCAGCTAAACCGTTAAGAATATAATTTTTGCATAGAAAATCATTTTCCATCCAGGTGTCTAAATCCTTAGTTGCAGCTTCAGTAGGAGAATTAGACTGTATTGGTTTTTGATGAGTGCTCAAAAAGCACTAAAATAACCATGATTTTATGCACATTAATTGATTAAAAATATATATATTTATATGTTTTATCATATATTTATATAAATTTGTCTTTTTCGGAATCACGGGTATTTTTATTTTTTTCCAGGTATTTTGGCTTAAAAATGCAACTTAAATACTCAAAGAGAAATACTAGAAGCAATACATCACAAATATATTATTAAATAAATGGGGAAAGGTCAACAAATAGGGAAAAATTGGACAAAATGGGTCAAAAAGGTCAGAAATGTCAAAAAGGAGAAAATAGCGCCGCCGAGCCCCAGCGCCCAGCCGCGCGCATTGGTACTGTTCATCCGCACAGAACTGCGCACGTGGCTACTGTTCATCCGCACGCGCCCAGCTGCCTCCGCGCGCACCGACTCCCATTTCGCCCCATTTTTCACGTGCAGCCGTCCCCATGACATCATGCTGACGTCATCAATGACCTCAGTAATTCCATTACGCGTTTTTACATTTTTTTAACATTTTTTTACTCATTTTTTCTCTCCATCCTCACCTATAAATATCCCCCTTCCCTTCACTTCAAAACATACCTTCAAAACACACTTCTCTCTTCTTTCTTTCTCTCTTTTCTTAGATTTTTAGTTTTTCTTAGTTTTTAGCTTTTCTTAGTTAATTTCTCTTAGTTTTAGAGTTCTTCCCTTTTTGGGAAGAACTAGTTATGTTTTTGTAATATTTTAGCTTTTTGATTCAATAAATGGAAGTGCAAATTCCACTTGGAGGTTTTCCAGTAACGGGAATAGCGTCGAAGTTCTGTAAGGATTTTATTTTTTTTACAGTTATTTTTATGCTTTATTCTTACATGTTATATTTAATTTGTCTGTGATTAAATTTAACTGTGCTGGCTGTTAATAAACATGATGTAATAATAACGTTGTTATGCTTGCGAAATATTAAATAGGTGAAAATCTCTAAAATGAATTGATTTTATTTTTATTCAAGATTTTATATTAATAATGTTAGAGAGAAATATATAATTTTTCATTACAAACTTAAACTTGAAAATTAGATTTTAAGGTTTAGTTATCCGGTCTGATTTAGAGTAGTGCTCTTTTATTTTATGGTACAATCGCCCGGTAGTTAGAGTGAAGCTCTATTTCAAAAGTTTTTATAAGAATTATTATCTGAAAATGTATTGACAACATGTTTTCGGTAGTGGTTTTAAAACTTGAAAGTTAGTACTCGGATAACTAAATTCTTAGGTTTAATTTGGAAACCTTGAATAAAGTTTAAACTGTCTAATTAACCCCACCAAAGATGGCATTTAAATGGTTCATTTTCAATCTCTTAGAAAAATGAATTAATTTAATTAAGCATATTAGTTATCAACCCCACCCATAGGTGTTAATTGATTTGTTTAGTAAACAAAGAATATATAACCTACCAAAGGTGGTATTCATACAAAAAAGGGAGAATCAATAAATATCAATCTATATCTTTAATAACCTAAATAATATGGGCAAGCATAATTAAATTAGTTATTATATCCATAAATACTCCGCCATTATAAATGATAAAATTTGCATAAATGTTTATTGAATCTATGTTTATTTTTATGTAATTAGATTAAAAATACAAAACCCCAAAATATCGTGACAGGATGTTTAGGATTTAATTTCGTTTTTAAAAGTTTGAATAATAAATTAAAAACCACATACATTCCTTCCTTAGATCGACCTTGGGAGTATACTTATCATTTTCTACGAAATGATTCGTGCACTTGCGAGAGTTTTATAAATATTAAAACCAAAGTATTGGCAAGAATCGGCGATGCTAGTTTTTGCTCATCAAGTTTTTGGCGCCGTTGCCGGGGATGGCCTCATCAAGTTTTTGGTGCCGATTCTTGCTCATCAGTTTTTCAGTAGTAAGAGCATAAACGAATTTTTTCATGGTTAAGAAAAACAACATTTTTTGTCTCCATCTTTTAAAGTGTAGGCCTTCAAAATGGAATGGTTTGTTGAGATCACCAGTTAGAATTTCAGTAGACATGGCAGATAGAAATCGTCTTAAAATTGTTGAGACAAGTTTGTTAATAACAGTACTGAAACAATATTACCGATAACCTGGTATGAATTGCTTGGGTTGAGTCGCGGACTAGGTCACTCTTTTTAAGATGTTTCGCGGCTCTGCCCAATTTGTGCAAGCAAACACAACCCCGTAGTCCCCAGGACAAAACAGCCCAGAATCTTAATCTCTATCTCATAACTTCACTGCACTGATGAAGACTGGAATGCTACACCTGAAAATTTGTTGCTCGGAAAACTAAAAAAAAACTTAGAATTGTAGAGAGAATTGTTTTTCGTAGGGAGATGAGTTTGCAGATTGTTGTGTAGAAACTGAGAGATGAAACCCTCTTTTTATAGGTTTTAGAAACCGTGTGGCAATTATGATAATAATGATACTGGGAATTAAGAGCGTAACAGTCATTCTGAGTAATGAAGAGTAACGGCTATTTTGAGAGTAAAGACGAGTAACAGACATTTTTGAGAGTAAATACGAGCAACGGCTATTTTTCTGAATAAAGAAGAAAAACGGTCATTTAACGGTCATATTCTGATAAAAGAAAATAACGGTCGTTTTTCTGAGAAAAAAATATATATATAACAACCATTTTTCTAAGTGGAAAAGTTTTCCTTAAAAAAAATATTTTTCCATAAAATAAAATACCACCTCATTTAGTCAACTTTTCACTATTTATATTTCTTTAAAATAATGTAAAAAAGAAATGTAGGACAAGACTTTACAATTTTTTATTAACTTCATCTTTTCCAACAATTCTTTTTATAAAATTCATATTTTCCAACACAATCAATAAATTCTAGGGAGTAATATTTTGAAAGAACAAGCACCACTGCACCAGCATGTAAATATGTAATAACTACTTCCATTTCTGAATTTAGGAAGAATTTATTTATTTATTTATTTTATATGCGAAATTTTTTGTAAGAATGTAGAGGAAACTCACCTTCAAAACCCATAATATGACCTATGAGTACCGCTGTATCATATAAAGAAATAAACATAGTAAGAAGAACCTTACTGCAGGGTTGTGTAGCGAATTTGAGATGTTTACATTTCGAGATACCAAATGAGGCAACCCTCCGTCACTTCTAGACCAAGAATACCAAGAGAACGGGAAATAAGAAAACTTAACTAAATTCAAACAGTATTATTTAAATTTTTAAAATAACTCCTTATATTACCTATCTCATCTAGTCAGTACATTATAGTTACAATTTCAAATTGCATCAAATATCAATAAACTCTTTTTTCTTCCTTTTTCTTGATTTCTTTTTTTTTTCCTCCTCTGATATTTTTTTTTTCTCTTCTTTTAAATTTTTTTTTATAATTAAAGAGATACAAGATTGTATTATCAACCTTTCATCATTTTTATTCAAAATTAACTTCATACAACCCCCAACCTATTATTTTCAATATTCTTTTGGGTTGTGTCATTTCTTTTCTTGAAATTTTCGTACATTCTTCTTAGAGATTTCGTATTAAACATGTGTTTATTTTAAGTCATCTTTGAAAATAGAAGGGTAAAATAAATTGTTTTTTTTCTCATAAAACGATAAGTTATAACATGTTAAAGAAAAAAAAGTTCTATAATTCATATAAGTTTAAAAGGAATATTAGTGATAAATATACAAGTAGTTAGCATGAAAAGAAATAGACGTCTTTTAATTACCTAAATCCTTTTCTAATCATTGTATATTCTATAATTTCATCTTGAGTTTATTTAAAAATAAGTTTTAGAGTTTGTTAAGATCTCAAGTATGTCTATGAAACATTCACATATACAATTATAAAATGCTCATTAATTGGTCATTCTTACTACCAACCAATAGTTTTAAACTAAGTTCAATTCACTTTTAAACCCTTTCTTAATTGGATTAAAACTTATACGTGAAAGAGTTAATGAAATTGAAAATTATAAAGAAAATTAAAAGATTCACGAATATTATAATAATTGATTATTATTGTGAAAATAAAAGAGAAAATCAAACATATTCTAAATATGTACTACATTAGTATACTTAAAAAAAATTACAATTCATAAAATGTGATAAAGTCACTCTTTTTTTTCTTGTTTTATAATTTATAATACGTTCAATATTTTGAGAATTTTAATACTTTTCACATTTTTTGTCCTAATTTTAAATGTAATAAATTGAATATTAATAGGTATATTGCATAGGAGCAAAATGATTTCAAAGTAAGTCTTTACTTTATGTTTTAGTTTAAAATGTGTGGTAGAGTCATGCATTAAAGTATATAGTCGTTTTGATAAATTTAAGTAGTTTAAATAATAAATGAAATTTTATTTAATTAATAAACTTTAAAGTTGCAAAAATTATTAAATGTTATTGTTATTATTTGTAGTTTATATGTCTTAGTATGATATTAATCATTTTACATATTTTTTCCTTTACCTTATTTTTAACACCTATTTTGGTTTTGATTTTAGATTTTTTTTTATGTATTTTTGATCTTTTGTTTTGATAAATTTAAGAGAAGTAAAATCTTATAAATCTAAAACAAAAAATCAAATAACTATATATTAAACTCTATGTTTTTTTAAATTAAACTTTTATATATTAATTAAATTAATTATATTATATTATGATTAAATATTACAATTTTTTATGTGTCCTATATGCTACTGTGTTAGCATTTGGCATAGTCTTTTTAGTTTGCAACAAGCTACCTTAGGTATTGGTGTATCTGAAATTTGTATATATGCTATCTCTTGAAATATTTGGACTGCTCAATTGAGCTGTTAATGCAATATTTCTCCGCTATAACTAATGTGATTATTTAAAAAAAAAAAAAAAGATCTCACAACTTTAAATGTGGACCTCCAAATAATGACATATATGACATCCCAAAACGAGTTGGTAAGACATTAGCCAGTTAAGCACCAGGTTTGTTGGGTTTGTACGACATGATATGCCAGAAAGAAAAAGCAATATGATACAGTTCGTGGTTTGTTACCCATTACTGGTCGAACAAAGTTTACACGTTAATTTAAAGTTAAATTCTAGATATAATATATATATTATCAAATGTAGATATAACTTAATAGATAGAGTTAATATTGATGCGTGTGACATAGGAATTTGACTCCAAGAATTTGACTCCAAATAATAGCAATTTTTAAAATAGTAAACTAAATGCGCTAGGTACGCATCAAGTATAATCTGTAAATCAAAGTGGTGCAATGTTAGTGAATCGTGGTGACGGTTCGGTTTCGTCGGAACCATACGTCGGTTCCGAAACCGAACGAGGTTCTTGATGGAAGAACCTTAATAAAGTCTCGGGTCCTCTCACTATTAACTGTATAACAATTCAGATACACCATCAATACGCAGAGAATAAGTGTGAGAAACTAGTGAAAGCATCGAACAGAAAATCCATTGGAATTCCCGTATAAGTGTTGAAAATTAATCAATGGCAGGAGGTATGTTTTCAATCCAATTTTGTTTCCGCTGTATTTAAATTATGAGTTCATATGGTTTTATGAACGTTTCTGGATTGAATTGAGACTCTAACATTTGGTATCAGAGCCGTTTGAAAACAACTCTGTTTTGGTCTGTTGTTTCACGAGAACTGAAATTTTGGGTTTTTTATATTGATTGTTTTTGATGCATATGGAAATTATAAAGTGTTTCAATATTGATTTTTGAATGATTCTGTAAAATTAAACTTGAAAAACAATGAAGAAAATAAATTCAATTTGCCGTGGGTATTTATTTTCTTCATTAATTAACTTTTTGTTTAAAATGAAGTTTTTACTTAAAATTAAGATCATGAATCACTCAGAAATTGAATTCTGAGAATTTTGATAAAAAGAACGCTGAATTTCATCGCCGGAATAGAAATATACGGCTGGGTATCCGTTAGTGTAAAAACGGGTCGAGTTGACCCGACTAGAGGTTGAAGATGAAGTTTATTAAAAAAAAAAAAACACACGCTGTCTGGGGGACTCCAACACAGGTCATGCGTGAAATTTTGAATAGTCTCATCCAATGGGCTGCAACATATATTTCACTAATTTTGTATCAAAAGTATATTTATATATATTCAGAGTTTGATTTTTAACCAAAACAAAAAACTGCTTTAACTAGGAATTGAACACAGACTTCAATGGTGGGAATAAGTGAGACTTTCCACTAGGCTGTAACTACTTTTATATTATAACTAGTATCTGACTTAATTTTAAACATGTATTTGTAAATGGCTCTTATGGATTTAATTAGTGCTTATATTATTTAATTTTGCTTGTATAATTTATTGTCATATATGCAATTTAAGATAAATAATATTTGCACATTTGATATTAAATTAATATTGCTTATGGTTTTATGCAATAATTGAGCATAAGAATTTAATTAATATTTAAGTGATTCATATAGTTTAATTAATTAGGGAGTAGCCACAGCATCTTTAATTAATTAAAACTATAATAAAGTTTATTTAGGATCATATTTAGAAAATAAATATTAATTGTAATTAATCATATCTGATATAATAAATCTTATCCCACAGGAATTTTTATTATTATTTTGTGTGATTAATTAGGATATAATATCAAATTATATTTTCTAATTTACCCACAAGGATTAGAAAAAAGAACATAATTTGATAGTTTTATCGTAAAGTTAGGATGAATTTAATTGAATTAAAACTTTAGCCCACAGACAAGTTTTATGTCACTAAATTCATATTATTCATGATTTACATTGGTAAAGAATGACTATAGTTTAGGCCTCAAATTTTAATAAGCATATAATCTTTAATTGCAGCTTCTCAACCTGTAAATTTCTCTGATATCCGCTGTGATATTCCCGATCTGAAAGGGGATAACTATAAAATATGGAAGGAAAGAATTCTCCTTCAATTAGGGTGGATGGATATTGATTATGCTATTAGGAAAAACGAACCACCTAAAATTACTCAAACCAGTACTCCAGAGAATATCATGCTTTATGAACAATGGGAACGATCTAATCGCCTTAGTATGATGTTCATTAAGACTAAAATCTCTGCTGGTATTCGTGGTTCCGTTGATCAGCATACCAATGTTCAAGACTTGCTAAAGGCCATTGATGATCAATTCGTCACTTCAGATAAGGCTTTAGCAAGCACCCTTATTATGAAGTTCTCTTCTGTGAGACTCACCAGTGTGAAAGGTGTGCGTGAGTACATTATGCAAATGAGGGACATTGCGTCTCAACTTAAGCATCTCGAGGTTGAGATGTCGGAATCCTTCCTGGTGCATTATATCCTTAACACTCTCCCACATCAGTACGGGCCATTCAAAATCTCGTACAATACACATAAAGATAAATGGTCAATCAATGAACTAATGACCATGTGTGTTCAAGAGGAAGGGAGGCTTGTTATGGAATTTGGTGAAAGTGCAATGTTGGCTACAACGTACCAGAAAGGAAAATCTCAATACAAGCATAAAGGAAAGGGGATAATTCCACCTCAGGCTGATATTAAGAAAGAATCCAAGTGTTTCTTTTGTAAAAAGAAGGGACACATGAAGAAGGATTGTATCAGATTCCATAAATGGCTTGAGAATAAAGGTAATCCAACCTCGTTTGTTTGTTATGAATCTAATATGGTTAATGTTAATATTAACACCTGGTGGATTGATTCTGGATCTACAATCCATGTTGCAAACTCCTTACAGGGTATGCAAAATCTAAGGAAGCCAGTGGGAAGTGAGCAATACATCTTATCCGGTAACAGGATGAGCTCACATGTGGAGGCTGTAGGGACATGTAGTTTGATTTTAAGTAGTGGTTTTATTTTAAAATTAGAAAAGACCTTTTATGTTCCAAGTTTTTCTAGAAACTTGATTTCAATTTCAAGACTTGTACCTTATGGTTATTCCTTTCACTTTTCAGAAACATCTTTCAATTTATTTAATAAATCTGATTGTGTTGGGAATGGTATTTTGTCTGATGGTCTTTACTGCATTAATTTATGAAATAATGCCACTCATAACGCTATGCATGTTCAAGCTGGCACTAAAAGGTGTATTATTGGCGATGACTCTTCTACGTTATGGCATAAGAGATTAGGACATATCTCCATAGAAAGAATTAAAAGATTAGTGAAAGATGGGGTACTTAATACTCTAGATTTTACTGATTTTGAGACATGTGTGGACTACATTAAGGGAAAGCAGACTAACAAGTCAAAGAAAGGTGCCAAAAGAAGTTCAAACATATTAGAAATCATACATACGGATATATGTTGTCCAGACATGGACATTCAAGGTCAGAAATATTTTATCACCTTTATTGATGATTTTTCTCGATATATGTATCTCTATATGCTTCATAATAAGAGCGAAGCATTGGATGCCTTCAAAAGCTTTAAGGTTGAAGTAGAGAAACAATGTGGAAAGCAAATAAAGATCGTGAGATCAGATAGAGGTGGTGAATATTATGGTAGATACACTGAGAATGGACAAGCGCCTGGTCCGTTTGCTAAGTTTCTTCAAGAACATGGGATAGTTGCCCAATACACTATGCCTGGTTCACCATACCAAAATGGTGTAGCAGAAAGAAGAAACCGAACACTGTTGGACATGGTGCGGAGTATGCTTAGCAACTCCAATCTTCCTAAATCCTTGTGGATTGAAGCTTTAAAGACGACTGTGTATATATTAAACCGAGTTCCAACCAAGGCTGTCTCAAAGACACCATTTGAATTATGGAAAGGTTGGAAACCGAGTTTGCAACATATGCGCGTTTGGGGATGCCCGTCTGAAGTGAGGATTTATAATCCACAAGAGAAAAAGCTGGACCCAAGGACCATTAGTGGGTATTTCATTGGATATGCCGAACGGTCTAAAGGTTATAGATTTTACTGTCCATCTCATAACACTAGGTTTGTGGAATCAAGAAATGCAAAATTTCTTGAGAATTACTTGATTAGTGGGAGCGATCGATCCCAGGGCTTTGGTTCTAAGAAAGATCATTCAGATGCTCAATATGCCACTTCAAGTAATGGACTGATCGTTATTGTTAACAACATACCTCGAGTACAAATGCATGTTGAAGAACCAGTCTTGGAAGTACCACAAGCTGTTGATCCTGATCCAGTAGATGTTGAAGTTCAACAGATGCCTACAACTGTTGAACAACCAGTTGAACAACATGATCCTGCTCCTCAGGAGAATGTTGATGCAACATTAAGAAGATCTACTAGAGTAAGGAAATCAGCAATTCCTAATGATTATGTTGTGTATCTACAAGAATGTGACTATAATGTTGGAGCCGAAAATGATCCTGAGACGTTTTCACAGGCCATAAGTTCTGAGGTTTCGAACTTATGGTACAATGCCATGAAAGAAGAGATGGATTCTATGGCATCTAACCGAGTTTGGGATCTCATCAAGTTGCCTGATGGTGTGAAAGCCATTGGATGTAAATGGGTCTTCAAAACAAAGAAAGACTCACAAGGCAACATTGAGAGACATAAGGCAAGACTCGTTGCCAAAGGATTTACTCAAAAGGAAGGAATCGACTACACAGAGACATTTTCTCCTGTATCTAAGAAAGATTCACTTCGTGTGGTCATGGCATTAGTTGCCCATTTTGATTTGGAGTTGGAACAAATGGATGTGAAAACAGCTTTCCTTAATGGTAACCTAGAGGAAGAGGTTTATATGAAACAACCTGAAGGATTTTTTCTCTAGTGATGGTGAGCATTTGGTTTGTAAGCTTAATAAATCCATATATGGATTAAAGCAAGCTTCCCGTCAATGGTATTTGAAATTCCATAACGTCATCACTTCATTTGGTTTTGAAGAGAACGTCATGGATCAATGTATATACCAGAAAGTTAGTAGGAGTAAGATTTGTTTCTTGGTGCTATATGTGGATGATATTTTGCTTGCAGCCAATGATAGGGGTTTGCTACATGAGGTAAAACAATTCCTCTCTAAAAAATTTGATATGAAGGATATGGGTGAGGCATCTTATGTCATTGTTATTAAGATCCATAGAGATAGACTTCGAGGTGTCTTGGGTTTATCTCAAGAAACCTATATCAATAAAGTTTTAGAGAGATTTCGGATGAAGGATTGTTCACCAAGTGTTGCTCCCATTGTGAAGGGTGATAAGTTCAATTTGGACCAATGCCCAAAGAATGATTTTGAAAGAGAACAGATGAAAACCATTCCATATGCTTCAGCTGCTGGAAGCCTGATGTATGCTCAGGTCTGCATCAGACCTGACATTGCATTTGCTGTTGGGATGCTAGGGAGATATCAGAGTAATTCAAGTGTTGACCATTGGAAAGTTGCAAAGAAAGTGATGAGGTACCTACAAGGAACCAAGGATTATATGCTCATGTATAGACGAACCGATGAACTGGAAGTAATTGGCTACTCCGATGCGGACTTTGCTGGCTGTATTGATTCACGAAAATCAACATCTGGTTACATTTTCATGCTTGCCGGTGGAGCTGTGTCTTGGAGGAGTGCGAAACAGTCCTTGACTGCTACTTCCACCATGGAGGCCGAGTTCGTATCATGTTTTGAGGCCACATCGCATGGTGTATGGTTAAAGAGTTTCATTTATGGGCTTAGAGTAGTTGACTCTATTTCTAGGCCATTAAGATTATACTGTGACAACTCAGCTGCTGTATTTATGGCTAAGAACAACAAAAGTGGTAGTCGTAGTAAGCACATCGACATTAAGTACTTGGCCATAAGAGAACATGTTAAGGAAAAGAAAGTGGTCATTGAGCACGTAAGCACTGAGTTGATGATTGCTGATCCTTTGACTAAAGGCATGCCACCAATGAAATTCAAGGATCATGTAGAGAAAATGGGAATTGGTTCCACTTTGTAAATGTATATATACAATTAATTAATGAAACTCTTATATATTGTGATATTTTCTCATATTCATGTGCACCTTAATTTATTTGAGAAAATTTATATTGGACCAAGAATAAATATAGGATTTATTCATTAAGTTTAGTTACCACATAAAGTATAGTACTTGAGAAACTAAATACATTGTAATACATGGAAGATAATACTCGCTCTTAGAGGACCTATCGCTATGATTCATGTGTTTTGTTACTCAAGAGAATTTCGCTTAACGTTTGCACCAAGTGGGAGAATGTAAATCAAAGTGGTGCAATGTTAGTGAATCGTGGTGACGGTTCGGTTTCGTCGGAACCATACGTCGGTTCCGAAACCGAACGAGGTTCTTGATGGAAGAACCTTAATAAAGTCTCGGGTCCTCTCACTATTAACTGTATAACAATTCAGATACATCATCAATACGCAGAGAATAAGTGTGAGAAACCAGTGAAAGCATCGAACAGAAAATCCATTGGAATTCCCGTGTAAGTGCTGAAAATTGATCAATGGCAGGAGGTATGTTTTCAATCCAATTTTGTTTCCGCTGTATTTAAATTATGAGTTCATATAGTTTTATGAACGTTTCTGGATTGAATTGAGACTCTAACATAATCATGACACGACTTGTTACCTAATGTGTCATATGTCAGTATGATATTTTAATTAATGGAATAGATTATGCCTTGTCGATCCCCAGACATCTTTGATACCTTTACTCAAAAGAAAAACTCTATATATTTTTATTAAAATTACATTACTATTGTATACTTACTTAAAAAAAATTACATAATTTATTAATATTCTTGAATTTCATATAATTTAATATCGAAATTTATGTTTAAAAATAAATACAAAATTAGCATACTGATATGTGTGCTTCCATTATATACAAATAAAAATACTTCTACTCAATATGGCCAAAACAAAATTGATAGTTTGGGTCCTACTGTATTAGAAGATTTCAAGAAATCATATTGCAACGAGGTTTAAGTGTGAAAGAATTAAAGATTGACTTTGGAATAAGTAATATGATACTTTTTATTACTTATATTATTGATTGTTATTTTTTAAAAAAATAATAGGTAATTATGTTTTTAATTATTGCATAATGTATAATTTCTCATTTCAGTGATATATCTTTCATCTCATTGTATGCATTACGACCTATCAATTTTTTTTAAAAGAAGATACAAAGTGTAACTTAAGACTAAATCGAATATATACTATGTTATATAGGTTATATGATTCAGTGCAAATCTTAAAATTTAAAAAATTGATTTATAATCTGTTAGGAATTTTTATTTTTCAAAATCAAAAAAACTGAACCAATATATTTTTATTAAAAAATACATTTTAATAGAAACAAAAAGTTATAATTTAAATTTATTTAATTTTTTTAAAGTTAGGTATCAATTAGACCCAAATTAAAAATAATTATACTAAACTAGTTATTTGTGTAAATAAATTATATTACTAATTACATTCCCACATTTGTTAAAAGTTATTAAATATTTCATCATTTTTTTCTTTCTAAAATGTTAATTTTATGTCTTCGTCATTTTCAATATGACTAGTTTGTCTCCGTGGGCACAGGGGCATAGTTTTCGTGTGGTTTTCATTCTATTAATCAATATTGATGTGAAATAAATATATTAAAGACTTTTCTCCTTTTTCTTTCTAAATTACATAAGGTACTTCTAATTAATAATAATAACACATAACATAGAAATGGGTGGTATAAAATAATTATTTGTTATTTTTTTAATAGCTTAATTTTGGACATGATTAAGTTTATAACAAATTCTAACAATTATATTATTTATTTTAATTTCACTATTTAAATACATTAACATCATAATAGTAGTATTATTTTTATTAAATTTAATTTATATTACTATTTTTATTCTCATTATATTTTTATTGTTAAAACTAAACATGAATTAAATGCAGTGAAGTTTACATTAGAACTCTTGATCATTCGGTGTTACAAATGATAAATTTTTACGAAGCATCTCTTATGATATTTATACAAAAAAAGATCAAACCTTGCTTTCTCTTGTAACATATCAATAATAAGTTCAATGTTTTGAAAATTTTAATATTTTTCACATTTTTTGTCCTAATTGTAAATGTAATAAATTGAATATTTATAGGTATATTACAAAGGAACAAAATGATATCAAAGTAAATCTTTACTTTATGTTTTAGTTTAAAATATGTCGTAGAGTCATGAATTAAAATATATAATAATTTTGATAAATTTAAAATTTAAGTAATCTAAGTGATAAATGAAATTTTATTTAATTAAAAAACTTTAAAGTTACAAAAAACATTAAATGTTATTGTTATTATTTATAGTTCATATGTCTTAGTATGATATTAATCATTTTACATATTTTTTTATCTTATTTTTAATACCCTATTTTGGTTTTGATTTTGATTTTGGATTTTTTTGTTTTATGTATTTTTTACTTTTTGATTTGATAAATTCATAAAATTAAGAGAAGTAAAATCTCATAAATTTAAAACAAAAAATCAAATAATTATATATTAAACTATGTTTTTTTAAATTAAACTTTTTTATGTCAATTAAATTAATTATATTATATTATGATTAAATATTACAATCTTTTATGTGTCCTATATGCTACTCTAGTAGCATTTGGCATATTCTTTTTATTTTGAAACAAGCTAGCTACCTTAGATATTGAGTGTATCTGAGATTTGTATGCAACCTCTCTCTTGAAATATCTGGGCTGATATCTTGAGTTTATATTAAAAGTCTTTAAATGTGGTCGAGTTTACATTAAAAGTCTTATCATTTAGTTTTATAAATTACAAACTTTGATGAAGTTGTTTCAATGATATTCATGCAAAGAAGCGTCCGAAACCTTACTTGCTCTTGTAACATCTACATAGTGATTGAGAGATCTACAAATGGTTGAAACTTCGAACCCATGGTGCTAAGTCTCTGGCACTTACTATATGACTGGGCATACCTTTCTTATAATTTCTATTCTATTATATATTAATTATTGATGTTACATAAGTATCCCAAAGCTTTGGCTCTCCCTTTTTTTTTATTACGAGCTTTCACCTTTTTTTTCCCTTGAATAGTCAACAAAATTTTCTAAATATGTCATATGGGACTCCTCATAATGACATATATGATAGAGATGGCATAATAAATGGCCTTTGTAAAGTCTAAGAATCAACTAATAAAATAATAACCAAAATAGATTTAGTAAAGGGTAGGTGCTATATATCTTTTTATAATCTTATAATTATTATAAAAATGTGATTTTATAATTTTATATACAAATAATTATTTTAATTTTATAAATAATATTATATTTTAATTGATAAAATTTATTATAAATATCAATATATTTTTATATAATAATTATAAATTAATTTTAGTTAATTTATTTTTCAAATTATATTTAATATAAAAATAATTAATTATATATTAATTATCTATTACTAGGAAAAATTAAAATATTCGTAAAATAATTGATTATAAGTAAATAAATTTAAAAAAAATTAAATTATTTTTAGTAAAAATTAAAAAGATTTCGATTAATTATAATTTTAATTAACCGCAGTTTTGATCTTACAATAATTATTCTCACTCTACTCTTTATTAATTGTTGTTATTTTTGAAAAAAAATTAAAATTTTAATAATATATATATATATTTAATTATTTATAGTTAAAATATGAATCCCTACAAATAACAATTAATAAAAGAAAATACATATTGTTACAAGATGTGACACTATTGAAGTAAGATTATCTTAAATTAATTGTGTGTCACAATCTATGACATATAACATAACAATTTAAAAATCTATAAAAATTATAAGCTTTTTAATAACAAAAGATTAATAGATATTCACAATCTTTATAAATTTTATTATAATATGGTAATTAATCAATATGAAATATTATTCTTAATATCTCCTTAAAATAAGGGTCTTTGTCTCTTCAAAATTCATCACTTTATATTTTAACTTATTTATTATATTTTATTCTATTTAGATCATTTGTCTCTTTTTATTTTTGTAAGGTCCATTTCATTGTTTTGTGAGGTGATGTCCAAAGTTTTTAGCTTAATCTACTCAAACTCTTATACTATGTTAAAGTTTATAAGAATTATAGGCCTTTCAATCCTAAAAGATTAACCCAATAAATAAAAATAACCACAATCTTTATAAATTTTATTATTACATCATATTTAATTAATATAAAATATTATGCTTAGTATAAGAATGAAAAACCTAAATTATTTCTTGAATTTCTATCAAATGTGTTCCAATTTTATTTTTATATATATTAATTAGGGATGACTAGTTGATCAAAACTATCTATTTTTTGTCAATCATTATCTGATCCAATTTGAAAGGATTTGAAGATTTTCAATCAGAATTCAATTCGATGATATAATCATTCTGAATCAATCCGAATCCAAACAGATTGAATATTTTTAGATTGGATAAGGTCAGATTAATATTAAAATTTATTTATGAATTATTATCATATATAAAACACAATATACAAAAATTTAAATTTTAAATTAATATTTTTATAACAAATATTACTATTTATAATTACAACTAAAAATATTAAAAGAATAAAAAGTATGTATATACAATATGTATACTTATGTTTTGGCATAAGTATGTATGTCCTTTATAAAATCTAAGAGTCAACTAATAAAAAAATTAGCAAAATAGATTTAGTCAAGATTGGGTCCTATCTTTCATTATTTTTTTATAATCTTATAATTATTATAAAAAAATAAATTTATAATTTATAATTTTATATAGAAGTGAATTTTTAATTTTATAAATAATAATATATTTCAATTGATGAAGTTTATTATAACTATCAATATATTTTTCATATAATAACTATAAATTACTTTTAGTTAATTTATTTTCTAAATTATATTTAGTGTAAAAAATAATTGATTATATATATTAATTATCTATTAATAGGAAAAATTAAAAGAAAAAAGTAAAAAAACTCTTAAAATAATTGATTATTATGTGAATAAATTTAAAATAGGTAAATTCTCTTTTAGTAAAAATTAAAAAAGAGATGTTGGGTTATTTTACTTACCACAATTTCGATCTTACAATAATTATTCTCACTCTACTCTTTATGGATTGTGGATATTTTTGAAAACAAATCAAATTTTTATCGATAATTATTATTATTTAAAATTTTATTTTATTTTATAAAATAAAAAATTACGTATTTAAATATAAATTTTTAAGTTATTTTTATTATAATTAAAAAATTTATGTTATAGTTTTTTATAAAGTGATTTGTATAAATACTATTAAAACAAATAGTTAATTAATTTGTTACTTTAACAATGAATAACTATATAATAACAACTATTTTATGAGCAATAAAATTCAAATACAATATAAACATGAGTGATTTATCAAAATATTTATAATAATTGTATAAGTTTATTTAATAACTAAGTATTGAGAAATTAATGTTAAAATATTTTATAAAGTAGTTTACATAAATATTCTCAAAATAAATATTGATAAATAAATATATAAAGTAACTATTTTATGAAAAATAGAATCCAAATATAATATAAGCATGAGTGATTTATCACAATATTAACAATAATTGTATAACTTTATTTAATAAATAAATTAAATATAACATAATAATATATGAATTTATTCAATTAATATTTTTACTATATAAGAAATTAATCATACCTAACAAATAAGTCATCAATTGCTAATACTAGTCCAACACATCTCATTCTTATTCACACACCACTTCAATCTAAGTAACACCATTTCAATATTTTCATTTTGTTTCTTAAATTTTATTTCATTTATGATAGTTATTAATTTTTATATGCTTTAATTTTTTTATTTAAGAACATATTATTAATTTGTTTCCTAAATATTTATTTTTTATTCATTTATTTTGTATAGAATTTTATTTTATTTTGTATTTTTTGTTTTATATACACACACTATAAATAAAGTATATGTTACAATTAGTTTTAAATAGTTAATTTAAATGTGAACAATATAATTTATAAAAAAAGAGTATGTGAAAATATGTATATACATTTTTTATTATTATTTCTAAGTTATAATTTATACCATGTTAACATATTTTAGATGTCAAAAAGTTTCAAATATGTGTGTTATATGTTAGATTTAGTTGAAAATTTTCAAATGTTGGTTTATGTTTCAAGTGTATTTAAAATTTTCTATAATTTGATCATATGTTTATAATGTAGAAATTGATAAGTTTTAGATGCGTAAATGTAGATATTCAAATGAATTTTTAAGTATGTTAAAGAGTTTCTTAGAATTAGCTCAAAAAATAAAATCAATCCAAATGGTGTTTCATATATATACATAAAATGTGTTAACATTGGGAAACAAAAAATAGATGTCATAAAAGAACATGTTTTTGTAAATGTGATTGACTAAGGTTATAAAAATTAAATATTTCATGTGAAGACTATTTATAAGCTAAATGTTAGTCCCTAGGAGACAATGTTTTACGAAATATTTATAAACATTGACCATATGTATGAGGTTATGGAGATGGCTCATATTATAGAAGAAAAATTCAATGAAGATCCTAATAAATTCAAACTTTTTTGAAATATGCAAAGAAGTTGCTTTATTATGATTGTAAAGACATTATTAGAATGTATGCGATAGTAAGTTTCTGAAACATAAATGTGACGAGTGCATTGTCCGAAAAATGCTTCAACCAAATATCGAGGTTGTTTGGGAAAATATTTACTTTTCTTCATATAAGATAATTGAATTGTTTTATCATATCTTTCTAGTTTAGGTACAAATTTTTCACTTCTTATTATTTTATGATTCACAAATAAATTATAATTATTGATCAAAATTGTTGTATTAGGTTTTGCTATCAAAGATATATTATATTCAACATATTATCTCTTACCTATAGATTTATAAATCCTAACCATGTTGATAATATCTTGGTAGATAGTTGTATGGAAAGAGCCTTAACAATGTGTAACGATATGTTTGATAAACGAGACGATCATATTAAATGGTTAATACCATATTCATTGGAGTACATTTCTAAACATTTCAAGATATTTTTTTTTATGTAGACGAATATAGCTTAATATTAAAGTACATCATATTTTAAGTATAATATTATTTAATTTCAAAATTAATTGAAGATTACATTAGATGCCGACAGCATTTGAACCATTTTGGCATTGGTATTACTTTTTAAATCAATTGAAGTTTATGAGAGCATGTTCATGTAAGTATTATTTCATTTCATAATTCAATTATTTCTTAATAAATTTATTTTCATAATTGATTGATCATTATTAGTTTAATTCACAATAGGTTATATCAACTATACTGCGGATGTTGCCATTATACCATACAATACCTTAATATGCATCAATCCAAAACATTTAGATAAGTATAATATGAAAAAAATTATTATTTAATGTTATTTATACTCAAGTACATTTTATTACAATTTATATTAAACAACCAGACAACATCTCATACAATTTTACATGATGAAATATATAAAATAAATCTTTACGAGTAATAATGCATCAGTTATTGATATATTATGTAATCATAATTTTATATTAATTATAAGTTTTACTTTTTTATGATAAATTAATATCTTATAGTTCCGGAGTAATATAGTATACAGTTAAGCACTACTTAATGAAATAAAGGATGAGTGGGTGACATCATTCTTGCCAATATTCGATGGAGGTCAAGTAAATATAGTATAGAAAATTGTATAATGTTAAAGTGTATTCAAATTAATTAAGTTTAAGGTATTTAAATTAATACTTATTAGTTCAATATTTTGATTTTCATTTGATAGGTTAGGTTTAGTTTAAATACAAATGTCTTACTTTGAATATTCTTAGAATAAATTTGAGTATTATTGGTTGCAGTTTTTGCTGTTATTTTTTTTTATTAAAAATGTAAGTTGGGAACAACAAATGCATCCAAAGTTTATACTAAAATTTAATTTTTTTCCCTTTTTAAAAAAAATCCTCTCAATTTAAAAATTGAAAAAAATTACTTATGTTTGTTTTTTTAAAATTTAGTTGGTTTTTAAAAAAGTCGGAAAAAATTTAATCAGTTAAAAAATGGGCGAAAAAGTTTTCGTCTATATATATTTCATCAGCTTTTTGTTGTAGTGTTCGATCTTTTGGTCGACATCCTTTTTCATTTTTAATTTTTAAGTTTTTCTTATGTGTGAATAAATATTAAAATGTCTTATTTCTTATGTTGATAATTGTATTATGTATTAATTTTACATCTTCTCTTAGATAATTATTTTAATCAATATTAATTATAACAATATATACAAATCATGCCTATCTTTTAAACGAAAGGGTTGGGTTTACTCAATTCATTTATGAGTAGATCCTGTTTATATTAAACTAATCATTTTTTGTATTGGAATTATGTTATCATATATCAATTCAAAAAATAATTTACTAATAAAGTTATTTTTATGAAAAAAAATCTAAAAATATTTATTAGGTTAGATCAAGTCATGTATCTCGTGTTATACAGAATTAACTTCTAAGATAAAATAAAAATATTAACTAAATAATTTCATATATTTTTTCATGCTATATTAGGCTTATTTATCAACTGAAGTTATATAAATCTTATTAATATTGTATCAAATCACTTATATTTATATTATGTTTAGATAATATTACTCACAAAATAGTTTCTATTGTACATTTTTCTTAAATAAAAAATTAATTAATTCTTTATTTTAAAAGTATTCATGCAAAACATTTTTATGAAATTTTTTACATTAATATTTTATCTTGTTGTAATAAAAACAATCAAAAAATTTATATTTAAAGTCTTTATTTTTTAAATAAATAGTTTAATAATAATTATTATTACTCGATAATTAATATTACTATATACTTACTTAAATTTGAGCTAGATATTCGTCCAAAAACTAGTATAGGGTAATTATTATACATAGTGAGTTAACACGATAATTTTTCTTTAAATATATATTTATGCAAGTTTAATTATACTTATAAATAATACTATATTATATCAATTAATTTTTATAACAAATTTATTATAAATAAATTTTTCAATATATATCTATATATGATAATATCAATAATTCAATATAGAGTTACAAGATGCATGTCCATGTATAACAATATGCAGTAAATGGAGATTTTGATAGGTAATTGGAACCACCACCGATAATGACTTCCTTCAAAGTTTTATTTCTATAGATAGTCGAGTCATATATAACAGATAGATCATGTGTTTAAGTCTAATTATTTACCGGTCGAGTTTGATCTAAAGGTTTCTTAGTTCTGATGAATTATGAGAGGACAATGTAAAATAAGATTGGTTTATATTTGTGTAATTAAAGAGTCATATATCAATTGATTATCATAAATATTTTTATAAATAAAATTTCATGTTCAACCTCCCTCCATTCTGTACACATATATTATTTTTAGTATAATATAAAAAATATATGTATTTTTTTATGTTCAAAAATACACATATATGTTTTTTTATATAACATAAAAACATATATATTTTAAAATAGAGTTAAAAATTCAAGCCAAGTGAATAAATAAATAATTTAAAAATCAGTTTGAACTTTTACCCAATTTGTAATGAAAGATGCGTTTTACCCACCTAGTTTGATGTTCACATAAAGATTTTGCATTTCAGATTAAACACTGAGAAAATTTGTCTTGTTATTTCACCCTTTTAATCATTTAGGTGAAATCCCACTAATATACCATTTTTTTATGTACTGATTTCTAATTAAGTTATATTAATTATTTTAAGATTTAAATTTATTTTGTCAAAAAATATTTCTTTTATAAAATAATACATTGATTAAGAATAATATTATGATAGAGAATATAAAGAGGATAATTGTCTCTAACCATTGGGTTAATCTTTTGAGATTCAAAGGTCCATAATTCTTGTAAATTTTAACATGATTGATGTGAAACACATATTATAAAGACTTTGTTCTCCTTTTTTTTTTATAAATTACAAACTTTCACAAAGTTGTTATTTCTCCCTTGCAACATCAACATAATTTGATACATATGTCGAACTTCTAATTAATAATAATGGCATATAACACAGAGACGGAGGTGGTATAAAATAATTGTTTGTTTTCTTTTAATAACTTAAATTTTTAACGGGATTAACTTTACGACAAATTCTAATAGTTATATCATTTGCTTTTATCCCATTATTCAAACAAATTAACATTATAATAATCTATTATTTTCCTTAAATTTAATTCATATTATTATTTTTATTCTAATTATATTTTCATTGTTTAAACTAAACATGACTTAAATGTACTAAAGTTTACTTTAAATTTCTTGGTCATTCAGCATTACAAATTACAAACTTTGACATGCCTCTTATGATATTTATACAAAAAAAGACCAAACCATTGAGATAGACATCTACAAATGGTTGTAACTTCAAGCCATGGTGCTGAAAATTAAAGAATTTTTTTCCTGAGTGTTAATTTTTTGAGTCTTCATCATTCTCTATTACTAGTTTGTCTTGGTGTAGTTGGCATACTTTTCTTATGACTTCTATTATATTTATTATTGTTGTGCATCAAATATCTTAAAGATTTGGTTCTCTTTTTTCTTTATAAATTATATGTTTTCATCCAATTGTTCTTTATCTTTTGTAACATCAACATAATTTGATAGATATGTAGACCTTCTAATTAATAGTAATGCATAAAACATAGAAATAGATGTGTTATTTATTATTTTAAAGTATATTTTATACCAATTATTACCATATAACCACTTATTCTAATTTCAATGAATAATTTCTATATAGAGATAAATAGATTCAAACAAGCTTGCTTGATATTAATGACATCAAATGAACAACTATGCGCAACTCATTTAATGTGGATACAATGAGTTGAGTTCAAAAGACCCAATTCACGTAGCTCTTGAGCTTAAATAAGCGAGCTCACTTAGCTAAAGAGGAGTTCATTTAATAAAATATCTTTGTTAATGATATAATTTTCACTATTATAATAATATCATTATGAAAAGTTACAATATTTTTACGAAAATGTAATCGAAAAATAATATTTTTTCTAACATTTTTGTTTTTAAACAAAATTATAAATATATTTTTATCTTTTTTTTATTATTTAAAAGGGTAAATATGTTAGTTACTAAGTTAGTTTAATTCATTTAAAACTGAGTTAGCAAAGTTGAGTGGAGCTTGACTTACATAAAGTTTAGATGAGACAAGTTGAGATATAGTTCACTTAAGATGAGTTGAATCTATGCATGTTGGACCAACTCAACTCATATTTGACACATTTAAATGCTACCTTATATTGTTCATCTACCTTACTTGATACTAATAAAAGCTAAAATGTATGGATAAGAATGAGAATAATTTTTCCATTTTTTCCACAAAACTTATTAGGACTTTTAGGTTAAATTTGAAATTATTTCTTGTTTATATTCATTTTAATTGCTTTCAAAAGGACAACACATTTAATGGTGCTTTAAAAATTTTGCTCACTATTATTAGTGTTTTAATGAAAAATTAATAATATGAGTAGTATAATACAAGCTCCATTTCTAAATATTTTTTTAAGGCTAGAAAAACTGCAATATTACAAAACAATGTTACATGTAGCAGTGTATAATTAATATAATTAAAGGAAAATTATTTGGAACCTTATGGGCACTTTTTCTCTCCCTATTTTTTTTGTGAAAAATTCATATTTATTTTCAACAATGCTCCACTTGAATTTTTTTAAAAATAGTTTTCATCGAGCAACTAATCAAAATATAAGATTGTGCATAAACAAAAGGTGTCTATCGACTTGAACTTTTGTATAGTGAGGATGCTTTAGAATATATTAGAGTAACATGTAGTTTTGAGTACTATTTCTAACAATATTAAACATACAATCTTTCCAAGGTGTAGTTCATAAAGTCCATGCTTTATAATCATGCATGTCTATCTCGGTATAGTGAATACTCTAGTAAATTTTGTATAAAACTTTCATAGGAAACATGCACACTTTCACATTCACATGGATGAGTCTATCAAGATTACTCTTGTAGCTATGTATTTGACTCTATTCCACATAAAATATAGAACTTATTAAGAGTTCATACTTAACTCATCTTTATGTCGCTTTAGGATTTTATGCTTATAATAATATGAAATATAACTTAAAATAGCATGATTCATTTCATATCACTTCATGATTTGTTATTACCCATTAAACTTATTTCTTGGGATCTCCAGTCTATAATTTGAGTTTCCATCATGAGTAACTCATCACTCTAAAGTTTGTCTCATTCCTTTTGAGATTTTGGAAACCTTTTCTCTAGCTAGTACTTTATTCAGAGGCAATACAAAAAATTGAGATAAACCCAAAATAGTGTCACACAAGTGTTTCTCAAACTCACTATTTTGTCACTCCCCTTTTAGAAAAATATCTCAATATTTTTCTAAGATATTCTCTCCCAATTTATTACACACAACACTATTTTTCTTCAAAGAAAATTATTTTTTTGGCTTTTCTTTACTTCTCTTTTTGTTTTAGTGTGTTGATGTATCTCTAAGGTAAAGACATTGTCTATTTATAGGCAAAATTGCTTATCAATGTTACATGCATTTGTCAAATGTGATTGCACTTAACATTTGTGGTTACATCTACCATTTATGGTTATATCTATCAATTAGGATTTCACTTTCTATTTTTATTTTATTCCTCTTCCATGTAGAGGACTTACCTAGAAAAATACAAGTAATTAAAATGTTAATAGAAGAAGCTGATCGCGCATCTTCTCTCGATAGCTCTGGCGATTAGGGTTTTGAATAGGACACCTCTGCGAGCAATTTTTTTCAATTCCGACTAAGATTCAATTCAAAAATTATTTGTTCTTTTTCAAATTACAACGTCGATTGATCTACCCATTGCATAATTAGGAAGATTTTTCTTTAGGCTGGAGATTACTTACTTTTTTAATGCAAAGCTTATCAGATATGAAACCAATTTTTAAGCTTGGATAACCAGAATAGGAGTATTTTTCTTTTTGGCTCTGTCTAACTGAATGTGCAGACGTCATCAAAAATCTTTTCCTATCATCTTGCAACACCTCAGGTTAAAGTGTGGATAATCATTACATTATTTTGCTATTTATTGTGTTATATAGCTCACATTAGTTAGGAATGAAGATGAGTGTTAGATTTAGGGCTATAAATAAAGCCCTCTTTCACCATTTGTATCCATCCCAAAAATTTGTAAATCTTTCTCTCTTTTGAAAGGGTAATTGATTAACTCAATTTTATCCAATTAGTTGTAATTTTGGAGTTCATCCATTTGGAGATAGTGGAAGTGGTGAACGACGTCCGAGGACCTAGGTAACATTTATACCGAACCTCGTTAAATTTCTGGTGTTATTATTTTTCTACTTTAATATTTTTGTTTCAATATCTGTTTTAGTTTATTTTAGTTTTATATTTCTAATAGCATTATTTTGTCTGGTAAGTTTGAGTTCTATTCATTTAAATCATAAGTAAATAGTAATTACTTAGAATAGGGAAAATATACCTGATTTTCCCAACATATTGCTTCATATCCTTTTAAGACTGTAAGTGCAGCCATAATTCTAATACATTGATTTCTTCTGCTTGCTTGAGTATCTATATTCTCAGTCGAATCTGCTCAACTCATCATGACTTTTTTGAATCACAATCTCCATAAAAATTGTAATTAAAGGCATACTTTGGACAATATAAACACACTGATAATCAAGCAAACTTTCCATCTATAATTACCTTTCAAATAAAAAAAGACAAATTATAAAAAAATTCGATTTTTTCTTGAAACTTACGTGCATCAAATTATACAATGTAATTAATTCCTTATTTATATTCATTATAATTGATTCCAAAAATTTTATTTATTATTTTCAGTACTTTAATGAAAATTAATAATACCAATAAATAAAATTTTATTAATGAATAATAAAACTGTAATAATACATAAGGTTTTAACATGTAATAATGGGTAATTAATATAATTAAAAAAAATTAATTATTAAAATGAACTTCTTCGAAAGTATTTTATTTTAATTTACATTTTTAATTCAAATGATCTCAAAGGAACCAACTTCCAAAAGTGATTAAGAAATCTCTAAAGCTTGAGATATATTCTCGGTATTTTTTTATGGGTTATTATGTTGTGAAGGATACAATGATAGCTTCGGTGGAATTCTTAGACTTTTAAATCTTCCTTTAAACATCTCTATGACTTTGTTCATTGAAGGTCTATCACTCGTTTTCAATTGTTGATGAGCGAAAACCGGCATCGCCGATTCTTGCCAATACTTTGGTTTTAATATTTATAAAACTCTCGCAGGTGCACGAATCATTTCGTAGAAAATGATAAGTATACTCCCAAGGTCGATCTAAGAAAGAAATGTATGTGGTTTTTAATTTATTATTCAAACTTTTAAAAACGAAATTAAATCCTAAACATCCAGTTACGATATTTTGGGTTTTGTATTTTTAATCTACTTACATAAAAATAAATATAGATTCAATAAACATTTATGCAAATTTTATCATTTATAATGGCAGAGTATTTATGGATATAATAACTAAGTTAATTATGCTTCCTCATATTATTTAGGTTATTAAAGATATGAACTGATATTTATTGATTCTCCCTTTTTTGTATGAATACCACTTTTGGTGGGGTTAGATATTCTTTGTTAACTAAACAAATCAATTAACACCTATAGGTGGGGTTGATAACTAATTTGATTAATTAAATTAATTCCTTTTTCTAAGAGATTGAAAATGAACCATTTAAATGCCACCTTTGGTGGGGTTAGACAGTTTAAACTTTATTCAAGGTGTCCAAATTAAACCTAAGAATTTAGTTATCCGAGTACTAACTTTCAAGTTTTAAAACCACTACCGAAAACATGTTGTCAATACATTTTCAGGAAATAATTCTTATAAAAACTTTTGAAATAGAGCTTAACTCTAACTACCGGACGATTGTACCATCAAATAAAAGAGCACTACTCTAAATCAGACCGGATAACTAAACCTTAAAATCTAATTTTCAGGTTTAAGTTTGTAATGAAAAATAATATATTTCTCTCTAACATTCTTAATATAAAATCTTGAATAAAAACAAAATCAATTCATTTTAGATATTTTCACCTATTTAATATTTCGCAAGCATAATAACGTTATTATTACATCATGTTTACTAAACAGCCAGCACAGTTAAATTTAATCACAGACAAATTAAATATAACATGTAAGAATAAAGCATAAAAATAACTGTAAAGAAAATAAAATCCTTACAGAATTTCGACGCTATTCCCGTTGCTGGAAAACCTCCAAGCGAAATTTGCACTCACATTTATTGAATCAAAAAGCTAATAAATTACATAAACATAACTAGTTCTTCCCAAAAAGGGAAGAACTCTAAAACTAAGAGAAATTAATTAAGAAAAGATAAAAACTAAGAAAAACTAAAAATCTAAGAAAAGAAAGAAAGAAAGAAGAGAGAAGTGTGTTTTTAAGGTGTATTTAGAAGTGAAGGGAAGGGGGGTATTTATAGGTGAAAATGGAGAGAAAAAGTGAGTGAAAAAATGATAAAAAATGGTGAAAACGCGTAGTGCAAATGGTGAGGTCATTGATGATGTCATCATGACGTCATGGGGCGGCTGCACGTGAAAAATGGGGCGAAACGGGCGTCGGCGCGTGCGCGGATCTGGGAATGGGCGTGCGGACATGGGGCGTGCTGTGCGCGCGGCTGGGCGCGATTTTCTCCTTTTTGACCTTTTTTACCCATTTTGTCCAATTTTTTCATTTTTGTTGACCTTTCCCCATTTATTTATTGATATATTTGTGATGTATTGCTTCAAGTATTGCTCTTTGAGTCTTTAAGTTACGTTTTTAAGCCAAAATACCTGAAAAACAATAAAAATACCCGTAATTCCGAAAAAGAAAAATTTATATAAATATATGATAAAACATATAAATATATATATATTTAATCAATTAATATGCATAAAATCATGGTAATTTTAGTGTTTTTTGAGCACTCATCACCTATCAAGAAAGACTCAAAAGAAAAAATGATCACTGATGAGCAAATCCCCGGCAACGGCGCCAAAAACTTGATGAGCAAATCCCCGGCAACGGCGCCAAAAACTTGATGAGCGAAAACCGACATCGTCGATTCTTGCCAATACTTTGGTTTTAATATTTATAAAACTCTCGCAAGTGCACGAATAATTTCGAAGAAAATGATAAGTATACTCCCAAGGTCGATCTAAGGAAGGAATGTATGTGGTTTTTAACTTATTATTCAAACTTTTAAAAACGAAATTAAATCCTAAACATCCTGTCACGATATTTTGGGGTTGATAACTAATTTGGTTAATTAAATTAATTCCTTTTTTCTAAGAGATTGAAAATGAACCATTTAAATGCCATCTTTGGTGGGGTTAGAAAGTTTAAACTTTATTCAAGGTGTTCAAATTAAACATAAGAATTTAATTATCCGAGTACTAACTTTCTAGTTTTAAAACCACTACTGAAAACATGTTGTCAATACATTTTCACATAATAATTCTTATAAAAACTTTTGAAATAGAGCTTCACTCTAACTACCGGGCGATTGTACCAACAAATAAAAGAGCACTACTCTAAATTAGACCGGATAACTAAACCTTAAAATCTAATTTTCAGATTTAAGTTTGTAATGAAAAATAATATATTTCTCTCTAACATTCTTAATATAAAATCTTGAATAAAAACAAAATCAATTCATTTTAAAGATTTTTACCTATTTAATATTTCGCAAGCATAACAACGTCATTATTACATCATGTTTACTAAACAGCCAGCATAGTTAAATTTAACCACAGACAAATTAAATATAACATGTAAGAATAAAGCATAAAAATAACTGTAAAGAAAATAAAATCCTTACAGAACTTCGACGCTATTCCCGTTGCTGGAAAAACTCCAAGCGGAATTTGCACTCCCATTTATTGAATCAAAGAGCTAAAATATTACAAAAACATAACTAGTTCTTCCCAAAAAGGGAAGAACTCTAAATCTAAGAGAAATTAACTAAGAAAAGCTAAAAACTAAGAAAACATAAGAAAAACTAAGAAAAACTAAAAATCTAAGAAATGAGAGAAAGAAAGAAGAGAGAAGTGTGTTTTGAAGGTGTGGTTTGAAGTGAAGGGAAGGGGGGTATTTATAGGTGAGGATGGAGAGAAAAAATGAGTAAACAAATGTTAAAAAAATATTAAAAAATGTAAAAACGCGTATTGGAATTGCTGATGTCATTAATGACGTCACAGGGGCGGCTGCACGTGAAAAATGGGGCGAAAACGTGTTGGGCGCGCGGAGGGGCTGCTGCTGGTCGCTGCGTGCAGCTCGGCGCGCGTGAACAGTGCCCGCGCGCTGGGGCGCGCGCGGATGGGCAGGCCAGCGCGCGCGGCATGGGGCGCTGGGGCGCGCGGCTGGGCTGTGGCACGCGATTTCCGTCTTTTTGACATTTTTGACCTTTTCGACCCATTTTGTCCAATTTTTCCATGTTTGTTGACCTTTTCCCACTTATTTATTAATATATTTGTGATGTATTGCTTCAAGTATTCCTCTTTTAGTCTTTAAATTGCATTTTAAAGCCAAAATATCTGAAAAACAATAAGAATACCCGTGATTCCGAAAAAGATAAATTTATATAAATATATGATAAAACATATAAATATATATATTTTTAATCAATTAATGTACATAAAATCATGGTTATTTTAGTGCTTTTTGAGCACTCATCAATCACCTATCATGTAAAACTATAATCGAGTTTTCAATCTTACAAAATAAAGTATAACTTCTAAATGAGGACTTATTATTTTTTTTTTCATACATATGAGGTAAATTATATATATATATTATAACCTCTATTGGCTCTTTATTTTTGTGCATTCAATATACAAGATTTATAAGTAGTCACTTTTTGCATAATCTTTCTCTTTTTTTTTTTTGCACGAGCCATAAACCCAGCATGATGACTTTCACACAAGTTGTGAGGTAGCCCTCTCCTTTCATTACGGTAGCTTCACACATCACAGTAGGTAGCTCTTTCAATACTAGGTGCCTCCATACGGTAAAATTTTAGTAAGCAAAAGTAGAACTCAACACAATTTTACAATCAAGATTAGTTAAAGTCCTTGAGTCTTTCAAGAAAATTCATAAACTTCAAGCATAACATATATGTGTGTTCGTGAGTGTGTGAAGAAGTTTATGTCAACATCGATCATCACATGTATAAGAATGTATGTGTATGCATAAGCCAAAGTTGTAGAATAATTTATACAATAAATATCAAAATGAGTTGAGTCACTAAAAATGAGATTATGTGTATGGAAATATTAAATAAGTTGAATACTGTGTTGGCCAAACAAGTATTTTTTTTTTGGTAATAAAATTTGAAATTCAATTTGAGGGAGAAATTCCCAAGGCACTTCTGAGATACTCAAATCTTTGAGTGTCTATGGCTTTAGTGAATATATCAGCTAGTTGTCTCTCAGTAGGTACAAACTCAAGTGTTATTATTTTCTCTTCAACTAGTTCTCGAATAAAGTGATGCCTTATGTCAATGTGCTTAGTTCTAGAATGTTGAAGTGGGTTCTTAGAAATACATATAGCACTAGAGTTATCACAATATAAGGGCATCATACCTTGTGGTTGACCGTAGTCCTTGAGCATGTTTTTCATCCAAAGAATTTGTGTGCAAGAGCTTCTTGCAGCGATATATTCCGCTTCGGCTGATGTGCTCTTCCTATCATCCTGGTTGCCTGCCGAGTCGACATCTGTAAAACCACTTACTTCACAAGTAGTGTCTGATGAGCAAAAACCGGCATCGCCGATTCTTGCCAATACTTTGGTTTTATATTTATAAAACTCTCGTAAGTGCACGAATCATTTTGAAGAAAATGATAAGTATACTCCCAAGGTCGATCTAAGGAAGGAATGTATGTGGTTTTTAACTTATTATTCAAACTTTTAAAAACGAAATTAAATCCTAAACATCCTGTCACGATATTTTGGGGTTTTGTGTTTTTAATCTACTGACATAAAAATAAACATAGATTCAATAAATATTTATGCAAATTTTATCTTTTATAATGGTGGAGTATTTATGGATATAATAACTAAGTTAATTATGCTTGCTCATATTATTTAGGTTATTAAAGATATGAATTGATATTTATTGATTCTCCCTTTTTTTATGAATACCACCTTTGGTGGGGTTAGATATTCTTTGTTAACTAAACAAATCAATTAACACCTATGGGTGGGGTTGATAACTAATTTGCTTAATTAAATTAATTTCTTTTTCTAAGAGATTAAAAATGAACCATTTATATGCCACCTTTGGTAGGGTTAGACAGTTTAAACTTTATTCAAGGTATCCAAATTAAACCTAAGAATTTAGTTATCCGAGTACTAACATTCAAGTTTTAAAACCACTACTAAAAACATGTTGTCAATACATTTTCAGGTAATAATTCTTATAAAAACTTTTGAAATAGAGCTTCACTCTACCTACCGGGCGATTGTACCAACAAATAAAAGAGCACTACTCTAAATCAGAACAGATAACTAAACCTTAAAATCTAATTTTCAGGTTTAAGTTTCTAATGAAAAATAATATTTCTCTCTCTAACATTCTTAATATAAAATCTTGAATAAAAATCAAATCAATTCATTTTAGAGATTTTTACCTATTTAATATTTCGCAAGCATAACAACGTTACTATTACATCATTTTTTATAAACAGACAGCACAGTTAAATTTAATCATAGACAAATGAAATATAACATGTAAGAATAAAACATAAAAAATAACTGCAAATAAAATAAAATCCTTACAGAACTTCGATGTTATTCCCGTAGCTGGAAAACCTCCAAACGGAATTTGCACTCCCATTTATTGAATAAAAAAGCTAATAAATTACAAAAACATAAATAGTTCTTCTCAAAAAGAGAAGAACTCTAAAACTAAGAGAATTTAACTAAGAACTAAGAAAGAAACTAAGAAAGAAACTAAGAAAAGCTTAAAAACTAAGAAATGAGAGAAAGAAAGAGAAGAGAAGAATGGTTTTGAGGTGTGTTTAGAAGTGAAGGGAATGAGGGTATTTATAGGTGAGGATGGAGAGAAAAAGTGAGAGAAAAAAATGTTAAAAAAATGTGAAACCACGGAGTGCAATTGCTGAGGTCATTGATGAAGTCAACATGACGTCATGGGGGCGGCTGCGCGCGAAAATGGGGGAAATGGGCATCGGTGCGCACGGAGTGCAACTGGGCGCGCACAGGCGCACGTGGAAGGGCAGGCGCTGTGCGCAGGGGCGCGCGCAGAAGGAGGAGCAACGCGCGCGGGCGTGCGCGAAATTGGGACTGGGCGCTGGCACGCACAGGGCTCGGCTTGGTTGGGCAGCGCAACGACGCGATTTTCTTCTTTTTGACATTTTTGACCCATTTGACCCATTTTGTCCAATTTTTCTATATTTGTTGACCTTTTCCCCATTTATTTATTAATATATTTGTGATGTATTGCTTCCAGTATTCCTCTTTGAGTCTTTAAGTTACGTTTTTAAGCCAAAATACCTGAAAAATAATAAAAATACCCGTGATTCCGAAAAAGACAAATTTATATAAATATATGATAAAACATATAAATATATATTTTTAATCCATTAATGTGCATAAAATCATGGTAATTTTAGTGTTTTTTGAGCACTCATCATGGCACATTCATGATCACTTCTAATAATGGTAAATTGATATTTACTTTAGAGAGCATATTAAAAAGATCATAGAATTGCTTATCTTGTTTGGATTCTTTTAACCGGTGGGGAAAAGGTGCTTGTATCTGGTGTGGTTCTGTTGTCTTTTGAATTTGGGGTGATGTTAGATGACCCCCTAATGAGTTTTTCAGAAGGCTTGTTAAGTTTAACACTTGTTTCTCCTTTTTGAGGAGATTAGAATATCACCTTCTTTGTCACCTGAACTACAAGGTAGATTGTTAGAGATTTCAGGTAAACTGGTATTGACTACCTTACCACTTCGAAGGGTTCTTACATCCTTTGCTTGTTCTGGTTGACTGGGCAACTTTCCTGGTTCTTTCTTTTGCATTTGTTCAGCCTGTTGCCCAACTTTAGATTCAATCCTTTTAACTGAAGCCTCCATGGTGTTCAACCTTTGATTAGTCATCAATTGGTTGTCACGACTAACTTGAATAAAAGCATTCAAGCTATCTTCTAAGGTCGGCTTAAAAGATTGGCTTGGTGGGTAAGGGTGGTTGTTATCCGACCTTAGTGTTGGATATTGGGTGTAGGCTGGGTGATTATAGGTGTTTGGATGATACCTTTGAAAAGATTGGACTTCCTCTATGGCATCGACACTAGAATCACAAGTATTTGAACAATTATGAGTACCATGCCCAATTGAACAACACACTTCACATACCTCTTGATTTGATATTTGGTGGGTAGTGAGAAATTGTACTTGTTTAGTCAATTCAGCAAGTTGCAAGGTTATCTCATTATCAGAGCCAACTTCATTGACCCTTGCTTTCCTTCTACCGCCTCTTTGTTGGGAATTAGAACCCAATAGCTCATAAAGATTATAGGTTTCCTCTGCGGTTTTTTCTCCTACAGCACCTCCAGCAGCATTATCAACCATGTATTGACTCTGTAGTGTCAATCCATCATAAAAGAATTGGTTCTGTAGTTGTAATGGAAAACTATAATTATGACATTGAATGAAAAGGAGTTTGAATCGTTCCCAATCTTCATGAAAGGGCTCTTCATAAATTTGAGAAAATGTTGCTATCTTCGTCCTTAGATCAACAGTCTTTTGATGGGAATAGAACCTATACATAAAAATTTCATATACTGCCTCCCAAGTTTTTAGAGAACCCGACTGTAGAGTAATGAACCATGACCAAGCTTTATCCTTAAGGGTGTAAGGAAAACACCTCATTCTAAGTTGATCTTCATTAATTGCATGTAGTGGAAAGGTTTGGACAATAGCATAGAACTCTCGAATGAAATGAAAAGGGTCTTCATTAGGGATACCATAAAAGGAAGGCAACAAAGAATAATGAATCTTTTTCAATTCATAATTCCTTGCAGCCTCTTGTAATTGGATGCCGGAAGTTACATTGCCAATGATTGGCATTGTATAGTGTTTCATCTTTTTCCGCCTATCTTCAGCATCTCCCATAGTTATTTGTAGTTGAAATTGATCCTCCTCCTATTGTGTATCAACATTTAGCTCTTAAAAAAATAGTAGATATCTCTAAGAAAGGTTTATAACTTGATAAAATGTATAGGCTTAAATCAAAAAGGTGCAAGGAACCTACATTTTTTTTTCTTTTGTTTTGTTTTGTTTTTTTGTTTTTTTATTTTTTTTATGCTAAATTTAAAAGAATGGACACAATTTTTGAAACAAACAAATTTATTTCATTTGAATTTTATTACACACAAAATAAAACTAAAACAAAGGAAAATACAATAATGGGTGACCTCCCATGTAGGACTAAAATTTATCGTCTTCTAGTAAGACGTTGCTTGGAGATTGCAGAATGACAAACTCAATGTCTCCTCTTCATTGAATTTATTTTACCCCATTTGACTATCAAATTAGTCTTTGCTTTGTTTTTGCAAATGTTCAACTAACTGTTCTACTTGAACTTCCACCTTTTTGATAGAAGCTTCCACATAGTCCAACCGTTGATTGGTTTTAGATTAGTTATCCCTACAAACATGAATAAAAGAATTCAAGTTGTCCTCCAGGGTTGATTTATTGGGAATTTGATGAACGAAAACCGGGATCGCCGATTCTTGCCAATACTTTGGTTTTAATATTTATAAAACTCTCGCAAGTGCACGAATCATTTCGAAGAAAATGATAAGTATACTCCCAAGGTCGATCTAAGGAAGGAATGTATGTGGTTTTTAATTTATTATTCAAACTTTTAAAAACGAAATTAAATCCTAAACATCCTGTCACGATAGTTTGGTTTTTGTGTTCCTAATCTAATGACATAAAATAAACATATATACAGATTAATTAAATATAATCTAATAACATAAAAATAAACATAGATACAAATTCAATAAATAATTATCTAAAAATAAACATATATACAGATTCAATAAATATATTCATGCAAATTTTTATCATTTATATTAGCGGAGTATTTATGGATGTAATAACTAAATTAATTATGCTTGCTCATATTAACTAGGTTATTAAAGATATAAATTGATATTTTATTGATTCTCTCTTTTTTATATAAATACCACCTTTGGTGGGGTTAGATATTCTTTGTTAACTAAACAAATCAATTAACACCTATGGGTGGGGTTGATAACTAATATGCTTAATTAAATTAATTCCTTTTTCTAAGAGATTGAAAATGAACCATTTAAATGACACCTTTGGTGGGGTTAGCCAATTTAAACATTATTCAAGGTGTCCAAATTAAACATAAGAATTTAATTATCCGAGTACTAACTTTCAAGTTTTAAAACCACTATTGAAAACATGTTGTCAATATATTTTCACATAATAATTCTTATAAAAACTTTCGAAATAGAGTTTCACTCTAACTACCGGGCGATTGTACCAACAAATAAAAGAGCACTACTCTAAATTAGACCGGATAACTAAACCTTAAAATCTAATTTTCAGGTTTAAGTTTGTAATGAAAAATAATATATTTCTCTCTAACATTCTTAATATAAAATCTTGAATAAAAACAAAATCAATTCATTTTAAAGATTTTTACCTATTTAATATTTCGCAAGCATAACAACGTCGTTATTACATCATTTTTACTAAACAGCTAGCATAGTTAAATTTAACCACAGACAAGTTGAATATAACATGTAAGAATAAAGCATAAAAATAACTGTAAAGAAAATAAAATCCTTACAGAACTTCGACGCTATTCTCGTTGCTAGAAAACCTCCGAGCGGAATTTGCACTTCCATATATTGAATCAAAAATCTAAATTATTACAAAAACATTACAAGTTCCTCTCAAAAAGAGAAGAACTCTAAACCTAAGAGAATTGAACTAAAAACTAAGAGAAAAACTAAGAAAAGCTTAGAAACTAAGAAAGAAACTAAGAGAAACTAAAAACTAAGAAATGAGAGAAAGAAAGAAGAGAGAAGTGAGTTTTGAAGGTGTGTTTTGAAGTGAAGGGAAGGGGGGTATTTATAGGTGAGGATGGAGAGAAAAAATGAGTAAAAAAATGTTAATAAATGTAAAAACGCGTATTGGAATTGCTGATGTCATCAATGACGTCAGCATGACGTCACATGGGCTGCTGGGCGAGCTGCGCGCAGCTCGTCGCGCGTGAACAGTGCCTGCGCGCTGCGCTGCGCGCAGTTGGGCATGCCAGCGCACGCGGGCGCGCGCGGAATGGGGCGCTGGGGCGCGCGCGGAATGGGGCGCTGGGGTGCGCGCGGCTGCGCGCACGGTTGGGCTGCGGCGCGCGATTTCCGTCTTTTTGATATTTTTGACCTTTTCGACCCATTTCGTCCGATTTTTCCATGTTTGTTGACCTTTTCTCACTTATTTATTGATATATTTGTGATGTATTGCTTCAAATATTCCTCTTTGAGTCTTTACATTGCGTTTTTAAGCCAAAATACCTGAAAAACAATAAAAATACCCGTGATTCCGAAAAAGACAAATTTATATAAATATATGATAAAACATATAAATATATGTATTTTTAATCAATTAAGGTACATAAAATCATAGTTATTTTAGTGCTTTTTGAGCACTCATCAGAATTCTTCTTGGAACAGGTGGGTGGAATTGCTAGCCTGGCTGATTTGAGCTTGAGCGAAAGGAGGGTTGTTTTGCCTCCAAGAGAAATTTGGATGATTTCTCCACCCAGGATTATAGGTATTTGAATTAGGGTCAAACCTTGGTCTCTGTTGATATGCTCCCAATACATTAACCTGTTCAGGTCCAGCTCTTGTTTCTCCTTGATATGGACATGCTTCAATACCATGTCTCATGTTGCTATACAAACCATACTATTCATTATTGGTGTTGGTTTGTGTAGTGAGAAGGGCAACTTGCTTGGTCAGTTGAACAAGTTGTTGTTGAACTTCATTACTGGAATCGATTTCATCAACTCCAGCTTTTCTCACTCGTGAGCTTTTCTGTTGGGAATTAGCACCCAACATCTCAAAGAGGTTGTACGTCTCTGAGATAGTCTTTTCTCCCATTTCTCCTCCTACAGCGTTGTCGACAATGAACTGACATTGTTGTGTAAGTCCATCGTAAAAGAATTGGTTCTGCAACTGCAGGGGAAAGTTATGATGGGGACATTGAGTGAGAAACATTTTGAACCTATCCCAAGCTTCATGGAATGGTTCTCCTTCGATCTGAGAGAAAGTAGCAATCTTTCCTCTTAACTCTGATGTTTTTTGGTGGGAATAGAATTTTCCCATGAATTTATTGTAAATGTTCTCCCATGTCATCAGAGAACCTGGGGGAAGTGACATTAACCAAGCTTTGGCCTTATCCTTTTAGGTGTAAGGGAAACATCTCATTCTAAGTTGATCCTCGTTTAGAATACGGAGGGGAATGTTTGGACCGTAGCATAGAAATCTCTCATGAAGGAAAGAGAATCTTCATTAGGCAGCCCATAAAAGGAAGGAAGCATAGAAAAATGAATATTTTTTAGGTCATAGTTCCGAGCAGCCTCACCCAACTGGATAGCGGCAGTTGTCGTGCCAATCACCGGTCTTGCAAACTCCTTCATAGTGGTTTCCCTAACATGTTGGTTTTCTTCCATTTTATTTTGGTTCTAGTAAAGGATTAAGGCTTGGTTCTATGTTTGGCTCAAAAACAGGTTGATGGGTGGAATCCAGTTTTGTTGACACTTGTTTAAATTTATGAATATTATTTACATATGGTGTAAGGGGGTTTCCTAAGAATCTCCTACCACGCATACACTATTGAAAACGTAAATTTAAAACTCCTGTCAACAATATAATAACCACATAAAAATTTAGAGAAAATTTACATGGTATTTAATACAAAACACTAAACAAAACTAGTTAAACTCTAAATCAATTTTTTTTAATGTTTATTATTTTATTTATTTATTTCATGTTTTTTTTATGTTTTTGTTGTTGTTTTTTTTTTATTTTAGAAATAATAACATAATCCGTATTACCCAAGAGTGCTCCCAGGAAAGAATGGTGGTGCAACGGCTCCTTAAAAACCATTCTCCTAGCCAGAACAACGTTCCTGATGAGCGAAAACCGGCATCGCCGATTCTTGCCAATACTTTGGTTTTAATATTTATAAAACTCTCGCAAGTGCACGAATCATTTCGTAGAAAATGATAAGTATACTCCCAAGGTCGATCTAAGGAAGGAATATATGTGGTTTTTAATTTATTATTCAAACTTTTAAAAACGAAATTAAATCCTAAACATCATGTCACGATAGTTTGGTTTTTGTGTTCCTACTCTAATAACATAAAAATAAACATATATACAGATTAATAAATATAATCTAATAACATAAAAATGAACATAGATACAAATTCAATAAATATTTATCTAAAAATAAACATAGATACAGATTCAATAAATATTTATGCAAATTTTATCATTTATATTAGTGGAGTATTTATGGATATAATAACTAAATTAATTATGCTTGCTCATATTATCTAGGTTATTAAAGATATAAATTGATATTTTATTGATTCTCTCTTTTTTATATAAATACCACCTTTGGTGTGGTTAGATATTCTTTATTAACTAAACAAATCAATTAACACCTATGTGTGTGGTTGATAACTAATTTGGTTAATTAAATTAATTCATTTTTCTAAGAGATTGAAAATGTACCATTTAAATGCCACATTTGGTGGGGTTAGACAGTTTAAGCTTTATTCAAGGTGTCCAAATTAAACAAAAGAATTTAATTATTCGAGTACTAACTTTCAAATTTTAAAACCACTACTGAAAACATATTGTCAATACATTTTCACATAATAATTCTTATTATAAACTTTTGAAATAGAGCTTCACTCTAACTACCGGGCGATTGTACCAACAAATAAAAGAGTACTACTCTAAATTAGACCGGATAACTAAACCTTAAAATCTAATTTTCAGATTTAAGTTTGTAATGAAAAATAATATATTTCTCTCTAACATTCTTAATATAAAATCTTGAATAAAAATAAAATGAATTCATTTTAGAAATTTTTACCTATTTAATATTTCGCAAGCACAACAACGTTATTATTATATCATGATTATAAACAGCCAGCAGAGTTTAATTTAATCACAGACAAATTAAATATAACATGTAAGAATAAAACATAAAAAATAACTCTAAAGAAAATAAAATCCTTACAGAACTTCGATGCTATTCTCGTTGCTGGAAAACCTCCAAGCGGAATTTGCACTCCCATTTATTGAATCAAAAAGCTAAATTCTTACAAAAACATTACAAGTTCCTCTCAAAAAGAGAAGAACTCTAAAACTAAGAGAATTGAACTAAAAACTAAGAGAAAAACTAAGAAAAGCTTAAAAACTAAGAAAGAAACTAAGAAAAACTTAAAAACTAAGAAATGAGGGAAAGAAAGAAGAGAGAAGTGTGTTTTGAAGGTGTGTTTTGAAGTGAAGGGAAGGGGGGTATTTATAGGTGAGGATGGAGAGAAAAAATGAGTAAAACAATGTTAAAAAAATGTAAAAACGCGTAATGGAAATGCTGAGGTCATTAATGACGTCATGGGGGCGGCTGCACGTGAAAAATGGGGCGAAAAGGCGTCGGCGCACGCGGAAGGGGCTGTTGGGCGCATGTGAACAGTAGCCGCGCGCTGGAGCACGCGCGGCTGGGCACTGCCGCGCACGGGATAGGGCGCGGGGATGGGCAGCTTCGTGACGCGGCGACGCGATTTTCTCCTTTTTGACATTTTTGACCCATTTTGTCCAATTTTTCCATATTTGTTGACCTTTCCCCATTTATTTATTAATATATTTTTGATGTATTGCTTCAAGTATTCCTCTTTGAGTCTTTAAGTTGCATTTTTAAGCCAAAATACCTGAAAAATAATAAAAATACATGTGATTCCGAAAAAAAACAAATTTATATAAATATATGATAAAACATATAAATATATATTATTTTAATCAATTAATGTGCATAAAATAATGGTTATTTTAGTGCTTTTTGAGCACTCATTAGTTCCCAGGAAAGACTAGTGGCACAAAGGCTTTCAAGAACTATTTCCTAAATAGAACTCCCTTAAATTTTTACTTTTCATGCTATTAAGTTAATTAAGTTAAGTTAGGTATAAATTTAAGTTAATTAAGTTAATAAAATATATGTTTATGTATGTTATATAAGTTAATCAAAATCTAAGTTAATTAAGTTTTTTTTTAACATATAATTTTAATTTACTATTCATGCTATATTATTTATTTAATTTTTTTTTAACTTAAATTTTTTTTGAAATTTTAATTTTTTTTTATGAATGGTAAGTTTATTTTACTATTTACGCTATAATTTTTATTTATTTTTTTATCTTAAAATTTTTAATTAATTTTTTTTTGTATGAACGGTAAGTTTATTTTACTATTTACGTTATAATTTTTATTTATTTTTTTATCTTAAAATTTTCAATTAATTTTTTTTTACTATTCATGAACGGCAATTTTTTTTACTTCAAATTTCAAATTTCTAAATTATTTTACTATTTGCGTTATAGTTATTATTATTATAAAAAAATTATTTTTTATTTTTTTATTAAAACAAAAAAAATCACAATAATTACAGCACACAAATATTTTTAAAATTTTCATAAATAATTTAAAAATGCTATTCCTTCCCCGATAACGACACAAAAAACTTGATGAGCGAAAACCGACATCGCCGATTCTTGCCAATACTTTGGTTTTAATATTTGTAAAACTCTCGCAAGTGCACGAATCATTTCATAGAAAATGATAAGTATACTCCCAAGGTCGATCTAAGTAAGGAATGTTTGTGGTTTTTAATTTATTATTCAAACTTTTTTAAAAACGAAATTAAATCCTAAATATCCTCTCACGATAGTTTGGTTTTTGTGTTTCTAATCTAATAACATAAAAATAAACATAAATACAGATTCAATAAAAATAAACATAAATATAGATTCAATAAAAATAAACATAGATACACATTCAATAAATATTTATGCAAATTTTATCATTTATAATAGTTGAGTATTTATGGATATAATAACTAAATTAATTATGAATTCTCATATTATCTAGGTTATTAAAGATATAAATTGATATTTTATTGATTCTCTTTTTTATATGAATACCACCTTCGGTGAGGTTAAATATTATTTGTTAACTAAACAAATCAATTAACACCTATGGGTGAGGTTGATAACTAATTTGGTTAATTAAATTAATTCCTTTTTCTAAGAGATTGAAAATGAACCATTTAAATGCCACCTTTGGTGAGATTAGACAGTTTAAACTTTATTCAAGGTATCCAAATTAAAAAACATAAAAATTTAATTATCCGAGTACTAACTTTCAAGTTTTAAAATCACTACTCAAAACATGTTTTCAATACATTTTCACATAATAATTCTTATAAAAACTTTTGAAATAGAGTTTCACTCTAACTACCGGGCGATTGTACCAACAAATAAAATAGCACTACTCTACATCAGACCGGATAACTAAACCTTAAAATCTAATTTTCAGATTTAAGTTTGTAATGAAAAATAATATATTTCTCTCTAACATTCTTAATATAAAATCTTGAATAAAAATAAAATCATTTCATTTTAGAGATTTTTACTTATTTAATATTTCGCAAGCATAATGATGAGTGCTCAAAAAGCACTAAAATTACCATGATTTTATGCACATTAATTGATTAAAAATATATATATTTATATGTTTTATCATATATTTATATAAATTTGTCTTTTTCGGAATCACGGGTATTTTTATTGTTTTTCAGGTATTTTGGCTTAAAAACGGAACTTAAAGACTCAAAGAGGAATATTGGAAGCAATACATCACAAATATATTAATAAATAAATGGGGAAAGGTCAACAAATATGAAAAAATTGGACGAAATGGGTCAAAAATGTCAAAAAGGAGAAAATCGCCGCCGCGCCGCGCAGCTGCCCAGCCCCCGCGCGCCAGCGCCAAGTCCAGCCCACGCCCGCGCGCCATGTTGTCATTCCGCGCGCACCCCTACGCCCTGGTGCTACCTCCGTGCGCCCCCTGCATGCCCCAGCTGCCCTCTGCGCATGCCGCTGCCATCTCGCCCCATTTTCGCACACAGCCGCCCCCATGACATCATCAATGACGTCAGCAATCACCAATCCGCGTTTTCACAATTTTTTAACATTTTTTTCCCTACTTTTTCTTTTCATCCTCACCTATAAATACCCCCTTCTCTTCACTTCTAAACACACCACAAAACCATTCTTCTCTTCTCTTTCTTTCTCTCATTTCTTAGTTTTTAAGCTTTTCTTAGTTTTAGAGTTCTTCTCTTTTTGAGAAGAACTAGTAATGTTTTTGTAATTTATTAGCTTTTTGATTCAATAAATGAGAGTGCAAATTCCGCTTGGAGGTTTTCCAGCTACGGGAATATCATCGAAGTTCTGTAAGGATTTTATTTTCTTTACAGTTATTTTTTATGCTTTATTCTTACATGTTATATTTAATTTGTCTGTGATTAAATTTAACTCTGCTGGCTGTTTGTAAACATGATATAATAATAACGTTATTATGCTTGCGAAATATTAAATACGTGAAAATTTCTAAAATGAATTAATTTTATTTTTATTCAAGATTTTATATTAAGAATGTTAGAGAGAAATATATTATTTTTCATTACAAACTTAAATCTGAAAATTAGATTTTAAGGTTTAGTTATCCGGTCTAATTTAGAGTAGTGCTCTTTTATTTGTTGGTACAATCGCCCGGTAGTTAGAGTGAAGCTCTATTTCAAAAGTTTTTATAAGAATTATTATGTGAAAATGTATTGACAACATGTTTTCAGTAGTGGTTTTAAAACTAGAAAGTTAGTACTCGGATAATTAAATTCTTATGTTTAATTTGAACACCTTGAATAAAGTTTAAACTTTCTAACCCCACCAAAGATGGCATTTAAATGGTTCATTTTCAATCTCTTAGAAAAAAGGAATTAATTTAATTAACCAAATTAGTTATCAACCCCACTCATAGGTGTTAATTGATTTGTTTAGTTAACAAAGAATATCTAACCCCACCAAAGGTGGTATTCATATAAAAAAGAGAGAATCAATAAAATATCAATTTATATCTTTAATAACCTAGATAATATGAGCAATCATAATTAATTTAGTTATTATATCCATAAATACTCTACTATTATAAACGATAAAATTTGCATAAATATTTATTGAATTTGTATCTATGTTTATTTTTATGTTATTAGATTATATTTATTGAATCTATATCTATGTTTATTTTTATGTTATTAGATTAGAAACACAAAAACCAAACTATCGTGACAGGATGTTTAGGATTTAATTTCGTTTTTAAAAGTTTGAATAATAAATTAAAAATCACATACATTCTTTCCTTAGATCGACCTTAGGAGTATACTTATCATTTTCTACGAAATGATTCGTGCACTTGCGAGAGTTTTACAAATATTAAAACCAAAGTATTGGCAAGAATCAGCGATGCCGGTTTTCGCTCATCAAATAACAACGTTATTATTACATCATGTTTATAAACAGTCAGCAGAGTTAAATTTAATCACAGAAAAATTAAATATAACATGTAAGAATAAAGCATAAAAAATAAATGCAAAGAAAATAAAATCTTTACAGAACTGCGATGCTATTCCCGTAGCTGGAAAACCTCCAAACGGAATTTGCACTCCCATTTATTGAATAAGAAAGCTAATAAATTACAAAAAGATAACTAGTTCTTCTCAAAAAGAGAAGAACTCTAAAACTAAGAGAATTTAACTAAGAAAAACTAAAAACTAAGAAAGAAACTAAGAAAAGCTTTAAAACTAAGAAATGAGAGAAAAAAAGAAAAGAGAAGAATGGTTTTAAGGTGTGTTTAGAAGTGAAGAGAAGGGGGGTATTTATAGGTGAGGATGGGGAGAAAAAGTGAGTGAAAAAATGTTAAAAAATTGTGAAAACGCGGAGTGCAATTGCTGACGTCAGCATGACGTCATAGGGGCGGTTCTGCGCGAAAATGGGCAATGGTGCGCGCAGATGGGACGCTGCTGGGCGGAGGCACGCGCAGGTGGGTAGCAGCTTGGTGCAGATGGGTAGCAGTTTGGCGCAGATGGGTAGCAGCTTGGCGCAGATGGATAGCAGCTTGGCACATAAGGGAGCATGCTGCGCGCGCGGAAGGAAAGGCTAGCGCACGCGTTGTTGGGTGTGCTGGGGCACGCTGCACGCGCTGGGCGGTGTGGCTGGGTAGCTAGGCGACGCGGCTGGGCAGCTGGGTGGCTGGGCAACTGGACGGCGCGGCTGAGCGGCTGGGCGGTACGTTTTCCTCCTTTTTGACATTTTTTACCTTTTCGACCCATTTTGTCCAATTTTTCCATTTTTGACCATTTTGAAAATAAAGAGAGAAATATAATTGTATGGTGGGTAAAAAGTAGAAAGGGAAATAAACAAAAAAAAATTGATCGAAGAATACGAGGGAATAAAAATAAAATAAATAAATAACCTCAAAATATTAAATTATCCTATATTTTATCTCATTCACATGGTAAGTATATCGTTAAAATTTCAAATTTAATTTTTAATTTAAATAAAAGAAATATTAACATTTAAATTAAGATATTATATGACACATTTAATAAGATAAAATATAATAAATATAAATTTATCATTAAGGTACAAATCCTCTATCTATAGGTAGGAAGTAGTAATAAAGGCAATTCTAAATAAAGAAAAAAAAATTTATTACTATAAAAATAATATAATTCAATTTATAAATTTTACATAAGTGGACTTCAAATATTTTACATTAAATAAATATGGATACTCGATTAAATTTTATTTAATATTAAAATTTGATTATAACAAATATACCACCATATAACGACATTTAGCTTTCTTAATGTTTTAAATATATTATTAATGTTAATCAAGTGATGAAGGTAAACTATGAAATTAGGATCAGAAGATTTTATAGTTACAGGTGTGTTTCACTTGTTGTTAACATTTTCAATTAAAACAATCATTTTTATTCTCCCTGCGAACTTCAATTTTAGAAAATAGCTTTGAATAAGATGGAATATCCATGACTCGTGAGAACAATTGTTAATGTTAGTCTTGGACGATGTATGATTATGTGTCAATCAAAACAACCTTTTAACGGGCTTAAAAAGAAGAAGATTGGTGCTATTGGACTTGTGTTTTACTTTGATGTTAAAAAGAGTAACGTGACATACTCAGGATTTTCTAAGGGCATCCACTTCCATGTTTGCTCACTTTTGTGAATGTGGGTGCTCATAAATAGTATGTTGATGACAGTAATTTCCATGTAGAATATCTCCAAAAGGCGTCAGGCAGGCTCAAGGCGTGAGTACTTGGCCCAAAACATTGTATTTCTCTTATTTACATATATTCAAATACATACTCTAATGTATATAAATACCAAGGCTATATACTTTGAAGATATGTATTTAGAAAATTTTGTGAAGTGGAAGTAGAATTTCCTCATATATATATATATATATAATGGTTGTTTTTTGGTGTGACTAAAGCCCCAAAATATTATTTAGTGAGAACTTTATAAAAAATATACATGATAAAAAATAGTGATATTTTACTATAATCAAATAATATAAAATTTTGTTAATTTTTGGATGAAATATTATAAGTTTATTGACTATTAAAATATTATATTTGTGATGAGAAGTTCACAGCTGGTCACCGTTGTGCAAAACCACAACTGTTTATGATAGAGGAGATGGAACAAATTCCCTCAGGGAATTCTGAAGAAGATGTAGAGCAGGAATCACCACATGTAATGCCTGAAATCTCATTTCATGCCATAGCAGGAGCTGAACATTCTCAAATCATACGAGTAATGGGGCAGTTAAAAAAAAAGAGTGCTAGTGTTGATTGACAGAGGTAGTACTCATAATTTCATTGATCAAGCTCTTACTCTCCAGTGTGGAATAATTATCACCAAGGGAAAGATGCTAGAAGTAATGGTGGCCAATCGTGAGAAGGTAGAATGCGCAGGGCAATGCTGCAACCTTAGCCTTACCATACAGGGGTATCAGGTAACCGCAGATTTCTATATCCTCCCTGTTGCAGCATGCCAACTGGTGCTAGGGGTCCAATGGTTGGAGACTTTGGGTCCTATTGAGATGGATTATAAGAAGCTAACCATCAGTTTCCAGGAGAAGGGTACTACTCATAAGCTTCAAGGATTAGGGCACACAAACATTATAGCCCTAACATGCAAGGAAACCCAGAGCTTGCCAGATACAGGGTTGTTCCTTCAGATATTTCCCACTAAACCTTCAGAGGAACAAACCAGAACTCATTCACCTGAGATAAATAAAATATTGGCTGCATTTCCCCAAGTATTTGAACCCTCCACCAGCCTTCCTCCTAAACGATTACATGATCACTGTATCCCCTTACAACCAGGAACTCGACCAATAAGTGTAAGACCCTACCGTTACCCCTACTATCAGAAAACTAAGATAGAAAAAATGGTATCAGAGCTCCTACACTCTAATCTGATTAGACCAAGCAACAGCCCCTTCCCATCACCAGTATAGCTAGTAAGAAAAACTGATGGAACTTGGAGGTTTTGCGTGGATTACAGGTCTCTGAACTCCATTACTATCAAAGACAAATACCCTATACCGATCATAGATGAACTATTGGACGAATTGCATGGAGCCAGAGTCTACTCCAAACTAGATCTTCGATCAGGGTATCATCATATCAGGGTTCATGAAGAAGATACTCCAAAAACAGCCTTCCGGACACATGAAGGCCACTATGAGTTTCTTGTGATGCCTTTTGGTCTCACTAATGCCCCAGCCACCTTTCAGAGCTTAATGAATGATCTTTTCAGACCCTTCCTCAGGAAGTTTATATTGGTTTTCTTTGTTGACATTTTAGTGTATTCTCAGTCATGGGAGGATCACAGTTTAATTGTTAAACCTTCCAAATGCCATTTTGGAGTATTACAGGTGGAATACCTAGGGCACCTGATATCAGAACAAGGGGTAGCCGTGGATCCTGCAAAAATTCGAGCTGTTATAGAATGGCCAACTCTAACCACATCAAAGGGAGTCAGAGGATTCCTAGGATTGGCTGGCTATTACAGAAAATTTATTAGGCACTTTGGTGGAATAGCAGCACCTCTCACCTCCCTATTAGGGAAGGAAGGGTTCCAATGGAATGAGGCTGCAGCTCAGGCCTTTCAAAAATTGAAGGAGGCACTAACTTCCCCTCATGTCCTCAAGTTACCTAACTTTACTCAATCCTTTGTCGTGGAATGTGATGCTAGTGGCAAGGGGCTAGGAGCAGTATTGACCTAGGAAAAAAGTCAACCCCACCCATAGGTGTTAATTGATTTGTTTAGTTAACAAAGAATATCTAACCCCACCAAAGGTGGTATTCATACAAAAAAGGGAGAATCAATAAATATCAATTCATATCTTTAATAACCTAAATAATATGAGCAAGCATAATTAACTTAGTTATTATATCCATAAATACTCCGCCATTATAAATGATAAAATTTGCATAAATGTTTATTGAATCTATGTTTATTTTTATGTCAATAGATTAAAAACACAAAACCCCAAAATATCGTGACAGGATGTTTAGGATTTAATTTCGTTTTTAAAAGTTTGAATAATAAATTAAAAACCACACACATTCCTTCCTTAGATCGACCTTGGGAGTATACTTATCATTTTCTTCGAAATGATTCGTGCACTTGCGAGAGTGTTATAAATATTAAAACCAAAGTATTGGCAAGAATCGGTGATACCGGTTTTTGCTCATCAGTTACCTTGGGCAGAATATAGTTATAATACAACAACACATTCTTCCACTAAAATGACACCCTTTGAAGCAGTTTATGGTCACCCACCCCCTCACCTGTTGGCTTACATTCCACGTACCTCCAAAGTTCAGTTGGTAGATGAATGCTTGCGTGATAGGGACACCATTTTGTGTGATCTGTGCCACCATCTCCTGATAGCTTAGAATCGTATGAAGTGCCACGCTGATCAACATCGTAGAGAAGTGTCTTTTGCAGTAGGAAATTATGTATACCTCTGCCTCCAACCATATAGACAAACATTTGTGGCTTTTCGAGCTGCCATTAAGTTAGCTCCACGTTTCTATGGGCCATACAAAATCACAGCACGAATTGGGGTAGTAGCATATAGGCTGGAATTGCCTCCTGAATCCCAGATACACAATATCTTTCATGTTAGTCGCCTCAAGAGACACTTAGGGTAGGACGTTCCACCTCTCGTAGTCCTACCTCCTATTTCAGACAATTCAACAATGCTTCCTCAACCTGAGTCTATCTTGGACCGAAGAGTGATCCAAAAGGGCAAATATCGACCAAAATCAGAAATTTTAGTAAAATGGGCTAGAGCATCGATAGAGGATGCTACATGGGAAAATGAATGGCCTTTTTCTAAAACATATCCATCCTTCATCATTGTGGACAATGAACCTCAGGCAGGGAGGAGTTGATGGGTGCGAAAATGCACCAGCCCTCACGCGTTCGCAGAGAAGAAGGAAGATGGTTAGGGTTGAACCTGGGGCAACGATCATACTCAGAAGAGTTGGGAAACACCCGATCGGTTTGTGAGGAACCACTAAGGAAGTTAGAGGCACTCTGACAGGTATGAAAGGCGCGTAGGTGAGTCCGTAGCTTCTCTACTGATTTTCTGTTACGATCCAACTGAATTAGTGCAATCAATGTAATTTCCTTTCAATAATCTAATCTGTATGACTATATAAATGCCACGAAATCCAGAGAATGATATGAATATATATGAAGATTTAATCTCCCTCCTTTGTGTGTCGTTTTCTTCAATTAGAACCAGAATTAATCCCTAACAATATATTTTTTATTATTATTTCTAAGTTGTAATTTATATCATATGAACATGTGTTAGATATCACAAAGTTTCAAATGTGTGTGTTATATGTTAGATTTAGTTAAAATTTATCAAATGTTGGTTTATGTTTCAAGTGTACGTAAAATTTTCTATAATTTGTTTATATGTTTATAATGTAGAAATTGATAAATTTTATATGCTTAAATATAAATATTCAAATGGATTTTTAAGTATGTTAAAGAGTTTCTTAGAAGTAGTTTAAAAAATACAATCAATCCAAATGATGTTCCATGTATATACATGAAATGTGTTAACATTTAAAAACAAAAAATAGATGTCATAAAAGAGCATGTTTTTGAAAATGTGATTGACTAAGGTTATAAAAATTACATATTTCATGCTAAGACTATTCATAAGGTAAATGTTAGTCCCTAGGAGACAATGTTTTACGAAATATTTATTAACATTAATTATAGGGATGAGGTTATGGAGATGACTCATACAAAAAAAACCAAAATATCGTGACAGGATGTTTATGATTTAATTTCGTTTTTAAAAGTTTGAATAATAAATTAAAAACCACATACATTCCTTCCTTAGATCGACCTTGGAAGTATACTTATCATTTTCTACGAAATGATTCGTGCACTTGCGAGAGTTTTACAAATATTAAAACCAAAGTATTGGCAAGAATCGGCGATGCCGATTTTTGCTCATCAAGTTTTTGGCGCCGTTGTCGTGGAAGGAATAGCATTTTTTAAATTATTTATCAAAATTTTAAAAACATTTTTGTGCTGTAAATAATTGTGATTTTTTTTTGTTTTAATAAAATATATATATAATAATCAAATTTCAAATTTTATAAGAAATAAAAAAAATAAAAAAATAAAAAAGAGAATATTTTTAAAAATAACGAAATTAAATCCTAAACATCCTGTCATGATATTTTGGTTTTTTTTTTTGTTTTTTAATCTAAAAACATAAAAAATAAACATAGATTCAATAAATATTTATGCAAATTTTATCTTTTATAAATAGTATTATTTAGGTTATTAAAGATATGAATTGATATTTATTGATTCTTCCTTTTTTATATGAATACCACCTTTGGTGGGGTTAGATATTCTTTGTTAACTAAACAAATCAATTAACACCTATGGGTGAGGTTGATAACTAATTTGGTTAATTAAATTAATTCCTTTTTCTAAGAGATTGAAAATGAACTATTTAAATGCCACCTTTGGTGGGGTTAGACAGTTTAAACTTTATTCAAGGTATCCAAATTAAACCTAAGAATTTAGTTATCCGAGTGCTAACTTTCAAGTTTTAAAACCACTACTGAAAACATGTTTTCAATACATTTTCAGATAATAATTCTTATAAAAACTTTTGAAATAGAGCTTCATTCTAACTACCGGGCGATTGTACCAACAAATAAAAGAGCACTTCTCTAAATCAGACCGGATAACTAAACCTTAAAATCTAATTTCAGATTTAAGTTTGTAATGAAAAATAATATATTTCTCTCTAACATTCTTAATATAAAATCTTGAATAAAAATAAAATCAATTAATTTTAGAGATTTTTACCTATTTAATATTTCGCAAGCATAAAAACGTTATTATTACATCATGATTATAAACAACTAGCAAAGTTAAATTTAATCACAGACAAATTAAATATAACATGTAAGAATAAAGCATAAAAAATAACTGCAAAGAAAATAAAATCCTTACAGAACTTCGACGATATTCCCGTTGTTGGAAAAACTCAAAGCGGAATTTGCACTCCCATTTATTGAATCAAAATGCTAAAAAAATTACAAAAACATAACTAGTTCTTCCCAAAAAGGGAAGAACTCTAAAACTAAGAGAAATTAACTAAGAAAAGCTAAAAACTAAGAAAAACAAAAAAAAACTAAAAATCTAAGAAAATAGAGAAAGAAAGAGAGAAGAGAATGAGTGGTTTTTAGGTGTGTTTAGAAGTGAAGAGAAGAGGGTATTTATAGGTGAGGATGGAGAGAAAAAGTGAGTGAAAAAAATTGTAAAAACGCGGAGTGCAATTGCTGAGGTCATTGATGACCTCAGCAAGACGTCATGAAGGCGGTTGCATGCAAAAATGGGGCGAAATGGAAGCGGTGCGCGCGGAGGGCAGGCAATGCGCGCAGGGGCGCGCGGATCTGGATCAAGGTGCACGCGGATGTGGGCATGGGCGCGCGCGCGGGGCTCGGCGCAGCGGCACGATTTTCTCCTTTTTGATATTTTTGACCCATTTTGTCCAATTTTTCCATATTTGTTGATCTTTCCCCATTTATTTATTAATATATTTGTCATGTATTGCTTCCAGTATTTCTCTTTGAGTCTTTAAGTTACGTTTTTAAGCGAAAATACCTGAAAAACAATAAAAATACCCGTGATTCCGAAAAAGACAAATTTATATAAATATATGATAAAACATATAAATATATATATTTTTAATCAATTAATGTGCATAAAATCATGGTAATTTTAGTGCTTTTTGAGCACTTATCACATACATTTTCTCCAACTTTTGCCAAAGAACGTAAGCATCGTGTTCATTAGCAAAATTTTGAAAAATGATCTTGTCAATCCATTGTCTAATTTGAGCAGCACATTTTCGGTTCAGAACGGTCCATTCAATGTCTGAACTGGTTACTTCTTTATCCTTTGACATTATAATTGACTTTCATAGATCTTTAATGTATAAAAGATCCTCCATCTTTGGCTTCCAAATTGCATAATTAAATGCTGTCAACTTTATCATATTACTTGTGTTCTCCTCCATTTGAATCGTTAGTCAACACGTTTCGTCGAACTTGATAATTTTCTGACGATGAATAGTATCCTCCAAATAGTATCTATGAATAGTGTGGTTAAATAGTATGTATCTTTTGAATACAACAAATATGTATCTTCAATTTGTGTGTTTTAACTTCACAAATTGGCTCTCTCAATTTTATTCTCTAAGAAATTTTTCTACTGAGTTTTCTTTTCTTCTCAGCTTCTATTCTATGTTTTCTATTGAGATGAAGCAAGTATTTTATAGAGCCAAAGCTCCATCCTTCTCTCCGGATTATATGAAATGTTTTGAAAAAAAAAATTCTTCTTCGGTGCCATTTGTTGACTAATCCTCTTTCTTTTTTTTTCTTTGTTGCTGGCCTACATTATTTGGAAAACACATTAAAGTACGCATCTCCACTTGTAGCCTCATATAGAGCCACATTACCGATCACAATGTTTTCTTTAGGATCAAATAGACTTCCCTTCAGAGGATACACTTCTATCTTGCCACCTGGTAAACCTTTACCAACATAGTCATTGTTGTCACCATCAAGCTCCAGAAGGATGCCAGGACAGAGGAATGCTCCAAGGCTCTGCCCACCACTACCAATAAATTTGATATGTATGGTGTCTGTTGGAAGCCCAACCAAGAGATAGCGATTTGTTATTTCATGGCTAAGCATTGTCCAACAGCTCGATATTGACTTCCTTGACTCCTTTCAAAGTTTTATTTATATAGGTAATCAAGTCATATCTAATAGATATATCATGTGTTTAAATCCAATTGTGACGGATTGAGTTTGATCGAAAAGTTTATTAGTTCTAATGAATTATGAGAGTATAATGTAAAATAAGATTGGTTTTATTAATTTTCATTGGAGTAACATTGGCATCAATCACACCCAATGTTCATTCTCAATTGTAAACAATTCACATATCATTATTTCTTCTGATTAAATAAATGATTATATGGACATATTCTTTAAATCCTCACTTCATTTTGCTATTTGGCTCCACCTAATTTGATGTTACAACCCATTGCAAATAATATCATTAGGTAGTATCAAATACCAACATCCAAAGTATTTTTTTTAAAAAATATAATACATAAAATGAGGAATAAAGTAACTTAAATACTCTCCTATTTACAATGGGAGAAGGGCACTAAAATCTATTATATTTTTGAATAATAAGATTTTAATTCGATAACTTTAACATAAATATAACTTTTAATGTAAACGCTTTAGTCTCATAACTTAAAAATATATATACATTTTATTCCAAAAAAATATTAAAATTTATCTTTTATGTCAAAAAATAAGATTAAAATGCTCGATTGAAAATTATTAAATTAAATCATAACAATTAAAAACTATGTATTAAAATGTTTTTTTCCTCTTTCTAAAATTACAAGAATGCAAGCACTTTTTGAAACTCTCCTTCAAACCTCATCTTTTCGACTATCCTAAATGAATTTGTGTTAAGTCTACAAACTTAGTGAAAAAATAAAGAAAGCTTTTAGAATTATTTGAATATCATAAATACTTTTATAAATAAAATTTCGTATTTAACCCCTTTTATTTTTTACACATATGTTATTTTTAATACAACATAAAATATATTTTTTTATGATAAAAAATACACGTTTATGTTCTTTTATATAACATAAAAATATATATTTTTTAAAATTAATTTAAAAATTCACGTGAATAAATATATAATTTAAAAATCAGTTTCAACTTTTACCTAATTTGTAACGAAAGATGCGTTCCATCCACCTAGTTTGATGTTCATACAAGGACTTTGCATTTCATATTAAACACGAGAAAATTTGTCTCGTGAATTCGGCCTTTAATCATGTAGGTGAAATCCCCATCTCATGCCCAATTTCATTTTATGTAATGATTTTTAATTAAGTTATATTAATTATTTTTTAATTTAAATTTATTTTGTAAATATTTTATTCTTTTATAAAATAACACATTGATAAAGTATAGTATTATGATAGAGTTGATAAAAAGTGTAATTGTCTCTAATATTAAAAGGTCTATAATTCTTGTGTATTTTAATATGTTATTAGAGATTCAATCTATTGAGATAAAAACTTTAAACTTCATCTAAAAAAGTAAAATCAAATGGTTCTTACAAAAATAAAAAAAATAAATAACTCAAATAAAATATAATAATATAAGTTAGAAATATAAAGTAACGATTTTGTAAGAGATAAATATCTCACTTTCAGAGAAGACGTTTAGAATAATATCACGTGTTGATTAAGTATAATGATATGATAGAGTTTATAAAGAATGTGATTATTTACACTCATTAAATTAACCTTTTAAAATTAAAAAATTCATGATTCCTATAGACTTTAATATTTCTTATATTAAATTTTATTGTAAAATAAAAATTTTAAGTAAGAATATGTATGCATTACTAGTAAAACCAAAAACAAAAGTAACATTATTCAAGTGATTACATGGTATCACTTATTTAAATTAATATTCATTTGATTATAAGATATAATTTTATTTTATATATATAGATTTATTTTTAACTTTAAAAAAATATTTATTTTTATTACAATAAAAATAAATAAATATATTTAAATATTATTAAAAAATAAACATATTATTTTTATTAAAAAAATTAAAAATTAAATAATTAAATCATTTATATATCAAAAATTAATCAATAAATTTTGTTATATTTATCATCTCATTTATTTGATAAGACAAATCATCGTCTGATAAGACGAAGTAATATCTTTGAGCCTATGATTGAAGTTTCCACACTTTTAAGAGATAAGATAGGATTTAGTTATATGGAGGATAATAACCAGGTGTATTACAAATTATGTGATTGTAGTCAATTCATTATATAACATATCAAAGGTGCACGTAGCGGTGAACTTAAGATTTGAACGAAAAAAAATTTATACAATAAAAATTAATATTATTTATTTTAATTAAAAAATATATACATTATTTTAATATAAATATATTTAAATTTTTAATCAAAATGTTAAAAATTAAATAGGATATAATTTTATTTAATCATATAATTTATTTATAATTTTATAATTACTATACTCCAAATTTTATTTATAGAGATACAATGGGGCTAATGCCACGCCTCATGAAACTATTGAGCAAACTTCTTTGTGAATCTCATATGTTGAGTTAGATGCTTACAATTTAGAATACAAGTAGGGATACGCCAACCTCCGAACTATTAAGTTGGTGGATTGAGCCCAAATAAATGGAGCATTGGAGATGATTTTGCTTGGCTTCAATCTAAATTTAGATAGGAGAGTGATTTATTTCTTTTGAGTCGGTAATTTCAAAAATATAAGTTGAACAGTAAATATACCGGGCAGGATGTTACGTTAGTAAGAGAAATAGATAACTTTATTATATTTTTAATAAAATAAGATACATATAACATCTTTTTTTAATTAAAAAACGATACTATTCTTAAATATAAATTTTAAATCTACTACTTATATACTACTCTTTAAATATATTTTTATATTAAATAATGATATTATTATAATAATAATAATTATTATTATTATTAGATAAAATTATCTAAAATAAAATATTTTTGTTAAAATATCAGTAGCTTTTTATTTAAACAAAAAGCATTATTATGTCTATGAAAATACTTTGAGGAAGTAGACGTTAGGATTTTTTTTTAACTTGTTTTTTAAAAATAAAAGCAAAAATTGTAAAACAGTGTCATTTTCTCGTATATGCATATTAATTGACATAATAAATAATTTGATCAAACTTTTGTAATTTAAATTATTTATGATAATAAGTAATAATTAAATTAATAAAACAATTAATAATATATTTCACCTAATCCATTTTTATTATCTCATCACATGTTCCTATTTATATCATATTATCATGTTTACATGTTGTATAAAAGTTGTAATTTCCAATTAAAACAATCATTTTTATTCACCCTGCACTCAACTTCAATTTTAAGAAATAGCATTCAATGAAATGGAATATTCATGACTCATGAAAACAGTTGTTAATGTTAGTCTTGACGAAGCATGATAATGTGTCAATCAAAACAACCTTTTAACGGACTTAAAAAGAAGAAGTAAGATTGGTGCTATTGGGCTTGAGTTTTACTTTGATGTTAAAAAGAGTAATGTAACATATTCAGATTTTTCTAAGGGAATCCACTTCCATGTTTGCTCACTTTTGTGAATGTGGGTGATCATAAATAATATGTGGATGGCAGTAATTTCCACGTAGAATGCTTCCAAAAGGCCTCAGGCAGGCCCAAGACGTGAGTACTCGGCCCAAAATATTGTATTTCTCTTGGCCAATTTTATTTAAATATATTAAAATACATACTCTAATGCATATAAATACAAGGCTATATACTTTAAAGATTTAAAAAATTTTGTAAAGTGGATTTAGAATTTCTCTATATATATATATATAATGGTTTTTTTTTTACTAAAGCCCCAAAATATTATAAAAAATATATAGGATAAATAACAGTGATATTATACTATAATCAAAGTATATAAAATTTTGTTAATTTTTCGATAAAATATTATAAGTTTATTGATTATTAAAAACTATATCAAAAGTTCAAAACTTTAAAATATATCAAAAACAGAGCACATGAAAGTATATGTGCGTTTTTTTAGTTGCTAAATGCTTCTTAAATCAATTATAACTTAGAAAATATAAACCTAAATAAATTCAAACACATAATAAATAAATAAAAATATGTACATGTGTGTTAACATGTTCAATTTATTATATTTTTTAAAGCTTTAGACTTATAATATTACTTATCAATAATTAGTGGATAAGTAGTGATCCATCTAATAAACAAAATTATAAATATATTTTTATCTTTTGTTTTATTATTTAAAAGGGTACATATGTAATTTACTAAGTTAATTTAATTCTTTTAAAAGTGAGTTGAGCAAAGTTGAATTGAGCTTGATTTACTTAAAATTTAAATGAGACAAGTTGAGATATAATTCACTTAAGATGAGTTGAATCTATGCATGTTGGACCAACTCAATTCATTTGACACATTTAAATACTAACTTACATTGTTCATCTATCTTACTTGGCACTAATAAAAGCTAAAATGCACGGATAAGAATGGGAAGAATATTTCCATTTTTTCCACAACTTATTAGGGCTTTTAGGTTAAATTTGAAATTATTTCTTGTTTATATTCATTTTAATTGCTTTCAAAAGGACACACCACATTTAATGGTGCTTTAAAAATTTTGCTCACTATTATTAGTGTTTTAATAAAAAATTAATAATATGAGTAGTATAATACAAGCTCCATTTCTAAATATTTTTTTAAGGCTAGAAAAATTGTAATATTACAAAAAATTGTTACAAGTAGCAGTGTATAATTAATATAATTAAAGGAAAATTATTTGGAACCTTATGGGCACTTTTTCTCTCGCCATTTTTTTATATTCACACTTATTTTTAACAATGCTCCACTTGAATTTTTTTAAAAATAGTTTTCATCGAACAACTAATCAAAATATAAGATTGTGCATAAACAAAATGTGTCTATCGACTTTAACTTTTGCATAGTGAGGATGCTTTAGAATATACTAGAATAACTTGTAGTTTTGAGCACTATTATCTAACAACATTACACATACAACCTTTCCAAGGTGTAGTTCATAAAGTCCATGCTTTATGACCATGCATGTTTATTTCGGTATAGTGAATAATCTAGTAAATTTTGCATAAAAAATTCATAGGAAACGTGCACATGATCCAGTCTATAATTTGAGGTTCCATCATGAGTAACTCATCACTCTAAAGGTTGTCCCATTCCTTTCGAGGTTTTGAAAACCCAAGTTATTATTAGTACGTATATGAATCACTCTTTCTATTATTGTAGAGAGAAATTCTCTAACAGTACTATGCTTACAATGTATCTGTCATCTCTTGTCGTTGTAATAAAGATTCTAAATCTTTGCAATAGTTACGGTACTATCATTATGGATCAAGACATTTGGAATCAGTCTTTCCCATAAATGGATCTCAGTTAATAGACTTCTAACCAGTCTGATTCCTCACTAGTAGTAATTGGTGCTATCATCTTAAACTCCATTGTAGATTGAGCCAAAATAATCTATTCCTTAGACTTCTAGAAAATAACTCCATGAACTATGTTAAATATTTAGTTGCTGGTTCCTTTAGAGTCTTTTGAAAAGGTGTTTCAATCAACATCATTGTATCCTTCTAGGATAGCAAAAAACCTCTAATAATGTAATCTAAGATTCATAGTCTTTTTAAAGTATCTCATGACCCTTTCAATAACATTTCAATTCTTTATAGTAGGTTAACTAGTAAACCTATATAGTAATCCCACAACATAAGTTGTGTCAGGTCTAGTGCAATCAGTAGCATAACGTAAGCTACCAATAATGCTTGCATACTCGGTTTGTTTAACATCATCTTTGGTGTTCTTGAGCAACTTTACATTAGGATTATAAGGAATACATGCAAGTATTAAAAGAACACAATATATAAGCATAAGAAGAAATTTTATTCATTTCAACATTCAATTTAAACATACTATCAATGACATACTTTTTCCCAATAAAAATATTATTTTTAATAATTATATACAAATCAACCTCAATTATTTGAATAAACTCAATCTTGTTGAGAAGATAACGTGAGATTAAGTTCCTCCTCAACTCTAGAATATACAAAACACCCCTTGTTTATATTTATTGTGATTGCTTTTAAATGGACCATGACACCTTTAATGGTGCTTTGAAAATTATGCTAATTATTATTAGTGCTTTAATGAAAAATTAATAATATGAGTGATATAATATGATGAAAATAGTAAAGACATGTTATTAGTTTACACCTTGAAGCATGTATGCACTTTGTGCACATTAACTTCTTAGAAATTTGTTTTTGAATTTATTTATGTCTTTTAAAATTTTAATCATAATACCTTTCAAGTAACTTATATGATAATTTGATTGTCGATGATTTATCAAATTGTATTGAACTTATAAATTGGTACGTATATATAATTAATTATATGAATTCAAGTAACTTAAGTTAAATAAAAATATATTTGTCAAGAGAAAATAAAAATATATTTGTTAATTTTTTGATGACCTCACAAGTCATGATAAATTAGGTGAACTAACTTATAATCTAAATAAACTAAGCATTTTCAACTCATCTACTTAGCTACTTATTTGAAATCACTATATATTAATATTAAGATAATCACGTATTTTTCTTAATACATTAGGGAATCCATAATAAAATTTCACATTATTTCACCATTTAAGATAAACTATTAATATATTTTAGCAATGTAAATGATCAAAACGTATTATTTTAATGTTGTACATAAAATATATTTAAATTATTAAATAAAATATTTAAATTTTTGTTGAAAGAACTTATTAAATATAATATAATATATAAAAAGACTTTGTGATAACTTCTACCTATTGTGTAGTAATTGCTTTAAACCGTCTAATTAGACATGAAAAAATGGCTCAAGAGTTTGTGCAATTGTTAAAAGTTGATATAACTAGTAAACTGAAAATGAAGAAATACAAAAAGTAGAGTTCAACTTTAAAAGTCTTGGTCATTCAACTTTACAAATTCAAAATTTTAACTTGGATGAAACTATACTCTTATGATATAAATGCAAGAAAGAAAGTTCAAAGATATGGTGCGCAAAATGTGGAATCTTTCTTTTTCTTTGTAAAATACAAGCTTTCACGAAGTTGTTCATTTGATATTTCTGAAAAGAAGGGACGCAAAATCCAAACCTTATCTCTTGCTAAAAGACTTGGCGATGACTTACGAATAAAACAAATTTTCTCTTGCTAACATATGGTTCTAAAAATTAAAGACTTCATTTTTTTTTCTATGACTAGTTTGTCATAGTATAATAGGCATACTTTCTCGTGGTTTTCATTCTATTAATCATTGATGTGAAGCAAATATTCTAAAAGACTTTGATTCTTCCTTTTTCTTATAAATTACAAGCTTTCATGAAGTTGTTCTTTCTCTTTTGTTACATCAACATAATTTGATAGACATATGTAACTTTTAATTAATATAATACATATACATTGGAAATGGATGTGTTATTTAGTTTTATATAATCACTTATTTTAATTGCAATGAATAATTTCTCCATCGAGACAAATTAAAATATATTTTTTTATTGCTTTATAAAGTCAAGACTAAACTAATAAAAATTAAGCAAAATAGATACACTCAAGCTTACATGATATTAATAGTGTCAAATAAGTATTTCTATATATGTAACTCATTTAAGATTGATACAATGAGATAGTTGGAAAAACCTAATTCATGAGTTAAAATAAATAAGCTCACATAACTCATGAGAAACTTATGAGTTCTTTTAACAAAAATATCTTTATTAATGATATAATTTTCATAATTATAATAATGTAATTATGAAAAATCGTAATTAAAAATTTATTTTTATTTTTAAAAAAATTATAAATATTTTTTTATTTTTTTATTTTTTTAAAAGAGTAAATGTGCAAGTTCATAAATTACCCAATTTAACTCATTTAAAATTAAATTGAGTTGAGATTAGCTAAACTTAACTTATATAAAATTTAAATGAGATGAGTTAAGCTACTATACTTCACTAAATGTAAGCTGAACTTATAAATGTTGGATCAACTTAATTCATTTGATACATTTAAATGCTACCTTACATTGTTCATCTACCTTTCTTGACACTAATTAAAGCTAAAATGCATGGATGAGAATGAGAATTTTTTTTTCCATTTTTTCACAAAATTGATTAGGATTTTTAAGTTAAGTTCAAAACTATTTCTTGTTTATATTCATTGTAAATTCCTTTCAAAATGGTCATAACACATTTAACGATACTTTGAAATTTTGTTAATTATTTTTAGTGCTTTAATGAAAATTAATAATACAAGTTCCATTTCTAAATATTTATTAATGACTAATAAAATTGCAATATTATAAAAGGTTGTTACATGTAATAGTGTGTAACTAATATAACTAAAGACGAATTAATTGCAAAAATGAACTTCTTAAATGATACTTTTCTTAATTTGCATTTTCGGTTAAACTAAGAGGAGTCAAACTCCAAAAGTGTGGAAGAACTCTCTAAAGTAGAAGATATATTCTCATCATTCTCTAATGAGTTGTTCCTTTGTGAAGGATACAATAATAGCTTGGGTGGAATGCTTAGGCTTTCAAATCTTCCTTCAAGCATCTTTATGACTTTGTTCATTGAAGGTCTATCACTTGGTTTCAATTGTATACACCAAAGTGCCACTATAATAATCTTCTTTACAAGTTTTGTTTTTTCGTTGGTGACACCATCCCCTAATTCTATGTCATTTCCTTCACTAAGTTGATAATAAACCCACGAAGGAAAATAAATTTTGCTTGAATTCTCTATGATTACATTCAAGTTTTTTCTTTTACTTTCCATTTTCATTAACAAATTTCCAAAGCTATAAACATCAACTTTAAAGGACACACTCCCAATATTTTTGTAAAATAATTCTGGTGTTATGTATCCGAGGGTTCCTCTTGCAGCTGTCATAGACACAATACTAGTTTCTAAAGGGCATAATCTAGCTAACCCAAAATCTGAAATCTTAGGAACAAATTTTTCATCTAAAAGAACATTGTGAGGCTTAATATCAAAATGTAGAATTTGCATGTCACATCCACTATGAAGATAATCAATACCAGATGCCACTCCCAGTGAAATATCAAACATTGTCTTGTAGTTTAACGAGTTGACTATTATCTCTTTAGAATTAGGAGAGATGTATTTATCAAGAGATCCATTAGACATTAAGTCATACATAAGAGCACGTTTTGATCCCTCGATACAAAAACCAACTAATCGAACCACATTAACATGGTGAATCCTTCCAATAGTAGATACCTCATTGATGAAATCTTGGCCATTAGACTTGGATTTACTCAGGATCTTGACGGCGACAAGGCCACTACTGCTTAATTTTCCCTTAAAAACATATCCATAACCACCTTCTCCCAATTTGTCTTTGAAATTTGTTGTTATCTTTTTTATGTCTGAATAGTTGTATCTTATAGGCAAGAAGTTGTTATTGGTCTCCAAGAATTCTTCAACGGAAGGGAACATCGACAAATGCCTCCTCCTCCATTTATAAATCAAGAATGCAATTACACATGGAGCCCAAATAAATTAAGAAAACTCAAAGAATAAGAAAAGGTAAAGAACATCAATTGTCAAATAATCATAAAATTATTAAAGAGAAGTCATTCTTATCTGGCATTGATATTAGACACTAAGTCATGAATGTTCTTACTAATTATGCAGATAAGAATAATGTAAAGGATGAGAGTAAGGTCTACGACAAAAAATTATGAATATAATTAGCAAATTGAGAAATTATGTTAAAAAAAAATAGATACTGTAACAATCAATAAATTCTATGAAGTAATATGTGATGTGATTCAAAAACGCTGGAGGGGAGGACGTAAATTTCTTAATATTTTTTTTTAACAGAGTAAGATCCTTACTGTCGATGATCGTCTGAAGAACCGACCTATGCCAGAAAAGAGCTTCCCAGGAGAACTCAACCCCATAAAGCATGGCTTTGTGGAACTCACTGCAGGAAAAAGAACTGTGTTTGTTGTTTCGCATCAATATTCCCAGCGATGAAGTCCTTACCATCATCTCTATGTGGCACAAGTCTGGTACGTCAGAGACATATGGGGTGGCACCCAACATGAAATATGAACTGTGATGGCCTAATTTGGAATCACTCATTGTATTGTTATTGCAATTATAAGGAACAAACTCTATATCATTTGGGTAATGAGAAGATAAATTCACTGCACTTTCACAGCTCACTAAAATCATAAGCCGTGATGAGATCCGGAGAAAATATAGAGGGTAATAATAACTCGAACGAATACATGGATCAAGGTTGGAATCCAGAATACGGATAGTCTCTGGTTGTTCTCACATGAGAGGTTGAAAGATTTCTTTACTTCACAGTATTTTGGATCAGTTGTAAGCCGGAAAGGATAGCTAATATTGGGGATATTTCCACAAGATGAAGCAGGACAAAGATGATTATGCTTCCCCAAGCAAGTTTGATGGAGTAGCATGAATACAACAACAAAGAAATAAACATATGAGCTTAATTGCAGTACCTTAACTTTATTTAATTTGTTTTTGTACATACAATAAGTTATTGACAAAATCGAATCTTCAGGAAAAACATACAAGAAGTTATTGACAAACTGAGTATAGAGCAATTATGTTCCAAAAGAATATACTGCAACGATCAATAAATTCTATGGAGTAATATTTTGAAAGGACAAGCATCACTGCACCAGCATGTAAATATGTAATAACTACTTCCATTTCTGAATTTAGAAAGAAATTATTTATTTGTTTGTTTTATATGCGAAAAATCTTATAAGAATGTAGAGGAAACTCACATTCAAAAAACCCAATAAGATGTACGAGTACCGCTGCATCATACAAAGAAATAAACATATGAGCTTAATTACAATACCTTAATTTTATTTAATTTGTTTTTGTACATAATAAGAAGAGCCTTACAGCAGGGTCCTCTAACGAATTTGAGACGTTCACAATTCAAATTATACGGGAAATTTAGGTATGACCAAGAAGTCTCCAATAATCTAGACCAGTAGATCTCAACCCCATAAAAAATGGCTTTGTGGAATTCACTGCAGGAAATAGAACTGTGGTTGTTGTTTCGCATCAATATTCCCGGCGATGAAGTCTGTACCATCATCTCTATGAGGCACGAGTCTGGTACGTCAGAGACATATGGGGTGGCACCCAACATGAGATATGAACTGTGATGGCCTAATTTGGAATCACTCATTGTATTGTTATTGCAATTATAAGGAACAAACTCTATATCATTTGGGTAATGAGAAGATAAATTCACTGCACTTTCACAGCTCACTAAAATCATAAGCCGTGAGTGCCGGAGAAATTCAGTTCGGTTAAAATTAAAATACGGACGGATTATTCGAATGCTGTGAAAGTTTTGGTACAAGAAGATATTATCCTTTTCAAGGTTGGAATCCAGAAGACGGATGGTGTGGTTATTGTAATTGATTGCCTGAACGTAGAACATTTTTATGGAGACCTTTACTCTCTGGTTGTTCTCACATGAGAGGTTGAAAGATTTCTTTACTTCACAGTATTTTGGATCAGTTGTAAGCCGGAAAGGATAGCTAATATTGGGGATATTTCCACAAGATGAAGCATGACAATGATGATTATGCTTCCCCAAGCAAGTTTGATGGAGTAGCATGAATACAACAACAAGGGCGTTAACTCGTAACAACATGGATAGTCTTACATTATAATCCATTCTCATGTTTTTGAATTTTGATTTTGAGAGAGAGAGAGAGACCTTCTTACTTCTTGGTGACTTAATTAAGCATCTTTTTATATCTTCTCCTTAATGTTAGAAGTCTTGGTACAAATTTCTAACTTGGATGAAGCTGCTCTTCTGACATAAATGCAAGAAAAAAAGTTCAAAGATATGGTGCCCAATGAGTGGATTCTGCTTTTCCTTTATAAAATGAAGCTTCCACGAAGTTGTTCATATGATATTTCTAAAATTATATATAAAAACCCTTCGTGGCTTTGGTTCGGTCATTCTCCAACTTTTTTTTTTTTTTCATCTTTGGCTTTGGTCAGTTTCATTTTTTTACATTAAATTTATACTATAATATAAAAAATAAATTTTTAAATCACTACTTTATAATAAAAATATAAAATAATAATATCAAAATTATATATTGTGATCAAAATACATTTATATCTCTTTTATTTTTTATTTTTTATTAGTTTTATTATTTTTTAACTTTTTTTCCTTATTAATAAATACTAAAATATCACTATTTATTTATCAAACTTCACAGTTATGTTTAAGAATTATGAAATAATATTAATTATTATTTACAATCAATACTAATATATACTTATTAATTTTAAATAATAAAATATTGATAATTTTTTTTAAATAATATCAATATTTTAAATAAAGTATTAATATAAAATATAAGATAAAAAATAAATATATTCTCTAATAAATTATTATAAAATATATATTAATTTAAATATATTTTTTAAAATAAATATTTGTACCCTTAAACTTTTGGACCTTTTCTTACCGTTGGAGACCAATTTGTAAATAAGCTAAAACCTTCAAGGACAAGTGGTCCCTTTTACATTCCCTTTCCTTTTTATTTTTATTTTTGATCTTTATTGGATAATATGAATAATAAAATCTGAAAAAAATCACATTTCTAATTACAGATTTGGTAGTGATAAGCAAGAAAGAGTACAGTTGAAGGAAAATATGGGTGGAGAAAGCCATGTTTTTCAAATAATTCCATGAATTAAATTTCCGGAGAGACATCATAAATTTTCATTCTTAGGTCTCATTTCCAATTTTCTCTACTTTTTTGTTTAACAAAATAAAAATAAAAAAAAATCTTTTTTGTTGGATTTGTGTAAGACTTGCTTTAACCCTTAAATTTGATTTTTATCCAATGAGTTGATCAGTGAGATTTCAGAGAGAAAATAAAATTGGATTAGTGAAATTCTTAAGCTTCTTAAAAAATAATTTGAAAATTGGGTTTAATTGTTTAGGGGTAAGTTATGTGGATAGTGAAAATCATAGATATTCATTAAAATTTAACTATTTTTCTTTAAAGATAATATTAATATTTTAAATAATATATTTATAATTATTATCTTAAAATTTTAATTTTTTTAAATTAAATAATAAATATACTTTTAAATAAATCTTATAAAAAAAACATGTTAAACTGTGATAGCGATAATCGATGCTCATTTTTCAAATATATTTAAAATTGATGATTCGTTAATATGTTTATTAACATAATCCTCCTCTCTGTTCATATTAGATTATTATGATATAAACAATTTAGTGCTTTTTCCTCTCTATTCAGGTATTTTGGCTTAAAAACGTAACTTAAAGACTCAAAGAGGAATACTGGAAGCAATACATCACAAATATATTAATAAATAAATGGGGAAAAGGTCAACAAATATAGAAAAATTGGACAAAATGGGTCAAATGGGTCAAAAATGTCAAAAAGAAGAAAATCGCGCCGTTGCGCTGCCCAACCAAGCCGAGCCCTGTGCGTGCCAGCGCCCAATCCCAATTTCGTGCACGCCCGCGCGCGTTGCTCCTCCTTCTGCGCGCGCCCCTGCGCACAGCGCCTGCCCTTCCACGTGCGCCTGTGCGCGCCCAGTTGCACTCCGTGCGCACCGATGCCCATTTCCCCCATTTTCGCGCGCAGCCGCCCCCATGACGTCATGTTGACTTCATCAATGACCTCAGCAATTGCACTCCGCGGTTTCACATTTTTTTAACATTTTTTTAACATTTTTTTCACTCACTTTTTCTCTCCATCCTCACCTATAAATACCCCCATTCCCTTCACTTCTAAACACACCTCAAAACCATTCTTCTCTTCTCTTTCTTTCTCTCATTTCTTAGTTTTTAAGCTTTTCTTAGTTTCTTTCTTAGTTTCTTTCTTAGTTTCTTTCTTAGTTCTTAGTTAAATTCTCTTAGTTTTAGAGTTCTTCTCTTTTTGAGAAGAACTATTTATGTTTTTGTAATTTATTAGCTTTTTGATTCAATAAATGGGAGTGCAAATTCCGTTTGTAGGTTTTCCAGCTACGGGAATAACATCGAAGTTCTGTAAGGATTTTATTTTATTTGCAGTTATTTTTTATGCTTTATTCTTACATGTTATATTTCATTTGTCTATGATTAAATTTAACTGTGATGTCTGTTTATAAAAAATGATGTAATAGTAACGTTGTTATGCTTGCGAAATATTAAATAGGTAAAAATCTCTAAAATGAATTGATTTTATTTTTATTCAAGATTTTATATTAAGAATGTTAGAGAGAAAAATATTATTTTTCATTAGAAACTTAAACCTGAAAATTAGATTTTAAGGTTTAGTTATCTGTTCTGATTTAGAGTAGTGCTCTTTTATTTGTTGGTACAATCGCCCGGTAGGTAGAGTGAAGCTCTATTTCAAAAGTTTTTATAAGAATTATTACCTGAAAATGTATTGACAACATGTTTTCAGTAGTGGTTTTAAAACTTGAATGTTAGTACTCGGATAACTAAATTCTTAGGTTTAATTTGGATACCTTGAATAAAGTTTAAACTGTCTAACCCTACCAAAGGTGGCATATAAATGGTTCATTTTTAATCTCTTAGAAAAAGAAATTAATTTAATTAAGCAAATTAGTTATCAACCCCACCCATAGGTGTTAATTGATTTGTTTAGTTAACAAAGAATATCTAACCCCACCAAAGGTGGTATTCATAAAAAAAGGGAGAATCAATAAATATCAATTCATATATTTAATAACCTAAATAATATGAGCAAGCATAATTAACTTAGTTATTATATCCATAAATACTCCACCATTATAAAAGATAAAATTTGCATAAATATTTATTGAATCTATGTTTATTTTTATGTCAGTAGATTAAAAACACAAAACCCCAAAATATCGTGACAGGATGTTTAGGATTTAATTTCGTTTTTAAAAGTTTGAATAATAAGTTAAAAACCACATACATTCCTTCCTTAGATCGACCTTGGGAGTATACTTATCATTTTCTTCAAAATGATTCGTGCACTTACGAGAGTTTTATAAATATAAAACCAAAGTATTGGCAAGAATCGGCGATGCCGGTTTTTGCTCATCAGACACTACTTGTGAAGTAAGTGGTTTTACAGATGTCGACTCGGCAGGCAACCAGGATGATAGGAAGAGCACATCAGCCGAAGCGGAATATATCGCTGCAAGAAGCTCTTGCACACAAATTCTTTGGATGAAAAACATGCTCAAGGACTACGGTCAACCACAAGGTATGATGCCCTTATATTGTGATAACTCTAGTGCTATATGTATTTCTAAGAACCCACTTCAACATTCTAGAACTAAGCACATTGACATAAGGCATCACTTTATTCGAGAACTAGTTGAAGAGAAAATAATAACACTTGAGCTTGTACCTACTGAGAGACAACTAGCTGATATATTCACTAAAGCCATAGACACTCAAAGATTTGAGTATCTCAGAAGTGCCTTGGGAATTTCTCCCTCAAATTGAATTTCAAATTTTATTACCAAAAAAAAAATACTTGTTTGGCCAACACAGTATTCAACTTATTTAATATTTCCATACACATAATCTCATTTTTAGTGACTCAACTCATTTTGATATTTATTGTATAAATTATTCTACAACTTTGGCTTATGCATACACATACATTCTTATACATGTGATGATCGATGTTGACATAAACTTCTTCACACACTCACGAACACACATATATGTTATGCTTGAAGTTTATGAATTTTCTTGAAAGACTCAAGGACTTTAACTAATCTTGATTGTAAAATTGTGTTGAGTTCTACTTTTGCTTACTAAAATTTTACCGTATGGAGGCACCTAGTATTGAAAGAGCTACCTACTGTGATGTGTGAAGCTACCGTAATGAAAGGAGAGGGCTACCTCACAACTTGTGTGAAAGTCATCATGCTGGGTTTATGGCTCGTGCAAAAAAAAAAAAAAAGAAAGATTATGCAAAAAGTGACTACTTATAAATCTTGTATATTGAATGCACAAAAATAAAGAGCCAATAGAGGTTATAATATATATATATAATTTACCTCATATGTATGAAAAAAAAAATAATAAGTCCTCATTTAGAAGTTATACTTTATTTTGTAAGATTGAAAACTCGATTATAGTTTTACATGATAGGTGATTGATGAGTGCTCAAAAAGCACTAAAATAACCATGATTTTATGTACATTAATTGATTAAAAATATATATACTTATATGTTTTATCATATATTTATATAAATTTATCTTTTTCGGAATCACGGGTATTCTTATTGTTTTTCAGGTATTTTGGCTTTAAAATGCAATTTAAAGACTAAAAGAGGAATACTTGAAGCAATACATCACAAATATATTAATAAATAAGTGAGAAAATGTCAACAAACATGGAAAAATTGGACAAAATGGGTCGAAAAGGTCAAAAATGTCAAAAAGACGGAAATCGCGTGCCACAGCCCAGCCGCGCGCCCCACGCCCCATGCCGCGCGCGCTGGCCTGCCCATCCGCGCGCGCCCCAGCGCACGGGCACTGTTCACGCGCGCCGAGCTGCACGCAGCGCCCAGCAGCAGCCCCTCCGCGCGCCCAACGCGTTTTCGCCCCATTTTTCACGTGCAGCCGCCCCTGTGACGTCATTAATGACATCAGCAATTCCAATACGCGTTTTTACATTTTTTAATATTTTTTTAACATTTGTTTACTCATTTTTTCTCTCCATCCTCACCTATAAATACCCCCCTTCCCTTCACTTCAAACCACACCTTCAAAACACACTTCTCTCTTCTTTCTTTCTCTCATTTCTTAGATTTTTAGTTTTTCTTAGTTTTTCTTATGTTTTCTTAGTTTTTAGCTTTTCTTAGTTAATTTCTCTTAGATTTAGAGTTCTTCCCTTTTTGGGAAGAACTAGTTATGTTTTTGTAATATTTTAGCTCTTTGATTCAATAAATGGGAGTGCAAATTCCGCTTGGAGTTTTTCCAGCAACGGGAATAGCGTCGAAGTTCTGTAAGGATTTTATTTTCTTTACAGTTATTTTTATGCTTTATTCTTACATGTTATATTTAATTTGTCTGTGGTTAAATTTAACTATGCTGGCTGTTTAGTAAACATGATGTAATAATGACGTTGTTATGCTTGCGAAATATTAAATAGGTAAAAATCTTTAAAATGAATTGATTTTGTTTTTATTCAAGATTTTATATTAAGAATGTTAGAGAGAAATATATTATTTTTCATTACAAACTTAAACCTGAAAATTAGATTTTAAGGTTTAGTTATCCGATCTGATTTAGAGTAGTGCTCTTTTATTTGATGGTACAATCCCCCGGTAGTTAGAGTGAAGCTCTATTTCAAAAGTTTTTATAAGAATTATTATGTGAAAATGTATTGACAACATGTTTTCAATAGTGGTTTTAAAACTTGAAAGTTAGTACTCGGATAATTAAATTCTTATGTTTAATTTGGACACCTTGAATAATGTTTAAATTGTCTAACCCCACCAAAGGTGGCATTTAAATGGTTCATTTTCAATCTCTTAGAAAAAGGAATTAATTTAATTAAGCATATTAGTTATCAACCCCACCCATAGGTGTTAATTGATTTGTTTAGTTAACAAAGAATATCTAACCCCACCAAATGTGGTATTCATATAAAAAAGGGAGAATCAATAAATATCAATTCATATCTTTAATAACCTAGATAATATGAGCAAGCATAATTAACTTAGTTATTATATCCATAAATACTCCACCATTATAAAAGATAAAATTTGCATAAATATTTATTGAATCTATGTTTATTTTTATGTCAGTAGATTAAAAACACAAAACCCCAAAATATCGTGACAGGATGTTTAGGATTTAATTTCGTTTTTAAAAGTTTGAATAATAAGTTAAAAACCACATACATTCCTTCCTTAGATCGACCTTGGGAGTATACTTATCATTTTCTTCGAAATTATTCGTGCACTTGCGAGAGTTTTATAAATATTAAAACCAAAGTATTGGCAAGAATCGACGATGTCGGTTTTCGCTCATCAAGTTTTTGGCGCCGTTGCCGGGGATTTGCTCATCAAGTTTTTGGCGCCGTTGCCGGGGATTTGCTCATCAGTGATCATTTTTTCTTTTGAGTCTTTCTTGATAGGTGATGAGTGCTCAAAAAACACTAAAATTACCATGATTTTATGCATATTAATTGATTAAATATATATATATTTATATGTTTTATCATATATTTATATAAATTTTTCTTTTTCGGAATTACGGGTATTTTTATTGTTTTTCAGGTATTTTGGCTTAAAAACGTAACTTAAAGACTCAAAGAGCAATACTTGAAGCAATACATCACAAATATATCAATAAATAAATGGGGAAAGGTCAACAAAAATGAAAAAATTGGACAAAATGGGTAAAAAAGGTCAAAAAGAAGAAAATCGCGCCCAGCCGCGCGCACAGCACGCCCCATGTCCGCGCGCCCATTCCCAGATCCGCGCACGCGCCGACGCCCGTTTCGCCCCATTTTTCACGTGCAGCCGCCCCATGACGTCATGATGACATCATCAATGACCTCACCATTTGCACTACACGTTTTCACCATTTTTTATCATTTTTTCACTCACTTTTTCTCTCCATTTTCACCTATAAATACCCCCCTTCCCTTCACTTCTAAATACACCTTAAAAACACACTTCTCTCTTCTTTCTTTCTTTCTTTTCTTAGATTTTTAGTTTTTCTTAGTTTTTATCTTTTCTTAATTAATTTCTCTTAGTTTTAGAGTTCTTCCCTTTTTGGGAAGAACTAGTTATGTTTATGTAATTTATTAGCTTTTTGATTCAATAAATGTGAGTGCAAATTTCGCTTGGAGGTTTTCCAGCAACGGGAATAGCGTCGAAATTCTCTAAGGATTTTATTTTCTTTACAGTTATTTTTATGCTTTATTCTTACATGTTATATTTAATTTGTCTGTGATTAAATTTAACTGTGCTGGCTGTTTAGTAAACATGATGTAATAATAACGTTGTTATGCTTGCGAAATATTAAATAGGTGAAAATATCTAAAATGAATTGATTTTGTTTTTATTCAAGATTTTATATTAAGAATGTTAGAGAGAAATATATTATTTTTCATTACAAACTTAAACCTGAAAATTAGATTTTAAGGTTTAGTTATCCGGTCTGATTTAGAGTAGTGCTCTTTTATTTGATGGTACAATCGTCCGGTAGTTAGAGTGAAGCTCTATTTCAAAAGTTTTTATAAGAATTATTTCCTGAAAATGTATTGACAACATGTTTTCGGTAGTGGTTTTAAAACTTGAAAGTTAGTACTCGGATAACTAAATTCTTAGGTTTAATTTGGACACCTTGAATAAAGTTTAAACTGTCTAACCCCACCAAAGGTGGCATTTAAATGGTTCATTTTCAATCTCTTAGAAAAAGGAATTAATTTAATTAATCAAATTAGTTATCAACCCCACCTATAGGTGTTAATTGATTTGTTTAGTTAACAAAGAATATCTAACCCCACCAAAAGTGGTATTCATACAAAAAAGGGAGAATCAATAAATATCAGTTCATATCTTTAATAACCTAAATAATATGAGGAAGCATAATTAACTTAGTTATTATATCCATAAATACTCTGCCATTATAAATGATAAAATTTGCATAAATGTTTATTGAATCTATATTTATTTTTATGTAAGTAGATTAAAAATACAAAACCCAAAATATCGTAACTGGATGTTTAGGATTTAATTTCGTTTTTAAAAGTTTGAATAATAAATTAAAAACCACATACATTTCTTTCTTAGATCGACCTTGGGAGTATACTTATCATTTTCTACGAAATGATTCGTGCACCTGCGAGAGTTTTATAAATATTAAAACCAAAGTATTGGCAAGAATCGGCGATGCCGGTTTTCGCTCATCAACAATTGAAAACGAGTGATAGACCTTCAATGAACAAAGTCATAGAGATGTTTAAAGGAAGATTTAAAAGTCTAAGAATTCCACCGAAGCTATCATTGTATCCTTCACAACATAATAACCCATAAAAAAAATACCGAGAATATATCTCAAGCTTTAGAGATTTCTTAAACACTTTTGGAAGTTGGTTCCTTTGAGATCATTTGAATTAAAAATGTAAATTAAAATAAAATACTTTCGAAGAAGTTCATTTTAATAATTAATTTTTTTTAATTATATTAATTACCCATTATTACATGTTAAAACCTTATGTATTATTACAGTTTTATTATTCATTAATAAAATTTTATTTATTGGTATTATTAATTTTCATTAAAGTGCTGAAAATAATAAATAAAATTTTTGGAATCAATTATAATGAATATAAATAAGGAATTAATTACATTGTATAATTTGATGCACGTAAGTTTCAAGAAAAAATCGAATTTTTTTATAATTTGTCTTTTTTTATTTGAAAGGTAATTATAGATGGAAAGTTTGCTTGATTATCAGTGTGTTTATATTGTCCAAAGTATGCCTTTAATTACAATTTTTATGGAGATTGTGATTCAAAAAAGTCATGATGAGTTGAGCAGATTCAACTGAGAATATAGATACTCAAGCAAGCAGAAGAAATCAATGTATTAGAATTATGGCTGCACTTACAGTCTTAAAAGGATATGAAGCAATATGTTGGGAAAATCGGGTATATTTTCCCTATTCTAAGTAATTACTATTTACTTATGATTTAAATGAATAGAACTCAAACTTACCAGACAAAATAATGCTATTAGAAATATAAAACTAAAATAAACTAAAACAGATATTGAAACAAAAATATTAAAGTAGAAAAATAATAACACCAGAAATTTAACGAGGTTCGGTATAAATGTTACCTAGGTCCTCGGACGTCGTTCACCACTTCCACTATCTCCAAATGGATGAACTCCAAAATTACAACTAATTGGATAAAATTGAGTTAATCAATTACCCTTTCAAAAGAGAGAAAGATTTACAAATTTTTGGGATGGATACAAATGGTGAAAGAGGGCTTTATTTATAGCCCTAAATCTAACACTCATCTTCATTCCTAACTAATGTGAGCTATATAACACAATAAATAGCAAAATAATGTAATGATTATCCACACTTTAACCTGAGGTGTTGCAAGATGATAGGAAAAGATTTTTGATGACGTCTGCACATTCAGTTAGACAGAGCCAAAAAGAAAAATACTCCTATTCTGGTTATCCAAGCTTAAAAATTGGTTACATATCTGATAAGCTTTGCATTAAAAAAGTAAGTAATCTCCAGCCTAAAGAAAAATCTTCCTAATTATGCAATGGGTAGATCAATCGACGTTGTAATTTGAAAAAGAACAAATAATTTTTGAATTGAATCTTAGTCGGAATTGAAAAAAATTGCTCGCAGAGGTGTCCTATTCAAAACCCTAATCGCCAGAGCTATCGAGAGAAGATGCACGATCAGCTTCTTCTATTAACATTTTAATTACTTGTATTTTTCTAGGTAAGTCCTCTACATGGAAGAGGAATAAAATAAAAATAGAAAGTGAAATCCTAATTGATAGATATAACCATAAATGGTAGATGTAACCACAAATGTTAAGTGCAATCACATTTGACAAATGCATGTAACATTGATAAGCAATTTTGCCTATAAATAGACAATGTCTTTACCTTAGAGATACATCAACACACTAAAACAAAAAGAGAAGTAAAGAAAAGCCAAAAAAATAATTTTCTTTGAAGAAAAATAGTGTTGTGTGTAAGAAATTGGGAGAGAATATCTTAGAAAAATATTGAGATATTTTTCTAAAAGGGGAGTGACAAAATAGTGAGTTTGAGAAACACTTGTGTGACACTATTTTGGGTTTATCTCAATTTTTTGTATTGCCTCTGAATAAAGTACTAGCTAGAGAAAAGGTTTCCAAAATCTCAAAAGGAATGAGACAAACTTTAGAGTGATGAGATACTCATGATGGAAACTCAAATTATAGACTGGAGATCCCAAGAAATAAGTTTAATGGGTAATAACAAATCATGAAGTGATATGAAATGAATCATGCTATTTTAAGTTATATTTCATATTATTATAAGCATAAAATCCTAAAGCGACATAAAGATGAGTTAAGTATGAACTCTTAATAAGTTCTATATTTTATGTGGAATAGAGTCAAATACATAGTTACAAGAGTAATCTTGATAGACTCATCCATGTGAATGTGAAAGTGTGCATGTTTCCTATGAAAGTTTTATACAAAATTTACTAGAGTATTCACTATACCGAGATAGACATGCATGATTATAAAGCATGGACTTTATGAACTACACCTTGGAAAGATTGTATGTTTAATATTGTTAGAAATAGTACTCAAAACTACATGTTACTCTAATATATTCTAAAGCATCCTCACTATACAAAAGTTCAAGTCGATAGACACCTTTTGTTTATGCACAATCTTATATTTTGATTAGTTGCTCGATGAAAACTATTTTTAAAAAAATTCAAATGGAGCATTGTTGAAAATAAATATGAATTTTTCACAAAAAAAATAGGGAGAGAAAAAGTGCCCATAAGGTTCCAAATAATTTTCCTTTAATTATATTAATTATACACTGCTACATGTAACATTGTTTTGTAATATTGCAGTTTTTCTAGCCTTAAAAAAATATTTAGAAATGGAGCTTGTATTATACTACTCATATTATTAATTTTTCATTAAAACACTAATAATAGTGAGCAAAATTTTTAAAGCACCATTAAATGTGTTGTCCTTTTGAAAGCAATTAAAATGAATATAAACAAGAAATAATTTCAAATTTAACCTAAAAGTCCTAATAAGTTTTGTGGAAAAAATGGAAAAATTATTCTCATTCTTATCCATACATTTTAGCTTTTATTAGTATCAAGTAAGGTAGATGAACAATATAAGGTAGCATTTAAATGTGTCAAATATGAGTTGAGTTGGTCCAACATGCATAGATTCAACTCATCTTAAGTGAACTATATCTCAACTTGTCTCATCTAAACTTTATGTAAGTCAAGCTCCACTCAACTTTGCTAACTCAGTTTTAAATGAATTAAACTAACTTAGTAACTAACATATTTACCCTTTTAAATAATAAAAAAAAAGATAAAAATATATTTATAATTTTGTTTAAAAACAAAAATGTTAGAAAAAATATTATTTTTCGATTACATTTTCGTAAAAATATTGTAACTTTTCATAATGATATTATTATAATAGTGAAAATTATATCATTAACAAAGATATTTTATTAAATGAACTAGCTAAGTGAGCTCGCTTATTTAAGCTCAAGAGCTACGTGAATTGGGTCTTTTGAACTCAACTCATTGTATCCACATTAAATGAGTTGCGCATAGTTGTTCATTTGATGTCATTAATATCAAGCAAGCTTGTTTGAATCTATTTATCTCTATATAGAAATTATTCATTGAAATTAGAATAAGTGGTTATATGGTAATAATTGGTATAAAATATACTTTAAAATAATAAATAACACATCTATTTCTATGTTTTATGCATTACTATTAATTAGAAGGTCTACATATCTATCAAATTATGTTGATGTTACAAAAGATAAAGAACAATTGGATGAAAACATATAATTTATAAAGAAAAAAGAGAACCAAATCTTTAAGATATTTGATGCACAACAATAATAAATATAATAGAAGTCATAAGAAAAGTATGCCAACTACACCAAGACAAACTAGTAATAGAGAATGATGAAGACTCAAAAAATTAACACTCAGGAAAAAAATTCTTTAATTTTCAGCACCATGGCTTGAAGTTACAACCATTTGTAGATGTCTATCTCAATGGTTTGGTCTTTTTTTGTATAAATATCATAAGAGGCATGTCAAAGTTTGTAATTTGTAATGCTGAATGACCAAGAAATTTAAAGTAAACTTTAGTACATTTAAGTCATGTTTAGTTTAAACAATGAAAATATAATTAGAATAAAAATAATAATATGAATTAAATTTAAGGAAAATAATAGATTATTATAATGTTAATTTGTTTGAATAATGGGATAAAAGCAAATGATATAACTATTAGAATTTGTCGTAAAGTTAATCCCGTTAAAAATTTAAGTTATTAAAAGAATAACAAACAATTATTTTATACCACCTCCGTCTCTGTGTTATATGCCATTATTATTAATTAGAAGTTCGACATATGTATCAAATTATGTTGATGTTGCAAGGGAGAAATAACAACTTTGTGAAAGTTTGTAATTTATAAAAAAAAAAAGGAGAACAAAGTCTTTATAATATGTGTTTCACATCAATCATGTTAAAATTTACAAGAATTATGGACCTTTGAATCTCAAAAGATTAACCCAATGGTTAGAGACAATTATCCTCTTTATATTCTCTATCATAATATTATTCTTAATCAATGTATTATTTTATAAAAGAAATATTTTTTGACAAAATAAATTTAAATCTTAAAATAATTAATATAACTTAATTAGAAATCAGTACATAAAAAAATGGTATATTAGTGGGATTTCACCTAAATGATTAAAAGGGTGAAATAACAAGACAAATTTTCTCAGTGTTTAATCTGAAATGCAAAATCTTTATGTGAACATCAAACTAGGTGGGTAAAACGCATCTTTCATTACAAATTGGGTAAAAGTTCAAACTGATTTTTAAATTATTTATTTATTCACTTGGCTTGAATTTTTAACTCTATTTTAAAATATATATGTTTTTATGTTATATAAAAAAACATATATGTGTATTTTTGAACATAAAAAAATACATATATTTTTTATATTATACTAAAAATAATATATGTGTACAGAATGGAGGGAGGTTGAACATGAAATTTTATTTATAAAAATATTTATGATAATCAATTGATATATGACTCTTTAATTACACAAATATAAACCAATCTTATTTTACATTGTCCTCTCATAATTCATCAGAACTAAGAAACCTTTAGATCAAACTCGACCGGTAAATAATTAGACTTAAACACATGATCTATCTGTTATATATGACTCGACTATCTATAGAAATAAAACTTTGAAGGAAGTCATTATCGGTGGTGGTTCCAATTACCTATCAAAATCTCCATTTACTGCATATTGTTATACATGGACATGCATCTTGTAACTCTATATTGAATTATTGATATTATCATATATAGATATATATTGAAAAATTTATTTATAATAAATTTGTTATAAAAATTAATTGATATAATATAGTATTATTTATAAGTATAATTAAACTTGCATAAATATATATTTAAAGAAAAATTATCGTGTTAACTCACTATGTATAATAATTACCCTATACTAGTTTTTGGACGAATATCTAGCTCAAATTTAAGTAAGTATATAGTAATATTAATTATCGAGTAATAATAATTATTATTAAACTATTTATTTAAAAAATAAAGACTTTAAATATAAATTTTTTGATTGTTTTTATTACAACAAGATAAAATATTAATGTAAAAAATTTCATAAAAATGTTTTGCATGAATACTTTTAAAATAAAGAATTAATTAATTTTTTATTTAAGAAAAATGTACAATAGAAACTATTTTGTGAGTAATATTATCTAAACATAATATAAATATAAGTGATTTGATACAATATTAATAAGATTTATATAACTTCAGTTGATAAATAAGCCTAATATAGCATGAAAAAATATATGAAATTATTTAGTTAATATTTTTATTTTATCTTAGAAGTTAATTCTGTATAACACGAGATACATGACTTGATCTAACCTAATAAATATTTTTAGATTTTTTTTCATAAAAATAACTTTATTAGTAAATTATTTTTTGAATTGATATATGATAACATAATTCCAATACAAAAAATGATTAGTTTAATATAAACAGGATCTACTCATAAATGAATTGAGTAAACCCAACCCTTTCGTTTAAAAGATAGGCATGATTTGTATATATTGTTATAATTAATATTGATTAAAATAATTATCTAAGAGAAGATGTAAAATTAATACATAATACAATTATCAACATAAGAAATAAGACATTTTAATATTTATTCACACATAAGAAAAACTTAAAAATTAAAAATGAAAAAGGATGTCGACCAAAAGATCGAACACTACAACAAAAAGCTGATGAAATATATATAGACGAAAACTTTTTCGCCCATTTTTTAACTGATTAAATTTTTTCCGACTTTTTTAAAAACCAACTAAATTTTAAAAAAACAAACATAAGTAATTTTTTTCAATTTTTAAATTGAGAGGATTTTTTTAAAAAGGGAAAAAAATTAAATTTTAGTATAAACTTTGGATGCATTTGTTGTTCCCAACTTACATTTTTAATAAAAAAAAATAACAGCAAAAACTGCAACCAATAATACTCAAATTTATTCTAAGAATATTCAAAGTAAGACATTTGTATTTAAAATAAACCTAACCTATCAAATGAAAATCAAAATATTGAACTAATAAGTATTAATTTAAATACCTTAAACTTAATTAATTTGAATACACTTTAACATTATACAATTTTCTATACTATATTTACTTGACCTCCATCGAATATTGGCAAGAATGATGTCACCCACTCATCCTTTATTTCATTAAGTAGTGCTTAACTGTATACTATATTACTCCGGAACTATAAGATATTAATTTATCATAAAAAAGTAAAACTTATAATTAATATAAAATTATGATTACATAATATATCAATAACTGATGCATTATTACTCGTAAAGATTTATTTTATATATTTCATCATGTAAAATTGTATGAGATGTTGTCTGGTTGTTTAATATAAATTGTAATAAAATGTACTTGAGTATAAATAACATTAAATAATAATTTTTTTCATATTATACTTATCTAAATGTTTTGGATTGATGCATATTAAGGTATTGTATGGTATAATGGCAACATCCGCAGTATAGTTGATATAACCTATTGTGAATTAAACTAATAATGATCAATCAATTATGAAAATAAATTTATTAAGAAATAATTGAATTATGAAATGAAATAATACTTACATGAACATGCTCTCATAAACTTCAATTGATTTAAAAAGTAATACCAATGCCAAAATGGTTCAAATGCTGTCGGCATCTAATGTAATCTTCAATTAATTTTGAAATTAAATAATATTATACTTAAAATATGATGTACTTTAATATTAAGCTATATTCGTCTACATAAAAAAAAATATCTTGAAATGTTTAGAAATGTACTCCAATGAATATGGTATTAACCATTTAATATGATCGTCTCGTTTATCAAACATATCGTTACACATTGTTAAGGCTCTTTCCATACAACTATCTACCAAGATATTATCAACATGGTTAGGATTTATAAATCTATAGGTAAGAGATAATATGTTGAATATAATATATCTTTGATAGCAAAACCTAATACAACAATTTTGATCAATAATTATAATTTATTTGTGAATCATAAAATAATAAGAAGTGAAAAATTTGTACCTAAACTAGAAAGATATGATAAAACAATTCAATTATCTTATATGAAGAAAAGTAAATATTTTCCCAAACAACCTCGATATTTGGTTGAAGCATTTTTCGGACAATGCACTCGTCACATTTATGTTTCAGAAACTTACTATCGCATACATTCTAATAATGTCTTTACAATCATAATAAAGCAACTTCTTTGCATATTTCAAAAAAGTTTGAATTTATTAGGATCTTCATTGAATTTTTCTTCTATAATATGAGCCATCTCCATAACCTCATACATATGGTCAATGTTTATAAATATTTCGTAAAACATTGTCTCCTAGGGACTAACATTTAGCTTATAAATAGTCTTCACATGAAATATTTAATTTTTATAACCTTAGTCAATCACATTTACAAAAACATGTTCTTTTATGACATCTATTTTTTGTTTCCCAATGTTAACACATTTTATGTATATATATGAAACACCATTTGGATTGATTTTATTTTTTGAGCTAATTCTAAGAAACTCTTTAACATACTTAAAAATTCATTTGAATATCTACATTTACGCATCTAAAACTTATCAATTTCTACATTATAAACATATGATCAAATTATAGAAAATTTTAAATACACTTGAAACATAAACCAACATTTGAAAATTTTCAACTAAATCTAACATATAACACACATATTTGAAACTTTTTGACATCTAAAATATGTTAACATGGTATAAATTATAACTTAGAAATAATAATAAAAAATGTATATACATATTTTCACATACTCTTTTTTTATAAATTATATTGTTCACATTTAAATTAACTATTTAAAACTAATTGTAACATATACTTTATTTATAGTGTGTGTATATAAAACAAAAAATACAAAATAAAATAAAATTCTATACAAAATAAATGAATAAAAAATAAATATTTAGGAAACAAATTAATAATATGTTCTTAAATAAAAAAATTAAAGCATATAAAAATTAATAACTATCATAAATGAAATAAAATTTAAGAAACAAAATGAAAATATTGAAATGGTGTTACTTAGATTGAAGTGGTGTGTGAATAAGAATGAGATGTGTTGGACTAGTATTAGCAATTGATGACTTATTTGTTAGGTATGATTAATTTCTTATATAGTAAAAATATTAATTGAATAAATTCATATATTATTATGTTATATTTAATTTATTTATTAAATAAAGTTATACAATTATTGTTAATATTGTGATAAATCACTCATGCTTATATTATATTTGGATTCTATTTTTCATAAAATAGTTACTTTATATATTTATTTATCAATATTTATTTTGAGAATATTTATGTAAACTACTTTATAAAATATTTTAACATTAATTTCTCAATACTTAGTTATTAAATAAACTTATACAATTATTATAAATATTTTGATAAATCACTCATGTTTATATTGTATTTGAATTTTATTGCTCATAAAATAGTTGTTATTATATAGTTATTCATTGTTAAAGTAACAAATTAATTAACTATTTGTTTTAATAGTATTTATACAAATCACCTTATAAAAAACTATAACATAAATTTTTTAATTATAATAAAAATAACTTAAAAATTTATATTTAAATACGTAATTTTTTATTTTATAAAATAAAATAAAATTTTAAATAATAATAATTATCGATAAAAATTTGATTTGTTTTCAAAAATATCCACAATCCATAAAGAGTAGAGTGAGAATAATTATTGTAAGATCGAAATTGTGGTAAGTAAAATAACCCAACATCTCTTTTTTAATTTTTACTAAAAGAGAATTTACCTATTTTAAATTTATTCACATAATAATCAATTATTTTAAGAGTTTTTTTACTTTTTTCTTTTAATTTTTCCTATTAATAGATAATTAATATATATAATCAATTATTTTTTACACTAAATATAATTTAGAAAATAAATTAACTAAAAGTAATTTATAGTTATTATATGAAAAATATATTGATAGTTATAATAAACTTCATCAATTGAAATATATTATTATTTATAAAATTAAAAATTCACTTCTATATAAATTATAAATTATAAATTTATTTTTTTATAATAATTATAAGATTATAAAAAAATAATGAAAGATAGGACCCAATCTTGACTAAATCTATTTTGCTAATTTTTTTATTAGTTGACTCTTAGATTTTATAAAGGACATACATACTTATGCCAAAACATAAGTATACATATTGTATATACATACTTTTTATTCTTTTAATATTTTTAGTTGTAATTATAAATAGTAATATTTGTTATAAAAATATTAATTTAAAATTTAAATTTTTGTATATTGTGTTTTATATATGATAATAATTCATAAATAAATTTTAATATTAATCTGACCTTATCCAATCTAAAAATATTCAATCTGTTTGGATTCGGATTGATTCAGAATGATTATATCATCGAATTGAATTCTGATTGAAAATCTTCAAATCCTTTCAAATTGGATCAGATAATGATTGACAAAAAATAGATAGTTTTGATCAACTAGTCATCCCTAATTAATATATATAAAAATAAAATTGGAACACATTTGATAGAAATTCAAGAAATAATTTAGGTTTTTCATTCTTATACTAAGCATAATATTTTATATTAATTAAATATGATGTAATAATAAAATTTATAAAGATTGTGGTTATTTTTATTTATTGGGTTAATCTTTTAGGATTGAAAGGCCTATAATTCTTATAAACTTTAACATAGTATAAGAGTTTGAGTAGATTAAGCTAAAAACTTTGGACATCACCTCACAAAACAATGAAATGGACCTTACAAAAATAAAAAGAGACAAATGATCTAAATAGAATAAAATATAATAAATAAGTTAAAATATAAAGTGATGAATTTTGAAGAGACAAAGACCCTTATTTTAAGGAGATATTAAGAATAATATTTCATATTGATTAATTACCATATTATAATAAAATTTATAAAGATTGTGAATATCTATTAATCTTTTGTTATTAAAAAGCTTATAATTTTTATAGATTTTTAAATTGTTATGTTATATGTCATAGATTGTGACACACAATTAATTTAAGATAATCTTACTTCAATAGTGTCACATCTTGTAACAATATGTATTTTCTTTTATTAATTGTTATTTGTAGGGATTCATATTTTAACTATAAATAATTAAATATATATATATATATTATTAAAATTTTAATTTTTTTTCAAAAATAACAACAATTAATAAAGAGTAGAGTGAGAATAATTATTGTAAGATCAAAACTGCGGTTAATTAAAATTATAATTAATCGAAATCTTTTTAATTTTTACTAAAAATAATTTAATTTTTTTTAAATTTATTTACTTATAATCAATTATTTTACGAATATTTTAATTTTTCCTAGTAATAGATAATTAATATATAATTAATTATTTTTATATTAAATATAATTTGAAAAATAAATTAACTAAAATTAATTTATAATTATTATATAAAAATATATTGATATTTATAATAAATTTTATCAATTAAAATATAATATTATTTATAAAATTAAAATAATTATTTGTATATAAAATTATAAAATCACATTTTTATAATAATTATAAGATTATAAAAAGATATATAGCACCTACCCTTTACTAAATCTATTTTGGTTATTATTTTATTAGTTGATTCTTAGACTTTACAAAGGCCATTTATTATGTCATCTCTATCATATATGTCATTATGAGGAGTCCCATATGACATATTTAGAAAATTTTGTTGACTATTCAAGGGAAAAAAAAAGGTGAAAGCTCGTAATAAAAAAAAAAGGGAGAGCCAAAGCTTTGGGATACTTATGTAACATCAATAATTAATATATAATAGAATAGAAATTATAAGAAAGGTATGCCCAGTCATATAGTAAGTGCCAGAGACTTAGCACCATGGGTTCGAAGTTTCAACCATTTGTAGATCTCTCAATCACTATGTAGATGTTACAAGAGCAAGTAAGGTTTCGGACGCTTCTTTGCATGAATATCATTGAAACAACTTCATCAAAGTTTGTAATTTATAAAGCTAAATGATAAGACTTTTAATGTAAACTCGACCACATTTAAAGACTTTTAATATAAACTCAAGATATCAGCCCAGATATTTCAAGAGAGAGGTTGCATACAAATCTCAGATACACTCAATATCTAAGGTAGCTAGCTTGTTTCAAAATAAAAAGAATATGCCAAATGCTACTAGAGTAGCATATAGGACACATAAAAGATTGTAATATTTAATCATAATATAATATAATTAATTTAATTGACATAAAAAAGTTTAATTTAAAAAAACATAGTTTAATATATAATTATTTGATTTTTTGTTTTAAATTTATGAGATTTTACTTCTCTTAATTTTATGAATTTATCAAATCAAAAAGTAAAAAATACATAAAACAAAAAAATCCAAAATCAAAATCAAAACCAAAATAGGGTATTAAAAATAAGATAAAAAAATATGTAAAATGATTAATATCATACTAAGACATATGAACTATAAATAATAACAATAACATTTAATGTTTTTTGTAACTTTAAAGTTTTTTAATTAAATAAAATTTCATTTATCACTTAGATTACTTAAATTTTAAATTTATCAAAATTATTATATATTTTAATTCATGACTCTACGACATATTTTAAACTAAAACATAAAGTAAAGATTTACTTTGATATCATTTTGTTCCTTTGTAATATACCTATAAATATTCAATTTATTACATTACAATTAGGACAAAAAATGTGAAAAATATTAAAATTTTCAAAACATTGAACTTATTATTGATATGTTACAAGAGAAAGCAAGGTTTGATCTTTTTTTGTATAAATATCATAAGAGATGCTTCGTAAAAATTTATCATTTGTAACACCGAATGATCAAGAGTTCTAATGTAAACTTCACTGCATTTAATTCATGTTTAGTTTTAACAATAAAAATATAATGAGAATAAAAATAGTAATATAAATTAAATTTAATAAAAATAATACTACTATTATGATGTTAATGTATTTAAATAGTGAAATTAAAATAAATAATATAATTGTTAGAATTTGTTATAAACTTAATCATGTCCAAAATTAAGCTATTAAAAAAATAACAAATAATTATTTTATACCACCCATTTCTATGTTATGTGTTATTATTATTAATTAGAAGTACCTTATGTAATTTAGAAAGAAAAAGGAGAAAAGTCTTTAATATATTTATTTCACATCAATATTGATTAATAGAATGAAAACCACACGAAAACTATGCCCCTATGCCCACTGAGACAAACTAGTCATATTGAAAATGACGAAGACATAAAATTAACATTTTAGAAAGAAAAAAATGATGAAATATTTAATAACTTTTAACAAATGTGGGAATGCAATTAGTAATATAATTTATTTACACAAATAACTAGTTTAGTATAATTATTTTTAATTTGGGTCTAATTGATACCTAACTTTAAAAAAATTAAATAAATTTAAATTATAACTTTTTGTTTCTATTAAAATGTATTTTTTAATAAAAATATATTGGTTCAGTTTTTTTGATTTTGAAAAATAAAAATTCCTAACAGATTATAAATCAATTTTTTAAATTTTAAGATTTGCACTGAATCATATAACCTATATAACATAGTATATATTCGATTTAGTCTTAAGTTACACTTTGTATCTTCTTTTAAAAAAAATTGATAGGTCGTAATGCATACAATGAGATGAAAGATATATCACTGAAATGAGAAATTATACATTATGCAATAATTAAAAACATAATTACCTATTATTTTTTTAAAAAATAACAATCAATAATATAAGTAATAAAAAGTATCATATTACTTATTCCAAAGTCAATCTTTAATTCTTTCACACTTAAACCTCGTTGCAATATGATTTCTTGAAATCTTCTAATACAGTAGGACCCAAACTATCAATTTTGTTTTGGCCATATTGAGTAGAAGTATTTTTATTTGTATATAATGGAAGCACACATATCAGTATGCTAATTTTGTATTTATTTTTAAACATAAATTTCGATATTAAATTATATGAAATTCAAGAATATTAATAAATTATGTAATTTTTTTTAAGTAAGTATACAATAGTAATGTAATTTTAATAAAAATATATAGAGTTTTTCTTTTGAGTAAAGGTATCAAAGATGTCTGGGGATCGACAAGGCATAATCTATTCCATTAATTAAAATATCATACTGACATATGACACATTAGGTAACAAGTCGTGTCATGATTATGTTAGAGTCTCAATTCAATCCAGAAACGTTCATAAAACTATATGAACTCATAATTTAAATACAGCGGAAACAAAATTGGATTGAAAACATACCTCCTGCCATTGATCAATTTTCAGCACTTACACGGGAATTCCAATGGATTTTCTGTTCGATGCTTTCACTGGTTTCTCACACTTATTCTCTGCGTATTGATGATGTATCTGAATTGTTATACAGTTAATAGTGAGAGGACCCGAGACTTTATTAAGGTTCTTCCATCAAGAACCTCGTTCGGTTTCGGAACCGACGTATGGTTCCGACGAAACCGAACCGTCACCACGATTCACTAACATTGCACCACTTTGATTTACATTCTCCCACTTGGTGCAAACGTTAAGCGAAATTCTCTTGAGTAACAAAACACATGAATCATAGCGATAGGTCCTCTAAGAGCGAGTATTATCTTCCATGTATTACAATGTATTTAGTTTCTCAAGTACTATACTTTATGTGGTAACTAAACTTAATGAATAAATCCTATATTTATTCTTGGTCCAATATAAATTTTCTCAAATAAATTAAGGTGCACATGAATATGAGAAAATATCACAATATATAAGAGTTTCATTAATTAATTGTATATATACATTTACAAAGTGGAACCAATTCCCATTTTCTCTACATGATCCTTGAATTTCATTGGTGGCATGCCTTTAGTCAAAGGATCAGCAATCATCAACTCAGTGCTTACGTGCTCAATGACCACTTTCTTTTCCTTAACACGTTCTCTTATGGCCAAGTACTTAATGTCGATGTGCTTACTACGACTACCACTTTTGTTGTTCTTAGCCATAAATACAGCAGCTGAGTTGTCACAGTATAATCTTAATGGCCTAGAAATAGAGTCAACTACTCTAAGCCCATAAATGAAACTCTTTAACCATACACCATGCGATGTGGCCTCAAAACATGATACGAACTCGGCCTCCATGGTGGAAGTAGCAGTCAAGGACTGTTTCGCACTCCTCCAAGACACAGCTCCACCGGCAAGCATGAAAATGTAACCAGATGTTGATTTTCGTGAATCAATACAGCCAGCAAAGTCCGCATCGGAGTAGCCAATTACTTCCAGTTCATCGGTTCGTCTATACATGAGCATATAATCCTTGGTTCCTTGTAGGTACCTCATCACTTTCTTTGCAACTTTCCAATGGTCAACACTTGAATTACTCTGATATCTCCCTAGCATCCCAACAGCAAATGCAATGTCAGGTCTGATGCAGACCTGAGCATACATCAGGCTTCCAGCAGCTGAAGCATATGGAATGGTTTTCATCTGTTCTCTTTCAAAATCATTCTTTGGGCATTGGTCCAAATTGAACTTATCACCCTTCACAATGGGAGCAACACTTGGTGAACAATCCTTCATCCGAAATCTCTCTAAAACTTTATTGATATAGGTTTCTTGAGATAAACCCAAGACACCTCGAAGTCTATCTCTATGGATCTTAATAACAATGACATAAGATGCCTCACCCATATCCTTCATATCAAATTTTTTAGAGAGGAATTGTTTTACCTCATGTAGCAAACCCCTATCATTGGCTGCAAGCAAAATATCATCCACATATAGCACCAAGAAACAAATCTTACTCCTACTAACTTTCTGGTATATACATTGATCCATGACGTTCTCTTCAAAACCAAATGAAGTGATGACGTTATGGAATTTCAAATACCATTGACGGGAAGCTTGCTTTAATCCATATATGGATTTATTAAGCTTACAAACCAAATGCTCACCATCACTAGAGAAAAAATCCTTCAGGTTGTTTCATATAAACCTCTTCCTCTAGGTTACCATTAAGGAAAGCTGTTTTCACATCCATTTGTTCCAACTCCAAATCAAAATGGGCAACTAATGCCATGACCACACGAAGTGAATCTTTCTTAGATACAGGAGAAAATGTCTCTGTGTAGTCGATTCCTTCCTTTTGAGTAAATCCTTTGGCAACGAGTCTTGCCTTATGTCTCTCAATGTTGCCTTGTGAGTCTTTCTTTGTTTTGAAGACCCATTTACATCCAATGGCTTTCACACCATCAGGCAACTTGACGAGATCCCAAACTCGGTTAGATGCCATAGAATCCATCTCTTCTTTCATGGCATTGTACCATAAGTTCGAAACCTCAGAACTTATGGCCTGTGAAAACGTCTCAGGATCATTTTCGGCTCCAACATTATAGTCACATTCTTGTAGATACACAACATAATCATTAGGAATTGCTGATTTCCTTACTCTAGTAGATCTTCTTAATGTTGCATCAACATTCTCCTGAGGAGCAGGATCATGTTGTTCAACTGGTTGTTCAACAGTTGTAGGCATCTGTTGAACTTCAACATCTACTGGATCAGGATCAACAGCTTGTGGTACTTCCAAGACTGGTTCTTCAACATGCATTTGTACTCGAGGTATGTTGTTAACAATAACGATCAGTCCATTACTTGAAGTGGCATATTGAGCATCTGAATGATCTTTCTTAGAACCAAAGCCCTGGGATCGATCGCTCCCACTAATCAAGTAATTCTCAAGAATTTTTGCATTTCTTGATTCCACAAACCTAGTGTTATGAGATGGACAGTAAAATCTATAACCTTTAGACCGTTCGGCATATCCAATGAAATACCCACTAATGGTCCTTGGGTCCAGCTTTTTCTCTTGTGGATTATAAATCCTCACTTCAGACGGGCATCCCCAAACGCGCATATGTTGCAAACTCGGTTTCCAACCTTTCCATAATTCAAATGGTGTCTTTGAGACAGCCTTGGTTGGAACTCGGTTTAATATATACACAGTCGTCTTTAAAGCTTCAATCCACAAGGATTTAGGAAGATTGGAGTTGCTAAGCATACTCCGCACCATGTCCAACAGTGTTCGGTTTCTTCTTTCTGCTACACCATTTTGGTATGGTGAACCAGGCATAGTGTATTGGGCAACTATCCCATGTTCTTGAAGAAACTTAGCAAACGGACCAGGCGCTTGTCCATTCTCAGTGTATCTACCATAATATTCACCACCTCTATCTGATCTCACGATCTTTATTTGCTTTCCACATTGTTTCTCTACTTCAACCTTAAAGCTTTTGAAGGCATCCAATGCTTCGCTCTTATTATGAAGCATATAGAGATACATATATCGAGAAAAATCATCAATAAAGGTGATAAAATATTTCTGACCTTGAATGTCCATGTCTGGACAACATATATCCGTATGTATGATTTCTAATATGTTTGAACTTCTTTTAGCACCTTTCTTTGACTTGTTAGTCTGCTTTCCCTTAATGTAGTCCACACATGTCTCAAAATCAGTAAAATCTAGAGTATTAAGTACCCCATCTTTCACTAATCTTTTAATTCTTTCTATGGAGATATTTCCTAATCTCTTATGCCATAACGTAGAAGAGTCATCGTCAATAATACACCTTTTAGTGCCAGCTTGAACATGCATAGCGTTATGAGTGGCATTATTTCGTAAATTAATGCAGTAAAGACCATCAGACAAAATACCATTCCCAACACAATCAGATTTATTAAATAAATTGAAAGATGTTTCTGAAAAGTGAAAGGAATAACCATAAGGTACAAGTCTTGAAATTGAAATCAAGTTTCTAGAGAAACTTGGAACATAAAAGGTCTTTTCTAATTTTAAAATAAAACCACTACTTAAAATCAAACTACATGTCCCTACAGCCTCCACATGTGAGCCCATCTTGTTACCGGATAAGATGTATTGCTCACTTCCCACTGGCTTCCTTAGATTTTGCATACCCTGTAAGGAGTTTGCAACATGGATTGTAGATCCAGAATCAATCCACCAAGTGTTAATATTAACATTAACCATATTAGATTCATAACAAACAAACGAGGTTGGATTACCTTTATTCTCAAGCCATTTATGGAATCTGATACAATCCTTCTTCATGTGTCCCTTCTTTTTACAAAAGAAACACTTGGATTCTTTCTTAATATCAGCCTGAGGTGGAATTATCCCCTTTCCTTTATGCTTGTATTGAGATTTTCCTTTCTGGTACGTTGTAGCCAACATTGCACTTTCACCAAATTCCATAACAAGCCTCCCTTCCTCTTGAACACACATGGTCATTAGTTCATTGATTGACCATTTATCTTTATGTGTATTGTACGAGATTTTGAATGGCCCGTACTGATGTGGGAGAGTGTTAAGGATATAATGCACCAGGAAGGATTCCGACATCTCAACCTCGAGATGCTTAAGTTGAGACGCAATGTCCCTCATTTGCATAATGTACTCACGCACACCTTTCACACTGGTGAGTCTCACAGAAGAGAACTTCATAATAAGGGTGCTTGCTAAAGCCTTATCTGAAGTGACGAATTGATCATCAATGGCCTTTAGCAAGTCTTGAACATTGGTATGCTGATCAACGGAACCACGAATACCAGCAGAGATTTTAGTCTTAATGAACATCATACTAAGGCGATTAGATCGTTCCCATTGTTCATAAAGCATGATATTCTCTGGAGTACTGGTTTGAGTAATTTTAGGTGGTTCGTTTTTCCTAATAGCATAATCAATATCCATCCACCCTAATTGAAGGAGAATTCTTTCCTTCCATATTTTATAGTTATCCCCTTTCAGATCGGGAATATCACAGCGGATATCAGAGAAATTTACAGGTTGAGAAGCTGCAATTAAAGATTATATGCTTATTAAAATTTGAGGCCTAAACTATAGTCATTCTTTACCAATGTAAATCATGAATAATATGAATTTAGTGACATAAAACTTGTCTGTGGGCTAAAGTTTTAATTCAATTAAATTCATCCTAACTTTACGATAAAACTATCAAATTATGTTCTTTTTTCTAATCCTTGTGGGTAAATTAGAAAATATAATTTGATATTATATCCTAATTAATCACACAAAATAATAATAAAAATTCCTGTGGGATAAGATTTATTATATCAGATATGATTAATTACAATTAATATTTATTTTCTAAATATGATCCTAAATAAACTTTATTATAGTTTTAATTAATTAAAGATGCTGTGGCTACTTGATGAACGAAAACCGGCATCGCCGATTCCCGCAAATACTTTGGTTTTAATATTTATAAAACTCTCGCAAGTGCACGAATCATTTCGAAGAAAATGATAAGTATACTCCCAAGGTCGATCTAAGGAGGGAATGTATGTGGTTTTTAATTTATTATTCAAACTTTTAAAAACGAAATTAAATCCTAAACATCCTGTCACGATAGTTTGGTTTTTGTGTTCCTAATCTAATAACATAAAATAAACATATATACAGATTAACTAAATATAATCTAATAACATAAAAATAAACATAGATACAAATTCAATAAATAATTATCTAAAAATAAACATATATACGGATTCAATAAATATTCATGCAAATTTTTATCATTTATATTAGCGGAGTATTTATGGATATAATAACTAAATTAATTATGCTTGCTCATATTAACTAGGTTATTAAAGATATAAATTGATATTTTATTGATTCTCTCTTTTTTATATAAATACCACCTTTGGTGGGGTTAGATATTCTTTGTTAACTAAACAAATCAATTAACACCTATGGGTGGGGTTGATAACTAATATGCTTAATTAAATTAATTCCTTTTTCTAAGAGATTGAAAATGAACCATTTAAATGCCACCTTTGGTGGGGTTAGACAATTTAAACATTATTCAAGGTGTCCAAATTAAACTTAAGAATTTAATTATCCGAGTACTAACTTTCAAGTTTTAAAACCACTATTGAAAACATGTTGTCAATACATTTTCACATAATAATTCTTATAAAAACTTTTGAAATAGAGTTTCACTCTAACTACCGGGCGATTGTACCAACAAATAAAAGAGCACTACTCTAAATTAGACCGGATAACTAAACCTTAAAATCTAATTTTCGGGTTTAAGTTTGTAATGAAAAATAATATATTTCTCTCTAACATTCTTAATATAAAATCTTGAATAAAAACAAAATCAATTCATTTTAAAGATTTTTACCTATTTAATATTTCGCAAGCATAACAACGTCGTTATTACATCATTTTTACTAAACAGCTAGCATAGTTAAATTTAACCACAGACAAGTTGAATATAACATGTAAGAATAAAGCATAAAAATAACTGTAAAGAAAATAAAATCCTTACAGAACTTCGACGCTATTCCCGTTGCTAGAAAACCTCCGAGCGGAATTTGCACTTCCATATATTGAATCAAAAATCTAAATTATTACAAAAACATTACAAGTTCCTCTCAAAAAGAGAAGAACTCTAAACCTAAGAGAATTGAACTAAAAACTAAGAGAAAAACTAAGAAAAGCTTAGAAACTTAGAAAGAAACTAAGAGAAACTAAAAACTAAGAAATGAGAGAAAGAAAGAAGAGAGAAGTGAGTTTTGAAGGTGTGTTTTGAAGTGAAGGGAAGGGGGGTATTTATAGGTGAGGATGGAGAGAAAAAATGAGTAAAACAATGTTAAAAAAATATTAAAAAAATGTAAAAACGTGTATTGGAATGGCTGATGTCATCAATAACGTCAGCATGACGTCACAGGGGCGGCTGCACGTGAAAAATGGGGCGAAAACGCGTTGGGCGCGCGGAGGGGGGCTGCTGGGGCGCTGCGCGCGCGCGCTGGGGCTGTCGCTGCGCGCAGCTCCGCGCGCGTGAACAGTGCCAGCGCGCGCGGGCGCGCGCGGAGTGGGGCGCTGGGGCGCGCTGGGGCGCGCACGGCTGGGCTGCGGCGCGCGATTTCCGTCCTTTTGACATTTTTAACCTTTTCGACCCATTTCGTCCGATTTTTCCATGTTTGTTGACCTTTTCTCACTTATTTATTGATATATTTGTGATGTATTGCTTCAAATATTCCTCTTTGAGTCTTTACATTGCGTTTTTAAGCCAAAATACCTGAAAAACAATAAAAATACCCGTGATTCCGAAAAAGACAAATTTATATAAATATATGATAAAACATATAAATATATGTATTTTTAATCAATTAAGGTACATAAAATCATGGTTATTTTAGTGCTTTTTGAGCACTCATCACAACCCCCAACCAGCTTCTTGCTAGTCTCTTAGCAAGAGAAGCGATAAAAACTAAAAATTAAACTATCCTAAATCACTTTCGTGGATTGAAACGGTTGCATTTAGCCTATGCAACAAGCCGTTAAACCCCTAGGTTGCCCTAGTGGACGAGTTTGAGTCTCGTGAGGGTTTTCAGTAATGATACCCACAAACATTGAACTAAATGTAAAGATAAAAACAATCAAATCAAAAATTAAAATTACAACACAATCAAAAATTAATTTAAGAATAAAAGAACACAACATATCACAAAAATATCTCATACTTTTTAATCTCCTTTAAGATCATAATTAAAATCTCAAGCATAAGTTATTTTAATCTCTTTAAACAATCATGATTTTATTACAATAATTAGTCGAAAATCATTTTCATATTTCGTTTCAAAAATGTATCAATTTAATTTTACCCAATTTCAGTGTCATGAATCAGTATTCGCTTCGACTCTATTCCTCACAAGTCAATACTCTCAAAGCACTGAATCCTATGGGTTCAAACACTCATACTAATTTATATGCGAAAGAGTTGATGTATAGAAATGAACTAATATGTTCGCATATGTATAAAGAATAAAGGCTCAAAGTGTTATTTTAACATTGATCTCATGAAAGGAATCGAATGTATAAATTATAAAGATATCATATACAAAAATTATTTTCATGCATAAATCAAACTCATTAAGAAAGAATTTCAAGATATATGCTTTTACAAATGAAGAAATTGCAATGACTTTTTAGGGAATTACTTCCTATATCTTTCTTTTGTAATTAGCCTTTACTCACAACTTTGTAGGCAATGTGGGTCATAGTATGTAGATGATACTATTTTTTATCTCTCTATTTTTTTTTATTTTTTTTTATTTTTTTTTTGTAGATATTTTTCAATATATGTATTTTTTTTTTGTAGATATTTTTCAATATATGTATTTTTTTAGAGAGTCAACCCATGTACAGATTGTACATTTTTTTTTGGATTTTGGTGAGTGGTTAATTTTGTGTCTTTTCTGTTTGATCTTGGTTTAGGTAACCCCAGATATGTCTTTTTGTTTTTGTAGCAGTCATGCATGAATGAGATATAAGCATATACTATCAATTTCTACTCAAATCGTTTAATCTAAACAAAAAATAATAATCAAAAATATATGATACTCTATTAAGATGAAAAAAATTCATACATTCAATGCTAATACCTATAGAGATCATCTAAACTTTTTGAATAAATAAGAAATGTGTTTGGAGTAGAAAAAATATATATTTCACTCTGAATAAAAGAAATTAGGCTCAAATTATATCTCACAAGGGTAGTCTCCACTAAAACAAAATTCATAAATACCGATTTTGGGTTTAATCTAATTTCCACATTTTATCAAGAAATACTAGTTATGACAAAAACTAACTAATTATCAAAAATAATTACACAATATTTCATGATATGTTTTCAAAAATTAATCTAACAGTACCAAAGACTTAACTATTTACTTAAATTTGATTTAAAGAAATGATAAATTTTTGTGAGAATTTTTTTTATTTTTTTATTTTTATATATATAGCATGGTAACTTTTCACCACCCCCAACCTAGAACTTACATTGTCCTCAATGTAACAACTGCAAATTAAAGATAAAGAGAAAAGAGGAGAAAGATTACCTATTTCTTGAGAATGTGTAAGTAGTAATGAAGAAATGCAGGTGCATCCATCATATTCATCATTAAAGTGTATACAGACAGATCGCTGTGAACTTCTAACATCTCAACAAATATTTTAGTTTTAACAAATTTAAAAATTATTCACATACAAGTAAACTAAAATAAACAATAAAATTAAGTAAATAAAACAAATAACAATAAAAAAATTACCTAACATGATGGGTTGCCTCCCATCCAGCGCTTAGTTTAACGTCTTAGCATGACGTATCTTTTTGGTGCTAAGGGTTACTCAGCCAAATGCAATCCATTTCAGCAATGTTGTTCGGTTCTTCCACATAAGGCTTGACACGATGGCCATTAACTTTGAACGTTTTTTGTGTCTTGGAGTCCAATAGTTCTACCACTCCATGTTCAGATACCTGAACTATTTTGAATGGTCCATCCCATCTTGATCTTAGCTTTCCTGGAAACAATCTCAAACGAGAGTTAAATAAAAGAACTTTCATTCCAGGGTGAAAAGTTTTAGGAACTAGCCTCTTGTCATGATAGCGCTTAGTACGCTCCTTGTATAATTTGGCATTCTCATAGGCTTCATTCCTAATTTCTTCCAACTCATGAAGCTGGAGTACTCGTTTTTCACCTGCTTTATCTAAATCCATGTTTAGCTCTTTAATTGCCCAATAAGCCTTGTGTTCAAGTTCAACTGGAAGGTGGCACGCTTTCCCAAAGATTAACCGGTAAGGGCTCATCCCAATAGGTGTTTTGTAAGCGGTGCGGTATGCCCATAAGGCATCATTTAACTTAAATGCCCAATCCTTCCTTGAGGGACGCACAGTGCGTTCCAGTATTCCCTTAATTTGCCTATTACTTACTTCCACTAAACCGGAAGTTTGAGGATGATATGGAGTAGCTACCTTATGTGTGATGTTGTACTTGTTTAGTACTCCATCAAAGAGTTTGTTACAAAAATGGCTACCTCCATCACTTATTATAGCTCTAGGCGTTCCGAACCTACTGAATATGAAATCTTTCAAGAATTTCACAACAACATTAGCATCATTGGTTTTGGTGGGTATAGCTTCTACCCACTTGGACACATAATCCACAGCAACCAAAATGTATTGAAAACCATTAGATGGGGGAAAAGGACCCATAAAGTCAATCCCCCATACGTCAAAGAGTTCAACAACTAAATTAGATGTCAAAGGCATTTCATCTCTTTTGCTTATGTTTCCTGTTCTTTGACATCTATCACATTGTGCACAAAACATATGAGCATCTTTAAAAAGAGTGGGCCAAAAGAATCCAGACTGTAATATCTTACGGGCTGTCTTTTCACCTCCAAAATGACCCCCACAATGAAGTTCATGACAAAAAGTCAGAATGCTCTTATGTTCTTCTTCAGGTACACATCTCCGGATGACTTGATCTTGACCAATCTTGTATAAATAAGGGTCATCCCAGAAATAGTCCTTAATAGTTTTAAAAAACCTTTTCTTCTCCTGATATGAAGAGTTAGGTCGCAAAACACCAGTGGCAAGATAGTTTACAATATCAGTGTACCATGGGTTCGGACCTATGAAAAATAACTGTTCATCAGGAAAGGTTTCAACTATATCGTCATTACTCTCATCTTTAAGAGAATTAAAGTCAGAAATTAACCTAGACAAATGGTCAGCTACTAAGTTTTCACTGCCTTTCTTATCCTTGATTTCTAGGTCAAATTCTTGTAAGAGTAAGACCCACCTGATTAATCTTGGCTTGGCATTTGGTTTACTCAATAGGTATCTTAAAGCAGCATGATCAGAATGCACAATCACTTTAAATCCTACTAAATAAGACCGAAATTTGTCTAAAGAGAATACTATAGCCAAGAATTCCTTTTCAGTGGTGGTGTAATTCATCTGGGCATCATTGAGTGTTTTGCTAGCATAGTAGATGACATGTAAACGCTTATCCACTCTTTGTCCCAGGACTGCTCCTATTGCATAATCAGAAGCGTCACACATTATTTCAAAGGGTAAAGACCAGTTTGGTGCCATTATAACAGGGGTAGATGTGAGTTTATCTTTCAAGGTATTAAAGGAAGTAAGGCAGTCATTGTTGAAATCAAAATCAGCATCTTTGGATAGCAAGTTACATAATGGACGACTTATTTTAGAGAAATCTTTAATAAATCGTCTGTAGAATCCTGCATGTCCCAAGAAGCTTCTTATCCCCTTCACAGATGTAGGGGGAGGTAGTTTGGATATCAATTCAACTTTTGCCTTATCAACTTCAATACCCTTGTTTGAAATTATATGTCCTAAAACTATCCCTTGTTGAACCATAAAATGACTTTTCTCCCAACTAAGGGTTAGATTGCATTCAATGCATCTTTCTAAAACCAAAGTCAATTTATGTAAGCAATCATCAAATGAGTTCCCAAAGACAGAGAAATCGTCCATGAAAATCTCAATGAATTTTTCCACCATGTCCGAGAAAATGGATATCATGCATCTCTGGAACGTGGCAGGGGCATTGCATAACCCAAATGGCATTCTGCGAAAAGCAAATGTCCCAAAAGGACATGTAAATGTGGTCTTTTCCTGATCTTCTGGTGCTATGGGTACTTGATAATATCCAGACAGTCCATCCAAAAAACAGTAAAATTCGTGCCCAGCTAATCTTTCCAACATTTGATCAATGAATGGAAGAGGAAAGTGATCCTTTTTCGTATATAAATTTAGTTTCCTAAAATCTATACACATTCTCCATCCAGTGATTATTCTAGTGGGCACTAATTCACTTTTGTCATTCTTAACAACTGTTATCCCAGATTTCTTTGGTACCACATGCACTGGACTAACCCACTTACTATCCGCAATAGGATAGATAATCCCTTCTTCTAATAATTTAAGAATTTCCTTTTTAACTACCTCTTGCATGTTTGGGTTTAGTCTTCTTTGGGCCTCTCGTACAGGTTTAGCACCGTCCTCCAAGTTGATCTTGTGCATACACATTGTTGGACTAATGCCTCTTATATCCCCTATACTCCAACCTATAGATTTCTTAAACTGTTTAAGCACTTTGATGAGTTCCTTTTCTTGTGGTTTGGTCAAGGTTGAAGAAATTATCACTGGATAAGTTTCCCCTTCTCCCAAAAACACATATTTTAAGTGCTCAGGTAAGTCTTTGAGTTCAAGTTCAGGTGGATTGGCCTCTTTAATAGATGAAGAACTGGGTAGATTTAAAAGTGTACTAGATTTTGTCATCACTTCATTATTGTCTAGTTGTTCAAGGTACCCCTTTATTTCCTCATCTAAATCTTCTTCAACCTTTTCAAGTGTAAGAACGGTTTCAAGCTTGTCTTCTATTCTGGTTCGGAAAAAGGTGTTTTGGACAAGATTATCCAAAGGATCAACATCGAATATTTCATCGATGGAAGAAATAGAAGGGAAAGGTGAAGAATCAAAAACTTTAAAATGAACAGTCTCTCCTAAGACTGTCATTGTCAAATTTCCATCTTGGACATCAATAATAGTTTTAGTAGTTGCCATAAATGGTCTACCAAGCAATATTGTGTGCTCTCTGTCCAATGCTGGATTTTCTTGCATATCCAGAACCACAAAGTCAACAGGTATTATCAGTTTGTCTACCTGTACCAAAACATCCTCAACTATTCCTTCTGGATATTTAAGAGATCTATCTGCAAGTTGAAGGGACATAGTTGTGGGTTTTAAATCCCCTAGATTGAGTTGTAAGAATATAGAGTAGGGCATCAAATTTATACTAGCACCTAAATCAAGCATTGCTTTAGCAACCTTCCTATCAACCATAGTTATGTTTATAATAAAACTTCCAGGGTCTTTCAACTTAGGGGGTAGTTTGTGCTGAAGTACAGCGCTAGAAATTTCTGATACTACTACTCGTTCATTCAGTTCATACCTCTTTTTCTTAGTGTTCAACTCTTTGAAAAACTTGGCATATGAGGGCACATTCATGATCACTTCTAATAATGGTAAATTGATAATTACTTTAGAGAGCATATTAAAAAGATCATTGAATTGCTTATCTTGTTTGGATTCTTTCAACCGGTGGGGAAAAGGTACTTGTATCTGGTGTGGTTCTGTTGTCTTTTGAATTTTGGGGGTGTCAGATGACCCCCCAATGAGTTTTTCAGAAGGCTTGTTAAGTTTAACACTTGTTTCTCCTTTTTGCGAGATTAGAGTATCGCCTTCTCTGTTACCTGAACTACAAGGTAGATTGTTAGAGATTTCAGGTAAACTGGTATTGACTACCTTACCACTTCGAAGGGTTCTAACATCCTTTGCTTGTTCTGGTTGACTGGGTAACTTTCCTGGTTCTTTCTTTTGCATTTGTTCAGCCAGTTGCCCAACTTTAGATTCAATTCTTTTAACCGAAGCCTCCATGGTGTTCAACCTTTGATTAGTCATCAATTGGTTGTCACGACTAACTTGAATAAAAGCATTCAAGCTATCTTCTAAGGTTGGTTTAAAAGATTGGCTTGGTGGGTAAGGGTGGTTGTTATCCGACCTTAGTGTTGGATATTGGGTGTAGGCTGGGTGATTATAGGTGTTTGGATGATACCTTTGATAAGATTGGACTTCCTCTATGGCATCGACACTAGAATCACAAGTATTTGAACAATTATGAGTACCATGCCCAATTGAACAACACATTTCACATACCTCTTGATTTGAAATTTGGTGGGAAGTGAGGAATTTCACTTGTTTAGTCAATTCAGCAAGTTGCAAGGTTATCTCATTATCAGAGCCGACTTCATTGACCTTTGCTTTCCTTCTACCACCTCTTTGTTGGGAATTAGAACCCAACAGCTCATAAAGATTATAGGTTTCCTCTGCGGTCTTTTCTCCTACAGCACCTCCAGCAGCATTATCAACCATGTATTGACTCTGTAGTTTCAATCCATCATAAAAGAATTGGTTTTGTAGCTGTAAGGGAAAGCTATGATTTTGACATTGAATGAAAAGGAGTTTGAATCGTTCCCAAGCTTCATGAAAGGGCTCTTCATTCATTTGAGAAAATGTTGCTATCTTTGTTCTTAGATCAACAGTCTTTTGATGGGAATAGAACCTACCCATAAAAATTTCATAGACTGCCTCCCAAGTTTTAAGAGAACCTGACTGTAGAGTAATGAACCATGACCAAGCTTTATCTTTGAGAGTGTAAGGAAAACACCTCATCCTAAGTTGATCTTCATTAATTGCATGTAGTGGAAAGGTTTGGACAATAGCATAGAATTCTCTAATGAACTGCAAAGGGTCTTCATTAGGGATACCGTAAAAGGAAGGCAACAAAGAATAATGAATCTTTTTCAATTCATAATTCCTTGCAGCCTCTTGTAATTGGATACCGGAAGTTACATTGCCAATGATTGGCATTGTATATTCTTTCATCTTTTTCCGCCTATCTTCAGCATCTCCCATGGTTGTTTGTAGTTGAAAATGATCCTCCTCCTATTGTGTATCAACATTTTGCTTTTAGTAGATATCTCTAAGAAATATTTATAACTTGATAAAACGTAAAAGCAAAAAGTGCAAGGAACCTAATTTTTTTTTTTTTTTTGTTTTTTTTTTTTAATTTAAGCGAATGGACAGAATTTTTGAAACAAACGAATTTTATTTCATCTGAATTTTTATTACACGCAAACTAAAACAAAGGAAAATACAATAATGGGTGACCTCCCATACAGGACTAAAATTTATCGTCTTCTAGTAAGACGTTGCTTGGAGATTGCAGAATGAAAAACTCAATGTCTCCTCTTCATTGAATTCATTTAAGTATGAAATTAGTCTTTGCCTTTTTGCAAATGTTCAACTAACTGTTCAACTTGAACTTCCACCTTTTTGATAGAAGCTTCCACAGAGTCCAACCGTTGATTGGTTTTAGATTGGTTATCCCTACAAACTTGAATAAAAGAATTCAAGTTGTCCTCCAGAGTTGGTTTATTGGGAATGCTTCTTGGAATAGGTGGGTGGAATTGCTGGCCTGCCTGGTTTGAGCTTTGAGTGAAAGGAGGGTTGTTTTGCCTCCAAGAGAAATTTGGATGACTTCTCCACCCAGGATTATAGGTATTTGAATTGGGATCAAACCTTGGTCTCTGTTGATATGCTCCCAACACATTGACCTGTTCAGGTCCAGTTGTTTCTCCTTGATATGGACAGGCTTCAGTACCATGTCCCATGTTGCTATACAAACCATATTGATCATTATTGGTGTTGGTTTGTGTAGCGAGAAGGGCAACTTGCTTAGTCAATTGAACAAGTTGTTTTTGAACTTCATTACTGGAGTCGATTTCATGAACTCCAGCTTTTCTCACTCGGGAGCTTTTCTGTTGGGAATTAGCACCCAACATCTCAAAGAGGTTATATGTCTCTGAGGCAGTTTTTTCTCCTATTGCTCCTCCTGCAGCGTTGTCGACAATGAACTGACATTGTTGTGTAAGTCCATCGTAAAAGAATTGGTTCTGCAACTGCAGGGGAAAGCTATGATGGGGACACTGAGTGAGAAACATCTTGAACCTATCCCAAGCTTCATGGAATGGTTCTCCATCCATCTGAGAGAAAGTAGCAATCTTTCCTCTCAACTCTGATGTTTTTTGATGGGAATAGAATTTTCCCATGAATTTATTGTAAATGTTACCCCATGTCATCAGAGAACCTGGGGGAAGTGACATCAACCAAGCTTTGGCCTTATCCTTTAGAGTGTAGGGAAAACATCTCATCCTAAGTTGATCCTCGTTTAGAATACCGAGGGGGAATGTTTGGACCGTAGCATAGAAATCTCTCATAAAGGAAAGAAAATCTTCATTAGGTAACCCATAAAAGGAAGGAAGCATAGAAAAATGAATATTTTTAAGGTCGTAATTCCGAGCAGCCTCCCCCAACTGGATAGCGGCAGTTGCCGTGCCTATTACCGGTCTTGCAAACTCCTTCATCGTGGTTTCCCTAATATGTTGGTTTTCCTCCATTTCTTTTGGTTCTAGTAAAGGATTAAGACTTGGTTCTATGTTTGGCTCAAAAACAGGTTGATGGGTAGAATCCAATTTTGTTGACACTTGTTTAAATTTATGAAATTTATTTACATATGGTGTAAGGGGATTTCCTAGGGATCTCCTACCACGCATAGACTATTGTAAACGTAAATTTAAAACTCCTGTCAACAAAATAAAAAAATTTAGAGAAAATTTACATGTTATTCAATACAAAGCACTAAACAAAACTAGTTAAACCCTAAAAAAAAAATATTTTATTTTTTTATTTTTTTATTTTTTTATTTTTTTTTATTTTTTTTGTAACATAATTAGTATTAACCAAGAGTGCTCCCAGGAAAGAATGGTGGTGCAAACGGCACCTTAAATACCATTCTCCTAGCCAGAGCAACGTTCCCAGGAAAGACTAGTGGCACAAAGGCTTTCAAGAACTAGTCTCCTAGACAGAACTCCCTTAGGTTTTTACTTTTCATGTTATTTAGTTAATTAGGTATAAATTCAAGTAATGTTTTTTTTTTATGATTTACTATTTATGAACGGTAAAAATTTTTACTTCAAATTTCAAATTTCTAAATTATTTTACAATTAAAAAAAAATTATTTTTATTTTTTTTTATTTTTTTATTTATTTTATTTTATTTTATTTTATTTTTTTTATTTATTATGAATTTTGAAATTTGATTATTATTAAAATATCACAATTATTTACAGCACAAAAAATGTTTTTAAAATTTTGATAAATAATTTAAAAACGCTATTCCTTCCCCGGCAACGGCGCCAAAAACTTGATGAACGAAAACCGGCATCGCCGATTCCCGCAAATACTTTGGTTTTAATATTTATAAAACTCTCGCAAGTGCACGAATCATTTCGAAGAAAATGATAAGTATACTCCCAAGGTCGATCTAAGGAGGGAATGTATGTGGTTTTTAATTTATTATTCAAACTTTTAAAAACGAAATTAAATCCTAAACATCCTGTCACGATAGTTTGGTTTTTGTGTTCCTAATCTAATAACATAAAATAAACATATATACAGATTAACTAAATATAATCTAATAACATAAAAATAAACATAGATACAAATTCAATAAATAATTATCTAAAAATAAACATATATACGGATTCAATAAATATTCATGCAAATTTTTATCATTTATATTAGCGGAGTATTTATGGATATAATAACTAAATTAATTATGCTTGCTCATATTAACTAGGTTATTAAAGATATAAATTGATATTTTATTGATTCTCTCTTTTTTATATAAATACCACCTTTGGTGGGGTTAGATATTCTTTGTTAACTAAACAAATCAATTAACACCTATGGGTGGGGTTGATAACTAATATGCTTAATTAAATTAATTCCTTTTTCTAAGAGATTGAAAATGAACCATTTAAATGCCACCTTTGGTGGGGTTAGACAATTTAAACATTATTCAAGGTGTCCAAATTAAACTTAAGAATTTAATTATCCGAGTACTAACTTTCAAGTTTTAAAACCACTATTGAAAACATGTTGTCAATACATTTTCACATAATAATTCTTATAAAAACTTTTGAAATAGAGTTTCACTCTAACTACCGGGCGATTGTACCAACAAATAAAAGAGCACTACTCTAAATTAGACCGGATAACTAAACCTTAAAATCTAATTTTCGGGTTTAAGTTTGTAATGAAAAATAATATATTTCTCTCTAACATTCTTAATATAAAATCTTGAATAAAAACAAAATCAATTCATTTTAAAGATTTTTACCTATTTAATATTTCGCAAGCATAACAACGTCGTTATTACATCATTTTTACTAAACAGCTAGCATAGTTAAATTTAACCACAGACAAGTTGAATATAACATGTAAGAATAAAGCATAAAAATAACTGTAAAGAAAATAAAATCCTTACAGAACTTCGACGCTATTCCCGTTGCTAGAAAACCTCCGAGCGGAATTTGCACTTCCATATATTGAATCAAAAATCTAAATTATTACAAAAACATTACAAGTTCCTCTCAAAAAGAGAAGAACTCTAAACCTAAGAGAATTGAACTAAAAACTAAGAGAAAAACTAAGAAAAGCTTAGAAACTTAGAAAGAAACTAAGAGAAACTAAAAACTAAGAAATGAGAGAAAGAAAGAAGAGAGAAGTGAGTTTTGAAGGTGTGTTTTGAAGTGAAGGGAAGGGGGGTATTTATAGGTGAGGATGGAGAGAAAAAATGAGTAAAAAATGTTAAAAAATGTAAAAACGCGTATTGGAATTGCTGATGTCATCAATGACGTCAGCATGACGTCACAGGGGCGGCTGCACGTGAAAAATGGGACGAAAACGCGTTGGGCGCGCGGAGGGGGGCTGCTGGGGCGCTGCGCGCGCGCTGGGGCTGTCGCTGCGCGCAGCTCGGCGCGCGTGAACAGTGCCAGCGCGCGCGGGCGCGCGCGGAGTGGGGCGCTGGGGCGCGCGCGGCTGGGCGATGGGGCGCTGGGCTGCGGCGCGCGATTTACGTCTTTTTGACATTTTTAACCTTTTCGACCCATTTCGTCCGATTTTTCCATGTTTGTTGACCTTTTCTCACTTATTTATTGATATATTTGTGATGTATTGCTTCAAATATTCCTCTTTGAGTCTTTACATTGCGTTTTTAAGCCAAAATACCTGAAAAACAATAAAAATACCCGTGATTCCGAAAAAGACAAATTTATATAAATATATGATAAAACATATAAATATATGTATTTTTAATCAATTAAGGTACATAAAATCATGGTTATTTTAGTGCTTTTTGAGCACTCATCACTACTCCCTAATTAATTAAACTATATGAATCACTTAAATATTAATTAAATTCTTATGCTCAATTATTGCATAAAACCATAAGCAATATTAATTTAATATCAAATGTGCAAATATTATTTATCTTAAATTGCATATATGACAATAAATTATACAAGCAAAATTAAATAATATAAGCACTAATTAAATCCATAAGAGCCATTTACAAATACATGTTTAAAATTAAGTCAGATACTAGTTATAATATAAAAGTAGTTACAGCCTAGTGGAAAGTCTCACTTATTCCCACCATTGAAGTTTGTGTTCAATTCCTAGTTAAAGCAGTTTTTTGTTTTGGTTAAAAATCAAACTCTGAATATATATAAATATACTTTTGATACAAAATTAGTGAAATATATGTTGCAGCCCATTGGATGAGACTATTCAAAATTTCACGCAGGACCTGTGTTGGAGTCCCCCAGACAGCGTGTGTTTTTTTTTTTTAATAAACTTCATATTCAACCTCTAGTCGGGTCAACTCGACCCGTTTTTACACTAACGGATACCCGGCCGTATATTTCTATTCCGGCGATGAAATTCAGCGTTCTTTTTATCAAAATTCTCAGAATTCAATTTCTGAGTGATTCATGATCTTAATTTTAAGTAAAAACTTCATTTTAAACAAAAAGTTAATTAATGAAGAAAATAAATACCCACGGCAAATTGAATTTATTTTCTTCATTGTTTTTCAAGTTTAATTTTACAGAATCATTCAAAAATCAATATTGAAACACTTTATAATTTCCATATGCATCAAAAACAATCAATATAAAAAACCCAAAATTTCAGTTCTCGTGAAACAACAGACCAAAACAGAGTTATTTTCAAACGGCTCTGATACCAAATGTTAGAGTCTCAATTCAATCCAGAAACGTTCATAAAACCATATGAACTCATAATTTAAATACAGCGGAAACAAAATTGGATTGAAAACATACCTCCTGCCATTGATCAATTTTCAACACTTATACGGGAATTCCAATGGATTTTCTGTTCGGTGCTTTCACTGGTTTCTCACACTTATTCTCTGCGTATTGATGATGTATCTGAATTGTTATACAGTTAATAGTGAGAGGACCCGAGACTTTATTAAGGTTCTTCCATCAAGAACCTCGTTCGGTTTCGGAACCGACGTATGGTTCCGACGAAACTGAACCATCACCACGATTCACTAACATTGCACCACTTTGATTTACAGATTATACTTGATGCGTACCTAGCGCATTTAGTTTACTATTTTAAAAATTTCTATTATTTGGAGTCAAATTCTTGGAGTCAAATTCCTATGTCACACGCATCAATATTAACTCTATCTATTAAGTTATATCTACATTTGATAATATATATATTATATCTAGAATTTAACTTTAAATTAACGTGTAAACTTTGTTCGACCAGTAATGGGTAACAAACCACGAACTGTATCATATTGCTTTTTCTTTCTCGCATATCATGTCGTACAAACCCAACAAACCTGGTGCTTAACTGGCTAATGTCTTACCAACTCGTTTTGGGATGTCATATATGTCATTATTTGGAGGTCCACATTTAAAGTTGTGAGATCTTTTTTTTTTTTTTAAATAATCACATTAGTTATAGCGGAGAAATATTGCATTAACAGCTCAATTGAGCAGTCCAAATATTTCAAGAGATAGCATATATACAAATTTCAGATACACCAATACCTAAGGTAGCTTGTTGCAAACTAAAAAGACTATGCCAAATGCTAACACAGTAGCATATAGGACACATAAAAAATTGTAATATTTAATCATAATATAATATAATTAATTTAATTAATATATAAAAGTTTAATTTAAAAAAACATAGAGTTTAATATATAGTTATTTGATTTTTTGTTTTAGATTTATAAGATTTTACTTCTCTTAAATTTATCAAAACAAAAGATCAAAAATACATAAAAAAAATCTAAAATCAAAACCAAAATAGGTGTTAAAAATAAGGTAAAGGAAAAAATATGTAAAATGATTAATATCATACTAAGACATATAAACTACAAATAATAACAATAACATTTAATAATTTTTGCAACTTTAAAGTTTATTAATTAAATAAAATTTCATTTATTATTTAAACTACTTAAATTTATCAAAACGACTATATACTTTAATGCATGACTCTACCACACATTTTAAACTAAAACATAAAGTAAAGACTTACTTTGAAATCATTTTGCTCCTATGCAATATACCTATTAATATTCAATTTATTACATTTAAAATTAGGACAAAAAATGTGAAAAGTATTAAAATTCTCAAAATATTGAACGTATTATAAATTATAAAACAAGAAAAAAAAGAGTGACTTTATCACATTTTATGAATTGTAATTTTTTTTAAGTATACTAATGTAGTACATATTTAGAATATGTTTGATTTTCTCTTTTATTTTCACAATAATAATCAATTATTATAATATTCGTGAATCTTTTAATTTTCTTTATAATTTTCAATTTCATTAACTCTTTCACGTATAAGTTTTAATCCAATTAAGAAAGGGTTTAAAAGTGAATTGAACTTAGTTTAAAACTATTGGTTGGTAGTAAGAATGACCAATTAATGAGCATTTTATAATTGTATATGTGAATGTTTCATAGACATACTTGAGATCTTAACAAACTCTAAAACTTATTTTTAAATAAACTCAAGATGAAATTATAGAATATACAATGATTAGAAAAGGATTTAGGTAATTAAAAGACGTCTATTTCTTTTCATGCTAACTACTTGTATATTTATCACTAATATTCCTTTTAAACTTATATGAATTATAGAACTTTTTTTTCTTTAACATGTTATAACTTATCGTTTTATGAGAAAAAAAACAATTTATTTTACCCTTCTATTTTCAAAGATGACTTAAAATAAACACATGTTTAATACGAAATCTCTAAGAAGAATGTACGAAAATTTCAAGAAAAGAAATGACACAACCCAAAAGAATATTGAAAATAATAGGTTGGGGGTTGTATGAAGTTAATTTTGAATAAAAATGATGAAAGGTTGATAATACAATCTTGTATCTCTTTAATTATAAAAAAAAATTTAAAAGAAGAGAAAAAAAAATATCAGAGGAGGAAAAAAAAAAGAAATCAAGAAAAAGGAAGAAAAAAGAGTTTATTGATATTTGATGCAATTTGAAATTGTAACTATAATGTACTGACTAGATGAGATAGGTAATATAAGGAGTTATTTTAAAAATTTAAATAATACTGTTTGAATTTAGTTAAGTTTTCTTATTTCCCGTTCTCTTGGTATTCTTGGTCTAGAAGTGACGGAGGGTTGCCTCATTTGGTATCTCGAAATGTAAACATCTCAAATTCGCTACACAACCCTGCAGTAAGGTTCTTCTTACTATGTTTATTTCTTTATATGATACAGCGGTACTCATAGGTCATATTATGGGTTTTGAAGGTGAGTTTCCTCTACATTCTTACAAAAAATTTCGCATATAAAATAAATAAATAAATAAATTCTTCCTAAATTCAGAAATGGAAGTAGTTATTACATATTTACATGCTGGTGCAGTGGTGCTTGTTCTTTCAAAATATTACTCCCTAGAATTTATTGATTGTGTTGGAAAATATGAATTTTATAAAAAGAATTGTTGGAAAAGATGAAGTTAATAAAAAATTGTAAAGTCTTGTCCTACATTTCTTTTTTACATTATTTTAAAGAAATATAAATAGTGAAAAGTTGACTAAATGAGGTGGTATTTTATTTTATGGAAAAATATTTTTTTTAAGGAAAACTTTTCCACTTAGAAAAATGGTTGTTATATATATATTTTTTTCTCAGAAAAACGACCGTTATTTTCTTTTATCAGAATATGACCGTTAAATGACCGTTTTTCTTCTTTATTCAGAAAAATAGCCGTTGCTCGTATTTACTCTCAAAAATGTCTGTTACTCGTCTTTACTCTCAAAATAGCCGTTACTCTTCATTACTCAGAATGACTGTTACGCTCTTAATTCCCAGTATCATTATTATCATAATTGCCACACGGTTTCTAAAACCTATAAAAAGAGGGTTTCATCTCTCAGTTTCTACACAACAATCTGCAAACTCATCTCCCTACGAAAAACAATTCTCTCTACAATTCTAAGTTTTTTTTTAGTTTTCCGAGCAACAAATTTTCAGGTGTAGCATTCCAGTCTTCATCAGTGCAGTGAAGTTATGAGATAGAGATTAAGATTCTGGGCTGTTTTGTCCTGGGGACTACGGGGTTGTGTTTGCTTGCACAAATTGGGCAGAGCCGCGAAACATCTTAAAAAGAGTGACCTAGTCCGCGACTCAACCCAAGCAATTCATACCAGGTTATCGGTAATATTGTTTCAGTACTGTTATTAACAAACTTGTCTCAACAATTTTAAGACGATTTCTATCTGCCATGTCTACTGAAATTCTAACTGGTGATCTCAACAAACCATTCCATTTTGAAGGCCTACACTTTAAAAGATGGAGACAAAAAATGTTGTTTTTCTTAACCATGAAAAAATTCGTTTATGCTCTTACTACTGAAAAACTGATGAGCAAGAATCGGCACCAAAAACTTGATGAGGCCATCCCCGGCAACGGCGCCAAAAACTTGATGAGCAAAAACTAGCATCGCCGATTCTTGCCAATACTTTGGTTTTAATATTTATAAAACTCTCGCAAGTGCACGAATCATTTCGTAGAAAATGATAAGTATACTCCCAAGGTCGATCTAAGGAAGGAATGTATGTGGTTTTTAATTTATTATTCAAACTTTTAAAAACGAAATTAAATCCTAAACATCCTGTCACGATATTTTGGGGTTTTGTATTTTTAATCTAATTACATAAAAATAAACATAGATTCAATAAACATTTATGCAAATTTTATCATTTATAATGGCGGAGTATTTATGGATATAATAACTAATTTAATTATGCTTGCCCATATTATTTAGGTTATTAAAGATATAGATTGATATTTATTGATTCTCCCTTTTTTGTATGAATACCACCTTTGGTAGGTTATATATTCTTTGTTTACTAAACAAATCAATTAACACCTATGGGTGGGGTTGATAACTAATATGCTTAATTAAATTAATTCATTTTTCTAAGAGATTGAAAATGAACCATTTAAATGCCATCTTTGGTGGGGTTAATTAGACAGTTTAAACTTTATTCAAGGTTTCCAAATTAAACCTAAGAATTTAGTTATCCGAGTACTAACTTTCAAGTTTTAAAACCACTACCGAAAACATGTTGTCAATACATTTTCAGATAATAATTCTTATAAAAACTTTTGAAATAGAGCTTCACTCTAACTACCGGGCGATTGTACCATAAAATAAAAGAGCACTACTCTAAATCAGACCGGATAACTAAACCTTAAAATCTAATTTTCAAGTTTAAGTTTGTAATGAAAAATTATATATTTCTCTCTAACATTATTAATATAAAATCTTGAATAAAAATAAAATCAATTCATTTTAGAGATTTTCACCTATTTAATATTTCGCAAGCATAACAACGTTATTATTACATCATGTTTATTAACAGCCAGCACAGTTAAATTTAATCACAGACAAATTAAATATAACATGTAAGAATAAAGCATAAAAATAACTGTAAAAAAAATAAAATCCTTACAGAACTTCGACGCTATTCCCGTTACTGGAAAACCTCCAAGTGGAATTTGCACTTCCATTTATTGAATCAAAAAGCTAAAATATTACAAAAACATAACTAGTTCTTCCCAAAAAGGGAAGAACTCTAAAACTAAGAGAAATTAACTAAGAAAAGCTAAAAACTAAGAAAAACTAAAAATCTAAGAAAAGAGAGAAAGAAAGAAGAGAGAAGTGTGTTTTGAAGGTATGTTTTGAAGTGAAGGGAAGAGGGGTATTTATAGGTGAGGATGGAGAGAAACAATGAGTAAAAAAATGTAAAAACGCGTAATGAAATTGCTGATGTCATTGATGATGTCAGCATGATGTCATGGGGCGGCTGCACGTGAAAAATGGGGCGAAATGGGAGTCGGCGCGCGTTGATGAACAATAGCCGCACGCAGTTCTGCGCGGATGAACATTACCAGCGCGTGCAGTTCTGCGCAGATGAACAGTACCAGCGCGCGCAGTTCTGCGCGGATGAACAGTACCAGCGCATGCGGCGGTTGGGCGGCGCGGTGGCGTGATTTTCTCCTTTTTGACTTTTTTGACCCATTTTGTCCAATTTTTCCATATTTGTTGACCTTTCCCCATTTATTTATTAATATATTTGTGATGTATTGCTTCCAGTATTTCTCTTTGAGTCTTTAAGTTGCATTTTTAAGCCAAAATACCTGAAAAACAATAAAAATACACGTGATTCCGAAAAAGACAAATTTATATAAATATATGATAAAACATATAAATATATATATTTTTAATCAATTAATGTGCATAAAATCATGGTTATTTTAGTGCTTTTTGAGCACTTATCACAACCCCCAACCAGCTTCTTGCTAGTCCCTTAGCAAGAGAAGCGATAAAAACTAAAAATTAAACTATCCTAAATCACTTTCGTGGATTGAAACGGTTGCATTTAGCCTATGCAACAAGCCTTTAAACCCCTAGGTTGCCCTAGTGGACGAGTTTGAGTCTCGTGAGGGTTTTTAGTAATGATACCCATAAACATTGAACTAAAATCAAAAGAAACAATAAAAATAATCAAATCAAAAACTAAAATTACAAAAAAAATAATTTAAGAATGAAAGAAAACAACATATCACAAAAATGTCTCAAAATTTTTTTTATCTCCTTTAAGATCATAATTAAAATCTCAAGCATAAGTTATTTTAATCTCTTTAAACAATCATGATTTATTATAATAATTAGTCGAAAATCATTTTCATATTTCCTATCAAAAATGTATCAATTTAATTTTACCCAATTTCAGTGTCATGAATCAGAATTCGCTTCAACTCTATTCCTCACAACTCAATACTCTCAAAACACTGAATCCTATGGGTTCAAACACTCATACTAATTTATATGCGAAAGAGTTGATGTATAGAAATGAACTAATAGGTTCGCATATGTATAAAGAATAAAGGCTCAAAGTGTTATTTTAACATTGATCTCATGAAAGGAATCAAATGTATAAATTATATAGATATCATATATAAAAATTATTTTCATGCATAAATCAAACTCATTAAGAAAGAATTTCAAGATATATGCTTTTTACAAATCAAAAAATTGCAATGACTTTTTAGGGAATTACTTCCTATATCTTTCTTTTATAATTAGCCTTTACTCATAACTTTGTAGGCAATGTGGGTCATAGTATGTAGATGATACTATATTTTTTTTATCTCTCTATTTTTTTTCTGAAGATATTTTTTTTTCAATATATGTATATTTTAGAGAGTCAACCCATGTACAGATTGTACATTTTTTTTTTGGATTTTGGTGAGTGGTTAATTTTGTGGCTTTTCTGTTTGATCTTGGTTTAGGTAACCCCATATATGTCCTTTTGTTTTTGTAGCAGTCATGCATGAATGAGATATAAGCATATACTATCAATTTCTACTCAAATCGTTTAATCTAAACAAAAATAATAAAAAATATATATATGATACTCTATTAAGATGAGAAAAAATTCATACATTCAATGCTAATACCTATAGAGATCATCTAAAAATTTGAATAAATAAGAAATGTGTTTGGAGTAGAAAAAATATATATTTCACTCTGAATAAAAGAAATTAGGCTCAAATTATATCTCACAAGGGTAGTCTCCACTAAAAAAATTCATAAACACCGATTTTGGGTTTAATATAATTTCCACATTTTATCAAGAAATACTAGTTATGACAAAAACTAACTAATTATAAAAAATAATTACAAAATATTTCATGATTTGTTTTCAAAAATTAATCTAATAGTACAAAAGACTTAACTATTTACTTAAATTTGATTTAAAGAAATGATAAATTATTGTGAGATTTTTTTTTTAAATAATTTTTAAATTGTTAAATATCTTTTTGTTTTCTAATTAAGCATGGTAATTTTTCACCACCCCCAACCTAGAACTTACATTGTCCTCAATGTAACAACTGTAAATTAAAGATAAAGAGAAAAGAGAAGAAAAATTACCTATTTCTTGAGAATGTGTAAGTAGTAATGGAGAAATGCAGGTGCATTCATTATATTCATCATTAAAGTGTATACAGACAGATCGCTGTGAACTTCTAACATCTCAACAAATATTTTTTAGTTTTAACAATTTAAAAATTATTAAACTATAGTAAAATTAAGTAAATAAAATAAATAACAGAAAATTACCTAAAATGATGGGTTGCCTCCCATCCAGCGCTTAGTTTAACGTCTTAGCAAGACGTAACTTGGGGATTGCCTTTTAAGTAAACTCAATGTCCCCTCATCATTAAGTCAATCAAACCTACAAGTAAGACAAGGTTGTCTACCTATATTGTTTCAAACATGCCCTGTTGATTTTCAAATTTTTCTTTACCAAAAACTAGGGGCATGCTTGAGGGTTTTAGATAACCCACATCTAGGTGCAAATCAAATAATTAAGGCATCAAAACACAATTGTACCTAGATCAAACAAAGAAACTAACTCTTGATATTGTAATTAAAACTTTAAAATTTTGGAGCTAGTTTCAGTATTTTTTTTTTGTTGTTTTTATTTTAAGTTAAAATAACATAATCAGTATTAACCAAGAGTGCTCCCAGGAAAGAATGGTGGGGCAAAGGCTCCTTAAATACCATCCTCCTAGACAGAGCAACGTTCCCAAGAAAGACTAGTGGCACAAAGGCTTCCAAGAACTAGTCTCATAGACAGAACTCTCTTAGATCTTTACTTTTCATATTATTAAAGTTAAGTTAAGTAAAAATTTAAGTTAATTAAGTAAAAGAAAATCTAAGTTAATTAAGTTAATGAAAATTTTTAAGTTAATTAAAAAGCTAAGTTAATTAAGTTAGTAAAAAAAATCTAAGATAATTAAGTTAATTTAAGTTAAAATCTAAGTTAATTTAAGAAAAAATCTAAGTTAATTAAAAAAAATAAAATTAAGTTTAATAAAAAAAATCTAAGTTTATTAAAAAGCTAAGTTAATTATGTTAAGTAAACTAAAAATCTAAGTTAATTAAGTTAGGTTAATTAAGGCATCAAAACACAATTGTACCTAGATCAAACAAAGAAATTAACTCTTGATATTGTAATTAAAACTTTAAAATTTTGGAGCTAGTTTCAGTATTTTTTTTTAATTTTTAATTTTTTTTACTATTCATAAACTGTAATTTTATTTTACTATTTACACTATATTATTTATTTATTTTTTATCTTAAATTTTTTTAAGTTTATTAATTTTTTTTACTATTCATGAACGGTAATTTTATTTTACTATTCACGTTATAAATTTTATTTATTTATTTTTAAATTAAAAGTTTTTTTTTTTTTTGAATTTTTAAATTTTTTTTTCACTATTCATGAACGGTAAATTTTTTTTATTCAAATTTCAAATTTCTAAATTATTTTTACTATTCAAAAACAAATTTTATTTTTATTTTAATTTTTAATTTTTTTATTTATATATATATATATATATATATATTTTATTTTTTTATTTTTTTATGACATTTAAAATTTGATTATTAAAACAAAAAAATCACAATTATTTATAGCACAAAAATGTTTTTAAAATTTTGATAAATAATTTAAAAACGCTATTCCTTCCCCGGCAACGGCGCCAAAAACTTGATGAGCAATAATCGGCACCAAAAACTTGATGATGCCATCCCCGGCAACGGCGCCAAAAACTTGATGAGTTAGAATCGGCACCAAAAACTTGATGAGGCCATCCCAGGCAACGGCGCCAAAAACTTGATGAGAGAAAACCGGCATCGCCGATTCTTGCCAATACTTTGGTTTTAATATTTATAAAACTCTCACAATTGCACGAATCATTTCGTAGAAAATGATAAGTATACTCCCAAGGTCGATCTAAGGAAGGAATGTATGTGGTTTTTAATTTATTATTCAAATTTTTAAAAACGAAATTAAATCCTAAACATCCTGTCACGATATTTTGGGGTTTTGTGTTTTTAATCTAATTACATAAAAATAAACATAGATTCAATAAACATTTATGCAAATTTTATCATTTATAATGGCGGAGTATTTATGGATATAATAACTAATTTAATTATGCTTGCCCATATTATTTAGGTTATTAAAGATATAAATTGATATTTATTGATTCTCCCTTTTTTGTATGAATACCACCTTTGGTAGGTTAGATATTCTTTGTTTACTAAACAAATCAATTAACACCTATGGGTGGGGTTGATAACTAATATGCTTAATTAAATTAATTCATTTTTCCAAGAGATTGAAAATGAACCATTTAAATGCCATCTTTGGTGGGGTTAATTAGACAGTTTAAACTTTATTCAAGGTTTCCAAATTAAACCTAAGAATTTAGTTATCCGAGTACTAACTTTCAAGTTTTAAAACCACTACCGAAAACATGTTGTCAATACATTTTCAGATAATAATTCTTATAAAAACTTTTGAAATAGAGCTTCACTCTAACAACCGGGCGATTGTACCATCAAATAAAAGAGCACTACTCTAAATCAGACCGGATAACTAAACCTTAAAATCTAATTTTCAAGTTTAAGTTTGTAATGAAAAATAATATATTTCTCTCTAACATTATTAATATAAAATCTTGAATAAAAATAAAATCAATTCATTTTAGAGATTTTCACCTATTTAATATTTCGCAAGCATAACAACGTTATTATTACATCATGTTTATTAACAGCCAGCACAGTTAAATTTATTCACAGACAAATTAAATATAACATGTAAGAATAAAGCATAAAAATAACTGTAAAAAAAATAAAATCCTTACAGAACTTCGACGCTATTCCCGTTACTGGAAAACCTCCAAGCGGAATTTGCACTTCCATTTATTGAATCAAAAAGCTAAAATATTACAAAAACATAACTAGTTCTTCCCAAAAAGGGAAGAACTCTAAAACTAAGAGAAATTAACTAAGAAAAGCTAAAAACTAAGAAAACTAAAAATCTAAGAAAAAGAGAAAGAAAGAAGAGAGAAGTGTGTTTTGAAGGTATGTTTTGAAGTGAACGGAAGGGGGGTATTTATAGGTGAGGATGGAGAGAAAAAATGAGTAAAAAAATGTTAAAAAAATGTAAAAACGCGTAATGGAATTACTGAGGTCATTAAAGACGTCAGCATGATGTCATGGGGACGGCTGCACATGAAAAATGGGGCGAAATGGGAGTCGGCGCGCGCGGAGGCAACTGGGCGCGTGCGGATGAACAGTAGCCATGCGCGCAGTTCTGTGCGGATGAGCAGTACCAATGTGCGCGGCTGGGCGCTGGGGCTCGGCGGCGCTATTTTCTCCTTTTTGACATTTCTGACCTTTTTGACCCATTTTGTCCAATTTTTCCCTATTTGTTGACCTTTCCCCATTTATTTAATAATATATTTGTGATGTATTTCTTATAGTATTTCTCTTTGAGTCTTTAAGTTGCATTTTTAAGCCAAAATACCTGAAAAAAAATAAAAATACCCGTGATTCCGAAAAAGACAAATTTATATAAATATATGATAAAACATATAAATATATATATTTTTAATCAATTAATGTGCATAAAATCATGGTTATTTTAGTGCTTTTTGAGCACTCATCAAAAACCAATACAGTCTAATTCTTCTACTGAAGCTGCAACTAAGGATTTAGACACCTGGATGGAAAATGATTTTCTATGCAAAAATTATATTCTTAACGGTTTAGCTGATGACTTGTATGATTATTATAACTGTGATAAGTTTGTTAAGAAAATTTGGGAAGCACTTCAAAAGAAATATGACACTGAGGAAGCTGGAACTAAGAAGTATGCTGTCAGTAGATACATCTATTTTTTGTTTTTAAATGTTAACACATTTCATGTATATATATATGGAACATCATTTGGATTGATTGAAATTTTTGAACTACTTCTAAGAAACTCTTTAACATACTTAAAAATTCATTTGAATATCTACATTTAAGCATATAAAATTTATTAATTTCTACATTATAAACGTATGAACAAATTATAGAAAAGTTTATGTACACTTGAAACATAAACCAACATTTGATAAATTTCAACTAAATCTAACATATAACACACATATTTGAAACTTTGTGACATCTAACACATGTTCATATGATATAAATTATAACTTAGAAATAATATATATATAGGCATCAGTTGACACGTAGGACCGACACTATACGCAGGATGTAGCGTCGATTCAACACGTCAACTGACTCAACACGTAGGACGTAGCGTCGGTCCTACATGTCAACTGACACTATCCACGTGTGTAGCATCGGTTGACACGTAGAACTGAAACTACATCCTACATATAACGTTAGTTTAACACGTTAACCGATGCTAAAAACTATATGTTTTAAGTCGTTTCTTTAGCGAACCGACTTTAAATTCATTATAAGTTAGTTTTCTCCAAAAACTGACTTTAAATATCGACTTAAATGCCATATTTTGTAGTAGTGACTCATCTTGCTAGGGAATATCTATTATTTTGTTTAGGGTAGTGATACGTGCTTAAAAAGCACACATATCTTTTGATTTATTGAATTTAAAAGAATAATTAGGTTTTAATATTGAGTTTTAACCTAAGTATTTTATAAATTGTATTTTTAGAATTACGAGATATATTTTATGTATTTTAGGTATTTTAGACTTAAAAGATCAATCAAATCTCACAATCAGGGGCATAATTGTCATACAATGGAAGACCTAAATACAAACATTTATATAAGATACATCAAAGAATGGTTAAAATATTAAATTATCAAAATTAAAGATGCATCGAGGCATGATTAAATATGCACTGTGACACATCGCTCTCGGTTGGAATCACACAGAACTGAAAACAAAGTCGTGTTGCCGTATGAGTCAACGTGCATCACGGCCCGCTAAGACGGATTTGCATTTCAATGCCTGATTTCAAGAATATGTTTATCCAAAAGGTTCCAGATATATGAGACTAAAATTTTAATTATTTTATACCTTTTAACCCCTAATCCTAACTACATTTTAACAACATGTAATTCTTTTAATATAAATATATAACTAGGGTTAATAACAAAAGAAGGTGCAGATTAAATAGATTGTAGACATAGAAATTTATAAAAAATATATAAGTCTCGTTATTCTTTTTTTTATATCTATTATTTTAATTATGATTCTACTTAGTTAATGTATTTATGTGATTGTGAATAACTTTTAAGCCCTAGAATATGATTTTAATTAATAAAATATTGATGATTTTTAGATTCAATCCTTGATTTATGATGTGTTGGATATTATGTTTAAATTTCAAAATTATACATGTATGAATTAGAATAGCTAACTAGATTATTGCATATATATGTTCAAGAACATATTTATCCAAATTATTCTAGGTAATTATATTAACATTTTAATTGTTTTATACCTCTTCACCCATAATCCTAACTACATCTACATGTAATATTTTATTATAAATATATAGTTAGGATTAACAACAAAAGAAGTCATATATTAAATAGATTGTAGACATAGGAATTTATAGAAAATATACAGGTCGATAAAGTAATTAAAGGTTAGAGACAAGATAAAATTCAAATAGTCAATTAAAGAGTTGTAAATCAACCATTGATATTAATCAATAGTTTGTTCTTATTCCTTCTTTTTTTCCTTCTTTGTTAACTATTATTTTAATTATAATTCTACCTAGTTAATTTATTTATGTGATTGTGTAAAACTTCTAAGTCCTAGACTATGATTTAAATTAATAAAATTTTGATGATTTTTATATTCAATCTTTAATTTTTGATATGTTTAACTCTACGTTAAAATTCCAAAACTATGCATGTATGAATTAGAGTATCTAACTAGTTTATTACATATATATATGTTTAATGATATTTTAAGATATTACTATATTATCCTAAGAGTAAATAGATTTTTATTTATTTTTTATTATTATTCGAAGTAATAACTTGTTACTTTGTGACAGTAAAGTTAATGCCTTCGTTAAAGGTTAATAAGAAATGTAATCTTACGAAATCTAGTCATCTCTTCTTTAAAATGTAATACATTAAATGAATTATCTAACAACTATAACTAGGTTGTTTTGATTTACGATAGTATTCTACTTCAATTAAAAAGTAAAAAAATGTGGGTTTGATCTTGTGTCTTAGTGCATAGATTTTTTTTATTTAAAATTAAGAATTTAAGGATAGTTCTAATATTAGTTATAATTTGTGAGGATTGTTCTATAATCACATATTTATCTTAATCTATGTGCTCATATATTTTATTTATTATTTTATGTTTTATTTTTATTTAAAAATAATTTTCAAAGCCTCTTTTATTAATTTATTACCAAGCTAATAATTAGTGATATTTATTATAGAAATCCTCGTGAGTTCGACAACCTTTATTCTGAAATTACTTATTAATTCTAGTTATATAGCTTGATCAAGTATACTTATATATGTATCAAGTTTTTGGTGCCCTTTTTGGGATTGTTTTTAAAATTTAACCACTAAATATTAGTTTATTAAAAAAATTAAAAAATTGGTTTTCTTTTAATTCATTTATTTTATTTAGTTTATTATTATTAGTTTTTTCAAAAAATTAAAATTAATTTTTATTTTTCTATATTAATAGTTTACTAACTTCTTTTCTTTCATTTTTATTTTTATTTATTTTTGTATAGTTTATTTATTATTACTTTTTGTTTGTGTTGTTTAGTAGTAATGTGAACATTATCATGAGGCAATGATGCATTATCATCAAATTATTTTTGTTTATTTATTTTCTTTTATTTTTGTGATTCATCTTCATGTTCTTTCATAACCCTATACCTTAAACTAACGCTATAACTTTGATAAATACTTATTAGTTTAAAGTAGTGTAACCATTCTATATTAGTGTAGAGTGAATTAAAATGTAAGCCTTTGGGGTTTTGATTAAAATTCTTACACATATTATATTTGCATAATTTAGAGACCAAGAAGTTTGTTCTATGAATATCTTGCATAAAATTATCTGGTATGAAGATTATATATTTATAATTAGATGAATGTCAAAAATTTAACCAAAAAAATGAAATTAATGTACGATAAAGAGTAAGATTTAGATCATACATATATTAAACATTATGGACAATCTTTGAAACAAATGTATAATTTAGTTTAGTTGTGAATTTTTTGGGTACTATTACTGAAAACCCTCAGAAGACTGTAACTCATCCATTATGACACCGGTTTAACGGTTTGTTGCATATGATAAATACAATCATGTCCATATATAAAAATGATTTAATTTAGTATTTAATTATTTATTTTCTTTTAAGAACTTTTTTTGAGTGCTTATTTTACTATGAACTAACTATAAGCTAATTGGGGGTTGTGACAGTGTCTAAAAAGCACGCATATATTATGATTTATTAAAATTAAAATAAAGAATTAGGTTTTAATATTACATTTGAATCTAAGTGTTTTATAAATTGTGTTTATGGAATCACATGATATATTTTGATGAATTTTAGATATTTTTAGAATTAAAAGATTTAAATGAAAAAGATCAATCAAATTTCACAACTTGAAGTATAATTTTCATATAATGGAAAAGCTCAATGCAAACATTTATATAAGATATATCAAAGAGGGGTCAAAACATTAAAGTGTTAAAATTATGGGCATGTTGCGGCATGAGTACATGTACACCGCGGCATAACACCCACTATATGACTTTCAACGGAATTAAAATTAAGTTTGTATTGCGGCATGAGTCGACGTGTACCGTGGTTAGAAAACTCGTATTTGCACTCCAATGCCTAATTTCAAGCTTAGTTTTATCCAAAAAGTTTTAGATTCATTAAATTATCATTTTAATTAGTTTGAACTTCTACAACCTTAATCCTAACTACCTTGTAATTACATGCAACAATTTTACTTTAAATATGTAGCTAAGGTTAACAACAAAGCTGCCATAGATTATAAATAAAGATTTTATAGAAAATATGCTTAGGTCTTCAAAGAAAGACAAGAATAGAAGAAATATAGAATTAAAGTAGTAATTAAGGAGTATTTCTTAATTTTCTTCTTAATATTCTATTATTTTAATTATGATTTTGTTTAGCTTATTTATTTGTGTGATTTTGAGCAATTTTTAAGTTCTTGATTATGATTTTAATTAATAAAATATTATGATAATTTTTAGATTCAATCCTTGATTTTTGATGTGTTTGAATCTATATTTAAATGTTATGACTATGCATGTATGAATTAGAATGAGCAACTAGTTTACTGCATGTATATGTTTAATTTTAATCATATGCGAAATTTAGTCATATTCTTTTTAAAACATAATGCAATGAATGAATTATCCAGCAATTATGACCAAGTTCTTTTAATTTAGGATGGATTTACAATAGTATTCTACTTTAATTAAAAAGGAAGAAAATGGGTTTGAAGTCTTGTCTTAATGCATAGATTTTTCAAACTAGAGTTAGAAATTAAATAATAGTTCTAATATTGATTCATGATATAATTAGTTAAATAATATGCTAGTAGTGATGATTATTTCATAATCACATGTTAATTTTAATCTTAGTTCTATGTGTGCCTATGCATCTGACAAGATCGAGCTAAAAGACTCATGTCAAACAAATATTGATTTGTAGATGTAAAACATTTCATAGAACTCTATAAAGTTTGTTGGTTCTAACTTGTAACCAACAAAGAACCATTAAAGCAAATGTTTAGGAATGACCTGTATTTTAATTGTTGTGAAGTATAAATTGAATAGTAGAACACATTTTTATTATTATAACTAGGTATAAGTTGTATGGTAGTTTTCAAGAATGATGGTTATGGGTGATTAGAAAATTGGGATCATTGAAGGAAGAAGTTAGTAAAAGTCTTATTGTGTTCTTGATGTGGTACATATGAACTTGACACATATCAAGTTATTTTATTAGTTTATGGGCACAATTTTGAATATTGGGCACTGTCGTAGAGGAGATGAAATCATGAAATTTAAGGAGTATAGTAAGATGAACCCAACATGACTCAATATTTTTGATACCTAACTCTTTTAGGTATATGATCTTTACTTCTCATGATTCATGCAAAGAAAATGAGCTATATGGTGATATAGGAGTGTAGTGAGAGATCATAATGGAATGTTGGTAGAATGTTTTTATGTTGTTGTTATAAGCAACTTAAGCTTTAGTAACAGATTACTATGCAGATTTTTTTATGGCAATTCAACTTGCTATTAATTTAGAGATTAAACACTTTCAACTTTAATTAGGTTATTCTCAAGTCTTTCAAGGAATTTCCTTAGAGATAGCATCGGTTCATTAAGGAATTGGAACCAAATTGGGTGGCTTCTCCTCCTATTGAAATACAATACTTGCTAGAGAAGGATTTATTACATTACATATAATGCATTACTTGTAACTTAATATGGTTTCAAATTAATGAAATTATCATTCCTTTTTGTTAAAAACAAATTTGTAACTAAAATGTCAATTTTGTTGCATGGAGTATTCTAAGGATTTATTTGTTATTGAAACTACTTCTTCTCTTTCATGTATTTTAACAAAAAAACAAATGATGCTTTAGAAAAATTCCAATGTTATTCCATTTATATATTTAAGATTTTACAAGGATTGAAAAAGCTAAACAATTTTATGCAAAAGATATAACATTATTATCTCTTTGTACTTGAGATATAACAAGATATACTTTAAAAGTCCCTATGCAAAAGACAATGAAATGATCAAGTGTATAATTATATTTACTCTACCTCAAGGCAAAAGGATTAAGAGGCATGATTAAGTCCTCTCTTTCTTCCAACATTTGGATCACTTGATATGAATACGAAGATCTTCACCTCCATCTAAAAGACTATAGATCCATTCTAGGTAATAAATATGACTAACATTATCCTCTGTAATATCAGTATTCTTTCTTCCTCCTACCATTTCAAGCAAAAGCATTCCAAAACTATAAGCATCTTATTTATAAAAAACATGCCCAAAATTTCTAGAGAAAACATTAGGTGCTATGTAACCCATTGTCCCTCTTGCCATGGTCATTGATACTGTACTTTGATCCTTGGAACACAACTTTGACAAACCAAAATCAAAAATTTTTGGAGTGAAGTTTTGGTCTAGCAATACATTATGAGGTTTAATGTCAAAATGAAGTATTCTTTGTTCACTCCATTGGTGAAGATATACTATTCCTTTAGCTATGTCTAAAGTAATATCTTGCAGTTTCTGCCAACCAAGAAAGTCCTTAGAGTCTGGTGAAGATATGTACTACTGCAGAGATCCATTTGGTAAGAACTCATAAACAAGAGCTCTTCTAAATCCATCAGCATAATAACCGACTAAACGAACCACATTGATGTGATGAATTCGACCCATTGTGCCCACTTCATTTATGAAATCTTCTCCATTTCCCTTTGAACTGTTGAGAATTTTCACAGCAACAAAAAGTTCATTAGAGAGCTTTCCTTTGAAAACAGTTCCATAGACTCGTTGCCCTAACTTATCCTTGAATTCGGTTGTGATCCTTTTAATATCAACATATGAATATCTACTTAGCTTGAGAGCCTTGTAATCCTCCAAAAAATTATCTATTCTTAACTGGTTCTGTTTATCAAGTTTGATATAATGGTAAGCACGATAAGCTACAAGAGCTAGTATGATCAATAGATATTCACCTAAACTTGCTCTGGTAGCTACAAACTTTATTAATTCATTTATAAAACAGAATTAAATAATCAAGCTTTTATCTTTGTGAATTTAAATGATATAAACATGACATATATCCTTGTGTAAGAATTCAACAAATTACTAAGAACTCACACATTCTAAACTAGTATTTGGATCCACTCTATCATAAATCACTTACTAAAATTCGTAAAATTTTATATTGGCTCTGTTTCAAATGTAATACACCTTTTAACTAGCTTCATTTCTAATCTTTCTTTTTTTATAACATTGAACATATGCATTTAACAAATCTACTAAAAGCTTAAATTGTTATAAAGTGGGATATTATACTTTTATATGTTTTATGTTATAAAATCATGAGAGATATGTTATAATTTTATATACACTTTAACCTTTTATAACTCAAGAGGATATAAATATAATAAAATAAAAAAAAGTTACCTCTATGATCAGGATTAAAACATTCAATTTCAGTTTTGGTGCCATTCTTCAACCCACATTTTTTTCCGAAAGCTTCACAAGGTGTGCAATTTGGTTTTGACCACTTCAATTGAACAAACTCTTGGTTGTAAATATCAATTGGAACATCTGAAATGCTATACATCTTCTTACAACCCACAAGTGGATAATCACCGATATAATCTTCAGATCTAATTGCATAAATTTGGTAACCAGAATTACTTAGGCAAGAAATACGAACATGTCATGAGATAATAAAAATGGATTGGGTAAAATATATCACTGATTTTTTTATTAATTTAATTATTTTATTATTACTTACTATCATAAATAATTTAAATTGCAAAAGTTTGATCAAATTATTTATTATGTCAATTACGATGCATATACGAGAAAATGACACGACATTAGACACTGTTTTACAATTTTTGCTTTTATTTTAAAAAACAAGTTAAAAAAATCCTAACGTCTGTTGTATAGTACCTCAAAGTATTTTCATAAACATAATAATGCTATTTGTTTAAATAAAAAGCTACTGATATTTTAACAAAAATATTTTATTTAATAATAATAATAAGATATAATTAATATTATAAAAATAATATTTTTTGTATTTTTATTACTGTAATAATAAAAATTATTGTAATAATATCATTATTTAATATAAAATATATTTAAATAGTATTTTTATTCTAAAATAAACTATATAGATTTAATTGAGTATCATAAAATCTTTGACATGGAATTTTATTTTTAACACCTTATACATAGTGTACATGTGATATCTTTTTATAACTTCAAAAATATTTATATTTTGCTGTGATTCATATATTTTTTTCATAACAAGAGCAAAAAAAAAACGTATTAAAATTTTCAAAATATTTCAAATAAATTACAAAGATTATTAAAATAACATGTCAAGTAATATAATCTCAAAATAACGATGAAATTGAAAGAAAAATATCATTAAATTTTTTTATATGAGAAATGAGAAGTTTTATTGTTATAGATTGATTAAAGTTATATATATGAATTGGTTTCACTATATTATAAGTCAATACAAAAATTAAGATGTGTATAAGTGGTAGATTTAGAATTTATATTTAAGAGTAGTATTATATATAAAATAAAAAATAATATTAATTATTTTTAATTAAAAAAAATGTTATATATATCTTATTTTAATAAAAATATATTCAAAATAATAAAAAAGTTATCTATTTCTCTAACTAATTATGTCACATCTTGCACCATAATTTTTACTCTTCAACTTATATTTGTGAAATTACTGACTCAAAATAAATAAATCCCTCTCCTATCCAAATTTAGCCTGAAGCCAAGCAAACTCATCTCCAATGCTCCATTAATTTGGGCTCAATCCACCGACTTAATAGTTCGGCGGTTGGCTCATCCCTACTTGGATTCTGAATCGTACGCATCTAGCTCAGCATATGAAATTCACAAATATCTAATACCGTGTTAAAATCCACAAGAATTATAAACTTTTTAATACTAAAAAATAAACCCAATAGTCAGAGATAATTACACTTCTTATCAACTTTATCATAATATTATATTTAATTAATGTATTATTTTATAAAATAATAAAATATTTATAAAATAAATTTAAATTAAAAAATAATTAATATAAGTTAATTAGAAATTAGTACATAAAATAAAATCTGGTATGAGATGGGGATTTCACCTACATGATTAAAGGCCGAATTCACGAGACAAATTTTCTCAGTGTTTAATATGAAATGCAAAGTACATGTGTGAATATCAAACTAGGTGTGTGGAACGCAACTTTCGTTACAAATTTAATAAAATTTCAAATTGATTTTTAACTTCATTTTAAAAAACATATGTTTTTATGTTATATAAAAAAAACATATACGTGCATTTTTTATCATAAAAAAACATTTTTTATGTTATAATAAAAATAACATATGTGTATAAAATAGAGGGAGATTGATTATGAAATTTTATTTATGAAAGGGTATATAATATTCAATTGAATCTAAAAGTTTTCTTTGTTTTTATACTAAGTTTGTAGACTTAACACAAATTCATTTAGGATCGTGAGAAGAGGAGGTTTGAAGGAGAGTTTTAATCTTTTTTTTACCTAAAATTAAATTTTAATATTTTTTTGGACTAAAATGTATATATATTTTTAAGTTATTACACTAAAGCGTTGACATTAAAAGTTATGTTTATGTCGAAAGTTATCAGATTAAAATCTTATTATTGAAAAATGTAATAAAATTTAGTGCCCTTTTCCCATTCTAAATAGGAGAGTTTTTAAGGTACTTTATTCCTCATTTTAGGTGTTACATTTTTATAAAAAAATACTTTGGACGTTGGTACTTGATACTACCTAATGATATTATTGGCAATGGGTTGTCAACATCAAATTAGGTGGAGCCAAACATCAAAAAGAAGTTAGGATTTAAAGAATATATCCATATAGATAATCATTTATTTAATCAGACGAAATAATGATATGTGAATAGATGACAATTGAGAATGAACAAGTGAATTAGAAATTGGGTGTGATTGTTTCCAATGTTACTCCAATGAGAATTAATAAAACAAATCTTATTTTACATTGTACTCTTATAATTCATCAAAACTTATAAATCTTTTGATCAAATTCAACATAATTTGGACTTAAACACATCTGTTATATATAACTAGACTACCGATATAAATAAAACTTTGAAGGAACTTAAGGAAGTCAATATCGAGCTGTTGAGATAAGGATATTAGTCCTTAATTTAAGGAATAAAATAATTACAGTAATTCAAAAATTAAAACAAAGAGCTTAATTCAAGGAATAAAACAAAGAGCTTAATTCAAGGAATAAAACAAAGAGCTTAATTCAAGGAGTAAAACAAGGAATCATTAATTCAAGTAATAAAACAAGGAATCATTAATTCAAGTAATAAAACAAGGAATCCTTAATTTAAAGAATAATTAAATGAGTAAAATTTTCTTATATATAGCTGATGAGCGAAAACCGTCATCGTCGATTCTTGCCAATATTTTGGTTTTATATTTATAAAAATCTCGCAAATGCACGAATCATTTCGAAGAAAATGATAAGTATACTCCTAAGGTCGATCTAAGGAAGGAATGTGTGTGGTTTTTAATTTATTATTCAAACTTTTAAAAACGAAATTAAATCCTAAACATCCTGTCACGATATTTTGGGTTTTGTGTTTTTAATCTACTTACATAAAAATAAACATAGATTCAATAAACATTTATGCAAATTTTATCATTTATAATGGTGGAGTATTTATGGATATAATAACTAAGTAATTATGCTTGCTCATATTATTTAGGTTATTAAATATATGAATTGATATTTATTGATTCTCCTTTTTTTATATGAATACCACCTTTGGTGGGGTTAGATATTCTTTGTTAACTAAACAAATCAATTAACACCTATGGTTGGGGTTTATAACTAATTTGGTTAATTAAATTAATTCCTTTTTCTAAGAAATTGAAAATGAATCATTTAAATGCCACCTTTGGTGGGGTTAGACAGTTTAAACTTTATTCAAGGTGTCCAAATTAAACCTAAGAATTTAGTTATCCGAGTACTAACTTTCAAGTTTTAAAACCACTACTGAAAACATGTTGTCAATACATTTTCAGATAATAATTCTTATAAAATTTTTTGAAAAAGAGCTTCACTATAACTACCGGGTGATTGTACCAACAAATAAAAGAGTACTACTCTAAATCAGACCGGATAACTAAACCTTAAAATCTAATTTCAGGTTTAAGTTTGTAATGAAAAATAATATATTTCTCTCTAACATTCTTAATATAAAATCTTGAATAAAAATAAAATCAATTCATTTTAGAGATTTTCACCTATTTAATATTTCGCAAGCATAACAACGTTATTATTACATCATGATTATAAACAGCCAGCACAGTTAAATTTAATCACAGACAAATTAAATATAACATGTAAGAATAAAGCATAAAAAAATAACTGTAAAGCAAATAAAATCCTTACAGAACTTCGATGCTATTCCCGTTGCTGGAAAACCTCCAAGCGGAATTTGCACTCCCATTTATTGAATCAAAAAGCTAATAAATTACAAAAAACATAACTATTTCTTCCCAAAAAGGGAAAAACTCTAAAACTAAGAGAAATTAACTAAAAAACTAAAAAAACTAAAAATCTAAGAAAATAGAGAAAGAAAAAGAGAAGAGAATGTGTTTTGAGGTGTGTTTAGAAGTGAAGAGAAGGGGGGTATTTATAGGTGAGGATGGGGAGAAAAAGTGAGTGAAAAAATGTTAAAAAATTTTGAAAACGCGGAGTGGTAATTGCTGATGTCATGGGGGCGGTTGCGCGCGAAAATGGGGCGAAATGGCAGCGGTACGCACGGAGGGCAGCTGGGGTGCGCATAGGCGCGTGTAGAACTGGAGCAAGGCACGCGCGGTCATGCGAGGGAGAGGGAAGCTGCACGTGCGGGACTGGGCACTGGCGCGCGTGGGGCTCGGCGTGGCTGGGCGGCGCGATTTTCTCCTTTTTGACATTTTTGACCTTTTTGATCCATTTTGTCCAATTTTTCCATATTTTTTTACCTTTCCCCATTTATTTATTAATATATTTGTGATGTATTGCTTCCAGTATTCCTCTTTGAGTCTTTAAGTTACGTTTTTAAGCGAAAATACCTGAAAAACAATAAAAATACCCGTGATTCCGAAAAAGACAAATTTATATAAATATATGATAAAACATATAAATATATATATTTTTAATCAATTAATGTGCATAAAATCATGGTAATTTTAGTGCTTTTTGAGAACTTATCAATAGCTATACAATTATAATGAAAACATGAAGAAAATAATACAAACTAGAGAGTTCTTTTGTGTAGAGTTATTTCTTATTTTTTCAACATTTTATCAAAGCAGGAAAATTAACTTGCTTTTGTTTTATTATTATCTTAGCATCTTAAATCTTTGCAATGGCTGAAGACAAGCCGTTGGGATCAGAAGCTGAAAGTTCATTGGTGCTTTCCTTCATGAATATGCATGAGGTTGATGTCAACCCAAATCAAAGATGAAGCTTAGTCTTATTGAATGAATTTAATTACTTATCTTGGTCAAGAGTAATATCTCTAGCTCTAGGTGGAAGGTCCAAGTTGGGGTTCATAAATGGAAGCATCGAAGCACCTGATGTTTCCTCACCAACCTATGAATCCTAGCTTAGTAAGGATGAACTGGTTATGTCATGGCTCCTAAATTCCATGAAACGTAAATTAGCTGAAATACTCAGTTACTTTGAATCAATATACCAACTATGGGAGACGGTCAAGGAAATGTATGGCAGTCAAAACAATGTTGCATGAGTTGGAAATATATCGTCCGCATACAACCGATGTAGCTGCTACGAAAGAGAGTGGAAGAAGATAAGATATTTCAACTTCTATCCAGTCTCGATTCAACATATAAAGATATACGATGCCACATACTCATGAATATTGAACTTCCTTCCTTCCTTCACCAGTGTATGTGCTACAATTCAACGTGAAGAAGTAAGGAGGAAAGTCATGAATAATGATACAATGGCTAGTGCACCTGAGGCAAAAGCCTATCTAACCAACGAGAGGAAGTACAAAGGGAAGCATCCAAACTTGAAGTGTCAACACTGCAACTATACGGGTCATGTTAAGGACATATGTTGGATTCTACATCCAAAATTAAAACCTGATTTTATAAAGGATAAAGGGTTTATAGAAAGTGAATCGTACTACACACCGTGCAAATCATGTTTTGCCTCTACCTCTAAAGGGTTTGATCCATTCAAGAACTTCACAGCGAATCTAGCTGAACTCATGAATGAGTTTATGCTGTATCATCAAAGCAAGATAGGAGGAGCTAGAATTGACTGTGTAGATAGCATAGAAGAAGGAAAGTCGACAGCATTTCTAGGTACGTTTGCGGGTTTCTTGGCAGATACAAAACTCATACCACAAGAGGACATGCAAGGTATCATAAAAGCCTTTAAAAATTCTCTTAAAATAAATATGTTGCATGATTTTTGGGTTGTAGATTTAGGTGCCACATATTATATGACAAACCATGTGTCAAATTCTCATAAGTTTGAAAAATTAGAAAATCCTTCTCAAGTTTCAATTGCAAATGGTGAGAATGTACAGGTTTTAGGAAAGGAAAAAATAAAATTAATGTCAGATGAAATCAAGTCGGCGGTTTTATATGTACCTTCCTTTCCCTTCCAACTTCTGTCTGTAAGAAAAATCACAAATACCTTGAATTGCTTGATGAGTGCTCAAAAAGCACTAAAATAACCATGATTTTATGCACATTACTTGATTAAAAATATATATATTTATATGTTTTATCATATATTTATATAAATTTGTCTTTTTCGGAATCACGGGTATTTTGGCTTAAAAATGCAACTTAAAGACTCAAAGAGGAATACTGGAAGAAATACATCACAAATATATTAATAAATAAATGGGGAAAAGTCAACAAATATGGAAAAATTGGACAAAATGTGTCAAAAAGGTCAAAAAGGAGAAAATCGCGCCGCCGCGCCCCAAGCTGGTACTCTTCATCTGCGCAGAACTGCGCGCGTGGCTACTGTTCATCCGCACAGAACTGCGCGCGTGGCTACTGTTCATCCGCACAGAACTGCGCGCGTCTACTGTTCATCCACGCAGAACTGCGCGCAGCTACTGTTATCCGTGCAGAACTGCGCGCGGCTACTGTTATCCGCGCAGAACTGCGCGCGCGACTACTGTTCATCCACACAAAACTGCGCGCGTGGCTACTGTGACGCCCATTTCGCCCCATTTTTACGTGCAGCCACCCCACGTCATGCTGACGTCATCAAATGATGTCAGCAATCACTAATCCACGTTTTTACATTTTTTCTCTCCATCCTCACCTATAAATACCCCCCTTCCCTTCACTTCAAAACACACTTCTCTTTTCTTTCTTTCTCTCTTTTCTTAGATTTTTTGTTTTCTTTAGTTTTTCTTAGTTTTTCTTAGTTTTTAGCTTTTCTTAGTTAATTTCTCTTAGTTTTAGAGTTCTTCCCTTTTTGGGAAGAACTAGTTATGTTTATGTAATTTTTTAGCTTTTTGATTCAATAAATGGGAGTGCAAATTCCGCTTGAAGGTTTTCCAGCAACGGGAATAGCGTCGAAGTTCTGTAAGGATTTTATTTTCTTTATAGTTATTTTTTATGCTTTATTCTTACATGTTATATTTAATTTGTCTGTGATTAAATTTAACTGTGCTGGTTGTTTATAAACATGATGTAATAATAACGTTGTTATGCTTGCGAAATATTAAATAGGTAAAAATCTCTAAAATGAATTGATTTTGTTTTTATTCAAGATTTTTTCTTAATGAGTTTGATTTATGCATGAAAATAATTTTTATATATGATATCTTTATAATTTATACATTCGATTCCTTTCATGAGATCAATGTTAAAATAACACTTTGAGCCTTTATTCTTTATACATATGCGAACATATTAGTTCATTTCTATACATCAAATCTTTCGCATATAAATTAGTATGAGTGTTTGAACCCATAGGATTCAGTGTTTTGAGAGTATTGACTTGTGAGGAATAGAGTTGAAGCGAATTCTCATTCATGACACTGAAATTGGGTAAAATTAAATTGATACATTTTTTATAGGAAATATGAAAATGATTTTCGACTAATTATTATAATAAATCATGATTGTTTAAAGAGATTAAAATAACTTATGCTTGAGATTTTAATTATGATCTTAAAGAAGATAAAAAAAGTATGAGACATTTTTGTGATATGTTGTTTTCTTTTATTCTTAATTTTTTTTTTGTAATTTTAGTTTTTGATTTGATTATTTTTATTGTTTCTTTTGATTTTAGTTCAATATTTGTGGGTATCATTACTGAAAACCCTCACGAGACTCAAACTCGTCCACTAGGGAAACCTAGGGGTTTAAAGGCTTGTTGCATAGGGTAAATGCAACCGTTTCAATCCACGAAAGTGATTTAGGATAGTTTAATTTTTAGTTTTTATCGCTTCTCTTGCTAAGGGACTAGCAAGAAGCTGGTTGGGGGTTGTGATGAGTGCTCAAAAATCACTAAAATAACCATGATTTTATGCACATTAATTGATTAAAAATATATATATTTATATGTTTTATCATATATTTATATAAATTTGTCTTTTTCGGAATCACGGGTATTTTTATTGTTTTTCAGGTATTTTGGCTTAAAATGCAACTTAAAGACTCAAAGAGAAATACTGGAAGAAATACATCACAAATATATTAATAAATAAATGGTAAAAAGTTAACAAATATGGAAAAATTGGACAAAATGGGTCAAAAAGGTCAAAAAGGAGAAAATCGCGCCGCTGCACCGCCCAGCCGCCGCGCCCAGCTCCGCCCCAAGCTGCGCGCGCGGGTACTGTTCATCCGCGCAGAACATACGCGCAGAACTGCACGTGCGGGTACTGTTCATCCGCGTAGAACTACGCGCGCGGGTACTGTTCATCCGCGCGCGCCGACGCTCGTTTCGCCCCATTTTTCACGTGCAGCCACCCCCATGACGTCATGCTGACGTCATCAATGACCTCACCATTTCCATTACGCGTTTTTACATTTTTTTAACATTTTTTTACTCATTTTTTCTCTCTATCCTCACCTATAAATACCCCTCTTCCCTTCACTTCAAAACACACCTTCAACACCTCCAAATACATTCTTTTCTCTCTTTTCTTAGATTTTTTAGGTTTTCTTTAGGTTTTCTTAGTTTTTCTTATGTTTTCTTAGTTTTTAGCTTTTCTTAGTTAATTTCTCTTAGTTTTAGAGTTCTTCCCTTTTTGGGAAGAACTAGTTATGTTTATGTAATTTTTTAGCTTTTTGATTCAATAAATGGGAGTGCAAATTCCGCTTGGAGTTTTTCCGGCAACGGGAATAGCGTCGAATTTCTGTAAGGATTTTATTTTCTTTACAGTTATTTTTTATGCTTTATTCTTACATGTTATATTTAATTTGTCTGTGATTAAATTTAACTGTGCTGGCTATTAATAAACATGATGTAATAATAACGTTGTTATGCTTGTGAAATATTAAATAGGTAAAAATCTCTAAAATGAATTGATTTTATTTTTATTCATGATTTTATATTAAGAATGTTAGGGAGAAATATATTATTTTTCATTACAAACTTAAACCTGAAAATTAGATTTTAAGGTTTAGTTATCCGGTCTGATTTAGAGTAGTGCTCTTTTATTTGATTGTACAATCGCCCGGTAGTTAGAGTGAAGCTCTATTTCAAAAGTTTTTATAAGAATTATTATATGAAAATGTATTGACGACATGTTTTCGGTAGTGGTTTTAAAACTTGAAAGTTAGTACTCGGATAACTAAATTCTTAGGTTTAATTTGGACACCTTGAATAAAGTTTAAACTGTCTAACCCCACCAAAGGTAGCATTTAAATGGTTCATTTTCAATCTCTTAAAAAAAGGAATTAATTTAATTAAGCATATTAGTTATCAACCCCACTCATAGGTGTTAATTGATTTGTTTAGTTAACAAAGAATATCTAACCCCACCAAAGGTGGTATTCATACAAAAAAGGGAGAATCAATAAATATCAATTCATATCTTTAATAACCTAGATAATATGAGCAAGCATAATTAACTTAGTTATTATATCCATAAATACTCCACCATTATAAAAGATAAAATTTGTATAAATGTTTATTGAATCTATGTTTATTTTTATGTAAGTAGATTAAAAACACAAAAACCTCAAAATATCGTGAGAGGATGTTTAGGATTTAATTTCGTTTTTAGAAGTTTGAATAATAAATTAAAAACCACACACACTCCTTCCTTAGATCGACCTTGGGAGTATACTTATCATTTTCTACGAAATGATTCGTGCACTTGCGAGAGTTTTATAAATATTAAAACCAAAGTATTGGCAAGAATCGACGATGTCGGTTTTCGCTCATCAAGTTTTTGGATATAAGTTATTACCAGCGACTAGTTGGTAAGTTGATCTACCTAACAATCACCAGACTTGACATCATATATTTTGTAAGTATTGTGAGCCAATTCATGCACTCCCCGACACTTGAGCATTTGACCCTTGTTAAAAAGATCTTACGCTACTTAAAAGGATCAGTAGGTCATGGTATCATCATGAAGAAGAATGAAAACACACAAATCATGGGGTATTATGATGCTGATTGGGTAGGGAATGCAATTGATCGCAAGTTCACCACTGGCTACTGTACATTTGTCAGTGGAAACTTGGTCACATGGAAGAGCGAGAAGCAAACTGTCATCGCCAGATCAAGTGCCGAAGTTGAGTATCGTGCAATGGCTTCAATTGTGTGTGTGTTGATGTGGCTTAAAAGTCTTCTGTGTGATTTAGGTGTTCCTACAACTCTTCCTATGTTCTTATTTTGTGACAATCAGGCAGCCATGCATATAGTCAAACCCAGTGTTTCACGAGAGGACGAAACACATTGAAGTTGATTGTCATTACATTCTTGAATAAGTTCAATCATAGGTGATTCAAACATATTATACAAGAAGCTTCGACCAACTGGCTGACATCTTCACTAAGCCTTTGGCTTCTCATCAGTTTCAATGACTTTTGTCCAAGCTTGGATCCATAAACCTTCTGGATCCAACTTGAGGGGGAGTATTGGATATTAGTCCGTAATTCAAGGAATAAAATAAGGATCTTAATTCAAGGAATAAAATAAGAAGCTTAATTCAAGGAATAAAATAAGAAGCTTAATTCAAGGAATAAAATAAGGAGCTTAATTCAAGGAATAAAACAAGGAGCTTAATTCAAGGAATAAAACAAGCAGCTTAATTCAAGGAGTAAAACAAGGAATCCTTAATTCAAGGAGTAAATCAAGGAATGATTAATTTAAAGAGTAATTGAAGGAGTAAAATTTCCTTATATATAGCTATACAATTGTAATGAAAACATGAAGAAAATAATAGAAACTGATGAGTGCTTAAAAAGCACTAAAATAACCATGATTTTATGCACATTAATTGATTAAAATTATATATATTTATATGTTTTATCATATATTTATATAAATTTGTCTTTTTCGGAATCACGGGTATTTTTATTGTTTTTCAGGTATTTTGGCTTAAAAACGCAACTTAAAGACTCAAAGAGGAATATTGGAAGCAATACATCACAAATATATTAATAAATAAATGTGGAAAGGTCAACAAATATGGAAAAATTGGACAAAATGGGTCAAAAAGGTCAAAAATGTCAAAAAGGAGAAAATCGCGCCCAGTTGCCCAGCCGCGCGCCCAGTGCCCAGCCCCAGCGCCCACGCCCGCGCGCCCCAGTGCCCCAATCCGCGTGCGCCCCAGCGCGCCAGCGCCCCAATCCGCACGCGCCCCAATCCGCACGCGCCCCAGCGCGCGGGCACTGTTCACGCGCGCCGAGCTGCGCGTAGCGATAGCCCCCCGCGCGTGCCCAGCAGCCCCTTCTACGCGCGCCGATGCCTTTTCGCCCCATTTTTCACGTGGAGCCGCCCCCATGACGTCATTAATGACCTCAGCATTTCCATTACGCGTTTTTACATTTTTTTACTCATTTTTTCTCTCCATCCTCACCTATAAATACCCTCCTTCCCTTCACTTCAAAACACACCTTCAAAATACACTTCTCTCTTCTTTCTTTCTCTCATTTCTTAGTTTTTGAGTTTTTCTTAGTTTCTAAGCTTTTCTTAGTTTTTCTCTTAGTTTTTAGTTCAATTTTCTTAGTTTTAGAGTTCTTCTCTTTTTGAGAAGAACTTGTAATGTTTTTGTAATAATTTAGCTTTTTGATTCAATAAATGGGAGTGCAAATTCCGCTTGGAGGTTTTCCAGCTACGGGAATAGCGTCGAAGTTCTGTAAGGATTTTATTTTCTTTACAGTTATTTTTTATGCTTTATTCTTACATGTTATATTTAATTTGTCTGTGATTAAATTTAACTGTGCTGGCTGTTTATAATCATGATGTAATAATAACTTTGTTATGCTTGCGAAATATTAAATAGGTAAAAATTTCTAAAATGAATTAATTTTATTTTTATTCAAGATTTTATATTAAGAATGTTAGAGAGAAATATATTATTTTTCATTACAAACTTAAATCTGAAAATTAGATTTTAAGGTTTAGTTATCCAGTCTAATTTAGAGTAGTGCTCTTTTATTTGTTGGTACAATCGCCCGGTAGATAGAGTGAAACTCTATTTCAAAAGTTTTTATAAGAATTATTATGTGAAAATGTATTGACAACATGTTTTCAATAGTGGTTTTAAAACTTGAAAGTTAGTACTCAGATAATTAAATTCTTATGTTTAATTTGGACACCTTGAATAAAGTTTAAACTGTCTAACCCCACCAAAGGTGGCATTTAAATGGTTCATTTTCAATCTCTTAGAAAAAGGAATTAATTTAATTAACTAAATTAGTTATCAACCCCACCCATAGGTGTTAATTGATTTGTTTAGTTAACAAAGAATATCTAACCCTACCAAAGGTGGTATTTATATAAAAAAGAGAGAATCAATAAAATATCAATTTATATCTTTAATAACCTAGATAAAATGAGCAAGCATAATTAATTTAGTTATTATATCCATAAATACTCTACTAATATAAATGATAAAATTTGCATAAATATTTATTGAATCTGTATCTATGTTTAGTTTTAGATAAATATTTATTGAATTTGTATCTATGTTTATTTTTATGTTATTAGATTATATTTATTAATCTGTATATATGTTTATTTATATGTTATTAGATTAGGAACACAAAAACCAAACTATCGTGACAGGATGTTTAGGATTTAATTTCGTTTTTAAAAGTTTGAATAATAAATTAAAAACCACATACATTCTTTCCTTAGATCGACCTTGGGAGTATACTTATCATTTTCTTCGAAATGATTCGTGCACTTGCGAGAGTTTTATAAATATTAAAACCAAAGTATTGGCAAGAATCGACGATATCGGTTTTCGCTTATCAAGTTTTTGGTGTCGTTGTCGGGGAAAGAATAGCGTTTTTAAATTATTTATCAAAATTTTAAAAACATTTTTGTGCTGTAAATAATTGTGATTTTTTTTATAAAAAAAATAATAATCAAATTTCAAAATTCATAAAAAATAAATAAAAATAAAATAAAAAAAAATAAAATTTTATTTAGTAAAAATAATTTAGAAATTTGAAATTTGAATAAAAAATTTTACCGTTCATGAATAGTAAAAAAAAATTAAAAGGAGGTATGAACTGAATTGACTAAACAAGTGCAATTTCTCACTACCCACCAAATTTCAAATCAAGAGGTATGTGAAGTGTGTTGTTCAATTGGGCATGGTACTCATTATTGTTCAAATACATGTGATTCTAGTGTCGATGCCATAGAGGAAGTCCAATCTTTTCAAAGGTATCATCCAAACACCTATAATCACCCAGCCTACACCCAATATCCAACACTAAGGTCGGATAACAACCACCCTTACCCACCAAGCCAATCTTTTAAGCCAACCTTAGAAGATAGCTTGAATGCTTTTATTCAAGTTAGTTGTGACAACCAATTGATGACTAATCAAAGGTTGAACACCATGGAGGCTTCGGTTAAAAGAATTGAATCTAAAGTTGGGCAACTGGCTGAACAAATGCAAAAGAAAGAACCAGGAAAGTTGCCCAGTCAACCAGAACAAGCAAAGGATGTAAGAACCCTTCGAAGTGGTAAGGTAATCAATACCAGTTTACATGAAATATCTAACAATCTATCTTATAGTTCAGGTAACAAAGAAGGTGATATTCTAATCTCGCAAAAAGGAGAAACAAGTGTTAAACTTAACAAGCCTTCTGAAAAGCTCATTGGGGGGGTCATCTGACATCCCCAAAATTCAAAAGACAACAGAACCACACCAGATGCAAGTACCTTTTCCACACCGGTTAAAAGAATCCAAACAAGATAAGAAATTCTATGATCTTTTTAATATGCTCTCTAAAGTAAATATCAATTTACCATTATTAGAAGTGATCATGAATGTGCCCTCATATGCCAAGTTTTTCAAAGAGTTGCACACTAAGAAAAGGAGGTATGAACTGAATGAACGAGTAGTAGTATCAGAAATTTCTAGCGCTGTACTTCAGCACAAACTACCCCTAAGTTGAAAGACCATGGAAGTTTTATTATAAACATAACTATGGGGGATAGGAAGGTTGCTAAAGCAATGCTTGATTTAGGTGCTAGTATAAATTTGATGCCCTACTCTATATTCTTACAGCTCAATCTAGGGGATTTAAAACCCACAACTATGTCCCTTCAACTTGTAGATAGATCTCTTAAATATCCAGAGGGAATAGTTGAGGATGTGTTGGTACAGGTAGACAAACTGATAATACCTGTTGACTTTGTGGTTCTGGATATGCAAGAAAATGCAGCATTGGACAGAGAGCACACAATATTGCTTGGTAGACCATTTATGGCAACTACTAAAACTATTATTGATGTCCAAGATGGAAATTTGACAATGACAGTCTTAGGAGAGACTATTCATTTTAAAGTTTTTGATTCATCACCTTTTCCTTCTATTTCTGCCATCGATGAAATATTCGATGTTGACCCTTTGGATAATCTTGTCCAAAGCACCTTTTTCCAAACCAGAATAGAAGACAAGCTTGAAACTGTTCTTACACTTGAAGAAGTTGAAGAAGATTTAGATGAGGAAATTAAGGGGTACCTTGAACAACTAGACAATGATGAAGTAATGACAAAATCTAGTACACTTTTAAATCTACCCAGTTCTTCATCTAGTAAAGAGGCCAATCCACCTGAACTTGAACTCAAAGACTTACCTGAGCACTTAAAATATGTGTTTTTGGGAGAAGGAGAAACTTATCCAGTGATAATTTCTTCAACCTTGACCAAACCACAAGAAAAGGAACTCATCAAAGTGCTTAAACAGTTTAAGAAATCTATAGATTGGAGTATAGGGGATATAAGAGGCATTAGTCCAACAATGTGTATGCACAAGATCAACTTGGAGGATGGTGCTAAACCTGTACGAGAGGCCCAAAGAAGACTAAACCCAAATATGCAAGAGGTAGTTAAAAAAGAAATTCTTAAATTATTAGAAGAATGGATTATCTATCCTATTGCGGATAGTAAGTGGGTTAGTCCAGTGCATGTGGTACCAAAGAAATCTGGGATAACAGTTGTTAAAAATGACAAAAGTGAATTAGTGCCCACTATAATAATCACTGGATGGAGAATGTGTATAGATTTTAGGAAACTAAATTTATATACGAAAAAGGATCACTTTCCTCTTCCATTCATTGATCAAATGTTGGAAAGATTAGCTGGGCACGAATTTTACTGTTTTTTGGATGGATTGTCTGGATATTATCAAGTACCCATAGCACCAGAAGATCAGGAAAAGACCACATTTACATGTCCTTTTGGGACATTTGCTTTTCGCAGAATGCCATTTGGATTATGCAATGCCCCTGCCACTTTCCAGAGATGCATGATATCTATTTTCTCGGACATGGTGGAAAAATTCATTGAGATTTTCATGGACGATTTCTCTGTCTTTGGGAACTCATTTGATGATTGCTTACATAAATTGACTTTGGTTTTAGAAAGATGCATTGAATGCAATCTCACCCTTAGTTGGGAGAAAAGTCATTTTATGGTTCAACAAGGGATAGTTTTAGGACATATAATTTCAAACAAGGGTATTGAAGTTGATAAGGCAAAAGTTGAATTGATATCCAAACTACCTCCCCCTACATCTGTGAAGGGGATAAGAAGCTTCTTAGGACATGCAGGATTTTACAGACGATTTATTAAAGATTTCTCTAAAATAAGTCGTCCCTTATGTAACTTGCTATCCAAAGATGCTTATTTTGATTTCAACAATGACTGCCTTATTTCCTTTAATACCTTGAAAGATAAACTAACATCTACCCCTGTTATTATGGCACCAAACTGGTCTTTACCTTTCGAAATAATATGTGACGCTTCTGATTATGCTATAGGAGCAGTCCTGGGACAAAGAGTGGATAAGCGTTTGCATGTCATCTACTATGCTAGCAAAACACTCAATGATGCCCAAATGAATTATACCACCACTGAAAAGGAATTCTTGGCTATAGTGTTTTCTTTAGACAAATTTTGGTCTTATTTAGTAGGATCTAAAGTGATTGTGCATTCTGATCATGCTGCTTTAAGATACCTATTAAGTAAACCAAATGCCAAGCCAAGATTAATCAGGTGGGTATTACTCTTACAAGAATTTGACCTAGAAATCAAGGATAAGAAAGGCAGTGAAAACTTAGTAGCTGACCATTTGTCTAGGTTGATTTCTGACTTCAATTCTCTTAAAGATGAGAGTAATGGAGATATAGTTGAAACCTTTCCTAATGAACAGTTATTTTTCATAGGTCCAAACCCATGGTATGCTGATATTGTAAACTATCTCGCCACTGGTGTTTTGCGACCTAACACTTCAAATCAGGACAAGAAAAGGTTTTTTAAAACTATTAAGGACTATTTCTGGGATGACCCTTATTTATACAAGATTGGTCAAGATCAAGTCATCCGGAGATGTGTACCTGAAGAAGAACATAAGAGCATTCTAACTTTTTGTCATGAACTTCATTGTAGGGGTCATTTTGGTGGTGAAAAGACAGCCCGTAAGGTATTACAGTCTGGATTCTTTTGGCCCACTCTTTTTAAAGATGCTCATATGTTTTGTGCACAATGTGATAGATGTCAAAGAACAGGAAACATAAGCAAAAGAGATGAAATGCCTTTGACATCTAATTTAGTTGTTGAACTCTTTGATGTATGGGGGATTGACTTTATGGGTCCTTTTCCCCCATCTAATGGTTTTCAATACATTTTGGTTGCTGTGGATTATGTATCCAAGTGGGTAGAAGCTATCCCCACCAAAACCAATGATGCTAATGTTGTTGTGAAATTCTTGAAAGATTTAATATTCAGCAGGTTCGGAACGCCTAGAGCTATAATAAGTGATGGAGGTAGCCATTTTTGTAACAAACTCTTTGATGGAGTACTAAACAAGTACAACATCACACATAAAGTAGCTACTCCATATCATCCTCAAACTTCCGGTTTAGTGGAAGTAAGTAATAGGCAAATTAAGGGAATATTGGAACGCATTGTGCGTCCTTCAAGGAAGGATTGGGCATTTAAGTTAAACGATGCCTTATGGGCATACCACACCGCTTACAAAACACCTATTGGGATGAGCCCTTACCGGTTAATCTTTGGGAAAGCGTGCCACCTTCCAGTTGAACTTGAACACAAGGCTTACTGGGCAATTAAAGAGTTAAACATGGATTTAGATAAAGCAGGTGAAAAACTATTACTCCAGCTTCATGAGTTGGAAGAAATTAGGAATGAAGCCTATGAGAATGCCAAATTATACAAAGAGCGTACTAAGCGCTATTATGACAAGAGGCTAGTTCCTAAGACTCTTCACCCTGGAATGAAAGTTCTTTTATTTAACTATCGTTTGAGATTTTTTGCAGGAAAGCTGAGATCAAGATGGGATGGACCATTCAAAATAGTTCAGGTATTTGAACATGGAGTAGTAGAACTATTGGACTCTAAGACACAAAAAACGTTCAAAGTCAATGGCCATCGTGTCAAGCCTTATTTAGAAGAACCAAACAACATTGCTGAAATGGATTGCATTTGGCTGAGTAACCCTTAGCACCAAAAAGATACGTCTTGCTAAGACGTTAAACTAAGCGCTGGATGGGAGGCAACCCATCATTTTAGGTAATGTTTTTTTTATTTGTTTTATTTACTTAATTTTATTGTTTATTTTAGTTTAATTATATGTGCATAATTTTTAAAATTGTAAAAACTAAAAATATTTGTTGAGATGTTAGAAGTTCACAGCGATCTGTCTGTATATACTTTAATGATGAATATGATGGATGCACCTGCATTTCTTCATTACTACTTACACATTCTCAAGAAATAGGTAATCTTTCTCCTCTTTTCTCTTTATCTTTAATTTGCAGTTGTTACATTGAGGACAATGTAAGTTCTAGGTTGGGGGTGGTGAAAAGTTACCATGCTTAATAAAAAATAAAAAAATAAAAAAACAATAAAAATAAAAAATAAAAAAAATTCTCACAAAAAATTATCATTTATTTAAGTCAAATTTAAGTAAATAGTTAAGTCTTTGGTACTGTTAGATTAATTTTTGAAAACATATCATGAAATATTTTGTAATTATTTTTGATAATTAGTTAGTTTTTGTCATAACTAGTATTTCTTGATAAAATGTGGAAATTATATTAAACCCAAAATCGCTGTTTATGAATTTTTTTAGTGGAGACTACCCTTGTGAGATATAATTTGAGCCTAATTTCTTTTATTCAGAGTGAAATATATATTTTTTCTACTCCAAACACATTTCTTATTTATTCAAATATTTAGATGATCTCTATAGGTATTAGTATTGAATGTATGAATTTTTTCTCATCTTAATAGAGTATCATATATTTTTTTTATTATTTTTGTTTAGATTAAATGATTTGAGTAGAAATTGATAGTATATGCTTATATCTCATTCATGCATGACTGCTACAAAAAACAAAAAGACATATATGGGGTTACCTAAACCAAGATCAAACAGAAAAGCCACAAAAATTAATCACTCACCAAAATCCTAAAAAATGTACAATCTGTACATGGATTGACTCTCTAAAAAATACATATATTGAAAAATATCTACAAAAAAAAAATAGAGAGATCAAAAAAATATAGTATCATCTACATACTATGACCCACATTGCCTACAAAGTTGTGAGTAAAGGCTAATTACAAAAGAAAGATATAAGAAGTAATTCCCTAAAATGTCATTGCAATTTCTTCATTTGTAAAAAGCATTTATCTTGAAATTCTTTCTTAATGAGTTTGATTTATGCATGAAAATAATTTTTATATATGATATGTTTATAATTTATATATTCGATTCCTTTCATGAGATCAATGTTAAAATAACACTTTGAGCCTTTATTCTTTATACATATGCGAACATATTAGTTCATTTCTATACATCAACTCTTTCGCATATAAATTAGTATGAGTGTCTGAACCCATAGGATTCAGTTTTTTGAGAGTATTGACTTGTGAGGAATAGAGTCGAAGCGAATTCTGATTCATGACACTGAAATTGGGTAAAATTAAATTGATACATTTTTGATAGGAAATATGAAAATGATTTTCGACTAATTATTATAATAAATCATTATTGTTTAAAGAGATTAAAATAACTTATGCTTGAGATTTTAATTATGATCTTAAAGGAGATAAAAAAAAGTATGAGACATTTTTGTGATATGTTGTTTTCTTTTATTCTTAATTTTTTTTTGTAATTTTAGATTTTGATTTGATTATTTTTATTGTTTCTTTTGATTTTAGTTCAATATTTGTGGGTATCATTACTGAAAACCCTCACGAGACTCAAACTCCTCCACTAGGGCAACCTAGGGGTTTAAAGGCTTGTTGCATAGGCTAAATGCAACCGTTTCAATCCACGAAAGTGATTTAGGATAGTTTAATTTTTAGTTTTTATCGCTTCTCTTGCTAAGGGACTAGCAAGAAGCTGGTTGGGGGTTGTGATGAGTGCTCAAAAATCACTAAAATAACCATGATTTTATGCACATTAATTGATTAAAAATATATATATTTATATGTTTTATCATATATTTATATAAATTTGTCTTTTTCGGAATCACGGGTATTTTTATTGTTTTTCAAGTATTTTGGTTTAAAAACGCAACTTAAAGACTCAAAGAGGAATATTGGAAGCAATACATCACAAATATATTAATAAATAAATGTGGAAAGGTCAACAAATATGGAAAAATTGGACAAAATGGGTCAAAAAGGTCAAAAAGGAGAAAATCGCGCCCAGCTGCCCAGCCGCGCGCGCCCCAGCGCCCCAATCCACGCACGCCCCAGCGCGCTGGCATTGTTCACGCGCGCCGAGCTGCGCGCAGCGACAGCCCCCCGCGCGCGTCCAACAGCCCCTTCTGCGCGCGCCGACGCCTTTTCGCCCCATGTTTCACGTGGAGCCGCCCCCATGACGTCATTAATGACCTCAGCATTTCCATTACGCGTTTTTACATTTTTTTACTCATTTTTTCTCTCCATCCTCACCTATAAATACCCTCCTTCCCTTCACTTCAAAACACACCTTCAAAATACACTTCTCTCTTCTTTCTTTCTCTCATTTCTTAGTTTTTGAGTTTTTCTTAGTTTCTAAGCTTTTCTTAGTTTTTCTCTTAGTTTTTAGTTCAATTTTCTTAGTTTTAGAGTTCTTCTCTTTTTGAGAAGAACTTGTAATGTTTTTGTAATAATTTAGCTTTTTGATTCAATAAATGGGAGTGCAAATTCCGCTTGGAGGTTTTCCAGCTACGGGAATAGCGTCGAAGTTCTGTAAGGATTTTAGTTTTTTTACAGTTATTTTTTATGCTTTATTCTTACATGTTATATTTAATTTGTCTGTGATTAAATTTAACTGTGCTGGCTGTTTATAATCATGATGTAATAATAACGTTGTTATGCTTGCGAAATATTAAATAGGTAAAAATGTCTAAAATGAATTGATTTTATTTTTATTCAAGATTTTATATTAAGAATGTTAGAGAGAAATATATTATTTTTCATTACAAACTTAAATCTGAAAATTAGATTTTAAGGTTTAGTTATCCGGTCTAATTTAGAGTAGTGCTCTTTTATTTGTTGGTACAATCGCCCGGTAGATAGAGTGAAACTCTATTTCAAAAGTTTTTATAAGAATTATTATGTGAAAATGTATTGACAACATGTTTTCAATAGTGGTTTTAAAACTTGAAAGTTAGTACTCGGATAATTAAATTCTTATGTTTAATTTGGACACCTTGAATAAAGTTTAAACTGTCTAACCCCACCAAAGGTGGCATTTAAATGGTTCATTTTCAATCTCTTAGAAAAAGGAATTAATTTAATTAACCAAATTAGTTATCAACCGCACCCATAGGTGTTAATTGATTTGTTTAGTTAACAAAGAATATCTAACCTTACCAAAGGTGGTATTTATATAAAAAAAAAAGAATCAATAAAATATCAATTTATATCTTTAATAACCTAGATAAAATGAGCAAGCATAATTAATTTAGTTATTATATCCATAAATACTCCACTAATATAAATGATAAAATTTGCATAAATATTTATTGAATCTGTATCTATGTTTAGTTTTAGATAAATATTTATTGAATTTGTATCTATGATTATTTTTATGTTATTAGATTATATTTATTAATCTGTATATATGTTTATTTATATGTTATTAGATTAGGAACTCAAAAACCAAACTATCGTGACAGGATGTTTAGGATTTAATTTCGTTTTTAAAAGTTTGAATAATAAATTAAAAACCACATACATTCTTTCCTTAGATCGACCTTGGGAGTATACTTATCATTTTCTTCGAAATGATTCGTGCACTTGCGAGAGTTTTATAAATATTAAAACCAAAGTATTCGCAAGAATCGACGATGTGGATTTTCGCTCATCAGAAACTAGAGAGCTCTTTTGTATAGATTTATTCTTTGTGTAGAGTTATTTCTTGTTTTTTCAACAGCTTAGCCATGAAATAACAAAACACTATCTTTTGGTTGGGCTTCTAGAAGATACCATACATAACAAATTTACTGGTAGTGGTGGGCAAAGGCTTGGAGCATTCCTCTGTCCTGGCATCCTTTTGGAGCTTGATGGTGACCGCAATGACTATGTTGGTAAAGGTCTATCAAGTGGCAAGATAATAGTGTATCCTCTGAAGGGAAGTCTATTTAATCCTAAAGAAAACATTGTGATCGGTAATGTGGCTCTATATGGGGCTACAAATGGAGAGGCATACTTTAATGGTATGGAAGCAGATAGATTTTGTGTTCGTAATTCAGGCACCAAGGCAGTTGTGAAAGGTGTTGGTGATCATGGTTGTTAATGTATGACAGGTGTTGTTGTTCTTAGAAAAATTGGCAGGAACTTTGCTGTCGGTATGAGTAGTGGTATTGCATATGTTCTTGATTTAGATGGAAAATTTCCATCTAAATGCAATATGGAGCTTGTAGATCTTGATAATGTGGAAGAATAAGAGGACAGTATGACACTAAGAATGATGATACAACAACATCAGTGTTACACTAACAGTAGTTTTGCCAGATATGTGTTGGCTGATTTTGAAGATATTCTTCCAAAATTTGTCAAAGTTTTCCCTTAGGAGTACAAACATGCTCTTGCGTGCTTGAAAACTGCTGAGGGAGCCTGCAAAGAAGCTGTGATTGAGGAGCAAGCTGAGGATGAGTTGTTGGTTATAAATGCATTTAAAGAGCTCAAAATTTGGCAGATGCACCTTTAAACGAGAAATCCATCAAGATAGTGGACAATTTTGCTAGTGTATTATGAGTCCTTTTCTTGTTTGTGTGCTTGGGAAACCCATAGACTACTATTATTTTATTTTATTTTTTTCCTTTCATATTTATTTATCTATTTCTTAGAGGTATAGGATGACTATTCTTAGCATTTAATATAATTATATTTTTCCTTAGATAAGTTTATGAGATTTGTAAGAAGTAGAAGAACTTGCACCTTTTATGCAGCCTAGTCAAGTTGTTGATGCTATCAAACATTAGGGTTTCATTTCATATGAGCACAAAGCTATTCAATACATGCATCCTAATGATAGATTGAATGAATGAAATTAAGTTATGAAAGAATCAAAACCTGGTCTATTTTTGAAAACTCATTCAAGCTGTTGCATGGAATGTGATACTCTTTTCTGCCATCAGGTAATAGTTTTTTTCAATAAATTACCATGCATGTATTTTTAGCTGAAATTCATAGGGAGAGTATAGCTGAATTTTACAGTGGCATATTCAACTTGGTTAAATACTCATGTAAATGAGTTACACGATTTTGCATCGTGGTAATTTCAACTTGTTTAAACACCGTATAGCCAAGTTACAAATGCACGTAAATAAATAGTTTACATGGGTGTGTAATCGAGTTGAAATCGTTACACTACAAAATCTGTCCATCCAAACCTACATCGTGAATTTCTTGAAAACTTATGCCTACATTGTAAGTTTGCACTATGTTTAAAGCAGTGAGGAATTAATTTCTTTGAGAAAAATTATATTTCATAGAACTCTACATGTTCTCTAGAAATAAAATACCTGAGTTCAATGAGTTGGTATACCAAAATAGATGGCATAAAGCATTAGAGCAACTCCTTGAGACAAACAACTTCCCTGAGTTTACTGGTCGAGTGTGTCCGGCGCCATGTGAAGGTTCATGCGTTCTGGGTATTATTACGAATCCTGTATCCATAAAAGAAGATTGAGTGTGCTGTCATTGACAAGGCCTTTGACCCAGTTAAAAGAACTGGGTAAGGATTTCTATAAAACTTGGAGCTTCTCCCCAGCCACCACAATCTAGGGCTCCCGAAAATCCATGGCCACAGGTTAACGAGTTTTTCTTTAACATCCTTTTTACGTGTTTCAAATTTCAATTTTTTTTTGGTTAATAACTGAGAGAGCAAGCTTAAAGATTCTATTTTGTTGGTGTTACAGTGGCCTCGTATCTTCTGAGTAGATTATAAGCACGAGGAAACTGATGCTAACTTTGGCAAAGATCCAAGAACCTATGAGGTACTTACTAAGCGGTTTGTGGTGATTAGAATGGAGTAGTGAAAGGGCTTGAATTGGTTCGTGTTCATTGGGAAAAAGATGCTTCAGGGAGGTTTCGGTTCAAGGAAGTGGAGGGTTCCGAGGAGATAATTGAGGCAGATTTGGTTCTACTAGCCATGGGTTTCCTTGGTCCTGAGTTGGTCGGTATTCATGCCTTTTGTCTTCAATAGTCATCCAATAACGTTATGAAACTTCAAGATTAAAATAAATAAACAAAATTAAATATTTTCAAATCTATAATTGCTTGTCCCTTTCAAATGCACGATACTCTCACAGAAACGGTGTATGGTTAACTCTTATTTACAAACTATAGCAGAGAAATTGGGGTTGGAGTGTGACAAACGATCGAACATAAAGGCTGGGCGGTTCTCCACGAGTGTGGTTGGAGTTTTTGCTGCTGACGATTGTCCTCGTGGTTAATCCTTGGTTGTAGCTATTAGGAGAATCATAATTTCAATTCGAACTTAATCAAGTTCTAAATAGCGGAATTAAACCTATTCTCCTTCTTTGTGTGAATCTTTTAGGAAACAAATAAATAGAGCTTAAAAATGAAAACATGCACAAAATCAACACAACCAATTTACGTGAAAAAATCTTTCCGGTATAGGAAGGAAACAACCACGGCACTCCTCTCCAAAAATTCCACTATCAAGAAACAATTGTACAACAGTTCTCTCTAGGTAAAACTAGAGGCAAACAATCAACAACATCATCAAGAATACACTTCTTGGAAACTAACAATTGTTTCAAGAAAATGGAGAAATCTAACCCAATTCGTAGTCACTGTTCACTGCTAAGAATTTCTCAAACCGGTAAGTTAAATCCAAATCCCACCGTACAGATTAAAGAGTCTTGAGTCGTGAACTTGTGTGCAAAATTTCAACTTAATCGGACCACAGATGACCTTTGATCGGAGCACTTGATGAAGGCTTGCTGGAGAAGGAGAAACTGAAAACTGAGAGCAGTTTTTTTGCAGCAACTGCTGTTTTTCTGCACTCGTTTTTCTATGCAGATTTTTCACACACAACAAACCCTAAATGGGTTTATTAATTAAAGCAATGAAATGACATAATTGCCCTTCTTACTCCATGGGCTTTTAAGCCACATGGGCTTCCCTTGGGCTCCTCCAAATCAAGAGTTTACCCAACAAATCTTCCCATTTTCCGATTAGATGAAGGGATCCGCCATCCCAGCAATTGACCAACAAACTTCAAGTTTTTCTCTTGACATTGCTTTTGTCAGCATGTCAGATCTATTCTCATCAGTATGGATTTTCTCAAGTTCAAGCAACTTATTGTTAAGAGTATTCTTTATCCAATGATACCTCACATCAATATGCTTTGATCTTGAGTGAAATGCCGAGTTCTTCGCTAGGTGAATAGAACTCTGATTATCATAGAATAACACATATTTCTGCTGCTTGAAACCAAGTTCTCTCAAGAACTGTTTCATCCACAACAACTCCTTACACGCTTCTGTTGCTGCAATAAACTCTGTCTCTGCTGTAGAAAGTGCAACACACTTTTGCAATCTTGATTTCCAAGAAACTGCTCCACTAGAGAAAGTAGTTAGATAACTGATGAGGAAAAACCGACATCGTCGATTCTTGCCAATACTTTGGTTTTATATTTATAAAACTCTCGCAAGTGCATGAATCATTTCGTAGAAAATGATAAGTATACTCCCAAGGTCGATCTAAGAAAGGAATGTATGTGGTTTTTAATTTATTATTCAAACTTTTAAAAATGAAATTAAATCCTAAACATCCTGTCACGATATTTTGGGTTTTGTGTTTTAATCTACTTACATAAAAATAAACATAGATTCAATAAATATTTATGCAAATTTTATCTTTTATAATAGTGGAGTATTTATGGATATAATAACTAAGTTAATTATGCTTGCTCATATTATTTAGGTTATTAAAGATATGAATTAATATTTATTGATTCTCCCTTTTTTATATGAATACCACCTTTGGTGGGATTAGATATTCTTTGTTAAGTAAACAAATTAATTAACACCTATGGGTGGGGTTGATAACTAATTTGCTTAATTAAATTAATTCCTTTTTCTAAGAGATTGAAAATGAACCATTTAAATGCCACATTTGGTGGGGTTAGACAGTTTAAACTTTATTCAAGGTGTCCAAATTAAACCTAAGAATTTAGTTATCCGAGTACTAACTTTCAAGTTTTAAAACCACTACTGAAAACATGTTGTCAATACATTTTCAGATAATAATTCTTATAAAAACTTTTGAAATAGAGCTTCACTCTAACTACCGGGCGATTGTATCAACAAATAAAAGAGCACTACTCTAAATTAGACGGGATAACTAAACCTTAAAATCATATTTTCAGATTTAAGTTTATAATGAAAAATAATATATTTCTCTCTAACATTCTTAATATAAAATCTTGAATAAAAATAAAATCAATTCATTTTAGAGATTTTTACCTATTTAATATTTCGCAAGCATAACAACGTTATTATTACATCATGATTATAAACAATCAGCATAGTTAAATTTAATCACAGACAAATTAAATATAACATTTAAGAATAAAGCAAAAAAATAACTGCAAAGAAAATAAAATCCTTACAGAACTTCGATGCTATTCCCGTTGCTGGAAAAGCTCCAAGCGAAATTTGCACTCCCATTTATTGAATCGAAAAGCAAATAAATTACAAAAACATAACTAGTTTTTCCCAAAAAGGGAAGAACTCTAAAACTAAGAGAAATTAACTAACAAAAGCTAAAAACTAAGAAAAACTAAAAAATCTAAGAAAAGAGAGAAAGAAAGAGAGAGGAGAATGTGTTTTGAGGTGTTTTTAGAAGTGAAGAGAAGGGGGGTATTTATAGGTGAAGATGGAGAGAAAAAGTGGGGGAGAAATGTTAAAAAATTGTGAAAATGCGGAGTGTAATTGTTGATGTCAGCATGACGTCATGGGGGCGGCTGCGCGCGAAAATGGGGCGAAATGGGCAACGGTGGGAGGTACTTACTAAGCGGTTTGTGGGAGATGAGAATGGAGTAGTGAAAGGGCTTGAATTGGTTTGTGTCCGTTGGGAAAAAGATGCTTCAGGGAGGTTTCAGTTCAAGGAAGTGGAGGGTTCCGAGGAGATAATTGAGGCAGATTTGGTTCTGCTAGCCATGGGTTTCCTTGGTCCTGAGTTGGTCGGTATTCATGCCTTTTGTCTTCAGTAGTCATCCAACAACGTTATGAAACTTCAAGATTAAAATAAATAAACAAAATTAAATATTTTCAAATCTATAATTGCTTGTCCCTTTCAAATGCACAGTACTCTCACAGAAACTGTGTATGGTTAACTCTTATTTATAGACTATAGCAGAGAAACTGGGGTTGGAGTGTGACAAACGATCGAACATAAAGGCTGGGCGGTTCTCCACGAGTGTGGTTGGAGTTTTTGCTGCTGGGGACTGTCCTCGTGGTCAATCCCTGGTTGTATGTATTAAGAGAATCACAATTTCAAATCGAACTTAATGAAGTTCTAAACAGCGGAATTAAACCTATTCTCCTTCTTTGAGTGAATATTTTATGAAACAAATAAATAGAGCTTAAAAATGAAAACATGCACAAAATCAACACAACCAATTTACGTGGAAAAACCTTCCCAGTATAGGAAGGAACAACCACGACACTTCTCTCCAAAACTTCCACTATCAAGAAACAATTGTACAACAGTTCTCTCTAGGTAAAACTAGAGGCAAACAATCAACAACATCATCAAGAATACACTTCTTGGAAATGATGAACGAAAACCGGCATCGCCAATCTTCGCAAATACTTTGGTTTTAATATTTATAAAACTCTCGCAAGTGCACGAATCATTTCGAAGAAAATGATAAGTATACTCCCAAGGTCGATCTAAGGAAGGAATGTATGTGGTTTTTAATTTATTATTCAAACTTTTAAAAACGAAATTAAATCCTAAACATCCTGTCACGATAGTTTGGTTTTTGTGTTCCTAATCTAATAACATAAAATAAAACATATATACAGATTAATTAAATATAATCTAAAATCATAAAAATAAACATAGATACAAATTCAAATAATTATCTAGAAATAAACATATATACGGATTCAATAAATGTTCATGCAAATTTTTATCATTTATATTAGCGGAGTATTTATGGATATAATAACTAAATTAATTATGCTTGCTCATATTAACTAGGTTATTAAAGATATAAATTGACATTTTATTGATTCTCTCTTTTTTATATAAATACCACCTTTGGTGGGGTTAGATATTCTTTGTTAACTAAACAAATCAATTAACACCTATGGGTGGGGTTGATAACTAATATGCTTAATTAAATTAATTCCTTTTTCTAAGAGATTGAAAATGAACCATTTAAATGCCACCTTTGGTGGGGTTAGACAGTTTAAACTTTATTCAAGGTGTCCAAATTAAACCTAAGAATTTAATTATCCGAGTACTAACTTTCAAGTTTTAAAACCACTATTGAAAACATGTTGTCAATACATTTTCTCATAATAATTCTTATAAAAACTTTTGAAATAGAGTTTCACTCTAACTACCGGGCGATTGTACCAACAAATAAAAGAGCACTACTCTAAATTAGACCGGATAACTAAACCTTAAAATCTAATTTTCGGGTTTAAGTTTGTAATGAAAAATAATATATTTCTCTCTAACATTCTTAATATAAAATCTTGAATAAAAACAAAATCAATTCATTTTAAAGATTTTTACCTATTTAATATTTCGCAAGCATAACAACGTCGTTATTACATCATTTTTACTAAGCAGCTAGCATAGTTAAATTTAACCACAGACAAGTTGAATATAACATGTAAGAATAAAGCATAAAAATAACTGTAAAGAAAATAAAATCCTTACAGAACTTCGACGCTATTCCCGTTGCTAGAAAACCTCCGAGCGGAATTTGCACTTCCATATATTGAATCAAAAATCTAAATTATTACAAAAACATTACAAGTTCCTCTCAAAAAGAGAAGAACACTAAACCTAAGAGAATTGAACTAAAAACTAAGAGAAAAACTAAGAAAAGCTTAGAAACTTAGAAAGAAACTAAGAGAAACTAAAAACTAAGAAATGAGAGAAAGAAAGAAGAGAGAAGTGAGTTTTTGAAGGTGTGTTTTGAAGTGAATGGAAGGGGGGTATTTATAGGTGAGGATGGAGAGAAAAAATGAGTAAAAAAATGTTAAAAAAATATTAAAAAATGTAAAAACGCGTATTGGACTTGCTGATGTCATCAATGACGTCAGCATGACGTCACAGGGGCGGCTGCACGTGAAAAATGGGGCGAAAACGCGTTGGGCGCGCGGATGGGCGGCTGCTGGGCGCTGCGCGCGCGCGCTGGGGCTGTCGCTGCGCGCAGCTCGGCGCGCGTGAACAGTGCCAGCGCGCTGCGTTGCGCGCAGCTGGGCATGCCAGCGCGCGCGGGCGCGCGCGGGATGGGGCGCTGGGGCGCGCGCGGCTGGGCGCTGGGGCGCGCGCGGCTGGGCGCTGGGGCGCTGGGCTGCGCGCACGGCCGGGCTGCGACGCGCGATTTCCGTCTTTTTGACATTTTTGACCTTTTCGACCCATTTCGTCCGATTTTTCCATGTTTGTTGACCTTTTCTCACTTTTTTATTGATATATTTGTGATGTATTGCTTCAAATATTCCTCTTTGAGTCTTTACATTGCGTTTTTAAGCCAAAATACCTGAAAAACAATAAAAATACCAGTGATTCCGAAAAAGATAAATTTATATAAATATATGATAAAACATATAAATATATGTATTTTTAATCAATTAAGGTACATAAAATCATGGTTATTTTAGTGCTTTTTTGAGCACTCATCACAACCCCCAACCAGCTTCTTGCTAGTCTCTTAGCAAGAGAAGCGATAAAAGCTAAAAATTAAACTATCCTAAATCACTTTCGTGGATTGAAACGGTTGCATTTAGCCTATGCAACAAGCCGTTAAACCCCTAGGTTGCCCTAGTGGACGAGTTTGAGTCTCGTGAGGGTTTTCAGTAATGATACCCACAAACATTGAACTAAATGTAAAGATAAAAACAATCAAATCAAAAATTAAAATTACAACACAATCAAAAATTAATTTAAGAATAAAAGAACACAACATATCACAAAAATATCTCATACTTTTTAATCTCCTTTAAGATCATAATTAAAATCTCAAGCATAAGTTATTTTAATCTCTTTAAACAATCATGATTTTATTACAATAATTAGTCGAAAATCATTTTCATATTTCATTTCAAAAATGTATCAATTTAATTTTACCCAATTTCAGTGTCATGAATCAGAATTCGCTTCGACTCTATTCCTCACAAGTCAATACTCTCAAAGCACTGAATCCTATGGGTTCAAACACTCATACTAATTTATATGCGAAAGAGTTGATGTATAGAAATGAACTAATATGTTCGCATATGTATAAAGAATAAAGGCTCAAAGTGTTATTTTAACATTGATCTCATGAAAGGAATCGAATGTATAAATTATAAAGATATCATATACAAAAATTATTTTCATGCATAAATCAAACTCATTAAGAAAGAATTTCAAGATATATGCTTTTACAAATGAAGAAATTGCAATGACTTTTTAGGGAATTACTTCCTATATCTTTCTTTTGTAATTAGCCTTTACTCACAACTTTGTAGGTAATGTGGGTCATAGTATGTAGATGATACTATATTTTTTATCTCTCTATTTTTTTTTTCAATATATGTATTTTTAGAGAGTCAACCCATGTACAGATTGTACATTTTTTGGATTTTGGTGAGTGGTTAATTTTGTGGCTTTTCTGTTTGATCTTGGTTTAGGTAACCCGAGATATGTCTTTTTGTTTTTGTAACAGTCATGCATAAATGAGATATAAGCATATACTATCAATTTCTACTCAAATCATTTAATCTAAGCAAAAATAATAATCAAAAATATATGATACTCTATTAAGATGAGAAAAAAAATTCATACATTCAATGCTAATACCTATAGAGATCATCTAAATTTTTTTGAATAAATAAGAAATGTGTTTGGAGTAGAAAAAATATATATTTCACTCTGAATAAAAGAAATTAGGCTCAAATTATATCTCACAAGGTTAGTCTTCACTAAAAAATTCATAAACACCGATTTTGGGTTTAATATAATTTCCACATTTTATCAAGAAATACTAGTTATGACAAAAACTAACTAATTATCAAAAATAATTACACAATATTTCATGATATGTTTTCAAAAATTAATTTAACAGTACCAAAGACTTAACTATTTACTTAAATTTGATTTAAAGAAATGATAAATTTTTGTGAGAAAATTTATTTTTTATTTTTTATTTTTATTATTATTTTTATTAAGCATGGTAACTTTTCACCACCCCAAACCTAGAACTTACATTGTCCTCAATGTAACAACTGCAAATTAAAGATAAAGAGAAAAGAGGAGAAAGATTACCTATTTCTTGAGAATGTGTAAGTAGTAATGAAGAAATGCAGGTGCATCCATCATTTTCATCATTAAAGTGTATACAGACAGATCGCTGTGAACTTCTAACATCTCAACAAATATTTTAGTTTTAACAATTTTAAAAATTATTCACATACAAGTAAACTAAAATAAACAATAAAATTAAGTAAATAAAACAAATAACAAAAAATTACTTAACATGAAGGGTTGCCTCCCATCCAGCGCTTAGTTTAACGTCTTAGCAAGACGTATCTTTTTGGTGCTAAGGGTTACTCAGCCAAATGCAATCCATTTCAGCAATGTTGTTTGGTTCTTCTACATAAGGCTTGACACGATGGCCATTAACTTTGAACGTTTTTTGTGTCTTGGAGTCCAATAGTTCTACCACTCCATGTTCAGATACCTGAACTATTTTGAATGGTCCATCCCATCTTGATCTCAGCTTTCCTGGAAACAATCTCAAACGAGAGTTAAATAAAAGAACTTTCATTCCAGGGTGAAAAGTTTTAGGAACTAGCCTCTTGTCATGATAGCGCTTAGTACGCTCCTTGTATAATTTGGCATTCTCATAGGCTTCATTCCTAATTTCTTCCAACTCATGAAGCTGGAGTACTCGTTTTTCACCTGCTTTATCTAAATCCATGTTTAGCTCTTTAATTGCCCAATAAGCCTTGTGTTCAAGTTCAACTGGAAGGTGGCACGCTTTCCCAAAGATTAACCGGTAAGGGCTCATCCCAATAGGTGTTTTGTAAGCGGTGCGGTATGCCCATAAGGCATCATTTAACTTAAATGCCCAATCCTTCCTTGAAGGACGCACAGTGCGTTCCAGTATTCCCTTAATTTGCCTATTACTTACTTCCACTAAACCGGAAGTTTGAGGATGATATGGAGTAGCTACCTTATGTGTGATGTTGTACTTGTTTAGTACTCCATCAAAGAGTTTGTTACAAAAATGGCTACCTCCATCACTTATTATAGCTCTAGGCGTTCCGAACCTACTGAATATGAAATCTTTCAAGAATTTCACAACAACATTAGCATCATTGGTTTTGGTGGGGATAGCTTCTACCCACTTGGACACATAATCCACAGCAACCAAAATGTATTGAAAACTATTAGATGGGGAAAAGGACCCATAAAGTCAATCCCTCATACGTCAAAGAGTTCAACAACTAAATTAGATGTCAAAGGCATTTCATCTCTTTTGCTTATGTTTCCTGTTCTTTGACATCTATCACATTGTGCACAAAACATATGAGCATCTTTAAAAAGAGTGGGCCAAAAGAATCCAGACTGTAATATCTTACGGGCTGTCTTTTCTCCTCCAAAATGACCCCCACAATGAAGTTCATGACAAAAAGTCAGAATGCTCTTATGTTCTTCTTCAGGTACACATCTCTGGATGACTTGATCTTGACCAATCTTGTATAAATAAGGGTCATCCCAGAAATAGTCCTTAATAGTTTTAAAAAACCTTTTCTTGTCCTGATATGAAGTGTTAGGTCGCAAAACATCAGTGGCAAGATAGTTTACAATATCAGCATACCATGGGTTCGGACCTATGAAAAATAATTGTTCATCAGGAAAGGTTTCAACTATATCTTCATTACTCTCATCTTTAAGAGAATTGAAGTCAGAAATCAACCTAGACAAATGGTCAGCTACTAAGTTTTCACTGCCTTTCTTATCCTTGATTTCTAGGTCAAATTCTTGTAAGAGTAATACCCACCTGATTAATCTTGGCTTGGCATTTGGTTTACTTAATAGGTATCTTAAAGCAGCATGATCAGAATGCACAATCACTTTAGATCCTACTAAATAAGACCGAAATTTGTCTAAAGAGAATACTATAGCCAAGAATTCCTTTTCAGTGGTGGTGTAATTCATCTGGGCATCATTGAGTGTTTTGCTAGCATAGTAGATGACATGTAAACGCTTATCCACTCTTTGTCCCAGGACTGCTCCTATTGCATAATCAGAAGCGTCACACATTATTTCAAAGGGTAAAGACCAGTTTGGTGCCATTATAACAGGGGTAGATGTGAGTTTATCTTTCAAGGTATTAAAGGAAGTAAGGCAGTCATTGTTGAAATCAAAATCAGCATCTTTGGATAGCAAGTTACATAAGGGACGACTTATTTTAGAGAAATCTTTAATAAATCGTCTGTAGAATCCTGCATGTCCCAAGAAGCTTCTTATCCCCTTCACAGATGTAGGGGGAGGTAGTTTGGATATCAATTCAACTTTTGCCTTATCAACTTCAATACCCTTGTTTGAAATTATATGTCCTAAAACTATCCCTTGTTGAACCATAAAATGACTTTTCTCCCAACTAAGGGTTAGATTGCATTCAATGCATCTTTCTAAAACCAAAGTCAATTTATGTAAGCAATCATCAAATGAGTTCCCAAAGACAGAGAAATCGTCCATGAAAATCTCAATGAATTTTTCCACCATGTCCGCGAAAATAGATATCATGCATCTTTGGAACGTGGCAGGGGCATTGCATAACCCAAATGGCATTCTGCGAAAAGCAAATGTCCCAAAAGGACATGTAAATGTGGTCTTTTCCTGATCTTCTGGTGCTATGGGTACTTGATAATATCCAGACAGTCCATCCAAAAAACAGTAAAATTTGTGCCCAGCTAATCTTTCCAACATTTGATCAATGAATGGAAGAGGAAAGTGATCCTTTTTCGTATATAAATTTAGTTTCCTAAAATCTATACACATTCTCCATCCAGTGATTATTCTAGTGGGCACTAATTCACTTTTGTCATTCTTAACAACTGTTATCCCAGATTTCTTTGGTACCACATGCACTGGACTAACCCACTTACTATCTGCAATCGGATAGATAATCCCTTCTTCTAATAATTTAAGAATTTCCTTCTTAACTACCTCTTGCATGTTTGGGTTTAGTCTTCTTTGGGCCTCTCGTACAGGTTTAGCACCGTCCTCCAAGTTGATCTTGTGCATACACATTGTTGGACTAATGCCTCTTATATCCCCTATACTCCAACCTATAGATTTCTTAAACTGTTTAAGCACTTTGATGAGTTCCTTTTCTTGTGGTTTGGTCAAGGTTGAAGAAATTATCACTGGATAAGTTTCTCCCTCTCCCAAAAACACATATTTTAAGTGCTCAGGTAAGACTTTGAGTTCAAGTTCAGGTGGATTGGCCTCTTTAATAGATGAAGAACTGGGTAGATTTAAAAGTGTACTAGATTTTGTCATCACTTCATTATTGTCTAGTTGTTCAAGGTACCCCTTAATTTCTTCATCTAAATCTTCTTCAACCTTTTCAAGTGTAAGAACGGTTTCAAGCTTGTCTTCTATTCTGGTTCGGAAAAAGGTGTTTTGGACAAGATTATCCAAAGGATCAACATCGAATATTTCATCGATGGAAGAAATAGAAGGGAAAGGTGAAGAATCAAAAACTTTAAAATGAACAGTCTCTCCTAAGACTGTCATTGTCAAATTTCCATCTTGGACATCAATAATAGTCTTAGTAGTTGCCATAAATGGTCTACCAAGCAATATTGTGTGCTCTCTGTCCAATGCTGGATTTTCTTGCATATCCAGAACCACAAAGTCAACAGGTATTATCAGTTTGTCTACCTGTACCAAAACATCCTCAACTATTCCCTCTGGATATTTAAGAGATCTATCTGCAAGTTGAAGGGACATAGTTGTGGGTTTTAAATCCCCTAGATTGAGTTGTAAGAATATAGAGTAGGGCATCAAATTTATACTAGCACCTAAATCAAGCATTGCTTTAGCAACCTTCCTATCCCCCATAGTTATGTTTATAATAAAACTTCCAGGGTCTTTCAACTTAGGGGGTAGTTTGTGCTGAAGTACAGCGCTAGAAATTTCTGATACTACTACTCGTTCATTCAGTTCATACCTCCTTTTCTTAGTGTTCAACTCTTTGAAAAACTTGGCATATGAGGGCACATTCATGATCACTTCTAATAATGGTAGATTGATATTTACTTTAGAGAGCATATTAAAAAGATCATTGAATTGCTTATCTTGTTTGGATTCTTTCAACCGTTGGGGAAAAGGTACTTGTATCTGGTGTGGTTCTGTTGTCTTTTGAATTTTGGGGGTGTCAGATGACCCCCCAATGAGTTTTTCAGAAGGCTTGTTAAGTTTAACACTTGTTTCTCCTTTTTGCGAGATTAGAATATCGCCTTCTTTGTTACCTGAACTACAAGGTAGATTGTTAGAGATTTCAGGTAAACTGGTGTTGACTACCTTACCACTTCGAAGGGTTCTAACATCCTTTGCTTGTTCTGGTTGACTGGGCAACTTTCCTGGTTCTTTCTTTTGCATTTGTTCAGCCAGTTGCCCAACTTTAGATTCAATTCTTTTAACCGAAGCCTCCATGGTGTTCAACCTTTGATTAGTCATCAATTGGTTGTCACGACTAACTTGAATAAAAGCATTCAAGCTATCTTCTAAGGTTGGTTTAAAAGATTGGCTTGGTGGGTAAGGGTGGTTGTTATCCGACCTTAGTGTTGGATATTGGGTGTAGGCTGGGTGATTATAGGTGTTTGGATGATACCTTTGAAAAGATTGGGCTTCCTCTATGGCATCGACACTAGAATCACAAGTATTTGAACAATTATGAGTACCATGCCCAATTGAACAACACACTTCACATACCTCTTGATTTGAAATTTGGTGTGAAGTGAGGAATTTCACTTGTTTAGTCAATTCAGCAAGTTGCAAGGTTATCTCATTATCAGAGCCGACTTCATTGCCCTTTGCTTTCCTTCTACCACCTCTTTGTTGGGAATTAGAACCCAATAGCTCATAGAGATTATAGGTTTCCTCTGCGGTCTTTTCTCCTACAGCACCTCCAGCAGCATTATCAACCATGTATTGACTCTGTAGTGTCAATCCATCGTAAAAGAATTGGTTTTGTAGCTGTAATGGAAAGCTATGATTTTGACATTGAATGAAAAGGAGTTTGAATCGTTCCCAAGCTTCATGAAAGGGCTCTTCACACATTTGAGAAAATGTTGCTATCTTTGTTCTTAGATCAACAGTCTTTTGATGGGAATAGAACCTACCCATAAAAATTTCATAGACTGCCTCCCAAGTTTTAAGAGAACCTGACTGTAGAGTAATGAACCATGACCAAGCTTTATCTTTGAGAGTGTAAGGAAAACACCTCATCCTAAGTTGATCTTCATTAATTGCATGTAATGGAAAGGTTTGGACAATAGCATAGAATTCTCGAATGAAATGCAAAGGGTCTTCATTAGGGATACCGTAAAAGGAAGGCAACAAAGAATAATGAATCTTTTTCAATTCATAATTCCTTGCAGCCTCTTGTAATTGGATACCGGAAGTTACATTGCCAATGATTGGCATTGTATATTCTTTCATCTTTTTCCGCCTATCTTCAGCATCTCCCATGGTTGTAGTTGAAAATGATCCTCCTCCTATTGTGTATCAACATTTTGCTTTTAGTAGATATCTCTAAGAAATATTTATAACTTGATAAAACGTAAAAGCAAAAAGTGCAAGGAACCTAATTTTTTTTTTTACGCGAATGGACAGAATTTTTGAAACAAACGAATTTTATTTCATCTGAATTTTTATTACACGCAAACTAAAACAAAGGAAAATACAATAATGGGTGACCTCCCATACATGACTAAAATTTATCGTCTTCTAGTAAGATGTTGCTTGGAGATTGCAGAATGAAAAACTCAATGTCTCCTCTTCATTGAGTTCATTTAAGTTTCAAATTAGTCTTTGCCTTTTTGCAAGTGTTCAACTAACTGTTCAACTTGAACTTCCACCTTTTTGATAGAAGCTTCCACAGAGTCCAACCGTTGATTGGTTTTAGATTGGTTATCCCTACAAACTTGAATAAAAGAATTCAAGTTGTCCTCCAGGGTTGGTTTATTGGGAATGCTTCTTGGAATAGGTGGGTGGAATTGTTGGCCTGCCTGGTTTGAGCTTTGAGTGAAAGGAGGGTTGTTTTGCCTCCAGGAGAAATTTGGATGACTTCTCCACCCAGGATTATAGGTATTTGAGTTGGGGTCAAACCTTGGTCTCTGTTGATATGCTCCCAACACATTGACCTGTTCAGGTCCAGTTGTATCTCCTTGATATGGACAGGCTTCAGTACCATGTCCCATGTTGCTGTACAAACCATATTGTTCATTATTGGTGTTGGTTTGTGTAGCGAGAAGGGCAACTTGTTTAGTCAGTTGAACAAGTTGTTGTTGAACTTCATTACTGGAGTCGATTTCATGAATTCCAGCTTTTCTCACTCGGGAGCTTTTCTGTTGGGAATTAGCACCCAACATCTCAAAGAGGTTATACGTCTCTGAGGCAGTTTTTTCTCCTATTGCTCCTCCTGCAGCGTTGTCGACAATGAACTGACATTGTTGTGTAAGTCCATCGTAAAAGAATTGGTTCTGCAACTGCAGGGGAAAGCTATGATGGGGACACTGAGTGAGAAACATCTTGAACCTATCCCAAGCTTCATGGAATGGCTCTCCATCCATCTGAGAGAAAGTAGCAATCTTTCCTCTCAACTCTGATGTTTTTTTGATGGGAATAGAATTTTCCCATGAATTTATTGTAAATGTTACCCCATGTCATCAGAGAACCTAGGGGAAGTGACATCAACCAAGCTTTGGCCTTATCCTTTAGAGTGTAGGGAAAACATCTCATCCTAAGTTGATCCTCGTTTAGAATACCGAGGGGGAATGTTTGGACCGTAGCATAGAAATCTCTCATAAAGGAAAGAGAATCTTCATTAGGTAATCCATAAAAGGAAGGAAGCATAGAAAAATGAATATTTTTAAGGTCATAATTCCGAGCAGCCTCTCCCAACTGGATAGCGGCAGTTGCCGTGCCAATCACCGGTCTTGCAAACTCCTTCATCGTGGTTTCCCTAATATGTTGGTTTTCCTCCATTTCTTTTGGTTCTAGCAAAGGATTAAGACTTGGTTCTATGTTTGGCTCAAAAACAGGTTGATGGGTAGGATCCAGTTTTGTTGACAATTGTTTAAATTTATGAAAATTATTTACATATGGTGTAAGGGGGTTTCCTAAGGATCTCCTACCACGCATAGACTATTGTAACCGTAAATTTAAAACTCCTGTCAACAAAATAAAAAATTTAGCAAAAATTTACATGTTATTTAATACAAAGCACTAAACAAAACTAGTTAAATTCTAATTAAATTTTTATAATATTTTTTTTATATTTTTTTTATATATATATTTTTTTATTTTTTATTTATTTTTTATTTTTTATCTATATTTTTAAATTTTTTTATTTTTTTTTCATTTTTAAATTTTTTTTTGTAACATAATTAGTATTAACCAAGAGTGCTCCCAGGAAAGAATGGTGGTGCATACGGCTCCTTAAATACCATTCTCCTAGCCAGAGCAACGTTCCAAGGAAAGACTAGTGCCACAAAGGATTCCAAGAACTAGTCTCCTAGACAGAACTCCCTTAGATTTTTACTTTTCATGTCATTTAGTTAATTAGATATAAATTCAAGTAATGTTTTTTTTTTACTATTCATGAACGGTAATTTTATTTTACTATTCACGCTCTATTATTTCTTATTAACTTAAAAATTTTTTTGAATTTTTTTTTTTTTTTTACTATTCATGAACGGTAAAATTTTTTTTTTACTTCAAATTTCAAATTTCTAAATTATTTTACAATTTAAAAAAATTATTATTTTTTTTTTTATTTTTTTTATTTTTTTTATTTTTTTTATTTTTTTTATTTTTTTTATTTTTTTTATTTTTTTTATTTTTTTTATTTTATTATTTCTTATGAATTTTGAAATTTGATTATTGTTAAAATATCACAATTATTTACAGCACAAAAATGTTTTTAAAATTTTGATAAATAATTTAAAAACGCTATTCCATCCCCGGCAACGGCGCCAAAAACTTGATGAACGAAAACCGGCATCGCCGATTCCCGCAAATACTTTGGTTTTAATATTTATAAAACTCTCGCAAGTGCACGAATCATTTCGAAGAAAATGATAAGTATACTCCCAAGGTCGATCTAAGGAAGGAATGTATGTGGTTTTTAATTTATTTATTCAAACTTTTAAAAACGAAATTAAATCCTAAACATCCTGTCACGATAGTTTGGTTTTTGTGTTCCTAATCTAATGACATAAAATAAACATATATATACAGATTAATTAAATATAATCTAATAACATAAAAATAAACATAGATACAAATTCAATAAATAATTATCTAAAAATAAACATATATACAGATTCAATAAATATTCATGCAAATTTTTATCATTTATATTAGCGGAGTATTTATGGATATAATAACTAAATTAATTATGCTTGCTCATATTAACTAGGTTATTAAAGATATAAATTGATATTTTATTGATTCTCTCTTTTTTATATAAATACCACCTTTGGTGGGGTTAGATATTCTTTGTTAACTAAACAAATCAATTAACACCTATGGGTGGGGTTGATAACTAATATGCTTAATTAAATTAATTCCTTTTTCTAAGAGATTGAAAATGAACCATTTAAATGCCACCTTTGGTGGGGTTAGACAATTTAAACATTATTCAAGGTGTCCAAATTAAACATAAGAATTTAATTATCCGAGTACTAACTTTCAAGTTTTAAAACCACTATTGAAAACATGTTGTCAATACATTTTCACATAATAATTCTTATAAAAACTTTTGAAATAGAGTTTCACTCTAACTACCGGGCGATTGTACCAACAAATAAAAGAGCACTACTCTAAATTAGACCGGATAACTAAACCTTAAAATCTAATTTTCATGTTTAAGTTTGTAATGAAAAATAATATATTTCTCTCTAACATTCTTAATATAAAATCTTGAATAAAAACAAAATCAATTCATTTTAGTAATTTTCACCTATTTAATATTTCGCAAGCATAACAACGTCATTATTACATCATATTTACTAAACAGCCAGCAAAGTTAAATTTAACCACAGACAAGTTGAATATAACATGTAAGAATAAAGCATAAAAATAACTGTAAAGAAAATAAAATCCTTACAGAACTTTGACGCTATTCCCGTAGCTGGAAAACCTCCGAGCGGAATTTGCACTTCCATATATTGAATCAAAAATCTAAATTATTACAAAAACATTACAAGTTCCTCTCAAAAAGAGAAGAACTCTAAACCTAAGAGAATTGAACTAAAAACTAAGAGAAAAACTAAGAAAAGCTTAGAAACTAAGAAAGAAACTAAGAGAAACTAAAAACTAAGAAATGAGAGAAAGAAAGAAGAGAGAAGTGAGTTTTGAAGGTGTGATTTGAAGTGAATGGAAGGGGGGTATTTATAGGTGAGGATGGAGAGAAAAAATGAGTAAAAAAATGTTAAAAAAATATTAAAAAATGTAAAAACGCGTATTAGAATTGCTGATGTCATCAATGACGTCAGCATGACGTCACAGGGGCTGCTGCACGTGAAAAATGGGGCGAAAACGCGTTGGGCGCGCGGAGGGGGGCTGCTGGGGCGCTGCGCGCAGCTCGGCGCGCGTGAACAGTGCCAGCGCGCTGCGCTGCGCACAGCTGGGCATGCCAGCGCGCGCGGAATGGGGCGCGCGCGGCTGGGCGCTGGGCTGCGCGCACGGCTGGGCTGCGGCGCGCGATTTCCTTCTTTTCGACCCATTTCGTCCGATTTTTCCATGTTTGTTGACCTTTTCTCACTTATTTATTGATATATTTGTGATGTATTGCTTCAAATATTCCTCTTTGAGTCTTTACATTGCGTTTTTAAGCCAAAATACCTGAAAAACAATAAAAATACCCGTGATTCCGAAAAAGACAAATTTATATAAATATATGATAAAACATATAAATATATGTATTTTTAATCAATTAAGGTACATAAAATCATGGTTATTTTAGTGCTTTTTGAGCACTCATCACCCTTTTAAAAAAATAAAAATATAAAAATATATTTATAATTTTTTTTTAAAATAAAAATATTATATTTTAATTACATTTTTTAAAAAACAAAAAATATTTTTTTAATTACACTTTTTCATAATTACATTATTATAATTATGAAAATTATATCATTAATAAAGATATTTTTGTTAAAAGAATTCACAAGTTGCTCATGAGTTAGGTTTTTTCAGCTAATCTCATTGTATCAGTCTTAAATGAGTTGCATAGAACTTCTTATTTGACACTATTAGTACCATGCAAGCTTGAGTGTGTCTAACTTTTATGCTTATATTTTAGAGGAAGATTCCCATGTTTTAGGTTTAAGAAGATCAATATAGTTGTGGGTCTGAACTAAATGGACTCTCTTAAATAAAATAAAACTTAGCATTTAGTTGATTTACCCCCAAGTTGTAAGACAATAAGTTGTAATGGATATTTAAGAAAGAATTGAAACCTGATAATAGTGTTAAAAATATAAAGCCCGTCTTGTAGCCAAAGGATATGGGCAAAAAAAATGTAGATTTCTTTGATACTTTTTCACCTATTTCTACAATAACTTCTATTCGTATTTTATTTTCTCTTACTACTATTCATGATCTTGTAGTGCACCAAATAGATGTGAAAAAAGTTTTTAAAATAATGATTTAGAAGACGAGATTTACATGGACCAACCTGAGGGCTTTATTGTCCCTGGTCAAGAAAATAAAGTTTACAAATTAGATAAATCTCTCTATGGTTTAAAATAAGCATCTAAAAATTGACATGAAAAATTTGATAATCTTGTTATATTACATGGTTTCAAAGTGAATGAAAGTGACAAATTTATTTTGTATTATTATATGTATGTATATGGATAACTTGCTTATTTTTGGTTCAAATATTCATATTGTGAATAATGTAAAAAATTTATTGAATGCTAATTTTGATATGAAAGATCTCGGAGAAGTGTAATTTTTGAAATAAAGATTACTAGGTCTGAAAAGAGATTTTTTTTAAATCAATCTCATTATATTGAGAAAATCTTAGAGAAATATAATTAATTTAACTACAAACTTGCATGTGCTCCTTATGATCCTAGTGTAAATTTGCTAAAGAACACAAAAGAAGGTGTTAGATAAACTGAGTATGCAAGCATTATTGATAGCTTACATTCATAAGATACCTTAAAAGGACTATGAATCTTGGATTACATTATCAGAGGTTTTTTGCTATCCTAGAAGGATACAATGATGTTGATTGGAACACCCTTTCAAAAGACTCTAAATTAAGCAACCATCGGCTAAATATTTAACATAGTTGGTGGAGTTATTTTCTAGAAGTCTAAGGAATAAATTATTTTGGCTCAATCTACAATGAACTCTAAGATGATAGCACTAACTACTAGTGAGGAATCAGGCTGGTTAGAAGTCTATTAGTTGAGATCCTTTTATGGGAAAGAACGATTCCAGCTATCTTGATCAATGACGATAGTACCATGGCTATTGCAAAGATTTATAACATTTATTACAATGACAAGAGATGGTAGATACATCGGAAGCACAATCCTGTTAGAGAATTTCTCTCTACAGAAGTTGATAGAGTAGATGATGTACGTATTGATAATAACTTGGCTAATCCTTTGAAGAAAGTACTAGCTAGAGTAAAGGTTTTCAAAACCTCGAAAAGAATTGGACAGCTTTTAGAGTGATGAGTTACTCATGATGGCAACTCAAATTATTGACTAGAGATCCCAAGAAATAAGTTTAATGGGTAATAACAAATCATGAAGTGATATGAAATGAATCATGCTATTTTAAGTTATATTTCATATTATTATAAACATGAAATCCTGAAGTGATAGAAGGATGAGTTACGTATTAACTCTTAATGAGTTCTATATTCTATATAGAGTGGAGTCGAATACATAGCTACAAGAGTACTCTTCATAGACTCACCTATGTGAATGTGAAAGTGTGTTAATCTTCTATGAAATTTTTATGCAAATTTATTAGAGCATTCAGTATACTGAGATAGACATGCATAGTCATAAAGCATGGACTTTATGAACTACACCTTGGAACGGTTGTATGTGTAATGTTGTTAGAAATAGTGCTCAAAACTACAAGTTACTCTAGTATATTCTAAAGCATCCTCACTATACAAAGGTTCAAGTTGATATATATCTTTTGTTTATACACAATCTTATATTTTGATTAGTTGTTCGATGAAAACTATTTTAAAAAAAATTCAAGTGGGTCATTGTTGAAAATAAATGTGAATTTTAAAAAATAATAGGGAGAGAAAAAGTGCCCATAAGGTTCCAAATAATTTTTCTTTAATTATGTTAGTTATACAATGCTACATGTAACAATTTTTTTATAATATTGTAGTTTTTCTAGCCTTAAAAATATATTTAGAAATGGAACTTGTATTATACTACTCATATTAAGAATTTTTCATTAAAACACTAAAAATAGTGAGGAAAATTTTTAAAACACCATTAAATGTGTTGTGTCATTTTGAAAGCAATTAAAATGAATATAAGCAAGAAATAATTTCAAATTTAACCTAAAAGTCTTAATATGTTTTGTGGAAAAAATGGCAAAATTCTTTTCATTCTTATCCATGCATTTTAGCTTTAATTAGTATCAAGGTAGATGAACAATGTAAGGTAACATTTAAATGTGTCAAATGAGTTGATTTGGTCCAACATGCATATATTCAACTCATCTTAGGTGAACTATAGCTCAACTTATCTCATCTAAATTTTATGTAAGTCAAACTCAACTCAACTTTGCTCAACTCACTTTTAAATGAATTAAACTAACTTATTAAGTGACATATTTACCCTTTTAAATAATAAAACAAAAAATAAAAATGTATTTATAATTTTGTTTATAAACAAAAATGTTAGAAAAAATATTATTTTTTTATTACATTTTCGTAAAAAATTGTAACTTTTAATTGTAATTTTTCATAATGATATTATTATAATAGTGAAAATTATATCATTAACAAAAATATTTTATTAAATGAATTCCCCTTAAATTAGGTGAGTTAGCTTATTTAAGCTCAAGAGCTAGGTGAATTGGGTCTTTTGAACTCAGCTCATTGTGTCGACATTAAATGAGTTGTGCGCTCATTTGATGCCATTAATATCAAGCAAGCTTGTTTGAATCTATTTTACTCATTGTTTCTTAGTTGACTCATGATTTTATAAAGTAAGAACAAAAGACATTTCAATTTATCTATATAGAGAAATTATTCATTGAAATTAGAATAAATGGTGATATGGTAGTAATTAGTATAAAATATACTTTAAAATAATGAATAACACATCTACTTATATATTATATGCATTATTATTAATTAGAAGGTCTACATATCTATCAAATTATGTCGATGTTACAAAAGATCACTACTACAAAAGGGGTATATAAGTCGATGTGTAAAGTCGGTTTTTGGAAAAAACCGACTTTTAATGAATTTAAAGTCGGTTGTCTACGTCAACCGACGCTATCCACGTGACGTAGCGTCGGTTATCCACGTCAACCGACGCTATCCACGTGGATAGCATCGGTTAACCACGTCAACCGACGCTACGTTACGTGGATAGCGTCGGTTGACGTGGATAACCGACGCTATCCACGTAATATATGCCCTCTCGTCTCATTTTGTACGCAGATTTCCAGTTTTCTTCTTCCTCTCTCCTTTCCTCACTCAGAACCATTTTCTCCCAAAATCTTAACCATGCGCCACCTTCGTTCTACATTTCTGGCCACCTCCAACCACCATTTGAACGTCCGTTTGTAAGTTATATTTCTCTTCTCACATTATTTGTCAGTTCTTTTTTTTAGCAAAATATTAAAATCTGTTTATGGGTATTTTCTGTTTTTTCTTATCCAAAATCAATCCAAATCTGTGCTAATTTTATCAGCGTGTAAATGTAATTCGTTAATTAGGAACAGCGTATTTTTATTCGTTAATTAAAAACCTAACATCTCGATTTGGGTTTTGCTTGGGCAGTTTCTTTGTGTGGTTAAATAACTTGTTGTACACCTTTAATTAGTTAAGCAGTTAATTAAGGTTTGACAAAATCCAATTCATATTCACAATCACAGAAGAAAAACTTCTTGCATTTTTACATTAAAGAACTTGAATTAACTACTTCAAATGTATTATATATCTTTTGGTTTTATATCCAACGCGTGCGGTTCCACAAGCACTTTTGTTAAAAGTTCATTCAGAGAGCACTTCTGTAAATATATATCAACTTAAGATACATTTACAATTTAGATTGCTGAAAAACAAAAGTAAGTCTATTATCTGCCACTTTATTTGACCACACCTAAAAAATATGTTTGACTTAGTTTATGCAGAATGCATGCAGCTAGCTTATTATTCAATCAATTTGTTTTATATTTTGTATAAATTTTTGATTTAGTTACGTTTTTTTGTTTGCTTGTAATAATAATGTTTGACTTATTACTTGTATGTATTCAATAATATCTGAAATGTATTGTGGGTTTGCGTGGATAAATTTATTTATACGTATAATTAATATTACTTTGTAATTATGATATAGTAACACGCTTAGAAATTAGAATCAACCGCGTGATTGGTTTTTATATATATATTCATGAAACATGAACTGCTTATTTTTTAATTTGTATATAAATGGTTTTGTAAAATGATTAAATGATAACTATTTTGCATTATGTATGTTTTGATATATATTCTAATAATTAGGAAATTTATATATAATAATACATAATTAAGTAATATGTTTAATTAATATCATTAATAGAAAATGGACAAATCTTGGATGTCAAAGTGTAGAATTGAGCAAGACTATATTTCTGGAGTTGAAAGTTTCATGGAATTTGCTTGTAGAACTAGTAATACTGGAAGTAGTATGATTCGATGCCCATGCGTTAAATGTAAAAATGAGTGATTTCATGAATTTGATGAGGTTAAGTATCACCTTATCCATAATGGTATTCTATTGAGCTATAAATGTTGGTATTATCATGGAGAAAATATTGATAATACTCATGGAGAAAAGTATAATAAGAATGTGGGTGGATTACATACATCATATCATAATGTACAGACAGAAAATATGTTTCGTGGTGTTGAAGATGAATTACGCGAGGATGATCCCGAAACCTTTAATAAACTTATAGAAGATGCCGAAAAACCGTTGTATCCAAAATGCAAAAAATACACTAAGATGTCAGGATTGGTTCATTTGTAGAATGTCAAGGCAAAACATGGTTTTTCTGACAAGGGATTCACAGAATTACTAAATCTACTAGTCGATATGTTTCCTGAGGGTATTGAATTGTCATCTTCAATGTATGAAGTGAAGAAATCTCTTAGTCGATTTGGCATGGAATATCATAAGATTCACGCTTGTCCTAATGATTGCATTCTTTATAGAAAAGAATATGAGACATTACATGATTGTCCTATGTGTAAAGAATCGAGATGGAAGCATGGTACAAATGAGAGTACAAAACATAAGAAAGGCGTGCCTGCAAAGGTTCTTTGGTACTTTCCTCCGATCCCTCGCTTTCAAAGGTTGTTCAATAGTAAATATACATCAAAGATGTTGACTTGGCATTCAGATAATCGATCTGATGATGGGGTGCTACGTCATCCTTGTGATTCTCAAAATTGGAAAGTAGTAGATAATTTATCTCCTCAATTTTCATCTGATCTGCGATATCTGCGTCTTGCCATTGCTGCTGATGGAATTAATCCACATAGTTACCTCAGTAGTAGATATAGTTGTTGGCCAGTAATTATGGTAACATACAACCTTCCTCCCTGGTTGTGTATGAAAAGAAAATTCATGATGTTAACATTATTGATCTCAGGACCGAAACAACCCGGTGTTGATATTGATGTATATTTGCAGCCTCTGATAGATGATTTAAAGACGTTGTGGAATGATGGTGTAAATTTTTACGATGCATATAAAGAAGAATACTTTAACTTGAAGGGGGTCCTTTTATGGACAATTAATGATTTTCCTACCTATGGAAACTTATCAGGACATGCAACAAAAGGTTACAAGGGATGTCCTATATGTAGTGATGGAACTTCTGCAAAGTATCTTGTTCACGGACGAAAGATGTCTTATAGAAGACATAGGAGATTTTTGCCATCTGGACACAAGTTTAGATACCAAAAGAAACTGTTCGATGGTGAAGAAGATCATGATCATGCAACTCGACCTTTGCGAGGTATTGAGATATTAAGGCAATTGAATGGGATGACATTCAAACGATATGGAAAGATGAAAAAAAAACTCACCAAGTCTGGGAAACGAAGGAGGTCAACTAATGAAATTGGTGAAAATGAAAAAGATTTTGAACCGAATGGTTGTTGGAAAAAAAATATCAATATTTTGGGAATTGCCTTATTGGAAAGACCTACACATTTGTCACATCTTAGATGTCATGCACATTGAGAAGAATGTATGTGAAAGCTTGATTGGCACTTTACTTAATATACCTGGAAAAACAAAGGATGGCATTAAAGCAAGATTGGATTTAAAGAAACTAGGCATATGACCTGAATTGGAACCAAGGGTGGAAAATGATAAGAATCGAACATACTTGCCACCAGCATCATATACAATGTCAACAAAAGAGAAGGATGTGTTTTGTAAATGTTTGGAAGGTGTGAAAGTTCCTGATGGTTACTCATCCAACTTAAGAAATTTTGTGTCTATCACCGATAAGAGACTATATGGATTGAAATCACATGACTGTCATATCTTAATGCAACAGTTATTACCAGTTGCTATTAGATCAATTCTTCCAAAACATGTTCGAATATCAATAATTCGGCTTTGTTCATTCTTCAATACAATATGCAAGAAATCTATATCAATTGGCGAGTTCAATTCTTTACAGAAAGAAATTGTAGAAACTTTGTGTCTAATTGAAAAATATTTTCCTCCTTCTTTCTTCGATATAATGATTCACTTATGTGTTCATTTAGTTTGAGAGGTTCAATTATGTGGTCCTACTTACTTAAGATGGATGTATCCTTTTGAGAGATATATGCAAGTCCTTAAAGGATATGTAAATAATAGATATAGACCTGAAGGATGCATGGTGGAATGCTACATTGCTGAAGAGGCCATTGAGTTTTGTTCTGAATACTTTATTGGTTGCATTGAAATTGGGAATCCTACGCACAAGTTGTTCTTAGAACGTCACATGATCCAAGTAGGTAACCCTATGCTTGGTGGAAGTAAGAAATTATTTATTGATCGCACTCGATGGGAAAAAGCACACCGAATCATTTTGGTAAATAATAACGAGGCAGAACCGTACATAGAGTAAGTGATGTTCATTGTTTCATCTTTTATTTAACTATTAATGATGATATATAACTTAATATATATTTAATAACGTTACAGGATGCATTTAAACTTATTGAAGATCGATCCTCGTTATAAAAAAAAGAGGAGAAAAATGGTTGTATGATGAACATAAGCGAGAGCTTATTAATTGGTTTCGCAACCACATAAGTGTCACAAACAAAAAATCATGCATGTATCTTCCTATATATATTCAATGTTTTAAAACTTTGCTCTAAACACATTTCGTGTTTTTGTATACATAGATTCGAGATGAACTCAAGAAACCCAATCATAAAATATCAGAAAGTTTACAATGGCTTGCACATGCCCTGAACCGACTCTACACATAAAGTAGATTCACGGCATGAACCAACTCTACACGTAAAGTCGGTTCATGCCATGAACCGACTCTACACATAAAGTCAGTTCACGGCATAAACCGACTCTACACGTAAAGTCGGTTCATGCCCTGAACCGACTCTACACGTAAAGTCAGTTCAGGCCGTGAACCGACTCTACACGTAAAGTCGGTTCAGGCCGTGAACTGACTTTACATTTTAAGTCTCTGAATTTAAAGTCGGTTCAGAGAACCGACTTTAAATTTGTTTAAAGTCGGTTAAAAACCGACTTTTATGCCTATTTATGTAGTAGTGGATAAAGAACAACTTGATGAAAACATGTAATTTATAAATAAAAAAGGAGAATCAAATATTTAAGATATTTGATGCACAACAATAATAAATATAATAAAAACCATAAGAAAAATATGCCAACTACATCAAGACAAACTAGTCATAGAAAATGATGAAGACTGAGAAAAATATTTCTTTAATTTTCAACACCATAGCTTTAAGTTGCAACCATTTGTAGATGTCTATCTCAATGATTTTTGATATGTTACAAGAGAAAGCAAGGTTTGGTCCCTTTTTTTGTATAAATATCATAAGAGATGTCTCGTTAAAGTTTGTAATTTCTAATGCTGAATGATCAAGAAATCTAACCTAAACTTAAGTACATTTAAGTCATGTTTAATTTGAATAATAAAAATATAATTAGAATAAAAATAATAATATGAAATGAATTTAATAAAAATAATAGTACTATTACAATGTTAATTTGTTTGAATAATGAGATTAAAACAAATGATATAACTTTAGAATATGTAGTTAAGTTAATCCCGTCAAAAATCTACGCTATTACAAGAATAACAAACAATTATTTTATACCACCTCCATCTCTATATTATATGTCATTATTATTAATTAGAATGCCCACGTATGTATCAAATTATGTTGATGTTGAAAGAGAGAAAGAACAACTTCATAAAAACTTATAATTTATAAAGAAAAAGTAGAACTAAGTCTTTACTATATTTGTTTCACATAATTATTGGTTAATAGAATGAGAATCACACAAAAAGTATGCTCACTAAGACAAACTAATCATATAGAAAATGAAGAAGACATAGAACTAACACTTCTAATCCCAAAAGTTTAACCCAATCAATTGAATCTTTGATACCAAATTAAAGTCTACAAGAATTATTAACCTTTTAATCCCAAAAGGTTAACCCAATGGGTGAAGACAACTACACTCTTTATAAATTCTATCATAATATTATACTTAATAAATATATTATTTTATAAAAGAATAAAATATTGACAAAATAAATTTAAATTATAAAATAATTAATATAACTTAATTAGAAATCATTATATAAAATAAAATCTAATATGAGATGGGGATTTAACCTACATGATTAAAGGGCGAATTCACAGAACAAATTTTCTAGTGTTTAATATGAAATGCAAAGTCCTTACGTGAACATTAAACTAGGTGAGTAGAATGCATCTTTCATTACAAATTTAATAAAAGTTTAAACTGATTTTTAAATTATTTATTTATTCATGCGCTTGAATTTTTAACTTTATTTTAAAAAATATTTGTTTTTATGTTATATATAAAAAATATATATGTGCATTTATGAATATAAAAAAACATGTTTTTTATATTATATTAAAAATAATGTGTACAAAATGGAGGGAGGTTGAACATGAAATTTTATTTATAAAATGATTTATGATATTCAATTGATACATAACTCTTTAATTATACAAATATAAATCAATATTATTTTACATTGTACTCTCATAATTCATCAAACTTAATAAACCAGTGGATCAAACTCGACTAATAAACAATTGGACTTAAACACACAATATATCTGTTATATATGACTTGAATACCTATACAAATAATGTTGGAATTAATTTCAATTAATTACAACATATATGGGCTTATATGTGATATAAATATATATTGAATAATAAATTGTCAAATATCTAATTAGACCCGTTATGAAGTGATTAAATTAAGTATTATTTATCGAGTTCAATATGTGTCATAAGAAGTGGGGTCTTTAATGTATAAAATACGTATTAATAACTTTATGATTTAGTGATGATCTAAATTATATAAAGTGTATAAATAATACAGTTATGCTATTGGTCCCTAAAGAACACAATTAAATATGGTAATGTACTGTAAATAAGGAAATAACCATATAAGCAAGTTATGAATTCAAATTTTGAATATACTAAGGATCCAATAAGGAAATATTAAATAAAGAAATTTTCATATAGGTAAATTCTGAATTCAAAATTTGAACCTGCTAAGGATCTAATAAAGAAATTCCCACTTACCCAAGTTTTGAATTCAAAATTTGAATCTGCTAAGTATCTAATAAAGAAATATTAAATAAGGAAATTTCCATATAAGTAAGTTCTGAATTCAAAATTTGAATTTGTTAAGGATCCAATAAGAAAATATCTTTTGGTACAGGACAGAACGTTGTCGTTGCCGCCTCTCTTGTTCACTCTATCGGACTTGAGAGGGATTACTTGGAGATTTAAAGACTTTTAGTGATCACCGATGATTGTGTCTCTTTGGAAGATCATGGCTATGACCTAACGTAATTTAGAATGAAAGATTAAAAATTCACTAGAAGATCATGATAAATCTAAGATTTATGTATTACAGTATAGTTATGCAAAATTCATAAATCTCTATCAAATAAAACTTTGAAAAAAATGAGTGCCAATTACATATTGAAATCTCTATTTATTGCATATTGTTATACATGGACATGCATATTGTTCCCACAATCCCCCGCCAACTTATAACTTTATATTAAATCTATATATATAAGAATTTTATTTATAATAAATTTATTATAAAAATTAATTAATATAATAATATAATAATTACCCCAATACTAGTTTTTGGATGGGATCTAGCTCAAATTTTGGTAATTATATAGTATTATTAATTATCGAGTAATAATTATTATTTTAAAATAAAGATTTTAAATATAATTTTTTTTTTGCTTTTATTACAACAAGATGAAAAATTAATGTTAAAAAATTTCATAAATGTGTTTTGGATGAATACTTTTAAAATAAATAAATAATTAATTTTTATTTAAGAATAATTTATAATAAGAACTATTTTGTGAGTAAAATAATCTAAACATAATATAAATAAAAGTGATTTAACATAATATTAATAAAATTTATATAACTTAATTTAATAAATAAGTCAAATATAACATGAAAACACATATAAAATTATTTAATTGATATTTTTATTTTAGTTAAGAAGTTAGTTCTATATAACACAAGATACATAACTTGATCTAACTTAATTAATACTTTTAAGATATATATGACATTATCTCAATGTGAAAAGTTATTAATTCAATATCAATATAATCTACCCATACATAGATTAGCGAACCTACCTGTTCATTAAAAGGATAAACATGATTTATATATATTGTCATTCTTAATATTGATTAAAATAATTATCTAAGAATATATGTAAAATTAATATATAATACAATTATCAAGTAAGAAATAAGACAATTTAATATTTATTGGCACATAAGAAAAGCTAACAAATTAAAAAAAAAAAAGGATGTCGACCACCACAACAAAAAAGATTGATTTTGTTAGTTTTTAATCGGTCAAAATGAAAGTTTTCACCCGCATAAGAAAACTGAAGAAATAAGAAAAGATAAAAAACTTTTTCGCCCATTTTTTGAACCGAAAATTTTATTTCCTTACTTTTTTAAAAACAAACTAAATTTTTATTTTAAAAACAAACATAAGTTATTTTTGTAAATTTTTAAAATTGTGATGGTTGTTTTTTTAAAAAGGAAAAAATATTAATTTTTAAGGATAAAGTTTGGATGCTTTTGTGTTACCCAACTTACATTTTTAATATAAAAAAATAACCGCAAAAACTGCAACTAATAATACTCAAATTTATTATAAAAATATTCAAAGTAACACATTTATATTTAAAATAAATCTAATCTATCAAATGAAAATCAAAACATTGAACTAATAAGTATTAATTTGAATGCCTTAAACTTAATTAGTTTGAATACATTTTAACATTCTACAATGTGCTATACTATATTTATTTGGACCTCTATCGAATATTGGCAAGAATGATGTCATCGTTCATCCTTTTTTTCATCAAATTGGCTTAATTGTATGCTATATTACTTGGAACTATAAGACACTAACAAAATATTACAATGTGTTAAAAAATTTAACATAAAAAAATAAAACTTATAATTAATATAAAATTATGATTACATATCATATCAATAATTGATGCATTAATCTTGATAAAAACTTCTTTTATAAATTTCATCAACTTAAAAACTATATAAGATGTTGTATGGTTGCTTAATATAAATTATAATCAAAAGTATTTAGTATAACTAATATTAAATAATAAATTTTGTCATGTTATGATTACCAAAATGTTTTGGATCTATACATATTGGGTTATTATATGGGGTAATGGTGATGTCTTTAATATTGTTGATATAAGCTATTATGAATTAAAGTAACAATGATCAATCAATTATGAAAATAAATTTATTAAAAAATAATTGAATGATAAATGAAATAATACTTACATAAACATGTCAATGGATTTAAAAAGTAATACCAATGCCAAAGTGGTTCAAAAGCCACTAGCATCCAATGTGATGTTCACTTAATTTTAAAATTAAATAACATTAGACTTAAAATATAAAGTACTTTAATATTAAGCTATATTCGTCTATTTAAAAAAATATCTTGAAATGTTTAGATATACTCCAATGGATATGGTATTAGCCATTTAATACGATCTTCTCGTTCATCTAACATATCGTTAAAATTGTCAAGGCTCTTTCCTTACAACCATCTACCAAGATATTATCATTATAGTTAGGATCTATAAAACTATAGGTATGAGATGATATATTGTGTATAATATATCTTTGATAGAAATTTTGATCAAATAATTATAACATATTTATGAATCATAAAATAATAAAAAGTGAAAAAATCATACCTAAACTAGAAAGACATGATAGAACAATTCACTTCTCTTATATGAAGAAAAGGAAGTATTTTCCCAAACAACCTCAATATTTGGTTGAAGCATTTATTAGACAATGCACTCATCACATTTATGTTTCACAAACTTATTATCACATACATTCTAGTAAAGTCTTTACAATCATAGTAAAGCAACTTCTCTACATATTTCAAAAAAATTGAATTTATTACGATCTTTGTTGAATTCGTCTTCTCTAGTATGAGTTATCTCCATAACCTCATCCATATAATTAGTGTTAATAAATATTTCGTAAAACATTGTCTCTTATGGACTAACATTTACCTTATGAATAGTCTTAGCATGAAATATCTTATTTTTATAACCTTAGTCAATCACGTTTTCAAAAACATGCTCTTTTATGACATCTATTTTTTGTTTTTAAATGTTAACACATTTCATGTATATACATGGAACATCATTTGGATTGATTGTATTTTTTAAACTACTTCTAAGAAACTCTTTAACATACTTAAAAATTCATTTGAATATCTACATTTAAGCATATAAAATTTATCAATTTCTACATTATAAACATATGAACAAATTATAGAAAATTTTAGGTACACTTGAAACATAAACCAACATTTGATAAATTTCAACTAAATATAACATATAACACACATATAACACATGTTCATATGATATAAATTATAACTTAGAAATAATAATAATAAAAAATATATGAATATTTTTACATACTCTTTTTCATAAATTATATCAATCACATTTAAATTAACTATTTTAAACTAACTATAACATATAATTTATTTATAGTATATATATAAATATTTAGGAAAAAAATTTATATACAAAATAAACGAATAAAAAAATAAATATTTAGGAAAAAAAATTAATAATATGTTCTTAAATACAAAATTAAACCATATAAAAATTAATAACTATCATAAATAAAATAAAAGTTAAAGAACAAAATGAAAGTATTGAAATGGAATTACTTAGATTGAAGTGGTGTGTGAAGAAGAATGGGATGTGTTGGACCCGTATGGATGACATATTTACTATGTATGATTAACTTCTTATGTAATAAAAATATTAATTGAATAAATTCATATATTGTTATGTTATATTTAACTTATTTATTAAATAAATTTATACAATTATTGTTAATATTGTAGTAAATCACTCATGTTTATATTATGTTTGGATTCTATTTCTAATAAAATAATTACTATTATATATTTATTTATCACTAAAGTAAGAAATTAATTAAATATTTACTTTAAGAATATTTCTATAAACCACCTTCTAAAACATTTTAACATTAATTTCTCAATACTTATTTATTAAATAAACTTTTACAATTATTATAAATATCGTGATAAATCACTTATGTTTATATTATATTTGAATTCTATTACTCATAAAATAATTACTATTATATATTTATTCATAATTAAAGTAGCAAATTAATTAAGTATTTGTTTTAACAGTATTTATGCAAATCTAACATCAATTTTTCAATTATAATAAAAATAACTTAAAATTTATATTTAAATACTTATTTTTTTATTTTCTTTTATTTTATAAAATAAAAAAATTTAAATAATAATAATATTTATTAAATTTAAATAATCGATACATATACAAAAACTAATATTAAATCTCCTTTTTATTAACTGAGTATTTCTGTAAATGTGTAACAAAGCGGGAAAAAAATTGAATATACATAAGACATTAATATTAAGAATGCAAAAACAATTCGACCAATTTACTTAAATTAAAAAATCTGATTCAGATTCAGATCATATTATATTGATTAATTTTATAGTAGGATCGAATTTGAATTGAAAATTATACAATTCGTTTCGATTCAGATTGGATTCAAATTGACATATTTTATAATCTACTATATTTGGATCAAATTACTATAAAATTATAAATAAATATATATTTTATTTTATAATATATTATATTTAAATATTATGCATATTATATTATTATTTTAGCTTAAAAATAAATAAAAATATTTATAATAATTTAATAATTGTACATACATACTTTTTATTCTTTTAATTTTTTTAGTTGTGATTATAAATAGTAATATTTGTTATAAAAATATTAATTTAAAATTTAAATTTTTGTATATCGTGTTTTATATATGATAATAATTCATAAATAAATTTTAATATTAATATGAGCTTATCTGTTTTGAAAACATTTAATCTGTTTGGATTCGAGTTGATTCAGATCGATTATATCATCGAATCAGATTCTGGTTGAAAATCTTCAAATCTTTTAAGATTGGATCAGATTATGATTGACCAAAAATAGATAGTTTTGATCGGTTGCTCATCCCTAATTAATATATAGAAAAATAAAGCTCGCAACACCTTTGATAGAAATTCAAGAAATAATTTAGGCTTTTTCATCCTTATACTAAGGATAGTATTTCATATTAATTAAATATAATGTAATAATAAAATTTATAAAGATTTTGAGTATTTTTATTCATTGGGTTAATCTTTTAGGATTGAAAGGCCTATAATTCTTATAAACTTTAACATAGTGTGAGATATTAAGAATAATATTACATATTGATTAATTATGATATTATAATAAAAGTTATAAAGATTGATATAAAGATTTTGATTATTTTTATTCATTAGGTTAATCTTTTAGGATTGAAAGTCCTATAATTCTTATAAACTTTAACATAGTATGAGATATTAAGAATAATACTACATATTGATTAATTACGATATTATAATAAAATTTATAAAGATTGTGGATATCTATTAATCTTTTGTAATTAAAAAACTCATAATTTTTATAGATTTTAAAATTTTTACGTTATGTGTCATAGATTGTGACACACAATTCATTTAAGATAATCTTATTTCATTGATAGTGTCACATCTTGTACCAATATGTATTTTCTTTTATTAATTGTTATTTGTAGTGATTCATATTTTAATTATAAATAATTAAAAATATAATTATCGTTAATTTTTTTTTTTTCAAAAATAACCACAATTCATAAAGAGTAGAGTGAGAATAATTATTGTAAGATCTAAACTGTAGTTAATTAAAATTATGGTTAATCAAAACTGAACATTTATTTAAAAAATTTACCAAAAGAAAATTTAAAAATTTTAAATTTATTTACTTATAATCAATTATTTTACGAATTTTTTAATTTTTCATTGAATTTTTCCTAATTAATATATAATTAATTATTTTTATATTAAATATAATTTGGAAAATAAATAAATTAAAATTAATTTATAATTATTATATAAAAATATATTAATATTTATAATAAATTTTATCAATTAAAATATAATATTATTTATAAAATTAAAATAATTATTTGGATATGAAATTATAAAATCACATTTTTATAATAATTATAAGATTATAAAAAGGTAGATAGCACCTAACCTTAACTAAATCTATTTTGCTCATTATTTTATTAGTTGATTCTTAGACTTTATAAACGCCATTTATTATGTCATCTCTATCATATATGTCATTATGAGGAGGTCCACATATGACATATTTAGAAAATTTTGTGGAAGCTCGTAATTAAAAAAGAAAAGAAAAAAGAGCCAAGTCTATGGGATATTTATTTAACATCAATAATTAATATGTAATAGAATATAAATTATAAGAAAGGTACGCCAGTGATATAGTAAGTGACGGAGACTTAGCACCATGGGTTTGAAGTTTCAACCATTTGTAGATCTCTCAATCACTATGTAGATGTTAGAAGAACAAGCAAGGTTACGGTCACTTCTTTGCATCAATATCATTGAAACACCTTCATCAAAGTTTGTAATTTATAAAGCTAAATGATCAATACTTTTAATGTAAATTCGACCACATTTAAAGACTTTTAATGTAAACTCAAGATATTAGCCTAAATATTTCAAGAGAGAAGTTGCATACAAATCTCATATACACCAATATCTAAGGTAGCTTGTTGCAAACTAAAAAGACTATGCCAAAGGCTACCACATTAGCATATAGGACACATAAAAGATTGTAATATTTAATCATAATATAATATAATATAATATAATTAATTTAAATGACATATAAAAATTTAATTTATAAAAACATAAAATTTAATATATAGTTATTTGGTTTTTTGTTTTAGATTTATGAGATTTTACTTCTCTCAGTTTCATGAATTTATCAAAACAAAAGGTCAAAAATACATAAAATAAAAAATCCAAAATCAAAATCAAAATAGGGTATTAAAAATAAGGTAAAGAAAAAATATGTAAAATGATTAATATCATACTAAGGCATATGAACTACAAATAATAACAATAACATTTAATGATTTTTATAACTTTAAAGTTTTTTAATTAAATAAAATTTCATTTATCACTTAGACTATTTAAATTTTAAATTTATCAAAACGACTATATATTTTAATGCATGACTCTACGACAGATTTTAAACTAAAACATAAATTAAAGACTTACTTTGGTATTATTTTGCTCCTCAGCAATATACCTATTAATATTCAATTTATTACATTTAAAATTAGGACAAAAAATGTGAAAAGTATTAAAATTTTCAAAACATTGAACTTATTCTTGATATGTTATAAGAGAAAGCAAGGTTTGATCTTTTTTTTTATATATAAATATCATAAGAGATACCTCGTAAAAGTTTATCATTTGTAACACCGAATGATCAAGAGTTCTAATATAAACTTCATTGCATTTAATTTATGTTTAGTTTTAACAATAAAAATATAATGAGAATAAAAATAGTAATATAAATTTAATTTAATAAAAATAATAGTACTATTATAATTTTAATTTATTTAAATAGTGAAATTAAAATAAATAATATAATTGTTAAAATTTATTATAAACTTAATCATGTTAAAAATTTAAGCTATTAAAAGAATAACAAATAATTATTTTATATATACCACCCCATCTCTATGTTATGTGCTATTATTATTAATTAAAAGTCCCATATGTAATTTAGAAAGAAAAAGGAAAAAAGTCTTTAAAATATTTGTTTCACATCAATATTGGTTAATAGAATGAGAACCACACGAAAAGTATGCCTACTGAGACAAACTAGTCATAATCAAAATGACGAAGACATAAAACTAACATTTTAGAAAGAAAAAAAAGGATGAAATATTTAATAATTTTTAACAAATGTGAGAACGTAATTAGTTATATTATTTATTTACACAAATAACTAGTTTAGTACAATAATTTTTAAGTTAGGTGTAATTGAACTCATAACATTAAAAACAAATCAAAAAAATATAATAATTATTATATAAAAATATATTGATATTTATAAAAGAATTTATCAATTAAAATATAATATTATTTATAAAATTAAAATAATTATTTGGATATGAAATTATAAAATCACATTTTTATAATAATTATAAGATTATAAAAAGATAGATTTGCTAATTATTTTATTAGTTGATTATTAGACTTTATAAAGGCCATTTATTATGTCATCTCTATCATATATGTCATTATGAGGAGGTCCACATATGACATATTTAGAAAATTCTGTTGATTATTCAAGGGAAACAAGTGGAAGCTTGTATTTAACATCAATAATTAATATGCAATAGAATAGAAATTATAAGAAAGGTATGGCCATTTGTTGAAGTTTAACATCTGTTGAATAAAATCACATTTGAGCACCATGGGTTGAAGTTTCAACCATTTGTAGATATCTAAATCACTATCTAGATGTTACAAGAGCAAGCAAGGTTTCAGTCGCTTCTTTGCATCAATATCATTGAAACAGCTTCATCAAAGTTTATAATTTATAAAGCTAAATGATCAAGACTTTTAATGTAAACTCGACCACATTTAAAGACTTTTAATATAAACTCAGATATTAGCCCAAATATTTCAAGAGAGAGGTTGCATACAAATCTCAGATACACCCAATATCTAAGGTAGCTTGTTGCAAACTAAAAAGACTATGCCAAAGGCTACTGCAGTAGCATATAGGACACATAAAATATTGTAATATTTAATCATAATATAATATAATATAATATAATTAATTTAAATGATAGATAAAAGTTTAATTTATAAAAACAAAGAATTTAATATATAGTTATTTGGTTTTTTGTTTTAGATTTATGAGATTTTACTTCTCTTAGTTTCATGAATTTATCAAAACAAAAGGTCAAAAATACATAAAACAAAAAATCCAAAATCAAAATCAAAATAGGTGTTAAAAATAAGATAAAGAAAAAAATATATGTAAAATGATTAATATCATACTAAGAAATATGAACTACAAATAATAATAATAACATTTAATGATTTGTATAACTTTAAAGTTTATTAATTAAATAAAATTTCATTTATCGTTTAGACTACTTAAATTTCAAATTTATCAAAATGACTGTATACTTTAATGCATGACTCTACAACACATTTTAAACTAAAACATAAAGTAAAGACTTACTTTGATATCATTTTGCTACTCTACAATATATCTATTAATATTCAATTTATTACATTTAAAATTAGGACAAAAAATGTGAAAAGTATTAAAATTCTCAAAATATTGAACATATTATAAATTATAAAAGCAAGTAAAAAAGAGGGTGACTTTATCACATTTTATGAATTGTAATTTTTTTAAGTATACTAATGTAGTACATATTTAGAATATTTTTGATTTTTTTCTTTTATTCTTGTAATAATAATCGATTATTATAATGTTTGTGAATCTTTTGATTTTCTTTATAATTTTCAATTTCATTAACTCTTTCACATATAAGTTTTAATCCAATTGATTTAAAAGTGAATTGAACTTAGTTTGAAACTCTATTGGTTGGTAGTAAGAATGACCAATTAATCTGAGCATTTATAATTGTATATGTAAATGTTTCATAGACATACTTGAGATCTCAACAAACTCTAAAACTTATTTTAAAATAAACTCTAGATGAAATTATAGAATATACAATCATTAGAAAATGATTTACGTCATTAAAAGACCGTCTATTTCTTTTCATGCTAACTACTTGTATATTTATCACTAATATCACTTTTAAACTTATATGAATTATAGAACTTTTTTTCTTTAACATGCTATAACTTACCCTTTTATGAGCAAAAAAAAAAAATTATTTTACCCTTCTATTTTCAAAGATGACTTAAAATAAACACATGTTTAATACGAAATCTCTAAGAAGAATGTACTAAAATTTCAAAAAAAAAAAATGAATCAACCCAAAAGAATATTGAAAATAATAGGTTGGGGGTTGTATGAAGTTAATTTTGAATAAAAATGATGAAAGGTTGATAATACAATCTTGTATCTCTTTGGTTATAAAAAAAATTGAGAAGAAGAGAAAAACAAAAAGAAATATCAGACGAGGAAAAAAAAGAAATAAAGAAAAAGGAAGAAAAAAGAGTTTATTGATATTTGATGCAATTAGAAAATGTAACTATAATGTACTCACTAGATGAGATAGGTAATATAAAGAGTTATTTTAAAATTTTAAATAATACTGTTTGAATTTAGTGAAGTTTTCTTATTTCCCGTTCTCCTGGTATTCTTGGTCTAGAAGTGACGGAGGGTTGCCTCATTTGGTATCTCGAAATGTAAACATCTCAAATTTGCTACACGACCCTGCAGTAAGGTTCTTCTTACTATGTTTATTTCTTTATATGATACAGCGGTACTCATAGGTCATATTATGGGTTTTGAAGGTGAGTTTCCTCTACATTCTTACAAAAAATTTCGCATATAAAATAAATAAATTCTTCCTAAATTGAGAAATGGAAGTAGTTATTACATATTTACATGCTGGTGCAGTGGGGCTTGTTCTTTCAAAATATTACTCCCTAGAATTTATTGATTGTTGCAGTATATTCTTTTGGAACATAATTGCTCTATACCCAATTTTTAAGGAAAAATTAAGTAGTGGTAGCTTTTTCACCATCAAGATCCTGAGTACATTCAAGTCTAATGGCCAAGATTTCATCAATGAGGTATCTACTGAAGGATTCTTCATGTTAACGTGGTTCGACTAGTTGGTTCCACTCCAGCTATTATTGTATTCTTCACAACAAAACAACCCATCAAAGAATGTTGAGAATATATCTCATACGTTAAAGAGTTGTTCCACATTTTGGAGTTTGATTCCCCTGAGATCAGTTTAAATGAAAATGAAAATTAAAAGGCAATAACCCTTTAGGAGTTCATTTTTGCAATATGAAATAGCAAGGTTTCAATTAATTCATCATTAATTATATTAGTTACACACTATAACAACTTTTTGTAATATTACAACTTTACTAGTCATTAATAAATATTTAGAAATGAAACTTGTATTATTAATTTTCATTAAAGCACTAAAAATAATTCCTAAAATTTCAAAACATCATTTAATGTCTTATGGTCCTTTTGAAAGCAATTATAATGAATATAAACAAGAAATAGTTTCAAAATGAACCTAAAAATCGTAATCATTTTTGTGAAAAATGACAAAAAACTTCTCATTTTCATCCATACATTTTAGCTTTAATTAGAGCCAAGTAAAATAGATGACAAAATTCTTCTCATTTTCATCCATACATTTTAACTTTAATTAGAGTCAAGTAAAATAGATGACAAAATTCTTCTCATTTTCATCCATACATTTTAGCTTTAATTAGAGCCAAGTAAAGTAGATGAACACTATAAGGTAGCATTTAGATGTATCAAATGAATTAAGTTGGTCTAACATTCATTGGTTCAGTTCACCTTAAAAAAAGTATAATAGTTTAATTTGTATTATCTAAATTTTATATAAATTAGGTTCACCACGGCTCAATTCAATTTACTTTTAAATGAATTAAACTAAGTAATTTATGAACTTATCCATTTACTCTTTTAAAAAATAAAATAAAAATATATATTATAAATTTGTTTAAAAATAAAAATATTAGAATAAATATTATATTTTAATTACATTTCTTGTAAAAAAACAAAAAATAATATGTTTTAATTGCGATTTTTCATAATGATATTATTATAATTATGATAATTATATCATTAACAAAGATATTTTTGTTAATGTGACTCACAAGTTGCTCATGAGTTATGTTAGTTAGTTTATTTGAACTCATAAGTTAGGTTTTTGCCACTCATCTCATTGTATCAATCTTAAATGAGTTGCACATAACTGCTTATTTGACATTATTAGTGTCACGCAAGCTTAAGTGAATCTATTTGGCTCAATTTTTCTTACTTGACTATTGACTTTATAAAGCAATAACAAAAGACATTTCAATTTATGTCTATATAGAAATTATTCATTGTAATTAGAGTAAGTGATGATATGATACTTTAGGCAAAAAAAGAAAGGAAAATATATGATTAGTGATTTTATTTTTTTTTATTTTTTTGAAAAACACAAATGCTCAATATTTGATAAAGAGAACAAACAATATGATTAATTAAAAATATACTCCATAACACTAAATAACACATCAATTTTCATGTTATATGTATTATATTAATTAGAAGGTTCACATATCTATTAAATTAAGTTGATGTAACAAAAGAGAAAGAAGAACTTCGTGAAAGCTTGTAATTTATAAAAACAGAAAAAAGAAGAGACAGCCGAGTCTTTTAGAATATTTGATCACATAAGAGATTAATAGAATGTAAACCACAAGAAAGTATGCCTAGTATAATAAGACAAACTAGTCATAGAAAAAATGAAGTCTAATTTTAAGAACCATATGGTAGCAAGAGAAAATTTGTTTTATTCATAAGTCATCGCCAAGTCTTTTAGCAAGAGACAAGGTTGGGACTTTACGTCCCTTCTTTTTATAAATATCATATGAATAACTTCGTGGAAGCTTGTATTTTACAAGGGAAAAGGCATAATCCATACTTTGGGATCATATCTTTGAACTTTCTTTCTTGCATTTATATCATAAGAGTAGCTTCATCCAAGTTAAAAATTTGAAAAACTGAATGACCAAGACTTCTAAAGTTAAACTCTAATTTTCGTGTTTCTTGCATTTTTAGTTGACTCGTTATATCCACTTTTAACAGCTGCACAAACCATTAAGCTCTAGCCGATAGGGTTAAAGTAATTGTTACATAATAGGCAGGAGTTCTCACAAAGTCTTTTTATATATTATATTATATTTAATAAGTTTTTTTAACAAAATTTTAAATATTTTATTTAATAAATTAAATATATTTTATGTACAACATTGAAATAATGCGTTTTGATCCTTTACATTGCTAAAATAAATTAAAAGTTTAACTTAGATGATGAAATAATGTGAAATTTTATTATGGATTCCTTCATATATTAAGAAAAATATGTGATTGTCTTAATATTAATACATAGTGGTTGCAAATTAGCAGCTTAACTTATTGAGTAGATGAGTTCAAAATATTTAGCTTATTTAACTTATGAGTTAGTTTACCTAGTTTATCATGGCTTGCAAGTTCATAAAAAAAATTAAAAAATATATTTTTACATTCTCTTGTTCTAAAAAATATAATATTTATTATACTAACATTTTTGTTTTTAAATAAAATTGTAAATATTTTTATTTTTATTTTTAACTTAAATGATTTAAAAGTGAGCTAAGATAAACTTAACTTATAACATTTAGAAGAGTTGTAGCTTAACAACTAGGTTAAACTATGCTTAACTTAACTGATTTAAAAGTGGGCTAAGATAAGCTTAGCTCATAACATTTAGATGAGTTGTAGCTTAGCAACTGGGCTAAGCTAAGCTACAACTCATAATGTGAATTGAACCTAAACAAGCTAGATTAACTCGTACTACTATAATTTCAAGTTTTTGGGCAATTGCAAAATGTACGTGGATCTTTAGAAAATCATGCAAATTTTTGCTTGAGTTCTACAATAAAACCTATGTAAATTCTTGTGAGCTTTAAAACGTCATGTATAATTTCAATACAATTTGAGCAATCATCAACAATCAAATTATCGTATAAATTACTTAAAAGGTATTATGACTAAAAATTTAAAAGACATAACGAAATTCAAAAGAAAATTTCTAAGAATGTGTACAAAGTGCGTATATAGCTTCACGGTGTAAACTAATCACATATCTTCATTATATTCATTTTATTATATAACTCATATTATTAATTTTTCATTAAATCATTAATAATAGTTAGCATAATTTTCAAAGCACCATTAAATGTGTCATGGTCCATTTAAAAGAAATTACAATGAATATAAACAAGAAATAATTCCAAACTGAACCTAAGAATTCTAAAAAGCTCTGTGAAAAAAAGGCAAAATTCTTCTCATCCTTGTGTATGTATTTTAACTTTAATTAATTAGTGTCAATGAAGGTAGATGAACATTACAAGGTAGTACTTAGAGGTGTCAAATAAGTTAAGTTGATTCAAATTTCATAGGTTCAACTCACTTTATTAGGTGAGCCATGGTTTAACTCGTGTCATCTAAATTTTATTTAAGTCAAACTCAACTCGGCTCAGCTTACTTTTTAAAAAATAAAACAAAAAAATTAAAAATATATTTATAATATTGTTTGAAAACAAAAATGTTAGAATAAATATATTTTTTGATTATATTTTTGTAGAAAAAAAATAGTATCTTTCAATTATGATTTTCCATAATAATATTATTGTAATTATGAAAATGATATCATTAAATAATACATTTTGTTGGATGAATTCTCAAGCTGCTCATGCGTTAGGTAAACTAGTTTATTTGAGCTCATAAGCTAGGTGAATTGGATTTTTTCAACTCAACTTAATGTATCAATCTTGTAAATCTTATAGTCTTTTGTGTTTTTGTTGGCTTCCTTTGTGCAAAACAAATTTGTATTTTTATATTTCTTTATGTAAGGTTGGTATTGTTGATCAGTAATGCATATATGCACTTAGTTAGGTACATTGTGATTGAAAGCATGTTATCCACACATCACATGTTTGGTTTCTTAGTATGCATGCTAGGTTGAGTGGTCGTTTTTACTTCGCTTCAAGTGCAAGTATTTATGAAAATTACTTGGTGTTTTTGGATAAAAAAAATATGAGATTTTTGTGCACCTCGACAAGGTCTTCCCATAACCCATTGTTGGACCTGTCACCAAACCCCAACAAGGTGGCACGTATTTTGGTTGTTGGCTATAAACACCTCATCTTTAATGTTTTTGATAAATAGAAAATTCATAGAAAAGTTCTACCAAATGTTTTCCATAAATTCTAATTCTATATTCACTAATGATCTTGAGCGTATTTTAGGGATTGTGATACATTTTCAATAAGAGTGAAATAGAATTTGTAGACTCAGAGTGGTTAAGACTATTCTACTGGGTGGTTTAGACAATATTGTTTTTTGGGATTGTCAAGTGTTCCCAAAATATTGATTGCAAATGTTCGTGGTTTAGTGAATTTCTCGAGAGTGATTGTTCTTTATTGTTCATATTACTGATCTTTAGTCATTGATCGCACTACATTGAGTGGTGCTAACTTTGCAGGAAAGATGAGTTCGTGTGTTGAACTAAGTCATTGTAAAGGTAGTAAGCGAGGGCAATAATAGATAGTTAGGATAGAGGTCCTGATTGATAGTAGCAATTAAAATGAATATAAACCAGAAATAATTTCAAACTGAACCTAAAAGTCCTAATAAGTTTTGTGGAAAAAATGGGAAAATTCTACTCTCTTATCTATGCATTTTAGCTTTAATTAGTGTCAAGTAAGGTAGATGAGTAGTGTAAGGTATCATTTAAATATGTCAAATGAGTTGAGTTGGACCAACATGCATAGGTTCAACTCACTTTAGGTGAACTATAGCCCAACTCATCTCGTCTAAATTTTACATAAGTAGAGTTCAACTCAACTTTACTCAACTCACTTTTAAATGAGTTAAAATAACTTAATAACAAATATATTTACCCTTTTAAATAATAAAACAAAAAATAAAAATATATTTATAATTTTATTTCAAAATAAAAATGTTAGAATAAATATTATCTTTTAATTACATTTTTGTAAAAAAAAATAGTAAATTTTAATTGTAATTTTTCATACTCATATTATTATAATAGTAAAAAATATATCATTGACAAAGACATTTTACTAAATAAACTCACCTTGAGTTAGGTGAGCTAGCTTATTTGAGCTCAAGAGCTAGGTGAATTGGGTCTTTTAAACTCAACTCATTGTATCGACATTAAATAAGTTGCATAAACTTGCTTATTTGACACCATTAATATCACGCAAGCTTTTTTGAATTTATTTTGCTCAATTTTTTTAGTTGACTATTGATTTTATAAGCAAGAGCAAAAGACATTTCAATTTATCTCTATAGAGAAATTATTTATTGAAATTAGAATAAGTGGTGATATGGTAGTAATTGGTATAAAATATACTATAAAATAATGAATAACACATCTATTTCTATATTATATGCATAACTATTAATTAGAAGGTAAACATATCTATCAAATTATGTTGATGTTACAAAAGAGAAAGAATAATTTGGTGAAAGCTCTTAATTTATAAAGAAAGAAAAGAACCAAATCTTTTAGGATATTTGATGCACATCAATGATAAATATAATGGAAATGGTAAGAAAAGTATGCCAACTATACCAAGACAAACTAGTCATAGAGAACGATGAAGACTCATAAAACTAACTATTTGTAGATGAAGATTCAGAAAACTAACACTCTGGAAAAACATTTGTCTTTAATTTTCAGCACCATTGCTTAAAGGTGCAACCATTTGTAGATGTCTATCTCAATCATTGTTGATATGTTACAAGAGAAAGCAAGGTTTGGTCTCTTTTTTGTATAAATATCATAAGAGATGCCCCATAAAAGTTTATCATTTGTAATGTTGAATGACCGAGAGTTCTAATGTAAACTTCACTACATTTAGGTTATGTTTAGTTTTAACAATGAACATATAATGAGAATAAAAATAATAATATAAATTTAATTTAATAAAAATAATAATACTATTACAATGTTAATTTATTTGAATAATGAAATTAAAATAAATGATATAATTGTTAGAATTTATTGTAAATTTAATCTTGTCAAAAATTTAAGCTATTAAAAAAAATAACAAACAATTATTTTATACCACACTAGGGGTGTCCATAAACCGGTCCGGATCGGACCAAACCGGAAAACCGGACCGGATCGAACGGTTTTATAAATCAAACGGTCTAGTCCAGTCCGGTTTGTATTAATTAAAATCGTTTTTCAAACGGTTCAGTCTGATTTGTATTAATTTTTAAACCGGTTGGACTAGTTTAATAATATATTAAAATTTTCATATTATTTCTCATTAGAGGTGTCCAAAAATCAAACTAAACCGAATCAGGCTGTATTGGACCGAACAGTTTTATAAATCAAACGGTCCTGTCTAATTTGTATTAATTAAAACTGTTTCAAACGGTCTAGTCCGATTAAAATTTATTTCCCCAAACCAAACTAGTGGACACCATTATACCACACCATCTCTATGTTATGTGATATTATTATTAATTAGAAGGCCATATGTATCAAATTAGGTTGATGTTGTAAGGGAGAAAGAAAAATTTCATGAATGCTTGTAATTTAGAAAGAAAAAGGAGAAGTACGTTTTTAAGATATTTGTTTCACATCAATATTGGTTAATAGAATGAGAACCACATGAAAAGTATGCCCACATTCGACAAACTAGTCATATTGAGAATGACGAAGACATAAAACTAACATTTTAGAAGGAAAAAAATGAAATATTTAATAATTTTTAACAAATGTGGGGATGTAATTAGTCATATTATTTATTTACACAAATAAATAGTTTAGTAAAATTATTTTTAAGTTGGGTCTAATTGATCTCATAACTTTAAGAAAATCTAAATTATAATTTTTTATTTCTATTAAAATGTATTTTAAAAATATATTAGTTCGGTTTTTTCGATTTTGAAAAATAAAAATTTCTAACAAATTATACATCAATTTTTAAAATTTTAAGACTTACACTAAATCAAATAACCTATATAAAATAGTATATATTCGATTTAGTTTTAAATTATACTATATATCTTCTTTTCAAAAAATTCGATAGGTTCGTAGTGCATACGAGTGAGATGAAAGATATATCACTTAAATAAGAAATTATACATCAATTCTGAACAATTATTAATGTAATAATTTAGATCAATAAAATTAAAAATAAATACACTATTTTTTATTTAAAACATAATTACATACTATTTTTTTAAAATAACAATCAATAATATAAATAATAGAAAGTATCATATTATTTATTCCAAAGTCAATCTTTAATTCTTTCACACTTAAAATTCTCTATAATTAATTTATCTATAATTTTATAAATATTATATTTAAAAAATTATTTATTTAAAGTTAAAATGGGATACGTATCACTCCTCATATGTGAATTGATCCGTCCCCGGAGTATATGACATAAAAACATTTTAACAAAAAAATAAGAAAGTTACCTATTTCTCTACCTAATTATGTCATATCTTGCACCATAATTTTTACTCTTTATCTTATTTTTTTTGAAATTACAGACTCAAAATAGATAAACCCCTCTCCAATCCTAATTTAGGCTCAACCCGCCAACTTAATAGTTCGGTGATTGACCATTGTACGCATCTAGCTCAGCATATAAAATTTACAAAGAAGTTGTGGTTCACTTAATAGTTTCCTCTCATAAATACAACTCTATAAATAAATTATATGTATAAATAAAATTATATGCTGTTTAAATTTTAATATATTTACATTAAAATTATTTATATATTTTTTTTTAATTAAAAAATAAATAATATTATTTTTTAAATATATATGTTTTTTCCGTTTAAATCCTAAGTTCACCACTACTTGCACCTTTAATAAGTTATATAATGAATTGACTACAATCACATAATTTGTAATACACCTAGATGTTATTCGCCGTATGACTAAATCCTATCTTATCTTTTGAAAGTATGGAAGTCTAAATAGTAGGGTCAAAGATATTTCTTCGTCTTTTCAGAGGGTGATTTTTCTTTCTCAAATGAATGAGATGATAAATGCAACTAAATCTATTAATTAATTTTTGATAAATAATTTAATTATTTGATTTGATTTGATTTTTAATTTTTTAATAAAAAATATGGATTTATTTTCAAATAATATTAAAAAATATATGTTTGTTTTTATTGTAAGAAAACGTTAAAAATAAAATTGTATATATAAAATAAAATTATATCATATAATTAAATCAGTATTAATTTAAATGAGTGATACGATCGGAAACAATTGATAAACTAGGTGAGTGGAATACACCTTTGTTACAAATTGGATAAAAGTTCAAACTGATTTTTAAATTATCTATTATTTATTCACATGGCTTGAATTTTTTACTTCATTTTAAAAAATATATGTTTTTTTATGTGATAAAAATATATATATGTTCATTTTTTAATATAAAAAAATACATGCTTTTTATGTTATACTAAAAATAACAGAGAGAAGTTGAACATGAAATTTTATTTATCAAAAGGTTTATGATATTCAATTGAATCTAAAAGCTTTTTTTTTTTGTTTTTTCATTAAGCTTGTAGACTTACTACAAATTCATTTAGGATCGTAGGTTTGAAGGAGAGTTTGACCTACATGATTAAAGTTTTAAAAAATACTTTGGATGTTGGTACTTGATACTACCAATTGATATTATTTGCAATGAGATTTTATTTTTTTAATTCAAAATCAAAATTAAAATGATGAGTTAAAAATATAGTAAAGAAAAAAATATGTAAAATGATTAATATCATACTAAGATATATGAAATACAAATAATAACAATAACATTCAATGATTTTTACAACTTTAAAGTTTATTAATTAAATAAAAAATTAAATATGGAAAAAAAATGTAAAATTTGATTGTTATAGATTGATCAAAGTTATATATTTGAACTAGTTTCACTATATTATAAGTAAAGAAAAAATTACTATGTGTATATAAATGATAGATTTAAAATTTATATTTAACAGAAGCATCATATAAAAATAAAAAATAATATTAGTTAATTTTTAATTAAAAAAATATCATATATATCTTATTTTAATAAAATATATTTCAAATAATAAGAAAGTTATCTATTTTTTAACTAATTATGTCACATATTGCACCATAATTTTTACTCTTCAACTTATATTTTTGAAATTATCGACTCGAAATAAATAAATTTCTCTCCTATCCAAATTTAGACTGAAGCCAAGCAAACTCATCTCCAATGCTCCATTAATTTGGGCTCAATCCACCAACTTAATAGTTCGGCGGTTGGTTATTCTGAATTGTACGCATCTAGCTCAACATATATATAAATTTACAAAGAAGTTTGCTTAATAGTTTCCTCTCATATATACAAAATGTTATGACGGTTTTAAATCTTGTGAGACGAGGCATTAGCCCCATTGTATCTTTATAAATAAAATTTGGATTACAATAATTATAAAATTATAAATAAATTATATGCTTAAATAAAATTATATATTGTTTAAATTTTAACATTCAAAGCTTATTATAAATTTGTTAATTTAAATATATTTATATTAAAATAATGTGTATATTTTTTAATTAAAATAAATAATATTAACTTTTAATGTATAAATTGTTTTCGTTCAAATCCTAAGTACACCGCTACTTGCACCTTTGATGAGTTATATAATGAATTGACTATAATCACATAATTTGTAATACACATAATTCTTGTCCTCCATGTAACTAAATCCTATCTTATCTCTTAAAAGTGTGGAAGCCTAAATAGTAGGCTCAAAGATATTACTTCGTCTTATCAGACTGTGATTTGTCTTATCAAATAAATGAGATGATAAATGTAACAAAATTTATTGATTAATTTTTTATATATAAATGATTTAATTATTTAATTTAATTTAATTTTTAATTTCTTTAATAAAAAATATATATTTATTTTAAAATAACATTAAAAAATATATACTTATTTTTATAGTAAGAAAAATAAATATTTTTTTAAAGTTAAAAATAAAAATGTATATATAAAATAAAATTATATCTTATAATCAAATCAATATTAATGTAAAGGAGTGATACGATTGTAAGCAATTCAATAATGTTATTTATTTTTTGTTTTACTAACAATGCATACATACTCCTACTTGAAATTTTCATTTTTAACTTTTATTTTACAATAAAAATTAATGTAAAAAAATTAAATTCTTCAATAATCATGAATTTTTTAATCTTAAAAGGTTAATTTAATGGACGTAAACAATTATACTCCTTATAAACTCTATCATACCATTATATTTAATTAATATTAGACATTATTCTTAATGTCTCGCCTTGAAGTAAGTATTTATCTCTTATAAAGCCCATCATTTTATATTTTGAATTTATTTTATTTTATTTGAATCATTTATTTTTTTGTTTTTACAAGAACCATTTCATTTTACTTTTTTTAGATGTGGTCCAATCAATTGAATCTCTAATACCATGTTAAAGTCCACAAAAATTATGGGTATTCTAATCCTAAAAAATAAACTTAATGGTTATAGACAACTATATTTCCTATCAACTCTATCATAATATTATACTTAATTAATGTGTTATTTTATAAAAGAATAAAATATTTACAAAATAAATTTAAATTAAAAAATACTTAATATAACTTAATTAGAAATCAATACATAAAATAAAATTTTGTATGAGATAGGGATTTCACCTACATGATTAAAGTCTGAATTCACGAGAAAAAATTTCACGTGTTTAATATGAAAAAATGCGAAGTTCTTGTGTGAACATTTTTAAATTATCTTGAATTTTTAAATTCATTTTAAAAAACATATGTTTTTATGTTATATAAGAAAAATATATACTTGTATATTTTATCATAAAAAAACATATATGTTTTTTATGTAATACTAAAAATAACATGTGTACAAAATAGAGGGAGGTTGAATATGAAATTTTATTTATGAAAATGCTTATGATATTCAATTGAATCTAAAAGCTTTTCTTTGTTTTTTCACTAAGTTTGTAGACTTAACACAAATTCATTTAGGATAGTCGAAAAGAGGAGGTTTTAAGGAGAGTTTCAAAAAGTGCTTGCAGTCTTGTGATTTTAGAAAGACAAAAAAAAAAAAAATTAGTCCATAGCTTTTAATTGGTACAATTTAATCTAATAATTTTTAATGAATATTTTAATCTTGTTTTTTTGACATAAAAAATAAACTTTAATATTTTGTGGACTAAAATGTTTATATATTTTTATGTTATAAGATTAAAGTGTTTACATTAAAAGTTATATTTATGTTGAAAGTTATGGGATTAAAACCTTATTATTGAAAAATGTAATAGATTTTAGTGTCATTCTCCCATTGTAAATAGGAGAGTATTTAAGGTACTTTATTCCTAATTTTGTGTGTTACATTTTTATAAAAAATACTTTGGATGTTGGTAATTGATACTATCTAATGATATTTTTTGCTTTAAAGACCACAATTGAAGAAGAAATGTTAGAGCATATTTGGGATGCAAAAACATCAAAGGAAGTACGAGACACTCTTGTTACACTCTTTTCAAAGAAGAATGATACAAGATTGTAACTTCTAAAGAACGAGTTGTTATCGATGGCGCAATGCGACATGACGATTTTCCAATACTTTCACAAGCTAGGTAAAGTATTGTTTAAGAAATTATGGCTAAAAAATGAGAGGAGTCTCGCTGAAGGATGAAGAAGAAGCGCTCTACACCAGCAAAAACAAAAACACTTTCAAACGGTACAATAGTAATGGATCTAACAAGGATGGAGACAAAGGAAAAATTTCTCAAAAAAATAGAGATTTTTGTCAAGAGAGAGGTTAGAAGAATCACAATAACAATATAAAATTTGATGTTGAATGTTACAATTAATAAATTTTAGGCGCCTAATAAGTTAAAATGTTTTCTTAGAAAAAATATTTATTATCTACAAGAGTAGCTACTACCACAGTCCGAAAGGAGTTAGGTTTAGGTTTCTTCGTATATATTATACTACCCATTATAATTTTCACCCTCATTCATTATTATAAACCCCATGACCAATTTCATGTTCATCCTCTCAATTTAAAAATACCTAGTCATGATTTTAATTCTCTCTCTCTCTCTCTGCTCAAAATCATCGATTTTTCATTATTGATTATAGAAATGATCCAACACTAGTAATCTAGCACCATTAGAGTCATACATCCCAATTTATTTCAAGCACAATATTATATATAAAATATCAAATAGAAAAATTAAAATAGCACAATATTAACATAAATGATTGAATTGTTATCGTGATTTATATAAGATTTAAATGTAAGACTCACCCACCTTTTTAAAGTTTTGAATCATAATTATTACTTTTTGATTAATTAAAAGAGAGAGAGAGGGGAAAATAGTTGTAAAAGTTCTGTAGATTAATTAGACTTAAAAGTGACAATTAACTTATGAGAATAAAAAAGAATGTTATGTTTTTTTGTTAATAAAAAAATTGTTACATTGTTGTTACAAAAAAGATCATATAAAAATTTAAAAAATAAAATTTAAAGAAACTTATAACAAAAAATTATTATTTAAAGATATGATTAAAATATTATTATTTAAATGATATTAAAATCAAGATTAAAATTAAAAAAAATGAATAAGATAAATATAGAATGGAATATTAAGGTGTTGAAACAATTAATAAAATGATATATTTAACATCTTTTAATAAAATTACTTATAAGTCAAATGATAAATTTAATTAAAAAATATTTAAATTTAAATTTATTCTTATTTAATCAACCATTTTGTTAAAAAATAAAGTGATATAAATATTAAGTTAAAACTATAAAATTAAACAATCCAACCTATAAATTCATTATAGTCCTCAAATATTACAATCCGAAAATGATATATTACTATCCGAAAATGATGTGATGGTTAAAGAATAAAATGTACTATGTAGTTACCTACCTAACCATCGTGTTATGCTGAATAAGTTAAAAAAAATCAACATAGCACTAGTGAGATTTGATTTTCTTTACCTACAGTAATTCTTAGACTTAGCCGATAAATCTATCGAAGATCTATAAAACTTTGCTAACTTCATGACAATTTCTTTTGAAGAAATATAGTGTTGTGTGTAAGAAAGTGGGAGAGAATATCTTAGAAAAATATTGGGATATTTTTCTAAAAGAAGAGTGACAAAATAGTGAGTTTGGGAAACACTTGTGTGACACTATTTTGGGTTTATCTCAATTTGTTGTATTGCCTCTCACTTTGTACCCATTAATTTTATTAGTGGAAGAAATATTTTTTAGAGTTTATCCCGTGGACTTAGCTCAAATTAAAGGGTGAACTACGTTAAATTTTCGATGTCATTATTCTACTCTGTTGAATTCATTTAATTTTTTATCTGTTGTGCCCAACAACTGGTATCAGAGCTGGTCTGGTAAAATTCTTAATATGCTCTGTGGTTGTAGCATAAATTGATCTGCCACATCAAAAAAGATTTTATTAGATCCAAGGCGTATTTATTTACAGAAAAAAAAACACAGGGAAAAAAATGTCAAACCAAAAGGTAAATATTGAAAAATTTAATAGCAATAATAATTTCTCTTTATGGCAAAGGAGGATGAAGGATATTCTCATTCAGCAGAAGGTTCATAAGGCGTTGTTGGGAAAAGAAAAGAAGGTAACAACCCTCACCGAGGAACAATGGGAAGAAATAGATGAGATTGCAGCTAATACAATTTGTCTAAATCTCTCAGACAGTGTCTTGCAAAATATTGAATCAAAAAATTGCAAGACTACTAAAGAAACATGGGAGACTCTAGAAAATGTGTACATGTCAAAGAACCTTGCTAATAAATTTTATTTGTGGAAGAAGCTATATCAGACGAGGAAGGAAGATAATGTGAGCATGATGTAGCATGTTAGCAATTTCAACAGCAAGCTTTCTCACTTAGCAAGATTTAATGTGAGTTTCGACAATGAAGAGAAAGATGTGATGTTGTTGGCATCACTACCCTCGTCATATAATCATATCACAACAACTCTGAATTATGCAAAAGACAAGATGGAGTTTGAAGTTGTTGTAGAAACCCTATTCTCATATGAGAAACAAAACAAGGAAAGAGATTCAGAAGCATAAGCCCTTATCACAAAGTCTAGAGGAAGGAGACTGTACAAAGAACAAAAACCCAGAAGCAAGAGTAGAGGCAAATTGAACAAATTTGCCAATGTTAAATGCCATCACTACAAGAGGAAGGGTCACATTAAGAAATTTTTCCGGGTGTTCAAGAAGGAACAAGAAATGAACAAAGGTAAAGTAATGAAGAAAAATGATAGTAGTGATGATGAGCCAACAAATACCATAGAGGAGTTCAATATCGTTTATGATGAAGATTTTGTCAATCTTGCATCACACGAGACCAGCTGAGTGATTGATAGTAGTGCTACAGTTCACGTTACATCGCGTAGAGAATTTTTCTCATCATACACACATGGAAGTTTTGGTGTTGTTAGAATGGGAAATGAAGGCATGTCAAAGGTAGTAGGTAGAGGAGATGTTTGCTTGGAAACAGAGAACAAAACCAGACTATTTCTGAAGGATGTTAGACATATTCCATATATGCGCCTGAATTTGTGCTTTGTGCGTAAACTTGCAAATGAAGGATATTGTAGCTCCTTCATTTATGACAAATGGAAACTTACAAAAAGCTCCTTACCCTACTACAAAAAGGGGTATATAAGTCGATGTGTAAAGTCGGTTTTTGGAAAAAACTGACTTTTAATGAATTTAAAGTCGGTTATTCACGTCAACCGACGCTATCCACGTGACGTAGCGTCAGTTATCCTATTAGTCCTCATTATATGCCAGGAATGCACATGCAATCAAGTAGTGGTTCATTTTCTCCAATGCAATCTGCACATTCTTACCATAAATCAAGCCAAGATGAACATATTGGTGAGAATGTACATCCAATAGCTACCCCACATGAGAGTCCTCCTCTATTTGATGAATCATATGTGGTAAGATTTTAATTTTTGGTGTATATAATCTATTATTTTTAAATTCTTATTATATGTTTTGTTTTTTTTATATATAACACTTAAAATTTTTACAAAATATAAAATGTTTGTTGAAACATCCTTCGTCAACGGACTATGTTACTATTGGAACGGTACAACAATTGAGCGATGATTGGATGATTCATAATCAATATTTGCCTAATCATTGGCGAATAGTAATTGATCAATCATTGTTTCATGATTGTCCACTACATGTGCCTTCTGATGCTACCATAGTCCAAGAGGCGGTTGGACAATATGTGGCTTGGCCGTCGATTCTAGTTGTTCTAAATTTTGACATGCTACTATTTTTTAACTTAAAAAATAACACTTGTTTACTATTATTATTTAATGTGATCTTATATTGTTACTAAAAATACATAAATGATACTTTTTTGGTAGTCTATTATACCAGAACTCTTAAATGCGGCACATTTACGAGATACCAAGCAAGTATCTCGTGCTAAATCTATGACTAGTGGCCAATCATCGTGCACCAAGTCATTCAAGAAGAAGCCTTGGAAAAAGTATAGTTATACTTATGCGTTACAGTTCAGTAGAAATCTTGGCACTTTGATGACTATTGTTGGGAGGGCATCTAGCATAAATGATGGATGGACTGTGCCACTTTCTATTGAAATTTCTGGTGTAGACATCGGCCAAACTTATATATCGATCGAGTGCTTGTTGCAAATATTTGAATATCAAATGATCGATTTAAGTATAATTCAAGTGTGGACAAGGTGAGTCCTCAATCTAGTTAGTTTTCTTTTATTTATGCAGAACATATATAATTATATTTATATTATCTAATTATATATATATATATATATAGGGCTTGTTATTATCGACTTCAACATAATCACTCATCACATTTAGCAATGTTCTATGATTCTTCATATGTCAATCAATATCAAGAGAAGGATGTTAGCATCAGAGCTAAACAATTATGTGATAGAGCGTTAACGCTTAGCAGAAATCAAAAGTTGATAATCCCTTGGCCATTAAGGTTTGAACAAGGCCAAGATCATTGGATGTTGGTAATCATTGATATGTTCAATAATCATGCTTGGTACTGTGACTCAGCTTCCATAGAACTGAGTAAAGATACAAAAGCAGTTGTTGAAATGTAAGAGTTATATATAGTTACATATTAGTTTTTTCTATTATTTTTTGTAATATTTAATAAAAACTAATCGTTTTATACCTTGATAGGGCATGGAAGTTGTGGAACAAGTTTAGGGGAATTGTCCTTAAAAAATTTCATAAGCTTATATGGACAAAAGTTATGGTATGTACAATTCAATATTAATAATTTTATTAATTTTGCAATTAAATAATAAGGATGTTCGAATATGAAAATTCATGTATACATGCACTTTTTTTTGTAGGTTCCACAACAAAATAATGGAGTCATGTGTGGTTATTATGTCATGAAGTTTATGAGCGAAATCATCACAAATATCAAAATTCCAATTGATGATGTGGTAATATATTTTACCCATATACATACAAGTTTTTAACATATTTGAGTTTGTGTTTGTAAATAAATGAAATCATATTCTTATTTTGATTTTGAATACATGTAGTTCTTTGGTTGGAACAAGACGGGTTACGACCAGCAAATTTTTGATGATTTACGAGAGGAATGGGCAGAACATATGGTTCAAATTATATCATCACAAGAAGAATCAGGATAAGATTCTGATGATCTTGAATAGCATATGACAACATAACAGTAAATTTTTTAATGATTTGGCCTTCTCTATCTATTCCTGTGTCTGAAATCACTTGTTTGATGATGATTAATCATATATATGCTCATGTATTTAGGGGAATGCATTGTTTTATGGACCTATTTTTGGCCCAAACTACATCTCATCTCTCTTTCCTACTTGCATTTGACGAACTCATATTAACACTTTATTAATCATTAATTTGTTTATAAATATGAATTTATCTGGAATCTCTGCTAGTATTTTTAATGATATAATGAGCTCTAAATGTACAAATCAGGTGTACGTAGGTCCGATTTGTTTCTTGGTTTGTATGAGTTTTGGTGCACATGAACGTGTTCCATATGTTTAAGGGCACCAAAATTCACACAAGCTTAGCCAAGTAAGAAATCGAAGTTACAATTGATTTCATATTTAGAGTTCATTATATATAGCATTAAAAATAGTAGTAGAGATTCCAGATAACTTCATATATATAGACAAATGATTAATAATGCTAATATGAGTTCGTCGAATGTCGTTGTACGTGGTAATCTCTTTTTTATGGTAATATTTATAATGATTTAATTTCTTCATTCGTACGTCTGAAGTTTAGACTACTTTTTTGATGGATGTTTTACGTGCTCATGTATGTAGGAGAATATTTGTTATATGGATCAGCTATTTTTTTTGTCATAATGCTTGTGAAGGCAATTATTAATTATACTTTGACGACATTATTTTATTTGTAATTTAAGTTAACTATATGTATTATTTATGCATTATTTGTTTTTGTAATAAATTTAATTATCAAATAATTAAATATATTTAAATTTTTAATTATTTGTATTATTATTTATATTTTAGTTTTTTTATGTTATTTATATATATACTGAATAATATGAAAAATTAAAATAAAAATAAAAACAAATACGTGTAGAGTTGGTTCACGGCCTGAACCGACTTTACATTTTATGTCTCTAAATTTAAAGTCGGTTCAGAGAACCGACTTTAAATTTGTTTAAAGTCGGTTTTTAACTGACTTTAATACCTATTTATGTAGTAGTGTTAGTAGTGGCTAGAGGTGAGCAACATACAACTTTGTATATAATGTAAGTGAAGCTCTCCACCAACACATTAAATGTCATAGAGAAAGACAGTGCAACTGAGTTATGGCATAAGAGACTTAGTAACATGGGTGAAAAAGGTTTGACAAGTCTAGTAAAAAAGAAGATACTACCCGGAATAGATGAAGTACATTTGGAGAAATGTGTTCATTGTCTAGTAGGAAAGCCAACCAGAGTTGCTTTCAAGGGTTTCCCTCCTTCTAGAATGAATAATATTTTAGATCTGATTCATTCAGATTTGTGTGGACCAATGCCAAAGTCACTTGGTGGTGCTCAATACTTTGTGACTTTCATTGATGATTATTCAAGGAAGACGTGGGTATATCTTCTAAAGATAAAAGATCAGGTGCTAGATGTCTTCAAAGAATTTCATGCCTCAGTTGAGAGATAGACTGGAAAGAAGCTGAAGTGCATCCAGATAGACAATGGTGGAGAATACATAGGACCTTTCCATGCTTATTACAAAAAGCATGGTATTCGACATCAGATGACACCTTCAAAGACACCGCAGTTGAATGGCTTAGCTGAGAGGATGAACATAACTTTGATGGAGAGAGTTAGATGTCTACTCTCACATGCAAAGTTGCCTAAAACTTTTTTGGGGTGAAACTATACTCACAGTTGCACATATGTTGAATCTTTCACCCTGTACTCCTCTCAAGATGGATGTTCTAAATAAAGTGTGGTCAGGAAAGGATATTTCCTATGATCATCTACGAGTGTTTAACTAGAAAGAATTTTTTCATATCCCTAAGGATGAGAGATCCAAACTTGATGCCAAAACAAGATAGTGTATTTTTATTAGCTATGGTCAAGATCAATTTGGCTATAGATTTTACGATTCGGTTGCAAAGAGACTTGTCAGGAGCCGTGATGCTGTATTTTTTTGAAGATGAGACCATTAAAAATATTATCAAAATGAAAAAAAATATGTTCCTAATTCCAATGGTGACTCATCAGATTTGGAATTAATTCCTCCAACATCAGTGCTAAGAAAAGTTAAAGATGAAGACTAGATTTATACACTTGATGAAGATGATGCTCCTATAGAAGTTGGTTTTGAAGATGAGGGAAATGATGATGATCATTATCTAGTACCAACACCTACGACTTCTCATGTTCCACTAAGAAGAAGTGATAGAGTGAGACAGCCCTCTACCTCATATCCTTCATATGAGTATGTAACTTTCACTGATGGGGGAGAACTTGAGAATTATGAAGAGGCCATGAATGATGAATCCAAACAAAAATGGATTGAAGCCATGCAAGATGAGATGAAGTCCTTACATGATAACAAAACCTTTGAGCTGATGAAGTTGCCCAAAGAAAAGAAGGCCTTGAAAAATAAATGGGTGTTCAGGGTGAAACATGAAAGACAGTTCCAGTCCGCGATACAAAGCCAGACTGGTTGTCAAAGGATTCGGCCAAAGAAAAGGTGTTGATTTTGATGAGATTTTCTCTCCAGTTGTAAAAATGACATCCATCGGTATTGTGCTAGGGTTAGTAGAAAGTCTTGACTTGGAGGTTGAGCAAATGGATGTCAAAACTATCTTCCTACATGGTGAATTGGAAGAAGAGATATACATGGAGCAACCAAGAGGTTTTCAACAAAAGGGAAAAGAAGATTATGCCTACAAATTGAAGAAAAGTCTCTATGACTTAAAACAGGCACCAAGACAATGGTACAAAACGTTTTAGTCTGTTATAGGGGAGTAAGGCTATAAAAAGACTACTTCAGACTATTTTGTTTTTGTGTAGAAATTCTCTGATGATGATTTCATTATTCTTTTGCTCTATGTGGATGATATGTTAATTGTTGGCCGAAATATTTCTAAAATCAACAACTTGAAAACGCAGTTGAGTAAGTTTTTTTTCCATGAAAGACTTAGGGCCAGCAAAGTAGATTCTTGGCATGACTATTATTAGAGATAGAGTTGCCAAGAAATTATGGTTGTCACAGGATGTACATTGAGAAAGTACTTCAGAGATTTCATATGGATAAAGCTAAAGCAATTAGTTTTCCTCTTGCTAATCACTTTAAGCTATGTTCTAAGCAGAGCCCTTTTATAGACAAAGAAAAGGAAGAGGTTCCATATGCTTCAGCAATTAGAAGTCTGATGTATGCCATGGTTCATACACGGCCAAATATCGCTTATGAAGTTAGAATTGTATGTAGATTCCTTTCAAATCCTGGAAAGGAACATTGGGATGCAGTGAAATGGATTTTTAGGTATCTTTGAGGTTCTTCCAAAATATGCCAATATTTTGGAAATGACAAACCTGTGTTAGTTGGATACACAGATGCAGATATGACTGGTGATGTGGATTCTAGAAAATTCACTTCAGGTTACTGATCGCCACACAAATTGTGTGCAATAAATACGCAAGTATATGTATCGTAACAAGTAATATAATGATAAATAAATATCGTTCCCACGAAGATTATTTTTTTTAGAAACTAATTTTTAAAACTAAAAATAATAAAAATCAATTTTTTATTGGTGTTTTTATATCTTAAGAAAGCAAAATTAAAATAATTAAAAGTAAATAGAAATAATTAATTAAATCAAATTTTGTAACTAAAAAGATATATGAGAAAATATCTAGGAATACTTAATCCCCCAATTTTCTAAACATGTGAATCACTAAAATCCCCCCAATATAATATCAATTAATTACATGATCAATTGAATCTAACCTAGCATGTATTCGTCTCTCAAGTAAACTACACACCATATAGTAATTAATTTAATCACACTCTCATGCCAATTAAATTGCATACTACTCATTAAGTTCATCAATTATGGATCACACACATAAGAATCATACATCTTTGCCTAGAAACTATGCATGTTATTTAATCAAGACAAACAATTAAATAATTTTCTCAAATCTATTTAATTTCCTCTATAGATAAATTGTTGGCCAAACAATTAATAGCATAAAAATCAGATTAAATAATATAATTAAATTAATATTATAATTGGGAAAAAATATTAGATCATCACATGGTGAAAATTGGGTTCATAAGATCCTTAGATTAATAAATTAATTACACATAATTGTGTTCATAAAGCTCATATTTTTCATAAATAAGGACATAAAGTTAATAAAGAAAAGAGTAGAAAAAGAAATACAATCAATCTCTTCAATTGTAGAATTAACTTCCTCTTGAATCTCCACCAAAATTGTGTCGTTTCTTGATTTTTCTATATTTTTCTCTCTTTTTAGCTCAAAAAATTGACCAAAATTATGCTAATGGAGGCAAATTAGGGTTTATGGAGTGATTAGGGGCTTAAATAAAGCTCAGGTGCGATTTGGACCGTCCGATCAGCTTCAAATAAAAGGCTACGATCAAAACAAGCAAAATTTACAGTTTCAGCCAATCATAGAGTGACACATGGTATCAGAAGTTTATTGGGCGAATTAGAGAGAGACACGTGTCAGGGGAGACTGGTCAGAGTCAACCTTCGCCGAGTCAACACCACATGGCGCGACGTGATTCGCGGGAACAGATGGCATGGCGCACGGGTGGAACGCTTCGAGCAATAGCGTGGTGACACTTGTCATATCGCGTTGACTGAAATCCAAACTCAGATTGAACGTCGTGCTGACACGTGGTACGTGTTTCTCCTCCTCACACGTGGCGCAACGTGATTCGCTCTCCGTGCTTGCGTGGTGTCCACGTGGCTTGCTCAGTCAGCTCCTATGCTTGTGTGGCATGCCACATGTCAGCTTCTGATTGGTCCTGTGTTAAAATTTCATAAAAAATCCAGAAAAATTTCAGAAAAATTCCAAAAATTATATTTTCACCCCTTTTCACCAAAAAGGTTTTATTTTGATTTTTTTAGCCCCAAAAATACTGTTTATTGAATAAAACAAGTAAATATTAAGTGAAAAAGTGCGCTAATGACTCTATTTTCATAGAGTCCTCAGTTACCTGATTACATTTGTAAGGGGAGTTGTGTCATGACAGTCAAAGTTACAAAAATGTGTTGCATTGTCCACTACTGAAGCAGATTTTATAGCAACAACGAAAGCATGTAAAGAGTTGCTATGGATGAAAAAGTTCTTGAAAGAACTTGGGTTGCAACAAGACAATTTCCAGTTATTTTTTGATAGTTAGAGTGGTATCCATCTTGGAAAGAATGCCTCGTTTCATTCGAGATCAAAACATATTGATGTGAGTTATCACTGGATTAGGGATATAATGGAGAAGAAGCTATTACAACTTGAGAAGATCCATATAAAAGAAAATGGATCAGACATGTTGACGAAAATTCTCCCAAGACAAAATTTTGAATATTGTCGTTTAGCTGCTGGATTGGTAGAACCCTCTATGTAGTCGGGAGGGGGAGATTTGTAAGTCCCTCCTCATTGAAGAGGAAGAAAAAATAAATGGTAGGTGCAACCATAAATGATAGGTGCAACCATAAATGTTAGGTGCAACCACAAATGGTAGGTGCAACCACATTTGACAAATGCATCTAACAGTGATAAGCAATTTTGCCTATAAATAGGCAATATATTAATACACCAAAACAAGAAGAGAAGCAAAGCCAAAGGAACAATTTCCTTTGAAGAAAAAAAATAGTATTGTGTGTAAGAAAGTGGAGAGAATATCTTAGAAAAATATTGGGATATTTTTCTAAAAGGGGAGTGACAAAATAGTGAGTTTGGAAAACACTTGTGTGACACTATTTTGGGTTTATCTCAATTTGTTGTATTGCCTCTCATTTTGTACCCATTAATTTTATTAGTGGAATAAATATTTTTTAGAGTTTATCCCGTGGACTTAGCCCAAATTAAATGGCAAATCACGTTAAATTTCCGATATCATTATTTTATTCTGTTGAATTCATTTTATTTTTTACCTATTGTACCTAACAGTATATTCCTCTTCCCTTTTGGGTAATAAGTAGTGAAGATGTACATTTTGGGATGCCCACACCATAGTACATATAAAGATAAACCTTAAACTCCCACATTAGGAAAATAATAAAGAAATTGCTAAAAATAAAAAGGAAGCCATTTAGCCTCTCTATGAACCTTTATAAATAAAAAGGCTTTAGCCTAGCTTTACGCCAGTTCAAGCTTTTTGGTTTGGCTATAGCGTATGGTATCATCACCATCACTTAATTGTTTCCATGTGCCAAAATGTGCTCACAACACTTAATTAGCAGCCGAAATTTGGTAAGTGGAGTCTAGCAAATACAATGAATTAAAATAATGGGTGGAAAAGCTAGCGAAAATGAGTCATGCATATAGTTTTGCCGATTATAATGATATTAGTTCATAAAAGGCTAGTCGGCGCACATCAATGGATCCGCAATAATATGACCTACTTGATGTATTTGGTGTTATTTTAACTAATATTACTTGTTATAATTTGAACATGAGATTTGAATATCATATAAAAAGAGTTGTAACTCAATTAATGAACAAGTTGAAAAAAAAAATTATATGGAAATTATTTTATTTATATTATTTAAATGATTTTATCACTCAGATTTATAAGGAATTTTCGTCACTTTTATCAATTTTAAAACAGTAAATAAATATTTTATTAATAAATTCAACAATTTGTTAAATAACAGTTTTAAATTAGGAGCAAAAGGATTAATATTCAGTTTTCCCTCCATTTTTTTACTGTATATAGTGACAGTTTTGGATTGTTTATAAAAGCTGAAAAACAAAGACAAGAAAGAAACAAAGAGGAAAGATGAAACTACAATGGTTAGTAACCACAATGGGAATTTTTTTTGTTCCATTTTAGATTGTGTTTAGAGTAAGAAGAAACAAAGAGGAAAGTGAAAGAAAAAAAAAAGAGAAAGATGATAGAAGTAGAGTCTTTCAAGTAAAAATTGAAATTTTTTAGCTTTTATAGTACCTAAAACTAGTGTAATGTACAGCTAAAAAAATGGAGGGAAGAAAATAGAGATGTTAACGAGGGAGGAAAAGCTAATGAATTGAAAACTGCAATGTAAGTTAAAAGCTATCACTTTATACTAATTGAGTATTAATAAAATATCCGTTCAATGTTTAAAAAATGATAAATTATTTTAATTTTGAAAATTTAATAACTTATATATATATATATATATATATTTAGAAAACTGATTGATCAATACGTCTTAGTAACAAAAATAAAATGATTTAAATAAATCACCAAAAAATCCTCTTAAGTACTAATAAAATATTTATATGGATAGATAAAGAGAGTATTTTGAGAAAATTAAATTAAATTATTAATTAATTTATTTTTTATTTCAGAATAACTACTAAATTATGAAATATGCTATTTTTAATAACTGTTTCTCTTAATCAATTGATAATTATAATTCTATGAACCTAATATACCCTTAGGTTGAGAACTGATCGAGAACATTTATACTTAGTTGACTTTTAAGATAAATTGTAAACGATGTGAGGAATTAAATTAAATGAACCTGGTCATTTTCTTTTGCATGAGCTTATTAGAATCTTAATGACTTTAGTTTTCTTTATGTAAAGAGGTATATATGAGGTCTCCTCTACACCAAGGGAATTTTGGTTTTTTTTTTTTTTGATTAATCTGTTTTTATATTTTTTATCAATTCCTTTTGCATATAGCTTTTATATTTTTTTGTAGATAGTTTTCAAATACATCTACAAACATTTTAATTTTTATATAACAATGAATCACATTTTTAACTGTATTTATTTATGTATTTATTGTGTATTAGTAACTTATGTAATAGCATACAAAAACTTATGCAAGAGCTAATATATATATGTTATATTTAAATAAACATTTAAAAAATATAATATGAAAATAAATAAAAAATTTATGTAAGATAAGAAAAATATATTATGATTTATTGTAAATAGAGTAACTAAATCATATAATTATATCTATTTATTATGAAAAATTAACACTATGTTTAAATTAATGGTTATTTTTATGTTTTATGTTTTTATTTTATTTTTTACCCTTTTAATTGCAATTATTTGTATCAAAATGGTTTTTAGTACAATGAAATTGAAAAATAAAAAAGAAAAAAAATTAAGTGTACTAATTTATGTTTGTGATATCAATTTTTTTTAAATCTATTGAATTAATGATAAATAAATAACAATAGAGAACTAGTGTTACAATTGTAAAAGGAAACTTATCTCTTCAAATAATTGAAGCAAAATGGAGAATCTTATTACATTAATGTTGTACCGGTCTTCTACTATTTTGGTACTTTAAATTATCTTAATTTTCAACTGGGACGTTGGAGATGTCTAAATTTTAGTCATTGCTACCTCAAAGTATATAAAATACTATTTTTTTAATTAATTGGAAACTTTTTTAAAAAATAAATACCAGTTCACTTATTTAAATAGATATTTTTATTTACGTATATTTATATCATTTTTTATTAACTTTTTTAAAAATTATTTAAAGTGATCTCCTTAAAAAATCCCTAACCTAGATAGCTTATCGAGATATCTTTTTTTTTTTGGGGCTAATTAACAGCTTATCGAGACATCTTAAAATGATTAAAAAAATTATTCTTAAATATAAGTGCATTTTGATATTTATTACGTACCTAAAAAGTGAAAAAAATTAAAATTATATATAATAAAACTAACAAAACAATTATTTATAAAAAAATGTATTTATTTTTGAACATTTTAGTATGTATTTGTGTTTAAAAAAAGTTAGTAGAATAGAAGCGCAAGAAACTAAAAAAATAATAATAAAAAAGATACATAATAAAACTAACAAAACGATTATTTATAAAAAATATTTATTTTAAAATTTTGATATTTATTTGTGTTCGAAAAAAAGAAGCTAACAGAACAGTCAAAAAAATAAAAAAATAATAGCAAAACGGAGAATAACCAATGTATTTTATATATACTAATAGATAAAAAAAATTTAAACATACAAAGACTACAATAAATGAAAGTAAAGTTTTTATTTTAATGTAAGTTTATATGAGTAGATAAATGACATAATTATAATTATATAATATAATGACAAGTATAAAATGTAATATAAAAAAACAAAAATTTATGTATTAATATAATCACGTTACATAAATTTGAAAAAAGGAAAAGAACTGACAACATCTTAAGATGAAAAAGAAAGAAAGAGAGAAGTTATGAGAATGACCGAACCAAAGCCATCAAGACTTTTTATATATAATTTTAAAAATATCAGATGAACACCTTATCTTTTAACTTTCTTTCTTGTTTCTTTCATTTTAATTAGTTGAATAGCTATCAACTTTTACCAGCTGCACAATATGGTTACTAGTATAAAAAGATGCTAATTATATTCCAAATGCTGAAGATATATAGAGGTCACCAAGAAGTAAGGAGATCTCTCTCTCTCTCAAAATCAAAATTCAAAAACATGAGAATGGATTATAATGTAAGACTATCCATGTTGTTACGAGTTAACGCCCTTGTTGTTGTATTCATGCTACTCCATCAAACTTGCTTGGGGAAGCATAATCATCATTGTCATGCTTCATCTTGTGGAAATATCCCCAATATTAGCTATCCTTTCCTGCTTACAACTGATCCAAAAAACTGTAGAGTGAAGGAATCTTACAACCTCTCATGTGAGAACAACCAGAGACTAGTTTTGTACCTACTGCAAAATAAATTCTACGTTCAGGCAATCAATTACAATAAAAAGACCATCCGTATTCTGGATTCCAACCTTGATCCATATATTGATTCGATTTATTCTTACCCTCTATTTATTCGCCGGATCTCATCACGGCTTATGATTTTAGTGAGCTGTGAAAGTGCAGTGAATTTATCTTCTCATTACCGAGATGATATAGAGTTTGTTCCTTATAATTGCAATAACAATACAATGAGTGATTCCAAATTAGGCCATCACAGTTCATATCTCATGTTGGGTGCCACCGCATCTGTCTCTGACGTACCAGACTTGTGCCACATAGAGATGATGGTAAGGACTTCATCGCCGGGAATATTGATGCGAAACAACAAACACAGATCTATTTCCTGCAGTGTATTCCACAAAGCCATTTTTTATGGGGCTGAGTTCAACTGGGATACACCGTTCAACTGGTCATTCCGAAATTTCCTGTATAATTTGAAATGTGAACGTCTCAAATTCGCTAGAGGACCCTGCTGTAAGGCTCTTCTTATTATGTACAAAAACAAATTAAATAAAATTAAGGTACTGCAATTAAGCTCATATGTTTAATTCTTTGTATGATGCAGGGGGACTCAGATATATTATTAGGAGTACTGAAGGTGAGTTTCCTCTACATTCTTACAAGATTTTTCGCATATAAAACATATAAAGAAAGAAAAATAAATAAATTCTTTCTAAATTCAGAAATGGAAGTAGTTATTACATATTTACATGCTGGTGCAGTGGTGCTTGTCCTTTAAAAATATTACTCCATAGAATTTATTGATCGTTGCAGTATATTCTTTTGGAACATAATTGCTCTATACCCAGTTTGTCATTAACTTCTTGTATGTTTTTCCTGCAGAATGGATTTTGGCCATTCTGGAGAATATCAATGCGAAAATATCACCCGCAGATGATGCCCAAAATATGAGCTTGTTAGGTGGTAAGAATATCATGCCTCATTGTATCATATATATGACAAATTTCATTCCTAGAAACATAAAAAGCTAAATTACTTCATATTAACTTTTGATGAATCACATCACATATTACTTCATAGAATTTATTGATTGTTGCAGTATCTACTTTTTGAACATAATTTCTCAATTTGTTAATTATATTCATAATTTTTTGTCGCAGCCATTCTTCTCTTCCTTGTCAGTATTGCCTTGTATTCTAGTAAGAACATTAATTCCTTATTGTCTCATATCAATGCTAGATAAGAGTAGCTTCTGTCTCTAATAATTTTATGATTATTTGACAACTAATGTTCTTTACCTTTTCTTAATTTATTTGACAGCAATGTTCCTTGCATTTAGAGCTTTACTAGGGGCTCCATATGTAATTGCATTCTTGATTCATAAATGGAGAAGGAGGCATTTATTAATGTTCCCTTCTATTGAAGAATTCTTGGAGACCAATAACAACTTCTTGCCTATAAGGTACAACTATTCAAACATAAAAAAGATGACAACAAATTTCAAGGATAAATTGGGGGAAGGTGGTTATGGTTCTGTTTTTAAGGGAAAATTGCGCAGTGGTGGTCTTGTCGCCATCAAGATCCTGAGTAAATCCAAATCTAATGGTCAAGATTTCATCAATGAAGTATCTACTATTGGAAGGATTCACCATGTTGACGTGGTTCGACTAGTTGATTTTTGTATCGAGGGATCAAAGCGTGCTCTTGTGTATGACTTAATGTCTAATGGATCTCTTGATAAATACATCTCTCCTACTTCTAAGGAAATAATAGTCAACTCTTTAAGCTACAAGATAATGTTTGATATTTCACTTGGAGTGGCATCAGGTATTGATTATCTTCATAGTGGATGTCACATGCAAATTTTGCATTTTGATATTAAGCCTCATAATGTTCTTTTGGATGACAATTTTGTTCCTAAGATTTCGGATTTTGGGTTAGCTAGATTATGCCCTTTAGAAACTAGCATTGTGTCCATGACAGGTGCAAGAGGAACCCTTGGATACATAGCACCAGAATTATTTTACAAAAATATTGGGGGTGTGTCTTTTAAAGCTGATGTTTATAGTTTTGGAAAGTTGTTAATGGAAATGGCAAGTAAAAGGAAAAACTTGAATGTAACCACAGAGAATTCAAGCAAAATTTATTTTCCTTCATGGGTTTATGATCAACTTAGTGAAGGAAACGACATAAAATTAGGGGATAATGTCACTGAAGAAGAATCAAAACTTGTAAAGAAGATGATTATAGTGGCACTTTGGTGTATACAATTGAAGCCGAGTGATAGACCTTCAATGAACAAAGTCATAGAGATGCTTGAAGGAAGATTTAAAAACCTAAACATTCCACCCAAGCTATTATTGTATCCTTCACAAATGAACAACTCATCCAAGAATGTTGAGAATATATCTTCTACTTTAGAGAGTTCCTCCACACTTTTAAAGTTTGACTCATCTGAGATAAGTTTGATTGAAAATGCAAATTAAGAAGTAGTAAGTTCATTTTTACAATTAATTCATCTTTCATTATATTAGTTACACACTACTACATGTAACAACCTTTTGTAATATTGCAGTTTTACTAGTCATTAATAAATATTTAGAAATGGAGCTTGTATTATACTACTCGTATTATTAATTTTCATTAAAACACTAAAAATAATTAACAAAATTTCAAAGCATCATTAAATGTGTTATGGTCCTTTTGAAAGTAATTACAATGGATATAAACAATAAATAGTTTCAAAATGAACCTAAAAATCCTAATCAATTTTGTGAAAAAATGACAAAATTCTTCTCCTTCTCATCTATGCATTTTAGCTTTAATTAGTATTAAGAATAGTAGATGAACACTATAAGGTAGCATTTAGATATGTCATATGAATTAAGTTAGTCCAATTTACCCTTTTAAAAAATTAAAACATATTTATAATTTTGTTTAAAAATAAAAATGTTAAATTAATATTATATTTTAATTAATTTTTTGTAAAAAAACAAAAAATGATATCTTTAAATTACAATTTTTCATAATAACATTATTATAATTATTAAAATTATATCATTAACAAAGATATTTTTGTTTAAGGAACTCACAAATTGCTCATGGTTTAGATGAACCGGTTTCATGTTGATTTATAAGTTAAGTTTTCCCAACTCATCTCATTGTATAAATCTTAAATGAGTTACATTTATAGAACTGCTTATTTGACACTATTTGTATCACACAAGCTTGAGTGAATCTATTTTGCTCAATTTTTCTTAGTTGACTCTTGACTTTATAAAGAAAGAACAAAAGACATTTCAATTTATCTCTATGGAGAAATTACTCATTGTAATTAGAATAAATGATGATATGGTACTTTAGTAAAAGAAATATAGGATTAGTGTATTTATTATTATTTAAAAAAAAACACAAATGCTAAATATTTGATAAAGATAACAATCAATGTGATTGATTGAAGATATACTCCATAAAAATAAATAACACGTCCATTTCCATGTTATATGTATTATATTAATTAGAAGGTCCACATATCTATCAAATTATGTTGATGTAACAAAAGAGAGAGAACAACTTCGTGGAAGCTTGTAATTTATAAAAAAAAAAAAAGGAAGAACTAAGTCTTTTAGAATATTTGTTTCACATCAATGATTAATAGAATGCAAACCACAAGAAAATATGCCTACTATATTAAGACAAACTAGTCATAGAAGAAAAAATGAAGTCTTTAATTTTTAGATTCATATGTTAGCAAGAAAAAAATTGTTTTATTCATAAGTCATTGCCAAGTCTTTTAGAAAGAGACAAGGTTTGGACTTTGCATTCCCTTATTTTTAGAAATATCAGATGAATAGCTTCGTGGAAGCTTGTATTTTACAAAGGAAAAAGCATAATCCACACCTTGGGCACCATATCTTTGAACTTTCTTTCTTGCATTTATATCATAAGAGTAGCTTCATCCAAGTTAAAAATTTTAAAAACTGAATGACCAAGACTTCTGAAGTTAAACTTTACTTTTCGTGTTTCTTGCATTTTAAGTGGACTAGCTATATCAATTTAATAGCTGCACAAACCCTTAAGCCATTTTTACGTGTCTCGTTGAACGGGTTAAAGCAATTGTTACATAATAGGCAGAAGTTTTCACAAAGTCTTTTTTATATATTATATTATATTTAATAAGTTTTTTAACAAAAAGTTAAATATTTTATTTAATAAATTAAATATATTTTATGAACAACATTGACCCTGCTAAAATATATTAAAAGTTTAATTTAAATGGTGAAATAATGTGAAATTTTATTATGGATTTCTTCATGTAATAAGAAAAATATGTGATTGTCTTAATATTAATAAATAGTGATTTCAAGTGAGTAGTTTAACTTATTGAGTAGATGAGTTAAAAATACTTAGTTTATTTAACATAAGAGTTACTTTACCTAGTTTATCATGGTTTCGAGTTTAAGAAAAAAAATTAATTTTTTTTTTATTTTATCTTGACATATATTTTTTTATTTAGCTTAAGTTTCTTGAATATATATATATATATCAATTTGTGAATTTAATACAATTTGATGAATCGTCAATAATCAAATTATCATATAAGTTACTCGAAAGGTATTATGACTAAAACTTCAAAAGACACAAATTAATTCATATGTAAAATTCTAAGAAGTTAATGTATACAAAATTCATGACCGTAAAGCACGGGTTTTATGAATTATACCTTGGAAAGGTTGTGTGAGTAATATTGTTAAAAATAGAGCTCAAAATTAGGAGTTATACTTATATATATTAAAACATCCTCGTTATGCAAAGTTTCAAGTCGATAAACACCTTCTATTTATGCACAATCTTATATTTTGATTAGTTATTCGATAATAATTATTTTTAAAAACATTCAAGTGGGTTTTTTTATAGAAATAAGTGTGAATTTAAAAAAAATAGGGAGAAAAAATGTGTCCATAAGGTTCCAAATAATTTTCCTTTAATTATATTAGTTATACCATGTAACATTTTTTTGTAAAATTGTAGTTTTACTAGTCTTAAAAATATATTTAGAAATGAACCTCGTATTATACTACTCGTATTACTAATTTTTCATTGAAACACCAATAATAGTAAGCAAAATATTCAATGCACCATTAAATGTTTGTGTCCTTTTGAAAGTAATGAAAATGAATATAAACAATAAATAATTTCAAACTAAACCTAAAAGGCCTAATAATTTTTGTGGAAAAATGGCAAAATTGTTTTCATTGTTATCCATGTATTTTAGCTTTAATTAGTGTCAAGTAAGGTAGTAAGGTAGATAAGCAGTGTAAGGTATCATTTAAATGTGTTAAATGAGTTAAGTAGGACCAACATGCCTAGGTCCAACTCACCTTAGATAAATTATAACTCAATTTGCCTCATTTAAATTTTATGTAAGTCAAGCTCAACTCAACTTTGCTTAGCTCACTTTTTAAATTAGTTAAACTAATTTAGTAATCAACAAATTTACCCTTTTAAATAATAAAATAAAAATAAAAATATATTCATAATTTTGTTTAAAAACAAAAATATTAGAATAAATATTATCTTTAGATTATAATTTCGTAAAAAAAAATAGTAACTTTTAATTGCAATTTTTCATAATGATATTATTATAATAGTGAAAATTATATCATTAACAAAGAAATTTTATTAAATGAACTCTACTTGAGTTAGATGAGCTAGCATATTTGAGTGCAAGAGTTAGGTGAATTGGATCTTTTCAATTCAACTCATTGTATCGTCATTAAATGAGTTACGTAGAGTTTATCATTTGATGCTATTAATATCACACAAGCTTTTTTGAATTATTTGTTGTATAGCTCCTTAGTGAGCAAATTGAAAAATCCCCACATTAATTAGGAATGAAGGTGGATGTTATATTTTGGCCTATAAATAAAGCCATATTCTCTACTTTTAAAACAACCCAAAATTTGTATATCTTCTTCTCTTTTGTAAAGGTAATTGATTAGCTCAATTTTACCAAAATTAATTCTAATTTTGGAGTTCATTCAATTTGGAGATAGTAGAAGTAGTCAACGATGCCTGAGAATATAGGTAACATTTATACCGAACCTCGTTAAATTCCTTGCCAGTATTGCCTTGTTATCTAGTAAGAACATATATACCTTATTGTCTCATATCAATGCCAGATAAGAGTAGCTTCTCTCTCTAATAATTTTATGATTATTTGGCAACTCATATTCTTTAACTTTTCTTATTCTAGCTTTGACTTTTCTTAATTTATTTAATAGTAATGTTCCTTACATTAAGAGCTTTACTAGGGGCTCCATGTGTAATTGCATTCTTGATTCATAAATGGAGAATAAGGCATTTATCAATGTTCCCTTCCATTGAAGAATTCTTAGAGACCAATAACAACTTCTTGTCTATAAGGTACAACTATTCAGACATAAAAAAGATGACAACAAATTTCAAGGACAAATTGGGGGAAGGTAGTTATGGTTCTATTTTTAAGGGTAAATTGCACAGTAGTGGCTTTATCGTCGTCAAGATCTTCAGTAAATCTAAGTCTAATGGCCAAGATTTCATCAATGAAGTATCTACTATTGGAAGGATTCACCATGTTAACGTGGTTCGACTAGTTGGTTTCTGTATCGAGGTATCAAAGCGTGCTCTTGTATATGACTTAATGTCTAATGAATCTCTTGATAAATACATCTCTTCTAATTCTAAGGAGGTAATAAAACTCCTTAAGCTACAAGATAATGTTTGATATTTCACTTGGAGTGGCATCTAGTATTGATTATCTTCATAGTGGATGTGATATGCAAATTCTACATTTTGATATTAAGCCTCATAATGTTCTTTTAGATGACAATTTTGTTCCTAAGATTTCAAATTTTGGGTTAGTTAGATTATGCCCTTTAGAAACTAGTATTGTGTCCATGACAATTGCAAGAGGAACTCTTGGATATATAGCACCAGAATTATTTTACAAAAATATTGGAGAGGTGTCTTTTAAAGCTGATGCTTATAGCTTTGGAAAGTTGTTAATGGAAATGGCAAGTAAAAGGAAAAACTTGAATGTACCCACAGAGCATTCTAGCAAAATTTATTTTCCTTCGTGGGTTTATGATCAGCTTAGTCAAGGAAACGACATAGAATTAGGGGATGATGTTAGTGAAGCAGAATCAAAACTTGTAAAGAAGATTATTATAGTGGCACTTTGGTGTATACAATTGAAACCGAGTGATAGAACTTCGATGAAAAAAGTCATAGTGATGCTTGAAGGAAGATTTGAAAGCCTAAGCATTCCACCCAAGCTATGACAGTATCCTCACAAAGGAACAACCCATGAGAGAATGCTGAGAATATATCTTCTACTTTAAAGAATTCCTCCACACTTTTAGAGTTTGACTCCTCTTAGATTAGTTTCACTGAAAATGCAAATTAAGAAACCGTATCCCTTAAGAAGTTCATTTTTGCAATTAATTTGTCTTTAGTTATATTAGTTACACACTACTATTTTTATGTTTTTATGTTTTAAGAAAGCAAATTAAAAGAATTAAAAATAAATAGTAATAATTAATTACCTCAAATTTGACAATTAAGAAGACATATGAAAAACTATCTATGAATACTTAATTCTCAATTTTTTAAACATATGAATCACTAAAATCATCCTAATATAATTATAAATTAATTATATGATCAATTGAATCTAACCTATCATGTATTTCTCTCTCGAGTAAGCTACACATCATATAATAATTAATCTAATCACACTATCATTTCAATTAAATCGCATACTATTCATTAAGTTCATCAATTATAGATCACATACATAAAAATCATACATCTTTATCTAGAAATTATGCCTATTTTTTAATCAAAATAAATAATTAAATATTTCTCTCAACCATATTTAATTCACTCTATAGATCAATTGTTAGTCAAACAATTAATAACATAAAAATTAGATTAATTAATATAATTAAATTAAAATCTGCAAAAGCGGTGCCAAAAAACTTGATTGACACAAATTGTGTTCAATAAATAAATATCATTTGAATAGAAGAAAATAATTGGACATTTTGCAAAGGCACTTTCAAACATAACTCTAGTATGCCTATTAAGTTGACCCGCTATGTTAAAAGAGGTTATTTATTTCTCCAATATTACCGTATTATCACATATTCTATAATTAATGAATTTCTCCTCTTAAAAAATGTAGTTTAATAATGTGTTTTACCGACCATAGTAAATATTTTAAAGTTTGGTAGTAAATAGCATTTTTAGTATTAAAATATACTTTTATATGATATTAATATATATATATATATCCAATATTGAGTGTGTTTTCTTGTAATTTTGTTAAAAGTTGATAAGTCAAAAATAGTTTATTTTGAAAAAAAAAATTAAGATAGAAATATATTATTTTGCTTTTAATTTTTCCTATTAATAGATAATTAATATATATAATCAATTATTTTTTATACTAAATATAATTTAGAAAATAAATTAACTAAAAGTAATTTATAGTTATTATATGAAAAATATATTGATAGTTATAATAAACTTCATCAATTGAAATATAATATTATTTATAAAATTAAAAATTCACTTCTTGACTAAATCTATTTTGCTCATTTTTTTATTAGTTGACTCTTAGATTTTATAAATGACATACATACTTATGCCAAAACATAAGTATACATATTGTATATAAACAAGAAATAGTTTCCAACTGAACCTGAAAATCCTAAACAGTTTTGTGAAAAAATGGAAAAATTCTTCTCATTCTCATCCATGCATTTTAGCTTTAATTAGTGTTAAGAAAGGTGTCAAATGAATTAAGATGATCCAACATTCATAAGTTCAGCTTACATTTAGTGAAGTTCAATCGCTTAACTCATCTCATTTAAATTTTATATAAGTTATCTGCTAATCTCAACTCATTTTAATTTTAAATGAATTAAAGTGAATAATTTATGAACTTATTCATTTACCCTTTTAAAAAAATAAAAAAATAAAAAAAATTATAATTTTTTTAAAAAATAAAATTATTATAATAAATATTATATTTTAATTACATTTTTTTAAAAAACAAAAAATAAATTTTTAATTGTGATTTTTCATAATTATATTATTATAATTATGAAAATTATATAATTAATAAAGATATTTTTGTTAAAAGAACTTACAAGTTGCTCATGAGTTATGTGAGTTGGTTTATTTTAACTCATGAATTAGATTTTCCTAGCTCATTTCATTGTATCAATTTTAAATGAGTTACATATATAGAAATACTTATTTGACATTATTAGTATCACGCAAGCTTGAGTGTATCTATTTTGCTCAATTTTTCTTAGTTTAGTCTTGACTTTATAAAACAAGAAAAAAAAATATTTTAATTTATCTCGATGGAGAAATTATTCATTGCAATTAGAACAATATTTGATAAAGAGAACAAACAAATTGATTGTAAATATATTCCATAAAACTAAATAACACATCCATTTCCATGTTATATGTATTATATTAATTAGAAGTTCCACATGTCTATCAAATTATGTTGATGTAACAAAAGAGAGAGAACAACTCCCTGAAAACTTGTAATTTATAAGAAAAATGGAGAATTAAAGTCTTTTAGAATATTTGCTTCACATCAATGATTAATAGAATGAAAACCACAAAAAAGTATGCCTACTATACTAAGACAAACTAGTCATAGAAAAAAAATGAAGTCTTTAATTTTCAAAACCATATGTTAGCAAGAGAAAATTTGTTTTATTCGTAAGTCATCGTCAATTCTTTTAGCAAGAGATAAGGTTTGGATTTTGCATCCCTTTGTTTTAGAAATATCAAATGAATAGCTTCGTAGAAGCTTGTATTTTACAAAGAAAAAAGAAGAATCCATATTTTGGGCATCATATCTTTGAACTTTCTTTCTTGCATTTATATCAGAAGAGTATAGTTTTGTCCAAGTTAAAAATTTGAATTTGTAACGTTGAATGATCAAGATTTTTAAAGTTGAACTCTACTTTTTTTATTTCTTGCATTTTCAGTTTACTAGCTATATAAACTTTTAACAACTACACAAACCCTTAGCCATTTTTTCACGTCTAATTAGACAGTTTAAAGCAATTGCTACACAATAGACAGGAGTTGTCACAAAGTCTTTTTATATATTATATTATATTTAATAAGTTCTTTCAAAAAAAAATTAAATATTTTATTTAATAATTTAGATATATTTTATGTACAACATAAAAATAATGCGTTTTGATCCTTTACAAATATATTAATAGTTTAATTTAAATGGTGAAATAATGTGAAATTTTATTATAGATTCCTTAATGTATTAAGAAAAATATGTGATTGTCTTAATATGAATACATAGTGGTTTGAAATGAGTAGAAGTAGATGAGTTGAAAATTCTTAGCTTATTTAGCTTATGAGTTAGTTCACATAATTTATCATGGCTTACGAGTTCATCAAAAAATTGACAAATATATTTTTATTTAGCTTAAGTTAATTGAATTCGTATAATTAATTATATATACGTACCAATTTGTAAGTTCAATACAATTTGATAAATCATCGACAATCAAATTATCATATAAGTTACTTGAAAGGTATTATGATTAAAAATTTAAAAGACATAAATAAATTCAAAAGAAAATTGCTAAGAAGTTATTGTGTATAAAGTGCATAAATAGCTTCAAGGTGTAAACTAATCAAATGTCTTTATTATTTTCATCTTATTATATCACTCATATTATTAATTTTTCATTAAAGCACTAATAATAATTAGCATAATTTTCAAAGCACCATTAAAGGTGTCACGATCCATTTAAAATCAATTACAATAAATATAAACATAATTTCAAACTGAAACTAAGAATCCTAAGAATCCTAAAAGAAATTACAATAAATATAAACAAGGGGTGTTTTGTATATTCTAGAGTTGAGGAGGAACTTAGTCTCATGTTATCTTCTCAACAAGATTGAGTTTACTCAAATAATTGAGGTTGATTTGTATACAATTAATAAAAATAATATTTTTATTGGGAAAGGGTATGCCATTGATAATATGTTTAAACTGAATTTTGAAATGAATAAAATTTCTTCTTATGCTTTATATATTGTGTTCTTTTAATACTTGTATGTATTCCTTATAATCCTAGTGTAAATTTGCTCAAGAACACCAAAGACGATGTTAGATAAACTGAGTACGTAAGCATTATTGGTAGCTTACGTTATGCTACTGATTGCACTACACTTTACACAACTTATGTTATGGGATTACTATATAGGTTTACCAGTTAACCTACTATAAAGAATTGGAATGTTATTGAAAGGGTCATAAGATACCTTAAAAGGACTATAAATCTTGGATTACATATCAGAAGTTTTTTGCTATCCTAGAAGGATACAATGATGTTGATTGGAACACCCTTTCAAAAGACTCTAAAGCAACCAACGACTAAATATTTAACATAGTTGGTGGAGTTATTTTCTAGAAGTCTAAGGAATATATTATTTTGGCTCAATCTACAATGGAGTCTAAGATGATAGCACCAACTACTACTAGTGAGGAATCAGGCTGGTTAGAAGTTTATTAGCGAGGATCCCTTTATAGGAAAGACCGATTCCAACTATTTTGATCCATGTCGATAGTACCATGGCTATTACAAAGATTTAGAACCTTTATTATAATGACAAGAGATGACATATACATCTTAAGCACAGTACTGTTAGAGAATTTCTCTCTACAGGAGTTGAAAGAGTGGATCATGTACGTATTGATAATAACTTAATTAATCCTTTGAATAAAGTACTAGCTAAAGAAAAGGTTTTCAAAACCTCGAAAGAAATGGGACAACCTTTTGAGTGATGAGTTATTCATGATAGAAACTCAAATTATAGACTAGAGATCCCAAGAAATAAGTTCAATGGATAATAAAAAATCATGAAGTGATATGAAATGAATCATGCTATTTTAAGTTATATTTCATATTATTATAAGCATAAAATCCTGAAGCAACAGAAAGATGAGTTAAGTATTAACTCTTAATAAGTTCTATATTTTATGTGGAATGGAGTCGAATACATAGCTACAAGAGTACTCTTGATAGACTCACCCATGTGAATGGGGAAGTGTGCACGTTTCTTATGAATTTTTTATGCAAAATTTACTGGAGTATTCACTATACCGAGATAGACATGCATGGTTATAAAGCATGGACTTTATGAACTACACATTGGAAAGATTGTATGTGTAATGTTGTTAGAAATAGTACTCAAAATTACAAGTTACTCTAGTATATTCTAAAGCATCCTCACTATGCAAAAGTTCAAGTCGATACACACCTTTTATTTATGCACAATCTTATATTTTAATTAGTTGCTCGATGAAAACTATTTTAAAAAAATTCAAGTGGAGCATTGTTGAAATAAGTGTGAATTTTAAAAAAACATGGGGAGAGAAAAAGTGCCCATAAGATTCTAAATAATTTTCCTTTAATTATATTAGTTATAGAGTGCTATATATAACGATTTTTTGTAATATGACAATTTTTCTAACCTTAAAAAAATATTTAGAAATGGAGCTTGTATTATACTACTCATATTATTAATTTTTCATTGACTATAGTTGAGCCATCTCCATAACCTCATCCATATGGTCAGTGTTTATAAATATTTCGTAAAACATTGTCTCCTAAGGACTAACATTTATGATATAAATAATCTTCGCATGAAATATTTGATTTTTATAACCTTAGTTAATCAGATTTAGAAAAACATGTTCTTTTATGACATCTATTTTTTGTTTCCCAAAGTTAACACATTTTATGTATATATATGAAACACCATTTGGATTAATTGTATGTTTTGAGCTAATTCTAAAAAACTATTTAACATACTTAAAAATTCATTTTGAATCTCTACATTTATGCATCTAAAACTTACCAATTTCTACATTATAAACATATGATCAAATTATAAAAAAAAATTATGTACATTTGAAACATAAACCAACATTTGAAAAAGTTCAACTAAATCTTACATATAACACACATATTTGAAACTTTTTGACATCTAAAATATGTTAACATGATATAAATTATAACTTAGAAATAATAATAAAAAATGTATACACATATTATCACATACTCTTTTTTATAAATTATATTGTTCACATTTAAATTAACTACTTAAAACTAATTATAACATATATTTGATTTATAGTGTGTGTATATATATAAAACAAAAAAATACAAAATAAAATAAAATTATATACAAAATAAATGAATAAAAAAATAAATATTTAGGAAACAAATTAATAATATGTTCTTAAATATAAAATTAAAGCATATAAAAATTAATAACTATCATAAATGAAATAAAAATTAAAAAACAAAATGAAAATATTGAAATGGAGTTACTTAGATTGAAGTGGTGTGTGAATAAGAATGAGATGTGTTGGACTAGTATTAGCAACTAATGACTTATTTATTATATAGTAAGAATATTAATTGAATAAATTCATATATTATTATGTTATATTTAACTTATTTATTAAATAAATTTATACCATTATTGTTAATATTATGGTAAATCACTCATGCTTATATTATATTTAGATTCTATTTTTCATAAAATAGTTACTTTATATATTTATTTATCACTAAAGTAAGAAATTAATTAAATATTTATTTTGAGAATATTTATGTAAACTACTTTATAACATATTTTAACATTAATTTCTCAATACTTATTTATTAAATAAATTTATACAATTATTATAAATATTGTGATAAATCACTCATGTTATAGTATTTGCATTTTATTGTTCATAAAAGAGTTGCTATTATATATTTATTCATTGCTAAAGTAAAAAATTAATTAACTATTTGTTTTAATAATATTTATACAAATCATCTTATAAAAAATTGTAACATAAATTTTTTAATTATAATAAAAATAAATTTACAATTTATATTTAAATACATAATTTTTTATTTTATTTTATAAAATAAAATAATTTAAATAATAAAAATTATCGATAAAAATTTGATTTTTTTCAAAAATATCCACAATGAAGAAAACGTAAAGTGAGAATGATTATTGTAACATCGAAATTATGGTTAACTAAAATAACCCAACATCTCTTTTTTAATTTTTACTAAAAGAGAATTTACAAATTTTAAATTTATTAACATATAATCAATTATTTTAAAAAATTTCCTATTAATAGATAATTAATATATATAATCCATTATTTTTTATACTAAATATAATTTTAGAAAATAAATTAACTAAAAATAATTTATAGTTATTATATGAAAAATATATTGATAGTTATAATAAACTTCATCAATTAAAATATAATATTATTTATAAAATTAAAAAATCACTTCTATATAAAATTATAAATTTATTTTTTATAATAATTATATGATTATAAAAAAATAATGAAAGATAGCACCCAATCTTGACTAAATCTATTTTGCTCATTTTTTTATTAGTTGACTCTTACATTTCATAAAGGACATACAAACTTACGCCAAAACATAATTACACATATTGTACATACATACTTTTTATTCTTTTAATTTTTTTAGTTGTGATTATAAATAGTAATATTTGTTATAAAATTATTAATTTAAAATTTAAATTTTTGTATATTGTATTTTATATATGATAATAATTCATAAATAAATTTTAATATTAATTTGATCTTATCTGATTTGAAAACATTCGATTTGTTTGGATTGAGGTTGATTCAAATTAATTATATCATCGAATTGAATTCTGGTTGAAAATCTTCAAATCCTTTCAAATTGGATCAGATTATGATTGACCAAAAATAGATAGTTTTGATTAGCTGCTCATCCCTAATTAATATATAGAAAAATAAAACTGGCAACACCTTTGATAGAAATTCAAGAAATAATTTAGGTTTTTCATTCTTATACTAAGGATAATATTCCATATTAATTAAATATAATTTAACAATAAAATTTATAAAGATTTTGGGTAATTTTATTCATTGAGTTAATCTTTTAAGATTGAAAGACCTATAATTCTTATAAATTTTAACATAGTACGAGAGTTTCAGTAGATTAAGCTAAAACATTTGGACATCACCTCACAAAAAAATGAAATGGACCTTGCAAAAATAAAAAGAGATAAATGATCTAAATAGAATAAAATATAATAAATAAGTTAAAATATAAAGTGATGGATTTTGAATAGACAAAAACCCACATTTTGAGGAGATATTAATAATAATATTTCATATTAATTAATTATGATATTATAATAAAATTTATAAATATTATGGATATCTATTAATCTTTTGTAATTAAAAAGCTCATAATTTTTATAGAATTTAAAGTTGTTATTTGTAGGGATTCATATTTTAACTATAAATAATTAAAAATTTAATTATCGCTAAAAATTTAACTTTTTTTCAAAAATAACAAAAATTGATAAAGAGTAGAGTAAAAATAATTATTGTAAGATCGAAACTGTGATTAATTAAAATTATAATTAATCGAAACCGAATATTTTTTTTAATTTTTACTAAAGATAATTTAATTTATTTACTTATAATCAATTATTTTACGGATCTTTTATTTTTTCTTTTAATTGTTCCTACTAATAGATAATTAATTTATAATTAATTATTTTTATATTAAATATAATTTGGAAAATAAATTAACTAAAATTAATTTATAATTATTATATAAAAATATATTGATATTTATAATAAATTTTATCAATTAAAATATAATATTATTTATAAAATTAAAATAATTATTTGGATATGAAATTATAAAATCACATTTTTATAATAATTATATATAAGATTATAAAAAGATAGATAGCACCTAGACTAAATCTATTTTGCTCATTATTTTATTAGTTAATTCTTGGACTTTCTTTATAAAGGCCATTTATTATATCATCTCTATCATATATGTCATTATGAGGAGGTCCACATATGACATATTTAGAAAATTCTGTTGATTATTCAAGGGAAATAAGGTGGAAGCTCGTAATTAAAAAAAAGCCAAATCTTTGGGATATTTATTTAACATCAATAATTAAATATGTAATAGAATAGAAATTATAAGAAAGGTATTGCCAGTAATATAGTAAATGACGGAGACTTATAACTAAGAAAACAAAAATGAATTCTTTAATTTTGAGCACCATGGGTTGAAGTTTCAACCATTTCTCATTCACTATGTAGATGTTACACCTTCATAAAAGTTTGTAATTTATAAAACTAAATGATCAAGACTTTTAATGTAAACTCGATCACATTTAAAGACTTTTAATGTAAACTCAAGATATCAACCCATATATTTCAAGAGAGAGATTGCATACAAGTCTCAGATACACCAATATCTAAGGTAGCTTGTTGCAAACTAAAAAGACTATGCCAAAGGCTACCATAGTAGCATATAGGACACATAAAAGATTGTAATATTTAATCATAGTATAATATATTTAATCATGTTTATATTATATTTGGATTCTATTTTTCATAAAATAATTACTATTATATATTTATTTATCACTAAAGTAAGAAATTAATTAAATATTTATTTTGAAAGCAATTATGTAAATCACCTTATAAAATATTTTAACATTAATTTCTCAATACTTATTTATTAAATAAACTTATACAATTATTATAAATATTGTGATAAATTAGTCATGTTTATATTGTATTTGAAATCTATTGTTCATAAAATAATTGTATTATATATTTATTCATTACTAAAGTAACAAATTAATCTATTTGTTTTAACAATATTTATACAAATCACCTTATAAAACATTGTAACACCAATTTTTCAATTATAATAAAAATAACTTAAAAATTTATATTTAAATACTTATTTTTTATTTTATTTTATAAAATAAAATATTTTAAATAATAATAATTATCGATAAAAAATTAATTTTTTTCAAAAATAACCACAATCGATAAAGTGTAGAGTGAGAATAATTATTGGAAAATCAAAATTGTGGTTAACTAAAACAACCGAACATATATTTTTTAATTTTTACTAAAAGATAATTTATAAATTTTAAATTTATTTACATATAATTAATTATTTTAAGAGTCTTTTAGTTTTTTCTTTTAATTTTTCCTATTAATAGATAATTAATATATATAATCAATTATTTTTTATGCTAAATATAATTTAAAAAATAAATTAACTAAAATAAATTTATAGTTATTATATGAAAAATATATTGATAGTTATAATAAACTTCATCAATTAAAATATAATATTATTTATAAAATTAAAATAATCACTTCTATGTAAAATTATAAATTTATATTTTTATAATAATTATAAGATTATAAAAAAATAATGAAAGATAGCACCCAATCTTGACTAAATGTATTTTGCTCATTTTTTTATTAGTTGACTCTTAGGTTTTATAAAGGCTCTCTATCATATATTATCTTATTTTGTTTTCGTAAAATAATCACATTAGTCATAGCAGAGAAATATTGCATTAACAGCCCAATTGAGCAGTCCAAATATTTCAAGAGGTAGCATATATACAAATTTCAGATACACCAATACCTAAGGTAGCTTGTTGCAAACTAAAAAGACTATGCCAAATGCTACCACAGTAGCATATAGGACACATAAAAAATTATAATATTTAATCATAATATAATTTAATTAATTTAATTAATATATAAAAGTTTAATTTTTTAAAAAATAGAGTTTAATATATAGTTATTTGGTTTTTTGTTTTAGATTTATGAGATTTTACTTCTCTCAAATTTATCAAAACAAAAGATCAAAAATACATAAAACAAAAAATCTAAAATCAAAATCAAAATCAAAATAGGTGTTAAAAATAAGGTAAAGGAAAAAATATGTAAAATGATTAGTATCATACTAAGACATATAAACTACAAATAATAACAATAACATTTATGATTTTTGAAACTTTAAAGTTTATTAATTAAATAAAATTTCATTTATTATTTAAACTACTTAAATTTTATATTTATCAAAATGACTATATACTTTAATGCATGACTCTACCACACATTTTAAACTCTAACATAAAGTAAAGACTTACTTTGAAATCATTTTGCTCCTATGCAATATACCTATTAATATTCAATTTATTATATTTAAAATTAGGACAAAAAATGTAAAAAGTATTAAAATTCTCAAAATATTGAACGTATTATAAATTATAAAACAAGAAAAAAAAGTGACTTTATCACATTTTATGAATTGTAATTTTTTTAAGTATACTAATGTAGTACATATTTAGAATATTTTTTATTTTCTCTTTTATTTTCGCAATAATAATCAATTATTATAATATTTGAATCTTTTGATTTTCTTTATAATTTTCAATTTCATTAACTCTTTCACGGATAAGTTTTAATCCAATTAAGGAAGGGTTTAAAAGTGAATTGAACTTAGTTTAAAACTATTGGTTGGTAGTAAGAATGACCAATTAATATGAGCATTTTATAATTGTATATGTGAATGTTTCATAGACATACTTGAGATCTTAACAAACTCTAAAACTTATTTTTAAATAAACTCAAGATGAAATTATAGAATATACAATGATTAGAAAAGGATTTAGGTAATTAAAAACAGTTTCTTTTCATGCTAACTACTTGTATATTTATCACTAATATCTTTTTTAAACTTATATGAATTATAGAACTTTTTTTCTTTAACATGTTATAACTTATCCTTTTATTAGCAAAAAAAAAAAAACAATTTATCTCATCTTTCTATTTTTTAAAATGACTTAAAATAAACACATGTTTAATACGAAATCTCTAAGAAGAATGTAAGAAAATTTCAAAAAAAAAAAAAGACTCAATCCAAAAGAATATTGAAAATAATAGGTTGGGGGTTGTATGAAGTTAATTTTGAATAAAAATGATGAAAGGTTGATAATACAATCTTGTATCTCTTTAGTTATAAAAAAATTGAAAAGAAGAGAAAAACAAAAAGAAATATCAGACGAGGAAAAAAAAAGAAATAAAGAAAAAGGAAGAAAAAAGAATTTATTGATATTTGATGCAATTTGAAATAATAACTATAATGTGCTGACTAGATGAGGTAGGTAATATAAGGAGTTATTTTAAAAATTAAAATAATACTGTTTGAATTTAGTTAAGTTTTCTTATTTCCCGTTCTTTTCCATTCTCCTGGTATTCTTGGGCTAAAAGTGACGGAGGGTTGCCTCATTGGGTATCTCGAAATGTAAACATCTCAAATTCGCTACACGACCCTGCAGTAAGGCTCTCCTTTATATGATTAAGGTACTACAATTAAGTTCATGTGTTTATTTCTTTATATGATGCAACGGTACTCATAGGTCATATTATGGGTTTTGATTATGAGTTTCCTCTACATTCTTACAAAAAAATTCGCATATAAAACAAATAAATAAATAAATTCTTCCTAAATTCAGAAATGGAAGTAGTAATTACATACTTACACGCTGGTGCAGTGGTGCTTGTACTTTCAAAATATTACTCCATAGAATTTATTGATTGTTGCAGTATATTCTTTTGGAACATAATTGCTCTATACCAGCTGGTTTGTCAATAACTTCTTGTATGTTTTTCCTGCAGTTTGGATTTTGTCCCTTTTCAGAATCCATGTCAATTATGACAGCTGGTTACGTGGTTAAAATATACATGCCTTATTGTATCATATATATAACAGATTTCATTCCCAGAAACATAAAAATATTCCAGCAAGAACCTTACTAGGGACTTCTATAGCACTATAGAAACTAATATTGATTGTTGATTGAATATAATATTGGAACATAATTTCTCAAAACCCAATTTTTTAATTATATTCATAATTTTTCTTTGGCAGTATTGCCTTGTTAACTAGTAAGAACATTCATGCCTTATTATCTCATATTAATGCCAGATAAGAATAGCTTTTCTCTCTAATAATTTTATGATTATTTGGCAACTGATGTTCTTTAACTTTTCTTATTCTTTGACTTTTCTTAATTTATTTGACAATAACATTCCTTGCATTAAGAGCTTTTCTAGCGGCTTCATGTGTAATTGCATTCTTGATTTATAAATGGAGGAGGAGGCATTAATCAATGTTCCATTCCATTGAAGAATTATTGGAGACCAATAACAACTTCTTGCCTATAAGGTACAACTTTTCAGACATAAAAAAAATGACAACAAATTTTAAGGGAAAATTGGGGAAAGATGATTATGGTTATGTTTTTAAGGAAAAATTACGCAGTGGTGGCTTTTTCGCTATCAAGATCCTGAGGAAATTCAAGTCTAATGGCCAAGATTTCATCAATGAGGTATCTACTATTGGAAGGATTCACCATGTTAATGTGGTTCGACTAGTTGGTTTCTGTATCAAGGGATGAAAGCGTGCTCTTGTGTATAATTTAATGTCAGATGAATTTCATAATAAATACATCTCTCCTAATTCTAAGGAGGTAATAGTCAACTCCTTAAACTTCAAGATAATGTTTGATATTTCACTTAGATTGGCATTAGGTATTGATTATCTTCATAGTGGATGTCACATGAAAATTCTTCATTTTGATATTAAGCCTTACAATATTCTTTTAGATGACAATTTTGTTCCTAAAATTTCAGATTTTAGGTTAGTTAGATTATGTCCTTTAGAAACTAGCATTGTGCCTATGATCGTTGCAAAAGGAACCCTTGGATACATAACACCAGAATTGTTTTACAAAAATATTAGAGGTGTGTCCTTTAAAGCTGATGTTTATAACTTTGAAAAGTTGTTAATGGAAATGAAAAGTAAAAGGAAAAACTTGAATGTAACCAGAAAGCATTCAACCAAAAATTTATTTTCCTTCATGGATTTGTGGTCAACTTAGTGAAGGAAACGACATAAAATTAGGAGATGATGTCACTGAAGAAGAATAAAAACTTGTAGAAAAGATGATTATAGTGGCGTTTTGGTATATAAAATTGAAACCGAGTAATAGACCTTCAATAAAAAAATTCATAGAGATGCTTGAAGGAAGATTTGAAAGCCTAAACATTCCACCCAAGCTATTATTGTATCCTTCACAATAGAACAACTGATGAGTGCTCAAAAAACACTAAAATAACCATGATTTTATGCACATTAATTAATTAAAAATATATATATTTATATGTTTTATCATATATTTATATAAATTTGTCTTTTTCGGAATCACGGGTATTTTTATTGTTTTTCAGGTATTTTGGCTTAAAAATGCAACTTAAAGACTCAAAGAAGAATACTGGAAGCAATACATCACAAATATATTAATAAATAAATGCGGAAAGGTCGACAAATATGGAAAAATTGGACAAAATGGGTCAAAAAGGTCAAAAATGTCAAAAAGGAGAAAAACGCGCCGCCGCGCCGCCCAGCCGCCGCGCCCCAGCACCCAGCTCCGCCCAAACTGCGCGCGGGTACTGTTCATGCGCGCAGCACTGCGCGCGCGGGTTACTGTTCATGCGCGCAGCACTGCGCGCGGGTTACTGTTCATGCGCGCAGCACTGCGCGGGTTACTGTTCACGCGCGCGCCGACACTCATTTTTCACGTGCAGCAGCCCCATGACGTCATGCTGACGTCATCAATGACGTCAGCATTTCCATTACGCGTTTTTACATTTTTTTAACATTTTTTTACTCATTTTTTCTCTCCATCCTCACCTATAAATACCCCCCTTCCCTTCATTTCAAAATCACACCTAAAAACACCTCCAAATACATTCTTTTCTCTCTTTTCTTAGATTTTTAGGATTCTTTAGTTTTTCTTAGTTTTTCTTATGTTTTCTTAGTTTTTAGCTTTTCTTAGTTAATTTCTCTTAGATTTAGAGTTCTTCCTTTTTTTGGGAAGAACTAGTTATGTTTTTGTAATATTTTAGCTCTTTGATTCAATAAATGGGAGTGCAAATTCCGCTTGGAGTTTTTCCAGCAACGGGAATAGCGTCGAAGTTCTGTAAGGATTTTATTTTCTTTACAGTTATTTTTATGCTTTATTCTTACATGTTATATTTAATTTGTCTGTGGTTAAATTTAACTGTGCTGGCTATTTAGTAAACATGATGTAATAATAACGTTGTTATGCTTGCGAAATATTAAATAGGTAAAAATCTCTAAAATGAATTGATTTTATTTTTATTCATGATTTTATATTAAGAATGTTAGAGAGAAATATATTATTTTTCATTACAAACTTAAACCTAAAAATTAGATTTTAAGGTTTAGTTATCCGGTCTGATTTAGAGTAGTGCTCTTTTATTTGATGGTACAATCGCCCGGTAGTTAGAGTGAAGCTCTATTTCAAAAGTTTTTATAAGAATTATTATCTGAAAATGTATTGACAACATGTTTTCGGTAGTGGTTTTAAAACTTGAAAGTTAGTACTCGGATAACTAAATTCTTGGGTTTAATTTGGACACCTTGAATAAAGTTTAAACTGTCTAACCCCACCAAAGGTGGCATTTAAATGGTTCATTTTCAATCTCTTAGAAAAAGGAATTAATTTAATTAAGCAAATTAGTTATCAACCCCACCCATAGGTGTTAATTGATTTGTTTAGTTAACAAAGAATATCTAACCCCACCAAAGGTGGTATTCATACAAAAAAGGGAGAATCAATAAATATCAATTCATATCCTTAATAACCTAGATAATATGAGCAAGCATAATTAACTTAGTTATTATATCCATAAATACTCCGCCATTATAAATGATAAAATTTGCATAAATGTTTATTGTATCTATGTTTATTTTTATGTAAGTAGATTAAAAACACAAAAACCCCAAAATATCGTGACAGGATGTTTAGGATTTAATTTCGTTTTTAGAAGTTTGAATAATAAATTAAAAACCACACACATTCCTTCCTTAGATCGACCTTGGGAGTATACTTATCATTTTCTTCGAAATGATTCGTGCACTTGCGAGAGTTTTATAAATATTAAAACCAAAGTATTGGCAAGAATCGGCGATGCCGGTTTTCGCTCATCAACAACCCATCAAAAAATGTTGAGAATATAACTCTTACTTAAAGGAGTTGTTCCACATTTTGGAGTTTGACTCCTCTAATATCAATTTGAATGAAAATACAAATTAAAAAGAAATAACCCCGAAGAAGTTCATTTTAGCAATATGCAAGAGCAAGGTTCCAATTAATTAGTCATTAATTATATTAGTTACACATTACTACATGTAACAACCTTTTGTAATATTGCAATTGTACTAATCATTAATAAATATTTAGAAATAAAACTTGTATTATACTACTCGTATTATTAATTTTCATTAAAGCACTATAAATAATTCTTAAAATTTCAAAGCATCATTTAATTTCTTATGGTCCTTTTGAAAGCAATTATAATGAATATAAACAAGAAATAAGTTCAAACTGAACCTAAAAATCATAATCAATTTTGTGAAAAAATGGCAAAATTCTTCTCATTTTCATCCATACATTTTAGCTTTAATTAGAGTCAAGTAAAATAGATGAACACTATAAGGTAGCATTTAGATGTGTCAAATGAATTAAGTTGGTCTAACATTTATAGGTTCAATTCACCTTAAGTGAAAGTACAATAATTCAATTGATCTCATCTAAATTTTATATAAATTAAGTAAACTGAGTAATTTATGAACTTGTCTATTTACCTTTTTAAAAAATAAAATAAAAATATATATTATAATTTTGTTTAAAAATAAAAATACTAGAATAAATATTATATTTTATTACATTTTTGTAAAAAAAAATATTTTTTTAACTGCAATTTTTCATAATAATATTATTATAATTATGAAAATTATATCATTAACAAATATATTTTTGTTAAAGGGACTCACAAGTTGCTTATAAGTTAGGTTTTTCCCATTCATCTCACTGTATCAATCTTAAATGAGTTACACAAAATTGCTTATTTGACATTGTTAGTATCACGCAAGCTTGAGTGAATCAATTTTGCTCATTTTTTCTTAGTTGACTCTTAACTTTATAAAGCAATAACAAAAGACTTTTCAATTTATCTTTATGCAGAAATTATTCATTGTAATTAGAGTAAGTGATGATATGATACTTTAGGAAGAAAAAAAAAATATAATATTAGTGTATTTATTATTATTTTTGAAAAACACAAATGCTCAATATTTAATAAAGAGAACAAACAATATGATTAATTGAAAATATACTCCATAAAACTAAATAACACATCAATTTTCATGTTATATGTATTGTATTAATTAGAAGGTCCACGTATCTATTAAATTATGTTGATGTAACAAAATAGAAAGAACAATTTCGTGGAAGCTTGTAATTTATAAAAAAAAGAAAAAAAAAAGAGAGAACTGAGTATTTGATCACATAAAAGATTAATAGAATGTAAACTATAAGAAAGTATGCCTAGTATAATAAGACAAACTAGTCATAGACAAAAATGAAGTCTAATTTTAAGAATCATATGGTAGCAAGAGAAAATTTGTTTTATTCATAAGTCATCGCAAAGTCTTTTAGCAAGAGACAAGGTTGGGACTTTGCGTCCCTTCTTTTTAGAAATATCATATGAACAACTTCGTGGAAACTTGTATTTTACAAAGGAAAAAGCAGAATCCACACTTTGGGATCATATCTTTGAACTTTCTTTCTTGTATTTATATCAGAAGAGTAGCTTCATCCTAAGTTAAAAATTTGAAAAGGTGAATGACCAAGACTTCTAAAATTAAACTCTAATTTTCTTGTTTCTTGCATTTTTAGTTGACTCGCTATATCAACTTTTAATAGCCGCACAAACCCTTAAGCTCTAGCCGGACGGGTTAAAGCAATTGTTACATAATAGACAGGAGTTTTCACACAGTCTTTTTATATATTATATTATATTTAATAAGTTTTTTTAACAAAATTTTAAATATTTTATTTAATAAATTAAATATATTGTATGTACAACATTGAAATAATGCATTTTGATCCTTTACATTGCTAAAATAAATTAAAAATTTAACTTAGATGATGAAATAATGTGAAATTTTATTATGGATTCCTTCATATATTAAGAAAAATTTGTAATTGTCTTAATGTTAATACATAGTGGTTTCAAATTAGCAGCTTAACTTTTAGTAGATTAGTGGAAAATATTTAACTTATTTAACTTATGAGTTAGTTTACCTAGTTTATCATGGCTTACAAGTTCATTAAAAAAAATTTAACAAATATATTTTTATTTTCTCTTATTCTAAGAAATATAATATTTATTATACTAACATTTTTGTTTTTAAATAAAATTGTAAATATTTTTATTTTTATTTTTAAGCTTGTGAACTACTTAACTTAACTGATTTAAAAGTGGGTTAAGATAAGGTTAGCTCATAACATAAAGAGTTGTAGCTTAGCAACTAAGTTAAACTAAAGCTCAGTTACAACTAATTTAAAGTGAATTGAACCTAAACAAGCTAGATTAACTCACACTACTATAATCTCAAGTTTTTGGTCCTTTACACAATTTATGTTGATCTTTAGAAAATCACTCAAGTTTTTGCTTCAACTGACCTAAGTTAAATTAAAACTCATCTCAATTACAACTAATCTAAAGTGAATTGAACCTAAACAAGCTAGATTAACTCACATTACTATAATCTCAAGTTTTTGGTCCTCTATAAAATTTATGTGAATTTTTAGAAAATCACGCAAATTTTTGCTTTAGTTTTATAGTAAAACCTATGTAAATTCATGTAAGCTTTAAAATGCCATGTATAATTTCAATACAATTAATTATATATACATGTAAGTTACTTAAATTCATAAAATTAATTATATATACATGTAAGTTACTTAAATTCATAAAATTAATTATATATACATATCAATATGTAAATTCAATACAATTTGAGCAATCATCAACAATCAAATTATCATATAAGTTACTTGAAAGGTATTATGACTAAAAATTTAAAAGACATAAAGAAATTCAAAAGCAAATTTCTAAGAATGTGTACAAAGTGCATATGTAGTTCCAAGGTTTAAACTAATCACATATCTTCATTATCTTCGTTGTATTATATAACTCATATTATTAGATTTTCATTAAAGCACTAATAATAGTTAGCATAATTTTCAAAGCACTATTAAATGTGTCATGGTCCATTTAAAAGAAATTACAATGAATATAAACAAGAAATAATTCCAAACGGAACCTAAGAATCTTAAAAAGTTTTGTGAAAAAAGGCATAATTCTTCTCATACTCGTCTATGCATTTTAACTTTAATTAATTAGTGTCAAGGAAGGTAGATAAACATTACAATGTAGTATTTAAAAGTTAAGTTGATTCAAATTTCAAAGTTTTAACTCACTTTATTAGGTGAACCATAGTTCAACTTGTCTCATCTAAATTTTATTTAAGTCAAACTCAACTCGGCTCAACTTACTTTTAAATGAATTAAATTGAGTATCTTATGGGGAGGTAGATTTATTCTTTTTAAAAATAAAACAAAAAAATTAAAAATATATTTATAATATTGTTTGAAAACAAAAATGTTAGATTAAATATAATTTTTTGATTATATTTTTGTAGAAAAAAAAAAAGAAATAGTATCTTTCAATTATGATTTTCCATAATAATATTATTGTAATTATGAAAATGATATCATTAAATAATACATTTTGTTAGATGAATTCTCAAGCTGCTCATGTGTTGGGTAAACTAGTTTATTTGAGCTCATAAGCTAGGTAAATTGGATTTTTTCAACTCAACTTAATGTATATATTAATCTTGTAAATCCTATAGTCTTTTGTGTCTTTGTTGACTTCCTTTGAGAAAAACACGAAGTTTATTTATTTTTATTTATAATTTTTCTGTGTAAAGTTGATTGTTATTGATTAGTAATGCACACATACACTTAGTTAGGTACACTATGATTGAAAGCATGTTATCCACACATCACATGTTTGGTTTCTTAGTATACATGCTAGGTTGAGTGGCCGTTTTTGCTTCTCTTTAGGTGCAAGTATTTATGAAAATTACTTTGATTTTTGTGCACCTCGACAAGGTCTTTGCATAACCCATTGTTAGGCCTGTCACTAACCCCAGCAAGGTGGCACGTATTTTGGTTGTTGGTTATAAACACCTCCTCTTTAATATTTTTGATAAATAAAAAAATCATAGAGAAGCTCTACCAAATTTTTTCCAGAAACTCTAATTCTATATTCACTAATGATCTTGATCGTATTTTAGGGATTGTGATACATTATCAATAAGAGTGAAATATCATTCTTAGACTTAGAGTGACTAAGACTATTCTACTTGGTGGTTTAGGCAATATTATTCTTTTGGGATTGTCAAGTGTTCCCAAAACAGTGATGGAAATGTTCATGGTTTAGTGAATTTCCCAAGAGTGATTATTCTTTATTGTTCACATTACTGATCTTTAGTTACTGATCGCACTACATTGAGTGGTGCTAGCTTTGCAGGAAAGATGAGTTTGTGTGTTGAATTAAGTCATTGTGAAAGCAGCAAGCAAAGATAACAATAGATAGTTAGGATAGAGGTTCTGATTGATAGTAGCAATTCAAATGAATATAAACAAGAAATAATTTCAAAATGAACCTAAAAGTCCTAATAAGTTTTGTGGAAAAAATGGGACAATTCTTCTCATTCTTATCTATGCATTTTAGCTTTATTTAGTGTTAGTAAGGTAGATAAGCAGTGTAAGGTATCATTTAAATGTGTCAAATAAGTTGAGTTAGACCAACATGCATAGGTTCAACTCATTTTAGGTAAACTATAACTCAACTCGTCTAATCTAAATTTTACATAAGTAGAGTTCAACTCAACTTTAATCAGCTCACTTTTAAATGAGTTAAACTAACTTAGTAATAAATATATTTACCCTTTTACACAATAAAACAAAAAATAAAAATATATTTATAATTTTTCTTCAAAACAAAAACATTAGAATAAATATTATATTTTAATTACATATTTTGTAAAAAAAATAGTAATTTTTAATTACAATTTTTCATACTGATGTTATTATAATAGTAAAAATTATATCATTGACAAAGACATTTTACTAAATGAACTCCCCTTGAGTTAGGTGAGCTAGCTTATTTGAGCTCAAGAGCTAGGTGAATTGGGTCTTTTAAGCTCAACTCATTGTATCGACATTAAATGAGTTGCGCAAATTTGCTCATTTGATGCCATTAATATCACGCAAGCTTGTTTGAATCTATTTTGCTCAAATTTTTTTAATTGACTCTTGACTTTATAAGTAAGAGCAAAAGACATTTCAATTTATCTCTATAGAGAAATTATTTATTGAAATTAGAATAAGTGGTGATATGGTAGTAATTGGTATAAAATGTACTATAAAATAGTGAATAACATATCTATTTCTATATTATATGCATAACTATTAATTAGAAGGTCAAACATATCTATCAAATTATGTTGATGTTACAAAAGAGAGAATAATTTGGTGAAAGCTCTTAATTTATAAAGAAAAAAGAGAACCAAATATTTTAGGATATTTGATGCACATCAACGATAAATATAAAGGAAACTATAAGAAAAGTATGCCAACTATACCAAGATAGATTAGTCACAGAGAACGATGAAGACTCAGAAAACTAACATTCATGAAAAAAAATTATCTTTAATTTTCAGCACCATTTCTTAAAATTGCAACCACTTGTAGATGTCTATCTCAGTCATTATTGATATGTTACAAGAGAAAGCAAGATTTGGTCTTTTTTTTTTTATAAATATCATAAGAGATGCCTCATAAAAGTTTATCATTTGTAATGCTGAATGATCGAGAGTTCTAATGTAAACTTCACTACATTTAAGTCGTGTTTAGTTTTAAGAATGAAAATATAATGAGAATAAAAATAATAATATAAATTTAATTTAATAAAAATAATAGTATTATTACAATGTTAATTTATTTGAATAGTGAAATTAAAATAAATGATATAATTGTTAGAATTTGTTGTAAATTTAATCCTGTAAAAAATTTAAGCTATTAAAAGAATAGCAAACAATTATTTTATACCACCATATCTCTATATTATGTGTTATTATTATTAATTAGAAGGCTCATATGTATCAAATTATAGGTAGAAGGAAAAATTTCGTGAAAACTTGTAATTTAGAAAGAAAAAGGGGAACCAAGTCTTTAAGATATTTGTTTCACATCAATATTGATTAATAGAATGAGAACCACAAGAAAAGTACGCCCACTGAGACAAACTAGTCATATTGAAAATGAAGAAGACATAAAACTAACATTTTAGAAGAAAAAAAGATGAAACACTTAATAATTTTTAACAAATGTCCATAAGTAATTTAGTATAACTATTTTTAAGTTGGGTCTAATTGATCTCGTAACTTTAAAAAAATGAAATAAATCTAAATTATAATTTTTTGTTTCTATTAAAAATGTATTTTTAATAAAAATATATTGGTTTGTTTTTTTCGATTTTGAAAAATAATAAATGAGAAATTATAGCACTTAAACGAGAAATTATACATCAATTCCGAACAATTATTAATGTAATAATTTAGATCAATAAAATGAAAAATAAATACACTATTTTTTATTAAAAACATAATTACCTACTTTTTTTAAAATAACAATCAATAATATAAATAATAAAAAGTATTATATTACTTATTCCAAAGTCAATCTTTCATTCTTTCACACTTAAACCTATGATTTCTTGAAATCTTCTAATACAGTAGGACCAAACTATCAAAATATTTTTTGGCCATATTAAGTAGAAGTATTTTTATTTGTATATAATGGAAGCACACATATCTGTATGCTAATTTTGTATTTATTTTTAAATATAAAATTTAATATTAAATGTAAAATTCATGAATATTAGTGAATTACGTAATTTATTTTTAAGTATACAATAATAATGCAATTTTAATAAAAATATGTAAAGTTTTTCTTTTGAGTAAAGGTGTCAAAGAGGTCTTGTTGGGTCGACAAGGTACAGTCTATTCCATTAATTAAAATGTTGTATTGGCCTATGGTATGTTAGCTAGCAGGCCGTGTCATGCATATACTCTTGACGCGTAGCGTATTTAGTTTACTATTTTAAAAATTTGCTATTATTTGGAGTCAAACTCCCATCTCACACGTATCAATATTAACTTTATCTACTAAGTTATACCTATATTTGATAATATATATATATATATATATATATATATATATATATATATATATATATATATATATTTCCTACTAATTCATGTAGAATTTAAATTTAAACTAACGTGTCAACTTTGTTCGACCACTTATAGGTAACAAACCACGAGCTGCATCATATTGCTTTTTCTATCTCGCATGTCATGTCGTATAGACCCAACGAGTTTAGTGCTTAACAGGTTAATGTCTTTCCAACTCATTTTGGGATGTCAACAGAACAAAGATGCTATCCTCATCACTCGTTTGAATAATTGTAAAACGGAGTGGGAATTCTTCATCGAAGTTTTGGATTTTTTACGGGATCAGAATCCAATTAATAAAATTTTTTAATATCAATTGTATATTAAATAGCTAAAATTAACATAAAATTTCAATTGTATATGTTTATTATGCAATCAAGTATAACAAACTTTAAATTTTGAATACAAAGTCACAATTATACTTAAATTTATTAATTTTTTTATTTTAATAATCATTAAAATAATTATTATTTTATACATATTATATTATATTTTTACAATTAAAATATTAATTTAACGATAAAAATAATATTTTTAATAAAATTATTAAATTTAATTATAAGTTTACGTAAATATATAATATATTTTTAAAGAAAATATAAAAAAATAAAGATTGAGTAACGATCGGAACAAAAACAAAAGTGATCCTTATCTTTTACCTTACTCTTTACGTGATCATTTTACATCGTACTAAAATTAAAATTCTCTTAGAATAAATTGGCATTCTTAAGCCCGATTAATACCCAACCAGCGAGTAAAACTAGTTACATTACCACTCATGCTACTTATGATTATTCTATATTATCTTGTAGTCAATGCCCAAGTCAATAAATTTTTGTGGTCTCTTAGGCTCTAGCTTGTAGATTTGAGAACCAATCTCTTAAATTCCAACTATTATTGATTCAATAAAAGTACAAAATAAGGAAGTAAAATAAGTTAAAAATTAATAAAATATTTATATAACAACTTAAAAATGATGAAAAAACTTATTAATGTTTTAAAAAAAGAAAGAGACAAAAATATTACAAATATCTTTCATTAAAAACGTATATATTATATAAGTATAAAAAATTATATTAAATTGATACCTTTATCATTAAAATACCAATTAAAAATAAATATAAAAAATAATACAAAAATAAAATTAAAATACTATTAACGTACCAAATCCAAATTAAAGGTTGTTATAATATTCTATACACTTTAACCTTTTATAATTCAAGAGGATAAAATGTTGGGATATTATACAATTATATCTTTATATATAAATGAAATATTTGGTATACTTTAAATTTATTAATATTTTTTTTATAATGTAAAAAATATATGTATTTTGTTGTGATACATATTCTTTTTCACAATAAGAGCAAAAGAAAGTATTAAATTTTTTAAAATATTTCAAATAAATTAAAAATATTAGTAAAATAACATGTCAAATAATATAATATGAAATAATGTTAAAATTTAATGAAATATATCATAAAAATCTTTGATGTAAGGAAACAAATATGTGAAGTTTATTATCATAGATTGATCAAAGTTATATATTTGAATTGGTTTCACTGTATTATGAATCAAGACATAAGAAATATTATAACATAATATTTATTTATAAATAAAATACGTGTATTTAAATTAAAAGATGATAAAATATTTTATGTTGCATTTGTATGTTTTATGCTTTTATTGGTAACATCAATGATTTAATCCTCAATTATTATACTTTTTTTATTATAACAATGAATGGTTAGAATAAAATATTTACAAAATAAATTTAAATTAAAAATAATTATTATAACTTAATTAGAAAACAGTACATAAAATAAAATCTGGTATGAGACGTGGATTTCACCTACATAATTAAAGGCTGAATTCACAAGACAAATTTTCTCGTGCTTAATATGAAATGCAAAGTCCTTATGTGAACATCAAACTAGGTGGGTGGAATACATGTTTCATTATAAATTGGGATTTTACATATATTTAGTTCTCACAGTCCCAATTCAAAATCAGAATAGTTATGAGGAAAAAAAAAAGAATAAAAGAAAAAGGAAGGAAAAAAAGTTTATTGATATTTAATGCAATTTGAAATTATACCTATAGTGTACTTAGTTATGGATGTGAAGGTACTTAGCTATGGATGTGAAGGTAAATGCTGATTAAATGATATAGATAATATATGTAGTTATTTTAGAACTTAAAATGATAGTATTTGATAACTTTGATAATCCCACATTTTTCACCTAACGTTTTAATTTTGATAAAGAACTATTGATCTAAAGTAATATGATTATTCTATATTAGTGGATACTGAATTGAAAGATAAGACTATGATGTTTGTGATTACAATGCTTACATATATCATATTTACATAATCTAGGGAAACAAATTTTGTTCTATGAATATCATACATAAGATTATTTGGTATGAATATTATATGATTATGGTTAGATGGATTTATAAGAGTTGACCACAAAAGTGAAATTAATATTTGAATTAATCTATGATAAAGAGTGAGACTTAGATAATCTATACATTAAATGTTATGGGCAATTTTTGATGCAAATGTATAATTGATTCGATAGTTAATGTTTTTATTTATTTTTCTATTTTGATTTCTTTAAGTTAGTTTAATTTACTTGTAATGCTTGTGGGTATCATCATTGAAAACCTTTATGAGTCTATAACTCGTCCACTAGGACATCCTAAGGATTTAAAGACTTGATGCATATGTTAAATATAATCGCGTCAATCTACGAAAATGATTTAGGTTAGTTTAATATTTAATTATTTATTTTCTTTTTTTAAAAAAATTGAGCACTCATCTTGCTATGGACTAGCTAGAAGTTGGTTGAGGGTAGTGATATGTGCCTAAAAAGTACACATATATTGTGATTTATCAAAATTAAAAGAATAAATTAGATTTTAATATTGAGTTTTAACCTAAGTATTTTATAAATTTTATTTTTAGAATTAAAATATTTTTTTTATGTATTTCAAGTATTTTAGACTTAAAAGATTCAAATGATAAAAGACCAATCAAATCTCACAATTAAAGGTGCATCGAGGCATGATTAAATATGCACTGTGACACATCGTTCTCGGTTGGAATCTCATAGAACTGGAAACAAAGTCGTGTCGTCACATGAGTCAACGTGCATCATGGCCTGCAAAGACGGATTTGCATTTCAATGCCTGATTTCAAGAACATGTTTATCCATATATACGAGATTAACATTTTAATTGTTTTATACATCTTAACCCGTAATCATAACTACATTTTAACTACATGTAATTCTTTTAATATAAATATATAGCTAGGGTTAACAACAAAAAAGGCACATATTAAATAGATTGTAGACATAAAAATTTACAGAAATTATATAAGTCTCCTTATTCTTTTTCTTTTTTGTTATCTATTATTTTAATTATGATTTTGCTTAGCTAATTTATTTATGTGATTGTTGATAACTTTTAAGTCATAGAATATGATTTTAATTAATAAAATGTTGATGATTTTTAGATTCAATCCTTGATTTCTGATGTGTTGGATATGTTTAAATTTCAAAACTATGCATGTATGAATTAGAGTAGCTAACTAGTTTATTGCATATATATGTTCAAGAACATGTTTATCCAAATTGTTCTAGGTAATTATATTAACATTTTAATTGTTTTATACCTCTTCGTCCTTAATCCTAACTACATTTTAATTATATGTAATTCTTTTTCTATAAATATACAGTTAAGATTAACAACAAAAGAAGCCACATATTAAATAGATTGTAGACATAGAAATTTATAAAAAAACATATAGGTGTATAGAGAAATTAAAGGCTAGAGACAAGATAGAGAATTCAAATAGTCAATTAAAGAGTTGTAAATCAATCATTGATATTAATAAATAGTTTATTTTTGTTTCGCTTATTTATTAACTATTATTTTAATTATAATTCTACCTAGTTAATTTATTTATGTGATTGTGGAAAACTTCTAAGTCTTGGACTATAATTTTAATTAATAAAATTTTGATGATTTTTAGATTCAATTCTTAATTTTTGATATGTTTGACTCTATGTTTAAATTTCAAAACTATGCATATATGAATTAGAATAGCTAACTAGTTTATTGCATATATATATATATAATGATATTTTAAGATATTACTAGATTATCCTAAGAGTAAATAGATTTCTATTTATTCTTTATTATTATTCGAATCCATAACATGTTATTTTGTGACATTAAAGTAATGCCTTCGTTAAATGTTAATAAGAAATGTAATCTTACGAAATCTAGTCATCTCTTCTTTAGAACGTAATGCGATAAATGAATTATCTAATAACTATAGCTAGGTTGTTCTGATTTAGGATTGATTTACGATGTTATTCCAATTCAATTTAAAGGTAAAAAAAATATGGGTTTGATGTTGTGTCGTAATACATAGATTTTTTGATTTAAAGTTAAGAATTTAAGGATAGTTCTAATATTAGTTATAATTTGTGAGGATTGTTCTATAATCACATATTTATCTTAATCTATGTGCTCATATATTTTATTTATTATTTTATCTTTTATTTTTATTTAAAAATAATTTTCAAAGCCTCTTTTATTAATTTATTAACAAGCTAATAATTAGTGATATTTATTATAGAAATTCTCATGAGTTCGAGAACCTTTATTCTTAAATTACTTATCAATTCTACTTATATATATATATATATATATATATATATATATACAAGTGTATCAAATTTTTGGTGTCGTTATCGGGATTGTTTTTAAAATTTTACTACAAATATTAATTTATTCAAAAATATTCAAAAATTGCTTTTCTTTTAATTCATTTATTTTATTTAGTTTATTATTATTAGCTTTTTCAAAAAATTAAAATTAAAATTAATTTTTACTTTTATTTTTCTATATTAGTTTACTAACTTCTTTTCTTTCCCTTTTATTTTTATTTATTTTTGTTTCATAGTTTATTTATTATTACTTTTGTTTGTGTTGTTTAGTCGTACATTAATATGGGGTGATGTTGCATTACCATCAAATTAGTTTTGTTATTTATTTTCGCTTGTTTTTGTGATCCATCTTCATATTCTTTCATAACCCTATACCTTAAACCAACGCTATAACCTTGATAAAAACCTATTAGTCTAAAGTAGTGTAATCATTCTATATTAGTGAAAAGTGAATTAAAATGTAAGCCTTTGGGGTTTTTGATTAAAATACTTACACACATCATATTGCATAATTTAGAGACCAAGAATTTTGTTCTATGAATGTCTTGCATAAGATTATCTTGTATGAAAATTATATATTTGTAGTTAGATTGATGTCGAAAAGTTAACCAAAAAAATGAAATTAATGTTTGAATTAATGTAAGATAAGAAATAAGATTTAGATCATACATATATTAAATATTATAAACAATCTTTGAAACAAATGTATAATTGATTTGATTGTTAGTGTTTTTATTTAGTTTTCTATTTTTATTTCTTTAGGGATTTGTCTAAAAAAATCATATTTTTTTATTATAGTTTAAAAAAGAGCTAAGATTATTTTTAGTTTAAAAAAGGATAAAATGAAACCGATTTAACAATTTGCGAGTAACTATATTTTTTTCTCTCTTCTCTCCTAATTCTCACTCACATTTTTTTCTCTTCTTATCTTCTTAAAAAAACCAAAAATAAAATATCTCCATTCACCAAATTTTAATAAATAATAATTTATTTTTATTATAAATAAAAAGAATTTATATTTATATAATAAAATAATATATAATTTTTTATAACAAATAACTTATCAAAATTTTATTATAAAATAATTTAAAATAATAATAATAATAAATTATAAAATTTTAAATTATTAAAAACTTTACTAAATTGTTACAATAATTTTTATAAAAAAAATTATTAATATTTTTTTTAAAATAAATTATTTAAGATTAAAAAAATTTAAAAATAGATTAAATTATAACACATATCTCTAATATTATTATAATTTTAATTGTTATTAAGATAAGAAATATTTATTAATAATAATTTTATTTAAATATTTAAATATAATTAATTAGATATATTTTATATATTAATAAAAAAAATATTATTATTATATTAGATAATATTTTGATGCAAAGTTTGTGTCAAAATGTTCTATATTTGTATTTATATTTTTTAGAAAGTTGGATATAGAGTCTTCCCAATTTTTTTAATAATTTTATTATTTTTATGAATTTTATTTTTTATATCATAATTATAATTAATATTCTAATTATTTATTAAATATAATTATAATTATATTTAATAATAATAATAATAATAATAATAATAATAATAATAATGTATTATATTATTTATGAATTATGAAAATTCTTAGTATGTATTTTCGGATAAATTTATATTTATTTTATTATAAAAGAAATTATTTAAGATTAAAAAATTAAAAAATAGATTACATTATAACACATATATCTAATATTATTATAATTTTAATTGTTATTAAGATAACAAATATTTATTAATAATAATTTTATTTAAATATTTAAATATAATTAATTAGATATATTTTATTATATTAATAATAATAAAATAATAATAATATTATATTAGATAATATTTTGACGCAAAGTTTGCGTCAAAATGTTTTATATTTGTATTTATATCTCGTAGGAAGTTGGATATAGAAGCTTATCAATTTTTTTAATAATGTAATTATTTTTTTGAATATTATATTTTATATCATAATTATTTATTAATTATAATTATAATTATATTTAATAATAATAATAATAATGTATTATATTATTTATGAATTATCAAAATGCTTAGTATATATTTTCGTATAAAATTATATTTATTTTATTATAAAATAAATTATTTAAGATTAAAAAATTAAAAAATAGATTACATTATAACACATATCTTTAATATTATTATAATTTTAATTGTTATTAAGATAACAAATATTTATTAATAATAATTTTATTTAAATATTTAAATATAATTAATTAGATACATTGTATTATATTAATAATAAAAATAATTATAATAATATTATATTAGATAATATTTTGACGCAAAGTTTGCATCAAAATGTTCTATATTTGTATTTATATGTTGTAGAAAGTTGGATATAAAGGCATCCCAATTTTTTTAATAATTTAATTATTTTATGAATATTACTTTTTATATCATAATTATAATTAATATTATAATTATTTATTAAATATAATTATAATTATATTTAATAATAATAATAATAATAATAATAATAATGTATTATATTATTTATGAATTATCAAAATGCTTAGTATATATTTTCGTATAAATTTATATTTATTTTATTATAAAATAAATTTTTTTATTTTTAAAATAAAACTTTAATATATAATATGATAAAAGAGATTTGTGTATTTAAAATGAATTATAAATTTATAAAGTGTTAATATTTTTTTATGTTTATAATAATTATGTTTTGTAAAATAGAGTTGATATATATTTTTTATTTCTTTTTAAATAAAATTGGCTAAAAATATGTTTTCAAGTTTAAGGTTAAAATGTGTCCTTTTTTAAACTAAAACCAATCTTAGTCCTTTTTCAAACTATTATAAAAAAATATGTATTTTTTAAACAAAATCTCTATTTCTTTCAATTAGTTTAATTTAGTTTAGTTGTGAATTTTTTGGATACCATCACTGAAAACTCTCGCAAGATTATAACTCATCCACTATGACACTTAGAGGTTTAAAAACTTGTTGCATATGATAAATACAATCATGTCCATTTATAAAAATGATTTAATTTAGTATTTAATTATTTATTTTCTTTTAAGAGCTTGTTTTTAGTGCTTATTTTACCATGAACTAGCCATAAGCTAATTGGGGGTTCTGAAAATGTCTAAAAAGCACGCATATATTGTGATTTATCAAAATTAAAAGAATAAATTTTGTTTTCATATTGCATTTGAATCTAAGTCTTTTATAAATTGTGTTTATGGAATCACATGATATATTTTGATGTATTTTAGATATTTTTAGAATTAAAAGATTTAAATGAAAAAAGATCAATCAAATTTCACAACTTGAAGTATAATTGTCATATAATGGAAAATCTCAATGTAAACATTTATATAAGATATATCAAGGAGAGGTTAAAACATTAAAGTGTTAAATTAAGGACACGTTGTGGCATAAGTACATGTGAGCTGATGCACAACACCCACTGTATGGCTTTCAATAGAATTGAAATTAAGTTTGTATTGTTGCATGAGTCGACGTGTACCATGGTTAGAAAACTCGTATTTGCACCCCAATGCCTAATTTCAAGTTTAGCTTTATCCAAATAGTTTTAGATTCAAATATTTAGCATTTTAATTAGTTTGAACTTCTACAACCTTAATCCTAAATACCTTGTAATTACATGCAACTCTTTTACTTTAAATATGTAACTAGGGTTAACAACAAAGCTTTCACATATTGTAAATACAAATTTTATAGAAAATATACTTAGGTCTTCAGAGAAAGATAAGAATTGAAGCAATAATTAAGGAGTATTTCTTATTTTTCTTCTTAATATTTATTATTTTAATTATGATTTTGTCTAGCTAATTTATTTGTGTGATTTTGAGGAATTTTTAAGTTCTTGAGTATGATTTTAATTAATAAAATATTATAATAATTTTTAGATTCAATTCTTGATTTTTGATGTGTTTTACTCTATATTTAAATACTATGACTATGCATGTATGAATTAGAGTGAGTAACTAGTTTATTGCATATGTATGTTTAATTATAGTTTAAGATGTTATTGGATTCTCCATAAGAATAAATAGATTTCTATTTATTCTCACTGCTATGTACTTATTGTTATGTAATCGTTAATATTCTCGTTCAAAGTGGTAACTTATTGCTTTGCGACAGTGTGACAAGTAAAATTGATGCTTTCGTTAAAAGTTAAAAAGAAATATAATTATGCCTTCATTAAAAGTTACTAAGAATTATAATCTTGCAAAATTTAGTCATATTCTTTTTAAAACGTAATGCAATGAATAAATTATCTAGCAATTATGACTAAGTTCTTTTAATTTATGTTTGATTTACAATAGTATTCTACTTCAATTAAAAGGGAAGAAAATGTGGGTTTGAAGTCTTGTCTTTGTGCATAGATTTTTCAAGTTAGAGTTAGAAGTTCAAGGATAATTCTAATATTGATTCATGATATAATTAGTTAAATAACATATTAGTAGTGAGGATTGTTTCATAATAACATGTTAATCTTAATCTTAGTTCTATGTGTGCATACGTATCTGACAAGATCGAGCTAGCAGACTCATGTCTAACAAATATTGATTTGTAGAGGTAAAAAATTCCATAGAGCTCTATAAAGTTTGTTGGTTCTAACTTGTAACCAACAAAGAACCATTAAAGCAAATGGTTAGGAATGACATGTATTGTAATTGTTCTGAAGTATAAATTGAATCAATAGATCACATTTTTATTATTGTAACTGGGTAGAAGTTGTATGGTGCTCTAATGAAATATCTCCGGTTGTTAGTGTTAGTAATGTTAGCTTTCAAGAATGATAGTCGTGGGTGATTAGAAAATTGGGATCAAAGGAAAGAAGTTAGTAAAAGTATTATTGTGTTCTTAATGTGGTACGTATGAACCTATACATATCAAGTTATTTTATTAGTTTATGGGCACAACTTTGAATATTGAGCATTGTCGTAGAGGAGATGAAATCATGAAATTTAAGGAGTATATTACAATGAACCCAACATGAATTAATATTGTTGATACTTAACTCTTTTATTATATGAGCTTTACTTGTGATAATTCATGCAAAGCAAATAAGCTATATGGCGATATAAGGGTGGTAGTGAGAGATCATAATGGAGTGTTGGTAGAATGTTTTTATGTTGTTGTTATAAGCAACTTCAGCTTTAGAAGTGGATTACTATGCAGATTTTTTTTGGTAATTCAACTTGCTATTAATTTGGAGATTAAACACTTTAAACTTGAATTAGATCATTCTAAAGTCTTTCAAGGAATTTCCTTATAGATAGCATCGGTTCATTAAGGAATTGAAATCAAATTGGGTGGTTTCTCCTCCTATTGAAATACAATACTTGTTGGAGAGTGATGTATTACATTACATGTAATGCATTTTTTGTAACTTAATATGGTTTCAAATTAATGAAATTATCATTCCTTTTTGTTAAAAAACAATTTGTAGCCAAAATGTCAATTTTGTTGCATGGAATAGTCTAAGGATTTTTCATTCCTCTTTCAAGTATTTTAACAAAAAAATAAATGATGCCAATGTTATTCTATTTATATATTTAATATTTTACAAGAATTGAAAAAGCTAGACAATTTTATGCAAAAGATATAACATTATTATCTCTTTGTACTTAAGATATAACAAGATATATTTTAAAGACCCTATGCAAAAGACAGTGGAGTGATCAAGTGTATAATTATATTTACTCTACCTCAGCGATAGCTTCTAACTCTATGTTCATTCTTCTTGTAGGAAGGTTTGGATTTGCTTTTGTTGAACCTGTGGAGGCAAAAGGATTAGGAGGCATGATTAAGTCCTCTCTTTCTTCCAACATTTGGACCACCGTTTTCATCGAAGGACGATCAATTGGGTGCCATTGGATGCACCAAAGTCCAACTATTGCTAGCTTCCTTGCAATTTTAGCATCTCCTTCTTCCTCAATATGAATACGAAGATCTTCACCTCCGTCTAAAAGACTATAGATCCATTCTGGGTAATAAATATGACTAATATTTTCATCTGTAATATCAGTATTCTTTCTTCCTCCTACCATTTCAAGCAAAAGCATTCCAAAACTATAAACATTTGATTTATAAGAAACATGTCCAAAAATTCTAGAGAAAACTTCGGGTGCTATGTAACCCATTGTCCCTCTTGCCATGGTCATTGATATTGTACTTTGGTCCTTGGAACACAACTTTGACAAACCAAAATCAGAAATTTTTGGAGTGAAGTTTTGGTCTAGCAATACATTATGAGGTTTAATGTCAAAATGAAGTATTCTTTGTTCACACCCTTGGTGAAGATATTCTATTCCTTTGGCTATACCTAAAGTAATATCTTGCAATTTCTGCCAACCAAGAAAGTCCTTAGAGTCTGGTGAAGATATGTATTGTTGTAGAGATCCATTTGGTAAGAACTCATAAACAAGAGCTCTTCTAAATCTATCAGCACAATAACCGACTAAACGAACCACATTGATGTGATGAATTCGACCCATTGTGCCCACTTCGTTTATGAAATCTTCTCCATTTTCCTTTGAACTATTGAGAATTTTCACAGCAACAAAAAGTTCATTAGAGAGCTTTCCTTTGAAAACAGTTCCATAGGCTCCTTGCCCCCAACTTATCCTTGAATTCGGTTGTGATCCTCTTAATATCAACATACAAATATCTGCTTGGTTTGAGAGCCTTGTAATCCTCCAAAAAGTTTTCTATTCTTAGCTGATTCATTTTATCAAGTTTACTAGAATGGTAAGCACGATAAGCTACAAGAGCTAGTATGATCAATAGATATCCACCTAAACTACAAGCCCAGAACTACAAGATAACTCAAAGCCAGGATACCCGCAGTGATCTGATTGACGACCTTTGAGCCGGAATGGGAATCGGATTGGAGGGCCTCTACGTTTACATCTTTCGGCTTTACAATCATTTGGATGAGCTCTAACTAATATTACTTTTCTACCTATATTATTTATGTCTTAACACCTATTAAAATTATTTTAAAAAATAAAAAAAAACTTATTTTTTATATAAATCTATCACGTGACATAATATAAATGTTTCAGATGTAAAAATATGTATAAATTCATGTGAATACAGTATTTCTATTTAACTTGTATGTGCAAATTGCATTGGTTTGTAATTCTCAAATTACTAATTTGCCACTTATCAATTTTCTTGCTTCTCACATATATAACCCTCATATTCTTCACTTTTCCACTGTGAATTCTCGGAAGGAATTATATTAGATGAGAATTTGGTTTACTACCGTAATAATTTTTAAGTTATTGAATTGTGTTATAAAATTGAGAATAATTATTTTCTATTTATAATTGAAAAAAGATGTATAATATTTTTAAAATTATGAAAATAATGATAATATAATTATAAAATTAACAGTAAACTAATAACGGTTAAATAGTTTAGAATTTTTTTCTATCAACTTTTTTACTTAAATTCACATTATTTCTCACAGTAATTTATGATGGAACTAATGAGGTACTTTTGTGAAGGGATCTTCCTATGCCTGGAAGAGAGCTAACAGGAGTACATTTTGTTATGGAGTTTCTCCATGCAAATACTAAAACTTTGCTTGATAGTAATCTTCAGGATTGTAAATACATTTCTGCCAAGGGTAAGAAGGTGGTGGTAATTGGTGGAGGTGACACCGGTACTGACTACTTAGGGACTTCAATCCGTCATGGTTGTAGTAAAAAATTCTTGGCCACAGGTTAACGAGTTTTTCTTTAACATCTTTTTTTACAAATTTCAATTTTTTTTGGGTTCATAACTGAGAGAGCAAGCTTAAAGATTATATTTTGTTGGTTTTACACTGGCCTCGTATCTTCCGAGTAGATTAAGTACTTTGATGATGTTAGTGACAATTCTTTAACAAATTAAAATTTGGATGCAAATTTGGAACCAGTACTCAAAATATAATTTAGTCAATACGTAAAGAAAACCTTTTAGTACACTGTATATAACCGAGCAGAACAGATGAATTTTATTTCCAAATGCATTTGGAGTAATAAAGAAAGCATTTTTATGACAAATGAATTTTTTTTAATTTAATGTTAAATATTCTTTTTAGGTTGACTAAAAACAAAGCATCAAAACTGCTTATAAGTTTGTGCAATCTTTAACTTAATGAGATCTTATTGGGTTAAGTTAGGTCTGAGTTTCTAACATGATATCAGAGCTGGATCTAATCTCTATGTGCTTGGACCTAATTGAGCTCTACCACAGTCTCACAGTGGCGCTAATATTTACCTTTGTCCGCCGTGTGGAGGGAGGCTATTAAGTATCTTTGTCCCACATCGATTAGGAACAAAGCAGCAAAATTGCTTATAAGTTTGATCAACCCTTAACTTAATGAGATCTTATTGGGTTAAGTTAGGCCTGAGTTTCGAACAGTTTCGTAATTTCATAAATAAATAGTAATTTAAAAGAAGAAGAAAATTAGTAGTTTGCTAGAATAGCTTCTATTTCCCCGTCAAAAAATACGGGTGCGTTTGGATTGGAATGAAACCTTTCCTCCCACACCAGGATTTGAAGGTACTACTTGAACATCTGGCGTTGAAGTGTCTTTCTGATTGACCTTTTTATTGTTGTTGCTTTTTCAGTTTGTAAACTTGAACCTATGAATTAATACACATTAGATTTGTATTAGTATGATATAAATCTTATCTAAGTATAAACCATTTAGTGCTTTAAACCATCTAGCAATAACCATATATTATCACAGCTTAATATGCCTTTTATAAGATTTATTTAAAACTATAATTACTATTTAGTTTTAAAAATTAAAACTTTAACATAATAATTATCACTATATTATTTAAAATATTAATATTATCTTCAAAGAAAATAGTTTGATTTTTAAGAATATTTACTATTTTCATTATCCACGTAACTTATCCGCTAAACAATTAAACCCAATTTTCAATTTCTTTAAGAGAAACTTAATAATTTTACAAACTCAATTTTATTTTCTCAAATTCTGAAATCTCACTCGACTAATTAAACAAAGAACAAATTTAAGCGTCAAAGTAAGTCTTACACAAATCCAACGAAAAAGACTTGTTTTTATTTATTTTTAGCTCAACAAAAAAGTAGAGAGAAGTGAGAAAGAGACATGATAACGAAGATTTAGGATGTCTTTACGGGAATTCAATTTGTAGAATTCTCTTCAAAACATGTTTTCTCCATCCATATTTTCCTTCAAATTTACTCTTTCTTGCTTATCACTGCCGGTCTTTGAGTTCTATTATTAGAAATGTGACTTTTTTAGATTTTATTATTCATATTAATCAATTAAGATAAATAAAAATTAAAAAGAAAGGGAAGGGGAGAAGGACCACTTGTCCTTAAAAGGCTTAAGCTCATTTACAAATGTGCCTCCAACGGTAAGAAAAACCTCAAAAACTCTAAGTTGGTGTTTGGTTCGTGAAATGGAATCAGAATGAAATAGAATGAAAATGAAACAATGTTTTTTGATTTAACCACTGAAATCAAGCTTGAAATCAGGATTACAGTGTTTGATTTGGCAATGAAATAGAATAAAAAAATCTATAAATTACTTTAATACTCCTACATTCAGTAAAGTTCAAATAATGTCATTTAATTACTATTTTTACGTCAAACAAAATATATTATTAAAATCATTATTTTTCTAAATAATTATTACTTAATTAAAAACAAATATATTATTAAAATTATTATTTTTCTAAATAGGGTTTAGGGTTTTGAGGTTTGGGATTTGAGATTTAGGGTTTAGGGATTTAGGATTTAGGGTTATATTTGTGGGTTAAGGTTAGGGTTAAAATTATTATTTTTCTAAAAAGGATTTAGGGTTTTAGAATTTGAGATTTTAGATTTAGGGTTTAGGGTTTAGGGTTTTAGGATTTAAGGTTTAGGGATTTGAGTTTTGGGTTTTGGGTTTGGGGATTTGGGATTTGAGTTTAGGGTTATATTTGGGGTGAAGGTAAAATTGGAAAAAAATGTTTAGATGGAAATAGAATCATGATTCCTAAAGGGGGAGATGGAATTGTGATTCCTTCTCCTTTAGTAATCGATTCTATTCTGTACCCACATTCCGCCCAACCAAACACAAAATAAAAGGAATTAATTCTGATTTTTTTACATTCCCTCCAAGCAAACATCACCTAAAGGTTAAGCCCGACCAATAATTACTTTGCGTCCCTTCTTACAAAATATTAAATAAAATTGTATTAATAAATTTTTTTATTTTTAAAAAAATTAATTAATATATAGTTTATAATAATTTATTAGATAATATATTTATTTTTATCTTATATTTTATGTTAATAATTAATTTAAAATATTGATATTACTTCAAAAAATTATTAATATTTTATTATTTAAAATTAATAAGTATATAATAGTGCTAATTGTAGAGTAATAATTGATATTATTGCACAATTTTTAAACATAATTTGTGAAGTTTGATAAATATATAGTGATATTTTAATATTTATTAATATGGAAGAAAAAAGCCAAGAATAGTTTATAATAATTTATTAGATAATATATTTATTTTTATCTTATATTTTATGTTAATAATTAATTTAAAATATTGATATTACTTCAAAAAATTATTAATATTTTATTATTTAAAATTAATAAGTATATAATAGTGCTAATTGTAGAGTAATAATTGATATTATTGCACAATTTTTAAACATAATTTGTGAAGTTTGATAAATATATAGTGATATTTTAATATTTATTAATATGGAAGAAAAAAGCCAAGAATAGTATAAAACTAATAAAATAAAAAGATAAAAGTACATTTTGATATTTATTATGTATTAAAAAAGTGAAAAAAAATATAAATTATACATAATAAAATTAACAAAACAACTATTTATAAAAAAATGTATTTATTTTTGAACATTTTAGTATTTATTTATATAAAAAAAAAGTTAGTGGAACAATGTAGTGGAGAAACTAAAAAAGTGAAAAATAATCAAAAAATTACATAATAAAACTAATAAAATAATTATTTATAAAAAGTATTTATTTCATAACAATTTGATATTTATTTGTGTTAAAAAGGAAGCTAGTAGAGCAATAAAAAATAAAAATAAAAATAAAAAGACTAATGAAGTAGAGAATAATCAATATGTTGTTCATTAGTTATTCTATTTTTTATATATATTAAAAATAAAAAAATATTAAACATATAAAGACTACCATAAATGAAAACAAAACCTTTATTTTTATGTAAGTTTATATGAAGAGATAAATGATATAATCATAATCACATAATATAATTATAAGTATAAAGTGTCACATACAAAAAAAAATTAGTACAATGATATACATAATTTTGATATTATTATTATATATTTTTATTACAAAGTAGTGATTTAAAAATTTATTTTTTTATATTATAGTATAAACTTAATATAAAAAAATGAAACTTACCACGTCAAAAGATGAAAAAAATAATAATAAGTTAGGAGAATGACGAAACCAAAGCCATCAAGGTTTTTATATATAATTTTAGAAATATCATATGAATAACTTCATAGCAGCTTCATTTTATAAAGGAAAAGCAGAATCCACATTTTCGGCATGAATCTTTGAACTTTCTTTCTTGCATTTATGTCAGAAGAGCAGCTTCATGCAAGATGAAAAAAAAAAGAAAAAAAAAACAGAAAGAAAGAAGTTAGGAGAATGACGAAACTAAAACCATCAAGGTTTTTTATATATAATTTTAAAAATATCAGATGAACACCTTATCTTTGAACTTAATTTCTTTCTTGTTTCTTTCATTTTAATTAGTTGACTAGCTATCAACTTTTAACAGTTGCACAATATGGTTACTATAAAAAGATGCTTAATTATATTCCAAATGCTGAAGATATATAGAGGTCACCAAGAAGTAAGGAGGTCTCTCTCTCTCTCTCAAAATCAAAATTAAAAAACATGAGAATGGATTATAATGTAAGACTATCCATGTTGTTACGAGTTAACGCCCTTAATTGTTGTTGTATTCATGCTACTCCATCAAACTTGCTTGGGGAAGCATAATCATCTTTGTCCTGCTTCATCTTGTGGAAATATCCCCAATATTAGCTATCCTTTCCGGCTTACAACTGATCCAAAAAACTGTAGAGTGAAGGAATCTTACAACCTCTCATGTGAGAACAACCAGAGACTAGTTTTGTACCTACGACAAAATAAATTCTACGTTCAGGCAATCAATTACAATAACCACACCATCCGTATTCTGGATTCCAACCTTGAAAAGGATAATATCCCCTTGTTTGATCCATATATTCACTCGAGTTATTATTACCCTCTATATATTTTCCGGCACTCACGGCTTATGATTTTAGTGAGCTGTGAAAGTGCAGTGAATTTATCTTCTCATTACCCAGATGATATAGAGTTTGTTCCTTATAATTGCAATAACACTACAATGAGTTATTCCAAATTAGGCCATCACAGTTCATATCTCATGTTGGGTGCCACCCCATATGTCTCTGACGTACCAGACTTGTGCCACATAGAGATGATGGTAAGGACTTCATCGCCGGGAATATTGATGCGAAACAACAAACACAGTTCTATTTCGGGCAGTGAATTCCACAGAGCCATTTTTTATGGGGTTGAGATCTCCTGGGATGCTGTTTTGATCATCGACAGTAAGGTTCTTACTCTTTTAAAAAAAATATTAAGAAATTTACGTCCTCCCCTCCAGCGTTTTTGAATCACATCACATATTACTTCATAGAATTAATTGATTGTTGCAGTATCTACTTTTTGAACATAATTTCTCAATTTGTTAATTATATTCATATTTTTTTGTCGCAGACCTTACTCTCCTTACTCTCATCCTTGACATTATTCTTACCTACATAATTAGTAAGAACATTCATGCCTTATTGTCTAATATCAATGCCACATATATAAGAATAGCTTTTCTCTTTAATAATTTTATGATTATTTGACAACTGATTTTCTTTACCTTTTCTTATTATTTGAGTTTTCTTAATTTATTTGACAGGACCGTTTCTTCAATTAAGAACTTTACTAGGGGCTCCATGTGTAATTGCATTCTTGATTTATAAATGGAGGAGGAGGCATTTATCAATGTTCCCTGCCATTGAAGAATTCTTGGAGACTAATAACAACTTCTTGCCTATAAGGTACAACTATTCAGATATCAAAAAGATAACAACAAATTTCAATGACAAATTAGGAGAAGGTGGTTATGGTTCTGTTTTTAAAGGAAAATTGCGCAGTGGTGGCCTTGTTGCCGTTAAGATCCTAAGTAAATCCAAGTCTAATGGCCAAGATTTCATCAATGAGGTATCTACTATTGGAAGTATTCACCATGTTAACGTGGTTCGACTAGTTGGTTTCTGTATCGAGGGATCAAAGCGTGCTCTTGTGTATGACTTAATGTCTAATGGATCTCTTGATAAATACATCTCTTCTAATTCTAAGGAAGTAATAGTCAACTCCTTAAGCTATAAGATAATGTTTGATATTTCACTTGGAGTGGCATCAGGTATTGATTATCTTCATAGTGGATGTCACATGCAAATTTTACATTTTGATATTAAGCCTCACAATGTTCTTTTAGATGACAATTTTGCTCCTAAGATTTCAGATTTTGAGTTAGCTAGATTATGTCCTTTAGAAACTAGCATTGTGTCTATGATAACTGCAAGAGGAACCCTTGGATACATAGCACCAGAATTGTTTTACAAAAATATTGGGGGTGTGTCCTTTAAAGCTGATGTTTATAGCTTTGGAAAGTTATTAATGGAAATGGCAAGTAAAAGGAAAAACTTGAATGTAAAAACAGAGCATTCAAGCAAAATTTATTTTCCTTCATGGGTATATGATCAACTTAATGAAGGGAAAGACATAGAATTAGGAGATGATGCCACTGAAGAAGAATCAAAACTTGTAAAGAAGATGATTATAGTGGCACTTTGGTGTATACAATTGAAACCGAATGATTGACCTTCAATGAACAAAGTCATAGATATGCTTCAAGGAAGATTTGAAAGCCTAAGCATTCCACCCAAGCTATTATTGTATCCTTCACAAAAGAACAACTCATTAGAGAAAGTTGAGAATATATCATCTACTTTAGAGAGTTCTTCCATACTTTTGGAGTTTGACTCCTCTGTTATCAATTTGGTTGAAAATGCAAATTAAGATGTAGTATCCCTAAAAAAGTTTATTTTGGCAATTAATTCATCTGTAATTATATTAGTTACACACTAATACATGTAACAACCTTTTGTAATATTACAGTTTTACTAATCATTAATAAATATTTAAAAATGAAACTTGTATTATACTACTCGTATTATTAGTTATCATTAAAGCACTAAAAATAATGGGCAAAATTTCAAAGCATCATTAAATGTGTTATGTTCCTTTTGAAAGAAATTACAATAAATATAAACAAGAAATAGTTCTAATGATAAAATAGCAAAATTCTTCTCATTTTCATCCATGCATTTTAGCTTTAATTAATGTCAAGGAAGGTAGATGGACATTATAAGGTAGCATTTAGTAATACATAAATCAAGAATTTCAGATAATCGTACTTCAGGTACATTTGTTATAACTATAACACAGAGTATTGTACTCACGCATTTAATAGTACATAAATCTGAAATTATTTTTGTTTCTAAAATATTTATTGTAAAATATAAAATAAGATATATGTTAAATTATTATATAAGATATACCTTAAATTATAGGCTAAACTTTAACCTAAAAGATAGCATAATATATACTTTAACATAACTCTTTTTTAAATATGGGTCTTTGTAATTAATGAGTCTACTTTAAAAGAACTCTTCTTTAAATAGAAGTCTTTATGATTAATAAGTCTGCTTTAAAAGAACTCTTTTTTTAAATATGAGTCTTCTTAATTAGTGAGTATTACTAATTCTATTTGTAATAGAAAATATATTTATCAATTACATAGGATTAAGAGTTTTAATTTTTCTTATAAATAAAATTCATTGCTCATTGTTTCAATCAACCACAAAAGAGCATTATTCTCTTCTTTTTTATATCTCTTTCTATTGTTTTGCAAATATAAGTTCATAATTTTGTAAGCTTTTTTATTTAGTTAATCTATCAAATATTGTTAGTTGTGTTTGATTGATTAATAAGCCTAATTATTTTATGATATTTTGATAATATGTTCGTATGACTTCTTTTGTATTTTTGTTCTTGAATTGTTAGATCAAATAATTGTGTTTGTCATATCATAATTATTCGATTTGATTATTAATCTTTAAAGAAACTATTTTTATTGAACTTGAGCTTAATATTTTTACTCTAGGATTTGTTAGTTGATTTGATTTAAGTGACATATGTTTTAAATCATCTAGTTATGATTATTTATTATTAAATCCATCTTAGAACACACATGTGCACTTGTGTTTTTTTGTGCTAACTCTTTTGCAGTTGATTCGTGGACGTAACTGATTAGCAGAGAGTTTATTGGAACGTTGGTTTGAAAATCACTCACGCTAATATTAGAAACTGTGAAAATAGAGCAGTGACTCATAAGTAAGATACATCGGAACAGTATTCTGGGGAGGATAGCATAAGACTAAGTTTGTACTTGAACATTTATTTTTCATAGTAGAAAGTTAGGTGAATCGATAGAACGGTGGTTTTTCACTTTGGTCATGGTTGTAACCTATGTTGTTTTCATCTAAAAATATTATGTGTTATTCATTTATTTTTGTACTTTATTTTTATACATGATTACATGCCTAGTTGCTTTGTTTTAGTTATTAAACTATAAATTGATAAAAATTAAAAATAACATATTCACTATCTCTAGATTAATCATGTATGCATCTTATTAACTTTTCATTACATAACAAGGAGAAGTTTTCACAACGTCATTTTATATATTATATTATATTTAATAAATTAAATATATTTTATGTACAACATTGAAATAATGCGTTTTGATCTTTCACATTGCTAACATAAATTAAAATTTGAACTTAGATGATGAAATAATGTGAAATTTATTATAGATTCCTTCATGTATTAAGAAAAATATGTGATTTTCTTAATATAATATGTAATGTTTTCAAATGAGCAGTTAAACTTATTGTGTAGATGAGTTGAAAATACTTAGCTTATTTAACTTATAAGTTAGTTAACTTAGTTTATCATGGCTTGTAAGTTTATCAAAAAAATTAACAAATATATTTTTATTTTCTCTTGTTCTAAAAAATATAATCAAAATATAATATTTATTATATTAAAATTTTTATTTTTAAATAAAATTATAAATATTTTTTATTTTTATTTTTCAATTCATGAGCTAAACAAGCTAAATTAACTCACACTGCTATGATTTCAAGTTTTTGGGCCTCAACAAAATTTACGTGGATCGTTAGAAAATCACGCAAATTTCTATGGGAGTTCTATAGTAAAACCTACACAAATTACTTAGAGCTTTAAAAAGTCATGCATAATTTCAATACAATTATATATATATATATATATATAAGTTACTTGAATTCATATAATTAATTATATATACATATCAATATGTAAATTCAATATAATTTGATCAATTATCAACGATCAAATTACCGTATAAATTACTTGAAAGGTATTATGACTAAAAATTTAAAAGACATAAAGAAATTTAAAAGAAAATTTCTACAAAGTTAATGTGTACAAAGTGCATACATAGCTCCAAGGTGTAAACTAATCACATGTCTTCGATATCTTCATTGTATTATATTACTCATTTTTTTTTATTAAAGCATTAATAATAGTTAGCATAATTTTCAAAGCACCAATAAATGTGTCATGGTCCATTTAAAAGTAATAACAATGAATATAAAAAATAAATTATTCTAAATTGAACCTAAGAATCCTAAAATTAGATGACAATTTTGTTCCTAAGATTTCAGATTTTGGGTTAGCTAGGTTATACCCTTTAGAAACTAGCATTGTGTCTATGATAATTGCAAGAGGAACTCTTCGATACATAGTACCAAAATTGTTTTACAAAAGTATCGGGGGTGTATCCTTTAAAGATTATGTTTATAGCTTTGGAAAGTTGTTAATAGAAATGACAAGTAAAATGAAAAACTTGAATGTAATCACAAAACATTCAAGCAAAGTTTATTTTCTTTCATGGGTTTATGATCAACTTAGTGAAAAAAATGATATAGAATTAGAAGATGATGTCATAATAGAAGAATCAAAACTTGTAAAGAAAATGATTATAGTGTCATTTTGGTGGCCTTCAATAAACAAAATCATAGAGATTCTTGAAGGAAGAGTTGAAAACCTAAGCATTCCACCCAAGTTATTATTTATCCTTCACAACGGAACAACCCATCTCATACTTTAGAGAGTTTTTTCACACTTTTAAGTTTGACTCCTTTAAGATCAATTTGATTGAAAATGTATCAATAATACTTCATGAGAAGTTCATTTTTGCAATAAGCAAGAACAATATTTCAACTAATTTGTGTCTAATTATATTAGTTATACATTACTACATATAACAATATTTTGTAATATATTATTTAAATGTGTTTTGTACCTTTTGAAAGCAATTACAATAAATACAAATAAGAAATAGCTAGAACCTAAACCTAAACCTCCTAATAAGTCTGGTGAAAAAAAAATAGCAAAGTTATTCTTATTCTCATCAATGCAATTTACCCTTAACTAATCAATAAGTGATGAATTTCAATTTAAAAGATTATAATTAATCATAATATAGTACAATTAATTTTTAAGTGAGGTATAAAAATTTAATTTAAAAATATATAGAGTTTAATAGATAGTCATTTGATTTTTTCTTGTTCTAGGTTTTTGAGATCTTACTTCTCTCAATTTTGACATTGTTAACTTAAAAGGTCAAAAAACATAAAATAAAAAAATCTAAAATCTAAATAAAAGTTGTGAGTCAAAAATAAGATTAAAAAATATGTAAAATGATTAATATTATATTAAGACATATATAGAACTATAAACAATAATAATAATATTTAATGTTTTTTGTAACTTTAAAATTTATTAATTAAATGAAACTTCATTTATCGTTAAAAAACCTCAAACTTCATATTTATAAAAATGATTATATATTTAGATGTATAATTTCACAATATGTTTTAAACTAAAACATAAAAAGAGATAATTACTTTGATATTATACTCTTTGTCTACAATATATGTATTAATATATCAAAGCATTACATTCAAAATTAGGAGAAAAAAATATTTTGTAATAATAGATCATTTTTATAATATTCATGAGTCTTTTAATTTTTTATAATTGTCAATTTTTTATTAACTCTTTCACATATAATCAAATGTTTCATAAAAAAAATCAAATATTTAAGAAGTATTTTGGTTTTTTCTTTTAATTCTTCCACTAAAAGATAATTATTAATATATATAATCAATTATTTTTATAGTAGATATAATTCATTAAATAAACTAAAATTAGCATATATTTATGATTCTTTTGTTTTCTCTTTTAGTTACGTAATAATATACAATTATAATTCTTTTGATTTTCTCTTTTTAAATTTTCACTAAAAAATCATTTATAAATTTTAAATTTATTCACATATAATTAATTATTTTATGAGTCTTAGTTTCTTCTTTTAATTTTTCTTACTAATAGATAAGTAATATATATAATTAATTATTTTTTACATGAAATATAATTTAAAAAATAAATAAATTAAAATTAATTTATAATTATTATATAAAAAATATATTGGTATTTATAATAAACTCATTAATTAAAATATAATATCATTTACAAAATTAAAATAATCATTCCTATGTAAAATTAAAAATTTACCTTCTTATAATAACTATAAAATTATAAAAAAGATACTAAAGATAGCACCAACTTTTGACTAAATCTCTTTTGCTCATTTTTTTTTATTAGTTGACTCTTAGACTTTATAAAGGCTATTTATTATCTCCATCTCTATCATATATGTCGTTATGAGAAGGTCCCCATATGATATATTTATCAAATTCTGTTGGTGATACAAGAAAAAAAAAGGAAAAAAAGTGGAAGCTCCTACTTAAAAAAAAGAGCCAAGTCTTTAGGAATTTTTTTCACATCAATAATTAATATAATTAATATGTAATAGAATAGAAATTATAAGAAAGGTATGCCCAGTCATATAGTATGTAAAGGAGACTTAGAACTAAGAAAAAAAATGAAGTCTTAATTTTGATCACCATGGGTTGAAGTTTTAACCATTTGAAGATCTCTCAATCACTATGCTGGTGTCACAAGAGCAAGCAAGGTTTCAGTCACTTCTTTGAATCAATATCATTGAAACAGCTTCATCAAAGTTTGAAAGTTTGTAATTTATAAAGCTAAATGATCAAGACTTACTTTTAATGTAAACTTCATCACATTAAAGGTTGTGAGATCTTATTTTATTCACGCAAAAAGGACACATTAATCATATAGCATATAAATATTACATAAATAATTGAGCAACCCAAATATTTCAAGAGAGAGATAATATACAAATATAAGATACACCAAACCAATACCTAAGATAGCTTGTTGCAAACTAAAGAGACTATGCTAAAGGCTACCAAAGTAGCATATAGGACACATAAAAGATTGTAATATTTAATCATAATATAATATAATTAATTTAAGTTACATATAAAAGTAATTTAAAAAAACATAGAGTTTAATATATAATTATTAGGGTTTTTTTAGATTTATGAGATTTTACTTATCTCAATTTTATGAATTTATCAACTCCAAAAATCAAAAATATATAAAACAAAAAATTCAAAATAAAAATAAAAATAGTGAGTTAAAAATAAGGTAAAGAAAAAAATATGCAAAATGATTAATATCATACTAAGATATATGAACTACAAATAATAACAATAACATTCAACAATTTTTGTAACTTTAAAATTTATTAATTAAATGAAACTTCATGTTTTGCTCATACTACTTGAATTTCAAATTTATCAAAACGATTATATACTTTAATGTATGATTGTACGACACATTTTAAATTAAAACATAAAATAAAGAATTACTTTGATATCATTTTGCTCCTCTTTAATATGCGTATTAATATTCAATGCATTACATTTAAAATTAAGAAAACAAATGTAAAAAGTATTAAAATTCTAAAAGTATTGAACGTATTATAACTTATAGAAACATGTAAAAAAGAGAGTAAATTTTTTTAATATTTTATAATCACATTTTATATATTGTAATTTTTTTAAGTATACTAATTTAACATATATTTAGAATATTTTTGATTTTTTTTTATTTTCACAATAATAGACAATTATTATAATGCTCATGAATAATTTGATTTTCTTTATAACTCTCAATTTCATTAACTCTTTCACATAAAAGTTTTAATCCAATTAAGAAAGGATTTGAAAGTGAATTGAACTTAGTTTGAAACTGTTTACATTAAGAATGACCAATTAATATGAGTATTTATGATTGTTTCTTATGTGAATGTTTCATAAATATATTTAAGGTCTCAACAAACTCTAGAACTTATTTTGAAATAAACTCAAGGTGAAATTATAGAATATACAATGCTTAGGAAATGATTTAAGTCATTTTTAAACCATATGTACCTTTTCAAGCCCACCACTTGTATATTTATCACTAATATCCCTTTTGAACTTATATGAATTATAAAACTTTTCATTCTTTAACATGCTATAACCTAACCTTTTAGGAGAAAAAAAACAATTTATCTTACCCTTTACTTTCTAATTTTTTAAGATGACTTAAAATAAACACATGTTTAATATGAACTCTCTACGAAGAAAATATGAAAATTTCAAAAAACATTATTCAACCCAAAAGAATATTAAAAATAACAGGTTGAGGGTTGTAGAAAGTCAATTTTGAATAAAAATGATGAAAGATTGATAATAAAATTTTGTATCTCTTTAGTTATTACAAAAAATTGAGAATAAGAGAAAAACAAAAAGAAATATCAAAAGAGAAAAAAAAATTTATTGATATTTGATACAGTTTGAAATTGTAACCATATTGTACTAGTTGGATGACATAGGTAATATATAGAGCTATTTTAGAACTTAAAATGGTAGTATTTGAATTTAATTAAGTTTTTATATTTATGTGATTTACCTCATCTTCACCTAATGTTATAACTTTGATAAATACTTATTGATCTAAAATAGTGTAATCATTCTATATTAGTAGAAAATGAATTGAAAGGTAAGCCTATGACATTTATGATTACAATGCTTACACATATCATATTTACATAATGTAGGGACCAAGAATTTTGTTCTATGAATGTCATACATAAGATAATTTGGTATAAATATTATAAGTATTTAGTTAGATGGATGTCAAAGAGTTGACAAAAAAAGGTGAAATTAATATTTGAATTAATCTATGATAAAGAGTGAGACTTAGGTAATCTATATATTGAATGTTATGGGAAATCTTTGATACAAATGTATAATTGATTTGATAATTAATATCTTTATTTATTTATTTATTTTTATTTCTTTGAGTAGGTTTAATTTAAGTTAGTTGTGATGTTTATGGATATCATTATTAAAAACTCTCACAAGTCTATAACTTGTCCACTTAGGTACTGTAGGGATTTAGAGATTTGTTGCATATACTAAATATAATCGTATCAATTTACAAAAAATATTTAGGTTAGTTTAGTATTTAATTATTTATTTTCTTTTAAAAAAATATTAGTGCTTATCTTACTAAGGACTAACCAGAAGTTGATTGAGGATAGTGATACGTGCCTAAAAACACACATATCTTGTGATTTATCAAAATTAAAAAAAATAAATTAGGTTTTAATATTGGATTTTAACCTAAGTATTTTATAAATTGTGTTTTTAAAATCATGAGATATTTTTGTGTATTTCAAGTATTTTAGACTTAAAAGATTCAAATGACAAAAGAACAATCAAATCTTACAATCAGAGGCATAATTATCATACAATCGAGGACCTAAATGCAAACACTTATATAAGATACATCAAGGAAAGGTCAAAACATTAAATTGTCAAAATTAAAGGTGCATTGAGGCATGATTAAATGTGCACTACGAAACATCGCTCTGGTTGGAATCTCACAGAATTGAAAACAAAGTCGTTTCGTAGCATGAGATAGATTTTCATTCCAACGCCAAATTTCAAGAATATGTTTATCCAAACTATTCCATATTTATAAGATTAGCATTTTAATTGTTTTATACCTCTTCACCCCTAACCTTAACTATATTTTAACTACATGTATCCATGTTACTATAAATATGTAGTAAGGGTTAACAACAAAAGAAGTAACAGATTAAATAGATTTTATACATAGAAATTTATAGAAAATATATAAGTTTACAGAAAAATTAAAGGCTAGAGACAAGATATAATTCAAAGAGTCAATTAAAGAGTTGTGACTCAGCCATTGATATTAATCAATAGTTTCTCCTCGTTCTCTTTTCTTCTTCTTTGTTATCTATTTTTTTAATTATGATTAGGCCTAGTTAATTAATTTATGTGATTGTTGGTAACTTTTAAGTCCTAGAATATGATTTAAATTAATAAAATGTTTATGAATTTTAGATTCAATCCTTGATTTATGATGTGTTCAACTCTATGTTTAAATTTCAAAACTATACATATATGAATTAGAGTGACTAACTAATTTATTGCATATATATGTTCAACACATGTTTATCCAAACTATTTCAGATTTATTATATTAACATTTTAATTGTTTTATACCTCTTCACCCCTAATCCTAACTATATTTTAACTACATGTAATTTTGTTACTATAAATATGTAGTTAGGATTAACAATAAAAGAAGTCACATATTAAATAGATTGTAGACAGAAATTTACAAAAAATATACAGGCCTGTAGAGAAATTAAAGGCTAGAGACAAGATAAAATTCAAATAATTAATTGAAGAGTTGTAAATCAACTATTGATATTAATCAATAGTTTATTCTTGTTCTTTTTTTCTTCTTTGTTATCTATTATTATAATTATGGTTATGCATAGTTAATTTATTTATGTGATTGTGGGCAACTTTTAAACTCTAAACTATGATTTTAATTAATAAAATTTTGATAATTTTTAGATTCAATTCTTAATTTTTGATGTGTTTGACTTTATGTTTAAATTTTAAAATTATGCATGTATGAATTAGAGTAGCTAACTAGTTTATTACATATATATGTTTAATGATAATTTAAGATGTTACTAGATTATCATGAGAGTAAATAGATTTATATTTATTCTTTATTATTATTCAAAGTGATAACTTGCTCCTTTGTGATAGCATGACGAGCATAGTTAATGCCTTTGTTAAAGGTTAGTAACAATTGTAATCTTACGAAGTTTAGTCATCTCCTTGTTAGAATGTAATGCGATAAATAAATTATGTAAGTATGACTAGGTTGTTTTGATTTATGATGATATTCTACTTCAATTAAAAAGTAAAAAAATGTGGGTTTGAAGTCGTGTCTTTGTGCATAAATTTTTCGATTTAAAATTAAGAATTCAATGACAACTCTAATATTAGTTATAATTGATAAGTATTATTCTAAAATCACATTTTTATTTTAATATATGTGCTCATATATTTTATTTATTATTTTATCTTTTATTTTTATTTAAAAATAATTTTCAATTTTTTTTATTAATTCATTAGCAAGTTAACAATTAGTAATATTTATTGTAGAAATACTAATGAGCTCATAACCTTTGTTTTTAAATTACTTATCATTTTTATACAGTTTGATCATATATATTTACATATATCCAAATGTATCAAGTTTTTGGCACTATTTTCGGGATTCTTTTTAAAATTTTACCACCAAATATTAGTTTATTCAAAAATTCAAAAATTTCTTTTTTTTAATTCATTTATTTTATTTAGTTTAGTAATATTAATTTAAAAAAAAATTAAAATCAATTTTTATTTTTATTTTTCTGTATTGATTTACTAACTTCTTTTATTTCCTTTTACTTTTATTTACTTATGTTTCATAGTTGATTTATTATTACTTTTTGTTAGTGTCGTTTAGTTATGTGAATATTACCGTCAAATTAGTTTTGTTTATTTATTTTCTCTTATTTTTTGTAATTTACTTTCGTGTTCTTTCATAACCCCACACCTTAACCTAACACTATAACCTTGATAACGACCTATTGGTTTAAAATAGTGTAAACATTTTATGTTAGTGGAGAGCGAATTAAAATGTACACCTTTAGGGTTTTTGAATACAATGCTTACACACATCATATATGCATAATTTATAGACTAAGAATTTGGTTCTATTAATGTCATCCATAAGATTATCTAGTATGAATATTATATGTTTATAGTTAGATGGATGTCTAAGAGTTAACCACAAAAATGAAATTAATGTTTGAATTAATCTATAATAAAGAGTGAGATTTAGATAATATATTTATTGAATCTTTGAGACAAATGTATAATTGATTCAATAATTTATCTTTATTTAATTTTCTATTTTAATGTATAATTGACTCAATAGTTTGTGTCTTTATTTAATTTTCTATTTTATTTATCTGAATCAATTTAGTTTAGTTGTGATGTTTGTAGATAAAACCCTCATAAGACTATAACTCATTCACTATGACAGCTCTTGTTGTATATGATAAATACAATTGTATCCATCTACAAAAATGATTTAATTTAGTATGTAATTATTTATTTTCTTTTAAGAACTTCTTTTAAGCACTTATTTTGCTATGAACTAGCCAGAAAAGAGTTGTAACAATATTATAAAACACATATATCTTGTGATTTATCAAAATTAAAAGAATAAATTAGATTTTAATATCGCATTGTAACCTAAGTATTTTATAAATTGTGATTTTGGAATTATGAGATATATTTTGATGTATTTTAGATATTTTTAAAATTAAAAGACTTCAATGAAAAAGATCAATCAAACCTCACAACTAGAGGTATAATTGTCATATAATATAAAAGCTCAATGCAAACATTTATATAAGATATATCAAGGAGGGGTCAAAAACATTAAAGTGTCAAAATTAAGGGCGCATCACAGCACGAGTACATACGTGCCGCAACATAGCACCCTCTGTATGACTTTCAACGTAACTGAAATTAAGTTTGTATTGCGGCATGAGTCGATGTGCATCACGGCCAAAAAAACTTATATTTGCACTCCAACACTTGATTTCAAGATTAGCTGTATCTAGAGGTATCCATAAACCGGCCCAGACCGGACCAAATCGTAAAACCAGACTGGACCGAACGGTTTTACAAATCAAATGGTCTGCTTCGGTTTGTATTTATTAAAATCGTTTTCAAACGGTCCGGGCCGGTTTATACCGCTCAAACCGGACTAGACCGGTTTAATAAATATATTAAAATTTCCACATTATTTTTCATTAAAGATGTCCAAAAAACTGAACCAAACCGAATCGGACCGGATCGGACGGAATGGTTTTATAAATCAAACGGTCCAATCCAGTTTATAATAATTAAAATCATTCCAAACGGTCCATTTTGGTCCGGCCCGAGTACTATAAATGGTCCGGTCCGGTTAAATATTTTTTCCCAAAACCAGACCGTTGGACACCCCTAGCTGTATCCAAACAATTTTAGATTTGTTAGATTAGAATTTTAATTATTTTAAACTTCTACAACCTTAATCCTAACTACATTATAATTACATGTAACTATTTTAGCTTAAATATATATCTAAGGTTAATAACAAAGCTGTCACAAATTATAAATACAAATTTTACAAAAAATACACTTAGGTCTATAGAGAAAGTCAAGGCTAGAAGAAAGATAGAATGAAAGCGATAATTAAAGAATATTTCTTATTTTTCTTCTTAATCTTTTATTATTTTAATTATGATTTTGCCTAACTGATTTATTTATGTGATTTTGGATAATTTTTAAGTCATTGACCGTGATTTTAATTAATAAAATATTATGATAATTTTTAGATTCAATCATTGATTTTTGATGTATTTGACACTATATTGAAATGTTATAACTATGCATATATGAATTAGAGTGATCAATTAGTTTACTATATGTGTATATTTAATGCTAGTTTAAGATGTTACTAGACTCTTTATAAGAAGAGATAAGGTTCTATTTATTCTTATTGCTATGTAATTGCTAATATTCTCATTCAAAATACTAACTTGTTATTTTGTGATAGTATGACAAGTAGAATTGATGCATTTGTTAAAGGTTACTAAGAATTGTAATTAGGTTTTCTTTAAAGGTTACTAAGAATTATAATATTGCGAAGTATAGTCGTATTCTTTTTAGAATGTAATATGATGAATGAATTATCTAGCAACTATGATTAGGTTCTTCTGATTTAGGATTGATTTACAATGGTATTCTATTTCAATTAAAAAGTAAGAAAATGTGGGTTTGAAGTCTTATCTTATTACATAGATTTTTCAAGCTAGAGTTAAAAGTTCAAGAATAGTTCTAATATTAATTCATGATATAATTAGTTAAGTAATAGGTAAGTAGTGAGGATTGTTTCATAATCACATATTTTCTCATGCATTTTATTTATTATTTATTATTTTATTTTTATTTAAAAATAATTTTTAAAACCTCATTTGTTAATTTATTAACAAACTAATAAACAATGATATTATTGTAACAATCATCATAGATTAAATAACATTTATTCTTAAATTACTTTTCACTTGTATAGTTTGATCACATATACTTCGTGCTTGCAATCTATTAAGTTTACCACACTTGTCCCCCAAAATAGAGGTTTCAATAGGCATAGGATATTATAATAACCCATATACAATCAATAAATTTTATAAATTCGTTACATTTTGTCTCACTTAATTTTATATTTCATTATAAATTAATAAGAAAATCAAATATATGAATACCCTAAATTATCCTACTATAATTTATATTATTGTTAACCAAACATAACTTTAAGGTTATAGTACCATAATTTATTTACGTAAAAGAAACGTATTAATTACGTTTAGTTCTATGTACTCATATGCATATGAGAATACTAATTTAACAGGCTTGTGTCTAACAAATATTGATTCATTGATGTAAAAAATTTCATAGAACTCCGTAAAGTTTATTTGTTCTAACTTGTAACCAACAAAGAACCATTAAAGCAAATGGTTAGGAATGACCTATATTGTAATTGTTGTGAAGTATAAATTGAATCAGTAGATCACTTTTTTATTATTGTAACTAGGTAGAGGTTGTATGATGTTCTAATGAAATATCTCCAATTATTGGTGTTAGTAATGCTAGTTTTCAAGAATGGTGGTTATGGTTTACTATAAAATTGGGATCATTGAGGGGAAGAAGTTAGTAATAGTAAAAGTCTTATTGTGTTCTTGATGTGGTACATATGAACCTGATACATATCAAGTTATTTTATTAGTTCATGAGCAAATATTAGGCAGTAGAGGAGATGAAATCATGAAATTTAAGAAGTATAGTAAGATGAACCCAACATGGCTCAATATTTTTTATACCTAACTTTTTTAAGCATGTGACCTTTGATGAGTGCTCAAAAAGCACTAAAATTACCATGATTTTATGCACATTAATGGATTAAAAGTATATATATTTATATGTTTTATCATATATTTATATAAATTTATATTTTTCGGAATCACGGGTATTTTTATTATTTCAGGTATTTTTGCTTAAAAACGTAACTTAAAGACTCAAAGAGGAATACTGGAAGCAATACATCACAAATATATTAATAAATAAATGGAGAAAGGTCAACAAATATGGAAAAATTGGACAAAATGGGTCGGAAACGGTCAAAAATGTCAAAAAAGAGGAAAACGTACCGCCCAGCCGCGCCGCCCAGCGTGCCCCAGCACGCACAGCAACGCGCGCGCCAGCTGATGAGTGCTCAAAAAGCACTAAAATAACCATGATTTTATGCACATTAATTGATTAAAAATATATATATTTATATCTTTTATCATATATTTATATAAATTTGTCTTTTTCGGAATCACGGGTATTTTTATTGTTTTTCAGGTATTTTGGCTTAAAAACGTAACTTAAAGACTCAAAGAGGAATACTTGAAGCAATACATCACAAATATATTAATAAATAAATGGGGAAAGGTCAACAAATATGGAAAAATTGGACAAAATGGGTCAAAAATGTCAAAAAGGAGAAAAACGCGCGCGACTACTGTTCATACGCGCCAAGCTGCGCGCGGCTACTGTTCATCTGCGCCAAGCTGCCTCCGCGCGCGCCGACGTCCATTTCGCCCCATTTTTCACGTGCAGCCGCCCCATGACGTCATGCTGACGTCATCAATGACCTCAGCATTTCCATTACGCGTTTTTACATTTTTTTACTCATTTTTTCTCTTCATCCTCACCTATAAATACCCCCTTCCCTTCACTTCAAAACACACCTTCAACACCTTAAAAACACACTTCTCACTTCTTTCTTTCTCTCTTTTCTTAGATTTTTAGGTTTTTTTAGTTTTTCTTAGTTTTTACTTAATTTCTCTTAGTTTTAGAGTTCTTCCCTTTTTGGGAAGAACTAGTTATGTTTATGTAATTTATTAGCTTTTTGATTCAATAAATGGGAGTGCAAATTCCGCTTGGAGGTTTTCCAGCAACGGGAATAGCGTCGAAGTTCTGTAAGGATTTTATTTTCTTTGCAGTTATTTTTTATGCTTTATTCTTACATGTTATATTTAATTTATCTGTGATTAAATTTAACTCTACTGGCTGTTTGTAAACATGATATAATAATAACGTTGTTATGCTTGCGAAATATTAAATAGATGAAAATTTCTAAAATGAATTGATTTTATTTTTATTCAAGATTTTATATTAAGAATGTTAGAGAGAAATATATTATTTTTCATTACAAACTTAAATCTGAAAATTAGATTTTAAGGTTTAGTTATCCGGTCTAATTTAGAGTAGTGCTCTTTTATTTGTTGGTACAATCGCCCGGTAGTTAGAGTGAAACTCTATTTCAAAAGTTTTTATAAGAATTATTATGTGAAAATGTATTGACAACACTTGTGAGAGTTTTATAAATATAAAACCAAAGTATTGGAAAGAATCGGCGATGCCAGTTTTCGTTCATCAAGTTTTTGGCGCCGTTGCTGAGAAAGGAATAGCGTTTTTAAATTATTTATCAAAATTTAAAAAAAAAATTTGTGCTGTAAATAATTGTGATATTTTTTTTTGTTTTAGTAAAAAAAAATAATACATTTTCACATAATAATTCTTATAAAAACTTTTGAAATAGAGTTTCACTCTAACTACCGGGCGATTGTACCAACAAATAAAAGAGCATTACTCTAAATTAGACCGAATAACTAAACCTTAAAATCTAATTTTCAGATTTAAGTTTGTAATGAAAAATAATATATTTCTCTCTAACATTCTTAATATAAAATTTTGAATAAAAATAAAATCAATTCATTTTAGAAATTTTCACCTATTTAATATTTCGCAAGCATAACAACGTTATTATTATATCATGTTTACAAACAGCCAACAGAGTTAAATTTAATCATAGACAAATTAAATATAACATGTAAGAATAAAGCATAAAAAATAACTGCAAAAAAATAAAATCCTTACAGAACTTCGATGTTATTCCCGTAGTTGGAAAATCTCCAAACGGAATTTGCACTCCCATTTATTGAATCAAAAAACTAATAAATTACAAAAACATAACTAGTTCTTCTCAAAAAGAGAAGAACACTAAAACTAAGAAAGAAACTAAGAAAAGCTTAAAAACTAAGAAATGAGAGAAAGAAAGAGAAGAGAAGAATGGTTTTGAGGTGTGTTTAGAAGTGAAGAGAAGTGGGGTATTTATAGGTGAGGATGGAGAGAAAAAATGAGTGAAAAAATTGTGAAAACGCGGAGTGGAATTGCTGATGTCATCGATGACGTTAGCATGATGTCATAGGGGCGGCTACACGTAAAAATAGGTAGTGGCGCGCGCTACTGGGCGGTACATTTTTGACCTTTTCCGACCCATTTTGTCCAATTTTTCCATTTTTGACCTTTTTGACTCATTTTGTCCAATTTTTTCATATTTGTTGATCTTTCTCTATTTATTTATTAATAAATTTGTGATGTATTGCTTCCAGTATTCTTCTTTGAGTCTTTAAGTTACGTTTTTAAGCGAAAATACCTGAAAACAATAAAAATACCTGTGATTCCAAAAAAGACAAATTTATATAAATATATATATTTTTAATCAATTAATGTGCATAAAATCATGGTAATTTTAGTGCTTTTTGAGCACCTATCAACCTTTACTTGTGATGATTCATGCAAAGTAAATGAGCTATATAATGATATAAGCGTGGTTGTGAGAGATCATAATGGAGTGTTGGTAGAATGTTTTTATGTTGTTGTTATAAGAAACTTCAACTTTATCATTAGAGTACTATACATATATGTATATATACATATATATATTGGAAATTCAACTTGCTATTAATTTGGAGATTAAACACTTTCAACTTTAATTAGACTATTTTCAAAGTCTCATCGGTTCATTGAGAAATTGGAACCAAATTGGAAGGTTTCTCCTCCTATTGAAATACAATACTTGTTGGAGAGGGATATATTACATCACATGTAATGCTTTGCTTGTAACTTAATATGGTTTCAAATTAATGAAAATATCATTCCTTATTGTGAAAAAAAAAATTGTAGCCAAAATGTCAATTTTGTTACATGGAGTAGTCTAAGGATTTATTTGTTATTGAAGCAACTTCTTCTCTTTCATGTATTTTAACACAAATAAATTATGCTTTAGAAAAATGCCAATGTATACCATTTATATATTTAAGATTTTACAAGGATTGAAAAAGATAGACAATCTTATGCAAAATACAACATTATATCTTTTTATACTTGAGATATAACAAGATATACTTTAAATTCTCTATGCAAAAGATAGTAGAATGATCAAGTGTATAATTATATTCACTCTACCTCAGCAATAACTTCTAACTCTATGTTCATTCTTCTTGTAGGAAGGTTTGGATTTTCTTTTATTAAACCTGTGGCGGCAAAAGGATTAAGAGGCATGATTAAGTCCTCTCTTTCTTCCAACATTTGGACCACAGTTTTCATCGAAGGACGATCAATTGGGTGCCATTGGATGCACCAAAGTCCCACTATTGCTAGCTTCCTTGCAATTTTAGCATCTCTTTCTTCCTCAATATGAATACGAAGATCTTCGCCTCCATCTAAAAGACTATAGATCTATTCTGGGTAATAAATATGATTAACATTGGCCTTAATGCGTATTTTCGCAAGTGTATGAATCGTTCAAGTAATAAAGTATACAAAAGTACGAATATCAAACCCACAAGGAATGGCGTTACTAAGTACCGAAATTGACTAATCATAATTTTATTTGAAAACCTAATTGTTGAAATTGTTTAAGAAGAAAATTAACTTAAAAATAAACGCAAATAACACAATTGAATGTTGTTCACAAATGATTAAAAATGCTAAGGCATTTGATTTCGCTAAATTAATTCAATCTGATTTCAAGTCATGTTATATGAGAATCAAAGCTAAAAGTGATGGTTGAAAACCCAAATTTACCTAATACTCTCTCTCGAGTTATATTAGAATTACTTATATATGAAAACCAACTATATTTCTATGAAGATTTAATCACAAACAAGCACATTATGATTTATGGAATTTCTAGAATAACCACATACATCATGCATTAGGTCTCACACTCACATTCAACATACGGTATTTATCACAAGAAGCATTCATTACACATCTCCTCTCAGTCTCAATATAATGCAACAAATCATCTAAATCTTGGTCAGAAATTTAAAAGCATTAAGCATGGAAATAAATACTCAACTTGAAAACAATGAACTCATATAACAATAACAAAAGAAATCAGATTTTCTTGATTCAACTACATCATAGCCTTAGCAAAAACAAATTAGTTCATAATGGAAATAAGAACAAACATTATCTCAATTGAATCCATGAATAACAAATCTGAATAAAATGCAGAAAATGAAAGATAAGGAGAAGAGATGAAAAACACTTGAAGATGAACACTTGGTAGCAACAATGGTGATAATCCTTCAAGCTCCTCCAAACTTTTTCTCCAAAATTGCCTTCTCTCCTCCAAAAATGTCTCAGACCTCCTTGATGAGCGAAAACCGGCATCGCCGATTCTTGCCAATACTTTGGTTTTAATATTTATAAAACTCTCGCAAGTGCACGAATCATTTCGAAGAAAATGATAAGTATACTCCCAAGGTCAATCTAAGGAAGGAATGTATGTGGTTTTTAATTTATTATTCAAACTTTTAAAAACGAAATTAAATCCTAAACATCCTGTCACGATATTTTGGGGTTTTTGTGTTTTTAATCTACTTACATAAAAATAAACATAGATTCAATAAACATTTATGCAAATTTTATCATTTATAATGACGGAGTATTTATGGATATGATAACTAAGTAATTATGCTTGCTCATATTATCTAGGTTATTAAAGATATGAATTGATATTTATTGATTCTCCCTTTTTTATATGAATACCACCTTTTGTGGGGTTAGATATTCTTTGTTAACTAAACAAATCAATTAACACCTATGGGTGGGGTTGATAACTAATTTGGTTAATTAAATTAATTCCTTTTTCTAAGAGATTGAAAATGAACCATTTAAATGCCACCTTTGGTGGGGTTAGACAGTTTAAACTTTATTCAAGGTGTCCAAATTAAACCTAAGAATTTAGTTATCCGAGTACTAACTTTCAAGTTTTAAAACCACTACTGAAAACATGTTGTCAATACATTTTCAGATAATAATTCTTATAAAAACTTTTGAAATAGAGCTTTGATGAGCGAAAACCGGCATCACCGATTCTTGCCAATACTTTGGTTTTAATATTTATAAAACTATCGCAAGTGCACGAATCATTTCGAAGAAAATGATAAGTATACTCCCAAGGTCGATCTAAGGAAGGAATGTATGTGGTTTTTAATTTATTATTCAAACTTTTAAAAACGAAATTAAATCCTAAACATCCTGTCACGATATTTTGGGGTTTTTGTGTTTTTAATCTACTTACATAAAAATAAACATAGATTCAATAAACATTCATGCAAATTTTATCATTTATAATGGCGGAGTATTTATGGATATAATAACTAAGTTAATTATGCTTGCTCATATTATTTCGGTTATTAAAGATATGAATTGATATTTATTGATTCTCCCTTTTTTGTATGAATACCACCTTTGGTGGGGTTAGATATTCTTTGTTAACTAAACAAATCAATTAACACTTATGGGTGGGGTTGATAACTAATTTGCCTCATTAAATTAATTCCTTTTTCTAAGAGATTGAAAATGAACCATTTAAATGCCACCTTTGGTGGGGTTAGACAGTTTAAACTTTATTCAAGGTGTCCAAATTAAACCTAAGAATTTAGTTATCCGAGTACTAACTTTCAAGTTTTAAAACCACTACCGAAAACATGTTGTCAATACATTTTCAAATAATAATTCTTATAAAATTTTTTGAAATAGAGCTTCACTCTAACTACTGGGCGATTGTACCATCAAATAAAAGAGCATTACTCTAAATCAGACCGGATAACTAACCCTTAAAATCTAATTTTCAGATTTAAGTTTGTAATGAAAAATAATATATTTCTCTCTAACATTCTTAATATAAAATCTTGAATAAAAACAAAATCAATTTATTTTAGAGATTTTTACCTATTTAATATTTCGCAAGCATAACAACGTTATTATTACATCATGTTTACTAAACAGCCAGCATAGTGAAATTTAATCACAGACAAATTAAATATAACATGTAAGAATAAAGCATAAAAAATAACTGTAAAGAAAATTAAATACTCACAGAACTTCGACGCTATTCCCGTTGCTGGAAAAACTCCAAGCGGAATTTGCACTCCCATTTATTGAATCAAAAAGCTAATAAATTACAAAAACATAACTAGTTCTTCCCAAAAAGGGAAGAACTCTAAAACTAAAAGAAATTAACTAAGAAAACATAAGAAAAACTAAAAATCTAAGAAAAGAGAGAAAGAAAGAGAGAAAAGAATGCATTTGGAGGTTTTGAAGGTGTATTTTGAAGTGAAGGGAAGGGGGTATTTATAGGTGAGGATGGAGAGAAAAAATGAGTAAAAAAATGTAAAAACGCGTAATGGAAATGCTGAGGTCATTAATGACGTCAGCATGACGTCATGGGGCGGCTGCACGTGAAAAATGGGGCGAAAAGGCGTCGGCACGCGCGGAAGGGGCTGTTGGGCGCTGGGCGCGCGCGCGGGGGGTTATCGCTGCCTGCAGCTCGGCGCGCATGAACAGTGCCCGCGCGCTGGGGCGCGCACGGATTGGCAGGCTAATGCGCGCGGGATGGGGCGCTTGGCTGGGCGCGCGGCTGGGCAGTTGGGCGCGATTTTCTCCTTTTTGACATTTTTGACCTTTTGACCCATTTTGTCCAATTTTTCCATGTTTGTTGACCTTTCCCCACTTATTTATTAATATATTTGTGATGTATTTCTTGAAGTATTCCTCTTTGAGTCTTTAAGTTGCGTTTTTAAGCCAAAATACCTGAAAAACAATAAAAATACCCGTGATTCCGAAAAAGACAAATTTATATAAATATATGATAAAACATATAAATATATATATTTATAATCAATTAATGTGCATAAAATCATGGTTATTTTAGTGCTTTTTGAGCACTTATCAAGCTTCACTCTAACTAACGGGCGATTGTACCAACAAATAAAAGAGCACTACTCTAAATCAGACCGGATAACTAAACCTTAAAATTTAATTTTCACGTTTAAGTTTGTAATGAAAAATAATATATTTCTCTCTAACATTCTTAATATAAAATCTTGAATAAAAACAAAATAAATTTATTTTAGAGATTTTTACCTATTTAATATTTCGCAAGCATAACAACGTTATTATTACATCATGTTTATAAACAGCCAACAAAGTTAAATTTAATCACAGACAAATTAAATATAACATGTAAGAATAAAGCATAAAAAATAACTATAAAGAAAATAAAATCCTTACAGAACTTCGACGCTATTCCCGTTGCTGGAAAACCTCCAAGCGGAATTTGCACTCCCATTTATTGAATCAAAAAGCTAAGAAATTAAAAAAACATAACTAGTTCTTCTCAAAAGGAAAGAACTCTAAAACTAAGAGAAATTAACTAAGAAAAGCTAAAAACTAAGAAAAACTAAAGAAAACTAAAAATCTAAGAGAGAAAGAAAGAGAGAAAAGAATGTATTTTGAGGTGTGTTTGGAAGTGAAGGGAAGGGGTATTTATAGGTGAGGATGGAGAGAAAAAAGTGAGTGAAAAAATGATAAAAAATGGCAAAAACGCAGAGTGCAAATGCTGAGGTCATTGATAACGTCAGTATGACATCATAGGGTAGCTGCACGTGAAAAATGGGGCGAAACGGGCGTCGGCGCGTGCGGAGGGCAGCTGGGCGTGCACAGGCGCGCCCGTATCTGGAGGAAGGTGCGCGCGGCTTGGCGTGGGACTGGGGCACTGCGCACGCGGCTGGGCGGTTGGTCGGCGCGGCGGCGCGATTTTCTCTTTTTTGACATTTTTGGCCCATTTTGTCCAATTTTTCCATATTTGTTGACCTTTCCCCATTTATTTATTAATATATTTGTGATGTATTGCTTCCAGTATTCTTCTTTGAGTCTTTAAGTTACGTTTTTAAGTAAAAATACCTGAAAAACAATAAAAATACCCGTGATTCCGAAAAAGACAAATTTATATAAATATATGATAAAACATATAAATATATATATTTTTAATCAATTAATGTGCATAAAATCATGGTTATTTTAGTGCTTTTTGAGCACTCATCACTCCTCCTCTCTGTCGTGCCTTTTTATATTCATAAAGTTTATTTTGTGATTAGTATTTTAGATATTTAAATCTAATAATTGTATGAGCAATTATGATTATTTGATTTAATTATTAAATTCAAAGAAGTTATTTTTATGAAACCTATGCTTAATTTTCTTGCTCTAGAATTTACTATTTGATTTGATTTAAGTTATATATATTTTGAATCATCTAGTTAGTATTATTCATTGTCAAATCCATCCTAGAACACACAGGGGAACTTGTGTTTTTGTACTAACCTTTTTGCAGTTGATTTATGAACGATCTGATTGGCAGAGAGCTTATTGGAACATTGGTCTGAAAACCACTCATGCTAATTTCAGAAACTGTGAAAATAGAGCAGGGGCACGTAAGTAAAGTACATTGGGGTAGTATCCTAGAGAGGGTAGCATAAGACCGAGTTTGTACTTGAACATTTTATTTTCATAGTGGAAAGTTAGGTGGACCGGTGGACCGGTGGTTTTCCTCTTAGGTCATGGTTGTGGCCTAAGTTGTTTCCACCTAAAAATATCGTGTGTTATTATTTTATTTCCACACTTATATTTACACACGATTATATGTCTGGCTGGTTTGTTTAGGTTATTAAATTATAAATTGGTAAAAATTAAAAATAACATATTCACCGCCTCTAGGTTAATTAGGTCCATATCTTATAAACTTTCAATTGGTATCAAAGCAGACACTAAACACACTTAGTGAGATTGATATTTAGTGACACACACTTACTTATGGACCAAATAAAAAAAGGTGGGTCATCTGTTAGACCCCCACTCTTTGATGGGTTTAATTACCCTTACTGGAAGGCTCGCATGCAAGCCTTTCTTAGACAAGATGAAAAAGTCTGGGATGCTATTCTTGATGGTTGGGAACTGATGAACGAAAACCGGCATCGCCGATTCCCGCAAATACTTTGGTTTTAATATTTATAAAACTCTCGCAAGTGCACGAATCATTTCGTAGAAAATGATAAGTATACTCCCAAGGTCGATCTAAGGAAGGAATGTATGTGGTTTTTAACTTATTATTCAATCTTTTAAAAACGAAATTAAATCCTAAACATCCTGTCACGATAGTTTGGTTTTTGTGTTCCTAATCTAATAACATAAATAAAACATATATACAGATTAATTAAATATAATCTAAAATCATAAAAATAAACATAGATACAAATTCAATAAATAATTATCTAGAAATAAACATATATACGGATTCAATAAATGTTCATGCAAATTTTTATCATTTATATTAGCGGAGTATTTATGGATATAATAACTAAATTAATTATGCTTGCTCATATTAACTAGGTTATTAAAGATATAAATTGACATTTTATTGATTCTCTCTTTTTTATATAAATACCACCTTTGGTGGGGTTAGATATTCTTTGTTAACTAAACAAATCAATTAACACCTATGGGTGGGGTTGATAACTAATATGCTTAATTAAATTAATTCCTTTTTCTAAGAGATTGAAAATGAACCATTTAAATGCCACCTTTGGTGGGGTTAGACAGTTTAAACTTTATTCAAGGTGTCCAAATTAAACCTAAGAATTTAATTATCCGAGTACTAACTTTCAAGTTTTAAAACCACTATTGAAAACATGTTGTCAATACATTTTCACATAATAATTCTTATAAAAACTTTTGAAATAGAGTTTCACTCTAACTACCGGGCGATTGTACCAACAAATAAAAGAGCACTACTCTAAATTAGACCGGATAACTAAACCTTAAAATCTAATTTTCAGTTTTAAGTTTGTAATGAAAAATAATATATTTCTCTCTAACATTCTTAATATAAAATCTTGAATAAAAACAAAATCAATTCATTTTAGAAATTTTCACCTATTTAATATTTCGCAAGCATAACAACGTCGTTATTACATCATATTTACTAAACAGCTAGCATAGTTAAATTTAACCACAGACAAGTTGAATATAACATGTAAGAATAAAGCATAAAAATAACTGTAAAGAAAATAAAATCCTTACAGAACTTCGACGCTATTCCCGTAGCTAGAAAACCTCCGAGCGGAATTTGCACTTCCATATATTGAATCAAAAATCTAAATTATTACAAAAACATTACAAGTTCCTCTCAAAAAGAGAAGAACACTAAACCTAAGAGAATTGAACTAAAAACTAAGAGAAAAACTAAGAAAAGCTTAGAAACTAAGAAAGAAACTAAGGAAAACTAAAAACTAAGAAATGAGAGAAAGAAAGAAGAGAGAAGTGAGTTTTGAAGGTGTGATTTGAAGTGAATGGAAGGGGGGTATTTATAGGTGAGGATGGAGAGAAAAAATGAGTAAAAAAATGTTAAAAAAATATTAAAAAATGTAAAAACGCATATTGGACTTGCTGATGTCATCAATGACGTCAGCATGACGTCACAGGGGCGGCTGCACGTGAACAATGGGGCGAAAACGCGTTGGGCGCGCGGATGGGCGGCTGCTGGGCGCTGCGCGCGCGCGCTGGGGCTGTCGCTGCGCGCAGCTCGGCGCGCGTGAACAGTGCCAGCGCGCAGAGCTGCGCGCAGCTGGGCATGCCAGCGCGCGCGGGCGCGCACGGAATGGGGCGCGGCTGGGCGCTGGGGCGCGCGCGGCTGGGCGCTGGGCTGCGCGCACGGCCGGGCTGCGACGCGCGATTTCCGTCTTTTTGACATTTTTGACCTTTTCGACCCATTTCGTCCGATTTTTCCACGTTTGTTGACCTTTTCTCACTTATTTATTGATATATTTGTGATGTATTGCTTCAAATATTCCTCTTTGAGTCTTTACATTGCGTTTTTAAGCCAAAATACCTGAAAAACAATAAAAATACCCGTGATTCCGAAAAAGACAAATTTATATAAATATATGATAAAACATATAAATATATGTATTTTTAATCAATTAAGGTACATAAAATCATGGTTATTTTAGTGCTTTTTTGAGCACTCATCAGGAACCACCTTCGGTAACGAAAGATGGTGTAACAATCCTAAAGCCAAGAAGAGACTGGACCACTAAAGAACGCACCCTTAGTGGGGAAAACCAAAAAGGTCTAAGCTCAATATTTGCTGCAGTGTCAATGGATGAGTTCCGTCGCATCTTCGACTGTGAGACTGCTAAAGATGCATGGAATGCGCTTGCTCTTACTCATGAAGGTACTTCCCAAGTAAAACAAACAAAATTGAGATTGCTAACATCTGAGTTTGATTCCATTAAAATGAGCAACAACGAAACTTTCGGTCAATTATATGCTCGCTTCTGTGATATCACTAATGCTTGTTCTAACCTTGGTGAGAAAATTCCACAACCTATACAAGTACTCAAACTCCTAAGCTCTTTAACAGCAGACTACAAGATGAAAGTTACAGTGATAGAGGAAAGCAAGAATGTAGACACATTAAATTTTGATTAACTTGTCGGGTCAATCCAAACCTATGAGCTTTCTCTTGAGCCACCCAAGAAAAATAAGGATGTGGAATTCAAAAGCTCCAAAAAGGACATCTCTAATAGTGATAATGATATGAATGATGAGTCACTAGTCTTGTTAGCACGAAAATTTAAGAAGTTTATGAAAAAGAAGGATCAACAGAATAATCATTCCAATAAGGGACAATCCAATCGTTCGAATGACCGAAAGTCAAGGGAAGTCAAGCCTCCTAGCCTTGATGGTAAGAAAAGTAAACCCACTAGTCCTCAATGCTTTACTTGTGGAGGATTTGGTCATATTTATACAGATTGTGCTAACAATAAAAAGAAATTTGGAAAAGCCTTTAATGCTACACTCAGTGACATAGAAAGTGAGCATGATAATGCTAGTAACTTAGAGGATGATGACACTAATTATTGTGTCTTCACCGCAATTGCCAATGCACATCACAATGACTTCAACCTTAGCTCGAATGAAGAAAATGAGGAAGTAAACTCTTCTTTCTTATTGTCTAAGTTTAATGTATCGAATTATGAGGAACTATTCATGGATTGTCTAGGTGCCATGGAAGAGAGATAAATTTCTTGTGGAAGTAACTAAAATTAATGATATCATCAATGTTCACAAAAAAAATTCCTCTAGCCTAGAGAAAGATAAAAAGAAATTGTCTGATCATATTAATGCTTTGAATATGAGACTTGCAGAAACCATTGAGGAAAATAAAAATCTTAGGCAAGAACTTAGTATTGCTAAAGAAACGATGAAGAATTTGACCATTGGTGCTGAAAAATTAACCAAAGTCCTAGACTATGGAAAACCGCATGGAGATAAGAGAGGTTTGGATACATAGATGAACAATCAACACCTTCATCATCCAAAACTCAATTTGTCAAACCCACTATTGCTCAGGCAGGGAAGGTAGTTTCTGCACCTTATCATTCTAAGAAAATTCAGTTTGTTCCCATCTGTCATCATTGTGGTAGGAAATGACATATTAAACCTAAGTGTAGATTTATTTATGCTTATGATTCTATCACGAGTACAAATTTTTCTAAGGAACCTCAAAAAATTTCAAAATGTAAAGTTTTTACTACAAGAACTACACAAAAAGAGGAACATAAGAAACTGGTAACTCAAATGTCCAAAATTAAAAAAAGGATGGGTTAAGAAATCTGAGTTGCACTGTTTTGTGGCCCATATAGCATTTAAAGCTAAATCAAATACTGCTTGGTATTTTGATAGTGGATGCTCTAGACATATGATGGGGAATCGTTCTTTGTTTAAAACCTTTAAGGAATACAATGAAGGGACAGTTACCTTTGGTGATGGTAAAACATCTAAAATTATTGGAAAAAGGCTCTGTTCAAATAGAAGGTATCCCTAAACTTGATGAAGTTTTATATGTGGAAGGACTTGAGGCAAACTTGATTAGCATAAGTCAAATATGTGCTAATGATTTTAATGTGCAATTTACTAACAATCATTGTATTGTAACAGATCAAAAGGGTGAATGTATGATTAAGGGAATCAAATCACATGAAAATTGTTATTGTATTGATACATCATCCACAGTAACATGTAACCTAGCTAGCAATGACTCAACTACCTTATGGCATGCAAAGCTAGGTCATATGAATTTTAAAGATATGGTTAGATTAAGTAAAACTGAGACTGTGTGTGGTTTACCGATTCTCTCAAAAATTGAAATACATGTATGTGGATCATGTCAATTGGGTAAACAAACTAGAATTGCACATAAGAATATCAAGAGTATAAATACAAACAGAGTATTGGAATTGATACATATTGATCTTATGGGTCCTATGAGAACAGAAAGTATTAGAGTTAAGAAATATATCATAGTTGTAGTAGATGACTTGTCTCGCTACACGTGGGTAGACTTTCTTAGAGACAAGTCATATGCTTTTGAGTTCTTCATCTCATATTGTACAAGAGTGCAGGTTGAAGCAGGTGAAAAAATAGTAACTATCAAGAGACTGAGAACAGACCATGGAAAAGAGTTTGAAAATACCAAGTATGCTAACTTCTGCAGAGAACATGGTATCTTTCATGAATTTTTTGCTCCTATCACACCTCAAAAAAATGGAGTATTTGAAAGGAAAAATAGGATACTTCAAGAGATGGCAAGAGTAATGATGCATGCCAAGGGAGTCTCTAAAAGGTTTTGGGCTAAAGTTATAAACACTACATGTCACATTATAAATCGTGTATATCTTCGCCCAGGTACAAACCAAACTCCCTATGAGAAATGGAGAGGTAAAAAAACAAATATAAAATTCATGCATATTTTTGGAAGTAAATGCTATATACTTCGAGATCGAGAACAGTTGGATAAGTTTGATTCAAGAAGTGATGAAAGTATATTTCTTGGTTATTCCCTAAATAGTAGAGCCTACATAGTCTTCAACTATAGAACTAATGTAGTTATGGAATCCATAAATGTTTATAAGTGAAGAAGTTAGAAATGAGAAAATTTTACAACACCTCAATTAACAATTACCAGTGACACAATTGGAATAAAAGAAGAGGAGTTGAAGGAAAGTGAAAAAAATAAGGAAGAAGCATCAACCTCATCAATGATAAATCCAACTCGAACTTCAAAAAATCATCCTATTAATAATATAATTGGAGATCCTAATGCAAGCATGGTAACAAGAAGAAGACAAATAAGTGAGGTAACTCATTTATGCTATATTTCTCAATTTGAACCAAAAAATGTGAATGAAGCCCTTAGGGATGAATTTTGGATAAATTTCATGCAGGATGAGTTAGCTCAATTTGAAAGAAATCATGTATGGGCATTAGTACCTAAGCCTAAAAACAAAAATGTTATTGGAACAAATGGGTGTTCAAAAATAAATCTGATGAGCATGACATTGTTGTTAGGAATAAGGCTAGGTTGGTAGCTCAAGGTTACACACAAGTAGAAGGAGTTGACTTTGATGAAACATTTGCACTTGTCACTAGACTATAGTCAATTAGGATTTTACATGTCATTTCCTATCATATGAAGTTCAAATTATATCAAATGGATGTTAAGTCTACCTTTTTGAATGGATTTTTGAATGAGGAGGTATACGTTGAAAAACCAAAAGGATTTGTTGATCCAAAATTTCTAAATCATGTTTACAAACTCAAAAAGGCTCTTTATGGTTTGAAACAAGCTCCACGAGCATGGTATGGGAGACTTACCAACTATCTTTTGAACAAGGGATTTATTCGAGGTGGAGTTGATAAGACTTTATTCATTAAAAGGAGTAGTGACGAGATATTTATTGTTCAAATTTATGTGGATGACATAGTTTTTGGATCCACATCTAGTACACTAGTGGATGATTTTGTGCATGTTGTGACAAATGAATTTGAAATGTCTATGGTAGGTGAAATGACTTTCTTCCTTGGTTTGCAAATCAAACAATCTCATGATAATATATTTATTTCTCAAACCAAGTACACTTGTAACCTTGTTAAAAGGTTTGGTCTTAAAACTAGCAAGCCATTACGGACTCTTTTAGGTACCAGCACAAAAATTACAAAGGACACTCAAGGTAAAAGTGTTTATCAAACCATTTATAGGAGTATGATATGTAGTTTACTTTAACTCACTACAAGTAGGCCTGACATATGTTTTAGTGTTTGTGTGTGTGCCCGTTATCAAGCTGACCCTAAGGAATCACACTTAGAGAATGTAAAGAGAATCATCAGGTATATCTCAGGAACAAGTAATTATAGTTTATATTTTACTACTGACACTACTTGTGAAGTAAGTGGTTTTACAGATGTCGACTGGGTAGGCAACCGGGATGATAGGAAGAGTACTTCAGCTGGTTGTTTCTACGTTGGAAACAACTTAGAATCCTGGCACAGTAAAAAGCATAATTCTATCTCACTCTCTACAGCTGAAGCGGAATACATTGTTGCAAGAAGCTCTTGTACACAAATGCTTTGGATGAAAAACATGCTCAAGGACTACGGTCAACCACAAGGTATGATGCCTTTATATTGTGATAACTCTAGTGCTATATGTATTTCTAAGAACCCAGTTCAACATTCTAGAACTAAGCACATTGACATTAGGCATCACTTTATTCGAGAACTAGTTGAAGAGAAAATAGTAACACTTGAGTTTGTACCTACTAAGAGACAACTAGCTGATATATTCACTAAAGCCATAGACACTCAAAGATTTGAGTATCTCATAAGTGCCTTGGGAATTTCTCCCTTAAATTGAATTTCAAATTTTATTACAAAAAAAAAAATCTTTGTTTGGCCAACACAGTATTCGACTTATTTGATACTTCCATACACATAATCTCATTTTTAGTGACTCAACTCATTTTGATATTTATTGTATAAATTATTCTACAATTTTGGCTTATGAACACACACATATTCTTGTACATATGATGATCGATGTTGACACAAACTTATTCACACACTCACGAATACACATATATGTTATGCTTGAAGTTTATGAATTTTTTTGAAAAACTCTAGAACTTCAACTAATCTTGACTATAAAATTGTATTGAGTTATATTTCTTACTTGCAAAACTTTACCGTATGGAGGCAACTAGTATTGAGAGGGTTACCTACTGTGATGTGTGAAGCTACTGCAATGAGTGGAGAGGGCTACCTCACAACTAGTGTGAAAGTCATCATGCTAGGTTTATGGCTCGTGCAAAAAAAAGATTATGCAAATAAAATAAAATAATAATAATAATGAATGATTGCTTATAAATCTTGTACATTGAATGCATAAATCCAATAGAGGTTATAAAAAAATCGTTTACCTCATATATATATATATAATAAGTCCTTCTTTCGTAGATATATTTTATTTTGTGAGATTGAAGACTCGATTATAATTTTACATGATAGATGATATTTTTTTCATTTGAGTCTTTTTTGATAGGTCATAAATGAATTAATTGACATATTTGTGGAGTTTAAACATATATACTACTTTAAGTAAATGTCAGTATGTCTGCGTGTGCACCTTATCTATTCTACTTATTTATTTATATGATAAATAATCAAAATTGGAGTTAAAAAATGATGAGTTCTCAATTGGTTGTGTGCTTGTTTGTAATTAAATGAGTTTAATACCTTACGTGGCTATGTATGCAAATTTGAAAATATAAAAATAAAAAATAAATAATAAAAGAAAAGCACATTGCACTTTTGCATTACTCTGATTTTGCACTGTTATCTCTTTAGGATGAGTTTAGCTTCATTTCTCTATCTAATGTTTTGTCCTTCTCGTATGTCAAAAAGGGGGAGAGAATAATTACTTCCATGTTTTTATTTCGTTATGCATATAGGGGGAGAATGATGAGTGCTCAAAAAGCACTAAAATAACCATAATTTTATGCACATTAATTGATTAAAAAAATATATATTTATATGTTTTATCATATATTTATATAAATTTGTCTTTTTCGGAATCACGGGTATTTTTATTGTTTTTCAGGTATTTTGGCTTAAAAACGTAACTTAAAGACACAAAGAGGAATACTTGAAGCAATACATCACAAATATATTAATAAATAAATGGGGAAAAGCCAACAAATATGCAACAATTGGACAAAATGAGTCAAAAATTTCAAAAAGGAGAAAAACGCGCCGCCCTGCCGCGCGCGCAGCAGCGCCCAATCCCGCGCCAAGCTACGCGCGAGCACTGTTCATCTGCGCAGAACTGCGCGTGCGGGTACTGTTCATCCGCGGAGCATTGCGCGCAGGTACTGTTCATCCGAGCGCGCCGACGCCCGTTTGGCCCGTTTTTCACGTGCAGCCGCCCCCATGACGTCATGCCGACGTCATCAATGACCTCAGCATTTCCATTACGCGTTTTTACATTTTTTTAACATGTTTTTACTCATTTTTTCTCTACATCCTCACCTATAAATACCCCCCTTCCCTTCACTTCAAAACATACCTTCAAAACCTCCAAATACATTCTTTTCTCTCTTTCTTTCTCTCTTTTTAGTTTTCTTTAGTTTTTCTTAGTTTTTAGTTAATTTCTCTTAGTTTTAGAGTTCTTCCCTTTTTGGGAAGAACTATTTATGTTTATGTAATTTATTAGCTTTTTGATTCAATAAATGGGAGTGCAAATTCCGTTTCGAGTTTTTCCAGCAATGGGAATAACGTCGAAGTTCTGTAAGGATTTTATTTTCTTTACAGTTATTTTTATGCTTTATTCTTACATGTTATATTTAATTTGTCTGTAGTTAAATTTAACTGTGCTGGCTGTTTAGTAAACATGATGTAATAATAACGTTGTTATGCTTGCGAAATATTAAATAGGTAAAAATCTCTAAAATGGATTGATTTTATTTTTATTCATGATTTTATATTAAGAATGTTAGAGAGAAATATATTATTTTTCATTACAAACTTAAACCTGAAAATTAGATTTTAAGGTTTAGTTATCCGGTCTGATTTAGAGTAGTGCTCTTTTATTTGATGGTACAATCGCCCGGTAGTTAGAGTGAAGCTCTATTTCAAAAGTTTTTATAAGAATTATTATCTGAAAATGTATTGACGACATGTTTTCGGTAGTGGTTTTAAAACTTGAAAGTTAGTACTCGGATAACTAAATTCTTAGGTTTAATTTGGACACCTTGAATAAAGTTTAAACTGTCTAACCCCACCAAATGTGGCATTTAAATGGTTCATTTTCAATCTCTTAGAAAAAGGAATTAATTTAATGAGGCAAATTAGTTATCAACCCCACCCATAAGTGTTAATTGATTTGTTTAGTTAACAAAGAATATCTAACCCCACCAAAGGTGGTATTCATACAAAAAAGGGAGAATCAATAAATATCAATTCATATCTTTAATAACCTAAATAATATGAGCAAGCATAATTAACTTAGTTATTATATCCATAAATACTTCGCCATTATAAATGATAAAATTTGCATGAATGTTTATTGAATCTATGTTTATTTTTATGTAAGTAGATTAAAAACACAAAAACCCCAAAATATCGTGACAGGATGTTTAGGATTTAATTTCGTTTTTAAGTTTGAATAATAAATTAAAAACCACACACATTCCTTCCTTAGATCGAACTTGGGAGTATACTTATCATTTTCTTCGAAATGATTCGTGCACTTGCGAGAGTTTTATAAATATTAAAACCAAAGTATTGGCAAGGATCGGCGATGCCGGTTTTCGCTCATCAGAGAACATACTTAATTAAGCCTGATTGGTATGAATGTACGCTGCATGATTATTCTTTACACTTCGCTTATTTTTATGTAAACTAAACTAATGTACAATGAGGCTTTCAAGCCAAGTTGTTGTTTGCTTTACCTATGTCTTTTCAGTTACTTATAAGCTTATCAAGTTGCAGCAAATATGGATTCACCGGATCATAGGATAGTTCCACTATGGAGTCTCGAACATCATTGTATTTTTATCTTATTCCTATAAGTGTCATGTAGTGAGAGAGAGGTTTTTCCACACGAAAATGCCAAAGGGGGAGTTTGTAAGGACTATGAGTGTTGGTTATTTTCGTGAACAAAATATTTATCTGTAAATTTGTTTTTAGGGTTGTTATCAAGTCTATCAAGAAAAGCCGAACAAATGCTCGAGTTCCAGATAATTATACTTCAGGTATATCCTTGATAACTACGATACATAGGATTGCATTTATACATTTAATAGTACCTGTTCATAAATCTAAAATTATTTTTGGTGCTTAAATATTTTTTTATGTGTCTTAATATTTTTAAGATGTGATTTAAAAAATATTATTTTATTAAGATTTTTAATGGGCTTTGAAAAATTAAACTCATAATATATTTAACCCCAATACTACTAGGTCATGATTATTATCTATATATATATATATACATTAGGGTTGAATAAGTTGTGTGTGAAAAAAATAGAAGTTAAAATTGCCGAAGCTTTTGTGTTGAAACGACTGAAAACAAAACTACCGTAATAAAAGGAATTGAAAAGATTTTCATCACCATCGGCATCAGAGGAACGACTCTTGTACTCAATTATTATTTGAAGGTGATATGCTTAATTGAAAAAAAAACGGTATGCTTAATTGAGAAAAAGGTAATACATATTGAATAATATGCTAATTAAAAAAAAGGTAATATATATGTATATACAGCAACTATAAGCATTCATATATATGAGAAAAGGATTATAGACAAAAGACAATGATTGATTTTGGGAATAATATCATTTAAGGCTGATATTTGATTTGGAAATTAATTCACAATCATATATGTTTTTCTAAACATTTATAGGTTTTATATCTATTTATTTCATACTTTTTATATTCGTAAAGTCTATTTTGTGATTAGTATTTTGGATATTTAAATCTAATAATTGTATGAGCAATTATGATTATTTGATTTAATTATTAAATTTCAAAGAAATTATTTTTATAAAACCTATGCTTAATTTTCTTGCTCTAGAAATTACTATTTGATTTGATTTAAGTTATATATATTTTGAATCATCTAGTTGAGATTATTCATTGTTAAATCCATCCTAGAACACACACGGGAACTTGTGTTTTTGTGCTAACCTTTTTGAAATTGATTTGTGAACGATCTGATTGGCGGAGAGCTTATTGGAACGTTGGTCTGGAAATCGCTCACGCTAATTTTAGAAACTGTGAAAACAGAGCAGGGGCTCATAAGTAAAGTACATTGGGGCAGTATCCTAGGGAGGGTAGCATAAGACCGAGTTTGTACTTGAACATTTTATTTTCATAGTGGAAAGTTACGTGGTCCGGTGGACCGGTGGTTTTCCTCTTAGGTCATGGTTGTGGCCTAAGTTGTTTCAACCTAAAAATATCGTGTGTTATTATTTTATTTCCGCACTTATATTTACACACGATTGTATGTCTGGTTGGTTTGTTTAGGTTATTAAATTATAAATTGGTAAAAATTAAAAATAACATATTCACCTCATCTAGGTTAATTAGTCCATATCTTATAAACGTTCAAAGAGCTCTTCTAAATCCATCCGCACAATAACCGACTAAACGAACCACATTGATGTGATGAATTCAACCCATTGTGCCCACTTCGTGTATGAAATCTTCTTCACTTCCCTTTGAACTGTTGAGAATTTTTACAACAACAAAAAGTTCATTTGAGAGCTTTCCTTTGAAAACAGTTCCATAGGCTCCTTGTCCCAACTTATGTGGGTCATAATACACTTCCATTACCCGAGATTTATAATCTATGTTTTTTACATGTAATTTTTCTTGTGTTTGAAGCTGAAGAACAGTATCATTCCCAGAACTACAAGATAACTCAAAGCCAGGATACCCGCAGTGATCTGATTGATAACCTTTGAGCCGGAATGGGAATCGGATTAGAGGGCCTCCAGGTTTACATGGTTCGACTTTACAATCATTTGGAACAGCTCTAAGTTGATCTGTTAATAGAGTCACCAAAATCAAAATCCGAAAGAAGTGATTTTCATTTTCATTGGAGTAACCATTTGTTGCTTCTCTATCTACTGAGGAGTTGGGATTAATTTTTATGGAATAATTAAACAACTAGCTTTGTATTTCTTATTGGCATGACTCGTTTATTGTCATGACGCGTTTTGGGACAATAAAAATATTTCCAGCCTCAAATATAACTGAACTTATCTGCATTTAAATATATATATATATATATATACCAGACCCGTCTGTACAGTACACTCTTATGCATATGTTCCAGACCCGTCTTTCACCAAAGACATACTTTCAATAGATTTTGCTCCACAATTGTTTCATTTACAACCTCTTCATCTGTACTTTCTCAATTTTTTGCCCCTATAATTATCTCGTCCTTTGTTTAGTTATTAGATAATATATATATGTGAATATACATATGTATATATATTTTTTTACTTTCTACGTGTTTCTAAATCAATTGATATATGTGTAATCTTATCTAAATTTATATTTTCTGATTTACAATTAATTTAATGAATATTCAATAATTTAAAAAAATATGTATATATATATTCACGAGATTTACTTTTAATATTTTTTAAAATTTTAAATTTATGGCATATTTTTTCTTAATTAATAAACTTATAATAGCTAAAAAAATAAATATTTTTATATTTTTATAATAATTAATATACTTCAATCAAGTTTTATCCCTTAACATAATATGATTTACCATTAAAGTTTAAAGTTTTCTTAAGGAAAATTGCCAGTTAAAACTAATTTAGTTGTGTACGGATAAACTTGCTAACATTCATACAATTTTCCAACGTGATTTGCAAGAGATTTTAGTATTTGAGGTTTGGCTTACTAACGTTAGAATCTTAATTTCTGTTTCCTATTTTTCCTTTTTTTATTTGGCATATTCCTTGGGTTTTACCTGTATTCCTTTATTTTGGTGGTCTCTTAATGCCCGTTTATCTAAATGCAGTCTTCAACATACGGTAAAGTGCTTGTCCCTCACGGAATTGAGCATATTGATATATGTGAGATAGATAAGATGGTCATTGAGGTAAGTATTTATGTACCTGTTACCAATATGATCCATGCGTTTCTCTATTAAGAAGTCTTTTGATGTAGCAACTTTCTGCCGTGGTTTCTTTCTTTTTGCTATAGGTATCAAGGAAGTCTTTCCAGATTTGGCTATTGGATTTGACGATTCCCATGTTCATCTTCATATTGGTGATGGTATGGTTAATAGGAATTTTTAGCTCTCTATCTTGGAATTAAAAATTTGTGTTTCCCATGACTGGTTGTTGCTAGCTAATCCCATTGCATGATATTGGCAGCTGTGAAATTTCTGCAGCGTGCACCCGAAGGAAAATACGATGCTATCATAGTTGATTGATCAAATCCAGTAGGTATGTGATGCTTATTTTCGCAAGTGTACGAATCGTTCAAGTAATAAAGTGTACAAAGAGTACGGATATCGAACCCACAAGGAATGGCGTTACTAAGTACCGAAATTGACTAACCCTAATTTTATTTGAAAACCGAATTGTTGAAATTGTTTTAAAAGCAAATTAACATAAAACTAAACGCAAATAACAAAATTTAATGTTGTTCACAAATGATTAAAAACGCTAAGGCATTTGATTTCGCTAAATCAATTCAATCCGATTTCAAGTCATGTTATATGAGATTCAAAGCTAAAAGTGATGGTTGAAAAACTCAAACTTATCTAATACTCTTTCTCAAGTTATATTAGAATTACTTATCTATGAAAACCAACTATATTTCTATGAAGATTTAATCACAAATAAGCACATTACGATTTATGGAATTTCTAGAATAACCACATACATCATGCATTAGGTGTCAAACTCGCATTCAACATACGGTATTTATCACAAGAAGCATGCATTACACATCTCCTCTCGGTCTCAATATAATGCAACAAATCATCTAAATCTTGATCAGAAATTTAAAAGCATTAAGCATGGAAATAAATACTCAACTTGAAAACAATGAATTCATATAACAATAACAAAAAAAATCAGATTTCCTTGATTTAACTACATCATAGCCTTAGCAAAAACGAATTAGTTCATAACGAAATTAAGAACAAACATATTCTCAATTGAATCCATGAACAAACAATCTGAATAAACTGCAGAAAATAAAAGCTAAGGAGAAGAGATGAAGAACTCTTGAAGATGAAGACTTGGTAGCAACAATGGTGATGATCCTTCAAGCTTCTCCAACCTTTCTCTCCAAAATTTCCTTTTCTCCTCCAAAAATAACTTAGATCTGCTCTCTCTACCCGTCCCCCTCTTTTTCCATCATAATGTATATATAGATCTAGAGTTTGGGGGGCAATTTTGGAACAAAACAACATAAAAAATGTGTTTTCGGACGAAACTCGCCGGCGGCGACATTATTCTCGCCGCGGCGAGATTTCTGGAAAATTAAATTTTTAGGTTTTGGATTTTGGCCGGCAGCCAAAATAATGTGGCCGGCGGCGAGATGAATTTTGCCAAATTTTGTGCTCTCGGGAAGATTTTCACCGTGCTTTCTGTAGGATTTTCGCCGGCGGCGAGAATAATCTAGCCAGCGGCGGGATTTCCAAATCTTGAATCTTTATTTTCTTTTTATTTTCACTCAATCCCGATCATTGAACTTTGTCCCGAACTTCTCCAAAATCATGATTTTACCTGAAATTGCACTTTAAACACGAAATACCCGTGAAATGACATTTATGGATTAAATAATCAAATAAATGCAATTTTCACACAAATATCAACATTTAAATCATAACAAAAATACAATAATTTGACTCTTATCAGTATGTTAGATCTTTAATTTCACTGACAATCATTTACGCTTGTATGTGTATGATTTGATTGGATGTTAGGGGTATACGTGGTTCAGGTTATATTTGTACTTTGGACTTTAAACTGTTTTATTAGAGTGAAAGTGTGTTGCATTAGATCTATAATTTCACAAGCCTTGAGATACTCGGAGTTGAAGAAACCAGTTCTTCCTCCATTGGTGGTCACAGTAAACAACCTGCCTCGCATTATGAAAATCATCTCATCAACTGGGTCTCCCTCCCGAACAATGTAGCCATCCTCTGTATAAAGCACTGGCTTGAGAATGTTACACATTGCATCCAATAGTTGCTCATCCATTTTTTCGAACATTGGCACCTTAAATATATCAAAGTAGATAAGTATGAATCCAATATATAGTGATTATTCTAGATATAACACAAATTTTATTTGCAAATGATCATATCAATATCATTCTCTCCAACATCAACTATACAAATTAAAGATATAGCATTCTTAATACTTTCCACAGCATAAACTATACTCCATAACATGGACAATCATGTCCTTAAAGTTTTCATAATTAAAGGCAAGCCTTGTAGACACATGCAACAATGGAGATAGTTGACCAATTGACAATTTATGTAATATCAATGGAGCATAGAAACCATTTGACACATTTTATGGCTATATGAATATCAAGCAAAGAAATAAAAAGAAACAATGCTTGATTCATGCAAACTAGAACATAACTTGAATAATCATATAGCTCCATAAAGTACTTTCTGAGCACAGGAGGAGAACACACTCTCATGAGCATAGCAAAGCAAAGATGGCGTTTTATTTCTCTTCTAAGGTCTTTAGGAAGGTTGCAGATTAAGTTTTCTTCATCAACACCTCTGGTTTCTTGTCATCTGTATTGTTCATACCGCCTAATACGATCCCTTAAATTCTCAGGGAGCAACCAATGGGACATCCACTGTTCTGCATCTTTCCTTTTCACTCTCATCTCTTCCAATCTTGTGGTAGTTGACTGCAAATATGTCTATTGAAAAAAGGGTTTATTTATCATCAAAACCTGGAACATTATAAACAATTAGATATTGAAACATATTTCAAAATGTTAATATATATCATATATGTTAACGTATATCATATTATGAGTTTTATGCACATCTAGTTTACTTGTACTTCTTATATAAAGGTACCATGTATATTTCTTAAGATATAGAATACAATACAATCATTCAGTATTTCTAACATATATACATTAACAGTCTCCCTCAAACTCAAGGTGGATGTGAGACCAGCTTGAAGTTGTCAACCAAATTACGAGTGCGTCTCTTACGAAGTTCTTGGGTGCAGATATATGTAAGTTGATCGTTGAAGGAGATGGGGAAAAGCTTGAGAGCACCATGAATAATATGAGAACGAATAAAATGATAATCAATCTCGATATGTTTAGTCCGTTCATGGAAGACATCATTGTGAGCAATATAAATGACACTTTGATTGTTACAATACTGAGGATATGTATGAATAAGTCTATATGCAACCTCTTCTTGGTCTTTCTATTGAAACAAACAAGGTTTGTCACATTCAACGTGCACTTTATGACCTTAAACAAGCTCCACGAGTGTGGTTTGCCAAATTTAGCTCCACCATATTTCGCTTGAGTTACACTGACAGTCCTTATGATTCTGCCTTATTTCTTCGTCGTAATGATAAAAGCATAATTTTGCTTCTCCTATATATGGATGATATGATTATAACTGGTGATGACCTCAGTGGCATTCAAGAACTTAAGGATTTTCTTAGTCAGTAGTTGAGATGAAAGACCTTGGACATCTCAACTATTTCTTGCGTCTTGAGATCACTCATTCCACAGATAGTCTTTATGTTACTCAAGTTAAGTATGCATCTGATCTTTTATCTCGAGTTGGATTCATTGACAGCAAGACTGTTGACACTCAGTCTTTATGTTACTCAAGTTAAGTATACATCTGATCTTTTATCTCGAGTTGGATTCATTAACAGCAAGACTGTTGACACTCCAGTTAAACTTAATATGTATTTGACACCCTCAGGGGGGAAACCATTGTCTAATCCCTCTCTTTACAGACGATTGGTTGGTAGCTTGGTTTATCTCACAGTTACTCATCCAGATATTTCTTATGTTGTTTATCAGGTGAGGCAGTATCTGTCTACTCCATGATCGACTCACTATGTTGCTGCTCTGTGCATTCTACGATACTTGATGGGCACTATCTTCCATGACTTTTTCTACTCAGCTCAGTCTCCTCTTGTACTCCATGCATTCTCTGATGCTGATTGGGTAGGAAATCCTACTGATCGTAGGTCTACTATAGGTTATTGTTTTCTCCTTGGTTCTTCTTTGATTTCTTATCTAAGTACTAAACAAACTTTTGTAGGCCGCTCCAGTACTGAAACAGAATATCATGCTCTTGCTACTACCACATCTGAACTCTTTTGGCTATGATGGTTTCTTAAGGATTTGGGTGTGTCTACATCCTCTTCTACTCCCATTTATTGTGACAATTAGATTCTCATTTATATTGCTCACAATGATGTCTTCCATGAATAGACTAAACACATCGAGATTGATTGTCACATTATTTGTTCTCATCTTATCCATGGGGCTTTCAAAATTTTCCCTATCACCTGCAACGATCAACTTGCAGATCTTCACCAAGGCACTTCTTAAGGGATGCACTCATAATTTGGTTGACAACCTAAAGCTAGTCTCACATCCACCTTGAGTTTAAGAAGGACTGTTAATGTATATCATGTTATGAGCTTTAGGTATATCTAGTTTACTTGTATCTCTTACATAAAGGCACCATGTATATTCCTTAAGATATAGAATACAATAAAATCATTCAATATTTATAACACAAAACATTAGCTTCATACATATGTACCTGCATATTTCTGATAGAAATGAAAACTGGATTGTATATCATGTTATGAGCTTTAGGTATATCTAGTTTACTTGTATCTCTTATATAAAAACACCATGTATATTCCTTAAGATATAGAATATAATACAATCATTCAATATTTATAACACAAAACATTAGCTTCATACATACGTACCTGCATATTTCCAATGAGAAATGAAAACTGGACCAAGCCAAAGATGGAAATAAATACCGTAACGCAAATTTCCCAAACATAGGTACTTGTTTCAAGGTTTTGGCCAAAAGAGCTGCAGAAGCAAAATAGCTTAACTTATAATATATTGGTTCACAAAATTAAGTGCACATATCTCAAACTTAAAAGTGATAAGAAAAGATTCTAAACAAAAAAATACATAAGGTTTATATGAATATTGTTGATATTAATGAATAAAACATATAATTAATATTTTAATTTAGAGGTGTGTCGTTTCTAACACAAAACATTAGCTTCATACATACATACTTGCATATTTCTGATGAGAAATGAAAACTGGACCAACCAAAGATGGAAATAAATACCGTAACGCAAATTTCCTAAACATAGGTACTTGTTTCAAGGTTTTGGCTAAGAGAGCTGTAGAAGCAAAATAGCTTAACTTATAATATACTGGTTCACAAAATTAAGTGCACATATCTCAAACTTAAAAGTGATAAGAAAAGATTCTAAACAAAAAAATACATAAAGTTTATATGAGTATTGTTGATATTAGTGAATAAAACATATAATTAATATTTTAATTTAGAGGTGTGTCGTGCAAGAATATTTTTAAACTGAATAAACTAACGAGCCTCAACAATCACATCTCAAGTATATCTCTGTTCTTGTGTACATTATATTTCATATTAGACACATAAGAATATTGTTTAAATAATGACTCAATCAATTGAGTTGATTGAGTAATAATTAGATCAATCAAACTTAATTAAAATTAATTGAATTAATTTTTAATGCAATTAGATCAATCGAAGCATTAACTCAATCGATCGACAACGAGTTCTATTTCCTGCAGTGAATTCCAAAAGCCATGTTTTATGGGGTTGAATTTTTCTAGTTTACATTTTTGGAGCCTCATTGGTCATCCCGAACAAAGCCATGTTTTGTGGGGTTGAATTTTTCTAGTCTACATTTTGCAGCCTCATTGGTCATCCCGAAATTTCCTGTATAAATTGAAATGTGAATGTCTCAAATTCGCTAGAGAACCCTGCAGTAAGGCTCTTCTTCCTATGTACAAAAACAAATTAATAAAAAATTAAGGTAAGCTTATGTTTATTTCTTTGTATGATGTAGGGGTACTCAGAGATCTTATTAGCGGTTCTGAAGGTGAGTTTCCTCTAGGGATGGGCACGGGGACGGATTTGAATATAACCATCCCTAAACCGAATTATAAAATCTGTCCCTGAAACCGCCCAAAAAGCGTTGCAATTCGGGGACAGTTTTTTTACCCGCGGTTAACAGTTCGGGACAGTTATTAAAAAAAACCGTTTTTCAAAATCCTATTCAATTGAACTCTTTTTAGCAATACAATCCAACTAAAACAAATTGTTGATATTCAGCAATCAGATATAAGTTAACCATATTTCAACATCTCCAAACAGAAATTCAGGTTTCAGAAACAATACTGAAATGAACGGCGACGGTTGGCTTTGTGAACGGCGATGCCTAGCGCTGTGAACGGCGATGGTTGGGGCTGTGAACGGTGATGGATGGCTCTGTAAACGGCGATGGCTGGCGCTATGAACGATGATGGTTGGGGCTGTGAACGGTGATGGCTGGCGCTGTGAACGGCGATGGCTTGCGCTATGAACGGCGATGGCTTGCGCTGTGAACGGTGATGGCTTGGGCTGTGAACGGCGATGGCTTGCACTATGAATGGCGATGGCTGGCGCTGTGAACAGCGATGGCTGGCATTGTGAATGGGGATGGCTAGCACTATAAGAGGCAATGAATGGCGCTGTGAAGTGTGAACGGACTGGTGACGACTGGCGAAGACGCAACGAATGGCAACTGCGGCTGGCAACGACGCGACGCTATTAGATGGAAGAAATATTAAGGATGGCCGGATGTGATCTGGCCTCTGAGCCTCTGAGAGATTAAGAAAAAAAGAGGCGTCGAGTGAGTGTTTCTGTGTTTGAGAATTGAGAGTTTGAGTGGGAATTAGGGTTTAGCATAAATAGGTTTATATATTAGGTTTAAAATAAATAAATTTTAATTAATTTCGGGTACGGACGGGTACGGTTTTGAGTATAACCATAACCGAATCATACCCGCTCCTTTATATTCGGTTTTTACCCGAAACCGAACCCGTCTCCGAAATTACATGGTTAAAAACCGAACCACTGGTTCGGTTAACCGCGGATAACCGAACTCGTGATTTTTTTGCCCATCCATAGTTTCCTCTACATTCTTAAAAAAACATTTCGCATATAAAATAAATAAATTCTTTCTAAATTCAGGAATGGAAGCATTTAGTACATCTTTACATGCAGTGTAATGGTGCTTGTCCTTTCAATGTGTCATATAATACCTTAATTTAAATGTTAATATTTCTTTTGTTTAAATTAAAAATTAAATTTCAAATTTTAACGATATACTTAGCATGTGATTGAGATAAAATATAGGATAATTTAATATTTTGAGATTATTTATTTATTTTATTCCCTCATATTCTTAGATCAATCTTTTTTTTGTTTATTTCCCTTTCTACTTTTTACCCACCATACAATTATATTTCTCTCTTTATTTTCTAAAATATTTCAAAAAATAATTTGTTTTTAAAAACTATTTCATAAAAACTAAAACCTTATTTAATTTATAATTTATAATTAAATAAGTAATTATGTGATTTATGATTCTTTTGTAAAAATAATCACCTTTATTTATTGATTTTTAAGGAAAAAAATCATATATCAATTACAAGTTATTTGATAATGTTTTATGATTTTTGAAAACTTAAAAAATAAATAAATTTTTTTTGTTATTATTTTCAAATTTTATATTTTTAATCATTTTCTCCGAATACTTATAAATACAAAAATCATAAAACTTGATTTACTCTCTAAAACATATTTTGTGAAAATAAAAAAATCAAAAATAATATATCTAATTTAATTTTTTAAAAAAGATTTATGAATAATCTCATATTTTGGTAGTGGTTTCTTAAAAAAATAAAAATAAAAATCATAAACTGTTACCAAATATATTTGGTTGAAAAATTACTTGAAAAAAATCAAAAATTTAAAATCAAAATCTTTATAAAATAAATCCTAAGTAAACATGGAAAAAGAATAATCAAAATAGTGAATTATAAGTACTTTCATTGTACTCTTATTCTTATTTTGATATCTTTTTATACATATTCTTAATTAAAACATATCAAATATTCTTATTTAAATTAATACTATTCATTTTAATTAAACTTAAATATTTAGATACCAATATACTATTAAATCATACAAATAAAATAAATAATTTTATTTTAGATATATTTCTAAAGTTTTTTTTGGGATAAATAGTAACAATGATTTAACTAATTATGATTCATGTATATAAAAATTTATTAATTTTTTAGTGAGACATTAAAAATTTAATAGCTATTAAAAAATATATTAGATAATGTATTTGAAGGCTAAAACTTCTAACATTTTTAAAATTCAAATACACTAACTAATACCTTTTTAAAAAATTATTGGGTTTGTAGTACTCCATCTAAATTTGAACGACCGATACTACAATTTATCATAATCAATGAACCAATGTCATTATTTTTTTACTTTTATTTAAAGTTCATAACTAAACATAAGGATGAAGGATATCAGAAGTACATTAACTATGATAAAAGTATAGAAAAAATCATTAATTTTTCGGGGTACTAAAAATTTATTAATTATAAAAATGTATATCGAAAGTTTAAAAATAAAAAATATTACAAATAAAGTATGTAAATACACCTATGTATATTTTTTGATTTTTTACGTGTTTCTAAAATAATTGATATATGCATAAACTTATCAAAATTTATATTTTTTGATTTACAATTAATTTAAGTAATATACAACAATTCAAGAATATATATATATATATATATATATATATATATATATATATATATTCACGACATTTATTTTTAAAATTTTAAATTTATGACATATTTTTTATTTATTAATAAACTTATAATAACTAAAACAAATAAATATTTATATATTTTTATTATAATTTGTTGGTGTGTGCTGTAACAGTGGCACACACCAAATGCTCAATGGAGTAAAACATGGAGCAGACAATAATATTAGTGGAGCCATAAAACATGGATGTGCAGGAATTATGGTTATTGTTTAATTTCTGTTTTCCTTATATACATATATCTTAAACTCTTGTAAAAACAGAACAGAAATAATAATGAAATATACATGTTAATTATCAGAGAAATACAATATTTCTCATAATTAATATACTTCAATCAAGTTTTATCCCTTAACATGATATGATTTACCATTAAAGTTTAAAGTTTTCTTTAAGGAAAATTACCCGTTAAAACTAATTTAATTGTGTATGGATAAACTTGCTAACATTCATACAATTTTCCAACGTGGTTTGCAAGAGATATTAGTATTTGAGGTTTGGCTTACTAACGTTAGAATCTTAATTTCTGTTTCCTTTTTTTTATTTGGCATATTCGTTGGGTTTTACATGTATTCCTTTATTTTGGTGGTCTCTTAATGCCCGTTTATCTAAATGCAGTCTTCAACATACGGGATAGTGCTTGTCCCTCACGGCATTGTGCAGCTGACTGAGAAAGATGAATGTGCCTATCAGGAAATGATAGCTCATCTTCTTTTCTGCTCAATTCCCTCCCCTAAAACTGTAATTTCAAACACCTCACATCACTAATAGAGGCCCAATCCTCTTCCAGGGCACCATTTCTTTTGTTTTGTTTTTAGATATCCCTAAGATCTTGTATTTATGTACCTGTTACCAATATGATCCATGCGTTTCTCTATTAATAAGTCTTTTGATGTAGCAACTTTCTGCCGTGGTTTCTTTCCTTTTGCTATAGGTATCAAGGAAGTCTTTCCAGATTTGGCTATTGGATTTGACGATCCCCGTGTTCATCTTCGTATTGGTGATGGTATGGTTAATAGGAATTGTTAGCTCTCTATCTTGGCTTTAAAATTTGTGTTTCCCATGACTGGTTGTTGCTAGCTAATTCCATTACATTAACTCGATCGATCGACAAAGAGTTCTATTTCCTGCAGTGAATTCCACAAAGCCATGTTTTGTGGGGTTGAATTTTTCTAGTCTACATTTTTGGAGCCTCATTGGTCATCCCGAAATTTCCTGTATAATTTGAAATGTGAACGTTTCAAATTTGCTACAGGACCTTGTAGTAAGGCTCTTCTTACTATGTAAAAAAACAAATAAAATAAAATTAAGGTACTGCAATTAAGCTTATATATTTAATTCTGATACGAAACCGTCCTGTTCATACTCACCAGAAGATCATCGCGTGCGAAGGAGAAAGAATCATCGCACACGAAGGAGAGAGGCAGAAGAAAGCTCATGAATTCGGTTAGAAAAACAGAAATGGGACCTCCGAATAAATTAGGGATTTCTATTATGAATGTCAGAAAATTTGTTATGAATGTCAGAAAATTTGTTAGGATTTGTTCAATTCTAAGGCTATATATAAAGCCTCTTAGAAATAAAAAAAGGCAGTGAGAATTTTACATAAATCCAACGTCTCATCTGCTCTTCTTTTGTTTATCTTTTTTTGTGCAAGTTTACTGTAACAGTGGTATCAGAGCCATTCGACCATGGATACTCGGGGAAAATCTAATGTAGAATTTCGCACTGAGGTTATGGAAACCCTCGGTATTGTGCTCTCTCAGTTACAGGCAATTCGAGTAACTCAGAACCCCCTAGAGGTTAACCTCTTCGGACGAGAAGGAATGCTGCGACCTCACCCCCACACTTTGCGATCAGCCACAAACATCTCCCACCCTAACCTGAAACTTTCATTTCCCAGATTCTCTGGTGAAGAACCAACTGGATTGATCTATAGAGTTGAACAATATTTTGAGTTCACTAATGTTAGCCCAAATCAACAGGTCTAACTCGCATCCTTCCATCTGGAAGGTATTACGTTGCAGTGGCATCGTTGGCTGACCAAGTTTCAAGGACCTCTCACTTAGGAGGAATTCACCAATGCGATTTAGCTCAGATTTGGACCAATAGATTACGAAAATCCCTCAGAAGTTCTAACTCACCTAAGGCATACCACCAATGTAGAAACATACCAAGAAGCATTTGAAAGATTATCACACAGAGTGGATGGACTACCAGAAGCATTCCTAATAGGATGCTTTATAGCTAGATTAAAAGATGAAGTTTGCATCGATGTTAAGATCAAATAGCCTAAAACCTTGGCTGAGGCCATTGGAGTAGCAAGGCTCATTGAAGAAAGAAATCAGTTACAAAGGAAATCTTGTCAGAATCCATATTACCAATCTTACACAAGCAATCCCAAGACAACAAACCAACCGCATGCTGGTGTGTTGGGACCCCTACCTCTACAACGACCCAACTCCCTCCAACCAATGACTTTTAAAAAAATCACAAATCAGGAGGCACGAGAACAAAGAGATAAGGGCTTGTGCTACTACTGTGATGAGAAGTTTATAGCAGGTCACCGTTGCGCGTAATAGGTATGCCAGAACACCCTATCGTAACTCCAGAAGAAGAACACCCTGAACAAGAACCTCAGGAGTTGGTGCCAGATATCTCATTTCATGCAATAATAGGTACTAATCATCCTCAAACACTTAGAGTTATGGAAAACCTCATAAATAAGAAAGTACTAGTTCTGATAGATGGGGACAGTACACATAACTTCATTGATCAAACCTTGGTTTCCCAGCTTGGTTTCCCTATCACTAAGAATCAGAAATTGGAGGTTATGATAGCAAATCGTGAAAAAATTGAGTGCAAAGGACAATACAGGGGCCTTACTCTTTCAATTCAAAGGTATACGGTCTCAACAGATTATTTTGTGCTACCGGTAGCTGCATGCCAGCTAGTGCTTGGGGTTCAGTAGCTTGAAACCCTAGGGCCAATAGAAATGGATTATAAAAGACTCACCTTCAGCTTTAAAACAGGAGGAGTCACTCATACATTCCAAGGCTTACAAAGAACTAATAGTGCAACCTGAAGCCAGGAGCAGGGCCAGTTAATGTCAGACCCTATCGCTACCCTGATGAACGAAAACCGGCATCGCCGATTCCCGCAAATACTTTGGTTTTAATATTTATAAAACTCTCGCAAGTGCACGAATCATTTCGTAGAAAATGATAAGTATACTCCCAAGGTCGATCTAAGGAAGGAATGTATGTGGTTTTTAACTTATTATTCAATCTTTTAAAAACGAAATTAAATCCTAAACATCCTGTCACGATAGTTTGGTTTTTGTGTTCCTAATCTAATAACATAAAATAAAACATATATACAGATTAATTAAATATAATCTAAAATCATAAGAATAAACATAGATACAAATTCAATAAATAATTATCTAGAAATAAACATATATACGGATTCAATAAATGTTCATGCAAATTTTTATCATTTATATTAGCGGAGTATTTATGGATATAATAACTAAATTAATTATGCTTGCTCATATTAACTAGGTTATTAAAGATATAAATTGACATTTTATTGATTCTCTCTTTTTTATATAAATACCACCTTTGGTGGGGTTAGATATTCTTTGTTAACTAAACAAATCAATTAACACCTATGGGTGGGGTTGATAACTAATATGCTTAATTAAATTAATTCCTTTTTCTAAGAGATTGAAAATGAACCATTTAAATGCCACCTTTGGTGGGGTTAGACAGTTTAAACTTTATTCAAGGTGTCCAAATTAAACCTAAGAATTTAATTATCCGAGTACTAACTTTCAAGTTTTAAAACCACTATTGAAAACATGTTGTCAATACATTTTCACATAATAATTCTTATAAAAACTTTTGAAATAGAGTTTCACTCTAACTACCGGGCGATTGTACCAACAAATAAAAGAGCACTACTCTAAATTAGACCGGATAACTAAACCTTAAAATCTAATTTTCAGTTTTAAGTTTGTAATGAAAAATAATATATTTCTCTCTAACATTCTTAATATAAAATCTTGAATAAAAACAAAATCAATTCATTTTAGAAATTTTCACCTATTTAATATTTCGCAAGCATAACAACGTCGTTATTACATCATATTTACTAAACAGCTAGCATAGTTAAATTTAACCACAGACAAGTTGAATATAACATGTAAGAATAAAGCATAAAAATAACTGTAAAGAAAATAAAATCCTTACAGAACTTCGACGCTATTCCCGTAGCTAGAAAACCTCCGAGCGGAATTTGCACTTCCATATATTGAATCAAAAATCTAAATTATTACAAAAACATTACAAGTTCCTCTCAAAAAGAGAAGAACACTAAACCTAAGAGAATTGAACTAAAAACTAAGAGAAAAACTAAGAAAAGCTTAGAAACTAAGAAAGAAACTAAGGAAAACTAAAAACTAAGAAATGAGAGAAAGAAAGAAGAGAGAAGTGAGTTTTGAAGGTGTGATTTGAAGTGAATGGAAGGGGGGTATTTATAGGTGAGGATGGAGAGAAAAAATGAGTAAAAAAATGTTAAAAAAATATTAAAAAATGTAAAAACGCGTATTGGACTTGCTGATGTCATCAATGACGTCAGCATGACGTCACAGGGGCGGCTGCACGTGAAAAATGGGGCGAAAATGCGTTGGGCGCGCGGATGGGCGGCTGTTGGGCGCTGCGCGCGCGCGCTGGGGCTGTCGCTGCGCGCAGCTCGGCGCGCGTGAACAATGCCAGCGCGCGCGGGCGCGCGCGGAATGGGGCGCGGCTGGGCGCTGGGGCACGCGCGGCTGGGCGCTGGGCTGCGCGCACGGCCGGGCTGCGACGCGCGATTTCCGTCTTTTTGACATTTTTGACCTTTTCGACCCATTTCGTCCAATTTTTCCACGTTTGTTGACCTTTTCTCACTTATTTATTGATATATTTGTGATGTATTGCTTCAAATATTCCTCTTTGAGTCTTTACATTGCGTTTTTAAGCCAAAATACCTGAAAAACAATAAAAATACCCGTGATTCCGAAAAAGACAAATTTATATAAATATATGATAAAACATATAAATATATGTATTTTTAATCAATTAAGGTACATAAAATCATGGTTATTTTAGTGCTTTTTTGAGCACTCATCACAACCCCCAACCAGCTTCTTGCTAGTCTCTTAGCAAGAGAAGCGATAAAAGCTAAAAATTAAACTATCCTAAATCACTTTCGTGGATTGAAACGGTTGCATTTAGCCTATGCAACAAGCCGTTAAACCCCTAGGTTGCCCTAGTGGACGAGTTTGAGTCTCGTGAGGGTTTTCAGTAATGATACCCACAAACATTGAACTAAATGTAAAGATAAAAACAATCAAATCAAAAATTAAAATTACAACACAATCAAAAATTAATTTAAGAGTAAAAGAACACAACATATCACAAAAAATATCTCATACTTTTTAATCTCCTTTAAGATCATAATTAAAATCTCAAGCATAAGTTATTTTAATCTCTTTAAACAATCATGATTTTATTACAATAATTAGTCGAAAATCATTTTCATATTTCATTTCAAAAATGTATCAATTTAATTTTACCCAATTTCAGTGTCATGAATCAGTATTCGCTTCGACTCTATTCCTCACAAGTCAATACTCTCAAAGCACTGAATCCTATGGGTTCAAACACTCATACTAATTTATATGCGAAAGAGTTGATGTATAGAAATGAACTAATATGTTCGAATATGTATAAAGAATAAAGGCTCAAAGTGTTATTTTAACATTGATCTCATGAAAGGAATCGAATGTATAAATTATAAAGATATCATATACAAAAATTATTTTCATGCATAAATCAAACTCATTAAGAAAGAATTTCAAGATATATGCTTTAACAAATGAAGAAATTGCAATGACTTTTTAGGGAATTACTTCCTATATCTTTCTTTTGTAATTAGCCTTTACTCACAACTTTGTAGGCAATGTGGGTCATAGTATGTAGATGATACTATTTTTTTTTTATCTCTCTATTTTTTTTTTTTTTTTTTTTTTTTTTAGAGAGTCAACCCATGTACAGATTGTACATTTTTTTGGATTTTGGTGAGTGGTTAATTTTTTTGGCTTTTCTGTTTGATCTTGGTTTAAGTAACCCCAGATATGTCTTTTTGTTTTTGTAACAGTCATGCATAAATGAGATATAAGCATATACTATCAATTTTTACTCAAATAATTTAATCTAAGCAAAAATAATAATAAAAAATATATGATACTCTATTAAGATGAGAAAAAAAATTCATACATTCAATGCGAATACCTATAGAGATCATCTAAACTTTTTGAATAAATAAGAAATGTGTTTGGAGTAGAAAAAATATATATTTCACTCTGAATAAAAGAAATTAGGCTCAAATTATATCTCACAAGGGTAGTCTCCACTAAAAAAAATTCATAAACACCGATTTTGGGTTTAATATAATTTCCACATTTTATCAAGAAATACTAGTTATGACAAAAACTAACTAATTATCAAAAATAATTACAAAATATTTCATGATATGTTTTCAAAAATTAATCTAACAGTACCAAAGACTTTAACTATTTACTTAAATTTGATTTAAAGATATGATACATTTTTGTGATAAATTTTTTTTTTTTTTTTTTATATATATAGCATGGTAACTTTTCACCACCCCCAACCTAGAACTTACATTGTCCTCAATGTAACAACTGCAAATTAAAGATAAAGAGAAAAGAGGAGAAAGATTACCTATTTCTTGAGAATGTGTAAGTAGTAATGAAGAAATGCAGGTGCATCCATCATATTCATCATTAAAGTGTATACAGACAGATCGCTGTGAACTTCTAACATCTCAACAAATATTTTAGTTTTAACAATTTTAAAAATTATTCACATACAAGTAAACTAAAAATAAACAATAAAATTAAGTAAATAAAACAAATAACAAAAAATTACCTAACATGATGGGTTGCCTCCCATCCAGCGCTTAGTTTAACGTCTTAGCAAGATGTATCTTTTTGGTGCTAAGGGTTACTCAGCCAAATGCAATCCATTTCAGCAATGTTGTTTGGTTCTTCCACATAAGGCTTGACACGATGGCCATTAACTTTGAACGTTTTTTGTGTCTTGGAGTCCAATAGTTCTACTACTCCATGTTCAGATACCTGAACTATTTTGAATGGTCCATCCCATCTTGATCTTAGCTTTCCTGGAAACAATCTCAAACGAGAGTTAAATAAAAGAACTTTCATTCCAGGGTGAAGAGTCTTAGGAACTAGCCTCTTGTCATGATAGCGCTTAGTACGCTCCTTGTATAATTTGGCATTCTCATAGGCTTCATTCCTAATTTCTTCCAACTCATGAAGCTGGAGTACTCGTTTTTCACCTGCTTTATCTAAATCCATGTTTAGCTCTTTAATTGCCCAATAAGCCTTGTGTTCAAGTTCAACTGGAAGGTGGCACGCTTTCCCAAAGATTAACCGGTAAGGGCTCATCCCAATAGGTGTTTTGTAAGCGGTGCGGTATGCCCATAAGGCATCATTTAACTTAAATGCCCAATCCTTCCTTGAAGGACGCACAGTGCGTTCCAGTATTCCCTTGATTTGCCTATTACTTACTTCCACTAATCCGGAAGTTTGAGGATGATATGGAGTAGCTACCTTATGTGTGATGTTGTACTTGTTTAGTACTCCATCAAAGAGTTTGTTACAAAAATGGCTACCTCCATCACTTATTATAGCTCTAGGCGTTCCGAACCTACTGAATATGAAATCTTTCAAGAATTTCACAACAACATTAGCATCATTGGTTTTGGTGGGGATAGCTTCTACCCACTTGGACACATAATCCACAGCAACCAAAATGTATTGAAAACCATTAGATGGGGGAAAAGGACCCATAAAGTCAATCCCCCATACGTCAAAGAGTTCAACAACTAAATTAGATGTCAAAGGCATTTCATCTCTTTTGCTTATGTTTCCTGTTCTTTGACATCTATCACATTGTGCACAAAACATATGAGCATCTTTAAAAAGAGTGGGCCAAAAGAATCCAGACTGTAATATCTTACGGGCTGTCTTTTCTCCTCCAAAATGACCCCCACAATGAAGTTCATGACAAAAAGTCAGAATGCTCTTATGTTCTTCTTCAGGTACACATCTCCGGATGACTTGATCTTGACCAATCTTGTATAAATAAGGGTCATCCCAGAAATAGTCCTTAATAGTTTTAAAAAACCTTTTCTTCTCCTGATATGAAGTGTTAGGTCGCAAAACACCAGTGGCAAGATAGTTTACAATATCAGCGTACCATGGGTTCGGACCTATGAAAAATAACTTTTCATCAGGAAAGGTTTCAACTATATTGTCATTACTCTCATCTTTAAGAGAATTAAAGTCAGAAATCAACCTAGACAAATGGTCAGCTACTAAGTTTTCACTACCTTTCTTATCCTTGATTTCTAGGTCAAATTCTTGTAAGAGTAAGACCCACCTGATTAATCTTGGCTTGGCATTTGGTTTACTTAATAGGTATCTTAAAGCAGCATGATCAGAATGCACAATCACTTTAGATCCTACTAAATAAGACCGAAATTTGTCTAAAGAGAATACTATAGCCAAGAATTCCTTTTCAGTGGTGGTGTAATTCATCTGGGCATCATTGAGTGTTTTGCTAGCATAGTAGATGACATGTAAACGCTTATCCACTCTTTGTCCCAGGACTGCTCCTATTGCATAATCAGAAGCGTCACACATTATTTCAAAGGGTAAAGACCAGTTTGGTGCCATAATAACAGGGGTAGATGTGAGTTTATCTTTCAAGGTATTAAAGGAAGTAAGGCAGTCATTGTTGAAATCAAAATCAGCATCTTTGGATAGCAAGTTACATAAGGGACGACTTATTTTAGAGAAATCTTTAATAAATCGTCTGTAGAATCCTGCATGTCCCAAGAAGCTTCTTATCCACTTCACAGATGTAGGGGGAGGTAGTTTGGATATCAATTCAACTTTTGCCTTATCAACTTCAATACCCTTGTTTGAAATTATATGTCCTAAAACTATCCCTTGTTGAACCATAAAATGACTTTTCTCCCAACTAAGGGTTAGATTGCATTCAATGCATCTTTCTAAAACCAAAGTCAATTTATGTAAGCAATCATCAAATGAGTTCCCAAAGACAGAGAAATCGTCCATGAAAATCTCAATGAATTTTTCCACCATGTCCGAGAAAATAGATATCATGCATCTTTGGAACGTGGCAGGGGCATTGCATAACCCAAATGGCATTCTGCGAAAAGCAAATGTCCCAAAAGGACATGTAAATGTGGTCTTTTCCTGATCTTCTGGTGCTATGGGTACTTGATAATATCCAGACAGTCCATCCAAAAAACAGTAAAATTCGTGCCCAGCTAATCTTTCCAACATTTGATCAATGAATGGAAGAGGAAAGTGATCCTTTTTCGTATATAAATTTAGTTTCCTAAAATCTATACACATTCTCCATCCAGTGATTATTCTAGTGGGCACTAATTCACTTTTGTCATTCTTAACAACTGTTATCCCAGATTTCTTTGGTACCACATGCACTGGACTAACCCACTTACTATCTGCAATAGGGTAGATAATCCCTTCTTCTAATAATTTAAGAATTTCCTTTTTAACTACCTCTTGCATGTTTGGGTTTAGTCTTCTTTGGGCCTCTCGTACAGGTTTAGCACCATCCTCCAAGTTGATCTTGTGCATACACATTGTTGGACTAATGCCTCTTATATCACCTATACTCCAACCTATAGATTTCTTAAACTGTTTAAGCACTTTGATGAGTTCTTTTTCTTGTGGTTTGGTCAAGGTTGAAGAAATTATCACTGGATAAGTTTCTCCCTCTCCCAAAAACACATATTTTAAGTGCTCAGGTAAGACTTTGAGTTCAAGTTCAGGTGGATTGGCCTCTTTAATAGATGAATAACTGGGTAGATTTAAAAGCGTACTAGATTTTGTCATCACTTCATTATTGTCTAGTTGTTCAAGGTACCCCTTAATTTCTTCATCTAAATCTTCTTCAACCTTTTCAAGTGTAAGAACGGTTTCAAGCTTGTCTTCTATTCTGGTTCGGAAAAAGGTGTTTTGGACAAGATTATCCAAAGGATCAACATCGAATATTTCTTCGATGGCAGAAATAGAAGGGAAAGGTGAAGAATCAAAAACTTTAAAATGAACAGTCTCTCCTAAGACTGTCATTGTCAAATTTCCATCTTGGACATCAATAATAGTCTTAGTAGTTGCCATAAATGGTCTACCAAGCAATATTGTGTGCTCTCTGTCCAATGCTGGATTTTCTTGCATATCCAGAACCACAAAGTCAACAGGTATTATCAGTTTGTCTACCTGTACCAAAACATCCTCAACTATTCCCTCTGGATATTTAAGTGATCTATCTGCAAGTTGAAGGGACATAGTTGTGGGTTTTAAATCCCCTAGATTGAGTTGTAAGAATATAGAGTAGGGCATCAAATTTATACTAGCACCTAAATCAAGCATTGCTTTAGCAACCTTCTTATCCCCCATAGTTATGTTTATAATAAAACTTCCAGGGTCTTTCAACTTAGGGGGTAGTTTATGCTGAAGTACAGCGCTAGAAATTTCTGATACTACTACTCGTTCATTCAGTTCATACCTCCTTTTCTTAGTGTTCAACTCTTTGAAAAACTTGGCATATGAGGGCACATTCATGATCACTTCTAATAATGGTAAATTGATATTTACTTTAGAGAGCATATTAAAAAGATCATTGAATTGCTTATCTTGTTTGGATTCTTTTAACCGGTGGGGAAAAGGTACTTGCATCTGGTGTGGTTCTGTTGTCTTTCGAATTTTGGGGGTGTCAGATGACCCCCCAATGATTTTTTCAGAAGGCTTGTTAAGTTTAACACTTGTTTCTCCTTTTTGCGAGATTAGAATATCGCCTTCTTTGTTACCTGAACTACAAGGTAGATTGTTAGAGAATTCAGGTAAACTGGTATTGACTACCTTACCACTTCGAAGGGTACTAACATCCTTTGCTTGTTCTGGTTGACTGGGCAACTTTCCTGGTTCTTTCTTTTGCATTTGTTCAGCCAGTTGCCCAACTTTAGATTCAATTCTTTTAACCGAAGCCTCCATGGTGTTCAACCTTTGATTAGTCATTAATTGGTTGTCACGACTAACTTGAATAAAAGCATTCAAGCTATCTTCTAAGGTTGGCTTAAAAGATTGGCTTGGTGGGTAAGGGTGGTTGTTATCCGACCTTAGTGTTGGATATTGGGTGTAGGCTGGGTGATTATAGGTGTTTGGATGATACCTTTGAAAAGATTGGACTTCCTCTATGGCATCGACACTAGAATCACAAGTATTTGAACAATTATGAGTACCATGCCCAATTGAACAACACACTTCACATACCTCTTGATTTGAAATTTGGTGGGAAGTGAGGAATTTCACTTGTTTAGTCAATTCAGCAAGTTGCAAGATTATCTCATTATCAGAGCTGACTTCATTGACCTTTGCTTTCCTTCTACCACCTCTTTGTTGGGAATTAGAACCCAATAGCTCATAGAGATTATAGGTTTCCTCTGCGGTCTTTTCTCCTACAGCACCTCCAGCAGCATTATCAACCATGTATTGACTTTGTAGTGTCAATCCATCATAAAAGAATTGGTTTTGTACCTGTAATGGAAAGCTATGATTTTGACATTGAATGAAAAGGAGTTTGAATCGTTCCCAAGCTTCATGAAAGGGCTCTTCATACATTTGAGAAAATGTTGCTATCTTTGTTCTTAGATCAACAGTCTTTTGATGGGAATAGAACCTACCCATAAAAATTTCATAGACTGCCTCCCAAGTTTTAAGAGAACCTGACTGTAGAGTAATGAACCATGACCAAGCTTTATCTTTGAGAGTGTAAGGAAAACACCTCATCCTAAGTTGATCTTCATTAATTGCATGTAGTGGAAAGGTTTGGACAATAGCATAGAATTCTCGAATGAAATGCAAAGGGTCTTCATTAGGGATACCGTAAAAGGAAGGCAATAAAGAATAATGAATCTTTTTCAATTCATAATTCCTTGCAGCCTCTTGTAATTGGATACCGGAAGGTACATTGCCAATGATTGGCATTGTATATTCTTTCATCTTTTTCCGCCTATCTTCAGCATCTCCCATGGTTGTTTGTAGTTGAAAATGATCCTCCTCCTATTGTGTATCAACATTTTGCTTTTAGTAGATATCTCTAAGAAATATTTATAACTTGATAAAACGTAAAAGCAAAAAGTGCAAGGAACCTAAATTTTTTTTTTTTTTTTTTTTTATTTAAGCGAATGGACAGAATTTTTGAAACAAACGAATTTTATTTCATTTGAATTTTTATTACACACAAACTAAAACAAAGGAAAATACAATAATGGGTGACCTCCCATAAAGGACTAAAATTTATCGTCTTCTAGTAAGACGTTGCTTGGAGATTGCAGAATGAAAAACTCAATGTCTCCTCTTCATTGAATTCATTTAAGTTTCAAATTAGTCTTTGCCTTTTTGCAAATGTTCAACTAACTGTTCAACTTGAACTTCCACCTTTTTGATAGAAGCTTCCACAGAGTCCAACCGTTGATTGGTTTTAGATTGATTATCCCTACAGACTTGAATAAAAGAATTCAAGTTGTCCTCCAGGGTTGGTTTATTGGGAATGCTTCTTTGAATAGGTGGGTGGAATTGCTGACCTGCCTGGTTTGAGCCTTGAGTGAAAGGAGGGTTGTTTTGCCTCCAAGAGAAATTTGGATGACTTCTCCACCTAGGATTATAGGTATTTGAGTTGGGATCAAACCTTGGTCTCTGTTGATATGCTCCCAACACATTGACCTGTTCAGGTCCAGTTGTTTCTCCTTGATATGGACAGGCTTCAGTACCATGTCCCATGTTGTTATACAAACCATATTGATCATTATTGGTGTTGGTTTGTGTAGCGAGAAGGGCAACTTGCTTAGTCAGTTGAACAAGTTGTTGTTGAACTTCATTACTGGAGTCGATTTCATGAACTCCAGCTTTTCTCACTCGGGAGCTTTTCTGTTGGGAATTAGCACCCAACATCTCAAAGAGGTTATACGTCTCTGAGGCAGTTTTTTCTCCTATTGCTCCTCCTGCAGCGTTGTCGACAATGAACTGACATTGTTGTGTAAGTCCATCGTAAAAGAATTGGTTCTGCAACTGCAGGGGAAAGCTATGATGGGGACACTGAGTGAGAAACATCTTGAACCTATCCCACGCTTCATGGAATGGTTCTCCATCCATCTGAGAGAAAGTAGCAATCTTTCCTCTCAACTCTGATGTTTTTTGATGGGAATAGAATTTTCCCATGAATTTATTGTAAATGTTACCCCATGTCATCAGAGAACCTGGGGGAAGTGACATCAACCAAGCTTTGGCCTTATCCTTTAGAGTGTAGGGAAAACATCTCATCCTAAGTTGATCCTCGTTTAGAATACCGAGGGGGAATGTTTGGACCGTAGCATAGAAATCTCTCATAAAGGAAAGAGAATCTTCATTAGGTAATCCATAAAAGGAAGGAAGCATAGAAAAATGAATATTTTTAAGGTCATAATTCCGAGCAGCCTCTCCCAACTGGATAGCGGCAGTTGCCGTGCCAATCACCGGTCTTGCAAACTCCTTCATCGTGGTTTCCCTCATAGGTTGGTTTTCCTCCATTTCTTTTGGTTCTAGTAAAGGATTAAGACTTGGTTCTATGTTTGGCTCAAAAACAGGTTGATGGGTAGAATCCAGTTTTGTTGACACTTGTTTAAATTTATGAAAATTATTTACATATGGTGTTAGGGGGTTTCCTAAGGATCTCCTACCACGCATAGACTATTGTAAACGTAAATTTAAAACTCCTGTCAACAAAATAAAAAAATTTAGAGAAAATTTAATACAAAGCACTTAAACAAAACTAGTTAAATACTAAAAAAAAGAATTTTTTTTTTTTTTGTTTTTTTTTTTGTTTTTTTTTTGTTTTTTTTTTTGTTTTTTTTTGTAACATAATTAGTATTAACCAAGAGTGCTCCCAGGAAAGAATGGTGGTGCAAACGGCTCCTTAAATACCATTCTCCTAGCCAGAGCAACGTTCCTAGGAAAGACTAGTGGCACAAAGGCTTCAAGAACTAGTCTCCTAGACAGAACTCCCTTAGATTTTTACTTTTCATGCTATTTAGTTAATTAGATATGAATTCAAGTAATTTTTTTTTTTTTTATGAACGGTAATTTTATTTTACTATTCACGCTATATTATTTCTTATTAACTTAAAATTTGAAATTTTAGTTTTTGAATTTTTTTTTTTTTTTTTTTTATGAACGGTAATTTTATTTTACTATTCACGCTATATTATTTCTTATTAACTTAAAATTTGAAATTTTAGTTTTTGAAATTTTTTTTTTTATTTTTTTTTATTTTTTTTTATTTTTTTTTATTTTTTACTATTCATGAACGGTAAAAATTTTTACTTCAAATTTCAAATTTCTAAATTATTTTACAATTAAAAAAAATTATTTTTTTTTTATTTTTTTATTTTTTTTTTATTTTTTTATTTTTATTTATTACGAATTTTGAAATTTGATTATTATTAAAATATCACAATTATTTACAGCACAAAAATGTTTTTTAAAATTTTGATAAATAATTTAAAAACCGTTATTCCTTCCCCGGCAACGGCGCCAAAAACTTGATGAACGAAAACCGGCATCGCCGATTCCCGCAAATACTTTGGTTTTAATATTTATAAAACTCTCGCAAGTGCACGAATCATTTCGTAGAAAATGATAAGTATACTCCCAAGGTCGATCTAAGGAAGGAATGTATGTGGTTTTTAACTTATTATTCAATCTTTTAAAAACGAAATTAAATCCTAAACATCCTGTCACGATAGTTTGGTTTTTGTGTTCCTAATCTAATAACATAAAATAAAACATATATACAGATTAATTAAATATAATCTAAAATCATAAGAATAAACATAGATACAAATTCAATAAATAATTATCTAGAAATAAACATATATACGGATTCAATAAATGTTCATGCAAATTTTTATCATTTATATTAGCGGAGTATTTATGGATATAATAACTAAATTAATTATGCTTGCTCATATTAACTAGGTTATTAAAGATATAAATTGACATTTTATTGATTCTCTCTTTTTTATATAAATACCACCTTTGGTGGGGTTAGATATTCTTTGTTAACTAAACAAATCAATTAACACCTATGGGTGGGGTTGATAACTAATATGCTTAATTAAATTAATTCCTTTTTCTAAGAGATTGAAAATGAACCATTTAAATGCCACCTTTGGTGGGGTTAGACAGTTTAAACTTTATTCAAGGTGTCCAAATTAAACCTAAGAATTTAATTATCCGAGTACTAACTTTCAAGTTTTAAAACCACTATTGAAAACATGTTGTCAATACATTTTCACATAATAATTCTTATAAAAACTTTTGAAATAGAGTTTCACTCTAACTACCGGGCGATTGTACCAACAAATAAAAGAGCACTACTCTAAATTAGACCGGATAACTAAACCTTAAAATCTAATTTTCAGTTTTAAGTTTGTAATGAAAAATAATATATTTCTCTCTAACATTCTTAATATAAAATCTTGAATAAAAACAAAATCAATTCATTTTAGAAATTTTCACCTATTTAATATTTCGCAAGCATAACAACGTCGTTATTACATCATATTTACTAAACAGCTAGCATAGTTAAATTTAACCACAGACAAGTTGAATATAACATGTAAGAATAAAGCATAAAAATAACTGTAAAGAAAATAAAATCCTTACAGAACTTCGACGCTATTCCCGTAGCTAGAAAACCTCCGAGCGGAATTTGCACTTCCATATATTGAATCAAAAATCTAAATTATTACAAAAACATTACAAGTTCCTCTCAAAAAGAGAAGAACACTAAACCTAAGAGAATTGAACTAAAAACTAAGAGAAAAACTAAGAAAAGCTTAGAAACTAAGAAAGAAACTAAGGAAAACTAAAAACTAAGAAATGAGAGAAAGAAAGAAGAGAGAAGTGAGTTTTGAAGGTGTGATTTGAAGTGAATGGAAGGGGGGTATTTATAGGTGAGGATGGAGAGAAACAATGAGTAAAAAAATGTTAAAAAAATATTAAAAAATGTAAAAACGCGTATTGGACTTGCTGATGTCATCAATGACGTCAGCATGACGTCACAGGGGCGGCTGCACGTGAAAAATGGGGCGAAAACGCGTTGGGCGCGCGGATGGGCGGCTGCTGGGCGCTGCGCGCGCGCGCTGGGGCTGTCGCTGCGCGCAGCTCGGCGCGCGTGAACAGTGCCAGCGCGCGCGGAATGGGGCGCGGCTGGGCGCTGGGGCGCTGGGCTGCGCGCACGGCCGGGCTGCGACGCGCGATTTCCGTCTTTTTGACATTTTTGACCTTTTCGACCCATTTCGTCCGATTTTTCCACGTTTGTTGACCTTTTCTCACTTATTTATTGATATATTTGTGATGTATTGCTTCAAATATTCCTCTTTGAGTCTTTACATTGCGTTTTTAAGCCAAAATACCTGAAAAACAATAAAAATACCCGTGATTCCGAAAAAGACAAATTTATATAAATATATGATAAAACATATAAATATATGTATTTTTAATCAATTAAGGTACATAAAATCATGGTTATTTTAGTGCTTTTTTGAGCACTCATCATACCCCTATTATCAAAAGACAGAGATTGAGAAGATGGTGAAGGAACTCCTTCATTCTAGGTTAATCAGGCACAACAACAGCCCATTTTCTTCACCAATGTTGTTAGTAAAAAAACTGACGGTAGTTGAAGATTCTGTGTAGACTATCGAGCTTTGAATGATTGCATAGTTAAGAAAAATTACCCCATCCCAGTGATCGACGAACTGTTGGATGAGCTCCACAGAGCCCATATTTTCTCTAAGATAGATCTGCGATCAGGGTATCATCAAATATGAGTTTATCATGAGGATATGCCTAAGACAACTTTTAGAACCCATGAAGGTCATTATGAATTCTTAGTAATGCCATTTGGCCTCACTAATGCCCCAGCTACTTTCCAAGGTCTCATGAATGACCTATTTAAACCTTACCTTCGAAAGTTCATCTTGGTATTCTTTGATGACATCTTAATCTACTCCCAATCAAGAAATGGCCATTTGGAGCATGTGAAGATAGTCATTCAGCTTCTAGCCACCAACAAGTTGTATGCCAAGGAAACCAAATGCCAATTCGGAGTGAAACAAATAGAATATTTGGGCCATGTGGTCTCAGATCAAGGGGTCTCTGTGAACCCATCAAAGATCCAAGCTGTTAAGGAATGGCCAACACCAACCACATCTAAAGGAGTCAGAGGCTTCCTAGGGTTAACTGGTTATTACAGAAAATTTGTGCATAATTTTGGTAGTTTGGCAGCTCCCTTAACTCCTCTCTTGAGCAAGGAAGAGTTTAATTGGAATATAGATGCTGAAAACTCATTTAAATAGTTGAAGGAGGCCTTAACAACACCACTAGTTTTAAGCCTCCCCAATTTTTCCCAAAGATTTGTAATTGAATGTGATGCCAGTGGCATCGGGTTGGGAGCTATCCTCACTCAAGCAGGGAGGCCAATAGCTTACTTCAGCCAAGCTCTCAAGGGTTCAGCATTGACTCTATCAACCTATGAGAAAGAAATGTTAGTTATCATTAAAGCTATCCAGGTATGGTGTCCTTACCTAATAGGAAAACCATTCACCATCCTCACTGATCATAGGAGCCTCAAGTATCTGTTGGAGCAGCGCATCACCACCCCAGCACAGGCACGATGGTTGCCTAAACTACTTGGATATGATTATAAGATTGCGTACAAACGTGGGAAGGAAAACCAAGGGGCTAATTCTCTTTCACGAGTAGTGGAATTCTTCTTCTTAAGTATATCTTAGCCACAAATGGATTGGTGGCCACAACTACAGAAGGAAGTCCAGCAGGATCCCTTCTACACAAACTTGATAGCCAATTCTACTCCTGCAATGGCTCATAAATTATTACAAAGAGATGGGGTCTGGTTTTAAAACAACAAGGTATATTTGAGCCCTAAATCCTTCCTCATACCTCAGATCATCGCTGATTTCCACTCTTCCCCAATGGGGGGAAACTTTGGGTTCCTCAAAACCTTTTCATGCATAAAAAATAGCTTCATCTGGCCTAAACTACGCCAAACGTTGAAGAAAGTCCTCAAGGAATGTGCCACTTGCCAACGGTTCAAAACAGAAACTATGAAACCAGCAATATTGCTTCAACCCCTTCACATACCTAAGAAGATTTGGGCTGATATCTCAATGGATTTTGTAGAAGACTTACCTGCTTCAAAAGGACATACAGTTATAATGGTAATTGTGGATCGCTTGAGTAAATATACTCATTTCATCCCTATGAAGCACCCATTTTCAGCCCCCACTGTAGCCAAGACATTTGTGTCCAACATCCTGGGACTGCATGGTATGCCTACTTCTACTGTCAGTGATCGTGATAAGGTGTTTATTAGTTCCTTCTGGCAAGAGTTGTTTCATTTACAAGGAACCCAATTATGCATGAGCTCTAGCTACCACCCTCAGACCGATGGACAAACTGAGGTGACCAACCGCACACTAGAACAATATCTGTGTTGCTTCACTGGGGATCAACCATGCAAATGGATTGATTGGATTCCTTGGGCTGAGTACAGCTATAACACCTTCATCCACTCCATAACACAGATGACTCCCTGTGAAGTAGTTTACGACATTCCACCTTCTCTCATACTAACATATGTCCCCAAAACTGCCCAAATGCCAGCTGTGGATGAACACCTACGTACCAGAGATCACCTACTACGAGAATTAAGACACAACCTGCTACAAGCTCAGAACCAAATGAAATGTCAAGCTGATAGACATCGACAAGAAATCATCTTCAAAGAGGGAGATTACGTATATCTTAGGCGCCAACCCTATAGACAATCATCAGTTACCTTTCACTCATCAAGAAAATTAGCTCCTCATTTTTTTGGCCCATACAGAATCATCGCTCGAATAAGACCAGTGCCTTACAAGCTGGCACTACTGATGAGTGCTCAAAAAGCACTAAAATAACCATGATTTTATGCACATTAATTGATTAAAAATATATATATTTATATGTTTTATCATATATTTATATAAATTTGTCCTTTTCGGAATCACAGGTATTTTTATTGTTTTTCAGGTATTTTGGCTTAAAAATGCAACTTAAAGACTCAAAGAGGAATACTGGAAGCAATACATCACAAATATATTAATAAATAAATGGGGAAAGGTCAACAAATATGGAAAAATTGGACAAAATGGGTCAAAAATGTCAAAAAGGAGAAAATCGCGCCGCCGCACCGCCCAGCCACCGCGCCCCAGTGCCCAGCTCCGCCCCAAGCTGCGCGCACGGTACTGTTCATCCGCACAAAACTGCACGCGCGGGTACTGTTCATCCACGCAGAACTGCGTGCGTGGCTACTGTTCACGCGCGCCGAGCTGCGTGCAGCAACATCCCCCCCGCGCGCGCCGACGCCTTTTCGCCCCATTTTTCACGTGCAGCCGCCCCATGACGTCATGCTGACGTCATTAATGACCTCAGCATCTCCATTACGCGTTTTAACATTTTTTTACTCATTTTTTCTCTCCATCCTCACCTATAAATACCCCCCTTCCCTTCACTTCAAAACACACCTTCAAAACACTCTTTTCTCTCTTTCTTTCTCTCTTTTCTTAGATTTTTAGTTTTTCTTATGTTTTCTTAGTTTTTAGCTTTTCTTAGTTAATTTCTCTTAGTTTTAGAGTTCTTCCCTTTTTGGGAAGAACTAGTTATGTTTATGTAATATTTTAGCTTTTTGATTCAATAAATGGAAGTGCAAATTCCGCTTGGAGGTTTTCCAGCAACGGGAATAGCGTCGAAGTTCTGTATGGATTTTATTTTCTTTACAGTTATTTTTTATGCTTTATTCTTACATGTTATATTTAATTTGTCTGTGATTAAATTTAACTGTGCTGGCTGATGAGTGCTAAAAAAAGCACTAAAATAACCATGATTTTATGTACCTTAATTGATTAAAAATACATATATTTATATGTTTTATCATATATTTATATAAATTTGTCTTTTTCGGAATCACGGGTATTTTTATTGTTTTTCAGGTATTTTGGCTTAAAAACGCAATGTAAAGACTCAAAGAGGAATATTTGAAGCAATACATCACAAATATATCAATAAATAAGTGAGAAAAGGTCAACAAACATGGAAAAATCGGACGAAATGGGTCGAAAAGGTCAAAAATGTCAAAAAGACGGAAATCGCGCGCTGCAGCCCAGCGCCCAGCCGTGCGCGCCCCAGCGCCCCATTCCGCGCGCGCCGAGCTGCGCACAGCGACAGCCCCAGCGCGCCCAGCAGCCCCCCTCCGCGCGCCCAACGCGTTTTCGCCCCATTTTTCACGTGCAGCAGCCCCTGTGACGTCATGCTGACGTCATTGATGACATCAGCAATTCCAATACGCGTTTTTACATTTTTTAATATTTTTTTAACATTTTTTTACTCATTTTTTCTCTCCATCCTCACCTATAAATACCCCCCTTCCCTTCACTTCAAATCACACCTTCAAAACTCACTTCTCTCTTCTTTCTTTCTCTCATTTCTTAGTTTTTAGTTTCTCTTAGTTTCTTTCTTAGTTTCTAAGCTTTTCTTAGTTTTTCTCTTAGTTTTTAGTTCAATTCTCTTAGGTTTAGAGTTCTTCTCTTTTTGAGAGGAACTTGTAATGTTTTTGTAATAATTTAGATTTTTGATTCAATATATGGAAGTGCAAATTCCGCTCGGAGGTTTTCTAGCTACGGGAATAGCGTCAAAGTTGTGTAAGGATTTTATTTTCTTTACAGTTATTTTTATGCTTTATTCTTACATGTTATATTTAATTTGTCTATGGTTAAATTTAACTATGCTAGCTGTTTAGTAAAAATAATGTAATAACGACGTTGTTATGCTTGCGAAATATTAAATAGGTGAAAATTTCTAAAATGAATTGATTTTGTTTTTATTCAAGATTTTATATTAAGAATGTTAGAGAGAAATATATTATTTTTCATTACAAACTTAAACATGAAAATTAGATTTTAAGGTTTAGTTATCCGGTCTAATTTAGAGTAGTGCTCTTTTATTTGTTGGTACAATCGCCCGGTAGTTAGAGTGAAACTCTATTTCAAAAGTTTTTATAAGAATTATTATGTGAAAATGTATTGACAACATGTTTTCAATAGTGGTTTTAAAACTTGAAAGTTAGTACTCGGATAATTAAATTCTTATGTTTAATTTGGACACCTTGAATAATGTTTAAATTGTCTAACCCCACCAAAGGTGGCATTTAAATGGTTCATTTTCAATCTCTTAGAAAAAGGAATTAATTTAATTAAGCATATTAGTTATCAACCCCACCCATAGGTGTTAATTGATTTGTTTAGTTAACAAAGAATATCTAACCCCACCAAAGGTGGTATTTATATAAAAAAAAAGAGAATCAATAAAATATCAATTTATATCTTTAATAACCTAGTTAATATGAGCAAGCATAATTAATTTAGTTATTATATCCATAAATACTCCGCTAATATAAATGATAAAAATTTGCATGAATATTTATTGAATCTGTATATATGTTTATTTTTAGATAATTATTTATTGAATTTGTATCTTTGTTTATTTTTTATGTTATTAGATTATATTTAATTAATCTGTATATATATGTTTATTTTATGTCATTAGATTAGGAACACAAAAACCAAACTATCGTGACAGGATGTTTAGGATTTAATTTCGTTTTTAAAAGTTTGAATAATAAATTAAAAACCACATACATTCCTTCCTTAGATCGACCTTGGGAGTATACTTATCATTTTCTTCGAAATGATTCGTGCACTTGCGAGAGTTTTATAAATATTAAAACCAAAGTATTTGCGGGAATCGGCGATGCCGGTTTTCGTTCATCACTGGCTGTTTATTATCATGATGTAATAATAACGTTGTTATGCTTGCGAAATATTAAATAGGTAAAAATCTCTAAAATGAATTGATTTTGTTTTTATTCAAGATTTTATATTAAGAATATTAGAGAGAAATATATTATTTTTCATTACAAACTTAAACCTGAAAATTAGATTTTAAGGTTTAGTTATCCGGTCTGATTTAGAGTAATGCTCTTTTATTTGATGGTACAATCGCCCGGTAGTTAGAGTGAAGCTCTATTTCAAAAGTTTTTATAAGAATTATTATCTGAAAATGTATTGACGACATGTTTTCGGTAGTGGTTTTAAAACTTGAAAGTTAGTACTCGGATAACTAAATTCTTAGGTTTAATTTGGACACCTTGAATAAAGTTTAAACTGTCTAACCCCACCAAAGGTGGCATTTAAATGGTTCATTTTCAATCTCTTAGAAAAAGGAATTAATTTAATTAAGCATATTAGTTATCAACCCCACCCATAGGTGTTAATTGATTTGTTTAGTTAACAAAGAATATCTAACCCCACCAAATGTGGTATTCATACAAAAAAGGGAGAATCAATAAATATCAATTCATATATTTAATAACCTAGATAATATGAGCAAGCATAATTAACTTAGTTATTATATCCATAAATACTCTGCCATTATAAATGATAAAATTTGCATGAATGTTTATTGAATCTATGTTTATTTTTATGTAAGTAGATTAAAAACACAAAAAAACTCCAAAATATCGTGACAGGATGTTTATGATTTAATTTCGTTTTTAAAAGTTTGAATAATAAATTAAAAACCACATACATTCCTTCCTTAGATCGATCTTGGGAGTATACTTATCATTTTCTACGAAATGATTCGTGCACTTGCGAGAGTTTTATAAATATTAAAACCAAAGTATTGGCAAGAATCGGCGATGCCGGTTTTCGTTCATCAACTACCACTCGCTTCTCAAATACATGATGTATTTCATGTAAGCATGCTAAAAAATCATGAAGGGGAAATACCAGCAAGCTTCAACCAACTTCCTCCAGTCTCTGAACAAGCAACAATTCTTCCCCAACCTGAAACCATTCTCAATCGACGTGTGACCCAAAAAGGAAAATATCGACCCAAGACAGAAATTTTGGTCAAATGGAAAGACATTCCAATCGAAGAAGCCTCTTGGGAAAATGAGTGGCGTTTTTTGAAAACATATCCAAACTTCATCCTTGAGGATAAGGATTCTTCTAGGGAGGGAGGAATGATACGAAACCGTCCTGCTCATGCTCACCAGAAGATCATCGCACACGAAGGAGAGAGAATCATCGCGCAGGAAGGAGAGAGGTAGAAGAAGGCGCATGAATTAGGTTAGAAAAACAAAAAAGGGACATCCGAATAAATTAGGGATTTCTGTTATGAATGTCAGAAAATCTGTTAGGATTTGTTCAATTCTAAGGCTATATATAAAGCCTCTTAGAAATTAGAAAAGGTAGTGATAATTTTACCTAAATCCAGCGTCTCCTCTGCTCTTCTTTTGTTTATCTTCTTTTCTGCAAGTTTACTGTAACAAATTCTTTGTATGATGCAGCGGTACTCATAAGTTCTATTATGATTTGTGAAGGTGAGTTTCCTCTACATTCTTCTAAGATTTTTCGCATATACAACAAATAAAGAAATAAATAAATTCTTTCTAAATTCAGGAATGGAAGCATTTAGTACATCTTTACATGCTAGTGTAGTGGTGCTTGTCCTTTCAAAATATTACTCCATAGAATTTATTGGTTGTTGCAGTATATTCTTTTAGATACCCAGTTTGTCAATAACTTCTTGCATGTTTTTCCTACATAGTGCATTCTCTTGCTTTTCAGATTAATCCATGCCCAACCTAACAGCTGGTTAAGAATATACATGCCTTATTATATCATATATATGAAAGCTTTCATTCCTACAACAATATCGCAGCAAGAACCTTATTAGGGACTCCCATGTGCTATACAAACTAATATTGATTGTTGATTAAATATAATTTTGGAACATAATTTCTAAAAACCCAATTTGTTAATTATATTCATAATTTTTTGTGGCAGACATTAATCTCATCTTTGCCAGTTTTGCCTTGTTAACTAGTAAGAATATTATCAATGGCAGTTAAGAATAATTTTTCTCTCTAATAATTTTAGATTATTTGGCAACTGATGATCTTTAACTTTTTTTATTCTTTGATTTTTCTTAATTTATTTGACAATAACGTTCCTTGCATTAAGAACTTTACCAGGGGCTCCATGTGTAATTGCATTCTTGATTTATAAATAGAGAAGGAGGCATTTTTCAATGTTCCCTTCCATTAAAGCATTCTTGGAGACTAATAACAATTTATTGCCTATAAAGTATAACTATTCAGATATAAAAAAAAGATGAAAATAGATTTCAAGGAAAAATTGGGAAAGGTGGTTATGGTTTTATTTTTAAGGAAAAATTGCGTAATTATGATCTTGTTTTTGTCAAGATCCCGAGTAAATCCAAGTCTAATGGCTAAGATTTCAACAATGAGGCATCTACTATTGGAAGGATCCACTATGTTAACGTGGTTCCACTAGTTGGTTTCTGTATCGAGGGATCAAAGTGTGTTCTTTTCTCGTACTCTTGTGTATGATTTAATGTCTAATGTATCTCTTAATAAATACACCTCTCCTGATTCTAAAGAGGTAATAGTCATCTCCTTAAGCTACAAGGCAATTTTTGATATTTCACTTGGAGTAACATCAAGTATTGATTAGTTTCATAGTGATGTCACATGAAAATTTTACATTTTGATATTAAGTCTTACAATATTGTTTTAGATATAATTTTGCTCCTAAGATTTCAGATTTTAGGTTAGCTATATTATGTCCTTTAGAAACTACTAGCATTGTGTCTATGAAAGCTACAAGAGGAACCCTTGGATACATAGTACCAGAGTTGTTTTACAAAAAAATGAGAGTGTGTCTTTTACGGCTAATGTTTATAGCTTTGGAAAATTATTAATGGAAATTACAAGTAAAAGTAAAAATTTGAATGCAACCATTGATCATTCAAGCAAAATTTATTTTCCTTCGTAGATTTATTATCAGTTTAGTAAATGAAATGACCTAGAATTAGTAGATGGTCACTGAAGAAGAATAAAAATTTGTAAAGAAAATGATTATAGTTATACTTTGGTATATATAATTGAAAACTGACTAATAGACTTTCAATGAACAAAATTATAAATATGCTTATAGGAAGATTTGAAAGTCTAAGCATTTCACCAAGTTATTATTGTATCCTTCACAACATAATAACTGATGAGAGAATACTGAGAATATATCTCATGCTTTAGAGAGTTCTTACATACTTTTAAAATTTAACTATTTTAATATCAATTTAATTAAAAATATAAATTAAAAGATAATACTTTCGAAGAAGTTCATTTTAGCAATTAACTTATCTTTAATTATATTAGTTACTTACTATTACATGTTTTAACCTTTGGTATTATTACAGTTTTATTATTCATTAATAAAAATTTAAAAATAATTTTTTTATTATATTATTAGTATTATTAATTTTCATTAAATCACCGAAAATAATAAATAAAATTTCAAAGCATCATATTATGTTACTTTTTAAATCAATTATAATGAATATAAATAAGAAATTAATTACATTGTATAATTTGATGCACGTAAGTTTCAAGAAAAAACCGAAGATTTTTATAATTTGTGTCTTTTTTTTATTTGAAAGGTAATTGTAGATGAAAAGTTTGCTTGATTATCAGTGTGTTTATATTGTCCAAAGTATGCCTTTAATTACAATTTTTATAGAGATTGCGATTCAAAAAAGTCATGATGAGTTGAGCAAATTCGATTGAGAATGTAGATACTCAAGCAAGCACATTAAATCAATGTATTAGAATTATGGCTGCACTTACAGTCTTAAAGGATATGAAGCAATAAATAGCAAGATAATGTAATGATTATCCACACTTTAACCTGAGACGTTGCAAGATGATAGGAAAAGATTTTTGACGACGTCTACACATTCAGTTAGACAGAGCCAAAAAGAAAACTTGGTTACAGATCTAATAAGCTTTGCATTAGAAAAGTAAGTAATCTCCAGCCTAAAGAAAAATCTTCTTCATTATGCAATGGGAAGATCAATCGACGTTGTAATTTGAAAAAGAACAAATAATTTTTGAATTGAATCTTATTCGGAATTGAAAAAAATTGCTCGCAGAGGTGTCCTATTCAAAACCCTAATCGCTAGAGTTATCGAGAGAAGACGCTTGATCAGCTTCTTCTATTAACATTTTAATTACTTGTATTTTTCGCCCATCACATTATTATCATTAATTTTTCTTCCAGGAAAGGTCTAAAATTCATGTCTCAATCACTTAAGTTTTAATATTATGTAAAATTTTATATAAAAAGTGGGTTAACTAATTTTAAAAATTTAACCCAAAGTTAATAATATTCGTATTTATTCACATTAATATATCATATTTAAATAATATTTAAACATTACTTCTAATACATACTCGTTATACTCTTTCCAAGAAAAATGCTAACTCACCATTTGCATGCTCTGTATTTACCATTATTTGAACTTGTTAAAGGTCAATATACTTAGATTAATATTTATTTATTTAACCTTATATTTTGAAACTTTTAATTTTTAATTTAAAATATTATATATGCATATAATTAAATTTGTTTTTTTAATATTTTTTTATTTATTTATATGCTTTGTGACTACACGTGTAGAAAAAAAAAGAATTGAATTCACCAAATCATGGATCATATTCGAAAAAACCATTACCAAATCATGAATTATATTTAAAAAAAAATCAAAAAATTAATATTCTTAAAATTTATAATAATAAAAATATCATCTTATAACATTAATTCATATAATAATAATAATATTTTTATTATTATGAATTTTAAAGATATTATTTTAAGTAATTTTGCATCATATTTTTGCATTATTTATCTGATTTTAGAAAACGTAAATGTAGACTTAAAAAAGTTTAAAAAAAAACATATAAATGTTTGGTTTAATTGCATAACATAATTATTTTATACATAGATTCTCACGGCGTCGAATTTGTTTCGTCGAGAGCTTCGATTTGATATACAATAATGTATATTTATATTTCCAAATACAGCTCTAATATCACTTTGTTGGAATATTATGGATCAAAACTCTCAAAAACTCAAGAACACTCAAGAACAAATTTCCAAAAACACTCAGAAACTCTTAAACTTTTGTTTCTGATTTCTTTAACTTAATTATTACATTTGCTACTGAGAAGTATTTATAGAAACAACTAATAAATCTAAGCCATACAAAATAAACATACCAAAATAATCTAAACCATACACCTATCTCCTTACCTAACCCATTTATTTTCTTCTTTCCACCAACCACGAGTTGTATCCTTATCAATCCAGATCATCACCATAGAAGCTTCTATGAGCTGGACTTCAAATGAGCTATAATATTTCAAAGAGTTTTTTTGATTTCTTTGGGCTTATAAACAAGTTTACAAACCAATAGATTATGGGCACGAGAAAGCTACTGCTAAATTTGGCAAAGATCTAAGAACCTATGAGGTACTTACTAAGCGGTTTGTGGGAGATGAGAATGGAGTAGTGAAAGGGCTTGAATTGGTTCGTGTCTGGTGGGAAAAAGATGTTTCAGGGAGGTTTTGGTTCAAGGAAGTGGAAGGTTCCGAAGAGATAATTGAGGCAGATTTGGTTCTGCTTGCCATGGGTTTCCTTGGTCCTAAGTTGGTCGATATTCATGCCTTTTGTCTTCAGTAGTCATCCAACAACGTTATGAAACTTCAAGATTAAAATAAATAAACAAAATCAAATATTTTCAAATTTGCAATTGCTCATCCTTTTCAAATGCATGGTACTCTCATAGAAACGGTGTATGGTTAACTCTTATTTACAAACTATAGCAGAGAAATTGGGGTTGGATTGTGACAAACGATTGAACATAAAGGTAGATTATGGGTAGTTCTCCACGAGTATGGTTGGAGTGTTTACTGCTAGGGACGGTCATCGTCGTCAATCCATGGTTGTATGGGAAAATTTGGAACCAGTACTCAGAACATAATTTAGCCAATACGTAAAGAAAACTTTTTAGTACACTGTATATAACAGAGCGGAACAAATGAATTTTATTTCCAAATGCACTCATGGAGTAATCATAGTTTGTTTGTGTTAGAAATACTTAATGATTGTATTCTATTCTGTAATTAAATGAATATACATGGTATCTTTATATAGGAGTTACAAGTAAACTAGATATGTCTAAAGTAACTAGATATAGATATACCTAAAGTAAATATATATACATTAGTAGATATATATACATTAATCTGTTAGTAGATATACATTAACAGCCCCTTCAAACTCAAGGTGGATGTGAGACCAGCTTGAGGTTGTCAACCAAATTACGAGTGTGTCCTTTAGGAAGTGCCTTAGTGAAGATATCTACAAGTTGATCGTTGGAGGAAACGGGGAAAAGCTTGAGAGTACTATGGACAAGATGAGAGCGAATAAAGTGACAATCAATCTCGATGTGTTTAGTCCTTTTATGGAAGACATCGTTGTGAGCAATATGAATGGCACTTTGATTATCACAATAAAGAGGAGTAGTAGAGGATGTGGACACACCCAAATCCTTAAGAAGCCATCGTAGCCAAAGGATCTCAGATGTGGTATCAACAAGAGCACGATATTTTGTTTCAGTACTGGAGCGGGCCACGAAGGTTTATTTCTTACTTCGCCAAGAAATCAAAGAAGAACCAAGGAAAAAGCAATAACCTGTAGTGGATCTGCGATCAGTGGGATCTCTTGCCCAATCAGCATCAGATAATGCACGAAGTACTAGAGGATACTGAGTTGAGTAGAAAAGGCCATGGAAGATAGTGCCTTTCAAGTATTGTAGAATACGTAGAACAGCAACATAGTGAGCCGATCGTGGAGCAGACAGATATTGGCTCACCTGATGAACAACATAAGAAATTTCTGGATGAGTAACTGTAAGATAAACCAAGCTACCAACCAATAGTCTGTAAAGAGAGGGATTAAACAATGGTTGCCCCTCCGAGGGTGTCAAATGCGCATTAAGTTCAATTGGAGTGTCAAAAGTCTTGCTGTCAGTGAATCCAGCTTGAGATAAGAGGTTAGATGCATACTTAGCTTGAGTAATATAAAGACCGTCTATGGAACGATTGATCTCAAGACCCAAGAAATAGCTGAGATGTCCAAGGTATTTCATCTCAAACTACTGACTAAGAAAATCCTTGAGTTTTTGAATGCCACTGAGGTCATCACCAGTTATGATCATATTATCCACATATAGGAAAAGAAAAATGGTGCCTTTATCATTGTGACGAAGAAATAAGGTAGAATCATAAGGACTGATAGTGTAACCCAAGCGAAGGATGGTGGAGCTGAACTTGGCAAACCAAGCTCATGGAGCTTGTTTAAGGCCATAAAGTGCACGTCAAAGGTGACAAACCTTATTTGTTTCAACAGAAAGACCAGGAGGAGGTTTCATATAGACTTCTTCATGTAGATCCTCATTAAGGAATACATTTTTAATATCCATCTGAAAAAAGGTCCCATTTACTAGCAGCGACAACAACTAAGAGGGTACGAACAGAGGAAATATGGAAAACTGGAGCAAAAGTCTCTTCATAATCAATCTCATACTCTTGTGTAAAACCTTTTACTACAAGGCAAGCCTTGTAGTGCTCGATGGACCCATCAGAGTGAGTCTTGATCTTATAGATCCACTTACAACCAACCACAAACTAACCAAGAGAGAGAGTAACCAGATCCCAAGTATGGTTTTTGGTTAATGCATCAATTTATTCTTTCATTCCAATATGCCAAAAAGGGTTAGTAGATGCCTCATGATAGGTGTGAGGCTCATAGAGTATATCAAGGGCGGTGTAATGATGATAGTCAAGTAAATGTGTAGAATGGATCTTACTCGGGTTGAGTGACGAGGTGGAATATCTTGTAGAGGATCTTCAGATGGAGTATGAGCAGGGGACCTATGTTCAAGGTGGGGTAGCTCGTTATCAACATGTTCTTCTACAACCTATCTAGGAGAATCGTCAAAAATATCTAAAGATTGAATAGAGAATTCCAAAGGTGGATTAGGAGTATCTGTAGAAGGAACATGAGACTCATTTGGAAAGATTTCTAAAACATTTGAATTAGTTAGGGAAGAACGAAAATGAGAAAGTTCAACAAATAAGCAATGTTCCCAAAAGACAATATTATGGGAAACACGAAGACGATGTGAGATATGATCATAGCATCGATATCCTTTTTGATTTTCACCATAACCAAGAAAACAACAAAGTCTAGATCGAGGCTCAAGTTTGTTGTGTTCATGAGGCTGAAGAAGAACGAAACAAATAGATCCAAATGAGCGAAGGTAATGATAGTCAGGAGATGACCCAAAAAGGCGCTCATATGGAGTCTGATTATGAATGAGAGTGCTTGGAATGCGATTAAAGGCATGAATAGTATAAAGAGCAGCTTCACCCCAAAATGGGGCAGGAACTTTGGTAGAAAGAAGAAGAGCACGAATAGGGTCAAGAATATGACGAAATTTTCTTTCGGCTCGACCATTTTGTTGAGAGGTTCCTGGATAGGTTAGATGATGTACAATGCCAAAAGAGTGTAACAAAGCTTGAAAAGCATTTTTAGTATATTCAAGAGCATTATCAGATTGAATTTTTTTTATATGTTTGGAGAATTATGTTTCAACCATTTTTGCAAAGTTACTGTATATTGGTAAGATTTTAGAACGAGCTTTCATTGGAAAGATCCAACTATAACGAGAATAATCATCAATAAAAATAACAAAGTTTCGAGATCCACCAATACTAGTAACAAGAAAAGGTCCCCAAACATCAGAATGAATTAGCTCAAAAATACTATTAGAGATAGATTTACTATTATTGAAAGGTAAAGCTAGATGTTTTCCTAACTAGCATGAAGTACAATCAAAATTGTCTTTGGGCACAGAACCCAATAAACCTTTAGAAGCTAACAATTGTACCCGAGTGGATGGGGCATGGCCAAGGCAGGAATGCCAAAGTGCGAGAGAAGGTAAGGAAGAAACTACAGCAGCTGTAGTAGCAACAGATGTAGGAGCAACAAGTGGAAGATGAAGATTGTTTATGGGAAACATATGCCCCGCCCTAGGACCTATCCCAAGCTTTTTCTCCGTCCTTATATCCTGCACAATACATCCAGAATAGTCAAAAATAAGGCGATATCCTAGTTTAGGTAATTGTCCCACAGAGCATAAATTATAGAATATATCAGGTATATGGAAAACTCTAGGAACATAAAGGGTAGAGGTTAAAACAAAACCTAGTCTATTCCCATGAATGGTGGAACCATTAGCTATATGAATATTAAGAGGATGTGGTGTGGGGTCAAGTTTGGAGAATAAAGATGAGTGAAGTGTCATATGATTACAACATGTAGAGTCAAAAAGCCAAGTTTGAGACTTATTGGGCAGAACTGAAAGAGTAGTGGAAAGAGATGCATTACCATCCATTTGAACAGCCTGAGTTATGAACTTATGTAGTTCAGTGGAGGAGAGGTTGATAGTGGATCCAGAAGACTGGGACTCTACTAAACTAGAAGGCATCGGCGGAGAAGGCTTAGTATTAGCAACAACAACAGTAGATTTGCTACGACGGTAACAAGTCTCAATGGTGTGGGCATGACGCTTGCAATAATTTCAAAACCTTTTATTGCTCTACCTGTGACGATTTTTAAAACTAGAGGAATCACCTGATTGATGAGGTTGCTTAATGGTAGGAGTATGAGGAGTAATAGCCAAAACATTGAACTTATTCTGGGCTTGAAGGGTTGCAAGCCGAGCTTCTTCTCTAACCAACTCATTTACAATAGTATCAAGAGAGGGAAGAGGACTGCGATTAAGAAGCTGACCTCGGATGAGCTCAAAGTCCTTGTGAAGTGACTGATGAACGAAAACCGACATCGTCGATTCTTGCCAATACTTTGGTTTTAATATTTATAAAACTCTCGCAAGTGCACGAATCATTTCGAAGAAAATGATAAGTATACTCCCAAGGTCGATCTAAGGAAGGAATGTATGTGGTTTTTAATTTATTATTCAAACTTTTAAAAACGAAATTAAATCCTAAACATCCTGTCACGATAGTTTGGTTTTTGTGTTCCTAATCTAATAACATAAAATAAATAAACATATATACAGATTAATTAAATATAATCTAATAACATAAAAATAAACATAGATACAAATTCAATAAATAATTATCTAAAAATAAACATATATACAGATTCAATAAATATTCATGCAAATTTTTATCATTTATATTAGCGGAGTATTTATGGATATAATAACTAAGTTAATTATGCTTGCTCATATTATTTAGGTTATTAAAAATATGAATTAATATTTATTGATTCTCCCTTTTTTGTATGAATATCACCTTTGGTGGGGTTAGATATTCTTTGTTAACTAAACAAATCAATTAACACCTATGGGTGGGGTTAATAACTAATTTGGTTAATTAAATTAATTCCTTTTTCTAAGAGATTGAAAATGAACCATTTAAATGCCACCTTTGGTGGGGTTAGACAATTTAAACATTATTCAAGGTGTCCAAATTAAACATAAGAATTTAATTATCCGAATACTAACTTTCAAGTTTTAAAACCACTATTAAAAACATGTTGTCAATACATTTTCACATAATAATTCTTATAAAAACTTTTGAAATAGAGTTTCACGCTAACTACCGGCCGATTGTACCAACAAATAAAAGAGCACTACTCTAAATTAGACCGGATAACTAAACCTTAAAATCTAATTTTCAAGTTTAAGTTTGTAATGAAAAATAATATATTTCTCTCTAACATTCTTAATATAAAATCTTGAATAAAAACAAAATCAATTCATTTTAGAAATTTTTACCTATTTAATATTTCGCAAGCATAACAACGTCATTATTACATCATATTTACTAAACAGCCAGCATAGTTAAATTTAACCACAGACAAGTTGAATATAACATGTAAGAATAAAGCATAAAAATAACTGTAAAGAAAATAAAATTCTTACAGAACTTCGACGCTATTCCCGTAGCTGGAAAACCTCCAAGCGGAATTTGCACTCCCATTTATTGAATCAAAAATCTAAATTATTACAAAAACATTACAAGTTCCTCTCAAAAAGAGAAGAACTCTAAACCTAAGAGAATTGAACTAAAAACTAAGAGAAAAACTAAGAAAAGCTTAGAAACTAAGAAAGAAACTAAGAAAACTCAAAAACTAAGAAATGAGAGAAAGAAAGAAGAGAGAAGTGAGTTTTGAAGGTGTGATTTGAAGTGAAGGGAAGGGGGTATTTATAGGTGAGGATGGAGAGAAAAAATGAGTAAACAAATGTTAAAAAAATATTAAAAAATGTAAAAACGCGTATTGGAATTGCTGATGTCATTAATGACGTCAGCATGACGTCACAGGGGCGGATGCACGTGAAAAATGGGGCGAAAACGCGTTGGGCGCGCGGAGGGGCTGCTGCTGGGCGCTGCGCGCGTGAACAGTGCCCGTGCACTGGGGCGCGCGCGGCATGGGGCGCTGGGGCGCGCACGGCTGGGCTACGGCGCGCGATTTCCGTCTTTTTGACATTTTTGACCTTTTCGACACATTTTGTCCAATTTTTCCATGTTTGTTGACCTTTTCCCACTTATTTATTAATATATTTGTGATGTATTGCTTCAAGTATTCCTCTTTGAGTCTTTACATTGCGTTTTTAAGCCAAAATACCTGAAAAACAATAAAAATACCCGTGATTCCGAAAAAGACAAATTTATATAAATATATGATAAAACATATAAATATATGTATTTTTAATCAATTAATGTACATAAAATCATGGTTATTTTAGTGCTTTTTGAGCACTCATCACAACCCCCAACCAGCTTCTTGCTAGTCCCTTAGCAAGAGAAGCGATAAAAGCTAAAAATTAAACTATCCTAAATCACTTTCGTGGAATGAAACGGTTGCATTTAGCCTATCCAACAAGCCGTTAAACCCCTAGGTTGCCCTAGTGGACGAGTTTGAGTCTCGTGAGGGTTTTCAGTAATGATACCCACAAACATTGAACTAAATGTAAAAATAAAAACAATCAAATCAAAAATTAAAATTACAACACAATCAAAAATTAATTTAAGAATAAAAGAAAACAACATATCACAAAAATATCTCATACTTTTTAATCTCCTTTAAGATCATAATTAAAATCTCAAGCATAAGTTATTTTAATCTCTTTAAACAATCATGATTTTATTACAATAATTAGTCAAAAATCATTTTCATATTTCATTTCAAAAATGTATCAATTTAATTTTACCCAATTTCAGTGTCATGAATCAGAATTCGCTTCGACTCTATTCCTCACAAGTCAATACTCTCAAAGCACTGAATCCTATGGGTTCAAACACTCATACTAATTTATATGCGAAAGAGTTGATGTATAGAAATGAACTAATATGTTCGCATATGTATAAAGAATAAAGGCTCAAAGTGTTATTTTAACATTGATCTCATGAAAGGAATCGAATGTATAAATTATAAAGATATCATATATAAAAATTATTTTCATGCATAAATCAAACTCATTAAGAAAGAATTTCAAGATATATGCTTTTTACAAATGAAGAAATTGCAATGAATTTTTAGGGAATTACTTCCTATATCTTTCTTTTGTATTTAGCCTTTACTCACTACTTTGTTGGCAATGTGGGTTATAGTATGTAGATGATACTATATTTTTTTTTTAAAACTCTCTATATATTTTTTTTTCAATATATGTATATTTTAGAGAGTCAACCCTTGTACAGATTGTACAGTTTTTTGGATTTTGGTGAGTGGTTAATTTTGTGGCTTTTCTTTTTTATCTTGGTTTAGGTAACCCCAGATATGTCTTTTTGTTTTTGTAGCAGTCATGCATGAATGAGATATAAGCATATACTATCAATTTCTACTCAAATCGTTTAATCTAAACAAAAATAATAATCAAAAATATATGATACTCTATTAAGATGAGAAAAAATTCATACATTCAATGCTAATACCTATAGAGATCATCTAAACTTTTTGAATAAATAAGAAATGTGTTTGGAGTAGAAAAAAATATATATTTCACTCTGAATAAAAGAAATTAGGCTCAAATTATATCTCACAAGGGTAGTCTCCACTAAAAAAATTCATAAACACCGATTTTGGGTTTAATATAATTTCCACATTTTATCAAGAAATACTAGTTATGACAAAAACTAACTAATTATCAAAAATAATTACACAATATTTCATGATATGTTTTCAAAAATTAATCTAACAGTACCAAAGACTTAACTATTTACTTAAATTTGATTTAAAGAAATGATAAATTTTTGTGAGAATTTTTTTATTTTTATTTTTTTATTAAGCATGGTAACTTTTCACCACCCCCAACCTAGAACTTACATTGTCCTCAATGTAACAACTGCAAATTAAAGATAAAGAGAAAAGAGGAGAAAGATTACCTATTTCTTGAGAATGTGTAAGTAGTAATGAAGGAATGCAGGTGCATCCATCATATTCATCATTAAAGTGTGTATAGACAGATCGCTGTGAACTTCTAACATCTCAACAAATATTTTTAGTTTTAACAATTTTAAAAATTATTCACATATAAGTAAACTAAAATAAAAAATAATATTAAGTAAATAAAACAAATAACAAAAATTTTACCTAAAATGATGGGTTGCCTCCCATCCAGCGCTTAGTTTAACGTCTTAGCAAGACGTATCTTTTTGGTGCTAAGGGTTACTCAGCCAAATGCAATCCATTTCAGCAATGTTGTTTGGTTCTTCTAAATAAGGCTTGACACGATGGCCATTGACTTTGAACGTTTTTTGTGTCTTGGAGTCCAATAGTTCTACCACTCCATGTTCAGATACCTGAACTATTTTGAATGGTCCATCCCATCTTGATCTCAGCTTTCCTGGAAACAATCTCAAACGAGAGTTAAATAAAAGAACTTTCATTCCAGGGTGAAGAGTCTTAGGAACTAGCCTCTTGTCATGATAGCGCTTAGTACGCTCCTTGTATAATTTGGCATTCTCATAGGCTTCATTCCTAATTTCTTCCAACTCATGAAGCTGGAGTACTCGTTTTTCACCTGCTTTATCTAAATCCATGTTTAGCTCTTTAATTGCCCAATAAGCCTTGTGTTCAAGTTCAACTGGAAGGTGGCACGCTTTCCCAAAGATTAACCGGTAAGGGCTCATCCCAATAGGTGTTTTGTAAGCGGTGCGGTATGCCCATAAGGCATCATTTAACTTAAATGCCCAATCCTTCCTTGAGGGACGCACAGTGCGTTCCAATATTCCCTTAATTTGCCTATTACTTACTTCCACTAAACCGGAAGTTTGAGGATGATATGGAGTAGCTACCTTATGTGTGATGTTGTACTTGTTTAGTACTCCATCAAAGAGTTTGTTACAAAAATGGCTACCTCCATCACTTATTATAGCTCTAGGCGTTCCGAACCTACTGAATATGAAATCTTTCAAGAATTTCACAACAACATTAGCATCATTGGTTTTGGTGGGGATAGCTTCTACCCACTTGGACACATAATCCACAGCAACCAAAATGTATTGAAAACCATTAGATGGGGGAAAAGGACCCATAAAGTCAATCCCCCATACGTCAAAGAGTTCAACAACTAAATTAGATGTCAAAGGCATTTCATCTCTTTTGCTTATGTTTCCTGTTCTTTGACATCTATCACATTGTGCACAAAACATATGAGCATCTTTAAAAAGAGTGGGCCAAAAGAATCCAGACTGTAATATCTTACGGGCTGTCTTTTCACCTCCAAAATGACCCCCACAATGAAGTTCATGACAAAAAGTTAGAATGCTCTTATGTTCTTCTTCTAGTACACATCTCCGGATGACTTGATCTTGGCCAATCTTGTATAAATAAGGGTCATCCCAGAAATAGTCCTTAATAGTTTTAAAAAACCTTTTCTTGTCCTGATATGAAGTGTTAGGTCGCAAAACACCAGTGGCAAGATAGTTTACAATATCAGCATACCATGGGTTCGGACCTATGAAAAATAACTGTTCATCAGGAAAGGTTTCAACTATATCGTCATTACTCTCATCTTTAAGAGAATTGAAGTCAGAAATCAACCTAGACAAATGGTCAGCTACTAAGTTTTCACTGCCTTTCTTATCCTTGATTTCTAGGTCAAATTCTTGTAAGAGTAAGACCCACCTGATTAATCTTGGCTTGGCATTTGGTTTACTTAATAGGTATCTTAAAGCAGCATGATCAGAATGCACAATCACTTTAGATCCTACTAAATAAGACCGAAATTTGTCTAAAGAGAATACTATAGCCAAGAATTCCTTTTCAGTGGTGGTGTAATTCATCTGGGCATCATTGAGTATTTTGCTAGCATAGTAGATGATATGTAAACGCTTATCCACTCTTTGTCCCAGGACTGCTCCTATTGCATAATCAGAAGCGTCACACATTATTTCAAAGGGTAAAGACCAGTTTGGTGCCATAATAACAGGGGTAGATGTGAGTTTATCTTTCAAGGTATTAAAGGAAGTAAGACAGTCATTGTTGAAATCAAAATCAGCATCTTTGGATAGCAAGTTACATAAGGGACGACTTATTTTAGAGAAATCTTTAATAAATCGTCTGTAGAATCCTGCATGTCCCAAGAAGCTTCTTATCCCCTTCACAGATGTAGGGGGAGGTAGTTTGGATATCAATTCAACTTTTGCCTTATCAACTTCAATACCCTTGTTTGAAATTATATGTCCTAAAACTATCCCTTGTTGAACCATAAAATGACTTTTCTCCCAACTAAGGGTGAGATTGCATTCAATGCATCTTTCTAAAACCAAAGTCAATTTATGTAAGCAATCATCAAATGAGTTCCCAAAGACAGAGAAATCATCCATGAAAATCTCAAAGAATTTTTCCACCATGTCCGAGAAAATAGATATCATGCATCTCTGGAAAGTGGCAGGGGCATTGCATAACCCAAATGGCATTCTGCGAAAAGAAAATGTCCCAAAAGGACATGTAAATGTGGTCTTTTCCTAATCTTCTGGTGCTATGGGTACTTGATAATATCCAGACAGTCCATCCAAAAAACAGTAAAATTCGTGCCCAGCTAATCTTTCCAACATTTGATCAATGAATGGAAGAGGAAAGTGATCCTTTTTCGTATATAAATTTAGTTTCCTAAAATCTATACACATTCTCCATCCAGTGATTATTCTAGTGGGCACTAATTCACTTTTGTCATTCTTAACAACTGTTATCCCAGATTTCTTTGGTACCACATGCACTGGACTAACCCACTTACTATCCGTAATAGGATAGATAATCCCTTCTTCTAATAATTTAAGAATTTCTTTTTTAACTACCTCTTGCATGTTTGGGTTTAGTCTTCTTTGGGCCTCTCGTACAGGTTTAGCACCATCCTCCAAGTTGATCTTGTGCATACACATTGTTGGACTAATGCCTCTTATATCCCCTATACTCCAACCTATAGATTTCTTAAACTGTTTAAGCACTTTGATGAGTTCCTTTTCTTGTGGTTTGGTCAAGGTTGAAGAAATTATCACTGGATAAGTTTCTCCTTCTCCCAAAAACACATATTTTAAGTGCTCAGGTAAGTCTTTGAGTTCAAGTTCAGGTGGATTGGCCTCTTTAATAGATGAAGAATTGGGTAGATTTAAAAGTGTACTAGATTTTGTCATCACTTCATTATTGTCTAGTTGTTCAAGGTACCCCTTAATTTCTTCATCTAAATCTTCTTCAACCTTTTCAAGTGTAAGAACGGTTTCAAACTTGTCTTCTATTCTGGTTCGGAAAAAGGTGTTTTGGACAAGATTATCCAAAGGATCAACATCGAATATTTCATCGATGGTAGAAATAGAAGGGAAAGGTGAAGAATCAAAAACTTTAAAATGAACAGTCTCTCCTAAGACTGTCATTGTCAAATTTCCATCTTGGACATCAATAATAGTTTTAGTAGTTGCCATAAATGGTCTACCAAGAAATATTGTGTGCTCTCTGTCCAATGCTGGATTTTCTTGCATATCCAGAACCACAAAGTCAACAGGTATTATCAGTTTGTCTACCTGTACCAAAACATCCTCAACTATTCCCTCTGGATATTTAAGAGATCTATCTGCAAGTTGAAGGGACATAGTTGTGGGTTTTAAATCCCCTAGATTGAGTTGTAAGAATATAGATTAGGGCATCAAATTTATACTAGCACCTAAATCAAGCATTGCTTTAGCAACCTTCTTATCCCCCATAGTTATGTTTATAATAAAACTTCCAGGGTCTTTCAACTTAGGGGGTAGTTTGTGCTGAAGTACAGTGCTAGAAATTTCTGATACTACTACTCGTTCATTCAGTTCATACCTCCTTTTCTTAGTGTTCAACTCTTTGAAAAACTTGGCATATGAGGGCACATTCATGATCACTTCTAATAATGGTAAATTGATATTTACTTTAGAGAGCATATTAAAAAGATCATTGAATTGCTTATCTTGTTTGGATTCTTTTAACCGGTGGGGAAAAGGTACTTGCATCTGGTGTGGTTCTGTTGTCTTTCGAATTTTGGGGGTGTCAGATGACCCCCCAATGATTTTTTCAGAAGGCTTGTTAAGTTTAACACTTGTTTCTCCTTTTTGCGAGATTAGAATATCGCCTTCTTTGTTACCTGAACTACAAGGTAGATTGTTAGAGAATTCAGGTAAACTGGTATTGACTACCTTACCACTTCGAAGGGTACTAACATCCTTTGCTTGTTCTGGTTGACTGGGCAACTTTCCTGGTTCTTTCTTTTGCATTTGTTCAGCCAGTTGCCCAACTTTAGATTCAATTCTTTTAACCGAAGCCTCCATGGTGTTCAACCTTTGATTAGTCATTAATTGGTTGTCACGACTAACTTGAATAAAAGCATTCAAGCTATCTTCTAAGGTTGGCTTAAAAGATTGGCTTGGTGGGTAAGGGTGGTTGTTATCCGACCTTAGTGTTGGATATTGGGTGTAGGCTGGGTGATTATAGGTGTTTGGATGATACCTTTGAAAAGATTGGACTTCCTCTATGGCATCGACACTAGAATCACAAGTATTTGAACAATTATGAGTACCATGCCCAATTGAACAACACACTTCACATACCTCTTGATTTGAAATTTGGTGGGAAGTGAGGAATTTCACTTGTTTAGTCAATTCAGCAAGTTGCAAGGTTATCTCATTATCAGAGCCGACTTCATTGACCTTTGCTTTCCTTCTACCACCTCTTTGTTGGGAATTAGAACCCAATAGCTCATAGAGATTATAGGTTTCCTCTGCGGTCTTTTCTCCTACAGCACCTCCAGCAGCATTATCAACCATGTATTGACTCTGTAGTGTCAATCCATCATAAAAGAATTGGTTTTGTAGCTGTAATGGAAAGCTATGATTTTGACATTGAATGAAAAGGAGTTTGAATCGTTCCCAAGCTTCATGAAAGGGCTCTTCATTCATTTGAGAAAATGTTGCTATCTTTGTTCTTAGATCAACAGTCTTTTGATGGGAATAGAACCTACCCATAAAAATTTCATAGACTGCCTCCCAAGTTTTAAGAGAACATGACTGTAGAGTAATGAACCATGACCAAGCTTTATCTTTGAGAGTGTAAGGAAAACACCTCATCCTAAGTTGATCTTCATTAATTGCATGTAGTGGAAAGGTTTGGACAATAGCATAGAATTCTCGAATGAAATGCAAAGGGTCTTCATTAGGGATACCGTAAAAGAAAGGAAAAAAAGAATAATGAATCTTTTTCAATTCATAATTCCTTGCAGCCTCTTGTAATTGGATACTGGAAGTTACATTGCCAATGATTGGCATTGTATATTCTTTCATCTTTTTCCGCCTATCTTTAGCATCTCCCATGGTTGTTTGTAGTTGACAATGATCCTCCTCCTATTGTGTATCAACATTTTGCTTTTAAAAACAATAGTAGATATCTCTAAGAAATATTTATAACTTGATAAAACGTAAAAACAAAAAGTGCAAGGAACCTAATTTTTTTTTTAAATTTAAACGAATGGACAGAATGTTTGAAACAAACGAATTTTATTTCATCTGAATTTTTATTACACGCAAACTAAAACAAAGGAAAATACGATAATGGGTGACCTCCCATACAGGACTAAAATTTATCGTCTTCTAGTAAGACGTTGCTTGGAGATTGCAGAATGAAAAACTCAATGTCTCCTCTTCATTGAATTCTTTTAAGTTTCAAATTAGTCTTTGCCTTTTTGCAAATGTTCAACTAACTGTTCAACTTGAACTTCCACCTTTTTGATAGAAGCTTCCACAGAGTCCAACCGTTGATTGGTTTTAGATTGGTTATCCCTACAAACTTGAATAAAAGAATTCAAGTTGTCCTCCAGGGTTGGTTTATTGGGAATGCTTCTTGGAATAGGTGGGTGGAATTGCTGGCCTGCCTGGTTTGAGCTTTGAGTGAAAGGAGGGTTGTTTTGCCTCCAAGAGAAATTTGGATGACTTCTCCACCCAGGATTATAGGTATTTGAATTGGGATCAAACCTTGGTCTCTGTTGATATGCTCCCAACACATTGACCTGTTCAGGTCCAGTTGTTTCTCCTTGATATGGACAGGCTTCAGTACCATGTCCCATGTTGCTATACAAACCATATTGTTCATTATTTGTGTTGGTTTGTGTAGCGAGAAGGGCAACTTGCTTAGTCAGTTGAACAAGTTGTTGTTGAACTTTATTACTGGAGTCGATTTCATGAACTCCAGCTTTTCTCACTCGGGAGCTTTTCTGTTGGGAATTAGCACCCAACATCTCAAAGAGGTTATACGTCTCTGAGGCAGTCTTTTCTCCTATTGCTCCTCCTGCAGCGTTGTCGACAATGAACTGACATTGTTGTGTAAGTCCATCGTAAAAGAATTGGTTCTGCAACTGCAGGGGAAAGCTATGATGGGGACATTGAGTGAGAAACATTTTGAACCTATCCCAAGCTTCATGGAATGGTTCTCCATCCATCTGAGAGAAAGTAGCAATCTTTCCTCTCAACTCTGATGTTTTTTGGTGGGAATAGAATTTTCCCATGAATTTATTGTAAATATTACCTCATGTCATCAGAGAACCTGGGGGAAGTGACATCAACCAAGCTTTGGCCTTATCCTTTAATGTGTAGGGAAAACATCTCATCCTAAGTTGATCCTCGTTTAGAATACCGAGGGGGAATGTTTGGACCGTAGCATAGAAATCTCTCATAAAGGAAAGAGAATCTTCATTAGGTAACCCATAAAAGGAAGGAAGCATAGAAAAATGAATATTTTTAAGGTCATAATTCCGAGCAGCCTCTCCCAACTGGATAGTGGCAGTTGCCGTGCCAATCACCGGTCTTGCAAACTCCTTCATCGTGGTTTCCCTAATATGTTGGTTTTCCTCCATTTCTTTTGGTTCTAGTAAAGGATTAAGACTTGGTTCTATGTTTGGCTCAAAAACAGGTTGATGGGTAGAATCCAGTTTTGTTGACACTTGTTTAAATTTATGAAAATTATTTACATATGGTGTAAGGGGGTTTCCTAAGGATCTCCTACCACGCATAGACTATTGTAAACGTAAATTTAAAACTCCTGTCAACAAAATAAAAAATTTAGAGAAAATTTACATGTTATTTAATACAAAGCACTAAACAAAACTAGTTAAATACTAAAAAAAGAAAAAAAAAATTATTTATTTTTTTTTATTATTTTTTTTATTTATTTATTATTTTTTTTTTGTAACATAATTAGTATTAACCAAGAGTGCTCCCAGGAAAGAATGGTGGTGCAAACGGCTCCTTAAATACCATTCTCCTACCCAGAGCAACGTTCCCAGGAAAAACTAGTGGCACAAAGGCTTCCAAGAACTAGTCTCCTAGACAGAACTCCCTTAGATTTTTACTTTTCATGTTATTTAGTTAATTAGGTATAAATTCAAGTAATGTTTTTTTTTACTATTCATGAACGGTAATTTTATTTTACTATTCACGCTCTATTATTTCTTATTAACTTAAAATTTATTTTGAAATTTTAAATTTTTTTTACTATTCATGAGCGGTAATTTTATTTTACTATTCACGCTCTATTATTTTTTATTAACTTAAAATTTATTTTGAAATTTTAAATTTTTTTTTTTACTATTTATTTTTATTTCTTATGAATTTTGAAATTTGATTATTGTTAAAATATCACAATTATTTACAGCACAAAAATGTTTTTAAAATTTTGATAAATAATTTAAAAACGCTATTCCTTCCCCGGCAACGGTGCCAAAAACTTGATGAGCGAAAACCGACATCGTCGATTCTTGCCAATACTTTGGTTTTAATATTTATAAAACTCTCGCAAGTGCACGAATCATTTCGAAGAAAATGATAAGTATACTTCCAAGGTCGATCCAAGGAAGGAATGTATGTGGTTTTTAATTTATTATTCAAACTTTTAAAAACGAAATTAAATCCTAAACATCATGTCACGATAGTTTTGTTTTTGTGTTCCTAATCTAATAACATAAAATAAATAAACATATATACAGATTAATTAAATATAATCTAATAACATAAAAATAAACATAGATACAAATTCAATAAATAATTATCTAAAAATAAACATATATACATATTTAATAAATATTCATGCAAATTTTTATCATTTATATTAGCGGAGTATTTATGGATATAATAACTAAATTAATTATGCTTGCTCATATTATCTAGGTTATTAAAGATATAAATTGATATTTTATTGATTCTCTCTTTTTTGTATAAATACCACCTTTGGTGGGGTTAGATATTCTTTGTTAACTAAACAAATCAATTAACACCTATGGGTGGGGTTGATAACTAATATGCTTAATTAAATTAATTCCTTTTTCTAAGAGATTGAAAATGAACCATTTAAATGCCACCTTTGGTGGGGTTAGACAATTTAAACATTATTCAAGGTGTCCAAATTAAACATAAGAATTTAATTATCCGAGTACTAACTTTCAAGTTTTAAAACCACTATTGAAAACATGTTGTCAATACATTTTCACATAATAATTCTTATAAAAACTTTTGAAATAGAGTTTCACGCTAACTACCGGGCGATTGTACCAACAAATAAAAGAGCACTACTCTAAATTAGACCGGATAACTAAACCTTAAAATCTAATTTTCAAGTTTAAGTTTGTAATGAAAAATAATATATTTCTCTCTAACATTCTTAATATAAAATCTTGAATAAAAACAAAATCAATTCATTTTAGAAATTTTTACCTATTTAATATTTCGCAAGCATAACAACGTCATTATTACATCATATTTACTAAACAGCCAGCATAGTTAAATTTAACCACAGACAAGTTGAATATAACATGTAAGAATAAAGCATAAAAATAACTGTAAAGAAAATAAAATTCTTACAGAACTTCGACGCTATTCCCGTAGCTGGAAAACCTCCAAGCGGAATTTGCACTCCCATTTATTGAATCAAAAATCTAAATTATTACAAAAACATTACAAGTTCCTCTCAAAAAGAGAAGAACTCTAAACCTAAGAGAATTGAACTAAAAACTAAGAGAAAAACTAAGAAAAGCTTAGAAACTAAGAAAGAAACTAAGAAAACTCAAAAACTAAGAAATGAGAGAAAGAAAGAAGAGAGAAGTGAGTTTTGAAGGTGTGATTTGAAGTGAAGGGAAGGGGGGTATTTATAGGTGAGGATGGAGAGAAAAATGAGTAAAGAAATGTTAAAAAAATATTAAAAAATGTAAAAACGCGTATTGGAATTGCTGATGTCATTAATGACGTTAGCATGACGTCACAGGGGCGGCTGCACGTGAAAAACTTGATGAGGGAAAACCGGCATCGCCGATTCTTGCCAATACTTTGGTTTTAATATTTATAAAACTCTCGCAAGTACACGAATCATTTCGAAGAAAATGATAAGTATACTTCCAAGGTCGATCCAAGGAAGGAATGTATGTGGTTTTTAATTTATTATTCAAACTTTTAAAAACGAAATTAAATCCTAAACATCATGTCACGATAGTTTTGTTTTTGTGTTCCTAATCTAATAACATAAAATAAATAAACATATATACAGATTAATTAAATATAATCTAATAACATAAAAATAAACATAGATACAAATTCAATAAATAATTATCTAAAAATAAACATATATACAAATTCAATAAATATTCATGCAAATTTTTATCATTTATATTAGCGGAGTATTTATGGATATAATAACTAAATTAATTATGCTTGCTCATATTATCTAGGTTATTAAAGATATAAATTGATATTTTATTGATTCTCTCTTTTTTGTATAAATACCACCTTTGGTGGGGTTAGATATTCTTTGTTAACTAAACAAATCAATTAACACCTATGGGTGGGGTTGATAACTAATATGCTTAATTAAATTAATTCCTTTTTCTAAGAGATTGAAAATGAACCATTTAAATGCCACCTTTGGTGGGGTTAGACAATTTAAACATTATTCAAGGTGTCCAAATTAAACATAAGAATTTAATTATCCGAGTACTAACTTTCAAGTTTTAAAACCACTATTGAAAACATGTTGTCAATACATTTTCACATAATAATTCTTATAAAAACTTTTGAAATAGAGTTTCACTCTAACTACCGGGCGATTGTACCAACAAATAAAAGAGCACTACTCTAAATTAGACCGGATAACTAAACCTTAAAATCTAATTTTCAGGTTTAAGTTTGTAATGAAAAATAATATATTTCTCTCTAACATTCTTAATATAAAATCTTGAATAAAAACAAAATCAATTCATTTTAGAAATTTTTACCTATTTAATATTTCGCAAGCATAACAACGTCATTATTACATCATGTTTATTAAACAGCCAGCATAGTTAAATTTAACCACAGACAAGTTGAATATAACATGTAAGAATAAAGCATAAAAATAACTGTAAAGAAAATAAAATTCTTACAGAACTTCGACGCTATTCTCGTAGCTGGAAAACCTCCAAGCGGAATTTGCACTCCCATTTATTGAATCAAAAATCTAAATTATTACAAAAACATTACAAGTTCCTCTCAAAAAGAGAAGAACTCTAAACCTAAGAGAATTGAACTAAAAACTAAGAGAAAAACTAAGAAAAGCTTAGAAACTAAGAAAGAAACTAAGAAAACTCAAAAACTAAGAAATGAGAGAAAGAAATAAGAGAGAAGTGAGTTTTGAAGGTGTGATTTGAAGTGAAGGGAATGGGGGTATTTATAGGTGAGGATGGAGAGAAAAAATGAGTAAAAAAATGTTAAAAAAATATTAAAAAATGTAAAAACACGTATTGGAATTGCTGATGTCATTAATGACGTCAGCATGACGTCACAGGGCGGCTGCACGTGAAAAATGGGGCAAAAACGCGTTGGGCGCGCGGAGGGGCTGCTGCTGGGCGTTGGGGCTGTCGCTGCGCGCAGCTCGGCGCGCGTGAACAGTGCCCGCGCGCTGGGGCGCGCACGGATGGGCATGTCAGCGCGCGCGGCATGGGGCGTGCGGTTGGGTGCTGGGGCGCTGGGCTGCGCTCACGGCTGGGCTTCGGCGCGCGATTTCCGTCTTTTTGACATTTTTGACCTTTTCGACCCATTTTGTCCAATTTTTCCATGTTTGTTGACCTTTTCCCACTTATTTATTAATATATTTGTGATGTATTGCTTCAAGTATTCCTCTTTGAGTCTTTACATTGCGTTTTAAAGCCAAAATACCTGAAAAACAATAAAAATACCCGTGATTCCGAAAAAGACAAATTTATATAAATATATGTATTTTTAATCAATTAATGTACATAAAATCATGGTTATTTTAGTGCTTTTTGAGCACTCATCAGTGACATCAAGAACCCATAGAGATGAAATTCATCCTTAACTGTAGCATATTGCTGAGCATCTGTTGAGCATGCCCAAGTTGGATCACAAAGGTCAATTTGGTCCCAAAGAAAGCGAAGCTGATCAAAGTAGTCATTGATGGATTGCCCTGGTTCCTGTTGAAGTTGATGCAATTCAACATATCCCATGCTGATTTGGCATTATCAAAGCTGCCCAATAGATTGGAGATGGAGGGAAAGAAAGTATTCTGAATCCATGTGAAGATTATGTGGTTGTGACTATCCCATTCAATCATGTGACCAAGGAAGGTAGCATCTTTTTCACTTGCTCCTTTAACAGGAATGATAATTGCACTAGTACAGTAATGTCAGAGCATACGACCCTTAAGAAAACTATGCATAGCTTAAGACCATAATAAGTAATTCTTAGTCCCGTCCAATATAGTATTGATGAGGTAACAAAGAAAAACATATTTTTTATCCATTTCGAAACACAATATGCAAAAACGAGGTCTATGCGAAAAACTGGGTAGGGAGGACCCGAACTATAAAAGCCAATAGTCAACTGGTCAAATTCAACGGTCAATTCGATCAAAGTCAAACGGTCAGCTCGGTCGCTGTGACGTTAGTTGAATGCGATGATGACATCAGCCCTAGAGATGTGTCACTAATGATGTCATGTACCAGAGTGCATGTGTGTGACGCATGAATCTGACGCGATATTTCTATTGGCTGCACATGCATGCGTATACAGTGTTAGATGATTGTGATACCTACACGGTTGTGTAGATATGGTCGAAGCGATCACAGTGGTATCTATAGAAAGGTCGTTGGGGAAAGATTCATGGCGACGTTTGGTTTCAATGGTAGCACGTGAAAAGATGTGCAATTCCTTTGAGCGGCACGTGAGAGAGCGTGTAGTGTCTGATGGTTGCGATACTTCCACGGTTGTGTAGATCTAGTCGATTCAATCACAGTGGTATCTATAGAAAGGTCGTTGGGGAAAGATTCATGGCGACGTTTGGTTTCAATGGCAGCACGTGAAAAGATGTGCAATTCCTTTGAGCGGCACGTGAGAGAGCATGTAGTGTCTGATGGTTGCGATACTTCCACGGTTGTGTAGATCTGGTCGATTCGATCACAGTGGTATCTGGAGAGAGATTATCAGAGCAAGATGTACGGCGGCAACAGTGATTACAGTGGTCTGTGTGGTATGGGACTCCTTAACAATGGCTACTGTAGGCCCAAAACCTAAAGATAACGGTTGAAAGACGTCGGAGGTTCAACGGTGAGTGGTTGCAGCGGTTGTTGTGACAACGGAAGTTATAAGGATTGAGTAACACCAGAAAAGACAAGACTACTAGAAAAATAAGAATACTGGTTTTGATAATATGTTAGAAATACTTAATAATTGTATTCTATTCTGTAATTAAATAAATATATATGATACATTTATATAAGAATTATAAGTAAATTAGATATGTGTAAAGTAACTAGATATAGATATACTTAAAGTAAGTAAATATATATTAACATATATATATATATATATGCATTAATCTGGGTGATTGGCATATACCACATTAGATTAAAACGACGAAAAAGAAACAAAAGGTTCTTTGTTTGCTCCTCCGCCGAGAGACCTCGTGAAAATGGATCTGTTTTTTGTTTTTTTGTTTTTTGTAATAACACGTAAAGACCTCATGGTAAAACCCAATTCGTAGGATTCATTTTTCTCCGACCAAAATCAACTTAATTTTCAATATTCAATTATTTCAGAGGAAGCTCATGAAAATGGAAGCTTTTGATGGAAAAGGATATTGGTGTCCAGTGGGTTGGTAAAAAAAAAAAAACTTATGTACATTAATAAAGAAAGCATTTTTATTACAAATGTTAAATTTTTTATTTTGTTTCACACTTTCACAAATAAATGGTAATTTAAAAGAAAAAAAATATATTAACTCACCAGAATAGCTTCTATTTTTCTATTAGAAACAGAGGTGCATTTGGGTTGGAATGAAACCTTTCCTCCCACAATAGGGTTTAAGGGTGTTGTCCGAACATCTAACGTTAAAGTACTTTTTTATTGGCATTTTTAATTGTTGTTGCTTTTTAAGTTTGTGAACTTGAACTTATAAATTAATAGATATTAGATTTGTATTATTATAATATAAATAATTTCGTGCTTTTTACTACAATTAGGGATGATTATAGGATTATGTTAATAAAAATATTAACAAATTATCGATTTTAAATATATTTGAAAAATAAGTATCGATTATCACTATCACAGTTTAACATGTTTTTTTATAAGATTTATTTAAAATTATATTTATTATTTAATTTAAAAAAATTAAAATTTTAAGATAATAATTATAAATATATTATTGAAATCTCAATGATCAACTCCATTGAATAAAGATCAAATTTAAGCGTTAAAGTAAGTCTTACACAAATCCAACAAAAAATATTTTTATTTTATTTATTTTTTTGTTAAACAAAAAAGTAGAGAAAATTGGAAATGAGACCTAAGAATGAAAATTTATGATGTCTCTCCGAAAATTTAATTCATGGAATTATTTGAAGAACATGGTTTTCTCCGCCCATATTTTCCTTCAACTGTACTCTTTCTCGCTTATCACTACCAGTCTCTGAAATCTGTTATTAGAAATATGATTTTTTCAGATTTTATTATTCATATTATCCAATAAAGATCAAAAATAAAAAAAAAGTAAAGTGAAGGGAAAAGGGACCACTTGTCCTCGAAGGCTTTAGCTTATTTACAAATTGGTCTCCAAGTGTAAGAAAAGGTCCAAAAGATCTAAAGGTTAGCTCAGATTAATAATTACTTTACGTCCCTTCTTTAAAAATATAAAATATAAGTGTACTAATAAAGTTATTTATTTTAAAAATATATTTAAATTAATATATATTTTATAATAATTTATTAGAGAATATATTTATTTTTTATCTTATATTTTATATTAATACTTCATTTAAAATATTGATATTATTTCAAAACAAATTATCAATATTTTATTATTTAAAATTAATAAGTATATATTAGTATTGATTGTAAATAATAATTGATATTATTTGATAATTCTTAAACATAATTTGTGAAGTTTGATAAATAAATAGTGATATTTTAGTATTTATTAATATGGAAGAAAAAAGTTAAAAAATAATAAAACTAATAACAAATAAAAAATAAAAGAGATATAAATATATTTTTATCATAATACATAATTTTGATATTATTATCATGTATTTTTATTACAGGTGACTTAAAAAATTATTTTTTATATTATAGTATAAATTTAATGTAAAAAAATGAAACTGATAAAAGAAAAGAAAAGAAAGAAGTTAGGAGAATGAACAAACCAAAGCCATCAAGGTTTTTTATATATAATTTTAAAAATATCATATGAACAACTTCGTGGAAGCTTCATTTTATAAAGTAAAAGCAGAATCCACTCATTTACCATATCTTTGAACTTTCTTTCTTGCATTTATGTCAGAATAGCAGCTTCATCCAAGTTAGAAATTTGTAGCAAGACTTCTAACATTAAGGAGAAGATATAATCATGCTACTCCATCAAACTTGCTTGGGGAAGCATAATCATCATTGTCCTGCTTCATCTTGTGGAAATATCTCCAATATTAGATCTCCTTTCCGGCTTACAACTGATTCAAAATACTGTGGAGTAAAGGATTATCCCAGCCTCTCATGTGAGAACAACCAGAGACTATTTTTGTACCTAGAAGACATAAAGTACTAAGTTCAGGCAATCAATTACAATAACAAGACCATCCGTATTCTGGATTCCAACCTTGATCCATATATTCATTCGAGTTATTATTACCCTCTATTTATTCTCCGGATCTCATCACGGCTTATGATTTTAGTGAGCTGTGAAAGTGCAGTGAATTTATCTTCTCATTACCGAGATGATATAATGTTTGTTCCTTATAATTGCAATAACAATACAATGAGTGATTCCAAATTAGGCCATCACAGTTCATATCTCATGTTGGGTGCCAACCCATATGTCTCTGACGTACCAGACTTGTGCCACATAGAGATGATGGTAAGGACTTCATCGCCGGGAATATCGATGCGAAACAACAAACAACACAGTTCTATTTCCTGCAGTGAATTCCACAAAGCCATGCTTTATGGGGTTGAGATCTCCTGGGAAGCTCTTTTGAGGCGTAGGTTTTATTATCAAATAGTCTCCAACAGTAAGGGTCTTACTCTGTTAAAAAAAAAAATTAAGAAATTTACGTCCTCCCCTCCAGCGATTTTGAATCACATTTTGTTTGTTTTTCCTGCAGTTGAATACCAACTCTGGAGAATCGGTGAGTTTTACGTGCCTTACTGTTTCTTTTAAGTCTAAAGCATTAGTTTTATGATGATTGGGCAACTGATGTTCTTTAGCTTTTCTTAATTTATTTACAGTAATGTCCCTTTGTAATAACACTATTAAAGAAAATAAATATACTGCAATTAAGCTGATATGTTTATTTCTTTGTACGATGCAGGAATCATTCGTTATATTATTGGGTGCGGAGTGTTGGTTTTCTTAAGAAATGCACACAATCACAGAGAAAAAAAATACACAAAGACAGAGGATTTTGGAGATGCTCAAAAACTTAATGCATCATTTTCTGGTTTTCTCGTTATATAAGTAAATACAAAATCTTAACTGCACCACTAACATTACAGCTCACGTTTTCTAAAAATAAAATTAAACACAAACTTTACTTAAATAACTGCTATCCTATTTTTTAGCCACACATTGGACTAAAACTGACAGTCTAATTACGGATTCAAACAAAAAAAAAAGTTTGCTAAAATTAAACAAATCAACTACTGGACACCACCCTCTAACAACAAGATTAACTCATCAATCTCCTTCTTAAGCTTGTTGTTCTCTACTTATGATCCGCACACCAATCCTTTCTCTCATCTCCAAGAACTTCATCCTTGCTAGCGACTTTGTCAGAATATCAGCATTCTGATCTTCTGTGCAAACATGCTGAATTTCAATCATTCCTGATTCAACACAATCTCTAATGTAGTGGAATCGGGTATCGATGTGTTTGCTCCTCTCATGGTGAACTGAATTCTTGCTCAATGCAATTGCAGACTGATTATCGATCTTTAGAACCACTTTCTTAACCTCAGTCTTTAACAAATCTGCCAACAGTCGTCCCAGCCACACTCCTTGACATGCTGCTGCACAGGCAGCAATGTACTCCGCTTCACAGGAAGATAATGCAACCACTTTTCTGTTTTTGTGAACACCAACTAATAGGATTTGACCCAAGGAAAAATATTAAACCTGAGGTACTTTTCCTGTCATCAGTATCACCAGCTAGATCACTATCGGAGTAACTGATCAGCTCCAAGCTTCCTTCCTTCTTCTCATAAACGCAACCGAGGTGATGTTTCCTGCAGATTTAATTTATTTTTTATTGGGCAGTAATGTTACTTGCATCAAGAGCCTTATTACGTCATATAATTTATTCTATACCCAATTTATCAATAACATTTTGTATGTTTCTTCTGCAGAAATGATTACGTCCTTTATCAGAACTAACAACATTTTAATTAGTAAGAATATAGATGCCTTATTGGATATTGTATCATATATATGAGAGATTTCATTTCTAGAAACATAAAAAATGAATATACTTTTTGAACAAAATTGCTCAAAACCCAATTTGTTGATCATATTCATGTTTTTCATGCAGACACTATTCTCTACTTTGTACGCACTGGATCCATGTTAATTAGTAAGAACTTACATGCCTTATTGTCAGATAAGAAAATTTTCACTCTAATAATTTTATAATGATCTAGCAACTCATAATCTTTAACTTTTCTTAATTTATTTGACAGTAACGTTCCTTGTATTAAGAGCTTTACTAGGGGCTCCATGTGTAATTGCATTCTTGATTTATAAATGGGAAAGGAGGCATTTGTCGATGTTCCCTGCCATTGAAGAATTCTTGGAGACCAATAACAACTTCTTGCCTATAAGGTACAACTATTCAGACATAAAAAAGATAACAACAAATTTCAAAGACAAATTAGGAGAAGGTGGTTATGGTTATGTTTTTAAGGGAAAATTACGCAGCGGTGGTCTTGTCGCCGTCAAGATCCTGAGTAAATCTAAGACTAATGGCCAAGATTTCATCAATGAGGTATCTACTATTGGAAGGATTCATCATGTTAATGTGGTTCGACTAGTTGGTTTCTGTATCGAGGGATCAAAACGTGCTCTTGTGTATGACTTAATGTCTAATGGATCTCTTGATAAATACATCTCTTCTAATTCTAAGGAGGTAATAGTCAACTCGTTAAGCTACAAGGCAATGTTTGATATTTCACTTGGAGTGGCATCTGGTATTGATTATATTCATGGTGGATGTCACATGCAAATTCTACATTTTGATATTAAGCCTCACAATGTTCTTTTAGATGAAAATTTTGTTCCTAAGATTTCAGATTTTGGGTTAGCTAGATTATGTCCTTTAGAAACTAACATTGTGTCTATGACAGCTGCAAGAGGAACCCTCGGATACATAGCACCAGAATTATTTTACAAAAATATTGGGGGTGTTTCCTTTAAAGCTGATGTTTATAGCTTTGGAAAGTTGTTAATGGAAATGGCAAGTAAAAGGAAAAACTTGAATGTAACCACAGAGCATTCAAACAAAATTTATTTTCCTTTATGGGTTTATGATCAACTTTGTGAAGGAAACAACATAGAATTGGGAGATGATGTCACCGAAGAAGAATCCAAACTTGTAAAGAAGATGATTATAGTGGCACTTTGGTGTATACAATTGAAACCGAGTGATAGACCTTCAATGAAAAAAGTCATAGAGATGCTTGAAGGAAGATTTGAAAGCCTAAGCATTCCACCCAAGCTATTATTGTATCCTTCACAAAGGAACAATCTATCAGAGAGTGTTGAGAATATGTCTTCTACTTTAGAGAGCTCCTCCACACTTTTGAAGTTTGACTCCTCTGAGATCAGTTTGATTGAAAATGCAAATTAAAAAGTAGTACCTACAAAGAAGTTCATTTTTGCAATTAATTCTTCTTTAATTATATTAGTTACACACTACTACATGTAACAATCTTTTGTAATATTACAGTTTTACTAGTCATTAATAAATATTAGAAATGAAATATTTATTATACTACTCGTATTATTAATTTTCATTAAAGCACTACAAATAATTAGAAAAATTTCAAAGCATTATTGGATGCGTTATGGTCCTTTTGAAAGCAATTACAATGAATATAAACAAGTTCAAATTGATGTCGAGAAAGGTAGATGAACACTGTAAGGTAGCATTTAGATGTGTCAAATAAATTAAATTGATCCAACATTCATAAGTTCGACTCACATTTAGTGAAGTACAATAGTTCAACTCATCTTATTTAAATTTATATAAGTTAAGTTCACCTCATGTCAACTCAATTTAATTTTAAATGAGTTAAATTGAGTAATTTATGAACATGCTCATTTACCCTTTTAAAAAAATAAAAAAATATTTATAATTTTTTTTAAAATAAAAATATTATATTTTAATTACATTTTAAAAAAAACAAAAAATAATTTTTTAATTACACTTTTTCATAATTACATTATTATAATTATGAAAATTATATCATTAATAAAGATATTTTTGTTAAAAGAATTCACAAGTTGCTCATGAGTTAGGTTTTTTCAGCTCATCTCATTGTATGAGTCTTAAATGAGTTGCATAGAACTTATTTGACACTATTAGTACCACACAAGCTTGAGTGTATCTATTTTGATTAATTTTTCTCAGTTGACTCTTGACTTTATAAAGCAAGAACAAAAGACATTTTAATTTATCTCGATGGAAAAATTATTCATTACAATTAGAGTAAGTGATGATATGATATTTTAGGCCAAAAAGAAAAAGAAAAATATAAGATTAGTGTTTTTTTTTAAACAGCTCAATATTTGATAAAGAAAACAAGAAATGTGATTGATTGAAGTATACTCCATAAAACTAAATAACACATCCATTTCCATGTTATATGTATTATATTAATTAGAAGTTTCACATGCATGTCTATCAAATTATATTGATGTAACAAAAGAGAGAGAACAACTTCCTGAAAGCTTGTAATTTATAAAAAAAGAGGAGAACCAAGCCTTTTAGAATATTTGTTGCACATCAATGATTAATAGAATAAAAACCACAAGAAAGTATGACTATTATACTAAGACAAACTAGTCATAGAAAAAAATGAAGTCTTTAATTTTCAGAACCATATGTTAGTAAGAGAAAATTTGTTTTATTCGTAAGTCATCACCAAGTCTTTTAGCAAGAGATAAGGTTTGGATTTTGTGTCCCTTCTTTTCAAAAATATCATATGAACAGCTTTGTGGAAGCTTGTATTTTATAAAGAAAAAAGCAAAATTCACATTTTGGGCACCATATCTTTGAACTTTCTTTCTTGCATTTATATCAGAAGAGTAGCTTCATCCAAATTAAAAATTTGAATTTGTAAAGTTGAATGACCAAGACTTTTAAAGTTGAACTCTACTTTTTTGTGTTTCTTGCATTTTCAGTTTAATAGCAATATCAACTTTTAACAACTGCACAAACCCTTGAGCCATTTTTTCGTGTCTAGCCAGACGGTTTAAAGCAATTGCTACATAATAGGAAGGAGTTGTCACAAAATATTTTTATATATTATATTAGATTTAATAAGTTCTTTTAACAAAAAATTAAATATTTTATTTAATAAATTAAATATATTTATGTACAACATTGAAATAATGTGTTTTGATCCTTTACATTGCTAAAATATATTAATAGTTTAATTTAAATGGTGAAATAATGTGAAATTTTATTATGAATTCCTTAATGTATTAAGAAAAACATGTGATTGTTATAATATTAATACATAGTGGTTTCAAATGAGTAGCTCAATTTTTTGAGTAGATGAGTTGAAAATGCTTACTTTATTTAGCTTATGAGTTAGTTCACCTAATTCATCATGGCTTGGGAGTTCATCAAAAAATTGACAAATATATTTTTATTTAACTTAAGTTACTTGAATTATATAATTAATTATATATACTTACCAATTTGTAAATTCAATACAATTTGATCAATCATCAACAATCAAATCATCATATAAGTTACTTGAAAGATATTATGATTAAAAATTTAAAAAACATAAAGAAATTCAAAAGCAAATTTCTAAGAAGTTAATGGGTACAAAGTGCAGGCATAGCTTGAAGGTGTAAACTAATCACATGTCTTTATTATTTTCATCTTATTATATTACTTATATTATTAATTTTTCATTAAAGCACTAATAATAATTAACATCATTTTCAAAGCACCATTAAATGTGTCATGGTTCATTTAAAAGAAATTACAATAAATATAAACAATGGATGTTTTGTATACTCTAAAGTTGAGGAGGAACTTAGTCTCAATAAGATTGGGTTTACTCAAATAATTGAGGTTTATTTGTATACAATTACTAAAAATAATATTTTTATTGAAAAATGGTATGTTATTGATAGTATGTTTAAATTGAATGTTGAAATGAATAAAATTTCTTCTTCTGTTTATATATTGTGTTCTTTTAATACTTGATATGCTAGAATTTTCCACATTAATAAATGCGTAATTAAGAACATGAGTAGCTTAGACTTATACCTAATCTATCCTTGAATGATTTTGAAAAATGTGAATTTTGTAGTCAAACTAAAATTACTAAAACCTCACATAAATCAGTACTTAGAGAATCTAAACCATTTGATTTAATTCACTCTGATATTTGTGAACTAGATAGTGTTTTAATTAGAAATAAAAAATGCTATTTTATTACTTTTATTGATGACTATTCTGACTACACTTTTGTGTATTTAATGAAAAATAAAAGTGAAGTATTCGATATGTTTAAAATATTTTTGACTAAAGTTTAAAACCAACTTAATCGAAAAATGAAAAGATTTCAAAGTGATAGAGGTACTGAATATGTTTTAGTAATTTCAATGATTTTTATAAAACAAATGGAATCATTCATGAAAGAACTACACCGTATTCTCCTGAAATGAATGGCAAAAATGAAAAAAAATAGAACTTTTACTTAATTAGTTGTGTCTATTTTATTGAATTTTGATATTGCTTCTTATTGGTAAGGAGAAATTTTATTAACTATTTGTTATGTTCTTAATATAGTTCCTAAATCTACAAATAAAACTTCTCCTTATGAAATTTTGAAAAAAATAAGAAACCTAACTTGTCTAATTTTAAAACATAGGGTTATTTAGCATATGTTCGTATTCCTGATCCTGAAAGAAATAAACTTACTAGTAGATCTTATGATTGTTTATTTCTTGGATATGCTAAGAATAGTAAAGCTTATTGATTCTTTGACTTGAATGATCATGTTATTATAGAATCAAATGAAGTTGATGTTTAAATTGAATAACAGTGAGGTTCAACTTTTAGTGATCTTCTTATAATTAGAACAAATGAACTAAATATGGAATTAGATTTTGAACCTAGGAGAAGTAAATGAGTTCGAACTACCAAAGATTATAGGTGATGAGCGAAAACCGGCATCGCCGATTCTGCCAATACTTTGGTTTTATATCTATAAAACTCTCGCAAGTACACGAATCATTTCGAAGAAAATGATAAGTATACTCCCAAGGTCGATATAAGGAAGGAATGTATGTGGTTTTTAATTTATTATTCAAACTTTTAAAAACGAAATTAAATCCTAAACATCCTGTCACGATATTTTGGGGGTTTTGTATTTTTAATCTACTTACATAAAAATAAACATAGATTCAATAAATATTTATGCAAATTTTATCTTTTATAATAGTGGAGTATTTATGGATATAATAACTAAGTTAATTATGCTTGCTCATATTATTTAGGTTATTAAAGATATGAATTGATATTGATTGATTCTCCCTTTTTGTATGAATACCACTTTTGGTGGGGTTAGATATTCTTTGTTAACTAAACAATTCAATTAACACCTATGGGTGGGGTTGATAACCAATTTGCTTAATTAAATTAATTCATTTTTCTAAGAGATTGAAAATGAAACATTTAAATGCCACCTTTGGTGGGGTTAGACAGTTTAAACTTTATTCAAGGTGTCCAAATTAAACATAAGAATTTAATTATCTGAGTACTAACTTTCAAGTTTTAAAACCACTATTGAAAACATGTTGTCAATACATTTTCACATAACAATTCTTATAAATTGTTTTGAAATAGAGCTTCACTCTAACTACCGGGCGATTGTACCAACAAATAAAAGAGCACTACTCTAAATCAGACCGGATAACTAAACCTTAAAATCTAATTTTCAGATTTAAGTTTGTAATGAAAAATAATATATTTCTCTCTAACATTCTTAATATAAAATCTTGAATAAAAATGAAATCAATTCATTTTAGAGATTTTTACCAATTTAATATTTCGCAAGCATAACAACGTTATTATTACATCATTTTTATAAACAACCAGCACTATTAAATTTAATCACAGAGAAATTAAATATAACATGTAAGAATAAAGCATAAAAAGAACTGTAAAGAAAATAAAATCATTACAGAACTTCGATGCTATTCCCGTTGCTCGAAAACCTCCAAGCGGAATTTGCACTCCCATTTATTGAATCAAAAAGATAAAAAATTACAAAAACATAACTAGTTCTTCCCAAAAAGGGAAGAACTCTAAAACTAAGAGAAATTAACTACGAAAAGCTAAAAACTAAGAAAAACTAAAAACTAAGAAAAGAGAGAAAGAAAGAGAGAAAAGAATGTGTTTTGAGGTGTGTTTAGAAGTCAAGGGAAGTGAGGTATTTATAGGTGAGGATGGAGATAAAAAATGAGTGAAAAAAATGTGAAAACGCAGAGTGTAATTGCTAAGGTCATTGATGACGTCAGCATGACGTCATGGGGGCGGTTGTGTGCAAAAATGGGGCGAAATGGGCATCGGCGCGCGCGGAGGTCAGCTGGGCGGCACGGAGGCGCGATTTTCTCATTTTTGACATTTTTGACCCATTTTGTCCAATTTTTCCATATTTATTGACCTTTCCCCATTTATTTATTAATATATTTGTGATGTATTGCTTCCATTATTCCTCTTTGAGTCTTTAAGTTACGTTTTTAAGCGAAAATACGTGAAAAACAATAAAAAAATACCCGTGATTCCGAAAAGACAAATTTTTATAAATATATGATAAAACATATAAATATATATATTTTTAATCAATTAATGTGCATAAAATAATGATAATTTTAGTGCTTTTTGAGCACTCATCAATTGGTCTAACTTTTATGCTTATATTTTAGAGGAAGATCCCCATGTTTTAGGTTTAAGCAGATCAATATAGTTGTGGGTCTGAACTAAATGGACTCTCTTAAATAAAATAAAACTTAGCATTTAGTTGATTTACCCCTAAGTTGTAATGGATATTTAAGAAAGAATTGAAACCTAATAATAGTGTTAAAAATATAAATCCCATCTTGTAGCCAAAGGATATGGGAAAATAAAATGTAGATTTCTTTGATACTTTTTCACCTATTTCTATAATAACTTCTATTCATATTTTATTTTCTCTTACTACTATTCATGATCTTGTAGTGCACCAAATAGATGTGAAAAAAGTTTTTTAAATAATGATTTAGAAGAAGAGATTTACATGGACCAACCTGAGGGCTTTATTATCCCTAGTCAAGAAAATAAAGTTTACAAATTAGATAAATCTCTCTATGGTTTAAAATAAGCATCTAAAAATTGACATGAAAAATTTGATAATCTTGTTATATTACATGGTTTCAAAGTGAATGAAAGTGACAAATATATTTTTTATTATTATATGTATGTATATGGATAACTTGCATATTTTTGGTTCAAATATTCATATTGTGAATAATGTAAAAAATTTATTGAAGGCTAATTTTGATATGAAATATCTCGGAGAAGTGTAATTTTTGAAATAAAGATTACTAGGTCTGAAAAGATATTTTCTTTAAATCAATCTCATTATATTGAGAAAATCTTAGAGAAATATAATTAATTTAACTACAAACTTGCATGTGCTCCTTATGATCCTAGTGTAAATTTACTAAAGAACACAAAAGAAGGTGTTAGATAAACTGAGTATGCAAGCATTATTGGTAGCTTACATTCATAAGATACCTTAAAAGGACTATGAATCTTGGATTACATTATCAGAGGTTTTTTGCTATCCTAGAAGGATACAATGATGTTGATTGGAACACCCTTTCAAAAGACTCTAAATTAAGAAACCATCGGCTAAATATTTAACATAGTTGGTGGAGTTATTTTCTAGAAGTATAAGGAATAAATTATTTTGGCTCAATCTACAATGAACTCTAAGATGATAGCACTAACTACTAGTGAGGAATCAGACTGGTTAGAAGTCTATTAGTTGAGATCCCTTTATGGGAAAGACCGATTCCAACTATCTTGATCAATGACGATAGTACCACGGCTATTGCAAAGATTTATAACATTTATTACAACGACAAGAGATGGAAGATACATTGGAAGCACAATCCTGTTAGAGAATTTCTCTCTACAGGAGTTGATAGAGTAGATGATGGATGTATTGATAATAACTTGGCTAATCCTTTGAAGAAAGTACTAGCTAGAGTGAAGGTTTTCAAAACCTCTAAAAGAATTGGACAGCCTTTAGAGTGATGAGTTACTGATGAGTGCTCAAAAAGCACTAAAATAACCATGATTTTATGCACATTAATTGATTAAAAATATATATATTTATATGTTTTATCATATATTTATATAAATTTGTCTTTTTCGGAATCACGAGTATTTTTATTGTTTTTCAGGTATTTTGGCTTAAAAACGCAACTTAAAAACTCAAAGAGGAATACTGGAAGCAATACATCACAAATATATTAATAAATAAATGGGGAAAGGTCAACAAATATGGAAAAATTGGACAAAATGGGTCAAAAAGGACAAAAATGTCAAAAAGAAGAAAATCGCGCCGCCGCGCCGCCCGGCCCCCGGCCGCCGTGCCCCAGCGCCCAGCTCCGCCCCAAGCTGCGCGCGGAACTGTTCATCCGCACGTACTGTTCATCCGCGGTACTGTGCAGCCTCGGCACTGTTCATCCCCGGTACTGTGCAGCCGCGGTACTGTTCATACCCGGTACTGTGCAGCCGCCCCACGTCATGCTGACGTCATCAAATGACGTTAGCAATCACTAATCCGCGTTTTTACATTTTTTTAACATTTTTTTCTCTACTTTTTCTCTCCATCCTCACCTATAAATACCCCCCTTCCCTTCACTTCAAATCACACCTTAAAACCACACTTCTCTCTTCTTTCTTTCTCTCATTTCTTAGTTTTTGAGTTTTCCTTAGTTTCTTTCTTAGTTTCTAAGCTTTTCTTAGTTTCCTTCTTAGTTTTTAGTTCAATTTTCTTAGTTTTAGTGTTCTTCTCTTTTTGAGAGGAACTTGTAATGTTTTTGTAATAATTTAGTTTTTGATTCAATAAATGGGAGTGCAAATTCCGCTTGGAGGTTTTCCAGCTACGGGAATAGCGTCGAAGTTCTGTAAGGATTTTATTTTCTTACAGTTATTTTTATGCTTTATTCTTACATGTTATATTTAATTTGTCTATGGTTAAATTTAACTATGCTGGCTGTTTAGTAAATATGATGTAATAATGACGTTGTTATGCTTGCGAAATATTAAATAGGTAAAAATCTCTAAAATGAATTGATTTTGTTTTTATTCAAGATTTTATATTAAGAATGTTAGAGAGAAATATATTATTTTTCATTACAAACTTAAACCTGAAAATTAGATTTTAAGGTTTAGTTATCCGGTCTAATTTAGAGTAGTGCTCTTTTATTTGTTGGTACAATCGCCCGGTAGTTAGAGTGAAACTCTATTTCAAAAGTTTTTATAAGAATTATTATGTGAAAATGTATTGACAACATGTTTTCAATAGTGGTTTTAAAACTTGAAAGTTAGTACTCGGATAATTAAATTCTTATGTTTAATTTGGACACCTTGAATAATGTTTAAATTGTCTAACCCCACCAAAGGTGGCATTTAAATGGTTCATTTTCAATCTCTTAGAAAAAGGAATTAATTTAATTAAGCATATTAGTTATCAACCCCACCCATAGGTGTTAATTGATTTGTTTAGTTAACAAAGAATATCTAACCCCACCAAAGGTGGTATTTATATAAAAAAGAGAGAATCAATAAAATATCAATTTATATCTTTAATAACCTAGATAATATGAGCAAGCATAATTAATTTAGTTATTATATCCATAAATACTCCGCTGATATAAATGATAAAAATTTGCATGAATATTTATTGAATCCGTATATATGTTTATTTTTAGATAATTATTTATTGAATTTGTATCTATGTTTATTTTTATGTTATTAGATTATATTTAATTAATCTGTATATATGTTTATTTTATGTCATTAGATTAGGAACACAAAAACCAAACTATCGTGACAGGATGTTTAGGATTTAATTTCGTTTTTAAAAGTTTGAATAATAAATTAAAAACCACATACATTCCTTCATTAGATCGACCTTGGGAGTATACTTATCATTTTCTTCGAAATGATTCGTGCACTTGCGAGAGTTTTATAAATATTAAAACCAAAGTATTGGCAAGAATCGGCGATGCCGGTTTTCGCTCATCAGTTACTCATGATGGCAACTCAAATTATTGACTAGAGATCCCAAGAAATAAGTTTAATGGGTAATAACAAATCATGAAGTGATATGAAATGAATCATGCTATTTTAAGTTATATTTCATAATATTATAAGCATGAAATCCTGAAGTGATAGAAGGATGAGTTAAGTATTAACTCTTAATGATTTCTATATTCTATGTGAAGTGGAGTCGAATACATAGCTACAAGAGTACTCTTCATAGACTCACCTATGTGAATGTGAAAGTGTGTTAATCTTCTATGAAATTTTTATGCAAATTTATTAGAGCATTCAGTATACTGAGATAGACATGCATAGTCGTAAAGCATGGACTTTATGAACTACACCTTGGAAAGGTTGTATGTGTAATGTTGTTAGAAATAGTGCTCAAAACTACGAGTTACTCTAGTATATTCTAAAGCATCCTCACTATACAAAGGTTCAAGTTGATATATATCTTTTGTTTATACACAATCCTATATTTTGATTAGTTGTTTGATGAAAACAATTTAAAAAAAAAATTCAAGTGGGTCATTGTTGAAAATAAATGTGAATTTTAAAAAATAATAGGGAGAGAAAAAGTGCCCATAAGGTTCCAAATAATTTTTCTTTAATTATGTTAGTTATACACTGCTACATGAAACAATTTTTTGTAATATTGTAGTTTTTCTAGCCTTAAAAAAATATTTAGAAATGGAACTTGTATTATACTACTCATATTAAGAATTTTTCATTAAAACACTAAAAATAGTGAGGAATTGTTTTAAAACACCATTAAATGTGTTGTGTCATTTTGAAAGCAATTAAAATGAATATAAGCAAGACATAATTTCAAATTTAACCTAAAAGTCTTAATACGTTTTGTGGAAAAAATGGCAAAATTCTTTTCATTCTTATCCATGCATTTTAGCTTTAATTAGTATCGAGGTAGATGAACAGTGTAAGGTAACATTTAAATGTGTCAAATGAGTTGAGTTGGTCCAACATGCATATATTCAACTCATCTTAGGTGAACTATAGCTCAACTTATCTCATCTAAATTTTATGTAAGTCAAACTCAACTCAACTTTGCTCAACTCACTTTTAAATGAATTAAACTAACTTATTAAGTGACATATTTACCCTTTTAAATAATAAAACAAAAAATAAAAATGTATTTATAATTTTGTTTAAAAACAAAAATGTTAGAAAAAATATTATTTTTTGATTACATTTTCGTAAAAAATTGTAACTTTTAATTGTATTTTTCATAATGATATTATTATAATAGTGAAAATTATATCATTAACAAAAATATTTTATTAAATGAATTTCCCTTAAATTAGGTGAGTTAGCTTATTTAAGCTCAAGAGCTAGGTGAATTGGGTCTTTTGAACTTAGCTCATTGTATCGACATTAAATGAGTTGTGCGCTCATTTGATGCCATTAATATCAAGCAAGCTTGTTTGAATCTATTTTGCTCAATTTTTCTTAGTTGACTCATGACTTTATAAAGTAAGAACAAAAGACATTTCAATTTATCTATATAGAGAAATTATTCATTGAAATTAGAATAAGTGGTGATATGGTAGTAATTAGTATAAAATATACTTTAAAATAATGAATAACACATCTACTTCTATATTATATGCATTATTATTAATTAGAAGGTCTACATATCTATCAAATTATGTTGATGTTACAAAAGATAAAGAACAACTTGATGAAAACATGTAATTTATAAATAAAAAAAGGAGAACCAAATCTTTAAGATATTTGATACACAATAAAAATAAATATAATAGAAACCATAAGAAAAGTATGCCAACTACATCAAGACAAACTAGTCATAGAAAACGATGAAGATTGAGAAAACTAACACTGAGAAAAATATTTCTTTAATTTTCAGCGCCATAGCTTGAAGTTGCAACCATTTGTAGATGTCTATCTCAATGATTGTTGATATGTTACAAGAGAAAGCAAGGTTTGGTCCCTTTTTTGTATAAATATCATAAGAGATGTCTCGTTAAAGTTTGTAATTTCTAATGCTGAATGATCAAGAAATCTAACCTAAACTTAAGTACATTTAAGTCATGTTTAATTTGAATAATAAAAATATAATTAGAATAAAAATAATAATATGAATTGAATTTAATAAAAATAATAGTACTATTACAATGTTAATTTGTTTGAACAATGAGATTAAAACAAATGATATAACTTTAGAATATGTAGTAAAGTTAATCCCGTCAAAAATCTAAGCTATTACAAGAATAACAAACAATTATTTTATACCACCTCCATCTCTATATTATATGTCATTATTAGTAATTAGAACTCCCACGTATGTATCAAGAAAAAGTAGAACTAAGTATTTACTATATTTGTTTCACATCATTATTGGTTAATAGAATGAGAATCACACAAAAAGTATGCTCACTAAGACAAACTAATCATATAGAAAATGAAGAAGACATAGAACTAACACTTCTAATCCCAAAAGTTTAACCCAATCAATTGAATCTTTGATACCATATTAAAGTCTACAAGAATTATTAACCTTTTAATCCCAAAAGGTTAACCCAATGGGTGAAGATAACTACACTCTTTATAAATTCTATCATAATATTATACTTAATAAATATATTATTTTATAAAAGAATAAAATATTGACAAAATAAATTTAAATTATAAAATAATTAATATAACTTAATTAGAAACCATTACATAAAATAAAATCTAATATGAGATGGGGATTTCACCTACATGATTAAAGGGCGAATTCACAAAACAAATTTTCTAGTGTTTAATATGAAATGCAAAGTCCTTATGTGAACATTAAACTAGGTGAGTAGAAGGCATCTTTCATTACAAATTGAATAAAAGTTTAAACTGATTTTTAAATTATTTATTTATTCATGTGCTTGAATTTTTAACTTTATTTTAAAAAATATATGTTTTTATGTTATATATAAAAAATATATATGCATTTATGAATATAAAAAAAACATGTTTTTTATATTATAATAAAAATAATATGTGTACAAAATGGAGGGAGGTTGAACATGAAATTTTATTTATAAAATGATTTATGATATTCAATTGATACATAACTCTTTAATTATACAAATATAAATCAGTATTATTTTACATTGTATTCTCATAATTCATCAAACTTAATAAACCATTAGATCAAACTCGACTAATAAACAATTTGACTTAAACACACAATATATCTGTTATATATGACTTGAATACCTATACAAATAATGTTGGAATTAATTTCAATTAATTACAATATATATGGGCTTATATGTGATATAAATATATATTGAATAATAAATTGTCAAATATCTAATTAGACACGTTATGAAGTGATTAAATTAAGTATTATTTATCGGGTTCAATATGTGTCATAAGAAGTGGGGTCTTTAATGTATAAAATACATATTAATAACTTTATGATTTAGTGATGAACTAAATTATATAAAGTCTATAAATAATACAGTTATGCTATTGGTCCCTAAAGAACATAATTAAATATGGTAATGTAGTGTAAATAAGGAAATAACCATATAGGCAAGTTATGAATTCAAATTTTGAATATACTAAGGATCTAATAAGAAAATATTAAATAAGGAAATTTTCATATGGGTAAATTCTAAATTCTAAATTTGAACCTGTTAAGGATCCAATAAAAAAATTCCCACTTACATAATTTTTGAATTCAAAATTTGAATCTACTAAGTATCCAATAAAGAAATATTAAATAAGGAAATTTCCATATAAGTAAGTTCTGAATTCAAAATTTGAATTTGCTAAGGATCCAATAAGAAAATATCTTTTGGTACAGAATAGAACGTTGTCGTTGTCGCCTCTCTTGTTCACTCTATCAGACTTGAGAGGGATTATTTGGAGATTTAAAGGCTTTTAGTGATCACCGACGATTGTGTCTCTTTAGAAGATCATGGCTATGAACTAAGGTAATTTAGAATGAAAGATTAAAAATTCACTAGAAGATTATGGTAAATCTAAGATTTATGTATTATATTATAGTTATGCAAAATTCATAAATCTCTATCAAATTAAACTTTGAAAAAAGTGAATATCAATGGCTGGTGCCAATTACATATCGAAATCTCTATTTATTGCATATTGTTATACATGGACATGCATATTGTTCCCACAGTCCCCCACCAACTTACAACTTTATATTAAATCTATATATATAAGAATTTTATTTATAATAAATTTATTATAAAAATTAATTAATATAATATAATATTATTTATAAATATAATTGAACTTATGTAAATATATATTTAAAGAAAAATTATCATGTTAACTCACTATGTATAATAATTACCCCAATACTAGTTTTTGGATGGGATCTAGCTCAAATTTTGGTAATTATATAATATTATTAATTATCGAGTAATAATTATTATTTTAAAATTATTTATTTAAAAATAAAGATTTTAAATATAATTTTTTTTTCTTTTATTACAACAAGATGAAAAATTAATGTTAAAAAATTTCATAAATGTGTTTTGGATGAATACTTTTAAAATAAATAAATAATTAATTTTTATTTAAGAATAATTTATAATAAAAACTATTTTGTGAGTAAAATAATCTAAACATTCTTACTATTGTATACTTATTTAAAAATAAATTACATAATTTATCAATATTCATGAATTTCACATAATTTAATATCAAAATTTATGTTTAAAAATAAATACAAAATTAGCATACTATATGTGTGCTTCCATTATATACAAATAAAAATACTTTACTCAATATGGCAAAAAATAAAAAATGATAAAAGATTTCAAGAAATCTTATTGCAACGAGGTTTAAGTGTGAAAGAAATAAAGATTGACTTTGGAATAAGTAATATGATACTTTTTATTGCTTATATTATTGATTGTTATTTTAAAAAAATTGTAGGTAATTATGTTTTTAATTAAAAAAATAGTGTATTTATTTTAAATTTTTTTATTCTAAATTATTATATTAATAATTGATGTATAATTTCTCATTTAAGTGATATATCTTTTATCTCACTCGTTAATTCATCATTAATTATATTAGTTACACACTGTAACAACTTTTTGTAATATTACAACTTTACTAGTCATTAATAAATATTTAGAAATGAAACTTGTATTATTAATTTTCATTAAAGCACTAAAAATAATTCCTAAAATTTCAAGACATCATTTAATGTCTTATGGTCCTTTTGAAAGCAATTATAATGAATATAAACAAGAAATAGTTTCAAAATGAACCTAAAAATCGTAATCATTTTTGTGAAAAATGAAAAAATATTTCTCATTTTCATCCATACATTTTAGCTTTAATTAGAGCCAAGTAAAGTAGATGACAAAATTCTTCTCATTTTCATCCATACATTTTAACTTTAATTAGAATCAAGTAAAATAGATGACAAAATTCTTCTCATTTTCATCCATACAGTTTAGCTTTAATTAGAGCCAAGTAAAGTAGATGAACACTATAAGGTAGCATTTAGATGTATCAAATGAATTAAGTTGGTCTAACATTCATTGGTTCAGTTCATCTTAAAAAAAGTATATTAGTTTAATTCGTATCATCTAAATTTTATATAAATTAGGTTCACCACGGCTCAATTCAATTTACTTTTAAATGAATTAAACTAAGTAATTTATGAACTTATCCATTTACTCTTTTAAAAAATAAAATAAAAAAGTATATTATAAATTTGTTTAAAAATAAAAATATTAGAATAAATATTATATTTTAATTACATTTATTGTAAAAAAACAAAAAATAATATGTTTTAATTGCGATTTTTCATAATGATATTATTATAATTATGATAATTATATCATTAACAAAGATATTTTTGTTAATGTGACTCACAAGTTGCTCATGAGTTATGTTAGTTAGTTTATTTGAACTCATAAGTTAGGTTTTTGCCACTCATCTCATTGTATCAATCTTAAATGAGTTGCACATAACTGCTTATTTGACATTATTAGTATCACGCAAGCTTAAGTGAATCTATTTTGCTCAATTTTTCTTACTTAACTATTGACTTTATAAAGCAATAACAAAAGACATTTCAATTTATGTCTATAGAGAAATTATTCATTGTAATTAGAGTAAGTGATGATATGATACTTTAGACAAAAAAAGAAAGGAAAATATAAGATTAGTGATTTTATTTTTTTTATTTTTTTGAAAAACACAAATGCTCAATATTTGATAAAGAGAACAAACAATATGATTAATTGAAAATATACTCCATAACACTAAATAACACATCCATTTTCATGTTATATGTATTATATTAATTAGAAGGTTCACATATCTATTAAATTACGTTGATGTAACAAAAGAGAAAGAAGAACTTCGTGAAAGCTTGTAATTTATAAAAACAAAAAAAAAGAGACAACCGAGTCTTTTAGAATATTTGATCACATAAGAGATTAATAGAATGTAAACCATTAGAAAGTATGCCTAGTATAATAAGACAAACTAGTCATAGAAAAAAATGAAGTCTAATTTTAAGAACCATATGGTAGCAAGAGAAAAATTGTTTTATTCATAAGTCATCACCAAGTCTTTTAGCAAGAGACAAGGTTGGGACTTTACGTCCCTTCTTTTTATAAATATCATATGAACAACTTCGTGGAAGCTTCTATTTTACAAGGGAAAGGCATAATCCACACTTTGGGATCATATCTTTGAACTTTCTTTCTTGCATTTATATCAGAAGAGTAGCTTCATCCAAGTTAACAATTTGAAAAACTGAATGACCAAGACTTCTAAAGTTAAACTCTAATTTTCGTGTTTCTTTCATTTTTAGTTGACTCGTTATATCAACTTTTAACAGCTGCACAAACCCTTAAGCTCTAGCCGATCGGGTTAAAGTAATTGTTACATAATAGGCAGGAGTTCTCACAAAGTCTTTTTATATATTATATTATATTTAATAAGTTTTTTTAACAAAATTTTAAATATTTTATTTAATAAATTAAATATATTTTATGTACAACATTGAAATAATGCGTTTTTATTCTTTACATTGCTAAAATAAATTAAAAGTTTAACTTAGATGATGAAATAATGTGAAATTTTATTATGGATTCCTTCATATATTAAGAAAAATATGTGATTGTCTTAATATTAATACATAGTGGTTTCAAATTAGCAGCTTAACTTATTGAGTAGACGAGTTCAAAATATTTAGCTTATTTAACTTATGAATTAGTTTACCTAGTTTATCATGGCTTGCAAGTTCATAAAACAAATTAACAAGTATATTTTTACTTTCTCTTGTTCTAAAAAATATAATATTTATTATACTAACATTTTTGTTTTTAAATAAAATTGTAAATATTTTTATTTTTATTTTTAACTTAAATGATTTAAAAGCGGGCTAAGATAAACTTAACTTATAACATTTAGATGAGTTGTAGTTTAACAACTAGGTTAAGCTATGCTTAACTTAACTGATTTAAAAGTGGGCTAAGGTAAGCTTAGCTCATAACATTTAGATGAGTTGGCAACTGGGCTAAACAAGCTAGATTAACTCGTACTACTATAATCTCAAGTTTTTGGGCAATTGCAAAATGTACCTGGATCTTTAGAAAATCATGCAAATTTTTGCTTGAGTTCTACAATAAAACCTATGTAAATTCTTGTGAGCTTTAAAACGTCATGTATAATTTCAATACAATTTGAGCAATCATCAACAATCAAATTATCGTATAAATTACTTGAAAGGTATTATGACTAAAAATTTAAAAGACATAACGAAATTCAAAAGAAAATTTCTAAGAATGTGTACAAAGTGCATATATAGCTTCACGGTGTAAACTAATCACATATCTTCATTATATTCATTTTATTATATAACTCATATTATTAATTTTTCATTAAATCACTAATAATAGTTAGCATAATTTTCAAAGCACCATTAAATGTGTCATGGTCCATTTAAAAGAAATTACAATGAAAGTAAACAAGAAATAATTCCAAACTGAACCTAAGAATTCTAAAAAGTTCTGTGAAAAAAAGGCAAAATTCTTCTCAACCTTTGGTATGTATTTTAACTTTAATTAATTAGTGTCAATGAAGGTAGATGAACATTACAAGGTAGTACTTAGAGGTGTCAAATAAGTTAAGTTGATTCAAATTTCATAGGTTCAACTCACTTTATTAGGTGAGCCATGGTTTAACTCGTCTCATCTAAATTTTATTTAAGTCAAACTCAACTCGGCTCAACTTACTTTTTAAAAAATAAAACAAAAAAATTAAAAATATATTTATAATATTGTTTGAAAACAAAAATGTTAGAATAAATATATTTTTGTAGAAAAAAAATAGTATCTTTCAATTATGATTTTCCATAATAATATTATTGTAATTATGAAAATGATATCATTAAATAATACATTTTGTTAGATGAATTCTCAAGTTGCTCATGCATTAGGTAAACTAGTTTATTTGAGCTCATAAGCTAGGTGAATTGGATTTTTTCAACTCAACTTAATTTATCAATCTTGTAAATCCTATAGTCTTTTGTGTCTTTGTTGGCTTCCTTTGTGCAAAACACAAAGTTTATTTATTTGTATTTTTATCTTTCTCTATGTAAGGTTGGTATTGTTGATCAGTAATGCATATATGCACTTAGTTAGGTACATTGTGATTGAAAGCATGTTATCCACACATCATATGTTTGGTTTCTTAGTATGCATGCTAGGTTTAGTGGTCGTTTTTACTTCGCTTCAAGTGCAAGTATTTATGAAAATTACTTGGTGATTTTTGGATAAAAAATATGAGATTTTTATGCACCTCGACAAGATCTTCGCATAACCCATTGTTGGACCTGTCACTAAACCCCAACAAGGTGGCACGTATTTTGGTTGTTGGCTATAAACACCTCATCTTTAATGTTTTTGATAAATAAAAAGTTCTACCAAATGTTTTCCATAAATTATAATTCTATATTCACTAATGATCTTGAGCGTATTTTAGGGATTGTGATACATTTTCAATAAGAGTGAAATAGAATTTGTAGACTCAGAGTGGTTAAGACTATTCTCCTGAGTGGTTTAGACAATATTGTTTTTTAGGGATTGTCAAGTATTCCCAAAATAGTGATTGCAAATTTGTGTGGTTTAGTGAATTTCCCAAGAGTGAATTTCCCAAGAGGTCTTGATTGATAGTAGCAATTAAAATGAATATAAACTAGAAATAATTTCAAACTCACTTTAGGTTAACCATAGCTCAACTCGTCTCATCTAAATTTTACATAAGTAGAGTTCAACTCAACTTTACTCAACTCACTTTTAAATGAGTTAAAATAACTTAGTAACAAATATATTTACCCTTTTAAATAATAAAACAAAAAATAAAATATATTTATAATTTTGTTTCAAAATAAAAATGTTAGAATAAATATTATCTTTTCATTACATTTAAAAAAATAGTAAATTTTAATTGCAATTTTTCATACTCGTATTATTATAATAGTAAAAATTATATCATTGATAGAGGCATTTTACTAAATAAACTCACCTTGAGTTAGGTGAGCTAGCTTATTTGAGGTCAAGAGCTAGGTGAATTGGGTCTTTTGAACTCAACTCATTGTATCGACATTAAATAAGTTGCGTAAACTTGCTTATTTGACACCATTAATATCACGCAAGCTTCTTTGAATCTATTTTGCTCAATTTTTTTAGTTGACTATTGACTTTATAAGCAAGAGCAAAAGACATTTCAATTTATCTCTATAGAGAAATTATTTATTGAAATTAGAATAAGTGGTGATATGGTAGTAATTGGTATAAAATATACTATAAAATAACGAATAACACATCTATTTCTATATTATATGCATAACTATTAATTAGAAGGTAAACATATCTATCAAATTATGTTGATGTTACAAAAGAGAAAGAATAATTTGGTGAAAGCTCTTAATTTATAAAGAAAGAAAAGAACCAAATCTTTTAGGATATTTGATGCACATCAATGATAAATATAATGGAAACGGTAAGAAAAGTATGCCAACTATACCAAGAAAAACTAGTCATAGAGAACGATGAAGACTAATAAAACTAACTATTTGGATATGAAGATTCAGAAAACTAACACTGTGGAAAAACATTTGTCTTTAATTTTCAGCACCATTGCTTAAAGGTGCAACCATTTGTAGATGTCTATCTCAATCATTATTGATATGTTACAAGAGAAAGAAAGGGTTGGTCTCTTTTTTGTATAAATATCATAAGAGATGCCCCATAAAAGTTTATCATTTGTAATGCCGAATGACCGAGAGTTCTAATGTAAACTTCACTACATTTAGGCCATGTTTAGTTTTAACAATGAACATATAATGAGAATAAAAATAATAATATAAATTTAATTTAATAAAAATAATAATACTATTACAATGTTAATTTATTTGAATAATGAAATTAAAATAAATGATATAATTGTTAGAATTTATTGTAAACTTAATCTTGTCAAAAATTTAAGCTATTAAAAAAATAACAAACAATTATTTAATACCATACTAGGGGTGTCTATAAACCGGTTCGGATCAGACCAAACTGGAAAATCGGACCGGATCGAACGGTTTTATAAATCAAACGGTCTGGTCTGGTCCAGTCTGGTTTGTATTAATTTTTAAACTGGTCGGACCAGTTTAATAATATATTAAAATTTTCATATTATTTCTCATTAGAGGTGTCCAAAAATCAAACAAACCCGAATCGAACTGTATTGGATCGAACAGTTTTATAAATCAAACGGTCATGTCCAGTTTGTATTAATTAAAACTGTTTCAAACGGTCTGATCCGATTTCAATCCGGTTAAAATTTATTTCCCCAAACCAAACCGGTGGACACCCTTATACCACACCATCTCTATGTTATGTGATATTATTATTAATTAGAAGGCCATATGTATCAAATTAGGTTGATGTTGTAAGGGAGAAAGAAAATTTTCATGAATGCTTGTAATTTAGAAAGAAAAAGGAGAACTAAGTTTTTAAGATATTTGTTTCACATCAATATTGGTTAATAGAATGAGAACCACACGAAAAGTATGCCCACATTCGACAAACTAGTCATATTGAAAATGACGAAGACATAAAACTAACATTTTAGAAGAAAAAAAATGAAATATTTAATAATTTTTAACAAATGTGGGGATGTAATTAGTCATATTATTTATTTACACAAATAAATAGTTTAGTAAAATTATTTTTAAGTTGGGTCTAATTGATCTCATAACTTTAAAAAAATCTAAATTATAATTTTTTATTTTTATTAAAATGTGTTTTTAATAAAAATATATTAGTTCGGTTTTTTCGATTTTAAAAAACAAAAATTTCTAACAGTTTATACATCAATTTTTAAAATTTTAAGACTTACACTAAATCAAATAACCTATATAAAATAGTATATATTCGATTTAGTTTTAAATTATACTATATATCTTCTATTCAAAAATTTCGATAGGTACGAGTGCATACGAGTGAGATGAAAGATATATCACTTAAATACGAAATTATACATCAATTCTGAACAATTATTAATGTAATACACCTAGATGTTATTCGCCGTATCTTATCTTTTGAAAGTATGGAAGTCTAAATAGTAGGGTCAAAGATATTCCTTCGTCTTTTCGGACGGTGATTTTTCTTTCTCAAACGAATGAGATGATAAATGCAACGAAATCTATTAATTAATGTTTGATAAATAATTTAATTATTTGATTTGATTTGATTTTTAATTTTTTTAATAAAAAATATGTGTTTATTTTTATTGTAAAAAAATAAATATTTTTTTCTAAAGTTAAAAATAAAATTATATCATAAAATTAAATCAATATTAATTTAAATGAGTGATACGATTGTAAGCAATTGAAAAACTAGGTGAGTGGAATACATCTTTCATTACAAATTAGGTAAAAGTTTAAACTGATTTTTAAATTATCTATTTATTCACGTAGCTTAAGTTTTTAACTTCATTTTAAAAGATATATTTTTTTATGTTATATAAAAAAACATATATATACATTTTTGAATATAAAAAAATACATGCTTTTTATGTTATACTAAAAATAACATATATGTAAGTAACAGAGAGAAGTTGAAAATGAAATTTTATTTATAAAAAGGTTTATGATATTCAATTGAATCTAAAAGCTTTTCTTTGTTTTTTCATTAAGTTTGTAGACTTACTACAAATTCATTTAGGATCGCCAAACAGAGAAGGTTTGAAGGAGAGTTTGACCTACCAATTGATATTATTTGCAAATTAGGTGGAGCCAAACACCAAAATGAAGTTCGGATTGAAAGAATATGTCAAAATAATCATATATTTAATTCCCACAATCCCAATTCAAAATCAGAATAGTTACAGGTTTTATTCTCTCAATTTGGTTTTTTTGTCAAAATAATCATATATTTAGTTCCCATAGTCCCAATTCAAAATCAGAATAGTTATGAGATTTTACATTTATGAGATTTTATTTTTTTAATTCAAAATCAAAATCAAAATGATGAATTAAAAATATGGTAAAGAAAAAAATATGTAAAATAATTAATATCATATTAAGACATATGAAATACAAATAATAACAATAACATTCAATGATTTTTATAACTTTAAAGTTTATTAATTAAATAAATTTTTTAATATAGAAAAAAATGTGTGAAGTTTTATTGTTATATATTGATAAAAGTTATATATTTGAATTAGTTTCATATTATTATAAGTCAAGAAAAAATTACTATAGGTATATAAGTCGTAAATTTAGAATTTATATTTAAGAGAAGCATAGTATATAAAGTAAAAAATTAATATTAATTAATTTTTAATTATTATTTATTTTTAATTAAAAAATATATCATATATATTTTATTTTAATAAAAATATATTTAAAATAATAAGAAAGTTATCTATTTTTCTAACTAATTATATCACATCATGCACCATAATTTTTACTCTTCAACTTATATTTTTGAAATTATCGACTCGAAATAAATAAATCTCTCTCCTATCCAAATTTAGACTGAAGCCAAGCAAACTCATCTCCAATGCTCCATTAATTTGAGCTCAATCTACCAACTTAATAGTTCAGCGGTTGGCTCATCCCTACTTGGATTCTGAATTGTACGCATCTAGCTCAGCATATATATAAATTCACAAAGAAGTTTGCTTAATAGTTTCCTCTCATATATACAAAATGTTATGACGGTTTTAAATCTTGTGAGACGAGCCCCATTGTATCTCTATAAATAAAATTTGGAGTACAATAATTATAAAATTATAAATAAATTATATGCTTAAATAAAATTATATACTGTTTAAATTTTAACATTCAAAGCTTATTATAAATTTATTAATTAAAATATATTTATATTAAAATAATGTATATATTTTTTAATTAAAATAAGTAATATTAACTTTTAATGTATAAATTGTTTTCGTTCAAATCCTAAGTACACCGTTACTTGCACCTTTGATAAGTTATATAATGAATTGACTATAATCACATAATTTGTAATACACATAATTCTTATCCTCCATGTAACTAAATCCTATCTTATCTCTTAAAAGTGTGGAAGCCTAAATAGTAGGCTCAAAGATATTACTTCCTCTTGTCTTATCAAATAAATGAGATGATAAATGTAACAAAATTTATTGATTAATTTTTTATATATAAATGATTTAATTTTTAATTACTTTAATAAAAAATATATATTTATTTTAAAATAACATTAAAAAATATATACTTATTTTTATAATAAGAAAAATAAATATTTTTTTAAAATTAAAAATAAATATATATATATAAAATAAAATTATATCTTATAATCAAATCAATATTAATCTAAATGAGTGATACGATTGTAAGCAATTCAATAATGTTATTTATTTTTTGTTTTACTAGCAATGCATAAATACTCCTACTTGAAATTTTCATTTTTAACTTTTATTTTACAATAAAAATTAATGTAAAAAAATTAAAGTCTATAATAATCATAAATTTTTTAATCTTAAAAGGTTAATTTAATGGGAGTAAACAATTATACTCCTTATAAACTTTATCATACCATTATATTTAATTAATATTAGATATTATTCTTAACGTCTCGCCTTAAAGTAAGTATTTATCTCTTATAAAACTCATCACTTTATATTTTGAATTTATTTTATTTTATTTGAGTCACTTATTTTTTTATTTTTACAAGAACCATTTCATTGTACTTTTTTTAGATGTGGTCCAATCAATTGAATCTCTAATGTCATGTTAAAGTCCACAAGAATTATGGGTATTCTAATCCTAAAAAATAAACCTAATGGCTATAGACAACTATACTTCCTATCAACTCTATCATAATATTATACTTAATCAATGTGTTATTTTATAAAAAAATAAAATATTTACAAAATAAATTTAAATTAAAAAATAATTAATATAACTTAATTAGAAATCCATACATAAAATAAAATTTTGTATGAGATGGGGATTTCACCTACATGATTAAAGTCTGAATTCACGAGAAAAAAATTCACGTGTTTAATATGAAAAAATGCAAAGTTTTTGTGTGAACATTTTTAAATTACCTTAAAATTTTAAATTCATTTTAAAAAACATATGTTTTTATGTTATATAAGAAAAATATATACTTGTATTTTTTACCATAAAAAGACATATATGTTTTTTATGTCATACTAAAAATAACATGTGTACAAAATAGAGGGAGGTTGAATATGAAATTTTATTTATGAAAGTGCTTATGATATTCAATTGAATCTAAAAGCTTTTCTTTGTTTTTTCACTAAGTTTGTAGACTTAACACAAATTCATTTAGGATAGTCGAAAAGAGGAGGTTTGAAGGAGAGTTTCAAAAAGTGCTTGCAGTCTTGTGATTTTAGAAAGACAAAAAAAAAACAATTAGTCCATAGCTTTTAATTGGTACAATTTAATCTAATAATTTTTAATTGAATATTTTAATCTTATTTTTTTGACATAAAAAATAAACTTTAATATTTTGTGGACTAAAATGTTTATATATTTTTAAGTTATAAGATTAAAGTGTTTACATTAAAAGTTATATTTATGTTGAAAGTTATGGGATTAAAACTTTATTATTGAAAAATGTAATAGATTTTAGTGTCATTCTCCCATTGTAAATAGGAGAGTATTTAAGGTATTTTATTCCTAATTTTGTGTGTTACATTTTTATAAAAAATACTTTGGATGTTGGTAATTAATACTACCTAATGATATTTTTTGCTTTGAAGACCATAGTTGAAGAAGAAATGTTGGAGCATATTTGGGATGCAAAAACATCAAAGGAAGTATGAGACACTCTTGTTACACTCTTTTCAAAGAAGAATGATAAAAGATTGCAACTTCTAAAGAACGAGTTGTTATCGATGGCGCAATGTGACATGACGATTTTCCAATACTTTCACGAGGTAAAGTATTGTTTAAGAAGTTATGGCTAAAAAAATGAGAGGAGTCTCGCTGAAGGGTGAAGAAGAAGCGCTCTACACCAACAAAAACAAAAACACTTTCAAGCGGTACAATAGTAGTGGATCTAACAAGGATGGAGACAAAGGAAAAATTTCTCAAAAAAATAGAGGTTTTTGTCCGGAGTGAACTTAGAAGAATCGCAATAACAATATAAAATTTGATGATGAATGTTACAATTAATAAATTTTAGGCGCCTAATAAGTTAAAAATTTTCTTAGAAAAAATATTTATTATCTACAAGAGTAGCTACTACCACAGTCCGAAAGGAGTTAGGTTTAGGTTTCTTCGTATATATTATACTACCCATTATAATTTTCACCCTCATTCATTATTATAAACCCCATGACCAATTTCATGTTCATCCTCTCAATTTAAAAATACCTAGTCATGATTTTAATTCTCTCTTTCTCTCTCTGCTCAAAATCATCGATTTTTCATTATTGATTATAGAAATGATCCAACACTAGTAATCTAGCACCATTAGAGTCATACATCCCAATTTATTTCAAGCACAATATTATATATAAAATATCAAATAGAAAAATTAAAAGAGCACAATATTAACATATATGATTGAATTGTTATCGTGATTTATATAAGATTTAAATGTAAGACTTACCCACCATTTTAAAATTTTGAATCATAATTATTACTTTTTGATTAATTAAAAGAGAGAGAGGGGAAAATAGTTGTAAAAGTTCTGTAGATTAATTAGACTTAAAAGTGACAATTAATTTATGAGAATAAAAAAGAATGTTATGTTTTTTTGTTAATAAAAAAAATTGTTACATTGTTGTTACAAAAAAGATCATATAAAAATTTAAAAAATAAAATTTAAAGAAACTTATAACAAAAAATTATTATTTAAAGATATGATTAAAATATTATTATTTAAATGATATTAAAATCAAGATTAAAATTAAAAAAATGAATGAGATAAATATAGAATGGAATATTAAGGTGTTGAAACAATTAATAAAATGATATATTTAACATCTATTAATAAAATTACGTATAAGTCAAATGATAAATTTAATTAAAAAATATTTAAATTTAAATTTATTCTTATTTAATCAACCATTTTATTAAAAAATAAAGTGATATAAATATTAAGTTAAAACTATAAAATTAAACAATCCAACCTATAAATTCATTAAACTCCTCAAATATTACTATCCGAAAATGATGTGATGGTTAAAGAATAAAATGTACTATGTAGTTACCTACCTAACCATCGTGTTATGCTGAATAAGTTACGAAAATTCAACATAACACTAGTAAGATCGATTTGTTTTTTTTTTACCTACAATAATTCTTAGACTTAGCCGATAAAGGTTAAAAAAATCTATTGAAGATCTATAAAACTTTGCTAACTTCATGACCATATCATTAATATAACTGAACGAGAAAGCTTTATTTATTTATTTATTAAATTCAATTAAGATCCAATTTTTGAAGTTATTGAGTTGTTGTTAATTAAATAAACTATGAGAATTCTAATATTAAATGAGAAAATATGTCATCTGATGTTTAAGCCAGAATATATGACAAACCAGCTTATATTGACTGCTGTGTTTATTATAAAGAAGAAAATAAAAGAAAAAAAGAAAGAAAGATAGGATTTTGTCTTCCAATTTGATAAATAAATAAATATTCAAATTCTGTTTCAATATGATGAACCCTATTCGTCCACCTTGCAAATTGGTATTAAGAAACAATATGTTAAGGTGTTATTCTAAGTTTTTTCCCTTTCTCAAACTCAAAGCTTAAAGTAAAGAATAAGTTTACACTAGATCACCAATTGAAATGTAAATTGAGAAAATTAGGTACGCCATTATTTTTCTGTGTCAAATGTCTAAAATTTTACTTGTTAGGGCGACAATGTCAAAAATCCAAGCTATAGATTCCATTTTCTTAGTAATAGCGACTTTAAAATCCAATTCTCACGAGTCTTATTCGTTTTTTCTTCTCAATGCATGTGTTATTGCTAATATAAATGGAACTATTGAAGAATAAAATGATAACAAAATATTATTATTTAATACATATGATTAAAATATCATTATTTTGGAATAAAATAGAGATATAAAAACACATTAAAATATTAATATTATTGTTTAATGAATAAAATAATAACTCTAATTATATGTCACGTTTAATTAAAAAAATTCTCAAATATTAATTTTATCCTTAGTAGATTATTTTTTAAAAACAATTTGATAAAAAAATATTACTTTTTAAACTATAAGAGTAAACCAAACAAATAACTTAACCTAATAAAGTAACACAACCTTTTATCATTTATATTAAACAATTAAATTTACGTAACAACTTGCCACAAGTCTTTAAAAGCTATATAAGTTACTTTACTGATTTAGCAATTACCAAAGGTCCTAGTATAGTCTGTACCCTTTTTACATAAGGTAATTGGCAAGTGCAAAGAAACTAATTGGGAAAAAAAGTAAAGTAGTAGAGACATTGAAATAAATATATACACAATCTTACAACAAAAAAAAAGAAAAAAGTAAAGCATAACATCCTACTTTGTACATATATCTCTAATATGATAAATTATTCGTTATTTATAATATTTTATATTAATGAAATGTAAGATTAGTTTAAATATTTAAAAAAATATATAAATGTTCAATGCTTTATAAAGATAATAAACAATGTGATTGATTGAGAGTGTATTAATGAATATCTCCTCTATTATTTTGCTAATTAATTATTTTAATTTTGATTTTATTTTAAGTTACAAAATACATTTGAAAAAAAAAAAGAAGTTACAAAAGACTTCATTTTTTTATTTTTTATTTTTTTTGAACAAAAGTCTGTGTGAAAGCAAGTCTTTTAAATAGGAGAAACCCACTAAAAGATCACCAACATATTTAATTTGTTTTAAGAGTATAGTTTATATTATTAATAACAATAAGGTCAAATAGCTATCAAGTATGAAAGAAAATTCTTATGAAGAATATGGAGTTGGGCAATAAAGTCATGACTCGTGAGCAAAAAGGATCAAAGAATTTAAACCAATCAAGATTTAAAAGTGAAAGAGTGGGAGTATATTCCTTTTCCCTTTTGGGTAATAAGTAGTGAAGATGTACACTTTGTGATGCCCACACCATAGTACATATAAAGGATAAACTTTAAACTCCCAAATTAGGAAAATAACAAAGAAATTGTTAAAAAAAAAAGGAAGCCATTTAGCCTCTCTAGGAACCTTCATAAATAAAAAGGCTTTAGCCTAGCTTTACGCCAGTTCAAGCCTTTTTGGTTTGTCTATAGCGTATGGTATCATCACCATCACTTAATTGTTTCCATGTGCCAAAATGTGCTTACAACACTTAATTAGCAGCCGAAATTTGGTAAGCGGAGTCTAGCAAATACAATGAATTAAAATAATGGGTGGAAAAGCTAGCGAAAAATGAGTCATGCATATAGTTTTGCCAATTATAATTGTTTTAGTTCATAAAGGATTAGTCGGCGCACATCAGTGGGTCGGCAATAATAATATGCCCTACTTGATGTGTTTGCCGTTATTTTAACTAATATTACTTGTTATAATTTGAACATGAGATTTGAATATCATATAAAAAGAGTTGTACCATTGATTAGGGGTGTGCATTGGTTCGAAACCGCAAGTTTTAGATCAATCTGAATTCGATCCGAACCGAAGTAAATTATGAATTATTTAATCCGAATCTGATCCGTTATACATGTCAATCCGAACAAATCCGAAACTGCTAATTTTAAGTCAATCCAAATCCGATCCAATACGATCCGAAAATTATTCAATCCAAAAATTATTTAATCCGAATCAGCTTTAAATACCAATCTGAATCTGATCCGTTGTATGTACCGATCCGAAAAAATCCGAATCCGCCAATTTTAAGTCAATCCGAATCCTATGCAATCCTAAAATTATTCAATCTGAATCCGCTTTAAATTCCAATCCGATCGGATAGGGTCAAAATTTTAATTTAAATCTATTAAAAAAATTACATAAATAAGCAAATTATAAAATATCAATCTAATCTGAACCGCTATAAATGTCAATCTAGACAAATACAAATCTGATATAATTTCAGCATATAAAATAAAAAATTACATAAAATAAAAAAATCTAAAATAAAAATATTTTTCATACAAATTAAAAATTAGACAACATGATTAAAAATAATTCAACAAAAATAATCAAAAATAAAAAAATTTAACATCAATTACATATTTTAACTCCAAAAAATTAAATATCAATTACATAAATTAACTTCACTCTCCAAAATTAATAATAACAATAACTCTTTTTAATAATCATTCAAGGTTTAAGTCACCAATACCATCAAGAACATCTCCATGATCAAAATTAAAAAGTTAAAAGTATACTTAAATAATGAGCTAATAAACATAATAATATATATTTGATAACAAATAAATCTATATATATTCAAAATATATATTTGAAAATTTTACGCAAAATACCTGATTCTAGAGCCTCAATTTCATCAAGTACATGATTCTTGGATATTAATGATTGGAGATGAACAAATCCAATTTTGAGTGCAAATCAAAAATTGTACAATTTTAGAAGATAAGGAACTCCTGTATGGACTAATTGTACGACCACCAGTAGAAAATGCAGATTCAGATGCTACAGTAGATAGCGGTATGGCCAATACATCTCGAGCTATCAAAGACAAAATCTTAAATCTTGAGGAATGAACATTCTACCAACTTAATAGATCAAATTTATCATCATCCATATCAACCAATGCTTCTTGTAAGTATTTTTCCACCTCCGATTTGTTTTCCATAGTATGAACTTCTTTTAAATACTTTCTCTTACGAGAAGCATAAAGTTGGAATGCATCTGCTTCTAAACCAAAACCTTCCGTACCCATTTCTAAAGATTGAGAACATTCTTCTGTGTTTGAGGAAAAATAAGCTTTACGATACTCCTCGTACATATCTTCCAATTTTGTTTTTACCCTTATTGAACTCATTAATGCCTCAATCTCATTCCCATTACACAATTCTAGCAAAATTAGATGTAAAGAACACTCTTTATGCCCGGGATCAAGTAAAATAGACACAAATAACATCATATTCATTTTAGATATTCCTCCCCAATATTTGTCAAACTTTACCTTCATATCACTAGCCATTTTTATCATAAGGTAATCCTCACATTTACTCTACATATCAAGTTGATCATGAATAAAACAAATACAATCCAAGAAGAAATTAGAAGTCACATATAAAGATCCAAAAAATATTAATGTAGCTTCATAAAAAACTTTCAAAAATTGGACAAATTTTCTAGCATTATCCCAATCCATTATAGTCGGAGCTTGTTTAATTTCACCTCGAAAAAACTCTTGATAGTACCCCAAATCAGTGATCTCTAACCTTTCAAATTCTTTTTGAAAATAAGTTGCAGAATCCAACATCAAATAAGTTGAATTCCACCTTGTCGTAACATCTAAACAAACGAGTTTTTGAGTAGAGAGTTTTTCCATTTTAGTAGCACTGTTAAATTTTTGCAGTCTAATTGGTGATCCTCTCACGTATCTTACAACAACATGAATCCTATTTATTGATATGATATACTCTTTAAAACCCTCCTCAACAATTAAATTCAGAATATGTGCACCACATTGCATGTGCAAGTGTTTTGATTATAAAATTGCATTACCCCAACCATTAACACATTTTTTCAAATAAGTAAGTGTAGTATCATTAGAACTTGCATTATCAACTGTAATACATAATATCCTATCAATGCCTCAATCTAACAAATATGCTTCAATCGCTCTACCAAGTGTATCACCTTTATGATTTAGAACTTGACAAAAGTTCAAGATTCTCTTTTGTAAATTCCAACCATTATCAACAAAATGAGCAGTTAAACACATATAACATAAATTCTGACAAGATGTCCATGTATCAGTGGTAAGACATATTCTTTTACTAGTTCTATTCAACAACTCTTTCAATTTTACTCTTTCAGTAACGTATAAATTCAGGCAATCTCTTGCAATAGTCCACTGAGAAGAGATTTTAAACAAAGGTTGTAGCTCTTCAATAAACTCCTTAAATCCTTCACCTTCTACGATAATAAATGGCAATTCATCTTTTATTATCATCCTTGCCAATTTTTCTCTACATCTTTCAGCATTAAAACTGTGAGGTACAAGACTTTCTTCCTTATGGAAAGCTAAAGTTTTTTGTTTCTTAAAAACTCTACTGGGAAACTTATCACATCTAATGGAAATGTGTGCAAGCAAATTTGACGTGCCAGATTTGCTTGACACATACTTATATTGTTTCTTACAATATTTTCATATAGCTTTGCGATGTTGCCTTACCCCTTCTATAGTAAAATGAGCCCATTCTTCACTACTAGATCTAGAAGAAACTTTTTTACCTTCTTCTTTAGAAGCAATGCATAAGTTAGGAATTGAAGTACTTACAAAATCTTCTTATTGAGTTGGTTGTGTTGCACTTTCATCTTTATTTACTTCTTCAATCACATAAATTGAATCATTATTGTTAGGATATACTCGTGGACCTGTAGCTTTTATTCAATGGGGGGGGGGGGTCCTTCGACTCCTCCTCCAAACTGAGCTACGCCGAGTTCCTTTCGCCTTCCCCAAGCCTCGAACCTAGGACCTAGCCCTTAAGTACCTCAGGTTCTTAGAGGATGGTTGATGAGTGCTCAAAAAACACTAAAATTACCATGATTTTATCCACATTAATTGATTAAAAATATATATATATTTATATGTTTTATCATATATTTATATAAATTTGTCTTTTTCGGAATCACGGGTATTTTTATTGTTTTTCAGGTATTTTGGCTTAAAAACGTAACTTAAAGACTCAAAGAGGAATACTGGAAGCAATACATCACAAATATATTAATAAATAAATAGGAAAATGTCAACAAATATGGAAAAATTGGACAAAATGGGTCAAAAGGTCAAAAAGGAGAAAATTGCGTTGCCGCGTCGCGCAACTGCCCAGCCGCGCGCCCAAGCCCAGTCCCGCGCGCGTCTGCCTCCCAATCCACACGCGCGTGCCCCTGCGCGCAGCGCCAGCCCATCCGCGCGCGCCGACGCCCATTTCGCCCCATTTTTCACGTGCAGCCGCCCCATGATGTCATGGTGATGTCATCAATGACCTCAGCAATTCTATTCCGCGTTTTTACATTTTTTTAACATTTTTTCACTCACTTTTTCTCTCCATCCTCACCTATAAAATACCCCCCTTCCCTTCACTTCTAAACACACCTCAAAACACATTCTTTTCTCTCTTTCTTTCTCTCTTTTCTTAGATTTTTAGTTTTTCTTAGTTTTTAGCTTTTCTTAGTTAATTTCTCTTAGTTTTAGAGTTCTTCCCTTTTGGGAAGAACTAGTTATGTTTTTGTAATTTATCAGTTTTTTGATTCAATAAATGGGAGTGCAAATTCCGCTTGGAGGTTTTCCAGCAACGGGAATAGCGTCGAAGTTCTGTAAGGATTTTATTTTCTTTACAGTTATTTTTATGCTTTATTCTTACATGTTATATTTAATTTGTCTGTGATTAAATTTAACTGTGATGGCTGTTAATAATCATGATGTAATAATAACGTTGTTATGCTTGCGAAATATTAAATAGGTGAAAATTTCTAAAATGAATTGATTTTTTTTCAAGATTTTATATTAAGAATGTTAGAGAGAAATATATTATTTTTCATTATAAACTTAAACTTGAAAATTAGATTTTAAGGTTTAGTTATCCGGTCTGATTTAGAGTAGTGCTCTTTTATTTGTTGGTACAATCGCCCGGTAGTTAGAGTGAAGCTCTATTTCAAAACTTTTTATAAGAATTATTATCTGAAAATGTATTGACAACATGTTTTTAGTAGTGGTTTTAAAACTTGAAAGTTAGTACTCGAATAACTAAATTCTTAGGTTTAATTTGGACACCTTGAATAAAGTTTAAACTGTCTAACCCCACCAAAGGTGGCATTTAAATGGTTCGTTTTCAATCTCTTAGAAAAAAAAATTAATTTAATTAACCAAATTAGTTATCAACATCACCCATAGGTGTTAATTGATTTGTTTAGTTAACAAAGAATATCTAACCCCGCCAAAGGTGGTATTCATATAAAAAAGGGAGAATCAATAAATATCAATTCATATCTTTAATAACCTAAATAATATGAGCAAGCATAATTAACTTAGTTATTATATCCATAAATACTCCACTATTATAAAAGATAAAATTTGCATAAATGTTTATTGAATCTATGTTTATTTTTATGTAAGTAGATTAAAAACACAAAAACCCAAAATATCGTGACAGGATGTTTAGGATTTAATTTCGTTTTTAAAAGTTTGAATAATAAATTAAAAACCATATACATTCCTTCCTTAGATCGACCTTGGGAGTATACTTATCATTTTCTACAAAATGATTCGTGCATTTGCGAGAGTTTTACAAATATTTAAAACAAAGTATTGGCAAGAATCGGTGATGCCGGTTTTCGCTCATCAATGGTACCAACTGAGACGCATATCAGTTGGTACTAGCTTCTACGAATCTGTGGACTAAAGGGTCAGGTCACAAGTTTGAAGCTAGGGAAGGGTGAAAGAAATACGTCGTAGCTCAGTTTGGAGGAGGAGTCTAAGGACCGCCCCCCCCCCACTGTATAAAAGCTACCGGCCCACGTAGATAGCCCTTATAAAAAGGCGCCATTTAAATGTTAGGATATACTTATGGACCCGTAGCTTTTATACAGTGGGGGGGGTCCTTAGACTCCTCTTCCAAATTGAGCTACGACACATTTCTTTCGCCCTTCCCCAGCTTCGAACCTGTGACCTGGCCCTTTAGTCAATAGATTCGTAGAAGCTGGTACCAACTGAGATGCGTCTCAGTTGGTACCAACCTCTAAGAACCTGAGGTACTTAAGGGCTAAGTCCCAGGTTCGAGGCTTGGGGAAGGCGAAAGGAACTCGGCGTAGCTCAGTTTGGTGGAGGAGTCTAAGGACCCCCTCCACTATATAAAAGCTACGGGTCCACAAGTATATCCTAACAATTATCTTTATCTAAAGTCATCTATATAGTTGTAGAAAAAAATATTAGACATTTGCAATAAATAATTGTAAAGATGTGCACATAGACGTGGGGTGATGTTGTACATGTTTGCTTTCATGTGATTTAAAATATATATTGAACATTTATATATAATATAACTAAAAATTTAATAATACGAATGAAATGTTCAATTAACATGCATTATTTATAAAACAATGTTGTATGATATTGATTTTTATAATTATATAAATAACCATGATATACTACAATGCTCACATTTGTTCCACCAAGTCACGATAGACCTCAATATTTTAAAAGTAGCTTAAAATTTTTTGTAACTCAATTAAAGCATGAAAAACAACGTTTTTGGGGAAAAACTCAGGACAAATTGCCTTTGGCAATTTGGCGTGCCTAGATATCAAAAAGTTACATGGAATCATAAAAAAATTCATCCAAAATAGACCTCCCAACACAATTATATTTTCACTTAGACTCATAATTCATCTCATAGCTCTTGAAAATTATTTTAAGAAAATAGTACATCACACAATATGTTCTAGATAGCATATTGCTTCACACATTCATTTGAAACAAAAATAATAACTATCAATAGCAGCCAAAACAGAGCATTTGAATATTATATCTGAAATCAAAATTCAGAAAAAGAAAAAAGTTCATACAAATACAACCTTTTGTTTGTACTATGATGAAGAACAACGAACAGCGAGTAATAACAGCGGCGAGCAACAGTAGCGAGCAAGGAGCAGCAGCGGTGGTAGCCAACAGCGAGCGGCGGCAACGAGCAGGGAGCAGCAGCGAGTAGGGAGCAACAGTAGCAGCAACAACGTCAATGAGCAACATCAGTAGCGTCAACGAGCAAAGAAGCAGAGAAATAGAGAAGCACGAGCAGCAGCGAAGCAAAGAAGCAGAAAATCACAAGCAGCAGCAATAGAGAAGCAGAGAGTAACAGCAGCAGAAAATCACAAGCAGTAGCAGTAGAGAAGCAGAGAAGTAGAGAGTAGTAGCAACAGAGAAGCAGAGAATAACAACAATAGAGAAACCTTCAAAAACTAACAATGGAGGAAGGGATGGAGAGAGAGAGATGGAGGTATAGAGGCAGCTGGGAAAATATATTAGGTTAAGACTTAAGAATAAGAGATACGGCTGGTTAGGTTAGGTTAGAATAATAATTAGGTTTATTAATTATTATATATATAATTTTAAATAATATATTAAATATATCGGATCAGATCGGATTATACGGATTTAAATATTTCTAATCCGAATCTGAGCGGATTGATAAAATCTAATCCGAATCCGATCCGACTTCATATTGAAACCACTCATTTTTATCGGATTTTTTGGATTTTTCGGATATTTTGCTCACCCCTACCATTAATGAACTAGTTGAAAAAAAATAAAATTATATGGAAATTATTTTATTTATATTATTTGAATGATTTGATCACTCAATTTTTATAAGAGATTTTAGTCATTTTTACCAATTTTTAAGTAGTAAATAAATATTTTATTAATAAATTCAACCATTTCTTAAATAATAGTTTTAAATTAGGAGCAAAAAGATTAATATTGAGTTTTCGGATTTTTTTTTGTTCCATTTAGATTGTGTTTAGAGTAAGAAGAAACAAAGAGGAAAGTGAAAGAAAAAAAAAAAAGAAAGATGATAGAAGTAGAGTAAAGTAAAAATTGAATTTTTTTAGCTTTTATAGTACCTAAAACTAGCGTAATGTACAGCTAAAAAAATGGAGGGAAGAAAATAAAGATGTTAACAAGGGAGGAAAAGCTAATGATCGATCATTTTTGTCCCAATTAAAAACTGCAATGTAAGTTAAAAGCTATCACTTTATAGTAATTGAATTTATTAATAAAATATCCGTTCAATGTTTAAAAAATAATAAATTATTTTAATTTTAAAAATTTAATAACTTATATATTTTTTTTGAGAAAATTGAGTGATTAATACATCTTAATAACAAAAATAAAATGAATTAAATAAATCACCAAAAAAATCCTCTTTTAAGTACTAATAAAATATTTATATTGATAGATAAAAGAGTATTTTGAGAAAATTTAATTAATTTTTTTATTTTTTTATTTTTTTTATTTCAGAATAACTACTAAATAATGAAATATGCTATTTTTATTGATAATTATAATTCTGTGAACCTAATATACCCTTAGGTTGAGAACTGATCGAGAACATTTATACTTAATTGACTTTTAAGATAAATTGTAAACGATGTGAGAAATTAAATTAAATGAACCTGGTCATTTTATTTTGCATGAGGTTATTAGAATCTTAATGACTTTAGTTTTCTTTATGTAAAGAGGTATATATGAGGTCTCCTCTACATCAAGGAGATTTTGTTTTTTTTTTGTTAATATGTTTTTATATTTTTTATCAATTCCTTTTCCATATAAATTTTATATATTTTTTAGATAGTTTTCAAATACATCTACAAACATTTTAATTTTTATATAACAATGACTCATATTTTTAACGATATTTATTTATGTATTTATCGCGTATTAGTGACTTATGTAATAACATACAATTTTTTTTGCTAATATATATGTTATATTCAAATAAACATTTAAAAAATATAATATAAAAATAAATAAAAATTATAAGTAAGATAAGAAAAATATGTTATGATTTACTAGTTATTGCAAATAGAGTAATTAAATCATATAATTGTAAAAAGAAACTTATCTCTTCAAATAATTGAAGCAAAATGGAGAATCTTATTACATTAATGTTGTACCGGTCTTCTACTATTTTGGTACTTTAAATTATCTTAATTTTCAACTGGGACCTTGGAGATGTCTAAATTTTAGTCATTGCTACCTCAAAGTATATAAAATACTATTTTTTTAATTAATTGGAAACTTTTTTAAAAAATTAATACCAGCTCACTTATTTAAATAGATATTTTTATTTATGAATATTTATATCATTTTTTTATTAACTTTTTAAAATATTATTTAAAGTGATCTCCTTAAAAAATCCCTAACCTAGATAGCTTATCGAGATGTTTTTTTTTTTGGCTAATTAACAACTTATCGAGACATCTTAAAATAATTAAAATAATTATTCTTAAAAAAGTTAATAAAATGATATAAACGTGGATAGACAAAAATACCCTTTTAAAATATGTGTATAAATATTAATTTTAAAAAAATAATTAATGAAAAAAATTTGTTTAATTTGATATTAGTACATGAAATTCAAGTATTAATTTGAAAGAATAACCTAGTTAAAAATTAGAGAATCAGAAACCCATGCAGTTAAATACAAACGGATCAGGCACTCATTATATACATGTACAAAAAACAACTTCTGAGCAAGAATATATAAGTAACATTATTGGGGTGCTGAGAATTGTAGAGAGAGATTGTTGGACAAAGACAAAAGTAGGTTTGGTCCAATATATTTAGTGTCAGGATTATGCTAAAGATGAGATGTCTTTTATTGGGAACTCCTTTGGACTTAAAAATATAATTAGACCTATAATTTTTCGGTTCTTAAAAATATTTTTCACATGTAACACTTATTAATTTTATAGAAATATAACTAGTAAATAAATATGGCAACGGTTATGGAGGACGTGCCCATTCTAGAATATATGTGGCCCCTTCCGTGTTCAACGCTTCAACCCGCCCAAATATGACTCGAATATAAAAGACTAATTTAGATTAATTAAAGTATACTAATTAATTTATGCCACAATAATTTTATAGTATTTTAAATGAAATAATTTAGTTATTCATCTTACTACTTTTAAGTAATTTAATTTACAATTATTTGGTTAAAATTAGTTGAATTTAAAAATATTATGGGACTATTTTGTTAAAATCAAACATATAATTCCTCAATTTAATTTATTATTATTATTATTTTGATTCATTCTCTTTATATATATATATAAAGATTTCCAAGATACTACATTTCCAAATAAGTAACTTAAATTATATTGTTAAATTTTGTATAAGTCCAGCTTATAATGTGAGTATTTATTTGTTGATTAAATTGCTAGAGTGTAAATATGTGAAGGATTAAATTGTTAATTTTTCTTTTTATATCAAACATAATGATAATATACGACTTAAGATAGAAAAATAATTTTACGGTGCGATACCAATTAGCCCATGAATTAATAATATTTCTTATTAACAACAATATTAAAAGGGAAAAAGTAGCTGAATTTATACAATTTATAAACTGAATTACATGAAATTTTCAATCTAAAAAATATTCCCAAAATACAAATTTCTTTGGAATATTTTGTTTTTAATTTCGAGTGAGAATAATACAAGGGAATGAAGAAAAAAAAACAATGTAATAAGAAAAAGAAGATAAAAGTTGAGTACATTAATTATTTGATTACACGGGATCAACTAGCGATATTACAAGTTAGTAATCTGGATTACATGTGAAGAATTATTATAACTTTTCGAATGAGAGATTTACAATTTGAGTTTTAAGCAACGTATAACTTTCTTCACAAGTTGCAAATATATCACCTAGTAGAATTATAAAAAAGATATAAATTTCTTAATTTTTTAAAATAATTTTAACATTTGTCATAATATATGTGATTTTTGTATAATTTAGTGTAAATTTGTGAGATGTTAATTAGCATTTTTCAAAGTGTAACAATAATCGTCATGGAAGATAACGAAGAAGCATAGAAATAAAAGAAGGGAGACTATTATAGGATACCGGAGAAAGAAGACATAGAGTCTAACAATCAAAAATATGGAAAGTAATTTGGGAATTCTATAAAAGATTTTTTGCAAAAATAACTTCATTTTTAATAAATAATAAATTTTCTTTAACCATTAATAATTCATCCTAAAACTCATAATTTATAACAAATTATATAATAAAAGACGAAAAGATCATCATTTTATAACTTCATAGCCACTGCTATTGACACCATCAGAGCTCTAGTGATCTCATTGTCCTCCAACAATCACCATAAGTTATCTCATCGGAATTTTGATAAATGTAACATATTAAATATAAAGATATATATAAATATAACGAGTAATATTTAATGAGTCATTAGAAATATGATATAACATGTTATATCCATTAGATCTTTAGAATTATAGTGGATGTAAAAGCATAAATACAAAGATATATATATAAATATAATATGTTATATTAGATGGATCAATGGAACTCCATGAAATTCTATGGATGGTAAATATAGAAGATATAGTGTGATTTTATCTTATTTTTATTTTATTAAATTATATTGTAATTATATTTTAATATTTATGAGTATAAAATTATGAATTTTGAATCAAATTTTTATTAATTTAAAAAAATTGATAAAAACAAAAAATACATTATATTATATCGATATTCTCATTCAAAAATGAGAGATTAGTTAGTGAAAACAAAAAAAGGGTCATTTGGCTTCCATAACCTTTCCTCAAAACAAGACAAATATCTTACAACTCATTACCTTTTTATGGGAAAAAATGAAAAACAAACAAACATGTAAGAGTTACCCGTTTGGTTTTTATTGTACCAGCATGCTTTTGTTCGGTGTACATTCAATGAATTAGAGTCATTGAGAGTGTGTTGCCCTCACTAATACTCCATCTATGTAATAAATTGTTTATATATTTTAATTTTAATTTTTTTAAAAAATATATATTTATTAAGTTATAATATATATATATATATAATAGTATTTTGAAGCATGCAAAAAACACGTGCAAGTGTGTATAACTTTGAAAATAAATTTTTATGTATGAATATATTATGTTATGCTATTAAATCCGAATAATATATGGTGTAGGGATAGTATATTAATTTTGGATAATTGAAATTATAGTTACTCACAAAAAATACAGTTTTTTTTGTTTAAAAAAAATAACTTAATCGATTAAGGAGTGAATTGATTATTGTAATATCGAAACTGTGGTTAATTCAAATCAAACATATATTAATATTATTTTATATACATATAATTACATGAAAAATACACTTTTAATATTAAAAAACACAAAGTTTTGAATAATGAGATGAATTTTATTTATTCATATATTTATATATTTTTATTTTAACTTAAAAATATGTAATAAATAGTTAAAAAGATTAAAATTAATGTCAATATTTTCTATAATATATAGCATAGTAAGTACTATATTAACATTTTAATTTTTAAAATAATATATTTTTAAATAAATGTTAAACAATAAGAAGCTCGATTAAATTGTACAAAAACTGTTACTCACTCATAACCAATAATATTACTTGAATTTATCAAAAATTGATACAAGATTGTTATAGTTATTAACATAACTGTTCTAATCTTGATGCTCATCTCTAATGTTGTGTTTTGTACCTGTTTTTTTAATATGTAGATAAAATAATAGTCAATACAATCAACTAAAAATAAGGAAGGTGACTCTATTTCATACTTATTATAAAAAGATATTTATATCCTATACTTATTTTTTGTAATAATTTAATCCTATTATTATTAAAAAATGTTTGCATAATAATAAATAATTATTTTTATTATTTTTATTTTTTTAGTTCTTTCAATAATAACTTATTTAAGTTAAAATACTCTCTATGTAATGTAGTTAAAAAAATAAAAGTAAAAAAATTAACTTTGTCACAATGTATTCATTTTAATAATAAATAGATTAAATAAACATAAAAAATAAGTACAAGATCTAAATATTATTTTGACAATAAACAAAGATTAAAAGATCAATGTTTACAAATATATTAAGAATTCAATTTTATAAAAACAATATTATTGATATCGACAAAAAATCATGTAAAAGTAAAGAAAGTATGAAAAATTATCAAAAAAATTAGAAAATTTAGATAATAACTTAATATTGAAAAAAATTAATAATATTGAATCTAATTGAGTAGTTTTCTCAATAATTTAATAACTACATGTAAAATAAAAGAATAACTTTAGTCAAAATAATAGTAAGAAATTTAAAAATTATGTTATAATTACATTCAAAAAGATTTTATAAGGAGTTCAAATCACATGTTATCTTAATTCAAGAAATATTGATTCAATGATATGTAATTGAATTTTGTTTGAATATAATGATCAAGATGTCATGTATATTCATCAAACAAGAATTATGTATAATAAATATACAAGTATACGTATCGCAATAAGTAATATAATGATAAAAAAATATCGTTCTTAGGGAGATTATGTTATTAGAAACTAATTTTTAATACAAAAAATAAAAAAATAATTTTTTTTGTGCTTTTAAATTTTAAGAAAGTAAAATTAAAAGAACTAAAAATAAATAATAATAATTAATTAAATCAGATTTAGAAGCTAAGAAGATATATGAAAAATATTTAGGAATACTTAATCCTCATTTTTTTAAATTTATGAATCAGTAAAATTGTCCAATATAATTATCAGTTAATTACATGATTAATTGAATATAACATGACTTATATTCATCTCTCAAGTAAACTACAAACCATATAATAATTAACCTGGTCACACTCTTATGTTAATTAAATTACATACTACTCATTAAGTTTATCAATTATGGATTACATACAAAAAATCATATATATTTGTCTAAAAACTATGCATGTTATTTAATCAAGACAAATAATTAAATAATTCTCTAAAATATATTTAATTACCTCTATAGATCAATAATTGACCAAACAATTAATAACTTAAAAATCAGATTAAATAATATAATTAAATTGAAATCATAATTGGGTTAAGATATTAGATCATTGCATGTTGAAAATTGGTTCATAAGATCCCTAGATTAATAAATTAATTAAACATAATTTTGTTCATAAAACTCATATTTTTTATAATATATATATATATATATAATTGGTAAAAGAAAGAAGAAGAATAAATATAATCAATATCTTGAATTATGTATTTTTCTCTTTTCTTGGCTCCAAAATCTGATAAAAATTATTTTAATTTTGACTCCTCAAGGTTTATGGGATAATGAGTTAGTTAAATTAAACTCAGGAGTAATCTAAATCGTCATATCAATTTAAGATCAAAGATTGAGATAAAAAAAGAAAAATTAATAGCGTTAGTCAATAGGAACGCGATACATGAAACACAATATTTATTGGGCAAATCAATACGCAATGTGAGGTGGGGAGGACTAGTCTCGATCAACACATGTTGAGTTAGTTCCACGTGGTATGATGTGATTCGCGGTTATGACTTACGTGGTACCCCGATAGGAAGAATGGATGAATGAGGTGATGACGTGTGGCACCCACGTTGATTGTGCATTAAAACTCGAAATAAACGTGGTACTGACACATGGTATGGTGATACATCACATATTACACGTGTTGTTGCATGATTGGCTCTATCCGCTTACATGACGTCCACGTGGCTTGTGTGGTCAGCTCCCTTTACTTGTGTAGTATCTACGTGACATTTTATGATTGGTCTTGCATTAAAAATTTATAAAAATTTCAAAAAATATATTTTCACCATTTTTTACTAAAAAGTTCATATTTTAATATTTTTAATCCTAAAAATACTACTTATTGAATAAAACGAGCAAATATTAAGTAGAAAAAAACACTGATGATTGTACTTTCCTAAAGTCATCATATATGTTGTTTGATCTCTACTGTTTCTCCTTGAGTAAAAAACTGTGGGTTAACTTAATATCTTACAAATTGTTGTAGATGGTTTTTAAAACTTTCATAAACATTATATACACTCAAACTATTTTAGAGATCACTTTTATTCATATTAATGCTAATTGAAGATAAAGTTGTAGTCATGGTTTCTTTATATAATTTTAGCATATATATCATTGTAACATCTATGATAGAGGTCGGGTTGGATCGACACGATATAGCCTAACATAGCACAGTCCAGCCTGTTAATTAGCATCAGTATCGACTCATAATTTGTGCAAATTTGGAACCAGTACTCAAAACATAATTTAGCCAATACGTAAAGAAAACCTTTTAGTACACTGTATATAACAGAGCGGAACAAATGAATTTTATTTCCAAATGCATTCATGGAGTAATCACAGTTTGTTTGCTTGTCATAGACCACAGTAAATTAAACGAAAAAACAACGTTGGTTTGTACTACGAAAGAAGAAACAAAAGGTTCTTTGTTTGCTCCGCCGCCAAGAGACCTCCTGAAAATGGGAACTTTTTTTTAATTTGTTTTTGTAATAACACGTAAAGACCTCATGGTAAAACCCAATTCGTAGGCTTCATTTCCCCCCTACCAAAATCAACTTAATTTTCAATATTCAATTATTTCAGAGGAAGCTCAACCATGAAAATGGAAGCTTTTGATGGAAAAGGATATTGGTGTCCAACGTTTTAATAAATAAAAAAAAACTAATGTACATTAACAAAGAAAGCATTTTTATGACATACGCCAAAATTTTAATTTTGTTTCATACTTTCATAAATAAATGATAATTTAAAAGAAAAAAAATAGTAGCTCACCATAATAGTTTCTATTTCCCTATCAGAAATAGGGGTGCGTTTGGATTGAAATGAAACCTTTCCTCCCGCATCAAGATTTGAGGGTGTTCCTAGAAGATCTGACATTAGAGTGCTTTTTTGATTGAACTCTTTAATTGTTGATTTTTAAGTCTGTGAACATAAACAATTTAGGGCTTTTTAGTACAACTAGGGACGGATATAGAATCGAGATAAGGATTACGTAAATAAAAATATTAATGAATCATCGACTTTAAATATATTTGAGAATTAATTATCGATGACCACAGTTTAACATTTTTTTTATAAGATTTATTTAAAATTATATTTATTATTTAATTTAAAAAATTAAAATTTTAACATAATAATTATCAATATATTATTTAAAATGTTAATATTATCTTTAAAGAAAAACGGTTATATTTTTAGGAAACCTCACTCAACTTACCGGAGAAAGAGCAAATTTAAGCTCCAAAACAAGTCTTATACAAATCCAACAAAAAATACTTATTTTTATTTATTTTTTGCTAAACAAAAAAGTAAAAAGAATTGAAAAGGAGACTTAAGAATAAAGATTTAGGATCTCTCTTCCAGAATATAATTAGTAGAATTCTCTTCAAAACATGGCTTATTCCACCTATATTTTTCTTAAACCTTACTCTTTCTTGCTTATCACTATCATTCTGTGAGTTCTATTATTAGAATGTGATTTTTAGATTTTATTATTCATATTATCCGATTAAAATCAAAATAAATAAAAAATAAAAAATGGAAAAGTAACTACTTGTAAAGGCTTAAACTTATCTATAAATGGGTCTCCATAGTAAGAAAAGACCTAAAAACTCTAAAGATTAACTTTGATCAATAATTACTTTGCGTCCCTTCTTACAAAATATAAAATATAAGTATATTAATAAATTAATTAATATTACTTTAAAAAATTATCAATATTCTATTATTTAAAATTAATAAGTATGTAATAATATTAATTATCGAATAATAATTGATATTTTTGCATAATTTTTAAACATAATTTGTGAAATTTAATAAATATATAATGATATTTTGATATTTATTAATATACAAGAAAAAAGTTGAAGAATAACTAATGACCAATATAAAACTAATAAAAAATAAAGAAGATATAAGTGAATTTTGATATTTATTACGTACTAAAAAAGTGAAAAAAAATTAAAATTATATATAATAAAACTAACAAAACAATTATTTATAAAAAAATGTATTTATTTTTGAACATTTTAGTATGTATTTGTGTTAAAAAAGTTAGTAAAATAGAATCGTAAGAAACTAAAAAAATGAAAAATAATAAAAAAGATACATAATAAAACTAACAAAACAACTATTTATAAAAAATACTTATTTTAAAATTTTGATATTTATTTGTGTTCGAAAAAAAGAAGCTAATAGAACAGTCAAAAAAACAAAAAAATAATAGCAAAACGGAGAATAACCAATGTATTTTATATATACTAATAGATAAAAAAAATTAAACATACAAAGATTACAATAAATGAAAGTAAAGTTTCTATTTTAATGTAAGTTTATATGAATAAATAAATGACATAATTATAATTATAATTATATAATATAATGACAAGTATAAAATGTCATATAAAAAAACAAAAATTTAAATATTAAATAATCGCAATACATAATTTTGAAAAAAAGTAAAAGAACTGACATCTTAAGATGAAAAAGAAAGAAAGAAAGAGAGAAGTTAGGAGAATGAACGAACCAAAGCCATCAAGACTTTTTATATATAATTTTAAAAATATCAGATGAACACCTTATCTTTGAACTTTCTTTCTTGTTTCTTTCATTTTAATTAGTTGAGTAGCTATCAACTTTTAACAGTTGCACAATATGGTTACTAGTATAAAAAGATGCTTAAATTATATTCCAAATGCTGAAGATATATAGAGGTCACCAAGAAGTAAGGAGATCTCTCTCTCTCTCAAAATCAAAATTCAAAAACATGAGAATGGATTATAATGTAAGACTATCCATGTTGTTACGAGTTAACGCCCTTGTTGTTGTATTCATGCTACTCCATCAAACTTGCTTGGGGAAGCATAATCATCATTGTCATGCTTCATCTTGTGGAAATATCCCCAATATTAGCTATCCTTTCCTGCTTACAACTGATCCAAAAGACTGTGGAGTAAAGGATTATCCCTGCCTCTCATGTGAGAACAACCAGAGTGTAGTTTTGTACCTAGGAGACAAAAAGTACTACGTTCAGGCAATCAATTACAATAACAAGACCATCCATATTCTGGCTTCCAACCTTGAAAAGGATAATATCCCCTTGTTTGATATTTATTCGAGTTTGGACCGGTACTCACAGCTTATGATTTTAGTGAGCTGTGAAGGTGCAGTGAATTTATCTTCTCATTACCGAGATGATATAGAGTTTCTTCCTTATAATTGCAATAACAATACAATGAGTGATTCCAAATTAGGCCATCACAGTTCATATCTCATGTTGGGTGCCACCCCATATGTCTCAGACGTACCAGACTTGTGCCACATAGAGATGATGGTAAGGACTTCATCGCCGGGAATATCGATGCGAAACAACAAACAACACAGTTCTATTTCCTGCAGTGAATTCCACAAAGCCATTTTTTATGGGGTTGAGATCTCCTGGGATGATCTTTTCTGGCCTTCGTCATCCCGAAATTTCCTGTATAATTTGAAATGTGAAAGTCTCAAATTCAAATTCGCTAGAAGATCCTGCGGTAAGGCTCTTCTTATTATGTACAAAAAAAAATTAAATAAAATTAAGGTACTGCAATTACATATGTTTAATTCTTTGTATGATGCAGGGGGACTCAGAGATATTATTAGGAGTACTGAAGGTGAGTTTCCTCTACATTCTTATAAAGAAAGAAAAATAAATAAATTCTTTCTAAATTCAGAAATGGAAGTAGTTATTACATATTTACATGCTGGTGCAGTGGTGCTTGTCCTTTAAAAATATTACTCCATAGAATTTATTGATTGTTGCAGTATATTCTTTTGGAACATAATTGCTCTATACCCAGTTTGTCAATAACTTCTTGTATGTTTTTCCTGCAGAATTGATTTTGGCCATTCTGGAGAATATCAATGAGAAAAAATCACCATCAAATATCTATTTCACAAACTCTGAAAATATCAGCTTGTCAGTTGGTAAGAATATCATGCCTTATTGTATCATAGATATGCCAGATTTCATTCCTAGAAACATAAAAAGCTAAATTACTTCATATTAACTTTTGATGAATCACATCACATATTACTTCATAGAATTTATTGATTGTTGCATTATCTACTTTTTGAACATAATTTCTCAATTTGTTAATTATATTCATAATTTTTTGTCGCAGCCATTCTTCTCTTCCTTGTCAGTATTGCCTTGTATTCTAGTAAGAACATTCATGCCTTATTGTCTCATATCAATGCCAGATAAGAGTAGCTTCTGTCTCTAATAATTTTATGATTATTTGACAACTGATATTCTTTAACTTTTCTTAATTTATTTGACAGCAATGTTCCTTACATTTAGAGCTTTACTAGGGGCTCCATGTGTAATTGCATTCTTGATTCATAAATGGAGAAGGAGGCATTTATCAATGTTCCCTTCTATTGAAGAATTCTTGGAGACCAATAACAACTTCTTGCCTATAAGGTACAACTATTCAGACATAAAAAAGATGACAACAAATTTCAAGGATAAATTGGGAGAAGGTGGTTATGGTTCTGTTTTTAAGGGTAGATTACGCAGTGGTGGCTTTGTTGCCGTCAAGATCCTGAGTAAATCCAAATCTAATGGTCAAGATTTCATCAATGAAGTATCTACTATTGGAAGGATTCACCATGTTAACGTGGTTCGACTAGTTGGTTTTTGTATCGAGGGATCAAAGCGTGCTCTTGTGTATGACTTAATGTCTAATGGATCTCTTGATAAATACATCTCTCCTAATTCTAAGGAAGTAATAGTCAACTCCCTAAGCTACAAGATAATGTTTGATATTTCACTTGGAGTAGCATCAGGTATTGATTATCTTCATAGTGGATGTCACATGCAAATTTTACATTTTGATATTAAGCCTCACAATGTTCTTTTAGATGAAAATTTTGTTCCTAAGATTTCAGATTTTGGGTTAGCTAGATTATGTCCTTTAGAAACTAGCATTGTGTCCATGACAGCTGCAAGAGGAACCCTTGGATACATAGCACCAGAATTATTTTACAAAAATATCGGGGGGGTGTCTTTTAAAGCTGATGTTTATAGCTTTGGAAAGTTGTTAATGGAAATGGCAAGTAAAAGGAAAAACTTGAATGTAACCACAGAGAATTCAAGCAAAATTTATTTTCCTTCGTGGGTTTATGATCAACTTAGTGAAGGAAACGACATAAAATTAGGGGATAATGTCACTAAAGAAGAATCAAAACTTGTAAAGAAGATGATTATAGTGGCACTTTGGTGTATACAACTGAAGCCGAGTGATAGACCTTCAATGAACAAAGTCATAGAGATGCTTGAAGGAAGATTTAAAAACCTAAACATTCCACCCAAGCTATTATTGTATCCTTCACAAACGAACAACTCATCTGAGAATGTTGAGAATATATCTTCTACTTTAGAGAGTTCCTCCACACTTTTAGAGTTTGACTCCTCTGAGATCAGTTTGATTGAAAATGCAAATTAAGAAGCAGTAAGTTCATTTTTACAATTAATTCATCTTTAATTATATTAGTTACACACTACTACATGTAACAACCTTTTGTAATATTACAGTTTTACTAGTCATTAATAAATATTTAGAAATGAAGCTTGTATTATACTACTCGTATTATTAATTTTCATTAAATTCAAATTTAGTTTTAAATGAGTTAAACATAGTAATTTATGAACTTGACCATTTACCCTTTTAAAAAATTAAAAAATTAAAAAATATTTATAATTTTGTTTAAAAATAAAAATGTTAAATAAATATTATATTTTAATTAAATTTTTGTAAAAAAACAAAAAAAATGATATTTTTAAATTACAATTTTTCATAATAACATTATTATAATTATGAAAATTATATTATTAACAAAGATATTTTTGTTTAAGGAACTCACAAATTGCTTATGGGTTAGATGAACCGGTTTCATGTTGACTTATAAGTTAAGTTTTCCCAACTCATCTCATTGTATAAATCTTAAATGAGTTACATTTATAGAACTGCTTATTTGACATTATTTGTATCACACAAGCTTGAGTGAATCTATTTTGCTCAATTTTTCTTAATTGACACTTTATAAAGAAAGAACAAAAGACATTTCAATTTATCTATATGGAGAAATTAATCATTGTAATTAGAGTAAATGATGATATGATACTTTAGTAAAAAAATATAGGATTAGTGTATTTATTATTATTTAAAAAAACACAAATGCTAAATATTTGATAAGGAGAACAATCAATGTGATTGATTGAAGATATACTCCATAAAAATAAATAACACATCCATTTCCATGTTATATGTATTATATTAATTAGAAGGTCCATGTATCTATCAAATTATGTTGATGTAACAAAAGAGAGAGAACAACTTCATGGAAGCTTGTAATTTATAAAAAAAAGGAAGAGCTAAATCTTTTAGAATATTTTTTTCACATCAATGATTAATAGAATGCAAACCAGAAGAAAATATGCCTACTATATTAAGACAAACTAGTCATAGAAGAAAAAATGAAGTCTTTAATTTTTAGATTCATATGTTAGCAAGAAAAAAATTGTTTTATTCATAAGTCATTGCCAAGTCTTTTAGAAAGAGACAAGGTTTGGACTTTGCATTCCCTTATTTTTAGAAATATCATATGAATAGCTTCGTGGAAGCTTGTATTTTACAAAGGAAAAAGCATAATCCACACCTTGGGCACCATATCTTTGAACTTTCTTTCTTGCATTTATATCATAAGAGTAGCTTCATAAGTTAAAAATTTAAAAAACTGAATGACCAAGACTTTTGAAGTTAAACTCTACTTTTCGTGTTTCTTGCATTTTAAGTGGACTAGCTATATCAATTTAATAGCTGCATAAACCCTTAAGCCATTTTTACGTGTCTCGTTGAACGGGTTAAAGCAATTGCTACATAATAGGCAGAAGTTTTCACAAAGTCTTTTTTATATATTATATTATATTTAATAAGTTTTTTAACAAAAAGTTAAATATTTTATTTAATAAATTAAATATATTTTATGAACAACATTGAAATAATGCATTCTGATCCTTTACACTGCTAAAATATATTAAAAGTTTAATTTAAATGGTGAAATAATGTGAAATTTTATTATGGATTTCTTCATGTAATAAGAAAAATATGTGATTGTCTTAATATTAATAAATAGTGATTTCAAATGAGTAGTTTAACTTATTGAGTAGATGAGTTAAAAATACTTAGTTTATTTAACTTAAGAGTTACTTTACCTAGTTTATCATGGTTTCGAGTTTAAGAAAAAAAATTAACAAATATATTTTTATTTTATCTTGACATATATTTTTTTATTTAGCTTAAGTTTCTTGAATATATATATCAATTTGTGAATTTAATACAATTTGATCAATCATCAATAATAAAATTATCATATAAGTTACTCGAAAGGTATTATGACTAAAACTTCAAAAGACACAAATTAATTCATAAGTAAAATTCTAAGAAGTTAATGTATACAAAATGCATGGTCGTAAAGCACGAGATTTATGAATTATACCTTGGAAAGGTTGTGTGAGTAATATTGTTAAAAATAGAGCTCAAAATTAGGAGCTATTCTTATATATATATATATATATTAAAACATCCTCGTTATGCAAAGTTTTAAGTCGATAAACACCTTCTATTTATGCACAATCTTATATTTTGATTAATTATTCGATAAAAATTATTTTTAAAAACATTCAAGTGGGGGTTTTTTTAGAAATAAGTGTGAATTTAAAAAAAAAATAGAGAGAAAAAATGTGCCCATAAGGTTCCAAATAATTTTCTAACAATTTTTTGTAAAATTGTAGTTTTACTAGCCTTAAAAATATATTTAGAAATGAACCTCGCATTATACTACTCGTATTACTAATTTCTCATTGAAACACCAATAATAGTAAGCAAAATATTCAATGCACCATTAAATGTTTTGTGTCCTTTTGAAAGTAATTAAAATGAATATAAACAAGAAATAATTTCAAACTAAACCTAAAAGGCCTAATAAGTTTTGTGGGAAAATGGCAAAATTGTTTTCATTGTTATCTATGTATTTTAGCTTTAATTAGTGTCAAGTAAGGTAGTAAGGTAGATAAGCATTGTAAGGTAGCATTTAAATGTGTCAAATGAATTAAGTAGGACCAACATGCATAGGTCCAACTAACCTTAGATAAATTATAACTCAATTTGGCTCATTTAAATTTTATGTAAGTCAAGCTCAACTCAACTTTGCTTAGCTAAACTAATTTAGTAATCAACAAATTTACCCTTTTAAATAATAAAATAAAAATAAAAATATATTCATAATTTTGTTTAAAAACAAAAATATTAGAATAAATATTATCTTTTGATTATAATTTCGTAAAAAAAATAGTAACTTTTAATTGTAATTTTTCATAATGATATTATTATAATAGTGAAAATTATATCATTAACAAAGAAATTTTATTAAATGAACTCTACTTAAGTTAGATGAGCTAGCTTATTTGAGCTCAAGAGTTAGGTGAATTGGATCTTTTCAACTCAACTCATTGTATCGACATTAAATGAGTTACGTAGAGTTGCTCATTTGATGCTATTAATATCACACAAGCTTTTTTGAATTATTTATTGTAGAGCTCCTTAGTGAGCAAATTGAAAAATCCCCACATTGATTAGGAATGAAGGTGGATGTCATATTTTGGCCTATAAATAAAGCCCTCTCCTATACTTTTAAAACAACCCAAAATTTGTATATCTTCTTCTCTTTTGTAAAGGTAATTGATTAGCTCAATTTTACAAAAATTAATTGTAATTTTGGAGTTCATTCAATTTGGAGATAGTAGAAGTAGTCAACGATGCTTAAGAATATAGGTAACATTTATACCGAATCTCGTTAAATTCCTTGCCAGTATTGCCTTGTTATCTAGTAAGAACATTTATACCTTATTGTCTCATATCAATGCCAGATAAGAGTAGCTTCTGTCTCTAATAATTTTATGATTATTTGGCAACTCATATTCTTTAACTTTTCTTATTCTAGCTTTGACTTTTCTTAATTTATTTAATAGTAATGTTCCTTACATTAAGAGCTTTACTAGGGGCTCTATGTGTAATTGCATTCTTGATTCATCAATGAAGAATGAGGCATTTATCAATGTTCCCTTCCATTGCAGAATTCTTGGAGACTAATAACAACTTCTTGTCTATAAGGTACAACTATTCAGACATAAAAAAGATGACAACAAATTTCAAGGACAAATTAGGGGAAGGTAGTTATGGTTCTATTTTTAAGGGTAAATTGCACAGTAGTGGCTTTATCGTCGTCAAGATCCTCAGTAAATCTAAGTCTAATGGCCAAGATTTCATTAGTGAAGTATCTACTATTGGAAGGATTCACCATGTTAACGTGGTTCGACTAGTTGGTTTCTGTATCGAGGGATCAAAGTGTGCTCTTGTACATGACTTAATGTCTAATGAATCTCTTGATAAATACATCTCTTCTAATTCTAAGGAGGTAATAGAACTCCTTAAGCTACAAAATAATGTTTGATATTTCACTTGGAGTGGCATCTAGTATTGATTATCTTCATAGTGGATGTGATATGCAAATTCTACATTTTGATATCAAGCCTCATAATGTTCTTTTAGATGAAAATTTCGTTCCTAAGATTCAGATTTTGGGTTAGTTAGATTATGCCCTTTAGAAACTAGTATTGTGTCCATGACAATTGCAAGAGGAACTCTTGGATATATAGCACCAGAATTATTTTACAAAAATATTGGAGGGGTGTCTTTTAAAGCTGATGTTTATAGCTTTGGAAAGTTGTTAATGGAAATGGCAAGTAAAAGGAAAAACTTGAATGTAATCACAGAGCATTCTAGCAAAATTTATTTTCCTTCGTGGGTTTATGATCAACTTAGTCAAGGAAACGACATAGAATTAGGGGATGATTGTCACTGAAGAAGAATCAAAATTTGTAAAGAAGATGATTATAGTGGCACTTTGGTATATACAATTGAAACCGAGTGATAGAATTTCGATGAAAAAAGTCATAGTGATGCTTGAAGGAAGATTTGAAAGCCTAAGCATTCCATCCAAGCTATGACAGTATCCTTCACAAAGGAACAACCCATGAGAGAATGTTGAGAATATATCTTCTACTTTAAAGAGTTCCTCCACCCTTTTAGAGTTTGACTCCTCTTAGATTAGTTTGACTGAAAATGCAAATTAAGAAACTGTATCCCTTAAGAAGTTCATGTTTGCAATTAATTCGTCTTTAGTTATATTAGTTACACACTACTACATGTAACAACCTTTTGTAATATTACAATTTTATTAGTCATTAATAAATATTTAGAAATATAACTTGTATTATTAATTTTCATTAAAGCACTAAAAATAATTAGCAAAATTTCAAAGCATCGTTAAATGTGTTATGGCCCTTTTGAAAGGAATTACAATGAATATAAACAAGAAATAGTTTCCAACTGAACCTAAAAATCCTAAACAGTTTTGTGAAAAAATGGAAAAATTCTTCTCATTCTCATCCATACATTTTAGCTTTAATTAGTGTTAAGAAAGGTGTCAAATGAATTAAGTTGATCCAACATTCATAAGTTCAGCTTACATTTAGTGAAGTTCAAGAGCTTAACTCATCTCATTTAAATTTTATATAAGTTATGTGCTAATCTCAACTCAATTTAATTTTAAATGAATTAAACTGAATAATTTATGAATTTGTTCATTTACCCTTTTAAAAAATAAAAAAATAAAAAATATTTATAATTTTTTTAAAAATAAAATTATTATAATAAATATTATATTTTAATTATATTTTTGTAAAAAACAAAAATTAAATTTTTAATTGTGATTTTTCATAATTATATTATTATAATTATGAAAATTATATAATTAATAAAGATATTTTTGTTAAAAGAACTTACAAGTTGCTCATGAGTTATGTGAGTTGGTTTATTTTAACTCATGAATTAGATTTTCCTTGCTCATTTCATTGTATCAATCTTAAATGAGTTACATATATAGAAATGCTTATTTGACATTATTAGTATCACGCAAGCTTGAGTGTATCTATTTTGCTCAATTTTTCTTAGTTTAGTCTTGACTTTATAAAACAAGAAAAAATATATTTTAATTTATCTCGATGGAGAAATTATTCATTGCAACTAGAACAATATTTGATAAAGAGAACAAACAAATTGATTGTAAATATATTCCATAAAACTAAATAACACATTCATTTCCATGTTATATGTATTATATTAATTAGAAGTTCCACATGTCTATCAAATTATGTTGATGTAACAAAAGAGAGAGAACAACTTCCTCAAAACTTGTAATTTATAAGAAAAAGGGAGAATTAAAGTCTTTTAGAATATTTGCTTCACATCAATGATTAATAGAATGAAAACCACAAAAAAGTATGCCTACTATACTAAGACAAACTAGTCATAGAAAAAAAATTGAAGTCTTTAATTTTCAGAACCATATGTTAGCAAGAGAAAATTTGTTTTATTCGTAAGTCATCGTCAAGTCTTTTAGCAAGAGATAAGGTTTGGATTTTGCGTCCCTTCTTTTTAAAAATATCAAATGAACAGCTTCGTAGAAGCTTGTATTTTACAAAGAAAAAAGAAGAATCCATATTTTGGGCATCATATCTTTGAACTTTCTTTCTTGCATTTATATCAGAAAAGTATAGTTTTGTCCAAGTTAAAAATTTGAATTTGTAAAGTTGAATGATCAAGATTTTTAAAGTTGAACTCTACTTTTTGTATTTCTTGCATTTTCAGTTTACTAGTTATATAAACTTTTAACAACTACACAAACACTTGAGCCATTTTTTCATGTCTAATTAGACAGTTTAAAGCAATTGCTACACAATATACGGGAGTTGTCACAAAATCTTTTTATATATTATATTATATTTAATAAGTTCTTTCAACAAAAAATTAAATATTTTATTTAATAATTTAAATATATTTTATGTACAACATTAAAATAATGCGTTTTGATCCTTTACAAATATATTAATAGTTTAATTTAAATGGTGAAATAATGTGAAATTTTATTATGGATTCCTTAATGTATTAAGAAAAATATATGATTGTCTTAATATTAATACATAGTGGTTTGAAATGAGTAGCTAAGTAGATGAGTTGAAAATTCTTAGCTTATTTAGCTTATGAGTTAGTTCACATAATTTATCATGGCTTGCGAGTTCATCAAAAAATTGACAAATATATTTTTATTTAGCTTAAGTTACTTGAATTCATTTAATTAATTATATATACGTACCAATTTGTAAGTTCAATACAATTTGATAAATCATCGACAATCAAATTATCATATAAGTTACTTGAAAGGTATTATGATTAAAAATTTAAAAGGCACTATTAAAGGTGTCACGATCCATTTAAAATCAATTACAATAAATATAAACATAATTTCAAACTGAAACTAAGAATCCTAAGAATCCTAAAAGCAATTACGATAAATATAAACAAGGGGTGTTTTGTATATTCTAGAGTTGAGGAGGAACTTAGACTCACATTATCTTCTCAACAATATTGAGTTTACTCAAATAATTGAGGTTGATTTGTATACAATTAATAAAAATAATATTTTTATTGGGAAAGGGTATGCCATTGATAGTATGTTTAAAACTAAATTTTGAAATGAATAAAATTTCTTCTTATGCTTATATATTGTGTTCTTTTAATACTTGTATGTATTCCTTATAATCCTAGTGTAAATTTGCTCAAGAACACCAAAGACGATGTTAGACAAACTGAGTACGCAAGCATTATTGGTAGCTTACGTTATGCTACTGATTGCACTACACTTGACACAACTTATGTTGTGGGATTACTATATAGGTTTACCAATTAACCTACTATAAAGAATTGGAATGTTATTGAAAGGGTCATAAGATACCTTAAAAGGACTATGAATCTTGGATTACATTATCAGAAGTTTTTTGCTATCCTAGAAGGATACAATGATGCTAATTGGAACACCTTTCAAAAGACTCTAAAGTAACCAGCGACTAAATATTTAACATAGTTGGTAGAGTTATTTTCTAGAAGTCTAAGGAATATATTATTTTGGCTCAATCTACAATGGAGTCTAAGATGATAGCACCAACTACTACTAGTGAGGAATCAGGCTGGTTAGAAGTTTATTAGCCAGGATCCCTTTATAGGAAAGACCGATTCCAACTATTTTGATCCATGGCGATAGTACCGCGGCTATTGCAAAGATTTAGAACCTTTATTATAATGACAAGAGATGACATATACATCGTAAGCATAGTACTGTTAGAGAATTTCTCTCTACATGAGTTGAAAGAGTGGATCATGTACGTATTGATAATAACTTGATTAATCCTTTGAATAAAGTACTAGCTAAAGAAAAGGTTTTCAAAACCTCGAATGAAATGGGACAACCTTTAGAGTGATGAGTTATTCATGATAGAAACTCAAATTATAGACTAGAGATCCCAAGAAATAAGTTCAACGGATAATAAAAAATCATGAAGTGATATGAAATGAATCATGCTATTTTAAGTTATATTTCATATTATTATAAGCATAAAATCCTGAAGCAACAGAAAGATGAGTTAAGTATTAACTCTTAATAAGTTCTATATTTTATGTGGAATGGAGTCGAATACATAGCTACAAGAGTACTCTTGATAGACTCACCCATGTGAATGTGGAAATGTGCACGTTTCTTATGAATTTTTTATGCAAAATTTACTAGAGTATTCACTATATCGAGATAGACATGCATGGTTATAAAGCATGGACTTTATGAACTACACATTGGAAAGATTGTATATGCAATGTTGTTAGAAATAGTGCTCAAAATTACAAGTTACTCTAGTATATTCTAAAGCATCCTCACTATGCAAAAGTTCAAGTCGATAAACACATTTTATTTATGCACAATCATATATTTTAATTAGTTGCTCGATAAAAACTATTTTAAAAAAAATTTAAGTGGAGCATTGTTGAAATAAGTGTGAATTTAAAAAAAATAGGGAGAGAAAAAGTGCTCATAAGATTCTAAATAATTTTCCTTTAATTATATTAGTTATACAGTGCTATATGTAACGATTTTTTGTAATATGAAAATTTTTCTAACCTTAAAAAATATTTAGAAATGGAGCTTGTATTATACTACTCATATTATTAATATTTCATTGACTATAGTTGAGCCATCTCCATAACCTCATCCATATGTTCAGTGTTTATAAATATTTCGTAAAACATTGTCTCCTAAGGACTAACATTTATGATATAAATAGTCTTCGCATGAAATATTTGATTTTTATAACCTTAGTCAATCAGATTTAGAAAAACATGTTCTTTTATGACATCTATTTTTTGTTTCCCAATGTTAACACATTTTATGTATATATATGAAACACCATTTGGATTAATTGTATGTTTTGAGCTAATTCTAAAAAACTATTTAACATACTTAAAAATTCATTTTGAATCTCTACATTTATGCATCTAAAACTTATCAATTTCTACATTATAAACAAATGATCAAATTATAAAAACATTTATGTACATTTGAAACATAAACCAACATTTGAAAAATTTCAACTAAATCTTACATATAACACACATATTTGAAACTTTTTGACATCTAAAATATGTTAACATGATATAAATTATAACTTAGAAATAATAATAAAAAATGTATACACATATTTTCACATACTCTTTTTTATAAATTATATTGTTCACATTTAAATTAACTATTTAAAACTAATTATAACATATATTTTATTTATAGTGTGTGTATATATATAAAACAAAAAAATACAAAATAAAATAAAATTATATACAAAATAAATGAATAAAAAAATAAATATTTAGGAAACAAATTAATAATATGTTCTTAAATATAAAATTAAAGCATATAAAAATTAATAACTATCATAAATGAAATAAAAATTAAAAAACAAAATGAAAATATTGAAATGGAGTTACTTAGATTGAAGTGGTGTGTGAATAAGAATGAGATGTGTTGGACTAGTATTAGCAACTAATGACTTATTTATTATATAGTAAGAATATTAATTGAATAAATTCATATATTATTATGTTATATTTAACTTATTTATTAAATAAATTTATACAATTATTGTTAATATTATGGTAAATCACTCATGCTTATATTATATTTAGATTGTATTTTTCATAAAATAGTTACTTTATATATTTATTTATCTCTAAAGTAAGAAATTAATTAAATATTTATTTTGAGAATATTTATGTAAACTACTTTATAACATATTTTAACATTAATTTCTCAATACTTATTTATTAAATAAACTTATACAATTATTATAAATATTGTGATAAATCACTCATGTTATAGTATTTGCATTTTATTGCTCATAAAATAGTTGCTATTATATATTTATTCATTGCTAAAGTAACAAATTAATTAACTATTTGTTTTAATAATATTTATACAAATCATCTTATAAAAAATTGTAACATAATTTTTTTAATTATAATAAAAATAACTTAAAAATTTATATTAAATACATAAAAAATCACTTTTATATAAAATTATAAATTTATTTTTTTATAATAATTATATGATTATAAAAAAAATAATGAAAGATAGCACCCAATCTTGACTAAATCTATTTTGCTCATTTTTTTATTAGTTGACTCTTACATTTCATAAAGGACGTACAAACTTACGCCAAAACATAAGTACACATATTGTATATACATATTTTTTATTCTTTTAATTTTTTTAATTGTGATTATAAATAGTAATATTTGTTATAAAATTATTAATTTAAATTTTAAATTTTTATATATTGTATTTTATATATGATAATAATTCATAAATAAATTTTAATATTAATTTGATCTTATCTGATTTGAAAACATTCTATTTGTTTGGATTCGGGTTGATTCAAATTGATTATATCATCGAATTGAATTCTGGTTGAAAATCTTCAAATCCTTTCAAATTGGATTAGATTATGATTGACTAAAAATAAATAGTTTTGATCAGCTGCTCATCCCTAATTAATATATAGAAAAATAAAACTGGCAACACCTTTGATAGACCTATAATGTAACAATAAAATTTATAAAGATTTTGGGTATTTTTATTCATTGAGTTAATCTTTTAGGATTGAAAGACTTATAATTCTTATAAATTTTAACATAGTACGAGAGTTTCAGTAGATTAAGCTAAAACATTTGGACATCACCTCACAAAAAAATGAAATGGACCTTGCAAAAATTAAAAGAGATAAATGATCTAAATAGAATAAAATATAATAAATAAGTTAAAATATAAAGTGATGGATTTTGAATAGACAAAAACCCACATTTTGAGAAGATATTAAGAATAATATTTCATATTAATTAATTATGATATTATAATAAAATTTATAAAGATTATGGATATCTATTAATCTTTTGTAATTAAAAAGCTCATTATTTTTATAGATTTTAAAGTTGTTATTTGTAGGGATTCATATTTTAACTATAAATAATTAAAAATTTAATTATCGCTAAAAATTTAACTTTTTTTTCAAAATAACAACAATTGATAAAGAGTAGAGTAAGAATAATGATTGTAAGATCGAAAGTGTGATTAATTAAAATTATAATTAATCGAAACCGAATATTTTTTTTAATTTTTACTAAAGATAATTTAATTTTTTTTTAATTTATTTACTTATAATCAATTATTTTATGGATCTTTTATTTTTTATTTTAATTGTTCCTACTAATAGATAATTAATTATTTTTATATTAAATATAATTTGGAAAATAAATTAAATGAAATTAATTTATAATTATTATATAAATATATATTGATATTTATAATAAATTTTATTAATTAAAATATAATATTATTTATAAAATTAAAATAATTATTTGGATATGAAATTATAAAATCACATTTTTATAATAATTATAAGATTATAAAAAGATAGATAGCACCTAGACTAAATCTATTTTGCTCATTATTTTATTAGTTAATTCTTGGACTTTCTTTATAAAGGCCATTTATTATATCATCTCTATCATATATGTCATTATGAGGAGGTCCACATATGACATATTTAGAAAATTCTGTTGATTATTCAAGGGAAATAAAGTGGAAGCTCGTAATTAAAAAAAAAGGCAAATCTTTGGGATATTTATTTAACATCAATAATTAAATATGTAATAGAATAGAAATTATAAGAAAGGTATGGACAGTCATATAGTAAATGACGGAGACTTAGAACTAAGAAAAAAAATGAATTCTTTAATTTTGAGCACCATGGGTTGAAGTTTCAACCATTTGTAGATATCTCAATCACTATGTAAATGTTACAGCTTCATCAAAGTTTGTAATTTATAAAACTAAATGATCAAGACTTTTAATGTAAACTCGATCACATTTAAAGACTTTTAATGTAAACTCAAGATATCAACCTATATATTTAAAGAGAGAGGTTGCATATAAGTCTCAGATACACCAATATCTAAGGTAGCTTGTTGCAAACTAAAAAGACTATGCCAAAGGCTACCATAGTAGCATATAGGACACATAAAAGATTGTAATATTTAATCATAATATAATATATTTAATCATGTTTATATTATATTTGGATTCTATTTTCATAAAATAATTACTATTATATATTTATTTATCACTAAAGTAAGAAATTAATTAAATATTTATTTTGAAAACAATTATGTAAATCACCTTATAAAATATTTTAACATTAATTTCTCAATACTTATTTATTAAATAAACTTATACAATTATTATAAATATTGTGATAAATTACTCATGTTTATATTGTATTTGAATTCTATTGCTCATAAAATAATTGTATTATATATTTATTTATTACTAAAGTAACAAATTAATTAACTATTTGTTTTAACAATATTTATACAAATCATCTTATAAAACATTGTAACACCAATTTTTCAATTATAATAAAAATAACTTAAAAATTTATATTTAAATACTTATTTTTTATTTTATTTTATAAAATAAAATATTTTAAATAATAATAATTATTGATAAAAAATTAATTTTTTTCAAAATAACCACAATCGATAAAGTGTAGAGTGAGAATAATTATTGGAAGATCAAAATTGTGGTTAACTAAAACAACCGAACATATATTTTTTAATTTTTACTAAAAGAGAATTTACAAATTTTAAATTTATTCATATATAATTAATTATTTTAAGAGTTTTTTAGTTTTTTCTTTTAATTTTTCCTATTAATAGATAATTAATATATATAATCAATTATTTTTTATGCTAAATATAATTTAAAAAATAAATTAACTAAAATAAATTTATAGTTATTATATGAAAAATATATTGATAGTTATAATAAACTTCATCAATTAAAATATAATATTATTTATAAAATTAAAATAATCACTTCTATGTAAAATTATAAATTTATATTTTTATAATAATTATAAGATTATAAAAAATAATGAAAGATAGCACCCAATCTTGACTAAATGTATTTTGCTCATTTTTTTATTAGTTGACTCTTAAATTTTATAAAGGCTCTCTATCATATATGTCATTATTTGGAGGCCCAATTTTAAAGTTGTGATATCTTATTTTGTTTTCGTAAAATAATCACATTAGTCATAGTAGAGAAATATTGCAATAACAGCTCAATTGAGCAGTCCAAATATTTCAAGAGGTAGCATACAAATTTCAGATACACCAATACCTATGGTAGCTTGTTGCAAACTAAAAAGACTATGCCGAATGCTACCACAGTAGCATATAGGACACATAAAAGATTGTAATATTTAATCTTACTATAATATAATTAATTTAAGTGATATATAAAAATTTAATTTAAAAAAATATAGAGTTTAATATATAGTTATTTAGTTTTTTGTTTTAGATTTATGAGATTTTACTTCTCTTAATTTTATGAATTTATCAAAACAAAAGGTCAAAAATACATAAAACAAAAAATCCAAAATCAAAATCAAAATAGGTGTTAAAAATAAGGTAAAGAAAAAAAATATGTAAAGTGATTAATATCATACTAAGACATGAACTACAAATAATAACAATAACATTTAATGATTTTTGCAACTTTAAAGTTTATTAATTAAATAAAATTTCATTCATCTTTTAGACTACTTAAATTTCAAATTTATCAAAATGAATGTATACTTTAATGCATGACTCTACGATACATTTTAAACTAAAACAACTACAACATAAAGTAAAGACTTACTTTGATATCATTTTGTTCCTCTGCAATATACCTATTAATATTCAATTTATTACATTTTAAATTAGGATAAAAAATACGAAAAGTATTAAAATTCTAAAAATATTGAACGTATTATAAATTATAAAAACAAGTAAAAAAGAGAGTGACTTTATCACATTTTATGAATTATAATTTTTTTAAGTATACTAATGTAGTACATATTTAGAATATTTTGATTTTCTCTTTTATTTTCGTAATAATAATCGATTATTATAATGTTCGTGAATCTTTTGATTTTCTTTATAATTTTCAATTTTATTAACTCTTTCACATATAAATTTTAATCCAATTAAGGAAGGATTTAAAAGTGAATTGAACTTAGCTTGAAACTCTATTGATTGGTAGTAAGAATGACCAATTAATCTGAGCATTTATAATTGTATTCTTCACAACAAAACAACCCATCAAAGAATGTTGAGAATATATCTCATACTTTAAAGAGTTGTTACAAATTTTAGAGTTTGACTCCTTTGAGATTAGTTTGAATGAAAATGCAAATTAAAAAGCAATAACCCTGGAGAAGTTCATTTTTCCAATTCAATTAATTCATCATTAATTATATTAGTTACACACTACTACATATAACAACTTTTTGTAATATTGCAACTTTACTAGTCATTAATAAATATTTAGAAATGAAACTTGTATTATACTACTAGTATTATTAATTTTCATTAAAGCACTAAAGATAATTTATAAAATTTCAAAACATCATTTAAGATATCCTTTTGAAAGCAATTATAATGAATATGAAGAAGAAATAGTTTTAAAATGAACCTAAAAATAGTAATCATTTTTGTGAAAAAATGACAAAATTCTTCTCATTTTCATCTATACATTTTAGCTTTAATTAGAGCCAAGTAAAGTAGATGACAAAATTCTTCTTATTTTCATCCATACATTTTAGCTTTAATTAGAGCCAAGTAAAGTAGATGAACACTATAAGGTAGCATTTAGATATATCAAATGAATTAAGTTGTCTAACATTCATCGGTTGAGTTTACCTTAAATAAAGTATAATAGTTTAATTCATCTCATCTAAATTTTATATAAGTTAAGTTCACCACAGTTCAATTTAATTTACTTTTAAATGAATTAAACTAAGTAATTTATGAACTTATCCATTTATCCTTTTAAAAGATAAATTAAAATATATATATTATAAATTTGTTTAAAAATAAAAATATTAGAATAAATATTATATTTTAATTAGATTTTTTGTAAAAAAAACAAAACATAATATGTTTTAACTGCGATTTCTCATAATGATATTATTATAATTATAATAATTATATCATTAACAAAGATATTTTTGTTAATGGGACTCACAAGTTCCTCATGAGTTATGTGAGTTAGTTCATTTGAACTCATAAGTTAGGTTCTTGCCACTCATATCATTGTATCAATCTTAAATGAGTTGCACATAATTGCTTATTTGACATTATTAGTAGCACACATGCTTAAGTGAATCTATTTTGCTCAATTTTTTTTAGTTGACTCTTGATTTTATAAAGTAATAACAAAAGACATTTCAATTTATGTCTATAGAGAAATTATTCATTGTAATTAGAGTAAGTGATGATATGATACTTTAGGCAAAAAAAGGAAAATATAAGATTAGTGTATTTATTATTATTATTATTATTATTTTTGAAAAACACAAATGCTCAATATTTGATAGAGAACAAACAATATGAATAAAAACGTACTCCATAAAACTAAATAACACATCCATTTTCATGTTATATGTATTATATTAATTAGAAGATTCTCATATCAATTAAATTATGTTGATGTAACAAAAGAGAAAGAAGAATTTTGTGGAAGCTTGTAATTTATAAAAACAGAAAAAAGAAGAGAGAACCGAGTCTTTTAGAATATTTCATCACATAAAATATTAATAGAATGTAAACCACAAGAAAGTATGCCTAGTATAATAAGACAAACTAGTCATAGAAAAAAAATGAAGTCTAATTTTAAGAACCATATGATAGCAAGAGAAAATTTGTTTTATTCATAAGTCATAGCCAAGTCTTTTAGCAAGAGTCAAGGTTGGGACTTCACGTCCAGAAATATTAGATAAACAACTTCGTGGAAGCTTGTATTTTACAAGGGAAAAGGCAGAATCCACACTTTAGGATCATATCTTTGAACTTTCTTTCTTGTATTTATATCATAAGAGTAGCTTCATCCAAGTTAAAAATTTGAAAAATTGAATGACCAAGACTTCTAAAGTTAAACTCTAATTTTCGTGTTTCTTAAATTTTCAGTTGACTCGTTATATTAACTTTTAACAACTGCACAAACCCTTAAGGTCTAGCCGGACGGGTTAAAGTAATTGCTACATAATAGGCAAGAGTTTTCACAAAGTTTTTTTTATATATTATATTATATTTAATAAGTTTTTTTAACAAAATTTTAAATAATTTATGCAATAAATTAAAAATATTTTATGTGCAACATTGAAATAATGCGTTTTGATCCTTTACATTGCTAAAATAAAATAGATTCCTTCATATATTAAGAAAAATATGTGATTGTCTTAATATTAATGCATAGTGGTTTCAAATTAGCAGCTTAACTTATTGAGTAGATGAGTTCAAAATATTTAGCTTATTTAACTTATGAGTTAGTTCACCTAATTTATCATGGCTTGCAAGTTCATAAAAAAAATTAAAAAATATATTTTTATTTTCTCTTGTTCTAAAAAATATAATATTTATTATACTAACATTTTTACTTTTATTTTTAAATTAACTCATTTAAAAGTGGGCTAAGATAAACTTAACTCATACATTTAGATGAGTTGTAGCTTAGCAACTGGGCTAAGCTATGCTTAACTTAACTGATTTAAAAGTGGACTAAGATAAGCTTAGCTCATAACATTTAGATGAGTTATAGCTCAGCAAATGAGTTAAGCTAAGCTACAGCTCATCTCACCTACAACTCATAAAGTGAATTGAACCTAAACAAGCTAGATTAACTTGCACTACTACAATCTCAAGTTTTTTGGCCGTTGTAAATTTTACGTGGATCTTTAGAAAATCATGCAAATTTTTGCTTTAGTTCTACAATAAAACCTATGTAAATTCCTGTGAGCTTTAAAACACCATGTATAATTTTAATACAATTAATTATACATACATATCAATATGTAAATTCAATACAATTTGAGCAATCATCAACAATTAAATTATCGTATAAATTACTTGAAAGGTATTACGACTAAAAATTTAAAAGACATAAAAAAATTCAAAAGCAAATTTCTAAGAATGTGTACAAAGTGCATATATAGCTTCACGGTGTAAACTAATCACATATCTTCATTACATTTGTTTTATTATATAACTCATATTATTAATTTTTCATTAAAGCACTAATAATAGTTAGCATAATTTTCAAAGCACCATTAAATGTGCCATGGTCCATTTAAAAGAAATTACAATGAATATAAACAAGAAATAATTCCAAACTTAACCTAAGAATCCTAAAACATTATGTGAAAAAAAGGAAAAATTCTTCTCATCCTTATCTATGTATTTTAACTTCAATTAATTAGTGTCAATGAAGGTAGATGGACATTACAAGGTAGTACTTAGAGGTGTCTTATAAGTTAAGTTGATTCAAATTTCATAGGCTCAACTCACTTTATTAGGTCAGCCATGGTTTCACTCGTCTCATCTAAATTTTATTTAAGTCAAACTCAACTCAACTCAGGTTACTTTTAAATGAATTAAATTAAGTATCTTATAAGGTGGCAGATTTATTCTTTTTAAAAAAATAAAACAAAAAAATTAAAAATATACTTATAATATTGTTTGAAAACAAAAATGTAAAATAGTATCTTTCAATTATGATTTTTCATAATAATATTATTGTAATTATGAAAATGATATCATTAAATAATACATTTTGTTAGATGAATTCTCAAGCTGCTAATGCGTTAGGTAAACTAGTTTATTTGAGCTTATAAGCTAGGTGAATTGGATTTTTTCAACTCAACTTAATGTATCAATCTTGTAAATACTAGTCTTTTGTGTCTTTGTTGGCTTCCTTTGTACAAAACACAAAGTTTATTTATTTGTATTTTTATCTTTTTTTGTGTAAGGTTGGTATTGTTGATCAGTAATGCACATATGCACTTAGTTAGGTACATTGTGATTGAAAGCATGTTATCCACACATCACATGTTTGGTTTCTTAGTATGCATGTTAGGTTGAGTGACCATTTTTGCTTCGCTTCAGGTGCAAGTATTTATGAAAATTACTTGGTGATTTTTGGATCAAAAATATGAGATTTTTGTGCAACTCGACAAGGTCTACGCATAACCTATTGTTGGACCTGTCACTAAACCCCAACAAGGTGGCACATATTTTGGTTGTTGTCTATAAACACCTCATCTTTAATTTTTTTGATAAATAGAAAAATCATAGAGAACCTCTAACAAATGTTTTCCATAAATTCCAATTCTATATTCACTAATGATCTTGAGCGTATTTTAGGGATTGTGATACATTTTCAATAAGAGTGAAATAGAATTTTTAGACTCATAATGACTAAGACTATTCTACTGGGTGGTTTAGACAATATTGTTTTTTTGGGATTGTCAAGTGTTCCCAAAATAGTGATTGCAAAGGTTCGTGGTTTAGTGAATTTCCGAAGAGTGATTGTTCTTTATTGTTCATATTACTGATCTTTAGTCATTGATCGCACTACATTGAGTGGTGCTAACTTTGAAGGAAAGATGAGTTCGTGTGTTGAACTAAGTCATTGTAAAGGTAGTAAGCGAGGGCAATAATAGATAGTTAGGATAGAAGTCCTGATTGATAGTAGCAATTAAAATGAATATAAACCAGAAATAGTTTCAAACTAAACCTAAAAGTCCTAATAAGTTTTGTGGAAAAAAATGGGAAAATTCTTCTCATTCTTATCTATGCATTTTAGCTTTAATTAGTGTCAAGTAAGGTAGATGAGCAATGTAAGGTATCATTTAAATGTGTCAAATGAGTTGAGTTGGACCAACATGCATAGGTTCAATTCACTTTAGGTGAACTATAGCTAAACTTGTCTCATCTAAATTTTACATAAGTAGAGTTCAACTGAACTTTACTCAACTCACTTTTAAATGAGTTAAAATAACTTAGTAACAAATATATTTACCCTTTTAAATAATAAAAATATATTTATAATTTTATTTCAAAATAAAAATGTTAGAATAAATATTATCTTTTAATTACATTTTTGTAAAAAAAATAGAAACTTGTAATTGCAATTTTTCATACTAATATTATTATAATAGTAAAAATTATATCATTGACAAAGACATTTTACTAAATGAACTCACCTTGAGTTCGGTGAGCTAGCTTATTTGAGCTCAAGAGCTAAGTGAATTGGGTCTTTTAAACTCAATTCATTGTATCGACATTAAATAAGTTGCGTAAACTTGCTCATTTGACATCATTAATATCATGGAAGCTTGTTTGAATCTATTTTACTCAATTTTTTTAGTTGACTATTGACTTTATAAGCAAGAGCAAAAGACATTTCAATTTATCTTTATTAAGAAATTATTTATTGAAATTAGAATAAGTGATGATATGGTAGTAATTGGTATAAAATATACTATAAAATAATGAACAACACATCTATTTCTATGTTATATGCATAACTATTAATTAGAAGGTCGACATATCTATCAAATTATGTTGATGTTACAAAAGAGAAAGAATAATTTGGTGAAAGCTCTTAATTTATAAAGAAAAAAGAGAACCAAATCTTTTAGGATATTTGATGCACATCAATGATAAATATAATGGAAACGATAAGAGAAGTATGCCAACTATACCAAGACAAACTAGTCATAGAGAATGATGAAGACTCATAAAACTAACTATTTGTAGATGAAGATTCAGAAAACTAACACTCAGGAAAAAAATTGTCTTTAATTTTCAACACCATTACTTAAAGGTGAAATCATTTATAGATGTCTATCTCATTCATTATTGATATGTTACAAGAGAAAGCAAGATTTGGTATCTTTTTTGTATAAATATCATAAGAGATGCCCCATAAAAGTTTATCATTTGTAATGCTGAATGAACGAGAGTTCTAATGTAAACTTCACTACATTTAGGTCATGTTTAGTTTTAACAATGAAAATATAATGAGAATAAAAATAATAATAGAAATTTAATTTAATAAAAATAATAATACTATCACAATGTTAATTTATTTGAATAATGAAATTAAAATAAATGATATAATTGTTAGAATTTGTTGTAAACTTAATCTTGTCAAAAATTTAAGCTATTAAAATAATAACAAACAATTACTTTATACCACACTAGGGGTGTCCATAAACCGGTCCGGACCGGACCAAACCAAAAAACCGGATCGGATCGAATGGTTTTATAAATCAAACGGTCCGGTTCGGTCCAGTTTGTATTAATTAAAACTGTTTTTCAAACGGTTCGGTCTTGTTTGTATTAATTTTTAAATCGGGGCGGACTGGTTTAATAATATATTAAAATATTTATATTATTTTTCATTACAGGTGTCCAAAAACTAAACCAAAATGGATTGAACTGAACTGGACTGAACGGTTTTATAAATCAAACGGGCTGGTTCAGTTTCAATCTTATTAAAGTTTATTTCCCCAAATCAGACCGGACCAGACCGGTGGACACCTCTATACCACACCATCTCTATGTTATGTGATATTATTATTAATTAGAAGGCCATATTTATCAAATTAGGTTGATGTTGCAAGGGAGAAAGAAAAATTTCATGAATGCTTCTAATTTAGAAAGAAAAAGGAGAACCAAGTATTTAAGATATTTGTTTCACATCAATATTGGTTAATAGAATGAGAATCACACGAAAAGTATACCCATATTCGACAAACTAGTCATATTGAAAATGACGAATACATAAAACTAACATTTTAGAAAGAAAAAAATGAAATATTTAATAATTTTTAACAAATGTGGGGATGTAATTAGTCATATTATTTATTTACACAAATAAATAGTTTAGTAAAATTATTTTTAAGTTGGGTCTAATTGATCTCACAAATTTTTAAAAAATCTAAATTATAATTTTTGTTTCTATTAAAATGTATTTTTAATAAAATATATTGGTTCGATTTTTTCGATTTTGAAAAATAAAAATTTCTAACAGATTATACATCAAATTTTTAAATTTTAAGACTTACACTAAATCAAATAACCTATATAAAATAGTATATATTCGATTTAGTCTTAAATTATACTGTGTATCTTTTTTTCAAAAAATTTTGATAGGTTCGTAGTGCATACGAGTGAGATGAAAGATATATCACTTAAATAAGAAATTATACATTAATTCTGAACAATTATTAATGTAATAATTTAGATCAATAAAATAAAAAATAAATGCAATATTTTTTATTAAAAACATAATTACCTACTATTTTTTTAAAATAACAATCAATAATATAAATAATAAAAAGTATCATATTACTTATTCCAAAGTCAATCTTTAATTTTTTCACACTTAAACCTCGTCGCAATATGATTTCTTGAAATCTTCTAATACAGTAGGACCAAACTATCAATTTGTTTTTGGCCATAGTAAAAGTATTTTTTTTTATATATATAATGGAAGCACACATATCAGTATGCTAATTTTATATTTATTTTTAAACATAAATTTTGATATATAAATTACGTGAAATTCATAAATATTAGTGAATTATGTAATTTATTTTTAAGTAAGTATACAATAATAATGTAATTTTAATAAAAAATATGTAAAGTTTTTCTTTTGAATAAAGATGTCAAAGAAGTCAGGTCAACAAGACACGATCTATTCCATTAATTAAAATATTGTACTGATCTATGACACGTTAGCTAGTGAGTTGTGTCATACATATGCTCTTAACCCGTATCGCATTTAGTTTATTATTTTAAAAAATTGATATTATTTGGAGTCAATCTCCCTATCAATATTAACTATATAAGTTATATTTATATTTGATAATATATGATTTTTATTAATTTAAGAAGAATTTAACTTTGAATTAACGCGTCAATTTTATTAGACCAATTATGGATAGCAAACCACAAGCTCGTTTTGGGAAGTCAACAAAACAAAGCGGCTATCCTCATCACTCATTTATCTAATAAACTTAATATATATTATATATTAAATATTTAAAATTAACATAAAGTTTCAATTGTATACGTTTATTATGCAATTAAATATAATAAACTTATAATTTTGAATACAAAGTAACACTTATACTCAAATTTATTAATTTTGTTATTTTAATAATCATTAAAATAATTATTATTTTATACATATTATATTATATTTTTACAATTAAAATATTAATTTAATGATAAAAATAATATTTTTAATAAAATTATTAAATTTAATTATAAGTTTATGTAAATATATAATATATCTTTAAAGAAAATATAAAAAAAATAAAGATTGAGGAATGATCGGAACAAAAAAAAAAGTGATCCTCATCATTACCCTACTCCTTGCGTGATCATTTTACATCGTACTAAAATTAAAATTCTCTCAACACAGAATAAATTGACATTCTTAAGCCCGTTTGATACCCAACCAATAATGAAAACTAGTTACGTTACCACTCATGCTACTTATGATTATTCTGTATTATCCATATAGTCAATGCAAGTCAATAAATTCTTGTGGTCTCTTAGGCTCTAGCTTGTAGATTTGAGAACCAATCTCTTAAATTCTAACTATTATTGATTCAATAAAAGTACAAAATAAGGAAGTAAAATAAGTTAAAAAATATTAAAATATTTATATAAAAACTTAAAAATGGTGAAAAAATTTATTAATGTTTTAAAGAAAGAAAGAAACAAAAATATTACAAATATTCTTCATTAAAAGCGCATATGTTATGTAAGTATAAATAATTTTAAATAAAATAAAAAATTACATGAAATTGATATCTTTATAAAAAAAATTTACAAAAAATAAGAAAGTTACTTATTTTTCTACCTAATTATGTTATATCTTGCACCATAATTTTTACTCTTTAGCTTATCTTTTTGAAATTATCGACTCAAAATAAATAAATCCCTTTTCGATCCAAATTTAGACTAGAATTTGGAATTTGTAATTTGTAATTAAGGGTGGTGACAGGAGTTTAGAATACCTACCGTTAATCCCTCTTCAATCCAAAAGTAAGTGTAGTAATTAAGGGTGGGTTTATTTTATTACGGAAGGAGGTGACAGGAGTTTTGATAATTTTTACTAAAATCAAATACCTACCGTTGATCATAAACTACACCCTTAAAAGTTAATATTTTTATGTTTGATGTTAAGATGGGTATAACATGATAAGTTAGTTGTTATACTAAACATGTGCAGAGTGGAATGAATTGGAGAAAGAGAACAAGGAATTTTTTGAAGCATATGTACATTTCCAAAGCAACAAAACATAGGTTTAGTCTTTTTTATGTACGAGGTCCCCCATTTGTTATAAACTATGATGCGGAAACTGCACGTTAGGGGTGTCCACGGTCCGGTTCGGTCCGGTTTTTCCTAAACAAAAATTAACCGGACCAAACCGTTTATATTACTAGGACTGGACCGGACCGGACCGTTTGAAACGGTTTTAAAAAATAAAAACCGAACCGGACCGTTTGACTTATAAAACCGTTCGGTCCGGTTTTATTTCCGGTTTGGTTCAATTTTTTTATAATTTAATGAAGAATAATGTAAATTTTTTAATATATTATTAAACCGGTCCGGTCCGGTTTGAACGGTTTAAAATTAATACAAACCGGACCGGACCGTATGATTAGTCAAACCGTTCGGTTTGGTCCGGTCCGGTCCGGTTTTACGGTTTGGTCCGGTCCGATCCGGTTTATGGACACCCCTACTGCACGTACTAGTTTTATAAGATTTTAAAATTGGTATAGTTTAGTACTTTAAAATGTATTTTTTTTAGATCAAGCATTGAGAAAATGATATTATAAATAATTTTATTTTAATAATTTTTTATTAAATAATTAAAATATGATTAAAATATAAGTTATTAATAAAAATGAAATTTATATGAAATTATTTTAACATTTAAAACTTATTATAAATTTAATAATTTAAATATATTTATATTAAAATTATGAATATATATATTTTAATTAAAATAAGCGATAATTAAAAAATAAATAATATTATTATTTTAATATATATGTTTTTTTCGTTTAAATCTTAAGTTCACCGCTATTTGCACCTTTAATAAGTTATATAATGAATTGAATACAATTCTATTATAATATTATATTTAATTTATTTATTATTTTATAAAAGAATAAAATATTTACAAAATAAATTTAAATTAAAAAATAATTAATATAACTTAATTAAAAATTAGTACCTAAAATAAAATCTGGTATGAGACGTGGATTTCATCTGCATGATTAAAGATTGAATTCACGAGACAAATTTTCTCGTGCTTAATATGAAATGCAAAGTCCTCACTTGAACATCAAACTAGGTGGGTGATGGGTGCGAAAAACGCACCAACCTTCACGCGTTTGCAGAGAAGAAAGAAGAGGGTTAGGGCTGATCCCAAAGCAACGATCATGCTCAGAGGAGTTGGGGAACACCCGATCGGTTAGCGAGGAACCACTCAAGCATTTAGAAGAACTCTGACAAGTATGAAGGGAGCGTCAGTGAGTCCGTAGCATTTCTGCTAATTTTCTGTTACGATCCAACTAATTTAGTGAAATCAATGTAATTTCCTTTCAATAATCTGATCTGTAAGGCTATATAAAGGCCAAGGAATCCAGAGAATGTTCTAATGAGAATGAACATTTAATTTCCCTCCTCTGTGTGTCATCTTCTTCAATTAGAACCAAAATTAATCCCTAATAGTGGTATCAAAGTCATGGACACCAGGGGTAAATCCAACGCTGAGTTTCCCGGAGAGGTAATGGAAACCCTGGCAAGGCATGAATCAGGCTTCAATCAGATAGACGCAACCTTACAAGTTGTGCTAATCGAGTTACAGGGACTTCGCGTCACTCGGAATTTACCTAAAGAAAACCCGTTCGCACGAGAAGAAAACCCACGCCCAAATGGTGGGTTCAGAAACCCTAATGAGCCACCACGTTCCCACTTTAGGCTATCATTTCCTACCTTTGTAGGGGAAGATCCCACTGGGTGGATATACAAAGCCGAGCAATACTTTGAATTCACAAATACTACACCAGAACAACGAGTGCAGTTGGCATCGTTTCATTTGGATGGTATTGCCTTACAATGGCATAGATGGATCACCAAGTTCCGTGGACCACTCACTTGGGAGGAATTTATCCAAGCTATGTAGCTGAGATTTGGCCCAACTGATTATGAAGATCCCTCTGAAGCCCTGACCAGACTCAAACATACCTCAAGTGTAGCTACTTACCAGGAAACATTTGAGAAACTCTCTCACAGAGTGGATGGTCTTCCAGAAGAATTTTTGATAGGCTGTTTCATTACTGGATTAAGAGATGAGATCAGAATTGAAGTAAAAATTAAGAAGCCACGAACGTTGGCTGAAGCTATAGGGGTGGCAAGGTTGATTGAAGAAAAGAATATGCTCCAGAGGAAGGCCATTCAGTATCCACGATACCCAACATCCTCTCTGATAGTAAGGACCTCCACTAATCCTACTACTGGTGTATTAGAACCCCCTCCTCAACAAAGAAGCAACTCAACACCAATTGCCTCAACTAATACCTTTCGTCGCATCACTAATCAAGAGGCACGTAAACGTCAAGATAAGGGACTATGCTACTACTGTGATGAGAAGTTCACAGCTGGCCACCGTTGTGCACGACCACAACTGTTTATGATAGAGGAGATGGAACAAATTCTCTCAGGAAACTCTGAAGAAAATGTAGAGCAAGAATCACCACAGGTAATGCCTGAAATCTCATTTCATGCCATAGCAGGAGCTGAACATCCTCAAACCATACAGGTAATGGGGCAATTAAAGAAAAAGAGAGTGCTAGTGTTGATTGACGGAGGTAGTACTCATAATTTCATTGATCAAGCTCTTACTCTCCAGTGTGGAATAACTATCACCAAGGGAAACAAGCTAGAAGTAATGGTGGCCAATCGTGAGAAGGTGGAATGCGCAGGGCAATGCTACAACCTTAGCCTTACCATACATGGGTATCAAGTAACCGCAGATTTCTATGTCCTCCCTGTTGCAGCATGCCAATTGGTGCTAGGGGTCCAATGGCTGGAGACTTTGGGTCCTATTGAGATGGATTATAAGAAGCTAACCATCAGTTTCCAAGAAAAAGGGTACTACTCATAAGCTTCAAGGATTAGGGCACACAAACATTATAGCCCTAACATGCAAGGAGACCCAGAGCTTGCCAGATACAGGGTTGTTCCTTCAGATACTTCCCACTAAACCTTCATGGGAACAAACCAGAACTCATTCACCAGAGATAAGTAAAATATTGGCTGCATTCCCCCAAGTATTTGAACCCTCCACCAGCCTTCCTCCTAAACGATTACATGATCACTATATCCCCCTACAACCAGGAACTGGACCCATAAGTGTAAGACCCTACCGTTACCCCTACTATCAGAAAACTGAGATAGAAAAAATGGTGTCAGAACTCCTACACTCTAACCTAATTAGACCAAGCAATAACCCCTTCTCATCACCAGTATTGCTAGTAAGAAAAACTGATGGAACTTGGAGATTTTGCGTGGATTACAGGTCTCTGAACTCCATTACTATCAAAGACAAATACCCTATACCGGTCATAGATGAACTATTGGACGAATTGCATGGAGCCAGAGTCTACTCCAAAATGGATCTTCGATCAAGGTATCATCAGATCGGGGTTCGTGAAGAAGATACTCCAAAGACAACCTTCCGGACACATGAAGGCCACTATGAGTTTCTTGTGATGCCTTTTGGTCTCACTAATGCCCCAGCCACCTTTCGGAGCATAATGAATGATCTTTTCAAACCCTACCTCAGGAAGTTTATATTGGTTTTCTTTGATGACATTTTAGTGTATTCTCAATCATGGGAGGATCACACACTGCATCTACAAACGGTTTTGTAGGTATTAGCAACTAATAGTTTAATTGTTAAACCTTCCAAATTCCATTTTGGAGTATTGTAGGTTGAATACCTAGGGCACTTGATATCAGAACAAGGGGTGGCCGTGGATCCTGTAAAAATTCGAGCTGTTATATAATGGCCAACCCCAACCATAGCAAAGGGAGTCAGAGGATTCCTAGGATTGGTTGGCTATTACAAAAAATTTATTAGGCACTTTGGTGGAATAGTAGCCACTCTCACCTCCTTATTAAGGAAGGAAAGGTTCTACTGGAATGAGGTTACAGCTCAGGCCTTTCAAAAATTGAAGGAAGCACTAACTTCCCCTCCTGTTATAAGGTTACCTAACTTTACTCAACCCTTTGTCGTGGAATGTGATGCTAATGGCAAAGGGCTAGGGGCAATATTGACCCAGGAAAACCATCCAGTAGCTTATTACAGTGTTGCCCTCAAAGGATCAACGTTGGCACTGTCAACTTATGAAAGGGAAATGTTAGCTGTAGTGAAGGCTATCAAACTATGGCGCCCCTATCTGTTGGGAAAACCTTTCATCGTGCGTACAGATCAGCGAAGCCTTAAATACCTCTTAGAGCAAAGAATTTCCACCCCAGCTAAAGCAAGATGGCTACATAAGCTGCTCGGGTATGACTATCAGATTGAATACAAGAAGGGCTTAGAGAATCAGGCAGCAGACTCATTATCGAGTAGGGTGGAATTTCAATTGATCTCCATCTCGCAACCCCAAGCAGCCTGGTGGTCTAGCCTCCAAAAAGAAGTCCAACAAGATCCATTTTATGAAAAGCTATAAGCTAGAATGTCCACAGGGAAAACACATTTTTTTTGCCAGCGTGATGGGGGTTGGTTAAAAAAAATAAGGTTTATCTAAACCCACAGTCCTCCCTAATTCTTCAACTTATGGCTGACTGTTACTCAACACCAACAACAAGGCACTTCGGATTCCATAAGACACTTGCCCGCATCAAACAAAATTTTATATGGCCCAACATGCAGCAAGGTGTGAAAAGATTCCTACATTCATGTGATATATGCCAAAGGTGCAAGAATGACTGCATGAAACCAGCTGGATTACTACAGCCCCTACCTATTCCTAATAAAAGTTGGACAGATATTTCAATGGATTTCATAGAAGGGCTGCCCCCTTCCAAAGGACATACGGTGATTATGGTGGTAGTAGACTGTTTGACCAAATATGGCCACTTCATAGCTTTAAGACATCCTTTCACTACCCTAATTATTGCTAAAGCTTTTGTGGAAAACATAGTACGCTTACACGGCATTCCCACTTCAATAATCAATGACAGAGATAAAATATTTGTAAGTTCCTTCTGGAAAGCCCTATTTAGCCTATGGGATACTAAGCTTTGTATGAGCTCAAGTTACCACCCTCAAATCGATGGGTAGACAGAAGTAGTCAACCACACTTTGGAACAATATCTACGTTGCTTTACTGGGGAACAACCAAGCCAATGGATAGAATGGTTACCTTGGGCAGAATATAGTTATAATATAGCTACACATTCTTTCACTAAAATGACACCCTTTGAGGCAGTTTATAGTCACCCATCCCCTCGTTTGTTGGCCTACATTCCTGGTACTTCCAAAGTTTATTTGGTAGATGAATGCTTGCGTGATAGGGACACCATTTTGCGTGATCTGCGCCACCATCTCCTGATAGCTCAGAACCATATGAAGTGTCACGCTGATCAACATCGTAAAGAAGTGTCCTTTGTAGTAGGAGATTATGTATACCTCCGCCTCCAACCATATAGACAAACATCTGTGGCTTTCCGAGCTGCCATTAAGTTAGCTCCACATTTCTATGGGCCATACAAAATCACAACACAAATTGGGGCAGTAGCGTATAGGCTGGAATTGCCTCCTGAATCCCAGATACACAATGTCTTTCATGTTAGTGGCCTCAAGAGACACTTGGGGTAGGACATTCCACACCTCGTAATCCTACCTCCTATCTCAGAAAATTCAACCATGCTTCCTCAACCTGAATCTGTCTTGGACCGAAGAGTGATCAAAAAGGGTAAATATCGACCAAAATAAGAAATTTTAGTAAAGTGGGCTGGAGCATCGATAGAGGATGCTACGTGGGAAAATGAATGGCGTTTTTCTAAAACATATCCATCCTTCATCATTGCGGACAATGAACCTCAAGCAGGGAGAAGTTGATGGGTACGAAAAATGCACCAGCCTTTACGCGTTTGCAGAGAAGAAAGAAGAGGGTTAGGGCTGATCCCAGAGCAACGATCATGCTCAGAGGAGTTGGGGAACACCCGATCGGTTAGCAAGGAACCACTCAAGCAGTGAGAAGAACTCTGACAGGTATGAAGGACGCGTAGGTGAGTTCGTAGCAATATTTCTGCTGATTTTCTGTTACGATCCAACTGATTTAGTGAAATCAATGTAATTTCCTTTCAATAATATGATCTGTAAGGCAATATAAAGGCCAAGGAATCTAGAGAATGTTCTAATGAGAATGAAGATTTAATTTCCCTCCTCTGTGTGTCGTCTTCTTCAATTAGAACCAAAATTAATCCCTAACAGTGGGTGGAATACATCTTTCATTACAAATTGAGTAAAAGTTCGAATTGATTTTTAAATTATCTATTTATTCACATGGCTTGAATTTTTAATTTCATTTTAAAAATATATGTTTTTTTATATAAAACTTCATTTTAAAAAATATATGTTTTTTTATATAAAACTTCATTTTAAAAAATATATGTTTTTTATGTTATATAAAAAAAACATATATGTATATTTTTGAATATAAAAAAAAACATGCTTTTTATTTTATACTAAAAATAACATATATGTAGAGAAGTCGAACATGAAATTTTGTTTATAAAAAGTTTTATGATATACAATTGAATCAAAAAGCTTTTCTTTGTTTTTTCATTAAGCTTGTAGACTTACTACAAGTTCATTTAGGATCGCCAAACAGAGAAGGTTTGAAGGAGAGTTTGACCTACATGATTAAAGTTTTAAAAAATACTTTGGATATTGGTACTTGATACTACCAATTGATATTATTTGCAATGGGTTGTGAACATCAAATTAGGTGTAGCCAAACACCAAAATGAAGTTTGGATTGAAAGAATATGTCAAAATAATCATATACTTAATTCCCACAGTCCCAATTCAAAATCAGAATAGTTACGAGATTTTTTTTTTAATTTTATGAATTTATCAACTCAAAAAATCAAAAATACAGAAAATAAAAAAATTATGAGATTTTATTCTCTCAATTTGTTTTTTTTTTTAGATTTATGAGATTTTATTTCTCTTAATTTTATGAATTTATCAACTCAAGAAACCAAAAATACATAAAAAAAAAATTTAAATCAAAATGATGAGTTAAAAATATGGTAAAGAAAAAAGTATATAAAATTATTAATATCATACTAAGACATATGAATTACAAATAATAACAATAACATTAAATGCTTTTTACAACTTTAAATTTCATTTATCGCTTAGACTACTTAAATTTAAAATTTATCAAAACGACTACATACTTTAATGCATGACTTTACGAAACATTTTAAACTAAAACATAACGTAAATATTTACTTTGATATCATTTTGCTCCTTTGCAATATACCTATTAATATTCAATTTATTGCATTTAAAATTGAGACAAAAAATGTGAAAAGTATTAAAAAATTTAAAATATTGAACGTATTATAAATTATAAATACAGGTAAAAAAGAGAGTGACTTTTTAAATATTTTTTATCACATTTTATGAATTGTAATTTTTTTAATTATACTAATGTAGCACATATTTAGAATATTTTTGACTTTCTCTTTTATTTTCACAATAATAATCAATTATTATAATGTTCATGAATCTTTTGATTTTCTTTATAATTTTCAATTCCATTAACTTTTTCACGTATAAGTTTTAATCCAATCAAGGAAGAATTTGAAAGTGAATTGAACTTAGTTTGAAACTCTATTGGTTGACAGTAAAAATGATCGATTAATCTGAGTATTTATGATTTTTTTGTATGTAAATGTTTCATACACATACTTGAGGTCTCAACAAACTCTAGAACTTATTTTGAAATAAACTCAAGGTGAAATTATAAAATATACAATGCTTAGGAAAATATTTAGGTCATTTTTAGACCATGTGTGTCTTTTCATGCCAACCACTTGTATATTTATCACTAATATTCCTTTTAAACTTATATCAATTATAAAACTTTTTTTCTTTAACATGTTATAACTTACCATTTTATGAGCAATATATATATATATATATATATATATATATATCTTATCCTTCTACTTTCTAAGATGATTTAAAGTAAACACATGCTTAATATGAAATCTCTACGAAGAATATGAAAACTTAAAAAAAAAATGACTCAACCCAAAAGAATATTGAAAGGTTGATAATACAATTTTGTATTTCTTTAGTTATAAAAAAAATTGAGAAGAGAAAAACAAAAAGAAATATCAAACAAGGAAAAAAAGAACAAAAGAGTTTATTGATATTTGATGCAATTTGAAATTATACCCATAATGTACTTAGTTATGGATGTGAAGGTAAATGTTGGTTAAATGATATAGATAATATATGGAGTTATTTTAGAACTTAAAATGGTAGTGTTTGATAACTTTGATAATCCCACGTTTTCACCTAATGTTATCAATTTGATAAAGATCTATTGATCTAAAATAATATGATTATTCTATATTAGTGGAGAGTGAATTGAAAGATAAGACTATGAAGTTTGTGATTACAATGCTTACATGTATCATATTTACAAAATCTAGGGACCAAGAATTTTGTTCTATGAATATCATACATGAGATTATTTGGTATGAGTATTATATGATTGTGGTGAGATGGATTTCTAAGAGTTGACCACAAAAGTGAAACTAATATTTTAATTAATCTATGATAAAAAGTGAGACTTAGATAATCAATACATTGAATGTTATAGGCAATCTTTGATATAAATATATAATTGATTTGATAGTTAATGTTTTTATTTATTTTTCTATTTTTATTTCTTTGAGTCAATTTAATTTAATTTAGTTGTGATGCTTGTGGGTATCATCAATGAAAACCTCCATGAGTCTATAAATCGTCCCATTCTAGGGATTTAAAGAGTTGATGCATACGTGTAAATTTAATAAAATAATTTAGGTTAGTTTAGTATTCAATCATTTATGTATTTTTTTAAAACAATTGAGCACTCATCTTTATAAGGACTAGCTAGAAGTTGGTTGAGGGTAATGATACATGCTTAAAAAGTACACATATCTTGTGATTTATCAAAATTAAAAGAATAAATTAGGTTTTAATATTGAGTTTTAACCTAAGTATTTTATAAATTATATTTTTAGAATTACGAGATATTTTTTATGTATTTCAGGTATTTTAGACTTAAAAGATTCAAATGATAAAAGACCAATCAAATCTCACAATCAAGGGCATAATTGTCATACAATTGAGGACTTAAATGCAAACATTTATATAAGATACATTAAAGAATGGTCAAAATATTAAATTTTCAAAATTAAAGGTACTTTGAGGCATGATTAAATATGCACTGTGACACGTCACTCTCGATTCGAATCTCACAGAACTGAAAACAAAGTCGTGTCGCCGCTTGAGTCAATGTACATCATGGCCTAGAAAGACGGATTTGCATTTCTATGCTTGATTTCAAGAACATGTTTATCCAAAAGGTTCCAATTATATGGGATTAACATTTTAATTGTTTTATACATCTTAACCCCTAATTCTAACTATGTTTTAACTACAAGTAATTCTTTTAATATAAATATATAGTTAGGGTTAACAACAAAAAAAGCGCAGATTAAATAGATTGTAGACATAAAAATTTATAGAAAATATATAAGTCTCTTAATTTTTTTAATTTTTTGTTATCTATTATTTTAATTATGATTCTGCTTAGTTAATTTATTTATGTGATTGTGGATAACTTTTAAGCCCTAGAATATGATTTTAATTAATAAAATACTGATGATTTTTAGATTCAATCCTTGATTTCTAATGTGTTGGATTCTATGTTTAAATTTCAAAACTATGCATGTATGAATTAGAGTAGCTAACTAGTTTATTGCATATATATGTTCAAGAACATATTTATCCAAATTTTTCTATGTAATTATATTAACATTTTAATTGTTTTATACCCTTTCATCCCTAATCCTAACTACATTTTAATTATATGTAATTCTTTCACTATAAATATATAGTTAGGATTAACAACAACAAAAACCATATATTAAATAGATCGTAGATATAGAAATTTATAGAAAATATACAAGTCTATAGAGAAATCAAAGGCTAGAGACAAGATAGAATTCAAATAGTTTATTATTATTAGTTTTTTCAAAAAATTAAAATTAATTTTTATTTTTCTATATTAGTTTACTAACTTCTTTTCTTTCCTTTTTATTTTTATTTATTTTTGTTTCATAGTTTATTTATTATTACTTTTTGTTTGTGTTGTTTAGTCGTAATGTGAACATTAATATGGGGTGATGATGCATTACCATCAAATTAGTTTTGTTATTTATTTTCGCTTATTTTTGTGATTCATTTTCATGTTCTTTCATAACACTATACCTTAAAATGATGCTATAACCTTGATAAAGACCTATTAGTCTAAAGTAGTGTAACCATTCTATATTAATGAAGAGTGAATTAAAATGTAAGCCCTTGGGTTTTTTGATTAAAATGCTTACACACATCATATTTGCATAATTTAGAGACCAATAATTTTGTTCTATGAATTTCTTGCATAAGATTATCCTGTATGAAAATTATATATTTGTAGTTAGATAGATGTCGAAAAGTTAACCAAAAAAATGAAATTAATGTTTGAATTAATGTACGATAAAGAGTAAGATTTAGATAATATATATTAAATATTATGGGCAATGTTTGAGACAAATGTATAATTGATTTGATTGTTAGTGTCTTTATATAGTTTTCTATTTTTATTTCTTTCAATTAGTTTAATTTAGTTTAGTTGTGAATTTTTTGGATATCATTATTGAAAACCCTCACAAAACTATAACTCATCTACTATGACACTTAGAGGTTTAAAGGCTTGTTGCATATGATAAATACATTCATGTTCATCTATAAAAACAATTTAATTTAATATTTAATTATTTATTTTCTTTTAAGAATATTTTTTGAGTGCTAATTTTACTATAAACTAGCTAGAAATTGATTGAGGATTGTGATAGTGTCTAAAAAGCACGCATATATTGTAATTTATCAAAATTAAAAGAATGAATTAGGTTTTCATATTGCATTTGAATCTAAGTGTTTTATAAATTGTGTTTATGGAATCACATGATATATTTTGATGTATTTTAGATATTTTTAGAATTAAAAGATTTAAATGAAAAAGGATCATTCAAATTTCACAACTTGAGGTATAATTGTCATATAATGGAAAAGCTCAATGCAAACATTTATAAAAGATATATCAAGGAAGGGTTCAAACATTAATGTGTTAAAATTAAAGGCATGTTGTGGCATGAGTACATGAGCGTTGTGGCACAACACCCACTATATGGCTTTCAACGGAATTGAAATTAAGTTAGTATTGCGGCATGAGTCAACATTTCCCGTGGTTAGAAAACTCGTATTTGCACTCCAATGCCAAATTTCAAGCTTAGCTTTATCCAAACAGTTTTAGATTCATAAATTATCATTTTAATTAGTTTGAACTTCTACGACCTTAATCCTAACTACCTTGTAATTACATGCAACTCTTTTACTTTAAATATGTAGCTAGGGTTAACAACAAAGCTTTTACAGATTGTAAATACAGATTTTATAGAAAATATGCTTAGATCTTTAGAGAAAGACAAGACTATAAGCAATATAGAATTAAAGCAATAATTAAGGAGTATTTCTTATTTTTCTTCTTAATATTCTATTATTTTAATTATGATTTTGTGTAGCTAATTTATTTGTGTGATTTTGAGCAATTTTTAAGTTCTTCAATATGATTTTAATTAATAAAATAATATGATAATTTTTAGATTCAATCCTTGATTTTTGATGTGTTTTACTCTATATTTAAATACTATGACTATGCATGTATGAATTATAGTGAGCAAATAGTTTACTACATGTGTATGTTTAATTATAGTTTAAGATATTACTAGATTCTCCATAATAATAGATAGGTTTCTATTTATTCTTACTGCTATGTACTTATTGCTATGTAATCGCAAATATTCTCGTTCAAAGTGGTAACTTATTGCTTTGCGACAGTGTGACAAGTAAAATTGATGCCTTCGTTAAAGATTAAAAAAAATTATAATTATGCCTTCATTAAAGGTTACTAAAAATTATAATCTTGTGAAATTTAATCATATTCTTTTTAAAACGTAATGCAATGAATGAATTATCTTGCAATTATGACTAAGTTATTTCAATTTAGGATTGATTTATAATGTTATTCTACTTCAATTAAAAAGGAAGAAAATGTGGGTTTGAAGTCTTGTCTTTATGCATAGATTTTTCAAGCTAGAGTTAGAAGTTCAAGGATAGTTCTAATATTGATTCATGATTTAATTAATTAAATAACATGTTAGTAGTGAGGTTTGTTTCATACTAACATGTTAATCTTAATCTTAGTTCTATGTGTGCATACACATCTGACAAGATCGAGCTAACATACTCATGTCTAACAAATATTGATTTGTAGATGTAAAAATTTCATAGAACTCTATAAAGTTTATTGGTTCTAACTTGTAACCAACAAAGAACCATTAAAGCAAATGGTTAGGAATGACATGTATTGTAATTGTTGTGAAGTATAAATTGAATCAGTAGATCACATTTTTATTATTGTAACTAGGTAGAAGTTGTATTGTGCTCTAATAAAATATCTCCAGTTGTTGGTGTTAATAATGCTAGTTTTCAAGAATGATAGTTGTGGGTGATTAGAAAATTGGGATCATTGAGGGAAGAAGTTAGTAAAAGTCTTATTGTGTTCTTAATGTGGTACATATGAACTTGATATATATCAAGTTATTTTATTAGTTCATGGCACAACTTTGAATATTGTGCACTGTCATAGAGGAGATGAAATCATGAAATTTAAGAAGTATAGTAAGATGAATCCAACATTACTTAATATTGTTGATACCTAACTCTTTTAGGTATATGACCTTTACTTGTGATGATACATGCAAAGCAAATGAGCTATATGGCGATATAGGCGTGGTAGTGAGAGATCATAATGAAGTGTTGGTAGAATGTTTTTATGTTGTTGTTATAAGCAACTTCAGCTTTAGCAGTAGATTACTATGCAGATTTTTTTTTGGCAATTCAACTTGCTATTAATTTAGAGATTAAACACTTTCAACTTTAATTAGATTATTCTCAAGTCTTTCAAGGAATTTCCTTAGAGATAGCATCGGTTCATTAAAGAATTGGAGCCAAATTGGGTGCTTTCTCCTCCTAATGAAATACAATACTTGGTGGAGAGGGATGTATTACATTACATGTAATGCATTGCTTGTTACTTAATATGGTTTTAAATTAATGAAATTATCATTCCTTTTTGTTAAAAAAAATTTGTAGCCAAAATGTCAATTTTGTTGCATGGAGTATTCTAAGGATTTATTTGTTATTGAAACTACTTCTTCTCTTTCATATATTTTAACAAACAAATAAATGATGCTTTAGAAAAATTCCAATGTTATTCCATTTATATATTTAGGATTTTACAAGGATTGAAAAAGCTAGACAATTTTATGCAAAATATATAACATTATTATCTCTTTGTACTTGAGATATAACAAGATATACTTTAAACTCCCTATGCAAAAGATAGTGGAGTGATCAAGTGTATAATTATATTTACTCTACCTCAACAATAACCTCTAACTCTATGTTCATTCTTCTTGCAAGAAGGTTTGGATTTGCTTTTGTTGAACTTGTGGAGGCAAAAGGATTAGGAGGCATGATTAAGTCCTCTCTTTCTTCCAAATTTTGGACCACAGTTTTCATCGAAGGACGATCAATTGGGTGCCATTGGATGCACCAAAGTCCAACTATTCCTAGCTTCCTTGCAATTTTAGCATCTCCTTCTTCCTCAATATGAATACGAAGATCTTCACCTCCATCGAAAAGACTATAGATCCATTCTGGGTAATAAATATGACTAATATTATCATCTGTAATATCAGTATTCTTTCTTCCTCCTACCATTTCAAGCAAAAGCATTCCAAAACTATAAACATCTGATTTATAAGAAACATGTCCAAAATTTCTAGAGAAAACTTCAGGTGCTATGTAACCCATTGTCCCTCTTGCCATGGTCATTGATATTGTACTTTGGTCCTTGGAACACAACTTTGACAAACCAAAATCAGAAATTTTTGGAGTGAAGTTTTGGTCTAGCAATACATTATGAGGTTTAATGTCAAAATGAAGTATTCTTTGTTCACACCCTTGGTGAAGATATTCTATTCCTTTTGCTATGCCTAAAGTAATATCTTGCAGTTTTTGCCAACCAAGAAAGTCCTTAGAGTCTGGTGAAGATATGTACTGCTGTAGAGATCCATTTGGTAAGAACTCATAAACAAGAGCTCTTCTAAATCCATCAGCACAATAACCGACTAAACGAACCACATTGATGTGATAAATTCGACCCATTGTGCCCACTTCATTTATGAAATCTTCCCCATTTTCCTTTGAACTGATAAGAATTTTCACAGCAACAAAAAGTTCATTAGAGAGCTTTCCTTTGAAAACAGTTCCAAAGGCTCCTTGCCCCAACTTATCCTTGAATTCGGTTGTGATCCTCTTAATATCAACATACGAATATCTGCTTGGCTTGAGAGCCTTGTAATCCTCCAAAAAATGTTCTATTCTTAGATGGTTTTGTTTATCAAGTTTGCTAGAATAAGCACGATAAGCTATAAGAGCTAGTATGATCAATAGATATCCACTTAAACTTGCTCCAGTAGCTACAAACTTTATTACTTCATCTGTAAAACAAAATTAAATAATCAATTTTTTATTTTTGTTAATTTAAATGATATAAACATAACATATATCTTGGTGTAAGAATTCAATAAATTACCAAGTATTTACACGTTCTAAACTAGTATTTGGATCCACTCTATCAGAAAGTACTTGCTAAAATTTGTAAAATTTTATATTGGCTCCGTTTCATATGTAAAACAGTTTTTAACTAGCTTGTCATTTCTATTTTTTTTAACATTGAACATATGCATTCAACGCATATTATTTAGATTTATTTCTTATATAAATATGTTTTCATAAATGCAAATATAAAATCATATTCATAGTGTTACAGGAGAGTTAACAACCAATTCTCCTAAAAGTGGGTTACTATAAAATCATGAAAGGGATGTTCTAATGTTCTATACACTTTAACCTTTTATAACTCAAGAGGATATAAATATAATAAAATTAAAAAAAGTTACCTCTATGACCAGGATTAAAACATTCAATTTCAGTTTTGGTGCCATTCTTCAACCCACACCTTTTTCCGAAAGCTTCACAATGTATGCAATTTGGTTTTGACCACTTCAATTGAACAAATTGCTCTTGGTTGTAAATATCAGTAGGATTTTTTTTAAAAATAGGCAAAATCTTACCTTAAACTTGAAAGCAAAATTTTTAACCAATTTTATTTATAAAAAAAGATATATTAGTTCTATTTTATAAAACATAATTATTATAAATATAAAAAAATATTAACATCTTATAAATTTATAATTAATTTTAAATACATAAATCTTTTTTATCATATCATATATTACAAATTTTATTTTAAAAAATAAAAATAATTTATTTTACAATAAAATAAATATAAATTTATTCATATATTGAAAATGATATGTTAAATATTTTGATAATTCATTAATAATATAATACATTATTATTTTTATATAAATTATTTTATTATTTTTTATTTATAATAAAAATAAATTATTATTTATTAAAAATTGGTGAATGGGTATATTTTAAAAAAATAAGGTTATGGAAATTAGTGAAAGAGAGAGAAGGAAAAGACAAAAATAATTATTTAAAAAAAACATAATTGATTGGCTGCTAATCGAAAAAAAGGAGAGAGAGAGAAAAAAATGTAATGGGAGTTAGAAAAAACAAATGAAAAAAAAGAGAGAAAATGTGATGTATAATAAAGAATAATTAAATTACATAAAAACTATAACTTTTTTAATACACTATAACTTACATAACTATTTTGTAAAATTTTATAACATTAATTTTTTATCTTATTATAATAAAAACAACCTAAATAATATAATACATTATTATTAAATATGATTATAATTATATTTAATAAATAATTATAATTATGATATAAAAAATAATATTCATAAAAAAATTAAATTATTAAAAAAAATTGTGAAGTCTCTCTCCCCAACTTTTTACAATATACAATACAAATATAGAACATTATATCACAAATTTTATGTGAAAATATTATCTAATATAATATTATTATAATTATTTTTATTATTAATATAATAGATTATATCTAATTAATTATATTTTAATACTTAAATTAAATTATTGTTAATAAATATTTGTTATCTTAATAATAATTAAAATTATAATAATATTAAAGATATGTGTTATAATGTAATCTATTTTTTTAATTTCTTTAATCTTAAATAATTTATTTTTTTAAAATGTCAATAATTTATTTTAATAAAATTTTGATAAGTTATTTGTTATAAAAAATATTTTTTTATTATATAAATATAAATTATTATTTATTAAAAGTTGGTGGAAAAGAATATTTTATTTTTGATTTTTTTTTTTTGAAAATAAGAAGATGAAAAAATGGTGATTAGAGAAAGAGGGAGAAAAATAGAGTTGGATGTAAAGTTGGAAAAAAACTAAAAAAAAAAATAACATGTTAATTGTTGAATGGGTAATAAAGAGCCTATTTTTAAACTAAAACACAAATAAGACTATTTCTAAACTATTGAATAGAAGATGACCATTATAGACAAAAACCCTTGACATTTATAGCAAAAATGTTTTCAAAATGTGATTTAATTTGCTGATTAGAGACGTATAAATGTGGATAAGTTTTTAACGGCATATAAGACTACTAAACCAGGTAAGTTAAATTAACTTAAAAAACAGCATAAATTTTATATAAAAAATTATTTTTATGCTCTTAAATCTTAAAATTATAATAAATATATCATCAAAGTTTCCCTTATTACATTAATATTAATAAATTTTTTAATATTATAAATATACCGTCTACATCAATTAAGCTATAAATATTAACAATAAATAACACGACAGTCACACACATGTAATTATAAAAATCTTTTGATCCTAATTTCATAGTTTATGAAAAAAACTTTAACATTAATAATATATTTAAAACATTAAGAAAACTAAATGTTATGGCGGTATATTTGTTATAATCTTAAGTTTTAATAACCTAAAAATCTATTTAAAAAATAATAATATTTAATAATCTTAAATGGATCAAAATTTAACAATGGAGTAGAACAAACCATATTTTAACATTAAAATGAGTTTAATTAATCAAATTTTAACATTAAATAAGATTTAATTGATAAGAGTTATACTTAAAGTATTAATATTTATTTAATGTAAAATATTTGAAATCTACTTACATTTTGTAATAAATATAAACTTAACTATATTATTTTTATAGTAATAAATTTTAATAATTTATATAAATATTTTTTAAAAAATGTTTTTTTTTTCTTTATTGATAATTGATTTTGTTACTTACTTCCTACCTATAGATACAGGATTGGTACCTTAATGATAAATTTATATTTATTATATTTCATCTTATTAAATGTATCAATATAATACCTTAATTTAAATATTAATATTTCTTTTGTCTGAATTAAAAATTAAATCTGAAATTTTAACGATATACTTAGCATGTGATTTACATAAAATATAGGATAATTTAATATTTTGAGATTATTAGTTTATTTTATTCCCTCGTATTCTTCGATCAATCTTTTTTTGTTTATTTACCTTTCTACTTTTTACCCACCGTACAATTATATTTCTTTCTTTATTTTCTAAAATATTTCAAAAGATAATATTTTAATAAAAAACTATTTCATAAAAACTAATACCTTATTTAATTTATAATTTATGATTAAATAATTAATTATATGATTTATGATTCTTTTGTGAAAATAATCACCTTTATTTATTGATTTTTAAGAAAAAATAAAAATATCAATTACAAGTTATTTGATAATGCTTTATGATTTTTGAAAAGTTAAAAAATAAATAAATATTTTTGTTATTATTTTCAAATTTTATATTTTTAATCATTTTCTTCAAATACTTTATAAAATACAAAAGTCATAAGACTTGATTTACTCTCTAAAAAATATTTTGTGAAAATAAAAAAAAAACAAAAATAATAAATCTAATTTAATTTTTTTAAAAGATTTAAAAATAATCTCATATTTTGGTAATGGTTTCTTAAAAAAATAAAAATAAAAATCATAAACCATTACCAAATATATTTGGTTGAAAAAATACTTGAAACAAAATCAAAAATTTAGAATTAAAATTGTTATAAAATAAATCCTAAGTAAACATAGAAAAAGAATAATCAAAATAGTGAATTATAAGTACTTTTATTGTACTCTTATTCTTATTTTGATACCTTTTTTATACATATTTTCAATTAAAGCACATCAAACACCCTTATTTAAATTACTGTTATTCATTTTAGTTAAATTTAAATATTTAAATACCAATATATTATCAAATCATACTAATACAATGAATCATTCATTTTAGATATATTTCGAAATTGTTTTTTAGGATAAATAGTAACAATGATCTAACTAATTATGATTAATGTATATAAAAATTTATTAATTTTTAAGTGAGACATTAAAAATTTAATAGCTATTAAAAAATATATTAGATCATTTTTAAAATTATACAACTTCTAACATTTTTAAAGTTTAAATACACTAGCTAGTACTTTTTTAAAAATTATTGGTTTTATAGTATTCCATCTAAATTTGAATTATCCATAATATAATTTATCATAATTAATGAATCGTTGTTATTTTTTTTACTTTTATTTAAAGTTCATAATTAAACATATGGATGAAAGATCTCATAATTACATTAATTATAATAAAAGTATAAAAAAAATCATTAATTTTTTGGTGGGTACTAAAATTCCATTAATTATGAAAAAATATATCAAAAGTTTAAAAATAAAAAATATTACAAATAGAATATGCAAATACACGTATGTATATTTTTTTGACTTTCTAAGTGTTTCTAAATCAATTGATATATGCGTAAATTTATCCAAATTTATATTTTTTTAATTTACCATTAATTTAAGGAATATACAACAATTCAAAAATATATGTAAATATATTTACGAGATTTATTCTTAAAATTATTAAATTTATGACATATTTTTTCTTTATTAATAAACTTATAATAACTATAAAAAAATAAATATTTATATATTTTTATTATAACTAATATACTTCAATCAAGTTTTATCCCTTAACATAATATGATTTACCATTAAAGTTTAAAGTTTTCTTAAGGAAAATTACCCGTTAAAACTAATTTAGTTGTGTACCGATAAACTTGCTAACATTCATACAATTTTCCAACGTGGTTTGCAAGAGATTTTAGTATTTGAAGTTTGGCTTACTAACGTTAGAATCTTAATATCTGTTTCCTTTTTTTTATTTGGCATATTCGTTGGATTTTACCTGTATTTCTTTATTTTAGTGATCTCTTAATGCCCGTTTATCTAAATGCAGTCTTCAACATACGGTAAAGTGCTTGTCCCTCACGGCATTGAGCATATTGATATATGTGAGATAGATAAGATGGTCATTGAGGTAAGTATTTATGTACTTGTTACCAATATGATCCATGCGTTTCTCTATTAAGAAGTCTTTTGATGTAGCAACTTTCTGCCGTGGTTTCTTTCCTTTTGCTATAGGTATCAAGGAAGTCTTTCCAGATTTGGATATTGGATTTGACGATCCCGTGTTCATCTTCATATTGGTGATGGTATGGTTAATAGGAATTTTTAGCTCTCTATCTTGGAATTAAAAATTTGTGTTTCCCATGACTGGCTGTTGCTAGCTAATCCCATTGCATGATATTGGCAGCTGTGAAATTTCTGCAGCGTGCACCCGAAGGAAAATACGATGCTATCATAGTTGATTGATCAAATCCAGTAGGTATGTTAGATCTTTAATTTCACTGACAATCATTTACGCTTGTATGTGTATGATTTGATTGGATGTTAGGGGTATACGTGGTTCAGGTTATATTTGTACTTTGGACTTTAAACTGTTTTATTAGAGTGAAAGTGTGTTGCATTAGATCTATAATTTCACAAGCCTTGAGATACTCGGAGTTGAAGAAACCAGTTCTTCCTCCATTGGTGGTCACAGTAAACAACCTGCCTCGCATTATGAAAATCATCTCATCAACTGGGTCTCCCTCCCGAACAATGTAGCCCTCCTCTGTATAAAGCACTGGCTTGAGAAGGTTACACATTGCATCCAATAGTTGCTCATCCATTTTTTCGAACATTGGCACCTTAAATATATCAAAGTAGATAAGTATTAATCCAACATATAGTGATTATTCTAGACATAACACAAATTTTATTTGCAAATGATCATATCAATATCATTCTCTCCAACATCAACTATACAAATTAAAGATATCGCATTCTTAATACTTTCCACATCATAAACTGTACTCCATAACATGGACAATCATGTCCTTAAAGTTTTCATAATTAAAGGCAAGCCTTGTAGACACATGCAACAATGGAGATAGTTGACCAATTGACAATTTATGTAATATCAATGGAGCATAGAAACCATTTGACACATTTTATGGCTATGTGAATATCAAGCAAAGAAAAAAAAAAGAAACAATGCTTGATTCATGCAAACTAGAACATAACTTGAATAATCATATAGCTCCATAAAGTACTTTCCGAGCACAGAAGGAGAACTCACTCTCATGAGCAGAGCCAAGCAAAGATAGCGCTTTATTTCTCTTCCAAGGTCCTTGGGAAGGTTGCATATTAGGTTTTCTTCATTAATACCTCTGGTTTCTTGCCATCTATATTGTTCATACTGTTAGAAAATTACACAAATTCCCGATAAATCAGATTTATAAGAAAACAAAATAGATAAAATAACATACAAATTTGATAACGGAGTTCGGTCAAACTTACATACGTCTCCGGACCTGCTGCAGATCTTTTTATTGAAAGGGGAGAAATTATACAAGGTGTTTACAACACTCACAACTCACAACCCAATTACACCTAAGAAAATTGCTCTCAATTTTCTCTCACAAAAGTTTTTCTCTCAATTGGAATGAACACTTGGTTGATTAATTCATTACAATTATACAACTATTTATAGGAAAATTCACTCCTTGAATCACTCCTTAAATTAATAGTTCCTTGAATTAAGCTCCTTATTTTGCTCCATGTTTTGCTCCTTAATTTGCTCTTTAAATTAAGGAGCTTTATAGCAAATTCCAACACATACCGCCTAATACGCTCCCTTAAATTCTCAGGGAGCAACCAATGGGACATCCACTGTTTTCCATCTCTCATTTTCACTATCATCTTCTCCAATCTTTTGGTAGTTGACTACAAATATGTCTGTTGAAAAAAAAGGGTTTATTTATCATCAAAACCTGAAACATTATAAACAATTAGATATTGAAACATCTTTCAAAATGTTAGTGTATATCATATCTGTTAATGTATATCATGTTATGAGCTTTATGCACAATCATTCAGTATTTTTAATAGATATACATTAACAGTCTCCCTCAAACTCAAGGTAAATGTGAGACCAGCTTGAGGTTAATTGTCAATCACATTACGAGTGTGTCCCTTAGGAAGTGCATGGGTGCAAATATCTACAATTTGATCATTGGAGGAGATGGGAAAAAGCTTGAGAGCACCATGAATAAGATGAGAACGAATAAAGTGATAATCAATCTCGATGTGTTTAGTACGTTCATGGAAGACATCATTGTGAGCAATATGAATAACACTTTGATTAGTATGAATAAGTCTATATGCAACCTCTTCCTGGTTTTTATATTGAAACAAACAAGGTTTGTCGCCTTCGACGTGCACTTTATGGCCTTAAACAAGCTCCACGAGCATGGTTTACCAAGTTCAGCTCCACCATATTTCGCTTGGGTTACACTATCAGTCCTTATGATTCTACCTTATTTCTTCTTCGTAATGATAAAGGCACCATTTTGCTTCTCCTATATGTGGATGATATGATCATAACTGGTGATGACCTTAGTGACATTCAAGAACTCAAGGATTTTCTTAGTCAGCAGTTTGAGATGAAAGAACTTGGACATCTAAACTATTTCTTGGGTCTTGAGATCACTCATTCCACAGATGGTATTTATATTACTCAAGCTAAGTATGCATTCGATCTTTTATCTCGAGCTGAATTCACTGACAGTAAGACTGTTGACACTTCAATTGAACTTAATGTGCATTTGACACCCTCGGAGGGAAACCATTGTCTAATCCCTTTCTTTACAGAAGATTGGTTGGCAGCTTAGTTTATCTCCCAGTTACTCATCCAAACATTTCTTATGTTCTTCATCAGGTGAGCCAGTATCTGTCTACTCCACAATTGACTCACTATGTTGCTACTCTACGCATTCTATGATACTTGAAGGGCACTCTCTTCCATGGCCTTTTCTACTCAGCTCAGTCTTCTCTTGTACTCCGTGCATTCTCTAATGCTAATTGGGTAGAAAATCCTACTGATCGTAGGTCCGTTATAGGTTATTGCTTTCTCCTTGGTTCTTCTTTGATTTCTTGACTAAGTAATAAACAAACTTTTGTGGCCCACTCCAATACTAAAGCAGAATATCGTGCTCTTGCTAATACTACATATGAGCTCCTTTGGCTATGATGGTTTTTTAAGGATTTGGGTGTGTCAACATCCTTTGCTACTCCCATTTATTGTGACAATCAGAGTCTTATTCATATTTCTCACAATGATGTCTTCCATGAACGGACTAAATTCCTCGAGATTGATTGTCACTTTATTCGTTCTCATCTTATCCATGGTGCTCTCAAACTTTTCCCCGTATCTTCCAACGATCAACTTGTAGATATCTTCACCAAGGCGCTTCTTAAGGGATGCACTCATAATTTGGTTGATAACCTCAAGCTAGTGTCACATCCACCTTGAGTTTGAGAGGGGTTATTAATGTATATCATGTTATTAGCTTTAGATATATCTAGTTTACTTGTATCTCTTATATAAAGACACCATGTATGTTCCTTAAGATATAAAATATAATACAATCATTCAATATTTCTAACACAAAACATTAGCTGCATACATACGTACCTGCATATTTTCGATGAGAAATGAAAACTGGACCAAGCCAAAGATGGAAATAAATACCATAACGTAGATTTCCCAAACATAGGTACTTATTTCAAGGTTTTGGCCAAGAGAGCTACAAAAGCAAAATAGCTTAACTTATAATATACTAGTTCGTAAAATTAAGTGCACAGATCTCAAACTTAAAAGTGATAAGAAAAGATTCTAAACAAAAAAAGGTTTACGTGAGTATTGTTGATATTAGTGAATAAAACATATAATTGATATTTTAGTTTAGAGGTGTGCCGTTCAAAAATATTTTCAAACCGAATAAACTAACAAGCCTCAACAATCACATCTCAAGTATATATTCATTCCCGTGTACGTTATATTTCATATTAGACACATAAGAACATTGTTTAAATAGTACTCACTTGATCAATTGAGTTGATTAAGGGATGATTAGATCGATCAAATTTAATTAAAATTGATTGAATTAATTTTTAATACGATTAGATTATGAAGCATTAACTCGTTCAATCTACAGAGTTTTATTTCCTACGGTGAATTCCACAAAGCCATGTTTTGTGGGGTTAAGTTTTCCTAGTCTACATTTTTGGAGCTTCAATGGTCATCCCGAAATTTTCTGTATAATTTGAAATGTGAACGTCTCAAATTCGCTAGAGGACCCTGCACTAAAGCTCTTCTTACTATGTACAAAAAAATTAAATAAAATTAAGGTACTGCAATTAAGCTCATATGTTTAATTCTTTGTATGATGCAGCGGTACTCATAAATTCTATTATGATTTATGAAGGTGAGTTTCCTCTACATTCTTCTAAGATTTTTCGCATATAAAACAAATAAATAAATAAATAAATTCTTTCTAAATTCAGGAATGGAAGCAGTTATTACATATTTACATGCTGGTGCAGTGGTGCTTGTCCTTTCAAAATATTACTCCATAGAATTTATTGGTTGTTGCAGTATATTCTTTTAGAACATAATTGTTCTATACCCAGTTTGTCAATAACTTCTTGCATGTTTTTCCTACATAGTGCACTTTCTTGTTTTTCAGATTAATCCATGCCCAACCTAACAGCTGGTTAAGAATATACATGCCTTATTATATCATATATATGACAGCTTTCATTCCTAGAACATAAAAATATCGCAGCAAGAACCTTATTAGGGACTCCCATGTGCTATAGAAACTAATATTGATTGTTGATTAAATATAATTTTGGAACATAATTTCTAAAAACCCAATTTGTTAATTATATTCATAATTTTTTGTCGCAGACATTAATCTTATCCTTGCCCATTTTGCCTTGTTAACTAGTAAGAATATTCATGCCTTAATGTTGGCAGATAAGAATAGCTTTTCTCTCTAATAATTTTATGATTATTTGGCAACTGATGATCTTTAACTTTTTTTATTGTTTGATTTTTCTTAATTTATTTGACAGTAACGTTCCTTGCATTAAGAACTTTCCAGGGGCGATCCATGTGTACTTGCATTCTTGATTATAAATAGAAAATGAGGCATTTGTCAATGTTCCCTTCCATCGAAGAATTTCTTGTCTATAAGGTACAACTATTCAGACATAAAAAAAGATGACAATAAATTTCAAGAAAAAATTGGGAAAAATTGTTATGGTTTTGTTTATAAGAAAAAATTGTGCAATTGTGACCTTTTCGTCGTCAAGATCCTGAGTAAATCCAAGTCTAATGGCTAAGATTTCAACAATGAGGTATCTACTATTGGAAGGATCCACCATGTTAACATGGTTTTACTAATTGGTTTCTGTATGGAGGGATCAAAGTGTGCTCTTATCTCGTGCTCTTGTGTATGATTTAATGTCTAATGGATCTTTTGATAAATACATCTCTCTTAATTCTAATTCTAAGGAAGTAATAGTCAACTCCTTAAGCTACAAGATAATGTTTGATATTTCACTTGGAGTGACATCAGGTATTGATTATCTTCACAGTGGATGTCACATGCAAATTCTACATTTTGATATTAAGCCTCACAATGTTCTTTTAGATATAATTTTGCTCCTAAAATTTCAAATTTTGAATTAGCTAGATTATGTCCTTTAGAAACTACTAGCATTGCGTCTATGATAGCTGCAAGAGGAACCCTTGTATACATAGCACCAGAATTGTTTTACAAAAATATTGGGAGTCTTTTAAAGATGATGTTTATAGCTTTGAAAATTTGTTAATGGAAATGTCAAATAAAAGGAAAAACTTGAATGTAAACACAGAGCATTCAAACAAAATTTATTTTCCTTCGTAGGTTTATGATCAATTTAGTAAAAGAAATGATATAGAATTAGGAGATGGTCATTGAAAAAAAATAAAAATTTGTAGAGAAGATGATTATAGTGATATTTTGGTGTATACAATTGAAACGAGTGATAGATTTCAATGAACAAAATCATAAAGATGCTTAAAGTAAGATTTGAAATCCTAAGCATTCAACTCAAACTATTATTGTATCCTTCACAACATAATAACCCATCAAAAAATACAGAGAATATATCTCATGCTTTAAGGAGTTCTTACACACTTTTAAAATTTGGTTTCTTTGAGATGTTTAATTAAAAATACAAATTAAAAGGCAATACTTTCTAAGAAGTTTATTTTAGTAATTAATTTATCTTTAATTATATTAGTTACTTACTATTATATGTTAAAACCTATTGTATTATTACAGTTTTATTATTCATTAATAAAAATTTAAAAATAAAATTTTTATTATATTATTCGTATTATTAATTTTCATTAAAGTATAGAAAATAATAAATAAAATTTTAAAGCATCATTAAATTTATTATGGTAATTTTGAAATCAATTATAATGAATATAAATAAGAAATTAATTACATTGTATAATTTGATGCACTTAATTTTCAAGAAAAAAACAAAGATTTTTATAATTTGTTTTTATTTTATTTTTGAAAGGTAATTGTAGATGGAAAGTTTGCTTGATTATCAGTGTGTTTATATTGTCCAAAATATGCCTTTAATTACAATTTTTATGGAGATTGCGATTCAAAAAAGTCATGATGAATTGAGCAGATTCGACTGAGAATGTAGATACTCAAGCAAGCACAAGAAATCAATGTATTAGAATTATGGCTGCACTTACAGTCTTAAAAGGATATGAAGCAATAAATAGCAAGATAATGTAATGATTATCCACACTTTAATCTGAGACGTTGCAAGATAATAGGAAAAGATTTTTGATGACGTCTGCATATTTAGTTAGACAGAGCCAAAAAGAAAAATACTCCTATTTTGGTTATCCAAGCTTAAAAATTGGTTACAGATCTGATAAGCTTTGCATTAAAAAAGTAAGTAATCTCCAGCCTAAAGAAAAATCTTAGTCGACGTTGTAATTTGAAAAAGAACAAATAATTTTTGAATTGAATCTTAGTCGGAATTGAAAAAAATTGCTCGCATAGGTGTCCTATTCAAAACCCTAATCGCCAGAGTTATCGAGAGAAGACGCGCGATCAGCTTCTTCTATTAACATTTTAATTACTTATATTTTTCACCCATCACATTATTATCATTATTTTTTCTTCCAAGAAAGGTCTAAAATTCATGTCTCAATCACTTAAGTTTTAATATTATGTAAAATTTTATATAAAAAGTGGGTTAACTAATTTTAAAAATTTAACCCAAAGTTAATAATATTCATATTTATTCACATTAATATATCATATTTAAATAATATTAAACATTACTTCTAATACATACTCATTATACTCTTTCCAAGAAAAATGCTAACTCACCGTTTGCATGCTTTGTGTTTACCATTATTTGAACCTGCCAAAGGTCAATATACTTATATTAATATTTATTTATTTAACCTTATATTTTGAAACTTTTAATTTTTAATTTAAAATATTATATATGCATATAATTAAATTTGTTTTTTAATATGTTTTTTATTTATTTATATGCTTTGTGACTACACGTGTAGAAAAAAAAAAGAATTTCACCAAATCATAGATCATATTCGAAAAAACCATTACCAAATCATGAATCATATTTAAAAAAAATCAAAAAATTAATATCTGTTGTTTCTTGCATTTCTACTCTTTAGTTTTTTTTTTAAGTTCTACTTTTTAGTTTCTAATTATAGGTTGTTGAGGACATAAAAAAAATTAAGAGATTTATTTTTAATGAAACCGATAAAAAGCTAAAGAAGAAAAATGCAGTCAACTGATAGAATTGAGTTCATTCTTCATTTAACTTAGACATTTTCATTTCACAAGCAATGGTATAACTGCACAAATAACCATGAAAAATAGGATTGAAAATGGAAAGTTTGCTAATATAAAACTATATTCTAGTTCTGACAAACAATTTAATTCGTCACTAACAATGCAATGTTAGTAGTGATATATGTTATTCTACTTCCAGTAGTACTTATGCAAATAGGGAGGTGATTTACTGAGGAAGTCAGTACTAGATTGTTTGTTGACGTCAGAATTTTATTATAATTAACTAATGATACTTTTCTACCTGTATTATTTATGTCTTAACACCTATTAAAATTATTTAAAAATAAAAAAAACTCATTTTTTATATAAATCTATCAGTTGACATGATATAAATGATAGAATGTAAAAATATATATAAATAACATAATATTTCTATTTAACTTGTACATGCAAATTGCATTGGTTTGTAATTCTCAAATGATCAATTTGCGGCTTATCAATTTGCTTATTCTCAACATATATATAACCCTCATATTCTTCCTTACTTTTCCACTGTGAAGTCTCTGAAGGAATTATATTAGATGAGAACGCACATTATGCTCAGAAAAAAAAAACTATGCAAACACAATATTAACATATATGTTTGAATTGTTATCGTGATTTATATAAGATTTAAATGTAAAATTCACCGATCTTTTTAAAGTTTTGAATCATAATTATTACTGTTTGATCAATTAAGAGAGAGAGAAGGGAAAATAGTTGTAAAAGTTCTGTAGATTAATTAGACTTAAAAGTGATAATTAATTTATGAGAATAAAAAAGATAATGTTATGCTTTTTTGTTAATTAAAAAAAATTGTTACGTTGTTGTTACAAAAGATATCATATAAACTATGAGAATTCTAATATTAAATGAGAAAATATGTCATCTAATGTTTAAACTATGACAAACCAGCTTATATTGACTGCTGTGTTTATTATAAAGAAGAAAATAAAAGAAAAAAAGAAAGAAAGAAAGATAGTATTCTGTCTTCCAATTTGATAAATAAATAAATATTCAAATTTTGTTTCAATATGGTGAACCCTTTTCGTCCACCTTGCAAATTGGTATTAAGAAACAATATGTTAAGGTGTTATTCTAAGTTTTTTTCCCTTTCTCAAACTCAAAAGCTTAAAGCAAAGAATAAGTTTACATTATATGATCAATTGAAATGTAAATTAAGAAAATTAGGTACGCCATTGTTTTTCTGTGTCAAATGTCTAAAATTTTACTTGCTATGTGTTAGGGCGACAATGTCAAAAATCCAAGCTACAGAAACCGTACGTATCTTGGTAATAAGGATTTTAAAATCCAATTCTCATAAGTCTTATTCGTTTTTTCTTCTCAACCCAGCGTGTTATTGCTAATGTAAATGAAACTATTGAAGAATAAAGTAATAAATTTATAATAAAATATTATTATTTTAAAATAAAATACAGATAGAATAACACACTAAAATAGTAGGGTTATTATTTAATGAATGAAATAATTATTAAAATGATAACTCTAATTATGTGATATATTTAATTAAAAAAATGCTCTCAATTATTTTTTTAAAAAACAGTTTGATAAAAAAAAAATTATTTTTTAAACTATAAGAATAAAGCAAACAAATAACTTAATCTAATAAACTAACGAAACCTTTTATCATTTATATTAAACAAGCTTAAATTTACGTCATTTCACATCCACAAACAGTGCGAAACTAATTGGGAAAAAAAAGTAATGTAGTAGAGACATTGAAATAAATATATACACAATCTTACAACAAAAAAAAAAGAAAAAAGAAAAAATCAAAACATAACATCCTACTTTTATAATGTTTTACATTAATGAAATGTAAGATTAGTTTAAATATTTTTTTGAAAAATATAAATATTCAATGCTTCTTAAAGATAACAAACAATGTGATTGATTGAGAGTATATTAATGAATATCTCCTCTATTATTTTACTAATTAATTATTATAATTTTGATTTTATTGCTATTTAAGTTACAAAAGATATTTGAAAAAAAAAGAAGTTACAAAAGACTTCATTTTTTTATTTTTTATTTTTTTGAACAAAAGTCTGTAAGCAAATCTTTTAATTAGGAGAAACCCACTAAAAGCCCACCAACATATTTAATTTGTTTTAAGAGTATAGTTTATATTATTAATAACAATAAGGTCAAAATAGCTATCAAGTATTAAAGAAAATTCTTATGAAGAATATGAAGTTGGGCAATAAAGTCATGATGCGTGATAAAAAGGTATCAAAGAATTTAAACCAATAAAGATTTAAAAGTGAAAGAGTGGGAGTATATTCCTCTTCCCTTTTGGGTAATAAGTAGTGAAGATGTACACTTTGGGATGCCCACACCATAGTACATATAAAGGATAAACTTTAAACTCCCAAATTAGGAAAATAACAAAGAAATTGTAAAAAAAAAAAAAAAGGAAGCCATTTAGCCTCTCTAGGAACCTTCATAAATAAAAAGGCTTTAGCCTAGCTTTACGCCAGTTCAAGCTTTTTGGTTTGGCTATAGCGTATGGTATCATCACCATCACTTAATTGTTTCCATGTGCCAAAATGTGCTAACAACACTTAATTAGCAGCAGAAATTTGGTAAGTAGAATCTAGCAAATACAATGAATTAAAATAATGGGTGGAAAAGCTAGCGAAAAATGAGTCATGTATATAGTTTTGCCAATTATAATGGTATTAGTTCATAAAGGGTTAGTAGGCACACATCATTGGATCGACAATAATATGCCCTACTTAATGTGTTTGGCGTTATTTTAACTAATATTACTTGTTATAATTTAAATATGAGATTTGAATATTATATAAAAAAAGTTGTACCTCAATTAATGAACTAGTTAGTTGAAAAAAAAAATTATACAAAAATTATTTTATTTATATTATTTGAATGATTTGATAACAAAAATTTTTAAAAAGATTTTTTCATCATTTTTATCGATTTTTAAACAGTAAATAAATATTTTATTAATAAATTCAATCATTTATTAAATAACAGTTTTAAATTAGGAGCAAAAGGATTAATATTGAGTTTTCCGAATTTTTTTTGTTCCATTTTAGATTATGTTTAGAGTAAGAAGAAACAAAGAGGAAAGTGAAAGAAAAAGGAGGGAAAAAAAAAGAGAAACATGAGAGAAGTAAAGTCTTTCAAGTAAAAATTGAATTTTTTTTAGCTTTTATAGTACCTAAAACTAGCGTAATAATGTACAGCTAAAAAAATGGAGGGAAGAAAATAGAGATGTTAACAATGGAGGAAAAGCTAATGATTGATCTTTTTTGTCCCAATTAAAAACTGCAATGTAAATTAAAAGCTATCGAGTAATTAAATTTATTAATAAAATATTCATTTAATGTTTAAAAAATGATGAACTGTTTTAATTTTAAAAATTTTAAAATTTATATATATATATATATATATATATTAGAAAACTTAGTGACCAATACGTTTTAGTAACAAAAATAAAACTTATTTTATTTTTATTAAATATTTAGAAAGCAAATAAAAAAATAGAATCATTTACTCATTCATTTTTCTCCTTAGCAAACACACATTTAAATATTTTAGAAAGAAAAAAAAAACACATACATTGAATTCGCCAACTTCTTTACCATCAAAATTAGTGAGGTTTTGTCTTTGGTCAAATGTAGAAATTCAAAACTTAACCACATATTCCACCTAAAATAAGGACTCGTGTTTGAAAACACACCCATTGAATTCATGTAAAGTGCAGTCCACTTGTGGTGCGTGGAATGAAGTTCGCAAAAAGGATCATCCTGTGTTCATTTCGGTTTCAGAACTTGTGACTTCACATCACTACCAGTGATATCCAAGTAGGTCAACTTGTCACTTCACTGAACTCATTAACTTAAATTAGCATTTTAACAACTCATTTAACAAAAACATATTCAATTAAACTCTCGAGTAAAAACAATTCAAGTCATTTAACAAAATTAGTGAGGTTATGTCTTAACCACATATTCCACCTAAAATAAGGTGTATTAACTCACCAGAATAGCTTCTATTTTTCTATTAGAAACAGAGGTGCATTTGGGTTGGAATGAAGCATTTCCTCCTGCACCAGGATTTAAGGGTGCTGCCCGAACATCTAACGTTAAAGTATTTTTTTGATTGACCTTTTTAATTGTTGTTGCCTTTTAAGTTTGTGAACTTAAACTTATAAATTAATACATATTAGATTTATATTAGTGTTTTTTAATACATTTAGCTAGGGATGGATATGGAACAGACTATCACAGTTTAACATGTTTTTTTATAAGATTTATTTAAAATTATATTTATTATTTAATTTAAAAAATTAAAATTTTAAGATAATAATTATAAATATATTATTTAAAATATTAATATTATCTTTAAAGAAAAATAGTTAAATTTTAATGAATATCTATGATTTTCATTATCCACATAACTTACCCCTAAACAATTAAACTCAATTTTCAAATTTTTTTTAAGAAGCTTAAGAATTTCACTAATCCAATTTTATTTTCTCTCTGAAATCTCACTGATCAACTCATTGGATAAAAATCAAATTTAAGCGTTAAAGCAAGTCTTACACAAATCCAACAAAAAAGAATTTTATTTTTATTTATATTTTTGTTAAACAAAAAAGTAGAGAAAATTGGAAATGAGACCTAAGAATAAAAATTTATGATGTCTCTCCGGAAATTTAATTCATGGAATTATTTGAAAAAATATGGCTTTTTTCGCCCATATTTTCCTTCAACTGTACTCTTTCTTGCTTATCACTACCAGTCTCTGAAATCTGTAATTAGAAATATGATTTTTTCAGATTTTATTATTCATATTAAAAAAAATAAAAAAGGGAAAGGGAATTAAAAGGGACCATTTGTCCTTGAAGGTTTTAGCTTATTTACAAATTGGTCTCCCACTGTAAGAAAAGGTCCAAAAGCTTAAAAGGTTAGCTCAGATTAATAATTACTTTGCGTCCCTTCTTACAAAATATAAAATATAAGTGTACTAATAAAGTTATTTCTTTTAAAATATATATTTAAATTAATATATATTTTATAATAATTTATTAGAGAATATATTTATTTTTTATTTTTTATTAATACTTTATTTAAAATATTGATATTATTTCAAAAAAGATTATCAATATTCTATTATTTAAAATTAATAAGTATATATTAGTATTATTTAAAATTAGTAAGTATATATTAGTGTTGATTGTAAATAATAATTAATATTATTTCATAATTCTTAAATATAATTGTGAAATTTGATAAATAAATTAGTAAGTATATATCACTTTTACAAGTCTCGAGACATAGTACTTAATTACCTCACATTTTTATTTTAATATATATGCTCATATATTTTTATTTATTATTTTATCTTTTATTTTTATTTAAAAATAATTTTCAAAACCTTTTTTATTAATTCATTAGCAAGTTAAAAATTAGTAATATTTATTATAAAAATACTCATGATCTCATAACCTTTGTTTTTAAATTACTTATCATTTTTTTATACATTATATTTGCATATATCCAAATTTTTAAGTTTTTGGCACTATTTTCATGATTGTTTTTAAAATTTTAGCACCAAATATTAGTTTATTCAAAAAATTTAAAAATACTTTTTTAATTAATTTATTTTATTTAGTTTAGTAATATTAATTTTTTAAAAAAATTAAAATTAATTTTTATTTTTATTTTTCTATATTGGTTTACTAACTTCTTTTATTTCCTTTTTACTTTTATTTACTTATGTTTCATAGTTGATGTATTATTACTTTTTGTTAATGTCGTTTAGTGATGTGAACATTACCATCAAATTAGTTTTGTTTATTTATTTTCTTTTATTTTTGTAATTCATTTTCGTGTTCTTTCATAACCCCACACCTTAACCTAACACTATAACCTTGATATACACCTTTAGGGTTTTTGAATACAATGTTTACACACATCATATATGCATAAATTATATACTAAGAATTTGGTTCTATTAATGTCATGCATAAGATTATTTAGTATGAATATTATATGTTTATGGTTAGATAGATATGTAAGAGTTAACCACAAAAATGAAATTAATGTTTGAATTAATCTATAATAAAGAGTGAGATTTAGATAATATATTTATTGAATCTTTGAGACAAATGTATAATTGATTCAATAATTTGTCTTTATTTAATTTTCTATTTTAATGTATAATTGACTCAATAGTTTGTATTTATTTAATTTTCTATTTTATTTCTTTGAATCAATTTAGTTTAGTTGTGATGTTTGTAGATAAAACCCTCCTAAGACTATAACATATTCACTATGACACCTAAGGATTTAAAAGCTTGTTGTATATGATACATACAATTGTACCCATCTAAAAAATAATTTAATTTAGTATGTAATTATTTATTTTCTTTTAAGAACTTCTTTAAAGCACTTATTTTGCTATGAACTAGCTAGAAAAGAGTTGTAACAATATTATAAAACACATATATCTTGTGATTTATCAAAATTAAAAGAATGAATTAGATTTTAATATCGCATTGTAACCTACGTGTTTTATAAATTGTGATTTTGGAATCATGAGATATATTTTGATGTATTTTAGATATTTTTAAAATTAAAAGATTTAAATGAAAAAGATCAATCAAACCTCACAACTAGAGGTATAATTGTCATATAATGTAAAAGCTCAATGCAAACATTTATATAAGATATATCAAGGAGAGGTCAAAAACATTAAAGTGTCAAAATTAAGGGCGCATCACAGCACACTCTGTATGACTTTCAACGTAATTGAAATTAAGTTTGTATTGGGGCATGAGTCTACGTGCACCACGACCAAAAAACTTAAATTTTCACTCCAACACCTGATTTCAAGCTTATCTGTATTCAAACAATTTTAGATTTGTTAGATTAGAATTTTAATTATTTTAAACTTCTAGAACCTTAATCCTAACTACATTATAGTTACATGTAACTCTTTTAGTTTAAATATATATCTAAGGTTAATAACAAAACTACCACAAATTATAAATACAAATTTTACAAAAATACACTTAGGTCTATAGAGAAAGCCACGGCTAGAAAAAAGATAGAATGAAAGTGTCAATTAAAGAATATTTCTTATTTTTCTTCTTAATATTTTATTATTTTAATTATGATTTTACCTAATTGATTTATTTATGTGATTTTGGGTAATTTTTAAGTTATTGACCGTGATTTTAATTAATAAAATATTATGATAATTTTTAGATTCAATCATTGATTTTTGATATATTTGACTCTATATTTAAATGTTATAACTATACATATATGAATTAGAATAATCAATTAGTTTACTATATGTGTATATTTAATGCTAGTTTAAGATGTTACTAGATTCTTTATAAGAAGAGATAAGGTTCTATTTATTCTTATTGCTATGTAATCGTTAATATTCTCATTCAAAATACTAACTTGTTATTTTATGACAGTATGACAAGTAGAATTGATGCATTCGTTAAAGGTTACTAAGAATTGTAATTAGGTTTTCTTTAAAGGTTACTAAGAATTATAACATTGCGAAGTATAATCTTATTCTTTTTAGAACATAATATGATGAATGAATTATCTAGCAACTATGATTAGGTTCTTCTTATTTAGGATTGATTTACAATGGTATTTTATTTCAATTAAAAAGTAAGAAAATGTGGGTTTGAAGTCTTATCTTATTACATAGATTTTTCAAGTTAGAGTTAAAAGTTCAAGAATAGTTCTAATATTTATTCATGATATAATTAATTAAGTAATAGGTAAGTAGTGAGGATTGTTTCATAATCACATATTTTCTCATGCATTTTATTTATTGTTTTATATTTTATTTTTATTTAAAAATAATTTTTAAAACCTCATTTGTTAATTTATTAACAAACTAATAAAACATGATATTATTGTAACAATCATCGTTGATTCAATGAAATTTATTTTTAAATTACTTATCACTTGTATAGTTTGATCACATATACTTCATGCTTACAATCTATTAAGTTTACCACACTTGTCTCCCAAAATAGAGGTTTCAATTGGGATAGGATATTATAGTAACCCATATACAATCAATAAATTTTATAAATTCGTTACATTTTGTCTCACTTTTTATATTTCATTATAAATTAATAAGAAAATCAAATATATGAATACCCTAAATTATTCCTAGTATAATGTATATTATTGTTAACCAAACATAACTTTAAGGTTATGGTACTTTAATTTATTTACGTAAAAGAAACACATTAATTACGTTTAGTTCTATGTACTCATACACATATGAGAATACTAAGTTAACAGGCTCATGTCTAACAAATATTGATTTGTTGATGTAAAAAATTTCATAGAACTCCATAAAAGTTTATTTGTTCTAACTTGTAACCAACAAAGAACCATTAAAACAAATGGTTAGGAATGACATGTATTGTAATTGTTGTGAAGTATAAATTGAATCAATAGATCATATTTTTATTATTGTAACTAGGTAGAAGTTGTATGGTGCTCTAATGAAATGTCTCCAGTTGTTGGTGTTAGTAATACTAGTTTTCAAGAATGATAGTTATGGGTGATTAGAAAATTGGGATCTTTGAGGGAAGAAGTTAATAAAAGTCTTATTGTGTTTTTAATGTGGTACATATGAACCTGATATATATCAAGTTATTTTATTAGTTCATGGCACAACTTTAAATATTGGGCAATATCATAAAGGAGATGAAATCATGAAATTTAAGGAGTATAGTAAGATGAACCCAACATGACTCAATATTGTTGATACCTAACTCTTTTAGGTATATGACCTTTACTTGTGATGATTCATGCAAATCAAATGAGCTATGTGGTGATATAAGCGTGGTTGTGAGAGACCGTAATGGAATGTTTCTATAATGTTTATGTTGTTGTTATAAGCAACTTCAGTTTTAACAACTGGGTATTATGCATATATATATATATATTGGCAATTTAACTTGCTATTAATTTGGAGATTAAACACTTTCAACTTTAAAGATTTTAGATTAAAGGAATTTCCTTAGAGATATCATTAGTTCATTAAGGAATTGGAACCAAATTGGGTTGTCTCTCCTCATATTGAAATACAATACTTGCTGGAGAGGGATGTATTACATTACATGTAATGCATTGCTTGTAACTTAATATGATTTCAAATTAATGAAATTATCATTCCTTTTTGTTAAAAAAAATTTGTAGCCAAAATGTCAATTTTGTTGATAGAGTATTCTAAGGATTTATTTGTTATTGAAACTACTTCTTCTCTTTCATATATTTTAACAAACAAATAAATGATGCTTTAGAAAAATTCCAATGTTATTCCATTTATATATTTAGGATTTTACAAGGATTGAAAAAGCTAGACAATTTTATGCAAAAGATATAACATTATTATCTCTTTGTACTTGAGATATAACAAGATATACTTTAAAGTCCATATGCAAAAGATAGTGGAGTGATCAAGTGTATAATTATATTTACTCTACCTCAGCAATAGCTTCTAACTCTATGTTCATTCTTCTTGCAGGAAGGTTTGGATTTGCTTTTGTTGAACTTGTGGAGGCAAAAGGATTAGGAGGCATGATTAAGTCCTCTCTTTCTTCTAACATTTGGACCACGATTTTCATCGAAGGACGATCAATTGGGTGCCATTGGATGCACCAAAGTCCAACTATTGCTAGCTTCCTTGCAATTTTAGCATCTCCTTCTTCCTCAATATGAATACGAAGATCTTCACCTCCATCTAAAAGACTATAGATCCATTCTGGGTAATAAATATGACTAATATTATCATCTGTAATATCAGTATTTTTTCTTCCTCCTACCATTTCAAGCAAAAGCATTCCAAAACTATAAACATCTGATTTATAAGAAACATGTCCAAAATTTCTAGAGAAAACTTCAGGTGCTATGTAACCCATTGTCCCTCTTGCCATGGTCATTGATACTGTACTTTGGTCCTTGGAACACAACTTTGACAAACCAAAATCAGAAATTTTTGGAGTGAAGTTTTGGTCTAGCAATACATTATGAGGTTTAATGTCAAAATGAAGTATTCTTTGTTCACACCCTTGGTGAAGATATTCTATTCCTTTGGCTATGCCTAAAGTAATATCTTGTAGTTTCTGCCAACCAAGAAAGTCCTTAGAGTCTGGTGAAGATATGTACTGCTGTAGAGATCCATTTGGTAAGAACTCATAAACAAGAGCTCTTCTAAATCCATCAGCACAATAACCGACTAAACGAACCACATTGATGTGATGAATTCGACCCATTGTGCCCACTTCGTTTATGAAATCTTCTCCATTTCCCTTTGAATTGTTGAGAATTTTGACACCAACAAAAAGTTCATTAGAGAGCTTTCCTTTGAAAACAGTTCCATAGGCTCCTTGCCCCAACTTATCCTTGAATTCGGTTGTGATTCTCTTAATATCAACATACGAATATCTGCTTGGCTTGAGAGCCTTGTAATCCTCCAAAAAGTTTTCTATTCTTAACTGATTCTGTTTATCAAGTTTGCTAGAATGGTAAGCACGATAAGCTACAAGAGCTAGTATGATCAATAGATATCCACCTAAACTTGTTCCAATAGTTACACACTTCTTTATTGATTTATCTGTAAAATAGAATTAAATAATATAAACATGACATATATGCTGGTGTAAGAATTCACATTCTAAACTAGTATCAGAAATCACTTGTTAAAATTTGCAAACTTTTATATCGGCTCCGTTTTATACGTAATACACCTTTTAACATTGAACATATGCATTCAACCATATTATTTAGATTTATTTCTTAAATAAATATGTTTTCATAATTGCAAATATAAATTCATATTCATAGTATTAGAGGAGAATTAGCAAACAAATCTCTTAAAAGCTGTTAGAAAGTGCGTTACTATACTCTTAGGGATGTTCTAATTAATGTGCTGTACACTTTAACCTTTTATAACTCAAGAGGATAAAATATAATATAATAAAAAAAGTTACCTCTATGATCAGGATTAAAACATTCAATTTCAGTTTTGGTGCCATTCTTCAACCCACACCTTTTTCCCAGAGCTTCACAAACTGTGCAATTTGGTTTTGACCACTTCAATTGAACAAATTGCTCTTGGTAGTAAATATCACGTGGAACATCTGAAATGCTATACATCTTCTTACAACCCACAAGTGGATAATCACCGATATAAACTTCAGAACCGATTGCGTAAATTTGGTAACCAGAATTACTTAGGCAAGAAATTTGGTAACCAGAATACATGCCCTCTCTTTCTAATGCAGAACAATTGAACAAGGTAATGTTAATTGAGTTCTCTTTAGAGAAAGAGAAAGGAGAATTTGATAAATTACGGTTTCTCAAAACAAAATCCTGAATGCAATTATGTGGGTCATACACTTCCATTAACCGATATTTATAATCTATGTTTTTTACATGTAATTTTTCTTGTATTGGAAGCTGAAGAACAGTATCATGCCCCGAACAAGATAACTCAAAGCCAGGATACCCGCAGTGATCTGATTGACGACCTTTGAGCCGGAATGGGAATCGGATTAGAGGGCCTCTACGTTTACATCTTTCAGCTTTACAATCATTTGAATGAGCTCTAAGCTGATCTGTTAATAGAGTCGCCAAAATAAAAATCCGAAAGAAGGTGATTTTCATTTTCATTGGAGTAACCATTTGTTGCTTCTCTATCTACTGAGGAGTTGGGATTAATTTTTATGGAATAATTAAACAACTAGCTTTGTATTTCTTATTGGCATGACTCGTTTGTTGTCATGACGCGTTTTGGGACAATAATTAATAATCGATGACTGCACTTGTATTGTATGGTGTGACTGGTCAACTGGTGCTGCTTCTTGCTTTGTGGCGTTTAATTAAAAGATTAAATCAAGCATTATTATTATTAATTATTTAATATTAAAATAAGTTAAATTAAATCATTAATATCCATCAATAGTAAAAAAATTATTTTCTAAATTATAGTTCACCACTTATATATTTTAAGATTAAACTATTTATCCTATATTTATACGTTTCATAACAAAATTTTGATGTCACTAACTTAGAACCACTAAAACCCCATAATTTTGAAGTTAAAGATGTTAAAAAAAAAATTTTGAAATAAGTATTATTTCTAATTTCCTATTAAAGTTTAAAAGCATGTTTAATATTTTAAAATGTAATAAATTTTTGGGAAAAAAAATTACAATATATATTATAAGTCAAATTTAATATATATTTAAATGTTATACTTATTATAATTAAATTAAATTATTATTTTAATTTAAAAAATAAAATATAAATTTTATATCACTCTAATAATTTAATAACTTTCCAGGCATATTTCGTGATGCTATTAATTGCTTATATAAATAATAAATTTTATTAAATATATAACAATTTAAAATTAAAATATTAAATATATTTTAATAATAAATTATAAGTCAAATTTGATCTTATTGGCCCGAATTTGGGAATAAAATCAAAAATATCCCCAAGGTTTAAGGAATCTTCAGAAATACCCTTCAGGTTTAGAAAAATTCAAAAATACCCTTAAAAACATAACAGAAGTTAAAATTAACACTTATCAGGAATACCCCTAAGGTTTATATAAAAATGGAAGAGGAAAGAAACCAAGAAATATTGGATATAGAAATAGAAGACATCTTAGGATGTTTTTCACAAGAAATGGTAATAAGTAAAAAGAAATTTGAAGAAATTCAAAAAACAAAATTAAACCTTAAAGAAGGAGATGGATTTAAAGACCCATCATTTTTATTAAGAAAAATATTTCCTAGAAAAAACATAATTTATTATGGTATAAGTAATAAAGAAATGAGTATTAAAATTACAGATGCAAAAGGAAGGTATAACATACCATTAATTGATAAAGAAACTATAGTAAACAAATTATCAAAAATCCCTAGTAAGGATAAAGGAAAAATTGGATATATCCATTTAGGAGGAATTCAAATACTAATAAAAGCTCATTTCAGAGAAGGAATAGATACACCAATAAAAATAGCGTTGCTAGACAACAGAATAATAAATAGACAAGATGCTTTATTAGGAATGATCCATGGAAATTTAGGATACCAAAAACTAAAGTTTACAGCATATCCTAGATTTGCTATAAATATACAAGATAAAAATTTAAATCAAGTACTAAGCTTAGCTTATGAATTTGAAAGAGGAGATTTAATGAAAGAAGGAAATCATCCATTTTCAATACACTATCTAGTGGTATATTCTTTAACAAATAGTCATAACAGTTCAATATATGGACAAAATGAATTTATAGAAATAGATAAAACCTTTAAGGAATTAGGACAAATAATAAAACCAGAAATACTAACCGACTTTGAAATACCAGAAGAATGGAAATTAGATATTAAAGAAAAACCCTTAATAACGGGAAGAAATAATAAAACTAATAGCATACCTAGATTTACTTTTATAGATCAGGAAGGAGAAACTTCTAATCAAGAAGTTAAAAAACTAGAAAATGAAGTTAAAATAATGAAGGCATTAGTTCATGACTGCATATTAGGAAAAAATCATGTTTAAAGAAAAAATAAAAGATATACATTTAGAAATAAATGGAAGCCTAGTAGGAGTGGCAAAAAATCAAGTAATATTATTTGAAACTATACAATTATTAACAGAGGAAATGGATTTAGTCCAGGAATCAAACACAAAATATTTAAAAGAAATAATAGATATACAAGGAGAATTATTAAAAGAAATAAAAGAGTATGGTTGTAATAAACTACAACAGAATATGCATAAAGAATTTTCAGAATTAAGGAAAGATGTATACAATCTAAGAATAGATCATAAATACGATCCTTTAGAAGGATTAAAAGAGGAACCACCAAGGAAATCAGATTCTTTGATTCCTAAAAATGAGAAAAGGAAAAATGAGGAACAATCTAAGAACAAAGAAATAATTATTCCAAATTAATGGAATATAGAAAGAAATTAGAAAAAGAATTCATGAACCCTGAAAATAGGGATATAGAAACATTGGTAAAATTATTAACATTAACCAATGAAGAAATAGAAGAACATTACATTGGAAAACTTTGTACCAACAAAGAAGAAGATGATATGACAATAATCAGTGAAACTGATTCAGAACCAGAAAATATGACCCCAAAAGGTCATATGAAACCAATTTCATTACCAGTCCCTTACCAGGAAGAAACATCTGACCCTCATAGGGAAGAAAGAAATAGACAAAGATCAGAACAACCTGACAATACATATAGAAGAAGACAACCACCTAAAATGGAGGAAGGGTTGCATTGGGGAACTAGAAGTAGTATCCCACCAGAGTTTAAACTCCATGAAAATTATAAATCTGAACTCTTAAACCTAGATTGTATAAGAGATAGGAAAAAAGCTCTAGATGAATGGTCTAGTGGAATGAGTGTTCTCATACAAACTTCTCCAACTACACAAACAAATCCTTCAACTTGTAGAGTGCTTATAGCACATAAAATGACAGGAAATGTAAAAGTTTGGTTTTCAAACTTAACAGATCAACAACATTTATTAATGCAAGGAAATGCTTCCACAGGAAGAGAATATTTAGATACAGTAATAAATGAAATATACAAGGAATTTATCGGAGAAGATAAAGGAAGGACTATCACTGAGTCCAGTGAAAATGAAATCAATGAAGCTAAATGGCATCTAACAAATATGGAAATTTGTAACATGTGTTATATAGATTCTTTTATTTGTGAATATGAAATGTACTACCATAAATTACCACCCTATATTCAAACAATCTATAAAGAAATGTTTTTTCAAAAATTACCAGGAACATTATATAAAACTTTAACAGAAAATTGGGAACAAAGGAATAGAGAAATTATACCAGATACTCTAGGAGGAAGAATAAGAAATCTTAGAGATTGGATCATTATAAAATGCCAAGAAAGGAAAGAATACAAACAAATAAGAGGAAATGATAAAATTTGTTGTGATACAAGAGATTTTAGAATGCCAGGAAAATATGGATGCAATATAAAATCCTATAAACAGAAATATAAGAAATACAAGAGATTTAAGAAATATAAATTTAGGAAACAAAATTTCCAAAAATATAAAAAAAGATTCAATAAAGAAAACTACAGGAAAAGATATTTTAGGAGAAAGGTTTATAAACCTTCTGAAAAAAGGAATTATTGCCCTTCAGGGAAAAAGAAATGCAGATGTTGGATCTGTAATGAGGAAGGACATTATGCAAATGAATGTCCAAATAGACTTCAACATAAAAAAGAATTTAAAAAGGAATTTTCACAGAAAGTAAAAATCTTAGAAGAAGCTTTCAAAATGGAATTAGAACCAATTGAGGAATCTGATATAGATGATACTTACAGTATTTATCTATTAGAAGAAACTGAAGAAGAAATAACTGACTCAGAATATGAACATTCGGATCAGGAATACTCTTCATCAGAAAATGAATGATTTGTATAGTATTACAAATCCGAATAGTACTTACATCAAAGTAGGACTAAAATTTAAAGGTTATAACACTTATCATTTACATGCATATATAGATACAGGAGCTAGTATGTGTGTAGCTAGTAAATATGTATTTCCAGAAGACAACTGGAAACAAGCACCAAAAGATTTAATTGTAAGAATTGCTAATAATACTACAATAAAACTTAATCAAGTATTAAAAGATACTGATATAATAATAGGAGGAGAAAACTTTCATATTCCTACAATATATCAACAGGAAACAGGTGTAGACTTGTTAATAGGAAACAATTTCTTAAATTTATACCAACCTTTCACACAACATTTAGACAAAATAAGTCTTACGACCCTAGAAGGAGATACAATATATGTATCTAAAGTAAGGAAAGCTCTAACTGTCTCCAACCTAACTTTTATGCAACAACATAAAAAACGAAAACGTGGTGAGATAGAAGACAAACAAAAACAGAAACCCTGTTTAGAAAATATTTCATTAGACATAGAAGAAAAACAAAACTCTTTTCTTAATGAAATACAGGAAGATAAAGCCCTAACAGGCATCAAAAGACTATTAAAAACAGTCAGTTCAGAAAATCCTTTGGATCCAAAAATAAATAAAACTAAGACAAAAGTCAAAATAGAATTAAAAGATCCTAACAAGGTCATAAGAGTAAAACCAATGATTTATACTCCAGAAGATAGGATTGAATTTGGAAAACAAATTGAAGAACTTTTGGAATTAAAAGTCATAATACCAAGTAATTCACCTCACTCTAGTCCAGCATTTTTAGTTGAAAAAGAAGTTGAGAAAAGAAGAGGAAAAAAGAGAATGGTAATAAACTTCAAGGCATTAAATAAAGAAACCATTGATGATGGATACTTCATTCCAAAAAAGGAAGAACTACTATCATTAATAAAAGGAAAAAAATATTTCTCTAGTTTTGATTGCAAAAGTGGATTTTGGCAAATAAGATTAGATGAAGAATCCCAGAAATTAACGGCATTCAGTTGCCCCCAAGGACAATTGCAATGGACAGTTATACCATTTGGATTAAAACAAGCTCCAGGTATTTTTCAAAGATATATGGACAACATTTTTAAAAAATTACAAGATATTTGCTGTGTTTACATAGATGATATTTTGGTTTTCAGTAATGAATTAAATAAACATTATTTAGATATTATCAATATATTACAAGAATGTAGAAAAGAAGGTATTGTACTCTCTGAAAAGAAGGCAGTACTTGCTCAGCAAAAAATCAAATACTTAGGATTAGAAATTGAGGATGGAAAACATAATCTACAACCTCATATATTAAATAATATTCAAGGTTTTCCTAGTGAATTAAAAGATAAAAATCAATTACAAAGATTTTTAGGATGCTTAACATATGCAGAAGCCTATATCAAGAAACTTGTAGAAATGCGAAAACCATTACAAGCAAAATTGAAAAAAGATCATGTCTGGAAATGGACAGAAGAAGATACTCTATACATGGATAAAGTAAAGGCAAAAATAAAAAATTTACCAACTTTATACCATCCAGGACCAGATGATAAAATGATAATTGAAACAGATGCTTCACAAGAATATTGGGGAGCAGTCCTAAAAGCAAAAGTAGATGACAAAGATGAATATCTTTGCAGATACACATCAGGGTCTTTCCAAGGACCAGAATTAAATTACCATAGTAATGAAAAAGAATATCTAGCTGTTAAAAAAGCTATTAAGAAATTTGCAATATATGTTATAAGTTCTAGATTCATTATCAGGACAGATAACAAGAATTTTGGTTATTTCTTAAGAACTAATATTGCAGGAGATTATAAACAAGGAAGACTAATCAGATGGCAACAATGGTTCAACCATTACAATTTTGATGTTGAACATCTTCTAGGACATAAAAACAGTTTAGCTGATGCTCTTACCAGAGAATTGGCACCTCTAACTATTTTTATGATTGCAGGAATGGAACATCTTGATATAAAAATCAAGATAAAAGAAAAGGAGATAAAAATCCTAAAGGAACAACTCGAGTTACTATATCTTGAGAAATCTCTTAAGGAGAAACAGGAAGAACTTAATTGTTCAAAACAAAGCATAACCTCGAAAGAGGAATCTTTGTTAATAAAACAGGAAGAACTTAATTGTTCAAAACAAAGCATAAACTCGAAAGAGGAATCTTTGTTAATAAAACAGGAAGAACTTAATTGTTCAAAACAAAGCATAAACTCGCAAGAGGAATCTTTGTTAAAAAAGGAAGAACCTAACAGTTCACAAAAAACTTCTAAAACCAATTGGGCAGATGAAACAGAAAAAGAAGAAAAGAAAAAAGTCTATGTGGTCTATAATGGCCCAAAACCAGGAATTTATAACAACTGGGCAGAAGCCAGCAAAGCTATTCTAGGAATCAGTGGAGTAACTCACAGAGCCTTCACCAACAGGATAGAAGCAAAAGGAAGCTATGCCAACTACAAAACACCAAAGCTAATAACTCCAGAGGAGATAACAAGAAATTATTCTGAGGTACTACAACAGCAACCAACAATTCCAAGCAGATTGACAAATCTCGGAAAAATAGTAAGGCCTATAGTGCTATATAGAGAAACATTTCCATCAGAGACATCAAAAACAACAAAACATTCAGTATTATTCAGGGAGACATTTCCTAGAACTACACCAGTTATTGAAGATGAAAAAGATCAATACAGGAACCTTAGCAAACCACAATGGTTAAATCTCTATAATTTAGCCAGAAAATCTACCCAAGAACATATTGAAGATATGAAGTTCTATACTACAGACAAGGAATTTCCTGCAGGTAGTAAATTCAACATATTGGAAGGAGCTGATCCAATTTTTGTCTATAAAGCATTTCATACAGGATTAATAGAAAATATTTATCCAGGAATTAATTTAAGTGAATTAAATTACTTCCCAGAAAACTTTAAAAGAGCAATAAAGAATTTCCGAAGGAAGATTAAAGCAGGTGACAAACCTGTTTATCTTAGATTTTTTAGTTCATTAATGGACTGGAATGAAGAAGGAAGTATTAGTCCCTACCACTTCATCAAGATAGGGATTTCCAATACAAACAGAGAGGTTCCCAAACCAAGGGCACTTCCAGAAAAGGAATTCAACACAGAAGAACTCTGTGTATTAAGAGGACAAATGCTAAGCCAAATTTACTATGAACTCAGAAAGATCGACAATTCTACTGAGATTAAAGTAAATTATTCAACTAGTAAGGTTATTATCATTTCTCACAGCAGCATGGCTCTGTCAGAAGAAGATGGTGAAAAAATCACCAAATATGAAACTAATTTTAATTGTAACGGCCTAGAAATTGGTCAAGAAACCAGGAAGGTATTTTGCTTTTACGCTAGAAAAGCCACCAAAGACCATAGATGCATTCTCTGCATCAAAGATCGAGAAGATGAAGATGCGTCATCATCAACGTCATCAAAGGAACCGTCGGCAGAAAACAACAAAGAAGAATAAAGCAAGCAGTTGTCGGCAGAAGACTACAAAAGAAATAAAGATGTAGACCCCACATCTTAGTCGGCAGCATATGCCAAGGAAAAAAGTAACGGCTATCCTTTAAAGAGGAAAAGCAGATGAATTATTAAAGCAAGGGTAAAATAATAATTTTAGTCTTGTAAACAGGGATTCCTTATTCTATAAAAGGAACTCTTATTATCATAACATGGACACAGAAAAAACACAGAGCTCTCTACTCTGAAAAACTCTAGAGAACCTCTCTAGAAAACCCACAACCAACTATGTTGTACCTAGTAATTATGAGCGGCTAAGTAACCTTTTCAAGGTTCTTAGTTAGCTTTAAGTTGTAATAATTATTATATCTTGAATAAAATGGAGTTCTATTACTCTTCTCCAGTAAGTCAACTATTGGACACCATACATGTACGGATGCAGAAAGCTCACCGTTACCAGAAGGGTGTTGAGGTTTGAGCGAAGCTGAGGCATAACAAGTGTAACAAAAGAAGACGAACAGAAGGGAAGACCGTGGTGGACCCATTAAATTCAGGTATGATGATTATAGACTTAAGCTAATTAAGGATCTTGATTGTTGAAATATTCGCTTATAACAAGGTATAATAAATTTTAACAGGAAAATAAGATTTAAACAATTAAAAATATGAATATTGAATCATTAGTACACAAATTAGAACTATTAGATTTAACAAATGAAAGAGTAATTTTTAATTTCAAAAGACAATTAATAGAATCAGGATTAGCATTAAGTAACCAACATAATGAAGAACATAACATATTATGCAACTGTAATGAATACAGAAGAAAATTAAATCTATACAGGAAAATAATAAGTTTTTTAAATAATCTATTATCACCAATCAATATACAAAGACTGTCAAATAGGTAAATTCTAACTCCAGATTAGAAATAATAACAATTAATCCGCAATTGAATCGATCCTTTGTAAAATGGTATCAGAGCCAAGGAATAGTAAAAAAATCAATAAATTGAAAAATTTAATGAATAGTAAAAATTCAATGAATAGTAAAATCCAAATAGAAACATTAATAGACGGAGGAATAACACTGTCAATAACACAAGGGCATTTGTGATATTAAATGAACCCCAGGGGCATAATTGAAGATATAACAAACCTTAAGGGTAATTTAGAAAATGATCCCCGAATTTGTATTGATTCAGAATTAAAAAATAGAAATCCAATTCAACAAATAAATTAAGTTATATAAATTATAAAATAAATTAAGTTATATAAATTATAAAAGTAACATAAACAATCATAAGTTTCAACCAATTCCCTACTTTTGCATAGCTGTCAGGTTAGCCCATGGTACCGTCAGTTATGATATATACTCAACTTTTCCTTTAATAAGTTTCTAAAACATCTGGTAATGCCCTTGTGGACAAGTTCCTCTTTGAGTCTAGTAGTTATATAATCATATTTTAACAAAAACATTCATGTTGTATTATTATTATTAATATTATTATTCTTTTTGTTTGGAGTGTAGTATTCATAAAAACACATATTTATTTATGATATTTTCTTAAAATTTTGAATTTTTTATATTTTTTTAATAATCAGTAAATTTATAATATTTCATCAAAAAAATTAATAAAATTTTATATACTTCCATCATAGTAAATTATCACTACTATATATATATATCCTTGATATTTCTATACATTAGAGTACGTATTTGAAGATTTTATAGCTGGTAAATAAAATTGGCCAAGAGAATTATAATGTTTTGGGCTAAGTACTCACGCCTTGAGCCTGCTTGATGCCTATTGGAGGTATTCTACACGGAAATTACTGACATCCACATATTATTTAAGAGCACCCACATTCATAAAAGTGATTAAACATGGAAGTGGATGGCCTTAGAAAAATCTGAATATGTCACATTACTCTTTTTAACATCAAAGTAAAACTCAAGTCCAATAGCACTAATCTTACTTCTTGTTTTTAAATCCGTTAAAAGGTTGCTTAGATTGACACATTATCGTGCATCGTCCAAGACTAACATTAACAACTGTTCTCATGACTTATGAATATTACATCTCATTCAATCAATGTTATTTCCTAAAATTGAATTTCAGTGCATGGAGATTAAAAATGATATCATGTAAACACGATACAAATATGAACATATTATAAGATAATAAAAATGGATTATATAAATATATAATTAATTATTTTACTATTATTTATTATTATAAATAATTTAAATAATAAAAGTTTCATAAAAAAATTTATTATGTCAATTACGATGCATATTCGAGAAAATGGTACGACACTACACACTGTTTTACAATTTTTGTTTTTATTTTTGAAAAACAAGTTTAAAAAAAATCGGATTACCTCGTCTACTTTTGATCTCCATGCAAACGGGAATTTCTATAGTATAATAATAATAATAATAATAATAATAATAATAATAATAATAATATAAAAAAAGTATTCAAAAATATAATAAAAAAAAATTATAATTTCAGCCTATATATATATATATTGAAGTCACAAATATTTGTTGGTTTTATTAAAATTAATAAATTATTATAAAAATTTGAATTTTTTATTAGGAATAAGTTTTATTTTTTTTAGTAAATTAAAAAATAAAATAAAATATTGAATTGGATGAGCATTATATAATCTCATAACTAACACTGATTTAGATAAGCATACTACCGACGGTATATGTTTCAGACCCGTTTTTCACGAAAGACATACTTTGGCCATTGGGTATCAAGTCGTAACTTTCAATAGATTTTGCTCCACAATTGTCATTATCATTGCTCCACAATTGCTTCATTTACAACCTCTTCGTCTGTATGTCCCAATTTTTTTTTTTGTGGTTATTAGATAATATATATATAAATTACAAAAAAAATTAAATGAAATTATTTGCATATTTTAAAGTGCTATCATTATTACCTTAACTTCTTACTTTTATTATTTATAAATTAAGTAATAATTTTTTTTGAAATAATATTGTATTACTTATATATATTAAAAATCAAACTTCTGATCTTAAATTTACATGTTTTATAAGAAAGTTTTAATACAATTGACTAACAATAGTAAGAAAAATAAAGTAGAAAATTATTAATATTTAAATATTTAAAATTATTACAAAATATTTAGAATTACATGATGTTATCTTTATTCTTTATGCAAAAACTTTTACTTTTTGAAATATTCAAATCCACTATATGCCTCCATCTCATTGGTTTCTTTATGCAAAACCTTTTTATTATTGACATTTATCATAAAAGACAAAAACGTTTTCAAAATGTGATGTAATTTTCCGTTTAAAGACGTATAAATGTGGATAAGTTTTTAATAGCATATAACACTACTAAACCAGGTAAGTTAAATTAACTTAAATAACAGCATAAATTTTATATAAAAACATATTTTTATACTATTAAATTTTAGTAATCAAATTTTTATTATTATATTAATATTAATATTTTTTTTAATATATTGGAGATAAAATTAAGGAGTAATTTAAGGAGTAAATTAAGGAGTGTTAACTTCTTAATTTAAGGAGTAAATCAAGAACCTTAATTCAAGGAGTAAATCAAGGAGTTATCATCCTTAATTTAAGGATTAATTCAAGGAGAAAAACAAGGAATCCTTAATTCAAGGAGAAAAACAAGGAATCCTTAATTCAAGGAGAAAAACAAGGAATCCTTAATTCAAGGAGTAAAACAAGGAATCCTTAATTCAAGGAGTAAAACAAAGAATCCTTAATTCAATGAGTAAATCAAGGAATGTTTAATTCAAATAGTTATTCAATTAGTAAATCTCCTTATATATAGCTATAGAATTGTAATGAAAATATGAAAGAAATAATACAACTTTGAGAGAGCTTGTTTTATTTGAAAAGGCCTTTAGGCCTTGGCTTTTGGCCTTGGCGTTTTCAACATGGTATCAAAGCAAGTCGATCTTCTTAAAAAAAATTGTTATTCCTTTGCTCAAAGTGCGTTTGACACTCTATCAGAGCGATTTCTTATTCTATTTTTTTTTCAAACCAAGCTCTTGGCGATGATGGATTAAATCTCTCCTGCAGCTTCTACCGACTTGATGTGGAGGAGGAGTATTGTGGTAAAAGGAAAGGTCCCACATTGAAACCAAGTTCTTGGCAATGATGGATTAAATCTCTTCTGCAGCTTCTACCGACTTGATGTGGAGGAGGAGTATTGTGGTAAAAAGAAAGGTCCCACATTGAAACCAAGCTCTTGGCGATGATGGATTAAATCTCTCCTGTAGCTTCTACCTACCTGATGTGGAGGAGGAGTATTATGGTAAAAGGAAAGGTCCCACATTGAAACTAAGCTCTTGGCGATGATGGATTAAATCTCTCATGTAGCTCCTACCTATCCAATGTAGAGGGGAAGTATTGTGGTAAAAGGAAAGGTCACATATCGACAACAATAATATTTTTTTTTTGCTATTGTAATCAGCATTTTTTTTATTAGTTTTACATTTGCTCCCTTGGCTTCTCATCAGTTTCAACGACTTCTGTGCAAGCTTAGATCCATAAACCTTATGGATCCAACTTGAGGGGGAGTATTGGAGATAAAATTAAGGAGTAATTTAAGGAGTAAATTAAGGAGTGTTAACTTCTTAATTTAAGGAGTAAATCAAGAACCTTAATTCAAGGAGTAAATCAAGGAGTTATCATCCTTAATTTAAGGATTAATTCAAGGAGAAAAACAAGGAATCCTTAATTCAAGGAGAAAAACAAGGAATCCTTAATTCAAGGAGAAAAACAAGGAATCCTTAATTCAAGGAGTAAAACAAGGAATCCTTAATTCAAGGAGTAAAACAAAGAATCCTTAATTCAATGAGTAAATCAAGGAATGTTTAATTCAAATAGTTATTCAATTAGTAAATCTCCTTATATATAGCTATAGAATTGTAATGAAAATATGAAAGAAATAATACAACTTTGAGAGAGCTTGTTTTATTTGAAAAGGCCTTTAGGCCTTGGCTTTTGGCCTTGGCGTTTTCAACAATTATAGATATAATATATACATTAATAATAATTACAATAAATAACACGTAAACGCACGTATAACTATAAAAATATTTTGCCCCAACTTCATCATTTACTTTCATCACTTGATTGAAAGTGACGGTATATTTAAAATATTAAAAAAGTTTAATGTCCATTGGTGTTATATTTATTATAATATCAAAATCTAGTAATATAAAAATTATAAGTAATAATATATTAAAAAAATTGAATCAATGTATTGAATGGATAAAGCAAAATTTAAAATTAAATAAAATTTAATTTAAAATATTAACATTTGTTTAACATAGATTATTTAAAATATTATTATTTTTTATAATAAAAATATATAAATTAAATCATATTATTTTTATAATTATAAATTTTAAGAATTTATATAAATATTTTTTTTTGTTTATTAAGAATTACCATTGTCGCTACTTCCTGCGTAAAGATAAGGGTTTTGTAACTTAATGATAATTTGATATTCATTATATTTCATCTTATTAAAGGTATTAAGATAATAACACAATTTAAATATTGATAAATATATGATAATTTAATTCCTTTAAATTATTTATTTCTTTTATTCTATCTTATTTTATCTATTTCTTTATTTATCTACTCTTTCACTTTTCATCACCATACAATTCTATTTCTCCCTTTATTTTCTAAAAATAATTTAAAAATATTAATTTTTTCTTAAAAAAAACCTATTTCATAAAAAGTAATGCTTGTTTAATTTATAATTTATAATTAAATAATTAATTTTATGATTTATGATTATTTTATAAAAATAATCACCTTTATTTGTTGATTTTTAAGAAAAAATTAAATATCGATTATAAATTGATAGTTATAAATTTTAAAAATTTATATAAATATTTTTTAAAATATATGTTTTTTTATTAAAAGTTGCCTTTGTTGATACTTCCTAGATACAAGTTAGGTAACTTAGTATAATTTGGTATTCATTATATTTCATTTTATCAAAAGTTTCAATATAATACTTAAATTTAAATATTAATAAATATATGGTAATTAAATTTTTTTAGATTATTTATTTATTTTATTCCCTTTTTATCTATCTATATTTTTGTTTATCTCTCCTTCCACTTTTTACTCACTATACAATTGTATTCCTCCCTTTATTTTCTAAAAAAATTAAAAAAAACATTTCTATAAAAAACCTACTTTATAAAAACTAAGGCATTTATAAGCTATGATTTATAATTTATGATTAAATAATTAATTTTTTTGATTTATGATTCTTTTGTAAAAATAATCACCTTTATTTATCTATGTTTTTGAAATTAAATATCAGTTACAAATTATTTGATAATACTTTATGTTTTTTGAAAACTTAAAAAATAAATAAATTTTTTTGTTATTATTTATAAATTCTTTATTTTTAATCATTTTATTCAAAATTAAAAAATTATAAATCTAATTTAAAAAATTTATTTAAATTTTTTAAAGATTTATAAATAATTTCATATTTTAGTAGTCGTTCTTTAAAAAAATAAAAATAAAAATCATAAATCATTACAAAACATATTTCGTTGAAAAATCACTTGAATAAATTCAAAATTTTAAAATCAAAATTATTATCAAATAAACCCTAAGTACGCATGAAAAAAGAATAATCAAAATAATGAATTTTTGGTACTTTTGTGGTATTTTCATTCTTATTTTTATATCATTTTTATCTATATTTTCAATTAAAATGCATCAATTATTTTTATTTAAATTATTAATATTTTTTTTTATTAAATTCAACATTGAAGAAATTAGAGTACCTTAATTGTATTAATTACTTTAAAATTTAACTAAAATAGATACAAATAAATTAAATAAAGATATTTGATGTATTATAATTAAAAATAAGACTAAAAATGTATTAAAATAAGAATATAAATACTATAAAGTTACCCACCTAAAATAATGTATAGAAAAAAACTGATTTTTTAAAGAAGTTTTTAGAGAACGAAGAGAATAACATTCTTCGGTGAAAAAAAATAGTAAAAGGGGATAGAAACAAAGAGAAGAAGATGTATAATTTAAAATAAATAAAAATATAATATTATCTAATTATTCTCTACTTTATCTCATATATAAGACATATTATTAAAATTTTAAATTTAAATAAAAAGTACCAATTTTTAAATTATAAATATTAAATTAATATTTTTAATAAGATGAGAATTAATAAATAATTAGATATCAATACAATATCAAATCCTACTTATATAATGAATCATTTCATTTTAAATATATTTCAAAGTATGTTTATCGGGTGAATGGTAGTAACATTCTAACAAATTATGATTAAAGGATATAAAAGTTTAATTTATTAACATTTAAGTGAGATAATACAATTTAATAACTATTAAAAATAACATTAAATAATATTTTGCAGTCCAAAACTTTTAACATTTTTAGAGTTTAAATACACTATCTAGTATCTTTTAAAAAAATATTGGACTTATAGTATTTCATATAAAATTTAATGAATTTTTGTATAATTTTTCATAATTAGTGAATCATTGTTGTCAATTTTTTCATTTTTATTTAAAATTTATGACTAAATATAAAGATGAAGGGTAATAAAAGTACATTAATTATAATAAAAGTTTATAACTTTTAGTGAGACATTAAAAATCCAATAATTAAAAAAAAATATTAGAAGTAAAAAAAATGTTAAAAATGAAGTATGTAAATGTTAATGTGTATATATTTTTATTTTCTATTTATTTCTAAATCAATTTATATATGTTTAAATCTATCAAAGTTAATATTTCTTATTTTTAATATTTTTTAAAATTAAAAACTTATAATATATTTTTTCTTAATTATTAAAGTTATAATATACTTCTATCAAATTTTATCCCTTATCATAATATGATATACCATTAAAGTTTAAAGTTTTCTCAAGGAAAATTGCCTTTAAAACTAATTTAGTTGTGTACGGATAAACTTGCTAACATTCATACAATTTTCCAACGTGGTTTGCAAAGAGAGAAAGTTACTTTAGTTGTGTACGGATAAACTTGCTAACATTCTTACAATTTTACAACGTGGTTTGCAAGGAGAGATAGTTTTTAGAGTATTTTTTTTATATATATAATACTTTTTAGCATATAAAGATATATATTTTATATTATAAAAATATATTGTTTAAAAGAAAATTTAACTACAAAGTGAATTATAAACTATATAATCAACTTTTTCTTCTCAATATAAGTACTTTTCTATTCGTTTTTGATAAGTCATTATGAGTACTTTATGTGGAGAAAAATAGAGGACATGCACCTAAAATATGTAATCTATATTTCACGTTTATGATACGTGTCACACGCTCTTCCACCACTTCACCTCACAAGTTTTCTTTAATAAATAATTTCATTAATTTAAATAAAATTTCACAAATAATATCTAAATTAAAAATACATAGATTATTAAAATTATTATAAAAATCATATTAACATATTTATAATCCAATGAATAAATATTTTGAATATTTTTCTTTAATTCTTTCAAATATTCTTCTGTAATTTTTTTTTGTCTTAGTCTAAATTTAACTATTCTACTTAAAAATATAATCAATCTTCAATAAAATTTAATATTTTATAACTTGATTTCTTTAATTTATAAGTTATAAAATTCTATATAATAAAACTAAATATAGATTTGGATAGGGATAAAAACTTGACAAAATATAATAAATCATGTATAATATTATCATAAATTAGATTTGGGTGAAGAAATTATTACATTATATCTAAATATTTGTGAAAAAATTACATAATATTTTTTGTGATATTTATTTAAAATAAAAATAAATAATAATTAATCTATTGAAAATAAAGTTTTCATGTAAAGGGAAAATTTCTCAATAAAAAATAAGATAATTTCAAAAATATTTATTCAACTAACTTGTAAAACTACACATATGGCATGTAATTATAGATTAAAAAAATTGAATTCATCTTGATCAATAGTTTTTTATTATATTAATATTTTTTTCAGAGTATTTATTACATTAATATTGTGAAAAATGACATGTATAAAAAAATGATAGATTAACTCATTTATCCATTCCCTATTTTAAATGAATGGGTATTCCAATGCTAGTAATCTTCACTTGTATTTGTTTGTTATAATATTAAAAGTGTAAGTATAAACTTACTTTTGTGATGTGAAGAAGCGAATATTTAAGACATTTGTTGTTGAATTGTTATTTTATAATTTAGTTAGTTTAGAACGTTTGGATAAATTTTTGTACATTAATCATTTATTTTTATTAAATTGGATACAACTTTTGATAAAAAAAAAGTAGCCTAATAAATCTAATAAAAAAAAGGAAATTAATTATTTTTAGTGGAGGAGTTGAGAAACTAATGATGATATACAATTTCATTAAAAAAAGCTATGAAACTTACTATTTTTAGTTTTATGGATTTAATAATATGATATAATTTAATTATAGATTTTATTTTATAAGTTGATTGAATTTATGTTATATCTTATAGCATTGGACTGTTTTATAAATAAATAGATTACCATTTGGTAAAAATAAAGTGTAAACTACTGAAATTTGACTATCTTTTTTAACGAAAACGAATAAAAATTCACTTTTGTTTTTCTTACATTGTGTCTCCCCATCTATAACGACTTCACAATTGTTCACGAAAGCATAGAAGATGCTTAATATATCTCTCAAGATCTTAACACGACTTACTTTATTATTATCCATCTTATTATCATACGTTCTTTTTATGATAAACTTTGTAAAGTAAACCGACTTATGTAATATACATTAATTTTAGTTTTCTATAATATTTTTGATATTTTATTAATTTAATTTTATAATTATATGATTTTTATATTTTAATTTTATAATTTTTTAAATGAGATCTATTAATTTTATAATTTAAAAATATGATCAATTAAATTAAAATTTTAGATTTTATTAATAAAAAAATTAAAACAATAAATTTAAATATTTGATTAATAAAAAAATTTAAAAATAAAAAAAGAAGTTCTCCTCTTTCTCATTTTTGCTCTCTTTTTTTTTTCTCTCATAATTATTTTATTAATAAAAAATAAAAAATCAAATCAAGAGAGAAAGATTACTTGAAAGAGAGAGAATAGTCTTCTTTTCTCATCATTATTTTATTAATAAAAATAAAAAATAAAATTAAAAGAATAAGTAAGATAGAGAGAACGAGTGAGTAAAATATAAAGAGAAAGAGAATAGATGGATAGAGAGAGAGATAAATAGAAGAAGATGAGGAATGTTGTTTTTTTAAGGAAATTTTATTAATAAAATATATTATTTTATTTTATTTTTAAAAAAATATTAATTTTTAAAATATTTGATTTAATTGATTATAATTTTAAATTACAATATTAATAGAATTCATAAAATTAAAATATATAAATTGTATAATTACAAAACATGAATTAACCAATAACTTAATAAATTCACATTTATTTGTTATATAACATAAAAATTAAAATAATTAACTTTTTCAATATTTATACATTTACTTAATCAAACAAGTAATACACCTTTTTTATTAAAAAGAAAAAAAGAAAAAGAGAAAGTAATACACCACTTGAATAAGTGAAATACCTCTTACTGAATTAATTACTACAAAGGATGTGGTTTGTTTGGCATAAGATTTGTGTATTTTTTTTATTACCATTAAAAGGATGCACATATAAGTGATACAAATAATTATAAACTCTTGAGTTTAAGTAAATTTCCTTCTTTTTTTCTTTTTATATAAGTTACTTAAACTTTAGAGTTCATATAATAAAGACTTCAACTGATTATTTTTCCCTTTTAATTCCAAGTGGTATTAATACTTGTTTAAAATGTGTACAAAAGATACATTGTCTCATCAGGTAACACATTGATTTGAATATAAATAAATATTTGTGTTACTTTAAATAAAAAAAAATTTAAGATGATTTTTACGATAATATTATTACAATTACAATTATTATTATTATTATTATTATTATTATTATTATTATTATTATTATAATAATAAAAATATATGATATATTTATTTTATTTTTAATATTAATTATACGTGATGACATTAATGTTAAATAAAAAATTTATTAATAATTTTTTTAATATAACTACACTTTATTTAATCTAATAAGTTATTTTATGTTTTCGGTTGGTTTTGATTTTAATTTGTTGGAAGTATATATCTTATCTAAATCTTAAATGTTATAATTTGTATCAAAATTTAATTATTTTAAAAACATCTAATATATTCATTAAAATAATTAAATATTTAATTGAAAAAGTTACAACAAAACAAAAATAAAAAATCAATTTTTTCTCTATATATTTAATAACATTTTAATTTTGATTTATCAAATTTGACTATTAATTTTTATATTTAAATAGATAAATTTCAATACATCATATTTATTAATAATGTTTTTATTTAAAAAAAATACCTACCAAAATTATGACATAATCCGTACAATAATTATGTTTTCAACCTTTACTCACGTTTAAATGCATATTTAATTTCTAATCATATATTTTTTTATAATTAAATTAAAAATAATAATATTCATGACAAAATAATTTAAATTAAAATAATTTAATTTTAAAATAAATAAATATTTAATATCAATGTTAAAAAATATAATAAAAATGAATGAATAACACCTCTTAAATTAGTAAATAACATAAAAAATACCCTAAGTTTTAAAGTATCTTTAAAAATAACTATAAGATTTTAAAAAATTTAAAAATATTCATCAAACATAACAAAAGTGAATATTAATATTTTATAAATAAAAATAAAAAAAATAATAGAAAATCAAAAGGTAAAAAAAATCAAGAAATAGTATAATTAGAAATAAAAGACATATCCAGATGTTTTTCACAAGAAATAATAATTAATAAAAAGAAATTTGAAGAAATTAAAAAAATTAAATTAAATCTTAAAGAAAAAGATGGATTTAAAGATCCATCATTAAAGAAATTATTTCAAAGAAAAAAAACATAATTTATTATGGAATAAATAATAAAAAATGAGCTTTAATATTACAAATGCAAAAGGAATGTATAATATATCATTAATTGACAAAGAAACTATAATCAATAAACTATCAAAAATCCACTAAAAGCATAAGCATAAAGAAAAAAAATGATATATTCATTTAGGAGGAATTCAAATATTAATACAAACTTATTTCAGAGAAGTAATATATACACTTATAAAAATATCATTACTTGATAATAGAATAATAAATAAATAAGATATTTTACTAGGAATGATCCATAATAATTTGATATATGAACAAAATGAATTTATAAAAATAGATAAAATCTTTCAAGAACTTGAAAAAAATAATAAAACCAGAAATATTAACGAATTTTGAAATACTGGAAGAATGATACTTAAATATCAAGAAAAAAACCTTGGATGCTAGGAAGAATAAGTAATGTGGTTAAAAACAATAGTATACCGATATTTACTTTTATAGATCACGAAGGAAGAAGTTAAAAACTAAAATATAAAGTTCAAGTAATGAAATCATAAGTTCATGATGTCACATTAAGAAGACAATAATATTTAAAGATAAATTAAAAACATACAGTTAGAAATAGATGAGAGCCTATTACACATACCAAAAAACCAAACAACATTAATAAAGGTTATGAGACATCTAATAGAGAAAATAGACTTAGTTCATGAATCAAACACGAAGTATCTACAAAGTATAATTGAAACACAAAAAGAATTATTAAAAAAAATAAAGAAATATGGTTATAATAAATTACAACAAGATATACTTATGAAATTTACAAAACTAAGAAAATAAGTATATAACATACATAGAAATAATGATATTATAAGTCATAAATAAAATCTCTTAAAAGGATTAAAAGCATAACCACTTAGAAGATCAGACGACCTGATGCCTAGAAATGAGAGAAGAAAAAATGAAGAAAAATCTAATGAAAAAGATATAGTTTCAATTTAATGAAATATAAAAAAAATTAGAAGAACAATTAAGGAATCCCAAAAATAGGAATATAGAAGAATTAATTAGTTTGTTAACACTAACTAATGAAAAATTAGAAAATCATTATGATGAAAGGCTTTGTACAAACAAAGAGTAAGACGATATGATAATAATTAGGGAGATTGATTCTGAACTAGAAATTATGACCTATATAAAACCAATTTTATTATTGGTTTTTTACTAAGAATAAATATATGACCTATATAGGGAAGAAAAAATAGAAAAAGGTTGGGAAAGCCTGATACTTCCATAAGAAAAAGATAATCATCCAAAATAGAAGAAAGGTTACATTAGAGAACTAGAGGTAGTATCCCACCATAATTCAAACTCCAAGAAATTATAGATCTGACCTCTTAGATCTAGACTATATAAGAGATAGGAAAAATCGTTAGATGAATGGGCTAGTGGTATGAATGTACTCATACAAACCTCTCAAACTACACAAACAAACCCTTCAAAATGTAGGGTTAGTAGCTCATAAAATGATAGAAAATGTTAAAAGTTTGATTTTCAAATTTAACATACCAATAACATTTATTAATACAAAAGAATTCTCCCACAAGAAGAGAATATTTAGATATAGTAGTAAATAAAATATACAAGAAATTTATTGGAAAAGATAAAAGAAGAAATATAACTGAATCAAATGAAAATGACATTAATGAAGCCAAATGACATTTAATAAATATGAAAATTTGTAACATGTGTTACATAGATTCTTTTATTTGTGAATGTGAAATATATTATCATAAATTACTACCCTCTATGCAAAAACTTATAAGAAAATATTTTTTCAAAAATTACCTCAAACATTACATAAGACCTTAATAGAATGGTGGAATCAAAGAAATATGGAAACCATACCAGATACCTTAGAAGAAAGAATAATAAGTCTTAAAAGGTGGATAATCATTAAATGCTAAGAAAGAAATGAAGAATATAAAAAAATAAGAGGAAATAACAAAATAAGTTATGATACAAGAGATTTAAAATACTAAAAAAATATAGATGTAACCCAAAATCAGAAAAATAGAAACATAAAAAATAAAAAAAATAAAAAAACAAAATAAAAGATATAAATTTAAGAAACAATATTTTCAAAAATATAAAAGAATATTTGATGGGAAAAAACTATAGTAAAAGATATTTTAGAAGAAAAATGTCTAATCCTCCTTAAAAAAGAGCTATTACCTTTCAAGGAAAAGAAAATACATACGTTAGATATGGAATAAAGAATGACATTATACCAATGAGTACTCTAAAAGGCTTCAACATAAGAAATAATTTAAAAAGAACTTTTAAAGAAAGCAAAAATCTTAGAAGAAACTTTTAAGATGGAATTAGAATCAATTGAGGAATTGAATATAGATGATATTTATAGTATTTATTTATTAAAGAAAATTGAAGAGAAAATAACTGCCTTAAAATATGAACAATTAGAATATTGGTACTCTTCATCAAAAGATGAATGATTTGTATAGTATTACAAATTTAAATAGTACTTATATTAAGGTATGATTAAAATTCAAAGGCTATACCAATCATCATTTATATGCATATATAGATATAGGAGCTAGGATGTGTATAACAAGTAAATATGTATTTCCAAATAAACATAGGAAATAAGCATCAAAAGATTTAATTGTAAGAATTGTTAATAATATCATAATAAATCTTAATAAGGTTTTAAAAGATTCAGATATAATGATAAGTGGAGAAAAATTCTATATTCCTACCATATATTAACAAGAAACGGAAGTTGATTTATTAATATAAAATAATTTTCTAAACTTATATAAACATTTTACACAATATTTAGATAAAATAGATTTAACAACATTAGATGGTAATGTTATTTATGTATAAAAAACATTTGACTATATTAAACACAACTTTTATGCAATAACATAAAATAAAAATGTGGTGAGATAGACACAAAACAACAAAAATCTTATTTAGAAAATATTTCATTAGATATAAAAGAGAAACAAAACTCTTCTTAATGAAATACAAGAAGATAAAGTCTAACAAGTATCATAAAATTATTAAAAAATAGTAAGTTCAGAAATCATTTAGATTCAAAAATTAATAAATCTAAAACAATTGCCAACATAAAATTAAGAGCTTCTAATAAGGTTATTAGAGTAAAATCAATGATTTATATTTTAGAATACATGATTGAATTTGAAAAACAAATTCAATAACTTTTGAAACTAAAATTCATAATATCAAGTAATTCACCACACTATAATCCAATATTTTTAGTCGAAAAGAAGTTGCAAAAAGAAGAGAAAAAAGAGAGAATAGTAATAAACTTCAAAACAGTAAATAAAAAAACCATTGATGATGAATTTTTATTCAAAAGAAAGAAGAACTATTATCATTAATCAAAGGAAATCAATACTTCTCGAGTTTTGATTGTAAAAGTGGATTTTAAAAAATAAGATTAGATGAAAAATCTCAAAAACTAATGACATTTATCTACCTCTAAGGACAATTCGAATGAATTGTTGTAACATTTGGATAAAAACAATCTTTATGTATCTTTCAAAGATATATGGATAATATCTTTAAAAATTATAAAATATTTGTTGTGTATGATATTTTAGATTTCAATAGTGAATTAAATAAAAATTATTTGGATATTATTAATATTCTACAAGAATGCATAAAATAAGGTAATGCACTATTTGAAAGGAAAGTACTACTTTCTTAGTAGAAAATTAAGTATTTAAAGTTGAAAATTAAAGATGGAAAACATAATCTACAATCCTATATACTAGATAATATTCAAGGTTTTCATAGTGAATTAAATTACAAAAATTAATTATAAAGATTTTAAAGATGTTTGACATATGTTGAAGCATATATCAAGAAATTTATAGAAATGAAAAAACCTTTACAAGTAAAATTGAAAAAAGACTATATATGAAAATTGACAGAACAAGATACTCTGTATATGAATAAAGTAAAAGCAGAGGTAAAACATTTATCAACTTTATATCATCAAGGGATAGATGATAAAATGTTAATTGAAATATATGTTTCACAAGAATATTAGGGAGTAGTTTTAAAAGCAAAAGTAGATGAAAAAGATAAATATATTTATAGATATACATCATGATCTTTCGATGGTTCATAACTGGATTATCACAATAATGAGAAAGAATATCTAACTATTAAAAAATTTACAATATATGTCGTAAGTTCTAAATTCATAACAAAAAAAATAGTTATTTCTTAAGAACTAATATTATAAATGATTATAAATAAGAAAAAATAGTCGAATAGAAACAATGGTTCAACCACTATAATTTTGATGTTGAACATTTTTTAGAAAATAATAATAGTTTAATAGATGTTCTTATCATAGAGTTAGCACCTTTAACTATTTTTATGTTTACAAGATAACATTTATTGATATTAAGATCAAGATAAAGGAATATAAGATAAAAATCTTATAGGAATAACTTGAGTCGTTATACCTAAGAAGTCTTTATAGAGACAGGAAATCAACAGGAAGAACTTGATTATTCAAAACAACTCTTAGAATAAAAAAACTCTAAAGATGAATCTTTATCAAGAATTCAATCTAAGGAATATAAAACTTCTAAAGAAAGAATTCAAGATGAAAATGAAGAATCTAATAGTTCAAAATAGAGTAACACCTTTGAAATAAAAAAAACTCAATTAGACCGATGAAGTAGTAAAAGACTTATGTGGTCTATAATGACCCAAAACCAGGAATCTACAACAATTAAGTAGAAACAAGTAAATATATTATAGGGTTTAGTAGAGTAACTCATATAGTCTTCACAAATAGAATAAAGACTCAGTATTTATTCCAATTATAAAGTATCAAAACTAATAACTCCAAAAAAGATAGTTAGGAATTGCAATGTAAAACTATAACAACAACTAGCAATACTAAGCAGTTGACAATTCTACAAAAAATAATTAAGGCCTTTAGTATTATTCATAGATACATCTTTCATATAAACATAAAAGATAGTAAGGCATCTAGTGCTATTTAGGGAAATATCTACTAGAAATTCATTAGTTATTGAAGATGAAAAGACAAATATATATATAAATCTTAGCAAACCATAATGATTGAGTCTTACAATTTGGCCAGAAAATCTACCCAGGAATCTTATGAGTGCTCAAAAAGCACTAAAATTACCATAATTTTATGCACATTAATTGATTAAAAATATATCTATTTATATGATTTTATCATATATTTATATAAATTTGTCTTTTTCGGAATCACGGGTATTTTTATTGTTTTTTAAGTATTTCGCTTAAAAATGTAACTTAATGACTCAAAGAGGAATACTGAAGGCAATATATCACAAATATATTAATAAATAAATGAAGAAAGGTCAACAAATAGAGCGTAAACTGAAATTTGACTTTTTTTAACGAAAACAAATAAAAATTCACTTTTGTTTTTCTTACATTGTGTCTCTCCATCTATCACAACTTCACAATTGTTCACGAAAGCATAGAAGATGCTTAATATATCTCTCAAGATCATAGCACGGTTTAAACCAAAAAATCGGTCTGGTCCGGACCAAATCGAGCAGTTTTGTAAATGAAACGGTCCGGTCCGGTCCGAATTAAGTAAAATCGATTTTAAAATGGTCTGGTCCGGTTATAAAATATTATAAACCGGTCGGACCGGTTTTATTAAATAAATAAATTTTTTATATAAAATATTATAAACCGGGGTATATATATATATTTTTCAAGTTAAGGCATTAAGTTGTAATCCTAACCCTACAAATTTCACAACGCCTCATTTCCTCTGCGATCTGTGTTCGCCGTCTAGGCTCTTGGTCTGGCCGTCGTCGCTTACACCAGCAGCTAGCCACCGTTCCTCGTGTTGCTTCCACTAGCAGCTAGCCACTGTTCCTCACGTTGCTTCCACTAGCAGCTAGCCATTTTTTCACGCATTGCTTCTACCAGCAACTAGCTACCTCTAATCGCGTCGCTTCCACCAGTAACTAACCACCTCTACTCGTGTCGCGTCGTGTCATGACAATCATGGACGAAAATCACAAAATATGTATGTGGTCTACTACTACTGGTAGTATTTTTTTTCCTGAATAAACTGAATGACAAGTTTGAACTCTAAAATCTGAATGGTATATCATTTTTTTGTTAGTGTGAACTCTAAAGTTTGAAAAAAAAATTCTCATAGAGTTCAGTTTTTTTTTAAATGGTGGAAACTAATTGCCTCTTGATTAAGTTCTCTTTATAGATTAAATATATATAGTTCATTTTATTAATGTTTGATCAATATGAATTTCAAGAGGTATATGTCTAGTAAGAATAGAGGTAACAAAGGCATCATTTTCTAGAAAGTTAATATTTTTTTTATCTAGAAAGTTAATTAAACTTGCAGCTCAAATTCATGTCTTGTTGATGGTCTGGAAAATGTTCTGAGGGCTAGTTTTGAGTGAACAACAACCACTATGGACTCGTTTAGATAATAAATTTCTCTTTCCCAAAAAAATTCACTGGTTTAAGGGCATTTGTATCCAATATATATTTATTTATTTATATGACTATTCTCCTAGATTTAAAAAGTGTTTAAACAAATTGTCTTAGTATATTCACAGAATACATTGATTTTTACAATAAAATGTGTTTTCTTATTAACATGATTTGTTAATATAACTTTTTATATATAATTTATTAACATGATTTATTAATGTAATCGAATAAATTGATTTTTACTATTAATTTTTTTTAGTTATAATAGTTTAGTGTAGGTCTTATCTAGTTTCAAAATACTTGAATTATGAGATCATGAATTTTAGATTAATGTGTATTCATATTGATGAATTCATAATATTTTTATCTTTTAAATTTTGGGATCATTAGTTCTGCTTGATCTGTAATTGAGTGGCTAATAGCATATTTCTTCTCCTCGGTCTTTAATTAATCTATCAAACCATGGGGAGCAGGGTATGCTCTCTCTCTCTCTCTCTCCATCACAAACAAATAAGATCCAAGTTTATATGCTTCTCACAATTGTTTACTTTTTAAAGATTTTTATTCCATGTTTCCAACTTTTGATTGGTGCCATTTTTTTCTCTATTTTGAAGCTCTATTTTTTTTATTTTTTTAACTGGGCAAGTGGGTAAAGATAGTGGGAGACTGGGAGTAGATTTTAGATTCACTTATTTATTTTTCAATTTATTACGTGTCAATATGAAAAACGTTTTTTCTCATGAAACTTGATATATTACATTAGTTATACAATTATTTCAACATTTCAATTTTGTAATTTAATATCCAGTCTAATAGTGACACATCACTACATACATGCATTACACATTTACACTATGAATTTTTGTTGTAGATATACATATTTTATCAATCTTTTTTAGTAATTAGTTTATTTTATAATACTAACTATAGTTACAAGCTTCTAAGTTGATTATATTACATATACTTGGGGGAAAATCTTGTACAATAAAACTTCTTTTCTCCATTCCAAAAGAGACCACTTACCAATTTCACGGGTTAGTATTTAGGAATCCAAACATAATATAAATTTTATAGGTTCTTATTAAATCATATTATGTAGTAAGAGAAATTAACTAAGAAAACCTAAAAACTAAGAAAAACTAAAAAAAACTAAAAATCTAAGAAAAGAGAGAAAGAAAGAGATAAGCGAATGTGTTTTGAGGTGTGTTTAGAAGAGAAGAGAATGAGGTATTTATAGGTGAGGATGGAGAGAAAAAGTGAGTGAAAAAATATTAAAAAATTGTAAAAACGCGGAGTGCAATTGCTGAGGTCATTGATGACGTTAGCATGACATCATGGGGCGGCTGTGTGCAAAAATGGGGCGAAATGGGCATCGGCGCGCGTGGAAGGAGGAGCAACGCACGCGGGTGCATGCGGAACTGGGACTGGGCGCGCGCGGCTGGGCGCTGGTGCACGCGGGTCTGGGCGATGGCGCGCGCAGGGCTCGGCGCGGCTGGGCGGTTGGGCAGCGCGATTTTCTCCTTTTTGACATTTTTGACCCATTTTGTCCAATTTTTCCATATTTGTTGACCTTTCCCCATTTATTTATTAATATATTTGTGATGTATTGCTTCCAGTATTTCTCTTCGAGTCTTTAAGTTACGTTTTTAAGCAAAAATACCTGAAAAATAATAAAAATACCCATGATTCCGAAAAAGACAAATTTATATAAATATATGATAAAACATATAAATATATATATATTTAATCAATTAATGTGCATAAATCATGGTAATTTTAGTGCTTTTTGAGCACTCATCACAACACCCAACCAGCTTCTTGCTAGTCCCTTAGCAAGAGAAGCGATAAAAACTAAAAATTAAACTATCCTAAATCACTTTCGTGGATTGAAACGGTTGCATTTAGCCTATGCAACAAGCCTTTAAACCCCTAGGTTGCCCTAGTGGACGAGTTTGAATCTCGTGAGAGTTTTCAGTAATGATACACACAAACATTGAATTAAATGTAAAAATCAAAAGAAACAGTAAAAATAATCAACTCAAAAACTAAAATTACAACAAAATCAAAAATGAATTTTTAAGAACAAAATATCACAAAAATGTCTCATACTTTTTAATCACTTTTAAGATCATAATTAAAATCTCAAGCAGAAGTTATTTTAATCTCTTTAAACAATCATGATTTATTATAATAATTAGTCGAAAATCATTTTCATATTTCATGTCAAAAATGTATCAATTTAATTTCACCCAATTTTAGTGTCATGAATTAGAATTCGCTTCAACTCTATTCCTAACAAGTCAATACTCTCAAAACACTGAATCCTATGGGTTCAAACACTCATACTAATTTATATGCGAAAGAGTTGATATATAGAAATGAACTAATATGTTCGCATATGTATAAAGAATAAAGGCTCAAAGTGTTATTTTAACATTGATCTCATGAAAGGAATCGAATGTATAAATTATAAAGATATCATATATAAAAATTATTTTCATGCATAAATCAAACTCATTAAGAAAGAATTTCAAGATATATGCTTTTTACAAATGAAGAAATTGCAATGACTTTTTAAGGAATTACTTCCTATATCTTTCTTTTGTAATTAGCATGTACTCACAACTTTGTAGGCAATGTGGGTCATATTATGTAGATGATACTATATATTTTTTTATCTCTTTCTATTTTTTTTCCTGAAAATATTTTTCAATATATGTATTTTTTAGAGAGTCAACCCATGTACATATTTGCACATTTTTTAGGATTTTGGTGAGTGATTAATTTTGTGGCTTTTCTGTTTGATCTTGGTTTAGGTAACCCCAGATATGTCTTTTTTTGTTTTTGTAGCAATCATGCATATATGAGATATAAGTATATACTATCAAGTTCTACTCAAATCATTTAATCTAAGCAAAAATAATAATAAAAAATATATGATACTCTATTAAGATGAAAAAAAATTCATATATTCAATGCTAATACCTATAGAGATCATCTAAAAATTTGAATAAATAAGAAATGTGTCTAGAGTAGAAAAAATATATATTTCACTCTGAATAAAAGAAATTAGGCTCAAATTATATCTCACAAGGGTAGTCTCCACTAAAAAAAAATTCATAAACACCGATTTTGGGTTTAATATAATTTCCACATTTTATCAAGAAATACTAGTTATGACAAAAACTAACTAATTATCAAAAATAATTACAAAATATTTCATGATATGTTTTCAAAAATTAATCTAACAGTACAAAAGACTTAACTATTTACTTAAATTTGATTTAAAGAAATGATAAATTATTGTGACAATTTTTTTTAATTTCAAGAATTACTAAATCACACAAAACAAAAATAAAACCAAACACAAAAAATGAAAATGTGAACATAAAAAAAAATTAATTAATTAATTTTTTTTTAATTTTTAAATTGTTAAATCTTTTTTTTTCTTTCTAATTAAGCATGGTAACTTTTCACCACCCCCAACCTAGAACTTACATTGTCCTCAATGTAACAACTGTAAATTAAAGATAAAGAGAAAAGAGAAGAAAGATTACTTATTTCTTGAGAATGTGAAGTAGTAATGGAGAAATGCAGGTGCATCCATCATATTTATCATTAAAGTGTATACAGACAGATTGTTGTGAACTTCTAACATCTCAACAAATATTTTTAGTTTTAACAATTTAAAAATTATTCACATATAATTAAACTAAAATAAACAATAAAATTAAGTAACTTGGGGATTGCATTTTAAGTAAACTCAATATCCCCTCATCATTGAGTCAATAAAACTTACAAGTAAGACAAGGTTGTCTACCTATACTCTTTCAAACATGCCCTATTGATTTTTAAAAATTTTCTGTAATAAAAACTAGAGGCATGCTTGAGGGTTTTAGATAACCCATATCTAAGTGCAAATCAAATATTTAAGGCATCAAAACACAATTGTACCTAGATCAAACAAAGAAACTAACTCTTGAGATTGTAATTAAAACTTTAAAATTTTAGAGATAGTTTCAAAAAAAAAATTAATTTTTTTTTTCTAATGAATTTTTTTTAAGTTAAAATAACATAATCAGTATTAACCAAGAGTGCTCCCAGGAAATAATAGTGGGGCAAATGTTCCTTAAAAACCATCCTCCTAGACAGAACAACGTTCCCAGGAAAGACTAGTGGCACAAACGCTTCCAAAGACTAGTGGCACAAACGCTTCCAAGAACTAGTCTCCTAGACATAACTCCCTTAGATCTTTACTTTTCATGTTATTAAAGTTAAGTTAATTAAGTAAAAGAAAATCAAAGTTAATTAAGTTAAGTTAATTAAAAAGCTAAGTTAATAAATTAGTAAAAATCTAAGTTAATTAAGTTAAATGAAAATTAAGAGAGAAAAAAAAAATAGTTAAAGAAAAGAAAAAAAATAAAAAAAAAATAAAAAAAAAAATAAATAAATAAAAATAAATTAAATTAAAATTGAAATAATATAAAATAAAATAAAATAAAATAAATAAAAATAAAATAAAATTGAAAAAGGTAAAAGAAAATAAAATAAAAATAAAAATTGAATTTGTTTTTATATTTTTTTTATTATTTTTATTTTAAAAAAATAAAATAAAAATAAAAATTGAATTTGTTTTTATATTTTTTTTATTCATTTTTTATATTTTTATTTTAAAAAATAAAATTAAGATTTTAAATAAAAATTTAAAATTAAATGAAAATTAAAAATTAAGTTTTATTTTTATTTTTTTTATTTTACTATTCATGAACGGTAAGTTTATTTTACTATTCACGCTATAAATTTTATTTATTTATTTTTAACTTAATTTTTTTGAAATTTTAATTATTTTTTTACTATTCATGAACGGTAAGTTTATTTTACTATCTACACTATATTATTTATTTATTTATTTATTTTTAATTTAATTTTTTTTAATTATTTATTATTATTTTTAATTTTTAATTTTTAAAATTTTTTTTATTACTATTCATGAATGGTAAAAAGGTTTTTACTTCAAATTTCAAATTTATACATTATTTTACTATTCACGTTATAGTTATTATGATTAAAAAATATATTTTTTTATATATTTTTTAATTTTTTTTTATTTCTTATGAAATTTGAAATTTGATTATTAAATTTTTTTTATTAAACAAAAAAAAATCACAATTATTTAACGCACAAAATTGTTTTTAAAGTTTTGATAAATAATTTAAAACCCTATTCCCTCACCGGCAACGGCGCCAAAAACTTGAAGGGGCAGAACCGACATCGTCAATCCTGCCGATAATTTGGTTTTAATTTATAAAACTCTCGCAAGTTCACGAAACATTTCGAAGAAAATGATAAGTATACTCGCAGGGTCGATCCAAGGAAGGAATGTATGTGATTTTTAATTTATTATTCAAACTTTTAAAAACGAAATTAAATCCTAAACATCCTGTCATGATATTTTGGGTTTTTTGTTTTTAATCTACATACATAAAAATAAACATAGATTCAATAAACATTTATGCAAATTTTATCTTTTATAATGGTATAGTATTTATGGATATAATAACTAAGTTAATTATGCTTGCTCATATTATTTAGGTTATTAAAGATATGAATTGATATTTATTGATTCTCCCTTTTTTTATATGAATATCACTTTTGGTGGGGTTAGATATTCTTTGTTAACTAAACAAATCAATTAACACCTATGAGTAGGGTTGATAACTAATTTAGTTAATTAAATTAATTCCTTTTTCTAAGAGATTGAAATTAAACCATTTAAATGACACATTTGGTATGGTTAGACAGTTTAAACTTTATTTAAGTTGTCCAAATTAAACTTAAGAATTTAGTTATCCGAGTACTAACTTTCAAGTTTTAAACCACTGATGAGTGCTCAAAAAGCACTAAAATAACCATGATTTTATGTACATTAATTGATTAAAAATATATATATTTATATGTTTTATCATATATTTATATAAATTTGTCTTTTTCGGAATCACGGGTATTTTTATTGTTTTTTAGGTATTTTGGCTTAAAAACGCAATTTAAAGACTCAAAGAGGAATACTTGAAGCAATACATCACAAATATATTAATAAATAAGTGTGAAAAGGTCAACAAACATGGAAAAATTGGACAAAATGGGTCAAAAATGTCAAAAAGGCGGAAATCGCGCCCCGCTGCCCAGCCGCGCGCGCAGCCTAGCGCCCCAGCGTCCCAGCCCGTGCGCCCCAGCACGCCGAGCTGCGCGCAGCGACAGCCCCACGCACGCGTGCGCAACGCCCAGCAGCCCCCCTCCGCGCGCACCAATGCCTTTTCGCCCCATTTTTCACGTGCAGCCGCCCCATGACGTCATGCTAACATCATTAATGACCTCAGCATTTCCATTACGCGTTTTTACATTTTTTAACATTTTTTTACTCATTTTTTCTCTCCATCCTCACCTATAAATACCCCCTTCCCTTCACTTCAAAACACACTTCTCTCTTCTTTCTTTCTCTCATTTCTTAGTTTTTGAATTTTTCTTAGTTTCTTTCTTAGTTTCTAAGTTTTTCTTAGTTTTTAGTTCAATTCTCTTAGTTTTAGTGTTCTTCTCTTTTTGAGAGGAACTTGTAATGTTTTTGTAACAATTTAGCTTTTTGATTCAATAAATGGAAGTGCAAATTCCGCTTGGAGGTATTCTAGCAACGGGAGTAGCGTCGAAGTTCTGTAAGGATTTTATTTTCTTTACAGTTATTTTTATGCTTTATTCTTACATGTTATATTTAATTTGTCTGTGATTAAATTTAACTCTGCTGGCTATTTATAAACATGATATAATAATAACGTTGTTATGCTTGCGAAATATTAAATAGGTGAAAATTTCTAAAATGAATTGATTTTGTTTTTTATTCAAGATTTTTATATTAAGAATGTTAGATAGAAATATATTATTTTTTATTACAAACTTAAAACTGAAAATTAGATTTTAAGGTTTAGTTATCCGGTCTAATTTAGAGTAGTGCTCTTTTATTTGTTGGTACAATCGCCCGGTAGTTAGAGAGTGAAACTCTATTTCAAAAGTTTTTATAAGAATTATTATGTGAAAATGTATTGACAACATGTTTTCAATAGTGGTTTTAAAACTTGAAAGTTAGTACTCGGATAATTAAATTCTTATGTTTAATTTGGACACCTTGAATAAAGTTTAAACTGTCTAACACCACCAAAGGTGGCATTTAAATGGTTCATTTTCAATCTCTTAGAAAAAGGAAATAATTTAATTAACCAAATTAGTTATCAACCCCACCCATAGGTGTTAATTGATTTGTTTAGTTAACAAAGAATATCTAACCCCACCAAAGGTGGTATTTATATAAAAAAGAGAGAATCAATAAAATATCAATTTATATCTTTAATAACCTAGATAATATGAGCAAGCATAATTAATTTAGTTATTATATCCATAAATACTCCACTAATATAAATGATAAAATTTGCATAAATATTTATTGAATCTGTATTTATATTTATTTTTAGATAAATATTTATTGAATTTATATCTATGTTTATTTTTATGTTATTAGATTATATTTAATTAATCTGTATATATGTTTATTTTTATGTTATTAGATTAGGAACAAAAAAAAAAAAAACCAAACTATCGTGATAGGATGTTTAGGATTTAATTTCGTTTTTAAAAGTTTGAATAATAAATTAAAACCAAAGTATTGGCAAGAATCGGCGATGCCGGGGAAGGAATAGCGTTTTTTAAATTATTTATCAAAATTTTAAAAACATTTTTGTGCTGTAAATAATTGTAATATTTTTTTTAATAATCAAATTTCAAAATCCATAAGAAATAAAAAAAATATATAAAAATAAAATAAAATAAATATTTTTATTGAATAGTTAAAATAATTTAGAAATTTGAAATTTGAATAAAAAAATTTACCGTTCATAAATAGTAAAAATAAAAAAATAAAAAAAAATTTTAATTTAAAAAAAATAATAATAAAAAAAAAATTTAAGTTAATAAGAAATAAGATAGCGTGAATAGTAAAATAAAATTACCGTTCGTAAAAAAAAAATTAAATTAAAATTTCAAATTTTTTTTAAGTTAATAAGAAATAAAATAGCGTGAATAGTAAAATAAAATTACCGTTCATGAATAAAAAAAAACATTACTTGAATTTATACATAATTAACTAAATGACATGAAAAGTAAAAATCTAAGGGAGTTTTGTCTAGGAGACTAGTTCTTGGAAGCCTTTGTGCCATTAGTCTTTCTTGGGAACGTTGTTCTGGCTAGGAGAATGGTTTTTAAGGAGCCATTGCACCACCATTCTTTCCTAGGAATACTCTTGGTTAATACTGATTATGTTATTTAAAAATTAAAAATTAAAAAATTTAAAAAAAAATTAAAAAAAATTAGGGTTTAAGTAGTTTTGTTTAGTGTTTTGTACTATGTAAATTTTCTCTAAATTTTTTATTTTGTTGAAAGGAGTTTTAAATTTACGTTTACAATAGTCTATGCGTGGTAGGAGATCCTTAGGAAACCCCCTTACACCATATGTAAATAATATTCATAAATTTAAACAAGTGTCAACAACACTGGATTCCACCCATCAACCTATTTTTGAGTCAAACATAGAACCAAGTCTTAATCCTTTACTAGAACCGAAAGAAATGGAAGAAAACCAACATGTTAGGGAAACCACGATGAAGGAGTTTGCAAGACCGGTGATTGGCACGGCAACTGCCGCTATCCAATTGGGTGAGGCTGCTCGAAATTATGACCTTAAAAATATTCATTTTTCTATGCTTCCTTTCTTTTATGGGCTACCTAATGAAGATTCTATTTCCTTTATGAGAGATTTCTATGCTACGGTCCAAACATTCCCCCTCGGTATTCTAAACGAGGATCAACTTAGGATGAGATGTTTTCCCTACACGTTAAAGGATAAGGCCAAAGCTTGGTTGATGTCACTTCCCCCAGGTTCTCTGATGACATGGGGTAACATTTACAATAAATTCATGGGAAAATTCTATTCCCATAAAAAAAACATCAGAGTTGAGAGGAAAGATTGCTACTTTCTCTCAGATGGAAGGAGAACCATTCCATGAAGCTTGGGATAGGTTCAAAATGTTTCTCACTCAATGTCCCCATCATAGCTTTCCCCTGCAGTTGCAGAACCAATTCTTTTACGATGGACTTACACAACAATGTCAGTTCATTGTCGACAACGCTGCAGGAGGAGCAATAGGAGAAAAGACTGCCTCAGAGACGTATAACCTCTTTGAGATGTTGGGTGCTAATTCCCAACAGAAAAGCTCCCGAGTGAGAAAAGCTGGAGTTCATGAAATCGACTCCAGTAATGAAGTTCAACAACAACTTGTTCAACTGACTAAGCAAGTTGCCCTTCTCGCTACACAAACCAACACCAATAATGAACAATATGGTTTGTATAGCAACATGGGACATGGTACTGAAGCCTGTCCATATCAAGGAGATACAACTGGACCTGAACAGGTTAATGTGTTGGGAGCATATCAACAGAGACCAAGGTTTGATCCCAATTCAAATACCTATAATCCTGGGTGGAAAAGTCATCCAAATTTCTCCTGGAGGCAAAACAACCCTCCTTTCACTCAAAGCTCAAACCAGCCAGGCCAGCAATTCCACCCACCTATTCCAAGAAGCATTCCCAATAAACCAACCCTGGAGGACAACTTGAATTCTTTTATTCAAGTCTGTAGGGATAACCAATCTAAAACCAATCAACGGTTGGACTCTGTGGAAGCTTCTATCAAAAAGGTGGAAGTTCAAGTTGAACAGTTAGTTGAACATTTGCAAAAGAGCAAAGACTAATTTGATACTTAAATGAATTCAATGAAGAGGAGACATTGAGTTTTTCATTCTGCAATCTCCAAGCAACGTCTTACTAGAAGACGATAAATTTTAGTCCTGTATGGGAGGTCACCCATTGTTGTATTTTCCTTTGTTTTAGTTTGCGTGTAATAAAATTCAAATGAAATAAATTCGTTTGTTTCAAAAATTGTGTCCATTCATTAAAATTAAAATTAAAAAAAAAATTAAAAAAATTAGGTTCCTTGCACCTTTTTGCTTTTACGTTTTATCAAGTTATAAATATTTCTTAGAGATATCTACTATTGTTTTTTAAGAGCAAAATGTTGATACACAATAGGAGGAGGATCATTTTCAACTACAAACAACCATGGGAGATGCTGAAGATAGGCGGAAAAAGATGAAAGACTATACAATGCCAATCATTGGCAATGTAACTTCCGGCATCCAATTACAAGAGGCTGCAAGGAATAATGAATTGAAAAAGATTCATTATTCTTTGTTGCCTTCCTTTTACGGTATCCCTAATGAAGACCCTTTGCATTTCATTCGAGAATTCTATGCTATTGTCCAAACCTTTCCACTACATGCAATTAATGAAGATCAACTTAGGATGAGGTGTTTTCCTTACACTCTCAAAGATAGAGCTTGGTCATGGTTCATTACTCTACAGTCAGGTTCTCTTAAAACTTGGGAGGCAGTCTATGAAATTTTTATGGGTAGGTTCTATTCCCATCAAAAGACTGTTGATCTAAGAACAAAGATAGCAACATTTTCTCAAATGTATGAAGAGCCCTTTCATGAAGCTTGGGAACGATTCAAACTCCTTTTCATTCAATGTCAAAATCATAGCTTTCCATTACAGCTACAAAACCAATTCTTTTATGATGGATTGACACTACAGAGTCAATACATGGTTGATAATGCTGCTGGAGGTGCTGTAGGAGAAAAGACCGCAGAGGAAACCTATAATCTCTATGAGCTATTGGGTTCTAATTCCCAACAAAGAGGTGGTAGAAGGAAAGCAAAGGTCAATGAAGTCGGCTCTCATAATGAGATAACCTTGCAACTTGCTGAATTGACTAAACAAGTGAAATTCCTCACTTCCCACCAAATTTCAAATCAAGAGGTATGTGAAGTGTGTTGTTCAATTGGGCATGGTACTCATAATTGTTCAAATACTTGTGATTCTAGTGTCGATGCTATAGAGGAAGTCCAATCTTTTCAAAGGTATCATCCAAACACATATAATCACCCAGCCTACACCCAATATCCAATACTAAGGTCGGATAACAACCACCCTTACCCACCAAGCCAATCTTTTAAGCCAACCTTAGAAGATAGCTTGAATGCTTTTATTCAAGTTAGTCGTGACAACCAATTGATGACTAATCAAAGGTTGAACACCATCGAGGCTTCGGTTAAAAGGATTGAATCTAAAGTTGGGCAACTGGCTGAACAAATGCAAAAGAAAGAACCAGGAAAGTTGCCCAGTCAACCAGAACAAGCAAAGGATGTTAGAACCCTTCGAAGTGGTAAGGTAGTCAATGCCAGTTTACCTGAAATCTCTAACAATCTACCTTGTAGTTCAGGTAACAAAGAAGGCGATACTCTAATCTCGCAAAAAGGAGAAACAAGTGTTAAACTTAACAAGCCTTCTGAAAAACTCATTGGGGGGTCATCTGACACCCCCAAAATTCAAAAGACAACAGAACCACACCAGATACAAGTACCTTTTCCCCACCGGTTGAAAGAATCCAAACAAGATAAGCAATTCAATGATCTTTTTACTATGCTCTCTAAAGTAAATATCAATTTACCATTATTAGAAGTGATCATGAATGTGCCCTCATATGCCAAGTTTTTCAAAGAGTTGAACACTAAGAAAAGGAGGTATGAACTCATTTGATGATTGCTTACATAAATTGACTTTGGTTTTAGAAAGATGCATTGAATGCAATCTCACCCTTAGTTGGGAGAAAAGTCATTTTATGGTTCAACAAGGGATAGTTTTAGGACATATAATGTGTGACGCTTATGTAACTTGCTATCCAAAGATGCTGATTTTGATTTCAACAATGACTGCCTTACTTCCTTTAATACCTTGAAAGATAAACTCACATCTACCCCTGTTATTATGGCACCAAATTGGTCTTTACCTTTTGAAATAATGTGTGACGCTTCTGATTATGCAATAGGAGCAGTCCTGGGACAAAGAGTGGATAAGCGTTTACATGTCATCTACTATGCTAGCAAAACACTCAATGATGCCCAGATGAATTACACCACCACTGAAAAGGAATTCTTGGCTATAGTATTCTCTTTAGACAAATTTCGGTCTTATTTAGTAGGATCTAAAGTGATTGTGCATTCTGATCATGCTGCTTTAAGATACCTATTAAGTAAACCAAATGCCAAGCCAAGATTAATCAGGTGGGTCTTACTCTTACAAGAATTTGACCTAGAAATCAAGGATAAGAAAGGCAGTGAAAACATAGTAGCTGACCATTTGTCTAGGTTGATTTCTGACTTCAATTCTCTTCAAGATGAGAGTAATGACGATATAGTTGAAACCTTTCCTGATGAACAGTTATTTTTCATAGGTCCGAACCCATGGTATGCTGATATTGTAAACTATCTTGCCACTGGTGTTTTGCGACCTAACACTTCATATCAGGACAAGAAAAGGTTTTTTAAAACTATTAAGGACTATTTCTGGGATGACCCTTATTTATACAAGATTGGTCAAGATCAAGTCATCCGGAGATGTGTACCTGAAGAAGAACATAAGAGCATTCTGACTTTTTGTCATGAACTTCATTGTGGGGGTCATTTTGGAGGTGAAAAGACAGCCCGTAAGATATTACAGTCTGGATTCTTTTGGCCCACTCTTTTTAAAGATGCTCATATGTTTTGTGCACAATGTGATAGATGTCAAAGAACAGGAAACATAAGCTAAAGAGATGAAATGCCTTTGACATCTAATTTAGTTGTTGAACTCTTTGATGTATGAGGGATTGACTTTATGGGTCCTTTTCCCCCATCTAATGGTTTTCAATACATTTTTGTTGCTGTGGTTTATGTGTCCAAGTGGGTAGAAGCTATCCCCACCAAAACCAATGATGCTAATGTTGTTGTGAAATTCTTGAAAGATTTAATATTCAGTAGGTTCGGAACGCCTAGAGCTATAATAAGTGATGGAGGTAGCCATTTTTGTAACAAACTCTTTGATGGAGTACTAAACAAGTACAACATCACACATAAATTAGCTACTCCATATCATCCTCAAACTTCCGGTTTAGTGGAAGTAAGTAATAGGCAAATTAAGGGAATATTGGAACGCACTGTGCGTCCTTCAAGGAAGGATTGGGCATTTAAGTTAAATGATGCTTTATGGGCATACCACATCGCTTACAAAAAACCTATTGGGATGAGCCCTTACCGGTTAATCTTTGGGAAAGCGTGCCACCTTCCAGTTGAACTTGAACACAAGGCTTATTGGGCAATTAAAGAACTAAACATGGCTTTAGATAAAGCAGGTGAAAAACGATTACTCCAGCTTCATGAGTTGGAAGAAATTAGGAATGAAGCTTATGAGAATGCCAAGTTATACAAAGAGCGTACTAAGCGCTATCATGACAAGAGGCTAGTTCCTAAAACTTTTCACCCTGGAATGAAAGTTCTTTTATTTAACTCTCGTTTGAGATTGTTTCCATGAAAGCTGAGATCAAGATGGGATGGACCATTCAAAATAGTTCAGGTATCTGAACATGGAGTGGTAGAACTATTGGACTCCAAGACACAAAAAACGTTCAAAGTTAATGGCCATCGTGTCAAGCCTTATTTAGAAGAACCAAACAACATTGCTGAAATGGATTGCATTTGGCTGAGTAACCCTTAGCACCAAAAAGATATGTCTTGCTAAGACGTTAAACTAAGCGCTGGATGGGAGGCAACCCATCATTTTAGGTAAATTTTTTGTTATTTGTTTTATTTACTTAATATTATTGTTTATTTTAGTTTACTTATATGTGAATAATTTTTAAAATTGTTAAAACTAAAAATATTTGTTGAGATGTTAGAAGTTCACAGCGATCTATCTGTACACACTTTAATGATGAATATGATGGATGCACCTGCATTCCTTCATTACTACTTACACATTCTCAAGAAATAGGTAATTTTTCTCCTCTTTTCTCTTTATCTTTAATTTGCAGTTGTTACATTGAGGACAATGTAAGTTCTAGGTTGGGGGTGGTGAAAAGTTACCATGCTTAATAAAACAACAAAAATAAAAAAATAAAAAAAAATTCTCACAAAAATTTATCATTTCTTTAAATCAAATTTAAGTAAATAGTTAAGTCTTTGGTACTGTTAGATTAATTTTTGAAAACATATCATGAAATATTGTGTAATTATTTTTGATAATTAGTTAGTTTTTGTCATAACTAGTATTTCTTGATAAAATGTGGAAATTATATTAAACCCAAAATCGGTGTTTATGAATTTTTTTTAGTTGAGACTACCCTTGTGAGATATAATTTGAGCCTAATTTCTTTTATTCAGAGTGAAATATATATTTTTTCTACTCCAAACACATTTCTTATTTATTCAAAAAGTTTAGATGATCGCTATAGGTATTAGCATTGAATGTATGAATTTTTTCTCATCTTAATAGAGTATCATATATTTTTTATTATTATTTTTGTTTAGATTAAATGATTTGAGTAGAAATTGATAGTATATGCTTATATCTCATTTATGCATGACTGCTACAAAAACAAAAGGACATATCTGGGGTTACCTAAACCAAGATCAAACAGAAAAGTCACAAAATTAACCACTCACCAAAATCCAAAAAAATGTACAATCTGTACATGGGTTGACTCTCTAAAATATACATATATTGAAAAAATATATATAGAGAGATAAAAAAATATAGTATCATCTACATACTATGACCCACATTGCCAACAAAGTTGCGAGTAAAGGCTAAATACAAAATAAAGATATAGGAAGTAATTCCCTAAAAAGTCATTGCAATTTCTTCATTTGTAAAAAGCATATATCTTGAAATTCTTTCTTAATGAGTTTGATTTATGCATAAAAATAATTTTTATATATGATATCTTTATAATTTATACATTCGATTCCTTTCATGAGATCAATGTTAAAATAACACTTTGAGCCTTTATTCTTTATACATATGCGAACATATTAGTTCATTTCTATACATCAACTCTTTCGCATATAAATTAGTATGAGTGTTTGAACCCATAGGATTCAGTGTTTAGAGAGTATTGACTTGTGAGGAATAGAGTCGAAGCGAATTCTGATTCATGACACTGAAATTGGGTGAAATTAAATTGATACATTTTTGAAATGAAATATGAAAATGATTTTCGACTAATTATTGTAATAAAATCATGATTGTTTAAAGAGATTAAAATAACTTATGCTTGAGATTTTAATTATGATCTTAAAGGAGATTAAAAAGTATGAGATATTTTTGTGATATGTTGTTTTCTTTTATTCTGAAATTAATTTTTGATTGTGTTGTAATTTTAATTTTTGATTTGATTGTTTTTATTTTTACATTTAGTTCAATGTTTGTGGGTATCATTACTGAAAACCCTCACGAGACTCAAACTCGTCCACTAGGGAAACCTAGGGGTTTAACGGCTTGTTGCATAGGCTAAATGCAACCGTTTCAATCCACGAAAGTGATTTAGGATAGTTTAATTTTGAGCTTTTATCGCTTCTCTTGCTAAGAGACTAGCAAGAAGCTGGTTGGGGGTTATGATGAGTGCTCAAAAAGCACTAAAATAACCATGATTTTATGTACATTAATTGATTAAAAATATATATATTTATATGTTTTATCATATATTTATATAAATTTGTCTTTTTCGGAATCACGGGTATTTTTATTGTTTTTCAGGTATTTTGGCTTAAAAACGCAATTTAAAGACTCAAAGAGGAATACTTGAAGCAATACATCACAAATATATCAATAAATAAGTGGGAAAAGGTCAACAAACATGGAAAAATCGGACGAAATGGGTCGAAAAGGTCAAAAATGTCAAAAAGAAGGAAATCACGCGCCGCAGCCCAGCCGCGCGCGCTGGCCTGCCCAGCTGCGCGCAGCTCAGCGCGCGGGCACTGTTCACGCGTGCCGAGCTGCGCACAGCGACAGCCTCAGCGCGCGCGCACAGCGCCTAACAGCAGCCCCTCCACGCGCCCAACGCGTTTTCGCCCCATTTTTCACGTGCAGCTGCCCTGTGACATCATGCTGACGTCATTAATGACATCAGCAATTCCAATACGCGTTTTTACATTTTTTAATATTTTTTCAACATTGTTTTACTCATTTTTTCTCTCCATCCTCACCTATAAATACCCCCTTCCCTTCACTTCAAAACACACCTTCAAAACTCACTTCTCTCTTCTTTCTTTCTCTCATTTCTTAGTTTTTGAGTTTTCTTAGTTTCTAAGCTTTTCTTAGTTTTTCTCTTAGTTTTTAGTTCAATTCTCTTAGGTTTAGAGTTCTTCTCTTTTTGAGAGGAACTTGTAATGTTTTTGTAATAATTTAGAATTTTTTGATTCAATATATGGAAGTGCAAATTCCGCTTGGAGGTTTTCCAGCTACGGGAATAGCGTCGAAGTTCTGTAAGGATTTTATTTTCTTTACAGTTATTTTTATGCTTTATTCTTACATGTTATATTCAACTTGTCTGTGGTTAAATTTAACTATGCTGGCTGTTTAGTAAATATGATGTAATAATGACGTTGTTATGCTTGCGAAATATTAAATAGGTAAAAATCTTTAAAATGAATTGATTTTGTTTTTATTCAAGATTTTATATTAAGAATGTTAGAGAGAAATATATTATTTTTCCTTACAAACTTAAACCTGAATATTAGATTTTAAGGTTTAGTTATCCGGTCTAATTTAGAGTAGTGCTCTTTTATTTGTTGGTACAATCGCCCGGTAGTTAGAGTGAAACTCTATTTCAAAAGTTTTTATAAGAATTATTATGTGAAAATGTATTGACAACATGTTTTCAATAGTGGTTTTAAAACTTGAAAGTTAGTACTCGGATAATTAAATTCTTAAGTTTAATTTGGACACCTTGAATAAAGTTTAAACTGTCTAACCCCACCAAAGGTGTCATTTAAATGGTTCATTTTCAATCTCTTAGAAAAAGGAATTAATTTAATTAACCAAATTAGTTATCAACCCCACCCATAGGTGTTAATTGATTTGTTTAGTTAACAAAGAATATCTAACCCCACCAAAGGTGGTATTTATATAAAAAAGAGAGAGTCAATAAAATATCAATTTATATCTTTAATAACCTAGTTAATATGAGCAAGCATAATTAATTTAGTTATTATATCCATAAATACTCCACTAATATAAATGATAAAATTTACATGAATATTTATTGAATCCGTATATATGTTTATTTTTAGATAATTATTTATTGAATTTGTATCTATGATTATTTTTATGTTATTAGATTATATTTAATTAATCTGTATATATGTTTATTTTATGTCATTAGATTAGGAACACAAAAACCAAACTATCGTGACAGGATGTTTAGGATTTAATTTCGTTTTTAAAAGTTTGAATAATAAGTTAAAAACCACATACATTCCTTCCTTAGATCGACCTTTTGAGTATACTTATCATTTTCCTCGAAATGATTCGTGCACTTGCGAGAGTTTTATAAATATTAAAACCAAAGTATTGGCAAGAATCGGCGATGCCGGTTTTCGCTCATCAACCCCACCCATAGGTGTTAATTGATTTGTTTAGTTAACAAAGAATATCTAACCCCACCAAAGGTGGTATTCATACAAAAAAGGGAGAATCAATAAATATCAATTCATATCTTTAATAACCTAGATAATATGAGCAAGCATAATTAACTTAGTTATTATATCCATAAATACTCCGCCATTATAAATGATAAAATTTGCATAAATGTTTATTGAATCTATGTTTATTTTTATGTAAGTAGATTAAAAACACAAAACCCCAAAATATCGTGACAGGATGTTTAGGATTTAATTTCGTTTTTAAAAGTTTGAATAATAAATTAAAAACCACACACATTCCTTCCTTAGATCGACCTTGGGAGTATACTTATCATTTTCTACGAAATGATTCGTGCACTTGCGAGAGTTTTATAAATATTAAAACCAAAGTATTGGCAAGAATCGGCGATGTCGGTTTTCGCTCATCACTACAAAAACAAATAGACATATATGGGGTTACTTAAACCAAGATCAAACAGAAAAAACACAAAATTAACCACTCACCAAAATCCAAAAAATTGTACAATCTCTACATGGGTTGACTCTCTAAAATATACATATATTAAAAAAAAATGCATAGAGAGATAAAAAAATAGTATCATCTACATACTATGACCCACATTGCCAACAAAGTTGTGAGTAAAGGTAAATACAAAAGAAAGATATAGGAAGTAATTCCCTAAAAAGTCATTGCAATTTCTTCATTTGTAAAAAAAACATATATCTTGAAATTCTTTCTTAATGAGTTTGATTTATGCATGAAAATAATTTTTATATATGATATCTTTATAATTTATACATTCGATTCCTTTCATGAGATCAATGTTAAAATAACACTTTGAGCCTTTATTATTTATACATATGCGAAAATATTAGTTCATTTCTATACATCAACTCTTTCGCATATAAATTAGTATGAGTGTTTGAACCCATAGGATTCAGTGCTTTGAGAGTATTGACTTGTGAGGAATAGAGTCGAAGCGAATTCTGATTCATGACACTGAAATTGGGTAAAATTAAATTGACACATTTTTTAAATGAAATATGAAAATGATTTTCGACTAATTATTATAATAAAATCATGATTGTTTAAGAGATTAAAATAACTTATGCTTGAGATTTTAATTATGATCTTAAAGGAGATTAAAAAGTTTGAGATATTTTTGTGATATGTTGTTTTCTTTTATTCTTAAATTAATTTTTGATTGTATTGTAATTGTAGTTTTTGATTTGATTGTTTTTATAGTTTCTTTTGATTTTTACAATTACTTCAATGTTTGTGGGTATCATTACTGAAAACCCTCACGAGACTCAAACTCGTCCACTAGGGCAACCTAGGGGTTTAAAGGCTTGTTGCATAGGCTAAATGCAACCGTTTCAATCCACGAAAGTGATTTAGGATAGTTTAATTTTTAGTTTTTATCGCTTCTCTTGCTAAGGGACTAGCAAGAAGCTGGTTGGGGGTTGTGATGAGTGCTCAAAAAGCACTAAAATAACCATGATTTTATGTACATTAATTGATTAAAAATATATATATTTATATGTTTTATCATATATTTATATAAATTTGTCTTTTTCGGAATCACGGGTATTCTTATTGTTTTTCAGGTATTTTGGCTTAAAAACGCAATTTAAAGACTAAAAGAGAAATACTTGAAGCAATACATCACAAATATATTAATAAATAAGTGGGAAAAGGTCAACAAACATGGAAAAATTGGACAAAATGGGTCGAAAAGGTCAAAAATGTCAAAAAGACGGAAATCGCGCTCCGATGCCCAGCCGCGCGCGCAGCCCAGCGCCCTAGTCCGCGCAACCCAGCGCGCGAGCACTGTTCACGCCCGCCGAGCTGCGCGCAGCGACAACCCCCCCACACGCCCAACGCGTTTTCGCCCCATTTTTCACGTGAAGCCGCCCCCGTGACGTCATGTTGACGTCATTAATGACATCAGCAATTCCAATACGCGTTTTTACATTTTTTAATATTTTTTTAACATTTTTTTACTCATTTTTTCTCTCCATCCTCACCTATAAATACCCCCCTTCCCTTCACTTCAAAACACACTTCTCTCTTCTTTCTTTCTCTCATTTCTTAGTTTTTAAGTTTTTCTTAGTTTCTTTCTTAATTTCTAAGCTTTTCTTAGTTTTTCTCTTAGTTTTTAGTTCAATTCTCTTAGTTTTAGAGTTCTTCTCTTTTTGAGAGGAACTTGTAATGTTTTGGTAATAGTTTAGATTTTTGATTCAATAAATGGAAGTGCAAATTCCGCTTGGAGGTTTTCCAGCTACTGGAATAGCGTCGAAGTTCTGTAAGGATTTTATTTTCTTTACAATTATTTTTATGCTTTATTCTTACATGTTATATTTAATTTTTCTGTCGTTAAATTTAACTATGCTGGCTGTTTAGTAAAAATGATGTAATAATGACGTTGTTATGCTTGCGAAATATTAAATAGGTAAAAATCTTTAAAATGAATTGATTTTTTTTATTCAAGATTTTATATTAAGAATGTTAGAGAGAAATATATTATTTTTCATTACAAACTTAAACCTGAAAATTAGATTTTAAGGTTTAGTTATCCGGTCTAATTTAGAGTAGTGCTCTTTTATTTGTTGGTACAATCGCCCGGTAGTTAGAGTGAAACTCTATTTCAAAAGTTTTTATAAGAATTATTATGTGAAAATATATTGACAACATGTTTTCAATAGTGGTTTTAAAACTTGAAAGTTAGTACTCGGATAATTAAATTCTTATGTTTAATTTGGACACCTTGAATAATGTTTAAATTGTCTAACCCCACCAAAGGTGGCATTTAAATGGTTCATTTTCAATCTCTTAGAAAAAGAAATTAATTTAATTAAGCATATTAGTTATCAACCCCACCCATAGGTGTTAATTGATTTGTTTAGTTAACAAAGAATATCTAACCCCACCAAAGGTGGTATTTATATAAAAAAGAGAGAATCAATAAAATATCAATTTATATCTTTAATAACCTAGATAATATGAGCAAGCATAATTAATTTAGTTATTATATCCATAAATACTCAACTAATATAAATGATAAAATTTGCATAAATATTTATTGAATCTGTATTTGTATTTATTTTTAGATAATTAGTTATTGAATTTGTATCTATGTTTATTTTTATGTTATTAGATTATATTTAATTAATCTGTATATATGTTTATTTTTATGTTATTAGATTAGGAACACACAAAAACCAAACTATCGTGACAGGATGTTTAGGATTTAATTGCGTTTTTAAAAAGTTTGAATAATAAATTAAAAACCACGTACATTCCTTCCTTAGATCGACCTTGGGAGTATACTTATCATTTTCTACGAAATGATTCGTGCACTTGCGAGAGTTTTATAAATATTAAAACCAAAGTATTGGCAAGAATTGGCGATGCCGGTTTTCACTCATCAAGTTTTTGGCGCCGTTGCCGGGGATTTGGTCATCAAGTTTTTGGCACCGTTGCCGGGGATTTGGTCATCAAGTTTTTGGCGCCGTTGCCGGGGATTTGGTCATCAGTCAATCATTGGAAATTTAACTTCCGGCATCCAATTACAAGAGGCTGCAAGGAATTATGAATTGAAAAAGATTCATTATTCTTTGTTGCCTTCCTTTTACGGTATCCCTAATGAAGACCCTTTGCATTTCATTCGAGAATTCTATGCTATTGTCCAAACCTTTCCATTACATGCAATTAATGAAGATCAACTTAGGATGAGGTGTTTTCCTTACACCCTCAAAGATTAAGCTTGGTCATGGTTCATTACTCTACAGTCAGGTTCTCTTAAAACTTGGGAGGCAGTCTATGAAATTTTTATGGGTAGGTTCTATTCCCATCAAAAGACTGTTGATCTAAGAACAAAGATAGCAACATTTTCTCAAATGTATGAAGAGCCCTTTCATGAAGCTTGGGAACGATTCAAACTCCTTTTCATTCAATGTCAAAATCATAGCTTTCCATTACAGCTACACAACCAATTCTTTTATGATGGATTGACACTACAGAGTCAATACATGGTTGATAATGCTGCTGGAAGTGCTGTAGGAGAAAAGACCGCAGAGGAAACCTACAATCTTTATGAGCTATTGGGTTCTAATTCCCAACAAAGAGGTGGTAGAAGGAAAGCAAGGGTCAATGAAGTTGGCTCTGATAATGAGATAACCTTGCAACTTGCTGAATTGACTAAACAAGTGCAATTTCTCACTACCCACCAAATTTCAAATCAAGAGGTATGTGAAGTGTGTTGTTCCATTGGGCATGGTACTCATAATTGTTCAAATACTTGTGATTCTAGTGTCGATGCCATAGAGGAGGTCCAATCTTTTCAAAGGTATCATCCAAACACGTATAATCACCCAGCCTACACCCAATATCCAACACTAAGGTCGATTAATAACCACCCTTACCTACCAAGCCAATCTTTTAAGCCAACCTTAGAAGATAGCTTGAATGCTTTTATTCAAGTTAGTCATGACAACCAATTGATGACTAATCAAAGGTTGAACACCATGGAGGCTTCGGTTAAAAGAATTGAATCTAAAGAAGAAACAAGTGTTAAACTTAACAAGCCTTCTGAAAAACTCATTGGGGGGTCATCGGACACCCCCAAAATTCAAAAGACAACAGAACCACACCAGATGCAAGTACCTTTTCCCCACCGGTTAAAAGAATCCAAACAAGATAAGCAATTCAATGATCTTTTTAATATGTTCTCTAAAGTAAATATCAATTTACCATTATTAGAAGTGATCATGAATGTGCCCTCATATGCCAAGTTTTTCAAAGAGTTGAACACTAAGAAAAGGAGGTATGAACTGAATGAACGAGTAGTAGTATCAGAAATTTCTAGCGCTGTACTTCAGCACAAACTACCCTCTAAGTTGAAAGACCCTGGAAGTTTTATTATAAACATAACTATGGGGGATAGGAAGGTTGCTAAAGCAATGCTTGATTTAGGTGCTAGTATAAATTTGATGCCCTACTCTATATTCTTAAAGCTCAATCTAAGGGATTTAAAACCCACAACTATGTCCCTTCAACTTGCAGATAGATCTCTTAAATATCCAGAGGGAATAGTTGAGGATGTTTTGGTACAGGTAGACAAACTGATAATACCTGTTGACTTTGTGGTTCTGGATATGCAAGAAAATCCAGCATTGGACAGAGAGCACACAATATTGCTTGGTAGACCATTTATGGTAACTACTAAAACTATTATTGATGTCCAAGATGGAAATTTGACAATGACAGTCTTAGGAGAGACTGTTCATTTTAAAGTTTTTGATTCTTCACCTTTTCCTTCTATTTCTGCCATCAATGAAATATTCGATGTTGATCCTTTGGATAATCTTGTCCAAAGCACCTTTTTCCAAACCAGAATAGAAGACAAGCTTGAAACCGTTCTTACACTTGAAGAGGTTGAAGAAGATTTAGATGAAGAAATTAAGGGGTACCTTGAACAACTAGACAATAATGAAGTAATGACAAAATCTAGTACACTTTTAAATCTACCCAGTTCTTCATCTATTAAAGAGGCCAATCCACCTGAACTTGAACTCAAAGACTTACCTGAGCACTTAAAATATGTGTTTTTGGGAGATGGAGAAACTTATCCAGTGATAATTTCTTCAACCTTGACCAAACCACAAGAAAAGGAACTCATCAAAGTGCTTAAACAGTTTAAGAAATCTATAGGTTGGAGTATAGGGGATATAAGAGGCATTAGTCCAACAATGTGTATGCACAAGATCAACTTGGAGGATGGTGCTAAACCTGTACGAGAGGCCCAAAGAAGACTAAACCCAAACATGCAAGAGGTAGTTAAAAAAGAAATTCTCAAATTATTAGAAGAAGGGATTATCTATCCTATTGCGGATAGTAAGTGGGTTAGTCTAGTGCATGTGGTACCAAAGAAATCTGGGATAACAGTTGTTAAAAATGACAAAAGTGAATTAGTGCCCACTAGAATAATCACTGGATGGAGAATGTGTATAGATTTTAGGAAACTAAATTTATATACGAAAAAGGATCACTTTCCTCTTCCATTCATTGATCAAATGTTGGAAAGATTAGCTGGGCACGAATTTTACTGTTTTTTGGATGGATTGTCTGGATATTATCAAGTACCCATAGCACCAGAAGATCAGGAAAAGACCACATTTACATGTCCTTTTGGGACATTTGCTTTTCGCAGAATGCCATTTGGGTTATGCAATGCCCCTGCCACTTTCCAGAGATGCATGATATCTATTTTCTCGGACATGGTGGAAAAATTCATTGAGATTTTCATGGACGATTTCTCTGTCTTTGGGAACTCATTTGATGATTGCTTACATAAATTGACTTTGGTTTTAGAAAGATGCATTGAATGCAATCTCACCCTTAGTTAGGAGAAAAGTCATTTTATGGTTCAACAAGGGATAATGTTAGGACATATAATTTCAAACAAGGGTATTGAAGTTGATAAGAAAAAAGTTGCATTGATATCCAAACTACCTCCTCCTACATCTGTGAAGGGGATAAGAAGCTTCTTAGGACATGCAGGATTTTACAGACGATTTATTAAAGATTTCTCTAAAATAAGTCGTCCCTTATGTAACTTACTATCCAAAGATGCTTATTTTGATTTCAACAATGACTGCCTTATTTCCTTTAATACCTTGAAAGATAAACTAACATCTACCCCTGTTATTATGGCACCAAACTGGTCTTTACCTTTTGAAATAATGTGTGACGCTTCTGATTATGCAATAGGAGCAGTCCTGGGACAAAGAGTGGATAAGCGTTTGCATGCCATCTACTATGCTAGCAAAACACTCAATGATGCCCAAATGAATTATACCACCACTAAAAAGGAATTCTTGGCTATAGTATTCTCTCTAGACAAATTTCGGTCTTATTTAGTAGGATCTAAAGTAATTGTGCATTCTGATCATACTACTTTAAGATACCTATTAAGTAAACCAAATGCCAAGCCAAGATTAATCAGGTGGGTCTTACTCTTACAAGAATTTGACCTAGAAATCAAGGATAAGAAAGGCAGTGAAAACTTAGTAACTGACCATTTGTCTAGGTTGATTTCTGACTTCAATTCTCTTAAAGATGAGAGTAATGAAGATATAGTTGAAACCTTTCCTGATGAACAGTTATTTTTCATAGGTCCAAACCCATGGTATGCTGATATTGTAAACTATCTTGCCACTGGTGTTTTGCGACCTAACACTTCATATCAGGACAAGAAAAGGTTTTTTAAAACTATTAAGGACTATTTCTGGGATGACCCTTATTTATACAAGATTGGTCAAGATCAAGTCATCCGGAGATGTGTACCTGAAGAAGAACATAAGAGCATTCTAACTTTTTGTCATGAACTTCATTGTGGGGGTCATTTTGGAGGTGAAAAGACAGCCCGTAAGATATTACAGTCTGGATTCTTTTGGCCCACTCTTTTTAAAGATGCTCATATGTTTTGTGCACAATGTGATAGATGTCAAAGAACAGGAAACATAAGCATAAGAGATGAAATGCCTTTGACATCTAATTTAGTTCTTGAACTCTTTGATGTATGAGGGATTGACTTTATGAGTCCTTTTCCCCCATCTAATGGTTTTCAATACATTTTGGTTGCTGTGGATTATGTGTCCAAGTGGGTAGAAGCTATCCCCACCAAAACCAATGATGCTAATGTTGTTGTGAAATTCTTGAAAGATTTAATATTCAGTAGGTTCGGAACGCCTAGAGCTATAATAAGTGATGGAGGTAGCCATTTTTGTAACAAACTCTTTGATGGAGTACTAAACAAGTACAACATCACACATAAATTAGCTACTCCATATCATCCTCAAACTTCCGGTTTAGTGGAAGTAAGTAATAGGCAAATTAAGGGAATATTGGAACGCACTGTGCGTCCTTCAAGGAAGGATTGGGCATTTAAGTTAAATGATGCCTTATGGGCATACCACATCGCTTACAAAACACCTATTGGGATGAGCCCTTACCGGTTAATCTTTGGGAAAGCGTGCCACCTTCCAGTTGAACTTGAACACAAGGCTTATTGGGCAATTAAAGAGTTAAACATGGATTTAGATAAAGTAGGTGAAAAACGAGTACTCTAGCTTCATGAGTTGGAAGAAATTAGGAATGAAGCCTATGAGAATGCCAAATTATACAAGGAGCGTACTAAGCGCTATCATGACAAGAGGCTAGTTCCTAAGACTCTTCACCCTAGAATGAAAGTTCTTTTATTTAACTCTCCTTTGAGATTGTTTCCAGGAAAGCTGAGATCAAGATGGGATGGACCATTCAGAATAGTTCAGGTATTTGAATATGGAGTAGTGGAACTATTGGACTCCAAGACACAAAAAACGTTCAACGTCAATGACCATCGTGTGAAGCCTTATTTAGAAGAACCAAACAACATTGCTGAAATGGATTGCATTTGGCTGAGTAACCCTTAGCACCAAAAAGATACGTCTAGCTAAGACGTTAAACTAAGCGCTGGATCAGAGGCAACCCATCATTTTAGGTAAAAAAAAAAATTTGTTATTTATTGTTATTTACTTAATTTTATTGTTTATTTTAGTTTACTTATATGTGAATAATTTTTAAAAATTGTTAAAACTAAAAATATTTGTTAAGATGTTAGAAGTTCACAGCGATCTGTCTGTACACACTTTAATGATGAATATGATGGATGCACCTGCATTTCTTCTTTACTACTTACACATTCTCAAGAAATAGGTAATATTTCTCCTCTTTTCTCTTTATCTTTAATTTGCAGTTGTTACATTGAGGACAATGTAAGTTCTAGGTTGGGGGTGGTGAAAAGTTACAATGCTTAATAAAAAATTTTAAAAAAAATTAAATTAAAAATTCTCACAAAAATTTATCATTTCTTTAAGTCAAATTTAAGTAAATAGTTAAGTCTTTGGTACTGTTAGATTAATTTTTGAAAACATATCATGAAATATTTTGTAATTATTTTTGATAATTAGTTAGTTTTTGTCATAACTAGTATTTCTTGATAAAATGTGGAAATTATATTAAACCCAAAATCGGTGTTTACGAATTTTTTTTGGTGGAGACTACCCTTGTGAGATATAATTTGAGCCTAATTTCTTTTATTCAGAGTGAAATATATATTTTTTCTACTCCAAACACATTTCTTATTTATTCAAATTTTTAGATGATCTCTATAGGTATTAGCATTGAATGTATGAATTTTTTCTCATCATAATAGAGTATCATATATATTTTTTTTATTTTTGTTTAGATTAAACGATTTGAGTAGAAATTGATAGTATATGCTTATATCTTATTCATGCATGACTGCTACAAAAACAAAAAGACATATCTGGGGTTACCTAAACCAATATCAAACAGAAAAGCCACAAAATTAACCACTCACCAAAATCCAAAAAAATGTACAATCTGTACATGGGTTGACTCTCTAAAATATACATATATTGAAAAAACAATATATAGAGAGATAAAAAAATATAGTATCATCTACATACTATGACCCACATTTCCAACAAAGTTGTGAGTAAAGGCTAAATACAAAAGAAAGATATAGGAAGTAATTCCCTAAAAAGTCATTGAAATTTCTTCATTTGTAAAAAAAACATATATCTTGAAATTCTTTCTTAATGAGTTTGATTTATGCATGAAAATAATTTTTATATATGATATCTTTATAATTTATACATTCGATTCCTTTCATGAGATCAATGTTAAAATAACACTTTGAGCCTTTATTCTTTATACATATGCGAACATATTAGTTCATTTCTATACATCAACTCTTTCGCATATAAATTAGTATGAGTGTTTGAACCCATAGGATTTAGTGCTTTGAGAGTATTGACTTGTGAGGAATAGAGTCGAAGGGAATTCTGATTCATGACACTGAAATTGGGTAAAATTAAATTGATACATTTTTGAAATGAAATATGAAAATGATTTTCGACTAATTATTATAATAAAATCATGATTGTTTAAAGAGATTAAAATAACTTATTCTTGAGATTTTAATTATGATCTTAAAGGAGATTAAAAAGAATGAGATATTTTTGTGATATGTTGTTTTCTTTTATTCTTAAATTAATTTTTGATTGTGTTGTAATTGTAGTTTTTGATTTGATTGTTTTTATAGTTTCTTTTGATTTTTACAGTTAGTTCAATATTTGTGGGTATCATTACTGAAAACCCTCACGAGACTCAAACTCGTCCACTAGGGCAACCTAGGGGTTTAAAGGCTTGTTGCATAGGCTAAATGCAACCGTTTCAATCCACGAAAGTGATTTAGGATAGTTTAATTTTTACCTTTTATCGCTTCTCTTGCTAAGGGACTAGCAAGAAGCTGGTTGGGGGTTGTGATGAGTGCTCAAAAAGCACTAAAATAATCATGATTTTATGTAAATTAATTGATTAAAAATATATATATTTATATGTTTTATCATATATTTATATAAATTTGTCTTTTTCGGAATCACGGGTATTTTTATTGTTTTTGAGGTATTTTGGCTTAAAAACGCAATTTAAAGACTCAAAGAGGAATACTTGAAGCAATACATCACAAATATATTAATAAATAAGTGGGAAAAGGTCAACAAACATGGAAAAATTAGACAAAATGGGTCAAAAATGTCAAAAAGGCGGAAATCGCTCCCCGCTGCCCAGCCGCGCGTGCAGTCCAGCGCCCCAGCCCGCGGGCACTATTCACACGCGCCGAGCTGCGCGCAGCGCCCAGCAGCTCCCCTCCGCGCGCACCAACGCCTTTTTGCCCCATTTTTCACGTGGAGCCGCCCCCATGACGTCATGCTAACGTCATTAATGACCTCAGCATTTCCATTACGCGTTTTTACATTTTTTAACATTGTTTTACTCATATTTTCTCTCCATCCTCACCTATAAATACCCCCTTTCCCTTCACTTCAAAACACACTTCTCTCTTCTTTCTTTCTCTCATTTCTTAGTTTTTGAGTTTTTCTTAGTTTCTAAGTTTTTCTTAGTTTTTAGTTCAATTCTCTTAGTTTTAGTGTTCTTCTCTTTTGGAGAGGAACTTGTAATGTTTTTGTAATAATTTAGCTTTTTGATTCAATAAATGGAAGTGCAAATTCCGCTTGGAGGTTTTCTAGCAACGGGAATAGCGTCGAAGTTCTGTAAGGATTTTATTTTCTTTACAATTATTTTTATGCTTTATTCTTACATGTTATATTTAATTTGTCTGTGATTAAATTTAACTCTGCTGGCTGTTTATAAACATGATATAATAATAACGTTGTTATGCTTGCGAAATATTAAATAGGTGAAAATTTCTAAAATGAATTGATTTTGTTTTTTATTCAAGATTTTTATATTAAGAATGTTAGAGAGAAATATATTATTTTTCATTACAAACTTAAAACTGAAAATTAGATTTTAAGGTTTAGTTATCCGGTCTAATTTAGAGTAGTGCTCTTTTATTTGTTGGTACAATCGCCCGGTAGTTAGATTGAAACTCTATTTCAAAAGTTTTTATAAGAATTATTATGTGAAAATGTATTGACAACATGTTTTCAATAGTGGTTTTAAAACTTGAAAGTTAGTACTCGGATAATTAAATTCTTATGTTTAATTTGGACACCTTGAATAATGTTTAAACTGTCTAACACCACCAAAGGTGGCATTTAAATGGTTCATTTTCAATCTCTTAGAAAAAGGAAATAATTTAATTATCCAAATTAGTTATCAACCCCACCCATAGGTGTTAATTGATTTGTTTAGTTAACAAAGAATATCTAACCCCACTAAAGGTGGTATTTATATAAAAAAGAGAGAATCAATAAAATATCAATTTATATCTTTAATAACCTAGATAATATGAGCAAGCATAATTAATTTAGTTACATTATCCATAAATACTCCACTAATATAAATGATAAAATTTGCATAAATATTTATTGAATCTGTATTTATATTTATTTTTAGATAAATATTTATTGAATTTGTATCTATGTTTACTTTTATGTTATTAGATTATATTTAATTAATCTGTATATATGTTTATTTTTATGTTATTAGATTAGGAACACAAAAAAAACCAAACTATCGTGACAGGATGTTTAGGATTTAATTTCGTTTTTAAAAGTTTGAATAATAAATTAAAAACCACATACATTCCTTCCTTAGATCGACCTTGGGAGTATACTTATCATTTTCTTCGAAATGATTCGTGCACTTGCGAGAGTTTTATAAATATTAAAACCAAAGTATTGGCAAGAATCGGCGATGCCGGTTTTCGCTCATCAACAACTTCTGAAAACATATTGTCAATATATTTTCAGATAATAATTCTTATAAAAAATTTTAAAATAGAGCTTTATTCTACCTATCGGGCAATTGTACCAACAAATAAAGGAGCACTACTCTAAATCAGACCGGATAACTAAACCTTAAAATCTAATTTTCAGATTTAAGTTTGTAATGAAAAATAATATATTTCTCTCTAACATTCTTAATATAAAATCTTGAATAAAAATAAAATCAATTAATTTTAGAAATTTTCACCTATTTAATATTTTGCAAGCATAACAACGTTATTATTACATCATGTTTATAAACAGCCAGGAGAGTTAAATTTAATCACAGACAAATTAAATATAACATGTAAGAATAAAGCATAAAAAATAACTGTAAAGAAAATAAAATCCTTACAGAACTTCGACGCTATTCCCGTTGCTGGAAAACCTCCAAGCGGAATTTGCACTCCCATTTATTGAATCAAAAAGCTAAAAAATTACAAAAACATAACTAGTTCTTCCCAAAAAGGAAAGAACTCTAAAACTAAGAGAATTTAACTAAAAACTAAGAAAGAAACTAAAAAAAACTAAAAATTTAAGAAAAGAGAGAAAGAAAGAGAGAAAAGAATGTGTTTTGAGTTGTGTTTAGAAGTGAAGAGAAGGGGGGGTATTTACAGGTGAGGATGGAGAGAAAAAGTGAGTGAAAAAAATGTTAAAAAATTGTAAAAATGCGTAGTACAATTGCTGAGGTTATTGATGATGTCAGCATGACATCATGGGGGCGGCTGCACGCAAGAATGGGGCGAAATGGGCAACGGCGCACGCGCGGAAGGAGGAGCAACTCGCGCGGGCGCGCGCAGAACTGGGACTGGGCACGCGAGGCTTGGCGTGGACGTGGGGCGTTGGCGCGTGCAGGTCTGGGCACTGGTGCGCGCGGGGTTCAGCGCGGCTGGGCAGGGCGGAGGCACGATTTTCTCCTTTTTGACCCATTTTGTCCAATTTTTCCATATTTTTTTACCTTTCCCCATTTATTTATTAATATATTTGTGATGTATTGCTTACAGTATTTCTCTTTGAGTCTTTAAGTTACGTTTTTAAGCGAAAATACCTGAAAAATAATAAAAATACCTGTGATTCCAAAAAATTCAAATTTATATAAATATATGATAAAACATATAAATATATATATTTTTAATCAATTAATGTGTATAAAATCATGGTAATTTTAGTACTTTTTAAGCACTTATCATTTTTTTGCTATCTTAGAAGGATACATTGATGCTGATTGGAACACCCTTTCAAAAGACTCTAAAGCAACCATCGACTAAATATTTAACATAGTTGTGGAGTTATTTTCTAGAAATCTAAGGAATAGATTATTTTGGCTCAATCTACAATGGAGTCTAAGATGATAATACCAACTACTACTAATGAGGACTCAAGTTGGTTAGAAGTCTATTAGTTGAGATCCCTTTATAGGAAAGACTGATTCCAACTATCTTGATCCATGACGATAGTACTACAGATATTATAAAGATTTAGAACCTTTATTACAATGATAAGAGATGACATATACATCGTAATTACAGTACTATTATAGAAATTCTCCCTACAAGAGTTGAAAGAGTGGATCATGTATGTACTGATAATAACTTTGCTAATCCTTTGAATAAAATCCTAGCTAGAGAAAAAGTTTTCAAAACTTCGAAAGGAATGGGACAACCTTTAGAGTGATGAGTTACTCATGATGAAAACTCAAATTATAGACTAGAGATCCCAAAAATAAGTTCAATGGGTAATAACAAATCATGAAGTGATATGAAATGAATCATGCTATTTTAAGTTATATTTCATATTATTATAAACATAAAATCCTGAAGCAAAAGAAAGATGAGTTAAGTATTAAGTCTTAATAAGTTCTATATTTTATGTGGAATGGAGTCGAATACATAGCTACAAGAGTACTCTTGATAGACTCACCCATATGAATGTGGAAGTGTGCACGTTTCCTATGAAATGTTTATGCAAAATTAACTAGAGTATTCACTATACCGAGATAGACATGCATGGTTATAAAGCATGGACTTTATGAACTAAACCTTGGAAAGATTGTATGTGCAATGTTGTTAGAAAGAGTGCTCAAAACTATAAGTTACTCTAGTATATTCTGGAGCATCCTCACTATGCAAAAGTTCAAGTCGATAGACACCTTTTGTTTATGCATAATCTTATATTTTAATTTGTTACTCGATGAAAACTATTTTTAAAAAAATTCAAGTAGAGCATTGTTGAAAATAAGTGTGAATTTAAAAAAAATAGGGAGAAAAAAAGTGCTTATAAGGTTCTAAATAAATTTCCTTTAATTATATTAGTTATACACTATTATCTGTAACAATTTTTTGTAATATTGCAGTTTTTCTAGCCTTAAAAAAATATTTAAAATGGTGCTTGTATTATACTACTCATATTATTAATTTTTCATTAAAACACTAATAATAGTAAGCAAAATTTTTAAAGCACCATTAAATGTGTTGTGTCCTTTTGAAAGCATTTAAAATGAATATAAACAAGAAATAATTTCAAATTTAACCTAAAAGTCCTAATAAGTTTTCTGAAAAAAATGGAAAAATTCTTTTAATTCTTATCCATGCATTTTAGCTTTTATTAGTATCAAGTAAGGTAGATGAACAGTGTAAGGTAGCATTTAAATGTGCCAAATGAGTTGAATTGGTCCAACATGCATAGATTCAACTCATCTTAAGTGAACTATATCTCAACTTCTCTCATCTAAATTTTATGTAAGTCAAGCTCCACTCAACTTTGCTCAAATCAGTTTTAAATAAATTAAACTTAGTAACTAACATATTTACCCTTTTAAATAATAAAACAAAAGATAAAATATATTTATAATTTTGTTTAAAAACAAAAATGTTAGAAAAAATTATTATTTTTCGATTACATTTTCGTAAAAAAAATTGTAACTTTTAATTGTAATTTTTCATAATAATATTATTATAATAGTGAAAATTATATGATTAACAAAAATATTTTATTAAATGAACTCCCCTTTAGCTAGGTGAGCTAGCTTATTTAAGCTCATGAGTTAGGTGAATTGGGTCTTTTGAACTCAACTCATTGTATCCACATTAAATGAGTTGTGCATAGCTGCTAATTTGATGCCATTAATATCAAGCAAGCTTGTTTGAATCTATTTATCTCTATATAGAAATTATTCATTGAAATTAGAATACATGATTATATGTTAATAATTGGTATAAAATATACTTTAAAATAATATTGAATAGCACATCTATTTTTATGTTTTATGCATTACTATTAATTAGAAGGTCTACATATCTATCAAATTATGTTGATGTTACAAAAGATAAAGAACAACTTGATGAAAACATATAATTTATAAAGAAAAAAGAGAACCAAATCTTTAAGATATTTGATGCACAACAATAATAAATATAATAGAAATCATAAGAAAAGTATGTCAACTATACAAGACAAACTAGTCATAGAGTACGATGAAGACTCAGAAAACTAACACTCAAGAAAAAAAAATCTTTAATTTTCAACACCATGGCTTGAAGTTGCAACCATTTGTAGATATCTATCTCAATCATTGTTGATATGTTACAAGAGAAAGCAAGGTTTGGTCCTTTTTTGTATAAATATCATAAGAGATATCCTATCAAAGTTTGTAATTTGTAATACAGAATGACCAAGAAATCTGAAGTAAACTTTAGTACATTTAAGTCATGTTTAGTTTGAACAATGAAAATATAATTAGAATAAAAATAATATTATGAATTGAATTAAATGAAAATAATAGATTATTACAATGTTAATTTGTTTTAATAATGGGATAAAAACAAATGATATAACTATTAGAATTTGTAGTAAAGTTAATCCCATCAAAAATTTAAGTTATTACAAGAGTAACAAACAATTATTTTATACCACCTCCATCTCTATGTTATATGCCATTATTATTAATTAGAAGGTCGACATATGTATCAAATTATGTTGATGTTGCAAGGAAGAAATAACAACTTTGTGAAAGCTTGTAATTTATAAAGAAAAAGGAAAACTACGTCTTTATGATATTTGTTAACAGAATGGGAACCACACGAAAAGTATGTCCATTGAGACAAACTAGTCATATAGAAAATGACCAAGACATAGAAATAACATTTTTAATCTTAAAAGTTTAATCAAATTGACTAAATCTTTGATAGTAAGTTTAAATTTACAAGAACTATGGAACTTTGAATCTCAAGAGGTTAACCTAGTGGTTAGAGACAATTATCCTCTTTATAATCTTTATTAAAAAAAATTAACAAAATAAATTTAAATCTTAAAATAATTAATATAACTTAATTAGAAATCAGTACATAAAAAAAATCTGGTATAAGACTGGGATTTCACCTACATGATTAAAGGGTGAATTCACAAGACAAATTTTCTCGTGTTTAATCTGAAATGCAAAATCCTTATGTGAACATCAAACTAGGTGGGTAAAACGCATCTTTCATTACAAATTGGGTAAAAGTTCAAACTGATTTTTAAATTATGTATTTATTCACGTGGCTTGAATTTTTAACTCTATTTTAAAAAATATATGTTTTTATGTTATATAAAAAAAACATATATGTGCATTTTTTAACATAAAAAATACATATATTTTTTATATTATACTAAAAATAATATATGTGTACAGAATGGAGGGAGGTTGAACATGAAATTTTATTTATGAAAATATTTATGATAATCAATTGATACATGACTATTTAATTACACAAATATAAAACAATCTTATTTTACATTGTCCTCTCATAATTCATCAGGACTAAGAAACCTTTAGATCAAACTCGAACTGTAAATAATTGGACTTAAACACATGATCTATCTGTTATATATGACTCGACTACCTATAGAAATAAAACTTTGAAGGAAGTCATTATCGGTGGCTGGTTCCAATTACCTATCAAAATCTCTATTTACTGCATATTGTTATACATGGACATGCATATTGTTCCCACAGTCCAAACCAACTTGTAACTCTATATTGAATTATTGATATTATCATATATAGATATATATTGAAAAACATTATTTATAATAAATTTGTTATAAAAATTAATTGATATAATATGGTATTATTTATAAGTATAATTAAACTTGCATAAATGTACATTCAAAGAAAAATTATCATGTTAACTCACTATGTATAATACTTATCCCATACTAGTTTTTGGACGAGTGTCTAGCTCAAATTTTGGTAAATATATAGTACTATTAATTATTGAGTAATAATAATAATTATTTTAAAACTATTTATTTAAAAAATATTAATTGAATAACTTCATATATTATTATGTTATCTTTAAATTATTTATTAAATAAAGTTATACAATTATTGTTAATATTGTAGTAAATCACTCATGGTTATATTATATTTGGATTCTATTTTTCATAAAATAGTTACTTTATATATTTATTTATCACTAAAGTAAGAAATTAATTAAATATTTATTTTGAGAATATTTATGTAAACTACTTTATAAAATATTTTAACATTAATTTCTCAATACTTAGTTATTAAATAAACTTATACAATTATTATAAATATTGTGATAAATCACTCATGTTTATATTGTATTTGAATTTTATTGCTTATAAAATAATTGCTATTATATATTTATTCATTGCTAAAGTAATAAATTAATTAACTATTTGTTTTAATAGTATTTATACAAATCACCTTATAAAAAATTGTAACATAAATTTTTTAATTATAATAAAAATAACTTAAAAATTTATATTTAAATACTTAATTTTTTATTTTATTTTATAAAATAAAATAATTTAAATAATAATAATTATCAATAAAAAATTTATTTTTTTCAAAAATATCCACAATCGATAAAGAGTAGAGTGAGAATAATTATTTTAAGATTGAAATTGTGGTTAACTAAAATAACCCAACATCTCATTTTTAATTTTTTCTAAAAGAGAATTTACAAATTTTAAATTTATTCACATATAATCAATTATTTTAAGAGTCTTTTACTTTTTTCTTTTAATTTTTCCTATTAATAGATAATTAATATATATAATCAACTATATTTTACACTAAATATAATTTAGAAAATAAATTAACTAAAAGTAATTTATAGTTATTATATGAAAAATATATTGATAGGTATAATAAACCTCATCAATTAAAATATAATATTATTTATAAAATTAAAAAATCACTTCTATATAAAATTATAAATTTATTTTTTTATAATAATTATAAGATTATAATAAAATAATGATAGATAGCACCCAATCTTAACTAAATCTATTTTGCTCATTTTTTTATTAGTTGCCAAAACATAAATATACATATTGTACATACATACTTTTTATTATTTTAATTTTTTTAGTTATAATTATAAATAGTAATATTTGTTATAAAATTATTAATTTAAAATTTAAGAGAAAGCAAGGTTTGGTCTTTTTTTGTATAAATATCATAAAATATGCCTCGTAAAAGTTTATCATTTGTAACGTTGAATGATCAAGAGTTCTAATGTAAACTTCACTGCATTTAATTCATGTTTACTTTTAACAATGAAAATATAATGAGAATAATAATAATAATATAAATTTAATTTAATAAAAATAATAATACTATTACAATGTTAATTTATTTGAATAGTGAAATTAAAATAAATGATATAATTATTAGAATTTGTAGTAAACTTAATCATGTCAAATTTAAGCTATTAAAAGAATAACAACCCCATCTCTATGTTATGTCATATTATAATTAATTAGAAGGCAATATGTATCAAATTAGGTTGATGTTGTAAGGGAGAAAGAAAAATTTCATGAATGCTTGTAATTTAGAAAGAAAAAGGAGAACCAAGTCTTTAAGATATTTATTTCACATTAATATTGGTTAATAGAATGAGAACCACATGAAAAGTATGCCCACTGAGACAAACTAGTCATATTGAAAATGACGAAGACATAGAACTAACATTTTAGAAAGAAAAAAAAAGATGAAATATTTAATAATTTTTAACAAATGTGGGAATGTAATTAATCATATTATTTATTTACACAAATAATTAATTTAGTACAATTATTTTTAAGTTGGGTCTAATTGATCTCATAACTTAAAAAAATCAAAAAAAATCTAAATTATAACTTTTTGTTTCTATTAAAATGTATTTTTTAAAAATATATATTGGTTCGATTTTTTCGATTTTGAAAAATAAAAATTCCTAACAGATTATATATTAATTTTTTAAATTTTAAGACTTACACCGAATCAAATAACCTATATAAAATAGTATATATTTGATTTAGTCTTAAATTATACTGTGTATCTTTTTTTCAAAAAATTTGATAGATCATAGTGCATACGAGTGAGATGAAAGATATATCACTTAAATGAGAAATTATACATCAATTATGAACAATTATTAATATAGTAATTTAGAATAATAAAATTAAAAATAAATACACTATTTTTTTAATTAAAAAAATAATTATATACTATTATTTTAAAATAACAATCAATAATATAAGTAATAAAAAGTATCATATTACTTATTCCAAAGTCAATCTTTAATTCTTTCACACTTAAACCTCGTTGCAATATGATTTCTTGAAATCTTCTAATACAGTTGGACCCAAACTATCAATTGTTTTTTGGCCATATTGAGTAGAAGTATTTTTATTTGTATATAATGGAAGCACACATATCAGTATGTTAATTTTGTATTTATTTTTAAATAAAATTTTGATATTAAATTATGTAAAATTCAAGAATATTAGTAGATTATGTAATTTATTTTTAGGTAAGTATACAATAGTAATACAATTTTAATAAAAATATATAGAGTTTTTCTTTTACGTAAAGGTGTCAAAGAGGTCTGGTCGAGTCGACAAGGCACGGTCTATTCCATTAATTAAAATATCATACTCACATATGGCACATTAGTTAACAAGCAGTATACTCTTGACGCGTAGCGCATTTAGTTTACTATTTTAAAAATTGCTATTATTTGGAGTCAAACTCTCATCTCACACTTATCAATATTAACTCTATCTACTAAGTTATACTTATATTTGATAGTATATATATATATATATATATCTTACTAATTTATGTATAATTTAACTTTGAACTAATGTGTCAACTTTGTTTGACGAGTTATGGGTAACAAACCACGAGCTGTGTCATATTGATTTTTTTTCGCATGTCAGGTCGTACAAACCTAACGAACTTAGTGCTTAACTGGCTAATGTCTTACCAACTCGTTTTGGGATGTCATATATGTCATTATTTGGAGGTCCACATTTAAAGTTGTGAGATCTTATTTTATTTTCGTAAAATAATCGCATTAGTCATGGCAAAGAAATATTGCATTAACATCTCAATTGAGCAGTCCAAATATTTCAAGAGGTAGCATACAAATTTCAGATACTCCAATACCTAAGGTAGCTTGTTGCAAACTAAAAAGACTATGCCAAATGCTACCATAGTAGCATATTGGGCTCATAAAAGATTGTAATATTTAATAACATAATTAATTTAAGTGACATATAAAGGTTTAATTTAAAAAACATAGAGTTTAATATATAGTTATTTGGTTTTTTTAATTTGTTTTAGATTTATAAGATTTTAATTCTCTTAATTTTATGAATTTATCAAATCAAAAAGTCAAAAATACATAAAACAAAAAATTCAAAAATCAGAATGGGGTGTTAAAAATAAGGTAAAGAAAAAAAATATGTAAAATGATTAATATCATACTAAGACATATGAACTACAATTAATAACAATAACATTTAATAATTTTTGAAACTTTAGAATTTATTAATTAAATAAAATTTCATTTATTGCTCAGACTACTAAAATTTCAAATTTATCAAAATGACTATATACTTTAATGCATTACTAAAATTTCAAATTTATCAAAATGACTATATACTTTAATGCATGAGTCTACGACACATTTTAAACTAAAACACAAATTAAAGACTTACTTTGATATCATTTTGCTTTTTTACAATATACCTATTAATATTCAATTTATTAGATTTAAAATTAAGATAAAAAATGTAAAAAGTATTAAAATTTTCAAAATATTGAACGTATTATAAATTATAAAAGCAAGTAAAAAAGGGAGTGGTTTTTTTAAATATTTTTTATCACATTTTATGAATTGTAATTTTTTTTAAGTATACTAATGTAGTACATATTTAGAATATTTTTGATTTTCTCTTTTATTTTCACAATAATAGTCGATTATTATAATTTTCGTGAATTTTTTGATTTTCTTTATAATTTTCAATTTCATTAAGTCTTTCACATATAAGTTTTAATCCAATTAAAGAAGGAATAAAAGTGAATTGAACTTAGTTTCAAACACTATTGGTTGGTAGTAAGAATGACTAATTAATCTGAGTATTTACGATTGTTTTGTATGTGAATGTTTCATAGATATACTTGAGATCTCAACAAATTCTAAAACTTATTTTGAAATAAACTCAAGATGAAATTATAGAATATACAATGATTAGAAAATGATTTAGGTTATTAAAAGACGTATGTTTCCTTTTCATGCTAACTAGAAGTATTTTCTTTAACATGCTATGACTTACCCTTTTATTAGAAAAAAAAATTTATCTTACCCTTCTACTTTCTAAGATGATTTAAAATAAACACATGTTTAATACGAAATCTCTATAAAGAATGTATGAAAAAAAAATATTGAAAATAATAGGTTGGTGGTTGTATGAAGTTAATTTTGAATAAAAATGATGAAAGGTTGATAATACAATTTTGTATTTCTTTAGTTATAAAAAAATAAAAAGGAGAGAAAAACAAAAAGAAATATTGAACAAGGAAAAAAAACTTCTAATTCTAACGAGGGATCAAAGCGTGCTCTTGTGTATGACTTAATGTCTAATAGATCTCTTAATAAATACATCTCTTCTAATTCTAACGAGGTAATAGTCAACTCCTTAAGCTACAAGATAATGTTTGATATTTCACTTAGACTCGCATCAATATTGATTATCTTTATAGTGGATGTCACATGAACATTCTACATTTTGATATTAAGTCTTACAATATTCTTTTAGATGACAATTTTGTTCCTAACATTCCAGATCTTAGGTTAGCTAGATTATGTCCTTTAGAAACTAGCATTGTGTCTATGAGAGCTGCAAGAGGAACCCTTGGATACATAACACCCGAATTGTTTTACAAAAATATTAGGGGTGTGTCCTTTAAAGTTGATGTTTATAGCTTTGGAAATTTGTTAATGGAAATGAAAAGTAAAAGAAAAAACTTCAATGTAACCACAAAGCATTCAAGCAAAATTTATTTTCCTTGTGGGTTTATGATCAACTTAGTGAAGGAAACGACATAGAATTAGGAGATGATGTTACTGACAAAGAATAAAAACTTATAAAAAAGATGATTATAGTGTAAATTTGGTATATAAAATTGAAACCAAGTGATAGACCTTCAATGAAAAATTTCATAGAGATGCTTGAAGGAAGATTTGAAAGCCTAAACACTCCACTCAAGCTATTATTGTATCCTTCACAACAAAATAACCCATCAAAGAATGTTGAGAATATATCTCATACTTTAAAGAGTTGTTCCACATTTTGGAGTTTGACTCCTCTCAGATCAGTTTGAATGAAAATACAAATTAAAAGGCAATAACCCCGAAGAAGTTCATTTTTGCAATATGCAAGAGCAAGGTTTCAATTAATTCATCATTAATTATATTATTTACACACTACTACATGTAACAATTTTTTATAATATTGCAATTTTACTAGTCATTAATAAATATTTAGAAATGAAACTTGTATTATACTACTTGTATTATTAATTTTCATTAAAGCACTAAAAATAATTCATAAAATTTCAAAACATCATTTAATGTCTTATGGTCATTTTGAAAGCAATTATAATGACAAAATTCTTCTCATTTTCATCCATACATTTTAGCTTTAATTAGAGCCAAGTAAAGTAGATGAACACTATAAGGTAGCATTTAGATGTATCAAATGAATTAAGTTGTTCTAACATTCATAGGTGCAGTTCACCTTAAGTAAAGTATAATAGTTTAATTCGTCTCATCAAAATTTTATATAAGTTAAGTTCACCTCGACTCATTTCAATTTACTTTTAAATGAGTTAAACTAAGTAATTTATGAACTTATTCATTTACCCTTTTAAAAAATAAAATAAAATAAATATATTATAATTTTGTTTAAAAATAAAAATATTAGAATAAATATTATATTTTAATTACATTTTTTGTAAAAAAACCAAAAATAATATTTTTTTAATTACGATTTTTTATAATGATATTATTGTAATTATGAGAATTATATCATTAACAAAGATATTTTTGTTAATGGGACTCACAAGTTGCTCATGAGTTATGTGAGTTAGTTTATTTGAACTCATAAATTAGGTTTTTGGCACACATCTCATTTTATCAATCTTCAATGAGTGGCACATAACTACTTATTTGACATTATTAGTATCAAGCAAGCTTAAGTGAATCTATTTTGCTAAATTTTTCTTAGTTGACTCTTGACTTTATAAAACAATAACAAAAGACATTTTAATTTATCTCTATAGAGAAATTATTCATTGTAATTAGAGTAAGTGATGATATGATACTTTAGGCAAAAAAAAAAAGGAAATATAAGATTAGTGTATTTATTAAATTTTTTTTTTGAAAACCACAAATGCTCAATATTTGATAAAGAGAACAAACAATATGATTAATTGAAAATATACTCCATAAAACTAAATAACACATCTATTTCCATGTTATATGTATTATATTAATTAGAAGGTTCACATACATATCTATTAAATTATGTTGATGTAACAAAAGAGAAAGGACAACTTCATGGAAGAGAAAATTTGTTTTATTCATAAGTCATCGCCAAGTCTTTTAGCAAGAGACAAGGTTGGGACTTTGCGTCCCTTCTTTTTAGAAATATCAGATGAACAACTTCGTGGAAGCTTGTATTTTACAAGGGAAAAGGCATAATCCACACTTTGGGATCATATCTTTGAACTTTCTTTCTTGCATTTATATTAGAAGAGTAACTTCATCCAAGTTAAAAATTTAAAAAACTGAATGACCATGACTTCTAAAGTTAAACTCTAATTTTTGTGTTTCTTGCATTTTCAATTGACTCACTATATCAACTTTTAATAGCTACACAAACCCTTGCTCTAGCCGGACAAGTTAAAGCAATTGCTACATAACAGGCAAAAGTTTTCACAAAGTCTTTTTATATATTATATTATATTAAATAAGTTTTTTTTAACAAAATTTTAAATATTTTATTTAATAAATTAAATATATTTTATGTACAACATTGAAATAATGTGTTTTGATCCTTTACATTGCTAAAATACATTAAAATTTTAACTTATATGATGAAATAATGTGAAATTTTATTATGGATTCCTTCCTATATTAAGAAAAATATGTGTTTGTCTTAATATTAATACATAGTGGTTTCAAATTAGCAGCTTAACTTATTGAGTAGATTAGTTCAAAATATTTAACTTATCAGTTAATTCACCTAGTTTATCATGGCTTGCAAGTTCATAAAAAAAATAACAAATATATTTTTACTTTCTCTTGTTCTAAAAAATATAATATTTATTATACTAACATTTTTGTTTTTAAATAAAATTGTAAATATTTTTATTTTTATTTTTCAGTTCATGAACTCTTAACTTAACTGATTTAAAAGTGGGTTAAGATAAGTTTAACTCATAACATTTAGATGAGCTGTAGCTTAGCAACTCGGCTAAGCTATGCTTAACTTAATTGATTTAAAAGTGGGCTAAGATAAGCTTAGCTCATAACATTTAGATGAGTTGTAGCTTAGCAACCGGGTTAAGCTAAGGTACAGCTCATCTAAAGTGAATTGAACCTAAACAAGCTAGATTTACTCATACTACTATAATCTCAAGTTTTTGGGTCGTTGTAAAATTTACGTGGATCTTTAGAAAATCACGCAAATTTTTGCTTGAGTTCTATAGTAAAACCTATGTAAAATCCTGTGAGCTTTAAAACGCCATGTATAATTTCAATACAATTAATTATATATACATATCAATATGCAAATTCAATACAATTTGAGCAATCATCAACAATTAAATTATCATATAAATTACTTGAAAGGTATTATGACTAAAAATTTAAAAGACATAAAGAAATTCAAAAGTAAATTTCTAAGAATGTGTACAAAGTGCATACATAGTTTCACGGTGTAAACTAATCATATATCTTCATTATATTCATTTTATTATATAACTCATATTATTGATTTTTCATTAAAGCACTAATAATAGTTAGCATAATTTTCAAAGCGCAATTAAATGTGTCATGGTCCATTTAAAAGAAATTACAATGAATAGAAATAATTCCAAACTGAACCTAAGAATCCTAAAAAGTTATGAGAAAAAAAAGTCAAAATTCTTCTCATTCTTGTCTATGTATTTTACTTGAATTAATTAGTGTCAAAGAAGGTAGATGAACATTACAAGGTAGTACTTAGAAGTATCAAATAAGTTAAGTTGATTCAAATATCATAGGTTCAACTCACTTTATTAGGTGAACCATGGTTTAACTCGTCTCATCCAAATTTTATTTAAGTCAAACTCAACTCAGCTCAGCTTACATTTAAATGAATTAAATTGAATACCTCATAAAGTGGCAGATTTATTCTTTTTAAAAAATAAAACAAAAAAATTAAAAATATATTTATAATATTATTTGAAAACAAAAATGTTAGAATAAATATAATATTTTGATTATATTTTTGTAGCAAAAAAAAAAAGAAATAGTATCTTTCAATTATGATTTCCCATAATAATATTATTGTAATTATGAAAATGATATCATTAAATAATACATTTTGTTAGATGAATTCTCAAGTTGCTCATGCATTAGGTAAACTAGTTTATTTGAGCTCATAAGCTAGGTGAATTGAATTTTTTCAACTCAACTTAATGTATCAATCATGTAAATCCTATAGTATTTTTTGTTTTTGTTGGCTTCCTTTGTGCAAAACACGAAGTTTATTTATTTGTATTTCTGTCTTTCTATGGGTAAGGTTGGTATTGTTGATCAGTAATTAATGCACACATGTACTTAGTTAGGTACACTGTGATTGAAAACATGTTATCCATATATCACATATTTGGTTTCTTAGTATGCATGCTAGGTTAAGTAGTTGTTTTTCCTTCGCTTCAGTTGCAAGTATTTATGAAAATTACTTGGTGATTTTTGGATCGAAAATATGAGATTTTTGTGCACCTCGACAAGGTCTTCGCATAACCTATTGTTGGACCTGCCACTAAACCTCAACAAGGTGGCATATATTTTGGTTGTTCGCTATAAACACCTCTTCTTTAATGTTTTTGACAAATAGAAAAATCATAGAGAAGCTCTACCAAATGTTTTCCAAAAATTCTAATTCTATATTCACTAATGATCTTTAGCGTATTTTAGGGATTGTGATACATTTTCAATAAGAGTGAAATAGCATTTTTAGACTTAGAGTGGCTAAGAATATTTTACTGGGTGGTTTAGACAATATCGTTCTTTCGGGATTGTCAAGTGTTCCCAAAAAAATGATTGAAAATGTTCATGGTTTAGTGAATTTCCCAAGAGTTATTGTTCTTTATTGTTCATATTACTTATCTTTAGTCATTGATCGTACTACATTGAGTGGTGCTAACGTTGCAGAAAAGATGAGTTTGTGTGTTGAACTAAGTCATTGTAAAGGCAGCAAGCCAGGGCAACAATAGATAGTTAGGATAGAGGTCCTGATTGATAGTAGCAATTAAAATGAATATAAATAAAAAATAATTTCAAATAGAACCTAAAAGTCCTAATAAGTTTTGTGGAAAAAATGGGAAATTTTTTCTCATTCTTATCTATGCATTTTAGCTTTAATTAGTGTCAAGTAAGGTAGATGAGTAGTGTAAGGTATCATTTAAATGTGTCAAATGAGTTGAGTTGGACCAGTATGCATAGGTTCAACTCACTTTAGGTGAACTATAGCTCAACTCGTTTCATCTAAATTTTACATAAATAGAGTTCAACTCAACTTTACTCAACTCACTTTTCAATGAGTTAAAATAACTTAGTAACAAATATATTTACCCTTTTAAATAATAAAACACAAAATAAAAATATATTTATAATTTTGTTTCAAAATAAAAATGTTACAATAAATATTATATTTTAATTACATTTTTGTAAAAAAATAGTAACTTTTAATTGCAATTTTTCATACTAATATTATTATAATAGTAAATATTATATCATTGACACAACCATTTTACTAAATGAACTCACCTTGAGTTAGGTGAGCTAGCTTATTTGAGCTCAAGAGCTAGGTGAATTGGGTCTTTTAAACTCAACTCATTGTATCGACATTAAACAAGTTGGGTAAACTTGCACATTTGACACCTTTAATATCACACAAACTTGTTTGAATATATTTTGCTCAATATTTTTAATTGACTATTGCCTTTATAAGCAAGAGCAAAAGACATTTCAATTTATCTCTATAGAGAAATTATTTATTGAAATTAGAATAAGTGATGATATGGTAGTAATTGGTATAAAATATACTATAAACTAATGAATAACATATCTATTTCTATGTTATATGCATAACTATTAATTAGAAGGTAAACATTTGATGTTACAAAAGAGAAAGAATAATTTGGTGAAAGCTCTTAATTTATAAAGAAAAAGGAGAATCAAATCTTTTAGGATATTTGATGCACATCAATGATAAATATAATGGAAATGGTAAAAAAAGTATGTAAACTATACCAAGACAAATTAGTCATAGAGAACGATGAAGACTCATAAAAACTAACTATTTGTAGATGAAGATTCAGAAAACTAATACTTAGGAAAAAAAATTGTCTTTAATTTTCAACACCATTGCTTAAAGGTGCAATCATTTGTAGATGTCTATCTCAATCATTATTAATATGTTACCAGAGAAAGAAAGGTTTGGTCTCTTTTTTGTATAAATATCATAAGAGATGTCCTATAAAAGTTTATCATTTGTATTGTTGAATGACCGAGAGTTCTAATGTAAACTTCACTACATTTAAATCAGGTTTAGTTCTAACAATGAAAATATAATGAGAATAAAAATAATAATACTATTATAATGTTAATTTATTTGAATAATGAAATTAAAATAAATGATATAATTGTTAGAATTTATTGTAAACTTAATCTTGTCAAAATTTTAAGCTATATATTAAAAGAATAACAAACAATTATTTTATACCACGCTATGTTATGTGATATTATTATTAATTAGAAGGCCATATGTATCAAATTAGGTTGATGTTGTAAGGGAGAAAGAAAAATTTCGTGAATGCTTGGAATTTATAAAGAAAACGGAGAACAAAGTCTTTAATATATTTGTTTCACATCAATATTGGTTAATAGAATGAGAACCACACGAAAAGTATGCCCACTGAGACAAACTAGTTATATTGAAAATGACGAAGACATCAAACTAACATTTAAAAAAAAATGAAATATTTAATAATTTTTAACAAATGTGGGGATGTAATTAGTCATATTATTTATTTACACAAATAAGTAGTTTAGTAAAATTATTTTTAAGTTAGGTCTAATTGATCTAGTAACTTTAAAAAAAATCTAAATTATAATTTTTTGTTTCTATTAAAATGTATTTTTAATAAAAATATATTGGTTCGGTTTTTTCAATTTTGAAAAATAAAAATTTGTAACGAATTATTCGTAAATTTTTTAAATTTTAAGACTTACACTGAATCAAATAACCTATATAAAATAGTATATATTCGATTTAGTCTTAAATTATACTTCGTATCTTCTTTTCAAAAAAATTGATAGGTCGTAATGCATGAGTGAGTTGAAAGATATATCACTTAAATGAGAAATTATACACTAATTCTAAACAATTATTAATGTAGTAATTTAGATCAATAAAATGAAAAATAAATACACTATTTTTTATTAAAAACATAATTACCTACTATTTTTTTAAAATAACAATCAATAATATAAATAATAAAAAGTATCATATTACTTATTCCAAAGTCAATCTTTAATTCTTTCACACTTAAACCTCGTTGCAATATGATTTCTTGAAATCTTCTAATACAATAGGACCCAAACTATCAAAAAACATTTTTGTCATATTGAGTAGAAGTATTTTTATTTGTATATAATGGAAGCACACATATCAGTATGCTAATTTTGTATTTATTTTTAAACATAAATTTCGATATTAAATTATGTGAAATTCATGAATATTAATGAATTATGTAATTTATTTTTAAGTAAGTATACAATACTAATGTAATTTTAGTAAAAATATGTAAAACAATTCTTTTGAGTAAAGGTATCAAAGAGATCTGGTAAGGTCGACAACGCACGGTCTATTCCATTAATCAAAATATGGCCTATGACACGTTAGCTAGTGGGCCATATCATGCATATACTTTTGACGCGTAGCACATTTAGTTTACTATTTTAAAAATTGCTATTATTTGGAGTCAAGAACAAGTTTATCCAAAAGGTTCCAGATATATGAGATTAACATTTTAATTGTTTTATACATCTTAACCCCTCATCCTAACTACGTTTTAACTACATGTAATTCTTTTAATATAAATATATAGCGAGGGTTAACAACAAAAAAGGCAATTAAATAGATTGTAGACGTAGAAATTTACAGAAATTATATAAGTCTTCTTATACTTTTTTCTTTTTTGTTATCTATTATTTTAATTATGATTCTACTTAGTTAATTTATTTATGTAATTGTTGATAACTTTTAAGACATAGAATATGATTTTAATTAATGAAATGTTGATGATTTTTAGATTCAATCCTTGATTTCTGATGTGTTGGATTCTATGTTTAAATTTCAAAACTATGCATGTATGAATTAGAGTAACTAATTAGTTTATTACATATATATGTTCAAGAACATGTTTATCCAAATTGGTCTAGGTAATTATATTAACATTTTAATTATATGTAATTCTTTTAATATAAATATATAGTTAAGATTAACAACAAAAGAACCCACATATTAAATAGATTGTATACCTAGAAATTTATAGAAAATATACATGTCTATAGAAAAATTAAAGACTAGAGACAAGGCAGAATTCAAATAGTCAATTAAAGAGTTGTAAATCAATCATTGATATTAATAAATAGTTTGTTCTTATTCCCTTTTTTCCTCTTATTTGTTAACTATTATTTTAATTATAATTCTACCTAGTTAATTTATTTATGTGATTGTGGGCAACTTCTAAGTCTTCGACTATGATTTTAATTAATAAAATGTTGATGATTTTTAGATTCAATTCTTGATTTTTGAAATGTTTGACTCTATATTTAAATTCAAAAACTATGCATATATAAATTAGAGTAGCTAACTAGTTCATTGCACATATATATATATATTTAATGATATTTTAAGATATTGTTAGATTATCCTAGGAGTAAATAGATTTCTATTTATTCATTATTATTATTCGAAGCCATAACTTGTTATTTTGTGACATTAAAGTAATGCCTTCGTTAAAGGTTAATAAGAAATGTAATCTTACGAAATCTAGTCATTTCTTCTTTATAATGTGATGATATAAATGAATTATCTAATAACTGTAACTAGGTTGTTCTGATTTAGGATTGATTTAAGATGTTATTTTAATTCAATTAAAAAGTAAAAAAAATGTGGGTTCGATGTTGTCTTAGTGCATAGATTTTTTGTTTAAAGTTAAGAATTTAAGGATAGTTCTAATATTAGTTATAATTTATGAGGAATGTTCTATAATCACATATTTATCTTAATCTATGTGCTCATATATTTTATTTATTATTTTATTGTAGAAATCTTCACGAGTTCGACAACCTTTATTCTTAAATTACTTATCAATTCTACTTATATATCTTCATCAAGTATACTTATATATATATATATATATATATATATATATATATATCCAAGTGTCTCAGATTTTTGGTACCGTTGTCGGGATTGTTTTTAAAATTTTACTACTAAATATTAGTTTATTAAAAAAAATTCAAAAATTGCTTTTCTTTTAATTCATTTATTTTATTTAGTTTATTATTATTATTTTTTTCAAAAAATTAAAATTAATTTTTATTTTTCTATATTAGTTTACTACCTTCTTTTCTTTCCCTTTTATTTTTATTTATTTTTGTTTCATAGTTTATTTATTATTACTTTTGTTTGTGTTGTTTAGTAATGTGAACATTAATATGGGGTGATGATGCATTACCATCAAATTAATTTTGTTATTTATTTTCGCTTATTTTTATGATTCATCTTCATGTTCTTTCATAACCCTATATCTTAAACTAACGCTATAACCTTAATAAAGATCTATTAGTCTAAAGTAGTGTAACCATTCTATATTAGTGAAGAGTGAATTAAAATGTAAACCTTTGGGTTTTTTGATTAAAATGCTTACACACATCATATTTGCATAATTTAACGACCAAGAATTTTGTTCTATGAATTTCTTGCATAATATTATCTTATATGAAAATTATATATTTGTAGTTAGATGGATGTCGAAAAGTTAACCAAAAAAATGAAATTAATGTTTGAATTAATGTACGATAAAGAGTAAGATTTAGATCATACATATATTAAATATTATGGATAATCTTTGAAACAAATGTATAATTGATTTGATTGTTAGTGTCTTTATTTAGTTTTATATTTTTATTTTTTTTCAGTTAGTTTAATTTAGTTTAGTTGTGAATTTTTTGGATACCATCACTGAAAACCCTCACAAGACTATAACTCATCCACTATGACACCTACGGTTTAAAGGCTTGTTGCATATGATAAATACAATCATGTCCATCTATAAAAATGATTTAATTTAGTATTTAATTATTTATTTTCTTTTAAGAGCTTTTTTTTAACACTTATTTTACTATGAATTAGCCATAAGCTAATTGGGGGTTCTGACAATGTCTAAAAAGCACACATATATTGTGATTTATCAAAATTAAAAGAATGAATTAGGTTTTCATATTGCATTTGAATCTAAGTGTTTTATAAATTGTGTTTATGGAATCACAGGGTATATTTTGATGTATTTTAGACATTTTAGAATTAAAATATTTAAATGAAAAAAGATCAATCAAATTTCACAACTTGAAGTATAATTGTAATATTATGAAAAATCTCAATGCAAACATTTATATAAGATATATCAAGGAGGGGTTAAAACATTAAAGTGTTAAAATTAAGGACATGTTGTAGCATAAGTACATGTGCGCTACGGCACAACACCAACTATATGTCTTTCAATGGAATTTAAATTAAGTTCGTATCGCGGCATGAGTAGACGTGTACCATGGTTAGAAAACTCGTATTTGCACTCCAATGCCTAATTTCAAGCTTAGCTTTATCCAAATAGTTTTAGATTCATTAAATTACCATTTTAATTAGTTTGAACTTCTACAACCTTAATCCTAAATACCTTGTAATTACATGCAACTCTTTTACTTAAAATATGTAGCTAGGGTTAATAACAAAGCTTTCACATATTGTAAATACAAATTTTATAGAAAATATGCTTAAGTCTTCAGAGAAAGATAAGAATAGAAGCAATATAGAATTAAAGCAATAATTAACGAGTATTTCTTATATTCTTCTTAATATTCTATTATTTTAATTATGATTTTGTCTAGCTAATTTATTTGTGTGATTTTGAGGAATTTTTAAGTTCTTGACTATGATTTTAATTAATAAAATATTATAATAATTTTTAGATTCAATTCTTTATTTTTGATGTGTTTTACTCTATATTTAAATATTATGACTATGCATGTATGAATTAGAGTGAGCATCTAGTTTAATGCATGTGTATGTTTAATTATAGTTTAAGATGTTACTGGATTCTCCATAAGAATAGATAGATTACTATTTATTCTTAGTGCTATGTACTTATTGTTATGTAATCATTAATATTCTCATTCAAAGTGGTAACTTATTATTTTGCGACAGTCTGACAAGTAAAATTGATGCCTTCGTTAAAGGTTAAAAAGAATTATAATTATGCCTTCATTAAAGGTTACTAAGAATTATAATATTGCGAAATTTAGTCATGTTATTTTTAAAACGTAATGCAATGAATGAATTATCTAGAAATTATGACTAAGTTTTTTTAATTTAGGTTTGATTTATAATAGTATTCTACTTCAATTAAAAGGGAAGAAAATGTGGGTTTGAAGTCTTGTCTTTGTGCATAGATTTTTCAAGTTAGAGTTAGAAGTTCAAGGATAGTTCTAATATTGATTCATTATATAATTAGTTAAATAACATGTTAGTAGTGAGGATTGTTTCATAATCACATGTTAATCTTAATCTGAGTTCTATGTGTGCATATGCATCTGACAAGATTGAGCTAACAGACTCATGTCTAACAAATATTGATTTGTAGATGTAAAACATTTCATAGAACTCTATAAAGTTTGTTGGTTTTAACTTGTAACCAACAAAGAACCATTAAAGAAAATGGTTAGGAATGACATGTATTGTAATTGTTCCGAAGTATAAATTGAATCAGTAGATCACATTTTTATTATTGTAACTGGGTAGAAGTTGTATGGTGCTCTAATGAAATATCTCAAGTTGTTAGTGTTAGTAATGCTAGTTTTCAAGAATGATAATTGTGAGTGATTAGAAAATTGGGATCATTAAGAGAAGAAGTTAATAAAAGTCTTATTGTGTTCTTAATGTGGTACATATGAACCTGATACATATCAAGTTATTTTATTAGTCATGGGCATAACTTTCAATATTGGGCACTGTCATAGAGGGGATGAAATCATGAAATTTAAGGAGTATATTAAGATGAACCCAACATGACTCAATATTGTTGACCTTTACTTGTGATGATTCATGCAAAGCAAATGAGCTATATGGCGATATAGGCATGGTAGTGAGAGATCATAATGGAGTGTTGGTAGAATGTTTTTATGTTGTTGTTATAAGCAACTTCATCTTTAGCAGCGGATTACTATGCAGATTGTTTTTTTAACTCAACTTGCTATTAATTTGGAGATTAAACACTTTCAACTTTAATTAGATTATTCTCAAGTCTTTCAAGGAATTTCCTTAGAGATAGCATCGGTTCATTAAGGAATTGGAACCAAATTAGGTGATTTCTCCTCCTATTGAAATACAATACTTGCTAGAAAGGGATGTATTACATTACATGTAATGCATTGCTTGTAACTTAATATGGTTTCAAATTAATGAAATTATCATTCCTTTTTGTTAAAAAAACATTTGTAGCCAAAATGTCAATTTTGTTGCATGGAGTAGTTTAAGGATTTTTCATTCCTCTTTCAAGTATTTTAACAAAAAAAATAAATGATGCCAATGTTATTCATTTATATATTTAATATCATCTGTAATATCAATATTCTTTCTTCCTCCTGCCATTTCAAGCAAAAGCATTCCAAAACTATAAACATCTGATTTATAAGAAACATGTCCAGAATTTTTAGAGAAAACTTCAGGTGCTATGTAACCCATTGTCCCTCTTGCCATGGTCATTGATAATGTACTTTGGTCCTTGGAACACAACTTTGACAAACCAAAATCAAAAATTTTTGGAGTGAAGCTTTGGTCTAGCAGTACATTATGAGGTTTAATGTCAAAATGAAATATTCTTTGTTCACACCCTTGGTGAAGATATTCTATTCTTTTGGCTATGCTTAAAGTAATATCTTACAATTTCTGACAACCAAGAAAGTCCTTAGATTCTGGTGAAGATATGTACTATTGCATAGATCCATTTGGTAAGAACTCATAAACAAGAGCTCTTCTAAATCCATCAGCACAATAATTGACTAAACAAATCACATTGATGTGATGAATTCGACCCATTGTGCCCACTTTCTTTATGAAATCTTCTCCATTTCCCTTTGAACTGTTGAGAATTTTCATAGCAACAAAAAGTTCATTAGAGAGCTTTCCTTTGAAAATAGTTCCATGAGCTCCTTGCCCCAATTTATCCTTGAATTCGTTTGTGATCCTCTTAATATCAACATATGAATATCTACTTGGCTTGAGAGTCTTGTAATCCTCCAAAAAGTTTTCTATTCTTAGCTGGTTATGTTTATCAAGTTTGTTAGAATGGTAACCACGATAAGCTACAAGAGCTAATATGATCAATAGATATCCACCTAAACTTGCTCGAGTAGCTACAAACTTTATTACTTCATTTGTAAAACAAAATTAAATAGTCAATCTTTTATTTTTATTAATTTAAATGATATAAACATGACATATATATTAGTATAAGAATTTAATAAATTACCAAGTACTCACATGTTCTAAACATGACATAACACAGTTTTTAACTAGCTTCATTTCTAATCTTTTTTTTAACCTTATCAAATAGATTTATTTCTTATATAGATATGTTTTCATAAATGCAAATATAAAATCATATCCTAACTCTCCTAAAAGGTTGAATATAAATTACCCACGTTCTAATGTTCTGTACACTTTAACCTTTTATAACTCAAGAGGATATAAATATAATAAAATAAAAAAAGTTACCTCTATGATCAGGATTAAAACATTCAATTTCAGTTTTGGTGCCATTCTTCAACCCACACCTTTTTTTCCGAAAGCTTCACAATGTGTGCAATTTGGTTTTGACCACTTCAATTGAACAAATTCCTCTTGGTAGTAAATATCAAGTGGAACATCTGAAATGCTATACATCTTCTTACAACCCACGAGTGGCCAATCATCGATATATCTTTCAGATCTGATTGCATAAATTTGGTAATCAGAATACATGCCCTTATTTTCTAATGCAGAACAATTGAACAAGGTAATGTTATTTGAGATCTCTTTAGAGAAAGAGAAAGGAGAAATTGATAAATTACGGGTTCTCAAAAACAAATCCAGAAGGCAATTAACTGGGTCATAATACACTTCCATTACCCGAGATTTATTGTCTATGTTTTTTAGTTGTAATTTTTCTTGTGTTGGAAGCTGAAGAACAGTATCATTCCCAGAACTACAAGATAACTCAAAGCCAGGATACCCGCAGTGATCTGATTGATAACCTTTGCGCCGGAACGGGAATCAGATTGGAGGGCCTCTAGGATATTGAATAACTCTAGGATATTATACCATCTACATTAATCAAGTTATAAATGTTAACAACAAATAACACTTTAAACACATGCACATGTAACTATAAAAATCTTTTGATCCTAATTTCATAGTTTATGGGAAGAACTTTAACATTAATAATATATTTAAAACATTAAGAAAGCTAAATGTTAAGGTGGTATATTTGTTATAATCTTAAGCTGTAATAGTGTAAAAATCTATTTATTAAAAAATAATTGATGAGTGCTCAAAAAGCACTAAAATAACCATGATTTTATGCACATTAATTGATTAAAAATATATATATTTATATAAATTTGTCTTTTTCGGAATCACGGGTATTTTTATTGTTTTTCAGATATTTTGGCTTAAAAATGCAACTTAAAAACTCAAAAAGGAATACTGGAAGCAATACATCACAAATATATTAATAAATAAATGGGGAAAGTTCAACAAATATGGAAAAATTGGACAAAATAGGTCAAAGGACAAAAATGTCAAAAAGGAGAAAATCGCGCCGCCGCGCCCTAGCGCCCAGCTCCACCCCAAGCTGCGCGCGGCACTGTTCATCCGCGCAGAACTGCGCGCGGGTACTGTTCATACACGCAGAACTGTGCGCGGTACTGTTCACGTGCAGCCGCCCCGGTCATGCTGACGTCATCAAATGACGTCAGCAATCACTAATCCGCGTTTTTACATTTTTTTAACATTTTTTTCTCTACTTTTTCTCTCTATCCTCACCTATAAATACCCCCCTTCCCTTCACTTCAAAACACACCTTCAAAACCTCCAAATACATTCTTTTCTCTCTTTCTTTCTCTCTTTTTAGTTTTCTTTAGTTTTTCTTATTTTTTAGTTAATTTCTCTTAGTTTTAGAGTTCTTCCCTTTTTGGGAAGAACTAGTTATGTTTTTGTAATATTTTAGCTTTTTGATTCAATAAATGGGAGTGCAAATTCCGCTTGGAGTTTTCCCAGCAACGGGAATAGCGTCGAAGTTCTGTAAGGATTTTATTTTCTTTACAGTTATTTTTATGCTTTATTCTTACATGTTATATTTAATTTGTCTGTGGTTAAATTTAACTGTGCTGGCTGTTTAGTAAACATGATGTAATAATGACGTTGATATGCTTGCGAAATATTAAATAGGTAAAAATCTCTAAAATGAATTGATTTTATTTTTATTCATGATTTTATATTAAGAATGTTAGAGAGAAATATATTATTTTTCATTACAAACTTAAACCTGAAAATTAGATTTTAAGGTTTAGTTATCCGGTCTGATTTAGAGTAGTGCTCTTTTATTTGATGGTACAATCGCCCGGTAGTTAGAGTGAAGCTCTATTTCAAAAGTTTTTATAAGAATTATTATCTGAAAATGTATTGACAACATGTTTTCGGTAGTGGTTTTAAAACTTGAAAGTTAGTACTCGGATAACTAAATTCTTAGGTTTAATTTGGACACCTTGAATAAAGTTTAAACTGTCTAACCCCACTAAATGTGGCATTTAAATGGTTTATTTTCAATCTCTTAGAAAAAGGAATTAATTTAATTAAGCATATTAGTTATCAACCCCACCCATAGGTGTTAATTGATTTGTTTAGTTAATAAAGAATATCTAACCCCACGAAAGGTGATATTCATACAAAAAAGGGAGAATCAATAAATATCAATTCATATCTTTAATAACCTAGATAATATGAGCAAGCATAATTAACTTAGTTATTATATCCATAAATACTCCGCCATTATAAATGATAAAATTTGCATGAATGTTTATTGAATCTATGTTTAATTTTATGTAATTAGATTAAAAACACAAAACCCCAAAATATCGTGACAGGATGTTTAGGATTTAATTTCGTTTTTAGAAGTTTGAATAATAAATTAAAAACCACACACATTCCTTCCTTAGATCGACCTTGGGAGTATACTTATCATTTTCTACGAAATGATTCGTGTACTTGCGAGAGTTTTATAAATATTAAAACCAAAGTATTGGCAAGAATCGGCGATACCGGTTTTCGCTAATCAATAATACATTAATAATATTGAATAATATTAAATGTATCAAAATTTAACATGTGAATGATATCTAACTAGCCAAATTTTAACATTAAAATGAGTTCAATTAATCAAATTACAATGTTAAATAAAATCTAATTGATAATATTTTAAATATACTCACTATCTGTAATAAAAATTTATAAACTAAGCTATATTATTTTTATAGTAATAAATTTTAATAATTTATATAAATATTTTTTAAAATATATTTTTTTTTCTTTATTGAGAATTGCCTTTGTTACTACTTCCTACCTATAGATACAGGATTGGTACCTTAATGATAAATTTATATTTATTATATTTCATCTTATTAAATGTGTAAATATAATACCTTAATTTAAATATTAATATTTCTTTTGTTTAAATTTAAAATTTTAACATATACTTAGCATGTGATTGACATAAAATATAGAATAATTTAATATTTTGAGATTATTTATTTATTTTATTCCCTCGTATTCTGATCAATCTTTTTTTTGTTTATTTCCCTTTCTACTTTTTACCCACGTACAATTATATTTCTCTCTTTATTTTCTAAAATATTTCAAAAAATAATTTTTTTAATAAAAAACTATTTCATAAAAACTAAAGCCTTATTTAATTTATAATTTATTAAATAATTAATTATGTGATTTATGATTCTTTTGTAAAAATAATCACCTTTATTTATTGATTTTTAAGAAAACAATCAAATATCAATTACAAATTATTTGATAATGTTTTATGATTTTTGAAAACTTAAAAAATAAATAATTTTTTTTGTTATTATTTTCAAATTTTATATTTTTAATCATTTTCTTCAAATACTTATAAATACAAAAATCATAAGAATTTGCTCTCTAAAAAATATTTTGTGAAAATAAAAAAAATCAAAAATAATAAATCTAATTTAATTTTTTAAAAAAGATTTATGAATAATCTCATATTTATGTAATGGTTTCTTAAAAAAATAAAAATAAAAATCATAAACTGTTACCAAATATATTTGATTTGAAAAATCACTTGAAAAAAATAAAAAATTTAGAATCAAAATTGTTATAAAATAAATCCTAAGTAAAAAGAATAATCAAAATAGTGAATTATAAGTACTTTTACTGTACTCTTATTCTTATTTTGATATTTTTTTGATACATATTCTCAATTGAAACACATTAAATACCCTAATCTATTCATTTTAGTTAAATTTAAAAATTGATTAAAATAGATATTAATAATTTAAATAAATATATTTAATGTATTATAATTAAAAATATCATTAAAAAGATATTAAAATAATAATATAAGTAATCTAAAATTACCAACTTAAAATAGTGTATAAAAAATTTGATTCTTTTAAGGAATTTTTAGAAAATGAAGAGAAAAAGAAGATTGTTCGGTGAAAAATTAGTAAAAATGGAGACAAAGAAAGAGAAGAATATGAGGTAATAAAAAATATAATATTATCAAATTATTCTCTACTTTATATCTTATATAAGACACACTATCAAAATTTTAAATTTAGATAAAAAAAGTAACAATTTTTCAATTATAAATATTAAATTAATATTTTTAATAAGATCTACATAATAAATATTTAGATACCATTATAGTATCAAATCATATGAATACAATGAATTATTTCATTTTATATATATTTAGAAAGTTTTACCTGTATGTCTTTATTTTGGTGGTCTCTTAATGCCCGTTTATCTAAATGCAGTGTTCAACATACGGGAAAGTGCTTGTTCCTCACGGCATTGTGCAACTGACTGAGAAAGATGAATGTGCCTATCAGGAGATGATAGCTCATCTTCCTCTCTGCTCAATTCCCTCCCCTAAAACTCTAATTTCAAACACCTCACATCACTAATAGAGGCCCAATCCCCTCTCAGGGGACCATTTCTTTTGTTTTGTTTTTAGATATCCCTACGATCTAGCATTTTTACTTCATAAGAATTTTCATTTGCTTCACAAATCCTTATGTTCTCGTTCCTGACACTGTGCAAAATGCTCTCCTAATGCTGCAGGTTCTGGTTGTTGGGGGTGGTAATGATGGGGTTCTTAGGGAGATTTCTAGGCATAGCTATATTAAGCATATTGATATATGTGAGATAGATAAGATGGTCATTGAGGTAAGTATTTATGTACCTGTTACCAATATGATCCATGCGTTTCTCTATTAATTGATGTAGCAACTTTCTGCCGTGGTTTCTTTCTTTTTGCTATAGGTATCAAGGAAGTCTTATGGAGTAAAAATGTAGGATCGTAGGGATTTCTAAAAACAAAACAAAAGAAATGGTCCCTTGGCAGGGGATTGGGCCTCTATTAGTGATGTGAGGTGTTTGAAATTACAGTTTTAGGGGAGGGAATTGAGCAGAGAGGAAGATGAGCTATCATCTCCTGATAGGCACATTCATCTTTCTCAATCAGCTGCACAATGCCATGAGGGACAAGCACTTTCTCATATGTTGAAGACTGCATTCAGATAAACAGGCATTAAGAGACCACCAAAATAAAAGAATACATGTAAAACCCAACGAATATGCCAAATAAAATAAAAATAAAAAAAGGAAACAGAAATTAAGAATCTAACGTTAGTAAGGTAAACCTCAAATACTAAAATCTCTTGCAAACCACGTTGGAAAATTGTATGAATGTTAGCAAGTTTATCCGTACACAACTAAATTAGTTTTAAGGGGCAATTTTCCTTAAACTTTAATGATAAATCATATTATGTTAAGGGATAAAACTTGACTGAAGTATATTAATTATAATAAAAATATTTAAATATTTTTTTAACTATTATAAGTTTATTAATTAAAAAAAATATTCCATAACTTTAAAATTTTAAAAAATATTAAAAATAAATCTCGTGAATATATACGTATTTTTTTGAATTATTGAATATTCTTTAAATTAATTGTAAATCAAAAAATATAAATTTAAATAAGTTTATGCATATATCAATTGATTTAAAAACACATAGAAAGTCAAAAAAATATAGATATGTGTATTCACATACTTTAATTGTAATATTTTTTTATTTTTTAAAATTTTGATATATTTTTTCATAATTAATGGATTTTTAGTATCACCGAAAAATTAATGATTTTTTTCTATACTTTTATCATAGTTAATGTATTTTTAATATCTTTCGTTCTTATGTTTTGTTATGAAATTTAAATAAAAGTAAAAAAATAATAAAAATGGTTCATTAATTATAATAAATTTTACTATTGGTCATTCAAATTTAGATAGAGTACTATAAAACCAATAATTTTTTAAAAAGATACTAAATAGTGTATTTGAATTTTAAAAATGTTAGAAGTTTTATCCTTCAAATACATTATCTAATATAGTTTTTAATAGCTATTAAATTTTTAATGTCACTTAAAAATTAATAAATTTTTATATACATTAATCATAATTAGTTAGATTATTGTTCTATTTATCCAAACAAAAAATCTAAATATATCTCAAATTAAATGATTCATTGTATGTGTATGATTTGATAGTATATTGGTATCTAAATATTTAAATTTAACTAAAATGAATAGCATTAATCTAAATAAGGATATTTAATATGTTTTAATTGAGAATATGTATCAAAAAGGTATCAAAATAAGAATAAGAGTTATTTATAATTCATTATTTTGATTATTCTTTTTCCATGTTTACTTGGGATTTATTTTATAAAGATTTTGATTCTAAATGTTTTTTTTCAAGTGATTTTTCAACCAAATATATTTGGTAACGGTTTATGATTTTTATTTTTATTTTTTTAAGAAACCACTACCAAAATATGAGATTATTCATAAATATTTTAAAAAAATTAAATTAGATATATTATTTTTTTTTTTTCAAAAAATATGTTTTAGAGAGTAAATCAAGTTTTATGACTTTTGTATTTATAAGTATTTGGAGAAAATGATTAAAAATATAAAATTTGAAAATAATAACAAAAACAATTATTTATTTTTTAAGTTTTCAAAAATCATAAAACATTATCAAATAACTTGTAATTGATATTTGATTTTTTTCTTAAAAATCAATAAATAAAGGTGATTATTTTACAAAAAATCATAAATCACATAATTAGTTATTTAATCATAAATTATAAATTAAATAAGGTTTTTTTTAAAAATATTTTTTTGAAATATTTTAGAAAATAAAGAGAGAAATATAATTGTATGGTGGGTAAAAAGTAGAAAGGTAAATAAACCAAAAAAAAAGATTGATTGAAGAATATGAGGGAATAAAATAAATAAATAATCTCAAAATATTAAAATTATCCTATATTTTATGTCAATCACATGCTAAGTATATCGTTAAAATTTCAAATTAATTTTTAATTTAAACAAAAGAAATATTAACATTTAATAAATATAAATTTATCATTAAGGTACTAATTCTGTATCTATAGGTAGGAAGTAGTAACAAAGACAATTCTCAATAAACAAAAAAATATAATTTAAATTTTTTTTATAAAAATTATTAAAATTTATAACTATAAAAATAATATAATTCAATTTATAAACTTTTATTACAAACAATAAGTATATTTCAAATATTTTACATTAAATAAATGTTGATACTTTAAGTTTAACTATTATCAATTAGGTTTTATTTAACTTATAATTTGACTAATTGAAATTATTTTAATGTTAAAATTTGACTGTTAGATTTCATTCATTTTGATGTGTTTAATATTATTCAATATTATTAATGTATTAATTTTTATTAAATAAATTTTTATATTATTAAAGCTTAAAAATATAACAAATATACCATTAACATTTAACTTTCTTAATGTTTTAAATATATTATTAATGTCAATATAAACCATGAAATTAAGATTAAAATTTAACATGTGTTTAACGTGTTATTTGTGGTTAACATTTATAATTTATTAATGTAGATGGCATATTTATAATATTAAAAAATTATTAATATTAATGTAATAAAGGAAATTTTGATGATATATTTATTATAATTTTAAATTTTAATAGCATAAAAATAATTCTTTTATATAAAATTTACGCTGTTATTTAAGTTAATTTAACATGTGTTTAACGTGTTATATGTGATTAAAAACTTATCCACATTTATACGTCTCTAATCGGCAAATTAAATCACGTTGTAAAAACGTTTTTGTCTTTTATGATAAATGTCAATAATAAAAAGGTTTTGCATAAACAAACCAATGAGATGGAGGCATACAATTGATTTGAATATTTCAAAAAGTAAAAGTTTTTGCATAAAGAATAAAGATTAAAATTAATAATTTTAAATATTCAAATATTAATAATTTACTAGTTTATTTTTTAAGATTGTTATTAAATTGTATAAAACTTTCTTATGATACATATAAATTTAAGATTAAAGGTTTGCTTTTTGAAATACTTAATTTATACAATATTATTTCTATGCATATATATATATATATATATATTTAAATGCAGATAAGTTGACTTATATTTGAGGCTGGAAATATAAATTTTTTTATCCTTATATTTTTGAATATTTTTTTATATTATTATTATGCTATAGAAATTCAGGAGATCAAAAAGTAGACGAGACAATCCGATTTTTTTTTAACTTGTTTTTTAAAAATAAAAACATAAATTATTAAACAGTGTCTCGTGTCGTGTCATTTTCTCGTATATGCATCTTAATTGATATAATAAATAATTTGATCAAACTTTTATCATTTAAATTATTTATAATAAAAAATAATAATTAAATTAATAAAACAATTAGTGATGTATTTTACCCAATCCATTTTTATTATCTCATGACATGTTGGTATTTGTATCATGTTTACATGTTGTATAAAAGTTGTAATTTCTAATTAAAACAATCATTTTTAATCTCTCTGCACTCAACTTTAATTTTAAGAAATAGCTCTAAATAAGATGGAATATCCATGACTCATGAAAACAGTTGTTAATGTTAGTCTTGGACGATGCATGATAATGTGTCAATCAAAGCAACCTTTTAACGGGCTTAAAAAGAAGAAGATTGGTGCTATTGGGCTTTAGTTTTACTTTGATGTTAAAAAGAGTAATGTGACATACTAAGGATTTTCTAAGGGCATCCACTTCCATATTTACTCACTTTTGTGAATGTGGGTGCTCATAAATAATATGTAGATGGCAGTAATTTCCACGTAGAATACCTCCAAAAGGCGTCAAACAGGCTCAAGGCGTGAGTACTTGGCCCAAAACATTGTATTTCTCTTGACTAATTTTATTTACATATTTTCAAATACATATTCTAATGTATATAAATACCAAGGCTATATACTTTGAAAATATGTATTTAGAAAATTTTGTGAAGTGGAAGAAGAATTTCCCGATATATATATAATGATTGTTTTTTTGTGTGGTTAAAACCCCAAAATATTATTTAGTGAGAACTTTATAAAAAATATACATGATAAAGAATAATGATATTTTACTATAATCAAAATATATAAATTTTTGTTAATTTTTGAATGAAATATTATAAGTTTATTGATTATTAAAATATATATTAAAAATTAAAAACTTTAAAAAATATCAAAAGTAGAGCACGTGAACGTATATGTGTATTTTTTTAATTGTTAATTTTTTTAAATCAATTGTAACTCAAAAATATAAACTTTAATAAATTCAAACACATATTAATTGATGTATGAATACATAGTAAATTATATAATATGTGTTAACGGGTTCAATTTATGATATTTTTTGAAATTTTAGACTTATAATATATTTTTTAATAATTAGTGGATAAAAAGTGATCAACTAAAAATTGATTGGTTTTTATATACATTCATCATAATTAATGAATTACTAATACATTTTATCAAAATATATTTTTTTAAAATTTTGAGTATTTATTTATGAATACAACACTTCAAACAATAATAATAATAATAATAATAATAATAATAATAATAATAATAATAATAATAATAATAATAATAATAATAAATACAACATGAATGTTTTTGTTAAAATAATAACACAACATTATCATATAACTAATACTAAAGAAGAAGTTCAATACTAGATGAACAGAAACACAGTATGTTTTGGAGAAACTTACCAAAGAAGAAGTTGTATATATTATAATTGCCAACACCATGTGATAGCCCATACACTCACTGTGTAAGTGAAATACTACTTAATAAAGTAGAAGGGCAAAAAGTAGGAAACAGGTTGAAAGTGTTTATGTTATATTTATAATTTCTATAACTCAATTTATTTTTTGACTTAGACTGCAAAAGGAATAAAATAGCATTTTTTTAATTATTAATTTGAATCTTGAATTGGATAAATAAAATCAAATTTAATTTAAAATTTATTATTAATTATTGTTATATATAAAATATAATATATTCAATATTTTAATTTTAAATTAATATATCTCTAATAAAATTAATATTTATAGTAATAATTAAGAGTATCAGAAAAATAATAAGTATCCATAAGCTTATTAAATTATTATAAATTATTATAGAAATCTAAAATTTATATTTTATTTTTAAAAATTAAAATAATAATTTAATGTAATTATAATATAATATTTAAATATAATACATTATAAATAAAAAATATATTTATTTATAATTTTAATAATAATTCAATCCAAATTGTATTACATCATATTATAAAATATTTTAATCTAATTTAAAACGATTTATATGATTTATATATTTTAATGGAAATACAATCAAATTATTAATTTTTTTAATTTAAACAGATTTAAATTTAAAAAATTAAATTATATTTCTCAATTAAAATAAATTAATTGAATTATTTATTAAGCATATTAAAAAAAACAATTTATCTTTGGGAAAACAGCAACACCGTTATTGTATTTTTTTTCCCAAATACTTATTACATTTTAAAAATATCAAACATGCTTTTAAACTTTAACAGGAATTCAGGGGCTTCGGTGGTTCAAAGTTAGTGACATCAAATTTTTTTTATGAAACATATAAATGTAAGATAAATAGTTTAATATCAAAATATGTATACAAGTGGGGTAATATAATTTAAAAAAGAAAAAAATTACTATTTGTGGCTATTAATGATTTAATTTATCTTATTTTAATATTAAATAATTAATAATAATAATAATGTTTGATTTAATCTTTTAATTGAACACCACAAAGCAAGCAGCAGCTGCAGTTGACCAGTCAGACCATACAATACAAGTGCAGTCATGGGTCAAGTTTGAAAAGTCACCCATTAAAATTTCCAAATCTTCGTTTGACAACAAACGAGTCATGCCAATAAGAAATACAAAGCTAGTTGTTTAATTATTCCATAAAAATTAATCCCAACTCCTCAGTAGATAGAGAAGCAACAAATGGTTACTCCAATGAAAATGAAGATCACCTTCTTTCGGATTTTGATTTTGGTGACTCTATTAACAGATCAGCTTAGAGCTCATCCAAATGATTGTAAAGTCGAACCATGTAAACCTGGAGGCCCTCCAATCCGATACCCGTTCCGGCTCAAAGGTCGTCAATCAGATCACTGCGGGTATCCTGGCTTTGAGTTATCTTGTAGTTCTGGGAATGATACTGTTCTTCATCTTCCAACACAAGAAAAATTACAAGTAAAAAGCATAGATTATAAATCTCGGGTAATGGAAGTGTATTATGACCCAAATAATTGCCATCTGGATTTATTTTGGAGAAACCGTAATTTATCAAATTCTCCTTTCTCTTTCTCTAAAGAGAACTCAATTAACGTTGCCTTGTTCAATTGTTCTGCATTAGAATACATGGACATGTATCCTAGTTACCAAATTTGTTGCCTAAGTAATTCTGGTTACCAAATTTATGCAATCAGATCTGACGATAATATGGATTATTGGCCACTCGTGGGTTGTAAGAAGATGTATAGCATTTCAGATGTTCCACATGATATTTACTACCAAGAGCAAATTGTTCAATTGAAGTGGTCAAAACCAAATTGCACCAAAACTGAAATTGAATGTTATAATCCTGGTCATAGAGGTAACTTTTTTTTATTTTATTATATTTATATCCTCTTGAGTTATAAAAGGTTAAAGTGTATAGAACATTAGAACATCCCTTTCATGATTTTATAGTAACCCACTTTCTAACGGTTCAACCTTTTAGGAGAGTTAAGAGAGTTGTTGTTAACTCTCCTGTAACACTATGAATATGATTTTATCTTTACATTTATGAAAATATATTTATATAAGAAATAAATCTAAATAATATGCTTTGAATGCATATGTTCAATGATAATAAAAAAATTAGAAATGAAGCTAGTTAAAAGCTATATTACATATGAAACGGAGCCAATATAAAATTTTACAAATTTTAACAAGTGATTTTTGATAAAGTGGGTCCAAATACTAGTTTAAAACGTGTGAGTTCTTGTTAATTTGTTGAATTCTTACACCAACATATATGTCATGTTTATATCATTTAAATTCACGAAAATAAAAACTTGACTATTTAATTCTGTTTTACAGGTGAATCAATAAAGTTTGTAGCTACTGGAGCAAGTTTAGGTGGATATATATTGATCATACTAGCTCTTGTAGCTTATCGTGCTTACCATTCTAGCAGACTTGATAAACATAACCAGTTAAGAATAGAAAACTTTTTGGAGGATTATAAGGCTCTCAAGCCAAGCAGATATTCGTATGTTGATATTAAGAGGATCACAACCGAATTCAAGGATAAGTTGGGGCAAGGAGCCTATGGAACTGTTTTCAAAGGAAATCTCTCTAATAAACTTTTTGTTGCTGTCAAAATGCTCAACAGTTCAAAGGGAAATGGAGAAGATTTCATAAACGAAGTGGGCATAATGGGTCGAATTCATCACATCAATGTGGTTCGTTTAGTTGGTTATTGTGCAGATGGATTTAGAAGAGCTCTTGTTTACGAGTTCTTACCAAATGGGTCTCTACAGCAGTACATATCTTCACCAGATTCTAAGGACTTTCTTGGTTGGCAAAAACTACAAGATATTACTTTAGGCATAGCCAAAGGAATAGAATATCTTCACCAAGGGTGTGAACAAAGAATACTTCATTTTGACATTAAACCTCATAATGTATTGCTAGACCAAAGCTTCACTCCAAAAATTTCTGATTTTGGTTTGTCAAAGTTGTGTTCCAAGGATCAAAGTATAGTATCAATGACCATGGCAAGAGGGACAATGGGTTACATAGCACCAGAAGTTTTCTCTAGAAATTTTGGACATGTTTCTTATAAATCTGATGTTTATAGTTTTGGAATGCTTTTGCTTGAAATGGTAGGAGGAAGAAAGAATACTGATATTACAGAGGATAATGTTAGTCATATTTATTACCCAGAATGGATCTATAGTCTTTTAGATGGAGGTGAAGATCTTCGTATTCATATTGAGGAAGAAGGTGATGCTAAAATTGCAAGGAATTTAGCAATAGTTGGACTTTGGTGCATCCAATGGCACCCAATTGATCGTCCTTCGATGAAAACGGTGGTCCAAATGTTGGAAGAAAGAGAGGACTTAATCATGCCTCCTAATCCTTTTGCCTCCACAGGTTCAACAAAAGCAAATCCAAACCTTCCTACAAAAAGAATGAACATAGAGTTAGAAGCTATTGCTGATATAGAGTAAATATAATTATACACTTTCTTTTGCATAGGGTCTTTAAAGTATATATTGTTATATCTCAAGTACAAAGAGATAATAATTTTATAGAATTAAGAAAAGAGATAATAGGGTCTTTAAAGTATATCTTGTTATATCTCAAATACAAAGAGATAATAATGTTATATCTTTTATATAAAATTGTCTAGCTTTTTCAATCCTTGTAAAATATTAAATATATAAATGGAATAACATTGGCATCATTTTATTTTTTTGTTAAAATAATTGAAAGAGGAATGAAAAATCCTTAGACTACTCCATGCAACAAAATTGACATTTTGGCTACAAAAGTTTTTTTAACAAAAAAGAATGATAATTTCATTAATTTGAAACCATATTAAGTTACAAGTAATGCATTACATGTAATGTAATACATCCCTCTCCAGCAAGTATTGTATTTCAATAGAAGGAGAAACCACCCAATTTGGTTCCAATTCCTTAATGAATCGATGTTATCTCTAAGGAAATTCCTTGAAAGATTTAGAATAATATAATTAAAGTTGAAAGTGTTTAATCTCCAAATTAAGAATTTCCAAAAAAAAAATATGCATAGTAATCTACTGCTAAAGCTGAAGTTACCTATAACAATAACATAAAAACATTCTACCAACACTTCATTATGATCTCTTACTATCACGCCTATATCGCCATATAGCTTATTTGCTTTGCATGAATCATTACAAGTAAAGGTCATATACTAAAAAAGTTACGTATCAACAATATTGAGTCAAGTTGGGTTTATCGTAATATACTCATTAAATTTCATGGTTTCATCTCCTATACGACAATGCCCAATATTCAAAGTTGTGCCCATGAGCTAATAAAATAACTTGATATGTATTAGGTTCATATGTACCACATTAAGAACATAATAATACTTTTACTAACTTCTTCCCTTAATGATCCCAATTTTCTAATCACCCATAACTATCATTCTTGAAAACTAGCATTACTAACACCAACAACTGGAGATATTTCATTAGAGCACCATACAACTTCTACCCAGTTACAATAATAAAAATGTGATCAATTGATTCAATTTATACTTCAGAATAATTACAATACATGTCATTCCTAACCATTTGCTTTAATGGTTCTTTGTTGGTTACAAGTTAGAACCAACAAACTTTATAGAGTTCTATGAATTTTTTTACATCTACAAATCAATATTTGTTAGACATAAGTCTGTTAGCTCGATCTTGTTAGATGCGTATGCACACATAGAACTAAGATTAAGATTAACATGTGATTATGAAACAATCCTTACTACTAACATGTTATTTAACTAATTATATCATGAATCAATATTAGGACTATTCTTGAACTTCTAACTCTAGCTTGAAAAATCTATGCACAAAGACAAGACTTCATACCCATATTTTCTTCCCTTTTAATTGAAGTAGAATACTATTGTAAATCAGACCTAAATTAAAATAACTTAGTCATAATTGCTAGATTATTCATTCATTGCATTACGTTTTAAAAAAAATATAACTAAATTTCGCAAGATTATAATTCTTAGTATCATTTAATGAAGGCATAATTATAATTCTTTTTAACCTTTAACGAAGGCATCAATTTTACTTGTCACAATATCATAAAGCAATAAGTTACCACTTTGAAAGAAAATATTAGCGATTACATAACAATAAGTACATAGTAGTAAAAATAAATAGAAATCTATCTATTCTTATGGAGAATCCAGTAACATCTTAAACTATAATTAAACATACACATGCAGTAAACTAGTTGCACACTCTAATTCATACATGCATAGTCATAATATTTAAATATAGAGTAAAACACATCAAAAATTAATAATTGAATCTAAAAATTATCATAATATTTTATTAATTAAAATCATAGTCAAGAACTTAAAAATTCCTCAAAATCACACAAATAAATTAGCTAGACAAAATCATAATTAAAATAATAGAATATTAAGAAGAAAAATAAGAAATACTCCTTAATTAGTGCTTTAATTCTATATTGCTTCTATTCTTATCTTTCTCTGAAGACTTAAGCATATTTTCTATAAAATTTGTATTTACAATATGTGAAAGCTTTGTTGTTAACCCTAGCTACATATTTAAAGTAAAAAAGTTGCATGTAATTACAAGGTATTTAGGATTAAGGTTGTATAAATTCAAACTAATTAAAATGCTAATTTAATGAATCTAAAACTATTTGAATAAAGCTAAGCTTGAAATTAGGTATTGGAGTGCAAATACGAGTTTTCTAACCATAGTACACATCGACTTATGAAGCGATACAAACTTAATTTCAATTCCGTTGAAAGCCATACAGTAGGTACTCTGCCGCAGCGCACATGTACTTATGCCACAATGTGTCCTTAATTTTAACACTTTAATGTTTTAACCCCCTCCTCGATATATCTTATATAAATGTTTGCATTGAGATTTTTCATTATATGACAATTATACTTCAAGTTGTGAAATTTGATTGATCTTTTTTCATTGAAATCTTTTAATTCTAAAAATATCTAAAATACATCAAAATATACCATGTGATTCCATAAACACAATTTATAAAACACTTAGATTCAAATGCAATATGAAAACCTAACTCATTCTTTTAATTTTGATAAATCACAATATATGCGTGCTTTTTAGACATTGTCAGAACCCCCAATCAGCTTCTGGCTAGTTCATAGTAAAATAAGCTCTAAAAAAAAGCTCTTAAAAGAAAATAAATAATTAAATCATTTTTATAAATGGACATGATTGTATTTATCATATGAAACAAACCTCTAGATGTCATAGTGGATGAGTTATAATCTTGTGAGGGTTTTTAGTAATTGTATCCAAAAAATTCACAACTAAACTAAATTAAACTAACTGAAAGAAATAAAAATAGAAAACTAAATAAAGACACTAACAATCAAATAAATTATACATTTGTTTCAAAGATTCTCCATAGTGTTTAATATATGTATGATCTAAATCTTACTCTTTATCGTACATTAATTCAAACATTAATTTCATTTTTTTTTTTTGGTTAACTTTTCGACATCCATCTAACTACAAATATATAATTTTCATACAAGATAATCTTATGCAAGACATTCATAGAACAAAATTCTTGATCTCTAAATTATGCAAATATGATATGTGTAAGCATTTTAATCAAAAACCCCAAGGACTTACATTTTAATTCACTCTTCACTAATATAAAATGGTTACACTACTTTAGACTAATAGGTCTTTATCAAGGTTACAACATTAGTTTAAGGTATAAGGTTTTTAAAGAACATGAAGATGAATCACAAAAATATACGAATAAATAACAAAACTAATTTGATGGTAATTCATCATCACCCTATATTAATGTTCACATTACGACTAAACAACACAAACAAAAAATAATAATAAATAAACTATTAAAAAAAAAAAAAAAGGGAAAGAAAAGAAGTTAGTAAACTAATATAGAAAAATAAAAATTATTTTTAATTTTTTGAAAAAACTAATAATAATAAACTAAATAAAATAAATGAATTAAAAGAAAAGCAAATTTTGAATTTTTTTTAATAAACTAATATTTAGTAGTAAAATTTTAAAAACAATCTCAACAATGGCACCAAATATTTGATACACTTAGATATATATATAAGTATATGATGAACGAAAACCGGCATCGCCGATTCCCGCAAATACTTTGGTTTTAATATTTATAAAACTCTCGCAAGTGCACGAATCATTTCGTAGAAAATGATAAGTATACTCCCAAGGTCGATCTAAGGAAGGAATGTATGTGGTTTTTAACTTATTATTCAACCTTTTAAAAACGAAATTAAATCCTAAACATCCTGTCACGATAGTTTGGTTTTTGTGTTCCTAATCTAATAACATAAAATAAAACATATATACAGATTAATTAAATATAATCTAAAATCATAAAAATAAACATAGATACAAATTCAAATAATTATCTAGAAATAAACATATATACGGATTCAATAAATGTTCATGCAAATTTTTATCATTTATATTAGCGGAGTATTTATGGATATAATAACTAAATTAATTATGCTTGCTCATATTAACTAGGTTATTAAAGATATAAATTGACATTTTATTGATTCTCTCTTTTTTATATAAATACCACCTTTGGTGGGGTTAGATATTCTTTGTTAACTAAACAAATCAATTAACACCTATGGGTGGGGTTGATAACTAATATGCTTAATTAAATTAATTCCTTTTTCTAAGAGATTGAAAATGAACCATTTAAATGCCACCTTTGGTGGGGTTAGACAGTTTAAACTTTATTCAAGGTGTCCAAATTAAACCTAAGAATTTAATTATCCGAGTACTAACTTTCAAGTTTTAAAACCACTATTGAAAACATGTTGTCAATACATTTTCTCATAATAATTCTTATAAAAACTTTTGAAATAGAGTTTCACTCTAACTACCGGGCGATTGTACCAACAAATAAAAGAGCACTACTCTAAATTAGACCGGATAACTAAACCTTAAAATCTAATTTTCGGGTTTAAGTTTGTAATGAAAAATAATATATTTCTCTCTAACATTCTTAATATAAAATCTTGAATAAAAACAAAATCAATTCATTTTAAAGATTTTTACCTATTTAATATTTCGCAAGCATAACAACGTCGTTATTACATCATTTTTACTAAACAGCTAGCATAGTTAAATTTAACCACAGACAAGTTGAATATAACATGTAAGAATAAAGCATAAAAATAACTGTAAAGAAAATAAAATCCTTACAGAACTTCGACGCTATTCCCGTTGCTAGAAAACCTCCGAGCGGAATTTGCACTTCCATATATTGAATCAAAAATCTAAATTATTACAAAAACATTACAAGTTCCTCTCAAAAAGAGAAGAACACTAAACCTAAGAGAATTGAACTAAAAACTAAGAGAAAAACTAAGAAAAGCTTAGAAACTTAGAAAGAAACTAAGAGAAACTAAAAACTAAGAAATGAGAGAAAGAAAGAAGAGAGAAGTGAGTTTTGAAGGTGTGTTTTGAAGTGAATGGAAGGGGGGTATTTATAGGTGAGGATGGAGAGAAAAAATGAGTAAAAAAATGTTAAAAAAATATTAAAAAATGTAAAAACGCGTATTGGACTTGCTGATGTCATCAATGACGTCAGCATGACGTCACAGGGGCGGCTGCACGTGAAAAATGGGGCGAAAACGCGTTGGGCGCGCGGATGGGCGGCTGCTGGGCGCTGCGCGCGCGCGCTGGGGCTGTCGCTGCGCGCAGCTCGGCGCGCGTGAACAGTGCCAGCGCGCTGCGTTGCGCGCAGCTGGGCATGCCAGCGCGCGCGGGCGCGCGCGGGATGGGGCGCTGGGGCGCGCGCGGCTGGGCGCTGGGGCGCGCGCGGCTGGGCGCTGGGCTGCGCGCACGGCCGGGCTGCGACGCGCGATTTCCGTCTTTTTGACATTTTTGACCTTTTCGACCCATTTCGTCCGATTTTTCCATGTTTGTTGACCTTTTCTCACTTATTTATTGATATATTTGTGATGTATTGCTTCAAATATTCCTCTTTAAGTCTTTACATTGCGTTTTTAAGCCAAAATACCTGAAAAACAATAAAAATACCCGTGATTCCGAAAAAGACAAATTTATATAAATATATGATAAAACATATAAATATATGTATTTTTAATCAATTAAGGTACATAAAATCATGGTTATTTTAGTGCTTTTTGAGCACTCATCACAACCCCCAACCAGCTTCTTGCTAGTCTCTTAGCAAGAGAAGCGATAAAAGCTAAAAATTAAACTATCCTAAATCACTTTCGTGGATTGAAACGGTTGCATTTAGCCTATGCAACAAGCCGTTAAACCCCTAGGTTGCCCTAGTGGACGAGTTTGAGTCTCGTGAGGGTTTTCAGTAATGATACCCACAAACATTGAACTAAATGTAAAGATAAAAACAATCAAATCAAAAATTAAAATTACAACACAATCAAAAATTAATTTAAGAGTAAAAGAACACAACATATCACAAAAATATCTCATACTTTTTAATCTCTTTTAAGATCATAATTGAAATCTCAAGCATAAGTTATTTTAATCTCTTTAAACAATCATGATTTTATTATAATAATTAGTCGAAAATCATTTTCATATTTCATTTCAAAAATGTATCAATTTAATTTTACCCAATTTCAGTGTCATGAATCAGTATTCGCTTCGACTCTATTCCTCACAAGTCAATACTCTCAAAGCACTGAATCCTATGGGTTCAAACACTCATACTAATTTATATGCGAAAGAGTTGATGTATAGAAATGAACTAATATGTTCGCATATGTATAAAGAATAAAGGCTCAAAGTGTTATTTAAACATTGATCTCATGAAAGGAATCGAATGTATAAATTATAAAGATATCATATACAAAAATTATTTTCATGCATAAATCAAACTCATTAAGAAAGAATTTCAAGATATATGCTTTAACAAATGAAGAAATTGCAATGACTTTTTAGGGAATTACTTCCTATATCTTTCTTTTGTAATTAGCCTTTACTCACAACTTTGTAGGCAATGTGGGTCATAGTATGTAGATGATACTATTTTTTTATCTCTCTATTTTTTTTTTTTTTTTTTTTTTTTTTTTTAGAGAGTCAACCCATGTACAGATTGTACATTTTTTTGGATTTTGGTGAGTGGTTAATTTTTTTGGCTTTTCTGTTTGATCTTGGTTTAGGTAACCCCAGATATGTCTTTTTGTTTTTGTAACAGTCATGCATAAATGAGATATAAGCATATACTATCAATTTCTACTCAAATCATTTAATCTAAGCAAAAATAATAATAAAAAATATATGATACTCTATTAAGATGAGAAAAAAAATTCATACATTCAATGCTAATACCTATAGAGATCATCTAAACTTTTTGAATAAATAAGAAATGTGTTTGGAGTAGAAAAAATATATATTTCACTCTGAATAAAAGAAATTAGGCTCAAATTATATCTCACAAGGGTAGTCTCCACTAAAAAAATTCATAAACACCGATTTTGGGTTTAATATAATTTCCACATTTTATCAAGAAATACTAGTTATGACAAAAACTAACTAATTATCAAAAATAATTACAAAATATTTCATGATATGTTTTCAAAAATTAATCTAACAGTACCAAAGACTTTAACTATTTACTTAAATTTGATTTAAAGATATGATACATTTTTGTGATAATTTTTTTTATATATAGCATGGTAACTTTCCACCACCCCCAACCTAGAACTTACATTGTCCTCAATGTAACAACTGCAAATTAAAGATAAAGAGAAAAGAGGAGAAAGATTACCTATTTCTTGAGAATGTGTAAGTAGTAATGAAGAAATGCAGGTGCATCCATCATATTCATCATTAAAGTGTATACAGACAGATCGCTGTGAACTTCTAACATCTCAACAAATATTTTAGTTTTAACAATTTTAAAAATTATTCACATACAAGTAAACTAAAATAAACAATAAAATTAAGTAAATAAAACAAATAACAAAAAAATTACCTAACATGATGGGTTGCCTCCCATCCAGCGCTTAGTTTAACGTCTTAGCAAGACGTATCTTTTTGGTGCTAAGGGTTACTCAGCCAAATGCAATCCATTTCAGCAATGTTGTTTGGTTCTTCCACATAAGGCTTGACACGATGGCCATTAACTTTGAACGTTTTTTGTGTCTTGGAGTCCAATAGTTCTACTACTCCATGTTCAGATACCTGAACTATTTTGAATGGTCCATCCCATCTTGATCTTAGCTTTCCTGGAAACAATCTCAAACGAGAGTTAAATAAAAGAACTTTCATTCCAGGGTGAAGAGTCTTAGGAACTAGCCTCTTGTCATGATAGCGCTTAGTACGCTCCTTGTATAATTTGGCATTCTCATAGGCTTCATTCCTAATTTCTTCCAACTCATGAAGCTGGAGTACTCGTTTTTCACCTGCTTTATCTAAATCCATGTTTAGCTCTTTAATTGCCCAATAAGCCTTGTGTTCAAGTTCAACTGGAAGGTGGCACGCTTTCCCAAAGATTAACCGGTAAGGGCTCATCCCAATAGGTGTTTTGTAAGCGGTGCGGTATGCCCATAAGGCATCATTTAACTTAAATGCCCAATCCTTCCTTGAAGGACGCACAGTGCGTTCCAGTATTCCCTTGATTTGCCTATTACTTACTTCCACTAATCCGGAAGTTTGAGGATGATATGGAGTAGCTACCTTATGTGTGATGTTGTACTTGTTTAGTACTCCATCAAAGAGTTTGTTACAAAAATGGCTACCTCCATCACTTATTATAGCTCTAGGCGTTCCGAACCTACTGAATATGAAATCTTTCAAGAATTTCACAACAACATTAGCATCATTGGTTTTGGTGGGGATAGCTTCTACCCACTTGGACACATAATCCACAGCAACCAAAATGTATTGAAAACCATTAGATGGGGGAAAAGGACCCATAAAGTCAATCCCCCATACGTCAAAGAGTTCAACAACTAAATTAGATGTCAAAGGCATTTCATCTCTTTTGCTTATGTTTCCTGTTCTTTGACATCTATCACATTGTGCACAAAACATATGAGCATCTTTAAAAAGAGTGGGCCAAAAGAATCCAGACTGTAATATCTTACGGGCTGTCTTTTCTCCTCCAAAATGACCCCCACAATGAAGTTCATGACAAAAAGTCAGAATGCTCTTATGTTCTTCTTCAGGTACACATCTCCGGATGACTTGATCTTGACCAATCTTGTATAAATAAGGGTCATCCCAGAAATAGTCCTTAATAGTTTTAAAAAACCTTTTCTTCTCCTGATATGAAGTGTTAGGTCGCAAAACACCAGTGGCAAGATAGTTTACAATATCAGCGTACCATGGGTTCGGACCTATGAAAAATAACTGTTCATCAGGAAAGGTTTCAACTATATCGTCATTACTCTCATCTTTAAGAGAATTAAAGTCAGAAATCAACCTAGACAAATGGTCAGCTACTAAGTTTTCACTGCCTTTCTTATCCTTGATTTCTAGGTCAAATTCTTGTAAGAGTAAGACCCACCTGATTAACCTTGGCTTGGCATTTGGTTTACTTAATAGGTATCTTAAAGCAGCATGATCAGAATGCACAATCACTTTAGATCCTACTAAATAAGACCGAAATTTGTCTAAAGAGAATACTATAGCCAAGAATTCCTTTTCAGTGGTGGTGTAATTCATCTGGGCATCATTGAGTGTTTTGCTAGCATAGTAGATGACATGTAAACGCTTTTCCACTCTTTGTCCCAGGACTGCTCCTATTGCATAATCAGAAGCGTCACACATTATTTCAAAGGGTAAAGACCAGTTTGGTGCCATTATAACAGGGGTAGATGTGAGTTTATCTTTCAAGGTATTAAAGGAGGTAAGGCAGTCATTGTTGAAATCAAAATCAGCATCTTTGGATAGCAAGTTACATAATGGACGACTTATTTTAGAGAAATCTTTAATAAATCGTCTGTAGAATCCTGCATGTCCCAAGAAGCTTCTTATCCCCTTCACAGATGTAGGGGGAGGTAGTTTGGATATCAATTCAACTTTTGCCTTATCAACTTCAATACCCTTGTTTGAAATTATATGTCCTAAAACTATCCCTTGTTGAACCATAAAATGACTTTTCTCCCAACTAAGGGTTAGATTGCATTCAATGCATCTTTCTAAAACCAAAGTCAATTTATGTAAGCAATCATCAAATGAGTTCCCAAAGACAGAGAAATCGTCCATGAAAATCTCAATGAATTTTTCCACCATGTCCGAGAAAATGGATATCATGCATCTCTGGAACGTGGCAGGGGCATTGCATAACCCAAATGGCATTCTGCGAAAAGCAAATGTCCCAAAAGGACATGTAAATGTGGTCTTTTCCTGATCTTCTGGTGCTATGGGTACTTGATAATATCCAGACAGTCCATCCAAAAAACAGTAAAATTCGTGCCCAGCTAATCTTTCCAACATTTGATCAATGAATGGAAGAGGAAAGTGATCCTTTTTCGTATATAAATTTAGTTTCCTAAAATCTATACACATTCTCCATCCAGTGATTATTCTAGTGGGCACTAATTCACTTTTGTCATTCTTAACAACTGTTATCCCAGATTTCCTTGGTACCACATGCACTGGACTAACCCACTTACTATCTGCAATAGGGTAGATAATCCCTTCTTCTAATAATTTAAGAATTTCCTTCTTAACTACCTCTTGCATGTTTGGGTTTAGTCTTCTTTGGGCCTCTCGTACAGGTTTAGCACCGTCCTCCAAGTTGATCTTGTGCATACACATTGTTGGACTAATGCCTCTTATATCCCCTATACTCCAACCTATAGATTTCTTAAACTGTTTAAGCACTTTGATGAGTTCCTTTTCTTGTGGTTTGGTCAAGGTTGAAGAAATTATCACTGGATAAGTTTCCCCTTCTCCCAAAAACACATATTTTAAGTGCTCAGGTAAGTCTTTGAGTTCAAGTTCAGGTGGATTGGCCTCTTTAATAGATGAAGAACTGGGTAGATTTAAAAGTGTACTAGATTTTGTCATCACTTCATTATTGTCTAGTTGTTCAAGGTACCCCTTTATTTCCTCATCTACATCTTCTTCAACCTTTTCAAGTGTAAGAACGGTTTCAAGCTTGTCTTCTATTCTGGTTCGGAAAAAGGTGTTTTGGACAAGATTATCCAAAGGATCAACATCGAATATTTCATCGATGGCAGAAATAGAAGGGAAAGGTGAAGAATCAAAAACTTTAAAATGAACAGTCTCTCCTAAGACTGTCATTGTCAAATTTCCATCTTGGACATCAATAATAGTCTTAGTAGTTGCCATAAATGGTCTACCAAGCAATATTGTGTGCTCTCTGTCCAATGCTGGATTTTCTTGCATATCCAGAACCACAAAGTCAACAGGTATTATCAGTTTGTCTACCTGTACCAAAACATCCTCAACTATTCCCTCTGGATATTTAAGAGATCTATCTGCAAGTTGAAGGGACATAGTTGTGGGTTTTAAATCCCCTAGATTGAGTTGTAAGAATATAGAGTAGGGCATCAAATTTATACTAGCACCTAAATCAAGCATTGCTTTAGCAACCTTCCTATCCCCCATAGTTATGTTTATAATAAAACTTCCAGGGTCTTTCAACTTAGGGGGTAGTTTGTGCTGAAGTACAGCGCTAGAAATTTCTGATACTACTACTCGTTCATTCAGTTCATACCTCCTTTTCTTAGTGTTCAACTCTTTGAAAAATTTGGCATATGAGGGCACATTCATGATCACTTCTAATAATGGTAAATTGATATTTACTTTAGAGAGCATATTAAAAAGATCAGTGAATTGCTTATCTTGTTTGGATTCTTTCAACCGGTGGGGAAAAGGTACTTGTATCTGGTGTGGTTCTGTTGTCTTTTGAATTTTGGGGGTGTCAGATGACCCCCCAATGAGTTTTTCAGAAGGCTTGTTAAGTTTAACACTTGTTTCTCCTTTTTGCGAGATTAGAGTATCGCCTTCTTTGTTACCTGAACTACAAGGTAGATTGTTAGAGATTTCAGGTAAACTAGTATTGACTACCTTACCACTTCGAAGGGTTCTAACATCCTTTGCTTGTTCTGGTTGACTGGGCAACTTTCCTGGTTCTTTCTTTTGCATTTGTTCAGCCAGTTGCCCAACTTTAGATTCAATCCTTTTAACCGAAGCCTCCATGGTGTTCAACCTTTGATTAGTCATCAATTGGTTGTTACGACTAACTTGAATAAAAGCATTCAAGCTATCTTCTAAGGTTGGTTTAAAAGATTGGCTTGGTGGGTAAGGGTGGTTGTTATCCGACCTTAGTGTTGGATATTGGGTGTAGGCTGGGTGATTATAGGTGTTTGGATGATACCTTTGAAAAGATTGGACTTCCTCTATGGCATCGACACTAGAATCACAAGTATTTGAACAATTATAAGTACCATGCCCAATTGAACAACACACTTCACATACCTCTTGATTTGAAATTTGGTGGGAAGTGAGGAATTTCACTTGTTTAGTCAATTCAGCAAGTTGCAAGGTTATCTCATTATCAGAGCCGACTTCATTGACCTTTGCTTTCCTCCTACCACCTCTTTGTTGGGAATTAGAACCCAATAACTCATAAAGATTATAGGTTTCCTCTGCGGTCTTTTCTCCTACAGCACCTCCAGCAGCATTATCAACCATGTATTGACTCTGTAGTGTCAATCCATCATAAAAGAATTGGTTTTGTAGCTGTAAGGGAAAGCTATGATTTTGACATTGAATGAAAAGGAGTTTGAATCGTTCCCAAGCTTCATGAAAGGGCTCTTCATACATTTGAGAAAATGTTGCTATCTTTGTTCTTAGATCAACAGTCTTTTGATGGGAATAGAACCTACCCATAAAAATTTCATAGACTGCCTCCCAAGTTTTAAGAGAACCTGACTGTAGAGTAATGAACCATGACCAAGCTTTATCTTTGAGAGTGTAAGGAAAACACCTCATCCTAAGTTGATCTTCATTAATTGCATGTAGTGGAAAAGTTTGGACAATAGCATAGAATTCTCGAATGAAATGCAAAGGGTCTTCATTAGGGATACCGTAAAAGGAAGGCAACAAAGAATAATGAATCTTTTTCAATTCATAATTCCTTGCAGCCTCTTGTAATTGGATACCGGAAGTTACATTGCCAATGATTGGCATTGTATATTCTTTCATCTTTTTCCGCCAATCTTCAGCATCTCCCATGGTTGTTTGTAGTTGAAAATGATCCTCCTCCTATTGTGTATCAACAATTTGCTCTTAGTAGATATCTCTAAGAAATATTTATAACTTGATAAAACATAAAAGCAAAAAGTGCAAGGAACCTAAATTTGTTTTTTTTTTTTTTTTTTTTTTTTTTTAAATTTAAGCGAATGGACAGAATTTTTGAAACAAACGAATTTTATTTCATCTGAATTTTTATTACACGCAAACTAAAACAAAGGAAAATACAATAATGGGTGACCTCCCATACAGGACTAAAATTTATCGTCTTCTAGTAAGACGTTGCTTGGAGATTGCAGAATGAAAAACTCAATGTCTCCTCTTCATTGAATTAGTCTTTGCCTTTTTGCAAATGTTCAACTAACTGTTCAACTTGAACTTCCACCTTTTTGATAGAAGCTTCCACAGAGTCCAACCGTTGATTGGTTTTAGATTGATTATCCCTACATACTTGAATAAAAGAATTCAAGTTGTCCTCCAGGGTTGGTTTATTGGGAATGCTTCTTGGAATAGGTGGGTGGAATTGCTGACCTGCCTGGTTTGAGCCTTGAGTGAAAGGAGGGTTGTTTTGCCTCCAAGAGAAATTTGGATGACTTCTCCACCCAGGATTATAGGTATTTGAGTTGGGATCAAACCTTGGTCTCTGTTGATATGCTCCCAACACATTGACCTGTTCAGGTCCAGTTGTTTCTCCTTGATATGGACAGGCTTCAGTACCATGTCCCATGTTGCTATACAAACCATATTGATCATTATTGGTGTTGGTTTGTGTAGCGAGAAGGGCAACTTGTTTAGTCAGTTGAACAAGTTGTTGTTGAACTTCATTACTGGAGTCGATTTCATGAACTCCAGCTTTTCTCACTCGGGAGCTTTTCTGTTGGGAATTAGCACCCAACATCTCAAAGAGGTTATACGTCTCTGAGGCAGTCTTTTCTCCTATTGCTCCTCCTGCAGCGTTGTCGACAATGAACTGACATTGTTGTGTAAGTCCATCGTAAAAGAATTGGTTCTGCAACTGCAGGGGAAAGCTATGATGGGGACACTGAGTGAGAAACATCTTGAACCTATCCCATGCTTCATGGAATGGTTCTCCATCCATCTGAGAGAAAGTAGCAATCTTTCCTCTCAACTCTGATGTTTTTTGATGGGAATAGAATTTTCCCATGAATTTATTGTAAATGTTACCCCATGTCATCAGAGAACCTGGGGGAAGTGACATCAACCAAGCTTTGGCCTTATCCTTTAGAGTGTAGGGAAAACATCTCATCCTAAGTTGATCCTCGTTTAGAATACCGAGGGGGAATGTTTGGACCGTAGCATAGAAATCTCTCATAAAGGAAAGAGAATCTTCATTAGGTAACCCATAAAAGGAAGGAAGCATAGAAAAATGAATATTTTTAAGGTCATAATTCCGAGCAGCCTCTCCCAACTGGATAGCGGCAGTTGCCGTGCCAATCACCGGTCTTGCAAACTCCTTCATCGTGGTTTCCCTCATAGGTTGGTTTTCCTCCATTTCTTTTGGTTCTAGTAAAGGATTAAGACTTGGTTCTATGTTTGGCTCAAAAACAGGTTGATGGGTAGAATCCAGTTTTGTTGACACTTGTTTAAATTTATGAAATTTATTTACATATGGTGTAAGGGGGTTTCCTAAGGATCTCCTACCACGCATAGACTATTGTAAACGTAAATTTAAAACTCCTGTCAACAAAATAAAAAATTTAGATAAAATTTACATGTTATTTTATACAAAACACTAAACAAAACTAGTTAAACCCTAAAAAAAAGAAATTTTTTTATTTTTTTATTTTTTTATTTTTTATTTTTTTTTTATTTTTTATTTTTTATTTTTTTGTAACATAATTAGTATTAACCAAGAGTGCTCCCAGGAAAGAATGGTGGTGCAAACGGCACCTTAAATACCATTCTCCTAGCCAGAGCAACGTTCCCAGGAAAGACTAGTGGCACAAAGGCTTCCAAGAACTAGTCTCCTAGACAGAACTCCCTTAGATTTTTACTTTTTATGTTATTTAGTTAATTAGGTATAAATTCAAGTAATGTTTTTTTTTTTTTTTTTTTTTAAATTTATGAACGGTAATTTTATTTTACTATTCACGCTATATACTGTCTTATTAACTTAAAACTTTTTTTTTTTTTAAATTTAAGTTTTTGAATTTTTTTTTTTTTTTTTTTTTTTTTATGAACGGTAATTTTATTTTACTATTCACGCTATATTATTTCTTATTAACTTAAAAAAAATTTTATATTTTGAATTTTGAAATTTTTTTTTTTTTTTTTCTTTGTTTTGTTTTTTTTTTTTTTTTTTTTTTTTTTTTTTTTTTACTATTTATGAACGGTAAATTTTTTTACTTCAAATTTCAAATTTCTAAATTATTTTAAAACAAAAAATTATTATTTTTTTTTTTATTTTTTTATTTTTTTATTTTTTTATTTTTTTATTTTTTTTATTTATTATGAATTTTGAAATTTGATTATTATTAAAATATCACAATTATTTACAGCACAAAAATGTTTTTAAAATTTTGATAAATAATTTAAAAAACGCTATTCCTTCCCCGGCAACGGCGCCAAAAACTTGATGAACGAAAACCGGCATCGTCGATTCCCGCAAATACTTTGGTTTTAATATTTATAAAACTCTCGCAAGTGCACGAATCATTTCGTAGAAAATGATAAGTATACTCCCAAGGTCGATCTAAGGAAGGAATGTATGTGGTTTTTAACTTATTATTCAACCTTTTAAAAACGAAATTAAATCCTAAACATCCTGTCACGATAGTTTGGTTTTTGTGTTCCTAATCTAATAACATAAAATAAAACATATATACAGATTAATTAAATATAATCTAAAATCATAAAAATAAACATAGATACAAATTCAAATAATTATCTAGAAATAAACATATATACGGATTCAATAAATGTTCATGCAAATTTTTATCATTTATATTAGCGGAGTATTTATGGATATAATAACTAAATTAATTATGCTTGCTCATATTAACTAGGTTATTAAAGATATAAATTGACATTTTATTGATTCTCTCTTTTTTATATAAATACCACCTTTGGTGGGGTTAGATATTCTTTGTTAACTAAACAAATCAATTAACACCTATGGGTGGGGTTGATAACTAATATGCTTAATTAAATTAATTCCTTTTTCTAAGAGATTGAAAATGAACCATTTAAATGCCACCTTTGGTGGGGTTAGACAGTTTAAACTTTATTCAAGGTGTCCAAATTAAACCTAAGAATTTAATTATCCGAGTACTAACTTTCAAGTTTTAAAACCACTATTGAAAACATGTTGTCAATACATTTTCTCATAATAATTCTTATAAAAACTTTTGAAATAGAGTTTCACTCTAACTACCGGGCGATTGTACCAACAAATAAAAGAGCACTACTCTAAATTAGACCGGATAACTAAACCTTAAAATCTAATTTTCGGGTTTAAGTTTGTAATGAAAAATAATATATTTCTCTCTAACATTCTTAATATAAAATCTTGAATAAAAACAAAATCAATTCATTTTAAAGATTTTTACCTATTTAATATTTCGCAAGCATAACAACGTCGTTATTACATCATTTTTACTAAACAGCTAGCATAGTTAAATTTAACCACAGACAAGTTGAATATAACATGTAAGAATAAAGCATAAAAATAACTGTAAAGAAAATAAAATCCTTACAGAACTTCGACGCTATTCCCGTTGCTAGAAAACCTCCGAGCGGAATTTGCACTTCCATATATTGAATCAAAAATCTAAATTATTACAAAAACATTACAAGTTCCTCTCAAAAAGAGAAGAACACTAAACCTAAGAGAATTGAACTAAAAACTAAGAGAAAAACTAAGAAAAGCTTAGAAACTTAGAAAGAAACTAAGAGAAACTAAAAACTAAGAAATGAGAGAAAGAAAGAAGAGAGAAGTGAGTTTTGAAGGTGTGTTTTGAAGTGAATGGAAGGGGGGTATTTATAGGTGAGGATGGAGAGAAAAAATGAGTAAAAAAATGTTAAAAAAATATTAAAAAATGTAAAAACGCGTATTGGACTTGCTGATGTCATCAATGACGTCAGCATGACGTCACAGGGGCGGCTGCACGTGAAAAATGGGGCGAAAACGCGTTGGGCGCGCGGATGGGCGGCTGCTGGGCGCTGCGCGCGCGCGCTGGGGCTGTCGCTGCGCGCAGCTCGGCGCGCGTGAACAGTGCCAGCGCGCTGCGTTGCGCGCAGCTGGGCATGCCAGCGCGCGCGGGCGCGCGCGGGATGGGGCGCTGGGGCGCGCGCGGCTGGGCGCTGGGGCGCGCGCGGCTGGGCGCTGGGCTGCGCGCACGGCCGGGCTGCGACGCGCGATTTCCGTCTTTTTGACATTTTTGACCTTTTCGACCCATTTCGTCCGATTTTTCCATGTTTGTTGACCTTTTCTCACTTATTTATTGATATATTTGTGATGTATTGCTTCAAATATTCCTCTTTAAGTCTTTACATTGCGTTTTTAAGCCAAAATACCTGAAAAACAATAAAAATACCCGTGATTCCGAAAAAGACAAATTTATATAAATATATGATAAAACATATAAATATATGTATTTTTAATCAATTAAGGTACATAAAATCATGGTTATTTTAGTGCTTTTTGAGCACTCATCAGTATACTTGATCAAGATATATAAGTAGAACTGATAAGTAATTTAAGAATAAAGGTTGTCGAACTCATGAGGATTTCTACAATAAATATCACTAATTATTAACTTGTTAATAAATTAATAAAAGAAGCTTTTAAAATTATTTTTAAATAAAAATAATAAATAAAATATATGAGCACATAGATTAAGATAAATATGTGATTATAGAACAATCCTCACAAATTATAACTAATATTAGAACTATCCTTAAATTCTTAACTTTAAATCAAAAAATCTATGTATTAAGACACAACATCAAACCCACACTTTTTTATTTTTTAATTGAATTAGAATAACATCGTAAATTAATCCTAAATCAGAACAACCTAGTTATAGTTATTGGATAATTCATTTATCGCATTACGTTCTAAAGAAGAGAAGACTAGATTTCGTAAGATTACATTTCTTATTAACCTTTAACGAAGGCATTACTTTAATGTCACAAAGTAACAAGTTATGGCTTCAAATAATAATAAAGAATAAATAGAAATCTATTTACTTCTAGGATAATCTAGTAATATCTTAAAATATCATTAAATATATATATATATATATATATATATGCAATAAACTAGTTAGGTACTATAATTCATATATACATAGTTTTGTAATTTAAACATAGAGTCAAACATATCAAAAATCAAGAATTGAATCTAAAAATTATCAAAATTTTATTAAATAAAATCATACTCGAAGACTTAGAAGTTGTCCATAATCACATAAATAAATTAACTAGGTAGAATTATAATTAAAATAATAGTTAACAAATAAGGGGAAAAAAGGGAACAAGAACAAACTATTTATTAATATCTATGATTGATTTACAACACTTTAATTGACTATTTGAATTCTATCTTATCTCTAGCCTTTAATTTCTCTATATACCTGTATATTTTCTATAAATTTCTATATCTACAATCTATTTAATATGTGGCTTCTTTTGTTGTTAATCTTAACTATATATTTATAGTAAAAGAATTACATATAATTAAAATGTAGTTAGGGTTAGGGATGAAGAGGTATAAAACAATTAAAATGTTAATATAATTACCTAGAACAATTTGGATAAATATGTTCTTGAATATATATATGCAATAAACTACTTAGCTATTCTAATTCATACATGCATAGTTTTGAAATTTAAACATAGAATCCAACACATCAGAAATCAAGGATTGAATCTAAAAATCATCAACATTTTATTAATTAAAATCATATTCTATGGCTTCAAAAGTTATCAACAATCACATAAATAAATTAACTAAGCAAAATCATAATTAAAATAATAGATAACAAAAAAGAAAAATGAATAAGAAGACTTATATAATTTCTGTAAATATTTATGTCTACAATCTATTTAATCTGTACTTTTTTTGTTGTTAACCCTAGCTATATATTTATATTAAAAGAATTGTATGTAGTTAAAACGTAGTTAGGATTAGGGGTTAAGATGTATAAAACAATTAAAATGTTAATCTCATATATCTAGAACCTTTTTGATAAACATGTTCTTGAAATCAGGCATTGAAATGCAAATCTGTCTTTGCGAGCCGTGATACACGTTGACTCATGTGGTGGCACGACTTTGTTTTCAATTCTCTGAGATTCCAACCGAGAGCTATGTGTCACAGTGCATATTTAATCATGCCTTGATGCACCTTTAATTGTGAGATTTGATTAGTCTTTTATCATTTGAATCTTTTAAGTCTAAAATACCTGAAATACATAAAAAAATATCTTGTAATTCTAAAAATACAATTTCTAAAATACTTAGGTTAAAACTCAATATTAAAATCTAATTTATTCTTTTAATTTTGATAAATCACAATATATGTGTACTTTTTAGGCACGTATCATTACCCTCAACCAACTTCTAGCTAGTTCATAGCAAGATGAGTGCTCAATTTGTTTTTTAAAAAGGAAATAAATAATTAAATACTAAACTAACCTAAATCATTTTTATAGATTGACGCGATTATATTTAGCATATGCATCAAGCCTTTAAATCCTTAGGATGCCCTAGTGGATGAGTTATAGACTCATGAAGGCTTTCAGTGATGATACCCACAAGCATTACAACTAAATTAAATTAAACTAACTCAAAGAAATAAAAATAGAAAAATAAATAAAAATATTAACTATCGAATCAATTATACATTTGCATCAAAGATTACCTATAACATTTAATGTATAGATTATCTAAGTCTCACTCTTTATCATAGATTAATTCAAATATTAATTTCACTTTTGTGGTCAACTCTTAGAAATCCATCTAACCACAATCATATAATATTCATTCCAAATAATCTTATATATGATATTCATAGAACAAAATTCTTGTTCCCTAGATTATGTAAATATGATATATGTAAGCATTGTAATCACAAACATCATAGCTAAGTACATATATAATCATGTTACTTTAGATCAATAGGTTTTTATCAAAATTAGAATGTTAGGTGAAAATGTGGGATTATCAAAGTTATCAAACACTACCATTTTAAGTTCTAAAATAACTACATATATTATCTATATCATTCAACCAACATTTACCTTCACATCCATAGCTAAGTACACTATAGGTATAATTTCAAATTGCATTAAATATCAATAAACTATTTTTTCTTCCTTTTTCTTTTATTCTTTTTTTTCCTCGTTTGATATTTCTTTTTGTTTTTCTCTTCTCAATTTTTTTATAACTAAAGAGATACAAAATTATATTATCAACCTTTATCATTTTTATTCAAAATTCACACAACCCCAACCTATTATTTTCAATATTCTTTTGCGTTGAGTCAATTTTTTATTTTTTGAAATTTTCATACATTCTTCATAGAGATTTTGTATTAAACATGTGTTTATTTTAAATCATTTTAGAAAGTAGAAGGGTAAGATAATTTTTTTTTGCTCATAAAAGGGTAAGGTAAGTTATAACATGTTAAAGAAAAAAAGTTTTATAATTCATATAAGTTCAAAAAGGATATTAGTGATAAATATACAAGTAGTTAGCATGAAAAGAAACAGACGATCTAAAAATAATCTAAATCCTTCCCTTGTATATTTTATAATTTCATCTTGAGTTTATTTCAAAATAAGCTTTAGAGTTTGTTGAGACCTAAGTATGTCTATGAAACATTTACATATAAAACAGTCATAAATATTCAGATTAATCGATCATTCTTATTGCCAACCAATAGAATTTCAAACTAAGTTCAATTCACTTTCAAATCCTTCCTTCATTGGATTAAAACTTATATGTAATAAAGTTAATGAAATTGAAAATTATAAAGAAAATCAAAAGATTCATGAAAATTATAATAATTGATTATTATTGTGAAAATAAAAGAGAAAATCAAAAATATTTTAAATATGTACTATATTATACTTAAAAAATATATTTAAAAAGTCACTCTCTTTGGTACCTTTTTTTATAATTTATAATACGTTTAATATTTTGAAAATTTTAATACTTTTTACATTTTTGTCCTAATTTTAAATATAATAAATTGTATATTAATAGGTACCTGTTTTACTTTATGTTTTAGTTTAAAATGTGTGTTAGAGTCATGCATAAAGTATATAGTTGTTTTGATAAATTTTAAATTTAAGTAGTCTAAACGATAAATGAAATTTTATTTAATTAATAAACTTTAAAGTTGTAAAAATCATTGAATGTTATTATTTGTACTTCATATGTCTTAATATGATATTAATCATTTTACATACTTTTTTCTTTACTATATTTTTAACTTATCATTTTAATTTTGATTTTGAATTAAAAAAATAAAATCTCATAACTATTCTGATTTTGAATTGGGACTGTGGGAACTAAATATATGATTATTTTGACAAAAAAACAAATTGAGAGAATAAAATCTCATAATTTTTTTATTTTTTGAATTGATAAATTCATAAAATTAAAAAAAAAAATCTCATTAATGTAAAACCTCATAACTATTCTGATTTTGAATTGGGACTGTGAGAACTAAATATATGATTATTTTGACATATTCTTTCAATCCGAACTTCATTTTGGTGTTTGGCTCCACCTAATTTGATGTTCACAACCCATTGCATATAATATCAATTGGTAGTATCAAGTACCAACATCCAAAGTATTTTTTAAAACTTTAATCATGTAGGTCAAACTCTCCTTCAAACCTACGATCCTAAATGAATTTGTAGTAAGTCTACAAGCTTAATGAAAAAACAAAAAAAAAGCTTTTAGATTCAATTGAATATCATAAACCTTTTGATAAATAAAATTTCATGTTCAACTTCTCTCTGTTACGTACATATATGTTATTTTTAGTATAACATAAAAAGCATGTATTTTTTTATATTATAAAATGTACATATATATATTTTTTATCACATAAAAAAACAAATATTTTTTTAAATGAAGTAAAAAATTCAAGCCATGTGAATAAATAATAGATAATTTAAAAATCAGTTTAAACTTTTACCTAATTTGTAATGAAAGATGTATTCCACTCACCTAGTTTTTCAATTGCTTACAATAGTATCACTCATTTAAGTTAATATTGATTTAATTATATGATATAATTTTATTTTTAACTTTAGAAAAAATATTTATTTTTCTTACAATAAAAACAAACATATATTTTTTAATATTATTTGAAAATAAATACATATTTTTTATTAAAAAATTAAAAATCAAATCAAATCAAATAATTAAATTATTTATCAAAAATTAATTAATAGATTTCGTTGCATTTATCATCTCATTCGTTTGAGAAAGAAAAATCACCGTCCGGAAAGACGAAGGAATATCTTTGACCCTACTATTTAGACTTCCATACTTTCAAAAGATAAGATGGCGAATAACATCTAGCTGTATTACAAATTATGTGATTGTAGTCAATTCATTATATAACTTATTAAAGTTGCAAGTAGTGGTGAACTTAGGATTTAAACGAAAAAAAAACATATATATTTAAAAAATAATATTATTTATTTTTTAATTATTACTTATATATACATAATTTTAATATAAATATATTTAAATTATTAAATTTATAATAAATTTTAAATGATATAATTTTATTTATACATATAATTTATTTATAGAGTTGTATATATGAGAGGGATTTATTTATTTTAAGTCGATAATTTCAAAAAAATAAGATAAAGAGTAAAAATTATGGTGCAAGATATGACATAATTAGGTAGAGAAATAGGTAACTTTCTTATTTTTTGTTAAATTTTTTTTATGTCATATACTCCGGGGACGGATCAATTCACATATGAGGAGTGATACGTATCCCATTTTAACTTTAAATAAATAATTTTTAAAATATAATATTTATAAAATTATAGATATATTAATTATTAAAATATAATAATACATACACTTAAATTTTAAATTTTATGTTTTTAATATTTAATATATCAACAAAAACTCAATAACTTAAACATGTTTTTTACTAAAATGATAAACATATAATATCTTGTTTCAATTAAAAATAATTAATAATTAAAAAATAATTAATATTATTGTTTACTTTATATATGATACTATTCTTAAATATAAATACTAAACACATCATTGATATACACATTATAATTTTTGTTTATACAAAATATATACACATTTGTACAACGATAGAGCTTAGTTAGAGGTTGCACCATTCAACCTCAATTGATTGTTTGAGAAAAAAATTAAATGGATACACTTTTTATTTATGTGCTTTATTGTATATGTTATCAATAAAATTTTAATATGTAAAAAATTTAAGTTATTTTTGTCTTTTTTAAGATACCCATTCCCACATTTTATTTTAATTATGAGTGACAAATCAAAATGAAACAAAAAAAAAAGTTGACTCCAAATAATAACAATTTTTTAAAATATTAAACTAAATGCGCTATGCATTAAGAGTATATGCATGACACGGCTCACTAGCTAACGTGTCATAGGCCAGTACGATATTTTAATTAATGGAATAAACCGTACCTTGTCAACCTGATTAGACCTCTTTGACACCTTTACTCAAAAGAAAAACTTTACATATTTTAATATATTATATACTTACTTAAAAATAAATTACATAATTCACTAATATTCATGAATTTCACATAATTTATATATCAAAATTTATATTTAAAAATAAATACAAAATTAGCATACTGATACGTGTGCTTCCATTATATACAAAAAAAAATACTTCTACTCAATATGACCAAAAACAAATTGATAGTTTGGGTCCTACTGTACTAGAAGATTTCAAGAAATCATATTGCAATGAGGTTTAAGATAGAAAGAATTAAAGATTGACTTTGGAATAAGTAATATGATACTTTTTATTATTTATATTATTGATTGTTATTTTAAAAAAATAGTAGGCAATTGTGTTTTTAATAAAAAAATAGTGCATTTATTTTTAATTTTATTGATCTAAATTATTACATTAATAATTGTTCAAAATTGATGTATAATTTCTGATTTAAGTGATATATCTTTCATCTCACTCGTATGCACTACAAAACTATCGAAATTTTTGAAAAGAAGATATATAGTATAATTTAAAATTAAATCGAATATATACTATTTTATATAGGTTATTTGATTTAGTGTGAGTCTTAAAATTTTAAAAATTGATGTATAATCTGTTAGGAATTTTTATTTTTCAAAATCGAAAAAACCGAACTAATATATTTTTATTAAAAATACATTTTAATAGAAATAAAAAATTATAATTTAGATTTTTTTAAAGTTATGAGATCAATTAGACCCAACTTAAAAATAATTTTACTAAACTATTTATTTGTGTAAATAAATAATATGACTAATTACATCCCCACATTTGTTAAAAATTATTAAATATTTCATTTTTTTTCTTCTAAAATGTTAGTTTTATGTCTTCGTCATTTTCAATATGACTAGTTTGTCTAATGTGGCATACTTTTCATGTGGTTCTCATTCTATTAACCAATATTGATGTGAAACAAATATCTTAAAAACTTAGTTCTACCTTTTCTTTCTAAATTACAAGCATTCATGAAATTTTTCTTTCTCCCTTACATCATCAACCTAATTTGATACATATGGCCTTCTAATTAATAATAATATCACATAACATAGAGATGGTGTGGTATAAGGGTGTCCACCGGTTTGGTTTGGGGAAATAAATTTTAACCGGACCGGACTGTTTGAAACAGTTTTAATTAATACAAATCGAACAGGACCGTTTGATTTATAAAATCGTTTGATTCAATTCAGTCCAATTCAGTTTGGTTTGGTTTTTGGACACCTGTAATGAGAAATAATATGAAATTTTTAATATATTATTAAACTGGTCCGACCCGGTTCGATCGATTTAAAAATTAATACAAACTGGACCGGACCGTTTGAAAAACGATTTTAATTAATACAAATTGAACTGGACCGGACTAGACCATTTGATTTATAAAACTGTTCAGTCCGATCTGCTTTTTCAGTTTTCCGGTTTGGTCCAATCCGAACCGATTTATGGACACCCCTAGTGTGGTATAAAATAATTGTTTGTTATTTTTTTAATAGCTTAAAGTTTTGACAAGATTAAGTTTACAATAAATTCTAACAATTATATCATTTATTTTAATTTCATTATTCAAATAAATTAACATTGTAATAGTATTATTATTTTTATTAAATTAAATTTATATTATTATTTTTATTCTCATTATATGTTCATTGTTAAAACTAAACATGACCGAAATGTAGTGAAGTTTATATTAGAACTCTCGGTCATTCAGCATTACAAATGATAAACTTTTATGGGGCATCTCTTATGATATTTATACAAAAAAGAGACCAAACCTTGCTTTCTCTTGTAACATATCAATAATGATTGAGATAGACATCTGCAACTAAGGATTTAGACACCTAGATGGAAAATGATTTTCTATGCAAAAATTATATTCTTAACGGTTTAGCTGATGACTTGTATGATTATTATAACTATGATAAGTCTGCTAAGGAAATTTGGGAAGCACTTCAAAAGAAATATGACACTGATGAAGTTGGAACTAAGAAGTATGCTGTTAGTAGATACATCTATCTTTTTGTTTTTAAATGTTAACACATTTCATGTATATATATGGAACATCATTTGGATTGATTGTATTTTTTGAACTACTTCTAAGAAACTTTTTAACATACTTAAAAATTCATTTCAATATCTACATTTAAGCATATAAAATTTATTAATTTCTACATTATAAACGTATGAACAAATTATAGAAAATTTTACGTACATTTGAAACATAAACCAACATTTGATAAATTTCAACTAAATCTAACATATAACACACATATTTGAAATTTTGTGACATCTAACACATGTTCATATGATATAAATTATAACTTAGAAATAATATATATAGGCATCAGTTGACACATAGGACCGATACTATACGTAAGATGTAGCGTCGATTCAACACGTCAACCGACTCAACACGTAGGACGTAGCGTCGGTCCTACATGTCAACTGACGCTATCCACGTGTGTAGCATCGGTTGACACGTAGAACTGAAACTACATCCTACATATAAAGTTAGTTTAACACGTCAACCGATGCTAAAAACTATATGTTTTAAGTCGTTTTTTTAGCGAACCGATTTTAAATTCATTATAAGTCAGTTTTCTCCAAAAACTAACTTTAAATATCGACTTAAATGCCATATTTTGTAGTAGTGACTCATCTTGCTAGGGAATATCTATTATTTTGTTTAGGGTAGTGATACGTGCTTAAAAAGCACACATATCTTTTGATTTATCGAATTTAAAAGAATAATTAGGTTTTAATATTGAGTTTTAACATAAGTATTTTATAAATTGTATTTTTAGAATTACGAGATATATTTTATGTATTTTAGGTATTTTAGACTTAAAAGATCAATCAAATCTCACAATCAGGGGCATAATTGTCATACAATGGAAGACTTAAATACAAACATTTATATAAGATACATCAAAAAATGGTTAAAATATTAAATTATCAAAATTAAAGATGCATCGAGGCATGATTAAATATGCACTGTGACACATCGCTCTCGGTTGGAATCTCACATAACTGAAAAAAAAAGTCGTACTAACGCATGAGTCAACGTGCATCATGACCCGCTAAGACGGATTTGCATTTCAATGCCTGATTTCAAGAATATGTTTATCCAAAAGGTTCCAGATATACGAGACTAACATTTTAATTATTTTATACCTTTTAACCCCTAATCCTAACTATGTTTTAACTACATGTAATTCTTTTAATGTAAATATGTAGCTAGGGTTAACAACAAAAGAAGGTGCATATTAAATAGATTGTAGACATAGAAATTTATAAAAAATATATAAGTCTCATTATTCTTTTTTATATATCTATTATTTTAATTATGATTCTACTTAGTTAATTTATTTATGTGATTGTGAATAACTTTTAAGCCCTAGAATATGATTTTAATTAATAAAATGTTGATGGTTTTTAGATTCAATCCTTGATTTCTGATGTGTTGGATTCTATGTTTAAATTTCAAAATTATGCATGTATGAATTAGAGTAGCTAACTAGATTATTGCATATATATGTTCAAGAACATATTTATCCAAATTATTCTAGGTAATTATAGTAACATTTTAATTGTTTTATACCTCTTCACCCATAATCCTAACTACATCTACATGTAATATTTTATTATAAATATATAGTTAGGATTAACAACAAAAGAAGCCATATATTAAATAGATTGTAGACATAGGAATTTATAGAAAATATACAGGTCGATAAAGTAATTAAAGGTTAGAGACAAGATAAAATTCAAATAGTCAATTAAAGAGTTGTAAGTCAACCATTGATATTAATCAATAGTTTGTTCTTATTCCTTTTTTTTACTTCTTTGTTAACTATTATTTTAATTATAATTCTACCTAGTTAATTTATTTATGTGATTGTGTAAAACTTTTAAGTCCTAGACTATGATTTAAATTAATAAAATTTTGATGATTTTTATATTCAATCTTTAATTTTTGATATGTTTAACTCTACGTTAAAATTCCAAAACTATGCATGTATGAATTAGAATATCTAACTAGTTTATTACATATATATGTTTAATGATATTTTAAGATATTACTATATTATCCTAGGAGTAAATAGATTTTTATTTATTCTTTATTATTATTCGAAGTAATAACTTGTTACTTTGTGACAGTAAAGTTAATGCCTTCGGTAAAGGTTAATAAGAAATGTAATCTTACGAAATCTAGTCATCTCTTCTTTAAAATGTAATACAATAAATGAATTATCTAACAATTATAACTAGGTTGTTTTGATTTACGATAGTATTCTACTTCAATTAAAAAGTAAAAAAATGTGGGTTTTATCTTAATCTATGTGCTCATATATTTTATTTATTATTTTATGTTTTATTTTTATTTAAAAATAATTTTCAGAGTCTCTTTTATTAATTTATTACCAAGCTAATAATGAGTGATATTTATTATAGAAATCCTCGTGAGTTCGACAACATTTATTCTTAAATTACTTATTAATTCTACTTATATAGCTTGATCAAGTATACTTATATATGTATCAAGTTTTTGGTGCCCTTCTTGGAATTGTTTTTAAAATTTAACCACTAAATATTAGTTTATTAAAAAAATTCAAAAATTGGTTTTCTTTTAATTCATTTATTTTATTTAGTTTATTATTATTAGTTTTTTCAAAAAATTAAAATTAATTTTTATTTTTCTATATTAATAGTTTACTAACTTCTTTTCTTTCATTTTTATTTTTATTTATTTTTGTATAGTTTATTTATTATTACTTTTTGTTTGTGTTGTTTAGTAGTAATATGAACATTATCATGAGGCAATGATGCATTACCATCAAATTAGTTTTGTTTATTTATTTTCTTTTATTTTTGTGATTCATATTCATGTTCTTTCATAACCCTATACCTTAAACTAACGCTATAACTTTGATAAAGACTTATTAGTTTAAAGTAGTGTAACCATTCTATATTAGTGTAGAGTGAATTAAAATGTAAGCCTTTGGGGTTTTGATTAAAATGCTTACACATATTATATTTGCATAATTTAGAGACCAAGAAGTTTGTTCTATGAATATCTTGCATAAAATTATCTCGTATGAAGATTATATATTTTTAATTAGATGAATGTCAAAAATTTAACCAAAAAAATGAAATTAATGTTAGAATTAATGTACAATAAAGAGTAAGATTTAGATCATACATATATTAAACATTATGGAAAATCTTTGAAACAAATGTATAATTGATTTGATTGTTAGTGTCTTTATTTAGTTTTTTATTTTTATTTCTTTCAATTAGTTTAATTTAGTTTAGTTGTGAATTTTTTGGATACTATTACTGAAAACCCTCAGAAGACTATAACTCATCCACTATGACACCGATTTAAAGGTTTGTTGCATATGATAAATACAATCATGGTCATATATAAAAATGATTTAATTTAGTATTTAATTATTTATTTTCTTTTAAGAACTTTTTTTGAGTGCTTATTTTACTATGAACTAACTATAAGCTAATTGGGGGTTGTGATAGTGTCTAAAAAGCACGCATATATTATGATTTATTAAAATTAAAATAAATAATTAGGTTTTAATGTTACATTTGAATCTAAGTGTTTTATAAATTGTGTTTATGGAATCACATGATATATTTTGATGTATTTTAGATATTTTTAGAATTAAAAGATTTAAATGAAAAAGATCAATCAAATTTCACAACTTGAAGTATAATTTTCATATAATGGAAAAGCTCAATGCAAACATTTATATGAGATATATCAAAGAGGGGTTGATGAGTGCTCAAAAAGCACTAAAATAACCATGATTTTATGTACCTTAATTGATTAAAAATACATATATTTATATGTTTTATCATATATTTATATAAATTTGTCTTTTTCGGAATCATGGGTATTTTTATTGTTTTTCAGGTATTTTGGCTTAAAAACGCAATGTAAAGACTCAAAGAGGAATATTTGAAGCAATACATCACAAATATATCAATAAATAAGTGAGAAAAGGTCAACAAACATGGAAAAATCGGACGAAATGGGTCGAAAAGGTCAAAAATGTCAAAAAGACGGAAATCGTGCGCCACAACCCAGCCGTGCGCGCAGCCCAGCGCCCCAGCGCCCAGCCGCGCGCGCCCCAGCGCCCCATTCCGCGTGCGCCCGCGCGCGCTGGCATGCGCAGCGCCCCAGCAGCCCCCCTCCGCGCACCCAACGCGTTTTCGCCCCATTTTTCACGTGCAGCCGCCCCTGTGACGTCATGCTGACGTCATTGATGACATCAGCAATTCCAATACGTGTTTTTACATTTTTTAATATTTTTTTAACATCGTTTTACTCATTTTTTCTCTCCATCCTCACCTATAAATACCCCCTTCCCTTCACTTCAAATCACACCTTCAAAACTCACTTCTCTCTTCTTTCTTTCTCTCATTTCTTAGTTTTTAGTTTCTCTTAGTTTCTTTCTAAGTTTCTAAGCTTTTCTTAGTTTTTCTCTTAGTTTTTAGTTCAATTCTCTTAGGTTTAGTGTTCTTCTCTTTTTGAGAGGAACTTGTAATGTTTTTGTAATAATTTAGATTTTTGATTCAATATATGGAAGTGCAAATTCCGCTCGGAGGTTTTCTAGCTACGGGAATAGCGTCGAAGTTCTGTAAGGATTTTATTTTCTTTACAGTTATTTTTATGCTTTATTCTTACATGTTATATTTAATTTGTCTATGGTTAAATTTAACTATGCTAGCTGTTTAGTAAAAATAATGTAATAACGACGTTGTTATGCTTGTGAAATATTAAATAGGTAAAAATCTTTAAAATGAATTGATTTTGTTTTTATTCAAGATTTTATATTAAGAATGTTAGAGAGAAATATATTATTTTTCATTACAAACTTAAACATGAAAATTAGATTTTAAGGTTTAGTTATCCGGTCTAATTTAGAGTAGTGCTCTTTTATTTGTTGGTACAATCGCCCTGTAGTTAGAGTGAAACTCTATTTCGAAAGTTTTTATAAGAATTATTATGTGAAAATGTATTGACAACATGTTTTCAATAGTGGTTTTAAAACTTGAAAGTTAGTACTCGGATAATTAAATTCTTATGTTTAATTTGGACACCTTGAATAATGTTTAAATTGTCTAACCCCACCAAAGGTGGCATTTAAATGGTTCATTTTCAATCTCTTAGAAAAATGAATTAATTTAATTAAGCATATTAGTTATCAACCCCACCCATAGGTGTTAATTGATTTGTTTAGTTAACAAAGAATATCTAACCCCAACAAAGGTGGTATTTATATAAAAAAGAGAGAATCAATAAAATATCAATTTATATCTTTAATAACCTAGTTAATATGAGCAAGCATAATTAATTTAGTTATTATATCCATACATACTCTGCTAATATAAATGATAAAAATTTGCATGAATATTTATTGAATCTGTATATATGTTTATTTTTAGATAATTATTTATTGAATTTGTATCTATGTTTATTTTTATGTTATTAGATTACATTTAATTAATCTGTATATATGTTTATTTTATGTTATTAGATTAGGAACACAAAAACCAAACTATCGTGACAGGATGTTTAGGATTTAATTTCGTTTTTAAAAGTTTGAATAATAAGTTAAAAACCACATACATTCCTTCCTTAGATCGACCTTGGGAGTATACTTATCATTTTCTACGAAATGATTCGTGCACTTGCGAGAGTTTTATAAATATTAAAACCAAAGTATTTGCGGGAATCGGCGATGCCGGTTTTCGTTCATCAAGTTTTTGGCGCCGTTGCCGGGGAAGGAATAGCGTTTTTAAATTGTTTATCAAAATTTTAAAAACATTTTTGTGCTGTAAATAATTGTGATATTTTAATAATAATCAAATTTCAAAATTCATAAAAATAATTAAAAAATAAATAAAAAAAATAATATTTTTTTTTAAATTGTAAAATAATTTAGAAATTTGAAATTTGAAGTAAAAAAAATTTTACCGTTCATGAATAGTAAAAAAAAAAATTTAAAATTCAAAAATTTTTTAGTTAGTAATAAATAATATAGCGTGAATAGTAAAATAAAATTACCGTCCATGAATAGTAAAAAAAAAATTTAATAAATTTTTAGTTAATAAGAAATAATAGAGCGTGAATAGTAAAATAAAATTACCGTTCATAAAAAAAACATTACTTGAATTTATACCTAATTAACTAAATAACATGAAAAGTAAAAATCTAAGGGAGTTCTGTCTAGGAGACTAGTTCTTGAAAGCCTTTGTGCAACTAGTCTTTCCTGGTAACGTTGCTCTAGCTAGGAGAATGGTATTTAAGGAGCCGTTTGCACCACCATTCTTTCCTGGGAGCACTCTTGATTAATACTAATTATGTTACAAAAAAATAAAAAAATAATTAAAAAATAAAAAAAAAATTTAATAATAAAAAAAAATATATATATTATAAAAATTTAATTAGACTTTAACTAGTTTTGTTTAGTGCTTTGTATTAAATAAACATGTAAATTTTCGCTAAATTTTTTTTATTTTGTTGACAGGAGTTTTTAAATTTACGTTTACAATAGTCTATGCGTGGTAGGAGATCCTTAGGAAACCCCCTAACACCATATGTAAATAATTTTCATAAATTTAAACAAGTGTCAACGAAACTGGATTCTACCCATCAACCTGTTTTTGAGCCAAACATAGAACCAAGTCTTAATCCTTTACTAGAACCAAAAGAAATGGAGGAAAACCAACCTATGAGGGAAACCACGATGAAGGAGTTTGCAAGACCGGTGATTGGCACGGCAACTGCCGCTATCCATTTGGGAGAGGCTGCTCGGAATTATGACCTTAAAAATATTCATTTTTCTATGCTTCCTTCCTTTTATGGATTACCTAATGAAGATTCTCTTTCCTTTATGAGAGATTTCTATGCTACGGTCCAAACATTCCCCCTCGGTATTCTAAACGAGGATCAACTTAGGATGAGATGTTTTCCCTACACTCTAAAGGATAAGGCCAAAGCTTGGTTGATGTCACTTCCCCCAGGTTCTCTGATGACATGGGGTAACATTTATAATAAATTCATGGGAAAATTCTATTCCCATCAAAAAACATCAGAGTTGAGAGGAAAGATTGCTACTTTCTCTCAGATGGATGGAGAACCATTCCATGAAGCTTGGGATAGGTTCAAAATGTTTCTCACTCAGTGTCCCCATCATAGCTTTCCCCTGCAGTTGCAAAACCAATTCTTTTACGATGGACTTACACAACAATGTCAGTTCATTGTCGACAACGCTGTAGGAGGAGCAATAGGAGAAAAAACTGTCTCAGAGACGTATAACCTCTTTGAGATGTTGGGTGCTAATTCCCAACAAAAAAGCTCCCGAGTGAGAAAAGCTGGAGTTCATGAAATCGACTCCAGTAATGAAGTTCAACAACAACTTGTTCAACTGACTAAGCAAGTTGCCCTTCTCGCTACACAAACCAACACAAATAATGAACAATATGGTTTGTACAGCAACATGGGACATGGTACTGAAGCCTGTCCATATCAAGGAGATACAACTGGACCTGAACAGGTTAATGTGTTGGGAGCATATCAACAAAGACCAAGGTTTGATCCCAACTCAAATACCTATAATCCTGGGTGGAGAAGTCATCCAAATTTCTCTTGGAGGCAAAACAACCCTCCTTTCACTCAAAGCTCAAACCAGGCAGGTCAGCAATTCCACCCACCTATTCCAAGAAGCATTCCCAATAAACCAACGCTGGAGGACAACTTGAATTCTTTTATTCAAGTCTGTAGGGATAATCAATCTAAAACCAATCAACGGTTGGACTCTGTGGAAGCTTCTATCAAAAAGGTGGAAGTTCAAGTTGAACAGTTAGTTGAACATTTGCAAAAAGGCAAAGACTAATTTGAAACTTAAATGAATTCAATGAAGAGGAGACATTGAGTTTTTCATTCTGCAATCTCCAAGCAACGTCTTACTAGAAGACGATAAATTTTAGTCCTGTATGGGAGGTCACCCATTATTGTATTTTCCTTTGTTTTAGTTTGCGTGTAATAAAAATTCAGATGAAATAAAATTCGTTTGTTTCAAAAATTTTGTCCATTCGCTTAAATTAAAAAAAAAATTAGGTTCCTTGCACTTTTTGCTTTTACGTTTTATCAAGTTATAAATATTTCTTAGAGATATCTACTAAGAGCAAATTGTTGATACACAATAGGAGGTGGATCATTTTCAACTACAAACAACCATGGGAGATGCTGAAGATAGGCGGAAAAAGATGAAAGAATATACAATGCCAATCATTGGCAATGTAACTTCCGGTATCCAATTACAAGAGGCTGCAAGGAGTTATGAATTGAAAAAGATTCATTATTCTTTGTTGCCTTCCTTTTACGGTATCCCTAATGAAGACCCTTTGCATTTCATTCGAGAATTCTATGCTATTGTCCAAACCTTTCCACTACATGCAATTAATGAAGATCAACTTAGGATGAGGTGTTTTCCTTACACTCTCAAAGATAGAGCTTGGTCATGGTTCATTACTCTACAGTCAGGTTCTCTTAAAACTTGGGAGGCAGTCTATGAAATTTTTATGGGTAGGTTCTATTCCCATCAAAAGACTGTTGATCTAAGAACAAAGATAGCAACATTTTCTCAAATGTATGAAGAGCCCTTTCATGAAGCTTGGGAACGATTCAAACTCCTTTTCATTCAATGTCAAAATCATAGCTTTCCATTACAGCTACAAAACCAATTCTTTTATGATGGATTGACACTACAGAGTCAATACATGGTTGATAATGCTGGTGGAGGTGCTGTAGGAGAAAAGACCGCAGAGGAAACCTATAATCTCTATGAGCTATTGGGTTCTAATTCCCAACAAAGAGGTGGTAGAAGGAAAGCAAAGGTCAATGAAGTCGGCTCTGATAATGAGATAACCTTGCAACTTGCTGAATTGACTAAACAAGTGAAATTCCTCACTTCCCACCAAATTTCAAATCAAGAGGTATGTGAAGTGTGTTGTTCAATTGGGCATGGTACTCATAATTGTTCAAATACTTGTGATTCTAGTGTCGATGCCATAGAGGAAGTCCAATCTTTTCAAAGGTATCATCCAAACACCTATAATCACCCAGCCTACACCCAATATCCAACACTAATGTCGGATAACAACCACCCTTACCCACCAAGCCAATCTTTTAAACCCACCTTAGAAGATAGCTTGAATGCTTTTATTCAAGTTAGTCGTGACAACCAATTGATGACTAATCAAAGGTTGAACACCATGGAGGCATCGGTTAAAAGAATTGAATCTAAAGTTGGGCAACTGGCTGAACAAATGCAAAAGAAAGAACCAGGAAAGTTGCCCAGTCAACCAGAACAAGCAAAGGATGTTAGAACCCTTCGAAGTGGTAAGGTAGTCAATACCAGTTTACCTGAAATCTCTAACAATCTACCTTGTAGTTCAGGTAACAAAGAAGGCGATATTCTAATCTCGCAAAAAGGAGAAACAAGTGTTAAACTTAACAAGCCTTCTGAAAAACTCATTGGGGGGTCATCTGACACCCCCAAAATTCAAAAGACAACAGAACCACACCAGATACAAGTACCTTTTCCCCACCGGTTGAAAGAATCCAAACAAGATAAGCAATTCAATGATCTTTTTAAAATGCTCTCTAAAGTAAATATCAATTTACCATTATTAGAAGTGATCATGAATGTGCCCTCATATGCCAAGTTTTTCAAAGAGTTGAACACTAAGAAAAGGAGGTATGAACTGAATGAACGAGTAGTAGTATCAGAAATTTCTAGCGCTGTACTTCAGCACAAACTACCCCCTAAGTTGAAAGACCCTGGAAGTTTTATTATAAACATAACTATGGGGGATAAGAAGGTTGCTAAAGCAATGCTTGATTTAGGTGCTAGTATAAATTTGATGCCCTACTCTATATTCTTACAACTCAATCTAGGGGATTTAAAACCCACAACTATGTCCCTTCAACTTGCAGATAGATCTCTTAAATATCCAGAGGGAATAGTTGAGGATGTTTTGGTACAGGTAGACAAACTGATAATACCTGTTGACTTTGTGGTTCTGGATATGCAAGAAAATCCAGCATTGGACAGAGAGCACACAATATTGCTTGGTAGACCATTTATGGCAACTACTAAAACTATTATTGATGTCCAAGATGGAAATTTGACAATGACAGTCTTAGGAGAGACTGTTCATTTTAAAGTTTTTGATTCTTCACCTTTCCCTTCTATTTCTGCCATCGATGAAATATTCGATGTTGATCCTTTGGATAATCTTGTCCAAAACACCTTTTTCCAAACCAGAATAGAAGAAAAGCTTGAAACCATTCTTACACTTGAAAAGGTTGAAGAAGATTTAGATAAAGAAATTAAGGGGTACCTTGAACAACTAGACAATAATGAAGTGATGACAAAATCTAGTACACTTTTAAATCTACCCAGTTCTTCATCCAGTAAAGAGGCCAATCCACCTGAACTTGAACTCAAAGACTTACCTGAGCACTTAAAATATGTGTTTTTGGGAGAAGGGGAAACTTATCCAGTGATAATTTCTTCAACCTTGACCAAACCACAAGAAAAGGGACTCATCAAAGTGCTTAAACAGTTTAAGAAATCTATAGGTTGGAGTATAGGGGATATAAGAGGCATTAGTCCAACAATGTGTATGCACAAGATCAACTTGGAGGATGGTGCTAAACCTGTACGAGAGGCCCAAAGAAGACTAAACCCAAACATGCAAGAGGTAGTTAAAAAGGAAATTCTTAAATTATTAGAAGAAGGGATTATCTATCCTATTGCGGATAGTAAGTGGGTTAGTCCAGTGCATGTAGTACCAAAGAAATCTGGGATAACAGTTGTTAAGAATGACAAAAGTGAATTAGTGCCCACTAGAATAATCACTGGATGGAGAATGTGTATAGATTTTAGGAAACTTAATTTATATACGAAAAAGGATCACTTTCCTCTTCCATTCATTGATCAAATGTTGGAAAGATTAGCTGGGCACGAATTTTACTGTTTTTTGGATGGACTGTCTGGATATTATCAAGTACCCATAGCACCAGAAGATCAGGAAAAGACCACATTTACATGTCCTTTTGGGACATTTGCTTTTCGCAGAATTCCATTTGGGTTATGCAATGCCCCTGCCACGTTCCAGAGATGCATGATATCTATTTTCTCGGACATGGTGGAAAAATTCATTGAGATTTTCATGGACGATTTCTCTGTCTTTGGGAACTCATTTGATGATTGCTTACATAAATTGACTTTGGTTTTAGAAAGATGCATTGAATGCAATCTAACCCTTAGTTGGGAGAAAAGTCATTTTATGGTTCAACAAGGGATAGTTTTAGGACATATAATTTCAAACAAGGGTATTGAAGTTGATAAGGCAAAAGTTGAATTGATATCCAAACTACCTCCCCCTACATCTGTGAAGGGGATAAGAAGCTTCTTGGGACATGCAGGATTCTACAGACGATTTATTAAAGATTTCTCTAAAATAAGTCGTCCATTATGTAACTTGCTATCCAAAGATGCTGATTTTGATTTCAACAATGACTGCCTTACTTCCTTTAATACCTTGAAAGATAAACTCACATCTACCCCTGTTATAATGGCACCAAACTGGTCTTTACCCTTTGAAATAATGTGTGACGCTTCTGATTATGCAATAGGAGCAGTCCTGGGACAAAGAGTGGATAAGCGTTTACATGTCATCTACTATGCTAGCAAAACACTCAATGATGCCCAGATGAATTACACCACCACTGAAAAGGAATTCTTGGCTATAGTATTCTCTTTAGACAAATTTCGGTCTTATTTAGTAGGATCTAAAGTGATTGTGCATTCTGATCATGCTGCTTTAAGATACCTATTAAGTAAACCAAATGCCAAGCCAAGGTTAATCAGGTGGGTCTTACTCTTACAAGAATTTGACCTAGAAATCAAGGATAAGAAAGGCAGTGAAAACTTAGTAGCTGACCATTTGTCTAGGTTGATTTCTGACTTTAATTCTCTTAAAGATGAGAGTAATGACGATATAGTTGAAACCTTTCCTGATGAACAGTTATTTTTCATAGGTCCGAACCCATGGTACGCTGATATTGTAAACTATCTTGCCACTGGTGTTTTGCGACCTAACACTTCATATCAGGAGAAGAAAAGGTTTTTTAAAACTATTAAGGACTATTTCTGGGATGACCCTTATTTATACAAGATTGGTCAAGATCAAATCATCCGGAGATGTGTACCTGAAGAAGAACATAAGAGCATTCTGACTTTTTGTCATGAACTTCATTGTGGGGGTCATTTTGGAGGAGAAAAGACAGCCCGTAAGATATTACAGTCTGGATTCTTTTGGCCCACTCTTTTTAAAGATGCTCATATGTTTTGTGCACAATGTGATAGATGTCAAAGAACAGGAAACATAAGCAAAAGAGATGAAATGCCTTTGACATCTAATTTAGTTGTTGAACTCTTTGACGTATGGGGGATTGACTTTATGGGTCCTTTTCCCCCATCTAATGGTTTTCAATACATTTTGGTTGCTGTGGATTATGTGTCCAAGTGGGTAGAAGCTATCCCCACCAAAACCAATGATGCTAATGTTGTTGTGAAATTCTTGAAAGATTTCATATTCAGTAGGTTCGGAACGCCTAGAGCTATAATAAGTGATGGAGGTAGCCATTTTTGTAACAAACTCTTTGATGGAGTACTAAACAAGTACAACATCACACATAAGGTAGCTACTCCATATCATCCTCAAACTTCCGGTTTAGTGGAAGTAAGTAATAGGCAAATTAAGGGAATACTGGAACGCACTGTGCGTCCCTCAAGGAAGGATTGGGCATTTAAGTTAAATGATGCCTTATGGGCATACCGCACCGCTTACAAAACACCTATAGGGATGAGCCCTTACCGGTTAATCTTTGGGAAAGCGTGCCACCTTCCAGTTGAACTTGAACACAAGGCTTATTGGGCAATTAAAGAGCTAAACATGGATTTAGATAAAGCAGGTGAAAAACGAGTACTCCAGCTTCATGAGTTGGAAGAAATTAGGAATGAAGCCTATGAGAATGCCAAATTATACAAGGAGCGTACTAAGCGCTATCATGACAAGAGGCTAGTTCCTAAGACTCTTCACCCTGGAATGAAAGTTCTTTTATTTAACTCTCGTTTGAGATTGTTTCCAGGAAAGCTAAGATCAAGATGGGATGGACCATTCAAAATAGTTCAGGTATCTGAACATGGAGTGGTAGAACTATTGGACTCCAAGACACAAAAAACGTTCAAAGTTAATGGCCATCATGTCAAGCCTTATGTGGAAGAACCAAACAACATTGTTGAAATGGATTGCATTTGGCTGAGTAACCCTTAGCACCAAAAAGATACGTCTTGCTAAGACGTTAAACTAAGCGCTGGATGGGAGGCAACCCATCATGTTAGGTAATTTTTTGTTATTTGTTTTATTTACTTAATTTTATTGTTTATTTTAGTTTACTTGTATGTGAATAATTTTTAAAATTGTTAAAACTAAAATATTTGTTGAGATGTTAGAAGTTCACAGCGATCTGTCTGTATACACTTTAATGATGAATATGATGGATGCACCTGCATTTCTTCATTACTACTTACACATTCTCAAGAAATAGGTAATCTTTCTCCTCTTTTCTCTTTATCTTTAATTTGCAGTTGTTACATTGAGGACAATGTAAGTTCTAGGTTGGGGGTGGTGAAAAGTTACCATGCTTAATAAAAAAAATAAAAAAATAATTTAATTAAAAAAATACTTACAAAAATTTATCATTTCTTTAAATCAAATTTAAGTAAATAGTTAAGTCTTTGGTACTGTTAGATTAATTTTTGAAAACATATCATGAAATATTGTGTAATTATTTTTGATAATTAGTTAGTTTTTGTCATAACTAGTATTTCTTGATAAAATGTGGAAATTATATTAAACTCAAAATCGGTGTTTATGAATTTTTTAGTGGAGACTACCCTTGTGAGATATAATTTGAGCCTAATTTCTTTTATTCAGAGTGAAATATATATTTTTTCTACTCCAAACACATTTCTTATTTATTCAAAAAGTTTAGATGATCTCTATAGGTATTAACATTGAATGTATGAATTTTTTCTCATCTAAATAGAGTATCATATATTTTTGATTATTATTTTTGTTTAGATTAAAACGATTTGAGTAGAAATTGATAGTATATGCTTATATCTCATTCATGCATGACTGCTACAAAAACAAAAAGACATATCTGGGGTTACCTAAACCAAGATCAAACAGAAAAGCCACAAAATTAACCACTCACCAAAATCCAAAAAAAAAAATGTACAATCTGTACATGGGTTGACTCTCTAAAAAAATACATATATTGAAAAATATCTACAGAAAAAAATAGAGAGATAAAAAAATATAGTATCATCTACATACTATGACCCACATTGCCTACAAAGTTGTGAGTAAAGGCTAAATTACAAAAGAAAGATATAGGAAGTAATTCCCTAAAAAGTCATTGCAATTTCTTCATTTGTTAAAAGCATATATCTTGAAATTCTTTCTTAATGAGTTTGATTTATGCATGAAAATAATTTTTGTATATGATATCTTTATAATTTATACATTCGATTCCTTTCATGAGATCAATGTTAAAATAACACTTTGAGCCTTTATTCTTTATACATATGCGAACATATTAGTTCATTTCTATACATCAACTCTTTCGCATATAAATTAGTATGAGTGTTTGAACCCATAGGATTTAGTGCTTTGAGAGTATTGACTTGTGAGGAATAGAGTCGAAGGGAATTCTGATTCATGACACTGAAATTGGGTAAAATTAAATTGATACATTTTTGAAATGAAATATGAAAATGATTTTCGACTAATTATTATAATAAAATCATGATTGTTTAAAGAGATTAAAATAACTTATTCTTGAGATTTTAATTATGATCTTAAAAGAGATTAAAAAGTATGAGAAATTTTTGTGATATGTTGTTTTCTTTTATTCTTAAATTAATTTTTGATTGTGTTGTAATTTTAATTTTTGTTTTGATTGTTTTTATTTTTACATTTAGTTCAATGTTTGTGGGTATCATTACTGAAAACCCTCACGAGACTCAAACTCGTCCACTAGGGCAACCTAGGGGTTTAACGGCTTGTTGCATAGGCTAAATGCAACCGTTTCAATCCACGAAAGTGATTTAGGATAGTTTAATTTTTAGCTTTTATCGCTTCTCTTGCTAATAGACTAGCAAGAAGCTGGTTGGGGGTTGTGATGAGTGCTCAAAAAGCACTAAAATAACCATGATTTTATGTACCTTAATTGATTAAAAATACATATATTTATATGTTTTATCATATATTTATATAAATTTGTCTTTTTCGGAATCACGGGTATTTTTATTGTTTTTCAGGTATTTTGGCTTAAAAACGCAATGTAAAGACTCAAAGAGGAATATTTGAAGCAATACATCACAAATATATCAATAAATAAGTGAGAAAAGGTCAACAAACATGGAAAAATCGGACGAAATGGGTCGAAAAGGTTAAAAATGTCAAAAAGACGTAAATCGCGCGCCGCAGCCCAGCCGTGCGCGCAGCGCAGCGCCCAGCTGCGCGCGCCCCAGCGCCCCATTCCGCGCGCGCTGGATGCCCAGCTGCGTGCAGCTCAGCTCGCGGGCACTGTTCACGCGCACCGAGCTGCGCGCAGCGACAGCCCCAGCGCGCGCGCGCAGCGCCCCAGCAGCCCCTCTCCGCGCACCCAACGCGTTTTCGCCCCATTTTTCACGTGCAGCCGCCCCTGTGACGTCATGCTGACGTCATTGATGACATCAGCAATTCCAATACGCGTTTTTACATTTTTTAATATTTTTTTAACATTGTTTTACTCATTTTTTCTCTCCATCCTCACCTATAAATACCCCCCTTCCCTTCACTTCAAATCACACCTTCAAAACTCACTTCTCTCTTCTTTCTTTCTCTCATTTCTTAGTTTTTAGTTTCTTTCTAAGTTTCTAAGCTTTTCTTAGTTTTTCTCTTAGTTTTTAGTTCAATTCTCTTAGGTTTAGTGTTCTTCTCTTTTTGAGAGGAACTTGTAATGTTTTTGTAATAATTTAGATTTTTGATTCAATATATGAAAGTGCAAATTCCGCTCGGAGGTTTTCTAGCGCAGCGCCCAGCTGCGCGCGCCCCAGCGCCCCATTCCGCGCGCGCTGGATGCCCAGCTGCGTGCAGCTCAGCTCGCGGGCACTGTTCACGCGCACCGAGCTGCGCGCAGCGACAGCCCCAGCGCGCGCGCGCAGCGCCCCAGCAGCCCCTCTCCGCGCACCCAACGCGTTTTCGCCCCATTTTTCACGTGCAGCCGCCCCTGTGACGTCATGCTGACGTCATTGATGACATCAGCAATTCCAATACGCGTTTTTACATTTTTTAATATTTTTTTAACATTGTTTTACTCATTTTTTCTCTCCATCCTCACCTATAAATACCCCCCTTCCCTTCACTTCAAATCACACCTTCAAAACTCACTTCTCTCTTCTTTCTTTCTCTCATTTCTTAGTTTTTAGTTTCTTTCTAAGTTTCTAAGCTTTTCTTAGTTTTTCTCTTAGTTTTTAGTTCAATTCTCTTAGGTTTAGTGTTCTTCTCTTTTTGAGAGGAACTTGTAATGTTTTTGTAATAATTTAGATTTTTGATTCAATATATGAAAGTGCAAATTCCGCTCGGAGGTTTTCTAGCTACGGGAATAGCGTCGAAGTTCTGTAAGGATTTTATTTTCTTTACAGTTATTTTTATGCTTTATTCTTACATGTTATATTTAATTTGTCTATGGTTAAATTTAACTATGCTAGCTGTTTAGTAAAAATAATGTAATAACGACGTTGTTATGCTTGTGAAATATTAAATAGGTAAAAATCTTTAAAATGAATTGATTTTGTTTTTATTCAAGATTTTATATTAAGAATGTTAGAGAGAAATATATTATTTTTCATTACAAACTTAAACATGAAAATTAGATTTTAAGGTTTAGTTATCCGGTCTAATTTAGAGTAGTGCTATTTTATTTGTTGGTACAATCGCCCGGTAGTTAGAGTGAAACTCTATTTCGAAAGTTTTTATAAGAATTATTATGTGAAAATGTATTGACAACATGTTTTCAATAGTGGTTTTAAAACTTGAAAGTTAGTACTCGGATAATTAAATTCTTATGTTTAATTTGGACACCTTGAATAATGTTTAAATTGTCTAACCCAACCAAAGGTGGCATTTAAATGGTTCATTTTCAATCTCTTAGAAAAAGGAATTAATTTAATTAAGCATATTAGTTATCAACCCCACCCATAGGTGTTAATTGATTTTTTTAGTTAACAAAGAATATCTAACCCCACCAAAGGTGGTATTTATATAAAAAAGAGAGAATCAATAAAATATCAATTTATATCTTTAATAACCTAGTTAATATGAGCAAGCATAATTAATTTAGTTATTATATCCATACATACTCCGCTAATATAAATGATAAAAATTTGCATGAATATTTATTGAATCTGTATATATGTTTATTTTTAGATAATTATTTATTGAATTTGTATCTATGTTTATTTTTATGTTATTAGATTACATTTAATTAATCTGTATATATGTTTATTTTATGTTATTAGATTAGGAACACAAAAACCAAACTATCGTGACAGGATGTTTAGGATTTAATTTCGTTTTTAAAAGTTTGAATAATAAGTTAAAAACCACATACATTCCTTCCTTAGATCGACCTTGGGAGTATACTTATCATTTTCTACGAAATGATTCGTGCACTTGTGAGAGTTTTATAAATATTAAAACCAAAGTATTTGCGGGAATCGGCGATGCCGGTTTTCGTTCATCAGGGGTCAAAACATTAAAGTGTTAAAATTATGGGCATGTTGCGGCATGAGTACATGTGCACCGCGACATAACACCCACTTTATGACTTTCAACGGAATTAAAATTAAGTTTGTATTGCGGCATGATTCGACGTGTACGAGGGTTAGAAAACTCGTATTTTCACTCCAATGCCTAATTTCAAGCTTAGTTTTATCCAAAAAGTTTTAGATTCATTAAATTAGCATTTTAATTAGTTTGAACTTCTACAACCTTAATCCTAACTACCTTGTAATTACATGCAACACTTTTACTTTAAATATGTAGCTAAGATTAACAACAAAGCTACCATAGATTATAAATACAGATTTTATAGAAAATATGCTTTGGTCTTCAGAGAAAGACAAGAATAGAAGAAATATATATAGAATTAAAGTAGTAGTTAAGGAGTATTTCTTATTTTTCTTTTTAATATTCTATTATTTTAATTATGATTTTGTTTAGCTGATTTATTTGTGTGATTTTGAGCAATTTTTAAGTTCTTGATTATGATTTTAATTAATAAAATATTATGATAATTTTTAGATTCAATCCTTGATTTTTGATGTGTTTGACTCTATATTTAAATGTTATGACTATTGATGAGCGAAAACCGGCATCGCCGATTCTTGCCAATACTTTGGTTTTATATTTATAAAACTCTCGCAAGTGCACGAATCATTTCGTAGAAAATGATAAGTATACTCCCAAGGTCGATTTAAGGAATGAATGTATGTGGTTTTTCATTTATTATTCAAACTTTTAAAAACAAAATTAAATCCTAAACATCATGTCACGATAGTTTGGTTTTTGTGTTTATAATCTAATAACATAAAAATAAACTTAGATACAGATTCAGTAAATATAATCTAATAACATCAAAATAAACATAGATACAGATTCAATAACTATAATCTAATAACATAAAAATAAACATAGATACAAATTCAATAAATATTTATGAAAATTTTATCATTTATAATAGTGGAGTATTTATGGATATAATAACTAAATTAAATATGTTTTCTCATATTATCTAGGTTATTAAAGATATAAATTGATATTTTATTGATTCTCTCTTTTTTATATGAATACCACCTTTGGTGGGGTTAGATATTCTTTGTTAACTAAACAAATCAATTAACACCTATGGGTGGGGTTGATAACTAATTTGGTTAATTAAATTAATTCCTTTTTTTCTAAGAGATTGAAAATGAACCATTTAAATGCCACCTTTGGTGGGGTTAGACAGTTTAAACTTTATTCAAGGTGTCCAAATTAAACCTAAGAATTTAATTATCCGAGTACTAACTTTCAAGTTTTAAAACAACTACTGAAAACATGTTGTCAATACATTTTTAGATAATAATTCTTATAAAAACTTTTGAAATAGAGCTTCACTCTAACTACCGGGAGATTGTACCAACAAATAAAAGAGCACTACTCTAAATCAGACCGGATAACTAAACCTTAAAATCTAATTTTCAGGTTTAAGTTTGTAATGAAAAATAATATATTTCTCTCTAACATTCTTAATATAAAATCTTGAATAAAAACAAAATCAATTCATTTTAGAGATTTTCACCTATTTAATATTTCGCAACCATAACAACGTTATTATTATATCATGTTTACAAATAGCCAGCAAAGTTAAATTTAATCACAGACAAATTAAATATAACATGTAAGAATAAAGAATAAAAAATAACTGTAAAGAAAATAAAATCCTTACAGAACTTCGATGCTATTCTCGTAGCTGGAAAACCTCTAAACGGAATTTGTACTCCCATTTATTGAATCAAAAATCTAATAAATTAAAAAAAACATAACTAGTTCTTCTCAAAAAGAGAAAAACTCTAAAACTAAGAGAAATTAACTAAGAAAAACTAAAAACTAAGAAAAGCTTAAAAACTAAGAAATGAGAGAAAGAAAGAGAAGAGAAGAATGGTTTTGAGGTGTGTTTAGAAGTGAAGAGAAGGGGGGGTATTTATAGGTGAGGATGGGGAGAAAAAGTGAGTGAAAAATGTTAAAAAATTTTGAAAACGCGGAGTGCAATTGCTGACGTCAGCATGATGTCATAGGGCGGCTGCGTGCAAAAATATGCAGCAGCGCGCGTAGATGGGCGCAGCTGGGCGTAGTCACGTGTAGATGGGGCGTTGCTGGGCGTAGTTGCACGCAGGTGGATAGCAGCTTGGCGCAGATGGGTAATAGCTTGGCGCAGATGGGTAGCAGCTTGGCGCAGAAGGGAGAAGGCTACGCGTGCGGAAGGAAAGGCTGGCGCGCATGTTGCTGGGCGGTGTGGCTGGGTAGCTGGGCGGTGCGGCTGGGTAGTTGGGTGGCGCGGCAGGTGGGTAGTAGCTTGGCGCAGATGGGTAGCAGCTTGGCGTAGAAGGGAGCAGGCTATGCGCAGAAGGGAGCATGCTGCGTGTGCGGAAGGAAAGGCTGGGGCGCACGTTGCTGGGCGTGCTGGGGCACGCTGCGCGTGTTGGGCGGCGTGGCTGGGTAGCTGGGTGGCACGTTTTCCTCCTTTTTGACATTTTTGACCTTTTCCGACCCATTTTTTCCATTTTTTCCATTTTTGACCTTTTTGACTCATTTTGTCCAATTTTTCCATATTTGTTGACCTTTCTTCATTTATTTATTAATATATTTGTGATGTATTGCTTCCAGTATTCCTCTTTGAGTCTTTAAGTTACGTTTTTAAGCGAAAATACCTGAAAACAATAACAATACCCGTGATTCTGAAAAAGACAAATTTATATAAATATATGATAAAACATATAAATATATATATTTTTAATCAATTAATGTGCATAAAATCATGGTAATTTTAGTGTTTTTTGAGCACTCATCAACTATGCATGTATGAATTAGAATAAGCAACTAGTTTACTGCATGTGTATGTTTAATTTTAATCGTATACAAAATTTAGTCATATTCTTTTTAAAACATAATGCAATGAATGAATTATCCAGCAATTATGACCAAGTTCTTTTAATTTAGGATGGATTTACAATAGTATTCTACTTCAATTAAAAAGGAAGAAAATGGGTTTGAAGTCTTGTCTTAATGCATAGATTTTTCAAACTAGAGTTGGAAATTAAATAATAGTTCTAATATTGATTCATGATATAATTAGTTAAATAATATGCTAGTAGTGATGATTATTTCATAATCACATGTTAATCTTAATCTTAGTTCTATGTGTGCATATGCATCTGACAAGATCGAGCTAAAAGACTCGTGTCAAACAAATATTGATTTGTAGATGTAAAACATTTCATAGAACTCTATAAAGTTTGTTGGTTCTAACTTGTAACCAACAAAGAACCATTAAAGAAAATGGTTAGGAATGACCTGTATTTTAATTGTTGTGAAGTATAAATTGAATAGTAGATCACATTTTTATTATTATAACTAGGTATAAGTTGTATGGTAGTTTTCAAGAATGATGGTTATGGGTGATTAGAAAATTGGGATCATTGAGGGAAGAAGTTAGTAAAAGTCTTATTGTGTTCTTGATGTGGTACATATGAACCTGACACATATCAAGTTATTTTATTAGTTTATGGGCACAATTTTGAATATTGGGCACTGTCGTCGAGGAGATGAAATCATGAAATTTAAGGAGTATAGTAAGATGAACCCAACATGACTCAATATTGTTGATACCTAACTCTTTTAGGTATATGATCTTTACTTGTGATGATTCATGCAAAGCAAATGTGCTATATGGTGATATAGGAGTGTAGTGAGAGATCAGAATGGAATGTTGGTAGAATGTTTTTATGTTGTTGTTATAAGCAACTTAAGCTTTAGTAACAGATTACTATACAGATTTTTTTTATGGCAATTCAACTTGCTATTAATTTAGAGATTAAATACTTTCAACTTTAATTAGGTTATTCTCAAGTCTTTCAAGGAATTTCCTTAGAGATAGCATCGGTTCATTAAGGAATTGGAACCAAATTGGGTGGCTTCTCCTCCTATTGAAATACAATACTTGCTAGAGAAGGATGTATTACATTACATGTAATGCATTGCTTGTTACTTAATATGGTTTCAAATTAATGAAATTATCATTCCTTTTTGTTAAAAACAAATTTGTAACTAAAATGTCAATTTTGTTGCATGGAGTATTCTAAGGATTTATTTGTTATTGAAACTACTTCTTCTCTTTCATGTATTTTAACAAAAAAACAAATGATGCTTTAGAAAAATGCCAATGTTATTCCATTTATATATTTAAGATTTTACAAGGATTGAAAAAGCTAAACAATTTTATGCAAAAGATATAACATTATTATCTCTTTGTACTTGAGATATAACAAGATATACTTTAAAAGTCCCTATGCAAAAGACAATGAAATGATCAAGTGTATAATTATATTTACTCTACCTCAAGGCAAAAGGATTAAGAGGCATGATTAAGTCCTCTCTTTCTTCCAACATTTGGATCACTTGATATGAATACGAAGATCTTCACCTCCATCTAAAAGACTATAGATCCATTCTAGGTAATAAATATGACTAACATTATCCTCTGTAATATCAGTATTCTTTCTTCCTTTTACCATTTCAAGCAAAAGCATTCCAAAACTATAAACTTCTTATTTATAAAAAACATGTCCAAAATTTCTAGAGAAAACTTTAGGTGCTATGTAACCCATTGTCCCTATTTCCATGGTCATTGATACTGTACTTTGATCCTTGGACGCAACTTTGACAAACCAAAATCAAAATTTTTGGGAGTGAAGTTTTGGTCTAGCAATACATTATGAGGTTTAATGTCAAAATGAAGTATTCTTTGTTCACACCCTTGGTGAAGATATACTATTCCTTTAGCTATACCTAAAGTAATATCTTGCAGTTTCTGCCAACCAAGAAAGTCCTTAGAGTCTGGTGAAGATATGTACTACTACAGAGATCCATTTGGTAAGAACTCATAAACAAGAGCTCTTCTAAATCCATCCGCACAATAACCAACTAAACGAACCACATTGATGTGATGAATTCGACCCATTGTGCCCACTTCGTTTATGAAATCTTCTCCATTTCCCTTTGAACTATTGAGCATTTTAACAGCAACAAAAAGTTTATTAGAGAGCTTTCCTTTGAAAACAGTTCCATAGGCTCCTTGCCCCAACTTATCCTTGAATTCAGTTGTGATCCTCTTAATATCAACATACGAATATCTACTTAGCTTGAGAGCCTTGTAATCCTTCAAAATATTATCTATTCTTAACTGGTTCTGTTTATCAAGTTTGCTATAATGGTAAGCACGATAAGCTACAAGAGCTAGTATGATCAATAGATATTCACCTAAACTTGCTCTGATAGCTACAAACTTTATTAATTCATTTATAAAACAGAATTAAATAGTCAAGCTTTTATCTTTGTGAATTTAAATGATATAAACATGACATATATCTTGGTTTAAGAATTCAACAAATTACTAAGAACTCACACATTCTAAACTAGTATTTGGATCCACTCTATCATAAATCACTTACTAAAATTAGTAAAATTTTATATTGGCTCTGTTTCAAATGTAATACACCTTTTAACTAGCTTCATTTCTAATCTTTCTTTTTTTTATAACATTGAACATATGTATTTAACAAATCTACTAAAAGCTTAAATTATTATAAAGTGGGATATTATACTTTTATATGTTTTATGTTATAAAATCATGAGAGATATGTTATAATTTTATATACACTTTAACCTTTTATAACTCAAGAGGATATAAATATAATAAAATAAAAAAAGTTACCTCTATGATCAGGATTAAAACATTCAATTTCAGTTTTGGTGCCATTCTTCAACCCACACTTTTTTCCGAAAGCTTCACAAGGTGTGCAATTTGGTTTTGACCACTTCAATTGAAAAAACTCTTGGTTGTAAATATCAATTGGAACATCTGAAATGCTATACATCTTCTTACAACCCACAAGTGGATAATCACCGATATAATCTTCAGATCTAATTGAATAAATTTGGTAACCAGAATTACTTAGGCAAGAAATACGAACATGTCATGAGATAATAAAAATGGATTGGGTAAAATATATCACTGATTTTTTTATTAATTTAATTATTTTATTATTATTTACTATCATAAAGAATTTAAATTACAAAAGTTTGATCAAATTATTTATTATGTCAATTACGATGCATATACGAGAAAATGACACGACACTAGACACTGTTTTACAATTTTTGCTTTTATTTTTAAAAAACAAGTTTAAAAAAATCCTAACGTCTATTGTATAGTACCTCAAAGTATTTTCATAAACATAATAATGCTATTTGTTTAAATAAAAAGCTACTGATATTTTAACAAAAATATTTTATTTAATAATAATAATAAGATATAATTAATATTATAAAAATAATATTTTTTGTATTTTTATTACTATAATAATAAAAATTATTGTAATAATATCATTACTTAATATAAAATATATTCAAATAGTATTTTTATTCTAAAATAAACTATATAGATTTAATTGAGTATCATAAAATATTTGACATGGAATTTTATTTTTAAGTACATGTGATATCTTTTTATAACTTAAAAAATATTTATATTTTGCTGTGATTCATATATTTTTTTCATAACAAGAGCAAAAAAAACGTATTAAAATTTTCAAAATATTTCAAATAAATTACAAAGATTATTAAAATAACATGTCAAGTAATATAATCTCAAAATAACGATAAAATTGAAAGAAAAATATCATTAAAATTTTTTATATGAGAAATGTGAAGTTTTATTGTTATAGATTGATTAAAGTTATATATATGAATTGGTTTCACTATATTATAAGTCAATACAAAAATTAAGATGTGTATAAGTGGTAGATTTAGAATTTATATTTAAAAGTAGTATTATATATAAAATAAAAAATAATATTAATTATTTTTAATTAAAAAAATATGTTATATATATATATATATCTTATTTTAATAAAAATATATTCAAAATAATAAAAAGTTATCTATTTCTCTAACTAATTATGTCACATCTTGCACCATAATTTTTACTCTTCAACTTATATTTGTGAAATTACTGACTCAAAATAAATAAATCCCTCTCCTATCCAAATTTAGCCTGAAGCCAAGCAAACTCATCTCCAATGCTCCATTAATTTGGGCTCAATCCACCGACTTAATAGTTCGGCGGTTGGCTCATCCCTACTTGGATTCTGAATCGTACGCATCTAGCTCAGCATATGAAATTCACAAATATCTAATACCGTGTTAAAATCCACAAGAATTATAAACTTTTTAATACTAAAAAATAAACTCAATAGTCAGAGATAATTACACTTCTTATCAACTTTATCATAATATTATATTTAATTAATGTATTATTTTATAAAATAATAAAATATTTATAAAATAAATTTAAATTAAAAAATAATTAATATAAGTTAATTATAAATTAGTACATAAAATAAAATCTGGTATGAGATGGGGATTTCACCTACATGATTAAAGGCCGAATTCACGAGACAAATTTTCTCAGTGTTTAATATGAAATGCAAAGTACATGTGTGAATATCAAACTAGGTGTGTGGAACGCAACTTTCGTTACAAATTTGGTAAAATTTCAAATTGATTTTTAACTTCATTTTAAAAAACATATGTTTTTATGTTATATAAAAAAAACATATACGTGCATTTTTTATCATAAAAAAACATTTTTTTATGTTATAATAAAAATAACATATGTGTATAAAATAGAGGGAGATTGATTATGAAATTTTATTTATGAAAGGGTATATAATATTCAATTGAATCTAAAAGTTTTCTTTGTTTTTATACTAAGTTTGTAGACTTAACACAAATTCATTTAGGATCGTGAGAAGAGGAGGTTTGAAGGAGAGTTTTAATCTTTTTTTTTTTTTTTACATAAAATTAAATTTTAATATTTTTTTGGACTAAAATGTATATATATTTTTAAGTTATTACACTAAAGCGTTGACATTAAAAGTTATGTTTATGTCGAAAGTTATCAGATTAAAATCTTATTATTGAAAAATGTAATAAAATTTAGTGCCCTTTTCCCATTCTAAATAGGAGAGTTTTTAAGGTACTTTATTCCCCATTTTAGGTGTTACATTTTTATAAAAAAATACTTTGGACGTTGGTACTTGATACTACCTAATGATATTATTGGAAATGGGTTGTCAACATCAAATTAGGTGGAGCCAAACATCAAAAAGAAGTTAGGATTTAAAGAATATGTCCATATAGATAATCATTTATTTAATCAGACGAAATAATGATATGTGAATAGATGACAATTGAGAATGAACAAGTGAATTAGAAATTGGGTGTGATTGTTGCCAATGTTACTCCAATGAGAATTAATAAAACAAATCTTATTTTACATTGTACTCTTATAATTCATCAAAACTTATAAATCTTTTGATCAAATTCAACATAATTTGGACTTAAACACATCTTTTATATATAACTAGACTACCGATATAAATAAAACTTTGAAGGAACTTAAGGAAGTTAATATCGAGCTGTTGAGATAAGGATATTAGTCCTTAATTCAAGGAATAAAATAATTACAGTAATTCAAGGAATAAAACAAAGAGCTTAATTCAAGGAATAAAACAAAGAGCTTAATTCAAGGAATAAAACAAAGAGCTTAATTCAAGGAGTAAAACAAGGAATCATTAATTCAAGTAATAAAACAAGGAATCCTTAATTTAAAGAATAATTAAAGGAGTAAAATTTTCTTATATATAGCTGATGAGCGAAAACCATCATCGCCGATTCTTGCCAATATTTTGGTTTTATATTTATAAAAATCTCGCAAGTGCACGAATCATTTCGAAGAAAATGATAAGTATACTCCTAAGGTCGATCTAAGGAAGGAATGTGTGTGGTTTTTAATTTATTATTCAAACTTTTAAAAACGAAATTAAATCCTAAACATCCTGTCACGATATTTTGGGTTTTGTGTTTTTAATCTACTTACATAAAAATAAACATAGATTCAATAAACATTTATGCAAATTTTATCATTTATAATGGTGAGGTATTTATGGATATAATAACTAAGTAATTATGCTTGCTCATATTATTTAGGTTATTAAATATATGAATTGATATTTATTGATTCTCCTTTTTTTATATGAATACCACCTTTGGTGGGGTTAGATATTCTTTGTTAACTAAACAAATCAATTAACACCTATGGGTGGGGTTGATAACTAATTTGGTTAATTAAATTAATTCCTTTTTCTAAGAAATTGAAAATGAACCATTTAAATGCCACCTTTGGTGGGGTTAGACAGTTTAAACTTTATTCAAGGTGTCCAAATTAAACCTAAGAATTTAGTTATCCGAGTACTAACTTTCAAGTTTTAAAACCACTACTGAAAACATGTTGTCAATACATTTTCAGATAAAAATTCTTATAAAAACTTTTGAAATAAAGCTTCACTATAACTACCGGGTGATTGTACCAACAAATAAAAGAGTACTACTCTAAATCAGACCGGATAACTAAACCTTAAAATCTAATTTCAGGTTTAAGTTTGTAATGAAAAATAATATATTTCTCTCTAACATTCTTAATATAAAATCTTGAATAAAAATAAAATCAATTCATTTTAGAGATTTTCACCTATTTAATATTTCGCAAGCATAACAACGTTATTATTACATCATGATTATAAACAGCCAGCACAGTTAAATTTAATCACAGACAAATTAAATATAACATGTAAGAATAAAGCATAAAAAAATAACTGTAAAGAAAATAAAATCCTTACAGAACTTCGATGCTATTCCCGTTGCTGGAAAACCTCCAAGCGGAATTTGCACTCCCATTTATTGAATCAAAAAGCTAATAAATTACAAAAAACATAACTATTTCTTCCCAAAAAGGGAAAAACTCTAAAACTAAGAGAAATTAACTAAAAAACTAAAAAAACTAAAAATCTAAGAAAAAAGAGAAAGAAAAAGAGAAGAGAATGTGTTTTGAGGTGTGTTTAGAAGTGAAGAGAAGGGGGGTATTTATAGGTGAGGATGGGGAGAAAAAGTGAGTGAAAAAATGTTAAAAATTTGTGAAAACGCGGAGTGGTAATTGCTGATGTCATGGGGGCGGTTGCGCGCGAAAATGGGGCGAAATGGTTGCGGTATGCGCGGAGGGCAGCTGGGGTGCGCACAGGCGCGTGTAGAACTGGAGCAAGGCACGTGCGGTCATGTGAGGGAGAGGGAAGCTGCACGCGCAGGACCGGGCACTGGCGCGCGGGGGGCTCGGCACGGCTGGGCGGCGCGGCGGCGCGATTTTGACATTTTTGACCTTTTTGATCCATTTTGTCCAATTTTTCCATATTTTTTTACCTTTCCCCATTTATTTATTAATATATTTGTGATGTATTGCTTCCAGTATTCCTCTTTGAGTCTTTAAGTTACGTTTTTAAGCGAAAATACCTGAAAAACAATAAAAATACCCGTGATTCCGAAAAAACAAATTTATATAAATATATGATAAAAAATATAAATATATATATTTTTAATCAATTAATGTGCATAAAATCATGGTAATTTTAGTGCTTTTTGAGAACTTATCAATAGCTATACAATTATAATGAAAACATGAAGAAAATAATACAAACTAGAGAGTTCTTTTGTGTAGAGTTATTTCTTATTTTTTCAACATTTTATCAAAGCAGGAAAATTAACTTGCTTTTGTTTTATTATTATCTTAGCATCTTAAATCTTTGCAATGGCTGAAGACAAGCCGTTGGGATCAGAAGCTGAAAGTTCATTGGTGCTTTCCTTCATGAATATGCATGAGGTAGATGTCAACCCAAATCAAAGATGAAGCTTAGTCTTGTTGAATGAATTTAATTACTTATCTTGGTCAAGAGTAATATCTCTAGCTCTAGGTGAAAGGTCCAAGTTGGGGTTCATAAATGGAAGCATCGAAGCACCTGATGTTTCCTCACCAACCTATGAATCCTAGCTTAGTAAGGATGAACTGGTTATGTCATGGCTCCTAAATTCCATGAAACGTAAATTAGCTGAAATACTCAGTTACTTTGAATCAATATACCAACTATGGGAGACGGTCAAGGAAATGTATGGCATTCAAAACAATGTTGCATGAGTTGGAAATATATCGTCCGCATACAACCGATGTAGCTGCTACGAAAGAGAGTGGAAGAAGATAAGATATTTCAACTTCTATCCAGTCTCGATTCAACATATAAAGATATACGATGCCACATACTCATGAATATTGAACTTCCTTCCTTCCTTCACCAGTGTATGTGCTACAATTCAACGTGAAGAAGTAAGGAGGAAAGTCATGAATAATGATACAATGGCTAGTGCACCTGAGGCAAAAGCCTATCTAACCAACGAGAGGAAGTACAAAGGGAAGCATCCAAACTTGAAGTGTCAACACTGCAACTATACGGGTCATGTTAAGGACATATGTTGGATTCTACATCCAAAATTAAAACCTGATTTTATAAAGGATAAAGGGTTTCTAGAAAGTGAATCGTACTACACACCGTGCAAATCATGTTTTGCCTCTACCTCTAATGGGTTTGATCCATTCAAGAACTTCACAGTGAATCTAGCTGAACTCATGAATGAGTTTAAGCTGTATCATCAAAGCAAGATAGGAGGAGCTAGAATTGACTGTGTAGATAGCATAGAAGAAGGAAACTCGACAGCATTTCTAGGTACGTTTGCGGGTTTCTTGGCAGATACAAAACTCATACCACAAGAGGACATGCAAGGTATCATAAAAGCCTTTAAAAATTCTCTTAAAATAAATATGTTGCATGATTTTTGGGTTGTAGATTTAGGTGCCACATATTATATGACAAACCATGTGTCAAATTCTCATAAGTTTGAAAAATTAGAAAATCCTTCTCAAGTTTCAATTGCAAATGGTGAGAATGTACAGGTTTTAGGAAAGGAAAAAATAAAATTAATGTCAGATGAAATCAAGTCGGCGGTTTTATATGTACCTTCCTTTCCCTTCCAACTTCTGTCTGTAAGAAAAATCACAAATACCTTGAATTGCTTGATGAGTGCTCAAAAAGCACTAAAATAACCATGATTTTATGCACATTAATTGATTAAAAATATATATATATATGTTTTATCATATATTTATATAAATTTGTCTTTTTCGGAATCACGGGTATTTTTATTGTTTTTCAGGTATTTTGGCTTAAAAATGCAACTTAAAGACTCAAAGAGGAATACTGGAAGAAATACATCACAAATATATTAATAAATAAATGGGGAAAAGTCAACAAATATGGAAAAATTGGACAAAATGGGTCAAAAAGATCAAAAAGGAGAAAATCGCGCCGCCGTGCCCCAAGCTGGTACTGTTCATCTGCGCAGAACTACGCGCGCGGCTACTGTTCATCCGCACAGAACTGCGCGCGGCTACTGTTATCCGCGCAGAACTGCGCGCGGCTACTGTTATCCGCGCAGAACTGCGCGCGGCTACTGTTCATCTGCACAGAACTGCGCGCGCGGTTACTGTGACGCCCATTTCGCCCCATTTTCACGTGCAGCCACCCCACGTCATGCTGACGTCATCAAATGACGTCAGCAATCACTAATCCGCGTTTTTACATTTTTTTAACATTTTTTCTCTACTTTTTCTCTCCATCCTCACCTATAAATACCCCCTTCCCTTCACTTCAAAACACACTTCTCTTTTCTTTCTTTCTCTCTTTTCTTAGATTTTTTGTTTTCTTTAGTTTTTCTTAGTTAATTTCTCTTAGTTTTAGAGTTCTTCCCTTTTTGGGAAGAACTAGTTATGTTTATGTAATTTTTTAGCTTTTTGATTCAATAAATGGGAGTGCAAATTCCGCTTGGAGGTTTTCCAGCAACGGGAATAGCGTCGAAGTTCTGTAAGGATTTTATTTTCTTTATAGTTATTTTTTATGCTTTATTCTTACATGTTATATTTAATTTGTCTGTGATTAAATTTAACTGTGCTGGCTATTTATAAACATGATGTAATAATAACGTTGTTATGCTTGCGAAATATTAAATAGGTAAAAATCCCTAAAATGAATTGATTTTGTTTTTATTCAAGATTTTTTCTTAATGAGTTTGATTTATGCATGAAAATAATTTTTATATATGATATCTTTATAATTTATACATTCGATTCCTTTCATGAGATCAATGTTAAAATAACACTTTGAGCCTTTATTCTTTATACATATGCGAACATATTAGTTCATTTCTATACATCAAATCTTTCGCATATAAATTAGTATGAGTGTTTGAACCCATAGGATTCAGTTTTTGAGAGTATTGACTTGTGAGGAATAGAGTTGAAGCGAATTCTGATTCATGACACTGAAATTGGGTAAAATTAAATTGATACATTTTTGATAGGAAATATGAAAATGATTTTCGACTAATTATTATAATAAATCATGATTGTTTAAAGAGATTAAAATAACTTATGCTTGAGATTTTAATTATGATCTTAAAGGAGATAAAAAAAAGTATGAGACATTTTTGTGATATGTTGTTTTCTTTTATTCTTAATTTTTTTTTTGTAATTTTAGTTTTTGATTTGATTATTTTTATTGTTTCTTTTGATTTTAGTTCAATATTTGTGGGTATCATTACTGAAAACCCTCACGAGACTCAAACTCGTCCACTAGGGCAACCTAGGGGTTTAAAGGCTTGTTGCATAGGCTAAATGCAACCGTTTCAATCCACGAAAGTTATTTAGGATAGTTTAATTTTTAGTTTTTATCGCTTCTCTTGCTAAGGGACTAGCAAGAAGCTGGTTGGGGGTTGTGATAAGTGCTCAAAAATCACTAAAATAACCATGATTTTATGCATATTAATTGATTAAAAATATATATATTTATATGTTTTATCATATATTTATATAAATTTGTCTTTTTCGGAATCACGGGTATTTTTATTGTTTTTCAGGTATTTTGGCTTAAAATGCAACTTAAAGACTCAAAGAGGAATACTGAAAGAAATACATCACAAATATATTAATAAATAAATGGTAAAAAGTCAACAAATATGGAAAAATTGGACAAAATGGGTCAAAAAAGTCAAAAAGGAGAAAATCGCGCCGCCGCACCGCCCAGCCGCCGCGCCCAGCTCCGCCCCAAGCTGCGCGCGCGGGTACTGTTCATCTGCGCAGAACATACACGCAGAACTGCGCATGCGGGTACTGTTCATCCGCGTAGAACTGCGCGCACGGGTACTGTTCATCCGCGCGCGCCCAGCTGCCTCCGCGCACGCCGACGCTCGTTTCGCCCCATTTTTCACGTGCAGCCGCCCCCATGACGTCATGCTGACGTCATCAATGACCTCACCATTTCCATTACGCGTTTTTACATTTTTTACTCATTTTTTCTCTCCATCCTCACCTATAAATACCCCTCTTCCCTTCACTTCAAAACACACCTTCAACACCTCCAAATACATTCTTTTCTCTCTTTTCTTAGATTTTTTAGGTTTTCTTTAGTTTTTCTTAGTTTTTCTTATGTTTTCTTAGTTTTTAGCTTTTCTTAGTTAATTTCTCTTAGTTTTAGAGTTCTTCCCTTTTTGGGAAGAACTAGTTATGTTTATGTAATTTTTTAGCTTTTTGATTCAATAAATGGGAGTGCAAATTCCGCTTGGAGTTTTTCCGGCAACGGGAATAGCGTCGAAGTTCTGTAAGGATTTTATTTTCTTTACAGTTATTTTTTATGCTTTATTCTTACATGTTATATTTAATTTGTCTGTGATTAAATTTAACTGTGCTGGCTATTTATAAACATGATGTAATAATAACGTTGTTATGCTTGCGAAATATTAAATAGGTAAAAATCTCTAAAATGAATTGATTTTATTTTTATTCATGATTTTATATTAAGAATGTTAGGGAGAAATATATTATTTTTCTTTACAAACTTAAACCTGAAAATTAGATTTTAAGGTTTAGTTATCCGGTCTGATTTAGAGTAGTGCTCTTTTATTTGATGGTACAATCGCCCGGTAGTTAGAGTGAAGCTCTATTTCAAAAGTTTTTATAAGAATTATTATATGAAAATGTATTGACGACATGTTTTCGGTAGTGGTTTTAAAACTTGAAAGTTAGTACTTGGATAACTAATTCTTAGGTTTAATTTGGACACCTTGAATAAAGTTTAGACTGTCTAACCCCACCAAAGGTGGCATTTAAATGGTTCATTTTCAATCTCTTAGAAAAAGGAATTAATTTAATTAAGCATATTAGTTATCAACCCCACTCATAGGTGTTAATTGATTTGTTTAGTTAACAAAGAATATCTAACCCCACCAAAGGTGGTATTCATACAAAAAAGGGAGAATCAATAAATATCAATTCATATCTTTAATAACCTAGATAATATGAGCAAGCATAATTAACTTAGTTATTATATCCATAAATACTCCACCATTATAAAAAATAAAATTTGCATAAATGTTTATTGAATCTATGTTTATTTTTATGTAAGTAGATTAAAAACACAAAAACCCCAAAATATCGTGAGAGGATGTTTAGGATTTAATTTCGTTTTTAGAAGTTTGAATAATAAATTAAAAACCACACACATTCCTTCCTTAGATCGACCTTGGGAGTATACTTATCATTTTCTACGAAATGATTCGTGCACTTGCGAGAGTTTTATAAATATTAAAACCAAAGTATTGGCAAGAATCGACGATGTCGGTTTTCGCTCATCAAGTTTTTGGATATAAGTTATTACCAGTGACTAGTTGGTAAGTTGATCTACCTAACAATCACCAGACTTGACATCATATATTTTGTAAGTATTGTGAGCCAATTCATGCACTCCCCGACACTTGAGCATTTGACCCTTGTTAAAAGGATCTTACGCTACTTAAAAGGATCAGTGGGTCATGGTATCATCATGAAGAAGAATGAAAACACACAAATCATGGGGTATTATGATGCTGATTGGGTAGGGAATGCAATTGATCGCAAGTCCACCACTGGCTACTGTACATTTGTCAGTGGTAACTTGGTCACATGGAAGAGCGAGAAGCAAACTGGCATCGCCAGATCAAGTGCCGAAGTTGAGTATCGTGCAATGGCTTCAATTGTGTGTGTGTTGATGTGACTTAAAAATCTTCTGTGTGATTTAGGTGTTCCTACAACTCTTCCTATGTTCTTATTTTGTGACAATCAGGCAGCCATGCATATAGTCAAACCCAGTGTTTCACGAGAGGACGAAACACATTGAAGTTGATTGTCATTACATTCTTGAATAAGTTCAATCATAGGTGATTGAGACATATTATACAAGAAGCTTCGACCAACTGGCTGACATCTTCACTAAGCCTTTGGCTTCTCATCAGTTTCAATGACTTTTGTACAAGCTTGGATCCATAAACCTTCTGGATCCAACTTGAGGGGGAGTATTGGATATTAGTCTGTAATTCAAGGAATAAAATAAGGATCTTAATTCAAGGAATAAAATAAGAAGCTTAATTCAAGGAATAAAATAAGAAGCTTAATTCAAGGAATAAAATAAGGAGCTTAATTCAAGGAATAAAACAAGGAGTTTAATTCAAGAAATAAAACAAGCAGCTTAATTCAAGGAGTAAAACAAGGAATCCTTAATTCAAGGAGTAAATCAAGGAATGATTAATTTAAAGAGTAATTGAAGGAGTAAAATTTCCTTATATATAGCTATACAATTGTAATGAAAACATGAAGAAAATAATAGAAACTGATGAGTGCTCAAAAAGCACTAAAATAACCATGATTTTATGCACATTAATTGATTAAAATTATATATATTTATATGTTTTATCATATATTTATATAAATTTGTCTTTTTCGGAATCACAGGTATTTTTATTGTTTTTCAGGTATTTTTGCTTTAAAACGTAACTTAAAGACTCAAAGAGGAATACTCGAAGCAATACATCACAAATATATTAATAAATAAATGCGAAAAGGTCAACAAATATGGAAAAATTGGACAAAATGGGTCAAAAATGTCAAAAAGTAGAAAATCGCGCCCAACTGCCCAGCCACGCGCCCAGTGCCCAGCGCCCACGCCCGCGCGCCCCAGTGCCCCAATCCGCGTGTGCCCCAACGCGCCAACGCCCCAATCCACGCGCACCCCAGCGCGCAGGCACTGTTCACGCGCGCCGAGCTGCGCGTAGCGACAGCCCCCCACGCGTACCCAGCAGCCCCTTCGGCGCGCGTCGATGCCTTTTCGCCCCATTTTTCACGTGCAGCTGCCCCCATGACATCATTAATGACCTCAGCATTTCCATTACGCATTTTTACATTTTTTTAACATTTTTTTACTCATTTTTTCTCTCCATCCTCACCTATAAATACCCCCCTTCCCTTCACTTCAAAACACACCTTCAAAATACACTTCTCGCTTCTTTCTTTCTCTCATTTCTTATTTTTTGAGTTTTTCTTAGTTTCTAAGCTTTTCTTAGTTTTTCTCTTAGTTTTTAGTTCAATTTTCTTAGTTTTAGAGTTCTTCTCTTTTTGAGAGGAACTTGTAATGTTTTTGTAATAATTTAGCTTTTTGATTCAATAAATGGGAGTGCAAATTCCGCTTAGAGGTTTTCCAGCTACGGGAATAGCGTCGAAGTTCTGTAAGGATTTTATTTTCTTTACAGTTATTTTTTATGCTTTATTCTTACTTGTTATATTTAATTTGTCTGTGATTAAATTTAACTATGCTGGTTGTTTAGTAAAAATGATATAATAATAACGTTGTTATGCTTGCGAAATATTAAATAGGTAAAAATCTCTAAAATGAATTGATTTTGTTTTTATTCAAGATTTTATATTAAGAATGTTAGAGAGAAATATATTATTTTTCATTATAAACTTAAATCTGAAAATTAGATTTTAAGGTTTAGTTATCCGGTCTAATTTAGAGTAGTGCTCTTTTATTTGTTGGTACAATCGCCCGGTAGATAGAGTGAAACTCTATTTCAAAAGTTTTTATAAGAATTATTATGTGAAAATGTATTGACAACATGTTTTCAATAGTGGTTTTAAAACTTGAAAGTTAGTACTCGGATAATTAAATTCTTATGTTTAATTTGGACACCTTGAATAAATTTTAAACTGTCTAACCCCACCAAAGGTGGCATTTAAATGGTTCATTTTCAATCTCTTAGAAAAAGGAATTAATTTAATTAACCAAATTAGTTATCAACCTCACCCATAGGTGTTAATTGATTTGTTTAGTTAACAAAGAATATCTAACCCCACCAAAGGTGGTATTTATATAAAAAAAAAGAATCAATAAAATATCAATTTATATCTTTAATAACCTAGATAAAATGAGCAAGCATAATTAATTTAGTTATTATATCCATAAATACTCCACTAATATAAATGATAAAATTTGCATAAATATTTATTGAATCTGTATCTATGTTTAGTTTTAGATAAATATTTATTGAATTTGTATCTATGTTTATTTTTATGTTATTAGATTATATTTATTAATCTGTATATATGTTTATTTATATGTTATTAGATTAGGAACACAAAAACCAAACTATCGTGACAGGATGTTTAGGATTTAATTTCGTTTTTAAAAGTTTGAATAATAAATTAAAAACACATACATTCTTTCCTTAGATCGACCTTGGGAGTATACTTATCATTTTCTTCGAAATGATTCGTGCACTTGCAAGAGTTTTATAAATATTAAAACCAAAGTATTGGCAAGAATCGACGATGTCGGTTTTCGCTCATCAGAAACTAGAGAGCTCTTTTGTATAGATTTATTCTTTGTGTAGAGTTATTTCTTGTTTTTTCAACAGCTTAGCCATGAAATAACAAAACACTATCTTTTGGTTGGGCTTCTAGAAGATACCATACATAACAAATTTACTGGTAGTGGTGGGCAAATGCTTGGAGCATTCCTCTGTCCTAGCATCCTTTTGGAGCTTGATGGTGACCGCAATGACTATGTTGGTAAAGGTCTATCAAGTGGCAAGATAATAGTGTATCCTCTGAAGGGAAGTCTATTTAATCCTAAAGAAAACATTGTGATCGGTAATGTGGCTCTATATGGGGCTACAAATGGAGAGGCATACTTTAATGGTATGGAAGTAGATAGATTTTGTGTTCGTAATTCAGGCACCAAGGCAGTTGTGGAAGGTGTTGGTGATAATGGTTGTTAATGTATGACAGGTGTTGTTGTTCTTAGAAAAATTGGCAGGAACTTTGCTGTCGGTATGAGTAGTGGTATTGCATATGTTCTTGATTTAGATGGAAAATTTCCATCTAAATGCAATATGGAGCTTGTAGATCTTGATAATGTGGAAGAACAAGAGGACAGTATGACACTAAGAATGATGATACAACAACATCAGTGTTACACTAACAGTAGTTTTTCCAGATATGTGTTGGCTGATTTTGAAGATATTCTTCCAAAATTTGTCAAAGTTTTCCCTTAGGAGTACAAACATGCTCTTGCGTGCTTGAAAACTGCTGAGGGAGCCTGCAAAGAAGCTGTGATTGAGGAGTAAGCTGAGGATGAGTTGTTGGTTATAAATGCATTTGAAGAGCTCAAAATTTGGCAGATGCACCTTTAAACGAGAAATCCATCAAGATAGTGGACAATTTTGCTAGTGTATTATGAGTCATTTTCTTGTTTGTGTGCTTGGGAAACCCATAGACTACTATTATTTTATTTTATTGTTTTCCTTTCATATTTATTTATCTATTTCTTAGAGGTATAGGATGACTATTCTTAGCATTTAATATAATTATATTTTTCCTTAGATAAGTTTATGAGATTTGTAAGAAGTAGAAGAACTTGCACCTTTTATGCAGCCTAGTCAAGTTGTTGATGCTATCAAACATTAGGGTTTCATTTCATATGAGCACAAAGCTATTCAATACATGCATCCTAATGATAGATTGAATGAATGAAATTAAGTTATGAAAGAATCAAAACCTGGTCTATTTTTGAAAACTCATTCAACCCGTTGCATGGAATGTGATACTCTTTTCTGCCATCAGGTAATAGTTTTTTTCAATAAATTACCATGCATGTATTTTTAGCTGAAATTCACAGGGAGAGTATAGCTGAATTTTACAGTGGCATATTCAACTTGGTTAAATACTCATGTAAACGAGTTACACGATTTTGCATCGTGGTAATTTCAACTTGTTTAAACACCGTATAGCCAAGTTACAAATGCACGTAAATAGTTTACATGGGTGTGTAATCGAGTTGAAATCGTTACACTACAAAATCTGTCCATCCAAACCTACATCGTGAATTTCTTGAAAACTTATGCCTACATTGTAAGTTTGCACTATGTTTAAAGCAGTGAGGAATTAATTTCTTTGAGAAAAATTATATTTCATAGAACTCTACATGTTCTCTAGAAATAAAATACCTGAGTTCAATGAGTTGGTATACCAAAATAGATGGCATAAAGCATTAGAGCAACTCCTTGAGACAAACAACTTCCCTGAGTTTACTGGTCGAGTGTGTCCGGCGCCATGTGAAGGTTCATGCGTTCTGGGTATTATTACGAATCCTGTATCCATAAAAGAAGATTGAGTGTGCTGTCATTGACAAGGCCTTTGACCCAGTTAAAAGAACTGGGTAAGGATTTCTATAAAACTTGGAGCTTCTCCCCAGCCACCACAATCTAGGACTCCCGAAAATCCATGGCCACAGGTTAACGAGTTTTTCTTTAACATCCTTTTTACGTGTTTCAAATTTCAATTTTTTTGGTTAATAACTGAGAGAGCAAGCTTAAAGATTCTATTTTTTTGGTGTTACAGTGGCCTCGTATCTTCCGAGTAGATTATAAGCACGAGGAAACTGATGCTAACTTTGGCAAAGATCCAAGAACCTATGAGGTACTTACTAAGCGGTTTGTGGTGATGAGAATGGAGTAGTGAAAGGGCTTGAATTGGTTCGTGTTCGTTGGGAAAAATATGCTTCAGGGAGGTTTCGGTTCAAGGAAGTGGAGAGTTCCGAGGAGATAATTGAGGAAGATTTGGTTCTACTAGCCATGGGTTTCCTTGGTCCTGAGTTGGTCGGTATTCATGCCTTTTGTCTTCAATAGTCATCCAACAACGTTATGAAACTTCAAGATTAAAATAAATAAACAAAATTAAATATTTTCAAATCTATAATTGCTTGTCCCTTTCAAATGCACGGTACTCTCACAGAAACGGTGTATGGTTAACTCTTATTTACAAACTATAGCAGAGAAATTGGGGTTGGAGTGTGACAAACGATCGAACATAAAGGCTGGGCGGTTCTCCACGAGTGTGGTTGGAGTTTTTGCTGCCGACGATTGTCCTCGTGGTTAATCCTTGGTTGTAGCTATTAGGAGAATCATAATTTCAATTCGAACTTAATCAAGTTCTAAATAGCGGAATTAAACCTATTCTCCTTCTTTGTGTGAATCTTTTAGGAAACAAATAAATAGAGCTTAAAAATGAAAACATGCACAAAATCAACACAACCAATTTACGTGAAAAAATCTTTCCGGTATAGGAAGGAAACAACCACAACACTCCTCTCCAAAAATTCCAATATCAAGAAAAAATTGCACAACAGTTCTCTCTAGGTAAAACTAGAGGCAAACAATCAACAACATCATCAAGAATACACTTCTTGGAAACTAACAATTGTTTCAAGAAAATGGAGAAATCTAACCCAATTCGTAGTCACTGTTCACTGCTAAGAATTTCTCAAACCGGTAAGTTAAATCCAAATCCCACCGTACAGATTAAAGAGTCTTGAGTCGTGAACTTGTGTGCAAACTTTCAACTTAATCGGACCACAGATGACCTTTGATCGGAGCACTTGATGAAGGCTTGCTGGAGAAGGAGAAACTGAAAACTGAGAGCAGTTTTTTTGCAGCAGCTGCTGTTTTTCTGCACTCGTTTTTTCTATGCAGATTTTCACACACAACAAACCCTAAATGGGTTTATTAATTAAAGCAATAAAATGACATAATTGCCCTTCTTACTCCATGGGCTTTTAAGCCACATGGGCTTCCCTTGGGCTCCTCCAAATCAAGAGGAAAACCCAACAAATCTTCCCATTTTCCGATTAGATGAAGGGATCCGCCATCCCGGCAATTGACCAACAAACTTCAAGTTTTTCTCTTGACATTGCTTTTGTCAGCATGTCAGATCCATTCTCATCAGTATGGATTTTCTCAAGTTCAAGCAACTTATTGTTAAGAGTATTCCTTATCATATGATACCTCACATCAATATGCTTTGATCTTGAGTGAAATGCCGAGTTCTTCGCTAGGTGAATAGAACTCTGATTATCATAGAATAACACATATTTCTGCTGCTTGAAACCAAGTTCTCTCAAGAACTGTTTCATCCGCAACAACTCCTTACACGCTTCCGTTGCTGCAATAAACTCTGCCTCTGCTGTAGAAAGTGCAACACACTTTTGCAATCTTGATTTCCAAGAAACTGCTCCACTAGAGAAAGTAGTTAGATAACTGATGAGGAAAAACCGACATCGTCGATTCTTGCCAATACTTTGGTTTTATATTTATAAAACTCCCGCAAGTGCACGAATCATTTCGTAGAAAATGATAAGTATACTCCCAAGGTCGATCTAAGAAAGGAATGTATGTGGTTTTTAATTTATTATTCAAACTTTTAAAAACGAAATTAAATCCTAAACATCCTGTCACAATATTTTGGGTTTTGTGTTTTTAATCTAATTACATAAAAATAAACATAGATTCAATAAACATTTATGCAAATTTTATCATTTATAATGGCGGAGTATTTATGGATATAATAACTAATTTAATTATGCTTGCTCATATTATTTAGGTTATTAAAGATATGAATTAATATTTATTGATTCTCCCTTTTTTATATGAATACCACCTTTGGTGGGGTTAGATATTCTTTGTTAAGTAAACAAATTAATTAACACCTATGGGTGGGGTTGATAACTAATTTGCTTAATTAAATTAATTCCTTTTTCTAAGAGATTGAAAATGAACCATTTAAATGCCACATTTGGTGGGGTTAGACAGTTTAAACTTTATTCAAGGTGTCCAAATTAAACCTAAGAATTTAGTTATCCAAGTACTAACTTTCAAGTTTTAAAACCACTACTGAAAACATGTTGTCAATACATTTTCAGATAATAATTCTTATAAAAACTTTTGAAATAGAGCTTCACTCTAACTACCGGGCGATTGTACCAACAAATAAAAGAGCACTACTCTAAATTAGACGGGATAACTAAACCTTAAAATCATATTTTCAGATTTAAGTTTATAATGAAAAATAATATATTTCTCTCTAACATTCTTAATATAAAATCTTGAATAAAAATAAAATCAATTCATTTTAGAGATTTTTACCTATTTAATATTTCGCAAGCATAACAACGTTATTATTACATCATGATTATAAACAATCAGCAGAGTTAAATTTAATCACAGACAAATTAAATATAACATTTAAGAATAAAGCAAAAAAATAACTGCAAAGAAAATAAAATCCTTACAGAACTTCGATGCTATTCCCGTTGCTGGAAAACCTCCAAGCGAAATTTGCACTCCCATTTATTGAATCGAAAAGCAAATAAATTACAAAAACATAACTAGTTTTTCCCAAAAAGGGAAGAACTCTAAAACTAAGAGAAATTAACTAAGAAAAGCTAAAAACTAAGAAAAACTAAAAAATCTAAGAAAAGAGAGAAAGAAAGAGAGAGGAGAATGTGTTTTGAGGTGTTTTTAGAAGTGAAGAAAAGAGGGGTATTTATAGGTGAAGATGGAGAGAAAAAGTGGGGGGGGAAATGTTAAAAAATTGTGAAAATGTGGAGTGTAATTGTTGACGTCAGCATGACGTCATGGGGGCGGCTGCGCGCGAAAATGGGGCGAAATGGGCAACGGTGGGAGGTACTTACTAAGCGGTTGGTGGGAGATGAGAATGGAGTAGTGAAAGGGCTTGAATTGGTTCGTGTCCGTTGGGAAAAAGATGCTTCAGGGAGGTTTCAGTTCAAGGAAGTGGAGGGTTCCGAGGAGATAATTGAGGCAGATTTGGTTCTGCTAGCCATGGGTTTCCTTGGTCCTGAGTTGGTCGGTATTCATGCCTTTTGTCTTCAGTAGTCATCCAACAACGTTATGAAACTTCAAGATTAAAATAAATAAACAAAATTAAATATTTTCAAATCTATAATTGCTTGTCCCTTTCAAATGCACAGTACTCTCACAGAAACTGTGTATGGTTAACTCTTATTTACATACTGTAGCAGAGAAACTGGGGTTGGAGTGTGACAAACGATCGAACATAAAGGCTGGGCGGTTCTCCACGAGTGTGGTTGGAGTTTTTGCTGCTGGAGACTGTCCTCGTGGTCAATCCCTGGTTGTATGTATTAGAAGAATCACAATTTCAAATCGAACTTAATGAAGTTCTAAACAGTGGAATTAAACCTATTCTCCTTCTTTGAGTGAATATTTTATGAAACAAATAAATAGAGCTTAAAAATGAAAACATGCACAAAATCAACACAACTAATTTACGTAGAAAAACCTTCACAGTATAGGAAGGAACAACCACGACACTTTTCTCCAAAACTTCCACTATCAAGAAACAATTGGACAACAGTTCTCTCTAGGTAAAACTAGAGGCGAACAATCAACAACATCATCAAGAATACACTTCTTGGAAACTAACAATTGTTTCAAGAAAATGGAGAAATCTAACCTAATTCGTAGTCACTATTCACTGCTAATAATTTCTCAAACTGGTAAGCCAAATCCAAATCCCACCGTACATATTAAAGAGTCTTGAGTCGTGAACCTGGCTTCAAAATTTTAACTTAATCGGACGACAAATGACCTTCGATCGGATCACTTGATGAATGCTTGCTGGAGAAAGAGAAACTGAAAACTGAGAGCAATTTTTCTACAACAGATGCTATTTTTCTGCACTCGTTTTTCTCTGCAGATTTTTCACACACAACAAACTCTAAATAAGTTTATTAATTAAAGCAATGAAATGATATAATTGCCCTTCTTACTCCATCGGTTTTTAAGCCATATGGACAAATTTAGAACCGGTACTCAAAACATAATTTAGCCGATACGTAAAGAAAACTTTTTAGTACATTGTATATAACATAACGAAACAAATGAATTTATTTCCAAATGCATTCATGGAGTAATCACAGTTTGTTTGCTTGCCATAGACCACAACTAATTAAACGACAGAAGAAGAAACAAAAGGTTCTTTCTTTGCTCCTCCGCCGAGAGACCTCATGAAAATGGAACTTTTAAAAAAAAAATTGTAATAACACGTAAAAACCTAATGGTAAAACCCAATTTGTAGGCTTCATTTTCTCCTTCCAAAATCAACTTAATTTTCAATATTCAATTATTTGAGAGGAAGCTCAACCATGAAAATGGAAACTTTTGATGAAAAAGGATATTGATGTCTGGTTTAATTAAAAAAAAAAACTTATGTACATTAATAAAGAAAGCATTTTTTATGACAAATGTCAATTTTTTTATTTTGTTTCACACTTTCACAAATAAATGGTAATTTAAAATAAAATATATATATTAACTCACCAAAATAGCTTCTATTTTCCTATTAGAAACAGAGGTACATTTGGGTTGGAATGAAGCCTTTCCTCTTTCCTCCCACACTAGGGTATAAGTATGCTGCCGGAACATCTAACGTTAAAGTACTTTTTTATTGACATTTTTAATTGTTGTTGCTTTTTAAGTTTGTGAACTTTATAACTTATAAATTAATACATATTTAAATTTGTATTACTATAATATAAACAATTTAATGTTTTTTACTACAACTAGTTTGGATATGTAACAGAGAGGAAGATTACGTTAATAAAATATTAACGAACCAAATTTGTAAATATATTTGAAAAATTAGCATCGATTTTAACATGTTTTTTTATAAGATTTATTTAAAATTATATTTATTATTTAATTTAAAAAAAATTAAAATTTTAAGATAAAAATTATAAATATATTATTTAAAATATTAATATTATCTTTAAATAAAAATAGTTAAATTTTAATCAATATCTATGATTTTCATTATCCACGTAACTTACCCCTAAACAATTAAACCCAATTTTCAAATTTTTTTTAAGAAGCTTAAGAATTTCACTAATCCAATTTTATTTTCTCTCTTAAATTTCACTCAACTCATTGGATAAAGATCAAATTTAAGCGTTAAATCAAGTCTTACACAAATCCAACAAATTATTTTTATTTATTTTTTGTTAAACAAAAAAGTAGAGAAAATTAGAAATGAGACCTAAGAATGAAAATTTATAATGTCTCTCCGAAAATTTAATTCATGGAATTATTTGAAAAACATGGCTTCCTCCCCCATATTTTCCTTCAAGTGTACTCTTTCTTGCTTATCACTACTAGTCTCTGAAATCTGTCATTAGAAATGTGATTTTTTCAGATTTTATTATTCATATTATCCAATAAAGATAAAAAAAAAGGAAAGGGAAGGGAAAAGGGACCACTTGTCCTTGAAGGCTTTACTTATTTACAAATTGGTCTCCAACGAGTGGTCCAAAAACTCTAAAAATTACGCAGATTAATAATTACTTTGCGTCCCTTCTTACAAAATATAAAATATAAGTGTACTAATAAAGTTATTTATTTTTAAAAATATATTTAAATTAATATATATTTTATAATAATTTATTAAAGAATATATTTATTTTTTATCTTATATTTTACATTAATACTTCATTTAAAATATTGATATTATTTTAAATTTTTTTATCAATATTCTATTATTTAAAATTAATAAATATATATTAGTATTATTTAAAATTAATAAGCATATATTAGTGTTTGTTCTCAATTGACATTATTTCATAATTCTTAAACATAATTTGTGAAGTTTGATAAATATATAGTGATATTTTAGTATTTATTAATATGGAAGAAAAAAGTTAAAAAGTTAAAAAATAATAAAATTAATAAGAAATAAAAAATAAAGGAGATATAAGTGTATTTTGATTACAATATATAATTTTGATATTATTAAGGAGAAGATATAAAAAGATGCTTAATTAAGTTCCAAATGCTGAAGATATATAGAGGTCACCAAGAAGTAAGGAGGTCTCTCTCTCTCTCAAAATCAAAATTCAAAAGCATGAGAATGGATTATAATGTAAGACTATCCATGTTGTTACGAGTTAACGCCCTTGTTGTTGTATTCATGCTACTCCATCAAACTTGCTTGGGGAAGCATATTCATCATTGTCATGCTTCATCTTGTGGAAATATCCCCAATATTAGCTATCCTTTCCGGCTTACAACTGATTCAAAATACTGTGGAGTAAAGGATTATCCCAGCCTCTCATGTGAGAACAACCAGAGACTATTTTTGTACCTATAAGACATAAAGTACTACGTTCAGGCAATCAATTACAATAACAAGACCATCCGTATTCTGGATTCCAACCTTGATCCATATATTCATTCGAGTTATTATTACCCTCTATTTATTCTCCGGATCTCATCACGGCTTATGATTTTAGTGAGCTGTGAAAGTGCAGTGAATTTATCTTCTCATTACCGAGATGATATAATGTTTGTTCCTTATAATTGCAATAACAATACAATGAGTGATTCCAAATTAGGCCATCACAGTTCATATCTCATGTTGGGTGCCAACCCATATGTCTCTGACGTACCAGACTTGTGCCACATAGAGATGATGGTAAGGACTTCATCGCCGGGAATATCGATGCGAAACAACAAACAACACAGTTCTATTTCCTGCAGTGAATTCCACAAAGCCATGCTTTATGGGGTTGAGATCTCCTGGGAAGCTCTTTTGAGGCGTAGGTTTTATTATCAAATAGTCTCCAACAGTAAGGGTCTTACTCTGTTAAAAAAAAAATTAAGAAATTTACGTCCTCCCCTCCAGCGATTTTGAATCACATTTTGTTTCTATTTCCTGCAGTAAGGGTCTTACTCTGGAGAATCGGTGAGTTTTACGTGCCTTACTGTTTCTTTTAAGTCTAAGGCATTAGTTTTATGATGATTGGGCAACTGATGTTCTTTAGCTTTTCTTAATTTATTTACCGTAATATCCCTTTGTAATAACACTATTAAAGAAAATAAATATACTGCAATTAAGCTGATATGTTTATTTCTTTGTACGATGCAGGAATCATTCGTTATATTATTGGGTGCGGAGGTGAGTTTCCTGCAGATTTAATTTATTTTTTATTGGGCAGTAATGTTACTTGCATCAAGAGCCTTATTACGTCATATAATTTATTCTATGCCCAATTTATCAATAACATTTTGTATGTTTCTTCTGCAGCTATAATTGCGTCCTTTATGGGAACTAACAACATTTTAATTAGTAAGAATATAGATGCCTTATTGGATATTGTATCATATATATGAGAGATTTCATTTATAGAAACATAAAAAATACTGATTGAATATACTTTTTGTACAAAATTGCTCAAAACCCAATTTGTTAATCATATTCATGTTTTTCATGCAGACACTATTCTCTACTTTGTATGCACTGGATCCATGTTAATTAGTAAGAACTTACATGCCTTATTGTCAGATAAGAAAAGTTTCACACTAATAATTTTATAATGATCTATCAACTCATAATCTTTAACTTTTCTTAATTTATTTGACAGTAACGTTCCTTGTATTAAGAGCTTTACTAGGGGCTCCATGTATAATTGCATTCTTGATTTATAAATGGGAAAGGAGGCATTTGTCGATGTTCCCTGCCATTGAAGAATTCTTGGAGACCAATAACAACTTCTTGCTTATAAGGTACAACTATTCAGACATCAAAAAGATAACAACAAATTTCAAAGACAAATTAGGAGAAGGTGGTTATGGTTATGTTTTTAAGGGAAAATTACGCAGCGGTGGTCTTGTCGCCGTCAAGATCCTGAGTACATCTAAGACTAATGGCCAAGATTTCATCAATGAGGTATCTACTATTGGAAGGATTCATCATGTTAATGTGGTTCGACTAGTTGGTTTCTGTATCGAGGGATCAAAACGTGCTCTTGTGTATGACTTAATGTCTAATGGATCTCTTGATAAATACATCTCTTCTAATTCTAAGGAGGTAATAGTCAACTCGTTAAGCTACAAGGCAATGTTTGATATTTCACTTGGAGTGGCATCTGGTATTGATTATCTTCATGGTGGATGTCACATGCAAATTCTACATTTTGATATTAAGCCTCACAATGTTCTTTTAGATGAAAATTTTGTTCTTAAGATTTCAGATTTTGGTTTAGCTAGATTATGTCCTTTAGAAACTAACATTGTGTCTATGACAGCTGCAAGAGGAACCCTCGGATACATAGCACCAGAATTATTTTACAAAAATATTGGGGGTGTGTCCTTTAAAGCTGATGTTTATAGCTTTGGAAAGTTGTTAATGGAAATGGCAAGTAAAAGGAAAAACTTGAATGTAACCACAGAGCATTCAAACAAAATTTATTTTCCTTTATGGGTTTATGATCAACTTTGTGAAGGAAACAACATAGAATTGGGAGATGATGTCACCGAAGAAGAATCCAAACTTGTAAAGAAGATGATTATAGTGGCACTTTGGTGTATACAATTGAAACCGAGTGATAGACCTTCAATGAAAAATGTCATAGAGATGCTTGAAGGAAGATTTGAAAGCCTAAGCATTCCACCCAAGCTATTATTGTATCCTTCACAAAGGAACAATCTATCAGAGAGTGTTGAGAATATGTCTTCTACTTTAGAGAGCTCCTCCACACTTTTGGAGTTTGACTCCTCTGAGATCAGTTTGATTGAAAATGCAAATTAAAAAGTAGTACCTACAAAGAAGTTCATTTTTTGCAATTAATTCGTCTTTAATTATATTAGTTAAACACTACTACATGTAACAATCTTTTGTAATATTACAGTTTTACTAGTCATTAATAAATATTAGAAATGAAATATTTATTATACTACTCATATTATTAATTTTCATTAAACCACTAAAAATAATTAAAAAAAAATTCAAAGCATTATTGGATGCGTTATGGTCCTTTTGAAAGCAATTACAATGAATATAAACAAGTTCAAATTGAATCTAAAAATCCTAATTAGTTTTGTGAAAAAAATGGCAAAATTCTTCTCATTCTCATCCATGCATTTTAGCTTTAATTGGTGTCAAGAAAGGTAAATGAACACTGTAAGGTAGCATTTAGATGTGTCAAATAAATTAAATTGATCCAAAATTCATAAGTTCGACTCACATTTAGTGGAGTACAATAGCTCAACTCATCTTATTTAAATTTTATATAAGTTAAGTTCACCTCATGTCAACTCAATTTAATTTTAAATGAGTTAAATTGAGTAATTTATGAACATGCTCAATTACCCTTTTAAAAAAATAAAAAAATAAAAATATATTTATAATTTTTTTTAAAAATAAAAATATTATATTTTAATTACATTTTTTAAAAAACAAAAAATATTTTTTTAATTACACTTTTTCATAATTACATTATTATAATTATGAAAATTATATCATTAATAAAGATATTTTTGTTAAAAGAATTCACAAGTTGCTCATGAGTTAGGTTTTTTCAGCTCATCTCATTGTATCAGTCTTAAATGAGTTGCATAGAACTTCTTATTTGACACTATTAGTACCATGCAAGCTTGAGTGTGTCTAACTTTTATGCTTATATTTTAGAGGAAGATTCCCATGTTTTAGGTTTAAGAAGATCAATATAGTTGTGGGTCTGAACTAAATGGACTCTCTTAAATAAAATAAAACTTAGCATTTAGTTGATTTACCCCCAAGTTGTAAGACAATAAGTTGTAATGGATATTTAAGAAAGAATTGAAACCTGATAATAGTGTTAAAAATATAAAGCCCGTCTTGTAGCCAAAGGATATGGGCAAAAAAAATGTAGATTTCTTTGATACTTTTTCACCTATTTCTACAATAACTTCTATTCGTATTTTATTTTCTCTTACTACTATTCATGATCTTGTAGTGCACCAAATAGATGTGAATTTTTTTTTTAAATAATGATTTAGAAGAAGAGATTTACCTGGACCAACCTGAGGGCTTTATTGTCCCTGGTCAAGAAAATAAAGTTTACAAATTAGATAAATCTCTCTATGGTTTAAAATAAGCATCTAAAAATTGACATGAAAAATTTGATAATCTTGTTATATTACATGGTTTCAAAGTGAATGAAAGTGACAAATATATTTTGTATTATTATATGTATGTATATGGATAACTTGCTTATTTTTGGTTCAAATATTCATATTGTGAATAATGTAAAAAATTTATTGAATGCTAATTTTGATATGAAAGATCTCGGAGAAGTGTAATTTTTGAAATAAAGATTACTAGGTCTGAAAAGAGATTTTTTTTAAATCAATCTCATTATATTGAGAAAATCTTAGAGAAATATAATTAATTTAACTACAAACTTGCATGTGCTCCTTATGATCCTAGTGTAAATTTGCTAAAGAACACAAAAGAAGGTGTTAGATAAACTGAGTATGCAAGCATTATTGATAGCTTACATTCATAAGATACCTTAAAAGGACTATGAATCTTGGATTACATTATCAGAGGTTTTTTGCTATCCTAGAAGGATACAATGATGTTGATTGGAACACCCTTTCAAAAGACTCTAAATTAAGCAACCAGCGGCTAAATATTTAACATAGTTGGTGGAGTTATTTTCTAGAAGTCTAAGGAATAAATTATTTTGGCTCAATCTACAATGAACTCTAAGATGATAGCACTAACTACTAGTGAGGAATCAGGCTGGTTAGAAGTCTATTAGTTGAGATCCCTTTATGTGAAAGACCGATTCCAGCTATCTTGATCAATGACGATAGTACCACGGCTATTGCAAAGATTTATAACATTTATTACAACGACAAGAGATGGTAGATACATCGGAAGCACAATCCTGTTAGAGAATTTCTCTCTACAGGAGTTGATAGAGTAGATGATGTACGTATTGATAATAACTTGGCTAATCCTTTGAAGAAAGTACTAGCTAGAGTAAAGGTTTTCAAAACCTCGAAAAGAATTGGACAGCTTTTAGAGTGATGAGTTGCTCATGATGGCAACTCAAATTATTGACTAGAGATCCCAAGAAATAAGTTTAATGGGTAATAACAAATCATGAAGTGATATGAAATGAATCATGCTATTTTAAGTTATATTTCATATTATTATAAACATGAAATCCTGAAGTGATAGAAGGATGAGTTACGTATTAACTCTTAATGAGTTCTATATTCTATATAGAGTGGAGTCGAATACATAGCTACAAGAGTACTCTTCATAGACTCACCTATGTGAATGTGAAAGTGTGTTAATCTTCTATGAAATTTTTATGCAAATTTATTAGAGCATTCAGTATACTGAGATAGACATGCATAGTCATAAAGCATGGACTTTATGAACTACACCTTGGAACGGTTGTATGTGTAATGTTGTTAGAAATAGTGCTCAAAACTACAAGTTACTCTAGTATATTCTAAAGCATCCTCACTATACAAAGGTTCAAGTTGATATATATCTTTTGTTTATACACAATCTTATATTTTGATTAGTTGTTCGATGAAAACTATTTTAAAAAAAATTCAAGTGGGTCATTGTTGAAAATAAATGTGAATTTTAAAAAATAATAGGGAGAGAAAAAGTGCCCATAAGGTTCCAAATAAATTTTCTTTAATTATGTTAGTTATACAATGCTACATGTAACAATTTTTTATAATATTGTAGTTTTTCTAGCCTTAAAAATATATTTAGAAATGGAACTTGTATTATACTACTCATATTAAGAATTTTTCATTAAAACACTAAAAATAGTGAGGAAAATTTTTAAAACACCATTAAATGTGTTGTGTCATTTTGAAAGCAATTAAAATGAATATAAGCAAGAAATAATTTCAAATTTAACCTAAAAGTCTTAATATGTTTTGTGGAAAAAATGGCAAAATTCTTTTCATTCTTATCCATGCATTTTAGCTTTAATTAGTATCAAGGTAGATGAACAATGTAAGGTAACATTTAAATGTGTCAAATGAGTTGATTTGGTCCAACATGCATATATTCAACTCATCTTAGGTGAACTATAGCTCAACTTATCTCATCTAAATTTTATGTAAGTCAAACTCAACTCAACTTTGCTCAACTCACTTTTAAATGAATTAAACTAACTTATTAAGTGACATATTTACCCTTTTAAATAATAAAACAAAAAATAAAAATGTATTTATAATTTTGTTTATAAACAAAAATGTTAGAAAAAATATTATTTTTTTATTACATTTTCGTAAAAAATTGTAACTTTTAATTGTAATTTTTCATAATGATATTATTATAATAGTGAAAATTATATCATTAACAAAAATATTTTATTAAATGAATTCCCCTTAAATTAGGTGAGTTAGCTTATTTAAGCTCAAGAGCTAGGTGAATTGGGTCTTTTGAACTCAGCTCATTGTGTCGACATTAAATGAGTTGTGCGCTCATTTGATGCCATTAATATCAAGCAAGCTTGTTTGAATCTATTTTGCTCAATGTTTCTTAGTTGACTCATGATTTTATAAAGTAAGAACAAAAGACATTTCAATTTATCTATATAGAGAAATTATTCATTGAAATTAGAATAAATGGTGATATGGTAGTAATTAGTATAAAATATACTTTAAAATAATGAATAACACATCTACTTCTATATTATATGCATTATTATTAATTAGAAGGTCTACATATCTATCAAATTATGTCGATGTTACAAAAGATCACTACTACAAAAGGGGTATATAAGTCGATGTGTAAAGTCAGTTTTTGGAAAAAACCGACTTTTAATGAATTTAAAGTCGGTTGTCCACATCAACCGACACTATCCATATGACGTAGCGTTGGTTATCCACATCAACCGACGCTATCCACGTGGATAGCATCGGTTAACCACGTCAACCGACGCTACGTTACGTGGATAGCATCGGTTGACATGGTTAACCGACGCTACGTTACGTGGATAGCGTCGGTTGACGTGGATAACCGACGCTATCCACGTAATATATGCCCTCTCGTCTCATTTTGTACGCAGATTTCCAGTTTTCTTCTTCCTCTCTCCTTTCCTCACTCAGAACCATTTTCTCCCAAAATCTTAACCATGCGCCACCTTCGTTCTACATTTCTGGCCACCTCTAACCACCATTTGAACGTCCGTTTGTAAGTTATATTTCTCTTCTCACATTATTTGTCAGTTCTTTTTTTTTTTAGCAAAATATTAAAATCTGTTTATGGGTATTTTCTGTTATTGCTTATCCAAAATCAATCCAAATCTGTGCTAATTTTATCAGCGTGTAAATGTAATTCGTTAATTAGGAACAACGTATTTTTATTCGTTAATTAAAAACCTAACATCTCGATTTGGGTTTTGCTTGGGCAGTTTCTTTGTGTGGTTAAATAACTTGTTGTACACCTTTAATTAGTTAAGCAGTTAATTAAGGTTTTACAAAATCCAATTCATATTCACAATCACAGAAGAAAAACTTCTTGCATTTTTACATTAAAGAACTTGAATTAACTACTTCAAATGTATTATATATCTTTTGGTTTTATATCCAACGCGTGCGGTTCCATAAGCACTTTTGTTAAAAGTTCATTCAGAGAGCACTTCTGTAAATATATATCAACTTAAGATACATTTACAATTTAGATTGCTGAAAAACAAAAGTAAGTCTATTATCTGCCACTTTATTTGACCACACCTAAAAAATATGTTTGACTTAGTTTATGCAGAATGCATGCAGCTAGCTTATTATTCAATCAATTTGTTTTATATTTTGTATAAATTTTTGATTTAGTTATGTTTTTTTGTTTGCTTGTAATAATAATGTTTGACTTATTACTTGTATGTATTCAATAATATCTGAAATGTTTTGTGAGTTTACGTGGATAAATTTATTTATACGTATAATTAATATTACTTTGTAATTATGATATAGTAACATGCTTAGAAATTAGAATCAACTGCGTGATTGGTTTTTATATATATATTCATGAAACATGAACTGCTTATTTTTTAATTTGTATATAAATGGTTTTATAAAATGATTAAAATGATAACTATTTTGCATTATGTATGTTTTGATATATATTCTAATAATTAGGAAATTTATATATAATAATACATAATTAAGTAATATGTTTAATTAATATCATTAATAGAAAATGGACAAATCTTGGATGTCAAAGTGTAGAATTGAGCAAGACTATATTTCTGGAGTTGAAAGTTTCATGGAATTTGCTTGTAGAACTAGTAATACTGGAAGTAGTATGATTCGATGCCCATGCGTTAAATGTAAAAATGAGTGATTTCATGAATTTGATGAGGTTAAGTATCACCTTATCCGTAATGGTATTCTATTGAGCTATAAATGTTGGTATTATCATGGAGAAAATATTGATAATACTCATGGAGAAAAGTATAATAAGAATGTGGGTGGATTACATACATCATATCATAATGTACAGACAGAAAATATGTTTCGTGGTGTTGAAGATGAATTACGCGAGGATGATCCCGAAACCTTTAATAAACTTATAGAAGATGCCGAAAAACCGTTGTATCCAAAATGCAAAAAATACACTAAGATGTCAGGATTGGTTCATTTGTAGAATGTCAAGGCAAAACATGGTTTTTCTGACAAGGGATTCACAGAATTACTAAATCTACTAGTCGATATGTTTCCTGAGGGTATTGAATTGCCATCTTCAATGTATGAAGTGAAGAAATCTCTTAGTCGATTTGGCATGGAATATCATAAGATTCACGCTTGTCCTAATGATTGCATTCTTTATAGAAAAGAATATGAGACATTACATGATTGTCCTATGTGTAAAGAATCGAGATGGAAGCATGGTACAAATGAGAGTACAAAACATAAGAAAGGCGTGCCTGCAAAGGTTCTTTGGTACTTTCCTCCGATCCCTCGCTTTCAAAGGTTGTTCAATAGTAAATATACATCAAAGATGTTGACTTGGCATTCAGATAATCGATCTGATGATGGGGTGCTACGTCATCCTTGTGATTCTCAAAATTGGAAAGTAGTAGATAATTTATCTCCTCAATTTTCATCTGATCTGCGCAATCTGCGTCTTTCCATTGCTGCTGATGGAATTAATCCACATAGTTACCTCAGTAGTAGATATAGTTGTTGGCCAGTAATTATGGTAACATACAACCTTCCTCCCTGGTTGTGTATGAAAAGAAAATTCATGATGTTAACATTATTGATCTCAGAACCGAAACAACCCGGTGTTGATATTGATGTATATTTGCAGCCTCTGATAGATGATTTAAAGACGTTGTGGAATGATGGTGTAAATGTTTACGATGCATATAAAGAAGAATACTTTAACTTGAAGGGGGTCCTTTTATGGACAATTAATGATTTTCCTACCTATGGAAACTTATCAGGACATGCAACAAAAGGTTACAAGGGATGTCCTATATGTACTGATGGAACTTCTGCAAAGTATCTTGTTCACGGACGAAAGATGTCTTATAGAAGACATAGGAGATTTTTGCCACCGGGTATGAACAGTACCGCGGCTGCACAGTACCGGAGATGAACAGTACCGAGGCTGCACAGTGCCGCGGATGAACAGTTCCGCGCGCAGCTTGGGGCGCGGCGGCGCGTTTTTCTCTTTTTTGACATTTTTGTCCTTTTTGACCCATTTTGTCCAATTTTTCCATATTTGTTGACCTTTCCCCATTTATTTATTAAGATATTTGTGATGTATTGCTTCTAGTATTCCTCTTTGAGTTTTTAAGCCAAAATACCTGAAAAACAATAAAAATACCCGTGATTCTGAAAAAGACAAATTTATATAAATATATGATAAAACATATAAATATATATATTTTTAATCAATTAATGTGCATAAAATCATGGTTATTTTAGTGCTTTTTGAGCACTCATCACAGGGAGGCGGCTAGACAGTACCGCGGATGAACAGTGCCGCGGATGAATAGTGTCGCAGATGAACAGTACCGCGCGCAGCTTGGGGCGGAGCTGGGCGCTGGGGTGCGGCGGCGCGATTTTCTCCTTTATGACATTTTTGTCCTTTTTGACCTATTTTGTCCAATTTTTCCATATTTGTTGACCTTTCCCCATTTATTTATTAATATATTTGTGATGTATTGCTTCCAGTATTCCTATTTGAGTTTTTAAGTTGCGTTTTTAAGCCAAAATACCTGAAAAACAATAAAAATACCCGTGATTCCGAAAAAGACAAATTTATATAAATATATGATAAAACATATAAATATATATATTTTTAATCAATTAATGTGCATAAAATCATGGTTATTTTAGTGCTTTTGGAGCACTCATCAGAAACATAAACCAACATTTGATAAATTTCAACTAAATATAACATATAACACACATATAACACATGTTCATATGATATAAATTATAACTTAGAAATAATAATAATAAAAAATATATGAATATTTTTACATACTCTTTTTCATAAATTATATCAATCACATTTAAATTAACTATTTTAAACTAACTATAACATATAATTTATTTATAGTATATATATAAATATTTAGGAAAAAAATTTATATACAAAATAAACGAATAAAAAAATAAATATTTAGGAAAAAATTTAATAATATGTTCTTAAATACAAAATTAAACCATATAAAAATTAATAACTATCATAAATAAAATAAAAGTTAAAGAACAAAATGAAAGTATTGAAATGGAATTACTTAGATTGAAGTGGTGTGTGAAGAAGAATGGGATGTGTTGGACCCGTATGGATGACATATTTACTATGTATGATTAACTTCTTATATAATAAAAATATTAATTGAATAAATTCATATTTTGTTATGTTATATTTAACTTATTTATTAAATAAATTTATACAATTATTGTTAATATTGTAGTAAATCACTCATGTTTATATTATGTTTGGATTCTATTTCTCATAAAATAATTACTATTATATATTTATTTATCACTAAAGTAAGAAATTAATTAAATATTTACTTTAAGAATATTTCTATAAACCACCTTCTAAAACATTTTAACATTAATTTCTCAATACTTATTTATTAAATAAACTTTTACAATTATTATAAATATCGTGATAAATCACTCATGTTTATATTATATTTGAATTCTATTACTCATAAAATAATTACTATTATATATTTATTCATAATTAAAGTAGCAAATTAATTAAGTATTTATTTTAACAGTATTTATGCAAATCTAACATCAATTTTTCAATTATAATAAAAATAACTTAAAATTTATATTTAAATACTTATTTTTTATTTTCTTTTATTTTATAAAATAAAAAAATTTAAATAATAATAATATTTATTTTAATATTAATATTATTATATATTTATTAAATTTAAATAATCGATACATATACAAAAACTAATATTAAATCTCCTTATTATTAACTGAGTATTTCTGTAAATGTGTAACAAAGCGGGAAAAAATTGAATATACATAAGAAATTAATATTAAGAATGAAAAAACAATTCGACCAATTTACTTAAATTAAAAAATCTGATTCAGATTCAGATCATATTATATTGATTAATTTTATAGTAGGATCGGATTTGAATTGAAAATTATACAATTCGTTTCGATTCAGATTGGATTCAAATTGACATATTTTATAATCTACTATATTTGGATCAAATTACTATAAAATTATAAATAAATATATATTTTATTTTATAATATATTATATTTAACTATTATGCATATTATATTATTATTTTAGCTTAAAATAAATAAAAATATTTATAATAATTTAATAATTGTACATACATACTTTTTATTCTTTTAATTTTTTTAGTTGTGATTATAAATAGTAATATTTGTTATAAAAATATTAATTTAAAATTTAAATTTTTGTATATCGTGTTTTATATATTATAATAATTCATAAATAAATTTTAATATTAATCTGAGCTTATCTGATTTGAAAACATTTAATCTGTTTGGATTCGAGTTGATTCAGATCGATTATATCATCGAATCAGATTCTAGTTGAAAATCTTCAAATCTTTTAAGATTGGATCAGATTATGATTGACCAAAAATAGATAGTTTTGATCGGTTGCTCATCCCTAATTAATATATAGAAAAATAAAGCTCGCAACACCTTTGATAGAAATTCAAGAAATAATTTAGGCTTTTTCATCCTTATACTAAGGATAGTATTTCATATTAATTAAATATAATGTAATAATAAAATTTATAAAGATTTTGAGTATTTTTATTCATTGGGTTAATCTTTTAGGATTGAAAGGCCTATAATTCTTATAAACTTTAACATAGTGTGAGATATTAAGAATAATATTACATATTAATTAATTATGATATTATAATAAAATTTATAAAGATTGATATAAAGATTTTGATTATTTTTATTCATTAGGTTAATCTTTTAGGATTGAAAGTCCTATAATTCTTATAAACTTTAACATAGTATGAGATATTAAGAATAATATTACATATTGATTAATTACGATATTATAATAAAATTTATAAAGATTGTGGATATCTATTAATCTTTTGTAATTAAAAAACTCATAATTTTTATAGATTTTAAAATTTTTACGTTATGTGTCATAGATTGTGACACACAATTCATTTAAGATAATCTTATTTCATTGATAGTGTCACATCTTGTACCAATATGTATTTTCTTTTATTAATTGTTATTTGTAGTGATTCATATTTTAATTATAAATAATTAAAAATATAATTATCGTTAATTTTTTTTTTTCAAAAATAACCACAATTCATAAAGAGTAGAGTGAGAATAATTATTGTAAGATCGAAACTGTCGTTAATTAAAATTATGGTTAATCAAAACTGAACATTTATTTAAAAAATTTACCAAAATAAAATTTAAAAATTTTAAATTTATTTACTTATAATCAATTATTTTACGAATTTTTTAATTTTTCATTGAATTTTTCCTAATTAATATATAATTAATTATTTTTATATTAAATATAATTTGGAAAATAAATAAATTAAAATTAATTTATAATTATTATATAAAAATATATTAATATTTATAATAAATTTTTATCAATTAAAATATAATATTATTTATAAAATTAAAATAATTATTTGGATATGAAATTATAAAATCACATTTTTATAATAATTATAAGATTATAAAAAGGTAGATAGCACCTAACCTTAACTAAATCTATTTTGCTGATTATTTTATTAGTTGATTCTTAGACTTTATAAACGCCATTTATTATGTCATCTCTATCATATATGTCATTATGAGGAGGTCCACATATGACATATTTAGAAAATTTTGTGGAAGCTCGTAATTAAAAAAGAAAAGAAAAAAGAGCCAAGTCTTTGGGATATTTATTTAACATCAATAATTAATATGTAATAGAATAGAAATTATAAGAAAGGTACGCCAGTCATATAGTAAGTGACGGAGACTTAGCACCATGGGTTTGAAGTTTCAACCATTTGTAGATCTCTCAATCACTATGTAGATGTTAGAAGAACAAGCAAGGTTACGGTCACTTCTTTGCATCAATATCATTGAAACACCTTCATCAAAGTTTGTAATTTATAAAGCTAAATGATCAATACTTTTAATGTAAATTCGACCACATTTAAAGACTTTTAATGTAAACTCAAGATATTAGCCTAAATATTTCAAGAGAGAAGTTACATACAAATCTCAGATACACCAATATCTAAGGTAGCTTGTTGCAAACTAAAAAGACTATGCCAAAGGCTACCACATTAGCATATAGGACACATAAAAGATTGTAATATTTAATCATAATATAATATAATATAATATAATATAATTAATTTAAATGATATATAAAAATTTAATTTATAAAAACATAAAATTTAATATATAGTTATTTGGTTTTTTGTTTTAGATTTATGAGATTTTACTTCTCTCAGTTTCATGAATTTATCAAAACAAAAGGTCAAAAATACATAAAACAAAAAATCCAAAATCAAAATCAAAATAGGGTATTAAAAATAAGGTAAAGAAAAAATATGTAAAATGATTAATATCATACTAAGGCATATGAACTACAAATAATAACAATAACATTTAATGATTTTTATAACTTTAAAGTTTTTTAATTAAATAAAATTTCATTTATCACTTAGACTATTTAAATTTTAAATTTATCAAAACGACTATATATTTTAATGCATGACTCTACGACAGATTTTAAACTAAAACATAAATTAAAGACTTACTTTGGTATTATTTTGCTCCTCACCAATATACCTATTAATATTCAATTTATTACATTTAAAATTAGGACAAAAATGTGAAAAGTATTAAAATTTTCAAAACATTGAACTTATTATTGATATGTTATAAGAGAAAGCAAGGTTTGATCTTTTTTTATATATAAATATCATAAGAGATACCTCGTAAAAGTTTATCATTTGTAACACCGAATGATCAAGAGTTCTAATATAAACTTCATTGCATTTAATTTATGTTTAGTTTTAACAATAAAAATATAATGAGAATAAAAATAGTAATATAAAGTTAATTTAATAAAAATAATAGTACTATTATAATGTTAATTTATTTAAATAGTGAAATTAAAATAAATAATATAATTGTTAAAATTTATTATAAACTTAATCATGTTAAAAATTTAAGCTATTAAAAGAATAACAAATAATTATTTTATATATACCACCCCATCTCTATGTTATGTGCTATTATTATTAATTAAAAGTCCCATATGTAATTTAGAAAGAAAAAGGAAAAAAGTCTTTAAAATATTTATTTCACATCAATATTGGTTAATAGAATGAGAACCACACGAAAAGTATGTCTACTGAGACAAACTAGTCATAATCAAAATGACGAAGACATAAAACTAACATTTTAGAAAGAAAAAAAAGGATGAAATATTTAATAATTTTTAACAAATGTGAGAACGTAATTAGTTATATTATTTATTTACACAAATAACTAGTTTAGTACAATAATTTTTAAGTTAGGTGTAATTGAACTCATAACATTAAAAACAAATCAAAAAAATCTAAATTATAATTTTTTGTTTTTATTAAAATATATTTTTAATAAAAATATATTAGTTCGGTTTTTCGATTTTGAAAAATAAAAATTTCTAATAGATTATAAATTAATTTTTTAATACTTACGCTGAATCAAATAACCTATATAAAATAGTATATATTCGATTTAGTTTTAAATTATATTGTGTATCTTCTTTTCAAAAAATTTGATAGTTTATAGTGCATATGAGAGAGATAAAAGATATATCACTTAAATGAGAAATTATACATCAATTATTAATATAATAATTTAGAATAATAAAATTAAAAATAAATACACTATTTTTTTTAATTAAAAACATAATTACTTACAATTTTTTTTAAAATAAAAATCAATAATATAAGCAATAAAAAGTATCATATTACTTATTCCAAAGTCAATCTTTATTTATTTCACACTTAAACCTAGTTGCAATATGATTTCTTGAAATCTTTTATCAATTTTTCTTTTTTGCCATATTGAGTAAAGTATTTTTATTTGTATATAATGGAAGCATAGTATGCTAATTTTGTATTTATTTTTAAACATAAATTTTGATATTAAATTATGTGAAATTCATGAATATTGATAAATTATGTAATTTATTTTTAAATAAGTATACAATAGTAATTCAATTTTAATAAAAATATATAGAGTTTTTCTTTTGAGTAAAGGTGTCAAAGAGGTCTGATCGGGACAACAAGGCACGATTTATTGCATTAATTAAAATATTGTATTAACGTATGTCACATTAACTAGTAAGTCGTGTCATGCCTATACTCTTGATGTGTAACGCATTTAATTTACTATTTTAAAAATTGCTATTATTTGGAGTCAAACTTTCACCTTACACGTACCAATATTAACTCTATCTGCTAAGTTATACTTATATTTGATTTATATATATATATATATTATTAATTTATATAGAATTTAATTTTGAACTAACGTGTCAACTTTGTTCGACCTAGCAAACCATAGAATAAATTGACATTCTTAACCCCGTTTGATACCCAACCAATGAGTAAAACTAGTTACGTTACCACTCATGCTACTTATGATTATTCTTATTATCCCTGTAGTCGATGCCCAAGTCAATAAATCTGTGTGGTCTCTTAAGCTCTAGCTTGTAGATTTGAGAACCAATCTCTTAAATTTCAACGATTATTGATTCAATAAAAGTACAAAATAAGGAATTAAAATAAGGAATTAAAATATTAAAAGATTTATATAATAACTTAAAAGTGGTGAAAAAAATTATTAATGTTTTAAAGAAAGAAAGATATGAAAATATTACAAATATCTTTCATTAAAAGCGTATATATTACATAAGTATAAAAAAATAATTACATTAAATTGATACCTTTATTTGAATATATGTATCATTAAAATACTACTTAAAAATAAATATAAAAAATAATACAAAAATAAAATTAAAATACTATTAACGTACCAAATCCAAATCCAAATTAAAGGTTGTTATAATATTCTATACACTTTAACCTTTTATAATTCAAGAGGATAAAATGTTGGGATATTATACAATTATATTTTTATTTATATATATATATATAAATGAAATATTTGGTATACTTTAAAGTTATTAATAATTGTTTTATAATATAAAAAATATATGTATTTTCTTGTGATACATATTTTTTTCACAATAAGAGCAAAAAAAAGTACTAAAATTTTCAAAATATTTCAAATAAATTAAAAGGATTATTAAAATAACATGTCAAATAATATAATATGGAATAATGTCGAAATTGAAAGAAATATATCATAAAAATATTTGATGTAGGGAAAAAATATGTGAAGTTTATTATTATAGATTGATCAAAGTTATATATTTAAATTGGTTTAACTGTATTATAAATCAAGACATAAAAAATATTATAACATAATATTTATTTATAAATGAAATACGTGTATTTAAAACTAAAATATGATAAAATATTTTATGTTGTATTTGTATGTTTTATGCTCTTATTGGTAGCATATGGATGATTTAATCCTCAATTGTTATACTTTATTTTTATTATAACAATGAATGGTTCTATTAAGTAACAATATCATATTTTATGTACGATTATCTACTAAAAAATATATACACATGTTATTTTGAGTCAATTTTTTTTTGTTTCATTTTGATTTGTCACTCATAATCAAAATAAAATGTGAGAATGGGTACCTAAAAAATAACAAAAATAACTTAATTTTTTTACATATTAAAATTTTATTGATGATACATACAATAAATCACATAAAATAAAAAGTGTATCCATTTAATTTTTTTCTCTCAAACAATCAGTTGAGGTTGAATGGTGCAGCCTCTAACTAAGCTCTATCATTGTACAAATGTGTATATATTTTATATAAACAAAAATTATAATGTGTATATCAATGGCATATTTAGTATTTATATTTAGGAGTAGCATCATATATAACGTAAACAATAATATTAATTACTTTTCAGTTATTATTTATTTTTAATTGAAACAAGATATTATATGTATATTATTTTAGTAAAAAAACATGTTTAAATTATTGAGTTTTGTTGATATATTAAGTATTAAAAACATAAAATTTAAAATTTAAGTGTATGTATTATTATATTTTAATAATTAATATATCTATAATTTTATAAATATTATATTTAAAAAATTTATTTATTTAAAGTTAAAATGGGATACGTATCACTCCTCATATGTGAATTGATCCGTACTCACAATATATAACATAAATAGTTTTTAACAAAAAATAAGAAAGTTACCTATTTCTCTACCTAATTATGTCATATCTAGCTTGCACCATAATTTTTACTCTTTATCTTATTTTTTTTGAAATTATCGACTCAAAATAAATAAATCCCTCTCATATATACAATTCTATAAATAAATTATATGTATAAATAAAATTATATCATTTAAAATTTATTATAAATTTAATAATTTAAATATATTTATATTAAAATTATGTATGTATATTTTTTAATTAAAATAAGTAATAATTAAAAAATATATATTTCCGTTTAAATCCTAAGTTCACCACTACTTGCAACTTTAATAAGTTATATAATGAATTGACTACAATCACATAATTTGTAATACACCTAGATGTTATTCGCAGTATGATTAAATCCTATTTTATCTTTTGAAAGTATGGAAGTCTAAGTAGTAGGTTCAAAGATATTCCTTCGTCTTTCCAGACGGTGATTTTTTCTTTCTCAAACGAATGAGATAGATAAATGCAACAAAATTTATTAATTAATGTTTGATAAATAATTTAATTATTTGATTTGATTTGATTTTTAATTTTTTTAATAAAAAATATGTGTTTATTTTTATTGTAAAAAAATAAATATTTTTTTTCTAAAGTTAAAAATAAAATTATATCATAAAATTAAATCAATATTAATTTAAATGAGTGATACGATTGTAAGCAATTAAAAAACTAGGTAAGTGGAATACATCTTTCATTACAAATTAGGTAAAAGTTTAAACTGATTTTTAAATTATCTATTTATTCACGTAGCTTAAGTTTTTAACTTCATTTTAAAAGATATATATTTTTATGTTATATAAAAAAAACATATATATACATTTTTGAATATAAAAAAATACATGCTTTTTATGTTATACTAAAAATAACATATATGTACGTAACAGAGAGAAGTTGAACATGAAATTTTATTTATAAAAAGGTTTATGATATTCAATTGAATCTAAAAGTTTTTCTTTGTTTTTTCATTAAGCATGTAGACTTACTACAAATTCATTTAGGATCGCAGGTTTGAAGGAGAGTTTGACTTACATGATTAAAGTTTTAAAAAATACTTTGGATGTTGGTACTTGATACTACCAATTGATATTATTTGCAATGGGTTGTCAACATCTAGGTGGAGCCAAACATCAAAATGAAGTTTGGATTGAAAGAATATGTCAAAATAATCATATATTTAGTTCCCACAGTCCCAATTCAAAATCAGAATAATTATGAGAAATTTATGAATTTATAAACTCAAAAGGCTAAAAATACAAAAAATAAAAAAATTATGAGATTTTACTACTCTCAATTTGTTTTTTTTTTGTTTTAGATTTATGAGATTTTATTTCTCTTAATTTTATGAATTTATCAACTCAAAAAATCAAAAATACATAAAACAAAAAATTCACTATCAAAATGGTGAGTTAAAAATATAGTAAAAAAAATGATTAATATTATACTAAGACATATGAAGTACAAATAATAACAATAATAATCAATGATTTTTACAACTTTAAAGTTTATTAATTAAATAAAATTTCATTTATCGCTTAGACTACTTAAATTTCAAATTTATCAAAACGACTATATATTTTAATGCATGACTCTAAGACACATTTTAAACTAAAACATAAAATAAAGACTTACTTTGATATCATTTTTCTCCTCAACAATATACCTATTAATATTCAATTTATTACATTTAAAATTACTATAAAAAATGTGAAAAGTATTAAAGTTTTCAAAATTTGGAACGTATTATAAATTATAAAAGCACGTAAAAAAGATAGTGACTTTTTAAATATTTTTTTATCACATTTTATGAATTGTAATTTTTTAAGTATACTAATGTAGCACATATTTAGAATATTTTTTATTTTCTCTTTTATTTTCACAATAATAATCAATTATTATAATGTTCATGAATCTTTTGATTTTCTTTATAATTTTCAATTTCATTAACTTTTTCACATATAAGTTTTAATCTAACGAAGAAAGGATTTGAAAGTGAATTGAACTTAGTTTGAAATTTTATTGGTTGGCAATAAGAATGATCGATTAATTGAGTATTTATGATTGTTTTATATGTAAATGTTTCATAGACATACTTGAGGTCTCAATAAACTCTAAAGCTTATTTTGAAACAAACTCAAGATAAAATTATAGAATATACAATGCTTAGGAAAGGATTGAGGTTATTTTTAGATCATCTATGTCCTTTCATGCTAACCACTTGTATATTTATCACTAATATCCCTGTTGAACTTATATGTATTATAAACCGTTTTTTTCTTTAACATGCTATAACTTACCTTTTTATGAGAAAAAAAACAATTTATGATAAAGAGTTGACCACAAAAGTCAAATTAATATTTGAATTAATCTATGATAAAGAGTGAGACTTAGATAATCTATACATTAAATGTTATGGTCAATCTTTGATACAAATGTATAATTGATTCGATAGTTAATGTTTTTATTTATTTTTCTATTTTTATTTCTTTGAATTAGTTTAATTTAATTTAGTAGTAATGTTTGTGGGTATCATGATGAGTGCTCAAAAAGCACTAAAATAACCATGATTTTATGCCCATTAATTGATTAAAAATATATATATTTATATGTTTTATCATATATTTATATAAATTTGTCTTTTTCGGAATCATGGGTATTTTTATTGTTTTTCAGGTATTTTGGCTTAAAAATGCAACTTAACGACTCAAAGAAGAATACTAGAAGCAATACATCACAAATATATTAATAAATAAATGTGGAAATGTCAACAAATATGGAAAAATTGGACAAAATGGGTCAAAAAGGACAAAAATGTCAAAAAGGAGAAAAACGCGCCGCCGCTCCCCAGCGCCCAGCTCCGCCCCAAGCTGCGCGCGGCACTATTCATCCGCGCAGCATTGCGCGGCGGCACTGTTCATCCGCGCAGCACTGCGCGCGCGGGTACTGTTCATCCGCGTAGCACTGCGCGCGCGGGTACTGTTCATCCGCGCGCGCCGACACCCATTTTTCACGTGCAGCTGCCCCATGACGTCAGCATGACGTCATTAATGACCTCAGCAATTCCAATACGCGTTTTTACATTTTTTTTACATTTTTTTATTCATTTTTCTCTCCATCCTCACCTATAAATACCCCCCTTCCCTTCACTTCAAAACACACCTTCAACACCTTCAAAACACACTTCTCTCTTCTTTCTTTCTCTCTTTTCTTAGATTTTTAGTTTTTCTTAGTTTTTCTTATGTTTTCTTAGTTTTTAGCTTTTCTTAGTTAATTTCTCTTAGATTTAGAGTTCTTCCCTTTTGGGGAAGAACTAGTTATGTTTTTGTAATATTTTAGCTCTTTGATTCAATAAATGGGAGTGCAAATTCCGCTTGGAGTTTTTCCAGCAACGGGAATAGCGTCGAAGTTCTGTAAGGATTTTATTTTCTTTACAGTTATTTTTATGCTTTATTCTTACATGTTATATTTAATTTGTCTGTGGTTAAATTTAACTGTGCTGGCTGTTTAGTAAACATGATGTAATAATGACGTTGTTATGCTTACGAAATATTAAATAGGTAAAAATCTCTAAAATGAATTGATTTTATTTTTATTCATGATTTTATATTAAGAATGTTAGAGAGAAATATATTATTTTTCATTACAAACTTAAACCTGAAAATTAGATTTTAAGGTTTAGTTATCCGGTCTAATTTAGAGTAGTGCTCTTTTATTTGATGGTACAATCGCCCGGTAGTTAGAGTGAAGCTCTATTTCAAAAGTTTTTATAAGAATTATTATCTGAAAATGTATTGACGACATGTTTTCAGTAGTGGTTTTAAAACTTGAAAGTTAGTACTCGGATAGCTAAATTCTTAGGTTTAATTTGGACACCTTGAATAAAGTTTAAACTATCTAACCCCACCAAAGGTGGCATTTAAATGGTTCATTTTCAATCTCTTAGAAAAAGGAATTAATTTAATGAGGCAAATTAGTTATCAACCCCACCCATAGGTGTTAATTGATTTGTTTAGTTAACAAAGAATATCTAACCCCACCAAAGGTGGTATTCATACAAAAAAGGGAGAATCAATAAATATCAATTCATATCTTTAATAACCTAGATAATATGAGCAAGCATAATTAACTTAGTTATTATATCCATAAATACTCCGCCATTATAAATGATAAAATTTGCATGAATGTTTATTGAATCTATGTTTATTTTTATGTAAGTAGATGAAAAACACAAAACCCCAAAATATCGTGACAGGATGTTTAGGATTTAATTTCGTTTTTAGAAGTTTGAATAATAAATTAAAAACCACACACATTCCTTCCTTAGATCGACCTTGGGAGTATACTTATCATTTTCTTCGAAATGATTCGTGCACTTGCGAGAGTTTTATAAATATTAAAACCAAAGTATTGGCAAGAATCGGCGATGCCGGTTTTCGCTCATCATCGCTGCGCGCAGCTCGGCGCGCGTGAACAGTGCCCACGCGCTGGGGAGCGCGCGGCTGGGCGCTGGGGTGCTGGGGTGCGCGCGCGGCTGGCCTACGGCGCGCGATTTCCGTCTTTTTGACATTTTGGACCTTTTCGACCCATTTTGTCCAATTTTTCCATGTTTGTTGACCTTTTCCCACTTATTTATTAATATATTTGTGATGTATTGCTTCAAGTATTCCTCTTTGAGTCTTTAAATTGCGTTTTTAAGCCAAAATACCTGAAAAACAATAAAAATACCCGTGATTCCGAAAAAGACAAATTTATATAAATATATGATAAAACATATAAATATATATTTTTTTAATCAATTAATGTGCATAAAATCATGGTTATTTTAGTGCTTTTTGAGCACTCATTGGCTTAAAAATGCAACTTAAAGACTCAAAGAAGAATACTAGAAGCAATACATCACAAATATATTAATAAATAAATGGGAAAGGTCAACAAATATGGAAAAATTGGACAAAATGGGTTAAAAAGGACAAAAATGTCAAAAAGGAGAAAAACGCGCCGCCGTGCCGCCCAGCCGCCGCGCCCAGCTCCGCCCCAAGCTGCGCGCAGCACTGCGCAGGGGTACTGTTCATGCGCGCAGCACTGCGTGCACGGGTACTGTTCATGCGCGCAGCACTGCGCGCACGGGTACTGTTCATCCGCGCGCGCCGACACCCATTTTTCACGTGCAGCCGCCCCATGACGTCAGCATGACGTCATTAATGACCTCAGCAATTCCAATACGCGTTTTTACATTTTTTTAACATTTTTTTATTCATTTTTTTTCTCCATCCTCACCTATAAATACCCCCTTCCCTTCACTTCAAAACACACCTTCAACACCTTCAAAACACACTTCTCTCTTCTTTCTTTCTCTCTTTTCTTAGATTTTTAGTTTTTCTTAGTTTTTCTTATGTTTTCTTAGTTTTTAGCTTTTCTTAGTTAATTTCTCTTAGATTTAGAGTTCTTCCCTTTTGGGGAAGAACTAGTTATGTTTTTGTAATATTTTAGCTCTTTGATTCAATAAATGGGAGTGCAAATTCCGCTTGGAGTTTTTCCAGCAACGGGAATAGCGTCGAAGTTCTGTAAGGATTTTATTTTCTTTACAGTTATTTTTATGCTTTATTCTTACATGTTATATTTAATTTGTCTGTGGTTAAATTTAACTGTGCTGGCTGTTTAGTAAACATGATGTAATAATGACGTTGTTATGCTTACGAAATATTAAATAGGTAAAAATCTCTAAAATGAATTGATTTTATTTTTATTCATGATTTTATATTAAGAATGTTAGAGAGAAATATATTATTTTTCATTACAAACTTAAACCTGAAAATTAGATTTTAAGGTTTAGTTATCCGGTCTAATTTAGAGTAGTGCTCTTTTATTTGATGGTACAATCGCCCGGTAGTTAGAGTGAAGCTCTATTTCAAAAGTTTTTATAAGAATTATTATCTGAAAATGTATTGACAACATGTTTTCGGTAGTGGTTTTAAAACTTGAAAGTTAGTACTCGGATAGCTAAATTCTTAGGTTTAATTTGGACACCTTGAATAAAGTTTAAACTGTCTAACCCCACCAAAGGTGGCATTTAAATGGTTCATTTTCAATCTCTTAGAAAAAGGAATTAATTTAATGAGGCAAATTAGTTATCAACCCCACCCATAGGTGTTAATTGATTTGTTTAGTTAACAAAGAATATCTAACCCCACCAAAGGTGGTATTCATACAAAAAAGGGAGAATCAATAAATATCAATTCATATCTTTAATAACCTAGATAATATGAGCAAGCATAATTAACTTAGTTATTATATCCATAAATACTCCGCCATTATAAATGATAAAATTTGCATAAATGTTTATTGAATCTATGTTTATTTTTATGTAACTAGATTAAAAACACAAAACCCCAAAATATCGTGACAGGATGTTTAGGATTTAATTTCGTTTTTAAAAGTTTGAATAATAAATTAAAAACCACACACATTCCTTCCTTAGATCGACCTTGGGAGTATACTTATCATTTTCTTCGAAATGATTCGTGCACTTGCGAGAGTTTTATAAATATTAAAACCAAAGTATTGGCAAGAATCGGTGATGCCGGTTTTCGCTCATCATATCATCAGTGAAAATCTTCATGAGCCTATAACTCGTCCACTAGGGCATTCTAAGGATTTAAAGGCTTGATACATATGCTAAATATAATCGCGTCAATATATGAAAATGATTTAGGTTAGTTTAGTATTTAATTATTTATTTCCTTTTTAAAAAAACAAATTGAGCACTCATCTAGCTATGGACTAGCTAGAAGTTGGTTGATGGTAGTGATACGTGCCTAAAAAGTACACATATATTGTGATTTATTGAAATTAGAAGAATAAATTAGATTTTAATATTGAGTTTTAACCTAAGTATTTTATAAATTATATTTTTAGAATTACAAGATATTTTTTTATATATATTTCAAGTATTTTAGACTTAAAAGATTCAAATGATAAAATACCAATCAAATCTCACAATTAAAGGTACAAAGTCGTGCCGCCACATGAGTCAACGTGCATCACGGCCCGCAAGAACGGATTTGAATTTCAATGTCTGATTTCAAGAACATGTTTATCCAAAAGGTTCCAGATATATGAGATTAACATTTTAATTGTTTTATACATCTTAACCCCTAATCCTAACTACGTTTTAACTACATGTAATTCTTTTAATATAAATATATAGCTAGGGTTAACAACAAAAAAGGCGCAGATCAAATAGATTGTAGACATAAAAATTTACAGAAATTATATAAGTCTCCTTATTCTTTTTTCTTTTTTGTTATCTATTATTTTAATTATGATTTTGCTTAGGTAATTTATTTACGTGATTGTTGACAACTTTTAAGTCAAAGAATATGATTTTAATTAATAAAATGTTGATGATTTTTAGATTCAATCCTTGATTTCTGATGTGTTGGATTCTATGTTTAAATTTCAAAACTATGCATGTATGAATTAGAGTAGCTAATTAGTTTATTGCATATATATGTTCAAGAACATGTTTATCCAAATTGTTCTAGGTAATTATATTAACATTTTAATTGTTTTATACCTCTTCATCCTTAATCCTAACTACATTTTAATTATATGTAATTATTTTACTAAAAATATATAGTGAAGATTAACAACAAAAGAGGCCACATATTAAATAGATTGTATACATAGAAATTTATAGAAAATATACAGGTCTATAGAAAAATTAAAGGCTGGAGACAAGATTGAATTCAAATAGTCAATTAAAGAGTTGTAAATCAATCATTGATATTAATAAATAGTTTGTTCATATTCCCTTTTCCCCCCTTATTTGTTAACTATTATTTTAATTATAATTCTACCTAGTTAATTTATTTATGTGATTGTGGGAAAATTCTAAGTCTTCGACTATGATTTTAATTAATAAAATTTTGATGATTTTTGATTTTTGAAATGTTGACTCTATGTTTAAATTTCAAAACTATGCATATATAAATTAGAGTAACTAACTAGTTCATTGCATATATATATATATATATATATATATATATATATATATATATTTATTTATTTAATGATATTTTAAGATATTATTAGATTATCCTAGGAGTAAATAGATTTCTATTTATTCTTTATTATTATTCGAAGCCATAACTTGTTATTTTGTGACATTAAAGTAATGCTTTCGTTAAAGGTTAATAAGAAATGTAATCTTACGAAATCTAGTCATCTCTTCTTTAGAACGTAATGCGATAAATGAATTATCTAATAACTATAACTAGGTTGTTATGATTTAGGATTGATTTACGATGTTATTCTAATTCAATTAAAAAGTAAAAAAAAATGTGGATTTGATGTTGTGTCTTAGTGTATAGATTTTTTGTTTAAAGTTAAGAATTTAAGGATAATTCTAATATTAGTTATAATTTGTGAGGATTGTTCTATAATCACATATTTATATTAATCTATGTCCTCATATATTTTATTTATTATTTTATCTTTTATTTTTATGTAAAAATAATTTTCAAAGCCTCTTTTATTAATTTATTAACAAACTAATAATTAGTGATATTTATTGTAGAAATCTTCAAAAGTTCGAGAACCTTTATTCTTAAATTACTTATCAGTTCTACTATACTTATATATCATGATGAAGTATACTTATATACATATATAAACATATTTATATACATACATACATACATACATACATACATACATACATACATACATACATACATACATACATACATACATACATACATACATACATACATACATACATACATACATACATACATACATACATACATACATACATACATACATACATACATCCAAGTGTCTTAGATTTTTGGTACCGTTATCAGGATTGTTTTTAAAATTTTACTACTAAATATTAATTTATTAAAAAAATTCAAAAATTGCTTTTCTTTTAATTCATTTATTTTATTATTATTAGTTTTTTCAAAAAATTAAAATTAACCCTATACCTTAAACTAACGCTATAGTTTTGTTCTATATATGAATGTCTTGCATAAGATTATCTTATATGAAAATTATATATTTGTAGTTAGATGGATGTCGAAAAGTTAACCAAAAAAATGAAATTAATGTTTGAATTAATGTACGATAAAGAGTAAGATTTAGATTATACATATATTAAATATTATGGATAATCTTTGAAACAAATGTATAATTGATTTGATTGTTATTGTCTTTATTTATTTTTCTATTTTTATTTCTTTCAGTTAGTTTAATTTAGTTTAGTTGTGAATTTTTTGGATACCATCAATGAAAACCCTCACAAGATATATTTTGATGTATTTTAGATATTTTTAGAATTAAAATAATTAAATGAAAAAAGATCAATCAAATTTCACAACTTGAAGTATAATTGTCATATAATGAAAAATCTCAATGCAAACATTTATATAAGATATATCAAAGAGGGGTTAAAACATTAAAGTGTTAAAATTAAGGACACATTGTTGCATAAGTACATGTGCGCTACGGCACAACACCAACTGTATGGCTTTCAACGAAATTGAAATTAAGTTTGTATCGTGGCATGAATCGACGTGTACCATGGTTAGAAAACTCGTATTTGCACTGCAATGCCTAATTTCAAGCTTAGCTTTATCCAAATAGTTTTAGATTCATTAAATTAGCATTTAAATTAGTTTGAACTTCTACAACCTTAATCCTAAATAGCTTGTAATTGCATGCCACTCTTTTTCTTTAAATATGTAGCTAGGGTTAACATATTGTAAATACAAATTTTATAGAAAATATGCTTAGGTCTTTAGAGAAAGATAAGAATAGAAGCAATATAGAATTAAAGCAATAATTAATGTGTATTTCTTATTTTCTTCTTAATATTTTATTATTTTAATTATGATTTTGTCTAGTTAATTTATTTGTGTGATTTGGAGGAATTTTGAAGTTCTTGACTATGATTTTAATTAATAAAATATTATGATAATTTTTAGATTCAATTCTTGATTTTTGATGTGTTTTACTCTGTATTTCAATATTATGACTATGCATGTATGAATTAGAGTGAATAACTAGTTTACTGCATGTGTATGTTTAATTATAGTTTAAGATGTTATTGGATTCTCCATAAGAATAGATAGATTTCTATTTATTCTTGATGCTATGTACTTATTGTTATTTAATCGTTAATATTCTCTTTCAAAGTGGTAACTTATTGCTTTGCGACAGTGTGACAAGTAAAATTGATGCATTCATTAAAGGTTAAAAAGAATTATAATTATGACTTCATTAAAGGTTACTAAGAATTATAATATTACGAAATTTAGTCATATTCTTTTTAAAATGTAATGCAATGAATGAATTATCTAACAATTATGAGTAAGTTTTTTTTAATTTAAGTTTAATTTACTAAGAATTATAATATTACAAAATTTAGTCATATAATTAATTATTTTTATATTAAATATAATTTGAAAAATAAATTAACTAAAATAAATTAATAATTATTATATAAAAATATATTGATATTTATAAAAAATTTATCAATTAAAATATAATATTATTTATAAAATTAAAATAATTATTTGGATATGAAATTATAAAATCACATTTTTATAATAATTATAAGATTATAAAAAGATAGATTTGCTAATTATTTTATTAGTTGATTATTAGACTTTATAAAGGCCATTTATTATGTCATCTCTATCATATATGTCATTATGAGGAGGTCCACATATGACATATTTAGAAAATTCTGTTGATTATTCAAGGGAAACAAGTGGAAGCTTGTATTTAACATCAATAATTAATATGCAATAGAATAGAAATTATAAGAAAGGTATGGCCATTTGTTTAAGTTTAACATCTGTTGAATAAAATCACATTTGAGCACCATGGGTTGAAGTTTCAACCATTTTTAGATATCTAAATCACTATCTAGATGTTACAAGAGCAAGCAAGGTTTCAGTCGCTTCTTTGCATCAATATCATTGAAATAGCTTCATCAAAGTTTGTAATTTATAAAGCTAAATGATCAAGACTTTTAATGTAAACTCGACCACATTTAAAGACTTTTAATATAAACTCAGATATTAGCCCAAATATTTCAAGAGAGAGGTTGCATACAAATCTCAGATACACCCAATATCTAAGGTAGCTTGTTGCAAACTAAAAAGACTATGCCAAAGGCTACTGCAGTAGCATATAGGACACATAAAATATTGTAATATTTAATCATAATATAATATAATATAATATAATTAATTTAAATGATAGATAAAAGTTTAATTTATAAAAACAAAGAATTTAATATCTAGTTATTTTGGTTTTTTGTTTTAGATTTATGAGATTTTACTTCTCTTAGTTTCATGAATTTATCAAAACAAAAGGTCAAAAATACATAAAACAAAAAATCCAAAATCAAAATCAAAATAGGTGTTAAAAATAAGATAAAGAAAAAAATATATGTAAAATGATTAATATCATACTAAGAAATATGAACTACAAATAATAATAATAACATTTAATGATTTGTATAACTTTAAAGTTTATTAATTAAATAAAATTTCATTTATCGTTTAGACTACTTAAATTTCAAATTTATCAAAATGACTGTATAGTTTAATGCATGACTCTACGACACATTTTAAACTAAAACATAAAGTAAAGACTTAATTTGATATCATTTTGCTACTCTGCAATATATCTATTAATATTCAATTTATTACATTTAAAATTAGGACAAAAAATGTGAAAAGTATTAAAATTCTCAAAATATTGAACATATTATAAATTATAAAAGCAAGTAAAAAAGAGGGTGACTTTATCACATTTTATGAATTGTAATTTTTTTAAGTATACTAATGTAGTACATATTTAGAATATTTTTGATTTTTTCTTTTATTCTTGCAATAATAATCGATTATTATAATGTTTGTGAATCTTTTGATTTTCTTTATAATTTTCAATTTCATTAACTCTTTCACATATAAGTTTTAATCCAATTGATTTAAAAGTGAATTGAACTTAGTTTGAAACTCTATTGGTTGGTAGTAAGAATGACCAATTAATCTGAGCATTTATAATTGTATATGTAAATGTTTCATAGACATGAGATCTCAACAAACTCTAAAACTTATTTTAAAATAAACTCTAGATGAAATTATAGAATATACAATCATTAGAAAATGATTTACGTCATTAAAAGACCGTCTATTTCTTTTCATGCTAACTACTTGTATATTTATCACTAATATCACTTTTAAACTTATATGAATTATAGAACTTTTTTTCTTTAACATGCTATAACTTACCCTTTTATGAGCAAAAAAAAAATTTATTTTACCCTTCTATTTTCAAAGATGACTTAAAATAAACACATGTTTAATACGAAATCTCTAAGAAGAATGTACTAAAATTTCAAAAAAAAAAATGACTCAACCCAAAATAATATTGAAAATAATAGGTTGGGGGTTGTATGAAGTTAATTTTGAATAAAAATGATGAAAGGTTGATAATACAATCTTGTATCTCTTTGGTTATAAAAAAAATTGAGAAGAAGAGAAAAACAAAAAGAAATATCAGACGAGGAAAAAAAAGAAATAAAGAAAAAGGAAGAAAAAAGAGTTTATTGATATTTGATGCAATTTGAAAATGTAACTATAATGTACTGACTAGATGAGATAGGTAATATAAAGAGTTATTTTAAAATTTTAAATAATACTGTTTGAATTTAGTGAAGTTTTCTTATTTCCCGTTCTCCTGGTATTCTTGGTCTAGAAGTGACGGAGGGTTGCCTCATTTGGTATCTCGAAATGTAAACATCTCAAATTCGCTACACGACCCTGCAGTAAGGTTCTTCTTACTATGTTTATTTCTTTATATGATACAGCGGTACTCATAGGTCATATTATGGGTTTTGAAGGTGAGTTTCCTCTACATTCTTACAAAAAATTTCGCATATAAAATAAATAAATTCTTCCTAAATTGAGAAATGGAAGTAGTTATTACATATTTACATGCTGGTGCAGTGGGGCTTGTTCTTTCAAAATATTACTCCCTAGAATTTATTGATTGTTGCAGTATATTCTTTTGGAACATAATTGCTCTATACCCAATTTTTAAGGGAAAATTAAGTAGTGGTAGCTTTTTCACCATCAAGATCCTGAGTACATTCAAGTCTAATGGCCAAGATTTCATCAATGAGGTATCTACTGAAGGATTCTTCATGTTAACGTGGTTCCACTCCAGCTATTATTGTATTCTTCACAACAAAACAACCCATCAAAGAATGTTGAGAATATATCTCATACGTTAAAGAGTTGTTCCACATTTTGGAGTTTGATTCCTCTGAGATCAGTTTAAATGAAAATGCAAATTAAAAGGCAATAACCCTTTAGGAGTTCATTTTTGCAATATGAAATAGCAAGGTTTCAATTAATTCATCATTAATTATATTAGTTACACACTGTAACAACTTTTTTGTAATATTACAACTTTACTAGTCATTAATAAATATTTAGAAATGAAACTTGTATTATTAATTTTCATTAAAGCACTAAAAATAATTCCTAAAATTTCAAAACATCATTTAATGTCTTATGGTCCTTTTGAAAGCAATTATAATGAATATAAACAAGAAATAGTTTCAAAATGAACCTAAAAATCGTAATCATTTTTGTGAAAAATGACAAAAAACTTCTCATTTTCATCCATACATTTTAGCTTTAATTAGAGCCAAGTAAAATAGATGACAAAATTCTTCTCATTTTCATCCATACATTTTAACTTTAATTAGAGTCAAGTAAAATAGATGACAAAATTCTTCTCATTTTCATCCATACATTTTAGCTTTAATTAGAGCCAAGTAAAGTAGATGAACACTATAAGGTAGCATTTAGATGTATCAAATGAATTAAGTTGGTCTAACATTCATTGGTTCAGTTCACCTTAAAAAAAGTATAATAGTTTAATTTGTATTATCTAAATTTTATATAAATTAGGTTCACCACGGCTCAATTCAATTTACTTTTAAATGAATTAAACTAAGTAATTTATGAACTTATCCATTTACTCTTTTAAAAAATAAAATAAAAATATATATTATAAATTTGTTTAAAAATAAAAATATTAGAATAAATATTATATATTAATTACATTTCTTGTAAAAAAAACAAAAAATAATATGTTTTAATTGCGATTTTTCATAATGATATTATTATAATTATGATAATTATATCATTAACAAAGATATTTTTGTTAATGTGACTCACAAGTTGCTCATGAGTTATGTTAGTTAGTTTATTTGAACTCATAAGTTAGGTTTTTGCCACTCATCTCATTGTATCAATCTTAAATGAGTTGCACATAACTGTTTATTTGACATTATTAGTGTCACGCAAGCTTAAGTGAATCTATTTGGCTCAATTTTTCTTACTTGACTATTGACTTTATAAAGCAATAACAAAAGACATTTCAATTTATGTCTATATAGAAATTATTCATTGTAATTAGAGTAAGTGATGATATGATACTTTAGGCAAAAAAAGAAAGGAAAATATAAGATTAGTGATTTTATTTTTTTTATTTTTTTGAAAAACACAAATGCTCAATATTTGATAAAGAGAACAAACAATATGATTAATTAAAAATATACTCCATAACACTAAATAACACATCCATTTTCATGTTATATGTATTATATTAATTAGAAGGTTCACATATCTATTAAATTACGTTGATGTAACAAAAGAGAAAGAAGAACTTCGTGAAAGCTTGTAATTTATAAAAACAGAAAAAAGAAGAGACACCCGAGTCTTTTAGAATATTTGATCACATAAGAGATTAATAGAATGTAAACCACAAGAAAGTATGCCTAGTATAATAAGACAAACTAGTCATAGAAAAAATGAAGTCTAATTTTAAGAACCATATGGTAGCAAGAGAAAATTTGTTTTATTCATAAGTCATCGCCAAGTCTTTTAGCAAGAGACAAGGTTGGGACTTTACGTCCCTTCTTTTTATAAATATCATATAAACAACTTCGTGGAAGCTTGTATTTTACAAGGGAAAAGGCATAATCCACACTTTGGGATCATATCTTTGAACTTTCTTTCTTGCATTTATATCATAAGAGTAGCTTCATCCAAGTTAAAAATTTGAAAAACTGAATGACCAAGACTTCTAAAGTTAAACTCTAATTTTCGTGTTTCTTGCATTTTTAGTTGACTCGTTATATCCACTTTTAACAGCTGCACAAACCATTAAGCTCTAGCCGATAGGGTTAAAGTAATTGTTACATAATAGGCAGGAGTTCTCACAAAGTCTTTTTATATATTATATTATATTTAATAAGTTTTTTTAACAAAATTTTAAATATTTTATTTAATAAATTAAATATATTTTATGTACAACATTGAAATAATGCGTTTTGATCCTTTACATTGCTAAAATAAATTAAAAGTTTAACTTAGATGATGAAATAATGTGAAATTTTATTATGGATTCCTTCATATATTAAGAAAAATATGTGATTGTCTTAATATTAATACATAGTGGTTGCAAATTAGCAGCTTAACTTATTGAGTAGATGAGTTCAAAATATTTAGCTTATTTAACTTATGAGTTAGTTTACCTAGTTTATCATGGCTTGCAAGTTCATAAAAAAAATTAAAATATATATTTTTACTTTCTCTTGTTCTAAAAAATATAATATTTATTATACTAACATTTTTGTTTTTAAATAAAATTGTAAATATTTTTATTTTTATTTTTAACTTAAATGATTTAAAAGTGAGCTAAGATAAACTTAACTTATAACATTTAGAAGAGTTGTAGCTTAACAACTAGGTTAAACTATGCTTAACTTAACTGATTTAAAAGTGGGCTAAGATAAGCTTAGCTCATAACATTTAGATGAGTTGTAGCTTAGCAACTGGGCTAAGCTAAGCTACAACTCATAATGTGAATTGAACCTAAACAAGCTAGATTAACTAGTACTACTATAATTTCAAGTTTTTGGGCAATTGCAAAATGTACGTGGATCTTTAGAAAATCATGCAAATTTTTGCTCGAGTTCTACAATAAAACCTATGTAAATTCTTGTGAGCTTTAAAACGTCATGTATAATTTCAATACAATTTGAGCAATCATCAACAATCAAATTATCGTATAAATTACTTAAAAGGTATTATGACTAAAAATTTAAAAGACATAACGAAATTCAAAAGAAAATTTCTAAGAATGTGTACAAAGTGCGTATATAGCTTCACGGTGTAAACTAATCACATATCTTCATTATATTCATTTTATTATATAACTCATATTATTAATTTTTCATTAAATCATTAATAATAGTTAGCATAATTTTCAAAGCACCATTAAATGTGTCATGGTCCATTTAAAAGAAATTACAATGAATATAAACAAGAAATAATTCCAAACTGAACCTAAGAATTCTAAAAAGCTCTGTGAAAAAAAGGCAAAATTCTTCTCATCCTTGTGTATGTATTTTAACTTTAATTAATTAGTGTCAATGAAGGTAGATGAACATTACAAGGTAGTACTTAGAGGTGTCAAATAAGTTAAGTTGATTCAAATTTCATAGGTTCAACTCACTTTATTAGGTGAGCCATGGTTTAACTCGTGTCATCTAAATTTTATTTAAGTCAAACTCAACTCGGCTCAGCTTACTTTTTAAAAAATAAAATAAAAAAATTAAAAATATATTTATAATATTGTTTGAAAACAAAAATGTTAGAATAAATATATTTTTTGATTATATTTTTGTAGAAAAAAACAGTATCTTTCAATTATGATTTTCCATAATAATATTATTGTAATTATGAAAATGATATCATTAAATAATACATTTTGTTGGATGAATTCTCAAGCTGCTCATGCGTTAGGTAAACTAGTTTATTTGAGCTCATAAGCTAGATGAATTGGATTTTTTCAACTCAACTTAATGTATCAATCTTGTAAATCTTATAGTCTTTTGTGTTTTTGTTGGCTTCCTTTGTGCAAAACACATTTGTATTTTTATATTTCTTTATGTAAGGTTGGTATTGTTGATCAGTAATGCATATATGCACTTAGTTAGGTACATTGTGATTGAAAGCATGTTATCCACACATCACATGTTTGGTTTCTTAGTATGCATGCTAGGTTGAGTGGTCGTTTTTACTTCGCTTCAAGTGCAAGTATTTATGAAAATTACTTGGTGTTTTTGGATAAAAAAATATGAGATTTTTGTGCACCTCGACAAGGTCTTCCCATAACCCATTGTTGGACCTGTCACCAAACCCTAACAAGGTGGCACGTATTTTGGTTGTTGGCTATAAACACCTCATCTTTAATGTTTTTGATAAATAGAAAATTCATAGAAAAGTTCTACCAAATGTTTTCCATAAATTCTAATTCTATATTCACTAATGATCTTGAGCGTATTTTAGGGATTGTGATACATTTTCAATAAGAGTGAAATAGAATTTGTAGACTCAGAGTGGTTAAGACTATTCTACTGGGTGGTTTAGACAATATTGTTTTTTGGGATTGTCAAGTGTTCCCAAAATATTGATTGCAAATGTTCGTGGTTTAGTGAATTTCTCGAGAGTGATTGTTCTTTATTGTTCATATTACTGATCTTTAGTCATTGATCGCACTACATTGAGTGGTGCTAACTTTGCAGGAAAGATGAGTTCGTGTGTTGAACTAAGTCATTGTAAAGGTAGTAAGCGAGGGCAACAATAGATAGTTAGGATAGAGGTCCTGATTGATAGTAGCAATTAAAATGAATATAAACCAGAAATAATTTCAAACTGAACCTAAAAGTCCTAATAAGTTTTGTGGAAAAAATGGGAAAATTCTACTCTCTTATCTATGCATTTTAGCTTTAATTAGTGTCAAGTAAGGTAGATGAGTAGTGTAAGGTATCATTTAAATATGTCAAATGAGTTGAGTTGGACCAACATGCATAGGTTCAACTCACTTTAGGTGAACTATAGCCCAACTCATCTCGTCTAAATTTTACATAAGTAGAGTTCAACTCAACTTTACTCAACTCACTTTTAAATGAGTTAAAATAACTTAATAACAAATATATTTACCCTTTTAAATAATAAAACAAAAAATAAAAATATATTTATAATTTTGTTTCAAAATAAAAATGTTAGAATAAATATTATCTTTTAATTACATTTTTGTAAAAAAAAATAGTAAATTTTAATTGTAATTTTTCATACTCATATTATTATAATAGTAAAAAAATATATCATTGATAGAGACATTTTACTAAATAAACTCACCTTGAGTTAGGTGAGCTAGCTTATTTGAGCTCAAGAGCTAGGTGAATTGGGTCTTTTAAACTCAACTCATTGTATCGACATTAAATAAGTTGCGTAAACTTGCTTATTTGACACCATTAATATCACGCAAGCTTCTTTGAATTTATTTTGCTCAATTTTTTTAGTTGACTATTGATTTTATAAGCAAGAGCAAAAGTCATTTCAATTTATCTCTATAGAGAAATTATTTATTGAAATTAGAATAAGTGGTGATATGGTAGTAATTGGTATAAAATATACTATAAAATAACGAATAACACATCTATTTTTATATTATATGCATAACTATTAATTAGAAGGTAAACAATCTATCAAATTATGTTGATGTTACAAAAGAGAAAGAATAATTTGGTGAAAGCTCTTAATTTATAAAGAAAGAAAAGAACCAAATCTTTTAGGATATTTGATGCACATCAATGATAAATATAATGGAAATGGTAAGAAAAGTATGCCAACTATACCAAGACAAACTAGTCATAGAGAACGATGAAGACTCATAAAACTAACTATTTGTAGATGAAGATTCAGAAAACTAACACTCTGGAAAAACATTTGTCTTTAATTTTCAGCACCATTGCTTAAAGGTGCAACCATTTGTAGATGTCTATCTCAATCATTGTTGATATGTTACAAGAGAAAGCAAGGTTTGGTCTCTTTTTTGTATAAATATCATAAGAGATGCCCCATAAAAGTTTATCATTTGTAATGTTGAATGACCGAGAGTTCTAATGTAAACTTCACTACATTTAGGTTATGTTTAGTTTTAACAATGAACATATAATGAGAATAAAAATAATAATATAAATTTAATTTAATAAAAATAATAATACTATTACAATGTTAATTTATTTGAATAATGAAATTAAAATAAATGATATAATTGTTAGAATTTATTGTAAATTTAATCTTGTCAAAAATTTAAGCTATTAAAAAAAATAACAAACAATTATTTTATACCACACTAGGGGTGTCCATAAACCGGTTCGGACCGGACCAAACCGGAAAACCGGACCGGATCGAACGGTTTTATAAATCAAACGGTCTAGTCCAGTCCGGTTTGTATTAATTAAAATCGTTTTTCAAACGGTTCAGTCTGATTTGTATTAATTTTTAAACCGGTTGGAATAGTTTAATAATATATTAAAATTTTCATATTATTTCTCATTAGAGGTGTCCAAAAATCAAACTAAACCGAATCAGGCTGTATTGGACCGAACAGTTTTATAAATCAAATGGTCCTGTCTAATTTGTATTAATTAAAACTGTTTCAAACGGTCTAGTCCGATTAAAATTTATTTCCCCAAACCAAACTAGTGGACACCATTATACCACACCATCTCTATGTTATGTGATATTATTATTAATTAGAAGGCCATATGTATCAAATTAGGTTGATGTTGTAAGGGAGAAAGAAAAATTTCATGAATGCTTGTAATTTAGAAAGAAAAAGGAGAAGTACGTTTTTAAGATATTTGTTTCACATCAATATTGGTTAATAGAATGAGAACCACACGAAAAGTATGCCCACATTCGACAAACTAGTCATATTGAGAATGACGAAGACATAAAACTAACATTTTAGAAGGAAAAAAATGAAATATTTAATAATTTTTAACAAATGTGGGGATGTAATTAGTCATATTATTTATTTACACAAATAAATAGTTTAGTAAAATTATTTTTAAGTTGGGTCTAATTGATCTCATAACTTTAAGAAAATCTAAATTATAATTTTTTATTTCTATTAAAATGTATTTTAAAAATATATTAGTTCGGTTTTTTCGATTTTGAAAAATAAAAATTTCTAACAAATTATACATCAATTTTTAAAATTTTAAGACTTACACTAAATCAAATAACCTATATAAAATAGTATATATTCGATTTAGTTTTAAATTATACTATATATCTTCTTTTCAAAAAATTCGATAGGTTCGTAGTGCATACGAGTGAGATGAAAGATATATCACTTAAATAAGAAATTATACATCAATTCTGAACAATTATTAATGTAATAATTTAGATCAATAAAATTAAAAATAAATACACTATTTTTTATTAAAAACATAATTACCTACTATTTTTTTTAAAATAACAATCAATAATATAAATAATAGAAAGTATCATATTATTTATTCCAAAGTCAATCTTTAATTCTTTCACACTTAAAATTCTCTATAATTAATTTATCTATAATTTTATAAATATTATATTTAAAAAATTATTTATTTAAAGTTAAAATGGGATACGTATCACTCCTCATATGTGAATTGATCCGTCCCCGGAGTATATGACATAAAAACATTTTAACAAAAAATAAGAAAGTTACCTATTTCTCTACCTAATTATGTCATATCTTGCACCATAATTTTTACTCTTTATCTTATTTTTTTTGAAATTACAGACTCAAAATAGATAAACCCCTCTCCAATCCTAATTTAGGCTCAACCCGCCAACTTAATAGTTCGGTGATTGACCATTGTACGCATCTAGCTCAGCATATAAAATTTACAAAGAAGTTGTGGTTCACTTAATAGTTTCCTCTCATAAATACAACTCTATAAATAAATTATATGTATAAATAAAATTATATGCTGTTTAAATTTTAATATATTTACATTAAAATTATTTATATATTTTTTTTTAATTAAAAAATAAATAATATTATTTTTTAAATATATATGTTTTTTCCGTTTAAATCCTAAGTTCACCACTACTTGCACCTTTAATAAGTTATATAATGAATTGACTACAATCACATAATTTGTAATACACCTAGATGTTATTCGCCGTATGACTAAATCCTATCTTATCTTTTGAAAGTATGGAAGTCTAAATAGTAGGGTCAAAGATATTTCTTCGTCTTTTCAGAGGGTGATTTTTCTTTCTCAAATGAATGAGATGATAAATGCAACTAAATCTATTAATTAATTTTTGATAAATAATTTAATTATTTGATTTGATTTGATTTTTAATTTTTTAATAAAAAATATGGATTTATTTTCAAATAATATTAAAAAATATATGTTTGTTTTTATTGTAAGAAAACGTTAAAAATAAAATTGTATATATAAAATAAAATTATATCATAAAATTAAATCAGTATTAATTTAAATGAGTGATACGATCGTAAATAATTGATAAACTAGGTGAGTGGAATACACCTTTGTTACAAATTGAATAAAAGTTCAAACTGATTTTTAAATTATTTATTATTTATTCACATGGCTTGAATTTTTTACTTCATTTTAAAAAATATATGTTTTTTTATGTGATAAAAATATATATATGTTCATTTTTTAATATAAAAAAATACATGCTTTTTATGTTATACTAAAAATAACAGAGAGAAGTTGAACATGAAATTTTATTTATCAAAAGGTTTATGATATTCAATTGAATCTAAAAGCTTTTTTTGTTTTTGTTTTTTCATTAAGCTTGTAGACTTACTACAAATTCATTTAGGATCGTAGGTTTGAAGGAGAGTTTGACCTACATGATTAAAGTTTTAAAAAATACTTTGGATGTTGGTACTTGATACTACCAATTGATATTATTTGCAATGAGATTTTATTTTTTTAATTCAAAATCAAAATTAAAATGATGAGTTAAAAATATAGTAAAGAAAAAAATATGTAAAATGATTAATATCATACTAAGATATATGAAATACAAATAATAACAATAACATTCAATGATTTTTACAACTTTAAAGTTTATTAATTAAATAAAAAATTTAATATGGAAAAAAAATGTGAAATTTGATTGTTATAGATTGATCAAAGTTATATATTTGAACTAGTTTCACTATATTATAAGTAAAGAAAAAATTACTATGTGTATATAAATGATAGATTTAAAATTTATATTTAACAGAATCATCATATAAAAATAAAAAAATAATATTAGTTAATTTTTAATTAAAAAAATATCATATATATCTTATTTTAATAAAAATATATTTAAAATAATAAGAAAGTTATCTATTTTTTAACTAATTATGTCACATATTGCACCATAATTTTTACTCTTCAACTTATATTTTTGAAATTATCGACTCGAAATAAATAAATCTCTCTCCTATCCAAATTTAGAGTGAAGCCAAACAAACTCATCTCCAATGCTCCATTAATTTGGGCTCAATCCACCAACTTAATAGTTCGGCGGTTGGTTATTCTGAATTGTACGCATCTAGCTCAGCATATATATAAATTCACAAAGAAGTTTGCTTAATAGTTTCCTCTCATATATACAAAATGTTATGACGGTTTTAAATCTTGTGAGACGAGGCATTAGCCCCATTGTATCTCTATAAATAAAATTTGGATTACAATAATTATAAAATTATAAATAGATTATATGCTTAAATAAAATTATATACTGTTTAAATTTTAACATTCAAAGCTTATTATAAATTTATTAATTTAAATATATTTATATTAAAATAATGTGTATATTTTTTAATTAAAATAAATAATATTAACTTTTAATGTATAAATTGTTTTCGTTCAAATCCTAAGTACACCGCTACTTGCACCTTTGATGAGTTATATAATGAATTGACTATAATCACATAATTTGTAATACACATAATTCTTGTCCTCCATGTAACTAAATCCTATCTTATCTCTTAAAAGTGTGGAAGCCTAAATAGTAGGCTCAAAGATATTACTTCGTCTTATCAGACTGTGATTTGTCTTATCAAATAAATGAGATGATAAATGTAACAAAATTTATTGATTAATTTTTTATATATAAATGATTTAATTATTTAATTTAATTTAATTTAATTTAATTTTTAATTTCTTTAATAAAAAATATATATTTATTTTAAAATAACATTAAAAAATATATACTTATTTTTATAGTAAGAAAAATAAATATTTTTTTAAAGTTAAAAATAAAAATGTATATATAAAATAAAATTATATCTTATAATCAAATCAATATTAATGTAAAGGAGTGATACGATTGTAAGCAATTCAATAATGTTATTTATTTTTTGTTTTACTAACAATACATAAATACTCCTACTTGAAATTTTCATTTTTAACTTTTATTTTACAATAAAAATTAATGTAAAAAAATTAAATTCTTCAATAATCATGAATTTTTTAATCTTAAAAGGTTAATTTAATGGACGTAAACAATTATACTCCTTATAAACTCTATCATACCATTATATTTAATTAATATTAGACATTATTCTTAATGTCTCGCCTTAAAGTAAGTATTTATCTCTTATAAAGCCCATCATTTTATATTTTGAATTTATTTTATTTTATTTGAATCACTTATTTTTTTTGTTTTTACAAGAACCATTTCATTTTACTTTTTTTAGATGTGGTCCAATCAATTGAATCTCTAATACCATGTTAAAGTCCACAAAAATTATGGGTATTCTAATCCTAAAAAATAAACTTAATGGTTATAGACAACTATATTTCCTATCAACTCTATCATAATATTATACTTAATTAATGTGTTATTTTATAAAAGAATAAAATATTTACAAAATAAATTTAAATTAAAAAATACTTAATATAACTTAATTAGAAATCAATACATAAAATAAAATTTTGTATGAGATAGGGATTTCACCTACATGATTAAAGTCTGAATTCACGAGAAAAAATTTCACGTGTTTAATATGAACGAAGTTCTTGTGTGAACATTTTTAAATTATCTTGAATTTTTAAATTCATTTTAAAAAACATATGTTTTTATGTTATATAAGAAAAATATATACTTGTATATTTTATCATAAAAAAACATATATGTTTTTTATGTAATACTAAAAATAACATGTGTACAAAATAGAGGGAGGTTGAATATGAAATTTTATTTATGAAAATGCTTATGATATTCAATTGAATCTAAAAGCTTTTCTTTGTTTTTTCACTAAGTTTGTAGACTTAACACAAATTCATTTAGGATAGTCGAAAAAAGGAGGTTTTAAGGAGAGTTTCAAAAAGTGCTTGCAGTCTTGTGATTTTAGAAAGACAAAAAAAAAAAAAAATTAGTCCATAGCTTTTAATTGGTACAATTTAATCTAATAATTTTTAATGAATATTTTAATCTTGTTTTTTTGACATAAAAAATAAACTTTAATATTTTGTGGACTAAAATGTTTATATATTTTTATGTTATAAGATTAAAGTGTTTACATTAAAAGTTATATTTATGTTGAAAGTTATGGGATTAAAACCTTATTATTGAAAAATGTAATATATTTTAGTGTCATTCTCCCATTGTAAATAGGAGAGTATTTAAGGTACTTTATTCCTAATTTTGTGTGTTACATTTTTATAAAAAATACTTTGGATGTTGGTAATTGATACTATCTAATGATATTTTTTGCTTTAAAGACCACAATTGAAGAAGAAATGTTAGAGCATATTTGGGATGCAAAAACATCAAAGGAAGTACGAGACACTCTTGTTACACTCTTTTCAAAGAAGAATGATACAAGATTGTAACTTCTAAAGAACGAGTTGTTATCGATGGCGCAATGCGACATGACGATTTTCCAATACTTTCACAAGCTAGGTAAAGTATTGTTTAAGAAATTATGGCTAAAAAAATGAGAGGAGTCTCTCTGAAGGATGAAGAAGAAGCGCTCTACACCAGCAAAAACAAAAACACTTTCAAACGGTACAATAGTAATGGATCTAACAAGGATGGAGACAAAGGAAAAATTTCTCAAAAAAATAGAGATTTTTGTCAAGAGAGAGCTTAGAAGAATCGCAATAACAATATAAAATTTGATGATGAATGTTACAATTAATAAATTTTAGGCGCCTAATAAGTTAAAATGTTTTCTTAGAAAAAATATTTATTATCTACAAGAGTAGCTACTACCACAGTCCGAAAGGAGTTAGGTTTAGGTTTCTTCGTATATATTATACTACCCATTATAATTTTCACCCTCATTCATTATTATAAACCCCATGACCAATTTCATGTTCATCCTCTCAATTTAAAAATACCTAGTCATGATTTTAATTCTCTCTCTCTCTCTCTGCTCAAAATCATCGATTTTTCATTATTGATTATAGAAATGATCCAACACTAGTAATCTAGCACCATTAGAGTCATACATCCCAATTTATTTCAAGCACAATATTATATATAAAATATCAAATAGAAAAATTAAAATAGCACAATATTAACATAAATGATTGAATTGTTATCGTGATTTATATAAGATTTAAATGTAAGACTCACCCACCTTTTTAAAGTTTTGAATCATAATTATTACTTTTTGATTAATTAAAAGAGAGAGAGGGGAAAATAGTTGTAAAAGTTCTTTAGATTAATTAGACTTAAAAGTGACAATTAACTTATGAGAATAAAAAAGAATGTTATGTTTTTTTGTTAATAAAAAAAATTGTTACATTGTTGTTACAAAAAAGATCGTATAAAAATTTAAAAAATAAAATTTAAAGAAACTTATAACAAAAAATTATTATTTAAAGATATGATTAAAATATTATTATTTAAATGATATTAAAATCAAGATTAAAATTAAAAAAAATGAATAAGATAAATATAGAATGGAATATTAAGGTGTTGAAACAATTAATAAAATGATATATTTAACATCTCTTAATAAAATTACTTATAAGTCAAATGATAAATTTAATTAAAAAATATTTAAATTTAAATTTATTCTTATTTAATCAACCATTTTGTTAAAAAATAAAGTGATATAAATATTAAGTTAAAACTATAAAATTAAACAATCCAACCTATAAATTCATTACAGTCCTCAAATATTACAATCCGAAAATGATATATTACTATCCGAAAATGATGTGATGGTTAAAGAATAAAATGTACTATGTAGTTACCTACCTAACCATCGTGTTATGCTGAATAAGTTAAAAAAAAATCAACATAGCACTAGTGAGATTTGATTTTCTTTACCTACAGTAATTCTTAGACTTAGCCGATAAATCTATCGAAGATCTATAAAACTTTACTAACTTCATGACAATTTCTTTTGAAGAAATATAGTGTTGTGTGTAAGAAAGTGGGAGAGAATATCTTAGAAAAATATTGGGATATTTTTCTAAAAGAGGAGTGACAAAATAGTGAGTTTGGGAAACACTTGTGTGACACTATTTTGGGTTTATCTCAATTTGTTGTATTGCCTCTCACTTTGTACCCATTAATTTTATTAGTGGAAGAAATATTTTTTAGAGTTTATCCCGTGGACTTAGCTCAAATTAAAGGGTGAACTACATTAAATTTTCGATGTCATTATTCTACTCTGTTGAATTCATTTAATTTTTTACCTGTTGTGCCCAACAACTAGTATCAGAGCTGGTCTGGTAAAATTCTTAATATGCTCTGTGGTTGTAGCATAAATTGATCTGCCACATCAAAAAAGATTTTATTAGATCCAAGGCGTATTTATTTACAGAAAAAAACAGGGAAAAAAATGTCAAACCAAAAGGTAAATATTGAAAAATTTAATAGCAATAATAATTTCTCTTTATGGCAAAGGAGGATGAAGGATATTCTCATTCAACAGAAGGTTCATAAGGCGTTGTTGGGAAAAGAAAAGAAGGTAACAACCCTCACCGAGGAACAATGGGAAGAAATAGATGAGATTGCAGCTAATACAATTTGTCTAAATCTCTCAGACAGTGTCTTGCAAAATATTGAATCAAAAAATTGCAAGACTACTAAAGAAACATGGGAGACTCTAGAAAACGTGTACATGTCAAAGAACCTTGCTAATAAATTTTATTTGTGGAAGAAGCTATATCAGACGAGGAAGGAAGATAATGTGAGCATGATGTAGCATGTTAGCGATTTCAACAGCAAGCTTTCTCACTTAGCAAGATTTAATGTGAGTTTCGACAATGAACAGAATGATGTGATGTTGTTGGCATCACTACCCTCGTCATATAATCATATCACAACAACTCTGAATTATGCAAAAGACAAGATGGAGTTTGGAGTTGTTGTAGAAACCCTATTCTCATATGAGAAACAAAACAAGGAAAGAGATTCAGAAGCATAAGCCCTTATCACAAAGTCTAGAGGAAGGAGACTGTACAAAGAACAAAAACCCAGAAGCAAGAGTAGAGGCAAATCGAACAAATTTGCCAATGTTAAATGCCATCACTACAAGAGGAAGGGTCACATTAAGAAATTTTTCCGGGTGTTCAAGAAGGAACAAGAAATGAACAAAGGTAAAGTAATGAAGAAAAATGATAGTAGTGATGATGAGCAAACAAATACCATAGAGGAGTTCAATATCGTTTATGATGAAGATTTTGTCAATCTTGCATCACACGAGACCAGCTGAGTGATTGATAGTAGTGCTACAGTTCACGTTACATCGCGTAGAGAATTTTTCTCATCATACACACATGGAAGTTTTGGTGTTGTTAGAATGGGAAATGAAGGCATGTCAAAGGTAGTAGGTAGAGGAGATGTTTGCTTGGAAACAGAGAACAAAACCAGACTATTTCTGAAGGATGTTAGACATATTCCATATATGCGCCTGAATTTGTGCTTTGTGCGTAAACTTGCAAATGAAGGATATTGTAGCTCCTTCATTTATGAAAAATGGAAACTTACAAAAAGCTCCTTACCCTACTACAAAAAGGGGTATATAAGTCGATGTGTAAAGTCGGTTTTTGGAAAAAATTGACTTTTAATGAATTTAAAGTCGGTTATTCACGTCAACCGACGCTATCCACGTGACGTAGCGTCGGTTATCCTATTAGTCCTCATTATATGCCAGGAATGCACATGCAATCAAGTAGTGGTTCATTTTCTCCAATGCAATCTGCACATTCTTACCATAAATCAAGCCAAGATGAACATATTGGTGAGAATGTACATCCAATAGCTACCCCACATGAGAGTCCTCCTCTATTTGATGAATCATATGTGGTAAGATTTTAATTTTTGGTGTATATAATCTATTATTTTTAAATTCTTATTATATGTTTTGTTTTCTTATATATAACACTTAAAATTTTTACAAAATATGAAATGTTTGTTGAAACATCCTTCGTCAACGGACTATGTTGCTATTGGAACGGTACAACAATTGAGCGATGATCGAATGATTCATAATCAATATTTGCCTAATCATTGGCGAATAGTAATTGATCAATCATTGTTTCATGATTGTCCACTACATGTGCCTTCTGATGCTACCATAGTCCAAGAGGCGGTTGGACAATATGTGGCTTGGCCGTCGATTCTAGTTGTTCTAAATTTTGACATGGTACTATTTTTTAACTTAAAAAATAACACTTGTTTACTATTATTATTTAATGTGATCTTATATTGTTACTAAAAATACATAAATGATACTTTTTTGGTAGTCTATTATACCAGAACTCTTAAATGCGGCACATTTAAGAGATACCAAGCAAGTATCTCGTGCTAAATCTATGACTAGTGGCCAATCATCGTGCATCAAGTCATTCAAGAAGAAGCCTTGGAAAAAGTATAGTTATACTTATGCGTTACAGTTCAGTAGAAATCTTGGCACTTTGATGACTATTGTTGGGAGGGCATCTAGCATAAATGATGGATGGACTGTGCCACTTTCTATTGAAATTTCTGGTGTAGACATCGGCCAAACTTATATATCGATCGAGTGCTTGTTGCAAATATTTTAATATCAAATGATCGATTTAAGTATAATTCAAGTGTGGACAAGGTGAGTCCTCAATCTAGTTAGTTTTCTTTTATTTATGCAGAACATATATAATTATATTTATATTATCTAATTATATATATATATATAGGGCTTGTTATTATCGACTTCAACATAATCACTCATCACATTTAGCAATGTTCTGTGATTCTTCATATGTCAATCAATATCAAGAGAAGGATGTTAGCATCAGAGCTAAACAATTATGTGATAGAGCATTAACGCTTAGCAGAAATCAAAAGTTGATAATCCCTTGGCCATTAAGGTTTGAACAAGGCCAAGATCATTGGATGTTGGTAATCATTGATATGTTCAATAATCATGCTTGGTACTGTGACTCGGCTTCCATAGAACTGAGTAAAGATACAAAAGCAGTTGTTGAAATGTAAGAGTTATATATAGTTACATATTAGTTTTTTCTATTATTTTTTGTAATATTTAATAAAAACTAATCGTTTTATACCTTGATAGGGCATGGAAGTTGTGGAACAAGTTTAGGGGAATTGTCCTTAAAAAATCTCATAATCTTATATGGACAAAAGTTATGGTATGTACAATTCAATATTAATAATTTTATTAATTTTGCAATTAAATAATAAGGATGTTCGAATATGAAAATTCATTTATACATGCACTTTTTTTGTAGGTTCCACAACAAAATAATGGAGTCATGTGTGGTTATTATGTCATGAAGTTTATGAGCGAAATCATCACAAATATCAAAATTCCAATTGATGATGTGGTAATATATTTTACCCATATACATACAAGTTTTTAACATATTTGAGTTTGTGTTTGTAAATAAATGAAATCATATTCTTATTTTGATTTTGAATACATGTAGTTCTTTGGTTGGAACAAGACGGGTTACGACCAGCAAATTTTTGATGATTTACGAGAGGAATGGGCAGAACATATGGTTCAAATTATATCATCACAAGAAGAATCAGGATAAGATTCTGATGATCTTGAATAGCATATGACAACATAACAGTAAATTTTTTAATGATTTGGCCTTCTCTATCTATTCCTGTGTCTGAAATCACTTGTTTGATGATGATTAATCATATATATGCTCATGTATTTAGGGGAATGCATTATTTTATGGACCTATTTTTGGCCCAAACTACATCTCCTCTCTCTTTCCTACTTGCATTTGACGAACTCATATTAACACTTTATTAATCATTAATTTGTATATAAATATGAATTTATCTGAAATCTCTGCTAGTATTTTTAATGATATAATGAGCTCTAAATGTACAAATCAGGTGTACATAGGTCCGATTTGTTTCTTGGTTTGTATGAGTTTTGGTGCACATGAACGTGTTCCATATGTTTAAGGGCACCAAAATTCACACAAGCTTAGCCAAGTAAGAAATCGAAGTTACAATTGATTTCATATTTAGAGTTCATTATATATAGCATTAAAAAATAGTAGTAGAGATTCCAGATAACTTCATATATATAGACAAATGATTAATAATGCTAATATGAGTTCGTCGAATGTCGTTGTACGTGGTAATCTCTTTTTTATGGTAATATTTATAATGATTTAATTTCTTCATTCGTACGTCTGAAGTTTAGACTACTTTTTTGATGGATGTTTTACGTGCTCATGTATGTAGGAGAATATTTGTTATATGGATCAGCTATTTTTTTTTGTCATAATGCTTGTGAAGGCAATTATTAATTATACTTTGACGACATTATTTTATTTGTAATTTAAGTTAACTATATGTATTATTTATGCATTATTTGTTTTTGTAATAAATTTAATTATCAAATAATTAAATATATTTAAATTTTTAATTATTTGTATTATTATTTATATTTTAGTTTTTTTATGTTATTTATATATATACTGAATAATACGAAAAATAAAAAATAAAAATAAAAACAAATACGTGTAGAGTTGGTTCACGGCCTGAACCGACTTTACATTTTATGTCTCTAAATTTAAAGTCGGTTTTTAACTGACTTTAATACCTATTTATGTAGTAGTGTTAGTAGTGTCTAGAGGTGAGCAACATACAACTCTGTATATAATGCAAGTGAAGCTCTCCACCAACACATTAAATGTCATAGAGAAAGACAGTGCAACTGAGTTATGGCATAAGAGACTTAGTAACATGGGTGAAAAAGGTTTGACAAATCTAGTAAAAAAGAAGATACTACCCGGAATAGATGAAGTACATTTGGAGAAATGTGTTCATTGTCTAGTAGGAAAGCCAACCAGAGTTGCTTTCAAGGGTTTCCCTCCTTCTAGAATGAATAATATTTTAGATCTGATTCATTCAGATTTGTGTGGACCAATGCCAAAGTCACTTGGTGGTGCTCAATACTTTGTGACTTTCATTGATGATTATTCAAGGAAGACGTGGGTATATCTTCTAAAGATAAAAGATCAGGTGCTAGATGTCTTCAAAGAATTTCATGCCTCAGTTGAGAGATAGACTGGAAAGAAGCTGAAGTGCATCCATATAGACAATGGTGGAGAATACATAGGACCTTTCCATGCTTATTACAAAAAGCATGGTATTCGACATCAGATGACACCTTCAAAGACACCGTAGTTGAATGGCTTAGCTGAGAGGATGAACATAACTTTGATGGAGAGAGTTAGATGTCTACTCTCACATGCAAAGTTGCCTAAAACTTTTTGGGGTGAAACTATACTCACAGTTGCACATATGTTGAATCTTTCACCCTGTACTCCTCTCAAGATGGATGTTCTAAATAAAGTGTGGTCAGGAAAGGATATTTCCTATGATCATCTACGAGTGTTTAGCTAGAAAGAATTTTTTCATATCCCTAAGGATGAGAGATCCAAACTTGATGCCAAAACAAGATAGTGTATTTTTATTAGCTATGGTCAAGATCAATTTGGCTATAGATTTTACGATTCGGTTGCAAAGAGACTTGTCAGGAGCCGTGATGCTGTATTTTTTTGAAGATGAGACCATTAAAGATATTATCAAAATGAAAAAAAAATATGTTCCTAATTCCAATAGTGACTCATCAGATTTGGAATTAATTCCTCCAACATCAGTGCTAAGAAAAGTTAAAGATGAAGACTAGATTTATACACTTGATGAAGATGATGCTCCTATAGAAGTTGGTTTTGAAGATGAGGGAAATGATGATGATCATTATCTAGTACCAACACCTACGACTTCTCATGTTCCACTAAGAAGAAGTGATAGAGTGAGACGGCCCTCTACCTCATATCCTTCATATGAGTATGTAACTTTCACTTATGGGGGAGAACTTGAGAATTATGAAGAGGCCATGAATGATGAATCCAAACAAAAATGGATTGAAGCCATGCAAGATGAGATGAAGTCCTTACATGATAACAAAACCTTTGAGCTGATGAAGTTGCCCAAAGAAAAGAAGGCCTTGAAAAATAAATGGGTGTTCAGGGTGAAACATGAAAGACAGTTCCAGTCCGCGATACAAAGCCAGACTGGTTGTCAAAGGATTCGGCCAAAGAAAAGGTGTTGATTTTGATGAGATTTTCTCTCCAGTTGTAAAAATGACATCCATCGGTATTGTGCTAGGGTTAGTAGAAAGTCTTGACTTGGAGGTTGAGCAAATGGATGTCAAAACTATCTTCCTACATGGTGAATTGGAAGAAGAGATATACATGGAGCAACCAGGAGGTTTTCAACAAAAGGGAAAAGAAGATTATGCCTGTAAATTGAAGAAAAGTCTCTATGACTTAAAACAGGCACCAAGACAATGGTACAAAACGTTTTAGTCTGTTATAGGGGAGTAAGGCTATAAAAAGACTACTTCATACTATTTTGTTTTTGTGTAGAAATTCTCTGATGATGATTTCATTATTCTTTTGCTCTATGTGGATGATATGTTAATTGTTGGCCGAAATATTTCTAAAATCAACAACTTGAAAACGCAGTTGAGTAAGTTTTTTTTCCATGAAAGACTTAGGGCCAGCAAAGTAGATTCTTGGCATGACTATTATTAGAGATAGAGTTGCCAAGAAATTATGGTTGTCACAGGATGTACATTGAGAAAGTACTTCAGAGATTTCATATGGATAAAGCTAAAGCGACTAGTTTTCCTCTTACTAATCACTTTAAGCTATGTTCTAAGCAGAGCCCTTTTATAGACAAAGAAAAGGAAGAGGTTCCATATGCTTCAGCAATTAGAAGTCTGATGTATGCCATGGTTTGTACACGGCCAAATATCGCTTATGAAGTTAGAATTGTATGTAGATTCCTTTCAAATCCTGGAAAGGAACATTGGGATGCAATGAAATGGATTTTTAGGTATCTTTGAGGTTCTTCCAAAATATGCCAATATTTTGGAAATGACAAACCTGTGTTAGTTGGATACACAGATGTAGATATGACTGGTGATGAGGATGCTAGAAAATTCACTTCAGGTTACTGATCGCCACACAAATTGTGTGCAATAAATACGCAAGTATACGTATCGTAACAAGTAATATAATGATAAATAAATATCGTTCCCACGAAGATTTTTTTTTTTAGAAACTAATTTTTAAAACTAAAAATAATAAAAATCAATTTTTTATTGGTGTTTTTATATCTTAAGAAAGCAAAATTAAAATAATTAAAAGTAAATAGAAATAATTAATTAAATCATATTTTGTAACTAAAAAGATATATGAGAAAATATCTAGGAATACTTAATCCCCCAATTTTCTAAACATGCGAATCACTAAAATCCCCCCAATATAATATCAATTAATTACATGATCAATTGAATCTAACCTAGCATATATTCGTCTCTCAAGTAAACTACACACCATATAATAATTAATTTAATCACACTCTCATGCCAATTAAATTGCATACTACTCATTAAGTTCATCAATTATGGATCACACACATAAGAATCATACATCTTTGCCTAGAAACTATGCATGTTATTTAATCAAGACAAACAATTAAATAATTTTCTCAAATCTATTTAATTGCCTCTATAGATAAATTGTTGGCCAAACAATTAATAGCATAAAAATCAGATTAAATAATATAATTAAATTAATATTATAATTGTGAAAAAATATTAGATCATCACATGGTGAAAATTGGGTTCATAAGATCCTTAGATTAATAAATTAATTACACATAATTGTGTTCATAAAGCTCATATTTTTCATAAATAAAGACATAAAGTTAATAAAGAAAAGAGTAGAAAAAGAAATACAATCAATCTCTTGAATTGTAGAATTAACTTCCTCTTGAATCTCCACCAAAATTGTGTCGTTTCTTGAATTTTCTCTCTTTTTAGCTCAAACAATTGACCAAAATTATGCTAATGGAGGCAAATTAGGGTTTATGGAGTGATTAGGGGCTTAAATAAAGCTCAGGTGCGATTTGGACGGTCCGATCAGCTTCAAATAAAAGGCTACGATCAAAACAAGCAAAATTTACAGTTTTCAGCCAATCATAGAGTGACACGTGGTATCAGAAGTTTATTGGGCGAATTAGAGAGAGACACGTGTCAGGGGAGACTGGTCAGAGTCAACCTTCGCCGAGTCAACACCACATGGCGCGACGTGATTCGCGGGAACAGATGGCATGGCGCACGGGTGGAACGCTTCGAGCAATAGCGTGGTGACACTTGTCATATCGCGTTGACTGAAATCCAAACTCAGATTCAACGTCGTGCTAACACGTGGTACGTGTTTCTCCTCCTCACACGTGGCGCAACGTGATTCGCTCTCCGTGCTTGCGTGGTGTCCACATGGTTTGCTCAGTCAGCTCCTATGCTTGTGTGGCATGCCACATGTCAGCTTCTGATTGGTCCTGTGTTAAAATTTCATAAAAAATCCAGAAAAATTTCAGAAAAATTCCAAAAATTATATTTTCACCCCTTTTCACCAAAAAGGTTTTATTTTGATTTTTTTTAGCCCCAAAAATACTGTTTATTGAATAAAACAAGTAAATATTAAGTGAAAAAGTGCGCTAATGACTCTATTTTCATAGAGTCCTCAGTTACCTGATTACATTTGTAAGGGGAGTTGTGTCATGACAGTCAAAGTTACAAAAATGTGTTACATTGTCCACTACTGAAGCAGATTTTATAGCAACAACGGAAGCATGTAAAGAGTTGCTATGGATGAAAAAGTTCTTGAAAGAACTTGGGTTGCAACAAGACAATTTCCAGTTATTTTCTGATAGTTAGAGTGGTATCCATCTTGGAAAGAATGCCTCATTTCATTCGAGATCAAAACATATTGATGTGAGTTATCACTGGATTAGGGATATAATGGAGAAGAAACTATTACAACTTGAGAAGATCCATATAAAAGAAAATGGATCAGACATGTTGACAAAAATTCTCCCAAGACAAAATTTTGAATATTGTCGTTTAGCTACTGGATTGGTAGAACCCTCTATGTAGTCGGGAGGGGGAGATTTGTAAGTCCCTCCTCATTGAAGAGGAAGAAAAAATAAATGGTAGGTGCAACCATAAATGATAGGTGCAACCATAAATGTTAGGTGCAACCACAAATGGTAGGTGCAACCACATTTGACAAATGCATCTAACAGTGATAAGCAATTTTACCTATAAATAGGCAATATATTAATACACCAAAACAAGAAGAGAAGCAAAGCCAAAGGAACAATTTCCTTTGAAGAAAAAAAATAGTATTGTGTGTAAGAAAGTGGAGAGAATATCTTAGAAAAATATTGGGATATTTTTCTAAAAGGGGAGTGACAAAATAGTGAGTTTGGAAAACACTTGTGTGACACTATTTTGGGTTTATCTCAATTTGTTGTATTGCCTCTCATTTTGTACCCATTAATTTTATTAGTGGAATAAATATTTTTTAGAGTTTATCCCGTAGACTTAGCCCAAATTAAATGACAAATCACGTTAAATTTCCGATATCATTATTTTATTCTGTTGAATTCATTTTATTTTTTACCTACTGTACCTAACAGTATATTCCTCTTCCCTTTTGGGTAATAAGTAGTGAAGATGTACATTTTGGGATGCCCACACCATAGTACATATAAAGATAAACCTTAAACTCCCACGTTAGGAAAATAATAAAGAAATTGTTAAAAATAAAAAGGAAGCCATTTAGCCTTTCTATGAACCTTTATAAATAAAAAGGCTTTACAATAGCTTTAGGCCAGTTCAAGCTTTTTGGTTTGGCTATAGCGTATGGTATCTGATGAGTGCTCAAAAAGCACTAAAATAACCATGATTTTATGCACATTAATTGATTAAAAATATATATATTTATATGTTTTATCATATATTTATATAAATTTGTCTTTTTCGGAATCACGGGTATTTTTATTGTTTTTCAGGTATTTTGGCTTAAAAATGCAACTTAAAGACTCAAAGAAGAATACTGGAAGCAATACATCACAAATATATTAATAAATAAATGCGGAAAGGTCGACAAATATGGAAAAATTGGACAAAATGGGTCAAAAAGGTCAAAAATGTCAAAAAGGAGAAAAACACGCCGCCGCGCCCCAGCACCCACCTCCGCCCAAACTGCGCGCGGGTTACTGTTCATGCGCGCAGCACTGCGCGCGGGTTACTGTTCACGCGCGCGCCGACACTCATTTTTCACGTGCAGCCGCCCCATGACGTCATGCTGACGTCAGCATTTCCATTACGCGTTTTTACATTTTTTTTAACATTTTTTTACTCATTTTTTCTCTCCATCCTCACCTATAAATACCCCCCTTCCCTTCACTTCAAAATCACACCTAAAAAACACCTCCAAATACATTCTTTTCTCTCTTTTCTTAGATTTTTTGGATTCTTTAGTTTTTCTTATGTTTTCTTAGTTTTTAGTTTTTCTTAGTTAATTTCTCTTAGATTTAGAGTTCTTCCCTTTTTGGGAAGAACTAGTTATGTTTTTGTAATATTTTAGCTCTTTGATTCAATAAATGGGAGTGCAAATTCCGCTTGGAGTTTTTCCAGCAACGGGAATAGCGTCGAAGTTCTGTAAGAATTTTATTTTCTTTACAGTTATTTTTATGCTTTATTCTTACATGTTATATTTAATTTGTCTGTGGTTAAATTTAACTATGCTGGCTGTTTAATAAACATGATGTAATAATGACGTTGTTATGCTTGCGAAATATTAAATAGGTAAAAATCTTTAAAATGAATTGATTTTGTTTTTATTCATGATTTTATATTAAGAATGTTAGAGAGAAATATATTATTTTTCATTACAAACTTAAACCTGAAAATTAGATTTTAAGGTTTAGTTATCCGGTCTGATTTAGAGTAGTGCTCTTTTATTTGATGGTACAATCGCCCGGTAGTTAGAGTGAAGCTCTATTTCAAAAGTTTTTATAAGAATTATTATCTGAAAATGTATTGACAACATGTTTTCGGTAGTGGTTTTAAAACTTGAAAGTTAGTACTCGGATAGCTAAATTCTTAGGTTTAATTTGGACACCTTGAATAAAGTTTAAACTGTCTAACCCCACCAAATGTGGCATTTAAATGGTTCATTTTCAATCTCTTAGAAAAAGGAATTAATTTAATGAGGCAAATTAGTTATCAACCCCACCCATAGGTGTTAATTGATTTGTTTAGTTAACAAAGAATATCTAACCCCACCAAAGGTGGTATTCATACAAAAAAGGGAGAATCAATTAATATCAATTCATATCTTTAATAACCTAGATAATATGAGCAAGCATAATTAACTTAGTTATTATATCCATAAATACTCCGCCATTATAAATGATAAAATTTGCATAAATGTTTATTGAATCTATGTTTATTTTTATGTAAGTAGATTAAAAACACAAAAACCCCAAAATATCGTGACAGGATGTTTAGGATTTAATTTCGTTTTTAGAAGTTTGAACAATAAATTAAAAACCACACACATTCCTTCCTTAGATCGACCTTGGGAGTATACTTATCATTTTCTACGAAATGATTCGTGCACTTGCGAGAGTTTTATAAATATTAAAACCAAAGTATTGACAAGAATCGGCGATGCCGGTTTTCGCTCATCAGTATCATCACCATCACTTAATTGTTTCCATGTGCCAAAATGTGCTCACAACACTTAATTAGCAGCCGAAATTTGGTAAGTGGAGTCTAGCAAATACAATGAATTAAAATAATGGGTGGAAAAGCTAGCGAAAATGAGTCATGCATATAGTTTTGTCGATTATAATGATATTAGTTCATAAAGGGCTAGTCGGCGCACATCAATGGATCCGCAATAATATGCCCTACTTGATGTATTTGGCGTTATTTTAACTAATATTACTTGTTATAATTTGAACATGAGATTTGAATATCATATAAAAAGAGTTGTAACTCAATTAATGAACAAGTTGAAAAAAAAATTATATGGAAATTATTTTATTTATATTATTTAAATGATTTTATCACTCAGATTTATAAGGAATTTTCGTCACTTTTATCAATTTTAAAACAGTAAATAAATATTTTATTAATAAATTCAACAATTTGTTAAATAACAGTTTTAAATTAGGAGCAAAAGGATTAATATTCAGTTTTCCCTCCATTTTTTACTGTATATAGTGACAGTTTTGGATTGTTTATAAAAGCTGAAAAACAAAGACAAGAAAGAAACAAAGAGGAAAGATGAAACTACAATGGTTAGTAACCACAATGGGAATTTTTTTTGTTCCATTTTAGATTGTGTTTAGAGTAAGAAGAAACAAAGAGGAAAGTGAAAGAAAAAAAAAAGAGAAAGATGATAGAAGTAGAGTCTTTCAAGTAAAAATTGAAATTTTTTAGCTTTTATAGTACCTAAAACTAGTGTAATGTACAGCTAAAAAAATGGAGGGAAGAAAATAGAGATGTTAACGAGGGAGGAAAAGCTAATGAATTGAAAACTGCAATGTAAGTTTAAAGCTATCACTTTATACTAATTGAGTATTAATAAAATATCCGTTCAATGTTTAAAAAATGATAAATTATTTTAATTTTGAAAATTTAATAACTTATATATATATATATTTTTTTTAGAAAACTGATTGATCAATACGTCTTAGTAACAAAAATAAAATGATTTAAATAAATCACCAAAAAATCCTCTTAAGTACTAATAAAATATTTATATGGATAGATAAAGAGAGTATTTTGAGAAAATTAAATTAAATTATTAATTAATTTATTTTTTATTTCAGAATAACTACTAAATTATTAAATATGCTATTTTTAATAACTGTTTCTCTTAATCAATTGATAATTATAATTCTATGAACCTAATATACCCTTAGGTTGAGAACTGATCGAGAACATTTATACTTAGTTGACTTTTAAGATAAATTGTAAACGATGTGAGGAATTAAATTAAATGAACCTATTCGTTTTCTTTTGCATGAGCTTATTAGAATCTTAATGACTTTAGTTTTCTTTATGTAAAGAGGTATATATGAGGTCTCCTCTACACCAAGGGAATTTTGGTTTTTTTTTTTTGATTAATCTGTTTTTATATTTTTTATCAATTCCTTTTGCATATAGCTTTTATATTTTTTTGTAGATAGTTTTCAAATACATCTACAAACATTTTAATTTTTATATAACAATGAATCACATTTTTAACTGTATTTATTTATGTATTTATTGTGTATTAGTAACTTATGTAATAGCATACAAAAACTTATGCAAGAGCTAATATATATATGTTATATTTAAATAAACATTTAAAAAATATAATATGAAAATAAATAAAAAAATTATGTAAGATAAGAAAAATATATTATGATTTATTGCAAATAGAGTAACTAAATCATATAATTATGTCTATTTATTATGAAAAACTAACACTATGTTCAAATAATGGTTATTTTTATGTTTTATGTCTTTATTTTATTTTTTACCCTTTTAATTGCAATTATTTGTATCAAAATGGTTTTTAGTCCAATGAAATTGGAAAATAATAAAGAAAAAAGAAAAAAAATAAGTGTACTAATTTATGTTTGTGATATCAATTTTTTTAAAAAATAATTAATGATAAATAAATAACAATAGAGAACTAGTGTTACAATTGTAAAAAGAAACTTATCTCTTCAAATAATTGAAGCAAAATGGAGAATCTTATTACATTAATGTTGTACCGGTCTTCTACTATTTTGGTACTTTAAATTATCTTAATTTTCAACTGGGACCTTGGAGATGTCTAAATTTTAGTCATTGCTACCTCAAAGTATATAAAATACTATTTTTTTAATTAATTGGAAACTTTTTTTAAAAAATTAATACCAGTTAACTTATTTAAATAGATATTTTTATTTACGAATATTTATATCATTTTTTATTAACTTTTTTAAAAATTATTTAAAGTGATCTCCTTAAAAAATCCCTAACCTAGATATCTTATCGAGATATTTTTTTTTGGGCTAATTAACAGTTTATCGAGACATCTTAAAATGATTAAAAAAATTCTTCTTAAAAAAGTTAATAAAATAATATAAACGTGGATAGACAAAAATACCCTTTTAAAATAGGTGTATAAATATTAATTTTAAAAAAATAATTAATGATTTTTTTTGTTTAATTTGATATTAATACCTAAAATTTAAATATTTGAAAGAATAACCAAAACACAAACGCACACACGCGGGATCGAAACCAAAGGGATTAAAACAAGGCAACATCGTTAATTTTTATTCGTTTGAATTATTTTGGGCCGTTTCAACGGTCTAGTTAGCATTCGACTCGTCGAAATAGACACAATAATATAATTCAAGAAAATAAAAATTTACGTTTTTGACATTCACCCTCCGATCACCGGAAAAAGGAGAGTGGCCGGAGTTTGCCGATGTCGGTGGGTGATGTCTGCCATTTAGGTCAACGGAATGTGAAGGGGTACTCCAAAGATACATAACCGAATATTAATAAAACTTTGTTAGCAAACCCTTTCTCAGATTTTTATATTTAAAAAAAAAACTTTCTTGGCTTACCATTCAAATACATATAAAAAAGAATATTTAAGATATTTATCAATTAGTGCGGTTGATCATAAATGTTGATTGGATTTTAAAAGTAGACCATTTTTTTTCTTTCTGTGTTTTTTTTGGCAGTTTTGATTATTAATTTTGAAAAAATGATACTTATTAATTTCTATTTTTATTTTTTATATATATATTTTTAACACTTTTATTTAAAAAACGGTTTCACATATTATTCATGTTTTTTTTTCAAATACATTTGAAAAAATAGAAAATAATAATTTTTTTAAAATCTAAAAATTAATTATTTTAATATATAGTGTCATTTTTTAAAAACTATTAAACTAGACTGTTACAAAAAAAAAATATTAACACAATCTACAACTCTTAATTTTCTCATCTTGACATCTTGAAGGATAGTGAGGTGAGATAATTTGATACAGAACATCTTGACTCATATTGTAGTGATGCCTAGGGTAAACGTTGCATAACACAATCTACTCCTCTTAATTTTCTCATCTTTGGGTTTAAATTGAAATAACAACAAAATTTACATACGTGCTCGTCATTGACGTATTGCCCATCTCTTCTGAGCAAGAATATATACGTAACATTATTGGGGTGCTGAGAATTGTAGAGAGAGATTGTTGGACAAAGACAAAAGTAGGTTTGGTCCAATATATTTAAGTAGGTCGAAAATCCACTTGTACTTGGAAGATTCCAAGTGGAATGACACTATATTGGAAGTTGTAGAACACCTTCATCAACAATTGGCGTGTTATCTGAATAACAAAAAAAATTATTCGTCACAAAAATTATCTGCATTCTAAGATAATTTTTAATTTCTTAGTATAATTAGACTATATTATGTCGGATTATGCTGAAGATGAGATGTCTTTTATTGGAACCTCCTTTGGACTTTTTTGAAAGAGATTTCTTTTCCTTTCACTTTTCAAGCATATATCTCTTCCTTCATCTACAAAGTAGCTAGTAGCTACATAAACTTTCAAGTGAGAATAATACAAGGGAATGAAGAAAAAGCAACGTAATAAGAAAAAGATGATAGAAGTTAAATACATTAATTATTTGATTACAATTTGAGTTTTAAGTGTCGTATAACTTCCTTCACAAGTTACAAATATCTCAGAATGAATCGTAAATATAAGTCTCTCGATAGCGTAAGATTGATACTAAAAAAAATTAATCTTTGGTTTTTTTTAACAAAAAAAAAAGGATTACATGAGGTATAGCACTTTACAAAACATGTATTAATTTTTATTTTTATTTTTAAGAAAGTTTAAATATCCCATAAATAAAAAAAAGAAAGAAGGAGAGTTTTAATTATAAAAAAAATTAAACGACATATGTTAGTAAAAACAAACGATTGAAGAGTACATATAAAAGAATGTACACATGAGTGGCCTTAAATTCATCTTGTTAAGAATGTAGAGTACCATGTATAGAAAATCAAAAGTAGTGTATATATACATACTATCATATTTATTCACAATTGAAAAAAAAAAGTACGGAATAAATATATAAGGCTATATATATATTAACTACGTCTATCTTCAAAGTGATCACAAAATAATTGAGCTAATATTAAAAGGAAAGCATACCATTTTTGAGTTTGTCAATAATTAGAAACCCCAACCAAAATCTGCCTGTTATTCACAAATAATAAAGACCTACCCCAATCACAGTGTAATAAGTAATCATAAATAAATATAAATTTATATATGTTTTTACACACCACTTATGTTATATCACCTAGTAGAATTATAGAAAAAAATATAAATTTCTTAATTTTTTAAAATAATTTTAACATGTGTCATAATATATGTGATTTTTGTATATTTCATGTATAATTGAGTGTAAATTTGTGAGATGTTAATTAGCATTTTTCAAAGTGTAACAATGATCCTAATGGAAGATAACAAAGAAGCATAGAAGTGAAGAAGGGAGACCATTATAGGATGCCGGAGAAGGAAGACACAGAGTCTAGCAATCAAAAATATGGAAAGTAATTCGAAAATATTATAAAAGATTTTTGCCCAAAATAACTTCATTTTTAATAAATTAATAAATTTTCTTTAACCATTAATAATTCATCTTAAAACTCTTAGTTTATACTAAATTATATAAGAAAAGACAAAAAGATCATCATTTCATAATTTCATAGCCACTAATGTTGACACCACCTAAGCTCTAGTGATCTCATAGTACTCCAACAATCACCGTAAGTTATCTCATCGGAATCTTGATGAATGTAACATATTATATATAAAGATACATATAAATATAACGGATAATATTTAATGAGCCATTAAAAATATGATGTATATAACATGTTATATCCATTAAATCTTTAAAATTATAGTGGATGTAAGAGCTTAAATACAAAAATATATAAAAATATAATATGTTATATTAGGTAGGTCAACTGAATTTCATGGAATTCTATATATGGTAAATATTGAAGAAGATATAGTGGGATCTGATCTTATTTTTATTTTACTAAATTATATTGTAATTATATTTTAATATTTGATTATAAAATTATGAATTTTGAATTAAATTTTTATTAATTTTAAAAAATTAATAAAAACCAAAAATACATTATATTATATCGATATTCTCATTCAAAAATTGAGAGATTAGTTAGTGAAAACAAAAAAGGGTCATTTCTGGGCTTGGGCTTCAATAAACCTTTCCTCAAAACAAGACAAATGTCTTACAACTCATTACCTTTTTATGGGAAAAAATGAAAAACAAACAAACATGTAAGAGTTATCCGTTTGATTTTTATTGTGTCAGCATGCTTTTGTTCGGTGTACATTCAATGAAGAGAGTGTGTTGCCCTCACTAATACCCCATCTATGTAATAAATTTTTTATATATTTTAATTTTTATTTATTTTTAAATATATATTTATTACGTTATAATATATATATATATATATATTAGTATTTTGAAGCATGCAAAAAACACGTGCAAGTGGGTATAAATTTGAAAATGAAATTTTATCTATGAATATATTTTGTTATGCTATTAAATCCGAATAATATATGGTGTAGGGATAGTATATTAATTTTGGATAATTGAAATTATAGTTATTCACAAAAAATAGATAATTTTTTTTTAAAATAACTGTAACCAATTAGGTAAAGGGTGAATTGATTATTGTAATATCGAAACTGTGGTTAATTCAAATCAAACATATATTAATATTATTTTAGATACATATAATTATATGAAAAATACACTTTTAATATTAAAAAACACAAAGTTTTGAATAATTATATGAATTTTATGTATTAATGTATTTGTATATTTTTATTTTAACTTAACAATATGTAATAAATAGTTAAAAAGATTAAAATTAATGTCAATATTTTCTATAATATATAGCATAGTAAGTATTATATTAACATTTTAATTTTTAAAATAATATATTTTTGAATAAACAATAAAAAATAAGAAGTTCGATTAAACTGTACATAAACTACTACTCACTCATAAGCAATAGTTATTACTTGAATTTATCCAAAATTGATATGGGATTGTTATAATTATTAACGTAATCATCCCATCTTGATGCTCATTCTAATGTTGTGTTTTGTACCCATTTTTTTAATATGCAGATAAAAGAATAGTCAATGCAATCAACTAAAAATAAGGAAGGTGACTCTATTTCATACTTATTATAAAAAAGATATTTATATCCTATACATATTTTTTATAATAATTTAATCTTACTATTATTAAAAAATGTATGTATAATGATAAATAATAATTTTTTGTTTTTTTTTTAATTTTTTTAGTTCTTTCAATAATAGCTTATTCAAGTTAAAATACTCTCTATGTAATGTAGTTAAAAAAATAAAAGTAAAAAAATTAACTTTGTCATAGTGTAATCATTTTAATAATAAATAGACTAAATAAACATAAAAAATAAGTACAAGATCTAAATATTATTTTGAAAATAAACAAAGATTAAAATATCAATGTTTACAAATATATTAAGAATTCAATTTTATAAAAATAATATTATTGATATCGACAAAACTTCATGTAAAAGTAAAGAAAGTATCAAAAAGTATCAAAAAAATTAGAAAATTTAGATAATAACTTAATATTGAAAAAAATTAATAATATTGAATCTAATTAAGTAGTTTTCTCAATAATTTAATAGTTACATGCCAAATAAAAGAATAAATTTAGTGAAAATAATAGTAAGAAATTTAAAAATTATGTTATAATTACATTCAAAAAGATTTTATAGGGAGTTCAACGCACATGTTATCTTGATTCAAGAAATATTGATGTAATGATATGTAATTGAATGTTGTTTGAATATAATGTAATGATCAAGATGTCATGTATATTCATCAAACACGAATTATGTATAATAAATATGTAAGTATATGTATCGCAATAAGTAAAATAATGATAAAAAAAAATATCATTCTTAGAGAGATTATGTTATTAGAAACTAATTTTTAATACAAAAAACAAAAATTAAATTTTTTTGTGCTTTTAAATTTTAAAAAGCAAAATTAAAAGAACTAAAAATAATTAATTAAATCAGATTTAGAAGCTAAGAAGATATATGAAAAAATATCTAAGAATACTTAATCCTCAATTTTCTAAATATATGAATCACTAAAATCGTCCAATATAATTATCAGTTAATTACATAATCAATTGAATAGAACATAACTTGTATTCATCTCTAAAGTAAACTACTAACCATATAATAATTAACTTAATCACACTCTTATGTGAATTAAATTACATACTACTCATTAAGTTCATTAATTATGGATTACATAAAAAAACCATATATATTTGTCTAAAAACTATGCATGTTATTTAATCAAGACAAATAATTAAATAATTCTCTAAAATCTATTTAATTGTCTTTATAGATCAATAATTGACCAAATAATTAATAACTTAAAAATCAGATTAAATAATATAATTAAATTGAAATCATAATTGGGCTAAGATATTAGATCATTGCATGTTGAAAATTAGTTCATAAGATTCTTAGATTAATAAATTAATTAAACATAATTTTGTTCATAAAGCTCATATTTTTCATAAAACAATATATAAAAAATTGGTAAAAGAAAGAAGAAGAAGAAGAATAAATATAATCAATATCTTGAATTTTAGCACTAATCTCATTTTAAATCTCTAAAAAAATTGTATTTCTTTTGGAATTTTTATGTATTTTTCTCTTTTCTTGGCTCCAAAATCTGATAGAAATTATTTTAATTTTGGCTGCTCAAGGTTTATGGGATAATGAGTTGGTTAAATTAAATTCAAGAGTAATTTAGATCATCAAATCAACTTAAGATCAAAGATTGAGATGAAAAAAGGAAAAATTAATAGCGTTAGCCAATAGGAACGCGATACATGGAACACATAATTTATTGGGCAAATTAACGTGCAATGCGGGGTGGGGAGGACTAGTCTTGGTCAACGCATGTTGAGTTAGTGCCACATGGCATGATGTGATTCACAGTTATGACTTATGTGATACCCTGGTAGGAAGAGTAGATGAATCAGGTGATGACGCGTGACACCCACGTTGATTGTGCATTGAAACTCAAAATGAACACGATACTAACACGTGGTACGGTGATACATCACATATTACACGCGATGTTACGCAATTGGCTCTCTCTGCTTACATGATGTCCACGTGGCTTGTGTGGCCAGCTCCCCTACTTGTGTGGTGTCCACGTGGCATCTTATGATTGGTCTTGCATTAAAAATTTATAAAAAAATCCATAAAAATTTCAAAAAATATATTTTCACCTTTTTTTATAAGTTCATATTTTAATATTTTTAACCCTAAAAATACTACTTATTAAATAAAACAAACAAATATTAAGTAGAAAAAAAAAACACTGATGATTGTACTTTCTTAGAGTCATCATATATGTTGCTTGATCTCTACTATTTCTCGTGGAGTAGAAAAATGTGGGTTAACTTAATATCTTACAAATTGTTGTAGATGGTTTTTAAAAATTTCATAAAGATTATGTACACCCAAACTACTTAAGAGATCACTTTTATTCGTATTAATGCTCATTGAAGATAAAGTTGTAGCCATGGTTTCCATATATGATTTTAGCATATATATCATTGTATCATCCATGATATCTTCTTATAGCGGTGTCAAAGAGGTCGGGTCGAATCGACACGGTATATCCCAACATAGCACAGTCTAGCCTATTAATTAGCATGCAGTATCGACCCATAATTTGTACACGTGCCATATCATGCCTCTATTCTTAGCCTATAAGCTTTACCATAGCATATCGTGCCTGGTCCGTTGGGTCATGCTTAACGAGCTGGTATGATCCATGAGTCGTTTAGCCCATTATTTGAAAAAAATGTTGGTAGTGGGAGTTGAACTCCCCAATTCCCATGCAACACTAAATTTGGCAATTTATAGATATATTTATTTATTTAATATACATTTTTTATGGAATTTAATTTCAGACTAACATGTCTGCACGACCCAACCTATTACGGGTTGTAGGCCACGAGCAATGTTGTGCCATTTTTTACTCGCATGTCGTGGCGTGACGTGATGAACTTTTAATGGGTTGTACCTTGCTTTGCTGGCTTGATGGGCCAATGGCTTGAATGCCTAACATGTCATGCTGGTCCGTTTACAATCCTTATTTCCTTGTGTATTTCTTTTCAACAATACTTATGCTTAGAATAATAGCTCTACATTGATGATATTCATCTTGTTTAGTATTTATATAGTTAGTTTTATAAGTGAATGGACTTGATTGATTGTGTCTAGAGATAGATGTTATGTTCCCGCCATTTTCATCATAATTATTACCACTTTCTATAGTATCATGCTCATTGTTATCTTTTTCTTCTCATTCATCATCTAATGACATAGCAAGAAAACCTTCACCTTATTAACATCATATGAGTTATAACTACTAGAGTCACTAAAGATAATTTTTTCTAGCATGACTCGTATAAAGTTGAGAGATTCTTATATGAGCCATATTATATGGCAATATAAGAATAAGAGCCATAGAAATTGAAAGAAAAATTATATTGTTCTGAAATGTACATATCATTTAGGAAAACTTCTGAGTAGATTATGGCCACCAGGAAGCTTTTAGTACCTCGTATCTTCTGAGTACATAATTTAGCCAATACTTAAAAAAAAACTTTTAGTACACAGTATATAACCGAGCGGAACAAATGAATTTTATCTCCAAATGCATTCATGGAGTAATCACAGTTTGTTTGCTTGCCATAGACCACAGTAAATTAAACAACAAAACAATGTTGGTCTGTACGACGGTAGAAGAAATAAAAGGTTCTTTGTTTGCTCTTCCGTCGAGAGATCAAATGCATCCGGCGAGCTACAAAATAAAATAAAAAATTAAGAATCCTTTTTTTAATAACCCCAAAATCAACTTAATTTTCAATATTCAATTATTTCAAAGGAAGCTCAACCATGAAAATGGAAGATTTTGATGGAAAAGGATATTGGTGTCCAACGGTTTAATAAAAAAAAAACTAATGTACATTAATAAAGAAAGCATTTTTATGACATACACCAAAAATTTAATTTTATTTCATACTTTCATAAATAAATGGTAATTTAAAAGAAAAAAAATAGTAGCTCACTATAATAGTTTCTATTTCCCTATCAGAAATAGGGGTGCGTTTGGACTGCAATGAAACCTTTAATTGTTGATTTTTAAGTTTGTGAACTTGAACCTATGAATTAATACATATTAGATTTGTATTACTATGATATAAATCTTGTTTAAGTATAAACAATTTAGTGCTTTCTATTACAACTAGGACCGATATAGAATGGGAACGAAGGTTGCATAAATAAAAATATTAATGAATCATCGACTTTAAATATATTTGAAAACTAATCATCGATGAACACAGTTTAACATGTTTTTTTATAAAATTTATTTAAAACTATATTTATTATTTAATTTAAAAAATTAAAATTTTAACGTAATAATTATCAATATATTATTTAAAATATTAATATTATCTTAAAAAAAACGGTTATATTTTTAGGAAACTTGACTCAACTTACCGAAGAAAGAGCAAATTTAAGCTCTAAAACAAGTCTTATACAAATCCAACAAAAAATACTTATTTTTATTTATTTTTTACTAAACAAAAAAGTAAAAAGAATTGTAAAGGAGACTTGAGAATAAAGATTTAAGATCTCTTTTCGAGAATATAATTAGTAGAATTCTCTTCAAAACATGGCTTATTCCACCTATATTTTTCTTCAACTTTACTCTTTCTTGCTTATCACTATCATTCTGTGAGTTCTATTATTAGAATGTGATTTTTTAGATTTTATTATTCATATTATCGGATTAAAATCAAAATAAATAAAAAATAAAAAATGGAAAAGTAACTACTTGTAAAGGCTTAAGCTTATCTATAAATGGGTCTTCATAGTAAGAAAAGACCTAAAAACTCTAAAGATTAACTTTGATCAATAATTACTTTGCGTCCCTTCTTACAAAATATAAAATATAAGTATATTAATAAACTAATTTATTTTAAAAAATTATTTAAATTAATATATAGTTTATAATAATTTATTAGATAATATATTTATTTTTATCTTATATATTACGTTAATACTTGATTTAAAATATTAATATTACTTTAAAAAATTATCAATATTCTATTATTTAAAATTAATAAGTATGTAATAATATTAATTATCAAATAATAATTGATATTGTTGCATAATTTTTAAACATAATTTGTGAATAAAAAATAAAGAAGATATAAGTGCATTTTGATATTTATTACGTATTAAAAAAGTGAAAAAAAATTAAAATTATATATAATAAAACTAACAAAACAATTATTTATAAAAAAAATGTATTTATTTTTGAACATTTTAGTATGTATTTGTGTTAAAAAAAAGTTAGTAGAATAGAAGCGCAAGAGACTAAAAAAATGAAAAATAATAAAAAAGATACATAATAAAACTAACAAAACAACTATTTATAAAAAATATTTATTTTTAAAATTTCGATATTTATTTGTGTTCGAAAAAAAGAAGCTAACAGAACAGTCAAAAAAATAAAAAAAAAATAATAACAAAACGGAGAATAACCAATGTATTTTATATATACTAATAGATAAAAAATATTTAAACATACAAAGACTGCAATAAATGAAAGTAAAGTTTTTATTTTAATGTAAGTTTATATGAGTAGATAAATGACATAATTATAATTATATAATATAATGATAAGTATAAAATATCATATAAAAAAACAAAAAATTAAGTATTAATATAATCACAATACATCATTTTGAAAAAAAGGAAAAGAACTGAAAACATCTTAAGATGAAAAAGAAAGAAAGAAAGAGAGAAGTTATGAGAATGACCGAACCAAAGCCATCAAGACTTTTTATATATAATTTTAAAAATATCAGATGAACACTTTATCTTTGAACTTTCTTTCATTTTAATTAGTTGAATAGCTATCAACTTTTACCAGCTGCACAATATGGTTACTAGTATAAAAAGATGCTTAATTACATTCCAAATGCTGAAGATATACAGAGGTCACCAAGAAGTAAAGGAGGTCTCTCTCTCTCTCAAAATCAAAATTCAAAAACATGAGAATGAATTATAATATAAGACTATCCATGTTGTTACGAGTTAACGCCCTTGTTGTTGTATTCATGCTACTCCATCAAACTTGCTTGGGGAAGCATAATCATCATTGTCATGCTTCATCTTGTGGAAATATCCCCAATATTAGCTATCCTTTCCGGCTTACAACTGATTCAAAATACTGTGGAGTAAAGGATTATCCCAGCCTCTCATGTGAGAACAACCAGAGACTAGTTTTGTACCTAAGACAAAACAAATACTACGTTCAGGCAATCAATTACAATAACCACACCATCCGTATTCTGGATTCCAACCTTGAAAAGGATAATATCCCCTTGTTTGATCCATATTTTCTCTGGATCTCATCACAGCTTATGATTTTAGTGAGCTGTGAAGGTGCAGTGAATTTATCTTCTCATTACCCAGATGATATAGAGTTTGTTCCTTATAATTGCAATAACAATACAATGAGTGATTCCAAATTAGGCGATCACAATTCATATCTCATGTTGGGTGCCCAATATGTCTCTGACTTACCAGACTTGTGCCGCATAGAGATGATGGTAAGTACTTCATCGCCGGGAATATTGATGCGAAACAACAAACACAGTTCTATTTCCAGCAGTGATTTCCACAAAGCCATTTTTTATGGGGTTGAGATCACCTGGGATGCTCTTTTAGAGATTTCATTCTCAAATTTCCTGTATAATTTGAAATGTGAACGTCTCAAATTCAAATTCGCTAGAAGATCCTGCAGTAAGGCTCTTCTTATTATGTACAAAAACAAATTAAATAAAATTAAGGTACTGCAATTACATATGTTTAATTCTTTGTATGATGCAGGAGGACTCAGAGGTATTATTAGGAGTACTGAAGGTGAGTTTCCTCTACATTCTTACAAGATTTTTCGCATATAAAACATATAAAGAAAGAAAAATAAATAAATTCTTTCTAAATTCAGAAATGGAAGTAGTTATTACATATTTACATGCTGGTGCAGTGGTGCTTGTCCTTTAAAAATATTACTCCATAGAATTTATTGATTGTTGCACTATATTCTTTTGGAACATAATTGCTCTATACCTAGCTTGTCAATAACTTCTTGTATGTTTTTCCTGCAGAATTGATTTTGGACATTCTGCAGAATATCATGGCCAAAATATCAGCCGAAAAGATCCATTTAAGAATCTATGACCAAAAAAAGAGCTTGTCAGTTGGTAAGAATATCATGCCTTATTGTATCATATATATGACAGATTTCATTCCTAGAAACATAAAAATATTGCAGCAAGAACCTTATTAGGGACTTCTATAGCACTAAAGAAACTAATATTGATTGTTGATTGAATATAATATTGGAACATAATTTCTCAAAACCCAATTTGTTAATTATATTCATAATTTTTTGTCGCAGCCATTCTTCTCTTCCTTGTCAGTATTGCCTTGTATTCTAGTAAGAACATTAATGCCTTATTGTCTCATATCAATGCCAGATAAGAGTAGCTTCTGTCTCTAATAATTTTATGATTATTTGGCAACTGATGTTCTTTAATTTTTCTTAATTTATTTGACAGTAATAACGTTGCTTGCATTAAGAACTTTACTAGGGGTTCCATGTGTAATTGCATTCTTGATTCATAAATGGAGAAGGAGGCATTTATCAATGTTCCCTTCTATTGAAGAATTCTTGGAGACCAATAACAACTTCTTGCCTATAAGGTACAACTATTCAAACATAAAAAAGATGACAACAAATTTCAAGGATAAATTGGGAGAAGGTGGTTATGGTTCTGTTTTTAAGGGAAAATTGCGCAGTGGTGGCCTTGTCGCCGTCAAGATCCTGAGTAAATCCAAATCTAATGGTAAAGATTTCATCAATGAAGTATCTACTATTGGAAGGATTCACCATGTTAACGTGGTTCGACTAGTTGGTTTTTGTATCGAGGGATCAAAGCGTGCTCTTGTGTATGACTTAATGTCTAATGGATCTCTTGAGAAATACATCTCTCCTACTTCTAAGGAAATAATAGTCAACTCTTTAAGCTACAAGATAATGTTTGATATTTCACTTGGAGTGGCATCAGGTTTTGATTATCTTCATAGTGGATGTCACATGCAAATTTTGCATTTTGATATTAAGCCTCATAATGTTCTTTTAGATGACAATTTTGTTCCTAAGATTTCGGATTTTGGGTTAGCTAGATTATGCCCTTTAGAAACTAGCATTGTGTCTATGACAGGTGCAAGAGGAACCCTTGGATACATAGCACCAGAATTATTTTACAAAAATATCGGGGGTGTGTCTTTTAAAGCTGATGTTTATAGTTTTGGAAAGTTGTTAATGGAAATGGCAAGTAAAAGGAAAAACTTGAATGTAACAATAGAGAATTCAAGCAAAATTTATTTTCCTTCGTGGGTTTATGATCAACTTAGTGAAGGAAACGACATAAAATTAGGGGATAATGTCACTGAAGAAGAATCAAAACTTGTAAAGAAGATGATTATAGTGGCACTTTGGTGTATTGATGAGTGCTCAAAAAGCACTAAAATAACCATGATTTTATGCACATTAATTGATTAAAAATATATATATTTATATGTTTTATCATATATTTATATAAATTTGTCTTTTTCGGAATCACGGGTATTTTTATTGTTTTTCAGGTATTTTGGCTTAAAAACTCAAAGAGGAATACTAGAAGCAATACATCACAAATATCTTAATAAATAAATGGGGAAAGGTCAACAAATATGAAAAATTGGACAAAATGGGTCAAAAAGGACAAAAATGTCAAAAAGGAGAAAAACGCGCCGCCGCGCCGCCCGGCCGCCGCGCCCCAGCGCCCAGCTCCGCCCCAAGCTGCGCGCGGAACTGTTCATCCGCGCTGCACTGTTCATCTGCGGCACTATTCATCCACGGCACTGTGCAGCCTCGGTACTGTTCATCCCCGGTACTGTGCAGCCGCGGTACTGTTCATACCCGGTACTGTGCAGCCGCCCCCCGTCATGCTAACGTCATCAAATGACGTCAGCAATCACTAATCCGCGTTTTTACATTTTTTTCTCTACTTTTTCTCTCCATCCTCACCTATAAATACCCCCATTCCCTTCATTTCAAATCACACCTTAAAAACACACTTCTCTCTTCTTTCTTTCACTCTTTTCTTAGATTTTTAGTTTTTCTTATGTTTTCTTAGTTTTTAGCTTTTCTTAGGTAATTTCTCTTAGATTTAGAGTTCTTCCCTTTTTGGGAAGAACTAGTTATGTTTATATAATTTATTAGCTTTTTGATTCAATAAATGGGAGTGCAAATTCCGCTTGGAGTTTTTTCAGCAACGGGAATAGCGTCGAAGTTCTGTAAGGATTTTATTTTCTTTACAGTTATTTTTATGCTTTATTCTTACATGTTATATTTAATTTATCTGTGGTTAAAATTAACTGTGCTGGCTGTTTAGTAAACATGATGTAATAATGACGTTGTTATGCTTGCGAAATATTAAATAGGTAAAAATCTCTAAAATGAATTGATTTTATTTTTATTCATGATTTTATATTAAGAATGTTAGAGAGAAATATATTATTTTTCATTACAAACTTAAACCTGAAAATTAGATTTTAAGGTTTAGTTATCCGGTCTGATTTAGAGTAGTGCTCTTTTATTTGATGGTACAATCGCCCGGTAGTTAGAGTGAAGCTCTATTTCAAAAGTTTTTATAAGAATTATTATCTGAAAATGTATTGACGACATGTTTTCAGTAGTGGTTTTAAAACTTGAAAGTTAGTACTCGGATAACTAAATTCTTAGGTTTAATTTGGACACCTTGAATAAAGTTTAAACTGTCTAACCCCACCAAAGGTGGCATTTAAATGGTTCATTTTCAATCTCTTAGAAAAAGGAATTAATTTAATTAGGCAAATTAGTTATCAACCCCACCCATAGGTGTTAATTGATTTGTTTAGTTAACAAAGAATATCTAACCCCACCAAAGGTGGTATTCATACAAAAAAGGGATAATCAATAAATATCAATTCATATCTTTAATAACCTAGATAATATGAACAAGCATAATTAACTTAGTTATTATATCCATAAATACTCCGCCATTATAAATGATAAAATTTGCATGAATGTTTATTGAATCTATGTTTATTTTTATGTAAATAGATTAAAAACACAAAAACCCCAAAATATCGTGACAGGATGTTTAGGATTTAATTTCGTTTTTAGAAGTTTGAATAATAAATTAAAAACCACATACATTCCTTCCTTAGATTGACCTTGGGAGTATACTTATCATTTTCTACGAAATGATTCGTGCACTTGCGAGAGTTTTATAAATATTAAAACCAAAGTATTGACAAGAATCGGCGATGCCGGTTTTCGCTCATCAAGTTTTTGGCGCCGTTGCCGGGGAAGGAATAACGGTTTTTAAATTATTTATCAAAATTTTAAAAACATTTTTGTGCTGTAAATAATTGTGATTTTTTTTGTTTTAATAGAAAAAATAATAATCAAATTTCAAATTTCATAAGAAATAAAAAAAAATTAAAAAAAAAATTTAAAATTTAAAAATTAATTTTTTTTTAATTGTAAAATAATTTAGAAATTTGAAATTTGAAGTAAAAAATTTTACCGTTCATGAATAATAAAAAAAACAAAAAAAAACAAAAAAAAACAAAAAAAAAACAAAAAAATTTAAGTTAAAAATAAATAAATAAAATTTATAGCGTAGATAGTAAAATAAAATTACCGTTAATGAATAGTAAAAAAAAATTAAAATTTTAAAATTTAAAGATAAAAATAAATAAATAATCTAATGTAAATAGTAAAATAAAATTACCGTTCATGAATAGTAAAAAAAAATTAAAAATTAAAAAAAAATTAAAAACTTAAAATTTTTTAATATAGTGTAAATAGTAAAATAAAATTACCGTTCATTAATAATAAAAAATAAAAAAAATTAAAAAAAATTAAAATTTTAAAATTTTAAAATAAAAATAAATAAATAATCTAATGTAAATAGTAAAATAAAATTACCGTTTATGAATAGTAAAAAAAATTTAAAATTTTAAGATAAAAATAAATAAATAATCTAATGTAAATAGTAAAATAAAATTACCGTTCATGAATAGTAAAAAAAATTAAAAACTTAAAATTTTTTAATATAGTGTAAATAGTAAAATAAAATTACCGTTCATGAATAGTAAAAAAAATTAAAAACTTAAAATTTTTTAATATAGTGTAAATAGTAAAATAAAATTACCGTTCATTAATAGTAAAAAAAAATTTAAAATTTAAAAATTTTAAAATAAAAATAAATAAATAATCTAATGTAAATAGTAAAATAAAATTACCGTTCATGAATAGTAAAAAAAATTAAAAATTAAAAACTTAAATTTTTTTAATATAGTGTAAATGGTAAAATAAAATTACCGTGCTTAATTAGAAAAAAAAAAGATTTAACAATTTAAAAATTAAAAAAAAAATAAAGCTTACTTTTTAATTTTCATTTAATTTTAATTTTTATTTAAAATCTTAATTTTATTTTAATAAAAGTAATAATAAAAATGAATAAAAACAAAAAAAAATCAATTTTTATTCTTATTTTATTTTCCTTTACCTTTTTCAATTTTATTTTATTTTTATTTTATTTTATTTTATTTTTATTTTATTTTTGTTTATTTTATTTTATTTTATTTTATTTTACTTTATTTTATTTTATTTTATTTTATTTTATTTTATATCAATTTTAATTTAATTTATTTTTATTTTTATTTTTTTTTTATTATTATTTTTTTAACTATTTTTTTATTTCTCTCTTAATTTTTATTTAACTTAATTAACTTAGATTTTTTATTAATTTAATTAACTTAGATTTTTAGTTTACTTAACTTAATTAACTTAACTTTTTTAACTTATAATTTTTTTAACTTAACTAACTTAGATTTTTAACTTAGCTTTTTAATTAACTTAACTTAATTAACTTGAACTTTTGAATTAACTTTCATTAACTTACCTTTTTAATTAATTTAGATTTTTTTTAACTTAACCAACTTAGTTTTTTTAATTAACTTAACTTAATTAACTTAGATTTTCTTTTACTTAATTAACTTAAATTTTTACTTAATATAACTTAATTGACTTAACTTTAATAAACATGAAAAGTAAAGATCTAAGGAGTTCTGTCTAGGAGACTAGTTCCTGGATGCCTTTGTGCCACTAGTCTTTCCTGGGAACGTTGTTCTGTCTAGGAGGATGGTTTTTAAGGAGCCTTTGCCCCACCATTCTTTCCTGGGAACACTCTTGGTTAATACAGATTATGTTATTTTAACTTTAAAAAAAAAATTCTGAAACTATCTCCAAAATTTTAAAGTCTTAATTACAATCTCAAGAGTTAGTTTCTTTGTTTGATCTAGGTACAATTGTGTTTTGATACCTTAATTATTTGATTTGCACCTAGATGTGGGTTATCTAAAACCCTTAAGCATGCTCCTAGTTTTTGGTACAGAAAAATTTACTTGTAGGTATGATTGACTCAATGATGAGGGGACATTGAGTTTATTTAAAATGCAATCCCCAAGTTACGTCTTGCTAAGACGTTAAACTAAGCGCTGGATGGGAGGCAACCCATCATTTTAGGTAATTTTCTGTTATTTATTTTATTTACTTAATTTGATTGTTCATTTTAGATTAATAATTTTTAAAGTCTTAAAACTAAAAATATTTGTTGAGATGTTAGAAGTTTACAGCGATCTGTCTGTATACACTTTAATAATGAATATGATGGATACACTTGCATTTCTCCATTACTACTTACACATTCTCAAGAAATAGGTAATCTTTCTTCTCTTTTCTCTTTATCTTTAATTTACAGTTGTTACATTGAGGACAATGTAAGTTCTAGGTTGGGGGTGGTGAAAAATTACCGTGCTTAATTAGAAAAAAAAAAGATTTAACAATTTAAAAATTAAAAAAAAAATTATTAAATATTTTCTCACAAAAATTTATCATTTCTTTAAATCAAATTTAAGTAAATAGTTAAGTCTTTTGTACTGTTAGATTAATTTTTGAAAACATATCATGAAATATTTTGTAATTGTTTTTGATAATTAGTTAGTTTTTGTCATAACTAGTATTTCTTAATAAAATGTGGAAATTATATTAAACCCAAAATCAGTGTTTATGAATTTTTTTTAGTGGAGACTACCCTTGTGAGATATAATTTGAGCCTAATTTCTTTTATTCAGAGTGAAATATATATTTTTTCTACTCCAAACACATTTCTTATTTATTCAAATTTTTAGATGATCTCTATAGGTATTAGCATTGAATGTATGAATTTTTTCTCATCTTAATAGAGTATCATATATATTTTTATTATTTTTGTTTAGATTAAATGATTTGAGTAGAAATTGATAGTATATGCTTATATCTCATTTATGCATGACTGCTACAAAAACAAAAAGACATATCTGGGGTTACCTAAACCAAGATCAAACAGAAAAGCCACAAAATTAACCACAAAATTATCTACATACTATGACCCACATTGCCTACAAAGTTGTGAGTAAAGGCTAATTACAAAAGAAATATATAGGAAGTAATTCCCTAAAAGTCATTGCAATTTCTTCATTTGTAAAAAGCATATATCTTGAAATTCTTTCTTAATGAGTTTGATTTATGCATAAAAATAATTTTTATATATGATATCTTTATAATTTATACATTTGATTCCTTTCATGAGATCAATGTTAAAATAACACTTTGAGCCTTTATTCTTTATACATATCCGAACCTATTAGTTCATTTCTATACATCAACTCTTTCGCATATAAATTAGTATGAGTGTTTGAACCCATAGGATTCAGTGCTTTGAGAGTATTGACTTGTGAGGAATAGAGTCGAAGCGAATTCTGATTCATGACACTGAAATTGGGTAAAATTAAATTGATACATTTTTGAAATGAAATATGAAAATGATTTTCGACTAATTATTATAATAAAATCATGATTGTTTAAAGAGATTAAAATAACTTATGCTTGAGATTTTAATTATGATCTTAAAGGAGATTAAAAAGTATGAGATATTTTTGTGATATGTTGTTTTCTTTTATTCTTAAATTAATTATTGATTGTGTTGTAATTGTAGTTTTTGATTTGATTGTTTTTATAGTTTCTTTTGATTTTTACAATTAGTTCAATGTTTGTGGGTATCATTACTGAAAACCATCACGAGACTCAAACTCGTCCACTAGGGCAACCTAGGGGTTTAACGGCTTGTTGCATAGGCTAAATGCAACCGTTTCAATCCACGAAAGTGATTTAGGATAGTTTAATTTTTAGTTTTTATCGCTTCTCTTGCTAAGGGACTAGCAAGAAGCTGGTTGGGGGTTGTGATGAGTGATGCTTATTTTCGCAAGTGTACGAATCGTTCAAGTAATAAAGTGTACAAAAAGTACGGATATCGAACCCACAAGGAATGGCGTTACTAAGTACCGAAATTGACTAACCCTAATTTTATTTGAAAACCGAATTGTTGAAATTGTTTTAAAAGCAAATTAACATAAAACTAAACGCAAATAACAAAATTTAATGTTGTTCACAAATGATTAAAAACGCTAAGGCATTTGATTTCGCTAAATCAATTCAATCCGATTTCAAGTCATGTTATATGAGATTCAAAGTTAAAAGTGATGGTTGAAAAACCCAAACTTATCTAATACTCTTTCTCAAGTTATATTAGAATTACTTATCTATGAAAACCAACTATATTACTATGAAGATTTAATCACAAATAAGCACATTATGACTTATGGAATTTCTAGAATAACCACATACATCATGCATTAGGTGTCAAACTCGCATTCAACATACGGTATTTATCACAAGAAGCATTCATTACACATCTCCTCTCGGTCTCAATATAATGCAACAAATCATCTAAATCTTGATCAGAAATTTAAAAGCATTAAGCATGGAAATAAATACTCAACTTGAAAACAATGAATTCATATAACAATAACAAAAGAAATCAGATTTCCTTGATTTAACTACATCATAGCCTTAGCAAAAACGAATTAGTTCATAACGGAAATAAGAACAACCATTATTTCAATTGAATCCATGAATAACAAATATCAATAAACTGCAGAATATAAAAACTAAGGAGAAGAGATGAAAAACTCTAGAAGATGAAGGCTTGGTAGCAACAATGGTGAAGATCCTTCAAGTTTCTCCAAAATTTCCTTCTCTTCTCCAAAAATGCCTTTGAACTCTGCTTTCTGCCGTCCCCCTCTTTTCCATCATAATGTATATATAGATCTAGGGTTTGGGGGGCAATTTTGGAACAAAACAACATAAAAAATGTATTTTCGGACGAAACTCGCCGGCGGCGACATTATTCTCGCCGCGGCGAGATTTCTGGAAAATTAAATATTTAGGTTTTTGATTTTGGCCGGCGGCCAAAATAATGTGGCCGGCGGCTAGATACTTTGGCCGGCGGCGAGATGCTTTGGCCGGCGGCGACATACTTTGGCCGGCGGCGAGAATACTTTGGCTGGCGGCGAGATTCACTTGGCCATAATCCGTGCTCCCTGCATGATTTTCAACATTTTTTCCGTAAGGTTTTCGCCGGCGGCGAAATTCCAAATTTTGAAATTTTTGTTCTCTTTTTATTTTCATTCAATTCCGATCATTGTACTTTGTCCCTAACTTCTCCAAAATCATGATTTTACCTGAAATTGCACTTTAAACACGAAATACCCGTGAAATGACATTTGTGGATTAAATAATCAAATAAATGCAATTTTCACACAAATATTAACATTTAAATCATAACAAAAATGCAATAATTTGACTCTTATCAATGAGTGCTCAAAAAGCACTAAAATAACCATGATTTTATGCACATTAATTGATTAAAAATATATATATTTATATGTTTTATCATATATTTATATAAATTTGTCTTTTTCGGAATCACGGGTATTTTTATTGTTTTTCAGGTATTTTGGCTTAAAAACTCAAAGAGGAATACTAGAAGCAATACATCACAAATATCTTAATAAATAAATGGGGAAAGGTCAACAAATATGAAAAATTGGACAAAATGGGTCAAAAAGGACAAAAATGTCAAAAAGGAGAAAAACGCGCCGCCGCGCCACCCGGCTGCCGCGCCCCAGCGCCTAACTCCGCCCCAAGCTGCGCGCGGAACTGTTCATCCGCGCTGCACTGTTCATCCGCGGCACTATTCATCCGCGGCACTGTGCAGCCTCGGTACTGTTCATCCCCGGTACTGTGCAGCCGCGGTACTGTTCATACCCGGTACTGTGCAGCCGCCCCCCGTCATGCTGACGTCATCAAATGACGTCAGCAATCACTAATCCGCGTTTTTACATTTTTTTAACATTTTTTTCTCTACTTTTTCTCTCCATCCTCACCTATAAATACCCCCCTTCCCTTCATTTCAAATCACACCTTAAAAACACACTTCTCTCTTCTTTCTTTCTCTCTTTTCTTAGATTTTTAGTTTTTCTTATGTTTTCTTAGTTTTTAGCTTTTCTTAGGTAATTTCTCTTAGATTTAGAGTTCTTCCCTTTTTGGGAAGAACTAGTTATGTTTATATAATTTATTAGCTTTTTGATTCAATAAATGGGAGTGCAAATTCCGCTTGGAGTTTTTTCAGCAACGGGAATAGCGTCGAAGTTCTGTAAGGATTTTATTTTCTTTACAGTTATTTTTATGCTTTATTCTTACATGTTATATTTAATTTTTCTGTGGTTAAAATTAACTGTGCTGGCTGTTTAGTAAACATGATGTAATAATGACGTTGTTATGCTTGCGAAATATTAAATAGGTAAAAATCTCTAAAATGAATTGATTTTATTTTTATTCATGATTTTATATTAAGAATGTTAGAGAGAAATATATTATTTTTCATTACAAACTTAAACCTGAAAATTAGATTTTAAGGTTTAGTTATCCGGTCTGATTTAGAGTAGTGCTCTTTTATTTGATGGTACAATCGCCCGGTAGTTAGAGTGAAGCTCTATTTCAAAAGTTTTTATAAGAATTATTATCTGAAAATGTATTGACGACATGTTTTCAGTAGTGGTTTTAAAACTTGAAAGTTAGTACTCGGATAACTAAATTCTTAGGTTTAATTTGGACACCTTGAATAAAGTTTAAACTGTCTAACCCCACCAAAGGTGGCATTTAAATGGTTCATTTTCAATCTCTTAGAAAAAGGAATTAATTTAATGAGGCAAATTAGTTATCAACCCCACCCATAGGTGTTAATTGATTTGTTTAGTTAACAAAGAATATCTAACCCCACCAAAGGTGGTATTCATACAAAAAAGGGATAATCAATAAATATCAATTCATATCTTTAATAACCTAGATAATATGAACAAGCATAATTAACTTAGTTATTATATCCATAAATACTCCGCCATTATAAATGATAAAATTTGCATGAATGTTTATTGAATCTATGTTTATTTTTATGTAAATAGATTAAAAACACAAAAACCCCAAAATATCGTGACAGGATGTTTAGGATTTAATTTCGTTTTTAGAAGTTTGAATAATAAATTAAAAACCACATACATTCCTTCCTTAGATTGACCTTGGGAGTATACTTATCATTTTCTACGAAATGATTCGTGCACTTACGAGAGTTTTATAAATATTAAAACCAAAGTATTGGCAAGAATCGGCGATGCCGGTTTTCGCTCATCATGTATACAACTGAAGCCGAGTGATAGACCTTCAATGAACAAAGTCATAGAGATGCTTGAAGGAAGATTTGAAAACCTAAACATTCCACCCAAGCTATTATTGTATCTTTCACAAACGAACAACTCATCCGAGAATGTTGAGAATATATCTTCTACTTTAGAGAGTTCCTCCACACTTTTAAAGTTTGACTCCTCTGAGATCAGTTTGATTGAAAATGCAAATTAAGAAGCAATAAGTTCATTTTTACAATTAATTCATCTTTAATTATATTAGTTACAGACTACTACGTGTAACAACCTTTTGTAATATTGCAGTTTTACTAGTCATTAATAAATATTTAGAAATGGAGCTTGTATTATACTACTCGTATTATTAATTTTCATTAAAGCACTAAAAATAATTAACAAAATTTCAAAACATCATTAAATTTGTTATGGTCCTTTTGAAAGTAATTACAATGGATATAAACAAGAAATAGTTTCAAAATGAACCTAAAAATCCTAATCAATTTTGTGAAAAAATGAAAAAATTCTTCTCCTTCTCATCTATGCATTTTAGCTTTAATTAGTGTCAAGAATGGTAGATGAACACTATAAGGTAGCATTTAGATATGTCATAAATTAAGTTAGTCCAATATTCATAGGTTCAATTCAACTTAAGTGAAATACAATAGCTCAACTCGTCTTATCTAAATTTAATATAAGCTAGTTTCACCTCAGTTAAACTCAAATTTATTTTTAAATGAGTAAAACAGAGTAATTTATGAACTTGACCATTTACCCTTTTAAAAAATTAAAAAATCAAAAAATATTTATAATTTTGTTTAAAAATAAAAATGTTAAATATATATTATATTTTAATTAAATTTTTGTAAAAAAACAAAAGATGATATTTTTAAATTGCAATTTTTCATAATAACATTATTATAATTATTATAATTATATCATTAACAAAGATATTTTTGTTTAAGGAACTCACAAATTGCTCATGGTTTAGATGAACCGGTTTCATGTTGATTTATAAGTTAAGTTTTCCCAACTCATCTCATTGTATAAATCTTAAATGAGTTACATTTATATGCTTATTTGACACTATTTGTATCACACAAGCTTGAGTGAATCTATTGTGCTCAATTTTTCTTAGTTGACTCTTGACTTTATAAAGAAAGAACAAAAGACATTTCAATTTATCTCTATGGAGAAATTACTCATTGTAATTAGAGTAAATGATGATATGGTACTTTAGTAAAAAACAAATATATAGGATTAGTGTATTTATTATTATTTAAAAAAAACACAAATGCTAAATATTTGATAAGGAGAACAATCAATGTGATTGATTGAAGATATACTCCATAAAAATAAATAACACATCCATTTCCATGTTATATGTATTATATTAATTAGAAGGTCCACATATCTATCAAATTATGTTGATGTAACAAAAGGGAGAGAACAACTTCGTGGAAGCTTGTAATTTATAAAAAAAGGAAGAACTAAGTCTTTTAGAATATATTTTTTCACATCAATGATTAATAGAATGCAAACCAGAAGAAAATATGCCTACTATATTAAGAAAAACTAGTCATAGAAGAAAAAATGAAGTCTTTAATTTTTAGATTCATATGTTAGCAAGAAAAAAATTGTTTTATTCATAAGTCATTGCCAAGTCTTTTAGAAAGAGACAAGGTTTGGACTTTGCATTCCCTTATTTTTAGAAATATTAGATGAATAGCTTCGTGGTAGCTTGTATTTTACAAAGGAAAAAGCATAATCCACACCTTGGGCACCATATCTTTGAACTTTCTTTCTTGCATTTATATCATAAGAGTAGCTTCATCCAAGTTAAAATTTTAAAAAACCGAATGACCAAGACTTCTGAAGTTAAACTCTACTTTTCGTGTTTCTTGCCTTTTAAGTGGACTAGCTATATCAATTTAATAGCTGCACAAACCCTTAAGCCATGTTTACGTGTCTCGTTGAACGAGTTAAAGCAATTGCTACATAATAGGCAGAAGTTTTCACAAAGTCTTTTTTATATATTATATTATATTTAATAAGTTTTTTAACAAAACGTTAAATATTTTATTTAATAAATTAAATATATTTTATGAACAACATTGAAATAATGCATTCTGGTCCTTTACACTGCTAAAATATATTAAAAGTTTAATTTAAATGGTGAAATAATGTGAAATTTTATTATGGATTTCTTCGTGTAATAAGAAAAATATGTGATTGTCTTAATATTAATAAATAGTGATTTCAAATGAGTAGTTTAACTTATTGAGTAGATGAGTTAAAAATACTTAGTTTATTTAACTTAAGAGTTACTTTACCTAGTTTATCATGGTTTCGAGTTTAAGAAAAAAAATTAAAATATATATTTTTATTTTATCTTGACATATATTTTTTTATTTAGCTTAAGTTTCTTGAATATATATATCAATTTGTGAATTTAATACAATTTGATGAATCATCAATAATCAAATTATCATATAAGTTACTCGAAAGGTATTATGACTAAAACTTCAAAAGACACAAATTAATTCATAAGTAAAATTCTAAGAAGTTAATGTATACAAAATGCATGACCGTAAAGCACGGGTTTTATGAATTATACCTTGGAAAGGTTGTGTGATTGTTAAAAATAGAGCTCAAAATTAGGAGTTATTCTTACATATATTAAAACATCCTCGTTATGCAAAGTTTCAAGTCGATAAACACCTTCTATTTATGCACAATCTTATATTTTGATTAGTTATTCGATAAAAATTATTTTTAAAAACATTCAAGTGGATTTTTTTTTAGAAATAAGTGTGAATTTAAAAAAAAAATGGGGAGAAAAAATGTGCCCATAAGGTTCCAAATAATTTTCCTTTAATTATATTAGTTATACCATGTAACAATTTTTTGTAAAATTGTAGTTTTACTAGCCTTAAAAATATATTTAGAAATGAACCTCATATTATACTACTCGTATTACTAATTTTTCATTGAAACACCAATAATAGTAAGCAAAATATTCAATGCACCATTAAATGTTTGTGTCCTTTTGAAAGTAATTAAAATGAATATAAACAATAAATAATTTCAAACTAAACCTAAAAGGCCTAATAAGTTTTGTGGAAAAATGGCAAAATTGTTTTCATTGTTATCCATGTATTTTAGCTTTAATTAGTGTCAAGTAAGGTAGTAAGGTAGATAAGCAGTGTAAGGTATCATTTAAATGTGTCAAATGAGTTAAGTAGGACCAACATGCATAGGTCCAACTCACCTTAGATAAATTATAACTCAATTTGCCTCATTTAAAAATTTTATGTAAGTCAAGCTCAACTCAACTTTGCTTAGCTCACTTTTTAAATTAGTTAAACTAATTTAGTAATCGATAAATTTACCCTTTTAAATAATAAAATAAAAATAAAAATATATTCATAATTTTGTTTAAAAACAAAAATATTAGAATAAATATTATCTTTAGATTATAATTTCGTAAAAAAAATAGTAACTTTTAATTGAAATTTTTCATAATGATATTATTATAATAGTGAAAATTATATCATTAACAAAGAAATTTTATTAAATGAACTCTACTTGAGTTAGATTAGCTAGCTTATTTGAGCACAAGAGTTAGGTGAATTGGATCTTTTCAACTCAACTCATTGTATCGGCATTAAATGAGTTACGTAGAGTTTCTCATTTGATGCTATTAATATCACACAAGCTTTTTTGAATTATTTGTTGTATAGCTCCTTAGTGAGCAAATTGAAAAATCCCCACATTGATTAGGAATGAAGGTGGATGTTATATTTTGGCCTATAAATAAAGCCATCTTCTCTACTTTTAAAACAACCCAAAATTTGTATATCTTCTTCTTTTTTGTAAAGGTAATTGATTAGCTCAATTTTACCAAAATTAATTGTAATTTTGGAGTTCATTTAATTTGGAGATAGTAGAAGTAGTCAACGATGCCTGAGAATATAGGTAATATTTATACCGAACCTCATTAAATTCCTTGTCAATATTGCCTTGTTATCTAGTAAGAACATCTATGCCTTATTGTCTCATATCAATGCTAGAGAAGAGTAGCTTCTATCTCTAATAATTTTATGATTATTTGGCAACTCATATTCTTTAACTTTTCTTATTCTAGCTTTGACTTTTCTTAATTTATTTAATAGTAATGTTACTTACATTAAGAGCTTTACTAGGGGCTCCATGTGTAATTGCATTATTGATTCATAAATGGAGAATGAGTCATTTATCAATGTTCCTTTCCATTGAAGAATTCTTGGAGACCAATAACAACTTCTTGTCTATAAGGTACAACTATTCAGACATAAAAAAGATGACAACAAATTTCAAGGACAAATTGGGGGAAGGTAGTTATGGTTCTATTTTTAAGGGTAAATTTCACAGTAGTGGCTTTATCGTCGTCAAGATCTTCAGTAAATCTAAGTCTAATGGCCAAGATTTCATCAATGAAGTATCTACTATTGGAAGGATTCACCATGTTAACGTGGTTCGACTAGTTGGTTTCTGTATCGAGGTATCAAAGCGTGCTCTTGTATATGACTTAATGTCTAATGAATCTCTTGATAAATACATCTCTTCTAATTCTAAGGAGGTAATAAAACTCCTTAAGCTACAAGATAATGTTTGATATTTCACTTGGAGTGGCATCTAGTATTGATTATCTTCATAGTGGATGTGATATGTAAATTCTACATTTTGATATTAAGCCTCATAATGTTCTTTTAGATGACAATTTTGGTCCTAAGATTTCAGATTTTGGGTTATATAGATTATGCCCTTTAGAAACTAGTATTGTGTCCATGACAATTGCAAGAGGAACTCTTGGATATATAGCACCAGAATTATTTTACAAAAATATTGGAGAGGTGTCTTTTAAAGCTGATGTTTGTAGCTTTGGAAAGTTGTTAATGGAAATGGCAAGTAAAAGGAAAAACTTGAATGTAACCACAGAGCATTTTAGCAAAATTTATTTTCCTTCGTGGGTTTATGATCAGCTTAGTCAAGGAAACGACATAGAATTAGGGGATGATGTCACTGAAGCAGAATCAAAACTTGTAAAGAAGATGATTATAATGGCACTTTGGTGTATACAATTGAAACCGAGTGATAGAACTTCGATGAAAAAAGTCATAGTGATGCTTGAAGGAAGATTTGAAAGCCTAAGCATTCCACCCAAGCTATGACAGTATCCTTCACAAAGGAATAACCCATGAGAGAATGCTGAGAATATATCTTATACTTTAAAGAGTTCCTCCACACTTTTAGAGTTTGACTCCTCTTAGATTAGTTTGACTGAAAATGCAAATTAAGAAACCGTATCCCTTAAGAAGTTCATTTTTGCAATTAATTCGTCTTTAGTTATATTAGTTACACACTACTATTTTTATGTTTTTATGTTTTAAGAAAGCAAATTAAAAGAATTAAAAATAAATAGTAATAATTAATTACCTCAAATTTGACAATTAAGAAGACATATGAAAAAATATCTATGAATACTTAATTCTCAATTTTTTAAACATATGAATCACTAAAATCATCCTAATATAATTATCAATTAATTACATGATCAATTGAATCTAACCTATCATGTATTTCTCTCTCGAGTAAACTACACATCATATAATAAGTAATCTAATCACACTATCATTTCAATTAAATCGCATATTATTCATTAAGTTCATCAATTATAGATCACATACATAAAAATCATACATCTCTATCTAGAAACTATGCATATTTTTTAATAAAAATAAATAATTAAATATTTCTCTCAACCATATTTCATTCACTCTATAGATCAATTGTTAGTCAAACAATTAATAACATAAAAATTAGATTAATTAATATAATTAAATTAAAATCTGCAAAAGCGGTGACAAAAAACTTGGTTGACACAAATTGTGTTCAATAAATAAATATCATTTGAATAGAAGAAAATAATTGGACATTTTGCAAAGGCACTTTCAAACATAACTCTAGTATGCAAATTAAGTTGACCCGCTATGTTAAAAGAGGTTATTTATTTCTCCAATATTACCGTATTATCACATATTCTATAATTAATGAATTTCTCCTCTTAAAAAATGTAGTTTAATAATATGTGTTTTACCGACCATAGTAAATATTTTAAAGTTTGGTAGTAAATAGCATTTTTAGTATTAAAATATACTTTTATATGATATTAATATATATATATATCCAATATTGAGTGTGTTTTCTTGTAATTTTGTTAAAAGTTGATAAGTCAAAAATAGTTTATTTTGAAAAAAAAAATTAAAGATAGAAATATATTATTTTGCTTTTATTTTTTCCTATTAATAGATAATTAATATATATAATCAATTATTTTTTATACTAAATATAATTTAGAAAATAAATTAACTAAAAGTAATTTATAGTTATTATATGAAAAATATATTGATAGTTATAATAAACTTCATCAATTGAAATATAATATTATTTATAAAATTAAAAATTCACTTCTATATAAAATTATAAATTTATTTTTTTATGATAATTATAATATTATAAAAAATAATGAAAGATAGGACCCAATCTTGACTAAATCTATTTTGCTCATTTTTTTATTAGTTGACTCTTAGATTTTATAAATGACATACATACTTATGCCAAAACATAAGTATACATATTGTGTATAAACAAGAAATAGTTTCCAACTGAACCTGAAAGTCCTAAACAGTTTTGTGAAAAAATGGAAAAATTCTTCTCATTCTCATCCATGCATTTTAGCTTTAATTAGTGTTAAGAAAGGTTTCAAATGAATTAAGTTGATCCAACATTCATAAGTTCAGCTTACATTTAATGAAGTTCAATCGCTTAACTCATCTCATTTAAATTTTATATAAGTTATCTGCTAATCTCAACTCATTTTAATTTTAAATGAATTAAAGTGAATAATTTATGAACTTGTTTATTTACCCTTTTAAAAAAATAAAAAAATAAAATAAAAATTATAATTTTTTTAAAAAATAAAATTATTATAATAAATATTATATTTTAATTAAATTTTTGTAAAAAACAAAAAATAAATTTTTAATTGTGATTTTTCATAATTATATTATTATAATTATGAAAATTATATCATTAATAAAGATATTTTTGTTAAAAGAACTTACAAGTTGCTCATGAGTGATGTGAGTTGGTTTATTTTAACTCATGAATTAGATTTTCCTAGCTCATTTCATTGTATCAATTTTAAATGAGTTACATATATAGAAATGCTTATTTGACATTATTAGTATCACGCAAGCTCGAGTGTATCTATTTTGCTCAATTTTTCTTAGTTTGGTCTTGACTTTATAAAACAAGAAAAAAAATATTTTAATTTATCTCGATGGAGAAATTATTCATTGCAATTAGAACAATATTTGATAAAGAGAACAAACAAATTGATTGTAAATATATTCCATAAAACTAAATAACACATCCATTTCCATGTTATATGTATTATATTAATTAGATGTTCCACATGTCTATCAAATTATGTTAATGTAACAAAAGAGAGAGAACAACTTCCTGAAAACTTGTAATTTATAAGAAAAATGGAGAATTAAAGTCTTTTAGAATATTTGCTTCACATCAATGATTAATAGAATGAAAACCACAAAAAAGTATGCCTACTATACTAATACAAACTAGTCATAGAAAAAAAATGAACTCTTTAATTTTCAGAACCATATGTTAGCAAGAGAAAATTTGTTTTATTCGTAAGTCATCGTCAATTCTTTTAGCAAGAGATAAGGTTTGGATTTTTCATCCCTTCTTTTTAGAAATATCAAATGAACAGCTTCGTGGAAGCTTGTATTTTACAAAGAAAAAAGAAGAATCCATATTTTGGGCATCATATCTTTGAACTTTCTTTCTTGCATTTATATCAGAAGAGTATAGTTTTGTCCAAGTTAAAAATTTGAATTTGTAAAGTTGAATGATCAAGATTTTTAAAGTTGAACTCTACTTTTTGTATTTCTTGCATTTTCAGTTGACTAGCTATATAAACTTTTAACAACTACACAAACCCTTAGCCATTTTTTCATGTCTAATTAGACAGTTTAAAGCAATTGCTACACAATAGACATGAGTTGTCACAAAGTCTTTTTATATATTATATTATATTTAATAAGTTCTTTCAACAAAAAATTAAATATTTTATTTAATAATTTAAATATATTTTATGTACAACATAAAAATAATGCGTTTTGATCCTTTACAAATATATTAATAGTTTAATTTAAATGGTGAAATAATGTGAAATTTTATTATGGATTCCTTAATGTATTAAGAAAAATATGTGATTGTCTTAATATCAATACATAGTAGTTTGAAATGAGTAGCTAAGTAGATGAGTTGAAAATTCTTAGCTTATTTAGCTTATGAGTTAGTTCACATAATTTATCATGGCTTGCGAGTTCATCAAAAAATTGACAAATATATTTTTATTTAGCTTAAGTTACTTGAATTCATATAATTAATTATATATACGTACCAATTTGTAAGTTCAATACAATTTGATAAATCATCAACAATCAAATTATCATATAAGTTACTTGAAAGGTATTATGATTAAAAATTTAAAAGACATAAATAAATTCAAAAGAAAATTGCTAAGAAGTTATTGTGTATAAAGTGCATACATAGCTTCAAGGTGTAAACTAATCAAATGTCTTTATTATTTTCATCTTATTATATCACTCATATTATTAATTTTTCATTAAAGCACTAATAATAATTAGCATAATTTTCAAAGCACCATTAAAGGTGTCACGATCCATTTAAAATCAATTACAATAAATATAAACATAATTTCAAACTAAAACTAAGAATCCTAAAAGAAATTACGATAAATATAAACAAAGGGTGTTTTGTATATTCTAGAGTTGAGGAGGAACTTAGTCTCACGTTATCTTCTCAAAAAGATTGAGTTTACTCAAATAATTGAGGTTGATTTGTATACAATTAATAAAAATAATATTTTTATTGGGAAAGGGTATGCCATTGATAGTATGTTTAAAACTAAATTTTGAAATGAATAAAATTTCTTCTTATGCTTATATATTGTGTTCTTTTAATACTTGTATGTATTCCTTATAATCCTAGTGTAAATTTGCTCAAGAACACCAAAGACGATGTTAGACAAACTGAGTACGCAAGCATTATTGGTAGCTTACGTTATGCTACTGATTGCACTACACTTGACACAACTTATGTTGTGGGATTACTATATAGGTTTACCAATTAACCTACTATAAAGAATTGGAATGTTATTGAAAGGGTCATAAGATACCTTAAAAGGACTATGAATCTTGGATTACATTATCAGAAGTTTTTTGCTATCCTAGAAGGATACAATGATGCTAATTGGAACACCTTTCAAAAGACTCTAAAGCAACCAGCGACTAAATATTTAACATAGTTGGTAGAGTTATTTTCTAGAAGTCTAAGGAATATATTATTTTGGCTCAATCTACAATGGAGTCTAAGATGATAGCACCAACTACTACTAGTGAGGAATCAGGCTGGTTAGAAGTTTATTAGCGAGGATCCCTTTATAGGAAAGACCGATTCCAACTATTTTGATCCATGGCGATAGTACCATGGCTATTGCAAAGATTTAGAACCTTTATTATAATGACAAGAGATGACATATACATCTTAAGCACAGTACTGTTAGAGAATTTCTCTATACAGGAGTTGAAAGAGTGGATCATGTACGTACTGATAATAACTTGATTAATCCTTTGAATAAAGTACTAGCTAAAGAAAAGGTTTTCAAAACCTCGAAAGAAATGGGACAACCTTTAGAGTGATGAGTTATTCATGATAGAAACTCAAATTATAGACTAGAGATCCCAAGAAATAAGCTCAATGGATAATAAAAAATCATGAAGTGATATGAAATGAATCATGCTATTTTAAGTTATATTTCATATTATTATAAGCATAAAATCCTGAAGCAACAGAAAGATGAGTTAAGTATTAACTCTTAATAAGTTCTATATTTTATGTGGAATGGAGTCGAATACATAGCTACAAGACTACTCTTGATATACTCACCCATGTAAATGTGGAAGTGTGCACGTTTCTTATGAATTTTTTATGCAAATTTACTGGAGTATTCACTATACCGAGATAGACATGCATGGTTATAAAGCATGGACTTTATAAACTACACATTAGAAATATTGTATGTGCAATGTTGTTAGAAATAGTACTCAAAATTACAAGTTACTCTAGTATATTCTTGATGAGTGCTCAAAAAGCACTAAAATAACCATGATTTTATGCACATTAATTGATTAAAAATATATATATTTATATGTTTTATCATATATTTATATAAATTTGTCTTTTTCGGAATCACGGGTATTTTTATTGTTTTTCAGGTATTTTGGCTTAAAAACGCAATTTAAAGACTCAAAGAGGAATACTTGAAGCAATACATCACAAATATATTAATAAATAAGTGGGAAAAGGTCAACAAACATGGAAAAATTGGACAAAATGGGTCGAAAAGATCAAAAATGTCAAAAAGACGGAAATCGCGCGCTGCAGCCCAATCGCGCGCGCAGCCCAGCGCCCCATGCCGCGCGCGTTGACATGCCCATCCGCGCGCTGGGGCGCGCGCGCGCAGCGCCCAGCAGCCGCCCCTCCGCACGCCCAACGCGTTTTCGCCCCATTTTTCACGTGCAGCAGCCCCTGTGACGTCATGCTGACGTCATTAATGACATCAGCAAATCCAATACGCGTTTTTACATTTTTTAATATTTTTTTAACATTTTTTTACTCATTTTTTCTCTCCATCCTCACCTATAAATACCCCCCTTCCCTTCAATTCAAATCACACCTTCAAAACTCACTTCTCTATTCTTTCTTTCTCTCATTTCTAAGTTTTTGAGTTTTCTTAGTTTCTTTCTTAGTTTCTAAGCTTTTCTTAGTTTTTCTCTTAATTTTTAGTTCAATTCTCTTAGGTTTAGAGTTCTTTTCTTTTTGAGAGGAACTTGTAATGTTTTTGTAATAATTTAGATTTTTGATTCAATAAATGAGAGTGCAAATTCCGCTTGGAGGTTTTCCAGCTACGGGAATAGCGTCGAAGTTCTGTAAGGATTTTATTTTCTTTACAGTTATTTTTATGCTTTATTCTTACATGTTATATTTAATTTGTCTGTGGTTAAATTTAACTGTGCTGGCTATTTAGTAAACATGATGTAATAATAACGTTGTTATGCTTGCGAAATATTAAATAGGTAAAAATCTCTAAAATGAATTGATTTTGTTTTTATTCAAGATTTTATATTAAGAATGTTAGAGAGAAATATATTATTTTTCATTACAAACTTAAAACTGAAAATTAGATTTTAAGGTTTAGTTATCCGGTCTAATTTAGAGTAGTACTCTTTTATTTGTTGGTACAATCGCCCGGTAGTTAGAGTGAAACTCTATTTCAAATGTTTTTATAAGAATTATTATGTGAGAATGTATTGACAACATGTTTTCAATAGTGGTTTTAAAACTTGAAAGTTAGTACTCGGATAATTAAATTCTTATGTTTAATTTTGACACCTTGAATAATGTTTAAATTGTCTAACCCCACCAAAGGTGGCATTTAAATGGTTAATTTTCAATCTCTTAGAAAAAGGAATTAATTTAATTAAGCATATTAGTTATCAACCCCACCCATAGGTGTTAATTGATTTGTTTAGTTAACAAAGAATATCTAACCCCACCAAAGGTGGTATTTATATAAAAAAGAGAGAATCAATAAAATATCAATTTATATCTTTAATAACCTAGATAATATGAGCAAGCATAATTAATTTAGTTATTATATCCATAAATACTCCGCTAATATAAATGATAAAAATTTGCATGAATATTTATTGAATCTGTATATATGTTTATTTTTAGATAATTATTTATTGAATTTGTATCTATGTTTATTTTTATGTTATTAGATTATATTTAATTAATCTGTATATATGTTTATTTTATGTCATTAGATTAGGAACACAAAAACCAAACTATCGTGACAGGATGTTTAGGATTTAATTTCGTTTTTAAAAGTTTGAATAATAAATTAAAAACCACATATATTCCTTCCTTAGATCGACCTTCTGAGTATACTTATCATTTTCTTCGAAATGATTCGTGCACTTGCGAGAGTTTTATAAATATTAAAACCAAAGTATTGGCAAGAATCGGCGATGCCGGTTTTCGCTTATCAAGTTTTTGTTTAGTGCTTTGTATTAAATAACAAGTAAATTTTCTCTAAATTTTTTATTTTGTTAACAGGAGTTTTAAATTTACGTTTACAATAGTCTATGCGTGGTAGGAGATCCTTAGGAAACCCCCTTACACCATATGTAAATAATTTTCATAAATTTAAACAAGTGTCAACAAAACTGGATTCTACCCATCAACCTGTTTTTGAGCCAAACATAGAACCAAGTCTTAATCCTTTACTAGAACAAAAAGAAATGGAGGAAAACCAACATATTAGGGAAACCACGATGAAGGAGTTTGCAAGACTGGTGATTGGCACGGCAACTGCCGCTATCCAGTTGGGAGAGGCTGCTCGGAATTATGACCTTAAAAATATTCATTTTTCTATGCTTCCTTCCTTTTATGGGTTACCTAATGAAGATTCTCTTTCCTTTATGAGAGATTTCTATGCTACGGTCCAAACATTCCCCCTCGGTATTCTAAACGAGGATCAACTTAGGATGAGATGTTTTCCCTACACATTAAAGGATAAGGCCAAAGCTTGGTTGATGTCACTTCCCCCAGGTTCTCTGATGACATGGGGTAACATTTACAATAAATTCATGGGAAAATTTTATTCCCATCAAAAAACATCAGAGTTGAGAGGAAAGATTGCTACTTTCTCTCAGATGGAAGGAGAACCATTCCATGAAGCTTGGGATAGGTTCAAAAATTTTTTCACTCAATGTCCCCATCATAGCTTTCCCCTGCAGTTGCAGAATCAATTCTTTTACGATGGACTTACACAACAATGTCAGTTCATTGTCGACAACGCTGCAGGAGGAGCAATAGGAGAAAAAATTTCCTCAGAGACGTATAACCTCTTTGAGATGTTGGGTGCTAATTCCCAACAGAAAAGCTCCCGAGTGAGAAAAGCTGGGGTTCATGAAATCGACTCCAGTAATGAAGTTCAACAACAACTTGTTCAACTGACTAAGCAAGTTGCCCTTCTCGCTACACAAACCAACACTAATAATGAACAATATGGTTTGTATAGCAACATGGGACATGGTACTGAAGCCTGTCCATATCAAGGAGAAATAACTGGACCTGAACAGGTCAATGTGTTGGGAGCATATCAACAGAGACCAAGGTTTGACCCCAATTCAAATACCTATAATCCTGGGTGGAGAAGTCATCCAAATTTCTCTTGGAGGCAAAACAACCCTCCTTTCACTCAAAGCTCAAACCAGGCAGGCCAGCAATTCCACCCACCTATTCCAAGAAGCATTCCCAATAAACCAACCCTGGAGGACAACTTGAATTCTTTTATTCACGTTTGTAGGGATAACCAATCTAAAACCAATCAACGGTTGGACTCTGTGGAAGCTTCTATCAAAAAGGTGGAAGTTCAAGTTGAACAGTTAGTTGAACATTTGCAAAAAGGCAAAGACTAATTTGAAACTTAAATGAATTCAATGAAGAGGAGACATTGAGTTTTTCATTCTGCAATCTCCAAGCAACGTCTTACTAGAAGACGATAAATTTTAGTCCTGTATGGGAGGTCACCCATTATTGTATTTTCCTTTGTTTTAGTTTGCGTGTAATAAAAATTCAGATGAAATAAAATGCGTTTGTTTCAAAAATTCTGTCCATTCGTTTAAATTAAAAAAAAATATTAGGTTCCTTGCACTTTTTGCTTTTACGTTTTATCAAGTTATAAATATTTCTCAGAGATATCTACTATTGTTTTTAAAAGCAAAATGTTGATATACAATAGGAGGAGAATCATTTTCAACTACAAACAACCATGGGAGATGCTGAAGATAGGCGGAAAAAGATGAAAGACTATACAATGCCAATCATTGGCAATGTAACTTCCGGCATCCAATTACAAGAGGCTGCAAGGAATTATGAATTGAAAAAGATTCATTATTCTTTGTTGCCTTCCTTTTACGGTATCCCTAATGAAGACCCTTTGCATTTCATTCGAGAATTCTATGCTATTGTCCAAACCTTTCCATTACATGCAATTAATGAAGATCAACTTAGGATGAGGTGTTTTCCTTACACTCTCAAAGATAAAGCTTGGTCATGGTTCATTACTCTACAGTCAGGTTCTCTTAAAACTTGGGAGGCAGTCTATGAAATTTTTATGGGTAGGTTCTATTCCCATCAAAAGACTGTTGATCTAAGAACAAAGATAGCAACATTTTCTCAAATGTATGAAGAGCCCTTTCATGAAGCTTGGGAACGATTCAAACTCCTTTTCATTCAATGTCAAATTCATAGCTTTCCATTACAACTACAAAACCAATTCTTTTACGATGGATTGACACTACAGAGTCAATACATGGTTGATAATGCTGCTGGAGGTGCTGTAGGAGAAAAGACCGCAGAGGAAACCTATAATCTCTATGAGCTATTGGGTTCTAATTCCCAACAAAGAGGTGGTAGAAGGAAAGCAAAGGTCAATGAAGTCGGCTCTGATAATGAGATAACCTTACAACTTGCTGAATTGACTAAACAAGTGAAATTCCTCACGTCCCACCAAATTTCAAATCAAGAGGTATGTGAAGTGTGTTGTTCAATTGGGCATGGTACTCATAATTGTTCAAATACTTGTGATTCTAGTGTCGATGCCATAGAGGAAGTCCAATCTTTTCAAAAGTATCATCCAAACACCTATAATCACCCAACCTACACCCAATATCCAACACTAAGGTCGGATAACAACCACCCTTACCCACCAAGCCAATCTTTTAACCAACCTTAGAAGATAGCTTGAATGCTTTTATTCAAGTTAATCGTGACAACCAATTGATGACTAATCAAAGGTTGAACACCATGGAGGCTTCGGTTAAAAGAATTGAATCTAAAGTTGGGCAACTGGCTGAACAAATGCAAAAGAAAGAACCAGGAAAGTTGCCCAGTCAACCAGAACAAGCAAAGGATGTTAGAACCCTTCGAAGTGGTAAGGTAGTCAATACCAGTTTACCTGAAATCTCTAACAATCTACCTTGTAGTTCAGGTAACAGAGAAGGCGATACTCTAATCTCGCAAAAAGGAGAAACAAGTGTTAAACTTAACAAGCCTTCTGAAAAACTCATTGGGGGGTCATCTAACACCCCCAAAATTCAAAAGACAACAGAACCACACCAGATACAAGTACCTTTTCCCCACCGGTTAAAAGAGTCCAAACAAGATAAGCAATTCAATGATCTTTTTAATATGCTCTCTAAAGTAAATATCAATTTACCATTATTAGAAGTGATCATGAATGTGCCTTCATATGCCAAGTTTTTCAAAGAGTTGAACACTAAGAAAAGGAGGTATGAACTGAATGAACGAGTAGTAGTATCAGAAATTTCTAGCGCTGTACTTCAGCACAAACTACCCCCTAAGTTGAAAGACCCTGGAAGTTTTATTATAAACATAACTATGGGGGATAGGAAGGTTGCTAAAGCAATGCTTGATTTAGGTGCTAGTATAAATTTGATGCCCTACTCTATATTCTTACATCTCAATCTAGGGGATTTAAAACCCACAACTATGTCCCTGCAACTTGCAGATAGATCTCTTAAATATCCAGAGGGAATAGTTGAGGATGTTTTGGTACAGGTAGACAAACTGATAATACCTGTTGACTTTGTGGTTCTGGATATGAGAGAAAATCCAGCATTGGACAGAGAGCACACAATATTGCTTGGTAGACCATTTATGGCAACTACTAAAACTATTATTGATGTCCAAGATGGAAATTTGACAATGACAGTCTTAGGAGAGACTGTTCATTTTAAGGTTTTTGATTCTTCACCTTTCCCTTCTATTTCTGCCATCGATGAAATATTCGATGTTGATCCTTTGGATAATCTTGTCCAAAACATTTTTTCCAAACCAGAATAGAAGACAAGCTTGAAACCGTTCTTACACTTGAAAAGGTTGAAGAAGATTTAGATGAAGAAATTAAGGGGTACCTTGAACAACTAGACAATAATGAAGTGATGACAAAATCTAGTACACTTTTAAATCTACCCAGTTCTTCATCTATTAAAGAGGCCAATCCACCTGAACTTGAACTCAAAGACTTACCTGAGCACTTAAAATATGTGTTTTTGGGAGAGGGAGAAACTTATCCAGTGATAATTTCTTCAACCTTGACCAAACCACAAGAAAAGGAACTCATCAAAGTGCTTAAACAGTTTAAGAAATCTATAGGTTGGAGTATAGGGGATATAAGAGGCATTAGTCCAACAATGTGTATGCACAAGATCAACTTGGAGGATGGTGCTAAACCTGTACGAGAGGCCCAAAGAAGACTAAACCCAAACATGCAAGAGGTAGTTAAAAAATAAATTCTTAAATTATTAGAAGAAGGGATTATCTACCCTATTGCGGATAGTAAGTGGGTTAGTCCAGTGCATGTGGTACCAAAGAAATCTGGGATAACAGTTGTTAAAAATGACAAAAGTGAATTAGTGCCCACTAGAATAATCACTGGATGGAGAATGTGTATAGATTTTAGGAAACTAAATTTATATACGAAAAAGGATCACTTTCCTCTTCCATTCATTGATCAAATGCTGGAAAGATTAGCTGGGCACGAATTTTACTGTTTTTTGGATGGACTGTCTGGATATTATCAAGTACCCATAGCACCAGAAGATCAGGAAAAGACCACATTTACATGTCCTTTTGGGACATTTGCTTTTCGCAGAATGCCATTTGGGTTATGCAATGCCCCTGCCACTTTCTAGAGATGCATGATATCTATTTTCTCGGACATGGTGGAGAAATTCATTGAGATTTTCATGGACGATTTCTCTGTCTTTGGGAACTCATTTGATGATTGCTTACATAAATTGACTTTGGTTTTAGAAAGATGCATTGAATGCAATCTAACCCTTAGTTGGGAGAAAAGTCATTTTATGGTTCAACAAGGGATAGTTTTAGGACATATAATTTCAAACAAGGGTATTGAAGTTGATAAGGAAAAAGTTGAATTGATATCCAAACTACCTCCCCCTACATCTATGAAGGGGATAAGAAGCTTCTTGGGACATGCAGGATTTTACAGACGATTTATTAAAGATTTCTCTAAAATAAGTCGTCCCTTATGTAACTTGCTATCCAAAGATGCTGATTTTGACTTCAACAATGATTGCCTTATTTCCTTTAATACCTTGAAAGATAAACTAACATCTACCCCTGTTATAATGGCACCAAACTGGTCTTTACCTTTTGAAATAATGTGTGACGCTTCTGATTATGCAATAGGAGCAGTCCTGGGACAAAGAGTGGATAAGCGTTTACATGTCATCTACTATGCTAGCAAAACACTCAATGATGCCCAGATGAATTACACCACCACTGAAAAGGAATTCTTGGCTATAGTATTCTCTTTAGACAAATTTCGGTCTTATTTAGTAGGATCTAAAGTGATTGTGCATTCTGATCATGCTGCTTTAAGATACCTATTAAGTAAACCAAATGCCAAGCCAAGATTAATCAGGTGGGTCTTACTCTTACAAGAATTTGACCTAGAAATCAAGGATAAGAAAGGCAGTGAAAACTTAGTAGCTGACCATTTGTCTAGGTTGATTTCTGACTTCAATTCTCTTAAAGATGAGAGTAATGAAGATATAGTTGAAACCTTTCCTGATGAACAGTTATTTTTCATAGGTCCAAACCCATGGTATGCTGATATTGTAAACTATCTTGCCACTGGTGTTTTGCGACCTAACACTTCATATCAGGACAAGAAAAGGTTTTTTAAAACTATTAAGGACTATTTCTGGGATGACCCTTATTTATACAAGATTGGTCAAGATCAAGTCATCCGGAGATGTGTACCAGAAGAAGAACATAAGAGCATTCTGACTTTTTGTCATGAACTTCATTGTGGGGGTCATTTTGGAGGAGAAAAGACAGCCCGTAAGATATTACAGTCTGGATTCTTTTGGCCCACTCTTTTTAAAGATGCTCATATGTTTTGTGCACAATGTGATAGATGTCAAAGAACAGGAAACATAAGCAAAAGAGATGAAATGCCTTTGACATCTAATTTAGTTGTTGAACTCTTTGATGTATAGGGGATTGACTTTATGGGTCCTTTTCCCCCATCTAATGGTTTTCAATACATTTTGGTTGCTGTGGATTATGTGTCCAAGTGGGTAGAAGCTATCCCCACCAAAACCAATGATGCTAATGTTGTTGTGAAATTCTTGAAAGATTTCATATTCAGTAGGTTCGGAACGCCTAGAGCTATAATAAGTGATGGAGGTAGCCATTTTTGTAACAAACTCTTTGATGGAGTACTAAACAAGTACAACATCACACATAAGGTAGCTACTCCATATCATCCTCAAACTTCCGGTTTATTGGAAGTAAGTAATAGGCAAATTAAGGGAATATTGGAACGCACTGTGCGTCCCTCAAGGAAGGATTGGGCATTTAAGTTAAATGATGCCTTATGGGCATACCGCACCGCTTACAAAACACCTATTGGGATGAGCCCTTACCGGTTAATCTTTGGGAAAGCGTGCCACCTTCCAGTTGAACTTGAACACAAGGCTTACTGGGCAATTAAAGAGCTAAACATGGATTTAGATAAAGCAGGTGAAAAACGATTACTCCAGCTTCATGAGTTGGAAGAAATTAGGAATGAAGCTTATGAGAATGCCAAATTATACAAAGAGCGTACTAAGCGCTATCATGACAAGAGGCTAGTTCCTAAAACTTTTCACCCTGGAATGAAAGTTCTTTTATTTAACTCTCGTTTGAGATTGTTTCCAGGAAAGCTGAGATCAAGATGGGATGGACCATTCAAAATAGTTCAGGTATCTGAACATGGAGTGGTAGAACTATTGGACTCCAAGACACAAAAAACGTTCAAAGTTAATGGCCATCGTGTCAAGCCTTATTTAGAAGAACCAAACAACATTGCTGAAATGGATTGCATTTGGCTGAGTAACCCTTAGCACCAAAAAGATACGTCTTGCTAAGACGTTAAACTAAGCGCTGGATGGGAGGCAACCCATCATGTTAGGTAATTTTTTGTTATTTGTTTTATTTACTTAATTTTATTATTTATTTCAGTTTACTTATATGTGAATAATTTTTTTAAAATTGTTAAAACTAAAAATATTTGTTGAGATGTTAGAAGTTCACAACGATCTGTCTGTACACACTTTAATGATGAATATGATGGATGCACCTGCATTTCTTCATTACTACTTACACATTCTCAAGAAATAGGTAATCTTTCTCCTCTTTTCTCTTTATCTTTAATTTGCAGTTGTTACATTGAGGACAATGTAAGTTCTAGGTTGGGGGTGGTGAAAAGTTACCATGCTTAATAAAACAATAAAAATAAAAAAATAAAATATTCTCACAAAAATTTATCATTTCTTTAAATCAAATTTAAGTAAATAGTTAAGTCTTTGGTACTGTTAGATTAATTTTTTGAAAACATATCATGAAATATTGTGTAATTATTTTTGATAATTAGTTAGTTTTTGTCATAACTAGTATTTCTTGATAAAATGTGGAAATTATATTAAACCCAAAATCGGTGTTTATGAAATTTTTTTTAGTGGAGACTACCCTTGTGAGATATAATTTGAGCCTAATTTCTTTTATTCAGAGTGAAATATATATTTTTTCTACTCCAAACACATTTCTTATTTATTCAAAAAAAAGTTTAGATGATCTCTATAGGTATTAGCATTGAATGTATGAATTTTTTCTCATCTTAATAGAGTATCATATATTTTTTATTATTATTTTTGTTTAGATTAAACGATTTGAGTAGAAATTGATAGTATATGCTTATATCTCATTCATGCATGACTGCTACAAAAACAAAAAGACATATCTGGGGTTACCTAAACCAAGATCAAACAGAAAAGCCACAAAATTAACCACTCACCAAAATCCAAAAAAAATGTACAATATGTACAAGGGTTGACTCTCTAAAATATACATATAAAAAAAAACAAAACAAAACAAAACAAAAAAATATATATATATAGAGAGTTTAAAAAAAATATATAGTATCATCTACATACTATGACCCACATTGCCAACAAAGTTGTGAGTAAAGGCTAAATACAAAAGAAAGATATAGGAAGTAATTCCCTAAAAAGTCATTGCAATTTCTTCATTTGTAAAAAGCATATATCTTGAAATTCTTTCTTAATGAGTTTGATTTATGCATGAAAATAATTTTTATATATGATATCTTTATAATTTATACATTCGATTCCTTTCATGAGATCAATGTTAAAATAACACTTTGAGCCTTTATTCTTTATACATATGCGAACATATTAGTTCATTTCTATACATCAAATCTTTCGCATATAAATTAGTATGAGTGTTTGAACCCATAGGATTCAGTGCTTTGAGAGTATTGACTTGTGAGGAATAGAGTCGAAGCGAATTCTGATTCATGACACTGAAATTGGGTAAAATTAAATTGATACATTTTTGAAATGAAATATGAAAATGATTTTCGACTAATTATTGTAATAAAATCATGATTGTTTAAAGAGATTAAAATAACTTATGCTTGAGATTTTAATTATGATCTTAAAGGAGATTAAAAAGTATGAGATATTTTTGTGATATGTTGTTTTCTTTTATTCTTAAATTGATTTTTGATTGTGTTGTAATTTTAATTTTTGATTTGATTGTTTTTATTTTTACATTTAGTTCAATGTTTGTGGGTATCATTACTGAAAACCCTCACGAGACTCAAACTCGTCCACTAGGGCAACCTAGGGGTTTAACGGCTTGTTGCATAGGCTAAATGCAACCGTTTCAATCCACGAAAGTGATTTAGGATAGTTTAATTTTTAGCTTTTATCGCTTCTCTTGCTAAGGGACTAGCAAGAAGCTGGTTGGGGGTTGTGATGAGTGCTCAAAAAGCACTAAAATAACCATGATTTTATGCACATTAATTGATTAAAAATATATATATCTATATGTTTTATCATATATTTATATAAATTTGTCTTTTTCGGAATCACGGGTATTTTTATTGTTTTTCAGGTATTTTGGCTTAAAAACGCAATTTAAAGACTCAAACAGGAATACTTGAAGCAATACATCACAAATATATTAATAAATAAGTGGGAAAAGGTCAACAAACATGGAAAAATTGGACAAAATGGGTCGAAAAGGTCAAAAATGTCAAAAACACGGATATCGCGTGCCGTAGCCCAGCCGCGCGCGTTGACATGCCCATCCGCGCGCGCCCCAGCGCCCCATGCCGCGCGCGTTGACATGCCCATCCGCACGTGCCCCAGCGCGCAGGCACTGTTCACGCGCGCCGAGCTGCGCGCAGCGACAGCCCCAGCGCGCGCGCGCAGCGCCCAGCAGCCGCCCCTCCGCACGCCCAACGCGTTTTCGCCCTATTTTTCACGTGCAGCAGCCCCTGTGACGTCATGCTGACGTCATTAATGACATCAGCAAATCCAATACGCGTTTTTACATTTTTTAATATTTTTTTAACATTTTTTTACTCATTTTTTCTCTCCATCCTCACCTATAAATACCCCCCTTCCCTTCAATTCAAATCACACCTTCAAAACTCACTTCTCTCTTCTTTCTTTCTCTCATTTCTAAGTTTTTGAGTTTTCTTAGTTTCTTTCTTAGTTTCTAAGCTTTTCTTAGTTTTTCTCTTAATTTTTAGTTCAATTCTCTTAGGTTTAGAGTTCTTCTCTTTTTGAGAGGAACTTGTAATGTTTTTGTAATAATTTAGATTTTTGATTCAATAAATGGGAGTGCAAATTCCGCTTGGAGGTTTTCCAGCTACGAGAATAGCGTCGAAGTTCTGTAAGGATTTTATTTTCTTTACAGTTATTTTTATGCTTTATTCTTACATGTTATATTTAATTTGTCTGTGGTTAAATTTAACTGTGCTGGCTATTTAGTAAACATGATGTAATAATAACGTTGTTATGCTTGCGAAATATTAAATAGGTAAAAATCTCTAAAATGAATTGATTTTGTTTTTATTCAAGATTTTATATTAAGAATGTTAGAGAGAAATATATTATTTTTCATTACAAACTTAAAACTGAAAATTAGATTTTAAGGTTTAGTTATCCGGTCTAATTTAGAGTAGTACTCTTTTATTTGTTGGTACAATCGCCCGGTAGTTAGAGTGAAACTCTATTTCAAATGTTTTTATAAGAATTATTATGTGAGAATGTATTGACAACATGTTTTCAATAGTGGTTTTAAAACTTGAAAGTTAGTACTCGGATAATTAAATTCTTATGTTTAATTTTGACACCTTGAATAATGTTTAAATTGTCTAACCCCACCAAAGGTGGCATTTAAATGGTTAATTTTCAATCTCTTAGAAAAAGGAATTAATTTAATTAAGCATATTAGTTATCAACCCCACCCATAGGTGTTAATTGATTTGTTTAGTTAACAAAGAATATCTAACCCCACCAAAGGTGGTATTTATATAAAAAAGAGAGAATCAATAAAATATCAATTTATATCTTTAATAACCTAGATAATATGAGCAAGCATAATTAATTTAGTTATTATATCCATAAATACTCCGCTAATATAAATGATAAAAATTTGCATGAATATTTATTGAATCTGTATATATGTTTATTTTTAGATAATTATTTATTGAATTTGTATCTATGTTTATTTTTATGTTATTAGATTATATTTAATTAATCTGTATATATGTTTATTTTATGTCATTAGATTAGGAACACAAAAACCAAACTATCGTGACAGGATGTTTAGGATTTAATTTCGTTTTTAAAAGTTTGAATAATAAATTAAAAACCACATATATTCCTTCCTTAGATCGATCTTCTGAGTATACTTATCATTTTCTTCGAAATGATTCGTGCACTTGCGAGAGTTTTATAAATATTAAAACCAAAGTATTGGCTATATATAACGATTTTTTGTAATATGACAATTTTTCTAACCTTAAAAAATATTTAGAAATGGAGTTTGTATTATACTACTCATATTATTAATTTTTCATTGACTATAGTTGAGCCATCTCCATAACCTCATCCATATGGTCAGTTTTTATAAATATTTCGTAAAACATTGTCTCCTAAGGACTAACATTTATGATATAAATAGTCTTCGCATGAAATATTTGATTTTTATAACTTTAGTCAATCAGATTTAGAAAAACATGTTCTTTTATGACATCTATTTTTTGTTTCCCAAAGTTAACACATTTTATGTATATATATGAAACACCATTTGGATTAATTGTATGTTTTGAGCTAATTCTAAAAAACAATTTAACATACTTAAAAATTCATTTTGAATCTCTACATTTATGCATCTAAAACTTATCAATTTCTACATTATAAACATATGATCAAATTATAAAAAACAATTATGTACATTTGAAACATAAACCAACATTTGAAAAATTTCAACTAAATCTTACATATAACACACATATTTGAAACTTTTTGACATCTAAAATATGTTAACATGATATAAATTATAACTTAGAAATAATAATAAAAAATGTATACACATATTTTCACATACTCTTTTTTATAAATTATATTGTTCACATTTAAATTAACTACTTAAAACTAATTATAACATATATTTGATTTATAGTGTGTGTATATATATAAAACAAAAAAAATAAAAAATAAAATAAAATTATATACAAAATAAATGAATAAAAAAATAAATATTTAGGAAACAAATTAATAATATGTTCTTAAATATAAAATTAAAGCAATAAAAATTAATAACTATCATAAATGAAATAAAAATTAAAAAACAAAATGAAAATATTGAAATGGAGTTACTTAGATTGAAGTGGTGTGTGAATAAGAATGAGATGTGTTGGACTAGTATTAGCAACTAATGACTTATTTATTATATAGTAAGAATATTAATTGAATAAATTCATATATTATTATGTTATATTTAACTTCTTTATTAAATAAATTTATACAATTATTGTTAATATTATGGTAAATCACTCATGCTTATATTATATTTAGATTCTATTTTTCATAAAATAGTTACTTTATATATTTATTTATCACTAAAGTAAGAAATTAATTAAATATTTATTTTGAGAATATTTATGTAAACTACTTTATAACATATTTTAACATTAATTTCTCAATACTTATTTATTAAATAAACTTATACAATTATTATAAATATTGTGATAAATCACTCATGTTATAGTATTTGCATTTTATTGCTCATAAAATAGTTGCTATTATATATTTATTCATTGTTAAAGTAACAAATTAATTAACTATTTATTTTAATAATATTTATACAAATCATCTTATAAAAAATTGTAACATAAATTTTTTAATTATAATAAAAATAACTTAAAAATTTATATTTAAATACATAATTTTTTATTTTATTTTATAAAATAAAATAATTTAAATAATAAAAATTATCGATAAAAATTTGATTTTTTTCAAAAATATCCACAATGAAGAAAACGTAAAGTGAGAATGATTATTGTAACATCGAAATTATGGTTAACTAAAATAACCCAACATCTCTTTTTTAATTTTTACTAAAAGAGAATTTACAAATTTTAAATTTATTAACATATAATCAATTATTTTAAAAAATTTCCTATTAATAGATAATTAATATATATAATCAATTATTTTTTATATTAAATATAATTTTAGAAAATAAATTAACTAAAAATAATTTATAGTTATTATATGAAAAATATATTGATAGTTATAATAAACTTCATCAATTAAAATATAATATTATTTATAAAATTAAAAAATCACTTCTATATAAAATTATAAATTTATTTTTTTATAATAATTATATGATTATAAAAAAATAATGAAAGATAGCACCCAATCTTGACTAAATCTATTTTGCTCATTTTTTTATTAGTTGACTCTTACATTTCATAAAGGACATACAAACTTACGCCAAAACATAAGTACACATATTGTACATACATACTTTTTATTCTTTTAATTTTTTTAGTTGTGATTATAAATAGTAATATTTGTTATAAAATTATTAATTTAAATTTTAAATTTTTGTATATTGTATTTTATATATGATAATAATTCATAAATAAATTTTAATATTAATTTGATCTTATCTGATTTGAAAACATTCGATTTGTTTGGATTCAGGTTGATTCAAATTGATTATATCATCGAATTGAATTCTGGTTGAAAATCTTCAAATCCTTTCAAATTGGATGAGATTATGATTGACCAAAAATAGATAGTTTTGATCAGCTGCTCATCCCTAATTAATATATAGAAAAATAAAACTGGCAACACCTTTGATAGAAATTCAAGAAATAATTTAGGTGTTTCATTCTTATACTAAGGATAATATTCCATATTAATTAAATATAATTTAACAATAAAATTTATAAAGATTTCGGGTATTTTTATTCATTGAGTTAATCTTTTAGGATTGAAAGACCTATAATTCTTATAAATTTTAACATAGTAAGAGAGTTTCAATATAGATTAAGCTAAAACATTTGGACATCACCTCACAAAAAAATGAAATGGACCTTGCAAAAATAAAAAGAGATAAATGATCTAAATAGAATAAAATATAATAAATAAGTTAAAATATAAAGTGATGGATTTTGAACAGACAAAAACCCACATTTTGAGGAGATATTAAGAATAATATTTCATATTAATTAAGTATGATATTATAATAAAATTTATAAAGATTATGGATATCTATTAATCTTTTGTAATTAAAAAGCTCATAAATTTTATAGATTTTAAAGTTGTTATTTGTAGGGATTCATATTTTAACTATAAATAATTAAAAATTTAATTATCGCTAAAAATTTAACTTTTTTTCAAAAATAACAACAATTGATAAAGAGTAGAGTAAAAATAATTATTGTAAGATCGAAACTGTGATTAATTAAAATTATAATTAATCGAAACCGAATATTTTTTTTTTAATTTTTACTAAAGATAATTTAATTTTTTTAATTTATTTACTTATAATCAATTATTTTACGGATCTTTTATTTTTTCTTTTAATTGTTCCTACTAATAGATAATTAATATATAATTAATTATTTTTATATTAAATATAATTTGGAAAATAAATTAACTAAAATTAATTTATAATTATTATATAAAAATATATTGATATTTATAATAAATTTTATCAATTAAAATATAATATTATTTATAAAATTAAAATAATTATTTGGATATGAAATTATAAAATCACATTTTTATAATAATTATATATAAGATTATAAAAAGATATATAGCACCTAGACTAAATCTATTTTGCTCATTATTTTATTAGTTAATTCTTGGACTTTCTTTATAAAGGTCATTTATTATATCATCTCTATCATATATGTCATTATGAGGAGGTCCACATATGACATATTTAGAAAATTCTGTTGATTATTCAAGGGAAATAAAGTGGAAGCTCGTAATTAAAAAAAAAGCCAAATCTTTGGGATATTTATTTAACATCAATAATTAAATATGTAATAGAATAGAAATTATAAGAAAGGTATTGCCAGTCATATAGTAAATGACGGAGACTTAGTACTAAGAAAAAAAATGAATTCTTTAATTTTGAGCACCATGGGTTGAAGTTTCAACCATTTCTCATTCACTGTGTAGATGTTACAACTTCATCAAAGTTTGTAATTTATAAAACTAAATGATCAAGACTTTTAATGTAAACTCGATCACATTTAAAGACTTTTAATGTAAACTCAAGATATCAGCCCAAATATTTCAAGAGAGAGGTTGCATACAAGTCTCAGATACACCAATATCTAAGGTAGCTTGTTGCAAACTAAAAAGACTATGCCAAAGGCTACCATAGTAGCATATAGGACACATAAAAGATTGTAATATTTAATCATAGTATAATATATTTAATCATGTTTATATTATATTTGGATTCTACTTTTCATAAAATAATTACTATTATATATTTATTTATCACTAAAGTAAGAAATTAATTAAATATTTATTTTGAAAGCAATTATGTAAATCACCTTATAAAATATTTTAACATTAATTTTTCAATACTTATTTATTAAATAAACTTATACAATTATTATAAATATTGTGATAAATTACTCATGTTTATATTGTATTTGAATTCTATTGTTCATAAAATAATTGTATTATATATTTATTCATTACTAAAGTAACAAATTAATCTATTTTTTTTAACAATATTTATACAAATCACCTTATAAAACATTGTAACACCAATTTTTCAATTATAATAAAAATAACTTAAAAATTTATATTTAAATACTTATTTTTTATTTTATAAAATAAAATAAAATATTTTAAATAATAATAATTATCGATAAAAAATTAATTTTTTTCAAAAATAACCACAATCGATAAAGTGTAGAGTGAGAATAATTATTGGAAAATCAAAATTGTGGTTAACTAAAACAACCGAACATATATTTTTTAATTTTTACTAAAAGAGAATTTACAAATTTTAAATTTATTTACATATAATTAATTATTTTAAGAGTCTTTTAGTTTTTTCTTTTAATTTTTCCTATTAATAGATAATTAATATATATAATCAATTATTTTTTATGCTAAATATAATTTAAAAAATAAATTAACTAAAATAAATTTATAATTATTATATGAAAAATATATTGATAGTTATAATAAACTTCATCAATTAAAATATAATATTATTTATAAAATTAAAATAATCACTTCTATGTAAAATTATAAATTTATATTTTTATAATAATTATAAGATTATAAAAAAATAATGAAAGATAGCACCCAATCTTGACTAAATGTATTTTGCTCATTTTTTTATTAGTTGACTCTTAGATTTTATAAAGGCTCTCTATCATATATTATCTTATTTTGTTTTCGTAAAATAATCACATTAGTCATAGCAGAGAAATATTGCATTAACAGCTCAATTGAGCAGTCCAAATATTTCAAGAGGTAGCATATATACAAATTTCAGATATACCAATACCTAAGGTAGCTTGTTGCAAACTAAAAAGACTATGCCAAATGCTACCACAGTAGCATATAGGACACATAAAAAATTGTAATATTTAATCATAATATAATATAATTTAATTAATTTAATTAATATATAAAAGTTTAATTTAAAAAAATAGAGTTTAATATATAGTTATTTGGTTTTTTGTTTTAGATTTACGAGATTTTACTTCTCTCAAATTTATCAAAACAAAATATCAAAAATACATAAAACAAAAAATCTAAAATCAAAATCAAAATCAAAATAAGTGTTAAAAATAAGGTAAAGGAAAAAATATGTAAAATGATTAGTATCATACTAAGACATATAAACTACAAATAATAACAATAACATTTATGATTTTTGAAACTTTAAAGTTTATTAATTAAATAAAATTTCATTTATTATTTAAACTACTTAAATTTTAAATTTATCAAAATGACTATATACTTTAATGCATGACTCTACCACACATTTTAAACTAAAACATAAAGTAAAGACTTACATTGAAATCATTTTGCTGTTATGCAATATACCTATTAATATTCAATTTATTACATTTAAAATTAGGAGAAAAAATGTAAAAAGTATTAAAATTCTCAAAATATTGAATGTATTATAAATTATAAAACAAGAAAAAAAAGTAACTTTATCACATTTTATGAATTGTAATTTTTTTAAGTATACTAATGTAGTACATATTTAGAATATTTTTGATTTTCTCTTTTATTTTCGCAATAATAATCAATTATTATAATATTTGAATCTTTTGATTTTCTTTATAATTTTCAATTTCATTAACTCTTTCACGTATAAGTTTTAATCCAATTAAGGAAGGGTTTAAAAGTGAATTGAACTTAGTTTAAAACTATTGGTTGGTAGTAAGAATGACCAATTAATATGAGCATTTTATAATTGTATATGTGAATGTTTCATAGACATACTTGAGATCTTAACAAACTATAAAACCTATTTTTAAATAAACTCAAGATGAAATTATAGAATATAAAATGATTAGAAAAGGATTTAGGTTCTTTTCATGATAACTACTTGTATATTTATTACTAATATCCCTTTTAAACTTATATGAATTATATAACTTTTTTTCTTTAACATGTTATAACTTATCCTTTTATTAGAAAAAAAACAATTTATCTTATCCTTCTATTTTTTTAAATGACTTAAAATAAACACATATTTAATACGAAATCTCTAAGAAGAATGTACAAAAATTTCCAAAAAAAAATGACTCAACTCAAAAGAATATTGAAAATAATAGGTTGGGGGTGGTATGAAGTAAATTTTGAATAAAAATGATGAAAGGTTGATAATACAATCTTGTATCTCTTTAGTTATAAAAAAATTGAAAAGAAGAGAAAAACAAAAAGAAATATCAAACGAGGAAAAAAAAAAGAAATAAAGAAAAAGGAAGAAAAAAGAGTTTATTGATATTTGATGCAATTTGAAATTGTAACTATAATGTGCTGACTAGATGAGGTAGGTAATATAAGGAGTTATTTTAAAAATTAAAATAATACTGTTTGAATTTAGTTAAGTTTTCCTATTTCCCGTTCTTTCCCATTCTCCTGGTATTCTTGTCTAAAAGTGACGGAGGGTTGCCTCATTGGGTATCTCGAAATGTAAACATCTCAAATTCGCTACACGACCCTGCAGTAAGGCTCTTCTTACTATGTACAAAAACAAATTAAATAAAATTAAGGTACTGCAATTAAGCTCATGTTTATTTCTTTATATAATGCAGCGGTACTCATAGGTCATATTATGGGTTTTGAAGGTGAGTTTCCTCTACATTCTTACAAAATATTTCGCATATAAAACAAATAAATAAATAAATTCTTCCTAAATTCAGAAATGGAAGTAGTTATTACATATTTACATGCTGGTGCAGTGGTGCTTGTTCTTTCAAAATATTACTCCATAGAATTTATTGATTGTTGCAGTATATTCTTTCGGAACATAATTGCTCTATACTAGCTGGTTTTTCAATAACTTCTTGAATGTTTTTCCTGTAGTTTGGATTTTGTCCCTTTTCAGAATCCATGTCCAATATGACAGCTGGTTACGGGGTTAATTAGAATATACATGCTTTATTGTACCATATTTATGACAGATTTCATTCCTAGAAACATAAAAATATTCCAGCAAGAACCTTATTAGGGACTCCCATGTGCTATAGAAACTAATATTGATTGTTGATTGAATATAATATTGGAACATAATTTCTCAAAACCCAATTTTTTAATTATATTCATAATTTTTTCCTTGGCAGTATTGCCTTGTTAACTAGTAAGAGCATTCATGCCTTATTGTCTCGTATCAATGCCAGATAAGAATAGCTTCTCTCTCTAATAATTTTATGATTATTTGGCAACTGATGTTCTTTAACTTTTCTTATTCTTTGGCTTTTCTTAATTTATTTGACAATAACATACCTTGCATTAAGAGCTTTACTAGCAGCTCCATGTGTAATTGCCTTCTTGATTTATAAATGGAGGAGGAGGCATTAATCAATCTTCCCTTCCATTGAAGAATTATAGGAGACCAATAACAACTTCTTGCCTATAAGGTATAACTTTCCAGACATCAAAAAAATGACAACAAATTTTAAGGAAAAATTAGGGAAAGGTAGTTATGGTTATGTTTTTAAGGAAAAATTATGCAGTGGTAGCTTTTTTGCCGTCAAGATCCTCAATAAATTCAAGTCTAATGGCCAAGATTTCATCAATGAGGTATCTACTATTGGAAGGATTCTTCATGTTAATGTGGTTTGACTAGTTGGTTTCTGTATCGAGGGATCAAAGTGTGCTCTTATGTATGACTTAATGTCTAATGGATCTCTTAATAAATACATCTCTCCTAATTCTAAGGAGGTAATTGTCAACTCCTTAAGCTACAAGATAATATTTGATATTTCACTTAGATTGGCATCATGTATTGATTATCTTCATAGTGGATGTCACATGCAAATTCTACATTTTGATATTAAGCCTTACAATTTCTTTTAAATGACAATTTTGTTCCTAAAATTTCAGATTTTAGGTTAGCTAGATTATTTCCTTTAGAAATTAGCATTGTGTCTATGACAACTGCAAGAGGAACCCTTGGATACATAACACCGGAATTTTTTTACAAAAATATTAAGAGTGTGTCCTTTAAAACTGATGTTTATAGCTTTGGAAAGTTGTTAATGGAATTGAAAAGTAAAAAAAAAAAACTTGAATAACCACAAACCATTCAAGCAAAATTTATTTTCCTTCGTAGGTTTATGATCAACTTAGTGAAGGAAACACATAGAATTAGGAGATGATGTCATTGAAGAAGATTAAAATCTTGTAAAAAAGATGATTATAGTGACAATTTGGTATATAAAATTGAAACTGAGTGATAGACCTTCAATGAAAAAATTCATAGAGATGCTTGAAGGAAGATTTGAAAGCCTAAGCATTCCACTCAAGCTATTTTGTATTCTTCACAACAAAACAACCCATCAAAGAATGTTGAGAATATATCTCATACTTTAAAGAATTGTTCCACATTTTGGAGTTTGACTCCTCTTAGATCAGTTTGAACGAAAATGCAAATTAAAAAGCAATAACCCTCAAGAAGTTCATTTTTGCAATATGGAAGAGCAAGGTTTCAATTAATTCATCATTAATTATATTAGTTACACACTACTACATGTAACAAATTTTTGTAATATTGCAGTTTTACTAGTCATTAATAAATATTTAGAAATAAAACTTGTATTATACTACTAGTATTATTAATTTTCATTAAAGCATTAAAAATAATTCATAAATTTCAAAACATCATTTAATGTCTTATGGTCCTTTTGAAAGCAATTATAATGAATATAAATAAGAAATAGTTTCAAAATGAACCTAAAAATCATAATCATTTTTGTGAAAAATGACAAAATTCTTCTCATTATCATCCATACATTTTAGCTTTAATTAGAGCCCAGTAAAGTAGATCAATACTATAAAATAGCATTTAGATGTATCAAATGAATTAAGTTTGTCTAACATTCATTGGTTCAGTTCACCTTAAATAAAGTAAAATAGTTTAATTCGTCTCATCTAAATTTTATATAAGTTAGGTTCATCACAACTCAATTCAATTTACTTTTAAATGAGTTAAACTATGTAATTTATAAACTTATCCATTTATCTTTTTAAAAAATAAAATAAAAATATATATTATAAATTTGTTTTAAAATAAAAATATTAGAATAAATATTATATTTTAATTACATTTTTTGTACAAAAAAAACAAAAAATAACATTTTTTAACTACGATTTTTCATAATGATATTATTATAATTATGGTAATTATATCATTAACAAAGATATTTTTGTTAATGTGACTCATAAGTTGCTCATGAGTTATGTAAGTTAGTTTATTTCAACTCATAAGTCAGGTTTTTGCCACTCATCTCATTGTATCAATCTTAAATGAGTTGCACATAACTACTTATTTGACATTATTAGTATCACGCAAGCTTAAATGAATCTATTTTGCTCAATTTTTCTTAGTTGATTCTTGACTTTATAAAGCAATAACAAAAGACATTTCAATTTATATCTATAGAGAAATTATTCATTGTAATTAGAGTAAGTGATGATATGATACTTTAGGCAAAAAAAGAAAGGAAAATATAAAATTAGTGTATTTATTATTATTATTATTTTGAAAAACATAAATACTCAATATTTGATAAAGAGAACAAACAATATGATTAATTGAAAATATACTCCATAATACTAAATAACACATCCATTTTCATGTTATATGTATTATATTAATTAGAAGGTTCACATATCTATTAAATTATGTTGATGTAACAAAAGAGAAAGAAGAACCTCATGGAAGCTTATAATTTATAAAAACAGAAAAGAAGAAGAGAGAACCGAGTCTTTTAGAATGTTTGATCACATAAAAGATTAATAGAATGTAAACCACAAGAAAGTATGCCTAGTATAATAAGACAAACTAGTCATAGAAAAAAATGAAGTCTAATTTTAAGAACCATATGGTAGCAAGAGAAAATTTGTTTTATTCGTAAGTCATCGCAAGTCTTTTAGCAAGAGATAAGGTTTGGATTTTGCATCCCTTCTTTTCAGAAATATCAAATGAACAGCTTCGTGGAAGCTTGTATTTTACAAATAAAAAAGAAGAATCCACATTTTAGGCACCTTATCTTTGAACTTTATTTCTTGCATTTATATAAGAAGAGTATAGCTTTATCCAAGTTAAAAATTTGAATTTTTAAAGTTGAATGACCAAGACTTTTAAAGTTGAACTCTACTTTTTGTATTTCTTGCATTTTTAGTTTACTAGCTATATCAGCTTTTAACAACTGCACAAACCCGAGCCATTTTTTCATGTCTAACTAGACAGTTTAAAGCAATTGCTACACAATAGGCAGAATCCACACTTTGGGATCATATCTTTGAACTTTCTTTCTTGCATTTATATCATAAGAGTAACTTCATCCAAGTTAAAAATTTGAAAAACTGAATGACAAAGACTTCTAAATTTAAACTCTAATTTTCGTGTTTCTTGCATTTTCAATTGACTCGCTATATCAACTTTTAACAGTTGCACAAACCCTTAAGCTCTAGCCGAACGGGTTAAAGTAATTGCTACATAATAGGTAGGAGTTTTCACAAAGTATTTTTATATATTATATTATATTTAATAAGTTTTTTTTAACAAAATTTTAAATATTTTATTTAATAAATTAAATATATTTTATGTAAAACATTGAAATAATGCTTTTTGATCCTTTACATTGTTAAAATAAATTAAAATTTTAACTTAGATGATGAAATAATATGAACTTTTATTATGGATTCCTTCATATATTAAGAAAAATATGTAATTGTCTTAATATTAATACATAGTGGTTTCAAATTAGAAGCTTTAACTTATTGAGTATATGAGTTCAAAATATTTAGCTTATTTAACTTATGAGTTAGTTCACCTAGTTTATCATGGATTGCAAGTTTATAAAAAAAAATTAAAAAATATATTTTTACATTCTCTTGTTCTAAAAAATATAATATTTATTATACTAACATTTTTGTTTTTAAATAAAATTATAAATATTTTTATTTTTATTTTTCAGTTCATGTGCTCCTTAACTTAACTGATTTAAAAGTGGGCTAAGATAAGCTTAGCTCATAACATTTAGATGAGTGGTAGATTAACAACTAGGCTAAGCTAAGCTTCAACTCATAAAGTGAATTGAACCTAAACAAGCTAGATTAACTCGCACTACTATAATCTCAAGTTGTTGGTTCGTTACAAAATTTACGTGGATCTTTAGAAAATCACGCAAAAAATTTCTTGAGTTCTATAGTAAAACTTATGTAAATTCCTATAAGCTTTAAAACGCCATGTATAATTTCAATACAATTAATTATATATACATATCAATATGTAAATTCAATACAATTTGAGCAATCATCAATAATCAAATTATCGTATAAATTACTTGAAAGGTATTATGACTAAAAATTTAAAAGACATAAAGAAATTCAAAAGCAAATTTATAAGAATGTGTACAAAGTGCATATATAGCTCCACGGTGTAAACTAATCACATATCTTCATTATATTCGTTTGATTATATAACTCATATTATTGATTTTTCATTAAAGCACTAATAAGAGTTAGCATAATTTTCAAAGCACCATTAAATGTGTCATGGTCCATTTAAAAGCAATTACAATGAATATAAATAAGAAATAATTCCAAACTGAACCTAAGAATCCTAAAAAGTTATGTGAAAAAAAGGCAAAATTCTTCTCATCTTTGTCTATGTATTTTAACTTTAATTAATTAGTGTCAATGAAAGTAGATGAACATTACAAGGTAGTACTTAGAGGTGTCAAATAAGTTAAGTTGATTCAAATTTCATAGGTTCAACTCACTTTATTAGGTAAACCATGGTTTAACTCGTCTCAGCTTACTTTTAAATAAATTAAATTGAGTACCTTATAAGGTGGCAAATTTATTTAAAAAAAAAACTAAACAAAAAAATTAAAAATATATTTATAATATTGTTTGAAAATAAAAATGTTAGAATAAATATAATTTTTTGATTATATTTTTGTAGGAAAAAAAAGAAATAATATCTTTCAATTATGATTTTTCATAATAATATTATTGTAATTATGAAAATGATATCATTAAATAATACATTTTGTTAGATGAATTCTCAAGTTGCTCGTGCGTTAGGTAAACTAGTTTATTTGAGCTCATGAGCTAGGTGAATTGGATTTTTCCAACTCAACTTAATGTATCAATCTTGTAAATCCTATAGTCTTTTGTGTCTTTGTTGGCTTCCCTTGTGCAAAACACAAAGTTTATTTATTTGTATTTCTATCTTTCTTTGTTTAAGGTTGGCATTGTTGATCAGTAATGCACACATGCACTTAGTTAGGTACACTATGATTGAAATCATGTTATCCATACACATGTTTGGTTTCTTAGTATGCATGCTAGATTGAGTGGCCGTTTTTGCTTCACTTTAGGTCAAGAATTTATGAAAATTACTTGGTGATTTTTGGATCGAAAATATGAGATTTTTGTGCACCTCGACAAGGTCTTCGCATAACCCATTGTTGGACCTATCACTAAACCTCAACAAGGTGGCACGTATTTTGATTGTTGGCTATAAACACCTCATCTTTAATGTTTTTGATAAATAGAAAAGTCATAAAGAAGCTTTACCAAATTTTTTACATAAATTCTAATTCTATATTCACTAATGATCTTGAGCATATTTTAGGGATTGTGATACATTTTCAATAAGAGTGAAATAACATTTTTAGACTCAAAGTGGCTAAGACTATTCTACTAGGTGGTTTAGACAATATTGTTTTCTTTGGATTGTCAAGTGTTACTAAAATAGTGATTGCAAATGCTCATGGTTTATGGAATTTCCCAAGAGTGATTGTTATTTATTGTTCATATTATTGATCTTTAGTCATTGATCGCACTACATTGAGTGGTGCTAACTTTGCAAGAAAGATGAGTTTGTGTGTTGAACTAAGTCATTGTAAAGATAGTAAGCGAGGGCAACAATAGATAGTTAGGATAGAGGTCCTAATTGATAGTAGCAATTAAAATGAATATAAATCAGAAAAAATTTCAAACTGAACCTGAAAGTCCTAATAAGTTTTGTAGAAAAAATGGGAAAATTCTTCTCATTCTTATCTATGCATTTTAGTTTTAATTACTATCAAGTAAGATAGATGAGCAGGGTAAGGTATCATTTAAATGTGTCAAATGAGTTGAGTTGGACCAACATGCATAATTTCAACTCACTTTAGGTGCAACTCGTCTGATCTAAGTTTTACATAAGTAGAGTTCAACTCAACTTTACTCGGTTCACTTTTAAATGAGTTAAAATATCTTAGTAACAAATATATTTACCCTTTTAAATAATAATAATAAAAATATTTATAATTTTGTTTCAAAATAAAAATGTTAGAATAAATATTATCTTTTAATTACATTTAAAAAAATAGTAACTTTTAATTGTAATTTTTCATACTGATATTATTGTAATAGTAAAAATTATATAATTGACAAAGACATTTTACTAAATGAATTCCCCTTGAGTTAGGTGAGCTAGCTTATTTGAGCTCAAAAGCTAGGTGAATTGGGTCTTTTAAACTCAACTCATTTTATCGACATTAAATAAGTTGCACAAACTTACTCATTTGACACCATTAATATCACGCAAACTTGTTTGAATCTATTTTGCTCAATTTTTTTAGTTGACTATTGACTTTATAAGCAAGAGCAAAAGACATTTCAAATTATCTCTATAGAGAAATTATTTATTGAAATTAGAATAAATGGTGATATGGTAGTAATTGGTATAAAATATACTATAAATAAGGAATAACACATCTATTTCTATGTTATATGCGTAACTATTAATTAGAAAGTCAACATATCTATCGAATTATGTTAATGTTACAAAAGAGAAAGAATAATTTGATGAAACCTCTTAATTTATAAAGAAAAAAGAGAACTAAATTTTTTAGGATATTTGATGCACAACAATGATAAATATAATGGACATGGTAAGAAAAGTATGCCAACTATACCAAGACAAACTAGTCATAGAGAACGATGAAGACTCAAAAAACTAACTATTTGTAGATGAAGATTCAGAAAACTAACACTCTCGAAAAAAAATTGTCTTTAATTTTCGACACCATTGCTTAAAGGTGCAACCATTTGTAGATGTCTATCTCAATCACTATTGATATGTTACAAGAGAAAGCAAGGTTTGGTCTCTTTTTTGTATATATCATAAGAAATTCCCCATAAAAGTTTATTATTTGTATTGGTGAATGATGAGAGTTCTAATGTAATCTTTACTACATTTAGTTCATGTTTAGTTTTAACAATGAAAATATGACGAGAATAAAAATAATAATATAAATTTAATTTAATAAAAATAATAATACTATTACAATGTTAATTTCTTTAAATAGTAAAATTAAAATAAATAATATAATTGTTAGAATTTATTGTAAACTTAATCTTGTCAAAAATTTAAGTTATTTGATGCAATTTGAAATTGTAACTATAATGTACTGACTAGATGAGATAGGTAATATAAGGAGTTTTGAAGGTGAGTTTCCTCTACATTCTTACAAAACATTTCGCATATAAAATAAATAAATTCTTCCTAAATTCAGAAATGGAAGTAGTTATTACATATTTACATGTTGGTGCAGTGGTGCTTGTTCTTTAAAAATATTACTCCCTAGAATTTATTAATTGTTGCAGTATATTCTTTTGGAACATAATTGCTCTATACCCAGTTTTTAAGGAAAAATTAAGCAGTGGTAGCTTTTTCACCATCAAGATCCTGAGTACATTCAAGTCTAATGGCCAAGATTTCATCAATGAGGTATCTATTGAAGGATTCTTCATGTTAACGTGGTTCGACTAGTTGGTTCCACTCCAGCTATTATTGTATTCTTCACAACAAAACAACCAATCAAAGAATGTTGAGAATATATCTCATACTTTATAGAGTTGTTCCACATTTTGGAGTTTGACTCCTCTTAGATCAGTTTGAATGAAAATGCAAATTAAAAAGCAATAACCCTTTAGGAGTTCATTTTTGCAATATGAAAGAGCAAGGTTTCAATTAATTCATCATTAATTATATTAGTTACACACTCTAACAACTTTTTGTAATATTGCAATTTTACTAGTCATTAATAAATATTTAGAAATGAAACTTGTATTATTAATTTTCATTAAAGCACTAAAAATAATTCCTAAAATTTCAAAACATCATTTAATGTCTTATGGTCATTTTGAAAGCAATTATAATGAATATAAACAAGAAATAGTTTCAAAATGAACCTAAAAATCATAATCATTTTTTTGTGAAAAATGACAAAACATTTCTCATTTTCATTCATACATTTTAACTTTAATTAGAGTCAAGTAAAATAGATAACAAAATTCTTCTCATTTTCATCCATACATTTTAGCTTTAATTAGAGCCAAGTAAAGTAGATGAACACTATAAGGTAGCATTTAGATGTATCAAATGAATTAAGTTGGTCTAACATTCATTGGTTCAGTTCACCTTAAAAAAAGTATAATAGTTTAATTCGTATCATCTAATTTTTATATAAATTCGGTTCACTACAGCTCAATTCAATTTACTTTTAAATGAATTAAACTAAGTAATTTATGAACTTATCCATTTATCCTTTTAAAAAATAAAATAAAAATATATATTATAAGTTTTTTTAAAAATAAAAATATTAGAATAAATATTATATTTTAATTACATTTCTTGTAAAAAAACAAAAAACAATATGTTTTAATTGTGATTTTTCGTAATGATATTATTATAATTATGATAATTATATCATTAACAAAGATATTTTTGTTAATGTGACTCACAAGTTGCTCATGAGTTATGTTAGTTAGTTTATTTGAACTCATAAGTTAGGTTTTTGCCACTCATCTCATTGTATCAATCTTAAATGAGTTGCACATAACTGCTTATTTGACATTATTAGTATCACGCAAGCTTAAGTGAATCTATTTTGCTCAATTTTTCCTACTTGACTATTGACTTTATAAAGCAATAACAAAAGACATTTCAATTTATGTCTATAGAGAAATTATTCATTGTAATTAGAGTAAGTGATGATATGATACTTTAGGCAAAAAAAGAAAGGAAAATATTGATTTTTTTTTTTTTTTTTTTTGAAAAACACAAATACTCAATATTTGATAAAGAGAACAAACAATATGATTAATTGAAAATATACTCCATAAAACTAAATAACACATTAATTTTCATGTTATATGTATTATATTAAATAGAAGGTTCACATATCTATTAAATTATGTTGATGTAACAAAAGAGAAAGAAGAACTTCGTGGAAACTTGTAATTTATAAAAACAGAAAAAAAGAAGAGACAACCGAGTCTTTTAGAATATTTGATCACATAAGAGATTAATAGAATGTAAACCACAAGAAAATATGCCTAGTATAATAAGACAAACTAGTCATAGAAAAAAAATCAAGTCTAATTTTAAGAACCATATGGTAGTAAGAGAAAATTTGTTTTATTCATAAGTCATCGCCAAGTCTTTTAGAAGAGACAAGGTTGGGAATTTACGTCCCTTCTTTTTAGAAATATCATATGAACAACTTCGTGGAAGCTTGTATTTTACAAGGGAAAAGGCATAATCCACACTTTGGGATCATATCTTTGAACTTTCTTTCTTGCATTTATATCAGAAGAGTAGCTTCATCCAAGTTAAAAATTTGAAAAACTGAATAACCAAGACTTCTAAAGTTAAACTCTAATTTTCGTGTTTCTTGCATTTTCAGTTGACTCATTATATCAACTTTCAACAGTTGCACAAACCCTTAAGCTCTAGCCGATCGGGTTGAAGTAATTGTTACATAATAGGCAGGAGTTCTCACAAAGTCTTTTTATATATTATATTATATTTAATAAGTTTTTTTAACAAAAATTTAAATATTTTATTTAATAAATTAAATATATTTTATGTACAAAATTGAAATAATGCGTTTTAATCCTTTACATTGTTAAAATAAATTAAAAGTTTAACTTAGATAATGAAATAATGTGAAATTTTATTATGGATTCCTTCATATATTAAGAAAAATATGTGATTGTCTTAATATTAATACATAGTGGTTTCAAATTAGCATCTTAACTTATTGAGTAGATGAGTTCAAAATATTTAGCTTATTTAACTTATGAGTTAGTTTACCTAGTTTATCATGGCTTGCAAGTTCATAAAAAAGAATTAACAAATATATTTTTACTTTCTCTTGGTCTAAAAAATATAATATTTATTATACTAACATTTTTGTTTTTAAATAAAATTGTAAATATTTTTATTTTTATTTTTAACTTAATGATTTAAAAGTGGGCTAAGATAAACTTAACTTATAACATTTAGATGAGTTGTAGCTTAACAACTGGGTTAAGCTATGCTTAACTTAACTGATTTAAAAGTGGGCTAAGATAAGCTTAGCTCATAACATTTAGATGAGTTGTAGCTTAGCAACCGAGCTAAGCTAAGTTACAACTCATAAAGTGAATTGAACCTAAACAAGCTAGATTAACTCGTACTACTATAATCTCAAGTTTTTGGACAATTGTAAAATGTACATGGATCTTTAGAAAATCATGCAAATTTTTGCTTGAGTTCTACAATAAAACCTATGTAAATTCTTGTGAGCTTTAAAACGTCACGTATAATTTCAATACAATTTGAGCAATCATCAACAATCAAATTATCGTATAAATTACTTGAAAGGTATTATGATTAAAAATTTAAAAGACATAACGAAATTCAAAAGCAAATTTCTAAGAATGTGTACAAAGTGCATATATAGCTTCACGGTGTAAACTAATCACATATCTTCATTATATTCGTTTTATTATATAACTTATATTATTAATTTTTCATTAAATCACTAATAATAGTTAGCATAATTTTCAAAGCACCATTAAATGTGTCATGGTCCATTTAAAAGAAATTACAATGAATATAAACAAGAAATAATTCCAAACTGAACCTAAGAATCCTAAAAAGTTTTGTGAAAAAAGGCAAAATTCTTCTCATCCTTGTGTATATATTTTAATTTTAATTAATTAGTGTCAATGAAGGTAGATGAACATTACAAGGTAATGCTTAGAGGTGTCAAATAAGTTAAGTTGATTCAAATTTCATAGGTTCAACTCAAGTTATTAGGTGAGCCATGGTTTAACTCGTCTCATCTAAATTTTATTTAAGTCAAACTCAACTCGGCTCAACTTACTTTTTAAAAAATAAAACAAAAAAATTAAAAATATATTTATAATATTGTTTGAAAACAAAAATGTTAGAATAAATATAATTTTTTGATTATATTTTTGTAGAAAAAAAAAGAAATAGTATCTTTCAATTATGATTTTTCATAATAATATTATTGTAATTATGAAAATGATATCATTAAATAATACATTTTGTTAGATGAATTCTCAAGGTGCTTATGCATTAGGTAAACTAGTTTATTTGAGCTCATAAGCTAGGTGAATTGGATTTTTTCAACTCAACTTAATGTATCAATCTTGTAAATCCTATAGTCTTTTGTGTCTTTGTTGGCTTCCTTTGTCTAAAACACAAAGTTTATTTATTTGTATTTTTATCTTTCTCTATTTAAGTTTGGTATTGTTGATTAGTAATGCATATATGCACTTAGTTAGGTACATTGTGATTGAAAGCATGTTATCCACACATCACATATTTGGTTTCTTAGTATGCATGTTAGGTTGAGTGGTCGTTTTTACTTTGCTTCAAGTGCAAATATTTATGAAAATTACTTGGTGATTTTTGGATAAAAAATATTAGATTTTTGTGCACCTCGACAAGGTCTTCGCATAACCCATTGTTAGACCTGTGACTAAACCCCAACAAGGTGGCACGTATTTTGGTTGTTGGCTATAAACACCTCATCTTTAATTTTTTTTGATAAATAGAAAAATCATAGAAAAGTTCTACCAAATGTTTTCCATAAATTCTAATTCTATATTCACTAATGATCTTGAGCGTATTTTAGGGATTGTGATACATTTTCAATAAGAGTGAAATAGAATTTGTAGACTCATAGTGGTTAAGACTATTCTACTGGGTGGTTTAGACAATATTGTTTTTTTGGGATTGTCAAGTGTTCCCAAAATAGTGATTGCAAATGTTCGTGGTTTAGTGAATTTCCCAAGAGTGATTGTTCTTTATTGTTCATATTACTGATCTTTAGTCATTGATCGCACTACATTGAGTGGTGCTAACTTTGCAGGAAAGATGAGTGCGTGTGTTGAACTAAGTCATTGTAAAGGTAGTAAGCGAGGGCAACAATAGATAGTTAGGATAGAGGTCTTGATTGATAGTAGAAATTAAAATTAATATAAACCAGAAATAATTTCAAGCTGAACCTAAAAGTCCTAATAAGTTTTGTGGAAAAAAATGGGAAAATGCTTCTCATTCTTATCTATGCATTTTAGCTTTAATTAGTGTCAAGTAAGGTAGATGAGCAGTGTAAGGTATCATTTAAATGTGTCAAATGAGTTTAGTTGGACCAACATGCATAGGTTCAACTCACTTTAGGTGAACTATAGCTAAACTCGTCTCATCTAAATTTTACATAAGTAGAGTTCAACTCAACTTTACTCAACTCACTTTTAAATGAGTTAAAATAACTTAGTAGCAAATATATTTACCCTTTTAAATAATAAAACAAAAAATAAAAATATATTTATAATTTTGTTTCAAAATAACAATGTTAGAATAAATATTATCTTTTAATTACATTTTTGTAAAAAAATAGTAAATTTTAATTGCAATTTTTCATACTGATATTATTATAATAGTAAAAATTATATCATTGAAAGAGACATTTTACTAAATGAACTCACCTTGAGTTAGGTGAGCTAGCTTATTTGAGCTCAAGAGCTAGGTGAATTGGGTCTTTTAAACTCAACTCATTGTATCGACATTAAATAAGTTGCGTAAACTTGCTTATTTGACACCATTAATATCACGCAAGCTTCTTTGAATCAATTTTGCTCAATTATTTTAGTTGACTATTGACTTTATAAGCAAGAGCAAAAGAAATTTCAATTTATCTCTATAGAGAAATTATTTATTGAAATTAGAATAAGTGATGATATGGTAGTAATTGTTATAAAATATACTATAAAATAACGAATAATACATCTATTTCTAAATTATATGCATAACTATTAATTAGAAGGTAAACATATCTATCAAATTATGTTGATGTTACAAAAGAGAAAGAATAATTTGGTGAAAGCTCTTAATTTATAAAGAAAAAAAAGAACCAAATCTTTTAGGATATTTGATGCATATCAATGATAAATATAATGGAAACGGTAAGAAAAGTATGACAACTATACCAAGACAAACTAGTCATAGAGAACGATGAAGACTCATAAAACTAACTATTTGTAGATGAAGATTCAGAAAACTAACACTCTGGAAAAAAAATTGTCTTTAATTTTCAGCAACATTGCTTAAAGGTGCAACCATTTCTAGATGTCTATTTACAAGAGAAAGCAAGGTTTGGTCTCTTTTTTGTATAAATATCATAAGAGATGCCCAATAAAAGTTTATCATTTGTAATGCCAAATGACTGAGAGTTCTAATGTAAACTTCACTACATTTAGGTCATGTTTAGTTTTAACAATGAACATATAATGAGAATAAAAATAATAATATAAATTTAATTTAATAAAAATAATAATACTATTACAATGTTAATTTATTTGAATAATGAAATTAAAATAAATGATATAATTGTTAGAATTTATTGTAAACTTAATCTTGTCAAAAATTTAAGCTATTAAAAAGATAATGATGAGTGCTCAAAAAGCACTAAAATAACCATGATTTTATGTACATTAATTGATTAAAAATATATATATTTATATGTTTTATCATATATTTATATAAATTTGTCTTTTTCGGAATCACGGGTATTTTTATTGTTTTTCAGGTATTTTGGTTTAAAAACGCAACTTAAAAACTCAAATAGGAATACTTGAAGCAATACATCACAAATATATTAATAAATAAATGGGGAAAGGTCAACAAATATGGAAAAATTGGACAAAATGAGTGAAAAATATCAAAAATGTCAAAAAGGAGAAAATCGTGCCCAACTGCCCAACCGCGCGCCCAACCAGCGCCCAGCCGCGCGCACAGCACGCCAGCCATCAGCGCCAAGCTACGCGCACCCTTCTCCCAATCCGCCCGCGCCACAGCGCGCGACTACTGTTCATCCGCGCGCGCCCCTGCACGCATTGCCTACTTCCGCGCAGGCCCATGCGCGCCCAGCTGCCTTCGCGCGCGCCAACGGCCGTTTCGCCCCATTTTTCACGTGCAGCCGCCCATGACGTCATGCTGACGTCATCAATGACCTCAGCATTTCCATTACGCGTTTTTACATTTTTTTTTACATTGTTTTACTCATTTTTTCTCTCCATCCTCACCTATAAATACCCTCATTCCCTTCACTTCAAAACACACCTTCAACACCTCCAAACAAATTCTTTTCTCTCTTTCTTTCTCTCTTTTCTTAGTTTTTAGTTTTTTTTTCTAGTTTTTCTTAGTTTTTAGTTTTTCTTAATTAGTTTTTTCTTAGTTTTAGAGTTCTTCCGTTTTTGGGAAAAACTAGTTATGTTTTTGTAATTTTTTAGCTTTTTGATTTAATAAATGGGAGTGCAAATTCCGTTTGGAGGTTTTCCAGCAACGGGAATAGCGTCGAAGTTCTATAAGGATTTTATTTTCTTTACAGTTATTTTTTATGCTTTATTCTTACATGTTATATTTAATTTGTCTGTGATTAAATTTAACTGTGCTGCCTGTTTATAATCATGATTTAATAATAATGTTGTTATGCTTGTGAAATATTAAATAGGTAAAAATCTCTAAAATGATTTGATTTTATTTTTATTCGAGTTTATATTAACAATGTTAGAGAGAAATATATTATTTTTCATTACAAACTTAAATTTGAAAATTAGATTTTAAGGTTTAGTTATTCGGTCTGATTTAGAGTAGTGCTATTTTATTTGTTGGTACAATCGCCCGGTAGTTAGAGTAAAGCTCTATTGCAAAAGTGTTTATAAGAATTATTATCTGAAAATGTATTGACGACATGTTTTCAATAGTGGTTTTAAAACTTGAAAGTTAGTACTCGGATAACTAAATTCTTAGGTTTAATTTGGATACCTTGAATAAAGTTTAAACTGTCTAACCCCACCAAAGGTGGCATTTAAATGGTTCATTTTCATTCTCTTAGAAAAAGGAATTAATTTAATTATGAAAATTAGTTATCAACCCCACCCATAGGTGTTAATTGATTTGTTTAGTTAACAAAGAATTTCTAACCCCACCAAAAGTGCTATTCATATAAAAAGGGAGAATCAATAAATATCAATTCATATCTTTAATAAACTAAATAATATGAGCAAGCATAATTAACTTAGTTATTATATCCATAAATACTCCACTATTACAAAAGATAAAATTTGCATGAATGTTTATTGAATCTATGTTTAATTTTATGTAATTAGATTAAAAACACAAAACCCCAAAATATCGTGACATGATGTTTAGGATTTAATTTCGTTTTTAAAAGTTTGAATAATAAATTAAAAACCACACACATTCCTTCCTTAGATCGACCTTGAGAGTATACTTATCATTTTCTTCGAAATGATTCGTGCACTTGCGAGAGTTTTATAAATATTAAAACCAAAGTATGGGCAAGAATCGGCGATGCCGGTTTTCGCTCATCAAGTTTTTGGCGCCGTTGCCGAAGATGGCATCAATCTCATCAAGTTTTTGGCGCCGTTGTCGGAGATTGCATCAATCTCATCAAGTTTTTGGCGCCGTTACCGGGGAGGGAGTAGCGGTTTTTAAATTATTTATCAAAATTTTAAAAACATTTTTGTGGTGTAAATAATTGTGATTTTTTTTTGTTTTAATAAAAAAATAATAATCAAATTTCAAATTTCATAAGAAATAAAAAAAAAATTTAGTAAAATAATTTAAAATTTTGAAATTTGAAGTAAAAATTTTACCGTTCATGAATAATAATAAAAAAATTTAAAAACTTAAAAACATAAAAAAATTTAAGATAAAAAATAAATAGTATAGTGTAAATAGTCAAATAAAATTACCATTCATTAATAATAAAAAAAAATTAAAAAAAAATTGAAGTTAATAAGAAATAATATAGGGTGAATAGTAAAATAAAATTACCGTTCATTAATAGTAAAAAAAAATTGAAAAAATAAAATAAAATAAAAAAACTTAATTTTTAATTTTCATTTAATTTTAAGTTTTTATTTAAAATCTTAACTTTATTTTTTTTATTTTTTTAAAAATAATAAAAAAAATCAATAAAAAAAATCAATTTTTATTTTTATTTTATTTTCCTTTACCTTTTTCAATTTTATTTTATTTTTATTTTTAGTTTATTTTATTTTATTTATTTTATTTATTTTATTTTATTTTATTTTACTTTATTTTATTTTATTTTATTTTATTTTACTTTACTTTATTTTATTTTATTTTATTTTATTTTATTTCAATTTTAATTTAATTTATTTTATTTTATTTTATTATTTTCTTTTCTTTTCTTTAACTATTTTTTTTCTCTCTTAATTTTTATTTAACTTAATTAACTTAGATTTTTCATTAACTTAATTAACTTAGATTTTTAGTTTACTTAACTTAATTAACTTAACTTTTTAATTAACTTAGATATTTTTTTAACTTAACTAACTTAGATTTTTAACTTAGCTTTTTAATTAACTTAACTTAATTAACTTGAACTTTTTAATTAACTTTGATTAACTTACCTTTTTAATTAATTTAGATTTTTTTTAACTTAACCAACTTAGCTTTTTAATTAACTTAACTTAATTAACTTAGATTTTCTTTTACTAAATTAACTTAAATTTTTACTTAATATAACTTAATTAACTTAACTTTAATAACATGAAAAGTAAAGATCTAAGGGAGTTCTGTCTAGGAGACTAGTTCCTGGATGCCTTTGTGCCACTAGTCTTTCCTGGGAACGTTGTTCTGTCTAGGAGGATGGTTTTTAAGGAGTCTTTGCCCCACCATTCTTTCCTGGGAACACTCTTGGTTAATACTAATTATGTTATTTTAACTTTAAAAAAAAATCTGAAACTATCTCCAAAATTTTAAAGTTTTAATTACAATCTCAAGAGTTAGTTTCTTTGTTTGATCTAGGTACAATTGTGTTTTGATGCCTTAATTATTTGATTTGCACCTAGATGTGGGTTATCTAAAACCCTCAAGCATGCTCCTAGTTTTTGGTACAGAAAAATTTGAAAATCAATAGGGCATGTTTGAAACGATATAGGTAGACAACCTTGTCTTACTTGTAGGTTTGATTGACTTAATGATGAGGGGACATTGAGTTTACTTAAAATGCAATCCCCAAGTTACGTCTTTCTAAGACGTTAAACTAAGCGCTGGATGGGAGACAACCCATCATTTTAGGTAATTTTCTGTTATTTATTTTATTTACTTAATTTGATTGTTCACTTTAGTTTAATAATTTTTAAATTGTTAAAACTAAAAATATTTGTTGAGATGTTAGAAGTTTACAGCGATCTGTATGTATACACTTTAATAATGAATATGATGGATGCACCTGCATTTCTCCATTACTACTTACACATTCTCAGGAAATAGGTAATCTTTCTTCTCTTTTCTCTTTATCTTTAATTTACATTTGTTACATTGAGGACAATGTAAGTTTTAGGTTGGGGGTGGTGAAAAGTTACCATGCTTAATTAGAAAAAAAAAAGATTTAACAATTTAAAAAAAAAATTAAATATTTTCTCACAAAACTTTATCATTTCTTTAAATCAAATTTAAGTAAATAGTTAAGTCTTTTGCACTGTTAGATTAATTTTTGAAAACATATCATGAAATATTTTGTAATTATTTTTGATAATTAGTTAGTTTTTGTCATAACTAGTATTTCTTGATAAAATGTGGAAATTATATTAAACCCAAAATCGGTGTTTATGAATTTTTTTTAGTGGAGACTACCCTTGTGAGATATAATTTGAGCCTAATTTCTTTTATTCAGAGTGAAATATATATTTTTTCTACTCCAAACACATTTCTTATTTATTCAAACTTTTGGATGATCTCTATAGGTATTAGCATTGAATGTATGAATTTTTTCTCATCTTAATAGAGTATCATATATTTTTTATTATTATTTTTGCTTAGATTAAATGATTTGAGTAGAAATTGATAGTATATGCTTATATCTCATTTATGCATGACTGCTACAAAAACAAAAAGAAATATCTGGGGTTACCTAGACCAAGATCAAACAGAAAAGCCACAAAATTAACCACTCACCAAAATCCTAAAAAAAAAATGTACAATCTGTACATGGGTTGACTCTCTAAAAAATACATATATTGAAAAATATCTATAGAAAAAAAAATAGAGAGATAAAAAATATATATAGTATCATCTACATATTATGACCCACGTTGCCTACAAAGTTGTGAGTAGAGGCTAATTACAAAAAGATATAGGAAGTAATTCCCTAAAAAGTCATTGCAATTTCTTCATTTGTAAAAAGCATATATCTTGAAATTCTTTCTTAATGAGTTTGATTTATGCATGAAAATAATTTTTATATATGATATCTTTATAATTTATACATTCGATTCCTTTCATGAGATCAATGTTAAAATAACACTTTGAGCCTTTATTCTTTATACATATGCAAACATATTAGTTCATTTCTATACATCAACTCTTTCGCATATAAATTAGTATGAGTGTTTGAACCCATAGGATTCAGTGTTTTAAGAGTATTGACTTGTGAGGAATAGAGTCGAAGCGAATTCTGATTCATGACACTCAAATTGGGTAAAATTAAATTGATACATTTTTGATAGGAAATATGAAAATGATTTTTCGACTAATTATTATAATAAAATCATGATTGTTTAAAGAGATTAAAATAACTTATGCTTGTGATTTTAATTATGATCTTAAAAGAGATTAAAAAAGTATGAGACATTTTTGTGATATGTTGTTTTCTTTTATTCTTAAATTAATTTTTAATTTTGTTTTAAATTTTAGTTTTTGATTTGATTGTTTTTATTGTTTCTTTTGATTTTTACATTTAGTTCAATGTTTGTGGGTATCATTACTGAAAACCCTCACGAGACTCAAACTCGTCCACTAGGGCAACCTAGGGGTTTAAAGGCTTGTTGCATAGGCTAAATGCAACCGTTTCAATCCACGAAAGTGATTTAGGATAGTTTAATTTTTAGTTTTTATCACTTCTCTTGCTAAGGGACTAGCAAGAAGCTGGTTGGGAGTTGTGATGAGTGCTCAAAAAGCACTAAAATAACCATGATTTTATGCACATTAATTGATTAAAAATATATATATTTATATGTTTTATCATATATTTATATAAATTTGTCTTTTTCGGAATCACGGGTATTTTTATTGTTTTTCAGGTATTTTGGCTTAAAAACGCAACTTAAAGACTCAAAGAGGAATACTTGAAGCAAAACATCACAAATATATTAATAAATAAATGGGGAAAGGTAAACAAATATGGAAAAATTAGACAAAATGGGTCAAAAAGGTCAACAATATCAAAAAGGAGAAAATCGCGCCTAGCTGCCCAGCCGCGCGCGCAGCATGCCAGCCATCTGTGCCAAGCTGCGCGCGCCCCTCCGCGCAGCGCCTGCTTCCGCGCAGCCCCATGCGCGCCCAGTTTAAATTCCAAAACTATACATCTATGAATTAGAGTAGTTAACTAGTTTATTATATATATATATATATATATTTAATGATATTTTAAGATATTACTAGATTATTCTAGGAGTAAATAGATTTTGATTCATTCTTTATTATTATTCGAAGCCATAACTTGTTACTTTGTGACATTAAAGTAGTGCCTTCGTTAAAGGTTAATAAGAAATTACGAAATCTAATCATCTCTTCTTTAGAACATAATGCGATAAATGAATTATTTAATAACTATAACTAGGTTGTTCTGATTTAGGATTAATTTACAATGGTATTATAATTCAATTAAAAAGTAAAAACAAAATTGGGTTTGATGTTGTGTCTTAGTGCATAGATTTTTTGATTTAAAGTTAAGAATTTAAGGATAGTTTTAATATTAGTTATAATTAGTGAGAATTGTTCTATAATTACATATTTATCTTAATCTATGTGCTAATGTATTTTATTTATTATTTTATATTTTATTTTTTATTTTTATTTAAAAATAATTTTCAAAACCTCTTTTATTAATTTATTAACAAGCTAATAATTAGTGATATTTATTGTAGAAATCCTCATGAGTTTGACAACATTTATTCTTAAATTATTTTTCAGCTCTACTTATATAACTTGATCAAGTGTACTTATATATATATATATATATATATATATCCAAGTGTATCAAGTTTTTGGGATTGTTTTTAAAATTTTACCATTAGATATTAGTTTATTAAAAAAAATTCAAAAATTGCTTTTCGTTTAATTCATTTATTTTATTATTATTAGTTTTTTTCAAAAAATTAAAATTAAAATTAATTTTAATTTTTATTTTTCTATATTAATTTACTAACTTCTTTTCTTTTCTTTCCTTTTTATTTTTATTTATTTTTGTTTCATAGTTTATTTAGTATTACTTTTTGTTTGTGTTGTTTAGTCGTAATGTGAACATTAATATGTGGCGATGATGCATTACCATTAAATTAGTTTTGTTATTTATTTTCGCTTATTTTTGTGATTCATCTTCATGTTCTTTCATAACATTATACCTTAAAATAACACTATAATCTTGATAAAGACCTATTAGTCTAAAGTATGTAACCATTCTATATTAGTGAATAGTGAATTAAAATGTAAGCCCTTGGGCAATGTTTATACATATCATATTTGCATAATTTAGAGACCAAGAATTTTTTTCTATGAATTTATTGCATAAGATTATCCGGTATGAAAATTATATATTTGTAGTTAGATAGATGTCGAAAAGTTAACCAAAAAAATGAAATTAATGTACGATAAAGAGTGAGATTTAGATAATATATATTAAATATTATGGGCAATGTTTGAGACAAATGTATAATTGATTTTATTTTTAGTGTCTTTATTTAGTTTTTTATTTTTATTTCTTTCAATTAATTTAATTTAGTTTAGTTGTGAATTTTTTGGATACTATCATTGAAAATCCTCACGAGACTATAACTCATCTACTATGACATCTAGAGGTTTAAAGGCTTGTTTCATATGATAAATATAATCATGTCCATCTATAAAAAATGATTTAATTTAGTATTTAATTATTTATTTTCTTTTAAGAACATTTTTTGAGCGCTTATTTTACTATAAACTAGCGAGAAGCTTATTGGGGGTTGTAACAGTGTCTAAAAAGCACGCATATATTATGATTTATCAAAATTAAAAGAATTAATTAGGTTTTCATATTGCATTTCAATCTAAGTGTTTTATAAATTGTGTTTATGGAATCACGTGATATATTTTGATGTATTTTAGATATTTTTAGAATTAAAAGATTTAAATGAAAAAGATCATTCAAATTTCACAACTTGAGGTATAATTGTCATATAATGGAAAAGCTCAATGCAAACATTTATAAAAGATATATCAAGGAGGGGTTAAAACATTAATGTGTTAAAATTAAGGGCATGTTGTGGCATGAGTACATGAGCGTTGCGGCACAACACCCATTGTATGGCTTTCAACGGAATTGAAATTAAGTTAGTATTGCGGCATGTGTCAATGTTTCCCATGGTTAGAAAACTCCTATTTGCACTCCAATGTCAAAATATTTTTTATTTTTTATTTTTTTATTTTATTTTTTATTTCTTATGAAATTTGAAATTTGATTATTATTTTTTTATTAAAACAAAAAAATCACAATTATTTACACCACAAAAATGTTTTTAAAATTTTGATAAATAATTTAAAAACCGATATTCCTTCCCCGGCAACGGCGCCAAAAACTTGATGAGCGAAAACTGATATCGTCGATTCTTGCCAATACTTTGGTTTTAATATTTATAAAACTCTCGCAAGTGCACGAATCATTTCGTAGAAAATGATAAGTATACTCCCAAGGTCAATCTAAGGAAGGAATGTATGTGGTTTTTAATTTATTATTCAAACTTTTAAAAACGAAATTAAATCCTAAACATCTTGTCACGATATTTTGGGGTTTTGTGTTTTTAATCTACTTACATAAAAATAAACATAGATTCAATAAACATTTATGCAAATTTTATCATTTATAATGGCGGAGTATTTATGGATATAATAACTAAGTTAATTATGCTTGCTCATATTATCTAGGTTATTAAAGATATGAATTGATATTTATTGATTCTCCCTTTTTTGTATGAATACCACCTTTGGTGGGGTTAGATATTCTTTGTTAACTAAACAAATCAATTAACACCTATGGGTGGGGTTGATAACTAATTTGGTTAATTAAATTAATTCCTTTTTCTAAGAGATTGAAAATGAACCATTTAAATGCCACCTTTGGTGGGGTTAGACAGTTTAAACTTTATTCAAGGTGTCCAAATTAAACCTAAGAATTTAGTTATCCGAGTACTAACTTTAAAGTTTTAAAACCACTACCGAAAACATGTTGTCAATACATTTTCAGATAATAATTCTTATCAAAACTTTTGAAATAGAGCTTCACTCTAACTACCGGACGATTGTACCATCAAATAAAAGAGCACTACTCTAAATCAGACCGGATAACTAAACCTTAAAATCTAATTTTCAGGTTTAAGTTTGTAATGAAAAATAATATATTTCTCTCTAACATTCTTAATATAAAATCATGAATAAAAATAAAATCAATTCATTTTAGAGATTTTCACCTATTTAATATTTCGCAAGCATAACAACGTTATTATTACATCATGTTTATTAACAACCAGCACAGTTAAATTTAATCACAGAAAAATTAAATATAACATGTAAAAATAAAGCATAAAAATAACTGTAAAGAAAAAATAAAATCCTTACAGAACTTCGACGCTATTCCCGTTGCTGGAAAACCTCCAAGCGGAATTTGCAATTCCATTTATTGAATCAAAAAGCTAAAAAAATTACATAAACATAACTAGTTCTTCCCAAAAAGGGAAGAACTCTAAAACTAAGAGAAATTAACTAAAAACTAAGAAAAACTAAAAATCTAAGAAAAGAAAGAAAGAAAGAAAAGAGAAGTGTGTTTTGAAGGTGTTGAAGGTGTTTGATAAGAGCTAAATTATTGCATTTTTGTTATGATTTAAATGTTGATATTTGTGTGAAAATTGTGTTTATTTGATTATTTAATCCACAAATGTCATTTCACGGGTATTTCGTGTTTAAAGTGCAATTTCAGGTAAAATCATGATTTTGGAGAAGTTAGGGACAAAGTACAATGATCGGGATTGAATGAAAATAAAAAGAGAACAAAATTTCAAAATTTGGAATTTCGCCGCCGGCGAAAACCTTACGGAAAAAATGTTGAAAATCATGCAGGGAGCACGGATTTTGGCCAAGTGAATCTCGCCGCCGGCCAAAGTATTCTCACCGTCGGCCATATTCATCTCGCCGCCGGCTAAAATCCGGGCTAAAATCTTCCCGAGAGCACAAATTTTGATAAACTCATCTAGCCGCCGGCCAAATAATTCTCACCGCCGGCCAAAGCATCTCGCCGCACGGCCACATTATGTTGGCCGTCGGCCAAAGTATCTAGCCGCCGGCCACATTATTTTGGCTGCCGACCAAAATCCAAAAAACCAAAATTTAATTTTCCAGAAATCTCGCCGCGGCGAGAACAATGTCGCCGCCGACGAGTTTCGTCCGAAAACACATTTTTTATGTTGTTTTGTTCCAAAATTGCCCCCCAAACCCTAGATCTATATATACATTATGATGGAAAAAGAGGGGGACGACAAAGAGAGCAGATCTAAGTTATTTTTGGAGGAGAAAAGGAAATTTTGGAGAGAAAGGTTGGAGAAGCTTGAAGGATCATCACCATTGTTGCTACCAAGTCTTCATCTTCAAGAGTTCTTCATCTCTTCCCCTTAGCATTTATTTTATGCATTTTATTCAGATTGTTTGTTCATGGATTCAATTGAGAATATGGTTGTTCTTATTTCCGTTATGAACTAATTCGTTTTTGCTAAGGCTATGATGTAGTTAAATCAAGGAAATCTGATTTCTTTTGTTATTGTTATATGAATTCATTGTTTTCAAGTTGAGTATTTATTTCCATGCTTAATGCTTTTAAATTTCTGATCAAGATTTAGATGATTTGTTGCATTATATTGAGACCGAGAGGAGATGTGTAATGAATGCTTCTTGTGATAAATACTGTATGTTGAATGCGAGTTTGACACCTAATGCATGATGTATGTGGTTATTCTAGAAATTCCATAAATCGTAATGTGCTTATTTGTGATTAAATCTTCATAGAAATATAGTTGGTTTTCATAGATAAGTAATTCTAATATAACTTGAGAGAGAGTATTAGATAAGTTTGGGTTTTTCAACCATCACTTTTAGCTTTGATTCTCATATAACATGACTTGAAATCGGATTGAATTGATTTAGCGAAATCAAATGCCTTAGCGTTTTTAATCATTTGTGAACAACATTAAATTTTGTTATTTGCGGTTAGTTTTATGTTAATTTTCTTTTTAAAACAATTTCAACAATTCGGTTTTCAAATAAAATTAGGGTTAGTCAATTTCGGTACTTAGTAACGCCATTCCTTGTGGGTTTGATATCCGTACTTTTTGTACACTTTATTACTTGAACGATTCGTACACTTGCGAAAATAAGCATTAAGTTTTTGGCGCCGTTGCCGGGGAATGGTTTGATTTTATTAATATCGATACTACCTAATCTTAGTTTTAATTTGAAGTTAATTTGCTTTATATTTCTTTCATTTTTAATTTTGTTTATTTTGCTGTTTTATTTTATTTATCATAAAAAAAATTAACTTTGTGTTGTTTTTGTGTTAGTTGATTTTCTGGTTGTAGGATTTGTGTATGAGACGTACAAGAAGCCTTAACCTTCTTCCATTTGATCCGGAGATTGATAGAACATATAGGCATCTAAACCGAGAGAGAAAACGTTCAACTTCAGCTCCTAATAGACAATCAGCCATGGATCTACCATTTGTTGAGGAAGGTGGAATTCGTAGAGCTTTGAGGGATTATGCTGCGCCTAATGTTGCTGGGACTACTTCGGGTATAAGGAGGCCAACTATTCAAGCCAATAACTTTGAGATAAAACCATCCTTTATCCAAATGGTTCAAACAAATCAGTTTGGGGGAATGTCAAAGGATGATCCAAATGCACATATTGCTTACTTTCTGGAGGTGTGTGATCTTTACAAGATAAATGGTGTGTCTGAAGATGCTATAAGATTGAGGGTTTTTCCTTTTTCACTTAGGGATAAAGCCAAGGAGTGGCTAAACTCATTACCACCGAGATCAATTACAACATGGAATGAGTTGGTTCAGAAATTCTTGTCTAAGTTCTTTCCTCCTACTAAGACGGTAAAATTGAGGAATGAAATCACATCTTTTACACAGTATGACCAAGAATCGTTGTATGAAGCTTGGGAAAGATTCAAAGAAATGTTGAGGAAGTGCCCACATCATGGTATACCGATTTGGTTGCAAGTGTCTACATTTTATAATGGATTGGTTTCAAACTATCGGGCAATGATTGATGCTGCAGTTGGAGGGTCTTTAAATGGAAAAACACCGGAGGATGCTAATGAGTTGTTAGAGATTATGGCAGAAAACAACAATCAGTGGCATTCAGAGCGGGTAATTGCAAAAAGACCAGCAGCAGTGCATGAAATTGATTCAGTGAATGCTTTGTCGGCTCAAGTTGCTGTTCTTTCAAGAAAGATGGATTCTTTGTCTTCCAAATTCGAATCCAAACCAACTGCACAATGTGATTTATGTGGTGGAAATCATGCTAGTATCGAGTGCCAAGTTGGAAATCCATTTGCTTCACCAAATGGTGAGCAAGCAAATTATGTTTCAAATTTCCAAAAACCTCAACATAACCCATACTCGAACACCTACAATCCAGGTTGGAGAAATCATCCAAATTTGTCATGGGGAAATAACCAAGGGGGATTCAAACCGTCATCATCTTCCTACCAACCCCAAGAGAAAAAACAAACAAATTTGGAAGAAATTTTAGGAAAGTTCATTGAGGAGACAAGAGCAAATTTCAGAAATCAAGAGGCAATCAACAGGGACTTCCAAAACCAACTGGGGCAGCTTTCAAAGCAGATTGCAGAAAGGTCTCAAGGATCGCTGCCTAGTGACACAATAAATCCCACAGAGCATGTAAAGGCTATCACATTGAGAAGTGGTAAAGAACTTGAGAATCAGAGGAAATCGGAGAAAAAGATGGAAGAATCTAAAGAAAAGCCATCAAGATCCCAAGATATTCAACCTTCCCCATATGCAAAATATGAGCCTCTTATCCCATATCCTCAACGATTGAATAAGAAAAAGCTTGATAATCAATTCGATAAATTTCTAGATATTTTTAAGAAATTGCATATTAACATTCCTTTTGCAGAGATGTTGGAACAAATGCCTAAGTATGCAAAATTCATGAAGGAAATTTTATCAAAGAATAAGAGGTTGGGAGATAATGAAACTGTCATGCTAAATGAGGAGTGCAGTGCAGTTCTTCAAAGAAAACTGCCACAGAAATTGAAAGACCCAGGGAGTTTTACTATACCTTGTACTATAGGAAGTTGCAATTTTGATAAAGTCCTATGTGATTTAGGAGCAAGCATTAATTTGATGCCACTTTCAGTTTTCAAGAAACTAGGCCTGGGAGAAGTGAAGCCCACTTCAATCTCTTTACAATTAGCGGATCGATCAATAAAATATCCTCTAGGGGTAATTGAGGATGTTTTAATTAAAGTCGGGAAGTTTATTTTCCCTGTAGATTTCGTGGTGCTTGACATGGAGGAAGATAGAGAGATACCGTTGATATTGGATAGACCATTCCTTGCAACTGGAAGAACATTAATTGATGTTCAGCAAGGAAAGCTCATTCTACGGGTGCAAGATGAACAAGTAACTTTTGATGTTTTTGAAGAAACAAAATTTCCAAGTGATGTACATTCTTGTTTTCAAATTAACACTCTTGACGGGTTAATCTCGGAAACTTTTGAGGAGAGAACTTCATTGCTACCACTAGAAGCTTGCCTTTTGAAATCTGCAACAATTGAGGAGGAAGATGAGGGGACGAGACAATGTTCTGAATTACTAGCATCACCTAATGAACATTTATGCAGTGATGAAACATTTAAGGAGTTGGGAACAAATGAAACTCCAACCTCAGTGGTAAAGAATGGAGCCAACAAGATTGAGCTAAAGCCAATAACATCCCATCTAAGAAAAAAAAATCTTACGTTCACCACCGGCGAGGGCAGTTTCACCGCTGGCGGAAAGGAGATCTCTCTTTCCTTTCTTACATTGAGGACAATGTAAGGTTTTGGTTGGGGATGCAGTAAACGGTAAATCGTTTCTTCCATTCATTTTTATTAGTTTTGTTTGTGTTTTTATTTGTGTTTAATTTTGATTTTCCATTTATTTTTCTACATTTTGATTTAATTTCTTTTATTTGTTTATTGTCTTATTTCTATTTCTATTTTTATTTTATTTTATTTGCATTTTACTTATTTTAATTTGCACGTTGATGATAATAATGTGATTGTGATAACAAGTAGCTGTTAGAAGACATTAAATTTTGCTTAGGTTTAAAGAGAATTTCAAATGTTGATTTTACCTAGTTGGCGACTCTTTTGGTATGTGGTATGATTTGGTTGATTAGTCTAAATGCTTAGAGAAGTCTTATGTGCGAATTGTTCATGAATATTTTTGTGATCTCAACAAACTCTAGAACTCATTTGAAAACCTCTTCAGGCGAAATAATTTGGAATTGCACTGTTTAGGATATGATGTAGGCCATTTTTGGATCGATTGTGCCATTTTAAGCCTACCTTGTTATCCTTATATCACTAGTTACCTCTTTGAGCCTATTTAAATATATTGTTAGCCTTACTTTTCTTTCTTTTTGCCTTATATAACCTACCTTCTATTGAGCCGAAAAAATATATATATAATTCCTACCTTATTTGTTAAGAGCACTTAATTTTGAACACAAACTTTTCAAGAGCAATTGGAGTAAGGATGGAATAAAAAAATAAAATAAAATAATAATTCTTTCACATATATTGGAAAAAATTGGTTGGGGGTTGTGTTTAAAAAAAAAAGGCCTTCACACTCTAGTAAATAAAAGAGTGTTAGTGATTGATATACTGAGGTGAAAAAATATTGAGAAAGAAGTTGGTTTATCTTTGGAAAAATGGGTTATGATCGAAAGAAACAATTTGGGTTAAATGGTGTTACTCTTTTACTTAATTGGTTGTGTTTAATCTAATAAGTGCTATTATTTGTATTTTGACACTTCCCGTTCTTTCTTAACCAAATACCTAAGCCTAACATTACAAGCCTCATAAAGTCCTATTGATCCAAAGTGGTGTATTTTTCCTTCATTAATGGAGAGAGGTTTGAAAAGTGAGCCTATGGAGTTTGAGATTTCACCTTTTTGTTTGTGGATGTTATGCATAATATTATCCGGGAATTATGGCTATTGGTTTGTGGTTTGATGGATGTTTAAGAGTCAAAAACAAAAGTGAATTGGCATTTGAGATTTCTTAAAGCTTAGGTGACATTTAATTATTCTATATGTCGGGTGTTATTTACAATTTTTGAGACATTTGTGCAAATTATTTGTTATGTGATTTTATTGTTTTAAGTTAGGATAGTTATAGGTAAGATATTTGTGGGTATCATCACTGGAAGCCCTCACGAGACTACAACTCGTCCTACTAGGGCCGCCTAGGGGTTTAAAGGCTTATTGCATACGCTTAATGCAATGTTGTAAATAGAATAAATTTCCTTTGAATTTTTCTTTTAATGTCTCCTTTTAAATTATTCATAGATCGCTTTTCTTGCTAGAGACTAGCAAGAAGCTGGTTGGGGGTTGTTGATAAGAGCTAAATTATTGCATTTTTGTTATGATTTAAATGTTGATATTTGTGTGAAAATTGTGTTTATTTGATTATTTAATCCACAAATGTCATTTCACGGGTATTTCGTGTTTAAAGTGCAATTTCAGGTAAAATCATGATTTTGGAGAAGTTAGGGACAAAGTACAATGATCGGGATTGAATGAAAATAAAAAGAGAACAAAATTTCAAAATTTGGAATTTCGCCGCCGGCGAAAACCTTACGGAGAAAATGTTGAAAATCATGCAGGGAGCACGGATTTTGGCCAAGTGAATCTCGCCGCCGGCCAAAGTATTCTCGCCGCCGGCCATATTCATATCGTCGACGGCTAAAATCCTGGCTAAAATCTTCCCGAGAGCACAAATTTTGGTAAACTCATCTAGCCGCCGGCCAAATAATTCTCGCCGCCGGCCAAAGCATCTCGCCGCCGGCCACATTATGTTGGCCGCTGGTCAAAGTATCTAGCCGCCGGCCACATTATTTTGGCCACCGGCCAAAATCCAAAAAACCAAAATTTAATTTTCCAGAAATCTTGCCGCGGCGAGAACAATGTCACCGCCGACGAGTTTCATCCGAAAACACATTTTTTATGTTGTTTTGTTCCAAAATTGCCCCCCAAACCCTAGATCTATATATACATTATGATGGAAAAAGAGGGGGACGGCAGAGAGAGCAGATCTAAGTTATTTTTGGAGGAGAAAAGGAAATTTTGGAGAGAAAGGTTGGAGAAGCTTGAAGGATCATCACCATTGTTGCTACCAAGTCTTCATCTTCAAGAGTTCTTCATCTCTTCTCCTTAGCATTTATTTTCTGCATTTTATTCAGATTGTTTGTTCATGGATTCAATTGAGAATATGGTTGTTCTTATTTCCGTTAGGAACTAATTCGTTTTTGCTAAGGCTATGATGTAGTTAAATCAAGGAAATCTGATTTCTTTTGTTATTGTTATATGAATTCATTGTTTTCAAGTTGAGTATTTATTTCCATGCTTAATGCTTTTAAATTTCTGATCAAGATTTAGATGATTTGTTGCATTATATTGAGACCGAGAGGAGATGTGTAATGAATGCTTCTTGTGATAAATACTGTATGTTGAATGCGAGTTTGACACCTAATGCATGATGTATGTGGTTATTCTAGAAATTCCATAAATCGTAATGTGCTTATTTGTGATTAAATCTTCATAGAAATATAGTTGGTTTTCATAGATAAGTAATTCTAATATAACTTGAGAGAGAGTATTAGATAAGTTTGGGTTTTTCAACCATCACTTTTAGCTTTGATTCTCATATAACATGACTTGAAATCGGATTGAATTGATTTAGCGAAATCAAATGCCTTAGCGTTTTTAATCATTTGTGAACAACATTAAATTTTGTTATTTGCGGTTAGTTTTATGTTAATTTGCTTTTTAAAACAATTTCAACAATTCGGTTTTCAAATAAAATTAGGGTTAGTCAATTTTGGTACTTAGTAACGTCATTCCTTGTGGGTTCGATATCCGTACTTTTTGTACACTTTATTACTTGAACGATTCGTACACTTGCGAAATTCTCCTTTTTGACATTTTTGACCTTTTGGACCCATTTTGTCCAATGTTTCCATGTTTGTTGACCTTTCCCCATTTATTTATTAATATATTTGTGATGTATTGCTTCAAGTATTCCTCTTTGAGTCTTTAAGTTGCGTTTTTAAGCCAAAATACCTGAAAAACAATAAAAATATCCGTGATTCCGAAAAAGACAAATTTATATAAATATATGATAAAACATATAAATATATATATTTTTAATCAATTAATGTGCATAAAATCATGGTTATTTTAGTGCTTTTTGAGCACTTATCAAGAAACAATATAGAATTAAAGCAATAATTAAGGAGTATTTCTTATTTTTATTCTTAATATTCTATTATTTTAATTATGATTTTGTGTAGCTAATTTATTTGTGTGATTTTGAGTAATTTTTAAGTTCTTGACTATGATTTTAATTAATAAAATATTATGATAATTTTTAGATTAAATCCTTGATTTTTGATGTGTTTTACTCTATATTTAATTACTATAACTATACATGTATGAATTATATAGTAAGCAATTTGTTTACTGCATGTGTATGTTTAATTCTAGTTTAATTTATTACTGGATTCTCCATAATAATAGATAGATTTATATTTATTCTTACTGCTATGTACTTATTATTATGTAATTGCAAATATTCTCGTTCAAAGTAGTAACTTATTTCTTTGCGATGGTGTGACAAGTAAAATTGATGCCTTCGTTAAAGGTTAAAGATTTATAATTATGCCTTCATTAAAGGTTACTAAAAATTATAATCTTGCAAAATTTAATCATATTCTTTTTAAAACGTAATGCAATGAATGAATTATCTAGCAATTATGACTAAGTTATTTTAATTTAGGATTAATTTACAATGGTATTCTACTTCAATTAAAAAGATAGAAAATGTGGGTTTGAAGTCTTGTACGTCTTTATGCATAGATTTTCCAAGCTAGAGTTAGAAGTTCAAAGATAGTTCTAATATTGATTCATGATTTAATTAGTTAAATAACATGTTAGTAGTGAGAATTGTTTCATACTAACATGTTAATCTTAATCTTAGTTCTATGTGTGCATACGCATATGACAAGATCGAGCTAACAAACTCATATCTAACAAATATTGATTTGTAGATGTAAAATATTTCATAGAACTCTATAAAGTTTATTGGTTCTAACTTGTACCAACAAAGAACCATTAGAGCAAATGGTTAGGAATGACATGTATTGTAATTGTTGTGAAGTATAAATTGAATCAGTATATCACATTTTTATTATTGTAACTGGGTAGAAGTTGTATGGTGCTTTAATGAAATATCTCTAGTTGTTGGTGTTAGTAATGCTAGTTTTCAAGAATGATAGTTATGGGTGATTAGAAAATTGGGATCATTGAGGGAATAAGTTAGTAAAAGTCTTATTGTGTTCTTAATGTGGTACATATGAACCTGATATATATCAAGTTATTTTATTAGTTCATGAGCATAACTTTGAATATTGGGCACTGTCGTAGAGGAGATAAAATCATGAAATTTAAGGAGTATAGTAAGATGAATCCAACATGACTCAATATTGTTGATACCTAACTATTTTAGGTATATGACCTTTACTTGTGATGATTCATGCAAAGCAAATGAGCTATATGGAAATATAGGCGTGGTTGTGGGAGACCATAATGAAGTATTGGTAGAATGTTTATGTTGTTGTTAAAAGCAACTTCAGCTTTAGCAACAGAATACTATGCATATATATATATATATATATATATATTGGCAATTCAACTTGCTATTAATTTGGAGATTAAACACTAATATCCTTGTATCCTTTTTGAACTTATATGAATTAAAAAACTTTTTTTCTTTAACATGTTATAACTTACCCTTTTATGAGAAAAAAAAACAATTTATCTTACCCTTCTACTTTCTAAGATGATTTAAAATAAACACATGTTTAATACGAAATCTCTATGAAGAATGTATGAAAATTTCAAAAAAAAAAAATTTGACTCAACCCAAAAGAATATTGAAAATAATAGGGTGGGGTTGTGTGAAATTAATTTTGAATAAAAAGGATGAAAAATTGATAATATAATTTTGTATCTCTTTAGTTATAAAAAAAATTGATAAGAGAAAAACAAAAACAAATACCAAACGAGGAAAAAAAAAAGAACAAAAGAAAAAGGAAGAAAACATAGTTTATTGATATTTAATGCAATTTGAAATTATACCTATAGTGTACTTAGCTATGGATGTGAAGGTAAATGCTGGTTGAATGATATAGATAATATATGTAGTTATTTTAGAACTTAAAATGGTATTGTTTGATAACTTTGATAATCCTACATTTTCACCTAACGTTCTAATTTTGATAAAAACCTATTGATCTAAAGTACTATGATTATATTATATTAGTGGAAACTAAATTGAAAGATAAGACTATGATGTTTGTGATTACAATGCTTACATATATTATATTTACATAATCTAGGGAACAAGAGTTTTGTTCTATGAATATCATATATAAGATTATTTGGTATGAATATTATATGATTATGGTTAGATGGATTTCTAAGAGTTGACCACAAAAGTGAAATTAATATTTGAATTAATCTATGATAAATAGTGAGACTTAGATAATCTATACATTAAATGTTATGGGTAATCTTTGATGCAAATGTATAATTGATTCGATAGTTAATGTTTTTATTTATTTTTCTATTTTTATTTCTTTGAGTTAGTTTAATTTAATTTAGTTGTAATGCTTGTGGGTATCATCACTGAAAACCTTCATGAGTCTATAACTCGTCCACTAGGGCATCCTAAGGATTTAAAGGCTTGATGCATATACTAAATATAATCGCGTCAATCTACGAAAATAATTTAGGTTAGTTTAGTTTTTAATTATTTATTTCCTTTTTAAAAAACAAATTGAGCACTCATCTTGCTATGAACTAGCTAGAAGTTGGTTGAGGGTAGTGATACGTGCCTAAAAAGTACACAGATATTGTGATTTATCAAAATTAAAAGAATAAATTAGATTTTAATATTGAGTTTTAACCTAAATATTTTAGAAATTGTATTTTTAGAATTACAAGATTTTTTTTATGTATTTAAGGTATTTTAGACTTAAAAGATTCAAATGATAAAAGACAAATCAAATCTCACAATTAAAGGTGCATCAAGGCATGATTAAATATGCACTGTGACACATAGCTCTCGGTTGGAATCTCATAGAATTGAAAACAAAATCGTGCCACCACATGAGTCAACGTGCATCACGGCCCGCAAAGATGGATTTGCATTTAAATGCCTGATTTCAAGAACATGTTTATCCAAAAGGTTCTAGATATATGAGATTAACAATTTAATTGTTTTATACATCTTAACCCCTAATCCTAACTACGTTTTAACTACCTATAATTCTTTTAATATAAATATATAGCTAGGGTTAACAACAAAAAAAGTATAGATTAAATAGATTGTAGACATAAAAATTTACACAAATTATATAAGTCTCCTTATTCTTTTTTCTTTTTTGTTATCTATTATTTTAATTATGATTTTGCTTAGTTAATTTATTTATGTGATTGTTGATAACTTTTAAGTCATAGAATATGATTTTAATTAATAAAATGTTGATGATTTTTAGATTCATTCCTTGATTTTTGATGTGTTGGATTTTATGTTTAAATTTCAAAACTATGCATGTATGAATTAGAGTAGCTAACTAGTTTATTGCATATATATGTTCAAGAACATGTTTATCCAAATTTTTTTAGGTAATTATATTAACATTTTAATTGTTTTATACCTCTGCATCCCTAATCCTAACTACATTTTAATTATATGTAATTCTTTTACTATAAATATATAGTTAAGATTAACAACAAAAGAAACCACATATTAAATAGATTGTAGACATATAAATTTATAGAAAATATACAGGTATATAGAGAAATTAAAGGCTAGAGATAAGATAGAATTCAAATAGTCAATTAAAGAGTTGTAAATCAATCATAGATATTAATAAATAGTTTGTTCTTGTTCCCTTTTTTCCCCTTATTTGTTAACTATTATTTTAATTATAATTCTACCTAGTTAATTTATTTATGTGCTTGTGGGCAACTTCTAAGTCTTTGACTATGATTTTAATTAATAAAATTTTGATGATTTTTAGATTCAATTTTTGATTTTTGATATGTTTGACTCTATGTTTAAATTCCAAAACTATGTATACATGAATTATAGTACCTAACTAGTTTATTGCATATATATATTTAATGATATTTTAAGATATTACTAGATTATCATAGAATTAAATAGATTTCTATTTATTCTTTATTATTATTTGAAACCATAACTTGTTACGTTGTGACATTAAAGTAATGCCTTCCTTAAAGGTTAATAAGAAATGTAATCTTACGAAATCTAGTCTTCTCTTCTTTAGAACGTAATGCGATAAATGAATTATCCAATAACTATAACTAGGTTGTTCTGATTTAGGTTTAATTTACGATGTTATTCTAATTCAATTAAAAAATAAAACAAATGTGGGTTTGATGTTGTGTCTTAGTGCATAGATTTTTTGATTTAAAGTTAAGAACTTAAAGATAGTTCTAATATTAGTTATAATTTGTGAGGATTGTTCTATAATCACATATTTATCTTAATCTATGTGCTCATATATTTTATTTAAAAATAATTTTCAAAGCTTCTTTTATTAATTTATTAACAAGCTAATAATTAGTGATATTTATTGTAGAAATTCTCATGAGTTCGACAACCTTTATTCTTAAATTACTGATCAGTTCTACTTATATATCTTGATCAAGTATACTTATATATATATATATATATATATATATATATCTAAGTGTATCAAATTTTTGGTGTCATTGTCGAGATTGTTTTTAAAATTTTACTACTAAATATTAGTTTATTAAAAAAATTCAAAAAATTCTTTTCTTTTAATTCATTTATTTTATTTAGTTTATTATTATTATTATTTTCAAAAAATTAAAATTAATTTTTATTTTTATTTTTCTATATTACTTTATTAACTTCTTTTCTTTCCCTTTTATTTTTATTTATTTTTGTTTAATAGTTTATTTATTATTACTTTTGTTTGTGTTGTTTGGTCGTAATGTGAACATTTAATATGGGGTGATGATGCATTACCATCAAATTAGTTTTGTTATTTATTCGCTTATTTTTATGATTCATCTTCATGTTCTTTAAAAACCGTATACCTTAAACTAATGCTATAACCTTGATACACACATCATATTTGCATAATTTAGAGATCAAGAATTTTGTTCTATGAATGTCTTGCATAAGATTATCTTGTATGAAAATTATATATTTGTAGTTAGATGGATGTCGAAAAGTTAACCAAAAAAATGAAATTAATGTTTGAATTAATGTACGATAAAGAGTAAGATTTAGATCATACATATATTAAACATTATGGACAATCTTTGAAACAAATGTATAATTGATTTGATTGTTAGTGTCTTTATTTAGTTTTCTATTTTTATTTCTTTCAATTAGTTTAATTTAGTTTAGTTGTGAAATTTTTGGATACCATCACCGAAAACCCTCGTAAGACTATAACTCATCCACTATGACATCTAAAGGTTTAAAGGTTTCTTTCATATGATAAATACAATCATGTCCATCTATAAAAATGATTTAATTTAGTATTTAATTATTTATTTTCTTTTAAGAGCTTTTTTTAAGCGCTTATTTTACTATGAACTAGCCAGAAGTTGATTGGGGGTTCTCACAATGTCTAAAAAGCACGCATATATTGTGATTTATCAAAATTAAAAGAATGAGTTAGATTTTCATATTGAATTTGAATCTAAGTGTTTTATAAATTATGTTTATGGAATCACATGGTATATTTTGATGTATTTTAGATATTTTTAGAATTAAAAAGATTTAAATGAAAAAAGATCAATCAAATTTCACAACTTGAAGTATAATTGTCATATAATAGGAAATATCAATGCAAACATTTATATAAGATATATCAAGGAGGGGTTAAAACATTAAAGTGTTAAAATTAAGGACATGTTGTGGCATAAGTACATGTGCATTGCTGGACAGTACCTACTGTATGGCTTTCAACAGAATTGAAATTACGTTTGTATCGTGGCATGAGTCGACGTGTACCATGGTTAGAAAACTCGTATTTGCACTCCAATGCCTAATTTCAAGCTTAAATTTATCCAAATAGTTTTAGATTCATTAAATTAGCATTTTAATTAGTTTGAACTTCTACAACCTTAATCCTAAATACCTTGTAATTACATGCAAATCTTTTACTTTAAATATGTAGCTAGGGTTAACAACAAAGCTTTCACATATTTTAAATACAGATTTTATAGAAAATATGCTTAGGTCTTCATAGAAAGATAAGAATAGAAGCAATATAGAATTAAAGCAATAATTAAGTAGTATTTCTTATTTTTCTCCTTAATATTCTATTATTTTAATTATGATTTTGTCTAGCTAATTTATTTGTGTGATTTTGAGGAATTTTTATGTTCTTGACTATGATTTTAATTAATAAAATATTATGATAATTTTTAGGTTCAATTATTAATTTTTGATGTGTTTTACTCTATATTTAAATACTATGACTATGCATGTATGAATTAGAGTGAGCAACTAGTTTACTGCATATGTATGTTTAATTCTAGTTTAAGATGTTACTAGATTCTCCATAAGAATAGATAGATTTTTATTTATTTTTACTGCTACGTACTTATTGTTATGTAATCGCTAACATTCTCATTCAAAGTGGTAACTTATTGCTTTGTGATATTGTGACAAGTAAAATTGATGCCTTCGTTAAAGGTTAAAAAGAATTATAATTATACCTTCATTAAAGGATACTAAGAATTATAATCTTGCAAAATTTAGTCATATTCTTTTTAAAATGTAATGCAATGAGTGAATTATCTAGCAATTATGACTAAGTTCATTTAATTTAGGTTTTATTTACAATAGTATTCTACTTCAATTAAAAGGGAAGAAAATGTGGGTTTGAAGTCTTGTCTTTGTGCATAGATTTTTCAAGCTAGAGTTAGAAGTTCAAGAATAGTTCTAATATTGATTCATTATATAATTAGTTAAATAACATGTTAGTAGTAAGGATTGTTTCATAATCACATGTTAATTTTAATCTTAGTTCAATGTGTGCATACGCATCTAACAAGATCGAGCTAACAGATTCATGTCTAACAAATATTGATTTGTAGATGTAAAAAATTTCATAGAACTCTATAAAGTTTGTTGGTTCTAACTTGTAACCAACAAAGAACCATTAAAGCAAATGGTTAGGAATGACATGTATTGTAATTGTTCTGAAGTATAAATTGAATCGGTTGATCACATTTTTATTATTGTAACTGGGTAGAAGTTGAATGGTGCTCTAATAAAATATCTCCAGTTGTTGGTGTTAGTAATGCTAGTTTTCAAGAATGATAGTTGTGGGTGATTAGAAAATTGGGATCATTAAGGGAAGAAGTTAGTAAAAGTATTATTGTGTTCTTAATGTGGTACATATGAACCTGATACATATCAAGTTATTTTATTAGCTCATGGGCACAACTTTGAATATTGGGCACTATCATATAGGAGATGAAATCATGAAATTTAAGGAGTATATTACGATAAACCCAACATGACTCAATATTGTTGATACGTAACTCTTTTAGTATATGACCTTTACTTGTAATGATTCATGCAATGCAAATGAGCTATATGGCGATATAGGCGTGGTAGTAGGAGATCATAATGGAGTGTTGGTAGAATTTTTTATGTTGTTGTTATAAGAAACTTCAGCTTTAGCAGCAGATTACTATGGAGATTTGTTTTTTGGAAATTCAACTTGATATTAATTTGGAGATTAAACACTTTCAACTTTAATTATATTATTCTAAGTCTTTCAAGGAATTTCCTTAGAGATAGCATTGATTCATTAAGGAATTTTAACCAAATTGGGTGGTTTCTCCTCATATTGAAATACAATACTTGTTGGAGAGGGATGTATTACATTACATGTAATGCATTGCTTGTAACTTAATATGGTTTCAATTTAATGAAATTATCATTCCTTTTTGTTAAAAAAAATTTGTAGCCAAAATGTCAATTTTGTTGCATGAAGTAGTCTAAGGATTTTTCATTCCTCTTTCAAGTATTTTAACAAAAAAATAAAATGATGCCAATGTTATTCCATTTATATATTTAATATTCTACAAGGATTGAAAAAGCTAGACAATTTTATGCAAAAGATATAACATTATTATCTCTTTGTACTTGAGATATAACAAGATATACTTTAAAGACCCTATTATCTCTTTTCTTAATTCTATAACATTATTATCTCTTTGTACTTGAGATATAACAATATATACTTTAAAGACCCTATGGAAAAGACAGTGTATAATTATATTTACTCTACCTCAGCGATAGCTTCTAACTCTATGTTCATTCTTCTTACAGGAAGGTTTGGATTTGATTTTGTTGAACCTGTGGAGGCAAAAGGATTAGGAGGCATGATTAAGTCCTCTCTTTCTTCCAACATTTGGACCACCGTTTTCATCGAAGGATGATCAATTGGGTGCCATTGGATGCACCAAAGTCCAACTATTGCTAGCTTTCTTGCAATTTTAGCATCTCCTTCTTCCTCAATATGAATACGAAGATCTTCACCTCCATCTAAAAGACTATAGATCCATTCTGGGTAATAAATATGACTAACATTATCCTCTGTAATATCGGTATTCTTTCTTCCTCCTACCATTTCAAGCAAAAGCATTCCAAAACTATAAACATATGATTTATAAGAAACATGCCCAAAATTTCTAGAGAAAACTTCAGGTGCTATGTAACCCATTGTCCCTCTTGCCATGGTCATTGATACTATACTTTGATCCTTGGAACACAACTTTGACAAACCAAAATCAGAAATCTTTGGAACGAAGCTTTGGTCTAGCAATACATTATGAGGTTTAATATCAAAATGAAGTATTCTTTGTTCACACCCTTGGTGAAGATATTCTATTCCTTTGGCTATGCCTAAAGTAATATCTTGCAGTTTCTGCCAACCAAGAAAGTCCTTAGAATCTGGTGAAGATATGTACTGCTGCAGAGACCCATTTGGTAAGAACTCATAAACAAGAGCTCTTCTAAATCCATCAGCACAATAACCAACTAAACGAACCACATTGATGTGATGAATTCGACCCATTGTGCCCACTTCGTTTATGAAATCTTCTCCATTTCCCTTTGAACTGTTGAGCATTTTGACAGCAACAAAAAGTTCATTAGAGAGCTTTCCTTTGAAAACAATTCCATAGGCTCCTTGCCCCAACTTATCCTTGAATTCGGTTGTGATCCTCTTAATATCAACATACAAATATCTGCTTGGCTTGAGAGCCTTGTAATCCTTCAAAAAGTTTTCTATTCTTAACTGGTTATGTTTATCAAGTTTGCTAGAATGGTAAGAACGATAAGCTACAAGAACTAGTATGATCAATAGATATCCACCTAAACTTGCTCCAGTAGTTACAAACTTTATTGGTTCATCTGTAAAACAGAATTAAATAGTCAAGTTTTTATTTTCGTGAATTTAAATGATATAAACATGACATATATGTTGGTGTAAGAATTCAACAAATTAACAAGAACTCACAATCTAAACTAGTATCAGAAATCACTTACTAAATTTCGTAAAATTTTATATCGGCTCCGTTTTATATGTAATACACCTTTTAACATTGAACATATGCATTCAACCATATTATTTAGATTTATTTCTTATATAAATATGTTTTCAGAAATGCAAATATAAAATCATATTCATAGTGTTACGGGAGAGTTAACAACCAATTTTATTAAAAATTTAAACGGTTAGGAATTGCATTACTATACTCTTATATGGTATATGTTATAAAATCACAAAAGTGATGTTCTAATGTTACACTTTAAACTTTTATAATTCAAGAGGATATAAATATAATAAAATAAAATAAAAGTTACCTTTATGACGAGGATTAAAACATTCAATTTCAGTTTTGGTGCCATTCTTCAACCCACACCTTTTTCCCAGAGCTTCACAAACTGTGCAATTTGGTTTTGACCACTTCAATTGAACAATATGCTCTTGGTTGTAAATATCAAGTGGAACATCTGAAATGCTATACATCTTCTTACAACCCACGAGTGGCAAATAATCGATATAATAGTCAGAATCGATTGCATAAATTTGGTAACCAGAATCACTTAGGCAAGAAATTGGGTCAGTATCCATATCCACTCTTTCTAATGCAGAACAATTGAACAAGGTAGTTTTAATTAAGTTCTCTTTAGAGAAATAGAAAGGAGAATTTGATAAATTACCGTTTCTCAAAAACCAATCCAGAATGCAATTATGTGGGTCATAATACACTTCCATCACCCGAGATTTATAATCTATGCTTTTTACTTGTAATTTTTCTTGTGTTGGAAGCAGAAGAACAGTATCATTCCCAGAACTACAAGATAACTCAAAGCCAGGATACCCGCAGCGATCAGATTGACGACCTTTGCGCCGGAACGGGTATCGGATTGGAGGGCCTTCACGTTTACATGGTTCGACTTTACAATCATTTGGAACAGCTCTAAGTTGATCTGTTAATAGAGTCACCAAAATCAAAATCCGAATGAAGATGATCTTCATTTTCATTGGAGTAACCATTTGTTGCTTCTCTATCTACTGAGGAGTTGGGATTAATTTTTATGGAATAATTAAACAACTAGCTTTGTATTTCTTATTGGCATGACTCGTTTGTTGTCAAACAAAGACTTGGAAATTTTAATGGGTGACTTTTCAAACTTGACCCATGACTGCACTTGTATTGTATGGTCTGACTGGTCAACTGCAGCTGCTGCTTGCTTTGTGGTGTTCAATTAAAAGATTAAATCAAACATTATTATTATTATTAATTATTTAATATTAAAATAAGATAAATTAAATCATTAATAACCACGAATAATATTTTTTTTATTGTTGTTTGAAATGTTATATTCATAAATAAATACTCAAAATTTTAAAAATATATATTGGGATGAAGTGTATTAGTAATTCATTAATTATGATGGATGTATATAAAAACCTATCAATTTTTAGGTGGATTATTTTTTATCCACTAATTATTAAAAAATATATTATAAATCTAAAATTTTAAAAAATATCATAAATTGAACCCGTTAACACATATGTGCATATTTTTTGATTTATTCTGTATTCATAAATTAATTATTATGTGTTTGAATTTATTAGAGTTTATATTTTTGAATTACAATTGATTTAAAAAATATTTAACAACTAAAAAAATACACATATACATTCACGTGCTCTATTTTTGATATTTTTTTAAGTTTTAAATTTTTGATATATATTTTAATAATCAATAAACTTATAATATTTCATTCAAAAATACATTAGAGTATGAATTTGAATATATGAAAATAAAATTGGCTAAGAGAATACAATGTTTTAGGCCAAGTACTCACACCTTGAGCCTGTCTGACGCCTTTTGGAGGTATTCTATGTAAAAAAAATGATTGTCGTCTACATATTACTTATGAGCACCCACATTCACAAAAGTGAGCAAACATGGAAGTGGATGCCCTTAGAAAACCCTGAGTATATCACGTTACTCTTTTTAACATCAAAGTAAAACTAAAGCCTAATAGCACCAATCTTTTTTCATTTTAAGCTCGTTAAAAGGTTGCTTTGATTGACACTTTATCATGCATAGTCCAAGACTAACGTTAATAACTCTTTTCATGAGTCATGAATATTCCAATAAATATATTTAATTCATCATTAAATATATATATATATATATATATATATATATATATTTAATTTATAAAAAAAAAACTATTTACATATTTTTAAGTGTTAACTATTATTACCTTAACTTCTCACTTTTATTATTTATAAATTAAGTAATAAAGTTTATTTGAAATAATATTGTATAAATTAAGTATTACAAAAATCAAACCTTTAATCTTAAATTTAAATTTATATGTATCATAAGAAAGTTTTATACAATTTAATAACAATCTTAAGAAAAATAAAGTAGTAAATTATTAATATTTGAATATTTAAAAATATTTAAAATTACATGATGTTATCTTTATTCTTTATGCAAAAACTTTTACTTTTTGAAATATTCAAATCAACTGTATGCCTCCATCTCATTGGTTTCTTTATGCAAAACCTTTTTATTATTGACATTTATCACAAAAATGTTTTCAAAATGTGATTTAATTTGCTGATTAGAGACGTATAAATGTGGATAAATTTTTAATCGCATATAACACTACTAAACCAGGTAAGTTAAATTAACTTAAAAAACAGCATAAATTTTATATAAAAAAAATTATTTTTATGCCATTAAATCTTAAAATTATAATAAATATATCATCAAAGTTTCCCTTATTACATTAATATTAATAATATTTTTAATATTATAAATATACCGTCTACATCAATTAAGCTATAAATATTAACAATAAATAACACGTCAGTCACACACGTGTAATTATAAAATCTTTTGATCCTAATTTCAAAGTTTATGAAAAAAACTTTAACATTAATAATATATTTAAAACATTAAGAAAACTAAATGTTATGGCGGTATATTTGTTATAATCTTAAGTTTTAATAACCTAAAAATCTATTTAAAAATAATAATATTTAATAATCTTAAATGGATCAAAATTTAACAATGGAATCTAACAAATCAAAATTTAACATTAAAATGTGTTTAATTAATCAAAATTTAACATTAAATAAAATTTAATTGATAAGAGTTATACTTAAAGTATTAATATTTATTTAATGTAAAATATTTGAAATCTACTTACATTTTGTAATAAAAATTTATAAACAGAACTATATTATTTTTATAGTAATAAATTTTAATAATTTATATAAATGTTTTTTTTAAATGTTTTTTTTCTTTATTGATAATTGCTTTTGTTACTTACTTCCTACCTATATATACAGGATTGGTACCTTAATGATAAATTTATATTTATTATATTTCATCTTATTAAATGTATCAATATAATACCTTAATTTAAATATTAATATTTCTTTTGTTTGAATTAAAAATTAAATCTGAAATTTTAACGATATACTTAGCATGTGATTTACATAAAATATAGGATAATTTAATATTTTGAGATTATTTATTTATTTTTTCCCGCATATTCTTCAATCAATCTTTTTTTGTTTATTTACCTTTCTATTTTTTACCCACCATACAATTATATTTCTTTCTTTATTTTCTAAAATATTTCAAAAGATATTTTTTTAATAAAAAACTATTTCATAAAAATAATTCCTTATTTAATTTATAATTTATGATTAAATAATTAATTATATGATTTATGATTCTTTTGTGAAAATAATCACCTTTATTTATTGATTTTTAAGAAAAAATAAAAATATCAATTACAAGTTATTTGATAATGCTTTATGATTTTTGAAAACTTAAAAAATAAATAAATATTTTTGTTATTATTTTTAAATTTTAAATTTTTAATCATTTTCTTCAAATACTTATAAATACAAAAGTCATAAGATTTGATTTACTCTCTAAAAAATATTTTGTGAAAATAAAAAAAAAACCAAAAATAGTAAATCTAATTTAATTTTTTTAAAAGATTTAGGAATAATCTCATATTTTGGTAATGGTTTCTTAAAAAAATAAAAATAAAAATCATAAACCGTTACCAAATATATTTGGTTGAAAAAATACTTGAAAAAAATCAAAAATTTAGAATTAAAATTGTTATAAAATAAATCCTAAGTAAACATAGAAAAAGAATAATCAAAATAGTGAATTATAAGTACTTTTATTGTACTCTTATTCTTATTTTGATACCTTTTTTATACATATTTTCAATTAAAGCACATCAAATACCCTTATTTAAATTACTCTTATTCATTTTAGTTAAATTTAAATATTTAGATACCAATATACTATCAAATCATACTAATACAATGAATCATTCATTTTAGATATATTTGGAAAAAATATTTGGGATAAATAGTAACAATGATCTAAGTAATTATGATTAATGTATATAAAAATTTATTAATTTTTAGGTGAGACATTAAAAATTTAATAGCTATTAAAAAATATATTAGATCATTTTTAAAGTTCTAAAACTTCTAACATTTTTAAAGTTTAAATACACTATCTAGTACTTTTTTAAAAAATTATTGGTTTTATAGTATTCCATCTAAATTTGAATGATGGATAATACAATTTATCATAATTAATGAATCACTGTTATTTTTTTTACTTTTATTTAAAGTTCATAACTAAACATAAGGATGAAAGATCTCATAATTACATTAATTATGATAAAAGTATAGAAAAAATCATTAATTTTTTGGTGGGTACTAAAAGTCCATTAATTATGAAAAAATATATCAAAAGTTTAAAAATAAAAAATATTACAAATAGAGTATGTAAATACACGTATGTATATTTTTTTGACTTTTTACGTGTTTCTAAATCAATTGATATATGCGTAAATTTATCCAAATTTATACTTTTTAATTTACCATTAATTTAAGAAATATACAACAATTCAAAAATATACGTGTATATATATATATTTACGAAATTTATTCTTAAAATTATTAAATTTATGTCATATTTTTTCTTTATTAATAAACTTATAATAACTATAAAAAAAATAAATATTTATATATTTTTATTATAATTAATATACTTCAATCAAGTTTTATCCCTTAACATAATATGATTTACCATTAAAGTTTAAAGTTTTCTTAAGGAATATTGCCAGTTAAAACTAATTTAGTTGTGTACGGATAAACTTGCTAACATTCATACAATTTTCCAACGTGGTTTGCAAGAGATTTTAGTATTTGAGGTTTGGCTTACTAACGTTAGAATCTTAATTTCTGTTTCCTTTTTTTCCTTTTTTTATTTGGCATATTCCTTGGATTTTACCTGTATTCCTTTATTTTGGTGGTCTCTTAATGCCCGTTTATCTAAATGCAGTCTTCAACATACGGTAAAGTGCTTGTCCCTCACGGAATTGAGCATATTGATATATGTGAGATAGATAAGATGGACATTGAGGTAAGTATTTATGTACCTGTTACCAATATGATCCATGCGTTTCTCTATTAAGAAGTCTTTTGATGTAGCAACTTTCTGCCGTGGTTTCTTTCTTTTTGCTATAGGTATCAAGGAAGTCTTTCCAGATTTGGCTATTGGATTTGACGATCCCCGTGTTCATCTACATATTGGTGATGGTATGGTTAATAGGAATTGTTAGCTCTCTATCTTGGCTTTAAAAATTTGTGTTTTCCATGACTGGTTGTTGGTAGCTAATCCCATTACATGATATTGGCAGCTGTGAAATTTCTGCAGCGTGCACCTGAAGGAAAATACGATGCTATCATAGTTGATTGATCAGATCCAATGGGTATGTTAGATCTTTAATTTCACTGACAATCATTTACGCTTGTATGTGTATGATTTGATTGGATCTTAGGGGTATCTGTGGTTCAGGTTATATTTGTGCTGTGGACTTTAAACTGTTTAATTAGAGTGAAAGTGTGTTGCATTAGATCTATAATTTCACCAGCCTTGAGATACTCGAAGTTGAAGAAACCAGTTCTTCCTCCATTAGTGGTCACAGTAAACAACCTACCTCGCATTATGAAAAGCATCTCATCAACTGGGTCTCCCTCCCGAACAATGTAGCTCTCCTCTGTATAAAGCACTGGCTTGAGAAGGTTACACATTGCATCCAATAGTTGCTCATCCATTTTTTCGAACATTGGCACCTTAAATATATCAAAGTAGAATAAGTATTAATCCAATATATAGTGATTATTTTAGACATAACACAAATTTTATTTGCAAATGATCATATCAATATCATTCTCTCCAACATCAACTAAACAAATTAAAGATATCGCATTCTTAATACTTTCCACAGCATAAACTGTACTCCATAACATGGACAATCATGTCCTTAAAGTTTTCATAAAGGCAAGCCTTGTAGACACATGCAACAATGGAGATAGTTGACCAATTGACAATTTTTGTAATATCAATGGAGCATAGAAACCATTTGACACATTTTATGGCTATGTGAATATCAAGCAAAGAAATAAAAAGAAACAATGCTTGATTCATGCAAACTATAACATAACTTGAATAATCATATAGCTCCATAAAGTACTTTTTGAGCACAGAAGGAGAACTCACTCTCATGAGCAGAGCCAAGCAAAGATGGCGCTTTATTTCTCTTCTAAGGTCCTTGGGAAGGTTGCAGATTAGGTTTTCTTCATTAATACCTCTAGTTTCTTGTCATCTATATTGTTCATACTGTTGGAAAATTATGCAAATTCTCGATAAACTAGATTTATGAGAAAACAAAATAGATAAAATAACATACAAATTTGATAACGGAGTTCAGTCAATCTTACTTACGTCTCCGGACCTACTGTAGATCTTTTTACTGAAATGGGAGAAATTATACAACGTGTTTACAACACTCACAACTCACAACCCAATTACACCCAAGAAAATTGCTCTCAATTTTCTCTCACAAATTTTTTTCTCTCAATTGGAATGAACACTTGGTTGATTAATTCATTACAATTACACAACTATTTATAGGAAAATTCACTCCTTGAATCATTCCTTAAATTAATAGTTCCTTGAATTGCTCCTTGAATTAAGCTCCTTATTTAGCTCCATGTTTTTCTCCTTAAATTAAGGACCTTTATAGCAATCTCCAACACATACCGCCTAATACGCTCCCTTAAATTCTCAGGGAGCAACAAATGGGACATCCACTGTTTTGCATCTCTCATTTTCACTATCCTCTTCTCCAATCTTGTGGTAGTTGACTGCAAATATGTCTGTTGAAAAAAAAAGGTTTATTTATCATCAAAACCTGAAACATTATAAACAATTAGATATGGAAACATCTTTCAAAATGTTAGTGTATATCATATTTGTTAATGTATATCATGTTATGAGCTTTATGCACAATCATTCAGTATTTTTAACAGATATACATTAACAGTCTCCCTCAAACTCAAGGTGAATGTGAGACCAACTTGAGGTTGTCAACCACATTACGAGTGTGTCCCTTTGGAAGTGCATGGGTGCAAATATCTACAAGTTGATCGTTGGAGGAGAATGAATAAAGTGATAATCAATCTCGATGTGTTTAGTACGTTCATGGAAGACATCATTGTGAGCAATATGAATGACACTTTGATTATCACAATAATGGGGATCTGTATGAATATGCAACATCTTCCTGGTTTTTATATTGAAACAAACAAGGTTTGTCGCCTTCGACGTGCACTTTATGGCCTTAAACAAGCTCTACGAGCATGGTTTACCAAGTTCAGCTCCACCATATTTTGCTTGAGTTACACTATCAATCCTTATTATTCTACCTTACTTCTTCATTGTAATGATAAAGGCACTATTTTGCTTCTCCTATATGTGGATGATATGATCATAACTGGTGATGACCTCAGTGACATTCAAGAACTCAAGGATTTTCTTAGTCAGCAGTTTGAGATGAAAGACCTTGGACATCTAAACTATTTCTTGGGTCTTGATATCACTCATTCCACAGATGGTCTTTATATTACTCAAGCTAAGTATGCATTCAATCTTTTATCTCGAGTTGAATTCACTGACAGCAAGACTGTTGACACTTCAGTTGAACTTAATGTGCATTTGACACCCTCGGAGGGAAACCATTGTTTAATCCCTCTCTTTACAGAAGATTGGTTGGCAGCTTAGTTTATCTTACAGTTACTCATCCAAACATTTCTTATGTTGTTCATCAGGTGATCCAGTATCTGTCTACTCCACGATCGACTCACTATGTTTCTGCTCTACGTATTCTACGATACTTGAAAGGCACTCTCTTCCATGGCCTTTTCTACTCAGCTCAGTCTCCTCTTGTACTTCATGCATTCTCTAATGCTAATTGGGTAGGAAATCCTACTGATCGTAGGTCCGTTATAGGTTATTGCTTTCTCCTTGGTTCTTCTTTGATTCTTGGCTAAGTAATAAACAAACTTTTGTGGCCCGCTCCAATACTAAAGCAGAATATTGTGCTCTTGCTAATACTACATATGAGCTCATTTGGCTATGATGGTTTTTTAAGGATTTAGGTGTGTCCACATCCTCTGCTGCTCCCATTTATTGTGACAATTAGAGTCTTATTCATATTTCTCACAATGATGTCTTCCACGAATGGACTAAACACATCGAGATTGATTGTCACTTTATTCGTTCTCTTCTTATCCATGGTGCTCTCAAACTTTTCCCCGTCTCTTCCAATGATCAACTTGCAGATATCTTCACCAAGGTGCTTCTAAAGGGATGCACTCATAATTTGGTTGACAACCTCAAGCTAGTCTCACATCCACCTTGAGTTTGAATGGGGTTATTAATGTATATCATGTTATGAGCTTTAGATATATCTAGTTTACTTGTATCTCTTATATAAAGACACCATGTATATTCCTTATGATATAAAATACAATACATTCATTCAATATTTCTAACACAAAACATTAGCTTCATACATATGTACCTGCATATTTTCGATGAGAAATGAAAATTGGACCAAGCTAGAGATGGAAATAAATACCGTAACGCAGATTTTCCAAACATATGTACTTATTTCAAGGTTTTGGCCGAGAGAGCTACAAAAGAAAAATAGCTTAACTTATAATATACTAGTTCATAAAATTAAGTGCACAGATCTCAAACTTAAAAGTGATAAGAAAAGATTCTAAACAAAAAAAGGTTTATATGAGTATTGTTGATATTAATGAATAAAACATATAACTGATATTTTAGTTTAGAGGTGTGTCGTTCAAGAATATTTTCAAACCGAATAAACTAACAAGTCTCAACAATCACATCTCAAGTATATCTTTATTCCCGTGTACGTTATATTTCATATTAGACACATAAGAACATTGTTTAAATAGTCACTCGATCAATTGAGTTGATTAAGGGATAATTAGATCGATCAAATTTAATTAAAATTGATTGAATTAATTTTTAATACGATTAGATTATCGAAGCATTAACTCGTTCAATCGACAGAGTTCTATTTCCTACTGTGAATTCCACAAAGCCATGTTTTGTGGGGTTAAATTTTCCTAGTCTACATTTTTGGAGCCTCAATGGTCATCCCGAAATTTTCTGTATAATTTGAAATGTGAACGTCTCAAATTCGCTAGAGGATCCTGCAGTAAAGCTCTTCTTACTATGTACAAAAAAATTTAAATAAAATTAAGGTACTGCAATTAAGCTCATATGTTTAATTCTTTGTATGATGCAGCGGTACTCATAAATTCTATTATGATTTATGAAGGTGAGTTTCCTCTACATTCTTCTAAGATTTTTCGCATATAAAAAAAATAAAGAAATAAATAAATTCTTTCTAAATTCAGGAATGGAAGCAGTTATTACATATTTACATGCTGGTGCAGTGGTGCTTGTCCTTTCAAAATATTACTCCATAGAATTTATTGGTTGTTGCAGTATATTCTTTTAGAACATAATTGTTCTATACCCAGTTCGTTAATAACTTCTTGCATGTTTTTCCTACATAGTGCATTTTCTTGCTTTTCAGATTAATCCATGCCTAACCTAACAGCTGGTTAAGAATATACATGCCTTATTATATCATATATATGACAGCTTTCATTCCTAGAACATAAAAATATCACAGCAAGAACCTTATTAGGGACTCCCATGTGCTATAGAAACAAATATTGATTGTTGATTAAATATAATTTTGGAACATAATTTCTAAAAACCCAATTTGTTAATTATATTCATAATTTTTTGTCGCAGATATTAATCTTATCCTTGCCCATTTTGCCTTGTTAACTAGTAAGAATATTCATGCCTTAATATTGGCAGATAAGAATAGCTTTTCTCTATAATAATTTTATGATTATTTGGCAACTGATGATCTTTAACTTTTTTTATTCTTTGATTTTTCTTAATTTATTTGACAGTAATGTTCCTTGCATTAAGAACTTTCCGGGGGCGATCCATGTGTAATTGCATTCTTGATTTATAAATAAAAAATGAGGCATTTGTCAATGTTCCCTTCCATCGAAGAATTCTTGGAGACCAATAACAATTTCTTGAATATAAGGTACAACTATTGAGACATAAAAAAAGATGACAACAGATTTCAAGAACAAATTGGGGAAAGTTGTTATGGTTTTGTTTTTAAGAAAAAATTGTCCAATTGTGACCTTATCGTCGTCAAGATCCTAAGTAAATCCAAGTCTAATGGCTAAGATTTCAACAATGAGGTATCTACTATTGGAAGGATCCATCATGTTAACATGGTTCTACTAGTTGGTTTCTGTATCGAGGGATCAAAGTGTGCTCTTATCTCGTGCTCTTGTGTATGATTTAATGTCTAATGGATCTCTTGATAAATACATCTCTCCTAATTCTAATTCTAAAGAAGTAATAGTCAACTCCTTAAGCTACAAGATAATGTTTGATGTTTCACTTGGAGTGACATCAGGTATTGATTATCTTTATAGTGGATGTCACATACAAATTCTACATTTTGATATTAAACCTCACAATGTTCTTTTAGATATAATTTTACTCCTAAAATTTTAGATTTTGGATTAGCTAGATTATGTCCTTTAGAAACTACTAACATTGTGTCTATGATAGCTGCAAGAGGAATCCTTGTATACATAGCACCAGAATTGTTTTACAAATATATTGGGGGTGTGTTTTTTAAAGATGATGTTTATAGTTTTGAAAAATTGTTAATGGAAATGTCAAATAAAAGGAAAAACTTAATGTAATCACAGAGCATTCAAACAAAATTTATTTTCCTTAGTGGGTTTATGATCAATTTAGTAAAAGAAATGATATAGAATTAGGATATGGTCACTGGAAAAAAAAATTGTAAAAAAGATGATTATAGTGATACTTTGGTGTATACAATTGAAAACGAGTGATAGATTTCAATGAACAAAATCATAAAGATGCTTAAAGGAAGATTTGAAAGCCTAAGCATTCCACTCAAGCTATTATTGTATCCTTCACAACATAATAACCGATGAGAAAATACAGAGAATATATCTCATGCTTTAAGGAGTTCTTACACACATTTAAATTTTAGTTTCTATGAGATCAGTTTAATTAAAAATACAAATTAAAAGGCAATATTTTCTAAGAAGTTTATTTTAGTAATTAATTTATCTTTAATTATATTAGTTACTTACTATTACATGTTAAAACCTTTTGTATTATTACAGTTTTATTATTCATTAATAAAAATTTAAAAAATAAAATTTTAAAGCATCATTAAATTTATTATGGTAATTTTGAAATCAATTATAATGAATATAAATAAGAAATTAATTACATTGTATAATTTGATGCACTTAAGTTTCAAGAAAAAATAGAAGATTTTTATAATTTGTGTCTTTTTTTTTATTTTTGAAAGGTAATCGTAGATGGAAAGTTTGCTTGATTATCAGTGTGTTTATATTGTCCAAAGTATGCCTTTAATTACAATTTTTATGGAGATTGCGATTCAAAAAAGTCATGATGAATTGAGCAGATTCGACTGAGAATGTAGATACTCAAGCAAGCACAAGAAATCAATGTATTAGAATTATGGCTGCACTTACAGTCTTAAAAGGATATGAAGCAATAATTAGCAAGATAATGTAATGATTATCCACACTTTAACCTGAGACGTTCCAAGATGATAGGAAAAGATTTTTGATGACGTCTGTGTCAAAATATTCTCTGATAATTATCATGTATATTTCATATTCTTTATGTTCTGTATTCTATACAAGTGTTGAGATATATGTATACAAAGAAAACGAAAATTAAACAATAACCATAATTCCTGCACATCCATGTTTTATGGCTCCACTACTATTATTGTATGCTCCATGTTTTACTCCACTGAGCATTGGTGTCTGCCACTATTGCAGCATGCACCACAACACACATCGACACTCCTCCTCAAGTTGGTGCATATATGTCTCTTATGCCCAACTTGTCAAGTGAGTTGTAGAAGTTCCTTGCAGACACAGATTTTGTGAGTATATCAGCCAATTGATCTTCTGATTTAACAAATGGAAGCTTAATAATCTTTTCTTCAAGATTCTGTTTGATGAAGTTCCGATCCACTTCAACGTGCTTCGTGCGATCATGTTGAACTGGATTGTGAGAGATGGCAATGGCTGCTTTGTTATCACAAAATAAGTTCATTTCAGAGTTAGGAGCAACACCAATCTTAGTTAGAAGTTTTTTCAACCAAAGGAGCTCACATATTCCCTTGACCATTCCTCGAAATTCAGCTTCAGTACTGGATAAGGCAACTACATTTTGCTTCTTGCTCCTCCATGTAACAAGATTGCCCCCCACGAAAGTAAAGTACCCAGCAGTAGATTTCCTATCCTTCATATTCCCTGCCCAGTCTGAATCTGTATATCCAAGGACTTCCAATTGACCATTCTTTGAAAACATAAGTCCTTTCCCAGGGGAGGATTTTAAGTAACGAAGTATTCGCATGACTGCATGCATATGGTCTTCACTTGGGCAATGCATGAACTGACTCACGACACTCACAGCATAAGCAATATCAGGTCGAGTATGAGATAAATATATGAGTTTACCTACTAACCGTTGATATCTCTGTTTATCTGCTGGTACTTGGTCCACATATTCTCTGAGTTTATGATTTTGAACCATTGGAATATCGACAGGTTTACAATCTAGTAGTCCTGCCTCTGCTAGTAGGTCCAGAGTATATTTCCTTTGGGAAAGACATATGCCTTGTTTTGATCTTGTTACCTCAATACCTAAGAAGTATTTTAGCCTTCCCAAGTTCTTCATTTCAAACTCATTTGACAGTTGTTCTTGAAGCTTAGAGATTTCTTCTTTATCATCCCCTGTAATGATCATGTCGTCTATATAGACTATAAGGGCTGTTATCTTCCCTAATCGATGTTTTAGGAAAAGAGTATGATCAGAGTTGCTTTGTTGGAACCGATATTTCTTCATTGCTGAACTTAACCTACCAAACCACGCTCGAGGTGATTGTTTTAGTCCATACAATGCTCGTTGTAATCTACATGCAGTTTCTTTCCCTGATGTAACAGTATATCCTGGTGGGATATCCATGTAAATCTCTTCTTCAAGATCACCATGAAGGAAGGCATTCTTCACGTCAAGTTGGTGCAATGGCCAATCTAAATTTGCTGCAAGAGATAACAAAACTCTCACAGTTTTTAGTTTAGCCACAGGTGAAAAGGTTTCTTGATAATCTATCCCATGTTTCTGTGTATATCCTTTTGCTACAAGCCTCGCCTTGTATCGATCAACTAACCCATCTGCTTTATACTTAATGAAGAAAATCCACTTGCATCCTACCATCTTCCTCCCTTGAGGCAACTCGCTTAACACCCATGTGTTATTCTTTTGCAATGCCTCAAATTCCTCTTTTATAGCTTGAGCCCATTTTGGATCAGATAAGGCTTCTTCAATGCTACTCGGAATTTGACACGAGGAGAGTGTTTGTGCAAATGCCCTGACAGGTTCTGATAACCTTTGAGTAGATACATAATTTGCTATTGGATACTTGGGTTGTCGTTCTTCTCTTTCTGTGGAGTATCGATTTGGAGGTTTACCTCGATTGTGTCTGAAAGGTAAAACATAACCAACAGATGTATCTATAGCATTAGTTTGTAAAGGTGTGATAGGATAGCTTACCTCAGGAGTGTTCTCAGTAGGAGGATCATTGGGTATTAGAGAATGGAGGGGTACATCAACCGCTTCATCTTCTGGAGATTCAATTACTACTTCAGCTTCAATTCTTGGAAGTTCAAGATCGGGTCTAGATATTGGTTCCTCAATATTATTGGCACGATCCGAGTATGTGGGATTTGTGTCTAATATTTCAATATCAAGCCAATTTCGTTCTTCACCATAACTCTCCTCCTGAAGAGTGTAATTGGATACCGGTGATGGGAAAAAACATTCTGATTCGAGGAAAGTGACATCCATGGTAGTATAGATTCTTTTAGTAATTGGATCATAACATCGGTACCCCTTTTTTTGTACACCATATCCCAAGAATACACATCGGACAACACATGGATCCAACTTAGTTCGTTGATTTTTATGGAGGTGAACAAAAGCAACACATCCAAAAATTCGGGGCGGAAGTATCAAAATAGTAGACAAGGGAAGATGATCAGATAACACCTTTAATGGAGTCTGAAATTGTAAGGTTTTTGTGGGCATTCGATTCAGTAGATACACAGCTGTAATAACAGCATCACTCCAGTATTTATTAGGCATATGTGCACCGATTAGTAAGGCCCGAGCCGTTTCTAAAATATGCCGATTCTTCCTCTCCGCAGTACCATTCTGTTGTGGGGTTTGTGAACATGAGGTTTCATGGAGAATACCATGGTTGTCCACGTATGTCCGGAATTGTTGATTAACATACTCCCCTCCATTATCAGACCTAAGTATCTTAATTTTTTCAGAAAATTGTGTCTGAACCATGGTGTGAAACAGGTGAAATGTAGCAAATACTTCATCTTTATGTTTGAGAAGGTAAAGCCATGTCATTCGTGTACAATCATCAACAAAAATAACAAACCAACGATGACCCGATGATGTAATGACCGGGGAAGGTCCCCAAACATCAGAATGTACCAAAGCAAAATGAGTCATACTTTTATTCATGCTCATAGGATAAGACGCCCTATGACTTTTTGCTAGGATACAAGTATCACATTTGAAATCTGAATGTGTGATATTTGAAAATAAACTGGGGAGTAGGTGCTTTAAATACCCGAATGATGGATGCCCAAATCTACGATGACATAGCCAAATCTGTCGTTCCTTGTTACCAACAGTATGTTGCATGTGATTGGCTCTTCCTGAACTGAGGTCATCCATATAATATAGCCCTCCTCTCCTAGTACCACGCCCAATGATCTCCTTGGTGAGAATATCCTGTAGAAGGCAAAAAGTAGAATACATCAATAATACACAGTTAAGGTCTGAAGTGACCTGACTTACAGACATTAGTCGGTTTGATAGAGAGGGTACAAGCAAAGTATTAGATAATGATAATGAAGGAGATAAGGTCACTGTTCTAGCTCCTGTAACTGGATAAGTGACCCCATTTGCATTGGCAACACGGCTCCGTCTTGGCTGGGTTGTATTGGAGAGATCGTTTGGGTCAAATGTCATGTGATCTGTAGCTCCAGAGTCTAGAATCCACTCATCTTTCTCACTACGAGTAGAGATGTGAAATGCTTTACTTGAAATACCTGGATCTTGGGAAGATTCGGCCTGAGAAGTAAGGGATAGTGAGGCATTATTGGTAACCACAGCTACTCTCCCAGTAGTGTCCCGTTTCTTCCGTGCTTGAAGATCATTCCACCATTCTGGATACCCATGTAGTTTGAAGCAGTTTTCACGGGTGTGTTTGGAGTTTCCACAATGGCCACATTTCATGTCAAGAGATGGTGGATTTCCCGTGGATTTCTTGCTACCCAAGGAAGTTCCTGTTTTTGGTGGCATTAGGTTATGGTGTCCCTTGACCCCTTTAAAATCCATAACAGCTCCGGGTGTCGTATCTACACTTGTGATCATCACGGTCTGCCTGACCTCTTCCCTACTGACAAATCCATAGGCTTGTTCCACCGTAGGGAATGGTTTGATCTGAAGCACATCACTTCGAGTTTTATCCAATCTATCATCAAGTCCATCGAGGAAGATATACACTCGATCTTCCTGTACGATGGAGTTGTATTTTTGTATATCAATCGCACACTCCATTGGATTAGGACGACAGAAATCAATTTCACGCCACAACCCTTGAAGGTCATTGTAGTATTTTTCAATGGATCCACCCGCTTGCTTCGTACGAGTAACTTGACGACGAAGATCATACACCTGAGACGTGTCTATCCCATCATAGTAAGTGGTAGCCACCGAATCCCAAACCTGTTTTGCAGTTGGGAATCGGATAAAATTTGCAATTAAGGAGGGGTCCATCGAATTGATCAACCATCCTTTGACAATGGCGTTTTCAGTACGCCATCTCCAAAATAAGGGGTCGGTTTCAACAGGTTGAGGAAAATCCCAATTAATATATCCCAGTTTATCTTTGCCAGAGATATACATCTCCACCACCTGGGACCATAAGGCATAATTGGATCCTCCCAACTTGATACTAATGGGAGCAGTCGACGCTTCAGTTGACGGAGGTTGTGAGCTGATCTGAGCTCTAGTTAAAACTTCCGTCATTTTCGCTGTCAAATCTTCCAATATGAAATTGGTAGTTAAATCTCTAAATTCCGCCATGAAATCTAAAAAAAAATTCCTTCCTTTTTTCCTTTTTTTGTTTTTTTTTTACAATTCGTACAACACTATATAAAGAAAAATTTGTAAACCTAAATCATTTTCGCAGCCCTCTTCGTAACCCTAAATCACCTTTTCCTCTCCATTCGCGCAGCCCTCTGATGAGCGAAAACCGGCATCGTCGATTCTTGCCAATACTTTGGTTTTAATATTTATAAAACTCTCGCAAGTGCACGAATCATTTCGAAGAAAATGATAAGTATACTCCCAAGGTCGATCTAAGGAAGGAATGTATGTGGTTTTTAATTTATTATTCAAACTTTTAAAAACGAAATTAAATCCTAAACATCCTGTCACGATAGTTTGGTTTTTGTGTTCCTAATCTAATAACATAAAAATAAACATATATACAGATTAATTAAATATAATCTAATAACATAAAAATAAACATAGATACAAATTCAATAAATATTTATCTAAAAATAAATATAAATACAGATTCAATAAATATTTATGCAAATTTTATCATTTATATTAGTGGAGTATTTATGGATATAATAACTAAATTAATTATGCTTGCTCATATTATCTAGGTTATTAAAGATATAAATTGATATTTTATTGATTCTCTCTTTTTTATATAAATATCACCTTTGCTGGGGTTAGATATTCTTTGTTAACTAAACAAATCAATTAACACCTATGGGTGGGGTTGATAACTAATTTGATTAATTAAATTATTTCCTTTTTCTAAGAGATTGAAAATGAACCATTCAAATGCCACCTTTGGTGGGGTTAGACAGTTTAAACTTTATTCAAGGTGTCCAAATTAAACATAAGAATTTAATTATCCGAGTACTAACTTTCAAGTTTTAAAACCACTATTGAAAACATGTTGTCAATACATTTTCACATAATAATTCTTATAAAAACTTTTGAAATAGAGTTTCACTCTAACTACCGGTCGATTGTACCAACAAATAAAAGAGCACTACTCTAAATTAGACCGGATAACTAAACCTTAAAATCTAATTTTCAGATTTAAGTTTGTAATGAAAAATAATATATTTCTCTCTAACATTCTTAATATAAAATCTTGAATAAAAATAAAATCAATTCATTTTAGAATTTTTTACCTATTTAATATTTCGCAAGCATAACAACGTTATTATTACATCATGATTATAAATAGCCAGCACAGTTAAATTTAATCACAGACAAATTAAATATAACATGTAAGAATAAAGCATAAAAAATAACTGTAAAGAAAATAAAATCCTTACAGAACTTCGACGCTATTCCCGTTGCTGGAAAACCTCCAAGCGGAATTTACACTCCCATTTATTGAATCAAAAAGCTAAATTATTACAAAAACATAACTAGTTCCTCTCAAAAAGAGAAGAACTCTAAAACTAAGAGAATTTAACTAAAAACTAAGAAAGAAACTAAGAAAAGCTTAAAAACTAAGAAAGAAACTAAGAAAAGCTTAAAAACTAAGAAATGAGAGAAAGAAAGAAGAGAGAAGTGTATTTTTTGGTGTGTTTTGAAGTGAAGGGAAGGGGGTATTTATAGGTGAGGATGGAGAGAAAAAATGAGTAAAAAAATGTTAAAACGCGTAATGGAAATGTTGAGGTCATTAATGATGTCAGCATGACGTCATGGGGGCAGCTGCACGTGAAAAATGGGGCGAAAAGGCGTCGGCGCGCGCGTGAACAGTAGTCACGCGCTGAGGCGCGCATGGATTGGAAGCCTGGCGCGTTGGGGCGCGCGGGCGTGTGTGCTGGGGCGCTTGGCTGGGCGCGCGGTTGGGCAACTGGGCACGATTTTTTCCTTTTTGATATTTTTGACCTTTTTGACCCATTTTGTCCAATTTTTCCATGTTTGTTGATCTTTCCCCACTTATTTATTATTATATTTGTGATGTATTGCTTCAAGTATTCCTCTTTCAGTCTTTAAGTTGCGTTTTTAAGCCAAAATACCTGAAAAACAATAAAAATACCTGTGATTCCGAAAAAGACAAATTTATATAAATATATGATAAAACATATAAATATATATATATATTTAATCAATTAATGTGCATAAAATCATGGTTATTTTAGTGCTTTTTGAGCACTCATCACAACCCCCAACCAGCTTCTTGCTAGTCCCTTAGCAAGAGAAGCGATAAAAACTAAAAATTAAACTATCCTAAATCACTTTCGTGGATTGAAACGGTTGCATTTAGTCTATGCAACAAGCCTTTAAACCCCTAGGTTGCCCTAGTGGACGAGTTTGAGTCTCGTGAGGATTTTCAGTAATGATACCCACAAACATTGAATTAATTGTAAAAATCAAAAGAAACTATAAAAACAATCAAATCAAAAACTAAAATTACAACACAATCAAAAATTAATTTAAGAATAAAAGAAAAAAACATATCACAAAAAGGTCTCATACTTTTTTAATCTCCTTTAAGATCATAATTAAAATCTCAAGCATAAGTTATTTTAATCTCTTTAAACAATCATGATTTATTATAATAATTAGTCGAAAATTATTTTCATATTTCCTATCAAAAATGTATCAATTTAATTTTACCCAATTTCAGTGTCATGAATCAGAATTCGCTTTGACTCTATTCCTCACAAGTCAATACTCTCAAAACACTGAATCCTATGGGTTCAAACACTCATACTAATTTATATGCGAAAGAGTTGATGTATAGAAATGAACTAATATGTTCGCATATGTATAAAGAATAAAGGCTCAAAGTGTTATTTTAACATTGATCTCATGAAAGGAATCGAATGTATAAATTATAAAGATATCATATATAAAAATTATTTTCATGCATAAATCAAACTCATTAAGAAAGAATTTCAAGATATATGCTTTTTACAAATGAAGAAATTGCAATGACTTTTTAGGGAATTACTTCCTATATCTTTCTATTGTATTTAGCCTTTACTCACAACTTTGTAGGCAATGTGGGTCATAGTATGTAGATGATACTATATTTTTTATCTCTCTATTTTTTTCTGAAGATATATTTTTTTTTTCAATATATGTATATTTTAGAGAGTCAACCCATGTACAGATTGTACATTTTTTTGGAATTTGGTGAGTGGTTAATTTTGTGACTTTTCTGTTTGATCTTGGTTTAGGTAACCCCATATATGTCTTTTTGTTTTTGTAGCAGTCATGCATGAATGAGATATAAGCATATACTATCAATTTCTACTCAAATCATTTAATCTAAACAAAAATAAAAATAAAATATATGATACTCTATTAAGATGAGAAAAAATTCATACATTCAATACTAATACCTATAGAGATCATCTAAACATTTGAATAAATAAGAAATTTGTTTGGAGTAGAAAAAATATATATTTCACTCTGAATAAAAGAAATTAGGCTCAAATTATATCTCACAAGGGTAGTCTCCACTAAACAAAATTCATAAACACCGATTTTGGGTTTAATATAATTTCCACATTTTATCAAGAAATACTAGTTATGACAAAAACTAACTAATTATAAAAAATAATTACAAAATATTTCATGATATGTTTTCAAAAATTAATCTAACAGTACCAAAGACTTAACTATTTACTTAAATTTGACTTAAAGAAATGATAAATTTTTGTGAGAATTTTTTTTTAATTTTTTATTAAGCATGGTAACTTTTCACCACCCCCAACCTAGAACTTACATTGTCCTCAATGTAACAACTACAAATTAAAGATAAAGAGAAAGAGGAGAAAGATTACCTATTTCTTGAGAATGTGTAAGTAGTAATGAAGAAATGCAGATGCATCCATCATATTCATCATTAAAGTGTATACAGACAGATCGCTGTAAACTTCTAACATCTCAACAAATATTTTTAGTTTTAACAATTTTAAAAATTATTCACATATAATTAAACTAAAATAAACAATAAAATAAAGTAAATAAAACAAATAACAAAAAATTACCTAAAATGATGGGTTGCCTCCCATCCAGCGCTTAGTTTAACGTCTTAGCAAGACGTATCTTTTTGGTGCTAAGGGTTACTCAGCCAAATGCAATCCATTTCAGCAATGTTGTTTGGTTCTTCTAAATAAGGCTTGACACGATGGCCATTGACTTTGAACATTTTTTGTGTCTTGGAGTCCAATAGTTCTACTACTCCATGTTCAAATACCTGAACTATTTTGAATGGTCCATCCCATCTTGATCTCAGCTTTCCTGGAAACAATCTCAAACGAGAGTTAAATAAAAGAACTTTCATTCCAGGGTGAAGCGTCTTAGGAACTAGCCTCTTGTCATGATAGCGCTTAGTACGCTCCTTGTATAATTTGGCATTCTCATAGGCTTCATTCCTAATTTCTCCCAACTCATGAAGCTGGAGTAATCGTTTTTCACCTGCTTTATCTAAATCCATGTTTAACTCTTTAATTGCCCAGTAAGCCTTGTGTTCAAGTTCAACTGGAAGGTGGCACGTTTTCCCAAAGATTAACCGGTAAGGGCTCATCCCAATAGGTGTTTTGTAAGCGGTGTGGTATGCCCATAAGGCATCATTTAACTTAAATGCCCAATCCTTCCTTGAAGGACGCACAGTGCGTTCCAATATTCCCTTAATTTGCCTATTACTTACTTCCACTAAACCGGAAGTTTGAGGATGATATGGAGTAGCTACTTTATGTGTGATGTTGTACTTGTTTAGTACTCCATCAAAGAGTTTGTTACAAAAATGGCTACCTCCATCACTTATTATAGCTCTAGGCGTTCCGAACCTACTGAATATTAAATCTTTCAAGAATTTCACAACAACATTAGCATCATTGGTTTTGGTGGGGATAGCTTCTACCCACTTGGATACATAATCCACAGCAACCAAAATGTATTGAAAACCATTAGATGGGGGAAAAGGACCCATAAAGTCAATCCCCCATACATCAAAGAGTTCAACAACTAAATTAGATGTCAAAGGCATTTCATCTCTTTTGCTTATGTTTCCTGTTCTTTGACATCTATCACATTGTGCACAAAACATATGAGCATCTTTAAAAAGAGTGGGCCAAAAGAATCTAGACTGTAATACCTTACGGGCTGTCTTTTCACCTCCAAAATGACCCCCACAATGAAGTTCATGACAAAAAGTTAGAATGCTCTTATGCTCTTCTTCAGGTACACATCTCCGGATGACTTGATCTTGACCAATCTTGTATAAATAAGGGTCATCCTAGAAATAGTCCTTAATAGTTTTAAAAAAACCTTTTCTTGTCCTGATATGAAGTGTTAGGTCGCAAAACACCAGTGGCAAGATAGTTTACAATATCAGCATACCATGGGTTCGGACCTATGAAAAATAACTGTTCATCAGGAAAGGTTTCAACTATATCTTCATTACTCTCATCTTTAAGAGAATTAAAGTCAGAAATCAACCTAGACAAATGGTCAGCTACTAAGTTTTCACTGCCTTTCTTATCCTTGATTTTTAGGTCAAATTCTTGTAAGAGTAAGACCCACCTGATTAATCTTGGCTTGGCATTTGGTTTACTTAATAGGTATCTTAAAGCAGCATGATCAGAATGCACAATCACTTTAGATCCTACTAAATAAGACCGAAATTTGTCTAAAGAGAATACTATAGCCAAGAATTCCTTTTTAGTGGTGGTATAATTCATTTGGGCTTCATTGAGAATTTTGCTAGCATAGTAAATGACATGCAAACGCTTATCCACTCTTTGTCCCAGGACTGCTCCTATAGCATAATCAGAAGCGTCACACATTATTTCAAAAGGTAAAGACCAGTTTGGTGCCATAATAACAGGGGTAGATGTTAGTTTATCTTTCAAGGTATTAAAGGAAATAAGGCAGTCATTGTTGAAATCAAAATAAGCATCTTTGGATAGCAAGTTACATAAGGGACGACTTATTTTAGAGAAATCTTTAATAAATCGTCTGTAAAATCCTGCATGTCCTAAGAAGCTTCTTATCCCCTTCACAGATGTAGGGGGAGGTAGTTTGAATATCAATTCAACTTTTGCCTTATCAACTTCAATACCCTTGTTTGAAATTATATGTCCTAAAACTATCCCTTGTTGAACCATAAAATGACTTTTCTCCCAACTAAGGGTGAGATTGCATTCAATGCATCTTTCTAAAACCAAAGTCAATTTATGTAAGCAATCATCAAATGAGTTCCCAAAGATAGAGAAATCGTCCATGAAAATCTCAATGAATTTTTCCACCATGTCCAAGAAAATAGATATCATGCATCTCTGGAAAGTGGCAGGGGCATTGCATAACCCAAATGGCATTCTGCGAAAAGAAAATGTCCCAAAAGGACATGTAAATGTGGTCTTTTCCTGATCTTCTGGTGCTATGGGTACTTGATAATATCAAGACAATCCATCCAAAAAACAGTAAAATTCATGCCCAGCTAATCTTTCCAACATTTGATCAATGAATGGAAGAGGAAAGTGATCCTTTTTCGTATATAAATTTAGTTTCCTAAAATCTATACACATTCTCCATCCAGTGATTATTCTAGTGGGCACTAATTCACTTTTGTCATTTTTAATAACTGTTATCCCAGATTTCTTTGGTACCACTGATGAGTGCTCAAAAAGCACTAAAATAACCATGATTTTATGCACATTAATTGATTAAAAATATATATATTTATATGTTTTATCATATATTTATGTAAATTTGTCTTTTTTCGGAATCACGGGTATTTTTATTGTTTTTCAGGTATTTTGGCTTAAAAATGCAACTTAAAGACTCAAAGAGGAATACTGAAAGCAATACATCACAAATATATTAATAAATAAATGCGGAAAGGTCGACAAATATGGAAAAATTGGACAAAATGGGTCAAAAAGGTCAAAAATGTCAAAAATGAGAAAACTGCGCCGCCGCGCCGCCCAGCCACCGCGGCCAGCACCGCCCCAAGCAGCAGCACGCGGCACTGTTCATCCGCGGGTACTGTTCATCCGCGCGTACTGTTCATCCGCGCGTACTGTTCATCCGACTCGGCACTGTTCATACCCGGTACTGTGCAGACGCGGTACTGTTCATACCCGGTACTGTGCAGCCGCACCATGTCATGCTGACGTCATCAAATGACGTCAGCAATCAATAATCCGCGTTTTTACATTTTTTTAACATTTTTTTCTCTACTTTTTCTCTCCATCCTCACCTATAAATACCCCCCTTCTCTTCACTTCAAATCACACCTAAAAACACCTTCAAAACTCACTTCTCTCTTCTTTCTTTCTCTCATTTCTTAGTTTTTAGTTTCTCTTAGTTTCTTTCTAAGTTTCTAAGCTTTTCTTAGTTTTTCTCTTAGTTTTTAGTTCAATTCTCTTAGGTTTAGTGTTCTTCTCTTTTTGAGAGGAACTTGTAATGTTTTTGTAATAATTTAGATTTTTGATTCAATATATGGAAGTGCAAATTCCGCTCGGAGGTTTTCTAGCTACGGGAATAGCGTCGAAGTTCTGTAAGGATTTTATTTTCTTTACAGTTATTTTTATGCTTTATTCTTACATGTTATATTCAACTTGTCTGTGGTTAAATTTAACTATGCTAGCTGTTTAGTAAATATGATGTAATAACGACGTTGTTATGCTTGCGAAATATTAAATAGGTGAAAATTTCTAAAATGAATTGATTTTGTTTTTATTCAAGATTTTATATTAAGAATGTTAGAGAGAAATATATTATTTTTCATTACAAACTTAAACATGAAAATTAGATTTTAAGGTTTAGTTATCCGGTCTAATTTAGAGTAGTGCTCTTTTATTTGTTGGTACAATCGCCCGGTAGTTAGAGTGAAACTCTATTTCAAAAGTTTTTATAAGAATTATTATGTGAAAATGTATTGACAACATGTTTTCAATAGTGGTTTTAAAACTTGAAAGTTAGTACTCGGATAATTAAATTCTTAGGTTTAATTTGGACACCTTGAATAATGTTTAAATTGTCTAACCCCACCAAAGGTGGCATTTAAATGGTTCACTTTCAATCTCTTAGAAAAAGGAATTAATTTAATTAAGCATATTAGTTATCAACCCCACCCATAGGTGTTAATTGATTTGTTTAGTTAACAAAGAATATCTAACCCCACCAAAGGTGGTATTTATATAAAAAAGAGAGAATCAATAAAATATCAATTTATATCTTTAATAACCTAGTTAATATGAGCAAGCATAATTAATTTAGTTATTATATCCATAAATACTCCGCTAATATAAATGATAAAAATTTGCATGAACATTTATTGAATCCGTATATATGTTTATTTTTAGACAATTATTTTTTGAATTTGTATCTATGTTTATTTTTATGTTATTAGATTATATTTAATTAATCTGTATATATGTTTATTTTATGTTATTAGATTAGGAACACAAAAACCAAACTATCGTGACAGGATGTTTAGGATTTAATTTCGTTTTTAAAAGATTGAATAATAAGTTAAAAACCACATACATTCCTTCCTTAGATCGACCTTGGGAGTATACTTATCATTTTCTACGAAATGATTCGTGCACTTGCGAGAGTTTTATAAATATTAAAACCAAAGTATTGGCGAGAATCGGCGATGTCGGTTTTCGCTCATCAACCACATGCACTGGACTAACCCACTTACTATCCGCAATAGGATAGATAATCCCTTCTTCTAATAATTTAAGAATTTCTTTTTTAACTACCTCTTGCATATTTGGGTTTAGTATTCTTTGGGCCTCTCGTACAGGTTTAGCACCATCCTCCAAGTTGATCTTGTGCATACACATTGTTGGACTAATGCCTCTTATATCCCCTATACTCCAACCTATAGATTTCTTAAACTGTTTAAGCACTTTGATGAGTTCCTTTTCTTGTGGTTTGGTCAAGGTTGAAGAAATTATCACTGGATAAGTTTCTCATTCTCCCAAAAACAAATATTTTAAGTGCTCAGGTAAGTCTTTGAGTTCAAGTTCTGGTGGATTGGCCTCTTTAATGGATGAAGAACTGGGTAGATTTAAAAGTGTACTAGATTTTGTCATTACTTCATTATTGTCTAGTTGTTCAAGGTACCCCTTAATTTCTTCATCAAAATCTTCTTCAACCTTTTCAAGTGTAAGAACAGTTTCAAGCTTGTCTTCTATTCTAGTTTGGAAAAAGGTGCTTTGGACAAGATTATCCAAAGGATCAACATCGAATATTTCATCGATGGTAGAAATAGAAGGAAAAGGTGAAGAATCAAAAACTTTAAAATGAACAGTCTCTCCTAAGACTGTCATTGTCAAATTTCCATCTTGGACATCAATAATAGTTTAAGTAGTTGCCATAAATGGTCTACCAAGCAATATTGTGTGCTCTCTGTCCAATGCTGGATTTTCTTGCATATCCAGAACCACAAAGTCAACAGGTATTATTAGTTTGTCTACCTGTACCAACACATCCTCAACTATTCCCTCTGGATATTTAAGAGATCTATCTGCAAGTTGAAGGGACATAGTTGTGGGTTTTAAATCCCTTAGATTGAGCTGTAAGAATATAGAGTAGGGCATCAAATTTATACTAGCACCTAAATCAAGCATTGCTTTAGCAACCTTCCTATCCCCCATAGTTATGTTTATAATAAAACTTCCAGGGTCTTTCAACTTAGGGGTAGTTTGTGCTGAAGTACAGCGCTAGAAATTTCTGATACTACTACTCGTTCATTCAGTTCATACCTCCTTTTCTTAGTGTTCAACTCTTTGAAAAACTTGGCATATGAGGGCACATTCATGATCACTTCTAATAATAGTAAATTGATATTTACTTTAGAGAGCATATTAAAAAGATCATAGAATTGCTTATCTTGTTTGGATTCTTTTAACCGGTGGGGAAAAGGTACTTGCATCTGGTGTAGTTCTATTGTCTTTTGAATTTTGGGGGTGTCAGATGACACCCTAATGAGTTTTTCAGAAGGCTTATTAAGTTTAACACTTGTTTCTCTTTTTTGCGAGATTAGAATATCGCCTTCTTTGTTACCTGAACTACAAGGTAGATTGTTAGAGATTTCAGGTAAACTGGTATTGACTACCTTACCACTTCGAAGGGTTCTTACATCCTTTGCTTGTTCTGGTTGACTGGGCAACTTTCCTGGTTCTTTCTTTTGCATTTGTTCAGCCAGTTGCCCAACTTTAGATTCAATCCTTTTAACCGAAGCCTCCATGGTGTTCAACCTTTGATTAGTCATCAATTGGTTGTCACGACTAACTTGAATAAAAGCATTCAAGCTATCTTCTATGGTTGGCTTAAAAGATTGGCTTTGTGGGTAAGGGTGGTTGTTATCCGACCTTAGTGTTGGATATTGGGTGTAGGCTGGGTGATTATAGGTGTTTGGATGATACCTTTGAAAAGATTGGACTTCCTCTATGGCATTGACACTAGAATCACAAGTATATGAACAATTATGAGTACCATGCCCAATTGAACAACACACTTTACATACCTCTTGATTTGAAATTTGGTGGGTAGTGAGAAATTGCACTTGTTTAGTCAATTCAGCAAGTTGCAAGGTTATCTCATTATCAGAGCCGACTTCATTGACCTTTGCTTTCCTTCTACCACCTCTTTGTTGGGAATTAGAACCCAATAGCTCATAGAGATTATAGGTTTCCTCTGCGGTCTTTTCTCCTACAGCACCTCCAGCAGCATTATCAACCATGTATTGACTCTGCAGTGTCAATCCATCATAAAAGAATTGGTTTTGTAGCTGTAATGGAAAGCTATGATTTTGACATTGAATGAAAAGGAGTTTGAATCGTTCCCAAGCTTCATGAAAGGGCTCTTCATACATTTGAGAAAATGTTGCTATCTTTGTTCTTAGATCAACAGTCTTTTGATGGGAATAGAACCTACCCATAAAAATTTCATAGATTGCCTCCCAAGTTTTAAGAGAACCTGACTGTAGATTAATGAACCATGACCAAGCTTTATCTTTGAGGGTGTAAGGAAAACACCTCATCCTAATTTGATCTTCATTAATTGCATGTAGTGGAAAGGTTTGGACAATAGCATAGAATTCTCGAATGAAATGCAAAGGGTCTTCATTAGGGATACCGTAAAAGGAAGGCAACAAAGAATAATGAATCTTTTTCAATTCATAATTCCTTGCAGCCTCTTGTAATTGGATGCCGGAAGTTACATTGCCAATGATTGGCATTGTATAGTCTTTCATCTTTTTCCGCCTATCTTCAGCATCTCCCATGGTTGTTTGTAGTTGAAAATGATCCTCCTCCTATTGTGTATCAACATTTTGCTCTTAAAAAACAATAGTAGATATCTCTAAGAAATATTTATAACTTGATAAAACGTAAAGGCTTAAAGAAAAAAGGTGCAAGGAACCTAATTTTTTTTTTGTTTTGTTTTTTTTTTTAATTTTAACGAATGGACACAATTTTTGAAACAAACGAATTTATTTCATTTGAATTTTATTACACGCAAAATAAAACTAAAACAAAGAAAAATACAATAATGGGTGACCTCCCATGTAGGACTAAAATTTATCGTCTTCTAGTAAGACGTTGCTTGGAGATTGCAGAATGAAAAACTCAATGTCTCCTCTTCATTGAATTCATTTGACTATCAAATTAGTCTTTGCTTTGTTTTTGCAAATGTTCAACTAACTGTTCTACTTGAACTTCCACCTTTTTGATAGAAGCTTCCACAGAGTCCAACCGTTGATTGGTTTTAGATTGGTTATCCCTACAAACTTGAATAAAAGAATTCAAGTTGTCCTCCAAGGTTGGTTTATTGGGAATGCTTCTTGGAATAGGTGGGTGGAATTGCTGGCCTGCCTGATTTGAGCTTTGAGTGAAAGGAGGGTTGTTTTGCCTCCAGGAGAAATTTGGATGACTTCTCCACCCAGGATTATAGGTATTTGAATTGGGGTCAAACCTTGGTCTCTGTTGATATGCTCCCAACACATTAACCTGTTCAGGTCCAGTTGTTGTTTCTCCTTGATATGGACAGGCTTCAGTACCATGTCCCATGTTGCTATACAAACCATATTGTTCATTATTGGTGTTGGTTTGTGTAGTGAGAAGGGCAACTTGCTTGGTCAGTTGAACAAGTTGTTGTTGAACTTCATTACTGGATTCGATTTCATGAACTCCAGCTTTTCTCACTCGGGAGCTTTTCTGTTGGGAATTAGCACCCAACATCTCAAAGAGGTTATACGTCTCTGAGGCAGTCTTTTCTCCTATTGCTCCTCCTGCAGCGTTTTCGACAATGAACTGACATTGTTGTGTAAGTCCATCGTAAAAGAATTGGTTCTGCAACTACAGGGGAAAGCTGTGATGGGGACATTGAGTGAGAAACATTTTGAACCTATCCCAAGCTTCATGGAATGGTTCTCCTTCCATCTGAGAGAAAGTAGCAATCTTTCCTCTCAACTCTGATGTTTTTTGGTTGGAATAGAATTTTCCCATGAATTTATTGTAAATGTTCTCCCATGTCATCAGAGAACCTGGGGGAAGTGACATTAACCAAGCTTTGGCCTTATCCTTTAAGGTGTAGGGGAAACATCTCATTCTAAGTTGATCCTCATTTAGAATACCGAGGGGGAATGTTTGGACCGTAGCATAGAAATCTCTCATGAAGGAAAGAGAATCTTCATTAGGTAGCCCATAAAAGGAAGGAAGCATAGAAAAATGAATATTTTTTAGGTCATAATTCCGAGCAGCCTCACCCAACTGGATAGCGGCAGTTGTCGTGACAATCACCGGTCTTGCAAACTCCTTCATAGTGGTTTCCCTAACATGTTGGTTTTCTTCTATTTCTTTTGGTTCTAGTAAAGGATTAAGACTTGGTTCTATGTTTGGCTCTAAAACAGGTTGATGGGTGGAATCCAGTTTTATTGACACTTTTTTTTAAATTTATGAATATTATTTACATATGGTGTAAGGGGGTTTCCTAAGGATCTCTTACCACGCATAGACTATTGTAAACGTAAATTTAAAACTCCTGTCAACAAAATAAAAAATTTAGAGAAAATTTACATGGTATTTAATACAAAACACTAAACAAAACTAAAGCAAATTTTTTTTTTATTCTATTATTTTTTTTTAAATAACATAATTAGTATTAACCAAGAGTGCTCCCAGGAAAGAATGGTAGTGCAACGGCTCCTTAAAAACCATTCTCCTAGCCAGAACAACGTTCCCAGGAAAGACTAGTGGCACAAAGGCTTCCAAGAACTAGTCTACTAAATAGAACTCCCTTAGATTTTTACTTTTCATGCTATTTAGTTAATTATGTATAAATTCAAGTAATTTTTTTTTGAACGGTAATTTTATTTAACTATTCACGCTATATTATTTCTTTAAAAATTTTGAAATTTTAATTTTTTTAATTTTTTAATTTTTTTAATTTTTTTTTACTATTCATGAACGGTAATTTTATTTTACTATTCACGCTATATTATTTCTTATTAACTTAAAAATTTTGAAATTTTAATTTTGAATTTTTTTTACTATTCATGAACGGTAAAAAAATTTATTCAAATTTCAAATTATTTTTACTATTAAAAAAAATTATTTTATTTTATTTTTTTATTTTTATTTTTTTTATTTCTTATGAATTTTGAAATTTGATTATTATTTTTTTATTATTAAAAAAAATCATAATTATTTACAGCACAAAAATGTTTTTAAAATTTTGATAAATAATTTAAAAACGTTATTCCTTCCTCGGCAACGGCGCCAAAAACTTGATGAGCGAAAACCGACATCGCCGATTCTTGCCAATACTTTGGTTTTAATATTTATAAAACTCTTGCAAGTGCACGAATCATTTCGAAGAAAATGATAAGTATACTCCCAAGGTCGATCTAAGGAAGGAATATATGTGGTTTTTAATTTATTATTCAAACTTTTTAAAACGAAATTAAATCCTAAACATCCTGTCATCCGCGGGTACTGTTCATCCGCGGGTACTGTTCATCCGCGCGTACTGTTCATCCGCGCGTACTGTTCATCCGACTCGGCACTGTTCATACCCGGTACTGTGCAGACGCGGTACTGTTCATACCCGGTACTGTGCAGCCGCACCATGTCATGCTGACGTCATCAAATGACGTCAGCAATCAATAATCCGCGTTTTTACATTTTTTTAACATTTTTTTCTCTACTTTTTCTCTCCATCCTCACCTATAAATACCCCCCTTCTCTTCACTTCAAATCACACCTAAAAACACCTTCAAAACTCACTTCTCTCTTCTTTCTTTCTCTCATTTCTTAGTTTTTAGTTTCTCTTAGTTTCTTTCTAAGTTTCTAAGCTTTTCTTAGTTTTTCTCTTAGTTTTTAGTTCAATTCTCTTAGGTTTAGTGTTCTTCTCTTTTTGAGAGGAACTTGTAATGTTTTTGTAATAATTTAGATTTTTGATTCAATATATGGAAGTGCAAATTCCGCTCGGAGGTTTTCTAGCTACGGGAATAGCGTCGAAGTTCTGTAAGGATTTTATTTTCTTTACAGTTATTTTTATGCTTTATTCTTACATGTTATATTCAACTTGTCTGTGGTTAAATTTAACTATGCTAGCTGTTTAGTAAATATGATGTAATAACGACGTTGTTATGCTTGCGAAATATTAAATAGGTGAAAATTTCTAAAATGAATTGATTTTGTTTTTATTCAAGATTTTATATTAAGAATGTTAGAGAGAAATATATTATTTTTCATTACAAACTTAAACATGAAAATTAGATTTTAAGGTTTAGTTATCCGGTCTAATTTAGAGTAGTGCTCTTTTATTTGTTGGTACAATCGCCCGGTAGTTAGAGTGAAACTCTATTTCAAAAGTTTTTATAAGAATTATTATGTGAAAATGTATTGACAACATGTTTTCAATAGTGGTTTTAAAACTTGAAAGTTAGTACTCGGATAATTAAATTCTTAGGTTTAATTTGGACACCTTGAATAATGTTTAAATTGTCTAACCCCACCAAAGGTGGCATTTAAATGGTTCACTTTCAATCTCTTAGAAAAAGGAATTAATTTAATTAAGCATATTAGTTATCAACCCCACCCATAGGTGTTAATTGATTTGTTTAGTTAACAAAGAATATCTAACCCCACCAAAGGTGGTATTTATATAAAAAAGAGAGAATCAATAAAATATCAATTTATATCTTTAATAACCTAGTTAATATGAGCAAGCATAATTAATTTAGTTATTATATCCATAAATACTCCGCTAATATAAATGATAAAAATTTGCATGAACATTTATTGAATCCGTATATATGTTTATTTTTAGACAATTATTTTTTGAATTTGTATCTATGTTTATTTTTATGTTATTAGATTATATTTAATTAATCTGTATATATGTTTATTTTATGTTATTAGATTAGGAACACAAAAACCAAACTATCGTGACAGGATGTTTAGGATTTAATTTCGTTTTTAAAAGATTGAATAATAAGTTAAAAACCACATACATTCCTTCCTTAGATCGACCTTGGGAGTATACTTATCATTTTCTACGAAATGATTCGTGCACTTGCGAGAGTTTTATAAATATTAAAACCAAAGTATTGGCGAGAATCGGCGATGTCGGTTTTCGCTCATCAAGTTTTTGGCGCCGTTGCCGGGGAAGGAATAACGGTTTTTAAATTATTTATCAAAATTTTAAAAACATTTTTGTGCTGTAAATAATTGTGATTTTTTTTGTTTTAATAGAAAAAAATAATAATCAAATTTCAAATTTCATAAGAAATAAAAAAAAAAATTTAAAAAAATTAAAAAATTAAAAATTAATTTTTTTTTAATTGTAAAATAATTTAGAAATTTGAAATTTGAAGTAAAAAAATTTTACCGTTCATGAATAGTAAAAAAAAAAACAAAAAACAAAAAAACAAAAAAATTTAAGTTAAAAATAAATAAATAAAATTTATAGCGTAGATAGTAAAATAAAATTACCGTTCATGAATAGTTAAAAAAAATATTAAAATTTTAAAATTTTAAGATAAAAATAAATAAATAATCTAATGTAAATAGTAAAATAAAATTATCGTTCATGAATAGTAAAAAAAAATTAAAAATTAAAAAAAATTAAAAACTTAAATTTTTTTGATATAATGTAAATAGTAAAATAAAATTACCGTTCATGAATAGTAAAAAAAAAATTAAAATTTTAAAATTTTAAAATAAAAATAAATAAATAATCTAATGTAAATAGTAAAATAAAATTACCGTTCATGAATAGTAAAAAAAAATTTAAAAAAAATTTAATTAAAAAAAAAAATAAAGCTTACTTTTTAATTTTCATTTAATTTTAATTTTTATTTAAAATCTTAATTTTATTTTAATAAAAGTAATAATAAAAATGAATAAAAACAAAAAAAAAAATCAATTTTTATTCTTATTTTATTTTCCTTTACCTTTTTCAATTTTATTTTATTTTTATTTTATTTTATTTTTATTTTATTTTTGTTTATTTTATTTTATTTTATTTTATTTTACTTTATTTTATTTTATTTTATTTTATTTTATATCAATTTTAATTTAATTTATTTTTATTTTTATTTATTTTTTAACTATTTTTTTATTTCTCTCTTAATTTTTATTTAACTTAATTAACTTAGATTTTTCATTAATTTAATTAACTTAGATTTTTAGTTTACTTAACTTAATTAACTTAACTTTTTTAACTTAGAATTTTTTTTTAACTTAACTAACTTAGATTTTTAACTTAGCTTTTTAATTAACTTAACTTAATTAACTTGAACTTTTGAATTAACTTTCATTAACTTACCTTTTTAATTAATTTATATTTTTTTTAACTTAACCAACTTAGTTTTTTTTAATTAACTTAACTTAATTAACTTAGATTTTCTTTTACTTAATTAACTTAAATTTTTACTTAATATAACTTAATTGACTTAACTTTAATAAACATGAAAAGTAAAGATCTAAGGGGAGTTCTGTCTAGGAGACTAGTTCCTGGATGCCTTTGTGCCACTAGTCTTTCCTGGAACGTTGTTCTGTCTAGGAGGATGGTTTTTAAGGAGCCTTTGCCCCACCATTCTTTCCTGGGAACACTCTTGGTTAATACTGATTATGTTATTTTAACTTTAAAAAAAAAAAAATTCTGAAACTATCTCCAAAATTTTAAAGTCTTAATTACAATCTCAAGAGTTAGTTTCTTTGCTTGATCTAGGTACAATTGTGTTATGATGCCTTAATTATTTGATTTGCACCTAGATGTGGGTTATCTAAAACCCTCAAGCATGCCCTTAGTTTTTGGTACAGAAAAATTTGAAAATCAATAGGGCATGTTTGAAACAGTATAGGTAGACAACATTGTCTTACTTGTAGGTATGATTGACTCAATGATGAGGGGACATTGAGTTTACTTAAGAGGCAATCCCCAAGTTACGTCTTGCTAAGACGTTAAACTAAGCGCTGGATGGGAGGCAACCCATCATTTTAGGTAATTTTCTGTTATTTGTTTTATTTACTTAATTTTATTGTTTATTTTAGTTTAATAATTTTTAAATTGTTAAAACTAATAATATTTGTTGAGATGTTAGAAGTTTACAGCGATCTGTCTGTATACACTTTAATAATGAATATGATGGATGCACCTGCATTTCTCCATTACTACTTACACATTCTCAGGAAATAGGTAATCTTTCTTCTCTTTTCTCTTTAATTTACAGTTGTTACATTGAGGACAATGTAAGTTCTAGGTTGGGGGTGGTGAGAAGTTACCATGCTTAATTAAAAAGAAATTTAACAATTTAAAAATTAAAAAAAAAAAAAAAATTCTCACAAAAATTTATCATTTCTTTAAATCAAATTTAAGTAAATAGTTAAGTCTTTTGTACTGTTAGATTAATTTTTGAAAACATATCATGAAATATTTTGTAATTGTTTTTGATAATTAGTTAGTTTTTGTCATAACTAGTATTTCTTGATAGAATGTGGAAATTATATTAAACCCAAAATCGGTGTTTATGAATTTTTTTTAGTGGAGACTACCCTTGTGAGATATAATTTGAGCCTAATTTCTTTTATTCAGAGTGCAATATATATTTTTTCTACTCCAAACACATTTCTTATTTATTCAAATTTTTAGATGATCTCTATAGGTATTAGCATTGAATGTATGAATTTTTTCTCATCTTAAATAGAGTATCATATATTTTTTATTATTATTTTTGCTTAGATTAAATGATTTGAGTAGAAATTGATAGTATAGGCTTATATCTCATTTATGCATGACTGCTACAAAAACAAAAAGACATATCTGGGGTTACCTAAACCAAGATCAAACAGAAAAGCCACAAAATTAACCACTCACCAAAATCCAAAGAAAATGTACAATCTGTACATGGGTTGACTCTCTAAAAAATACATATATTGAAAAATATCTACAGAAAAAAAAATAGAGAGATAATAAAAAAATATAGTATCATCTACAAACTATGACCCACATTGCCTACAAAGTTGTGAGTAAAGGCTAAATACAAAAGAAAGATATAGGAAGTAATTCCCTAAAAAGTCATTGCAATTTCTTCATTTGTAAAAAGCATATATCTTGAAATTCTTTCTTAATGAGTTTGATTTATGCATGAAAATAATTTTTATATATGATATCTTTATAATTTATACATTCGATTCCTTTCATGAGATCAATGTTAAAATAACACTTTGAGCCTTTATTCTTTATACATATGCGAACATATTAGTTCATTTCTATACATCAACTCTTTCGCATATAAATTAGTATGAGTGTTTGAACCCATAGGATTCAGTGCTTTGAGAGTATTGACTTGTGAGGAATAGAGTCGAAGCGAATTCTGATTCATGACACTGAAATTGGGTAAAATTAAATTGACACATTTTTGAAATGAAATATGAAAATGATTTTCGACTAATTATTATAATAAAATCATGATTGTTTAAAGAGATTAAAATAACTTATGCTTGAGATTTTAATTATGATCTTAAAAGAGATTAAAAAGTATGAGACATTTTTGTGATATGTTGTTTTCTTTTATCCTTAAATTAATTTTTGATTTTGTTGTAATTTTAGTTTTTGATTTGATTATTTCTTTTGATTTTTATATTTAGTGCAATGTTTGTGGGTATCATTACTGAAAACCCTCACGAGACTCAAACTCGTCCACTAGGGCAACCTAGGGGTTTAACGGCTTGTTGCATAGGCTAAATGCAACCGTTTCAATCCACGAAAGTGATTTAGGATAGTTTAATTTTTAGTTTTTATCGCTTCTCTTGCTAAGGGACTAGCAAGAAGCTGGTTGGGGGTTGTGATGAGTGCTCAAAAAGCACAAAAATAACCATGATTTTATGCACATTAATTGATTAAAAATATATATATTTATATGTTTTATCATATATTTATGTAAATTTGTCTTTTTTCGGAATCACGGGTATTTTTATTGTTTTTCAGGTATTTTGGCTTAAAAATGCAACTTAAAGACTCAAAGAGGAATACTGAAAGCAATACATCACAAATATATTAATAAATAAATGCGGAAAGGTCGACAAATATGGAAAAATTGGACAAAATGGGTCAAAAAGGTCAAAAATGAAAAAACCGCGCCGCCGCGCCGCCCAGCCACCGCGGCCAGCACCGCCCCAAGCAGCAGCACGCGGCACTGTTCATCCGCGGGTACTGTTCATCCGCGGGTACTGTTCATCCGCGCGTACTGTTCATCCGCGCGTACTGTTCATCCGACTCGGCACTGTTCATACCCGGTACTGTGCAGACGCGGTACTGTTCATACCCGGTACTGTGCAGCCGCACCATGTCATGCTGACGTCATCAAATGACGTCAGCAATCAATAATCCGCGTTTTTACATTTTTTTAACATTTTTTTCTCTACTTTTTCTCTCCATCCTCACCTATAAATACCCCCCTTCTCTTCACTTCAAATCACACCTAAAAACACCTTCAAAACTCACTTCTCTCTTCTTTCTTTCTCTCATTTCTTAGTTTTTAGTTTCTCTTAGTTTCTTTCTAAGTTTCTAAGCTTTTCTTAGTTTTTCTCTTAGTTTTTAGTTCAATTCTCTTAGGTTTAGTGTTCTTCTCTTTTTGAGAGGAACTTGTAATGTTTTTGTAATAATTTAGATTTTTGATTCAATATATGGAAGTGCAAATTCCGCTCGGAGGTTTTCTAGCTACGGGAATAGCGTCGAAGTTCTGTAAGGATTTTATTTTCTTTACAGTTATTTTTATGCTTTATTCTTACATGTTATATTCAACTTGTCTGTGGTTAAATTTAACTATGCTAGCTGTTTAGTAAATATGATGTAATAACGACGTTGTTATGCTTGCGAAATATTAAATAGGTGAAAATTTCTAAAATGAATTGATTTTGTTTTTATTCAAGATTTTATATTAAGAATGTTAGAGAGAAATATATTATTTTTCATTACAAACTTAAACATGAAAATTAGATTTTAAGGTTTAGTTATCCGGTCTAATTTAGAGTAGTGCTCTTTTATTTGTTGGTACAATCGCCCGGTAGTTAGAGTGAAACTCTATTTCAAAAGTTTTTATAAGAATTATTATGTGAAAATGTATTGACAACATGTTTTCAATAGTGGTTTTAAAACTTGAAAGTTAGTACTCGGATAATTAAATTCTTAGGTTTAATTTGGACACCTTGAATAATGTTTAAATTGTCTAACCCCACCAAAGGTGGCATTTAAATGGTTCACTTTCAATCTCTTAGAAAAAGGAATTAATTTAATTAAGCATATTAGTTATCAACCCCACCCATAGGTGTTAATTGATTTGTTTAGTTAACAAAGAATATCTAACCCCACCAAAGGTGGTATTTATATAAAAAAGAGAGAATCAATAAAATATCAATTTATATCTTTAATAACCTAGTTAATATGAGCAAGCATAATTAATTTAGTTATTATATCCATAAATACTCCGCTAATATAAATGATAAAAATTTGCATGAACATTTATTGAATCCGTATATATGTTTATTTTTAGACAATTATTTTTTGAATTTGTATCTATGTTTATTTTTATGTTATTAGATTATATTTAATTAATCTGTATATATGTTTATTTTATGTTATTAGATTAGGAACACAAAAACCAAACTATCGTGACAGGATGTTTAGGATTTAATTTCGTTTTTAAAAGATTGAATAATAAGTTAAAAACCACATACATTCCTTCCTTAGATCGACCTTGGGAGTATACTTATCATTTTCTACGAAATGATTCGTGCACTTGCGAGAGTTTTATAAATATTAAAACCAAAGTATTGGCGAGAATCGGCGATGTCGGTTTTCGCTCATCAACCACATGCACTGGACTAACCCACTTACTATCCGCAATAGGATAGATAATCCCTTCTTCTAATAATTTAAGAATTTCTTTTTTAACTACCTCTTGCATATTTGGGTTTAGTATTCTTTGGGCCTCTCGTACAGGTTTAGCACCATCCTCCAAGTTGATCTTGTGCATACACATTGTTGGACTAATGCCTCTTATATCCCCTATACTCCAACCTATAGATTTCTTAAACTGTTTAAGCACTTTGATGAGTTCCTTTTCTTGTGGTTTGGTCAAGGTTGAAGAAATTATCACTGGATAAGTTTCTCCTTCTCCCAAAAACAAATATTTTAAGTGCTCAGGTAAGTCTTTGAGTTCAAGTTCAGGTGGATTGGCCTCTTTAATGGATGAAGAACTGGGTAGATTTAAAAGTGTACTAGATTTTGTCATTACTTCATTATTGTCTAGTTGTTCAAGGTACCCCTTAATTTCTTCATCAAAATCTTCTTCAACCTTTTCAAGTGTAAGAACAGTTTCAAGCTTGTCTTCTATTCTAGTTTGGAAAAAGGTGCTTTGGACAAGATTATCCAAAGGATCAACATCGAATATTTCATCGATGGTAGAAATAGAAGGAAAAGGTGAAGAATCAAAAACTTTAAAATGAACAGTCTCTCCTAAGACTGTCATTGTCAAATTTCCATCTTGGACATCAATAATAGTTTAAGTAGTTGCCATAAATGGTCTACCAAGCAATATTGTGTGCTCTCTGTCCAATGCTGGATTTTCTTGCATATCCAGAACCACAAAGTCAACAGGTATTATTAGTTTGTCTACCTGTACCAACACATCCTCAACTATTCCCTCTGGATATTTAAGAGATCTATCTGCAAGTTGAAGGGACATAGTTGTGGGTTTTAAATCCCTTAGATTGAGCTGTAAGAATATAGAGTAGGGCATCAAATTTATACTAGCACCTAAATCAAGCATTGCTTTAGCAACCTTCCTATCCCCCATAGTTATGTTTATAATAAAACTTCCAGGGTCTTTCAACTTAGGGGTAGTTTGTGCTGAAGTACAGCGCTAGAAATTTCTGATACTACTACTCGTTCATTCAGTTCATACCTCCTTTTCTTAGTGTTCAACTCTTTGAAAAACTTGGCATATGAGGGCACATTCATGATCACTTCTAATAATAGTAAATTGATATTTACTTTAGAGAGCATATTAAAAAGATCATAGAATTGCTTATCTTGTTTGGATTCTTTTAACCGGTGGGGAAAAGGTACTTGCATCTGGTGTAGTTCTATTGTCTTTTGAATTTTGGGGGTGTCAGATGACACCCTAATGAGTTTTTCAGAAGGCTTATTAAGTTTAACACTTGTTTCTCTTTTTTGCGAGATTAGAATATCGCCTTCTTTGTTACCTGAACTACAAGGTAGATTGTTAGAGATTTCAGGTAAATTGGTATTGACTACCTTACCACTTCGAAGGGTTCTTACATCCTTTGCTTGTTCTGGTTGACTGGGCAACTTTCCTGGTTCTTTCTTTTGCATTTGTTCAGCCAGTTGCCCAACTTTAGATTCAATCCTTTTAACCGAAGCCTCCATGGTGTTCAACCTTTGATTAGTCATCAATTGGTTGTCACGACTAACTTGAATAAAAGCATTCAAGCTATCTTCTATGGTTGGCTTAAAAGATTGGCTTTGTGGGTAAGGGTGGTTGTTATCCGACCTTAGTGTTGGATATTGGGTGTAGGCTGGGTGATTATAGGTGTTTGGATGATACCTTTGAAAAGATTGGACTTCCTCTATGGCATTGACACTAGAATCACAAGTATATGAACAATTATGAGTACCATGCCCAATTGAACAACACACTTTACATACCTCTTGATTTGAAATTTGGTGGGTAGTGAGAAATTGCACTTGTTTAGTCAATTCAGCAAGTTGCAAGGTTATCTCATTATCAGAGCCGACTTCATTGACCTTTGCTTTCCTTCTACCACCTCTTTGTTGGGAATTAGAACCCAATAGCTCATAGAGATTATAGGTTTCCTCTGCGGTCTTTTCTCCTACAGCACCTCCAGCAGCATTATCAACCATGTATTGACTCTGCAGTGTCAATCCATCATAAAAGAATTGGTTTTGTAGCTGTAATGGAAAGCTATGATTTTGACATTGAATGAAAAGGAGTTTGAATCGTTCCCAAGCTTCATGAAAGGGCTCTTCATACATTTGAGAAAATGTTGCTATCTTTGTTCTTAGATCAACAGTCTTTTGATGGGAATAGAACCTACCCATAAAAATTTCATAGATTGCCTCCCAAGTTTTAAGAGAACCTGACTGTAGATTAATGAACCATGACCAAGCTTTATCTTTGAGGGTGTAAGGAAAACACCTCATCCTAATTTGATCTTCATTAATTGCATGTAGTGGAAAGGTTTGGACAATAGCATAGAATTCTCGAATGAAATGCAAAGGGTCTTCATTAGGGATACCGTAAAAGGAAGGCAACAAAGAATAATGAATCTTTTTCAATTCATAATTCCTTGCAGCCTCTTGTAATTGGATGCCGGAAGTTACATTGCCAATGATTGGCATTGTATAGTCTTTCATCTTTTTCCGCCTATCTTCAGCATCTCCCATGGTTGTTTGTAGTTGAAAATGATCCTCCTCCTATTGTGTATCAACATTTTGCTCTTAAAAAACAATAGTAGATATCTCTAAGAAATATTTATAACTTGATAAAACGTAAAGGCTTAAAGAAAAAAGGTGCAAGGAACCTAATTTTTTTTTGTTTTGTTTTTTTTTTTAATTTTAACGAATGGACACAATTTTTGAAACAAACGAATTTATTTCATTTGAATTTTATTACACGCAAAATAAAACTAAAACAAAGAAAAATACAATAATGGGTGACCTCCCATGTAGGACTAAAATTTATCGTCTTCTAGTAAGACGTTGCTTGGAGATTGCAGAATGAAAAACTCAATGTCTCCTCTTCATTGAATTCATTTGACTATCAAATTAGTCTTTGCTTTGTTTTTGCAAATGTTCAACTAACTGTTCTACTTGAACTTCCACCTTTTTGATAGAAGCTTCCACAGAGTCCAACCGTTGATTGGTTTTAGATTGGTTATCCCTACAAACTTGAATAAAAGAATTCAAGTTGTCCTCCAAGGTTGGTTTATTGGGAATGCTTCTTGGAATAGGTGGGTGGAATTGCTGGCCTGCCTGATTTGAGCTTTGAGTGAAAGGAGGGTTGTTTTGCCTCCAGGAGAAATTTGGATGACTTCTCCACCCAGGATTATAGGTATTTGAATTGGGGTCAAACCTTGGTCTCTGTTGATATGCTCCCAACACATTAACCTGTTCAGGTCCAGTTGTTGTTTCTCCTTGATATGGACAGGCTTCAGTACCATGTCCCATGTTGCTATACAAACCATATTGTTCATTATTGGTGTTGGTTTGTGTAGTGAGAAGGGCAACTTGCTTGGTCAGTTGAACAAGTTGTTGTTGAACTTCATTACTGGATTCGATTTCATGAACTCCAGCTTTTCTCACTCGGGAGCTTTTCTGTTGGGAATTAGCACCCAACATCTCAAAGAGGTTATACGTCTCTGAGGTAGTCTTTTCTCCTATTGCTCCTCCTGCAGCGTTTTCGACAATGAACTGACATTGTTGTGTAAGTCCATCGTAAAAGAATTGGTTCTGCAACTACAGGGGAAAGCTGTGATGGGGACATTGAGTGAGAAACATTTTGAACCTATCCCAAGCTTCATGGAATGGTTCTCCTTCCATCTGAGAGAAAGTAGCAATCTTTCCTCTCAACTCTGATGTTTTTTGGTTGGAATAGAATTTTCCCATGAATTTATTGTAAATGTTCTCCCATGTCATCAGAGAACCTGGGGGAAGTGACATTAACCAAGCTTTGGCCTTATCCTTTAAGGTGTAGGGGAAACATCTCATTCTAAGTTGATCCTCATTTAGAATACCGAGGGGGAATGTTTGGACCGTAGCATAGAAATCTCTCATGAAGGAAAGAGAATCTTCATTAGGTAGCCCATAAAAGGAAGGAAGCATAGAAAAATGAATATTTTTTAGGTCATAATTCCGAGCAGCCTCACCCAACTGGATAGCGGCAGTTGTCGTGACAATCACCGGTCTTGCAAACTCCTTCATAGTGGTTTCCCTAACATGTTGGTTTTCTTCTATTTCTTTTGGTTCTAGTAAAGGATTAAGACTTGGTTCTATGTTTGGCTCTAAAACAGGTTGATGGGTGGAATCCAGTTTTATTGACACTTTTTTTTAAATTTATGAATATTATTTACATATGGTGTAAGGGGGTTTCCTAAGGATCTCTTACCACGCATAGACTATTGTAAACGTAAATTTAAAACTCCTGTCAACAAAATAAAAAATTTAGAGAAAATTTACATGGTATTTAATACAAAACACTAAACAAAACTAAAGCAAATTTTTTTTTTATTCTATTATTTTTTTTTAAATAACATAATTAGTATTAACCAAGAGTGCTCCCAGGAAAGAATGGTAGTGCAACGGCTCCTTAAAAACCATTCTCCTAGCCAGAACAACGTTCCCAGGAAAGACTAGTGGCACAAAGGCTTCCAAGAACTAGTCTACTAAATAGAACTCCCTTAGATTTTTACTTTTCATGCTATTTAGTTAATTATGTATAAATTCAAGTAATTTTTTTTTGAACGGTAATTTTATTTAACTATTCACGCTATATTATTTCTTTAAAAATTTTGAAATTTTAATTTTTTTAATTTTTTAATTTTTTTAATTTTTTTTTACTATTCATGAACGGTAATTTTATTTTACTATTCACGCTATATTATTTCTTATTAACTTAAAAATTTTGAAATTTTAATTTTGAATTTTTTTTACTATTCATGAACGGTAAAAAAATTTATTCAAATTTCAAATTATTTTTACTATTAAAAAAAATTATTTTATTTTATTTTTTTATTTTTATTTTTTTTATTTCTTATGAATTTTGAAATTTGATTATTATTTTTTTATTATTAAAAAAAATCATAATTATTTACAGCACAAAAATGTTTTTAAAATTTTGATAAATAATTTAAAAACGTTATTCCTTCCTCGGCAACGGCGCCAAAAACTTGATGAGCGAAAACCGACATCGCCGATTCTTGCCAATACTTTGGTTTTAATATTTATAAAACTCTTGCAAGTGCACGAATCATTTCGAAGAAAATGATAAGTATACTCCCAAGGTCGATCTAAGGAAGGAATATATGTGGTTTTTAATTTATTATTCAAACTTTTTAAAACGAAATTAAATCCTAAACATCCTGTCATCCGCGGGTACTGTTCATCCGCGGGTACTGTTCATCCGCGCGTACTGTTCATCCGCGCGTACTGTTCATCCGACTCGGCACTGTTCATACCCGGTACTGTGCAGACGCGGTACTGTTCATACCCGGTACTGTGCAGCCGCACCATGTCATGCTGACGTCATCAAATGACGTCAGCAATCAATAATCCGCGTTTTTACATTTTTTTAACATTTTTTTCTCTACTTTTTCTCTCCATCCTCACCTATAAATACCCCCCTTCTCTTCACTTCAAATCACACCTAAAAACACCTTCAAAACTCACTTCTCTCTTCTTTCTTTCTCTCATTTCTTAGTTTTTAGTTTCTCTTAGTTTCTTTCTAAGTTTCTAAGCTTTTCTTAGTTTTTCTCTTAGTTTTTAGTTCAATTCTCTTAGGTTTAGTGTTCTTCTCTTTTTGAGAGGAACTTGTAATGTTTTTGTAATAATTTAGATTTTTGATTCAATATATGGAAGTGCAAATTCCGCTCGGAGGTTTTCTAGCTACGGGAATAGCGTCGAAGTTCTGTAAGGATTTTATTTTCTTTACAGTTATTTTTATGCTTTATTCTTACATGTTATATTAAACTTGTCTGTGGTTAAATTTAACTATGCTAGCTGTTTAGTAAATATGATGTAATAACGACGTTGTTATGCTTGCGAAATATTAAATAGGTGAAAATTTCTAAAATGAATTGATTTTGTTTTTATTCAAGATTTTATATTAAGAATGTTAGAGAGAAATATATTATTTTTCATTACAAACTTAAACATGAAAATTAGATTTTAAGGTTTAGTTATCCGGTCTAATTTAGAGTAGTGCTCTTTTATTTGTTGGTACAATCGCCCGGTAGTTAGAGTGAAACTCTATTTCAAAAGTTTTTATAAGAATTATTATGTGAAAATGTATTGACAACATGTTTTCAATAGTGGTTTTAAAACTTGAAAGTTAGTACTCGGATAATTAAATTCTTAGGTTTAATTTGGACACCTTGAATAATGTTTAAATTGTCTAACCCCACCAAAGGTGGCATTTAAATGGTTCACTTTCAATCTCTTAGAAAAAGGAATTAATTTAATTAAGCATATTAGTTATCAACCCCACCCATAGGTGTTAATTGATTTGTTTAGTTAACAAAGAATATCTAACCCCACCAAAGGTGGTATTTATATAAAAAAGAGAGAATCAATAAAATATCAATTTATATCTTTAATAACCTAGTTAATATGAGCAAGCATAATTAATTTAGTTATTATATCCATAAATACTCCGCTAATATAAATGATAAAAATTTGCATGAACATTTATTGAATCCGTATATATGTTTATTTTTAGACAATTATTTATTGAATTTGTATCTATGTTTATTTTTATGTTATTAGATTATATTTAATTAATCTGTATATATGTTTATTTTATGTTATTAGATTAGGAACACAAAAACCAAACTATCGTGACAGGATGTTTAGGATTTAATTTCGTTTTTAAAAGATTGAATAATAAGTTAAAAACCACATACATTCCTTCCTTAGATCGACCTTGGGAGTATACTTATCATTTTCTACGAAATGATTCGTGCACTTGCGAGAGTTTTATAAATATTAAAACCAAAGTATTGGCGAGAATCGGCGATGTCGGTTTTCGCTCATCAAGTTTTTGGCGCCGTTGCCGGGGAAGGAATAACGGTTTTTAAATTATTTATCAAAATTTTAAAAACATTTTTGTGCTGTAAATAATTGTGATTTTTTTTGTTTTAATAGAAAAAATAATAATCAAATTTCAAATTTCATAAGAAATAAAAAAAAAAATTTAAAAAAATTAAAAAATTAAAAATTAATTTTTTTTTAATTGTAAAATAATTTAGAAATTTGAAATTTGAAGTAAAAAATTTTACCGTTCATGAATAGTAAAAAAAAAACAAAAAACAAAAAAACAAAAAAATTTAAGTTAAAAATAAATAAATAAAATTTATAGCGTAGATAGTAAAATAAAATTACCGTTCATGAATAGTTAAAAAAAATATTAAAATTTTAAAATTTTAAGATAAAAATAAATAAATAATCTAATGTAAATAGTAAAATAAAATTATCGTTCATGAATAGTAAAAAAAATTAAAAATTAAAAAAAATTAAAAACTTAAATTTTTTTGATATAATGTAAATAGTAAAATAAAATTACCGTTCATGAATAGTAAAAAAAAATTAAAATTTTAAAATTTTAAAATAAAAATAAATAAATAATCTAATGTAAATAGTAAAATAAAATTACCGTTCATGAATAGTAAAAAAAAATTTAATTAAAAAAAAAAATAAAGCTTACTTTTTAATTTTCATTTAATTTTAATTTTTATTTAAAATCTTAATTTTATTTTAATAAAAGTAATAATAAAAATGAATAAAAACAAAAAAAAAATCAATTTTTATTCTTATTTTATTTTCCTTTACCTTTTTCAATTTTATTTTATTTTTATTTTATTTTATTTTTATTTTATTTTTGTTTATTTTATTTTATTTTATTTTATTTTACTTTATTTTATTTTATTTTATTTTATTTTATATCAATTTTAATTTAATTTATTTTTATTTTTATTTATTTTTTAACTATTTTTTTATTTCTCTCTTAATTTTTATTTAACTTAATTAACTTAGATTTTTCATTAATTTAATTAACTTAGATTTTTAGTTTACTTAACTTAATTAACTTAACTTTTTTAACTTAGAATTTTTTTTTAACTTAACTAACTTAGATTTTTAACTTAGCTTTTTAATTAACTTAACTTAATTAACTTGAACTTTTGAATTAACTTTCATTAACTTACCTTTTTAATTAATTTAGATTTTTTTTAACTTAACCAACTTAGTTTTTTTTAATTAACTTAACTTAATTAACTTAGATTTTCTTTTACTTAATTAACTTAAATTTTTACTTAATATAACTTAATTGACTTAACTTTAATAAACATGAAAAGTAAAGATCTAAGGGAGTTCTGTCTAGGAGACTAGTTCCTGGATGCCTTTGTGCCACTAGTCTTTCCTGGGAACGTTGTTCTGTCTAGGAGGATGGTTTTTAAGGAGCCTTTGCCCCACCATTCTTTCCTGGGAACACTCTTGGTTAATACTGATTATGTTATTTTAACTTTAAAAAAAAAAAAAATTCTGAAACTATCTCCAAAATTTTAAAGTCTTAATTACAATCTCAAGAGTTAGTTTCTTTGCTTGATCTAGGTACAATTGTGTTATGATGCCTTAATTATTTGATTTGCACCTAGATGTGGGTTATCTAAAACCCTCAAGCATGCCCTTAGTTTTTGGTACAGAAAAATTTGAAAATCAATAGGGCATGTTTGAAACAGTATAGGTAGACAACATTGTCTTACTTGTAGGTATGATTGACTCAATGATGAGGGGACATTGAGTTTACTTAAGAGGCAATCCCCAAGTTACGTCTTGCTAAGACGTTAAACTAAGCGCTGGATGGGAGGCAACCCATCATTTTAGGTAATTTTCTGTTATTTGTTTTATTTACTTAATTTTATTGTTTATTTTAGTTTAATAATTTTTAAATTGTTAAAACTAATAATATTTGTTGAGATGTTAGAAGTTTACAGCGATCTGTCTGTATACACTTTAATAATGAATATGATGGATGCACCTGCATTTCTCCATTACTACTTACACATTCTCAGGAAATAGGTAATCTTTCTTCTCTTTTCTCTTTAATTTACAGTTGTTACATTGAGGACAATGTAAGTTCTAGGTTGGGGGTGGTGAGAAGTTACCATGCTTAATTAAAAAGAAATTTAACAATTTAAAAATTAAAAAAAAAAAAAAAAAAATTCTCACAAAAATTTATCATTTCTTTAAATCAAATTTAAGTAAATAGTTAAGTCTTTTGTACTGTTAGATTAATTTTTGAAAACATATCATGAAATATTTTGTAATTGTTTTTGATAATTAGTTAGTTTTTGTCATAACTAGTATTTCTTGATAGAATGTGGAAATTATATTAAACCCAAAATCGGTGTTTATGAATTTTTTTTAGTGGAGACTACCCTTGTGAGATATAATTTGAGCCTAATTTCTTTTATTCAGAGTGCAATATATATTTTTTCTACTCCAAACACATTTCTTATTTATTCAAATTTTTAGATGATCTCTATAGGTATTAGCATTGAATGTATGAATTTTTTCTCATCTTAAATAGAGTATCATATATTTTTTATTATTATTTTTGCTTAGATTAAATGATTTGAGTAGAAATTGATAGTATAGGCTTATATCTCATTTATGCATGACTGCTACAAAAACAAAAAGACATATCTGGGGTTACCTAAACCAAGATCAAACAGAAAAGCCACAAAATTAACCACTCACCAAAATCCAAAGAAAATGTACAATCTGTACATGGGTTGACTCTCTAAAAAATACATATATTGAAAAATATCTACAGAAAAAAAAATAGAGAGATAATAAAAAAATATAGTATCATCTACATACTATGACCCACATTGCCTACAAAGTTGTGAGTAAAGGCTAAATACAAAAGAAAGATATAGGAAGTAATTCCCTAAAAAGTCATTGCAATTTCTTCATTTGTAAAAAGCATATATCTTGAAATTCTTTCTTAATGAGTTTGATTTATGCATGAAAATAATTTTTATATATGATATCTTTATAATTTATACATTCGATTCCTTTCATGAGATCAATGTTAAAATAACACTTTGAGCCTTTATTCTTTATACATATGCGAACATATTAGTTCATTTCTATACATCAACTCTTTCGCATATAAATTAGTATGAGTGTTTGAACCCATAGGATTCAGTGCTTTGAGAGTATTGACTTGTGAGGAATAGAGTCGAAGCGAATTCTGATTCATGACACTGAAATTGGGTAAAATTAAATTGACACATTTTTGAAATGAAATATGAAAATGATTTTCGACTAATTATTATAATAAAATCATGATTGTTTAAAGAGATTAAAATAACTTATGCTTGAGATTTTAATTATGATCTTAAAAGAGATTAAAAAGTATGAGACATTTTTGTGATATGTTGTTTTCTTTTATCCTTAAATTAATTTTTGATTTTGTTGTAATTTTAGTTTTTGATTTGATTATTTCTTTTGATTTTTATATTTAGTGCAATGTTTGTGGGTATCATTACTGAAAACCCTCACGAGACTCAAACTCGTCCACTAGGGCAACCTAGGGGTTTAACGGCTTGTTGCATAGGCTAAATGCAACCGTTTCAATCCACGAAAGTGATTTAGGATAGTTTAATTTTTAGTTTTTATCGCTTCTCTTGCTAAGGGACTAGCAAGAAGCTGGTTGGGGGTTGTGATGAGTGCTCAAAAAGCACAAAAATAACCATGATTTTATGCACATTAATTGATTAAAAATATATATATTTATATGTTTTATCATATATTTATGTAAATTTGTCTTTTTTCGGAATCACGGGTATTTTTATTGTTTTTCAGGTATTTTGGCTTAAAAATGCAACTTAAAGACTCAAAGAGGAATACTGAAAGCAATACATCACAAATATATTAATAAATAAATGCGGAAAGGTCGACAAATATGGAAAAATTGGACAAAATGGGTCAAAAAGGTCAAAAATGTCAAAAATGAAAAAACCGCGCCGCCGCGCCGCCCAGCCACCGCGGCCAGCACCGCCCCAAGCAGCAGCACGCGGCACTGTTCATCCGCGGGTACTGTTCATCCGCGGGTACTGTTCATCCGCGCGTACTGTTCATCCGCGCGTACTGTTCATCCGACTCGGCACTGTTCATACCCGGTACTGTGCAGACGCGGTACTGTTCATACCCGGTACTGTGCAGCCGCACCATGTCATGCTGACGTCATCAAATGACGTCAGCAATCAATAATCCGCGTTTTTACATTTTTTTAACATTTTTTTCTCTACTTTTTCTCTCCATCCTCACCTATAAATACCCCCCTTCTCTTCACTTCAAATCACACCTAAAAACACCTTCAAAACTCACTTCTCTCTTCTTTCTTTCTCTCATTTCTTAGTTTTTAGTTTCTCTTAGTTTCTTTCTAAGTTTCTAAGCTTTTCTTAGTTTTTCTCTTAGTTTTTAGTTCAATTCTCTTAGGTTTAGTGTTCTTCTCTTTTTGAGAGGAACTTGTAATGTTTTTGTAATAATTTAGATTTTTGATTCAATATATGGAAGTGCAAATTCCGCTCGGAGGTTTTCTAGCTACGGGAATAGCGTCGAAGTTCTGTAAGGATTTTATTTTCTTTACAGTTATTTTTATGCTTTATTCTTACATGTTATATTAAACTTGTCTGTGGTTAAATTTAACTATGCTAGCTGTTTAGTAAATATGATGTAATAACGACGTTGTTATGCTTGCGAAATATTAAATAGGTGAAAATTTCTAAAATGAATTGATTTTGTTTTTATTCAAGATTTTATATTAAGAATGTTAGAGAGAAATATATTATTTTTCATTACAAACTTAAACATGAAAATTAGATTTTAAGGTTTAGTTATCCGGTCTAATTTAGAGTAGTGCTCTTTTATTTGTTGGTACAATCGCCCGGTAGTTAGAGTGAAACTCTATTTCAAAAGTTTTTATAAGAATTATTATGTGAAAATGTATTGACAACATGTTTTCAATAGTGGTTTTAAAACTTGAAAGTTAGTACTCGGATAATTAAATTCTTAGGTTTAATTTGGACACCTTGAATAATGTTTAAATTGTCTAACCCCACCAAAGGTGGCATTTAAATGGTTCACTTTCAATCTCTTAGAAAAAGGAATTAATTTAATTAAGCATATTAGTTATCAACCCCACCCATAGGTGTTAATTGATTTGTTTAGTTAACAAAGAATATCTAACCCCACCAAAGGTGGTATTTATATAAAAAAGAGAGAATCAATAAAATATCAATTTATATCTTTAATAACCTAGTTAATATGAGCAAGCATAATTAATTTAGTTATTATATCCATAAATACTCCGCTAATATAAATGATAAAAATTTGCATGAACATTTATTGAATCCGTATATATGTTTATTTTTAGACAATTATTTATTGAATTTGTATCTATGTTTATTTTTATGTTATTAGATTATATTTAATTAATCTGTATATATGTTTATTTTATGTTATTAGATTAGGAACACAAAAACCAAACTATCGTGACAGGATGTTTAGGATTTAATTTCGTTTTTAAAAGATTGAATAATAAGTTAAAAACCACATACATTCCTTCCTTAGATCGACCTTGGGAGTATACTTATCATTTTCTACGAAATGATTCGTGCACTTGCGAGAGTTTTATAAATATTAAAACCAAAGTATTGGCGAGAATCGGCGATGTCGGTTTTCGCTCATCAACCACATGCACTGGACTAACCCACTTACTATCCGCAATAGGATAGATAATCCCTTCTTCTAATAATTTAAGAATTTGGTTTGGAAAAAATGTTTTGGACAAGATTATCCAAAGGATCAACATCGAATATTTCATCGATGGCAGAAATAGAAGGGAAAGGTGAAGAATCAAAAACCTTAAAATGAACAGTCTCTCCTAAGACTGTCATTGTCAAATTTCCATCTTGGACATCAATAATAGTTTTAGTAGTTGCCATAAATGGTCTACCAAGCAATATTGTGTGCTCTCTGTCCAATGCTGGATTTTCTCTCATATCCAGAACCACAAAGTCAACAGGTATTATCAGTTTGTCTACCTGTACCAACACATCCTCAACTATTCCCTCTGGATATTTAAGAGATCTATCTGCAAGTTGAAGGGACATAGTTGTGGGTTTTAAATCCCTTAGATTGAGCTGTAAGAATATAGAGTAGGGCATCAAATTTATACTAGCACCTAAATCAAGCATTGCTTTAGCAACCTTCCTATCCCCCATAGTTATGTTTATAATAAAACTTCCAGGGTCTTTCAACTTAGGGGTAGTTTGTGCTGAAGTACAGCGCTAGAAATTTCTGATACTACTACTCGTTCATTCAGTTCATACCTCCTTTTCTTAGTGTTCAACTCTTTGAAAAACTTGGCATATGAGGGCACATTCATGATCACTTCTAATAATAGTAAATTGATATTTACTTTAGAGAGCATATTAAAAAGATCATAGAATTGCTTATCTTGTTTGGATTCTTTTAACCGGTGGGGAAAAGGTACTTGCATCTGGTGTAGTTCTATTGTCTTTTGAATTTTGGGGGTGTCAGATGACACCCTAATGAGTTTTTCAGAAGGCTTATTAAGTTTAACACTTGTTTCTCTTTTTTGCGAGATTAGAATATCGCCTTCTTTGTTACCTGAACTACAAGGTAGATTGTTAGAGATTTCAGGTAAACTGGTATTGACTACCTTACCACTTCGAAGGGTTCTTACATCCTTTGCTTGTTCTGGTTGACTGGGCAACTTTCCTGGTTCTTTCTTTTGCATTTGTTCAGCCAGTTGCCCAACTTTAGATTCAATCCTTTTAACCGAAGCCTCCATGGTGTTCAACCTTTGATTAGTCATCAATTGGTTGTCACGACTAACTTGAATAAAAGCATTCAAGCTATCTTCTATGGTTGGCTTAAAAGATTGGCTTTGTGGGTAAGGGTGGTTGTTATCCGACCTTAGTGTTGGATATTGGGTGTAGGCTGGGTGATTATAGGTGTTTGGATGATACCTTTGAAAAGATTGGACTTCCTCTATGGCATTGACACTAGAATCACAAGTATATGAACAATTATGAGTACCATGCCCAATTGAACAACACACTTTACATACCTCTTGATTTGAAATTTGGTGGGTAGTGAGAAATTGCACTTGTTTAGTCAATTCAGCAAGTTGCAAGGTTATCTCATTATCAGAGCCGACTTCATTGACCTTTGCTTTCCTTCTACCACCTCTTTGTTGGGAATTAGAACCCAATAGCTCATAGAGATTATAGGTTTCCTCTGCGGTCTTTTCTCCTACAGCACCTCCAGCAGCATTATCAACCATGTATTGACTCTGCAGTGTCAATCCATCATAAAAGAATTGGTTTTGTAGCTGTAATGGAAAGCTATGATTTTGACATTGAATGAAAAGGAGTTTGAATCGTTCCCAAGCTTCATGAAAGGGCTCTTCATACATTTGAGAAAATGTTGCTATCTTTGTTCTTAGATCAACAGTCTTTTGATGGGAATAGAACCTACCCATAAAAATTTCATAGATTGCCTCCCAAGTTTTAAGAGAACCTGACTGTAGATTAATGAACCATGACCAAGCTTTATCTTTGAGGGTGTAAGGAAAACACCTCATCCTAATTTGATCTTCATTAATTGCATGTAGTGGAAAGGTTTGGACAATAGCATAGAATTCTCGAATGAAATGCAAAGGGTCTTCATTAGGGATACCGTAAAAGGAAGGCAACAAAGAATAATGAATCTTTTTCAATTCATAATTCCTTGCAGCCTCTTGTAATTGGATGCCGGAAGTTACATTGCCAATGATTGGCATTGTATAGTCTTTCATCTTTTTCCGCCTATCTTCAGCATCTCCCATGGTTGTTTGTAGTTGAAAATGATCCTCCTCCTATTGTGTATCAACATTTTGCTCTTAAAAAACAATAGTAGATATCTCTAAGAAATATTTATAACTTGATAAAACGTAAAGGCTTAAAGAAAAAAGGTGCAAGGAACCTAATTTTTTTTTGTTTTGTTTTTTTTTTTTTAATTTTAACGAATGGACACAATTTTTGAAACAAACGAATTTATTTCATTTGAATTTTATTACACGCAAAATAAAACTAAAACAAAGAAAAATACAATAATGGGTGACCTCCCATGTAGGACTAAAATTTATCGTCTTCTAGTAAGACGTTGCTTGGAGATTGCAGAATGAAAAACTCAATGTCTCCTCTTCATTGAATTCATTTGACTATCAAATTAGTCTTTGCTTTGTTTTTGCAAATGTTCAACTAACTGTTCTACTTGAACTTCCACCTTTTTGATAGAAGCTTCCACAGAGTCCAACCGTTGATTGGTTTTAGATTGGTTATCCCTACAAACTTGAATAAAAGAATTCAAGTTGTCCTCCAAGGTTGGTTTATTGGGAATGCTTCTTGGAATAGGTGGGTGGAATTGCTGGCCTGCCTGATTTGAGCTTTGAGTGAAAGGAGGGTTGTTTTGCCTCCAGGAGAAATTTGGATGACTTCTCCACCCAGGATTATAGGTATTTGAATTGGGGTCAAACCTTGGTCTCTGTTGATATGCTCCCAACACATTAACCTGTTCAGGTCCAGTTGTTGTTTCTCCTTGATATGGACAGGCTTCAGTACCATGTCCCATGTTGCTATACAAACCATATTGTTCATTATTGGTGTTGGTTTGTGTAGTGAGAAGGGCAACTTGCTTGGTCAGTTGAACAAGTTGTTGTTGAACTTCATTACTGGATTCGATTTCATGAACTCCAGCTTTTCTCACTCGGGAGCTTTTCTGTTGGGAATTAGCACCCAACATCTCAAAGAGGTTATACGTCTCTGAGGTAGTCTTTTCTCCTATTGCTCCTCCTGCAGCGTTTTCGACAATGAACTGACATTGTTGTGTAAGTCCATCGTAAAAGAATTGGTTCTGCAACTACAGGGGAAAGCTGTGATGGGGACATTGAGTGAGAAACATTTTGAACCTATCCCAAGCTTCATGGAATGGTTCTCCTTCCATCTGAGAGAAAGTAGCAATCTTTCCTCTCAACTCTGATGTTTTTTGGTTGGAATAGAATTTTCCCATGAATTTATTGTAAATGTTCTCCCATGTCATCAGAGAACCTGGGGGAAGTGACATTAACCAAGCTTTGGCCTTATCCTTTAAGGTGTAGGGGAAACATCTCATTCTAAGTTGATCCTCATTTAGAATACCGAGGGGGAATGTTTGGACCGTAGCATAGAAATCTCTCATGAAGGAAAGAGAATCTTCATTAGGTAGCCCATAAAAGGAAGGAAGCATAGAAAAATGAATATTTTTTAGGTCATAATTCCGAGCAGCCTCACCCAACTGGATAGCGGCAGTTGTCGTGACAATCACCGGTCTTGCAAACTCCTTCATAGTGGTTTCCCTAACATGTTGGTTTTCTTCTATTTCTTTTGGTTCTAGTAAAGGATTAAGACTTGGTTCTATGTTTGGCTCTAAAACAGGTTGATGGGTGGAATCCAGTTTTATTGACACTTTTTTTTTAAATTTATGAATATTATTTACATATGGTGTAAGGGGGTTTCCTAAGGATCTCTTACCACGCATAGACTATTGTAAACGTAAATTTAAAACTCCTGTCAACAAAATAAAAAATTTAGAGAAAATTTACATGGTATTTAATACAAAACACTAAACAAAACTAAAGCAAATTTTTTTTTTATTCTATTATTTTTTTTAAATAACATAATTAGTATTAACCAAGAGTGCTCCCAGGAAAGAATGGTAGTGCAACGGCTCCTTAAAAACCATTCTCCTAGCCAGAACAACGTTCCCAGGAAAGACTAGTGGCACAAAGGCTTCTAAGAACTAGTCTACTAAATAGAACTCCCTTAGATTTTTACTTTTCATGCTATTTAGTTAATTATGTATAAATTCAAGTAATTTTTTTTTGAACGGTAATTTTATTTAACTATTCACGCTATATTATTTCTTTAAAAATTTTGAAATTTTAATTTTTTTAATTTTTTTAATTTTTTAATTTTTTTAATTTTTTTTTACTATTCATGAACGGTAATTTTATTTTACTATTCACGCTATATTATTTCTTATTAACTTAAAATTTTTGAAATTTTAATTTTGAATTTTTTTTACTATTCATGAACGGTAAAAAAATTTATTCAAATTTCAAATTATTTTTACTATTAAAAAAAAATTATTTTATTTTATTTTTTTATTTTTATTTTTTTTATTTCTTATGAATTTTGAAATTTGATTATTATTTTTTTATTATTAAAAAAAATCATAATTATTTACAGCACAAAAATGTTTTTAAAATTTTGATAAATAATTTAAAAACGTTATTCCTTCCTCGGCAACGGCGCCAAAAACTTGATGAGCGAAAACCGACATCGCCGATTCTTGCCAATACTTTGGTTTTAATATTTATAAAACTCTTGCAAGTGCACGAATCATTTCGAAGAAAATGATAAGTATACTCCCAAGGTCGATCTAAGGAAGGAATATATGTGGTTTTTAATTTATTATTCAAACTTTTTAAAACGAAATTAAATCCTAAACATCCTGTCACGATAGTTTGGTTTTTGTGTTCCTAATCTAATAACATAAAAATAAACATATATACAGATTAATTAAATATAATCTAATAACATAAAAATAAACATAGATACAAATTCAATAAATATTTATCTAAAAATAAATATAAATACAGATTCAATAAATATTTATGAAAATTTTATCATTTATATTAGTAGAGTATTTATGGATATAATAACTAAATTAATTATGCTTGCTCATATTATCTAGGTTATTAAAGATATAAATTGATATTTTATTGATTCTCTTTTTTTTTATATAAATACCACATTTGGTGGGGTTAGATATTCTTTGTTAACTAAACAAATCAATTAACACCTATGGGTGGGGTTGATAACTAATTTGGTTAATTAAATTATTTCCTTTTTCTAAGAGATTGAAAATGAACCATTCAAATGCCACCTTTGATGGGGTTAGACAGTTTAAACTTTATTCAAGGTGTCCAAATTAAACATAAGAATTTAATTATCCGAGTACTAACTTTCAAGTTTTAAAACCACTATTGAAAACATGTTGTCAATACATTTTCACATAATAATTCTTATAAAAACTTTTGAAATAGAGTTTTACTCTAACTACCGGGCGATTGTACCAACAAATAAAAGAGCACTACTCTAAATTAGACCGACTAACTAAACCTTAAAATCTAATTTTCAGATTTAAGTTTGTAATGAAAAATAATATATTTCTCTCTAACATTCTTAATATAAAATCTTGAATAAAAATAAAATCAATTCATTTTAGAATTTTTTACCTATTTAATATTTCGCAAGCATAACAACGTTATTATTACATCATGATTATAAATAGCCAGCATAGTTAAATTTAATCACAGACAAATTAAATATAACATGTAAGAATAAAGCATAAAAAATAATTGTAAAGAAAATAAAATCCTTACAGAACTTCGACGCTATTCCCATTGCTGGAAAACCTCCAAGCGGAATTTGCACTCCCATTTATTGAATCAAAAAGCTAAATTATTACAAAAACATAACTAGTTCCTCTCAAAAAGAGAAGAACTCTAAAACTAAGAGAATTTAACTAAAAACTAAGAAAGAAACTAAGAAAAACTTCAAAACTAAGAAAGAAACTAAGAAAAACTTCAAAACTAAGAAAGAAACTAAGAAAAGCTTAAAAACTAAGAAATGAGAGAAAGAAAGAAGAGAGAAGTGTATTTTTTGGTGTGTTTTGAAGTGAAGGGAAGGGGGGTATTTATAGGTAAGGATGGAGAGAAAAAATGAGTAAAAAAATGTTAAAAAAATGTAAAAACGTGTAATGGAAATGTTGAGGTCATTAATGACGTCAGCATGACGTCATGGGGCGGCTGCACGTGAAAATGGGGCGAAAAGGCATCGGCTGAGGCGCGCGCGGATTGGGGCGCTGGGGCGCTTGGCTGGGCGCGCGGCTGGGCAGCTGGGCGCGATTTTCTCCTTTTTGACATTTTTGACCTTTTTGACCCATTTTGTCCAATTTTTCCATGTTTGTGTACCTTTCCCCACTTATTTATTAATATATTTGTGATGTATTGCTTCGAGTATTCCTCTTTGAGTCTTTAAGTTGCGTTTTTAAGCCAAAATACCTGAAAACAATAAAAATACCCGTGATTCCAAAAAAGACAAATTTATATAAATATATGATAAAACATATAAATATATATATTTTTAATCAATTAATGTGCATAAAATCATGGTTATTTTAGTGCTTTTTGAGCACTCATCACCCTCGCGCAGCCTTCACGCTGCCCTCTGCAGCGTCTTCTTCACGCTGTCCTCTGCGGCACCTCTCTTCTTCTGATGGAAGAACCCTAGCCGACTACAAGCATCCAGCCGGAGTCAGCCCTCTACCTGGTCCTCCATCTCTGTGAAGCGGCGCTCTTCTTCTTCTTCGTTCCAAGTTTCTCCACGATGGCTGCTAGTAAGAGACGTTGGCCAACTACGACAGCTTCACCAGCCCCAACGAGTAAGAGACGTTGGCCAACTGCGACAGCTTCACGAGTGGTTCGAATGAGCAGCTAGATCAGTATGGCTCCCTGAAGTGTTCTATTGAGGTTGCGACGGCGGAACTGACGTTGAGCAGAAATGGTGACTCTGAATACTAGATGGTGGCAGCACTGGTGAGGCTGCACTGTCTACCTATCCCCTCAGGTTTTGTTGTTACGCCTTACAACAATGTTCTTTGTACTGATGTTGTTGTTTTACTTGATATTTTTTTCAGTATTGCAACTGATCGGTTTCAGAAATAAGAAATCAGACACCAGAAATAGCTTCGGGACAGATATAAACCAGAGATCAGAACTCAGCAAAAAACCGAAAACAGCAGCTACAATCAGTAGCCACACCAGAAATCAGAAATCAGAATTCAGGAATCAGAATTCAGAAATCAGAATTCAGAAATCAGAATTCAGAAATCAGAATTCAGAAATCAGAAATCAGAAATCAGAAATCAGAAATCAGAAATCAGAAATCAGTAAATCAGTAAATCAGCAAATCAGAATCAGAAATCAAAATGGTAGTTCTATCAGAAATCAGCAAGTAGTTTCATTAGTCACCAATAACCTGCTTTGATACCATGTCAAAATATTCTCTGATAATTATCATGTATATTTCATATTCTTTCTGTTCTGTATTCTATACAAGTGTTGAGATATATGTATACAAAGAAAACGAAAATTAAATAATAATCATAATTCCTGCATATCCATGTTTTATGGCTCCACTACTATTAGTGTATGCTCCATGTTTTACTCCACTGAGCATTGGTGTTTGTCACTGTTGCAGCATGCACCACAACACACACCAACAGTCTGCACATTCAGTTAGACAGATCCAAAAAGAAAAAAATACTCCTATTCTAGTTATCCAAGCTTAAAAATTGGTTACAGATCTGATAAGCTTTGCGTTAAAAAAGTAAGTAATCTCTAGCCTAAAGAAAAATCTTCCTAATTATGCAACGGGAAGATCAATCAACGTTGTAATTTGAAAAAAGAACAAATAATTTTTGAATTGAATCTTAGTCGGAATTGAAAAAAATTCAGCTTCTTCTATTAACATTTAATTACTTGTATTTTTCATCCATCACATTATTATCATTATTTTTTCTTCAAGGAAAGGTCTAAAATTCATGTCTCAATCACTTAAGTTTTAATATTATGTAAAATTTTATATAAAAAGTGGGTTAACTAATTTTAAAAATTTAACCCAAAGTTAATAATATTCATATTTATTCACATTAATATATCATATTTAAATAATATTAAACATTACTTCTAATACATACTCATTATACTCTTTCCAAGAAAAATGCTAACTCACCGTTTGCATGCTTTGTGTTTACCATTATTTGAACCTGCCAAAGTTCAATATAATTAGATTAATATTTATTTATTTAACCTTATATTTTGAAACTTTTAATTTTTAATTTAAAATATTATATATGCATATAATTAAATTTGTTTTTTTAATATATTTTTATTTATTTATATGCTTTGTGACTACACCCGTAGAAAAAAAATAAATTGAATTTACCAAATCATTGATCATATTCGAAAAAACCATTACCAAATCATGAATCATATTTTAAAAAAATCAAAAAATTAATATCCTTAAAATTTATAATAATAAAAATATCATCTTATAACATTAATTCATATAATAATAGTAATATTTTTATTATTATGAATTTTAAAGATATTATTTTAAGTAATCTTGCATCATATTTTTGCATTATTTATTTGATTTTAGAAAACGTAAATGTAGACTTAAAAAAATTTAAAAAAGCATATAAATGTTTGGTTTAATTGCATAACATAATTTTTTTTATACATAGATTTCATTTTTAACCTCGAAAACAATCAAATATATGTTGTTTCTTGCAAAAAATAAAAAAAATTATAGGTTTCCATTTTATTCATTTTTTTTATACATAGATTTCATTTTTTTTAATTCTACTTTTTAGTTTCTAATTATAGGTAGTTTAGGACATAAAAAAAAATTAAGAGATTTATTTTTAATGAAACCGATAAAAAGCTAAAGAAGAAAAATGCAGTCAACTAACAATGGACATAAAATAGAAAAATGCAGTCAACTAAAAAGCTATAGAATTGAGTTCATTCTTCATTTAACTTGAAGACATTTTCATTTCACAAGCAATGGTATAACTGCACAAATAACCATGAAAAATAGGATTAAAAATGGAAAGTTTGCTGATATAAAATTATATTTTAATTCTGACAAACAATTTAATTCGTCACTAACAATGCAATGTTAGTAGTGATATGTTATTCTACTTCCAGTAGTACTTATGCAAATAGGGAGGTGATTTACTGAGGAAGTCAGTACTAAATTGTTTGTTGACGTCAGAATTTTATTATAATAAACTAATGATACTTTTCTACCTGTATTATTTATGTCTTAACACCTATTAAAATTATTTAAAAAAATAAAAAAAAACTCATTTTTTATATAAATCTATCACGTGACATGATATAAATGATACGAATGTAAAAATATATATAAATAACATAATATTTCTATTTAACTTGTACATGCAAATTGCATTGGTTTGTAATTCTCAAATTATCAATTTGCCGCTTATCAATTTGCTAATTCTCAACATATATATAACCCTCATATTCTTCCTTACTTTTCCACTATGAAGTCTCTGAAGGAATTATATTAGATGAGAACGCACATTATGCTCAGAAAAAAAAAACTATGCAAACACAATATTAACATATATGTTTGAATTGTTATCGTGATTTATATAAGATTTAAATGTAAGACTCACCGACCTTTTTAAAGTTTTGAATCATAATTATTACTGTTTGATCAATTAAGAGAGAGAGAAGGGAAAATAGTTGTAAACGTTCTGTAGATTAATTAGACTTAAAAGTGACAATTAATTTATGAGAATAAAAAAGATAATGTTATGTTTTTTTGTTAATTAAAAAAAATTGTTACATTGTTGTTACAAAAGATATCATATAAATTATGAGAATTCTAATATTAAATGAGAAAATATGTCATCTGATGTTTAAGCCAAAATATATGACAAACCAGCTTATATTGACTGCTGTGTTTATTATAAAGAAGAAAATAAAAGAAAGAAAGAAAGAAAGAAAGATAGTATTCTGTCTTCTAATTTGATAAATAAATAAATATTCAAATTCTGTTTCAATATGGTGAACCCTTTTCGTCCACCTTGCAAATTGGTATTAAGAAACAATATGTTAAGGTGTTATTCTAAGTTTTTTTCCCTTTCTCAAACTCAAAAGCTTAAAGCAAAGAATAAGTTTACATTATATGATCAATTGAAATGTAAATTAAGAAAATTAGGTACACCATTGTTTTTCTGTATCAAATGTCTAAAATTTTACTTGCTATGTGTTAGGGCGACAATGTCAAAAATCCAAGCTACAGATTCCCTTTTAAACCGTACGTATCTTGGTAATAAGGATTTTAAAATCCAATTCTCATGAGTCTTATTCGTTTTTTCTTCTCAACCCAGCGTGTTATTGCTAATGTAAATGAAACTATTGAAGAATAAAGTAATAAATTTATAATAAAATATTATTATTTTAAAATAAAATACAGATAGAATAACCCACTAAAATAGTAGGGTTATTATTTAATGAATGAAATAATTATTAAAATGATAACTCTAATTATGTGATATATTTAATTAAAAAAATGCTCTCAATTATTTTTTTAAAAAACAGTTTGATAAAAAAAAATTATTTTTTAAACTATAAGAATAAAGCAAACAAATAACTTAATCTAATAAACTAACGAAACCTTTTATCATTTATATTAAACAAGCTTAAATTTACGTCATTTCACATCCACAAACAGTGCGAAACTAATTGGGAAAAAAAAGTAATGTAGTAGAGACATTGAAATAAATATATACACAATCTTACAACAACAAAAAAAAAAGAAAAAAGAAAAAATCAAAACATAACATCCTACTTTTATAATGTTTTACATTAATGAAATGTAAGATTAGTTTAAATATTTTTTTGAAAAATATAAATATCCAATGCTTCGTAAAGATAACAAACAATGTGATTGATTGAGAGTATATTAATGAATATCTCCTCTATTATTTTGCTAATTAATTATTATAATTTTGATTTTATTGCTATTTAAGTTACAAAAGATATTTGAAAAAAAAAGAAGTTACAAAAGACTTCATTTTTTATTTTTTATTTTTTTGAACAAAAGTCTGTAAGCAAATCTTTTAATTAGGAGAAACCCACTAAAAGCCCACCAACATATTTAATTTGTTTTAAGAGTATAGTTTATATTATTAATAACAATAAGGTCAAAATAGCTATCAAGTATTAAAGAAAATTCTTATGAAGAATATGAAGTTGGGCAATAAAGTCATGATGCGTGATAAAAAGGTATCAAAGAATTTAAACCAATAAAGATTTAAAAGTGAAAGAGTGGGAGTATATTCCTCTTCCCTTTTGGGTAATAAGTAGTGAAGATGTACACTTTGGGATGCCCACACCATAGTACATATAAAGGATAAACTTTAAACTCCCAAATTAGGAAAATAACAAAGAAATTGTAAAAAAAAAAAAAAAGGAAGCCATTTAGCCTCTCTAGGAACCTTCATAAATAAAAAGGCTTTAGCCTAGCTTTACGCCAGTTCAAGCTTTTTGGTTTGGCTATAGCGTATGGTATCATCACCATCACTTAATTGTTTCCATGTGCCAAAATGTGCTAACAACACTTAATTAGCAGCAGAAATTTGGTAAGTAGAATCTAGCAAATACAATGAATTAAAATAATGGGTGGAAAAGCTAGCGAAAAATGAGTCATGTATATAGTTTTGCCAATTATAATGGTATTAGTTCATAAAGGGTTAGTAGGCACACATCATTGGATCGACAATAATATGCCCTACTTAATGTGTTTGGCGTTATTTTAACTAATATTACTTGTTATAATTTAAATATGAGATTTGAATATTATATAAAAAAAGTTGTACCTCAATTAATGAACTAGTTAGTTGAAAAAAAAAATTATACAAAAATTATTTTATTTATATTATTTGAATGATTTGATAACAAAAATTTTTAAAAAGATTTTTTCATCATTTTTATCGATTTTTAAACAGTAAATAAATATTTTATTAATAAATTCAATCATTTATTAAATAACAGTTTTAAATTAGGAGCAAAAGGATTAATATTGAGTTTTCCGAATTTTTTTTGTTCCATTTTAGATTATGTTTAGAGTAAGAAGAAACAAAGAGGAAAGTGAAAGAAAAAGGAGGGAAAAAAAAAAGAGAAACATGAGAGAAGTAAAGTCTTTCAAGTAAAAATTGAATTTTTTTTAGCTTTTATAGTACCTAAAACTAGCGTAATAATGTACAGCTAAAAAAATGGAGGGAAGAAAATAGAGATGTTAACAATGGAGGAAAAGCTAATGATTGATCTTTTTTGTCCCAATTAAAAACTGCAATGTAAATTAAAAGCTATCGAGTAATTAAATTTATTAATAAAATATTCATTTAATGTTTAAAAAATGATGAACTGTTTTAATTTTAAAAATTTTAAAATTTATATATATATATATATATATATTAGAAAACTTAGTGACCAATACGTTTTAGTAACAAAAATAAAACTTATTTTATTTTTATTAAATATTTAGAAAGCAAATAAAAAAATAGAATCATTTACTCATTCATTTTTCTCCTTAGCAAACACACATTTAAATATTTTAGAAAGAAAAAAAAAACACATACATTGAATTCGCCAACTTCTTTACCATCAAAATTAGTGAGGTTTTGTCTTTGGTCAAATGTAGAAATTCAAAACTTAACCACATATTCCACCTAAAATAAGGACTCGTGTTTGAAAACACACCCATTGAATTCATGTAAAGTGCAGTCCACTTGTGGTGCGTGGAATGAAGTTCGCAAAAAGGATTAGCTTGTGTTCATTTCGGTTTCAGAACTTGTGACTTCACATCACTACCAGTGATATCCAAGTAGGTCAACTTGTCACTTCACTGAACTCATTAACTTAAATTAGCATTTTAACAACTCATTTAACAAAAACATATTCAATTAAACTCTCGAGTAAAAATAATTCAAGTCATTTAACAAAATTAGTGAGGTTATGTCTTAACCACATATTCCACCTAAAATAAGGTGTATTAACTCACCAGAATAGCTTCTATTTTTCTATTGGAAACAGAGGTGCATTTGGGTTGGAATGAAGCATTTACTCACACACCCGGGTTTAAGGTGCTTGCCCGAACATCTAACGTTAAAGTACTTTTTTGATTAACATTTTTAATTGTTGTTGCTTTTTAAGTTTGTGAACTTAAACTTATAAATTAATACATATTAGATTTATATTAGTGTTTTTTAATACATTTAGCTAGGGATGGATATGGAACAGACTATCACAGTTTAACATGTTTTTTTATAAGATTTATTTAAAATTATATTTATTATTTAATTTAAAAAATTAAAATTTTAAGATAATAATTATAAATATCTTATGATGTCTCAATATGAGACCTAAGAATGAAAATTTATGATGTCTCTCCGGAAATTTAATTCATGGAATTATTTGAAAAACTTGGCTTTCTCCACCCATATTTTCCTTCAACTGTACTCTTTCTTGCTTATCACTACCAGTCTCTGAAATCTGTAATTAGAAATGTGATTTTTTCAGATTTTATTATTCATATTAAAAAAAATAAAAAAGGGAAAGGGAATTAAAAGGGACCATTAATTTGTCGTTGAAGGTTTTAGCTTATTTACAAATTGGTCTCCCACGGTAAGAAAAGGTCCAAAAGCTTAAAAGGTTAGCTCAGATTAATAATTACTTTGCGTCCCTTCTTACAAAATATAAAATATAAGTGTACTAATAAAGTTATTTCTTTTAAAATATATATTTAAATTAATATATATTTTATAATAATTTATTAGAGAATATATTTATTTTTTATTTTTTATTAATACTTTATTTAAAATATTGATATTATTTCAAAAAAGATTATCAATATTCTATTATTTAAAATTAATAAGTATATATTAGTATTATTTAAAATTAGTAAGTATATATTAGTGTTGATTGTCAATAATAATTGATATTATTTCATAATTTTTAAATATAATTGTGAAATTTGATAAATAAATAGTGATAAATAAATTAGTAAGTATATATTAGTGTTACTTTGACTTTTCCAAGTCTCGAGACATAGTTCTTAATTACCTCACATTTTTTTTTAATATATGTGCTCATATATTTTTATTTATTATTTTATCTTTTATTTTTATTTAAAAATAATTTTCAAAACCTTTTTTATTAATTCATTAGCAAATTAAAAATTAGTAATATTTATTATAGAAATACTCATGATCTTATAACCTTTATTTTTAAATTACTTATAATTGTTTTATACAGTTATGTATATTTGCATATATCCAAATGTTTAAGTTTTTGGCACTATTTTCATGATTGTTTTTAAAATTTTAGCACCAAATATTAGTTTATTCAAAAAAATTAAAGATATTTTTTTAATTAATTTATTTTATTTAGTTTAGTAATATTAATTTTTTTAAAAAAATAAAATTAATTTTTATTTTTATTTTTCTATATTGGTTTACTAACTTCTTTTATTTCCTTTTTACTTTTATTTACTTATGTTTCATAGTTGATGTATTATTACTTTTTGTTAATGTCGTTTAGTTATGTGAACATTACCATCAAATTAGTTTTGTTTATTTATTTTCTTTTATTTTTGTAATTCATTTTCGTGTTCTTTCATAACCCCACACCTTAACCTAACACTATAACCTTGATATACACCTTTAGGGTTTTTGAATACAATGTTTACACACATCATATATGCATAAATTATATACTAAGAATTTGGTTCTATTAATGTCATGCATAAGATTATTTAGTATGAATATTATATGTTTATAGTTAGATAGATATGTAAGAGTTAACCACAAAAATGAAATTAATGTTTGAATTAATCTATAATAAAGAGTGAGATTTAGATAATATATTTATTGAATCTTTGAGACAAATGTATAATTGATTCAATAATTTGTCTTTATTTAATTTTCTATTTTAATGTATAATTGACTCAATAGTTTGTATTTATTTAATTTTCTATTTTATTTCTTTGAATCAATTTAGTTTAGTTGTGATGTTTGTAGATAAAACCTCCTAGGACTATAACTCATTCACTATGACACCTAAGGATTTAAAAGCTTGTTGTATATGATACATACAATTGTACCCATCTAAAAAATAATTTAATTTAGTATGTAATTATTTATTTTCTTTTAAGAACTTCTTTAAAGCACTTATTTTGCTATGAACTAGCTAGAAAAGAGTTGTAACAATATTATAAAACACATATATCTTGTGATTTATCAAAATTAAAAGAATGAATTAGATTTTAATATCGCATTGTAACCTAAGTGTTTTATAAATTGTGATTTTGGAATTATGAGATATATTTTGATGTATTTTAGATATTTTTAAAATTAAAAGATTTAAATGAAAAAGATCAATCAAACCTCACAACTAGAGGTATAATTGTCATATAATGTAAAAGCTCAATGCAAACATTTATATAAGATATATCAAGGAGGGGTCAAAAACATTAAAGTGTCAAAATTAAGGGCGCATCACAGCACACTCTGTATGACTTTCAACGTAATTGAAATTAAGTTTGTATTGGGGCATGAGTCTACGTGCACCACGACCAAAAAACTTAAATTTTCACTCCAACACCTGATTTCAAGCTTATCTGTATTCAAACAATTTTAGATTTGTTAGATTAGAATTTTAATTATTTTAAACTTCTAGAACCTTAATCCTAACTACATTATAGTTACATGTAACTCTTTTAGTTTAAATATATATCTAAGGTTAATAACAAAACTACCAAAAATTATAAATACAAATTTTACAAAAATACACTTAGGTCTATAGAGAAAGCCAAGGCTAGAAAAAAGATAGAATGAAAGTGACAATTAAAGAATATTTCTTATTTTTCTTCTTAATATTTTATTATTTTAATTATGATTTTACCTAATTGATTTGTTTATGTGATTTTGGGTAATTTTTAAGTTATTGACCGTGATTTTAATTAATAAAATATTATGATAATTTTTAGATTCAATCATTGATTTTTGATATATTTGACTCTATATTTAAATGTTATAACTATACATATATGAATTAGAATAATCAATTAGTTTACTATATGTGTATATTTAATGCTAGTTTAAGATGTTACTAGATTATTTATAAGAAGAGATAAGGTTCTATTTATTCTTATTGCTATATAATCGTTAATATTCTCATTCAAAATACTTACTTATTATTTTATGACAGTATGACAAGTAGAATTGATGCATTCGTTAAAGGTTACTAAGAATTGTAATTAGGTTTTTCTTTAAAGGTTACTAAGAATTATAACATTGCGAAGTATAATCTTATTCTTTTTAGAACATAATATGATGAATGAATTATCTAGCAACTATGATTAGGTTCTTCTGATTTAGGATTGATTTACAATGGTATTTTATTTCAATTAAAAAGTAAGAAAATGTGGGTTTGAAGTCTTATCTTAGTACATAGATTTTTCAAGTTAGAGTTAAAAGTTCAAGAATAGTTCTAATATTTATTCATGATATAATTAATTAAGTAATAGGTAAGTAGTGAGGATTGTTTCATAATCACATATTTTCTCATGCATTTTATTTATTGTTTTATATTTTATTTTTATTTAAAAATAATTTTTAAAACCTCATTTGTTAATTTATTAACAAACTAATAAACCATGATATTATTGTAACAATCATAGTTGATTCAATGACATTTATTTTTAAATTACTTATCACTTGTATAGTTTGATCACATATACTTCATGCTTACAATCTATTAAGTTTACCACACTTGTCCCCCAAAATAGAGGTTTCAATTGGGATAGGATATTATAGTAACCCATATACAATCAATAAATTTTATAAATTCGTTACATTTTGTCTCACTTTTTATATTTCATTATAAATTAATAAGAAAATCAAATATATGAATACCCTAAATTATTCCTAGTATAATTTATATTATTGTTAACCAAACATAACTTTAAGGTTATGGTACTTTAATTTATTTACGTAAAAGAAACACATTAATTACGTTTAGTTCTATGTACTCATACACATATGAGAATACTAAGTTAACAGGCTCATGTCTAACAAATATTGATATGTTGATGTAAAAAATTTCATAGAACTCCATAAAAGTTTATTTGTTCTAACTTGTAACCAACAAAGAACCTTTAAAACAAATGGTTAGGAATGACATGTATTGTAATTGTTATGAAGTATAAATTGAATCAATAGATCATATTTTTATTATTGTAACTAGGTAGAATTTGTATTGTGCTCTAATGAAATGTCTCCAGTTGTTGGTGTTAGTAATACTAGTTTTCAAGAATGATAGTTATGGGTGATTAGAAAATTGGGATCATTGAGGGAAGAAGTTAATAAAAGTCTTATTGTGTTTTTAATGTGGTACATATGAACCTGATATATATCAAGTTATTTTATTAGTTCATGACACAACTTTAAATATTGGGCAATATCATAAAGGAGATGAAATCATGAAATTTAAGGAGTATAGTAAGATGAACCCAACATGACTCAATATTGTTGATACCTAACTCTTTTAGGTATATGACCTTTACTTGTGATGATTCATGCAAATCAAATGAGCTATGTGGTGATATAAGCGTGGTTGTGAGAGACCGTAATGGAGTGTTTCTATAATGTTTATGTTGTTGTTATAAACAACTTCAGCTTTAACAACTGGGTATTATGCATATATATATATATATATATATATATATATATATATATATATATATTGGCAATTTAACTTGCTATTAATTTGGAGATTAAACAGTTTCAACTTTAATTAAATTATTCTAAAATCTTTAAAGGAATTTCCTTAGAGATATCATTGGTCCATTAAGGAATTGGAACCAAATTGGGTTGTCTCTCCTCCTATTGAAATACAATACTTGCTGGAGAGGGATGTATTACATTACATGTAATGCATTGCTTGTAACTTAATATGGTTTCAAATTAATGAAATTATCATTCCTTTTTGTTAAAAAATATTTGTAGCCAAAATGTCAATTTTGTTGCATAGAGTATTCTAAGGATTTATTTGTTATTGAAACTACTTCTTCTCTTTCATATATTTTAACAAACAAATAAATTATGCTTTAGAAAAATTCCAATGTTATTCCATTTATATATTTAGGATTTTACAAGGATTGAAAAAGCTAGACAATTTTATGCAAACACATATAACATTATTATCTCTTTGTACTTGAGATATAACAAGATATACTTTAAAGTCCCTATGCAAAAGATACTGGAGTGATCAAGTGTATAATTATATTTACTCTACCTCGGCAATAGCTTCTAACTCTATGTTCATTCTTCTTGCAGGAAGGTTTGGATTTGCTTTTGTTGAACTTGTGGAGGCAAAAGGATTAGGAGGCATGATTAAGTCCTCTCTTTCTTCTAACATTTGGACCACGGTTTTCATCGAAGGACGATCAATTGGGTGCCATTGGATGCACCAAAGTCCAACTATTGCTAGCTTCCTTGCAATTTTAGCATCTCCTTCTTCCTCAATATGAATACGAAGATCTTCACCTCCATCTAAAAGACTATAGATCCATTCTGGGTAATAAATATGACTAATATTATCATCTGTAATATCAGTATTTTTTCTTCCTCCTACCATTTCAAGCAAAAGCATTCCAAAACTATAAACATCTGATTTATAAGAAACATGTCCAAAATTTCTAGAGAAAACTTCAGGTGCTATGTAACCCATTGTCCCTCTTGCCATGGTCATTGATACTGTACTTTGGTCCTTGGAACACAACTTTGACAAACCAAAATCAGAAATTTTTGGAGTGAAGTTTTGGTCTAGCAATGCATTATGAGGTTTAATGTCAAAATGAAGTATTCTTTGTTCACACCCTTGGTGAAGATATTCTATTCATTTGGCTATGCCTAAAGTAATATCTTGTAGTTTCTGCCAACCAAGAAAGTCCTTAGAGTCTGGTGAAGATATGTACTGCTGTAGAGATCCATTTGGTAAGAACTCATAAACAAGAGCTCTTCTAAATCCATCAGCACAATAACCGACTAAACGAACCACATTGATGTGATGAATTCGACCCATTGTGCCCACTTCGTTTATGAAATCTTCTCCATTTCCCTTTGAACTGCTAAGAATTTTCACAGCAACAAAAAGTTCATTAGAGAGCTTTCCTTTGAAAACAGTTCCATAGGCTCCTTGCCCCAACTTATCCTTGAATTCGGTTGTGATCCTCTTAATATCAACATACGAATATCTGCTTGGCTTGAGAGCCTTGTAATCCTCCAAAAAGTTTTCTATTCTTAAATGATTCTGTTTATCAAGTTTGCTAGAATGGTAAGCACGATAAGCTACAAGAGCTAGTATGATCAATACATATCCACCTAAACTTGTTCCAGTAGTTACAAACTTCTTTATTGATTTATCTGTAAAACAGAATTAAATAATATAAACATGACATATATGCTGGTGTAAGAATTCACATTCTAAACTAGTATCAGAAATCACTTGTTAAAATTTGCAAACTTTTATATCGGCTCCGTTTTATATGTAATACACCTTTTAACATTGAACATATGCATTCAACCATATTATTTAGATTTATTTCTTAAATAAATATGTTTTCATAATTGCAAATATAAATTCATATTCATAGTATTAGAGGAGAATTAGCAAACAAATCTCTTAAAAGCTGTTAGAAAGTGCGTTACTATACTCTTAGGGATGTTCTAATTAATGTGCTGTACACTTTAACCTTTTATAACTCAAGAGGATAAAATATAATATAATAAAAAAAGTTACCTCTATGATCAGGATTAAAACATTCAATTTCAGTTTTGGTGCCATTCTTCAACCCACACCTTTTTCCCAGAGCTTCACAAACTGTGCAATTTGGTTTTGACCACTTCAATTGAACAAATTGCTCTTGGTAGTAAATATCACGTGGAACATCTGAAATGCTATACATCTTCTTACAACCCACAAGTGGATAATCACCGATATAAACTTCAGAACCGATTGCGTAAATTTGGTAACCAGAATTACTTAGGCAAGAAATTTGGTAACCAGAATACATGCCCTCTCTTTCTAATGCAGAACAATTGAACAAGGTAATGTTAATTGAGTTCTCTTTAGAGAAAGAGAAAGGAGAATTTGATAAATTACGGTTTCTCAAAACAAAATCCTGAATGCAATTATGTGGGTCATACACTTCCATTAACCGATATTTATAATCTATGTTTTTTACATGTAATTTTTCTTGTATTGGAAGCTGAAGAACAGTATCATGCCCCGAACAAGATAACTCAAAGCCAGGATACCCGCAGTGATCTGATTGACGACCTTTGAGCCGGAATGGGAATCGGATTAGAGGGCCTCTACGTTTACATCTTTCAGCTTTACAATCATTTGAATGAGCTCTAAGCTGATCTGTTAATAGAGTCGCCAAAATAAAAATCCGAAAGAAGGTGATTTTCATTTTCATTGGAGTAACCATTTGTTGCTTCTCTATCTACTGAGGAGTTGGGATTAATTTTTATGGAATAATTAAACAACTAGCTTTGTATTTCTTATTGGCATGACTCGTTTGTTGTCATGACGCGTTTTGGGACAATAATTAATAATCGATGACTGCACTTGTATTGTATGGTGTGACTGGTCAACTGGTGCTGCTTCTTGCTTTGTGGCGTTTAATTAAAAGATTAAATCAAGCATTATTATTATTATTAATTATTTAATATTAAAATAAGTTAAATTAAATCATTAATATCCATCAATAGTAAAAAAATTATTTTCTAAATTATAGTTCACCACTTATATATTTTAAGATTAAACTATTTATCCTATATTTATACGTTTCATAACAAAATTTTGATGTCACTAACTTAGAACCACTAAAACCCCATAATTTAAAAAATATAGTTCACCACTTATAAGTCAAATTTAATATATATTTAAATGTTATACCTATTATAATTAAATTAAATTATTATTTTAATTTAAAAAATAAAATATAAATTTTATATCACTCTAATAATTTAATAACTTTCCAGGCATATTTCGTGATGCTATTAATTGCTTATATAAATAATAAATTTTATTAAATATATAACAATTTAAAATTAAAATATTAAATATATTTTAATAATAAATTATAAGTCAAATTTGATCTTATTGGCCCGAATTTGGGAATAAAATCAAAAATACCCCCAAGGTTTAAGGAATCTTCAGAACTACCCTTCAGGTTTAGAAAAATTCAAAAATACCCTTAAAAACATAACAGAAGTTAAAATTAACACTTATGAGGAATACCCCTAAGGTTTATATAAAAATGGAAGAGGAAACAAACCAAGAAATATTGGATATAGAAATAGAAGACATCTCAGGATGTTTTTCACAAGAAATGGTAATAAGTAAAAAGAAATTTGAAGAAATTCAAAAAGCAAAATTAAACCTTAAAGAAGGAGATGGATTTAAAGACCCATCATTTTTATTAAGAAAAATATTTCCTAGAAAAAACATAATTTATTATGGTATAAGTAATAAAGAAATGAGTATTAAAATTACAGATGCAAAAGGAAGATATAACATACCATTAATTGATAAAGAAACTATAGTAAACAAATTATCAAAAATCCCTAGTAAGGATAAAGGAAAAATTGGATACATCCATTTAGGAGGAATTCAAATACTAATAAAAGCTCATTTCAGAGAAGGAATAGATACACCAATAAAAATAGCGTTGCTAGACAACAGAATAATAAATAGACAAGATGCTTTATTAGGAATGATCCATGGAAATTTAGGATACCAAAAACTAAAGTTTACAGCATATCCTAGATTTGCTATAAATATACAAGATAAAAATTTAAATTAAGTACTAAGCTTAGCTTATGAATTTGAAAGAGGAGATTTAATGAAAGAAGAAAATCATCCATTTTCAATACACTATCTAGTGGCATATTCTTTAACAAATAGTCATAACAGTTCAATATATGGACAAAATGAATTTATAGAAATAGATAAAACCTTTAAGGAATTAGGACAAATAATAAAACCAGAAATACTAACCGACTTTGAAATACCAGAAGAATGGAAATTAGATATTAAAGAAAAACCCTTAATAACGGGAAGAAATAATAAAACTAATAGCATACCTAGATTTACTTTTATAGATCAGGAAGGAGAAACTTCTAATCAAGAAGTTAAAAAACTAGAAAATGAAGTTAAAATAATGAAGGCATTAGTTCATGACTGCATATTAGGAAAAAATCATGTTTAAAGAAAAAATAAAAGATATACATTTAGAAATAAATGGAAGCCTAGTAGGAGTGGCAAAGAATCAAGTAATATTATTTGAAACTATACAATTATTAACAGAGGAAATGGATTTAGTCCAGGAATCAAACACAAAATATTTAAAAGAAATAATAGATATACAAGGAGAATTATTAAAAGAAATAAAAGAGTATGGTTGTAATAAACTACAACAGAATATGCATAAGGAATTTTCAGAATTAAGGAAAGATGTATACAATCTAAGAATAGATCATAAATACGATCCTTTAGAAGGATTAAAAGAGGAACCACCAAGGAAATCAGATTCTTTGATTCCTAAAAATGAGAAAAGGAAAAATGAGGAACAATCTAAGAACAAAGAAATAATTATTCCAAATTAATGGAATATAGAAAGAAATTAGAAAAAGAATTCATGAACCCTGAAAATAGGGATATAGAAACATTGGTAAAATTATTAACATTAACCAATGAAGAAATAGAAGAACATTACATTGGAAAACTTTGTACCAACAAAGAAGAAGATGATATGACAATAATCAGTGAAACTGATTCAGAACCAGAAAATATGACCCCAAAAGGTCATATGAAACCAATTTCATTACCAGTCCCTTACCAGGAAGAAACATCTGACCCTCATAGGGAAGAAAGAAATAGACAAAGATCAGAACAACCTGACAATACATATAGAAGAAGACAACCACCTAAAATGGAGGAAGGGTTGCATTGGGGAACTAGAAGTAGTATCCCACCAGAGTTTAAACTCCATGAAAATTATAAATCTGAACTCTTAAACCTAGATTGTATAAGAGATAGGAAAAAAGCTCTAGATGAATGGTCTAGTGGAATGAGTGTTCTCATACAAACTTCTCCAACTACACAAACAAATCCTTCAACTTGTAGAGTGCTTATAGCACATAAAATGACAGGAAATGTAAAAGTTTGGTTTTCAAACTTAACAGATCAACAACATTTATTAATGCAAGGAAATGCTTCCACAGGAAGAGAATATTTAGATACAGTAATAAATGAAATATACAAGGAATTTATCGGAGAAGATAAAGGAAGGACTATCACTGAGTCCAGTGAAAATGAAATCAATGAAGCTAAATGACATCTAACAAATATGGAAATTTGTAACATGTGTTATATAGATTCTTTTATTTGTGAATATGAAATGTACTACCATAAATTACCACCCTCTATTCAAACAATCTATAAAGAAATGTTTTTTCAAAAATTACCAGGAACATTATATAAAACTTTAACAGAAAATTGGGAACAAAGGAATAGAGAAACTATACCAGATACTCTAGGAGGAAGAATAAGAAATCTTAGAGATTGGATCATTATAAAATGCCAAGAAAGGAAAGAATACAAACAAATAAGAGGAAATGATAAAATTTGTTGTGATACAAGAGATTTTAGAATGCCAGGAAAATATGGATGCAATATAAAATCCTATAAACAGAAATATAAGAAATACAAGATATTTAAGAAATATAAATTTAGGAAACAACATTTCCAAAAATATAAAAAAAGATTCAATAAAGAAAACTACAGGAAAAGATATTTTAGGAGAAAGGTTTATAAACCTTCTGAAAAAAGGAATTATTGCCCTTCAGGGAAAAAGAAATGCAGATGTTGGATCTGTAATGAGGAAAGACATTATGCAAATGAATGTCCAAATAGACTTCAACATAAAAAAGAATTTAAAAAGGAATTTTCACAGAAAGTAAAAATCTTAGAAGAAGCTTTCAAAATGGAATTAGAACCAATTGAGGAATCTGATATAGATGATACTTACAGTATTTATCTATTAGAAGAAACTGAAGAAGAAATAACTGACTCAGAATATGAACATTCGGATCAGGAATACTCTTCATCAGAAAATGAATGATTTGTATAGTATTACAAATCCGAATAGTACTTACATCAAAGTAGGACTAAAATTTAAAGGTTATAACACTTATCATTTACATGCATATATAGATACAGGAGCTAGTATGTGTGTAGCTAGTAAATATGTATTTCCAGAAGACAACTGGAAACAAGCACCAAAAGATTTAATTGTAAGAATTGCTAATAATACTACAATAAAACTTAATCAAGTATTAAAAGATACTGATATAATAATAGGAGGAGAAAACTTTCATATTCCTACAATATATCAACAGGAAACAGGTGTAGACTTGTTAATAGGAAACAATTTCTTAAATTTATACCAACCTTTCACACAACATTTAGACAAAATAAGTCTTACGACCCTAGAAGGAGATACAATATATGTATCTAAAGTAAGGAAAGCTCTAACTGTCTCCAACCCAACTTTTATGCAACAACATAAAAAACGAAAACGTGGTGAGATAGAAGACAAACAAAAACAGAAACCCTGTTTAGAAAATATTTCATTAGACATAGAAGAAAAACAAAACTCTTTTCTTAATGAAATACAGGAAGATAAAGCCCTAACAGGCATCAAAAGACTATTAAAAACAGTCAGTTCAGAAAATCCTTTGGATCCAAAAATAAATAAAACTAAGACAAAAGTCAAAATAGAATTAAAAGATCCTAACAAGGTCATAAGAGTAAAACCAATGATTTATACTCCAGAAGATAGGATTGAATTTGGAAAACAAATTGAAGAACTTTTGGAATTAAAAGTCATAATACCAAGTAATTCACCTCACTCTAGTCCAGCATTTTTAGTTGAAAAAGAAGTTGAGAAAAGAAGAGGAAAAAAGAGAATGGTAATAAACTTCAAGGCATTAAATAAAGAAACCATTGATGATGGATACTTCATTCCAAAAAAGGAAGAACTACTATCATTAATAAAAGGAAAAAAATATTTCTCTAGTTTTGATTGCAAAAGTGGATTTTGGCAAATAAGATTAGATGAAGAATCCCAGAAATTAACGGCATTCAGTTGCCCCCAAGGACAATTGCAATGGACAGTTATACCATTTGGATTAAAACAAGCTCCAGGTATTTTTCAAAGATATATGGACAACATTTTTAAAAAATTACAAGATATTTGCTGTGTTTACATAGATGATATTTTGGTTTTCAGTAATGAATTAAATAAACATTATTTAGATATTATCAATATATTACAAGAATGTAGAAAAGAAGGTATTGTACTCTCTGAAAAGAAGGCAGTACTTGCTCAGCAAAAAATCAAATACTTAGGATTAGAAATTGAGGATGGAAAACATAATCTACAACCTCATATATTAAATAATATTCAAGGTTTTCCTAGTGAATTAAAAGATAAAAATCAATTACAAAGATTTTTAGGATGCTTAACATATGCAGAAGCCTATATCAAGAAACTTGTAGAAATGCGAAAACCATTACAAGCAAAATTGAAAAAAGATCATGTCTGGAAATGGACAGAAGAAGATACTCTATACATGGATAAAGTAAAGGCAAAAATAAAAAATTTACCAACTTTATACCATCCAGGACCAGATGATAAAATGATAATTGAAACAGATGCTTCACAAGAATATTAGGGAGCAGTCCTAAAAGCAAAAGTAGATGACAAAGATGAATATCTTTGCAGATACACATCAGGGTCTTTCCAAGGACCAGAATTAAATTACCATAGTAATGAAAAAGAATATCTAGCTGTTAAAAAAGCTATTAAGAAATTTGCAATATATGTTATAAGTTCTAGATTCATTATCAGGACAGATAACAAGAATTTTGGTTATTTCTTAAGAACTAATATTGCAGGAGATTATAAACAAGGAAGACTAATCAGATGGCAACAATGGTTCAACCATTACAATTTTGATGTTGAACATCTTCCAGGACATAAAAACAGTTTAGCTGATGCTCTTACCAGAGAATTGGCACCTCTAACTATTTTTATGATTGCAGGAATGGAACATCTTGATATAAAAATCAAGATAAAAGAAAAGGAGATAAAAATCCTACAGGAACAACTCGAGTTACTATATCTTGAGAAATCTCTTAAGGAGAAACAGGAAGAACTTAATTGTTCAAAACAAAGCATAACCTCGAAAGAGGAATCTTTGTTAATAAAACAGGAAGAACTTAATTGTTCAAAACAAAGCATAAACTCGAAAGAGGAATCTTTGTTAATAAAACAGGAAGAACTTAATTGTTCAAAACAAAGCATAAACTCGCAAGAGGAATCTTTGTTAAAAAAGGAAGAACCTAACAGTTCACAAAAAACTTCTAAACCCAATTGGGCAGATGAAGCAGAAAAAGAAGAAAAGAAAAAAGTCTATGTGGTCTATAATGGCCCAAAACCAGGAATTTATAACAACTGGGCAGAAGCCAGCAAAGCTATTCTAGGAATCAGTGGAGTAACTCACAGAGCCTTCACCAACAGGATAGAAGCAAAAGGAAGCTATGCCAACTACAAAACACCAAAGCTAATAACTCCAGAGGAGATAACAAGAAATTATTCTGAGGTACTACAACAGCAACCAACAATTCCAAGCAGATTGACAAATCTCGGAAAAATAGTAAGGCCTACAGTGCTATATAGAGAAACATCTCCATCAGAGACATCAAAAACAACAAAACATTCAGTATTATTCAGGGAGACATTTCCTAGAACTACACCAGTTATTGAAGATGAAAAAGATCAATACAGGAACCTCAGCAAACCACAATGGTTAAATCTCTATAATTTAGCCAGAAAATCTACCCAAGAACATATTGAAGATATGAAGTTCTATACTACAGACAAGGAATTTCCTGCAGGTAGTAAATTCAACATATTGGAAGGAGCTGATCCAATTTTTGTCTATAAAGCATTTCATGCAGGATTAATAGAAAATATTTATCCAGGAATTAATTTAAGTGAATTAAATTACTTCCCAGAAAACTTTAAAAGAGCAATAAAGAATTTCCGAAGGAAGATTAAAGCAGGCGACAAACCTGTTTATCTTAGATTTTTTAGTTCATTAATGGACTGGAATGAAGAAGGAAGTATTAGTCCCTACCACTTCATCAAGATAGGGATTTCCAATACAAACAGAGAGGTTCCCAAACCAAGGGCACTTCCAGAAAAGAATTCAACACAGAAGAACTCTGTGTATTAAGAGGACAAATGCTAAGCCAAATTTACTATGAACTCAGAAAGATCGACAATTCTACTGAGATTAAAGTAAATTATTCAACTAGTAAGGTTATTATCATTTCTCACAGCAGCATGGCTCTGTCAGAAGAAGATGGTGAAAAAATCACCAAATATGAAACTAATTTTAATTGTAACGGCCTAGAAATTGGTCAAGAAACCAGGAAGGTATTTTGCTTTTACGCTAGAAAAGCCACCAAAGACCATAGATGCATTCTCTGCATCAAAGATCGAGAAGATGAAGATGCGTCATCATCAACGTCATCAAAGGAACCGTCGGCAGAAAACAACAAAGAAGAATAAAGCAAGCAGTTGTCGGCAGAAGACTACAAAAGAAATAAAGATGTAGACCCCACATCTTAGTCGGCAGCATATGCCAAGGAAAAAAGTAACGGCTATCCTTTAAAGAGGAAAAGCAGATGAATTATTAAAGCAAGGGTAAAATAATAATTTTAGTCTTGTAAACAGGGATTCCTTATTCTATAAAAGGAACTCTTATTATCATAACATGGACACAGAAAAAACACAGAGCTCTCTACTCTGAAAAACTCTAGAGAACCTCTCTAGAAAACCCACAACCAACTATGTTGTACCTAGTAATTATGAGCGGCTAAGTAACCTTTTCAAGGTTCTTAGTTAGCTTTAAGTTGTAATAATTATTATATCTTGAATAAAATGGAGTTCTATTACTCTTCTCCAGTAAGTCAACTATTGGACACCATACATGTACGGATGCAGAAAGCTCACCGTTACCAGAAGGGTGTTGAGGTTTGAGCGAAGCTGAGGCATAACAAGTGTAACAAAAGAAGACGAACAGAAGGGAAGACCGTGGTGGACCCATTAAATTCAGGTATGATGATTATAGACTTAAGCTAATTAAGGATCTTGATTGTTGAAATATTCGCTTATAACAAGGTATAATAAATTTTAACAGGAAAATAAGATTTAAACAATTAAAAATATGAATATTGAATCATTAGTACACAAATTAGAACTATTAGATTTAACAAATGAAAGAGTAATTTTTAATTTCAAAAGACAATTAATAGAATCAGGATTAGCATTAAGTAACCAACATAATGAAGAACATAACATATTATGCAACTGTAATGAATACAGAAGAAAATTAAATCTATACAGGAAAATAATAAGTTTTTTAAATAATCTATTATCACCAATCAATATACAAAGACTGTCAAATAGGTCAATTCTAACTCCAGATTAGAAATAATAACAATTAATCCGCAATTGAATCGATCCTTTGTAAAATGGTATCAGAGCCAAGGAATAGTAAAAAAATCAATAAATTGAAAAATTTAATGAATAGTAAAAATTCAATGAATAGTAAAATCCAAATAGAAACATTAATAGACGGAGGAATAACACTGTCAATAACACAAGGGCATTTGTGATATTAAATGAACCCCAGGGGCATAATTGAAGATATAACAAACCTTAAGGGTAATTTAGAAAATGATCCCCGAATTTGTATTGATTCAGAATTAAAAAATAGAAATCCAATTCAACAAATAAATTAAGTTATATAAATTATAAAATAAATTAAGTTATATAAATTATAAAAGTAACATAAACAATCATAAGTTTCAACCAATTCCCTACTTTTGCATAGCTGTCAGGTTAGCCCATGGTACCGTCAGTTATGATATATACTCAACTTTTCCTTTAATAAGTTTCTAAAACATCTGGTAATGCCCTTGTGGACAAGTTCCTCTTTGAGTCTAGTAGTTATATAATCATATTTTAACAAAAACATTCATGTTGTATTATTATTATTAATATTATTATTCTTTTTGTTTGGAGTGTAGTATTCATAAAAACACATATTTATTTATGATATTTTCTTAAAATTTTGAATTTTTTATATTTTTTTAATAATCAGTAAATTTATAATATTTCATCAAAAAAATTAATAAAATTTTATATACTTCCATCATAGTAAATTATCACTACTATATATATATATCCTTGATATTTCTATACATTAGAGTACGTATTTGAAGATTTTATAGCTGGTAAATAAAATTGGCCAAGAGAATTATAATGTTTTGGGCTAAGTACTCACGCCTTGAGCCTGCTTGATGCCTATTGGAGGTATTCTACACGGAAATTACTGACATCCACATATTATTTAAGAGCACCCACATTCATAAAAGTGATTAAACATGGAAGTGGATGCCCTTAGAAAAATCTGAATATGTCACATTACTCTTTTTAACATCAAAGTAAAACTCAAGTCCAATAGCACTAATCTTACTTCTTGTTTTTAAATCCGTTAAAAGGTTGCTTAGATTGACACATTATCGTGCATCGTCCAAGACTAACATTAACAACTGTTCTCATGACTTATGAATATTACATCTCATTCAATCAATGTTATTTCCTAAAATTGAATTTCAGTGCATGGAGATTAAAAATGATATCATGTAAACACGATACAAATATGAACATATTATAAGATAATAAAAATGGATTATATAAATATATAATTAATTATTTTACTATTATTTATTATTATAAATAATTTAAATAATAAAAGTTTCATAAAAAAATTTATTATGTCAATTACGATGCATATTCGAGAAAATGGTACGACACTACACACTGTTTTACAATTTTTGTTTTTATTTTTGAAAAACAAGTTTAAAAAAAATCGGATTACCTCGTCTACTTTTGATCTCCATGCAAACGGGAATTTCTATAGTATAATAATAATAATAATAATAATAATAATAATATAAAAAAAGTATTCAAAAATATAATAAAAAAAAATTATAATTTCAGCCTATATATATATATATTGAAGTCACAAATATTTGTTGGTTTTATTAAAATTAATAAATTATTATAAAAATTTGAATTTTTTATTAGGAATAAGTTTTATTTTTTTTAGTAAATTAAAAAATAAAATAAAATATTGAATTGGATGAGCATTATATAATCTCATAACTAACACTGATTTAGATAAGCATACTACCGACGGTATATGTTTCAGACCCGTTTTTCACGAAAGACATACTTTGGCCATTGGGTATCAAGTCGTAACTTTCAATAGATTTTGCTCCACAATTGTCATTATCATTGCTCCACAATTGCTTCATTTACAACCTCTTCGTCTGTATGTCCTAATTTTTTTTTTGTGGTTATTAGATAATATATATATAAATTACAAAAAAATTAAATGAAATTATTTGCATATTTTAAAGTGCTATCATTATTACCTTAACTTCTTACTTTTATTATTTATAAATTAAGTAATAATTTTTTTTTGAAATAATATTGTATTACTTATATATATTAAAAATCAAACTTCTGATCTTAAATTTACATGTTTTATAAGAAAGTTTTAATACAATTGACTAACAGTAGTAAGAAAAATAAAGTAGAAAATTATTAATATTTAAATATTTAAAATTATTACAGAATATTTAGAATTACATGATGTTATCTTTATTCTTTATGCAAAAACTTTTACTTTTTGAAATATTCAAATCCACTATATGCCTCCATCTCATTGGTTTCTTTATGCAAAACCTTTTTATTATTGACATTTATCATAAAAGACAAAAACGTTTTCAAAATGTGATGTAATTTTCCGTTTAAAGACGTATAAACGTGGATAAGTTTTTAATAGCATATAACACTACTAAACCAGGTAAGTTAAATTAACTTAAATAACAGCATAAATTTTATATAAAAACATATTTTTATACTATTAAATTTTAGTAATCAAATTTTTATTATTATATTAATATTAATTTTTTTTTAATATTATAGATATAATATATACATTAATAATAATTACAATAAATAACACGTAAACGCACGTATAACTATAAAAATATTTTGCCCCAACTTCATCATTTACTTTCATCACTTGATTGAAAGTGACGGTATATTTAAAATATTAAAAAAGTTTAATGTCCATTGGTGTTATATTTATTATAATATCAAAATCTAGTAATATAAAAATTATAAGTAATAATATATTAAAAAAATTGAATCAATGTATTGAATGGATAAAGCAAAATTTAAAATTAAATAAAATTTAATTGATTAAAATTTAATTTAAAATATTAACATTTGTTTAACATAGATTATTTAAAATATTATTATTTTTTATAATAAAAATATATAAATTAAATCATATTATTTTTATAATTATAAATTTTAAGAATTTATATAAATATTTTTTTTTTGTTTATTAAGAATTACCATTGTCGCTACTTCCTGCGTAAAGATAAGGGTTTTGTAACTTAATGATAATTTGATATTCATTATATTTCATCTTATTAAAGGTATTAAGATAATAACACAATTTAAATATTGATAAATATATGATAATTTAATTCCTTTAAATTATTTATTTATTTTATTCTATCTTATTTTATCTATTTCTTTATTTATCTACTCTTTCACTTTTCATCACCATACAATTCTATTTCTCCCTTTATTTTCTAAAAATAATTTAAAAATATTAATTTTTTCTTAAAAAAAACCTATTTCATAAAAAGTAATGCTTGTTTAATTTATAATTTATAATTAAATAATTAATTTTATGATTTATGATTATTTTATAAAAATAATCACCTTTATTTGTTGATTTTTAAGAAAAAATTAAATATCGATTATAAATTGATAGTTATAAATTTTAAAAATTTATATAATTTTTTTTTAAAATATATGTTTTTTTATTAAAAGTTGCCTTTGTTGATACTTCCTAGATACAAGTTAGGTAACTTAGTATAATTTGGTATTCATTATATTTCATTTTATCAAAAGTTTCAATATAATACTTAAATTTAAATATTAATAAATATATGGTAATTAAATTTTTTTAGATTATTTATTTATTTTATTCCCTTTTTATCTATCTATCTTTTTGTTTATCTCTCCTTCCACTTTTTACTCACTATACAATTGTATTCCTCCCTTTATTTTCTAAAAAAATTAAAAAAAAACATTTCTATAAAAAACCTACTTTATAAAAACTAAGGCATTTATAAGCTATGATTTATAATTTATGATTAAATAATTAATTTTTTGATTTATGATTCTTTTGTAAAAATAATCACCTTTATTTATCTATGTTTTTGAAATTAAATATCAGTTACAAATTATTTGATAATACTTTATGTTTTTTGAAAACTTAAAAAATAAATAAATTTTTTTGTTATTATTTATAAATTATTTATTTTTAATCATTTTATTCAAAATTAAAAAATTATAAATCTAATTTAAAAAATTTATTTAAATTTTTTAAAGATTTATAAATAATTTCATATTTTAGTAGTGGTTCTTTAAAAAAATAAAAATAAAAATCATAAATCATTACAAAACATATTTCGTTGAAAAATCACTTGAATAAATTCAAAATTTTAAAATCAAAATTATTATCAAATAAACCCTAAGTACGCATGAAAAAAGAATAATCAAAATAATGAATTTTTGGTACTTTTGTGGTATTTTCATTCTTATTTTTATATCATTTTTATCTATATTTTCAATTAAAATGCATCAATTATTTTTATTTAAATTATTAATATTTTTTTTATTAAATTCAACATTGAAGAAATTAGAGTACCTTAATTGTATTAATTACTTTAAAAATTAACTAAAATAGATACAAATAAATTAAATAAAGATATTTGATGTATTATAATTAAAAATAAGACTAAAAATGTATTAAAATAAGAATATAAATACTATAAAGTTACCCACCTAAAATAATGTATAGAAAAAAACTGATTTTTTAAAGAAGTTTTTAGAGAACGAAGAGAATAACATTCTTCGGTGAAAAAAAATAGTAAAAGGGGATAGAAACAAAGAGAAGAAGATGTATAATTTAAAATAAATAAAAATATAATATTATCTAATTATTCTCTACTTTATCTCATATATAAGACATATTATTAAAATTTTAAATTTAAATAAAAAGTACCAATTTTTAAATTATAAATATTAAATTAATATTTTTAATAAGATGAGAATTAATAAATAATTAGATATCAATACAATATCAAATCCTACTTATATAATGAATCATTTCATTTTAAATATATTTCAAAGTATGTTTATCGGGTGAATGGTAGTAACATTCTAACAAATTATGATTAAAGGATATAAAAGTTTAATTTATTAACATTTAAGTGAGATAATACAATTTAATAACTATTAAAAATAACATTAAATAATATTTTGCAGTCCAAAACTTTTAACATTTTTAGAGTTTAAATACACTATCTAGTATCTTTTAAAAAAAATATTGGACTTATAGTATTTCATATAAAATTTAATGAATTTTTGTATAATTTTTCATAATTAGTGAATCATTGTTGTCAATTTTTTCATTTTTATTTAAAATTTATGACTAAATATAAAGATGAAGGGTAATAAAAGTACATTAATTATAATAAAAGTTTATAACTTTTAGTGAGACATTAAAAATCCAATAATTAAAAAAAATATTAGAAGTAAAAAAAATGTTAAAAATGAAGTATGTAAATGTTAATGTGTATATATTTTTATTTTCTATTTATTTCTAAATCAATTTATATATGTTTAAATCTATCAAAGTTAATATTTCTTATTTTTAATATTTTTTAAAATTAAAAACTTATAATATATTTTTTCTTAATTATTAAAGTTATAATATACTTCTATCAAATTTTATCCCTTATCATAATATGATATACCATTAAAGTTTAAAGTTTTCTCAAGGAAAATTGCCTTTAAAACTAATTTAGTTGTGTACGGATAAACTTGCTAACATTCATACAATTTTCCAACGTGGTTTGCAAAAAGAGAAAGTTACTTTAGTTGTGTACGGATAAACTTGCTAACATTCTTACAATTTTACAACGTGGTTTGCAAGGAGAGATAGTTTTTAGAGTATTTTTTTTATATATATAATACTTTTTAGCATATAAAGATATATATTTTATATTATAAAAATATATTGTTTAAAAGAAAATTTAACTACAAAGTGAATTATAAACTATATAATCAACTTTTTCTTCTCAATATAAGTACTTTTCTATTCGTTTTTGATAAGTCATTATGAGTACTTTATGTGGAGAAAAATAGAGGACATGCACCTAAAATATGTAATCTATATTTCACGTTTATGATACGTGTCACACGCTCTTCCACCACTTCACCTCACAAGTTTTCTTTAATAAATAATTTCATTAATTTAAATAAAATTTCACAAATAATATCTAAATTAAAAATACATAGATTATTAAAATTATTATAAAAATCATATTAACATATTTATAATCCAATGAATAAATATTTTGAATATTTTTCTTTAATTCTTTCAAATATTCTTCTGTAATTTTTTTTTGTCTTAGTCTAAATTTAACTATTCTACTTAAAAATATAATCAATCTTCAATAAAATTTAATATTTTATAACTTGATTTCTTTAATTTATAAGTTATAAAATTCTATATAATAAAACTAAATATAGATTTGGATAGGGATAAAAACTTGACAAAATATAATAAATCATGTATAATATTATCATAAATTAGATTTGGGTGAAGAAATTATTACATTATATCTAAATATTTGTGAAAAAATTACATAATATTTTTTGTGATATTTATTTAAAATAAAAATAAATAATAATTAATCTATTGAAAATAAAGTTTTCATGTAAAGGGAAAATTTCTCAATAAAAAATAAGATAATTTCAAAAATATTTATTCAACTAACTTGTAAAACTACACATATGGCATGTAATTATAGATTAAAAAAATTGAATTCATCTTGATCAATAGTTTTTTATTATATTAATATTTTTTTCAGAGTATTTATTACATTAATATTGTGAAAAATGACATGTATAAAAAAATGATAGATTAATTTATCTCATTTATCCATTCCCTATTTTAAATGAATGGGTATTCCAATGCTAGTAATCTTCACTTGTATTTGTTTGTTATAATATTAAAAGTGTAAGTATAAACTTACTTTTGTGATGTGAAGAAGGGAATATTTAAGACATTTGTTGTTGAATTGTTATTTTATAATTTAGTTAGTTTAGAACGTTTGGATAAATTTTTGTACATTAATCATTTATTTTTATTAAATTGGATACAACTTTTGATAAAAAAAAAAAGTAGCCTAATAAATCTAATAAAAAAAAGGAAATTAATTATTTTTAGTGGAGGAGTTGAGAAACTAATGATGATATACAATTTCATTAAAAAAAGCTATGAAACTTACTATTTTTAGTTTTATGGATTTAATAATATGATATAATTTAATTATAGATTTTATTTTATAAGTTGATTGAATTTATGTTATATCTTATAGCATTGGACTGTTTTATAAATAAATAGATTACCATGTGGTAAAAATAAAGTGTAAACTACTGAAATTTGACTCTCTTTTTTAACGAAAACGAATAAAAATTCACTTTTGTTTTTCTTACATTGTGTCTCCCCATCTATAACGACTTCACAATTGTTCACGAAAGCATAGAAGATGCTTAATATATCTCTCAAGATCTTAACACGACTTACTTTATTATTATCCATCTTATTATCATGCGTTCTTTTTATGATAAACTTTGTAAAGTAAACCGACTTATGTAATATACATTAATTTTAGTTTTCTATAATATTTTTGATATTTTATTAATTTAATTTTATAATTATATGATTTTTATATTTTAATTTTATAATTTTTTAAATGAGATCTATTAATTTTATAATTTAAAAATATGATCAATTAAATTAAAATTTTAGATTTTATTAATAAAAAAATTAAAACAATAAATTTAAATATTTGATTAATAAAAAAATTTAAAAATAAAAAAAGAAGTTCTCCTCTTTCTCATTTTTGCTCTCTTTTTTTTCTCTCATAATTATTTTATTAATAAAAAATAAAAAATCAAATCAAGAGAGAAAGATTACTTGGAAGAGAGAGAATAGTCTTCTTTTCTCATCATTATTTTATTAATAAAAATAAAAAATAAAATTAAAAGAATAAGTAAGATAGAGAGAACGAGTGAGTAAAATATAAAGAGAAAGAGAATAGATGGATAGAGAGAGAGATAAATAGAAGAAGATGAGGAATGTTGTTTTTTTAAGGAAATTTTATTAATAAAATATATTATTTTATTTTATTTTTAAAAAAATATTAATTTTTAAAATATTTGATTTAATTGATTATAATTTTAAATTACAATATTAATAGAATTCATAAAATTAAAATATATAAATTGTATAATTACAAAACATGAATTAACCAATAACTTAATAAATTCACATTTATTTGTTATATAACATAAAAATTAAAATAATTAACTTTTTCAATATTTATACATTTACTTAATCAAACAAGTAATACACCTTTTTTATTAAAAAGAAAAAAAAGAAAAAGAGAAAGTAATACACCACTTGAATAAGTGAAATACCTCTTACTGAATTAATTACTACAAAGGATGTGGTTTGTTTGGCATAAGATTTGTGTATTTTTTTTATTACCATTAAAAGGATGCACATATAAGTGATACAAATAATTATAAACTCTTGAGTTTAAGTAAATTTCCTTCTTTTTTTCTTTTTATATAAGTTACTTAAACTTTAGAGTTCATATAATAAAGACTTCAACTGATTATTTTTCCCTTTTAATTCCAAGTGGTATTAATACTTGTTTAAAATGTGTACAAAAGATACATTGTCTCATCAGGTAACACATTGATTTGAATATAAATAAATATTTGTGTTACTTTAAATAAAAAAAAATTTAAGATGATTTTTACGATAATATTATTACAATTATTATTATTATTATTATTATTATTATTATTATTATTATTATTATTATAATAATAAAAATATATGATATATTTATTTTATTTTTTATATTAATTATACGTGATGACATTAATGTTAAATAAAAAATTTATTAATAATTTTTTTAATATAACTACACTTTATTTAATCTAATAAGTTATTTTATGTTTTCGGTTGGTTTTGATTTTAATTTGTTGGAAGTATATATCTTATCTAAATCTTAAATGTTATAATTTGTATCAAAATTTAATTATTTTAAAAACATCTAATATATTCATTAAAATAATTAAATATTTAATTGAAAAAGTTACAACAAAACAAAAATAAAAAATCAATTTTTTCTCTATATATTTAATAACATTTTAATTTTGATTTATCAAATTTGACTATTAATTTTTATATTTAAATAGATAAATTTCAATACATCATATTTATTAATAATGTTTTTATTTAAAAAAAATACCTACCAAAATTATGACATAATCCGTACAATAATTATGTTTTCAACCTTTACTCACGTTTAAATGCATATTTAATTTCTAATCATATATTTTTTTATAATTAAATTAAAAATAATAATATTCATGACAAAATAATTTAAATTAAAATAATTTAATTTTAAAATAAATAAATATTTAATATCAATGTTAAAAAATATAATAAAAATGAATGAATAACACCTCTTAAATTAGTAAATAACATAAAAAATACCCTAAGTTTTAAAGTATCTTTAAAAATAACTATAAGATTTTAAAAAATTTAAAAATATTCATCAAACATAACAAAAGTGAATATTAATATTTTATAAATAAAAATAAAAAAATAATAGAAAATCAAAAGGTAAAAAAAATCAAGAAATAGTATAATTAGAAATAAAAGACATATCCAGATGTTTTTCACAAGAAATAATAATTAATAAAAAGAAATTTGAAGAAATTAAAAAAATTAAATTAAATCTTAAAGAAAAAGATGGATTTAAAGATCCATCATTAAAGAAATTATTTCAAAGAAAAAAAACATAATTTATTATGGAATAAATAATAAAAAATGAGCTTTAATATTACAAATGCAAAAGGAATGTATAATATATCATTAATTGACAAAGAAACTATAATCAATAAACTATCAAAAATCCACTAAAAGCATAAGCATAAAGAAAAAAAATGATATATTCATTTAGGAGGAATTCAAATATTAATACAAACTTATTTCAGAGAAGTAATATATACACTCATAAAAATATCATTACTTGATAATAGAATAATAAATAAATAAGATATTTTACTAGGAATGATCCATAATAATTTGATATATGAACAAAATGAATTTATAAAAATAGATAAAATCTTTCAAGAACTTGAAAAAATAATAAAACCAGAAATATTAACGAATTTTGAAATACTGGAAGAATGATACTTAAATATCAAGAAAAAAACCTTGGATGCTAGGAAGAATAAGTAATGTGGTTAAAAATAATAGTATACCGATATTTACTTTTATAGATCACGAAGGAAGAAGTTAAAAACTAAAATATAAAGTTCAAGTAATGAAATCATAAGTTCATGATGTCACATTAAGAAGACAATAATATTTAAAGATAAATTAAAAACATACAGTTAGAAATAGATGAGAGCCTATTACACATACCAAAAAACCAAACAACATTAATAAAGGTTATGAGACATCTAATAGAGAAAATAGACTTAGTTCATGAATCAAACACGAAGTATCTACAAAGTATAATTGAAACACAAAAAGAATTATTAAAAAAAATAAAGAAATATGGTTATAATAAATTACAACAAGATATACTTATGAAATTTACAAAACTAAGAAAATAAGTATATAACATACATAGAAATAATGATATTATAAGTCATAAATAAAATCTCTTAAAAGGATTAAAAGCATAACCACTTAGAAGATCAGACGACCTGATGCCTAGAAATGAGAGAAGAAAAAATGAAGAAAAATCTAATGAAAAAGATATAGTTTCAATTTAATGAAATATAAAAAAATTAGAAGAACAATTAAGGAATCCCAAAAATAGGAATATAGAAGAATTAATTAGTTTGTTAACACTAACTAATGAAAAATTAGAAAATCATTATGATGAAAGGCTTTGTACAAACAAAGAGTAAGACGATATGATAATAATTAGGGAGATTGATTCTGAACTAGAAATTATGACCTATATAAAACCAATTTTATTATTGGTTTTTTACTAAGAATAAATATATGACCTATATAGGGAAGAAAAAATAGAAAAAGGTTGGGAAAGCCTGATACTTCCATAAGAAAAAGATAATCATCCAAAATAGAAGAAAGGTTACATTATAGAACTAGAGGTAGTATCCCACCATAATTCAAACTCCAAGAAATTATAGATCTGACCTCTTAGATCTAGACTATATAAGAGATAGGAAAAATCGTTAGATGAATGGGCTAGTGGTATGAATGTACTCATACAAACCTCTCAAACTACACAAACAAACCCTTCAAAATGTAGGGTTAGTAGCTCATAAAATGATAGAAAATGTTAAAAGTTTGATTTTCAAATTTAACATACCAATAACATTTATTAATACAAAAGAATTCTCCCACAAGAAGAGAATATTTAGATATAGTAGTAAATAAAATATACAAGAAATTTATTGGAAAAGATAAAAGAAGAAATATAACTGAATCAAATGAAAATGACATTAATGAAGCCAAATGACATTTAATAAATATGAAAATTTGTAACATGTGTTACATAGATTCTTTTATTTGTGAATGTGAAATATATTATCATAAATTACTACCCTCTATGCAAAAACTTATAAGAAAATATTTTTTCAAAAATTACCTCAAACATTACATAAGACCTTAATAGAATGGTGGAATCAAAGAAATATGGAAACCATACCAGATACCTTAGAAGAAAGAATAATAAGTCTTAAAAGGTGGATAATCATTAAATGCTAAGAAAGAAATGAAGAATATAAAAAAAAGAGGAAATAACAAAATAAGTTATGATACAAGAGATTTAAAATACTAAAAAAATATAGATGTAACCCAAAATCAGAAAAATAGAAACATAAAAAATAAAAAAAATAAAAAAACAAAATAAAAGATATAAATTTAAGAAACAATATTTTCAAAAATATAAAAGAATATTTGATGGGAAAAAACTATAGTAAAAGATATTTTAGAAGAAAAATGTCTAATCCTCCTTAAAAAAGAGCTATTACCTTTCAAGGAAAAGAAAATACATACGTTAGATATGGAATAAAGAATGACATTATACCAATGAGTACTCTAAAAGGCTTCAACATAAGAAATAATTTAAAAAGAACTTTTAAAGAAAGCAAAAATCTTAGAAGAAACTTTTAAGATGGAATTAGAATCAATTGAGGAATTGAATATAGATGATATTTATAGGATTTATTTATTAAAGAAAATTGAAGAGAAAATAACTGCCTTAAAATATGAACAATTAGAATATTGGTACTCTTCATCAAAAGATGAATGATTTGTATAGTATTACAAATTTAAATAGTACTTATATTAAGGTATGATTAAAATTCAAAGGCTATACCAATCATCATTTATATGCATATATAGATATAGGAGCTAGGATGTGTATAACAAGTAAATATGTATTTCCAAATAAACATAGGAAATAAGCATCAAAAGATTTAATTGTAAGAATTGTTAATAATATCATAATAAATCTTAATAAGGTTTTAAAAGATTCAGATATAATGATAAGTGGAGAAAAATTCTATATTCCTACCATATATTAACAAGAAACGGAAGTTGATTTATTAATATAAAATAATTTTCTAAACTTATATAAACATTTTACACAATATTTAGATAAAATAGATTTAACAACATTAGATGGTAATGTTATTTATGTATAAAAAAACATTTGACTATATTAAACACAACTTTTATGCAATAACATAAAATAAAAATGTGGTGAGATAGACACAAAACAACAAAAATCTTATTTAGAAAATATTTCATTAGATATAAAAGAGAAACAAAACTCTTCTTAATGAAATACAAGAAGATAAAGTCTAACAAGTATCATAAAATTATTAAAAAATAGTAAGTTCAGAAATCATTTAGATTCAAAAATTAATAAATCTAAAACGATTGCCAACATAAAATTAAGAGCTTCTAATAAGGTTATTAGAGTAAAATCAATGATTTATATTTTAGAATACATGATTGAATTTGAAAAACAAATTCAATAACTTTTGAAACTAAAATTCATAATATCAAGTAATTCACCACACTATAATCCAATATTTTTAGTCGAAAAGAAGTTGCAAAAAGAAAAGAAAAAAGAGAGAATAGTAATAAACTTCAAAACAGTAAATAAAAAAACCATTGATGATGAATTTTTATTCAAAAGAAAGAAGAACTATTATCATTAATCAAAGGAAATCAATACTTCTCGAGTTTTGATTGTAAAAGTGGATTTTAAAAAATAAGATTAGATGAAAAATCTCAAAAACTAATGACATTTATCTACCTCTAAGGACAATTCGAATGAATTGTTGTAACATTTGGATAAAAACAATCTTTATGTATCTTTCAAAGATATATGGATAATATCTTTAAAAATTATAAAATATTTGTTGTGTATGATATTTTAGATTTCAGTAGTGAATTAAATAAAAATTATTTGGATATTATTAATATTCTACAAGAATGCATAAAATAAGGTAATGCACTATTTGAAAGGAAAGTACTACTTTCTTAGTAGAAAATTAAGTATTTAAAGTTGAAAATTAAAGATGGAAAACATAATCTACAATCCTATATACTAGATAATATTCAAGGTTTTCATAGTGAATTAAATTACAAAAATTAATTATAAAGATTTTAAAGATGTTTGACATATGTTGAAGCATATATCAAGAAATTTATAGAAATGCAAAAACCTTTACAAGTAAAATTGAAAAAAGACTATATATGAAAATTGACAGAACAAGATACTCTGTATATGAATAAAGTAAAAGCAGAGGTAAAACATTTATCAACTTTATATCATCAAGGGATAGATGATAAAATGTTAATTGAAATATATGTTTCACAAGAATATTAGGGAGTAGTTTTAAAAGCAAAAGTAGATGAAAAAGATAAATATATTTATAGATATACATCATGATCTTTCGATGGTTCATAACTGGATTATCACAATAATGAGAAAGAATATCTAACTATTAAAAAATTTACAATATATGTCATAAGTTCTAAATTCATAACAAAAAAAATAGTTATTTCTTAAGAACTAATATTATAAATGATTATAAATAAGAAAAAATAGTCGAATAGAAACAATGGTTCAACCACTATAATTTTGATGTTGAACATTTTTTAGAAAATAATAATAGTTTAATAGATGTTCTTATTATAGAGTTAGCACCTTTAACTATTTTTATGTTTACAAGATAACATTTATTGATATTAAGATCAAGATAAAGGAATATAAGATAAAAATCTTATAGGAATAACTTGAGTCGTTATACCTAAGAAGTCTTTATAGAGACAGGAAATCAACAGGAAGAACTTGATTATTCAAAACAACTCTTAGAATAAAAAAAACTCTAAAGATGAATCTTTATCAAGAATTCAATCTAAGGAAGATAAAACTTCTAAAGAAAGAATTCAAGATGAAAATGAAGAATATAATAGTTCAAAATAGAGTAACACCTTTGAAATAAAAAAAACTCAATTAGACCGATGAAGTAGTAAAAGACTTATGTGGTCTATAATGACCCAAAACCAGGAATCTACAACAATTAAGTAGAAACAAGTAAATATATTATAGGGTTTAGTAGAGTAACTCATATAGTCTTCACAAATAGAATAAAGACTCAGTATTTATTCCAATTATAAAGTATCAAAACTAATAACTCCAAAAAAGATAGTTAGGAATTGCAATGTAAAACTATAACAACAACTAGCAATACTAAGCAGTTGACAATTCTACAAAAAATAATTAATGCCTTTAGTATTATTCATAGATACATCTTTCATATAAACATAAAAGATAGTAAGGCATCTAGTGCTATTTAGGGAAATATCTACTAGAAATTCATTAGTTATTGAAGATGAAAAGACAAATATATATATAAATCTTAGCAAACCATAATGATTGAGTCTTACAATTTGGCCAGAAAATCTACCCAGGAATCTTATGAGTGCTCAAAAAGCACTAAAATTACCATAATTTTATGCACATTAATTGATTAAAAATATATCTATTTATATGATTTTATCATATATTTATATAAATTTGTCTTTTTCGGAATCACGGGTATTTTTATTATTTTTAAGTATTTCGCTTAAAAACGTAACTTAATGACTCAAAGAGGAATACTGGAGGCAATATATCACAAATATATTAATAAATAAATGAAGAAAGGTCAACAAATAGAGCGTAAACTGAAATTTGACTTTTTTTAACGAAAACAAATAAAAATTCACTTTTGTTTTTCTTACATTGTGTCTCTCCATCTATCACAACTTCACAATTGTTCACGAAAGCATAGAAGATGCTTAATATATCTCTCAAGATCATAGCACGGTTTAAACCAAAAAATCGGTCTAGTCCGGACCAAATCGAGCAGTTTTGTAAATGAAACGGTCCGGTCCGGTCCGAATTAAGTAAAATCGATTTTAAAATGGTCTGGTCCGGTTATAAAATATTATAAACCGGTCGGACCGGTTTTATTAAATAAATAAATTTTTTATATAAAATATTATAAACCGGGGTATATATATATATTTTTCAAGTTAAGGCATTAAGTTGTAATCCTAACCCTAGAAATTTCACAACGCCTCATTTCCTCTGCGATCTGTGTTCGCCGTCTAGGCTCTTGGTCTGGCCGTTGTCGCTTACACCAGCAGCTAGCCACCGTTCCTCGTGTTGCTTCCACTAGCAGCTAGCCACTGTTCCTCACGTTGCTTCCACTAGCAGCTAGCCATTTTTTCACGCATTGCTTCTACCAGCAACTAGCTACCTCTAATCGCGTCGCTTCCACCAGTAACTAACCACCTCTACTCGTGTCGCGTCGTGTCATGACAATCATGGACGAAAATCACAAAATATGTATGTGGTCTACTACTACTGGTAGTAGTTTTTTTCCTGAATAAATTGAATGACAAGTTTGAACTCTAAAATCTGAATGGTATATCATTTTTTTGTTAGTGTGAACTCTAAAGTTTGAAAAAAAAATTCTCATAGAGTTCAGTTTTTTTTAAATGGTGGAAACTAATTGCCTCTTGATTAAGTTCTCTTTATAGATTAAATATATATAGTTCATTTTATTAATGTTTGATCAATATGAATTTCAAGAGGTATATGTCTAGTAAGAATAGAGGTAACAAAGGCATCATTTTCTAGAAAGTTAATATTTTTTTTATCTAGAAAGTTAATTAAACTTGCAGCTCAAATTCATGTCTTGTTGATGGTCTGGAAAATGTTCTCAGGGCTAGTTTTGAGTGAACAACAACCACTATGGACTCGTTTAGATAATAAATTTCTCTTTCCCAAAAAAATTCACTGGTTTAAGGGCATTTGTATCCAATATATATTTATTTATTTATATGACTATTCTCCTAGATTTAAAAAGTGTTTAAACAAATTGTCTTAGTATATTCACAGAATACATTGATTTTTACAATAAAATGTGTTTTCTTATTAACATGATTTGTTAATATAACTTTTTATATATAATTTATTAACATGATTTATTAATGTAATCGAATAAATTGATTTTTACTATTAATTTTTTTTAGTTATAATAGTTTAGTGTAGGTCTTATCTAGTTTCAAATTACTTGAATTATGAGATCATGAATTTTAGATTAATGTGTATTCATATTGATGAATTCATAATATTTTTATCTTTCAAATTTTGGGATCATTAGTTCTGCTTGATCTGTAATTGAGTGGCTAATAGCATATTTCTTCTCCTTGGTCTTTAATTAATCTATCAAACCATGGGGAGCAGGGTATGCTCTCTCTCTCTCTCTCTCTCCATCACAAACAAATAAGATCCAAGTTTATATGCTTCTCACAATTGTTTACTTTTTAAAGATTTTTATTCCATGTTTCCAACTTTTGATTGCTGCCATTTTTTCTCTATTTTGAAGCTCTATTTTTTTTTAACTGGGCAAGTGGGTAAAGATAGTGGGAGACTGGGAGTAGATTTTAGATTCACTTATTTATTTTTCAATTTATTACGTGTCAATATGAAAAACGTTTTTTCTCATGAAACTTGATATATTACATTAGTTATACAATTATTTCAACATTTCAATTTTGTAATTTAATATCCAGTCTAATAGTGACACATCACTACATACATGCATTACACATTTACACTATGAATTTTTGTTGTAGATATACATATTTTATCAATCTTTTTTAGTAATTAGTTTATTTTATAATACTAACTATAGTTACAAGCTTCTAAGTTGATTATATTACATATACTTGGGGGAAAATCTTGTACAATAAAACTTCTTTTCTCCATTCCAAAAGAGACCACTTACCAATTTCACGGGTTAGTATTTAGGAATCCAAACATAATATAAATTTTATAGGTTCTTATTAAATCATATTATGTAGTAAGAGAAATTAACTAAGAAAAGCTAAAAACTAAGAAAAACTAAAAAAAACTAAAAATCTAAGAAAAGAGAGAAAGAAAGAGATAAGCGAATGTGTTTTGAGGTGTGTTTAGAAGAGAAGAGAATGAGGTATTTATAGGTGAGGATGGAGAGAAAAAGTGAGTGAAAAAATATTAAAAAATTGTAAAAACGCGGAGTGCAATTGCTGAGGTCATTGATGACGTCAGCATGACATCATGGGGCGGCTGTGCGCAAAAATGGGGCGAAATGGGCATCGGCGCGCGTGGAAGGAGGAGCAACGCACGCGGGTGCACGCGGAACTGGGACTGGGCGCTGGTGCACGCGGGTCTGGGCGCTGGTGCACGCGGGTCTGGGCGCTGGCGCGCGCGGGGCTCGGCGCGGCTGGGCGGTTGGGCAGCGCGATTTTCTCCTTTTTGACATTTTTGACCCATTTTGTCCAATTTTTCCATATTTGTTGACCTTTCCCCATTTATTTATTAATATATTTGTGATGTATTGCTTCCAGTATTTCTCTTCGAGTCTTTAAGTTACGTTTTTAAGCAAAAATACTTGAAAAATAATAAAAATACCCATGATTCCGAAAAAGACAAATTTATATAAATATATGATAAAACATATAAATATATATATATTTAATCAATTAATGTGCATAAATCATGGTAATTTTAGTGCTTTTTGAGCACTCATCACAATACCCAACCAGCTTCTTGCTAGTCCCTTAGCAAAAGAAGCGATAAAAACTAAAAATTAAACTATCCTAAATCACTTTCGTGGATTGAAACGGTTGCATTTAGCCTATGCAACAAGCCTTTAAACCCCTAGGTTGCCCTAGTGGACGAGTTTGAATCTCGTGAGAGTTTTCAGTAATGATACACACAAACATTGAACTAAATGTAAAAATCAAAAGAAACAGTAAAAATAATCAACTCAAAAACTAAAATTACAACAAAATTAAAAATGAATTTTTAAGAACAAAATATCACAAAAATGTCTCATACTTTTTAATCACTTTTAAGATCATAATTAAAATCTCAAGCATAAGTTATTTTAATCTCTTTAAACAATCATGATTTATTATAATAATTAGTCGAAAATCATTTTCATATTTCATGTCAAAAATGTATCAATTTAATTTCACCCAATTTCAGTGTCATGAATCAGAATTCGCTTCAACTCTATTCCTAACAAGTCAATACTCTCAAAACACTGAATCCTATGGGTTCAAACACTCATACTAATTTATATGCGAAAGAGTTGATATATAGAAATGAACTAATATGTTCGCATATGTATAAAGAATAAAGGCTCAAAGTGTTATTTTAACATTGATCTCATGAAAGGAATCGAATGTATAAATTATAAAGATATCATATATAAAAATTATTTTCATGCATAAATCAAACTCATTAAGAAAGAATTTCAAGATATATGCTTTTTACAAATGAAGAAATTGCAATGACTTTTTAAGGAATTACTTCCTATATCTTTCTTTTGTAATTAGCATGTACTCACAACTTTGTAGGCAATGTGGGTCATATTATGTAGATGATACTATATATTTTTTATCTCTTTCTATTTTTTTTCCTGAAAATATTTTTCAATATATGTATTTTTTAGAGAGTCAACCCATGTACATATTTGCACATTTTTTAGGATTTTGGTGAGTGGTTAATTTTGTGGCTTTTCTGTTTGATCTTGGTTTAGGTAACCCCAGATATGTCTTTTTTTGTTTTTGTAGCAATCATGCATATATGAGATATAAGTATATACTATCAAGTTCTACTCAAATCATTTAATCTAAGCAAAAATAATAAAAAAAAATATATGATACTCTATTAAGATGAAAAAAAATTCATATATTCAATGCTAATACCTATAGAGATCATCTAAAAATTTGAATAAATAAGAAATGTGTCTAGAGTAGAAAAAATATATATTTCACTCTGAATAAAAGAAATTAGGCTCAAATTATATCTCACAAGGGTAGTCTCCACTAAAAAAAAATTCATAAACACCGATTTTGGGTTTAATATAATTTCCACATTTTATCAAGAAATACTAGTTATGACAAAAACTAACTAATTATCAAAAATAATTACAAAATATTTCATGATATGTTTTCAAAAATTAATCTAACAGTACAAAAGACTTAACTATTTACTTAAATTTGATTTAAAGAAATGATAAATTATTGTGACAATTTTTTTTAATTTCAAGAATTACTAAATCACACAAAACAAAAATAAAACCAAACACAAAAAATGAAAATGTGAACATAAAAAAAAATTAATTAATTAATTTTTTTTTTAATTTTTAAATTGTTAAATCTTTTTTTTTTCTTTCTAATTAAGCATGGTAACTTTTCACCACCCCCAACCTAGAACTTACATTGTCCTCAATGTAACAACTGTAAATTAAAGATAAAGAGAAAAGAGAAAAGAGAAGAAATATTACTTATTTCTTGAGAATGTGTAAGTAGTAATGGAGAAATGCAGGTGCATCCATCATATTTATCATTAAAGTGTATACAGACAGATTGTTGTGAACTTCTAACATCTCAACAAATATTTTTAGTTTTAACAATTTAAAAATTATTCACATATAATTAAACTAAAATAAACAATAAAATTAAGTAACTTGGGGATTGCATTTTAAGTAAACTCAATATCCCCTCATCATTGAGTCAATAAAACTTACAAGTAAGACAAGGTTGTCTACCTATACTCTTTCAAACATGCCCTATTGATTTTTAAAAATTTTCTGTAATAAAAACTAGAGGCATGCTTGAGGGTTTTAGATAACCCATATCTAGGTGCAAATCAAATATTTAAGGCATCAAAACACAATTGTACCTAGATCAAACAAAGAAACTAACTCTTGAGATTGTAATTAGAACTTTAAAATTTTAGAGATAGTTTCAAAAAAAATTTTAATTTTTTTTTTCTAATGAATTTTTTTTAAGTTAAAATAACATAATCAGTATTAACCAAGAGTGCTCCCAGGAAATAATAGTGGGGCAAATGCTCCTTAAAAACCATCCTCCTAGACAGAACAACGTTCCCAGGAAAGACTAGTGGCACAAACACTTCCAAAGACTAGTGACACAAACGCTTCCAAGAACTAGTCTCCTAGACATAACTCCCTTAGATCTTTACTTTTCATGTTATTAAAGTTAAGTTAATTAAGTAAAAGAAAATCAAAGTTAATTAAGTTAAGTTAATTAAAAAGCTAAGTTAATAAATTAGTAAAAATCTAAGTTAATTAAGTTAAATGAAAATTAAGAGAGAAAAAAAAATAGTTAAAGAAAAGAAAAAAAAATAAAAAAAATAAAAAAAATAAAAAAAATAAAAAAAAATAAAAAAAATAATAAATAATAATAAATAAATAAAAATGAATTAAATTAAAATTGAAATAATATAAAATAAAATAAAATTGAAAAAGGTAAAAGAAAATAAAATAAAAATAAAAATTGAATTTGTTTTTATATTTTTTTTATTTTTATTTTAAAATAATAAAATAAAAATAAAAATTGAATTTGTTTTTATATTTTTTTTATTCATTTTTTATATTTTTATTTAAAAAAAATAAAATTAAGATTTTAAATAAAAACTTAAAATTAAATGAAAATTAAAAATTAAGTTTTATTTTTATTTTTTTTATTTTACTATTCATGAATGGTAAGTTTATTTTACTATTCACGCTATAAATTTTATTTATTTATTTTTAACTTAAAATTTTTGAAATTTTAATTATTTTTTTTACTATTCATGAACGGTAAATTTATTTTACTATCTACACTATATTATTTATTTATTTATTTATTTTTAATTTAAATTTTTTTAATTATTTATTATTATTTTTAATTTTTAATTTTTAAATTTTTTTTATTACTATTCATGAATGGTAAAAAGGTTTTTACTTCAAATTTCAAATTTATACATTATTTTACTATTCACGCTATAGTTATTATGATTAAAAAATATATTTTTTTATATATTTTTTTAATTTTTTTTTTATTTCTTATGAAATTTGAAATTTGATTATTAAATTTTTTTTATTAAACAAAAAAAATCACAATTATTTAACGCACAAAATTGTTTTTAAAGTTTTGATAAATAATTTAAAACCCTATTCCCTCACCGGCAACGGCGCCAAAAACTTGAAGGGGCAGAACTGACATCGTCAATCCTGCCGATAATTTTGTTTTAATTTATAAAACTCTCGCAAGTTCACGAAACATTTCGAAGAAAATGATAAGTATACTCACAAGGTCGATCCAAGGAAGGAATGTATGTGATTTTTAATTTATTATTCAAACTTTTAAAAACGAAATTAAATCCTAAACATCCTGTCACGATATTTTGGGTTTTTTGTTTTTAATCTACATACATAAAAATAAACATAGATTCAATAAACATTTATGCAAATTTTATCTTTTATAATGGTGTAGTATTTATGGATATAATAACTAAGTTAATTATGCTTGCTCATATTATTTAGGTTATTAAAGATATGAATTGATATTTATTGATTCTCCCTTTTTTATATGAATATCACTTTTGGTGGGGTTAGATATTCTTTGTTAACTAAACAAATCAATTAACACCTATGAGTAGGGTTGATAACTAATTTAGTTAATTAAATTAATTCCTTTTTCTAAGAGATTGAAATTAAACCATTTAAATGACACCTTTGGTATGGTTAGACAGTTTAAACTTTATTTAAGTTGTCCAAATTAAACTTAAGAATTTAGTTATCCGAGTACTAACTTTCAAGTTTTAAACCACTGATGAGTGCTCAAAAAGCACTAAAATAACCATGATTTTATGTACATTAATTGATTAAAAATATATATATTTATATGTTTTATCATATATTTATATAAATTTGTCTTTTTCGGAATCACGGGTATTTTTATTGTTTTTCAGGTATTTTGGCTTAAAAACGCAATTTAAAGACTCAAAGAGGAATACTTGAAGCAATACATCACAAATATATTAATAAATAAGTGGGAAAAGGTCAACAAACATGGAAAAATTGGACAAAATGGGTCAAAAATGTCAAAAAGGCAGAAATCGCGCCCCGCTGCCCAGCCGCGTGCACAGCCTAGCGCCCCAGCGTCCCAGCGCGCCGAGCTGCGCGCAGCGACAGCCCCACGCACGCGTGCGCAACGCCCAGCAGCCCCCCTCCGGGCGCACCAATGCCTTTTCGCCCCATTTTTCACGTGCAGCCGCCCCATGACGTCATGCTAACGTCATTAATGACCTCACCATTTCCATTACGCGTTTTTACATTTTTTAACATTTTTTTACTCATTTTTTCTCTCCATCCTCACCTATAAATACCCCCCTTCCCTTCACTTCAAAACACACCTCTCTCTTCTTTCTTTCTCTCATTTCTTAGTTTTTGAATTTTTCTTAGTTTCTTTCTTAGTTTCTAAGTTTTTCTTAGTTTTTAGTTCAATTCTCTTAGTTTTAGTTTTCTTCTCTTTTTGAGAGGAACTTGTAATGTTTTTGTAACAATTTAGCTTTTTGATTCAATAAATGGAAGTGCAAATTCCGCTTGGAGGTATTCTAGCAACGGGAGTAGCGTCGAAGTTCTGTAAGGATTTTATTTTCTTTACAGTTATTTTTATGCTTTATTCTTACATGTTATATTTAATTTGTCTGTGATTAAATTTAACTCTGCTGGCTGTTTATAAACATGATATAATAATAACGTTGTTATGCTTGCGAAATATTAAATAGGTGAAAATTTCTAAAATGAATTGATTTTGTTTTTTATTCAAGATTTTTATATTAAGAATGTTAGATATAAATATATTATTTTTTATTACAAACTTAAAACTGAAAATTAGATTTTAAGGTTTAGTTATCCGGTCTAATTTAGAGTAGTGCTCTTTTATTTGTTGGTACAATCGCCCGGTAGTTAGAGTGAAACTCTATTTCAAAAGTTTTTATAAGAATTATTATGTGAAAATGTATTGACAACATGTTTTCAATAGTCGTTTTAAAACTTGAAAGTTAGTACTCGGATAATTAAATTCTTATGTTTAATTTGGACACCTTGAATAAAGTTTAAACTGTCTAACACCACCAAAGGTGGCATTTAAATGGTTCATTTTCAATCTCTTAGAAAAAGGAAATAATTTAATTAACCAAATTAGTTATCAACCCCACCCATAGGTGTTAATTGATTTGTTTAGTTAACAAAGAATATCTAACCCCACCAAATGTGGTATTTATATAAAATAGAGAGAATCAATAAAATATCAATTTATATCTTTAATAACCTAGATAATATGAGCAAGCATAATTAATTTAGTTATTATATCCATAAATACTCCACTAATATAAATGATAAAATTTGCATAAATATTTATTGAATCTGTATTTATATTTATTTTTAGATAAATATTTATTGAATTTGTATCTATGTTTATTTTTATGTTATTAGATTATATTTAATTAATCTGTATATATGTTTATTTTTATGTTATTAGATTATGAACACAAAAAAAACCAAACTATCGTGACAGGATGTTTAGGATTTAATTTCGTTTTTAAAAGTTTGAATAATAAATTAGAACCAAAGTATTGGCAAGAATCGGCGATGCCGGGGAAGGAATAGCGTTTTTTAAATTATTTATCAAAATTTTAAAAACATTTTTGTGCTGTAAATAATTGTGATATTTTTTTTTAATAATCAAATTTCAAAATCCATAAGAAATAAAAAAAATATATAAAAATAAAATGAAATAAATATTTTTATTTAATAGTTAAAATAATTTAGAAATTTGAAATTTGAATAAAAAATTTTACCGTTCATAAATAGTAAAAATAAAAAAATAAAAAAAAAATTTAATTTTAAAAAAAAATAATAATAATAAAAAAATTTAAGTTAATAAGAAATAAGATAGCGTGAATAGTAGAATAAAATTACCGTTCGTAAAAAAAAAATTAAATTAAAATTTCAAATTTTTTTTAAGTTAATAAGAAATAAAATAACGTGAATAGTAAAATAAAATTACCGTTCATGAATAAAAAAAACATTACTTGAATTTATACATAATTAACTAAATGACATGAAAAGTAAAAATCTAAGGGAGTTTTGTCTAGGAGACTAGTTCTTGGAAGCCTTTGTGCCATTAGTCTTTCTTGGGAACGTTGTTCTCGCTAGGAGAATGGTTTTTAAGGAGCCATTGCACCACCATTCTTTCCTGGGAATACTCTTGGTTAATACTGATTATGTTATTTAAAAAGTAAAAATTAAAAAATTAAAAAAAAAATTAAAAAAAAATTAGGGTTTAACTAGTTTTGTTTAGTGTTTTGTACCATGTAAATTTTCTCTAAATTTTTTATTTTGTTGACAGGAGTTTTAAATTTACGTTTACAATAGTCTATGCGTGGTAGGAGATCCTTAGGAAACCCCCTTACACCATATGTAAATAATATTCATAAATTTAAACAAGTGTCAACAACACTGGATTCCACCCATCAACCTATTTTTGAGCCAAACATAGAACCAAGTCTTAATCCTTTACTAGAACCGAAAGAAATGGAAAAAAACCAACATGTTAGGGAAACCACGATGAAGGAGTTTGCAAGACCGGTGATTGGCACGGCAACTGCCGCTATCCAATTGGGTGAGGCTGCTCGAAATTATGACCTTAAAAATATTCATTTTTCTATGCTTCCTTCCTTTTATGGGCTACCTAATGAAGATTCTATTTCCTTTATGAGAGATTTCTATGCTACGGTCCAAACATTCCCCCTCGGTATTCTAAACGAGGATCAACTTAGGATGAGATGTTTTCCCTACACGTTAAAGGATAAGGCCAAAGCTTGGTTGATGTCACTTCCCCCAGGTTCTCTGATGACATAGGGTAACATTTACAATAAATTCATGGGAAAATTCTATTCCCATAAAAAAACATCAGAGTTGAGAGGAAAGATTGCTACTTTCTCTCAGATGGAAGGAGAACCATTCCATGAAGCTTGGGATAGGTTCAAAATGTTTCTCACTCAATGTCCCCATCATAGCTTTCCCCTGCAGTTGCAGAACCAATTCTTTTACGATGGACTTACACAACAATGTCAGTTCATTGTCGACAACGCTGCAGGAGGAGCAATAGGAGAAAAGACTGCCTCAGAGACGTATAACCTCTTTGAGATGTTGGGTGCTAATTCCCAACAGAAAAGCTCCCGAGTGAGAAAAGCTGGAGTTCATGAAATCGACTCCAGTAATGAAGTTCAACAACAACTTGTTCAACTAACTAAGCAAGTTGCCCTTCTCGCTACACAAACCAACACCAATAATGAACAATATGGTTTGTATAGCAACATGGGACATGGTACTGAAGCCTGTCCATATCAAGGAGATACAACTGGACCTGAACAGGTTAATGTGTTGGGAGCATATCAACAGAGACCAAGGTTTTATCCCAATTCAAATACCTATAATCCTGGGTGGAGAAGTCATCCAAATTTCTCCTGGAGGCAAAACAACCCTCCTTTCACTCAAAGCTCAAACCAGGTAGGCCAGCAATTCCACCCACCTATTCCAAGAAGCATTCCCAATAAACCAACCCTGGAGGACAACTTGAATTCTTTTATTCAAGTCTGTAGGGATAACCAATCTAAAACCAATCAACGGTTGGACTCTGTGGAAGCTTCTATCAAAAAGGTGGAAGTTCAAGTTGAACAGTTAGTTGAACATTTGCAAAAGAGCAAAGACTAATTTGATACTTAAATGAATTCAATGAAGAGGAGACATTGAGTTTTTCATTCTGCAATCTCCAAGCAACGTCTTACTAGAAGACGATAAATTTTAGTCCTGTATGGGAGGTCACCCATTGTTGTATTTTCCTTTGTTTTAGTTTGCGTGTAATAAAATTCAAATGAAATAAATTCGTTTGTTTCAAAAATTGTGTCCATTCGTTAAAATTAAAATTAAAATTTTTTTTTAAAAAAATTAGGTTCCTTGCACCTTTTTGCTTTTACGTTTTATCAAGTTATAAATATTTCTTAGAGATATCTACTATTGTTTTTTAAGAGCAAAATGTTGATACACAATAGGAGGAGGATCATTTTCAACTACAAACAACCATGGGAGATGCTGAAGATAGGCGGAAAAATATGAAAGACTATACAATGCCAATCATTGGCAATGTAACTTCCGGCATCCAATTACAAGAGGCTGCAAGGAATAATGAATTGAAAAAGATTCATTATTCTTTGTTGCCTTCCTTTTACGGTATCCCTAATGAAGACCCTTTGCATTTCATTCGAGAATTCTATGCTATTGTCCAAACCTTTCCACTACATGCAATTAATGAAGATCAACTTAGGATGAGGTGTTTTCCTTACACTCTCAAAGATAGAGCTTGGTCATGGTTCATTACTCTACAGTCAGGTTCTCTTAAAACTTGGGAGGCAGTCTATGAAATTTTTATGGGTAGGTTCTATTCCCATCAAAAGACTGTTGATCAAAGAACAAAGATAGCAACATTTTCTCAAATGTATGAAGAGCCCTTTCATGAAGCTTGGGAACGATTCAAACTCCTTTTCATTCAATGTCAAAATCATAGCTTTCCATTACAGCTACAAAACCAATTCTTTTATGATGGATTGACACTACAGAGTCAATACATGGTTGATAATGCTGCTGGAGGTGCTGTAGGAGAAAAGACCGCAGAGGAAACCTATAATCTCTATGATTTATTGGGTTCTAATTCCCAACAAAGAAGTGGTAGAAGGAAAGCAAAGGTCAATGAAGTCGGCTCTGATAATGAGATAACCTTGCAACTTGCTGAATTGACTAAACAAGTGAAATTCCTCACTTCCCACCAAATTTCAAATCAAGAGGTATGTGAAGTGTGTTGTTCAATTGGGCATGGTACTCATAATTGTTCAAATACTTGTGATTCTAGTGTCGATGCTATAGAGGAAGTCCAATCTTTTCAAAGGTATCATCCAAACACCTATAATCACCCAGCCTACACCCAATATCCAACACTAAGGTCGGATAACAACCACCCTTACCCACCAAGCTAATCTTTTAAGCCAACCTTAGAAGATAGCTTGAATGCTTTTATTCAAGTTAGTCGTGACAACCAATTGATGACTAATCAAAGGTTGAACACCATGGAGGCTTCGGTTAAAAGGATTGAATCTAAAGTTGGGCAACTGGCTGAACAAATGCAAAAGAAAGAACCAGGAAAGGTGCCCAGTCAACCAGAACAAGCAAAGGATGTTAGAACCCTTCGAAGTGGTAAGGTAGTCAATACCAGTTTACCTGAAATCTCTAACAATCTACCTTGTAGTTCAGGTAACAAAGAAGGCGATACTCTAATCTCGCAAAAAGGAGAAACAAGTGTTAAACTTAACAAGCCTTCTGAAAAACTCATTGGGGGGTCATCTGACACCCCCAAAATTCAAAAGACAATAGAACCACACCAGATGCAAGTACCTTTTCCCCACCGGTTAAAAGAATCCAAACAAGATAAGAAATTCAATGATCTTTTTAATATGTTCTCTAAAGTAAATATCAATTTACCATTATTAGAAGTGATCATGAATGTGCCCTCATATGCCAAGTTTTTCAAAGAGTTGAACACTAAGAAAAGGAGGTATGAACTGAATGAACGAGTAGTAGTATCAGAAATTTCTAGCGCTGTACTTCAGCACAAACTACCCTCTAAGTTGAAAGACCCTGGAAGTTTTATTATAAACATAACTATGGGGGATAGGAAGGTTGCAAAAGCAATGCTTGATTTAGGTGCTAGTATAAATTTGATGCCCTACTCTATATTCTTACAGCTCAATCTAAGGGATTTAAAACCCACAACTATGTCCCTTCAACTTGCAGATAGATCTCTTAAATATCCAGAGGGAATAGTTGAGGATGTTTTGGTACAGGTAGACAAACTGATAATACCTGTTGACTTTGTGGTTCTGGATATGCAAGAAAATCCAGCATTGGACAGAGAGCACACAATATTTCTTGGTAGACCATTTATGGTAACTACTAAAACTATTATTGATGTCCAAGATGGAAATTTGACAATGACAGTCTTAGGAGAGACTGTTCATTTTAAAGTTTTTGATTCTTCACCTTTTCCTTCTATTTCTGCCATCAATGAAATATTCGATGTTGATCCTTTGGATAATCTTGTCCAAAACACCTTTTTCCAAACCAGAATAGAAGACAAGCTTGAAACCGTTCTTACGCTTGAAAAGGTTGAAGAAGATTTAGATGAAGAAATTAAGGGGTACCTTGAACAACTAGACAATACTGAAGTGATGACAAAATCTAGTACACTTTTAAATCTACCCAGTTCTTCATCTAGTAAAGAGGCCAATCCACCTGAACTTGAACTCAAAGACTTACCTGAGCACTTAAAATATGTGTTTTTGGGAGATGGAGAAACTTATCCAGTGATAATTTCTTCAACCTTGACCAAACCACAAGAAAAGGAACTCATCAAAGTGCTTAAACAGTTTAAGAAATCTATAGGTTGGAGTATAGGGGATATAAGAGGCATTAGTCCAACAATGTGTATGCACAAGATCAACTTGGAGGATGGTGCTAAACCTGTACGAGAGGCCCAAAGAAGACTAAACCCAAACATGCAAGAGGTAGTTAAAAAAGAAATTCTCAAATTATTAGAAGAAGGGATTATCTATCCTATTGCGGATAGTAAGTGGGTTAGTCTAGTGCATGTGGTACCAAAGAAATCTGGGATAACAGTTGTTAAAAATGACAAAAGTGAATTAGTGCCCACTAGAATAATCACTGGATGGAGAATGTGTATAGATTTTAGGAAACTAAATTTATATACGAAAAAGGATCACTTTCCTCTTCCATTCATTGATCAAATGTTGGAAAGATTAGCTGGGCACGAATTTTACTGTTTTTTGGATGGATTGTCTGGATATTATCAAGTACCCATAGCACCAGAAGATCAGGAAAAGACCACATTTACATGTCCTTTTGGGACATTTGCTTTTCGCAGAATGCCATTTGGGTTATGCAATGCTCCTGCCACGTTCCAGAGATGCATGATATCCATTTTCTCAGACATGGTGGAAAAATTCATTGAGATTTTCATGGACGATTTCTCTGTCTTTGGGAACTCATTTGATGATTGCTTACATAAATTGACTTTGGTTTTAGAAAGATGCATTGAATGCAATCTAACCCTTAGTTGGGAGAAAAGTCATTTTATGGTTCAACAAGGGATAGTTTTAGGACATATAATTTCAAACAAGGGTATTGAAGTTGATAAGGCAAAAGTTGAATTGATATCCAAACTACCTCCCCCTACATCTGTGAAGGGGATAAGAAGCTTCTTGGGTCATGCAGGGTTTTACAGACGATTTATTAAAGATTTCTCTAAAATAAGTCGTCCCTTATGTAACTTGCTATCCAAAGATGCTGATTTTGATTTCAACAATGACTGCCTTACTTCCTTTAATACCTTGAAAGATAAACTCATATCTACCCCTGTTATTATGGCACCAAATTGGTCTTTACCTTTTGAAATAATGTGTGACGCTTCTGATTATGCAATAGGAGCAGTCCTGGGACAAAGAGTGGATAAGCGTTTACATGTCATCTACTATGCTAGCAAAACACTCAATGATGCCCAGATGAATTACACCACCACTGAAAAGGAATTCTTGGCTATAGTATTCTCTTTAGACAAATTTCGGTCTTATTTAGTAGGATCTAAAGTGATTGTGCATTCTGATCATGCTGCTTTAAGATACCTATTAAGTAAACCAAATGCCAAGCCAAGATTAATCAGGTGGGTCTTACTCTTACAAGAATTTGACCTAGAAATCAAGGATAAGAAAGGCAGTGAAAACTTAGTAGCTGACCATTTGTCTAGGTTGATTTCTGACTTCAATTCTCTTAAAGATGAGAGTAATGACGATATAGTTGAAACCTTTCCTGATGAACAGTTATTTTTCATAGGTCTGAACCCATGGTATGCTGATATTGTAAACTATCTTGCCACTGGTATTTTGCGACCTAACACTTCATATCAGGACAAGAAAAGGTTTTTTAAAACTATTAAGGACTATTTCTGGGATGACCCTTATTTATACAAGATTGGTCAAGATCAAGTCATCCGGAGATGTGTACCTGAAGAAGAACATAAGAGCATTCTGACTTTTTGTCATGAACTTCATTGTGGGGGTCATTTTGGAGGTGAAAAGACAGCCCGTAAGATATTACAGTCTGGATTCTTTTGGCCCACTCTTTTTAAAGATGCTCATATGTTTTCTGCACAATGTGATAGATGTCAAAGAACAGGAAACATAAGCAAAAGAGATGAAATGCCTTTGACATCTAATTTAGTTGTTGAACTCTTTGATGTATGGGGGATTGACTTTATGGGTCCTTTTCCCCCATCTAATGGTTTTCAATACATTTTGGTTGCTGTGGATTATGTGTCCAAGTGGGTAGAAGCTATCCCCACCAAAACCAATGATGCTAATGTTGTTGTGAAATTCTTGAAAGATTTCATATTTAGTAGGTTCGGAACGCCTAGAGATATAATAAGTGATGAAGGTAGCCATTTTTGTAACAAACTCTTTAATGGAGTACTAAACAAGTACAACATCACACATAAGGTAGCTACTCCATATCATCCTCAAACTTCCGGTTTAGTGGAAGTAAGTAATAGGAAAATTAAGAGAATATTGGAACGCACTGTGCGTCCCTCAAGGAAGGATTGGGCATTTAAGTTAAATGATGCCTTATGGGCATACCGCACTGCTTACAAAACATCTATTGGGATGAGCCCTTACCGGTTAATCTTTGGGAAAGCGTGCCACCTTCCAGTTGAACTTGAACACAAGGCTTATTGGGCAATTAAAGAACTAAACATGGCTTTAGATAAAGCAGGTGAAAAACGATTACTCCAGCTTCATGAGTTGGAAGAAATTAGGAATGAAGTTTATGAGAATGCCAAGTTATACAAAGAGCGTACTAAGCGCTATCATGACAAGAGGCTAGTTCCTAAAACTTTTCACCCTGGAATGAAAGTTCTTTTATTTAATTCTCGTTTGAGATTGTTTCCATGAAAGCTGAGATCAAGATGGGATGGACCATTCAAAATAGTTCAGGTATCTGAACATGGAGTGGTAGAACTATTGGACTCCAAGACACAAAAAACGTTCAAAGTTAATGGCCATCGTGTCAAGCCTTATTTAGAAGAACCAAACAACATTGCTGAAATGGATTGCATTTGGCTGAGTAACCCTTAGCACCAAAGAGATACGTCTTGCTAAGACGTTAAACTAAGCGCTGGATGGGAGGCAACCCATCATTTTAGGTAAATTTTTTGTTATTTGTTTTATTTACTTAATATTATTGTTTATTTTAGTTTACTTATATGTGAATAATTTTTAAAATTGTTAAAACTAAAAATATTTGTTGAGATGTTAGAAGTTCACAGCGATCTGTCTGTACACACTTTAATGATGAATATGATGGATGCACCTGCATTCCTTCATTACTACTTACACATTCTCAAGAAATAGGTAATCTTTCTCCTCTTTTCTCTTTATCTTTAATTTGCAGTTGTTACATTGAGGACAATGTAAGTTCTAGGTTGGGGGTGGTGAAAAGTTACCATGCTTAATAAAACAACAAAAATAAAAAAAAATTCTCACAAAAATTTATCATTTCTTTAAATCAAATTTAAGTAAATAGTTAAGTCTTTGGTACTGTTAGATTAATTTTTGAAAACATATCATGAAATATTGTGTAATTATTTTTGATAATTAGTTAGTTTTTGTCATAACTAGTATTTCTTGATAAAATGTGGAAATTATATTAAACCCAAAATCGGTGTTTATGAATTTTTTTTAGTTGAGACTACCCTTGTGAGATATAATTTGAGCCTAATTTGTTTTATTCTGAGTGAAATATATATTTTTTCTACTCCAAACACATTTCTTATTTATTCAAAAAGTTTAGATGATCTCTATAGGTATTAGCATTGACTGTATGAATTTTTTCTCATCTTAATAGAGTATCATATATATTTTTTATTATTTTTGTTTAGATTAAATGATTTGAGTAGAAATTGATAGTATATGCTTATATCTCATTTATGCATGACTGCTACAAAAACAAAAAGACATATCTGGGGTTACCTAAACCAAGATCAAACAGAAAAGTCACAAAATTAACCACTCACCAAAATCCAAAAAAATGTACAATCTGTACATGGGTTGACTCTCTAAAATATACATATATTGAAAAAATAAAATATAGAGAGATAAAAAAATATAGTATCATCTACATACTATGACCCACATTGCCAACAAAGTTGTGAGTAAAGGCTAAATACAAAAGAAAGATATAGGAAGTAATTCCCTAAAAAGTCATTGCAATTTCTTCATTTGTAAAAAGCATATATCTTGAAATTCTTTCTTAATGAGTTTGATTTATGCATAAAAATAATTTTTATATATGATATCTTTATAATTTATACATTCGATTCCTTTCATGAGATCAATGTTAAAATAACACTTTGAGCCTTTATTCTTTATACATATGCGAACATATTAGTTCATTTCTATACATCAACTCTTTCGCATATAAATTAGTATGAGTGTTTGAACCCATAGGATTCAGTGTTTAGAGAGTATTGACTTGTGAGGAATAGAGTCGAAGCGAATTCTGATTCATGACACTGAAATTGGGTGAAATTAAATTGATACATTTTTGAAATGAAATATGAAAATGATTTTCGACTAATTATTGTAATAAAATCATGATTGTTTAAAGAGATTAAAATAACTTATGCTTGAGATTTTAATTATGATCTTAAAGGAGATTAAAAATTATGAGATATTTTTGTGATATGTTGTTTTCTTTTATTCTGAAATTAATTTTTGATTGTGTTGTAATTTTAATTTTTGATTTGATTGTTTTTATTTTTACATTTAGTTCAATGTTTGTGGGTATCATTACTGAAAACCCTCACGAGACTCAAACTCGTCCACTAGGGCAACCTAGGGGTTTAACGGCTTGTTGCATAGGCTAAATGCAACCGTTTCAATCCACGAAAGTGATTTAGGATAGTTTAATTTTGAGCTTTTATCGCTTCTCTTGCTAAGAGACTAGCAAGAAGCTGGTTGGGGGTTGTGATGAGTGCTCAAAAAGCACTAAAATAACCATGATTTTATGTACATTAATTAATTAAAAATATATATATTTATATGTTTTATTATATATTTATATAAATTTGTCTTTTTCGGAATCACGGGTATTTTTTATTGTTTTTCAGGTATTTTGGCTTAAAAACGCAATTTAAAGACTCAAAGAGGAATACTTGAAGCAATACATCACAAATATATCAATAAATAAGTGAGAAAAGGTCAACAAACATGGAAAAATCGGACGAAATGGGTCGAAAAGGTCAAAAATGTCAAAAAGAAGGAAATCACGCACCGCAGCCCAGCCGCACGCGCAGCCCAGCGCCCCATGCCGCGCGCGCTGGCCTGCCCAGCTGTGCGCAGCTCAGCGCACGGGCACTGTTCACGCACGCCGAGCTGCGCGCAGCGCCCAACAGCAGCCCCTCCACTCGCCCAACGCGTTTTCGCCCCATTTTTCACGTGCAGCTGCCCTGTGACATCATGCTGACGTCATTAATGACATCAGCAATTCCAATACGCGTTTTTACATTTTTTAATATTTTTTTAACATTTTTTTACTCATTTTTTCTCTCCATCCTCACCTATAAATACCCCCTTCCCTTCACTTCAAAACACACCTTCAAAACTCACTTCTCTCTTCTTTCTTTCTCTCATTTCTTAGTTTTTGATTTTTCTTAGTTTCTTTCTTAGTTTCTAAGCTTTTCTTAGTTTTTCTCTTAGTTTTTAGTTCAATTCTCTTAGGTTTAGAGTTCTTCTCTTTTTGAGAGGAACTTGTAATGTTTTTGTAATAATTTAGAATTTTTTGATTCAATATATGGAAGTGCAAATTCCGCTTGGAGGTTTTCCAGCTACGGGAATAGCGTCGAAGTTCTGTAAGGATTTTATTTTTTTTACAGTTATTTTTATGCTTTATTCTTACATGTTATATTCAACTTGTCTGTGGTTAAATTTAACTATGTTGGCTGTTTAGTAAATATGATGTAATAATGACGTTGTTATGCTTGCGAAATATTAAATAGGTAAAAATCTTTAAAATGAATTGATTTTTTTTATTCAAGATTTTATATTAAGAATGTTAGAGAGAAATATATTATTTTTCATTACAAACTTAAATTTGAAAATTAGATTTTAAGGTTTAGTTATCCGGTCTAATTTAGAGTAGTGCTCTTTTATTTGTTGGTACAATCGCCCGGTAGTTAGAGTGAAACTCTATTTCAAAAGTTTTTATAAGAATTATTATGTGAAAATATATTGACAACATGTTTTCAATAGTGGTTTTAAAACTTGAAAGTTAGTACTCGGATAATTAAATTCTTAAGTTTAATTTGGACACCTTGAATAAAGTTTAAACTGTCTAACCCCACCAAAGGTGGCATTTAAATGGTTCATTTTCAATCGCTTAGAAAAAGGAATTAATTTAATTAACCAAATTAGTTATCAACCCCACCCATAGGTGTTAATTGATTTGTTTAGTTAACAAAGAATATCTAACCCCACCAAAGGTGGTATTTATATAAAAAAGAGAGAGTCAATAAAATATCAATTTATATCTTTAATAACCTAGTTAATATGAGCAAGCATAATTAATTTAGTTATTATATCCATAAATACTCCACTAATATAAATGATAAAATTTACATGAATATTTATTGAATCCGTATATATGTTTATTTTTAGATAATTATTTATTGAATTTGTATCTATGATTATTTTTATGTTATTAGATTATATTTAATTAATCTGTATATATGTTTATTTTATGTCATTAGATTAGGAACACAAAAACCAAACTATCGTGACAGGATGTTTAGGATTTAATTTCGTTTTTAAAAGTTTGAATAATAAGTTAAAAACCACATACATTCCTTCCTTAGATCGACCTTGGGAGTATACTTATCATTTTCTTCGAAATGATTCGTGCACTTGCGAGAGTTTTATAAATATTAAAACCAAAGTATTGGCAAGAATCGGCGATGCCGGTTTTCGCTCATCAACCCCACCCATAGGTGTTAATTGATTTGTTTAGTTAACAAAGAATATCTAATCCCACCAAAGGTGGTATTCATACAAAAAAGGGAGAATCAATAAATATCAATTCATATCTTTAATAACCTAGATAATATGAGCAAGCATAATTAACTTAGTTATTATATCCATAAATATTCCGCCATTATAAATGATAAAATTTGCATAAATGTTTATTGAATCTATGTTTATTTTTATGTAAGTAGATTAAAAACACAAAACCCCAAAATATCGTGACAGGATGTTTAGGATTTAATTTCGTTTTTAAAAGTTTTAATAATAAATTAAAAACCACACACATTCCTTCCTTAGATCGACCTTGGGAGTATACTTATCATTTTCTACGAAATGATTCGTGCACTTGCGAGAGTTTTATAAATATTAAAACCAAAGTATTGGCAAGAATCGGCGATGTCGGTTTTCGCTCATCACTACAAAAACAAAAGGACATATATGGGGTTACCTAAACCAAGATCAAACAGAAAAGCCACAAAATTAACCACTCACCAAAATCCAAAAAATTGTACAATCTCTACATGGGTTGACTCTCTAAAATATACATATATTGAAAAAAAAAATGTATAGAGAGATAAAAAAAATAGTATCATCTACATACTATGACCCACATTGCCAACAAAGTTGTGAGTAAAGGTAAATACAAAAGAAAGATATAGGAAGTAATTCCCTAAAAAGTCATTGCAATTTCTTCATTTGTAAAAAAAACATATATCTTGAAATTCTTTCTTAATGAGTTTGATTTATGCATGAAAATAATTTTTATATATGATATCTTTATAATTTATACATTCGATTCCTTTCATGAGATCAATGTTAAAATAACACTTTGAGCCTTTATTCTTTATACATATGCGAAAATATTAGTTCATTTCTATACATCAACTCTTTCGCATATAAATTAGTATGAGTGTTTGAACCCATAGGATTCAGTGCTTTGAGAGTATTGACTTGTGAGGAATAGAGTCGAAGCGAATTCTGATTCATGACACTGAAATTGGGTAAAATTAAATTGACACATTTTTGAAATGAAATATGAAAATGATTTTCGACTAATTATTATAATAAAATCATGATTGTTTAAGAGATTAAAATAACTTATGCTTGAGATTTTAATTATGATCTTAAAGGAGATTAAAAAGTTTGAGATATTTTTGTGATATGTTGTTTTCTTTTATTCTTAAATTAATTTTTGATTGTGTTGTAATTGTAGTTTTTGATTTGATTGTTTTTATAGTTTCTTTTGATTTTTACAATTAGTTCAATGTTTGTGGGTATCTTTACTGAAAACCCTCACGAGACTCAAACTCGTCCACTAGGGCAACCTAGGGGTTTAAAGGCTTGTTGCATAGGCTAAATGCAACCGTTTCAATCCACGAAAGTGATTTAGGATAGTTTAATTTTAAGCTTTTATCGCTTCTCTTGCTAAGGGACTAGCAAGAAGCTGGTTGGGGGTTGTGATAAGTGCTAAAAAAGCACTAAAATAACCATGATTTTATGTACATTAATTGATTAAAAATATATATATTTATATGTTTTATCATATATTTATATAAATTTGTCTTTTTCGGAATCACGGGTATTCTTATTGTTTTTCAGGTATTTTGGCTTAAAAACGCAATTTAAAGACTAAAAGAGAAATACTTGAAGCAATACATCACAAATATATTAATAAATAAGTGGGAAAAGGTCAACAAACATGGAAAAATTGGACAAAATGGGTCGAAAAGGTCAAAAATGTCAAAAAGACGGAAATCGCGCGCCGATACCCAGCCGCGCGCGCAGCCCAGCGCCCCAGTCCGCGCGCCCCTGCGCGCGAGCACTGTTCACGCGCGCCGAGCTGCGCGCAGCGACAGCCCCCCCGCGAGCGCGCGCAGCGCCCAACAGCAGCCCCTCTGCGCGCCCAACGCGTTTTCGCCCCATTTTTCACGTGCAGCCGCCCCCCGTGACGTCATGCTGACGTCATTAATGACATCAGCAATTCCAATACGCGTTTTTACATTTTTTAATATTTTTTTAACATTTTTTTACTCATTTTTTTTCTCCATCCTCACCTATAAATACCCCCCTTCCCTTCACTTCAAAACACACCTTCAAAACACACTTCTCTCTTCTTTCTTTCTCTCATTTCTTAGTTTTTAAGTTTTTCTTAGTTTCTTTCTTAATTTCTAAGCTTTTCTTAGTTTTTCTCTTAGTTTTTAGTTCAATTCTCTTAGTTTTAGAGTTCTTCTCTTTTTGAGTGGAACTTGTAATGTTTTTGTAATAGTTTAGATTTTTGATTCAATAAATGGAAGTGCAAATTCCGCTTGGAGGTTTTCCAGCTACTGGAATAGCGTCGAAGTTCTGTAAGGATTTTATTTTCTTTACAATTATTTTTATGCTTTATTATTACATGTTATATTTAATTTTTCTGTCGTTAAATTTAACTATGCTGGCTGTTTAGTAAAAATGATGTAATAATGACGTTGTTATGCTTGCGAAATATTAAATAGGTAAAAATCTTTAAAATGAATTGATTTTTTTTTATTCAAGATTTTATATTAAGAATGTTAGAGAGAAATATATTATTTTTCATTACAAACTTAAACCTGAAAATTAGATTTTAAGGTTTAGTTATCCGGTCTAATTTAGAGTAGTGCTCTTTTATTTGTTGGTACAATCGCCCGGTAGTTAGAGTGAAACTCTATTTCAAAAGTTTTTATAAGAATTATTATGTGAAAATATATTGACAACATGTTTTCAATAGTGGTTTTAAAACTTGAAAGTTAGTACTCGGATAATTAAATTCTTATGTTTAATTTGGACACCTTGAATAATGTTTAAATTGTCTAACCCCACCAAAGGTGGCATTTAAATGGTTCATTTTCAATCTGTTAGAAAAAGAAATTAATTTAATTAAGCATATTAGTTATCAACCCCACCCATAGGTGTTAATTGATTTGTTTAGTTAACAAAGAATATCTAACCCCACCAAAGGTGGTATTTATATAAAAAAGAGAGAATCAATAAAATATCAATTTATATCTTTAATAACCTAGATAATATGAGCAAGCATAATTAATTTAGTTATTATATCCATAAATACTCCACTAATATAAATGATAAAATTTGCATAAATATTTATTGAATCTGTATTTGTATTTATTTTTAGATAATTAGTTATTGAATTTGTATCTATGTTTATTTTTATGTTATTAGATTATATTTAATTAATCTGTATATATGTTTATTTTTATGTTATTAGATTAGGAACACACAAAAACCAAACTATCGTGACAGGATGTTTAGGATTTAATTTCGTTTTTAAAAATTTTGAATAATAAATTAAAAACCACGTACATTCCTTCCTTAGATCGACCTTGGGAGTATACTTATCATTTTCTACGAAATGATTCGTGCACTTGCGAGAGTTTTATAAATATTAAAACCAAAGTATTGGCAAGAATCGGCGATGCCGGTTTTCGCTCATCAAGTTTTTGGCACCGTTGCCGGGGATTTGGTCATCAAGTTTTTGGCACCGTTGCCGGGGATTTGGTCATCAAGTTTTTGGCGCCGTTGCTGGGGATTTGGTCATCAGTCAATCATTGGAAATGTAACTTCCGGCATCCAATTACAAGAGGCTGCAAGGAATTATGAATTGAAAAAGATTCATTATTCTTTGTTGCCTTCCTTTTACGGTATCCCTAATGAAGACCCTTTGCATTTCATTCGAGAATCTATGCTATTGTCCAAACCTTTCCATTACATGCAATTAATGAAGATCAACTTAGGATGAGGTGTTTTCCTTACACCCTCAAAGATTAAGCTTGGTCATGGTTCATTACTCTACAGTCAGGTTCTCTTAAAACTTGGGAGGCAGTCTATGAAATTTTTATGGGTAGGTTCTATTCCCATCAAAAGACTGTTGATCTAAGAACAAAGATAGCAACATTTTCTCAAATGTATGAAGAGCCCTTTCATGAAGCTTGGGAACGATTCAAACTCCTTTTCATTCAATGTCAAAATCATAGCTTTCCATTACAGCTACAAAACCAATTCTTTTATGATGGATTGACACTACAGAGTCAATACATGGTTGATAATGCTGCTGGAGGTGCTGTAGGAGAAAAGACCGCAGAGGAAACCTACAATATTTATGAGCTATTGGGTTCTAATTCCCAACAAAGAGGTGGTAGAAGGAAAGCAAGGGTCAATGAAGTTGGCTCTGATAATGAGATAACCTTGCAACTTGCTGAATTGACTAAACAAGTGCAATTTCTCACTACCCATCAAATTTCAAATCAAGAGGTATGTGAAGTGTGTTGTTCCATTGGGCATGGTACTCATAATTGTTCAAATACTTGTGATTCTAGTGTCGATGCCATAGAGGAGGTCCAATCTTTTCAAAGGTATCATCCAAACACGTATAATCACCCAGCCTACACCCAATATCGAACACTAAGGTCGGTTAATAACCACCCTTACCTACCAAGCCAATCTTTTAAGCCAACCTTAGAAGATAGCTTGAATGCTTTTATTCAAGTTAGTCGTGACAACCAATTGATGACTAATCAAAGGTTGAACACCATGGAGGCTTCGGTTACAAGGATTGCATCTAAAGTTGGGCAACTGGCTGAACAAATGCAAAAGAAAGAACCAGGAAAGTTGCCCAGTCAACCAGAACAAGCAAAGGATGTAAGAACCCTTCGAAGTGGTAAGGTAGTCAATACCAGTTTACCTGAAATTTCTAACAATCTACCTTGTAGTTCAGGTAACAAAGAAGGCGATATTCTAATCTCGCAAAAAGAAGAAACAAGTGTTAAACTTAACAAGCCTTCTGAAAAACTCATTGGGGGGTCATCTGACACCCCCAAAATTCAAAAGACAATAGAACCACACCAGATGCAAGTACCTTTTCCCCACCGGTTAAAAGAATCCAAACAAGATAAGCAATTCAATGATCTTTTTAATATGTTCTCTAAAGTAAATATCAATTTACCATTATTAGAAGTGATCATGAATGTGCCCTCATATGCCAAGTTTTTCAAAGAGTTGAACACTAAGAAAAGGAGGTATGAACTGAATGAACGAGTAGTAGTATCAGAAATTTCTAGCGCTGTACTTCAGCACAAACTACCCTCTAAGTTGAAAGACCCTGGAAGTTTTATTATAAACATAACTATGGGGGATAGGAAGGTTGCTAAAGCAATGCTTGATTTAGGTGCTAGTATAAATTTGATGCCCTACTCTATATTCTTACAGCTCAATCTAAGGGATTTAAAACCCACAACTATGTCCCTTCAACTTGCAGATAGATCTCTTAAATATCCAGAGGGAATAGTTGAGGATGTTTTGGTACAGGTAGACAAACTGATAATACCTGTTGACTTTGTGGTTCTGGATATGCAAGAAAATCCAGCATTGGACAGAGAGCACACAATATTTCTTGGTAGACCATTTATGGTAACTACTAAAACTATTATTGATGTCCAAGATGGAAATTTGACAATGACAGTCTTAGGAGAGACTGTTCATTTTAAAGTTTTTGATTCTTCACCTTTTCCTTCTATTTCTGCCATCAATGAAATATTCGATGTTGATCCTTTGGATAATCTTGTCCAAAGCACCTTTTTCCAAACCAGAATAGAAGACAAGCTTGAAACCGTTCTTACACTTGAAAAGGTTGAAGAAGATTTAGATGAAGAAATTAAGGGGTACCTTGAACAACTAGACAATAATGAAGTAATGACAAAATCTAGTACACTTTTAAATCTACCCAGTTCTTCATCTATTAAAGAGGCCAATCCACCTGAACTTGAACTCAAAGACTTACCTGAGCACTTAAAATATGTGTTTTTGGGAGATGGAGAAACTTATCCAGTGATAATTTCTTCAACCTTGACCAAACCACAAGAAAAGGAACTCATCAAAGTGCTTAAACAGTTTAAGAAATCTATAGGTTGGAGTATAGGGGATATAAGAGGCATTAGTCCAACAATGTGTATGCACAAGATCAACTTGGAGGATGGTGCTAAACCTGTACGAGAGGCCCAAAGAAGACTAAACCCAAACATGCAAGAGGTAGTTAAAAAAGAAATTCTCAAATTATTAGAAGAAGGGATTATCTATCCTATTGCGGATAGTAAGTGGGTTAGTCTAGTGCATGTGGTACCAAAGAAATCTGGGATAACAGTTGTTAAAAATGACAAAAGTGAATTAGTGCCCACTAGAATAATCACTGGATGGAGAATGTGTATAGATTTTAGGAAACTAAATTTATATACGAAAAAGGATCACTTTCCTCTTCCATTCATTGATCAAATGTTGGAAAGATTAGCTGGGCATGAATTTTACTGTTTTTTGGATGGATTGTCTGGATATTATCAAGTACCCATAGCACCAGAAGATCAGGAAAAGACCACATTTACATGTCCTTTTGGGACATTTGCTTTTCGCAGAATGCCATTTGGGTTATGCAATGCCCCTGCCACTTTCCAGAGATGCATGATATCTATTTTCTCGGACATGGTGGAAAAATTCATTGAGATTTTCATGGACGATTTCTCTGTCTTTGGGAACTCATTTGATGATTGCTTACATAAATTGACTTTGGTTTTAGAAAGATGCATTGAATGCAATCTCACCCTTAGTTGGGAGAAAAGTCATTTTATGGTTCAACAAGGGATAATGTTAGGACATATAATTTCAAACAAGGGTATTGAAGTTGATAAGGAAAAAGTTGCATTGATATCCAAACTACCTCCTCCTACATATGTGAAGGGGATAAGAAGCTTCTTAGGACATGCAGGATTTTACAGACGATTTATTAAAGATTTCTCTAAAATAAGTCGTCCCTTATGTAAATTACTATCCAAAGATGCTTATTTTGATTTCAACAATGACTGCCTTATTTCCTTTAATACCTTGAAAGATAAACTAACATCTACCCCTGTTATTATGGCACCAAACTGGTCTTTACCTTTTGAAATAATGTGTGACGCTTCTGATTATGCAATAGGAGCAGTCCTGGGACAAAGAGTGGATAAGCGTTTGCATGCCATCTACTATGCTAGCAAAACACTCAATGATGCCCAAATGAATTATACTACCATTGAAAAGGAATTCTTGGCTATAGTATTCTCTCTTGACAAATTTCGGTCTTATTTAGTAGGATCTAAAGTAATTGTGCATTCTGATCATACTGCTTTAAGATACCTATTAAGTAAACCAAATGCCAAGCCAAGATTAATCAGGTGGGTCTTACTCTTACAAGAATTTGACCTAGAAATCAAGGATAAGAAAGGCAGTGAAAACTTAGTAACTGACCATTTGTCTAGGTTGATTTCTGACTTCAATTCTCTTAAAGATGAGAGTAATGAAGATATAGTTGAAACCTTTCCTGATGAACAGTTATTTTTCATAGGTCCAAACCCATGGTATGCTGATATTGTAAACTATCTTGCCACTGGTGTTTTGCGACCTAACACTTCATATCAGGACAAGAAAAGGTTTTTTAAAACTATTAAGGACTATTTCTGGGATGACCCTTATTTATACAAGATTGGTCAAGATCAAGTCATCCGGAGATGTGTACCTGAAGAAGAACATAAGAGCATTCTAACTTTTTGTCATGAACTTCATTGTGGGGGTCATTTTGGAGGTGAAAAGACAGCCCGTAAGATATTACAGTCTAGATTCTTTTGGCCCACTCTTTTTAAAGATGCTCATATGTTTTGTGCACAATGTGATAGATGTCAAAGAACAGGAAACATAAGCAAAAGAGATGAAATGCCTTTGACATCTAATTTAGTTGTTGAACTCTTTGATGTATGGGGGATTGACTTTATGAGTCCTTTTCCCCCATCTAATGGTTTTCAATACATTTTGGTTGCTATGGATTATGTGTCCAAATGGGTAGAAGCTATCCCCACCAAAACCAATGATGCTAATGTTGTTGTGAAATTCTTGAAAGATTTAATATTCAGTAGGTTCGGAACGCCTAGAGCTATAATAAGTGATGGAGGTAGCCATTTTTGTAACAAACTCTTTGATGGAGTACTAAACATGTACAACATCACACATAAATTAGCTACTTGATGAGCGAAAACCGGCATCGCCGATTCCCGCAAATACTCTGGTTTTAATATTTATAAAACTCTCGCAAGTGCACGAATCATTTCGTAGAAAATGATAAGTATACTCCCAAGGTCGATCTAAGGAAGGAATGTATGTGGTTTTTAACTTATTATTCAATCTTTTAAAAACGAAATTAAATCCTAAACATCCTGTCATGATAGTTTGGTTTTTGTGTTCCTAATCTAATAACATAAAATAAACATATATACAGATTAATTAAATATAATCTAATAACATAAAAATAAACATAGATACAAATTCAATAAATAATTGTCTAAAAATAAACATATATACGGATTCAATAAATAGTCATGCAAATTTCTATCATTTATATTAGCGGAGTATTTATGGATATAATAACTAAATTAATTATGCTTGCTCATATTAACTAGGTTATTAAAGATATAAATTGATATTTTATTGATTCTCTCTTTTTTATATAAATACCACCTTTGGTGGGGTTAGATATTCTTTGTTAACTAAACAAATCAATTAACACCTATGGGTGGGGTTGATAACTAATATGCTTAATTAAATTAATTCCTTTTTCTAAGAGATTGAAAATGAATCATTTAAATGCCACCTTTGGTGGGGTTAGACAATTTAAACATTATTCAAGGTGTCCAAATTAAACATAAGAATTTAATTATCCGAGTACTAACTTTCAAGTTTTAAAACCACTATTGAAAACATGTTGTCAATACATTTTCACATAATAATTCTTATAAAAACTTTTGAAATAGAGTTTCACTCTAACTACCGGGCGATTGTACCAACAAATAAAAGAGCACTACTCTAAATTAGACCGGATAACTAAACCTTAAAATCTAACTTTCAGGTTTAAGTTTGTAATGAAAAATAATATATTTCTCTCTAACATTCTTAATATAAAATCTTGAATAAAAACAAAATCAATTCATTTTAGAAATTTTCACCTATTTAATATTTCGCAAGCATAACAACGTCATTATTACATTATTTTTACTAAACAGCTAGCATAGTTAAATTTAACCATAGACAAATTAAATATAACATGTAAGAATAAAGCAAAAAAATAACTGTAAAGAAAATAAAATCCTTACAGAACTTCGACGCTATTCCCGTAGCTAGAAAACCTCCGAGCGGAATTTGCACTTCCATATATTGAATCAAAAATCTAAATTATTACAAAAACATTACAAGTTCCTCTCAAAAAGAGAAGAACAGTAAACCTAAGAGAATTGAACTAAAAACTAAGAGAAAAACTAAGAAAAACTTAGAAACTTAGATAGAAACTAAGAGAAACTAAAAACTAAGAAATGAGAGAAAGAAAGAAGAGAGAAGTGAGTTTTGAAGGTGTGATTTGAAGTGAATGGAAGGGGGGTATTTATAGGTGAGGATGGAGAGAAAAAATGAGTAAAAAAATGTTAAAAAAAATATTAAAAAATGTAAAAACGCGTATTGGAATTGCTGATGTCATCAATGACGTCACAGGGGCGGCTGCACGTGAAAAATGGGGCGAAAACGCGTTGGGCGCGCGGAGGGGGGCTGCTGGGGCGCTGCGCGCGCGCGCTGGGGCTGTCGCTGCGCGCAGCTCGGCGCGCGTGAACTGTGCCCGCGCGGGCGCGCGCAGAATGGGGCGCTGGGGCGCGCACGGCTGGGCGCTGGGGCGCTGGGCTGCGCGCACGGTTGGGCTGCGGCGCGCGATTTCCGTCTTTTTGACATTTTTGACCTTTTCGACCCATTTCGTCCGATTTTTCCATGTTTGTTGACCTTTTCTCACTTATTTATTGATATATTTGTGATGTATTGCTTCAAATATTCCTCTTTGAGTCTTTACATTGCGTTTTTAAGCCAAAATACCTGAAAAACAATAAAAATACCCGTGATTCCGAAAAAGACAAATTTATATAAATATATGATAAAACATATAAATAGATGTATTTTTAATCAATTAAGGTACATAAAATCATGGTTATTTTAGTGCTTTTTGAGCACTCATCACAACCCCCAACCAGCTTCTTGCTAGTCTCTTAGCAAGAAAAGCGATAAAAGCTAAAAATTAAACTATCCTAAATCACTTTCGTGGATTGAAACGGTTGCATTTAGCCTATGCAACAAGCCGTTAAACCCCTAGGTTGCCCTAGTGGACGAGTTTGAGTCTCGTGAGGGTTTTCAGTAATGATACCCATAAACATTGAACTAAATGTAAAAATAAAAACAATCAAAACAAAAATTAAAATTACAACACAATCAAAAATAAAAGAAAACAACATATCACAAAAATATCTCATACTTTTTAATCTCTTTTAAGATCATAATTAAAATCTCAAGCATAAGTTATTTTAATCTCTTTAAACAATCATGATTTTATTATAATAATTAGTCGAAAATCATTTTCATATTTCATTTCAAAAATGTATCAATTTAATTTTACCCAATTTCAGTGTCATGAATCAGAATTCGCTTCGACTCTATTCCTCACACTTCAATACTCTCAAAGCACTGAATCCTATGGGTTCAAACACTCATACTAATTTATATGCGAAAGAGTTGATGTATAGAAATGAACTAATATGTTCGCATATGTATAAAGAATAAAGGCTCAAAGTGTTATTTTAACATTGATCTCATGAAAGGAATCGAATGTATAAATTATAAAGATATCATATACAAAAATTATTTTTATGCATAAATCAAACTCATTAAGAAAGAATTTCAAGATATATGCTTTTACAAATGAAGAAATTGCAATGACTTTTTAGGGAATTACTTCCTATATCTTTCTTTTGTAATTAGCCTTTACTCACAACTTTGTAGGTAATGTGGGTCATAGTATGTAGATGATACTATATTCTTTATCTCTCTATTTTTTTTAAATATATGTATTTTTAGAGAGTCAACCCATGTACAGATTGTACATTTTTTTTGGATTTTGGTGAGTGGTTAATTTTGTGGCTTTTCTGTTTGATCTTGGTTTAGGTAACCCCAGATATGTCTTTTTGTTTTTGTAACAGTCATGCATAAATGAGATATAAGCATATACTATCAATTTCTACTCAAATCATTTAATCTAAGCAAAAATAATAATAAAAAATATATGATACTCTATTAAGATGAGAAAAAATTCATACATTCAATGCTAATACCTATAGAGATCATCTAAACTTTTTGAATAAATAAGAAATGTGTTTGGAGTAGAAAAAATATATATTTCACTCTGAATAAAAGAAATTAGGCTCAAATTATATCTCACAAGGGTAGTCTCCACTAAAAAAAATTCATAAACACCGATTTTGGGTTTAATATAATTTCCACATTTTATCAAGAAATACTAGTTATGACAAAAACTAACTAATTATAAAAAATAATTACAAAATATTTCATGATATGTTTTCAAAAATTAATCTAACAGTACCAAAGACTTAACTATTTACTTAAATTTGATTTAAAGAAATGATACATTTTTGTGATAATTTTTTTTTTATATATAGCATGGTAACTTTTCACCACCCCCAACCTAGAACTTACATTGTCCTCAATGTAACAACTGCAAATTAAAGATAAAGAGAAAAGAGGAGAAAGATTACCTATTTCTTGAGAATGTGTAAGTAGTAATGAAGAAATGCAGGTGCATCCATCATATTCATCATTAAAGTGTATACAGACAGATCGCTGTGAACTTCTAACATCTCAACAAATATTTTAGTTTTAACAATTTTAAAAATTATTCACATACAAGTAAACTAAAATAAACAATAAAATTAAGTAAATAAAACAAATAACAAAAAATTACCTAACATGATGGGTTGCCTCCCATCCAGCGCTTAGTTTAACGTCTTAGCAAGACGTATCTTTTTGGTGCTAAGGGTTACTCAGCCAAATGCAATCCATTTCAGCAATGTTGTTTGGTTCTTCTACATAAGGCTTGACACGATGGCCATTAACTTTGAACGTTTTTTGTGTCTTGGAGTCCAATAGTTCTACCACTCCATGTTCAGATACCTGAACTATTTTGAATGATCCATCCCATCTTGATCTCAGCTTTCCTGGAAACAATCTCAAACGAGAGTTAAATAAAAGAACTTTCATTCCAGGGTGAAAATTTTTAGGAACTAGCCTCTTGTCATGATAGCGCTTAGTACGCTCCTTGTATAATTTGGCATTCTCATAGGCTTCATTCCTAATTTCTTCCAACTCATGAAGTTGGAGTACTCGTCTTTCACCTGCTTTATCTAAATCCATGTTTAGCTCTTTAATTGCCCAATAAGCCTTGTGTTCAAGTTCAACTGGAAGGTGGCACGCTTTCCCAAAGATTAACCGGTAAGGGCTCATCCCAATAGGTGTTTTGTAAGCGGTGCGGTATGCCCATAAGGCATCATTTAACTTAAATGCCCAATCCTTCCTTGAGGGACGCACAGTGCGTTCCAGTATTCCCTTAATTTGCCTATTACTTACTTCCACTAAACCGGAAGTTTGAGGATGATATGGAGTAGCTACCTTATGTGTGATGTTGTACTTGTTTAGTACTCCATCAAAGAGTTTGTTACAAAAATGGCTACCTCCATCACTTATTATAGCTCTAGGCGTTCTGAACCTACTGAATATGAAATCTTTCAAGAATTTCACAACAACATTAGCATCATTGGTTTTGGTGGGGATAGCTTCTACCCACTTGGACACATAATCCACAGCAACCAAAATGTATTGAAAACCATTAGATGGGGGAAAAGGACCCATAAAGTCAATCCCCCATACGTCAAAGAGTTCAACAACTAAATTAGATGTCAAAGGCATTTCATCTCTTTTGCTTATGTTTCCTGTTCTTTGACATCTATCACATTGTGCACAAAACATATGAGCATCTTTAAAAAGAGTGGGCCAAAAGAATCCAGACTGTAATATCTTACGGGCTGTCTTTTCTCCTCCAAAATGACCCCCACAATGAAGTTCATGACAAAAAGTCAGAATGCTCTTATGTTCTTCTTCAGGTACACGTCTCCGGATGACTTGATCTTGACCAATCTTGTATAAATAAGGGTCATCCCAGAAATAGTCCTTAATAGTTTTAAAAAACCTTTTCTTCTCCTGATATGAAGTGTTAGGTCGCAAAACACCAGTGGCAAGATAGTTTACAATATCAGCGTACCATGGGTTCGGACCTATGAAAAATAACTGTTCATCAGGAAAGGTTTCAACTATATCGTCATTACTCTCATCTTTAAGAGAATTAAAGTCAGAAATCAACCTAGACAAATGGTCAGCTACTAAGTTTTCACTGCCTTTCTTATCCTTGATTTCTAGGTCAAATTCTTGTAAGAGTAAGACCCACCTGATTAATCTTGGCTTGGCATTTGGTTTACTTAATAGGTATCTTAAAGCAGCATGATCAGAATGCACAATCACTTTAGATCCTACTAAATAAGACCGAAATTTGTCTAAAGAGAATACTATAGCCAAGAATTCCTTTTCAGTGGTGGTGTAATTCATCTGGGCATCATTGAGTGTTTTGCTAGCATAGTAGATGACATGTAAACGCTTATCCACTCTTTGTCCCAGGACTGCTCCTATTGCATAATCAGAAGCGTCACACATTATTTCAAAGGGTAAAGACCAGTTTGGTGCCATTATAACAGGGGTAGATGTGAGTTTATCTTTCAAGGTATTAAAGGAAGTAAGGCAGTCATTGTTGAAATCAAAATCAGCATCTTTGGATAGCAAGTTACATAATGGACGACTTATTTTAGAGAAATCTTTAATAAATCGTCTGTAGAATCCTGCATGTCCCAAGAAGCTTCTTATCCCCTTCACAGATGTAGGGGGAGGTAGTTTGGATATCAATTCAACTTTTGCCTTATCAACTTCAATACCCTTGTTTGAAATTATATGTCCTAAAACTATCCCTTGTTGAACCATAAAATGACTTTTCTCCCAACTAAGGGTTAGATTGCATTCAATGCATCTTTCTAAAACCAAAGTCAATTTATGTAAGCAATCATCAAATGAGTTCCCAAAGACAGAGAAATCGTCCATGAAAATCTCAATGAATTTTTCCACCATGTCCGAGAAAATAGAAATCATGCATCTCTGGAACGTGGCAGGGGCATTGCATAACCCAAATGGCATTCTGCGAAAAGCAAATGTCCCAAAAGGACATGTAAATGTGGTCTTTTCCTGATCTTCTGGTGCTATGGGTACTTGATAATATCCAGACAGTCCATCCAAAAAACAGTAAAATTCGTGCCCAGCTAATCTTTCCAACATTTGATCAATGAATGGAAGAGGAAAGTGATCCTTTTTCGTATATAAATTTAGTTTCCTAAAATCTATACACATTCTCCATCCAGTGATTATTCTAGTGGGCACTAATTCACTTTTGTCATTCTTAACAACTGTTATCCCAGATTTCTTTGGTACCATATGCACTGGACTAACCCACTTACTATCTGCAATAGGATAGATAATCCCTTCTTCTAATAATTTAAGAATTTCCTTTTTAACTACCTCTTGCATGTTTGGGTTTAGTCTTCTTTGGGCCTCTCGTACAGGTTTAGCACCATCCTCCAAGTTGATCTTGTGCATACACATTGTTGGACTAATGCCTCTTATATCACCTATACTCCAACCTATAGATTTCTTAAACTGTTTAAGCACTTTGATGAGTTCCTTTTCTTGTGGTTTGGTCAAGGTTGAAGAAATTATCACTGGATAAGTTTCTCCCTCTCCCAAAAACACATATTTTAAGTGCTCAGGTAAGTCTTTGAGTTCAAGTTCAGGTGGATTGGCCTCTTTAATAGATGAAGAACTGGGTAGATTTAAAAGTGTACTAGATTTTGTCATCACTTCATTATTGTCTAGTTGTTCAAGGTACCCCTTAATTTCTTCATCTAAATCTTCTTCAACCTTTTCAAGTGTAAGAACGGTTTCAAGCTTGTCTTCTATTCTGGTTCGGAAAAAGGTGTTTTGGACAAGATTATCCAAAGGATCAACAACGAATATTTCATCGATGGCAGAAATAGAAGGGAAAGGTGAAGAATCAAAAACTTTAAAATGAACAGTCTCTCCTAAGACTGTCATTGTCAAATTTCCATCTTGGACATCAATAATAGTCTTAGTAGTTGCCATAAATGGTCTACCAAGCAATATTGTGTGCTCTCTGTCCATTGCTGGATTTTCTTGCATATCCAGAACCACAAAGTCAACAGGTATTATCAGTTTGTCTACCTGTACCAAAACATCCTCAACTATTCCCTCTGGATATTTAAGAGATCTATTTGCAAGTTGAAGGGACATAGTTGTGGGTTTTAAATCCCCTAGATTGAGTTGTAAGAATATAGAGTAGGGCATCAAATTTATACTAGCACCTAAATCAAGCATTGCTTTAGCAACCTTCTTATCCCCCATAGTTATGTTTATAATAAAACTTCCAGGGTCTTTCAACTTAGGGGGTAGTTTGTGCTGAAGTACAGCGCTAGAAATTTCTGATACTACTACTCGTTCATTCAGTTCATACCTCCTTTTCTTAGTGTTCAACTCTTTGAAAAACTTGGCATATGAGGGCACATTCATGATCACTTCTAATAGTGGTAAATTGATATTTACTTTAGAGAGCATATTAAAAAGATCATTGAATTGCTTATCTTGTTTGGATTCTTTCAACCGGTGGGGAAAAGGTACTTGTATCTGGTGTGGTTCTGTTGTCTTTTGAATTTTGGGGGTGTCAGATGACCCCCCAATGAGTTTTTCAGAAGGCTTGTTAAGTTTAACACCTGTTTCTCCTTTTTGCGAGATTTGAGTATCGCCTTCTCTGTTACCTGAACTACAAGGTAGATTGTTAGAGATTTCAGGTAAACTGGTATTGACTACCTTACCACTTCGAAGAGTTCTAACATCCTTTGCTTGTTCTGGTTGACTGGGCAACTTTCCTGGTTCCTTCTTTTGCATTTGTTCAGCCAGTTGCCCAACTTTAGATTCAATCCTTTTAACCGAAGCCTCCATGGTGTTCAACCTTTGATTTGTCATCAATTGGTTGTCACGACTAACTTGAATAAAAGCATTCAAGCTATCTTCTAAGGTTGGTTTAAAAGATTGGCTTGGTGGGTAAGGGTGGTTGTTATCCGACCTTAGTGTTGGATATTGGGTGTAGGTTGGGTGATTATAGGTGTTTGGATGATACCTTTGAAAAGATTGGACTTCCTCCATGGCATCGACACTAGAATCACAAGTATTTGAACAATTATGAGTACCATTCCCAATTGAACAACACACTTCACATACCTCTTGATTTGAAATTTGGTGGGAAGTTGATGAGTGCTCAAAAAGCACTAAAATAACCATGATTTTATGCACATTAATTGATTAAAAATACATATATTTATATGTTTTATCATATATTTATATAAATTTGTCTTTTTCGGAATCACGGGTATTTTTATTGTTTTTCAGGTATTTTGGCTTAAAAACGCAATTTAAAGACTCAAACAGGAATACTTGAAGCAATAAATCACAAATATATTAATAAATAAGTGGGAAAAGGTCAACAAATATGGAAAAATTGGACAAAATGGGTCGAAAAGGTCAAAAATGTCAAAAATGTCAAAAAGACGAAAATCGCGCCGCCGCGCCGCCCGGCCGCCGCGCCCCACCGCCCGGCACCGCCCCAAGCAGCAGCGCGCGGCACTGTTCATCCACGGGTACTGTTCATCAGACTCGGCACTGTTCATCAGACTGGGTACTGTTCATCAGACTCGGCACTGTTCATCAGACGCGGCACTGTTCATCCTCGGCACTGTTCATACCCGGTACTGTTCATACCCGGTACTGTGCAGCCGCCCCATGTCATGCTGACGTCATCAAATGACGTCAGCAATCAATAATACGCGTTTTTTCATTTTTTTAACATTTTTTTCTCTACTTTTTCTCTCCATCCTCACCTATAAATACCCCCCTTCCCTTCACTTCAAATCACACCTTAAAACCACACTTCTCTCTTCTTTCTTTCTCTCATTTCTTAGTTTTTTGAGTTTTCCTTAGTTTCTTTCTTAGTTTCTAAGTTTTTCTTAGTTTCCTTCTTAGTTTTTAGTTCAATTCTCTTAGTTTTAGTGTTCTTCTCTTTTTGAGAGGAACTTGTAATGTTTTTGTAATAATTTAGTTTTTGATTCAATATATGGAAGTGCAAATTCCGCTCGGAGGTTTTCTAGCAACGGGAATAGCGTCGAAGTTCTGTAAGGATTTTATTTTCTTTACAGTTATTTTTATGCTTTATTCTTACATGTTATATTCAACTTGTCTGTGGTTAAATTTAACTATGCTAGCTGTTTAGTAAAAATGATGTAATAACGACGTTGTTATGCTTGCGAAATATTAAATAGGTAAAAATCTTTAAAATGAATTGATTTTGTTTTTATTCAAGATTTTATATTAAGAATGTTAGAGAGAAATATATTATTTTTCATTACAAACTTAAACCCGAAAATTAGATTTTAAGGTTTAGTTATCCGGTCTAATTTAGAGTAGTGCTCTTTTATTTGTTGGTACAATCGCCCGGTAGTTAGAGTGAAACTCTATTTCAAAAGTTTTTATAAGAATTATTATGTGAAAATGTATTGACAACATGTTTTCAATAGTGGTTTTAAAACTTGAAAGTTAGTACTCGGATAATTAAATTCTTAAGTTTAATTTGGACACCTTGAATAATGTTTAAATTGTCTAACCCCACCAAAGGTGGCATTTAAATGGTTCATTTTCAATCTCTTAGAAAAAGGAATTAATTTAATTAAGCATATTAGTTATCAACCCCACCCATAGGTGTTAATTGATTTGTTTAGTTAACAAAGAATATCTAACCCCACCAAAGGTGGTATTTATATAAAAAAGAGAGAATCAATAAAATATCAATTTATATCTTTAATAACCTAGTTAATATGAGCAAGCATAATTAATTTAGTTATTATATCCATAAATACTCCGCTAATATAAATGATAAAAATTTGCATGAATATTTATTGAATCCGTATATATGTTTATTTTTAGATAATTATTTATTGAATTTGTATCTATGTTTATTTTTATGTTATTAGACTATATTTAATTAATCTGTATATATGTTTATTTTATGTTATTAGATTAGGAACACAAAAACCAAAATATCGTGACAGGATGTTTAGGATTTAATTTCGTTTTTAAAAGTTTGAATAATAAATTAAAAACCACATACATTCCTTCCTTAGATCGACCTTGGGAGTATACTTATCATTTTCTTCGAAATGATTCGTGCACTTGCGAGAGTTTTATAAATATTAAAACCAAAGTATTTGCGGGAATCGGCGATGCCGGTTTTCGTTCATCAAGTTTTTGGCGCCGTTGCCGGGGAAGGAATAGCGTTTTTAAATTATTTATCAAAATTTTAAAAACATTTTTGTGCTGTAAATAATTGTGATATTTTAATAATAATCAAATTTCAAAATTCATAATAAATAAATAAAATATAAAAATAAAAAAAAAATAAAAAAAAAATAAATACACTACTTGAATTTATACCTAATTAACTAAATAACATGAAAAGTAAAAATCTAAGGGAGTTCTGTCTAGGAGACTAGTTCTTGGAAGCCTTTGCGCCACTAGTCTTTCCTGGGAACGTTGCTCTGGCTAGGAGAATGGTATTTAAGGTGCCGTTTGCACCACCATTCTTTCCTGGGAGCACTCTTGGTTAATACTAATTATGTTACAAAAAATAAAAATAAATAAAAAATGAAAAAAAAAAAAATTTCTTTTTTTTAGGGTTTAACTAGTTTTGTTTAGTGTTTTGTATAAAATAACATGTAAATTTTATCTAAATTTTTTTATTTTGTTGACAGGAGTTTTAAATTTACGTTTACAATAGTCTATGCGTGGTAGGAGATCCTTAGGAAACCCCCTTACACCATATGTAAATAAATTTCATAAATTTAAACAAGTGTCAACAAAACTGGATTCTACCCATCAACCTGTTTTTGAGCCAAACATAGAACCAAGTCTTAATCCTTTACTAGAACCAAAAGAAATGGAGGAAAACCAACATATTAGGGAAACCACAATGAAAGAGTTTGCAAGACCGGTAATAGGCACGGCAACTGCCGCTATCCAGTTGGGGGAGGCTGCTCGGAATTACGACCTTAAAAATATTCATTTTTCTATGCTTCCTTCCTTTTATGGGTTACCTAATGAAGATTCTCTTTCCTTTATGAGAGATTTCTATGCTACGGTCCAAACATTCCCCCTCGGTATTCTAAACGAGGATCAACTTAGGATGAGATGTTTTCCCTACACTCTAAAGGATAAGGCCAAAGCTTGGTTGATGTCACTTCCCCCAGGTTCTCTGATGACATGGGGTAACATTTACAATAAATTCATGGGAAAATTCTATTCCCATCAAAAAACATCAGAGTTGAGAGGAAAGATTGCTACTTTCTCTCAGATGGATGGAGAACCATTCCATGAAGCTTGGGATAGGTTCAAGATGTTTCTCACTCAGTGTCCCCATCATAGCTTTCCCCTGCAGTTGCAGAACCAATTCTTTTACGATGGACTTACACAACAATGTCAGTTCATTGTCGACAACGCTGCAGGAGGAGCAATAGGAGAAAAAACTGCCTCAGAGACGTATAACCTCTTTGAGATGTTGGGTGCTAATTCCCAACAGAAAAGCTCCCGAGTGAGAAAAGCTGGAGTTCATGAAATCGACTCCAGTAATGAAGTTCAACAACAACTTGTTCAACTGACTAAGCAAGTTGCCCTTCTCGCTACACAAACCAACACCAATAATGATCAATATGGTTTGTATAGCAACATGGGACATGGTACTGAAGCCTGTCCATATCAAGGAGAAACAACTGGACCTGAACAGGTCAATGTGTTGGGAGCATATCAACAGAGACCCAGGTTTGATCCCAACTCAAATACCTATAATCTTGGGTGGAGAAGTCATCCAAATTTCTCTTGGAGGCAAAACAACCCTCCTTTCACTCAAAGCTCAAACCAAGCAGGTCAGCAATTCCACCCACCTATTCCAAGAAGCATTCCCAATAAACCAACCTTGGAGGACAACTTGAATTCTTTTATTCAAGTATGTAGGGATAATCAATCTAAAACCAATCAACGGTTGGACTCTGTGGAAGCTTCTATCAAAAAGGTGGAAGTTCAAGTTGAACAGTTAGTTGAACATTTGCAAAAAGGCAAAGACTAATTCAATGAAGAGGAGACATTGAGTTTTTCATTCTGCAATCTCCAAGCAACGTCTTACTAGAAGACGATAAATTTTAGTCCTGTATGGGAGGTCACCCATTATTGTATTTTCCTTTGTTTTAGTTTGCGTGTAATAAAAATTCAGATGAAATAAAATTCGTTTGTTTCAAAAATTCTGTCCATTCGCTTAAATTTAAAAAAAAAAAAAAAAAAAACAAATTTAGGTTCCTTGCACTTTTTGCTTTTATGTTTTATCAAGTTATAAATATTTCTTAGAGATATCTACTAAGAGCAAATTGTTGATACACAATAGGAGGAGGATCATTTTCAACTACAAACAACCATGGGAGATGCTGAAGATAGGCGGAAAAAGATGAAAGAATATACAATGCCAATCATTGGCAATGTAACTTCCGGTATCCAATTACAAGAGGCTGCAAGGAATTATGAATTGAAAAAGATTCATTATTCTTTGTTGCCTTCCTTTTACGGTATCCCTAATGAAGACCCTTTGCATTTCATTCGAGAATTCTATGCTATTGTCCAAACTTTTCCACTACATGCAATTAATGAAGATCAACTTAGGATGAGGTGTTTTCCTTACACTCTCAAAGATAAAGCTTGGTCATGGTTCATTACTCTACAGTCAGGTTCTCTTAAAACTTGGGAGGCAGTCTATGAAATTTTTATGGGTAGGTTCTATTCCCATCAAAAGACTGTTGATCTAAGAACAAAGATAGCAACATTTTCTCAAATGTATGAAGAGCCCTTTCATGAAGCTTGGGAACGATTCAAACTCCTTTTCATTCAATGTCAAAATCATAGCTTTCCCTTACAGCTACAAAACCAATTCTTTTATGATGGATTGACACTACAGAGTCAATACATGGTTGATAATGCTGCTGGAGGTGCTGTAGGAGAAAAGACCGCAGAGGAAACCTATAATCTTTATGAGCTGTTGGGTTCTAATTCCCAACAAAGAGGTGGTAGAAGGAAAGCAAAGGTCAATGAAGTCGGCTCTGATAATGAGATAACCTTGCAACTTGCTGAATTGACTAAACAAGTGAAATTCCTCACTTCCCACCAAATTTCAAATCAAGAGGTATGTGAAGTGTGTTGTTCAATTGGGCATGGTACTTATAATTGTTCAAATACTTGTGATTCTAGTGTCGATGCCATAGAGGAAGTCCAATCTTTTCAAAGGTATCATCCAAACACCTATAATCACCCAGCCTACACCCAATATCCAACACTAAGGTCGGATAACAACCACCCTTACCCACCAAGCCAATCTTTTAAACCAACCTTAGAAGATAGCTTGAATGCTTTTATTCAAGTTAGTCGTGACAACCAATTGATGACTAATCAAAGGTTGAACACCATGGAGGCTTCGGTTAAAAGGATTGAATCTAAAGTTGGGCAACTGGCTGAACAAATGCAAAAGAAAGAACCAGGAAAGTTGCCCAGTCAACCAGAACAAGCAAAGGATGTTAGAACCCTTCGAAGTGGTAAGGTAGTCAATACCAGTTTACCTGAAATCTCTAACAATCTACCTTGTAGTTCAGGTAACAAAGAAGGCGATACTCTAATCTTGCAAAAAGGAGAAACAAGTGTTAAACTTAACAAGCCTTCTGAAAAACTCATTGGGGGGTCATCTGACACCCCCAAAATTCAAAAGACAACAGAACCACACCAGATACAAGTACCTTTTCCCCACCGGTTAAAAGAGTCCAAACAAGATAAGCAATTCAATGATCTTTTTAATATGCTCTCTAAAGTGAATATCAATTTACCATTGTTAGAAGTGATCATGAATGTACCCTCATATGCCAAGTTTTTCAAAGAGTTGAACACTAAGAAAAGGAGGTATGAACTGAATGAACGAGTAGTAGTATCAGAAATTTCTAGCGCTGTACTTCAGCACAAACTACCCCCTAAGTTGAAAGACCCTGGAAGTTTTATTATAAACATAACTATGGGGGATAGGAAGGTTGCTAAAGCAATGCTTGATTTAGGTGCTAGTATAAATTTGATGCCCTACTCTATATTCTTACAACTCAATCTAGGGGATTTAAAACCCACAACTATGTCCCTTCAACTTGCAGATAGATCTCTTAAATATCCAGAGGGAATAGTTGAGGATGTTTTGGTACAGGTAGACAAACTGATAATACCTGTTGACTTTGTGGTTCTGGATATGCAAGAAAATCCAGCATTGGACAGAGAGCACACAATATTGCTTGGTAGACCATTTATGGCAACTACTAAAACTATTATTGATGTCCAAGATGGAAATTTGACAATGACAGTCTTAGGAGAGACTGTTCATTTTAAAGTTTTTGATTCTTCACCTTTCCCTTCTATTTCTGCCATCGATGAAATATTCGATGTTGATCCTTTGGATAATCTTGTCCAAAACACCTTTTTCCGAACCAGAATAGAAGACAAGCTTGAAACCGTTCTTACACTTGAAAAGGTTGAAGAAGATTTAGATGAGGAAATAAAGGGGTACCTTGAACAACTAGACAATAATGAAGTGATGACAAAATCTAGTACACTTTTAAATCTACCCAGTTCTTCATCTATTAAAGAGGCCAATCCACCTGAACTTGAACTCAAAGACTTACCTGAGCACTTAAAATATGTGTTTTTGGGAGAAGGGGAAACTTATCCAGTGATAATTTCTTCAACCTTGACCAAACCACAAGAAAAGGAACTCATCAAAGTGCTTAAACAGTTTAAGAAATCTATAGGTTGGAGTATAGGGGATATAAGAGGCATTAGTCCAACAATGTGTATGCACAAGATCAACTTGGAGGACGGTGCTAAACCTGTACGAGAGGCCCAAAGAAGACTAAACCCAAACATGCAAGAGGTAGTTAAGAAGGAAATTCTTAAATTATTAGAAGAAGGGATTATCTACCCTATTGCAGATAGTAAGTGGGTTAGTCCAGTGCATGTGGTACCAAAGAAATCTGGGATAACAGTTGTTAAGAATGACAAAAGTGAATTAGTGCCCACTAGAATAATCACTGGATGGAGAATGTGTATAGATTTTAGGAAACTAAATTTATATACGAAAAAGGATCACTTTCCTCTTCCATTCATTGATCAAATGTTGGAAAGATTAGCTGGGCACGAATTTTACTGTTTTTTGGATGGACTGTCTGGATATTATCAAGTACCCATAGCACCAGAAGATCAGGAAAAGACCACATTTACATGTCCTTTTGGGACATTTGCTTTTCGCAGAATGCCATTTGGGTTATGCAATGCCCCTGCCACGTTCCAGAGATGCATGATATCCATTTTCTCGGACATGGTGGAAAAATTCATTGAGATTTTCATGGACGATTTCTCTGTCTTTGGGAACTCATTTGATGATTGCTTACATAAATTGACTTTGGTTTTAGAAAGATGCATTGAATGCAATCTAACCCTTAGTTGGGAGAAAAGTCATTTTATGGTTCAACAAGGGATAGTTTTAGGACATATAATTTCAAACAAGGGTATTGAAGTTGATAAGGCAAAAGTTGAATTGATATCCAAACTACCTCCCCCTACATCTGTGAAGGGGATAAGAAGCTTCTTGGGACATGCAGGATTCTACAGACGATTTATTAAAGATTTCTCTAAAATAAGTCGTCCATTATGTAACTTGCTATCCAAAGATGCTGATTTTGATTTCAACAATGACTGCCTTACTTCCTTTAATACCTTGAAAGAGAAACTCACATCTACCCCTGTTATAATGGCACCAAACTGGTCTTTACCCTTTGAAATAATGTGTGACGCTTCTGATTATGCAATAGGAGCAGTCCTGGGACAAAGAGTGGAAAAGCGTTTACATGTCATCTACTATGCTAGCAAAACACTCAATGATGCCCAGATGAATTACACCACCACTGAAAAGGAATTCTTGGCTATAGTATTCTCTTTAGACAAATTTCGGTCTTATTTAGTAGGATCTAAAGTGATTGTGCATTCTGATCATGCTGCTTTAAGATACCTATTGAGTAAACCAAATGCCAAGCCAAGATTAATCAGGTGGGTCTTACTCTTACAAGAATTTGACCTAGAAATCAAGGATAAGAAAGGCAGTGAAAACTTAGTAGCTGACCATTTGTCTAGGTTAATTTCTGACTTTAATTCTCTTAAAGATGAGAGTAATGACGATATAGTTGAAACCTTTCCTGATGAACAGTTATTTTTCATAGGTCCGAACCCATGGTACGCAGATATTGTAAACTATCTTGCCACTGGTGTTTTGCGACCTAACACTTCATATCAGGAGAAGAAAAGGTTTTTTAAAACTATTAAGGACTATTTCTGGGATGACCCTTATTTATACAAGATTGGTCAAGATCAAGTCATCCGGAGATGTGTACCTGAAGAAGAACATAAGAGCATTCTGACTTTTTGTCATGAACTTCATTGTGGGGGTCATTTTGGAGGAGAAAAGACAGCCCGTAAGATATTACAGTCTGGATTCTTTTGGCCCACTCTTTTTAAAGATGCTCATATGTTTTGTGCACAATGTGATAGATGTCAAAGAACAGGAAACATAAGCAAAAGAGATGAAATGCCTTTGACATCTAATTTAGTTGTTGAACTCTTTGACGTATGGGGGATTGACTTTATGGGTCCTTTTCCCCCATCTAATGGTTTTCAATACATTTTGGTTGCTGTGGATTATGTGTCCAAGTGGGTAGAAGCTATCCCCACCAAAACCAATGATGCTAATGTTGTTGTGAAATTCTTGAAAGATTTCATATTCAGTAGGTTCGGAACGCCTAGAGCTATAATAAGTGATGGAGGTAGCCATTTTTGTAACAAACTCTTTGATGGAGTACTAAACAAGTACAACATCACACATAAGGTAGCTACTCCATATCATCCTCAAACTTCCGGTTTAGTGGAAGTAAGTAATAGGCAAATTAAGGGAATACTGGAACGCACTGTGCGTCCCTCAAGGAAGGATTGGGCATTTAAGTTAAATGATGCCTTATGGGCATACCGCACCGCTTACAAAACACCTATTGGGATGAGCCCTTACCGGTTAATCTTTGGGAAAGCGTGCCACCTTCCAGTTGAACTTGAACACAAGGCTTATTGGGCAATTAAAGAGCTAAACATGGATTTAGATAAAGCAGGTGAAAAACGAGTACTCCAGCTTCATGAGTTGGAAGAAATTAGGAATGAAGCCTATGAGAATGCCAAATTATACAAGGAGCGTACTAAGCGCTATCATGACAAGAGGCTAGTTCCTAAGACTCTTCACCCTGGAATGAAAGTTCTTTTATTTAACTCTCGTTTGAGATTGTTTCCAGGAAAGCTAAGATCAAGATGGGATGGACCATTCAAAATAGTTCAGGTATCTGAACATGGAGTGGTAGAACTATTGGACTCCAAGACACAAAAAACGTTCAAAGTTAATGGCCATCGTGTCAAGCCTTATGTGGAAGAACCAAACAACATTGCTGAAATGGATTGCATTTGGCTGAGTAACCCTTAGCACCAAAAAGATACGTCTTGCTAAGACGTTAAACTAAGCGCTGGATGGGAGGCAACCCATCATGTTAGGTAATTTTTTGTTATTTGTTTTATTTACTTAATTTTATTGTTTATTTTAGTTTACTTGTTTGTGAATAATTTTTAAAATTGTTAAAACTAAAATATTTGTTGAGATGTTAGAAGTTCACAGCGATCTGTCTGTATACACTTTAATGATGAATATGATGGATGCACCTGCATTTCTTCATTACTACTTACACATTCTCAAGAAATAGGTAATCTTTCTCCTCTTTTCTCTTTATCTTTAATTTGCAGTTGTTACATTGAGGACCATGTAAGTTCTAGGTTGGGGGTGGTGAAAAGTTACCATGCTTAATAAAAAAAATAAAAAATTATATATATATATATATATAAAAAAATTATCACAAAAATGTATCATTTCTTTAAATCAAATTTAAGTAAATAGTTAAGTCTTTGGTACTGTTAGATTAATTTTTGAAAACATATCATGAAATATTTTGTAATTATTTTTGATAATTAGTTAGTTTTTGTCATAACTAGTATTTCTTGATAAAATGTGGAAATTATATTAAACCCAAAATCGGTGTTTATGAATTTTTTTTAGTGGAGACTACCCTTGTGAGATATAATTTGAGCCTAATTTCTTTTATTCAGAGTGAAATATATATTTTTTCTACTCCAAACACATTTCTTATTTATTCAAAAAGTTTAGATGATCTCTATAGGTATTAGCATTGAATGTATGAATTTTTTCTCATCTTAATAGAGTATCATATATTTTTGATTATTATTTTTGTTTAGATTAAAACGATTTGAGTAGAAATTGATAGTATATGCTTATATCTCATTCATGCATGACTGCTACAAAAACAAGAAGACATATCTGGGGTTACCTAAACCAAGATCAAACAGAAAAGCCACAAAATTAACCACTCACCAAAATCAAAAAAAAAAATGTACAATATGTACATGGGTTGACTCTCTAAAAAATACATATATATAAAAAAAAATGTATAGAGAGATAAAAAAAATAGTATCATCTACATACTATGACCCACATTGCCTACAAAGTTGTGAGTAAAGGCTAATTACAAAAGAAAGATATAGGAAGTAATTCCCTAAAAAGTCATCGCAATTTCTTCATTTGTAAAAGCATATATCTTGAAATTCTTTCTTAATGAGTTGGATTTATGCATGAAAATAATTTTTGTATATGATATCTTTATAATTTATACATTCGATTCCTTTCATGAGATCAATGTTAAAATAACACTTTGAGCCTTTATTCTTTATACATATGCGAACATATTAGTTCATTTCTATACATCAACTCTTTCGCATATAAATTAGTATGAGTGTTTGAACCCATAGGATTCAGTGCTTTGAGAGTATTGACTTGTGAGGAATAGAGTCGAAGCGAATTCTGATTCATGACACTGAAATTGGGTAAAATTAAATTGATACATTTTTGAAATTAAATATGAAAATGATTTTCGACTAATTATTGTAATAAAATCATGATTGTTTAAAGAGATTAAAATAACTTATGCTTGAGATTTTAATTATGATCTTAAAGGAGATTAAAAAGTATGAGATATTTTTGTGATATGTTGTGTTCTTTTATTCTTAAATTAATTTTTGATTGTGTTGTAATTTTAATTTTTGATTTGATTGTTTTTATCTTTACATTTAGTTCAATGTTTGTGGGTATCATTACTGAAAACCCTCACGAGACTCAAACTCGTCCACTAGGGCAACCTAGGGGTTTAACGGCTTGTTGCATAGGCTAAATGCAACCGTTTCAATCCACGAAAGTGATTTAGGATAGTTTAAATTTTAGCTTTTATCGCTTCTCTTGCTAAGAGACTAGCAAGAAGCTGGTTGGGGGTTGTGATGAGTGCTCAAAAAGCACTAAAATAACCATGATTTTATGCACATTAATTGATTAAAAATACATATATTTATATGTTTTATCATATATTTATATAAATTTGTCTTTTTCGGAATCACGGGTATTTTTATTGTTTTTCAGGTATTTTGGCTTAAAAACGCAATTTAAAGACTCAAACAGGAATACTTGAAGCAATAAATCACAAATATATTAATAAATAAGTGGGAAAAGGTCAACAAATATGGAAAAATTGGACAAAATGGGTCGAAAAGGTCAAAAATGTCAAAAATGTCAAAAAGACGAAAATCGCGCCGCCGCGCCGCCCGGCACCGCCCCAAGCAGCAGCGCGCGGCACTGTTCATCCACGGGTACTGTTCATCAGACTCGGCACTGTTCATGAGACGCGGCACTGTTCATCAGACTCGGCACTGTTCATCAGACTGGGTACTGTTCATCAGACTCGGCACTGTTCATCAGACGCGGCACTGTTCATCCTCGGCACTGTTCATACCCGGTACTGTTCATACCCGGTACTGTGCAGCCGCCCCATGTCATGCTGACGTCATCAAATGACGTCAGCAATCAATAATACGCGTTTTTTCATTTTTTTAACATTTTTTTCTCTACTTTTTCTCTCCATCCTCACCTATAAATACCCCCCTTCCCTTCACTTCAAATCACACCTTAAAACCACACTTCTCTCTTCTTTCTTTCTCTCATTTCTTAGTTTTTTGAGTTTTCCTTAGTTTCTTTCTTAGTTTCTAAGTTTTTCTTAGTTTCCTTCTTAGTTTTTAGTTCAATTCTCTTAGTTTTAGTGTTCTTCTCTTTTTGAGAGGAACTTGTAATGTTTTTGTAATAATTTAGTTTTTGATTCAATATATGGAAGTGCAAATTCCGCTCGGAGGTTTTCTAGCAACGGGAATAGCGTCGAAGTTCTGTAAGGATTTTATTTTCTTTACAGTTATTTTTATGCTTTATTCTTACATGTTATATTCAATTTGTCTGTGGTTAAATTTAACTCTTCTAGCTGTTTAGTAAAAATGATGTAATAATGACGTTGTTATGCTTGCGAAATATTAAATAGGTGAAAATTTCTAAAATGAATTGATTTTGTTTTTATTCAAGATTTTATATTAAGAATGTTAGAGAGAAATATATTATTTTTCATTACAAACTTAAACCTGAAAGTTAGATTTTAAGGTTTAGTTATCCGGTCTAATTTAGAGTAGTGCTCTTTTATTTGTTGGTACAATCGCCCGGTAGTTAGAGTGAAACTCTATTTCAAAAGTTTTTATAAGAATTATTATGTGAAAATGTATTGACAACATGTTTTCAATAGTGGTTTTAAAACTTGAAAGTTTGTACTCGGATAATTAAATTCTTATGTTTAATTTGGACACCTTGAATAATGTTTAAATTGTCTAACCCCACCAAAGGTGGCATTTAAATGGTTCATTTTCAATCTCTTAGAAAAAGGAATTAATTTAATTAAGCATATTAGTTATCAACCCCACCCATAGGTGTTAATTGATTTGTTTAGTTAACAAAGAATATCTAACCCCACCAAAGGTGGTATTTATATAAAAAAGAGAGAATCAATAAAATATCAATTTATATCTTTAATAACCTAGTTAATATGAGCAAGCATAATTAATTTAGTTATTATATCCATAAATACTCCGCTAATATAAATGATAAAAATTTGCATGAATATTTATTGAATCCGTATATATGTTTATTTTTAGACAATTATTTATTGAATTTGTATCTATGTTTATTTTTATGTTATTAGATTATATTTAATTAATCTGTATATATGTTTATTTTATGTTATTAGATTAGGAACACAAAAACCAAACTATCGTGACAGGATGTTTAGGATTTAATTTCGTTTTTAAAAGTTTGAATAATAAATTAAAAACCACATACATTCCTTCCTTAGATCGACCTTGGGAGTATACTTATCATTTTCTACGAAATGATTCGTGCACTTGCGAGAGTTTTATAAATATTAAAACCAAAGTATTTGCGGGAATCGGCGATGCCGGTTTTCGTTCATCAAGTTTTTGGCGCCGTTGCAGGGGAAGGAATAGCGTTTTTAAATTGTTTATCAAAATTTTAAAAACATTTTTGTGCTGTAAATAATTGTGATATTTTAATAATAATCAAATTTTTACAATTTTTTAACATTTTTTTCACTCACTTTTTCTCTCCATCCTCACCTGTAAATACCCCCCTTCTCTTCACTTCTAAACACAACTCAAAACACATTCTTTTCTCTCTTTCTTTCTCTCTTTTCTTAGATTTTTAGTTTTTTTTAGTTTCTTTCTTAGTTTTTAGTTAAATTCTCTTAGTTTTAGAGTTCTTTCCTTTTTGGGAAGAACTAGTTATGTATTTGTAATTTTTTAGCTTTTTGATTCAATAAATGGGAGTGCAAATTCCGCTTGGAGGTTTTCCAGCAACTGGAATAGCGTCGAAGTTCTGTAAGGATTTTATTTTCTTTACAGTTATTTTTTATGCTTTATTCTTACATGTTATATTTAATTTGTCTGTGATTAAATTTAACTCTGCTGGCTGTTTATAAACATGATGTAATAATAACGTTGTTATGCTTGCAAAATATTAAATAGGTGAAAATTTCTAAAATTAATTGATTTTATTTTTATTCAAGATTTTATATTAAGAATGTTAGAGAGAAATATATTATTTTTCATTACAAACTTAAATCTGAAAATTAGATTTTAAGGTTTAGTTATCCGGTCTGATTTAGAGTAGTGCTCTTTTAATATTTTTTTAATATTTTTTTAACATTTTTTTTACTCATTTTTTCTCTCCATCCTCACCTATAAATACCCCCCTTCCATTCACTTCAAATCACACCTTCAAAACTCACTTCTCTCTTCTTTCTTTCTCTCATTTCTTAGTTTTTAGTTTCTCTTAGTTTCTTTCTAAGTTTCTAAGTTTTTCTTAGTTTTTCTCTTAGTTTTTAGTTCAATTCTCTTAGGTTTAGTGTTCTTCTCTTTTTGAGAGGAACTTGTAATGTTTTTGTAATAATTTAGATTTTTGATTCAATATATGGAAGTGCAAATTCCGCTCGGAGGTTTTCTAGCTACGGGAATAGCGTCGAAGTTCTGTAAGGATTTTATTTTCTTTACAGTTATTTTTATGCTTTATTTTCTTTACAGTTATTTTCATGGAGGCGGCTGCACGCAAGAATGGGGCGAAATGGGCAACGGCGCACGCGCGGAAGGAGGAGCAACTCGCGCGGGTGCGCGCGGAACTGGAACTGGGCACACGAGGCTTGGCGTGGACGTGGGGCGTTGGCGCGTGCAGGTCTGGGCACTGGCGCGCGCGTGGTTCAGCGCGGCTGGGCGGCGCGGAGGCGCGATGTTCTCCTTTTTGACCCATTTTGACCCATTTTGTCCAATTTTTCCATATTTTTTTACCTTTCCCCATTTATTTATTAATATATTTGTGATGTATTGCTTACAGTATTTCTCTTTGAGTCTTTAAGTTACGTTTTTAAGCGAAAATACCTGAAAAATAATAAAAATACCTGTGATTCCAAAAAATTCAAATTTATATAAATATATGATAAAACATATAAATATATATATTTTTAATCAATTAATGTGTATAAAATCATGGTAATTTTAGTACTTTTTAAGCACTTATCATTTTTTTGCTATCTTAGAAGGATACACTGATGCTGATTGGAACACCCTTTCAAAAGACTCTAAAGCAACCATCGACTAAATATTTAACATAGTTGTGGAGTTATTTTCTAGAAGTCTAAGGAATAGATTATTTTGGCTCAATCTACAATGGAGTCTAAGATGATAATACCAACTACTACTAATGAGGACTCAAGTTGGTTAGAAGTCTATTAGTTGAGATCCCTTTATAGGAAAACTGATTCCAACTATCTTGATCCATGACGATAGTACTGCAGATATTATAAAGATTTAGAACCTTTATTACAATGATAAGAGATGACATATACATCGTAATTACAGTACTATTATAGAAATTCTCCCTATAAGAGTTGAAAGAGTGGATCATGTATGTACTGATAATAACTTTGCTAATCCTTTGAATAAAATCCTAGCTAGAGAAAAAGTTTTCAAAACTTCGAAAGGAATGGGACAACCTTTAGAGTGATGAGTTACTCATGATGGAAACTCAAATTATAGACTAGAGATCCCAAAAATAAGTTCAATGGGTAATTGATGAGTGCTCAAAAAGCACTAAAATAACCATGATTTTATGCACATTAATTGATTAAAAATATATATATTTATATGTTTTATCATATATTTATATAAATTTGTCTTTTTCGGAATCACGGGTATTTTTATTGTTTTTCAGGTATTTTGGCTTAAAAACGTAACTTAAAAACTCAAAGAGGAATACTGGAAGCAATACATCACAAATATATTAATAAATAAATGGGGAAAGGTCAACAAATATGGAAAAATTGGACAAAATGGGTCAAAAAGGACAAAAATGTCATAAAGGAAAAAATCGCGCCGCCGCGCCGCCCGGCCGCCGCGCCCCACCGCCCGGCTCCGCCCCAAGCTGCGCGCGGAACTGTTCATCCGCGCGCACTGTTCATCCACGCTGCACTGTGCAGCCTCGGCACTGTTCATCCCCGGTACTGTGCATCCGCAGTACTGTTCATACCCGGTACTGTGCAGCCGCACCCCGTCATGCTGACGTCATCAAATGACGTCAGCAATCGCTAATCCGCGTTTTTACATTTTTTTAACATTTTTTTCTCTACTTTTTCTCTCCATCCTCACCTATAAATACCCCTCTTCCCTTCACTTCAAATCACACCTAAAAACACCTCCAAATACATTCTTTTCTTAGATTTTTAGGATTCTTTAGTTTTTCTTAGTTTTTCTTATGTTTTCTTAGTTTTTAGCTTTTCTTAGTTAATTTCTCTTAGATTTAGAGTTCTTCCCTTTTTGGGAAGAACTAGTTATGTTTTTGTAATATTTTAGCTCTTTGATTCAATAAATGGGAGTGCAAATTTCGCTTGGAGTTTTTCCAGCAACGGGAATAGCGTCGAAGTTCTGTAAGGATTTTATTTTCTTTACAGTTATTTTTATGCTTTATTCTTACATGTTATATTTAATTTGTCTGTGGTTAAATTTAACTGTGCTGGCTATTTAGTAAACATGATGTAATAATAACGTTGTTATGCTTGCGAAATATTAAAAAGGTAAAAATCTCTAAAATGAATTGATTTTATTTTTATTCATGATTTTATATTAAGAATGTTAGAGAGAAATATATTATTTTTCATTACAAACTTAAACCTGAAAATTAGATTTTAAGGTTTAGTTATCCGGTCTGATTTATGTAGTGCTATTTTATTTGATGGTACAATCGCCCGGTAGTTAGAGTGAAGCTCTATTTCAAAAGTTTTTATAAGAATTATTATCTAAAAATGTATTGACGACATGTTTTCGGTAGTGGTTTTAAAACTTGAAAGTTAGTACTCGGATAACTAAATTCTTGGGTTTAATTTGGACACCTTGAATAAAGTTTAAACTGTCTAACCCCACCAAAGGTGGCATTTAAATGGTTCATTTTCAATCTCTTAGAAAAATAAATTAATTTAATTAAGCATATTAGTTATCAACCCCACCCATAGGTGTTAATTGATTTGTTTAGTTAACCAAGAATATCTAACCCCACCAAAGGTGGTATTCATACAAAAAAGGGAGAATCAATAAATATCAATTCATATCTTTAATAACCTAGATAATATGAGCAAGCATAATTAACTTAGTTATTATATCCATAAATACTCCGCCATTATAAATGATAAAATTTGCATAAATGTTTATTGAATCTATGTTTAATTTTATGTAATTAGATTAAAAACACAAAACCCCAAAATATCGTGACAGGATGTTTAGGATTTAATTTCGTTTTTAGAAGTTTGAATAATAAATTAAAAACCACACACATTCCTTCCTTAGATCGACCTTGGGAGTATACTTATCATTTTCTACGAAATGATTCGTGCACTTGCGAGAGTTTTATAAATATTAAAACCAAAGTATTGGCAAGAATCGGCGATGCCGGTTTTCGCTCATCAGTAATAACAAATCATGAAGTGATATGAAATGAATCATGCTATTTTAAGTTATATTTCATATTATTATAAACATAAAATCCTGAAGCAAAAGAAAGATGAGTTAAGTATTAAGTCTTAATAAGTTCTATATTTTATGTGGAATGGAGTCGAATACATAGCTACAAGAGTACTCTTGATAGACTCACCCATATGAATGTGGAAGTGTGCACGTTTCCTATGAAATGTTTATGCAAAATTAACTAGAGTATTCATTATACCGAGATAGACATGCATGGTTATAAAGCATGGACTTTATGAACTAAACCTTGGAAAGATTGTATGTGCAATGTTGTTAGAAAGAGTGCTCAAAACTATAAGTTACTCTAGTATATTCTGGAGCATCCTCACTATGCAAAAGTTCAAGTCGATAGACACCTTTTGTTTATGCATAATCTTATATTTTAATTTGTTACTCGATGAAAACTATTTTTAAAAAAATTCAAGTAGAGCATTGTTGAAAATAAGTGTGAATTTAAAAAAAAATAGGGAGAAAAAAAGTGCTTATAAGGTTCTAAATAAATTTCCTTTAATTATATTAGTTATACACTATTATCTGTAACAATTTTTTGTAATATTGCAGTTTTTCTAGCCTTAAAAAAATATTTAAAATGGTGCTTGTATTATACTACTCATATTATTAATTTTTCATTAAAACACTAATAATAGTAAGCAAAATTTTTAAAGCACCATTAAATGTGTTGTGTCCTTTTGAAAGCATTTAAAATGAATATAAACAAGAAATAATTTCAAATTTAACCTAAAAGTCCTAATAAGTTTTCTGAAAAAAATGGAAAAATTCTTTTAATTCTTATCCATGCATTTTAGCTTTTATTAGTATCAAGTAAGGTAGATGAACAGTGTAAGGTAGCATTTAAATGTGCCAAATGAGTTGAATTGGTCCAACATGCATAGATTCAACTCATCTTAGGTGAACTATATCTCAACTTCTCTCATCTAAATTTTATGTAAGTCAAGCTCCACTCAACTTTGCTCAAATCAGTTTTAAATAAATTAAACTTAGTAACTAACATATTTACCCTTTTAAATAATAAAACAAAAGATAAAATATATTTATAATTTTGTTTAAAAACAAAAATGTTAGAAAAAATTATTATTTTTCGATTACATTTTCGTAAAAAAAATTGTAACTTTTAATTGTAATTTTTCATAATAATATTATTATAATAGTGAAAATTATATGATTAACAAAAATATTTTATTAAATGAACTCCCCTTTAGCTAGGTGAGCTAGCTTATTTAAGCTCATGAGTTAGGTGAATTGGGTCTTTTGAACTCAACTCATTGTATCCACATTAAATGAGTTGTGCATAGCTGCTCATTTGATGCCATTAATATCAAGCAAGCTTGTTTGAATCTATTTATCTCTATATAGAAATTATTCATTGAAATTAGAATACATGATTATATGTTAATAATTGGTATAAAATATACTTTAAAATAATATTGAATAGCACATCTATTTTTATGTTTTATGCATTACTATTAATTAGAAGGTCTACATATCTATCAAATTATGTTGATGTTACAAAAGATAAATAACAACTTGATGAAAACATATAATTTATAAAGAAAAAAGAGAACCAAATCTTTAAGATATTTGATGCACAACAATAATAAATATAATAGAAATCATAAGAAAAGTATGTCAACTACACAAGACAAACTAGTCATAGAGTACGATGAAGACTCAGAAAACTAACACTCAAGAAAAAAAAATCTTTAATTTTCAACACCATGGCTTGAAGTTGCAACCATTTGTAGATATCTATCTCAATCATTGTTGATATGTTACAAGAGAAAGCAAGGTTTGGTCCTTTTTTGTATAAATATCATAAGAGATATCCTATCAAAGTTTGTAATTTGTAATACAGAATGACCAAGAAATCTGAAGTAAACTTTAGTACATTTAAGTCATGTTTAGTTTGAACAATGAAAATATAATTAGAATAAAAATAATATTATGAATTGAATTAAATGAAAATAATAGATTATTACAATGTTAATTTGTTTTAATAATGGGATAAAAACAAATGATATAACTATTAGAATTTGTAGTAAAGTTAATCCCATCAAAAATTTAAGTTATTACAAGAGTAACAAACAATTATTTTATACCACCTCCATCTCTATGTTATATGCCATTATTATTAATTAGAAGGTCGACATATGTATCAAATTATGTTGATGTTGCAAGGAAGAAATAACAACTTTGTGAAAGCTTGTAATTTATAAAGAAAAAGGAAAACTACGTCTTTATGATATTTGTTAACAGAATGGGAACCACACGAAAAGTATGTCCATTGAGACAAACTAGTCATATAGAAAATGACCAAGACATAGAAATAACATTTTTAATCTTAAAAGTTTAATCAAATTGACTAAATCTTTGATAGTAAGTTTAAATTTACAAGAACTATGGAACTTTGAATCTCAAGAGGTTAACCTAGTGGTTAGAGACAATTATCCTCTTTATAATCTTTATTAAAAAAAATTAACAAAATAAATTTAAATCTTAAAATAATAAATATAACTTAATTAGAAATCAGTACATAAAAAAAATCTGGTATAAGACTGGGATTTCACCTACATGATTAAAGGGTGAATTCACAAGACAAATTTTCTCGTGTTTAATCTGAAATGCAAAATCCTTATGTGAACATCAAACTAGGTGGGTAAAACGCATCTTTCATTACAAATTGGGTAAAAGTTCAAACTGATTTTTAAATTATGTATTTATTCACGTGGCTTGAATTTTTAACTCTATTTTAAAAAATATATGTTTTTATGTTATATAAAAAAACATATATGTGCATTTTTTAACATAAAAAATACATATATTTTTTATATTATACTAAAAATAATATATGTGTACAGAATGGAGGGAGGTTGAACATGAAATTTTATTTATGAAAATATTTATGATAATCAATTGATACATGACTATTTAATTACACAAATATAAAACAATCTTATTTTACATTGTCCTCTCATAATTCATCAGGACTAAGAAACCTTTAGATCAAACTCGAACTGTAAATAATTGGACTTAAACACATGATCTATCTGTTATATATGACTCGACTACCTATAGAAATAAAACTTTGAAGGAAGTCATTATCGGTGGCTGGTTCCAATTACCTATCAAAATCTCTATTTACTGCATATTGTTATACATGGACATGCATATTGTTCCCACAGTCCAAACCAACTTGTAACTCTATATTGAATTATTGATATTATCATATATAGATATATATATTGAAAAACATTATTTATAATAAATTTGTTATAAAAATTAATTGATATAATATGGTATTATTTATAAGTATAATTAAACTTGCATAAATGTACATTCAAAGAAAAATTATCATGTTAACTCACTATGTATAATACTTATCCCATACTAGTTTTTGGACGAGTGTCTAGCTCAAATTTTGGTAAATATATAGTAATATTAATTATTGAGTAATAATAATTATTATTTTAAAACTATTTATTTAAAAAATATTAATTGAATAACTTCATATATTATTATGTTATCTTTAAATTATTTATTAAATAAAGTTATACAATTATTGTTAATATTGTAGTAAATCACTCATGGTTATATTATATTTGGATTCTATTTTTCATAAAATAGTTACTTTATATATTTATTTATCACTAAAGTAAGAAATTAATTAAATATTTATTTTGAGAATATTTATGTAAACTACTTTATAAAATATTTTAACATTAATTTCTCAATACTTAGTTATTAAATAAACTTATACAATTATTATAAATATTGTGATAAATCACTCATGTTTATATTGTATTTGAATTTTATTGCTTATAAAATAATTGCTATTATATATTTATTCATTGCTAAAGTAATAAATTAATTAACTATTTGTTTTAATAGTATTTATACAAATCACCTTATAAAAATTGTAACATAAATTTTTTAATTATAATAAAAATAACTTAAAAATTTATATTTAAATACTTAATTTTTTATTTTATTTTATAAAATAAAATAATTTAAATAATAATAATTATCAATAAAAAATTTATTTTTTTCAAAAATATCCACAATCGATAAAGAGTAGAGTGAGAATAATTATTGTAAGATTGAAATTGTGGTTAACTAAAATAACCCAACATCTCATTTTTAATTTTTTCTAAAAGAGAATTTACAAATTTTAAATTTATTCACATATAATCAATTATTTTAAGAGTCTTTTACTTTTTTCTTTTAATTTTTCCTATTAATAGATAATTAATATATATAATCAACTATATTTTACACTAAATATAATTTAGAAAATAAATTAACTAAAAGTAATTTATAGTTATTATATGAAAAATATATTGATAGGTATAATAAACCTCATCAATTAAAATATAATATTATTTATAAAATTAAAAAATCACTTCTATATAAAATTATAAATTTATTTTTTTATAATAATTATAAGATTATAATAAAATAATGATAGATAGCACCCAATCTTAACTAAATCTATTTTGCTCATTTTTTTATTAGTTGCCAAAACATAAATATACATATTGTACATACATACTTTTTATTATTTTAATTTTTTTAGTTATAATTATAAATAGTAATATTTGTTATAAAATTATTAATTTAAAATTTAAGAGAAAGCAAGGTTTGGTCTTTTTTTGTATAAATATCATAAAATATGCCTCGTAAAAGTTTATCATTTGTAACGTTGAATGATCAAGAGTTCTAATGTAAACTTCACTGCATTTAATTCATGTTTACTTTTAACAATGAAAATATAATGAGAATAAAAATAATAATATAAATTTAATTTAATAAAAATAATAATACTATTACAATGTTAATTTATTTGAATAGTGAAATTAAAATAAATGATATAATTATTAGAATTTGTAGTAAACTTAATCATGTCAAATTTAAGCTATTAAAAGAATAACAACCCCATCTCTATGTTATGTCATATTATAATTAATTAGAAGGCAATATGTATCAAATTAGGTTGATGTTGTAAGGGAGAAAGAAAAATTTCATGAATGCTTGTAATTTAGAAAGAAAAAGGAGAACCAAGTCTTTAAGATATTTATTTCACATTAATATTGGTTAATAGAATGAGAACCACATGAAAAGTATGCCCACTGAGACAAACTAGTCATATTGAAAATGACGAAGACATAGAACTAACATTTTAGAAAGAAAAAAAAAAGATGAAATATTTAATAATTTTTAACAAATGTGGGAATGTAATTAATCATATTATTTATTTACACAAATAATTAATTTAGTACAATTATTTTTAAGTTGGGTCTAATTGATCTCATAACTTAAAAAAATCAAAAAAATCTAAATTATAACTTTTTGTTTCTATTAAAATGTATTTTTTTTAAAAATATATTGGTTCGATTTTTTCGATTTTGAAAAATAAAAATTCCTAACAGATTATATATTAATTTTTTAAATTTTAAGACTTACACCGAATCAAATAACCTATATAAAATAGTATATATTCAATTTAGTCTTAAATTATACACTGTATCTTTTTTTCAAAAAATTTGATAGATCATAGTGCATACGAGTGAGATGAAAGATATATCACTTAAATGAGAAATTATACATCAATTATGAACAATTATTAATATAGTAATTTAGAATAATAAAATTAAAAATAAATACACTATTTTTTTAATTAAAAAAATAATTATATACTATTATTTTAAAATAACAATCAATAATATAAGTAATAAAAAGTATCATATTACTTATTCCAAAGTCAATCTTTAATTCTTTCACACTTAAACCTCGTTGCAATATGATTTCTTGAAATCTTCTAATACAGTTGGACCCAAACTATCAATTGTTTTTTGGCCATATTGAGTAGAAGTATTTTTATTTGTATATAATGGAAGCACACATATCAGTATGTTAATTTTGTATTTATTTTTAAATAAAATTTTGATATTAAATTATGTAAAATTCAAGAATATTAGTAGATTATGTAATTTATTTTTAGGTAAGTATACAATAGTAATACAATTTTAATAAAAATATATAGAGTTTTTCTTTTGCGTAAAGGTGTCAAAGAGGTCTGGTCGAGTCAACAAGGCACGGTCTATTCCATTAATTAAAATATCATACTCACATATGGCACATTAGTTAACAAGCCGTGTCATGCCTATACTCTTGACGCGTAGCGCATTTAGTTTACTATTTTAAAAATTGCTATTATTTGGAGTCAAACTCTCATCTCACACTTATCAATATTAACTCTATCTACTAAGTTATACTTATATTTGATAGTATATATATATATATATATATATCTTACTAATTTATGTATAATTTAACTTTGAACTAATGTGTCAACTTTGTTTGACGAGTTATGGGTAACAAACCACGAGCTGTGTCATATTGATTTTTTTTCGCATGTCAGGTCGTACAAACCTAACGAACTTAGTGCTTAACTGGCTAATGTCTTACCAACTCGTTTTGGATGTCATATATGTCATTATTTGGAGGTCCACATTTAAAGTTGTGAGATCTTATTTTATTTTCGTAAAATAATCGCATTAGTCATGGCAAAGAAATATTGCATTAACATCTCAATTGAGCAGTCCAAATATTTCAAGAGGTAGCATACAAATTTCAGATACTCCAATACCTAAGGTAGCTTGTTGCAAACTAAAAAGACTATGCCAAATGCTACCATAGTAGCATATTGGGCTCATAAAAGATTGTAATATTTAATAACATAATTAATTTAAGTGACATATAAAGGTTTAATTTAAAAAAACATAGAGTTTAATATATAGTTATTTGGTTTTTTAATTTGTTTTAGATTTATAAGATTTTAATTCTCTTAATTTTATGAATTTATCAAATCAAAAAGTCAAAAATACATAAAACAAAAAATTCAAAAATCAGAATGGGGTGTTAAAAATAAGGTAAAGAAAAAAAATATGTAAAATGATTAATATCATACTAAGACATATGAACTACAATTAATAACAATAACATTTAATAATTTTTGAAACTTTAGAATTTATTAATTAAATAAAATTTCATTTATTGCTCAGACTACTAAAATTTCAAATTTATCAAAATGACTATATACTTTAATGCATGAGTCTACGACACATTTTAAACTAAAACACAAATTAAAGACTTACTTTGATATCATTTTGCTTTTTTACAATATACCTATTAATATTCAATTTATTAGATTTAAAATTAAGATAAAAAATGTAAAAAGTATTAAAATTTTCAAAATATTGAACGTATTATAAATTATAAAAGCAAGTAAAAAAGGGAGTGGTTTTTTTAAATATTTTTTATCACATTTTATGAATTGTAATTTTTTTTAAGTATACTAATGTAGTACATATTTAGAATATTTTTGATTTTCTCTTTTATTTTCACAATAATAGTCGATTATTATAATTTTCGTGAATTTTTTGATTTTCTTTATAATTTTCAATTTCATTAAGTCTTTCACATATAAGTTTTAATCCAATTAAAGAAGGAATAAAAGTGAATTGAACTTAGTTTCAAACACTATTGGTTGGTAGTAAGAATGACTAATTAATCTGAGTATTTACGATTGTTTTGTATGTGAATGTTTCATAGATATACTTGAGATCTCAACAAATTCTAAAACTTATTTTGAAATAAACTCAAGATGAAATTATAGAATATACAATGATTAGAAAATGATTTAGGTTATTAAAAGACGTATGTTTCCTTTTCATGCTAACTAGAAGTATTTTCTTTAACATGCTATGACTTACCCTTTTATGAGAAAAAAAATTTATCTTACCCTTCTACTTTCTAAGATGATTTAAAATAAACACATGTTTAATACGAAATCTCTATAAAGAATGTATGAAAAAAAAATATTGAAAATAATAGGTTGGCGGTTGTATGAAGTTAATTTTGAATAAAAATGATGAAAGGTTGATAATACAATTTTGTATTTCTTTAGTTATAAAAAAATAAAAAGGAGAGAAAAACAAAAAGAAATATTGAACAAGGAAAAAAAACTTCTAATTCTAACGAGGGATCAAAGCGTGCTCTTGTGTATGACTTAATGTCTAATAGATCTCTTAATAAATACATCTCTTCTAATTCTAACGAGGTAATAGTCAACTCCTTAAGCTACAAGATAATGTTTGATATTTCACTTAGACTCGCATCAATATTGATTATCTTTATAGTGGATGTCACATGAACATTCTACATTTTGATATTAAGTCTTACAATATTCTTTTAGATGACAATTTTGTTCCTAACATTTCAGATCTTAGGTTAGCTAGATTATGTCCTTTAGAAACTAGCATTGTGTCTATGAGAGCTGCAAGAGGAACCCTTGGATACATAACACCCGAATTGTTTTACAAAAATATTAGGGGTGTGTCCTTTAAAGTTGATGTTTATAGCTTTGGAAATTTGTTAATGCAAATGAAAAGTAAAAGAAAAAACTTCAATGTAACCACAAAGCATTCAAGCAAAATTTATTTTCCTTGTGGGTTTATGATCAACTTAGTGAAGGAAATGACATAGAATTAGGAGATGATGTTACTGACAAAGAATAAAAACTTATAAAAAAGATGATTATAGTGTAAATTTGGTATATAAAATTGAAACCAAGTGATAGACCTTCAATGAAAAATTTCATAGAGATGCTTGAAGGAAGATTTGAAAGCCTAAACACTCCACTCAAGCTATTATTGTATCCTTCACAACAAAACAACCCATCAAAGAATGTTGAGAATATATCTCATACTTTAAAGAGTTGTTCCACATTTTGGAGTTTGACTCCTCTCAGATCAGTTTGAATGAAAATACAAATTAAAAGGCAATAACCCCGAAGAAGTTCATTTTTGCAATATGCAAGAGCAAGGTTTCAATTAATTCATCATTAATTATATTATTTACACACTACTACATGTAACAATTTTTTATAATATTGCAATTTTACTAGTCATTAATAAATATTTAGAAATGAAACTTGTATTATACTACTTGTATTATTAATTTTCATTAAAGCACTAAAAATAATTCATAAAATTTCAAAACATCATTTAATGTCTTATGGTCATTTTGAAAGCAATTATAATGACAAAATTCTTCTCATTTTCATCCATACATTTTAGCTTTAATTAGAGCCAAGTAAAGTAGATGAACACTATAAGGTAGCATTTAGATGTATCAAATGAATTAAGTTGTTCTAACATTCATAGGTGCAGTTCACCTTAAGTAAAGTATAATAGTTTAATTCGTCTCATCAAAATTTTATATAAGTTAGTTCACCTCGACTCATTTCAATTTACTTTTAAATGAGTTAAACTAAGTAATTTATGAACTTATTCATTTACCCTTTTAAAAAATAAAATAAAATAAATATAATATAATTTTGTTTAAAAATAAAAATATTAGAATAAATATTATATTTTAATTACATTTTTTGTAAAAAAACCAAAAATAATATTTTTTAATTACGATTTTTTATAATGATATTATTGTAATTATGAGAATTATATCATTAACAAAGATATTTTTGTTAATGGGACTCACAAGTTGCTCATGAGTTATGTGAGTTAGTTTATTTGAACTCATAAATTAGGTTTTTGGCACACATCTCATTGTATCAATCTTCAATGAGTTGCACATAACTACTTATTTGACATTATTAGTATCAAGCAAGCTTAAGTGAATCTATTTTGCTAAATTTTTCTTAGTTGACTCTTGACTTTATAAAACAATAACAAAAGACATTTTAATTTATCTCTATAGAGAAATTATTCATTGTAATTAGAGTAAGTGATGATATGATACTTTAGGCAAAAAAAAAGGAAAATATAAGATTAGTGTATTTATTAAAAAAAAATTTTGAAAACCACAAATGCTCAATATTTGATAAAGAGAACAAACAATATGATTAATTGAAAATATACTCCATAAAACTAAATAACACATCTATTTCCATGTTATATGTATTATATTAATTAGAAGGTTCACATACATATCTATTAAATTATGTTGATGTAACAAAAGAGAAAGGACAACTTCATGGAAGAGAAAATTTGTTTTATTCATAAGTCATCGCCAAGTCTTTTAGCAAGAGACAAGGTTGGGACTTTGCGTCCCTTCTTTTTAGAAATATCAGATGAACAACTTCGTGGAAGCTTGTATTTTACAAGGGAAAAGGCATAATCCACACTTTGGGATCATATCTTTGAACTTTCTTTCTTGCATTTATATTAGAAGAGTAACTTCATCCAAGTTAAAAATTTAAAAAACTGAATGACCATGACTTCTAAAGTTAAACTCTAATTTTTGTGTTTCTTGCATTTTCAATTGACTCACTATATCAACTTTTAATAGCTACACAAACCCTTGCTCTAGCCGGACAAGTTAAAGCAATTGCTACATAACAGGCAAAAGTTTTCACAAAGTCTTTTTATATATTATATTATATTAAATAAGTTTTTTTTAACAAAATTTTAAATATTTTATTTAATAAATTAAATATATTTTATGTACAACATTGAAATAATGTGTTTTGATCCTTTACATTGCTAAAATACATTAAAATTTTAACTTATATGATGAAATAATGTGAAATTTTATTATGGATTCCTTCCTATATTAAGAAAAATATGTGTTTGTCTTAATATTAATACATAGTGGTTTCAAATTAGCAGCTTAACTTATTGAGTAGATTAGTTCAAAATATTTAACTTATCAGTTAATTCACCTAGTTTATCATGGCTTGCAAGTTCATAAAAAAAATAACAAATATATTTTTACTTTCTCTTGTTCTAAAAAATATAATATTTATTATACTAACATTTTTGTTTTTAAATAAAATTGTAAATATTTTTATTTTTATTTTTCAGTTCATGAACTCTTAACTTAACTGATTTAAAAGTGGGTTAAGATAAGTTTAACTCATAACATTTAGATGAGCTGTAGCTTAGCAACTCGGCTAAGCTATGCTTAACTTAATTGATTTAAAAGTGGGCTAAGATAAGCTTAGCTCATAACATTTAGATGAGTTGTAGCTTAGCAACCGGGTTAAGCTAAGGTACAGCTCATCTAAAGTGAATTGAACCTAAACAAGCTAGATTTACTCATACTACTATAATCTCAAGTTTTTGGGTCGTTGTAAAATTTACGTGGATCTTTAGAAAATCACGCAAATTTTTGCTTGAGTTCTATAGTAAAACCTATGTAAAATCCTGTGAGCTTTAAAACGCCATGTATAATTTCAATACAATTAATTATATATACATATCAATATGCAAATTCAATACAATTTGAGCAATCATCAACAATTAAATTATCATATAAATTACTTGAAAGGTATTATGACTAAAAATTTAAAAGACATAAAGAAATTCAAAAGTAAATTTCTAAGAATGTGTACAAAGTGCATACATAGTTTCACGGTGTAAACTAATCATATATCTTCATTATATTCATTTTATTATATAACTCATATTATTGATTTTTCATTAAAGCACTAATAATAGTTAGCATAATTTTCAAAGCGCAATTAAATGTGTCATGGTCCATTTAAAAGAAATTACAATGAATAGAAATAATTCCAAACTGAACCTAAGAATCCTAAAAAGTTATGAGAAAAAAAAGTCAAAATTCTTCTCATTCTTGTCTATGTATTTTACTTGAATTAATTAGTGTCAAAGAAGGTAGATGAACATTACAAGGTAGTACTTAGAAGTATCAAATAAGTTAAGTTGATTCAAATATCATAGGTTCAACTCACTTTATTAGGTGAACCATGGTTTAACTCGTCTCATCCAAATTTTATTTAAGTCAAACTCAACTCAACTCAGCTTACATTTAAATGAATTAAATTGAATACCTCATAAAGTGGCAGATTTATTCTTTTTAAAAAATAAAACAAAAAAATTAAAAATATATTTATAATATTATTTGAAAACAAAAATGTTAGAATAAATATAATATTTTGATTATATTTTTGTAGCAAAAAAAAAAAAAAGAAATAGTATCTTTCAATTATGATTTCCCATAATAATATTATTGTAATTATGAAAATGATATCATTAAATAATACATTTTGTTAGATGAATTCTCAAGTTGCTCATGCATTAGGTAAACTAGTTTATTTGAGCTCATAAGCTAGGTGAATTGAATTTTTTCAACTCAACTTAATGTATCAATCATGTAAATCCTATAGTATTTTTTGTTTTTGTTGGCTTCCTTTGTGCAAAACACGAAGTTTATTTATTTGTATTTCTGTCTTTCTATGGGTAAGGTTGGTATTGTTGATCAGTAATTAATGCACACATGTACTTAGTTAGGTACACTGTGATTGAAAACATGTTATCCATATATCACATATTTGGTTTCTTAGTATGCATGCTAGGTTAAGTAGTTGTTTTTCCTTCGCTTCAGTTGCAAGTATTTATGAAAATTACTTGGTGATTTTTGGATCGAAAATATGAGATTTTTGTGCACCTCGACAAGGTCTTCGCATAACCTATTGTTGGACCTGCCACTAAACCTCAACAAGGTGGCATATATTTTGGTTGTTCGCTATAAACACCTCTTCTTTAATGTTTTTGACAAATAGAAAAATCATAGAGAAGCTCTACCAAATGTTTTCCAAAAATTCTAATTCTATATTCACTAATGATCTTTAGCGTATTTTAGGGATTGTGATACATTTTCAATAAGAGTGAAATAGCATTTTTAGACTTAGAGTGGCTAAGAATATTTTACTGGGTGGTTTAGACAATATCGTTCTTTCGGGATTGTCAAGTGTTCCCAAAAAAATGATTGAAAATGTTCATGGTTTAGTGAATTTCCCAAGAGTTATTGTTCTTTATTGTTCATATTACTTATCTTTAGTCATTGATCGTACTACATTGAGTGGTGCTAACGTTGCAGAAAAGATGAGTTTGTGTGTTGAACTAAGTCATTGTAAAGGCAGCAAGCCAGGGCAACAATAGATAGTTAGGATAGAGGTCCTGATTGATAGTAGCAATTAAAATGAATATAAATAAAAAATAATTTCAAATAGAACCTAAAAGTCCTAATAAGTTTTGTGGAAAAAATGGGAAATTTTTTCTCATTCTTATCTATGCATTTTAGCTTTAATTAGTGTCAAGTAAGGTAGATGAGTAGTGTAAGGTATCATTTAAATGTGTCAAATGAGTTGAGTTGGACCAGTATGCATAGGTTCAACTCACTTTAGGTGAACTATAGCTCAACTCGTTTCATCTAAATTTTACATAAATAGAGTTCAACTCAACTTTACTCAACTCACTTTTCAATGAGTTAAAATAACTTAGTAACAAATATATTTACCCTTTTAAATAATAAAACACAAAATAAAAATATATTTATAATTTTGTTTCAAAATAAAAATGTTACAATAAATATTATATTTTAATTACATTTTTGTAAAAAAATAGTAACTTTTAATTGCAATTTTTCATACTAATATTATTATAATAGTAAATATTATATCATTGACACAACCATTTTACTAAATGAACTCACCTTGAGTTAGGTGAGCTAGCTTATTTGAGCTCAAGAGCTAGGTGAATTGGGTCTTTTAAACTCAACTCATTGTATCGACATTAAACAAGTTGGGTAAACTTGCACATTTGACACCTTTAATATCACACAAGCTTGTTTGAATATATTTTGCTCAATATTTTTAATTGACTATTGCCTTTATAAGCAAGAGCAAAAGACATTTCAATTTATCTCTATAGAGAAATTATTTATTGAAATTAGAATAAGTGATGATATGGTAGTAATTGGTATAAAATATACTATAAACTAATGAATAACATATCTATTTCTATGTTATATGCATAACTATTAATTAGAAGGTAAACATTTGATGTTACAAAAGAGAAAGAATAATTTGGTGAAAGCTCTTAATTTATAAAGAAAAAGGAGAATCAAATCTTTTAGGATATTTGATGCACATCAATGATAAATATAATGGAAATGGTAAAAAAAGTATGTAAACTATACCAAGACAAATTAGTCATAGAGAACGATGAAGACTCATAAAAACTAACTATTTGTAGATGAAGATTCAGAAAACTAATACTTAGGAAAAAAAATTGTCTTTAATTTTCAACACCATTGCTTAAAGGTGCAATCATTTGTAGATGTCTATCTCAATCATTATTAATATGTTACCAGAGAAAGAAAGGTTTGGTCTCTTTTTTGTATAAATATCATAAGAGATGTCCTATAAAAGTTTATCATTTGTATTGTTGAATGACCGAGAGTTCTAATGTAAACTTCACTACATTTAAATCAGGTTTAGTTCTAACAATGAAAATATAATGAGAATAAAAATAATAATACTATTATAATGTTAATTTATTTGAATAATGAAATTAAAATAAATGATATAATTGTTAGAATTTATTGTAAACTTAATCTTGTCAAAATTTTAAGCTATATATTAAAAGAATAACAAACAATTATTTTATACCACGCTATGTTATGTGATATTATTATTAATTAGAAGGCCATATGTATCAAATTAGGTTGATGTTGTAAGGGAGAAAGAAAAATTTCGTGAATGCTTGGAATTTATAAAGAAAACGGAGAACAAAGTCTTTAATATATTTGTTTCACATCAATATTGGTTAATAGAATGAGAACCACACGAAAAGTATGCCCACTGAGACAAACTAGTTATATTGAAAATGACGAAGAAATCAAACTAACATTTAAAAAAAAATGAAATATTTAATAATTTTTAACAAATGTGGGGATGTAATTAGTCATATTATTTATTTACACAAATAAGTAGTTTAGTAAAATTATTTTTAAGTTAGGTCTAATTGATCTAGTAACTTTAAAAAAAATCTAAATTATAATTTTTTGTTTCTATTAAAATGTATTTTTAATAAAAATATATTGGTTCGGTTTTTTCAATTTTGAAAAATAAAAATTTGTAACGAATTATTCGTAATTTTTTTAAATTTTAAGACTTACACTGAATCAAATAACCTATATAAAATAGTATATATTCGATTTAGTCTTAAATTATACTTCGTATCTTCTTTTCAAAAAAATTGATAGGTCGTAATGCATGAGTGAGTTGAAAGATATATCACTTAAATGAGAAATTATACACTAATTCTAAACAATTATTAATGTAGTAATTTAGATCAATAAAATGAAAAATAAATACACTATTTTTTATTAAAAACATAATTACCTACTATTTTTTTAAAATAACAATCAATAATATAAATAATAAAAAGTATCATATTACTTATTCCAAAGTCAATCTTTAATTATTTCACACTTAAACCTCGTTGCAATATGATTTCTTGAAATCTTCTAATACAATAGGACCCAAACTATCAAAAAACATTTTTGTCATATTGAGTAGAAGTATTTTTATTTGTATATAATGGAAGCACACATATCAGTATGCTAATTTTGTATTTATTTTTAAACATAAATTTCGATATTAAATTATGTGAAATTCATGAATATTAATGAATTATGTAATTTATTTTTAAGTAAGTATACAATACTAATGTAATTTTAGTAAAAATATGTAAAACAATTCTTTTGAGTAAAGGTATCAAAGAGATCTGGTAAGGTCGACAACGCACGGTCTATTCCATTAATCAAAATATGGCCTATGACACGTTAGCTAGTGGGCCATATCATGCATATACTTTTGACGCGTAGCACATTTAGTTTACTATTTTAAAAATTGCTATTATTTGGAGTCAAGAACAAATTTATCCAAAAGGTTCCAGATATATGAGATTAACATTTTAATTGTTTTATACATCTTAACCCCTCATCCTAACTACGTTTTAACTACATGTAATTCTTTTAATATAAATATATAGCGAGGGTTAACAACAAAAAAGGCAATTAAATAGATTGTAGACGTAGAAATTTACAGAAATTATATAAGTCTTCTTATACTTTTTTCTTTTTTGTTATCTATTATTTTAATTATGATTCTACTTAGTTAATTTATTTATGTAATTGTTGATAACTTTTAAGACATAGAATATGATTTTAATTAATGAAATGTTGATGATTTTTAGATTCAATCCTTGATTTCTGATGTGTTGGATTCTATGTTTAAATTTCAAAACTATGCATGTATGAATTAGAGTAACTAATTAGTTTATTACATATATATGTTCAAGAACATGTTTATCCAAATTGGTCTAGGTAATTATATTAACATTTTAATTATATGTAATTCTTTTAATATAAATATATAGTTAAGATTAACAACAAAAGAACCCACATATTAAATAGATTGTATACCTAGAAATTTATAGAAAATATACATGTCTATAGAAAAATTAAAGACTAGAGACAAGACAGAATTCAAATAGTCAATTAAAGAGTTGTAAATCAATCATTGATATTAATAAATAGTTTGTTCTTATTCCCTTTTTTCCTCTTATTTGTTAACTATTATTTTAATTATAATTCTACCTAGTTAATTTATTTATGTGATTGTGGGCAACTTCTAAGTCTTCGACTATGATTTTAATTAATAAAATGTTGATGATTTTTAGATTCAATTCTTGATTTTTGAAATGTTTGACTCTATATTTAAATTCAAAAACTATGCATATATAAATTAGAGTAGCTAACTAGTTCATTGCACATATATATATATTTAATGATATTTTAAGATATTGTTAGATTATCCTAGGAGTAAATAGATTTCTATTTATTCATTATTATTATTCGAAGCCATAACTTGTTATTTTGTGACATTAAAGTAATGCCTTCGTTAAAGGTTAATAAGAAATGTAATCTTACGAAATCTAGTCATTTCTTCTTTATAATGTGATGATATAAATGAATTATCTAATAACTGTAACTAGGTTGTTCTGATTTAGGATTGATTTAAGATGTTATTTTAATTCAATTAAAAAGTAAAAAAAATGTGGGTTCGATGTTGTCTTAGTGCATAGATTTTTTGTTTAAAGTTAAGAATTTAAGGATAGTTCTAATATTAGTTATAATTTATGAGGAATGTTCTATAATCACATATTTATCTTAATCTATGTGCTCATATATTTTATTTATTATTTTATTGTAGAAATCTTCACGAGTTCGACAACCTTTATTCTTAAATTACTTATCAATTCTACTTATATATCTTCATCAAGTATACTTATATATATATATATATCCAAGTGTCTTAGATTTTTGGTACCGTTGTCGGGATTGTTTTTAAAATTTTACTACTAAATATTAGTTTATTAAAAAAAAATTCAAAAATTGCTTTTCTTTTAATTCATTTATTTTATTTAGTTTATTATTATTTTTTTTTTCAAAAAATTAAAATTAATTTTTATTTTTCTATATTAGTTTACTACCTTCTTTTCTTTCCCTTTTATTTTTATTTATTTTTGTTTCATAGTTTATTTATTATTACTTTTGTTTGTGTTGTTTAGTAATGTGAACATTAATATGGGGTGATGATGCATTACCATCAAATTAATTTTGTTATTTATTTTCGCTTATTTTTATGATTCATCTTCATGTTCTTTCATAACCCTATATCTTAAACTAACGCTATAACCTTAATAAAGATCTATTAGTCTAAAGTAGTGTAACCATTCTATATTAGTGAAGAGTGAATTAAAATGTAAACCTTTGGGTTTTTTGATTAAAATGCTTACACACATCATATTTGCATAATTTAACGACCAAGAATTTTGTTCTATGAATTTCTTGCATAATATTATCTTATATGAAAATTATATATTTGTAGTTAGATGGATGTCGAAAAGTTAACCAAAAAAATGAAATTAATGTTTGAATTAATGTACGATAAAGAGTAAGATTTAGATCATACATATATTAAATATTATGGATAATCTTTGAAACAAATGTATAATTGATTTGATTGTTAGTGTCTTTATTTAGTTTTATATTTTTATTTTTTTCAGTTAGTTTAATTTAGTTTAGTTGTGAATTTTTTGGATACCATCACTGAAAACCCTCACAAGACTATAACTCATCCACTATGACATCTACGGTTTAAAGGCTTGTTGCATATGATAAATACAATCATGTCCATCTATAAACATGATTTAATTTAGTATTTAATTATTTATTTTCTTTTAAGAGCTTTTTTTTAACACTTATTTTACTATGAATTAACCATAAGCTAATTGGGGGTTCTGACAATGTCTAAAAAGCACACATATATTGTGATTTATCAAAATTAAAAGAATGAATTAGGTTTTCATATTGCATTTGAATCTAAGTGTTTTATAAATTGTGTTTATGGAATCACAGGGTATATTTTGATGTATTTTAGACATTTTAGAATTAAAATATTTAAATGAAAAAAGATCAATCAAATTTCACAACTTGAAGTATAATTGTCATATTATGAAAAATCTCAATGCAAACATTTATATAAGATATATCAAGGAGGGGTTAAAACATTAAAGTGTTAAAATTAAGGACATGTTGTAGCATAAGTACATGTGCGCTACGGCACAACACCAACTATATGTCTTTCAATGGAATTTAAATTAAGTTCGTATCGCGGCATGAGTAGACGTGTACCATGGTTAGAAAACTCGTATTTGCACTCCAATGCCTAATTTCAAGCTTAGCTTTATCCAAATAGTTTTAGATTCATTAAATTACCATTTTAATTAGTTTGAACTTCTACAACCTTAATCCTAAATACCTTGTAATTACATGCAACTCTTTTACTTAAAATATGTAGCTAGGGTTAATAACAAAGCTTTCACATATTGTAAATACAAATTTTATAGAAAATATGCTTAAGTCTTCAGAGAAAGATAAGAATAGAAGCAATATAGAATTAAAGCAATAATTAACGAGTATTTCTTATATTCTTCTTAATATTCTATTATTTTAATTATGATTTTGTCTAGCTAATTTATTTGTGTGATTTTGAGGAATTTTTAAGTTCTTGACTATGATTTTAATTAATAAAATATTATAATAATTTTTAGATTCAATTCTTTATTTTTGATGTGTTTTACTCTATATTTAAATATTATGACTATGCATGTATGAATTAGAGTGAGCATCTAGTTTAATGCATGTGTATGTTTAATTATAGTTTAAGATGTTACTGGATTCTCCATAAGAATAGATAGATTACTATTTATTCTTAGTGCTATGTACTTATTGTTATGTAATCATTAATATTCTCATTCAAAGTGGTAACTTATTATTTTGCGACAGTCTGACAAGTAAAATTGATGCCTTCGTTAAAGGTTAAAAAGAATTATAATTATGCCTTCATTAAAGGTTACTAAGAATTATAATATTGCGAAATTTAGTCATGTTATTTTTAAAACGTAATGCAATGAATGAATTATCTAGAAATTATGACTAAGTTTTTTTAATTTAGGTTTGATTTATAATAGTATTATACTTCAATTAAAAGGGAAGAAAATGTGGGTTTGAAGTCTTGTCTTTGTGCATAGATTTTTCAAGTTAGAGTTAGAAGTTCAAGGATAGTTCTAATATTGATTCATGATATAATTAGTTAAATAACATGTTAGTAGTGAGGATTGTTTCATAATCACATGTTAATCTTAATCTGAGTTCTATGTGTGCATACGCATCTGACAAGATTGAGCTAACAGACTCATGTCTAACAAATATTGATTTGTAGATGTAAAACATTTCATAGAACTCTATAAAGTTTGTTGGTTTTAACTTGTAACCAACAAAGAACCATTAAAGAAAATGGTTAGGAATGACATGTATTGTAATTGTTCCGAAGTATAAATTGAATCAGTAGATCACATTTTTATTATTGTAACTGGGTAGAAGTTGTATGGTGCTCTAATGAAATATCTCAAGTTGTTAGTGTTAGTAATGCTAGTTTTCAAGAATGATAATTGTGAGTGATTAGAAAATTGGGATCATTAAGAGAAGAAGTTAGTAAAAGTCTTATTGTGTTCTTAATGTGGTACATATGAACCTGATACATATCAAGTTATTTTATTAGTTCATGGGCATAACTTTCAATATTGGGCACTGTCATAGAGGGGATGAAATCATGAAATTTAAGGAGTATATTAAGATGAACCCAACATGACTCAATATTGTTGACCTTTACTTGTGATGATTCATGCAAAGAAAATGAGCTATATGGCGATATAGGCATGGTAGTGAGAGATCATAATGGAGTGTTGGTAGAATGTTTTTATGTTGTTGTTATAAGCAACTTCATCTTTAGCAGCGGATTACTATGCAGATTGTTTTTTTTAACTCAACTTGCTATTAATTTGGAGATTAAACACTTTCAACTTTAATTAGATTATTCTCAAGTCTTTCAAGGAATTTCCTTAGAGATAGCATCGGTTCATTAAGGAATTGGAACCAAATTAGGTGATTTCTCCTCCTATTGAAATACAATACTTGCTAGAAAGGGATGTATTACATTACATGTAATGCATTGCTTGTAACTTAATATGGTTTCAAATTAATGAAATTATCATTCCTTTTTGTTAAAAAAACATTTGTAGCCAAAATGTCAATTTTGTTGCATGGAGTAGTTTAAGGATTTTTCATTCCTCTTTCAAGTATTTTAACAAAAAAAATAAATGATGCCAATGTTATTCATTTATATATTTAATATCATCTGTAATATCAATATTCTTTCTTCCTCCTGCCATTTCAAGCAAAAGCATTCCAAAACTATAAACATCTGATTTATAAGAAACATGTCCAGAATTTTTAGAGAAAACTTCAGGTGCTATGTAACCCATTGTCCCTCTTGCCATGGTCATTGATAATGTACTTTGGTCCTTGGAACACAACTTTGACAAACCAAAATCAAAAATTTTTGGAGTGAAGCTTTGGTCTAGCAGTACATTATGAGGTTTAATGTCAAAATGAAATATTCTTTGTTCACACCCTTGGTGAAGATATTCTATTCTTTTGGCTATGCTTAAAGTAATATCTTACAATTTCTGACAACCAAGAAAGTCCTTAGATTCTGGTGAAGATATGTACTATTGCATAGATCCATTTGGTAAGAACTCATAAACAAGAGCTCTTCTAAATCCATCAGCACAATAATTGACTAAACAAATCACATTGATGTGATGAATTCGACCCATTGTGCCCACTTTCTTTATGAAATCTTCTCCATTTCCCTTTGAACTGTTGAGAATTTTCATAGCAACAAAAAGTTCATTAGAGAGCTTTCCTTTGAAAATAGTTCCATGAGCTCCTTGCCCCAATTTATCCTTGAATTCGTTTGTGATCCTCTTAATATCAACATATGAATATCTACTTGGCTTGAGAGTCTTGTAATCCTCCAAAAAGTTTTCTATTCTTAGCTGGTTATGTTTATCAAGTTTGTTAGAATGGTAACCACGATAAGCTACAAGAGCTAATATGATCAATAGATATCCACCTAAACTTGCTCGAGTAGCTACAAACTTTATTACTTCATTTGTAAAACAAAATTAAATAGTCAATCTTTTATTTTTATTAATTTAAATGATATAAACATGACATATATATTAGTATAAGAATTTAATAAATTACCAAGTACTCACATGTTCTAAACATGACATAACACAGTTTTTAACTAGCTTCATTTCTAATCTTTTTTTTAACCTTATCAAATAGATTTATTTCTTATATAGATATGTTTTCATAAATGCAAATATAAAATCATATCCTAACTCTCCTAAAAGGTTGAATATAAATTACCCACGTTCTAATGTTCTGTACACTTTAACCTTTTATAACTCAAGAGGATATAAATATAATAAAATAAAAAAAGTTACCTCTATGATCAGGATTAAAACATTCAATTTCAGTTTTGGTGCCATTCTTCAACCCACACCTTTTTTTCCGAAAGCTTCACAATGTGTGCAATTTGGTTTTGACCACTTCAATTGAACAAATTCCTCTTGGTAGTAAATATCAAGTGGAACATCTGAAATGCTATACATCTTCTTACAACCCACGAGTGGCCAATCATCGATATATCTTTCAGATCTGATTGCATAAATTTGGTAATCAGAATACATGCCCTTATTTTCTAATGCAGAACAATTGAACAAGGTAATGTTATTTGAGATCTCTTTAGAGAAAGAGAAAGGAGAAATTGATAAATTACGGGTTCTCAAAAACAAATCCAGAAGGCAATTAACTGGGTCATAATACACTTCCATTACCCGAGATTTATTGTCTATGTTTTTTAGTTGTAATTTTTCTTGTGTTGGAAGCTGAAGAACAGTATCATTCCCAGAACTACAAGATAACTCAAAGCCAGGATACCCGCAGTGATCTGATTGATAACCTTTGCGCCGGAACGGGAATCAGATTGGAGGGCCTCTAGGATATTGAATAACTCTAGGATATTATACCATCTACATTAATCAAGTTATAAATGTTAACAACAAATAACACTTTAAACACATGCACATGTAACTATAAAAATCTTTTGATCCTAATTTCATAGTTTATGGGAAGAACTTTAACATTAATAATATATTTAAAACATTAAGAAAGCTAAATGTTACGGTGGTATATTTGTTATAATCTTAAGCTGTAATAGTGTAAAAATCTATTTATTAAAAAATAATTGGTGAGTGCTCAAAAAACACTAAAATAACCATGATTTTATGCACATTAATTGATTAAAAATATATATATTTATATAAATTTGTCTTTTTCGGAATCACGGGTATTTTTATTGTTTTTCAGATATTTTGGCTTAAAAATGCAACTTAAAAACTCAAAGAGGAATACTTGAAGCAATACATCACAAATATATTAATAAATAAATGGGGAAAGTTCAACAAATATGGAAAAATTGGACAAAATGGGTCAAAGGACAAAAATGTCAAAAAGGAGAAAATCGCGCCACCGCGCCCTAGCGCCCAGCTCCACCCCAAGCTGCGCGCGGCACTATTCATCCGCGCAGAACTGCGCGCGGGTACTGTTCATACGCGCAGAACTGTGCGCGGTACTGTTCACGTGCAGCCGCCCCGGTCATGCTGACGTCATCAAATGACGTCAGCAATCACTAATCCGCGTTTTTACATTTTTTTAACATTTTTTTCTCTACTTTTTCTCTCTATCCTCACCTATAAATACCCCCCTTCCCTTCACTTCAAAACACACCTTCAAAACCTCCAAATACATTTTTTTCTCTCTTTCTTTCTCTCTTTTTAGTTTTCTTTAGTTTTTCTTAGTTTTTAGTTAATTTCTCTTAGTTTTAGAGTTCTTCCCTTTTTGGGAAGAACTAGTTATGTTTTTGTAATATTTTAGCTTTTTGATTCAATAAATGGGAGTGCAAATTCCCCTTGGAGTTTTCCCAGCAACGGGAATAGCGTCGAAGTGCTGTAAGGATTTTATTTTCTTTACAGTTATTTTTATGCTTTATTCTTACATGTTATATTTAATTTGTCTGTGGTTAAATTTAACTGTGCTGGCTGTTTAGTAAACATGATGTAATAATGACGTTGATATGCTTGCGAAATATTAAATAGGTAAAAATCTCTAAAATGAATTGATTTTATTTTTATTCATGATTTTATATTAAGAATGTTAGAGAGAAATATATTATTTTTCATTACAAACTTAAACCTGAAAATTAGATTTTAAGGTTTAGTTATCCGGTCTGATTTAGAGTAGTGCTCTTTTATTTGATGGTACAATCGCCCGGTAGTTAGAGTGAAGCTCTATTTCAAAAGTTTTTATAAGAATTATTATCTGAAAATGTATTGACAACATGTTTTCGGTAGTGGTTTTAAAACTTGAAAGTTAGTACTCGGATAACTAAATTCTTAGGTTTAATTTGGACATCTTGAATAAAGTTTAAACTGTCTAACCCCACCAAATGTGGCATTTAAATCGTTCATTTTCAATCTCTTAGAAAAATGAATTAATTTAATTAAGCATATTAGTTATCAACCCCACCCATAAGTGTTAATTGATTTGTTTAGTTAATAAAGAATATCTAACCCCACGAAAGGTGGTATTCATACAAAAAAGGGAGAATCAATAAATATCAATTCATATCTTTAATAACCTAGATAATATGAGCAAACATAATTAACTTAGTTATTATATCCATAAATACTCCGTCATTATAAATGATAAAATTTGCATGAATGTTTATTGAATCTATGTTTAATTTTATGTAATTAGATTAAAAACACAAAACCCCAAAATATCGTGACAGGATGTTTAGGATTTAATTTCGTTTTTAGAAGTTTGAATAATAAATTAAAAACCACACACATTCCTTCCTTAGATCGACCTTGGGAGTATACTTATCATTTTCTACAAAATGATTCGTGCACTTGCGAGAGTTTTATAAATATTAAAACCAAAGTATTGGCAAGAATCGGCGATGCCGGTTTTCGCTAATCAATAATACATTAATAATATTGAATAATATTAAATGTATCAAAATTTAACATGTGAATGATATCTAACTAGCCAAATTTTAACATTAAAATGAGTTCAATTAATCAAATTACAATGTTAAATAAAATCTAATTCATAATATTTTAAATATACTCACTATCTGTAATAAAAATTTATAAACTAAGCTATATTATTTTTATAGTAATAAATTTTAATAATTTAAATAAATATTTTTTAAAATATATTTTTTTTTCTTTATTGAGAATTGCCTTTGTTACTACTTCCTACCTATAGATACAGGATTGGTACCTTAATGATAAATTTATATTTATTATATTTCATCTTATTAAATGTGTAAATATAATACCATAATTTAAATATTAATATTTCTTTTGTTTAAATTTAAAATTTTAACATATACTTAGCATGTGATTGACATAAAATATAGAATAATTTAATATTTTGAGATTATTTATTTATTTTATTCCCTCGTATTCTGATCAATCTTTTTTTTTGTTTATTTCCCTTTCTACTTTTTACCCACGTACAATTATATTTCTCTCTTTATTTTCTAAAATATTTCAAAAAATAATTTTTTTAATAAAAAACTATTTCATAAAAACTAAAGCCTTATTTAATTTATAATTTATTAAATAATTAATTATGTGATTTATGATTCTTTTGTAAAAATAATCACCTTTATTTATTGATTTTTAAGAAAACAATCAAATATCAATTACAAATTATTTGATAATGTTTTATGATTTTTGAAAACTTAAAAAATAAATAATTTTTTTTGTTATTATTTTCAAATTTTATATTTTTAATCATTTTCTTCAAATACTTATAAATACAAAAATCATAAGAATTTGCTCTCTAAAAAATATTTTGTGAAAATAAAAAAAATCAAAAATAATAAATCTAATTTAATTTTTTAAAAAAGATTTATGAATAATCTCATATTTATGTAATGGTTTCTTAAAAAAATAAAAATAAAAATCATAAACTGTTACCAAATATATTTGATTTGAAAAATCACTTGAAAAAAATAAAAATTTTAGAATCAAAATTGTTATAAAATAAATCCTAAGTAAAAAGAATAATCAAAATAGTGAATTATAAGTACTTTTACTGTACTCTTATTCTTATTTTGATATTTTTTTGATACATATTCTCAATTGAAACACATTAAATACCCTAATTTATTCATTTTAGTTAAATTTAAAAATGGATTAAAATAGATATTAATAATTTAAATAAATATATTTAATGTATTATAATTAAAAATATCATTAAAAAGATATTAAAATAATAATATAAGTAATCTAAAATTACCAACTTAAAATAGCGTATAAAAAATTTGATTCTTTTAAGGAATTTTTAGAAAATGAAGAGAAAAAGAAGATTGTTCGGTGAAAAATTAGTAAAAATGGAGACAAAGAAAGAGAAGAATATGAGGAAATAAAAAATATAATATTATCAAATTATTCTCTACTTTATATCTTATATAAGACACACTATCAAAATTTTAAATTTAGATAAAAAAAAGTAACAATTTTTCAATTATAAATATTAAATTAATATTTTTAATAAGATCTACATAATAAATATTTAGATACCATTATAGTATCAAATCATATGAATACAATGAATTATTTCATTTTAGATATATTTAGAAAGTTTTACCTGTATGTCTTTATTTTGGTGGTCTCTTAATGCCCGTTTATCTAAATGCAGTGTTCAACATACGGGAAAGTGCTTGTTCCTCACGGCATTGTGCAACTGACTGAGAAAGATGAATGTGCCTATCAGGAGATGATAGCTCATCTTCCTCTCTGCTCAATTCCCTCCCCTAAAACTGTAATTTCAAACACCTCACATCACTAATAGAGGCCCAATCCCCTCTCAGGGGACCATTTCTTTTGTTTTGTTTTTAGATATCCCTACGATCCAGCATTTTTACTTCATAAGAATTTTCATTTGCTTCACAAATCCTTATGTTCTCGTTCCTGACACTGTGCAAAATGCTCTCCTAATGCTGCAGGTTCTGGTTGTTGGGGGTGGTAATGATGGGGTTCTTAGGGAGATTTCTAGGCATAGCTATATTAAGCATATTGATATATGTGAGATAGATAAGATGGTCATTGAGGTAAGTATTTATGTACATGTTACCAATATGATCCATGCGTTTCTCTATTAATTGATGTAGCAACTTTCTGCCGTGGTTTCTTTCTTTTTGCTATAGGTATCAAGGAAGTCTTATGTAGTAAAAATGCAGGATCGTAGGGATTTCTAAAAACAAAACAAAAGAAATGGTCCCCTGGCAGGGGATTGGGCCTCTATTAGTGATGTGAGGTGTTTGAAATTACAGTTTTAGGGGAGGGAATTGAGCAGAGAGGAAGATGAGCTATCATCTCCTGATAGGCACATTCATCTTTCTCAGTCAGCTGCACAATGCCGTGAGGGACAAGCACTTTCTCGTATGTTGAAGACTGCATTCAGATAAACAGGCATTAAGAGACCACCAAAATAAAAGAATACATGTAAAACCCAACGAATATGCCAAATAAAATAAAAATAAAAAAAGGAAACAGAAATTAAGAATCTAACGTTAGTAAGGTAAACCTCAAATACTAAAATCTCTTGCAAACCACGTTGGAAAATTGTATGAATGTTAGCAAGTTTATCCGTACACAACTAAATTAGTTTTAAGGGGCAATTTTCCTTAAACTTTAATGATAAATCATATTATGTTAAGGGATAAAACTTGACTGAAGTATATTAATTATAATACAAATATTTAAATATTTTTTTAACTATTATAAGTTTATTAATTAAAAAAAATATTCCATAACTTTAAAATTTTAAAAAATATTAAAAATAAATCTCGTGAATATATACGTATTTTTTTGAATTATTGAATATTCTTTAAATTAATTGTAAATCAAAAAATATAAATTTAAATAAGTTTATGCATATATCAATTGATTTAAAAACACATAGAAAGTCAAAAAAATATAGATATGTGTATTCACATACTTTAATTGTAATATTTTTTTATTTTTTAAAATTTTGATATATTTTTTCATAATTAATGGATTTTTAGTATCACCGAAAAATTAATGATTTTTTCTATACTTTTATCATAGTTAATGTATTTTTAATATCTTTCGTTCTTATGTTTTGTTATGAAATTTAAATAAAAGTAAAAAAATAATAAAAATGGTTCATTAATTATAATAAATTGTACTATTGGTCATTCAAATTTAGATAGAGTACTATAAAACCAATAATTTTTTAAAAAGATATTAAATAGTGTATTTGAATTTTAAAAATGTTAGAAGTTTTATCCTTCAAATACATTATCTAATATAGTTTTTAATAGCTATTAAATTTTTAATGTCACTTAAAAATTAATAAATTTTTATATACATTAATCATAATTAGTTAGATTATTGTTCTATTTATCCAAACAAAAAATCTAAATATATCTCAAATTAAATGATTCATTGTATGTGTATGATTTGATAGTATATTGGTATCTAAATATTTAAATTTAACTAAAATGAATAGCATTAATCTAAATAAGGATATTTAATATGTTTTAATTGAGAATATGTATCAAAAAGGTATCAAAATAAGAATAAGAGTTATTTATAATTCATTATTTTGATTATTCTTTTTCCATGTTTACTTGGGATTTATTTTATAAAGATTTTGATTCTAAATGTTTTTTTTCAAGTGATTTTTCAACCAAATATATTTGGTAACGGTTTATGATTTTTATTTTTATTTTTTTAAGAAACCACTACCAAAATATGAGATTATTCATAAATATTTTAAAAAAATTAAATTAGATATATTATTTTTTATTTTTTTTTATTTTCAAAAAATATGTTTTAGAGAGTAAATCAAGTTTTATGACTTTTGTATTTATAAATATTTGGAGAAAATGATTAAAAATATAAAATTTGAAAATAATAACAAAAACAATTATTTATTTTTTAAGTTTTCAAAAATCATAAAACATTATCAAATAACTTGTAATTGATATTTGATTTTTTTCTTAAAAATCAATAAATAAAGGTGATTATTTTACAAAAAATCATAAATCACATAATTAGTTATTTAATCATAAATTATAAATTAAATAAGGTTTTTTTTAAAAATATTTTTTTGAAATATTTTAGAAAATAAAGAGAGAAATATAATTGTATGGTGGGTAAAAAGTAGAAAGGTAAATAAACCAAAAAAAAAGATTGATTGAAGAATATAAGGGAATAAAATAAATAAATAATCTCAAAATATTAAAATTATCCTATATTTTATGTCAATCACATGCTAAGTATATCGTTAAAATTTCAAATTTAATTTTTAATTTAAACAAAAGAAATATTAACATTTAATAAATATAAATTTATCATTAAGGTACTAATTCTGTATCTATATGTAGGAAGTAGTAACAAAGACAATTCTCAATAAACAAAAAAATATAATTTAAATTTTTTTTATAAAAATTATTAAAATTTATAACTATAAAAATAATATAATTCAATTTATAAACTTTTATTACAAACAATAAGTATATTTCAAATATTTTACATTAAATAAATGTTGATACTTTAATTTTAACTATTATCAATTAGGTTTTATTTAACTTATAATTTGACTAATTGAAATTATTTTAATGTTAAAATTTGACTGTTAGATTTCATTCATTTTGATGTGTTTAATATTATTCAATATTATTAATGTATTATTTTTTATTAAATAAATTTTTATATTATTAAAGCTTAAAAATATAACAAATATACCATTAACATTTAACTTTCTTAATGTTTTAAATATATTATTAATGTCAATATAAACCATGAAATTAAGATTAAAATTTAACATGTGTTTAACGTGTTATTTGTGGTTAACATTTATAATTTATTAATGTAGATGGCATATTTATAATATTAAAAAATTATTAATATTAATGTAATAAAGGAAATTTTGATGATATATTTATTATAATTTTAAATTTTAATAGCATAAAAATAATTCTTTTATATAAAATTTACGCTGTTATTTAAGTTAATTTAACATGTGTTTAACGTGTTATATGTGATTAAAAACTTATCCACATTTATACGTCTCTAATCGGCAAATTAAATCACGTTGTAAAAACGTTTTTGTCTTTTATGATAAATGTCAATAATAAAAAGGTTTTGCATAAACAAACCAATGAGATGGAGGCATACAATTGATTTGAATATTTCAAAAAGTAAAAGTTTTTGCATAAAGAATAAAGATTAAAATTAATAATTTTAAATATTCAAATATTAATAATTTACTAGTTTATTTTTTAAGATTGTTATTAAATTGTATAAAACTTTCTTATGATACATATAAATTTAAGATTAAAGGTTTGATTTTTGAAATACTTAATTTATACAATATTATTTCTATGCATATATATATATATATATATATATATATATATTTAAATGCAGATAAGTTGACTTATATTTGAGGCTGGAAATATAAATTTTTTTATCCTTATATTTTTGAATATTTTTTTATATTATTATTATGCTATAGAAATTCAGGAGATCAAAAAGTAGACGAGACAATCCGATTTTTTTTTAACTTGTTTTTTAAAAATAAAAACATAAATTATTAAACAGTGTCTCGTGTCATTTTCTCGTATATGCATCTTAATTGATATAATAAATAATTCGATCAAACTTTTATCATTTAAATTATTTATAATAAAAAATAATAATTAAATTAATAAAACAATTAGTGATGTATTTTACCCAATCCATTTTTATTATCTCATGACATGTTGGTATTTGTATCATGTTTACATGTTGTATAAAAGTTGTAATTTCTAATTAAAACAATCATTTTTAATCTCTCTGCACTCAACTTTAATTTTAAGAAATAGCTCTAAATAAGATGGAATATCCATGACTCATGAAAACAGTTGTTAATGTTAGTCTTGGACGATGCATGATAATGTATCAATCAAAACAACCTTTTAACGGGCTTAAAAAGAAGAAGATTGGTGCTATTGGGCTTTAGTTTTACTTTGATGTTAAAAAGAGTAATGTGACATACTAAGGATTTTCTAAGGGCATCCACTTCCATGTTTACTCACTTTTGTGAATGTGGGTGCTCATAAATAATATGTAGATGGCAGTAATTTTCACGTAGAATACCTCCAAAAGGCGTCAAACAGGCTCAAGGCGTGAGTACTTGGCCCAAAACATTGTATTTCTCTTGACTAATTTTATTTACATATTTTCAAATACATACTCTAATGTATATAAATACCAAGGCTATATACTTTGAAAATATGTATTTAGAAAATTTTGTGAAGTGGAAGAAGAATTTCCCGATATATATATAATGATTGTTTTTTTGTGTGGTTAAAACCCCAAAATATTATTTAGTGAGAACTTTATAAAAAATATACATGATAAAGAATAATGATATTTTACTATAATCAAAATATATAAATTTTTGTTAATTTTTGAATGAAATATTATAAGTTTATTGATTATTAAAATATATATTAAAAATTAAAAACTTTAAAAAATATCAAAAGTAGAGCACGTGAACGTATATGTGTATTTTTTTAATTGTTAATTTTTTTAAATCAATTGTAACTCAAAAATATAAACTTTAATAAATTCAAACACATATTAATTGATGTATGAATACATAGTAAATTATATAATATGTGTTAACGGGTTCAATTTATGATATTTTTTGAAATTTTAGACTTATAATATATTTTTTAATAATTAGTGGATAAAAAGTGATCAACTAAAAATTGATTGGTTTTTATATACATTCATAATAATTAATGAATTACTAATACATTTTATCAAAATATATATTTTTAAAATTTTGAGTATTTATTTATGAATACAACACTTCAAACAATAATAATAATAATAATAATAATAATAATAATAATAATAAATACAACATGAATGTTTTTGTTAAAATAATAACACAACATTATCATATAACTAATACTAAAGAAGAAGTTCAATACTAGATGAACAGAAACACAGTATGTTTTGGAGAAACTTACCAAAGAAGAAGTTGTATATATTATAATTGCCAACACCATGTGATAGCCCATACACTCACTGTGTAAGTGAAATACTACTTAATAAAGTAGAAGGGCAAAAAGTAGGAAACAGGTTGAAAGTGTTTATGTTATATTTATAATTTCTATAACTCAATTTATTTTTTGACTTAGACTGCAAAAGGAATAAAATAGCATTTTTTTAATTATTAATTTGAATCTTGAATTGGATAAATAAAATCAAATTTAATTTAAAATTTATTATTAATTATTGTTATATATAAAATATAATATATTCAATATTTTAATTTTAAATTAATATATCTCTAATAAAATTAATATTTATAGTAATAATTAAGAGTATCAGAAAAATAATAAGTATCCATAAGCTTATTAAATTATTATAAATTATTATAGAAATCTAAAATTTATATTTTATTTTTAAAAATTAAAATAATAATTTAATGTAATTATAATATAATATTTAAATATAATACATTATAAATAAAAAATATATTTATTTATAATTTTAATAATAATTCAATCCAAATTGTATTACATCATATTATAAAATATTTTAATCTAATTTAAAACGATTTATATGATTTATATATTTTAATGGAAATACAATCAAATTATTAATTTTTTTAATTTAAACAGATTTAAATTTAAAAAATTAAATTATATTTCTCAATTAAAATAAATTAATTGAATTATTTATTAAGCATATTAAAAAAAACAATTTATCTTTGGGAAAACAGCAACACCGTTATTGTATTTTTTTTCCCAAATACTTATTACATTTTAAAAATATCAAACATGCTTTTAAACTTTAACAGGAATTCAGGGGCTTCGGTGGTTCAAAGTTAGTGACATCAAATTTTTTTTATGAAACATATAAATGTAAGATAAATAGTTTAATATCAAAATATATATACAAGTGGGGTAATATAATTTAAAAAAGAAAAAAATTACTATTTGTGGCTATTAATGATTTAATTTATCTTATTTTAATATTAAATAATTAATAATAATAATAATAATGTTTGATTTAATCTTTTAATTGAACACCACAAAGCAAGCAGCAGCTGCAGTTGACCAGTCAGACCATACAATACAAGTGCAGTCATGGGTCAAGTTTGAAAAGTCACCCATTAAAATTTCCAAATCTTCGTTTGACAACAAACGAGTCATGCCAATAAGAAATACAAAGCTAGTTGTTTAATTATTCCATAAAAATTAATCCCAACTCCTCAGTAGATAGAGAAGCAACAAATGGTTACTCCAATGAAAATGAAAATCACCTTCTTTCGGATTTTGATTTTGGTGACTCTATTAACAGATCAGCTTAGAGCTCATCCAAATGATTGTAAAGTCGAACCATGTAAACCTGGAGGCCCTCCAATCCGATACCCGTTCCGGCTCAAAGGTCGTCAATCAGATCACTGCGGGTATCCTGGCTTTGAGTTATCTTGTAGTTCTGGGAATGATACTGTTCTTCATCTTCCAACACAAGAAAAATTACAAGTAAAAAGCATAGATTATAAATCTCGGGTAATGGAAGTGTATTATGACCCAAATAATTGCCATCTGGATTTATTTTGGAGAAACCGTAATTTATCAAATTCTCCTTTCTCTTTCTCTAAAGAGAACTCAATTAACGTTGCCTTGTTCAATTGTTCTGCATTAGAATACATGGACATGTATCCTAGTTACCAAATTTGTTGCCTAAGTAATTCTGGTTACCAAATTTATGCAATCAGATCTGACGATAATATGGATTCTTGGCCACTCGTGGGTTGTAAGAAGATGTATAGCATTTCAGATGTTCCACATGATATTTACTACCAAGAGCAAATTGTTCAATTGAAGTGGTCAAAACCAAATTGCACCAAAACTGAAATTGAATGTTATAATCCTGGTCATAGAGGTAACTTTTTTTTATTTTATTATATTTATATCCTCTTGAGTTATAAAAGGTTAAAGTGTATAGAACATTAGAACATCCCTTTCATGATTTTATAGTAACCCACTTTCTAACGGTTCAACCTTTTAGGAGAGTTAAGAGAGTTGTTGTTAACTCTCCTGTAACACTATGAATATGATTTTATCTTTACATTTATGAAAATATATTTATATAAGAAATAAATCTAAATAATATGCTTTGAATGCATATGTTCAATGATAATAAAAAAATTAGAAATGAAGCTAGTTAAAAGCTATATTACATATGAAACGGAGCCAATATAAAATTTTACAAATTTTAACAAGTGATTTTTGATAAAGTGGATCCAAATACTAGTTTAAAACGTGTGAGTTCTTGTTAATTTGTTGAATTCTTACACCAACATATATGTCATGTTTATATCATTTAAATTCACGAAAATAAAAACTTGACTATTTAATTCTGTTTTACAGGTGAATCAATAAAGTTTGTAGCTACTGGAGCAAGTTTAGGTGGATATATATTGATCATACTAGCTCTTGTAGCTTATCGTGCTTACCATTCTAGCAGACTTGATAAACATAACCAGTTAAGAATAGAAAACTTTTTGGAGGATTATAAGGCTCTCAAGCCAAGCAGATATTCGTATGTTGATATTAAGAGGATCACAACAGAATTCAAGGATAAGTTGGGGCAAGGAGCCTATGGAACTGTTTTCAAAGGAAATCTCTCTAATAAACTTTTTGTTGCTGTCAAAATGCTCAACAGTTCAAAGGGAAATGGAGAAGATTTCATAAACGAAGTGGGCATAATGGGTCGAATTCATCACATCAATGTGGTTCGTTTAGTTGGTTATTGTGCAGATGGATTTAGAAGAGCTCTTGTTTACGAGTTCTTACCAAATGGGTCTCTACAGCAGTACATATCTTCACCAGATTCTAAGGACTTTCTTGGTTGGCAAAAACTACAAGATATTACTTTAGGCATAGCCAAAGGAATAGAATATCTTCACCAAGGGTGTGAACAAAGAATACTTCATTTTGACATTAAACCTCATAATGTATTGCTAGACCAAAGCTTCACTCCAAAAATTTCTGATTTTGGTTTGTCAAAGTTGTGTTCCAAGGATCAAAGTATAGTATCAATGACCATGGCAAGAGGGACAATGGGTTACATAGCACCAGAAGTTTTCTCTAGAAATTTTGGACATGTTTCTTATAAATCTGATGTTTATAGTTTTGGAATGCTTTTGCTTGAAATGGTAGGAGGAAGAAAGAATACTGATATTACAGAGGATAATGTTAGTCATATTTATTACCCAGAATGGATCTATAGTCTTTTAGATGGAGGTGAAGATCTTCGTATTCATATTGAGGAAGAAGGTGATGCTAAAATTGCAAGGAATTTAGCAATAGTTGGACTTTGGTGCATCCAATGGCACCCAATTGATCGTCCTTCGATGAAAACGGTGGTCCAAATGTTGGAAGAAAGAGAGGACTTAATCATGCCTCCTAATCCTTTTGCCTCCACAGGTTCAACAAAAGCAAATCCAAACCTTCCTGCAAAAAGAATGAACATAGAGTTAGAAGCTATTGCTGATATAGAGTAAATATAATTATACACTTTCTTTTGCATAGGGTCTTTAAAGTATATATTGTTATATCTCAAGTACAAAGAGATAATAATGTTATAGAATTAAGAAAAGAGATAATAGGGTCTTTAAAGTATATCTTGTTATATCTCAAATACAAAGAGATAATAATGTTATATCTTTTATATAAAATTGTCTAGCTTTTTCAATCCTTGTAAAATATTAAATATATAAATGGAATAACATTGGCATCATTTTATTTTTTTGTTAAAATAATTGAAAGAGGAATGAAAAATCCTTAGACTACTCCATGCAACAAAATTGACATTTTGGCTACAAAAGTTTTTTTAACAAAAAAGAATGATAATTTCATTAATTTGAAACCATATTAAGTTACAAGTAATGCATTACATGTAATGTAATACATCCCTCTCCAGCAAGTATTGTATTTCAATAGAAGGAGAAACCACCCAATTTGGTTCCAATTCCTTAATGAATCGATGTTATCTCTAAGGAAATTCCTTGAAAGACTTAGAATAATATAATTAAAGTTGAAAGTGTTTAATCTCCAAATTAAGAATTTCCAAAAAAAAAATATGCATAGTAATCTACTGCTAAAGCTGAAGTTACCTATAACAATAACATAAAAACATTCTACCAACACTTCATTATGATCTCTTACTATCACGCCTATATCGCCATATAGCTTATTTGCTTTGCATGAATCATTACAAGTAAAGGTCATATACTAAAAAAGTTACGTATCAACAATATTGAGTCAAGTTGGGTTTATCGTAATATACTCATTAAATTTCATGGTTTCATCTCCTATACGACAATGCCCAATATTCAAAGTTGTGCCCATGAGCTAATAAAATAACTTGATATGTATTAGGTTCATATGTACCACATTAAGAACATAATAATACTTTTACTAACTTCTTCCCTTAATGATCCCAATTTTCTAATCACCCATAACTATCATTCTTGAAAACTAGCATTACTAACACCAACAACTGGAGATATTTCATTAGAGCACCATACAACTTCTACCCAGTTACAATAATAAAAATGTGATCAATTGATTCAATTTATACTTCAGAATAATTACAATACATGTCATTCCTAACCATTTGCTTTAATGGTTCTTTGTTGGTTACAAGTTAGAACCAACAAACTTTATAGAGTTCTATGAATTTTTTTACATCTACAAATCAATATTTGTTAGACATAAGTCTGTTAGCTCGATCTTGTTAGATGCGTATGCACACATAGAACTAAGATTAAGATTAACATGTGATTATGAAACAATCCTTACTACTAACATGTTATTTAACTAATTATATCATGAATCAATATTAGGACTATTCTTGAACTTCTAACTCTAGCTTGAAAAATCTATGCACAAAGACAAGACTTCATACCCATATTTTCTTCCCTTTTAATTGAAGTAGAATACTATTGTAAATCAAACCTAAATTAAAATAACTTAGTCATAATTGCTAGATAATTCATTCATTGCATTACGTTTTAAAAAAAATATAACTAAATTTCGCAAGATTATAATTCTTAGTATCCTTTAATGAAGGCATAATTATAATTCTTTTTAACCTTTAACGAAGGCATCAATTTTACTTGTCACAATATCATAAAGCAATAAGTTATCACTTTGAAAGAAAATATTAGCGATTACATAACAATAAGTACATAGTAGTAAAAATAAATAGAAATCTATCTATTCTTATGGAGAATCTAGTAACATCTTAAACTATAATTAAACATACACATGCAGTAAACTAGTTGCACACTCTAATTCATACATGCATAGTCATAATATTTAAATATAGAGTAAAACACATCAAAAATTAATAATTGAATCTAAAAATTATCATAATATTTTATTAATTAAAATCATAGTCAAGAACTTAAAAATTCCTCAAAATCACACAAATAAATTAGCTAGACAAAATCATAATTAAAATAATAGAATATTAAGAAGAAAAATAAGAAATACTCCTTAATTAGTGCTTTAATTCTATATTGCTTCTATTCTTATCTTTCTCTGAAGACTTAAGCATATTTTCTATAAAATTTGTATTTACAATATGTGAAAGCTTTGTTGTTAACCCTAGCTACATATTTAAAGTAAAAAAGTTGCATGTAATTACAAGGTATTTAGGATTAAGGTTGTATAAATTCAAACTAATTAAAATGCTAATTTAATGAATCTAAAACTATTTGAATAAAGCTAAGCTTGAAATTAGGCATTGGAGTGCAAATACGAGTTTTCTAACCATAGTACACATCGACTTATGAAGCGATACAAACTTAATTTCAATTCCGTTGAAAGCCATACAGTAGGTACTCTGCCGCAGCGCACATGTACTTATGCCACAATGTGTCCTTAATTTTAACACTTTAATGTTTTAACCCCCTCCTCGATATATCTTATATAAATGTTTGCATTGAGATTTTTCATTATATGACAATTATACTTCAAGTTGTGAAATTTGATTGATCTTTTTTCATTGAAATCTTTTAATTCTAAAAATATCTAAAATACATCAAAATATACCATGTGATTCCATAAACACAATTTATAAAACACTTAGATTCAAATGCAATATGAAAACCTAACTCATTCTTTTAATTTTGATAAATCACAATATATGCGTGCTTTTTAGACATTGTCAGAACCCCCAATCAGCTTCTGGCTAGTTCATAGTAAAATAAGCTCTCAAAAAAAGCTCTTAAAAGAAAATAAATAATTAAATCATTTTTATAAATGGACATGATTGTATTTATCATATGAAACAAAACTCTAGATGTCATAGTGGATGAGTTATAATCTTGTGAGGGTTTTTAGTAATTGTATCCAAAAAATTCACAACTAAACTAAATTAAACTAACTGAAAGAAATAAAAATAGAAAACTAAATAAAGACACTAACAATCAAATAAATTATACATTTGTTTCAAAGATTCTCCATAGTGTTTAATATATGTATGATCTAAATCTTACTCTTTATCGTACATTAATTCAAACATTAATTTCATTTTTTTTTGGTTAACTTTTCGACATCCATCTAACTACAAATATATAATTTTCATACAAGATAATCTTATGCAAGACATTCATAGAACAAAATTCTTGATCTCTAAATTATGCAAATATGATATGTGTAAGCATTTTAATCAAAAACCCCAAGGACTTACATTTTAATTCACTCTTCACTAATATAAAATGGTTACACTACTTTAGACTAATAGGTCTTTATCAAGGTTACAACATTAGTTTAAGGTATAAGGTTTTTAAAGAACATGAAGATGAATCACAAAAATATACGAATAAATAACAAAACTAATTTGATGGTAATTCATCATCACCCCATATTAATGTTCACATTACGACTAAACAACACAAACAAAAAATAATAATAAATAAACTATTAAACAAAAATAAATAAAAAGAAAAGGGAAAGAAAAGAAGTTAGTAAACTAATATAGAAAAATAAAAATTATTTTTAATTTTTTGAAAAAACTAATAATAATAAACTAAATAAAATAAATGAATTAAAAGAAAAGCAAATTTTGAATTTTTTTTAATAAACTAATATTTAGTAGTAAAATTTTAAAAAAAATCTCAACAATGGCACCAAATATTTGATACACTTAGATATATATATAAGTATACTTGATCAAGATATATAAGTAGAACTGATAAGTAATTTAAGAATAAAGGTTGTCGAACTCATGAGGATTTCTACAATAAATATCACTAATTATTAACTTGTTAATAAATTAATAAAAGAAGCTTTTAAAATTATTTTTAAATAAAAATAATAAATAAAATATATGAGCACATAGATTAAGATAAATATGTGATTATAGAACAATCCTCACAAATTATAACTAATATTAGAACTATCCTTAAATTCTTAACTTTAAATCAAAAAATCTATGTATTAAGACACAACATCAAACCCACACTTTTTTATTTTTTAATTGAATTAGAATAACATCGTAAATTAATCCTAAATCAGAACAACCTAGTTATAGTTATTGGATAATTCATTTATCGCATTACGTTCTAATGAAGAGAAGACTAGATTTCGTAAGATTACATTTCTTATTAACCTTTAACGAAGGCATTACTTTAATGTCACAAAGTAACAAGTTATGGCTTCAAATAATAATAAAGAATAAATAGAAATCTATTTACTTCTAGGATAATCTAGTAATATCTTAAAATATCATTAAATATATATATATATATATATATATATATATATATATATATGCAATAAACTAGTTAGGTACTATAATTCATATATACATAGTTTTGTAATTTAAACATAGAGTCAAACATATCAAAAATCAAGAATTGAATCTAAAAATTATCAAAATTTTATTAAATAAAATCATACTCGAAGACTTAGAAGTTGTCCATAATCACATAAATAAATTAACTAGGTAGAATTATAATTAAAATAATAGTTAACAAATAAGGGGAAAAAAGGGAACAAGAACAAACTATTTATTAATATCTATGATTGATTTACAACACTTTAATTGACTATTTGAATTCTATCTTATCTCTAGCCTTTAATTTCTCTATATACCTATATATTTTCTATAAATTTCTATATCTACAATCTATTTAATATGTGGCTTCTTTTGTTGTTAATCTTAACTATATATTTATAGTAAAAGAATTACATATAATTAAAATGTAGTTAGGGTTAGGGATGAAGAGGTATAAAACAATTAAAATGTTAATATAATTACCTAGAACAATTTGGATAAATATGTTCTTGAATATATATATGCAATAAACTACTTAGCTATTCTAATTCATACATGCATAGTTTTGAAATTTAAACATAGAATCCAACACATCAGAAATCAAGGATTGAATCTAAAAATCATCAACATTTTATTAATTAAAATCATATTCTATGGCTTCAAAAGTTATCAACAATCACATAAATAAATTAACTAAGCAAAATCATAATTAAAATAATAGATAACAAAAAAGAAAAAAGAATAAGAAGACTTATATAATTTCTGTAAATATTTATGTCTACAATCTATTTAATCTGTACTTTTTTTGTTGTTAACCCTAGCTATATATTTATATTAAAAGAATTGTATGTAGTTAAAACGTAGTTAGGATTAGGGGTTAAGATGTATAAAACAATTAAAATGTTAATCTCATATATCTAGAACCTTTTTGATAAACATGTTCTTGAAATCAGGCATTGAAATGCAAATCTGTCTTTGCGAGCCGTGATACACGTTGACTCATGTGGTGGCACGACTTTGTTTTCAATTCTCTGAGATTCCAACCGAGAGCTATGTGTCACAGTGCATATTTAATCATGCCTTGATGCACCTTTAATTGTGAGATTTGATTAGTCTTTTATCATTTGAATCTTTTAAGTCTAAAATACCTGAAATACATAAAAAAATATCTTGTAATTCTAAAAATACAATTTCTAAAATACTTAGGTTAAAACTCAATATTAAAATCTAATTTATTCTTTTAATTTTGATAAATCACAATATATGTGTACTTTTTAGGCACGTATCATTACCCTCAACCAACTTCTAGCTAGTTCATAGCAAGATGAGTGCTCAATTTGTTTTTTAAAAAGGAAATAAATAATTAAATACTAAACTAACCTAAATCATTTTTATAGATTGATGCGATTATATTTAGCATATGCATCAAGCCTTTAAATCCTTAGGATGCCCTAGTGGATGAGTTATAGACTCATGAAGGCTTTCAGTGATGATACCCACAAGCATTACAACTAAATTAAATTAAACTAACTCAAAGAAATAAAAATAGAAAAATAAATAAAAATATTAACTATCGAATCAATTATACATTTGCATCAAAGATTACCTATAACATTTAATGTATAGATTATCTAAGTCTCACTCTTTATCATAGATTAATTCAAATATTAATTTCACTTTTGTGGTCAACTCTTAGAAATCCATCTAACCACAATCATATAATATTCATTCCAAATAATCTTATATATGATATTCATAGAACAAAATTCTTGTTCCCTAGATTATGTAAATATGATATATGTAAGCATTGTAATCACAAACATCATAGCTAAGTACATATATAATCATGTTACTTTAGATCAATAGGTTTTTATCAAAATTAGAATGTTAGGTGAAAATGTGGGATTATCAAAGTTATCAAACACTACCATTTTAAGTTCTAAAATAACTACATATATTATCTATATCATTCAACCAACATTTACCTTCACATCCATAGCTAAGTACACTATAGGTATAATTTCAAATTGCATTAAATATCAATAAACTATTTTTTCTTCCTTTTTCTTTTATTCTTTTTTTTCCTCGTTTGATATTTCTTTTTGTTTTTCTCTTCTCAATTTTTTTATAACTAAAGAGATACAAAATTATATTATCAACCTTTATCATTTTTATTCAAAATTCACACAACCCCAACCTATTATTTTCAATATTCTTTTGCGTTGAGTCAATTTTTTATTTTTTGAAATTTTCATACATTCTTCATAGAGATTTTGTATTAAACATGTGTTTATTTTAAATCATTTTAGAAAGTAGAAGGGTAAGATAATTTTTTTTTGCTCATAAAAGGGTAAGGTAAGTTATAACATGTTAAAGAAAAAAAGTTTTATAATTCATATAAGTTCAAAAAGGATATTAGTGATAAATATACAAGTAGTTAGCATGAAAAGAAACAGACGATCTAAAAATAATCTAAATCCTTCCCTTGTATATTTTATAATTTCATCTTGAGTTTATTTCAAAATAAGCTTTAGAGTTTGTTGAGACCTAAGTATGTCTATGAAACATTTACATATAAAACAGTCATAAATATTCAGATTAATCGATCATTCTTATTGCCAACCAATAGAATTTCAAACTAAGTTCAATTCACTTTCAAATCCTTCCTTCATTGGATTAAAACTTATATGTAATAAAGTTAATGAAATTGAAAATTATAAAGAAAATCAAAAGATTCATGAAAATTATAATAATTGATTATTATTGTGAAAATAAAAGAGAAAATCAAAAATATTTTAAATATGTACTATATTATACTTAAAAAATATATTTAAAAAGTCACTCTCTTTGGTACCTTTTTTTATAATTTATAATACGTTTAATATTTTGAAAATTTTAATACTTTTTACATTTTTTGTCCTAATTTTAAATATAATAAATTGTATATTAATAGGTACCATTTTAAGTTAATAAATTGTATAAAATGTACATATATATATTTTTTATCACATAAAAAAACAAATATTTTTTTAAATGAAGTAAAAAATTCAAGCCATGTGAATAAATAATAGATAATTTAAAAATCAGTTTAAACTTTTACCTAATTTGTAATGAAAGATGTATTCCACTCACCTAGTTTTTCAATTGCTTACAATAGTATCACTCATTTAAGTTAATATTGATTTAATTATATGATATAATTTTATTTTTAACTTTAGAAAAAATATTTATTTTTCTTACAATAAAAACAAACATATATTTTTTAATATTATTTGAAAATAAATACATATTTTTTATTAAAAAATTAAAAATCAAATCAAATCAAATAATTAAATTATTTATCAAAAATTAATTAATAGATTTCGTTGCATTTATCATCTCATTCGTTTGAGAAAGAAAAATCACCGTCCGGAAAGACGAAGGAATATCTTTGACCCTACTATTTAGACTTCCATACTTTCAAAAGATAAGATACGGCGAATAACATCTAGCTGTATTACAAATTATGTGATTGTAGTCAATTCATTATATAACTTATTAAAGTTGCAAGTAGTGGTGAACTTAGGATTTAAACGAAAAAAAAACATATATATTTAAAAAATAATATTATTTATTTTTTAATTATTACTTATATATACATAATTTTAATATAAATATATTTAAATTATTAAATTTATAATAAATTTTAAATGATATAATTTTATTTATTCATATAATTTATTTATAGAGTTGTATATATGAGAGGGATTTATTTATTTTAAGTCGATAATTTCAAAAAAATAAGATAAAGAGTAAAAATTATGGTGCAAGATATGACATAATTAGGTAGAGAAATAGGTAACTTTCTTATTTTTTGTTAAATTTTTTTATGTCATATACTCCGGGGACGGATCAATTCACATATGAGGAGTGATACGTATCCCATTTTAACTTTAAATAAATATTTTTTAAAATATAATATTTATAAAATTATAGATATATTAATTATTAAAATATAATAATACATACACTTAAATTTTAAATTTTATGTTTTTAATATTTAATATATCAACAAAAACTCAATAACTTAAACATGTTTTTTACTAAAATGATAAACATATAATATCTTGTTTCAATTAAAAATAATTAATAATTAAAAAATAATTAATATTATTGTTTACTTTATATATGATACTATTCTTAAATATAAATACTAAACACATCATTGATATACACATTATAATTTTTGTTTATACAAAATATATACACATTTGTACAACGATAGAGCTTAGTTAGAGGTTGCACCATTCAACCTCAATTGATTGTTTGAGAAAAAAATTAAATGGATACACTTTTTATTTATGTGCTTTATTGTATATGTTATCAATAAAATTTTAATATGTAAAAAATTTAAGTTATTTTTGTCTTTTTTAAGATACCCATTCCCACATTTTATTTTAATTATGAGTGACAAATCAAAATGAAACAAAAAAAAAAAGTTGACTCCAAATAATAACAATTTTTTAAAATATTAAACTAAATGCGCTATGCATTAAGAGTATATGCATGACACGGCTCACTAGCTAACGTGTCATAGGCCAGTACGATATTTTAATTAATGGAATAAACCGTACCTTGTCAACCTGATTAGACCTCTTTAACACCTTTACTCAAAAGAAAAACTTTACATATTTTAATATATTATATACTTACTTAAAAATAAATTACATAATTCACTAATATTCATGAATTTCACATAATTTATATATCAAAATTTATATTTAAAAATAAATACAAAATTAGCATACTGATACGTGTGCTTCCATTATATACAAAAAAAAAAATACTTCTACTCAATATGACCAAAAACAAATTGATAGTTTGGGTCCTACTGTACTAGAAGATTTCAAGAAATCATATTGCAATGAGGTTTAAGAAAGAAAGAATTAAAGATTGACTTTGGAATAAGTAATATGATACTTTTTATTATTTATATTATTGATTGTTATTTTAAAAAAATAGTAGGCAATTGTGTTTTTAATAAAAAATAGTGCATTTATTTTTAATTTTATTGATCTAAATTATTACATTAATAATTGTTCAAAATTGATGTATAATTTCTGATTTAAGTGATATATCTTTCATCTCACTCGTATGCACTACAAAACTATCGAAATTTTTGAAAAGAAGATATATAGTATAATTTAAAATTAAATCGAATATATACTATTTTATATAGGTTATTTGATTTAGTGTGAGTCTTAAAATTTTAAAAATTGATGTATAATTTGTTAGGAATTTTTATTTTTCAAAATCGAAAAAACCGAACTAATATATTTTTATTAAAAATACATTTTAATAGAAATAAAAAATTATAATTTAGATTTTTTTAAAGTTATGAGATCAATTAGACCCAACTTAAAAATAATTTTACTAAACTATTTATTTGTGTAAATAAATAATATGACTAATTACATCCCCACATTTGTTAAAAATTATTAAATATTTCATTTTTTTTCTTCTAAAATGTTAGTTTTATGTCTTCGTCATTTTCAATATGACTAGTTTGTCTAATGTGGCATACTTTTCGTGTGGTTCTCATTCTATTAACCAATATTGATGTGAAACAAATATCTTAAAAACTTAGTTCTACCTTTTCTTTCTAAATTACAAGCATTCATGAAATTTTTCTTTCTCCCTTACATCATCAACCTAATTTGATACATATGGCCTTCTAATTAATAATAATATCACATAACATAGAGATGGTGTGGTATAAGGGTGTCCACCGGTTTGGTTTGGGGAAATAAATTTTAACCGGACCGGACCGTTTGAAACAGTTTTAATTAATACAAATCGAACAGGACCGTTTGATTTATAAAATCGTTTGATTCAATTCAGTCCAATTCAGTTTGGTTTGGTTTTTGGACACCTGTAATGAGAAATAATATGAAATTTTTAATATATTATTAAACTGGTCCGACCCGGTTCGATCGGTTTAAAAATTAATACAAACTGGACCGGACCGTTTGAAAAACGATTTTAATTAATACAAATTGAACTGGACCGGACTAGACCATTTGATTTATAAAACTGTTCAGTCCGATCTGCTTTTTCAGTTTTCCGGTTTGGTCCAATCCGAACCGATTTATGGACACCCCTAGTGTGGTATAAAATAATTGTTTGTTATTTTTTTAATAGCTTAAAGTTTTGACAAGATTAAGTTTACAATAAATTCTAACAATTATATCATTTATTTTAATTTCATTATTCAAATAAATTAACATTGTAATAGTATTATTATTTTTATTAAATTAAATTTATATTATTATTTTTATTCTCATTATATGTTCATTGTTAAAACTAAACATGACCGAAATGTAGTGAAGTTTATATTAGAACTCTCGGTCATTCAGCATTACAAATGATAAACTTTTATGGGGCATCTCTTATGATATTTATACAAAAAAGAGACCAAACCTTGCTTTCTCTTGTAACATATCAATAATGCTTGAGATAGACATCTGCAACTAAGGATTTAGACACCTAGATGGAAAATGATTTTCTATGCAAAAATTATATTCTTAACGGTTTAGCTGATGACTTGTATGATTATTATAACTGTGATAAGTCTGCTAAGGAAATTTGGGAAGCACTTCAAAAGAAATATGACACTGAGGAAGTTGGAACTAAGAAGTATGCTGTTAGTAGATACATCTATCTTTTTGTTTTTAAATGTTAACACATTTCATGTATATATATGGAACATCATTTGGATTGATTGTATTTTTTGAACTACTTCTAAGAAACTTTTTAACATACTTAAAAATTCATTTCAATATCTACATTTAAGCATATAAAATTTATTAATTTCTACATTATAAACGTATGAACAAATTATAGAAAATTTTACGTACATTTGAAACATAAACCAACATTTGATAAATTTCAACTAAATCTAACATATAACACACATATTTGAAATTTTGTGACATCTAACACATGTTCATATGATATAAATTATAACTTAGAAATAATATATATAGGCATCAGTTGACACGTAGGACCGATACTATACGTAAGATGTAGCGTCGATTCAACACGTCAACCGACTCAACACGTAGGACGTAGCGTCGGTCCTACATGTCAACTGACGCTATCCACGTGTGTAGCATCGGTTGACACGTAGAACTGAAACTACATCCTACATATAAAGTTAGTTTAACATGTCAACCGATGCTAAAAACTATATGTTTTAAGTCGTTTTTTTAGCGAACCGATTTTAAATTCATTATAAGTCAGTTTTCTCCAAAAACTAACTTTAAATATCGACTTAAATGCCATATTTTGTAGTAGTGACTCATCTTGCTAGGGAATATCTATTATTTTGTTTAGGGTAGTGATACGTGCTTAAAAAGCACACATATCTTTTGATTTATCGAATTTAAAAGAATAATTAGGTTTTAATATTGAGTTTTAACATAAGTATTTTATAAATTGTATTTTTAGAATTACGAGATATATTTTATGTATTTTAGGTATTTTAGACTTAAAAGATTAATCAAATCTCACAATCAGGGGCATAATTGTCATACAATGGAAGACTTAAATACAAACATTTATATAAGATACATCAAAGAATGGTTAAAATATTAAATTATCAAAATTAAAGATGCATCGAGGCATGATTAAATATGCACTGTGACACATCGCTCTCGGTTGGAATCTCACATAACTGAAAACAAAGTCGTACTGACGCTTGAGTCAACGTGCATCATGACCCGCTAAGACGGATTTGCATTTCAATGCCTGATTTCAAGAATATGTTTATCCAAAAGGTTCCAGATATACGAGACTAACATTTTAATTATTTTATACCTTTTAACCCCTAATCCTAACTATGTTTTAACTACATGTAATTCTTTTAATGTAAATATGTAGCTAGGGTTAACAACAAAAGAAGGTGCATATTAAATAGATTGTAGACATAGAAATTTATAAAAAATATATAAGTCTCATTATTCTTTTTTATATATCTATTATTTTAATTATGATTCTACTTAGTTAATTTATTTATGTGATTGTGAATAACTTTTAAGCCCTAGAATATGATTTTAATTAATAAAATGTTGATGGTTTTTAGATTCAATCCTTGATTTCTGATGTGTTGGATTCTATGTTTAAATTTCAAAATTATGCATGTATGAATTAGAGTAGCTAACTAGATTATTGCATATATATGTTCTAGAACATATTTATCCAAATTATTCTAGGTAATTATAGTAACATTTTAATTGTTTTATACCTCTTCACCCATAATCCTAACTACATCTACATGTAATATTTTATTATAAATATATAGTTAGGATTAACAACAAAAGAAGCCATATATTAAATAGATTGTAGACATAGGAATTTATAGAAAATATACAGGTCGATAAAGTAATTAAAGGTTAGAGACAAGATAAAATTCAAATAGTCAATTAAAGAGTTGTAAGTCAACCATTGATATTAATCAATAGTTTGTTCTTATTCCTTTTTTTTACTTCTTTGTTAACTATTATTTTAATTATAATTATACCTAGTTAATTTATTTATGTGATTGTGTAAAACTTTTAAGTCCTAGACTATGATTTAAATTAATAAAATTTTGATGATTTTTATATTCAATCTTTAATTTTTGATATGTTTAACTCTACGTTAAAATTCCAAAACTATGCATGTATGAATTAGAATATCTAACTAGTTTATTACATATATATGTTTAATGATATTTTAAGATATTACTATATTATCCTAGGAGTAAATAGATTTTTATTTATTCTTTATTATTATTCGAAGTAATAACTTGTTACTTTGTGACAGTAAAGTTAATGCCTTCGGTAAAGGTTAATAAGAAATGTAATCTTACGAAATCTAGTCATCTCTTCTTTAAAATGTAATACAATAAATGAATTATCTAACAATTATAACTAGGTTGTTTTGATTTACGATAGTATTCTACTTCAATTAAAAAGTAAAAAAAATGTGGGTTTTATCTTAATCTATGTGCTCATATATTTTATTTATTATTTTATGTTTTATTTTTATTTAAAAATAATTTTCAGAGTCTCTTTTATTAATTTATTACCAAGCTAATAATGAGTGATATTTATTATAGAAATCCTCGTGAGTTCGACAACCTTTATTCTTAAATTACTTATTAATTCTACTTATATAGCTTGATCAAGTATACTTATATATGTATCAAGTTTTTGGTGCCCTTCTTGGAATTGTTTTTAAAATTTAACCACTAAATATTAGTTTATTAAAAAAATTCAAAAATTGGTTTTCTTTTAATTCATTTATTTTATTTAGTTTATTATTATTAGTTTTTTCAAAAAATTAAAATTAATTTTTATTTTTCTATATTAATAGTTTACTAACTTCTTTTCTTTCATTTTTATTTTTATTTATTTTTGTATAGTTTATTTATTATTACTTTTTGTTTGTGTTGTTTAGTAGTAATATGAACATTATCATGAGGCAATGATGCATTACCATCAAATTAGTTTTGTTTATTTATTTTCTTTTATTTTTGTGATTCATATTCATGTTCTTTCATAACCCTATACCTTAAACTAACGCTATAACTTTGATAAAGACTTATTAGTTTAAAGTAGTGTAACCATTCTATATTAGTGTAGAGTGAATTAAAATGTAAGCCTTTGGGGTTTTGATTAAAATGCTTACACATATTATATTTGCATAATTTAGAGACCAAGAAGTTTGTTCTATGAATATCTTGCATAAAATTATCTCGTATGAAGATTATATATTTTTAATTAGATGAATGTCAAAAATTTAACCAAAAAAATGAAATTAATGTTAGAATTAATGTACAATAAAGAGTAAGATTTAGATCATACATATATTAAACATTATGGAAAATCTTTGAAACAAATGTATAATTGATTTGATTGTTAGTGTCTTTATTTAGTTTTTTATTTTTATTTCTTTCAATTAGTTTAATTTAGTTTAGTTGTGAATTTTTTGGATACTATTACTGAAAACCCTCAGAAGACTATAACTCATCCACTATGACACCGATTTAAAGGTTTGTTGCATATGATAAATACAATCATGGTCATATATAAAAATGATTTAATTTAGTATTTAATTATTTATTTTCTTTTAAGAACTTTTTTTGAGTGCTTATTTTACTATGAACTAACTATAAGCTAATTGGGGGTTGTGATAGTGTCTAAAAAGCACGCATATATTATGATTTATTAAAATTAAAATAAATAATTAGGTTTTAATGTTACATTTGAATCTAAGTGTTTTATAAATTGTGTTTATGGAATCACATGATATATTTTGATGTATTTTAGATATTTTTAGAATTAAAAGATTTAAATGAAAAAGATCAATCAAATTTCACAACTTGAAGTATAATTTTCATATAATGGAAAAGCTCAATGCAAACATTTATATGAGATATATCAAAGAGGGGTCAAAACATTAAAGTGTTAAAATTATGGGCATGTTGCGGCATGAGTACATGTGCACCGCGACATAACACCCACTTTATGACTTTCAACGGAATTAAAATTAAGTTTGTATTGCGGCATGATTCGACGTGTACCAGGGTTAGAAAACTCGTATTTGCACTCCAATGCCTAATTTCAAGCTTAGTTTTATCCAAAAAGTTTTAGATTCATTAAATTAGCATTTTAATTAGTTTGAACTTCTACAACCTTAATCCTAACTACCTTGTAATTACATGCAACACTTTTACTTTAAATATGTAGCTAAGATTAACAACAAAGCTACCATAGATTATAAATACAGATTTTATAGAAAATATGCTTAGGTCTTCAGAGAAAGACAAGAATAGAAGAAATATATATAGAATTAAAGTAGTAGTTAAGGAGTATTTCTTATTTTTCTTTTTAATATTCTATTATTTTAATTATGATTTTGTTTAGCTGATTTATTTGTGTGATTTTGAGCAATTTTTAAGTTCTTGATTATGATTTTAATTAATAAAATATTATGATAATTTTTAGATTCAATCCTTGATTTTTGATGTGTTTGACTCTATATTTAAATGTTATGACTATTGATGAGCGAAACCGGCATCGCCGATTCTTGCCAATACTTTGGTTTTATATTTATAAAACTCTCGCAAGTGCACGAATCATTTCGTAGAAAATGATAAGTATACTCCCAAGGTCGATTTAAGGAATGAATGTATGTGGTTTTTAATTTATTATTCAAACTTTTAAAAACGAAATTAAATCCTAAACATCATGTCACGATAGTTTGGTTTTTGTGTTTATAATCTAATAACATAAAAATAAACTTAGATACACATTCAGTAAATATAATCTAATAACATCAAAATAAACATAGATACAGATTCAATAACTATAATCTAATAACATAAAAATAAACATAGATACAAATTCAATAAATATTTATGCAAATTTTCTCATTTATAATAGTGGAGTATTTATGGATATAATAACTAAATTAAATATGTTTTCTCATATTATCTAGGTTATTAAAGATATAAATTGATATTTTATTGATTCTCTCTTTTTTATATGAATACCACCTTTGGTGGGGTTAGATATTCTTTGTTAACTAAACAAATCAATTAACACCTATGGGTGGGGTTGATAACTAATTTGGTTAATTAAATTAATTCCTTTTTTTCTAAGAGATTGAAAATGAACCATTTAAATGCCACCTTTAGTGGGTTAGACAGTTTAAACTTTATTCAAGGTGTCCAAATTAAACCTAAGAATTTAATTATCCGAGTACTAACTTTCAAGTTTTAAAACAACTACTGAAAACATGTTGTCAATACATTTTTAGATAATAATTCTTATAAAAACTTTTGAAATAGAGCTTCACTCTAACTACCGGGAGATTGTACCAACAAATAAAAGAGCACTACTCTAAATCAGACCGGATAACTAAACCTTAAAATCTAATTTTCAGGTTTAAGTTTGTAATGAAAAATAATATATTTCTCTCTAACATTCTTAATATAAAATCTTGAATAAAAACAAAATCAATTCATTTTAGAGATTTTCACCTATTTAATATTTCGCAACCATAACAACGTTATTATTATATCATGTTTACAAACAGCCAGCAAAGTTAAATTTAATCACAGACAAATTAAATATAACATGTAAGAATAAAGAATAAAAAATAACTGTAAAGAAAATAAAATCCTTACAGAACTTCGATGCAATTCCCGTAGCTGGAAAACCTCTAAACGGAATTTGTACTCCCATTTATTGAATCAAAAACCTAATAAATTAAAAAAAACATAACTAGTTCTTCTCAAAAAGAGAAAAACTCTAAAATAAGAGAAATTAACTAAGAAAAACTAAAAACTAAGAAAAGCTTAAAAACTAAGAAATGAGAGAAAGAAAGAGAAGAGAAGAATGGTTTTGAGGTGTGTTTAGAAGTGAAGAGAAGGGGGGGTATTTATAGGTGAGGATGGGGAGAAAAAGTGAGTGAAAAATGTTAAAAAATTTTGAAAACGCGGAGTGCAATTGCTGACGTCAGCATGATGTCATAGGGCGGCTGCGTGCAAAAATATGCAGCGGCGCGCGTAGATGGGCGCAGCTGGGCGTAGTCACGTGCAGATGGGGCGTTGCTGGGCGTAGTTGCACGCAGGTGGGTAGCAGCTTGGCGCAGATGGGTAATAGCTTGGCGCAGATGGGTAGCAGCTTGGCGCAGAAGGGAGAAGGCTGCGCGTGCGGAAGGAAAGGCTGGCGCGCATGTTGCTGGGCGGCATGGCTGGGTCGCTGGGCGGTGCGGGTGGGCAGTTGGGTGGCGCGGCAGGTGGGTAGCAGCTTGGCGCAGATGGGTAGCAGCTTGGCGTAGAAGGGAGCAGGCTATGCGCAGAAGGGAGCATGCTGCGTGTGCGGAAGGAAAGGCTGGGGCGCACGTTGCTGGGCGTGCTGGGGCACGCTGCGCGTGTTGGGCGGTGTGGCTGGGTAGTTGGGTGGCACGTTTTCCTCCTTTTTGACCTTTTTGACCTTTTCCGACCCATTTTTTCCATTTTTTCCATTTTTGACTCATTTTGTCCAATTTTTCCATATTTGTTGACCTTTCTTCATTTATTTATTAATATATTTGTGATGTATTGCTTCCAGTATTCCTCTTTGAGTCTTTAAGTTACGTTTTTAAGCAAAAATACCTGAAAACAATAAAAATACCTGTGATTCTGAAAAAGACAAATTTATATAAATATATGATAAAACATATAAATATATATATTTTTAATCAATTAATGTGCATAAAATCATGGTAATTTTAGTGTTTTTTGAGCACTCATCAACTATGCATGTATGAATTAGAATAAGCAACTAGTTTACTGCATGTGTATGTTTAATTTTAATCATATACAAAATTTAGTCATATTCTTTTTAAAACATAATGCAATGAATGAATTATCCAGCAATTATGACCAAGTTCTTTTAATTTAGGATGGATTTACAATAGTATTCTACTTCAATTAAAAAGGAAGAAAATGGGTTTGAAGTCTTGTCTTAATGCATAGATTTTTCAAACTAGAGTTGGAAATTAAATAATAGTTCTAATATTGATTCATGATATAATTAGTTAAATAATATGCTAGTAGTGATGATTATTTCATAATCACATGTTAATCTTAATCTTAGTTCTATGTGTGCATATGCATCTGACAAGATCGAGCTAAAAGACTCGTGTCAAACAAATATTGATTTGTAGATGTAAAACATTTCATAGAACTCTATAAAGTTTGTTGGTTCTAACTTGTAACCAACAAAGAACCATTAAAGAAAATGGTTAGGAATGACCTGTATTTTAATTGTTGTGAAGTATAAATTGAATAGTAGATCACATTTTTATTATTATAACTAGGTATAAGTTGTATGGTAGTTTTCAAGAATGATGGTTATGGGTGATTAGAAAATTGGGATCATTGAGGGAAGAAGTTAGTAAAAGTCTTATTGTGTTCTTGATGTGGTACATATGAACCTGACACATATCAAGTTATTTTATTAGTTTATGGGCACAATTTTGAATATTGGGCACTATCGTCGAGGAGATGAAATCATGAAATTTAAGGAGTATAGTAAGATGAACCCAACATGACTCAATATTGTTGATACCTAACTCTTTTAGGTATATGATCTTTACTTGTGATGATTCATGCAAAGCAAATGTGCTATATGGTGATATAGGAGTGTAGTGAGAGATTAGAATGGAATGTTGGTAGAATGTTTTTATGTTGTTGTTATAAGCAACTTAAGCTTTAGTAACAGATTACTATACAGATTTTTTTTATGGCAATTCAACTTGCTATTAATTTAGAGATTAAACACTTTCAACTTTAATTAGGTTATTCTCAAGTCTTTCAAGGAATTTCCTTAGAGATAGCATCGGTTCATTAAGGAATTGGAACCAAATTGGGTGGCTTCTCCTCCTATTGAAATACAATACTTGCTAGAGAAGGATGTATTACATTACATGTAATGCATTGCTTGTTACTTAATATGGTTTCAAATTAATGAAATTATCATTCCTTTTTGTTAAAAACAAATTTGTAACTAAAATGTCAATTTTGTTGCATGGAGTATTCTAAGGATTTATTTGTTATTGAAACTACTTCTTCTCTTTCATGTATTTTAACAAAAAAGCAAATGATGCTTTAGAAAAATGCCAATGTTATTCCATTTATATATTTAAGATTTTACAAGGATTGAAAAAGCTAAACAATTTTATGCAAAAGATATAACATTATTATCTCTTTGTACTTGAGATATAACAAGATATACTTTAAAAGTCCCTATGCAAAAGACAATGAAATGATCAAGTGTATAATTATATTTACTCTACCTCAAGGCAAAAGGATTAAGAGGCATGATTAAGTCCTCTCTTTCTTCCAACATTTGGATCACTTGATATGAATACGAAGATCTTCACCTCCATCTAAAAGACTATAGATCCATTCTAGGTAATAAATATGACTAACATTATCCTCTGTAATATCAGTATTCTTTCTTCCTTTTACCATTTCAAGCAAAATCATTCCAAAACTATAAACTTCTTATTTATAAAAAACATGTCCAAAATTTCTAGAGAAAACTTTAGGTGCTATGTAACCCATTGTCCCTATTTCCATGGTCATTGATACTGTACTTTGATCCTTGGACGCAACTTTGACAAACCAAAATCAAAATTTTTGGGAGTGAAGTTTTGGTCTAGCAATACATTATGAGGTTTAATGTCAAAATGAAGTATTCTTTGTTCACACCCTTGGTGAAGATATACTATTCCTTTAGCTATACCTAAAGTAATATCTTGCAGTTTCTGCCAACCAAGAAAGTCCTTAGAGTCTGGTGAAGATATGTACTACTGTAGAGATCCATTTGGTAAGAACTCATAAACAAGAGCTCTTCTAAATCCATCCACACAATAACCAACTAAACGAACCACATTGATGTGATGAATTCGACCCATTGTGCCCACTTCGTTTATGAAATCTTCTCCATTTCCCTTTGAACTATTGAGCATTTTAACAGCAACAAAAAGTTTATTAGAGAGCTTTCCTTTGAAAACAGTTCCATAGGCTCCTTGCCCCAACTTATCCTTGAATTCAGTTGTGATCCTCTTAATATCAACATACGAATATCTACTTAGCTTGAGAGCCTTGTAATCCTTCAAAATATTATCTATTCTTAACTGGTTCTGTTTATCAAGTTTGCTATAATGGTAAGCACGATAAGCTACAAGAGCTAGTATGATCAATAGATATTCACCTAAATTTGCTCTGATAGCTACAAACTTTATTAATTCATTTATAAAACAGAATTAAATAGTCAAGCTTTTATCTTTGTGAATTTAAATGATATAAACATGACATATATCTTGGTTTAAGAATTCAACAAATTACTAAGAACTCACACATTCTAAACTAGTATTTGGATCCACTCTATCATAAATCACTTACTAAAATTAGTAAAATTTTATATTGGCTCTGTTTCAAATGTAATACACCTTTTAACTAGCTTTATTTCTAATCTTTCTTTTTTTTATAACATTGAACATATGTATTTAACAAATCTACTAAAAGCTTAAATTATTATAAAGTGGGATATTATACTTTTATATGTTTTATGTTATAAAATCATGAGAGATATGTTATAATTTTATATACACTTTAACCTTTTATAACTCAAGAGGATATAAATATAATAAAATAAAAAAAGTTACCTCTATGATCAGGATTAAAACATTCAATTTCAGTTTTGGTGCCATTCTTCAACCCACACTTTTTTCCGAAAGCTTCACAAGGTGTGCAATTTGGTTTTGACCACTTCAATTGAAAAAACTCTTGGTTGTAAATATCAATTGGAACATCTGAAATGCTATACATCTTCTTACAACCCACAAGTGGATAATCACCGATATAATCTTCAGATCTAATTGCATAAATTTGGTAACCAGAATTACTTAGGCAAGAAATACGAACATGTCATGAGATAATAAAAATGGATTGGGTAAAATATATCACTGATTTTTTTATTAATTTAATTATTTTATTATTATTTACTATCATAAAGAATTTAAATTACAAAAGTTTGATCAAATTATTTATTATGTCAATTACGATGCATATACGAGAAAATGACACGACACTAGACAGTGTTTTACAATTTTTGCTTTTATTTTTAAAAAACAAGTTTAAAAAAATCCTAACGTCTATTGTATAGTACCTCAAAGTATTTTCATAAACATAATAATGCTATTTGTTTAAATAAAAAGCTACTGATATTTTAACAAAAATATTTTATTTAATAATAATAATAAGATATAATTAATATTATAAAAATAATATTTTTTGTATTTTTATTACTATAATAATAAAAATTATTGTAATAATATCATTACTTAATATAAAATATATACAAATAGTATTTTTATTCTAAAATAAACTATATAGATTTAATTGAGTATCATAAAATATTTGACCTGGAATTTTATTTTTAAGTACATGTGATATCTTTTTATAACTTAAAAAATATTTATATTTTGCTGTGATTCATATATTTTTTTCATAACAAGAGCAAAAAAAACGTATTAAAATTTTCAAAATATTTCAAATAAATTACAAAGATTATTAAAATAACATGTCAAGTAATATAATCTCAAAATAACGATAAAATTGAAAGAAAAATATCATTAAAATTTTTTATATGAAAAATGTGAAGTTTTATTGTTATAGATTGATTAAAGTTATATATATGAATTGGTTTCACTATATTATAAGTCAATACAAAAATTAAGATGTGTATAAGTGGTAGATTTAGAATTTATATTTAAAAGTAGTATTATATATAAAATAAAAAATAATATTAATTATTTTTAATTAAAAAAATATGTTATATATATATATATATCTTATTTTAATAAAAATATATTCAAAATAATAAAAAGTTATCTATTTCTCTAACTAATTATGTCACATCTTGCACCATAATTTTTACTCTTCAACTTATATTTGTGAAATTACTGACTCAAAATAAATAAATGAAATTACTGACTCAAAATAAATAAATCCCTCTCCTATCCAAATTTAGCCTGAAGCCAAGCAAACTCATCTCCAATGCTCCATTAATTTGGGCTCAATCCACCGACTTAATAGTTCGGCGGTTGGCTCATCCCTACTTGGATTCTGAATCGTACGCATCTAGCTCAGCATATGAAATTCACAAATATCTAATACCGTGTTAAAATCCACAAGAATTATAAACTTTTTAATACTAAAAAATAAACCCAATAGTCAGAGATAATTACACTTCTTATCAACTTTATCATAATATTATATTTAATTAATGTATTATTTTATAAAATAATAAAATATTTATAAAATAAATTTAAATTAAAAAATAATTAATATAAGTTAATTAGAAATTAGTACATAAAATAAAATCTGGTATGAGATGGGGATTTCACCTACATGATTAAAGGCCGAATTCACGAGACAAATTTTCTCAGTGTTTAATATGAAATGCAAAGTACATGTGTGAATATCAAACTAGGTGTGTGGAACGCAACTTTCGTTACAAATTTGGTAAAATTTCAAATTGATTTTTAACTTCATTTTAAAAAACATATGTTTTTATGTTATATAAAAAAAACATATACATGCATTTTTTATCATAAAAAAACATTTTTTTATGTTATAATAAAAATAACATATGTGTATAAAATAGAGGGAGATTGATTATGAAATTTTATTTATGAAAGGGTATATAATATTCAATTGAATCTAAAAGTTTTCTTTGTTTTTATACTAAGTTTGTAGACTTAACACAAATTCATTTAGGATCGTGAGAAGAGGAGGTTTGAAGGAGAGTTTTAATCTTTTTTTTTTTTTTTACATAAAATTAAATTTTAATATTTTTTTGGACTAAAATGTATATATATTTTTAAGTTATTACACTAAAGCGTTGACATTAAAAGTTATGTTTATGTCGAAAGTTATCAGATTAAAATCTTATTATTGAAAAATGTAATAAAATTTAGTGCCCTTTTCCCATTCTAAATAGGAGAGTTTTTAAGGTACTTTATTCCTCATTTTAGGTGTTACATTTTTATAAAAAAAATACTTTGGACGTTGGTACTTGATACTACCTAATGATATTATTGGCAATGGGTTGTCAACATCAAATTAGGTGGAGCCAAACATCAAAATGAAGTTAGGATTTAAAGAATATGTCCATATAGATAATCATTTATTTAATCAGACGAAATAATGATATGTGAATAGATGACAATTGAGAATGAACAAGTGAATTAGAAATTGGGTGTGATTGTTGCCAATGTTACTCCAATGAGAATTAATAAAACAAATCTTATTTTACATTGTACTCTTATAATTCATCAAAACTTATAAATCTTTTGATCAAATTCAACATAATTTGGACTTAAACACATCTGTTATATATAACTAGACTACCGATATAAATAAAACTTTGAAGGAACTTAAGGAAGTCAATATCGAGCTGTTGAGATAAGGATATTAGTCCTTAATTTAAGGAATAAAATAATTACAGTAATTCAAAAATTAAAACAAAGAGCTTAATTCAAGGAATAAAACAAAGAGCTTAATTCAAGTAATAAAACAAAGAGCTTAATTCAAGGAGTAAAACAAGGAATCCTTAATTCAAGTAATAAAACAAGGAATCCTTAATTTAAAGAATAATTAAAGGAGTAAAATTTTCTTATATATAGCTGATGAGCGAAAACCGTCATCGCCGATTCTTGCCAATATTTTGGTTTTATATTTATAAAAATCTCGCAAGTGCATGAATCATTTCGAAGAAAATGATAAGTATACTCCTAAGGTCGATCTAAGGAAGGAATGTGTGTGGTTTTTAATTTATTATTCAAACTTTTAAAAACGAAATTAAATCCTAAACATCCTGTCACGATATTTTGGGTTTTGTGTTTTTAATCTACTTACATAAAAATAAACATAGATTCAAAAAACATTTATGCAAATTTTATCATTTATAATGGTGGAGTATTTATGGATATAATAACTAAGTAATTATGCTTGCTCATATTATTTAGGTTATTAAATATATGAATTGATATTTATTGATTCTCCTTTTTTTATATGAATACCACCTTTGGTGGGGTTAGATATTCTTTGTTAACTAAACAAATCAATTAACACCTATGGGTGGGGTTGATAACTAATTTGGTTAATTAAATTAATTCCTTTTTCTAAGAGATTGAAAATGAACCATTTAAATGCCACCTTTGGTGGGGTTAGACAGTTTAAACTTTATTCAAGGTGTCCAAATTAAACCTAAGAATTTAGTTATCCGAGTACTAACTTTCAAGTTTTAAAACCACTACTGAAAACATGTTGTCAATACATTTTCAGATAATAATTCTTATAAAAACTTTTGAAATAGAGCTTCACTATAACTACCGGGTGATTGTACCAACAAATAAAATAGTACTACTCTAAATCAGACCGGATAACTAAACCTTAAAATCTAATTTCAGGTTTAAGTTTGTAATGAAAAATAATATATTTCTCTCTAACATTCTTAATATAAAATCTTGAATAAAAATAAAATCAATTCATTTTAGAGATTTTCACCTATTTAATATTTCGCAAGTATAACAACGTTATTATTACATCATGATTATAAACAGCCAGCACAGTTAAATTTAATCACAGACAAATTAAATATAACATGTAAGAATAAAGCATAAAAAATAACTGTAAAGAAAATAAAATCCTTACAGAACTTTGATGTTATTCCCGTTGCTGGAAAACCTCCAAGCGGAATTTGCACTCCCGTTTATTGAATCAAAAAGCTAATAAATTACAAAAAACATAACTATTTCTTCCCAAAAAGGGAAGAACTCTAATACTAAGAGAAATTAACTAAAAAACTAAAAAAAACTAAAAATCTAAGAAAAGAGAGAAAGAAAAAGAGAAGAGAATGTGTTTTGAGGTTTGTTTAGAAGTGAAGAGAAGGGGGGTATTTATAGGTGAGGATGGGGAGAAAAAGTGAGTGAAAAAATGTTAAAAAATTGTGAAAACGCGGAGTGGTAATTGCTGATGTCATGGGGGCGGTTGCGCGCGAAAATGGGGCGAAATGGCAGCGGTACGCGCGGAGGGCAGCTGGGGTGCGCACAGGCGCGTGTAGAACTGGAGCAAGGCACGCGCGGTCATGCGAGGGAGAGGGAAGCTCACGCGCGGGACTGGGCACTGGCGCACGCGGGGCTCGGCGCGGCTGGGCTGCGCGGCGGCACGATTTTCTCCTTTTTGACATTTTTGACCTTTTTGATCCATTTTGTCCAATTTTTCCATATTTTTTTACCTTTCCCCATTTATTTATTAATATATTTGTGATGTATTGCTTCCAGTATTCCTCTTTGAGTCTTTGAGTTACGTTTTTAAGCGAAAATACCTGAAAAACAATAAAAATACCCGTGATTCCGAAAAAGACAAATTTATATAAATATATGATAAAACATATAAATATATATATTTTTAATCAATTAATGTGCATAAAATCATGGTAATTTTAGTGCTTTTTGAGAACTTATCAATAGCTATACAATTATAATGAAAACATGAAGAAAATAATACAAACTAGAGAGTTCTTTTGTGTAGAGTTATTTCTTATTTTTTCAACATGGTATCAAATCAGGAAAATTAACTTGCTTTTGTTTTATTATTATCTTATCATCTTAAATCTTTGCAATGGCTGAAGACAAGCCGTTGGGATCAGAAGCTGAAAGTTCATTGGTGCTTTCCTTCATGAATATGCATGAGGTAGATGTCAACCCAAATCAAAGATGAAGCTTAGTCTTGTTGAATGAATTTAATTACTTATCTTGGTCAAGAGTAATATCTCTAGCTCTAGGTGGAAGGTCCAAGTTGGGGTTCATAAATGGAAGCATCGAAGCACCTGATGTTTCCTCACCAACCTATGAATCCTAGCTTAGTAAGGATGAACTGGTTATGTCATGGCTCCTAAATTCCATGAAACGTAAATTAGCTGAAATACTCAGTTACTTTGAATCAATATACCAACTATGGGAGACGGTCAAGGAAATGTATGGCAATCAAAACAATGTTGCATGAGTTGGAAATATATCGTCCGCATACAACCGATGTAGCTGCTACGAAAGAGAGTGGAAGAAGATAAGATATTTCAACTTCTATCCAGTCTTGATTCAACATATAAAGATATACGATGCCACATACTCATGAATATTGAACTTCCTTCCTTCCTTCACCAGTGTATGTGCTACAATTCAACGTGAAGAAGTAAGGAGGAAAGTCATGAATAATGATACAATGGCTAGTGCACCTGAGGCAAAAGCCTATCTAACCAACGAGAGGAAGTACAAAGGGAAGCATCCAAACTTGAAGTGTCAACACTGCAACTATACGGGTCATGTTAAGGACATATGTTGGATTCTACATCCAAAATTAAAACCTGATTTTATAAAGGATAAAGGGTTTATAGAAAGTGAATCGTACTACACACCGTGCAAATCATGTTTTGCCTCTACCTCTAATGGGTTTGATCCATTCAAGAGCTTCACAGCGAATCTAGCTGAACTCATGAATGAGTTTATGCTGTATCATCAAAGCAAGATAGGAGGAGCTAGAATTGACTGTGTAGATAGCATAGAAGAAGGAAACTCGACAGCATTGCTAGGTACGTTTGCGGGTTTCTTGCCAGATACAAAACTCATACCACAAGAGGACATGCAAGGTATCATAAAAGCCTTTAAAAATTCTCTTAAAATAAATATGTTGCATGATTTTTGGGTTGTAGATTTAGGTGCCACATATTATATGACAAACCATGTGTCAAATTCTCATAAGTTTGAAAAATTAGAAAATCCTTCTCAAGTTTCAATTGCAAATAGTGAGAATGTACAGGTTTTAGGAAAGGAAAAAATAAAATTAATGTCAGATGAAATCAAGTCGGCGGTTTTATATGTACCTTCCTTTCCCTTCCAACTTCTGTGTGTAAGAAAAATCACAAATACCTTGAATTGCTTGATGAGTGCTCAAAAAGCACTAAAATAACCATGATTTTATGCACATTAATTGATTAAAAATATATATATATATATATTTATATATTTTATCATATATTTATATAAATTTGTCTTTTTCGGAATCACGGATATTTTTATTGTTTTTCAGGTATTTTGGCTTAAAAATGCAACTTAAAGACTCGAGGAATACTGGAAGAAATACATCACAAATATATTAATAAATAAATGGGGAAAAGTCAACAAATATGAAAAAATTGGACAAAATGGGTCAAAAAGGTCAAAAAAGAGAAAATCGCGCCGCCACGCCCCAAGCTGGTACTGTTCATCTGCGCAGAACTGCACGCGCGGCTACTGTTCATCCGCACAGAACTGCGCGCGTCTACTTTTCATCCACGTAGAACTACGCGCGCGACTACTGTTCATCCGCACAGAACTACGCGCGCGGCTACTGTGACGCCCATTTCGCCCCATTTTCACGTGCAGCCGCCCCACGTCATGCTGACGTCATCAAATGACGTCAGCAATCACTAATCCACGTTTTTACATTTTTTTAACATTTTTTATCTACTTTTTCTCTCCATCCTCACCTATAAATACCCCCCTTCCCTTCACTTCAAAACACACTTCTCTTTTCTTTCTTTCTCTCTTTTCTTAGATTTTTTGTTTTCTTTAGTTTTTCTTAGTTTTTAGCTTTTCTTAGTTAATTTCTCTTAGTTTTAGAGTTCTTCCCTTTTTGGGAAGAACTAGTTATGTTTATGTAATTTTTTAGCTTTTTGATTCAATAAATGGGAGTGCAAATTCCGCTTGGAGGTTTTCCAGCAACGGGAATAGCGTCGAAGTTCTGTAAGGATTTTATTTTCTTTATAGTTATTTTTTATGCTTTATTCTTACATGTTATATTTAATTTGTCTGTGATTAAATTTAACTGTGCTGGCTGTTTATAAACATGATGTAATAATAACGTTGTTATGCTTGCGAAATATTAAATAGGTAAAAATCTCTAAAATGAATTGATTTTGTTTTTATTCAAGATTTTTTCTTAAGAATGTTAGAGAGAAATATATTATTTTTCATTACAAACTTAAATCTGAAAATTAGATTTTAAGGTTTAGTTATCCGGCCTAATTTAGAGTAGTGCTCTTTTATTTGTTGGTACAATCGCCCGGTAGATAGAGTGAAACTCTATTTCAAAAGTTTTTATAAGAATTATTATGTGAAAATGTATTGACAACATGTTTTCAATAGTGGTTTTAAAACTTGAAAGTTAGTATTCAGATAATTAAATTCTTATGTTTAATTTGGACACCTTGAATAAAGTTTTAACTGTCTAACCCCACCAAAGGTGGCATTTAAATGGTTCATTTTCAATCTCTTAGAAAAAGGAATTAATTTAATTAACCAAATTAGTTATCAACCCCACTCATAGGTGTTAATTGATTTGTTTAGTTAACAAAGAATATCTAACCCCACCAAAGGTGGTATTTATATAAAAAAGAGAGAATCAATAAAATATCAATTTATATCTTTAATAACCTAGATAAAATGAGCAAGTATAATTAATTTAGTTATTATATCCATAAATACTCTACTAATATAAATGATAAAATTTGCATAAATATTTATTGAATCTGTATCTATGTTTAGTTTTAGATAAATATTTATTGAATTTGTATCTATTTTTATTTTTATGTTATTAGATTATATTTATTAATCTGTATATATGTTTATTTATATGTTATTAGATTAGGAACACAAAAACCAAACTATCGTGACAGGATGTTTAGGATTTAATTTCGTTTTTAAAAGTTTGAATAATAAATTAAAAACCACATACATTCCTTCCTTAGATCGACGTTGGGAGTATACTTATCATTTTCTTCGAAATGATTCGTGCACTTGCGAGAGTTTTATAAATATTAAAACCAAAGTATTGGCAAGAATCGACGATGTCGGTTTTCGCTCATCAAGTTTTTGGCGCCGTTGCCGGGGAAGGAATAGCGTTTTTAAATTATTTATCAAAATTTTAAAAACATTTTTGTGCTGTAAATAATTGTGATTTTTTTTATAAAAAAAATAATAATCAAATTTCAAAATTCATAAAAAAAAAAAAAATTAAAAAAAAAAAAAAATTTATTTAGTAAAAATAATTTAGAAATTTGAAATTTGAATAAAATTTTTTACCGTTCATGAATAGTAAAAAAAAAATTTTAAGTTCAAAATTTTTAAGTTAATTAGAAATAATATAGTGTGAATAGTAAAATAAAATTACCGTTCAAAAAAAAATAAAACATTACTTGAATTTATACATAATTAACTAAATAGCATGAAAAGTAAAAATCTAAGGAAGTTATGGCTAGGAGAATGGTTTTTAAGGCGCCGTTGCACCACCATTCTTTCCTGGGAACACTCTTGGTTAATACTGATTATGTTATTTAAAATAATAATAATAATAATAAAAATTAAAAAAAAATTTAGGGTTTAACTAGTTTTGTCTAATGTTTTGTATTAAATACCATGTAAATTTTCTCTAAATTTTTTATTTTTGTTGACAGGAGTTTTAAATTTACGTTTACAATAGTCTATGCGTGGTAGGAGATCCTTAGGAAACCCCCTTACACCATATGTAAATAATATTCATAAATTTAAACAAGTGTCAACAACACTGGATTCCACCCATCAACCTGTTTTTGAGCCAAACGTAGAACCAAGTCTTAATCCTTTACTAGAACCGAAAGAAATGGAAGAAAACCAACATGTTAGGAAAACCACTATGAAGGAGTTTGCAAGACCGGTGATTGGCACGACAACTGCCGCTATCCAGTTGGGTGAGGCTGCTCGGAATTATGACCTAAAAAATATTCATTTTTTTATGCTTCCTTCCTTTTATGGGCTACCTAACGAAGATTCTCTTTCCTTCATGAGAGATTTCTATGCTACGGTCCAAACATTCCCCCTCGGTATTCTAAACGAGGATCAACTTAGAATGAGATGTTTCCCCTACACCTTAAAGGATAAGGCCAAAGCTTGGTTGATGTCACTTCCCCCAGGTTCTCTGATGACATGGGGTAACATTTACAATAAATTCATGGGAAAATTCTATTCCCACCAAAAAACATCAGAGTTGAGAGGAAAGATTGCTACTTTCTCTCAGATGGAAGGAGAACCATTCCATGAAGCTTGGGATAGGTTCAAAATGTTTCTCACTCAATGTCCCCATCACAGTTTTCCCCTGCAGTTGCAGAACCAATTCTTTTACGATGAACTTACACAACAATGTCAGTTCATTGTCGACAACGCTGCAGGAGGAGCAATAGGAGAAAAGACTGCCTCAGAGACGTATAACCTCTTTGAGATGTTGGGTGCTAATTCCCAACAGAAAAGCTCCCGAGTGAGAAAAGCTGGAGTTCATGAAATCGATTCCAGTAAAGAAGTTCAACAACAACTTGTTCAACTGACAAAGCAAGTTGCCCTTCTCGCTACACAAACCAACACCAATAATGAACAATATGGTTTGTATAGCAACATGGGACATGGTACTGAATCCTGTCCATATCAAGGAGAAACAACAACTGGACCTGAACAAGTTAATGTGTTGGGAGCATATCAACAGAGACCAAGGTTTGACCCCAATTCAAATACCTATAATCCTGGGTGGAGAAATCATCCAAATTTCTCCTGGAGGCAAAACAACCCTCCTTTCACTCAAAGCTCAAACCAGCCAGGCCAGCAATTCCACCCACCTATTCCAAGAAGCATTCCCAATAAACCAACCCTGGAGGACAACTTGAATTCTTTTATTCAAGTTTGTAGGGATAACCAATATAAAACCAATCAACGGTTGGACTCTGTGGAAGCTTCTATCAAAAAGGTGGAAGTTCAAGTAGAACAGTTAGTTGAACATTTGCAAAAACAAAGCAAAGACTAATTTGATAGTCAAATGAATTCAATGAAAAGGAGACATTGAGTTTGTCATTCTGCAATCTCCAAGCAACGTCTTACTAGAAGACGATAAATTTTAGTCCTATATGGGAGGTCACCCATTATTGTATTTTCCTTTGTTTTAGTTTTATTTTGTGTGTAATAAAATTCAAATGAAATAAATTCGTTTGTTTCAAAAATTATGTTCATTTGTTTAAATTTAGCAACAAAAAAAAATTAGGTTCCTTGCAATTTTTTTAAGCCAATACATTTTATCAAGTTATAAATATTTCTTAGAGATATCTACTATTGTTTTTTTTAAGAGCAAAATGTTGATACACAATAGGAGGAGGATCATTTTCAACTACAAACAACCATGGGAGATGCTGAAGATAGGCGGAAAAAGATGAAAGACTATACAATGCCAATCATTGGCAATGTAACTTCCGGCATCCAATTACAAGAGGCTGCAAGGAATTATGAATTGAAAAAGATTCATTATTCTTTGTTGCCTTCCTTTTACGGTATCCCTAATGAAGACCCTTTGTATTTCATTCGAGAATTCTATGCTATTGTCCAAACCTTTCCACTACATGCAATTAATGAAGATCAACTTAGGATGAGGTGTTTTCCTTACACCATCAAAGATAAAGCTTGGTCATGGTTCATTACTCTAAAGTCGGGTTCTCTTAAAACTTGGGAGGCAGTCTATGAAATTTTTATGGGTAGGTTCTATTCCCATCAAAAGACTATTGATCTAAGGAAAAAGATAGCAACATTTTCTCAAATGTATGAAGAGCCCTTTCATGAAGCTTGGGAACGATTCAAACTCCTTTTCATTCAATGTCAAAATCATAGCTTTCCATTACAGCTACAAAACCAATTCTTTTATGATGGATTGACACTACATAGTCAATACATGGTTGATAATGCTGCTGGAGGTGCTGTAGGAGAAAAGATCGCAGAGGAAGCCTATAATCTTTATGAACTATTGGGTTCTAATTCCCAACAAAGAGGTGGTAGAAGGAAAGCAAGGGTCAATGAAGTTGGCTCTGATAATGAGATAACCTTGCAACTTGCTGAATTGACTAAACAAGTGCAATTTCTCACTACCCACCAAATTTCAAATCAAGAGGTATGTGAAGTGTGTTGTTCAATTGGGAATGGTACTCATAATTGTTCAAATACATGTGATTCTAGTGTCGATGCCATAGAGTAAGTCCAATCTTTTCAAAGGTATCATCCAAACACCTATAATCACCCAGCCTACACCCAATATCCAACACTAAGGTCGGATAACAACCACCCTTACCTACCAAGCCAATCTTTTAAGCCAACCTTAGAAGATAGCTTGAATGCTTTTATTCAAGTTAGTTGTGACAACCAATTGATGACTAATCAAAGGTTGAACACCATGGAGGCTTCGGTTAAAAGAATTGAATCTAAAGTTGGGCAACTGGATGAACAAATGCAAAAGAAAGAACCAGGAAAGTTACCCAATCAACCAGAACAAGCAAAGGATGTAAGAACCCTTCGAAGTGGTAAGGTAATCAATACCAGTTTACCTGAAATCTCTAAAAATCTACCTTGGAGTTCAGGTAACAAAGAAGGTGATATTCTAATCTCGCAAAAAGGAGAAACAAGTGTTAAACTTAACAAGCCTTCTGAAAAGCTCATTGGGGGGTCATCTGACATCCCCAAAATTCAAAAGACAATAGAACCACACCAGATGCAAGTACCTTTTCCCCACCGGTTAAAAGAATCCAAACAAGATAAGCAATTCTATGATCTTTTTAATATGCTCTCTAAAGTAAATATCAATTTACCATTATTAGAAGTGATCATGAATGTGCCCTCATATGCCAAGTTTTTCAAAGAGTTCCACACTAAGAAAAGGAGGTATGAACTGAATGAACGAGTAGTAGTATCAGAAATTTCTAGCGCTGTACTTCAGTACAAACTACCCCTAAGTTGAAAGACCCTGGAAGTTTTATTATAAACATAACTATGAGGGATAGGAAGGTTGCTAAAGCAATGCTTGATTTAGGTGCTAGTATAAATTTGATGCCCTACTCTATATTCTTACAGCTCAATCTAGGGGATTTAAAACCCTTAACTATGTCCCTTCAACTTGCAGATAGATCTCTTAAATATCCAGAGGGAATAGTTGAGGATGTGTTGGTACAGGTAGACAAACTGATAATACCTATTGACTTTGTGGTTCTGGATATGCAAGAAAATGCAGCATTGGATAGAGAGCACACAATATTGCTTGGTAGACCATTTATGGCAACTACTAAAACTATTATTGATGTCCAAGATGGAAATTTGACAATGAAAGTCTTAGGAGAGACTGTTCATTTTAAAGTTTTTGATTCATCACCTTTTCCTTCTATTTCTGCCATCGATGAAATATTCGATGTTGACCCTTTGGATAATCTTGTCCAAAGCACCTTTTTCCAAACCAGAAGAGAAGACAAGCTTGAAACTGTTCATACACTTGAAGAAGTTGAAGAAGATTTAGATGAGGAAATTAAGGGGTACCTTGAACAACTAGACAATGATGAAGTAATGACAAAATCTAGTACACTTTTAAATCTACCCAGTTTTTCATCTAGTAAAGAGGCCAATCCACCTGAACTTGAACTCAAAGACTTACCTGAGCACTTAAAATATGTGTTTTTGGGAGAAGGAGAAACTTATCCAGCGATAATTTCTTCAACCTTGACCAAACCACAAGAAAAGGAACTCATCAAAGTGCTTAAACAGTTTAAGAAATCTATAGGTTGGAGTATAGGGGATATAAGAGGCATTAGTCCAACAATGTGTATGCACAAGATCAACTTGGAGGATGGTGCTAAACCTGTACGAGAGGCCCAAAGAAGACTAAACCCAAACATGCAAGAGGTAGTTAAAAAGGAAATTCTTAAATTATTAGAAGAAGGGATTATCTATCCTATTGCGGATAGTCAGTGGGTTAGTCCAGTGCATGTGGTACCAAAGAAATCTGGGATAACAGTTGTTAAAAATGACAAAAGTGAATTAGTGCCCACTAGAATAATCACTGGATGGAGAATGTGTATAGATTTTAGGAAACTAAATTTATATACGAAAAAGGATCACTTTCCTCTTCCATTCATTGATCAAATGTTGGAAAGATTAGCTGGGCACGAATTTTACTGTTTTTTGGATGGACTGTCTGGATATTATCAAGTACCCATAGCACCAGAAGATCAGGAAAAGACCACATTTACATGTCCTTTTGGGACATTTGCTTTTCGCAGAATGCCATTTGGATTATGCAATGCCCCTGCCACTTTCCAGAGATGCATGATATCTATTTTCTCGGACATGGTGGAAAAATTCATTGAGATTTTCATGGACGATTTCTCTGTCTTTGGGAACTCATTTGATGATTGCTTACATAAATTGACTTTGATTTTAGAAAGATGCATTGAATGCAATCTCACCCTTAGTTGGGAGAAAATTCATTTTATGGTTCAACAAGGGATAGTTTTAGGACATATAATATCAAACAAGGGTATTGAAGTTGATAAGGCAAAAGTTGAATTGATATTCAAACTACCTCCCCCTACACCTGTGAAGGGGATAAGAAGCTTCTTGGGACATGCAGGATTTTACAGACGATTTATTAAAGATTTCTCTAAAATAAGTCGCCCCTTATGTAACTTGCTATCCAAAGATGCTGATTTTGATTTCAACAATGACTGCCTTACTTCCTTTAATACCTTGAAAGATAAACTAACATCTACCCCTGTTATTATGGCACCAAACTGGTCTTTACCTTTTGAAATAATGTGTGACGCTTCTGATTATGCAATAGGAGCAGTCCTGGGACAAAGAGTGGATAAGCGTTTGCATGTCATCTACTATGCTAGCAAAACACTCAATGATGCCCAAATGAATTATACCACCACTGAAAAGGAATTCTTGGCTATAGTATTCTCTCTAGACAAATTTCGGTCTTATTTAGTAGGATCTAAAGTAATTGTGCGTTCTGATCATGCTGCTTTAAGATACCTATTAAGTAAACCAAATGCCAAGCCAAGATTAATCAGGTGGGTCTTACTCTTACAAGAATTTGACCTAGAAATCAAGGATAAGAAAGGCAGTGAAAACTTAGTAGCTGACCATTTGTCTAGGTTGATTTCTGACTTCAATTCTCTTAAAGATGAGAGTAATGGAGATATAGTTGAAACCTTTCCTAATGAACAGTTATTTTTCATAGGTCCAAACCCATGGTATGCTGATATTGTAAACTATCTCGCCACTGGTGTTTTGCGACCTAACACTTCATATCAGGACAAGAAAAGGTTTTTTAAAACTATTAAGGACTATTTCTGGGATGACCCTTATTTATACAAGATTTGTCAAGATCAAGTCATCCGGAGATGTGTACCTGAAGAAGAACATAAGAGCATTCTAACTTTTTGTCATGAACTTCATTGTGGGGGTCATTTTGGAGGTGAAAAGAAAGCCCGTAAGGTATTACAGTCTGGATTTTTTTGGCCCACTCTTTTTAAAGATGCTCATATGTTTTGTGCACAATGTGATAGATGTCAAAGAACAGGAAACATAAGCAAAAGAGATGAAATGCCTTTGACATCTAATTTAGTTGTTGAACTCTTTGATGTATGAGGGATTGACTTTATGGGTCCTTTTCCCCCATCTAATGGTTTTCAATACATTTTGGTTGCTGTGGATTATGTGTCCAAGTGGGTAGAAGCTATCCCCACCAAAACCAATGATGCTAATGTTGTTGTGAAATTCTTGAAAGATTTAATATTCAGTAGGTTCGGAACGCCTAGAGCTATAATAAGTGATGGATGTATCCATTTTTGTAACAAACTCTTTGATGGAGTACTAAACAAGTACAACATCACACATAAAGTAGCTACTCCATATCATCCTCAAACTTCCGGTTTAGTGGAAGTAAGTAATAGGCAAATTAAGGGAATATTGGAACGCACTGTGCGTCCTTCAAGGAAGGATTGGGCATTTAAGTAAAATGATGCCTTATGGGCATACCGCACCTCTTACAAAACACCTATTGGGATGAGCCCTTACCGGTTAATCTTTGGGAAAGCGTGCCACCTTCCAGTTGAACTTGAACACAAGGCTTACTGGGCAATTAAAGAGTTAAACATGGATTTAGATAAAGCAGGTGAAAAACGAGTACTCCAGCTTCATGAGTTGGAAGAAATTAGGAATAAAGCCTATGAGAATGCCAAATTATACAAGGAGCGTACTAAGCGCTATCATGACAAAAGGCTAGTTCCTAAGACTCTTCACCCTGGAATGAAAGTTCTTTTATTTAACTCTCGTTTGAGATTGTTTCCAGGAAAGCTGAGATCAAGATGGGATGGACCATTCAAAATAGTTCAGGTATTTGAACATGGAGTAGTAGAACTATTGGACTCCAAGACACAAAAAACGTTCAAAGTCAATGGCCATCGTGTCAAGCCTTATTTAGAAGAACCAAACAACATTGCTGAAATGGATTGCATTTGGCGGAGTAACCCTTAGCACCAAAAAGATACGTCTTGCTAAGACGTTAAACTAAGCGCTGGATGGGAGGCAACCCATCATTTTTAGGTAATTTTTTGTTATTTGTTTTATTTACTTAATTTTATTATTTATTTTAGTTTAATTATATGTGAATAATTTTTAAAATTGTTAAAACTAAAAATATTTGTTGAGATGTTAGAAGTTCACAGCGATCTGTCTGTATACACTTTAATGATGAATATGATGGATGCACCTGCATTTCTTCATTACTACTTACACATTCTCAAGAAATAGGTAATTTTTCTCCTCTTTTCTCTTTATCTTTAATTTGTAGTTGTTACATTGAGGACAATGTAAGTTCTAGGTTGGGGGTGGTGAAAAGTTACCATGCTTAATAAAAAATAAAAAAATAAAAAAATTCTCACAAAAATTTATCATTTCTTTAAAGTCAAATTTAAGTAAATAGTTAAGTCTTTGGTACTGTTAGATTAATTTTTGAAAACATATCATGAAATATTTTGTAATTATTTTTGATAATTAGTTAGTTTTTGTCATAACTAGTATTTCTTGATAAAATGTGGAAATTATATTAAACCCAAAATCGGTGTTTATGAATTTTTTTTAGTAGAGACTACCCTTGTGAGATATAATTTGAGCCTAATTTCTTTTATTCAGAGTGAAATATATATTTTTTCTACTCCAAACACATTTCTTATTTATTCAAAAAGTTTAGATGATCTCTAAAGGTATTAGCATTGAATGTATGAATTTTTTCTCATCTTAATAGAGTATCATATTTTTTTTATTATTATTTTTGCTTAGATTAAATGATTTGAGTAGAAATTGATAGTATATGCTTATATCTCATTTACGCATGACTGCTACAAAAACAAAAAAGACATATCTGGGGTTACCTAAACCAAGATCAAATAGAAAAGCCAAAAATTAACCACTCACCAAAATCCAAAAAAATGTACAATCTGTACATGGGTTGACTCTATAAAGAAAAATACATATATTGAAAAAAAAATAGAGAGATAAAAAAATATAGTATCATCTACATACTATGACCCACATTCCCTACAAAGTTGTGAGTACAGGCTAATTACAAAAAATTATATATATAGGAAGTAATTCCCTAAAAAGTCATTGCAATTTCTTCATTTGTAAAAAGCATATATCTTGAAATTCTTTCTTAATGAGTTTGATTTATGCATAAAAATAATTTTTGTATATGATATCTCTATAATTTATACATTCGATTCCTTTCATGAGATCAATGTTAAAATAACACTTTGAGCATTTATTCTTTATACATATGCGAACATATTAGTTCATTTCTATACATCAACTCTTTCGCATATAAATTAGTATGAGTGTTTGAACCCATAGGATTCAGTGTTTTGAGAGTATTGACTTGTGAGGAATAGAGTCGAAGCGATTTCTCATTCATGACACTGAAATTGGGTAAAATTAAATTGATACATTTTTGAAATGAAATATGAAAATGATTTTCGATTAATTATTATAATAAAATCATGATTGTTTAAAGAGATTAAAATAACTTATGCTTGAGATTTTAATTATGATCTTAAAGGAGATTAAAAAAGTATGAGATATTTTTGTGATATGTTGTTTTCTTTTATTCTTAAATTAATTTTTGATTTTGCTGTAATTTTAATTTTTGATTTGATTGTTTTTATTTTTACATTTAGTTCAATGTTTGTGGGTATCATTACTGAAAACCCTCACGAGACTCAAACTCGTCCATTAGGGCAACCTAGGGGTTTAACGGCTTGTTGCATAGGCTAAATGCAACCGTTTCAATCCACGAAAGTGATTTAGGATAGTTTAATTTTTAGTTTTTATCGCTTCTCTTGCTAAGGGACTAGCAAGAAGCTGGTTGGGGGTTGTGATGAGTGCTCAAAAAGCACTAAAATAACCATGATTTTATGTACATTAACTGATTAAAAATACATATATTTATATGTTTTATCATATATTTATATAAATTTGTCTTTTTCGGAATCACGGGTATTTTTATTGTTTTTCAGGTATTTTGGCTTAAAAACGCAATTTAAAGACTCAAAGAGGAATACTTGAAGCAATATATCACAAATATATTAATAAATAAGTGGGAAAAGGTCAACAAACATGGAAAACTCATTCAACCCGTTGCATGGAATGTGATACTCTTTTCTGCCATCAGGTAATAGTTTTTTTCAATAAATTACCATGCATGTATTTTTAGCTGAAATTCACAGGGAGGGTATAGCTGAATTTTACAGTGGCATATTCAACTTGGTTAAATACTCATGTAAACGAGTTACACGATTTTGCATCGTGGTAATTTCAACTTGTTTAAACACCGTATAGCCAAGTTACAAATGCACGTAAATATTTTACATGGGTGTGTAATCGAGTTGAAATCGTTACACTACAAAATCTGTCCATCCAAACCTACATCGTGAATTTCTTGAAAACTTATGCCTACATTGTAAGTTTGCACTATGTTTAAAGCAGTGAGGAATTAATTTCTTTGAGAAAAATTATATTTCATAGAACTCTACATGTTCTCTAGAAATAAAATACCTGAGTTCAATGAGTTGGTATACCAAAATAGATTGCATAAAGCATTAGAGCAACTCCTTGAGACAAACAACTTCCCTGAGTTTACTAGTCGAGTGTGTCCGGCGCCATGTGAAGGTTCATGCGTTCTGGGTATTATTACGAATCCTGTATCCATAAAAGAAGATTGAGTGTGCTGTCATTGACAAGGCCTTTGACCCAGTTAAAAGAACTGGGTAAGGATTTCTATAAAACTTGGAGCTTCTCCCCAGCCACCACAATCTAGGGCTCCCGAAAATCCATGGCCACAGGTTAACGAGTTTTTCTTTAACATCCTTTTTACGTGTTTCAAATTTCAATTTTTTTTGGTTAATAACTGAGAGAGCAAGCTTAAAGATTCTATTTTGTTGGTGTTACAGTGGCCTCGTATCTTCCGAGTAGATTATAAGCACGAGGAAACTGATGCTAAATTTGGAAAAGATCCAAGAACCTATGAGGTACTTACTAAGCGGTTTGTGGTGATGAGAATGGAGTAGTGAAAGGGCTTGAATTGGTTCGTGTCCGTTGGGAAAAAGATGCTTCAGGGAGGTTTCGGTTCAAGGAAGTGGAGGGTTCCGAGGAGATAATTGAGGCAGATTTGGTTCTGCTAGCCATGGGTTTCCTTGGTCCTGAGTTGGTCGGTATTCATGCCTTTTGTCTTCAATAGTCATCCAAAAACGTTATGAAACTTCAAGATTAAAATAAATAAACAAAATTAAATATTTTCAAATCTATAATTGCTTGTCCCTTTCAAATGCACAGTACTCTCACAGAAACTGTGTATGGTTAACTCTTATTTACAGACTGTAGCAGAGAAACTGGGGTTGGAGTGTGACAAACGATCGAACATAAAGGCTGGGCGGTTCTCCACGAGTGTGGTTGGAGTTTTTGCTGCTGGAGACTGTCCTCGTGGTTAATCCTTGGTTGTAGCTATTAGGAGAATCATAATTTCAATTCGAACTTAATCAAGTTCTAAATAGCGGAATTAAACCTATTCTCCTTCTTTGTGTGAATCTTTTAGGAAACAAATAAATAGAGCTTAAAAATGAAAACATGCACAAAATCAACACAACCAATTTACGTGAAAAAATCTTTCCGGTATAGGAAGGAAACAACCACGGCACTCCTCTCCAAAAATTCCACTATCAAGAAACAATTGTACAACAGTTCTCTCTAGGTAAAACTAGAGGCAAACAATCAACAACATCATCAAGAATACACTTCTTGGAAACTAACAATTGTTTCAAGAAAATGGAGAAATCTAACCCAATTCGTAGTCACTGTTCACTGCTAAGAATTTCTCAAACCGGTAAGTTAAATCCAAATCCCAACGTACAGATTAAAGAGTCTTCAGTCATGAACTTGTGTGCAAAATTTCAACTTAATCGGACCACAGATCACCTTTGATCGGAGCACTTGATGAAGGCTTGCTGGAGAAGGAGAAACTGAAAACTGAAAGCAGTTTTTTTGCAGCAGCTGCTGTTTTTCTGCACTCGTTTTTCTATGCAGATTTTTCACACACAACAAACCCTAAATGGGTTTATTAATTAAAGCAATGAAATTACATAATTGCCCTTCTTACTCCATCGGCTTTTAAGCCACATGGGCTTCCCTTGGGCTCCTCCAAATCAAGAGGAAAACCCAACAAATCTTCCCATTTTCCGATTAGATGAAGGGATCCGCCATCCCGGCAATTGACCAACAAACTTCAAGTTTTTCTCTTGACATTGCTTTTGTCAGCATGTCAGATCCATTCTCATCAGTATGGATTTTCTCAAGTTCAAGCAACTTATTGTTAAGAGTATTCCTTATCCAATGATACCTCACATCAATATGCTTTGATCTTGAGTGAAATGCCGAGTTCTTCGCTAGGTGAATAGAACTCTGATTATCATAGAATAACACATATTTCTGCTGCTTGAAACCAAGTTCTCTCAAGAACTGTTTCATCCACAACAACTCCTTACACGCTTCCGTTGCTGCAATAAACTCTGCCTCTGCTGTAGAAAGTGCAACACACTTTTGCAATCTTGATTTCCAAGAAACTACTCCACTAGAGAAAGTAGTTAGATAACTGATGAGGAAAAACCGACATCGTCGATTCTTGCCAATACTTTGGTTTTATATTTATAAAACTCTCGTAAGTGCACGAATCATTTCGTAGAAAATGATAAGTATACTCCCAAGGTCGATCTAAGAAAGGAATGTATGTGGTTTTTAATTTATTATTCAAACTTTTAAAAACGAAATTAAATCCTAAACATCCTGTCACGATATTTTGGGTTTTGTGTTTTAATCTACTTACATAAAAATAAACATAGATTCAATAAATATTTATGCAAATTTTATCTTTTATAATAGTGGAGTATTTATGGATATAATAACTAAGTTAATTATGCTTGCTCATATTATTTAGGTTATTAAAGATATGAATTAAAATTTATTGATTCTCCCTTTTTTATATGAATACCACCTTTGGTGGGGTTAGATATTCTTTGTTAAGTAAACAAATTAATTAACACCTATGGGTGGGGTTGATAACTAATTTTCTTAATTAAATTAATTCCTTTTTCTAAGAGATTGAAAATGAACCATTTAAATGCCACATTTGGTGGGGTTAGACAGTTTAAACTTTATTCAAGGTGTCCAAATTAAACCTAAGAATTTAGTTATCCGAGTACTAACTTTCAAGTTTTAAAACCACTACTGAAAACATGTTGTCAATACATTTTCAGATAATAATTCTTATAAAAACTTTTGAAATAGAGCTTCACTCTAACTACCGGGCGATTGTACCAACAAATAAAAGAGCACTACTCTAAATTAGACGTGATAACTAAACCTTAAAATCATATTTTCAGATTTAAGTTTATAATGAAAAATAATATATTTCTCTCTAACATTCTTAATATAAAATCTTGAATAAAAATAAAATCAATTCATTTTAGAGATTTTTACCTATTTAATATTTCGCAAGCATAACAACGTTATTATTACATCATGATTATAAACAATCAGCAGAGTTAAATTTAATCACAGACAAATTAAATATAACATTTAAGAATAAAGCAAAAAAAATAACTACAAAGAAAATAAAATCCTTACAGAACTTCGATGCTATTCCCGTTGCTGGAAAACCTCCAAGCGAAATTTGCACTCCCATTTATTGAATCGAAAAGCAAATAAATTACAAAAACATAACTAGTTTTTCCCAAAAAGGGAAGAACTCTAAAACTAAGAGAAATTAACTAAGAAAAGCTAAAAACTAAGAAAAACTAAAAAATCTAAGAAAAGAGAGAAAGAAAGAGAGAAGAGAATGTGTTTTGAGGTGTTTTTAGAAGTGAAGAGAAGGGGGGTATTTATAGGTGAAGATGGAGAGAAAAAGTTGGGGGGGAAATGTTAAAAAATTGTGAAAATGCGGAGTGTAATTGTTGACGTCATGGGGGCGGCTGCGCGCAAAAATGGGGCAAAATGGGCAACGGTGGGCGGTACTTACTAAGCGATTTGTGGGAGATGAGAATGGAGTAGTGAAAGGGCTTGAATTGGTTCGTGTCCGTTGGGAAAAAGATGCTTCAGGGAGGTTTCGGTTCAAGGAAGTGGAGGGTTCCGAGGAGATAATTGAGGCAGATTTGGTTCTGCTAGCCATGGGTTTCCTTGGTCCTGAGTTGGTCGGTATTCATGCCTTTTGTCTTCAGTAGTCATCCAACAACGTTATGAAACTTCAAGATTAAAATAAATAAACAAAATTAAATATTTTCAAATCTATAATTGCTTGTCCCTTTCAAATGCACATTACTCTCACAGAAACTGTGTATGGTTAACTCTTATTTACAGACTGTAGCAGAGAAACTGGGGTTGGAGTGTGACAAACGATCGAACATAAAGGCTGGGCGGTTCTCCACGAGTGTGGTTGGAGTTTTTGCTGCTGGAGACTGTCCTCGTGGTCAATCCCTGGTTGTATGTATTAGGAGAATCACAATTTCAAATCGAACTTAATGAAGTTCTAAACAGTGGAATTAAACCTATTCTCCTTCTTTGAGTAAATATTTTATGAAACAAATAAATAGAGCTTAAAAATGAAAACATGCACAAAATCAACACAATCAATTTACGTGGAAAAACCTTCACAGTATAGGAAGGAACAACCACGACACTTTTCTCCAAAACTTCCACTATCAAGAAACAATTGTACAACAGTTCTCTCTAGGTAAAACTAGAGGCGAACAATTAACAACATCATCAAGAATACACTTCTTGGAAACTAACAATTGTTTCAAGAAAATGGAGAAATCTAACCCAATTCGTAGTCACTGTTCACTGCTAATAATTTCTCAAACTGGTAAGCCAAATCAAAATCCCACCGTACAGATTAAAGAGTCTTGAGTCGTGAACCTGGCTTCAAAATTTTAACTTAATCGGACCACAGATGACCTTCGATCGGAGCACTTGATGAAGGCTTGCTGGAGAAAGAGAAACTGAAAACTGAGAGCAATTTTTCTACAACAGATGCTGTTTTTCTGCACTCGTTTTTCTCTGCAGATTTTTCACACACAACAAACTCTAAATAAGTTTATTAATTAAAGCAATGAAATGATATAATTTCCCTTCTTACTCCATCGGTTTTTAAGCCACATGGACAAATTTAGAACCAGTACTCAAAACATAATTTAGCCGATACGTAAAGAAAACTTTTTAGTACATTGTATATAACATAGCGAAACAAATGAATTTATTTCCAAATGCATTCATGGAGTAATCACAGTTTGTTTGCTTGCCATAGACCACAGCTAATTAAACGACAGAAGAAGAAACAAAAGGTTCTTTCTTTGCTCCTCCACCGAGAGACCTCATGAAAATGGAACTTTTAAAAAAAAAAAATTGTAATAACACGTAAAAACCTAATGGTAAAACCCAATTTGTAGGCTTCATTTTCTCCTACCAAAATCAACTTAATTTTCAATATTCAATTATTTGAGAGGAAGCTCAACCATGAAAATGGAAACTTTTGATGAAAAAGGATATTGATGTCTGGTTTAATTAAAAAAAAAAACTTATGTACATTAATAAAGAAAGCATTTTTTATGACAAATGTCAATTTTTTTATTTTGTTTCACACTTTCACAAATAAATGGTAATTTAAAATAAAATATATATATTAACTCACCAAAATAGCTTCTATTTTCCTATTAGAAACAGAGGTACATTTGGGTTGGAATGAAGCCTTTCCTCTTTCCTCCCACACTAGGGTATAAGTATGCTGCCGGAACATCTAACGTTAAAGTACTTTTTTATTGACATTTTTAATTGTTGTTGCTTTTTAAGTTTGTGAACTTTATAACTTATAAATTAATACATATTTAAATTTGTATTACTATAATATAAACAATTTAATGTTTTTTACTACAACTAGTTTGGATATGTAACAGAGAGGAAGATTACGTTAATAAAATATTAACGAACCAAATTTGTAAATATATTTGAAAAATTAGCATCGATTTTAACATGTTTTTTTATAAGATTTATTTAAAATTATATTTATTATTTAATTTAAAAAAAATTAAAATTTTAAGATAAAAATTATAAATATATTATTTAAAATATTAATATTATCTTTAAATAAAAATAGTTAAATTTTAATCAATATCTATGATTTTCATTATCCACGTAACTTACCCCTAAACAATTAAACCCAATTTTCAAATTTTTTTTAAGAAGCTTAAGAATTTCACTAATCCAATTTTATTTTCTCTCTTAAATTTCACTCAACTCATTGGATAAAGATCAAATTTAAGCGTTAAATCAAGTCTTACAAATCCAACAAATTATTTTTATTTATTTTTTGTTAAACAAAAAAGTAGAGAAAATTAGAAATGAGACCTAAGAATGAAAATTTATAATGTCTCTCCGAAAATTTAATTCATGGAATTATTTGAAAAACATGGCTTCCTCCCCCATATTTTCCTTCAAGTGTACTCTTTCTTGCTTATCACTACCAGTCTCTGAAATCTGTCATTAGAAATGTGATTTTTTCAGATTTTATTATTCATATTATCCAATAAAGATAAAAAAAAAAAGGAAAGGGAAGGGAAAAGGGACCACTTGTCCTTGAAGGCTTTACTTATTTACAAATTGGTCTCCAACGAGTGGTCCAAAAACTCTAAAAATTACTCAGATTAATAATTACTTTGCGTCCCTTCTTACAAAATATAAAATATAAGTGTACTAATAAAGTTATTTATTTTTAAAAATATATTTAAATTAATATATATTTTATAATAATTTATTAAAGAATATATTTATTTTTTATCTTATATTTTACATTAATACTTCATTTAAAATATTGATATTATTTTAAATTTTTTTATCAATATTCTATTATTTAAAATTAATAAATATATATTAGTATTATTTAAAATTAATAAGCATATATTAGTGTTTGTTCTCAATTGACATTATTTCATAATTCTTAAACATAATTTGTGAAGTTTGATAAATATATAGTGATATTTTAGTATTTATTAATATGGAAGAAAAAAGTTAAAAAGTTAAAAAATAATAAAATTAATAAGAAATAAAAAATAAAGGAGATATAAGTGTATTTTGATTACAATATATAATTTTGATATTATTAAGGAGAAGATATAAAAAGATGCTTAATTAAGTTCCAAATGCTGAAGATATATAGAGGTCACCAAGAAGTAAGGAGGTCTCTCTCTCTCTCAAAATCAAAATTCAAAAGCATGAGAATGGATTATAATGTAAGACTATCCATGTTGTTACGAGTTAACGCCCTTGTTGTTGTATTCATGCTACTCCATCAAACTTGCTTGGGGAAGCATATTCATCATTCTCCTGCTTCATCTTGTGGAAATATCCCCAATATTAGCCATCCTTTCCGGCTAACAACTGATCCAGAATACTGTGGAAAAAAGAAATATCCCAGCCTCTCATGTGACAACAACCAGAGACTAGTTTTGTACCGAGAAGACATAAAGTACTACGTTCAGGCAATCAATTACAATAACGACACCATCCGTATTCTGGATTCCAACCTTGAAAAGGATAATATCCCTTTGTTTGATATTTATTCGAGTTTGTACCTAGGTGAAATTGACCGGTACTCACAGCTTATGATTTTAGTGAGCTGTGAAAGTGCAGTGAATTTATCTTCTCATTACCGAGATGATATAATGTTTGTTCCTTATAATTGCAATAACAATACAACGAGTGATTCCAAATTAGGCCATCACAGTTCATATCTCATGTTGGGTTACAACCCATATGTCTCTGACGTACCAGACTTGTGCCACATAGAGATGATGGTAAGGACTTCATCGCCGGGAATATGGATGCGAAACAACAAACAACACAGTTCTATTTCCTGCAGTGAATTCCACAAAGCCATGCTTTATGGGGTTGAGATCTCCTGGGAAGCTCTTTTGAGGCGTAGGTTTTATTATCAAATAGTCTCCAACAGTAAGGGTCTTACTCTGTTAAAAAAAAAAATTAAGAAATTTACGTCCTCCCCTCCAGCGATTTTGAATCACATCGATGAGTTTTACGTGCCTTACTGTTTCTTTTAAGTCTAAGGCATTAGTTTTATGATGATTGGGCAACTGATGTTCTTTAGCTTTTCTTAATTTATTTACCGTAATGTCCCTTTGTAATAACACTATTAAAGAAAATAAATATACTGCAATTAAGCTGATATGTTTATTTCTTTGTACGATGCAGGAATCATTCGTTATATTATTGGGTGCGGAGGTGAGTTTCCTGCAGATTTAATTTATTTTTTATTGGGCAGTAATGTTACTTGCATCAAGAGCCTTATTACGTCATATAATTTATTCTATGCCCAATTTATCAATAACATTTTGTATGTTTCTTCTGCAGCTATAATTGCGTCCTTTATGGGAACTAACAACATTTTAATTAGTAAGAATATAGATGCCTTATTGGATATTGTATCATATATATGAGAGATTTCATTTATAGAAACATAAAAAATACTGATTGAATATACTTTTTGTACAAAATTGCTCAAAACCCAATTTGTTAATCATATTCATGTTTTTCATGCAGACACTATTCTCTACTTTGTATGCACTGGATCCATGTTAATTAGTAAGAACTTACATGCCTTATTGTCAGATAAGAAAAGTTTCACACTAATAATTTTATAATGATATATCAACTCATAATCTTTAACTTTTCTTAATTTATTTGACAGTAACGTTCCTTGTATTAAGAGCTTTACTAGGGGCTCCATGTGTAATTGCATTCTTGATTTATAAATGGGAAAGGAGGCATTTGTGGATGTATTAAGAATTCTTGGAGACCAATAACAACTTCTTGCCTATAAGGTACAACTATTCAGACATAAAAAAGATAACAACAAATTTCAAAGAAAAATTAGGAGAAGGTGGTTATGGTTATGTTTTTAAGGGAAAATTACGCAGTGGTGGTCTTGTTGCCGTCAAGATCCTGAGTAAATCTAAGACTAATGGTCAAGATTTCATCAATGAGGTATCTACTATTGGAAGGATTCATCATGTTAATGTGGTTCGACTAGTTGGTTTCTGTATCGAGGGATCAAAACGTTCTCTTGTGTATGACTTAATGTCTAATGGATCTCTTGATAAATACATCTCTTCTAATTCTAAGGAGGTAATAGTCAACTCGTTAAGCTACAAGGCAATGTTTGATATTTCACTTGGAGTGGCATCTGGTATTGATTATCTTCATGGTGGATGTCACATGCAAATTCTACATTTTGATATTAAGCCTCACAATGTTCTTTTAGATGAAAATTTTGTTCTTAAGATTTCAGATTTTGGTTTAGCTAGATTATGTCCTTTAGAAACTAACATTGTGTCTATGACAGTTGCAAGAGGAACCCTCGGATACATAGCACCAGAATTATTTTACAAAAATATTGGGGGTGTGTCCTTTAAAGCTGATGTTTATAGCTTTGGAAAGTTGTTAATGGAAATGGCAAGTAAAAGGAAAAACTTGAATGTAACCACAGAGCATTCAAACAAAATTTATTTTCCTTTATGGGTTTATGATAAACTTTGTGAAGGAAACAACATAGAATTGGGAGATGATGTCACCGAAGAAGAATCCAAACTTGTAAAGAAGATGATTATAGTGGCACTTTGGTGTATACAATTGAAACCGAGTGATAGACCTTCAATGAAAAATGTCATAGAGATGCTTGAAGGAAGATTTGAAAGCCTAAGCATTCCACCCAAGCTATTATTTTATCCTTCACAAAGGAACAATCTATCAGAGAGTGTTGAGAATATGTCTTCTACTTTAGAGAGCTCCTCCACACTTTTGGAGTTTGACTCCTCTGAGATCAGTTTGATTGAAAATGCAAATTAAAAAGTAGTACCTACAAAGAAGTTCATTTTTTGCAATTAATTCGTCTTTAATTATATTAGTTAAACACTGCTACATGTAACAATCTTTTGTAATATTACAGTTTTACTAGTCATTAATAAATATTAGAAATGAAATATTTATTATACTACTCATATTATTAATTTTCATTAAAGCACTAAAAATAATTAAAAAAAAATTCAAAGCATTATTGGATGCGTTATGGTCCTTTTGAAAGCAATTACAATGAATATAAACAAGTTCAAATTGAATCTAAAAATCCTAATTAGTTTTGTGAAAAAATGGCAAAATTCTTCTCATCCTCATCCATGCATTTTAGCTTTAATTGGTGTCAAGAAAGGTAAATGAACACTGTAAGGTAGCATTTAGATGTGTCAAATAAATTAAATTGATCCAACATTCATAAGTTCGACTCACATTTAGTGGAGTACAATAGCTCAACTCATCTTATTTAAATTTTATATAAGTTAAGTTCACCTCATGTCAACTCAATTTAATTTTAAATGAGTTAAATTGAGTAATTTATGAACATGCTTAGTTACCCTTTTAAAAAAATAAAAAAATAAAAATATATTTATAATTTTTTTTAAAAATAAAAATATTATATTTTAATTACATTTTTTAAAAAACAAAAAATATTTTTTTAATTACACTTTTTCATAATTACATTATTATAATTATGAAAATTATATCATTAATAAAGATATTTTTGTTAAAAGAATTCACAAGTTGCTCATGAGTTAGGTTTTTTCAACTCATCTCATTGTATCAGTCTTAAATGAGTTGCATAGAACTTCTTATTTGACACTATTCGTACCATGCAAGCTTGAGTGTGTCTAACTTTTATGCTTATATTTTAGAGGAAGATTCCTATGTTTTAGGTTTAAGAAGATCAATATAGTTGTGGGTCTGAACTAAATGGACTCTCTTAAATAAAATAAAACTTAGCATTTAGTTGATTTACCCCCAAGTTGTATGACAATAAGTTGTAATGGATATTTATGAAAGAATTGAAACCTGATAATAGTGTTAAAAATATAAAGCCCGTCTTGTAGCCAAAAGATATGGGCAAAAAAAAATGTAGATTTCTTTGATACTTTTTCACCTATTTCTACAATAACTTCTATTCGTATTTTATTTTCTCTTACTACTATTCATGATCTTGTAGTGCACCAAATAGATGTGAAAAAAGTTTTTAAAATAATGATTTAGAAGAAGAGATTTACATGGACCAACCTGAGGGCTTTATTGTCCCTGGTCAAGAAAATAAAGTTTACAAATTAGATAAATCTCTCTATGGTTTAAAATAAGCATCTAAAAATTGACATGAAAAATTTGATAATCTTGTTATATTACATGGTTTCAAAGTGAATGAAAGTGACAAATATATTTTGTATTATTATATGTATGTATATGGATAACTTGCTTATTTTTGGTTCAAATATTCATATTGTGAATAATGTAAAAAATTTATTGAATGCTAATTTTGATATGAAAGATCTCGGAGAAGTGTAATTTTTGAAATAAAGATTACTAGGTCTGAAAAGAGATTTTTTTTTAAATCAATCTCATTATATTGAGAAAATCTTAGAGAAATATAATTAATTTAACTACAAACTTGCATGTGCTCCTTATGATCCTAGTGTAAATTTGCTAAAGAACACAAAAGAAGGTGTTAGATAAACTGAGTATGCAAGCATTATTGATAGCTTACATTCATAAGATACCTTAAAAGGACTATGAATCTTGGATTACATTATCAGAGGTTTTTTGCTATCCTAGAAGGATACAATGATGTTGATTGGAACACCCTTTCAAAAGACTCTAAATTAAGCAACCATCGGCTAAATATTTAACATAGTTGGTGGAGTTATTTTCTAGAAGTCTAAGGAATAAATTATTTTGGCTCAATCTACAATGAACTCTAAGATGATAGCACTAACTACTAGTGAGGAATCAGGCTGGTTAGAAGTCTATTAGTTGAGATCCCTTTATGGGAAAGACCGATTCTAGCTATCTTGATCAATGACGATAGTACCACGGCTATTGCAAAGATTTATAACATTTATTACAACAACAAGAGATGGTAGATACATCGGAAGCACAATCCTGTTAGAGAATTTCTCTCTACAGGAGTTGATAGAGTAGATGATGTACGTATTGATAATAACTTGGCTAATCCTTTGAAGAAAGTACTAGCTAGAGTAAAGGTTTTCAAAACCTCGAAAAGAATTGGACAGCTTTTAGAGTGATGAGTTACTCATGATGGCAACTCAAATTATTAACTAGAGATCCCAAGAAATAAGTTTAATGGGTAATAACAAATCATGAAGTGATATGAAATGAATCATGCTATTTTAAGTTATATTTCATATTATTATAAACATGAAATCCTAAAGTGATAGAAGGATGAGTTATGTATTAACTCTTAATGAGTTCTATATTCTATATAGAGTGGAGTCGAATACATAGCTACAAGAGTACTCTTCATAGACTCACCTATGTGAATGTGAAAGTGTGTTAATCTTCTATGAAATTTTTATGCAAATTTATTAGAGCATTCAGTATACTGAGATAGACATGCATAGTCATAAAGCATGGACTTTATGAACTACACCTTAGAACGGTTGTATGTGTAATGTTGTTAGAAATAGTGCTCAAAACTACAAGTTACTCTAGTATATTCTAAAGCATCCTCACTATACAAAGGTTCAAGTTGATATATATCTTTTGTTTATACACAATCTTATATTTTGATTAGTTGTTCGATGAAAACTATTTTAAAAAAAATTCAAGTGGGTCATTGTTGAAAATAAATGTGAATTTTAAAAAATAAAAGGGAGAGAAAAAGTGCCCATAAGGTTCCAAATAATTTTTCTTTAATTATGTTAGTTATACAATGCTACATGTAACAATTTTTTATAATATTGTAGTTTTTCTAGCCTTAAAAATATATTTAGAAATGGAACTTGTATTATACTACTCATATTAAGAATTTTTCATTAAAACACTAAAAATAGTGAGGAAAATTTTTAAAACACCATTAAATGTGTTGTGTCATTTTGAAAGCAATTAAAATGAATATAAGTAAGAAATAATTTCAAATTTAACCTAAAAGTCTTAATATGTTTTGTGGAAAAAATGGCAAAATTCTTTTCATTCTTATCCATGCATTTTAGCTTTAATTAGTATCAAGGTAGATGAACAATGTAAGGTAACATTTAAATGTGTCAAATGAGTTGATTTGGTCCAACATGCATATATTCAACTCATCTTAGGTGAACTATAACTCAACTTATCTCATCTAAATTTTATGTAAGTCAAACTCAACTCAACTTTGCTCAACTCACTTTTAAATGAATTAAACTAACTTATTAAGTGACATATTTACCCTTTTAAATAATAAAACAAAAAATAAAAATGTATTTATAATTTTGTTTATAAACAAAAATGTTAGAAAAAATATTATTTTTTTTACATTTTCGTAAAAAATTGTAACTTTTAATTGTAATTTTTCATAATGATATTATTATAATAGTGAAAATTATATCATTAACAAAAATATTTTATTAAATGAATTCCCCTTAAATTAGGTGAGTTAGCTTATTTAAGCTCAAGAGCTAGGTGAATTGGGTCTTTTGAACTCAACTCATTGTGTCGACATTAAATGAGTTGTGCGCTCATTTGATGCCATTAATATCAAGCAAGCTTGTTTGAATCTATTTTGCTCAATGTTCTTAGTTGACTCATGATTTTATAAAGTAAGAACAAAAGACATTTCAATTTATCTATATAGAGAAATTATTCATTGAAATTAGAATAAATGGTGATATGGTAGTAATTAGTATAAAATATACTTTAAAATAATGAATAACACATCTACTTCTATATTATATGCATTATTATAAATTAGAAGGTCTACATATCTATCAAATTATGTCGATGTTACAAAAGATCACTACTACAAAAGGGGTATATAAGTCGGTGTGTAAAGTCGGTTGTCCACGTCAACCGACGCTATCCACGTGACGTAGCGTCGGTTATCCACGTCAACCGACGCTATCCACGTAATATATGCCCTCTCATCTCATTTTGTACGCAGATTTCCAGTTTTCTTTTTCCTCTCTCCTTTCCTCACTCAGAACCATTTTCTCCCAAAATCTTAACCGTGCACCACCTTCGTTCTACATTTCTGGCCACCTCCAACCACCATTTGAACGTCCGTTTGTAAGTTATATTTCTCTTCTCACATTATTTGTCAGTTCTTTTTTTTTTAGCAAAATATTAAAATCTGTTTATGGGTATTTTCTGTTATTGCTTATCCAAAATCAATCCAAATCTGTGCTAATTTTATCAGCGTGTAAATGTAATTCGTTAATTAGGAACATCGTATTTTTATTCGTTAATTAAAAACCTAACATCTCGATTTGGGTTTTGCTTGGGCAGTTTCTTTGTGTGGTTAAATAACTTGTTGTACACCTTTAATTAGTTAAGCAGTTAATTAAGGTTTGACAAAATCCAATTCATATTCACAATCACAGAAGAAAAACTTCTTGCATTTTTACATTAAAGAACTTGAATTAACTACTTCAAATGTATTATATATCTTTTGGTTTTATATCCAACGCGTGCGGTTCCACAAGCACTTTTGTTAAAAGTTCATTCAGAGAGCACTTCTGTAAATATATATCAACTTAAGATACATTTACAATTTAGATTGCTGAAAAACAAAAGTAAGTCTATTATCTGCCACTTTATTTGACCACACCTAAAAAATATGTTTGACTTAGTTTATGCAGAATGCATGCAGCTAGCTTATTATTCGATCAATTTGTTTTATATTTTGTATAAATTTTTGATTTAGTTATGTTTTTTTGTTTGCTTGTAATAATAATGTTTGACTTATTACTTGTATGTATTCAATAATATCTGAAATGTTTTGTGGGTTTGCGTGGATAAATTTATTTATACGTATAATTAATATTACTTTGTAATTATGATATAGTAACATGCTTAGAAATTAGAATCAACCGCGTGATTGGTTTTTATATATATATTCATGAAACATGAACTGCTTATTTTTTAATTTGTATATAAATGGTTTTGTAAAATGATTAAAATGATAACTATTTTGCATTATGTATGTTTTGATATATATTCTAATAATTAGGAAATTTATATATAATAATACATAATTAAGTAATATGTTTAATTAATATCATTAATAGAAAATGGACAAATCTTGGATGTCAAAGTGTAGAATTGAGTAAGACTATATTTCTAGAGTTGAAAGTTTCATGGAATTTTCTTGTAGAACTAGTAATACTGGAAGTAGTATGATTCGATGCCCATGCGTTAAATGTAAAAATGAGTGATTTCATGAATTTGATGAGGTTAAGTATCACCTTATCCGTAATGGTATTCTATTGAGCTATAAATGTTGGTATTATCATGGAGAAAATATTGATAATACTCATGGAGAAAAGTATAATAAGAATGTGGGTGGATTACATACATCATATCATAATGTACAGACAGAAAATATGTTTCGTGGTGTTAAAGATGAATTACGCAAGGATGATCCCGAAACCTTTAATAAACTTATAGAAGATGCCGAAAAACCGTTGTATCCAAAATGCAAAAAATACACTAAGATGTCAGGATTGGTTCATTTGTACAATGTCAAGGCAAAATATGGTTTTTCTGACAAGGGATTCACAGAATTACTAAATCTACTAGTCGATATGTTTCCTGAGGGTATTGAATTGCCATCTTCAATGTATGAAGTGAAGAAATCTCTTAGTCGATTTGGCATGGAATATCATAAGATTCACGCTTGTCCTAATGATTGCATTCTTTATAGAAAAGAATATGAGACATTACATGATTGTCCTATGTGTAAAGAATCGAGATGGAAGCATGGTACAAATGAGAGTAAAAAACATAAGAAAGGCGTGCCTGCAAAGGTTCTTTGGTACTTTCCTCCGATCCCCCGCTTTCAAAGGTTGTTCAATAGTAAATATACATCAAAGATGTTGACTTGGCATTCAGATAATCGATCTGATGATGGGGTGCTACGTCATCCTTGTGATTCTCCAAATTGGAAAGTAGTAGATAATTTATCTCCTCAATTTTCATCTGATCTGCGCAATCTGCGTCTTGCCATTGCTGCTGATGGAATTAATCCACATAGTTACCTCAGTAGTAGATATAGTTGTTAGCCAGTAATTATGGTAACATACAACCTTCCTCCCTGGTTGTGTATGAAAATAAAATTCATGATGTTAACATTATTGATCTCAGGACCGAAACAACCCGGTGTTGATATTGATGTATATTTGCAGCCTCTGATAGATGATTTAAAGACGTTGTGGAATGATGGTGTAAATGTTTACGATGCATATAAAGAAGAATACTTTAACTTGAAGGGGGTCCTTTTATGGACAATTAATGATTTTCCTACCTATGGAAACTTATCAGGACATGCAACAAAAGGTTACAAGGGATGTCCTATATGTAGTGATGGAACTTCTGCAAAGTATCTTGTTCACGGACGAAAGATGTCTTATAGAAGGCATAGGAGATTTTTGCCATCTAGACACAAGTTTAGATACCAAAAGAAACTGTTCGATGGTGAAGAAGACCATGATCATGCAACTCGACCTTTGCGAGGTATTGAGATATTAAGGCAATTGAATGGGATGACATTCAAACGATATGGAAAGATGAAAAAAAAACTCACCAAGTCTGGGAAACGAAGGAGGTCAACTAATGAAATTGGTGAAAATGAAAAAGATTTTGAACCGAATGGTTGTTGAAAAAAAAATATCAATATTTTGGGAATTGCCTTATTGGAAAGACCTACACATTCGTCACATCTTAGATGTCATGCACATTGAGAAGAATGTATGTGAAAGCTTGATTGGCACTTTACTTAATATACCTGGAAAAACAAAGGATGGCATTAAAGCAAGATTGGATTTAAAGAAACTAGGCATACGACCTGAATTGGAACCAAGGGTGGAAAATGATAAGAATCGAACATACTTGCCACCAGCATCATATACAATGTCAACAAAAGAGAAGGATGTGTTTTGTAAATGTTTGGAAGGTGTGAAAGTTCCTGATGGTTACTCATCCAACTTAAGAAATTTTGTGTCTATCACCGATAAGAGACTATATGGATTGAAATCACATGACTGTCATATCTTAATGCAACAATTATTACCAGTTGCTATTAGATCAATTCTTCCAAAACATGTTCGAATATCAATAATTCAGCTTTGTTCATTCTTCAATACAATATGCAAGAAATCTATATCAATTGGCTTTGGTAAATAATAACGAGGCACAACCGTACATAGAGTAAGTGATGTTCATTGTTTCATCTTTTATTTAACTATTAATGATGATATATAACTTAATATATATTTAATAACGTTACAGGATGCATTTAAACTTATTGAAAATCGATCCTCGTTATAAAAAAAAGGAGAAAAATGGTTGTATGATGAACATAAGCGAGAGCTTATTAATTGGTTTCGCAACCACGTAAGTGTCACAAACAAAAATCATGCATGTATCTTCCTATATATATTCAATGTTTTAAAACTTTTGCTCTAAACACATTTCGTGTTTTTGTATACATAGATTCGAGATGAACTCAAGAAACCCAATCATAAAATATCAGAAAGTTTACAATGGCTTGCACATGCCCTGAACTGACTCTACACATAAAGTAGATTCACGGCATGAACCGACTCAACACGTAAAGTCGGTTCATGCCCTGAACCGACTCTACACATAAAGTCGGTTCACGGCATAAACCGACTCTACACGTAAAGTCGGTTCATGCCCTGAACCGACTCTACACGTAAAGTCAGTTCAGGCCGTGAACCGACTCTACACGTAAAGTCGGTTCAGGCCGTGAACCGACTTTACATTTTAAGTCTCTGAATTTAAAGTCGGTTCAGAGAACCGACTTTAAATTTGTTTAAAGTCGGTTAAAAACTGACTTTTATGCCTATTTATGTAGTAGTGGATAAAGAACAACTTGATGAAAACATGTAATTTATAAATAAAAAAAGGAGAATCAAATCTTTAAGATATTTGATGCACAACAATAATAAATATAATAGAAACCATAAGAAAAATATGCCAACTACATCAAGACAAACTAGTCATAGAAAATGATGAAGACTGAGAAAAATATTTCTTTAATTTTCAACACCATAGCTTTAAGTTGCAACCATTTGTAGATGTCTATCTCAATGATTTTTGATATGTTACAAGAGAAAGCAAGGTTTGGTCCCTTTTTTTTGTATAAATATCATAAGAGATGTCTCGTTAAAGTTTGTAATTTCTAATGCTGAATGATCAAGAAATCTAACCTAAACTTAAGTACATTTAAGTCATGTTTAATTTGAATAATAAAAATATAATTAGAATAAAAATAATAATATGAATTGAATTTAATAAAAATAATAGTACTATTACAATGTTAATTTGTTTGAATAATGAGATTAAAACAAATGATATAACTTTAGAATATGTAGTTATGTTAATCCCGTCAAAAATCTAAGCTATTACAAGAATAACAAACAATTATTTTATACCACCTCCATCTCTATATTATATGTCATTATTATTAATTAGAATGCCCACGTATGTATCAAATTATGTTGATGTTGAAAGAGAGAAAGAACAACTTCATAAAAACTTATAATTTATAAAGAAAAAGTAGAACTAAGTCTTTACTATATTTGTTTCACATCATTATTGGTTAATAGAATGAGAATCACACAAAAATTATGCTCACTAAGACAAACTAATCATATAGAAAATGAAGAAGACATAGAACTAACACTTCTAATCCCAAAAGTTTAACCCAATCAATTGAATCTTTGATACCATATTAAAGTCTACAAGAATTATTAACCTTTTAATCCCAAAAGGTTAACCCAATGGGTGAAGACAACTACACTCTTTATAAATTCTATCATAATATTATACTTAATAAATATATTATTTTATAAAAGAATAAAATATTGACAAAATAAATTTAAATTATAAAATAATTAATATAACTTAATTAGAAATCATTATATAAAATAAAATCTAATATGAGATGGGGATTTAACCTACATGATTAAAGGGCGAATTCACAGAACAAATTTTCTAGTGTTTAATATGAAATGCAAAGTCCTTATGTGAACATTAAACTAGGTGAGTAGAATGCATCTTTCATTACAAATTTAATAAAAGTTTAAACTGATTTTTAAATTATTTATTTATTCATGCGCTTGAATTTTTAACTTTATTTTTAAAAATATTTGTTTTTATGTTATATATAAAAAATATATATGTGCATTTATGAATATTAAAAAACATGTTTTTTATATTATATTAAAAATAATGTGTACAAAATGGAGGGAGGTTGAACATGAAATTTTATTTATAAAATGATTTATGATATTCAATTGATACATAACTCTTTAATTATACAAATATAAATCAATATTATTTTACATTGTACTCTCATAATTCATCAAACTTAATAAACCAGTAGATCAAACTCGACTAATAAACAATTGGACTTAAACACACAATATATCTGTTATATATGACTTGAATACCTATACAAATAATGTTGGAATTAATTTCAATTAATTACAACATATATGGACTTATATGTGATATAAATATATATTGAATAATAAATTGTCAAATATCTAATTAGACCCGTTATGAAGTGATTAAATTACGTATTATTTATCGAGTTCAATATGTGTCATAAGAAGTGGGGTCTTTAATGTATAAAATACGTATTAATAACTTTATGATTTAGTGATGATCTAAATTATATAAAGTGTATAAATAATACAGTTATGCTATTGGTCCCTAAAGAACACAATTAAATATGGTAATGTACTGTAAATAAGGAAATAACCATATAAGCAAGTTATGAATTCAAATTTTGAATATACTAAGGATCCAATAAGGAAATATTAAATAAAGAAATTTTCATATAGGTAAATTCTGAATTCAAAATTTGAACCTGCTAAGGATCTAATAAAGAAATTCTCACTTACCCAAGTTTTGAATTCAAAATTTGAATCTGCTAAGTATCTAATAAAGAAATATTAAATAAGGAAATTTCCATATAAGTAAGTTCTGAATTCAAAATTTGAATTTGTTAAGGATCCAATAAGAAAATATTTTTTGGTATAGGACAGAACGTTGTCGCTGCCGCCTCTCTTGTTCACTCTATCGGACTTGAGAGGGATTACTTGGAGATTTAAAGACTTTTAGTGATCACTGATGATTGTGTCTCTTTGGAAGATCATGGCTATGACCTAACGTAATTTAGAATGAAAGATTAAAAATTCACTAGAAGATCATGATAAATCTAAGATTTATGTATTACAGTATAGTTATGCAAAATTCATAAATCTCTATCAAATAAAACTTTGAAAAAAATGAATATCAATGGCCGGTGCCAATTACATATCGAAATCTCTATTTATTGCATATTGTTATACATGGACATGCATATTGTTCCCACAATCCCCCGCCAACTTATAACTTTATATTAAATATATATATATAAGAATTTTATTTATAATAAATTTATTATAAAAATTAATTAATATAATAATATAATAATTACCCCAATACTAGTTTTTGGATGGGATCTAGCTAAAATTTTGGTAATTATATAATATTATTAATTATCGAGTAATAATTATTATTTTAAAATAAAGATTTTAAATATTTTTTTTTTTTTTTGCTTTTATTACAACAAGATGAAAAATTAATGTTAAAAAATTTCATAAATGTGTTTTGGATGAATACTTTTAAAATAAATAAATAATTAATTTTTATTTAAGAATAATTTATAATAAGAACTATTTTGTGAGTAAAATAATCTAAACATAATATAAATAAAAGTGATTTAACATAATATTAATAAAATTTATATAACTTTATTTAATAAATAAGTCAAATATAACATGAAAACACATATAAAATTATTTAATTGATATTTTTATTTTAGTTAAGAAGTTAGTTCTATATAACACAAGATACATAACTTGATCTAACTTAATTAATACTTTTAAGATATATATGACATTATCTCAATGTGAAAAGTTATTAATTCAATATCAATATAATCTACCCATACATAGATTAGCGAACCTACCTGTTCATTAAAAGGATAAACAATATTGTAATTCTTAATATTGATTAAAATAATTATCTAAGAATATATGTAAAATTAATATATAATACAATTATCAAGTAAGAAATAAGACAATTTAATATTTATTGGCACATAAGAAAAGCTAACAAATTAAAAAAAAAAAAAAGGATGTCGACCACTACAACAAAAAAGATTGATTTTGTTAGTTTTTAATCGGTCAAAATGAAAGTTTTCACCCGCATAAGAAAACTGAAGAAATAAGAACAGATAAAAAACTTTTTCGCCCATTTTTTGAACCGAAAATTTTATTTCCTTACTTTTTTAAAAACAAACTAAATTTTTATTTTAAAAACAAACATAAGTTATTTTTGTCAATTTTTAAAATTGTGATGGTTGTTTTTTTAAAAAGGAAAAAATATTAATTTTTAAGGATAAAGTTTGGATGCTTTTGTGTTGCCCAACTTACATTTTTAATATAAAAAAATAACCGCAAAAACTGCAACTAATAATACTCAAATTTATTATAAAAATATTCAAAGTAACACATTTATATTTAAAATAAATCTAATCTATCAAATGAAAATCAAAACATTGAACTAATAAGTATTAATTTGAATGCCTTAAACTTAATTAGTTTGAATACATTTTAACATTCTACAATGTGCTATACTATATTTATTTGGACCTCTATCGAATATTGGCAAGAATGATGTCATCGTTCATCCTTTATTTCATCAAATTGGCTTAATTGTATGCTATATTACTTGGAACTATAAGACACTAACAAAATATTACAATGTGTTAAAAAATTTAACATAAAAAAATAAAACTTATAATTAATATAAAATTATGATTACATATCATATCAATAATTGATGCATTAATCTTGATAAAAATTTCTTTTATAAATTTCATCAACTTAAAAACTATATAAGATGTTGTATGGTTGCTTAATATAAATTATAATCAAAAGTATTTAGTATAACTAATATTAAATAATAAATTTTGTCATGTTATGATTACCAAAATGTTTTGGATCTATACATATTGGGTTATTATATGGGGTAATGGTGATGTCTTTAATATTGTTGATATAAGCTATTATGAATTAAAGTAACAATGATCAATCAATTATGAAAATAAATTTATTAAAAAATAATTGAATGATAAATGAAATAATACTTACATAAACATGTCAATGGATTTAAAAAGTAATACCAATGCCAAAGTGGTTCAAAAGCCACTAGCATCCAATGTGATGTTCACTTAATTTTAAAATTAAATAACATTAGACTTAAAATATAAAGTACTTTAATATTAAGCTATATTCGTCTATTTAAAAAAATATCTTGAAATGTTTAGATATACTCCAATGGATATGGTATTAGCCATTTGATACGATCTTCTCGTTCATCTAACATATCGTTAAAATTGTTAAGGCTCTTTCCTTACAACCATCTACCAAGATATTATCATTATAGTTAGGATCTATAAAACTATAGGTATGAGATGATATATTGTGTATAATATATCTTTGATAGAAATTTTGATCAAATAATTATAACATATTTATGAATCATAAAATAATAAAAAGTGAAAAAATCATACCTAAACTAGAAAGACATGATAGAACAATTCACTTCTCTTATATGAAGAAAAGGAAGTATTTTCCCAAACAACCTCAATATTTGGTTGAAGCATTTATTAGACAATGCACTCGTCACATTTATGTTTCACAAACTTATTATCACATACATTCTAGTAAAGTCTTTACAATCATAGTAAAGCAACTTCTCTACATATTTCAAAAAAATTGAATTTATTACGATCTTTGTTGAATTCGTCTTCTCTAGTATGAGTTATCTCCATAACCTCATCCATATAATTAGTGTTAATAAATATTTCGTAAAACATTGTCTCTTATGGACTAACATTTACCTTATGAATAGTCTTAGCATGAAATATCTTATTTTTATAACCTTAGTCAATCACGTTTTCAAAAACATGCTCTTTTATGACATCTATTTTTTGTTTTTAAATGTTAACACATTTCATGTATATACATGGAACATCATTTGGATTGATTGTATTTTTTAAACTACTTCTAAGAAACTCTTTAACATACTTAAAAATTCATTTGAATATCTACATTTAAGCATATAAAATTTATCAATTTCTACATTATAAACATATGAACAAATTATAGAAAATTTTAGGTACACTTGAAACATAAACCAACATTTGATAAATTTCAACTAAATATAACATATAACACACATATAACACATGTTCATATGATATAAATTATAACTTAGAAATAATAATAATAAAAAATATATGAATATTTTTACATACTCTTTTTCATAAATTATATCAATCACATTTAAATTAACTATTTTAAACTAACTATAACATATAATTTATTTATAGTATATATATAAATATTTAGGAAAAATTTTTATATACAAAATAAATGAATAGTAAAATAAATATTTAGGAAAAAAATTAATAATATGTTCTTAAATACAAAATTAAACCATATAAAAATTAATAACTATCATAAATAAAATAAAAGTTAAAGAACAAAATGAAAGTATTGAAATGGAATTACTTAGATTGAAGTGGTGTGTGAAGAAGAATGGGATGTGTTGGACCCGTATGGATGACATATTTACTATGTATGATTAACTTCTTATATAATAAAAATATTAATTGAATAAATTCATATATTGTTATGTTATATTTAACTTATTTATTAAATAAATTTATACAATTATTGTTAATATTGTAGTAAATCACTCATGTTTATATTATGTTTGGATTCTATTTCTCATAAAATAATTACTATTATATATTTATTTATCACTAAAGTAAGAAATTAATTAAATATTTACTTTAAGAACATTTCTATAAACCACCTTCTAAAACATTTTAACATTAATTTCTCAATACTTATTTATTAAATAAACTTTTACAATTATTATAAATATCGTGATAAATCACTCATGTTTATATTATATTTGAATTCTATTACTCATAAAATAATTACTATTATATATTTATTCATAATTAAAGTAGCAAATTAATTAAGTATTTGTTTTAACAGTATTTATGCAAATCTAACATCAATTTTTCAATTATAATAAAAATAACTTAAAATTTATATTTAAATACTTATTTTTTTATTTTCTTTTATTTTATAAAATAAAAAAATTTAAATAATAATAATATTTATTTTAATATTAATATTATTATATATTTATTAAATTTAAATAATCGATACATATACAAAAACTAATATTAAATCTCCTTATTATTAACTGAGTATTTCTGTAAATGTGTAACAAAGCGGGAAAAAATTGAATATACATAAGACATTAATATTAAGAATGAAAAAACAATTCGAACAATTTACTTAAATTAAAAAATCTGATTCAGACTCAGATCATATTATATTGATTAATTTTATAGTAGGATCGGATTTGAATTGAAAATTATACAATTCGTTTCGATTCAGATTGGATTCAAATTGACATATTTTATAATCTACTATATTTGGATCAAATTACTATAAAATTATAAATAAATATATATTTTATTTTATAATATATTATATTTAAATATTATGCATATTATATTATTATTTTAGCTTAAAAATAAATAAAAAATATTTATAATAATTTAATAATTGTACATACATACTTTTTATTCTTTTAATTTTTTTAGTTGTGATTATAAATAGTAATATTTGTTATAAAAATATTAATTTAAAATTTAAATTTTTGTATATCGTGTTTTATATATGATAATAATTCATAAATAAAATTTAATATTAATATGAGCTTATCTGATTTGAAAACATTTAATCTGTTTGGATTCGAGTTGATTCAGATTGATTATATCATCGAATCAGATTCTGGTTGAAAATCTTCAAATCTTTTAAGATTGGATCAGATTATGATTGACCAAAAATAGATAGTTTTGATCGGTTGCTCATCCCTAATTAATATATAGAAAAATAAAGCTCGCAACACCTTTGATAGAAATTCAAGAAATAATTTAGGCTTTTTCATCCTTATACTAAGGATAGTATTTCATATTAATTAAATATAATGTAATAATAAAATTTATAAAGATTTTGAGTATTTTTATTCATTGGGTTAATCTTTTAGGATTGAAAGGCCTATAATTCTTATAAACTTTAACATAGTGTGAGATATTAAGAATAATATTACATATTGATTAATTATGATATTATAATAAAATTTATAAAGATTGATATAAAGATTTTGATTATTTTTATTCATTAGGTTAATCTTTTAGGATTGAAAGTCCTATAATTCTTATAAACTTTAACATAGTATGAGATATTAAGAATAATATTACATATTGATTAATTACGATATTATAATAAAATTTATAAAGATTGTGGATATCTATTAATCTTTTGTAATTAAAAAACTCATAATTTTTATAGATTTTAAAATTTTTACGTTATGTGTCATAGATTGTGACACACAATTCATTTAAGATAATCTTATTTCATTGATAGTGTCACATCTTGTACCAATATGTATTTTCTTTTATTAATTGTTATTTGTAGTGATTCATATTTTAATTATAAATAATTAAAAATATAATTATCGTTAATTTTTTTTTTTCAAAAATAACCACAATTCATAAAGAGTAGAGTGAGAATAATTATTGTAAGATCGAAACTGTAGTTAATTAAAATTATGGTTAATCAAAACTGAACATTTATTTAAAAAATTTACCAAAAGAAAATTTAAAAAATTTTAAATTTATTTACTTATAATCAATTATTTTACGAATTTTTTAATTTTTCATTGAATTTTTCCTAATTAATATATAATTAATTATTTTTATATTAAATATAATTTGGAAAATAAATAAATTAAAATTAATTTATAATTATTATATAAAAATATATTAATATTTATAATAAATTTTATCAATTAAAATATAATATTATTTATAAAATTAAAATAATTATTTGGATATGAAATTATAAAATCACATTTTTATAATAATTATAAGATTATAAAAAGGTAGATAGCACCTAACCTTAACTAAATCTATTTTGCTGATTATTTTATTAGTTGATTCTTAGACTTTATAAACGCCATTTATTATGTCATCTCTATCATATATGTCATTATGAGGAGGTCCACATATGACATATTTAGAAAATTTTGTGGAAGCTCGTAATTAAAAAAGAAAAGAAAAAAGAGCCAAGTCTTTGGGATATTTATTTAACATCAATAATTAATATGTAATAGAATAGAAATTATAAGAAAGGTACGCCAGTCATATAGTAAGTGACGGAGACTTAGCACCATGGGTTTAAAGTTTCAACCATTTGTAGATCTCTCAATCACTATGTAGATGTTAGAAGAACAAGCAAGGTTACGATCACTTCTTTGCATCAATATCATTGAAACACCTTCATCAAAGTTTGTAATTTATAAAGCTAAATGATCAATACTTTTAATGTAAATTCGACCACATTTAAAGACTTTTAATGTAAACTCAAGATATTAGCCTAAATATTTCAAGAGAGAAGTTGCATACAAATCTCAGATACACCAAGGTAGCTTGTTGCAAACTAAAAAGACTATGCCAAAGGCTACCACATTAGCATATAGGACACATAAAAGATTGTAATATTTAATCATAATATAATATAATATAATATAATTAATTTAAATGATATATAAAAATTTAATTTATAAAAACATAAAATTTAATATATAGTTATTTGGTTTTTTGTTTTAGATTTATGAGATTTTACTTCTCTCAGTTTCATGAATTTATCAAAACAAAAGGTCAAAAATACATAAAACAAAAAATCCAAAATCAAAATCAAAATAGGGTATTAAAAATAAGGTAAAGAAAAAATATGTAAAATGATTAATATCATACTAAGGCATATGAACTACAAATAATAACAATAACATTTAATGATTTTTATAACTTTAAAGTTTTTTAATTAAATAAAATTTCATTTATCACTTAGACTATTTAAATTTTAAATTTATCAAAACGACTATATATTTTAATGCATGACTCTACGATAGATTTTAAACTAAAACATAAATTAAAGACTTACTTTGATATTATTTTGCTCCTCAGCAATATACCTATTAATATTCAATTTATTACATTTAAAATTAGGACAAAAAATGTGAAAAGTATTAAAATTTTCAAAACATTGAACTTATTATTGATATGTTATAAGAGAAAGCAAGGTTTGATCTTTTTTTATATATATAAATATCATAAGAGATACCTCGTAAAAGTTTATCATTTGTAACACCGAATGATCAAGAGTTCTAATATAAACTTCATTGCATTTAATTTATGTTTAGTTTTAACAATAAAAATATAATGAGAATAAAAATAGTAATATAAATTTAATTTAATAAAAATAATAGTACTATTATAATGTTAATTTATTTAAATAGTGAAATTAAAATAAATAATATAATTGTTAAAATTTATTATAAACTTAATCATGTTAAAAATTTAAGCTATTAAAAGAATAACAAATAATTATTTTATATATACCACCCCATCTCTATGTTATGTGCTATTATTATTAATTAAAAGTCCCATATGTAATTTAGAAAGAAAAAGGAAAAAAGTCTTTAAAATATTTGTTTCACATCAATATTGGTTAATAGAATGAGAACCACACGAAAAGTATGCCTACTGAGACAAACTAGTCATAATCAAAATGACGAAGACATAAAACTAACATTTTAGAAAGAAAAAAAAGGATGAAATATTTAATAATTTTTAACAAATGTGAGAACGTAATTAGTTATATTATTTATTTACACAAATAACTAGTTTAGTACAATAATTTTTAAGTTAGGTGTAATTGAACTCATAACATTAAAAACAAATAAAAAAAATCTAAATTATAATTTTTTGTTTTTATTAAAATATATTTTTAATAAAAATATATTAGTTCGGTTTTTCGATTTTGAAAAATAAAAATTTCTAATAGATTATAAATCAATTTTTTAAGACTTACGCTGAATCAAATAACCTATATAAAATAGTATATATTCGATTTAGTTTTAAATTATATTGTGTATCTTCTTTTAAAAAAAAATGATAGTTTATAGTGCATATGAGAGAGATAAAAGATATATCACTTAAATGAGAAATTATACATCAATTATTAATATAATAATTTAGAATAATAAAATTAAAAATAAATACACTATTTTTTTAATTAAAAACATAATTACTTACAATTGTTTTTTAAAATAACAATCAATAATATAAGCAATAAAAAGTATCATATTACTTATTCCAAAGTCAATCTTTATTTATTTCACACTTAAACCTCGTTGCAATATGATTTCTTGAAATCTTTTATCAATTTTTCTTTTTTGCCATATTGAGTAAAGTATTTTTATTTGTATATAATGGAAGCATAGTATGCTAATTTTGTATTTATTTTTAAACATAAATTTTGATATTAAATTATGTGAAATTCATGAATATTGATAAATTATGTAATTTATTTTTAAATAAGTATACAATAGTAATTCAATTTTAATAAAAATATATAGAGTTTTTCTTTTGAGTAAAGGTGTCAAAGAGGTCTGATCGGGTCAACAAGGCACGATTTATTGCATTAATTAAAATATTGTATTAACGTATGTCACATTATCATTTTGTTTCTTTGCAATATACCTATTAATATTCAATTTATTACATTTAAAATTAGGACAAAAAATATGAAAAGTATTAAAATTATCAAAATATTGAACGTATTATAAATTATAAAAGTAAGTATAAAAGAGAGTAATTTTATCACATTTTATGAATTGTAATTTTTTTAAGTATACTAATGTAACACATATTTAGATTATTTTTTATTTTCTCTTTTATTTTCACAATAATAATCGATTATTATAATGCTAGTAAATCTTTTGATTTTATTTATAATTTATAATTTCATTAACTCTTTCACGTATAAGTTTTAATCCAATTAAGGTAAGATTTAAAAGTGAATTGAACTTAGTTTGAAATTCTATTGGTTGGTAGTAAGAATGACCAATTAATCTAAACATTTATAATTGTACATGTGAATGTTTCATAGACCTACTTGAGATCTCAACAAACCCTAAAATTTATTTTGAAATAAACTCAAGATGAAATTATAGAATATACAATTATTAGAAAAGGATTTAGGTCATTAAAAGACCATCTGTTTCTTTAATATGCTATAACTTACCCTTTTATGAGCAAGAAAAAAAACAATTTATCTTATCCTTCTACTTTCTAAGATGACTTAAAATAACTGAAGGTAAGTTTCCTCTACATTCTTAAAAGATTTTTCGCATATAAAATAAACAAATTCTTCCTAAATTGAGAAATGGAAGTAGTTATAACATATTTACATGATGGTGCAATGGTGCTTGTCCTTTCAAAATGTTACTCCAAAGAATTTATTGATTGTTGTTGTATATTCTTTTGGAACCCAGTTTGTCAATAACTTCTTGTATGTTTTTCCTGCAGTAAGGCTAGAGACTACATTTTCCCAAATTTCCTGTATAAATTGAAATGTGAACGTCTCAAATTCAAATTCGCTAGAGGACCTTACTGTAAGGCTCTTCTTACTATGTACAAAAACAAATTAAATAAAATTAAGGTACTACAATTAAGCTCATATGTTTAATTCTTTGTATGATGCAGCGGTACTCATAAGTTATATTATGATTTCTGAAGGTGAGTTTCCTCTACATTCTTCTAAGATTTTTCACATTATATTATTTTAGAACATAATTATTCTATACCCAGTTTGTCAATAACTTCTTGCATGTTTTTCCTACAAAGTGCATTTTCTTGCTTTTTAGATTAATCCATGCCCAACCTAACAACTGGTTAGGTGGTATGAATATACTCTTGGAATATTATGGATCAAAATTCTCAAAACTCAAGAACATTCAAGAACAATTTTCCAAAAACACTCAAAAATTCTCAAAAATAATTTAAACCATACACATATCTCCTTACCTAATTCATTTATTTTCTTCTTCCTACCAACCATGAGCTTTATCCTTATCAATCCAGATCATCACCATAGAAGCTTCATGAGGTGGACTTCAAATGGGCTAAAATATTTCAAAGAGTTTTTTTTATTTCATTGGGCTTGTAAACAAGTTTACAAACCAACACTCCCCCTTAAAATTGTTTTATGATGCCAATCGAATTTCTCAATCTGACAAAGACTTCTTGCTTGAGCGGTTTAGTGAAGATTTCAACAATTTTATTTTGTGATTTTACATACTCGAGTTCTACATCCTTTCTTGTGATGCACTCCCTGATGTAATGATATCAAGTATCTATGTGTTTGCTTCGATCATGAAAAATAGGATTTTTGGCTAAGGCAATGATTGACTTATTGTCGACACATATTTTGGTTGGCTCTTCTTGTGTTATACTCACCTCCTTTAACAAGTTTCTCAGCCAAATTGCATGGCAAACACATGAGGTAGCTGCTACATATTCTGCTTCATAGCTAGACAAGGTGACAATCGGTTGCTTTTTTGACATCCATGTAAAAACAGTATCTCCCATGAAAAACACAAATATGGAAGTACTTTTTTGATCGTCTATATCTCCACTAAAATCGCTATCACTATATCCAACAAGCTTGTAATCATTGGAAGCCGAATAGAACAAGTTAAAATTAATTGTACCTTTTAGATAGCGTAAGATTATTTTTACAGCTTTGAAATGGATGATTGTCGGTTTCTCCATATAGTGGCTAATCAATCCAACGACATACAGGATGTCAGGCCTTGTGCACGTGAGATAACGCAGACTTCCAACTAAACTTTTGAAAAATGTTGGATCCATACTTTCACCATCTTCATGCTTGGATAGTTTGATTCCACATTCCACTGGTGTGTTGATCGGCTTGCAATCGTTCATCTTGAACTTCTTTAGTATCTCCATTGCATAGCTTTCTTGAGAGATGAAGATGCCTTCTTCCTTTTGCTTCACTTCAATTCCAAAGTAGTATGTCATTAACCCGATATCTGTCATTTCAAACACTTGGGTCATCACCTTGTTAAAAGCTTCAAATAGCTTCAGATTACTTCCAGTGAAGATGGGATCATCTATTTATAGACAAATTATTAGAATATCACCATCTTCAATCTTGACGGAGAGTGAATGTTCATAGGGACACTTTGTGAAGTTGTTCTCCAAAAAGTACTTGTTGATGCGATTATTCCATGCTCTTGGTGCTTGCTTTAACCCATAAAGAGCTTTCTTCAACTTCAACACCTTGTCTTTATGACCTTTTGCTCCATAGCCTGATGGTTGCTTAATGTAGACTTCTTTTTCAAGGACTCTGTTTAGAAAAGCAGATTTTACATCCATTTGATGTATCTTCCACTTATTTTGAGCTGCCAAAGAAATGATTAGTCTTATAGTTTCTAATCAAGCAACAGGAGAAAATACCCTATTATAATCAATTCCAGCCTTTTGACTATATCCTTTTGCTACTAGCCTCGCCTTGTGCCTTTCAATCTCTCCCTCATCATTCCTCTTTGTCTTGTACAACCATTTGACACCTATTGCCTTATGCCTTTTGGGAAGTGAAACAAGTTCCCATGTATCATTCTTCTCAATTGCATTGATTTCTTCTTCCATTGCATCTCTCCACTTCTTTTCTTGTGCAAATTCTTGAAAGCGTACTGGTTCACAATCAACAAAGAGACAGAATAAGGTAAGATTATCTTGTCATTCTATTACCTTATAAAGATCTTGGAGATTTCGTGTACGTGTCATGGCTCTTTCACTTCCACTCGAAGATGATGAAGGTGACGAGTCTTCATGAGTGGTTGGCATTGGTGAAGTAGGTGGAGTCATTGACTCTTGTTGAATTTCTATAGGTTGCTCTCTCATTGTCTACTCGTCTTCTTTAAACTGAGGAAAGAAATTGAAGTTATATGCATGGGAGTTAAAATCTCATTCTCCTTCTTCATCGAATACCACATCTCAACTTATCACAATCTTTTTATTGTGTGGGTTATACAACTTATAACCCTTTGAATTGGCATCATAGCCGATGAAGATAAAACTATCGCTTTTATCATCAAGCTTCGTTCTTCTCTCATCCGGTACATAAATATGGGCTATACTTTCAAAGACTCTAAAGTGGGAAATACCAGGCTTTATTCCACTCCATGCCTCTTGTGGTGTCTTTCCCCATACACTTCTTGTGGGAGATCAGTTTGACAAGTAAACTACACATGCTACTGTTTCTACCCAAAACTCTTTGGGTAGTTTCTTGCTTTTGAGCATGCTTCGTGCCATGTTGAGGATTGTTTGGTTCTTTATTTCAGCTACACCATTCTGTTGGGGGGATCTTGGTACTGTTAAAGATCTATGAATTGTATTTGCTTCATAGAACTCTTGAAACTCCTTGGATGTAAATTCTCTACCTCGGTCTGATCTCATGGCTTTGATTTTTCTACCACTTTCTCTTTCCACTGTAGCTTTGAACCTTTTGAATACTTCAAAAACTTCTGATTTCTATTTCAAGAAATATACCTAAGTTTTTCTTGAAAAATCATTAATAAAAAGAAGAAAATAGTTACTATTACTGAGAGAGCTAGGCTTGATCGGTCCGCACACATCAGTATGGATTAGCTCGAGTGGCTTCTTGGCTCTTGAGTTTGACTCCTTTGGAAAGATTTTTTGGAATTGCTTCCCGAGTAGGCACCCTTCACAAAGTTGATCAGGATGGTTAATGCAAGGTATTCCCTTCACCATCTCTTTCTTAGACAACAACTCTAATCCTCTAAAATTGAGATGCCCGAATCGAAGATGCCATAGCCACGATGCATCTTTGTAGCAGGCTTTGAGACACTTTGCAATGTCATTTTGAATGTTGATCAAGAACATTCTATTCTTTGACATCAGCACGTTAGCAATGAGGTTATTCTTATCATCTTTTATAGAAAGATTACAATCCTTCATATGAATATCATAACTTTTCTCTAACAGTTGTCCTAAACTTAAGATGTTACTTTTCATATTTGGGACATAGTAAACATTGGAAATAAATTGATGTCGCCCATCTTTCAAGCGAATAAGAATGTTATCTCTTCCTTTCACTGCTACGTTAGAATCATCTCCAAATGAGACATTTCTGCTTACTGAATCATCTAGTTCCATGAACATGTCTTTTCTTCCACACATATGGTTGCTTGCACTGCTGTCAAGATACCAGGAATTTGGTTGACTACCATCACCCTCCTTCCATGCCAGAAAAAAAGGTTTCTTTCTCATCCATCTTCTCCTCTATGTAGTTGATTTTCTCATATACTCTATTGTTAGGAGCTCTACATTCTGAAGCATAATGTCCAAATTTCTGACAATTATAACATTGAACTTGAGATTTGTCATACCTTGAGTTTATATTGCCTCTTCCATGACTTCGTGTTGAGCTTTCTGCTCTCTCGAAGTTGTTGGAATTGTTTTTGTAATTCAACCTCGTCCATGATTGTGACTTCCACCTCGTCCATGGCCTCTACCTCTACCTCGACCACATTGGTTTCTGTCATTGCCTTGACTTTCATGCTTGTCCTTGAATTACATCTTGAAGAATTGCTCAGTGATCCCTTGCTTCTTCTTATGCTTTTCTTCATATGCTTGTAATGACCCATTGAGTTCATCAATGGTCATTTCTTCCAAATCTTTTGTTTCCTCAATCGTCACGATGATGTGTTCAAATTTGGAATCTAATGAGCGAAGTATCTTTTCCATTATTCTGACATCTTCCAACATCTCACCATTTCTTTTCAATTGATTAAAAACAACTGCGACTCTCGAGAAATAGTCTAAAATAGATTCAGAAGCTTTCATATGTAGAGATTCAAACTCACCTCTTAGTGTTTGGAGACAAACCTTCTTCACTTTCTCGGCTCCTTTGAAAGAATTTGAAGCTTATTCCACGCTGCTTTGGAAGATGTTGCATCTGAAATCTTCTCAAACCCATCATCATTTAAGGCTTGATAGATAAGAAAAAGGGTTTTCTTGTCTCTCTTTCTTAAATCCTTTAAAGATTCTTTTTGCACTTACGTTAAAGTAGCTTCATCGTCTGGCTCACTTAAGCCTTTCTCTATAACTTCCCATACATCATGTGCACCCAAAAGAGCCTTCATCTTGATACTCCAATTATCATAGTTGTCGTTGTTGAGTGTCAGGACATGAAATGATGTCATGCCTCCACTTGACATAACTCTCAATATAGTGAGAATTTCCAAATTCTGATCGCACAGATGGATTAAGAACGTCAAAAAACCGTATGAGGAACTCCGGGGAAAAATCTGAATTTTTTTTTGTCAACTGGAAAAGTCAACTTTTGGTCAACGGTTTTGGTGGCTTGGAGGCTTGGTCGAAACGGCTTGGAAGCTTGGTCAACAGGCTCTGCGGGTCGGTCAACAGGCTTCATAGCTCGGTATAATAATTTTATGATTATTTGACAGTAACGTTCCTTGCATTAAGAACCTTACCGGGGGCTCGGGGGCTCCATGTGTAATTGCATTCTTGATTTATAAATAGAGAAGGAGGCATTTGTCAATGTTCCCTTCCATTGAAGAATTCTTGGAGACCAATAACAATTTCTTTCCCATAAGGTACAACTTTTCAGACATAAAAAAAGATGACAACAGATTTCAAGGAAAAATTGGGAAAGGTGGTCATCAAGATCCTGAGTAAATCCAAGTCTAATGGTTAAAGCCTTAGTTCTATTATGTTGTTTACCTCATTCATTTGAACATTTTGTTGATACCATGCTATATGGACGAGACATTATTTCTTTAGAAGATGTCAAAGCAACTTTGAATTCCAGAGAGTTAAAGAAAAATGTGTCTACAAGAAATAATGATAATAGCAGTGGTTTGTTTGTCATAGGTATAAATCAAGAAAAAAGCACAAGTAATAATAGAGGTAAGTCTAGATCCAAATCTAGAAAAAGAAAAGATAAATGCAACTATTGTCGTCAGGAAAGGCACTGGAAAGTAAATTGTCTGAAACTTAAAGGTAAAGGAAAATTTTCCACAATGTCTTCTAGTACTAATGATTTTACTCATGATGTAGCATAAAAGCAACATGAGCAACCATATAGTATCGCTAAGGGTAAAGGAATAAGAGAGATTTGTCGCCCTTAGAGGTATGAAGATGCAGACTTAGTTTCTTTTGCATTATCTGTGGTAGAGTCTATTGAGGTGCATGAACCTTCTAGTTATCATGAAGTTGTCACTTGTGATGAGTCTGTTTAGTGGGTGGTTGCTATGAATGAAGAGATTGAATCATTTCATAAGAATCATACTTGGGAATTGGTGAAACCGCCTAAGGGCCAGAAGATTGTTTGAAACAAATGGGTCTTTAAGAAAAAGGAAGGTATACCTGAGGTTGAAGCAGCTAGGTTCAAGGCACGCGTTGTTGCAAAGGGTTATTGTTAGAAGAAAGGTATTGACTTCAATGAAGTATTTTCACCTGTTGTGAAACATAGCTCTATTTGTGTGTTGCTTGCATTGTTTGACATGGATTTAGAACAACTTGATGTCAAGACATCCTTCTTACATGGTGAGCTTGAAGAATAAATATATATGCATCAACCAGAGGGGTTTGTTGTTCCAGGTAAGGAAGATCATGTTTTTTTTATTGAAAAAGTCTTTATATATGTTGAAGCAATCCCCAAGATAGTGGTATAAACGGTTTGATTCTTTTATGATTAATCATGGTTACTCTAGGAGTGATTATGATAGTTGTGTTTATCATAAACGATTTCGTGATGGTTCATCCATTTATTTGTTGCTTTATGTTGATGACATGCTTATTGCTTCCAAGAATAAGTTTGAAATTCAAAAATTAAAGTCTCAACTTAGTGGTGAGTTTGAGATGAAAGATTTGAGTGAGGTGAAGAAAATTTTGGGCATGGAAATTTACAGGGATAGACAAATTGGCAAGCTTTATTTGACTCTGAAAAGTTATATTGAAAAAGTTCTTGAACGCTTTGGTATGAAAGAGTCTAAACCTGTGAGTACGCCGTTAGTTGCGCATTTTAGGCTTTCTTTGGATTTGTCACCACAGTCAAAAGGAGAAGAATATTACATGTCTCAAGTTCCATATGCTAGTATCGTTGGTAGTTTGATGTACGCTATGGTTTGTACTTGTCTAGACATTTCACATGTAGTTAGTGCTGTCAACAGATATATGGATAATCCTGGTAAGGGTAATTGACAAGTAGTGAAATGGATACTTCGGTATTTGAGAGGTATATCTAATTTTGGTTTGGTATATGATGGAAGTTCTAATACCAGTTGCAGTGTTATTGGTTATGTGGACACCGATTATGTTGGTGGTTTTGATAGAAGAAGATCTCTGACAGGTTATGTCTTCACTCTTTCTCATTGTGCCATTAGTTGGAAGGCTACTTTACAGTCTACAGTTGCTTTGTCTACAACAGAGGTAGAATATATGGTAGTAGTAGAAGCAGTGAAAGAAGTCATTTGGCTTAGAGGTTTGGTTTGTGATTTGGGTTTACAGTAGGATACTTTTGTTGTATTTTGTGATAGTTAGAGTGCGATACACTTGACCAAGAATACTATATATCATCAAAGAACCAAACACATTGATGTTAGATATCACTTCGTTCGTGACATTGTCTCTCAAGGTGCTATTGTTGTTAATAAGATAGTCACTACAGAGAATCCAGCTGATATGTTAACCAAACCAATTTCATTTAACAAGTTCAAGCATTGCTTGGACTTGATTGGTGTTTGCATAACATAATCGCCCTTCGAGGCTTTGGACGATGGTTATTTGATAATCCGAGGAATTTCATGTTCGAAGAATTTGTTTTCTGTTTTGAGCCAAGGTGGAGATTTGTTAAATAAAATGGCCCAAAACATTGAAGCCCAAAACCCAAATATTAAACCCTATACTCTTTTGTTATATATATATTAACTTAAGTCTCTAATGGAGGAGCTGAATTTGAGAGTTGAAAAAAGACCATCGACGGTAAGAATAGAGAGGAAAAAGAAGTACGCTAAGACAATTTTTCTTATAACCAAAATACATCCCACATTCAGCTTATCTACACGCAGTGCTTTGCCATTGTTGTTGCCATTTCCGTCTCTGTCAAAATCTATCCATGTTTTTTTCTATGAATCACCTTGCATGTATTTTTAGCTAAAATTCACAAGGAAAGTATAACTGAATTTTGCAATGGTATATTCAACTTGGTTAAACACTCATGTAAACGAGTTACACGATTTTACATTGTGGTAATTTTAACTTGTTTAAACACCATGTATCCAAGTTACAAATGCACATAAATAATTTACATAGGTGTGTAATCGAGTTGAAATCGTTACACTACAAAATCTACCTATCTAAACCTACATTGTGAATTTCTTGAAAACTTATGCCTACATTGTAAGTTTGCACTATGTTTAAAGCAGTAGGGAATTAATTTCTCTAAGAAAAAATATATTTCACAGGAGAACTCTAGATGTCTTCTTGGAAATAAAATACCTGAGTTCAATGAGTTTATACCAAAATAGATGGCATAAAGCATTATAACGACTCCTTGAAACAAAAAACTTCCCTGAGTTTACTGGCCGAGTGTGCCTGTTGCCATATGAAGGCCTTTGAGGAGGGTAGGATGGTTCCAAGACCCCCAGTTAAAAGAACTGGGTATGGATTTCTATAAAAAAATACCATACTTTTCAACATAATATCAGACTTAATTAATATATCAAAGAGTTCAACATATGCAAAATTTCATATTCAATTAACATTCTACATATGTAGGAAACAAGTTTCCATTGTTGGAAGCGGCCCGACAGGTTTGGCTACAACAGATCAATTAAATAGAATGGGCCACATAGTGATTCTGTATGAGCGATCAGATAGGGTTAAAGAGCTTATAATGTATGGGGTTCCTAATATGAAGGCTAACAAAATTGATGTTGTTCAATGCCGGGTGAATCTTATGACTGAGGAAGGTGTGAACTTTGTGGTTAGTTCTAATGTTGGAGTTTATCCATCATATTCTCTCAACCAACTAAAGGAGGAGAATGATGATGTGGTCTTGGCAATAAGATCAACAAAACCAACGCTAGTTATATTATGGTGTTGAAATCCCTTTATGTTGATAGTCTTGGTTGTTCTCTGTCATTGCAAAATTTTGTTAGCTTCATGTATTAATAATTGTTGTAACATGAAAACAATATGAGAACAATGTTAACGATATATTGAAATGTACTGTTTGGGTTGAGTTACGGACTAGGTCGTTCTCTTTAAGACGTTTCACAACTTTGTCTAAATTTGTGCAAGTAAACACAGTCTCGTCGTCTTTATGATAAAATAGACCAGAATCATTTTTTATGTCTCAGAGCTTCACTATACTGATGAAGTCCATAATATTATATCTCTAAAATATTTATGTTGCTCGAAAAACTTGAAAAAACAATTTTGTATATTTTTCTTTGGTTTTCTACTAAGAGTAGTTTCTAAGTTATTGAGTTGTGTTATAAAATTGAGAGTTATTTCACTTTGTTTATAATTAAAAAAAAAAAGATATGTAATATTCATCTCAAAGTGTGTATTTATCTCTTACAAAGTCCATCACTTTATATTTTTAATTTATTTTATTTTATTTGAGTCACTTATTTTTTTTATTTTTACAGAACTATTTCATTTTATTTTTGTAGATGAGGTCCAAAGTTTTTGATCCAATCAATTGAATCTTTAATATCATGTTAAAGTTCACAAGAATTATAGGTCTTTTAATCCTAAAAAATAAACTCACTCGTTATAGACAATTATATTTCTTATCAACTTTATTATAATATTATACTTAATCAATGTGTTATTTTATAAAAAATATAAAATATTTACAAAATAAATTAAAATTAAAAAATAATTAATATAACTTAATTAAAAATCAATACATAAAATAAAATCTGGTATGAGATGGGATTTCACCTATATGATTAAATGTCGAATTCACAAGGCAAATTTTCTCGTGTTTAATATGAAATGCAAATTCCTTGTGTGAACATTTTTAAATTCATTTTTAAAAACATATATTTTTATGTTATATAGAAAAAACATATAAGAGTATTTTTTATTTACATGTTTTTTTATCATACTAAAAATAACATATGTGTATAAAATAGAGGGAGATTGAATATGAAATTTTATTCATGAAAGGGCTTATAATACTAAAAGCTTTTCTTTGTTTTTTCACCAAGTTTGTAGACTTGATATAAATCCATTTAGGATAGTCGAAAAGCGAGGTTTGAAGAAGAGTTTCAAAAAGTGCTCGCAGTCTCGTGATTTTAGAAAGAGAAAAAAAACATTTTAATCCATATCTTTTAATTATTACTATTTAATTTAATAATTTTTAATTGAATACTTTAATCTTATTTTTTTAACATAAAAGATAAATTTTAATAATTTTTTGGACTAAAATGTATATATTTTTTTAAGTTACGAGACTAAAACATTTACCTTAAAAGTTACGAGATTAAAACATTATTATTGAAAAATGTAATAGATTTTAGTGTCATTCTCCCGTTGTAAATAGGAGAGTATTTAAGATACTTTATTCGTCATTTTGTGTGTTACATTTTTATAAAAAATATCTTGGATGTTGGTAATTGATATTACCTAATGATATTATTTGATGGAGCCAATTAACAGCAAAATGAAGTGAGGATTCAAAGAATATGTCCAGATAATCATTTATTTAATCACACGAAATAATGATGTGAATTGATTACAATTGAGAATGAACAGGTGAATTAAAAATTGGGTGTGATTGATACCAATGTTACTCCAATGAGAATTAATAAAACCAACCTTATTTTACATTGTCCTCTCATAATTCATAAGAACTAATAAACCTTTCAATCAAACTCAACTGGTCAACAATTGGACTTAAACACATGATCTATCTGTTATATATGACTTGACTACCTTATAAATAAAACTTTGAAGGAAGTCAAGGAAGTCAATATCGAGCTGTTGGGACAATGCTTAGCCATGAAATAACAAAACGCTATCTCTTAATAAGGAACTAAAATAAGTTAAAAAATATTAAAATATTTATATAATAACTTAGATATAGTGAAAAAACTTATTAATGTTTTAAAGAAAGAAAGATATGAAAATATTATAAATATCCTTTGTTAAAAACGTATATATTACATAAATATAAAAAATTATAAATAAAATAAAAAATTACATTAAATTGATACTTTTATTTGAATATATGTATCATTAAAATATCACTTAAAAATAAATATAAAAAATAATACAAAAATAAAATTAGAATACTATTAACGTACCAAATCCAAATTAAAGGTTGTTATAATATTCTATACACTTTAACCTTTTATAATTCAAGAGGATAAAATGTTGGGATATTATACAATTATAACTTTATATATATATATATAAATGAAATATTTGGTATATTTTAAATTTATTAATAATTTTTTTGTAAGGTAAAAAATATATGTATTTTGTTGTGATACATATTTTTTTCGCAATAAGAGAAAAAAAAGTATTAAAATTTATTTTAAATAAATTAAAAAGATTATTAAAATAACATGTCAAATAATATAATATGAAATAATGTTGAAATTGAAAAAAATATATCATAAAAATATTTGATGTAGGAAAAAAATATGTGAAGTTTATTATTATAGATCGATCAAAGTTATATATTTGAACTGGTTTCACTGTATTATAAATCAAGACATAAGAAATATTATAACATATTAACCAATTAAGATAAAAAATAAGAAAAGACAAGGAAGGGGAGAGGGACCACTTATCCTTAAAGGCTTAAGCTCATCTATAAATGGGCCTCCAATGGTAAGAAAAGGCCCAAACGCTTTAAAGATTAGCTCGATCAATAATTACTTTGCATTCCTTCTTACAAAATATAAAATATAAGTGTATTAATAAAGTTATTTATTTTAAAAATATATATTTAAATTAATATATAGTTTATAATAATTTATTAGATAATATATTTATTTTTATCTTATATTTTATGTTAGTAATTGATTTAAAATATTGATATTATTTCAAAAAAAATTATCAATATTATATTATTTAAAATTAATAAGAATATAGTAGTGTTTATTGTAGAGTAATAATTGATATTATTGCACAATTTTTAAACATAATTTGTGAAGTTTGATAAATATATAATGATATTTTAGTATTTATTAGTATGGAAGAAAAAAGCCAAAGAATAACTAATGAATAGTATAAAACTAACAAGAAAAAAATAGAGATATAAATATATTTTGATATTTATTATGTATTAAAAAATGTGAAAAAAAATAAAAATTATACATAATAAAACTAACAAAACAACTATTTATAAAAAAAATATATATGTATTTTTAAATATTTTAATATTTATTTATGTAAAAGAAAGTTAGTGGAACAATGGTGTGGAGAAAATAAAAAAGTGAAAAATAATCAAACAGTTTCATAATAAAACAAATATTTATAAAAATTATTTATTTTAGAATATTTTGATATTTATTTGTGTTAAAAAAGAAACTAACATAACAATAAAAAAAATAAAAAATAAAAAAAGAACAATGAAGCTGAGAATAATCAATGTATTTTTCTCACTTTTTATGTATAGTCATAATATAATGATAAGTGTAAAGTATAACGCATAATTTTTTTTAAGTATTGGTATGATCATTCTACATGATTTTGATATTATTATTGTATATTTTTATTATAAAGTGATCATTTTAAATTTTTTTATTTTATATTATAGTATAAATTTAATGTAAAAAAATGGAACTTAACGCATCTAGAAAGAAAGAAAGAAATAAGTTAGGAGAATGATCAAACCAAAGCCATCAAGGTTTTTTGTATATAATTTTAGAAATATCATATGAATAGCTTCGTGGAAGCTTCATTTTATAAAGGAAAAGCAGAATCCACGTTTTCGGCATCATATCTTTGAACTTTCTTTCTTGCATTTATGTCAGAAGAGCAGCTTCATGCAAGTTAGAAATTTGTACCAAGACTTTCGTGATTCTTTCATTTTCAGTTGACTATAGCTATCAACTTTTAACAGCTGCACAATATGGTTACTAGTACAAAAAGATGCTTAATTATATTCCAAATGCTGAAGATATATAGAGGTCACCAAGAAGTAAGGAGTTCTCTCTCTCTCTCTCTCAAAATCAAAATTCAAAAACATGAGAATGGATTATAATGTAAGACTATCCATGTTGTTACGAGTTAACGCCCTTGTTGTTGTATTCATGCTACTCCATCAAACTTGCTTGGGGAAATATCCCCAATATGATTGTCCTGCTTCATCTTGTGGAAATATCCCCAATATTAGCTATCCTTTCCGGCTTACAACTGATCCAAAATACTGTGGAGTAAAGGATTATCCCAGCCTCTCATGTGAGAACAACCAGAGTGTAGTTTTGTACCAAGAAGACATAAAGTACTACGTTCAGGCAATCAATTACATTAACCTCACCATCCGTATTCTGGATTCCAACCTTGAAAAGGATAATATCCCCTTGTTTGATATTTATTCGAGTTTGTACCTAGGTGAAATTGACCGGTACTCACAGCTTATGATTTTAGTGAGCTGTGAAAGTGCAGTGAATTTATCTTCTCATTACCCAAATGATATAGAGTTTGTTCCTTATAATTGCAATAACAATACAATGAGTGATTCCAAATTAGGCCATCGCAGTTCATATCTCATGTTGGGTGCCACCCCATATGTCTCTGACGTACCAGACTCGTGCCTCATAGAGATGATGGTACAGACTTCATCGCCGGGAATATTGATGCGAAACAACAAACACAGTTCTATTTCCCGCAGTGATTTCCACAAAGCCATTTTTTATGGGGTTGAGATCACCTGGGATGCTCTTTCAGAGATTTCATTCCCAAATTTCCTGTATAATTTGAAATGTGAACGTCTCAAATTCAAATTCGCTAGAAGATCCTGCAGTAAGGCTCTTCTTATTATGTACAAAAACAAATTAAATAAAATTAAGGTACTGCAATTAAGCTCATATGTTTAATTCTTTGTATGATGCAGGGGGACTCAGAGATATTATTCGGTTTTTGAAATGTGAGTTTCCTTTACATTCTTATAAGATTTTTCGCGTATAAAACAAACAAATTAATAAATAAATAAATTCTTTCTAAATTCAAAAATGGAAGTAGTTATTACATATTTACATGCTGGTGGAGTGGTGCTTGTCCTTTCAAAATATTACTCCATAGAATTTATTGATTGTTGCAGTATTATTCTTTTGGAACATAATTGCTCTATACCCAGTTTGTCAATAACTTCTTGTATGTACAAAAACAAATTAAATAAAGTTAAGGTACTTCAATTAAGCTCATATGTTTATTTCTTTGTATGATGCAGGGGTACCCCTTGGTCTTATTTGGATTTGTGAAAGTAAGTTTTTTCTACATTCTTATAAGATTTTTCGCATATAAAACAAACAAATTAATAAATAAATAAATTCTTTCTAAATTCAGAAATGGAAGTAGTTATTACATATTTACATGCTGGTGCAGTGGTGCTTGTTCTTTCAAAATATTACTCCAAAGAATTTATTGATTGTTGCAGTATATTCTTTTGAAACATAATTGCCCTAGATGCAGTTTGTCAATAACTTGTGTGTTTTTCCTGCAGTTTGCATTTCGTTCCTTTTCACGTTAATCCATACCCCAGCTAGCTGGTCCGCTGGTAAGAATATACATGCCTTATTGTATCATATATATGACAGATTTCATTCCTAGAAACAAAATTGCTGGAAGAACCTTATTATGGACTCCAATGTACTATAGAACCTTATGGACTCCCGTGTACTATATAGAAGCTAATATTGATTGTTGATTGAATATAATTTTGGAACATAATTTCTCAAAACCCAATTTGTTAATTATATTCTTTTTTTTTTTTTTGTCGCAGACATTCCTTTACTCCTTGCCCGTGCCTTGTTTCCTAGTAAGAGCATTCATTCCTTATTATCTCATATCAATGCCAGATAACAATAGCTTCTGCCTCTAATAATTTTATGATTATTTGACAACTGATGTTCTTTAACTTTTCTTATTCTTTGACTTTTTTTTAACTTATTTGGCAGTAATGTTCCTTGCATTAAGAGCTTTACTAGGGGCTCCGTGTGTAATTGCATTCTTGATTTATAAATGGAGAAGGAGGCATTTATCAATGTTCCCTTCCATTGAAGAATTCTTGGAGACCAATAACAACTTCTTGCCTATAAGGTACAACTATTCAGACATCAAAAAGATGACAACAAATTTCAAGGACAAATTAGGGGAAGGTGGTTATGGTTCTGTTTTTAAGGGAAAATTGCGCAGTGGTGGCCTTGTCGCCATCAAGATCCTGAGTAAATCCAAGTCTAATGGCCAAGATTTCATCAATGAAGTATCTACTATTGGAAGGATTCACCATGTTAACGTGGTTCGACTAGTTGGTTTTTGTATCGAGGGATCCAAGCGTGCTCTTGTGTATGACTTAATGTCTAATGGATCTCTTGATAAATACATCTCTCCTAATTCTAAAGAGATAATACTCAACTCCTTAAGCTACAAGATAATATTTGATATTTCACTAGGAGTGGCATCTGGTATTGATTATCTTCATAGTGGATGTGATATGCAAATTCTACATTTTGATATTAAGCCTCACAATGTTCTTTTAGATGACAATTTCGTTCCTAAGATTTCAGATTTTGGGTTAGCTAGATTATGCCCTTTAGAAACTAGCATTGTGTCTATAACAGTTGCAAGAGGAACCCTTGGATACATAGCACCAGAATTATTTTACAAAAATATTGGCGGGGTGTCATTTAAAGCTGATGTTTATAGCTTTGGAAAGTTGTTAATGGAAATGGCAAGTAAACGAAAAAACTTGAATGTAACCACAGAGAATTCAAGTAAAATTTATTTTCCTTCGTGGGTTTATGATCAACTTAATGAAGGAAACGACATAGAATTAGGGGATGATGTCACTGAAGAAGAAACAAAACTTGTAAAGAAGATGATTATAGTGGCACTTTGGTGTATACAATTGAGACCAAGTGATAGACCTTCAATGAACAAAGTCATAAAGATGCTTGAAGGAAGATTTGAAAGCCTAAGAATTCCACCCAAGCTATTATTGTATCCTTCACAAAGGAACAACTCATTAGAGAATGATGAGAATATATCTTCTACTTTAGAGAGTTCCTCCACATTTTTGGAGTTTGACTGAAAATGCAAATTAAGAAACAGTATCCCTTATGAAGTTCATTTTTGCAATTGATTAGTCTTTAGTTATATTAGTTACACACTAATACATGTAACAACCTTTTGTAATATTACGATTTTATTAGTTATTAATAAATATTTAGAAATGGAACTTGTATTATTAATTTTCATTAAAACACTAAAAATAATTAGCAAAATTTCAAAGTATCGTTAAATGTGTTATGACCCTTTTGAAAGGAATTACAATGAATATAAACAAGAAATGGTTTCCAACTGAACCTAAAAATTCTAATCAATTTTGTGAAAAAATGAAAAAATTCTTCTCATTATTATCCATGCATTTTAGCTTTAATTAGTGTCAAGAAAGGTACATAAACACTATAAGGTAGCATTTAAATGTGTGAAATGAATTAAGTTAATCCAACATTCATAAGTTAAGCTTACATTTAGTGAAGTATAATAGCTTAACTCGTCTCATTTAAATTTTATATAAGTTAAGTTCAACTAATCTCAACTCAATTTAATTTTAAATGAGTTAAACTAAGTAATTTATGAACTTGTTCATTTATTGTTTTAAAAAAATAAATATTTATAATTTTTTTTAAAATAAAATTATTATAATAAATATTATATTTTAATTACATTTTTTGTAAAAAACAAAAAATAATTTTTTAATTACGATTTTTCATAATTATATTATTATAATTATAAAAATTATACCATTAATAAATATATTTTTGTTAAAAGAACTCACAAGTTGTTCATGAGTGATGTGAGTTGGTTTATTTTAACTCATGAGTTAGGTTTTCCCAGCTCATCTCATTGTATCAATCTTAAATTAGTTATATATATAGAAATACTTATTAGACATTATTAGTATCACTTAAGCTTAAGTGATACTATTTTGCTAATTTTTTTCTTAGTTTAGTCTTGATTTTATAAAGCAAGAAAAATATCCCCTTCTCTTCACTTCTAAACACACCTCAAAACACATTCTTTTCTCTTTTCTTAGTTTTTAGTTTTTTTAGTTTTTCTTAGTTTTTAGTTAATTTCTCTTAGTTTTAGAGTTCTTCCCTTTTTGGGAAGAACTAGTTATGTTTTTATAATTTATTAGCTTTTTGATTCAATAAATGGGAGTGCAAATTCCGCTTGGAGGTTTTCCAACAACGGGAATATAATCGAAGTTCTGTAAGGATTTTATTTTCTTTACAGTTATTTTTTATGCTTTATTCTTACATGTTATATTTAATTTGTCTGTGATTAAATTTAACTGTGCTGGCTGTTTATAAACATGATGTAATAATAACGTTGTTATGCTTGCGAAATATTAAATAGGTGAAAATCTCTAAAATGAATTGATTTTGTTTTTATTCAAGATTTTATATTAAGAATGTTAGAGAGAAATATATTATTTTTCATTACAAACTTAAACCTAAAAATTAGATTTTAAGGTTTAATTATCCGGTCTGATTTAGAGTAGTGTTCTTTTATTTGTTGGTACAATCACCCGGTAGTTAGAGTGAAGCTCTATTTCAAAAGTTTTTATAAGAATTATTATCTGAAAATGTATTGACAACATGTTTTCAGTAGTGGTTTTAAAACTTGAAAGTTAGTACTCGGATAACTAAATTCTTAGGTTTAATTTGGACACCTTGAATAAAGTTTAAACTGTCTAACCCCACCAAATGTGGCATTTAAATGGATCATTTTCAATCTCTTAGAAAAAGGAATTAATTTAATTAACCAAATTAGTTATCAACCCCACTCATAGTTATTAATTGATTTGTTTAGTTAACAAAGAATATTTAACCCCACCAAAGGTGGTATTCATACAAAAAAGGGAGAATCAATAAATATCAATTCATATCTTTAATAACCTAAATAATATGAGCAAGCATAATTAACTTAGTTATTATATCCATAAATACTCCACTATTGTAAAAGATAAAATTTGCATAAATATTTATTGAATCTATGTTTATTTTTATGTAAGTAGATTAAAAACACAAAACCCAAAATATCGTGATAGGATGTTTAGGATTTAATTTCGTTTTTAAAAGTTTGAATAATAAATTAAAAACCAAATACATTCCTTCCTTAGATCGACCTTAGGAGTATACTTATCATTTTCTGCGAAATGATTCGTGCACTTGCGAGAGTTTTATAAATATTAAAACCAAAGTATTGGCAAGAATCGGCGATGCCAGTTTTCACTCATCATATATACTGCTACATGTAACAATATTTTGTAATATTGCAGTTTTTCTAACCTTAAAAAAATATTTAGAAATGGAACTTGTATTATACTACTCGTATTATTAATTTTTCATTAAAACACTAATAATAGTGAGCAAAATTTTTAAAGCACCATTAAATGTGTTGTGTCCTTTTAAAAGCAATTAAAATGAATATAAACAAGAAATAATTTCAAATTTAACCTAAAAGTCTTAATAAGTTTTGTGGAAAAAATGGAAAAATTATTCTCATTCTTATCCATGCATTTTAGTTTTTATTAGTGTCAAGTAAGGTAGATGAATTGTGTAAGGTAGCATTTAAATGTGTCAAATGAGTTGAGTTGGTCCAACATGCATAGATTCAACTCATCTTAGGTGAACTATATCTCAACTTGTCTCATCTAAATTTTATGTAAGTCAAGCTCAACTCAACTTTGCTCAATTCACTTTTAAATGAATTAAAGTAACTTAATATTTGACATATTTACCCTTTTAAAAAATAAAACAAAAGATAAAAAATATATATTATTTTGTTTAAAAACAAAAATGTTAGAAAAAATATTATTTTTTGACTACATTTTTATTAAAAAATTATAACTTTTAATTATAATTTTTCATAATGATATTATTATAATAGTGAAAATTATATCATTAATAAAGATATTTTATTAAATGAATTCCCCTTGTAGGTGAGCGAGGTGAATTGGGTCTTTTGAACTCATTTGATGCCATTAATATCAAGCATTACTATTAATTAGAAGTTCTATTTTGAATCTATTTTGCTCAATTTTTCTTAGTTGACTCATGATTTTATAAAGCAAGAACAAAAGACATTTCAATTTATCTCTATATAGAAATTATTCATTGAAATTAGAATAAGTGTTGATTTGGTAATAATTGGTATAAATATACTTTAAAATAATGAATAACACATCTATTTTTATGTTTTATGCATTACTATTAATTAGAAGTTCTACATATCTATCAAATTATGTTATGATACAAAAGATAAAGAGCAACTTGATAAAAACATGTAATTTATAAAGAAAAATGAGAACCAAATCTTTAAGATATTTGATGCACAACAATAATAAATATAATAGAAATCATAAGAAAATTATAACAACTACACCAAGACAAACTAGTCATATAGAACGATGAAGACTCAGAAAACTAACATAAGAAAAAAATTCTTTAATTTCCAGCACCATGACTTGAAGTTTGATCGCCACACAAATTGTGTGTACAATAAATACGCAAGTATACGTATCGTAACAAGTAATATAATGATAAATAAAGATCGTTCCCACGAAGATTATTTTTTTTAGAAACTAATTTTTAAAACTAAAAATAATAAAAATCAATTTTTTGGTGTTTTTATATCTTAAGAAAGCAAAATTAAAATAATTAAAAGTAAATAGCAATAATTAATTAAATCAAATTTTGTGACTAAAAAGATATATGAGAAAATATCTAGGAATACTTAATCCTCTAATTTTCTAGACATGCGAATCACTAAAATCCTCTCAATATAATATCAATTAATTACATGATCAATTGAATCTAACCTAGCATGTATTCCTCTCTCAAGTAAACTACACAACATATAGTAATTAATTTAATCACACTCTCATGCCAATTAAATTGCATACTACTCATTAAGTTCATCAATTATGGATCACATACATAAAAATCATACATCTCTACCTAGAAACTATGCATGTTATTTAATCAAGACAAATAATTAAAATTTTCTCAAATCTATTTAATTGCCTCTATAGATAAATTGTTGGCCAAACAATTAATTGCATAAAAATCAGATTAAATAATATAATTAAATTAATATTATAATTGAGAAAAAATATTAGATCATCACATGGTAAAAATTGGGTTCATAGGATCCCTAGATTAATAAATTAATTACACATAATTGTGTTCATAAAGCTCATATTTTTCATAAATGAATACATAAAATTAATAAAGAAAAGAGTAGAAAAATAAATACAATCAATCTCTTTAATTGTATAATTAATTTTCTCTTTAATCATCACCAAAATTGTGTCATTTCTTGAATCGTTCTGTATTGTTTTTTTAGCTCTAAAAACTGACCAAAATTATGCTAATAGAGGCAAATTAGGGTTTATGGAGTGATTAGGGGCTTAAATAAAGCTCAGGTGCGATTTGGACCGTCCGATCAGCTTCAAATCAAGGGCGATGATCAAAACAAGCAAAATTGACAGTTTCAGCCAATCATAGAGTGACACGTGGCATCAGAAGTTTATAGGGCGAATCAGAGAGAGATGCGTCGCAGGGGAGACCGGTTAGAGTCAACCTCCGTCGAGTCAGCACCACGTGGCGTGACCTGATTCGCGGGAAAGGATGGCGTGGCGCACGGGTGGAACGCTTCGAGCAATAGCATCATGACACGTGTCATAGTGCATTGACTGATTTCGGAACTCGGATTGAACGCCATGTTGACACGTGGCACATGTTTCTCCTCCTCACACGCTGCGCAACGTGATTCGCTCTCTGTGCTTGTGTGGCGTCTAAGTGGCTTGCTCAGTCAACTCTTATGCTTGCATGGCATGCCACGTGGTAGCTTCTGATTGGTCCTGTGTTAAAAATTCATAAAAAATCCATACAATTTCTAGAAAAATCCCAAAAATTATATTTTCACCCATTTTCACTAAAAAGTTTATATTTTAATATGTTTTAGCCACACAAATATTATTTATTAAATAAAATAAGTAAATATTAAGTGAAAAAGTATGCTAACGACTCTATTTTCATAGAGTCGTCAAAGTTGCAACCATTTGTTGATGTTTGTCTCAATCATTGTTGATATGTTACAAGAAAAAGCCAAGTTTGGTCCTTTTTTGTATAACTATCATAAGAGATGCCTCGTCAAAGTTTGTAATTTGTAAGGCTGAATGATCAAGAAATCTAAAGTAAATTTTAGTATATTTAAGTCATGTTTAGTTTTAACAATGAAAATATAATTAAAATAAAAATAATAATATGAATTTAATTTAATGAAAATAATAGATTATTACAATGTTAATTTGTTTGAATAGTGGGATAAAAATAAATGATATAACTATTAGAATTTATTATAAAGTTAATCCCGTCAAAAATTTAAGCTATTACAAGAATATCAAATAATTATTTTATACCACCTCCATCTCTATGTTATATGCTATTATTATTAATTAGAAGGTCGACATATGTATCAATTTATGTTGATGTTGCAAGGTAGAAATAACAACTTTTTTATAAAGAAAAAGGAGAACCAAGTCTTTATGATATTTGTTTCACATCAATATTGATTAACATAATGGGAACCACCCAAAAAGTATGTATATTGAGACAAACTAGTCATATAGAAAATAACGAAGACATATAACTAACATTTCTAATTTCAAAAGTTTAATTAAATTGACAGAATTTTTGATAGCATGTTAAAATTTAAAAGAATTATGGGTCTTTATGAAGAAATCCATGGCCTAACTCCCTCCAAAAGAGCTCTCAAAGAGGAAGGGTTGCCATAGACTTATAAGTGCAGCAGAAACCCAATGCTCAATCGATGTGGGACTTCAACACTCCCCCTCACATCGATTTCTGACCGGGGATATGGAGCGCCTCCCCCTCACACCGGCACAGGGTTCTTTTGGAGGAAGTTAGGCCATGAATTTGTTCATGGTATCAGAGCCAAGTGACTCGGTCGGTACCCGGCCGGTTGTAGGGGATGAACCCTGCGCCGGTGTGAGGGGGAGGCGCTCCATATCCCCGGTCAGAAATCGATGTGAGGGGGAGTGTTGAAGTCCTACATCGATTGAGCATTGGGTTTCTACTGCACTTATAAGTCTATGGCAACCCTTCCTCTTTGAGAGCTCTTTTGGAGGGAGTTAGGCCATGGATTTCTTCATGGTATCAGAGCCAAGTGACTCGGTCGGTACCCTGCCGGTTGTAGGGGATGGACCCTGCGCCGGTGTGAGGGGGAGGCGCTCCATATCCCCGGTCGGAAATTGATGTGAGGGGGAGTGTTGAAGTCCCACATCGATTAAGCATTGGGTTTCTGCTGCACTTATAAGTCTATGGCAACCCTTCCTCTTTGAGAGCTCTTTTGGAGGGAGTTAGGCCATGAATTTGTTACAAAGAGTGAAAATGTCTCCTAAATACTTGCTATTTCTGCTCATAGCAGTGATGGTTCTTACCACTTATTCTTCTCTTGTTGATGCTGATGTTGATGGCTACAAGTACAAGCGACCACATTATCCTCCAAAGCATTATCCTCCAAAAAAGCATTATCCTCCTACAGAAGAAGAGGAGGCCTCCACCACTGGCATTGTTGATGAGGAAAAAGCTTCAACAACTGCAGAAGAAGATGCTAAGGACTACTACAAGAAAAGGCCTCCATATTATAAGCCACCACACAAGCCTCCCCACTACAAGCCTCCCCACTACAAGCCTCCAACTGCCAATTAATTAGCCCTTCCTTAATAATTATGTTATTTCCATATCATGTAGTTTTTGAGAATAAGGGATCCCATATGATGATCCTAGCTAGATCTCTATGGTTCAATTGTTATCTAGTACTCAATCATAAGTAGTGAACTACATATGTTTGAGCTACTTTTTGTATGTGTACGTGTTGTTGCATATCATCATGTTAATGAAGTTTACATTATTAACGTTGTAAAAAAAATGAACAAATTCATGGCCTAACTCCCTCCAAAAGAGCTCTCAAAGAGGAAGGGTTGCCATAAACTTATAAGTGCAGCAGAAACCCAATGCTCAATCGATGTGGGACTTCAACACTCTCCCTCACATCGATTTCCGACCGGGGATATGGAGCGCCTCCCCCTCACACCGGCGCAGGGTTCATCCCCTACAACCGGCCGGGTACCGACCAAGTCACTTGGCTCTGATACCATGAACAAATTCATGGCCTAACTCCCTCCAAAAGAGCTCTCAAAGAGGAATGGTTGCCATAAACTTATAAGTGCAGCAGAAACCCAATGCTCAATCGATGTGGGACTTCAACAGACTTCAACACTCCCCCTCACATCGATTTCCGACCGGGGATATGGAGCGCCTCCCCCTCACACCGGCGCAGGGTTCATCCCCTACAACCGGCCGGGTACCGACCGAGTCACTTGGCTCTGATACCATGAAGAAATCCATGGCCTAACTCCCTCCAAAAGAGCTCTCAAAGAGGAAGGGTTGTCATAGACTTATAAGTGCAGCAGAAACCCAATGCTTAATCGATGTGGGACTTCAACACTTTAAATCTCAAAAAATTAATCGAATGGATAAAAACAACTACACTCTTTATAATCTCTATTTATTGCATATTGTTATACATGTACATATATGCATATTGTTCCCAGTCCAAACCAATTTATAACTCTATATTGAATTATTGATATTATCATAAATAGATATATATTGAAAAAAATTATTTATAATAAATTTTATATAAAAATTAATTGATATAATATAGTATTATTTATAAATATAATTAAACTTACAAAAATATATATTCAAAGAATCATGTTAACTCACTATGTATAATAATTACCCCGTATTAGTTTTTGGACGAATATCTAACTCAAATTTTCGTAAATATATAATATAATATTATTAATTATCGAGTAATAATAATAATTATTTAAAAATAAATAATTTAAATATAAATGTTTTATTTAAGAATAATTAATTAATTTTTTATTTAAGAATAAATTACAATAAAAACTATTTACAATAAAAATTAATTAATTAATTTTTTATTTAAGAATAAAAACTATTTTGTGAGTAATATAATCTAAATATAATATAAATATAAGTGATTTGATATAATATTAATAAGATTTATATAACTTCATTTGATAAATAAGTCTAATATAACATGAAAAAACATATGAAATTATTTAGTTAATATTTTTATTTTATCTTAGAAGGTAGTTCTGTATAACACGAGATACATGACTTGATCTAATCTAATAAATATTTTTAGATTTGTTTTCATAAAAATAACTTATATGTAAACTATTTTTTGAATTGATATAGGATATATATACAATATAATCTCGATATGAAAAATGATTATTTTAATATAAATAGCATCTGTTCATAAATGAATTGAACAAACCCAACCTTTTCATTAAAAAGATAGGAATGATTTGTATATATTTTCATAATTAATGTTGATTAAAATAATAATCTAAGAGTAGATGTAAAATTAATACATAATACAATTATCGACGCAAGAAATAAGACATTTAAATATTTATTGGTACATAAAAAAAACTAAAAAATAAAAATAAGGATGTCGACCAAAAGATCGAACACTACAACAAAAAGATTGATTTTGTTAGTTTTTAACCTGCCAAAATGAAAATTTTCACACCATAGGAAAACTGATGAAATATAAACATATGAAAAAGTCTCTTTCAAGTTTATTTAAGTGCCACAGATCATTTGATAAAATTCGTAAATAATCAAAAACATTAAGCACAAATAGAATAAACAAATCGAACGTCTTATAAATAGTTCAAAAATAATTAAAATCAAAGCTTCATAAATTTAGACCAAATGCAACCCTAGAAAAATTAAATTACTTCATAAATTAAAATTAAAATTACAGCAGTTAAGGAAAATGAGATGAAGAACAAAAGAATATTAAATCGTCTCAAATCATAAATATTTGGCACACGTAGAACACAACAAAAGCCAAAAATGGCTTCTGCGTGTTCCACAGTCCAGCCCCAAACACTACTAATAATCCCAAACTCTAAACTCCCAAAAAAACTCTTTAACTCTATCATAATATCCCCTATTTATAACATCAAATTTCTAAAAAAATACATTTAAAAAGATATTTTTTAATATGCGGGGGACAATATATGTATGGAGAAAATAATTAAATATTACGTGTGGGGTCAAAAAGTATCGAAAACAAAAAACTGGTATCGAAAACGCAAAACTGGGGAACGTGCGCCTCGCTGTTTCCTTTCAATTCACGTTACCATGTGTCGTAATATGATTCGTTGAAATCTAAAGTGGGACAAGTGGCAGCATATCACTGGCTATCAAGGACGGGCGTTCGCGAAAATGCCACACAGGATTAGAGGCGCGAGAACGTGGGGGACAGCGGCTGGAACGCGTGCATGATCCTGCGTTTTCGAGCTCACTGAACCTTGCCACGTGTCAGTACATGATTGGCTACAAAGAATGGTGGGACACGTGGCATCATTCGATTGGTTATATAACCGGGCGCATGTGAATCGGCCGCACGAAATAATGCCTTGAAAATGCATCAGACACGTGGGTCCCACCCTACACGCCGGCCTGCGCGGTAGGTGGGCCCCACTCGGTGCACCGAGCGGCGTGAACGAGAAAACCTGCACCCAATTGCTTTGGTCGAGTTTGAATGACATGCGCCAATCCTGACCATTTCTTGTCTGATGTGACGACTCACGTTGTGCGCGTGGATGATGGCGTGTGGGATTCTTCTCCCTTGCGCAAAAAAAAAAATTCTTAATTACATTTTGACCCACAAATTTAATTCAAATTACATTTTAAATTTTATTTAATTACAATTAAGCCCTTTTCTAATTTAAATTAAATTTTAAACTTTTAATAATTAAAATTAAGCCCGATTTTTATTTAAATTATATTTTAGAATTTTATAAATTACAATTTAAGCACTCTTTTATTTGAAAATATATTTTTGGACATAAATTTGCAATTAAGTATGTTTTCGAATCAAATTATTTAATTTTCTTAAAAATATATTCCTTAACACATAAATAGTAAATATTAATTAATTTAACTAAAATTAACCAAAAAAGTCAAAAACATAGCACTTATAATTAATAAAATAAATGAAAATAACAATATAAAATACAGTTATTAGTATTAACCATTTAATAATAATTATCGATAAAAATTTTATTTTTTTCAAAAATATCCACAATCGATAAAGATTAGAGTGAGAATAATTATTGTAAGATCGAAATTGTGGTTAATTAAAATAACCCAACATATTTTTTTAAATTTTTACTAAAAGAGAATTTACAAATTTTAAATTTATTCATATATAATCAATTATTTTAAGAGTCTTTTAATTTTTCCTATTAATAGATAATTAATATATATAATTTATTTTTTTTACACTAAATATAATTTAAAAAATAAATAAATAAAAATAAATTTATAGTTATTATATGAAAAATATATTGATATTTATAATAAAATTCATCAATTAAAATATAATATAATTTATAAAATTAAAATAATCACTTATATATCAAATTATAAAATTATAAATTTATTTTTTTATAATAATTATAAGAGTATAAAAAAATAATGAAAGATAGCACCCAATCTTGACTAAATCTATTTTGCTCATTTTTTATCTCATTTTTTTATTAGTTGACTCTTTGATTTTATAAAGGCTATCTATCATATATGTCATTATTTGGAGGTCCACATTTAAAGTTGTGATATCTTATTTTGTTTTCGTAAAATAATCACATTAGTCATAGCAGAGAAATATTGCATTAACAGCTCAATTAAGTAGTCCAAATATTTCAAGAGGTAGCATACAAATTTCAGATACACCGATACCTAAGGTAGCACATTAGCATATAGGACACATAAAAGATTGTAATATTTAATCATAATATAATTAATTTAAGTTACATATAAAAGTTTAATTTAAAAAACATAGAGTTTAATATATAATTATTTGGTTTTTTATTTTAGATTTATCAAAAATACATAAAACAAAAAATCCAAAATCAAAATCAAAATAGGTGTTAAAAATAAGGTAAAGAAAAAAATATATAAAATGATTAATATCATACTAAGACATATGAACTACAAATAATAACAATAACATTTAATGATTTTTGCAACTTTAAAGTTTATTAATTAAATAAAATTTCATTTATCGCTTAGACTACTTAAATTTTAAATTTATCAAAACGACTATATACTTTAATGCATGAATCTACGATACATTTTAAACTAAAACATAAAGTAAAGACTTACTTTGATATCATTTTGTTTCTCTGCAATATACCTATTAATATTCAATTTATTACATTTAAAATTAGGACAAAAAATATGAAAAGTATTAAAATTATCAAAATATTGAACGTATTATAAATTATAAAAGTAAGTATAAAAGAGAGTAATTTTATCACATTTTATGAATTGTAATTTTTTTAAGTATACTAATGTAACACATATTTAGATTATTTTTTATTTTCTCTTTTATTTTCACAATAATAATCGATTATTATAATGCTAGTAAATCTTTTGATTTTATTTATAATTTTTAATTTCATTAACTCTTTCACGTATAAGTTTTAATCCAATTAAGGTAAGATTTAAAAGTGAATTGAACTTAGTTTGAAATTCTATTGGTTGGTAGTAAGAATGACCAATTAATCTAAACATTTATAATTGTACATGTGAATGTTTCATAGACCTACTTGAGATCTCAACAAACCCTAAAATTTATTTTGAAATAAACTCAAGATGAAATTATAGAATATACAATTATTAGAAAAGGATTTAGGTCATTAAAAGACCATCTGTTTCTTTAATATGCTATAACTTACCCTTTTATGAGCAAGAAAAAAAAAACAATTTATCTTATCCTTCTACTTTCTAAGATGACTTAAAATAACTGAAGGTAAGTTTCCTCTACATTCTTAAAAGATTTTTCGCATATAAAATAAATAAATTCTTCCTAAATTGAGAAATGGAAGTAGTTATAACATATTTACATGCTGGTGCAATGGTGCTTGTCCTTTCAAAATGTTACTCCAAAGAATTTATTGATTGTTGTTGTATATTCTTTTGGAACCCAGTTTGTCAATAACTTCTTGTATGTTTTTCCTGCAGTAAGGCTAGAGACTACATTTTCCCAAATTTCCTATATAAATTGAAATGTGAACGTCTCAAATTCAAATTCGCTAGAGGACCTTACTGTAAGGCTCTTCTTACTATGTACAAAAACAAATTAAATAAAATTAAGGTACTGCAATTAAGCTCATATGTTTAATTCTTTGTATGATGCAGTGGTACTCATAAGTTATATTATGATTTCTGAAGGTGAGTTTCCTCTACATTCTTCTAAGATTTTTCACATTATATTATTTTAGAACATAATTATTCTATACCCAGTTTGTCAATAACTTCTTGCATGTTTTTCCTACAAAGTGCATTTTCTTGCTTTTTAGATTAATCCATGCCCAACCTAACAACTGGTTAGGTGGTATGAATATACTCTTGGAATATTATGGATCAAAATTCTCAAAACTCAAGAACATTCAAGAACAATTTTCCAAAAACACTCAAAAATTCTCAAAAATAATTTAAACCATACACATATCTCCTTACCTAATTCATTTATTTTCTTCTTCCTACCAACCATGAGCTTTATCCTTATCAATCCAGATCATCACCATAGAAGCTTCATGAGGTGGACTTCAAATGGGCTAAAATATTTCAAAGAGTTTTTTTTATTTCATTGGGCTTGTAAACAAGTTTACAAACCAACACTCCCCCTTAAAATTGTTTTATGATGCCAATCGAATTTCTCAATCTGACAAAGTCTTCTTGCTTGAGCGGTTTAGTGAAGATTTCGACAATTTTATTTTGTGATTTTACATACTCGAGTTGTACATCCTTTCTTGTGATGCACTCCCTGATGTAATGATATCAAGTATCTATGTGTTTGCTTCGATCATGAAAAATAGGATTTTTGGCTAAGGCAATGATTGACTTATTGTCGACACATATTTTGGTTGGCTCTTCTTGTGTTATACTCACCTCCTTTAACAAGTTTCTCAGCCAAATTGCATGGCAAACACATGAGGTAGCTGCTACATATTCTGCTTCATAGCTAGACAAGGTGACAATCGGTTGCTTTTTTGACATCCATGTAAAAGCAGTATCTCCCATGAAAAACACAAATATGGAAGTACTTTTTTGATCGTCTATATCTCCACTAAAATCGCTATCACTATATCCAACAAGCTTGTAATCATTGGAAGCCGAATAGAACAAGTTAAAATTAATTGTACCTTTTAGATAGCGTAAGATTATTTTTACAGCTTTGAAATGGATGATTGTCGGTTTCTCCATATAGTGGCTAATCAATCCAACGACATACAGGATGTCAGGCCTTGTGCACGTGAGGTAACGCAGACTTCCAACTAAACTTTTGAAAAATGTTGGATCCATACTTTCACCATCTTCATGCTTGGATAGTTTGATTCCACATTCCACTGGTGTGTTGATCGGCTTGCAATCATTCATCTTGAACTTCTTTAGTATCTCCATTGCATAGCTTTCTTGAGAGATGAAGATGCCTTCTTCCTTTTGCTTCACTTCAATTCCAAAGAAGTATGTCATTAACCCGATATCTGTCATTTCAAACTCTTGGGTCATCACCTTCTTAAAATCTTCAAATAGCTTCAGATTACTTCCAGTGAAGATGGGATCATCTATTTATAGACAAATTATTAGAATATCACCATCTTCAATCTTGACGGAGAGTGAATGTTCATAGGGACACTTTGTGAAGTTGTTCTCCAAAAAGTACTTGTTGATGCGATTATTCCATGCTCTTGGTGCTTGCTTTAACCCATAAAGAGCTTTCTTCAACTTCAACACCTTGTCTTTATGACCTTTTGCTCCATAGCCTGATGGTTGCTTAATGTAGACTTCTTCTTCAAGGACTCTGTTTAGAAAAGCAGATTTTACATCCATTTGATGTATCTTCCACTTATTTTGAGCTGCCAAAGAAATGATTAGTCTTATAGTTTCTAATCAAGCAACAAGAGAAAATACCCTATTATAATCAATTCCAGCCTTTTGACTATATCCTTTTGCTACTAGCCTCGCCTTGTGCCTTTCAATCTCTCCCTCATCATTCCTCTTTGTCTTGTACAGCCATTTGACACCTATTGCCTTATGCCTTTTGGGAAGTGAAACAAGTTCCCATGTATTATTCTTCTCAATTGCATTGATTTCTTCTTCCATTGCATCTCTCCACTTCTTTTCTTGTGCAGATTCTTGAAAGCGTACTAGTTCACAATCAACAAAGAGACAGAATAAGGTAAGATTATCTTGTCATTCTATTACCTTATAAAGATCTTGGAGATTTCTTGTACGTGTCATGGCTTTTTCACTTCCACTCGAAGATGATGAAGGTGACGAGTCTTCATGAGTGGTTGGCATTGGTGAAGTAGGTGGAGTCATTGACTCTTGTTGAATTTCTATAGGTTGCTCTCTCATTGTCTGCTCGTCTTCTTTAAACTGAGGAAAGAAATTGAAGTTATCTGCATGGGAGTTAAAATCTCATTCTCCTTCTTCATCGAATACCACATCTCAACTTATCACAATCTTCTTATTGTGTGGGTTATACAACTTATAACCCTTTGAATTGGCATCATAGCCGATGAAGATAAAACTCTCGCTTTTATCATCAAGCTTCATTCTTCTCTCATCCGATACATAAATATGGGCTATACTTTCAAAGACTCTAAAGTGGGAAATACCAGGCTTTCTTCCACTCCATGCCTCTTGTGGTGTCTTTCCCCATACACTTCTTGTGGGAGATCAGTTTGACAAGTAAACTGCACATGCTACTGTTTCTACCCAAAACTCTTTGGGTAGTTTCTTGCTTTTGAGCATGCTTCGTGCCATGTTGAGGATTGTTTGGTTCTTTATTTCAGCTACACTATTCTGTTGGGGGGATCTTGGTACTGTTAAAGATCTATGAATTGTATTTGCTTCATAGAACTCTTGAAACTCCTTGGATGTAAATTCTCCACCTCCGTCTGATCTCATGGCTTTGATTTTTCTACCACTTTCTCTTTTCCACTGTAGCTTTGAACCTTTTGAATACTTCAAAAACTTCTGATTTCTATTTCAAGAAATATACCTAAGTTTTTCTTGAAAAATCATTAATAAAAAGAAGAAAATAGTTACTATTACTGAGAGAGCTAGGCTTGATCGGTCCGCACACATCAGTATGGATTAGCTCGAGTGGCTTCTTGGCTCTTGAGTTTGACTCCTTTGGAAAGATTTTTTGGAATTGCTTCCCGAGTAGGCACCCTTCACAAAGTTGATCAGGATGGTTAATGCAAGGTATTCCCTTCACCATCTCTTTCTTAGACAACAACTATAATCCTCCAAAATTGAGATGCCCGAATCGAAGATGCCATAGCCACGATGCATCTTTGTAGCAGGCTTTGAGACACTTTGCAATGTCATTTTGAATGTTGATCAAGAACATTCTATTCTTTGACATCAGCACGTTAGCAATGAGGTTATTCTTATCATCTTTTATAGAAAGATTACAATCCTTCATATGAATATCATAACTTTTCTCTAACAGTTGTCCTAAACTTAAGATGTTACTTTTCATATTTGGGACATAGTAAACATTGGAAATAAATTGATGTCGCCCATCTTTCAAGCGAATAAGAATGTTATCTCTTCCTTTCACTGCTACGTTAGAATCATCTCCAAATGAGACATTTCTGCTTACTGAATCATCTAGTTCCATGAACATGTCTTTTCTTCCACACATATGGTTGCTTGCACTGCTGTCAAGATACCAGGAATTTGGTTGACTACCATCACCCTCCTTCCATGCCAGAAAAAGAGTTTATTTCTCATCCATCTTCTCCTCTATGTAGTTGATTTTCTCATATACTCTATTGTTAGGAGCTCTACATTCTGAAGCATAATGTCCAAATTTCTGACAATTATAACATTGAACTTGAGATTTGTCATACCTTGAGTTTATATTGCCTCTTCCATGACTTCGTGTTGAGCTTTCTGCTCTCTCGAAGTTGTTGGAATTGTTGTTGTAATTCAACCTCGTCCATGATTGTGACTTCCACCTCGTCCATGGCCTCTACCTCTACCTCGACCACATTGGTTTCTATCATTGCCTTGACTTTCATGCTTGTCCTTGAATTACATCTTGAAGAATTACTCAGTGCTCCCTTGCTTCTTCTTATGCTTTTCTTCATATGCTTGTAATGACCCATTGAGTTCATCAATGGTCATTTCTTCCAAATCTTTTGTTTCCTCAATCGTCACGATGATGTGTTCAAATTTGGAATCTAATGAGCGAAGTATCTTTTCCATTATTCTGACATCTTCCAACATCTCACCATTTCTTTTCAATTGATTAAAAACAACTGCGACTCTCGAGAAATAGTCTAAAATAGATTCAGAAGCTTTCATATGTAGAGATTCAAACTCACCTCTTAGTGTTTGGAGACAAACCTTCTTCACTTTCTCGGCTCCTTTGAAAGAATTTGAAGCTTATTCCACGCTGCTTTGGAAGATGTTGCATCTGAAATCTTCTCAAACCCATCATCATTTAAGGCTTGATAGATAAGAAAAAGGGTTTTCTTGTCTCTCTTTCTCAAATCCTTTAAAGATTCTTTTTGCACTTACGTTAAAGTAGCTTCATCGTCTGGCTCACTTAAGCCTTTCTCTATAACTTCCCATACATCATGTGCACCCAAAAGAGCCTTCATCTTGATACTCCAATTATCATAGTTGTCGTTGTTGAGTGTCGGGACATGAAATGATGTCATGCCTCCACTTGACATAACTCTCAATATAGTGAGAATTTCCAAATTCTGATCGCACAGATGGATTAAGAACGTCAAAAAACCGTATGAGGAACTCCGGGGAAAAATCTGAATTTTTTTTTGTCAACTGGAAAAGTCAACTTTTGGTCAACGGTTTTGGTGGCTTGGAGGCTTGGTCGAAACGGCTTGGAAGCTTGGTCAACAGGCTCTGCGGGTCGGTCAACAGGCTTCATAGCTCGGTCTAATAATTTTATGATTATTTGACAGTAACGTTCCTTGCATTAAGAACCTTACCGGGGGCTCGGGGGCTCGGGGGCTCCATGTGTAATTGCATTCTTGATTTATAAATAGAGAAGGAGGCATTTGTCAATGTTCCCTTCCATTGAAGAATTCTTGGAGACCAATAACAATTTCTTGCCCATAAGGTACAACTTTTCAGACATAAAAAAAGATGACAACAGATTTCAAGGAAAAATTGGGAAAGGTGGTCATCAAGATCCTGAGTAAATCCAAGTCTAATGGTTAAAGCCTTAGTTCTATTATGTTGTTTACCTCATTCATTTGAACATTTTGTTGATACCATGCTATATGGACGAGACAATATTTCTTTAGAAGATGTCAAAGCAACTTTGAATTCCAGAGAGTTGAAGAAAAATGTGTCATAGGTATAAATCAAGAAAAAAGCACAAGTAATAATAGAGGTAAGTCTAGATCCAAATCTAGAAAAAGAAAAGATAAATGCAACTATTGTCGTCAGGAAAGGCACTGGAAAGTAAATTGTCTGAAACTTAAAGGTAAAGGAAAATTTTCCACAATGTCTTCTAGTACTAATGATTTTACTCATGATGTAGCATAAAAGCAACATGAGCAACCATATAGTATCACTAAGGGTAAAGGAATAAGAGAGATTTGTCGCCCTTAGAGGTATGCAGATGCAGACTTAGTTTCTTTTGCATTATCTGTGGTAGAGTCTATTGAGGTGCATGAACCTTCTAGTTATCATGAAGTTGTCACTTGTGATGAGTCTGTTTAGTGGGTGGTTGCTATGAATGAAGAGATTGAATTATTTCATAAGAATCATACTTGGGAATTGGTGAAACCGCTTAAGGGCCAGAAGATTGTTTGAAACAAATGGGTCTTTAAGAAAAAGGAAGGTATACCTGAGGTTGAAGCAGCTAGGTTCAAGGCACGCGTTGTTGTAAAGGGTTATTGTTAGAAGAAAGGTATTGACTTCAATGAAGTATTTTCACCTGTTGTGAAACATAGCTCTATTTGTGTGTTGCTTGCATTGTTTGACATGGATTTAGAACAACTTGATGTCAAGACATCCTTCTTACATGGTGAGCTTGAAGAATAAATATATATGCATCAACCAGAGGGGTTTGTTGTTCCAGGTAAGGAAGATCATGTTTTTTTATTGAAAAAGTCTTTATATATGTTGAAGCAATCCCCAAGATAGTGGTATAAACGGTTTGATTCTTTTATGATTAATCATGGTTACTCTAGGAGTGATTATGATAGTTGTGTTTATCATAAACGATTTCGTGATGGTTCATCCATTTATTTGTTGCTTTATGTTGATGACATGCTTATTGCTTCCAAGAATAAGTTTGAAATTCAAAAATTAAAGTCTCAACTTAGTGGTGAGTTTGAGATGAAAGATTTGAGTGAGGTGAAGAAAATTTTGGGCATGGAAATTTACAGGGATAGACAAATTGGCAAGCTTTATTTGACTCTGAAAAGTTATATTGAAAAAGTTCTTGAACGCTTTGGTATGAAAGAGTCTAAACCTGTGAGTACGCCGTTAGTTGCGCATTTCAGGCTTTCTTTGGATTTGTCACCACAGTCAGAAGGAGAAGAATATTACACACTACTACAAAAAGGAGCATTAAAGTCGGGTTTTAACCGACTTTAAACTAATTTAAAGTCGGTTCAGCGAACCGACTTTAAATTAAATGACTTAAAGTGTAAAGTCGGTTCAAGGGATGAACCGACTTTACGTTTAAAGTCGGTTCACGGGATGAACCGACTTTACGTTTAAAGTCGGTTCACGCGATGAACCGACTTTACGTTTAAAGTCGGTTCACGCGGTGAACCGACGCTAACTTTTTTTTTTTTTTTTTTTAAATTTATTCATATTCAACCTGTATTCGAGCAGAAAAAAAACCAATATCAGTTTAGCAAATAGTTCAAATAATACAAATATTTGAAAAATAAAATATTAATTAATAACAGAAAAATTACCATGATTTTGTTCTATTTTATTCAAGATCGTCATATTCTTCTCCTTATGTTACATTACAAACCTACATATATAATACAACAATCTATACACATAAATAATAACACATAATAACAGAAAAAATATATGAATAATAGGGGATCTAAAAGATTAGTTAGAGAGGAAGAAAACTCACTAACCGATGTTGGAAATGGTAGTCGTAGGTGGCCGGAAAATGAGAAAGAGTGGAGGAGTGGAGGAGGAGGTTTTCGATTTTTTAGAGTTCTGGAACGCTGAAAATAGTTTCTGTCTGGGAAGAAAGAAGAGAAAATATTTATCCACGTGTGTAGCGTCGGTTGACGTGTCGAACCGACACTATGTTACGTGGATAGCGTCGGTTCCAGGTGTCAACCGATGCTATCCACGTAGGATAGCGTCGGTTCTAGGTGTCAACCGACGCTACGCTACGTGGATAGCGTCGGTTCACCACGTCAACCGACGCTACACCTGGACGTAGCGTCGGTTGACGTGGTGAACCGACGCTATCCACGTAGCGTAGCGTCGGTTGACACCTAGAACCGACGCTACGTCCCCGCATAGCGTCGGTTTGACACATCAACCGACGCTACGTCCTACGTGGATAGCGTCGGTTCGACATCGAACCGACTTTAAACAAATTTAAAGTCGGTTTTTGGAAAAAACCGACTTTACGTATCGACTTATATACCCAGTTTTGTAGTAGTGACATGTCTCAAGTTTCATATGCTAGTATCGTTGGTAGTTTGATGTACGCTATGGTTTGTACTTGTCTAGACATTTCACATGTAGTTAGTGTTGTCAACAGATATATGGATAATCCTGGTAAGGGTAATTGACAAGTAGTGAAATGGATACTTCGGTATTTGAGAGGTATATCTAATTTTGGTTTGGTATATGATGGAAGTTCTAATACCAGTTGCAGTGTTATGGGTTATGTGGACTCCGATTAAGTTAGTGGTTTTGATAGAAGAAGATCTCTGACAGGTTATGTCTTCACTCTTTCTCATTGTGCCATTAGTTGGAAGGCTACTTTACAGTCTACAGTTGCTTTGTCTACAACAGAGGTAGAATATATGGTAGTAGTAGAAGCAGTGAAAGAAGTCATTTGGCTTAGAGGTTTGGTTTGTGATTTGGGTTTACAGTAGGATACTTTTGTTGTATTTTGTTATAGTTAGAGTGCGATACACTTGACCAAGAATACTATATATCATCAAAGAACCAAACACATTGATGTTAGATATCACTTCGTTCGTGACATTGTCTCTCAAGGTGCTATTGTTGTTAATAAGATAGTCACTACAGAGAATCCAGCTGATATGTTAACCAAACCAATTTCATTTAACAAGTTCAAGCATTGCTTGGACTTGATTGGTGTTTGCATAACATAATCGCCCTTCGAGGCTTTGGACGATGGTTATTTGATAATCCGAGGAATTTCATGTTCGAAGAATTTGTTTTCTGTTTTGAGCCAAGGTGGAGATTTGTTAAATAAAATGGCCCAAAACCCAAATATTAAACCCTATACTCTTTTGTTATATATATATTAACTTAAGTCTCTAATGGAGGAGCTGAATTTGAGAGTTGAAAAAAGACCATCGACGGTAAGAATAGAGAGGAAAAAGAAGTACGCTAAGAAAATTTTTCTTATAACCAAAATACATCCCACATTCAGCTTATCTACACGCAGTGCTTTGCCATTGTTGTTGCCATTTCCGTCTCTGTCAGAATCTATCCATGTTTTTTTCTATGAATCACCGTGCATGTATTTTTAGCTAAAATTCACAAGGAAAGTATAACTGAATTTTGCAACGATATATTCAACTTGGTTAAACACTCATGTAAACGAGTTATACGATTTTACATTGTGGTAATTTTAACTTGTTTAAACACCATGTATCCAAGTTACAAATGCACATAAATAATTTACATAGGTGTGTAATCGAGTTGAAATCGTTACACTACAAAATCTACCTATCTAAACCTACATTGTGAATTTCTTGAAAACTTATGCCTACATTGTAAGTTTGCACTATGTTTAAAGCAGTGGGGAATTAATTTCTCTAAGAAAAAATATATTTCACACGAGAACTCTAGATGTCTTCTTGGAAATAAAATACCTGAGTTCAATGAGTTTATACCAAAATAGATGGCATAAAGCATTATAACGACTCCTTGAAACAAAAAACTTCCCTGAGTTTACTGGCCGAGTGTGCCTGTTGCCATATGATGGCCTTTGAGGAGGGTAGGATGGTTCCAAGACCCCCAGTTAAAAGAACTCGGTATGGATTTCTATAAAAAAATACCATACTTTTCAACATAATATCAGACTTAACTAATATATCAAAGAGTTCAACATATGCAAAATTTCATATTCAATTAACATTCTACATATGTAGGAAACAAGTTTCCATTGTTGGAAGCGGCCCGACAGGTTTGGCTACAACAGATCAATTAAATAGAATGGGCCACATAGTGATTCTTTATGAGCAATCAGATAGGGTTAAAGGGCTTATAATGTATGGGGTTCCTAATATGAAGGCTAACAAAATTGATGTTGTTCAATGCCGGGTGAATCTTATGACTGAGGAAGGTGTGAACTTTGTGGTTAGTTCTAATGTTGGAGTTTATCCATCATATTCTCTCAACCAACTAAAGGAGGAGAATGATGATGTGGTCTTGGCAATAAGATCAACAAAACCAACGCTAGTTATATTATGGTGTTGAAATCCTTTTATGTTGATAGTCTTGGTTGTTCTCTATCATTGCAAGATTTTGTTAGCTTCATGTATTAATAATTGTTGTAACATGAAAACAATATGAGAACAATGTTACCGATATATTGAAATATACTGTTTGGGTTGAGTTGCGGACTAGGTCGTTCTCTTTAAGACGTTTCACAACTTTGTCTAAATTTGTGCAAGTAAACACAGTCTCGTCGTCTTTATGATAAAATAGACCAGAATCATTTTTTATGTCTCAGAGCTTCACTATACTGATGAAGTCCATAATATTATATCTCTAAAATATTTATGTTGCTCGAAAAACTTGAAAAAACAATTTTGTATATTTTTCTTTGGTTTTCTACTAAGAGTAGTTTCTAAGTTATTGAGTTGTGTTATAAAATTGAGAGTTATTTCACTTTGTTTATAATTAAAAAAAAAGATATGTAATATTCATCTCAAAGTGTGTATTTATCTCTTACAAAGTCCATCACTTTATATTTTTAATTTATTTTATTTTATTTGAGTCACTTATTTTTTTATTTTTACAGAACTATTTCATTTTATTTTTGTACATGAGGTCCAAAGTTTTTGATCCAATCAATTGAATCTTTAATATCATGTTAAAGTTCACAAGAATTATAGGTCTTTTAATCCTAAAAAATAAACTCACTCGTTATAGACAATTATATTTCTTATCAACTTTATTATAATATTATACTTAATCAATGTGTCATTTTATAAAAAATATAAAATATTTACAAAATAAATTAAAATTAAAAAATAATTAATATAACTTAATTAGAAATCAATACATAAAATAAAATCTGGTATGAGATGGGATTTCACCTATATGATTAAAGGTCGAATTCACAAGGCAAATTTTCTCGTGTTTAATATGAAATGCAAATTCCTTGTGTGAACATTTTTAAATTCATTTTTTAAAACATATATTTTTATGTTATATAGAAAAAACATATAAGAGTATTTTTTATTTACATGTTTTTTTATCATACTAAAAATAACATATGTGTATAAAATAGAGGGAGATTGAATATGAAATTTTATTCATGAAAGGGCTTATAATACTAAAAGCTTTTCTTTGTTTTTTCACCAAGTTTGTAGACTTGATATAAATCCATTTAGGATAGTCGAAAAGCGAGGTTTGAAGAAGAGTTTCAAAAAGTGCTCGCAGTCTCGTGATTTTAGAAAGAGAAAAAAAAAACATTTTAATCCATATCTTTTAATTATTACTATTTAATTTAATAATTTTCAATTGAATACTTTAATCTTATTTTTTTAACATAAAAGATAAATTTTAATAATTTTTTGGACTAAAATGTATATATTTTTTTAAGTTACGAGACTAAAACATTTACCTTAAAAGTTACGAGATTAAAACATTATTATTGAAAAATGTAATAGATTTTAGTGTCATTCTCCCGTTGTAAATAGGAGAGTATTTAAGATACTTTATTCATCATTTTGTGTGTTACATTTTTATAAAAAATATCTTGGATGTTGGTAATTGATATTACCTAATGATATTATTTGATGGAGCCAATTAACAGCAAAATGAAGTGAGGATTCAAAGAATATGTCCAGATAATCATTTATTTAATCACACGAAATAATGATGTGAATTGATTACAATTGAGAATGAACAGGTGAATTAAAAATTGGGTGTGATTGATACCAATGTTACTCCAATGAGAATTAATAAAACCAACCTTATTTTACATTGTCCTCTCATAATTCATAAGAACTAATAAACCTTTCAATCAAACTCAACTGGTCAACAATTGGACTTAAACACATGATCTATCTGTTATATATGACTTGACTACCTTATAAATAAAACTTTGAAGGAAGTCAAGGAAGTCAATATCGAGCTGTTGGGACAATGCTTAGCCATGAAATAACAAAACGCTATCTCTTAATAAGGAACTAAAATAAGTTAAAAAATATTAAAATATTTATATAATAACTTAGATATAGTGAAAAAACTTATTAAAGTTTTAAAGAAAGAAAGATATGAAAATATTATAAATATCCTTTGTTAAAAACGTATATATTACATAAATATAAAAAATTATAAATAAAATAAAAAATTACATTAAATTGATACTTTTATTTGAATATATGTATCATTAAAATATCACTTAAAAATAAATATAAAAAATAATACAAAAATAAAATTAGAATACTATTAACGTACCAAATCCAAATTAAAGGTTGTTATAATATTCTATACACTTTAACCTTTTATAATTCAAGAGGATAAAATGTTGGGATATTATACAATTATAACTTTATATATATATATATATATATAAATGAAATATTTGGTATATTTTAAATTTATTAATAATTTTTTTGTAAGGTAAAAAATATATGTATTTTGTTGTGATACATATTTTTTTCGCAATAAGAGAAAAAAAGTATTAAAATTTATTTTAAATAAATTAAAAAGATTATTAAAATAACATGTCAAATAATATAATATGAAATAATGTTGAAATTGAAAGAAATATATCATAAAAATCTTTGATGTAGGAAAAAAATATGTGAAGTTTATTATTATAGATTGATCAAAGTTATATATTTGAACTGGTTTCACTGTATTATAAATCAAGACATAAAAAATATTATAACATAATATTTATTTACAAATAAAATATGATAAAATATTTTATGTTGTATTTGTATGTTTTATGCTCTTATCAGTAGCATATCCATGATTTAATCCTCAATTATTATACTCTTTTTTTTATTATAACAATGAATGGTTAGAATGAATAGTTCTACTAAGTAACAATATCATATTTCATGTACGATTATCTCTTAAAAATATATATATATGCAGGTTATTTTGAGTCAATTTTTTTTTTGTTTCATTTTGATTTGTCACTCATAATCAAAATAAAATGTAGGAATAGGTACCTGAAAAATGACAAAAATAACTTAAATTTTTTACATATTAAAATTTTATTAATGACACATACAATAAAGCACATAAAATAAAAAGTGTATCCATTTAATTTTTTTTCTCAAACAATCAATTGAGGTTGAATGGTCCAGCCTCTAACTAAGCTCTATCCTTGTACAAATGTGTATATATTTTATATAAACAAAAATTATAATGTATATATCAATAGTGTATTTAGTATTTATATTTAGGAGTAGCATCACATATAAAGTAAACAGTAATATTAATTATTATTTATTTTTAATTGAAACAAGATATTATATGTATATCATTTTAGTAAAAAATATTTTTAAATTATTGAGTTTTGTTGATATATTAAGTATTAAAAACATAAAATTTAAAATTTAAGTGTATGTATTATTATATTTTAATAATTAATATATCTATAATTTTATAAATATTATATTTAAAAATTTTATTTATTTAAAGTTAAAATGGGATACTTATCACTCCTCGTGTTGATCCATCCCCAGAATATGTGACATAAATTTTTTTAAACAAAAAATAAGAAAGTTACCTATTTCTCTACCTAATTATGTCATATCTTGCACCATAATTTTTACTCTTTATCTTATTTTTTTGAAATTACAGACTCAAAATAGATAAACCCCCCTCCAATCCTAATTTAGGCTCAACCCGCCAACTTAATAGTTCGGCGATTGGCCATCGTACGCATCTAGCTCAGCATTTGGAATTTACAAAGAAGTTGTGGTTCACGTAATAGTTTTCTCTCATAAATACAACTCTATAAATAAATTATATGTATAAATAAAATTATATGCTGTTTAAATTTTAATATTTAAAACTTATTATAAATTTAATAATTTAAATATATTTATAATAAAATTATGTATGTATATTTTTTTAATTAAAATAAGTAATAATTAAAAAATAAATAATATTATTCTTTTAATATATATGTTTTTGTCCGTTTAAATCCTAAGTTCACCACTACTTGCACCTTTAATAAATTATATAATAAATTCACTACAATCACGTAATTTGTAATGCACCTAGATGTTATTCGCGGTATAGGTATAACTAAATCCTGTCTTATCTTTTGAAAGTATGGAAGTCTAAATAGTAGAGTCAAAGATATTTCTTCGTCTGATAAGACGGTGATTTTTTTTTCTCAAACAAATGAGATGATAAATGCAAAGAAATCTATTATTTTGATAAATAATTTAATTATTTAATTTGATTTCATTTTTAATTATTTTAATAAAAAATATATGTTTATTTTTATTGTAAGAAAAAAAAATATTTTTCTAAAGTTAAAAATAAAATTGTATATATAAAATAAAGTTATATCATATAATTAAATCAATATTAATTTAAATAAGTGATAGATTGTAAGCACTTAAATAATGAGTTTTGGTTTTTGGTTTTACCAGTAAGCATAAATACTCTTACTTGAAATTTTCATTTTTTACTTTTATTTTATGATAAAAATCAACGTAAAAAATGTTAAAATTTACGAAAATCATAAATTTTTTAATCTCAAAAGATTAATTTAATGGTGAAAACAATCATACTCCTTATAAACTATAACATATCATTATACTTAATCAATGTGTATTTTTATTCTTAACGTTTCTCCTCAAAGTGATAATATTTATTTCTTGTAAAGTTGATTAATTTATATTTTTAACTTATTTTATTATATTTTATTTTATTTTAATCACCTATCTTTTTAATTTTTACAAGTCCTATTTCATTTTATTTTTTAAAGATAATGTCCAAAGTTTTTAGCCAGATCATTGAAAATATGATATTATGTTAAAATCTACGAGAAATATGTCTTCTAATTCTAAAAGATAAACACAATGTGCGGAGATAACTATATTTCTTATTGACTCTATCATAATATTATATTTAATTAATTTGTTATTTTATAAAAAAATAAAATATTTATAAAATAAATTTAAATTAAAAAATAATTAATATAACTTAGAAATCAGTTCATAAAATAAAATCTGGTGTGAGACGTGGATTCACCTCCATGATTAAAGGCTGAATTCACGAGACAGATTTTCTCGTGTTTAGTATGAAATGCAAAGTCCTTATGTGAACATCAAACTAGGTGGGTGGAATACATCTTTCATTACAAATTGGGTAAAAGTTCAAACTGATTTTTAAATTATCTATTTATTCACGTTGCTTGAATTTTTATCTTCATTTTTTTTAAATATTTTTTATGTTATATAAAAAAATATATGTACATTTTTTAATATAAAAAAACACATACTTTTTATGTTATACTAAAAATATTTCATTAAGCTTGTAGACTTACTACAAATTCATTTAGGATCGCAGGTTTGAAGGAGAGTTTCACCTACATGATTTAAGTTTTAAAAAATACTTTGGATGTTGGTACTTGATACTACCAATTGATATTATTTGCAATGGGTTGTAAACATCAAATTAGGTGGAGCCAAACATCAAAATAAAATTTTAAATTCAAAATCTACCAAACATCAGAATATGTTTACAGAAAATAAAAGAATATGGCACCAACCTACCAAACATCAGAATATGTCAAAATAATCATATATTTAGTTCCCACAGTCCCAATTCAAAATCAGAATAATTACGAGATTTTACATTTATAAGATTTTTTTTAATTTTATGAATTTATCAACTCAAAAAACCAAAAAAATACAGAAAATAAAAGAATTATGAGATTTTATTCTCTCAATTTGTTTTTTGTTTGTTTTAGATTTACGAGATTTTATTTATTTTAATTTTGTGAATTTATCAACTCAAAAAACCAAAAATACGTAAAACAAAAAATTCAAAATCAAAATCAAAATCAAAATGATAAGTTAAAAATATGGTAAAAAAAAAGTACGTAAAATGATTAATATCATACTAAAACATATGAAGTACAAATAATAACAATAAAATTTAATGATTTTTGCAACTTTAAAGTTTATTGATTAAATAAAATTTCATTTATCGCTTAGATTACTTAAATTTCAAATTTATCAAAACGACTATATGCTTTAATGCATGACTCTACTGACACATTTTAAACTAAAACATAAAGTAAAGACTTACTTTGATATCATTTTACTCCTTTGCAATATACCTATTAATATTCAATTTATTGCATTTAAAATTAGGACAAAAAATGTAAAAAGTATTAAAAAAACTTAAAATATTCAACGTATTATAAATTATAAAAGTACATACAAAAGAGAGTGACTTTTTAAATATTTTTTTTATCACATTTTATGAATTGCAATTTTTTTAAGTATACTAATATAGCACATATTTATAATATTTTTGATTTTTTCTTTTATTTTCACAATAATAATCAATTATTATAATGTTCATGAATCTTTTGATTTTTTTTATAATTTTCAATTTTATTAATTTTTTCATATAAGTTTTAATCTAATGAAGGAAGGATTTGAAAGTGAATTGAACTTAGTTTGAAATTATATTGGTTGGCAATAAGAATGATCGATTAATATGAGTATTTGTGATTGTTTTATATGTAAATATTTCATAGACATAGGTCTCAACAAACTCTAAAGTTTATTTTAAAATAAACTCAAGATGAAATTATAGAATTTACAATGCTTAGAAAAGGATTTAGGTTATTTTTATATCATCTGTGTCTTTTCATGCTAACCACTTGTATATTTATCACTAATATCCCTCTTGAACTTATATGAATTATAAATATTTTTTTTCTTTAACATGCTATAACTTATCCTTTTATGAGCAAAAAAAACAATTTATCTTACCCTTCTACTTTCTAAGATGATTTAAAATAAATACATGTTTAATACGAAATCTCTAGGAAGAATGTATGAAAATTTAAAAAAAAAATTAAGGGTCAACCCAAAAGAATATTGAAAATAATAGGTTGGGGTTGTATGAAATTAATTTTGAATAAAAATAATGAAATGTTGATAATACAATCTTGTATCTCTTTAGTTATAAAAAAAATTGAGAAGAGAAAAACAAAAAGAAATATCAAACCAGGAAAAAAAAGAACAAAAGAAAAAGGAAGAAAAAAAAGTTTATTGATATTTAATGCAATTTGAAATTATACCCATAGTGTACTTAGTTATGGATGTGAAGGTAAATGCTGGTTAAATGATATAGATAATATATATAGTTATTTTAAAACTTAAAATGGTAGTATTTAATAACTTTGATAATCACACATTTTTCACCTAATTTTCTAATTTTGATAAAGACCTATTGATCTAAAGTAATATGATTATTCTATATTAGTGGAGACTTCAATAAAGACCTATTTATCTAAAATAATATGATTATTCTATATTAGTGGAGACTCAATTGAAAGATAAGACTATGATGTTTGTGATTACAATGCTTACATATATCATATTTACATAATCTAGGGAACACGAATTTTGTTCAATGAATATCATACATAAGATTATTTGGTATGAATATTATATGATTGTGGTTAGATGGATTTCTAACAGCTGATCACAAAAGTGAAATTAATATTTGAATTAATCTATGATAAAGAGTGAGACTTAGATCATTTATACATTAAATGTTATGAGCAATCTTTGATGCAAATGTATAATTGATTCGGTAGTTAATGTTTTTATTTATTTTTCTATTTTTATTCCTTTAAGTTAGTTTAATTTAATTTAGTTGTAATACTTGTGGGTATCATCATTGAAAACATTTATGAGTCTATAACTCGTCCATTAGGACATCCTAAGGATTTAAAGGCTTGATGCATATGTTAAATATAATCGTGTCAATCTACGAAAATAATTTAGGTTAGTTTAGTATTTAATTAATTATTTCCTTTTTAAAAAAAAATTGAGCACTCATCTTACTATGGACTACCTAGAAGTTGGTTGAGGGTAGTGATACGTGCCTAAAAAGCACACGTATATTGTGATTTATTGAAATTAAAAGAATAAATTAGATTTTAATATTGAGTTTTAACCTAAGTATTTTATAAATTGTATTTTTAGAATTAATATTTTTTTTTTATGTATTTCAAGTATTTTAGACTTAAAATATTCAAATGATAAAAGACCAATCAAATCTCACAATTAAAGGTGCATCGAGGCATGATTAAATATGCACTGTGACACATCGCTCTCGGTTGGAATCTCACATAACTAAAAACAAAGTTGTGCCGCCACATGAGTCAATGTGCATCACGGCCCGTAAAGACGGATTTGCATTTCAATACCTAATTTCAAGAACATGTTTATCCAAAAGGTTCCAGATATATGAGATTAACATTTTAATTATTTTATACACCTTAACCCTTAATCCTAACTATGTTTTAACTACATGTAATTCTTTTAATATAAATATATAGCTAGGGTTAACAACAACAAAAACGCAGATTAAATAGATTGTAGACATAAAAATTTACAGAAATTATATAAGTCTTCTTATTCTTTTTTCTTTTTTGTTATCTATTGTTTTAATTATGATTTTGCTTAGCTAATTTATTTATGTGATTGTTGATAACTTTTAAGCCATAGAATATGATTTTAATTAATAAAATATTGATGATTTTTAGATTCAATCCTTGATTTCTGATGTGTTGGATTCTATGTTTAAATTTCAAAACTATGCATGTATGAATTAGAGTAGCTAACTAGTTTATGGCATATATATGTTCAAGAACATGTTTATCCAAATTGTTCTAGGTAATTATATTAACATTTTAATTGTTTTATACCTCTTCGTCCTTAATACTAATTATATGTAATTCTTTTTCTATAAATATATAGTTAAGATTAACAACAAAAGAAGCCACATATTAAATAGATTGTAGACATAGAAATTTATAGAAAATATACAGATGTATAGAGAAATTAAAGGCTAGAGACAAGATAGAATTCAAATAGTCAATTAAAGAGTTGTAAATCAATCATTGATATTAATAAATAGTTTATTCTTGTTCCCTTTTTTCCCTTATTTGTTAACTATTATTTTAATTATAATTCTACCTAGTTAATTTATTTATGTGATTGTGGTAAACTTCTAAGTCTTCGACTATGATTTTAATTAATAAAATTTTGATGATTTTTAGATTCAATTCTTAATTTTTGATATGTTTGATTCTATATTTAAATTTAAAAATTATGCATATATGAATTAGAGTAGCTAACTAGTTTATTCTTATGAGTAAGATATTATTATATTATCTTATGAGTAATTTCTATTTATTCTTTATTATTATTCAAATCCATAACATGTTACTTTGCGACATTAAAGTAATGTCTTCGTTAAAGGTTAATAAGAAATGTAATCTTACGAAATCTAATCATCTCTTTTTTAGAATGTAATGCGATAAATGAATTATCTAATAACTATAACTAGGTTGTTCTGATTTAGGATTGATTTACGATGTTATTCTAATTCAATTAAAAAGTAAAAAAAAATATAGGTTTGATGTTGTGTCTTAGTACATAGATTTTTTGATTTAATGTTAAGAATTTAAGGATAGTTCTAATATTAGTTATAATTTGTGAGGATTGTTCTATAATCATATATTTATTTTAATCTATGTGCTTATATATTTTATTTTTATTTAAAAATAATTTTCAAAGCTTCTTTTATTAATTTATTAACAAGCTAATAATTAGTGATATTTATCGTAAAAATTCTCATGAATTCGACAACCTTTATTCTCAAATTACTTATCAGTTCTACTTATATATCTTGATCAAGTATACTTATATATATATATATATATATATATATATATCCAAGTGTATCAAATTTTTTGATGTCGTTGTCAGGATTGTTATTAAATTTTTACTACTAAATATTAGTTTATTAAAAAAAATTCAAAAATTTCTTTTCTTTTAATTCATTTATTTTATTTAGTTTATTATTATTAGCTTTTTCAAAAAATTAAAATTAATTTTTATTTTTATTTTTCTATAATAGTTTACTAACTTCTTTTCTTTCCCTTTTCTTTTTATTTATTTTTGTTTCATAGTTTATTTATTATTACTTTTGTTTGTGTTGTTTAGTCGTACATTTATATAGGGGTGATGATGTATTACCATAAAATTAGTTTTGTTATTTATTTTCGCTTATTTTTGTGATCCATCTTCATGTTCTTTCATAACCTTATACCTTAAACTAACGCTATAACCTTGATAAAGACCTATTAGTTTAAAGTAGTGTAACCATTTTATATTAGTGAAGAGCGAATTAAAATATAAGCATCTGGGTTTTTTGATTAAAATGCTTACACACATCATATTTGCATAATTTAGAGACCAAGAATTTTGTTCTATGAATGTCTTGCATAAGATTATCTAGTATGGAAATTATATATTTGTAGTTAGATGGATGTCGAAAAGTTAACCAAAAAAATGAAATTAATGTTTGAATTAATGTACGATAAAGAGTAAGATTTAGATCATACATATATTAAATATTATGGACAATCTTTGAAAAAAATGTATAATTGATTTGATTGTTAGTATCTTTATTTAGTTTTCTATTTTTATCTCTTTCAGTTAGTTTAATTTAGTTTAGTTGTGAATTTTTTGGATACCATCACTGAAAACCCTCACAAGACTATAACTCATCCACTATGACACCTACAGGTTTAAAAGCTTGTTGCATATGATAAATACAATCATGTCCATCTATAAAAATGATTTAATTTAGTATTTAATTATTTATTTTCTTTTAAGAGCTTTTTTTAGCGCTTATTTTACTATGAACTAGCCAGAAGCTAATTGTGGGTTCTGACAATGTCTAAAAAGCACATATATATTGTGATTTATTAAAATTAAAAGAATGAATTAGGTTTTTATACTGCATTTGAATCTAAGTGTTTTATAAATTGTGTTTATGGAATCACATAGTATATTTTGATGTATTTTAGATATTTTTAGAATTAAAAGATTTAAATGAAAAAAGATCATTCAAATTTCACAACTTGAAGTATAATTGTCATATAATGGAAAATCTCAATGCAAACATTTATATAAGATATATCAAGGAGGGGTTAAAACATTAAAGTGTTAAAATTAAGGACACGTTGTGGCATAAGTACATGTGCGTTGCGGCACAACACCTATTGTATGGCTTTCAACGGAATTGAAATTAAGTTCGTATCGTGGCATGAGTCGACGTGTACCATGGTTAGAAAACTCGTATTTTCACTCCAACACCTAATTTCAAGCTTAGCTTTATCCAAATAGTTTTAGATTCATTAAATTAGCATTTTAATTAGTTTGAACTTCTACAACCTTAATCCTAAATACCTTGTAATTACATGCAACTATTTTACTTTAAATATGTAACTAGTGTTAACAACAAAGCTTTCACATATTTTAAATACATATTTTATAGAAAATATGCTTAGGTCTTCAAAGAAAGACAAGGCTAGAAGCAATATAGAATTAAAGCAATAATTAAGGAGTATTTCTTATTTTTCTTCTTAATATTCTATTATTTTAATTATGATTTTGTCTAGCTAATTTATTTGTGTGATTTTGAGGAATTTTTAAGTTCTTGACTATGATTTTAATTAATAAAATATTATGATAATTTTTAGATTCAATTCTTGATTTTTGATGTGTTTTATTCTATATTTAAATACTATGACTATGCATGTATGAATTAGAGTGAGGAACTAGTTTATTACAAATGTATATTTAATTATAATTTAAGATGTTACTGGATTCTCCATAAGAATAGATAGATTTCTATTTATTCTCACTGCTATGTACTTAATGTTATATAATCACTAATATTCTCGTCCAAAGTGGTAACTTATTGCCTTCATTAAAGGTTACTAAGAATTATAATATTGCAAAATTTAGTCATATTATTTTTAAAACGTAATGCAATGAATAAATTATCTAGAAATTATGACTAAGTTCTTTTAATTTATGTTTGATTTACAATAGTATTCTACTTCAATTAAAAGGGAAGAAAATGTGGGTTTGAAGTCTTGTCTTTGTGTATAGATTTTTCAAGTTAGAGTTAGAAGTTCAAGGATAGTTCTAATATTGATTCATGATATAATTAATTAAATAACATGTTACTAGTGAGGATTGTTTCATAATCACATGTTAATCTTAATCTTAGTTCTGTGTGTGCATACGCATCTTAATGTGGTACATATGAACCTGATACATATCAAGTTATTTTATTAGTTTATGGGCACAACTTTGAATATTGGGCACTGTTGTAGAGGAGATAAATCATGAAATTTAAGGAGTATATTACGATGAACCCAACATGATTCAATATTATTGATACCTAACTCTTTTAGTATATGACCTTTACTTGTGATAATTCATGCAAAGCAAATAAGCTATATGGTGATATAGGTGTGGTAGTGAGAGATCATAATGGAGTGTTGGTAGAATGTTTTTATGTTGTTGTTATAAGCAACTTCAGCTTTAGTAACGGATTATTATGCAGAATGTTTTTTGGCAATTCAACTTGCTATTAATTTGAAGATTAAACACTTTCAACTTTAATTAGATTATTCTCAAGTCTTTCAAGGAATTTCCTTAGAGATAGCATCGGTTCATTAAGGAATTGGAATCAAATTGGGTGGTTTCTCTTCCTATTGAAATACAATACTTGCTGGAGAGGGATGTATTACATTATATGTAATGCATTGCTTGTAACTTAATATGGTTTCAAATTAATGAAATTATCATTCCTTCTTGTTTAAAAAAAATTTGTAGCCAAAATGTCAATTTTGTTGCATGGAGTAGTCTAAGGATTTTTCATTCCTCTTTCAAGTATTTTAACAAAAAAATAAATGATGCCAATGTTATTCCATTTATATATTTAATATTTTACAAGGATTGAAAAAGCTAGACAATTTTATGCAAAAGATACAACATTATTATCTCTTTGTACTTAAGATATAACAAGATATACTTTAAAGACCCTATGCAAAAGACATTGGAGTGATCAAGTGTATAATTATATTTACTCTACCTTAGCGATAGCTTCTAACTCTATGTTCATTCTTCTTGCAGGAAGGTTTGGATTTGCTTTTGTTGAACTTGTGGAGGCAAAAGGATTAGGAGGCATGATTAAGTCATCTCTTTCTTCCAACATTTGGACCACCGTTTTCATCGAAGGACGATCAATTGGGTTCCATTGGATGCACCAAAGTCCAACTATTGCTAGCTTCCTTGCAATTTTAGCATCTCTTTCTTCCTCAATATGAATACGAAGATCTTCACCTCTATCTAAAAGACTATAGATCCATTTTGGGTAATAAATATGACTAATATTCTCATCTGTAATATCAGTATTCTTTCTTCCTCCTACCATTTCAAGCAAAAGCATTCCAAAACTATAAACATCTGATTTATAAGAAACATGTCCAAAATTTCTAGAGAAAACTTCAGGTGCTATGTAACCCATTGTCCCTCTTGCCATGGTCATTGATACTGTACTTTGGTCCTTGGAACACAACTTTGACAAACCAAAATCAGAAATTTTTGGAGTGAAGTTTTGGTCTAGAAATACATTATGAGGTTTAATGTCAAAATGAAGTATTCTTTGTTCACACCCTTGGTGAAGATATTCTATTCCTTTGGCTATGCCTAAAGTAATATCTTGTAGTTTCTACCAACCAAGAAAGTCCTTAGAGTCTGGTGAAGATATGTACTGTTGTAGAGACCCATTTGGTAAGAACTCATAAACAAGAGCTCTTCTAAATCCATCAGCACAATAACCGACTAAACAAACCACATTGATGTGATGAATTCGACCCATTGTGCCCACTTCGTTTATGAAATCTTCTCCATTTCCCTTTGAACTGTTGAGAACTTTCACAGCAACAAAAATCTCATTAGAGAGTTTTCCTTTGAAAACAGTTCTATAGGCTCCTTGCCCAAACTTATCCTTGAATTCGGTTGTGATCCTCTTAATATCAACATACGAATATCTGCTTGGTTTTAGAGCCTTGTAATCCTCCAAAAAGTTTTCTATTCTTAGCTGATTCTGTTTATCAAGTTTGCTAGAATGATAAGCATGATAAGCTACAAAAGCTAGTATGATCAATAGATATCCACCTAAACTTGCTAAAGTAGCTACAAACTTTATTACTTTACCTGTAAAACAAAATTAAATAGTCAATCTTTTATTTTTGTTAATTTAAATTATATAAACATGACATATATCTTGGTGTAAGAATTCAACAAATTATCAAGTATTCACACGTGCTAAACTAATATTTGGATCCATTTTATTAGAAATCACTTGCTAAAATTTTATATTGGCTCCGTTTCATATGTAAAACAGCTTTTAACTAACTTATTATTTCTAATCTTTTTTTTTTACATTCAACATATGCATTCAATGCATATTATTTAGATTTATTTCTTATATATATAAATATGTTTTCATAAATGCAAATATAAAATCATATTTATAGATAATATGTTTTCATAAATACAAATATAAATCATATTTATAGTGTTACTGGAAATTTGGTAACCAGGATACATGTCCTTCCTTTCTAATGCAGAACAATTGAACAAGGTAATGTTATTTGCGATCTCTTTAGAGAAAGAGAAAGGAAAATTTAATAAATTACGGGTTCTCAAAAACAAATCCAGAAGGCAATTAAATGGGTCATATATTTCCATTACCCGAGATTTATAATCTATGTTTTTTACATGTAATTTTTCTTGTGTTGGAAGCTGAAGAACGGTATCAAACCCAGAACTACAAGATAACTCAAACTCAGGATACCCGCAGTGGTCTGATTGACGACCTTTGAGCCGGAATGGGAATCGGATTAGAGGGCCTCCAGGTTTACATGGTTCGACTTTACAATCATTTGGAACAGCTCTAAGTTGATCTGTTAATAGAGTCACCAAAATCAAAATCCGAAAGAAGATGATTTTCATTTTCATTGGAGTAACCATTTGTTGCTTCTCTATCTACCGAGGACTTGGGATTAATTTTTATGGAATAATTAAACAACTAGCTTTGTATTTCTTATTGGCATGACTCGTTTGTTGTCATGACGCGTTTTGGGACAATAATTAATAATCGATGACTGCACTTGTATTGTATGGTCTGACTGGTCAACTGGTGCTGCTTCTGGTGTTCAAATGAAAGATTAAATCAAACACTATTATTATCAATTATTTAATATTAAAATAAGTTAAATTAAATCATTAATACCCATCAATAGTAAAAAAAATTCTTTTTAAATTATATTTCACCACTTATATATTTTAAGATTAAACTATTTATCTTATATTTATACGTTTCATAACAAAATTTTGATGTCATTGACTTAGAACCATTGAAGCCCCTTAATTTTAAAGTTAAAAATGTTAAAAAATTATTTTGAATAAGTATCATTTCTAATTTACTATTAAATTTTAAAAGCATGTTTGATATTTTTAAAATGTAATAAATTTTTGGGGAAAAAATTACAATAGTGTTGATGTTTTCCCATATATATTTAAATATTACACCTATTATAATTAAATTAAATTATTATTTTAATTTAAAAAATAAAATATAAATTCTTTATCACTCTAATAATTTAATAACTTTTCATCTTAATTGTTTCTATAAATAATAAATTTTATTAAATATATAACAATTTAAAATTAAAATATTAAATATATTATATTTCATTTATGATAATAATTAATAATAAATTATAAATCAAATTTGATCTTATTAGTCCGAATTTATATTGATTCATAATTAAAAAATAGAAATCCAATTCAAGATTCAAATTGATAATTAAAAAAAAATGCTATTTTATTTCTTTTTAAATCTAGGTCAACAAATAAATTAAGTTATAGAAATTATAAAAGTAACATACACACTCGTAAGTTTCAACCAATTCACTACTTTTGCATAGCTCTGATTACCCCTTTTACTTTACCAGGTAGTATTCCAACTGTGCATTGGGTGTATGCTAGCCCATGGTACAGTAAGTTATGATATACTCAACTTTTTCATTAAAAAGTTTCTCAAAAACATAATGCCCGTATGGACACGTTCTTTTTTGGGTCTAAACGTTCAGTAGTTATATAATAATTTTATGTTATTATTTTAATAAAAATAGTCAGGTTGTATTATTATTATTATTATTTGGAATGTAGTTTATTATAAAAATTTGACTTTTTTATTAGGAATAAGTTTTATTTTTTTTAGTATATTAAAAAATAAAATAAAATATTGAATTGGATGAGCATTATATAATCTCATAACTAACACTGAATTAGATAAGCATACTACCGACGGTATATGTTTCAGACCCGTTTTTCACGAAAGACATACTTTGGCCATTGGGTATCAAGTCGTAACTTTCAATAGATTTTGCTTCACAATTGTCATTATCATTGCTCCACAATTGCTTCATTTACAAAAAAAAAAAAAAATGAAATTATTTGCATATTTTAAAGTGCTATCATTATTACCTTAAATTCTTACTTTTATTATTTATAAATTAAGTAATAATTTTTTTTGAAATAATATTGTATTACTTATATATATTAAAAATCAAACTTCTGATCTTAAATTTACATGTTTTATAAGAAAGTTTTAATACAATTGACTAACAGTAGTAAGAAAAATAAAGTAGAAAATTATTAATATTTAAATATTTAAAATTATTACAGAATATTTAGAATTACATGATGTTATCTTTATTCTTTATGCAAAAACTTTTACTTTTTGAAATATTCAAATCCACTATATGCCTCCGTCTCATTGGTTTCTTTATGCAAAACCTTTTTATTATTAACACTTATCATAAAAGACAAAAAAAACGTTTTTAAAATGTGATTTAATTTGCCGATTAGAGACGTATAAATGTGAATAAGTTTTTAATTGCATATAACACTACAAAACCAAATTAACTTAAATAACAGCATAAATTTTATATAAAATAATTATTTTAATGCTATTAAATTTTAAAATTATAATAAATATATTATTTTTATAGTAATAAATTTTAATAATTTATATAAATATTTTTTTCTTTATTAAGAATTGCCTTTGTTACTACTTCCTACCTATAGATACAGGATTGGTACCTTAACGATAAATTTATATTTATTAAATGTTAATATTTATTTTATCTAAATTAAAAATTAAATTTGAAATTTTAACGATATACTTAGCATGTGATTGACATAAAATATAGGATAATTTAATATTTGGAGATTATTTATTTATTTTATTCCCTCGTATTCTTCAATCAATCTTTTTTTTTTTGTGTGTTTATTTTCCTTTCTACTTTTTACCGACCATACAATTATATTTCTCTCTTTATTTTCTAAAATATTTCAAAAATGATATTTAAAAAATAAAAATAAAAGCCTTATTTAATTTATAATTTATGATTAAATAACTAATTATGTGATTTATGATTTTTTGTAAAAATAATCACCTTTATTTATTGATTTTTAAGAAAAAATAAAATATCAATTACAAGTTATTTGATAATGTTTTATGATTTTTGAAAACTTAAAAAATAAATAAATTTTTTTGTTATTATTTTTAAATTTTATATTTTTAATCATTTTCTTCAAATACTTATAAATACAAAAGTCATAAAACTTGATTTACTCTCTAAAAAATATTTTGTGAAAATAAAAAAAATCAGAAATAATATATCTAATTTAATATTTTTAAAAAGATTTATGAATAATCTCATATTTTGGTAGTAGTTTCTTAAAAAAATAAAAATAAAAATCATAAACCGTTACCAAATATATTTGGTCGAAAAGTCACTTGAAAAAAAATCAAAAATTTAGAATCAAAATCTTTATAAAATAAATCCTAAGTAAACATGGAAAAAGAATAATCAAAATAGTGAATTATAAATAACTCTTATTCTTATTTTGATACCTTTTTGATACATATTCTCAATTAAAACATATTAAATATCCTTATTTAAATTAATGCTATTCATTTTAGTTAAATTTAAATATTTAGAGACCAATATACTATCAAATCATACAGATACAATGAATCATTTCATTTTAGATATATTTTGAAATTTGTTTTTTGGGATAAATAGTAACAATGATCTAACTAATTATGATTAATGTATATAAAAATTTATTTTCTGATTTACAATTAATTTAAGGAATATTTAATAATTCAAAAAAATATGTATATATATATTTACAAGATTTATTTTTAATATTTTTTCTTAATTAATAAACTTATAATAGCTAAAAAAATAAATATTTATATATTTTTATAATAATTAATATACTTCAATCAAGTTTTATCCCTTAACATAATATGATTTACCATTAAAGTTTAAAGTTTTCTTAAGGAAAATTGCCCGTTAAAACCAATTTAGTTGTGTACAGATAAACTTGCTAACATTCATACAATTTTCCAACGTGGTTTGCAAGAGATTTTAGTATTTGAGGTTTGGCTTACTAACGTTAGAATCTTAATTTATGTTTCATTTTTTTTCCTTTTTTTTATTTGGCATATTCGTTGGGTTTTACCTGTATTCCTTTATTTTGGTAGTCTCTTAATGCCCGTTTATCTGAATGCAGTCTTCAACATACGGGAAAGTGCTTGTCCCTCACGGCACAGTGCAACTGACTGAGAAAGTGACCTAACCATGTTGATTGTTGACTTTTGTATTTCGGGTCCTCCATACCCAGTTTTTCACGTGGATCTCATTTTTGCAGTCCGTTTTTGTATATTGTGTTTCTAAATGGATAAAAAAGATGTTTTTCCTCCTTCCCCCATCAATACTATATTGGAAGGGACCAAGAATTACTTGTCATGGTCTCAAGCTATGTGCAGTTTTCTTAAGGGTCGTATGCTCTGGAATTACTATACTGGTGCAATTATCATTCCTGTCAAAGGAGAAAGTGAAGAAGATGTTACTTTCCTTGGTCGTATGATTGAATGGGACAGTCATAACCACATGATCCTTACATGGATTCGGAAAACTTTCATTCCCTTCATCTCCAATCTGTTGGGCAGTTTTGATGATGTCAAATCAGCATGGGATATGTTGGCTAAAAGGTACTCCACTACTCACGAATCCATTAAATATCAGCAAATAGTTGAATTGCATCAACTTCAACAGGAATCATGGCAATCCACCAATGACTACTTTGATCAATTTCGCTTCCTTTGGGACCAAATTAACCTTTGTGATCCAATTTGGACATGCTCAACTGATGCTCAGCAATATGCTACAATTCGGGATGAATTTTGTCTCTATAAGTTCTTGATGTCACTTCGCAAGGACTTTGAGCCAATCCGAGGTCAGCTTCTTAATCCCAGTCATCCTCCGGCCCTCTCTTAATACTGTTGCAAATGAGTTGGTTAGAGAAGAAGCTCGGCTTGTAACCCTTCAAGCCCATAAAAAGTTCAATGTTTTGGATATTACTCCTCCTGCTCCTGCCATTGAGCAACCTCAGTAATCAGGTGATTCCTCTGGCTTTAAAAATCATCGCAAGTAGAGTAATAAAAGGTTCTGCAATTATTATAAGCGCCATGGCCACACCATTGAGACTTGTTACCGTCGTAACAAATCTACTACTGTTGTTGCTAATATTGAGCCTACTCCACTGATGTCTTCTAGTTCAATAGAGTCCCAGTCTTCTGGATCCACTATCAACCTCTCCTCTACTGAAGTATAGAAGATAATAACTCAGGATGTTCAAATGGTTGGTAATGCATCTCTTTCCACTACTCTCTCAATTCTGCCCGGTAAGTCTCAAACTTGGATTTTTGACTCTGCATGTTGTAATCACATGACATCCTCTTAATATTCATATAGTTGATGGTGCCACTATTCATAAGAATAGTCTAGGATTTGTTTCGACCTCTACCCTCTCTGATCCTGGGGTTTTCCATGTACCTGACATATCCTACAATTTATGCTTTGTGGGACAATTAGCTGAACTAGGATATCGCCTTATTTTTGACTATTTTGGGTGTATTATACAAGATCCAAGGACGAGGCAAAAGCTTGGAACCGGTCCTAAGTTCGGACGTATGTTTCCCATGAACAATCCTCATCTTCCACCTGTTGCTCCTACCTCTGTTGCTGCTGCAGCTGCTACAATTTCTTCCTTACCTTCTCTTGCACTTTGGCATTCTCGTCTTGGTCATGCCTTAACTACTCAGGTACAATTTTGATTGTACTTCATATCAGTTAGGAAAATAGCCAGTTTTATCTTTCAATAATAGTAAATTTATTTCTAATAGTATTTTTAAGTTAATTCATTCTGATGTTTGGGGACCTTCTCTTGTTACTAGTATTGGTGGATCTCGATATTTTACTATTTTTATTGATGATTATTCTTGTTATAATTGGATCTTTCCAATGAAATCTCGTTCTGAAATCTTACCAATATATAGTAACTTTGCAAAAATGGTTGAAACACAATTCTCCAAACATATCAAAACTTTTCGATCTGATAATGCTCTTGAATATACTCAAAATTATTTTCAAGCTTTGTTACACTCTTATGGAACTGTACATCATCTAACCTGTCTAGGAACCTCTCAACAAAATGGTCGAGCCAAAAGAAAATTTCATCATATTCTTGACACTGTTCGTGCTCTTCTTTCTGCCAATGTTCTTGTCCCATTTTGGGTGAAGCTGTTCTTCATGCTATTCATGCCATTAATCCCATTCCAAGTGTTGTCATTCATAATCAGACTCTTTATGAGCGCCATTTTGGGTCATCTCCTGACTATCATTACCTTCGCTCATTCGGATCTGCTTGTTTCGTTCTTCTTCAGTCTCATGAACACAAAAAACTTGAGCCTCGATCTAAACTTTGTTGTTTTCTTGGTTATAGTGAAACTCAAAAAGGGTATCGATGTTATGATCCTGTCTCACATCGTCTTCGTGTTTCCCGTAATGTTGTCTTTTGGGAACACCTCTTATTTGTTGAACTTTCTCACTTTCGTTCTTCCCTAACTAATTCAAATGTTTTAGTAATCTTTCCAAATGAGTCTCATGTTCCTTCTACAGATACTCCTAATCCATCTTTGGACTTCTCTATTCAATCTTCAGATATTTTTTATGATTCTCCTAGACAGGTTGTAGAAGAACATGTTGATAACGAGCTACCAAAACTTGAACATAGGTCCCCTACTCCTGCTTCGCCTGAAGATCCTCCATAAGACATTTCACCTCGCCACTCAACTCGGGTAAGATCCATTCCTACACATTTAATTGACTATCATTGTTACACTTCCCTTGCTACACTCCATGAGCCTCACACCTATCGTGAGGCATCTACTAACCTTTTTTCGCAGATTGCAATGAAAGAACACTACTACAAAAAGGAGCATTAAAGTCGGGTTTTAACCGACTTTAAACTAATTTAAAGTCGGTTCGCTGAACCGACTTTAAATTAAATGACTTAAAGTGTAAAGTCGGTTCAAGGTGTGAACCGACTTTACATTTAAAGTCGGTTCACGGGATGAACCGACTTTACGTTTAAAGTCGGTTCACGCGATGAACCGACTTTACGTGTAAAGTCGGTTCACGCGGTGAACCGACTTTAAATTTTTTTTTTTTTTAAATTTATTCATATTCAACCTGTATTCGAGCAGAAAAAAAAAACCAATATCAATTTAGCAAATAGTTCAAATAATACAAATATTTGAAAAATAAAATATTAATTAATAACAGAAAAATTACCATGGTTTTGTTCTATTTTATTCAAGATCGTCATATTCTTCTCCTTATGTTATAATAGAAACCTACATATATAATACAACAATCTATACATATAAATAATAACACATAATAACAGAAAAAAATATGAATAATAGGGGATCTAAAAGATTAGTTAAAGAGGAAGAAAACTCACTAACCGATATTGGAAATGGTAGTCGTAGGTGGCCGAAAAATGAGAAAGAGTGGAGGAGAAATGGAGGAGGAGGTTTTCGATTTTTTAGAGTTCTGGAACGCTGAAAATAGTTTCTGTCTGGGAAGAAAGAAGAGAAAATATTTATCCACGTGTGTAGCGTCGGTTGACGTGTCGAACCGACGCTATGTTACGTGGATAGCATCGGTTCCAGGTGTCAACCGACGCTATCCACGTAGGATAGCGTCGGTTCTAGGTGTCAACCGACGCTACGCTACGTCCACGCATAGCGTCGGTTTGACACATCAACCGACGCTACGTCCTACGTGGATAGCGTCGGTTCGACATCGAACTTACTTTAAACTAATTTAAAGTCGGTTTTTGAAAAAAACCGACTTTACGTATCGACTTATATACCCAGTTTTGTAGTAGTGGAAGAAATTTATGCATTAACCAAAAACCATACTTGGGATCTGGTTACTCTCCCTCTAGGTCAGTCTGTGGTTGGTTGTAAGTGGATCTATAAGATCAAGACTCGCTCTGATGGGTCCATCGAGCGCTATAAGGCTCGTCTTGTAGCAAAAGGTTTTACACAAGAGTACGTGATTGATTATGAAGAGACTTTTGCTCCAGTTGCTTGTATTTCCTCTATTCGTACCCTCTTAGTTGTTGCCGCTGCTAGTAAATGAGACATTTTTTCAAATGGATGTTAAAAGTGAATTTCTTAATGGGGATCTACACAAATAAGTCTATATACAACCTCCTTCTGGTCTTTCTATTGAAACAAATAAGGTTTGTTGCCTTCGACGTGCACTTTATGGCCTTAAACAAGCTCCACGAGCATGGTTTGCCAAGTTCAGCTCCACCATCCTTCTCTTAGGTTACACTGTCAGTCCTTATGATTCTACCTTATTTATTCCTCGCAATGATAAAGGCACCATTTTGCTTCTCCTATATGTAGATGATATGATCATAATTGGTGATGACCTCAATGGCATTCAAGAATTCAAGGATTTTCTTAGTCATTAGTTTGAGATGAAAGACCTTGGACATCTAAGCTATTTCTTGGATCTTGAGATCACTCGTTCCATAGATGGTCTTTATATTACTCAAGCTAAGTATGCATCTAACCTTTTATCTCAAGCTGGACTCACTGACAGTAAGACTATTGACACTCCAGTTAAACTTAATACGCATCTGACATCCTCGGAGGGGGAACCATTGTCTAATCCCTCTCTTTACAGACGATTGGTTGGCAGCCTAGTTTATCTTACAGTTAAACGTCCAGAAATATCTTATGTTATTCATCAGGTGAGCTAGTATTTTTCTACTCCACGATCGACCCACTATGTTGTTGTTCTGCGTATTCTACGATACTTGAAAGACACTATCTTCCATGGCCTTTTTTACTCAGCTCAGTTTGCTCTAGTACTTTTTGCATTCTCTTATGCTGATAGGGCAGGAAATCCCATGGATCGCAGGTCCACTACACGTTATTGTTTTCTCCTTGGTTCTTCTTTGATTTCTTGGCGAAGTAAGAAACAAAATTTCGTGGCCCACTCCAATACTAAATCAGAATATCATGCTATTGCTGATACCACATCAGAGGTCCTTTGGCTACAATGGCTTCTTAAGGATTTGGGTGTGTCAACATCCTATATTACTCCCACTTTATTGTGACAATTAGAGTGTCATTTATATTGCTCACAACGATGTCTTCCATGAACGGACTAAACACATCGAGATTGATTGTCACTTTCTTCGCTCTCATCTTGTCCATGGTGCTCTCAAGCTTTTCCATGTCTCTTCCAATGATCAGCTTGCAGATATCTTGACTAAGGCACTTCCCAAAGGATGCACTCATAATTTGGTTGACAACCTCAAGTTGGTCTCACATCCACCTTAAGTTTGAGGGGGCTGTTAATGTATATCAAGTGACAGATTAATGTATATCAAGTGACAGATTAATGTATATATATATCTACTAATGTATATCTATTTACTTTACACATATCTATATATAGTTACTTTAGGTAGATCTAGTTTACTTGTAACTCCTATATAAAGGCACCATGTATATTCCTTTAATCACGGAATAGAATACAATCAATAAGTATTTCTAACAATTAGAGTGAAAACGTGTTGCATTAGATCTATAATTTCACCAGCCTTGAGATACTCGGAGTTGAAGAAACTAGTTCTTCCTCCATTGGTGGTCACAGTAAACAACCTGCCTCGCATTATGAAAAACATCTCATCAACTGGGTCTCCCTTCTGAACAATGTAGCTCTCCTCTGTATAAAACACTCGCTTGAGAAGGTTACACATTGCATGCAATAGTTGCTCATCCATTTTTTCAAACATTGGCACCTTAAATATATCAAAGTAGATAAATATTAATCCAATATATACTGATTTATTTGCAAATGATTATATCAATATCATTCTCTCCAACATCAACTAAACAAATTAAAGATATCGCATTATTAATACTTTCCACAACATAAACTATACTCCATAACATGGAAAATCATGTCCTTAAAGTTTTCATAAAGGCAAGCCTTGTAAACACATGCAACAATGGAGATAGTTGACCAATTGACAATTTCTGTAATATCAATGGAGCATAGAAACCATTTGACACATTTTATGGCCATGTGAATATCAAGCAAAGAAATAAAAAGAAACAATGCTTGATTCATGCAAACTAGAACATAACTTGAATATTCATATAGCTTCATAAAGTACTTTCTGAGCACAGGAGGAGAACTCACTCTCATGAGCAGAGCCAAGCAAAGATGGCGCTTTATTTCTCTTCTAAGGTCCTTGGGAAGGTTGCAGATTTGGTTTTCTTCATCAACACCTCTGGTTTCTTGCCATCTGTATTGTTCATACTGCCTAATACGCTCCCTTAAATTCTTAGGGAGAAACCAATGGGACATCCACTATTTTGCATCTCTCCTTTTCACTCTCATCTACTCCAATCTTGGGGTAGTTGACTGCAAATATGTCTATGAAAAAAAGGGGTTTATTTATCATCAAAACCTGGAACATTATAAACAATTAGATATTGAAACATTTTCCAAAATGTTAATGTATATCATATCTGTTAATGTATATAATGTTATGAGCTTTATGCACATTTAGTTTACTTGTACCTCTTATATAAAGACACCATGTATATTTCTTAAGATATAGAATACAATACAATCATTCAGTATTTCTAACAGATATACATTAACAGCCTCCCTCAAACTCAAGATGGATGTGAGATCAGCTTGAGGTTGTCAACCAAATTACGAATGCGTCCCTTAGGAAGTGTCTGGGTGAAGATATCTGCAAGTTGATCGTTGGAGGAGACGGGGAAAAGCTTGAGAGCACCATGGATAAGATGAGAACGAATAAAGTGATAATCAATCTTGATATGTTTAGTCCATTCATAGAAGACATCATTGTGAACAATATGAATGGCATTTTGATTGTCACAATAATGGGGATCTGCATGAAGAAGTCTATATGCAACCTCTTCCTAATCTTTCTATTGAAACAAACATGGTTTTTCGCCTTCGACGTGCATTTTATGGCCTTAAACAAGCTACACGAGCGTGGTTTGCCAAGTTTAGCTCCACCATCTTTCGCTTGGGTTACACTGTCAATCCTAGTGATTCTGCCTTATTTCTTAGTCGCAATGATAAAGACACCATTTTGCTTCTCCTATATGTGGATGATATGATCATAATTGGTGATGACCTCAGTGGCATTCAAGAACTCAAGGATTTTCTTAGTCAGTAGTTTGAGGTGAAAGACCTTGGACATCTCAGCTATTTCTTGGGTCTTAAGATCACTTGTTTCACAGATGGTCTTTATATTACTCAGGCTAAGTATGCATCTAATCTTTTATCTCGAGCTGGATTCACTAATAGCAAGACTGTTGACACTCCAATTGAACTTAATGTACATTTGACACCCTTGGAGAAGGAAACCATTGTCTAATCCCTCTCTTTACGGACGATTGGTTAGCAGTTTGGTTTATCTCATAGTTACTCATCCAAACATTTCTTATGTTGTTCATCAGGTGAGCCAGTATTTGTCTGCTCCATGATCGACTCACTCTGCTGCTGCTCTACGCATTTTACGATACTTGAAGGGCATTTTTTCCCATGACCTTTTCTACTCAGCTCAGTCTCATTTTGTACTCCGTGCATTCTCTGATTCTGATTGGACAGGAAATCCCACTGATCACAGGTCCATTATAGGTTATTGTTTTCTCCTTGCTTCTTCTTTGATTTCTTGGCTAAGTAATAAAAAAACTTTTGTGGTCCGCTCCAGTATTGAAGCAGAATATCATGCTCTTTCTAATACCACATCTGAGCTCCTTTGGCTACGATGACTTCTTAAGGATTTGGGTGTGTCCACATCCTCTACTACTCCCATTTTTTGTCAAAATCATAGTCTCATTCATATTGCTCACAATGATGTCTTCCATGAATGGACTAAACACATCAAGATTGATTGTCACTTTATTCGTTCTCATCTTATCCATGGTGCTCTCAAACTTTTCCCCGCCTTCTCCAACGATCAACTTACAGATATCTTCACCAAGACACTTCTTTAGGGATGCACTCATAATTTCGTTCTCATCACATCCACCTTGAGTTTGAGGGGGGCTATTAATGTATATCATGTTATGAACTTTAGGTATATCTAGCTTACTTGTATCTCTTATATAAAGGCACCATGTATATTCCTTAAGATATAAAATACAATACAATTATTCAATATTTCTAACACAAAACATTAGCTTCATACATACTTACCTGCATATTTCCAATGAGAAATGAAAACTGGACTAAGCCAGAGATGGAAATAAATACCGTAACGTAGATTTCCCAAACATAGGTACTTGTTTCAAGGTTTTGGCCAAGAGAGCTGCAGAAGAAAAATAGCTTAACTTATAATATACTGGTTCACAAAATTAAGTTCACAGATCTCAAACTTAGAAATGATAAGAAAAGATTCTAAACAAAAATATATATATAAGGTTTATGTGAGTGTTGTTGATATTAGTGAATAAAACATATAATTGATATTTTAATTTAAAGGTGTGTCGTTCAAAAATATTTTCAAACTAAATAAACTAACGAACCTCAATAATCACATCTTAAGTATATTTTTGTTCCTGTGTACGTTACATTTCATATTAGACACATAAGAACATTGTTTAAATAGTCACTCGATCAATTGAGTTGATTGAGTGATGATTAGATCGATCAAACTTAATTAAAATTGACTGAATTAATTTTTAATGTGATTAGATCGATCGAAGCATTAACTCAATCGATCGATAAAGAGTTCTATTTCCTACAGTGAATTCCACGAAGCCATGTTTTGTGGGGTTGAGTTTTCCTAGTCTACATTTTTGAAGCCTCAATGGTCATCCCGAAATTTCCTGTATAATTTGAAATGTGAACGTCTCAAATTTGCTGGAGGACCCTGCAGTAAGGCTCTTCTTACTATGTACAAAAACAAATTAATAAAAAATTAAGGTAAGCTCATATGTTTATTTCTTTGTATGATGCAGGGGTACTCAAAGATCTTATTAGCGGTTCTGAAGGTGAGTTTCCTCTACATTCTTAAAAGATTTTTCGCATATAAAATAAATAAATTCTTCCTTGATTCAGAAATGGAAGTAGTTATTACATATTTACATGCTGGTGCAGTGGTGCTTGTCCTTTCAAAATGTTACTCCAAAGAATTTATTGATTGTTGCTGTATATTCTTTTGGAACATAATTGTTCTATACCCAGTTTGTCAATAACTTCTTGTATGTTTTTCTTGCAGAGTTCATTTTTTTTGCTTTTTAGATTAATCCATGCCCAACCTAACAGCTGGTTAGGTGGTAAGAATATACATGCCTTATTGTATCATATATATGACAGATTTCATTCCTAGAAACATAAAAATATTGCAGCAAGAACCTTTTTAGGGACTCCCATGTGCTAGAAACTAATATTGATTGTTGATTGAATATAATTTTGGAACATAATTTCTCAAAACCCAATTTGTTAATTATATTCATATTTTTTTGTCGCAGAGATTAATCTCATCCTTGTCAATTTTGCCTTGTTAACTAGTAAGAATATTCATGCCTTAATGTCTCATATCAATGACAGATAAAAATAACTTCTCTCTCTAATAATTTTATGATTATTTGACATCTAATGATCTTTAACTTTTTTTATGCTTTGATTTTTCTTAGTTTATTTGACAGTAACGTTCCTTGCATTAAGAACTTTACTGAGGACTCCATGTGTAATTGCATTCTTGATTTATAAATAGAGAAGGGAACATTTGTCGATGTTCCCTTCCATTGAAGAATTCTTGGAGACCAATAACAATTTCTTGCCCATAAGGTACAACTATTCAGACAAAAAAAAGATGACAATAGATTTCAAGGACAAATTGGGAAAGGTGTTTATGGTTTTGTTTTTAAGGAAAAATTACGCAATTGTGACCTTGTCGTCATTAAGATCCTAAGATTTCAACCATGAGGTGTCTACTATTAGAAGGATCCATCGTGTTAACGTGGTTCTATTAGTTGGTTTATGTATCGAGGGATAAAAATGTGTTCTTCCCTCGTGCTCTTGTGTATGATTTAATGTCTAATGGATCTCTTGATAAATATCTCTCCTAATTCTAATTCTAAGAAAGTATTAGTCAACTCCTTAAGCTACAAGATAATGTTTGATATTTCAGTTGGAGTGACATCAGGTATTGATCAGCTTCATAGTGAATGTCACGTGCAAATTCTACATTTTGATATTAAGTCTCCGTAAGAGAATAAGGAGAATATATCTAATGCTTTAGAGAGTTCTTACACACTTTTAGAATTTGACTCCTTTGAGATGAGTTTAATTGAAAATGTAAATTAAAAGACAATATTTTAAAGAAGTTTTTTTTAGTATTTAATTCATCTTTAATTATATTAGTTACTTATTATTACATGTTAAAACCTTTTGTATTACTACAGTTTTATTATTCATTAATAAAAATTTAAAAATAAAATTTTATTATATTATTAGTATTATTAATTTTCATTGAATCATTGAAAATAGTAAATAAAATTTCAAATCATCATTAAATGTATTATGTTACTTTTGAAATCAATTATAATGAATATAAATAAGAAATTAATTACATTGTATAATTTGATGCACATAAGTTTCAAGAAAAAACCAAAGATTTTTATAATTTGTGTCTTGATTTATTTGAAAGGTAAATTGTAGATGGAAAGTTTGCCTGATTATCAGTGTGTTTATATTGTCCAAAGTTTGCCTTTAATTACAATTTTTATGGAGATTGCTATTCAAAAGAGTCATGATGAGTTGAGCAGATTTGACTGAGAATGTAGATACTCCAGCAAGCACAAGAAATCAATGTATTAGAATTATGGCTGCACTTACAGTCTTAAAAGGATATGAAGCAATAAATAGCAAGATAATGTAATGATTATCCACACTTTAAGCTGAGACGTTGCAAGATGATAGGAAAAGATTTTTGATGACGTATGCACATTCAGTTAGACAGAGCCAGAAGCAATGTCAGCTATTGGCTAGCAAAAAGAAAAATACTCCTATTCTAATTATCCAAGCTTAAAAATTGTTTACAGATCTGATAAGCTTTGCATTAGAAAAGTAAGTAATCTCCAACCTAAAGAAAATTCTTCCTAATTATGCAATGGGAAGATCAATCGACGTTGTAATTTGAAAAAGAACAAATAATTTTTGAATTGAATCTTAGTCGCAATTGAAAAAAATTGCTCACAGAGGTGTCCTATTCAAAACCCTAATCGCCAGAGCTATCGAGAGAAGACGCGCGATCAGCTTCTTCTATTAACATTTTAATTACTTGTATTTTTCGCCCATCACATTATTATCATTATTTTTTCTTCTAGGAGAGGTCTAAAATTCATGTCTCAATTACTTAAGTTTTAATATTAAGTCAAATTTTATATAAAAGGTGTGTTAACTAATTTTAAAAATTTAACCCAAAGTTAATAATATTCATATTTATTCACATTAATATATCATATTTAAATAATATTAAACATTACTTCTAATACATACTCATTATACTCTTTCCAAGAAAAATGCTAACTCACCATTTGCATGCTTTGTGTTTACAATTATTTGAACTTGCAAAGGTAAATATACTTAGATTAATATTTATTTATTTAACCTTATATTTCGAAGCTTTTAATTTTTAATTTAAAATATTATATATCATATAATTAAATTTGATTTTTTAATATATTTTTATTTATTTATATGCTTTGCGACTCCATGTGTACAAAAAAAAAAAGAATCGAATTCACCAAATCATGGATCATATTCGAAAAAAACCATTACCAAATCATGAATAATATTTAAAAAAAATCAAAAAATTAATATTTTTAAAATTTATAATAATAAAAATATCATCTTATAACATTAATTCATATAATAATATTACTATTTTTATTATTATAAGTTTTAAAGATATTATTTTAAGTAATTTTACATCATATTTTTGCATTATTTATTTGATTTTAGAAAACATAAATGTAAACTTAAAAAACATATAAATGTTTGGTTTAATTGCATAACGTAATTTTTTTTATACATAGATTTCATTTTTAACCTCGAAAACAATCAAATATATGTTGTTTCTTGCATTTCTACTCTTTAGTTTTTTTTTTTAAGTTCTACTTTTTAGTTTCTAATTACAGGTTGTCGAGGGCATAAAAAAAATTAAGAGATTTTTTTTAATGAAACCGGTAAAAAGCTAAAGAAGAAAAATGCACTCAACTGATAGAATTGAGTTCATTCTTCATTTAACTTAAAGACTTTTTCATTTCACAAGCAATGGTAGAACTGCACAAATAACCATGAAAAATAGGATTGAAAATGGAAAGTTTGCTGATATAAAATTATATTTTAGTTATGACAAACAATTTAATTCGTCACTAACAATGCAATGTTAGTAGTGATATATGTTATTCTACTTCCAGTACTTGTGCAAATAGGGAGGTGATTTACTGAGGAAGTCAGTACTAAATTGTTTGTTGACATTAGAATTTTATTATAATTAACTGATGATAAATGCAAATAAGATATACTTTTCTGCCTATATTATCTATATCGTAACACGTAATTTGTAATGCACCTAGTTATAATACACCTAAATCCTATCTTATCCCTTAAAAGTTAAGAAGCCTCAATAGTATGCTCAAACATATTACTTCGTCTTATAGACGGTGATTTGTCTTATAAAATAAATGAGATGATAAATGTAACAAAATTTATTGATATATAAAAAATATATATTTATTTTTATCATAAGAAAATTAAATATTTTTTAAAGTTAAAAATAAAAAAATATATATAATAAAGTTATATCTTATAATAAATCAATATTAATCTAAACGAGTGTTACGATTGTAAGCACTTGAATAATGCTACTTTTGTTTTTGGTTTTATTAGTAATGCATGAATACTGCTACTTGAAATTTTCATTTTAACTTTTAATTTACAATAAAAATCAATGTAATAAATTTTAAAGTCTATAATAATTATAATTTTTTTAATTTCAAAAGATTAACTTAATGGGTGAAAACAATAACGATCTTTATAAATTGTATCATATCATTATACTTAATCAATGTGTTATGTTATTCTTAACGTCTCTCCTGTGTATTTATCGCTTTATATTTTTAACTTATTTTATTATATTTTAGTCACTTATTTTTTAATTTTACAAGAATCGTTTTATTTTATATTTTTAGATGAGTTTTAAAGTTTTTTGCCCAATCAATTAAATATTTAATACTATGTTAAAGTCCACAATAATTATGTACTTTTTAATTCTAAAAAATAAACTCAATGGTTAGAGACAATCACATTTTTTATCAACTCTATCATAATATTATATTTAATCAATGTGTTATTTTATAAAAAAAATAAAATGTTTACAAAATAAATTTAAATTAAAAAATAATTAACATAACTTTATTAGAAATCATTAAATAAAATTAAATCTGGTATAAGATGGGAATTTCACCTACATGATTAAAGGCCGAATTCACGAGACAAATTTTCTCGTGTTTAATATGAAAGCAAAGTCCTTGTGTGAACATCAAACTAGGTGGGTGGAACGCATCTTTTACTACAAATTTGGTAAAAGTTCAAACTAATTTTTAAATTATCTATTTGTCACGTGGCTTGAATTTTTAACTTTATTTTATTTTAAAAATATATATGTTTTATGTTATATATAAAAAAGATATACGTCCATTTTTTATCATAAAATTTTATTTATGAAAAGGTTTATAATATTCGATTGAATCTAAAAGATTTTCTTTATTTTTCATTAAGTTTGTAGACTTAACACAAATTCATTTAGGATTCAAAAAGCGTTTGCACTCTTGTTGTTAGACTTGAGCCTAACTCCACCTCAAAACTTAAGTTATGAGTTAGAGGTTTGATTGAGCCGAGAGGGATCCTGGTCGACATTGATTCGGATTTACAGCACAAAGCGCACCGCCAGAGAGGTTGGCGAGACCATTGACAACCCTAACTTCACCTTACAACTTAAGTTATAAGGTGAAAGATTTTCCAAGCTTATATGTGCAGCGAAATAAGTGTCCCTAGCCAATGTGTGACTTAACACTTGTAATTTTAGAAATAGAAAAAATATTTTAATCCATAGCGTACGATTTAATCTAATAGTTTTCAATTGAATACTTTATTATTATTATTTTTGACATAAAAGGTAAATTTTAATATTTTTTTGTTAAGTAATAGATTTTAGTGCCCTTCTCTCATTGTAAATAGGAGAGTATTTGAGATACTTTATTCCTGATTTTGGGTGTTACATTTTTATAAAAAAAACACTATGGACATTGGTACTGTTGGAAAATTACGCAAATTTTCGATAAGTCAGATTTATGAGAAAACAAAATAGACAAAAATAACACACAAATTTGATAACGGAGTTTGGTCAATCTTGCTTACGTCTCCGGACCTGTTGTAGATCTTTTTACTGAAAATGAAGAAATTACACAAGGTGTTTACAACACTCACAACTCACAACCCACAACTTACAACCCACAATCCAATTACACTCAAGAAAATTACTCTCAATTTTCTCTCATAAAAGCTTTTCTTTTAATTAGAATGAACACTTGATTGATTAATTCATTACAATTACACATCTATTTATAGGAAAATTGACTCATTGAATTACCCCTTAAATTAATGGTTCCTTGAATTAAGCTCCTTGTTTTGCTCCATGTTTACTCTATGTTTTGCTCCTTGTTTTGCTCCTTAAATTAAGGAGCTTTAAAACAATCTCCCAATTGAAGACTGATTTCAATCTGTCTTCACACCTCGATCAATGCAATAAATTTTCTAGTCTTGTTACTCTAGCAAACCAACAGAAGTTGAACATAACTTCAATTTCATGGTAAGCTCCCACTTGCTGGCATCTCGAGTCTCACAAGCTTCATCATAGTATTCAGGATCTTCTCCATCAGTCAACAACATATAGTTCATGTATCTCCTATTAGGCACATGAGGTCGAGAAGACCTTCTCAATACATGAGTTGTAATAAGAGGCTGTGGTGTGTCGGACTGTTACGCATTGCTCTGTCCAACGAGTTCCTCTGGCTGAGGACTTGCTACAATTGGTTCTTTCACGGAACTATCTGGGACATCATTTGCATCTACAAATACTGACTCATTCTACTTTGAGTCGTTGGTGTCTGTTTTATGCATGTCCTTATACATTACTCTTTCATTGAAAATCACTTCTCTATTACGGATCACTTTCTTGTTTTCGTCATCCTAAATGTGGTAGCCAAACTCATCCTCACCATAGCCGATGAAGGTGCATTTCTTAGATTTGGGATCAAACTTATTTCTACCTTGATCACTAATATGCACAAATGCTACACAATCGAAAACTTTTAGATGTGATAGTTTTACCTCTTTTCCGCCCCATAACTTCTCTGGTATTTTGTGCTCCAATGGAACAGATGGACCTCAATTGATCAAATAAGTTGCCATCACTACTACAAAAAGGGGTATATAAGTCGATGTGTAAAGTCGGTTTTTGGAAAAAACCGACTTTTAATGAATTTAAAGTCGGTTATCCATGTCAACCGACGCTATCCACGTGACGTAGCGTCGGTTGACGTGGATAACCGACGCTATCCACATAATATATGCCCTCTCGTCTCATTTTGTACGCAGATTTCCAGTTTTCTTCTTCTCTTCTTTCCTCACTCAGAACTATTTTCTCCCAAAATCTTAACCGTGCGCCACCTTCGTTCTACATTTCCGGCCACCTCCGACCACCATTTGAACGTCCGTTTGTAAGTTATATTTCTTTTCTCACATTATCTGTCAGTTCTTCTTTTTTTAGCAAAATATTAAAATCTGTTTATGGGTATTTTCTGTTATTGCTTAGCCAAAATCAATCAGAATCTGTGCTAATTTTATCAGCGTGTAATTGTAATTCGTTAATTAGGAACAACAGATTTTTATTCGTTAATTAAAAACCTAACATCTCGATTTGCAACATGCTTGGGCGTGCAGTTTCTTTGTGTGGTTAATCAATAACTTATTGTACATCTTTAATTAGTTAAGCAGTTAAGGTTTGACAAAATCCAATTCATATTCACAATCACAGAAGAAAAACCTCTTGCATTTTTATATTAAAGAACTTGAATTAACTACTTCAAATGTATTATATATCTTTTGGTTTTATATCCAACGCGTGTGGTTCCACAAGCACTTTTGTTAAAAGTTCATTCAGAGAGCACTTCTATAAATATATATCAACTTAAGATACATTTACAATTTAGATTGCTGAAAAACAAAAGCAAGTCAATAATCTGCCACTTTATTTGACCACACCTAAAAAATATGTTTGACTTAGTTTATGCAGAATGCATGTAGCTAGCTTATTATACGATCAATTTGTTTTATATTTTGTATAAATTTTTGATTTAGTTATGTTTTTTTGTTTGCTTGTAATAATAATGTTTGACTTACTAATTATATGTATTCAATAATATCTGAAATGTTGTGTGGGTTTGCGTGGATAAATTTATTTATACGTATAATTAATATTACTTTGTAATTATGATATAGTAACATGCTTAGAAATTAGAATCAACCACGTGATTGGTTTTTATATATATATTCATGAAACATAGTTGCTTATTTTTTAATTTGTATATAAATAGTTTTGTAAAATGATTAAAATGATAACTATTTTGCATTATGTATGTTTTGATATATATTCTAATAATTAGGAAATTTATATATAATAATACATAATTAAGTAATATGTTTAATTAATGTCATTAATAGAAAATGGACAAATCTTGGATGTCAAAGTGTAGAATTGAGTAAGACTATATTTCTGGAGTTGAAAGTTTCATGGAATTTGCTTGTAGAACTAGTAATACTGGAAGTAGTATGATTCGATGCCCATGCGTTAAATGTAAAAATGAGCGATTTCATGAATTTGATGAGGTTAAGTATCACCTTATCCGTAATGGTATTTTATTGAGCTATAAATATTGGTATTATCATGGAGAAAATATCGATAATACTCATGGAGAAAAGTATAATAAGAATGTGGGTGGATTACATACATCATATCATAATGTACAGACAGAAAATATGTTACATGGTGTTGAAGATGAATTACACGAGGATGATCCCGAAACCTTTAATAAACTTATAGAAGATGCCGAAAAACCGTTGTATCCAAAATGCAAAAAATACACTAAGATGTCAGGATTGGTTCATTTGTACAATGTCAAGGCAAAACATGGTTTTTCTGACAAGGGATTCACAGAATTACTAAATCTACTAGTCGATATGTTTCCTGAGGGTATTGAATTGCCATCTTCAATGTATGAAGTGAAGAAATCTCTTAGTCGATTTGGCATGGAATATCATAAGATTCACGCTTGTCCTAATGATTTCATTCTTTATAGAAAAGAATATGAGACATTACATGATTTTCCTATGTGTAAAGAATCGAGATGGAAGCATGATACAAATGAGAGTACAAAACATAAGAAAGGCGTGCCTGCAAAGGTTCTTTGGTACTTTCCTCCGATTTCTCGCTTTCAAAGGTTGTTCAATAGTAAATATACATCAAAGATGTTGACTTGGCATTCAGATAATCGATCTGATGATGGGGTGCTACGTCATCCTTGTGATTCTCCAAATTGGAAAGTAGTAGATAATTTATCTCCTCAATTTTCATCTGATCCACGCAATCTGCGTCTTGCCATTGCTACTGATGGAATTAATCCACATAGTTCCCTCAGTAGTAGATATAGTTGTTGGCCAGTAATTATGGTAACATACAACCTTCCTCCCTGGTTGTGTATGAAAAGAAAATTCATGATGTTAACATTATTGATCTCAGGATCGAAACAACCCGGTGTTGATATTGATGTATATTTTCAGCCTCTGATAGATGATTTAAAGATGTTGTGGAATGATGGTGTAAATGTTTACGATGCATATAAAGAAGAATACTTTAACTTGAAGGGGGTCGTTTTATGGACAATTAATGATTTTCCTGCCTATGGACACTTATCAAGACATGCAACAAAAGGTTACAAGGGATGTCCTATATGTAGTGATGGAACTTCTGCAAAGTATCTTGTTCACGGACGAAAGATGTCTTATAGAAGACATAGGAGATTTTTTCCATCTGGACACAAGTTTACATACCAAAAGAAACCGTTCGATGGTGAAGAAGATCATAATCATGCAACTCGACCTTTGCAAGGTATTGAGATATTAAGGCAATTGAATGGGATGACATTCAAACGATATGGAAAGATAAAAAAAACTCACCAAGGTAGGGAAACGAAGGAGGTCAACTAATGAAATTGGTGAAAATGAAAAAGATTTTGAACCGAATGGTTGTTGGAAAAAAAATCAATATTTTGGGAATTACCTTATTGGAAAGACCTACACATTCGTCACATCTTAGATATCATGCACATTGAGAAGAATGTATGTGAAAGCTTGATTGGCACTTTACTTAATATACCTGGAAAAACAAAGGATGGCATTAAAGCAAGATTGGATTTAAAGAAACTAGGCATACGACCTGAATTGGAACCAAGGGTGGAAAATGATAAGAATCGAACATACTTGCCACCAGTATCATATACAATGTCAACAAAAGAGAAGGATGTGTTTTGTAAATTTTTGGAAGGTGTGAAAGTTCCTGATGGTTACTCATCCAACTTAAGAAATTTTGTGTCTATCACTGATAAGAGACTGTATGGATTGAAATCACATGATTGTCATATCTTAATGCAACAGTTATTACCAGTTGCTATTAGATCAATTCTTCCAAAACATGTTCGAATATCAATAATTCGACTTTGTTCATTCTTCAATACAATATTCAAGAAATCTATATCAATTGGCGAGTTAAATTCTTTACAGAAAGAAATTGTAGAAACTTTGTGTCTAATTGAAAAATATTTTCCTCCTTCTTTCTTCGATATAATGATTCACTTATGTGTTCATTTAGTTCGAGAGGTTCAATTATGTGGTCCTACTTACTTAAGGTGGATGTATCCTTTTGAGAGATATATGCAAGTCCTTAAAGGATATGTAAATAATAGATATCGACCTGAAGGATGCATGGTGAAATGCTACATTGCTGAAGAGGCAATTGAGTTTTGTTCTGAATACTTTAGTGGTTGCACTGAAATTGAGAATCCTATGCACAAGTTGTTCTTAGAACGTCACATGATCCAAGTAGGTAACCCTATGCTTGGTGTAAGTAAGAAATTATTAATTGATCGCACTCGATGGGAAAAAGCACACCGAATCATTTTGGTAAATAATAACGAGGCACAACCGTACATAGAGTAAGTGATGTTCATTGTTTCATCTTTTATTTAACTATTAATGATGATATATAACTTAATATATATTTAATAACATTACAGGATGCATTTAAACTTATTGAAGATCGATCCTCGTTATAAAAAAAAGGAGGAGAAAAATGGTTGTATGATGAACATAAGCGAGAGCTTATTAATTGGTTTCGCAACCACGTAAGTGTCACAAACAAAAAATCATGCATGTATCTTCCTATATATATTCAATGTTTTAAAACTTTGCTCTAAACGCATTTCGTGTTTTTGTATACATAGATTCGAGATGAACTCAAGAAACCCAATCATAAAATATCAGAAAGTTTACAATGGCTTGCACATGGCCCAAAATTCGATGTCAAATCATTTCATAGTTTCACAATAAATGGATCGAGGTTTACGACTCAAGCTAGGGACAAAGTCTGAGTAAATCAAAATAGTGGGGTGAAGATGGTTGCACAAACTATGCAATTTTCCAGTTCAAAAGATGCTAATCATGTACTTTCTGATAGAACATATTATGGTATAATACAAGAGATTTGGGAATTGGATTATGAGGTCTTCCATGAGACAGTATTCTTGTATGATTGGGTCGAAGATGTTATCAATGTTGGATATAAAATAGATGATTTTAGATTTACCCTTGTAAATTTATCCAGGATAAGTCACACAGATGATCCTTTCACGTTAGAACTTCATGCAAAGCAAGTATTTTACGTGAGCGATCAAATTGATCCAATATGGTCTGTTGTGTTAACGCCTCCACAAAAAGAGTTTTACCATTGTGATGTTGTAGAAGATGATGACTCTATGCTTGATACATTAACCAATATTAGTAATTTCTCAAATAAATTGCCTAATGTACGTGATGATCTAATTGATGATGATGATTCTTCGACATGGACTCGAAGTGATTGTGAAGGAATATATGTATACGATCAACAACCTAATTAAACATAATGTATGTTCTATATTGTTGTAATAACTCTTGTATATATGTGTGTTCCTAAAATTGTCAATTAATTTATATTTCTCCACTTTTTGCAGATATTTCATGGATATTCAGCTTGTAGATCCAAATGATCCATTGGGGTATTTGAAAAGAAAGGGTTGGGCGAATATACCTGATGCTCCACTTAACCCAGATGATAGAATACCCGTTATATTTGATGCTACTGGTAATCCACTAGGGGAAAATGGTCAACAATTGAAATCTTCTATTGGTCGACTGGCAAAGTCCAGTATACCAATCAATATAAATCATTGGTATGAGGTTGCCGATGCAGAAAAGTTCAAAATATGGATAACCATTTATGTAAGTCTCTTATATTTTATAATCAATATATATATTATATTAGGTGTATTATATCTAATCTTTTGTACTGTGTTTTTACAGAATCGTTACAAAGTCGATGACAATTGGCAGGGCAAGTGTTATAAGATTGCAAATAAGGCGTGGAAGGAATACAAGACTTCCAGATTGGCGAAAAATTATGTGTTTCCATATTTGGAAACACTTTATGAGAATGTGATATACAAAATCCCTGAAGGACACCCCTAGATTACACCTCAAGTTTGGAAAGACTTTGTGGATTATAGACGTTCAGAAGAATTTCAAATTATTAGAGAAGATCATCAGAATGTCCAAATGCATAACATTCTTCCTAACCGTACTGGGAGGTCTTCAAATCCTAAAGTTAGATATAGAATGATATTATTAATTTGTCTTAATTTTATAAATAATTTTATATTAATTTTTCTCAATTTAATTTCATGTCATTGTTAATAAATTTTTCCTAATTTATGTAGGAAGCTGAATTGGGTAGACCTGTTACCCGAATGGAATTGTACATAGAAACAAAGACTTCCAAAACGAAGAATGCAGGACCGATGAGTCAACGAGGAGAAGAACAATTAAATAAGTTGGTTAGTAATTTCGGTTGATAAAAAGTCTGACTGATACTTAATAATTGATGTAATAATGAATGATATGTTTGTGTACTTTATTATTTGTAGAGAGCTGTTCAAGAAAAAATATACATGGGTGAAATAATCGAAGAGCTTGGGAGAGATGCTTTATATGATGCAATCAGACGCGAGCATCCTGGTCGTGTTAGGGGAGGTAGCCAATATGATGGTGCTATGGAGTATTTTAAAATTCCAAAACATAAGCCTCAGACGGTAAGTAAGGAGAAATACACTAAAATTGAAGAAGAATTCAACTCCTTTAAGGCCTCCGTGATGAGTGAAATTGCCACTCTAAAAGAACATCAATCACAACAAATGTCAGCCATGGCATCATGCTATAACCAGGGCATGCCATATTGGCCAAGCATGCAACCATCCATGCCAGGCATACCACCTTCCATTCCAGGCATGCCACAATCCATGCCAAGCATGCCACCATCCATGCCAGGCATGCCATCCACACAATCTCATTGTGCTCAAACTACATCCAGTATGGGATATAGCCATCCTATTGGTCCTCATTATATGCCAGGAATGCACATGCAATCAAGTAGTGGTTCATTTTCTCCAATGCAATCTACACATTCTTACCATAAATCAAGCCAAGATGAACATATTGGTGAGAATGTACATCCAATAGCTACCCCACATGAGAGTCCTCCTCTATTTGATGAATCATATGTGGTAAGATTTTAATTTTTAAATTCTTATTATATGTTTTATTTTTTATATATAACACTTAAATTTTTTACAGAATATGAAATGTTTGTTGAAACATCCTTCGTCAACGGACTATGTTGCTATTGGAATGGTACAACAATTGAGCGATAATCGGATGATTCATAATCAATATTTGCCTAATCATTGGCGAATAGTAATTGATCAATCATTGTTTCATGATTGTCCACTACATGTGCCTTCTGATGCTACCACAGTCCAAGAGGCGGTTGGACAGTATGTGGCTTGGCCGTCGATTCAAGTTGTTCTAAATTTTGACATGGTACTATTTTTTAACTTAAAAAATAACACTTGTTTACTACTATTATTTAATGTGATCTTATATTGTTACCAAAAATACATATATGATACTTTTTTGGTAGTCTATTATACCAGAACTCTTAAATGCGGCACATTTAAGAGATACCAAGCAAGTATCTCGTGCTAACTCTATGACTAGTGGCCAATCATCGTGCAACAAGTCATTCAAGAAGAAGCCTTGGAAAAAGTATAGTCATACTTATGCGTTACAGTTCAGTAGAAATCTTGGCACTTTGATGACTATTGTTGGGAGGGCATCTAGCATAAATGATGGATGGACTGTGCCACTTCCTATTGAAATTTCTGGTGTAGACATCGGCCAAACTTATATATCGATCGAGTGCTTATTGCAAATATTTGAATATCAAATGATCGATTTAAGTATAATTCAAGTGTGGACAAGGTGAGTCCTCAATCTAGTTAGTTTTCTTTTATTTATGCAGAATATATATAATTATATTTATATTATCTAATTATATATATACATATATAGGGCTTTCTATTATCGACTTCAACATAATCACTCATCACATTTAGCAATGTTCTATGATTCTTCATATGTCAATCAATATCAAGAGAAGGATGTTAGCATCAGAGCTAAACAATTATGTGATAGAGCATTAACGCTTAGCAGAAATCAAAAGTTGATAATCCCTTGGCCATTAAGGTTTGAACAAGGCCAAGATCATTGGATGTTGGTAATCATTGATATGTTCAATAATCATGCTTGGTACTGTGACTCAGCTTCCATAGAACTGAGTAAAGATACAAAAGCAGTTGTTGAAATGTAAGAGTTATATTTAGTTACATATTAGTTTTTTCTATTATTTTTTGTAATATTTAATAAAAACTAATCATTTTATACCTTGATAGGGCATGGAAGTTGTGGAACAAGTTTAGAGGCATTGTCCTTAAAAAATCTCATAAGCTTATATGGACAAAAGTTATGGTATGTACAATTCAATATTAATAATTTTATTAATTTTACAATTAAATAATAAGGATGTTCGAATATGAAAATTCATGTATACATGCACTTTTTTTTGTAGGTTCCACAACAAAATAATGGAGTCATGTGTGGTTATTATGTCATGAAGTTTATGAGAGAAATCATCACAAATATCAAAATTCCAATTGATGATGTGGTAATATATTTTACCCATATACATACAAGTTTTAACATATTTGAGTTTGTTTTTGTAAATAAATGAAATCATATTCTTATTTTGATTTTGAATACATGTAGTTCTTTGGTTGGAACAAGATGGGTTATGACCAGCAAATTTTTGATGATTTACGAGAGGAATGGGCAGAACACATGGTTCAAATTATATCATCACAAGAAGAATCAGGAGAAGATTCTGATGATCTTGAATAGTATATGATAACATAACAGTAAAGTTTTTAATGATTTGACCTTCTCTATCTATTCCTGTGTCTAAAATCACTTGTTTGATTATGATTAATCATATATATGCTCATGTATTTAGGGGAATGCATTGTTTATAAATATGAATTTATCTGGAATCTCTGCTAGTATTTTTAATGATATAATGAGGTCTAAATGTACAAATCAGGTGTACGTCGGTCCGATTTGTTTCTTGGTTTGTATGAGTTTTGGTGCACATGAACATGCTCCATATGTTTAAGGGCACCAAAACTCACACAAGCTTAGCCAAGTAAGAAATCGAAGTTACATGCAATTGATTTCATATTTAGAGTTTATTATATATAGCATTAAAAAATAGTAGTAGAGATTCCAGATAACTTCATATATATAGACAAATGATTAATAATGGTAATATGAGTTCGTTGAATGTCGTTGTACGTGGTAATCTCTTTTTTATGGTAATATTTATAATGATTTAATTTTTTCATTCGTACGTCTGAAGTTTAGACTACTTTTTTGATGGATGTTTTACGTGCTCATGTAGGAGAATATTTGTTATATGGGTCAGCTTTTTTTTTTGCCATAATGCTTGTGAAGGCCAATCAAGATTCTAAGCCAACCAAGCTTACTCGATGGCATAATTTAACGACATTATTTTATTTGTAATTTAAGTTATTTATATGCATTATTTATGCATTATTTGTTTTTGTAATAAATTTAATTATCAAGTAATTAAATATATTTAAATTGTTAATTATTTGTTGTATTATTATTTATATTTTAGTGTTTTTATGTTATTTATATATACTGTTATACGAAAAATAAAAATAAAAATAAAAACAAATAAAATGTAAAGTCGGTTCAGGCCTTGAACCGACTTTACATTTTAAGTCTCTGAATTTAAAGTTGGTTCAGAGAACCGACTTTAAATTTGTTTAAATTCGGTTTTTAACCGACTTTAATGCCTATTTATGTAGTAGTGCATATTGACTGCTTCTATCTAGAACTACTTCGGTAGACCTGATTGTATACGAATGCTTCTGGCTCTTTCTATCAATGTTCGGTTCATACACTCAGCTACACTATTGTGTTGAGGCGTGCCTGGCACAATTCTTTCCATTCTGATATCGTGCTTATAGAATAAATTTTTGAATATGGTGTCTTCATATTCACCACCATTTTCGGTTATGAGCTTTTTGATTTTTAAACCTGTCTCATTTTCAACCATAGCTTTCCATCTTCTAAAAGCCTCAAATACTTCATACTTATGCTTTAGAAAGTAAACACATACCTTCTGAGAGTGATCATAAATGAAATTCACAAAGTAGTGTTTCCCACTAATGGATGAGACAGTCGTTGGTCCCCAAACATCAGAGTGGATAAGCTCTAACCTTTCCTTCTTTGAGGTTTTATCACTTGTTTGAAAGCTGACTCTCTTTTGCTTTCCAAGTATGCAATCTTCACACATGTCTATCTCCGCTAACTCTAGACCTGGAAGTTTTCCCTTTGAGTAAATAATCTTAATCCCTTTCTCACTCATATGGCCTAGTCTCTAGTGCCACAGATTTGGTGTTTCATTACCTGATGCAATTACGATTGAACAACTTGCCTCTACTATCATGTAAAGAGTGTCACTCTTCTTACCTAGAGCAACTGTCATTGCACCTTTTGAAATCTTATAATCATCACCATGGAAGATCGTAGTGTAGCCTTCACTAGCCAATTACTTTACTGAGATTAAGTTCTTTTTTAGGTCGGGAATATGCCTAACATCCTTCAATTCCCAAATAGACCCGTTCAACTTAATCTTCACTACACCTTTACCAATAATAGCACACAGTTAATCATCACCAAGATATACCTTTCCAAGGTTTTTGGGGACATATTTCTCGAAGAATTCTTTCTGTGAAGTAATATGGAACGATGCTCCAGAGTCTAACACCCAAGATTCTTCGTTGCTCTCCAAAGAGCATATCAATGCATCATCTCCTCCATCTCCTCTTGAGGTGGAAATAACATTTGCATCTGCCTTCACTTGTTTTTCCTTCTGTGTACTTTTGCACTGATTTTTGTAGTGTCCGGTTCTCCCACAATTCCAACACTCGATAGTCTTTGAGCTATGGGAATTATTAGGATTCCTGGATTTGGAACTCATGTTTTTTGATCTACCTCAGTAGTCTGTTCTGCTACGTCCATTCCCTCTGGTTGAATTTCTTTCTCTTGACTCTGTATGCAAAACTAAAGAGGTTGACGATTCCGGATAAGCTACTCACAGCCGTGATAGTAGCATTCCAGCTTTCTGGTAGAGAAGACAAAAGTATCAATACTCGTACTTCTTCATCGAATTCAATTTCCACTGAACTCAACTGGGTTGTGATTGTGTTGATTTCATTGAGATGTTGAGCTACCGATGCGCCTTCCATCATCCACAAATTGAACAAACGCCTCATGATGAGCGAAAACCGACATCGTCGATTCTTGCCAATACTTTGGTTTTAATATTTATAAAACTCTCGCAAGTGCACGAATCATTTCGAAGAAAATGATAAGTATACTCCCAAGGTCGATCTAAGGAAGGAATGTATGTGGTTTTTAATTTATTATTCAAACTTTTAAAAATGAAATTAAATCCTAAACATTCTGTCACGATAGTTTGGTTTTTGTGTTCCTAATCTAATAACATAAAAATAAACATAGATACAAATTTAATAAAAAAAATAAATACAAATACAGATTCAATAAATATTTATGCAAATTTTATCATTTATATTAGTGGAGTATTTATGGATATAATAACTAAATTAATTATGCTTGCTCATATTATCTAGGTTATTAAAGATATAAATTGATATTTTATTGATTCTTTTTTTTTTGTATAAATACCACCTTTGGTGGGGTTAGATATTATTTGTTAACTAAACAAATCAATTAACACCTATGGGTGGGGTTGATAACTAATATGCTTAATTAAATTAATTCCTTTTTCTAAGAGATTGAAAATGAACCATTTAAATGCCACCTTTGGTGGGGTTAGACAATTTAAACATTATTCAAGGTGTCCAAATTAAACATAAGAATTTAATTATCCGAGTACTAACTTTCAAGTTTTAAAACCACTATTGAAAACATGTTGTCAATACATTTTCACATAATAATTCTAATAAAAAATTTTGAAATAGAGTTTCACTCTAACTACCGGGTGATTGTACCAACAAATAAAAGAGCACTACTCTAAATTAGACCGGATAACTAAACCTTAAAATCTAATTTTCAGGTTTAAGTTTGTAATGAAAAATAATATATTTCTCTCTAACATTCTTAATATAAAATCTTGAATAAAAACAAAATCAATTCATTTTAAAGATTTTTACCTAGATAATATTTCGCAAGCATAACAACGTCATTATTACATCATGTTTACTAAACAGCCAGCATAGTTAAATTTAACCACAGACAAATTAAATATAACATGTAAGAATAAAGCATAAAAATAACTGTAAAGAAAATAAAATCCTTACAGAACTTCGACGCTATTCCCGTAGCTAGAAAACCTCCAAGCGGAATTTGCACTTCCATTTATTGAATCAAAAAGCTAAATTATTACAAAAACATTACAAGTTCCTCTCAAAAAGAGAAGAACTCTACAACTAAGAGAATTGAACTAAAAACTAAGAGAAAAACTAAGAAAAGCTTAGAAACTAAGAAAGAAACTAATAAAATCTCAAAAACTAAGAAATGAGAGAAAGAAAGAAGAGAGAAGTGTGTTTTGAAGGTGTTTTTTGAAGTGAAGGGAAGGGGGGTATTTATAGGTGAGGATGGAGAGAAAAAATGAGTAAAAAAATGTTAAAAAAAATATTAAAAAATGTAAAAACGCGTAATGGAAATGCTGAGGTCATTAATGATGTCAGTATAACGTCACGGGGGCGGCTGCACGTGAAAAATGGGGCGAAAAGGCGTTGGGTGCGCGGGGGGATGCTACTGCGCGCAGCTCGGTGCGCGTGAACAGTGCCCGCGCGCTGGGACGCGCGCGCTGGGGCGTTGGGCTGCGGGGCGCGATTTCCATCTTTTTGACATTTTCGACATTTTCGACCCATTTGTCCAATTTTTCCATGTTTGTTGACCTTTTCCCACTTATTTATTAATATATTTGTGATGTATTGCTTCAAGTATTCCTCTTTGAGTCTTTAAATTGCGTTTTTAAGCCAAAATACCTGAAAAATAATAAAAATACCCGTGATTCCGAAAAAGACAAATTTATATAAATATATGATAAAACATATAAATATATGTATTTTTAATCAATTAATGTACATAAAATCATAGTTATTTTAGTGTTTTTTGAGCACTCATCACAACCCCCAACTAGCTTCGTGCTAGTCCCTTAGCAAGAGAAGCGATAAAAACTAAAAATGAAACTATCCTAAATCACTTTCGTGGATTGAAACGGTTGCATTTAACCTATGCAACAAGCCGTTAAACCCCTAGGTTGCCCTAGTGGACGAGTTTGAGTCTCGTGAGGGTTTTTAGTAATGATACCCACAAACATTGAACTAAATAAAAAGAAACTATAAAAACAATCACAACACAATCAAAAATTAATTTAAGAATAAAATAAAACAACATATCACAAAAATATCTCATACTTTTTAATCTCCTTTAAGATCATAATTAAAATCTCAAGCATAAGTTATTTTAATCTCTTTAAACAATCATGATTTTATTACAATAATTAGTCGAAAATCATTTTCATATTTCATTTCAAAAATGTATCAATTTAATTTTACCCAATTTCAGTGTCATGAATCAGAATTCGCTTCGACTCTATTCCTCACAAGTCAATACTCTCAAAGCATTGAATCCTATGGGTTCAAACACTCATACTAATTTATATGCGAAAGAGTTGATGTATAGAAATGAACTAATATGTTCGCATATGTATAAAGAATAAAGGCTCAAAGTGTTATTTTGATATTGATCTAATGAAAGGAATCGAATGTATAAATTATAAAGATATCATATATAGAAATTATTTTCATGCATAAATCAAACTCATTAAGAAAGAATTTCAAGATATATGCTTTTATAAATGAAGAAATTGCAATGACTTTTTAGGGAATTATTTCCTATATCTTTTTTTTTTGTAATTAGCCTGTACTCACAACTTTGTAGGGAATGTGGGTCATAGTATGAAGATGATACTATATTTTTTATCTCTCTATTTTTTTTTCAATATTTGTATATTTTAGAGAGTCAACCCATGTACAGATTGTACATTTTTTGGGATTTTGGTGAGTGGTTAATTTTGTGGCTTTTCTGTTTGATCTTGGTTTAGGTAACCCCAGATATGTCTTTTTGTTTTTGTAGCAGTCATGCATGAATGAGATATAAGCATATACTATCAATTTCTACTTAAATCGTTTAATCTAAACAAAAATAATAATAAAAAAATATATGATACTCTATTATGATGAGAAAAAAATTCATACATTCAATGCTAATACCTATAGAGATCATCTAAAAATTTGAATAAATAAGAAATGTGTTTGGAGTAGAAAAAATATATATTTCACTCTGAATAAAAGAAATTAGGCTCAAATTATATCTCACAAGGGTAGTCTCCACTAAAAAAAATTCATAAACACCGATTTTGGGTTTAATATAATTTCCACATTTTATCAAGAAATACTAGTTATGACAAAAACTAACTAATTATCAAAAATAATTACAAAATATTTCATGATATGTTTTCAAAAATTAATCTAACAGTACCAAAGACTTAACTATTTACTTAAATTTGATTTTAAAGAAATGATAAATTTTTGTGAGAAATTTTTTTTATTTTTTTTTATTTTTATTTTTTATTAAGCATGGTAACTTTTCACCACCCTCAACCTAGAACTTACATTGTCCTCAATGTAACAACTGCAAATTAAAGAGAAAAAGAAAAGAGGAGAAAGATTACCTATTTCTTGAGAATGTGTAAGTAGTAATGAAGAAATGCAGGTGCATCCATCATATTCATCATTAAAGTGTATACAGACAGATCGCTGTGAACTTCTAACATCTCAACAAATATTTTAGTTTTAACAATTTTAAAAATTATTCACATACAAGTAAACTAAAATAAACAATAAAATTAAGTAAATAAAACAAATAACAAAAAAATTACCTAACATGATGGGTTGCCTCCCATCCAGCGCTTAGTTTAACGTCTTAGCAAGACGTATCTTTTTGGTGCTAAGGATTACTCAGCCCAATGCAATCTATTTCAGCAATGTTGTTTGGTTCTTCTAAATAAGGCTTGACACGATAGCCATTAACTTTGAACATTTTTTGTGTCTTGGAGTCCAATAGTTCTACCACTCCATGTTCAAATACCTGAACTATTTTGAATGGTCCATCCCATCTTGATCTCAGCTTTCCTGGAAACAATCTCAAACGAGAGTTAAATAAAAGAACTTTCATTCCAGGGTGAAAAGTCTTAGGAACTAGCCTCTTGTCATGATAGCGCTTAGTACGCTCTTTGTATAATTTGGCATTCTCATAAGCTTCATTCCTAATTTCTTCCAACTCATGAAGCTGGAGTAATCGTTTTTCACCTGCTTTATCTAAATCCATGTTTAGCTCTTTAATTGCCCAGTAAGCCTTGTGTTCAAGTTCAATTGGAAGGTGGCACACTTTCCCAAAGATTAACCGGTAAGGGCTCATCCCAATAGGTGTTTTGTAAGCGGTGTGGTATGCCCATAAGGCGTCATTTAACTTAAATGCCCAATCCTTCCTTGAAGGACGCACAATGCGTTCCAATATTCCCTTAATTTGCCTATTACTTACTTCCACTAAACCGGAAGTTTGAGGATGATATGGAGTAGCTACCTTATGTGTGATGTTGTACTTTTTTAGTACTCCATCAAAGAGTTTGTTACAAAAATGGCTACCTCCATCACTTATTATAGCTCTAGGCGTTCCGAACCTACTGAATATGAAATCTTTCAAGAATTTCACAACAACATTAGCATCATTGGTTTTGGTGGGGATAGCTTCTACCCACTTGGACACATAATCCACAGCAACCAAAATGTATTGAAAACCATTAGATGGGGGAAAAGGACCCATAAAGTCAATCCCCCATACATCAAAGAGTTCAACAACTAAATTAGATGTCAAAGGCATTTAATCTCTTTTGCTTATGTTTCCTGTTCTTTGACATCTATCACATTTTGCACAAAACATATGAGCATCTTTAAAAAGAGTGGGCCAAAAGAATCCAGACTGTAATATCTTACGGGCTGTCTTTTCACCTCCAAAATGACCCCCACAATGAAGTTCATGACAAAAAGTTAGAATGCTCTTATGTTCTTCTTCAGGTACACATCTCCGGATGACTTGATCTTGACCAATCTTGTATAAATAAGGGTCATCCCAGAAATAGTCCTTAATAGTTTTAAAAAACCTTTTCTTGTCCTGATATGAAGTGTTAGGTCGCAAAACACCAGTGGCAAGATAGTTTACAATATCAGCATACCATGGGTTTGGACCTATGAAAAATAACTGTTCATCAGGAAATGTTTCAACTATATCTTCATTACTCTCATCTTTAAGAGAATTGAAGTCAGAAATCAACCTAGACAAATGGTCAGCTACTAAGTTTTCACTGCCTTTCTTATCCTTGATTTCTAGGTCAAATTCTTGTAAGAGTAAGACCCACTTGATTAATCTTGGCTTGGCATTTGGTTTACTTAATAGGTATCTTAAAGCAGCATGATCAGAATGCACAATCACTTTAGATCCTACTAAATAAGACCGAAATTTGTCTAAAGAGAATACTATAGCCAAGAATTCCTTTTCAGTGGTGGTATAATTCATTTGGGCATCATTGAGTGTTTTGCTAGCGTAGTAGATGACATGCAAACGCTTATCCACTCTCTGTCCCAAGACTTCTCCTATTGCATAATCAGAAGCGTCACACATTATTTCAAAAGGTAAAGACCAGTTTGGTGCCATAATAACAGGGGTAGATGTTAGTTTATCTTTCAAGGTATTAAAGGAAGTAAGGCAGTCATTGTTGAAATCAAAATCAGCATCTTTGGATAGCAAGTTACATAAGGGACGACTTATTTTAGAGAAATCTTTAATAAATCGTCTGTAAAATCCTGCATGTCCCAAGAAGCTTCTTATCCCCTTCACAGATGTAGGGGGAGGTAGTTTGGATATCAATTCAACTTTTTCCTTATAAACTTCAATACCCTTGTTTGAAATTATATGTCCTAAAACTATCCCTTGTTGAACCATAAAATGACTTTTCTCCCAACTAAAGGTTAGATTGCATTCAATGCATCTTTCTAAAACCAAAGTCAATTTATGTAAGCAATCATCAAATGAGTTCCCAAAGACAGAGAAATCGTCCATGAAAATCTCAATGAATTTTTCCACCATGTCCGAGAAAATAGATATCATGAATCTCTGGAAAGTGGCAGGGGCATTGCATAACCCAAATGGCATTCTGCGAAAAGCAATTGTCCCAAAAGGACATGTAAATGTGGTCTTTTCCTGATCTTCTAGTGCTATGGGTACTTGATAATATCCGGACAATCCATCCAAAAAACAGTAAAATTCGTGCCCAGCTAATCTTTCCAACATTTTATCAATGAATGGAAGAGGAAAGTGATCCTTTTTCGTATATAAATTTAGTTTCCTAAAATCTATACACATTCTCCATCCAGTGATTATTCTAGTGGGCACTAATTCACTTTTGTCATTTTTAACAACTGTTATCCCAGATTTCTTTGGTACCACATGCACTGGACTAACCCACTTACTATTCGCAATAGGATAGATAATCCCTTCTTCTAATAATTTAAGAATTTCCTTTTTAACTACCTCTTGCATGTTTGGGTTTAGTCTTCTTTGGGCCTCTCGTACAGGTTTAGCACCATCTTCCAAGTTGATCTTGTGCATACACATTGTTGGACTAATGCCTCTTATATCCCCTATACTCCAACCTATAGATTTCTTAAACTGTTTAAGCACTTTGATGAGTTCCTTTTCTTGTGGTTTGGTCAAGGTTGAAGAAATTATCACTGGATAAGTTTCTCCTTCTCCCAAAAACACATATTTTAAGTGCTCAGGTAAGTCTTTGAGTTCAAGTTCAGGTGGATTGGCCTCTTTAATAGATGAAGAACTGGGTAGATTTAAAAGTGTACTAGATTTTGTCATTACTTCATTATTGTCTAGTTGTTCAAGGTACCCATTAATTTCCTCATCTAAATCTTCTTCAACCTTTTCAAGTGTAAGAACGGTTTCAAGCTTGTCTTCTATTCTGGTTTGTAAAAAGGTGCTTTGGACAAGATTATCCAAAGGATCAACTTCGAATATTTCATCGATGGCAGAAATAGAAGGAAAAGGTGAAGAATCAAAAACTTTAAAATGAACAGTCTCTCCTAAGACTGTCATTGTCAAATTTCCACCTTGGACATCAATAATAGTTTTAGTAGTTGCCATAAATGGTCTACCAAGCAATATTGTGTGCTCTCTGTCCAATGCTGGATTTTCTTGCATATCCAGAACCACAAAGTCAACAGGTATTATCAGTTTGTCTACCTGTACCAAAACATCCTCAACTATTCCCTCTGGATATTTAAGAGATCTATCTGCAAGTTGAAGGGACATAGTTGTGGGTTTTAAATCCCCTAGATTGAGCTGTAAGAATATAGAGTAGGGCATCAAATTTATACTAGCACCTAAATCTAGCATTGCTTTAGCAACCTTCCTATCCCCCATAGTTATGTTTATAATAAAACTTCCAGGGTCTTTCAACTTAGGGGGTAGTTTGTGCTGAAGTACAGCGCTAGAAATTTCTGATACTACTACTCGTTCATTCAGTTCATACCTCCTTTTCTTAGTGTTCAACTCTTTGAAAAACTTGGCATATGAGGGCACATTCATGATCACTTCTAATAATGGTAAATTGATATTTACTTTAGAGAGCATATTAAAAAGATCATTGAATTGCTTATCTTGTTTGGATTCTTTTAACCGGTGGGGAAAAGGTACTTGCATATGGTGTGGTTCTGTTGTCTTTTGAATTTTGAGGGTGTCAGATGACCCCCCAATGAGTTTTTTAGAAGGCTTGTTAAGTTTAACACTTGTTTCTCCTTTTTGCGAGATTAGAATATCGCCTTCTTTGTTACCTGAACTACAAGGTAGATTGTTAGAGATTTCAGGTAAACTGGTATTGACTACCTTACCACTTCGAAGGGTTCTTACATCCTTTGCTTGTTCTGGTTGACTGGGCAACTTTCCTGGTTCTTTCTTTTGCATTTGTTCAGCCAGTTGCCCAACTTTAGATTCAATCCTTTTAACCGAAGCCTCCATGGTGTTCAACCTTTGATTAGTCATCAATTGGTTGTCACGACTAACTTGAATAAAAGCATTCAAGCTATCTTCTAAGGTTGGCTTAAAAGATTGGCTTGGTAGGTAAGGGTGGTTGTTAACCGACCTTAGTGTTGGATATTGGGTGTAGGCTAGGTGATTATACGTGTTTGGATGATACCTTTGAAAAGATTGGACCTCCTCTATGGCATCGACACTAGAATCACAAGTATTTGAACAATTATGAGTACCATGCCCAATTGAACAACACACTTCACATACCTCTTGATTTGAAATTTGGTGGGTAGTGAGAAATTGCACTTGTTTAGTCAATTCAGCAAGTTGCAAGGTTATCTCATTATCAGAGCCAACTTCATTGAACCTTGCTTTCCTTCTACCACCTCTTTGTTGGGAATTAGAACCCAATAGCTCATAAAGATTATAGGTTTCCTCTGCGGTCTTTTCTCCTACAGCACCTCCAGCAGCATTATCAACCATGTATTGACTCTGTAGTGTCAATCCATCATAAAAGAATTGGTTTTGTAGCTGTAATGGAAAGCTATGATTTTGACATTGAATGAAAAGGAGTTTGAATCGTTCCCAAGCTTCATGAAAGGGCTCTTCATACATTTGAGAAAATGTTGCTATCTTTGTTCTTAGATCAACAGTCTTTTGATGGGAATAGAACCTACCCATAAAAATTTCATAGACTGCCTCCCAAGTTTTAAGAGAACCTGACTGTAGAGTAATGAACCATGACCAAGCTTTATCTTTGAGAGTGTAAGGAAAACACCTCATCCTAAGTTGATCTTCATTAATTGCATGTAGTGGAAAGGTTTGGACAATAGCATAGAATTCTCGAATGAAATGCAAAGGGTCTTCATTAGGGATACCGTAAAAGGAAGGCAACAAAGAATAATGAATCTTTTTCAATTCATAATTCCTTGCAGCCTCTTGTAATTGGATGCCGGAAGTTACATTGCCAATGATTGGCATTGTATAGTCTTTCATCTTTTTCCGCCTATCTTCAGCATCTCCCATGGTTGTTTGTAGTTGAAAATGATCCTCCTCCTATTGTGTATCAACATTTTGCTCTTAAAAAACAATAGTAGATATCTCTAAGAAATATTTATAACTTGATAAAACGTAAAAGAAAAAAGGTGCAAGGAACCTAATTTTTTTTTAATTTTAACGAATGGACACAATTTTTGAAACAAACGAATTTATTTCATTTGAATTTTATTACACGCAAACTAAAACAAAGGAAAATACAACAATGGGTGACCTCCCATACATGACTAAAATTTATCGTCTTCTAGTAAGACGTTGCTTGGAGATTGCAGAATGAAAAACTCAATGTCTCCTTTTCATTGAATTCATTTAAGTATCAAATTAGTCTTTGCTCTTTTGCAAATGTTCAACTAACTGTTCAACTTGAACTTCCACCTTTTTGATAGAAGCTTCCACAGAGTCCAACCGTTGATTGGTTTTAGATTGGTTATCCCTACAGACTTGAATAAAAGAATTCAAGTTGTCCTCCAGGGTTGGTTTATTGGGAATGCTTCTTGGAATAGGTGGGTGGAATTGCTGGCCTGGCTGGTTTGAGCTTTGAGTGAAAGGAGGGTTGTTTTTCCTCCAGGAGAAATTTGGATGACTTCTCCACCCAGGATTATAGGTATTTGAATTGGGATCAAACCTTGGTCTCTGTTGATATGCTCCCAACACATTAACTTGTTCAGGTCCAGTTGTTTCTCCTTGATATGGACAGGCTTCAGTACCATGTCCCATGTTGCTATACAAACCATATTGTTCATTATTGGTGTTGGTTTGTGTAGCGAGAAGGGCAACTTGCTTAGTCAGTTGAACAAGTTGTTGTTGAACTTCATTACTGGAGTCGATTTCATGAACTCCAGCTTTTCTCACTCGGGAGCTTTTCTGTTGGGAATTAGCACCCAACATCTCAAAGAGGTTATACGTCTCTGAGGCAGTCTTTTCTCCTATTGCTCCTCCTGCAGCGTTGTCGACAATGAACTGACATTGTTGTGTAAGTCCATCGTAAAAGAATTGGTTCTGCAACTGCAGGGGAAAGCTATGATGGGGACATTGAGTGAGAAACATTTTGAACCTATCCCAAGCTTCATGGAATGGTTCTCCTTCCATCTGAGAGAAAGTAGCAATCTTTCCTCTCAACTCTGATGTTTTTTGATGGGAATAGAATTTTCCCATGAATTTATTGTAAATGTTACCCCATGTCATCAGAGAACCTGGGGGAAGTGACATCAACCAAGCTTTGGCCTTATCCTTTAAAGTGTAGGGAAAACATCTCATCCTAAGTTGATCCTCGTTTAGAATACCGAGGGGGAATGTTTGGACCGTAGCATAGAAATCTCTCATGAAGGAAAGAGAATCTTCATTAGGTAGCCCATAAAAGGAAGGAAGCATAGAAAAATGAATATTTTTAAGGTCATAATTCCGTGTAGCCTCACCCAACTGGATAGCGGCAGTTGCCGTGCCAATCACCGGTCTTGCAAACTCCTTCATCGTGGTTTCCCTAACATGTTCGTTTTCCTCCATTTCTTTTGGTTCTAGTAAAGGATTAAGACTTGGTTCTATGTTTGGCTCAAAAACAGGTTGATGGGTGGGATCCAGTGTTGTTAACACTTGTTTAAATTTATGAATATTATTTACATATGGTGTAAGGGGGTTTCCTAAGGATCTCCTACCACGCATAGACTATTGTAAATGTAAATTTAAAACTCCTGTCAACAAAAATAAAAACTTTAGAGAAAATTTACATGGTATTTAATACAAAACACTAGACAAAACTAGTTAAACCCTAAAAAAAAAATTTTTTAATTTTTTTAATTTTTTTAATTTTTTTTTATTTTTAAAATAACATAATCAGTATTAACCAATGATGAGTGCTCAAAAAGAACTAAAATAACCATGATTTTATGCACATTAATTTATTAAAAATATATATATTTATATAAATTTGTCTTTTTCGAAATCACGGGTATTTTTATTGTTTTTCAGGTATTTTGGCTTAAAAATGCAACTTAAAGACTCAAAGAGGAAACTGGAAGCAATACATCACAAATATATTAATAAATAAATGCGGAAAGGTCGAAAAATATGGAAAAATTGGACAAAATGGGTCAAAAAGGTCAAAAATGTTCATCCGCGGTACTCTGCAGCCGCCCCCGTCATGCTGACGTCATCAAATGACGTCAGCAATCACTAATCCGTGTTTTTACATTTTTTTAACATTTTTTTCTGTACATTTTCTCTCCATCCTCACCTATAAATACCCCCCTTCCCTTCACTTCAAATCACACCTTCAAAACACACTTCTCTCCTCTTTCTTTCTCTCTTTTCTTAGATTTTTAGGTTTTTTTTAGTTTTTCTTAGTTTTTCTTATGTTTTCTTAGTTTTTAGCTCCTTTCTTAGTTAATTTCTCTTAGTTTTAGAGTTCTTCCCTTTTTGGGAAGAACTAGTTATGTTTATGTAATTTATTAGCTTTTTGATTCAATAAATGAGAGTGCAAATTCCGCTTGGAGTTTTTCCAGCAACGAGAATAGCGTCGAAGTTCTGTAAGGATTTTATTTTCTTTACAGTTATTTTTATGCTTTATTCTTACATGTTATATTTAATTTGTCTGTGGTTAAATTTAACTGTGCTGGCTGTTTAGTAAAAATGATGTAATAATAACGTTGTTATGCTTGCGAAATATTAAATAGGTAAAAATCTCTAAAATGAATTGATTTTGTTTTTATTCATGATTTTATATTAAGAATGTTAGAGAGAAATATATTATTTTTCATTACAAACTTAAACCTGAAAATTAGATTTTAAGGTTTAGTTATCCGGTCTGATTTAGAGTAGTGCTCTTTTATTTGATGGTACAATCGCCCGGTAGTTAGAGTGAAGCTCTATTTCAAAAGTTTTTATAAGAATTATTATCTGAAAATGTATTGACAACATGTTTTCGGTAGTGGTTTTAAAACTTGAAAGTTAGTACTCCGATAACTAAATTCTTAGGTTTAATTTGGACACCTTGAATAAAGTTTAAACTGTCTAACCCCACCAAAGGTGGCATTTAAATGGTTCATTTTCAATCTCTTAGAAAAAGGAATTAATTTAATTAGGCAAATTAGTTATCAACCCCACCCATAGGTGTTAATTGATTTGTTTAGTTAACAAAGAATATCTAACCCCACCAAAGGTGGTATTCATACAAAAAAGGGAGAATCAATAAATATCAATTCATATCCTTAATAACCTAGATAATATGAGGAAGCATAATTAACTTAGTTATTATATCCATAAATACTCCGCCATTATAAATGATAAAATTTGCATAAATTTTTATTGAATCTATGTTTATTTTTTCTGTTCTTAGATTAAAAACACAAAACCCCAAAATATTGTGACAGGATGTTTAGGATTTAATTTCGTTTTTAAAAGTTTGAATAATAAATTAAAAACCACATACATTCCTTCCTTAGATCGACCTTGGGAGTATACTTGTCATTTTCTACGAAATGATTCGTCCACTTGCGAGAGTTTTATAAATATTAAAACAAAGTATTGGCGAGAATCGGCAATGCTGGTTTTCGCTCATCAAGTTTTTGGCGCCGTTGTCGGAGATTTGGTCATCAAGTTTTTGGCGCTGTTGCCGGGGATTTGGTCATCAAGTTTTTGGCGCCGTTGCCGGGGATTCGCTTATAAAGTTTTTGGCGCCGTTGCCGGGGATTTGGTCATCAAGTTTTTGGCGCCGTTGCCAGGGATTTGGTAATCAAGTTTTTGGCGCCGTTGCCGGGGAAGGAATAGCGGTTTTTAAATTATTTATCAAAATTTTAAAAACATTTTTGTGGTGTAAATAATTGTGATTTTTTTTTAATAAAAAATAATAATAATCAAATTTCAAATTTCATAAGAAATAAAAAAAAATTAAAAAAAATTAAAAAAATTAAAAAATTAAAAATTAATTTTTTTTAATTGTAAAATAATTTAGAAATTTGAAATTTAAAGTAAAAAATTTTACCGTTCATGAATAGTAAAAAAAAACAAAAAAAAAACAAAAAATTTTAAGTTAAAAATAAATAAATAAAATTTATAGCGTAGATAGTAAAATAAAATTACCGTTCATGAATAATAAAAAAAATTACAATTTTAAAATTTTAAGATAAAAATAAATAAATAATATAATGTAAATAGTAAAAAAAAATTTACCGTTCATGAATAGTAAAAAAAATTAAAAATTAAAAAAAATTAAAAACTTAAAATGTTTTTGATATAGTGTAAATAGTAAAATAAAATTATCGTTCATGAATAGTAAAAAAAATTAAAAAAAAAATTTTAAAAAAAATAAAGCTTACTTTTTAATTTTCATTTAATTTTAATTTTTATTTAAAATGTTAATTTTATTTTAATAAAAATAATAATAAAAATGAATAAAAACAAAATAAAAAAATCAATTTTTATTCTTATTTTATTTTCCTTTACCTTTTTCAATTTTATTTTATTTTTATTTTATTTTATTTTTGTTTATTTTATTTTATTTTATTTTACTTTATTTTATTTTATTTTATTTTATTTTATTTTATTTTATTTTATTTTATTTTATTTTATATCAATTTTAATTTAATTTTTTTTAACAATTTTTTTTATTTCTCTCTTAATTTTTATTTAACTTAATTAACTTAGATTTTTCATTAATTTAATTAACTTAGATTTTTAGTTTACTTAACTTAATTAACTTAACTTTTTTTAACTTAGAATTTATTTTAACTTAACTAACTTAGATTTTTAACTTAGCTTTTTAATTAACTTAACTTAATTAACTTGAACTTTTTAATTAACTTTGATTAACTTACCTTTTTAATTAATTTAGATTTTTTTTAACTTAACCAACTTAGCTTTTTAATTAACTTAACTTAACTTAATTAACTTAAATTTTCTTTTACTTAATTAACTTAGATTTTTCATTAATTTAATTAACTTAGATTTTTAGTTTACTTAACTTAATTAACTTAACTTTTTTTAACTTAGAATTTTTTTTAACTTAACTAACTTAGATTGTTAACTTAGCTTTTTAATTAACTTAACTTAATTAACTTGAACTTTTTAATTAACTTTGATTAACTTACCTTTTTAATTAATTTAGATTTTTTTTAACTTAACCAACTTAGCTTTTTAATTAACTTAACTTAACTTAATTAACTTAAATTTTCTTTTACTTAATTAACTTAAATTTTTACTTAATATAACTTAATTAACTTAACTTTAATAACATGAAAAGTAAAGATCTAAGGGAGTTCTGTCTAGGAGACTAGTTCCTGGATGCCTTTGTGCCACTAGTCTTTCCTGGGAACGTTGTTCTGTCTAGGAGGATGGTTTTTAAGGAGCCTTTGCCCCACCATTCTTTCCTGGGAACACTCTAGGTTAATACTGATTATGTTATTTTAACTTAAAAAAATAAAAAATAAAAAATAAAAAAATTCTGAAACTATCTCCAAAATTTTAAAGTTTTAATTACAATCTCAAGAGTTAGTTTCTTTGTTTGATCTAGGTACAATTGTGTTTTGATGCCTTAATTATTTGATTTGCACCTAGATGTGGGTTATCTAAAACCCTCAAGCATGCCCTTAGTTTTTGGTACAGAAAAATTTAAAAATCAATAGGGCATGTTTGAAACAGTATAGGTAGACAACCTTGTCTTACTTGTAGGTATGATTGACTCAATGATGAGGGGACATTGAGTTTACTTATAATGCAATCCCCAAGTTACGTCTTGCTAAGACGTTAAACTAAGCGCTGGATGGGAGGCAACCCATCATTTTAGGTAATTTTCTGTTATTTATTTTATTTACTTAATTTGATTGTTCATTTTAGTTTAATAATTTTTAAATTGTTAAAACTAAAAATATTTGTTGAGATGTTAGAAGTTTACAGCGATCTGTCTGTATACACTTTAATAATGAATATGATGGATGCACCTGCATTTCTCCATTACTACTTACACATTCTCAAGAAATAGGTAATCTTTCTTCTCTTTTCTCTTTATCTTTAATTTAGAGTTGTTACATTGAGGACAATGTAAGTTCTAGGTTGGGGGTGGTGAAAAGTTACCATGCTTAATTAAAAAAATTTAACAATTTAAAAATTAAAAAAAATTAAATATTTTCTCACAAAAATTTATCATTGCTTTAAATCAAATTTAAGTAAATAATTAAGTCTTTTGTACTGTTAGATTAATTTTTGAAAACATATCATGAAATATTTTGTAATTATTTTTGATAATTAGTTAGTTTTTGTCATAACTAGTATTTCTTGATAAAATGTGTAAATTATATTAAACCCAAAATCGGTGTTTATGAATTTTTTTTAGTGGAGACTACCCTTGTGAGATATAATTTGAGCCTAAATTCTTTTATTCAGAGTGAAATATATATTTTTTCTACTCCAAACACATTTCTTATTTATTCAAATTTTTAGATGATCTCTATAGGTATTAGCATTGAATGTATGAATTTTTTCTCATCTTAATAGAGTATCATATATTTTTGATTATTATTTTTGTTTAGATTAAATGATTTGAGTAGAAATTGATAGTATATGCTTATATCTCATTCATGCATGACTGCTACAAAAAAACAAAAAAAGACATATATGGGGTTACCTAAACCAAGATCAAACAGAAAAGCCACAAAATTAATCACTCACCAAATTCCAAAAAAATGTACAATCTGTACATAGGTTGACTCTCTAAAATATATATATATTGAAAAAAAAATAGAGAGATAAAAAATATAGTATCATCTACATACTATGACCCACATTGCCTACAAAGTTGTGAGTAAAGGCTAAATACAAAAGAAAGATATAGGAAGTAATTCCCTAAAAAGTCATTGCAATTTCTTCATTTGTAAAAAGCATATATCTTGAAATTCTTTCTTAATGAGTTTGATTTATGCATGAAAATAATTTTTATATATGATATCTTTATAATTTATACATTCGATTCCTTTCATGAGATCAATGTTAAAATAACACTTTGAGCCTTTATTCTTTATACATATGCGAACATATTAGTTCATTTCTATACATCAACTCTTTCGCATATAAATTAGTATGAGTGTTTGAACCCATAGGATTCAGTGTTTTGAGAGTATTGACTTGTGAGGAATAGAGTCGAAGCGAATTCTGATTCATGACACTGAAATTGGGTAAAATTAAATTGATACATTTTTGATATGAAATATGAAAATGATTTTCGACTAATTATTATAATAAAATCATGATTGTTTAAAGAGATTAAAATAACTTATGCTTGAGATTTTAATTATGATCTTAGAAGAGATTAAAAAGTATGAGACATTTTTGTGATATGTTCTTTTCTTTTATCCTTAAATTAATTTTTGATTTTGTTGTAATTTTAGTTTTTGATTTGATTGTTTTTATTGTTTCTTTTGATTTCTACATTTAGTTCAATGTTTGTGGGTATCATTACTGAAAACCCTCACGAGACTCAAACTCGTCCACTAGGGCAACCTAGGGGTTTAAAGGCTTGTTGCATAGGCTAAATGCAACCGTTTCAATCCACGAAAGTGATTTAGGATAGTTTAATTTTTAGTTTTTATCGCTTCTCTTGCTAAGGGACTAGCAAGAAGCTGGTTGGGGGTTGTGATGAGTGCTCAAAAACAACTAAAATAACCATGATTTTATGCAAATTAATTGATTAAAAATATATATATTTATATGTTTTATCATATATTTATATAAATTTGTCTTTTTCGGAATCACGGGTATTTTTATTGTTTTTCAGGTATTTTGGCTTAAAAATGCAACTTAAAGACTCAAAGAGGAAACTGGAAGCAATACATCACAAATATATTAATAAATAAATGCGGAAAGGTCGACAAATATGGAAAAATTGGACAAAATGGGTCAAAAAGGTCAAAAATGTCAAAAAGGAGAAAAACGCGCCGCCGCGCCGCCCAGCCGCCGCGCCCAGCTCCGCCCCAAGCAGCAACGCGCGGCACTGTTCATCCGCGGTACTGTGCAGCCGCCCCCATCATGCTGACGTCAACAATCATTAATCCGCGTTTTTACATTTTTTTAACATTTTTTTCTCTACTTTTTCTCTCCATCCTCACCTATAAATACCCCCTTCCCTTCACTTCAAATCACACCTCAAAACCACACTTCTCTCTTCTTTCTTTCTCTCTTTTCTTAGTTTTTTAGGTTTTTTTAGTTTTTCTTAGTTTTTAGTTAATTTCTCTTAGTTTTAGAGTTCTTCCCTTTTTGGGAAGAACTAGTTATGTTTATGTAATTTATTAGTTTTTTGATTCAATAAATGGGAGTGCAAATTCCGCTTGGAGGTTTTCCAGCAACGGGAATAGCGTCGAAGTTCTGTAAGGATTTTATTTTCTTTATAGTTATTTTTATGCTTTATTCTTACATGTTATATTTAATTTGTCTGTGATTAAATTTAACTGTGCTGGCTGTTAATAAACATGATCTAATAATAACGTTGTTATGCTTGCGAAATATTAAATAGGTAAAAATCTCTAAAATGAATTGATTTTATTTTTATTCATGATTTTATATTAAGAATGTTAGAGAGAAATATATTATTTTTCATTACAAACTTAAACCTGAAAATTAGATTTTAAGGTTTAGTTATCCGGTCTGATTTAGAGTAGTGCTCTTTTATTTGATGGTACAATCGCCCAGTAGTTAGAGTGAAGCTCTATTTCAAAAGTTTTTATAAGAATTATTATCTGAAAATGTATTGACGACATGTTTTTGGTAGTGGTTTTAAAACTTGAAAGTTAGTACTCGGATAACTAAATTCTTATGTTTAATTTGGACACCTTGAATAAAGTTTAAACTGTCTAACCCCACCAAAGGTGGCATTTAAATGGTTCATTTTCAATCTCTTAGAAAAAGGAATTAATTTAATTAAGCATATTAGTTATCAACCCCACCTATAGGTGTTAATTGATTTGTTTAGTTAACAAAGAATATCTAACCCCACCAAAGGTGGTATTCATACAAAAAAAGGGAGAATCAATAAATATCAATTCATATCTTTAATAACCTAGATAATATGAGCAAGCATAATTAACTTAGTTATTATATCCATAAATACTCTGCCATTATAAATGATAAAATTTGCATAAATGTTTATTGAATCTATGTTTATTTTTTCTGTTCTTAGATTAAAAACACAAAACCCCAAAATATCGTGACAGGATGTTTAGGATTTAATTTCGTTTTTAAAAGTTTGAATAATAAATTAAAAACCACATACATTTCTTCCTTAGATCGACCTTGGGAGTATACTTATCATTTTCTACGAAATGATTCGTGCACTTGCGAGAGTTTTATAAATATTAAAACCAAAGTATTTGCGGGAATTGGCGATGCCGGTTCTTGCTCATCAACCAAGAGTGTTCCCAGGAAAGAATGGTGGTGCAACGGCTCTTTAAAAACCATTCTCTGAGCCAGAACAACGTTCCCAGGAAAGACTAGTGGCACAAAGGCTTCCAAGAACTAGTCTCCTAGACAGAACTCACTTAGATTTTTACTTTTCATGCTATTTAGTTAATTATGTATAAATTCAAGTAATGTTTTTTTTAACGGTAATTTTATTTTACTATTCACGCTATATTATTTCTTATTAACTTAAAAATTTTGAAACTTAAAAATTCTCTTTTTTTTATTTTTTATTTTATTTTTTATTTTTATTTATTATAATTTTTTTACTATTCATGAACGGTAAAGTTTTTACTCAAATTTCAAATTTCTAAATTATTTTAACTATTAAAAAAAATTATTTTATTTTTTTTTAATTTTTTTTAATTTTTTTTAATTTTTTTTAATTTTTTTTAATTTTTTTTAATTTTTTTTAATTTTTTAATTTTATTTTATTTTTTAATTTTTTATTAATTTTGAAATTTGATTATTAAATAAAAATATCACAATTATTTACAGCACAAAAAATGTTTTTAAGATTTTGATAAATAATTTAAAAACGCTATTTCTTCCCTGGCAACGGCGCCAAAAACTTGATGAGCGAAAACCGACATCGTCGATTCTTGCCAATACTTTGGTTTTAATATTTATAAAACTCTCGCAAGTGCACGAATCATTTCGAAGAAAATGATAAGTATACTCCCAAGGTCGATCTAAGGAAGGAATGTATGTGATTTTTAATTTATTATTCAAACTTTTAAAAACGAAATTAAATCCTAAACATCCTGTCACGATAGTTTGGTTTTTGTGTTCCTAATCTAATAACATAAAAATAAACATAGATTCAAATTTAATAAAAAAAATAAATACAAATACAGATTCAATAAATATTTATGCAAATTTTATCATTTATATTAGTGGAGTATTTATGGATATAATAACTAAATTAATTATGCTTGCTCATATTATCTAGGTTATTAAAGATATAAATTGATATTTTATTGATTCTCTCTTTTTTATATAAATACCACCTTTGGTGGGGTTAGATATTATTTGTTAACTAAACAAATCAATTAACACCTATGGGTGGGGTTGATAACTAATATGCTTAATTAAATTAATTCCTTTTTCTAAGAGATTGAAAATGAACCATTTAAATGCCACCTTTGGTGGGGTTAGACAATTTAAACATTATTCAAGGTGTCCAAATTAAACATAAGAATTTAATTATCCGAGTACTAACTTTCAAGTTTTAAAACCACTATTGAAAACATGTTGTCAATACATTTTCACATAATAATTCTAATAAAAAATTTTGAAATAGAGTTTCACTCTAACTACCGGGTGATTGTACCAACAAATAAAAGAGCACTACTCTAAATTAGACCGGATAACTAAACCTTAAAATCTAATTTTCAGGTTTAAGTTTATAATGAAATATAATATATTTCTCTCTAACATTCTTAATATAAAATCTTGAATAAAAACAAAATCAATTCTTTTTAAAGATTTTTACCTAGATAATATTTCGCAAGCATAACAACGTCATTATTACATCATGTTTACTAAACAACCAGCATAGTTAAATTTAACCACAGACAAATTAAATATAACATGTAAGAATAAAGCATAAAAATAACTGTAAAGAAAATAAAATCCTTACAGAACTTCGACGCTATTCCCGTAGCTAGAAAACCTCCAAGCGGAATTTGTACTTCCATTTATTGAATCAAAAAGCTAAATTATTACAAAAACATTACAAGTTCCTCTCAAAAAGAGAAGAACTCTACAACTAAGAGAATTGAACTAAAAACTAAGAGAAAAACTAAGAAAAGCTTAGAAACTAAGAAAGAAACTAATAAAATCTCAAAAACTAAGAAATGAGAGAAAGAAAGAAGAGAGAAGTGTGTTTTGAAGGTGTTTTTTGAAGTGAAGGGAAGGGGGTATTTATAGGTGAGGATGGAGAGAAAAAATGAGTAAAAAAATGTTAAAAAAAATATTAAAAAATGTAAAAACGCGTAATGGAAATGCTGAGGTCATTAATGACGTCAGCATGACGTCACGGGGGCGGATGCACGTGAAAAATGGGGCGAAAAGGCGTTGGGTGCGCGGAGGGGGGCTGCTGGGCGCTACGCGCGTGGATGGGCAGGCCAGCGCGCGCGGGCTGGGGCGCTGGGCTACGCGCGCGGCTTGTCTGCGGGGCGCGATTTCCGTGTTTTTGACATTTTCGACCTTTTCGACACATTTTGTCCAATTTTTCCATGTTTGTTGACCTTTTCCCACTTATTTATTAATATATTTGTGATGTATTGCTTCAAGTATTCCTCTTTGAGTCTTTAAATTGCGTTTTAAAGCCAAAATACCTGAAAAACAATAAAAATACCCGTGATTCCGAAAAAGACAAATTTATATAAATATATGATAAAACATATAAATATATATATTTTTAATCAATTAATGTACATAAAATCATGGTTATTTTACTGCTTTTTGAGCACTCATCACCTCATCAAGTGCACTTTGTTTGAGGCTAATGGCTTCTCATACGTATTGGAGAGAGCTGCCATAAGACCCGACATGGTCTTTTCCTTTGCTATGTTGAAAGCAACATTATGGGATAGCGTCAATCGAATAACTGTGAGGGCTTTTATGTTTAGAAGATTCCAATCTTCTTCCTTCATAACCTCTGGCTTCTTCCCTGAGAGAGGTTGATATAGATTTATTTGATACAGTTAATCCTCTATCTGCATTTTCCAAAACCCGAAATCTGTGCCATCGAATTTCTTGAGTTTCACTTTTCCTTCATCTCGGGCCATTGTTCTCACTCAAATCTGACTTTCTCCGGATTGTTTCTGACTATTTTTGCAAACCATCGTGTATTAGAACACCTCCGTCAATGAACAAATATTATCGACAAAATTTCACTATTCACGTGAATAGTATCCTTGCAAGAAAATGACAAAAATGACCACCAAAAGCTTTGATACCAGTTGTTGGGAAATTACGCAAATTCCCGATAAACTAGATTTATGAGAAAACAAAATAGACAAAATAACACACAAATTTGATAACGGAGTTCGGTCAATCTTACTTATGTCTCTGAACCTGCTGCATATCTTTTTACTGAAAATGAAGAAATTACATAAGGTGTTTACAATACTTATAACTCACAACTCACAACCCAATTACACTAAAAAAAATTACTCTTAATTTTTTACTATAAAAACTTTTCTCTCTAAGATTTTCTCTCAATTGAAATGAACATTTGGTTGATCAATTCATTACAATTACACATATATTTATATTAAAATTCACTCCTTTAATTACCCCTTAAATTAATAATTCTTTGAATTGCTACTTAAATTAAGCTCCTTAAATTAAGGAATTTTATAACAATCTCTAACAGTTTTATACAAGCTAATGATATTATTTGCAATGGCTTGTCAACATCAAATTAGGTGGAGCCAAACACCAAAATGAAGTGAGGATTTAAAGAATATGTCCATATCATCATTTATTTAATCAGACGAAATAATGATATGTGAATAGATGACAATTGAGAATGAACAAGTGAATTAGAAATTGGGTGTGATTAGTATCAATGTTACTCCAATGAGAATTAATAAAACCAATCTTATTTTACATTGTCCTCTCATAATTCATCAGAACTAATAAACCTTTCTATCAAACTCAACCGGTCAAAATTTGGACTTAAACACAAGATCTATCTGTTATATATGACTTGACTACCTATATAAAATAAAACTTTGAAGGAAGTCAAGGAAGTCCATATGGAGCTGTTGGGACAATGCTTAGCCATGAAATAACAAAACGCTATCTCTTGGTTGGGCTTCCAGAAGACACCATACAGTTGAATATATGATGATTAACACATACATATCAAATTTACTGGTAGTGGTGGGCAGAGCCTTGGAGCATTCCTCTGTCCTGGCATATCAAATTTTTTTGGGTTCATAACTGAGAGACCAAGCTTAAAGATTATATTTTGTTGGTTTTACAGTGGCCTCGTATCTTCCGAGTTGATTAAGTACTTTGATGTTAGTGACAATTCTTTAACAAATCAAAGTTTGGATGTAAATTTGGAAGCAGTACTCAAAACATAGTTTAGCCAATACGTAAAGAAAACCTTTTAGTACACTGTATATAACCGAGCGGAACAGATGAATTTTATTTCCAAATGCATTCATGGAGTAATCACAATTTATTTGTTTGCCATAGACCACGGTAAATTAAACAACAAAACAACGTTGGTCTGTACGACGATAGAAGAAATAAAAGGTTCTTTGTTTGCTCTTCCGCCGAGAGATCAAATGCATCCGCCGAGCTACAAAATAAAATAAAAAATTAAGAATCTTTTTTTTCTTTTAATAACCCTAAAATCAACTTAATTTTCAATATTCAATTATTTCAAAGGAAGCTCAACCATGAAAATGGAAGCTTTTGATTGAAAAGAATATTAGTGTCCAGCGATTTAATAAATAAAAAAAAACTAATGTACATTAATAAAGAAAGCATTTTTATGACATACGCCAAAATTTTAATTTTATTTCATACTTTCATAAATAAATGGCAATTTAAAAGAAAAAAAATAGTAGCTCGTCATAATAATTTCTATTTTCCTATCAGAAATAGGGGTGTATTTGGGCTGAAATGAAGCCTTTCCTCTCACACCAAGATTTGAGGGTGCTCCTGGAAGATCTGACATTAGAGTGTTTTTTCTGATTGAACTCTTTAATTGTTGATTTTTCAGTTTGTGAACTTGTACCTATGAATTAATACATATTAGATTTGTATTACTATGATATAAATCTTGTTTAAGTATAAACAATTTAGTGCTTTCGACTACAACTATAGTAGGGATGGATATGTAAACGAGGATTACCTAAATAAAAATATTAACGAATCATCGACTTTAAATATATTTGAGAAATAATAATCTATGATGAGAGTTTAACATGACTTTTTATAAGATTTATTTAAAATTATATTTATTATTTAGTTTAAAAAATTAAAATTTTAATATATTGTTTAAAATATTAATATTATCTTTAAAGAAAAACGGTTATAATTTTAAGAATATCTATGATTTTCATTATCCACGTAACTTACCCGCTAAACAATTAAACCCAATTTCAATTTCTTTAAGAGAAGCTTAACAACTTTGCCAATACATTTTTATTTTCTTAGATTATGAAATCTCATTCAACTAATTGGACAAGAGCAGATTTAAGCGCCAAAGCAAGTCTTACACAAATCCAACCAAAAATACTTATTTGTATTTATTTATTGCTAAACAAAAAAGTAGAAAGAATTGAAAAAAATACATGAGAATAAAAATTTAGGATGTCTCTTCGAGAGTATAATTCCTAGAATTCTCTTCAAAACTTGGCTTACTCCACCCATATTTTCCTTCAACTTTACTCTTTCTTGCTTATCACTGTCATTCTGTGAGTTCTATTATTAGAAATGTGACTTTTTAGATTTTATTATTCATATTATCCTATTAAAATCAAAATAAATAAAAATTAAAAAGGGAAAAGAAGGGGAAATGAACCACTTGTAAATGCTTAAGCTTATCTGTAAATAGGTCTCGCCACACAAATTGTGTGTGTAATAAATACATAAGTATACATATGATAACAAGTAATAAAATGATAAGTAAAGTTCGTTTTCACAAAGATTACTTTTTAGAAACTAATTTTTAAAACTAAAAATAATAAAAATCAATTTTTTTGGTGTTTTTATATCTTAAGAAAAAAAAATTAAAATAACTAAAAATAAATAGAAATAATTAATCAAATCAGATTTTGTTATTAAAAAGATATATGAGAAAATATCTAAGAATACTTAATCCCACAGTTTTCTAAACACATGAATCACTAAAATCACTCCAATATAATATGAATTAATTAAATGATCAATTAAATCTAACATATCATGTATTCATCTCTCAAGTAAACTACATATCATATAGCAATTAATTTAATCACACTCTCATGCTAATTAAATTGCATACTATTCATTAAGTTCATCAATTATGGATCACATACATAAAAATCATATATCTACTTAGAAACTATGCATGTTATTTAATCAAGACAAATAATTAAATAATTTTCTCAAATCTATTTAATTGACTCTATAGATAAATTGTTGGCCAAACAATTAATAGCATAAAAATCAGATTAAATAATTTAATTAAATTAATATTAAAATTGAGAAAAAATATTAGATCATCACATGGTGAAAATTGGGTTCATAAGATCCCTAGATTAATAAATTAATTACACATAATTGTGTTCATAAAGATAATATTTTTCATAAAAAAAGACATAAAATTAATAAAGAAAAGAGTAGGAAAATAAATACAATCAATCTCTTGAATTGTAGAATTAATTTTTTCTTGAATCTCCACCAAAATTGTGTCGTTTCTTTAATTTTTTTGTATTTTTTTTCTTTTTTTAGCTCTAAAAACTAACCAAAATTATGCTAATTGAGGCTAATTAGGGTTTATGGAGTCATTATGGGCTTAAATAAAGCTCAGGTGCGATCTGGACCATCTGATCAGCTTCAAATCAAGGGCTACGATCAAAACAAGCAAAATTGACAGTTTTGGCCAATAACAATATGACACGTGGCATCAGAAATTCATTGAGCGAATTAGGGAGAGACGCATGGTAGGGGAGATTGGTCAGAGTCAACGCTCGCCGAGTCAGCAACACGTGGCGCTACGTGATTCGTGAGAATGGATGGCGTGGCGCAAGGGTGGAACGCAGGGAGCATGGCACGTGTTTCGTCCTCCTCACACCCGGCGTGGTGTCCGCGTGGAAACTTCTAATTGGTCCCACATTAAAAATTCATAAAAAATTCATAAATATTCTAGAAAAATCTTAAAAAATTCCAAAACTTATATTTTCACCCATTTTTACTAAAACATTTATATTTTAATATTTTTAACCATAAAAATACTATTTATTAATTAAAACAAGTAAATATTAAGTAAAAAAAATACAGTAATGACTATTTTTACTAAGTCATCATCCTCCAAAAATTAGAATAACCAATGAATTTTATATATATTAATAGATAAAAAAAATTTAAACATACATAAAATACAATAAATGAAAGTAAATTTTTTATTTTAATCTAATTTTATATGAGTAGATAAATGACATATTCATAACCATATAATATAATGGTAAGTGTAAAAGTCATATAAAAAACAAAAATTTAAGTATTGATATAATCACCGTACATAATTTTGATATTATTATTGTGTATTTTTATTATAAAATTGTGATTTAAAAATTTGTTTTTTTATATTATAATATAAATTTAATTAAAAAAAATGAAACTGAACACAGCCAAAGATGAAAAAAAAGAAAGAAAGAAAGAAGTTACGAGAATGACAAAACCAAAGCCATCAATGCTTTTTATATATAATTTTAAAAATATCATATGAAGACCATATCTTTGAAATTTCTTTCTTGTTTCTTTTATTTTAATTAGTTGACTAGCTATCAACTTTTAACAGCTGCACAATATGGTTTCTAGTATAAAAATATGCTTAATTAAGTTCCAAATGCTGAAGATATATAGAGGTCACCAAGAAGTAAGGAGGTCTCTCTCTCTCTCTCAAAATCAAAATTCAAAAACATGAGAATGAATTATAATGTAAGACTATCCATGTTGTTACGAGTTAACGCCCTTGTTGTTGTATTCATGCTACTCCATCAAACTTGCTTGGGGAAGCATAATCATCTTTGTCCTGCTTCATCTTGCAGAAATATCCCCAATATTAGCTATCCTTTTCGGCTTACAACTGATCCAAAATACTGTGGAGTAAAGGATTATCCCAGCCTCTCATGTGAGAACATCCAGAGTGTAGTTTTGTACATAGGAGACATAAAGTACTACGTTCAGGCAATCAATTACAATAACCTCACCATCCGTATTCTGGATTCCAACCTTGAAAAGGATAATATCCCCTTGTTTGATCCATTTATTATTAGTTTGATTTATTTGTAACATCAGAGTAGTGCAGCGTAATGATGAGGTTCAGTTTCATTGGAATCGTACGTCGGTTATGAAACCGAATGAGGTTCTGATGCAAGAAACTTTATAAAGCATCGAGTCCTCTCACTATTAACTGTTTAACTCAAATACACCATCAAAACACAGAGAATAAGTGTGAGAAACCAGTGAGATTATTAAATCGAAAATTAATTGGAATTTTCGTGTAAGTGTTGAAATTTGATCAATGGTAGGAAGTATGTTCTCAATCCATTTTGTTTTCATTATATTTAAATTTTGCGTTCATATGGTTTCCTGAACGTTTTTGGATTGAATTGTAATATTACATTTGGTATCAGAGTCATTTTTGAAAACATCTTTGTTTTGTTCTGTTTCACAACGAATTGAAATTTTGGGTTTATTATTTTACTTATTTTGGATGCATATAGAAATTATAAATTGTTTCAATATTAATTTTAGAGTGATTCTGTGAATTTAAACTTGAAAAATAATAAAGAAAATAAATCCAACTTACCGTACGTATTTATTTGAATCATTAATTAAATTTTTATTTAAAATGATGTTTTTGATTCAAACTGAGACCATAAATCACTCGAAAATAGAATTATGAGAATTTTAATAAAAATAACATCAGATTTCATCGTCGGAATAGAAATATATGATTGGGTATCCGTTAGGGTCAAAACTAGGTCGAGTTGACCCGGCAGGAGGTTGAAGATGAGGTTTAAAAAAAAATTGTTTTCTGGGAATCGATCTCAAACCTCATGTTTAAGGTCATTTTAGGTTTTCTATTTTGCTTGTTTTTGATGCATATGGAAATTATAAATTGTTTCAATATTGATTTTAGAGTGATTATGTGAATTTAAACTTGAAAACAATGAAGAAAATAAATTCAATTTACCATACGTATGTATTTGAATAATTAATTAACTTTTCATTTAAAATAACGTTTTTTATTCAAATAGAGACCATAAATCACTCGAAAATGAAATTATGAGAATTTTGATAAAAAAAACACGGATTTCATCGTCGAAATAGAAATATACAATGGGGTAGACTCTCGAGGTTGAAGATGAAGTTAAAAAAAATTCTTCTTTGGAAATCAATCCCAAACCTCATGGCTAAGGTTGCTACTAGAATTACTTTTATATATATTAGAAATTTTAAATTTTTAAAAAATGTTAAAGTTGAGAATGGAACCCAAACTTCACTGGAGGCATAAGAGATGCTATCCACTGGGCTGCAACGATTATTATATCTTACTTAGTATCTGACTTATTTTAATATATGTATTCGGAATTTGATTTTATTAAAAAAAATTGAATATAATTATAATTTATGTTTGTCATATGTATAATATTTATTATAAATGTGATATTTATTTAAATAATTTTTGGACACATTAAATTTTTTTATTTAAAATATACTTAAATTATTTGTTTTGATATTTGTATACTCATAAGCAAAATTGGCATCGTCGATTCTGCCAATACTTTGGTTTTACATTTATAAAACTCTCACAAGTGCACGAATCATTTCATAGAAAATGATAAGTATACTCCCAAAGTCGATTTAAGAAAGGAATATATTTGGTTTTTAATTTATTATTCAAACTTTTAAAAACGAAATTAAATCTTAAATATCTTGTCACGATATTTGGAGTTTTGTATTTTTAATCTAATAACATAAAAATAAACATAGATACAGATTCAATAAACATTTATGCAAAATTTATCTTTTATAATAGTGTAGTATTTATGGATATAATAACTAAGTTAATTATGCTTTCTCATATTATTTAAGTTATTAAATATATAAATTGATATTTATTAATTCTCTCTTTTTTATATGAATAACACCTTTGGTGGGGTTAGATATTCTTTGTTAACTAAACAAATTAATTAACACCTATGAGTGGGGTTAATAACTAATTTGGTTAACTAAATTAATTATTTTTTTCTAAGAGATTGAAAATGAACCATTTAAATGCCACATTTGGTGGGATTAGACAGTTTAAACTTTATTCAAGGTGTCCAAATTAAAGCTAAGAATGTAATTATCCGAGTACTAACTTTCAAGTTTTAAAAATATTACTGAAAACATATTGTAAATACATTTTCAGATAATAATTCTTATAAAAACTTTTGAAATAGAGCTTTACTCTAACTACCGGGTGATTGTACGAACAAATAAAAAAGTACTATCTAAATCAGACCGGATAACTAAATCTTAAAATCTAATTTTCAGATTTAAGTTTGTAGTGAAAAATAATATACTTCTCTCTAACATTCTTAATATAAAATCTTAAATAAAATCAAAATCAATTCATTTTAGAGATTTTTACCTATTTAATATTTCGCAAGCATAATAACGTTATTATTATATCATGTTTATAAATAGCCAGCAAAGTTAAATTTAATCATAGACAAATTAAATATAACATATAAGAATAAAACATAAAAAATAACTATAAAGAAAATAAAATCCTTACAATACTTTGATGGTATTTCTGTTGTTGGAAAACCTCCAAACAGAATTTGCATTTCCATTTATTGAATCAAAAAAAAAAAAATTACAAAAACATAATTAGTTTCTCTAAAAAAGAGAAGAACTCTAAAACTAATAAAAACTAACTAAGAAAAGCTAAAAACTAAGAAATGAAGAGAAAGAAAGAGAGAAGAAGATGTTTTTGAGGTGTGTTTTGATATGAAGAGAAATAGGGTATTTATAGGTAAGGAGAGGAACAAAAAGTGGGTGGAAAAATGATTAAAAATGGAGGAAACGCGTAGTAGTGAATAATGATGTCATTGTTGACATCATGGTAATGTGGGGTGCGGTGGCACGCGCAGACTGAAAACAAATGGCTACGGGCGCACACAGATTGGAAGCAGATGGGTGTGCGGCTTTAGTGTGTTTTGGGCAATGCACGTGCATTGCTCGGCGCGATTATACGTTGTGCGAGTGATGCACGTAAGTTGCTCGGTGCAATTGTGCGTTGCTCGGCGCGATTGTGCGTTGTGCGAGTAATGCACGCGCGTTGGCCGGTGCTGCTGGGTGGCTACGTGCACGATTTCATCATTTTTGACATTTTGGACCCTTTGACCCATTTTGTCCAATTTTTCCATCTTTTTTTTACTTTTCCTCATTTATTGTATGAATATATTTGTGATGTATTGCCTCTAGTATTTTCTGAGTCTTTAAGTTACTTTTTTTAAGCAAAAATACCTGAAAAACAATAAAAATATCTGTGATTCTGAAAAAGATAGATTTATATATAAAAGTATGATAAAATCATATAAATATATATCTTTTTAATCGATTAAGGTGAATATAATCAAGGTAATTTTAGTGTTTTTTGAGCATTTATCATATACATATGAAAATTTAGTTAAATAATTTATGCATAATAAAATTAATTGTTAATGACTCTTTATGGATTTAATTAGTGTTTATATTATTATTATTATTTGTATAATTTATTGTCATATATGAAATCTTATGATAAATAATATTTGTACATTTGAAATTAAATTAATATTGCTTATGGTTTTATGCAATAATTGAGCCTAAGGATTTAGCTAATATTTAAGTAATTAATATAGTTTAATTAATTAGGGAGTAGCCACACATCTTTAATTAATTAAAACTATAATAAAGTTTATTTAGGATCATATTTAGAAAATAAACATTAATTGTAATTAATCATATGTGATATATTTTTGTGTCATTAATTAGGATATAATATCAAATTATATTTTCTAATTTACCCACAGAGATTAGAAAAAAGAACATAATTTGATAGTTTTATCATAAAGTTAGGATGAATCTAATTGAATTAAAACTTTAGTCCACATGCAAGTTTTATGTCACTAGATTCATATTTTTCATGATTAATATTGGTAAAGAATGATTATAATTTAGGTCTCAAATTTTAATAAGCATATAATTTTTAATTATAACTTCTCAACCTGTAAATTTCTCTGATATTCACTATGGCATTCTCGATCTGAAAGAGGATAATTATAAAATATGGAAAGAAATAATTCTCTTTCAACTAGGGTGGATGGATATTGATTATGCTATTAGGAAAAATGAACCATCTAAAATTACTCAAACAACCACTCTAGAGAATATCATGCTTTATGAACAATGGGAGAGATCTAATTTTCTTAGCATGATGTTCATTAAGACTAAGATCTCTGCTGGTATTCATGGTTTTGTTGATTAGCATAACAATGTTCAAGACTTACTAAAGGTCATTGATGATCAATTCGTCACTTCAGATAAGGCTTTAGCAAGCACCCTTATTATGAATTTCTCTTCTTTAAGACTCACTAGTGTGAAAGGTATGCGCGAGCATATTATGAAAATGTGGGACTTTGTGGCTCAACTTAAGCATCTCGAGGTTGAGATGTCAGAATCCTTTCTAGTGCATTATATCCTTAACACTCCCCCACATCAATACGTTCCATTCAAAATCTCAAACAATACATATAAGGATAAACGTTCAATCAATGAACTAATGATCATGTGTGTTCAAGAGGAAGAGAGGCTTGTTATGGAATTTTTGGTGAAAGTGCAATGTTGGCTACAACGTACAGGAAAGGAAAATCTCAATACAAGCATAAAGGAAAAAGGATAATTCCACCCCAGGCTGATATTAAGAAAGAATCCAAGTGTTTCTTTTGTAAAAAGAAAGGGACACATGAAGAAGGATTGTATCAAATTCTAGAAATGACTTGAAAATAAAGGTAATCCAACCTCGTTTGTTTGTTATGAATCTAATATGGTTAATGTTAATATTAACACCTGGTGGATTGATTCTGGATCTACAATCCATGTTGCAAACTTCTTATAGGGTATACAAAATCTAAGGAAGCCAGTGGGAAGTGAGCAATACATCTTATTCAGTAACAAGATAGGCTCACATATGGAGGATATAGGGACATGCAGTTTGATTTAAAATATTGGTTTTATTTTAGAATTAGAAAAAGATCTTTTATGCTCCAAGTTTCTCTAGAAACTTGATTTCAATTACAAGACTTGTACCTTTTGTTTATTTCTTTCACTTTTCAGAAACATCTTTCAATTTATTTAATAAATCTGATTGTGTTGGGAATGATATTTTGTCTGATGATCTTTACTGCATTAATTTACGAAATAATGTCACTCATAATGCTATGCATGTTCAAACTGGAACTAAAAGGTATATTATTGACGAGGACTCTTCTACGTTATGGCATACGAGATTAGAACATATCTCCATAGAAAGAATTAAAAGATTAGTGAAAGATGGGGTACTTAGTACTCTAGATTTTACTAATTTTGAGACTTGTGTGGATTGCATTAAAAGAAAGTAGACTAACAAGTCAAATAAAGGTGCCAATAGGAGTTCAAACATATTAGAAATCATACATACAGATATATGTTGTCCAGACATGGACATTCAAGGTCAGAAATATTTTATCACCTTTATTGATGATTTTTCTCGATATATGTATCTCTACATGCTTCATAATAAAAGCGAAGTATTAGATGAGCTTTAAGGTTGAAGTAGAGAAACAATGTGAAAAGAAAATAAAGATCGTGAGATCAAATAAATGTGGTGAATATTATGGTAAATACACTGAGAATGGACAAGCGCCTGGTTCATTTGCTAAGTTTCTTTAAGAACATGAGATAGTTGCACAATACATTATGTCTGGTTCACCAGACCAAAATGGTGTAGCAGAAAAGAAAAACTGAACACTATTGGACATGGTGCAAAGAGAAAGCAATATTTTGTCCTTTTTTGTATAAATATCATAAGAGATGTCTCGTCAAAATTGATAATCTGTAATGCTGAATGACCAAGAAATCCAAAGTAAACTTTAGTACATTTAAGTCATGTTTAATTTGAACAATCAAAATATAATTAGAATAAAAATAATAATATTAATTAAATTTAACGGAAATAATAGATTATTACAATATTAATTTGTTTGAATAATGGGATAAAAACAAATGATATAACTATTAGAATTTGTCGTAAAATTAATCCCGTCAAAAATTTAAGCTATTACAAGAATAGCAAACAATTATTTTATACCACCTTCATCTCTATGTTATATGCCATTATTATTAATTAGAAGATCGACATATGTATCAAATTATGTTGATGTTGCAAGGGAGAAATAACAACTTTGTGAAAGCTTGTAATTTATAAAAAAAAAAAAAAAGGAGAACCAAGTCTTTATGATATTTGTTTCACATCAGTATTGGTTAAGAGAATGTGAATGTTAACAACACGAAAAGTATACCCATTAAGACAAATTAGTCATATAGAAAATTACTAAGATATAGAACTAACACTTCTAATCCCAAAAGGTTTATCAAATTGATTGAATTTTTGATAGCATGTTAAAATTTATAAGAATTATAGATCTTTAAATCTCAAAAGGTTAACCCAATGGTTAGCGAAAACTACATTTTTTATAATCTCTATCATAATATTATACTTAACCCCAACGATAGAACGCATCTTTCATTACAAATTGGGTAAGAGTTCAAACTGATTATTAAATTATTTATTTATTCACGTGGTTTGAATTTTTAACTCTATTTTAAAAAATATATGTTTTCATGTTATATAAAAAAACATATATGTGCATTTTTGAACATAAAAAATACATATATATTTTTATATTATACTAAAAATAATATGTGTACAGAATGGAGGGAGGTTTAACATAAAATTTTATTTATGAAAATATTTAGGATAATCAATTGATACATGACTCTTTAATTACATAAATATAAACCAATCTTATTTTTCATTGTCCTCTCATAATTCATCAGAACAAATAAACCTTTAGATCAAACTCGACCTGTAAATAATTGGACTTAAACACATGATCTATCTGTTATATATGACTCGACTACCTATAGAAATAAAACTTTGAAGGAAGTCATTATCGGTGGCTGGTTCCAATTACCTATCAAAATCTCTATTTAGATATTATATATGACTCGATATATATACGAAGGAAGTCTATATTGATATTCCTTGCTATAGATATATATTGAAAAAAATTATTTATAATAAATTTGTTATAAAAATTAATTGATATAATATAGTATTATTTATAAGTATAATTAAACTTGCATAAATGTACATTCAAATAAAAATTATCTTGTTAACTCACTATGTATAATAATTACCCCATATTAGTTTTTGGATGAATATCTATCTCAAATTTTGGTAAGTATATATTACTATTAATTATCGAGTAATAATAATTATTATTTTAAAACTATTTATTTAAAAAATAAAGACTTTAAATATAAATTTTTTGGTTGTTTTTATTACAACAAGATAAAAAAATAATGTTAAAAAATTTCATAAAAGTGTTTTGCATGAATACTTTTAAAATAAATAATTAATTAATTAATTTTTTATTTAAGAATAATGTACAATAAAAACTATTTTGTGAGTAATATCATCTAAACATAATATAAATATAAGTGATTTGATACAATATTAATAAGATTTATATAACTTCATTTGATAAATAAGTCAAATATAATATGAATATATATATATATATATATATAATTATTTAGTTAATACTTTTATTTTATCTTAGAAGTTAATTCTGTATAACACGAGATACATGACTTAATCTAACCTAAGAAATATTTTTAGATTTTTTTCCATAAAAATAACTTATATTAGTAAACTATTTTTTGAATTGATAAAAGATATATATATAACATAATCTCAATTCAAAAAATAATTAATTTAATATAAATAGTAAATGCTCATAAATGAATTTAGCAAACCCAACACTTTCATTAAAAAGATAGGCATGATTTGTATATATTGTCATAATTAATGTTGATTAAAATAATTATCTAACAGTAGATGTAAAATTAATACATAATACAATTATCAACATAAGAAATAAGACATTTTAATATTTATTGGCACATAAAAAAAACTAACAAATTAAAAAAAAATGGATGTCGACCAAAAGATTGAACACTGCAACAAAAAGATTGATTTTGTCAGTTTTTCACCAGCATCGGAAAATTGATGAAATATAAATAGACGAACACTTTTTCGCCCATTTTTTTAACTGATTAAATTTTTCCCGACTTTTTTAAAAACCAACTAAATTTAAAAAAAAAAACATAAGTTATCTTTGTCAATTTTTAAAATTGAGAGGATTTTTTTAAAAAGGGCAAAAAAATTAAATTTTAAGATAAAGTTTGGAAAACCCTAATCTATCAAATGAAAATCAAAATATTGACCTAATAAGTATTAATTTAATGCCTTAAACTTAATTAGTTTGAATACACTTTAACATTATACAATATGCTATACTATATTTACTTGGACCTCCATGGAATATTGGCAAGAATAATGTTACCCATTCATCCTTTATTTCATTAAGTTGTGCTTAAGTGTATAGTATATTACTCCGGAACTATAAGATAAAATAAAACTTATAATTAATATAAAATTATGATTACATACCGTATCAATAACTGATGCATCAATACTCGTTAAGATTTCTTTTATATATTTCATCACGTAAAATTGTATGAAATGTTATCTGGTTGCTCAATATAAATTGTGATAAAATGTACTTGAGTATAACTAATATTAAATAATAAATTTTTCCATGTTATACTTATCGAAATGTTTTGGATCGATGCATATTAAGTTATTGTATGGTATAATGGCGACATCTGCAATATTATTGATATAACTTATTGTGAATTAAAGTAATAATGATCAATCAATTATGAAAATAAATTTATTAAGAAATAATTGAATGATGAAATGAAATAATACTGACATGAACATGCTCTCATGAACTTCAATGGATTTAAAAAGTAATACCAATGCCAAAATGTTTAAAAAGCCACCAGCATGCACTGTAATCTTCATTTAATTTTGAAATTAAATAACATTATACTTAAAATATGATGTACTTTAATATTAAATAACATTATACTTAAAATATGATGTACTTTAATATTAAGCTATATTCGTCTACATAAAAAAAAATATCTTGAAATGTTTAAAAATGTACTCCAATGTATATGGTATTAACCATTTAATATGATTGTCTTGTTTATCAAACATATGGTTACATATTGTTAAGGCTCTTTGGATACAACTATCTACTAAGATATTATCAACATGGTTAGGATTTATAAATATATAGGTAAGAGATAATATGTTACTTATAATATATCTTTGATAGCAAAACCTAATACAATAATTTTGATCAATAATTATAACATATTTGTGAATCATAAAATAATAAGAAGTGAAAAATTCCTACCTAAAGTAGAAAAATATGATAAAACAATTCAATTCTCTCCCATGAAGAAAAGTAAGTATTTTCCCAAACAACCTCAATATTTGGTTGAAGTATTTTTTGGAAAATGCACTCGCACATGTATGTTTCAGAAACTTACTATCGCATACATTCTAGTAATGTCTTTACAATCATCGTAAAACAACGTCTTTGCATATTCCAAATTTTTTTGAATTTATCGTGATCTTCGTTGAATTTTTCTTCTATAGTATGAGTCATCTCCATAATCTCATCCATATGATCAGTGTTTATAAATATTTTGTAAAACATTATCATCAAATTATAGAAAAGTTTACGTACACTTGAAACATAAACCAACATTTGAAAATTTTCAACTAAATCTAACTTATAACACACATATTTGAAACTTTTTGACATCTAAAATATGTTAACATTATATAAATTATAACTTAGAAATAATAATAAAAAATGTATATACATATTTTCACTCTTTTTTATAAATTATATTGTTCACATTTAAATTAACTATTTAAAACTAATTGTAACATATAATTTATTTATAGTGTGTATATATATATATAAAATAAAATAAATACAAAATAAATGAATAAAAAAATAAATATTTAGGAAAAAAATTAATAATATATTCTTAAATATAAAATTAAAGCATATAAAAATTAATAACTATCATAAATGAAATAAAAATTAAAAAACAAAATGAAAATATTGAAATGGAGTTACTTAGATTGAAGTGGTTTATGAATAAGAATGAGATGTGTTGGACTAGTATTAGCAACTGGTGACTTATTTATTATATATGATTAACTTTTTATATAGTAAAATATTAATTGAATAAATTCATACATTATTATGTTATATTTAGCTTATTTATTAAATAAAATTATACAATTATTGTTAATATTGTGGTAAATCACTCATGCTTATATTATATTTGGATTCTATTTTTCATAAAATAGTTACTATTATATATTTATTTATCACTAAAGTAAGAAATTAATTAAATATTTATTTTGAGAATATTTATGTAAACTACTTTATAAAATACTTTAACATTAATTTCTCAATACTTATTTATTAAATAAACTTATACAATTATTATAAATATTGTGATAAATAACTCATGTTTATATTGTATTTGAATTTTATTGCTCATAAAAGAGTTGCTATTATATATTTATTCGTTGCTAAAGTAACAAATTAATTAACTATTTGTTTTAATAGTATTTATACAAATCACCTTATAAAAAATTGTAACATAAATTTTTCAATTATAATAAAAATAACTTAAAAATTTATATTTAAATACATAATTTTTTATTTTATTTTATAAAATAAAAAAAAATTAAGTAATAATAATTATCGATAAAAATTTGATTTTTTTCAAAAATATCCACAATCGATAAAGAGTAAAGTGAGAATATTTATTGTAAGATCGAAACTAAAATAACCCAACATCTCTTTTTTAATTTTTACTAAGAGAGAATTTACAAATTTTAAATTTATTCACATATAATCAATTATTTTAAGAATATTTTACTCTTTTTATAATTTTTCCTATTAATAGATAATTAATATATATAATCAATTATTTTTTCCACTAAATATAATTTAGAAAATAAATTAACTAAAATTAATTTATAGTTATTATAAGAAAAATATATTGATAGTTATAACAAAATTCATCAATTAAAATATAATATTATTTATAAAATTAAAAAAATCACTTCTATATAAAATTATAAATTTATTTTTTTATAATAATTACAAGATTATAAAAGAATAATGAAAGATAACACTCTTGACTAAATCTATTTTGCTCGAAAATTAGTTGACTCTTAGATTTTATAAAGGACATACATACTTATGCCAAAACATAAGTATACATATTGTACTTACATATGTTTTATTCTTTTAATTTTTTTAGTTGTGATTATAAATAGTAATATTTGTTATAAAAATATTAATTTTTTGTATATCATGTTTTATATATTACAATAAATCATAAATAAATTTTAATATTAATCTAACCTTATTCGATCTGAAAAAACTTTCAATCTGTTTGGATTTGGGTTGATTCAGATTGATTATATCATCGAATCGAGTTTTAGTTGAAAATCTTCAAATCTTTTCAGATTGGATTGGATTATGATTGACAAAAATAGATAGTTTTGATCGACTTCTCATCCCTAATTAATATATAGAAAAATAAAACTTGTAACACCTTTGACAGAAATTCAAGAAATAATTTAGGTTTTTCATTCTTATACTAAGGATAATATTTCATATTAATTAAGTATAATGTAATAATAAAATTTATAAAGATTGTGAGTATTTTTATTCATTGGGTTAATCTTTTAGGATTGAAAGACTTATAATTCTTATAAATTTTAATATAGTATGAGAGTTTCAGTAGATTAAGCTAAAAACTTTGTACATCGCCTCACAAAAAATGAAATGGATCTTGCAAAAATAAAAAAAGATAAATGATCTAAATAGAATAAAATATAATAAATAAGTTAAAATATAAAGTGATGGATTTTGAAGAGACAAAGACTCACATTTTGAGGAGATATTAAGAATAATATTCCATATTGATTAATTACGATATTATAATAAAATTTATAAAGATTGTGGATATCTATTAATCTTTTGTAATTAAAAAGCTTATAATTTTTATAGATTTTAAAATTATTATGTTATATGTCATAGATTATGACACACAATTAATTTAATATAATTTTATTTCATTTACAGTGTCACATCTTGTACCAATATGTGTTTTATTTTATTAATTGTTATTTGTAGGGATTCATATTTTAACTATAAATAATTAAAAATATAATTATTGCTAAAATTTTAACTTTTTTTCAAAAATAATCACAATTGATAAAGAGTAGAGTGAGAATAATTATTGTAAGATCGAAATTGTAATTAATTAAAATTATAGTTAATCGAAACCAAACATTTTTAAAAAAAATTTACTAAAAGAGAAATTATTTTTTTTTAATTTATTTACTTATAATCAATTATTTTAATAATCTTTTAATTTTTCCTACTAATAGATAATTAATATATAATTGATTATTTTTATATTAAATATAATTTAGAAAATAAATTAACTAAAATAAATTTATAATTATTATATATAAATATATTGATATTTATAAAAAAAATTAATTAATTAAATATAATATCATTTATAAAATTAAAATAATTATTTATATATAAAATTATAAAATCCCATTTTTATAACAATTATAATATTATAAAAAGATAGATAGCACCAAGACTAAATATATTTTGCTCATTATTTTATTAGTTGATTCTTAGACTTTATAAAGGTCATTTATTATGTCATCTCTATCATATATGTCATAATGAGGAGGCCCACATATGATATATTTAGAAAATTCTGTTGACTATTCAAGGGAAAAAAACGTGGAAGATGGTAATTAAAAAAAAATCCAATTCTTTGGGATATTTATTTAACATCAATAATTAATATATAATAGAATAAAAATTATAAGAAATGTATGGCCAGTCATATATAGTAAGTGACGGAGACTTAGAACTAAGAAAAAAAATGAATTCTTTAATTTTGAGCACCATGTGTTGAAGTTTCAACCATTTGTAGATATCTCAATCACTACGTAGATGTTACAAGAGCAAGCAAGGTTTCGGTCGCTTCTTTGCATCAATATCATTGAAACAGCTTCATCAAAGTTTGTAATTTATAAAGCTAAATGATAAGACATTTAATGTAAACTCGACCACATTTAAATGAAGATTTAAAAACTTAAGCGTTCCACTCAAGTTATTATTGTATTCTTCACAACAAAACAAACCATCAAAGAATGTTGAGAATATATCTCATACTTTAAAGAGTTGTTACACATTTTAGAGTTTGACTCCTCTTAGATCAGTTTGAATGAAAATGCAAATTAAAAAGTAATAACCTTGAAGAAGTTCATTTTTGCAATATGCAAGAGGAAGGTTTCAATTAATTCATCATTAATTATATTAGTTACACACTATCACATGTAACAACTTTTTGTAATATTACAGTATTACTAGTCATTAATAAATATTTAGAAATGAAACTTGTATTATACTACTCGTATTATTAATTTTCATTAAAGTACTAAAATCAAGATATTTAATGTAAACTCGACCACTTTTAAAGACTTTTAATGTAAACTCAAGATATCAGCCCAAATATTTCAAGAGAGAGATTGCATACAAATCTCAGCTACACCAATATCTAAGGTAGCTTGTTGCAAACTAAAAAGACTATGCCAAAGGCTACCACAGTAGCATATAGGACACATAAAAGATTGTAATATTTAATCATAATATAATATATTTAATTATGTTTATATTATATTTGGATTCTATTTTTCATAAAATAGTTACTTTATATATTTATTTATCACTAAAGTAAGAAATTAATTAAATATTTATTTTGAGAATATTTCTGTAAATCACCTTATAAAATATTTTAACATTAATTTCTCATTACTTATTTATTAAATAAACTTATACAATTATTATAAATATTGTGATAAATCACTCATGTTTATATTATATTTGAATTCTATTCTTCATAAAATAATTGTATTATATATTTATTCATTATTAAAGTAACAAATTAATTAACTATTTATTTTAATAATATTTATACAAATCACCTTATAAAACATCATAACATCATTTTTTCAATTATAATAAAAATAACTTAAAAAATTATATTTAAATACTTATTTTTTTATTTTATAAAATAATTTTTTTAAAATAATAATAATTATCGATAAAAATTTGATTTTTTTTTTCAAAAATAACCACAATCAATAAAGTGTAGAGTGAGAATAATTATTGGAAGATCAAAATTGTGGTTAACTAAAACAACCAAACATATATTTTTTAATTTTTACTAAAAGAGAATTTACAAATTTTAAATTTATTCACATATAATTAATTATTTTAAGAGTCTTTTAGTTTTTTCTTTTAATTTTTTATATTAATAGATAATTAATATATATAATCAATTATTTTTATACTAAATATAATTTAAAAAATAAATTAACTAAAATAAATTTATAGTTATTATATGAAAAATATATTGATAGTTATAATAAACTTCACCAATTAAAATATAATATTATTTATAAAATTAAAATAATCAATTCTATATAAAATTATAAATTTATATTTTTATAATAATTATAAGATTATAAAAAAATAATGAAAGATAAGCACACAATCTTGACTAAATCTATTTTACTCATTTTTTATCTCATTTTTTTTATTAGTTGACTCTTAGATTTTATATAGAACATTTATTATCTCTATCTCTATCTCTATCATATATTTCATTATTTGGAGGTCCACATTTAAAGTTGTGAGATCTTATTTTGCTTTCGTAAAATAATCACATTAGTCATAGTAGAGAAATATTGCATTAACAGCTCAATTGAGCAGTCCAAATATTTCAAGAGGTAGCATACAAATTTCAGATACACCAATACCTAAGGTAGCTTGTTGCAAACTAAAAAGACTGCCAAATGCTACCACGTACAGTAGCATATAAGGCACATAAAAGATTGTTATATTTATTCATAATATAATATAATTAATTTAAGTTACATATAAAAGTTTAATTTAAAAAACATAGAGTTTAATATATAGTTATTTGGTTTTTTGTTTTAGATTTATGAGATTTTACTTCTATTAATTTTATGAATTTATCAAATTAAAAAATCAAAAATACATAAAACAAAAAATCAAAATCAAAATGGGGTGTTAAAATAAGGTAAAGAAAAAAAAATATGTAAAATGATTAATATCATATTAAGACATATGAAATAGAAATAATAACAATAACATTTAATGATTTTTACAACTTTAAAGTTTATTAATTAAATAAAATTTTATTTATCAGTCAGACTACTAAAATTTTAAATTTATCAAAACTATTATATAATTTAATGCATGAATCTACTACACATTTTAAACTAAAACACAAAGTAAAGATTTACTGTGATATCATTTTTCTCCTCTGCAATATACCTATTAATATTCAATTTATTGGATTTAAAATTAGGACAAAAAATATGAAAAGTATTAAAATTCTTAAAATATTGAACATATTATAAATTATAAAAGCAAGTAAAAAAGGGAGTGGTTTTTTTAATATTTTTTATCACATTTTATGAATTGTAATTTTTTTATATATACTAATGTAACACATATTTAGAATATTTTTATTTTCTCTTTTATTTTCGCAATAATAATCGATTATTATAATGTTCGTGAATTTTTTGATTTTCTTTATAATTTTTAATTTTATTAACTCTTTAACGTATAAGTTTTAATCCAATTAAGAAAGGATTTAAAAGTGAATTGAATTTAGTTTCAAATACTATTGGTTGGTAGTAAGAATGACTAATTAATCTGAATATTTATGATTGTTTTGTATGTGAATGTTTCATAGACATACTTGAGATCTCAACAAACTCTAAACTTATTTTGAAATAAACTCAAAATAAAATTATAGAATATACCATGATTAGAAAAGTATTTAGGTCATTAAAAGACCATATGCACCTTTTCATGCTAACTACTTGTATATTTACCATTAATATCCCTTTTGAACTTATATGAATTATATAACTTTTTTTCTTTAACATGTTATAACTTACCCTTTTATGAGCAAAAAAAAAATTATCTTACCCTTTTACTTTCTAAGATGACTTAAAATAAACACATGTTTAATACGAAATCTCTACAAAGAATGTATGAAAAGAATATTGAAAATAATAAGTTGGGGGTTGTATGAAGTTAATTTTGAATAAAAATAATGAAAGGTTGATAATACAATTTTGTATCTCTTTAGCTATAAAAAAATTTGAAAAGGAGAGAAAAACAAAAAGAAATATCAAACAAGGAAAAAAAACAACGAAAGAAAAAAGAGTTTATGTTGGGAGTCCCACATTGTCTAGGTAAGTTAGCCAAGTGCTGGTTATAAGGTCCTGACAACCCTTCCTCTTTGAGAGTTCTTTTGGAAGGAGTTAGGTCATAGTCATGGTATCAAAGCGGGTCCCTGGGGTCACGATGTGCCCAACACGGTTAACCCCAATCAACCTCTGTATCGGTGTGTGTGTGGATTCTTCCCACCCGATATGAGGGACGGTGTTGGGAGTCCCATATCGCCAAATAATCCAGCCGAGTGCTGATTATAAGGTTTTTACAACTCTTTCTCTTTGAGAGTTCTTTTGGAGAGAATTAGGTCATGGTTTTCTACATTTTATTGATATTTGATACAATTTGAAATTTTACCTATAATGTATTGAACATATGAGATAGGTAATATATGGAGTTATTTTAAAAATTAAAATAATACTGTTTGGATTTAATTAAGTTTTCTTATTTCCCGTTCTCCTGGTATTCTTGGTCTAGAAGTGACGGAGGGTTGGCTCATTGGGTATCTCGAAATGTAAACATCTCAAATTCGCTACACGACCCTGCAGTAAGGCTCTTCCTACTATGTACCAAAACAAATTAAATAAAATTAAGGTACTGCAGTTAAGCTCATATGTTTATTTCTTTATATGATGCAGCGGTACTCATAGGTCATATTATGGGTTTTGAAGGTGAGTTTCCTCTACATTCTTACAAAAAATTTCGCATATAAAACAAATAAATAAATAAATAAATTCTTCCTAAATTCAGAAATGGAAGTAGTTATTACATATTTACATGCTGGTGTACAGGTGCTTGTCCTTTCAAAATATTACTCCATAGAATTTATTGATTGTTGCAGTATATTCTTTTGAAACATAATTGCTCTATACCAGTTGGTTTGTCAATAACTTGTATGTTTTTCCTGTAGTTTGGATTTTGTCCCTTTTCAGAATCCATGTCCAATACGACACCTGGTTACGTCGTTAGAATATACATGCTTTATTGTATCATATATATGACAGATTTCATTCCCAGAAACATAAAAATATTCCAGCAAGAACCTTATTAGGGACTCCCATGTGCTATAGAAACTAATATTGTTGTTGATTGAATATAATTTTGGAACATAATTTCTCAAAACCCAATTTTTTAATTATATTCATAATTTGAATGCCTTAAACTTAATTAGTTTGAGTACATTTTAACATTATACAATGTGCTATAATTTGGACCTCTATCGTCTATCGAATATTGGCAAGAATGATGTCACCACTCATCCTTTATTTCACAAGTTGTGTTTAATTGTCTGCTATAGTACTCTGTAACTATAAGACACTAACAAAATAGTACAATGTATTTAAAAAATTAACATAAAAGATAAAACTTATAATTAATATAAAATTATAATTACATATCATATCAATAATTGATGCATTAATCCTCGTAAAGATTACTTTTATATATTTTGTCAGGTAAAAACTATATGAGATGTTGTATGATTGCTCAATATAAATTATGATCAAACATACTTGAATATAATTAATATTAAATAATAAATTTTGTCATGTTATACTTACCAAAATATTTTGTATCTATGCATATTAAGTTATTATATGGGATAATGGCAATGTCTGTAATATTGTTGATATAACCTATTGGGAATTAAAGTAACAATGATCAATCAATTATGAAAATAAATTTATTAAAAAATAACTAAACCATAAATGAAATAATATTTACATGAACATGCATGCTCTTATGAACTTCAATGGATTTAAAAAGTAATACCAATACCAAAGTGGTTCAAAAAGCCACTTTGCATCCGATGTGATTTCACTTATTTTTAAAATTAAATAACATTAGATTTAAAATATGATGTAATTCAATATTAAGCTATATTCATCTACTTAAAAAAAATATCTTGAAATGTTTAGATATTAGCCATTTAATATAATTGTCTCGTTTATCTAACATATCGATAAAATTGTTAAGGTTATTTTCTTACAATCATCTACCAAGATATTATTAGTATGATTAGGATTTATAAAACTATAGGTAAGAGATGATATGTTGTGTATAATATGTCTTTGATATAAATTTTGATCAAATAATTATAACATATTTATGAATCATAATATAATAAAAAGTGAAAAAATCATACCTAAACTAAAAAGACATGATAGAACAATTCAGATCTTTTATATGAAGAAAATGAAATGTTTTTCCAAACAACCTCAATATTTGGTTGAAGCATTTATCAGACAATACACTCGTCACATTTATGTTTCACAAACTTATTATCGCATACATTTTAGTAAAGTCTTTACAATCATGTAAATCAACTTCTCCACATATTTAAAAAAATGAATTTATAAGGATCTTTATTGAATTCATCTTCTCTAGTATCAGCCATTTCCATAACATCATCCATATGATTAGTGTTGATAAATATTTCGTACAAGATTGTCTCCTAGGGACTAACATTTACCTTATGAATAGTCTTAGTATGAAATATCTAATTTTTATAACCTTAGTCAATCACATTTTTAAAAACATGCTCTTTTATGACCTCTATTTTTTGTTTTTAAATGTTAACACATTTCATGTATATACATGGAATATCATTTAGATTGATTGTATTTTTTTAACGACTTCTAAGAAACTCTTTAACGTACTTAAAAATTCATTTGAATATCTACATTTAAGCATCTAAAATTTATCAATTTCTACATTATAAAAATATGAACAAATTATAGAAAATTTTACATACACTTGAAACATAAACCAACATTTGATAAATTTCAACTAAATCTAACATATAACACACATATTTGAAACTTTGTGACATCTAACACATGTTCATATGATATAAATTATAACTCAGAAATAATAAAATATATATATATACATATACATATTTTCACATACTCTTTTTCCTAAATTATATCAATCACATTTGAATTAACTATTTTAAACTAACTATAACATATAATTTATTTATAGTATATATATATTTAGGAAAAAAATTATATACAAAATAAACGAATAAAAAAATAAATATTTAGGGAAAAAAATAATATGTTCTTAAATACAAAATTAAAGCATATAAAAATTAATAACTATTATAAATGAAATAAAAATGACATTAATCATATTAAATATGTATCCAACCAATATATTCCAAGTATTATTATATATGAATTCCCTAATTATTATAATATAAACATCATATAAAAATAAATACATAAAAATCAAACATAACAAATATATACACATAAATATAATTATATAAGATTAATTGTAATTACTAATAATAATATGCCACATCATTTGAGTTGATTTCAAATTTAAGATATATAATACAAAATTTATATAACAATTTTGTGATGATTAAGATTTTTTTTAAATAACTACACTACTTCAAATCACAGATATTTTAATGAGCATCATATAATTGAATCATATCTTTCATATTTCATATTAACATAAATAAATTAATTAATTAAACACCAACCTTAAATCATAGTCATAAATATATAAATTTATTTTATTACAAAATACTTATACAAAACCTACATAATAAAAACAATAACATACATAATATAAAAATTTATACACATAATATACAAAAAAAAAACGCCAAGTGAATAATAAGTGTGTAGGATTAATAAAAATACTTACAAGAGTAAATGAAATGAAAAAATTAAAGAAATGAAGAAAAAAATGTATTTTGTAAGTGAGAAAATAGGTATAATTTTTTTGAATATTTCGTTAAAAAATATAGGGATATAGAAGATAATTTGTATAGGAAGAAAACCCAATAAATAGTGTTGGAATTGATAGTCATAAGTGATTGGAAAATCAGAAAGACTGATGGAGGAGTGTCGGCCGATTTTGGGTTTTTGGGTGTTTATTACAGCGTTGGAAATATTATGTTTAATGGGGAAGAAAGAAGAGAAAAGGAAAATATCCATGTGTATAGCATCGGTTAATGTGTTGAATCGACATTACACGTAGGACGTAGCATCGATTCTACGTGTCAACTCACGCTATACACATGGATAGCGTCGGTTGACATATAAGACTGACACTACGTCCTATGTGTAGCGTTGGTTCAACACGTCAACTGACGCTAAAAACTATATGTTTTAAGTTAGTTTTTTAGTGAAGTGACTTTAAATTCATTATAAGTTGGTTTTTGGACTTTAAATCTCGACTTAAATGACACATTTTGTAGTAATGACTCATCTTGCTAGGAAATATCTAAAATTTGGTTTAGGGTAGTGATACGTGCTTAAAAAGCACACATATCTTTTGATTTATTAAAATTAAAAGAATAAATTAGGTTTTAATATTGAGTTTTAACCTACGTATTTTATAAATTATATTTTTAGAATTACGAGATATTTTGTATGTATTTCAAGTATTTTAGACTTAAAAGATTCAAATGATAAAAGACCAATCAAATCTCACAATCAAGGGCATAATTATCATACAATTGAAAACATAAATGCAAACATTTATATAAGATACATCAAAGAATGGTCAAAATATTAAATTATCAAAATTAAAGGTGCATCGAGGCATGATTAAATATGAACTGTGACACATCGCTCTAGGTTGGAATCTCACAAAATTGAAAACAAAGTCTTACTGTCGCATGAGTCAATGTGCGTTACATTTGATGAGAAAAACTCACATTGTCGATCCTACAAATACTTTGGTTTTATATTTATAAAACTCTTGCAAGTGCACGAATCATTTCGTAGAAAATGATAAGTATACTCGCAAGGTCGATCTAAGGAAGAAATATATGTGGTTTTTAATTTATTATTCAAACTTTTCAAAATGAAATTAAATCCTAAACATCCTATCACGATATTTTGGGGTTTTGTATTTTTAATCTAATAATATAAAAATAAACATAGATACGGATTCAATAAATATTGATGCAAATTTTATCAATTATAATAGTGGAGTATTTATGGATATAATAACTAAGTAATTATGTTTGCTCATATTATTTAGGTTATTAAAGATATAAATTGATATTTATTGATTCTCTCTTTTTTATATAAATACCACATTTGGTGGGGTTAGATATTCTTTGTTAACTAAACAAATCAATTAACACCTATGGGTGGGGTTGATAACTAATTTGGTTAATTAAATTAATTCATTTTCTAAGAGATTGAGAATGAACCATTTAAATGCCACATTTGGTCGGGTTAGACAGTTTAAACTTTATTCAAGGTGTCCAAATTAAACCTAAGAATTTAGTTATCCGAGTACTAACTTTCAAGTTTTAAACCCACTACTGAAAACATGTTGTAAATACATTTTCAAATAATAATTCTTATAAAAACTTTTGAAATAGAGCTTCACTCTAACTATCGGGCGATTGTACCAACAAATAAAAAAGCACTACTCTAAAGCAGACCGGGTAACTAAACCTTAAAATCAAATTTTTAGATTTAAGTTTGTAATGAAAAATAATATATTTCTCTCTAACATTCTTAATATAAAATCTTGAATAAAAACAAAATCAATTCATTTTAGAGATTTTTACCTATTTAATATTTCGCAAGCATAACAACCTTATTATTATATCATGTTTACAAACAGTTAGAAAAGTTAAATTTAATCGCAGACAAATTAAATATAACATATAAGAATAAAGTATAAAAAATAACTATAAAGAAAATAAAATCCTTACAATACTTTGATGTTATTCCTGTTGCTGAAAAACCTTCAAACGGAATTTGCACTTCCATTTATTGAATCAAAAAGCAAAAAAATTACAAAAAAATAATTAATAACTCTAAAACTAAGAAAAACTAACTAAGAAAAGCTAAAAACTAAGAAATGGAAAGAATGAAAGAGAAGAGAAGATGTTTTTGAGGTGTGATTTGAAGTGAAGTGAATGGGGGGTATTTATAGGTGAGGAGGGGAAGAAAAAAATGGGTGGAAAATGATTAAAAATAGAGAAAATGAAGGGTAGTGAATGATGAAGTCATACTGCTAACATCATTCAGTGTGGTGCACATCGGCGCACGAGGATTGGGGCAGATGGGTACAGTTGCAGGCACGAATGGGCAGATAGGCACAGCGGCGTGCGTAGATGGGCTGGGGGGTGCGCGGAATGGAGAGCAGGTTCACACGAATTGGGCGATGCGCGCGCATTGCTCGACATGGTTGGGCGCGTTGGCCAGCGCGATTGGGTGGCTGCATGCGCGATTTCCTCCTTTTTGACACTTTGACCCATTTTGTTCAATTTTTCCATCTTTTTTTACTTTTCCTTATTTAATTTGTGAATATATTTGTGATGTATTGCCTCCATTATTTTTCTTTGAGTTTTTAAGTTACTTTTTTAAGCGAAAATACCTAAAAAATAATAAAAATACCTGTGATTCCAAAAAAGATAGATTTATATAAATATATGATAAAATCGTATAAATATATATATTTTTAATCAATTAACATGCATAAAATCATGTTAATTTTAGTACTTTTTGAGCACTCATCACAACCCCCAACCACCTTCTTGCTAGTCCCTTAGCAAGAGAAGCGATAAAAACTAAAAATTAAACTATCCTAAATCACTTCCGTGGATTGATACGGTTGCATTTAGCCTATGCAACAAGCATTTAAACCCCTAGGTTGGCCTAGTGGACGAGTTTGAGTCTCGTGAGAGTTTTCAGTAATGATACCCACAAACATTGAACTAAATGTAAAAATTAAAAGAAATAATAAAAACAACAACTTAAAAACTAAGATTACAACAAAATCAAAAATTAACTTTTAAGAATAAAAGAAAACAACATGAAACATAACACAAAAATGTCTCATACTTTTAATCTCCTTTAAGATCATAATTAAAATCTAAAGCATAAGTTATTTCAATCTTCTTAAACAATCATGATTTATTATAATAATTAGTCGAAAATCATTTTCATATTTCATATCAAAAATGTATCAATTTAATTTCACCCAATTTCACTGTCATGAATCCGAATTCGCTTCGACTCTATTCCTCACAAGTCAATACTCTCCAAACACTGAATCCTATGGGTTCAAACACTCATACTAATTTATATGCGAAAGAGTTGATGTATAGAAATGAACTAATATGTTCGCATATGTATAAAGAATAAAGGATCAAAGTGTTATTTTAACATTAGTCTCATGAAAGGAATCAAATGTATAAATTATAAAGATATCATATATTAAAATTATTTTCATGCATAAATCAAACTCATTAACCAAAAAAATTCAAGATATATGTCTTTTATAAATGAAGAAAATGCAATGACTTTTTAGGGAATTACTTTCTATATCTTTCTTTTGTAATTAGCCTTTACTCACAACTTTATAGGCAGTGCGGGTTATAGTATGTAGATTATACCATATATTCTTTATCTCTCTATTTTTTTTAAGATATTTTTCAATATATATCATTTTTTAGAGAGTCAACCCATGTACAGATTGTACATTTTTTAGGATTTTGGTGAGTGGTTAATGTGGGTCATAGTATATAGATTATACTATATATTTTTCAATATATATCATTTTTTAGAGAGTCAATCCATGTATAGATTGTACATTTTTTAGGATTTTGGTGAGTGGTTAATTTTGTGGTTTTTCTGTTTGATTTTGGTTTAAGTAACCCTAGATATATCTCTTTTTTTGTAGCAGTCATGCATGAATGAGATAAAAGCATATACTATCAATTTCTACTAAAATCATTTAATCAAGCAATAAAAATAAAAAATATATATATGACACTATTAAAATGAGAAAAAATCCATACATTCAATGCTAATACTTATAGAGATCATCTAAAAATTTGAAGAAATAAGAAATGTGTTTGGAGTAGAAAAAATATGTATTTCACTCTGAATAAAGGAAATTAGGCTAAAATTATATCTCACAAAGGTAGTCTCCACTAAAACAAATTCATAAACACCGATTTTGGGTTTAATATAATTTCCACATCTTATCAAGAAATACTAGTTATGACAAAAATTAACTAATAACCAAAAAATATATTTCATGATATGTTTTCAAAAATTAATCTAACAGTGCAAAAAACTTAATTATTTACTTAAATTTGATTTAAAGAAATGATAAATTTTTGTGAGAAATATTTTTTTAAAACTAATTCTAAAATTTTAAAAATTACTAAACCACAAAAAGAAAAAGAAAAATCAAACATAAAAAAATGAAAATGTGAACATAAAAATAAAATATATTTTTTACTTTTTTTTAAATTAAGCAAATCATAGTAACTTTTCACCACCCCTAACCTAGAACTTACATTGTACTCAATGTAACAACTATAAATTAAAGATAAAGAGAAATGAGAAGATAGATGACTTATTTTTTGAAAATGTGCAAGTAGTAATGGAGAAATGCAAATGCATTCATCATGTTCATTAAAGTGCACACAAATAGATCGTTGTGAACTTCTAACATCTTAACAAATATTTTAGTTTTAAAATTTTTAAAATTATTCACATGTAATTAAACTAAAATAAACAATAGAAATTAAATAAATAAAACAAATAAAAGAAAATTACCCAAAATGATGGGTTGCCTCCCATCCAGCGCTTAGTTTAACGTCTTAGCAAGACGTAACTTGGGGATTTTATTTTAAGTAAACTCAATGTCCCCTCATCATTGAGTAAATCAAACCTATAGGTAAGACAAGGTTGTCTACCTATACTTTTTCATTCATGCCCTATGGATTTTCAAATTTTGTTTTACTTCAAACTAGGGGCATGCCTGAGTGTTTTAGATAACCCACGTCTAGATGAAAAGTCAAACAATTAAGGCATCAAAACACAATGGTACCTAGATCTAACAAAGAAACTAACTCCTTATATTATAATTAAAACTTTAAAATTGTGGAGATAGTTTCAGATTTTTTTTTATTCTTTATTTATTATTACTTTTTTTTAAGTACAATATTAAAGTTAAAATAACATAATTAATAATAACCAATAGTGCTCTTAGGAAAGAATAGTGGTGCAAAGACTCCTTAAAAATCATCATTCTAGACATAACAACGTTCCCAGGAAAGGCTAGTAACACAGGCTTCCAAGAACTAATCTTCTAAACATAACTCCCTTAGATCTTTACTTTTTATGCTATTAAATTAAAATAATTAATTGTTAAGTTAAGTAAAAATTTAAGTCAATTAAGTTAATAAAAAAAAGTAGGTTAACTAAGTTAATTAAGTTAATAAAAAAAGTAGGTTAATTAAGTTAATTAAAATCTAAATTAATTAAGTTAAACAAAAATTAAGATAAAAAAATATAGTTAAAGGAAAAAAATTTAAATTAAAAATTAAAAGAAAAATAAAATAAAATAATAAAAAAATAAAAAGGAAAAATATTAAATTAAAAATTCAACCAAAAATAAAAAAACACAATTATTTACACCACAAAAAGCGTTTAAAATTTTGATAAATAAATTAAAAACGTTATTCCTTCCCACGCAATGACGCCAAAATTTGATGAACAAAACTAGCATCTCCGATACTACCAATACTTTGGTTTTATATTTATAAAATTCTCGCAACTGCACGAATCATTTTGTAGAAAATTATAAGTATACTCCCAAGATCGATCTAAGGAACGAATATATGTGGTTTTTAATTTATTATTCAAACTTTTAAAAACGAAATTAAATATTAAACATCATGTCATGATATTTTGGGTTTTTGTGTTTCTAATCTAATGACATAAAAATAAACATAGATACAGATTCAATAAATATTTATACAAATTTTATTATTTATAATAGTGGAGTATTTATGGATATAATAACTAAGTTAATTATGTTTGCTCATATTATTTAGGTTATTAACGATATAAATTGATATTTATTGACTCTCTCCTTTTTATATGAATACCACATTTGGTGGGATTAGATATTCTTTGTTAACTAAACAAATCAATTAATACATATGGGTGGGGTTGCTAAGTAATTTGGTTAATTAAATTAATTATTTTTTCTAAGAGATAGAAAATGAACCATTTAAATGTCACATTTGATGAGGTTAGACAATTTAAACTTTATTCAAAGTGTCCAAATTAAACCTAAGAATTTAGTTATCCGAGTACTAACTTTCAAGTTTTAAAACTACTACTGAAAACATATTGTTAATATATTTTCAGATAATAATTCTTATAAAAACTTTTGAAATAGAGTTTCACTCTAACTACCGGACGATTGTACCAACAAATAAAATAGCATTATTCTAAATCAGACCGGATAACTAAACCTTAAAATCTAATTTTCATATTTAAGTTTGTAATGAAAAATAATATATTTCTCTCTAACATTCTTAATATAAAATCTTGAATAAAAACAAAATCAATTCATTTTAGAGATTTTTACCTATTTAATATTTCGCAAGCATAACAACATTATTATTATATCATGTTTACAAACATCCAGCAAAATTAAATTTAATCATAGACAAATTAAATATAACATATAAGAATAAAGCATAAAAATAATTATAAAGAAAATAAAATCCTTACAGTACTTTGATGTTATTCCTGTTGTTGGAAAACTTCCAAACGGAATTTGCATTTCCATTTATTGAATCAAAAATAAAATAAATTACAAAAACTTAATTAGTTCTTCTCAAAAAGAGAAGAATTCTAAAATTAAGAAAAGCTAAAAACTAAGAAATTGAGAGAAAGAAAGAGAAGAGAAAATGTTTTTGAGGTGTGATTTGAAGTGAAGTGAATGAAGGTATTTATAGGTGAGGAGGGGAAGAAAAAGTGGGTGGAAAAATGATTAAAAATGAAAAACAAATGATGAGTAGTAAATTATGACATCATACTACTCATGTCATGTAGTGTAGGGCGCGACAGCGCGTGCGAATTAGGGCAGATGGGCCTAGCGACGTGCACAGATGGGCGAAGGAGCACGCGGAATGGAGAGTAGGCGTGCACGAACTGGGAGATATGGTGCGCCTGAACCGGGAGCACGTGGACTAGGCGATGCGTGCGCGTTGCTCATCGCGACTGGGCGCACTGCACGCGTTGGCCTATGCTGATGGGCGACTCTATGCGCAATTTCCTCCTTTTTGACATTTTTGTCCCATTTTGTCCAATTTTTCCATCTTTTTTGACTTTTCATCATTTAATTTATGAATATATTTGTGATGTATTGCCTCCAGTATTTTTTTTAAGTGAAAATACTTGAAAAACAATAAAAATACCTGTGATTCCGAAAAGACAGATTTATATAAATATATGATAAAATCATATAAATATATATATTTTTAATCATTTAATGTGCATAAAATCATGGTAATTTTAGTACTTTTTGAGCACTCATCAACGGCCCGCTAAGACGAATTTGCATTTCAATGCCTGATTTCAAGAACATGTTTATCCAAAAGGTTCCAGATATATAAGATTAACATTATAATTGTTTTATACCTTTTAACCCCTAATCCTAACTATGTTTTAACTACATGTAATTCTTTTAATATAAATATGTAGCTAGGGTTAACAATAAAAGAAGGCACAAATTAAATAGATTGTAGACATAGAAATTTACAGAAAATATATGTCTCCTCATTCTTTTTTCTTTTTTGATATCTATTATTTTAATTATGATTTGCTTAGTTAATTTATTTATGTGATTATGGATAACTTTTAAACCATTTTAATTAATAAAATGTTGATGAGTTTTAGATTCAATCCTTGATTTATGATGTATTGGATTCTATATTTAAATTTTAAAACTATACATATATGAATTAGAGTAGCTAACTAGATTATTGCATATATATGTTCAAGAACATATTTATCCAAATTGTTCTAAGTAATTATATTAACATTTTAATTGTTTTATACCTCTTCACCCCTAATCCTAACTACATCTACATGTAATTCTTTTACTATAAATATATAGTTAGGATTAACAACAAAAGAAACCATATATTAAATAGATTGTAGACATAGAAATTTATAAAAAAAAAAAATATACAGGTCTATAAAGTAATTAAAGGTTAGAGACAAGATAGAATTCAAATAGTCAATTAAAGAGTTGTAAATCAACCATTGATATTAATCAATAGTTTGTTCTTATTTCTTCTTTTTTTTCCTTCTTTGTTAACTATTATTTTAATTATAATTCTACTTAGTTAACTTATTTATGTGATTGTGGCAACTTCTAAGTCCTAGACTATGATTTTAATTAATAAAATTTTGATAATTTTTAGATTTAATCTTTAATTTTTGATATGTTTGACTCTATGTTAAAATTTCAAAACTATGCATGTATGAATTAGAGAATCTAACTAGTTTATTACATATATATGTTTAATGATATTTTAATATATTACTATATTATCCTATGAGTAAATAGATTTTTATTTATTCTTTATTATTATTCGAAGCCATAACTTGTTACTTTGTGGCAGTAAAGTTAATGACTTCGTTAAAGGTTAATAAGAAATGTAATCTTACGAAATCTAATCATCTCTTCTTTAGAATGTAATGCGATAAATGAATTATCTAACAACTATAAGTAGGTTGTTTTGATTTACGATGGTACTCTACTTCAATTAAAAAGTAAAAAAATGTGGGTTTGATCTTGTGTCTTAGTGCATAGATTTTTTTATTTAAAGTTAAGAATTTAAGGATAACTCTAATATTAGTTATAATTTGTGAGGATTGTTCTATAATCACACATTTATCTTAATCTATGTGCTCATATATTTTATTTATTATTTTATGTTTTATTTTTATTTAAAAATAATTTTCAAAGCCTCTTTTATTAATTTATTAACAAGCTAATAATTAGTGATATTTATTATAGAAATCGTCATGAGTTCGACAATCTTTATTCTTAAATTACTTATCAATTCTACTTATATAGCTTGATCAAGTATATATATATATATATATATAAAGTCTATCAAGATTTTGGTGCCCTTCTCGGGATTGTTTTTAAAATTTAACCACTAAATATTAGTTTATTAAACAAAATCAAAAATTGGTTTTTTTTTAATTCATTTATTTTATTTTTATTTTTCTATATTAGTTTACTAACTCCTTTTCTTTCATTTTTATTTATTATTGTTTCATAGTTTATTTATTATTACTTTTTGTTTGTGTTGTTTAGTATTAATGTGAACATTACTATAGGTGGATGATGCATTACCATCAAATTAGTTTTGTTTATTTATTTTCTTTTAATTTTGTGATTCATCTTTATGTTCTTTCATAACCCTATACCTTAAACTAACTCTATAACCTTGATAAAGACATATTAGTTTAAAGTAGTGTAATCATTCTATATTAGTGAACATTAAATTAAAATGTAAGTCTTTGGGGTTTTGATTAAAATGCTTACACATCATATTTGCATAATTTAGAGACCAAGAAGTTTGTTCTATAAATATTTTACATAAGATTATGTGATATAAAGATTATATATTTATAGTTAGATGGATGTCGAAAAGTTAACCTAAAAATGAAATTAATGTACAATAAAGAGTGAGATTTAGAAAATATATATATTAAATATTATGGGCAAGATACAAATGTATAATTGATTTGATTGTTAGTGTCTTTATTTAGTTTTATATTTTTATTTCTTTCAGTTAGTTTAATTTAGTTTAGTTGTGAATTTTTCGGATACCATCACTGAAAATCCTCACAAGATTATAACTCATCCACTATGACACCTAGAGGTTAAAGGTTTGTTGCATATGATAGATACAATCATGTTCATCTATAAAAATAATTTAATTTAGTATTTAATTATTTATTTTCTTTTAAGAACTTTTTTTAGCACTTATTTTACTATGAACTAACTAGAAGTTGATTGGGGGCTGTGACAGTGTCTAAAAAGCACGCATATATTATGATTTATCAAAATTAAAAGAATGAATTAGGTTTTAATATTGAATTTGAATCTAAATGTTTTATAAATTGTGTTTATGGAATCACATGATATAGTTTGATATATTTTAGATATTTTTAGAATTAAAAGATTTAAATGAAAAAGATCAATCAAATTTCACAACTTGAGATATAATTGTCATATAATGGAAAAGCTCAATGCAAACATTTATATAAGATATATGAAGGAGGGGTCAAAACATTAAAGTGTTAAAATTATGGGCATGTTGCGACATGAGTACATGTGCACCGCGGCATAACACCCATTGTATGACTTTCAACGGAATTAAAATTAAGTTCGTATTGCAGCATGAGTCAACGTGTACCATGGTTAGAAAACTCGCATTTGCACTCCAATGCCTAATTTCAAGCTTAGTTTTATCCAAACCGTTTTAGATTCATTAAATTAGCATTTTAATTAGTTTGAACTTCTACAACTTTAATCCTAACTACTTCGTAATTACATGCAACACTTTTACTTTAAATATGTAGCTAAGGTTAACAACAAAGTTGCCATAGATTATAAATACATATTTTATAGAAAATATGAAGAGAAAGACAAGACTAGAAGCAATATAAAATTAAAGTAGTAATTAAGGAGTATTTCTTATTTTTCTTCTTAATATTCTATTATTTTAACTATGATTTTGTCTAGTTAATTTATTTGTGTGATTTTGAGCAATTTTTAAGTTCTTGATTATGATTTTAATTAATAAAATATTATGATAATTTTTAGATTCAATCCTTGATTTGTGATGTCTTTGACTCTATATTTAAATGTTATGACTATGCATGTATGAATTAGAGTGAGCAACTAGTTTACAACATGTGTATGTTTAATTCTAATCATATGCGAAATTTAGTCATATTTTTTTAAAAACATAATGCAATGAATGAATTATCTAGCAATTATGACTAAGTTCTTTTAATTTAGGATTGATTTACAATAGTATTCTACTTCAATTAAAAAGGAAAAAAATGTGGGTTTGAAGTCTTGTCTTAATGCATAGATTTTTCAAGCTAGAGTTAGAAATTCAATAATAGTTCTAATATTGATACATGATATAATTAGTTAAATAACATGATAGTCGTGAGGATTGTTTCATAATCACATGTTAATCTTAATCTTAGTTCTATGTGCGCATACACATCTGACAAGATCGAGCTAAGAGACTCATGTCTAACAAATATTGATTTATAGATGTAAAAAATTTCATAGAACTCTATAAAGTTTGTTGGTTCTAACTTGTAACCAACAAAGAACCATTAAAGCAAATGGTTAGGAATGACCTGTATTTTAATTGTTGTGAAGTATAAATTGAATCAGTAGATCACATTTTTATTATTGTAACTAGGTAGAAGTTGTATGGTAGTTTTCAAGAATGATGGTTGTGGGTGATTAGAAAATTGGGATCATTGAGGGAAGAAGTTAGTAAAAGTATTATTGTTTTCTTGATGTGGTACATATGAACCTGATACATATAAAGTTATTTTATTAGTTCATGACACAACTTTGAATATTGGGCAGTGTCGTAGAGGAGATGAAATCATGAAATTTAAGGAGTATAGTAAGATGAACCCAACATGGCTCAATATTGTTGATACCTAACTCTTTTGGGTATGTGACATTTACTTGTGATGATTCATGCAAAGAAAATGAGCTATATGGCGATATAGGTGTGGTAGTGAGAGATGTGTTAGCATAATTTTTTATGTTGTTGTTATAAGCAACTTCAGCTTTAGTAGTAGATTACTATGTAGATTTTATTATTTTTTTGGCAATTCAACTTGTTATTAATTTAGAGATTAAACACTTTCAACTTTAATTAGATTATTCTCACGTCTTTCAAGGAATTTCCTTAGAGATAGCATCGGTTCATTAAGAAATTGGAACCAAATTGGGTGGTTTCTCCTCCTATTAAAATACAATACTTGATGGAGAGGGATATATTACATTACATGTAATGCATTGCTTGTAACTTAATATGGTTTCAAATTAATGAAATTATCATTCCTTTTTGTTAAAAAAAAATTTGTAGCCAAAATGTCAATTTTGTTGCACAGAGTATTCTAAGGATTTAGTTGTTATTGAAACTACTTCTTCTCTTTCATGTATTTTACCAAACAAACAAATGATGCTTTAGAAAAATGCCAATGTTATTCCATTTATATATTTAAGATTTTACAAGGATTGAAAAAACTAGACAATTTTATGCAAAAGATATAACATTATTATCTCTTTGTACTTGAAATATAACAAGATATACTTTAAAGTCCCTATGCAAAAGACAATGGAATGATCAAATGTATAATTATATTTACTCTACCTCAACAATAGCTTCTAACTCTATGTTCATTCTTCTTGCAGGAAGGTTTGGATTTGCTTTTGTTGAACCTGCTGAGGCAAAAGGATTAGGAGGCATGATTAAGTCCTCTATTTCTTCCAACATTTGGACCACTGTTTTCATCGAAGGACGATCAATTGGGTGCCATTGGATGCACCAAAGTCCAACTATTGCTAGCTTCCTTGCAATTTTAGCATCTTCTTCTTCCTCAATATGAATACGAAGATCTTCACCTCCATTTAAAAGACTATAGATCCATTCTGGATAATAAATATGACTAACATTATCCTCTGTAATATTAGTATTCTTTCTTCCTCCTACCATTTCAAGCAAAAGCATTCCAAAACTATAAACATCTGATTTATAAGAAACATGCCCAAAATTTCTAGAGAAAACTTCAGGTGCTATGTAACCCATTGTCCCTCTTGCCATGGTCATTGATATTGTACTTTGATCCTTGGAACACAACTTTGACAAACCAAAATCAGAAATTTTTGGAGTGAAGTTTTGGTCTAGCAATACATTATGAGGTTTAATGTCAAAATGAAGTATTCTTTGTTCACACCCTTGGTGAAGATATTCTATTCCTTTGGCTATGCCTAAAGTAATATCTTGCAATTTCTGCCAACCAAGAAAGTCCTTAGAGTCTGGTGAAGATATGTATTGTTGTAGAGATCCATTTGGTAAGAACTCATAAATAAGAGCTCTTCTAAATCCATCAGCACAATAACCGACTAAACGAACCACATTGATGTGATGAATTCGACCCATTGTGCCCACTTCGTTTATGAAATCTTCTCCATTTCCCTTTGAACTGTTGAGAATTTTGACAGCAACAAAAAGTTCATTAGAGAGCTTTCCTTTGAAAACAGTTCCATAGGCTCCTTGCCTCAACTTATCCTTAAATTCGGTTGTGATCCTCTTAATATCAACAAACGAATATCTGCTTGGCTTGAGAGCCTTGTAATCCTCCAAAAAGTTTTCTATTCTTAACTGGTTCTGTTTATCAAATTTGCTAGAATGGTAAGCACGATAAGCTACAAGAGCTAGTATGATCAATAGATATCCACCTAAACTTGCTCCAGTAGTTATAAACTTTATTGATTCTTCTGTAAAACAGAATTAAATAGTCAAGTTTTTATTTTCTTGAATTTAAATGATATAAACATGACATATATCCTGGTGTAAGAATTCAACAAATTACCAAGAACTCACATTCTAAACTAGTATTTGGATCCATTCTATGAGAAATCATTTGAAAAAATTCTTAAAATTTTATATTGGCTTTCATATGTAACACAGCTTTTAACTAACTTCATTTCTAATCTCTCTTTTTTAACATTGATCATATGAACGCATATAATTTAGAATTATTTCTTATATAAATATGTTTTCATAAATGCAAATATAAAATTATATTCTTAGCGTCGGAGGAGAGTTAGCTCTCCTAAAAATCCGAAAAGCTTAAATTGTTAGGAGGTGAATTATTATAATCTTATATGTTATATGTAGGACTGTTTATCGGATCGAAACCGTTGATTTTTCTGTCATCCGATCCGATCCGACCATCCGTTCGGATTGAAACATCCTAATCCACAACCGATCCGATCACCTCTTACATCCGCTCAATCTGATTAATCCGACCAATAAATTTAATTAACTCTATTTTTTGTATTTTTAAATAAAAAATTTAAATTTTTACATAAATCATAATATAAAATTATTTGACTTAAAAAAATTAAAAAATTAAATAAATATATATTAATTAAATATATATATAATTAATTTCGGTCGGATCAGATCAGATCGGATGAATCATAGTGAAATCCGTCATTCGATCCGCACTTAACGGATGGAAAAAATCTCCATCTGATCCAACCATCGGATTGGATCGAATCGGATGAAAAATCAACGGATCGGATCGGATGAAAAATCAACGGATCGGATCGGATTGATCGAATGATCGGATTTTTTGCACACCCCTAATTATATGTTATAAAATCATGAAAGGGATGTTCTAATGTTCTATACACTTCAACCTTTTATAACTCAATAGGATAAAATGTTGGGAGATTATACAATTTTATATATAAATATAATAAAGTTACCTCTATGATCAGGATTAAAACATTCAATTTCAGTTTTGGTGCCATTCTTCAACCCACACCTTTTTCCCAGAGCTTCACAAACCGTGCAATTTGGTTTTGACCACTTCAATTGAACAAACTCTGGGTTGTAAATATCAATTGGAACATCTGAAATGCTATACATCTTCTTACAACCCACGAGTGGCCAATCATCGATATAATCGTCAGAACCGATTGGGTAAATTTGGTAACCAGAATTACTTAGGCAAGAAATTTGGTAACCAGAATACCTGCCCTCTCTTTCTAATGCAGAACAATTGAACAAGGTAATGTTATTTGAGATCTCTTTAGAGAAAGAGAAAGGAGAATTTGATAAATTACGGTTTCTCAAAAACCAATCCAGAATGCAATTATGTGGGTCATACACTTCCATTACCCGATATTTATAATCTATGTTTTTTACATGTAATTTTTCTTGTGTTGGAAGCTGAAGAACAGTATCAAGCCCAGAACTACAAGATAATTCAAACCCAGGATACCCGCAGTGATCTGATTGATATCCTTTGCGCCGGAATGGGAATCGGATTAGAGGGCCTCCACGTTTACATCTTTCGGCTTTACAATCATTTGGATGAGCTCTTAGCTGATATGTTAATAGAGTCACCAAAATCAAAATCCGAAAGAAGGTGATCTTCATTTTCATTGGAGTAACCATTTGTTGCTTCTCTATCTACTGAGGAGTTGGGATTAATTTTTATGGAATAATTAAACAACTATTTATCTTATTGGCATGACTCGTTTGTTGTCATGACGCGTTTTGGGACAATAATTAATAATCGATGACTGCACTTGTATTGTATGGTCTGACTGGTCAACTGGTGCTGCTTCTTGCTTGTGGTGCTCAATTGAAAGATTAAATCAAACACTATTATTATCAATAGTAAAAAAATTATTTAATATTAAAATAAGTTAAATTAAATCATTAATACCCATCAATAGTAAAAAAATTATTTTCTATATTATATTTCACCACTTATATATTTTAAGATTAAACTATTTATCCTATATTTATAGGTTTCATAACAAAATTTAGATGTCACTAACTTAGAACCACTAAAACCCCATAATTTTGAAGTTAAAGATGTTAAAAAAAAATTTGAAATAAGTATTATTTCTAATTTCCTATTAAAGTTTAAAAGCATGTTTAATGTTTTTAAAATGTATTAAATTTTTGGGAAAAAAAATTACAATAACAGTGTTGATGTTTTCCCAAAGATAAAGTGCTTAGCAAATAATTAAATTAATATATATTTAAATGTTATACCTATTATAATTAAATTAAATTATTATTTTAATTTAAAAAATAAAATATAAATTTTAGATCACTCTAATAATTTAATAACTTTCCAGGCATATTTCGTGATGCTATTAATTGTTTATATAAATAATAAATTTTATTAAATATATAACAATTTAAAATTAAAATATTAAATATATTATATTTTATCTATAATAATAATTAATAATAAACTATAAGTCAAATTTGATCTTATTGGTCCGAATTTGTATTGATTCAGAATTAAAAAATAGAAATCCAATTCAAGATTCAAATTGATAATTAAAAAAATGGTATTTTATTTCTTTTTCAATCTAGGTCAACAAATAAATTAAGTTATATAAATTATAAAAGTAACATAAACAATCATAAGTTTCAACCAATTCCCTACTTTTGCATAGCTGTCAGGTTAGCCCATGGTACCGTCAGTTATGATATATACTCAACTTTTCCTTTAATAAGTTTCTAAAACATCTGGTAATGCCCTTATGGACAAGTTCCTTTTTCAGTCTAGTAGTTATATAATCATATTTTAACAAAAACATTCATGTTGTATTATTATTAATAATATTATTATTATTTTTGTTTGGAGTGTAGTATTCATAAAAACACATTTATTTATGATATTTTCTTAAAATTTTGAACTTTTTTTATTTTTTTAATAATTAATAAATTTATAATATTTCATCCAAAAAATTAATAAAATTTTATATACTTCCATCATAGTAAATTATGACTACTATATATATATATATATATATATATATATATATCCTTGATATTTCTATACATTAGAGTACGTATTTGAAGATTTTATACGTGGTAAATAAAATTGGCCAAGAGAATTACAATATTTTGGGCTAAGTACTTGATGAGTGCTCAAAAAGCACGGATATTTTTATTTTTTTCAAGTATTTTTGCTTAAAAACGTAACTTAAAGACTTAAAGAGGAATACTGTAAACAATACATCACAAATATATTAATAAATAAATGATGAAAAGTCAAAAAATATGGAAAAATTGGACAAAAATGAGTCAAAAATGTCAAAAAGGAGGAAAATGCGCACGGAGCCGCCCAGCCGCACGCGCTAGCTAACCACTCTCGCGCACGCCTGGGCACGCCACTGATGCCTTTCGCGCGCGCCGCTGCCATCTCACCCCATTTTCGCGCGCAGCCTGATGAGCGAAAACCGGCATAGCCGATTCTTGCCAATACTTTGGTTTTAATATTTATAAAACTCTCGCAAGTGCACGAATCATTTCGTAGAAAATGATAAGTATACTCCCAAGGTCGATCTAAGGAAGGAATGTATGTGGTTTCTAATTTATTATTCAAACTTTTAAAAACGAAATTAAATCCTAAACATCATGTCACGATATTTTGGGGTTTTGTGTTTTTAATCTATTGACATAAAAATAAACATAGATTCAATAAACAGTTATGCAAATTTTATCATTTATAACGGCGGAGTATTTATGGATATAATAACTAAGTTAATTATGCTTCCTCATATTATTTAGGTTATTAAAGATATGAATTGATATTTATTGATTCTCCCTTTTTTGTATGAATACCACCTTTGGTGGGGTTAGATATTCTTTGTTAACTAAACAAATCAATTAACACATATGGGTGCGGTTGATAACCAATTTGCTTAATTAAATTAATTCTTTTTTCTAAGAGATTGAAAATGAATCATTTAAATGATACCTTTGGTGGGGTTAGATAGTTTAAACTTTATTCAAGGTGTCCAAATTAAACCTAAGAATTTAGTTATCCGAGTACTAACTTTCAAGTTTTAAAACCACTACTGAAAACATGTCGTCAATACATTTTCAGATAATAATTCTTATAAAAACTTTTGAAATAGAGCTTCACTCTAACTACCGAGCAATTGTACCAACAAATAAAAGAGCACTACTCTAAATCAGACCGGATAACTAAACCTTAAAATCTAATTTTCAGGTTTAAGTTTGTAATGAAAAATAATATATTTCTCTCTAACATTCTTAATATAAAATCTTGAATAAAAACAAAAACAATTCATTTTAGAGATTTTCACCTATTTAATATTTCGTAAGCATAACAACGTTATTATTACATCATGTTTATAAACAGCCAGCACAGTTAAATTTAATCACAGATAAATTAAATATAACATGTAAGAATAAAGCATAAAAAATAACTGTAAAGAAAATAAAATCCTTACATAACTTCGACGTTATTCCCGTTGCTGGAAAACCTCCAAGCGAAATTTACACTTTCATTTATTGAATCAAAAAGCTAAAAAATTACAAAAACATAACTAGTTCTTCCCAAAAAGGGAAGAACTCTAAAACTAAGAGAAATTAAATAAGAAAAGCTAAAAACTAAGAAAAACTAAAAATCTAAGAAAAGAGAGAAAGAAAGAGAGAAAAGAATGTATTTTGAAGTGTGTTTAGAAGTGAAGAGAAGGGGGGTATTTATAGGTGAGGATGGAGAGAAAAAGTAGGGGGAAAAATGTTAAAAAATTATGAAAACGCGGATTGGTGATTGCTGACGTCATTTGATGACGTCAGCATGACGTGGGCGGCTGCACGTGAAAAATGGGGCGAAATGGGCGTCGGCGCGCACGGAGGGCAGATGGGAACGCGCGGAAGGCAGGTGCTGCGCGCGCGGCTCGGCGCGGCGGCGCGATTTTTACCTTTTTGACCTTTTTAACCCATTTTGTCCAACTTTTCCATATTTGTTGACCTTTTCCCATTTATTTATTAATATATTTGTGATGTATTGCTTCCAGTATTCTTCTTTAAGTCTTTAAGTTGCGTTTTTAAGCCAAAATACCTGAAAAACAATAAAAATACTCGTGATTCCGAAAAAGACAAATATATATAAATATATGATAAAACATATAAATATATATATTTTTAATCAATTAATGTGCATAAAATAATGGTTATTTTAGTGCTTTTTGAGCACTCATCACAACTCCCAACCAGCTTCTTGCTAGTCCCTTAGCAAGAGAAGCGATAAAAACTAAAAATTAAACTATCCTAAATCACCTTCGTGGATTGAAACGGTTGCATTTAGCCTATACAACAAGCCTTTAAACCCCTAGGTTGCCCTAGTGGACGAGTTTGAGTCTCATGAGGGTTTCCAGTAATGATACCCACAAACATTGAAATAAAAAAAATCAAAAGAAATAATAAAAACAATCAAATCAAAAACTAAAATTACAACAAAATCAAAAATTAATTTAAAAATATCACAAAAATGTCTCATACTTTTTAATCTCTTTTAAGATCATAATTAAAATCTCAAGCATAAGTTATTTTAATCTCTTTAAACAATCATGATTTATTATAATAATTAGTCGAAAATCATTTTCATATTTCATGTCAAAAATGTATCAATTTAATTTCACCTAATTACTTTTTTTCTATTTTTTTTACTATTCATGAACGGTAATTTTATTATAATATTAACGCTATAAATTTTATTTATTTATTTTTAACTTAAAATTTTTGAAATTTTAATTTTTTTTTACTATTCATGAACGGTAATTTTATTTTACTATTAACGCTATATTATTTATTTATTTTAAAAAAATTAATTTTTTTTTAATTTTTTTAATTTTTAATTTTTACTATTCATAAACGGTAAAAAAATTTACTTCAATTTTTTTACTATGCTGACGTCAGCAATCACCATTCCGCGTTTCCACCATTTTTTCACCCACTTTTTCTCCCTATCATCACCTATAAATAACCCCTTCTATTCACTTCTAAACATACCTCAAAACACATATTCTCTTCTCTTTCTTTCTCTCATTTCTTAGTTTTTAAGCTTTTCTTAATTTTTAGCTTTTCTTAGTTAGTTTCTCTTACTTTTAGAGTTCTTCTCTTTTTGAGAAGAACTAGTTATGTTTTTGTAATTTATTTGCTTTTGATTCAATAAATGGGAGTGCAAATTCCGTTTGGAGGTTTTCCAACAACGGGAATAGCATCGAAGTACTGTAAGGATTTTATTTTCTTTACAATTATTTTTTATGTTTTATTCTTATATGTTATATTTAATTTGTCTGTGATTAAATTTAACTTTGTTGGTTGTTTGTAAACATGATATAATAATAACGTTGTTATGCTTGCGAAATATTAAATAGGTAAAAATCTCTAAAATGAATTGATTTTATTTTTATTCAAGATTTTATATTAAGAATGTTATAGAGAAATATATTATTTTTCATTACAAACTTAAATCTGAAAATTAGATTTTAAGGTTTAGTTATCTGGTCTAATTTAAAGTAGTGCTCTTTTATTTGTTGATACAATCGCCCGGTAGTTAGAGTGAAGCTCTATTTTAAAAGTTTTTATAAGAATTATTATCTGAAAATATATTGACAACATGTTTTCAGTAGTGGTTTTAAAACTTGAAAGTTAGCCGGCCTATATTTAAACGAGAATGCCATGTCGTCCAGCGGAGCCTAGAAGAAGGTGACTCGCGCAGACAGCTGACTCCTTTTCAATAGAAAGGAATAGCCAAACCAACCCAGCTGGCTGGTCAATCTCAGAGATCTTATCGTGACCTTCTCTTGAATTCTCAAAACTTCTGTCGCTCTACCCCCACAGGGGCAGAAAACCCATCGTTGTCTTGGCTGTGCTACCAGAAGCTCTGGGGGAGTCAGAATAGGAGAGCACTCATCTTGAGGGATCTATTCATTGATAAGAAAAATAAAAAACGTAAACGGTGATTGGATTGATGATAAAATAGAATCCTGGGTCTCGAATAGTGATTCGATTGATGATAAAGAAAGAGAATTCTTGGGATCCATTCCGTGGCGCGAAATCCATCATTGGCTAAACAATCATTTGGTTATGCCATTTTGGGCTTTGCTCTAACCGAAGCTATTGCATCGTTTGCCCCAATGATGTCCTTTCTGATCTCATTCGTATTCCGATCGAAGGTTGAAGTTTTACTTAGTTATTATATCCATAAATACTCCACTATTATAAATGATAAAACTTGCATCAATATTTATTGAATCTGTATCTATGTTTATTTTTATGTTATTAGATTAGAAACACAAAAACCAAAATATCGTGACAGGATGTTTAGGATTTAATTTTGTTTTTAAAAGTTTGAATAATAAATTAAAAATCACATACATTTTTTCCTTATATCGACCTTGTGAGTATACTTATCATTTTCTACGAAATGATTCGTGCACTTACGAAAGTTTTATAAATATAAAACCAAAGTATTGTCAAAATCGACGATGACGTTTTTCGCTTATCAAATTTCAAATTTATTTTCCTATTCACACTATAATTTTTATTTTTATTATTATTATTTTTTAATGAGTATGTCACATTACTCTTTTTAACATCAAAGTAAAACTCAAGCTTAATAGCACTAATCTTACTTCTTCTTTTTAAGCCGTTAAAAGGTTGTTTAGATTTACACATTATCATGCATCGTCCAAGACTAACATTAACAACTGCTATCATGAGTTATGAATATTTCATCCCATTCAACGCTATTTCTTAAAATTGAAGTGTAGGGAGATTAAAAATGATTTTTTAATTGAAAATTACAAATATGTAAACACCATACAAATACGAACATATTATAAGATAATAAAAATGGATTAGATAAAATATATAATTAATTATTTTACTACTATTTATTATTATAAATAATTTAAATAATAAAAGTTATGCATATACGAGAAAATGGCAAGACACTACACTGTTTTACAATTTTTGTTTTTATTTTTGAAAAACAAGTTAAAAAAAATCGGATTACCTCGTCTACTTTTGATCTCCTTGGAAACGGGAATTTCTATAATATAATAATAATAATATAAAAAAATATTCAAAAATATAATAATATAAAAATTTATAATTCCAGCCTCAAATATAACTCAAATTATCTGCATATATATATATATATTGAAGTTACAAATATTTGTTGGTTTTATTGAAATTATTATAAAAATTTGACTTTTTTTTAGTAGGAATAAGTTTTTTTTTTTGATAAATTAAAAAATAAAATAAAATATTGAATTGGATGAGTAGATAAACATCCTACCGACGGTACGGTACACTCTTATGCATATGTTTCAGACCCGTTTCTCACGATAGATATACTTTGGCCATTGGGTATCAAGTCATAACTTTCAATAGATTTTGCTCCACAATTGCTTCATTTACAACCTCTTCATATGTAAGTCCCAATTTGTTTTTGGTTATTAGATAATTTATATATATATTTAAATTATAAATAAAATTATTTACATATTTTAGAGAGTGCTATCATCATTACCTTAACTTCTTACTTTTATTATTTATAAATTAAGTAATAATTTTTTTGAAATAATATTGTATTATTTATATATATTAAAAATCAAACTTCTGATCTTAAATTTACATGTTTTATAAGAAAGTTTTAATACAATTGAATAACAGTAGTAAGAAAAATAAAATAGTAAATTATTAATATTTAAATATTTAAAATTATTACCGAATATTTAGAATTACATGATGTTATCTTTATTCTTTATGCAAAAACTTTTACTTTTTGAAATATTCAAATCCACTATATGCCTCCATCTCCTTTATGCAAAACCTTTTTATTACTGAACACTTATAAACGTTTTTAAAATGTGATTTAATTTGCCGATTAGAGACGTGGATAAGTTTTTAATTGCATATAACCCTAACAAACTAGGTAAGTTAAATTAACTTAAATAACAGCATAAAATTTGTATAAAAAAATATTTTTATACTATCAAATTTTAGTAATCAAATTTTTATTTATTATATTAATATTAATAAAAAATTTAATATTATAGATATAATATATACATTAATAATAACAACACATAAACGCACGTATAACTATAAAAAAAATTTGGCCCCAACTTCATCGTTTACTTTCATCACATGATTGACAGTGATGGTATATTTAAAATACTAAAAAAGTTTAATTTACGTATTATATTTATTATAATATCAAAATCTAGTAATATAAAAATTTATTTAATAAACAATAATATATTAAAAATATTGAATCAATGTATCAAAATTTAAAATGTGAATGGATCTAAAAGCCAAATTTAAATTATTAAACTTTAACATTAAATAAAATTTAATAGATTAAAATTCAATTTAAAATATCAACATTTGTTTAATGTAGAATATTTAAAATGTAATTATTTTTATAATAAAAATATAGAAATTAAATCATATTATTTTTATAGTTATAAATTATAAGAATTTATATAAATATTTTTAAAATATATGTTTTTTTGTTTATTAAGAATTACCATTGTTGCTACTTCCTACGTAAAGATAAGGGTTTTGTACCTTAGTGATAATTTGATATTCTTTATATTTCGTCTTATTAAAGGTATCAAGATAATAGTCTAATTTAAATATTGATAAATATATGATAATTTAATACCTTTAGATTATTTATTTATTTTATCTATTTTTTTATTTATCTCCTCTTCCACTTTTTATCACCATACAATTCTATTTCTCCCTTTATTTTTTAAAAATAATTTAAAAATAATAATTTTTTCTATAAAAAACCTATTTCATAAAAATTAAGGTTAGTTTGATTTATGATTTATAATTAAATAATTAATTTTATAATTTATGATTATTTTATAAAAATAATCACTTTTATTTGTTGATTTTTAAAAAAATTAAATATTGATTACAAATTGATAATTATAATTTTTTTAAAATATATGTTTTTTATTAAAAATTGCCTTTGTTGCTACTTCCTACCTATAGATACAAGTTAGGTAACTTACTATAATTTGGTATTCATTATATTTCATCTTATCAAAGGTTTCAATAAAATACTTAAATTTAAATATTGATAAATATATGATAATTAAATCTTTTTAAATTATTTATTTATTTTATTACCTCTTCATCTATCTATATTTTTGTTTATCTCTCCTTCCGCGTTTTACTCACTATACAATTGTATTCCACCCTTTATTTTCTAAACAAAAATCAAAAAATTAATTTTTTTCTATAAAAAAACTATTCATCAAAATTAAGGCATTTATAAGCTATGATATATAATTTATGATTAATTTATTTATTTATTTATTTATTGATTTTTTTAAAAAATTAAATATCAGTTACAAGTTATTTGATAATACTTTATGTTTTTTGAAAACTTAAAAAATAAATAAATTTTTTTGTTATTATTTTGAATTCTTTATTTTTAATCATTTTCTTCAAAAATAAAAAATTATAAATCTAATTTAAAAAATTTCTTTAAAATTTTAAAGATTTATAAATAATCTCATATTTTAGTAGTGGTTCCTTAAAAAAAAATAAAAATCATAAATCATAAATCACTACAAAACATATTTGATTGAAAAATCACTTGAAGAAATTCAAAAATTTAAAATCAAAATTGTTATCAAATAAACCCTAAGTAAGCATGAAAAAAGAATAATAAAAATAGTGAATTTTCGATACTTTTGTGGTATTTTCATTCTTATTTTTACATCATTTTTATCTATATTATCAATTAAAATACATCAAATATTTTTATTTAGATTATTAATACCCATTTTAATTAAATTCAACATTAATTGAAGAAATTAGAGTACCTTAATTGTATCAATTACTTTAAAAATTAACTAAAATAGATACAAATAATTTAAACAAAGATATTTGATGTATTATAGTTGAAAATAAGACTAAAAATTTATTAAAATAAGAATATAAATACTATAAAGTTACCCACCTAAAATAATGTATAGAAAAAAACTGATTTTTTTAAATAAGTTTTTAGAGAATGAAGAGAATAACATTGTTTGGTGAAAAAATAGTAAAAGGGGAGAGAAACAAAGAGAAGAAGATGTATAATTTAAAATAAATAAAAATATAATATTATCAAATTATTCTCTACTTTATCTAATATATAAGACACACTATCAAAATTTTAAATTTAAATAAAAAGTACCAATTTTTAAATTATAATTATTAAATTAATATTTTCAATAAGATGATACCTAATAAATAATTAGATATCAATAGAATATCAAATCCTACTTATATAATGAATCATTTCATTTTAAATATATTTCAAAGTATACAAATTATGATTAAAAGATATAAAAGTTTATTAACATTTAAGTGAGATAATACAATTTAACAACTATTAAAAATAACATTAAATAGTATATTTGAAGTCCAACACTTCTAACATTTTTAAAGTTTAAATACACTATCTAGTGTCCTTTTAAAAAATTATTGGACTTATAGTATTTTATATAAAATTTAATGAATTTATGTATAATTTTTCATAATTAGTGAACCATTGTTATAATTTTTTCATTTTTATTTGAAGTTTGTAACTAAATATAAGGATGAAGGGTAATAAAAGTACATTAATTATAATAAAAATATACAAAAATTTATTAATTTTTTGTGGGACATTAAAAATCCAATAATTAAAAAAAATATTAGAAGTAAAAAAAAGTTAGAAATAGAGTATGTAAATGCTAATATGTATATATTTTTATTTTTTATTTATTTCTAAATCAATTTATATATATATAAATCTATCAAATTTCATATTTCTGATTCACAATTAATTAAAAAAAATATTAGAAGTAAAAAAAAGTTAGAAATGGAGTATGTAAATGCTAATATGTATATGTATATATTTTTATTTTTTATTTATTTATAAATCAATTTATATATATTTAAATCTATCAAATTTCATATTTCTGATTCACAATTAATTTTAAAAAATATAACAACTCAAAATATATATATATTTACGTGCCCTATTTTTAATATTTTTTAAAATTAAAAACTTATAATATATTTTTTCTTAATTATTAAACTTATAATATATTTCTATCAAATTGTATCCCTTAACATAATATGATTTACCATTAAAGTTTAATGTTTTCTCAAGGAAAATTGCCTTTAAAACTAATTTAGTTGTGTACGGATAAACTTGCTAACATTCTTACAATTTTCCAACGTGGTTTGAGAGATAGTTTTTAGATTTTTTTTTATATATATAATACTTTTTAGCATATAAAGATATATATTTTATATTATAAAAATATATAGTTTAAAAGAAAATTTAACTACAAAGTGAATTATAAACTATATAATCAACTTTTTCTTCTCAATATAAGTACTTTTCTATTCGTTTTTGATAGGTCATTATGAGTACTTTATGCGGAGAAAAATAGAGCACATGCAACTAAAATATGTAATCCATATTTCACGTTTATGATACGTGTCCCACGCTCTTCCACCACTTCACCTCACAAGTTTTCTTTAATAAATAATTTCATTAATTTAAATAAAAAATCACAAATAATATCTAAATTAAAAATACATACATTATTAAAATTATTATAAAAATCATATTAACATATTTATAACCAATGAATAAATATTTTGAATATTTTTCTTTAATTCTTTCAAATATTCTTCTGTAATTTTTTTGTCTTCGTCTAAATTTGATTATTCTACTTAAAAATATGATAAATCTTCAATTAAATTTAATATTTTATAACTTGATTTCTTTAATTTATAATTTATGAAATTCTATATAATAAAACTAAATATAGATTCGGATAGGGATAAAAACTTGATAAAATATAATAAATCATGTATAATATTATCATAAATTAAATTTGGGTGAAGAAATTATTACATTATATCTAAATATTTGTGAAAAAATCACATAATAACTTTTGTGATATTTATTTAAAACAAAAATAAATAAAAATTAATCTATTGAAAATAAAGTTTTTATGTAAAGGGAAAATTTCTCAATAAAAAATAAAAAATAAGATAATTTCAAAAAATATTTATTCAACTAACTTGTAAAACTACAAATATGGCATGTAATTATAGATTAAAAAATTGAATTCATCTTGATAAATAGTTTTTTATTATATTAATATTTTTTCTGAGTATTTATTACATTAATATTGTGAAAAATGACATGTATAAAAAAATGATAGATCAATTTATCTCATTTATCCATTGCCTATTTTAAATGAATGGGTATTCCAATGCTAGTAATCTTCACTTGTATTTGTTTGTTATAATATTAAAAGTGTAAGTATAAACTTACTTTTGTGATGTGAAGAAGCGAATATTTAAGACATTTGTTGTTGAATTGTTATTTTATAATTTAGTTAGTTTAGAACGTTTGGATAAATTTTTGTACATTAATCATTTATTTTTATTAAATTGGATACAACTTTGATAGAAAAAAGTAGCCTAATAAATCTAATAATATGATATAATTTAATTATAGATTTTATTTTATTTTATTTTATAATTTGATTGAATTTATGTTATATCTTATAGCATTGGACTGTTTTATAAATAAATAAATTACCATTTGGTAAAAATAAAGTGTAAACTGAAATTTGACTCTCTTTTTTAACGAAAACGAATAAAAATTCACTTTTGTTTTTCTTACATTGTGTCTCCCCATCTATCACGAAAGTATAGAAGTTGCTTAATATATCTCTCAAGATCTTAACACGACTTACTTTATTATTATCCATCTTATTATCATGCGTTCTTTTAATGATAAATTTTGTAAAGTAAACCGACTTATGTAATATACATTAATTTTAGTTTTCTATAATATTTTTGGTATTTTATTAATTTAATTTTATAATTATATGATTTTTATATTTTAATTTTATAATTTTTTAAATGAGATCTATTAATTTTATAATTTAAAAATATGATCAATTAAATTAAAATTTTAGATTTTATTAATAAAAAAATTTAAAAAAAAAAAAGTTCTCCTCTTTCTCATTTTTGCTCTCTTTTTTTTCTCTCATAATTATTTTATTAATAAAAAATAAAAAATCAAATCAAGAGAGAAATATTACTTGGAAGAGAGAGAATAGTCTTCTTTTCTCATCATTATTTTATTAATAAAAATAAAAAATAAAATTGAAAGAATAAATAAGATAGAGAAAACGAGTGAGTAAAATATAAAGAGAAAGAGAATAGATGGATATATATATATATATATATATATATAGAGAGAGAGAGAGAGAGAGAGATAAATAGAAGAAGATGAGGAATGTTGTTTTTTTAAGGAAATTTTATTAATAAAATATATTATTTTATTTTATTTTAAAAAATATTAATTTTAAAAATATTTGATTTAATTGATTATAATTTTAAATTACAATATTAATAGAATTCATAAAATTAAAATATATAAATTGTATAATTACAAAACATGAATTAACCAATAACTTAATAAATTCACATTTATTTGTTATATAACATAAAAATTAAAATAATTAACTTTTTCAATATTTATACATTTACTTAATCAAACAAGTAATACACCTTTTTTATTAAAAAGAAAAAAGAAAAAGAGAAAGTAATACACCACTTGAATAAGTGAAATACCTCTTACTGAATTAATTACTACAAAGGATGTGGTTTGTTTGGCATAAGATTTGTGTATTTTTTTTATTACCATTAAAAGGATGCACATATAAGTGATACAAATAATTATAAACTCTTGAGTTTAAGTAAATTTCCTTCTTTTTTTCTTTTTATATAAGTTACTTAAACTTTAGAGTTCATATAATAAAGACTTCAACTGATTATTTTTTCCCTTTTAATTCCACGTGGTATTAATACTTGTTTAAAATGTGTACAAAAGATACATTGTCTCATCAGGTAACACATTGATTTGAATATAAATAAATATTTGTGTTACTTTAAATAAATTTTATTTTAAGATGATTTTTACGATGATATTATTACAATTATTATTATTATTATAAAAATATATGATATATTTATTTTATTTTTAATATTAATTATACATGATGATATTAATATTAAATAAAATATTTATTAATAATTTTTTTAACTGTAACTACACTTTATTTAATCTAATAAGTTATTTTATGTTTTCACTTTGTTTTGATTTTAATTTGTTGGAAGTATATATCTTATCTAAATCTTAAATGTTATAATTTGTATCAAAAAGTAATTATTTAAAAAAAATCTAATATATTAATTAAAATAATTAAATATTTAATTGAAAAAGTTACAACAAAACGAAAATAAAAAATTAATTTTTTTATGTATATTTAATAATATTTTAATTTTAATTTATCAATTTGACTATTAATTTTTATATTTAAATTGATAAATTTTAATCCATCATATTTATTAATAATGTTTTTATTTTAAAAAAACACCTACCAAAATTATAACATAATCTGTACCACGTTTAAATGCATATTTCATTTCTAATCATATATTTTTTATAATTAAATTAAAAAAATATTAATATTCATGAAAAAATATTTTAAATAAAATTTAAAATTAAAATAATTTTATTTTTTAAAAATAAATATTTAATATCAATGTTAAAAATATATAATAAAAATGAATGGATAACACCTCGTAAATTCGTAAATAACATCACAAATACCCTAAGTTTAGAAGTATCTTTAAAAATAACTCTAAGATTTTAAAAAATTTAAAAATATTCATCAAACATAACGAAAGTGAATATTAATATTTTATAAATAAAAATGGAAAAATAATAGAAAACCAAAAAGTAAAAAAAAATCAAAAAATAGTAAAATTAGAAATAAAAGACATATTCGGATGTTTTTTACAAGAAATAATAATTAATAAAAAGAAATTAAAAGAATTAAATTAAATTTTAAATAAAAATATGGATTTAAAGATCCATCATTTTCATCATTAAAGAAATTATTTCAAAGAAAAAATATAATTTATTATGGAATAAATAATAAAGAAATAAGCTTTAATATTACATATGCAAAAGAAATGTATAATATATCATTAATTGATAAAGAAACTATAATGAATAAACTATCAAAAATCTACTAAAAACATAAAGAAAAAATTGATATATTCATGTAGTAAGAATTCAAATATTAATACAAACTTATTTTAGAGAAATAACATATACACCTAAAAATATCATTACTGGATAATAAAATAATAAATAAAAAAGATATCTTACTGTGAATGATCCATAATAATTTGAGATACTAGAAACTAAAATCTACAATATATTTTAGGTTTGTTATTAATATTCACGATAAAAATCTAAACCAAGTGTTAAGTTTAGTTTATGAATTTGAAATATGAGATTTAATGAAATAATAAAATTATCCATTTTTAATATACTACATAGTAGGATATTCATTAACAAATAGTCATAATAATTTGATATATAAACAAAATGAATTTATAAAAATAGATAAAACCTTTCAAGAACTTGGACAAATAATAAAACCAAAAATACTAACGGATTTTGAAATACTGGAGGAATGACACTTAAATATCAAGAAAAAAAACCTTGGATGCTTGGATGAATAAGTAATGTGGTTAAAAATAAGAATATATCGATATTTACTTTTATAGATCACGAAAGAAGAAGTTAAAAACTAAAATATAAAATTCAAGTAATGAAATCATAAGTTCATGATGTCATATTAAGAAGACAATAATATTTAAAGATAAATTAAAAACATACAGTTAGAAATAGATGAGAGCTTATTACACGTACCAAAAAACCAAACAACATTAATAAAGGTTTTGAGACATCTAATAGAGAAAATGGACTTAGTCCATGAATCAAACACGAAGTATCTACAAGGTATAATCGAAACATAAAAAGAATTAATTATTAAAAGAAATAAAGGAATATAGTTATAATAAATTATAACAAGATATACTTATGAAATTTATAGAACTAAGAAAATAAGTATATAAAATACATAGAAATAATTATATTATAAGTCATAAATACAATCCCTTAAAAGAATTAAAAGTATAACCACTTAGAAGATCAGACGACCTGATGCCTAGAAATGAGAGAAGAAAAAATGAAGAAAAATCTAATGAAAAAGATATAATTTCAGTTTAATGAAATATAAAAAAGAATTAGAAGAACAATTAAGGAATCCCAAAAATAGGAATATATAAGAATTAATTAGTTTGTTAATACTAACTAATGAAAAATTAGAAAAACATTATGATGAAAGGCTTTGTACAAACAAAGAGTAAGACGATATGACAATAATTAGGGAGACTGATTCTGAACCAGAAATTATGACCTCAAAAGATTATATAAAACCAATTTTATTATCGGCTTTTTACTAAGAATAAATATCTCACCCATATAGGAAAGAAAAAATAGACAAAGGTCAGGAAAGACTGATACTTCCATAAGAAAAAGACAATCATCCAAAATAGAAGAAGGGTTACATTGGAGAACTAGAGATAGTATCCCATCAGTATTCAAACTCCAAGAAATTATAGATTTGATCTCTTAGATCTAGACTATATAAGAGATAGGAAAAATCGCTAAATGAATGAGCTAGTGGTATGAATGTACTCATACAAATCTCTCAAACTACACACAAAAAACCCTTCAAAATGTAGGGTTAGTAGCTCATAAAATGACAAAAAATGTTAAAAGTTTGATTTTTAAATTTAACAGACCAATAACATTTATTAATACAAAAGTTTGTGAATATGAAATATATTACTATAAATTACCACCTTCTATGCAAACAATTTATAAGGAAATATTTTTCAAAAATTACCCCAAACATTATATAAGACCAAAATAGAATGGTGGAATCAAAGAAATAAGGAAACCATACCATATACCTTATAAGAAAGAATAATAAGTCTTAAAAGTTAGATAATTATTAAATGCTAAGAAAGAAATTAAAGAATATAAAAAAATAACAAAATAAATTATGATACAAGAGATTTAAAATACTAAAAAAATATAAATGTAACCCAAAATCAGACAAATATAAACATAAAAAATATAAAAATATGTATAAAAAATACAAAAAAAATTAAAAGATATAAATTTAAGAAACAATATTTTCAAAAATATAAAAGAATATTTAATGGAAAAAAACTATAGTAAAAGATATTTTAGAAGAAAACTGTCTAATCCTCCTTAAAAAAGAGTTATTGTTTTTCAGGGAAAAAAATACATATGTTAGATCTGTAATAAAGAATAACATTATACAAATAAGTACCCTAAAAGACTTCAACATAACAAATAATTTAAAAAGAACTTTCACATAAAGCAAAAATCTTTAAAAAAAATTTAAAATAGAATTATAATCAATTGAGGAATCGAATATAGATTATATTTATAGTATTTATTTATTAAAGAAAACTAAAGAGAAAATAACTAACTTAAAATATAAACAATCAGAATATGGGTACTCTTCATCAAAAGATGAATGATTTGTATAGTATTACAAATTTAAATAGTACATACATTAAGGTATGATTAAAATTCAAAGATTATACCAGTCATTATTTATATGCAATACAAGAGCTAGGATGTGTATAACAAGTAAATATGTGTTTCCAAATGAACATAAAAAATAAACACTAAAAGATTTAATTGTAAGAATTGTTAATAATACCACAATAAATCTTAATAAAATTTTAAAAGATTCAGATATAATGATAAGTGGAGAAAAATTCTATATTCCTACCATATATTAACAAGAAAAGGAAGTTGATTTATTAATAGGAAATAATTTTCTAAACTTATGTCAACATTTTACATAATATTTAGATAAAATAGATTTAACAACATTAGATGGTAATGTTATTTATGTATAAAAAAAACATATGATTATATTAAACACAACTTTTATGCAACAATATAAAAACAAAAATGTGGTGAGATTGATACAAAGAAATAAAAATCTTATTTAGAAAATATTCCATTAGATATATAAGAGAAACAAAACTCTTCTTAATAAAATACAAGAAGATAAAGTCTAACAATTATCATAAAATTATTAAAAATAATAAGCTCAGAAAATCATTTAAATTCAAAAATTAATAAATCTAAAACGATTGTCAACATAAAATTAAGAGCCCCTAATAAGGTTATTAAAGTAAAATCGATGATTTATATTTTAGAATACATGATTGAATTTGAAAAACAAATTCAATAACTTTTGAAACTAAAATTCATAATATTAAGTAATTCATCACATTATAGTCCAGTATTTTTAGTAAAAAAAAAGCTGAAAAAAAAAGAAAAAAAAAGAGAGAATGTTAATAAACTTCAAAACAATAAATAAAGAAACCATTTATGATGGATTTTTATTCAAAAGAAAGAAAAACTATCATCATTAATCAAAGGAAATCAATACTTCTCGAGTTTTGATAGTAAAAGTGGATTTTAGAATATAAGACTAGATGAAGAATCTCAAAAACTAATGGCATTTAGCTACCCCCAAGGACAATTCTAATAGATTGTTGTACCATTTGGATTAAAACAAGCTCTATGTATCTTTCAAAGATATATGGATAATATCTTTAAAAAATTATAAAATATTTATTGTGTCTATATAGATGATATTTTAGATTTTAATAGTGAATTAAATAAAAATTATTTAGATATTATTAATATTCTACAAGAATGCAGAAAATAAGGTATTGTACTATCTGAAAGGAAAACAATACTTGCTTAATAAAAAATTAAGTATTTAGGATTGAAAATTAAAGATGAAAAACATAATCTACAATCCTATATACTAGATAATATTCAAGGTTTTCCTAATGAATTAAATGACAAAAATCAATTACAGAGATTTTTAAGATGTTTAACATATGTTGAAGCATATATCAAGAAATTTATAGAAATGCAAAAACCTTTACAAGTAAAATTGAAAAAAGACTATATATGAAAATTGACATAACAAGATACTCTGTATATGAATAAAGTAAAAACATAGGTAAAACATTTATCAACTTTATACCATCAAGGGACAGATGATAAAATGTTAATTGAAATATATGTTTCACAAGGATATTGGTGAGTAGTTTTAAAAGCAAAAATAGATGAAAAAGATAAATATATTTATAGATATACATCATGATCTTTCGATGGTTCATAACTAGATTATCACAGTAATGAAAAAGAATATCTAGCTATTAAAAATTTTACAATATATGTCATAAGTTCTAGATTCATAACAAAAAAAATAGTTATTTCTTAAAAACTAATATTATAAATTATTATAAACAAGAAAAAATAGTCGGATAGAAACAATGGTTCAACCACTATAATTTTGATGTTGAACATTTTTTAGAAAATAAGAATAGTTTAGAAGATGCTATTATCAAAGAGTTAGCAACTCTAACTATTTTTATGTTTAAAGGATAAAACTTATTGATATCAAGATTAAGATAAAGGAATATAAGATAAAAATATTATAGGAATAACTTGAATTGTTATACCTCGATAAGTCTTTTATAGAGACACGAAATAAACAGGAAGAACTTGATTATTCAAAACAACTTTTAGAGTCCAAAAACTCTAAAGAGGAACATTTATCAAGAATTCAATCTAAGGAAGATAAAACTTCTAAAGAAAGAATTCAAGATGAAAATGAAAAACCTAATAATTCAAAAGAGAGTAACACCTTTGAAATAAAAAAGCTCAATTAGACCGATGAAGAAGTAAAAGACTTATGTGGTCTTTAATGGCCCAAAATATTAAGGCCTTCAATATTATTCATAGATACATCTTTCATAGAAACATAAAAGATAATAAGACATCCAATGTTATTTAGGGAAACATCTACCATAAATTCATTAGTTATTAAAGATGAAAAGATAAATATATAAATTTTAGCAAGCCATAATGATTGAGTCTCTACCATTTGGCCAGAAAATCTACCCAAGAATCCATAGAAGGTATGAAGATCTATATTACAGAAAAAGAATTTCCTACATTAAGTAAAATCAACATTTTGAAAAGAGCTAATCTAATATTTGTTTACAAAGCTTTCTATGTAGGACTAATAGAAATATATCTTGGAACTAATTTAAGTAAATTAAATTATTTTCTATTTTTTTTAAAAGTAATCAAGAACTTCAAGAAGAAGATAAGAGTAGGTAACAAACACGTTTATCTCAAATTCTTCATTTCACTAATGGGCTGAAATGAAAAATAACGTATTAGTCTCTATCACTTTATCAAGTTAGAGATTTCAAATACAATCAGAGAAGTTCTCAAACCAAGGATACTTCTAAAAAATGAATTTAACATAGAAGAACTATATGTATGAAAAGGTTAGTTAAGCTAAATTAATTATGAACTTATAAAAATTGATAATTGTACTGAAGTCAAAGTATATTACTCAATTAGTAAAGTCATCACCACTTATCGTAGTAATATGGCTCTCTTTGAAAAAGATGGTGAAAAAATCATCAAATAAGAGACAAATTTTAACAGCAACAACCTATAAATTGGTTAAGAAGCAAGGAAAATATTATACTTCTATGATAGAAAAGTCACTAAAGATCATAGATGCATTTATTGCATCAAAGATTGAGAAGATGAAGATGCATCATTATCAACGTTATTCAAAAAAATATCGGCAAAAAATGACAAGGAAGAACAAAAAAGAATAATTGTCGGTAGAAGACGACAAAGAAAAATAAAGATGTAGTATCCACATCTTTAGTCGACAACATATGTCAAGAAAAAAGCAATGGTTGAAATTGATAAGCCATATAAAAGACAATTAGATGAATTATTAAAATAATAATAAAGTAGTAACTCATATATTGTAAAGAGGGATTCCTTGTATTATAAAATGAACTCTTATTTTTCAGAAATCTCAAATAATAATTATATATCTAGTAATCATGAGTATCTAAGAATATTTTTTCAAAGTTCTTAATTGGTCTTAAAATTGTAATAATCATTATATTATGAATAAAATTGAATGTGGTCATTCTTTTCTAGTGCGTCTAAATTGAACATCATCTATGTACGAATATAAAAGACTCACAATTACTAAGAAGATATTAAAGATTGAGCAAAGTTGAGACATAATCGGTGTAATAAGAGAAGACGAGCATAAAAGATGACTATGGTAGAGTCATTAAATTCAAGTATAATAATTATAATTTTTAAGCCAATTAAGGATGTTAAATATTTAAATATTTACTTATACCAATTTATAATATTAATAAATAAGGATATGAAAATAGAAATAACACAATATTATGATAAATAAGTTAAAAATTATTTTTAATCAATAATATATAAGAATTACACAAATTAACAATTAACCTTAAATAACTAGCTTTCAATTTGGTATCAAAACATAATATAGATGAAAAAGTTAACAACATTAAATTTATGAACATTAATGATATTAGTTATAGAGTTTAAGGATATTATAGCATTTTTTGTAAATCTCAAAAATATAAGTAAAAATATGTTAAACTTTAGGAACATTTTAGATAAATATACCTTAAACTAGTGTACATCATCTATCACAATTTTAAAGAAAATGCTTATAACGGAGTATTGGGTCCTTTAGGTTAAGTAACTTATGATTCATATATTTTAGTTTAGTAATTTTTAAAGTAAGTTCAATTAGTTGTATAATTTAAAAATATGATCAATTAATTTAAAAAAATTAAAATTTAATTTTTTTTCAAACAAAAATTATATATTTTATTAATTAAAAATATTAATATTTCCTTCCCTTCCGTTTCCCAAGTGTTCAAAATGAACGTGAGAAGGGATAGAGCTTGTCATGAAAAGTCATTATTTTTTTTATCTAGTCGATTATACAAAATTAATAAAATTTATTTAAAAAATTATGGAAATAAAATATATAAATCATATATAAACTTATTCTCATTAATAAATTATTTAATTATTTAATATTTTTATAATATATATAAATTTTTATATAATATTAAAAAATATATATATTTGTACGGTAAGAAAAATAAATAAATATTTTTTTAAGATAGGTAAAATAAAATTATATATATAAAAGATATTATTTTATATAATTAAAATAAATTTATTGTTGCTATGTCAGTGCGTTATTTATGTACTTATTTAAAAAAAAAAACAACGTAATTGAGTTTGACGGTATGAATAAATATTCATGGATTGGAGTCGCGTAAATGCCATCTCCATCCAAAACGAAGCTTAAGAGCCTTAAAGCCTTTTCAGGCTCCACACAGAGAAAAAAAAAAAGCAACGAGAGAAATAGACACAGAGAGATTGTTTCTATAAATTCTCGTATTAATTTCCCTCTTCTCTCACCCAAAATCCAGAGCAAATACCCAATCTTTCTATCTGTAAGTCTTTTCATGATCTCTGTTCTCTCTTTTGATCTCTTTCATTCTCGCTCCTTTTCAACCTTTTTTTTCTCTAACTACGGCCATAGATAGGCTCTTATGTGTCTCCTCTAGTTCTGTCTTAAATGCCATTATTTTTATTATTCGCCTGCTTTTTGTGATTCTTCTGAACATTTTTAAATTTGGGCGATGCTTTTAAGTAGTCTCTGTTTTTTTTTGGATTCTTTTTCCTCTTTTCCAAACCCTAATTAATGGCAGACGAAAATTAAATGCAGAACCACTTCTGGTCTCGAAATGCTGCTCGCAGTTGAAATTTTACCCATTTAGACCATTGAAATTTGCCCTTTTGTATTTAATCTCTCCGACATTATCTTTTGTTTTATTGGTTTTATTCGAAATAAAACTTTATTTTATGAAACCTTCTGTGCAAACGAATATGAATATCTAAGTTCAAATGGACTGGACATACAAAATAATTTTCCTTTTGTTTTACTATTGCGTTGTCAGTTTCCATTTATTGAAATATCGATCAAAAGAAATGGTACTAAGTACTTCTTGGCTTTCTCAAATATTGGGATATATATTATTTCTTCATTGATTGTTTTGCAGCTTCGTTTTAGGCTTGACTCAGAAATTTGACTGAAGGAAAATATATATTATTTTTATTAACAATGTAATGTCACAATTCATGATAAAATTGAAATATTTGATATTATTTCAGAATTTGAAAGCACTTATGGTAAGTTTTTTCATGTTTGCTTCAGAAGGCATGCTTCACTTTATTTTACTATGCTGGTTTTCATCAAAAAGCTTCATTCACACTCTTTTATTGTTTGAGCTGTCATATGGTAGTTATTTCAACTTGCATGAAGCTAGTATGTCTATTGAGATTGATTTTTCTATTACCATAGATGCTATGTATTTTAAGTTTCTTACCTTTATATACTCATTCGTAGAGGCTGGAGCCCTATAAGAAAAGGATAATATATGGAGGGCGACGAAGGAAGAGGTTTGGGATGCCAGAAGACTATGGATGGGAAGGCGAGTAGTGAAAATGGTTCCCAAAAAGCCATTGCCACTTGTTGCTTGAAGGCTAGGGCGGCTGCCCCCGAGCTTGGAGCTATATGCCACTCCACCGTTGTTTCTGGGTGGTTCTCAGAATCCAAATCTCATTCTGGTCATTATTTATAATCTTATTTTTTTCAAGTCTTTGATTTGATGCTGTCATTTTCAATGTTGCATTATCAAATTAGGCAGTGAGTTTGGCTAATGTTATTTACTGAACATATTCTGTCGTCTGTCTTGCAGATAGCGCTAGCAAAAAAGTTTATTTCAACAACCCAATGTGGCCTGGTATTCTTTACTTGTATCACGTGCACATAATTTTCTATTTGATAGTAAAGGTTCTTTTTTTTTTTTTTTTGGGTGGGGGGGGGGGGGGTGGTGGGGTAACATGCGTTGTTGAAGTTCCTATACTAGATTAAATTGTTACTTATTTTTTTGTCGTAAATTTAAAGGTAAAAGAATTCTACAGACCTGGTTATAGTATTTATTGTTGGTTTTGTCACCTTAAAATTAATATATTTTCGTCTTTTAGAACTATAAGTTTAGTAGATTGTCCCCTGACCCCAGAGACAAGTGGATTTTTTTAATGTTTTATAAATTTCCTTGCTGGCAGGAGAAGTGCATTCTTTGGTTGTGGAAAATGTTATGTACAAAGAAAAATCAGACTTTCAAGAGATTTTAGTATTTGAGGTTTGGCTTACTAACCTTAGGATCTTAATTTCTGTTTCCTTTTTTTCCTTTTTTTTATTTGGCATATTCATTGGGTTTTACCTGTATTTCTTTATTTTGGTGGTCTCTTAATGCCCGTTTCTCTGAATGCAGTCTTCAACATATGGGAAAGTGCTTGTCCTTGATGGCATTGTGCAGCTGACTGAGAAAGATGAATGTGCCTATCAGGAGATGATAGCTCATCTTCCTCTCTGTTCAATTCCCTCCCCTAAAACTGTAATTTCAAACACCTCACATCACTAATAGAGGCCCAATCCCCTTCCAGGGGACCATTTGTTTTGTTTTGTTTTTAGATATCCCTAATCCTGTATTTTTACTTCATAAGAATTTTCGCAAATCCTTATGCTCTCGTTCCTGATACTCTGCAAAATGCTCTCCTAATGCTGCAGGTTCTGGTTGTTGGGGGTGGTGATGGTGGGGTTCTTAGGGAGATTTCTAGGCATAGCTATGTTGAGCATATTGATATATGTGAGATAGATAAGATGGTCATTGAGGTAAGTATTTATATACTTGTTACCAATATAATCCATGCGTTTCTCTAATATATTGCCGTGGTTTCTTTCTTTTTGCTATAGGTATCAAGGAAGTTCTTTCCAGATTTGGCTATTGGATTTGACGATCCCCGTGTTCATCTTCATGTCGGTGATGGTATGGTTAATAGGAATTGTTAGCTCTCTATCTTGGCTTTAAAAATTTTGTGTTTCCCATGACTGGTTGTTGCTAGCTAATCCTATTGCATGATATTGGCAGCTGTGAGATTTCTGCAGTGTGCACCCGAAGGAAAATACGATGCTATCATAGTTGATTCATCAGATCCAGTGGGTATGTTAGATCTTTAATTTCACTGAAAATCGTTACGCTTGTATGTGTATGATTTGATTGGATGTTAGGGGTATCTGTGGTTCAGGTTATATTTGTGCTGTGGACTTTAAACTGTTTTATTAGAGTGAAAGTGTGTTGCATTAGATCTATAATTTCTTCAGTTTTTTCTGTAGATTTTCTGTTAAGAAGTTAGTTGGGAATTGCCATGGCATCGAGAAATTTGCAGAGAATGAACGTTCTCAATCCAAATTTTTAAAGTCTGGCTCACTTAACAGTACCTTGATTTTTACGTACAATTTTGGTTCATCTTTTATAGGTCCTGCACAAGAGCTTGTAGAGAAGCCATTTTTTGAAACAATAGCTAGAGCATTAAGGCCTGGTGGTGTACTTTGTAACATGGCAGAAAGTATGTGGCTCCATACACATCTTATTGAAGATATGATCTCTACTTGCCGTCAAACATTCAAGGGTTCTGTCCATTATGCATGGGTTAATGTTCCCACGTATCCAAGGTATTTCTTATTAGGAGTTAAACCCAAAGATTCGTAGGCTGTCTTTATACCTTATAAACGAAAGATTTTGCTTGATCTAGGTATACATAACTTTAAATGCTTACTATTTGGTTTTTCTGTCATGTAGTGGCGTGATAGGTTTTCTTATATGCTCGACGGAGGGGCCACCTGTTGATTTCAGAAATCCAGTCAATCCGATCGAGAAGTTAGAAGGAGCTATGAAACATAAAAGAGAACTTAGGTTTTACAACTCAGAGGTGAGGGTTTGCAACTTTGCATCAAGCTTTGAGTATAATGCATCAACACTCATCTTTTATTTAAGGAATTGATATATCTTACTATAAATTAAAGTGACTTGCTGGTTTCACAGATACACTCGGCTGCCTTTGCCTTGCCGTCATTTCTTAAGAGGGAGGTTCGCTTACTTCGTGATTCTTCAGGCCAAGCTCATTGAATTTGATCTTAGTTAACTCGTAGCTAGTATTGCGTGATGATTGAAACTAGTGCTGTATGGGAATGAAATGTTAAGCTATATAGTATTTGATACAAATGTAAATGAACCTCTAGAACTTTTGCTTTTTGAGGCATTTGTATTTGGCCTGATAAAACTTCGTGGCTGAACAGTAATTGTGAGAGCTCTAATTGAAATCTATGTTATATTAGGAATTAATAAAATTAGTCCCCAGACTAAGGCCATTACTATTGCTTTTTTGGGATATGCGTATGCTTACTAACGCAATAGTATTTCATGTACATATATATTAGCGAAGCATGACACTGACAAATGAGTTTGGCTGGTAATATGCTCGGGAAAATTTATCACTACTAATGATCATTTGCTACCGTATGGAAGCTTTATAAATATAGTGCAAATGACTATTTTCAGGAAAACAAAAGTTTATTTAATTCTTACATTGTATCCCATCTTACCCTCCATAGTACCCATATTATGGCTATACGACTGTCGTCAACAGAGAGATTCTTATATAGAATCGTTATGTTAACAGTGTCAAAAAATATATATTAGATATAGGGATTTGTTTAAAAAATTCATATTTTTTATAATAGTTTAAAAAAGGGCTAAGATTGTTTTTAGTTTAAAAAATGGCACATTTTAACTTTAAACTTGTAAATATATTTTTTAGTCAATTTTATTTAAAAATAAAAATAATTTATTTTATAATAAAATAAATATAAATTTATACAAAAATGATATGTTAAGCATTTTGATAATTCAAAAATAATATAATACATTATTATTATTATTATTATTATTAAATATAATTATATTTAATAATTAATTATCATATTAATTATAATTATGATATAAAAAATAATTAAATTATTAAAAAAATTAAGAAACTTCTATATCTAACTTTATACGAGATATAAATACAAATATAAAACATTTTAATGTAAACTTTGTGTCAAAATATTATCTAATATATTATTATAATTATTTTTATTATTAATATAATAAAATATATTTAATTAATTATATTTAAATATTTAAATAAAATTATTATTAATAAATATTTGTTATCTTAATAACAATTAAAATTATAATAATATTAGAAATCCGTATAATTAAACATATTTTTTTAAAATAAAATTTTAATATATAATATGATAAAAGAGATTTATGTATTTAAAATTAATTATAAATTTATAAAGTGTTAATATTTTTATATGTTTATAATAATTATATTTTGTAAAACAGAGTTCATATATTTTTTTATTTTTTTTAAATAAAATTGACTAAAAAATATGTTTTCAAGTTACAAGTTAAAATGTACCATTTTTTAAACTAAAACCAATCTTAACCCTTTTTTAAACTATTATAAAAAATATGATTTTTTTAGACAAAATCCCTAACGACTGATAAAAAAGGAGCATACAACACGTTACATTTAAGAACTCCATCAACAGATACTGCTCTCATGTCTCACCACTATTTTTTCTGGAAACAAACATATGTATCATGGAGAAACACGTGCATCTCCGTATGCAGCTTAATAATATACAAATTTTTATTTAGCCAACTTATCTCCTAAATGTAGTTTCACTTTGGTGACCATTGCCCAAAAAATAGTGTGATTCCATTTTTCGTTTACAGAACAAAACTAAACATCAACATGACACAGCAGCTATCGTTCTTCAGCAGTAAAATCAGGCTCTGCTGGCTTCTGAAGCAGCATGGGTGGTAGTCTCTCGGGTACTCTTGCCTTCCGTGTACCGTTACGCCTTATAGCACGGAGTGCATTAGCAGCAAAACGTGAGGCATAAATGGTGGCACCTAAACTTGGAGAGCTGCCACCAGCCTTGACCAATGCATCTTGCAACCTATTCTCCTCCTCCCGAAGAGACTCTTCAAGTTTCTTCTTACTATAGCGGCGCCATGCTGCTTGAATAAAACAAGCTGCCCATGTCCTCCATTGCTGTGAGTAAAATCTGAAAGTATGACGGAGCTGTTTGCTATGAAGCCTCCGGAACTGAGAAGCTACAAACTTCAAATCATTGGCCTTTAATGCAAAGGCTTCTACTTCGGAGAGCGCTTGGACAGTTCTGGTTGAGATTGGAAGATTTGATGAGGAGTGGGGATCTAATGCCCATGTAAGAAGTTCTTCTCCACAGAAGTCACCAGCCTTGAGATACTCGGAGTTGAAGAAACCAGTTCTTCCTCCATTGGTGGTCACAGTAAACAACCTGCCTCGCATTATGAAAAGCATCTCATCAACTGGGTCTCCCTCCCGAACAATGTAACTCTCCTCTGTATAAAGCACTGGCTTGAGAAGGTTACACATTGCATCCAATAGTTGCTCATCCATTTTTTCGAACATTGGCACCTTAAATATATCAAAGTAGATAAGTATTAATCCAACATATAGTGATTATTCTAGACATAACACAAATTTTATTTGCAAATAATCGTATCAATATCATTCTCTCCTACATCAACTAAACAAATCAAAGATATTGTATTCTTAATCCTTTCCACAGCATAAACTGTACTCCATAACATGGACAATCATGTCCTTAAAGTTTTCATAAAGGCAAGCCTTGTAGACCCATGCAACAATGGAGATAGTTGACCAATTGACAATTTCTGTACTATCAATGAGGCATAGAAACCATTTGACACATTTTATGGCTACGTGAATATCAAGCAAAGAAATAAAAAGAAACAATGCTTGATTCATGCAAACTAGAAAATAACTTGAATAATCATATAGCTCCATAAAGTACTTTCTGAGCACAGGAGGAGAACTCACTCTCATGAGCAGAGCCAAGCAAAGATGGCGCTTTATGTCTCTTCTAAGGTCCTTGGGAAGGTTGCAGATTAGGTTTTCTTCATCAACACCTCTGGTTTCTTGCCATCTGTATTGTTCATACCGCCTAATACGCTCCCTCAAATTCTCAGGGAGCAACCGATGGGACATCCACTGTTCTGCATCTCTCCTTTTCACCCTCATCTCCTCCAATCTTGTGGTAGTTGACTGCAAATATGTCTGTTGGAAAAAAGGGTTTACTTATCATCAAAACCTGGAACATTATAAACAATTAGATACTGAAAAATCTTTCAAAACATTAGCTTCATACATACTTACCTGCATATTTCCGATGAGAAATGAAAACAGGACCAAGCCAGAGATGGAAATAAACACAGCAAAGCAGATTTCCCAAACATAGGTACTAGTTTCAAGGTTTTGGCCCAGAGAGCTGCAGAAGAAAAACCAGCTTAACTTATTGGTTCACAAAATTAAGTGCACGGCTCTCAAACTTAAAAGTGATAACAAATGACTCAAAACAAAAATATAACGTTTATGTGAGCGTTAGCGATATTTGTCAACAAAATATATAATTATAATTTAGTTTCTAGGTGTACCTTTCAAGAATATTTTCAAACCAAAGAAGCTATCGGGTCTCAATAATCACATCTTAGGTATATCTCTGTTCTCGTACATGTTAGATTTTATATCTGTCACATAAATATTGTTCAAATAGGTCACTCGATCGATCTAGTCGATCGAGTGGTGACTAGATCGATCGAATTTAATTAAAACTGACTGAATTAATTTTAATATGACTAAATCGATCGAAACAATAACTCGATTGATCAAGATTAATGACTAGATTGATCCACTTATTTCTAAATTAATTAATTTTTTCACAAGATCGAGCTAGTTCTAGATCGATCAAGCGGTCAAGTTTTCAAATTTAACCTAATTTTACTCGAACCAATTAATATTTTTACTATATTATCCTTATGTTTTTAAGCTCTTCTAAATACTTTTAAGGACAGTTTTGTAATAAAATTTTGACCTAAGGTTTTACTCATGCTATTTAATCATAACATTGGCTCATAATTTTGTTAACCACACAAAAACTTATTGTGTTTATTCTCTTCATCTTTTATTCTATCTTTTGTTTTGCTAAAACTATTAAAGTAAATTTTTTCATTAAATTAATTTATCAAACATTTGTGATTGTATTTGTTAGATTCACAGGCCTGTGATTATTGAGATATTGCACTTTTAAATTGATTGATCTAGAATGACTAGTTACTTTCGATTTATCTAATATACTGTTTAAATCAATTAGTTAGGATTATTCATTATCGAATCTGCACTAGGACACCCATTTGCACTTGTGTTTATGCTAACTTTCAGGTGACAACGGTACGGTTTCGATTAACTCGTATGACTCAAGTTTGTCGAAACGTTGGTCTTGATCTAAATACCTTTCTTGTACAGACTATGATAAAAACAACAACTTGTAAGTAGATTACTTGGGAACATTACCTGAGTAAGTAGTTTGAGTTCTAGCCTTGTAATTGAATACTTATTTTTCATAGTGGATAAGTAGTTTTTCTCTCATAGGTAAAACCTAAGTTATTTTCACTTAAAAATTTCGTATGTTGATATTTTTATTTTCGCATGTTGTTTGTCCGGTTACAAAATTTTAATTTACTATACTTTCGCCGATTAATGAATTAGATCCATAACTAAACGAACTTTCAAAAAAGAAAACCAAAACCAGGAACTAGAGGATTGGAAAAGATACACAAAGATGCATTCTTTTATATTCAAATAACCTGAAACTGTGTCTATATATTTCAGCAAAAAAAGAACAAAGAAAACGGAAAAAATGCCACTCAAACGTGATAAGAAAGCAAACATGTTATTGCAGATCACATGTACTAATCTTAATAGCTGCCCTGCCCTAGTTTCTCTTCAACCTACAAATGAGCAATAACACGGTACACATAAAATAAGCAACCTAAAAGTGATTTTTCCAGAAGAGAAGTGAGCAACTAAATGATAAAATTGCTTAAATTAGCTGTTGAGCACACCTCAAATTCCGTAATCCCCACCAAAAACAGTAGAAAAACTTTTGAGGAAAATCAGTGGTAGACTCCACAACACCAGATTGAAGAGCATCAAGGAATATTCCAAAATTAAATTTTGAGTTATCTTCAGGTTGTATTGGGCAGGAATAGTTCAAAAATGTATTGATTCCTTTAAAGCTATCACAGTATAATGATTCACGGGTGCAAGATGAATTCTTCCCACAAGCTTGTCGCCAGCATTTGGTTTCTCGTTCTATAGAAATCAAGTACCAAAAGGCTCCAAGTACCTATAACAGAGAATGACTTGATAATCAGAGAGAAATGAATGCTACCATTTATTACATTTTTTTCTTTTTCTTTTGTTGAGTCCTTTTCTTTAAAAAAATTATCTCGTTGAGATACGAGCCTGATGAACATGTATGGTGTCAGGTTCTCACAAAACCAAAGAGACAGACACCATAACTGGGCCAACCAAGGAAATCCTCACAAGCAAACATTTAGATGCGTAAAAAATTAAAGAAAAGAGGCTGAAGCAACAAGAATTAGTAAAAAGAGCCAAGAGAAATCATGAGCATAATACGACAGAAACAACTTTCAATCAATCCAAGAAGAGAGGCCATGATCAGACTTACGTGACTGGCAAGCATGTAAAGGAAAAGATTAAATGCAGCTCCAGCCCAAGCAGTTTCAGTGAGTATGCCAGAAGCCCTAGTAACTTCTGTATATAATGGATAGATTCTTAGAAACCTCGGGACATATTGGAATAGAACAACAAACTTCAACAAATTTTTGGTATTCAACGATGTTGAACCTCCTAGCTTTGGAATGATAATTAAAATCACCACCTAGGCAATAAGAAGAGATCAAAAGTCAATACAATTATCAAAATATGCATGAAAATATAAGCCTTAAGTAAGAAGTCAATTAAAATTTAAGGTGGAAGTTTTAGACACTAAAGATACTAAATGAGCCCCAGAAGTTATGTTTCAAACTCCAAACCTAGTACATGCTAGAGGGTATGATGCTTTTTAGAGCATTATTATATATCAAAAATATAACGCAATCATAACTGATATGACAGTTTCTCATTAGATGCAGTTATGTGCACTTAATTATACTTACCAACAACACTGCACCACATCATTTGAGATTCATCTAAAATTAGAGATATATAGAATTTTCCCATTTTTTATGGTATTTGTGCATATGATTGGACAAACAAGAAACCATGGTCAATCTTAGCAACATGGCCAACCCAATTCCTTAAGCACTCCACACACATGAGATGTTGATGCAGCTTGTTCTCTCTGCAACAACTGCATAAGCAACCTAATCTATCTCTTTTACATGGTCATATGTGTAACCACCAATTATCTTACATGAAAAATTAAAATTACCTGGGGAAGTGGGAGGACTGCAAGAATATCAATTAGGAAGTATGAAGTTAAATATCTCTTTGCTATAGCCCAAGCATCTTCAACTAAAACACCTCTTCCAAATACTCGAGAGGAGGGCGCAATAAATCCAGTACGAAATTGAAAAATAATATGAAGTATGTAAAATATGTCCGTAAATGAACGCAAAACACTTGCTGTGATCTCCAGCTTCCTGTCCAAGCCTAGGCACTTTTTCTGATCATCAATCACTGGAATGTAAAAGAACAAAGGGTCCAATGACACTGCAATTACACATGCCAGCACAAATATCTTATTCCACTTCTGAAGGAATGGCCCTTGCGGATCAAGAATCTTCTTTTGGGAACCAGATTCCAAACCTCTTTGAAACTTGCTTGAGACTGATCTCATTGTCTTTCGGAATTTTCCGGGTTGCATATTGCCATTAGGGGAAAATAAATCAACATTTTTCTCTGAATTCCAATCCTGAAACCTGAGCACAAGATTAACCAAAGTCAAATCATTTCAATACTCTATATCCAATTTCTGCAAACACATGCTCAGCAAATAAACTGAAGAATGCATGACATTATCAATGTGGGATTCAAAATAGATGAGCTATTTCAATTGAATAGGAACGATAATAAGATTTTATTGCTTTCAGTTGTGAAAGCCTCCAGCATTTTAAATTCCCTTATCGAATTCAAAAATGTTTTGATGCTTGAAAAGATAAAAAAGAATGCTAAATACATTCCCTCACACACTCTCACCATTCTTTAATTTACATGTGACGTATCATTAAATCACATGTTAGAAAGGAGTGAGTGACACATGTCAGTTAGAAAATGAGAAAGTATAGAAGGGAGTACAGGAAAGATTATGCCCGGAGAGAAAGAACAACAATGAAAATTTAGTGTTGAGAGAACTGACCTCCCAATTTTTACAGGCGGGAAATTCATTATTATAGATTCTTTCTAAATCGTTTTACATGTGAGAAATTTAAAAACTGATAAACATCGTGAAGTTCCAAGGTCAACTCCTGAAAAAAAAAGGTCAAGAAAACAAACAAACTTGGAATTAGAAAACCAATTCTCATAAACCAAAAATGATAATAATAAAGGTATCCGATAAAATCTGCAATATGACAAACTAATATGGAAAAATAAATAAAATATGCACGTATATAGGTATTAAAAAGGGGGAAATTTAATCTTAACTCTTTTTTTTTAAATGGTACACACTCACACACAAATTTACATCGAACGGGTTTGAAACGAAGTCATCAATGTGTCCACTTAGAGCATATGTAATTGCAGTACAAATGAATTGGCATTTTGTTTTAACTTAAAAAGCTGATTTTTTGCCACAATGCAACGAGAGTATCAAGCTTTACAATAATACTAATATCCTCTCCGAAAGCAAAAATACAAAAACAAAAACCAAAAAAAAAAAAAAAAACACACACACACACACACATAAAACAATATCCCAAAACCGAAACAACCCACGATGTGATAGGCATAAATTCAATTTAAAGTGTGACTAATCACTATTATTTTACATGATTAAACGGAGATAATCCCTATTCCCATCAATTTTCAAAAACGAAAAATAAAACTCAATCCATATAGAACAAGTAAAAATTAAATAAAAATCCTATGCTCCCAGTAGACTTCAATGAACTGGGTAACTGAACTAACCGCCAAAAACCGTATAAAAACACACTAATTAAAAATACGAAAAGAACCATTCAAACAGAAAACGAATCTTAGATACAGAACATATAAGTCGATAATTTGTGGAAAAATTGCATAAAATTAAAGGATATCTAAAGAGGTCGTTGATTGAAGACACAAACCGAGAGTGAAGAAAATGAAACAGACCTAAGAAGAAGCAAATCAGAGGGACATAAGAAACAGATTGTTGATAGTTGGAAAATCTTAGAGGACTTAGCAATCAAACCCAAAAAAGGGGTATTGTTCAAATTGATTCGGCCAGAAAGTAAAAGGAAGAGAAGTTTCTTGGAAATGTAGAAGAGGGTCGCTAAACCCAGCGTGCCTTCTGATTTTGAAAAAAAAATGTTAAATTTATGGTTTATACGCACCAATTTTTTTTGTTCAGAAAGCGAGTGGGAGAGAGAAACTAAAAAGGAGATAGAGAAGAGAGACAGGGACTTGTGAACAGGTACAGTTGGGGATGAGGCAATAATTTCATGTGATTCTGGGTCCCACTCGTAAGTATCCAATTGTTTTTGTTTGTTTTGTACTCTCTCCTTGCCGTCGTTCTTTTATTTTTTTCCTTCTACTTTTGCTTGATCTCATATGGTTATTTTATATCAGTCGTACTCTCAGTTATTAAATTATTTATTACTTAATTAATGTCAGTTTATTTTCTTTATGAAACATCCGGTATTTTTATTTTTTAAAAATAGTTTCGTTAATTTCTAATTTTACTAACATGAAGTATTACATATAAATTATTTTATAAATAATGAATACTTTTTCTTAAAACTTATACAAAAATATCATTATAGTACACTAGTATATAATTATTTATTTTATCTTTATAATTAATTATATTTATTATTATTATTATTATTAAATAAATTTATCAATGGTAAAAAGTTACTATAATATACAAAATTGAACAATTATCATCATACTTTAAGAAAAAATTTAACTTACAATTTTTTATCTTACATTTCACCCCTAGTTATGTACTGAAATTTTGGCTTAAATTATTATTATTTTCTCAGATAATTTGTTTTTTCTCTTCTATGTTTGGAGGTAATTTAGCGAAGTCCATATAAAAGAGAACAGGACAAATGTTTTTGGAAATATAATAAATATATCCCATATTTAAAGTAATAATTTTTTTCCCTCATTTTCTTGTAAATTTTAACTATTAGGATATAAAGTACAAAATTATAAAATCCAACTAAAAAGTTCGAAATATTTATCATTGCTTCACTTAATACGATATAATTGACTCTATATTCCCACAACTATATCAATAATCTAACTTATTAATTTAATATTGAATCAAAAACTAATTCTTAGTAAATTAAATTTTAACTATATAATTATATATTTAATTTTAAAATAAGAATTTATTATATAAAATAAAAATTATATAATGCTATTATTATTATATATGAGCATAAATTATAATTGATACTTTATTTAATTTATTTAAAATTTTAATTTTAAAATCATAAATCTTGATTTTCTTTCACCTTAACTTAAAAATAAATTTTTAAAATATAAATATAAATTAAATATCTATTTAAATAATTTTTTATGATAAAATTATTTTGATAAATAATAAAACTATATAAAATATATTTAATATTATTTTAAATATAAATCATTTTATTAAAGTATTTATAATAATTTTATCTCAGAATATTAGATAAGTTATTATCAATGATTAAATAAAATTAAATATAATATAGTTAGATATAATTTATCGAAACAATACATCAAACCAGCTCATAATTTATGTAAAACTTGATAAATATAAGTTGGAAAGGTGTGAAAGATAGAAGAATGGATAAAAAAGTCAAAATGCCAGCCAAGATTCTCCTTATCACTGGTTGCTATCACCGAGGAGTCGAAGACTCTCGTCCGAATCGCCTGATTTGTTTACCACCCTTGTGTACCATGGAGAAGATAATACTAGTAATTATTTTTAAAATATATTTTGTTTTGATTAATTTAAATTATCATTTGATTAAAAAATAATATATAACTTTTTAACATAAAATTATAGATTAAGGCAAAGGGATGGAAATTTTAGTTTTGTTAAATGTGTACATGATTTTCAATTTTTTACACTGTATGCTTGAAAGATAGTCATAAATAAAATTATATAAACTTCGGAATATAAATAAAATTATATAAATTTCATAGCCAAGTACTCAAGAAAATAACAAATCTAATAAGGTTAAATAGACATATTAACAATTTTTTCATGTCCTATTAGTTGTTTAGTTTAAAGTTTGGATATTTTCATAAATTAACATCTGGATGTTATGAATTTGAGATATTTTTATCTTCCAATTTTTTTTTCTTCGTCTCTTTCTTTTCTAAGCTATTTTCTTGTTATTATTTCTACTACTTTTAGTACCACCAACATTTCTTAAACACATGAAAATAAAAATAACACTTTTTTACTTATTTATTTTAATTTAAGGGTATTATTTTTATGGGATTTATATCTTTTCATGTTTTATCAAAAGCTTTATTTATTCATCATATTTTAAAAAGATTCATTTTTAATACACATGATATAAAAAATGTTATTATTTAGTATCTATATTTAAAAAAAATCAACTATAATCATTTTTAAATATAACTGGATGAAATTGCTTGGGTTTTATTTGCACAAGAAATTGAATTTTCTAGTGTCGGAGAATTTGTTCTATAGGTTAAAATTTAAAAATTGATAATCTCTGAAAATATGATATCAGGTAATTTTGGATGGAAAGTAATAGAAATATATTTGATGACTTGTAGCAAATTTGTAGTCTCTTATGGGGAATGCTATGTTCTTGGGTTCTCCTTGGGCTTCGTTCTATAAGGAGTTCAAATTTTTTTCTCAATTTTTCATTTTTTTGAACCAGGAAGTTAGTCTTTTTGCTTTCTGTTCTTATGTCGAGGAGATTTGAGTCTTTGTATGTATTTTTTTTTCTATAAGATAAATAAATAAATAAACAAAAAAAATGAGACACTAATTTTTGATAGTTTGTAAATTTCTTGATGCTGAAAATTAAATATCTCGGAAGCACTTTCAAGTATTTAATTTGTACCCCCTAAATGTTTGACGAAAGTACCAAGAAAGTATAATGTGTTGTTGGGTATGGTTTGTTGCGTGTTGTTCGTGTGTTGGGTCTTGTATGTCGTGGTTGTGTGTTAGTTGTGTATAAGTTGCTTGCTATAATGAAGTATACGAAAAGTTTCAAATTAGTCCCAATGAACTACGGACAAAACTGGAGCATATGAGGATATAAGCTTTTTCTTTTACATCAAGCCTTAATGGCTTAGTGTTTTGAGAGTGCTAGCATATCTGATTTTTGTTTTTGTTTTTGTGAATTTTATTGTGTCAAAATAGTTTTATATAAGTTGTTTACAGTGTTATTATGTGTTGTAATATTGTATATTATTATCTATGATTCTTGTTATTGGGTTAGATATTTGAATGGTATCCTTGTTATTATTTTAGTATTTATTATCTTGAATATTATTAAAGAGTATCATTTATTACTCAAGCCCATTTTGTATTACTTTTTGTTAAAATATTATAATAGTTTTATTTTTTAGTCCACAAAAATTTTAAAATGAGAGATAGTTTTGGATTTTATTTTCATAAAAGAGAATATTAAAGTGAGAAATAGACAAAAATATCTTAAGTTAGAAATAATTTCATTAATTATAATTAAGTAATGATATTGTTATAATTTAAATTATTAATATCATAAAAATAATTTATTAATGATAATTTTATTTAACATGTAATTAATAATAATAAAATTATAAATTTTACTATGATACTAATAAAATTAGTTATTGTAATATGATTATTTAAAAGAATAGAAAATGTGAACTTTACCGTTAATAGCAAAATTTTCTTGTTTTACACTTTTGATGAGGTACATAAAACATTCCAAAAGTGTATTATTCTTTTTGAAAAATCATTCTAATATGTGATTTGGAGTCGGGGTCGTTCGATTCTATGAAATAATATGTTTTCATTAAACAAAAAAATTAATATTTAAATAAGAATTTAGATTTGATTCTAGTAAAGATTATTGGTACGAATATGTATGATTTTTGATATAATTATTTCTAAATTAAATTATAAAATTTGTACTCAAAATTCGTTACAGTTCGAAGATGATTTTTACATGTGAGTAACGGTTATTAAAAAATATCCAAAAAAATTATTTTTTCTAAACATATTAATTTTATAAAATATATAAATTAATTTAATAAATATAATTAATTTTGAGTATGGACAAATACGATTATCAATATAACTATACTCAAATCGTATTCGTTGTTTTATGTTCTGTTAATATCTGAAATTATATCTGTCTTTAAAATTTATTAAATAAAAATCGAACTAATAATGTAAATAATCGTGGATCACCAAACCGTCATATTTTTTACCCATTCTTATTTAATTGATAGAATTTTTAGGCCAAAGAATTCTATTAATATTTATTTTAATATATATTTTTTTTATAAAAATAAAACCTAAAATTATCCATTATTTTAAAGAATTTATAGATAAAAAATAAAGTTATTATAGTATTTTGATAAAAGTGTATTAAATAAAGAAATTGAGTAATAAACGATATCTTTTGATAATATAAAAGTGATAATAATAATAATAATAAAATATAAGACCCCTGCTATTCCACCATTTTAAATTACTCTTGTCTTAAGTTGTTTTTCATAAATCTTTTGTACTTCCGTGTACTCAGACATTAATAAAATACATTTTAATATAGTAAAAAATTACCTTATTTCTAATATTTACTTTACATATAAATTATAAGGTTTTAAAAAGAATTGTTTGCATTAAGCAAATATGAATATATGATGACATAAAGTCTATTAGAATTTGTGTAGTATATAATTTTTGAGTCTCAATTATAAATATATATATAAGATATTGGTTATCAAATACTGGTCATTTTTTGTTCTTCTATGTTTATCTGCTCTGAACCATTTTTATTTCTTTTAATTCTTCTAGCTATAATTTTTTTTTAATATGTGTTGTGTTTATGTTTATTTAAAAAAAGAAGTCAATTATAAATATATTTTTTCAGATTTTTTAAAAGAACAAAAAAACTCTATAGGTTTAAAAATAGCAATTATATTCTTTATTATTATTATTATTATTATTATTATTATTAATTTTTTAAAGGAATTATTTGTAATAAAATTAATAAAAATTATGAAATTAAAAGAAACATTTGTAATAAGATAATAATAAAAGGAGTTTAATTATCTATTTTTCAAACTTGAAATTCGTTTTTATAGTTTTTAAAAACTTGAAGGGATTCTATAATAATTTAAAAAAAAAAAAATTTGCCTCCGTAATTCTTAAAACATGGCGTATACTTGGATGCTAAATTTTTCCAATTTATTTTAACATGATTGGTTACTTAAAAGGGAAAAATCTCGCCTTTTTTTAGAATACAGAAAATCTAAATTAAAAACTAAGAAGAAAAAACAAGGCCTTGATAGCTTCTCTTTACCATTCTCATTTTTTACTGTATTGTAAATAAATAAAATAGATGTAATGTAGCTAATGTGGTTCAAACTTCGGGAGGGTGAACCATTTAAAAAATTGACGTATAGGCCCATATCTTTTTAATTAAATCACATCAATCATAATATACAAATAATTCTAATCATTAAACTTGTATTTTTAAGATACGTTAATTTATAAATTTTTAATTCATATATTTAAGTTATATGTTTTTCTAAATATATTTTTTAATCTAAATTTTAAGAATTAAAATATCAAATTTAAAAAATAAAATATTTCAAAAACATAAATTTATAGATATTTTTATACATGACATATTAAAAATTTAAATTATAAATATTAAAATATACCAATGAAAAATTAATTCACCAAAATATATCAAAAACATAAATTTAGACACCATAATATTACATATTCTAATTTATCTCATTTTATTAAAATAATTAATTAATTTTTATACCATAAGTTATTATAATTTTTATAAAAAATATTACCCAAGTTTAAATTATTATAAAATTAACTCTAAATTTTAGTCTATTATCACTCTTATATCATGGGAGTTAATTTAAATAATTTAAATTTATAATTATTATATTAAATATTATATGTCTTTTAGTTTTTTAAAAAAATGGTTACAATAATTTAATTATTATGTAAAAATGAGAATTTTAATATCATAATTTTTAAATTAGATATTTATAATTTCATTATTCATGAAAATTAAATATTACAAGTGTTTACTAAAGTGTTAATTTTTCTATGATAACATAATTGATAGGGTCTAACTCATAAAATATAAAACTAAAATATTTATTTTAAAAAATTACGGAACTCTAATATATAATCCAATAATTATGAGATAAATATATTTATTTAATAAAAAATATGAGACCTTGTATACCACTTGTCCCTTAAATTATTGAAAACTTATGTAAAATAAAATAGGATTTTTAAAATATTTAATAATAATATATTAATAATATCGAACAAAATTTGATTAGTTAAATTTTAACATTAAATGAATTTAATTGACAAGAGTTCAACTTAGAGATATTTATTATAAAAAATTTAAGCTATGTTTTTTTATTAAAAATATACGAGCTAAATATAAAAGGAATTGTAATATAAATTTTCATTTCAACGTATAAATGACTCAATTATTGAATTGATTACACTTTTAATTTATAGTAAAGAATACATGTTCATTTTCTTAAAATCTAAAAAAATTATGTTTATTTACGTCTTAAAATAATGAAATTTTGTTTGATGAATTAGATACAAATTTTTATATATGAAAAAGATTATACTATATAATTAAACCTATAAATTTTAAATATATTACAAATATTATTTTTCTTTACTTTTTGAGAAACTATCGCTAAAATATAGGTGATGTTATCCACTTTTAATATATAGTTTTTTTAAATATAACATAAAATATACGTTATTTTGTTTATTTAATTTTTTTTAAGGATTTAAAAGTAATAAAATATGACATTGCTACAAAACTTCAAAATTTTATAATCATGTGGCGAATCCTGAAACCAGGGGATGGTCGAAGTTCCCGAATTTGTAAGGTGCAGATAACACCCTTGATTACTGGTAGATACATTATGTATGACTATCACTAATGTGTCACGTTGCTACCTCTTCGGTGCCAAAGCCTCAACTGGCCATAAATCGTAATTCCTTTCTCTCTCTCTCTCTCTAGGTTTTCAAATTCTCCAAGTTTTTAGTGAGATTGAGTATGCATTGTTTCCCTGTTCCTTGGATTTGTGTATTTATCAAGCTGATTCAAACAACTTTTATGTCAGATTCGGAACGTCGTCTACGATGTACTTGAATTAGATCGTTTAATTCCGCTATCCCGATCCTATCCAATCGATTCCAATCGTGAAATTTGTTATCATTGTGACATTATCCTTGATTTTCCTTTAAACTGACACATTTTATTTTTTCCGAGTTTGAAAGCGTGTTGATCTTACTCAGTTATTGATCCATCTTAGTTTGTGCATATTTCATTCTATTTTTCTGGTATTGAGTTTTACTTCTTCTTCTCTATCTGTTACCCAGTGAGAAAGCAGGGAAAGTGGAAAATCGAAACATGTAATTGTATATTTATGCTGCTAGTTCGTTTTTGAAATGAGTTCGGACTGGATTTTACTAACATTAATCATAGAACAACGGGAAATTTAGACAATTTGCTTTTTTATGATGATTTGATGTTGTTTTAGACATTAATTGCATAATATAATAATATGAAATGTGTTTTATTTTAGTTCGACGCTTACATGGGTGTTTAAGCTTCAATTTTTGGTTTTACCTGTGGCGTCAAATAGAAATATTTCTCTGGATATATCAAACTTGCTCTAATGAATATTTTCCGTCCGTAATAATATGTATATATAAATGGACATTCTGAGTTTAATAATTTTTTATCAGTCATTGAAACGACTACTGTTTTAGGATGCTTTGTTATTGTTTTAATAATTTTAATTTGTTTGCTGAGCAGTCGTTTAGCTGGAGAACAGTTCAATTCCTTTAGATGATATGCAAAAGTTGCTTAAGGAGTGTCATAGTTCAAGCTGCGCATGTTGGAGCATTTGTAAAAACAAGAATGCCATTGAGCAATATTGGAAGGGGTTTTTATGCAGGTCTTGGCTTGACGAATTTGTGGAATCGTGAATATAGAACGACTTTAAGGATGATGGTTGATGCTGGAGAAACAGCTAACCGGGGATCCATCATTGCTTCACTGCCAGAGAGAGATGATGACAGTGGAGGTTGGAAGAGGTTATAACTAGTCCATCTGATTAATCCAGAATCCCATTTGTTTATGAGATTCACGGGAAGTTTCTTGATTTAGGCTTATGTGGAAATAGAAAACTCTCATTGCAGTTACTCTCTTAGACTTTTCATCTAGTTTAAATTAATTTCTTTCTAAAAATTTATGAGAAAGGCATAATGTGTGGTATTATAAACAGTCATTTTCTGTTGCTTATGTGTTTTTCATACAAGTTCTTCCCATTTTTGGAAAAATCTTTATTGCTCCTCCACTATGAATCTGTACATGTGCAAAAAAGTGGTGCTTCATTCAGACTTAACACGCCAAAAGAATGAGATTATAATGTTTTCTGAAGCAAATCAATCCGATCATCTGCCTAAGGATTAAAATTGATGTAGTACTGAATGTTTTAACTGACTATACTTCATATGATTGACAATATTATTCCTTTCTTATGCTGTTGCAGTGAAGATGGAAAGTTAAGTTGGGGTTATTCAAGTTTCAGAGGAAAGAGAGTCAGTATGGAGGATTTTTATGATATTAAAACAACAAAGATTGATGGTCAAACAATATGCTTGTTCGGAATATTTGATGGTTAGATTTTCTTTCATTATTGTTTGCCATTGATATATTATATACGCACTTGTGCGCTCACATGTATATACATACTTTATAAGATGCAATGTTCTTAAATCCTATGCATTAATGGATGCAAATTGCTATGTTTTCAATCTGATTTTCAATATGCACATGAGTGTTGAGTGTTGGATTTCGTAAACTTTTCAGTTTTTTAACATGTAGGATAGGTAAGTTGATCTACATGTGGACTAGTATTATTTTATACTAAAAGTGGTTTTACTTGAAATGAAAATTAAATTTTATTTATGAAGGTATAGCTACTAAATGAAAGACATTTGGTCCATCAAGTTGGAAGGTGCTATTTGATATTGATGAATTAGGTGAAGGGTACATAAAGAGAGCGTATATACTGTATAGTCTTCCTGATACAGAAATATTAATCTGAATTGTTTATGAAATGTGGAAATGACTTGCTGTTCTTGACTTCTTTTACAGCTGCGCACTTGGTCATACCTAGGAAATTGCATACAAAAGTTCTCTATAATACCCACTTGATATGGCATGTTTTTTGTTACCCACTTGACCTGGCATTTTATTTGTGGATTGAGGTTTCTGATGCTGAAGCTAATGTACTTGTATAGGGTATATTACAAGCTCTCTTACACTGTTGGCTTATTTTACAGGTCATGGCGGGTCCCGTGCTGCTCAGTATCTGAAGGAGCATCTTTTTGAGAATCTTATGAAGCATCCACAATTTACGATGGATACCAAAATGGCCATTAGTGCGTTCCTCTACTCAGATACATGTCATTTTTTGTCTAGCAACAGTCATTAAGGGCTAATGCTATGTGTATCTAGCATATCCCTTTTTCTGAGCTTGATTCCCTACAAGTAAAATATCTCTCATTGGTCAGGATAAAATATCTAAATAATGTTAACAAGCATGGACTCTGTCATGGGACATTTTTAAAGCTGTGTAATATGGGTTTTACTGGCTTTGCCTGTAACTTGGATAAGGTTGCAGGTGAATCATACAAGCAAACTGATTCAGATTTTCTGAATTGTGAAAGAGATTCTTACCGAGATGATGGTTCTACTGCTTCAACAGCAGTCTTGGTGGGTAACCATCTATATGTAGCCAATGTTGGGGATTCACGTACAGTAATATCAAAGGCTGGCAAAGGTAAGGGGTTACCTATTTTATAATATACTTTGGTGGTTACAACTTGATTTCTATAAGAATCATGCTGAAATATGGAATGTTACATTCTCTCTACTATGATACATTATATATTGAAGGAATAGAGTGAACATATTATAGAAATGTCAGTAACCTATATGTGAACCCTTCTTTTCATCTATTTTTCTCACTTCCAATAGAGGTCTATCTATCTGTTCCATTAAGGTTGAAATTTTCTGTTGGGGGGAGAAGATACTTGTTAGCTGTGAGATTTGGTGGTTATTTGCATATTTACTTGTGTTTTTTAATCATAAAAAAATTATTCAAATTGTTTGAAAACAGTCATTACTTTATCCTATGTTAATTAAAATTCAACTTTACAATTTGGAAATGTCTAAAGTAATTCCTTATCCTCATTGACAGCTATTCCTCTATCTGATGATCATAAACCTAATCGAAGTGATGAGAGGAAGAGGATTGAAACTGCTGGTGGTGTAATAACGTGGGCAGGTAAATTTTTTTGAGTATGGCCTGTTTAATGGAAGCATATATTGTAAAGATAATTATGAATTATAAAAATATGGTCTTTTAGTGTGCTTTTCATCTGTGCGTGCACCATTGTTCACCTGTATTTTGTTACAGATATTTATTAAGAATCTTATAATTGTATCATGTTTCAGGTCAGCCTTAGAGTGTTGGACCTGTTATTTTCTATTTACTGCAATATAGTACATCACTATTGATATGATTCCATAGATTTAAATTTGAATATGTTTGTATTGATTTCAGGTACTTGGAGAGTGGGAGGAGTGTTGGCTATGTCTAGAGCTTTTGGAAACCGCATGCTGAAACAATTTGTTGTGGCAGAACCTGAAATCCAGGTAACTTTTGAATGGTACCATAATTTGGAGTTTATGAGTGAGGAATCTAATCTTCCTGGGCAGTAGCAATCACTAAATAGTAATTGAATATTTGGCTAGTCCATTCTCAACTACCAAATTAAATATTATTTGCCTTTTTCTGCCACAATATTTTGTTAAAAGGAAACGATCATTACTAGCTGATTGCAATTACCTTCTTATACTAATATTCTATAATTAATGCGAAGATCTATTGCAGTTCAAAGGTCTCCATATTTGACTTAATTTCACAATTAGTCTCCTTAATTTTTCTATAGTTTCACTTTGGTCACCCAACATTCAAATAATGCTCTTAAATCAGCTTTATGTTGCAGCATCAAGATAAAGCTCAATGTTTGTCGGTATACATATCAAATACATATGTATTTCACATGCTCCCAATTGAAGTGCAATTTTGGCGATTTTGACTTGCAGTTTTTGCAATGGACAAGATAATGCTGTGTGCAGAGTATATGTGCAGTATAAAATACGAGTCAAATGTTTCCAAAATGCCCTTCGATTGAGAGTTGTGAGTGACACATGATGAATAATTAATGTCTGCATTGACGAGTATTTGGCTTCATCATGATATTGTGACATTGTAATAGGATGAGTTAAGTACACCTTTTGAACGTTGGGTCAAAGTGCAACTATGGCAAAATTTGACTAATTCTGACATTAATCCCCATATTATTTAGAACCTTCAAGTTCAACGTGTAACAAATTTGTCTCTAGTTCTGTTTCATTCTCACGTGTGTTCATGTTGCCTGTTCTTTCTTTAATGGGCCTTAATATATTTAGTGGATACAACATAAACAGAGGTGTAGATTATAAATGTTTCTGAAGTTTGATTGTTTGGAGATTTTATACAGCAATATAATCCTGAACAGATCATCCTTATTCCTTACATGGTATCAACTTATTAAACTGTGTTTTTCTTATTCTGTATTCTTTCAGGATCAAGAGTTGGATGCTGAATTTGAATTGCTTGTACTTGCTAGTGATGGGTTGTGGGATGTGGTACCTAACGAGGTAAATTTGTTAAGCCTCTGTATTTTCGTAACTGCCTCCTATTCACCTGTGCAAAACCTTCCTGCTTGTTCACACCTGTGCAAAACCTTCCTGCTTGTTCACACCTGTGCAACTTCTGAATTTGATAGTGATATTATTCTCTCCTCCATTGGAAAGTACTCATGAATGTTGAGGCAAGTCACTTGATGTTTAGATAACTTGGATAAATAAATATAGTAGCAAAAGGATACTGGGTTTCTCTTAGGGAGATATGTTTTGGAGGATCGGCAACATTTAGTTGAGATTTGGATGAATTGTTCAACATGCTTCTCATTACAAATAAGTGCCTTCCCCACACCAACCCAAAAAAAATGAAAAAATAAAGAATAGAAAGTCAGTTGGAGACTGATGTGTTAACCCATGAAAATAAGCCTTTGTGATGCTTCTTCCTGAGCCTCAAGTAGATGGGCTCCTTTAAGACCTGAGGCGTCTTTGTTATGCCATATAAAATGGTAGTATAAAGTTTAGCCTATCAGATGTTCCATGATTGTATAGGAAACACTTAATATAGTATTCGTATAATCCTTAAAGCTAGGAAATAAACCCAAGGGAAGAGGTGAGTTTATAGTAGATAAATTTTTGTAGATAATTGTCCTAATTACATTTTTGTTTTTAAAACATTATTTAAATTTGTTGGATTTCTTTGTGAGATTTCACGAAACGCCGAAATATTTTAAGCAGTAGTGTTCAATAAGTTACGGTTCAGTCTAGTACAGTTCGACATGGCATACCAAATGCACCCAAGTATCTTATATTTTTTTAAAATATGTATGCGGGTGTTGGCACACCTATTTTTCTCAATTTACTGTAGATTTTCACAAACTTGGCATGTCGACTGTCGAGAATCCACATCAAGTCCTTGTTGTGGCTGTTATAGTTGATATAGTTTTGATGGCAAAAGTTATCTTGACGTTGCATCCAGATGCTGCTGTGTGAGGGCATGAAGAGTAGGAAATGTTTATTTGGCTGACTGAGCTTTTTGGTGGTAAGTTAGCTTCCTGTTTCCTGCTGATTGTTTTCATGCACTATTCTCAGGATGCTGTTTCACTTGCACGGACTGAAGAAGAAGCTGAGGCAGCAGCACGGAAGTTGAGAGAAGTAGCGTTTACTCGTGGAAGTGCAGACAACATAACATGCATAGTTGTTAAGTTCCATGATGACAGAGCACTTCCCGCTAGTTCTCAGCGTAATTAAAGTATTTTTGTTGCATGTGTAGAGTGACCTACTTTTTAAAGCAGATGTTTGCTACCCTAGTTCAATATGCCCCTATAAAAAAGAGAAGGCTATTTGTTTTTTCGTTGGTTTTTTTTTCAAGTTGTCTTATTCAGGCTTTTCTGATCTGTTTTGCAAGCATATGTTCATACTTCTCGGTTTGCCCGTCTTCTCTCCACCAGGTCGTGTAGGTATGTATCCTTTTTTGTATTTCTGATTTTTGCAGCACCTGAGAAATTGGAGCGCAATGTGTCAGATTATTAGTGGTCATTTTTTATTTTTTATTTTACTTGTGATGAAAGTTACTCTGGTCACAAGGCACTTGTCTATCCTGATCATAGATGTAGTTGAGCCCAATGACTAGGATGACAATCTTGATATAACACAAACCAAACACCACCCCCTAAACACGAACATCAAAAAACGACTAGGTAATAAATAACAATATTTTTTTTTATAAAAAAAATTCCTTGTCTAAATTTTCTATTGTCTCAACTAGGATGTCTACATGACTCGTGTGAGCTATACGACACTAATATGAGAATGGTCAACCCTCACTCCTGATTAAAAAATTGTGAAATATCGTGATATATCATGAATGTTAGCTTATATTAGCAAGGTTTGAAATAGATATGATCATTATCATTTTAATCAAATTATTTAGATATTATAGAATATCTTTAGATAATATCTATCATATATAAATATGTTGATTTAAGTAAATATAATTTTTGCAAAGAAGTTGAGATATTATAGATTCTTTTTAAAATTTTGTAGTGTAATTTTTGGGAAAAAAAAATCCCTTCTAAATGAGGCCTTGGAATTGATGTTGATAGAATCACGGTAGAAAAAATAGAGTTATTAGTCACAAAATGGAAGAAAAAGATAATGAGCGTGATAGGGTAGGAGAGTGGTGATGATGATGGAAATGGAGAGAATAGAACATCACATCTGGTTCTAAACATAATTTAGCTTTAAGTTCATACATTTATAAAGGTAAGTACACACATGTCACATAAGATAAATAAGATAAAAAAACATGGGAGTTGTCGTTTTAAGAATGTGTGTTATTGGAAAGGAATACATAAATAGATATAATAGAGAAATGATGATGTGTTAAAATTAGATAAGCAAATTATAATTGTAAGATTATTTTCGAACATTAATATAAATGAAAGTGATTTTGATGTGGTCTAAATGTACATAATACTTAATGAAATCTTTGAAAATCCTTTACAATAATTTATAAATTATTAAATCAATCGAAAATTTACTATCCATGGAGAAATATTAAGAAGAGATCAATGAATATGTTCATAACATATTAATTATTATATTCAAACATTCTATAACTACAAATTATGGTACTAATGTTATTTGAATTAAGATAATATGTGTTTTGAATTTAAAAAAAATCCTTTTAAACATAATTATAATATAATTTCTTAATAGAAGAATACCTTGTTTTTACTCAGTTATTCTTTTATATAACATGTAGTTATTAATTTATTGAGAAAACTACTATAATAGATGCAATATATTTTTTAACGGTAAGTATTATCAAAATTTCAATATTTTTAAATAATTTTATTTTTTTTACTTTTATATAATTTTTTTGTCTATATCAGTAATATTTTTTGATATTTTCATAAAATTAAATTATAAATATATTTTTATGCAACGATATTTTAATCTTTTTTCTCAATTTGGTCGAAATTTATCTCCTGTTCAATACCCTGTTATAAATCAAACAGATGAAAGGAGGGAGTGAAAAATAACTAAGAAAAAAATTTCTTAACTAATGACAATACCAAAAAAGAACAATTATCATAATTTAAATTAATATTATCAAAATAATAATTTTATAAAATAATAATATTATTAAAATATAATTAATAATATGAGTAAGATAGATATTTATATAATAATAAATAACAAAATTGGTTATGAAAATATCTCTAGTCCAAATATAATACAATAATTAAACCGTGGGCAAATGTCACTCATCAAAAGATCTGAATAAATTTGGTAGTAGCGCGATTAACAGTCACATTGTGTGCCAAGATACCTGAAGGAAAATAAATAAATAAACATAATAAAATATCACAGGGAATAATATATGTGAATTGTGTGGGTGAAACTCAGAAAGAAGGTCCAACAAGTTAAAGAATAAACAGGCTTACAGGTTTGCTAGCATTTTTTTCTTCAAAGGGTGCAATCTAGTTACACGTTTGTATGTTTTGAAAGCAAGTGTTATTGATGCTAAAAATGAAGTACCTTTTACCTGTTAGCTACGTTACATGATACTTTATACCCTTTAAATCTATAAAAATTTAAAGAAAATTTAAAAAATATATTAAATACGTATTTAACAATTTAAGATAATCTAGTAACTAAAGTTATTATTATTATTACTTAAATCGAGGGAATCCATATATGGTGATTTCAATGCTCACCTTTATTTGTTTGTTGCAGATTTACTGTTGGCCAATAAGCCAAGAGAAAATGATGCAGCAATTTAACCCACGACAAAAGGTGACGTGTATGATAAATGGATTTGCTTCATGTTTTGACTTAAGAGAACCCAAATATATTTCTTGTACTAATTAGCATCAAACAATTTCCCTGTGATAATTTTTGGGTTCGGTAAGTTACATTTATCCAAATTAATGTATCAATAATCTTATTTATTATTTATTATGTTATTAAAGTATTTTATTTTAACAATTTAATTTAATATTTATATATATTTTAATTATTTTAAATAATGTTTATTTGTTTTAATTATATGTATCCTACAAGTCAAATTTATGAAGAAATTTTTTTTGTGAAAATTTAAAAAAAAACTAATAGTAAAAAAGTAATAATTTAATGACTAAAAGATGTGAGACTAATTAAATTTAAGTATTAAAATGAAATATTTTAATAACATAAATCATGAAAAATACCAATATATTAACTAGGGTATATCAAACTTTATATAAAAATAACTAAAATAGTTGGAATTTATTTTTTGTGTAAATATATTGCTATTATCATTAATAATCTTAGTTTAAAAAATTTAACAAAATGACAAAAAGATTTAGAATAAAAATGGTATACAATTAATTTTTTGGTTTAGCGATGAATGCAAAATGCAAATAAATTTTAGGATTTGAAGATGTTAAGTCATATTTCTTCTTTATGATCTCTTAACATCTTGTTTAGTTATAAATTATCTTTCGTGTAATACTTTTAAGTTAATAAAATGTTTGAATGAAGTATATGTTTTCTAGAAAAAGTGTTACTTTACCTTAAAAATATAATACAAACAAATAACTTAATTGATTCAAACTAGAAAGTTCTATATATACCTATCATATATTGTATTGTATATTATAATATTGTAGGACAAAAACATCTTATTTTTCAGCAGTGATTGTCACGGTGTGTTTGGGACAAGCTAGCCATAAATTAAGCCCAAATCAACCTAAGCACTCATCTCATATGTATTATTTTATTTATAAATAACTCTGGCCTTGCCTTAGCCAAAATACTAATAATAATAAATAAATAAAAATATCTCTCTAGTCTCGCCAATTATATGTAGTGAATTGAAGGATTAATTTAAAAAAATAAAATTTATCAAGATTAGAGATAATATTAAACTTCTCGAATCATCAATTGAGTGTTAGTAATGTAATTACAACTTAATCCGAAGTAAATTTTAAAAACTATCAAGAATTAGACACCTGCTGATCTTTTATTTAGAAATACACCGATAGGACTAATTGATCCCCTTAATTTGGCAGTACGGATGAACCTAAGCCACAGCTTTCTTCTTCTTTTTATCTAATATTAAACTTTTTTTCAGAATAAAAGAATAAAATGCACATGTGCTGATTTGCCTTTTTTATAAAATAAAAAATTAATTAAAAAAAGAAAAAAAAAAGTTACTCCTCAAAGAACATGAATTAGTGCATATAACATGTGATGCACCCACCTTTACTAATATTTTAAATTTATTATTGTGGAGTTGCCCATATATAAATAGGAGTTCTAGTGACTATATGGTGCTCTCTATAAGATGAGTACGTTCTAAGGGGTCAAAATGTTCTCTTACAAATAATGAATATAAAAATACGAACCAAAAAAATTTAATGTATTTAATCTAGATTGGAAAGATAAATCTTGTTAATGATAATCATTATGAAAATTAAATTATACTTTAAAAATTAAAACCTAAATTTGAACTAAGTAATTATAAAATCTAAGGTAAGGAGTCGAACTGATTATTTTGTTTAGATAAAAAGTGATATTTAGTCGCCATAAAAAGTGATTTTGTTATTTAAAAAAAATACTTATTATTTAATAATAGAAATAATGATTATAATTACAACTTTAATATCTATTAATGAAATTATGTGTAAATTATACGATAAATTTAATTAAAAAATTCTTATAAATTAATTTTTTTCGTTCCTCTACTATTTTCTTAAAAGCATACAATTTTTTACTAGTAATGGAGAACTAAACTATTTAAAAAAAATTCTACTATGGTGGCTATTACCCATCTATAAATGATAGAGTATATAAAAATTAATCTTTTAGAAGATCAATTTGGTTATTTTAATTATACAAATTTTATCATGTAATTCCTTATATAAGTTAACAAAATTATAATTTAATCATTTTTGTTTTAAAAAATTATCAAAAAATACATTTATTAATTTTAAAATTATTTTATTAAAAAAATATCATTTTTATAAATAAAATAACTAACAAATATATTTCTTAAATTACTAAAAAAAATTATACACACAAAGGTGAGTAAAATCTACTCAGAATTCAAAACTTGTAATATTGAGATTGTTGTAAACTATAAAGTACTCGTTCTTACTTGTATCACGTGATAGTACTCGTAAAGATAACAAAGTTACTTATTTTTTAGCTTATGATAGTCATGAAAATGAAATTAAGATATTAATGCTTTCAATTATGTAATCTAGATAGCAATAATATAAGGCTAATTATTTTAATAGTATTATAATTTTATTTTTATAATTATGAGTTTGAAACTTTTAATGTTTGTGATATAAGGATATGTAATAATTTATTTAAAAAATATTGTATTAATTTTCATCTTTAAGATATTAATTTTTTTTGTTATGCTTGTTACGTGCCATCAACATAATTTTTTTTTTAAATTCATTTAATCATTAACTATGTTTTTGATGTAGTGATCATGTTAATGTAATGACCTTGTTGATATGTCACTTTTCTATGATTCATTTTTGGTCCGCATTTTCTTAAAAAATAATAGTTTGTTTTAGTTATTTTTTAGTTATCAAAAATATATATAAAAAAATAAAGTTAACGAGAATTAACAGAAACTTTTTCTACCAAAACTAAATTATCTTATATTTATAGAATTTCATCCCCTTAAAGTTTCTTCGTGTCGGGGCATAAACCGAACGAGAAGCGCATGTAACAGTTATATAGTGAACAATAGTTTACAATTACATTTTAATTTTAATTACGAAACACAAGTAAAATTCTATCTTCAACATATGAGGTTGTATTAATATATATCTTAAAATTCAAAAACGATGGATGCTCCAAAATAACTATTACTAATTTTAGTTTAAATATTATTATAATTTTTTAGATCAATCGGTGTGTAATTTGAAAATACGTTTTGAAACGTAACTAAATTAACTACATGTATTACTATAAATTAAGATTAGAAAAATATCTTTAAATTACTCATACTTAACTCATACATATAAGTTTAATATATTATTATTTTTATTTGAACGATGGAGTCTTCGTGTCACTTGACATACATGCATTAAGACACGTTAAAGTAAGATGTCAATATGTCTAAATGCATTTATGTTAATTGATATGAAGATGTTCACGGCAATTTATATGACATTATTCTTATCAAATTAATGAATATTTTTGTATGAAAAATAAAATGTTCTTATTTAATTGAACATAATTTTACTTATTATATATTTAAAAATGATTCTATTGTATTAATATATACCTTAAAATTCAAAAATACTTATGTGTAAAAATAATTTTTATTAATTTTTTTAAAAGAAACAGTAATTAACGTTATTCAAATATGTATATTAAAATGAGAAAGTAGTTCTTATAAGACTTACTACATATACCACTATAAATTAAAAAACATTAAAAATGATAGTAGTATTTTTTTTCTTTGAATGATGAAGTCTTCGAATCACTTGACATGCATGCATTAAGACATGTTAAAGTAAGATGTTAAAGTGTCTAAATACATGTACGCTAAGTGATACGAAGACATTCACACCGATTTATATGAGGTTGTTCTAACTAAATCAATAACATGCATTTTTGTATGAAAATAAAATGTAATTGTTTAATTAAAAACTAATTTATCTTTAGTTTATTAAAAAAAATCTTTTTTTCAAAAAAATAAAATAAAAAAAATAAATAAATATTGTTTATATTTAAATTAATATTTTATGGAATCATTTTATAGATAAGCTAGTTGAGTTTATTCCTCTCACTTTAAGGTGACGTTTGGTTGGAGAAAATGGAAAATAATCATAATTGATTCATTCTATTTTGTGTGTTTGGTTGGACAAAATGTAATTAATTATTAAAAGAGAAAAAATCATAATTATTTCTCCCCTTTTAGAAATTATCATTTCATTCCCATCTAATTTTTTTCCAATTTTACCCTCACCCCAAATAACCTTAAACTCAAATCTCAAATCTTAAATCCCTAAACCCAAAACCATAAATCAAAATCCTAAAACCCTAAATCCAAAATCCTAAACACTAAATCCTAAATTCTAAAACCCTAAGCCCTAATTGGATCAGACTAGCATAAACATAATATTTTTGTTTGATAGAATAAAAACGTTAAAATTCTCATAAGTTAAAGGGTAAGATAAAACGGGAATTTTAGATAGTAAAATTTGGAAAAAAAATTAAGATATATAAGGTATTCACAATGAATATATATATATATATATATATATGCAAGTTTTAAATTATTTAAAAAAAAATGAGCGTATTTCTTTTTACGTTGTTAGAAAAACTTAACCATTTATTATTTTGGTTTTTTAATGAAAAGAAGATTTTCTTATTATAGTAACTATTTCTTTGATAATATTGAATTTTATTTAATTTATTTCAATAAATATATTGTATAATATGTGCATTAACTTTAAATTTCAGTCTATTTTAATTTTTCTTTCGCCTAGATTTCAATCTAATAATGAGTTTAAACATGTTTTATGTTTAAGTTTATTTTGTTTTGAAATTTAGATTTAGATCTTTTTGTTTATGTATTTATACATTTTAAAAGATTAATATTTCAATATATGAATAATCAAATTAGATTGAAGATTTATCATTTTATTAATAAAAGAGTCGTATATGTTTGAAGAATTGAAAGAGTCTGAAAAAACATTTCTAATTGTACTACATATTATTTTTAATAACTTTTATGATAGTTTAATGTGTTTTTATTTTTATATTTATCAATGAATGAATATTAATTATTATTTTTTAAAAAATTAATTATTTTTCTATTTCATAATCATTTTTATTTTCTTAGTTGATGTGATTTTTTAAATAAATATTAAATATTTACCAATTTAAGGTGACTGAGTGTTGACCTAAAATTTTAAATATTTATATATTTTTCTAAACATACAGTTGACTTCAATGTACACACCCATTTCTTTTATTGAGTATCTAGCATCTTATTTAAGGAAACTTTGATTGAATAGAAGAAAAATCTACCATTCTCTTTACCTCTTATTTCACTCAGCAGTCTATGACTTGAATCTGGACCTTTATGTTATGTTAGGGGGTGAGAACCTGGCTAGTGGCCACCCAAGAATGCCCATTAATTACTTATGTGGTATGATCAATATGGCTAGTTTAAGCAAGCGGTTTACTAGTATTTTTTAATGATAATTTAGTTTATTAATTTAAAAAAATGATAAAATGTACAATTTTATTAACTCACTTTTTATATTTTTTATTTTTTTTAATTATATTTAAAAAATAATATTTTATCATAAATAATTGGTAAAATAATTTTTTAAAATAATTTTTTTAAAAAATAGAAATAAAATGAAGAAAATCATAAAAATTGAATTTGTGGACTTGTGTAAGTATTTTTAAAAAATTAATAGAATAAAGTGTTATAAAAAATCAATATACATAAGTGTTCCAATGAAAAGATAGTTGACTAATACAATCACATCCTATCATTATTATCAAAATAAAAAATATAATATCAAGATAAATAAAACTATACATAATTTATTGTTATTTGAAAAATAAAAAATAAATTAAAAATTTGGAAAGAAAACCATACTAAACCATACTTTGGGAAACGTATTACACGTTTATGTATATAATGTTATCAATATAAAGCCAAAAACTTTATATTACTTTTGAAGTAGTAATTAAATGGTGACTTATATATATATATACAAAAGAATAGCTATAATATGTAGATTCGTTTTTCATTTCTTAAATTAAGTACAAAATAACACCCATGTGAATGTGATCCTATGCCTGTAGGTCTTGGCTTTTTATGAGCAATGAAACAAATATTTCAGTTTTTTATAAAATAATGAAATAAATATATATTTCATACCTTTATCGAGAAACTGCCTTTTTTTTTTTACAATAGTTATGAGATTCTAAAATCATAACTTAAATCATATCATTTAAAAAAAAAGTGTGACAAATTATAAGTTAGTTTCACAATATAACTCAAATGTAATACTTATTCGATGTGGTACACTCCTATTTTTAATTTAATCGATTGGTTGGGGTTTTAGAAAATGACTTAGTGACGTGAGTATTTGGTTTAAAAGTGATTTCGAGATTTCTCGAAATAGCGTATCAGTTTTGGATGCTAAGGTTTTGCTTGAATTGTGGTGGGGTAAGTCGTATGTGATTGACTCCTCAACCTTCTTTTGCTTGGCTTAATAAGGATTCGATAATTTAACTATAATTTTATTAAACAAACTATTTATTTGTATTTATATTATTAAAATAATATATGAATAGTCTTTATATTTAATAAAATGTACAATAATGATCAATTTTTTTAAAAAAAATTAATTTATAAAATAATAATTTTATCTTTACTAAAATATTTATTATTTTATATATTCTTTTTTTTTATTACGAAAATAATCATATTTATCCTAACAATTATATCTATCATCATCTATTATTTTGTCTATCAACTTTCATTGTTAAAAAATAAATGATAAAATGTATAATATAACAAATATTTTATACAAATAAAATTATCTTCTATAAATTAGATTTTTTTCAAAATTAAATCATTATCTTACCTGTTTTAAAATTAAAAAACTATTAAATATTAATAAAGTATCAAATAATAATAATTCATTATATTTATCTCTCACGTTATCATCTGAATGAATATGATCCATTTATCGTGTCATTTATTAGAATTATAATGTTTATGAATCGAAAAAGAGTTTGAATAAATAAGAAAAAGACTGCCTTTTTTTTTGTTAAAATGTTAAATAAATCACTTGAATCAAAATGAACAAAAGGAAGACGAAAACAAAAACAGCCAAAATATAAAGTGGAATGACTGACCCGATGACCATACAATAAAGAGTTAAACCACAAGAATCCGATTTATTTGTCGTAAATAAGACGCCCGATAATACATATTTTTTATTTTTTATTATACATAAATTTATGTTCATATTATTTAAATTTTATTATATATTAATATTATTTAAAAAAATTAAATTATTTTTTAATTTTTAAAATAAGTATAATATATAACATATCAGAGTTTAAAATTTAATAATATTCATATTTATTTTCCTGCTAATATTAGTAGTTGTTTTGTACTTGTCGTTCTAAATTTTCACATTTTCTTTGATTAAAATAAATTCGTTATATTAATAATTAATGTCCCTGTTATACAATATTGTTATTAGGAGTGATAATGTTTGATAAAAAATTTAATAACAATTAATTAATAATTTTTGACATCCTTAAAAATTATATTACCTTTTAATATTATAAATAAATAAAATAAATAAAATTAAATATATTTTTATAAGTATCAATTAACACTAAGCTCGAACTAATTAATACTAAAACCCCACCCAAATAACAACAAACGACAAGAACTAAGTTGCCCCCACTAAATTCCTAATTGTTACCTTACCGTAGCATGAGTAACCGTATCACAGAGATAGATTCGCAGATATGGATAAAAATGGTGGTAATTTCGTAATTCATTCCAAAAACCAAGGCATTCTTATCCAATCGTGTGAAAAAGGAATATTATAATATTTTAATTAATATTATTTATTAATAAAATAATTTTAATAATTTATCTTGTTTTATTTTAAGCGATGAGGACGATAGAGAGAGAGGGTTGAGTTAGTTCTCCTATGGCGGTGAGTGTTAGACACACCTCTCTCTCACCACACCTAAAACTCTCTCTCTAAATTCCGGCGATCGGATTTCCGTTTTCCGGAGAACTAGTTCGACACATATACCTTGACCATAGAAAATACTCGTTCTTTCATTTTCACTCATCTTTCATTTTCTTTGTTCGTTATTGCAGTGGCTAGGAGGTAAAAGGTAGAAGCCAAAGCTAACTAGGTAGTGATTTTGTTTTTGTGAGTTAGATTAAGAAGGATAAGAAAGTTAAAAAAAAGGAAAGGAAGTGAAAATGAATGGGAATGGGTTCGTGGTTGGGAATGGAGAGCTTGATGGATTGGAGATTGAGTACGTTCAGAACCATCATAAGCACAACCCTGCTGAAAATCAGTGCAGCTCTGTCCTCGTTAAGCACATCAAAGCCCCTGTTCATCTTGTATTTATCTCTCTTTCTTTCTACAGATATCCATTTTCTATCTGCATGTTGACTTGTTTCATCCGAAGCTTTGGTTCTTGGATTGTATTTGGTTTTTGTGTCTTTTTTTCTCTGTTTTGAGTACTTTTACTGCTTTATTTTTGGTTATGATTGCAATTTGCAATTTGATTACCGGTTGACTTCATTAGTTTTTTTTGTTATTTGACTGAAATTTGGGAGAAAAGTTTATCTCGAATTCTCGATCTTAATTTATTAATTGGGTTGTCATTTTTAGACCCGTTATTTGTGTAACGATCATCTATGATAGTTCAATCTGCTTCTTCCTCCTCAAGTGCCTTCGGTTGCTTAGAAAATTAGGAAAGCATCTCAGACAGGTGAAAATTATAAATGTATATGCTTGTTCATAACTTGTTCATGCTTTCTTTAAAAATTTACAAACCCACTTAAATACTGAAGAGAACTACCTAGTCAACCTTTTCAAAAGTTCTCAACGTTTTTGCCGTTATTATAACTTGGAGTGGAAAAAATGAGAATATATGCTTCAAATAACCTTTTATTTCCCCTTAGAATCCTAATAATTAGCTAATTTATAGTTTTTAATTCTAATGGTTTTTGAATCTAATTGAGCCTGTAGGTTATTAACTTCATTTTGATGCATCCTTTGTTCTGCTGGAACATATCATTTGCAGAGAAATAGGTATTTAAGGAACATATTTAACCTATGAATCTCTAGCTTCTTAGCACCAAAGCGGAATGTGAAGTCGATAAACTTTGAGCCAATTGAACTAGTCCCAATTAGATTGATTTTTGCATAGAGAACAAAATAAATGTTTTTATATGAGGCATGTGCATGAATACTTAATGTATCTCTAGATTCTTAGCACCAAAGCGGAATGTGAAGTCGATAAACTCCGAACCAGTTGAACTAGTCCCAATTAGATTGAGTTTTGCATAGAGAACAAAATAAATATTTTTATATGAGGCAGGTGCATGAATACTTGGTGTATCTTGATATTTTCAAGACAATAGTATATTTGTACTTCAATAAAAATGGGTCCCTTGCATGCAAATAAGTCAAGCATTGAATTGAAGGATTCTCGATGGCATCCTATACTTGCATCATGTAAAACTTTCTCGAGAACAAAAATATAGTCACTGTACTAGCTCATAGCCAAGCAATTGGAGCATTGAGGTATATTTTTCATAGTCATTTACCCTCAGGGTAAATAGTATGTACTAGAAGGGACATCATTTATGGAAAAATATTAAATAGAGCTTGCTTGCTGAGTTGAGTGTGAATTAATGCTTTGTCGTTTGTTTATTTGTTTTTATGTTTGTGAAAATTGCACCATATGGCCATTTTCTAGCGAATGCTAAACTTTTTCCACACATGCACATTATATACCCTATTATGTAATTTGCAATATACCCTTTTGTAGTTTGTACAACTGTACAATAAAGTGTTAGTTTATCCTAGAATGTGAGTATATAAGTCGATAATTATTTATATTTCATGTGACTGTTAGTTTTGTGCTCAGGTTTGGTCCTTGGTGAGGCGATTTGATCAACCACAAAAGTACAAACCATTTATCAGCAGGTGTGTTATGCAGGGGAACATTGGTATTGGGAGTCTCAGAGAAATTGATGTTAGGTCTGGGCTTCCTGCCACTACAAGTACTGAAAGATTGGAAGTCCTTAACGATGAAGAGCATATACTCAGCATCAGGATAATTGGTGGTGATCACAGACTCAGGGTACAAATCCTTCTGTTTCTGATTTTGTACCTCCGTACCCTTTCTTATTTGTGGTCCTTTTGTCTATGCATGCATTTTTTTAGATCTCTGAAAGAGGCAGAGCCTTGCTTAAGTTCATTTAGAACAATGCAGTTTTTAGTCTGTTGTGTGCAATCATTTTGAATTTTGTTAACATCAGAGTTTACACGGATTTTTAGCAGATGTTTTGCACAGCATATTCCATTAGGTTTTGTTGCAGAATATTCAATAAGTGCTAAGTGAATAAATTGCTGAATTTTGGATTCGATTGTTTCTCTTTTGTGTATTATTTTGAAAGGTTAAAAATATTGAATTTTTTTTAATTGAACTTTATATGGAATATCTGGTATTATTTATTGGCAAAACCTAGTATTCTCTGTTAATTATATCGTCTAGAAAATACGCCAACATTGATCACATGGCAATTGACTCCTTACATAGCATTGATGTTGCTAAACTCAACAATCTTTTTTTACCTTTATTAAAAAAAAATTGCTTACAGTATTTATGATAGTTACTATTTGAGTACTTAAGGAAATATAAATTATTTTATTAGATGTAGAAAGAAGCAGTTCTATCAGCCAATGAAATTTATGATTGTGGGATTGTTATTGGTGTGTCTTAATGCATCAACGAGATGGATGAAAATTCTGGGTACTTATTTATTGTGGTTCTGGTTCTGGTTCTCAGACCTGCTCAATGTATAATGCTTATACTACTCGAGCTAAAGCTGAGTTGAATCTGAATTAATATTCATAAGACTTTCTGTTACCTGTGGACCTCTGGACAAGTTTCATCCAAAATTTGACAGTAAATTTTGAGCTCATCTATGGAGTGTTATCAACTCTATGACTTTTCATGGATTTTGTTGGGTCAGTTAGACTTGAATTTATTTTCTGACTTCTATTGGTTTTTGTTCTCTCTATTTCTTGGTTCTACTAATTGCAACTTACCTAGACATGATTGTTCCTTCAATATTATTTAATTTTCTCTATTTTGTATCCATTTTCCAGAACTACTCGTCAATTATGTCCCTTCATCCAGAGATCGTTGATGGAAGGCTAGGGACTTTGGTCATTGAGTCATTCGTGGTCGATGTACCTCAAGGGAATACCAAGGATGACACCTGTTACTTTGTTGAAGCCTTGATCAAGTGCAATCTCAAATCTCTTGCAGATATCTCAGAGCGGCTTGCTGTGCAGGATCGCACTGAGCCCATCAATCGCATATGAAGGGAAAAAAAGAAAAGAAAAAAAACTTGCTGTGGAGGTCATAGCTGTTATGAATGAAGATTTTGAGGTTTTCTCATGGTCATGGGATGCTTTTGGACAGACGGTAGTTCCCATCTTTCATTTGTGCTCGTATTCTTTTTTCTTGTTTGTCTTGTTATGTGTCTGTCTTGGTGGTAGCTCAACAATCACAGCTCTCTTTCTAAATAATTTCATGAACTAAGATATTGGATTGTGGGGGTAAAGATCAACTAGGTAATTCCAAGTTGTTTCTGAGGGTTTTGTCCATGGTGGTGTGCTTTATTTTATGGTTGTATATATTACTGTGCCTGAAGGATATCGTGTTGTATATTTAGTTTTCATGTTGTAGTCTCTAGTCTCTTTTTCGGTTACCTAAAGTTGGAAGAAGACTGATAGACTCGAAGTAGATGGTATGTTTTTGGTCACTTTTACAGTTTTATATTACCTTCTGAATTTTCCAGTTTCAATATTTTCTCAAAGGGTAATTATTAATGATCATTCTTGTGTTTAGTTCAAATATCAGTCTCTACAGTGATGTTTCAAATTGGACTAATCATGTCTCCTTTGCTTTGAATTATTTTCAAAGACAATCTGTGTAAAAAAAAAAGATGACAAAAACTAACAGGTGAGTCTGACCAATTTTGATGATATTAAGAGTTTGAATTGAATCTGCTATAAAGCAGTGAAGAGGTGATTGAATCAAAATGAAACCTAACATGGGTCAGAATGATATTTAGGCAAAAACACAGGAGATTGATGATATATTTTTCAATCAAGTGTTGGATTATCAATTTTTTTTGTTTTTTCTGGCACAATGAGTTGTGTTTAAGAATAATTCAAAGCAGATGGCATACTAAACTAATTTAAAATGTCACAATAGAGAATGAAATTTTAGCCAAACACACAGGTGGTATGGTCATCGATAATTACCCTTTTTCTCAAAAGATAGTTTGGGATGATGAAAAGGTCAAATATTAGGAGCAAATCTAAAGTATTTAGAGGTTGCTATCAGTTCTAAGCGGAGATGGACTAAGGGTTTATGCTGATACTGATTCGTGCGTGCGTGTGTGCGTGTTAATCAATGCTAGTTTGTCCTTTTCCACCAATCATTCTTATAAGATTGAGTAGTTTTATCATTACATGTTTTAAGCTATCAATATTCTCTTCTTCCCTTGCTGGAAGTGTCCGAATCACATGATTCAAAAAGATTTCAATATCTGATTTCCTTGCGAGCTTGCTAGGCATTATTTCAATATTACCTTCCGTGCCACTTCAGCGAGAAGCCATGGGATCGTTGTACTTTATTTTGTATTTTTCTTAGAGTTTATGTATGTAGGGTGATGTGATGCTACAATCCAAATTGTTATTATTATAATTAATTTTTATTAAGTATAAATTTATTTAATAATAATGACATTAAAAGTAATTAATTATTGGGTAAAAAAAGTTTATGCTTTTGTTGTGGAATTTTAAAAAGATGGTGTATAGGACATTTATTTTAGTTTGTTATTTATTTTTTAATCATTTGTTGTCCCTCGTTTCGTGTTTTTGTTCCCACTCAAGCCAGAGTGCTGATTGAACAATTTTCGTTTATGACTTCCTTGCTCAATGCTTTTCATTTTTGATTTTTTATTTGGCAACTTTTATCAGAGCTTTAAGATTTCTACTTTTGAATTTATGTAAAATAAATTGAAATAAAGTAAAATTGAGCATATGTTCGAATGGACAAAAAGATTTCTCATCTTAGAAAATATTTTCGTGTCATTAGTTTAATGACAAAAATGATTATTTTAATTAATAATTATCTATTATATGAAAAAGTTTCAAGAGTTTTGCTTTAAAACTTAAGGATTATTAAGTTAACCACACTTAACAAGAAAGAAAGAGACCATTATAGATTAAAAAGGGAATATAACACACAAAGTCACAAACTAAAAGAAAATTATACAAAACTACATATATTCAACTAAACTGCACTTATCGAGAGGTCCTCTTCAGCAGGTTTGCTAAAAAAGAATGAAGATGCCTCGGGCAGAGTGAGAGGGAGAGAAGGAGACGGAGAATACAATAAAGTTTTTGGAGATATTTCTTTCGAATACACTTCTTACATAGTTTCATTGTTCTATCTTCACAAATTGTTAGATAAAATTAGTAAACTTTTACAATATATTTTTCTCAATCTTCAATCAAGGTATGTTGATTGAAGAGACGTTATTATTGGTGATTAATCAAAATTGATTAACGATTATCGTTCAGCGTGTATCAATTATAAGTTAGAAATTTAAAATTGATTGGCAGTTAACCTGGGGCTTAAATTGAATTCATTTTATATTCTCAAACTAAATTGTTATTTCAAAAATGAAAAATTGTTATTCATAATAATTATTAAATTTTAATTCGGTTAAAAGTTAAGCAATAATGGTTCAGTATTAGAACTGAGTTTTTAAGTATAATAATTTTAAAATTTATAAACATATAAATATCATTTACTTAAAATTTATATATTTTACTATTAAAAAAAATTCAATCTATTATTTTTATTTAACAGTTATTTTATTGTTATTATTTTAGGTGACTTTTAGAAAAAGGAAAACCGAACAAACATTTGAAGTTCCGCAACGCTAGACATCAATTAATGAATACCATCTACCGTGGCCCAATTTTCATGTTTAAATAATGTCAGGATAAGGATGCATACGGGTTCATAAATTATTCTGAATAATAGCAGTCAATTATGATAAGGGAGTACAAGTTCATATGCAACTGGTGAATCTCAATCTCACGAAAACGTCAATAGTTATATATATATATATAATATGTAATAAGTAAATGTAAAGGCTTCACTCTTCCCATTAGTTATCACCTTGCTGCAGGAGTAGGCTCTACTTTGACAGATATGGACCTCTTACTCCGGGACTAGTTCTGTGGAAAATAAAAGCTTCATATAGAACAGATGAATTGTTGCAGGGCATAATGCTATTGCATGGAACCAGGGCGATAATGCGGTGCTGTGGTACGTAGCGGACCGCTTTGGGGTGGAAATTGCATCATTCCAGGACCAACTTGAGGAGGTTGCATGTATGGATTACCATGGATCTGTACAGGCATGGACGGAAAGCATGATGGAATGGCTGAGCTCCACCCTCCTGAAGACTGATGCATTCCAAAGTGCTGAGTTGGGGCAAATTGTGCGCCATGATACTGTTGGAAAGAGGGAGTCGCCACAGGTACTGGTTGTTGATCCAAAATAGAGGGCTGGTTACTCACAGAGGAATTTTAGGGATTGTATAGTCTCAACTGCGATCATTGTTTCCCTAGAATGTATAGATTTCAAATTTCTTTTCATGTAAAAAAAAATGAAAAAATCTTGAATATGAAAGGAACTAGATTGTAAATGAAGTTGTTGCTCAATACGGCTTCAACAAACTGAATAATGGAAAAAGGAAGTATTTTGGGTACCTTGATGCTGAGATCAGTATGACGTGAATATGAGAGGTGAAGCTTGCAATACCCTCCATCATAAATGCAATGTCCTTCCAAGGCTTCTTTTCCGACAACAGCAATATTCTGAGCATCTGCATCATATAACACCAAAACCCATCTCAACAGTCAACTCTTGGCAAGGCAGATATAGGCCGTAGGTGGAGATTGCCAATCATTTCAGGCAAATGCAGCCAATTCTGTTTTCAAGTTACACTTTTTAAACCTAAATTTTCAAAATAAGTGTTATTTGATAATTAATTCTATTTTTAAGTTAAAAATTAGGTTGAAACTTACTTCCATTTTTACACTTCTTATTGTTTATAAATAAAAGATGATTACAATCGTTGAAACATCAATGATCCCATGATTTTGCATTTTTGAAACATCAATCACAGTATACGAGATGACTACATACAAAAATTAATAAAATTATCAATCATTGATCTATGAGCATATGCAATCGCTCACGTCACTACTACAAAAAGAGATATATAAATTGCTATGTAAAGTCAATTTTTTTCAAAAACCGACTTATAATGAATTTAAAGTCGGTTATCCACGTCAACCGAGGCTATCCACCTAATATATTCCCACTCGGCTCATTTTGTACGCAGATTCCAGTTTTCTTCATCTCTCCTTTCCTCACTCAGAAATATTTTCTCCCAAAATCTTAACCGTGTGTTACCTTCGTTCTACATTTCTGGCCACCTCTGACCACTATTTGTAACGTCGTTTTGTAAGTTATATTTACATTATCTGTCAATTCTTTTTTTTTTTAGCAAAATATTAAAATTTGTTTATACCCATTTTCTGTTATTGATTTAGGTACTTAGCCAAAAACGGACAACACCTAAAAAATATGTTTGACTTAGTTTATGCAGAATGCAACTAGCTTATTATTCGATCAATTTGTTTTATATTTTGTATAAATTTTTGATTTAGTTATGTTTTTTAGTTTGCTTGTAATAATAATGTTTGACTTATTGTATTCAATAATATCTGAAATATTGTGTGGGTTTGTGTGGATAAATTTATTTATACGTATAATTAATATTACTTTTTAATTATGATATAGTAACATGCTTAGAAATTAGAATCAACCGCATGATTGGTTTATATATATATATATTTATGAAACATGTTTCTTATTTTTTAGTTTGTATATAAATGGTTTTGTAAAATGATTAAAATGATAACTGTTTTGCATTATGTATGTTTTGATATATATTCTAATAATTAGGAAATTTATATATAATAATACATAATTAAGTAATATGTTTAATTAATGTCATTAATAGAAAATGGAAAAATCTTGGATGTCAAAGTGTAGAATTGAGCAAGACTATAGTTACATATCAGTTTTTTCTATTATTTTTTGTAATATTTAATAAAAACTAATTGTTTTATACCTTGATAGGGCATGGAAGTTGTGGAACAAGTTTACGGGCATTGTCCTTAAAAAATCTCATAAGCTTATATGGACAAAAGTTATGGTATGTACAATTCAATAATACTAATTCTATTAATTTTACAATTAAATAATAAGGATGTTCAAATATGAAAATTCATGTATACATGCACTTTTTTTTGTAGGTTCTACAACAAAATAATGGAGTCATGTGTGGTTATTATGTCATGAAGTTTATGAGCGAAATCATCACAAATATCAAAATTCCAATTGATGATATGGTAAGATATTTTACCCATATACATACAAGTTTTTAACATATTTGAGTTTGTTTTTGTAAATAAATGAAATTATATTCTTATTTTGATTTTGAATACATGTAGTTCTTTGGTTAGAACAAGACGGGTTACGACCAACAAATTTTTGATGATTTACGAGAGGAATGGGCAGAACACATGGTTCAAATTATATCATCACAAGAAGAATCAGGAGAAGATTCTGATGATCTTGAATAGCATATGACAACATAATAGTAAATTTTTTAATGATTTAATTTCTCTATCTATTCCTGTGTCTGAAATAACTTGTTTGATGATGATTAATCATATATATGCTCATGTATTTAGGGGAATGCATTATTTTATGTACCTATTTTTGGCCCAAATTACATCTCATCTCTCTTTCCTACTTTCCTTATGGACTCATATTAGCACTTTATTAATCATTTATTTATAAATATGAATTTATCTGGAATCTCTGCTAGTATTTTTAATGATATAATGAGCTCTAAATGTACAAATCAGGTGGACGTAACTCCGATTTTTTTCTTGGTTTGTATGAGTTTTGGTGCCCATGAACGTGTTCTATATGTTTAAGGGCACCAAAACTCACACAAGCCAGGTAAGAAATCAAAGTTACAATTGATTTCATATTTAGAGTTCTTATATAGCATTATAAAATACTAGTAGAGATTCCAGATAACTTCATATATATATACAAATGATTAATAAAGTGCTACTATGAGTTAGCAAATGTCGATGTACGTGGTAATCTCTTTTTGATAATAATATTTATAATGATTTAATTTCTTTATTCGTATGTCTGAAGTTTAAACTGTTTTTTTGATGGATGTTTTCCATGCTAATGTATGTAGGGGAATATTTGTTATATGGATCAGTTTTTTTTTTGTCATAATGCTTGTGAAAGCCAATCAAGATTCTAAGCCAACCAAGCTTACTCGATCGCATAATAATTATACTTTGATGACATTATTTTATTTGTAATTTAAGTTAACTATATGTATTATTTATGCATTATTTGTTTTTGTAATAAATTTAATTATCAAGTAATTAAATATATTTAAATTTTTAATTATTTGTATTATTATTTATATTTTAGTTTTTTTATGTTATATATATATATATATTGAATAATACGAAAAATAAAAATAAAAATAAAATCAAATATGAAAATGTTACACGTAAAGTCGATTCACGGGATGAACTGACTTTACATTTTAAGTCTCTAAATTTAAAGTCGGTTCAGAGAACCGACTTTAATGCCTATTTATGTAGTAATGCGTACTTACATTTATACATACACAAAGCAAGTTTAGCAACAACTTAAGTTCACCCTTATTATGATCCCAGTATTTTGCTATAGATTCACCAATAACTTTGTAGCTTCACTATTTTAGTTGAATCTAAAATATACCTGTGGTAAGCCGTATATATGAGGCATCCATGTAATTTCAATAACTATATATTGGCTGTGTTGATAAAATCAATTTATTATAACCATGCAAAAAAAAAAAAAAAACTTTTCCAGAATTTCCAGTTCGTAGAAGATAATTGTCTAACACTGCTTTTGTTTTAACTACTAAACACTAAGACAATTTTTTACGCTAATGTAACTTTAATAAGAGGGGAAAAAACACTTTCACATTGTAAAGTATCAAATCCTTGTAAATAGATAACATCCACAAGTGCACGCAGGAATTTAAAGTTGGTCGCGAAATCATGAGAGAAAAATAAATCCAGTTGACCTGCAATTAGCGAAATAGGGTACGTTAAATAATATTTAAAATAAATAACTATAAATTTATTAATATTAGATTCAAATAAGTAAATAAACTATTTATATTATACCCAATATATCTTTCAAAGTCAACTCATAAATTGAAAAAAATACAAATACTTAAAGGAAAAACTTTCAACTCACACTCAAACTAAAAATACATACAAAGCTTTTTTGTTTTTAATAGAATGATTAAACCAAATTCAATGTAGTATATTTATAGTCCTCACCATATAATCTATATCACACAAATATAAAACTAAGAAATAATTCTAGTCACACAAATATTATCTACACACTTCATTTTTTCTTTACATCTTTCAATCACTTCATTTATTTCTTTACATCTTTCAACCACTTCATTTATTTCTTTACATCTTTCAACCACTTCATTTATTTCTTTACATCTTTCAACCACTTCATTTATTTCTTTACATCCTTCAACCACTTCATTTATTTTTCTACATCTTTAATTATTATATTGGTGTTGATTTTCAACACTTCCTCTCAACACCAACTCTCACTATTTTTACTGTGTTAAGCTGACGGCGAAACATTTCGAACTTACCAACGCTTAAGCTTTTTGTGAACAAGTCCACAACTTAATCATCTATCTTGATTTGGCTCATTTCAATTTCTTCTTGCAAAATCTTTTCTTTGATAAAGTGATAGTGTATTTCAACATGCTTAGTTCTTGCATGAAAGACCGGATTCTCTGCCAAACGAATTATCGATTGATTGTCACAGTACAACGGTACTGCATAATGTACAAGTTGATGTAGATTATTAATTAGCTATATCAACCATATACACTCTTGAGCTGCCATTGTTGCTGCTCGATACTCAACTTCAGTGGTTGATAATGATACCGCTGGTTATCTCTTGCTACACCAAAAAATTGTTACGAACCCAGCTTAAACACATACCCAGTTGTTGATCTCCTGCATAATCTGCATCATAGTAACCAACTAACTTGCAGTCTCCACCTTTCTTGTACAAAAGACCATAGTCAATTGTACTCTTCACATATCTCAATATTCGTCGAACTACATCCAAATGAGGTTTCTTTGGATTTTACATATACCGACTCATCACACTAACTCCATAAGAAATTTCAGGTTGATTCAAGGTTAAGTAGATCACACTGCTTATCAATTTTCGATACATCGTTGCATCTTCCAAATCTTTTCCTTCATGTGTACACATTTTGGAATTTGGTTCCATCGGTGTCAAAATCGGCTTGTATACGAGCATTTCGAACCTCTTCAACAAATCTTTGGAATATTTTTGTTGATAAAGAAATATTCCTTCTTGTGTGCAATCAACCTCTAAACCAAGGAAGTGCTTGAGCTGGCCAAGTTCCTTCATCTGGAAACAGACTAACATATTCTCCTTCATCCGAAGAATTTCTGCCTCATCATCACCGGTTATGATTAAGTCATCCATATGCACTAGCACAATAGCTAGTTTTCTTTTATTAGCTTTGACAAACAAGTTAGAATCTACAGGTGTTAGTGAGTAACCACTTTGTGTTAAAAATTTAGCAATCTTACCATACCATGCCTTGGGTGCTTGTTTCAATCCGTAGAGTGCTTTCCGCAGCTTACACACATATTTAGGATGATCTTAGCTTTGAAAACCCATTGGTTAGATCATATAGACCTCCCAATCTAGCTCTCCATGAAGAAAAACATTCTTCACATCCATCTGCCACAACTTCGAATCTTTGTTGGATACAAGTGCAAGTAGGACTCGAACAGTTGTAAGTTTTTCCATTGGACTAAACGTTTCATCATAGTCTAGTCCATATTGTTGAGAGAAACCACGAGCTACCAATTATGCCTTGTACCTCTTGATTGACCCATCTAGATGATGCTTTATCTTGTAAACCCACTTGCAGGATATGGGTTTCACATCTCTTGGTTTTCGCACTAGATCCCAAGTTTGATTTTGCTGAAGTGCATCGATCTCTTCTTTCATAGTTGTCATCCACTCAGATCTTTGCGATGCTTCTTCAAACGTCTCAGGTTCTATTGCTTCTTCAATTATGGCTGCATTGGCATATTTGGGATTTGGCTTTCGTGTTCTTGTTGAGATTATGGAGTTGATTCTTCCATTTCACTAGGCTCACCTTCTTCATTTAGTTGTTGATATATTCTAGTTTGCCAAGGATTCTGAGTTACTCTTTGTTCAGAACCATCATCGTCTGGATCTCTAGATTCATCTAAACTTGGTTGGAATTGAATAGTATGCTCCACTATCTTTTGTTACAGCTTATCTCCAAATTCTCTTGAGTCTGGCAATGCTTCCTTCTCTGATGACGACCAAGAAGATGCTTCATCGAACACCACATCTCGTGAAGTGTAACATCTTCCACTCGTTGGATCACAATATTTTCACCCTTTTCTTTGGCTATCGTATCTCACAAAGATACATCTAACAACTTTCTTGTCAAATTTGCTCCATAAATGATCAGGAACAAATACATAACACACATAGCCAAATACTCGAAAGTAGCTAACTGTAGGTTTCATGTTCCATAGTTTCTTAAAGGGTGAAACAAATTCTAACCTTGGTTGAGGAAGTTTGTTGATCACAAAGGTTGTAGTCCTCATCGTTTTAGCCCAAAACCTCACAGGTACATTCTTTTCATGTAGCATACTCCGAAAAATTTCTGCAAGATGTCGGTTCTTTCTCTCTGCTACATCATGTTGTTATGGCATGTTGGCACAAGTGTACTGATGACGTATTCAACATTCCTTTAGGTATTGAGAGAACTTGCTTGAGCTATATTCTCCTCCGTTGTCTGTGCGCAAGCAACATATCTTTTTTTCAACTTCTCATTCAGTTGACTCTCTAAACTCTTTAAACTTTGAGAATATGTCATATTTTCCTTTCATAAATAAAACCCACACATATCTTGAGAAGTCGTCAATGAATGTCACCATATATCGCATACCGCCAATTGATGGTTGCTTAACATGACCGAATACATCAGAGTGAACTAACTCCAATGGTTCTTTTGCTTTAAACTTCGATTCCTCATATGGAAATTGGTAAGCTTTACCATATCGGCATCCTGCATAGACCGTGTCTGTTTGCACGTCTAGTTGAGGAAGCCCTTTAAGCATCGATTTCTTCACCATCACACTTAGCTTGGAATAACTAATGTGACCTAATCGCATATGCCATAGATCTGTTGTCTCATTTCTTCTTGTCTTGTCTACATATGCCGATTCTACTGACATTACGTAGACTGATTCCAATCGTTGCCTCTCCATTGTCGATGTTTTTGAGATTTTGAGATCATGATACACACCTTTACGTCTTTGGGACCGAACAAGACATAGTGGCCTGATGATGTTAATTGAGACACAGATAGCAAATTTTTCTTCATTCCTGTGACATGATAAACATCTTGAAGTGGTACTTGGTTAGTATTATATTGAGGTGTAACTATCATCTTATCGATGTGGGCTATCAGTAACCTTGAGTTGTCAACTGTCACCATTACACGACCTCCCTTGTACTCAGACATGCTTTCCAACTTCTGTTTATCATCCGCCATATGATTTGAGAAGCTCGAATCTACGATCCAATCATTCTTGTAATCAATTTGTTTTAATATTGTCACTGTAAGAGCTAATTCTTCTTCCTCTATAGCGAATAATGCTTCAACATCCCAACCATCTTCGCTATGCTCCTTAGAACTAGAAGTAGTTGTATTGCTTTCAAGAGGCTTTTTCTTACTCCAACAATTTTTTTCCATGTGACCCATCTTCCCGCAGTTGTAACATTCAACGTCAATTTTTTCATTGTTATTGCGGTTCTTCCAAGCTCCCCCTGGATGAAAGCCTCCATTTCCTTGAGGAATTTTTCCGTTGTTGCCATCATTTTTATATCCATTTCCATTATACTGCTTGAAAGTGCCTATGCTTTTGCTAGTGTAGAGCGCTTCTTCTTCACCCTTCAATGAGACTCCTTCTATTTGCTTAGCCATAACTTCTTGACCGGCCAACAAATGCTTAAACTCAACAAGAGATGGTTGTGTCGGCCATCCTTGTATAGCAGTAACAAACCCTCGATATTCGGGTCTCAAACCATGAATAATTATTCTCTTTATCCTTGTTTCCCCAATAGGAGCTTTCAGATCTAACTTTGAAATTTCGCGGCATAACGACTTTACCTTATGAAAATATTGGGAAATTGTTATGTCGCGTTGCGCCATCGATAGCAACTCGTTCTCCAGAAGTTGTAAACTTGTATCATTCTTCTTTGAAAAGAGTGTAACAAGAGTGTCACATGCTTCCTTTGGTGTATTTGCATCCCGAATGTACTCCAACATTTCTTCTTCAACTGTGGTCTTCAAAGCAAACATCGTTTTGCCTGGTTTAATTTTCCACTTCTGTAAGATGTTGTTTATATCTTCCGCTGTTGTTTGTGTAACTTCGTCACCACCAACAACCTCCCACAAGTTTTGACCTTGTAAATAAGACTCCATACATGTTGCCCATGTGTTATAGTTTTTGTTGTTGAGCTTATTGATTCCTCCAACTACTTGAAGGTCACCCATCGTGTCGACAAAACTTTGACTATATCGAATAAGCTTAACTAAGAAACTTGTAGAGTACCAAACTCCTCACAACTCAAGATAGCTCCACTAAAAATGATCATTGACTATCCCGCTCTGATACCAATTGTTGAGTAATATTTAGAATAAACAACTCTAAATTTACTAATATTATATCCAAACAAGTAAACAAACTACTTGTATTATACCAACTATAACACTTTTCAAAGACAACTCACAAATTGAAAAGAAATACAAATACTCAAAGAGAAAGCTCTCAACTCACACTTAAACTAAGAATACAAAAACTCATTTGTTTTTGATGGAATGATTAAATCAAATGCAAGGCAGGCTATTTATAGTCCTCACCATGCAATTTACATCACACAAATATAAAACTAATAAATAATTCTAGTCACACAAATATTATCTACATACTTCTATTTTCTACAACCTTCAACTACTTCATTTATTTCTCTACATCCTTCAACCATTTCATTTATTTCTCTATATCTTTAATTATTATGTTGGTGTTGATTTTCAAAAAGGCCTAGAATATAGAACTCAAAAAAATATTAATACACAAGTAAACACACACAATGGGAAGGCAAAAGAAGAAAAAAAAATTAGGGCAAACCAAACACGAAGAATATTAAGATAAAAATGTTTAAGGTGTATCAGAATCAAATAACTGAAAGAACAATTAGCAAAACCATCGGAAGAAGGTTTGAAATATGTACGTGGGTGAAAATATTAATATATAATTTTTATAAAAATATCGAAGATATTTTCGTTGTCGATGAAAATTTTAAAAAATTCATAAAAATTATCAAAACTCTATTAAAAATATGAAAAAAAAATTATAAAATTTTGTAAAACATAAAAAAAATCAATTACTTATATTTTAAACTAATTTTTAATTTAAGACGTATATTTTTAAATATATAAAATATTTATATTAATCAATAAGTTGATTAATTAATTAAAATATATATTATTTTTTGTTAAATATTGTAGAATAAATAGTTAAAAGGTTTGAAATAATTAAATATATTATCTAATTATAACTATTATAAATAGATAAATCTCGACAGTATAAAAATAAAATTTATTGATTATTTATTTTTAAAAGTACTTATATATATAGAAAACATGCCAAAAAAAGAATATATTATCTATTATAAAAGTAAGAAAAAATTAAATTGAAATGATTACTCAAAAAGAAAGAAAAAAAGCGAACAATAAATCAAGAACTTGATTATTTGTAAAAATCTAACATTTTTTCTTCGAAAATAATTGTAACCTATAAGATGTATGGTGAAAATGATTATTATAATATAAAAAGTAAAATTAAAACATATATTAATATTGTTTTTTATATACTTGTAATTACGTAAACAAAATATTTTTAATAATAAAACATACAATAATTAAAATAATTAGATGAAATTTTATTTATACTTACATTTATATTTTTTTATTTTAATTAGAAATATATATTAAATAGTTAAAAATGAAAATATATTATTATTTTTAAACAATGTAGTAGAGTAAAAATTATGTTAATATTTAATTTTTTAAACTAAATATATTTTTAAATAAATGTTAAAAAATAAAAAGCGTGATTAAACTCTCAGAAAACTATTATTTATTCATAACGGATGGTTAGTACCAAAATATATTCAAAATTAGTGCAGTGTGTTTATGATTATTAGTATAACCATTCCACTTGTCACATGCCCATTTCTAAACACGTTATTTTTTTTTCAAATTGATCATTTTATTCAATTTGTAGTCACTTTATGTATAAAAATAATCAAATTGATTTAAATTTATATTATTATATTCAAACTAATTTCTTTTATTTTCATACATTTTTTATAAAAAAAAACATTATTTTTAACGTAACAATCTCATGCTCAAAAATATATCATATTATATGCAAGTTTTTTTTTAACAAAAAATAAAGCTACATAAATCCGTCTAACAAACTATTTTTAAAAAGCAACATAAAATAAAATGAATTAATTGATTTTCAATAATATAATTTATCATATGTGTATTTTTTCTTAATTTAAATATAATAATGTAAATTAAAGTTAATTTGCTCATTTTTAAAAATAAAGTGATTTGGGGTGAGCGAGTTAAAAGGAAAGTGACTAAAGTAATTTTTTTTTTAAAAATGACTTGTGATGCAATTTAAAGATTAGTAAATAATTTGATCAATTTGTTTAAATTTAGAAATCAAATTCAATTCATCGGTTTGGATTTGATTAATTAATAATTTTTTTAGTTGTATCGAATTCGGATTAAAAATTATACAATTTATTTGAATTTGGATTGATATATTTTATAATCCACTCCTATCTGATCGGGTTGAAAAAAAGTAAGTCACATTAGTTTAGTTAATAATTGTAACAACTTGTTGTATACATAAGTGTTCTTTTTATTTCTATAAAATAAATCTATATATTTTATTTTTTAAGTCCAAAAAATAAAAAAATTACATTAAATAACAATTAAAAATTTATATTAACAAAAATAATATACAATAATGTTTAGCAATATTAAATTAAATAGAATTTAATATTAAAATAATTTAAATCATAATTTAATTTAAAAATGTATTTAATTGAACATCATTTGATATAAGATTATAGATTGAATTTTTTTAATAAAAAATATATGAACTAGATATAAAATATTTTTTTATAGTTACAAATTTATGAGTGTTATGTTTATTGTTTACCAAAAATTATTTTTTATTTTGTTTTTAAAATATTATATTTTATTATGATAAAAGACTTATTTTTATTCTTGATTATTAATATAAAAATAATTTTTATTGTGTTTAGTAACAAAAATTGTAACTATATTATTATCTTTTTTTTAAGAAAAATTAGATGTGTTAAATTTATTATTAAAGAATACTAATATTAATAAATTTGGACGCATGTTTGCATACATAACACATAACATATGTAATTCATATAATATATGGAGAAATAATTTAAAAATAAAAAAAGTAATTATTTTACGTAATAATATTATTAAAATTGTTTTATTAATAATAATATAATAATATCATTAAAATATAATTAATTATATGTTAAAAATTAATTTATATATTTTTATTATAATATTAATAAAAACAATTTGACAAAATCATTACCCTTCATGTTATAAACAATGCGAGCAAAATAATATTGTTGATAATAGTATCACACTTTTATTTAGCAAAGAATTTTTTTTCACTAAGATAAACCGACAATCGTACAATAAGTAAAGTCGTCGGAAGTCCATTGAATGTTAGAGTTCACAAACTGAGGAGAACAAGCCCTCTTGAGCAGGCCCCACCCGAACCGTTATTAGGTTTAAAGAAGGCGGCGCTGTAAAAGCACAAATACTCATCGCATAACTATATATATATATTTTTTAACTTAATCGTATAATAATTAATTATAAGTTAAAAAAATAAATTTTAATATTTAGTCAATAAGTATATGCTGTGAGTGATATAGCTCTTTAGAAAGTTAAATCAGATTTCAGTTCAAATTAATATTTTGTTAAAAACATTTTATTAATCTTTAACCCACGTAAAAAGTTATATATTTATTTTAGTTTCAATAATATTTAAAAGTAAATTCATAACGTATAAAATTATAATTTATTTTATATATTTGAAGATTAAGAAATTTCTATATATATTTTTAACAAAAAATAATTTTTTAATCTTAAATTTAAAAAATATAATAATTATTTAAATTATTTTGGTTATAAAATTAATAATACTATAATTTAGATTTTAAACCATAAAGTCATAAACACAATATTGGTATTGAAAAAAAATATTTAATTAATATTAATAATGATTATTTTTTAATATGTATTATATTCTAATTCTATATTATTTTTGTTATATTTTAATTTTAGATTATTTCAATTCATAAAATTTTTAGAATAAAATATATTATTTTTCACGTGATGACATTTTTTTTAAATAAAAAAATAATAATTATATTGAAAAATATATAATTATAGTAAATTAAAAATATCAATGAAATATAATTATGATTGGACTTTTAAGTAAATATGACTTATATTTATAATATTTTTTGAATTTTTTATAAGATTCTATTAATATATTGATAAATAATACTTGATCTTTATACTTTCAACATGTTAACATTATTAAATTAACTTGTTGTATTTAATTTATAGATATTTATTTAATATTTAATACTTTTAAATATATACATCTTAATTTTTTCTATTTTTTTTACCACGCCATTATATTCTACTTAGACATCTTTAAGCTAAAAAACAATGTAAAATAACATTCTAATAGTTTAAATTAATAAAAATATGAACGAAATTTATTATTCAAATAAAATAAATTATCATAGTTTAATTTTTAATTTAAAAGTTACGTGATTAAATATTGTTTAATATTAATTTTTTTATTAGTAAAAATATATAATTCAATTATTAAAAATATAATTTTTATAGTTACTGATTTTGTAAATAATATTTTTATTGTTTATCAAACTTTTGTTATTAAAAATCTTAAATCTTTTAATTTTAACAATAACAAATAATTGAAAAGAAAACAACTAATGAGCCTTTGTTCTAAAAGGCAATAACTAGAATGCGAAACTACTACTACTACTAATGAAGTAATTTGAATGTAATAGAAAGATAATATAAAGTGCAATTAGTTTCTTATGCAGATTTAATAATTTGTATAAAAGCGCATAACAGTGAATAATGATAATAACATCAACAATAATAAAATTTTCTACTTGTCACTAACACCGACAAGTACATCCTTGTAAGGTGTGGGAGCAGGTAGTGGATTGTCTTCTTCGAAGTTTGTTTTTCTCCTTCTCCTCTGTTCTTCAATAACCAGAGGAACTTGACCGTCTCTTTGTTGGAGTAATCGTTCCTGAGCTCCACCTCTTAGTTTCTCCAACCTCAGACCATCCATTTGCTGCATCTTAAACACTTTAACCACATTCATGAATCCCCCAATCACCAGCATTAGACTCCCAAAAATTCCCAGCCACACCCAAGTTGTGCCCTGCTTATTTATTTCTTCAAATTAGTTAACTTATCAAAATAATGAGGGAAAAATATTATCAGTAAAGTTATTTTATTAATATTTTAAAAGTCTATGAAGAAAGTAAAATAATATCTTAGAATTGCTAATTTAATAGACAGACTTTTAGGATAAAAGTTAGAAGTTAGTAAATTTAAGTATATAATGATCAGAGTTAATAGATTAATATAACTTGTCAAAGTTAATGGATTAATTTAACTCCGCTATATATATTCCCAGCAACCTTTATAATAATTATATAAAGTATTGGGGAAAATAATTAATTTAATAACCAAGCTTGGCTCAACATTTAGAAATTGAAAATTAATTACCAGCAACTGTAGGCCATGATAGGCAAAGCCAATATGTTGCCGAGCATTGAGAATCGCAGCCACTAAAAAGAGAAGACTACCCATCAGAAAAGGGATGTGAACACTCTGTTGCAAAATTTGAATATGCCCATCAGCTCTTTCATAGATTTGACACGAGTTGTGTATTGATCCAAGGACCCATAGAACAGGTCCAGCTATCAGCATATTCATACCATGCCTTTCCAGCTTCAAGTACCAAATTCCTTTTTCAACCTGCAAGTATTGCAATTAATTGATTTTCAGATTTTAAACGTGTAAATTAGGAAGAGTTTTCTTATTAACTCATTATAACACCCATTAATTTAAAAACTTATCCAATATTATCCCAGTTGATTTGTATGGGATATAATAATGATAATGAAAATATACTAATTAGAATATATTACTTTACTTTTAAATGTTTCATAATTAAAAATAAAAAAAAATATTAAATTAAGATTACAGTTTATGAAACGATATTGAAGAAATAAACATATTAAATTATATACCTCTATTATGATCCCGTTTTAAGAGAAAAAGGTCATACTAAATGCAAAAGTAAATTTAATCTTGTTGGATATTAATATGAAAGTTGTATACTTTGTTATAAAAATTGATATATTCACTTTTACCTAATCTAGTAACTATAGAATCAGTGCCCTTTTTACCTGGTAACCCCCATTTTTAATCAAAACAGATGTGAAAATGGTTTTAGGAGTTTCAAGAGCTAAGAATGTCGGTGGAAATCAGTAATGACTTTGCATGTTGTTCTCTTGTTATGATTAAGGTTAATAACGCCCTTTTTTGCTGCAATCAGAACTCAGAAACGCTTTTTTCAGAAGTGTTTTTATAAAAAGCGCTTTATAAGGTTCAAAATGCTGAAGCAAAGATAACCAATATTAAAGAAGAGAGAGAGAGTGTGAGAAACCTGAATGAAAATGAAGAGAACGCCCAAGAGAAAGAGAAGCGAACCCAATGCCTGAAGCAGAGGAGCAGCCAATTCAACTAGGGCAAGTTGGGGATCAAACTCCATCAAGGAAAATCGGAAATCGATACCAGCAAGGTGGGCAACTAGATCATGCAAATTGACCATCATTATGAGAGCTAAGGCTATGACCAAAAGGACAAGACCCGATTTCGGTTGGGTTGAGAGTTGGGCAACAAATCCACAAAGAAGCACCAATGTTCCGAACAGATACAGACCTGCGTTCATGTACTCGCTTCGGTTTCTTGTCAAACGTGATGTTCCGTACGTTCGGATTTCTCTAGTTTCACCATTCTTCTGATAATTAATATATGATGGAATTAATTAATTTCTGATGCTAGTTTCTTGAAAGGGAAATTCAAAACAAAATATTTATTGAAACTTACCTTTGGAAGTGGGGTGTTGAAGCTGTGCTTAATTTAATTGCTCGAGGTCGATGCAGATCGATAGTGCATGTAATTAAGTGATCATAGAGAGATTCACAGTGGAAGAGAGTTAAGATGGTATTACGTGTCCTCCTGCATGAATACACGTGTACGTGACTTTTGTTTCTGATTTATGTACTTCCAACACGTGGTTTTACCACGCATTTATGCCAATTTCTCAAATTTTATATTAGTGTAATTTTATATATTAATATTATATTATATTTATAATTAACATAATAATATTTTATTAACTATAAATAATATTTTATCATGTTAATTATAAATTATAACAATAATTAATCATTTTTTTATTTTTTATATTAAATTATTTTATCCAGTACATTTTAAATAAATTTTATATTTTATTTTTGCTTAAAGGAACATATTTTTCTTTTACGATGTTTGGAAATGATAACATGATAATTCAATTAAAAAATAAATATTTTTTTACATTAATTTGTTGATCTAACTCCACCTATTTATTTGTCCCGGTAATAAAAATGTGTGGAGAAAAAAAATGCTAAAACTTTATTAGTTTACTAATATTTAACAAAATGATGAAATTTATTAATTTATAAATCATACCTAATGAATATTTTAGATAAAATTATTTACTTATTTTATAATAATAATAATTATTACCCTCAATCCTTTAATTATTATAAAATTATTTATTTCTTTTATTTTTCTATAAATACTAAAGTTTATCTTAAAAACTGTTTGAAATATTAGTTCTAAATCAATTATTTTAGATGATAATAATAATAATAATATCACAATTTTAATAAAAAAATTATTTAGGATTTTAATAAATTACAATGTACGCGTTTAACGTCGGTTTATAGTTATTATCATTTAATGTTTTTTGTTTTTTAATGAATAACGAGGAATTGTGGGCCTTTATGAAATCATCCGGATTTTCCTAATAAGGTATACATTATAAAATAGCCCACTGGGCCCAGTTGTTTCCGGTCTTGAGTCTCATAGGGAGGGAAATTTAAAACCTTTCCTACGGCGATACAATATTTTAGAAATTTATGGGAAATCAAATCTGAAAAGTGAAATCCAACCCTCTTCTTGAAAACAATTACAATCAGCTAGCTTTTGTGAGGGAAGTTTTGAGTAACCATGCACACGAAGCTAGTAGAGAAGAGAAACAATGCATCATTTATACTTTATTTGTATTAATTTACATTAGTCAATCAATGCTTAATACTTACAATCCATTGTTGTATTCATAGAGAGCTAAATTGTGCTACAATACATCAAATTATATTATACATTGTACTACATTACATCAAACTGTATTAAAATATAATTATTTTGGTTAATCTAATTGGGGGAAATACAATAAGGCATTATCTCTGGAATGCTAGACACTTGAAAAAGTATCACTTTTAATATACTTTGATTTATCGTCTATATGTAACATCCCCGTATATATGCACTAGGTGACTTTCTTTTTTAAACAATGATAATCTCCTTTAAAATCATGTTACAAGTTGATCACTTCAGTCAGGAATCAGGTAGAGCACTCTGACACTTAAAGAGAGTTGATCAACTCGGTCATAGACCAGGTAAACCACTCTCCCTTAAAATTAGACCACAAGTTCATCACCTCGGTCACAAATTAAGTAGAACACTTTCCCTCAAAATTACGTCACGAGTTGATCACCTCGATTAGGAACCAGGTAGAGTGCTTTGACACTCAAAAGAGAGTTGATCACCTCGATCAGGAACTAGGTAGAGTGCTCTGACACTCAAAAGAAAATTGATTACCTCGGTCACTGACCAGGTATAACGTTTTCCCTAAAACTTATGTCACCAGTTGATCATCTCGGTCAGTAACCATGTAAAGCGCTTTGACACTCAAAAAAGAGTTGATCCCCTTGGTCATAGACTAGCTAGGACAATCTCCTTCAAAATTACATCATGAGTTGATCACCTCGGTCAGAAACTAGGTAAAGTGCTCTCACACTCAATAGAGAATTGATCACCTCGATCACAAACCAGGTAGAACGCTCTCCCTCAAAATTACGTCACGATCTAGTCACCTCGATCATAAACGAGGTAGAGAGCTTTGACACTCAAAAAAGAGTAGATCACTTCGGTCATGGACTAGGTAGAACGCTCTTCCTTAAAATTATGTCACAAGTTGATCACCTTGGTTAGGAACCAGGTAGAGCGCTCTAACACACAAAAAAGATTTTATCACCTCGATTACAAACTAGGTAGAATGCCCTCCCTTAAAATTACATCAAGAGTTGATCACCTCAGTCATAGACAATGCAACCCAAGGTGATGAGTTGCCCGGGATAGGACACAAGTATATTTCATTGGCCAAACCCTTTAAAGGATATGGTATAATGATTGAGCATCACTAGTTCATCTTATTAAAAGTTTATCACTTTAGCTTTCAAAGCATTTAAAAGCTTTTAAAAAATCATCAACACAGAGATCAATCTCCTAAAAAAAATTCAGATTTTTTGATGCACGACCAGTGTCTAGGTCATCTGTCTCTTCCACTAATGGCAAAAACTCAATCTGAATCTTAACAACTTTCTTGCATATATCGACCCCCATTTCGATAGGGGCTAAGCTCAAATTGAGTATGGAATGTTCCAATTCCTTAACAACACCCATCATTTTGAGGAAAACCTTATCAAATTGCTTCATATAGAAGTTTTCCCAATGGGACTCCCAGTCAATAAGAGCGGTCATTTTAGTCATGATCCTTCTCTCTCAAGCTCGAGTTTGGGACAACTGCTCCTTATAAGAGGCGAGCTCACACTTAGTCTCTTCATAAAGGGAGAGAGTTTGGATAGCTCAATTTTTAATTTCTCTACCTCAATCTTGAGCCTATCGTTCTCAAGTTTTAAAATTCAAACTGAATGTCTATTTATCTAGTTAGAATCCATAAGATTCACACAAGAAATATGGATAAAAATTGTTAGTTACTTCAAATGAAAGAAGAAGTATGAATTTTATTGCGCCTCTAACCTTTTTTTATAGGAAATGATATCTAGGAAAATTTAATGATACATGTCCTTAAAAGCAAAGATGTGGGTCATTATCATAAATAAATACTATAAATGTTATAGATGCACAATTATACACACAATACAAGTTGTTCTCAAAATCAATTGTTTCTCATTAATAATAATAGGTTACAAGGAAGAGCTAATGATCACACAAGTAGGAGTGGCATCGAGCTTTAAAAAGAAAAGAAAATAAAATAGGGGACTCTTAATTAAGAGGCTCAAGCCAGTGCCAATATCAAAAGTCTCGAGTTCCACCTTTTTCATCTCCCACCCCGGAATCATTACTCGTACCAGAGTCCGAGCTTTGTTCCTCACCCTCATCTTGGGTTTGAGTAGGCAAATACCGAGGAATGATCATGATATTCAGAATCTGATAGTAGTATTTTCCTAAGCCTTACTTATTGGCCTCATCCTCGAAAGAGTCCAAGATCAACTTATAAACTATCTTAACGCTCGATGAGAGTAGTTCCTTTATTACCTCAAGCTTGTGCTTCCTCTGGGAATTCTTGAACCTACAGGCTTCCACCTTAGCCTGGGCCTTCTTTTAGGCCTCATCGAGCTCCTCGAAATGCTTCAAGTTATCATTCAACTAGTGTATGGCCTTGGAAATCTTTTCCCCCTTATCGATGGCTTTGCTTGCCCATTTATTGGCCTTGTCCAACAACACAACGTTCTTGGCTCAAGTTGAAGCATGGCTCACTTTTTTCATCGCAAGCTCATGCTTCAAACTCTTCACACTTCGAGCCTTGATTAGCCTAAGAAAAAGTTGCGTAAAAAAAGACAGACAATGCGAGGTCATTAAAGCTCGAGGCTCAAATAGAAACAAGGTCGAACGAACACTAGCTTGATACATAAGACAATTGAGAATGACCCCAACATCCACATCCTTTCATATGGCATTGAGTTGTCTCTCATGTAACATGTAAGAGAGCTAGTCCACGTAGTGTTCCTACTTTTATGGTGCCATACCCTTATACAAGGCCCTCTCTCAATATCGGTAGTGATGTCATCGATGACACCCTTCTTTTTCCTCGAATCCCTCATAGGGAGAATAGGTGCTAGTTAACACGAGCTGATGGTTGGTGAGATGTGTTGACCCAAGGACACTGGTAAAGACTTGATGACATTAAAAGGCATGGTCTCATCAATGGTCACTTTTTTCTTCCTTTTTGACAAGGTTGGGGTGGCTTCTACCTAGAGGACTTGTTCATATTCTACCCTTTGGAGCTCATCCCTTGTGAAGAAGATGTATCTTGTTGAGAACTCACCTCCTATTGGGCACACCTATTCTAATACCGCGCCAATAGCTCACAGGGATTGAACTTCATGCTATCTCCAAAGATAAAAAAAAAGGTGTTAGTTTTACAAGCATGGGCTAAATAAAAAGTAAAATATTTATGGGCTTAGGGAAAGTTCACCATCATCAGGTACCAACTCAAACTTCCTCTCGTAGTCTATGAGAGGGTCCTATGTTTTGAGGGTGCCTAGGGTTTACATATAACCCTATAAGGGGGCTCAATTGAGCCCCGCCCTATCAAATCAAACGCAACAAAGCAAAGGGTGTTTAGTAGTTGCCTCTATGGAATCTTCTCGGGCAGATAGTCTTGGATATCAACCAATTATTGCTTGGCCTCGTGGCTCAAGGTTGTAATAAAAGAGCCCATATTCTTTATCATGACTTTAGTTTCAACCCAGATGCTTCTTATCAGCCTGGCATCACTGTATGGAGTCTCCCACCGACCAAATATGTGGAAGAAATACTTCTTCTAGTTCTTTTCATTCTCGAGGAGGATCACATTTATACCCTGATCTTCTTTCATAGATATGTATATTCTATTCGTGTCTATAGGATTTTGCTTCAATACATATGCCTTATTGAACTCATGCATTTCCAGTTGGATCCCTAAGATATCTATATATTAATGTAAGGCAAGGCTAGTACCTCTACCCATTCGGCATCAACTGATCTGGCGCGAGTTAAGTTATAACCAAAATTTCCTCATAAAGGGGTACAAAGAATATATAACCCCATCCATAAGGCTTTATTGTGGAATACTCTCCACCTAGCTAAAAGTGGGTCATAGTGAAGAACACCCGACCTGGGGATCAGTATTTGTACTGAGGATGGAATTTCATATATTTTCCTCATCCTCTCCTTATCCTGAGTGGACAACCCACTAGTATTGACCTTGGCCGCCCAACCTTGGGTACGACATATAGGCTCACAAATTCCTTTCTTCCTCGCCTTGTTCATCCATAACCTTAGGACGGATATTTGAGTATAAGGCACATTCAACATATTTATATGTACTGTTTATGGATGAGAAGTGAAGGTAAATGGTTGAGGCTGAGATAGGTCCAATTTTCTCGAAGTGCTTATCTCATTGGTAGACCCTATGATGTTACTTTTTACCTGGCCCAAGTGGGATATTGTGGGCTCTCAAGAGAGGATGAGCTTGAAGTGTTCTCTCTATTCATAGTCTCTACAAAAATATCACGAAACATAAAAAAGGTAAGGCACGAGAAGTAGAAATTACCTAGGCTTGAGTTTGAAAGTAAAATAAGAAATTATTCTTTAAACTGACTTGAAAAGAAGGAAAACTATTAGACTTAAGGAGTTTTCCCTTAAAACCCAAGCAAGTAAGTTATGTGCTGAACTGATTTTCTTACCACCAAGCTGAGAATTTATATGGCTCGAGTTGAGGCAATAGATCATTTTTATTTCAATTTTTTTCTAATGTGTAGGAAATTATGAAATGAAGAGAAGCCCAAGCTCCTTCTTATATAAAGGTGTATATTTCTCTCTCCAATCATCTCACAAAAATTTATTAAGGGGAGTCGAACGATTCAGATCTGTTGTCTAGGTATTACTTTTTCACCCTTATTGAGTACCTGAGTTGAAAGAGTAATGAGACTAGATTTTTAGACATATGGATCGACACGGAACCTAATCCAACAAACAACCCGAGTTATTCATTTTAAGACGATCTACCTATGTCCACGCCCACGACCTACCCATGTCCACACCCACCACAATATAGGCAGTATGAGTCTACCTATGCATAAATGCTTTGGTATTGGAAGACTGACCTCTAGATCAAACCATGGTGTAGTCGACCCCAAGCCTTAAATGTGTTTACTTTTATTCTTGTATCCCTCTAACATTATGTGATGTATACCCCTATGTAATCAATACGTATATGTACAATGTTCTATATATATATATGAATTTCATAATAAATTCATATATTATGTAAAAAAATTAACTTATCTTTAATTTCTCTCTATAAATTAAACCAATAGTAATCATATATACAAAAAAAAAAAAAACTAACATTTGTTATCTTATCATATCTTAACATTTGAAATTTATGTACCAATCCCAACACAGTATATATATGAAAAAAAACTAACATTTGTTATCTTATCATATCTTAACATTTGAGATTTATGTGAGAGTGAATATAGAAAATTGATCCTTTAATTTTGAAGGGTTGAATAAAACAGTCTAAACAATTACGTAAAAAGTTATGATTACCGATCCTATCCCTTATTTACTTTCCAAATATCTGATATTGTCGGAACTGATTCTTTTAATTGGTTAAAATTAACAGTTGGGAGTATAGCAGCCATAGAAAATTCATGAAGTCGGTGGTCTCTATATAACATTGCAACATTCTGCTCCTTTTTTGCTTTTGAGTTGTGTTTACTAAGTTGCTTGGCTGTGATTTCGTTGGCTCATATTGGATAGTGACAACTGATTTATGTCGGTAAGTACTGAATAGGTTCTCATCTCAGGATATATTCTTTGCTTCTTTCTGTAATTTACGCATTCTTACTAGATAGAGAAGCTGATTCAGTTGTTCACATGTCAAATAATATTGAAGATGATGATAGTGAAGATTCATATTGTTTATGCCTTTTTTGATAATAAATATTTTGATTCTTGTTTTGACAGTTACCATGAGCCTTTAATTTTGGGATGGGGGCAGAGGCAAACATGAACTTTGTTGTTCTGGAATAAATATTTTGAAGTGCTCCTTTGTCTATTACTTGTTGGCTTGTTGGATTGTTGGGATGTCTAGAGGTATCAAATAAATTAGATTAATTTAACTTAATTAAAATTTATTTTATTTCAAGTGAGTTGTAATTCGATTGTTATAATTATTAGATGAGTTAAATTTATTTTTATGTGATTTAACTTGTATAATTTTTTTTATTAAATTCATTTATACTATTTTAAAATATTTAATTAATTATTAAATAAATAAATAAGATAATATATAAATTAAAACTTCACTTAATCTATATCAGAAAAATCATTAGTATTATGTTACAAATATAAATTCACAATATTAACCTTTAAATCATCATCATTATAATTTTTGTATGATTTATATATATAAATATATATTGAAATTTTTTATTTTTTTTGCCACTCTAGGGGTACTATAATTTATTTTAGATATATATTTTTTACCCTTATTTTTGAATTGTACTACTTAGTAGTGGCTCAATTGAGGACGGTGACAAGTCATAAACAGAGTAAACGAGCTTCTTTTTTCATAAGCATGATGAGCATTCGAGATGTATCTAATTCCGATTTTCTTTTACCCACGACGTCCCATTTCGGTAAGTAGGAATAAGATTATTTGGGTGACATTCCATGAGACATGTGGTGAAAAAACTTCCTTTTCTGATTTTTTTTTCTTTTCTTTTCATAATGCATCAAAAACATAGTTTTTTTTTTCTTCTTAAAAAGAAGAAGAAGTTGATATGGAAGAGAAATGTTTTACAAGATTGAGCTCCTTTATACTATTCTAACTGCTTTCTTCTTCCCTCCCCTGTCTTAGGTTCATTGACGTTTATTGCCATGCCAAGTGGTGCTTTGATTTCCCTGTCACAAAAATGTAGACATTTTAAAACATTTGGTGGAAGAATAAAAAGAAAAGGTAAAGTATCCTCTCTTGTTTTCTACCCTATAATCCTATATTCATATGTAGGGTATCAATCTTGACTTATTATATATATTTATGTTATGTTTGTCGGTATTCATTGTTTGTGTAATATTTGTTTGTGCTGTGGGTGTTAGTGTTCTTTTACACAAATTCACATATTCTAAATATTTTAAAAACATTTCATTCTAATTTGTATATAACTCGTTTATTTACATGATTTCATATAATTTTTTCTAAACATAAATATTTTTTTTTATGTATATATATGTGTGCGCACACTGTATTTTTTAATATGAAAAACATATGTCTTCATGTTATAAGAAAAATATTTACACCATGTAAAGTGGGGTTAAAAACAAAATTTTAAAGTTATGCTATATAATTAAATCATAAATTTTAATCATTTTCATGTTATAAGAAAAATATTCGCACACTTTTTGATAAGTTTAAACAAAATCAATATATTTGATCCAAAAAAAATCCACTATTATGTGACTAATAGTAATTCAAACCTTAATTAGTACATTGTGATCAACTTTTCCCATTGATATTATTCATGTGTCCATTGATCACAGGCTGAGGCTGCTTGTTCTTTTCACAGTCTCTTTCAAGGTCCCATTTATTTGGCTCTTCAGTAACTCCACCTTTCTTCGTGTACTTAAAGTAAACCACCAGTTGAAGCATGCCTAATGGGCATCCAACCATATTTGGAGACTGTCAACATTTAAGTTTCTAAAATTAGTTTCTGTTAAATCTTGGGTTATGACGCGAGAAGTCTCTGGATTTTACAAAATGAGTGTTTTATTCTCATAGCTGAGTAATTAAAGTATACTTTTTACATCAAATATATGGAATTAAAGTACATATTTTTAAAAATTATGAAACTAAAGTAGTTCTTAATTTGTCTAAAATTGTGGAATCACTAGCTCTCTTCTTCCTTAAATTTTCACACTAATGTTTTTGACGTATCACCATATAATCAAGAAATTTATAATGTTGACTAATTTAGTAATCACTTACTGAAAGAAAAAAATCATGACTGAGTAATCCATATATCATCCAGATAGTACTAGCAAGAAAAGAGAAAAATGACAAATAGAAAGGCATGAACTCCACGCTCCTTGTTTTAATCACTTGTGCCTGCATAAATGATTCATTTGTAAATGTAAGTAACTTCATTACATTCATTACTTTTCATAGCTAACTATGTAGAGAAACAAACACTATAAAAATTAATTGGACTCACCACGACAACTAGTGGAGAACCATACATTGCAACAGCTGCTATAAGTCCTATACTTCCTACAAACAACTTGCGATGATGGTGATCATGGAAAACAAAACCCGAGATAGCTGCGACGATGATGAAAAAAATGATTACAGGTACCAAAGTTGCAGCTACCTTCATCTGCATGATTTTATACACACAAATTAGAATGTTAAATTTCTCTTGAATATTTAAAACTTATAATTATATCCATCCATGCATGTCGAGGCGGATATGTATGAGGATGTATGGGCACTAACCCCTCAATCGTTTGATAAAGAAAACTTTAGGTATAATATCTATAAAATTTATTACAAAATTTAAGCGATAATAAATTAAGTTAATTTTAAATTTTTAAAATTTATCATTCAATAATTCTTTATAAATTTTATATCCATATAAGATACATATAACATCATATTTATAGTTATGTATAATTTTTTATTATTGTTATAATTATTAAATTAAAAATTATAAGGAATAAGAAACAAACAATAATATTTTACTATTTATATGGTCCCTCTAGAAGCAAAATTTGACACTACATGCATGCAAGTTGTTATTTAAAAAAAAAAAAACTAGAAGAAACAAAAATTGTATGTATGACTTGCCTTTCCTTTAGCTGTGGAAAACCAAAAATATATGAAAATGAAGGAGAATTCGAGCAGAATTCCAAGGCCATTGATGGTAACTAGCGGGAAATTTTCCCATCTATAGCTTACTACAGGTAAGCCATACCAAGTGTAAATGAGGCAGTTGAAAAATGAAATTATGTAAGGAACTGGTGAAAACTCCTCTGTGCTCCTTTTCCTCACCACCCTTGTAAAAGTCAGTCTGGAAAAAAAAAATCTTATTGAGTATTGAGTCGTTAACGTATTAATAATTAAATCAAATGATAATTAAAATGTTTATTAGAGAGATTATTACATGGGAGCAGCGAAAAGTAACAAAGAAGTGGCGTTGCCTGCAACAATATTTAGCACTATGATCAGACTGTGCATACATAATTTATATATAATGTAATCAATTAGCTAGGGTATGTTAGATATTGTAAAAACGCTTTTGATAGTAAAATATATTTGGCAGAAGCAGAAATAATATGGTTCGTCTAAAAACACTTATTCGAACCACTTTTGATACGAACACAAACAAATATACCCTTAATGAGCTTAATCATGCACATGCATAAAATTAGAATTTTTTTTCATGTATACCCATGATGCCAACTGCCAAGCGCAACCTATTATCGACCATTGTTGCTTTAACTGAGTGAAAGATGTTATTGAACAACAGTAAGAATATTGGTTCCTAGAGACCAAGTGAGGTAGCAAGCTTAGCTAGTGAAAATGGTAAGTGGATTCTTTATTTGGAAAGATGAGTATATATAGTGAGAAAATGTGGATTACAATAGAAAAATTATATTACATAATGTAGAGAATTAGTAGAATATTGTGCTTTCTTCTGTCTGTCTACATGTATATATAAACTTGTGGACTCAAACGACTGGATCCAATACGGTGGTTTCATTTTTTCTTTTTTCTTTTTAAACTCAATTTTCATGTTCCCTTTACGTATTCATTTAAAAATAAACTAAATACTTCATTAATTTAATACGATTTAATTTGATAACATAAGTATTTATTTAATACGATTTGATTTGATAACATGATTTATGTATGACAATTATTAAAAAATAAATATGGTGGTGAAATGTAGTTATAGTAAATACAAATAGAATTATTCTAAAAAAGATTGGAATAAGTGGATAACTTTTAATTGATACATTTTAGTTTTATAATTTTAAAAAATTAAGTATTTTAATTATAAAAACTCAAAAATAAAACCAACGTTCATCTTTTATACTAAAGTGGATATTTTTTTAAATTTTTGAACTAAAGTATTTTGATTAAAAGCTATATAGAATTAAATCATCCAAAGTTATAGGATTGGTAGCTGTTTTTTTTTTAATCCAATTTAAAATTTGTTTAATACATTTCTGAATTCTGATTGCAGCAACCGAAAGAATAAGAAAAATAAAGAATTTCGTTGGCCGATTTGGTAGAATAGTGACTAGTGAGTCGCAGATGTCACTGTATTTAATTCAAATACTTCAAGAAAATTTTCTCAAGCTTATTCGTCAAAATTTACAAAGTCTACATGCAATATTATATATGTTAAGTGCTTTTGTGTTTCTTTTTTTTTTTTTTTGGACTATATATACCATTTGGTCTATAATGTGCTTAAATTATTGCATTATTTGTATGTTAAGTGCTTGTTCCACGACCAATCATGATCTGGCTTCCATTTTCATTGTGATTGGTGATTATGATCGGACAATCATATAAGGTTAGGTTAATTATAAAAAATAATATTTATTATTACTAAATGTAGTAAAATGACTCTCTCATAATTTATGTTACAGATAGTAATTGAATATATGTTATTAGAGTATTTCATGCTATATTTATTATTGATGCATGTTTGATTAATTATAAATTTACACTTAGATGATAATGCATGTCATTATTCCTTCATAACTTAAGTTTCTCACAAAATAATCAAAAGTTATTTATTTATTCATTTGTGTGCGGATGAAATCAACAAGATATATATATAAAATTTTACATTACAATTTTATTAAAATTATAGGATATATTTTATGATCCAAACTTATTTACCTAAAATAAGAAGAATAAGTCCTAATGTTGGGCCATTAAAGTAAACATTTGACCTATAAAATAAATGTCATATAATTTGTATGATTACATTTTTTTAGCTTAATTTAAATTTAAATTGGATCCATGAACATTTAGTAAGAAGAGATAAGGAGTGAAGAGTACTACTATTTATCCCGAGAAATGTTTTACTCATTCTTCGATTCAAATTATATAAATTATCATTTCTCGTTTCAAATTATATAAAGTATTATTTAATTAAAAAAAAGAGTATTTAGTTAGCAAAAAAAAAAAAGGATGATATATGCTTAGGTTTTTAGTAAGTCACGCGTATTTTACATGGGATGAGGTTAAGCTACTAATATCTTCATTTAGAAATTCCATGCAACTATCAAAAATGAATATTGAAGAATAACAAGAGCAAGATGTTAGCGTTGTGTTTCTTTTTAAACCTTCTAGAAATACATTCAAATTATATTCTCGCATGCATTACATATATATATTCATCAATTTGTTCTCATGATCGAAGAAGGATTAATTTATTTATCTCATGGAATATTCCATTTGCTATATAGGATCAGTATACTGAATATAAGTATAACTTAGTGATATACTAATTGATTTCCAAAGAAGAATATTAAATTAAGATATTTATTCCTACTAGTTTTAATTTGAGTGATGAAGAAAACAATTAATTTGCTGAAAAAGCTATTAGGTGATCTAAAGGTACCTTTTCGTTGAGCTGTCTGCAAATGTTAATTATTGGATTTCTGATGCTGAATTGAGTCAGTTGTGACTGTATAATCAACATTTGCTAAACATTGAAAACAATAACTCATATAATTTATATGTTTTAAGATGATTATAACGAGGAATATGTATTTTTTATTTTTTATGTATTTTTTATTTTTGTCTTAATTTTAGATTAATTAATTAATTTTAAATTTTATATCATGTTAACATCTAATTAATTTAAATTATTTTATAATTACGTTAATGTATTAATTCATTAATTTCCAAAATGTACCCCTTACTTTACATATGTAAGCTGCATTAAGATCATATAAACTCTTATATTTGCTTAAGTAAATCTTACCCATTAAAATTCTGAAAAAATGTTATATTAAAATTATTTTTTAAATACTTTATTTTGATAATTACTTAATAATACATGCATATGAGATGATGCAGCTTAAATAAGTTGGAATTTTTCTAAATTATAAATTATGTCAATTCGATCAAAGATATATATTACCAAGAGGTTATTAATTATGTTTTATTAAAAGCTAAATTGACCAATGGACTGGATTACTGAATTATTATCGAACAAAGGATGGTCATAAAGTTGGAGTTAGAGTTTTGGGTTCTGTATCAACTTGCTGAATAGGTAGGCCTGAGTGTGCAATTAATAAGTTTACAGAAAATTTTATAGTTTCCTTATAAATTATTCTTTATTTTTAGAATATATAATGAATTCTTATTTTAAGTTAATAAAAATTTAAAATTAATTTAATTTTTTTTAAAATAATAAATATCTAATAAAAAGTAAAGAGTTAAACTAATATATATATATATATATGTGATACAATGTTTTAAATATTTGATTGTTTTATTAAAAGATAATTTCTAATATTATTTAATTTTATATCATATTATGTGTAATAATTATTTTAAAAATTATAAAAATAATTTAATTTTTAAATAATATTTACATGTACTAAAATTTAAATAATATGAATAAAAAAATAAATATAAATTTATGTGTTTTAACATTTTTTATTCAACGAAGAGTTTCTATGCATATGCAAGTTGTAATACATGCAGATTTTTTTCGGTTCTCTCGTTGGAGATAAAAGCAAAAAGGAAATATATATAATATATGGTGTTTACTAATATGCAAGAATCAATTAAAATGAGAATAAATATAGATGAGAAAGATGAGAAAAGGAATCAATATCAAGAAAGAGTATAAAAATAATCAATAAAAATGATTTTTAAATTTATAGGGTCTTTATTTTTTTGTGTATTTAGAAAGTAAACATGTGGATGAGAATGACTCTCTTTCCACTCCTTCATTTTCCTTGTTAGTAAATATACAAGGAGACAGTGGAGTGGCACTATATAATTAGATATGGGTTTATTAATCAATATATCTCATCATTGCTCAAAGTATTTAAAAAAATTATAATTGAAATGTTATTCATTATTGTTAAATATATTTCATATCAATCGTACAATATTTATTTTATTTATCAAGTATTTGAAGATTGTGTTTTTCAAATAAGATGATTGTAACAATTTTACATTTTTTTATATTAAAATATTACATCATCATTTACTCTTAGAGCAAATTACCATGATATAATGTTTTAGATTTTTTTATTAATAAAAATATATAAAATAAAAAAATAAAAAATATTATTATTATAATTATAAATTTTAAGAATTATTTTAATATACGTGGTTTTTATAATTTTAGCAAATAAAAAGAAGAAAATAACAAAAATAATATTATTAAAATTTGTAATCAATCTATTATGTCCACCTCATATATATTTATTTAAAGAATTCTAGTATATTATTTTATTTTAAATATTTTTAAATTAAATTATAACTATTTAATTCATTTAATATTAAATTTTGTTCAATTAAATCTTATTTAATATTATTATAATGTTATTTAAAAAAAATCAGTAAAATTGAAACATTATTAATTCAGAATAATGTATTTTGGTTATGTCAAACGAATCCTTATATATGTAAAAAGGAATAAACATTGAATTATAAATTGAAATATGGGTATTATTGTTTAAATAAGATTAAATTTAATATTAAATATATTTCAATAATCGTAATTTAATTTAAAATATGTTAAATTAAACGAAAATTAAAATAAAATAAAATATTAAAAGTTTTTAATAATAAAAATATATGAGATAGATATAAAAAAATATTAATTTTATAATTATAAATTTTAATAATAATATTTTTATAATTTTTAAAAAAATTTATGGAGAATATATGAGTAGGGATAGATCAAATTTATAAGGAATATTTAAGTTAGAATTTTTCAACGAATATCTGTTTTTTTTTCTCTTACTTTTTTTCTTTTTCTTTCTAGAAATACTCTATCTTAGTGTATTTATGATTAACCTACTTCTATGCTATAATAATTTTTCAGAATTGTCATATAAAAAAATTAATGCAAAAACATTTAAATTTGTGTTTTATAATTTTTCTAATCACAAATTCTAACTCCATATCTCAAGTTTGATACTTTTATAGGAACTATATTTATACCATTAGTATTCATTAGTATTGATGCAAGCTTAAAAATAGAATCTTGAAATATATAAAAAAAATTATGATAAAAAATTGCAAGAATAACCACCAAGAACCCATAATTTAGCAAGAATTCTCATAAAAAAATTAGATTTGGTTAAATCTCGATCAAGTGATTATATAAGAGCTACACATTTTAATATAAAAGATGATAAAAGATAACCAACATTTGATAAATTTAAATTTGATTTAAGAATTAAAAATTAAGTGTAATAACTAAAAAAAAATCAATATTATTCATACTTATTCGCTATACAATAATATGAAGTATATATAGCATTACTTAAAAACCCAAATAACTTATGAAATTAAAAACGATAATGAGATAATCATTAAGAAAAAAGAGAAACCTAATGCAAATGGAAACGCCTTAAAATTTAATAATGACTTCATTACATAAAAAAATGGATTTAACCACTTAAACAAATTCTTAGACTATAAATAGCTCACTCAATGCAAAGCTCCCTCAATAGCTCTTATTTTATTTATTAAAATTGAATCTGTTTTGTATTTTTTTTATGTGGCAGTTTATGGACAGGATAAATATTACTGTAAAATAATTATCTTAAAAAAATAAAAATTTAATAATTATCATTTAATTATCCTAAAAACATAATTAAAAATATAGATAAAGAACTACTAATTATATAATATTATTTATCTTAATAACATAAAATTATCATTTTTTTTAGTTAATTATCTGAAATCTTCTTTTTATCAATTAAGTAACATAAATTAATTAATAAATTATTATTGAATAAATATTGAAAATTATATTTTCTAGATTATAATTACTTATTTTTCATACAATGTTAGTTATCTTAAATAATATAAATAGTTATCACTTTTTGTGTTAACTATCATAATTTTTATTTACTTAACAATTAAATAATAAATTATTACTAGTTAAAATATTGATAATTTTTTAGATTATAATTACTTATCTTCTTTATTAAACAATGTTATTTATCTATATAACATAAACAATTTTTTTTCTAATTAATTATTTTGTCTTATATTTATCAATTAATTAATAAATTATTAATAGCTAAAGTATTTATAATTATCTATATTGAAATTATATATCTATTTTTATATAAATTTATTTATTTTAAATAACGTAAACAATTATCATTTTTCGATTAATTATCTTAAGTCATATTATTTATTAATTAAATTTTCTAGAATACAATTAAATACATCTTATAAGTTTTTTATCTTATAACATAAATATTGTTTCCTTATTTATTATATTAAGTTTTATTTTTTCAATCAATTAAGTTATAAATTAACACGTTAATTATGTGAACTTGACTAGTATCATTTATAATAGGAGATGGAAAAAATTTATAACAACAACTTTCTCTAGAAATTGAGAATTGGTAACTTTAAATTGTCGTAGTTTTATTTAAGTTATTAATACATATTTTAGTTAATTTTAATAATAATATCAATAAATTGAGATAATTCAGATTTATCATTGATATTAAAATTGACAAAAAATATAATAATAATTGAAATATAGATATTTTGTATCTCATTTGAAAATATTTATTAAAAAGTATAACAAAACAAGAATATGGATAATCTAAAGATACCAACTCCTTATAAACGAGTACGGGAAATATCAACATAATCATTTAAGTAATGTAAATTAAATAATATTTTATTAATAGTTAAAATATTAATAATTTTTTAGATTATGATTACTTATCTTTTTTTATACAAGATTATTTATTTTAAGTAACATAAATAATTATATTTTAATAGTTATTTATCTTGTATTATTTTTTTATCAGTTAAGTAATAACATTTTAATACTTAATTATCTATGTTAAAATTATGTATTTATTTTTATACAAAGTTATTTATTTTAAATAACATAAATTATAATATTTTTTATTTAATTATTTTAAGTCTTATTTTTTATAAATTCAACTTTATAGATTACAATTATTTACCTGATATTTATCTTATAACATAAATTATTTTTTATGATTTATTATTTTAAATATTTTATTTTATTAATTAATAAATTATCATTTAAAGTATTAATGTCATTTATAAAAGAAGATGTAACTAAGTTTAAGAATATCAATCATAATTATTTTAATCCTATAATTATATTATTTATATATTTTAATTTTATAATTTTATAATTAAATTTCATTAATTTTATAATCTAAAGCATAAGATGAATTAAATCAAAATTTTAAAAATTATAATTTTTAAAAAGTAAAATGATAATTATATATTTTATTAATAAAAAAACTCATCCTTGTCTTTCTTCATGTTTTTTATTAATAAAATATAAATATTTTATTTTATTTTAAAAAATAATTTTTAAAATTTTGGTTTAGTTTATTATATTTTTAAATTATAAAATTAATAAAATTTATTTAAAAAATTAAAAAATTATAATATATAAATAACGTAATTAAAATACACTAATTAGATAATTATAATATCTAAAAGCTTCGATATCCGTGAATAACGCTCATCTTAGAAATGACAAATGAGTCATGGGACATACCGACATAGTCCTTTTGGATACGCCAGCGGCATGGAAAAAGGAATGAAATGACATTTTTCGGCTCTTACCCCTTCTAATATTTTTAAGGTAGAAGGGCTCTTACCCCTTAGAAAGGGCCAACCCAACTATTACCGTGCACACCAGTCCTTCATGGATTTACCGTCACATATGAAAGTTTAACGTTTGGTAACTTCTAAATATATCAATCAAAACTTGTAAATAGATACATAACCGTATGCTTAAAATTATTGAAAGATGTGTATTAAAGAAACATATTTATTAGATAAATAACATAAATAATTTAAATATATAATCATAGATTATAAAGTCTAAATAACAAGTTAAGAATCAAATAAAATTATAAAACAAGTTTTAATATAAAACATAAATAAATTACAAAAATATATTTTAATTTAAACCATTACTTTTTGTTGAGTGTCCCACATTGACTAAGGAAGCCAAATAAGTGTTGGTTATAATGTCATGTCAATCATACAAAATGTTGGTTATAAGGTCATGTCAACCATTCATTTTTGAGAACTCTTTTCGATAGAGTTAGGTCATGACTTTAAACATGGTATCAAAATGGGTCCCTGGGTTCAACTAATGGTTCCCTCACGATTCAATCGGTATTTGCGGTGTTCCCATCCGGTGTGAACAATCGGTCTTTGCGGTGTCCCCGTCCGATGTGAGGGGGGGTGTTGAGTGTCCCACATCGACCAGGGAAGCCAATAAAGTGCTGGTTATAAGTGTAGAAAATCATTCCCTAACTCCTTCCAAAACAGCTCTCGAAGAGGAAGGGTTGTCATGACCTTATAACCAGCACTTTGTTGGCTTTCCTGATCGATGTGGGACACTCAACACCCCCCATCACATTGGACAGGGACACCGCAAAGATCGATTGTTTACACCGGGTGGGGACACTCAGTTGAACCCAAGGATCCGCTTTGATTCCATGTAGAAAGTCATGGTCTAACTCCCTTCAAAATAGCTCTTAAAGATAAAAGGGTTGTCATGACCTTATAACCAGCAGTTTGTTGGCTTCCCTAGTCGATGTGAGACACTTAACACCCCCTCACATCGGATGGAGACACCGTAAAAATTGATTGTTCACACCGAGTGGAGACATCGCAAAGACTAATTGAACCGTGAGGGGACCATCAGTTGAACTCAATGATCTGCTTTGATACCATATAAAAAATCATAATCTAACTCACTCCAAAAGAACTCTCAAAGAAAAAGTGTTATCATTATCTTATAAACATCAATTTATTAACTTCTTTGGTCTACCTGGAACACTCAACATTTTTCATGCCCAACAAATAACACTTAAATATAAGGAAGATAAATATGTTTGAATGAAATATAAAAAATAAAAAATAGTTATAAAAAAACCAATTTGAAACTAAAGATTCTTCATAAAACAGAAACAAACTCGGGTATCTAATAAATTTTTCATTCTTTGAAATAAATCACAAAGTGTGTAATACAATCCAACCGGTACAAATTAAAAAATATCCAAAAAAAAACATTAATATACAAAATTAATTAATTATAAAATAAAAATCGTTTTAACTTGCCTACACATCAAATCAGATTAGCCAAATAAAGTAAGATTTTAGATAAACTTGTAACGTCATAATCTTCCAAGGATTGTACTGCACATCCATCATACAACTTCGCAACTAGGCAAAACTGAAAGGTTAGGGAAAAGATATATAGGGGTTAATTTATAGCTTAGTACGAGAATAGTTCATATAATATTAACCACAGCATATAAAAAATTATATAAACTATATATAAAATGGGAGATGAAAAATATCCCCACACCCCTTTTTGGCCTGTTCACGCTTCTTCGCCACCGGTGGGATATTTTATCATATATATATTTTTACTTAAGTCTTAATTTAGTTAATTTACTTATCTCATAGATTTATTTCGGCACATTTTTATTATTTTTTGGAATGTTTTTCAATTAAATATAGATCTAAATTTATTAGTCTTCTTATTAAAATTGTTATTATCTTAAAATTTAAAAATATGATGCATGATATAAACATTAAGGTATCTATATATCTAGCTAAGTTGTGCTTTAGTACGATTAAATATTTTATCTAAAATAATTTATTTACATTTAGCTCACATACAAATTACATTTTTTTTATTTTTAATAAAATTTAAAAGTAAATTCATAACATGTATAAAATAATGAAAATTTGTTTTTGTGTTTGAGGATTAAGAAGTAATCGCTCTTATTTTTAAGAAAAAATTATTTTTTTAATACATAATGTAGTTTATTTCTTCTTATATATGTGAAATATAATAATAATTTAAATTATTTTAATTCAAAAATTAAATAAAAAAACTATAATTTAAATTTTAAATCACACTAAGTGGATATTTAAAATTTATAAATCTAATCAATATTAATGATTATTTTTAACACATATTATATTTTAATTCACAAGACATTTTAACTATAAAATAATACCATTCACTAACTATTATTATATAATGATATATTTTCATAAAAAGATAACGATTATTTTGAATAATTATATTGAAAATTTTGATAAGATATATTATTATAAATAAAAAATAATGATGATTTATATTATATCATGTGTATAATATTTTTTGAATTTTTTATAGGATTTCAACTAATACAGATGTATGAAACTTATATATAAATCTTTAATATGTTAAAATAAATTCAATATTGTTAAACTACATTTCCTCGTATCTAGTCTATGATATTTAATATTTGATCCTGTAAAATATGTATAATTTAATTTTATCTAAAAAATCTTTAACTCTACTACTAGATAGAATATATGAAATTAATGATAAAAGAAATCCAAACAAATAAATAGTTACTAACCAAAAAAAAAGTGATTATTACCCGCGTTATCATCGGAATAACCGTGAATGATGTTTTTAATTTAATATATTTACCGATTTTTATTTATTTGTGATGTACTAACTTAATGAATCGATTTTCTTTAAAAATAAGAACAAATATCACTGTTCTAAAAATAATTTGAAAAAGAAAAGATAATATTATTGTTACAATTATTTTTCTTATTATTATAATAATAGTTTATAAAATTGTTAATTTTATTTTTATTATTAATATTATATATTGATGTAATTATTATTAAATAAAACTATCAATATTAATTTAAATTATGATAATATTTTATGTTAATGATTACAATAATAATTTTTATTAATATCATAATAAATAATTTTTTTGATAAATTTTGATAATAATAATAATAATAATTTATATTTAATAACATATACGAAAAATTCTATTTGTTCAAAATAGGAAAGAATCCTGTTGTATTTTTTAATAATATTTTTAATTCTCCCTTTATTAACATTATATCAGTAATTTCCGATGATGAAAAATACTCGGAACAAATAGTGTAACTTTATATTTATAAAAAAAAATCAATAATTCAGTACAGAGTCTGGATGAGTACATTTTCGGAAATTAGTGACTTGTCGTTTAGCCACAATGTGGTTGTGTTGTGTCCCATGAACGAACTACCTTGTCTTTTTTCAATAAACGGCAGTGGGCATTTACTCACAGCTCAGCACTTCTGATATTTACTCATTTATGCTGCGAATCATTAAATGCTTTTTATTTTTATAACGATTAAATGCTTTGTGTGTTTTTTTTTTTTTTTGGATTAGTTGTTGTTTATGGTGTACGTATGTTGTTGATAGGGAAAAGTCTATGCGTGTATCAGAAATTATTGATTGATAGTAAATTATTCTTTATTTGATAGCATAAGAAATTATAATAATTAATAAATTTACATTTATTTCCTATATTTTTTAAAATTTCATGTGAAAATTATTTATATGACAAATATTTATATTATATAAAAAATTTAATTTTCTATTTTTGTTGCAAAATTATTATAATATTTTACAATCAATTATTTTATTTAAAAATTTAAAAAAATCCTTAACATTCATTTAATCTCTTTGATTCGATAAGAATTTTAGAACTACGATTACATTGTTATTGAGATTTGAATTATGATGAAAAAATAACATAAAAAGAAAGATTTTTTTTTTAATTTTTGAATAAAATAATTGATTTAAATAAATTATAATAACATAAATACTCAGTTGTAATAAAAAATAAAAAAAATATTAAATTAAAAGATTTACACAATATAAGTACCAAAATAAATTTTCTGTTAATAATATATAAATTTATACTTATAATAATTATAATGTATTATGTATCAAAAATATTAAAAAAATTAATAAATTATTCATTTTTTAAAGAAAAATTTAGTGGATAACAAATCATAATTTATATTAATATATATTTGATTTTTATCATTACTTGTGTCTCTTTTCTTGATTTATTTAAAAATAAAATATATGTTTATAATTGAATAATTTATTTAAAAAAGAGTTAACTATAATTAATCAAAGTCAATAATCTATAAACATTAATTTCTTAAAATTTTGCCTCAATTTTATATTTTTATAAATTAGTTTAATTTTTCCTTTTTATTATCATTTTCACTCCATATATTAAAATTTAAAAGTACTACATTATTTTTATCATTAAATTTTGGAATATATGTCATTAAATTTAATTAAAACTGTGTCATAAATCATATAAAAAATAAAAAATAAACCCACTTTACTACATTTAGGATAAATAAATACAAAATCATTCATTGTATATTTGTAGACATAATTCAAATTTATTTTCTTATTTGTAAAGTGCATGTATATATTTTTAAATTTTATGTAAATTTATTTATTTTTCTATATTTTTATCTTATTAGTTTAGTATTAGTGATGATATAATATTTTAACTTTAAAATAAAAATATTAAAAAAATTTAATTGAATAACCATTATATTTAACTTATGTTAAAATCGAAGATCAATTTTGATATTTTTGAAAGGTTGTGAAGAAAATGAAAACCTAGATGATATTATTGTTATTTTTTCTCCATATCAAGATTTTTACTAAAAATAAGTAAGTATAATTATTTAACTTTAATCAATTCTACACTTTAGTACATAAATATTTTTTTTAGAATTGATCCATAACTTTTATTTTTTACAAAATTGATTTAAATGTAGAAATTATGTTTAAATTTCATAGTAGATTTGATATATTAAAATTATTTTCTTTTTATGATTTAATTACTTAAATTTTTAAATTTAGCACATTTAGTTCTTTTTGGACAAAAAATATGAAAATTAAAATGATAGGGTACTAACAAAAAAAAAGTTAGAGATAGAAGTGTATAATTGATAAAAGTATGCTATTATAGGTGTTGTTTAGCCTACATTTCAATACAAAACACATTTTTTGAGTAATGATTTTGGGGTAAATATTTTTGTTAATGTTATAATGAAATGATTATTTTAATCTTATAAATAATTATATTTTAATATTACTATTGTTAGGGATGATTTTATTTTAGAGAAAAATAAATAAATATGAATTGTACATGGTTCAAGACAATCAATGATACATGTCGATTACGTACGAGTATACATAAACAAATATCTGAAGATTAAATTAATTATTAGAAATACTTAATGATTGTATTATATTTTGTGATTCAAATGAATACACATGTTTCTTTTATATAGGAATTACAAGTAAACTAGATATGTCTAAAGTAACTAAATATAGATATCCCTAAAGTAAGTAGATATACATTAGTAGATATATATATACACACACATTAATATGTTACTAGATATACATTAACAACCCCCCTCAAACTCAAGGTAGATGTGAGACCAACTTGAGGTTGTCAACCAAATTTCGAGTGCGTCTTTTGGGAAGTGCCTTAATGAAGATATCTGCAAGTTGATCGATGGAGAAAACAGAGAAAAGCTTGAGAGCACCATGGACAAGATGAGAGCGAATAAAGTGACGATCAATCTCGATGTGTTTAGTCCGTTCATGGAAGACATCGCTGTGAGCAATATGAATGAAACTCTGATTATCACAATAAAGAGGAGTAGCAGAGGATGTGGACACACCCAAATCCTTAAGAAGCCATCGTAGCCAAAAAAGCTCAGATGTGGTATCAGCAAGAGTACGATATTCTGCTTCTGTACTGGAGCGGGCCACAAAGGTTTATTTCTTACTTCGCCAAGAATTCAAAGAAGAACCAAGGAGAAAGCAATAACTTGTAGTGGACCTACGATCAGTGGGATCTCCTTCCCAATCAGCATTAGAGAATGCACAAAGTACTAATGGAGAATCAACTGAGTAGAAAAAGCCATGGAAGATAATGTCTTTCAAGTATCGTAGAATACGCAGAACAACAACATAGTGAGTTGATCGTGGAGCAGACAGATACTGGCTCACCTGATGAACATCATAAGAAATGTCTGGACGAATAACTGTAAGATAAACTAGGCTTCCAACCAAACGTCTGTAAAGAGAGGGATTAGACAATGGTTGTCCCTCTGATGGTGTGAGATGCACATTAAGTTCAATTGGAGTGTCAACAGTCTTGCTGTCAATGAGTCCAGCTTGAGATAAGAGGTCAGATGCATCCTTAGCTTGAGTAATATAAAGACCATCTGTGGAACGAGTGATCTCAAGACCCAAGAAGTAGCTGAGATGTCCAAGGTCTTTCATCTCAAACTGATCACTAAGAAAATCCTTGAGTTCTTGAATACCATTAAGGTTATGACCAGTTATGATCATATCATCCACATATAGGAGAAGCAAAATGGTGCCTTTATCATTGCGACAAAGAAATAGGACAGAATCATAAGGACTGGCAGTGTAACCCAAGCGAAGGATGGTGGAGCTAAACTTGGCAAACCATGCTCGTGGAGTTTGTTTAAGGCCGTAAAGTGCTCATCGAAGGCAACAAACCTTATTTGTTTCAATAGAAAGACCAAGAGGAGGTTGCATATAGACTTCTTCATACAGATCCCAATTAAGGAGTGCATTTTTGACATCCATCGGAAAAAGGTCCCATTTACTAGCAATGGCAACATCTAAGAGGGTACGAACAGAGGAAATACGGGCAACTGGAGCAAAAGTATCTTCATAATCAATCTCATACTCTTGTGTAAAACCTTTTGCTACAAGAAGAGCCTTGTAGCGATCGATGGACCCATCAGAGCGAGTCTTGATCTTATAGATCTACTTACTACCAACCACAGACTGACCAAGAGGGAGAGTAACCAGATCCCAAGTATGGTTTTTGGTTAATGCATCAATCTCTTCTTTCATTGCAATCTACCAAAAAGGGTTAGTAGATTCCTCACGATAGGTGTGAGGCTTATGAAGTGTAGCAAGGATAGTGTAACAATGATAGTCAAGTAAATGTGTAGGAATGGATCTTATCCGGGTTGAGTGGCGAGATGGAATGTCTTGTGGAGGATCTTCAGGCGGAGCAAGAGCACGGGACCTATGTTCAAGATGGGATAGCTCGTTATCAACCTGTTCTTCTACAACCTGTCTAGGATAATCATAAAAAATATCTGAAGATTGAATAGTGAAGTCCATAGGTGGATTAGGAGTATCTTTAGAAAGAATAAGAGACTCATTTGGAAAGATTTCTAAAACATTTGAATTAGTTAGGGAAGAACGAAAGTGAGAAAGTTCAACAAATAAGCAGTGTTCCCAAAAGACAACATTTCGGGAAACACGAAGGCGATGTGAGACAAGATCATAGCATCGATACCCTTTTTGAGTTTCGCCATAACCAAGAAAACAACAAAGTCTAGATCGAGGCTCAAGTTTTTTGTGTTCATGAGGCTGAAGAAGAACAAAACAAGCAGATCCGAATGAACGAAGGTAATGATAGTTAGGAGATGACCCAAAAAGGTGCTCATACAGAGTCTGATTATGAATGACAACGCTTAGAATGTGATTAATGGCATGAACAACATAAAGAACAGTTTCACCCCAAAATGGGGCAGGAACTTTGGCAGAAAGAAGAAGAGCACGAACAATGTCAAGAATATGACGAAGTTTTCTTTCGACTCGATTATTTTGTTGAGAGGTTCCTGGACATGTGAGATGATGTACAGTGTCATAGGAGTGTAACAGAGCTTGAAAAGCATTTTGAGTATATTCAAGAGCATTATCAGATCGAAAAGTTTTGATATGTTTGGAGACAACCATTTTTGCAAAGTTACTGTATATTGATAAGATTTCAGAACGATGTTTCATTGGAAAGATCCAACTATAACGAGAATAATCATCAAGAAAAACAACAAAATATCGAGATCCACCAATACTAGTAACAGGAGAAGGTCCCCAAACATCAGAATGAATTAACTCAAAAATACTATTAGAGATAGTTTTACTATTATTGAAAGGTAAAGCTAGTTGTTTTCCTAACTAACATGAAGTACAATCAAAATTGTCTTTGGACACATAACCCAATAGACCTTTAGAAGCTAAATATTGTACCCAAGTGGATGGGGCATGACCAAGACGAGAATGCCAAAGTGCGAGAGAAGGTAAGGAAGAAATTACAGTAGTTGCAGCAGCAATTGAGGTAGGAGCAATATGTGGAAACATACGCCCTACCCTAAGACCGGTCCCAAGCTCTTGCCACGTCCTCGGATCCATCCATTTGAACAGTCTGAGTTATGATCTTCTGTAGTTCAGTGGAGGAGAGGTTGATAGTGGATCCATAACACTGGGACTCTGCTGAACTAGAAGGCATTTGCGAAGTAGGCTCAATATTAGCAACAACAGTAGTAGATTTGTTGTGATGGTAACAAGTCTCAATGGTGTGGACATGATGCTTGCAATAATTACAGAACCTTTTATTGTTCTGCCTACGTGGCACCGCGTGAATGGACGTATAAATCGTTTGAACGGTACGTGATATAGCGTGCGGTGTCCGATGGTTGCGATACTTTCATGGTTGTGTAGATCTGATCGAGCCGATCACAATTGTATATGTAGAAATTTTTTTGGAACAATATGCACGGTGGCAGTGATGATTGCAATGGTTTGTATGGTGCGGATCTCCGTAACAACGGCAACTGTAGTTCCGGAACCTAAGGAGAACGGCTGAAAGACGTCGGAGGTTCAACGGTGAATGATTGCAGCGGCTATTGTGACAGCGGAAGCTATAAGGGTTGAGTAACACCAGAAAAGAAAACACTGCTAGAAAGACAAGAATAGTGGCTCTGATACCATGTTAGAAATACTTAATAATTGTATTCTATTCTGTGATTCAAATGAATACACATGGTTTCTCTATATAGGAATTACAAGTAAACTAGATATGTCTAAAGTAACTAAATATAGATATCCCTAAAGTAAGTAGATATATATATACATTAATATGTTACTAGATATACATTAACATTAATAAAAAGATAACAGAAAATTAGACACGATGAAGATAATTAGTTTGGCCTTAAGGTCATACCCATAAAGATACTAACATGAAGACTTTGGTGTGGACAATAGTTGAGGCTCGAAAAATTTATGATATCAAATAATCAATCATATTTTATAATGAAACGATTATTATTGTTTAAAATTGTCATATATAAACATGTGACTCTTTAACAAAATTTTGTATAAGTAGTCTCCTCTACGTTCAGGGAAAATTAGAAAGTTACAAGTCATGAGAAGGATGTGGAAAAGAGCATCACAATCAAAATGTTATTATTTTCGGGTTTTAACTTCCAAAGTCAATGTTAAGGTTGAAAATGATGGGCTTTTCGGAAATGATATTTTATTAGTATCTATATTATTATTTTTGATACTGATTATTGTTATAGAAGTTATTGAATAATATTTTAAAGTATCATAATTATTTAAAAGTTACTTATTGTTATCCAAATTTTTGAAAAGATTTCATAAGTTATCTTAGATCTCATTTGTCTATTTGAATAAAAAAAACAATAGATCTTTATCTAATTATTCTTGCGGAATGTTAAATTCAATAAATATTGTAACTCATTGAACAAATACTGCACCGACGTCAAACGCCTACCAATATGCACGGCACCTACCAATATACACGACGTTTACCAAGTAGTTGTAAACTATGTAATTCAATCATTATAGTTCTTGAAATAGTAATTAATATTTGTCTATATAAACAATGTACATGGTCTATACAAATTAAGAAAAAATATATTGAAGAAACGTTTATTTCTTCTTCTGATTATTTCTTCAAATATTGATTTCTTCATGGTATCAGAACCAGGTGACTCGGTCGGTATCTCGCTGGTTGTAGGGGTTGTACCGGTGTGAAGGAAAAGCGCTCCATATCCCCGGTTGGAAATCGATGTGAGGGGGAGTGTTGAAGTTACACATCGACTGAGCACTAGGTTTCTGTTGCACTTATAAATATATGGCATATGCACGACGCCTACCAAGCAATTGTAAATCATGTAATTCAATCATGGTGTTTGTTGAAAAAGTAATTAATATTTGTCTATATAAACAATTTACATGTTCTATACAAATTAAGAAAAAATATATTGAAGAAACATTTATTTATTCTTCTAATTATTTCTTCAAATATTGATTTCTTCATGGAATTCTCAATAAGGTTTTTAAATCTACTAATATACTATTCAATAGTAAGATTGTCTTTCCTAAGTGATTGAAGGTTTCATCACAAATCAATGAGACATGACTAAGAATCATCATTGAAAGATTTATCAAAAGCATACCAATACTCATAAGCAGTTTTCTTACCAGTACTTGATGACTCAAAGAAACAGAAGAGTACATCTAGTTTTTAATTCCATAGCCAAAATACTGTATTTTCATCATTATCAACAAAATGAGAAATTAAACACATATAACATAAATCCTAACAAGATGTCCATGTATCAGTGGTAAGACATATTCTTTTACTAGTTCTATTGAACAACTCTTTCAATTTTACTCTTTCAGTAATGTACAAATTCAAGCAATCTCTTGCAATAGTCCACCGAGAATGGATTTTAAACAAATGTTGTAGCTCTTCAATAAACTCCATAAATCCTTCACCTTTTACGATAATAAATGGCAATTCATATTTTATTATCATCTTTACCAATTTTTCTCTACATCTTTCAACGTTAAAATTGTGAGGTACAAGACTTCCTTTCTTATGAAAAGCTAAAGTTTTTTGTTTCTTAAGAACTCTACCGGGAAACTTATCACATCCAATGACAATGTGTGCAAGCAAATTTGACGTGTCAGATTTGCTTGACACATACTTATATTGTTTCTTACAATATTTGCATATAGCTTTGCGATGTTGCCTTACCCCTTCTATGGTAAAATGATCAATGCTTCACTACTAGATCTAGAGGAAACTTTTTTACCTTTTTCTTTAGAATTAATGCAAAGGTCAAGAATTTGAGTACTTACAGAATCTTCTTCTTGAATTGGTTGTGTTGCACTTTCATTCTTATTTACTTCCTCAATCATATAAAGTGTATCCTTATCTTTATAGTTGTAGAAAAACATATTAGACATTTGTAATAAATAATTGTAAAAATGTGCACATAAATGTGGGGGTGATGTTGGACATGATTGTTCAATATTAATAGACCTTAATATTTTAAAAGTATCTTAAAAAAAATTGTAACTCAATTAAAGCATGAAAAAGAGCATTTTTTGGAGAAAAATTCTAGACAAACCACCTTTGGCAATTTTCCATGCCTAGATATCGAAAAGTTACATGGAATCAAAAAAATATGTCTAAAATAGACCTCCCAGCACAAAGTTATGACCGTTCAAAGTTTTCTTATAATGTTACCCAATTTTTGTTCTACAATATCATCACATTTCCACTCAGACTCGTAATTTTATCTCATGGCTCTTGAAAATTACTATAAAAAAACAGTAAATCACACAATATGTTCTAGATAGCTTCTTGCTTCACACATCAATTTGAAACAAAAGTAATAACTATCAAAAACAAACAAAATAGAGCATTTGAATATTAGATCTGAAATCAAAATTCAGAAAAAGAAAAAAAGTTCAAACAAATATAACCTTCTCTTTAGGATGATGAAAAACAATGAAAAGTGACAGGAGCGAACACCGACAGCAGAGAAAATACTGGCGAGCAGCGAATAACGAGCTACGATTGGGACAACAGAGCGGTGAAAATAGATCGACGAGCAGTAAAACAGAGAGTAGTAGAACGGCGAGCAATAGAACCTAAAACCATCAATGGAGGTAGAGAGAAAGATGGAAGCAACTGGAAAAAATATTCGGATGGAGGAAGAGAGAAAGATGAAAGTTGAAAAAAATATTAGGTTTTTCAAGAGATGGCTGGCGGCTAGGATTAATAAGTTAGGTTTATTAATTATTATATATTTATTTTAAAATAATATATAAATGTATCGGATCGGATTGGATTATTCGAATTTGAATATTTTCAATCCGAATTCGAGCAGATTGATAAAATCTAATCTGAATCTGATCCGACTTCGGATCGAAACCACTCATTTTTTTCAAATTTGATCGGATTGATCAGATATTTTGTTCATCTCTACTAACTGACTAATCACAATGAAATAGGACTAGTGGGACATGAGTAAATTATTATGTTCCACTTCATCTTTGACAAGTTTGGTAAATTTTACCCAATTAGATATATGTTGAGTTGAGTTATAATAAATTGAATAAGTGTTCAATCAAATTTTGACACATCAAAGTAAAATATGATCATATATGTTCTATTTATTATGAAGAGTTAGATATTTCTTTAATTCAGTTCCATACGAGTTAGGTTTTTGGTCAATCAAACTTTGATCAATTGAAAATTTATTCAACTCGAATACATCAAATTAGACAAATTCTAATAAAAATTAGTGCATTATTGATGAATGAAATTTAAGTAAAAATAAGTATAATATAATCTTTGATTAATATGGAATCATTTAAACATATAATTATTCTAGTAAGTTGGATTTTGTTAGTCTTGTTTTTGTTTTTGAATTTTAGAGATAATTATTTATATAATTTTTCCTAAAAAATTCATCTAATTGAGGGCCAAGTATTAAGAGTGTTCAAAATTCATATAATCCAAACTAACACAACTCACACTATTTGTTTTCTCGTAATTATTAGATTGATTTGGATTCATAAATTACAAAACCTATCTATTGTGTGTTGGATCGGTTCTTAATACTAATTTTTTATAAAAACAAATCCAAACCATATCACTAAAAAAGTAAAAAAAAAAAAAACAATAAAAAAACTAATAGTTTTAAGGCCATTATTTTCTAATTAATCTTTAATTATATCTAATATATATTCTCAATTTCATATAAACACATATAAGATATATTATTATTTATTTCATATAAACACAGAACTGATCCACTCAATTTGAAGAATTTGGTTGGGCTTAGTTTCATAAGTTTCATTAGATCAGTTCTTACACTTTAGTAACAGATTTTATTAATTCAGTTCTGATTTTATTTTAGATCCGAAGTATTAATCTATAATATACACACCTCAATTTAAGTATAGATCCAATTGAAATTGAAGACATAGAAGTTACAGGCTTATGGGTTGCGGGCGGACATTGGCATATAAGAACTTATTGAACAATGCTAAATAACTATTCATGTACAAAAATTTGAAATGTTTACCAAATAAGTCTTTAATTTTTTATTTTATTTTTGCTAATTCAAATAAGTTTTTAATTAATACGAAGATTTCCTAGCTGTATCTCTTTTATACTTCTAATTTTCTATTTTTTTTTTATTTTGCTCTCGATCTTTCTTAAATAGGAGAGAGATCTCCTAGTGAGAGATCCCAATAAGTTTGTTTTTCTTTTAGTTTTATTAAAATTATCATATTTTGTGATGTATTTTTAGCATATTTTTGATTGATTTTTAGAGTTAATTTTTTTATTAGAATTGTTGTGATCTTAGAGGCTAAAGAAATGAAATCAAATAGATTAGTTGAAAAGAAACTCAAACGAACAAATGAAATGAAAGAGGCGATTATTTACCAGATTTATCACCAAAAATAATAAAGAATAATGTTTATATATTAATGTACTTATCCTTTTTTTATTTTACAATTTCGAAAAATGATAATCATATTGTCAGAACATATTTTACTAATATTAGAGTAATATTTATATGTTTAAAAATCCTAAAATATTAAATTGTAAGTTATTCTAGCTATAATGTTTTTCTGCTCTAAAATATCAATTCTCTTTAAAGAATTAATTTCATTTTTTCAAGAAAAAGTACCAAAATGTTAAGAAAAGTAAGTATTTTAAAAATAATAAAAACAAAAAAAGTAATAATATTGTTATTATAATAAAAATAATAAAAATATATAAAATATTTATTTTGTTTTTATTATTAATGTTTTTCATTATTATTATTATTATTATTAGATAAAATTTTAATTAATTAATTATTATTATGTTGATATTAATTAGAATATAAAAATTTATTAAAAAAAAAACTCATTACAGACCACAGAGTCGGGATGTGATATTAGGGGGGCTTATGAGAAATAATTCTTGATTATATAAATTATATGATAATGTGAATTTTTTAATTAATATAATTTTTTGAAAATAATAAATACTCACAGAAAAAATAATGTTATTGGTAATGATTACAATAGTATCAATGAGATAACGTGCCTTCAACTATTTTGTCTTTTTTCAATAAACGGTAGTGGCCATTTTCTTGCAGCTCAGCAGTACTTACTGAGTACTGATATTAACTCATATCTGCTGAGACATTTACGTGCTCTGTCTTGTTTCAGACAGCTGAAAGTAAAAAGCCTATGCGTTTATCAGAAATTATTCATTGGTTGTGGATTATTATTATTGATTTGTTTTTTTTTTTTTCCTTTTTACGAAATGTAATTTCATTAGAATCTTAAGCAGCAATATCCAAATAAAGGAGACTTCAAATTCAAGTGTTGTGTTCTGTTGATTAGCTGGTTTAACAGTAAAATTTATCCTTTTATTTTAAATTATAACCGTGTGATCAGACACTCCATACAGGCAGAAAATTTAAATAATTAAATATCTTTTTTGTTTTTTTGCAGATGTTTTTTTTATTGAATTAAAAGTAAAATAGTTTAAATAATTAAATTATATAAAAACCAGAGCCGATGAAAATTGAAGTACTACTAGCTAGCTAATATAAAGACTCTTAGTAATTCATATCCTACAATCATTTTCGCATATTATAATTTTTCTTTTTCTTCCTTTCTCACTTTTATATATATCCCTGATCTTTATGGAAACTATGGTTGAAAACCAGAAGAAAAGAGCGAGATTCAATAGTTTTGATCAGACTCAAGGTTTGTGTTTTTTTAATTACTTTTTGTCAATCTAATTAAGTTATATTTTTCTTCTCTATAAGTTTTTCCGTTTCACATTTTTTCAGTTCTTGAAGAGGAAGTGACAAGTATGAGTGAACAAGAAGTAGATCTTATCTACAGAATGCATAAACTCGTCGGAGATAGGTAATAATTATTTAAATAATAACCTTTATTAATCAATAATAAAAATCAATTAAAATTATTAGAAGAGAGTACGTTGGTATTTAATTTTTTTTTTAAAGTTGCTGAGAAGTTATCTATACTATTCTTTTATGTATTATTTGAGTCTTGATGAAAAATGACAAAGAGAAGAAATAAGTAAACTTATAACACTCTTTGTCCTCACTAAAAATGAAAAGGACTGAGAATATTAATTTAATTAGATTATATTTTAAAACTAATAATAATTCAAATAAAGCATTTATTAGAATTAAAGATATGTTTTCAACCTAAGACAATTTACACATTTATAATTGGAAATTAGAGTTACAAATTTTTATTTTCGTTCTTCAATATTTTTAAGTGGACGTCATTACGTTAAGTTACAGGCTTTTTTACAAAACTAAGGAGAATTATTAAGTATAAATGAGTATTTTATACTCGGTTATACTATTATAATAACTTATTTTTATTAATTTGACAGATAAAACTACTTATTTTGATAATTATAAGATTATATTATCTTATTTTTTATAATAATAAGATTAAAGTACTTGACCTATAAATTTATAGATATTATATTACTCGTTTAAGAAGAAAAAAAGAAAAAAAAAAGTATACCTCTCATCCATTTTATAATTAGAAAACTCACAAATTTAAAAAAATGAAAGTAATTTAAAATCAATTAATATATAAGAATCACTCTTTATTTATAATCAGAATAAACACGGTAAAGTTTCTATTAGCTATTTAAAATATAAAAAAATTAAACAATATAATACAAGAGTAGTAACTTTATTTTCAAAGAAATTAGTAATATTTTATTTTAAAAAATATTAAAGTAAGAAATGATTAAGTAAAATTTTAACTTACTTTAACATTAATATTTTTATTATTAAGATCGTAAATAGTAATGTATAGAGAGTATATCACTATATCTACTTATACATAACTCGGTTACTAAAGTGTATATAGTACTTATGGTTAGGTTGTATTGTAACTAACGTGTGCTTAACCTTAGTGTAGTATTTCCCTCAATGGTTGGATTATTGAGCTATCATTGTTTATATAACGATTGTTATAACCACCACACCAATGCAACAACTTTGATTACATTCATTTTTGTACGTTCTACGTTTGTATTTCTTGAGCATTTTATGGTATAAAAGTCATTCTTGTTTTCCTCGGGAAAGTATGTCCATCATCTTGATCTTAAGACATATCTTCTACAATGGCATCTTCCTCATCACCAACTATTGGTTCTTATGGTAATGCTTCAACATTTTCGTTCATCATTTCAATTCCTTTACACCATTTTCAATTCCTACCGATCCTAACAACTCAATTAAACTAGATTATACGAATTACCTTATTTGGTGTGAGTAACTGTTGTAATTGCATATGGATTAGAGAAATTTCTTGGTATTTCTCAACCTATCTCAACAAAGGTTATCTTCTCTCCTACTCCTAGTTTTTCTACGATGAATCTAGTTTTTTCTACCTAGAATCAAATGAATAACCTTATCAAATCTTCGATTTATAACTCTATTAGTAGTGTTATGCTTCCTTATATGTGTGGTCTTTCCTCATCAATGGTGTGCTCTATCTAAAAAATTTCATTCCTAATCTCGTGCTCCAATTATGAAATTGCATGATCAACTCAGTTAGGTTAAGAAAGGTTATATGTTTATGAATGAGTATTTTGCAAGTATGAAAGCTTTATCTCATCCTCTGTATGCAATTGGTGATTTTTTTTTCCTCACAAAGATATTATTAGGTACATAGCCTCTAATCTTTTCCTCATAAAGATATTATCTGTTTAGACTTGGTTAAGATTATCGTGGATTCATAACCTTTCTTACACATGAGACAAATAGAACCTAATCTCTTTGAATTATAAGGCATGCTTATGAGGGAAAAAACAATTCAATGTTATTGAATCAAAGGTCGATGAATTTTATATTCTTCAAGCTAATTTTGAAAAGATGAACACAAAAGGCTATTTTTTCTTAACCTATTGTATTTTGTGATAACATCAGCACTAAACATTTTGACGAGAACTTTGTCATGCATGCAAGAACCAAACACATTGAACTAGATTTCCATTTCGTTTGGATCAAGTTAACAAGATTTTGTCAAATGTTAGTTGCGTTGCTACAACTAATGAAATATCTAATATGTTTACTAAAATACTTTTTACTCCATGTTTTAATAAATTAAAAAATAAAGTTTTGTTCTTTTAAAACCTAAGTTTAAGGGAGACTAATAATGTATAGAAAATATATTACTATACCTACTTATACATTACTCATTTATTAATGTGTATATAATAAGTATGGTTAGGTTATATAGTAACTAATGTGTGTTTTAGTATTAGTGTAAAGTTTCTTTCGGTGGCTTAATCATCAAACTATTATTGTATATATAAAGATTGTTATAAGGCAACAATAATGCAAACAACTTTGCATATGTTTTTGTTTTCAGCTCCCCGAGCATTCTCTTAAATGAATATGAATATTATTTTTATTTAATTATTTAATAATATTCAGGTGGGATTTGATAGCTGGTCGAGTCCCAAATCGAATTCCAGAAGAAATAGAAAGATTTTGGAAAAGGAGTCAGCAGAATAATATTTGACAAATCTATAAATTCATATACTTTAGCAAATTTCCATTTATGTTTGCCCAGCCTGCAGTACAGTAGGGCATATTACATATATCTGATATATTTAAGAATCTGAGAATTATTTATTATTTTTCATCATTTCAGTTAATTATGCGTATGAATTTAAGTTCCTTTTATGTTGTTGCGATTAACTACTTAGCTTCTTTTATTTATTTATTCTAAAACACCTTTCTTTTACTTAAGCCTTGCATCATTCCATACGTTTGATAAATTATCTTTAATAACATTAATATTAGAAATATTATGGCAAATATTTAACATCATAATGACGTTAATTTGTTCATATATTGTCTCTCATTCACGTACTTTTTTTTTTAAATCATTTAAATACTTTTTAAAAATAATGACAACACAAAAAATATATTTACTTATTTACTATATTTTTTTATGATTAAAAAATAAAAATCTACACTAGTATGTCAAGTTTAATTGAACACTCTTCTAAATTTTTACCGTAATGGATCTGAAAATAACCTAAAACTTTGCCATGGAAGGCCCAACAACCACCACATAATTTACCTCTAGGCTATATCTTCCTTATTTAGTGATTTTTTTTCATCTCTATTTTAATCATGTTTTGGTCTTCTTTTAAAGTGGTCCTTGTATACGCATGTTTCGTTGTATCAAAACATGTAGTCAATAAATTAAACAAAATGGCGACAGGAATTCAAATGACATGAGAATATTGAAAGAATTGGCCTACTTCAAATAGCCGTTAATGTACCGATATTACTTGAATATTATGTCTGCTTGTATAAAAACATTAATATAATTTGATTTTGCAGTGAAATTTGTAACTATATTTTTTATATTCTTTTATTTTCATTTATTATAAATATTTTAAAAATTAAAAAAAAAATTAATTTTTTAAATAATATTAATATAGTATTAAACTTTACCGACAACATGTCAATTTACATCAAGATGTCAAGGTAACGCGCTCATGGCTTTTTAAAGTATTTTTACTTGGTATTTTGTTGTTAAAGATTCTTAATTTTAAATTTTAAATTATATGTTTGAATAATAATAAATATTATTTGATTAAAAAAATATATTTTTTAAAATAATTACATCATCCTAACACCCGTAACAAAGACCTCATCTCTAAATCTCTAAATTTTTATATGCTTAAATAAATTTTAAGTCTTTACTCACAAGTTATCGATTTTTTTCTTTTTTAAAAAAGACAATTAATTTCAAACTAAGCATTAATCATCCAATATTGTATCCATTACAAGTTTCACACTTTGATACTCACTTAAATATTAGTTTACACTGCATTTACTTGATATTACTATGGGCCTGTTTCATAATAATTTCGGTATAGAATTAAATAATTATTTTTATTATTTTTATTCTCTTATAAAAACAATCATCATATTTTGGGCACAATCTTAAATAATATTTGTTTTGTAAAGTTTATAGTTTATATTTTTTTATTCTCCAAAAGCCTAAAAAATTAAGAAGTCCTTTTATTCGTTATTATTTTTATATTTATAATATTTATTTCTGTATTTAACTATATAAAAATAATAAGACTTGTTTTACCTTAAGAAAATGTCTAGTAAAAATGAACAAAAAAACCAAAATATATAAATCATCAGATTTCAAAAGCTTATTTTTTATTTATTTTTTCACATAAAAATTAATAATTTAACTATGCTCATTCAAAATTAATCTTACTCATAATGATTAAAGATTCAAAATTTAATGAAAATTTATCAAAAAAAAGTTTAAAATTTATGGCTTACAAAGTTTTAAATTGAAAATTATAAATTGATTAACAAACAAGCAATATTTTATTTTTATTTTTTAAAATCAAAACTAAAAATTGATTATCAAAACAAAAAAACTCAAAAACATTAAACTTAAAAATTAAATTCTAATACTAAGTAACTAAAAATTAAGATTTAAATAGTCATCACACTATTTCTCTTACCTCCATTTTTTTTTTTTTTTGCTCACGATAACTGAAATTGAAAAAAATTCTGACCCGACTCTTGCTATATGTACGTATAACTAAGTATAGCAGCAATAAATATGTTTATGCAACAGTAGATATCATATATACATATAACAGGGGGATTTAAAGTATTTTTATTTTTATTTGGATTCTCTTTTTTACCTTTATTCTCCCTTAGTATTTATGAAATATCTTTATTTAAGTTTTGTACAATTTTTTGTCAATTTTAATAAAAATTTGAATGAAATAGAGTAATTTAAGGGTAACATTATTATTAAAATAGACAAAAATAAGTATTAATAACCTATACAAAGATAGTTCAAAGATATCAATTAAAAATAAAAATAAGAAGGATACCAAAATAACAATAGAGATAATATAAAGATATCAACCTTATAATAGATGCTAGGTATTAATCCTTTTAAACAATTCCTACAAATACTTGTATGCATAATTATATCAAAAGTTGGCTAATAGTACGTAATTATATGGAAAGTTAATTTGTTTAGTTATTTAGGTAGTGGTTGTAAAGGGATAGACTATTAGAGTAAAAGATAAATAATCATATTTTATAAAGATAATATTGTGAGGTTTATAAGTAGTAGGAGTATTATTTCTTTTGATATTAACCTTTTAAAATGAGATAACTCATATTAGTTATAGTCTATGGAAAATGCAAAGGAGAGATTTTTTTAATTCTTTATATAAATAATTATTGATTTTAATTTTTGTAAATATCAAGTATGATTATTTTTTATGGATTTATAAAATAGAATAATTCATTATGATCTTAAATCACTTTGCGACGGGGGATTTTAACATTTCTATGCTTAAATTAATAATGAAATTATAGAAAGATATAAGATTTAAAGTTTATTCTGTGATGAAGAGTAAATAAAGTATTTAGTAGTAATTTTTTGTTATGTGAGAGAAGTTGAGTTGTGATTCTTAATTTATGTGTGAATATGTATAATATTAAATATGTATAAGGAATTGATAAATATCACTTAACTTTGTAGATAAATTTGTTGTATCATTGTAATTATTTTCTTCAAACAATTAGAGAATAATTTGTAATATTTTATCTCTTTATTGAAATTATATTGTGCCATACTTATTAACTAATGACTTAGTATTTATTATATTTATCCATATAATTTTTTAATGACTTATACCACTATTTATGCACCGTGTGAATTGTAATAAATTACAATCAATAATAATATAATTGTACGTAGCTTAAGAGTTATGATCTCCTTGCATTAATTTAACTACATATTATTTTTGTAACAATTGAATTATTATTTCCGACAAGTCAATAATAAAAGCCAATTCTCTCCTTTCCAAAAAATAAAAAATTAATACATTCTTTTTGTCCTAGTTAATTTATACTTAATATTATATAGTCCTATTGGGGACACCAATATCGTTAGGTAGATATAAATTTGATAATTAATTAAATTTTATCAAAATATTTATACCAGTGGTATGTAGATATATATAACACATAATTGTTATTGAATAAGTCAATGATACCCAATTATTTTAAAGAGAATTTTTTTTTTTAAAAAAAGAAGTAAATTAATAGCAACCACGTACGTTGAGCTTGAAAAAGTTAATGAGAAATGAAAATGAAATTCATGCAAGTAATAATTAATTAAAGGTTGACAAGTTAAGATGATAGATCAATTACAAAAGGGTTAACATTGATAATTAAAACAGGTTAAGACTGCACTAAAGTTACACATCTCTTCAAAGAGGTAGCTAAGAAGGACGATAATTAAGTGCCTCCAACCAATTCTCTTTTATTACTGCAATTAATTAACTTCAAAGCGAGATCAGAGAGAGAAAGGGTGGCTTTGTGAGGCCTAATTATAATTAAGACGTGATAATGAAAAAAACTTATAAAATTAATGGAAGGAACTTAGCTGAATGTTTGTTGTATTTGAAGAGCGAGTTCTTCAGCACTGAGTTGGCATTCGATCCCAATCTATATGTATATTTATATATAAAAGACAAAATAACGTACATATATGTCATTTACACCAATCATTATATAGCTTCTTTCAATCTGTGTGCTTATTTATTAATAACATCGTGACCATATTTAAAATACACATTCTAGTTCTCTGCATATATATTATGCGTTGTGCTTTTCAAGATACTCATTTACTGTTTTACAGTCTTCGCCAATGCATGTAAACAACTTTTACTTCTCCGACTTTTCTTATTTCTTTGTACAATTCTCAATCTCAATACAAATAATAATTTATAGAAAATAACATTTTCAAATGATATCGATTTTAATTTATTAATATTCATATATTTAAATGGTTTCGTCTAAATATTATTTTAATTTATCGTAATCTTTTTTTAAATCATTTATCATCGACATAAATATATTTTAAATAATATAAAATATTTATATTAATTATGATGTAATATGTAGTATATTTTTTAAAATAAATAATTTTTTATTTTTTTATTTTTTAAAATTTAACAATTTAACAATTTAATCAAATTAGTTCATTAATTAATAGTGACTAATAGTTAAAATAAAAAGAGAGTACCTTAATGGTGAAGGAATTAAGCATGGTTTCATCAACGGTATTGATACTGACTTGAAGAATTTCAAGGGAAAGGTCTTCAATGGCAGAAATGATTTTAACAGCTTGTCCAGGAATACGAGGAGATAGTGTCTTTAAAAGAACATTTGAACCAGAAAATTTCACTTCCACGTCAGCAATTGATGATTTTGAATTAGCAAAGAGCTCATTCACAATATTATCATAATTAATATTGGAATTAGAATTAGTAGCTGATGAAGATGGAGATGCCAGCTGGGACGTTGGAGATAGATAACCAAGTTGTTGCAATCTAGGCTTATATGGGCTACTTGGTTGTGGGGTTCTTGGGCTAATTGGAACACTACTAAGCCTGGGACTTAGTGGTGGTTTTCTAGGGCTAATTAGTGGTGAAGGTACTCTTGGACTACTTGATGAAACTACTACTCTAGGGCTTAATACTTCACTGTAAACTTTCATCCTTTGCTTTTTGGCCTCCAGTGTTTGTAGTACTTGTTGTAGTTCATTTATGTAGTCCACTACCCCTCCAATTATTGATGCTTGATCTCCCTATTAAATAAATAACCATTAGCTTTCAATAACATATAACTTAATATCAGTTTTAAAAATCATGTGTTCAAATCTCAATAAACTCAATTATTACATAATATAATTACCGGTAACACCTTATAACATATGTAAGATAGACTTCAGATTTAAGAGTGAGATGTTTGGTTAATTTCACCACAACTTTACAAATTTATTTATATATAAAGACTCACATCTCTTATATCGCATAATATGTTAGAATTATTATGTACACTTAAAAGTTAATTCAATTTTCTAAATATAATAGTAATTTGCGATATATGTGTGAAAATATGTATTTAAATTTACTTGTTATTAACATTTCTTAACATATAAAATAATTAACTTTAACATGTTTCTTTTTCACATGGACTTCGGAAGGTTTTCAATGAAAATAAAAAAAAAAGTAATAATTAAGAGCATTTATAAAAGACTTAAAAAAGAAAGCTAAAAGTGATTTGACATAGAAGCTAAAAGTAGATACTTACACGTTTGACATAGAAGCAAGGCATAAGAGAGCGCAAGACAGACAAATTGTCATTCATTTGCCTTCTACGATTGCGCTCAACAGTTATATGAGAAATTTTTTGTTGCCCATCCGGATTTGCTTCCTCTGAATTAGTACAAGAAATTAGCTTCAATCTTTTGGTTTTAGGGGAATTACTTTCAAGTTGGGCTGCTTCTAAGTCTTGAAAAGTGCTTGAGGAAGTGGACCTATGAGAAACTAATCTTGCAGTTTCTTCACGACTTTCTTTGAAACTAAAAGCAATTCCTTGACCCAAAGGTAGAGTGTGATCTGAAGGAGGAAAGTAGTCCAATAAATTATTAGCTGATCCATCATGATGATGATGATGATGATGACCATCAAGGCTTTCCAAAATACTAAAAAGATCTTCTCCAATAGCCAAGTTATTGGCATCAGAAAATTCGTTGTCTTCGAAAAAGTCACATAAACTATCATCCATTTTCATTTTTTTGGTTGTTGTTGTTCTGAAGTAGTTAATTAGATTAACAGGTGGGAAAGAAAGTGCCGAGAAAATGGTTTCAGAGAAAGAAAGAAAAAAAGTATAATGAAGAAAAGGACTCGAAGAGAGATCGATAGAGTGAGAGAGTGGTTGTCAAGATCAAGAAAAGAAAAGTATGTCAGTAGTAGGATTAAATACGAGAGAGCCAGGCCAGGCTAGGCCAAGAGTGAAACGAAAGAGATCCAATTAGCATCACAATCAACTATTTCAGGCTATTTGTTTTCTATAGGGTGAAGAGTTGTTATAGGTGTTTATGTGGTGTTCGTTTTTTTTTTTTATTAATATTATAATAATTTAAAATGTTTATTTATAATAATAATAGTAAATAATATTATACAAACATAATATATATATATATATATAATACAAAAATATCACTTATTATTTATCATCAGTTCATATATTTTATTAAAAAATTAATATATTATTTTACATTAAATATTATATAATTAAATGTTGTTTAAATTAAAAAATATAATCATTTAAATTATTTGAATATTATTACAGCTTAAACCAAGTAATTATGTGTTTACATTTATTGTTCATATTCCGACTCCTCACTTACGTATTATTTCGAATAGATAATGACAAAAATGGAATTCAGGTGGGAGAGAAAAAATAATATAGGTGTACTAACTTAGTATTGAAAAAGATTAACTTTATTGATAACAATAATTATAATATTTATTATTGTTAGAGAAAAGATTTCATTTTTAAAAAATAAATATTATTAAATATATAATCTATTATGTCAGTAGTATTTATTGATCTGGAAATAGTAATTTTCTTAAAATTTATTATTTTTAAAATATATTCTTTATTAATTATATTATTTTTTTTATTAAGTATTGGATATTTATTTTGTTTTTCTAAAAAAAAAAAATTAACTGATATTAAGTTTTATCAACTTAAATCGATTAAGTAACATAATTAGATACTTCAGTAAGAATGAATTTCAACCCTAATACTTTCCTTACTTTTCCGTTACATACATGTTATTGAGTTCTATTTCGCGGATATCAGGAAGAATCTCTGGCCTCCCTAGAAAAATAATAATAAAGGGAACCGTTATGCAAGTGAGGATCGAGGTGTACGTACCTCAAAAGCCTCCTGCCAGAACCTTATAAATTATGTTTAATTTCTTATTTTTAATTAGGTATATATGTTTAAACTTTTAAAAAGAACAATTTTAAATAAATTTTTAAAATGATTAAAAACTTAAAAAATTCAAATAATAACAAAATATTTTTTAATCTTTTAAGTTTTTGAGAAAAAAAATTAGAAAATAGAAAATGTTAACAAAAAACATGCACGACGTTATTTATTTATTATAGATATATATGAAGAAGCTGCAGAGAATATAACCTGAGGCTGCAGAGAAATAACGAAATATATATATAGTTTGGAAAAGATGGAACGATGGAGTTTAATATAAATGAGACCTAACTATACAGTGAATGCATTGATTTATTAATTAATTAATTAATTGTAGAATATTGCATATCATAGTACTGATCAAAAGTAATTGATTCTGTAATATTAGATTCATGCATGCATGCATGCATGCATCTCTGTCTTTTCTTTTCAATCAAATTAGTTGTATGTATGAAAGCAGAGACGATCGAGCTGTCTGTCATTCGTTGTATGTATAAATAGCTAATCTGTTGGTATGGCATGCACCTTTGATTTCATGTTTCATGGATTTTGTTTCTGAATCAAAACAAAAATCAAATTCACAATTTTCAAAAAAAAAAAAAAAAAACAAGAGTCTCATCAGTGAGGATGTATTTGACGGTAAAGAGTGTCAAATGATTTACCTCAACTTTATTGTTAGATAAATTTTTAAGTATAATAATTATAAAATTATATACCTAAAATCAGTAGTAATGTTAAGATTTACATCCAAAAGGTGCAACATATATACATTAAAAATAATATTAATTATTTTTTATTTTTAATTGAAAAATATGTTACATGTATCTTATTTTAGTAAAAATATATTCAAATTATTGAGTTTTGTTAATATATTGAGTATAAATTAGTAATTTTAGCTATAATTTTGAACATAAATCTAATACAATATGATAATTATTTTTTAATTAGAATCAACTATTAATTTTTATGTGTTATTATTATATTGATTTTTTTATAATTATAAATAATTAAAAATATTTAATTTTTTATAACATTAAAAAAATATGAATTTAAATTGAGAAATATGAACACGAATCACAAAATTTAAAATTAAAATAGTCATGATCCTATTTTATACATTAATTTATCTATAATTTTATTAATATTATAATTAAAAAATTATTAATAAATAGAATTATGTTAACTCCAATTTTGGATTTTAAATTTTAAGTTTTTAAAACTCAAAAAATTTCACATATTTTTATTAAAATAATATATAAAATATATTTTTTAATCAAAAATAAATAATAATTAATGTTTTTTATTATATATATGACTAATATAAATTCTATATCTCTCGTTAAAAATAAAAGTTAGCTCAAAAGAATATCTAAATACTTGCATTACTACTTCTTCACATTATAAGCATAATACGAATGGAGGCATGATGGGCTTCGACACTTTTCATGTTGTTTTGTTTTATACTTGATAGTACAACTAGCTGGCAGTATGTATCGAACAAAATATTGATGAGAGTTTGATTAATCATGATGATCCTTTTAATCTAATTCGTAAATTTTTGATTGTTTTAATGTGATTATTTGATATTATCCGATCCCATCAAATATTCTTAAATATATATTTATATTTTATATATTAGTTATATTTTCATTAGTTATTCTTTTAGTTAAAATAAGTTTATATTATGTGAAAATTTAAATTTTTTATTTAAAAATATTAAAAAATATATATTTAAGTTTATTGTTCGAATTAATCGGATTCAACCGATCTAATTCGAATAAGTTACGGAGTGATCAGTTTCAACCTGTTCAATACAAATAGAATACGGATCGGATTGTATCGAATTTGAAAAGTGATCGGATCGGTTGCGGATTAGGTTGTTTTAATCCAATCAGATTGTTAAATCGAATCAAATGAGTATAAAATCAACGATTTTAATCCGATATACAGTCTTAAATTTAATAGACTTATTACAAAAGTTTTTGGTTATAAATTCAAGTTTAACTTACGTAATACATCAATTATAATCCCACGAAATGAAAAGAAATTTGATAATCATATATGTTAATGCAATTATGAATGAACTAAAGGAAAAATATATTAAAAAATATAAAATTAAAAAATAAAAATAAAATATAGATTAATTTTTTAACAACTCATTTTAAATAAATAATTAAAATTTATAATAATAAAAATAATATTTCAATAAAAATGGTAAAATTATGTTATTTAGAATATATCGATAAGTTAAAAAATCACCCAATGTGTGTGAATGAAACTTGAATTTGATGGAAATAAAAATGTAATTAATTAACAAATGTATAAAGTAAGAATGAAGTTGCAGACGAAGATAAACAGTAAATTCTGAGCCAGTTGTCTGAAGGGTGATTAAATGGAGGAACTGAAGAGAGGAGAGAGGGGTAGGCTTTCAATGCTTATGCAGACACGGCATCTCCGTGCCTGCGATAAGGAATCCCACATTAAAGCACACATACATTACTATGATACTATGTACCCTAGCCTTCTTCTTCGTCTGTAAAATCATCATTATTAATATTAATTAATTTCCTTTTTTTTTTTATAGTGCATGGCTGTATGAATTCAATGTTATTGATCTTAGTAGTGGACAGTGGAGGTGAGGATGGTGTTACTGCAGAGTGAATGGTGGGAGTCAGTGACAAAGATAGTGAGGAGTAATTACATATTAAGTTTCTCAGGCATATTTGCATTTTCATTTCAAGACTATATTACTCAGTCGTTACTCACTGTGTTTTACTATTATTCTCTTCGTTTGTTCGCCTCCAATTTACATCCACTGTATTTTGGCTTCATTCAACCTTTTTTTTCCTTCCCTCGTTTTCACTTTTAACATCCTCATCAACCTTCGGCCTCTGCTTTTATATGTATCTTGAATAATGTTATTAAGTATATTATGGATAAATATAATCTAAATTATATAAAATAAAAACCTATCATATTTATTTTTATGATATACCTTAATGCTTGTATTTAAATGATATCTAACAATATATTAGGAAAAATTCTAACTTGGAGAATTTTTAAGTTACATCTACTTGGGTGGTTATTTCAATAAAACCTATCATATTTACATTCCTATTTTTAATTTTTTTCTTCTTTTAAATGTGCATTTATTGTATAATTTTCGAGTTTTGAGCCTATGCATGGATGCGATTTAGTGCCTGTAAAAAACAAAAAAAAAACACAAATAATGCACGTGAAGTTGGATTAACACCTATAATTATATTTATTTGAGCCTAGCATTTCCCTTCTCGTACATAAGATCTAAGTTGGAAAAAGAAAATAGATTAGAAAGGAGCACAGTATTTTCGTACAATATTAACCCCACAAAAACAGAAAATTGCATACGAGTGATGACTGGTCATCATTCATAGCCTCCTTGAGAAATAAATGGGAATATGGGACAAAATTTAAAAACACAGGGTGACATAAATAAGCCTACTACTTTTATTAAAATGGGTATTCATCGAGAACATCATTAAATTCTACCCACGAAATATATGAGCAAAACATTATTACTTCCTTATTATTTATTATTTTTAAAATACACGGTTCGTAATTAATTTTTTTTTTTTATATTAAATATTTACTTTTTATTATAAAAAAAATTAAACTTCACTTATTTTAATAACATCAATAATTTCTCATCAATTAATATATGCTGAGCTATATTTCAGTAATTTCTCTCCCATATTAATCTCTCACTCAAATATGTATAAGGCCCCCACTAAATGTGCATCGTATTGGACTGGCTCGAGATCTTTAGGGACTTATCGGGAATTGTGTAGTCGCAATCTTGTGGATGTCGGACACCAATGTGGGACTCCACCAACTTGATTTCATTTACGATTTCTATAGACCTCCCTCTTCCCTTACCGTTGTGCCCGATATTTCGGCCTATCCTTCTTTTAAATTTTATTTAATTACATAAAATTTATTAAACATATAATTTTTTACATAAAAATTTAAAAGTAAAATCAACTAAATAATTGAACCGCATAGTAAGTTTTGTTGGAAGAAGATATTTACACAATTAAAATTATTATTTTTATTACAATAATTTATTAACATTAATTTTAAAATGATGATATGACTATTATTTAAATTGTTATTATTAAAATAATAATTTATTAACGATAAATTTATTTTAAAAATAATAATATTAACATATAACTAATCGATAAATAAATAAATATAAAATAAACATTTCACAATTTTTTAAAAATAATAACTACAATATTTATGAAAATATCATTACCGATCATTTTATACGAACTTAAGTATAATTCATTTTAATACATGAAAACAAGAACGAAAACAGCGTCATAGTCAAAAGTTTTATCGAGAGATTATGCATGACCCACAGGAAATTCGATCCTTGTCTTTTTGTTAGAGCGGTGATATTTGTACTTTTAAATTTTTTGTAACTATATGATTGGATTATTTAAATTTGATAAATATATTATATTATTAATTATTAAGTAATTCTTTCAAGAAAATTCTAAAATAAAAGAAAATAAATAAATCATTGATAAATATATAATAATATTAATTGTTCAATAATAAATTTTTTTGTTAAGTTTTTTTTATATAAAAATAATAATTCTTTAAATATATATTTTTAATTTACTTTTATTATAATAAATAAAATTGATATTAAAATATTTTATAAGGTGATTTGAAGAAATATTTTTAAAATAAATATTTAATTAATTTATTATTTTAGTGATAAATAAATATATAATAATCATTATTTTAAAAACAATAGTATCTAAATACAATATAAATATAAGTGATTTATCGTGATATTGATAATAATTTTATAACTTTATTTAATAAATAATCCAAATATAATATAATAATATATGAACTTATTTGATTAATATTTTTACTATCTAATAAGTTAATCCTTTATGAATAATATTTTTTTCTTAAAAATAATTTATATTAACAAAATATATATATATAATTAATTTGAGATATAATATGATCTTGATGTAAAAATTATTAGTTCAAAAAAATATGTTGTATTCATAAATAAAATAATCAAATACTCATTAGATGGATAAACATAAACAGTATAAATTGTCACACTTAATGTAATAAAAAAATTACATTAAATAAAATAACTATTCATAGAACATATTTATTATTTATTTGGTATTATGGTGGTATGAATTATCACCTTTAATGTAATAAAATAACTATTTATTCATGATTTTAATATATAAATTTGTAAAAAAAAATCTTTTAAAATATATTAAAATTGAGAAAAATATCATAAATGTCTCTTAGATTGAGTGATTTGTATTATATTATCCCTAAGAAGTGATGTCATGTGATTTGTATTATATGACCTCTTACAAATTATGTCATTTAGTCATTTATTTTTAAAAAAATTGGTTAATTAAAAACATATTATATTATTTAATATTTTCATATTAAAATATAAACTTTAAAAAATATTTATTAAAAAAATATGATTTGTTTTTAATTCGTTCCTATTTTTAAAACAATAAGACTAAGTTACACATATTTTTAATCTAAATTAACAAACGAAACTAATAACCAAATATTAGAGACCCTAATCCCTTAAAAACAATGAGAGAATCAAATATATGCATGCAATATTTTATACATATATATTGTGTTTTTTCACAAGCTAGTTCGTGGTTTTTGAGAGCATCAATAAGAGATGGGTACATTTAACATTCCATTGAAGAGATAGGATTGATGTAATATCATGAATTCTTGGTTCTCTATCATCGGATTATGGGTGATCATTGAATCATATTAGTGTTAAAATTTATTTATGAATTATTATTATATATAAAATATAATATACACATAATTTAAATTTTAAATTTATGTATCTCTAACAAAATATATTATTCATAGTCATAACTAAAAAAATTAGAAGAATAAGAAATATGCTTGGACAATTATTAAATTATTATAGAGATTTAATATTTATTTTTATTTTTTAAACTAAATTAATAATCTAATTTAATTATAATATATATAATATTTGAATATAACACATTAATAATCTAATTTTAATAGTAATTATATCTGGATTGAATTGCAAAGGATTATAAAATTTGTCAATTCAAATCTAATTCAAATTCGAGTATTATATATTTTACAACCTGAGTTTGAATCCACTACAAAAAATTTCAATTCATACTACTACAAAAAAAGGTATTAAAGTCAGTTTTTAACCAAATTTAAATTTTTAATTTTTAATTTTTACATAATTTACTCATTTTATATTATACTCAAATTAAAACTTGTATTCGATCACTAAATAAGAGCATGAAAAAAAATATGTTTAACAAATAGTTTAAATAATACAAAAAAATAAAAAATAAAATATTAATTAATAGTAGAAAAATTATAATGGTGTTGTTCTATGTTATTCAAGATCGTCATATTTTTCTCCTGATATTATAATACCAACTTACATATATAATACAAAAATTTATACACATAAATAATAACGCATAATAACAGAAAAAATATGAATAATAAGTGCGTAGGATTAATAGAAATACTTACAAGAGTAAATGAAGTGACAAAATGAAGGAAATGAAGAAAAAATAGTGTTTTGCAAGTGAGAAATAGGTATAAATTTTTTGAGTATTTTGCTCAAAAAATAGGGGATCTAAAAGATTAGTTAGAGAGAAAGAAAACCCACTAACCGACGTTAGAATTGGTAGTCATAGGTGGCTGAAAAATGAGAAAGAGTGGAGGATAAGTGGAAGAGGTTTTGGGTTTTTGAGAGTTATGCAGCGCTTGGAATAGTTTCTGTCTGGGGAAGAAAGAAGAGAAAAAAATTTATTCACGTGTGTAGTGTCAGTTCTATGTGTCAACCGATGCTACGCTACGTGGAGAGCGTCAGTTTCAAATGTCAAACGATGTTATGCTATATGGATAGTATCGGATTCAGGTGTCAACTGACTCTTTACTACATGGATAGCATCAGTTCTAGGTGTCAACCAACGCTATGCTACGTGGATAACGTTGGTTCCAGGTGCCAATCGACGTTACGCTACGTGGATAGAGTCAGTTCGACACGTCAACTGACGCTACATCATACGTGGATAACGTCGGTTCTACACTAATCCGACTTTAAATTCATTATAAGTTGGGTTTTTTTCAAAAATTGATTTTACATATCGACTCTAATATCTTTTTTTATAATAGTGTTAATCCAATTCGAATACGATAGATCATATCATATTGTTCAATTTAAATGGATTGATCAAATTATTTAATCACATAGATTAAAGTTGTATAGATCTTCGTGCAGATTACAAACATTCAATGTCTTTGAATTAGATTTAATTTCTTTGAATGATGTGACAATGTAAGGCATTTAATGAAATGAGTTCTATTAGCGTAAAATTGAAAGTATGATACTAGTGTATATAATAGAGGATTTATGATTTGCATAGAAGAGAAACATTATATACTCGTTAAAAAATAGTATTAGTCTAAGATACTACTTGTTTTTAATTGTAAAAATATTATATATATTTCATTCTAGTAAAAACTTGTTCAAATTATTGAGTTTATAGTGAATTATTTAATGTTAAAAGTTTAAAATTTAAAATTAATTAGAATATATTTTTATTTTATTCATGAAACTAGTTTATAATTCATAAATATCATACATAAAAGTTTATTTATTTAGCCATAACATGTTTAAATCAATTGAAAAATTAAATTTTTAAACTAAATTTTTCAAATTTAAAAATATTGGAAAATAATTTGTATAAATTAAAAATTATAGACCAAATTAATTATAATATCTTAAATAGAAGACTAAATATATAGATAAACATACTATCGCCCTAAGCATTAAGAGAAAAATAAAATGCTTTAAGTGTGGCTTCTTATTTATTCTCTATTCTTATATATCATGTTTATTTCACACTTCTCTGGTTCTCCATGACATGAACATGCAGATTAATTTTTTTTAAAATAGTCATTGTAGTTGAAAGTGAGAGGTCATTAAAATCTGAATTAATGACTTCCTTTATCTCGAAAAGTATATGATATTATAAGAGTAAATATTAATAACATCCTTGAGGTATGGTTAAATTGTATACTGATACCAAATTTGGAAAAAATATCACACAAGTCCACTTTGGAAATGAATGGCTGGAAAACTAATCATAGCAGGAAAAATATATGAAATGTCATTTGTTTTTAAAATTAAAATAAAAAAATTAATTTATTAAAATAAAAAGATTATAAAAAAGCATTTAACCAAAACAATTTAGAAAATCATTTTAAAAAAAATTCTTTAAATGATTAACAAGTCTTCATACTTACATATAAGAAAAAATTTAGACAAATACAATTAAGAATTATTTTTGCTTTCAACATTCTAACTGATTGGAATGCATAAAAATCTCTAAAATTTAACGATAATAAATTTATATTATAATTATCGATTCACATTCAATAGGACCTCTTAAAGTAATTTATAAATCAATGCATGTATGTGTGTGATAAAAAAGAAAAAAACATAAGGACTTCTATGCTATTTGTGGAAATCTAAGGGATGTCATTGATATTTACCGCTCTTATAATCTTTTTGGTATAATGGTCGATTTGAAATTAATTTATAAAAATTGAGGAGAATGGAATGGAAATTGAATAATGAGTACTGGACAAAGTAATTTATAACCCAACTGCAATGTAATCACCAATAAATAGCTAGACATGCATGTATACGTAGCAGCAGCAAAAGTTTAAGACACTACTGCGTACTAACCAGTACTGTAGGTCCCATCACCTCCACCCAATCTATTGAGAGGATCTTTCATTAATTATACTATTATTATTATTATTATTATTATTATTATTATTATTATTAAGGGAATCACTTATGTATGTAAATTTGTTCGTGCTAAAAGCTGGATGATTAAAGCTGAATGATTGTGTAAGGCTCCATCCAACTTAACAGTATGATTTTGTGTTGAATTCATAAACAAATATTTTTACAATTAGTATGATGAAACGAAACTTTACATAATATTTAATTTGTATTATTTAAGCTTCTTTAATATTGTAATAATTGATTGTCTTATTTAATGTTAAAATCAATTAATTGATTTAATGTTATATTTTATTAACGGATGAAGTAGGAAACATATAAGTCATTTAATTAAAGATATTATTAGAGCACTAATTTCTTGTGTATTCAACGTGTAGTATTAATTTCTTGTTCATTCAATATGTAACATTAATTTATTGTCTATTCAAAATAGAGATGAACATGTAGTCTTTGCTAACACAAATTCTTCAAGGATTTTGCTATAAATAGATTGTTTTATTTATGCAAAATATAAGACCAAATGTATTAGAGAACATCCATAAGAAAGATAGTAAAAATCTTTGTGAGAGTTATCTTGTGAGTTACTATTTAGAACGAAATTTTTTGTTATTTCTTTGTAAATAATATTTTTCCTATTTTGTGAGAGAATTATTCCTTCTATTACAATATATATATATATATATTTATTAGAATTATTATCTCATTGTAACTAGAGAAAAAGTTGTTGTAATCCTTATTTTACAATAATGAAATCCTCCTATATTTATCTGTGGTTTTTTATCCTAATTTGTTCGGGTGGTTTTCACGTAAAATATTTGTGTCCATTTTATTTTCATTATTTTTAATTTCACTTTATTTATATTTTAACTTTAATCCGGTAATTTTTTTAACAAAGACATCGTTAATTTTATCCATAATATTCAATTTTATGTTAATTAAATTTGTCTAAAACTTTAAAACAAGAGAATTAAATCATAAAAAAGCATATATATATATATATATATATATATAGAATACTTATTTAATTGGCTTTGACAAATAAAATTTGTAATATTTGATACAACCCAATACGCAAACTCAACTTGATTATGGCCAAATACTCGATGAGTCGGGTTGGATTTAAAGGTTTGGTCGATATTTTTTGAAATGTTAATTGTTACTTGCATTAAGCAAATTTTCTTTCAAAAAACAATAATTTATATCAAATTTAAGTATTTTATTATTTAAAAAATATTTAATTTATTATTTTATAAGTTAGATGTTATTTAAGTTAAATTATTATAATTTAAATTTATTTAATATTTTGGTTAAGATACTATTTATATTATTTTATATAATATTTTAAAATATTTCCTTTTACTTTTGTATTTTTTTTTAACAATAGCCGGAAATTAATTCTCTCACTCACACTGATACTGATGTGAACTAAAAAAACACAGAATAATTAAGAGACATGCACAATAAATGGAGGCAGAGGGTTAAAGCTGCGCGAAGATTCCCGGCTCTATGTTCAAAACTCTACCCCACGATATCCTCATTGCAATCCATCTGCGCACACAAATGACAAAATTTTGTATCACCTTTCTTTGTCTTGATGCTCAACCTTTAACACCTCCGGGACCATGTACAAAATCTACTTACCTCTCTTTTTTCATTTATTATTTATTTTCTTTATAATATATAAATAAACTAATTACTTTCAAATACATTTATATAAATATAATATGGTGAGTTAACATACTTATCCTTTAAAAAAATTAATTAATTTATCTAGTTTAATTTCTTAAATATTTTATTTTAATTCCGTTTAATTATTTAACATAAAAATAATATATTTTATTTTTAATTACATATTTTTATAATTAAGATATTAAATAATATTTTTTTATAATATAAGTGACCAAATAACATAAATAACGTAATTTAAATCATTTTAATAATATTTTTTCAAAAATTATTCATATATATATATGTAGCTACAAAGCCTAATAAGGCAATTAAATAAGTAGCTCCAATTTTAGAAATCCACCATACATTTTCTGTTAAAGTGAATGTAGATATGACTTATATATCATTTGATTTGTTCATCAATGGACTAGCTAGTACATTCACAAGCTTAATTTGTGTGAATTTGGAAATGTTTTTGATTTGACAGTTATAACATTATATTAATAAATACCTCCAAAACAACAAACATGCTATAGAGAGAATATATAATACAATAAGAGAGAGAGAAGAAGAGAGAAAATATAATACAATAATTTTGATTTTACAGTAAGAATAGTTTATCAAGATCTTGAAGTTAGAATATATATATTTATATATATACAGTAAGAATAGTTTATCAAGATCTTGAAGTTAGAATATATATATGTATATATATATATATATATGTATATATGAATAATTAATATATGCATCTTACTCGTGAACCTGACATTTAGGTACCCTTGAACTGAATGAAGCAAAACTTATTAGTGATCAATTATTCACCAATCATTAAACACCATTTTTTTTAAAATAATAATAATATTATTATTATTATTATAAATGTTTATGAAGATCAATTATGAAGTACTTCTCTACGTGCTTACCAAAAAAACATCATTGTTTATAAAGTAACAATTATTTCCCTTCTACTGATTTTTTCAAAATTTATTTCAGTATGGTAGTTTCTCAAAACTGTAAATAAACTCTCATAAACTTTTTTTTTTTTTTTTAAAAAATAGACAAGTATAACTCTTAAATTATTGCTACATTACACTATTATCATTTATATCTTATTACTGTATATATTTACATATGTATCATTTTTCATTTTAAATGATTTTGTCTAACTTTTTTGCCTTAATTACACATAATGTCATTATTTTAGAAAATAAAAATAAAATCATGTATTTTACCGTATATATAATTTCTTCTATAAATAACACTTTTTTGATTTTATCTTACATCTTCCAAAACTTCCTTTTTCCTTCTCTCAAATTTACCAGAATAATTATCTTAAAAGTAATTTAGAAAAAAGAATTTTATTACTATATATATTTGTTTAAAGAAATTTTCCATTTTGGACGATTTTATTCAATTTTTTGTTTTAATTACATATGCTATTATTATTCTAAAAGATAAATATAAAATAAAAATAAATTCATATATTTTATTTTATTTATGGTCGTATTTTATATTTTTCAAATCTCTTTTTTTTCATTTTCTCTAATTTAGTAGCTTTTTTCTAGTTTTTTAAATGCTTAATTATCTTAAAAAGAAATCATGAATTTCATTTTTTTTTTACCTATGTGTCATTGTCAATTTTGGATGATTTTGTCCAACTTTTTTTTTTTTTTTTGCTTTAATTACACCATCATTATTCTCAAAAATAACTATAAAAAAAACAAATCATGTATATTACCTATGTATGTCTTCTTTTATAAATAATACTCTTATGGTATCATCTTATATCTTTCAAAGCCTTTTTCTACTTTTTTTTTGTAAGAATGTAATTATCAGTTATAAGTTTTCTTTTATTTTATGTGTTGTATTTTTTGTTTTACCATTATATTTTTTAATTTTGTTCAATCTTCAGATGCACTTGTTTGAAAAATAATTTTGCAAACATTATAATTTTTATTATTTTAGGCTCTATGCAATTTAATAATTTGGTTACTATTTTATTAAACTTATTAACTATGTATCTGTATTTAATTTTAATTTGTTGGTTACAAATTTATGTAATAAATATAATTCTCTAATTTATTTCATTAAATTTTCATTATAAAATGTATGTGTCATAATTATTTTCCTATATATGCTCACTTTAAAATTAAATGAATGTATGCTAAAATATAAAATAATATAATTTTATTTTTTATATTTTATATAATTGAATTAAAAAAATTATATAAAAATATAATTTTTCTATCTATAATTTTCCATTTTAGATGATTTCATCGTTGATAATTTTTATTTGAAATAATTGTATCCAATTGTTCAATAATAAATCCACCACTATCTGATGTTATGGATCTTCTACGAATTTGTTGGACTTCAATTTATAAAATTATTATTTTTAATTTAATATTTAATAATAATGAATAACAATGATCTAAAAATGATAAAAGTTATGCTAATTATAAATAATTATCATGTGACAAATGCATTTATTAAATAATAAGTAAATTATCATTAACGGGAAACAACTTATTAAATAATTAAAAGTCTTAAATCCTAGAGAGTTAAATTATCCAATACAATAAATTTATTTTATTATCTAAAAAATATATACGCTTTGAATTTTGTAATACTTTAAACTGTCCTCCACACCCTAAGCCTTTTGTAAGACTGCATTTGACAATTTTGAAGATATATTAATAGGTTCATAGTATCCTAAAATTTAAATTCTTGTTTATGTTTGTGAAGTTATTTTGATCCACATTTTAATAAATCATAGAAATTAATAAAATTTGTATTCAAGGAAATATTATATATATTTTTTAACTAATGTAATTATGTTGTTTTATTTTCAAATTTAATTGTATGATAATATAAATATACATTATATTATATCAAAATTGATTTTACTTATAATATTAATAAATCCATATATATAATTGAAAAATTAAAAACACATATAAAGCAAGTACGTTTGAGTAGCTAGCTAGTGTCTATCTATATATTGTTCTTAAGATAAAATTGGTAAGAAGACTATATTAAATTATTGCCGCAAATAAATCCTTGGCTGGGAGGATAGGTAGAAGAAGCCTTTCCGACTCGAGCTCAATCGATATTCTAGCCTCGGGGCACGTCAAAGCAAATCTTGCTAAAATATGAGCAACCACACTTGCTCGTCTGGGACAATAGTACCAGAAAATCAATGCGTTTGCAAGCCTACACCAATTTTTCATTTTAATTTTAAGTTTTTCACAACTTTTCAATTGCCATTGACATAGAAACTACATCTATGGATTGTTTTTTGCATTAAAAACAAAATCCAGGGGATAATGAAGTAAGGGATAAAGGGTAATATTAGTCTACTAATTATGATCGGAAGTCTATAAAAGTTAAATAACTTTTAAATGAAATATTATAAGTCTAAAATTTCAAACAGATAATCACATATATACAAACATTTTTGAGTTACAAATTGTTCTTAAATTCATTGATGTGTATAAACCTATCAAAATTTATATTTTTTAAGCTACAATTGATTTAAATATTACATAATTAAAAAATTAAAAAATAAAGCACACATGGTGCTCCACTTTCACTTATGACATTTTTTGTTGGACTTTTTGTCTAATTTTCAATAATTAATAAACGTATCTTACTCAAAAGTTAGTAAATTTTTGTACAATTTGATAAGATTATTAAACTATTGCTACCCTTTATCCAAAAATAAAAGTAAAAAATGACAATTTGTTATTTGTTCTCTCTTTTTTAAAAGATAATGGCTAAATTGCTGAGAAAATTAATTAGGAAACTAAAATGCTCGTGCAAATAACTAAGCTGCCCTAAGAGCATTTTATCCTAACATTAAATTAGAACAAAAAAGGAGTTATTTGGCGAGTATTACACAAGGGTGAAAAAAAAAAATGAATCAGCCATTAGGCGCATCTAATGCTAACGAAACAACATGGAAAGATCCTGTCACAACAATAAGATCGGATTTGTTCTGCTGTTTTCCCCGGAGAAGAATCTCATTTGCAACCTTCATTGAAACAAAAAATGATTCCTCTGCAACCAATATGGTTTTATTGTCCATTATGCCTTCGAAGCACTCTGATTGACCCTTGTTCAGTTTTTGGTATACTGTCATTCCATCATGAAGACAACGCATTCCCAACTCTTCTGACACTTGAACCCAACAGTCTCTTAAAACAGAGGCTGGAGTCGTCCGAGTTTTGCTCCCAGCAATGACAGCTTCCGTAAAACAGACAGCATCTAATTGCACACCTGAGGCACAGGAGAAAAACCTCAGTTAGAAATCGGGCATAGTAGAACCATTTAGCAGCCCTAAGCACCTCATGGGCAAAAGAGATCTCACTTGTGAGTATTAATAGTATAGTTTTTGATAACAAAATATGGATTAGGATCCGGATACCAATGATATATAACTGTTGGATTACTCACATATAATAGTGAATACGTATTTAATAGTGAATACATACTTATGTGTTGTTTGATTTTTAGAAATTACTAACTAATTTTAAATTCTGATAATATCTACCTCGTTAATTTAAATTATTTTATAGTTAAGATGATTACTTAGATTCATTGATTAAGATCATTGGTCTTCGGAACGCACCCCAACAAAACACATAAAATATATCATCAGTGAAAACCATAATAACATAACTTCACCTCCCATTGTTATATATATATATATATAACAGAGCTATTTATGAGATTATAAATAGCAAGAAATTCGTGCCTAAAAAACAAAACACAGATGAGTAGTCTACCTGAAAAGAATTCTCTAGCAAAACCTAAGTGATCTTTGTCACTAGCCATTGCGACCACAAGAGCCAAGCGTGCCTCTGGAAATGACATCTTTATTGTTTCCACCAAAGCTTTAGCCGACTCTTTGGTATGTGCTGGAAGAAATTTTAAAAAATTATAAGAACTGCAGTTACATAATCTTTAAAAGATAAAATTAATATAATTAGTGACTAAAGATTCATCTACATTACCGCAATTCACCATAAAAAAATTATGTTATGTTATGTTAGATACTAAAGAGGTATATGTATGTAAAAATGATTAAAAGAGGACTACCTCCATCAAGCATTATAGTTGTTTTTGGCAGTCCTAAAGCCTCAGCTTCTCTGGGAGATAGAACCTGGCTTCTTCCAAGCAAGTATGTAGTCTCCAAACCAGCCCTAATAGAACTATCTGAAAGTTTCCATCCTGACACAACATCCAAAACGGCACTAGATTAAAAAATAATCAAATTAATTCCAACCCCAACTTTTATATCTTTTTTATTATTATTATTTTATAAATGATCACTATGAATCAGACTCAATAGAATTTAATCAATCCCCCTTTATGTCGTTAAGGTAGAGAACTAAACCAATAATTCTTATTCTTTATCATCAATCTCCTCAAGACCCAAGATTCTATTTATCCATCAATCCAATCATTCACTTCTTTTTATTTTTCTTATCAATGAATAGATATCTTTACTTGTATGACTTAAATGTCTCGTATTTCTCGAAAATGCGATTCAATCCTCCCATACCATATACTAAAGCTACAAAACAAGAAATAAGAAAAATGCATAAAGCAAATCATCCCACCCCCACAAACAAAGATATGCCACATGAATACGGAAATACTGATGTCTGAGCTATATCCTCTTCTAATTAAGGATGAAATTAGTTTGTAAAAAAGATATCCACCTTATAGCAGTTTACTATTCCACACTTAAAACCAAAACTTTTAGCAATCAAAGGAATTTGTTTGGCTGCTGTATACCATCAAAGAAAAGGAGTATGAAATTGGAGCACTCACCTAAGTTACGAAGGCAAAGAGCAGCACAAGTGGCAGTGGCTGCATTTTGGACCATGTGACTTCCAAGCATACGTAATTTCACATTGAACAACTCAATTGACTGCGTACAGAACATGAAACATTGCGTTGATCTAAGCTCACGAAGAATGGCATCAAATAATTGAAAGATTACCCTTACATATCATGTTTAATAACATAAATAGAAATAGAAGACTATGGGCTACAGAAGTACAAACTCAAACCCATACCAGATTAGGTTCCCTCTCTACATGTATCACAATATCACAACACTGGCAAGGTATGTCATCAACCATGCTAATGCCTTTAACTTCGATGCGGTTTTTTGCATCAGAAGCCGAAACTACAGGAGAAGACATGGAGGATGCTTTATCAAGAAGAATGCGCTCAATGTGCGGTAGAAATGGCCCACCCAGAACCAACTGAAATTTTTATCACTTAACCAAGTCAATACAATAAACCAATATACTATTGCATAACAAAACAAATAAACACAGTATCAATTGCAAAAGAGGATAACTCCGGGATATCAACAACTAGATCAAACACAAAGGAGGACATTAGCAGTTCTTTGATATTCCATAGCAAGCTTTTGGTTAAACCTCCATTCATTCACATAAATCGATAACCCTTGAAGGAAATTGACGGAGGCCATTAAAGACTTTTTAAAAATTTATGTAATGCCAATATCATCATGCGAATAGACTTCGCCAAGAGAAATCCACTAAGAAATAGGATCCACTATATAGCATTATAGCCTAATACAAAGATTTTGCATGTATAACATTTGTAGAATGGAAATTAAACATTGAAAAGATCAATTTGCATGTATAACATTTAATTTGGGACCATGCACAGATCAAACTAACAGTTGACCTTAAAAGGGGGATCGAAGTAAAATCAAAAAAACTAAAAGACAGAACCACCTAACTGGACAACCATGTTTGATTATTCCAGACTTGGCAAGGGCAATGCTTTCCAAGGAGCCCCCAAGTGCAGCCAAATGTTCTTCACCTATTGTAGTTATAATTGATGTAGCAAGTTCAGAGCTGGAAATGATATTGGTTGCATCCCGTGCACCCCCCAACCCAGCCTGTGATATTCAAAATAAATCAATATTAGTGTTACTACGGCCCTCTTTCAGTAGAATCACCAGAAGAAAACACTTACATCATAAAAGTTGCACAAAAATGAGGAAAATAACAGAAAGAAATTTAGAAGGAAGATGAATCACCTCAATAACGGCAATGTCAACATTCTGTTTCGCAAATAGTGCAAATGCCATGGCAGTCAAAACCTAAAAAGTTAAATCAAGCAAGAATCAAAATGATGGAATAAATTCAATTGGTAGGTAAATTTGGTTTGTCACAATGGTGAAACAAGTTTCCCAATCACCAGTCTAAATCAATTGGGAAATTGATTCAAGCTTTCATGTTAATATGGCAGACACAGCAGAACCTTGTCTTCTTTTTTTTCTATTTTTTTTTTAAAGAGTCAACATTTGGGGTAAAACCAAAGCTAAGGTAGTATTCCTTGAAAGGTGAAGTGTGCGTAAGACTGAATATACAAATAGACCAACCAATGAAACTGAGCCCATGTTAAGGACCCAGATTTTAGGACAAAAATCTACTGATGACATCCAAGCACATATTTTTGCTTTTAAAATCAATACCTCAAAATGAGTTATACACCCATCTTCAAGCTCCATTGCCTGGTCAATGATTTCTTTAATGCTAAGAAAAAGAGAATTCAATGCCTTTCCTGACACTGGTTCGCATAATCTTCCAATTGACATACGTTCTCTGATAGTTTGAATATGTGGGCTACATCAACCAAAAGGTGTGTTTTGTAAGAAAATAATGAGGAATACAGAGCAAAAATCACAGGCAGAATGATAACCACACCTTGTATAACTTCCAACTGAATATCCTTCTGCTCTTAATATGTTGGAGAGAAAAGTGGCGGTTGATCCTTTTCCCTTGGTCCCAGCAATGTGAACGGCCTAAAATTTCTGTTATGCTATTAATCAAACTTACTCTGTGGTTCAAAATAGTGAAACAAAATAGCAAAACAAATAAGCAATATGAAAAATAAATAGGGATGAAATTCACTATACACCTAGCCCTTCATTTTTTATAAGACACAGTTATTCATATGGTTTTACTTTTACATTTAACTCCCTCCATAAAAAAACATATATTTTCTACATTATATAAAAAAATATATGTTTTTTAAGTGTATAAAAAAAAACATAAATGTACCGCGAGAATGGAAGTTAAAAATGAAACTTCGTTAACGAAAGGGGTTAAGCTATGTAATTAAACCAAAAACAAATAACCAGAATAAGAACTCCCTATTTTAGTCGAGTGTTTAAACAATATTTCCCGTTGTGTATTAAGCAAGAGTCAATTGATACATGGAATCATGTTGTTTTAACACAGTTTATAACCTATATATTTTTCTCTTCTATAACTTCACGAAATTACATTTTGGCAATGAACATTACCAGCTAAAGTAGTTAGACTTTTTGGGTTCCATTAAATAAAAAATATATACTCTTCTTTACATTCGAATTGCTGAAAAAAAATACATGGTAAAACAGAATAATGAGGCAGATGGTAGCAAGCACAACTTCACCAGGTTACAAAAACTAGTATAAGCAAAGCACTTTCAGTAACAAATATATCAAAAGCCCAGACCTTTAGCTTCATTTTTCTTAATGAGAATACTTACTCCCTATCACCATTGTCTAGTTGCAAATTATTATGGTCTCTAGCAAAAGCCCAGGTTTGACTCCAACCCAATTAGTTTATATTTAATCAGTAAAATCATTTGGGCGAAAATTGTGGAGCAGAAACAAAAACTAGGATTAATGTTTTTTGGAACCTTGAACTTGGACTGGGGATTACCCAGCAGCTCCATTAGCCTTCTCATCCGACCCAGATCGAACCCATCTTCCGAATCTGTTCCTGCTCTCTTGGGCACCCCCAATTTCTCATAGTTCTTCAGAGAATCCATGTATACGGCGAAGTCCTTCAGATCCGAGTCATCTGAGCGCGTAGAAAATTCCATTTTGTATACTCCACATTTCATTATTCCAAATCCATCTGAATACAACATGGGTTTTTTGTGAGCGACAATCGGCCATTGGCAGAGTAGCTTCAGCATCCTCATTATCTAGAATTTCATCTTTCACAATTTTCCAAACTACGGAGTAAAAACCTTTACTCTCTTCATCGTCACTTTTCCCTTTTCTTTTTATTTCATATTTTCCACTTAATAATTTATTGAAAAAAACAACTTAAGATAATAAATAAAAAAGTTTATTTAAATTACTTGATATAAATAACATTTGATAAAAGATATAAATAATATAACTTAAAATTTATAATTATTTTAACTATTAAAAATTTATTATTTGATTTATAGTATTTGGCTAATAAAAAATATATATTAAGATAATTGATCAAAACAATTATAATTATTTATATAATTCAAAGAAAAATATAATTGTATAAAAATATAGATAATTATTAATTCAAAAAATATAATTATTTATGCTATTTTATAAAAATAATTTTGTATAAAAATAATCAATTATAATATAAAATATTATCAATATTTTAACAATTAATAAGTTCTTATTTAATTTATAGTACTTAATTAATTAAAAATAATATTTAAAATAATTAACCTAAATAATTATTATTATTTATATTATTTAAGATAAATAATCTTGTATAAAAAATTAATAATTTTAAACTAGATAATTGTAAATGATTTAACTACTAATAATTTATTACTTAATCTATATTATTTAATTGATAAAAATAAAACTTAAAATAATTAATACAAAATGATAATTTTTATATTATTTAAAACAAATAACGTTATACAAAAAAATGATTAATTGTAATCTAAGTCAATATCTTAACTACTAATTTATTATTTAATTGAAAAAAATAAGACCTAAGATAATAAAATGAAAAAAAAATTATAACTATTATGTTGATTAAGATAAATAATCTTGTATAAAAAAAATAATTTATAATCTAAATAATTATCAATATTTTAATCAATAATAATTTATTATTTGAATTATGTTACTTAGTTGATAAAAAATAACTAATTTAAGATAATTAACAAGAAAAATGATAATGTTTTACATTACTTAAAATAAATAATCTTGTGTAAAAAAAGATAAATAATTTTAATATAGATAATTGTGGTTATTTTAGCTATTATAATTAATTATTTAAATGATGAAAATATATATAAATTTTAATTAAATTATACAGGATAATAGTAATCATTATTCTAAAATACTTGAATAATTTTATTTTTAAAATTTTATAAGATGTGATTTAAATTTTTATATATATTAACATTAGAACCATTTTATAAATTTTGGTAAAAAACTATAATTCCTATTTTTTAGTTCAACTATATTTGATGCAGTATAAACTTGTGAGCAAGCAGTTATAAAAAATTACAAAAAAAAAAAACAATTATAATGTGTTTTTGACGTACCAAGGGGTGTTTTCATTTAGAGTTCAACTAATACCTTCCAAATTAACCATATGCACCTTAAATGTGGGTTTGGGCTCAATATGTGGTCATCAAATATGTCTTAATCTTACTCATTTATATTTATGCTATAAAATTGTCAGCATGCTTGTTATGTTGCCTGTTTAGCAAAGTGTCCATTCAGTATTCTGCAGCTATGGCCTTCGTTATGACATTTAAAGGCGTTGTTGACATAGGTGGTTATATCAATGGACCGAACCTTTTAATCAATTTTTATTATTTTTTAACTTTTACGGTTTAAATTTATAAGGGAGTGAAGAAATGGATTATTGGGATAAGAAAAAATTGTAATATTTTAAAGTACTTACTCTTTAAATTCAATTAATTCTTATATAAATTAGTTTTAACTAGTTTGTTTTCATTTGCAGTGTATTACCGCAGACATTTATAGCTTTATCGATGCTTATATATAACACATTGTTTGTAGAAATGTTGGTGCCAATTACAGTGCTACTACCCAACAAGGAAATACATAGGGTATCAAAATAGAAACATAATACATATGAAACCAAATTCAGAACTTCACATACTTGATTGCATTCTATGACATAATGATATGTCTCCAATAAAGGATCTACTATTGTAGCATCATGCCCAACACAAGTAAATCCAATTGTTGTTTACGTTTTTCACTTGCTTGAGCTTATTAATTGGTATATCAACTCTGTTAGTCTTTTTTCCTCACAAAATACTAAAAAATACTCCCCCACCAACGTCTTTCTCTAAACATGTTATTGTTCCTTTTGCTTATTCTGAAAGAGAATATATATATAGTGGGTCTATTGTTGTCTTTACGACTATTTTACTACAAAACTTTTTTTTTATATTCCTTTCATTTTTATAAAAAATGGTCAAAAGGTCAATCAAGAAGATAACATGATAATGACACTTAATAATAGTATTACAATTAATTCCGTTATTTATTGAAATATTTATGAATTGAGGATGTAAAGGGTGAGAACGTATCGTGAACTCATCTACAAAGCCTTGTATATATTCGATACATATGGTATTTTTGATAAGTAAAAAATCTTTAGGATAATAGTATAACCTAACATATCAGTGCTCAGTTGATACTTGTCTCATTCAGATCAAACTGAGTTAAATCAGTTTTGGTTTAAATAATTCAATACATGTTATACTATTTATAATACTAATTTGAATCGCTCATTTAATCGAGTTTTATACGTTTTATCATTTATTTATTTGTGAGTATCGTAACATGTTTAATAACAAAAATATTATTCAAAATATGTTAACACTTTGAGTAAATGACTGGTGGTTAACACCCAAAATAAACAAAACCCAAAACCATTTAAAACATTTCAACTCAATTTAACCCACCGGTCATAAATACATGGCTAAACATTCAAATATTAGCCCACTTATCTTTAAAATATGACATATATGACCTATTTTACTTCATTAGTTCTATAGATATATAATGAGTTGTATTTTTATTAATATATTTATTTTTTATTTATTGTTACAAATAAGATTTGTTATTAAATTAAGTGTAATACGTAATAATTAATAAAGTATTTCATTTATTTTCAAATAAAGATAAAACAAATATGAAATTATACGTAGATATTTAGAATTTTTCATTCTACTTGCATCACTTAAATAATCTCAAAACACATACTTTCAATGTATAAAATCACTAGGAGTATGTACTTCAATTTTTTTATGGATGTATTTAAAATTACCCGACATATAATGCACAAGTTTAAAGACAACTCATAAGCTAAGTTGCAAGTGCAAATTAGATCGAACCATACCTGGCCCAAACGTTGATACTTTTTTAGTCAGGTTCGTGTTGACCGAATATCATTTGGGTCACACGTCTTGGGTATATCACTGTATCAAGCCCTTAGGTTAATTTTCGACGCCTATAGACGGATCAGAAATTGTAATTTGGGATTTCGTCTTTGCCATAACCATAATTCCATTTCTACAAAGTCCTAACAATTATGAACTACTATGCTAGGCCATGTTGACCAATGGAAATAATATATCACATTCTTTAATTAAAATAAGTCACAAAGATTAGCCTTTTTGGTAGCATACATAGAGCGGATGTGTTTAAATTTCGGAAGAAGACAAATTATACACATTCTACACTTTTAAATATGTAAATAATATACATTTTTTACATTATAAAAAAAATTTATATGCACCTCGCAAAGATAAACTAAAAATAAAAAATTATTTATAAAATAAGATTATATTATACACTTAAGTATTATTTTATTAAAATAAATCACAAAGATTATTCTTTTGGTCGACGAAGGAATTTAGTAATCCATTTTTTTTTTCTTTTCGTTAAACTCTAATTGCTTTTAATTAATGTGCCGTAAATCATTTAACTTTTTTTTTTAAATTAATCATTTTATTTTCAAGTGGTGTACTATAATTCACTTAATTTTTTTAAGAATAATCAATTTACTGGCTTCAATTTCAATTATAGCGTTGACAGTCAAATAGATTAGAAGGATTATTTTGAAAAAGTTAACTCATGATGTACCCTTTTAAAAATTTAAATAATTTTGAGTGAATATTTAAAAATAAAATGATTAAAATAATTGCTTTAAATAATTTTTAATATACTATTTTTTTATTAAATTATTTAAAATTGAGTTTATAATAATAAAATAAATTTAATATAAAAATATAATATTAATAAGATTTAAATTTATAATAAAAAAACAATACCAACTAAATCACAAATAAATAATTTTTTTAAAATAAGTGTACCTGTAAATCTGTTTTTCCCTTTTTGGTAAAAAAAAAACTAGAACGGATTTCTCGCGTTCATGCGCCGACACGTTTAGTACATAGAAAATTATGGTCGACACGTAATTGGAGGACAACTCCTAGTTTACAATTGAGGCTAAAAGTTGTAAGAATTGTCGGAAAGTAATGCGTTTATGTTACCCACTTTCTTATTCATTTTTAACATTATTTTCCTAACATAAATTATTATTATCATAATAATATTTTATTAAAATATAATTAATATTAAAAATAAAATAAAATAAAAAATTATTATAATAATATTTTTATGCTTATTTAATTGTCAATTATCATATGAGAGACAAATCCAAAAAGGTAGAGTATGATTGAACATCTTAATTAGTTTGATTGAACATAATTAATTGTTGAAACGCTTTCTTTGACTTGGTATTGAATATGTGTCTCACTCAAAAGGCCTCTCACTCGATTTAATGGAAATCCAACTCAATCTCCTTTTTCAGTTGAAATTTCCTTCCTCTTCTGTTCAAATTTGAGAAGACAGTAAAACAACTAATTCCCCCCCCCCCCCCTTTTTTGTTTCCAACTTATATTGTCTTTTTAAACTTAATTATGGTGTAAATACTGTTTCAACAACATTAATAAAAAATATTTATTATTTTCTTAGACTAAATGTTTTAATTATTTTTGAGTTTAATGTTATCGAAATAAAATTCCCTTAATTAAAATGTAACATTAAGGAATTTATGTTCCAGTAAGGAGCGTCACTTGAACAATATAATATATTTCTTGTAGTTAAAGACAAACAAAGGTTTCATATATTCAAATATTGAAAAGGAAAGGAAAGGAAAGGAAAAAAAATCTTGATTATATTACATAACAGTTATCGAGGTTTAGTTCATGAAATTCCACAATATAATTTTAAATTAATAAATTACAATTTTTTAGATTTTGTTTTTTCCATGGAACATATAGTAAATCTTTACACCTATAGTGTACAACTGTTGCTACTACCATTTTCCACACACCTAATCTTTAACAGAATTTTTTTGAAATGCTGATTCAAGCATTAATTCAAAAAGGGATTTAACTTCTGTAGTAAATATTTATTTTAAAGATAATAGTTACATATTCTAATACCTACACAAACTACACATATATAATACACATATAATGGCAAAATTTGATCACATGTTTTCTTAACAAATTTTATCTCATTTTACTACATAATGTAGTAAAAGATTTAAAAAAAATAAGAATTTTTTATTATTAATACATAATGTTCTTAGTTTTATTAAACTTCTTATATCTCAAGTTGATTTTGTATTAATTTTTCAAAAGATTTTGAGCTACATTGAACTAACTCCATTATTTGTATAAAAAACATCTTAATAAAATTTGTGTTACTAAATATCAAATAAATTTTCTTCTTTATTGTTTATCTTTTCCCTAATATCTTATGAACATTTTTTTTCTTTTTTATTTAGAAGTTGGAGTCCTCGTAAGTAAGATGTAGGAATGCATTTAAGCTAATTCTATTATAAAATAAATAGAGTGTTCGTTTAAAAATAAATACTATAATTAAGATAATTATATTCTATATTTAATAAATTGATCATTTAGTTGATGCTTATTACTAGGCATACTCCATTTTAGATTTGTTAAAGTACTTGCATGTGTTTACTTTGTAACACCAATATAATGATTTATTGTTAAAGAATTAATTTAATTAGTTTAAACTTTGCTTATTGATGCAATTACTATGTCAAAGCAATTGGTACTTGCATGCACTACTACAAAAATGAGTAATTAAGTTGGGATTTAAAGTCGATTATACTTGTTAATCGACATTACACGTATGATTTAAAGTTGTTTTTACGTGCTAATCGACTTAAGTCACGTGTAGTATCGATTGACACGTAAAATCGACTTAAAATTCTCATTTTTTAACAGAACGTATTTCCCAGCTGTTGTAACCCTAAAACAACGAGTCTTTCTTCCACCTTTTCTTATTTTTCAGTCATCTCTGACCATTAATTCTGACGTCGTTTAGTATTTATTTTTAATTTCTCTTCTACATCCCCTATTTTTTAAGCATAATATTCAAATTTTTAATACCTATTTTCTTACTTACAAAATACCATTTTTATTCATTTCTTTTATTTTGTCACTTCATTTACTCTTGTAAATATTTTTATGAATTATTTTACATTTATTCAAAATTCTTTATTTTTTGTATATTATGTGTTATTATTTATTTGTATAATTTTCTATGTTATATAGGTTTTGTATTTTTATTGAAGCCTTGAAGAGAATAAGGTCTTTTTATTCATTTATTTATTTTAATAATTTATGTATTTAGATGTTTGATATATATTAATTTATTTTAAATAAATAATTTTTGAAAATTATTTACATGTACATATATATAATATACTATAATGAATTTATTAATATATATATATACATGTATAAATTATGTATTATTATAATTTGCTTATAGATATAGTAATAATGTAATTTAAGTTATATATATATTGAATGTAAATTATTTTTTGTAATAAATTTAATTCTCAAGCAATTAATTAATATTTAATTTTTTAAAAATTATTTGAAATATTTAAATTTTTTTAAATAGATTTTGGTTTTTTATGTTATTATGTGATCGAATATAGGTTTTGAAAATAGTAAAAAATAAGTAAAATATGTAAAAAAAAAATACATAATTTAAAATCGATTTAAGATTTAACCGAATTAAAATTTAAAATATTTCAATTTAAAGTTGGTTAATAATCGACTTTAATAGTCTCTTTTGGCGTAATGATGTGTAGTAAATATATATCTTTTATTTTATGTACATATATTAGTAAGAGAAATTATTTATTATTTATATAATAAGTAATAATATGGTAATTAAATTCGATAAAATATTAGATTAATTAATTTATTTAAAAAAAATCCAAAACCAGATAAATAAAAAGAGCAAATAATTTGAATGTAATAAAGTATACTATTCAAAAAAAAAAAGACTATTTGGTATCTGTTACATAATCACATGCGAGTGTCATTTTCATTCTCTACACGTGAAAGCATGTAAAATGAATATACACATATGGAATATGGAATTATAAATAATTGAGGCATGTTAGTTAAATCATTGATTTGCATTTCTCCTTAATAATTATTAAATCTACTTTTGAATTAAACCGATCGAACATTAAGTATCAAATGGTACTTTGTGTCATAAATCAATGTTTTCACATGATTAGTCTTTATGTACGATTACCATAAACACATCTCTATGTCATTTTTTTTCTCCATTAACATCATTTTTAAAAGGATAAGTGAAAATTCTAATTATAAAATGTTACCACGGAAAATACATCACAGCTGGCTCTTAAATACATGAAACAGATTTTAATTTATTTTTTTTCTTTTGAAAAAGAAACACATTCTTACCATTCATTGTATAGTAATAAAAAATTGAATTAATAAAGTTTACTTTACATCATCTATTATCTTTTCCACGAAATTATTGGAATGATTGATAATATTCTATAATAGTTTTCAACCCTTTCAAAAGTGAGTCCGTGTGAGAAATTATCAGGGAAAATAACATTTATAATACTTTCAAATAAATTTAAGTTTAAAAATTAATAATTTTTATATTCAATTTTTATATTTATATTAAAAAAATTGAAAAGAAATTTTTAGAAAGGATGTGAGTTGTGTAAGTTTGGGTTTCACATTCAGTACTTAAATAGAGCAGATTACTCTACTAAGTAACTTCTTATTTCTTTTATTTTAATTTTAAAAAAATCTATTTATAATAAATTGATGTTGTATTATTAATATGTTCAATCAATTAAATATAACGAGAAACTAATTTATCAGTTGTAATCGTAATATATTTGAGATATATATATATATATATATATATATATGTTATTTAATTTTAACATATCATAATCTCTTCCCATAAATTTCAAATTCGATAAATATTTGGGCAAATTAGGATTAAAATATAAGAATTTATAAATATATTAATATTAATTTATAAAAATAAAGATATAATTAATATCAATATATGTTTCTTGAAAATTTATAATAATTTAAAAAATATTAAATTTAATAATCTATAAATATATTTTTTAATATCAATATCCTTACAAACATAAATATATCAAAAATATTATGCATATTCTAATTTATGCTCGTGGCAGTATTGTAACTGATGGATTTTAATATAATCTCAATTGTAATTAGCTTTAGTAATTTTAATTTTTACCAAGCATTTACTTTCATATCGTGTGAAATTACAAAATTGTCTTTTGTACCGTTGCATATTTACAATTCAAATGGCAGAATATTACTAGTTCGCTTGGAGAATATGTAATATAGAACATTTTTTTAGTAAACTTTTCCAAACTACTAAAGATTTATCCTTTATAATTTATATTCATAAATATTAAAATATTTTTATAAGAATAAAATAGAAATAAGATTATATACATAATATCTCTAAAAATTAACATAAGTAAGTTTTACATTATTATTATCCATGAATTATTAAAATTTTGATAATTATTATTAATGGTTAATAAAATTCTTCTAACCATCCCTCAAATATAACATATTAAATCTATATACATATTTGTATGTAATATCTATCATAATCACACTAATTTATGTTAAATTTATATATATATATATTATTTTTTAATAATAACACCGACTGTGACTCTTGAAGTATCGATAATACCATGGAAGTGATAGCTAAAGCAACATCTTGAGTTAAAGCAAAAAACGTATATAAATTGGGTGCAGCAGTTCCATACATTAATCACGTGTTCTTCAACACCACATTGTCTTTATTAAATGGGACCCCATTTAATAAAATAGTTCATACAGTAGTTTTTCTTTTCTTTTTATCATGAATGGTCGACTCTGTCAAAACGCCGTTTGATTAGTCGTCCGTTTTTGAGATTTAGTCAGCATTAGAAGAGCAATCACCGCCACTAATTATGCGTGTTTTGCCTCTATTTGAGCAAGAATGCAGTATGACAATTCCGCATATTTTATAAGAGTAACGCCTTTGCGGGGTAATTAATAATATTTACCACAATAAAAATACATCTTTTATTCAATATTAATTATATTTTTTTTATTATTATAACAAATAAAATTATCACTAATAAATTATTATTATGATAATAAAAATTTATATTTGAATGAAAAATATTAATATAAAAAAAAGTAAAAAAATTAATTAATATTTTAACGCTCTAGCCTTTTTAAAATAAAAACATTCATCTTATATTAATAAAAATTGTTCTATCAACAAAACTATGCTATAGAAATTTTATATTTTAAATGTCATTCCAAATAATTTTAAATATCATGAGAAACGAGATTAGGTTCGCCCCGCAGGATATCTCGGAGATGAAATGAAATTATCTACGTGAATTAAATTTAATTTATATAACTAATAGATAAGAATTATATATAATGAATATCCAAATATAAATATCATAAATAAATAACATAATGATAAAAAATTATTTATATTATTATAAATTAATTTTTAAAATTAAAAAGTATAAAATTAATTATTTTTAATATTTTAAGAAAACAAAATTGAAAGAAATAAAATTACATAAAATAAATAAATTAATTCAAAATTAACAACTAAACAGATATATGAAAAATATCAAAAAAATACTTAATATCTTAATTTTTTAAATACGTGAATCACAAAAATCATCCTAATTTAATTACCAATTAATTATATGATCAATTAAATATAACTTAACATTTATTTTTCTCTCAAATAAACTACACATTATATAATAATTAACTTAACGACACTCTCACGTCAATTAAATTTATACTACTCATTAAGTTTATTAATTATGGATCACATATATGAGAATCATACATCTCTAACTAAAAACTATGCATATTGTTTAATTAATACAAACAATTAAATAATTCTTTCAACACTATTTAATTACCTATATAGATCTATTATTGGTTAAACAATTAATATCATAAAATTTTATTTTATAATTAAATTAAATTAAAATCATAATTGTAGTAAAATATTAGATAATTACAAGTAAAAAATTGGGTTTATAAAATTCTTAGATTAATAAATTAGTTAGAAATGATTTTGTTCATAAAACATAAATTTTTCTTAAATAAAGACTTAAAAATTGATTAAAAAAGAAGAAAAAAATTAAATACAATCAATCTCTTCAATTGTATCACCAATTTTCACCAAATTATATCTCTTTTCAAATTTCTCTGTATTTTCTCTCTTATAGGCATCAAAAATATATAAAAAAACTATAAATTTGGCTATTTAGAGTTTTTTGTGCAATTAATGGGTCAAATTAAACCCAGATTAAATTGAATCGTTAGATCAACTTCAAATCAAAAACTTAGATGACAAAAAAGGAAAATTAAATAGTGTTGGAAAATGAGATCATAACACGTGGCACGATAGAAACGCTTGACAAAGTAGGACGTGACGTGTGATGGGGCGAATTGGTTCTAGTCAACACTTGATGAGTCAACAACATATGGTATACTATGATTTCTTTATTTGAATTGTGTGACGTCTTGATGGAATGAATGGATGAATCTCATGAATACACGTGGAACGCTCGTTGATCGCTTGCAAAACTCAGAATGAATATTGTGTTAACACGTGGTAATGCCTATATCACCCTATACACACAATATGCTTCGATTGGCTTCTTTATGCTTGTATGACATCCACAAGGTGACAACTAATCAACTAGTCACATGACGCGCTTTAATTGGCTCTCTCTACTTGCGTCACATCCATATGTCCTATTTTGATTGATCATACTTTTAATTTTGAAGCATGGAAACATCTTAGTGTATATCTAAAGCTTAAAGTATAATATTAAAAAAGTTGTAAACAAAATATTACATAATGTTTTTAATAATTTAAGTAGGACGATAATTTATACAATAATTCGATTAATTGAATCAATACGAATTAAATTATATTCGGACTAAAATCGGATAAACTGAAATAACCCAAAAAAATGGAGCTACATTTGAGATAACTCACTAGCTTGAATTAATTTTTTTTTTAATTTTGTGATATATTTGAAATATTGTGAATGATATTATAATTTTAAATTGATTAAAATTGAAATGTGGTATAAATTATTTTAAATCATATAATTTGAATGATGATGTAACATAATGTTATTAATGTGTGTTTTTTATGATTGATTAGTTATTGTAATATTATTTTTTCTATTTATATTATTTCATATAATATTTTTTGTACTAATGAGATTTAAGAACATTAAAAAATATTTGATTTATAAATATAATTAATAATTTATTTGTGTTTAATTTGGTTCAAATTCATCTTTATTTATTCAAATAAAATTTAATTTAAATTAAAATTACATCAATTTAAACTAATTTAAGCTAACTAAATCAAGATTAATTCCTTTTAATCGTTACATGGATGAAAAAAAACCAATAATGAGTACATATATAACATGTCATAATTTAATTATTTTATATTGATAAATAATCATATAATTATTTTATAGGTGTATATCTAAAACATTACATTTGTTAGGCAATGTGAGACAAGGAGAGCATATGGAAACCTACACGTATTGGATGTTGCTTAACATTTACTCAAAGACAAACATAAATATATAAAAAGGCTGAAGAAGGTACCCATTATTATGTCTCAAATCAAATAATTATTTTTTCCATCCTTGTATTTAATACACTTGTAAAGTGTTTCATCATTTTTTCTCTTGAATGAATAAGACCCTCGTTCGTACATATTCAAATTATAAGTTAGGTAAAGTATGTAGTAAATTCCACACCTTTTAAAGAATAATAAAAATAAATTTTTTAATTTTTTTATTATAAAATATAATCTTTTATATTCAATTTATATATTTTATTATTAAAAAATATATATTATTTTAGATATTAAAAATCATCTAATTATATATTATTTAATTTAGTTAATATTAAACCTTATTTAATTAAATATCATTTAATATTATTAAAATATTATTTTTATTTTTATAAATTATATTATTTTCGACAATATTCCGAAATCTTTCATACTTAAATGGTTGAAAACTAAATAGAAATAAGAAATTGACACTTGTTCGGTTTCCAATCATATGACTTTGGACGTATAAAATAAGACCTGTTGGTCATAGAAGGGCAAAGTGTAATAAACAGTAAATAAAATAATGCATTAATACTTTATATTTAGCGGTTCATGCACTAATAAATTATATAAAAAATATTCATTAATTTAAAATTAAATTTACTTACTTATTAATGTCAATAAAAGAGAAGAATTGATAAGACAGAAAAAATATCAATATTTTTTATACCAAAGGACGGATAAATATTATATGCACACAAACTTTGGTCGTTATTATTTTATTTTTAATGAAGACTAAAAATAATGAAGATAAGGCATTTTTATGAATTTTTTTTTCAAATATTTAGAATTATATTTGCAGTTTAGGAAAAAAATTACATTTTTTTCACTCTTATAAGCATAACGAAAATAAAATAACGATAATTCAAATTTCAAATATATACGAGTGGTGGTAAAATACACTTTAGATATACTCATGATATTTAATAAAGAATTAAAAATATTTGTTAAAAATTGAAATTTGAAAAAGAGATACAAACATATTATCATAAAAAAATTGACAAATTTGAGAATTAATCTGTTTGGAAAGATATCGAAACAGAGAGGATGAAGTAGTTTGAAATTCATATTCAAATCTAATAAGAAATTAAGAATATCTTGTTCATATGTTTTCTGTTTCTCAATTTTCATATCCAAATCTAATAAGAAAATCGTATTCATATGTTTCCTGTTTTTCAAAATTAATATCCTTCCTTATTTAATTGTTATTACTAAATTTAAAATTAATTTCATTTATCACACTAAATAAATAAATAATTTTCTACCCACTAATTTAGTGAAAAAGATGTTTATTAATATGCATAATATTATAGTCAACGTTGGTAATGTTATTAAAATACATTTTATAAATTTTTGTATTAGAATACTCAGTATTTTAAAACATGACTAATGTTATTTATAATTATTGTATTATTTATTTAAAACTTTTATTTTTTATCGATCAAATAATACAATATTTGTTTATAAAGTATTATAATTATCTTTTGAGACTATTTAAAATATCAGCATAAATGACAAAGTGTAGTTTTATTTAGAATATAATTTAGTAATACAACCACTTTAAATATTTCAATAATAAGTAAAAAGTATTTGTGGTTTCTATATTTTTAAATAATATATTTTAATTTTAAAAATATTTTAAAACCTAAATTTTACTTAAATAAAATACTCTAATACTTAAAAGTGTACATTTTTATTAAAATAGAACCTCAATATTTTACTTGATACAGTTTAATTGCTAAAATGTTTCAAAAAGATCAATTTAATAAATCATGTACACAAGTGTTCATAACTAGTAATTAAATCCCATACTAACTATTTACTACTTATTATTTGTATTTTTAATTTAATGAATGAAAAATTTTTATTTTCCCAAAACCTTCATTATATCTTTATTATAATTTATATAGTTGATTTAAATTTAATATCATTTTTACATTGCTATTATTAAAACTAAAATTAATAACAAAATTAAAAATAATCTTAAAATATAAATTTTCTCCTTCAACATGCCCCAATTTACAAGCTTAGCTCCACAAATCTTTACAATTTCAATTTTGGAAATTTTAGTGGCCTCAATTTCACACCAAGTTTACCATAACATAATCTTAAAAATTATACATAATTTAGAACATAACATCTAAACTCAAAAGAATTGAACCATAACTTTTATATATTTTATATTCTCACTAAATTTTTAAACTTTATTATACTTATACACACTTAGTCAAATTAAGATAACAAAACTCCTCCAACAAAACCTCCACGACTTGGAGATATTAGCCTGATAAAATATATAAATATTTAATAAAATAAGGGAAAGAAAAAAGCTGAAGTTGGTTGTATTGAGCCTCAAGTCCGAACAAAATCTGCCGAACAATCGACAAAGACAATAGCGAAACACAAATTTCAGTATCTTCAGCTTCATAAAACCACCAATGGATCCGAACCAAACAATATATCTTGAAAATAGTCCTCTCCTTGGCTGCTCGACGTCGTCGTCGTCGAACTAGTAGTCAACGACGTGTCGTACGTGTTCCGAAACAAGTCACTGAAATCTTCATTCAGTATAAAATCCGGCAAAGGGGACAACGTTGTATCTTCATCGAAGAAGAACGGCGATTCTGGAAAAGGTACGTCGAAATCACCATCCATTGATAAATAATTGCCCAAATCGTATGACAAACAAGAACTTTCATCTGCCACTTCTTCACCAACTGTTAAGGGTTTACACTCTTCGATTTTAGGCTCATTTGTGGGCTCTTCCTTAATATTGAACTTTTGCGTCTCGTTCTGGACTATATCTTCGTTAGATTTAGTTGTGAACTGAAGAACTGAAGTAGGAGACGAAACATTCCGAAACTCTTCAGTACCCGATTCGTAACCCGAAACAGAAGATCCGTTGTTCTCGAGCTCCTCCTTGTGTATTTTAGGAGGAGGAGTGATGATATTTGTTAAAGCATCAGCACCACGTAGTTCAATCGCTGCCGTATCGTAAACAAGGGCAGCTTCTTCGGCTGTGTCGTAAGTACCCAGCCACAGCCGTACACGTTTAATCGGGTCTCGAATCTCGGCAGCCCATTTGCCCCAAGGCCTTTGTCGTACTCCTCGGAACTTTTTGCCGTTTGACGACAAGGGCTTCATTAGGTTCCGGCAATCCGGAGTCTCTCTCTTCCGTGCTTTGCTTACAACTCCGGTTTGAAAACTTGGCTCAATGTTTATCTCATTAACGTAACGGCTAAATTTCTGACGGCGAGTGAACTGTTGTTCACACTCTTCATCACTTGATGAGTCAGTTGCATATGGGTCTCCGACAGATATCCTTACGACTCTATGACCAGCGACATTTGATTCCGACGACGATCTCAATGATGGTTTTGTCAATTTCTTGGTGACTTTCCGATACTCTTTGTACTTTATGGGACATAGGATACCTTGTTGTTCCATCTTTAAAGAAGAGTTAGCTATGATTAGATTCAAACTATTTTCATGGAAACCGAAACGGTAAATAAAGAAGAGTTATGGAAACGGAATCAGAAACCAAAGTCAAAAAGGACTTGAATTAGTGTGCAAAGACAGAGTCGTCACACGTACGACTGGTTTGTAAAGACTCTTTTATATCAAATTCGATATCGTGTTTCTGGGCTTCCAAAATTTGCACGATGGAAGAGAGAAACAGTTAGAATATAAAGGGATTTTGATTTTGGGGTTTTAGAGTTATGACTTATGAGGGACTAAAACACTGAAATCCTAATTTATAGGATCCCAACGATACCCGTAATGCATTCCACTTGAAGTGCTCATCTAATTATTACTATTATTTTTATATTTTTATTATTATTTAATAAAACAAGATATTTTTATTAAAAATCAATAAATTGTAACACCTGAACAAATTTTATATAAAACACATATTATAAAGGTATATCAATATGTATTGAATGATATAACTGAATTGATACGTGCAAATTTTATGTGCCCCTGCCATTATATACTATATAAATGCAATGGGACAGTTCACGCATTTTTAAAAAATAAGAAATTATTCTGTAATATGAAATCATGCACTATATTTTTTTAATAATTAAAATATATGAAATAGATGTAAGAAAAATTATTTTTATAATTATAAATTTTAAAGTATTATTTTGTTATTTTTTAAAATTATTTTTGTAGAAAATTGAAAATGGCAAGAAAGATTATAAAACAATAATTGAAAAAAAAACATGTAACTAATTATGTAAAAATGTATCAAAATTTAATAATCACTATTAAAGTAAATGTGAACAAATTTGGAAAATTACCATTATATAATATGAGAAGTAGATTACATATAATACAAATGGTAAGCTGTGTATTTTAAGTTTACAAAATTAAAAAAATTAAAATCAATATTTTACCATATTCATAACGGTATTTCCAAAATTGTCAATCATGCATACATTAGAAAATAACATTTTTATATTTTTATAAAATATTAATTTTATTATAATATAAAATATACTTTGAAAATATTATTCTCAAAACCGTATCTTAACTTTATAAAAAAAATATAGAAATATTTTGACCAATGTACTTATCAGCTATATTTACTAGATAAATTGGAGTAATTGTAGGTCAGTGAATGAATGAATAGTTTCTGTAATTCAATGAGAGTAAAGTTTTTTAAATAAAACATATAAATAAAAAGTTCAAGAGATTCAACCTCTAAAAATCTATGAGTTGTAAAATATTTACTACAGCACATCAAGTAAATCAAGTGACTGGCTCAGTGTATAAAACTTCAACCTCGAAATTAGTAATACAAGTCACATGAGGCCCAAGATACCCGGCAAGTGGTTAATTAGTGGGTCAAAATATTTGACCATTATTATTATAAAAATATTTTATTACTAATAATTTTAATTAATAATAAAAATATTAAATTAATATTAGAAATAAAAAAATTTCTGAATTTTTATGTAATAATAATAATAATAATAGTTTATCATATGTGATAACATTATAGTGAGTTAAATATGCAAATTAGGAATTAACCAAGAGTTAATTAAGGGTAAAGTACAGAAGGGTAGTTTTGTCACGTCGTGAAGAAACAGTTCAGGGTGGGTTGGGACGCATGTTTACTGTTAATTTTGTTTTTTACTTTTTTTTTTCCTTTTAAGATTTACGTGAATTTTCAATCGTTTTTGAATTTGTTATTTTGCTTTTTTACAGCTAGAACTAACGTGGCGGGCAACCTAGAATTTGCCGCAATATATAATTCTGTTTTGTACGTCTCTGGGTTTTTTCTGTTTTCTTTGTTACCATATTCGAGATATGACTCTTCCACGCGCGTCTATGTCACTCCCCATTTTATTATATGAATTAAAGTGGGCCAAAAACTGATATTTTCTTTATATATAATATTATATATGTTATATAATCATTATATTTACGTTATATATTTTTACAATTAAAAAGTTAATATATATTTTTATTTTATAAAATATATAATTAAATAATATTTAAATTAAATTTTAATTATTTAAAAATTCATTTAATATTATCTAATATTATTTTTATTTTTATTATTATATTTTTATAATTTTTCAATAAAGAAAATTATTACATGTTTTATAAACAATCATGGATAGTCCGACCAGAAAAGGAAAAAATAAAAGATAATACGGCCATGATAGAAATTGAATTAATTATCTTTTTTTAATCTTTAACTAAAAATATAAATTTTTAAAAATTTATATTAATAATTATAACCATCTTACTCTATATGTTTGAATAATAACTATTTCTTATAAATAAATAGTAATTTTCATTCACCGTTATTGATGTATTGCTCGTGGGACTATTATTTAAATTAATTTTCCAAAATGGATTCATATTTGCTAAAGCATTATTAAGAGATTTCGTAAGAATAGATAATCAAAGGAACACTTTTCTTAATCTTGTTCCTCTTTTTTTTTTGTATTATTTCATAGTGTCAAATATGATTTATCGATTAGATTTATTATATTCCGTTTAAAATTATATATTTAGATCACATAAATTGTTATTTATTTTTAAAAAGTATATACATTTATATTTTTTTTAAATAACTAACTGCAATAGTTATGTATTTAAAACCTAAATTTCACATATGACTCTCCTATTAAAAAACATACGATTGAGCTAAAGTGAATATATTTATAGCCTCAAACTTTCCATGTCCTACGTGTATTATTCGGTATTTCTTATTTGAAAATTTGAACTAAAAATAAAACACTCAAAAACTGCGAGTGGATAAGGGGGTGGAGTCTCTCGGTGGGGGTTTGGGTTTGGATTTGAGGTGGGTTTTGGGTTGGGGTTCGGAGTTGGGTGCTCGAGGGGGTTCGGGTTGCTTGTGGCTTGTAGGTGGGATGTGAGTTGGGGGTTGGGGTGGGGTTAGGCTGAGTTTTTGTTTTTAACTTTTTTTTTTTAATTCAATATTTTAAAATATTAAAATGGTTTTCAGAAAAAATACAGTATGTGTTAAATATATAGTCTAAATATAGGTTTTTGAATTTATTTGAAATTTTTATTAAGCTAGTATTCTTATTTTTATTAATAAAAAATTATATATTTAGTACGGTTATGATATCATTTCAGTCATTACTACTTTTTTTATTTATTCAAAAGTCGTACGCACTAAAATGGTATTTGAATATATTTTCGTATTCCACATTTACACAAGTATTAACTAATGTACCATACGTATGGCCAAAGGGGGCAATGAAACATTATTGTCTTAAATGAAATTACGAGTACACTATTTGTCCGGTAAACACGATCATAGGCTGAGTACTGTAGTTAGAGGCCCCATTAAAAGTTTTACTTAAAAAATAATTAACAGTAGAAAAAATATTAAGATTTATTACTTATTTTAAAATAACATTTAAATTTTATACTTATTTTTTATAATAATTTAATTTTATATAAAATAATAATGGTAACAAATGTAATTTTTTTTAATTATTTTAATTACATTAAATAAAGATAATTATAAATAAAATAAAATATAACTTAAAGAATTGAAAAAAAAAATGAAAAAAAAATATAAAAAATAGTGATTTATTCCTATGCATTCAATTTTCACAACAATGGAACAAATGTTTTTAATTGCATTAAATAAAAACAATTATAACTTAAATAAAATATAACTCAAAGAATTGAAAAAAATATGAAATAAGACTAAAAAATAAATAAAAACATAAAAATAATTTGTTCTTATACATTAGATTTTTACAACAAAGGAATAAAGATGTTACAAAAAATAGTTACAAAACTCAAGTATGACTTTTATAATAAGTATAAATTAAACTCTTACATTTATCTTTTCTTAATATTAATACTAATACTTATTTTTTAAAATAAGTGATTAATCTAGTATTGTAATTTAATCAATTTTATATTAAATTTATCTAATTTATATATCCTAAAAATATATGATGAAATTGGATTCAAATTTAAAAAAAAACATAGTAAGAGATTATTTAAAAAAATTATTTTTAGATTTAAATAAGAATAATAATGAAGCATTTAATTAATAAATATGGAAATTTTGTATAAATTTTAAATAGTGTAACTATAAAATTATAAGTTAAATTTGATTTCTTATTCTTTAGTTATTTTGGTAAAAAAGTATAATCATTTATAAAATGTAACATTAAATTGTTAATAATTATAATAAAATATTAAGTATGATGACATTAAAATTATAAATATGATGAAAATTTTCGTTAAATTATATAATTGGTGTTATAATTTTAAACAAATTTACCAACTATTAGACTCATATCATCCTGTATCATTATTTTTATTATAGATTTGACCCAACTTAAAATTTTATTAATATTATTATTATGCTTTTAATTAACATCGAGTTTAATCTTATTTTAGAGACATGTGTATAATTTTGCATAAAAAATTTAAAATATATGAATAAATGTAGAGAAAATATTTTTAATTAATTATTGAAACAAATATTAACGAGGGTCACATATCAATTAAAATTGAATTAGTTGGTCACGTGTCCGTTCTTGCTCAATTGAATATGATCATATGTCAATTAAAATATAACTAGTTGGATAACTATTCAATTTAATTAGAAATGTGATCAATTATGCTCTCAAGAATAAAGTCACCAATCGACCAAATTTTAACTTATTGGATAATTTTTTATTTAGTTAGATATATATCTAATTCGGTTTCGACAAGTGAGGTACTATCTCATCAAAATATGACTAATTGAACAATTGTTCAGTTTAGTTGGACATGTATCTAATTTGACTGAGTAGGATCACTCAGAAACCAAACTTTAACGAATTGGATAACTATCTAGTTCAATTGAATATGTTTTCAACTCGACTCTCTTAAATAGGGTCAATAATAGACCAAATTTTAACTAATTCAACAAATATTTTATTTTGACTGATTAAATTAAATAAATATAATCAAAATTAAATATATAATTGATTAATAAAAATTGAGGACATTTTTGTAGTAGGAGACATACATTATTTTTTAATATGTTTAGGTCAATTGGACAATCGTCCATTTTAGCTGGACATGTATCTAATTTGATTCCATTGAGTAGAATCACTCACAAACCAAACTTCAACCAATTGGATAACTATCTAGTTCAATTGAATATGTTTTCAACTCGACTCTCTTAAATAGGGTCAATAATAGACCAAATTTTGATTAATTTAACAAATATTTAATTTTGACTGATTAAATAAAATAAATATAATCAAAATTAAAATATAATTGATTAATAAAAATTGAGGACATTTTTGTAGTAAGAGACATACATTATTTTTTAATATGTTTAGTTCAATTGGACAATCATCCATTTTAGCTGGACATGTATCTAATTTGATTCCATTGGGTAGAATCACTCACAAACCAAAATTCAACCAATTGGATAACTATCTAGTTCAATTGAATATGTTTTCAACTCGACTCTCTTAAATAGGGTCAATAGTCGACCAAACTTTGACTAATTAAATAAATATTTAATTTTGACTGATTAAATAAAATAAATATAATGAAAATTAAAATATAATTGATTAATAAAAAATGAGGACATTTTTGTAGTAGGAGACATACATTATTTTTTAATAAGTTTAGTTCAATTGGACAATCGTCCATTTTAGCTGGAGATGTATCTAATTTGATTCCATTGGGTAGAATCACTCACAAACCAAACTTCAACCAATTGGATAACTATCTAGTTCAATTGAATATGTTTTCAACTCGACTCTCTTAAATAAGATAATAGTCGACCAAATTTTGACTAGTTCAACAAATATTTAATTTTAACCGATCAAATTAAACAAATATAATCAAATTAAAATATAATTGATTAATAAAAATTGAGGGCATTTTTGTAGGAGGAAACATACATTATTTTTGACTAATATGAGTCATCACAATATATAACCCTAATTCTTTTTATCTAAATTAACTAAATTCAAAAGTAAAGAAATAAAATGACTAACATTCCTAAAATAATATATCAAATTTATTTTATACTCTAAGTTTATAATAATTACAAACTAGTTAGCCCATATTAAAAAATTTCAAGCTTTATTTAAGTGTGTGAAACGAGTTAAGTTAACTCAGTTTAGTTCATCTAATTTTTAAATAAATTGAGTTGAGTTCTCCTTATAACATCTCATTTAATTTTTTATTAAATTGTAATCATTTTAATTTTTAATTATTTAGTTTTAGTATTAAAATTTTAAAATAGGAAAGTTATTTAATAATCATTTTTAGTTTTTATTTAAAAAAGCATAAATTGGATATTGGATATTATTTATTTAATAACTAATTTTTATTTTTTAAACTCTAAAATTCAATTTTAAATTTTTTTTATATCAACTTTCATCAAATTTGGCTACATAACTAATTTAAATATAATTGAATATGGATGAATTTTTTTTAGTGTCAAGAAATTAAAAAAATTGATTTTTTAAAATTTTATGATTTGATCAAATTTTAAAATAGAATTTCAAAATTTAGAAAATAAAATTTTAAAAAATATTATTTAACCAAAAATAATATTATGTTAGAAAAGTGTTAAATCAAAAGATATGTTTACAAAAAAAAAAGTGTTTTGGAAAAAAATATTTAAGATAATATCAAATGAACTAATGAGTTACTTATATAATTTTGTGATTTAAGTGATTTCGATTTTTCAGCCTATAAATTTAATAAAACAATTTTAAATAAGTTAAAATGTATTGAATAACTCATTTGTTGGTTATAAGTAGAACTATGATTTTATATTGGTATGCAAGAGGATTATTTTTAAGATTGGTATGGCAAGAGGATTAAAAAAATATTTTGGAATTTATATATTAGGTGTATGGATGAATAAGTATTAGTTTTAAATCAAATAATATGTGTTACGATTTAATGCGGGAAGAAATGAAACCATCAACCATCATAAGTATATAATTATTACTTTTTTAACAAATCATCGTACGATTAGTTTTATTTATTCTTAGTCTATGTATTCTACACAGCGAAACAAATCCGTTATAATCTTTTGTTTGTCTATTTTTGTAGACTGGAGCGTGTGAGTCACGAGTGTGAAGGTTCGACAAGAGACACCTTCCCATACGTTTAGTTTGAGAGATTTTTACAGAGTAACACCACACTCATCGGACATGATGAACGTTGCTGCCATATAGACAGTAGAGTGGGCCCTACCGGTTTGTCTGTGGACGTCCTCATCATAATATAGTGTACGTTCACTTCACGTGACTTTTATTTTCAACTCATGGTCTTGTCTTTGAACCTTGACTACTTATTTTCTTCTTCACCCTACTGGTCCCTTTTTTTTTTTGTACTTTGACTACTTTTCGTACCAATTCGGTTTTTGAAAATTTTATTTTACTTTTTCGTTAGTTTTTTATTTATTATACATGAATAGTGTTAAAATAATTTGAATGGGTATTGTAACAATTTTTTTTATTATTCAACAAAATCAAATATAATTTATCTATTATATTTATTATTATTATTTAAATAAAATTATCATTAATAAAAATATTATTATGATAATATTTTTACATATTGTTGATAATAGGTTACAATGTTTATAAAGGAATTTAACTTTCTTAAAATTGAAAAGAATATTGGTATATTCATATAGATTAAATTAATATCATTTATAATTATTTTGATAAATTGTATAAGTAACCTCCTACGAGCTAATAAGGAAACAATTCTCACATAATAATAATATGACTTGCTTTAGAGGAGATAACACGATTTGTTTCAAAGATATAACACGACTTGTTTTAGAGTCGATAACACAAAATGTTCAAAAAGAGATAACACAACTTGTTACAAATGAAATAACATGAAATAATAAATTGACTTAATGAGATATGAATTTATTTAACTTCTATCAAAAAAATCTTATAATATTTATAATTCTACAAGCAATAATCATAAATGACTTAGAATATGTACAGTAAAAAGAGGACATAATTCACACAGGTCAAAACCATTGAACACATCAAATTAATTAATTAAATGGTTAATTAAATAAAGAAAATATGTATGAAGGTTGTTATCTATTTTGTCTTCATTGATGGTCATCAAACTAATTATAGATAAATTGGTTGGTATATGTTTTGTTTATATTACAAAAGATCGGCTGGTGTTTTTGTCGTTTTAATTCCATAATATTCTCGCACACTTTAATCTATATGTGCTTGGGCATAACACACAAATTCCAATAGCTAAGGAACCACAATCAAATACAATATGCTAAATGACACTCACATTTATATAATTCTCATATTATTTTCTTGCAAGCATTTATTAAGACAAATATGGTTTAGCAGATCAAGTAGGAAATTTGACCTATTTTTTATAATAATAATAATAATAATAATAATAATAATAATAATAATAATAGTAATGTCAAAGAATATAGGAAGACTTAAACTTCAATATTAAGTTGGAGTTACATATTGGTCCGGCCATAATTTGGCTTTACAGAAATAGAACAAAGCAGACGCAAATGAAACACTGAGCCTCAAAACGATGCAGCAAACAAAGAAGCCGCACGATTTGTTTGTAATGTGAACTCGTTTATCATTTAATAGCTTCAGAAAACAACAAGATTTATCAAATATATATTATACTAGTATTCACTCTTCACTAGTCCAGCTAAGCAAATGTCTCATATTTATCATTCGTATTAAGTGGTCTTTTTGGTTTATTAAAAACATGAGGGAAAGAAAAAAAAAACCATTTGACGGTATTAGAAGTAGGAAGAAAGTCACTATTGGTTCCGTAACTTTAGGTAAATTAATACATTTATTAGTCCTTAGCTTTTAATGTATCCCTTTAATCTCGTAAATTTTAAAAAATATATAATTTAATTCAAATAATATGTACAAAGATATTGTTATTTTAAATATTTAAGATAAAATATACATTTTTTTAAAAATATATAGAGATTAAAACGATCATTTTATAAAAACCACTAACCTTACTTCCTCTCTCCCCTTCGAAGTAATGGTGTTAAAGGTATTGTACACTTATGATATAGTTTATGAAAATTATAAATGTTTTCATCTGGGTTAATTTTTTGTAATTTAAAAACTCCAGTATCATAATTTTGATTAAATGAATCAAAAAACTTCAATCTTTCTAAAAAAAAAAATCTTACAAAACTTAAAAGAGACAAGTGAAATAATAAAATAGAATATAAATTGAATAAGTTAAAAATATAAAATAATTAACTTTTCATGATATAAAGATTTATATTTTAAGAAGATGTTAAAAATAATATTCAACTGTGATTATCTATAATATTATATTATAGCTTATAATATTAGGTAATGAAAACGGTACTATTCTTAATTTTTACTAGAGAAAGGTATTTTTGTTTACTAAGGAAAACATAAATATATTATATTAATATTCGAGTTACATAATATGTAAAATGACTTAATGACATTAACTATCAAACTCCTAAATGATTAGCCGTTCTCAAACAAAGATAGCCCCATTATTATTTCCAAATTGTTATATTACCATATTACCATATTAATAATTAATATTTTTAAAGAAATTTTAGAGTAATTTTATAATTTACTTAATTTTTTCACATATAAATTGATTAAATTGTAAATTTGTAGAGTTAAAATTTAAATTTCTATAACTTTAGTTATTTTTATTTTGTAAAGATCAAATATTGGGTATGTTCAATCTTAAATACTTGTTTTTGAGTGATTTTGTAAATTAATATATTTTATTTTTTACCAAAATTACTCTCAAAGTAAGAGTTATTCCTGTTATAATATGATATTACATTATTGTGATAAGACTTACCACAACACTGGATATTAGTAGTAGGTTTTCTCACATTGGACTAATATCTTTCCACACCAGGCTAATGTCTTACCACAAATTCTATTTTTTTTTTACTAAAATTGTTATAAGATAAAGCTTACAATTGTTATGGTATGATATTGTCTTCTTATGGTAAAAATTTTCATAATACTAGATACTAGTGGTAAGCCTTCCTCATTTGGGCAAATGTCTTACTACAAGTTCTATTTTTTTTTTACCAAAATTACTCTCAGATAAGTCTTATCACTATTGTAATAAATGATTGAACATGAATTTTGTTCAATGAAAATGCAAGTATACATATTGCAATAAGTAATATGATGATAAAAAATATTGTTTTTATAGAAATTATGTTATTTGAACTTAATTTTTAAAATTAAAAAAATTAAAATCATTTTTTTGTGTTTTAATATTTTTAGAAAGTAAAATTAACGCAATTACACTCTCATCTCAATTAAATTACATATTATTCTTTAAGTTTATCAATTATGTATCATATAAATTTATACATAGAAATTATGCATATTATTTAATCAAGACAAACAATTAAATAATTGTTGTCAAAATAATTCATAGTATAAAATTAGATTAAGTAATATAATTAAATTTAAATTATAATTGGGATAAAATATTAGATTATTACATGTTGAAAATTGGGTTCGTAAGATCCTTCATTAATAAATTAACTAGACATAATTTTTAATGCACTCTCTATTATCATTTTTTTCATATTCTTTTATTACACATCTTTTTTTTTGTAATTTCAGAACACTCTTAAAACTTATTTTCAATTTTATTTTATTTTCCATTAGAGGGATAATTATTTTTTTGAGTTTTACTTTTTTTTCTTTTTTGTAAGATGTATTACATTTCACCTCATTGTATATCATAATACATGATTGTATTTTTTTTTCATACAAGCTAAAGGTGCAAGGGTAAAGATAATACTTGTTGATTAGGCATAAAATGTGACTTAACGATTTGGAAGGTTCTTTATTAGGCTGAAATAAGTGACTATAGATATTAACAACGGTTAACTTGAAAGACTCAATTGATCCAGATAAGATCTAAATTATCTCTTTTACTAAATACTATTCATGATTTCGTCTCAATGAATGATCAAATATATTCTAAAACATGGTAGATCTCACTACTCGTATAACTCATTACAAATTTTCTCTTAATAAGAACACCAAAATCAATCATGAACAAATGCATAAAAACTTGAATAATTACAATCAAAACTATCAAGCATATCACATGATCAATTTAAGTATCTTAACGAGCATGTTACATTTTTAATCCTATTGATAATACCCAATTTTTATCATCGAGTTCATATGTTTCATATCAAGCATGCATGCATTCATTTACTTTTCATATATTTATTAATTTCTACCTAAATCATGATTAAAAATATCATAAAAATAAAAAATTACTTAATTTTTTTAAAATACATAGTAAATATTGGAATAGAGAATGAAATTTTCTCCCCTAAACTTAAATTATACATTTAAACATGAAAAAGTAAAAGGAAAAAAATTTCCCTTAGTCGTGACACATCACATATGTTGTCAAAATGCTCGATTTTGTTATGTTATTACTTTCCACATTAATTTACCTACAAAAGAAAAATAATAAAAATATAAGTAAAATAATGTTAGGTTTCCTCCCAACCAATATCAGGTTTAACGTCTTTGACTAAATGGTCATATCAAGTTCTAAGGTGCATCCCTTTGCGTCAATTTATTTTTGAGTTTGCCCATAAATAGTTTTAGTCTTAATTTGTTTAATAATACTTTATGTTTCGGTTTAAAAACATGGTACTAAATTCTCTTATCATGTCATTTTTTTTTCTTTTTGTACTTTTTGGTATTCTTATATAACTCCACCGTAACTATAATTTATGTATTTTCAACAACTTTTTCACCTCTCTATCTGACTTTTTTGCTTGCCCACTTGATTATGAATGATAGGATAAATGTGTGAGGTCTAGTCTTGGTGGTGCTTCAATTGATGGTTTAGGCTTAAATCTTATTTCAAAATTCTCCACAACTATATTAAGTATACACATGTGAGATATAACCTCTAAATAATTCACACAATCAATAATATTAATATTATTTTCAATATTTTCAAAATTTAAATAGATTGAGTTATTTCTTGATGACTTTACTTCATTGTCCACAAAAACATGTGTAATAGTCTTTAGTGTGGGTGATTCAAAAGATTTTTTTAAGTTATCATCACAATCAATGACATTTATCTTAAAACATTCATTAGTATTGTCAATATCAGAGGTTTAGATGCCTTAAAAACATTAAACATTACTTATTCATCTTTTACTCTCATTGGAAGCTCATATTTTTGTATATCAATGAGTGATTTTTCGTTTGGTAAGAATAGACGACCAAGAATGATAGAAATGTTGCGGTCTTCTTCCATATATAATACAATAAAATCCATCATTTGTAATATTATCACACCACGAGGTCGCTTAATTAATTTATCTACCATTTATAATATTGTCAAAGTGGGTTTGGATTTACCAACCCCAATCGCTTGAAAATCGATAATGTCTTAAGGTTAATGGTGTGACCCAAGTCACACGATGCTTTCTTAAAATTCATGTTCCCAATTGTGCAAGGAATATCAAAACTACTTGGATCTTTCAATTTTTTGTGTAGTTTTTCAACAAGGATAGCACTACAATCTTGAGTTAAGATTATTGTTTCGTTATCTCTAAGCCTCATTTTCGTAGAAAAGATTTTCTTTAGAAATTTAGTATAAAAACGCATTTGTTTAAGTTCATCTACAAATGATATGTTTATATTTAGCTTCTTAAAGACTTTAAATTTGTTTGAAAACTACGTATATGACTTTTTCTTTTAAAGTCTTTGAGTGAAATAAATAGTAGATTTGTAAAAATTGATATTTTTTTGGTTGAATTATGTTGTTAAGTAGATACTTTCGTATTTACTCATTAAATGAAGTTTTTCATCATTATTATTAAAATATTTGTATTGTCCTCATTAGATGACTTCTTACTTTCTTTTTGTGATTGTTATGATTGTTAGAAATTAAGTGGTTAAAATGATTGATATTTGAATTGATTACCATCTTGATTATTGTGATTTCAAGAGAAATTTGAATGTTGTCTCCATCCCAAGTTATATGTGTTAGAGTATAGATTATTATTTCTATTCATGTAATTATAACATAATGTCATTAATTTTTTAAGTGTACATACATTTTATCAAATTTATATTTAATTAGTATTTGGAGTTGAGTTTAGGACAAACTTATAAAAGAAATATTTGATTCTAAATCGATTAATAAAATTATTTAGATAGTATAAGGTTAGATTTCTATAAACTTATCAATCTTTTAGTCCTTCATGCTTATACTTGTTAAATTTAAAGTTGATAATTACACATAATCATAGATATTTGGGTCATTATGGTAACAATATTTGCATTAAACCACGAAATAGTTAGGCAAAGTTTTCAGTTATATTTACATTCACTACTACAAAAGGGGGCATTAAAGTCGGTTCACGCGGTGAACCGACTTTAATTTTTTTTTAAATTTATTTATTTTCTATTATACTCAAATAAAAACCTGTATTCGAGTAGAAAAAAAAATCAAAATCAGTTTAGCAAATAGTTCAAATAATACAAATATTTGAAAAATAAAATATTAATTAATAGGAGAAAAATTACCATCGTTTTGTTATATTTTATTCAAGATCATCATATTCTTCTCCTTATGTTATAATATAAACCTACATATATAATACAAAAAATTATATACATAATAACAAAAAAAAATATGAATAATAGGGGATTTAAAATATTAGTTAAAGAGGAAGAAAACTCACTAACCGGTGCTGGAAATGGTAGTCGAAGGTGGCCGGAAAATGAGAAAGAGTGAAGGAGGTTTTCAGTTTTTTAGAGTTCTGTAACGCTGAAAATAGTTTCTGTCTCGGAAGAAAAAAGAGAAAAGAACTTATCCACGTGTGTAGCGTCGGTTACACGTGTCAACCAGTGCTATGTTACGTGGATAGCATCGGTTCCAAGTGTCAACCGACGCTATGCTACGTGGATAGTGTCGGTTCCAGGTAGGATATAGCGTCGGTTGACGTGGCGAACTGACGCTACACATGGACGTAGCGTCGATTGACGTGGTGAACCGACGCTATCAACGTAGCGTAGTGTCGATTGACACCTGGAACCAACGCTCCACGTAGCGTAGCGTCTGTTGACGTGGTGAACCGACGCTATATCCTATGTGGATAGCGTCGGTTTTACATCGAATCGACTTTAAACTAATTTAAAGTCGGTTTTTAGAAACAACCGACTTTACGTATCGACTTAAATACGCATTTTGTAATAGTGATTAGTATTTATTGATATAAAAATAACAAACTTTCATTAATTATCAAAAAAACATATTCATAGAATAAATAAAAATAAAATAAAAGAAATTTAAATCCAAAGCAGTAAAATAAAATGGATGTAGAAAACCATGTATTTTAGTGCATTATTTTGTAGGTTTTCCAAATTAAATCCAGGATATTATTTAATACGGCACAAGATCTGTTCTAAAAAGAAGGGCCTCAACACAACCTAGTCAGTAGTCACATTTGAATCTTTATTACTGCGTCGGTTTTGATGTATGTGTGTTATCGACTCTGGTGAAGAGTTGAAGAAAAATAAAAAAATAACTCGAGCTCAGATTTTTATGGAAGCAAAATTGAATTTTTTTACCGATATGCAGATTTTCAAACAATGAGATAAAAAAAAAAGGCAAATAAACTTAAAGTATTGAACGAGTTGTACGAAAAATGTTTTTTTTTTGGAATGATTTTTTTTTTAAATTCTTCGCAAGTCCGTATAATAATGTTATATATGCGTACAATTTATTAATATCTATTTTTATTAACATTCAAGATCGGATACATTAATCTTCCCTATGGACCTTTTTGTTGGAAGATAAAAGTTTTATATGGTTTTAGATTTTTTTTTTAAAAATAAGAATATTTTGATGGAAGATAACATTTATTATTAATTCTTAATTTTTTGTTTTTACATTAAATAAAAAATATGACTTTTATTTGTAACATAATAGCTAGGAGTGTGCAAAAAATCCGATCATCCGATCCATCCGATCCGATCCGTTGATTTTTCATCCGATCCGATCCAATTCGATGGTCGGATCGGATGGAGATTTTTTCCATCCGTTAAGTGCGGATCGGATGACGGATTTCACTATGATTCATCCGATCCGATCCGATCCGACCGAAATTAATTATATATATATATATTTAATTAATATATATTTATTAAATTAAATAAATATATATATAATTAATATATATTTATTTAATTTTTAATGTTTTTTTAAATTAAATAATTTTATGTTATGATTTATGTAAAAATTTAAAAAAATTATTTAAAAATACAAAAAATAGAGTTAATTAAAATTATTGGTCGGATTGATCGGATTGATCGGATGTCATCCGAATAGTTTACGGATCGGATTGAGCGGATGTAAATGGTGATCGGATCGGTTGCGGATTAGAATGTGTCAATCCGAGCGGATGGTCGGATCGGATCGAATGACAGTAAAATCAACGGTTTCGATCCGATGAACACCCCTAATAATAGCTATTAACTAATAGCTAATATCATATAACACCATTTTAATTTAATGTTCATAATTGAGTTACTAGAATTATTTGTTAAAATATCTAAGTTTTAGATTTTTTTACTATTTTCTTTTGGATACAATAATTGTAAAACAAATTTATAAAACTTAGATCTATTAGATTTATATATAATGAACTCTTAATTATAACATCTAAATTCAATATTATTTAAATTAAATTAATTTTATTTCTAACATTCATAACATATAATGACATTAGACAAATGTTTCTCTTATAATCTAGAGAATTAAAGAGATATTTAAAAAAATATTATAGATTTTTGTATTTATCAACGATAAAGTTATGTTCAAATTATTTTATGATAAATATAAATAGAAGAATGTATTAACGGCTGATGATCTTTATCTATAATAATAAATTTATTTTAATGTCACATTTATGTTTTGATAATTATTCTTTGTCATATAATTAAGATATTATATATTTGTTAAATATCTTATTAAACATTTATCTATTTTAATGTTACTTTGTTAACACTATAACTATTTTATTGACTTACAAGTTATAATGATTTAGATTAATTCACACCAAATATAATGTATTTATATGTGTATAAGTTTTTAATTTCTTTTATAAAATAAATATAATTTAAAATAAATCGGATATTTTTATAAAATTCAATAATATATTTGATGATTATGAGAAAAACAAATTCACCTTATCGAAGTGTATAAGTGTAATGTAGCTATAGGAGTAAAATTTTAAAATCTTTATTACGAAATAATTAGTATAATCTAAATTAAGTTATAAATTTTCTACAAGTTGATAATATATTAGTTGATTAAAAAAAAGACAAAATGTTATATAATTAAAGTGAGTTAAAATTAGTTTATCAAAAAGAAAAAGTAATCTAAAATTAAAAAGAATCACAAACTTGAAGCTTCTCTTTCAAGAAAGAGATGTTGGTTTTTTTCAGTACCCTTGAAACAAATGTAAAAAGGCATCTTATTAATTCCCCATCTGAATTTTAATTTCAATGGTGACATTTGTAATTACTTTCATAAGCTCATAGTAATACTCAGATATTTTGCAGTAGTAAAGTACTAATCTCGATCAATATCTCTATAACTTGTTTAATTTAAGTTATATTAATTAAATATTAATGATAATATGATGATTTAGTTAAATCGAGTTTTGTTCAATTCATAATAAATTTACATTATACGGTCAATAAATTATTAAATTTAGTGCGTGAGATTTAACTTGTGCAAAGTAAAATATTATTTTGTTACACTCAGAGATTTATTTTGGAATGTTTGGGTATTTGTATAAATTTTTAAGTGAAATAGTTTTGTTTTTTAATGAAAAAATATGTCAAAATACGTACATCATTAATCGTCCCGTATGTTTGCTTAATTTTTACGGTTCTATTTTTCAATAGTTGGGATTCATATATAAAAAAATTGTTCATTAAATCTTAATTATTAATTTATAAAAGTATAAAAATTAATATAGGAACATGATGCAGTAGTAGCTTTATTTTAAATTTGTACTATAATTATTATAATTATTACAATGACTTGTCAAAATTGAGGTTATATTAAAGTTTTAGTTTTTTAACCCAAACTTTTAAAATTAATGTAGTTTGATAATTAATTTTATTTTAAAATTTAAAATTAGGTTAAAACTCAATTATATTTTTATACATATTTTTTTGAAAATTAAAAAAAAAATCAAAAATTAAATTTCAATTTCAATTTTACTTTTACTTTCATTATTAATTATATATATATATATATATATATATTATTATGACTTAACAAAATATTAATTTTAAATACAATAAAATATAACTTTTATATATATATATATATATAACTCGTTAATCTATATAAAATTAGTGAGTATGTTTTCGTATTTAGATCGAGTGAAATTAATAGAATAAGAAAAGAAAATTTGTAAAATTTTAACATTTAAATAATATTAAATAGTGTAATTAAAACATGGGATATGTTTGTATAAAACGGTGGAGTACAGTTTTCGTACACACTGATATAATAAATTAATTAGTATCCCTTATGTTCTGGATAGGATAGTAAATTCCTATTTCGTACTCCTTCATTACAAATAATATTCAACATACGTGAAGCATGCAGATTTTACACAGATTATCACGTGACACTTTCTCGATCCTGCTGAGTTTCACAAAATAACCAGCTCATACTAAAATCATATCATATTCACAAAGGTGCGGACATCGTGTCATTATTTTTCACTATTTTGTTTTTAAATTTATTGACTATATATCATTAAAATAAAAGCTTAATTAAACCGAAAACCTCTCCCAACATATTTTAAAATTATTTTTTAAATTTATCTAATTATTTGACAGTAATTTTTTTCATTTTAAATCATAGGTATTCCAATGTAATTTGACGGGAAAAAAACATTAACAATAAATAAAATAAAATAAGCTAACATTCACTTACATCCATGTTTATATTTAACATGATTTGAATTACGGAATTTATGCAAATAATAAAGAAACTAATAGGTTTACATAAAAAAAATCAGATTTGATAACTGATTATTCGGTTTAATAACTTGTTAACTTAAAATTAAAATTATTTTGGAAACATGCATCTAACTGTTACTAAAATAGAAAAATGGAAAATTTTATTTTTCTCAACTCTTTTGTATTGATTTTCATATTTATCTCATAATTATTTTATTATGAAAATTAAATACAATAGTGAGGGAAATTTTTTAAATGAAAATCTACTTTAATAAGGTTTAGAACGAAGAAAACTTCCATTCGTTAAGACACATAAATTGTACGATGTAAAAGTATTTTTCTGAGTAAATCCTATTGTAGGTAGAAAAAAGAGTAATTTTTTTATGCGAATGTGTGATATTTTATATGCATATGTGTAAATTATATACACATTCAGAACCTATTATGAGTGTGTATAAACTTTACAAGATATCTAATGATGTTGAGATTGAAAAAAATAACAATGTATAATCAGTAATTAACAATTGTTAAGTCTCACATTAGCTAATAGTAAATTAACAGTACTGTTTATAAATCTGGTCAAACTTTTAACTCACAAGTTAACTTTTGGGTTAAGAGTTAGTTATGAGTTTGATGTTATCAGAGCTAGGTTTTTGGCTTCTTCGTATTTTCATCGACCCTCGTGCTGTAAATCTAGATCGTACCGTAAATTTAGACTCTAACCGATGTGGAATGGAATGTTAAGTCCTACATTGATTAAGAATAAGGTAACAATGTTGCTTCTAAGAATAATGATAAACATATTATAAAACAAAATTGAGAAATTAAATTTCAAATTATCATATAAATTTAACATTTAAGTATCCAAATGGATAACGTTAACATGCATTTTTTTCAAAATGGTCTTATAATTTTTAATAAATAAATATATCAATTTCATAATTATTAAGTTTCATGATTTATTAAAATTAATATTTTAATTTTATAATTTATGAGTTATACATTGTTAGTTTCATTATTGTAAAAAATAATTAATTTTATTTCTATAATTTTTTAAAATAAATAATTCTGACCATTAAAAATGTTAAAAGTAATTGGTTTAGGTCCTGCATCGGCGTTTGACTGTCGAGAGACATACCGACTCAACAAGTGGGTCCTAGCTGACAATTTTAGAATCGGTCACTAACTGGTAACCGGCTACGTTTACGGTGTGACAGTAATTGTGTAAGTACCACGTAGGCAGATATATATATATATATAAAGAGAAATAATTATGTTTTAACTATTTTAAGCATATTACTTAATATTATTATATTAACTTCATTTTATACTTTAAAAATAATGTTATATTTTGACACCAATGTCATAGTGTTTTATAAATCTTAAAGTGGATCGTAGACATGAAAAATTTGAGCTAATTGGTTTAGGTACGGGTGTGCAAAAAATCTGATCATCCGATCAATCCGATGGTCGGATTCGATGAAGATTTTTTCCATCCGTTAAGTGCGGATCGGATGACGGATTTCACTACAATTCGATCCGATCCGACCGAAATTAATTATATATATATTTATTTAATTTTTTAATATTTTTTTAAGTCAAATAATTTTATGTTATAATTTATGTAAAAATTTAAATTTTTTATTTAAAAATACAAAAAATAGAGTTAATTAAATTTATTGATCGGATTGATCGGATGTAATCCGAATAGTTTACGGATCGGATTGAACAGAAATTGATATATTTAGAGGGTAAAGGGGCATTTTGACCATAGTTTCAGAAGTGATGACTTAGAGGGTAAAGGGGCATTTTGACCATGTATATAAAAGAAAAAAATAACTATATATTTTGTATGTTTTTAATAGTTGATTTAGTTATATTTTTTAAAAATATAATTAGTTAAAATAAATTTATTAATGTCTCATTACATCACATTTTGCATGTATAATTTTTAAATTTTAACTGTCATTTTACCACAATATTGTTGCAATGACACAGTGAATAAGTAGTATAACCGACTTATCAAAAAAAGAAAATAAAAAGGCATTTAAAATTTATAAAAATATCATTTAAAAAATTTAAATTGTACATACGATCGGAGTAATGTTACTGTTATAAATGGAACACAGATCATTTTTCGTGGCATAATCTGGTGGACTGCATGATACTTGCTGGTATATATATATATATATATATATATAATGAATACATAATATATTTTGCTCACTATTATGTAAAAGATTTTTATGATTAAGATGCTGTCTTCCCAAAATTGATATATATAGAGATGCATATAGTTAATTATTGACATATATATAAAATTTGTAAATCTAAATTTTATCCGATGAATTTGAATTGAACAATTTGTGAGTTTTATTTTCGTGACTTGTGTTGATGGATGACAAAACCTCTAATGAAGTACTTGAAGGAACATGCATGGAAGTGATATTTATTTTTCTTCCATCCAACAATGGTTAATGGTGTGGTGTGTGATTTGAAATTGTAATTTAAAATAGAAGAATGATAAATCTAATTTATAAATAATCAAATAAACCATCATAAAAGTGACATTAGGTATAACTAAAAATCTAAAACCAATAATATAAAGTTATATTTAAAGAAATGTTAAAAGCACATATTTTTCATACATAATTTATAATATATCACGTAGTAAAATTGCCTTTAAAAATAAGAACAATGTTAGGAATTATGATGTCTTACAATTCAATTTAAGTAATCAAATTGTGATAATAAAATGATAATATGAAACTTTACTTTAAAAGTCACCTTATATAATATCTTTTAAATAATTTTTCAAATTTTTGAAATTATTTTGTCACGTTTTTGTATGAATTTAGATTTCATATGCTAATCTGATTTTCAGGAACCATGCTTTCCCTCTCCACTCGTGGGCACGATTTCTTTTCCTGATTTATTTTATTATATGAAATCTTTTGAATTAGACTTTAGGCTACTCAGATTTTTCAATAAATAAATTAATCATTATATTATCAAGAAAGTATCCGTCAAGTAGACATGCGTCTCCATGTTCTAAGAGTTAGTGTATTTTTTTTACAACAAAATGATAATTTAAAAATAAAAAAGTAATATTCTTATACAAGATGATATCAATTTTCATAATTTATTATACCATTATATATTAAAAAAAATAATAATTTCTCTCATCTCTTGTATATCTCAACGTTTAAGATAGAAGTGTGTTAAAGTCCCACATCGACTGGGGATCGCGCCCACGCTGTGCATATAAACAAGGGCAATCCTCCATCTTATAACCTGGGTTTTGAGATGGAGTTAGGCCCAAATTTAACATGCTATCAGAGCAAGGTTACCCGGTCGGTGCAGTTGTTTCGCCACTGGTGAGTGATGCATTCCGCCATTTGGGTTCCATAAGCTCAACATCCCCGTCGGTCTCAAGGGGACAGACCCTTGCCGATGTGAGGGGGAGTGTTAAAGTCCCACATCGACTGGGGATCGCGCCCACGCTGCGCATATAAACAAGGGCAATCCTCCATCTTATAACCTGAGTTTTGAGATGGAGTTAGACCCAAATTTAACAAAGTGTATAATAAATTAAGATAGCCAATCTTGTCTATTCTTACACATATATAAAAAATTGTTAATTTTATAGCACAGATTAAACACTAATATTATATCTTTATCTTTTAATTTAAAGTTTTAAAAATAAAAAAATTACAGTAATATTTTTAACAATTGCTCCGTAGATAAGTTTAAAAAAATATATAGTTGAATAAGATAGTGCACTTTCTATCTGTAACTTGATATTCAATTTATATTTAAATCATCAAATTATTTTTAAAGCGTAAAATGCATTTAGTGGAGGAGTGGTAATTCGAGTTATACCTTAATACAAAGTCAACATAAAACAATATAAACAAACACAATACAAAAAAGTATGAGCCCTTGGCTAAAAATAAATACACATATACCATGTTTAGCATGTCAATTTGTTTTACAAAATAATTAGTAAATAGTATTTTTGTTTCTTATCTTTCAATTTAATTAATGTGATCAAGATTTTTAAAATTATAATCCCATTAATTTATTAGTAGAATAATAATATAATATTGTGGTGGTAATTTAATGATGTTTTTATCAATTTTTAAAATTGATTTTAAATGTATTGTAAAATCAATAAAAAAAAGTGGGATAATAATTCATCACTTGGTGATTTAAAAATAAAATAACCATTAATTCGTTTTAAATTATAATTCACACAACACAAATTACCTTTTTGATATTTAAAAAAATAATAATGAGTGATATTAATCATAGTATGCCATTTATATTATGCATAATTTTCTCCGGTGAACTATCAAGGAATTAATGTATAAGATTGATTTGCATCTTTAGAAATATGGCATGGGGTTAATAAAAAGGTTTAATTGGATAGTATAATTTTCCTTCGTGAATAACATTTTATTTTTAACTCTCGTCTATATATATACATTCTTTCTAATATAAAAAATATTTTTTGATATGTTTAAAAATAAAAAACATATAAATAACTAAATCATATAAAAAATATAGGCTTAATAAAAAGGGGTAAAAGAGAGATAAAAGTAGATTTGTGTTTCTTTTCCATTTATATATTTTAGCTCAATCAATAATCTATTTTTTTGGTTGTTGAGGTATATAATTGGAAGATTGTATCGTGCTATTTAAAATTATATTCAAATAAATAAAATATTAGGTAATTTTATTTTTGAATTTATTTAAAATATTAATTGATTTTTAAATAAATATAATATAATAATATATATTTTTAATTATAATTAAATATTTTTTAATATATATAGGGAACATTTGAAAGATCAATAAATTTAAATTTAATAAACAAGTCATAAAAAAATCAAATAAAAACTTAAAATTTCCGTTAAGTGGTCAAAGATATTTATATTTATAGATGAATTGCTACAAATGCAAACTTTTATATAATTTATTTAAGGTGGAAGGTAAATTTCATAATTTTATTTATATAAAATATTTTATTTAATCTTTTAATTTTAAAAATATGATATTTAATTTTTTAATTCATAAAAATAATGTTAAAAAAAATCAATATCTATTTAAATTTTTTTATCAATAATTTTTTTTGGCTCATTTTTTATAAAAAAAAAAAATATATATATATTTTTATAATTAAAATGATTAATGATATCTTTTTTATAAGTAAAATAATTAATAAATATTTTTTTAAAATTAAAAAATAAAATAATATTTTTACTTAAAAGAAAATATACTCTCGATAAATTTCTTTTGTTTAATTATGACATATTATGTAATTAAATGATCTAATTTTTAATCGATTGGATTGTATATAATTTTTAATTAATAAATTTGAGATATGTATATAAATATAAAGAAAAAGCCCAAAGATGATACTCTGAAACAATTTAGATGGGCAGAACTGAAAAGACATTAATGTGACCGAAATGTTTGACTACTTAGTTATATATATTGTATAGCATTGGTTTGAAAAATGAAGCAATGACGAAGTATTTTTTGTAATTTAAAAATATTGGATTATGAATGGCCCATTTCGCTAAATACCAAAATAAAATCTTCTTATCAGCTCTGTCTCTTCCGGCTATACGATTTTCATTTTTCAATTTTAACCTATCCAGCTCGTATTGACATACATTTTGAATAACTATTATATTCCGTATTTTTTTTCTAAATTTTTAGAATAATATTTTACCATAATTTAATTGAATATCATAAGTTTATTATTTCAAATTCAATTTATACATACAATAAAAATTATTCAAATTTTTATTTCAAGAAAATAAGGAGCAGTAAAGCCGAGGTCTAGTCAAATCAAACGGCGTCACAGCCCAATCCTTGAACCAACTGGAGTTGGATCAAACAGCCCAATATTCATGTCTTAAACACCAGGACAAGAACCTGAAAAAGATTGGCCCAAGACAAATAATACACATTTTCTAACACCTAGCTAATATGCAAATGGGTTCTTCCAATCTTATCTTAAAATGTTAGTACTGGTAAGTGGTAAGCATACATACATACACTATAAAGTACATTTTAATATAGGATGAAGAGAAATAATGATTCTCTAACCATGATAAAAATATACAAAGTTACCTTCATATATCATTACCCGTTGCTTTCATTTGTTCAACGTAGATTAACGTTTTTTTTTTCTCACAAAAAATATGTGAACTAGCATTTTTCTCACAAAAAGCACATCGTGACTCAAAGATAATAAATTTGTTTGATTTATCTCAAATCATTAACTAGTAACAATTATAATATTTTTTATGTAATTAGAAATTGTAGGTGGAAAATGAAGGATGTCTCATCGGTGAGAAACATTTTTAAAGACCATCTGTTATTCATTTTTTGCCATTTTGACTTATATGTTACATTTTTTAATTAAATTATAATTTTGAGATATTAATATACTTCAAATTAAATATAATAATTATTATTATATTGAAATATAAACTCACATATATATTTTTATTAAATAGAGTATTACTAAATTACTAAACATTATTTTTTTCATGGGATAAGCGAAGAGGGTTAAAGAAAAAATATGCATAATTATATTTCACAAATGAAAATTTATTTTTAATACATTTTATATGGTGAATATTTTTTTTTTGAGATAAATACACTATGCATCTTTTAGTTATATAAATTCGAGTATTTTAATATATTGGTTATTTTTTTTGAAAAATTACAACACAAAAATAAATGATCAAATTTTAAAATCTTTTATTTTTATTTATTTTTTATCAATTTTGTTGTAATTGTTTTATATTATACAAGATAATTTATAAAAATAATATATCAATGATAATTAAAAAATATAAAAAAAAAATTAAAAAATTAAACTGTTATAAAAATAACAAATATATTAAATTATTCTCTCTTTTTCAACGTAACTAATAGCATTACACAATTTTTTTTTTTACAACTAAATGGATTTTTTACCTACAAATATAATTTAAATCTATTACCGTTAATTAATTACAGGTTTTTTTACGTCATTTGGATTGCTAGGTCTCTGGCATAAAAAATGCCAACGCCATTATTGCTAACGTCGTTCTTGTTTGTCGATGAAAAATTCTAATGTCGTTTTAATAACGTTGTAGGTAACTTCAGGTCTCCAGATTGTTTATAAATGTACGAGGAAGAAAAAGAACACCAATTCGATCGAAATTGGTATCCTTCTGTTTGCTCTTCTCCGCAATCGATCTCGGAATCTTCGGTACTTCGATGGACTATGACTTCAGGAATAAACCAGGTTCAGCGTACGACGCTTCACAGATCCCGATGTACTCTCAGCTCTCCGGCAATCGGATGTACGGACAGCCTCCACCTTCATCGTCCTCATCGCCATCATCTCTATACCCTAAGATTAGTCAATCCGGTCCTACCGTAGTCCCTTCCGCAGGCCGTCACTTTCCCCACAACCAGACTTCTGCCTCTCCGTCTTCTTGTATGTCTAATGTCCTTTCTCTCTCTCTTTATAATCTTTTGATTTAACATATAAATATTTTGAGGAAATTATTTTGGTTATTTTGAGTTGCTTTATCGGGAAACGAAGACCAAGGTTAGGGTTTTAAAATTATTATTAGTACATGCAGAATTGTCAATCGATTAGATCGGATTGGCTATTGTTTTTTTAAATTAACTATTTGATGTTGTCTTGTTTTATAGGTTTTATTTGATTTATGATCATCTAAACCCACTAGATTATATTGAGAGTTTGTGCTTTGATTTTGGAAATTGCAGCAGGATTGGGCATACGGGTGACTATAAAACCGGAGTATCGAATCACTCCTCCTGTAAGATTTCACTTTTTGTTTATCTTCAAATATTTCAAGGTTTTCCATGTGATTGGTGCTAATTTGCTGTTATGAGGGTTAATGGTTGACTGGATTTTTTGTTGGTTTGTTCTGTTAATATTCAGAGGGCGCGGTACTGACTAGTCTAGTTATGAGTCTTATATGACCAAAGCTGCACTTTATTCTTTTTTCTTTAAATAGGTGCATATGATTCCCATAAGTTACATAGACTTTGCCCCGGACTCATTGTTGTAAAAGGCCATTTTGAGGCTCGTTTTGATATAAGGCTTAAAAAAAAGTTTTGAGACTATAACCTCGTGTGGTAAATTAAGGCTCATGGTAAATTAAGGCTCGTGTCTTTTTGGTCCGAGGCTTACGTTTTAAGGTTTTTACATCTCACAGTGATTGAGGCTATTGTCTCAGGCAATACATCTTTATGTTGATTTCATAGTTTATCCATAAAATCCCGACCAGATTTCATTAGAAATTAAAAAATGTAGAAAATCATAGATAAGAAAAACAAAAAAGGGTAATAATAATATCATGAACGAGCAATATAAGGGTTAGTACCTGTACATGCTTCATTTTTCTTTTACCAATTTTCTTCTTTTCTTTTGCCTCTCGTACTACAAATTTTGGCAATCACTAAGTTGTAACATTGCAAATAGCATTTTCAAAATTTCTTATTCACTTGGCGCATTCGTCCTTTTGAAGTGATGCAAAATTATCATTCATGGTCATTGAAAATGGATTTTATCTTTGTACACATTGCCAAATATTGTTGTTCTTTTGTTCTGTGCTCTTCCTCCACCATTGTTGATACTTTTGACAACTCTAAATTGACATTTGAACAATAGAGTTGCAACTAATGTGATTCACTTTGCATGTTTTATTGTTATTTATTTCCAAGCTTTAATTACTTATTGGATGGATAATTCTTTTATTAAAATTTTAAGGTTTTTTAAAGTTTAAGTTTGAGTTAATTTGTGTGTTCCATTATTATTTTCATGCTTAATTGTTTATTGGGTCAATAGTTGCTTTTATTAATATTTTTAAGGTTTTTTTAAGTTAAAGTTTGAGGCATAAGCCTTGTCTGACTTAAGAAAAATAGCCTTATACAACATTGATTGGACTAAACTGCACTTTTGATCAAAGTTATGGAACTCCTAGGATATATCTCATATTCAGAACACATCTTTTTATTTGTTATCAATAGAAGAATGGTGCTGCTTCTTTAGACCTATGGTTCCTTTTGGGAGTCAATTGCATCAAACATCTGCAGTTATATGTAGTTCATATTTCTTTTTTTACCAACCTGAAAAAGAAATCATAGAGAGAGGTAGAGGAGGAGAAAAACAGGACCCAAGGCTAAAAATGAGTACTTTTATGTTTTCTTTGAAGGAGTTCTCTTTACACCTCTACATGCAACAGCTTCGCCATTTAGATTTAATAGAATTCAATGCATGATTGTATGTTTCATTTTGTGGATTATAACAAGCACTAGAAATGTTCTTCATTTGCTTTCTTATCTAATACGTTATCTGACATTCCTTTTTCTTTTTGTGGGATCTACTTTCCCACTTTGTAGCCTACATTGTCACCACAAGTAGGTGATATACCTCGGAGCAATTTCCAATTTGATTTTGATTTGGAGAGAAAAATTTTAGCTGAAGCAGAAAAGGACTCCCCAGATTGGAACAAGTTTGTGACGGAAAGCCATCCAGCAAGAACCATGTCATCTACATCTTCATTGGTATGCCCTCTTCATTTCGAGTCTGCTTAATTTTACCGATAATTCAATAGCTTGATATATTTGTGTTCTTATGTCACTTAGTTAAATACACATTTGAAGTGAATATGAATCATTGATGAACTACTTGCAGAAGTAGTTTTCTGCATACAACTCTACCAAGTAATTGACAAAGAACGGTTAATATATTGTTTTTGGCTTGTGCTACTTCAAATGAACATGATGATGTCTTTGGGTTCGTTTTGTTTCCTAAAATATGCTTTTAAATGGTAAGCTATAAATAATTGCATTTTTCACTGCAGGGGCCTACTGCAGATCCAATAGTTAGCAAATACATTGCCTCAGGGCTCAGCCGAGAAGCTGTTCCTCTTGCCGTTGCTAATTATGGAGATAATCCCACTAAGGTCTATTCTTGAGCTTTGTCTACTAATTTGCTGCAGTTGATTTTGCACATCAACTATACGTGTCCCCTTGCACTTACAAATCATAACTACCTTATCGCATTAAAACATGACGCAAGGTGGAAGATTAGTGTGAGTGCAACTAGCATTTCTCCCTTTGTTAAGGCACGGTTACACATTATTGCTAATCCTAGATGCTACAGAGTGCAAATGGTTTTGACATAAAATGGAAATGAAAATGGAAATGGTTTCGATATTGTGTAATAAATTTATCGATTTGATTAGGAGGCATCATATGGACTACACAGCACTTGTTTAATAACCTGGACTGAATCCCAGGCATTTTGTCGTTACATGAAATTTTGTTTTGTTGATTTAGTTAAGTTAAGTTCTGCACTTTTACATGAACATGTTGGAGTAAGTTCATTGTGAGCTAGGCTGGCACTTCCAAACTTCAAAGTTATTTACTGGAAACTGAAGCATTTTGTATGTTAATGTTCATCAGGTTCGAGATTTTGCAAATAGTTATACTCTTCTGCGCGAAATGGGATTTTCAGCAAACAGGGTTGCTGAAGCTCTGGTTATGTATGATAATGACACAGACAAGGCACTGGCACATTTTCTCAACAGTCAGTCTTGAGCACTATGGCAACATGTGGTTTTGTGTTTCTACTGATAAAATAGTGGTAGTTTTCAATAAAGAAGGCTGCTATACCATGGTTTCGTACTGTAAAAAGTATTTGTAGGATGCTGGATCTGTTGTCAAATGATGGTGTCATAATTATTAGTGTAACGTGTTTCACAATTTATTTGTATTATTGTATTTCCATTTACCCAAATTTTATTTAGGAGTTATGCTCATATCATTGAAGGACTTGGACGACTAGATATTATGAAATCAGAACCGTCTTCTTGTTGATGCAAATCAGGATGTGTTTTATTCTTTTGTTGAATGCCATAATTTTTATTATATTATTAACTGCATCGAGACTTATACATAATAATCATATACATAATTGGAGATCAATTGGAGACACATCCTATCTTCAATGATCAAAATGAAAAAAAAAGATATCTTATATGGAACTAGTCTTTATGAATTATTATACAAAAAAAATTAAAAAGAAAAGTCCATTGAACTTGTAGTTGTAATTTGTTGCTTAGGATTCGGTTACCTATGCTAAACCGAAGGACATTATATGTTTTTATAAATACTTGGTTAGTGGATTGGACGGACATGGTGATAGCAAATTAGCGTCTTGGCGACAATTTTCATGTTAGTAACATTGCTGCTTTTGTTTGTTCCTATGTTATCATTTTACCTAAAGCTTTAGCTTGTCTTTCTCTGACATTTTAGTTAATAGTTTTTTTTATTCAAATATTAAGGTTTAAACATTCGGCTTAAAATCTAATAAATTTTAGTTATAATTAGTTTGAATATTGCAGGTCAATTCCTTTTGCTACCAATCAATTCAATTTACATATCAATGTATCTAGGCTTTTCCCTCAAAAACTACACATATAGATAATATTCATGATTCCACTATATAATTTTCTTAGTAGTTATCTCATATCTTAGTTATAAACGTCCCTAATTGTACAGACTATTAGACAGCAATTTCTACAAATATCACCTAGAAAATAAACCAAAACATATTAAAGAGACACAACCCCCAAAATCCAGTAATTATTAGCAAAAAAGATGTGCTTGGCAGTGCTCAATGCATTGGACGGGGCTCGAACTCAATGGTATCACATCACAGCAATTATCATTGCCGGTACGGGTTTTTTTACAGATGCCTATGACCTTTTTTGTATCTCAGTTGTTTCTAAACTTCTCGGACGACTTTACTATTTTGACCCTAGTTTAAAAATACCTGGAAAACTTCCTAGTAAAGTAAACAATTTAGTGGTTGGAGTAGCTCTAGTTGGAACACTTTCAGGCCAATTATTCTTTGGCTGGCTTGGTGACAACCTTGGTCGCAAAAAGGTTTATGGCATAACTCTAATTATGATGGTTGCCTTTACCTTTATGGCTAGATATATGATCTCTTATAAAAAATATTTCTCAATTGTAGATTCTTTAGTTTATTTTTTGTATGGCCTAAAAATCCTTGTTAGCTTAATTAATTGTGTATTCTTTTCTATAGCTATGGTCTCATGTGATATTGACATGATGATAGCTCAAGTGTAATGGACAAAGAGGATCATATAGGTTCTTTCAATCTCGGCTCATTAATTATCAATTTTTTGGTTTGTATGTGTCTTAAAAATACATTTTGGCTTATAGATTGAGTCCAAATAAAGTTACAAACTATCTTATTCGGCAAGACACTTAAATTATTTGTTAGATTTATAGTTTAATTAGGGACGATGAACAATGAATTTATATAATGTTTTCTCCATTATCATGAACATGTTGAATGTAAGGTGCATTGTAAGCACGATATTATATGGTTGGATTGGACCATAAGTTTTCTCGTTCCTTGGGTTCCATATTTCTAGTTTGTTTGTTCATATGTTGTTTGTCAAAGAGTTGTATGTTAGCTTGATTGATTGTGTCAAATTGGATTCCCCCCCCACCCCACCCCCCTATTTGGGATTTAAGTTATCTCTTGTGATTAAAAGCATGAATCATGGTTTGATTTAATACAATCTTCTATGATAGCTCTCGATTATGGAATTTATACTATATCAGTCAAACTGGTATGGTATTTTGATGTTTCATATTTTTAGATATTAAAATTTTTATATTCTACTTTGATCATGGTTCATGTTGTCTTTATAGCTACTTGATGTAAACTTTTACCTTATTCCTTGATCCTATTTTCGTGGTTACTTTTTGTTGCCTTATTATTTACGCGATATTGGTTAAGTACTATAGTCTGATTAGACCATTGGTTTTTATTACGTACTTTCAGCTTTTTGATTGTAAATTATTTGTTTCTTTTCTAGTTTTACGTTAAAATAAAATTTGTTGGACAAAGTACCATGATGTTGGCCTAATTAACGTGGCCAAGTTTGACCTAAGGTTTCTTGAGTACCATGTTACATGTATGTTTTAAAAATACATTTTGAAATTTAATCCCATTAGAATTCAAGCTTTGAAGAACTTAATTGCTTGTTTTATTTATAGTCAAATAAGATCACGAAACATTTAGAATAATTATATTTACGTGGTGTTTGTCCAATTATCAAGCTCAAGTTCAATCTTCAATATTGTGATCATAAAATTGTATGGTTAGATTGGACTACGTGCTTTCTCTTTTAAAATTAAGGTTTTAAGTGGTTTCGTTTGGTTAAAAACATGAATTTTGACTTGATTTATAGACCAACATACCATCCTATCTTTTACTTATAATATATATTTAGCTTAACTAGAAGATTGAGGCTTAGAACTATTTTATTCCTTGATGCTATATTATTGGCTAGATCTAGTCTCACATCACCGATGAAAAAAAAGTGCTCTTAAATTCTACATCATGTTAGGTTGAAATTTTTTCTAGGAATATTTATGTCACATTACAACTTGCCCCTTTGCACGATTCAACCATCTCTTACACGATGTGAAAGAATAGCACAAAAAAAGAAGTTACAAAAACAGAATGGGGTAGTCAATAAAACTCTACCATGTCAGAAATAGTTGGTCGTTAGTGGAAGAATATCGTGCCATATAGCATTATATGTCTCAGTCCATTCTATATTGTTGAGATTAGCTAGTAATTTTATATTGTATTATTGGAGCACTAAATACCACTTATTCACTTATGTGGATGGTCTGTTAATTAAATGTTAAATATGTGACACGTGGTGTTGAGTGTGTAGTGATGATACGAAGGTTTTCACTGTTGATACACCTTAATGACTATTCCTTCAATAGTTTAATTGTGTTATTGTTTATCTCATATATTTTTCCTATCATCTGGTAAAACTGTGTATCAAGCTTAATTTTCATTAAGGAGAAGTGATTAGAACTTGATCAAAATAATCAAACGTAACAACATTTTACAACATTTGACCACATATGTGGAGTATACTCTCAACATGTTTGTTGAAGCATAATAACGATAAACTAGTATCATGGGGGGAATATTATTTTTTCGCTAAGATGGGGAATATTAATTTGCTGTATATTTAATAGAAACACTAATTAATATCATAAAATTAATAGATGGTCAAACAAATATATCTGAGCCAAAAACCTAACCACTCAAGCTTATAAAAGGCGTACATAAACTCTACGAGAATAGAACAACGGTAGTAAATCACTCACATCATATTAGTACGGAAGACCAAAATGGTTATTAGAATCACATTTCTGGTGTTGTTCCTCCTAAGCTTTGCAGCCCTATTCAAAACCTTGCAAGCTGGTGGCATAACAATCTATTGGGGCCAAAATGGCAATGAAGGAAGCTTAGCTAAAACATGTGCCACAGGACTATACTCTTACGTTAATGTAGCTTTTCTTAACAAATTTGGCAGTGGTCAAACTCCAGAACTCAACCTTGCTGGTCATTGCAACCCAATGATACCCAATAATTGCACTTTCATTAGCAATGGCATAACAAGTTGTCAAAACAGAGGTATCAAGGTTTTTCTTTCTATTGGAGGAGGAATTGGAAATTACTCTCTTTCATCTCCTAATAATGCCAAAAAAATTGCTCATTTTTTGTGGGACAACTTCTTAGGTGGTAAATCATCTTCAAGACCTCTAGGAAATGCTACATTGGATGGCATAGATTTTAACATAGAGCTTGGTTCAACTCAATATTATGAAGACCTTGCTCATAGTTTAAAGAAATATAACAAGAAAGGTGGAGGAAAAGTGTACTTATCTGCTGCTCCTCAATGTCCATATCCTGACAGGTTTCTTGAGAAAGCACTTAATACTGGTCTTTTTGACTATGTTTGGGTTCAGTTTTATAACAACCGTCCATGTCAATATAGCTCTGGAAATATTACTAATCTTTTAAGTTCATGGAATCTTTGGACTACTTCAATGAATGAAGGATTGATATTTATGGGGTTGCCGGCCGCTCCTCAAGCTGCTGGAAGTGGATATATGCCACCTGATGTGTTGGCTTCTCAAGTTCTTCCGGTGATTAAGAGGTCATCAAAGTATGGTGGTGTTATGTTTTGGTCTAGGTTTTATGATGGTAGGACTGGATATAGTTCCTCCATTATTGATAGTGTTTGATTTTGTATATTATAAAAGAAAAGTCGCCTCATTTCAAGATATGATGGACTTTGATCAAAATAAATTGTTGAATTCATTGTTATCTTTCAAAATTATTTTGTTAAGTTAATTGTGAATTCATCTCATCTCGAAATAAATTAAAGTTTTTAAAAAAAAAAAAATTGTATTAGGTTGCATATTTATCTCAAATACATACAGATTCTAGTGCATCAAAATCTCTATCATAATAATAATTAATTAAATGTGTTGACTTTTATAACATGTTGACTTTTTGTGGGTGGCAAATTCCATGATATTATATAAATTCTGAAGTGGAATTAGTATTAATTATTAGGAGGTATAAGTTTAATTCAATAAAATATTACATTTGTGTAATTTTTTTCTTTTTACAAAACACAAGTATCTCATGCTTTGATAAGAATGAAAAAAATAATGATCGATAAAAAATATATTTTAAGATTAATAAATAATATGTTCAAAATATTTTCCTTTTTTACTTAATCCAAGTAGGCAACTCGGAGCAAGTTTGCTGGTATCCCAATGCCAATGCCAGGGCTTTAAACTCAAGATATCGTGGACTACATCAAAGCACATTCTGTGGTGGTTGTTCATTCACCAACTTGCGTTATAAGGGCGTGGAACAGTACCTCCTTATATATATATATATATATGAAGGGAGGGTTAACACTTATAATCCAGATCTCAATTAAAATCTACGAGAGAGCAATAGAACAACAATAATTTAAAATTAAAAATTCCACCGTCATACAAAATAATTAATTTTAGGATAGTCTACTCAAATAATGAACTTTGAACTCCTCTCCCACTTATTAATTGCAGGTTGTATTAAATTTTTCAATTAAAAATGTATAAATTTATATTATTTGATTCAGGAGTTAATTAGTTGGAATACTTAATTGGCAACAAAGTCAAATACACACAATAGGCTATATTGGCTAAACTTAAATAATAAGTATTTTTATCCTGAGGTTTTTGTTCACCAGCCTTATGCCCGACTAATGTGTCAATTCTTCATTTGTTTATTTCTCTGTTCAATCAAAGCTTGATAATTATCGATTTTTAGAGCGTCATACAGCCGTGAATATTTTCGATTTTAATGCTTGGGAGGGACTAAGTTAATACATGGGCCGATTTCTTCGAATTAAATGTATTTTTTTTTGGGCTTCATATGGCTTTCAGTTGAATAACGTTTCTAAGAAATTCTATTTGCATCCCACGTATACTATTAAATACATGCCCTTAATATTTTAATATGATTTAAATATAATAAAAAATGAATATTTATATTCTACCAAATACATCCCACTTCTCTTCTTCAAACCAAAAAACCTTGTAACAATTATCTTATTATTTTAATATTATGAATAATTATAATAAAAAACACTTAACCCTATATTTCTAAAAAAAAAAAAGAGAACAATAATCCTTAGTAAATATTATCTATTTTTAATAATAATTCTCTAAAAAACATTTTAAAACTTTCTAACACTTATCTTACCAGTTTCTGGGGCACGTGACTCCTTTGTATTCTTTTATACAACTTAAACTCTTATATTTGATATAGGATTTGGATTTACTTCATATTATTAAGACGAAACCGGTTGACAAGACAACATATATTGAATGGTTGAAAAAAAGAACAAAAGTTGCGTATTTAAATAATGTGGAACTTAATATTTTCAATGGTAAAAAATATTGATAAAATAATATATTCAATAATAAAAATTTATAAATAGATGTGTTAAGTATCCTTGTCACACATCGACTAAGAACAAAGCAACAAAACTGTTTATAAGCTTGAGCAACCCTTAATTTAATGAGATCTTATTGGGTTGAGTTAAGCTTGAGTGTCTAACATGGTATCAAAACTGGGTTTAGTCTCTATGTGTTTTGACCTAATTGGATTCTACCACAGTCTCACCGTGACGCTAATGTCCACCTTTGTCCGCCGTGTGGAGGGGGGTTGTTAAGTATCCTTGTCCCATATCGACTAAAAACAAAGCAACAAAGCTACTTATAAGCTTGGGCAATCCTTAACTTAATGAGATCTTATTGGGTTGAGTTAGACTTGAGTTTCTAACATGGTATCAGAACTGGGTTTAGTCTCTATGTGTTTGAATCTAATTTGGTTCTATCACAGTCTCACCGTGGCGCTAATGTCTACCTTTGTCCGCCGTGTGGAGGGGGGCTGTTAAGTATCCTTGTCCCACATCGATTAAGAACAAAGCAGCAAAACTGCTTATAAGCTTGGGTAACCCTTAACTTAATAGAATCTTATTGGGGTGAGTTAAGCCTGAGTTTCTAACCAGATGAATTGAATCTATGTAATTAAACTTTTAATGAACGAAAACAATTGTTAATTAAAATTTAGATATTATTATCTCTCGATATTAAAAATAATAAAATGTCAAAATAATCATATTTATTTATGAATTTAAAGTTGATTGATATTTTTTTCTGTGAATTAGTGTCTTTTAACAAAAATAAAAATAAAATTACCTAATTAAAATTGTTCCTACTGTATCCTGTGTCTTATTAATATATTAAATAATAATATGTTAGCTTTACAAGTAAAATGGTATTTTTATGTTTGATCTATTTTTTAAATGAATTATGTGTATATATAATATTGTGTTATAAAAAATATCATGTCAACTTAACAGAGAGAACAATATCATCACAAAATTGCCTCTAGCACCACTCTTTTTTAAGAAACTAAAATAATGCCCTACCAATTCCAAAACAATAAAAAATCAGGATCAACTAACTAAACTATGTCTCATTCAAATATAGTAGTCAGGTCTCCAATTAAAATCCACTGTTAATTAAGAGGAAAAAAAATTAAAAGAAAAATAAGATGAGTTTTTTTTTTACTCATTAAATGAACAAGTTTTAATAAAATATTATTTATTATATATATATATTAAAATTTTATATTTACAATCGTATAACTAATGCAATTTTATATAAATATATTCTCAAACATTATAAAAAATATAACTAAAATAACCACAAAAATATTTACATAAATAAAATGATTAATATATAATTAATAATAATTATTGAACTTGAACATGCATATCTATTTAATTTTTAATAATTCAAGCTTAAAATTAATACATTTTATGTCATTACATGAAAATATTTACTAGTTACATTAATAATTCAAAGAAACAAAAATAACTACAAATAAAATTAACCATGATTAACTTATGTATAATAGATTACAATAACAATACAAATCTGACCAAAGGAGAACTGGTCATATGTATAGGGAACTTATTGTACACGTAGAAGGGGTAATCTTAGTTACATATCCTGATCATACGAGGGCATATAGATGTTTATTAGTTAATTATTTATTTTTAATGTTATTATTGAATCTAGAGGATGATAATTAGTACAAAACAGATTATTAGAGTTAATTTGTTAAAATGAATTTAAATAGAATGATTTAAAATTTAAAGTCAATTCACGCGTTGAATCAACTTTAAATTTTTTTTAATTTTTTTTTATAAAATTTACTCATTTTTTTATTATATTTAAATTAAAATCTGTATTCGATCATTACATAATAATAGAAAAAAACAAAATTTGTTTAACAAATAGTTTAAATAATACAAATAATTAAAAAATAAAATATTAATTAATAACAGAAAAAATTATCATGATGTTATCCTATGTTATTCAAGATTATCATATTCTTCTCCTGATTATAATACAAAATTTATACACATAAATAATAACACATAATAGTAGAAAAAATATGAATAATAAATGCATAAGATTAATAGAAATACTTACAAAAGTAAATGAAGTGACAAAATAAAGAAAATTAAGAAAAAAATGGTGTTTCGTAAGTGAGAAATGAGTATAATTTTTTTTTTTGAGTATTTTGCTCAAAAAATAGGGGATCTAAAAGATAAGTTAAAGAGGAAGAAAACTCATTAATTAACGCTGGAATTGGTGGTCGTAGGTGGCCGGAAAATGAGAAAGAGTGGAAAAAAAGTGGATGATGTTTTGGGTTTTTAAGAGTTATGTAGCACTTGGAGTAGTTCTGTCTAGGAAAAAAAGAAGAGAAAATGAATTATCCACGTGTGTAGCGTCGGTTGACACGTAAAACCGACGCTATCCAAATAGTTCGTAGCATCGGTTGATGTGGTGAATCGACGTTATCCATGTGTGTAGCGTCAGTTGACACGTAGAACCGACGTTACGTCTACATGTAGAGTCGGTTTAACACGTCAACCAACAATATGTATAGCGTCGGTAATATACCGAACCGCCTTTAAATTCATTATAAATTCGTTCTTTTCTAAAAAACGATTTTATATATCAACTTAAATGTCACATTTTGTAGTAGTAAATGCTTGATTGATGATTTAAAAATAATAATACAAAATAATATATATATATATATATATATATAATATTTTGAAAAAATGTTGCATAAAACTAGATATAATATAAAGTTATATGTTCTAATCAAAATCTATATTTATGCTATAAAATGAAGTATATAATACACATTTTTTAGTAAAATATAACTAAACTTGAAAAAATTAAATAAATTTAAATATTATAAAAATATTAAATTAATAATAAATAAATATTTATAAAATTTGAATAAAATATGTATAATAACGTACTTACAAAAGCTACTAAGGCCCAAAAGCAACGGCGTGAAAATATCCACTAAAATATCTACTCTTATTAATTCTACTATTATAATATTAGATAAATATCTAATTCTCAAATAATTAATTTGTACAAACATAATAATTCTAAAAAAAAAACTAATTCCTAAAAGAACGACGCTAAAAAAACATTTTGAAATACTAAAATTTCAATTTATGATCTAATATGATACAAATTTATAATATTTACTACCTTATCTTCATAAATTTGGGTATAACTTTCAATAAAATTATCTAATTCTATTTTTAATTTTAAAATAAGATATAATACACCTAATTTTCATTTGTAAAATCATTTTAAAATATAAAAATACAAATAAAATCATAATAAAAATTTTAACTCGATTTTCACATGACATACTTTAACATAATAAGTATAAACTTTTGTTAAACAAAATTCCAAATAACTTAAAATTCTTCTTAAACTACATATATATCCATATCTTTTCAAAATGTAAACCTAAATGTACCAGTATAATTCCTAATTTTCTTGGCAATTTTATTGAAAATAGTCTTCAAAATTATAACACAATTTTTAAACATTGAAATTTTGGAAAGAAAGAAAAAAAAAAGTATCACTTCCTCGTGATAAACATTCATAATTTCTAGAAATTATCACTTATTTATCCATGTAATATAAAAGCTACAACATGGTGGAACGAAAAGGCTGGGGCATGAATTTAATCTTAGATATTACTCAAGGGTTGTTGAAATTTTAGAAGAAGAGTGATTTTTATTCTCAAGCCTACTTATTATTCTCTCTTGAATCAAAAGTTTCTACCACAATTTAAATTTAGAAATAAAAACCTAGTTTCTTTTTCCAAGATGGAAGGAAAAAGTTGGAAAGAAGAAATCTGAGATCATTTTTCTCACGGCCTGAAGAATCCTAAAACAAGTCGAGGACCTCAATTGCACGAATTGAGGACAAGTGTTCCATAAAATTATTAATATCATAAAAATATTTAAACATGTGTCTTTTTTTAATTAGTAATATATAACAATATAATAATAATTAAATAAATTAATTAAAATATTAAATAAATATTATTAACAATAAAATAATAATAATAATAATAATAATAATAATAATAATAATAATAATAATAATAATAATAATAATAATAATAATAAATATACAATTGTTTAAAATCATGCGAGGAAACGGATGTTATAATCCAAATATACTAACTTTAATTTTAACATAGGTTTTATGATTCATAATAAAAAAAAAATGAGAGAGTAAGTAAAAGAAAATTTATTATTTTTTGACAACTTATAAATATATCATTATACATATTATAGTTTAATTGATTCAACAATTATTTTATGATAACACTTCTCTAACTTTACATCCTTTAAATAACTAATACCTCACTTTTGTAACAAATTATTCACATGTAACAAAGTCATATAATGTTTTATTTTTTTTTCTTTTTTACATTTAATCTTCTTTTATTTTATATTTAAAACAAATAAAAAACAAAGTAAAGAAAAATATTAAATAAACTAATGTAGGATAAATAGATGTAACAAACTCTCATTTTTTTATATAAAGAATAGATTTTAGTATTACGAATAATTATATAAAGGAACAATTTTTTTTTATATCAGTTTGAAAAAAAAATCTAGTACGAATCTCTCTCTAAAATATACTCTCTCTTTTACTGATTTTAGGTTAAACAATATTATTAATCTCTTAATTTTTATAGATAAAATATTTTAATTTTCTAACTTTTTTTTTAAGATTTATTTCTCTAATTTTTATTGGTTTTACACTATAGTTCTCTAGTTTTTTTTTTCCCTTAAGGTTTATCCTTCTAATTTTTATATATTCTATATTCTAATCTCCTAATTTTTCTTCGTTAAGATTTATCCTAATTTTTTTAATTTTGACAAAATCCATACACTTTAAAAAAATTATGAAAAATTAAACTCACCTCTAGAACATATTCTAACCTTTTTTTTTTCTTTTTTCCAAGAAAAATCAATACTTAGGATCCTTAATTCTAACTCTCAAACAAAGAACTCTAAATCACTAACACTAAGCTAATAAACAAATAAATCAAATATATATTGCATTTATACAACATCATGTTTGATACTGTATACATATTTCTTTTTAGTATAACTTTTGATGTAAAAGAATGAAAAGAAAAAAAACTAAATGAATGATTAAACGTGAGTTTAATTTAATTAACACTAAAATTAGATTAAGTATAATTTGTTTTAAAATGCATTGATTTTATCAAAATTAAAAAGTTAGAGAATAAATCTTAAGTAAAATATTAGGAGATTAAATTATAAAATTTATAAAAATTAAGAAACTAATAGTTTAATTGTAATGAAACCATATGCGCTAAATCGTTGCTCACGAGTGATGCGTTGCGTTTTGTGCCGTTGAGATCTTCTTCTGAACCTCGAGCGTAGTGTGTTGCGTCAGTTCAAACATTTTTGTTCGTATCAACATATTATTGTAAAAACAAATTATCTATTTTAAAATATTTATTTTTAATATAAATTTGTTGCTATAACAATAATAATTATTAGTATTAAAACAAGGTTAGCGATAGGTTTTTTTTTAATGAATAATATTGCTACTTGACAATTTCAAACGCATACAAGTTTTAAGGCAAATTCCTTTTTCCGAATTGGAATCTCTTTCACTATCAAACAAAAGAAACAATATACAGTTTTGTTACTGTGTAGTAAAAGTACTGAAACTTTCCACCTTGACCTTATACATTATCATATCTTTTTTCTCCGGTTTATAATATTTTGTATTTGAACTTATATCTGATTGGTCATACGAAATTGATCAACTATCTCACCTTAATGTGGACAAATTTATGTAAGACAAAAAAACAGTTTTTTTTTAATAGTTTAGTCTTGCTATTAAAAAGTAAAGATGATAAAATCAATTTTTTTTAATTTATTTTTTAATTATATTAAATAGATATTATTTTAAGTTTAATAAATTATAATTGAAAAAATTAAAGATAAAATAAATAAAAATATAAAAAATAATATTTATTTTTATAGAATTATAATAAGTTATATATATTTATGGGATAAGTGTTATTGCGGAGTCGTACACTCACCCTACTTCACCTTTGTCTAACATGGAGTATTTATTTAACTTGGGAAATGAAAAAAAAACAACTTGGAAGAATAAGGTAAACCATTGTGTAATCTCTGAAAAAAACTCAATGTTTTGATATTTTCTGTTATATATTAATAAATATCAAAATATTTTATATAATAAATAATAATTATATAATCATATTTATATTGTATATTGAGTTTATATTATTAGTCTTTATTTGAGTCATAATTATGTTGAATTAATAATATATTTTTAATTTTTTTACATCAATAAATATATTATATCTAATATCAATCAATAAATATTTAACTAAATTAAGTTATTTTATCATAAAAAAACTAAGCAAAAATTTATTTATAAATTTATTTATTAAGTTCAATAAAGTTTTATCTATCAAATTAAGTTTATATATGTTATGAAGTGTTCTATTATATTTGATTTATTTATTAAATAAATTATTACTTAAGTTAGATTATAGGTAATTGATATAAAATATTATAATTATTGTTTATAAAATAATTATTATGTATATATATTTTTTATTAAAGTAATAAATTAATAAACTTTTTACTATTAAAATAATAGTTATTGTATATTTACTCTTCATAAAGTAATAAATTAATTATTTATTTTAATTAATATAAAATTGTAATATTAATTTTTTATATTGTAAAAATTAAAAAAAAAATTCTTTCATTTTATTTTTTAAAATAATAATAATTATTACTTATTAATTAATATTATTATATACTTATTAAATTTAAATCACAGTACACCCTCACGGTCCATAACTAGTATACAGTAAAGTGACAAAGTTTGCAATTCAAGCTGTTGTGAAATTAACAACAGCATATACTTTATAACAAAATTGACTTTCTCACATATAGTTTAAATTCACAAACTAAGCATTGTTTGTTCCTCGTAACAACTCTATTTCATCATTTTAATTTTGTTTCCCCATGAAAATCCAAGCTTCTCTTTGCTCTGTCTTTTTTGGGGTCTTATGGATGACCATTGTCACTGACATAATAATACTACAGGGTGTTGAAAGTTCTAACAATATAATCAATTGCATAGAGAAAGAAAGACATGCACTTCTTAAGTTCAGAGAAAAACTAGTTGATGACTCCAACACTCTTGCCTCTTGGGAGACCCAAAAAGACTGTTGCAATTGGAAAGGAATAACATGCAATAATCAAACAGGTCATGTGGTAATGCTTGATCTCAGTTACAATGTTTCTAATATTCAATTTGTTCATGTTCCTTTATCAGGTGAGATCAGTCCTTGGCTACTTAACTTGAACTACCTAACTTACTTGGACCTCAGTTTTAATAACTTTGAAGGTTTTAAAATTCCAAGTTTTTTAAGTTCTTTTCACCAATTGAAGGACCTTAAACTTGCTGGTGCTGGTTTTATCGGCCCAGTTTCACATACACTTGGAAACCTCTCTGGTCTTCATAGTCTTGACATTTCACGAAATGATATTGTGATTGATAATCTTGAGTGGCTGTCTCATCTTTCTTCATTAAGAAACCTTAATATGTCTAATATAAATTTCACTAATGTTACTAATTGGCCACAAAGTATATGCAAACTTCCATCTTTGATAGAGCTTCATTTAGTTTCATGTAAGCTTCCTGATGTTAATCCCAAATCAATTTCACTTATTAATTCTTCCAATTCTCTTGAAATTCTAGATCTTTCGGATAATGGTCTTAATTCTTCAATATTTTTCTTCATGGCCAATGTCAGTAAAAAATTTGTTCATATTGCATTGATGGGAAACAAACTAAGAGGTCCAATACCAGATGTTTTTTCAAACATGGCTTCTCTAGTGCATCTGGATCTCTCTTACAATAAACTTGTAGGCGAGATACCGAAATCGTTTCGAAACCTATGCAACTTGGAATATTTAGATCTATGGCTTAATAGATTGTTTGAGAGGCTTGTTGATTCATTGAAGAATTTGTCATGTGCGGAGGTTACTCTAAAACACTTGCTTTTAAGTGGCAATCTATTTTGGGGTCCATTTCCTGATATTTCAAGGTTTTCTTCTTTGATAGATTTGTACATTGATGGTACCAATTTGAGTGGGTCTATACCAGCAAATTTTGTACAGCTCTCCAAGTTAGAATGTTTGAGCTTAGTTGAGAATCAATTAAGAGGGCCATTACCAAATTTTGCAGGTCTTTTTTCTTTAAGATTGTTATTTCTTGCCAAAAATAAGCTAAGTGGACCTATTTCTGAGAGTCTTGGGCAACTTCATAGCCTTGAAGCATTCGACCTGTCTTCAAATTCTCTAGATGGTATCATAACTGAAGCTCATTTTTCAAATCTATCTAGTTTGAGGTTTATAGGAATTTCTCAAAACCCTTTGTCTTTCAATATCAGTTCAGATTGGATCCCACCTTTTCAACTAACTTCATTAATTCTCACTTCTTGTAAAGTTGGCCCTGCTTTTCCAAAATGGGTTCAAACTCAGAGGAAACTAACTTCACTTTTCATCTCTAATGCTAAAATTTCAGATTCAATACCAAATGAGTTTTGGGATTTATCTACCAGCTTAAGGCACTTGAATCTCTCTTCCAATCAAATTCATGGGAAGCTACCAAATTTATCTTCACAGAACTACACTTATCTCTTACTTGATTTGAGATCTAACAACTTTTCAGGTCCAATCCCAAAATTTCCTCCCAACATATACTCTCTATATCTGTCAAATAACATGTTTTCAGGTCCTTTATCCTCTTTATGTCAATCAAAATCTCCAAACTTGTATCAACTTGACCTCTCAAATAATATTTTATCGGGAGAACTCCCCAATTGTTGGATGCAATTCAAGGATTTGGGCTTCTTGAATCTAGCAAAGAATCATTTCTCTAAAAAAATACCAAACTCATTAAGTCATTTACGTAGCATTGTTGTGTTGCGCTTAAACGACAATAGTTTCTCGGGAGAATTGCCTTCTTTAAAGAACTGCACAGAACTCAGAGTCATTGATATTGGAAGGAATAAGTTGTCTGGAACAATACCAGAATGGATAGGGAAAAGGCTAAAATATCTACTGGCTATTCGTCTTAGGTCAAATGAGTTTAATGGAAGCTTGCCCTCAAGTTTTTGTAATCTACGTGCCCTTTCTATTATAGACCTCTCTCATAACAACATCTCTGGGTTTTTACCACAGTGCCTTCATAATATAATTGCTTTGTCCCATGTGGTAAGTGACTACCCAATTATCCTTGGTGTTGTAGAAGTAGTATGGAAAGGATTTTATGCTGAGTTTGGACAGAATCTTAGACTTTTAAGAAGCATTGATTTATCAAGCAATAAGTTAATAGGTCAAATTCCTGAAAACATAACAAGTATGTTAGAATTAATTTCTTTGAATCTATCAAGAAACAATTTGAGTGGAAACATACCAAGAGACTTTGGTCGGTTAAGCAAGCTAGAGTCACTTGACTTGTCAAGAAACCACTTAACTGGGGTAATTCCTACAAGCTTTTCAAATGTATCTTTTCTTGGTGTATTAGACATGTCACACAACAACTTAACAGGCAAAATTCCATTAGCAACTCAACTTCAAAGCTTTAATGCTTCTGCTTATGTGGGAAATATAGGACTTTGTGGACCACCACTCCCAAAAATATGCCCAGGAGATATTGAAACACAAGATTCAAATGATACAAATGGGAGTGGAAATGATAAGAATGTAGAAGAGGAAGGATTCATGACCTTTGGGTTTTATGTTAGCTTAATGATTGGATTCTTCACTGGGTTTTGGGCAGTTTGTGGAACTCTAGTGCTCAAAAGATCTTGGAGATTTGCCTATTTTCATTTCTTCGATCAAATGAAAGATTGGATCTACTTAACAGCCAGTGCATGCCTTGCTAAGCCACTAAGAGGCCTCAAAGCTAAATGTTAAAGCTTCATGTAATTTAGTTCTTCAATATATTGTTGTTATTTTTTAAGTTCTAATATACATTTAGTTTATGTCATCGCATTATATAAATTTATTGAAAATTTAAGAAAATTATGGTATTAATTTTGATTTTATTGTTGGGAGAAGGGCTCCGGTGATTCTTAACTTTAAACAAAATAGTGTTTAAACTCGTAATTTTTAATTAAAGTACTTTGGTCATATAATTTCAAAAAATTGTACATTTTAGTCCTAAAAGAGGTACATTTTAAGCCCAAAAAGGATGTTATTAATTTGTAGCTTGGGACTTTAAGATTAAATTTTACATTTTTTTCAAAGTATCTAACTATAGCATCTATCTATCTAATCCAAAATAAGAAAAAATCAGTGCATTTATTTACTAGTTGATGGGTCAAAAATATGACTTGATAATCCATTAAACACAACCACATGATAAATTAACTTAATAAAAAAACTTATTTTAAATAGTTTTTACAAAACAAGAGAAAAAATACAAAATGAAGAGAATAAGTACAAATAAGCTCTTATATAGTTTGTTTTAATTGCGTGCTTAGATTTATATTTATAGAATATTTTGAAGCATTTTAGGTTAAAATAGAATGATCATGTTGTCTATAAAATTAGTTAAAATATTTTTAATAAATAAGGACAATACAATAAAAAATCAATTTAACTCATAATAGAAATATGTTTTTAAAATCAAAGTCCTGACCACTCGATTGATCTAATCATATGTTCGATCGATTGAATGTTATCTCGATCTATCCAATATATTAATTAATTTAATTCAAAAAAATGGATTGATCAATCGAGTATTAATCCCACGATCGATCTAGTAATGTTAAAATTAATATATTTAGGTAATATGACTTGATCGATACAATCACTACTCGATCAATCGAGTAGTCTAATTTCATATTGTTCCTCTTATGTCTAATATGCAATCTAATATGTACGGGAATAAAAATATAACTGATATGTATGCGATCGTTGTCATATAACAACTTTCCATTAAGCACCAAGTACAGAGCTTTAATGCTTTAACATATGTGGGAAATCATGGACTTTTTGGTCCTCCTCTCACAAAAGGATGTCCTGGTGACTTAAACGCTTCACATCCGACCGGTAATGTTGATCCTGGTGAAAGTCATGACCATCAGTCTAATGGAAAAGATGAGGATGGCTTCATAAGCTTTGGTTTTATTTCAGCATTGGTGTTGGATATATTCTAGGGTTTTGGGAGGTTTGTGGCAGTTTAGTGTTCAAAAGGTCCTGGAGAAATGCTTATTTTTGGTTCTGGGATGGAGCATATGACTGAATTTATGTGACAATCAGATTATCGGAGGAAAAATTGTAGAGGAAGCTCAAAACTAAGTGGTGATGTCAATGTTTTATCATGTATTATTTTTATTCCATTGTATTTGCATTTAAGTTTCCAACTCATTTTTGTCTTCTCCCAATTTTAGGAATTTCTGAGATGGTGGATACAAGCTTTTGCTAGAACCTGAAATTTGATTGACTCGTATCGGGAGATACTTCAGATTCTATGAGAATGTTTATCCTTTGTTTTTTGTTGTTTGCTTGATTAATGTAATATATGTATAACTATGGCACTAGCCTTGTTGAACATGGACTCTGTAAAACAGTAACAAGCAGTTTGTTTGATCTGTGATGAGAAAATACTTTTTTCCCTGCAATATGTGCTTTGGCTTTATGGTTGTGTTATAGAAAGAGCAAAGGAATGGGTGGAGATGAAAGCATATGAATTTTCATTAAGCTTTACAGGTGAATATCTTAAATCCTTGGTAAAATGGATGATTTTATTGTTTTATGTTCATTGGATGAATAACACATCAGTCCCGTGACTTGAATCAAAAGTACACTTTAGTTTTTTTTCTATAAATCATCAAAGATTTTCATAAATTATTTAAAGGTACACAACATTTTTTCTTTGATAGAGGTACTCAGCAAATCTTAAGCATCGTTTATGCATCATATAGAATCCCAGTGCAACTGTTTAAAAAATAACTAATCTAACTTTCTTTAGGTGAAAATGAACTATTAAGTTATGGTATCTAGGTTTATTAATAATAATTATATTATATGAATGTTGTTGGTACGTCGGTAATTTTTAAAACTTTATATATATATACCAAAATTTTTTATTTTCATAATTATTTTAAAAAATTATAAAAATTAATATTTTTAAAATTTATAAGAACAAAAATAATACATTAATAATATTAAATGGATCTAATTAGATAACATTTAATATTGAAAAAATTTAAAGTGATTGAAAATATATGAGATGAATTCAAGAAATCTCATTTTTATTATTTTTAAATTATTTTTTTAAAAAATAATTATTAATTGGTTTCTATATTTATTACAAAATGATATTTACATCTTATACTTATTTTTTGTAACAGTTTAGTCCTATTATTATTAACAAATGACCACACAAGGATAAAATAATTTTTTATTTATTTTTTTAGGTATATTAGATATATATTATTTTAACTTAAAAAAATTATAATTAAAAAAATGGAACAAAAATTAAATAAAAATAATAAATAAAAAATATTATTTCTTTTTATATAATCAATTTTTTATAATAATATGACTCAACTATAATAAAAAATAAATATAAACCATAAATAACTTTCTTTATTGATAATAATTTTAATTAATTTTAATAATATAAGAAACATTTTATATATTAATTAAACAAATGTGATACAATGCCAGAAAGATCTTAGAAGTTGCACTATTCGTCTTGCCACAATAATAGCAAGAAAACAAACCGAGTCTATACGCGCGAAATAGACGCGATTAGACGGCGCCGAATGTACCACAACAAACGGTATTTCTTAAAGACACATGGTACTGATATTGTTCGTCAAGTTACCCTTAAACGACGTCGCATTTCTTCCCATCCTTCGTGTTCGTTTAATCTTCCAGCCTATAACCTTTTAGTTCTTTTGTTTTCTTCGTTGTGTTGAACAAGCAATTAAGATTTTATCGGGATTATCTGATGTGTAAACTTGTTCTCTTCACTCACCGGACTGAAAATCCGGTGCTTAAAGGATGCCAACAACAATTTCAAGAAGCCCTAATTGCTACTTTTTCGCTAACTGTTCATCTCACAACCCTAATAATACTAGGGTCAGACTTAGGGTTTTTCTGAATCCTCCTTCACCCCTAAAGCTCCCATTGGTGAACTTCTCACTCATTCGTAGATCCCTTGCTCTTTCAACCCTAAGCCTTTCAATTCATGTAATTTCTCTACTTATGCGTACACACAAACATTTGTATACAAGAACAAAATCTCCTATTCTAATCAAGCTTTATTAATTTGACCTTTTTACTGTAGGGATGGAAAATTCGATGCTTTGTACACGGGGATTCTTCGCCCCAAAAGCACGGCGAGTTTATGGAAGGGTCGCCAAAGCCAGAAACCAGGAAGTTCAGTGAAGTAAAAGAAGATTGGTTTTTGGATCTTAAAAGGGTAAATTCTATTTCTAAATTCCTCAAAAAAAATTTGTGACGACTTTCTGGTTGAGCATAATTCTCTTTTAGAAAAGGGAATTGCCCCCTTCCTCTCTCTCTTCATTTTTCGTCATATTCTCATGCTTGATGTCGTTGGAATCTAGGAATATTAACTTGAATCCGAAGTTCAGTCTAAAATTGGTGGTTTCCTTGTTGGTTGTCCTATAACCTTAAACATGTCTGATCTTGGACGAGTGTTAAGGGGATTTTGTACCTTGCTTTGCTTTCTAAGTCCAACCCCAATGCATATTTCTCTGTTGTTAAAAAACAAAAATCTGACTACAATGCTTAGACCTTTAGAAAGAAAAAAAAAGACTCCAATGCTTAGGTGACCACAGTCTGTAATGTGGTATTGAAAAGTGTATTTACTATTATTAATTGAAAATATTCAATGCAGTCTCATTCTAATGCACCATTCTTACAATATTGTACAATTTCCTTTCAAGTAATCAAAACTATAATTCCCTATTCTATAATCAGAATGCAAGTGAAACGTTATAAATATTAAGATAAATACGCTGTGTGTCCCGTGACTTTCACTAAAATTGCACTTAGGTCCAATAAATTATATAGAAGGTACCCTTTTTAAAAAAAAATCCAAGTGTACCACTTATGGGACAATTGCATTTGTTGAAAGAAAATTGACTAAAATGCACTTTTGGTTAAACTTATGGGACTATTTAGATACCCCGCCCATATATATTATGATTGGGTATTTAATTAATTAAGGTTGATGAAGAAGCTTCATTTTAAAGTGCTTGTTTTTAAATTAGTTAAGCTCATTTTTACTTCCAATGATCCTAAGATTTCAAGGTCTCTCTATCTATCTCTCTTCAGGTTGTAGGCAAACTTTTTCGTGCAGAACCATGGACGGTTCCATGGACAGCAAAGACTATTGTGCAGGTGAAGCATTACTTTTTTTTAATGACAAAGACATATGATTAGGCGTATTTTTTATATGCATCATACTGATATCATCTATATGTATCTGTATCCAAGTCATTAGTTAACGAGGAAGATGGTAAGAAAACTACAAATTTAAAAGCCACCCTCTTGCAACTAATAATATATGTGTTTCAGATCAGTACTTTCATTATGCAATGCTCTTTTTCCTCCATAAATGAGGAGGCAATGTTATCAGTGAATATTTCTCTTAATTTATTCCTTTCCCCTTCTTTCTTCCTTTGTGGCTACTGGCTGGTAACATGTGTGCTGTTTCTGAGACCAATGTAGTTTTATGGGCTTTGCTACTTGAAATACACCAAAATAGGATAAACGAAAGCAAGAAAATGTAAATCACTATGCAGTTAGAGCTCATGATAATTATGGTTAGAAAGCAGTGGAAACAAATATTAAGAGTAGTTCTGTTCTTGCAGGTCATGCTCCTCTGGATTGCCTCATTTTGGTTACTAGGGTCTTGGATAATTCCATTCTTAGCCCACATAGTGGGGCTTAGGAAGGTGTCTCTGACATACAGAGGGCAAGCCTTGTATAGTCTCTTGACTGATGTCATCGAAGGTCTCACTGGGATAGCAATCCTTAATCGCTGCATTTCACAGTTTCGTCCCCTTCCAAATGACTGGTTCAAGTTCAGCCTTAAAGGAAAGTGGCAGTTCGATGTCGTTTTAGGCTGTCTTATGTTTCCTCTGGTCAACCAGCTATCACAATTAAACCTAAACCTGTTGCCCACTATACCCTCTACACCTGTGGCTGTCTCAAGTGTAGAGCAATCAATTATTGCCAGGGACCCCCTGGCAATGGCCATGTATGCAGTGGTAGTTTCGGTTTGTGCCCCCATCTGGGAGGAGATAGTTTTCCGTGGATTTCTTCTTCCTTCCTTAACCAAGTACATGCCAATATGGTGTTCTATTGTAGTAAGCTCATTGGCATTTGCCTTGGCTCATTTCAATATACAGAGGATGCTACCTCTAGTATTCTTAGGAGTGGTCATGGGTGTCATCTTTATACGAACAAGGAACCTTTTACCATCAATGCTCCTGCATAGCTTGTGGAATGCTTTTGTATTTTGGGACCTAATGAAATAGTGGAGTCTTGTGTTTTTTTTCCCTTGTCAATAGGGTATTACGTAGCCTAAAGATGAAATGACATGTCGTTTCCTCTAGATTTGTGACTGCATGCTTGTTTGGTGTAAAAAGATATGCCCATTTGGTGGTTTAGTTTCACCAAAAGGAGCAATGCCACGGTCTCATTCCTTGATTGTCGAGGCTTGCACTTTTTCTTTTGGAATCTCTAGGGGATGCCATTTTCAGCACCTCTTTCTTAGCAAGGATGATAGAGAACCATGCTCCACTTTGAAACCATGCCTCTCTCAACATTGATGATCACTAGTAGGAAATGATTTTTCTAAATTGTCAAATTATTATGGCAGGGACTTGCCTTCGTCATATGGACCTACAAAATGTCTGCATTTTGATAGGAATAATAACATACGGGTACAAGTTACTATTATAACTCACAAATGATTGTATTGTGTACTGTTTATGTCACATCAACAAAAGTTTAAGCAAAATTATTGGGCTTGGTACATGAGTGGTACCCTTATAAACAAAATGTACCCATATGGACTCATATTTTCAAAGTAATACAATTAGTTCCTCTATTTACTTTAAGTACACAAATGGTTCAATTTCATATTTTAAATTGGTGATTTCATCACATGTTTGTCACATATGATATAAGTGAAGAGTAATTGTGTTATCCAGAGGATTTGGTACATTAATAGTATCTTTATTTAAGAAAAGTTAAACTTTTGAACCCATATTTTCATAATATATTAATAGTTTATACATTTAATTTTAGGTACGTTAGTGGTCAAAACTTAATATTTAATTAGAAATTTCAGCATGTGATACAGATAAAATATTAAGAGCAAACTTGTCTTTAAAATAATCAATGAATAAAAAAAGTTCATTAAAACATTATTAACCAAACAAAATTTTTAGTTTAACCTCAAAATTAAACAAAATCATGAAAAGTTGAGAAAGTCTTTAAGAATCCTAAATTGGGGTTTGCGATAAAAAATCAAAGGATAGATGATTAGATTTGCGATAAAAAATTGGTGTTTTTATTTGATATTAAAATATATAAGTAGAGGAGAAGATTCAAGTTTTAAAACCAAAAACAAGAAATATGCTTAGAAAGGGTAAACAATTTAAATTAATAGGAATGTCAACTAAATACATTAATCTAGTCACAATAATGCATGTAATTCAAGAGTCATAAAAGATAGATAAATAATTTTTATGATATAAAAATGCATATGGAAAACCATAACAAGTAACAAGTACATAGGAACGAGGAGACAATACTGAAGTACTTAAATTTGAGAAACATATCTTAATTTTCTCAAAGAGAAAAAGATAAGAAAAAATATGCAAAAGATGAACACTACAAGCATAATATAATTGAGAATAAACACGAGTTATTAGGTAACATAGAGAACAATATAGTAAATCAGAGGAGATACAATTTTATGATATGACATATGAATGACATGATTGCAAAAAGAAATATCCTAATATTTTGACACTATATGATAAAATCATCTGACATGATGCTCATATAAAAAAATGCAGAAAAAATTGTGGGTTGAAGATTGAGAGGTGGTTCATATACGAGAAGCAACTTTAAAGATGAATTTTTCCTTAATTCTTAATTTTGAACCAATGGTGTAGCTTAAATTAAATGTAGGGATTACTAGTGTATTGTTGTAAAAATATGGATTCATATGCATACATTTTATTAAGAATATTATTAAATTACCAAACCTTTTGAATGTAACGATTATCTTTCACTTATATCACATTTGTCAACTACATGATAAAATCTCTAATTTAAAACATAAAAATTGATCGTTTGTGTACCTTAATGTAAATGAGTATTACAATTATAGTACTTTGAAAATATGGTTACCTTGTGATTAAAAGGGTAAGGTGTTGTCTGTTTTGCAGAACATAAAAACGTGCAAGTATACACGGTTACAAGTAATAATATGATAAGTAAGTTATCGTTTCTACAGAGATTTGTTACTATAGTTTGTTGAGTACTAAAATGATCTCTCTCTTATTTTATCCAAAACGGCTCTTTGATTGTAAGAAATTTAAGAAAAGAGTTTAATAACAAAATAAAAGAAATCTAGGATTACAATTTTTCACTAAATTGATCAACTCAAATCATATTATTTTCTTTTGATTTATATTTTTTAGTACATTTAATTTGTGAACCGAAAACTTCTAATTTTATTCATACATCTCTTCCGAGCTCCGTACAAACACACATCAGTAAATTAATTCACTATATTTCTATGAGAATTAAATTCACCAAGATTCATTACGTTCTAAGTTCTCAAATGACTACACATACAATTAGGGTATATTCCTATCCTTCATCATACATGTCATTCTATCTATGAGCAATATACACAAAAATACCTCTTCCAAGTTTATTTATGTGTCACAGATCATTTGATAAAATTCGTAAATAATCAAAAGCATTAAGCATAAAATAGAATAAACAACTTAAACGTCTTATAAATCGTTCAAAAATAATTAAAATAAAAGCATCATAAATTTAGATAAAATGAAATCCTAGAAAAATTAAATTACTTCATAAATTTAAAATAAAAATTACAACAGATACATAAATATTAGATGAAGAAGAAGGAAAATTAAAACACAAATATTTGGCACATGCAGAACACAGCAAAAGCCAAAAAAATGCTTCTGCGTGTTCTACAGTCCAAAATCGAACAACACAAAATAATCTCAAAAACTAAACACTCCAAAAACTCTCCAAAAATTTTTTTACTCTATCATACTATCTCCTATTTATAGCTTAAATATTACATTTTTTTTAATTTTTTTTTAAATAAACGCGTAAAAATTTGTATCGAAAAATAAAAATCACGCGTATCAATTTTTGATATTTAAAATGTAATTTAAAATCACGCGTACACACAGGGGCGTCGTTCGATTTTTTTTAATTCAAAGTGCATGCCACGTGTCAGCGTTTGATTTGCTGTAAGGATTTAATGCGGACACGTGGTAGCATTTCATTGGCTGCGAGAAACGGGCACACGATAGACAATGGTTGCAACGCGTGCTGATCACGCGCTTTCGCGCTTATTGTAACATGCCACGTGTCAGCACATGATTCGCTGAAAAATAAAGTTGGACATGTGTCAGCGCCTGATTCGCTGAAAGGATTAGTGCGGACACGTGAACATTTCATTCGCTGAAGATTCGGTTGCACGCAGAGTTGGTCGGGTGTGATCGTGACGCGCGCATCGTAGTAGTTTCTTCGTTGATCGGACGGTCCACATTTTGCGCGTGGTGTATGGCGCGTGGTTTCTTCTCACCTGCGCAGAAATTTAAACTTTAAGTAATTACATTTTGACCCACAAATTTAATTTAAATTACATTTTCAACTTTCTTTAATTACAGTTAACCCATTTTCTAATTTAAATTAAAATTTTTAAACTTTTAATAATTAAAATTAAGCCCGATTTTAATTTAAATTATATTTTCGATTTTTATAAATTGCAATTAAACACTCTTTTATTTGAAATTATATTTTTGGACACAAATTTGCAATTAAGTACGTTTTCGATATAAATTATTTAATTTTCTTAAAATATATAAAAAACAGTAAATATTAATTTATTAAACTAAAATTAACTAAAAACATTAAGAACAAAGCAATTATAATTAATAAAATCGATAAAAATAACTATATAAAATACAGTTATCACATTGCAGCACTAAGTTACGTTCTAAGATTAAATTTAAAGTTGCTGCCTGGTGAAAGAAGTACAAGAAAGTGAGCCAGGATTTGTCAAGTTCGTTCTTACTTGGTGCGTATATGACACAGTTAATTAAAAAAATTAAATATTACCCGCCTTAACTTGGCCCCATTAAATAATTATTTCACACAACATGAATTCCTGGGTAGCATCTAATTTTTGTGGGTTATTGCAATTTTTGAAGCATGGTCGTGTGACCAAACACACTGCTGTTCCTACCGATCCAATTATCTATCTGCCACAGGTTAGCTATATTGTCATTAGCATATTTAAAATGAGAATCTATTAGAGATTTATGAGCTATCTTGTTTCTTCTATCATGGAATGCATTTTTGATTGCAGAGTAAGAGTGTGGTTTTCTGATGTGCTTACTAATAATATCTTTTATGGCATGATTAAATTTTTATGATTCATAAAGAACATTCCTTGCATAATTGAAACTGCATTTTTGAATGCTTGGATTATTTAGCAAATGCTGATTGTCTATTAAGGGGACATGAGAGGGGACCAATTAGTTTCAGGTCACTCTCTGTTTCTGGCTTTTGTCATAGTAACCTGAGTCCCTGTCCAAGTCTTTGTCCGACAACCTGGGGACCCTTGTCTGATATCTTTGTTCTTGTAAAGTGGTTTTACTCATATGTTCTTGTAAATTTCATTTTTTGGATAGCTTGTTCCAACTTATTCATGGACACAATTTTAGTGGCCCGTGACGCTAAATGCCATTTCTTTTATTATCTATTTAAATACTGAGCTGTAGCATTTATGTTCATTGTCTTTTGTGTTATTATGTTGTAATTATTTTAGAAGAACATTTCATAACTCTGTTGAATGTCAAAGGTAATTATGATGCTTTGTAAACCAAATAATTATTAACCCACTTCGTTCTTACTCATGTTCCCTATCTTTGTTGCATGTAATTTAATATTACTATTATTTTTTCTTAGATATATTTTGCTCAATAAAGCTTGCTATTATCTCATGTTACTTCAGAGTTGTAGATTGCAATTTGTTTGGTTCAAGAAGATTGACAGAACAATCAAAACCCTCGTACCTAGGGTTATGGGGAGAATTATTGTGAATGACCATACAGAAATCCATGTTTTGTGTCTTGAGGACATTTCCAACATCCTGCTCCTTTAAGTAATTTTAATCATGAGATTTGAATCAGAAAACTAGTTTCATTTTAATCTTCTTTCATTCTATTTTAGAAAGAAAAAAATGCAATTGGACTCATTGGTCACTTTGTTCTAAATTGTTGCAATTTGGTCATCTTATTGCTATATTTGAACAATTTAATCATTTTAGGTCATTTTTTTTAATTCTAATCACATCTCTCTCCCTCAACCCCCTCTCCTCCCCCTGTTTATATTTTTTTCTTCTAACATCTATTAACCTCTTCCTTATAAGATTCAATTTGATCAAATTTAAATTTTTTCGCTAAAAATATTATAAAAAAAACCAAAATTTGCAAGAAAAGATTGAAGTATCCAAAAATGTGAAATGTGACTAAAGTGATAATTTAAAAAAATATAATTAATGTATTCAATTTGTGAAGTAAAAGGTGTTATTTTTTTTAATGGAATATAAATCATATTTAAAGTAGCTTGAGACCACTCTAAAGTACATAGCTCATACCGTATATTATAATAACTTTTGATACACATCATGATATAAAATCATCCTTCTAATATTATATTAATGTTATTAACTTGACTCTATGTTATCTACTGTTTGAAGAAATTTGATCAATCTGATCCGATCTATTGATTTTTCATCCGTTAAGTGTGGATTGGATGACGGATTTCATTACGATTCATTCGATACGATTCGATCGAAATTAATTATATATATATATATATATTTAATTAATATATATTTATTAAATTATATATATATATATAATTATTATATATTTATTTGATTTTTTAAGTAAAATAATTTTATGTTATGATTTATGTGAAAATTTAAAAAATTTATTTAAAAATATAAAAAATAGAGTTAATTAAGTTTATTGGTCGGATTGATCAGATTGATCGGATTGATCGGATGTCATCTGAATAATTTATGGATCGGATTGAGCGGATGTGAGAGTTGATCGGATCGGTTGCGGATTAGGATATTTTAATCTGAGTAGATGATCGGATCAGATTAAATGAGTGTAAAATCAACGGTGTCGATCCGATGAACAACCTTAGTTTGAGGTGTCACAACGAATTTAATAGAGGGCATTTGTGTACTTTCAACTTGCCAATATGTAGCCCTAGGTTATTATATATATTACTCTTTCGGCCGACTTTGTAGGATATACATAACACTTTCAGTCGACTTTGTATGGTATGCTCTGGAACCATCAGGCACCATATATACCGTATACATCCTTTTGACTCAGGTCTTAGCTTGCGCAATTCCCTTTAATCATAATCATTTGAATGAGTATTATTATTGGAGCATTTTAGACTTCTTTTTACGTGTAACATCCCCCCTTTTGGGTTGTTAAGCAATTCGTTCTTCTTCTGTAGGATTTGTGACGTGATTTATTCTTGATTTTGTAATTATACTGTTATTTGTGAGAGAATATTTAATTACACTTAGGATACGTTATTTTGAGTACTTTTTGAAACATCGGTGTTTATACTTTTCATTTAGATTTTATTGGAATTCTCCTGAAGTATTACATATTTTTCAGTTTAAAAGTTAAATCATTTAACTCTTTATATATTATTTATTATTTATTATTATATTATTTTGTTGTTATTTATTTGTTTATGGTATTAGAGTTAATTTATACACTTACTCACATATATTTTCTCATTTAGCAAAAAAAAAAAAAAAAATTATATTTTCTACCCATGATTAGTATAATTTTATATAATATATTTGAGCCTTGTGCTACAGTTAGGATGTAGGCGTGAAAAATATTGAGCTCCTTTTAAACTGGTCTGACCCACACTCCCAAACCCAAAAGCCAAAATTTGATAAATAGAAAAAAAATTGTATTGAAAAGAATAAGACAAAATGGATCAAGCTCAGCAAACTTATTAATTTATCCAAGTATAATTGTAGAATGACAATCCGAAAATGAAAGATTGAATAAACCCAACTTATTCTAATTGTAAAAGCAGAACCATAAATGCATGAACCTGCAACCCAAAAACATTATATGTTATATTTGCTTTTACCTACTTTTTATCTATTTAATATTCATTAGTAATATTCAAAAGCACATAAATTAACTCAGTTCTAGCTGTGAGTTCCCACTTTAGCTTAAATCTTTTTAAAGGTGACCTTGGCATTAGAAAGAAAAGAGTATGCATAAACCTGATTGTGTGTTATAGTTGTGGATACCATATTCTTTATGAAACTTTGATTGGGAAAACGATTAAAAGACATGACGTAATTAAAATATAACGTTGGAAAAAGTTTAAATGTCACGAATTTATGATATATTTTTAATGATATGACATAAGGTGATTAGATAATATAATTTAATTCAATTATATTAAACGTGGTCAGTTTTGCATGTAATACATTTGTAATAATAAACAGTAGTGTTATAAAGTTGTTTTGGATGCTTGTGGGACACACATTTATGTTTATTATCCAAAAAATTCAGTATTTCTTGCCAGACAACCACATACATCAATTAAGGTGTGTATATATATACAAATTGAAGTTGTGTTACATAAGAAAAATATTTGCTAGCTATTACCCACCCTGTATCTCTTTCAGTCTTTTCGTCTTGGAGTGTGTATATATATTTATTAGTAATCTAAACATTCCTCAAACTCTTTGATATAATAACTCAAGTGGCATAACTAGCCATGGAAACATCCCAGCCTCTTTCCATAGAAAGCTTTTCATACCGTTGGCTAGTAACCTTAGAAAGTCTTGAAAACTCTCTCAGAACTTCACTTGATGCATCAGATGTTGAAGCTTCTAATTCCTACATAGAGATGGACCCAAGATTGCCACCCTCTAAGAGATTCTTTAGGAATTCCCAAGATTTCAAATTTGACTTTCCTATTTCACAATCTGATCAATCCTTCAACACTTTTGTTCATGCTGATGAGTTAATTTCCAATGGTTACCTTATGCCTCTATTTGTTGATCATCCCTTTAAAATAGAGGCATATGAGACTTCCTCAAGTTCTAATCAAAACATGCCTACTTGTAATTCTTCACGATATTCACCACAAGCTGGTCTTCAAGTTTGTAACAATAATTCTGATTGCCCTTCTTTGACAAGGTGGAGAAGATTATCAAAGAGGATATTGGAGAAGTACTTGAACTTTCTTCGTCCATTGTATCGGAGAATTATTCGAGGTCACAAAGCAAGTTCTAAAGCTGATAAAATTGTTCAAGGCGTGAAGAACAGTATTGCATACTCTGGTGATGATTATAGAATGTCTTGTGATTCTGATAGTTCAATTTATGAGGCAGTTCTATATTGCAAAAGATCCATAGGTGTGCAGGATTTTTCACTTGATCATGAATACTAGTTAGTACAATATATTCACTTTTGAAAATTCTTTGTTGGGTTTGTAACAATTGTTGGAACTTATTATAATTTCCCAGGAAAATGAATTATGGAATAGAGGGAAAGTGGAGGAAAAAAGAATTCCTGTGGAGTCACATGGGGATAAAGAGATTGAAGACAAAAGCGATAAGAAGATCTCACCCCTCCACTTGTTCTTTGTCATCATCCTTTTTTTATTTCTTGGATGATAATGTTGATTTTTACCTTTGGGAGAAAAATAATAGTGATCTTGCCATTGTTGTTTTCTTTCCCAGAAGGAAACCATATTGCATATGACTTTAAATCACATGTATCACTTTTGTTGTGTAATTTTTATAAGCTCTGAGAAACATATGGACAAAATATTCACTCCTTATGAAACAAATCGATTCTCCATTTTAGTAACTTTTGTCCATGTTTTGCATACTCCTGTACATTATTACTAGTTATGCGAAATCATGATGACTTTGTTCAATATGTCTTTCTTTCTATTTATCATTATTGGTCGCTATTTTTTTATGTTTCCCTCACTTAGTCAGTTGATTAATAGTATACAATACATCGTTTCAAATATATGTTCTTAAACTAATGCAACATACCTTAAAATAATACAAGAAATCAAGGGTTTTTAATTAGCTAAATGATAGGACCATATGGGAGTATCATTCTCATTTTTATTCAAAAAAATTTAAATAATTTTAAACCCCCTTTTAAAGGGGTAGCAACTGATATATATATATATATATATTAGTCTGACATACTAGAAGAAAAAATTGAAGGTTTCGATTTCAAAACAAAAACTGTAAAATAGAAAAGAAGGTTTATATTCCAAAACAAAAAATAAAATAAAAATTTAAAAGATAACAAATGAAATAATTGTTTTCCACAACAAACAATCCAAGAGGAAACAATAGAGTATAGGAGAGACGGGGGCGGAAAGATGTGCCAGACAGGTGGGGAGGTTATAGTAATAATTCTTTTCATACACATTTTATTTTTTTAATATTTATTTAAAAATATTAATATAATACCTATTTTATTATATTATAAAATATTAATATTTTTTTTAACAATTTAAGGTATATTTTTAAGTAACAAATATAGTATTCAAAATATTATATTTTTATTAAAAATATGTTTTTATATAATTATGTATTTATAAAAATATAATATTAATATATATTTAATTTTTTTTATGCACAACATAATTTTTCTAAAAAATAAAACCATTTTTTTAAAAAAACTTCAATTCTCATTCAAAATATATAGCTTTGACAACATGTCTATTCCTAAAATTTTGATTGTTTTGATTTTCATCGTAATTTCGCGAAGGAAAATATTTCTTTTTTTAATCAATATTTAAGGTGTGGGATTATTGAATCAAAAAAATATCTGATTTTATCATTTTACATAATTTAGTTTCCTCATAGAAAAATTAATTTCAGTTATAATAAAATTTATATTTTCAATATCAAACAATTTTTTAAGAAAGAGACTTAAATCCTAATCATTGATAAAAACAGAAAATTCTTGCCTTACAGCTCACCGACTTGAAAAAATTAAAAATAACAAAAAACATAAATTAAAATAAAAGGTTAAAATTGATTGTTAAGGGCGACATATAACAAAATATAAATTTGAGAAAATGGTGCACATATTCTTATATTATGTTAAAAAACTAAATTATAAAAAAAGAAAAAATGATAAAAAAATTATTAATATTTTAAATAAAATAATATTTATTTTTTAAATATTTTATTTTATTGATAAATAATAAAATAATAAAATAATTTTTTGTTATGATATTTTAGCATAAAATTATTAAAATATTAAATAAAAAAGTTAAATTTTTATTATAAAATTACTCAAATGTTAAGTGAATAATAAATTTTTTTAATTTTTAATTAAATAATACTTTTTATAATATAAAAAAACTAATTAATATAAATCTCTTAACGGTTACTGTAACACATCTTATAAATTAATCTTCAAGTAATCATTGAAAAATTCATCTTATCAGTAATAAATGCTGCTGATTTTTTTTTTTTTTCTTGAAATTTTAAAATAAAAATAAATGAAAAAAATATTCTTGAAGAATACAAGAACAGACCTGGCCGAGTAACAGTGTGAATTAGGGGTGTCCATAAACCGGATCAGATCGAACCAAACTGTAAAACCGGATCGGACTGGATCAAACCGAACGGTTTTACTAATCAAACGGTCCGGTCTGATTTGTACTAATTTTAAACCGTTCGAACTGGACCGGACCGGTTTAATAATATATTAAAGATTTCACATTATGTTTCATTAAATTATAAAAAAATCGGACCAAACCGTTTTATAAATCAAACGGTCCGGTCCGGTTTTTATTTCTTAAGACCGTTTGAAACGGTCTGATCCGGTTTTTATTTCTTAAGATCGTTTCAAACGGTCTGGTCCGAGTAATATGAACGGTCCGATTTGGTTAAATTTAAAAAAAAAACTGGACCGGACCGGACCATGGACATCCCTAGTGTGAATAAATGTTTTTTAATATTTCATATTAATAAAATTTTAACATTAATATAATTTATAAAAAAAACATAATACTTAATAAAGATGAAGAGATAAATAAACTTATTGAAAATAAATATATTTTAAAAATAATAAATAATAATTCTTCATCATTTATTATTATAAATCAAGTTTAAATAGTATCAATATAATATTTTTTATTTAATAAAAAACTAAATTTTAATACTTATAAAAAAACAACGACGCACTTCTATACGTATATTTTGAAAATTAAAACACTGCTTTTTTCTGTAGAAACATTAGAAAAGAAGAGGAAAAAGGAAAAAAACTAAGTAACAACTTTTTTAAAAGATATTAATTTTTTTATTAAATAAATAGAATTTAAATTCAAATCCAAATTGATGAATTAGAAAATCATACTATCTAAATCAAATTAATTTTTCAGAGCCTTGATTATTTTGAGTACCATATAATAAATTTTACCAAATTTAAACGGTATTTATATATAGCCCTTCTTCTTTACTCAAAAAGGTACAAAGTATAGTAGAGAAACATGCAGCAGAGGCAAAGATATTGACGGAAAACAGAACATGCACGTGCTTGGGAAAATGTTAGGGTTTAATTTAGAATAGAGTTGAAGAAGAAGTTGATACACGGGAAAAAATGTTTTTGATTGTCATAACTTTTCTTTGGATTATTTGGATTTCTATATAGCCTTACAGATCAGAATTATTTTAAGGAAATTATAGGAAATAACAGAAAATAGCTGGAACGTAACAAAAACATAATGAAAACGGTATGAGCAACTATCTTCACGCCCTTCACACATGTCAGAGATTCTTCTAACGGCTTTAGTGGTTCTTCCTAACGAATTGGAGTGGTCCCCCTCATCTTCCGAGCTCGATCGTGGCTTTGGGTTGAACCCACATGCCTACCCTCTCCTCTCTGTGTGCGAGCACGCTTCTCTGTGCATAGTTCGGTGCGTTTAGCACCCATCAACTCCTCTCTACCTGAGAATCCTTGTCCACAAGGATGAAGGATATGTCTTAGAGAAACACCATTCATTTTCCCAAGTAGCATCCTCTGTAGATGCTCCAACCCATTTCATTAGAATTTCTGATTTTGGTGGGTAATTACCCTTTTTGATCATTCTTCGGTCCAAGACAGCCTTAGGCTGAGGGAGCATTGTAGAATTATCTGAAACAAGAGGTAGACTACTTCTGTCTTCCCATCGGTTTGAGGGTGGTAGCTGAAGCTCATACATAGCTTAGTGTCCTGCAGTTTGAACAAGGCTTTCCAGAAGGAACTTACAAATATTTTGTCTCTGTCACTAACTATTGAAGTAGGAATGCCATGTAAGCATACTATATTTGCCACAAAATCCTTAACAACAATTACGTCATTGAAATGGTGTCTCAAAGCTATGAAGTGGGCATATTTGGTCAAGCGATCTACCACTACCATAATCACTGTATGACTCTTGGATGGAGGCAACCCTTCAATGAAAATCCATTGAGATTTCTGTCCAACTTCTGTCAGGAATTGGTAGAGGTTGCAGTAATCCAACTGGTTTCATGCAGTCATATTTTCACCTTTGGCATATGTCATAGAAGTGTATGAATCCTTTCATACCTTGCTGCATATTGGGCCAGATAAAATTTTCTTTGATGCGTGAAAGTGTTTTGTGAAATCCGAAGTGCCCTGTTGTGGGTGATGAGTGGCATTCAGCCAATATCTGAGGGATTATGGAGGATTGCGGGTTTAGATAAACCTTGTCTCTTTTGAACCAAACCCCATAACATTGACAAAAAATTGTGTCACACCCGTGAAGACTCTGGCTTGTAGTTTCTCATAAAATGGCTCTTGTTAGACTTCAATTTGGAGGGTAGGCCACCAAGCTGCTTGAGGTTGCGAGATGGAGATTAGTTGAAATTCCACTCTTCTTGACAATAAATCTGCTGCATGGTTCTCTGAACCCTTCTTGTACTCAATCTGGTAGTCATACCTGTTGTCTCTTTTAGAGAACATAAAACGTGCAAGCATACACGGTCACAAGTAATAAAATTTGATAAGTAAGTTATCGTTACCACAGAGATTTGTTACTACATTTTGTTGAGTACTAAAATTATTTCTCTATGATTTTATCCAAAACGATCGTTAATTGGAAGACGTTAACTAAAAAGTTGTATAAGAAAATAAAAGAAATCTAGGATTTCAATTTTTCACCAAATTAATCCACTCTAATCATATTATTTTCGTTCGATTTATATTTTTAGTACATTTAATTTGTCAACCGAAAACTTCTATTTTTATCCATACATCTCTTCCGAGCTCCGTATAGACACACTTCGTTAAATTAATTCACTATATTCCTATGAGAATTAAATTCACCAAGATTCATTACGTTCTAAGTTCTCAAATGACCACACATACAATTAGGGTATATTCTTATCCTTCATCATACATGTCATTCTATCTACGAGCAATATGCACAAAAATGCTTCTTCCAAGTTTATTTTAGTGCCACGTATCATTTGATAAAATTCGTAAATAATCAAAAGCATTAATCACAAAATAGAATAAACAAATCGAACGTCTTATAAATCATTCAAAAATAATTAAAATCAAAGCTTCATAAATTTAGATCAAATGCAACCCTAGAAAAATTAAATTACTTCATAAAATTAAAATTAAAATTACAGCAGTTTAAGGAAAATAAGATGAAGAACAAAAGAAAATTAAATCGTTTCAGATCGTAAATTTTTGGCCCACGCAGAACACAACAGAAGCCAAAAATGACTTCTGCGTGTTCCACAGTCCACCCCCGAATACTATTAAAAAATTTAAACTCTAAACTTCCAAAACTGTTTTACTCTATCATATTATCCCTATTTACAACATCAAATTTCTAAAAAAATATACATTTAAAAATATATTTTTTTAATACACGCGGGGAACAAATAGATATGGCAAAAATAATTAAATATTACGCGTGGGGGACAAAATTAGTATCGAAAATGCGGTTAAAACTGAGTGGAGAGCCGTCCGTTTTTGTTTTCTTTTCAATAAACTCTACCACGTGTCGCGATCTGATTCGTTGAAATAAATAGTGGGACACGTGGCAACACCTAATTGGTTGTAGGGAACGGGCACATGTGAATCGACCGCACGGGAAAAGAGGCGCACGAACGTGGGAGACAACGACTGTAACGCGTGCGTGATCTTGCGCTTCCGCGCTCACGGTAACATGCCACGTGTCAGAACATGATTGGCTGCAAGATAAAGTGGGACACGTGGCAGCTTATGATTTGTAGAATAACAGGGCATATGTGGATCGACTGCACGGGAAAAGAGGCACGCGAACGTGGAGACAACGGCTGCAACACGTCAGACATGTGGGTCCCACCCTGCACGCTGGCCTGCGCGGCAGGTGGGCCCCACTGGTTCACCGAGCCGCGTGATAGAAGAAACCCTGCTCCCACTCTCTTTGGTCGGGTTTGAATACCACGCGCGCATCCTAACCGTTTACTCTTTGATCTGACGGCTCCGATGGCGCGCGTGGAATATGGCACATGTGATTCTCTCTCCTGCGCAGAAAAATAACTTTAATTAATTGCATTTTGACCCACAAATTTAATTCAAATTATATTTTTAAACTTTCTTTAATTAGAATTAAGCTCTTTTCTGATTTAAATTAAATTTTAAACTTTTAATAATTAAAATTAAGCCCGATTTTAATTTAAATTATATTTTCAACTTTTATAAATTGCAATTAAGCACCTATTTATTTGAAATTATATATTTGGACATAAAATTGCAATTAATTATGTTTTCAATTCAAATTATTTAATTTTCTTAAAATATATTCCTTAACAGTAAATACTAATTTATTAAACTAAAATTAACTAAAAATGTGAAGAATATATCAATTATAATTAATAAAATAGATGAAAATAATTATATAAAATACAGTTATCAATACCCGAGAAGCTTTGGTAACCATCTTGCTTGAGCTGGGGTGGTGATTCTTTGTTCTAAAAGGTACTTTAGGCTCCTCTGATCCATGCACACGGTGAAAGGTTTTCCCAACAAATAAGAGCCCCACAGCTTGATAGCTTTAACCACAGCCAACATCTTCCTTTCATATGTTGACATAGCTAAGGCTGACCCTTTTAAGGCAGCACTGAAGTAAGCCACTGGACGGTTCTCCTGGGTTAAAACTGCCCCTAGCCCTATGCCACTAGCATCATATTCAATGACAAAATACTGAGTGAAGTTAGGTAACCTTAAGATATGAGGGGAAGCCAGTGCTTCTTTCAGTTTTTGAAAAGCCTGAGCTACAGCCTCATTCCACTGAAATATTTCCTTTCTTATTAGGGAGGTGAGATGTGCTGCTATCTCTCCAAAGTTCTTAATAAATTTTCTGTAATAACCAGCCAATTCTAGGAATCCTCTAACTCCCTCTGTTGTGGTTAGGGTTGGGCATTCTACAATAGCTCGATTTTTTGCAGGATCCAAGGCAACCCCTTGTTCAGATATCAGGTGTCCTAGGTATTCTACTTGCAATACACAAAATGACACTTGGAAGGTTTAGCAAATAAACTGTTAGCTGCTAACACCTGCAAAACAGTTTGTAGATGCAATGTATGATCCTTCCATGACTGAGAATACACTAAAATGTAATCAAAGAAAATCATTATAAATTTCCTAAGATAAGGTCTGAAAAGATCATTCATCAAACTTTGAAAGGTGGCTGGGGAATTAGTAAGGCCAAAAGGCATCACAAGGAACTCATAGTGGCATTCATATGTTCGGAATGCTATCTTTAGAGTATCCTCTTCTCGAACCCTTATTTGATGATACCCTGATCGAAGATCTAGTTTGGAGTAGACCATGACTCCATGCAATTCATCCAACAACTCATCTATGATTGGTATAGGGTATTTATCTTTGATAGTAATGGAATTTAGATATCTATAATCCACGCAGAACCTCCAAGTTCCATTAGTTTTTCTTACTAACAATACTGGTGATGAGAAAATGGTTGTTGCTTGGTCTAATCAGGTTGGAGTGTAGGAGCTCTGATACCATTTTTTCTATCTCAGTTTTTTGATAGTAAGGATAACGGTAGGGTCTTACATTTACTGGTCATGTTCCTGGTTGTAGAGAAATACAGTGATCATATAGTCGTTTAGGAGGGACGCTGGTGGGAATTTCAAACACTTAAGGGAATGCAGCCAATATTTCATTTGTTTAAGGTGAATGAGTTCTAGTTTATTCTCTCAAGAGTTTATTGGGAAGTATCTGAAGGAATAACCCTGTATCTGGCAGGCTATGGGTTTCCTTGCAGGTTAGGGTTGCAATGTTTGTGTGCCCTAACCCTTGAAGCTTGTGAGTAATGCCTTCCACCTAGAAGCTGATGGTTAGCTTCTTATAGTTCATCTCGATTGGACCCAAAGTCTCAAGCCATTGGACACCTAAAACCAGTTGACATGCTGCAACAGGAAGGACATAGAAATCTGTAGTTACCTGATACCCTTGTATGGTAAGGCAAAGGTTACAGCATTGACCTGTGCATTCCACCTTCTCACGATTGGCCACCATTACTTCCAGCTTCTTTCCCTTGGTGATAGTTATCCCATATTGGAGAGTAAGGGCTTGATCAATGAAATTGTGAGTACTTCCTCCGTCAATCAACACCAACACTCTTTTTTTAACTACCTCATTACTCATAAGGTTTAAGGATGTTCAGCTCCTACTATAGCATGGAATGAGATCTCAGGCATTACCTTGTGTAACTCTTGTTCCAACTTTTCTTCAGAATTATCTGTGAGATTTTGTTCAATCTCTTCTATCATAAATAGTTGTGGGCGTGCACAATGGTGGTCAGTTGTGAATTTCTCATCATAGTAGTAGCATAGCCTCTTATCTCGATGCTCACGTGCATCTTGATTAGTGATGCGATGAAAGGTAGTAGCTGAGGCAATTGGTGCTGATCCTGATCTCATCTCTTAACCCAACGATGAAACAACCTATTAAAAATTCTTCTGGAAGGCCATCCACTATGTGTGAGAGTTTCTGAAATGCTTCTTGGTAAGTAGCCACGCTTGGAATATGTCTGAGTCTGGTTAGAGCTTCAAAGGGATCTTCATAATCAGTTGGCCCAAATCACAGCTGTATGGCTTGGGTGGCTTTGGGTTGAAGCCACATGCCTACCTTCTCCTCTCTGTGCGCAGCTCGGCGCGTTTAGCACCCATCAGAAAACTTTCAAATATCAATCCATACAAATGGACAAATTAACTTGTATTTTTGGCATTATACTAATACTCGATTATGCAGTACTTGTAGTCTTCAATGTTACTTATACCACTCTATTCATTTCGTCTCTACTAATACTAATTTTTTTCCTTCACTTTTATAAAAAATAAGAATATTTTATCAATGTGAATGTATATGTTGTTTGGGACAAAGAATGAACACAAGATACATAGTAATAGTTATATTAATAATTATAAATTTTGAATACATTCGGATAGTAACTGTAAGTTATAAATGAGTAACAGTTTATTGACGGTTTAATTATATTTATTATTTTTTTAGTATTTATTCAACAATATGTTTAATTTAAAAAATTAAATATTAACATAATTTTACTCTAATATATTATTTAAAATATTGATATTAATTTTAATCTTTTAATTATTTAACACATTTTTATAAGTAAAATAAAATTCAATTTAATTATTCAAAGTATTATATGTTTTATTATTAAAAATATATTTTTTATTTAATTTAATGAATATAAAAATAATATTAATATATATTCGATTTTGATTAATCATAATTTTAACATTGAAATAACAATTCTCACCGTACACATTACAGGTAATGGTTATTTTAAAAACAAAATTAGTCAAATTTTTGAGAATAATTACAATTTCAATTATGCGCATATAAAATATCCATCCCTGTTTTGAAGGCAACTGCCTCTTCTCATTTGATCAAATATGTTATTTTATATGTAAAATTCTATAAATTTTATAAAATTTTGTTATATTTAATTTGTAATGTCCATTTTAATTTTAATTTTAAGCTCATATTTTAATTGTATAAATTTTAAATATAAATTTTTATATAAATTTTTAATTTTTAATTTTTTTTCTTAAGATTTTATCACCTAACTTTTCAAATTTAACAAACTTATTATACTAGTAAAAATTATAATTTTTTCTTATGAATTAATCCATTAATTTTTTAAATTTAACACATTTAGGTAATTTTAGACTAAATTTATAAAAATTAAAAAATTATTGAACTAAATCTAACACAAAAATAATTAGGAAATAAAAATGTAGAAATTAATTATTAAAATTAACTGATCAAAGATAATATTTAACTATCAATTTAAGTTAGTGTGAGCTAAGATGAACCAATGGTATGGTATGAGAATTAATTAAGAATGACAAGTTTGGATAAGGAGACATGGACAAAATGTGATGGAAGAAAATGCCAATGTATGATTAATAACTCTGGCTTTTACATTTCTTTCCTAGCTTCTCTTTGCTTCGGTTTTTGATTTTATGCTCTATGCCAAAGGATAGCTCAACCAATTTACAAATGTAGTTCATATTATTTTGGGGGACCAAAACCTCATAGATGTTAACTTGTCGCTGCTATTGGTTCGTTAGTCACTATAGATCTTAACAAGACACACTAGCTATTGGTGATATTGACTATATGTATTGATTAAAGATTTAAAATAATAACAATAAAACTATTAATCAATAATGACAAGTTTCATAGTTGCTTGAAAAAATATGTTTTAAGAAGATCGATGTTTTGGAAGTTCATGAAGACACATCAAAAGAAATGGGCCTGAGAACCAGAGGCTGGTTACATGCCTTTTGTCGGAAACATTCAAGTATTAGGACATTGAATGGTACTTGGTTTGGATATATACTTGAAGTGCGAGACGGGAGTCATGAACATAAAAAATAAAAATAAAAATAAATAGTGCTATATAACTAAGAACAACTCTTCAAGTTTCGTGCATACACAAAACTCCCATTTACATTGGAAGGGTTAAACCCAAGTTTTCAACGTTTAACTTAAAACATATGTCATTATATTATAAAAGAATTGGCATATAAAAACATTAGAAAAAACTTCAAATAAAATTAAGCATTGGACAGATGATGATTGAAATTTCTTTAGCACATGCATACAAAACTTCTGCTCAAAAATGTACATATGTTACCTAAAAAAAAGAAAAAAACTTATCTTTTGTATATGATTGATCGTGGATCGAGCACGAAAGAGAGTTTGAGAAATAGAAAGCGAAGGAAGTTAGGGTTAAAAGATAGAAAATTTGTGAAAATTAAAAAAGAAGGAAATTGATTTAGTTCATTATTCAAGTATGATTTGTAACTTACAAATATTGTGTCATAAATATTAGAGAACAATTTTGATAAAAGATAAAACCTAATTGTTAAATAAAATCCTAACTATCTTAAATATTTTATCTTATTTTACTGGTAAAATTTTATTTATTTTTATCCTATTCTTTCCTATATGAGAATAGTTTGATGTTATCTTTTATATATATTTTTAACGAAATTACCAATATTTTTAAATTATGTTCTAATTCTGAAATGCGTTGAAGAGGGAGTTGAAAAATGAAAATAGATACCGATCAAAATATAACCTTATAATCATCTAGGATCGTCACTTGTAGGCAGCTTTAGAGATGCTACTATTTCACTGGTATTGGTTTCAGTGTCTGCATATTTTAGGTACTTGTCAATGTCATCTGAGCTTGCAGGTATTGGATTGAACCAATGATCATGGTGTTTAGGCTTTCTATCACTAATGGCAATCGCAATGTCATTCGGGAAAAGTTTTCGAAACACGAAGGCGTGCAAAATAGTAGTGACAAGTAGAGCCATGAATGTAAGTGTGGCAACAACAGAAAGCGCCACAACAAGTGATTTGGTAAAAACATTTGTTACCACATTTGAATACTTCACTGTTGCAATTGCAGCACCAGTCATTGGAAATGTATATGCCCACCATGCAAGTGAAAAACTATTATGTCAAATAAAAATGAACGTTAGAAAATGTAACCACAGAGGATGAAGAGCAATATCCAAATGAGAGAGAAAAGATTAGCAATAACTTACTTGAACCCTCGGAAAAAATTAATTCGAATTGCCTGAAGAATCAAAGAATTTATCAAACATTATTAGCAAGGAAAAGGAAACAATTATAATGTACAGGTATTCGCGTGCCTTTCTATTTAAGTATAATTCTTTTTCTTCTACTAACAAGATTCTTTCAACAAATATATGAACACAAGATAGAAGAGTTTTTGGAAATTTGGTGAAATTGTTGAAAATTGTATAAATATGTACATTCTGTACATGAATATGTACAACTTTACATAACTGGTATATAGACTTTAATTACCACCTATAATTTTAGTACAATTTTCATTTAAACTCCAAAAGCCTGCAATCCAAGGGTCTCAATGCTTGACCCAATAACATCGACAAATAATAAATGTTTCAAACTGTTGAGTCACACATCGATCAGGGAAGCCAGCTTAGTACTGGTTATAAGATTATGATAATCTTTCCTCTTTGAGAGCTCTTTTAGAGGGAGTTAGACTATGACTTTCTACATGGTATCGAAGCAGGTCCCTGGTGCGATGAGTCCCCTCTGGCTCACCTCACAGTTCCCCTGTTATGCGGTGTCCCTGTCAGGTGAAATCGGTCTTTGCGGTGTCCCCGTCCGATGTGAAGGGGAGTGTTGAGTCTCACATCGACCCGGGAAGCCAGCCTAGTGCTGGTTATAAGGTTATGGTAACCCTTCCTCTTTGAGAGAGGCCGTGAAGGAAGCTATTTGGTTACGAGGTTTGCTTGAAGACTTGGGAGTTGGTCAAAAACATATTAATGTGTTTTGTGATAGTCAGAGTGCTATTCATTTAGCAAAGAACCAAGTCTACCATGCATGTACAAAGCACATTGACGTTCGTTATCATTTCGTGCGAGAGATCATTGAAGAAGGTGGAGTACTAGTTCAGAAGATTAGTACAACAGAGAATCCCACAGATATGATGACCAAGGTGGTAACAACAATCAAGTTCAAACATTGTCTGGACTTGATTAACATCCTACAAATCTGAATTGACATTGGCGTCGTTGATCTAGTAATTGAAGAAATCATTTTAAACCACTAAGTCGCTAAGGTGGAGATTTGTTATATATTGCTCCTTAGTGAGCAAATTAGAAAAGTCCCACATTGATTAGGAATGAAGATGGGTGTTGGATTTGGGGCTATAAATAAAGCCCTCCTTCACCATTTGTAAACATCCCAAAATTTGTAAATCTTCATCTATTTTGTAAGGGTAATTGATTAGCTCAATTTTGCCCAATTAGTTGTAATTTTGGAGTTCATCCAATTGGAGATAGTGGAAGTGGTCAACGACGCCCGAGGACCTAGGTAATATTTATACCGAACCTCGTTAAATTTCTGGTGTTATTATTTTTCTACTTTAATATTTCTGTTCAATATTTGTTTTAGTTTATTTTAGCATTATATTTCCAATAGCATTATTTTGTCAGGTTAGTTTGAGTTCTATTCATTTAAATCATAAGTGAATAGTTACTACTTAGAATAGGGAAAATATACCCGATTTTCCCAACAATTGGTATGAGAGCCGAAGGTTTTCTACCTAGGCATTTGTTTGTATTCCGTTTGTTTGCTATTGGAATATAGTTGCTAGTTGTTGTAATTTGAAGAAATGGCGGAAGAAAAATTTCTTTCAAACAAAAGCCAGTCATCCACGTCAAGTAGAACTATGGTGATGAATGCAAGGTTCAAGGTGGAAAAGTTTGATGGAACCGGTCATTTCGGCATGTGGCAAGGCGAAGTTCTAGATGCTCTGTTTCAACAAGGTCTAGACATCGCTATTGAAGAAGAGAAACCAGATGGAGCAGATGAAGTAGAGTGGACAAATATCAACCGATTGGCATGTGGTACAATCCGTTCGTGTCTCTCAAGAGAACAAAAGTACACGTTCATGAAGGAGACATCCGCAAGTAAGTTGTGGAAGGCGTTGGAGAACAAGTACATGAAGAAGAGTGGATAGAATCAGCTCTATTTGAAGAAGAAGTTGTTCCGGTTTGAATACCTTCCAGGTACTACAATAAACGACCACATTACTGCTTTTAATCAATTAGTAGCAGATTTGTTAAATATGGATGAAACTTTTAAGGATGAAGATTTAGCCTTGATGTTGTTAGCCTCCCTTCTTGATGAGTTTGATCATCTTATTACGAGCTTACTCATTGGGAAGGATAAAGTATCTTTTGAGGAATTTTGTACTGCTTTGTATAGTTATGAAATTAGAAAGAAAGATAAAAGAGAAAGCAGGAATGAAGCAGCAGAGGCATTGTCTGTAAGAGGACGTCCGCAAACACAACAGAAAGGAAGGAGAGGTAGATCTCTATCAAAAGGAAGACTTGGTAAAGATGAATGTGCATTTTGTCATGAGAAAGGTCATTGGAAGAAAAATTGTCCGAAGCTACAAAAGAAAGGAAAAGCTGTGCAATCTGATGCATGTGTAGCTGAAAGCAATTCAAATTCAGATTTTGCATTGGTTGGTTCGTCAACATCATCTCATCCTGGTGATTGGATTTTTGATTCAGCATGTACTTTCCATATGTCTCCTAACAAGGAGTGGTTCTTTAACTTTGAAGAACTAGACGGAGGAGTAGTTTTCATGGGTAATGATTATCCATGCAAAGTTTTGGGAATCAGTACAATTCGTTTGAAGAATCAAGATGGCTCAACCAGGGTCTTGACAAATGTTCATTATGTTCCAGATATGAAGAAGAATCTCATTGCTGTGGGAGTCTTAGAATCAAAAGGCTTCACTGTGACCATACAAAATGGGGCATTGAAGGTTACTTCTGGAGTACTTGTGGTGATGAAAGGTGTTCAGAAGAATAACTTGTACTACTACCTTGGTAGTACGGTTATTGGGACAGCATCAACAACAGTTTCAGAGGAAGAAAGAGATTTAGAAACTACCAAGCTGTGGCATATGCGTTTGGGACATGCTGGTGAAAAAGCTTTGCAAATTCTAGTAAAGCAAGGCCTGTTAAAAGGTGCGAGAACCGGTAAGATGGAATTTTGTGAGCATTGTGTATTGGGGAAGCAGAAAAGAGTAAGCTTTGGCAATGCTCTCCATAATATAAAGGGCATTTTGGATTACATCCATACTGATGTATGGGGGCCAACAAGAACTCCATCCATGAGTGGAAAACATTATTATGTCACTTTCGTTGATGATTTTTCCAGAAGAGTTTGAGTGTATCTCATGAAGAAGAAGGATGAAGTGCTGGGAATTTTTCTCAAATGGAAGAAGATGATCGAGACTCAGACCGATAAAAAGATCAAGCGTCTGAGGTCTGATAATGGCACTGAGTACACAAACGATCCATTTATGAAAGTTTGTGAAGAAGAAGGGATAGTGCGACACTTCACTATTTGAAAAACACCACAACAAAACGGAGTTGCAGAACGTATGAACCAGACTTTGCTGGAGAAGGTTCGATGTATGTTGTCAAATGCTGGTTTAGGCAAGCAGTATTGGGCTGAGGCTGTGACATATGCATGTCATCTCGTCAACCGTCTAGCATCGTCTGCTCTTGAAGGCAAAACACCTATGGAGGTATGGTCTGGAAAACCTGCTAGAGATTACGATTTCTTACATGTGTTTGGTTCAATTGCATACTACCATGTAACAGAATCAAAGTTAGACCCAAGAGCCAAGAAAGCCATTTTTTTAGGGATCCCTTCTGGTTCTAAGGGATATCGACTATGGTGCCTTGAAATGAAAAAAATAATCTTTAGCAGAGATGTTACGTTTGATGAATCTGCCTTGTTGCAAAAGGTAACTAAGAAGATTGATGGCACTTTAGAGCAGATGGAGCAAACTCCGAATCAGGTGGAGTTTGAAAGCAAAATTGTTAATCCAGTTAGTGAAGATAAGACTGAAAGTGATCCTCCATTGACAGATGATGAATCAGATGAAGAGGTTTTAACCCAAGAACCTCTATAGCAACAAGAAGAAACTGCAGTTGATAGGCCACGACGACAAAATGTCAAGGTACCTGCTCGATACAAGGATTTTGAAGACCTACCAGCTCAGTTTAAAAATACAGTGGCCTGTGCACTTTCAGTTGTGCATGATGATGTTCCTTCCATATATAAAGAAGCAATCAGAAGCTCTGAAGTTGAAAGATGGAAGGAAGCCATGAATGAAGAACTTATGTCCCTTCAGAAGAATAAAACATGGAAGTTGACACAACTACCTAAGGGCAAGAAGGCAATTGGATGCAAATGGGTGTATGCAAAGAAAGATGGATTTCCTAACAAAGATGGTATTCACTACAAGGCAAGGTTGGTGGCTAAGGGCTACGCTCAGAAGGAGGGAATCGATTATAATGAGGTATTTTCTCCAGTTGTAAAACATTCCTCCATTAGATTTTGTTGGCCTTGGTAGCACAGTTCGATTTGGAACTAGTTCAACTTGATGTGAAAACCGCATTTCTACACGGTGATTTAGAAGAGGAAATCTATATGTCTTAGCCAGAAGGGTTTAATGTTGCTGGTAAAGAGAATTGGGTTTGTAAGTTGGACAAATCATTGTATGGATTGAAGCAATCTCCAAGGTAGTGGTACAAACGATTTGATGAGTTTATGTTGCAGCAGAAGTACACTAGAAGCACACATGATCATTGTGTGTATTTTCGCAAGCTGCAAAATGAGTCTTTCGTCTATCTCTTATTGTACGTCGATGATATGTTGATTGCATCAAAGAGCCAAGCAGAAATTGAAAAGTTGAAGGCTCAACTAAATCAGGAGTTCGAGATGAAAGATTTCGGATAAGCCAAGAAGATTCTCGGTATGGAGATAAGCAGAGACAGGAAGAAGGGGAAGCTTAGTTTGACCCAGAGTCAATATTTGAAGCGGATACTACAACGTTTTGGTATGAATGAACAAACAAAACCTGTAAGTACTCCGCTAGTTCCTCAATTCAAGCTTAGTGCTCAATTATCTCCTAAGAATGATGCAGAACGAGAATATATGGCAAAGGTACCATATGCAAATGCAGTTGGTAGCTTGATGTATGCAATGGTGTGTACAAGACCTGACATTTCACATGCGGTTGGTGCTGTAAGCAGGTATGTGCATGATCCTGGTAAAGGACATTGGTTGGCTGTGAAATGGATTTTACGGTATATTATAAATACTGTAGATGTTGGTTTAGTATTTCAGTAGGATAATACCATTGGTCAATGTGCAGTCGGATATTGTGATTCTGACTATGCAGGAGATTTAGATAAGCGTCGGTCAACTACTGGTTATGTGTTTACTCTTGCTAGAGCACCAGTCAGTTGGAAGTCTACCTTGCAGTCCACAGTTGCTTTGTCTACTACAGAGGCAGAGTATATGGCAGTTACAGAGGCCGTGAAAGAAGCTATTTGGTTACGAGGTTTGCTTGAAGACTTGGGAGTTGGTCAAAAACATATTAAGGTGTTTTGTGATAGTCAGAGTGCTATTCATTTAGCAAAGAACCAAGTCTACCATACACGTACAAAGCACATTGACGTTCGTTATCATTTCGTGCGAGAGATTATTGAAGAAGGTGGAGTACTAGTTCAGAAGATTAGTACAACAGAGAATCCCACAGATATGATGACCAAGGTGGTAACAACAATCAAGTTCAAACATTGTCTGGACTTGATTAACATCCTACAAATCTGAATTGACATTGGCGTCGTTGATCTAGTAATTGAAGAAATCATTTTAAACCACTAAGTCGCTAAGGTGGAGATTTGTTATATATTGCTCCTTAGTGAGCAAATTAGAAAAGTCCCACATTGGTTAGGAATGAAGATGGGTGTTGGATTTGGGGCTATAAATAAAGCCCTCCTTCACCATTTGTAAACATCCCAAAATTTGTAAATCTTCATCTATTTTGTAAGGGTAATTGATTAGCTCAATTTTGCCCAATTAGTTGTAATTTTGGAGTTCATCCAATTGGAGATAGTGGAAGTGGTCAACGACGCCCGAGGACCTAGGTAACATTTATACCGAACCTCGTTAAATTTCTGGTGTTATTATTTTTCTGCTTTAATATTTCTGTTTCAATATCTGTTTTAGTTTATTTTAGCATTATATTTCCAATAGCATTATTTTGTCGGGTTAGTTTGAGTTCTATTCATTTAAATTATAAGTGAATAGTTACTACTTAAAATAGAAATAATATACCCGATTTTTCCAACAAAAGGCCCTTCTTTTAACCCCATTGAAGCACCCAACAATGCTGGTTGAGAGATGGTTTGAAGGGTTAGCAATCTTAGAAAGCCTCTTATGGCCACCGAACATCCACTGTCCATAAATCTTAATCTCAAGAAAGAAAATCGGGGTCATTAGAGCATACCAAAGAGCTGGAGGCAAGTCCTCCGTGATTGATGGTGGAACTGCGAGAGCTAAGAATAATAGAACTATCCACGGGGCAAAAAAGAAGTTAACATGGATAGGATGGTAATACTCCCGACGAACTGCTTCAAAGTAGAGGATCAATTTCACAAGGTAGATTAAGGACACAAGTGCTATGAGAAAAACAGAAATGCACCATAAAAATAGATTTATTCTCAAACTCAAGTGAAGAAAGTTTGTAGAGGCAGAGGTAGCTAGGGCTTTCCACATTATAGCTTGGCTTCTGACACCAAGGCATACACCAAATGAAGAGATTTGAAACCTTAGAAGAAATGGCCATTGCTCCTCTTCTGGAAGAAGTATTTCCTCTGAGGCCTGTTTAGACGATTTGATTGTTAGACTTTTTAAGTCAATCAAATGCAATAAAGAAAGTAATTAAAGAATAAAATCATAGTACCCTAAGGGTGTCCAATTCTGGCCCTTGAAGAGCATCAAAGTAACGGTCTACCGATGGATTTTTCTTATCAACTAGCACCACAACATCATTAGGACCTGTCTCCCATTGTGTTCTTTTGCCACCGCGTAGGTTTGTTATCTGTCTTTCAAGTCTTCCAGAAAATGTTTTGAAGGAATCAAATTTTCTGTCTAGTGTCCTTCTGGTACTTGCAGCCGGAGATAAACCTCCAGCTTGATACACTGATCCAATAGGCATTGTTTGGGAATGAAAATTTACTGATTTCGGAAGTTCACTGCTCGGATTCTGGCTTTTGTTAGAAGACTCTAACCCATCATGGAAAATAGTCTCACTGTTGAAGTTTACTCTTTTGTTGTTACTTTGCATACGAGCTTCTAAGGGAGATGCCGGCAAGCTAATTGAAACAGAATGAGTCATCTGATGACCATTAAGTTCAGGTTCGTCACTTGGGCAATCTAAAACAGTTGTTTCTGTTTCCTATTTTCAATGCATAACACAGCGAAAATTTTCATTAAACAGAATCCTAACAATTGTAAAAGCCAAAATGAAGAAATTTTGAATATTTATTTTCTAAAAAATGTCATAAAAATCTTTAAGATTACGTTATTTGTGTTGTTTAGCATGTTAAATTAAAAAAAATTCATTTAATCTCTCAACTTTGTAAAAATGATATAAAATATATTATTTTAATAATTTTTCTATTAAAATATTATTTTTTTGTTAATTGGTTAAACACACTTAAAATACAAATCTTTAACAATAATAAAATCACAATTAATATAAAAAATATAAAAATATTCGTTTGTAATATTTGTTAATTCTCACTATTTTATTTTAATGTGTTATTAATTTTAATTTTTATTAAAAATTAAAATAAATATTAAAATAACTTTTTATTTGAATTTTATTATTGTTAATTTTTTTCTTAAATATTTCATATTAATATTTACTTTTATTCTTGTTAAATACTTGTATTTTAATTACATTTTTATCACTTCATAAGAACTAACAATATTTTAATACAAAAATCATTAAAAAAATTAATTTTCCTTTTTTACTTCATAAGAACTAATAATATTTTAATACAAAAATCATTAAAAAATTAATTTATCTTTAATTTTCCTTTTTTACAAAATAAAAAATTAAATAATATTATTTTTAATTTAAGAAACTAAACATCACAAATTACCTAATCTAAGTGACTTTGACATCTCACCCTTTATTCTATTCTATCTCATACAAGTGTTAACTCTGTACATTTATGCCAAACGTAAGATTTCTGAGTATGATACAATTTGAAGTTATTATCTATTTTTTTCAAAAACTTAAATTATTAAAAAAATAACAAACAGTACTTTTATATATTCATCACCAAAAACTTACTCTAGTTTGACAATCAAGAGGGTGATGACTGATAGGTTGATTGTGATCATTCATGAGGTTATTGCCTCGAAGATTATCAAAGCCAACAACTTCATTTGATGAAATATATCTGATGAGTGATGGTGCTTCAGAGGAATCATGCTTTGGTGATTCTCTGTATTTTCTATTTTCCATCATAAGTTCAAATACATGGTGGGCATAAAGTTCACAAATAACATAAATATGTATTTTGTATGATAACACTTGGGACATAAACAAAGAACAAAACATATTGCTGGAATAAGAAAGTTCCAAAACACATTAGATCCAATATAGTCAAAAGTAGCTTCAATATTGAAGAATCTAATAGTCAAATTCGATCTAAAAACGTAATGCTCCATCAAAACACAACCCAGATTAGGAGTAGTTACTTTCGACTCATACACCAGTCAGATTTCAACAATATGATCAGCTCAAAGTTCATATAATGGAAAAAGAAATCGATTGTTAAACGGCATTTTAATTAGAAAAATAAATAAATTAATAATAATGAATGCAGAGATTAACATAATGCTCAAGAATAAACAGATGAAGGACACTGACCTTTCAAGTGAAGAGTGTCTTAACAATTTTTTTTTATTTTTTTTTATTTGGGCTCGGAGTTCTGGGGATGATGGAAAAAAACAAGATTGTGTATAGAGTGGAAAGAGCAGGTGGGTTCTAAGAAAATGTTAATGGAATATATAAAGAGATGTTTTTGAAAATGGAGATGGAGAATGTTGCAAAAGAAATTACGGTAATATTAGTATAGAGTTTTTTTTTTAATTAGAATGTAATTTAACTTGAGTTTATTTTATCAAAAATATTTTTTAAAATTATTTATACATTTATATAATTATATGATTTTAAAAAAATTAATTACAAAATAAATCTAACTTAAATTATATTATAAGTTTTTACAAAATTCATGTTTTATTTAAATATTATCCGTATAATTTAGATTTTAATTCTAATAGGCTTAACTTTGAATATAAATATCATTTTTTCTTACATTTTAAATTATTATTTATCATATTTTTTATTATTATTGTATTATTACTTGTCTCGTTTTAGCTCATTAAAGACAAATGTGATATTTTAATTAATATCGTTTTTATTATCGTCTTATCTTATTAAAAATTAAATGAGACATAATGAAATAGATTTTAAAAATTAATAAATTATCTAATAAATTCCATTAATGTCTAATATCAATTTACATTTCTACTATTGATCATAATTAAGAGAAAATGTCAATTTATCATGATAAATCGTTCCACGATAATATTGAAAAGTATAGTCTAACTCAAATATTTGTATACAATAAGAAAATATTATGTAAATTATGATTATAATATAATTGTGATATTTAAAAGTGTTCTAATTCATAACAACTACTTTATTTTTTTATTTCTAAATTATTATTTTTATTTTTATAAAAAATATATATTAGGATAAATTAAGATAATTTTTAATATTATAAATAAGATAAATTAATAAATATACTATCGAATTATTATCAAAGTTATAACTATAACATCTAAGTTTATCTAATCATAAATATAATACTAAAACATGATAGTATTACAAAGATATCATTCTATTGTAATTTAGGACGCTTCGCTACTATTATGCTATATTTGGTTGGATGAAATAGAATATAATGAAATCAGAATTGATTCTTTTTATTTTTTTTGTTTGGTTAGGCTGAAAAATAGGAATAAAATGAAAATTGATTCCTAAATGAGAAGAAATCAGAATTTTTTCTTCCCCTTAAAGAATCATGATTTCATTCTCATCTCAATTTGTTTTTCAATTTTACCCCAATTTAAAATATAACTCCAAACCCAAATACCAAATCCTTAAACCCTAACTCTAAACCCTAAATCTCAAATCCCAAAACTCAAAACCTTATTTAGAAAAATAATAATTTTAATCCTAAACCTTAACTCATAAATATAAACCTTAACCCACAAATATAACCCAAAATCTCAAATCCCAAAATCATAAGCCCTATTTAGAAAAATAATAATTTTAATAATATATTTTCTTTTTAAGTAATAATTATTTAGAAAAGTAATGATTTTAATAATGTATTTTGTCTGAGAAAAAGATAATAGTTAAATGATATTATTTAAACTTTACTAAATATATGAGTATTAAGATAATATACAATATTTTTCATTTCATTCTACTTGTAAACCAAACACTGTAATATTGATTTTTTTCTTTAATTAAAGTAGTCAAACCAAACAAAATTATTATTTTTTCAATTCCATTTCATTCACATTCTCATTTCGATTACATTCTATGAAACAAACGTCACCTTATTGTAACACAAAAAAATTATAAAAATATCATCTAAATTATACGGATAGTATTTTTAACACTTATGGTAATTTAATGCTATATTTTTTATTAAATAAAGTTAAACTATATATTTGTAACTTTCATAGTACTTCAATGATATATTAATTAATTTACCTTTAAGAATATATAATAACTAATGCTAGATAACACTACGCAAATAAATAATGTCATGTAAAAGTTGTAATAATGTATTAAGCATAAATCAAATAATAAATATGAAACAAAATTTAATGACATATATATAATCGTATAAGTGGTAGCAAAATTATTACTACAGATCTTAACTCACCTTCGGGACATATAAAAGTGTTGTTTTTACTTGCTAAAGGTAAGATAGCTTTTCTCTTTCAAGCGAGTGATATCCCCCACCGTCCCCTTATTCCCTCCTAAACGTCGAGTTTACCCGCCCCTAGTTACACACTAACAACTCCGTACAATAGCTGCTAGTTTGTTACGGAAAAATGTTGCGAAAATATCATTTTTTTAGTTTAACTATATATAAATAGTTTAATTTTTTATAACATTAAAAATATATAAATTTGGGTTAAAAATAGGAATGCAAATACAAGATATCATTCACACCCTTTCTAAAAAGAGATGTTATTTATTATTTATATAATATATTTATCACCAATTAAATTAATTTATTTTTTTACTTTTTATTTGATATTTAGTTTTAAAAAATTATTTTAATCTTAAATTTTATTAGTTTAAAATACCAATTAATCATATAATTCAAAAATAATAGATAGTTTCTCAAAAACCTAAAATAAATAAGAAGTTTCTAATATTTTGAAGCCTAAAAGGAAAAAAATTATAACTATACCATGAGAATATGCATAATGTTATTAGGTGGGGAAAGCAAAAGATCAGGCTTTAATGATTTGTCGTATCATCTTCCTAAAAAAACAAAATCATTATATTATGCATGCTTCACCTTATTGGATCATAAAAATAGGTAATGACTTGGCAAAGGATTTTTATAAATGGTTACATAAAATAATATACATAGCAGATGTAATAATTAATTCATGGGTCATTTTGTATATTAGTTTCATGGGTCAGTTTTTTATATTAGTTTCATGAGTCAGTTTTTATATTACTTTTATGGATCAATTTTTATATTAGTTTCATATGTATGTATATATAGAGACAATTATGGGATCATTTTAGAGTTTTTATAACTATCCTAGTCATGATATCTAAGCTTGAAAAATCATCATAGTAGTAAAAACATTATTGGCAGTAATTTCAGAATTTGAGGTCACAGGAATTTCAATTTTGCTAATTACGTAAAATTTTAATTTCACTAATTAATTTTAAGAATGCGTTAGATAAATAGAATGATAAAACTTTAACTTAGGGGCTTTTCCTTTTGAGTAATAAATGTTTGGCATTTTCTCATGAAATAATTATCCTCACACACAAAGTATTAATTGCTCTAAAATATTAAATTGATTCATTAATGTATTATATTGGATTAGAATAATACAGTGTTTTGTTGCAACTTAGCACTGAGGATTCAGAAAATTCTAAATAATTTTTTTATTTATTATTAATTTATTTTACGAGGGAATATGAAAGATACAAAAAAATAATGAAATATTTATCCTATTAAAATTTTGTAATAAGATTATGACATTTTTTTTTTAAAAACCAAAATTCATCCGTATAAACTCATTACTTTTCAAGAATTTATTCCACAACTTAACTTAAATGGGTTGTACTAAAATTATACAAGTTACTTCATATACAACCATGAGATGTACCAAACTTGTGTAAATATCTCATTTACTATGTATCTCTTGTATACATTCTGTTAAAGTAAATTTTTTGCATAGACCATTACATCTTATAAAATTAATCTTAAATTAATATGAATTTCATATTATTTATAAATTTTATACTAATATATTTATCAATCAATATTAGATTTTTTTATACTAACATTTTTTTTCAAAATGTGTATTGTTTAATTCAATACTTTGTATTTTTAACACATTTTGATATATTATATTGAATCTCTTGTTTTTGTTTTATAAAACTCATATATTTTTATATATATATATAATGTCTATTGATTTTATTTATCATTAAAATTCTAATATTATGTAAATTTTGTATAATGTATAATCAATATAAAATATATAATATTAAAATATTAACTTAAGAAAGTTATTTTCATATTATTTATAATTTTTTTTAATAATATATGATATTTTATATATATGAATAATTAATCATAGAAATAAAAATAATATATGAAATACATGGTATTTCATCCAAAAATCTTTCCATTTATCCGATTTTATAAAAATAAAAATTCAGAAACTTGTTTTACCACGATAATATCTACTCAAGAATATATAGGAGCTTGTAAGTGCAAAAGATCAATAATTGAAAATTGTACGAAGTGGGTAATATATGTGGATGTCAAATTCATTATAAAGCAACAACTGCACGGATTGTTCGCCGGAAAATTGATTTTTTTAGTTGACCCAATGAATAAAGACAAAGATGTCGACGATACATATTCTTAAATTTGACTACCAAAAAACAATTTAAATTATTTGCCAAACAAATTACTTTACGGTTGATTGAATCAAAAATATTGGAATTTAATTAAAGCGGGATTAAAATCTCTAATAATGGAATTGGTACGTCGGAAGTATCTGATTAATATATTAATATTTTTTATATGTTAAAAGGTTTTGTTTTAATATTTTAATGTGATTATTGGTATTTTTATTATTTTTAAATAATAATCAAATTGTTTTGATTTAAAATATTATTTTTACCTTTTAATAAATAATTTTCTTTTAGAAATTAAAAAAAGGTAAAAAAATGTTTTTTTTTGTTAGAGAATATGTTTAATATTTCTTACAAAAATACAAATAATTAACTTTTTATTTTTAAAATAATAATACAAATAAGTATTAAAAAATATGGTATTGTAACAATTTCATTGGAATAAGATAAAAATATTTTTCATAAATAATTGATAAAAATAAATAAGAAATAATACAAACGTTGTGATTTTTGTTTTTTAATTTTTTTATAAAAATTATATCATATAATATTCATTAATTTATTAATAATAAGTATTGAAATCAAATTTTAGAAGAAAAAAAATATCAAAACTTAAATAAGTATAAATAAATCGTGAGTACAATATATACCTATAATCGATAAAATGGTTAATTTATATATAGCAACTCATATCTACAGTATATACCTCTAGCAAGTAGTAAGCATTTTATATTAAGGTCACAAGTCACAACTGTGTCACATAGGCACTTTTATATTTAACGCCATTTATTATTTCTATGTGAACCCAAATTTACATGCTTATACGTGAGGATGCCACGTGGTATATTTGTACGTGTACAAAAAATTATTAATTTAAATCAATTAAAATCCCTATCACATTAGTTAACCTAGACTAATAGGTTACCTAGTCAATAACTAAACAATGATACGATGATTCTTTCAATTATATATATATTATGTGATTTAGACCAAAAAAAAAAAAGTTCTTTTGCTAACCTCCAAAAAAGAAAGAGTTGTAATGTTAATGCACGTAGATTTGTGTTAATATTTTTACGCATATTATTTATATTTTATTAAATATAAATATTGTTTAAAAAATAAATTATTTTTTTAATTTTAATATATGATATAATATAATTATATTTGAATGTATAAATATATAATAATTTAAATGTTATTAATATATCTATTAATATATTGATACGTGATAACTTTCTTCCTCAATTAAGTCAGGAAGGGGAATTAGTGGTAACCGTATTTTTTAATTATAGCCATGGTTTTTATAATAGTATTTGAATTCAATAAATAATTATATTTTGAATCAAAATGAATTTAAAAAAAAAATTAGTCATGTCATGTGACAAATTCAATGATATTTTTTTATTATTATTGTATATTTATATTATTATTTTCCTTGTAACTAAGGGATTAAAAAAGAGATTTGTGACAAATTAATTACAAACATACCTCAATTAAAATTGAGTTCACAGAAATGCTAATTAGGTCACCAAGCTTGTTTAGCCCAATCATTAACTTTACAAAGCTCTGATAAAAAAGAGTTGGGTAAGTAGCTTGTTCAGCTCAATCGTCAACTTCTAAGGCCCTGATAAAATGAGTGATTCTAAACCAGCACACATTATAACTAAGTTAGCCCACCAAGCCTTTTAATCATTTAAAACCAATAGCTTCTATTTTTTTACTTTTTATTTTCGCGAGAAATGAAAATAAAATAAATTATCATGATGATCTATAATCCTTACTCTCCAATTTCTATGTAACTTAATTATTAAATTGATTTTACAATTTTTGACTCAAAATATTTTATATTATAAAAAACTTATGTGCACATTATTTTTTAATATGCATTATTATGTTTTTACATTATAAAAAAAAATATGTGTACCCTATATAGTGGATTAAAATAAAAATATCTATGAAATGTTATGTCATTCACTTAAACCTAATCCTTATTCTTTAGCCGTTTTCTGCACATATTACTCAATTGGTATCACAATAAAAGAGTTATCATGTTTTAGTTCTATCATGTGTTAGTTCAAACAGTGAGGGTAATTCTTAAACAATTGACTTTTGCAGCTGGCGAAATTAATCATGCATGGTTAGCTATTTAATTTTGAGTACTATTTTTTTTAGAAACTTTTGATATTTGCTTAATTTTTTTTAAGTAATAATCGATATTTTCTTTTTGGTTTGTATCTTTACATGCTAAATTGTACGTGCCTTTTTTCGGAAGCATTCAAATCATAGGACATTGAGAATGTTGCATGTAAAAAGCTCTCTTCTATTCAGACATATTTGCACTTAGTATTTGGTCAAATGACGACAACTCATACCAGCCCTTTTTGTGTACAAATCATTTTAAATAGCTTCTCTTATATACTCTGACACATACAACATTGTTTCAGTTCACATTTTCTCTTTAATGATGTAGTTTGAATTATAGTCCTTGAGAAACTCAAGTTGAGTAAATTCAATGTGTTTCAGAAACTCAAATTGAGTAGGAAGGCTGTTATGTTGTTAGCTTAACTCGAAACATAGCAAAGATTGAAAGTTGTACAGTTTGCTTTCTTACATGATTTAGGCTTATTGACACAACATTTAAGAAATCAAATAAATAGTATAATGTTTTTAGTTCAAATGATAGTTAGTTCGAATCAGTACTTAAAGTGAGAGAAGGTATTCTAAGTTATTGAAAAACCAATTTCTCGAAAAACTTGAACTATTAGGAGAAAAATTAACATTGATTTTATATATTTATTACTTATCCGTAAGTGTTGATTCTATGCATTATATACAATAAATACTTATAATTCTGATAAAGAAGTCTTACATTGATTGAGAGTACAACGCCAATGTTGTAATCTCTAAAGCTTATCATCTTTGTCAGTAATCAAGGAGACAAACCCTTGTCGATGTGAAGGAGAACGTTAAGAAAATCTCACATCGGTCAGGAGTGTCACGTCAATGCTATTTATAAATCTAGACAACTCTTTAACTTATAAACTGGTTTTTAGATTATGAGTTAGGTTTGGGTTCTTTAACAAATTCAATAATTGAGATTATCAAACCTTGAATACAAGACCTCATGATAACATGTTAAAAGTTGTTAAGAAATTAACTCTCTTACAAACTTAATGAGTACTAATTATACTTCTATACATTTATTAGGAAAGTCACATACATAATTAAACAATTGAGAAAGTTATATCACTAAGAACAGCTCTTCTGGTAGAAAGTGTAGACAAAGACACAAATAAATAAGCATTGAACAAATCGTGACTGAAATTTATCACACATGTACACAAAATTCCAGCTTCATGCTCTCTTTATATATCTTCAATGAAACTACCATTACATGTAAATCATACTAAGAACTCTGAAACATGTTTCAGAGGGAGTTCAAAAATGAAAGTAGAGATTGATCAAAATATAATCTTATAATCCTTCACTTGGAGTCTGCTTTTGAGATGCTTCTATATCATTGGTATTGATTTCAGAATTGTCAGCAAATTTTAGGTATTTGTCAATGTCTTCTGAGCTTGCATGTCTTAGTTGGAACCAATTGTTATGGTATTTAGGTTTTCTATCACTAATTGCAATTGCAATGTCGTTCGGGAAAAGTTTCCGAAATACGAAGGCATGCAAAATAGTAGTGACAAGTAGAGCCATGACTGTAAGTGTGGCAACAACCGAAAGCACCACGGCAAGTGATCTGGTAAAAACATTTGTCACCACAGTTGAATACCTTACTGTTGCAATTGCAGCACCGGTCATTGGAAAAGTATAAGCCCACCATGCAAGTGAAAACCTGTAGTTTCAAATAAAAATGAAAGTTAGAAAATGCAACCACAGAGGATGAAGAGAAATATTTGAATGAGAGACAAAAGGTGAGAAATATCTTACTTGAACCCTCGGAAAAAATTGATTCGAACTGCCTGAAAAATCAAAAAATTATCAAACATTAGTCAAAAAGCGGAAATGGTTGTAATGTGTGACAAGATGAGCATTAAATAGAATAGATGGGCTTTTGGAGATTTGGTGAATATGTCAAAACCTGCGGGACAATTTTCACTTATAAACTCCAAAAGCCTGAGAATTTAGGGTCTCAATGCATGACTCAATATCTTAGGAAAAAAAACAAATGCTTCACCCTACATGTACATTTGTCCAAGTCAAAGAGGAAAAACTAACCAGTGAGAAATAAAGGAACATGGCAATGAAGTAAGCTACACGCGAACCGTTATCAAAGGAGCCTTGAATCTTAGCCCATGCCATAGAAGCAACACTTGGTGCAGCAACAAATAGAAAGAAGACTGGATGTAGCTCCTTCGGTAGTGTTTCATTTGTTGGAAGTCTTTGGTAAAGAGTAACAAATAGAACTATATAGTGAGCCAATCCAACAGCAAAGAAGAACAAAGGCCCTTCTTTTAACCCCATTGAAGCACCCAACAATGCACCAACAAAGTTACCAACAATTGAGAGATGGTTTGAAGGGTTAGCAACCTTAGAAAGCCTCCTTTGACCACCGGACATCCACTGTCCATAAATCTTAAGCTCAAGAAAGAAAATTGGGGTCATTAGAACATACCAAAGAGCTGGAGGCAAGTTCTCAGTAATTGAAGGTGGAACTCCAAGAGCTAAGAATAAAAGAGCTATCCACGGGGCAAAAAAGAAGTTAACACGGATAGGATGGTAATATTCCCGACGAACTGCTTCAAAGTAGAGGATCAATTTCACAAGATAAATTAAGAACACAAGGGATATGAGAAAAACAGAAATGCACCATAAAATTAAATTTATTCTCAAACTCAAGTGAAGAAATTTTGTAGAGGAAGAAGTAGCTAGGGCTTTCCACATTATAGCTTGGCTGCTCACACCAAGACATATACCAAATGAAGAGACTGGAAATCTTAGAAGAAATGGCCATTGCTTGTCATCTGGAAGAAGTATTTCCTCTGAGGCCTATTTAAAGCAATTGATTGTTAGACTTTTTAAGTCGATCAAACGCAAAAAGGAAAGTAAAGAAGGAATAAAATAATATTACCCTAAGGGTGTCCAATTCTGGCCCTTGAAGGGCATCAAAATAACGGTCCACCGATGGATTTTTCTTTTCAACTTGCACGACAACATCATTAGGCCCCGTCTCCTGTTGTGTTCTTCCACCACCACGTAGGTTTGTTATCTGTTTTTCAAGTCTCCCAGAAAAAGTTTTGAAGGAATCAAATCTTCTGTCTATCGTCCTTTTAGTTCTTGTAACAGGAGGTAAACCTCCAGCATGGTACACTGAACCTTTAGGCATTGGTTGGGAATGAAATTTTACTGATTTTGGAAGTTCATTGCTCGAATTCTGCGTTTTGTTAGAAGAATCTGGCCCATTATAGAAAATAGTTTCACCGCTGAAGTTCACTCTTTTATTGTTGGTTTGCATATGAGCTGCTATGGGAGACGATGGCAAGCTAATTGAAATAGAATGATTCCTCTGATGAACCTTAAGTTCAATTTCATCACTTGGGCAATGCAAAGTAACTCTTTTTGTTTCCTGTTTTAGTTGCATAACAGAAACTTATTATATTTAAATAAATGGACAATTTCCATTAAAGAGAATGCTAGTAATAGTAAAAGCCAATATTACATTCCAAATAGAAAACTTTGAATATTTATTCTATTAACTGCCAAAAACTTACTTTAGTCTGCAAATCGAGAGGGTCATGGCTGATTAGTTGATTTTGATCATTCATGATATTCTGCTTTTCAAGATTATCAAAACCAACAACTTCATTTGATGATATACATCTTATGAGTGATGGAACTTCAGAAGAATAATGCTTTGGTGATTCTATGTATTTTTCATTTTCCATCATAAGATCAAACACCTGATGGGCATTAAGTTACAATTTAGTTATTTAAGTCTCCACAAATAACATAAATATACATTTTGTATGATAACATTTAGGACAGAAACAAAGAATTAAACATATTAATGGAATATTATAGTTTAAAAAACAATAGATCCAATATTCCAATTAAATAAATTTTTACCTTTAAATATAAGCCAAGCCTGGAACATTAGAAATATCTCCTAAGATTTCAAGAAAAAATGTAAAAAGAAAAAGGTAAGCCTTAACCCCAGAACAATATCAAATTGCAAAATTAACCTTGCTATATTGCACCATGTAAATTTTATGGGCTAACCACAGAGATTGTATGAATTCCAACTTGATATTCAAACTGAGTTGGTATATAAACAGAGGAGGAAAAAAGAACAAAAACCCTATTCTATATAGTTTTTTTAAAACAGAAGAAGTTATTTAAATCTCATAATTTTCTCGAGTAAATTTCCCTAGAAAATAGATAACAATCCCAATTCCATTACAAACCAAACTTAGTAATGGGAAAGACAGTTGAGGATTTTGCGGGGTTGAAGCATATACTTTAGTCAAACCCAAATGTTAAATGGTGTCTCAAAAAATCAATCATATGATGTACCGACAAATCCAAACCGGATTTGATTGGGTAAAAAAATTATTAATCTATTAATATCTGTTGGATTGCACAGTTCACCATCGAATCAAAATTAAATTTTACGTATATCCCATTTTTTATTATACATTTTCTTTCAATTTATTTAAATAAAGAATGTTTTTGTGTTCTCTCCCTCAACATTTTATAACTTAATTTTGTATTTAGGTTGAGTTGAAAATTATAATGTTATTAAACGAGATACTTTTATTGTAATAGGTGATATCAAAGGCTTATATATAATTAATTGTTGATGAAAAATTAAAATAACAATAGAAATTAGCTGAAAAAGATATAAGAGATATTATAAATTGAATTGAATTCAATCCGATCAGTTATCGATGAAATAAGTGATCAAATTGTATCATATGAAAATTATGCAATCCGATTTAATGATATAGATTTAATAAGGAGAGAGACATTTTTGACGACCAAAATAGAGTCCTCTGCTTTGTAAAGAACTTAATGCTCCACCAAAACACAACCCAGATTAGGAATTGTTCTTTTCGACTCATATACCAGTCAGATTTTAACAATATGATCTGCTAAAAGTTCATATGCATATGATGGACAAATAAATCGATAATCAAACAGCATTTTCATCTTAATTAAAAAAATAATAATTAATAATAAATTCAGAGATTCACATATTAATGCTCTAGAATAAAAGATGAAGAACACTGACCTTTTAATACGAACGGTCACTGCCTGATCAAAGATATTTGACCTCTCTTTTTTTTTTTCCCCTATCTGAGCACTGAGTTCTTGAAATGACGAAGGGAAGAAAAAAAAAGATTGAGTATAGTGCGGAAAGAGTAAGAAAATGTTAATGGAATATATAGGGATGGTTTAGAAAGGAGAGAGAGAACATTGCAAAAGAAATTAAATATGAGTAACACACGTCTTTGAGCGGCAAGAATAATAAGGATTTGTAGTCCAAACAAGGCTGTGTACTTGCAAAAGTCACATCAATGACACTCTCTTTCTAAAGACGCCTTAATATAAAGAAGAAATTTCTATTGAAGCCTAGAAAATAAGGAAAAATAATTTTTATTAGAATTTGATATATATATTATTTCATATGTCATAATGATTATTAATTTATCGATAGTTAATTTCATATTTTTTTTAATATTACATGCTCTTAGTGAATATATGCATAATGTTAGGTGAGCAAGTAAAAACAGGTTTGAATGATTGGTCGATCATATCTATCATCTTTGAAAAAAATAATATTATATATTTATATATGTTTCTCCTTAATTTTATCATAAAAATAGGTTTGACTTTGTAAATAGTTAAATAATTAGCTATCTTTTACTTTTGTTGTAAATTACATGCATAAATGCATAAAATATGAAGTTAGCTAGCTTAAGAAAGGATAAATATTAAATAAATGGGAATGACGAACGTATTACGTATTAGACTGTAAGTGCTTGTTTAAAAGTATTTATACTTCATGATGTTATAATTTAAAGTATTTTTTATACATAATTTTGTTCCACAATGTGTCATATAGTTATTTATCAAGACAGCTAATTTAATACTTTTTTATAACTATATTAAGTTAAACAAAAATATATAGCAGGTGTAAGTTAGCTACATGTTTATAATAGTAAAATCATGGGTCTATTTTTAATATTTTCATGTGCGTCTGTGTATGTAGAGAGGGAGAGAAAGACATATATATATATATATAATTGAATCATGAGATCATTGTAGATTTTTATAATCATCTTAGTAGTAATCTAAGATTAAAAAATCATCCTAGTCATGAAAATAGTTGAATGATTTCTAGTATATATCATCCTCATCTGAATTTGAGTTTGAGGATGATATATATGCTGATTAAATACCACACAAGAAGCAAATGACAATATTAGACATCTTTGTCAAGGCATATTGAATTAAATTAAATAAAACTGTGCCAACTGCCCTCCATTATAGTAGTAAAATTTTGGCATTAATTCTCACACTGCATAGTTTGCTAAAAACTAAATTGTAACATCTTAAATTGTATTTAATTAAAATACTAGTGTTCGATACAACTCCACACTAAAGAAAGAAAAATCTAAATAATTTATTTTTCGAAGAGAAGGATAATTTGAGAAAGAATAAGAATAATGAAACTTATGTTATAAATATTATTAATAAAATTATGACAGCATTTTATTACAATATAAACTCATTCATTCCATTAGGAAATAAAAAGATCTTTCATTCAGTTTATTTTACAATATTAAGGGATTGTACTAAAGATAGTATCATATTTTTTTCTTACTAATAGAACGTTCCAAACAACTAAGGATGCAAAATTTATAAATAAATTATTGGTTGGACTTTGAACATGTTAACACGATGATTCAAACCAACCAAATATAAAATGAAAGAAAAAAAAAAGAAGGAAAAATATAAGAGTACTCAATTTCGATAATGGTACCTAGAGGTACTATGCTAAGAATCCCCTTTTGAATAATGTTTATTACCTTTCAGGGGCGGATCAACGTACCAATAGATAAAGATATGTGTTTTATAATTTTTAATAAATAAATTTATAGATAAATTAATATATAAAATGAAATTATAACTTACTTAAAATTTTAAATTTTAAACTTTTAACATTCAATATATCAACAAAACTTAATAATTTGAACATATTTGTATTAAAATTAAACACACATTATATATTTTTTAATTAAAAATAAATAATAATTAAAAAATAACTAGTATTATTTTTTACTATGTATATAGTATCATTTCTTTATGTACGTAGATTCTAAATCAATCATGTAAAAGTTGAAATATACGTGTCTTATGTGGAAAATTAGACAAGGCTACTTACAAAAATTTCATAAAAAAAAAAAAGAATTACAATTATATTTTTGACTATATAAAAAAATTAATAGTATAACTTTTATGTTTTTTGCTATTGCTTTTATTTATTTATTAAATTTGTACGTATGCTTTTATCCAATTTAACGTCTAGAACACATGTAATCACTATTCAAAATTGTTAAAAATGTTATCAATACTTAAATTTAGATATTAAAACTAAATATTTTTAATAATATTAAACATAAATAATACCAATACATTAACGTAATTACACATGTAAAGCATTCGATCACTCATTCTCTTTTTGTATAGTTTATACCATACTCTCACAAATATTTTAAGAAACAAATGTCTGTCAAGTATATTAGCTAGAGCAAATTTTAAGTAGAAGAAAATGGAATCTCTTACTACACAAGCTTGTAAACGCAAATTATCAATATAAGCAACTTTGTACTAAGCAGATGATGTATGCAATATTGCATTAATTTCAAATTCATTCTAAGCGACAAATACACGGATTGTTCGGCTGAAAAATTAATTGATTTTTATTAATTGAACCAGCGAACACAGTTGGCGACAATTCATATTTTTAAATTTCACTACCTAAACAATTTACTACGTATTTGTTTAAGCTTCTTGAATAGAAAAATATCGGTACTAAATCCAAACAAAATGTATGATTAAAAGTTAAAACCACTAAATAACTACTAAGCCACATTGTTTAATCCTTAATATATGCCACAACTTTATTACTTACTATCGTCATTTTTATTTTATTCCATTCTTTTTTTTTTTTACTGTGAGAGTTGAGGGTATTATATTTTTGAAAAAAAAATATCTATCTTAAATGATATAACGCAATTTTTTTTTTAAATATGATTAAATTTATATAATTATATTTAATAAAAAATTATTACATAAGTTATATTTATAGTATATAATAATTTTTCTTTTACATTTTATTTTCAAATAATTCTGTGATAACTCATATTTGCCTGAGAATAATTTAAAAATAAAAACATGCAAGAAGACAATAAATAATACCTACTGTTTTAAAGTCAAATTTGTGATTCAAATTTTTGCAGACAATATTATATGTTATTGGAACAACTGTCAGCCAACAAAAACAAATTGATTTGCGAGAATAGTTCTCACGTACAGCTAGACAATAAGTTCGCCGGGTTCAGTACTACTCTTTTTTAATTTTTTTAATTTTGGGTTTATATTTTCTTTAATTTAGATGATCGATGCTTGTTTTGTGGGGTTAATAGTGTGAGTGTGACTCTGAGAATGTTCCACGAAGAATATTATAGCATTACGAACCCCATGGTTTTTCCATACTCTTTTCACTCCTTTTTTACTACACGATAATATTATTGCAATAACAACTAAGTACGTGAATTTAAACAAGAGACAACAATACAAGGAATTGAGAAAAGTATGAGGGAACGGAATGTCTTATTTGGTATTTTTGTCACAAACTATATTGAATTAGTATTTAATCTATATAATATTTAGTATCAAGTTATTTAATATAATAGTAAAAAATTCAGCATAAATATTTTTATAAAATAATTTATATTTAAAATAAATTTTATTTTATATTTTTATTACATTTAAAATAAAAATATTAATTTTCAATTAAAAATGGGAGAAAAAATCAAAATATAGTTTTATATTTAAAAACTTAGATATAATACCTTAAGCTATGGTTTAGATACATACTCCATAATCTTATTAAATTTTCAAATAATCATATTATTTTTATATTATAAGATACGATCTTATTTCAATGTTAAACACATAATTATATATAAATTATATAATTATATTTTTTAATATTATGTAAGAAACGTACTTATATATATATACACACACTTTTGGTTTAATAATTCTTTTTAATTGTAAAAAATATTATATATATATATATATATTATTTTATTTTAGTAAAAATATGTACAAATTATTAAGTTTATGATTAGTTATTAAGTAATAAAAGTTTAAAATAAAAAACTATATATTACAATAATTATTTTCATCATAATTCTTCAAAATCGTAGTATTAATTAATTATTTTTTAAAATAATAAATAAACAACAAAATGGCTTAACTAAAAATTTAGAAACTAGAATTTCAAGAGATTTAGTTAGTTTGATTTAATCACCATTTCTTAAATTATTTTTTATAAAATTTAAAAGTTATACATTGAATATAATTATTTTATTCATATTTTTTGAAAAAGTTAATTTTTTTATTTAAAATTAATTCTTCATGGAATAATAGATAGCATTAAAAATTCAAATTTTAAAAGATTTCTTTAAATTATTTAATTATCATTTCATAAATTTTTGCATATAAAATTAAATATTTTTATATTACATATAGTTATTTAGGTCATTTTTATAAATTTTGATGCTCTTGATTAAAATTAAATATTAATAACGGATATAATCACCTAATTAAAAATAAAAAATTAGAATTATAAAAGTCTTTATTTATTATTTAATTATATTTTCTTAATTTTTTTGTAAAATTAAATGGTTAGAAATTACATATAATTATTAATTTGATGCATTTTTTATGCTCTTAATTCATTACCAATAATAATTATATATCTATATTACTAATAAGGGTGAGTGGCAGATCGAAACTGTTTGTTTTTAGCAAATTTGATCTGAATATATTCGAATATTTTCAATCTGAATCTGATTTCATGATATAATCAATCCAAATATGAAAAAGATCAATTTTTTTAAAATCAAATAATGATTGATATTTTTATAACGAATATTATTATTTATAATCACAACTAAAAAATTAAAAGAATAAGAAATATATCTGTAAAATTATTAAATTATTATAAAAATTTATATTTATTTTTTAAATTAAAATAATAATCTAATATAATTATAATATGCATAATATTTAAATATAAAATATTATAAAATAAAAATATGTATTTATTTATAATTTAATAGTAATTCGATCTCGATTAGATACAATAGATTATAAAATCTATCAATTTGAATTCAATTTGACTAAAACATTTATCAATCTAATTTGAATTCGACGTATCATATCAAATTTATTAATTTAAGATTATTGATCATATCATTTACTCACCCATACTTATTAGACAATATGGCCATAATTGTTTTTAAATATATTATGAGTTTTTTTTTAATTATACGTGTAAAGCCCACGTCCTTTACATGTACTAATTTATTACTTAATTGATAAAAAATATTTAAGACAATATATTAAGGAAAACATATTTATATTACTTAAGATAAAAATATTGTATAAAAGAAGAAAAATAATTATAATCTAATTTTTAAATTTTTTTAACTATTAATAATTTATTATTTAATTTATGTTAATTGATAAAAAATTCAAAATAAGATAATTAACCTAAAAAATTATAATTATTTATGCTAATTCAATAACTAAGTTGTATAAATGAAAATTAAATAATTTTAATGTTGATAAATTTTAATATTTTAGCTACTAATAATTTAAATTACTTAATTAATAAAAAATAAGACAATATAATTGATCAAAAAAAGATACTTAAAGATAAATAATCTTGTAAAAGATATATAAGTAATTACAATATTGATAATTGTCAAAATTTTAGTTACTAATAATTTACTATTTAATTTATATTAATTAATTGATTAAAAATACTTAAGATAATTAACCCAAAAAACATAATTGTTTATGTTAATTATGATAAATAACATTGTATAAAAATATAAGTAATTATAATATAAAAAATATCAATAATTCATCTAATAATAGTTTATTACTTAATTTACATTACTAACTGATTAAAAAAAATAAGATTTTAGTTAATTAATCATAAAAATTTATAATTGTTTATATTACTTAAGATAAATAATTATAATCTAGATAATTGTTAATATTTTAACTACTAATAATTTTACTTGATTTATATTACTTAGTTGGTAGAAAAGACAAGATAATTAATTTGAGAAATGATAATATTTTATGTTACTTAAGATAAATAATTCATATATTACATGTATATTTATATTTTGTTAATAGGTATACAAAAAGGTATATTTAATTAAAAAAAATACTCTGATATTTTAAGAAAAATATTTCTTATAAAATTAAACAAAATTTTAATTGTTTATTATTCAAAGTCATATATTTAATTTATATTTAATTTAAGTTTGATAGAAAAATTTATTAAAAAAATCAATTTTTTTAAATTAAAATGTATTTCATTAGATATATGTCTATTAAAAAATACAAATAATCATGTGTAAAATATGGTATTCTGTTATATTTAATGAAAAATTAATTTTATTTTTATGTGTTATATTTTTAATAAATAAATGAACTTAAAAATATATTTTTAAAACGAACTAAACAACCCATAAGAATTAAACAAAAAGTCCTCCACTACCATTTTTACCCTTTTAAATGCAAAATTATATCACTACTATTTGACAAAGAAAAATACCTTTTATCTCAAGTTGAGATGATTCAGTTCATGTATCAAATTTTAATTGTTCTTACATCATAATGGATCCCACTGTGTAAAAGTTGAATCACACAATGAAATATTACCACCATTCACAAAATGACATGTGGATTGAGATAACACTACAATTATTACTCTTTTACAAAACAATATAACCACTTAAAGTGATAAGATCTTACCTCTATTAAGCATATTTCTTAAAGAATAGCATTGAGAGACCACATATTCTTGTTGAAAAATTACACAAATTTTTGATAAATCAGATTTATGAGAAAAGAAGAATGAAAAAATAATACACAAATTTGATAACGGAATTCGGTTAATCTTGTTTACGTCTCCGGACCTGCTACAGATCTTTTTCATGAAATGAGAGAAATTATACAAGGTGTTTACAACATTCACAACACAATTACACCCAAGAAAATTACTCTCAATTTTTTCTTACAAAAACTTTTTTCTTTAAGTTTTTCTCTCAATTGGAATGAAAACTTTGAATGGTTAATTCATTACAATTATACATATATTTATATGAAAATTTACTCCTTAAATTAATGATTCTTTGAATTGTTCCTTGATTTAAGCTTCTTGTTTTGCTTCATATTTTACTATTTGTTTTGATGTATATTTTATTTTTTAATTTACTTATTAAATTAAAAAGTTTTATAACTACGTTGAAGATGTGTGTTATATGTTATTGGAACAACCATATGCCAATTTTCAATTTTTTTCATTGGAACAGCTTGATTTGCGATAATAGTATCCACACGAGCTAGAGACCAAACTAACGTTTAATTAATAGTACAATAAGGTCGTTGATTAAGTACCGACACTTTTTTTTCGGTTTATTTTCCTTTTTAATTTTCTCTTTAATTTAGATGATCAAGATTTTGGTCTTATGGGCTTAATAGTGTGGTTCTGGAAATGTTCAACGAAGAATATAACATTACAAAACCGGTGGTCTCTTCCATATTCGTTTCGCTCTTTTTGACTACAAAAGAATAAATATTATTGCAATAACAAGAAGTACACACAAGTAGGGCTTAGAAAAAAATACACAAAATTACTGTTATAATTAAATTATTTAGGGAATATTTCTAAGAAAAAAACAACCACAAGGAAAAAAGCTAAGTTAGGAAGGAAAAGATTACCTCATAGATATTCTTCCCATATCCCAAAGGCCTATGAATGCAGTCAGAGGGTCCAAATTCGAAAGTAAACAATTTAGTCCAAGCACTCTAAACACCATATTCACCCAACAACAATATGTCAAATGTGGAATAATTAGTTGAGCCAAGCATTGACCCATTTATATTATCAGGCCCATCAAAGATATAGATAAAAGGAGCAATTGACCCATTAAGAAGCACAGGTTCAACGTTATACCAGTGGCCAGAACAGAGTTGTGCAAATGGTGTTTTTTATGAAAACCTCATTTGTCATGTCAAATGAAAAAATAATTCCTTCCTCAACTAAATTAGCACTTATCCATGAGTGCATCCTAACCACAAAAACACGAGCATAATCCACATCACTGGGAGGAGGATGGTTGGAAAATTCTGGTGGAATTTCTGTGTTCAAATTTTTCCAAGAATTACTTCTTAGACAATAGATATCAACCACATATGTCAATTCAGAAAATCCAAGTCCCCTTGAATCGAGGGGCGATTATGAGTGAAGTACAACCAATTTCAAATCATTGATTTTGGGTTCTAAACCAAATCCAGAAGCAAGGTAAGGGTATGTATTTAAAGAACAATTGCAAATCTTGAAGAAAGCCATGAGGAACAATCTTTGCCTCGGCAGTTGTAGGGTTCCACAAATGTCCAACGTGTGGAATAATTCGGATCGCTATACATAAAACAAACAATACCATGGCAACAACCGACCACGTAAACAAACCAGAAACTGGAACTGCTGTTAAATTCATCTTTGGAATTTGGCATTGGCAAGATCTAAGTGTCCACAACGGCTTTAAGGGAAGTTTTATCACCATCATTATTGCAATTAGCTATGACAGCACAGCTTACTAAATGAAAATTATAGTCATACTTGTATAAAGCGAATGAGAACTTACCAGCAAATGGGACTGGTAATGGAAAGGCCTCTCATACAATTTGAGACGTTGCTCAGCAAGCCAATGACTGAAGGAGATAATACCATGATTTGCACAAACTGGCTAATCGTACAATTGCTAATCCAGGCAATCTTAACAGGATCTCAATAATAAAATCTTCAGGTAAAAATTACTCCATAAAATCATCTTCATCTAAATATCAATTACCACGTACTGGTCCTTTGATCAAATGGTCATGGTGTTACCAGAACCTGAAGTAAATCCATTAATGCAGGAGGATTGCTCCATCTTGCAGACAGCGGGGCGGGGTCCTACTCCACGTGGCATAATACTGTCTGCTTTGGTTCATATAACTGCAAGTTTAACGAACACACGGCTATAACTTCATAGTTTAACGAGACGTCACGACTTTGTTCATAGAGTATAGTTGTCTAACATCCTAAAACACGTCATGTTATTTAGAGAGTACTCACCCCTTATAAGTATTTCACCACTTAGTTTCATAAGTAATGTAGGACCAATGCAGTCCTTGTTACATCATATACTCTCACTTAGGAAACCATACGTCCTCGTAAGAAGATCGCAAGCCCACATGGCCCAGTTGGATCATGACTTCGATACCAACTGTTGCAGTAGAATTTTCCATCATGTAGACAACAGGATAGGGTCCTACTTCATGTGGCACGATATTATCCACTTTGATTTATAACTGTAAGTTTAGCGCAGTTACGATCATGACTTGACAGTTCAGTAGGACGTCATAGCTTTGTTCCTAGGGTGCAGTTACCTAACACCCTAAAACACGTCATGTCATTTAGAGAGTATCCACCCCTTATAAACACTTCACCACTTAACTTTATAACAATGTGGGATTGATGCAATCTTTGCTGCATCATCCATGATCTACATCAAACTTGATCACAAGTTGGAACATGCTCAAATTCTACTTTACTTCCAAAATTGTCCCTCAGATTTTGGTCATTTTCAAGGAACATAGTTGTTGTTCAAGTTGTGCATCTTGAGCTTCAGGTACAAAGTTCATACTTTGACTACCTCCATCTACAGGACAAAATGTGGGATAACCGTCATTTTCTTGTACTGGTTAAACCACACTAACTTGGTACACTTAAGTTCCACGATGTTGTCTACTAATGCACAATGGTGCTCTAGCTTTACTATCAGAGTTCTCACCAATAAAGAAACTCATATTCTCATAAACTGAAATCTCAAGTGGTTTAACTGATATATGTGAATTATACACAAATTTCATCTTAATGGCAGCTTCATCCCGGCTTAACAAAAGAAGACTGTAAATTTTGTCCAAAAACTAATTGTAAGTAATTTTCTTGGAAACAAAGATTCCATTGACTTTGCCACCTTTGTACACAGAACTGATACCAGAATCAATCCATTCTCCATCATAGGCAACCACAATTAGTATTGTAGGCATTTCTGAAACAAAAATATAACAAATTCATTATCATTCCAAAATGTATGACACATTCATAATAATTCACCCAGATTGTTCTCATTTAGAAAAGGTGATCTTTAGTAGAGTAGAATTCTGCAGAAACATTCCCTTGAATGTCGTCAATCGGCAATAAACACTCTTAGAAACTCAGGTCTAACTCTTAGCCCAAAAGCTAACTTGTGAGTTAGAGAGTTGCCTAGACTTATAAGCAACATTGCTTATAACACGATCCATATTTACGGCACGAGGGTCGATGGGAGTACGAGTAAGCCAAGAGCCTAGCTCTGATACCATCTTAGAAACCCAGACCTAACTCTTAACCCAAAAGCTAACTTGTGAGTTAGAGGGTTGCTCAGACTTATAAGCAGTACCGTTGCTTTACTCTTAGCCAATGTGAGACTTAACAAATACAATGCTACTAAAAAAGCTCCATAAACTCAAAACAAATAACTTCTGGGTACAAAGATACTGTCTTATTTTAGCAAATAGAACTCTTAGATATATTAAACCCATTATTAGAAAAGTAAAAAAGTTTAATTAAAAAATAATGTAAAAAAAGCACCCAAAGCTTGTAAAGCGTAAAAACAAATGTAAATCACAAAACTTAAGATTAAAGCACATAAGAAAATTACATGGAAATAAAAACAGAGATTTAGTGTCACCATCGTGCTTATGGAAGGAAACAACCTCCATGTGCAATAATCTTATTTGATTTGACCCTAACAATTTCAAGAAAAACCAAATTGTGGAAGGCGAGGCTTGTAAAAGAGTCCGAGACATTCTCTCCGTTTCCCATATTCGATTTTAAAATTATCTTCTATCTCCATTGAAAATTTGTATGAGAATATATCTAAAATTCCAATAAAAAACAAACCCCATTAATATCTTAGATTGAATTAATTCAAATAGTTTAAATTAAACAAATTCCTATCAATTTTACACACCCTATATGAAAAGGAGGGGAAAATTTAGGCTCTTTGTAACTCTGGATGTTTAGAGTACTATCATTATATTAAAAGTTATGCTCCCAAGTTACATGTGAGGTCCAAAATGTAACAACTAACCTGGAGCATGAGTAATTAACTTCGGCGTGATTTTAGCAAGGAAATATAATAAAGTAGTATAACATTTAAAAAAAATAAAGTTTACTAATGGCTTAGTAGGAAAGAATATATCTAATGTTAAATTTATTTTAGTTTTCTTTTAAAAATTTATTGATATTACTATAATTTAAATTGGTATTTTCACGATTATCTTTAATAATGAAAAAATATATTTGTTCATGTTTTTGCTTCCAAAACTTACCGTGAATTTCAGGGCAAAAGTCAGAGTTCTGTTATTTAGAAATATGATTTTTGTAGGATCATAGTTAATACTTTAAATTAACATCTCTAATACAGTTATTTGAAATTTTTCATTTCTCAGGTCAAGGGATCGTGCTTTAGGCTTCTCCAAAGAATCTTCAAAAGATATTGATATTTTAACTCTTATCAAAATTCAACTGTCTGATTTGGTAGGGTTTTTGTTATATATATATTTTTTATTTTTAAGTTAGCTTTGGTCAAACTTCTGGGACTTAAATCTGAATAGAGATATTATATAATTTTAATGATTTCTTTCTTATTAAGAGTGGAAGAAGTGTTTCAATGAAATTAGACTTGTACTTCTAGAAGACTAAGTTGATCTTCTCGTCGTTAACCATTTAGTTGTTCATATCCTCCTATTCTATAGGTTAGGATTCTTTTTTTTTTTGGGCCTATTTAACATGGAAGCTAAGCATGTATTACAATCAAAACAATCGAAGATTTATGAAATATATATTCTCTTTTTCTTGACATCTATAAAGGAATATTTATATGCTCTACAGTATGGTTCATAAATTTGAAGAGGTTTTCAAGAAAGAAGGTGAAAAACCTAGAAAAGGAATCACAATTAATAAAGGAGAAGAATCTAATGAAGTTTATCGATTCATGTGCTTCTAATCCTTTGTACTTGTCTTGATAAGTTATGTTAGAAATTCAAGTCTAACTTGATCAAATAAGATTTCATTAAGTTAAAAAGTTATTCAAGTTTATAAATAGTTTTTGTTGTCTTGTTCCTGGCTGATGTAGGACGGAAGGAAACTTAACAACCCTCTTCTACACGGACAAATGTGGTCTCACATGGTCAAGGTGAGACTGTTAAGAACAAAGTCAAAATCACCGATCAAGTGAGAACCAACTTTGATACCATGTTAGAAACCTAGGTCTAATTTGACTTAATAAGATCTCGTTGAATTAAAAATTATCCAAACTTATAAACAGTTTTACTACTTTGTTTCTAACCGATGTGTGATTAAAGATAACTTAACAAGTTACGTGCAGACATATTTCTTAATACATGACTTGCTTGTCCTTTGGCTTCAATACTTCACTCACCATTGGATGAACCATCGGCAATATTTTGTGCAGCCTATGTTGTCACTGCCTTGGAAGACTTACACAAGGTCTGATATCCAACATGACTTCTTTTCACCTCCCGTCCCTCTCTCATGCAACTATGTTTTAAAACAGATTTTTCTTATTATTTTTTTCATCTTCTAATTTGAATCTCAGAATGGTATTCTCTGCAGAGGTATTTCTCCTGATGTTTTAATGTTGGACCGGACAGGACATTTACAGGTTTTTGTTGTTCCAATATCTTGAATAACGTTATTGTGGGTGTTGATAGGTAGTAGACTTCAGGTTTGGGAAGAGATTATCCAGTGAGCAGGCATATACAATTTGTGGAATGACAAACTTTTTAGCTCTGCAGATAGTACAGGGGAAAAGATCATGGCTTTGCTGCTGACTGGTAACCTTCCAACTTGTGTTCTACCTTACGTGTTCGTCCAAAACTCAAACCATCCCCTGAACCACTGGACCATCGTCTGGTTCACTGGACGTTTTGTTTTGTTATATGAGAATATGCATTGCTTGCTATTAACGGTCCACACTAAAGGTAGAACAATATAAGAGTGGTGTACATAAAGGAATGTTTACAAGGCGAGATTCATTGCATGAAAAAGCAATTGATTAGTAATTATCTATGATTATGACAAAATATGACACTTTTGCAGATTTTCTAATGATTGAGAGAGATTATAACATGAGTGCATATCAAAATTATGAAAAAATATACTTCCACCTTATTTTAGCAAAGATGTATAAACTTATGAACCAGAAAGTCCTTTATCAAACTTGATGCTCCATTTGTTAATCAACATGAGAATGAATCTGATGTTTGATATCTACTCAAAGACTTGCAATGACCGGAAATTTCCCCTCATAACTTGCAAGTTTGAGGCACTATAAAATCCGTAAGTCACCGTAATGAACTCCATTGTTGTTAAAAGTTACAATTTCATGTATTATCTATGATTATTTTGGAGAAAGAATTTCGAGGGAGGGGACAGTGAGTAGAGATACTTCCATTTCCTGTAGGGATTCTGAAGGTTGATGTGGCATGGTTCTTATTTGTATTATTTTCGCCCTGAATTTTATAAGTGGGCATTAGGAGTTTTGATCTATTTCATGCTACAAGGTGAAAAGACATTTGGTTCATGGAGAGAGTGAACTTGATACATTTTCTAAGATTGTAAAGGGACAGCTAAATTTTCCAGACTTTCAGCTCTGAATTCATTGATCTCATCACCGAGGTATTGTTGGATTTTTTCCCCAACCATCTCTCTCTCTCACACACACAAAACACACACACACACACACTATGTATTTGTATGCAAGGCTCTCATTTTTCCAACGTGATAAATTTTCCATCTTACTAAATTGTATTGAATTATATGTTAGTTACTTGAGGTTGATGAAGGAACTAGACTGGGAAGCCATGGTTCTCATTCTGTGAAAAGTCACCCATGGTTTGATGGTATTGATTGGGAAAGGATTAGAAACCGTAATTTTCCTACCCCTCATGAGATCACCTCACGAATAGCTTGCCATCTGGACAAGCACACCAACGATGACAGTTTTCCTTGAGTTTCCTCGTCTCGGGATGGAGAGGAATTGGATATATACCTAAAACAAAACGTTTATGAACTGTTTTTGTCCTTATCATTAAAGAGTTAAAGTATATCCGCTCATATAAAAACCAAACTTCAAGAGAAGGAGTCGAATATGATTACATTAATAAATCGAGCAGAGACTTGTTCCAAAATTTTGCAAGGTGAAATATTTAAAATTAAATAGAATTCAAATTAATAAACAAACAAAATCTACCTTAATTAATTTACTAATACAAACTAATTACAATTGCAAGAATGTGCAAAAGATCATAAATAAATCACAAACCTTCATAATTACTTGAATAATTTCCCACAGAAAGTAATTAAAAATGAAAAAAAAAAATCAAATAAACTTCAAATCCCAATTAGCAAATGAAAATAAGAAAAAGGAAAAAAAGAAAGATATTAATTTCACTTGCAAGACAAATTGTGAACAGCTTTGGTTGAAGTGTCGACAACAAAGGTACAATCAAATTCAGCAGATTTTTTCTTCTTGAATATCTTCAACAAATGTATCTTCCCATTCAATTTGGCATAAGCACTAAAAGTCAAACTCTTTGAACTAAGATCACTCCTCAACTTAGAATAACTAAGTGAAGAAACCATGTTAGAATTCAAAGACACGTTTGTAACATTTAATTTCTTTGTGGAACGAGCTCTGGCTCTAGCCTTAATAATAGTGCCCTCTCCAACATGAGTACCTCTATAGGAGAAAGTGGTAGTGGCGTTATCAAATTTGAAGTGCCCAAAATTGGTATTCTTCACAGTAACTAAAGCATTGAATTTCAATTTAAAAGAAGGAAAAGATGAAGAAGAGTTAACATTAAGTGTTTCAATAGAGATTGAAGCTAAACGAACTTTGGGATTTCTAATTCGCATAATAAGAAGAGCAAAGAGTAATATGATAGCTGTTTGAGCTATGATTCCAATCACTACATAAGCCAAGCACTTCATGTTTCTCTTCTTACGTTCGTTGGTTGTTGTAGTCATGATTTTGTGTATATATGAATATAGCTTTTTAGTACAATAATGGCTTTTCTCTTCATATATTTGGATATTAGATCATAGAGATGTGAAATAGTGTGGATAGTGGATAGTGATATATATTGAAAGAGCTAAAGTGAAAGTGTAGTTATATATATAAATAGGGCAAGGGATCTTTCAACTTTAGTCTTTTTAATTAATAATTAATTAAGCATATGCAAGTTGCTAACCTTTTGATCCAGTTGTCTAAACTAATTAATTGCAATAATATTGTGATTTTAAATTATGAAATAATTATTAAACACTATCTTAAATATGATATTGTGATTGTCTATGATAGTGACAGATAGTATATATGTGTTTAAAAATTGTAGCGCTAATATAATTATTCCAGAAGCTGCTATACTTAATTATCCAGGGTTAAAACTTAACCCAGCCTAATCCATTATGAATTGTGATTAATGATTTAGCATAGTAAGTTAGTAACGGAGATTAATAAAGCAGTGTTTAATTAATTAATTAAGAAGAAAATTAATGCAAAATGATCCCTTGTTTTATTGAATTTTTTGTCGTGTTTAATTGGTAGCAATAAAGTAGAATAAAACGAAATTTTTTGACATCATATTGTTTGTTTTGATATTTAAAAAGGTAAAGAAAAAAAATTTCAATCTAGTATTTATTTTGTACAAATTTTCTTCATATATGTTATTTTCAACTTTAACCTCTCTTCTTCTTCTTCTTTTTATAAATAAAAACTTTAATCTCAGATAAAAAAAATTCCTAATTTCATTATCATTTTTATTTCGTTTTTATAACAAATTAAACATTATATTAATAATGTTTTTATTCCATACAATTTTTTATATATAATTTAAATACATATTCAAGTGTTAAATTTTTACTTATATCTAAATAAATTTTATGTGTTTAGACTACAATTCTTTTTTCATTCTATCCGATTCTTTTGACATTAATATTCTCGTTACAATTTTATAATTTGATTGGGCAAAACAGTAGGAATTAGAATTGATTTTTTTTAATTTTATTTTTGGTTGGGTTAAAAAATAGGAATGAAATAAAATCGATTTCTAAAAGAGAAGTAATTAGAATTGTTTCTTTCCTCTAACGGAATCATAATTTCATTCTCATCTCAATTTTTTTCCAATTTTACCCCAACTTTAAATATGACCATCAATCCTAAGCCCTAAATCTCAAACCCCAAACCCTAACTCCTAAATCCCTAAACTTTAAACCATATTTATTAAAATAATAATTTTAACCTTAAACCTTAACCCAAAAATATAACCATAAATCCCAAAATCCTAAACCTTATTTAGAAAAATAATAATTTTAACCCTAAACCCCAAATCCTAAATCTCAAAACCTTAAATCTTATTTAAAATAATAATAATCTTAACCCTAAACCTTAACCTACAAAGATAATCTTAAACCTCAAATCTCAAATCTTAAATCCCTAAATCTTAAATCTCAAACCTTAAAACCCTAAACCATGTTTAGAAAAATAATATTTTTTCATTCTATTCCAGTTCTAACCAAAAACTGTAATACTAATTCATTTTTTTTATTTTAGTGATCAAATCAAACAAAAATATTTCATCTTCATTCCTATTTTCATTCTCATTCTGATTTCATTCCGTGAATCAACATCACCTAAATAAACATAACCTTAAATTACTAGTATTTAAAAAGTAAATTATTTCCTAAACTTTAAATTAATTCACATTGTTATGTGAATTATGCATATGAATATAAAAAAAATTAATTAAATATCATAATTTCTTTATAAATTAAATTTTATTTTAATTTTGCATTAAAACAATGCATATATATATTATTTTTATATAACGTAAAAAATATAATTTTTTTAATATCCAAAAATATAATTCACGTGTATTATTTATATAAAAATTAAAAATGAAACTATGTGATATAAATCTAAAGGAAATAAAAAGATTAAATTGCCAAGTTATATAAATGATTATGAAATCATATTTAACAAAAAATATTACAAAACAGAACATTATAAACAACTATCTAGGAGAAAACACTAATAAAAAGTCTTCAAGCAACAAGTGATTATGGGAATTATATGTCAAAGAAAATTAAATTTTACTATTTTAATCAATAATTATCATAATTAATTTATGTTTATATCTTATGTACACAATTAATGCTCTTGAACATGATATGACGAATTCTCCAGCAGAGGCCTGGCTGTCAAATTTGTCCAAATTCAAGTTGACTAGTAAAGTCAAGCAAACTAGCAAAGCAAATTAAGGGTTTCAGTTGGAAGGTACACATATCGTGACCTAAGAGCTGGAGGTTCCCACACACACACACAGAGACAGAGGGAGAGAGAAAGAAAGGTGGAAACTTTCAACGGTCTTGTAGAATAATTCACAAGCAAAGTATGAGAGCTTAATTTGGATTGTGGATGAAATTGAGTCACACACAAGTTTCTTATATTCCCAATTTTATACATACATTAGTTTTGTGAGCTGGGTATCACATGCTTCCCTTGAAAATTAAGCTCATCCGGAACCAAATTTATATACTTATTTTTTTCCCCTTAAAATTAAACATGGAATTTGTATGTTTTAGCAAGCTTAGATTGTTTTGTTTATGCTTTTGTGAACATATAATTAAAACTACTCTTATAATAATAAAAGGCATTTTATGAATAAATATTAAAAAAAATAACCATAAGTGAATTCAGTACTTATAAATAACATGCATTACGTGTTTTCTTACATAAATTAACACATATAATATGCTTCTTTCTCAAATTAATTTTTGTGTAAACAATTTTATCATAAGCGCAAATAAATGTACACTTAATTACATGATGACTGTAATATCCATGGTACATTTTTTTAAATAATTAAATATCATAAATGTTCACAAAATATATATTAATTATAAATATTAAGTAATAACTAACATACAATTTGACTCTTTGTATGCTTAGTTCTGGATCACCCTTCAAACTTATTATTCACATAATTTAATTAATGTGAACTTTCTTTTATAGTATAAAAGTAATTGATTTCCTTTGGTTATAATCCAAATGTCGATATTATCTTTAATCTAAATTCGAATCTTATTTGTATTATTTTTATTTATTTAATAAAAAATCATTTTAATATTTTTTTTTAAATAAAGTGATGAATCGATCGTATTAATACATAATTAAACGTGGCTAGTTAATTATCTGTCTTAATTCGGACAATCCATATAAATCTAAAAAAAATTTAAGATGGGACAAAATCTCTATCATATAATCACTTCTGACCATCCGAATTTTCATGTAGTATCGTGATGGGTTAAATGGGAAGACTGGTTCTTTGAGGTAGTTGTACCATAAATAACGACTAAGGACCCTACCACGAGGGTATGAATTCCACACCCAATGTTTCTTAGCTTTATTTTTTTTTTTTTTCCCATGAGTTAGCATTACTTCATTAATATCCATAAATTATCTTCCGAAATATCTATAATTATTTGTTAGGTAGATATCTTTTTCACACAAAATACACGAACGTTATGAAATCTAATATATATGTATATATGAATTATTGAATTTATTTGGTTCATATCATTAAATTATTTTTTATACATTTTTTATCATCAAACTATTTCATTTTTTTTCATTTTTTTATTTTCTATCTATAACCATAGCATATCATTTTAAATAAATTAAATTAAGCGATAAATAAAGACTAACAAAATTGTATAAATTAAATAAATGTAATAATTATGTGATAAAAACGAGACGAAAAATACTTTGTTGGTATTAACAAAACAAAAACAATAATTTGATAATATTTTTATAGATGTACTTGTATATATTTCTATACTATTTATAAAAATCTAAATCAGCTTATAAATTTTTGAATAAAATTATCTATGATTATTATTATCATTATCATTAAATTATTATATAATTTATTTAGTACCATTTGTTATCAATTAAGTAATAAATTATCAATATTTAAAATGCTAACAGTAAGATTATTTAAAATACTAATTATATGCTCTATTTTTTAGATAATAATAACAATACTATAATTTTAATTAAAATAAAATTTAATAATTATTATTTTTAATATTTTAATAAATTATGTATAACGTAAATATTTATAACTAATAAAATATAAATGGTTGATGTCTAAAAAAATAGTATAGACGGCAATTTCACTTTTGTATATATATATATATGTATTTATACAATGTATTATTATATAAAAGATTTTTGGAGAAACAAATTATTTTTGTTATCTAGTTTATATATTTTTATCATAAAAAAATATAATTCAATTTTTTTACATTAAACATCGATTTATTGGTCATTATTTAAATAGAGTTTCAACCAATTAAAAAATGTATTAATGTTGAACTTTAATAAATATGAGGTATTATTTTTATTATTTTAAATTTTAAAATGTTATTTAAGATACTTTTAAAAAATTATACTATATTATTGTATTAAAAGATAATACAAGTTAATGTGATATTTTATGATCGGTGGAAATGTTATCTTGTGAAATCGTGTGGCTCAATTACTAAAAAAATTAATTATTCATATTATTTTATTTTTTATTCTTTAAAAATATATATGTTATTTATGCAGTAAAAAAACATATAACAGATCATATATGTTTTTTAATTTACGTTATAAAAAAATAACACTTATATATTTTTTTGAATTGAAAATAAAATTTAATGCATAGAAAATAATTATGTGATATAATTAAACGTAAAATAAAATTCCAATATATGATCAAATGCATTGAGGTTTTTCTGGAAACATAAACATTTCCCTTGCATTATTATGGTTGCGCGCGCTATGAAAGAGAAATTCAGTATAATTACTTCTTTTTATTTTTATTTTATTTTGTAAAATGTACAATCAGGTATAATTTTCTTTTCTTTTCTTTCTTTTTCTTTCTTTCTTTCTTTCTTTCTTTCTTTCTTTCTTTCTTTCTTTCTTTCTTTCTTTCTTTCATCCTGCTAAGAGTCTAAGACAGTATAATTCACTCTTTCAACAATGAAGATAAACAGTATCCCAATTAAAAAGGAGAAGTTATTTATTATTCCGGAACAGGGAATAATGTGATACTTTTAATAGATAAAGTGTAAAATTAATGTAATAACTTTAAATATATATATATATATATATATATAATTGATTAATAATTAATTATACAAATGTGTAATTCAATTGTTCGACAATGAATAACACCCTCTTAATAACTAGTTAGTAATACAAATTAACAAAAATAATTTCGTTTTTCGAATAATTTTCAAACCTATAGAAAAATAGGTATTTTATACAATTATTATTATTTTTCATATAATAATAAATAAATAAACATTTTATTCAAGCATTAATTTTATTAATAAATATGTATTATATTATTTTCATACAATAACACGTAATAAAAATAATTTTCAATTATATTTAACTTATAACCTTTTTAGTTAAGTAAAATATTAAGATTTTTTTTATTGATTCATACAAATAAATAACAATTTTTTTAATATAGATAAATTTAAATATATAAATTAATATTTAATAATAAAATTATTAATTATAAAACACATATTAAAAGATAAAGATAAATTTTAAAATCAAATGAAAACATTATTTATATGAATTAGTCAAAACACGTACATTAAAATTGAATTAAATTTAATGTTAGTATTTAATTTATTATCAATTATGATATTTTATATTAAAAATATTAATGATATTTTATATTATTATATAATAATTAAATAATATCTAATTTTTTTATTAATATACATATATGTCTTATTATCTATCTTTAAAATTAAATAAATTATAATCATAATTATATTTTTTTTATTTTAATCGTGCATGTATTTTACACCAATTTTTTAACATATTTATATATAAAAAAAACATATTATATCTATTTGGTATTAAATATGTAACGGACATACGATCTAATAAGTACAGATACCCCGCTAGGGTATAGCGAGTATATAGAGTTGGTTTAACAAAAGGTATGAGTCGAACGAGCTTGATAAAATGTACAACCCAGTAAACAAAAGTACTTCACCACAAACTGCTAGGTCTTAGATGTTAAGACTTGGTGAAAACTGTGATATCCCGACGTCATTAAGGTCTTCCCTCTCCATGAGCGACCTGTATATAACAGCCTCCCTTTATTTATGTGTAACGCTTGTAATAATCTGCTTTCTATTTAAACTAGTTCGTGTACAATTTTACTACGTATGTAACCATATAGACAAGTCGCTTTATACGTACCTTGTAACATGCGTAGGATGTCATACATATATATACCCCTTAAATGAGTAGAATACATGATCTATTCATTTGTCCATTTTTCTACTTTTCTCTAAAAATCATTAGAATCCTTAACTAAAAAATTCTCTCTAAACAATTGGCACCATCTGTGGGAACTCAAATCTTTCTAGTCCACAGTTGTCATTTGAGACCTTCATTTTTATTCCAAGGAGAATTATCTCATTTTAGGGACATTTACTTGCACACAAAAAATGGACATGAATGGGTACAAGCTGGAATAATGAGCGCTCGCACAATCCGCTTTAAGGGATTTGACTCTGAAAACAGGGCAACCTGTAGGTTGCTATAGTAGGACCACGACGAATTGTGACTAATGCACACTTGGGAGCGAACTGATGTTAGAGCATTGGTCCAAATCACCCTGTCACAAGCTAAGTTAACAAGCGTTGGTTGTTCTTAGACCCAGATCAACTGTAAACACTACCATGAACAGCATGAGTTGTCACCAATTGATTTTAACACACAAAACCAGATAAATAGTTCGTGAACTGACAAGGAAATGTATTGGTAGGAAATGGCGTAAACTGGGAGTGGCGATATTGCATACCGAGTAAGATTGTGAATAGTGGGCTATGTAAACATTATCTTGAATAAACTGGGCCAGGCTCGACCCATGTGAAAAACCCAATTCGTGCAAACATATACACAATCTAAATCCACAAATGCCAGAGTTCATAGTAGAATATTGACGGCATCTCTCTAATACCAACCGAGGGCGAACTGCTAACAGTGCGCAGATCCAAAAAAGTCCACTCATACCTTTTCATGAAACCAAGAAACAATCTCCACGAGATGAATTAACGGCCTGAAGAGATGAAGAACCGAGCAGAAGAGAGACGGGTAGGGTTAGATATGTCATAAATCGGGTTTGGATCAGTTGGACCTAGTACAAATCCCTGAAAAACAAGTTGGGCTTATACGATTGAATTGCGGCAAACTGAAAAGGGACGAACAGGTGTGCGACGTCGCTTGAACAAAATGACATGGGTCATTGAGGTGGGAAAAGTGAATCGTGAGATTGCTAACAAGGACGATCTGTTCTGATGTTTAAATGAATAAGGCAAGCGCGAACTACTACTAGTTTCATTCCTAGCTCGTGTCATGCTATTTTTGGCCGTGAACGGATTGAGCTAATGCACATCGTGGTGCGAATCGGGGAGGATTGGGTCAAGAGATGTAGTTGGTGTAGGTCCTTATTTTTAGACGAGGTAGTGGTAGCATGGCATAGATCGAGCAAACCACGAGCTGGAACTTTCAATGGTGCGTTAAGGGAATCGCAAACTCCGTTTTGGTCGCTCAATGGGCTAAAGAAGATGACAAAGTTGTTGATCGCGAACTGAGCCAATTTCTATAAAAGAACTGCACTTAATCGGTTACCATAAATGATGAATTTAGATATACCTACCGTGAACTGATGAGTGTGGTTTTGCTTTCAATTTGAAACTGACCTTAAGCCACCAACCCACGAGCTAATTAGTGTTGCGATCTGTTATGATATCTAGTGGGTTGGTATGTTTCTGAGAGAGACAAAATAATTAAGACGTACACCTCCACTCGAATTCTTCAGGTGGAGAATACCCATGTGTGCAGCGACTAAAAGCCACGAGCTAGTGCCAAAGTAAAGGTGTATTAGGCTATATGTAAATTAGTTGAATGTTGCCACTATTTTCAGTGGACAACGCGTTAAGAACATCCACAGCTCGACAATCATGAAACCATGAGGGACTATCATACACAAGTTGTGAATCAATGGTGGTAGGTAGTGCTAAGCTTAAGCTACTGAAGATAATATTGGCTTACATACTTTCTCAGCGTGGCCAATAAATTAGATGAAAACCTGGTGGAATAAAATATGGACAGCTCAGAGTCGGCATTGTTTTGATAGGAGTGACATTTCTATTATGAGAAAGGTCCTAATACTGTTGCTCTATAGGCAGCCAGTCAATGTATTGGACACCCTACAAACTGCTAGGTGGAAATTATATGTCGTGGTTACATCAAAATTTATAGAAAATAAATAAGGCATTGGTTGTACATTGTGTGGTGATGATGGAATAACTTTTCTCCCAGTGGTTGTTCGAATTGATTAAGGATTGGGTGCCAAGCAAATTAAGGGAAATTTATGCACACCATGCGAGATGAGTTTATATGATATATGAACTGATCATTACATGCCCTTTTTTATTTGATGTAGGGATTGACCTTGGCAAATGAGGTAAAGTTTGGTGCGCTTTAGGATATTTGTAATCCATACATCTTGAAAAGAAATTATAAGAGGATCAATACTTGCTGAAATATGACAATATTTTAGCCTTTGAAAACTATTTAATGAGATCCATTAATAAGTCGTATTATTTATCCCATTATGACAAGAAACATTGTTGAGGAAATTATTATCAAGTGGGACTATTCACGCCACATACGACGTATACGACCAATTCATTATTATAAAGTGGGACTATTTATGCCACATATGGTGTATACCACCAATTCATTATCCAAATATTGTTGAAGTTATTATGAAGCTCACACCGTGTTTTCTTTAGGCGTGTAAGGTCGATACATGAACTCCCATGTTACGAGTATTTAACTATGAGTTTGTCAAAGTATCAACTATTTCTTCGTGCAAGAAAAATTTGGAGCACATGTGGGGTAGGTTTTTCACCCTCGCATGTTACATATCTCACAAAATATTAAAGAGATCAATTCCTCAAATTTTGGAGCACATGTGGAGGAGGAGTCCCCTGACCCCCCCACTCGAGATGCAAAATATGCTCGCAATCATACTTTGGGCGTCTTATTTCATGCCCCAAGTGGAGACAAGTCATTTGACCTTCTCACTTGAAATGCAAGACACCATATTGCCTCGTGATTGGAGGAGGAGTCCCCTGACCCCCCCCCCCCCACTCGAGATGTGGCCTGTCTTATTCCTTATGATTGGAGGAGGAGTCCCCTGACCCCCTCACTCGGGATGCGGGATACGTCATATGCCTCGTGATTGGAGAAGGAGTCCCATGACCCCCTACTCGGGATGCGAGATACATCCTATGCCTCGTGATTGGAAGAAGAGTCCCCTGACCCCCCCTCCCCCACTCGAGATGCAGGATACGTGCTATGCTCTGTAATGGCGGAGGAGTCCACTGACCCCACTGGGTTGTGGGATACGTCCTATGCCTCATGATCGGAGGAGGAGTCCCCTAACCCCCCCCCCCACTCGAGATGCGGGATATGTCCTATGTCCCGTGATTGGATGAGGAGTCCCCTAACCCCCCACTCGGGATGCAAGATACATCATATGCCTCGTGATTGGAGGAGGAGTCCCCTGACCTTCCCACTTGAGACGCCAAATGTGTTTCAACATGGTAAAAATACAGGTATTATTAAATGATCCACTCATAATTCGAAATACATCTTAAGAAAGAGACTTGAGTTCCAGGGCAAACTACTCCTCTTATAGAAGCGCATGTGAGGGGTTGGATATTTCACCCTCGCATGTCGCATCTAACTGTGGGTCAATATTTCACCACGGCATGTTGTATCTAAATGTGGGCTATTAATCTCTTCTGACAAGTTCCATCACTTTCTTCGAAAGGGACCTCAATTCACCCCACTACTTCAGTATTAGAAGCAATATAAACATAACAATTTGCATATTTTCATTGAGGTAGAGCATTTAAGTCCCTGGTTCATAGGGGCAGTTAGGGTACATGAGCCATCTTTCCGTTATAAGGCGATACTTTACTCCTAGTTTGAAAATACCATATCATAGTGTAGTGTGTTGCAATAAAAGTCTTGCTTCTCAAGCTAAGTGACAAATAAGGGCTTAGATATATGGCTTCCAATAGCAAGGTCATTGTTGTGTGTTTATTAACACATAAAAACGTGCAAGTATATACGGTCACAAGTAATAATATTTGATAAGTAAGTTATCGTTCCCACGGAGATTTGTTACTACAGTTTGTTGAGTAGCTTGAGAAGCATCATAAATTTAGATCAAATGCAACCCTAGAAAAATTAAATTACTTCATAAATTTAAAATAAATATTACAACAGATACAGAAAAATAAGATGAAGAAGAAGGAAAATTAAAACATCAATTAGAACAAATATTTGGCACACGTAGAACACAACAAAAGCCAAAAAATGGCTTCTGCATGTTCTGCAGTCCAAAACCGAACAACACAAAAACTAAACTATCCCCAAAACTCTAAAACTTTTTTACTCTCTCATACTATCCCCTATTTATAACATCAAATTTATAAAAAAAATACATTTAAAAATATATTATTTTAATACACGTGTGGGACAGATAGTTATGTAGATATTAATTAATTAATACGCATGGGGGACAAAATTATATCGAAAACGCAAACTGGTATCGAAAACTCAAACTAGGATCATGCGCGTCGCTGCTCATTTTTTTAGATTCACACTGCCACGTGTCGGCTTCTGATTCGCTGCAAGAATTAGTGCAGACACGTGGCAGAATTCAATTGGCTACGGGAAACGGGTGTAGAAGACATCAGCACATGGGAGACAACGGCTACAACACGGGCTTGATCCTACGCTTTCGCGCTCATCGTAACATGCCACGTGTCATCACATGATTGGCTGAAAAATAGAGTGGGACATGTGGCATTTTCTGATTCGAGGTAAGGATTCAGGCGGACACGTGGCTGCATTTCATTCGCTAAATATCTGGTTGCACGTAGAGATCAGCACACGGGATCAGAAGCGTGCGTAAGTGGGGGACAGCGGCTGGACGCATCAAACATGTGGGTCCCACCTTCATGCCGGCCTACGCGGTAAGTGGGCCCCATTTGGGCGCTGAGCCACGTGAAAAATAGAGACCTGCACCCACTCGCTTTGGTCGGGTGTGCTAAGGACGCGCGAATCTCAACCGTTTCTTCTTTGATCGGACGGTCCACGTTTTGCGCGTGTTGAATGGCACGTGGATTCTTCTCACCTGCGCAGAAAATTAAACTTTAATTAATTGCATTTTGGCCAACAAATTTAATTCAAATTACATTTTCAACTTTCTTTAATTACAGTTTAGCCCTTTTTTTAATTTAAATTATATTTTCGACTTTTATAAATTGTAATTAAACACTCTTTTATTTGAAATTATATTTTTGGACACAAATTTGTAATTAAGTACGTTTTCGATACAAATTATTTAATTTTTATTAAAATATTTAAAAAACAGTAAATACTAATTTATTAAACTAAAATTAACTAAAAACATTAAGAACATAGCAATTATAATTAATAAAATAGGTGAAAATAACTATATAAAATATAGTTATGAGTCATCCATCTTCCTTATTTGTAAGGATTACTTAATTGTTCCTCTGTAACAATGGAGTGGCATAATAGCATTCGCATAACGACCTGAGAGTCGAGACCTAAAAATCAAGACCTTCGAGTCAAAGTAAACGACTTGGGTCACCTATGCCTACAAGACGTAATCAAGTAACTCTTATATGACGGCTTAATTATGCAACGTTTATAAGATGATCAGGTAGCACTTAAATGACGGTCTAATTTTAGAGTTAATAACAAAACCCGAGGAGAGCCTAAAGGGTTTACCCCTTCAAACTCGGATTAATGATAAAAATATTCTTAACAACTTGATAACCTCACAATATAGGGAAGTTAATATAACATTTGGTATTATATAAATATCAGGTATGCTACCTAACGACCTATATAACATCGCTATAGGATAAACCACCTCTTTTCATGCCCTGAGACATGTTAAATAAAGTTAAGAGGAAGAAATTACTTAATGTGAATATAAGTCGTTTGAATCTCGACCTAAAAATAGAGAATAGACTGGTTCTCCCTTTGACATCGTTAAACAAATGAATTAAAAAATAGACTAAGTATTTTTTTTAAACGGACAAATAGAGCAAAATAATAGGAAAACACTTAATGGATTGAAATTCTCTGAAAATAAATTTAAGTTAAAACGTATGGTAAAAGTAAATTTATTCACTATTTATAAAGTGAACGGGAAGCTAAAAGGTTTAACAAAAAAATAAAATTATTTAAAGGAATATTATTTGTACTTAAATAAATTTGCGACTAAAATTGTATCGTCTGAGTGGCCGTTATTTACTTAGATACGTTGAATCGATTAATGTGGGTTATTTAAATTAAAATAGATGACCATATATTATTTCTTTGACTTCTCAAAATCAAGAGAATATGAGAGTTAATGTTTGGTATTAAATATGTAACGGAAATACGACTTAATAGGTACAGGTACCCCGCTAAGATATAGCAAGGATATAGAGCTGACTTAACAAAAGTTCTGAGCTAAACGAGCTTGATAAAGCGTACAACGACATCATTAGGGTCCTCCCTCTCTATGAGCGACCTGCATATAACGACCTCCATTTATTTTATGTGTAACACTTGTAACAATTTGTTTTCTATTTAAACTAATTTATGTACAATTTTATTACGTATGTAACCATGTAAATAGGTCGCTTATACGTAACTTGTCACGTGCGTAGGATGTCATACATATATATACCCCTTAAATGAGGAGAATATAGGATCTATTCATTTATCTATTTTTCTACTTCTCTTTAAAAATCACTAAAATTCTTGACTAGAAAATTATATACAAATAATATCTATACATATATTTATCTAAATAATATCCTACCCATATATTTGTTAGTATGTTAATAAGTTACTAACCTAAATTTGCTTGCAGGGCAAAGCGAATGAGCGGTCAAAATCCATATTTCTTCGACTCCAAGGGATTCCTCTAAAAATGAAGACACTTTAGCTAAATCAACTACTACTTTTTGGCTAAAATCTCAATCAACTATTTATTATAGATCTATCATTACCAATATTTTCTTTTTACATGAAATTTAATTTTTTTCCAAGGAACGTAAATATATACTTTATTCCATTTTATGTTGGGAACATGCATAATTAATTGAATTTTTGTAAAATAATAATACGTGGATGACAAATTTCATGACCATTTTAATTAGAATAATTTAATTTATTTGTTATTTTTTTAACAATTTAATAATTTTATTATACAAAGTTACATTATAAAAATAAATAATTTTTTTTCATTTTATTTTTATTTTTCAATAATAATATTATGACAACTATTTTTTATTATCATATCAACAAAAAATATATAAAGTATCTATTATATATCTATAATTAATTACACTTGAGTCTCATTGTTGAATAAAATATCACTAATGAATTATATTTGTGACAATAACAATTTAAGTTATGTTAATATCATCATTTTTATTTTTTCTTCATATTTTTTAAACATTATTGACATATCAATTACATAAATTATCTTTAAATAATAATAATTATAAAAAAATTAAATTATTACAAAAAAAATTAATAATTTAAAATTAAACTATTCTAATTAACATAAACATATTATCATCTCCACATTTTTTTATCGATAAGCATTTATTTTCACAAAAAAGAAAGTAGAGGTACGTAGCACAAATAATGTTATCATAAAAATTGGTTTGTCATCTTTACAGTTGTAAAGCATAAAATGCACAAGACACGCATAGAATATATACTATGTGAGAGTGATGCTATTTTATTTTTATTAATATGAGGACAGGTAGGCCATTCTATCCCATTTACAAAAGTTACAAAGAATCTTCAAGTGATTTATATGACATGATAAAATTTTAAATATAATATTTATAAAATTAAATTATATCTTAATATTTCAATTTTTAAATTTTAACTTTCAATAAATTACTACAAACTTAATAATTTAATTATATTTATAGATACATTTAACATAATTTTTAATAAAAAATTAAATAATAATATATTTTTATTATTTATATAATGTCCTTCCTACAAATAAATACTAAATTATTATTTATAATCATAACACAAAAGTATGGATCTTTAAATATAGAACTAAGGGCGGACAATATACTAATTAATTTGCACGATTCAGTTGAATTGGGTTAGTTTTTATAATATCATGTGATTAATTCTGATCATAATCTAATAAACTTGATTTTACATGGTTAGATTCATACATTAGAAATTTGCAACCCATAAAACCCATCCCAACTGCAATACTTTATTTTAAAATTTATTTTTTTAAAAAAATTATTTTATATAAAAAATGAATTAGTTATGTTAAAATCTTACTAGTTTGAAATTATACATAATAAATTAGATTTTGTTTAACAAATTGCTCTCTCTATATATATTATATAAAAAAATCAATAAATTTTTATTTTAAAAAAAATTATCTTATTTTTAAATATTTTTCATTAATTTTTTAAATTTTAAAGTGTTCTTAAAATAATGATTTTTTAAATAAAAATAAAGAAATATTACATAAATAATTTTATATTTTTAAAAAATTAAATGGATTTAATTAAAAAAAATATGAGTTTTAAACTAATACTATGAACACAAACTGAAAATTTGAATGAATAATTAATTGAATTGGATTAGATTGATATCTATCTCAATTAATTTAAATTAAAATTAAAATTTTAATAATTAATTAATTGAATTAGATTAGATTAAATTGATATAACTTAAAGATTTCATAGTTCAAAAACATCGAGCTAGATTAAAACTTTTGTGAAATACGACTAACCCGTCGGATGTCTAGCCTTAGGTAGAACTTTAGAAGACTATGTCAAATGATTAAAAAAAAACTTGGCAATGGGATGCATTTGCGCCATTAGTTGCTCATTAGGCCTAGAACTTTAGAAGACTATGTCAATTAATGCACCATACAAGTCCAGACCTTGGGCCATACATTTACTCAATATAAAATGTTGCTACACTTTGGGCCCCCAATTCCATGCGAAAATATTGGGCCTACAACTCTTTTATCTACTTATGTTACATTATTTTTTTTCCCTCAGTTAAATCTAACATAGGTTATGATATTGAACCCACAACTCTTTTAGGCTTAATTTTATCATACCAATTTCAGATTCGTGCCTATACTTCACATTAATAAATTTACAACTCGCAAAGAGGGTTATATACCACTCAGAATTTGAACCACATGTTCATAATAACTTTTCTTATGTAACTCAATCTCCCAACTGAGTTATCATTCGTCAATGTTGTAGTTTACACTTAAATCATATAATATTTAGATTAACTCATATGTTGAATATTATTTCATGTGACTTTTAAACTTATTTCTAATTTCTCCTTAAAAGCAGATGACACTTAATTGGTTAAAAATAAATAATAAAAGAACAATTTTTTAAGTATGGGTCGACACCATAAGTTCATTAATTACGTTAAAAAGAGCAATTTAATCCTTTGTTAATTTTTTGTCGTAGTTTATTAATTTTGTTTGGAAAAAATTAAATCATATAGATAAATAAATAATTTTTTCATATTTGTTTTACTTTTTTTTATATATTTTATTAACTAATTTTGAAATATCATTTTTATAAATTATATTTAAAAATAAAATTTGATTATTTATTTTTCTAGAATCATATTTTCAAAATAAAACAATTAAATTAGTTAAAATCAATTAAAATAATCTAACTCACGTAACTAAAAAAATTTGAGTGCAATATTAACGTCCCCTCCACACCAGTAATCTTGTTTCCATTTGGAAGGACTCACGGACTGGCTACTGGCTACTGGCTACTACTGTTTACTGCACAATCTCGTCTTCAAGTGGAGGCTGAGAGACACACATTTTAGGGTAGCTGTGAGACAATAGTAGACTCGTGAACCAATTTCAGAGTCAGAGCATACGTATTATATATTATTAGGAAAATGTTAATTATCATCTTAGATATGGACAATCTCTCTAATCTTTGATTAATTATATTCGTTTTTAAATTTAAAAATTATATCATTACATAATAAAATAATATTATTTTTAAAGCATAACGAAATCTCTTTAATAATTTTTATAATTTTAAAAATATGAATAATAGAAAATATTATTTTTGAAAGCAAATCGATAAATAAGAAATGATTTTGATATTTTTACCATGTAGATTGATAGTAGACTAGGACACACAGATGATAAGACTAGCCCTCAATAATCAATCTATATAATAATGCGATATAATATTATTACATGTTCACATGCATGTGTTTCTTTTTGGAACTGTGCTTTTCTTTTTTTGCCTACTTGCACCTCATTGGTTTTAGTTATGGAAAATCTTTTGCAATTTAGCTTCTTTTATAGTACCTTGCAATGCTACAATTTTCTTAGTCAAGCTACTTGCTAATAATAAATTGCCTCATTATCGGATCAAATATATTACAATTAGGGGATAATTAGCATATCCAAACTGACTGCTTTTAGCCTATTCAGATCCCACCTTATTCAAAAGAATTTAAATATTTTTAATCTGAATAAAAAAAAGAGATTTTTTTAAATTGAATAAAATTAAATTTACATTAAAATTTATTTATAAATTATTTTCATATATAAAATATAATATATATAAATATAAATTTTAAATTGATATTTTTATAACAAATATTATTAATTATAATCGCACCTAAAATAACCAAAAGAATACAATTATTAAATTATTATAAATATTTATATTTATTTTTAAGATAAAATAATAATCTCATATAATTATGATATGTATAATATTTAAAAATAACATATTATAAAATAAAATATGTATTTATTTATAATTTAATAATCATTCATTTTGTATCGCATCTAGCATACTATAAAATATGTCCATCTACGTCCAAATAAATTATATAATTTTTAATCCAATAAAAAATTTATCAATTGATTCGATCAAAATCTAATGAATTAAATCAAATTTATCAATTAAAGCATATTGATTGTATTATTTGTCCATCACTAATTACACTCGTATACTTATGCTTGGCTTATAAGGTGGTAGAATCTAGGTCATCTTGAAATAGGTATTAAAATAAAACATAAGAGTTTATTTTTTTCATGATTATTAATTACGTATTGTTTTATAATTTAGATGATATTTGTCATTAATGTGATTATGAAATTATAAAATAGAACCTCAATAAAAAGATTTAATTACATACTAAGATAACCAATTCCCAAATAATTTTTCTCACTTTTGATATCACATTATATATACCATCAATATGTAATAAAAAAAGTGATTAAAAGTAGTCAAAAAGAGTTTATTTTTGTTCACATATTGATAATATATATAAGGATACATCAAAAATATAACACTTAAAGTATATTCATCCCCATCTTGCAATGATACCAAGATTAATTAAAAAGAATAAAAATTCGAATTAGTCATCTCATATATATATTTTGTTAGTTCAAAACCAGCATTTGTGCAGATCAATTTTGTATGGTAAGTCGATTCATGTACAACCTCGCAAATCCTTGTTTCCCTGTTCAATAGCCCATTTAAGTTTGAAACTTGTTCTTATAAAGGGTAAATAACATGTAGTTTTAGTAAATATCCAATTTTTAATATTTTTTTCTGAAGTTTTATCCAAATTCCCCAAAAGTCATCATGCATTGACAAAACGACTTGTCATTTTGCCTCTTTAGTCTCTTCTTGCTTTTTCCCGTGGGCTGAGATTATTGTTTTTCATTCATTTAATACATTACAACTAATTGATTTTTCATGACACTATATACATGATTCGAACTCATATTGTTTAAGTAAAAATATAAAGCATATATCATTAAGTAATTAATATTTTAACTATTGAAAACAAGTTTGATTAAACAACCATATATGAAAAGCTTTAGAGGTTTACCTTTCCTACTCGAAATATTTGTACGATCATTTTCCAATTATCTTCTCAAAACAAAGATATTTATCGATATTACTTAAAAAAAAAAACACGCTAAACACCATAATATCATTCTAAGTTTCAACAAACTATTATATCAAAAATGTGTTTATTTAAATATATAAAAAAATGATATTTGAGCTCTTGTTAGAGTAGATAAGTATAATTGTTTCAAAATAAAATTAATATCATTTATTAATACTTCTTTAAGGAGTATATTCTTTTTTTATTGATATTTGTCGATAAATAATAATTCTTTTTTTATTTTATTTAATAATATAAAATTATATAAATTATTAAAATCATTAATATAAAATAATGTAGATAATTTAAAAATTAAGATTTAAAATTCAAAAAATATCAATAAAAAAAATAAGCAAAGTAACACACCCAACCTTTTTTTAATAGCCACCCTTTGTCTCTGTCAATAAATTCGAGAAAACTACCTAACGAAACACAACTAATTACATAGACAACCCAAAACTTCATTTAATTATCACATTATTCTCTTATATATCTTCCAAACTCTAAAACCTCAAATAAATCTTCAAAAATAAAAAATAAAACCTCAAATAGAAATCCTCTTCTCCAACACATCCCTCTTCATCTCTCTCTCTCTTAAACCTCCATGGAAGACCAATCCTTACCTTCATATTCTCCACCCAATTACAGAACATATGAACTAAAAGCTACCTCAATCTCCTACACAAAACCAACCCCAACTTCCATCTCTACCTTTTCACCTTTCAATCTAATCTTCAACTCCTGTTCTAGACTCCCAACCACTTATATACTCCAAGATATTTCCCTCACTGCCTATCCCTCTCAAATACTCGCCATTGTCGGCCCAAGTGGTGCCGGAAAATCAACTCTTCTCGACATTTTAGCCGCCAGAACGTCACCAACAAATGGCAATCTCTTCCTCAACTCTTCACCTATCAACCCTTCTTCATTTCGTAAGCTCTCTGCTTATGTTCCTCAACACGATGCTTGTCTTCCATTACTCTCTGTTTATGAAACTTTTGTATTCTCTGCTCGTCTTCTTCTTCCCAAAACTTCAAATGTTCATGAAATTGTTTCCTCTATTCTCTCTGAACTTAAATTAACTCATTTGGCTAATACCCTCTTAGGAAATGGCTTGTCTGGTGGAGAACGAAGAAGGGTTTCAATTGGTTTAAGTCTTCTTCATGATCCCTCTGTTTTACTTCTAGATGAACCCACTTCTGGGCTTGACAGTACCTCTGCTTTTAATGTAATGCAGAGTCTTAAATCGATTTCTGTTTCTAATCACCGCACTGTGATTTTGTCTATTCATCAACCAAGTTTTAAGATTCTCTCCACCATTGATAAAATCTTATTGCTTTCAAAAGGTACAGTTTTGCATCATGGAACAGTTTCTTCACTCCAAGCTTTTTTGCTCTGTAATGGCTTTAATGTCCCTCCTCAGCTCAATGCCTTAGAATACGCCATGGAAATGCTTAACCAATTACACGATTTAAAATCCATTATTACTAATTCCCAATTACTCGATATTCCTCCAAAATTAACTGAGAAATCTAAATCTACAGTTTCAGCTTCTGGGATTGGAACAGAGAAAGTTAAATACAGGAGTTCAAGAACCCATGAAGTTTTTACATTATATAGTCGATTTTGGAGAATAATCTACAGAACTAGACAACTTTTATTAACTAATACATTGGAGGCTCTCATAGTAGGACTTGTTCTAGGAACAATTTATATTAACATTGGAATTGAAAAACAGGGGATTGAAAAGAGATTTGGGCTCTTTGCTTTTACTCTCACGTTCCTTCTATCTTCAACAACTGAAACACTTCCAATCTTCATAAACGAAAGGCCAATTATTCTAAGAGAAACTTCAAGTGGAGTTTATAGACTTTCTTCTTATCTAATAGCAAATACCCTTGTTTTCTTACCTTATTTATTAACCATTGCAATCATATTCTCAGTCTCTGTTTATTTCTTGGTGGGTCTTTGTTATTCTTGGCAAGCTTTTTCTTACTTTGTATTAGTGATTTGGGTTATAATTCTAATGGCAAACTCCTTCATTCTCTTTTTGAGTTCTTTGGCTCCAAACTACATTGCTGGAACATCACTTGTGACAATTCTTCTAGGGGCATTTTTTCTCTTCTCTGGTTACTTCATTAAAAAAGATAGTATGCCAAAGTATTGGCTTTTTATGCATTTTTTTTCAATGTACAAATATGCCCTTGATGCTTTGTTGATCAATGAGTATAGTTGTCTTGTATCAACGTGCTTGATTTGGTATGAAGAGAACAAGGCTTGTATGGTGACTGGAAGTGATGTGTTGAAGAACAGAGGATTACATGAGAGACAGAGGTGGACTAATGTTTATATCTTGATTGGATTCTTTGTGTTTTATCGATTTCTTTGCTTTCTAGTTTTGATTAGAAGGGTCTCGAGGTCAAAGAGATGAGGAAGGAATTACTGTAGAAACGTATCAACATTCAAATTAGCTGTATGCTCTTCAACTGTTTTAGTGTGTATTTCATTTGTTATTTAGACGAAAAAACCTTGTAATAATTTCTTGTGGCCAAAAGTAAAAGTAATAATGTTACATCCTCATGTTAATTTTTCAAGTTTTATTTATTTATTTGTTTATTCCCCAAAAGGATACTCGGGGTCAGAGATGAGACAACAGACTAACTCCTTATAATTTTAACTGCTTAATGACCTATGCTCAGATCCAAATGAGGAAGGGAAATTCAAGTCTCAAACCTAACACTTTTCATTCTCATCCAAAAGTGGTACCAATGTCAACAATGCGCTAATTTCTTAACATTTTATTATTAAATAAGGCAGTAAATTATGTTTTCTTTCTTTCTTTTTCTTAATTAAGATTTTTTTAGTTCAAATTATAATCACTTACTTTTAGTATTTAAATCACTGTCAAGAAAATATTGTGTTTTTTTTATATCAAATAATATTTAATATGATTTGAATTTATAATTTACTCGTAATAACCTGATAAAAGTATTTCATTTTCAGTTCTCCTGAGGAAACTGGAGTCAGTTTCACGGGTCACTTCAATTGAGAATGAGTAAATAAAAAAGTCAGTAGAGAGAATCTAAATGTGTTGGACTAAGAGATGGCTTTTGTCGGTGGTAAAAATTACTGAAAGCACAAAAGAAAAGAGAGTTTGTTGGCTTCCACGATTGCCCTCTCAAATCAGTGCCAAAATGCTTCACGGGTTCCCCTTTATTCTTCAATCTTCATTCTTCTCTCCCGTGAACTCATCCTTGGATTTACATCAACTATTTATTTTCTTTTATTTATAATGAGAGCTTTTGTTTACATCCACTTAAGTATTAAATCTCAACTATTTTATAATTAATTAATATATTAATTAAATATTTTTAAATAAGAAATCCTCTGTGTATGAGAAAAAAGAACATCTAGATTTGAGCACATGATGATATAAGCAACTTTTAGGCACTGAAATGTTGTATGTGTAGGTGAGTATGTAACTATTATTTAAAATAAAATAAAAAACCGAATCTACCATCTGTAGGGAGGTAAAATGAAACAAGTATAACTCATCTATATATCTATCTTTATTTTCGCCCAAACAGAGCTTTGCAACAAAGACAAGGCAATATTTAGAGACCAACCCATTTAGCTCTAATCATTTGGGAGATGGCTGATTAGGTTTCATTTTTCCTCACTTATTTGTTTCTTTGCAATCGGTTAGCCATGGACCCCCAATTAATGGATCTAATCCTCCACAAAAATTTAAAAAAATATGTATATTTTGACCAATTTAAGATGGCTCCTTCAACAAAATTGGGATAAAGTTAAACCAAAAGATCCCTATTCAAGATAAATTCATGAGATAAATTCATGAGAAAGTGAATCTTTTTAGGATCTACTCCAACATTTAAAAAATGACTACTCTATCAAGATATATGTATTGGTGTCCATCTCACAATATTCCTAGTTCAAAAATTGACTACTCCATCAAGATATATGTATTGGTGTCCATCTCACAATATTCCTAATTAGTATTTTATAATATTCAAAAGAGTGTTCCAATCAAATAAATTAAAAATCAACAAAATAAAAAATAAGTGAACTTAATCCATTAAATCATAATTATATCCACTATTTTGATATTAAAATTCCATAGAGTTAAAATAGGAATAGTGGTTCTTTTCATTCATGCTTCTATTTCTTTGAACTGTGTCAAAATCTATTGATATTTCCGATTAAATCTTATTTCCAGATGTGTTTATAAAACAGTTCATCCTAACCAGTCATCCATAATATCAAATAAATCATTTGTCTTTTAAGATTAGATTAGTAATGTTTTTTCTTGTCCAATACAAAATTAGAATCTATTAAATAGGAGAAAGGGGCTAACCCATCCAATTATTAATAATTTATTGGATTGTATCTAGTTCTCAAGTATTCCATCCCAATTGGCATGTTTAGTCTATCATATAGGCACCATTTAGAGGGGTCAAAACAAGCACCATGTGAAGCAGAGAGCACATTGGTAGAGAGAAGAGCCTCTTTGTTCCATTTGGTTCTGCTCTTCAACTTGAGCGTGTGTTGTTTTGACCTAATTTGGACTTCCCTCTGTCATACTCGCTAGCAAGATCATGAGAGAACCAAGAATGGTTCTGTTGTGCGTTATAGCTTTATAATACAGTGAGAGATATGGTTGCCAGTTGTTCGACGAAAGTCTTAAATTGAAGTTCATCTTAATCAACATCTCACCATTTAGGGGCTTAAGATTCTCAACATGGTACTTAAAATGTGCTTAGTTCACTTCATGTGTTTTATTATTCCTCCAAGCTAAATTGAGAAAAACATACCACTGTCCAAAAGTCAATCACACAGACATCTCCTAATTAACATGAGAAGCGAACCACCAACCTCATCTTCCTTTTTGAGGCTGTCGTAGCAGCAAGACATGCTTGGAGTTCATTCGGATTGTGAAAACATATCACTTTCCAACAAAACTGACAAAAATATAATAATAATATGTTAGGAAGTAGGCTGCTGAGAAAATGCAGCCAATGATGTGTGCCAAATACTAGTGGTTTGCATGCAAAGAGCATAATTGAAACAAGAGATAACATGGGCTTTTATCAAATGCTCCTTACATGCTTGCCAAGAGATGTGTTGAATAGCTCACAACTGTAAAGCAATTACATGAGCAAAAATAATTCAATGGTAACTCTTTGGTAAACCACTAGTGGAAAACTTGCTATTAATACTCAAGTTAAAATGCCCAACTAAGAAGTCACCAAAACTAACTTGATAGATCAAACTTGCATATATAGCATGTTAACTTTGTAGATATGCAGAAGTAATGCGGACAAAAATTATGATTTTTATAATAATTTTAGAACAATTAGGATCTCTATTATTAGAGTTCAATAAGTATTATAATTCTTATTCTATTAGAATTAGAGTCTTGGATGAACTTTGATTTCTTGTAAATAGAGCATATGCTATTGTAAGTTAATAAGCTTGATTAATGAATTATTGATGATTGTGGAGTTTCTCCTCAACTATCCATTTACCCTAACCTTATTTCTCTCCTAAATTCTGAACTTTCTATTCGTCTCCTCTCCCTGTGCTACATCAAGAAATGGATTCCTGGTAAGACGGGAAGAGTATTGCAGTGTTTAAGCACAAAGGGTCTCTACCTCCATTTCTGATATGGCATTATGTAGTATATGACATATATATGCAATCATTTTCATTCTACTACTATGTGTTGGATAATTTGTGAGAACGCATACACAAACTTGGACTAAGAAAAATGTCAATCTTTACAGTTGTTATGGACATATGGCCTTCCAACCCATAACACCTAATTATACAGTTAATCTGCATTTACTAGATCCAAAATTAATAAGAAAAATAGGGAACGAAATTAAGTTACCTGATTGGGATCTCAGGAGCAAACGATGGGTTCTTCAAAACATATTCAACGTACAAATTGTAGATGTACTTCAAGGATTTCCGTAGATCACCAGTCCTGGGATTAGTTATTAAGACAATCTGCAGATAAAGATACTAAATATATAATTTTATGGCGTTCACATTCCTAAATTGACAATATAAGCAGAAGGGTAAACTATATTTGGCGTAGAAGCCCTAATAGTAATGAAGTAATTCAAAAGGAATCATAATTCAATCGCGAGAGCATTGCTAAACGTGACCAACTAATCGCGAACCTTTAGTCCAGATGGAGTTACCATAAAACTGAGCTTGTATGAATTCGTACGAAAGCTATGGAAAGAACAACCTTGGCCTGGCAATTGAGGCACCCCTAGATTTCCGCTATCCGCTCTGCAAAAACAGTAGATCCGCCAACAACAAAAAAATCAAAACCATAAACAGAACAGAACAGAAGAGATGAAATTGACAAGCTAAAGAAAGCGCAATATCATATAAAAGAAGATGAGCAAAACGAAAACGTACGTGTTGGATCCATCTTTGCAATAAGGGATTTGAGGGAGAAGAGCAAGCCAAACATGAGCTTGTGGTCTTGGTTAGCATTGAGGGTGCAAAGGGGTCGATTCCATTCTCGATAGAGCACCCACATCCCGTTCCTGTTGAAAACGTACATCATGTGCGCATTGTTTCCCGGAGCCGTCTTTGGTACTGGCGGCGATGGGCTTATCTCCGAACCCCCAAAGAATTGCATCCTCGGCTATTCGTTCGGGTGATACGATCGGGAAAATCCGTCTTAGTCACTCAACCTGAATACCTAAGACCTGACTGTCTGAGAAGCGGAAAGAATGGAAAGGAGCAATCAAGCAGGTGTGGTGATTCATGATTAGAAGGGCATTACGACGTCGCTCCAATGACGTGACAAGTATGTAATTTTCACCAACGGGCAACGGGAGATCAAACTAGATGTTAATTAGTTCCCCCTAAAAAACAAATTTCCCAGAATTTACGTATCATTAATAAGTAATTTTACAATAAATTCTTGATCTCATATCACCAACTTTATATTTTATTAACAATTAACACGTTATTTAATTCATTTAATACATATAATACTATTTTAATTAATTTGTTATTTTTTATTATTTGATTAATCATGACGATTATGAAAATGCTCCATCAAGTATTAATAACAATAAAATTCATGACTTATACTGTATAGTGTTTAGTGTAGGTAACATTATTCTATTTACACGAATTCTAACCATTTTACTTCAATTACATCCTGAGGATTATTTTCCAGGTAGGCGTAGCATAATACTACTTTACAAAGCTCTTTCTAAATATAAGCTATGTAAATCATGTCACGCTCGTGTCATGTTGTCATGTGGCATTAACACTCCCACCTAATCGTTTTGTTTTCATTTTCTTTGGCAGGCTTTGGCATTCAATTTCCAGCTACTTATCTGTTCACCAGCTTTCCGCTATTTGACGGATGCAACTATCTTGCGGTCACAAATTTGTAAACTTTCACAAGTCAATTTATCTTTTAGCAATTCTAGAGGCCAAAGTGGCATGCACAATTGTACACAACCTCTAAATAATAATCCAACAATCAACCTTCAGTGTGGCACTAATCAACATTCGATCTCTTCCGGGTGCTTAAACTACATAATCACAAAAGGCGACCAAAATGACTAGTACTAACACGTCTATTTTGTGCCAACATAAATAGAGCTCAAACACAACCAAGGAACCAAAACTAATTGAAAGCAAATTCGCCAACTCAGAAATTAATAGGGTATCACAATAGATAGAGCAAAACTCTTAGTACTCCCACTTCTTCACTTCCATACCTTCAGGAGGACTTCCCTCTACCTTCTTTGAGCCAACTTCATTCCAATTAGTAGACAATACTGTTCCATTTGACTCTACCTGTTTGTGTATCAACATCATCATCAAAATGCGTTACGGAAAGAAATATGGCATTTCTTTTTGTACTGCAACAATAAATATTACTACATAGATTTCGCACTTTACAGATCATAAAAATTGGATTGATGTGTCTTACAAATGATTTTCTCATGGCTTTTCTTGTATCCTCATCAGCATCCTGATATATATCTCGGAAAAACTTGTTTAATGCTGCATCACCATCTAGCTTCTCTTCTTTTTCCTGAAATTAGACAAGTATGAAGAGAACTCGAAAAAAAAAAAGTTTAATCAAACAGAGGCAAACCTCTATCTTCACTTGGGCTTCAAGCTTATCCCAATCTACCCTTTTAGGTTTTGAAGAAGGATATGCTGGCCTTTGAGATCCAACAGCTGTAAATTTGACCAAAGGAAATCAAAAAGTATCCTTCATGAGCACAACCCTAACAAAAACACACTCAACTAAGGAACACTTAGAACCCATGGTTGCTATTGGCATACTATGGTACCTTTCCAAGTACCAACCCTATCATTCATGTCAGTGATTCCATAGGGATCATTAATGTTACAGATACAGAATAGATACAGTACATGGGAATCACAATTAATAAAGCACATTTTGTTTCCCAACAAGTGAAAAAAAATAAATCGCAGAACTAAAAATAAACATATCTAATCCATTAAGAATTACATAGAATATAAAATAAAGATAACAAGTGCAGGCGCGAACCAAAGACTTTTTCATATGCAGCCAAGCACAGAACTCAAAGAAAAAAAATGACAGGTGGAAATAAATAAGTAAAAAAATGAATAGAGTAGCAATAGCTGTGATCACAACTTGGATTATCTATGCCAGTTCAAAGCAGACAAAATATGTCATAATGGTAAGGCTTGGGATAAAAGGTGTATGACTTGTATATGCAGGGTTTCACAGGCAGCACAAGCATCCAAGAAAAGTCTATATTGGCCATTAAAAGGGTTCATGCCATTCTGAATAATGCTATTGCATGCTACTAACTTACTAATTCAAAAAACTTTCAACTACTCATGCCAAGAAGGAGGAGAAACTATCAAGAACTAGTCAGTAAGAATTCCAAATAGGTCATATTAGTGTTTGCCTACCTGACGCACTAACCCTTCGTTGAACAGAATTTTCCTTGCTAAATTCAAGAGACGCCCAATGTATTGGTTCTGCTTTTGCGAGGCGGATTTCAATTTTGGTAGACAAAACATCATATCTGCACTTAGCAGGTATTATCTGTTCGTACATAAATCCCAAAGTTATTTTCTAATGTAGAATAGGAGGTACAGATTAGATAAGCCTTCCAAAGCACACGAGGCTAAAGTAGAAAATAGCTAGAGAAGACCAATAAAAATAAAACTGATATTACAAGAAGACCAAACTTGAGAAGTAGCTCGTGAAGACTGGTCTAAATAAAAATGAAAACTTATTACAATAAGAATATTGCTTTCATATTCTTAATTTTCCTGTACAAGTCTAGTTTCTATTGTATCATATAATTCCTAGCGATTACTTTTGTATGTTAACAATTTCTGAAGTGCAAGAAGGAAATGAAATACCTTTGCAAATAAGCGAGGTTGAAAATGATAAGGATCTTCACCAGGCATATCAATGGTAACACTCAGCTGCAAGCAACCAACATAGATTAGAATGAAATAGCCGTACAGCTTGTTGATTATGATTCATTTGTTATTTATTGCAGTGTTTCCAATTTTTCAGTCAACAGTAAACCAACAAGAAAGATAAAAGAGAGGGGGAAAAAAAGCCATACAATTTGTTCACCGTAGTCAACAGCAACATTTTTAGTTGGAATGTTTTTAGCAAATATAGTCACAACTACTTCTTCTGGCCTCTGGTAGAATTCATGTCTGCATATTTGTTTTTACAACATAAGAAAATCTACTTCAATAAGCCTAATTAATGATGGATACTTTGAAGTACATGCTTGGACAAAAATTACATAAAGGATTGGAAGGTTGGAACAAACTTTAAATATTTTATTTCATGCAACAACAGTTTAGTTGACACTTTTTTCCGCTAAAATCAAGGAAATAACCAAAAATGAACCGACCTATATTTTGGTTTTACAGACAACACTGTCGGCTGATTGGAAACATCATTTACAGGATGAATATCTGTTGTAGAGACATTTGCTTGATTGTTATTTCCCACGGACTGCTTTGGTAGATCGATGCTTTCCTCTGAAGTAAAATGCAGTACCAATAAATAAAGTGGGGCCATAGAATCTTTTCTATGATAAGATATTTACCTAGGCACTCCAATCACACCAACACGAAATCCCATTTTGAAATCAAAAGAAAGCTTGCTTGATTTATGGAGTAAAGGTCATTTTACTAGTTCATCAATTACTACACTTTGAGAGCTTCTAGCAAATAACTACTCACCTGCAATGTGCTCACTGCATTCTCTTATCAAGTTAGCGAATCTTGATTCTGCTGCTGCCAAAGGAGCGCCAGTCTCTAAGGCTGCCTTTGCAGTGTGATACTCTTCAAGCTTCATGCAGGCAATGCTAAAACCGAAAAGAACAAGTAGAAATTCAAAGATTATAGCCCATCTAAACAATACAGCAAATCCAGGAATAATGATACAGTAGCTTGTAGTCCATTAAAAATGCAAGCGGCAAAGACAAAATGGTTAACAAAGAAAGCATAATAGGTCATGCAGTGGAATGGGTGATAGCAATTACAAAAACATGATTGTGGTAAATTTTTTTAGAATGGGATATCTGTACGAAGGACAGACAGCGAGTATAGTCACAAAGTTGCTTACAATGAACAGATAGATCCAACAAAAAAGACAAAGGATGGGCATGATCATGTGAATGATGGTAGAAAGAAACCCATATTCAAAGTAGGTCAATGTAGTTTACTTGAGTTTAAACACATTGTTTCATGTATCTAAAAATAGTTATAGAAGCCTGAAATTCAGAATATGTTCTAATCAAAATACAACATTATTTCAAAAACCAAATATATATATATATATATAATGTTCACAATACGCACCCCTTGCGCAAGTATGCTTTTGACATTGATGGTTCCAACTCAATTGCTTTGTTTGCATCTGCAACAGCCTCTGCATATAAAATACAATAAAACAAAGGACTCACTTCTCCTAGTGATTTTCCATATCCAAATGACAATATAGCAACACAAAGTCATTACAACAGACAAGAATGAAAAATAACTAAACAAAAATAAAATCCTTCATTTCCAACTGGGAATTTACAGTAATGCCATTACAATTTGCAAAACACAATGAAACAAGTAACAACAATTGCAGATAATGAATAAAAGAGCAAAAGAAACGTAATGAGCAGAAAGGTGAAGATTGGAGACACACATCAGAGTTAGCATAGGTCCACACTGATTGTCATAGATACCAAATTTCAAAAACCGTGAATCAATGAGAACTGATAACATTATGGAGTATATACAATCTAAAAACCTAAATGAAATGACTACCAGTCCAAAATCATAATATTTTATCCCTAGTTCCATGAAGAAAACATACAGCCTACAGTTACTTTTCTTAGACAATATCACGTCTTCTGCAATTAAATGTTGAAAAATAAAAAATAGCAGTCCCTGACCTAAAATGCACACAGTAATTAACTCTCAATATCTTGGCTTCTTAAGCTATTGGGAAGAGGATAAATTATACTTTTATACACTTATCCTTCTCCCACAAGTATTGACTCTATGTACCATCCAGGCCAAACATTTACAATTCAATAATTAGAGTTTATGCGCTTTAAACACAGGACCTCCACAATTATATTTTTATACATTTATCATTTGTTTCCCTTTATGCTCTCAGCAACCAATATCAACTTCTTAGCTCACTGATTGAAACAAATTCACATAGCATCCATGCTCATAATTTAAATTTAACTGTGTGGAGAAAGGATCCATGACATAAAAGGAAAAATCTAGGTCAGAACTAAAAATTTTCCACTCCAGTTCATATTTAATGTTTATTGCCAGCCAAACAAGTAGATAAGTGATCGCATAAACTAATTGATTTAATTGGATGCGATGAATTCCATAAATCCAATACACAGAATACAAAATTTAACTTATCTCCATTTCTATATAAAGTATTTATTACTGTAAGAGACAAAACTATGCATTTAGTTTCCTGCGTTATCTTGTCTACCAAACAATAGGGAGAAACAACAACAGAAACGGGAGAAAACCAACAGTAGCAAACAAATGGGTACTACGAGGTTACCGGTAAAATTATTCAGTTTGATGTTGGCCTGTGCACGATCGGCATAGAGTTCGGCGTTCTTAGGGTTGATATCGATAGCTTGGTTGTAGAGCTCCAGAGCGAGTTCGAAGTGATCATCAATGAAAGCTTCCTTGGCCTTCTTTTCTAGATCGGACGCCATAGAATGTCGAATGGAGAAGCAAAGAAAAAATTGAAGGATCTGGAAGATACCGTGATTTCGTGTGAATTGTGATTAGACGAGAAGAGGGAAAGATTGACTTGAGGCTGGCAAGGGATCCAGAAAAATAAAGCCACTTCTCTCCACCAATGGCAATGAGTAACATAACACTTCTCGATGTGCATACCGTGAATTTTTCTATCATTTCGGATTTAAGTTAAAAAGTTAAAAAATAATGTAATTAATAAAGTCGACTCTGAAAGGTAAGAACCAATTTCATCGAAATATTTTATAAAATCAATCTAAATAAAATCCTTTAAACTTGATTAAATTAGTAGATCAGTTTGTGTTTGTGCATGTTTATTTATCTATTTTGCAATAGTTAAATTTTAAAAAAAAAATTTAATTTTTTAATAATAAATTATTAAAATTAAAACAACTTTGAGTTTTATAAATAATAATTAAATAAACAAAGATTATGTAATACAATTTTAAACTAATATAAATATTTATTATTTAATTTTATATATTTCATGCATAAATAAATTATTAATTTAAATAATAGACATGTGATTCAATAAATAATAATACGATTTAAGTGTTAAATCTCTCCTTATAATTCACGTGTGATTGAATTTAAAGTCTAGTAGCACAAAGCTAATTACCACAAAGATATCAGTAATGTCATTCTCTGGTAAACTAAATCAATTTAAACAATAAAAGTAAATTAAAGTTGTTGTATACCTTAATTTTCATTTTCTATCTTTAAAAAAATTCAGATTTTAAATCATTTACATTAAATATAAAAGATTTGTTTAAATAAAGACAAAAATACATTATTACAAATTTTTAAAATAACAGAGTTAACATAAATTTATATATTAATTATACATTTTTAACAAAATTTATACATTAATTATACTTTAAACTCAGTTTTCCATCTTAAAAAGACAATTTTCAAAGTTACACATTAAATCCATTTTTAAATTAAAAATAATAAACTTATGGTGTGATAGGTACTTTAAATAAAAAAAAATACTATATATCTCAAATTTGAGATATAATTCAAATGATGTTGTGCAATTTTATTAATAAATACAAGACCAACTAAACCTTCTCAAAAGAGAAACTTCAATAAGACCAACTAAACCTTCTCAAAAGAGAAACTTCAATTGAGATGATAATATATTTGTAATATATAATATTTTTCTATTTGAATCTTTGGAGGGGAAAATAAAACCTTAAGGTAAAGACCAAACACTTGTGCTGTGGTACATTGCCCATTTCTGATACAAAAAAGCAGTAACAGGAATAATGGAAATAGCAAATTTCTTAACGTACTGTCAAGCTTAGATTATTGAAAGTTTCAAATTTTCGTCCCATCAACGAAATTATATTCAACCTAGCAAACAAACTCAGCAAAATAAAATTAACAGAGGCTGAAGATCTTTCCCAAAACAACACCAGACCATTCTTCACTCCTTTGACTGAGACTCACTAGAGGAGATTGCAGGTGGATCTCTGTGTGAAGTAGACATCAGAGTCTCCAATGTTTTATGGAACTCTTCAGGTAGAGGACCCGGTCGGTGTAGAGGAACATGCTTGGGAACTGGAGCATCATTCTCAATCACCTCACATTCATAGTCATCAGGAACACCCCATGGATCCCACTCTACATTCCAACACAAATTTGACAAAAATTAAGATTCTCATTTTGAGAAAAGTAAGGTATAACTAACTCAAGCACCAAACAGGGACAATTTTTACCAAGAACATGCATAAAATTCATTGGTAGATTAATAAAGAATTCATATGGAAGGTATTAAAATTATGATAAAGAAAACATCTACACAAGCATGAACCCATAGGAGTATATTAGCAACAAAAAAAATTGTGCCCATAGGAGTATGTTATCCAGATTCGGAACTATGGTAGCACGCAAGGTATTGATACCAGATACAGAACAAGAATAGAGAACTTGGGAAGCATTCATAATTTGATGTTTTTCTGATCTAAATTAGCTTCTCATCAACCTTTTCCAACACTATCAATTCATCAAAAGATGCAACCACAACAGATACAAGACTCCATGTAAATCATATATATATTGCCCTCTTTCAGATATGATAACCTTCTTCCTTAATCTGGCAACTCAATATTTGCAAAGTTGAAGTAATCAAGACATTCTAATTATCCAATATGCAAGGTCATTAATAAAGATAAGAAATGAATATCCTATGTTCCACTTCGCAAGTTATTGCATCTCGAAATAATTGAAACAATATCATGGACGCCTTGCAGCAGATGGTGTCAAATTTCATCAGGCAGCGACACCAGACCATAAGATATTAAGCAAAAATAAAAAGACAAAACATTTAAGAAACGTTAAAGCTACTGATCATTATTAATGGTCTTTTAGGGCTCTGAGTCTCAATTCTAATGACATAAAATAATCAAAAACTAGTCCCCAAATTTTCCCTATCTGTTTGCACGATAACAAATTAAATTTCGTTAGTAATAATAAAAATAACCAAGAGAGATCCATATAGAAGTATTCCTTTCCCATCTTATATATATATTCAGAAATACCCAAATCATGTAAATTGAAAAGCAACATCTAACTTTCACCACCATTTCTTTTCAGATTCTATAAATTTCTAACCCGAACCAAAGACCAAACATATCCAAGAGAAACTAGAAAGAAGAAAAAAATCACATTAATAGAGATTAAAATGTACATAAATACAAACCGATCATCTTGCCGATGAGAGTTAGCTCATCACGAGCCTCTTCGATGAGCTCCTCAACCTGACCGCAGCCAAGGCGCTTCTCAATCATCTCCCAGTCATCTTCTTCGTGACAAACTTTGAGACGGTGCCTCGTGAACGACTCCACAGCTTTGCGGTAACCTTCATCCTCCGGAACTTTCTGGATCTCCTTTAGGGTTTTGGAATACAGATCAACCAGTACTTCCTTAGCGTCGGGAACCACGTCCAACCCAACGATCCCCGTTGTCTGCTTCACCTTGGCCAACAATGGCCGTGAGATCGCTCGTAGAAACATCCTTACAGTTTCCCTATCAGCGATTATCTGTATCTCTTTATTACTCGCAGTCACAGTACATTGGGGGCTAGAGAGCTCTGAGAGACCAAATGAATCCGAATCTTCGGTAATTCCTTCGATGAAATTGGATGCAGTGAATCCTAGCACTGTTGGTCTTAGTCTTAGAGTGCCACGTCTTTTAATTTGAAGCCCCCTATAATTTTTCTCATTTTTTAAATGAAATTTCATAAAATTATTATAAAACGGAAAGTAAATATAGCGGAAAAAACTTTTAAAATAATATTTTTAAAAATTTATAAATATAAATATAATATAAAATTTATTTAATCAAATATTAATATTAAATTATTTAATTAATTAGAGTTACATTTCACGTCATCCACAGTAAATATAAAAAATTTAGATTAAAATTTTTAAAAAATCATAAAATTAATAATCTAAAATCTATAACAATAAAAATTAATAAAATAAATATTAATTCATATATTTATTAATTTAAGATAAAGATCTAGTAAGTTTTAAAATTTATATTATAAAGATATATAAAATAAATATATAATATATAATATATTTTTTATCTAAAACTTTAAAAATATTAATATTTGAGTATATTTTTATTTATAGAAAATATTAAAAATATACTCAAATATTAAAATGTTAAGTATAATTTTAAATTAATATTCTTTTTTCAAAATATCAACCGAAAATATCAATAATAAAGTTTATGGGATATTATAAATATTTCTTAAAAATTAAGGCAATCTCTCGAGGCGACCAACTCTCGCTTCTCCTTCGCGCTCTACCGTGGTATATTTTTCAGTTTCGTCTCTGTAAATGTTAAATAGAATTAGTAAATGCAATGTTTGTATTTTTTTTCTTTCTCCCTGCGTGTTTATTTCAAATCGTTAGACTTAGTTTCAATTTAAATTTTTGTTTGTACTAGATGCTATTTTTTCCTTACACGTTTTTATTTTTATTTTTTTTGGATGGGTCCAAATTTTATTTTTATTTATTATCACTGATTAATTCAGCTTAGATGCCATTGTTTCTTGGCTTGGTGCTTATTGTTCACACTGTTTGATCCCCTCTTTTTTATGATTTTATACATGATTTGTTCTTCCTTTTTGAATAATAGATTATAATGAAAATTGGTTATGCTAACAAAATAGACTTGGTTTTGGCATTGAAGCATGCGATAAGGAGTTAATTCTATAAGAAACATAAGAGAATTTTAGTATTGGGCTAAGTATTTTTCGGTAGTAGTATAGTTTGCATGGAAGTAATTCAAGGAAAAAACCTCTATTCTAGTAAAATCGACCACTCTTTTGAATTAGAGATTAGTTTTTAAATTTTATTTTCCACCAAGATAACAATCTATTTAGATATATAACGTATATTTGATAAAGCTTTGTGTGATTGTGAATTTCTAGTTTCAGAAATATCTAAATTACAAATTGTGGTTATCTATAACGAAGAATGGGATAATTTTAAAATCAATTTTGTGTATAAAGGTGGTAAACCCAAGGGATTATTTGCTTCCAAAAATCTTACCTACAATGAGCTATTGAATAAAATCTACAACCTTTTTATGTTAAATCGGGATCAACCTAGCATTACTATGAAGTTCATATATACTTCCCAAGTATCAATCAATCCTCTCGAGATAGCAGATGATGACGATGTGCATTTCTTTATTGGTGAGAACTTAAATAGTAAAACAAGAACGTCGTTGTACATTAGTGTGCAATAAATAAACCCGCAAGATCAACGAGTCAGTATGGTTGAACCAGTACATGAACAAGATCACCATCACACAAATTTTACAGCAAATGGAAGTAGTCAAAGTATGAACTCTGTGCCTGATCTCTACATCAATAGCTTAAGTAATATGATTCCTTCGAGCTAAATCCAGAGGATAATTTTGAAAATCAAGTAGAATTTGAGCATGCTCAAACTGTAGATCAAGTCATACAACATCATGATTTGGATGACATAAGTCGACGAACTGCTGGTAATACTACAAACATCGATGCTTCTTCTAGTTCTTTTCCGTCTCACAACCAGCAAGACGTTCCCTTCACAAAAGAAATGTTTTCTGTTGGATTCATGAACCCTCAAGAGCACGAAGACTTAGAGATGAAACATGTATTTAATGATAAGAAGGGTTTGAAGAAGACATTAGCTCTTATTGTAATGAAGAAAAACTTTCAGTTCAAATTAAGGAAGTCTACGAAAGGACTTTTCTTGGTAACATGTGTGGATAAGAATTGTAAATGGCGAATACATGCAGCTAAGCTTATGAATTTGTCACAATTTATGATTAGAAAATACAATAATGTTCACACGTGTTCATCAGAAATCCGTCGTCAAAGGGAGAACCCACAAGGAAGTAGCTTTTTTGTTACCCAATACATGAATTTGAAGCACCAGAGCAATCCATGTGTCTATAAACCAAAGGATATCATTGAAGATGTGCAGAGAGAGTTTGGAGTAAGTTTATGTTATGCACAAGCATGGAGGTGTAGAAAAAATGCGCTAAATTGCGTTGAGGGTTCGCCACTAAGAAGTTGTAGAAATTGTGGTGTACCTAGTCATATTCGCAAACATTGTAAAGAGGTTGTTCCTCTGAACTCCGTTGAGGGATCACCAATAAGAAAGTGTGAAAATTATGGTACACCTGGTCATATTCGCAGACATTGTAAAGAGGTTGTTCCTGTGAACTCCATTGAAAAATCACCAACAATTACTCGGAAGTGTGGAAATTATGATGCATTTGGTCATATTTGCAGACATTGTAGAGAGCTTACTCGATGCTAGAAATGAAGATAGGACTTTGGAGAGCTATAAATTGTGGTAACTACGTTTTTTTCATTTTATACAATTCGGTACATAACTTTGTACACTTTAGGGTTTTGTTTGGCTTATTTCATACTTGTAATTGTTTTTTTAATAACTATATAACTTGCATGTTTATAATTGAAACTCCGATCATAGGCTTTTCACTTGAACAAATACAAGACTTAAGCTACAAAAGATTCATCTACCTTTACAAACATAAGATCATTGATTCTTCATAAACGTCATAATTCATAGATATTTCAAGAATCCTTTTACGGAGATACAAAGAAATTTTTTTTGTTGCTAAAATTAATTATCATGTGTTGAATCAATGAAAACACGTATGTACTAAAGAAACATGCTTTTATTATTTTTCATTTATAAATTTTATAGAAATATGAATGAAAAGAAAAGAAAAAACTAAAATGGTTATAATGGTAGAAGTTAACCTAACCTGAATTTACATTAAATAGATAATAAGTTTTAACTTAGTTTGTAACTAGAATTAGAGATAATTTTTAAGTAAAAATTAACCTAATTGTCGTTTTTTAGCAAAGATATAATTTTTAAGTATATTTATTTTCAGTTGTACAATAAATTCAATAAAGATTTTTTTTTAAATTCTCTTTTTTAGATGTTAATGGATATTTTGCAAGGACATACTAAATAAATAAGACATCTTTGTCGGAAAAAATTAACTTGTTATAAATAAATATGCTTTTTATAAAATATTATAAATAAATATTGTAACATATCTTTTAACTAAAATTTTGATAACTCTTTTTTCTTACCAAAGCAAATATAAACACTTTTTCTAAGGTGTTAGTAAACTTATCGTTAAATTAGTCCTCTCTCACTCCAAATTTCAGCTTTTGATCATATTCAACAGTAAAACAGGGATGTAAAACTTGATGCCCTTACTTAATCTCTTGCATATAGTCTTTTTGATATCTATGTACCGGATAATGTTATACTTAGAGGTAAAACATTACAACATGCAAACTTTCTTTAAAAAATAAAAAAATAAAAAAATAAAAATTTTGTTCTAATATTAGTGTTTTTTTAGAAATATCATAATAACTAACATTTCAATAATATTAAATAAAATTTAATTAGATGATTTTTAGTATTAAAAATATATAAACAATCGCAATTAAATTTAAATAATGTTAAATGTGAAAGACACATTAGATATTTTTTTAATAATAAATATATATAAAGTAGTCATAAAAATATGTTATGTTATTTTTATGGTTATAAATTTTAAGTATATTATTTTATTAATTTTTTTATCAATTATTTTCTATAATATTTGTGTCTAATATTAAAGATTTCAAAAATCAAGCTATAGCGAAGAGAGTGTAAAAACATGTGGGAAATTAAAAAAATTAATAGTTTTAAAATTTATAATAATAAAATAATATTTAATATTAAACGAATTTAAATAATTATAATTTAATTTTAAAAAAATTAATTAGATAATATTTAATGTATATTAATGTATAAAAAATTTATTTAATATTAAACGAATTTAAATAATAATAGTTTAATTTAAAAAAAATTAATTAGATAATATTTTAATTTTTTTTAATAATAGAAATATGTAAAGTGTGAATAAGAGTTAATATTTAAATAATTATAAATATTAAAATCATTATCTTTTAACTAAAAATATCTTTTTATTCTTGTTATAAGTGGCTGATATTATCAGTTTAGTTAATACTAGACAGATCGAACCAAAAACCACCATCAAAAACGGGTTATCAAACCAAAACCCCAGAAAATGAAGGAAAAGTGGAATATAATGACAGTGAGGGTATCTAGTTTGCTTGGTAGGGGATTAACGGAGCACCAGTGAAATGGGGGACAAAGTAGTAATTCAACAAATCCCTTACCGTCTCTAATCTCCATAACAGATTTGTCAAATAAACAAAATAAAACGAGAATAAATAAATTAATTAAAATCCCAATCCCCAACCCTTCTGCTTTCCTTCGTTCCAAATCAGTAAACATGCCATAAGCGTATCTCTCAAGGCGGTCAGACTCTAGTCTCTCCTCTGTTCCGCCCCCTATCAAGTCAGGTCGTCAAGCTCTATCTTTTTCAACGTATCAATTTAGGTTAATATTCGTGATTTTAGTATTATCTTTTTTGTGTTTTTCAATTTCGATTTTTGTCCAAATTTCTATATTATATAACGTTGAATCGTTTCCTATAAATCTTTCAGTTTTTATTTTTATGTAATTTCTTTATGTGTGTTAATCTTGAGTTTCATGCTTTACATTTATTTATACGCTTTACTAGCGTTTGGTGCTAATTGTATTTCCGGTTTATATTCTGATTTATATGTTGAGTTTGTAAATATTTGATCTGTTATTTTTCGCTGATTAATGCAGTATACGATATCAATTGGCCTTTTTCATTTTTTTAATAACGGGTTTAATATATGTGAAGGGTCCTATTTGCTAAAATAAGATGGTATCTTTGTACCCAGAAGTTATGGATTATAAGTTGTTCTTAGAAGGTTAGCAGAAGAACAATGAATGTTAGTTTTAAGCTAAGGAGCTTTTTGTAGTAGCGTTGTGTCTATAAGTGATTGAAGTCATTCAAGGGAATGCTTCTGCAAAATTCTACTAAACTAAAGATACTCGTTTTTAAATTGGAACAATCCCAGTAAGAGTTGTTATGAATGTTCCTAACTTTGGCGTGATAGTGGATTTGTTATATATTTTGTTTCAGAAATGTCTGAAATACGGATTGTCGTTGCCTATGATGGAGAATGGGATGATTCTGGGATCAGTTCTGTGTACAAAGGTGGCAAAGCCAAGGGGATATTTGTTTCCAAAAAAATTACTTACAATGAGCTTTTGGATAGAATTTACAGTCTTCTTTTGTTAAGCCAGGATGAAGCTGCCATTAAGATGAAATTCGTGTATAATTCACATGTATCAGTTCAGCCACTTGAGATATCAGATGATGATGATGTGCGTTTTTTTATTGGTGAGAACTCTGATAGTAAAACCAGAGCACCATTGTGCATTAGTGTACATCGAGGAACTCAAGGGCACCAAGATAGTGTGGTTGAACCAGTACAAGAAGATGATGGGCATCCCACATTTTGTCCTGCAGATGGAAGTAGTCAAAGTATGAACTTTGTACCTGAAGCTCAAGATGCTCAACTTGGACAACATGCTATGTTGGAAAATGATCAAAACCCAGGGGACAATTTTGGAAGTGAAACAGAATTTGGACATGCTCCAACTAGTGATCAAGTTACACACAATGATATAGATCATGGATTTACTCCAGATTCTGGTAACACTATGAACATCGGTCCATCTAATGCATTTCGATCAAAGGACCAGCATGTGGTTTCATTTACAAGAGAAATGTTATCTATGGGACTCGCAGACCAACAAGAACATGAAGACTTAAACGTAGGACAAGTATTTACCAACAAGAAGGATTTGTATAGGACATTAGCTCTTATTTCATTGAAGAAAAATTTTCAGTTCAAAGTAAAGAAGTCTAAGAAAGATATCTTGGTGATTGCATGCCAAGATAAAAACTGTAAATGGAGAGTGCGTGCAGCCAGGGTGCAGGATACCATGCAATTCAAGATACGGAAATACCAGAATGGTCATTCGTGTTCATTGGATAGTGATCGTCAAAGAGATAATCCCCGAGGAAGTGGCTTGATTATTACCCAGTATTTAAAGTCTAAGTGTGAGAGCAGCCCGGGCGGGGTCTATAAACCAAAAGATATCATTGAGGATGTACAGAGGGAGTTTGGAATAAATTTATGTTATTCTCAAGCCTGGAGGTGTAAAAGAAGCGTAATAAATTCCATGGAGGGGTCACTATCATCTACACGAAAATGTGGGAATTGTGGTTTACCAGGTCATACTCGTAGGAAATGCAAAGAGATTGTTCCTGTGCAATCCAGTGAATGAATTGTTTCTTTTATGACCAACAAATGATCTTTTGAGGTTTGGAAAGGTGTTGGCTGACTACTTAGCTTTACTATGCATGTTGTTAGCCATTCGAGAACAACTGTAAAGAAATTGTTCCTGTGCAATCCAGTGAATGAATTGTTTCTTTTGTGACCAACAAATGATTTTTGAGATTTGGGAAGGTGTTGGTGGCTGACTTCTCAACTTTACTATGCATGTTGTTAGCCATTGGAGAACAACTATATACAGTTTTGGGTTAATTTGAATTTTTATTATTACTAGATTTACAATCTTTTTAGAAGTAAAATATTGGGGTTGGTACGGACTCGTAACTTATCTCTAAGATTGTATACAAAATTATAATATTTTTTAAGGGTATATTAGAAGTATTTCTCTCGTATAAAATAACAATTTAGTTTAAAATGATCATAAATTTGATTAATTTTTATCGAGTTTGTTTATGTAAAATATTAATGAATAATATTTTTTTAAAATGGTAAATTTATTATTTTATCATTGTTAATTTTTATGTGTATTTTATTTTATATTTTTTAAATATTAAAAAAAATATAAACGTTATCTCGTTAAAATAATATATTAATAGTGTATTTTTGTATAATTTTTATAAAAAGTTAGGATATCATATAATTTTTTTTACCATGTAATACAATATTTGAGGATTTTTTTTAGACAATATAAATTTGTTTTACACATGGTATGCGAGAATTACAAAGGGTTTGTGATTTGGCAACCTTAACAATTTTTCATTCATTTGCAGATATAAATTTCTGTACAGACTGAGGACTTGACAATAGGCAAAGAAAGGTGGGGTGTGATTTGCAAATGAAAAAACCGAGGCAAATGTTGCGCATGTTTACTATCTATTATACTTAAAGGGTTTAAGTTTAATAATTTTTTATAATAGTTTAATAAGTTAATTTTAAAAAATGATATTTTAATTTAAATTATCAATTTTTATGTTTATTTTTTAAAATTATTTTTTCAACTGAATAATTACTGAATTAGTTTTTTTAAAATAAATTTTTTTAAAATATAAAAATTGATATTTAGATTTCTATTATTTTTTTAAAATTGATGGATTAAATTATTAAATTTAAGTTATTAATTTTAAAAGATGTTGAACGGACCTCTTTAGTCACACAGGAGTGTGCATTTGATAGAAATCGTTGATTTTATATTCATCCGATCAGATTTAAACGTTCTCATTCGCAATCGATCTGATCATCTTTTAAATTTGATGCAATTCGGTCTGTAATTTATTCGAATTAGATTTGTTGAATCCGATCAATCTGTAATCTATTCGAATTCGATCGGTTGAATCAAATAAATTCGACCAATAAACTTAATTAACTCTATTTTTGATATTTTTTAATAAAAAATTTAAATTTTCACATAACATAAATTTATTTAAATTAAAAGAAATCTTAAAATATGACTAATATAGAAATCATCAATGAAAATATGACTAATATAGAAATCACTAATGAAAATATGACTAATATATAAAATATAAATATATATTTAAACATTTTCGGTCAAATCGAATAATATATAGTGAAATTTGTTATCCGATTCGAATTTAATGGATTAAAAAAGTTTTTATCTGATCATCAAATCAAAACTGTCAAAAAATTAACGGATCAAATTAGATTGATCGATTTTTTTGCACACCTCTAATCACAAATTTTTAAAACATTTACAAACAAACTCGCATATGTTCACTTTCAACGCCTAGTTCTAGCTTATGGGTTTGTGGGGAAGACTCTATCATGATTCTATTACAATTTATATATTATAATATTAATGATAAATATAATCGAACTTACCTAATATTAATATTATAAATAAAAAATGTTATCTTAATTATGATTATGATATAAAAGTTTTCTTTTAAACCTAATTTTTTAATTTTTTTTTCTTACGTACATTTAAAGTTTCACTATTGTAAATATTTTGAAAATTAAAAAAAATAGCATCTTAAAATTTCTAACAATAAAAATATTATTTCAATAATATTGAAATAATTTAATTATAAGTTGTTAAACATTGAATATGTTTATATGATTGTAATTCAATTTAAACAATATTTAAAATTAAATGATGTATTATATTTTTTAAAAAATAAAAATATTTAAAATAAATATAAAAATATTATTTTTAAGATTATAAATTTTAAAAATATTTTTATCTTAAAGTTCAGAGGCTGTTGTTCCCATCCCTTTTTCCACTTCATTAATAATAATAATAATAATAATAATAATAATAAATGTTAAACTCATGAAATTTTGTCTCCCCACTGAATGGTTAGCAAAATTTTGACACCGATTTTTGTACCAATTTACACCAAACATAAACTTAACTGATTTCTTTAAATTTTATAAGAGTTAAAGTAATTCAATCTGAAAGTTTATAAAATATAGACCTTATTAACCTATAGGGGGTGAATATGTTATTTTTAATTTTTATTAATTTATAATTTACTAACCTAAACAAAGCGGTCAAACATGCAATCGTGTGTAAGAGTAACATGCGAAAATTATAACACATGATATTTTTAGGTGGAAACAACCTAAGCCACAACAATGACCTAGGAGGAAAACCACCGGTCCACCGGATCACCTAACTTTTCACTATGAAAATCAAATGTTTTAGTACAAACTCGGTCTTATGCTACACTCCCTAGGATACTACCCCAATGTACTTTACTTACGAGCCCCTGCTCTATTTTCACAGTTTCCAAAATTAGCGTGAGCGGTTTCCAGACCAACGTTCCAATAAGCTCCTCGCCAATCAGATCGTTCACAGATCAACTGCAAAAAGGTTAGCACAAAAAGAAACACAAGTGCCTGTGTGTGTTCTAAAACAGATTTAACAATGAATAATCCTAACTAGATGATCCAAAATATATATATCACTTAAATCAAATCAAATAGTAAATTCTAGAGCAAATAAATTAAGCATAAGTTTCATAAAAATAACTTCTTTGAAATTTAATAATTAAATCAAATAATCATAATTACTCATGAAATTATTTCATTTAAACATGAAAGACACTAATTAAAAAGAAGCTATAGGAACATGAAAAACAACCAAACCAATTTGAATATAAATTATGAAAATATAGATAATCAAATATCACAAATTAAGATCTTTACCTTTTACCAACATTTGCTGAACTGCATCAGAAAAGATTAATCCTCAACTAAAACTTGAATTGTTTTTTTTTATTTGGATTGTCTCTGCTGATGATGTTGACGAAGCAATGATATATATATTTTATTCAAAAAATTGTTTTCAGCCTTTTGGTATCTAGCAGCATCACTTTGTCCTCCTAATTCCCATATATATAATTCTTGTTGCCTTCCTTCTCAAGTTCACCTTTCCTAATATTTTATTTTCTTTTTGGTGATCAATAGGCAGATCAGCAGCTTCAGTATTTTTTTTTCTTTTGCGGCAGTTTTTTTTATATCTCCCATCTGCATAAACCCTAATATATCTATATTTATAGATAATAATAATACCTAATAGTATTAGGTTTAAATGCATTTTGGGCTTAATTTTTCAAAGCCCATTCAAAGCCTTAAAAAATATATTTTTTAAATCACATCTTAAAAAATATTAAGACACATAAAAATTATTTAAGTACCAAAAATAATTTTAGATTTATGAACATGTACTAGTAAATGTATAAATGAAATTCTATGTGTCGTAATTATAAAAGATATACCTGAAGTACGGATATTTAGAACTTGAACATTTGTTCGGCTGTTCTTGATAAACTTGATAGCAGGCCTAAAAACAAATTTACAAGTAAATATTTTGTCCACGAAAATAGCCAACACTCATAGTCCTTACAAACTCCCTCTTTGGAATTTTCGTGTGGCAAAATCTCTCACTTACTACATGACACTTATAAAAATAAGATAAAAATACAATGATGTCCCAGACTCCATAGTGGAACTATCCTATGGTCCAGTAGATCCATCTTCGCTGCAACTTGACAATATTGTAAGTAACTGAAACAACATTGACAAAGTATAGGACAACTTGGCATGGAAGCCTCATTGTATATTAGTTCAGTTTACATAGAAATAAGTGAAGTGTAAATAATAGTCATGTAGTATGCATTCATATCAATTAAGCTTAATAAAAATATGTTTTCCCTTATATGCATAACAAAATAAAAATATGGAAGTAAATATTCTCTCCCCCTTTTTGACATACGAGAAGGACAAAGCATTAGACAAACAATTGAAGCTAAACTCCTCCTGAAGATATAACAGTGTAAAATCAGAGTAATACCAAAGTGCAATGTGCTTTAAACTCCCCCTAAGTTCTATGACTCTCTAACTTAGAAACCAATTAAAAAAGTAATAAATGAAAAGAGGATGTAAATAATAAATTTTTTATTTATTTTTTTTTCCTTTCAAATTTGCATACATAGCCACATAAGATATTAAACTCATTTAATTACAAACAAGCACACAACCAATTGAGAACTCATCATTTTTTTAACTCCAATTTTGATTATTTATCATATAAATAAATAAATAGAATAAAATAGGTGCACATGCACACTTCGCACATATAATGACATATTGACATTTACTTAAAATAGTATACATGTTTAAATTCCATAAATACGTCAATTAATTCATTTATGATCTATCAAGAAAGACTCAAAAAAAAAATATCACCTATCATATAAAAATATAATCGAGTCTTCAATCTTACAAAATAAAATATATTTACTAAAAGAGGACTTAATTTTTATTTTTTTTATTTTTTTTATAAATGAGGTAAATGATATATATATATATATTTAACCTCTATTAGCTCTTTCTTTTTGTGCATTCCAAGTACAAGATTCATAAGCAATCAGTTTTTGCATAATCTTTCCTTTTTTTTTCTTTTTTTTTGCACGAGCCATAAACCTAGCACGATGACTTTCACACTAGTTGTGAGGTAGCCCTCTCCGTTCATTGCGGTAGCTTCACACATCACAGTAGGTAGCCCTCTCAATACTAGGTGCCTAAGCAAAAGTAGAACTCAACACAATTTTACAATCAAGATTAGTGAAAGTCTTAGAGTCTTTCAAGAAAATTCATAAACTTCAAGCATAACATATATGTGTGTTCGTGAGTGCGTGAAGAAGTTTATGTCAACATCGATCATCACATGTATAAGAATATATGTGTATGCATAAGCCAAAATTGTAGCATGATTTATACAATAAATATCAAAATGAGTTAAGTCACTAAAAATGAGATTATGTGTATAGAAGTATTAAATAAGTTGAATACTGTGTTGGCCAAACAAGGATGTTTTTTTTTGGTAATAAAATTTGAAATTCAATTTGAGGGAGAAATTCCCAAGGCACTTCTGAGATACTCAAATCTTTGAGTGTCTATGGCTTTAGTGAATATATCAGCTAGTTGTCTCTCAGTAGGTACAAACTCAAGTGTTACTATTTTCTCTTCAACTAGTTCTCGAATAAAGTGATGCCTTATGTCAATGTGCTTAGTTCTAGAATGTTGAACTGGGTTCTTAGAAATACATATAGCACTAGAGTTATCACAATATAAGGGCATCATACCTTGTGGTTGACCGTAGTCCTTGAGCATGTTTTTCATCCAAAGCATTGTGTGCAAGAGCTTCCTGCAGCAATGTATTCTGCTTCAACTGTAGAGAGTGAGATAGAGTTCTGCTTTTTACTGTGCTATGATACTAGGTTGTTTCCAATGTAGAAACAACCATCTGACGTGCTCTTTCTATCATCCCGGTTGCCTGCCCAGTCGGCATCTGTAAAACCACTTACTTCACAATTAGTGTCAGTAGTAAAATATAAACCATAATTACTTGTTCTTGAGATATACCTAATGATTCTCTTTACATTCTCTAAGTGTGATTCCTTAGGGTCAGCTTCATAACGAGCACACACACCAACACTAAAACATATGTCAGGTCTACTTGCAGTGAGGTAAAGTAAACTACCTATCATACTCCTATAAAGGGTTTGATCAACACTTTTACCTTGAGTGTCCTTTGTAATTTGTGTGCTGGTACCTAAAGGAGTTCGTAATGGCTTGCTAGTTTCAAGACCAAACCTTTTAACAAGGTTACAAGCGTACTTAGTTTGAGAAATAAATATATTATCATGAGATTGTTTGATTTGCAAACCAAGGAAGAAAGTCATTTCACCTACCATGGACATTTCAAATTCATTTGTCATAACATGCATAAAATCATCCACTAGTGTACTAGATGTGGATCCAAAAACTATGTCATCCACATAAATTTGAGCAATAAAGATCTCGTCACTACTCCTTTTAATGAATAAAATCTTATTAACTCCCTCTCGAATAAATCCCTTGTTCAAAAGATAGTTGGTAAGTCTCTTATACCATGCTCGTGGAGCTTGTTTCAAACCATAAAGAGCCTTTTGAGTTTGTAAACATGATTTGGAAATTTCAGATCAACAAATCCTTTTGGTTGTTCCACGTACACCTCCTCATTCAAAAATCCATTCAAAAAGGCAGACTTAACATCCATTTGATATAATTTGAACTTCATATGACAGGAAATGGCAAGTAAAATCCTAATTTACTCTAGTCTAGCTATAGGTGCAAATGTTTCATCAAAATCAACTCCTTCTAATTGCGCGTAGCCTTGAGCTACTAACCTAGCCTTATTTCTAACAACAATGTCATGCTCATCGGATTTATTTTTGAACACCCATTTGTTCCAATAACATTTTTGTTTTTAGGCTTAGGTACTAATACCCACACATGATTTCTTTCAAATTGAGCTAACTCATCCTGCATGACATTTATCTAAAATTCATCCCTAAGAGCTTCATTCACATTTTTTGGTTCAAATTGAGAAATATAGCATAAGTGATTTACCTCACTTATTTGTCTTCTTCTTGTTACTATGCTTGCATTAGGATCTCCAATTATATTCTTAATAGGATGGTTTTTTGAAGTTCGAGTTGGATTTATCATTGATGAGGTTGATGTTTCTTCCTTCTTTTGTTCACTTTCCTTCAACTCTTCTTCTTTTATTCCAATTGTGTCACTGGTCATTGTTAATTGAGGTGTTGTGAAATTTTCTTCATTTCCAGCTTCTTCACTTGTAATCTTCTTTCCCCCATCATCTATAACGACATTTATGGATTCCATAACTACATTAGTTCTACAGTTGAAGACTCTATAAGCTCTACTATTTAGGGAATAACCAAGAAATATACCTTCATCACTTCTTGAATCAAACTTACCCAACTGTTCTCGATCTCTAAGTATGTAGCACCTACTTCCAAAAACATGCATAAATTTCAGATTGGGTTTTTTACCTCTCCATATCTCATAGGGGGTTTGGTTTGTACCTGGGCGAAGATATACACGATTTATAATATGACATGCAGTGTTTATAGTTTCAGCCCAAAACCTTTTGGAGACTCCCTTGGCATGCATCATTACTCTTACCATCTCTTGAAGTATCCTATTTTTCCGTTCAACTACTCCATTTTGTTGAGGTGTGATGGGAGCAGAGAATTCATGAAAGATACCATGTTCTTTACAAAAGTCAGCATACTTGGTATTTTCAAACTCTTTTCCATGGTCTGTTCTCAGTCTCTTGATGGTTACTATTTTGTCACCTGCTTCAACCTACATTCTTGTACAATATGAGATGAAAAACTCAAAAGCATCTGACTTGTCTCTAAGAAAGTCTACCCACGTGTAGCGAGAAAAGTCATTTACTACAACTATGATATATTTCTTACCTCCAATACTTTCTGTTCTCATAGGACCCATAATGTCAATATGTATCAATTCCAATACTTTGTTTGTATTTATACTCTTGATCTTCTTATGAGCAATTCTATTTTGTTTACCCAATTAACATGGTCCAGATAGAGGTGTTTCAATTTTTGAAAGAATAGGTAAACCACACACAGTCTCAATTTTGCTTAATCTAACCAGATCTTTAAAATTCATATGACCTAGCTTTTCGTGCCACAAGATAGTTGAGTCATTGCTAGCTAGGTTACATGTTACTGTGGGTGATGTATCAATACAATAACAATTATCATGTGATCTGATTCCCTTAATCACACATTCACCATTTTGATCTGTTACAATACAGTGATTGTTTGTAAATTGCACATTAAAATCACTATCACATATTTGACTTATGCTAATCAAGTTTGCCTTAAGTCCTTCCACATATAAAACTTCATCAAGTTTAGGGATACCCTCTATTTGAACAGAGCATTTTCCAATAATTCTAGATGTTTTACCATCACCAAAGGTAATTGTCCCTTCATTATATTCCTTAAAGGTTTTAAACAAAGAATGATTCCCTATCATGTGTCTAGAGCATCCACTATCAAAATAACAAGCGGTATTTGATTTAACTTTAAATGCTATATGGGCCACAAAGCAGTGCAACTCAGATTTCTTAACCCATCCTTTTTTAATTTTGGACATTCGAGTTACTGGTTTCTTATATTCCTCTTTTTGTGTAGTTCTTGTAGTAAAAACTTTACATTTTGAATTTTTTTGAGGTGTTTTAGAAACATTTGTATTCGTGATAGAATCATAAGCATAAATAAATCTACACTTAGGTCTAATATGTCATTTCCTACCACAATGATGACAGATGGGAACAAACTAAATTTTCTTAGAATGATAAGGTGCAAAAACTACCTTCCCTACCTGAGCAATAATGGGTTTTACAAATTGAGTTTTGGATGATGAAGGTGTTGATTGTTCATCTATGTATCCAAGACCTCTCTTATCTCTATGTGGTTTTCCATAGTCTAGGACTTTGGTTAATTTTTCAACACCTATGGTCAAATTCTTTACTGTCTCTTTAGCAATACTAAGTTCTTTCCTAAGATTTTTGTTTTCCTCAGTGGTTTCTGCTAGTCTCATATTCAAGGCATTAATATGATCAAACAATTCATTTTTATCTTTCTCTAGGCTAGAGGAATTTGTTTTGTGAACATTGATGATATCATTTAGTTTAGTTACTTCCACAAGCAATTTATCTCTCTCTTCCCTGGCACCTAGACAATCCATGAATAATTCCTCATAATTCGATACATTAAACTTAGACAGTAAGAGAGAGGAGTTTACTTCCTCATTTTTTTCATCCGAGCTAAGGTCGGAGTCATTGTGATGTGCTTTGACAGTTGCGGTGAAGGCACAATAATTAGTGTCATCATCCTCTGAGTTACTAGCATTGTCTTGCTCACTTTCTGTGTCACTGAGTGTAGCATTAAAGGCTTTTCCAATTTTTTTTTATTGTTATCACAATCTGTAGAAATATGACCAAATCCCTCACAAGTAAAGCATTGAGGACTAGTGGGCTTACTTTTCTTACCATCAAGGCTAGGAGACATGATTTCCCTTGACTTTCGGTCATTCGAACGACTGGATTGTCCCTTGTTAGAATGATTATTCTGTTGACCCTTCTTCTTCATGAACTTCTTAAATTTTCGTGCTAACAAGACTAGTGACTCATCATTCATATCATCATCACTATCAGAGATGTCCTTTTTGGAGCTTTTGAATGCCACATCCTTATTTTTCTTGGGTGGAACAAGAGAAAGCTCATAGGTTTGGATTGATCCGACAAGTTCATCAATTTTTAGTGTGTCTACATTCTTGCTTTCCTCTATCGCTGTAACTTTCATCTTATAGTCTACTGTTAAAGAGCTTAGGAGTTTGCGCACTTGTATAGGTTGTGGAATTTTCTCACCAAGGTTAGAGCAAGCATTAGTGATATCACAGAAGCGAGCATAGAATTGACCAAAAGTTTCGTTGTTGCTCATTTTAATAGAATCAAACTCAGATGTTAGCAATCTCAATTTTGTTTGTTTTACTTGGGAAGTCCCTTCATGAGCAAGAGTAAATGCATTCCATGCATCTTTAGGAGTCTCACAGTCTGAGATGCGATGGAACTCATCCATCGACACTGCAGCAAATATTGAGCTTAGACCTTTTTGGTTTGCCCCACTAAGGGTGCGTTCTTCAGTGGTCTAGTATCTTCTTGGCTTTATGATTGTTACACCATCTTTCGTTACAGAAGGTGGTTCCCAACCATTAAGAATAGCATCCCACACTTGTCTGAGAAAGGCTTGCATGCGAGCCTTCCAATAAGGGTAATTAAACCCATTAAAGAGTAGGGGTCTAACAGATGACCCACCTTCTTTCATTTGGTCCATAAGTACGTGCGTGTCCCTAAGGATCAATCTCACTAAGTGTGTCTAGTGTCGGCTCTAATACCAATTGAAAGTTTATAAAATATGGACCTGATTAACCTAGAGGGGGTGAATATGTTATTTTTAATTTTTATTAATTTATAATTTATTAACCTAAACAAAGCGGCCAAGCATGCAATTGTGTGTAAGAGTAAAGTGCGGAAATTATAACACACGATATTTTTAGGTGGAAACAACCTAGGCCACAACAATGACCTAAGAGGAAAACCACCGGTCCACCGGACCACCTAACTTTCCACTATGAAAATTAAATGTTAAAGTACAAACTCGGTCTTATGCTACCCTCCCTAGGATACTACCCCAATGTACTTTACTTACGAGCCCCTACTCTGTTTTCATAGTTTCCAAAATTAGCGTGAGCGGTTTCCAGACCAACGTTCCAATAAGCTCCTCGCCAATCAGATCGTTCACAGATCAACTGCAAAAAGGTTATAACACACGATATTTTTAGGTGGAAATAACCTAAGCCACAACAATGACCTAAGAGGAAAACCACCGGTCCACCGGACCACCTAACTTTCCACTATGAAAATCAAATGTTCAAGTACAAACTCGGTCTTATGCTACCCTCCCTAGGATACTACCCCAATGTACTTTACTTACGAGCCCCTGCTCTATTTTCACAGTTTCCAAAATTAGCGTGAGCGGTTTCCAGACCAACGTTCCAATAAGCTCCTCGCCAATCAGATCGTTCACAGATCAACTGCAAAAAGGTTAGCACAAAAAGAAACACAAGTACCCGTGTGTGTTCTAAAACGGATTTAACAATGAATAATCCTAACTAGATGATCCAAAATATATATATCACTTAAATAAAATAAAATAGTAAATTCTAGAGAAAATAAATTAAGCATAAGTTTCATAAAAATAACTTCTTTGAAATTTAATAATTAAATCAAATAATCATAATTACTCATGAAATTATTTCATTTAAACATGAAAGACACTAATTAAAAAGAAGGTATAGGAACATGAAAAACAACAAAACCAATTTGAATATAAATTATGAAAATATAGATAATCAAATATCATAAATTAAGATCTTTACCTTTTACCAACATTTGCTGAACTACATCAGAAAAGATTAATCCTCAACTAAAACTTGAATTGTTTTTTTTTTATTTGGATTGTCTCTACTAATGATGTTGACGAAGCAATGATATATATATATTTTATTCAAAAAATTGTTTTCAACCTTTTGTTTGGTATCCAGCAGCATCACTTTGTCCTCCTAATTTCCATATATATAATTCTTGTTGCCTTCCTTCTCAAGTTCACCTTTCTTAATATTTTCTTTTCTTTTTGGTAATCGATAGGCAGATCGGCAGCTTTAGTATTTTTTATATATCCCTCATCTGCATAAACCCTAATATATCTATATTTATAGATAATAATAATATCTAATAGTATTAGGTTTAAATGCATTTTAGGCTTAATTTTTCAAAGTCCATTCAAAACCTTAAAAAAAAAAATTTAAATCACATCTTAAAAAATATTAAGATACATAAAAATTATTTAAGTACCAAAAATAATTTTAGATTTATGAACATGTACTATTAAATGTATAAATGAAATTCTATGTGTCGTAATTATAAAAGATATACCTGAAGTACGAATATTTGGAACTTGAACATTTATTCGACTGTTCTTGATAAACTTGATATCAGGCCTAAAAACAAATTTAAAAATAAATATTTTGTCCACGAAAATAGCCAACATTCATAGTCCTTACACAATCAAATCTATTTATTATTTTATTTTTATATTATTATTTTTTAAAACTTTTCTTTTCTTTTTTCCTACTCTGCTCGTTTATTTTCTTTTTTTAATTCTTATTATTCATCAAATGGTAACACCTCATAATCTAATTATCTCTATTCTCTTATTTTTTTAACCTCTCTATCTCTACTTGTCTTATTTTTTAACATCTTTATCTCTGCTCATCTCTCAAGGTTCTTTTTTAACCTCTCAATCTCTACTTGTCTCTCAGTTTTATCTTTTGCTCATCTCCCATCTAATCTACTCACACGATTAACAGCAAGTGAAGATAAACGAATTAACACATGTCAAACAAATAGTTATAATAGAAACATTAATTTTATAATATTTTATTATTTATCCATTATAATTACATCATTTTTCATATTTTTTTTTTACAATTTACATCACATGAATAACATTATAAATAACTTGAATACGATAATTAGTGGATTTTGTTGGATAAATTATTACAATTACTTAAATATTTAAATTCAAGAATTATAATAACATTAATATTAAAAACTATAATACACAAGTTAAAAAAAGATTAATAAACAAAATCTATTAACAAAAATTCAATCAAAATACTTAATTCAATCAAAATCAAACCAAAGGTTTTATTTATGCTTATTTTTAAAAAAATATCATTAAATTAATTTTAATTTTTATCTAAACTCAATACAACCTATATATCAAACCTACTCTAACTCCCAAGCTAATGCCTAATAAACAAAGTCACTTACACAACTTGGGAGAGAGAAAATTTCACAAATTATTTTCTGCTTAGATCAACATCTCCAAAGATACTGTATCTCGTTATTTTAGTGCAAGTTTTACACTAAAGTTACTCTATATAGGCTCTAAATTTTTACATTAAAATAATGCCATGAATAATATAGTGTTGTATTTAACGTCATACAATTTACACGCCACTTTTAAAAATTATTAATAAAAGATAAAAAAAAATTAATTACTATTTTACTCTAGTTATTACAACTAATTAAATAATAATTAATTAATTAATTTTTCTAATATAATAGTTGTTTGTAATCAATTAATAAAAGAAAAATAACAAAAATATTCTAAATAATATATTTTTAGCATAATATATTAGAGATATATATAAAAAAAGATAATACAAATTTTACCCAAAAATAGTATAAAACTTTATTTTAAAATAGAGTTTGAATTAGAGATAATATTAATGATATATCTTAGATACGGAAAACTATCAAGAATATTCATGGAGTTTGCCTTTTCTCACGAGTATAGCTAATGTTAGAAAAATATCTATAATGATATTGAGGTTAAATCTATTATCAAATATAATCATAATTAATAATGGTATTAAATTTTTCATCTATATATTTTTTTAATTTTTTTCTAAATTTTTGAAATATCTTTAAAAGTTATAAAATAAAATATTTATTTATTGTGTTTATTATATAGTTAAAAATAAAAATTTATAATAAATGAAGATATATATAAAAAATAACAATAAAAATAATCTTATGCTATTTATTTTTCATAAATAAAAAATCATATTGATTAAAAAATTAATTAATCAATTAAATATGTTGAGAAAATTTAATTTTAATTTTTTTGGTAATGCCTAATAAAAATTAAAAATTTACTTTTTGATTAGTTAAACATAACCAAAAATATTTCTTATCATTCATATAATTAAAAACACTTTTCATTCAACAAATAAACTGCATCTTTATAATAATTAGATGATTTATTAAAAATGAGATAATAAAAATTTATTCAAAAAAATTAATCCATATACATTAATTTTATATAATTTATTTTCAACATATTAAATTTTTTATAAATTAATTTAATTTTTTAATTTCATTATTAATTTCAATTTTAAAGTTATATTTTTCTATCATTACATTTGGATTCATATCTAATTAAATTTAATTAAAATTGATCTTTAATCTTTTTATAAAATAAATAAAATTAAGGGGAATTAAATAAAATAATATCCTAAAATTTATAACTATAAAAATAATATCATAATAATATTAAATGGGATCCGATGAATGAAGTTTAGTATTGGATAGATCTAAATAATCATAATTTTATTTATACTAATTTTAATTAGATGATGTTAAATGTAAAATAATGGACAAATTTTTTTGATAGTAGAAAATATATAAATTAAATATAAAAAGTACTATTTTTTGGGTACAACCTCTATAGAATGATATTTTTATTATTTTTTCAAAAATTAAAAGTTTGAAAACTTTATTACATGTGAAATAATTAATAAAAATTCATTTATTGTATGTATTTAAATTTTATTTTCCTAATTTATAAACACACACATATATATATATATATATATGTATGTATGTGTGTGTATTTTAAGTTTATATCTTTATTTTATTAGAAAAAATAAAAAATAATCATTTTTATTTTATTATTTTAATATAATTGATTATTTAATGTTTAAAATAAGAGAAATTATAATTTTATGTTAGATATCTTTCAACTTTAAAGATTTTATAAAAATATCATTGAATAATTATTATATCTAACATATGTTAAAATCAAATATTATCTATTGAAAAATCAAAAATATTTACGAAAAAATATATAATTAGACGTAGATAACTTATTATCTCATTCATCTAAACCCCATTAATAATGATCTATTTTCTTTAACCCAAAATCTATGAGATTGATATATGTGCTTCATAATTTTGAGTCAATATAACATGAAACCTATTGTATCATCAAGGTATTAACTAAAGCATGGACTAAGAAACATGAATTTAACAAGTGTAACATTTATAAAAATATTATCCTTCGGCAAACAAAATAATAATAGCATGAGTTAACAAAAGTTGACTGAAATCCAACTAATTTATTTTTAACTAATAGATCCCAACCACCACAGCAAGTTTTATATATAAAAATTATTATTTATTATTTTAAAATTTATTATTAAAAATTTATTGTGAACAATTCAATTGTAATCTATACACAGTCACGTAACTTTGAATATTAATTAATAAAACAAAATATCGGTTTTTTTTAACTCAAATAATAATCAAAGAAATCTACTAAAACAACCGATTAAAAAAATGTGTTGATGTTGCCAAAAAAAATTAAATTATCAAAATGCTCGGATAAAATTACAAGACGATGATGTATATATATATATAAAAGTAGGTGTGACCGATGAAAAGTCAACATAAAACCTATTTTTTAGCTTAGGAAAAAAAAACATTAATCATTTAACCTCAATAAATATTATTAAAAATAATAATAAAAATAAAAAATTTATAATTTATAATTATAAAAATAATATTATATTTTTATTATTTTAAAAAATTAATACATTATTTCATATTTAAAATTATTTAATTTTAATTATATTTATTTAAAATGTTTAAAATTAAAAACTATCAAATTAAATCATATTTATTTTTATTAAAATCATATTTTTGTATATGCGGCTCTCCTAGTCACTTTGTTAATGTATAATGAATATTTTAATTACTTTATTTTCATAAAGTAATTTATTCATATACGATGAATACTTTAATTACTTTATTTTCATCAAATACAATTAGATTAAAATCTTAATAAAAATATTACATGTTAATCATTTTTTAATAATATAATATTATTTTATTAATAAAAATTTATGATAAAAAATAAATTGATAAATTTATCATTTTAAAGTTTTCTCTCCCTTATGTTGTCGCTCATTGTTTTGTTTAGTTTTAGAGTTATTTTTTTAGCTATAAGCTTAAAAATATTAGTATTTTTAATCAGTTATATTTTCTCTATTTTTTATAGATATTTTTATCAATATATTATGTATTCTCTAACTAAAAAAAATTAACTATAATATATTAACCACTATAGCTATTGTCCTAAACAATTTGAAACTAGTATATTATAGTTTATTTTAGTTTTAGTTATTGAAATAATAGAGTTGATTGATAAAAAATTGTAGAAAAAATAAGAAATAACTCTACACAAAAGAGTTCTCTAGTTTGTATTATTTTCTTCATGTTTTCATTACAATTGTATAGCTATTTATAAGGAAATTTTATTCCTTCAATTACTCTTTAAATTAAGCATTCCTTGATTTACTCCTTGAATTAAGCATTCCTTGTTTTACTCCTTGAATTAAGCATTCCTTGTTTTACTCCTTGAATTAAGGATTCCTTGTTTTACTCCTTGAATTAAGGATTCCTTGTTTTACTCCTTGAATTAAGGATTCCTTGTTTTACTCCTTGAATTAAGCTCCTTGTTTTATTCCTTGAATTAAGGTCCTTGTGTTTATTCTTTGAATTAAGAACTAATATCCAATACTCCCCCTCAAGCTGGATCCAGAAGATTTATGGATCCAAGCTTGGACAAAAGTCGTTGAAATTGATGAGAAGCCAAGGGCTTGGTGAAGATGTCAGCCAGTTGGTCGAAGCTTTTTGTATAATGTGTCTGAATCACCTGTGATTGAACTTGTTCACGAACGTAATGACAATCAACTTCAATGTGTTTCGTCCTCTCGTGAAACACTGGGTTTGATGCTATATGCATAGCTGCCTGATTGTCACAAAATAAGGACATAGGAAGAGTTGTAGGAACACCTAAATCACACAGAAGACCTTTAAGCCATATCAACTCACACGCAGTTGAAGCCATTGCACGATACTCTGCTTCGGCACTTGATCTGGCAATCACAGTTTGCTTCTTACTCTTCCATGTGACCAAGTTTCCACCGACAAATGTACAGTAGCCAGTGGTGGACTTGCGATCAATTGCATTCCCTGCCCAATCAGCATCACAATACCCCATGATTTGTGTGTTGTCATTCTTCTTCATGATAATACCACGACCCACTGATCCTTTTAAGTAGCGTAAGATCCTTTTAACAAGGGTCAAATGCTCAAGTGTTGGGGAGTGCATGAATTGGCTCACAATACTTACAGAATATGTGATGTCAGGTCTGGTGATTGTTAGGTAGATTAACTTACCAACCAGTCGTTGGTAATAACTTATATCCCTGAGTGGCGTGCCCTTCAAGCTAGGTTTGAGCTTGCTGTCAAGAGGGGTAATGGCTGGTTTAGCATCGCTCATGTTAGCTTCCTTAAGCAAATCTAGGATATATTTCCTTTGGTTAAGAAAGAGTCCCTTGTGCGAGGTTGCCATTTCTATACCAAGAAAGTACTTCAATATCCCAAGGTCTTTAATTGCAAACCTTTGTTTGAGGGACTGTTTGAGGTTGAAAATCTCGTCAGCATTATCACCTGTAATTATCAGATCATCTACATAAATCAGCACAACCAATTTGCCCATAGCTCCTGTGCGAACAAATAGTGAGGAATCGGCATTGCTGCTTTTGAAACCAACACTAGTGAGAACTGAGCTTAGCTTGGCATACCAAGCTCGTGGGGACTGTTTCAAACCATAAATGGATTTGTGCAATTTGCACACTAAATCCAGTTCATTGCTTTGAGGATGCCCAGGTGGCAATTTCATATAGACTTCTTCTTTGAGATCACCATGCAAGAATGCATTCTTCACATCCATTTGGTACATGGACCACCCCTTGTTTACAGCCACAGACAGTAACACTCTTACCGTGTTCATTTTTGCAACAGGTGCAAATGTTTCTTTGTAATCCACCTCGAATGTTTGAGTGAATCCCCGAGCCACCAATCTTGCTTTATACCTCTCAATTGATCCATCTGACTTGAATTTGAGCTTATAGATCCATTTGCAACCCACAACTTTCTTGCCTTTTGGAAGTTTGGTGATGCTCCATGTGTTGTGTTGATCTAGGGCTTTAAGTTCTTCTTGCATGGCTTCCTTCCACACCTCTTGGCTGTTGGCCTCATGAAAGTTTTGAGGCTCACTGTAACTCGATATAGTGCTGAGGAATGCGGCATGGGTTGGTGTCACTCTCTTATATGACACATAATTTGAGATGGGATGTGTGGGTTTGTAGGTGACAAAGTCTTGAAGTCTTGTGGGAGGTTGCCTAACACGCATTGGATTACGTCGTGGAGCAGAAGGAGTTATCTCACACTCGTTCACATCTTGTACCATATTGTGAGGATCATCTTGATTATCACCATCTTCATGCAGTGTACCATTAAGACGAGACCCTTCATTGTTACTTTCAGTGAGAGATGCATCAATGTTGACATGGCTGGGATCTTGTTGTTGTGGAGCCTCAAGTTCGATTCTTGGTAATGGAAACACATCCAAGATGTCATCCCCTTGACTTGTGATTTCATGTGACTTGCTAAAAAAAGGGTTAGTTTCATAAAATCGAACATCTTTAGACACAATTAATCTCCTAAGTTGGGGATCATAACACTTATATCCCTTTTGTGTAGATGAATAACCAAGAAAAATACATTTAACAGCTCTAGGATCCAATTTATCTCGATGATGAGATTGAATATGTACAAAACAGATGCAACCAAAGACTCTAAGGTGTGAAAGGTTAATTTTCCTTCCTTTCATGACCTCTAGAGGAGACTTGAAATCTAAGACTCGACTGGGTAATCTATTGATGATGTAAGCAGCTGCCATAACCCCTTGGGACCAGAATCTCTTTGGTACATTCATTTGTAGCATTAATGCTCTAGTTTTTTCAAGTAAGTCCCGATTTTTGCGTTCAGCTACACCATTTTGTTGAGGTGTGCCAACACAACTTGTTTGATGCATAATGCCATGAATGCTCAAATATTGTTTCATGATATGGGACATGTATTCGGTGCCATTGTCAGACCTTAAGGTTTGAATTTTAGAAGAAAAGTGATTTTTAACAAGATTATGAAAGTCCTTAAATACTTCCATAACTTCATTTTTAGACTTTAAAAGATATAACCATGTGACTCGAGAGAAATCATCAACAAAAATCACAAAATACTTATAACCATCAAAAGATTCATTAATTGGTCCCCATACATCTGAATGAACTAGTTCAAAACACTTACTAGCCCTAGACAAGGAAGAATTAAAAGGCAATCTAGTGGCCTTAGACAAGTGGCAAGTTTCACATGCAATTTCATCATTTCCTAAGTTTGGAAATAAAGTTGACAAAATTGGTAGAGAAGGGTGAGCTAAACGTTGATGCCACAATTGATTATCTTGGATAGGATTAAACTTAGCTTGAAACCCTCTGGGATTGCTCTTGGATATGTAATAGAGACCATCTAAGTAAAACCCTTCACCAATCGTCTTTTTGGTGACACAATCCTGAAAAATGACATTGTGAGGAGAAAAAATGGCTAAGCAATTCAAGGTATTTGTGATTTTTCCTACAGACAGAAGTTGGAAAGGAAAGGAAGGTACATATAAAACTGCCGACTCGATTTCATCTGACATTAATTTTATTTTTTCCTTTCCTAAAACCTTTACATTCTCACCATTTGCAATTGAAACTTGTGAAGGATTTGCTAATTTTTCAAACTTATGAGACTTTGACACATGGTTTGTCATATGATCTGTGGCACCTGAATCTACAACCCAAAAATCATGCAACATATTTATTTTAAGAGCAGTTTTAAAGGCTTTTATGATACCTTGCATGTCCTCTTGTGGTATGAGTTTTGTATCTGCCAAGAAGCCCGCAAACTTGCCTAGCAATGCTGTCGAGTTTCCTTCTTCTATGCTATCTATACAGTCAATTCTAGCTCCTCTTGTCTTGCTTTGAAGATACAACATAAACTCATTCATGAGTTCAGCTGGATTCGCTGTGAAGTTCTTGAATGGATCAGACCCATTAGAGGTAGAGGCAAAAACATGATTAGCACGGAGTCCAGTACGATTCACTTTCTGTAAACCCTTATCCTTTATAAAATCAGGTTTTAATTCTGGATGTAGAATCCAACATGTGTCCTTAACATGGCCCGTATGGTTGCAATGTTGACACTTCAAGTTTGGATGCTTCCCTTTGTACTTCCTCTCGTTGGTTAGATAGGCTCTTGCCTCAGGTAAACTAGCCATTGTATCCTTGTTCATGACTTTCCTTCTTACTTCTTCACGTTGAATTGTCGCACATACATTGGTGAAGGAAGGAAGTTCAGTATTCATGAGTATATGGCATCGTATATCTTCATATGTTGAATCCAGACTGGACAAAAGTTGAAATATCTTATCTTCTTCCGCTCTCTTTCGTAGCAGAGCTACATCGGTTGTATGAGGACGATATATTTCCAACTCATTCCACATGCTTTTCATGCTTCCTAAGAGTTGTACAAAAGGCTTGCCATCTTGTTGCAGATCTGAGATGTCTTTCTTTAATTGAAAAACTCGTGCAGCATTATTTTGACTGCCATACATTTCCTTGACCGTCTCCCATAGTTGGTATGCAGATTCAGAGTAACTGAATATTTCAGCTAATTTACGTTCCATGGAATTTAGGAGCCATGACATAACCAGCTGATCCTTACTAAGCCAGGATTCATAGGTTGGTGAGGAAACATCAGGTACTTCGATGCTTCCATTTATGAACCCCAACTTGGACCTTCCACCTAGAGCCAGAGACACTGCTCTTGACCAAGGCAAGTAATTAAACTCATTCAACAAGACTGAGCTTAATCTTTGATTTGGGTTGACATCCACCTCATGCATATTCATGAAGGAAAGCACTGATGAACTTTCAGCTTCTGATCCTAGCAGCTTGTCTTCAGCCATTTCAAAGATTGAAGATGCTAAGATAATAATAAAGCAGAAGCAAGTTAATTTTCCTGCTCTGATACCATGTAGAAAAAATAAGAAATAACTCTACACAAAAGAGTTCTCTAGTTTGTATTATTTTCTTCATGTTTTCATTACAATTGTATAGCTATTTATAAGGAAATTTTATTCCTTCAATTACTCTTTAAATTAAGCATTCCTTGATTTACTCCTTGAATTAAGCATTCCTTGTTTTACTCCTTGAATTAAGGATTCCTTGTTTTACTCCTTGAATTAAGGATTCCTTGTTTTACTCCTTGAATTAAGGATTCCTTGTTTTACTCCTTGAATTAAGCTCCTTGTTTTATTCCTTGAATTAAGGTCCTTGTGTTTATTCTTTGAATTAAGAACTAATATCCAATAAAAATTCTATAAAAAATTGTAAAAAATATAGTTAAAAAATATTGATATTTTTAATTTTATAGATAAAAATGACTTTCAAACCGAACTATAAAAAAAGGTAAGAATATAACGGAGGAAAAACTTTAAAATTAAATTTTTATCATATGAAATATACTTCATTTATTATATATGTTTGAAATGTTTATTAATAAAATAATATTTTGTTATTTAAAAAGTAATTAGTATATCATATAGTTATTAAGAGATCTAAATATCTCTTATAAAAAATAATTATTTAAACTTTTAGATCATTAATTTATTATTTTTATTATCATGAGTTTTAGTAATGGTTCTCTTTCTCGATTCTATTTTACATATAATCATTTAACACCTAAGTTGTACAATTAAGTTGTTAGACAAATGCATATTTATATATATTATTTAAAATTTTAAAATTATATACATATTTAGTATAAATTTTATGTATACGTGTACAATAAATCTAACAACATTAAAAATAATTAATTTAATTTTCAATTATATAATTGATAATATTAGCTATTATATGTAAAAATTGATATATAAATATTTAACATTTAACTATTAATACCATAACTTTGCCAACTTGGTTTGGAATATGTTTGAGATTAGCTTAGTAACCTAAAAGTAAGCATGAATGTAAAAGGCGAAACTTTCATAAAAATGGGACATATATCTTATGCTTGTTGTAGAGCTATGACATTCTACACTACTTGTACATTTTGACAAAAAGTAAATATGTATTGAAATATTCATGTTTTTATTTTAACTAGAAAGTTAATATTAATTTAACCTAATTTTTACATTTTAACTACTTAATATTATCATTTATTCAGCTAAGAAAATAAAATCATGGAGAGTAATAGAACACTCATTGTCGCCTTCCGTTCCTAAAGAGATGGCTCCTAGCTGGGAAAATCTTAGAAATAACATGTTGAATAAAATAATTTTAGAAAGTGTCTATCACTCATGTATAGTAATAAATTTGGTATCTTATAATTTTAATTTTTTGGATTTTAATTTCACTTAATATATTACTATTATGTACATAACATTATTTTTTTCTTAACTTATATAACATTAAAATATATTTATTTCTTTTTTCTTTTTCTTATAATTTAATACCTAATCAAACAATTTGCATTATTTAATTACTTGGATTATCAACTTTCTAACCAACATACAAATATAAGCTTTTTAATATTCGAGCCAGAGGGAAAACAAATGATAAAATGCAACTCGTAGAGAAATATTAAAATAAAGTAGATGAATAAAATATATTTGACCAACTCATAAATTAAAAAATAAAATAGACTTGACTTAAAAATTAAAAAAAAAAAAAAGGAAAGTCGTGTATGGAGAGGTCTAAAGTATGAACTGACAAAAAGAGTATCTCGTGTTTTGTCTCGTGATAAAGGCCGACTGAACCGGAGCCGGTCACGCTCCTTCTGTTTCTGCCTTCCTTACTTGAAGCCGACAACTGTCGTACCCCCACTCGATTTTCTCTCTTTTTCCTTCTTAAATTTGAAATCTCGTTTCTTTTATCAACTTTCTTAAAAAAAATCAATTTTTTTTGATAAATTATACAAAATAATACATAATAATAATAGTAAATATAATTTAATTCAACGGTAATAAATAATAAAGAAGCTTAATTAGAAAACATAATTCAACTTAAATTACATTTCATATAAAATAATAAAATCAATTTTTTAATATTAAAAATATATTAATTTAACATAAAATATTTAATTTTATAATTGATAATTTTTTTATATTTTTATATTTTTTCAAAATATTTTCATCAAAATATATTAGGATTTAGATATCAAAGTTAAAAAGATTTTTATTGCATAATTAGTTTTTTTTAGAATAAAAATATATATTACATTCAAAACTTTTAACTATAAAAAAGGAAAATTATTTATGTTTAATTATTATGCTTTTGTCGTTACAAAATTCAATTTATTATTTTATATTAAATTTCGTTCAAAGATAAATTATATTTATTTAAACTTATTTAATTTAAATATCATCTAATTAAACACCATTTAATATTATTTGATACTATTTTTATTATTATAAATTTTTAAAATATTATTTAATATGATTTTTTTTTTATTTTTTTAATGTAATCTTTGATCTTGAAGCATAGCCATATTTAAATTTTTTTGTATAATATTATTGTTATTGTAATGGTTAATTTTTTAAGATAATTTATTATCTCAAGAAAATAATATTATTTCCATAACAAGGGCTTTGTGCCCTCTTAGGTACACTAAAAAGGTAACTCTAATCCAAAAATTTAAAGGCTATTTTTTTTAATAATGAATTATTTTGGCATTAAGATTTTTAAGTCATATCGTGTTTGCATATATCTATAAGTTATACTTTAACTTAACGTGTTTTAAAATATTCAATAAATATAAAGTTAAACACATTTTTAGAAATAACTACACAATAGATATTGTTTTTATCTTTTATTCTCCCACTTATTTTGTTAAACGTTTTAAAGTAGGTTTTTCATTAAGTTAATTTATCAAATATTTATGATTGTGTTTTATGCATTAACAAGTCTACAATAATAATTATATTATTGTACTTTTAACGGATTGTTTTAAAATTGTTAATTGTTTTCATTTTATCCGATGTATTTTTTAAATTAAATAGTTATAGTTTTTCATTATTGAATATGCTATAGATCATACAATTACATTTGTGTTTATATGTTAATCTTTTAGGTTGATAGGGTGCGAGTTTGATTAACTCGTGGGCCTCAAGTTTGTTAAAATGTTGTTCTAATCTAAATGCTTATTCGTAGAGACTTGATCAAAGTAGACATTTATAAATAGGTTACTTGAGAATATTATTTACGATAGTTTGAGTATTAACCTTGTAACTAGATACTTATAATCCAATAATAAAATAATTATCTAATTGTTAGAATATTAACAATTATAAAATAATATTATATTCAATGTGTTAAAAGTTTATAATTAGTATAATTGCATTACATCATACTTTTTTTTATAACGTATTTAAAATATTTAAATATATCTGCATATGATTACTAATAACTAGAGAAAAACAATTGACATATGATGTAAGTAGCTGGCAATTATATCTAGTAAGTAAGACATTAATATTAAATAATATAGGAATTCGAGGATATAAGAAGTTAATTAATTGTAAAATTAATTAATAGGTGGATGTTGATCTCATGTATGTATACATTTTATCTATTTTATTATTATATTTTTAAATATTTTAATCATTTATTTATTTTAAAAAAACCTTAAATGTAATGGAATGGAGTCTTACTAATAAAAATTTGTTGATATTTAAATTAAAAAATACATCAAAAAGATTAAAAAAGAAAGAAAATAAAATGAGTAAAATAATTAAAATTAAAAAAATTGATTAAAATATCAACAAATATAATATTAAAATCATTAAAATGATTAATATATTAAATTTAAAAAATTAATCTTAGATACAAATTTTTTTTCTTCTAATGATAATGGTTAATTATATTATAACTATATTTTAAATTTTAGATATAATATAAATATTGTAATATAATATTAATTATTAGTAGAAATGACATCCTAAATTATATCAAATGGAGACTATCACATTTATTAAGATAATGAAATATTTATAATATATAATATATTCTTAATATATATATATATATATATATATATAACTTTTTTAATATAAGTTATTTATATAAGTTATTTTATCAAATAATTTGAACTTCAAATAAATAATATATATATATGATCACTATTATGTAAAGAGCCGTTCCACGTGGAGCATAACACGTTGACATTGGCGTGGTACCTACGGACAAATATGTGCCGCTTGATTGGTATCACGAAGACAAGCACTAAAAATTAGACCAAATTCATTTATTCTACCTAACACAAATTTATATTTAGTTTTATACTTAAATTATTTATAGTATACCATATAATAAAAATAAATATTTTTTTAAAATAATTTTATCATATTTGACGAAAGAATGAAATGGATATGAAAATAAAATATGTATAATATAATGCATATATATATATATAAATTAACATGTTATTTTGACATAAATTTAATTATGTATGACATATAAATATGTAAATTAATATGTTATTTTCATATAAATTTAATTATATATAATATATATGTTAAATTTTAACTTCAAATCTTTGTTTATGTGTTTAAAAAAATATTAATAACCCATAAATTTAAATATATTTTTATATTGAAATTATTTATATCATATTACGTGATATAATTAATTAATATATATATATATATATATATTAAAATAAATTTATATTTACCCGTTATATAGCACCAAGTAACCTCTAAAATAACTTAGTTACTCATCTTGTACCGACTATTTGCATATATCATAAATAAATAAATATATATATATATATATATATATATATGTTTAAATGTTTAATAATATATATTATAGATATTATTAAACATATATAAATTTATACAATATTTTAGATTTGTTTATAACAAACATATATTTCTTTAAACATACGTTATTTCAACATATAATATTTACACCAAGTAATAGTTATTTTTAAAATCTATTAGTAAGTTTGTCATTAAAATAAGAGCGGTTTTTAATATCAATTACATTAATTATTGTAGATATATAGTTTAATCAAAAAATAATAATTTGTAGATATACATTTCACTTATATCTAACTATTAAACTAGGACGAAGGGCGGCCACCGTCTTGCCATTTTTAACGAAGAAGGATAACAAAATTATAATTTTTAAGTGATCAATATAAGTCCTATATATATTTTATTTATTTTTAAGTACAAAAATCATGCATTGATCATTGATCACTTTTTTTGTGAGGGTAATTTCAGAATTAAAAAAAAAACCATACAATATCAATTTTTGGAGGGCAATTTCATAATCAAAATATTTCTAACTTAGAACTAACTTTTTTGTTGATTTTTTTTTTAATGAAAGTCTGAAGAGATGTAAGCCAACAATGGACCCGTCATAAATGTTCCAAAATTGCTCCCTTGGATTACTCTCCATCGCCATACACAACAAATCTGCGAGTCTTCAATCGTCTGTGCATTATTTACTACTCCCTTAAATGTTACTTAATCAATTACTCATTAATTATATATTAATTAATTAATTACGAACTTAATTCATTATGGGATGCAGCTGAACATTATACAAGGGAAGAAAATAGTATCTATTCCACTTTTTTAATTTTGAAATTGCACTTGACACTACTACAAAAAGGAGCATTAAAGTCGGGTTTTAACCGACTTTAAACTAATTTAAAGTCGGTTCAGCACCGACTTTAAATTAAATGACTTAAAGTGTAAAGTCGGTTCAAGGTGTGAACCGACTTTACGTTTAAAGTCGGTTCACGCGGTGAACCGACTTTAACTTTTTTTTTTTTTTTTTTAAATTTATTCATATTCAACCTGTATTCGAGCAGAAAAAAAACCAGTATCAGTTTAGCAAATAGTTCAAATAATACAAATATTTGAAAAATAAAATATTAATTAATAACAGAAAAATTACCATGGTTTTGTTCTATTTTATTCAAGATCGTCATATTCTTCTCCTTATGTTATAATAGAAACCTACATATATAATACAACAATCTATACATATAAATAATAACACATAATAGCAGAAAAAAATATGAATAATAGGGGATCTAAAAGATTAGTTAGAGAGGAAGAAAACTTACTAACCGATATTGGAAATGGTAGTCGTAGGTGGCCGAAAAATGAGAAAGAGTGGAGGAGAAATGGAGGAGGAGGTTTTCGATTTTTTAGAGTTCTGGAACGCTGAAAATAGTTTCTGTCTGGGAAGAAAGAAGAGAAAATATTTATCCACGTGTGTAGCGTCGGTTGACGTGTCGAACCGACGCTATGTTACGTGGATAGCGTCGGTTCTAGGTGTCAACCGACGCTACGCTACGTGGATAGCATCGGTTAACACCTAGAACCGACGCTACGTCCACGCATAGCGTCGGTTTGACACATCAACCGACGCTACGTCCTACGTGGATAGCGTCGGTTCGACATCGAACCGACTTTAAACTAATTTAAAGTCGATTTTTGGAAAAAACCGACTTTACGTATCGACTTATATACCTAGTTTTATAGTAGTGTGAAAAACTGTTGTTTCAGTCTTCTTTTTTGTTGTTGTTGAAATTATCCTCACAAGAAAGTAATCAACGATCAAGGCATGATTTTTGGGATATTTTTTTATAAGCTATAGAACCTATCCAAACTAATTGAAAGTTATAAGAATTTTATGTTATTTTTTATAAGTATGAAATTGTGGCCGCCCTTTACCATAAAATGCAATAATATGTTTTTTTTAAAAAGATTTACACACAGACACATATAAAATATTTAATTAGACTTAAAAAATATAAAATATACAATGAGTTCATAAATGTTTTTTTATGCTTTAATCTCTTAATTTTTTTATAATTTAATTCATTAGCTTTACAATGTTCAATTCAAATAAAACGAGATAAATTAAGGGGAAGATATTAAACTTTCATTCCTTTTTCACTTAAAATTAATTTATCATAATAAATGTATAGAAAATAAACTATACATATTTAGTAATATTATAATAATGTATATAAATTTGTTTTTTTTGATACATATGAAAAGATAATGTGATTGAAAATAAAAATACATTTTCGTAAAAATAAAAAACACCCATCAACAATACATGTGTTTTATACTAATAATTATCTGCATTTATTTTTTATCCATAATAATTCATTTTATTTTACATTTTTTATTTAGAAAAATCTAGGGGTATGTTAGGTTAGTATGAATATAATGAAAAATAGAATACATACTCATATTCGGATATTCCTATGTTTATTGAATTTTTAAACCCAAAAATTACAATTGTTTGGAATATCTATTCCTTTTAGATAAATAATAAAATTATAATATATTCTAATTATGTTAGCAAACATACCCAAAAATAATAATACGAAGAAACTATTATTTGTATTATATATTTACACAAAGGAAAAGGTAAAACAAAATTAGAACTAACAAAAGACTTTGGTGGTGGGAAGGGAAGAGATTCTTTGTACCAACCATCCTATACAATTTAGAATCCCACCCACTTCTCTAGCAAAAACATCATCCTCAGAAACATAAAAACTAAATTTTTTATTTTTTCTCTAGAAAAAAATATATTTTGATTTTCTTTTCTAGAAAAAAAAATACATTTTTGATTTAAAAATATATAAAACTACTATTTAAAAAAAATTAAGACATTCGTTCAAGTCATCAACTATTCCATTGAGTCGACAGCTTCCACCTATGGTTGCACCACCACTTTAAGAACCCCCCAAATTGAACTTCCCTTTATCAGAAAATTGATCGTTTGAATCATCTAGGCTTCTTTTATTACTACCACCAACTATACAAGGAGATCTACATCCAAGTTCTTGAAATCCCATAAAAATATCTTCACTCATCGCCATATTGGGTATCAAAATATCTTCTTCATCATCCTCTTCCTCATCTTCTTCATCTTCGTTAACATCGAAATCCTCTTCGTCTAACTCCATTTCCTCATTTTGTTTCTCAGCTTCCTTTATCGTCTCTTCCTCGTGTGTAGTTTGAACAGTCAATGACGTTGTGGGAGACAAATGATTTGCAAATCCTAACGGTAGAGACTCTGTATTTGAGTCCTTGTTCTGAGTTGGGTTATGTCTCATTGTCGAGTATTTGCTCCGAGAACTTCCGGCAAGAGAATTCCGATGAGTCGGACGTGGGTGAGTGTGATCTCCAGTGTAAGTGACTACAAACATACTTGGGTTTTTCGAATTTCGCTCCACTTGTTTCCTCGCCGCACACCCTTTTGAACTGCTACACCGGTAATAGTTCCTGCGAAATTTATTTAAAAGACAATTAAACAAACAGAACAGAGAAGAACACTAAAGAAGAATTGGCCTTAAGACAGGGAAAAAAAATTAATAATCATAAATAAGTTCAATTAAACCGTGGATATGGAGAACCCTTGATGGGTTTTTGCCCATATTTACGCCAGGCCCACATATCAGAGGACAGATTATCTTGAGCCACTTCACACATAGTTTTTTTCTGTTGGTTCCTCCTACAGAAATGAAATGCCTACTCAATTTCTAGCCTTTGATATTAATTCATAAAAAAGCAGAAAGAAACTAATTAAACCCAATATAAATAGATAACATTTTTCTTGGTCTCTGGGATTGTAAATTCATAGTCGCCTGAGGTCTCTGAAGCCTCTGTATTCTCTGATTCTGAACTTGGGTTTGAAGTTTAAGACCTTGTTGTGCATGTTCTGATTCAAACCCAGGAATGTAAGATCCATTTGGTGTTGTAAAGCGATTCACAATATTGGGTTGTTGCTGAGCCTGAGAGTACTGTACATGATGTGTAACACTACTAGATCCACCAATTTCCCCAAAAGAGGATGAATTTGGAATGAGACTAGTGTTGTTAGTGGTTGTGGTTGTGATGGTGGTGGGGTTGGGCAAAAAGGGTTTGTAAAATTGTTGAAGTTCTTGAAAAGCATTGTTCTTAGGCTCTTCAAAGTCGGGAAAACAAAATGGAAAACCATCATTTTCTTCTTCAAATTTAAGCTCTGCTAAACAGGCCAGAGAGTCTTCTTTATAGGGCAAAGTTGTAGAAGAAGAAGAAGAAGAAGAAGAAGAAGGAGTTGAGGGTTTTGTGGAGGTGTTTTGGGCTGATTTACAGCTACGAACAACCGCATATAGATCCCAATCTTCGGCCATTTTAAGTGAGTGAGAGTCACTTTGAAACTCTCACCCTCACAAAACCCAATTCTTTGTTTGTAGGCTACTGTTTAGGAATTAGGCTACTTCTCGAAGAATCAAATTTGGTAAAGCAAAGACATCGCAGAGAATGAGAAATTGAGAGAGAAAAGAGGCACAAAGGACGGCGCTGACCTTTTTATGAGTAAGATCAGACAGACAGAAAGAAATATTGTAGAGAGAGAGAGAGAGAGAGAGGGGAAGTGGAAGAGCACTGTCTGTGTTTGGTAAATTATTTAATTATTTATACTAAAATATTTTTGAAAAAAAAAATAAAAAAGGAAGGAAATGTCTGTTATTGGTCTTCTTTTTTTTCTTTTTTTAATTAAGGAAATTTTTTGTTTTTTGTTTTTAGTGTTGATATTAGATTTGACAGGTTCTGTTTGTGAGAAAACACTTTCAAGGAAATCCACTTATGTTGTGCCTTTTTCATTGACTTCGAAGAATTTGTCAAATGGGGACCCAAACCCTCACAAAGGAGGGAATTCAAGCACTACGATTCCAGTGCTTGTAAAGTTGTTTATATTCTCATTAGGATTAATCAAATATCTATAAATTTATTTAAATTAAAAAGATTAATTTATTGTTAAATTTAGATTAAATTATATTAAAAAAATTTATAATCATAAGATTGAAGTATATAATTCGATTAGTTTGTTTTGTGACTATAAATTATAAATTTTAATATAAATATATAAATTTAAAATTTAAATATTATATATGTTGTATTTTATATATAATGTTACTTTATAAATAAATTTTAATATCAATTTAACTTTATTTGATTTGAAAATTTTGATTCATTCGGATTCAGATTAGTTTGAATTAATTACATCATCAAATCAATTTTGGATTAAAAATAGTCAAATTTGATTTGGATTAGATATAATTTGAATTTATTAAAAATAAACGGTTTCAATACGTTGTTCACGTATAATTCTCATAAACACAAATTCTAACTTACCAAAAGCTAACATCATTTTCTTATTAGATACTTATAAAATACATTTTTTTCTTTTTAAATTATTTTTAATGGGTTCTATTGACTTGAATAAGTAAAATGGTTTATATAACATGTTAGGTGTAAAATAGATTACATCATATGGCATAATATAAAAGTTTCTAGCAGGAAAATAAGTAGCAAGTTAGTTCAATTAATGCTAAGTCACTAGATAAATATAAATATAGGTTAAATATCAAACATGATATGCGATTGATATTCAAACTTTTAATTATCCGATAATGAAATAATTAAAGTGATAAAATTTTAGCATTTAAATACAAGTATATCACTATAGATAAGAATCATTAACAAATATATTATTTCCTATAATATTCACCACAATTCATTATTAAACATAATAAATGAACTACTTCAACACACAAAACTTCTTTCATTTTCAAAAACTAAGATCTAAACTCTCACATCTCTCTATATTATCATGAGGAGAGATAGTAGTCTCCTACTTATCTTCATTACTCGAACTTACTTAAGTATCAGAGGGCTAAAGGTCACCACATTTCATGGCAATCCAAGGTCCTAATGGTGCTTTCTCTATTCTTAGGCACATAAGAAGCGATGTGTGTTCACTATTCTCATGTACACAGGAAGCAAGAGGTACACCAATCATTGATGTTGATAAAAAACAACATTAATATCTGGCTTCGTTTGTGAGAACAAATATGCTTTATTAGTTGAATCATAACTAGATAGGAAGATCAATAGTTTTTTTTTTCAACAATCTAAACTAGATGTCCTTGAAAAAGGTCCTAAAAGTTTAGAAGGAAACTGTTCTTGAAGAAGTTTACTATGCATGGTCTATAAAGACCACACCTTTCTATCCTTCCAAGATGACCCAACCATTTGAATCAAATAGCCAAGTTTCTGTAAGAGACAATGAGGTCTCACCTCATGTCCAACAAATTATGTAGTCATCTGTACAGATAAGAAAACCAAGTCTCCGTCCCCGACAAAGGACAAAGAGAAATGGTTCATACTTCTTTTGGCCCCATTGGTAGGGTTATTTGACAGGTACACTTATTACATCATCATCGAAGAACATATAACCAAACATGACTCATCCACCACTACCCAAAGAGTGGCTAAACAAAGTGTGTCGGATAAATAATGTCTATCCAAACTTGGTAGTGACGCCCAAACATCTTCAATTGACCCTCAAAGAGCCATAAACACTTGAACTTAAAGACATCTATATGGCATCTTTTAATACCTATCATACACCAGATCTAGTCCACAGCTACTTAAGTTCAAATTGGAGATATGACCTACTCTGACGAAGTTTAAGTTCATGGGTCAAATAAACAAGTTTAGCCCATACAATCCTTGAACCAACATTCATGCACTATAGCCACTGCCACCAAATGGTGGCTCAATTTTTCGACACATTTAAATAATGAGGCATCTTGGGCTGTTGGGCCTGAAACCCCAATTGGCCAGACACAGTGGCACAACTAGAAAGTGACCCACATTTTACTTTTTTATCTAGTTAAGTGTCTTATGTTTGGATCTTGAAATCTAGGCATCATATAAAAATCCAAGATAACCATTGAAAAGATCACGTTCTGAAAAGCCTTTCTATAAAATTTCATGTTGAACGAACACTGAAAAAGGCTACACATACCACTATACATTGACAACATAAGTGGGCACCAAACATGCCAGTTTTGCATAGGATAAGGATAAAACTTGTCCAATTCTCCGCTTTATGGCTGGTTCTTGAAGAAGTAAAATCGATTCTAAAATCCTTTCAATAAGATAATTCCAACTATTATACATCCAAAAAAAAATCGATATACATACAAAAATAAATTTACAAAAATATATGTAAGAAGAAACCGTTCATCCATCCAATTTAATCAAAATTGTAAGGGAATGATTTTTCATTCATTCAATGCAACAAAATAATATTTTGAAAGATATCATTTGTTTTTTCAGTCATCATCATCACATTTAATTTAAAAATTAATCAAGCATTCTTTAAAAAAGAATGAAATGATGAAGATAGCATTCTAGGCCATCCTGGAAACACGTCCTAGGGCCACGAGCCCCTAGTCTATATTTTCGTCATAAAGAATGTCCATATGAAATCTTCCAATGCCCATAGTGAACAAGATCTAACTTGTACCAATATAGAGTTCGACCGACGATTAGACCTACCACGATAGGAACCAAACCCCATGGCATGCTAAATAGAGTTCACTCACAAAGTGCAAAGTCATTCATCAATGAAAACCTAGACAATATCACTATGACAATCCATTCGAGACCATTTAGGACCACCTCGAGTAGCTTCTATCCATTGTGATCCACTCGAGGCCCATATATAGGAATAGTTTTTCCAAGATAGCCATGTTAAACATGTAGCCTCAACGACTAATCACCACCTCAAAAATCAGCATCTATGATGATAATAAAAATCCTCAAAGTACATGGAAAACTTTAAGGGATGAGACCATGTGTCCACCTTGACATCATCAAGAACACATTCCATACTATTTTGGAGTGCCTCTACAATTCAAAAGATCTCTAATCATTTTTCTTCAATAAAGACCCCATATGGAATCTTCCAATGTCTATAGCACCATAATGCTATCTCACAAGTCGTGTGGTCCACATTGACACTTCCAAGAACTATAATCTCACAAATAAATGAGACCATAGTCAAGTTCAAAAATAAATCCTAGGTGAGAGCCAAGGATGTACATGATATATTTGGAACATTCAAACAAAGAAATAAAGTGTGTAACCTAAAATATCACCCCACTAACAAATTGAATTGTGAGATGTACAATTGTCATATATCATCCAAGGGTGCACCTCCTCATGAATTATTTAAAAGGAGTTCTGTGAGAATGTCTCAGGTGTATCTAGATTTAGATTTAGTAAGAGGTCCACCTTTCATTTTGGAGTTATCAACGTTTTCAGCTTGAGCTTATACCATCCATACATAATATTTTGATCTACGATTTCAATTCTTCCATGTTTTCAATTATGGACATAGACTCAATAAAGTGACACATCATGTCCAACTAAGGAACAAAATATATGTCCACTGATATGTCGGAGATTGAGGACAATGTTCCAACTTATCCAAGATTACATAAGTTCATATGATGCCCCTAAAGATAATAATTGTCTTGAAATAGCATAAAGTGGTACAAGATGCCACTAGTAAGAAACAATATGGGACAAAAACAACACCTCGCTATGATAAAAAGACAAACAATGCTTCATTTACACTTTCATTTTAATAAAATTGTGTTTGTAGGTATTTAAGCCAAGGTTCTTTACATTCGTGGAAATCAACAAGAAAAGAGGAAGACCAATCTACAAAGGGACTAAAAGATGTGAACTAAGAAAGGTCACACGCTAGTATCCTCAAGGTTAGGAGTTGATATGTCTTTTACACCTTATCTCTATGGGCCATGTTGGACCTTTAAATAGGCGGAAACTATGCCTAGGTTAATAAGTTGTTATAAATTATGCACCTTAGCTTTATGGGTCATATTGGACCTTTGAATAGGTAGTAACTAAGCCCTAGGTCCAAGAGTTGCTACAAATTCTATGTCCCACCTCTACAGGTCATGTTGGACATTTGAATAGGTAGAAATTATGCCCTATATATAGGAGTGGCTACAACTTCTACACCCCATCTTTATGGGTTTGTATTGGACCTTTGAATAGGTAGTAACTACATTTTGAATCTAGGAGTTGCTACAAATTTTACACCTTACCTTTATGGGTTGTGTTAGACCTTATAAACAAGTAGTAACCATGCCTCGAGTATAGGAGTTTCTAATTTTTTTGTGTTCCATCCATGCAAACACAAATCTACTCATGTTGGGGATGCCGAGTCTCCAACCCTAACTATTGATAAAAAATTCTAGGCATGAAAAAAGTTTAAGTCTCAAGACCTAATTCATAAGTGACTTGAAAAAATCAAGCACAATGAGTAGGAAGTTGGTATATCAAGAACACCCTGGCTCAAAAAACAAACCATCCTTACTTAAATAAAATGAGAAATCTTACAAAAGTGATAAAGTTTAGGCACTAGTACAACAGGTACATAGTCAAATTGAAAGTGATCAAACTAGTTAATTGACATGTGACAAACTAGGACAACATGAGCCCATCAACATAGTACATTATCGGACACAGAATATGTGAATCTATATGGTACACGATCAAATATGCCACATATGACCCGACATGGTACATGGCCAGATACAACACATGTGACTTGATATGGCATATATTACCCAATATGGTACATGGCCAAACACGATACATGTGACCCGATATGATACATGGTTAGATACGACACATCTGACCTGACATGGTACATGGCTAGATATATGATGAGTGCTCAAAAAGTACTAAAATTATCATGATTTTATGCACATTATTGTTTTCAGTATTTTCAATTAAAAACATAACTTAAAGACTCAAAGAGGAATACTGGAAGCAATAAATCACAAATATATTAATAAATAAATGGGGAAATTTCAACAAATATGGAAAAATTAGACAAAATAGGTCAAAAATGAGAAAATTGCGCCGCCCAGCCGTGCGCGCCTGTTCCCGCACGCGCCCAGCTACCCTCCGCGCACGCCGCTGCCCATTTTGCCCCATTTTCACGCGTAGCCGCCTCATGACGTCATACTGACGTCATCAATGATGTCAGTAATTGCACTCCGCGTTTTCACAATTTTTTAACATTTTTTCACTCACTTTTTCTCCCCATCCTCACCTATAAATACCCCCCTTTTTTACTTCAAAACACACCTACAAAGGAAAAAAGTGTACAAGTTAGAAAGATAATTACAAAAAAAAGAAAAGCCTAAGTGTTAAAAAGTATGGGTATTTATAAGAATAGTAACAAAACCACCATAATTAAGTAGTCCTCCCCAAAAAGGGTGGTTATGTCATCGACAGATCCTATAAGGATTTCAGAACAATCATTATGGATAGAACTGCATAGCTAGAATGGTCCAGAACCATCATCTAGCTTGACATTCACTCGACCATCAATGCATGCATTCGAGCCTTCCACACTATAGTCGAAGACTCAATAAGTGACCAGACTATGATGGATATAACATGATTAGACTATGGTCAGATACTTAACGGGTGTTCAAGCCATGATGAACACACTATGAGTGGTCGTACCATAGTTGGACACCCTATGGCTGAACAAACCATGATTAATCGGATACTAGTCTTTCACTCTTTCATCAATCATCCACTTGATGACTACCGTATGCAACCCATCTTGGTTTGTGCTCGCTCATTCCCATGGAAACATTGATCTATATAAAAGTAGAGTCGTTAGTATATATTTTTAGTTAATATTTGTTTTTATTTAATAAGTAATATTGTTAGTGTTAAAAATACTAAAATATAATTTTTTTTAGTGAAATGAGATGGAAATATTTTTTTGGAATTTTCTAAATTTTTTATGAATATTTTAATACATAACCAATCAAGATAGGACATATGGATGTCATGCAAGCAAAGGGGAACTAATCGAAGTGCGTTGCATGTTCCAACTGATGTAGTCATTGCCACATGCCACCATTCATTTTGAGTTTTTGTTGAGTAGTCAATGGAAATGCTATACATCATCGCAGGATTTGTCCGTTCGTTCTAGCAAAGTGCCATGTAATCCGGATCAACAAGCTGCAAAGCACCGCCTATCATTGACTCAGCATGTGTTTACTGATATCATTCTACCTTGCTATGTGTCCCAATGCAATTGGCCAATATTGTTTAATTTCCCTTTTATCTCAATCTTTGGTTTGAAGTTAATATGACATTTCATATTCTATCTAAGCCTAATTTAACCCAATCATCAAAAAATCCCTAACCATTTTTTGAATATTTTTTATCTGATTTTATAATTCCAAGAAAAGAGAGGAATTCAAGAGAATATAAAATTTGGTAGAGATTGAAAAGAAGATTGGTTTTTACAATTCAATAGATTGATTGTATTATTTCTTCTTCTCATTTATTTATTAACTTGTACGTCTTTCTTATTTAAAAATATGATATTTATGAGTTTAATTATGCCTAACTAATTTATTAATCTCGGGATTTTATGAATTCAATTTTCTATATGTGATTTCAATTTAATTATATTATCAATTAGCTAAACATGATTGAATTCATAAATCTCATATTTTTTAATAAGAAAGACATACAAATTAATAAAGAAATATGATATATTTTTTAATAATTTTCAACTTATTAGGGTTTATGGGATAATTAAGGGGTTAAATTAAGCTAAGGTGAAATCTGGTACGTCAGATTAGTATTAGAACAAGGGTTGAGATGAAGAAAGAAAAAGTTAACAACACTGGCCAATATGGTGATGACACGTGACATATGAGATTCATTGGGATAATTAGCGTGCAACTCGTGGTGGAAGGGACTAATCTCAATCAATGTACGTTGAGTCAACGCAACATGGCGTGACCCAAAAAATACCACTTTTTTAATAAAATGAATAAATATTAAGCAGAAAAGTGAATTAATGACTTTATTTTCATATTGTTATAAATTTTTTGATCTATTTGGATTTAGATTGATTATATTATTAGATTAAATTCGGATTAAAAATCTTCAAATATACTCGGATCAAATAGGATTCAGATTGGCCAAAAAAAATATTTTCGATTCATTGCTTACCCTTATTTCTACCCACACAACTTCTTCTCTCATTTGTAGATATTTAGTTTTAAAAACTTTTTTTCAGTAAATATCTCTATTTGTCTTTCTACATGTGAATATTCTTTACCTTTACAAAATATGTAATAGATAGAGTTTTTTTAGTAAGAGGGAGATTATATATTGGAAATATCTTAGTCTTTTCTTTTTCAAAATCGATCCCTACTTTATTTCTTTTTTGAATAATTAACTTAGAAATGTAAAAATAAATAAATATTAATGTTAGAGTACTAGACGAACTCTCCAGCTCTCCAAATATGTTTGGTAAATGTTAGTGCGTTTGATCTACTTATATTTGTTTGACTTGCAAATATGTTTCTCAAAATTTACCCTGTGTAAGTTGATATTTTGTCGGACATGCATGATAAAGAAAAAACTTTTATATCTACTTGATTCATGAATGATACAATAAATATGATTTTTTTGGCTTTTTTTTTTTTTACATGACAGTTTGTTTAAAAACGACACACGTTACAAAAACATTTAATTTAGACAAAGCTTTCTTCTTTAATTTTTAAACAAAATGCCAAAGCAATTAGAATCTCCGTGTTTTGGCTTTTCATTGCATTTTTCTCTTGCTACAACATTTTGGTACCAATAAATTTAATCCCACTAAATCTAGACTCTCATCCCGCTCTAATTTTCAAATGGAGCTGAAACTCACTTAATCGCTCAAATCAAAACCACAAAATATCTACCTCTCTCTTGTACGTCCATCCGTTGTTGCGAGGCAAAAAAGTTTAAATCCAAGCGACCAATTGTTCTCTAACCGAAATATCAAGGGAAAGAAGAACGAGAGAGAACTCTGGCCAACCAGTTATCTCGCCATCGTTACTCTAATTGTACTACTACTACTACTACTACTACTGCCTTTGTTTTTTTTTTCCCCTTTGAATATAGGAATAAACTACTACTACTGCCTTTGTTTTTTTTTTTCCCTTTGAATATAGGAATAAATATGTTCATAAATTTAGATTCTATCTAAAAATTTTTACCTTTCCTTTTTTTTTTTTTGGGAGTTCAACTTTATAGTCATGATTTTGTATAATATTTCTTGATTGGATCGTGTTCATTTGATAATCTTTTGCTCATGTACCTTGTTCCTCCTAAATGCTAGAGAAATGTGAGATGTGTGTGATTTCATCATATTAAGTTGATTTTAGAATACTAATTGGAAAAGGAGTTGAAATTAGAATATGGGTTTTGGGATATGAGTTTTTTTTTGGGTTTTGAGTATATTGTTAAAAAGTCCCATAAAAATTACACATCGATTGTGCATGAAGTATCAAACACATATATAAATAAGTGCAATCCTCCATCTTATAATCTGGGTTTTGAGATAAATTAGACCAAAATTTAACATAGTATCAGAACATGCAAGTTTACCTTGTAGCACGCAACTGTAAGCCCAATATCGTCCATCGATGACCTGTTAATGTGAGGGAAGGTGTTAAAAATATCACATTGATTGGGCATAAAGTATCAAACGCATATATAAATGAGGGCAATCCTCTATCTCATAACCTGGGTTTTGAGATAGAGTTAGACTTAAATTTAACAGATACTTTTTTTTGTTTCACATTTTGTTGAATTTTTATATGTTGCAAAATGGTCCTTCATCTTGATTATGTTTCAATAAGATCGAAGCAGTCACATGCATGTTGATTTTTATTACTGTGTTTTTTTCCCAACATTATATTAAGTTGTGGCTTGTCTTCATCTTTATTCTAATTTTTATCAAGTACAATCGATGTAATAATATCGATCATAATTTTGAGAATTGCTGAAGTCACCTTCAATGTGATTTTTGTGGTCTCAATGGACATAATTTTAAAAACTTTCGAAAGCGTCTCAAATGTAATTTCTATGAATTGAGTGGACATGGCATCAACATGTGTCGGAAGAAAAGAGAAATACAAGTTATGACTTCCCCTCCAAAGCTCATTATACTGACTTTTAGGAAAACAATTCTGACACAATGATACCATCTCATAACCTTACATCCGTCCAATATCATGGGCTTTTTACACTTCTCAATCAATCCAAATCAGGTAGCATAGCAAGTCAAGTGACTACTTCCTCAAGTAACATATTATGTACAATTATTTTCCATTCAGAAACCCGTTCGATTTTTGATACAGGAGCAATTGATCACATGGTATATTTTCAAAACCTTTAGAGCAATCAATAAATATATTTATCAAATCCATGAGTTTTTCACACTTCTCGAGTTTACTTAACAAGTTGGAAATAATTAACATATATTCTAGTTTGAGGAGGAATGTTAAAGAACTCGAAATCCAACTGATGACAACCAACACATCAGCTGTAAACAGTCACTAACAAATTGGTGGGAGCAACAAACTATTCAAGAACATACCTTTCCATAATTATGTTTATTTTTAATTATTATAATTTTGTTTTTATTTTGTATAAATTAGATTATAAACATTCGTTTATTCATAACAATAAAATCATTTCTTACAGAACTGGTCTTTTTCCTGCTTTGCTTGTGTTTTTATTTTCTTCCTTTTTAGTTTTCCTTGTATAAGAATTGCAAGGATTAGTATACTTATATCTTTCTAGGAAGCTATCTATGGATGCTGCAAATACTGCATTCCGAATAATGCTGCCTGCAAAGTTAACAAAGGTAATTATTAAATTACTAGTATTACATTGTTGATCAAAGATTGTCTGGAATGGATATATAGGATTTGTTGGCATGTGAGTTGTGTGGCAGACAACACTGAATTAAAGTATGGCAGATAACAAGCAAATGTGGCAGACAAGAATAATAGTGGAAATTAATAATAGTGTAATTTGTTTCTTTTCCATTTTTTCTTAGTATACAAATACTATACTCGTGTATAGAGAAATGAGAACAAAGAAATACAAAAATACAGAAACAATAAATTGACATGGTATCAGAGCTCAGAGCAGAGTTACTGGTTATCCTAATGAAAGAATAAGTTACCTGCTACGTTGATTTTGTTCTCCTTTGGCTGATTTGGTGTGATATACTCAACAGATTGTGATAATCTGTGAGTATTTGGCTGCCTATTTGGCTGGAATTTTGGGTAGTCATTCTAGTTGCTTCTGTGGAGAAACTACACTATTCTTCAGCTTTGCAATTCTGTAAAACAAGCTGATTCTGTGGAGAAACTGCACTATTCTTTAGCTTTGCAATTCTGTAAAACAAAAACAAAGTTGAAGCAAATTCTCAAAAGATGTTCTAGCTTTCGGAAGAAAAATGGGGCAAAACAACTTCCTGAGGATAGTTCCAAGGATCGACGAAAAACTGAAAGTAATAGAAGGGAAAAACCGAATGAATGGCGTTACCATAAACACTCATCAGTTCCTGTAAACAAAAAAAAAATTCTGTGGATTTTTTTTTTCAGGTTTAGAGAACACAAGTTGTACCAACGGTTTTTTGTTGAAGGTGGAAGCTCCATCTGGAAGTTGTGGTTGGCCAGGGTTCGACAAACTTGTTTGTCCATCAGACGAAGGAAGGCGCTGCTCCACCGCAAGCCTTCAGCAGCTTTGGCTTCACACCAGCTGGAAATAATGACTGGCTCGGAACTCAGCTGAGGAACGCAGTCAGAGAAGCTGCGCTGAAGAGGCTGCGCTGAAGAGGATGCGCTGAGGAGGCTGCGCCGAGGAAGCTGCGCTGAGGAGGCTGCGAAAATTTAGAAAGGAAAGTTAGGGTTTTCGCAGAGAAGCTGCACGAAATGAAAAAAAATGCTTTAGGGTTACGAAAGTTTTTTATATATAGTGTGTGTGAATTTTTTTTTGGATTTCATGGCGGAATCTAGAGATTTAACTACCAATTTCATATTGGAAGATTTGACGACGAAAATGACGGAAGTTCTAACTAGAGCTCAGATCAGCTCACAACCTCCGCCAACTGAAGCGTCGACTGCTCCCATTAGTATCAAGTTGGGAGGATCCAACTATGCCTTGTGGTCCCAGGTGGTGGAGATGTATATCTCTGGCAAAGATAAACTAGGATATATTAATGGGGACTTTTCTCAACCTGTTGAAACCGACCCCTCATTTAGGAGATGACGTACTGAAAATGCCATTGTCAAAAAATGGTTGATCAATTCGATGGACCCCTCCTTAATTGCAAATTTTATCCGATTCCCAACTGCAAAACAGGTTTGGGATTCGGTGGCTACCACTTACTATGATGGGACAGACACGTCTCAAGTGTATGATCTTCGCCGTCAAGTTACTCGTACGAAGCAAATGGGTGAATCCATTGAAAAATACTATAATAACCTTCAAGGGTTATGGCGTGAAATTGATTTCCGTCGTCCTAATCCAATGGAGTGTGCTATTGATATACAAAAATACAACTCCATCGTACAGGAAGATCGAGTGTATACCTTCCTCGATGGACTTGATGATAGATTGGATAAAACTCGAAGTGATGTGCTTCAGATCAAACCATTCCCTACGGTGGAACAAGCCTATGGATTCGTCCGTAGGGAAGAGGTCAGGCAGACCATGATGATTACAGGTGTAGATACAACACCCGGAGCAGTTATGGCTTTTAAAGGGGTCAAGGGACACCATAATCTAATGCCACCAAAAACAGGAACTTCCTTGGGTAGCAAGAAATCCACGGGAAATCCACCATCTCTTGACATGAAATGTGGCCATTGCGGAAACTCCAAACACACCCGTGAAAACTGTTTCAAACTACATGGGTATCCAGAATGGTGGAATGATCTTTAAACACGGAAGAAACGGGACACCACTGGGCGAGCCGCTGTGGCTACCAATAATGCCTCACTATCCCTTACTTCTCAGGCCGAATCTTCCCAGGATCCAGGTATTTCAAGTAAAGCATTTCACATCTCTACTCGTACTGATAAGGAGGATTGGATTCTGGACTCTAGAGCTACAGATCACATGACATTTGACCCAAACGATCTCTCCAAAACAACCCAGCCAAGACGGAGTCGTGTTGCCAATGCAAATGGGGTCACTTATCCAGTTACAGGAGCTGGAACAGTGACCTTATCTCCTTCATTATCATTATCTAATACTTTACTTGTACCCTCTCTATCAAACCGACTAATGTCTGTAAGTCAGGTCACTTCAGATCTTAATTGTGTAGTACTGATGTATTCTACTTTTTGCCTTTTATAGGACATTCTCACCATGGAGATCATTGGGCGTGGTACTAGGAGAGGAGGGCTATATTATGTTGATGACCTCAGTTCGGGAAGAGCCAATCATATGCAAAACATTGTTGGTAACAAGGAACGACAGATTTGGCTATGTCATCGTAGATTTGGGCATCCATCATTCGGGTATTTAAAGCACCTATTCCCCAGTTTATTTTCAAATATCACACATTCAGATTTCAAATGTGATACTTGTATCCTAGCAAAAAGTCATAGGGCGTCTTATCCTATGAGCATGAATAAAAGTATGACTCCTTTTGCTTTAGTACATTCTGATGTTTGGGGACCTTCCCCAGTCATTACGTTATCGGGTCATCGTTGGTTTGTTATTTTTGTTGATGATTGTATACGAATGACATGGCTTTACCTTCTCAAACATAAAGATGAAGTATTTTCTACATTTCACCTGTTTCACACCATGGTTCAGACACAATTTTCTGAAAAAATTAAGATACTTAGGTCTGATAATGGAGGGGAGTATGTTAATCAACAATTCCGGACATACTTGGACAACCATGGTATTCTCCATGAAACCTCGTGTTCACAAACTCCACAACAAAATGGGACTGCGGAGAGGAAGAATCGGCATATTTTAGAAACGGCTCGGTCCTTACTAATCGGTGCACATATGCCTAATAAATATTGGAGTGATGCTATTACTACAGCGGTGTATCTACTGAATCGTATGCCCACAAAAACCTTACAATTTCATACTCCATTAAAGGTGTTATCTGATCATCTTCCCTTGCCTACTATTTTGATGCTTCCGCCCCGAATTTTTGGATGTGTTGCTTTTGTCCACCTCCATAAAAATCAACGAACTAAGTTGGATCCATGTGCTGTCCGTTGTGTGTTCTTGTGGTATGGCGTACAAAAAAAGGGTTATCGATGTTATGATCCAATTACTAAAAGAACCTATATTACCATGGATGTCACTTTCCTCGAATCAGAATGTTTTTTCCCATCACTGGTATCCAATTCCACTCTTCAGGAGGAGAGTTATGGTGAAGAACGAAATTGGCTTGATGTTGAAATATTAGACACTAGTCCAACATACTCGGATCATACCAATCATATGGAGGAGCCAGTATCTAGACCCGAGCTTGAACTTCCAAGAACTGAAGCCGAAGTAATAATTGAATCTCCAGAAGATGAAGTGGTTGATGTACCCCTCCATTCCCTAGTACCCAATGATCCTCCTGCTGAGAATACTCCTGAGGTAAGCTATCCTATCACACCTTTACAAACTAATGCTATAGATACATCTGTTGGTTATGTTTTACCTTTCAGACATAATCGAGGCAAACCTCCAAATCGATACTCCCCAGAAAGAGAAGAACGACAATCCAAGTATCCAATAGCAAATTATGTATCTACTCAAAGGTTATCAGAACCTATCAGGGCATTTGCATAAACACTCTCCTCGTGTCAAATTCCAAGTAGCATTGAAGAAGCCTTATCTGATCCAAAATGGGCTCAAGCTATAAAAGAGGAATTTGAGGCATTGTAGAAGAATAACACATGGGTGTTAAGCGAGTTGCCTCAAGGGAGGAAGATGGTAGGATGCAAGTGGATTTTCTCCATTAAATATAAAGCAGATGGGTTAGTTGATCGATACAAGGCGAGACTTGTAGCAAAAGGATATACACAGAAACATGGGATTGATTATCAAGAAACCTTCTCACCTGTGGCTAAACTAAAAACCGTTAGAGTCTTGTTATCTCTTGCGGAAAATTTAGATTGGCCATTGCACCAACTTGACGTAAAAAATTCCTTCCTTCATGGTGATCTTGAGGAAGAGATTTATATGGATATCCCACCAGGATATACTGTTACAACCAGAAAAGAAACTGCATGTAGATTACAACGAGCATTGTATGGACTAAAACAATCACCTCGAGCATGGTTTGGTAGGTTAAGTTCAGCAATGAAGAAATATGGGTTCCAACAAAGCAACTCTGATCATACTCTTTTCCTAAAACACCGATTAGGGAAAATAACAGCCCTTATAGTCTATGTAGATGACATGATCATTACAGGAGATGATAAAGAAGAAATCTCTAAGCTTCAAGAACAACTGTCAAATGAGTTTGAAATGAAGAATTTGGGAGGGCTCAAATACTTCTTAGGTATTAAGGTAACAAGATCAAAACAAGGCATATGTCTTTCCCAAAGGAAATATACTCTGGACCTACTGGCAGAGGCATGACTACTAGATTATAAACCTGTCGATATTCCAATGGTTCAAAATCATAAACTCGGAGAATATGTGGACCAAGTACCAGCAGATAAACAGAGATATCAACGGTTAGTAGGTAAACTCATATATTTATCTCATACTCGACCTGATATTGCTTATGTTGTGAGTGTGGTGAGTCAGTTCATGCACTGCCCAAGTGAAGACCATATGGATGCGGTCATGCGAATACTTCGTTATTTAAAGTCCTCCCCTGGGAAAGGACTTATGTTTTCAAAGAATGGTCAATTGGAAGTCCTTGGATATACAGATTTAGACTGGGCAGGGAATATGAAGGATAGGAAATCTACTGCTGGGTACTTCACTTTTGTGGGGGGAAATCTTGTTACATGGAGGAGCAAAAAGCAAAAGGTAGTTGCATTATCTAGTACTGAAGTTGAATTTCGAGGAATGGTCAAGGGAATATGTGAGCTCCTGTGGTTGAAAAAACTTCTAACTGAGATTGGTGTTGCTCCTAACTCTGAAATGAATTTATTTTGTGATAACAAAACAGCCATTGCCATTTCCCACAATCCAGTCCAACATGATCGCACGAAGCACGTTGAAGTGGATCGAAACTTCATCAAACAGAATCTTGAAGAAAAGATTATTAAGCTTTCATTTGTTAAGTCAGAAGATCAATTGGCTGATATACTCACAAAATCCGTTTCTGCAAAGAACTTTTACAATTCACTTGACAAGCTGGGCATAAGAGACATATATGCACCACATTGAGGGGGAGTGTTGGCATGTGAGTTGTGTGGCAGACAACACTGAATTAAAGTATGGCAGATAACAAGCAAATGTGACAGACAAGAATAATAGTGGAAATTAATAATAGTGTAATTTGTTTCTTTTCCGTTTTTTCTTAGTATACAAATACTATACTCATGTATAGAGAAATGAGAACAGAGAAATACAAAAATACAGAAACAATAAATTGAGAGGATTTACTAGGCGAAAGTGACACAAAAGATTTACGATCCTAGACCCTGAGTTGGTAGAATTTGAACTATGGTGTCTAATTTTCCCAAAACATTTATAATCCAGCATGTCTTTTGTCTGATTGAGTTTGGTCGTAGTTGAATAATATAACTCTCTTTTTTAATGGAAAATACATGTTGTTGGTTTCTTTTATATGATAAGGGTATTTACTATGACTTGTTTTGTTGTTTCTGTCCTGATGAAAAATTGTTTCAGCATCCAAAGTAAGCACTTTTCTTTTTACAGCTTTATGTTTCAAGTTTATTTACTCTGGTACTGACTCCAAATTGCAAATGTTTTGTTGCACGATGCAGGACGTAACAAAATATCTTTCATGGCGTTTTAAAATTGCTTTCAATGATTTTCTTAGCATTTCACAAGTGACAAAAGATTATTACTGGCGTTTTTCTAGCGCCGCAAGTATCGTTACTGGCATTTGAAAAATGCCATTAATAATTAATTCTGACGTTTAGGAAACGCCACATATATCAAACTTTTGGTGTTGTTCTTGGCATGGATAAAATGCCGCAACTGACCTATACCTTTTTGTGGCATTGAAGAAAATTACGTTTCTTAAAATGCCATAAATAAGCTTCTGTGGCATATTCTTTGGGTCATAAATGTTTGTTGCAGTGTGAATTGGATAACCTCTTCATTTGTTATTTGATATAGATGTATTTATTTTTATAAGAATAGATTATTTTAATGTAACTATTAATAATATATTTTTGAAATCAATAAGTTGTATTAAGTTATTGTGAAACTTTTCTCATTGGGAAGGGGATATTAAAGCAATGTGTTCAATTAAATACTATTGTCTTTAACATAGTTTGTTAACGTAACAATCAATCATTTGTGTTTAATTTGATTATAATTTTATCTCAAAATTTAGGTTATAAGAACAAAATTATCTTTATTTATATATTAGATATATACTTCATGTCTAATCGATATAAGACTTTTTAATATTTTATCTGACATCGGTAGTTTATTGGTGTGCGATGTTGGGTTTATAACTGTGTCACAAGTTAAATTTATTTATTTTGATATTATGTTAAATTTGTAACTAACTCAATTTCAAATGTCATGTTATTAGATTAAATATTATATTTATTTATATATAAGATAGATTTTTAATGTGTATTGGATATGAAATTTTTTAACAATTTATGTTTTAAATATTTAGAATGAAACGGAATATTATTATCCTTATCACTATATTCCTAAAACTAGCATGTGAACCATGAAAGAAGAAGTGTCGTTACAAAACAAGAAGCTTTGAGTTTTTTTGGTGCATCTAGATAGATCTCTCGAACAAATGCACCACGGCGACATAATTGACTACTGCATTATAGCTTTGGCAATTAGCTAATTAGAACTATGGTTAAGTACACGTAATAACATGACTTCTTTTTTTCAAACTATAAGACTTGCCTTGATAGAGAAAATAATTAATATATCAATTAAATATACTAAAATTGTAATAATTTTAATGCTAAACAAAATTTAGAGTCTAATTTTTTTGTTGTTGTTATATTTGATATATTAAATTTTTAATTTTCATAAATTTGATACAAATATATAAATTTTATGTTAAATTAAGTTGTTTTTCTTATAATTTAATTATTTGATTTTTTAAATTTAACAAATTTAATTTATTTTGTATCAAATTTGTGAAAATTGAAACTTAATGTACCAAATCTTACTAGAAAAATTAAGAAATTAAAGTATATAATGATTGAAAGTTATGATAAGATAGCTGATATTTAATCTAATTTTAATACATAATGGGAAAAAACTTGAAAATTCCAAGATAATACTATTAATATTTTAATTAAATTTAGATCCTTAAGTATAAATAAATCAAATATTTAATAAAAACATTATCTATGTAATCCACAAATTGATTATGCTTGATATAAAACTTCATTATCTTCCATTTAGTTCTGTGACCAATTATTTTATGATAAAATGATATGTAATTTAATAAGTATTAAAAGAATACAGGTTCAAACATATCCAATATAAAATGTAATAGCGTGTCTAACTTTTTATATAATTACCATGTGACCTTCAAATAAATAATTCACTTACGAATATATCACAATAAATCATTTATGTAATTATATATATATATATGAATAATAATGTCAAAATTATATATTTTAATAATATAAATATTTAAATTTTTATTTTTTTAGATAAGATAATTTACACTTTTCATTAGATTTGTAAAACATTATTTTTAATAAAAATACACACAATAATAATGATAAAATTGTATATTATGATAATATTAATATTTTTATTTTTATTTTTTTACAATATACTATACACTTATCATTAGATTATGTGGTTATTATTATGTTATTTATCTACTCATGTATGAATAATAATATCAAATAACAATAGTTGAACTTTTATTTTTTATATAATATTTTATTCCTACTGCTAGTTTTGTATGCTTATGAGTGCATTACTCATATGCAAAATAATTTTTTCTTCTAATTATCAAGTCTAATTTATAACTTGTATTTTTTATATATGATATTTTATACTTATTACTAGATTGTATATTTATATTTATATTATTTATCTAATCATATATGAATCAAATTATACTTAAATTATGTTTTTTTGTCTAATTTATGTATGAATTAAGTTATATTTAAATAAATTTTTGTATCATTGTCATTGAGGTCATTTTTTAATTTAAATTTATACTATAAAATTTTAAAGTGTCATTAATGATAATACAAAATTCTTAAATTTATATTATAAATATAAAAATTAAAATTTTAAATGTAATGTTTCAATTTTATCATTATCATTCTTTTTTTTAGAAAAAATAATAAATTTAGAAAATTTAATTTCTAAAACCTTATTTATACGCAATAATAATATCAATATACTTAACTTTATAATATGATTTTTAAATGTAGTGCATGTAATGACAATATATGTACTTAAATTTACTTTTCATGTAAGATATTCTATATTTATCATGTCATTATGAATCTATGATTATATTTTTTGTCTAATTTAATAATGAATTAAGTTACATTTAAATTTAAATTTATAATATTATTATTTAAGAAAATAATTTTTTAAAAGATTATTGATTTAAGTTTTTGATATTTTTTAATAATTAAATACTTACATCACATATTTTATACAAAAATTTAAAAAATTGTATAGAAGAAAAACTTTATAGTGTTATTTTTAAAAAAATGTAATTTATAATGTAATTTTAAATTTTAAATTTATATTAATTATATTATTTTTATTAAATAATTATTTAAAAATAAATTATCTTAAAATGTTATATTTTGTTTATAAATATTAAATAATATAATAATTTTAATGTTTATGATTTATATTATATAGTTATTTAAGTTAGTTTTTGTTATTTTATTAAATATAAGTCTATTATATATACTTCATCAAATATTAACTTAGCTCGTGTTTTGCATGAACTTACACGAACCATCTAACCTAGTGTCATTATAAAAGTAAAAGGGATTAAATGACGGAATAAATGAGAAATGTCTTTTTTCGTCGTATTTGTTAAGAAGGAAATAGTCATTTAATGTTGGAAGTTATTATAATAATTAATATTGGATGGATGTGTTACGAGACTTATTGAAATGAGAAGAATTATTTATGATTGTGATAGTTTGAAAGACGTGGTAATTATTAATTCACTTTTTATTATTATATAACTCATTTAATATATATTTTAAAAATAATTTAATTTATATATAATAAATATATAAAAGATAAATATTAAATACATGTAAAATCATTAAAAACAGTGCATAATAAACTCATCATTTTTTAAATTAATAAAATATAAATTCAATATAATTATTTTTAAATAATTAATATAAATTATATTTTTAAAATTAAATATTTTTTTATCAAAAAAATGTTGTATAATTAAAATTATTATAATAAATAATTATGAATTAAAATAATAAAATTAATTTTTTTACTTATAATTAATTACTGATATATATTTTAAATAAAATGAGAACAATTGCATTGGATGAAGTAGAGGAATGAAAAAGAATTGTGGGTTTGGTTATAAAATATGAAATAACAGGTACGGTTTAAATATAGTTATATTAATAATCATACTCGAAATTAATTATATTTATTTAATTAATTTATATATTTATTAATATTTTTTTATAAAGTTTGGAAAATGTTTTTTTTTGTATTTTTTAATAATCTTTTAAATTATTACTTGTAAGGTAAAAAATATATATAAATAGAAACTCTTCAAATACAGATTTTATAATTCAATTTATATCCATTTATATAAAAAACTTTTCCGTAAATAACCATGTCCATGCTTGCTCGTATGCGTGATAGTACACCGGTACCTACGCATTTATACGTAGCTTACGATTCCAGATTGAGGCCCACGTGATCCATAAAGGGCCGGATCATCTCCCTCCTCTAAAACAACCATTTTTCTTTTATTTAATGTTTAGCTAGCAGCTGGGATTGTCTTTGATGAGAGCCAGATTACAAACTTAATGCAAAAGGCACTTCTACTCAATGGTACGCTGCACTACGAATATAAAGTGAGTTTTTCACGTCCTATCTAATCACGTATTCTCTTTAATACTTCGAGCTCATGGTTTAAAATATTTTCTTATGATAAATCTTATCTTATATAAATTATAAATTTAATATATTTTACTTTAAATATAATATCTAATCTTTCTTTCTATACTATAAAACTGTCGAGAAATATTAAGGTTATTTTTGCTAGCAGTAATAATCTTATTTAAAAAAAACTAATAATTTAATCTTAAAAATTTAATATCAATCACACTAAATTTAAATTTAATATTTATAAAAGTTAATCAATGTGATCAAATATATACCATTATAACAAAATTTAATATATTCATCCACCTAAATGTCATTTAATCTATACTATAAGTGTACAAAAATACTCCCGTTTTAATTACTTGTCAAACTCATTAATTTAATGCATCAATAGTAATTGAACTAAGTAAATTAATTTTCTTAAATTATAAAACCTAATGTATATGACCTAATAATTATGAGATTAATATATATTTTTTCATATAATAAAAAATTTGTAACAATTGATCCTACCTTTTTTATATTGTGTTATGTTTTAATATTATTTAAAAAATAAATAATTTTTTTAATTTTTAAAATAATTTTATCATCTGATATAACACAAAAAATATTAGTACAATTTTTTTTAATATTAATATTTTTCTTAAATTTTTATATTATAGATTTTTTTATCATTTAGTAACAAATAAGATATCCTTGTGTCAACTTCTAGCATATTATTATCATCACAACATTTAAAAATCTGTAAAAATAAGTGGGAAAAGTTTATAGTAGGATATATAAATTAGTAAGGTATCTCGTACAAATTTACATACATGGCTCCAAAGGTTAGAGCTTTCCTTCTTTTAGTAACTTTCTAATTTTTTTTTGTTGGGATAAATTGAGACCCTTAACAATTATGATGTGTTTTGTAATAAAATAATTTTTAAAATTAAAAAATAAATTACTTTTAAGAAAAATTATCTTATGTAAATATTAATTGAATCATGTGATACATAAATATGTATGCAATTATCAACTTATCGTCTTAACATTCATTTTCTACTCTTTTGAAGAATGTATATCTAAAAAAAGAAGAAGACAAAAACAACAAAAATAATATCTTTAAATTTTATAATGATAATGAATTATGACCATTAGATATATTTAATATTAAATTTTATCTAATTTAATCATATTTATGTTGTGTTTTGTTGTAGTGAATGAAAAAGAATCAAAATTGATTCTTTCTATTTGCATGTTTGATTGGACTGAAAAATGAGTTAGTGATGAAATTATGATTCCTTTTTTTGGAATTGATTTCTAAAGGAGAAGAAATCTCATTCTCCACCTTTAGGAATCATGATTCCATTTTCATCTCAAATTGTTTTTCCAATATAACCCTAAACTCAAATCTCAAAACCCAAAACCCAAAACCCAAAACCATAAATCATAAACCTTAAACCCTAAATCCAAAATCTCAAAACCCAAAATCTTAAACCCTAAACCCAAAATCTCAAAACACAAAACCTTAAACCTTAAACCTTAGACCTCAAATCCCAAATCCCAAAACCCAAAACGCTAAAATCTAAATCCCAAACTCCTAATCCTAAGCCCAAAAACCCAAAATCTCAAATTCTAAAACTCTAAACCTTAACCCACAAATATAACTCTAAACTCTAAACCCTAAATCATTAAAATCTAAATCCCTAAATCTCAAACCACAAACCTCAAACCTCAAAACCCTAAACCATATTTAGAAAAATAATTATTCTAATAATGTATTTTGTTTAACGAAAAAATAATAATTAAATGATATTATTTAAACTTTACTAAATATAGGAATATTAAGATAATTTATAGTTTTTTTCATTTCATTACAGTGACAAATCAAACACTGTAATACTGATTGCTTCTTTGATTCCAGTGGTTAAACTAAACAACATTATTTTTTTTCCATTTCATTCTCATTCCAATTTCGATTTTGATTTCATTATGTAAACCAAACGTCACCTCAATGTTATTGTAGTGCTATTTTTATTATAAATTTAAGGGGTGATTTTATGGAATTTTAAAAAAATTATGATGAGGTGGATTTTAGTTAATTGTTGTTTAGAAAATAACAAAATTAACACCTTTAAAACTTATAATTATAAAAAATAACAATTTTTATATCCCGCTCATGTATTTTTATTATTATCATTTCATACTAAAATAATTTTATTGGACGTTGTTCAAGTTAATAACCATTCAAACCTATTAAATATAATGTGAAATAGTTTGGGAAAAAATAAAAAATAATGAAATGTAAATAAAAATTTATTTTAATATATATTTTAATTTTTAATAAAAACTAAAAATTAATATAAAATAGTGATAAATAATAAATATTAAAAAACGATTATTTTATGAATTTTTCATATTAATTGTGATTTTATTATTATTAAAAACTTATGTTTTAATCGTATTTAACTACTTAATAGAAAAATAATAATATTTTATTAAAATAATTATTTATTTTTAATCAATAAGTTTTTTAAAATCAATAGATGAAATAATATTATTTTTAATTTAAGAAATTAAATAATATAATTTTAAAAAAACTTTATAATAGTTTTTATGTTAGGCAGCCACACAACCTGAAAAAGGCATGATAAGGATTTGGTTTCATATTCATTCTTGAGTATAATTTTGATTGTCGTGCTGAGAATCTGAAGCCAGTATTAGGCTTCAACTACATTATCGTAGTTGCCTTCAACTATCCTGGGAATCTTTTGCATTTCTCAGGGTTAAGGGACATATCAATTACGTTATTTATTTTATTTATTAAACATTTGTGTTATTTAATTTTTTTTTAACTAATATTATATTTTATTGATTTAAAGAAATTGGATACTTTCTCCCACAATATCACTCATTTCATTTAAAAATCCATACATATAAAAATATATATAAATTTATACGTTTTAAATAAATTCTTTAAAATAACATATTAGTATTGAATTAGATATAAAAATATATAAATATAAATTTACATTCTTAAAAATAACACAATTTATACTATAAAAAATAATTTAATGCAAATCTCAACTTATAATTGACTGATTTAATAACTATTTATATATTCATATTGTATAAACTCATGGGTGTTAAATTGTTGAGCCATATACAACTATTATTAGAATTAGTTATAAACACAATTTTTTTTATAAATATAGTTTTATTTTTAATTTCTTTAAAATTTAAAAGTATGTTCATTTCTTATATTGTAATGAATATGTTTTCATGCATATTTATAAATGTATTAAGTATATGTTCATTTTTTGTAACATTTTGAACATATATTTAGTGACGAAGCTACCTTGAAGGTTGAATCTAAATCTCGTTTAATATTTTTATCCAAAATGATTTGTTAATTTCTAATTCATATATAAATAATATTTTTTCTTTTAATTTAAATAAAACTTATAGACAATTCATTAAAAAATTACACTTAGTTTATTTTAGTTTCGTAAATTAGATACATTGTTATCACTTTAAATTGATACTATTTAATTATCTTATTTTTAATTTGTGAAATTTTTATTTTTATTATTTTCTATTTTTTTTAAATTTTTGAGATATTTTTTATCTTCAAACGTTTAATAAAAGATTCGTTGTAAGTAACATTTATTTCAATTCAACTTCAGTTTTTTTAACAAAAAATATCCTAAAGAAATAAGAAAGAAATAAATAAAGTATTCAAAATATTAATAATATTATTAAATTGTACTAATTTTAATAAATGTAACTAATATATTTAATTTGTAAAAGTAAAATCATCAAAGTGTCATACTACACATTTATTACCTAGGAAAAAACTACACATTTATTAAGATTCATGACACACATTTGAAATATATTTTTTAAAAAATATAAATCCGTAAATAAGATTTAAACTTTAGAACTTCAATATATTCAAATGAATTTCATATTTTTGAATTATAACTCATTATCTCCAATTTATAGATTTTGTATGTAATATTTAATACACTAAAACATGCATGATATTTAAAAAAAATTTAACTATGCCACTCATATATTTATTACATGTTTTCAATATTTATTGCATAATATAAATATTTTAATATTTATATTTATGAAAATATATTTATATAAAAAAATTAAATTAAAAATATGTGTTAAACATATGTTCAAAATTTTGAAAATAAAAAATATATGTATTTTAAGAGAGATTAAAAATAAAAAATTTAAATAAGTAATTTATATATACAACATAAGAAATAAAATTCTTGATTTCATTTTTTGTTTATATATATCATTAGTCATAAACACTTACATAATTTATTAAAATATTAAAAATAATAATTTTTTTATTTTATTTTAATTAAAAATATAATATTATTGTTATTATTGATAAAAAATTTAAGCATATAATTAACATTTTAAATAAATTTTAAAATAATTATCAATATTTTAAATATTAATAATACAATGTTTATTTAAAAAATAACCATTAATATAAAATGTAAAGAAAATATAAAAAATATATATAGATTAATATCGGTAGAATGTTAAATTACTTTATAAGTATAGAGAGTGTATTTTTTAACATGAATGATGTTGATTTAAGGGTAAAATAATAATATGCATACATTTATCTTATAAGTTTAAATATAATGAGTGCATTTCAATGCAATAATCCAAAAGAAATATTTTGAATAAAAACGATTTTTGTAATAAATTAAAATTTATAGTTAAAGTTGGTTTCATGGATTAAATTACGCATATGTTAATTTTTTTTAATAATGTACCTTTAAGTGTTAGGTAAAATTTGAATTAAAAAAAAGAAAGTGTAAGTTATAATTAATCATTGGAATTATTAAAACACATTGCATAAATATTAATAAATTTTATAAATGAAACTAAAAAATAAAGATGAAATTTTTGTACAAACATTATTATTAAAATACATAAACTTACCTCTTGGATTGAACCTAACTAAATACTAAAAATCTAACTGGCAAATTCAACCAACAAGTCCGACTAAAAGAACACGATTTAAGAGAACTTTATAAAATGTATAGACATGGTTGAAATTAGGATGATTGGAAAGAAGAAAAAGGTCACAGAGTTGAAGCCCTGAGGGTGAGGAATAGTGCGACTATGGTTAGAAGCTATTGTAGATGAGGCGAGTGGGTTTATACTCTCCTAGGTAAAAACACGACCTGCCTAACCATGACTATAAGGTATTTAGAGGGGTTTCTAAAAATAAAATTTTATATCATACAATTAAATCATATTAAAATGTCCAAACGTATTGTACTGCGCCGCCCACACCGCACTAAAAAGTAAAAACGTGTAATTGCCTCCCGCGATCTCCATTTTCGTTTTTTTCAGGATACTTCATCAGCATAATGACTAATATTTGTTTTGAGGTTTAAAATTGGGTATTTATGCTACTTGAATTGTAATATGTGTTTATAGGAGCTCAGTTATAGTTGCTTTTTATGTTTGTTTAGGTCTTAATTTGGCTCTTTTTCCGTTTTGTATTGCCTTTTCAATTGGTTTCTGTTTATACTGATAGTTGTCGACTGTTAAGCGTTTCTTGCTGTATGATATGGTACTAATTGCCTAAAAGTCAGAGATATACTATTCCTATTTGGAGATGCTTAGGTTTAAGGGTTAATGATGATCAATTGAGTTTTTTTATTGATTAGATTCATTAGAAGGTTGAGGAGTTCTTTCTAGTCTTTTATTGTTGTGGGAATAAAATGGCTGCCTTTAGTTGGTCAAATCATGACCGAAGTCGTCAGCAAAGTTTTAGCAGTCAGGCTGCATGGAAATACTGACATGTCTAGTGGGGTTTCATATATTCTCTATTGTCCGAAGAACTTTTGTGAATATTCTACTTGTTTCAATTTATCAGTCAAAAATACATTCTGTGACTTTTTTTGTTTTGCAGGAATACAGTTTGTGATTGAATCATGTGCCTTTGAATTTTTACTTATTTCCCTTATGGTGGTCATGTCCGATTGTTTCTTCTGGTATTTACTTGAGTGAATGAAGGAATGTTGGAAAAATGTCTATGGCAATTAGTTAGGTCCTCAAAGACCCATTTTGGTACCATGTTAGGATTTAGGAAGAAGAGAGAGAATTGTCGAATGAATGTTAAACCTCCAAAACATCATAATCACACGCCATTATTATCATCAGACAACAGTTTTATGTTTATGAAAGTTGAGTGCATGCATGAACATAAATAAAGAGGAATCACAATATTTTCATATAGCTTTGCTGTTTCTTTTCTTCAGGCATAATACATATATACAGCTTATTGTATAGGCAGAAGGTAGACATGGCTGCTTCAGAAGAGCATAATGATTTGTTCCCAATTTTCATTATGACTATTATGGCATTGCCTCTTGTACCTTACACTATACTGAAATTTTGCCATGCTGCAACTAAGAAAACAAAAACAATCCATTGCCAGTGCTCTGAATGCTCCCATTTGGGGAAACATCGCAAATCAATTTTCAAGTGGGTCGGTTTATTCGTCATTCTCTGAACTAAATCTCCTTCCGTAATGCTTATGAAGTTTCTCTACTTGACTTGCCAATAAATGCATATTTCAATTATTTTATTTTGCAGATTTCAAACTTCTCAACATGGAGCAATCTCACTCTAGTTCTGCTTTGGGCTGCCATGATTGTCTTGGTTGACAACATCAAAAATATAAGCGGTGTGGTATAAGTTTTAACTGAACTTCTGCTTGAATGGATCCTATGATCCCCACTGCCCCCTGCTTGAATGGATCTTAATCAGAGAAAGAAGTTGTAGCAAAAGGTGATTGGATGTGGCTACTGCCCCTGTATTTTAATATAGGAACCTGTTCCTGCTTTGGGATTTTATAGTTGTTCTGTTTATTTGTTGAAATAAGCTTTTAGCCACTCATATATTGTCCACATACTTGTCATGGATGGGGTCGAACCCATGAGGTTGAAGTGCCTACAATAGACTTATATCATTGTACCAGAAAGCAATTGGCTATCATTGTTCTATTTTAGTCAGTGTTTTATGTTTTGATTTCTTTGCCTTTTCCATGTGTTTATGATGCTGTTTGTGCATGATGGTAAAGAATTTTGCTTCTTCCCCCAATTATTCTCCCTGATTCAAGTTTTTGAGCCCTTCAGTATTCTTGGATAGGATCATGGAGCTTCAGCTAATGAAATAAAAAAGGCATATAGGAAATTATCTGTAAACTACCCATCCAGATAAAAACCCAGATTGGGGACTTTTTTTTCTTCCTTTCTTTTCTTTTCCGAGTTTATGTACATGTCATTACAGGGTCTTGAAGATGATTAAAGATAACAAAACGAGTTCTTGCAATCTATAAATTCCAAATGTCTGATGTTTTTCCTTTATTCTTCCAGAGACCAATAAATATTTTGTTGAAATACATATCCAAGGCTTATCAAGCTTTGATTGATCAAGTAGCTCGTGAGAACTTTGAGAAATATGGCCATCCGGATGGGAAACAGGTAATCACCATTATGTTTTATGAACAGTGACTCCTGTGATTTTCTGCTAGGAATACAGACATATTTTATCATGTTTATGAAACTTATGTTGGTTCATTTTAGAATAGGGTTTTCAAATGGGCATAGCTCTGCCTCAGTTTCTATTAAATTTTAATGGGGCATCAGGTGAAATACTGCTACTTTGGATTGTTGATGTTTGTATTCTCTTGCCCGTGGTGATAGCTGTGGTATATCTTTCAAAGTCATCAAAATATGCTGACAATTATGTTATGCATTAGACGCTGTCAACATTTTACTTTATGAAACCTTCTTTGGCTCCCAGGTAAATATTTTCCTCAAAATATAATATCAGCTACTTTCAAAAGGCCTATATAGTGTTGTTTTATTCAAGAATTGGATTGTTTTCTCTCAGACATTAGTGCTTATGTGTATATTAAGATGTTATTTTTGTTATAACTACTTTCTAGTTCATTCAGATATGTAGCAAAGTCATGGATGTTTTCACAAAAGCTGCTGAATATATGGAAATTCCAGTATGTAGGACTAACACTGAACCACTTCAGAAGCTTTTTTTGTTGGTGAGGTTTGACTTGAATTTTGACCTCAAGAATATCAAGCAAGTGCAGGCTAAATTTTGGAAGCAGCATCCGGCTCTTGTTAAGGTTGTCACTGCACCTTTATTGTAAGAGTAAAGAAATCAAGTGTATATAATATATATATGATAATGATTACTTTGTTATGTGTGTACTTATTCAGACAGAATTGTTGATTCAAGCTCATTTAACTCGCGAGTCAGTTTCTTTATCCCCTTCTTTGCAAGTTGATTTTAGATGTGTACTAGAACTTGCTTCTCACCTTCTCGAAGAATTAATGAAGTTGATTCCTATTTCGTATTTTCGGTTCTTGTATTCTGGTACACTTCTAGAGTTGGTGCTCTGTGTCTCTTCACAGGCCTGCACTTTCTCACTATTGATTCAAATTTGTTTCCCCCTTAGAACATAAGTTTAATTATGTTAACACTAATAAAAAAAAAGGAAGAAGTGGGGGGGTAAATAAGGTTGTCTGATGATGCTTTGATGATTTTTTAGGTCAATTATTTTTATGAATTGATTTCACAAGTGTAATCTATTCATTTACATCAGAGTGATACTTCTCTATGTGTTCCAATTCTCCAAACATGTATATAGTGAATTTCTTAAGTCTAGAGAATCCCTTTCTCTGGTTGCGGTCATACTTTTCATTGCAAATATATACCATGTGTGTGCAGACACATATAATGCATGTCCACACTTGTGCATACACATGAGCAATCCTTTACACCGAGTGAATTGAAAATTTGTTGGGACAAATTTTCTTGAGTGAATAAACAGGTTATAGGCTAAGGTTTGATGCTAGAAATATACATGTTTCATTTGAGATAAGCTTGGCATTAGATAGCTGTTTGTCACGTCCCGCTCAAATTGTCCCTAAAAATCCAAACAAATGATGGTTGCCTAAAGGATCTAGACTATTCTACAAGGAAAGTTCTAGAGTTGCCTAGAGATGTCTAGAAAGAGCTAGAGTTGGATGGACTCAACTCAAGCTAAAAGACCCTAGAATGTTCTAGAGCACGCTGGAGAGTGCTAGAATGGGCTGGAATGTTCTAGAGCGTGCCGGATGGTTCGGGAAGGATGTAGAAGCTGCTGGAAGCTTATGGAACATCCCGGAAGGTGCATGAAGGAACTAGACAAACCTAGAAGACTCTAGAGTTGGCTAGAAGGTCCTAGACCCTTGTGGCATATTGTACATAATTCTAGAATTCTCTTGTACATTCTAGACTAGGAAGAATCTAGAAAGTGGTGGATAGCCTTAAGCTTAGAGCCACACTATAAATAGACCCATTGGTCTTCATTTGTATTCATCTTGGGAAATTGTAAGATAATCTCTCTCTAGAGCAATACAAAGTATTCTTTGCAAACTCTCTCTCTATTCTCTTTGGAGTTTCATTCGGTTTCAAAGGCAGGCTTAGTGCAACGGACGGTGCTAAGTGCCGCACGATCTCTACTTGAAAAATAAGGTCGTGACAGTTGGTATCAAAGCGGGTTAAAGTATCTCTATCTTTGGCAATAATGAAGAACGCTGCTCCATCTACACCAAGCGCCGATGTTCCACCTATGGAACGTGGGCGTGAGGAAACCCGGAAACCATCAAAGGAATCTCGAGCTAAGTCGAAAGACATACTTTCTAGCTTAGAAGCACGTGTGGGGAGTGCGCAGGACAGCTTAGGGGAGCTGTTCGACAGGGTGGACAACTTGGAGGAACGTTGCAATGGCTTGGAGGCCGAGGATGTGGAGATCCATGCAGCGGTCAAGATGTCCCTTAATGAGCTAGATGGTGGCTTAAGGCAAGAGATTGATGGGTTAAAGGCAGAAGTTGCCAAGGTAAGGGATCTTGTCCAAAGAGAACTTGCTAATGTTTTGCTTAGAATGGAGGATATGGGTGGTGATCTAGCTCTATGTAAGCGGGCTATGGCCGCGGGAACTAGTGCAACCACCGTCATTGAAGCTAAGAGGGTGGATGTTCCCAAGCCTAAGACCTTCAATGGTGTTAGGAATGCTAGGGAAGTGGAGAACTTCCTATGGGGGCTAGAACAATACTTCGATGCTACTGGCATAACGGACCATGCCAGCAAGATCCGAACTGCAGCCATGTATTTATCCGACACTGCGATGTTGTGGTGGAGACGGAGGCATGGAGATGTGCAACGAGGGGTTTGCACAATTGATACCTTTGAAGATTTCAAAAGGGAGTTCAAAATGCAGTTCTTCCCGGTAAATGCTGAGGAGGAGGCAAGGGGCCGATTGCGGCGATTGAAGCAAACGGGTAGCATAAGGGACTATGTGAAGGAGTTCACAACCTTGTTGCTAGAAGTCCCCGACACCTCAGACAAGGATGCCCTATTCTTATTTATGGATGGTCTCCAATCATGGGCTAATTTGGAGCTCAAGCGACGTGGTGTCCAAGACTTATCTTCGGCCATCGCAACTGCAGAAAGCTTTATTGACTACTCCACAAACAAGGAGGGCTCTAAAGCCTCAGATAAAAAGTTTAGTGGAGGAAAGAGTGGTGGAGGCCATGCCAAAAGCCAGGGTTCCAAAAATCCTAGAGACAACTCCTCATTTAAGCCACGAGATAAGGGGAAGGAGAAGGAGGATCGGAATGCCTCGAAGCCCCGAGTGATGTGCTTCATATGCGACGGACCGCATTGGGCACGTGAATGTCCGAAAAGAAAGGCATTGAGTGCCTTGGTTTCCTCCACACATGATCAAGATGGAGGTGAGTCGGACGAAGGTGCAAAGATGGGTTCTTTGCGCCTACTTGGTGCATTGCAGAGCGTCCCAAAGACCCCCAAAGGCTTGATGTATGTAGATGCAGCCATCAACGGGAAGGTCGCCAAGGCCTTGGTGGACACAGGTGCATCACATAACTTTGTTTCGGTGGAAGAAGCAAAAAGGCTCGGCCTGAAGGTTGTCAATGGAGGGGGATCTCTCAAAGCGGTTAACTCAGTGGCACTACCATTGCATGGAGTTGCTCGTGGAGTTAAGGTCAGTCTTGGTGCTTGGACTGGCCAAGTGGACTTATCAGTGGCACCCATGGATGACTTCTCTGTTGTATTCGGCATGGAGTTTTTGGACCAGGTAAGAGCTTTCTTGGTGCCCTGTTCAAACTCTATGTGCATCATGGATGGTGCGAAGGCGTGTGTGGTACCGACGGAGAGGACCACCAGACCTACTACCCAAACTCTCTCAGCGCTTCAATTCAAGAAGGGGTTGAAGAGGGATGAAGAGAGTTATTTGGCCATTCTAAAGGAATACGATGATGAAGAGGCGTCGCCTAAGCCAAACTTGCCGACGGAAGTGCAAGTTGTCCTAGATAAGTTCCAAGATGTGATGCCGGAGGCACTACCCAAACGGTTACCTCCAAGGAGGGAGGTAGATCACGAAATTGAGTTGGAACCTGGCACCTGGCTACCAGCAATGAGTCCTTATCGAATGGCGAACTCAGAGTTGGCAGAACTGCGGAAGCAACTCGATGAATTGTTGGATGCTGGCTTCATAAGGCCCTCAAAAGCCCCATTTGGTGCCTCGGTGCTCTTTCAGAAGAAGAAGGATGGCTCGCTGCGAATGTGCATCGACTATCGGGCTCTAAATAAGATCACAGTCAAGAACAAGTATCCTATCCCACTTATTGCTGATTTGTTCGATCAATTGGGGAATGCTAGATACTTCACAAAACTAGACTTGCGATCGGGATACTACCAGGTACGCATAGCCAAGGGAGATGAGCCCAAGACCACATGTGTAACCAGGTATGGTGCCTATGAGTTCCTTGTCATGCCATTTGGTCTCACAAATGCACCAGCCACCTTCTGCACTTTGATGAACAAGATTTTCCATCCCTACCTCGATCGGTTCGTGGTAGTATATCTTGATGATATCGTGATATATAGCCGGACTTTTGAACAACATCTAGAGCATTTGAAGAAGGTGTTCGAGGTCCTGAGGGAAAATGAGCTATATGTCAAGAAGGAGAAATGTTCCTTTGCCCAAGATGAGGTGATGTTCTTAGGGCACAGGATAAAGGATGGGAAACTTATGATGGATGGAGCTAAGGTGAAAGCCATCCAAGAATGGGAACCTCCTGCCAAGGTTCCCGAGTTAAGATCTTTTCTTGGACTTGTGAACTACTACCGAAGGTTCATCAAGTCCTACTCAGCGAGAGCAGCCCCATTGACCGATCTGCTTAAAAAGAACAAGTCTTGGGAATGGACAAGCGAATGCCAAACCTCATTTGAAGACTTGAAGAAGGTCATTAGTGAAGAACCGGTACTTTGTCTTCCAGACCCCTCCAAGACATACGAGCTGCACACCGATGCCTCAGACTTTGCCATTGGTGGAGTTTTGATGCAGGATGGGCGTCCGATAGCCTATGAGAGCCGAAAACTCAATGACATTGAACGCCGCTACACTGTACAAGAAAAGGAAATGACAGCTATCATTCATTGCCTAAGGGTGTGACGACACTACTTGTTGGGTTCTCATTTTGTTATCATGACGGACAATGTAGCCACAAGCTACTTCCAGACTCAAAAGAAGTTGAGTCCCAAGCAAGCTCGATGGCAAGACTTCTTGGCGGAGTTTGACTACAGGTTGGAATACAAACCCGGTAAGGCCAATGTGGTGGCTGATGCGCTGAGCCGAAAGGCGGAATTAGCGGCCTTGAGTAGGCCAAGTAGTCCTCTATTGGAAAAGATCAAAGAAGGGTTAGAGCATGATGCCCTTGCTCAAAACCTCCTTGCCCTCATCAAGGAAGGAAAGACTAGACGATTTTGGCTGAGTGACGGACTACTCTATGCCAAGCAAAATCGAATCTTTGTGCCAAAATGGGAGAGCTTAAGGAAAGAGCTTATTAAGGAGTGCCATGATTCCTTATGGGCTGGACACCCAGGAATGAGACGCACCCTTGCTTTGATCAAGTCGATCTACTATTGGCCTCAACTTCGGGATAATGTCGAAGCATATGTAAGAACTTGTCTTGTGTGCCAATAGGACAAGATAGAGCAGCATGCACCCGGAGGTTTGCTAGAGCCGCTGCCTATTCCAGAGAGACCATGGGAAAGTGTCTCTATGGATTTCTTCACTTGTCTGCCAAAATCAGAGGGCTTTGGCAGCATTATTGTTGTCATCGACCGCTTCAGCAAATACGCAACATTCATACCTGCCTCAACGGACTGCACGGCAGATGAGACGGCACGTTTGTTCCTCAAGAATGTTGTGAAGCATTGGGGAATTCCTTCCAATATCGTGAGTGACCGAGACCCACGATTCACGGGGAAATTTTGGACGGAACTATTCAAGCTGCTGGAATCAGACTTGAATTTCTCCACAAGCTTTCATCCACAAAGTGATGGACAGACAGAACACGCCAATGCCTTGCTGGAGTTGTATCTTAGGCACTTTGTTAGTGCCAACCAACATGATTGGGCAAAGTTGTTGGATGTAGCCCAATTCTCTTACAATTTACAACGGAGCGAGTCTACCGTGAAGAGTCCCTTTGAGATCGTCATGGGGAAGCAACCCATGACTCCTCATGCCTTGGCCACGAGTTATGAAGGGAGGAGTCCTGCTGCCTTCAAATTTGCCAAGGCGTGGCATGAACAAGCTGAGTTGGCCCGAGCCTATCTGAATAAGGCATCTAAGAAGATGAAGAAATGGGCTGACAAGAAAAGGAGGATGGTGGAATTTCATGAAGGCGATTTGGTTCTTGTAAAACTATTGCCCCAACAATTCAAGTCCTTGCGGAAGGTTCATAAGGGGTTGGTGCGGAAGTATGAAGGACCATTTCCAATCCTCAAGAAAGTCGGTAAGGTGTCGTACAAGCTACAACTCCCTCTAAAGCTCAAAATTTATCCGGTCTTTCATGTAAGCATGCTAAAACCTTATCATGGAGACAAGGAAGACATGAGTCGAGGAGAATCCAAAAGGGCGCCTACCGCAGTGGTAACCTCCTTTGACAAGGAAGTGGACTCAATCTTGGCGGATCGCGTGATCCGGCGTAGAGGTGTACCAAGTTATCGGGAATACTTGGTCAAATGGAAGAACGCTCCGGATGTAGAAGCAAGCTGGGAACCTGAGGACTCTTTGTGGCAATTCAAAGATGACATAGAAAGGTTCAAGCTTGAAGGCGCGACGAGGGCGTCGCGAACTTGAGTGGGGGAGGGTGTCACGTCCCGCTCAAATTGTCCCTAAAAATCCAAACAAATGATGGTTGCCTAAAGGATCTAGACTATTCTACAAGGAAAGTTCTAGAGTTGCCTAGAGATGTCTAGAAAGAGCTAGAGTTGGATGGACTCAACTCAAGCTAGAAGACCCTAGAATGTTCTAGAGCACGCTGGAGAGTGCTAGAATGGGCTGGAATGTTCTAGAACGTGCCGGATGGTTCGGGAAGGATGTAGAAGCTACTGGAAGCTTATGGAACATCCCGGAAGGTGCATGAAGGAACTAGACAAACCTAGAAGACTCTAGAGTTGGCTAGAAGGTCCTAGACCCTTGTGGCATATTGTACATAATTCTAGAATTCTCTTGTACATTCTAGACTAGGAAGAATCTAGAAAGTGGTGGATAGCCTTAAGCTTAGAGCCACACTATAAATAGACCCATTGGTCTCATTTGTATTCATCTTGGGAAATTGTAAGATAATTTCTCTCTAGAGCAATACAAAGCATTCTTTGCAAACTCTCTCTCTATTCTCTTTGGAGTTTCATTCGGTTTCAAAGGCAGGCTTAGTGCAACGGACGGTGCTAAGTGCCGCACGATCTCTACTTGAAAAATAAGGTCGTGACATGTAGCCCAGGATTCTTAGTTATCATGTGTCCATGTCTGGACTTTCAGTCAACTGGATTTTGTCGTTCAGGTGATGTTTTACTAACTTCTATTTCTGAACTTAACTTTATGAAACTCTATTTCTTCTTGCTGTTTTTCTGTTCATGATAGGACTCTTGCTAAACCACTGTCACTTGGTTTTGGCAATGCTTCCTGTACAGATGGCTGTCATACCTCGCACTGCCCAAGGGTGTGGATGGCTAAGGCCTGCAATTGGAGTTGTTGAGCTTTCTCAATGTATCATTCAGGTAATGTGTTTTCCAACAAGACAAGTTGGTAGTGGATAAAAGTCAGAAGTAGGTAGATGTAATATTGGCTATTTTCGTTAGAAGTTTCATTCATTAATCCAAGTTCATTTACTGTGTGATGCAGGCTGTTCCTCTCCGTGCAAGGAAGGCTACTGGAGGATCTGGTAAGGCATTGCACCTTTTCTGCAGCTGCCACATTGGAATGAGGTTGTTGTTAAAAAAATAGCTCGCAAGGTAATTCCTTATGATTGAATTAGATAATCTTCTAAAGGTAGGCTTTCCCATTTTCTAGCCATTCTGTGACCACAATTATTTTAAGTGATGGATTTGACTTGATTAAATGCGAACTTTGGAGTTTGACAATGTGTGAAATTTATGGCTTCTTTTTTGTATAACCACTTAGTCAAATGGTTTCATTTGTCCCGGAAAAAAACATATATTCATCATGTTACTAAAAAAACACGTTTAGTGCATTTATGAAGATACGTTAAACACATATTTATTATGTTAAAAAAGCTTATGTTTAGCCATGAGAGGGGTTTAAAAATAAAACTATATCTATGGAGGGGTTATGTTATGTACTTATTCCGAAATTTATTGATGAGAGGAAGAGTTCATATTGTGTCCCAATGACACATTTTTTATTTTTTCTTAGCACCATCACTTTTCTTGAGAGCTTTCAGTTTGAAACTATGGGCTCGTAATGGTGTGCTAAACCTTAAAAATTCTTTTTAACTCATCTAGACGTTGAAAGTATTTGCTCTTTTAGCAATGCAGATATTGTGTTGTTGAACTTCTTGCACCCATAATAAGCTTGAAAAGGTTCTATTGAACTCCATTCTTGAGACTGAGTGGATTCAATATTACAATACCAGCAATAGGTTATATTTTGGTGGTGCCTTCTAATCTATTTCTCCCATATTCTTTGTTTTACCTTTTGATATTTCTTTTAAAGGTTTTTGATTCCTCTTATGTAGAAAGTGAGAACATCCCAGGAGCTTCAGGATATGACCCTGGAAGACCGTGCAGAACTGCTTTCTCAAACTGCTGGTTTTTCTTCTGCAGAAGTACAAGATATTGAAATGCTGCTAAAAATGATACCTTGTATAACAGTTGATGCTCGCTGCGAGACTGAAGGCAAAGAGGGTGTACAAGAAGGACATGGGCACAGTTCATGCTTGGGTGCCCTTCCTCATGCCCCTCACTTCCCATTTTACAAGGAAGAAAATTTCTGGTTTTTGCTTGCGGATTCTGTCTTGAAAAATGTATGGTTTTCCCAAAAGGTCAGTTTCATGGATGAAGCTGCAGCTATTACAGCAGCTTTCAAGGTTATTGAGGATACAATGGAGGGTTCTGGAGCAGTGCGAAGGAGACTAGTATAGCAATCAAAGAAGCAATTGAAAAGGTGAAGAATGGATCTAGGTTGGTGATGGGAAAATTCCAGGCCCCAGAAGAGGGCAACTATAATTTAACTTGTTATTGCTTGTGCGACTCTTGGATTGGCTGTGATAGAAAGACAAACGTGAAGCTAAAAATATTGAAGTGTACTCGGGGTGGAACTAGAGGTGGTTTGGTAGTAGAAGATGGAGTTGAAGAGGAAGAAGAGAATGAAGAGGAGGAATATGATGAATATGAGGGTGAGTACAGTGAAGACGAGGGCGGCAAAAAGAAGGGTACTATTGGTACAGTACATAAAACAGACTCAAGTTCAGAAAGTTCAGGCTCGGATGAAGATTAAACACAATTTTATTTTCCAGAAATGCAAAAAGACAAAAAGACAAAAAGACACGTTTTTAGTTTGTTCTTTCACCCATACATTGGTGAAAGAACTTAACCACAGTGATAGTACCTGATTGTTTGCTCTAATTTGCAATACCAAGTAGCAAGTTTTGATAATGTAGACCTTGCAAGTTAAGCATCCACTTTATACCTTTTTATCTCTTCTAACTTTATGGTTGAAAATTTAACAATTGATTACACCGAGTATGAATGCTAAAGGTACATAAATTCGTATTCATTTTTGCATTTATATTATTTGAATTTTGTCATGTCTCAATATTATCTATAAAAGTTATTCATTTCTCTAATTTTTAAAATAATTCTGATAGATATGGGTGCAAAAATGTGTTTAAAATTGGGTGACATTGGCATTTCTCATAGAGTTATAGCACATTGGCGTTAAGAACTTGTTGATTTCCAATCTTCATATTTTTTTCCTACTGCGTCTTAAAACTTTGGAATTCTTTCTTTCTACGTAAGCATGCTAGAAAAATGAAGCACCTTTTCAATCTGAAGAGAACATAATAACGAACTCATGGATCTTGAATTAAAAGAATAAACCGTCTTTGAGTAATTAACAAGGCAAAAACAAATCCATCAGTTTCCAAAATCGGGAGACAGCAGAGGTTTGAAGTAATTACAAAAGCTAAACATTCCATCCTGCCCACTTAAGTATACTTTTTTTTTTTTTTGGAGAATTTTCTCCATAAGCAATAGTTTTAGAGTTGATTAATACGATTCATTCCCTAAACACGAGGCTCCTTTTCAACTTTATTGCAAAGATCATCTAGAAAGACCAGCATTTCACGTGGTGTCTCTCAGTATTGACGTCTCATTAAGATCTTGCACAGAATTTTGAGGTATCCCAAATAATAAAATGAAACTCTTCTTAGTAGCCTTGGACACCTTCATTGCTAAACGTCAATTCAATGTGCATCTCACTATTCAAGAAGATATTTCTGATTCAAACTTGAGCTTCATTTGTACTTGTTCAACATCCTCTAATCTGGTTTACATTTTCAGGTTAACAATGTGTACAACTGAATTTGATTCCATCTCTTCAGATGACTCATTCAATTGTGCTTGTTCAATATCCTCTATCTGGTTTACATTTTCAGGTTCAACAATGTGTACAACTGAATTTGATTCCACTTCTTCAGATGATTCATTCAATTGTGCTTGTTCAACTTTCTCTATCTGGTTTACATTTTCAGGTTCAACAATGTGTACAACTGAATTTGATTCCACTTCTTCAGATGATTCATTCAATTGTGCTTGTTCAACATTCGCTATCTGGTTTACATTTTCAGGTTCAACAATGTGTACAACTGAATTTGATTCCACTTCTTCAGATGATTCATTGCTATAATCCGACTTCTCAACATCACCTGCGCCTCTATCAACATCATCCAACTTATTAAGGTCTTTTCTTTCTATTTTAACACGTTTTCCTTTAATATAACGGTATTCCCATTTTGGTGGTGGATACTTCTTTTTTAGCTTCTTGTATTTATCCAACATACCTAATCCTTGGAAGGCCTTTCCAACCATTGAAACAATTGAAACACTAGGTCGGATGCTAAGTTCCTCCATGTCAGCAAATATCTACAAAGAGAAAAAAAGGTCAAAGTTAAAGTTGCAACATAAGCAGGGATTCCATAGCATCAAGTTACACAACCTATCATCTCGCTAAGCCATATGACAATAGTTTGAGAATTCAAATGAGTTGAAAATTCATTATAAAATACACAATAAAAGACAGCTTACTGAAACTACCATTAAAAGAATTGATAAATCGAATTACAATACCTCAAACATGTTTTCATACATGCCACGGTGATAGTAAATAGAAACCATTTTGTCAAAGAAAATACGAGGCATGCTTTCCAAATTCTCAGAAAATAATTTTGTCCACAGCTCTTCAGCTTCTTCAAGTCTCCCATCCTCTGCAAACGCGTTCAATAATGTGAAATAGCTTCCCATTGTTCTTCCTTGACCTTTGCTTAACATCCATTTTGTCATCTATAACTCCAAATATAATTGGTTTGACTCAGTTATTTGAAACCACTAACAAACAAAAAAACAGAGGGGGATGTACCTGAATTATCCTCTTCCAATCTTTTTGATTTTCAAGGGTCTTCAATGCCTTTTTCACTGTAATTAAAGGGAATTCTAGTTCCCAGGCAATGAAAGAATCAAGAGCTCCATAAACTTCCTCTTTGACATTTGATAATCCCTTTATCTACAAAGTAAGTAGCCCTTAAGTTAATGTCTAAATGAGTCCTAAGCTTGAAATTACAATGTCGAGAAATGTTACAAACGTCCTAATGGAAACAAATTTTTGAAACTTTCCAAAATTAAAAGCAAGGCATATAACTAATTCACAAAGCATGCACAAGCATAATCTCTTATCTGTGATATGAACATCAAGACTAAAAGGAAAGGAATGTCAAGTATGCATAGCAATACGAAAAAGAGTCAAAAACAAAAAGAATTGAATATAAAGCTTACACACTCAACAAGCTTTGCTGATTTGGAAATAGTCCCAATCCTCTTGTTCGTTTTCCAGACTCGGGGGGATCTTGGTCTAGGGCCTTTTATCTTGCATACCTGCAAAATTTCCATAGGTAAGGGAGATGGGGAAATAGAGAAAGACATAATAGAAACAAGAGAATAATACCCTAAGAATATAGTAGGCTAGACAACTTCTACACGGTAGTACATTATCTTTAAGTTACTAATATATAAGTCCACTAAGTTTACAGTGAGGTTTTCAAATCTAGCAGAACTATGGTGTACCATAATGGCACAATTAATCACCATAGTTTCATTAGGTTTGAAAAGTTAGATACTGAAAGTTCACTAGGACTGGAAAAAAAAGGTAGTTTAAGTCCATTACCTTTAAAGAAAGTACACTTTAGTCTCATATCTATTAGGTAAGCACAAGTCCAAACAGGGTAGCAGAAGTCTATTATCTTTATAAAAGTGAGGAAGTACAAGTCTATTGTCCTTACAAAATGAAATTTTGTGACCCTTTTTTGTAAAGATAGTGAACTTGTAGTGCCCCACCTAATAAATAAGGGCCTAACGTATACTTTCGTTAAATATAACGGACTTGAACGACACTTCATCCCACCAGTACTTATGGTGTTGTATTTTGCAAACTTAGGGAACTTCAAACTTACTAACTTTTAGTGGAGTAAAACATCCAACTTGGCAAAGATATTTGACTAGTCCTACTCCGCACCCTAAAAACAAAGAGTCCTCTTAGATGTCAATAGATAAATAAATCACAAAACGTTGTCTAAAATTTGCAACTTTCCTGAACTTTGTATTGTTCCTCACAGACAACATTCACACGCAAAAGATTGTGCTAAGTGAAAAACAAATTTGCAAACACAGGCAGCCAGTAATTTATTAATCAAACTTACCACAAATCTGCTCGTAGTCCTGTAAATTTTAATAGCTTCCAGTCGACTAACAGCGACAGTGGGGTAGTATGCCAATCCAAGCATCAGGAACGGCTCAAGAGTTTGTGAGGCCCTAGGCCGCAATTAAAAATGAGGCTCTTGAAATGTACTGAAAATTCGAGAATAACACATTTGGATGATTGATATACATAAATCATCATATCAGATCACTAAACTAGCTAATATCACAGTACCATATATACCAGGTGGGCAATTTAAGCATAAAGAATAAAACTGAAACCAATAAATCAAGATAAGGCAGAAAGATTACCTATGACAAACTAAAACCCAACCAAGCAGAATACTTCACGGTCAAGGGAGTGTTAAAGTGGACTGTGGAGACTATTGGCCAGCGGCAAAAGAGTTGGAGGATACTTACGGCCAACGTTGGTGTGGAAAAGAGATAGAGCGAAACTATGGTACGTGGAATCGAATACATACACTCGTACTTTTCCGGTTTTGTTTTTCATTTTTAACCTCACACCATTTTTCTTTTCTTTTTTCGCTTTCCCCAATTCTTATTTCTCCCTTTTCTTACGTTTTTTTTTTCCAATTTTTTACAACTTATTTTTATATCTTTTTATTTTTAATAAAGGTAAATAATTACTAAAATCTCTTAAAGTTTTAAACTTCGTCACGTTTATAATTGATATGAATATGTATTCTTATGTTATACTGGGTCTTAAATCATGTATTCGTATATTAGAAAAAAATATAAATATATACTTAATTTTATTTGTTAGATGTATACTTACGAAGAAATATGTATATATATTTCAATTATTTTAACATATATATTTTTAATATATATATATATATATTTTAATAATATAATATATTATTTTATAAAATAAAATTATTATTATTTTAATTTTTAATTTTTTAAACTTTTAAAAATAATAAAAATAACAATTTAACAAAAAATTAATATTTTTTGTTATTATCTCTTATATTTTTACTATTAAAGAAAAAAATTTAACACATTATTTCATATTCAATATCATTCAATTAAATACTATTTAAATGAAGTTATGATTATTTAAGACCTATTTATTGCTCAATAATTAACTCTGTTTAATATTATTAAATTATTATTATTATTTTTATAAATTTTAATAATATTATTTTTAAATTTTCTTTTAATAATTTTGTGTATATCATGTTCAAATCAATTTTTTCTTTAAATTCATATATTTATATCAATAAATATTATAATAATTAAAATTTAACCTATAAATAATATTTAATTATTATTATTTTTATTTATTGTTTTTGTAGTAGACAAATTAGTTTATGATATATGTAATATTACTCACTATTTTATTATATGAATCTAATCACATAAAATTTTATTTATTTAATAAAAAATATATTTTTTTTAATTATTGTTACAATCAGATAACACATTTATTTTATTTCAAAATTTACCTTATTATATTACAATTAATTTATTTTGAAAAAAAATTAAAATTAGTTTACGAATTAATAAAACAGTAATATGCCCCAAAAAATATCAATCCCACTTGGAGCAACGGTAGAGTACGGAATTTCAACCACAAATGAAGGCAAAGAGTGCCTCATCTTCAACCTCAAGCAGCGAACTTGTTAGAGACGAAAGAAAGTGAATATACTGCTTTGTGATTGTTCGATTCGCCATGAGTGAGTCAGCCATGATCATCCGATTCGCTGCCGGCTTGAATCTCTGCTCCTCCGCCGCTATTCCTTGTAATGAAATACTGAAAGCTATTCTAAGTTGTTCTTCGTATTTTGCTTATTTTCTCATTTACAATTTGTTTATTTTCTTTTAAATTTCACGTATATTATCGTCCAATTTGTGGCTCAGAAGATTTGATGAGGGTCTTCAATGTAAAACCGTGCCAGCTTTCACATTCCAGCGGATTCGATGTGCCATGGTACCAAATGCTGATTTTAACTTAACATTGCTACTCGTTAAATCAATTTTACAATTCTTTTAGGTAAAAGGCATTGGTTATATTAAGCTGTGAAATATAATTTCAAATAGTGAAAGACGTCTTATCTTTTTAATGTTTAGACTCAGAAATAGTTTATTTCTGCCATTTTTGTTGTATCAAATTCTTCAGCTGCTCGCTAATTTGTGAAAATTTGGAATGCTTAGCAGCAAATAACTATGAGGGTAAATGATTAATAAAAGGAATAGGTTGCTTTTTATGATGCAGGAGTAGTAAGTGTTGGTGTGTGCTATAACAGTGGCAGACACAAATGCTCAATGGAGTAAAACATTGAGCAGACAATAATATTAGTGGAGCCATAAAACCTAGATGTGCAGGTTTTATGGTTATTGTTTAATTTTCGTTTTCTTTATATACATATATTGTAAACTCTTGTAAAGACAGAACAGAGAAATACAGAAATACAGAAACAATTAACATTAACACCAATAATTTGACATGGTATCAGAGCAGAGTTATTGGTTGTCCTAATGAAAGAATAAGTTACCTGCTAAGTTGATTCTGTTCTCCTTTAACTGATTTGGTGTCATATGCTCAACAGATTGTGTTAATCTGTGCATATTTGGCTGATTATTTGGCCAGGAGTTGGGGTAGCCGTTCAAGCTGCTTGTTGGAGTCATCACAGTTCCTACATTCCATTCGAGCTGCTACTGTGGGGCATTCATATTGTTCTTCAGCCCTACAATTCTGTAAAACAAAAAAAAAAGACAATTTTTGCAGTGATCAGTGATGATAAAGATGGTTCCAAGTATTGATGAAAAACTGAAAGTGATAGAAGGAAAAATCTGCACGCATTAGTTCCAGTAAACAAAAAAAAAAAAAATAACAGCTTCAGTTCCTTTTTTTCTCTCTGTGAACTTTTTTGGTTCAGATTGAGAAATCACAAGTTGTTCGTTGATCCTCCATCAAAAGAAGGAAGTCGCTGCTCTTCCAAGAGGTTGCTGTTGAGAAACGCAGTCGAAGAAACTGCTGAGAAACGCAGTCGAAGAAACTGCTGAGAAACGCAGTCGAAGAAACTGCTGAGAAACGCAGTCGAAGAAACTGCTGAGGAACTCAGAGGAAGCTCCTGAGCAACGCAGTCGAAGAAGCTGCTGAGAAACACAGTCGAAGAAGCTGCTGAGAAACGCAGTCGAAGAAGCTGCCGAGAAACGCAGTCGAAGAAGCTGCCGAGAAACGCAGTCGAAGAAGCTGCTGCAGAACTCAGAGGACGTTGCTGAGGAACGCAGAGGAAGCTGCTGAGGAAATCAGAGGAAGCTGCTGAGGAAATCCGAGGAATTTGCTGAGGAAATCAGAGGAAATTGCGTGAAGTGGGAAGAGGAAAAATTAGGGTTACGCGAAGCTGCGCGATTTGGAAAAAAAAAAAATTATGTTAGGGTTACGAAATGTTGTATATATAGTGGTGTGTGAAGATTTAACTACCAACTTCGTGTTGGAAGATTTGACGGCGAAAATGACGGAAGTTCTAACTAGAGCTCAGCTCAGCTCACAACCTCCGCCAACTGAAGCGTCGACTGCTCCCATTAGTATCAAGTTGGGAGGATCCAACTATGCCTTGTGGTCCCAGGTGGTGGAGATGTATATCTCTGGCAAAGATAAACTGGGATATATTAATGGGGATTTTCCTCAACCTGTTGAAACCGACCCCTTATTTAGGAGATGGCGTACTGAAAACGCCATTGTCAAAGGATGGTTGATCAATTCGATGGACCCCTCCTTAATTGCAAATTTTATCCGATTCCCAACTGCAAAACAGGTTTGGGATTCGGTGGCTACCACTTACTATGATGGGACAGACACGTCTCAAGTATATGATCTTCGCCGTCAAGTTACTCGTACGAAACAAGCGGGTGGATCCATTGAAAAATACTACAATGACCTTCAAGGGTTGTGGCGTGAAATTGATTTCCGTCGTCCTAATCCAATGGAGTGTGCGATTGATATACAAAAATACAACTCCATCGTACAGGAAGATCGAGTATATACCTTCCTCGATGGACTTGATGATAGATTGGATAAAACTCGAAGTGATGTGCTTCAGATCAAACCATTCCCTACGGTGGAGCAAGCCTATGGATTCGTCCGTAGGGAAGAGGTCAGGCAGACCGTGATGATCACAGGTGTAGATACGACACCCGGAGCTGTTATGGCTTTTAAAGGGGTCAAGGGACATCATAACCTAATGCCACCAAAAACAGGAACTTCCTTGGGTAGCAAGAAATCCACGGGAAATCCACCATCTCTTGACATGAAATGTGGCCATTGTGGAAACTCCAAACACACCCGTGAAAACTGCTTCAAACTACATGGGTATCCAGAATGGTGGAATGATCTTCAAGCACGGAAGAAACGGGACACTACTGGGCGAGTAGCTGTGGCTACCAATAATGCCTCACTATCCTTTACTTCTCAAGCCGAATCTTCCCAAGATCCAGGTATTTCAAGTAAAGCATTTCACATCTCTACTCGTAATGAGAAAGATGAGTGGATTCTAGACTCTGGAGCTACAGATCACATGACATTTGACCCAAACGATCTCTGCAATACAACCCAGCCAAGACGGAGCCGTGTTGCCAATGCAAATGGGGTCACTTATCCAGTTACAGGAGCTGGAACAGTGACCTTATCTCCTTCATTATCATTATCTAATACTTTGCTTGTACCCTCCCTGTCAAACCGACTAATGTCTGTAAGTCAGGTCACTTCAGATCTTAACTGTGTAGTACTGATGTATTCTACCTTTTGCCTTCTACAGGATATTCTCACCAAGGAGATCATTGGGCGTGGTACTAGGAGAGGAGGGCTATATTATGTGGATGACCTCAGTTCAGGAAGAGCCAATCACATGCAACATACTGTTGGTAACAAGGAACGACAGATTTGGCTATGTCATCGTAGATTTGGGCATCCATCATTCGGGTATTTAAAGCACCTACTCCCCAGTTTATTTTCAAATATCACACATTCAGATTTCAAATGTGATACTTGTATCCTAGCAAAAAGTCATAGGGTGTCTTATCCTATGAGCATGAATAAAAGTGTGGCTCCTTTTGCTTTGGTACATTCTGATGTTTGGGGACCTTCCCCGGTCATTACGTCATCGGGTCATCGTTGGTTTGTTATTTTTGTTGATGATTGTACACGAATGACATGGCTTTACCTTCTCAAACTTAAAGATGAAGTATTTACTACATTTCACATGTTTCACACCATGGTTCAGACACAATTTTCTGAAAAAATTAAGATACTTAGGTCTGATAATGGAGGGGAGTATGTTAATCAACAATTCCGGACATACTTTGACAACCATGGTATTCTCCATGAAACCTCATGTTCACAAACCCCACAACAGAATGGGACGGCGGAGAGAAAAAATCGGCATATTTTAGAAACGGCTCGGGCCTTACTAATCGGTGCACATATGCCTAATAAATACTGGAGTGATGCTGTTACTACAGCTGTGTATCTACTGAATCGAATGCCCACAAAGACCTTACAATTTCAGACTCCATTAAAGGTGTTATCTGATCATCTTCCTTTGCCTACTATTTTGATGCTTCCGCCCCTAATTTTTGGATGTGTTGCTTTTGTCCACCTCCATAAAAATCAACGAACTAAATTGGATCCATGTGCTGTCCGATGTGTATTCTTGGGGTATGGTGTACAAAAAAAGGGGTACCGATGTTATGATCCAATTGCTAAAAGAAACTATACTACCATGGATGTCACTTTCCTCGAATCAGAATGTTTTTTCCCATCACCAGTATCCAATTACACTCTTCAGGAGGAGAGTTATGGTGAAGAACGAAATTGGCTTGATGTTGAAATATTAGACACGAGTCCAACATACTCGGAACGTGCCACTAATATGGAGGAGCTCGTATCTAGACCCGAGCTTGAACTTCCACGAACTGAAGCTGAAGTAGTAATTGAATCTCCAGAAGATGAAGTGGTTGATGTACCCCTCCATTCTCTAGTACCCAATGATCCTCCTGCTGAGAAAACTCCTGAGGTAAGCTATCCTATCACACCTTTACAGACTAATGCTATAGATACATCTGTTGGTTATGTTTTACCTTTCAGACACAATCGAGGTAAACCTCCAAATCGATACTCCCCAGAAAGAGAAGAACGACAACCCAAGTATCCAATAGCAAATTATGTATCTACTCAAAGGTTATCAGAACCTATCAGGGCATTTGCACAAACACTCTCCTCGTGTCAAATTCCGAGTAGCATTGAAGAAGCTTTATCTGATCCAAAATGGGCTCAAGCTATAAAAGAGGAATTTGAGGCACTGCAGAAGAATAACACATGGGTGTTAAGCGAGTTGCCTCAAGGGAGGAAGATGGTAGGATGCAAGTGGATTTTCTCCATTAAGTATAAAGCAGATGGGTTAGTTGATCGTTACAAGGCGAGGCTTGTAGCAAAAGGATATACACAGAAACATGGGATAGATTATCAAGAAACCTTCTCACCTGTGGCTAAACTAAAAACTGTGAGAGTTTTGTTATCTCTTGCAGCAAATTTAGATTGGCCATTGCACCAACTTGACGTGAAGAATGCCTTCCTTCATGGTGACCTTGAAGAAGAGATTTACATGGATATCCCACCAGGATATACTGTTACATCAGGAAAAGAAACTGCATGTAGATTACAACGAGCATTGTATGGACTAAAACAATCACCTCGAGCGTGGTTTGGTAGGTTGAGTTCAGCAATGAAGAAATATGGGTTCCAACAAAGCAACTCTGATCATACTCTTTTCCTAAAACATCGATTAGGGAAGATAACAGCCCTTATAGTCTATGTAGACGACATGATCATTACAGGGGATGATAAAGAAGAAATCTCTAAGCTTCAAGAACAACTGTCAAATGAGTTTGAAATGAAGAACTTAGGAGGGCTCAAATACTTCTTAGGTATTGAGGTAACAAGATCAAAACAAGGCATATGTCTTTCCCAAAGGAAATATACTCTGGACCTACTAGCAGAGGCAGGTCTACTAGATTGTAAACCTGTCGATATTCCAATGGTTCAAAATCATAAACTCGGAGAATATGTGGACCAAGTACCAGCAGATAAACAGAGATATCAACGGTTAGTAGGTAAACTCATATATTTATCTCATACTCGACCTGATATTGCTTATGCTGTGAGTGTCGTGAGTCAGTTCATGCACTGCCCAAGTGAAGACCATATGGATGCGGTCATGCGAATACTTCGTTACTTAAAATCCTCCCCTGGGAAAGGACTTATGTTTTCAAAGAATGGTCAATTGAAAGTCCTTGGATATACAGATTCAGACTGGGCAGGGAATATGAAGGATAGGAAATCTACTGCTGGGTACTTTACTTTCGTGGGGGGAAACCTTGTCACATGGAGAAGCAAGAAGCAAAATGTAGTTGCCTTATCCAGTGCTGAAGCTGAATTTCGAGGAATGGTCAAGGGAATATGTGAGCTCCTTTGGTTGAAAAAACTTCTAACTGAGATTGGTGTTGCTCCTAACTCTGAAATGAACTTATTTTGTGATAACAAAGCAGCCATTGCCATATCTCATAATCCAGTTCAACATGATCGCACGAAGCACGTTGAAGTGGATCGGAACTTCATCAAACAGAATCTTGAAGAAAAGATTATTAAGCTTCCATTTGTTAAATCAGAAGATCAATTGGCTGATATACTCACAAAATCTGTGTCTGCAAGGAACTTCTACAACTCACTTGACAAGTTGGGCATAAGAGACATATATGCACCAACTTGAGGAGGAGTGTTGGTGTGTGCTATAACAGTGGCAGACACAAATGCTCAATGGAGTAAAACATTGAGCAGACAATAATATTAGTGGAGCCATAAAACCTGGATGTGCAGGTTTTATGGTTATTGTTTAATTTTCGTTTTCTTTATATACATATATTGTAAACTCTTGTAAAGACAGAACAGAGAAATACAGAAATACAGAAACAATTAACATTAACACCAATAATTTGACAGTAAGTGTCCAAGATCAAACAGTAGTTCGCTCAAATGAAGGAACATTCTTCTAAAGAGCAGGGTTCGAGCATGTACAAAGCAATTAGGTTCAGGTTTCGATCCCATAAAAGATAATAGGAGTACATGTTGGAGATTGTTATAAAACTCTTTAAATTAAGGAGTAAAACAAGGAGTAAAACATGGAGCTTAATTCAAGTAGCAATTCAAGGAACCATTAATTTAAGGAGTAATTCTTTAATTTAAGGAGTAATTCAAAGAGTGAATTTTCCTATAAATAGATGTGTAATTGTAATGAATTAATCATCCAAAAGTGTTCATTCCAATTGAGAGTAATTTTCTTGGGTGTAATTCGGTTGTGAATTGTGAGTGTTGTAAATACCTTGTGTAATTTTTCCTCTTTCAGTAAAAAGATCTGCAACAGGTCCGAAGACGTAAGCAAGATTGGCTGAACTCCGTTATCAAATTTATGTGTTATTTTTCTATTCTTGTTTTCTCATAAATCTGACTTATCGGGAATTTGCGTAATTTTCCAACAGTACACGATATCACCCTTTTGAGGAGACTGCCACACTGACTGTAGAAAATAATGGGGATGCACACTTACTATTGCTGAAACTTCGAGGACACTTATTGAGGTACAATATTTGCTTGCTGATCAGGGACCTGGTTCTTAAGAATGAAGGAACTCTAGTTTGAAGTAAATTACTAATCTGATTTTGCTATTAATCTGTATTTTTTCCTTCATTTTCAGGTAAACAGCAAAGCCACTGTCATGCTCTGAAATTTGATCAATGATGAGCTTCATGAAAACATTATCTTGCCTGATTTTCCACATGTAGCCGATGAACACGGAATTAAGTCTACTAATTGAATTCGTTATCTAACAATCTTAGTATATTGCGCTTGATATGTTGGTGGCTTTCTCTTTGTTGTTGAAGTGTTAATATGCTCTAATGCATTACAGATATTTATTTTCAAGTAAAGAAGGGTGAAGACACTGAGCAGACTTTGTGTTCCGACGACAACTTTGTGGTATGGAATTTGCACACACATAATGAGAAGCTTTTCATTAATATTGTTTCTATCAGTGTGATTTAAAATCCTTGTTTGCCCATTTATTTTAGCATTCATGCTTGTATGTAATGCAGCAAGTTATTATTGGCTTGGACACCACAGAAATGCTCAGTGAGCTGAAGTTATCTGGCCCATCAGAAATCAGTTTTGGAATTGAAGATATTGAAGATGAAGATAGTGATTTTGATGATGAGGAGTCTGGTGAGGAAAATGATGAAGATGGTGATGGCAATGATGATACGGTCTGATTGCTTATCATCCTTTCTGTCTCTTAGTATTTTCCCCACAGTTGTAGTTTTCAAGCACATTTCAATTACGTATGTGTTATTCATGTGTAGGATTGGGTTTCGGTTCTTGATGACGAAGACAAGGGATATGATTCTGACAAGTCAGTTGGAGATTGGGCAAAGTTAGAAACCATGCATTCATCACATCCAATGTTTTTTGCCAAAAAGATGGCTGAGGTAATTGCTTGTATTTTGGTTGTATGTTGGAGTCACACTGCACCCTTGGAAAAGAGATACAATGAGACATGAAGGTCTAGTGTTTTTGGTGCTTTTATATACCCACTCAAAACACCCTATGCAGTTTCTCTATTGTATTAGGTCACAATCACTAATGGATGTGATTCATCTTCTTCCTCTTTGTTTGTATCATTAGGTGGCTTCAGATAATCCTACAGATTGGATGAACCAGCCACCAGCTAGCCTGTCTATTCGAGGTGTTTTAAGACCTGCCTTCATTGAGAAACATTCCGTCATCCAGAAGCATCTAACGAATAATGAGGGAAGTGGTGCTAACATCAATCAAGTTGGGGAAGTTGTAGAAGACAATTCACCAGGTTGTGTTAGCGTAAATGGTTACGAATATGAATCAGCATCTTCCAAGGATAGCTCATGTTGGGCAGAGGATTTGGAGAAGGAAGAAATCCCTTCAAATGGGATAACATTCTACAAGCTGGGGATGATTAAAATTCAGCTATTTTCAGCTCATGGACTTCAGGTACCTTTTAGGTTCTATAGCATCTTGAATTTTTTGGTTGTTCATCAACTTTGTACTCTCCAAAAATAACTCATGTTACACCTTTATGATTGCATTATGCTCCATAAAATAGGCAGCATTTGACATGTTAAGGTTGACATCATGACATATATGAACCTTATCTAAACCCTACTTACTGATATAAGGTGTACAGTCATAACATATAACTGTTGGATCATATAAATGAAATGATCCTCTCGTACATATCATGTTGAAGATAATGAATCATTCAAATCTAACTTTTCACAGGAAATTTTACATTAGATGTTTTGGAGACTACACTATTACATTGCAGTTTTCTTTAACCTGTATTTCCTTATTCAACTGCTCAAATTAATTTTCATAAGATCTATCTTTTCTACTGCTCCAAAGACTGCTGTTGAAATAGGAGACTACGTGAAAGCTCAACCTTACACATTCAACAGCTAAAATTGTATCTCGTCTGAAAGGAAAACGGAGAAAAGACCACTGAAGCTCTCAAATCTCTCTGTTGGAGATCAAAGGGTATCCAAGTGGAGGTAATACATACGATCTTATTGTTACATAAAAGGATTGATAATGCATGTTGTGCATTTTACATGATGTTCCCCCCTCCCTCCTCTTCTCCCTCTCTTTCTCCTCTGGTTGAAAACTAATTGCAGGAGGCGATACTTACTGGGGTAGATTCCCTTGGATTTGACTTGAGAGTTTGCTCAGGAACACAGATCCAGGCATTAAGATTTGCATTCAATTCACGGGTATGCCAATTATTCTAACCCTTTTACTTCTAGCTTTAATATTTTCCTAGTAGTAGTTCCTAGTATTTTTAGCGAATGCAATTCTGTTCATTTGTGATCAACAAGTACATAAACTAAATTTGTCTCTTACATTAGAAGTGCTGTGCAATGAACAACAGTTCCAACCATTAAGAATATTTTAGCCGGCAGGGTTTATTAAGATTTTAATAGTTCTCGGAAAACGATTAGACGTGTTCTTTTCCATTGCTTCGTAGGTGGATCCAAATATAATTGAAGGGTACTGTTTAGTTTTACTGTTAAGATCCAAACAAATTACCTAATGAACAATCCATCACCACCTCTCGCATCACGAATCATATCTTGCATTCACTAGCATTTTTCATCTTTAAAAATTCAGCACGCTTATGTTAAAAATGAAACTACCAATGATTGTTCTGTTTATCATGTATTTGCAGGCCACTTCCGAGTACAGTGCTGAGCTACAACTTCATGATTTACTATTCCCTAGGATCCACCCAAAGCTACAAAGAGTCAAACGAACTCGTCAAAATGAATCCTAATATTGTGACGTATATTTGTCTTGGAAATAGTTAGTGTGAATTTGTGATATTTGACCAAAGAAAAAATAATAGTTATTGTGATAATTTATTCCCTTCTTTAATAGAAAAAAGAAAACAAAATCTTGTATTAGTTTGTGATTGGTAAGGTTATACATTTTCACCACCTAAATTTGAATTCAACCTGTATAATGTTTTATTTATTTATTAAAATGAAAGACTTTAATACCTTTTTTTTTAAAAAAAAAGTATCTTTATGCTTCTTACATTTTCATTTCACCAATGTATCCTGTCCGGTGCTCATTGCTTAAAAAAAAAAGTATCTTTATGCTTCTTACATTTTCATTTCACAAAATGTATCTTGTCCGGTGCTCATTGCTTACTATTCTAGTCGCAATCCATGTATAGAATAGGCTTGACCTTGACTCAAATAATACAATCAAAAAGTATGTACTGTGCGTTCTTGATTATACGATTTCCTTTAATTTAGTAATACTATTATACTGTGCTCTAATTTTTGAAACAAGACGTTTTTTTATCTGGACCAAGTCATATTTGAACTAAATAATATTTCTTTTATTTTTAGTAAAATTGGCTACCAGTTCTGACACAAATTTGATTATATTAAACTATGATCAAGCCGGAGCCATTATACACAAAATTCCATAATTTATACTATCCTAGGGTATGTACCAAACACCACTTGAATCTCTAATCTCCCTTCTGACCCTTTGATATTTCACCTGCATTATATGCGACGACTTTTGGGTAAATAAGATCTTACTGTTTCTACAATATAAAACACTACCTTGAATGCATCAATTTACTTTAAGATTAAATATATATTGATATTTTACTGTGAGAATTTGACTTCTCGGCAATTTGCCACATGTTGGAAATTTCGGAGGATCGGACGCTAATAATGGCTTTGAAAATTCTCACCTTATGGTCAATGATGTACCCGATATTAAAATATTATGAAATAAATATAAATCATAATTATTTTTATAGAAAAAAATTTATTTTTAATTCTCATCTAAAATGTTAACATATATTTAACTCATCTTTATAAATACGGAAAATATGTTTTTTTCTAACATGATGATACGTCTTTTAAATTTTTTAAATAAAATTAATTGAATAATTTAAGTTATATAAAAGTTAGAAAGAAATATTATTGAAAATTTAATTTTATAAAAATACGAAGAAAAGAATATCCATTGTATTTTTCAAAATTTGTAATAATTAAAAAATATATTAAATTTATTGAAGAGAGTTTTTTGATCTGTACCCTTTTATACACGAAAATATTGTTATATATTGAGGGTATTATGGATATTTTAATCCATGAATGTACATACCTCTTACTTCAAATTTTTTTAATTACCGAAAGGGTCTTAAGATGCTATTCATTACATTATTTACATCTAAAAACTAGTTTTAAAAGAAAACATTCAAGAGTTCGGATTGGTCTTCTAAAAAACAAAGAGTATTTGGATTGGTATTCTTTCTTTCTCAAGTCATCAAGTGTGGCTTTTCGTTTAAAGTTTTAGCCAGTTACTTTTATTTTTCTTTGAATTTAAGACTTGCATGTAGTCGAAAATTTTAATTATAATGATTGGAGAAAGTTGAATTACGATACAGGTTATGAACTTCCCCAGTTGCTCAGGTTTATGTCTTAAAATGACTATTAAGTGTCTATATATTAAACTTGTGATTCTGTTTCTGTAGATGCTGACAACGTCTTGATAACACTTCGACATTATATATATTCATGAGTTGCCTAAACTTGCTTGGCTCTTTATAATCTATAGAGACATGAACATTGTAGCTTTGTGTTGTTTGGATTTTGGGGGAGTTTTCTTCAAAGTTCAAAGCCAGTGCCTTTTTCATTTGTAGTACAAATGGAACTTAAAAATTACATACCATGTTGTGAGTCTTATTTTTGGGTGCTCCTAACCATATGTGTGATTCTTTTGCTATTTGCCAGTATCACATCAGGTCTTGCTCTAGGCCTTCTTTCATTTAGCCTAGTTGATCTTGAGGTTCTTGTCAAGTCTGGTCAACCCCAAGCCCAGAAGAATGCAGGTCGGGAGTTAGGGTCTGTAGTTGTGCTTCTGTTAAAAGTGGTTTCAGAAGAAAACACATAATATGTGTTTTTTCACAAAAGAAAAAATTATGCTTTCTGAATCTTAAAAGCACTTTTGACAAAAGAAAAAAAATTCTATTTGATCTAGAGTGTTACTTTAGTGTCAGACAAACTTTTACAGAATCTCAAAAGTAAAACTTATAATTTAATTTGTACTTTTTGGTTTATTAATGAGCAGCAAAAATTCTACCACTTGTTAAGAAGGAACATTTACTTCTATGCACCCTTCTTGCCGGCAAAACATTGGCATTGGAGGTATGCTACCTATACTTCAGTTCGTGCGATAAATCACACATTTTTGAAAGATGGGTCAAAAATGTTCCAAAATTGCAAGTAGAATTAAACTGTAAATTATGTACAGTTTAATCATAGCAAAAACTAGTGATGAATTATATAAATACCAATTTGACTCTCGTTGTTTCATTTACGAAGGCTCTTCCTATTGTCTTGCACACAATTTTTCCAACTTGGTGTGCTATCATCATCTCACTCATTCTTGTCCTCGCTTTTGTAGAGGTAATAAATTTGTGATGTCGTATAAATTTTATTGATGAGTTTAATTAAGACATGTATATATTGATAATGAAGTTTTGTGACTGTAACCTTCAGATCATTCCTCAAGCTGTGTTTTCAAGATATGGATTAAGTGTTGGAGCAAAACTATCCACTTTGGTTCAATTGCTTATGCTCATCTTCTTTCCCTTATCATATCCTATCAGTAAGGTGATTTGTTGTTTCTATTGCATTAGATGTTGAAAACTAAGGTTAATTTGGTAGCTTTTTTTTTTCGTTTAAAAAATTAGATAACTTAAAAACAAATTATATTATATTATTTTAATGATTCTTTTATTAAATATTTTTTTTTTACAAACATGATAAAATACAATTTATTAAGTTAAGTAAAAATAAAATTTAATATAAAATTATTTAAAAAAATCCATAATAATAATATTTTAACATAAAATTATTTAAATATACTAGTTTTTTTAAAATTAATATATTAAAATAAAAAATTATGACAATCAGTAAATATTTAAAAATATTCTATAAAATTAAAAGTTCATATCAACCGTCACTTTATTAATGATTAATTTTTGATGACTTTTTAATTTATTGATAGAAAAAAATATTAAATTAATATTATTTGTTTTTAATTTACATTTTTTTATATATCAGAAAACACGTTTTACAATTTGAATGCATACTAAGATTTAATAGGAAGGACTTGCCTTACAAGAATATTATTCCAGCAAGAATCCAAGATATGCTTTACATTTTATTTTTTATTTTTTTACAGCTCTTGGATTTACTCCTTGGGAGAGAGCATTCGGTACTTCACAGACGAGTGGAGTTAAAGACATTAGTGGACTTGCATGCAAAAGAAGTTAGATTCCTTGTTTCTCGTTTGAAATTATAAATTCGAATCACAATAAATATGGTTTGATTTAAAAAAAAAATTTGCAGTAAATTTATTTTTTCCTATATTGTTTTTAGGCAGGAAAAGGTGGGGAATTGTTGAGTCTTGAAACAGCTATTATTACTGGTGCCTTGGATTTAACTGAGAAAACTGCTAAAGATGTTATGACTCCCATATCTAGAATATTTTCATTGGATATAAATTCCAAGCTTACCGTGTATGTTCTTCACGTTGCTTGTTTCTGTTTATTTTATTTCTTCTACCCACGTCCCAAAAAAGTCACTGCTCCTTTCTATTCACAGGCAAATTATGAATTTAATAAGGAGCAAAGGTCACAGTCGAATACCTGTTTATTCCGGCGATCCAAAGAATGTTATTGGCCTCATTCTTGTAAGCAAACGATTAACTCATAATCTTGAATTTATCTATGAAATGGATTCAATCAATTTAATTTCTCTTAGGCTCGTTTTATAACGTGTTTTGTTTTTAAGTTTTGTTTTCTTGTATTTGAAACTAGTTTTCTGTTTTTTATTACATTTGTAAAAAAAAAAAAAAAAACTAAAAGCTCCTTTGGTAACGAGTGTTGTTTTCTGTTTTAAAAAAAAAAAAATAGAAAACAAAACACAAAAAACACATTGGGTAACAAGTTCTATTTCTATGTTCTAAAATGAAAACATAATACATGTAAAATGAAAGTTAACTTGAAATTTGATTTTCAAAACCTCTTTTATTTAAGTTTTAAAACAATAAAAATTAATTATAAAAATGAAACGGATTTTCAATTTAATTTTGAAATTGAAAACAAAATCCATTACCAAACAATAACAATTTCAAAATTATGAGTTCGAATTTTAGAATTTAAAAACAAAATCGGTTATAAAACAATTCCATAGATTTTTAGAAAGCCTTATGCTTTTCCTTTTTCTGAATAAGGTAAAGAATTTGATCTTCTGTCGCCCCGAAGACGAAATTCCAATTAAATATATGACTCTTAGGAGAATGACAAGGTAAGAAAAAATTGTCTGCTCTTTTTTTTTCTTCTTCTTTTGTTTTTGTGTAGATGATATGAATATTTGTACATATTTGTATACAGAATTTATGATGATTGGCCATTGTACGATGTACTGAACCACTTTCTAAAGGGACAAAGCCATATGGCAGTTATTGTGAGGTCTAAGAAGAAGAACATGAATGAAGAAATTGAGAACAATGTACTAGACAGGTCTGCCTTGCATCACATGAATACTAATTCAAATGTTGATCCAAACCAATCAAGCAGGAATGGTATTTGGTACTCTTTACAGTTACAGTGTTTTTAGATTAATGTGGAGGAAAATTTTCTTGGGAAAACAACAAAATGGCATCTGAGAAAAAATGATGTAGTAGTCCACTAGCTTTTGTAATTAGAGTATTAGATCTAATATTTTTTTTATTGTGACAGTTTAGTTCACCAGTTTTGAAAAAAAAAAAACATATAGACATATCAACAATGCATTTGAAATTTTGTACTCTGAATGCACAGGACTGATTTTCCCACTTGCTGAGAAGGAGGATCTGAGCATCTCCACAGAAACATCATCTTTGCATTCAATAGAAATGGAGTTCCAAAATAAAACTTTGGGAACTATCATTGAGCAAGACAAACATTTCCAATCAAAGTATAAAAAATCTCAAGGAGAACAAAACACAGACTCTAAAGACTTCATGTCATTTCCAAGATATAATGATGAGGAAATTATTGGTATTATAACCCTAGAGGATGTTCTTGAAGCCCTTTTGCAGGTTGATTGGTCGATAGTTGATAATTTCTATAAACTACTTTGCAGAATTTTTATTTAGGCTCTTTTAAGTTTGTGCTTCTTTTAAAAGTGATTTCAATCAAAAGTGGTCTCAAGAGAAAGCTAATGCTTGAGAATCTGTTGCAGGAAAACATATTGGATGAAACTGACTATGCATATCTTGACGTCCACAATAAGTGAGTAGTCAACACTTTCTGTTTCTTTAAAACTATGGTTTTGTCCACTCAAATCAAAACTATTCAACATTTACACAATAGATGTTGATTTTGTCTATTATTGGTGTTAGTTTAATTTAAGTGTAATGATATATATTGTAACAATTAAATTATATAAATATTTATTTTATTAGTTAGGTCTATTATTGTTGGATAAAATTATATATTGTCACCCTAATTTATTTATCTTCTCTTTACAGAATAACAATCAATCCTATGCATACGAGAAGACGGTCATCGAAATCTTCAGGAGCAGCTTCAAGCCCTTATATTCAGGGCAAAAATTTAGAGACATCTCTCTATTCACAAGCTCCTAAACGCCGTTCACAGAGTTTTTCTTATACTTCGACAACACCAATTATACCTTGTTCCTTCGGAAAATCTGTACCTAATTCTCCGGCTGCGCTTGAAAATCATACCAATCACCATAAGGTATATAAAAAACTTAATGTGCATTTGGCTTATTGATTATGATCAGTGTTTTTGGTTTGTTCTTTATTATAGGAATTTTGTTTTTCTTGGACAGATCTCAAGAATGTCGCGTGAGGATATCCAACTGCATAATGATAAATAAAACTCTCCTACATTTAAGGACATGATTACAATAATATTTGTGCATTCTAGCTCTCAATCTCTTAGTCTCTGGACAATATTATTGTGTCCATTGGTTGAATATTGTACCATCTAAGTCTAATCTAATCTTAATTTAGTACGTTGTTGCATCATTATAAAACATAATTGTACATTAGGCTTTATGATTTTAAAGTTTTACTCTTCTTTTTTCCCCTAAAGTTAAAATTAAGGTACTAAACAAAAATTACAAACAAATGAATTAGATGACATTATTAGCCAATTCTACGGACCTCAATGACAGTTTTATTTAAAATAAAATATGATAAAATGTGTTAATTTTTCCTCCTAGTCATAGATGATTAAGATTTAATATATATAAACAGCATAAACCCAATTGCAGGAGTGGATTTTCCTTCGATAGTGTTTCTAAAGAGCGCTTTCAGTAAAACAATTGCAAGTACCCTTTCACATAAACATCTTGGTATGAGTATCATTAAACCTACAACAATCCTATTAATTATTATATTTGTTTTATTCATAACATTAACTATTTTTTGTCTTATTAATTTATAACACCTAATTATGAAATTTGTTTCATTAATATTGTTTTGTTATTTCCTATCTAACGTAACACGTCAAATAGTTAAGTAATAAATTTTTAACAATACAAATAATTAATTGATATATTTAAAATAATAATTAATTATCTAAATTATTTCAAATATATCAATTAATTATCTAAATTATTTGAATTGTTTCAAATGATATATAAAGTGGATAGATGAAAATTAATAAAACTATATAAATAGTATATATATAATAATTAAGATATATAAATATAATAATTTAATAATATTTTTATAAATTTATCTTCCCTATGTCACTTTCAACTACTATTTAATAAATTCCAAATAATGTTTTGTCGTATCTTTTCTTTCTAGGATCTAAGGCTAGCAAGAAATTTCAAAGTTTGAAATGGTTACTTCTAGGGATGGACAAAAAAACCGCGGGTTCGCTTATCCGAACCAGCGGTTCGATTTTTAACTGGTAAATTTTGAGGATGGGGACGGTTTTGGATACAAATCGAATATGAAACAACGGTTACGGTTCGGTTTTTAACCGGTAAATTTTGGAGACGGGAACGGTTTCGGGTAAAAACCGAATATGAAACAACGGTTACGGTTATACTAAAAACCGTATCTGCCCGTACCCAAAATTAATTATATTTAATTAATTAAATTATAAATAAAAAATTAATTATATATATATTTAATAAATTAAATTATATATATATTTTGGTTTTTTTTTGGGTTTTTTTTCATAACTGTCCCGAACCGTTACCCGTGGGTAAAAAATCGTCCCCGAATCATAACGGTTTTCGGGCGATTTCGATTATAGGTTTTATAATTCGATTCAGGGATGGTTATATCAAAAACCGTCCCCGCCCGTCCCCATACCCATTCCTAGTTGCTTCTGAATGAATAAATTATTTATCATTTTATCTTTTCAAAATTTTATCTTTTAAGTAATAATATTCCCTATTTATGGCAGCGTATCCACAATGTAATATATCATGTAAATTAATGTAAATGTTTGATTATTATCGTGGTTAATCAAGCAACAAAGATTAGATAACATACAGACATTAATACATATTCATGAATAAATTTTAGATAAATCATTTCATCGTGTTTTGTTAGAGGAGTTTTTGTTCAATTTTTTATTCCCAAATTTAATGGGTTGATCAATCGAGCAAGAGATCGATTAATCAAGTCGATAAAATTTTCAAGAAAAAATGAGAATAAACACAAGAATTTGCACATGAGAATATGAAACTGAATGGGCATTTTGGTAAATCATTGTATAACATGTATAAGCCAAATTTATACTCTATAATCATTTTGGTGAGAGCGCATTTAAAGAGCTTAGAGAGAAAATAGGTAAGGAAAAATAGAACTTGACTACATTAAAGGTGGGAAAGGAAGAATAATATTCTTAATCAACTATTTAGGTTTAAGCTCTTCTAAGATATTGTTGAAAAATTACGCAAATTTTCGATAAGTTAGATTTATAAGAAAAATAAAATAGACAATAACACACAAATTTGATAATGAAGTTCGGCCAATCTTACTTACGTCTTCGGACTTGCTATAGATCTTTTACTGAAAGGAGAGAAATTACACAAAGTGTTTACAACACTCACAACTTACAACTCACAATCTAATTACACCCAAGAAAATTACTCTCAATTTTCTCTCACAAAAGTTTTTCTCTCAATTGAAATGAACACTTGGATGATTAATTCATTACAATTACACATCTATTTATAGGAAAATTCACTCCTTGAATTACTCCTTAAATTAATGGTTCCTTGAATTACTCTTTGAATTAAGCTCCTTATTTTGCTCCATGTTTTACTCCATGTTTTGCTCCATGTTTTGCTCCATGTTTTGCTCCTTAATTTGTCCTTTAAATTAAGGAACTTTATAGCAATATCCAACAATCTCCCACTTGAAGACTGATTTCAATCTGTCTTCATACCTTGATCAATGCAATAGCTTTTCTAGTCTTGTTACTCTAGCAGACCAATTGAAGTTGAGCATAACTTCAATTTCATGGCAAGCTCCCACTTGCTGGCATCTCGATTCTGACAAGCTTCATCATAACATTCAGGCTCTCCTCCATCAGTCAACAACATATAGTTCATGTATCTCATATTAGGCACATGAGGTCGAGAAGACCTTCTCAATATAGGAGCTATAGTAGGAGGTTGTGGTGTGTCGGACTGTTACACACTGCTCTATCCAACGAGTTCCTCTGGCTAAGGACTTGCTACAATTGGTTCCTTCACAAAACTATCTGGGACATCATCTGCATTTACAAATACTGACTCATTCTGCTTTGAGTCGTTGGTGTTTGTTTTATGCATGTCCTTATACATCACTCTTTCATTAAAAATCACATCTCTGCTACGGATCACTTTCTTGTTTTCGTCATCCCAAATGCGGTAGAAAAACTCACCCTCACCATAGGTGATGAAGGTGCATTTCTTAGATTTAGGATCAAGCTCATTCCTACCTTGATCATTAATATGTACAAATTCTACACATCCGAAAACTTGTAGATGTGATAGTTTTACCTCTTTTCTACTCTATACCTTCTTTGGTATTTTGTGCTCCAATGGAACAGATGGGCCTCGGTTGATCAAGTAAGCTACCGTGTTGACTGCTTCTGCCCAGAACTGTTTCGGTAGACCTGACTGAATATGAATACTTTTGGCTCTTTTTGTCAACGTTCAGTTCATACGCTCAGCTACACCATTGTGTTGAGGCATGCCTAGCACATTTATTTCCATTCTGATCCCGTGCTCATAGCAAAAAAAATTTGAATTTGGTGTCTTCATATTCACCACCATTATCAGTTCTGAGCTTTTTTATCTTCAAACCTGTCTCATTTTCCACCATAGTTTTCCATCTTCTCAAAGCCTCAAATACTTCAGACTTATGCTCTAGAAAGTAAACTCATACCTTCTGAGAGTGATCATCAATGAAAGTCACGAAGTAGTATTTCCCACCAATGGATGAGATAGTCGTTGGTCTCTAAACATCAGAGTGGATAAGCTCTAACCTTTCCTTCTTTGGGGTTATGCCACTTGTCTGAAAGTTGACTCTCTTTTTCTTTCCAAGTATGCAATCTTTGCATATGTCTATCTCCGCAGACTATAGACATGGAAGTTTTCCCTTTGAGTGCATAATTTTCATCCCCTTCTCACTCATGTGACCTAGTCTCTAGTGCCACAGATTTGGTGTTTCATTGCATATTGCAATTGCGATTGAACAACGTGCCCTTGTTGTCATGTAAAGAGTGCCACTCTTCTTGCCTCGAGCAACTGTCATTGCACCCTTTGAAATCTTCCAATCATCACCATGGAAGATCATAGTGTAGCCTTCATTGGCCAACTGTCCTACTGAGATTAAGTTTTTTCTTAGGTCGAAAATATGTCTGACATCCTTCAACTCCCAAACTAACCCTTTCACTTTAATATTCACTACACATTTATCAATAATAGCACACGGTTGATCATTACCAAGATATACCTTTCCAAGGTTTCCAGGGACATATTTCTCGAAGAATTCTTTCTGTGAAGTAACATGGAACGATACTTCAGAGTCTAACACCCAAGATTCTTCGTTGCTCTCCAAAGAGCATATCAATGCATCATCTCCTCCATCTCCTCCTGAGGTCGAAGTAAAATTTGCCTCTGCCTTCACTTGTTTGTCCTTCGGTGCACTTTTGCACTGATTTTTGTAGTGCTTGTTTCTCCCATAATTCCAACACTCGATAGTCTTCGAGCTATGAGAATTACTAGGATTCCTATATTTGGACCTCCTGTCCTTTGATCTACCTTGGTAATCTGTTCTGCCACGTCCATTCCCTTTAATTGAATCTCTTCCTCTTGACTCTGTATGCAAAACTAAAGAGGTTGACGATTCACCCAACTCTCTACATCGGATCTCTTCACTGAGAATCAGATCACGAACATCATCAAATTTCAACTTATTGCTTCCTGATAAGCTACTCACAACTGTGACAGTAGCATTCAAACTTTTTGGTAAAGAAAAAAAAGTATCAATACTTGTACTTCTTTATCGAATTCAATTTCAATTGAACTCAACTAGGTTGTGACTGTGTTGAGTTCATTGAGATGTTGAGCTACCGATGCGCCTTCCATCATCTACAAATTGAACAAACACCTCATCAAGTGCACTTTGTTTGAGGCTGATGGCTTCTCATACATATTGGAGAGAGCTTCCATAAGACCCATCGTGATCTTTTCCTTTGCTATGTTGAAAGCAACATTATGGGATAACGTCAATCAAATAACTCTGAGGGCATGTTTGTCTAGAAGATTCCAATCTTCTTCCTTCATAGCCTCTGGCTTCTTCCCTGAGCAAGATTGATATAGATTTCTTTGATACAAATAATCCTCTATCTGCATTGTCCAAAATTCGAAATCTATGTCATCGAATTTCTCGAGTTTCACCTTTCCTTCATCTATGGCCATTGCTCTCACTCAAATCTAACTTCCTTTGGATCGTTTTTGACTATTTCTGTAAACCATCATGTATTAGAACACTTCCGTCAACGAACAAATATCGTCGACAAAATTTCACTATTTACGTAATTCACTAATTATGTGAATAGTATCCTTACAAGAAAATAAAAGAAATCATCACCAAAAGCTTTGATACCAGTTGTTGAGAAATTACATAAATTCCCGATAAGCTAGATTTATGAGAAAAATAAAATATACAATAACACACAAATTTGATAACGGAGTTCGGTCAATCTTGCTTACGTCTCCGGACCTGCTGTAGATTTTTTACTGAAATGAGAGAAATTACACAAGTTGTTTACAACACTCACAACTCACAACCCACAACCCAATTACACCCAAGAAAATTACTCTCAATTTTCTCTTACAAAAGCTTTTCTCTTAATTGAAATGAACACTTGGATGATTAATTCATTACAATTACACATCTATATATACGAAAATTCACTCATTGAATTACTCCTTAAATTAATGGTTCCTTGAATTAAGCTCCTTATTTTGCTTAATGTTTTACTCCTTGTTTTGCTTAATGTTTTACTCCTTGTTTTGCTCCTTAATTTGTCCCTTAAATTAAAGAATTTTATAGCAATCTCCAATACATATTGTTATTTTCCTCTCAATACATTATAAGTATATCTTCATTGAAAGAGAGAGATTTTGGGGTATTCTTGAGGTTTAAATAGAATTAATGATACTTGTAATAAGAATAGAATAGATGATTGTAATATTATTAAGTGACATGAATTATAATACCTTTAATTTATAGTAAAATATTATTTGGATATTTAGTTCTAAATATAAGTTTCGTTATTTTGTAAAAGAAATACGTTAAATGTTCATTTATAATTTTTTATTAGTTAATTTTTATTTGTTGAGTTGCTGTTACTTTTGATTCTCGTTTTAGTCGTTATTTAATTGTGTAACAAATAGTTAATGGGATAAATCGGTTTACATGAGCGTAAACCAGATTGGAAAATCACAACATTAGAATGTTGGCGTACTATTCATTGACAAACGTACAAAACTTAAGCTTTTGGTGAGGCAATTATAAATTATATAAAGGTTTCTACTGGTGAAAGCAGAGAGTGGTACAATCAGATACCAGTAGAGAACTACCCCAGTTACTCATGTTCACTTAACTTTTCATAACAACACCATTAATCTCACCAATTAAGACGTGTTGAATTTGAATACTTGTATACAGACTATATCCTTGGCTTTTTTAGGTGTACTATCCACTGTGATCTCAAATGTTTTGGCTTTTATAACTAAAACATAGCTTCTAAGTACGTGATTTTTCCTGCCTGACAAAATATTTCAATTTTCTTTCATTTGTTCTCTAGTTGAACGTCAATATTCCATTATTTATGCCATTTAACTGATTCAAGTAAATAGTAACCTTATGTGACTTAGATGTAGGAGTGAACTTCATGGACTAATTTAAACTCAAAAAATCAACTTATTTGAATGAATAATTTACTGTATTTATGTACATAATTTATTCTTTATATTTTTTTTAATTTGTGATTCATTCGCATACAAATAGACGAAAATTTGTGATTTATGTGAGCACTTGAATAGAAATTTCGAAAAAAAAAATAAATGTTTCTATAAAGGGACTTTATGGATCTCCATATTTCCATGTCCAACCTTTGTAATTCCTATTGAGTCTCAAGGACCCTTTTTCTATATACTGATAAAACTGCTACATTCAGTACTGTTTTCAAATTTTATTTTTTTTCACTCTCTTTGCCATAATTTTCCAAAATCAATATGAGAAAAGATGACATATCATGTTGCGAGTTCGATTTTTGGGTGTTTATATTAATAAGCTTGGTCCTTGTACTGTTTGCTGGCACTACATCAGGCCTAGCTCTGGGACTCTTGTCCTTCAGCCAACTTGATCTTCAAGTTCTTGTCAAGTCTGGTCCGCACCAAATTCAGAAGAATGCAGGTTAATTTATATTATACACCTTAAGTTTCATTACCGTCCATATTAACAATTGAGTATAACTCATTTGATTAATCCAATAAATGTATGTGTTAAAAAAATCATAAATCACTTATGTAATGAATTCAAATGAATTAAAGTTATTTAACTCATCTAAATAATAAAAATCATAAATCACTTGTTTTTTTTTATTTTACAAAAATATAATAAAAAAATAATATTTATATTTATAAATAAATCAAATCATTTCAACTCATTTAAAAATAAAAATAATAGAAATAATCCATTTAATTTTAAATGAATTGAAACACATGTATACTTCAATTTACCAACTTGTTCACTTGTTATTAACATTTGTTTTAACCCTTGTAAATATGCAGCAAAAATAATGCCACTTGTTAAAAACGAACACTTACTTTTATGTACTCTACTCATAGCCAAAACACTTGCAATAGAGGTATGCAGTAAAAACTATTTTTATTTTTATTTTTGGCTAAATTTTCTACAATTAATTGATTTTATATAGAAATTACCTGATAGCTTGGTTGGTTTAGTGCAACGAATAATATTGTTTGGCGTTATATTCATTATTGTGTTATTATAGGCACTCCCAATTTTCCTGGATTCAATTCTTCCGTCTTGGGCAGCTATTCTTATGTCAGTCACTCTAGTAGTTGCATTTGCAGAGGTTTGTACTGCATAATGTTGTTCAGACTTGTTCAGTTACAATGGTATTCAACTAATGAAATGTTAGAAACAATCTTCAGATTTTTCTTCTTCTTGTTTTTATATAAACTAATCATTCATATATTTTCAATTTTAATCATAATCTAAAAAGACATATATTTTTTACTTTATATAAGTTTTTTATGTTATAAAAAACATATTTATTAAAAAATATATGTCTTTTTATGTTATAAAAAAAATTATATGCACATCACCTGAAGAGTTAAAAAAAAATCTATTTATGAAGGAAGTTGTGTAATGTAATCAAAGGTTGATCTATATTTTTTATGTTATTTTCCTTTATAGATCATTCCTCAAGCTGTTTGTTCTCGATATGGACTAAACATTGGAGCAAGATTGTCTTGCTTGGTTCGTCTGCTTCTTTTAGTTTTCTTCCCCATTTCATATCCAGTCAGTAAGGTGAGGTTCTATGTTTCAATAAGCTTTGGATATTGTAAAACAGTATCTTAATTTATATCTCATATGTTTGGAATTGATATGCAGTTTCTTGATTGGATACTTGGGAAAGAACACTCTGTTCTCTTAAGAAGAGCAGAGTTAAAGACATTGGTTAATTTGCACTCGGATGAGGTTAACATATTATATTCAATTACATAAAGAAATCAATGTAGCCAATGTGTTTGAATAAATGCTTATAAGAATCTGACTAGTTAGTGTTAGTATTCAGTATTAATCTGACTTGAACCATACGTAGGCAGGGATTGGAGGAGACCTTTCACGTCACGAAACCACTATTATTGGTGGCGCATTGGATTTAACCTTGAAGACTGCTGAAGATGCAATGACTCCAATAGCTGAAGTTTTTGCTCTTGATATCAATACCAAACTTGATATGTATCTCCTTATTTCCTTAAAACTAAAATTTGTTTAGTGTTGACATTTCAGTTTTTTTTAATGATCATGCTTGGTTTGTCTTGTCTTTAGGCACACGATGGGTTTGATAAGGAGAACAGGTCATAGTCGGATACCTATTTACTCTCAAAGCAAGACGAATATTATTGGTCTAATTTTGGTATGTAACTTGTTAAGTGCTTCTAGAAAAATCAGGACTTGTATATATCAGTGAAATTCGAATTTGAGCAACTTATTAAATGTTGTGTGGCTGTGTTGTCTGTTACTATGAATCAGGTCAAGAATTTGATCTTCTGCAATCCTAAAGATGAAACACCAATAAATCATATGACTCTCAGAGGAATTCCAAGGTATGAAACTTTCTATTATGTATTACTTATTTCCATTTTTTTCACCATACATTAGGAGCAGGACTTATTATACTGGTTATGTATCATTTCTATCAGGGTCTATGAAAATTGGCCATTATATGATATACTGAATCAATTTCTCGAGAGCCATAGTCACATGGTCTCGGTGGTGAAGAAGAAGAAGGGTGTCAAAGATGTGGCAAATTGTATTGCAGGCAAGACTAATGGGTGTAACATAATTAACAAGTTGAAGTTACCTCCAACGCCAGTGAACATTAAAGGTAAAAGGGGAAAACAAAATAAGAAAAAGAAGAAAGTAAAAAAGCTTCTTTGGGAATAAATATATGCGTCAAATAAGTTGTTCTGTTAATTTAGCTCATTTAAGATTGATACAATAAACTGATGACTAAAAAAACCCTAGTTCACTTAGCACATGAGGTGAAATTAGCTACAACTCAACTCACATAAGCTGAACTTGAACGAACTAACATTTGACACAATTGATAATAAAATACCTTTTCTATTTTCTTCCTTAAGTACTCAATCTAATTAAAAATAGCAACTTGCAGTTTATGTAGACACATCCCCTTCGTGTTCAAGTGACATAGAATATCACACTCCAATGAAGAATGCTGTGGAGCAAGTTAAGGAATTGTATCCACAAGAAAAAAATATGAAGCAAGGAGATGAAGATACATCTTGTAAAAGTTTAGAGTCACTTCATAGTGACATTGATGAAGAGGTAGTCGGTATTATAACAATGGAGGATCTTATAGAGGAACTACTTCAGGTACAAGTTGTAGCTAACATTTTTTTCTTTGTTAGAAAATTTGGAATGTGACTCTATTCAAAAAGAGAAATTGAAGGCTCATTTGAATGTACTTCCTTTAGAAATGGGTTTCAAAGTGGTTTGAAATGAAATCATTTTGGTCGATCAAAAGTATTTTCAAGGAAAGCATTAAGGTGTTTCATATAAAATTATTAAAAGTTGTTTTGAAGGATACTTTAGTAATTATTTAGCATTGAAGTACTCTTAACCAAACAATTTCTTGAGTTTGTTAGTCTCAACAACAATTTGAAATGTGAGGACTTTTATAGACAATCATTTGAAGAAATATTTACACTGTTTAGAAAATACAAGGATTCGATCATATGTATATGTAAAATACATAATTTCCAATCCTAATAGGAAAATAAGGGAAATGGATACTCAATTTAAAGTGATTAAACAGAAATCCATATATCTCAAAATACTTACATTGAAATCACTTTTAAAAGAAACACATCCAAACAAACCCAATGTTTCTTAAAATTTTGAAAAGTGCTTTTCTTAAAAATTGCAAAGAACCTTTTAATTGTTATTTTCTATTTGAAAAGACTTTCAACGAAAAAAAGAATCAGTTTGAAATAGGCGTGTTGTAATATAAATGTTTTTAATTTTTGTGTATTACTATTATTTTGAAGGAAGATATAGTGGATGAAACTGATGAATATGTGGATGTCCACAACAAGTGAGTATTGACCAATCTGTTTTACACTATACTTGAAAAGATATAGCAGTAGATCAAATTAATTATATTTAACATTCAATAATATGTTTATCTTCCCAGAATCAAAGTTAAGCTCTTACCTTCAAGAAGATCATCTCCAAGGAGAATTGTGTCTCATCTTAGTAGAAGTCCAGAACAACTATCTCCACTTTCTTCATACACTTCAATACTCAGGTCACCCTTAGCCCCCTACACTCAACCACCTCTTATAAGGCCAACTCTTTATGCTTCCCCTGGAAAATCCTTCCCAAATTCGCCTGCACCACCAATTTGTAGCTCGTCATTTGTCCAACAACGGGTATGCCAAGACTTCATAATTTATTTTTGCCGCTTATGCAAAGAATGCTAGCAACCAATTCTTAAGCTTTAAGTGATTCACTATATTATTGTATGTTTTTTTTTAGCAAGTAATAAAATTCCTAGATAAGTATTTGCTATTATTTATGTATTTTATTGAACTATGGTTTGAATGTAATTTATTTGACATCTTAACAGGTCTCAAGAAAATCATACGAGAGGCTAGAACGGCTAACTAATTCATAAAGCTTATACTATAAATCAATAACAGCATATTAATTATGCCCTGTTTGTTTGCAATGTGCTGTGTATTTTTATTTTTTTCATTTTCCATTTATATCGAAAGATTAATAAGCTTATGTTGATTTTTTTATGGAAATAATTAGCAGACGTAGCAACAAAATACAGGAGTCAATTTTCCCTTAATCGCGAAACGGACTTGTTTTGAACATGGAAATTTTCGATTTTATCCTACTATATTGATGTATTGTTCCGATTTTGAGTATTATTTTTACAATCAGAAACATTTACCTTTCTCTCTCTTATGAACACGTTTCTCTTTCTCGTTCTGTCCTCTTTGTTCATGTGTCGCCAGTAATGATCACGCTAGACTGAAGAAGTGCAAGGAACTTCATTGAGCCTGAGGTTTTCCTCACATTTTCTTTCTCATCATTATCACTTTTTCAAACAATATTCATTATCTATGGCTTCACCTGTTGATCCGACGTTGATGTCACTAGTTCTTGAGTGGAAAATCTGTTATAGGTTATGGCAAGGCCAATCATATGTATTTCTCACCCTCCTATGGTAAATTTTGAGATGACAGGTTCGTTTGGGTTCTTGTAGTATTATTTAGCTACTTTAATTTTATGTTAATTCGTTCCTTTTTATATATATATATTTTTATGATATTGTATGTATTACGGGTGTCCATAAATCGGTCCAAACCGGACCGGGTCGAACGGTTTTACAAATCAAACGGTTCGATCCTGTTTGTATTAATTTTTAGACTCATCGAACCGGTTTAATAATATATTAAAATTTCCATATTATTTTTTATTAAATGTGTTAAAAAACCGAACCAAACCGGACAGAACGGTTTTATAAATTAAACGGTTTGGTCCGGTCCGATCCAGTTAAAGTTTTTTAACCAAAATCGGATCGGTGGACACCCCTAATATGTATCGTCAATTATTCTAAACTTTTTTACTACTTTAATACAATTTTATGCCTCATATTAGTTGTTTTAAGATTCATTACATATGTAATGTGTTATATATACTCTATCCTTGTATATAATGTATCAAATCTATCTCTATCTTTGTATATGTGTGTTACATTTACTTCTATTTTTGTATGTAACATGTTAAATTCAACTTTATCTTTGTATGTAATATATTAAATTCAACTTTATCTTTATATGTAATATGTTATAATTATTTTTTTAGTAACATGTTACATCCAATTTTATCTTTGTGTGTAACATATTACATTCACGTCTATCTTTTTATGTAACATGTTACATCAACATTTATATTTAGTTGTAACATGTTATATCACCTCTGTTTTTCTAAGCAACATGTTACATACATATGAGCTTTAGTGAGTTCGTTAATGGATGGTTTGAGCTCCAATGAGGTCTCCAATGGTAGCCTTTAGATAAGTGGGGGTTATATTTTGATTTCATTTTATTGAAGTTATAAAATAAGAATATTTTTATCTATTTATAAGCATATTAATTTAAAACTATGAGTTTTGAGAGAATTTATTACTAATTAGGAAAAATTTATCAATTTATTAAAATAAATATTATTTAAGCAAAAATCTCTCAAAATACATATTTTACTATATGAAAAAAAAATGAAATTTATTCTTACTACTTTTTTTAAAAAATATTTTTTTAACTTACGTTACAACGATATGGATATGAAATTTTGTGTGGGTAACCTGTTTAAATTTCTCATAGATTCTCGATTTTCTCATACTTTATATGTATTTTATTGTGTAAATTTATGTGAGTTATAAAATAAAACACATTAAATAAACCACACAAATATCTCATATTATTGTCTTTTGGCATATATTTTTCCATTATAACTGATCATAAAGTGGGTGCCTTAAAATCTCATCTTTATATCTCATATTTTATCAATTGATCATACCTTCACCACTTTCCACCACTACACCCTCACTTTTGTTCAGATTCTCACCACCCTTTAACTTGATAGAGTCTTGGGGCATGGTTCTGACAATCATAGACTTTTCGACAGCAACAATGGAGATAGCAACAACATCATCGTTGATGTCACTATGGTTTCGATACAGAATTGCATAAGAGAACCATTGATTAGAGGCTTTGAAAGCATTGGAATTAAAAGTTGTGTGGAGATTAAGGCAATTGGTGTTATGATTATTGTTACCACCATTGTTATAGTTATTAGCATGAATGAAGCTGAAAAGGAGTCTATTGTTTAATTTTCTAAAATACAAATTCTATCCTTTAGTATTTACACGTGTGAACTTTACGCATTAAAGATACATTATTTTAATCAATTTATACTAGGATTTAAAGAGCCAAGTGACTTATGTGTCATACTTTTAAAGTTTTAGTGACTTATGTATATTATACAAAAGCTAGGTGACCAAAATATGTAAATGACATAAAATAAATGTTTGATCAACACAATTCAATCCATAGGTATACGGGTCATACAAATAATATAATGTACCTAAGTACGAATATCAATCATATAGGGAGTTGTATAACTTATAATCGAGTATCAATATAATTATTATGAATACTATTTAGATAATAAAAAATTATAAAAACTAAAAAATAAATGATAATTATTTTTAAATCAGAATACTCAACAACTACAAAGATATATGAGAAAATAATACATAAATCTTTAATTTTTTAATTTTTTAATTTTCTAACATTTGAATCAGTAAAATTCCTTCCAATATCATCATCAATCAATTGAATCTAACATAACATGCATTACTCTTTCAAGTACACTACATATCATATAGTAATTAATCTAATTACAGTCTTATGTCAATTAGATTTCATACTACTTACTAATTCATCAATTATAGATCACACATATAAGAATCATACATCTCTACCTAAAAATAATGCATGTTATTTAATCAAAACAAACAATCAAATCATGCTTTCAAAACTATCTAATTGTCTCTATAGATCAATCGTTGTCCAAACAACTAGTAGCATAAAAATAAGATTAAATAATATAATTGAATTAAAATAATAATTAGAGTAAACTATTAAATCAATACATGTAGAAAATTAGGTTCATAAGATCACTAGATTAATAAAATAGTTAGACACAATTATGATCTTAAAGTTCAAATTTTTCATTAAAAAAAACAATACAATAGAAAAATAAAGGAGAAGAATAAGAGATACATTCAATTTAATCTTCTCTTAATTTTTTTCTCTTCTTGATAGCTGATAGAGTTGTTGTAATTCTTAATTATGTGCTTTAAATATGTTGAAATTTATCTTGATTAGATTATGATTTGTATTATTTTGATTCAAGGGTTAAGATTGAAAGTTGGAATTTAATTAAGTGGTGACACATTTTAATCTTCGTTGTTCTATCAATCGAGTAACGACCCCTCAATTAATCCACTTCTTTTTCGATCGATCTAGTAATAAAATTCAATTGATTCAGTTATTGATCGATCGATCGATCGACCTATAATTCTATATTTGTCCTCATTTTTGTTTATTTTTGATATTTTTCGTATCTTTTTACCTACGTTATCATATTAAATTCGTTCACGATATTTTAACACATAACAAGATAAATAAATGGTTTAAAAATGGATAAATAATTTTACTTTTATATAGTTATCAATAGCTAATAGGATAATGGTAGTTCTACTAATTTTTAATAATATCACAATAAATTTTGTACTTTAAAAAATATTTAGGTATTAAATTTTAAGGAAATTTTTTATATTACTTTAACATTAGTTTTTATTGCTATTGCCATGTAAATATCAACTTCCTGTAATAAAGCTAGATATATCTCACGAAACAAAACAAAGCTTCTAGCACCGCTTATTTGTCTATGGATAAGCCTTTTTGTCTTTAGAGCATAGATAGAAACACAAGCTAGATACCCTTATGATATTATCAAACATCTTTAGTTAGAAGCCATGGAAGCTCTATTTTGCTCTTCACAACCACTAACTCTCCACCTTTCAAGACCTTCTTCAACATGGAAACCCAAAAGCCTAGTCCTCAATCCTAAAACTTTGCAAAGCCTAAACCAGCGTTCAAGAACTCAAAAACCACAAGCCAATGCCAAAGGGTTTGCTCATGTGCCAGATTCTGCAAGAGAAAAGCCCAAAGTGAAAAATTCGAACAAGAATGATAAAAATGATGACAATGACGAAATACCACAAGTTGTGTTTGAGAGAATGATTCTTAGAATTGTTACATCTGTTGGGGTGCCTATGGCTACTGGTTTAGCATTATTGCACATCTTTGGACTTGTTAAAGAGCAACACTTGTCGGATATTCCGATTTGGATTCCCTTTTTGACAACAGCATTAACTTTTGGGGCATCAGCACTTGGAATTGCTTATGGGGCTTTGTCTACAAGTTGGGATCCAGAGAAGAGTGGTTCAATTCTTGGGTTTGAAGAAGCACAGAGCAATTGGATTGAGATGTGGCAAGAAGAGGATGACGACAATAGATGAAAGATTATTTAAAAATTATGTGTATCACCAAAATTAATTACCTTTACATTTTGGGTCTATTGTATAAATCCTATTACGTGTAATCAGCTAATACATGTGTTAGTTAATTATTATATTAGTTTAAGATGATGATATTTTTACTGCAAAACATAAAATCTATAAAATTGGATGACACATAATATTTATCCACATAATTTAGGCAAAGAAAAGTCATAAACAAAAACAAATATTATTATTGTTAGCATTATAACGATCTAAAATAATGATTATTCTATTTGATTGTATATTTACAAAAATATTTGTTAAACGATATTAAAGATTCTAACTTTGGTTTTAAAATCAGACCATATTCATCGTAAAATATAAAAAATTAATACGATCAAAAGTATAAATCTAAATCATACTAAACATATAATTTAATATGTCTAAATTTTTAATTATAAAATTATTTATTTTAATTTTTTTTTCATCTCAAATTAAATATATTTTTTTAAATTTTAAAATGTAATAAAAATATAATAAATAAATAAATATTTATAATCAATTTCGACTATATTATACAACTTGTTACTAAACAATGTACATAATAAATACAATTATAAGTCAATAAATTGAGTCTAATATAATTATACTTAACATATTTAATATAATGTACCAAACATGTCTTTAAATTATTTATGGATATTTAATTTCAATAAATATATAAATTTTCCTTTTTTTTTGAAAAAAATTCCTCTTATTCATCCTACTCTTCTTAATTTCTACAATTTTCGTCCTCTTCTCTCATGTTAATAATTATAAACTTTTTAAATGATATAGTAAAATATGATTAGGTATTAAAATTGGGTTAATTATATTATCACATCAATAATTATTATTGTCATGACAAAGTTTTTATTTTTAAAAATAAATATTTTTTGTATAGGAATATTTTGATCTAAGTAATAGTACTATCGTATGTTGTTTTGAAAATAGCAATTTTCTAAAATTATTGTATCCAATTAATAAGCAAGTTAATTATGTTTTGTATTGTTGGTGACTGATTATGTCAAATAAATAATATATTATTAATCACTTTTTTTTTGTTTTGAATATATTGTCTAATGAGCTACGCGTACAAGCAAGTTCAAAAATCTGAAGTTAAAGACGAGCCCACTTTACAGTTTCCGTGTATATGAATATGATGCTACTGCTATAAATTGTATAAGAAAAGAAAATTTTAATAATTAGCAGGTAATTTCACTTACTCATGATTACCTTATTCGATGAATCAATCAAAAGACAAGCACAAGTGATCACATAGTCTTCGTATCCCCTGATTCATGTAGTTGAATAATTACAAAGCCCTAAAATATTTGAACCCAACAAAAATGGGATTGATAGGAACTAGCTAGTACATCATTTTATTTAAAGATTAATAAATAATTTCTCGACTAAAACAACTTAGCTTCTGTGAGTTTGTTCCATTATTTTTCTATTGACATTGCTAAAGATAGACAGCATCTCGTGGTTTGAACTAATTAGGGTTCGTTTCATATTCTTTTAATTTCTAGTTTTTATTTTAATTTTTAATTTTTGATTAAATTCTAAAATTAAAAAATCAATTTTGGAATCTAATTTCTAATTTTTTTTATTTTTTATAATAAAAATTAATAACTTAATTTACTCAAAATAATTAAAAAGTAAAAGTTCATCAAAATTTATCTAAATTAAATTTTAGAACTTAAAGAGTTAAAAATTAAAAATTATGAGTTGATTATCAAACAAACAATATCTAATTTTTAATTTCTACTTTTTAAAATTAAAAATAAAAATAAGTTATAATTTTTTTTATTTTTTTTAAATATTTAAAAATTAAAAGTTTAACTTCAAAGCAAATAAATTAAAATAATTATCAAATATAACATATTAGTTAACTTGTATCATCATGTTAATTATTTTGAGTATGTGATGTAGAATGAGATTTGAAAGTTAGACATTATAGACTTTAGGTATATTTAACCCGCGCTAAAATATCAAATTTTGTTTAAAGTTGCTCATATCCAACACCATATTTTGTACTAAGAAATAATATTGTGTTAAATTTTGAAAGATATTCTTTATTTGAGGTAACATTATTCACACACCAATTTTTTTATTTTTTAAATATCTAAAAATATTTTTAAATTTTTTATTACTTATAATAAATTAAAATATATCTGATACAAAATTAGTAAAAAACTTACTAATAGTAATATATAATTAAGGAATAATGGCAATATAGATCCCTTTAGTTAGACATTAAGGGTAGTTTAGTCCATTTGTTTAAAAAATATTTTTTAAAATCCATTTGTTTATGAAAAATGTATCAAATAGTGATAAAATTAACTTTACATCTATTGTTTTTGTTAAATATAACGGAATAACATATGTGACACATACATGTTTTTATTTTTCAATAAACATATATTTAATGAAATAATTTTTAATTAAAAAATTAATCATAATTTTTAAAAATTATTTCGATCAAATTTAATTAATTTTTCATTATTTAATGTGTAATTTTAGATATTAGATATTGAAAGTTTTGTTTAATTTTGAAATAAATTTTTAAAAAAAGTTTGAATAATTTTTAATTAAATATTAATTTTTTACATATATATCTATTAAAAAATATAAACATATTTTAAATATATATGTTATTCTGTTATATTTAATGAAAAAATAAAATAAAAACTTAAATTTATTGGAAATATACATTTTTCACGACCAAAGTATTTAAAAATATTTTTTTAAAACAAATGAACTAAACTAACTTAAACAAAGTAACTATTTAATCACTTTATTTTATAATTAATTAATTAATTGAATAGAATAATGATTAAAGAATTAATTAAAATAACAATAAAAAAATATTATATTTTTTAATGTAATAATTGATGTTATCAGTAAAATTAATGTAAATTTTAGTACAAAATGGTATCAAGGGTCTTATAAGCTGCGAAGGCGTGGCCACTTTAGATTAATCAGTGATCCAATCATTGGTGTTTATGTCATTGTCATTTAGCAACTTGGCTTCTTAGCTTTTTGGGAATTATTGGAGCAAATAAAATTCAAACTACCTTTTCTCTCTTTCTTTTCTACTATCAAAGTTCAGCTAATTGATTTTGGTTTTGCAGTAGCCCTGTTTAGTATTTGCAGCTGGTTATTGGTTTCTTCTTGAGAATTTGGTTCCATTTAATTGTTACTAAATTGGATAATATTAGTAAGTTTGTGAAATTTTCTTCAGAACGATTGTTTCCTGGCTTGGTTGTTAGATACGTAGACTTAGCTTCTAAGCTTTCTGTTTTGATTTTCAATTAAATAGACTTTTGTTGTCAAAAAAAAAATACTAATTGATTGAACGTGCTCTGAATGAGTTTTGATTTTGAAAATCCACCTACAACCAATCATAGATTTATTAGATGAAAAATCAACAAGATCTCATGTATGTGTTTTTGTTAATGCATGTAATTCATCTGTCATAGTTTACTACCAATGAGTGTTAGAACTAACTTCTCTATAGTTTTGAGGTTCATGATGAGACAAAATAATAGAGAAACATTGGTAATCACAAAGATGAAAAGGAAGACTATTTACACGAGTAGAACGACGAAGTGATGACTCTGGACAATCAGGTAATTGGTCTTCAAAAGATGTTGTTATGGTAAGATCAGCAGAAGGAGCAGACACACCAGGAGAAACCATAGTAGACGATAGTGAGGGTAATGAAGCAATGTTAGAAGGAAATAAATCAATAGTTGGGTCATTAAAAATGAGAGTGAGGTAGGAAATGAGACATAGAATGAGGAAATAGAGAAAAACATTTTATGTTCCCAAAAGATGACATGACGAGAGATGCGTAATCGTTCAGAGATAGGGTCTCAACAACGATAGCCTTTGTGTTCTATTTCATACCCTAAGAAACAACAAAGACGAGCACGAGGTTCTAATTTATTGCGTTCATGAGGGTGAAGAAGAACAAAACAGGCACAACCAAACACTTTGAGTAGTTCATAAGATGGAGAAGTACTATAGAGACGCTCATAAGGGGATTGATTGTGAATAATAGGCATGAGAACACGATTGATGGTATAAATAACTGTAAGAGCTACTTTACCTCAAAAGCGTTCCGGACAAGAACTAGAAATGAAGAGAGCGCGAACAGTATTAAGAATATGTCTGTGTTTTCGCTCAGCTCTTCCATTTTGTTGAATGACAAAGTAAACACATCCCCCCATAGTAGGATGTGGGGATAGACCCCAAACATCAGAATGAATTAAGTCAAATGGGGAGATAGAAGTAGAATCACTTTTATTAAAACATAAAGTAGGTTGTTTCCCAATTGACAAGGCAAACAATTTATATTATCAGAAATAGAAACAGATCATAATTTACCAGAAGATGCTAAGGGACGAAGACGTCCTATAGACGTATGGCCTAGACGAGCATGCCATAGGTTGATAGGAGTAGTAGAAGCAACAACGAAAGTATGAAGAGAATTGGGTAGATGAAGGTCGATAAATTCAAATAATCGTCCAACCTTACGGCCTATCCCAAGGATCTGTCCTGTCTGTGGATCCTGCACATGACAACCAGAAGAGGAAAAAGTAATAATAAGACCAAGTTCACATAATTGACCAACAGAGATAAGATTTAGAGTAAGGTTGGGAATATGAAAGGTGTTAGAAAGTGATATATAAGATGTGGAAACTTGTCCTACAGCATTAACATGCATATGTGAACCATTGGCAGTTTGAATTAAAGGTTTGAAGATGGAAGATTGTGTAGGAGAGGAGATATGAGTATCATGAGTCATATGGTTAAAACAAGCAGAATCAAAATACCATAAAGATTTACCTGATGTGAGAGACAAGGCATTAGGAGGAGGATTACTAGATTGTGAAAGAACATGTTTAAGAAGACCTTCAAGTTCTTGAGTAGAGAAGGTAAATTTGTCATGATTATCCTCAGAAATAGCAGCAATGATAGACGAGTTACTATTTTTACCTGAGGAATGCTGAGAGGGATTCCGTGAGGAATGTTGAGAGGGAAAGCAATCTCTGTTAAAATTTCCTGGACTCTTCTTGTGACAATATATACATACCCGAATGGGACAAGTAAGAAGCTCATGATTGGGGTTGTGATAGTAGTTGCAGCCTTGATGTTTGAAGTTCTCTTTAGAACCTCCTTTAGGACGATAAAAAAGGGTGGTAAGAACAGAATCTGTATGATGAACTTTGAAAACCCCCATCCGAGGTTCTTCAGAATGAAGCTTGGTCACAGCAGTATCTAAGGATGGAAAAGGACTCTGATGGAGTAAGGAAGCCCGAATAGGTTCAAATCGATTATGGAGAGCCATGAGAAAAATAACAAGACGCTGGTGATTACAGTAAGTTGCAAACATCTCAGCATTAATCTTGTTCGTCCAAGTTGGTTCAGAGAGAGCTAGTTGATCCAAAATAGTATGCATTTTAGAGAGAAATTCGTTAATGGTTTGATCAGCCCTTTGGCGTTTGGTATGAAGAGTTGTTAGAAGTTGATATTGGTTGGCCAAATCTGTTGTAGTGAAGCGAGCCTCAAGAAATTCCCAAACTTCTTTGGCAGTGTCAAAACGCCCAAATTCACCATGGATTCAGGGTAAGGTGGTGTTACGGAACCAGGTAATAATTTGATGATGTTTACTCTCCCAGTCTTCAAGGCGGTTAGCAAATAAGGAGTTGTTTTCAATGGTTTCTTGGATGAGTATAGAGATATCACCAGTTATGAAACGTCATAGCTTGCGTTCTTTCAAGAAACTTTTCATTACTTGTGCCCAGGCTAGGTAGTTAGTATCATCAAGAGTGGTAGAGATTGGCTTTGGGACATTTCGATTCATTTTAATAAAATAATGGAGGAAATATAAAGTAAATATATAGAAACAGTATAAAGGAGATATCCTTAAAAATAAAAAGAGTTGTTGAAAACAAGCCTGGAACCAGGTTGAAGTGAGTCGGGTTGGCTGTGATGAAAAGAGGCGAAATTTTGGTAGAAATTTTAGAGATATATGAGAGGCTTTGATAACATGTGAAGAGTATGGAGAGATAAGAAAAAAGAATGATTTAATGTTGTATTGGTGTGTTTTAGAATGTAATAAATGTAGTACAAGTGTAATACAAGTGAAATAGTGTGTAGTACAAGTGAAATAGTAATGGAAATGTAGTAGTGAAATAGTGTGTAATACAAGTGAAATAATAAAAATATAGTATAAATGAAATAGTAAAAATATAATATAAGTGAAATAGTGGAAATATAATACAAGTGAATTACAATATTAAATATAACTTAATACTCACGTGAAAATGATAATCATTTTTGTTATCTAATTTGGAATATCTGACATAAAGTTCTCGTATAAGTCAATATGTTAACGGAGAATTTCTTAAAACTCTCTTTGAGCAAAAATAGAATGTTACAACGTATAGTTACGACAGTCCACTATTGTAAGTAAGAGTTGGGAGAAATCGAATGAAGATTATATTACAATAAAGACTGATGCTGGCTTTAGAAAGTACATATGTGAGGCTGATTTAGGTGCCATTATTAGGAATGTTAGTGGTGATTTGGTCTCACCTTTATATGCTAAATTACAGGTTTTGGTTCTTGCTATTAATTATGCTATGAAACGGTACTAAATCAATGTTTATTTTGAGTCTGATTGTTTATAAACCATTGAATTAATTAATCGTCGTTTATTTTTTTTAATGTGTTTTAGTCAAGAAGATTTAGAGATTGAAATAAAATAGGAGTTTTTACTTTCAATTTTGTTGCTCATGGATTAACAAAGCAGGCTTTGAAACTACTTGAAGGGATAAACTATTATTCTAATTTAACATCTTTTTATTTTGGATGTTTTAAGATATAATGTAAACTATTTGGAAATTATTGTTTGAAATGTTAATATAATAACTTTAAAACTGTAATCATTGGAGATCAAATTACATAGCTCCTCCATAAACTATTGTAAATCCGTAAATAAATAAACAAAATATTAATAATACACTACACATATATCCTAATGTGAAAGTGTAAATTCATAGATTTAATTTTAAATAGTAAGTACCACTATCAAATATCATTAAAGTAGTAAAAAAAAAAAGAAGAAGAAGAAGAAAGAAGAGTAAAATCCAATTTATTCATCTTAAACAATCTTAAACAAACCACACAACATAAAATACCAATTAACTATCACTCTCTGTACTGTACCTCTGAATGTAATAACCTATATATGATATCGTAAAACTCTGTATCTGAAGATCAAATTATAAATACTTCAACGCTCAGTCCTGTTGCCCGTTACACGATCATCTCATAATTCTTCTCCACCACCAAGCAATAACTTATTTCGCTTGTTGAAGAAAAGCTTAAAACTAACAGATAACACAAGCATTAGGATCTTCCTCAGCACTACTATATACGTAATAATGAGTGGTCATGCAAGGATTGTAAGCCTTGTAAGCCTTAACAAGGTCAGCTACATCATCCTTTTTATCCCCACCTTCCTTCTTTGGCTCATCTTTATTGGGTTCATCCTTCTTTTTCTCTGCCACTTTTGCAGGTCCTAGTGTTATAATATCTGCGTGACATAGCTTCCTCAATTTGCTTAATAAACACACTATATCGAAATCCCCAGTTACTGTCAATTTGTTGTCCTTTGGGTCTATTGAAATTGAATCTAACCCTGAAATTTCAAAATTCCCAGCAAATTGGTTTCAGAATTTGTAAATTCATGATGTACCCAAAAATAGAAATTATATTTATAGATGTGTTCGATAGTAAGTACCTGAAAGACCAGAAACTGCTTTCATGGCTTTTTTCTTGGTCTTTTCATCGTATAATTCCAGCTTCACTACTGCTTTCTGTAATAAAAATGACATTCATTCATTAAATTCAGTTATTTTGAAAATTGTTACATAAAACCCAAATTCAATTAACGGAAATTACATAGAACTAATGAAATATAACTTACTGATCGGATTACAACAAAAACCAAAAGTAAATACAAGTCAAGTACAGTAATTGTTTAGATCCTATGACATTTATGAGTAGTTTCATCGTAAAAAAAAATGATAAGAAATCAAAGGTTCTAAGAGATCGTAGGAGCAAGAAAAAGAGAAATTAATTGTCGAGAAATAACCTTACATTCATTTTATTATGCTTTGAAAGTATCTAAAGAAGAAGAAGAGTCAACTGGTACTGCAATTCGATCCGCTTAACTTAAAAAAACAAATTGCAAAATGCAAATCCAATAGATCAGAGAGGAGAAGAAGAGTCTATATATGGTGTTGATGAGCTCAAAGGACAAACACATTTGCTTTTATAGGGAGTCTGGACGATCGAGGAAGGGTTCAAGTCAACCCGGGTCAAGATAAAGATCAAGTAGTGGTCAACAAAGTTATAATTTTTTAATTGGGGAGATACGATACGGACACATTCACAAATTTCAAGATAATTGAAAGGTAAGACAAATGCACCCGATTTCTTTCAATCACGCGAGTTAGAGCAGTTAATTTTTATTTTTTTATTAGTGTACTACTTTTCTATAGAAAATTAACAAGCATAGTCAAATTTTAAATTTTTTATTTTAAAAAAATTTATTTATCATAAATAATATACTTTAATATTATTAATAAATATAATTATATTTAATAAAATATTAATATATTAATTATAATTATGATATAATTATAAGTTATATTCGATCTATTGATACTAGTAGTAGTAAATGGCTTTAGTAAAAACAAGAAGAGGAATAGGTGATAGTTTTCTGACTTTCCAGGAAACAACTGGATGTATCTGGAATATGGACTTCCATAGCATATCAGCCGCACACGTCAATGGTCAGTGGGTACTGAGGACAAAGTATCCCTACTCTCGCCTCTTATTTTGAATGCTAATGCAATTTATTTGTGCTTGATTAAGTCATCGAAGGAATTGTCAAATATTATAGTTTAGTATTAGTATTTTAATATATATATATATATATATATAGTTTACATTGGGTTTAACTAATCCTAATTTGAAAAAAAAATATTCAAATAAATATAAATTGGGAATTTTTATTTAAATATAATATAAGAATATCTTACGTGATCTTTTTTTTTGTGTGGTTATTTGATGAATTTTATTTTTTTTATGTAATAAATAAATCTATACATCCTTAAATTTTATCATTTTTATATTGATTTTTTCCTTGTACAATGAGAAAAAAGATTCTAAGTTTTCTATTACATATAAATCTTTTTTTTTTTACTTTTTTATTCGTTGTAGGTTGAAATGATTAAATTAACCTTAATTAATTAAGTATATGTTTAATAAATGTATTTTTCACTCAATTTAAGTCTAATTTCAATAACATATGTTAATTGAATTAATTTAATTTTTTTTATTAAATTATTATACTTAATTAACTTAACTCAATAATTACATAATTAAAATATATATTTTATAATAATTATGAGATTAGATCTATATTTTTTTTAATTAATTTACTAAAAGTAGAAATTTTACTTTTAATAAAGAAGAGACATCCTTAAGCTAATTTTTGTATATATTTTTTTTACTAATATAATTTTGTACTTCAATGAAATATAATAATGATTCACTATTTCTTTTTTTGCTAAGCATAATATATATTCCACTGTTTAATTACAATAGAATCATGATATTCAATTAGTCTGAAGACAGAATATCAATGAATAATTTTTCGCCAAACAACTCTTCTACTACTAGCTAGACTTGGTTTAATATAATATTTCTATATATATTACAGTCACATGTTTAAATTTTCAAAATTGTATCCAGTGCTGATATATATTAATTAAACAATGTAATTTAGAGAGGGTTTTGAATGGCTATGAAAGTGATCACATTGTATTGTAATTACATGAATCCTGGTTATTCATTGTACATATATTTAGAAAAGAAAAAGAAAAAAAAAGTTAAGAATTGATATACTACATAGATTTATTGTTATTGATTACATTTTATTAAAATTTCATTACAGTTGAATTTGTGATATATAAATAACATTGAATGTTATAATGGTGTTCTAAAATATTTCCCTTAAAAATTTGATTTTTTTTTAGTCAAAACATAGTGTTTGCGTCTAATTATTTTTTCCCCGGATACTCTTTAATTTTAAGAGGATTGAAATATAATTTATATTTTTCAATTTTAAAAGAATAAAAGAAGGTTTAATTTTTTAAAATTATAAATTTTTTTATTAAACATGATAGCTTATACAATAATACGTCAATTATAGCCCATTAAAAAAAACTTAACTATGGCAATTTATATTCATTAAGATTGCTTCAAAAATTCAATCGTACGTAGATGCATGGTCGTAAAAGAACCAAAGTCAAGAGATAGTCTTATTGTAAAACAAGTCATACAGTGAAATAACATCAAACTTGATTTTTTAAGTTAAAAATAAACCCAGATCTAAGATAATTGTAAATCCGGCGACGATTATAGGTGGTGGCGACAATAAGCAGAGCAGAAGAATGCTGGAACAACTAGCCATAGGCGATGGCGGAACAGCAAGCATACGGCACTGTGAGACAGAGAAAAGCATGCGATGGTGAAAATGGTAAGAGTGGCGGCTAGAGATAGAAGTTTGAAGATGGTGGAAGGTAAAGAGACTATGTGATTTTTATTTAGGATTTTTAGAAGAAAAAAAGTTGAAGAGTTTTATAAAAAATAATGTTTAATATAACACATATTTTTTATTAATTAAAAAATAAATATATTTTTAAGTTAAAAATAAAATAGATGGATAATTAAATTATATAAAAATTTAAAATAGTAAAATAATTATGTAAAACCACAATGATGTAAAAGACCTTCTAGTATCCTTTCCTCTATAATCTACTGAACTAACATTTGAAAATGACAGGAGTGGCCCCGAACAATAAAACAAAAACGAAGGTAGAAGGAAAGCAAGAAATTACGTGGGAAAACAAGTTCTTAATATAATATTAATGGAAATGCAAACATTTTTAAGTTATAATTAATATATAAAATGATGTTTATAATATAAAAAAAAATTATGAATTTTTAATTCTTAAATAATATTAAATAATAAAATTCGTATAAAACTTAATTTCCATATAGCAGTACCAGAAGAAGAAAAATAAAAATGGGAAGCTTGCCGTGTGATAAATCAACGTGTGGCCTCGCAGTATCAAAACATTAGACCACGTCTACTGTGTTGGTTCACATCATCAATTGTTCAATAACACTCATCTCAAATAATTATTATTGGAAAAATTAAGATATATATTTAAAAAGGTTCATACCTTATTAAAACTAAATTCGTTATAGTATTTGATATAGACTATTCTGTCATATTAGATACTCTTTTTATGAATGCTGATAAACATGACAAAATTTTCTTAAAAATAGAAAAAAAAGTCTTTAACTTCACTTTCATCGAAGAACCAAAAATCAAAGATCTTAATCTTCTCAAAACTCATTCTATCTCTCCAAAATAGATTTATGTTCTTATAAATCATAGAAAAATGACATTTTCTATCTCAAAATCAAAGTTCAGTCTCATACTATTAAGAAGGAGATTCAAATCCTAGAGATTGAAGATAAAATCTCTAAATTACAAAACTCTTTCAAAAAAGGTTTGTTCTAAATTATTACTTTCTGGGATAGGAAAGAACACATGGTGGACTTACCATATGAATCATCCTTCGATGAAAATGATATTCCTACAAAAGCAAGGTGTTGTCTCTTTTTGGAGAACATAAAACGTGCAAGCATACACGATCATAAGTAATAATATTTGATAAGTAAGTTATCGTTCCTACGGAGATTTGTTACTAAAATTTGTTGAGTACTAAAATTATCTCTCTCTGATTTTATCCAAAACGATCGTTGATTTGAACAAGTTTAATAAAAGAGTTTTTAACAAAATAAAAGAAATCTAGGATTGCAATTTTTCATCAAATTAATCAACTCAAATCATGTTATTTTCTTATGATTTATATTTTTTTAGTACATTTAATTTGTCAACCGAAAACTTTTAATTTTATTCATACATCTCTTCCGAGCTCCGTATAAACACACCTCGTTAAATTAATTCACTATATTCCTATGAGAATTAAATTCACCAAGATTCATTACGTTCTAAGTTTTCAAATGGCTACACATACAATTAAGGTATATTCATATCCTTCATCATACATGTCATTCTATCTATGAGCAATATACACAAAAATACATCTTCCAAGTTTATTTGAGTGCCACGGATCATTTGATAAAATTCGTAAATAATCAAAAGCATTAAGCACAAAATAGAATAAACAAATTGAACGTCTTACAAATCTTCCAAAAATAATTAAAATCAAAGCATCATAAATTTAGATCAAATGCAACCCTAGAAAAATTAAATTACTTCATAAATTTAAAATTAAAATTACAGCAGTTTAAGGAAAATAAGATGAAGAACAAAGAAAAATTAAATCATTTCTTATCGTGAATATTTGGCACACGTAGAACACAACAGAAGCCAAAAATGGCTTTTGCGTGTTCCATAGTCCAGAATCGAACAATACACAAAAATCTCAAAAACTGAACTCCCCAAAAACTTTTTTACTCTATTATATTATCCCCTATTTATAACATCAAATTTCTAAAAAATATATACATTTAAAAATATATTTTTTAATACATTACGCGTGGGGGAAAAACTGGTATCGAAAACGCGTTTAAATCTGAGTGGGAGAGCCGTCCGTTTCTGTTTTGCTTTTCGATAAACTCTACCACGTGTCCCGATCTGATTCGTTGGAACAAATAGTGGGAAACGTGGATCGACCGCACGGGAAAAGAGATGCGCGGGACGTGGGAGACATTGGCTGCAACGCGGGCGTGATCCTGCGCTTTCGCGCTCATCGTAACATACCACGTGTTAGAATATTATTGGCTGGAAGGTAAGGTATGACACGTGGCAGCTTGTGATTCATAGAATAACCGGGCGCACATGGATCGACCGCACGGGAAAAGAGGCGCATGAAGGTGGCGGACAACGGCTACAACGCCTCAGACACGTGGGTCCCACCTACATCTCGGCATGCGCGGTAGTGGGCCCCACTCGGGCGCCGAGCCGCGTGATAGATAGAGACCTCCACCCATTCGCTTTGGTCGGCTTTGAAGAACACGCGCGCATCCTAGCCGTTTCTTCTCTGATCTAATGGTCCACGTTGCGTGCGTGGGAGACTGCTTATGTCTTACTCTCTCCTGCACGAAAATTAAACTTTAATTAATTTCATTTTGACCCATAAATTTAATTCAAATTACATTTTAAACTTTCTTTAATTAAAGTTAATCCTTTTTCTAATTTAAATTAAATTTTTAAACTTATAATAATTAAAATGAAGCCCTATTTTAATTTAAATTATATTTTCGACTTTTATATATTGCAATTAAGAACTCTATTATTTGAACTTATATTTTTGGACATACATTTACAATTAAGTAAGTTTTCGATACAAATTATTTAATTTTCTTAAAATATAAAAAAACAATAAATACTAATTTATTAAACTAAAATTAACTAAAAATATAAAAAAATAGTAATTATAATTAATAAAATAGATGAAAACAACTATATAAAATACAGTTATCACAAGGCTTATTCAAATGAATGATAACCTTGAAAAATTCTATAGAAATGAGATCACTGATCTCTTATCTAAAAAACTCATATCAAAATCCAGATCGTCGTGAAGCTGTCCGGCTTTCTATGTCAACAAATCTGCCGAGATTGAAAGAAGAACTCATCTGCTAGTCATTAACTATAAACCTTTGAACCAAGCCTTAAAATGGATTAGGTACCCTATCTCAAACAAAAAGGACTTACTTCAAAAATTATATTCATCATCAATATTTTCAAAGTTTGATATGAAATCAGGCTTTTGGAAAATTCAAATCGAGCCTCAACATAGGTACAAAACTACATTCACTGTTCCATTCGGATAGTTTGAGTGGAATGTTATGCCATTTGAGATAAAAAAAAATGCACCTTCTGAGTTTCAAAGGACTATGAATGACATATTCAATCCCTACTTAGAATTTTGTATTATGTACATCGATGATGTACTCATATTTTCAAAAGATGTCAGACAACACATCAGACATCTCAAAACTTTTTTCCATATCATCAAGAGAAATTGATTGGCTTTATCAGCCAAGAAAATGACTCTTTTTCAAATCAATATCAGGTTTCTTGGACACAACATATCCAATGGAACATTTATTCCAATCGATCGATCACTTCAGTTTACTACAAAGTTTCCTAACAAAATTATCGATAAAAATCAACTACAAAGATTTCTTGGTAGCTTAAATTACGTCTTAAGTTTTTGTCCCAATATCAACATATTGGAAAAACCACTTCATAACAAACTTAAGAAAACTCTTGAACCATGAACAAAAGAACATACAAAAATTGTGCAAAAAATAAAAGCACAAGTCCTAAACATTCCCTGTTTACATCTTGTGGATTCAACACTCTCCAAGGCAGTAGAGACTGATGCCAGTGAACTAGGCTATGGTGGGATATTAAAAAAAGTCCAAGATAATAATGAACAAAATTGTTCAATTTGTCTCTAGCCATTGGAATGATTGTCAAAAGAATTATTCCATTGTCAAAAAAGTACTTTCTATGATACTCTATATTTCTAAATTTCATTAAAACAGATTTTTGCCAGATGGCAAGCATTATTAAGCATTTTTTATTTTGATATAGAATTTATCAGAGGAGAAAATAATTTATTACCAGATTTTCTAAACTCGAGAATTTCTTCAAAACGGGTATCAAAATGAATAAGAAAAGGAAAGATAAGAAGAAGAGGGAACCTCCAAACCTTACCATCACCAGCCTTTCATCGGCTAAACCTATTATGATCTGGTCTCAGGCAACCCAAAACCAATCATCATCTTCCCAGCCTAATTTGGAAGAAAAATCACCCCAACTAACCCCTGAGGATTTAGAACTAAATAATCACATCCAACAATGGTTACAAAACATGGATTCTAATAAAATCAAAACTGTATTTCGTTGCATTCCAGAATTAGGGGAACCAACTTACTCATCAAAATTGGAGATTATACCTTCCAAATCAAAATCATTTTCCAAAAAATCCTCTAGAACAATTTCTATTCCAGAAAGAAAAGTAACGTCTTTAACATATTTTCCTCTAAAAGGAGAAAGGGAAGTTATTCCCAGAACAAAAATCACCTCTGAGTATTTTTAAGAAACAACCAACTCAGATGGTAATTATTTTAGAAAAACAATTTTTTGACCAAAACCCTTACTTGGCCATTCAAAAAATGTTTGGAAAAGAGATTTTCTACAGGCAAACATTACATTCAAAAACTCTTCAATACTACCAAAGTATTTTGAAAATTATAGAAAGTGTAGAATTTAAATATTTCCATTATCCCAAATCCTCATAAGTGTAGTTTTCAACTGCCAAACTTCACAAGATCATATCTCCAATTGATTGGAAGAATGATTTATCAAAACAGTTGACTTTTTTGGTCAGCACATCATTCTTTATCCCACATTATACAACATATAACTACTGGGACTATTACCAGGCATGGTTTAATGCTTTCCTAATCCAAAATAAAGATAACCAACATTCTTGGTTGTTTTTCTTTGTAAACAAATCAATTCATCCATCTCGATTTTCATCTTGGTTTTCAGAATGGTGGAAATTATTCGAAAACCTTAGTGGCATTCTAATATCACTTGTGAAATAGAGTTATGAATCTCTCTAGGCAAATTATAAACCTTCCACAAAGGAAGCTAGATTCCCTCCCCTGTGTATTTTTTGCTCAAAATTTTATCTTCCTTGGGTATGTCAATGGGTATTAAGCCTTGTGATAACAGAGGTAATAACCATTACCTGATCATTTCAAGTCAAATGGTGGTCATCATTCACAATCCCAAAAATACTCTTATTATCAATTGTTGAAAAATGGCTATTCCAAAAGGGTCACATTGATCCCCTGGTGAAAGAAATACAAGCTTCTTCACTTTTATTAGCACAAAAAGCACACACCAATGCCTTAATATCACAAGCCAAAACACAGGAGGAACTCTTGGAAATCATTAAACAACTATCATCTGGACAAACATCCCAAGTTCATAAAGAAGAACTATCATACTCGAATGAAACACAATCACCTGATAAAACAGTATCTCTATCACAAAACTCAGACGAGGACCTAATAGATTAGAAACCTCAACTGTAAATTTAAACTTTTGGACCTCCAAAAAATAGGATCCTTAGTTTTATTAATTTGGGCCTACGTGTCCATTACTATGTATTAATTTGGGCCTACGAGTCCATATTGTTTATTATTTGAACCTACGAGTCCATACTATTTATTAATTTGGGCCTACGTGTCCATAGTATTTATTAATTTGGTCCTACGTGTCCATTGCTATTCCTCAGCCCATAATAAGGCCCATTAAAAATTTCGAACTAATGTTTATTTTCACTAAATGACAAAAAATTTAACGGTGTCGAAAAGGTTACTGTTCAAATAAACTAATAGTACCCGACAGAGTACTATTCTATTTTTTGTCCAAAATAATGAAGCATTTATTGTTTATACACTGTAGGCATCTCCAAACAGTATCAAGTGGGAGACCAACTACTATTCAATGAATAGTAAAAGCAACTCTACAGTTTCATCACTCGGTTATTTAAGAAGAACGAGATCAGAAGAGAAGGGGTTCCAATTTTTAGAGTTTTCTCTCCACCTTTGAATCTTCTCTACATCTTGATTCTGTTTGAATTCATAATCTGTTTTAGTTTAAATATTAAGTAAATTTGTTTAATTGTTTTCAGATTGTTTTGATTTTAGTTTTAAGTTTTATTTTATTTAAGTATTTTATTTGTAACATCAATGGCTAGTTAAGCCGCCTAATCTATCACTTAGTTGGAGTTTAATCCTTACTTTTAAAAAAGTTATAGTCATGTATTATTTTTTTAGCTAACAAAATATAATTAACTAACTAATTTTTGTTCATAATTAATTTAAATTTAATAACATGTGTTATATATTCATGAATAACTTAACCATTGATAAAATTAATAAGTTGTTAGCCAAAATTGAAACCTAAGTTAAGTTAGAACGTACATGAAAAAAAAAAGAATTGCAAGTTTGGGACCTTCGTGCTTTAACACATTAAGAATTGGGAAAACTATTTTTCTTTCTCACCAATTTATTGGATAAGTTGTAAGTTTTTTTTTTAAATAAAGAAGTGCTTAAATTAATGGTATGTATTGTATTTAAATATTTCTATCCATTAAGAAAAAAAAATGATCATGTATTTTCTATTAGTTTTGTTGAAAAAAAAAATTAGACAAAATTCCAATAGGTTTAAGATCTTTTTTTTATTTAGACAAAAAATTACAATCACTCTAAAATGTTGGGGCCGGGTTAATTAAAAGAATTCTTTTCAAAACTGAGAGATAAATTTAAAAATACTATTATATATTACGATAAATGATAGTTACTTATTAAATATAATTATATGAAATTAATTATATAACTAATAGAATTTTTACGTCATTTAAGATTTATCAAGATAAATAGATTTTTCCTATGCTTACCTTAATGTTAAAGTGATTTTTCTTAACTATAACAATCTAATTAAAAAAATTAATAGCATGAAAACATAGGAGTTCATAGAAGAATGAGTGGTTAAAGGTGAGAAAATAATTCGATTAATTCGTTTAAATTAAAAAATTCGATATGATTTTTCAGATTTAGATAAAATTAGATTGATAAATGTTATAGTCATATCGGATTCGGATTGATAAATTTTATAATCAAGTGTATCTAATCTAAATTGAATTATTATTAAATTATAAAAAAATACATATTTTATTTTATAATATGTTATATTTAAATATTATACATAACACAAATTATATTACTATTTTAATTTAAAAAATAAATATAAATATTTTTAATAATTTAATAATATTACAGACATATTTCTTATTCTTTTGATTTTTTTAGTTGTGACTATTAATAATAATATTTGTTACAAAAATATTAATTTAAAATTTAAATTTATATATGTCGTGTTTTATATATGATAATGATTCATAAATAAATTTCAATTTAAATCTAATTTTATCCGATCCTAAAATATCTGATTTATTTGGATTCAGATTAATTATATCATCGGATCAAATTTAGACTAAAAATCATAAAATTCATTTAAATAAGATCAAATCAAATTCTAAAATACAAAAAATAGATAATTTTAATCCATTGTTCATCCCTAAACCTCGTCAAGCTATTTAGATACTATGCATAAGGATCTCATAGTTACATATCAAGTATCATTATTTTACAAAATAAGTTCATTAATCTTCGCCAACTCATTAACTTCAGATATTGAGATTATCAATGATAAATTGCAACTAATCCTCCTCATATATATATATATATATATATATATATATATATAGGCTGCTTGTTTCGGAATATATAGATAATAATAATCTGCATTATTGGCTTCATGATTGCTCCAAAGAGTTCAGTCCTTTGATTAGGAACATCTGGATCAATATTATCCAAGGAATACCAAAAGGGTCATTTCTAGCTAATTAATTACAATCTTATCCTATATTGTAGTTAGACATAGATTTTTGTAACGTGGCTCTTTAATAATGTAGACTAAATACCTTATAATCAGGGGCGCAGCATGAACAAAAAATTAGGTAGCTGAAGATTAATTGTTTTATGTTGTATGACAAAACAAAACTTATAACTAGCACGCTAATAAAGGTTAAATACAATAAATTTTAGATATAAATATATTAAATTAAATTAATTAATAATAATGTTAAAAATAAAAATAAAATAAATATATTAAAGTATAAAATATAAGATATAAAATTAGATGATTTTATTGAAATATTAAGGAATTAAAATACACGATCATGATGTATAATTGATAACAATTATAATGAACAATTTCAATATAAATCTATATTTTTCATACCTTATTAGAACATAAACATAAAGCTTTGATTTATCACATTATAATCTATAATACAAATTATATAAAATAAATAAAAGGATAAAAATAATAAGTTAATAGATTATTGAAAATTTAAAATCATACATGTATTGATTAAATTAATGAATTAAAAACTAATGTAAACAAATATAAAGTTCAATCAAACACATCAAATTTATAAGCGTTAAAACTAAAACTAAAGGAAATATATTAAAAATCTAAAAATATAAGATATAATTTATGATTTTAAATTTGAGATTATATTTAAAAAGCACATATTGATGAGCAATATAAGACTAAAAAATTAAAGAAATTAAACTAAAAACAAAGGAAAAAAGAAATATTAACATTTTCATCTAAAAAACATCAAATAAATTACAAATATATACTAAAATACAATACCAAATACTATAATATTAGATAAAGTTAAAATTTAATGTGAAATTAATTTTAAGAAATTTTGACAAAACCTTAAATGTGAAGCGTTTCGTCAAGCTATTTTTTTGTTTTGTTTTTAGTTTTCATAATATTTAAAAATTAAATAATTAAATTATACTATATTATATATCAAAATTAAAGAAATATTTTTATATAATATAATATGATTTCAATTCTTTACATGTAACTAACTGTTGTAAACATGTATACAAACCTGCTTATTTTTAACCACTTTGTTAATAATTACTATCACTTTTATTTACGTATTTTTTAACATTAATGATACATGTAATGACATATCAAGAAATAAAAATAATAATTAAACAAAATATATATTACTATAAATAAAATATATTTATTAAAAGTTAAAAAAATATACATATAATTTCCATTTAGCCCCCAAGAAGCTCCGCCCTTACTTGCAATGATTATGCAAATTGGCATAATTTCATGAGGATGTAGAACCAATAACTGCTGGATCATCAATGGAATCCTAAGATATCTGATTTTATTGCTAAGGTCTCTGGTCCTCAGTGGTGCGTCATTATTATGGAGTACACTTTAGGGTAATATTACATTACTTTGATCTCAATATATTGCTAGCCTACTAGGCACTAACAAAAGTACAAGTGTTTAACTCAACAGTATCAATAGGCAACTTATCCTCAGGAAAATTACAATCAAATTTCTCTTCTTTCTCTGGCAACAAATCACATGCCTTAGGAGTAACATTGCTTGTAACACCTTCAATATCAGTGCAGTTCCATTGTAGTTTCTTAGGTTTTTCAGCTAATTCGATAGTGACATTAGAAATACAAATTCCCTTAAAAGTGTCCCCATGAATTCCTTCCAATCTAGCTGAATAGGTAACATTCTCAGCAACAACATCTTGATAATTTATGTTGTTAATATCAGGAAGTGCTTTTGGATCAAAGTCAGGATCTGGATGTGAACCATAAGAGCCTGTCATCCAAAAAACATACTTCATAGTCTTATAAATCATTCTTCTAGTAAAAATGTCTCTTACATAGCCTCCTCTTCCAACAGCTGTTTTGATTCTAACACCAGATTGAGTATTAATAGCTGTGATGTCCTCAGCTCTAACATCTTTTATTCCTCCAGACATTTCACTCCCTAAGGCAATTGTAGCACTGTCTGGTGATATGCAAGATAGTCTTCTTATTATAAGGTGTTGTGTTGGTATTCCAGTTTTGATTCCATATCCATCCCAACCACTCTTAACTGCTATACAGTCATCTCCTGATACTATATAGCAGTCTTCGATTCGTACGTTCGAACAAGAATCTTGAAAAAAAAAATACAAATTAAAAATCGAATAAGATATATAACAATGAAAATTGTTTATTTATCTAATAATATTATGTGAAAAGTTTTAATTTTTTTACTTTTAATCATTGACTACTTTTATTATTGAAATATATTTTATCAATTACTTAGGCTAAAAATTTATCAATTTAATTGAAAATTTTAAATTATTTATACTACATGTGAAGTTATATGAGTATAGAGTGAAGAAGATAATGAAATTATAATTTCAGTAGTTGTATACGTCATTTAAATTATCCAATTAAATTAAAAAAATTGAATTAAATAATTAATTAAAAGATATTTAAATAATAAAAACAGTTCATCTATGTGAAAATTTTCATCATAAAGTTCACAAAAATATCCTTATTATTTCAAATGCATAACAAGTGACTTAATTTTTCCTATCAATTTGATCAGTTTGTTTTTTTTTTTTTTTACTAAAATAGTTGATTGGAACACTTAACAACAATTCAAGTAGTAAAAAAATTAAATTAAAACTTTTCGAATAATATTAATAGTTGTAAGAACATTTTTACCCAACATCAAGTAATTATATACAAACTTACCAGGGTCAATCCCATCTGTATTAGGTGAGTCAACTGGTGCAAGAATTGTTAGCCCTTGAATGATAACATTGCTGTAGATTCAAAGTTACACACATGAGAAGGACTATAACAGAACCTGCTAAATAGCATGTTTTTGAAATTTAAGCCAAAAGTGCCCCAAATTGTAGGCATAGTATACGAAACGCATGGATCGTGTACTCGAAATTTTGGACTAATTTTCACTCAAAACTCAAAAAACATGGCGAATTTTTGCTTATAGAGATAGATAAGAAAATGAGTTATATATATATACCTGGTATAAATGGGATGAACAAACCAAGAAGGGGAATTAACCAAAGTAAGATTAGAAATCTGGACTTGATCAGAGTACATAATTTCAATCAAGTATGGTCTTGTTACATTCATTTGTTTTTGGCGGAACTTGTCCCACCAACAGGCACCTTGACCATCAATTGTCGCGTTGTAACCTAATAATCAAAATCAAATCAGATATTATTATTATTATTATCCAAGTAATTTAATTATATATTTATTTCCATGAATTATATATATAAATCTCATAGTTAATAGACTACCAGTAATTACAACATCGGTGAGATTTGTTCCAAAAATAAGACTGCTGTATCTTCCATCTGGAGCATCTCTTCCCCTCCCATAAGAAGGTAGTATTGGTAGAAGTGGCCACTCTCTCTCATCCTATCCATTTTCATCACCATTTTGTAATATAATTAATCAAATATTTTTTTATTTTAAACCATATTTTCAACCAAAGAAATGAATGAAACAATGTTATCAGGATGAGTTAAAATAAAAATAAATTTTTTAAAATTGATTGAAAATTTTACTAAAATTATAGTTTTTTGCGATTTATAGTTGTACACATAATGTTTGTTTCTATATCTTATATCTTAAAAGGGGGTGAAGTGTTTGAATTAATCCAATTATTTTTAAAAATAAATAATTTAATAGTGTTATTTTTAGGTCGATTCTAATTGATCTCCTAATTTTTAATAAAGATTTAAAAAAAAATACCTTACATTAGAATATTTATATCTAAAGTTGATTATTAATTGAAAAAAGTAGTTTGATCCAACTAAATTAACTACAAAAATTACAAATAAATTTTAAAAAAAATTCATAAGACAAAAAAGGTCTTATTATCCATTGTTTTTTAAATATTAAAGTTTAGTTCAATTAATAACCACCTTTTTTGAGTGGGGCAAACTAAGATTAATGGAATTGCTTATGTGATTCAATTTGTCTCTATTGAGAGAATTTGATTCAACTAACTTAACTATAAAATGATTCTCAGCCTATTTACATTCAAAGGAAAAAATATATATAAATAGATACCTGAGAAGCAAGAAGAAGAGCATCTTTGTGCAGAAAGAGAGTGAAATGGCTGGTGAGATTAAAGCTACCAGTTAGCCATTTGCCAGGAGGAACAATAAGTTGCGCACCACCATCTGATGCATATTTACTTAGATTAGCAATTGCAGCATTGAAAGCCTTTGTATTTGATGTTTTTCCATCACCAACACCTCCAAAATCACTCAATGAAGCACTATGCTTTCTACAATTTAAAGCCTTGTACTCCATTTTATCTTCTGCTTCTAATTTCATACATAACAATCCCAGAATCACAAAAACTACTTTCCCAATCACCTGAAAAATAACAAAATTAAACTAATTAAGCTTATATATATATATATATCAATTATTAAATTTAGTCATTCTCATCGTAAAACTTTTATTATTCAATTATTTACTATATATAATAAAACTATATAGGGTATAAAAACGAAAGGGGAAGAAAATGTGATGCAAAATAAATAAAATGTATGCTATACGAATTAATGAATGTGATGATATTATTGAATAGAAGTAAATAAATCATATTTAGAACAAAAATGAAAAGAGAAGGGGAAAAAAAGCATATTGATGAATTGGATGTTGGGGAAGAAAACTCACATGGGATTTTCTGGGTTTTACAAACGGCTCCATATTTCTAAAGAATTAGGGTTTGTTAATTCTTTGGAAACACCGTCCAAGAAGAACAATTTATAGAAATTTTAGAGAATGAAGAATTAAATAAAAATGGTAAAAATGGGACTGAAATATCGGGGAGGTAATAGAGGGGTAACAAAGTTAACAGAATTATTACTTCTGTCCTTGAAATGAAATCTCCACGTTTTATGAAAACTTCATTAATCTCCACGTTTTATGGAAACTTCATTAATCTCCTCGTTTCATGGAAACTTCATTAATTAATACAGATACATTCGTACCGTTCAAATATATTTCTACCTAAAAATATGGACAAATATTTGGATAATATTTTTGTAAGTTTATTCTCATACTTCTTTTCTTTTCTTTTCCTTTTTTTTTTCTTCTTCTAAAAATCAAAACAGAAGTATTCCGATCGCTTAGTTAATTATTTTTTTATTTTTTATGTTACAAATGAAATTTCAAAGAACGAAAAGTTGAAACATTTATAATAATAAAAAGTTGTCATTTACTCTTTGCCATAAATTGTTAAATAATATTTAAGTTTATAATCTATGACAATACACCTAATATTATATAACACTGTAGTAATTAAAATCGCTTTAGAAAAACAAAAATGGTTTATGTTGTAATATTATTTTTCTATCAATAATAATCTAGGTTCAAGTAAATGATATTTAAATAAATTTTGGGAGGAAATATAAATACTTAAATATTAAGAACCATATTTTTATTTATCTAAGTGAGGGTTCATCATCCTCACAGACACAGTTGAGGGAAATTTGAGCTTCTCCATTATAGAATTACTTTTTTGGTAAAAATTGACACAAAAAAGTATATATATATATATAGGATCACTTTATTTTAAGTTTGTAAACTTTAATTACTTTATTGTTATATTTGTGAATATTTTAGTAATTTTAAATCAATTTAATTTGATAATTTTAATCACTTTATGTTTCACTTTTATTCAACTTTTTGAGTTATTTTTTTTTACAAATATTTTAAAGTTTTTAATAATAAGGTTCAATTTGATATAACTTAAATTTTTTTACTAAAAAAACTAAAATTAGCAATAAGTAACTAAAATGTCCAAAATTAAAGTGAATAAATTTTAAAAAATGTAACTAATGTGCTTAATTTATAAAACTAAAGTGATTAAAATACTATACTATGGAATAATATTATATCTAATTTATTTTATACAACTTTATTATACCAATTACTTTATAACACATAAACCAGTTGAATTTATATTTGATATAATTTGTAATAATTTTAATTATTATAGTAAAAAATACTTCAATTTTATTAGTGTATGCAATATAATCAATAATAGATAAATATATAGACAAAACTTTTATGTATATCATTATTAGCCCACTTTTTTAATTATTTATGTTATTTTATTTATACATTTGACGCATATTAATAATGTATGCAACACTTATTGACACACCAATGTTATCACACTAGAATTGGCCTTGCATGTAGGTTCAATGTATATAATTTAGAGGCGTGCAAGTTACATGTTAGGTCAAGATCAAATAAACTCTCCTCAGCAAAGTTCTACAAACGCACATGGATCATAGCTTACGTTCACCAATTCTTTTGTTTAAGTGTATTAATTTTGTTGATGTATTTTTTTTTATTTTAATGGAAAAATTTGATGTAATATTAAAAATATGATGAAGGACAAAAATTTTTATTTTGCCTACATAATATGCCATTTATTCTATAAGTGATTTTTAGTAGTTTGTCTTATAAAAAATGCTAAAGGAAAACATTTAGTATTTTTTAAATATTATTTTATTATCAAAACTAATAACAAAATATTCATCATAAATATCAAAAGTGAACAACTAGTTCAATTTTTTTAATAAAAAGTATTAGATGAGATACTATATAACTTAAAGTACTAATAACAGCTTTCATAAATGTAAAATGACCTCAAGATATTTTCCCCTTAAAAATATTAGCTATGTAAATGTTATAAAAAATAGCACTTTTATATATCATCAATTGCGTAGTTAGAAAAAAAAAATTAAACAAGAATTAATCATACATATATTAATATACAAAATATTAAATATAAAATCCACGAATTAGTGACAAAGAGCTATAACTTAACTACATAGATTTCATTTGAACATCTTAAGCTTTAAAGTTTAAGACTTATTTAAGAGTATATTTAAATATATATATATATTATTCATTCAAATAAAAAATATAAGAATAATTATATCAATAAAATAAAAATGCATCAAGTCATTCAGCATTAAAAAAATAGATTTGTTATAAAATGATAATAGTTAATTTCTAATATTCAAATATTATAAAAAAAATAAGTTGTAATTGTTTTCTATAAAATAAATGGGTAGCATGACATTTTGGTTATTTTATTTTTACAAATTAAATAAATTAGTCACAATTCTTATCAATTTTTTTATTAAAATAAATGTAACTTTTAAGGACCTTATTAAGAGATGATTGAAAATAAAAATATCTTAAAAATTTAAAATAACGTGAAAAAAAGTAAATTAAAATCACCATAATTTATCTAAAATGACTACTGTTTGATATTAAATATGTAACAAACATACGACTTAATAAGTACAGGTATCCCACTAGGGTAAAACAAGAACATAAGATTGACTCAACAAAAGACTCGTGCTCAATGAATTTGGAAAAGCATATGAACCCAATCAACAAAAATACTTCGTCATCAAACATCGAGGTTTTGGATGTCAAGATTTGATAAAGTTATGATATCCCGGTGATTAAGGTCGTACTCCATAAACGACTTGCATATAAACATTCTCCCCTTATTTGTAAATAATTGTAACGATCTAATTTTTGTAAACTAGTTTGTATTATCCAAGTTACTTAATACGCACCCTAGTATGTATGTAAAGATACATATATATACCCCTTAAATGAGTAAAATATAGAAATTCAATCAATGTCAGTTCTTATTTCTCACTAAAAATCACTAAAGTTAAATACCTAAATTCTTTTCAAATAACTACGATATCTTTAAATTTAAAAATAAATTGACTAAAGTATATCAATTAAAAATAAAATTACTAATATATTTTAAAAAAAAATTAAAATGAATAACCTTTAAATGAATTATCTTTAAATTTTATTAAAAAAATTTTATTTATATATAAATTAGAAGTAAATAAATCATTTTTCACAAAATATTGCCGGGCTTGAAACTTAATCTGAAATTTCAAGGTGCTATGTCAATGTATCTCATAAATATGTTTTAATTATAATTAATATTATATTTTTTATTAAATATAATCATTTAGATATAATTATGGATAATATTATGCAGATTTATTATAAATTTATGTAATAACAAATTTACTTAATATATATATATATATAATATCTTTACACCAACATCGTAACAGTGCACCTCTCTGGCCCAGACTCCGGATCCATAATGGCAGGTGACAACGTTAAATGACAAAGATTGTAAGGGGTTCAATTTTTTTATTTTACTTTAATATTATTATTATATAAAATTATAATTGATAAAAAAATATTATAATAATAAATTTAAGTCGATAACTATTTTTTTAAATACAACCATTTATAATAATTATAAATAAAGTCTGAGAATTTTAATGATCAAAATAAAGCTTATTTGAGCTAACTACATTGATTAATCACCTCACATCACATCATCTCATTTTTTTTTCTAATATTTTTAATAAATATAAAAAAAGTGTGCAGATAGAAATTTTTTTATATAAACCAATTGCATTGGTATTTACTATACCTTAAAAAAATTGAAAATTTATTAATATTTGTATAAAATAAAAATCTTAATAATTCAGTGACGCCAACAATCACCTTATGAATAGTGCAAACTTAAAGTAAGTTTGTGAAATGTTATTAATTTAAAAAAATATGAATACTTTTATATAACTTATTAAAAATTGCAAATATTTTTATAAATATATTTGTATTAGTATTACACATTAATAATATCTAAAAATAATTGTAATTACAAAAAGAAAAAAACGTAGATGCGAAGTGACAAACATCTCAAAAAGGTAAGGACTAAAAAGGCTAGTGAGTGCTACGTGGCAGTGAAAGGTATGGAAACAAAATGCCAAAACTTGTGAGAGATCATTCATCCGTGTATCAATGTTAGTGTTGTATTCGAGACTTATAAATAATTCTTTTCTTTTTTTGGTAAATTTTAATAATGAAGGTAAAAAATCATAATTAAAAAATTGATTATGAACGAATATATAACTCTTATAGATTTAATTGAGTAATATAACACTAATAAGATACTTTCGTATTTAATTATCGTTGAATATTGGTTCTAAAAGTAACAAATTAGTAACATAATTTAGAAAAATTAGTGGCATGATTTAAGGAAATTAGTTGCATGATTTAAGGAAATTAGTGACATAATTTAAAGCTTAAATTATGACACAATTTAAGGAAAGATAGTCTTGCTTCATCTATAAATAGGGAAGAGTTCATGTATTGAAGAACAAGTGAAAAAATCAGAAAAATAAGAAAAAACATAAACAAACTCAAAGAGAGAAAATACTTGTGAGTTTGAGATTTTTCTGTGAGTTTGTTTAAACACTTAGAGATATTATTAATAAAAAAATATGTATTTGTATTCTGTATATTTCCTATTCAATTCAAATAATATCTGCTGGCTCCAGTGGACTTAGGCGAATTGTCGAACCACGTAAATTCTGTGTGTTCATTTTATCGCTTTGATATATTCATATAACGTTATTTATTGTTTCCGACACAACAATTATAACATTGAATTATACAATAAAATTAATATAATAAAGAAATGAATTTATAAAAATTTAACACGTAATAATAAATAGTTTAATTATAATATGAAACACATTTTTCAAATTTGATTACTCTCGTCTCAGCTAAGGCAATCCCTGAGCGGCACATCGGCCTCACATTCCTTATTCTCAAACCCACGTCTCTTATGAGATGTGTACACATATCAACCTCCACTTTCTTAACATTTCAGTCAAGTCTGTTTAAGAAATTACAGGATAGCCCTCTACCCTTCCTCTATTTTTTTTAAGTATGCTAAGAAGCAGCCTCCTCCAATTTTATACGGAAAATATTTTTTGAATTATTTAATTTTAGTTTATTTTACACAAAATATTTAATTTTTTTCTGTGTAAAGATATCGGTATTTTATTTCATTTACACATAAAACTTTTTATGCAATTAAGTTTTATTAATTAATTAATCAACATTAATTAATTAGTAAGTAATATAACAGAATTTAATAAAAATAATAATTTATGAGTAAATGAGATAAAAACCCATATAACTTCAAGTAAAGAAATTTTTTATATACACTAAATTAAAGTTTAAATATTTTAAAAGATGTTAAAAATAATATTGTTTGTCTTCTTTAAATATTGATAAACTTGAAAAAAAAATTGAATTTATAAGAAAAAATAACACTTTAATAATATTAGATGTCATTGAATATTAAATTTGTCTTTATTTAAATAATATTTAATTATAAACATTAAATATAAAATGGTATATAAAACTTAAATTTAATGTAAAAATGTATGCCGTGAAATATAAGAATGTGATATTTTTACAGTTATATGTTTTATTGTTCTTTTTTTCATGCAAAATTTAACTCGTTATTTTACATTTAATATTATTTAATTAAATTTTATTTAAATTAAATAATTATCATTTATATTTATTCCATTTAAAATTTCAACTAATTAATCAACTGGTTAATACGTTAATTGCTTTGTGCTCAGGTCAGTTTATGTTATGATAAAATCAAAAAAATATTCATTAATTTAATAAAAAAATAGTTTACTAAAAAATTATAAATTTAGCCTATTTTACAAATTGAATTAAATGTACCGAGTTGCCATCCTCTTTCGGACTCGCATCTACCCAGGTCAAATGCTAAATTGTTATCAGGGAGGGTCGAAAGCTTTTATAACAGTAAAATATAAAAATAACGTCTCAAATATTTCTTATAAATAAATTATTTATTTAATATACATTAAAAAAATTAAATTAAATAAATAAAGGTGTAAAAGTTATATTTCTTATATAATAAACGATGAAAAATTATAAATTTATTTTGAATATAACAAAATTAAAATATATTTTTTAGAAAACTTTGAAATAAAATAATATATTTTTTTCTATAAAACTTAAATGTTTTCTTTAAAATATGAATAAAGTTAACATATAAATAAAATAAGTTTTGAATTTTAAAAAGTATAATAAATATATATATAAAAGAAGAAGAGCCTATATAAATAATGCTAAAAAAAATTTCAATTTAAATATTTCAAATCTCAGTTTTAGTTTGCACTAAATCTTACATTTTAAAATAAATCTCTTAAATAAGAAGTTAAAATTAATTTTAATACGACAATTATAAATTCAAATCTACATACTTGTCGTACTCATCAAAGATTAGAAGGCTAAAATTCAAGAATCTTGGAGTAAAACACATCTTAAGAACTCAATGAAAGAAAATGAAATTAATGCACTATTATTTTCCTTATAATTGACAATTAAAAATAATTTTAAAGCTATTTACTTAAAACGAGTCAACAAAAACATCATAAAAGGTTTTAATATATGATTTTTTTGTTACATTTGAAAGAATATGATTTATGTTTCTTGGACACTTTTATACTTAAATGATGTTGCTAAGTGGACATCTCATAGTTATATTGAAGGTTGCATTCATATTTATGTTTATACCACTAGTTTTATATTATTATTTATATTGAATCTTAAATTGTTCAATAAATGTATTAGATTTTAAAAGAAAAAAGATATTAAAAGATACATTTTATAATATTTATTTGTTACTGTTCTACATAATTTAAATTAAGATAAAATAAATAAAGCTATTAACAAAACTCAAATATATTTATTTAATAATTTAAAAAATATAAGATTTTTTTAAATAATAAAAATAAGAGTCAATAATTTCATATTTTTTATTATCAGTTAATAATATATAAATTTTTATTTCACATATATTTAATATTCTTTCTTTTATATCAAACAATACTTTTATATTATATTGTTAGACCACTAGGTAAATTATTTTGAATTACATTAATTATTCAAATCTTTTTTATTTAATAAGTAGATTTAATAGGAATATTTATTAATTTTATACAACAATAATAACACTAAAATATAATTATTTATAATTAAAAAATCATTTAATGCATTATTTTGAAAGCAATAAAATTTTATAATGTGATAATATTATCAGCTTAATAATATTTACTTATATATATAATATTATTTTTAAATTAATATCTTTATAAATTTTTATTTAAATAAATTATTTTTTAAAAAGAAAATAAAGTAGATGCTATAAAAAAATAATTAAAACCTCTATTGAGCAAAAACTACCGCGTCATCGGCCTAAAACGAGCCAGCTCTTAATATCAGCTATAATACTAATGTCATGATGTTGAATTGAAAAGATAACATTGTAAGATTTATGTTCTAAATTTAGTGGCTATGTAAGGTTCTGTTTGAAACTATAAAACAGTTTTTCTAAACTGTTTTTAAATCATAATTTTTAAAAATAATTAAGAATTTGTTCAATATTTTTAGAGTTTATTTTTAAAATAAAAATAAAAAATATGTATTATTTTATTTGATCAAATTATTTTAAAAAATAATTTTGATAGAATTTTTTAATATTAAATTTAATGTAATTATATTATCATAATAACTTTTATAAAAATATTTGGCTTTTAATAAAAATATTTAATTAAGAATATTTAGTTATTTTTTAATTTTTTGTTTTATAAAATAATATCTTAAAAGCCATAATTCAGTTATTTTAAAAAAAACGCTAAAAATGCGAAAAAAAAATACTTAGAAAACAAATGATATTTTTTCCGTGTTCAACATATATAGATAAATAGGTAATGGCAACTATTCATTTCCTTGCGTGTATGCTCAAACAATTTACTTTATTATTGGAAAACAAGTACAAATAGAGGTTGTGTAGTTTCCCTTGAGAGAGTTGGAGACACTCGCCTCGGCCAAAACTCTTCTCTATCTCTCTTGTTTAACCGGGTGGGAGCTTTTCATCTCTAAACGCAAGCTCACACCAGCCCTTCAATGGCAGCGGGAATCTCAGCCCCCTCAACCTTCCAACCTTTCCGTGCCATTCACTCCTCATGTCTCATTCCAAAATCCACCTCCATTTCTCTTTCCCTTCCCTCCAATCGTAGCTACCTTAGCACTATTCGTCGAGCCCCAAGAAAACCATGTTTCACTCTCTGTGTGTTCATAGAGGACCAAAAACAGAATACCCAGATTTTGAATTCTGTAGAAGAAGTTCCTGAATCTATCGTTTCTCAGATCTCATCCACACGCGTGGTGAAAAAATTGGCTAGAAAGAGATCAGGAAGGTTTACTTATCTTATTGCGGCCGTGATGTCTAGCTTTGGGATTACTTTTATGGCTATTATGGCTGTTTATTACAGATTTTATTGGCAAATGGAGGTCCTAGCTTTAGCTTTTTATAATTAAAATGCCTTTCTTTGTTTTTTCTTCATGCGTTTTTGGCTCTGTACTGAAACTGTTTTCTTTTGGATAGGGTACAGCGGTGCCTATGTATGAATTGTTAAGCACATTTGCTCTTTCTGTGGGTGCTGCTGTAAGTATCATTTTCTTCTTCTCAGCTTTTCATCCAAGAGACTAATTGTGGAAATTGGGTTAGAAAATATGTTATTGGGTGTAATTTGGATACTGAATTGAACTGGGGCTTGCTTTGTTTTCAGGTGGGTATGGAGTTTTGGGCAAGATGGGCTCACAAAGCTCTCTGGCACGCTTCCTTATGGCACATGCATGAGGTTCGCTATCTATAGATTACGGTTTCCATCTTCTTCTTTTTTTGGATGCTAAGAAAATGATAGGAGCGAAATAAAAAATACACAAGTTTGAGTTTGAATTTGATTTTACACAGCCTCCCAAAATAAATTAACATGTCCACATTTATCGATTCCATCCCCTTTTTTTCTCTACAAATTTTCAGTTGCCAATAATTGTTTCATAATTTTCATGGTACTTAATGACAGTCCCACCACCGACCCAGGGAAGGACCATTCGAGCTGAACGATGTTTTCGCCATAATCAATGCTGTGCCTGCCATAGCTCTTCTCTCATATGGTTTCTTCCACAAAGGGCTAATTCCAGGATTATGTTTTGGTGCTGTGAGTCTCTTTCTATTTCTCTCTCAATATCTTTTTCCTAAATCTGAACTAATAGTCTAATAATACCTTCATTAACGGTTATCGATCATTATAAATAGGTTTAATTAATTGGGATTAATCACTAATATTTTCTTGACAAAAATATCCCTGATATTTTGTTTTGTATTTACGGTGGATACTTGGTCCAGGGCCTTGGAATTACAGTCTTTGGTATAGCGTACATGTTCGTCCACGATGGTTTGGTCCATAAAAGATTCGCGGTGGGTCCCATTGCCGACGTGCCATATTTCAGAAGAGTTGCTGCAGCTCACAAGGTAAACATGCACCAGTCGTGAAAGAAAAGGAATTAATTTTTTTTAATTTTAATTTTTTATGAACTTTATTTTTTGTTTTATATAATTGAAATTCGTCTAATTTATTAATAAAGTTAAACGATGGATATTTTGGATTGTAGCTCCATCACTCGGACAAATTCGAAGGTGTACCATATGGGTTGTTTTTGGGACCTAAGGTTTGGATTTCTTTTTAATAATTTAATAAAATTAAAAAAATAAAATAAAATAAATATTAATTTTAAAATTGCATTGTTGAACAATAAAATTAATGAATATATGTTACGGTGCAGGAATTGGAAGAAGTAGGTGGATTGGAAGAATTGGAAAAAGAAATCAATAAGAGAATTAAATCATATAAATATAAAGGATTTTGATTTATTTTGTTAATGGAAAGCTTATTAGATTAAACATTTTAGTGTGTAAACCAAACTTAATAGAGAAAAATGAAATGGTCGTAAAACACAAAAAATTGGAAGCGATTCTAAGTTTTGCAGTTTTATTAATTTAGTTCAAGCTTTTCCTTGACGGAGAAAAGAGAAAAGTCGTATTATTTTGTATATTATTCCTTCTTTTTTTAAAACTTAAATATATTATTTCATGAGTAGTAAGCTTGCAATCTCAATTGAAGTGCTTCTATTGCATGCACAATAAGATTCCATTTCTTTCCTCTCTTATTATTATTATTTTTAATTTACTTTAATGTTTAGAATTGAATGACCACTTGTAAAAGGCAGTGAACCTTTTTTTTTTTTTTTGAGAAAGATTAAATATATTAATGGATGGTTGACTTACAACCTAATGGTGTTGTTAGTGTAACTTGTATTTATCAATCAATATTCAATATTTTTAATATCAAATTATATTAAAATAAAATAAAAAACTATCATTATATTTAAAATAATGATAAATTTATGATATATGTATATAGGCTATCATTTTGAATCTTATCGCTACATTCTAATCATACTTATGAGCTTAGTAAAATTATAAATATTACAAAATTAAACATGTAAAATTTCAATCATAACGGTGGTGTTAGTGTCCCTTAAACATGTAAAATTGTTGAACATTTGAATTTTGTTGGGTTTCTTTCAAAATAGATAATATTAAGTCCACTCTATAGATCTGCGACTTGCCATAGAAGAGGACTGTTTACTGTTGGTTGAGAGAGAGAAAAAATAATAATATATATTAGCCAGGAAAGAAGGATTGAGGAAGGTGATGTTCATGACGGACTTAGCTTACTAAGATCATCTTAAATATAGTTAGATCTACAATCAGAACCGTTCAATTTAACTCCAACTCATCAAATCAATACATTTAATCGAACGGATAATATTACGTATAGCACTTGATCAACATGATGAATCACTAAAATAGTGACACGTCTAATGTCACATCATCAACAGAACAGGTCCGTCCGCGGAGAACAATCAGATATTCTAGATTTACCCTTTAGATCAACTACACCCATCGTGCGCCGCGTGTTTACATTCAATTCGTCCATGGCACGATTCCCTTCTCTTTCTCTCTCCTATTTAGTCTGCCTCTCTCTCTCTCTCTCTTCTTCTTCTTCTTCCCTTCTAAGAAAATTTTACTCTTCCCTCACAACCACGTCTCTCTTGATCCAACAACTCCAATTCAGGACGGTAATTTTATCCTCCTTTTATCTTCCCCCAGTTTACGTAGGAAAGTGAAGGCTTTTCCTTTCCCTTTCATTACGACGAGGTTTGTGTTACTTTTTGAGGGAAATTATGAATTGAAATGAATTATTCCTTTTTTAATTAGATTTTGACATCCTGGATTATCATGCTTTTGGATCCGATGTTAGATTTTGAATTTTAGTGATTTAAACTGTTAGGTCTTTGTGTTTATGTATGGTGGTTCACTGGATCACGCTGTTGTTGAAATTGTTATGTACTAAAATAGTGTGTTCGTTTTAATATCTCGTACAGATCCTTTTGGAGAAGTATGCATTAGTTTGAAGTATATTTCCCCTCCGTTGGGTTCGCGACAAACTAGGGAAATGATTGAGGCTTGGTACTCCGTTTTTTATGAATTAGATTTCTTCCGATTATTTGATCATTAGGGATCATTTTTTTGTTTTGTTTTTTCATTGCCTATGGAGACACTGGCTTAGTGTTTCCTTATTGGTTCTTGTTGGAGATTTCAGATCCACTTGGCATGTCATGTCTGGGACTATATTTATGATTTGCTAATCTATTTCATCGAACGTTCTGCCGTACGCTGAACTATGTTCTGTATGTGTGAGTGAGGTTTGGGTTGAGTTTCCAGTTTTTTATAATATTGTAATTTTTGCGATAACTATCTCAAGAAAGTTTTCTAATTCTGGTTCTAATTTGTAAAAGAAATCATGTCATGTTATAACGTTTGTTTGTTTGCATATATCCCGATTGTCAATTGTTTTCACGCATCTGTCTTTAGTTCTTTTATAATCTTCATTTGGAGTATCCTTTTTTATTCCTGCGTTTCAATGTTTTCCTAGCAAAGGATTGTAATCTGATCAACAGTAATTTTATCTTCGTTAGGTGCTTCATGGAGTTTTTCACGCTGCTTTTTAATATTGTTTGGTATATTTTTCTTTTGGAACTGCAACCTAAGTGTTCCTTATCCTTTTATGAATTCCTCCTTTGCTGCCATATATGTGTTTGGTTGTCTTGTTTACTTTTTTTAATTCTTCACATATTCTGCAGTAGGGAAGGCCATGTGAGCTGTTTAAAACGGGTTATAGCTTTTGCTTCCAGAATTGATCTCTCTTGGGCAGTTCGTTTGTTAATAGTAACATGGGTAAGTGCAAGGGGTGTGGGAAATTAGGAAGAATGGTGTCGAGAGGTGGATCTGTGAGCTTTTACCAGTTTTCTCTTCTGCTGTCTCCTGTTGTTTCTGTTTGGGACTGCATTGTTCGTAAAATGAGGTATTCTTTCAGACCTGAGTGGGTGTAGTTTTGAGGATCACCTCGTTATACTAAATTTTAATTTTTACGTAAGGAAATTAATTGAATTTACGTAGTAACATAGTAAGGAGGAAAACACAGTTATAGGGGTAATGTTTACGTAAGATTAGTTGAGTTCTCTTGAAGAATAGTGAGAGAAGGCAATTCAGTATTTAATATCTGTTAGTCTAAATGGATAACTTGGTTTGCAATAAAATGCAATCTGTTGTGAGAAAAGTGAAGAAGAAGCAAGTGAAAGATGAGGTTGATCGTCAAAAACAGGCTGAAAAAAAGAAGAGACGTTTGGAAAAGGCCCTTGCTACTTCTGCAGCCATAATTTCTGAACTTGAAAAGAAGAAACAGAAAAAGAGAGAAGAACAGCAGAGGCTTGACGAACAGGGTGCTGCTATTGCTGAGGCTGTTGCTTTGCATGTCCTAATTGGTGAAGATTCAGATGATTCATGTAAGGTTGTTCTGAACAAAGATGAGGAGTATAACCATTGGGATTGTTCTAGCAATATTGGTCTCTTTACAGGTGGAGAAAGAACTGCCTTTGCTTGTCAGGATTGTTCAAATTGGCCACAAGGGATTGGGTGGATCTCCAATAGTTACCAACCTGGATGCAAGTCACCTGGCTTGGTGAGCGATGATTGGTCAATTTCTTCTGGGATGTATGGAAACGTCCATGCCCCATATTTTCAAGAAGTTGACTGGGAAACTTCAGGATTTTCTGCTGGTCTAATCGCAGCACAAGCAGTTTCATCGCTCCAGATCGCAGAGGATGCCCATGAAGACACCATTGTGCTCAATGGAATGCTGAGGCACTAAAAGGATACTTGAAGTACATTGTCTGGTTGCTGGAAGGAGCACCTGTTGATTTCGATATTAATGATATGTATATAGTTTATAGAATGTGCTTTGTTGTTTATCAGATACATATGTTGCTTCATCTGTCTCCACAATCGTGCAGTCTTTGTTTCTGTACTATATCGATGTCTTTCATTTTCACTAAATTCTGCAGCACTTATTGTGCTGTGAATTTTCAGCTCTGTTTACAAGACATCGGCTTAACCGTCTTGATGTTTTGTCTAAGTTTTCTTAATTTACAGACTTTAATGAGATGTTTTATCGGATTAGTGTTGTTGCATGGTGAATTATATTAGACTATCCTCTGCGAATTTTCTGTTTGAATCGTTTTAAAATCAACTCTAGAACTCAATCTTTATCTAACTATAAAATATTGTCCATAGGAGTTTCGTTTTGCTCGGTGCTGAACGGAAGATCAATTTGTATTTGATTGTTCTGAGTATGTGATGTCATCATATCATTGGGAATTCTCATCCAATCACTTACGGGCATATAAAGTTATATTTTGTTTTGGAATTTTCGGTAAATTTCCGAGAAAACTGACAAAAGTAATAGCACTGCATTGCCACAAATGTACTTGGCATTTGATCTAGAGGATCTCTTTTTATAAGAGTAACATTTTTTATACCAAACTTTACTTTTAAAAAACAAATTGACAAATTATTTTATTTTAGTGATATTTAATTAAATATTATTTAAAAACTTATTTTTATTATTATAAGTTTTAAGAGTGTTATTTGTTATAATTTCTCAAAAAAAAAATTAACTAGAAATATCATATCATAAGCTATGGAAATCCACATGTCCAATGCTGTGCACAAGCACGTGAGCATTGCATTTCTTTTCTATAAAATGGTATCACTTTTCTCTAATGGATAAGTGCTCATTGACACTGACGAGAATACAAAAGAGGATACGATGTGCTAATCCAAGTTGATCAAAGGCAGGTGAGTGATTTTGGGTAGAGCATATTCATGTAGAGTTTTGACCTGGTTAAAAGTAGATATTCTAGACAAGATTCAAAGCTCCTGAAGATAAATTAAGAAAATAAAAGGAGCAAACAATATGGGGATTGAGTCTCCTAAGAAATTTAAACTTTACATTAATACACAAATGAATAAATGTCAATTACCATTGAATGGCTTCAAATAGTACACAGAAATATGGCATTATATTTCTCAACTATTGTCATGATTCTGTATCTGAATGCTGGAGTTGCCCGATGCATCTTGTTCCTGATTTTCAATGTCTGAACAACTGCTCGGCTTTGCACCCGAGGTAACTAAATTTTTAAGCCAGCTAGCTTGAGATCTAGGAGTGCCACCGCTTGAATTGATAGGGGATTCAGGAGTACCTCCAGCATTACTAGTAATACCCACGAGGAATTGGTATGCCACTTTACTAGCGGAAACTATCTCTGCCTTGGCTTGTTTCAACTGCCAGAAAAACATGGAGAACAGATGCTAATACACACCAATTTCAAATATTCGGAATTATTGAGCTTTGGCATGTCATAAAAAATTAGGTGCTTCTGCTGTGAGTGTGCGATCACACAAAATATAGATCAGCAAGAAAGGTCATTTGCAAATATACTGAGCACAAAGAAATGATGGATGCTGAAATTCTGGGGCAGTTAGAACATCTTGTGAATCCTTAAGACTCCTTCAAAAGAAGGATTATCTTTAAAAACAAAAAAATTCCAAACCTAATGGATGCTTAAAAAGTAACAGTTCACTTCAAGCATCCGGAAAAAATGCATCTGTTGGTGAACTTAATCCATGGATTTTAATTCACTATATAACATCACGAAATTAATCAGGCCAACTCACTCGAAATGCAGTGTTTCCTGCCACCTCCACAGCAGCATCCCCAGCATGTGCAAATCTATTAACCCAGCCTGTAACAGAAGCTATAACAATATGGAATGCAAGGTAATTTGGAAAAACACACCACAAAATTTAAAAACAAAAGTGCAAAGCATTTCTTTGAGGCCATAAAATCATGTAGCTTTTTTTAGATTCCTATCCATAACGTAGGCATACATTTATGAGCAAATGATGTAACTTCTCACGTGCACAATCATATAGTAATTTTCTTCTACAATATCAAAGTTACATGTTTGAACTTCAAATAAGTATGACGTGTGAAGAGAAGCTTCATACAAGAATGATGAGTCAGTTGGCTTCAAAGAAAGACCCAAAGAAAAATAGGAAAACACAGATTTTACTGCCAAGAATGAATTATATCCCTACATGTACTAACATACATCCGCCTAGTCAAAATTGAAAAATCGCAAGGTGTTGGATACAGCACAGGAGCGATGGAAATGGTCGAACTCATAATTCATCAGCATAGTATGACACGTATATTGCAAATTGAGAATATAAGAGCAAGACAAGAACAACTTGGATGGCAATACCTGGAAGCTTTGGCACATCAAGCATCTCACAGAGTTCATCACAGAAGTGATTGCAGTTTCTAGATAACAAGTCATATGAATATCCAGGCCACTCTCTGCTAAGTTCCATTAAGACCTGATTTACTTTGAAGATTGAACAATTTGTTTTACCAAGAACCATTGATTCACGGTAAGTATACATTGGATTCTTTCCAGAAGGACAACTGAAAACTCCAGTTCCTTGCTCACAGAAACCAAATGACCACTCGTCCTCCCCATAAATCTAAAGCGCATAACATTAAACCAATCAGTTAGATTCATGTGCACTTCCATTCATCACTTACGAAAGAAAAAAGATCAGGAAACTAGAGCACTCTAAAATATCACTTTGTAGAAACTATGTCCATAGCAATTAAAACGGAAGGCCTATGGCCTAACACCGTGATACAAGTACCAAGACCTCAATCAGGACCAAAACCTAAATAATACAAAAATAAACAGCACGGCCATTGGAATCGATTGAATTACGTAAACATTCACCGAACTCGTCAATATCGTAACTATTCTCTAAGTAAACCCAAGATCTCCATCTAAAATCACAAGAATCCACCATAATACCAAGAAAAGAAACAAAAAGAAGAAAACATTTAAAGAAAATAAGAGAGAGGGAGGAACCTGTATGGCGCTGTGAAAAATACCACCAAGGCCAATACCGTCCTTGAAGATCTTGTTGATCTGAACAATGGTGTTGTTCGTCTTCTCCGATCCACTATTTGTAACGTCGTATACATGAAGTCTCACTTCCGTCATCTTTAACTGAATTCACTAACCCTAATCTTTTCTCTCTGAAATTCAAATTAGAAACTGGGGAACGTTTCGACTTGATTCAAAAACAAAAGTTTTCTCCACTCTCATTTTCTTTTCAACTCTCTCTCTCTCTTTCTCTCTCTCTCTCTCTCTCTCTCTCTCTCTCTTTCTCTCTCTCTCTTTCTCTCTCTCTCTCTCTGTGTGACTCCAGTGCGATTGAAATTTTTGAAACTTTTGGGGGGCTTTCGACAGAGTGATCAATTTTTCAGATGTGATATAGTGGAAACAAAGTATGGGAGGTTTATGCTTATTGTATTTATTTTCGGAAATAAGTCTTATTTATTATTTTTAGAATTAAATATTAAATATTTTTATTTTTGTAATTATATTTTATTACCTGAAAAACTAAGTTAGGTATATTACATATAATCCTAAAACAATAAATAATTTCTGAATAAATCAGGGCTAAAATTACAGCATATAGATTAGACAGTACTACAACTGCCAGTCTGAAACTTGGATCTTTGCGCTGCAAAGCTTTTTCTTGATTGTGGATATGTGGGTCCATTGTCTTATTCTAATACCGTAAACTAGGTTTTCCAATACATTTTGTTAAAAAAATATTTTATTAATGATACGTAATAATAAAATATATATTTTATGTATTTTTATTATGATTAATAAAATTATTATGTTAATATCAAATGATAATAAATCTGCAGGTAATTTGTTAAAAAATATCTCAGATTTAATATTTTAAATTATTTTAAGTATTTTCATCTAATTTTCATTCATTTTGTATGAATAAAGAGAAGTACTTGCATATAACAAGACAAATTTACAACAACTTTATAGTTTGTGGTAAATTTGTAACTAGTTCAAAAGGTTAAAAAAAAAATAGTTTGCCATTGTAATAATAATATTGGGGTTATGATATGAGAAAATAGTTTAAATGGACCTGTAATTATTAAAATAGTGTAATTTAAAAATAACATAATTTGTTCATATACACAAATTATGGAAGCAAAATTGGAACAATTGAGGAAATGTAATTAAATAATAATAATAAATTCTTTTGATTTTTTTCCTTTCAAAACAAAATTTATTTATTCTAATTTTCAATTTTTTTCTTCCCAGCATACAAATCCAAGTTAATACCCGATAATAACCTCATAATTCATTGTTAAAACTGGTTGATCAAACCATTGGGAATAACCACCACCCGTTCCAACATTTTTCTCTGCAAAACGGGAAGAAAAAAATAATAATAATCTCATAAAAAAAACAATTAGAAAATTGTTACTGAGTCACACAGCCATAGAATTTGGACCTGGATTACGTGGAATCCAACTTATCTTTTTAACGAGTTTCTTCCTCGAAAACAATAGCACTCACTCATGTTCATGTTATTGAGAATAGCTTCCAAGGGGAGGGGGGAGTTTGGTGCTTTTAATAATGGACAGGTGGGAAAAGGTAAGAAGTAATTAGAGTGATTTTCGGAAGATAAAATATGATTTATTTATTTTTAGTGTTTTAATAATGGACCCATTAAGAGGGATCATGCACCAAACACATTATTCAAATATAATAATTGGCTTATTTTCAATTTATTTAAAACTTTTATCATACTCATATGTAAATTTATTAAAGTTAGATTACCTATTCTATGTCAGACTTGTAAAGATGTTATCTCAATTACTTTTTTATTATAAAAAAAAATTAAGAATTATCAAATACATTCCACTTTTTATAAAGAATTAATATAAGATTAAAAATATTAGCTTTTAATAATTATAAGACTAAAAATATCATAAATAATAATAATAAGCTAACAAAGTCCTCATTTTTCCCTAATTACGGTACTACTGCCCACTTCTCTTTTATAAGTTGACATGTTATGGTCTAATTATAGGAGCTCTACAATAGAATACTACAACAAGCAAATACACATGAAGAGAAGCTACTAACTTGAGGTACGAGTTGCCACTTTCTCTAATGTGTGGTTGTGATCTGCATCCAGATCTTAACCATATCCTTGTACTGCCTCTTTCTTAGAATGTGGTTTTATCAACTTAGAATGCAGAATTTCCATTTTTCATAAAATATGAAAATGATTTTTCCAAATTTGGTGTATATAATGCTCCTATGGTTTATTCACAAACTGATTCAAAGTCTTGGATGGCTGAAATATCATGGACTCAAATGCAATGGGCATGTTCTACAAGTAGTACTCCATTAATTTCGACTCGACTCAGTCTAGCTTTGGGTTTTAATTTGATTGGTGCTTACAAGATTGGATAAGTGAATGCAGCAATAAATGCATAAACATATAAACGTTGGCTAAGCAAATACGCACACCTTTGGCAGAAAGGATCTTTCGGCATCTTCATATGTCTAATATGAAAATTGGACTTGAATATAGTATATACAGTCAAAAAGAAAAGTGAGAAATTAAACAAAATGTTTGGAAAAAAAGAACTTTGGGATGATACCTCTGAAGTTAAATGCAAAGAAAGCTATACTGTATTGAGATCTCCAGAATACTTGTAGATACTTTATAGTGTATGCTGCAGATGAAGCATAGCATAAAGCTATCTTCCTTCATTGTTTATCAATTGGGAGAAGACTTGGCTTGTATTGATTTCTGAACTACCATTCCCATCATTACCCTCTGTTCTTATGTTCCCATAAGATAAAGGAACAATTCTTGTAGTTTGCATTCCCGATGAGTCAGTGTTGCTGCCTTCTTGTCGTTCCCTTCGTGGTTCAGCTTCATGAAGCTGGAGTGCATATTCCAAATTCCAGAGAACATCGCCCATAGTTGGCCTATCAACTCCATATTCAGCCAAACATTTCTCTGCTGTTTCTCCAAATTTCTTCAGCGAGCTTGGTTTTATCTGTCCAATTAGATGGGGATCAATCATTTGCTCAAGCATGCCTCTCTTCTGCCATTCAAGAGCCCATTCAGCTAAACTCACTTGTTCCCTAGCCAGTAATGGATCGACAGCTGATCTAGCACAAAGAACTTCAAAAAGCACAACCCCAAATGAATAAACATCTGACTTGTCTGTAAGTTGCTGCCTACGATAATACTCAGGGTCAAGATAACCAAAACTACCTTTGACACCTGTGCTTACATGGGTTTCATTGAGACATGGTCCAGATCTTGAAAGGCCAAAATCAGCCACTTTTGCCACATAATTCTCATCAAGCAAAATATTGGTTGACTTAATGTCCCGATGAATGATACCTTGAGCGAAACCTGTATGAAGGTAGTGAAGACCTCTTGCTGAACCAATGCATATTTCAAGTCGTTGTTTCCAAGTCAAAGGTTGAACAAGCCCTGAACCATACAAATGCTTCTTTAATGGCCCATTTTCCATATATTCATAAGCCAGTATCATCTCAGACTGTTCATCACAGAATCCAACAAGTGAAACAAGATGGTGGTGGCGAATTTTGGACAGAACCGTTATTTCTGTTTGGAATTCAGGAAGGCCTTGTCTAGAGCCTGGCATACACCTCTTCACAGCTACCTTTGTGTTATCTCTTAGAACTCCTTTGTAAACCATACCAAACCCACCAGAACCTATAATCAGATCCTTATTAAAGTCGTTTGTCGCTGATTGTACATCAGCAAAAGGGATTTTCATATTAAGATATCCATTAGAACCTAAGGATGCATCGATTGTCCCTTCAGACATCCTACTATTACTGCCTCCAAATACCCTCAAAGGTGTCCACCCCGCACTTGCTGCCCTCCTTGATTTTGGTTTCTTCTTTCTGCGTTTCAAAACAATTAGAACTACCATCACCGACAATAATAGAAAAAGAATGCCACCAAAAATTGAACCCACTAAAATCCATAGACTTCTCTTCTCAGCCCCAGTTCCAATTTGCAAATTGCCAATATTCACCATTTTCATGATCTCTGCCCCATTTAGAATAGCATTAATACTCAATGTACTACTCAGTTGAGAAGGACCAACACTAATCTGCACAGCCCCTGAATCATCCGATTCCACTACAAAATCTAAATAGACTGGTGATGCCAGTACATGGTACCCAAGAGCCGAAAGATCAATATCCATATAGGCGGAATACCCATTGATGTATACATTAAAGTACAACAAGCTTTGAGCAGGACTAACAATATCACAGAAATGCAATCGAATAAAATGCAAAACACCACTCGAACCCACCGGAAATCTCCACGTTATATTAAACCACACTGAGCTTGAGTTATCCCTATTCATATCCTGGGCAGTCATGTAGACATTATCAGGTGCAATCTCTCTATTAGCACCACCTTTCTGATAGTTAAGCTTATGACTAATGGCTACACGTTTTGCAGCAGATTTCAGAACTAAATAGTTCTCATCAGGGACCCAAGTCCTCCACAAAGTATCATTAAAAGGAGTCAATTTTGGACCGCCTACGTTAATCCTATGAATAGTGTCTAAAACTTGTGAAGAAATATTCTTGAACTCTTCATTTCCATTAGCTTTAACCAACTTAGCTCCATAATCAAGAATAAGATCAGAAGGAGCCGAGAAAACTTCAATAGCATTAACAAAACCGAAACCCAAATTACTCACGGGGACGAACGTAATTTCAATAATGTCTTTGTCTACACTAAGTATCAACTCTTTAACCACAATGTCACCAACATGAAAATTCTTCAAAATCATATTTCCATTAACAGAAACACTAAAATTGGCAGACGCTAATTTAAAACCTCCAGCAATAAAAGGCGAGAAATGGAAACGTACCATGTGAGTCCCATTTTTCCCGATATTGAAATTATAGCTCAACCCAGTTGTAAAAACTCTGGCTGTATGGTAAATGGGGGGTGAATTTGGAGATGGGTTTTGATTAGTCAGCGAAATTGATCTATCTTCAGAGAGAAAGATTGAACCGGATTCGGAGGAATCGCCAATGAAGAGGCGATTAAAGTAAGAAGCATTGATTGCAGAGCCACAATTGAGAAGGTAGTTGTCTAAGGGAGTGAAACAAACAGAGAAAGGGAGATGACATAAAAGAAAAAGAAGTAGAAAGCGAAGCTTTCTTCTGGTCTCCATGGCCAGAATCATTTTGGGGTGTTGATAAGCTTCAAGCTTCGGAGTTCATGGCTCTTCAATGTAAAAACCGGCTGAGTTGGAAAATGAAAAAAGAAAACTCAAAGTGTCCTGTGTGCTGTGCCCAGTCCACCCATGTTAATTGGATCTTCTGTGAATATATTCATTTGTTAATTAGTTGTAAATTGTAATATCCATGGACGGTTCAGATTTGGTTGAAAAATGGTCTCTCTTGGTCCACTGGATGATATTAATTTATCAAATAGATTGCTTTCAAACTGTTTTCACGCTTGTACAGTTGTACTCTAAAACGGATAAAGGTACGTATATGTACAATTTTTTTTTTTATTATGAATAAAAGTATATATACCGGATGTCCAGTCAGGTAGAGATGCAATGTTAAGCCTCCGAAGATTGCACCACATTAAACATTTGTTACGTATGGTTTTGTTATTTAAATTGTTTATTTTTATATTTTAAAAATAACTTTTTTTATTGCTTTAAATAAAAGATTGTGGAATGACAAACTAAAATTTTAAATATTTTTTTATTAGAACTTACATATTTACACCTTATTTAATTTTAATAATTATTTTTGTTATTCAACTATTATCTTAATACTTTAATGTAATATTTTATTTCTATTTTATTCATTTTTTTAATAATCTCTATTTTATATTATCTAAATAATAATATTTTGTTAATGTTAAATAATTTTATTCTAGATTTCAATCAAAATTGATTTTATGGCTATTTAACAACAGGATAAAATAATATTTTCCTATTTTAAACGACTAATAATCATTTAATACTTATCCCACAAAATTTTAGCCTTTTTTTCCTTTTTTTTAGCACCCCGTAGCTCGGTAAATAATGAACAGTAATTATTAAATTCAGACTTAGTTTAGATGGTTGTTTTTTATAGTCACAAATTAAAATAACGTCTTTTGTTATTCATAAATTTCACCCAAAAAAGACAATAAACAGTATATTCTCTTACCATTTTTTAACATATAAAAACAGAAGAAAAAAATGTATTTCATAATCCTTCTATAAAAAAATCTAATTTTTTGTGTTAATAAACTTAAAAGTTTATAAGATATAAATATAATTAACATAAAGAGATGAATAACTTATTTTTAATTTTTACTAATTTATAATTTAATAACTTAAATAAAACGGTTAAACGTGCAATCGTATGTAAAAATAAAATACGAAAATAAAAAATAACACACGATATGTTTAGGTGGTAACAACATAGTACACAATCATAATTTGAGAAAAAAATCACCGAATTATCTAACTTTTCACTATGAAAAACAAATATTCAAGTACAAACTCAATCTTATGGTACACTCCATATGATACTAACTCAATGTATTTTGCTTATAAGTCACTGCTATGTTTTCACAGTTTCCAATATTAACGTGAGCGGTTTTCAAACCAAAATTTCAATAAACTTCTCATCAATCAGATATATTTCAAATTAACTGCAAAATAGTTAGCACAAAAACACAAGTACTTGTGTATGTTATAAAACATATTTAATTATGAATGATTTTAACTAGATGATTCAAAATATATATCACTTAAATCAATTCAACTAGTAAATTCTATAGCAAAAAGATCAAGCACAAGTTCAATAAAAATAATTTTTTTAAAAATTAATAATCAAATAAAATTACAATGATATGACAAAAACAATTATTTGATATAACAATTCAAAAACAAAAATAAAAAAGAAGTCATAAGAACATATTATCAAAATATCATAAAATAATTAGGTTTATTAATCAATCAAACATAACCACAAATATTTGATAAATTAATTAAATAAAAAACCTAAAAAATTATAATATTATATTTATAAAGCAAGATATAAAAAAATGAGCAATGTGTTTTATTTATAAAAAAAATTAAAACTCTTAATCATATGCAATTAATAAATATCTTTTCTAATACAAATAAAATTAGTAATACTCATTAATTAAGAAGACTCTTATATGATTGATAAATATTTTTCTATTACAAATAAGATTAATAATACTCATTAATTAAGAAGATTCTTATTTAAATAAGAGTTCTTTTAAAATAAACTCATTAATAATGAAAATTCTTATTTAAAAAATAGTTATTTTAAAGTATATTTTATGTTATCTTTTAGGCTAAAGATTTAAGTTATAATTTATATTATATCTTATTTAATGTTTTAGCATATCTTATTTCATATTTTATCACTAATAATAATTTCAGATTTATAAACATGTGTTATTAAATGTATCGTATGTGTCGTAGTTATATGTAAAGTACAATTATCTAAAATTCGAACATTTATTTGGTTTTTTTTTTATAAATTTAATAACAGGTCTAAAAAAAATTATAAATAAGTATTTTATTCACGAAAATAAACGATACTCATAATATTTATAAAACTTAATATGATAAACATAATATATAGAAAATAAAAACTAAACTAAATATATAAAATCAATCCATACAAAAAAAAATGTGTTGTTTTGGTTAGTTTTTAAAATATTATATCTTGATTATTTTTTTAAAATTTGAAAACCGAATCCATCTATACATTCTTAAAAATAAAACCCGTTGGTTCATATTAATTAAGTTTATTTACTTCAGTTAATTTTTGCACACCCGGATCAGCACTAAGAAGGCGACTTTTTTTATAACTAATATTTTATTTTTCAGTAGTAGGAAGAAATATTTGATAGCAATCAATTATTAATAGAAATGGTGCACGCCAGCGGTAGAAGCAGATCATCAACTTCAAGGGTTTCTATCACTTCCGAGTTGAATGTTGGGTGGCATCAACTATATATATATATATATATATATATATCAAGACGGATATTGGCCTTCATGTGCTTCAAAGTTGAAATACTGCTTTTAAGTAGATCATCACCATCGTCATAATTCGTTTGTGCGGAAAATATTTGAAATTCTTTGCATTTTTCAGATTGTTGGGGATTGGGTGCAGGGGCGGAGTACTATAGCGGGATAGGGTGGGCCCAAGTCGGTTCAAATTTTGGATATATATATATATATATAAGAAAAATATAAGAATGAAAAATACACTTATCCTTTTTGTTTTATTAATATTTTTTTTATATTTTAAATTCTTACTATGAATAGGAGGTGGATTCTTCGTCTGATTAATTGATACTTAATTTTATTATTATATTTTATAATAAATAAATTTTATGTTTTAAAATATGTATAAAGTATTTTTATTGTATTTTATTACACTTTGCATTATTTTTATAAAACATATTTAACCGAAAGAATAATAATGTTTATGTAAGAATTGGATTTATTGATGATGAATAAACGAATGTTTACAACCTATTTATACAAAAAAAAACAAAATTGTAATAATTAAAAATAAACACAATTATGGAGAGGCATGTTCTTGGACAGCCTATCATTCCCCACCAACAGCTTGGTGGCTGCTTCCAGCTGGTGTGTTGATTGTCTCCAGCTGGATATCATGTTCTTTAACATTCCCCCTCAAGTTAGAATATATGTTAATTATTCCTAACTTGTTAAGTAAGCTTGAGAACTGTGGAAAACTCAGGGATTTGGTAAATATATCTGCTGGTTGCTCTAATGTAGAGATATGATAAGTTTTGATCATTCCAGCTTGAATCTTTTCTCTTACTAGATGGCAATCGATCTCTATGTGTTTAGTTCGCTCATGAAACACTGGATTTGATGCAATGTGAAGAGCTGCTTGATTGTCACAATATAACTTGGTTGGTTGGGAGTGTTTGATACCCAAATCATCCAGAATATATCGTAACCAGGTTACTTCGCAACATGCTGCTGCCATAGAGCGATATTCTGCTTCTGCACTTGATCGTGAGACTGTATTTTGTTTCTTAGTCTTCCAAGAAATTAGCGAGTTTCCAAGAAACATACAATATCCTGTGGTTGATCGTCTTGTATCTGTGCATTTTGCCCAATCTGCATCACAAAAAGCATTTAGTTGTAATGAACTAGTTGCTGAGAAAAAGAGACCTTGCCCTGGTGTGTTCTTGACATATCGTAGCACTTGTTGAGCTGCTTCCAAATGTGGTTGTCGTGGTTTATCCATATATTGACTGAGAATGTGCACGGCATACACTAAGTCGGGCCTTGTGATGGTCAAGTATATTAATCTCCCAACAAGTCTTCGATATATTCTCCAATATTTCAAGTGCGTACTTGCGTTGTGACAGAACAATTCCCTTCCTGGAACGTGAAACTTCTATGCCCAAAAAATACTTTAATTCACCGAGATCTTTAAGCTTGAATTGGCTCATGAGATGATTCTTAGTTTCTTCAATGTCTTGTATATTGTTTCCTGTTATGATTATATCATCTACATAGACAAGGAGAGCAGAGAAGGAATTACCACGGGTTCAGACGAACAGTGAGTGATCATACTTGGATTGGTTAAAACCAGCTAGCTTAAGTGTTGTTGATAGTTTGATGAACCACTGTCGTGAGGCTTGTTTGAGTCCATACAAAGATTTATGTAGCTTACATACTCGTGTTTCCCCCTTTCGTCCGAATCCAGGTGGAAGGGACATGTAAACATCTTCATGAAGATCACCATAGAGAAAAGCATTGTTGACATCGAGTTGTCGAAGATGCCAATTTTGAATAGCAGCAACGGCAAGGAGAAGCCGAACAGTGACAAGTTTGGCTACTGGTGCAAAAGTTTCTTGGTAGTCAAAACCTTCAATCTGACTGTATCCTTTGGCCACTAACCGAGCCTTGTATCGTTCCACAGAACCATCAGGATTATACTTGATTTTGTAGACCCATTTACAACCAACTGGTTTCTTGTTTGGAGGAAGCTGTTGAAGCGTCCAAGTGCCATTAGTTTCAAGAGCATCCAGTTCTTGTTTCATGGCAAGCCGCCAATTTGGATCATTGAAAGCTTCAGCAAAAGTGGTTGGTTTCCTGAGAATGGAAATAGAAGTAGCAAAAGCACGATGTGCAGGTGATAATTGGTCATAGGTAAGTACATGAGATAAAGAATGAGAAGTACCTTTGTCTTTGGACGATGCTGAGTGAGACGAAGGGAGGACCGAGAAGGTAGGGAAGCTTCTACATGATATTTTTGAAGGTAGCTAGGAACATTGGTGGATCGACGAAGCCTATGTGTGACTGGTGTTGGAGGAATTATGTGTGGTGGAGAAGTTGACGATTATGTTTCTGGAGATGAATTTTGAAGATGAAGAGTGTCTGAGTTGATTGTTGGAAGGACAGATGGTGTATGATCAAGTGATATATTTGGATTGGTTGATTGACGAATGTTGGGTAGGTCATCATAAATAGTATCTTCTGATGGAGGAAATAGAGTTGGAGTGTTGACAGCGGAAGTGAAATAAGGAAATACATGTTCATGAAAGATAACATCACGAGACACTAAAGTCTTGTTTGTTTCCAGATTGTAGACACGATAACCTTTGATCCCAGATGGATACCCAATGAATATGCATTTATGTGATCTAGCATCAAACTTGGTAAGTCGATCATGATGTGTAGAGACAAAGCAAAGGGAACCAAAAACACGAAGGTGTTCATACCTAGGAGTTTTGTGAAAAAGGACTTCAAATGGTGTTTTACCCTTGAGAACAGGTGTTGGAGTACGATTTATGAGGTATGTGGCTGTAAGAATGGCATCTCCCCAGAATTGTTTAGGAAGATTGGCTTGGAAGAGTAATGAACGAGCAACATTGAGAAGATGATGGTGTTTACGTTCAGCAACACCATTTTGTTGAGGGGTAGAGACACAACTAGTTTGATGAAGGATTCCTTTGGTAGAAAACAACTGGGTCATAGAAAATTCTGGTCCATTGTCACTACGAATGATTTTAACTCTGGATGAAAATTGTGTTTCAACAAGATTGATGAAGGTGGTAAGAAATGTACGTGTATCAGATTTAGTATGTAAGAGATAGACTCATGTGCATCTTGAGTAGTCATCAACAATAGTGAGAAAATAACGTGCTCCATTAAGTGCTGGAATGTGATAACCACCCCAAATATCAACATGAATCATTTCAAAAGGTGCTTTTGTATTGATGGAACTTAAAGGAAATGGATTACGTGTTTGCTTAGCTAATGGACAAATAGAACAATCACTAATGTAACAAAAAGGTGTGTTGATGGAAAGAGAAATTACACGCAAACTGTTATTAGATAAATGACCAAGTCGTTGATGCCATAGATGAGAGTTGGTGGAAGCAGTGTTTGAAACAGAGAAACATCCAGCCTTTTCAGAAATAGTCAAGTAGTAGAGTCCTGCTTTCTCAGTTCCCATCCCAATCGTCTTCCCTGAGCATTTGTCCTGAACAAAGCACATACTATTAGTGAAGGTGACATGGAAAAATGAGGTTTGAGTTAGTTTGGCTACTGAAACTAAGTTTAATTTGAAGGAGGGAACACACAAGACATTATGGAGTATAAAATTATTTGAGAAATGCACAGTGCCAATATGTGTGACACGGGCAAGAGAATGATCAGGTAAATGCACATGCCGATTAGTGACTGGAATGCTGGAGCTCATAAGGTTTTGGGAACAGACCATGTGATCAGTTGCCCCTGTATCAAAAATCCAACGAGTTTCTGAATGGAAAACAGTTGCACATAATGTGTTACCTGAAGAAGTAGTCACTTGATTTGACATGCTACCTGATTTGGATTGATTGAGAAGTGTAAGGAGCTCTTGATATTGGGCATATGTAAGATTGTGGGATGGTGTCTTTGTGTCGGAGCAGCTTTCCTGAAAGTCAGTATGATGAGCTTTGGAAGGGAAGCCATAACTTGTGTTTCTCTTGTCTTGAATTACTCCTTTCTTCCGACACATGTTGATGTCATGTCCATTTAAACCACAGAAATTACATTTGAGACGCTTTCGGCAGTTTTCAAAAATGTGTCCATTGAGACCACAAAAATCACATTTGAGGTGACTTCGGCAATTCTCAGAATTATGACCTATATTGTTGCATCTATTGCACTTGAGATGTGGGTTCCTTGGTGGGTAATTTTTCTGAGGATATTGTGGACGACTATCTCTGGAAACGAGTGCGGCAGCTTCTGGCATCCTTCCTATGCTTTGAGTGGAGACAGCTCTTTGCTTTTCATCTTGAACAATAAGTGAATATACCTTATTTACTGTAGGTAATGGTTCCATGAGCAAGATTTGTCCGCGTGCTGATGTGTAAACCGTATTAAGGCCCATGAGAAACTTTATGGTTCGCTGCTTTTGTTGATATTCTTGTAATTCTCTTCCAGCATTTCCTCCACAGTGTGGAAGAGGACATAGTGCATCACGACTATCCCATAAACTTTTCAATTTGGTATAGTATTCGCCAATGCTCACACCTTCTTGCATGCAATCATGGATCTCTTGTTCAATGTGGAATAGGTGCACGTTGTTGGTGTGCGAAAAGCGTTCCTTTAATTCTTCCCATAACTCATATGCAGTATCACTATACATGTAACTTTCTGCAATTTTGGGTGATATGGTATTGAGGATCCATCCTTTGACAAGAATATTGCAGCGAGTCCATTGTTTGATTTCTGCTTCAAGGTTTGTTGATGGCCTTTTGATTGTGCCGTCAATGAATCCTTCTTTGTTTTTGGTTATTAGAGCCATGAGCATTGCATGACTCCAAATGTGATAGTTTTCTTGGTTTAAGGATTGAGCTACAAGGACCATGCCTGGTTGGTCTGAGTGGTGTAAATATAAAGAATGACTAGGATCATCATACCATTTTGGTAAAGTAGGGTTGGTATTGGTAGTCATAGACATTTTTGGTTGAATAAATTTGAAAGAACGGGATGGGTTTAAGTGTGTTTTAGACAATAATGACTATTTATGAAATAAATAATGTACTGAAATATGCTCTATCTTATAGAAAATGAGTCAAGGATTACAGAACCGGAAATTTCAACCATAGAACCGGTCGAAAAGGGGGTGAACCGGCGTCTGGAGTGGCTGGAACGGCGGCTGCAACAGTGAAGCACTGAACCGGATGAAGACCGAACCGGACCGGACCAGACCGAGAAAACGACGCGTCGTTTATTTCAGCGCCGAGCGAACGACGTGTCGTTTGTTTCAGCGGGTGAGCGACGACGTGTCGTTGGAGTCGTCTTTTTCAACAGCTGGCGCGTGTTGGAGCGTGCGTCTCCGGCGAGGCGCGTGGAACGCCAGCGAGTTTAAAAATGGAGCGTGTGAGCACGTGGAGAGGTATTTTGGCTTGATTTTAATTGCAGATTGTTCGGATTTTTCTGAATAATATTCTGGGATGAAATTGAAATTATTTTGTGAATCGAAATTGGTTTTGGAAAAAAAACAGATTGAGGAAAAATTGGAAAAATTTCTATGAGCTGATTTTTTCTGGGAATTGTTTCCTAAGCTCTGATACCAAGTAAGAATTGGATTTATTGATGATGAATAAACGAATGTTTACAACCTATTTATACAAAAGAAAAGCAAAATTGTAATAATTAAAAATAAACACAATTATGGAGAGACATGTTCTTGGACAGTCTATCCTTCCCCACCAACAGCTTGGTGGCTGCTTCCAACTGTTGTGTTGATTGTCTCCAGCTGGATATCATGTTCTTTAACAGTTTATAAATTATTTTGCGTATAATTTTTAATTTTATTTATTAAAAAATTAAACACGCAATCTCTGTTTTTTTTTTGCATACGTCACTTTATAGAATATTTGTTGAAAGATGATTGAATTAATTTGGCAGTGAAACTACTAAAACGCGTGTAGAAGAATCAAGATGGTACGATCAGGTGGATCATCAAGCTGCCATTGGGGTGTGTAATTTGAACTTTCAATTTGACTGAGTTCAGTGTTCTTTGACCATCTAAAAAAGCGTAGATTAATGTAATTGAAAATTTTATTAAATGGTGAATTAAATAGTTAATTGTGGGATTCGCGTTAAATCATTCCAATAATATTCGCGTTAAAAAAAATTATTAAAAACATTTAAGTTTGGATTTTTCATAAATATTTATTTTTTTAATAAAAAGATTCTACACATTTTATCTAATATTAAGTTGATTAAATTAAAATATAAAAAGTCCAGAGTGACCTTCTTACTCTAATTTTAGGTCACCTTTTCCATGGAAGCTTCTTCTCATGTAATGTAACATTAATTAATTGGATGCTTTTGAAACCTTCTCAAATGGAGTGCCCAATTGGCCAAACAGTTGATCTGACTAAATATCTACTCCATACGTCTTCAAATTAAGAAAACTTCCAAACATTGCATTATAGCTCACTCAAATCCTCATATTATATTAGTATTCTCGTGATCGTGTCCACGTTGAATCAGCCTCAGTACGTAGGGTACAAAGAAAAGAAACTCATGAAATGTTTAAGATATATTTATGCTTTTGTTGTGTTTCGTACCACAATCATATTTGTTTTCTCCATAATTTGTTACTCATATAAAAACTCTTAAATTTTGAATTATTTTGTTATTAATTGATCATATTATTATCAATAAAAATGATGATTTTGTCGCATAAAACTCAATATTCAAATAAGTGTTAAAAACATTTATTTTATACACTTTAAATTTTAGGAGAGCTATATTAATTTTACTTCCAATGACACACGAGTTATTGATATTTTTATTAAAAATACTAGAATCATAACTAAATGAATCAAAAAGATTATAAATGTGACTCGAAAAATTACTATAACCAATTTAAATTTGACTATAAATATTGATGTTGAATCAACCACAACAATAGAGTAAAACAAAATGCATAAAATATTTAAGATATGGTGTTTTAGACCATAATCATATTTGTTTTCTTATTAATTGTTAGTCGTATAAGAATTCTTAAATTTTGAATTGTCTCGATATTAATTAAATATTTTATTATCAATAATGATAATAATTTGGCAATCTTAATATGAAACTCAATAAGTGTTAAGAAAATTAATTTTGAATACTTTAAATTTGAAGATAGCTATATTAGTTTTATTTGCGAGGGCATTTGCAAGTGCATGTAAGTTGGTGACGTTTATGTTAAAAATGCTAGAATCAGATTAACTAAAATAGATAATAAACTTGACTCTAGAAATTACTATAACTAATTTAAATTTGATTACAAATATTGATTCTAATTTTTTAAAGTTGACTAATTAATATAAATTAAATGTAAAATTGTACTCGATAAAACTGATCAAGAAAAAGAAAACTGAATTGCATTATGATTATTCATTTGAATGGTAGAGTAGTTTAAGATTTGAATTGCAAATAAAATTTGTTTATTGTTCGTTAGTTCAAAGTAAATATGTTTTTGTATATAGGTGATACATGATATTTGTTTTTAGGTTTTGTGGTTTTTGTTCGGTGAAAAATGTACTTTTTGGCTTTGTATTTTTTTGCATCAAAATAAAAAGATATATTTTTGCTCAAATGTTTTTGGTAACTAAAATTGTAGAATTATAGCATTAAAGTCTCATATTAAAGATGAATGCATGTTGGAAGATTTCAAAGTTATATCAAGACAACACACCGTTGACTTTGTATGAAGCGGAGGCGTTATTGGAGAGGTTCATAGTGATAAGAGTATCTTATCTACTTGTTATTACTTTTATTTATTAAATATAATACATATATTCTTAACCTCAGAGTTAACTTTTTTTATTAATAAGTTCAAACTACTATATACATTTAATATAAAATGGATAATTAATATTTAAAAACAATTATAAATAAACAGATAAAAAACAAACAAATAATTTTAATCATATATTGTGAATAAATTTAATATATTTTTACATTCACGTCCTTCTTGTTGCATATAAAAACAATTTAATACACGAAATATAAAATAAAAATGAATATAAATTTATATAATAATAACATTTCTCTCAATACACAACCGAATAATTGGGATTAAATTAACTAAATAAAAAGATAATATTGTGATGTAATTGGTAATAACTATGAGATTTTCATCCATTACAGTTAATCTTTTGGATTTTTTCGTTCATAATTCTTGTAGACTCAAGAAAATTGCACCACAAAAATTCTTTGTTGGAAGGACCTATACACTTTCGAATTTTCACTTTAGCTATTGATTTTTTTTCCTTCTTAATGTTATATAATACCATGTTTAGCATTTAAAATTGGTAAAAGAAATTATCTCATATATAAATGGTTAAATTTTTTAATATTATTTTATTTTAAATTATTTTTATTTAAAAAAATATGTTAATTTTTGTATAATATTTAAAAATATATATTTATTTATGTTATAAAACTTTATATATAAATATATCATGTAATATAATTAAAAAATATATAATATGAAACAAAAACAAAAATTCTTGAATGATTCACATTTGTACTTTTAAATTATAGATAATAATTAATAGATTGTTCCCAATTTTGAAACATGATTTTCATTCAATGATATCGATAAATTTTTGCTCGAGTTATTACAATTTACAAGAGACTTTTGTTCATCATCATTCACCAATAGATTTAAGCAGCATTTAAGCTTATATAAGAGAAAGAATTAGGACCATTAGACACAAATTTAGGAAAATAAAAGTTAAAGTGAACAGCGAAGCTTCTCTGTATATTCCATCTCACCGACTGAGAAACACTCGCCGTCGATGGCTTTGGAGCTTCAAGCTCTACGGAGTCTTAACTCTCCGTTGCCGGCATTCCAACACTCATGTGGTTCTATCCGCCAAAGTTCTGTTGTAGCTTTCAGGCAAAGGCCTTGGTTTTCTTCAAGTAATCGAATCAAAACCTTTCTTTCTCATCCTTATCGATGCATCAGTACCCGAAAACGCCCTAAGAATTGGGTTCACAGTTTAAAGGTTAGATCGCAATTCAATGCCTCTCTCATTTCTCCTCGGGATCAATGGGGAACGTGGGCCGTTCTCTTTGCCACTGGTGCTTTTGGTATCTGGTAAACAAAACAGCGCATTCTTTTTCTCTTGCCCCTTCTATATGTTTGGTGGTAGGAAGCTGAGAATAAGATTAGAAAATTTGATTCGATAGTTGTTTGTTTAAGGCCTCTGGTCAATGGATGAAAGTATAGTTCAATTTTTTATCTTACATTTTTTCCAACAATGAAATCATATGAATTTTCCGAAGCGTTTGTTTTTATTTATAATGTTGTGAATTTCTTTCCAAGTGATGAAAAACTCACAAAAGTAGCGAAATACTGAAATCCTTATGGCATTGAGCGATAACAATATGAGTTAGGGCTTTTGGTTTATGAGCTGATTAAATATTTAATGCCTACTGTGCTTTTGTACTTTTAACTGTACCTAAAGGTCAGAGAAGAACACAAAGATTGGGGGCGCATTGAGTGGATCATTGGTAAGCACTCTGGTTGGACTTGCTGCGAGCAATTTGGGGATAATATCATCCGAGTCTCCGGTTTATTCAGTTGTGTTGGAATTTCTGCTTCCACTAGCTGTTCCATTGTTGTTGTTCAAAGCGGACATGCGTCGCGTGATTAAGTCAACTGGGGCGCTTCTCTTGGCTTTCTTGCTAGGCTCCGGTAATGCTTTGCACTTTGCAGGTTGATTGCGTACACAAAGGTCTTCTTTTGTTCTGTGTTGTTAGGTAGTAACAAGAATTCATCTGTGGATTGATTCTATTTGGCTTCAAGTTGTTTGCAGAAGCTGGAAATTTTTTGCTTCTTGATTTTGGTTGTCAATGCAAGTACTTGGTCTTATTTCAGGATGAAGTTTAAGCACTGTTGTTATGCAACTAAGCAAGCAACTAAATGAAAATTTTATGCTTAAAGAAGGATGAAGTATTTAAAGTTCTCGAATTCTGTTTCAATATTCTAGCTAGTATTGTTAATCTATTTGTTTTACGAAACCAGGTTTGTTAGCAAGAAGTAGCAACATTTTTAATAAGCAAACTGAATCTGTCCCTTCTGGTCAAAATTAAAATCCAGTTGAACTTTGATGCATGTTTGCACTGATATGTACTGTTTTATGTGTAGTTACCATAATGTTACACGAGGGATTTTTTGTGCTGTATAATTCCACTTGTCCTAACTCTGTAATTTGAAAAAGAAAAGACATTGGAGAACAACCATTATCTTCTTTAACAGGAATATTTAGCTAGAGGTGTTCAATTTCAGATACTTGGTCATATTTCTGGCTTTGGAGTCTCCTGATTTCCATTCTTTTTTGTTTGACAGTTGCAACGACCATTGGAACAGTGGTGGCATATCTATTGGTTCCAATGAGATCTCTTGGTCCAGATAGTTGGAAAATAGCAGCTGCTCTCATGGGCAGACACATTGGTGGAGGTAGTTCTGCCTTATTACTCACTATAATTTGGCCCGTTTGGACTTTTATGTAAATTTATAGCGAAGATAAATTTATTTGGTTCCTTATTTTCACTATTAATCCCTCTTCCATATGGCATCATCACGGAGTTTTTGCTCTTGGTGTTTTGCAGCTGTCAATTACATTGCCATATCTGATGCCCTGGGCTTGTCGCCATCAGTTTTAGCAGCTGGACTTGCTGCAGACAATGTTATATGTGCATTATATTTCACCACATTGTTTGCACTGGCTTCTAAAGTACCACATGAAAATTCAAAAACCAATGATGGTATGTGAAGTTCTGTAAAGTCGTATAGCAACTTGTTTTTGTAAGTTCCTTAATCAAAACTACACATTTGACATTTTTTTTCTTTGTTCTTTCTTTTCTTTTCATTTCTTTTTTTTTTCTTATACAGTAATTTGATTTCATTTCAACACATTTTTGGTTGTACCTCGATTTCATTTTGAAAAAAGCATAGATAGATGAGATTTAAGCCTGCAAAAATGATAGTCTAATGGAAGGCGAAAGTATGACAGGAAATACAATAGACGTGCAGTCTGAGAATGGTGACAAGCTTCCAGTTCTACAAACTGGAACAGCCATTGCTGTGTCCTTGGTTATATGCAAGATTGGCAGTTATGCCACAAAATTTTTTGGAATACAAGGAGGTAGCCTGCCCGCAATTACAGCCATTATTGTTGTTCTAGCAACTGTGTTTCCGAAACAATTTAGTTATCTTGCACCATCTGGTGAGGTGATGGCTTTCATTCTGATGCAGGTGAGTTACATTCTTGTTCTTATTCTTCTATTAAGTTTCTGGAGGTGGGTAGTTTGAGCAATCCCCGTATATTTCTTTAGAACAACACGCTTTTAAATGATTTTTTCCATGAGAGGTTATGCACGTTTCTTGTAGAATAAGCATATTGCAACGAACTTGTATCGTATTTTTGCACAGAGAATAACTTGCATAAAGTAACCTGTTTTGAGCAACTTGTTTTACAGGTATTTTTTGCAGTGGTGGGAGCTAGTGGGAACATATGGAGTGTCATCAAGACTGCGCCTAGCATATTAATGTTTGCTTTTTTCCAAATTGCTGTCCACCTAGCAGTGATTCTTGGACTGGGCAGGTTACTTGGCTTTGACCTGAAGTTGTTGCTCATAGCATCAAATGCCAACGTTGGAGGTCCCACCACAGCTTGTGGTATGGCCACAACGAAAGAGTGGAGTTCTATGATTGTTCCTGGTATTCTTGTTGGCATTTTTGGTATTGCCATTGCAACTTTTATTGGCATTGCATTTGGGTTTACTGTTCTCAAATACATGTAAGAACTCACAAATTCTGCTATCGGGTTAATTCTACTGATTTTGTAAAGCCCGAGTTGATTTTAATTTGAGTTGTGTTTTGATTCCAAGAATTTGGGTTGAATTTCCAGTGTTGTACAGTGAGGGCCGTCTTTATTGTTGTTTAATTTCTGCCTACTGTTTCAATTGGAGGGTTTCATGCATACTGTCTTGAAGGTTACAAATAGTGCAATGTTCCATCACTTTTTCCATTGCTGCCACATTTTAACATTAAGGTGATGAGTGATATTAACACTACTTGCTAACCAAATTCATTTGTATTTAAGTTATAATTTGTATGAGCCAACGGGCAATGGAAACGAAGAGATGTTTGTTTAGCTCAGTTGCGATTGCTTGAAGCAAACGTGTTAATTTGTGGCTACATTTTCCTATGTGAAGCACCCGTTTACAAACATGCCAAGTTTTAACAAAAAAGAAAACATTTTCCAATCCAAAGCACAAGCTTTTTTTGTTACCTAATGTCTGGCCTTTTCACATGAAACAAAGCATAATAGTATACGAGGACATAGGAATGGTAGATGTATAGCAAGAGGCCTCAATCAAATTGAAAAGAGAAGGAACTAAGGTGAACAATATAAAGTATCCCACATCGTTAAATGAAAATGATGAAGATGTGAATATAGTTATGAAACACAGTGATCAGATGGCCGAGCTTAGTAACGTAGGCTTGTAACTCAAGTGAGGGCTATGAGACGATGGGACGTTGGTTTGGTCCATTTGGGTTGGATGTTATGATTAGCTATCTACTGTCCTGCCCGTTCCAAGCCAGGAGTTAGGCCAGGGCGCTTCAGCGAAAGCTCTAGTGTCATGGTTTCTAGAGTGGAGGGTATCGTGTGAGGCTGGTTTCACAGAGCAGCAAATACCTCCCGCTTCTGGCAGTGGAAGGATCACAGGACGGTGCTGTCCTCATCCAATATGACCCAGTGGGTTGATCCTAACTGGACCATCGTCTTTTTTTCCTGCATCATTTGAGAGATCTACGACAATCTCATCGTTATCCCTGTACTTATTTCCACTGACGGATCTTGGAGTAAAAAAAAGTTCGCAACTTATTTTATTTGCTTACTCGTCGATCTTTAAATTATTAAATTTATTATGATTTTTTAAATATTAAAATTTAATGATATATATATATATATTTGTAAATTTATCTATAATTTTATAATATTACACCTACAAAATCTCTGTAAATAAAAGACAGAAAAAATATCTAATTCTGAATACAGATTTGCTTCCCTTTAACGTTACGGAATATTATGGATATTCCAATTTTTCCCCACTAGGCAGGCCACTACTAATTTTTATTTGGGGCAAACAACAATGCAAACAAAATCCCATTTCATTGCTTAGTAAAAACCCTCAGAAATGATTGATTGATTGATTGATTGATTTCTGTTTGAATTTTATTCTGGGGATTCCCTCCTCTCCTCTCCTCTCCTCTCAAAATCTCCATTTTTCATAATATTTGTAACAAACGGTATATTGCTTGATGTTTGACCAAATTAAAAGGTTTGGGAGCAGACTGATATCATGTTTGCTTACTTGAGAATATATATATACTCGCGTTAAAATAATTTTTTATCAAACCACTTCATTTCAACTTATTTTTGTTGACCGTACAGATGCCATAAGCATTACAATACATGTGCAACTTTTTTTAAAAAAAAATTGAATAATAATAATAATAAAATACATGTAATAATTTAAAGTTGTAGCGTACTGTAAACTGTAACAGTAAGCTGGAGGTCAATCAAAGCATGATAGAAAAACCAAGTCTTGAACACACAATTTTAAATTCTTAAAATGAACTAATAATTCAACCCAAATTACATTTAACTTGGCATAAAATTCTGCCTACACTAATTGAAGTGAGGATTATTAAAAAAAATCTTAACCACTTTAATTAAAACCGGTTTATAAAGAAATGAAAAGATAAAATTGATAATTTAAATCTAAATTGTTGAGATAATAGAATATAATAAATTATTTAATTATATCCCATTAAATTAATAATCTATGGTATAAAATTACCATGCTTTAATCATCATTTGTTGTACTATATGTACTGCACTCCAAATGCATTTAGCTATTGGTCAACTGTACTAACACTAATAAAAAAAGTCAGCTCTACTTGCACAACTCACCTTCTTATGGCTCTTATGTGCATAGATATAAAAAAAACTGTGTTAATTATTGAAGATAAATTTTTTTTTAAAAATGACTTTACTTGAAAAATATTACATGGGCCCACAACTAATAACAAAATAACAGCCACTTGTAGTATTTAAAAATTAATCAGGTTAAAATCCCTTTGTAATACCACTTAAAAATTAAATAAAAATACACTCCGATCTGAGTTTAAAAAAAAATACGTCATATGGGTTAATAATAAGAAAATGCATGATTATAAAAATAATAAGGTGAAATTATATTATTTAGAATATGTTTGATTATGATGAAATAATGATGTATCATATCAGCCTGTTATAACTAATAAAGAGTTGCATTAATGAATTTTAAATTTTTTTGATAAAATTATTAATAAGGTGACTTCATATTATTTATTAATTTTTTAAAAAAAAATTCTTATCATCATTATAATATTGTCATTTAGTTGTTTGTTGGTGTCTATAAGAAGTTAAAACTAACAAATTAAATTAAGAGAAAACATCAAGATAGCATAAGGGTTATTAATACTTTTGGAAGATGAAAACCATTAATCACTCATATCTTATGTTAATTAGGATGATATTCGTGGTAGTGTTTCTTGGATGGATATTGGTTTGGATTATGTTGCCAACAAAAACTTACAAGTATAAGTGGAGTGTCCATATGAGTACCCATCTCAACTCATCATATTTTGGAAAGCAAGGTTTAATTGTCTTAATTAATTTCTTATTTATTTATTTTTATTTCTCTTTAAAATTAAAGTTTATATTTTTTTTATCTTCTTTTTAAATATATTTATTGATTTAATTTTCAGTTTTGTTTCTATGTGTCGTACAAATTCTTGATTTACAGGGACAAACCTACTGCTTTTCTCATTCCCTATGATGTTTATTGCTGCTTTGAGCTGTGTTTATCTCCATTTCCAGAAGAAAACCAAAAACTTCAACTCCAATAAAAGGTCAAAACTACCTTCGATCTTTAATACATTCAATCTAGAATTACTCTTTATTTTCACAATTTTTTTATTTTTTTTAGAAACCGATACAAGCAAGGCAGGCACATGGTAGATTTGAAGTGAAAGATATTTTGTTTTTTAAATATTTTATTAATTATTTGTATAACTTTAACACTAAAAACATATTTCAATTAATTAGACCAGTGAAAACAACATAAATATTCCAATATGACCTTCAAATTAGTTAATGCAAGACGCAAAGTCTACATGAATGGTCAAAAATGAAAAGCAACAAAAGTTATGTGTGTGTGTATAAATTAAATTCTACGTACATATAACGGTTACAAGTATGTGAAATATTTACACATATAAGCAACATATTTATAACATATAAGTTTATGAGAGACTAAGTAAGAAGTAGTGACAATCGTATAAATTGTTCACAAAAACCGAGGAAATTTGAAATCTGTTCACTTGTTGCAGAGTCATTTCAAGCTCATGGAGTCGGCCAATATTTACCAAGGCACCCATTGGAATCGTTACTCTAACTGAGCTTGCTTTTGGAGGCATGTTTATTGCGCTTTTGATTTGGTCTCTCGCCAATTACTTATATGTCAGCTATCAAAATCTACATATGCATGGACATGGCGAAAAAGTGTACGTATTCAATTAACTAGTTAAGAAACAAAAACTATATATACAACAACTTATTATAATGTTAAATTGATGTAGTAATCATCTATTATTTAAAAAAAAAATATATGTTCAATTATCTTAATTAATAGATAATTGTTACATAAATTGTGACATTATAACAACAAGTTATTAGTTAATATAAATATTAGTGCTTATTGTAAAACGTTGTGTGCATACAAATCTGATTATAGTAGACAAATTGTGGGTAATTTGTTAATTGATGATTTGTTTTGAACATAATATACGAAAGTTGGCAAGCAAAGTTCCGTAGCGTTGCACTGAGACTTGGGTACATAGGAAACACATGTTGGGCATTTCTCTTCTTCCCAGTAACACGTGGCTCTTCAATATTGGCACTCATTGGTCTCACTTCTGAATCTACCATCAAATATCACATTTGGCTTGGCCATCTTCAAATGTTCCTCTTTGGTGCTCACACCGTTGGATTTATCGTCTACTGGGCTATGACTAATCAAATGGCACAAGTAATTAATTTCCTGAACCCATAATTTCTGCTTCTCTTAGAAATGATTTACTTAATAATAGTTCAATCATAAATTACTTATTGGAAGAATTACATAAAAATAATTCAATGTTTTTAATTCAGAAGTGTTTTAATAGGTTAGGTTACGAAAGCATATATTCAAACTTATAACCTTAAAATTTAGGTTTATTTACGAGGCATGATCCTTTCATAAAACTTGTTCTAGAGAGGGTTAGAAGTGAAACAATATAAACAATTATGCTGTATAAAAATCAGAGTAAAATTTAATTTTATATTAATATTTTACATAATTTAATTATTAGTTTATGTTAGTTTTATATTATTCGGATTTTTTTTAAGACAATAAGAATAGTAAATTTTTGGATTCATATCCGGTTGTCGAATACACCATTTTTTTATTTCTTTTTTAAATTTACATTAAATTAAATTATTAAAATACTCACGTTCATATGCATGTCATGTCTTTTGAATACGAATAATTTAAGAAATATAAAGAAGTTAAAATAACATAAGGTTTACAACGGATGAGTTTTGTTAATTGTGTTGATTGAATTGCAGATGATAGAATGGAACAAAACTTATGTGCCAAATTTAGCTGGAAATATTGCAATTTTGTTGGCATTAGCGATGTGGGTTACAAGCATTTCTCGAGTAAGAAGAAAAATGTTCGAAGTATTCTACTATACTCACCATCTTTACGCACTCTATATCTTCTTCTATGTATTACATGTGGGAGCTTCCTACTTTTGTATGATACTTCCGGGCATATTTCTCTTTCTTATTGATCGATACTTGAGATTTTTACAATCTAGACATCGAGCTAGGTTACTTTCTGCTCGCATCTTACCTTGTGATACTGTTGAATTGAACTTTTCCAAGACTCCAGGTAATAATTTATGCATTTGCATCCGTCTTCTATATATATATATATTGAATAATTATTTGTCTTCATTAATTTATATATATATATATAACTGATTTTTTCCAGTTCTACTTATAATTTTTCTCTGGGAGATTAATTGAACATTTGTTCAAATTTTGTGAAGTTTTTAACATGTCTTCAACATGTACATATTTTTACGATGACTTTAATGAAAATTTAAACATCTATATGAAAACAACATATACGTGTTAACAATAACAAAAATTATAATGAAAAAAATTCAAAATATTCTTACATATGATTTGATGTTTAATTTAATATGGAATATCAATTAAGCAATACAACAATAACATAAATGCTTATATATTACTTCAATAAAAAAATGTTTATTTTCTTATTTTGTATCATTTATAATTTTATAAATTTATTTTAATATTATCATTATTTTGATTTTACTTCTCAAATAAACATAATAATAATAAAATTTGGATTATGATAATGATACATGAACTTAAAGTTTTAAACCTATTTATATCTAGAAAAAGTCTTTATCATTTCAACTGAACTGAAGCGACAGGATATGTATGTTCGGGAAAAATAGTTTTAAATGTGGCTTAATTAATTTTCTGATATATAATTTTTGTTATCAGGATTGAGCTATAATCCAACAAGTCTTTTGTTTATAAACGTCCCTCGAATTTCGAAGCTACAATGGCACCCTTTTACAGTGACTTCAAACTCAAATATGGAAGCAGATAAGCTCAGTATTGTGATCAAAAGTGAAGGAAGTTGGTCACAAAGGCTTTACAAAGAACTTTCTGCTTCCTCTTTGGATCATTTGGAAGTTTCAGTTGAAGGACCTTATGGTCCATCAACACACGATTTTTTAAGGTCAGTTTTTTAAAACAATTTTGACTTATAGTAATTATAATCTATAGCCAGTTACCATGCATGAATCATTAATTGCTAATAAATATTTAGTATTTGATAACTTCAATGAATTTAATTTCAAAATATTAACTTATTTTATAAGATTAACTCATATATTTATAAATTTCTACTAATATTGGTATTTTATTTGTTTGTTTTTTAGTACTCCAACATTATTGTTAAAATACGTTGGCACCCATATAATCTAGAGCGAAATGCATGTATCTCTTTTAGTTAGTCAGTCAGAGAAGTTTATTACATTTGTTGTTTTTGTTGTAGTTTAATTATTTTGTTTTGAAATAAGTAATAATATAAGGATAAATAATCAAAATTTAATTTTTTTATGAATTTTGTAACCATTGTTGTCTATTATTAAAGAATTTTATAAAAATAATATTACAATAACAGTTAAGAAAATATAAATAAAATTGATTATTTGTTCTTATAATAATGTCAATTTTTCAAAATAAAAGTATTAAATTACTACAAAAATAACAAATAAATTAATTTTTTTTTCTTAACATAACTAAGGGACTTATAGTGTAACCTACCCTATAATCTAATAGCTAGTTTTGCATTTACATTCATCAATATTTAATTATTTTTATTTTTTAGTCAATTTTATAAATCGTATTCTATTAATAAAGATAATTTATATTAATATCTTAATACAAAATAAAAAAATGGTAATTTATCTTTGTATCAATATTTTGTAACAAAAAAATAGAAAATGTATGATTTTTTTTTTAACATAATTAAAGAATTTATGGTGTCACCTACTCTAAAATCTAAAGCTTAAAAATGGAGGCATGTCCTACTCAAGTGTGAGTCATGTGCATATTGAAAGTCAACAATTTGATTGCTCTGATTTCATATTAAAATATAAGTACTGATCACCTTTATGCTCCAACATTTATATTTACATGGAACACAGATATGAATCCCTAATGATGATAAGTGGAGGCAGTGGAATAACACCCTTATATTCCATAATCCGAGAGATTATCTTCCAGAGCAATACTACCGAAGGGAACAACATGAAGCTTCCAAAAATTCAACTTGTATGTGCCTTCAAGAAGTCAGCTGATCTAACAATCTTAGACCTTTTGCTCCCAGCTGGCTATAGCAATACACTTTCACATATTTCCCAAATAGAATTACAAATAGAAGCCTATGTTACTAGGGAGAAGGAACAACGTACCAATAATATTGGTAATGACCAAAAGCCCCTCCAAAACATTATATGGTTTAAGCCAAATCCACAAGACACTCCTATATCTTCAACTCTTGGTCCAAATAGCTGGCTATAGTTGGCTGCAATAATCTCATCTTCATTTGTGTTGTTCCTTCTCTTTTTGGGTATTGTCACTCGTTTTTATATCTACCCTATTGATCACAATACAGGCAAATTCTACAATTTTTCCTTCTATGCACTTTGGGACATGTTTTTGGTATGTGCTTGCATTTTCTTAGTTTCTAGTGTAGCATTCATTTGGTGTAAGAAACAAAATGCAAAAGAAGGAAAGCAAATTCAGAATGTAGAAGTTGGAAATACACCAAAAACTTCACCATCATCTTTATTTTGTGTTGCTGCTGATAGAGAGCTTGAAAGTCTTCCAAATCACTCTATTGTTCAATCTATCAAAGTGCATTATGGTGAAAGACCTAATCTCAAGAGTAAGTTGCTCTACTTTAATTCAAGCTACATTTATCACATTGTAACTCAAATTTTAAGTTTTGGAAAAGAAGAAAAAAACCTAATAAATAAATACAAGATTGTAACAAATTTATAATTTATATACAATATATATATTATGAAAACCTAATTTAACATCATCTTAATTTTAACTTGGTTACACACCTATTTAACTAAGTTACAAAGAGTAATTTGATATTGTTACATAACGAAATTTAAAAAATTGTTATCTTTGGATTACACATATTCTTGTTTTGGTATTCTTTTTTATTTATATTTTTAATTATAATGCATAAAATATCCATATTTAAATTATTGATACATATTTTGGTCAATTTTAACATAAATTTGTACCTTTAAACTACCTTAATTTTTTGATATTATTATTAAATTTGACCGAAATGTATATCAATAATAGGAATATTTAATGTGTCTTAGTTGAAAACAAAGGTAAAAAATGATATCAAAACAAAAACAAGGATTGTCCAAAGATACCAAAGCTGCAAAATTTGGATATCTCAATTTATTACATTATGAAACCTTACAAACTCATGTGCATATACATTGTGAAATTTTTGTTAGTAAATTTTTTTTTTACAAAATGAGCTCTTTTGATGCAGAAATTCTGCTGGATTGCAAAGGAAGTGACATTGGTGTCTTGGTATGTGGCCCAAGTAAGATGAGACGCGAAGTTGCGAAGATATGTTCATCTGGTTTGGCAGATAATTTGCACTTTAAGTCTACTAGTTTCAAGTTCTGAAGTACAATTAATGTAAATTGTGGTGCAAGTATGTTATTACTATTCCAATTGCGTTTGCGTGATATATATATATAACTGTTGTAAAATATATTATTAATCAGTACTCAATTTGTGAAGCATATAAAATGCGAAAATTGAATGTATTATATATTTCTTTAATATATGAGAATGAAGATACCAAATAAAGAATGTAGCATAATATTTATTTTAAATTTGATGATGACGTGACTTATTTCATGTGTTCTCAGATCAACTAGGCCATTAATTGGTTAATTAAGATATATGTAATAATCAAAGGGAGACAGAGACCACGTGATGGTGATAATAAACAGCTAGCTAGCTTTTAATTCAATATGAGATAACAAACATATGCCCAGCAATTCCATACGAGAGCACAAAGCATTCCTTCAACTTCGTCGAAATATTTTAAGATTTTGAAGTACTCATTTTTATTTTTTTTGAAGGTCCCCTCTAGTGCCTGGCAGCGGTTATCTAAGGAGACCGCACAAAACTGGAGGCAGGATAAAGAACAAATATACAATGAAAAAAGAAAAAAGAAAAAAGAAAAAAAGACGGCTATAAATTAAAAAGCATAGAATTATGCATTAATCACTTTAATATTATGTATTGCATGGCCAGAAGCGAGAAAACTTCCTAAACAAAGGAACACAAAGCATGATAAATAAAAATCGAAAACCACATCAGGCCAGGAAGATAAATGAAACTTAAAATTAGCTTCCACAAGCAGTGACATCCACCAGGAAGATAAATGGGAAGAAAATTCACAAGCTCTCCACCCCATAAAAAATAGTTGCAGGTCCATAAACTTCTAGATCTGATAATTAACCCACTGAATATAAACCAATGCAAAAGGTCTTGAATGCATACCAATTAAATAAACTTATCTTCGACGCTTCTACCTTGATTGACCTTTCTCTTCATCACCGACTCTACTTGATGTGCATCCCTAGGTCGTCTGCCAGAACCACCACCATCATAATCATTATGTTTTCTTCGTGACGGTAAAGATCCCTCTTCATCGTACCGAAACCGACGCACAGCTCCATCTGAATCATAGCGCCGGACTCGTTTGACATTATACCTCCCGTCATGCTTTCTTCTCTCGTCATCACTGCCATCATATCTATGCATCCTAACACCTCTTCCCATCTCTGCATATCTTGCAGGCCGCATAATTGGTTCAAAGTAATCATCTGAATTCAATCTCCGAATTGGATCAAATGACTCAGACCTTTGGTTCTGCTGGAATGTTCTGCCAGGTATTCTTCTGCCTCTGAAATGACCACTGCCATTTGAATAATCGAACCATCTGGATTTACGTTGCAGAGAGAAACAACGTTTTGGTGGGGGCAGTAAGTTTACATTGTATTTTGCTTCAAAACTGTGCTTCTGAAAAGGACACCTTGTTCTTTCCATTCTAGCCTCAAATCTATAGTCTGGAGACCTGCTTCTGCGATGAATCAAAGCTTCATCCCGTTCCCTATGCAAAAACCATGGAACAGGAGAGCGGCTTCTCGACCTAGACTCAGATCTCTTGTAGTTGTAGGGTCTTCTATAACAAGCAGGTGCTCTACTAGGGGGAGAAGAGTAATGTTCTCTCCTCGGCACACAGTTCGGCACATCATTAAAATATTCTTCAGAATCATTGGAAAAGGGCCGTTGATACTCCTCTCTGAAGCCACGATTAACCCCTTGTGGATATCTCCTAAACCTCCTACCAGGACTCATATCTCTAGCAGGTATAAAACCTCTACGCATATGGTCTGTATCATCCTTAGAGCATGGGGATCTTCTTCTAAACAGGGGCCTGCACAAACCACTTGAAGGATGCATTGTTTTTCTGTCAACATGATTGCCATCCCTCACAACCCCAGCAGTGGGTGCTCCCAAATTGATTGCATATCCTCGGCCCTCAACGTCACTCTTTGGTCTAGCGTAGCCAGAACCAAAAAAACCACGACAGATGGCTAATTCGTGATGCCAGGGACTTCTACTGGCCAATTGTGAATCACACCTATCCTTATTCACAGAATTATCAGAACCAGCTTGGTCAGGCTGATTGCACGAATCCAAATTGCCAGATCTGAAGCATTAAAAATCCACGTAAGCAAAACAAAAGTCAAATCATAATCCAGTTTAAAGAATGAAATAGACATGCACCTTTTTAAATAGACACTATCCTTCTGGAACAAGGTGTTAGAAGATAGGGATCCTTCAGTGCGACATAGTTCCATCCTCGATGCCCTTGAACCAACCAATCTGACACAAGAATCTTTCTCATCAAATCCATCCAAGCAATCACTAGTGTTATTTCTGCATTCCTCAATGGTTTGAAAACCTCTATTTGAAGATACTTCAGAGCCAAGTAATTGATTGGATTCAAAGGCTTTTGCTTCTCCATCTCCAGTACTAGCATTTGCATATTTTTCTAACACAGAATCAGATCCCCGACTTAATACCTTTACAACATTGTTATTGTCGCATGTATCAGACCCATAATCAACGCATTCTGCTTCATGATCCTCACAAGCATTGTCCCCCCAGTATGGAACATCTGTTTCCCTCAACTCTCCATCCTCATACTGAGAATCATAATCAGCCTCCTCATCCATAGCATTTACATGGCCAATATGTTGATTCTTCTCAGAAAACTCAAACTCGTAACTATCATCATAGTTTTCTGTAGTGACTCTGCCTAAGCTACTGGCTGAACTGTCACCATGTTTTTGGCACAAGTAGGAAGCTCCAATAACTTCTACCACATTGGGTGTAGAGTTTTCAGAAGATGCATGCATCAATTCTGCAGAATCATCAATATGAGCCACATTTGCATCATCAATACGGTCTTCCGTATTCATAGTAGATACCAGGGGACAATCTCCTCTAGATGTGACTGAAGAGCAAAAATCTTCAGAATTAGGTTTAGTATGGGTAACACCAACTTCCTCCCAGTTATTAGCAGGCTCGTGTTCGAACGAACCAAGACCACTACCCATTTCCAAGGGACGTTTTACATCTTCATGCATGCTTGATTCAATACTAGAACGCTCATCTTCTTCTCCATTTGGAAGATAACTATCAACCTCACATGCAGTTCCTTCTGCATGAAGAAACGCAAGAGGACCTTTTTCATCTAAATCAATTGGTGCTTTCTCATTTTCATAAGCCAAACCAGACATCATGAAGCTTTTGGATCTCTGACCTGAAGAATGACTAATAGATGCATCAACACCATCATTCTGAGAGCAAGGTTTTGCATCAATACCAGCAGATATCAAAGAGTCTTGAGCCTTAAAAGTTTGAACACAAATCTCTTCATTCTTGTTATTAACAAAGTTTGCTTCCAATCCATGTTCCAGAATGTCAATAACAGACTGCAATGGACTTCCAATGTCACTCCTATCCTTAGATTTGTTTCGTTCCCCACAAGGTTCCAAAAGTGGCATTTTCTGATTCTGTATATCATGTACAGTATCTGTTTGAGAATCAGCTGCATCACAAGGTTTCCCCCAAGCATCCATTGCAACATTTAAGTCCCAGTGTAATCTACTATTTCGTGAAGAAACATGTCTTTCTTCTGTTATGTTATCCTCATGTTTCAAGTGATTTTCAAATGCTTTATCCTGAAGATGAGTGCCATCTTTAGTGTCATTGTTTACTGTATGTATTGGCGAGGAATGGGATACTTCCAATGATGCAACTGCCTTCATGGACATAACAGACTTTGAAAACTCACTCCCTTGTGATGATTCCTCCAGTAGAATAGGGTCCTGTATATTCTCAACATCACCAGAGACACTGTTATTGCAGGCAGCAGCAGCCAGTATTTCAATACCAGAGAAGTCTTCTGGTAGGTTTACATCAATAATTCTATCATCAACATCATAATCAGGCTTCACCTTCTTGGCATTGATTGCAATCATTTGTCTCTTGGTAATCAATTTTAGAAAAGGTTTTCTATTGGTAGGGTTCGGAACATTCTTCAACTGTGTATTTTTTTCAGGGTACAGAGATGAGAAGCAAGTTGGGGGTGATAAAGACCGGACCATAAATCTCCTCTTTTTAATTGGTACAGGTTCAATTTTGTCACCAAACCGTTGTCCAAGAACAGCCACACCAAGCTGCGAAGAAGATGAGAGGTCAACAACATAAGTAAAATCAACTATTCTCCTAAAAAAAGAAATAAATGACAGTCAATACAACAAATAGGAATGCAACTACCAACCTTCTCAGATTCAGAAACTGTTGTCTCTGACATGTCCTCAGTCTCCCTGTTGGCTAAATCACCATCTAATTTGGAACTTGTATCAATCAGTTTCCTTGATCTCCTAGTTGATCTCCTGTAACCTTTTGAAACTTTCTTCCATGTCAACTCAGAATCGATGTAATTTGTAAGCTCTAAACTCTTTGAAGAAATCATCCTCGTAGATTAAAATTCTATACAATCAACCGGTGGTCATCCACCGCAAATATCGCAGCCCCAATGCAGGTACAGAAATAATAACTTTTAGTCCTCAGAAGCTCCTAGCTTCCTCCCATGTAGACAAATGAAGATGAAAATACCTGAGTACCTGACAATGAAAACAAGAATAAAACAATATCAAAGCGTGTCATTAATCAAGCCATCCCGTCTTGACAAAGAGTCAAAAAAGAAAGGAGCAATTCAAACAAAATAAAACTATTTCAGCATAATAGTTTTAGACAAGTACCATGCAATGTGTCCTGCAAATGTAGAAAAACTTGCACGCTGACACCTCAAGGGTGGAAAAAACTTCTAATGATTTTGAAAATCTCCTTTACCTGCAAGAACCAGACAGATCAGGAAAACGAAAACAGTACCAGCATACAAGAGCTTAAAAACAGAGAAAGAATGTCCAACAAACAACATTGTCATCAAGCATCAAGACTGCCAGCATATGCCTCCAAGGGCCATTACCTTGAGGGTATGGTTAACCAGTTTTGGAGGCATGCACAACTCCTCAAATACAGAATGTGCATTGAACATGGCACCTCCTCAAAACAGGAGCTTCTCTTAGAACCATATAAATAAGGACAACAAAAAAATGTCCATACAATGGACTAATACTAGTAGTGTTTAACATCCCAGATGGAGATAACCGGCACATGATTCTTAAACATAGATTTCAAGCACCGCAGATCCCTAATACTAGTAGTGTTTAACATCCCAGATGGAGATAACCGGCACATGATTCCTAAACATCATTACCACCAAGTAACTTACTGCGAGCAGAGAAGTTTTCATTGTTGTTTCACTATTGCAAGGCCAGAAAGTTATTTCGGACTAAATAAATTTTAATTGTGCCCGTCCAATAATAAGAAAAATTTCTTGATTGTCAATATCAAGCATCCAAACCTTCAAACAACTACGACAAAATATTAGGCCCAAAAAATTTGAATACTTGATCATAGTCTTCTTAAATGCCCCATCTCCCTGGACACATATAGGCACATAAAACATAAATGATTTCAACTTCTTTACTGAAAGAGTGAAATTCAACGCCTCAACTTTCAAGCAAGGACATGCTTATTCTGTTTACAAAACAGAAAACCCCCTAACCTACAGATCCAAATTATATAGGATTAAATTAAAGCATTCAAATCGCCTAAAAAAACACAAGAGAAGATGCATCATCAGCCTTAACACAAGTCATGCTTGTTGGAACCAAAAAGAACCCCTGTAATTGGATTCGCAAATGAATTTCACTAATAGACATCCAATAGACTTCCCGGCACATTTAGAAATAATTGCACAAATCTGAAGCAAGAGCGACTAGCTTAGGTAGCAATTCTCAGCGAGGGTGATCAGGGAAGATAACAGATCATAGGGACAAATCGCCTGATTTTGAGGTACCATAGCCCTAAAGAATGCTATGTCACCTAATTTTTTAAAGTCTAAAAAGACAAGCCATTAATAGGATCCCTTTTAGGAAAATGGTAATTCATAGGAAAACTTTCTGGCCTTCAAGATCTCAAACTCATCGAGTCGTAGCATCTTCAAAAACCACCCATGAAGTTGGATATTTTTCCCAAATCCAGAGTAAATGAAGACTAACATCGATGGATTCATCATGTAAAAACAACCATGAAATACTTGTTGTCGTAGTTCCCACTGAACGATGAAGAAAAATAACCGCAGAAAAGCGTAGGGAAATTATCAAAAGGCTTAGGGTTTTTCAATACCTGTTTCTTTATCTACAAAAAACCGCCGCCACACTCCAAAACGAGAGGAAACGAATCGATGAGCGTCGATTAAACCTCCGCCAGAGATTCCAAGCACCGCAGATCCCTAACTACAAACAGATACCTTTAAAATCCTGATGAAGAATTACAAGAATGCGTTTGAATTCGATAGTTTTTATCCGTCTTCTGTGGGAGTTTGTCTCATACAACGCCGATCCTGTCGTAACGGTGCGATTAAAAGACCTTGAACAACAATGAGTGCAACTTCTCGCACCCGATTTATTCCTTCTTCTTCCTCGTCTTCCTCTTCCTTTTTGCCTTCTTCTTCTGCCTGGTTTGGATGAAAATAGGATATCCATCACCACGTATTTATGGTCCTCTCTATACCTAAGCTATCCTGAGAGAACTTTCGATTTGTCCGATTTGCCCTTGAGCCTTCTAATTTAGGATTATTTTAGACATTAAGGGCATGTTCGGTGAAACCGGATGGGTGGGCAATTTTTTTTTTTTTTTAAATAGAACCAACTAATTCGAGTTTAATATATAAACTTAGAGTATTATTTTTTTTAGAAGTTGGTTGGTTAACTTAGTTATGAAAATAATGTAAATTGATTTGATAGTATGGGTTATAGACTTTAATAATAATAAAATCTATACAATCAAACTGAAATTTCTCTTTAATACACTTTTTTAAAGTATTTTTTATTTTTTATTTGTATTTATATATTGTTATTAAATTATAATTATATTAATATTTTATCTTAATTATACTTAAAAATAAAAATATAACTAAAATATAAATTAGAGTATTATCTAAAGAACTTCAACACTTAATACTCTTTTTCTTCATTTAATGAATCTTTATTGAGTTTTATTTTTCTATTATTTTTTTTAAATTAAGTTTTACATAAAATCTATCCTCACCTTCTCGTTTGCATAAATGTTATTGAAAGAGACTCTTAACTAATGGTGTCTACTCGTCCAATTTTAAGAAGAAAAAAATTAATTAGATTGTAATCTTTATATTACTAGATTAGATTGAATTGAATTATTTAAAAACAGTTTTAATTAATACAAATTGGATCATATTGTTTGATTTATAATATCATTCAGTACGATTCAATTTAATTCAATTTGGTTCAATTTTTAGACACCTTTAATGAGAAATAATATGAAAATTTTAATATATTATTAAATCGATCTCGTCTAGTTTAACCGTTTAAAAATTAATATAATCAAATCAGATCATTTAAAAAATGATTTTAATTAATATAAATCGAACTAGATAGTTTGATTTATAAAATTGTTCAATCCAATCTGTTCCAATTTTTAGACACCCTTATTGCTAACTATTATTTCATCTTACTAACTCAAAATTCAAATTGATTTTTTTACTCAAGCTTAAAACTACAATTCTTTTTAATTTTAATTTTGGGGCTAATGTATCATACCTATTTATATGAAATTGTAACAAACTTGTGATTGTATATTAATAACTCAATAGGTAAATGCACCAAACATAATAATATTTTAAAATTAATTTTATTTAATTCAATATAATTTAATATAGTTATATTAATACTATACAATCCAATATAACAAATAAGTTCTAAGATTTTTATAAATTGACCTCATTATTTAATAAAATATATTTATTTTAATAACTAGACACTATAAATAAAAGGTAGTGGATTATAAAATACATCTTTTATAAGTTAAGTTTTTTTTCCAAAACTCAAAATAAATATATCCATGTATTTTATTCCCATGATCATGCAAGCAACACTTTATTTAAAAAGAAAATGTATACTAATATATGTAAAATAAAGAAGTGAAATAGTAACATATAAAAATGTATAAAGAGGAATCATTATCGTTCCTTTCTCTGTTTATCTTATCACGTAATAATATATGTTTTAAGTGAATATAAAAAAAATAGAGCTTGAGTTACATCCAATATAAATTATATACGTGTATAATGTTTATTAAAAAAATACATGTACATAAATTTACACTCATAATAATTATGCTATACCACGGACCAAAAAAATTTGAAAAATAATTAACTTCTTTATTTTTATAATTATTTTGTAACATATGATAAAACATTCATAAAAACCATCTACCTCACAAGTAATAGAGTAATTATTTATTATTTATAAAATAAGTAATAACATTGTATTTTAAAATAATAAGCAAAGAGTTTCTAAATTTTTTTTAAGTAAATGTTAAATATCACTCATAATTAGAATTTTATAAATACTCAAGTTCATAATTATTTTCCTATTTACATCCTTTATATTATAACACATATAGATATTATCTAAAAATATAAATAAATTTTAATTTTTTTAAAATAATTTATACACATAACATAAATATAAAAGATTTGATATTACCCATCAAACTTTGTAGTTATTACAAAAATATCATTGAATTTTAATTTATTACTTACATATTATTAAACTTTACAATTTTTATAAAAATATTATCGATTTTTTTAATTAATTTCATACTATTAAATCTTATAAAATGTTATAAAAATATCATCAAACTTTTTTTTGTTAATTTTGTACCATTAAACTTTATAAAATATTATAATATATCATCGATATTGATTAGTTAACGATAAATTATATGTATGTCAATGATATTTTGTTACATTTATAAAGTTTAATAGTATAAAAGTAGCAAAAAAATTCGATGAAATTTTTATAACATTTATAAAATTTAATAATAAGAAAGTAATAAATAAAAGTTGAATAATATTTTCATAACAACTCTAAAGTTTGGTAATAAAAAAATCTATTTACTCTAATATAATTTATTAATGACAAGTTTATACATTAATAATAATGCTATAATATAATTAAATATAAAAATAAAAGAGTTAATTGACACACTTTTATTATAATAATAATAAAAATAGTTGTAAACAAATAACTTAAAAGAACATAAGTCTTATATTACTTGTAAATATTATATTAATATATTTATTAATCAATATAATATACTTCTTTTATAGACCATTATTTCTCCTAAAAGTGTTTTTATTTGACCCAATAAATTTATATTTTAACACAATTTTATTATTTTAATTCAATTTTAATCACTCATCTTTTTTTTCTTTGGCAAGCAATACGATATAATTTTTTAAAGAGATTGATTAGTTTCTTTTTTTTAGCTCAATTAAAGCTCTAATATAATGTAAACTTTATATATTACATAAACAATATTAATCATAAATAAATGTAACTTTCATATTATGTAATATTATTTTATATACTAACATATCCCTTTAAAATGTGAATAGCTGTATTTTTAATTTATTTTAATTATATTTATGTCACTTGTCTTTCTTTCTTTTTACAAGACATTCATTAATTTTTTTTATCCATTGATCAAAGTTTTGGTACAAAACTTTATACAATATATAAATAAAACAAAACATTCAATATTATAAAATTAATCTCAAAATTATATTATTTATAAATATTATACTAATATATTTTTAATTAATATGTGATATTTTTTATACCGTTTATTTTTTTATTTAATTTTATTTTTAAATTTTAATTGTTTATTGTTATATTTAATATTTACTATAAATTTAAAGTTATTAACAAAAATAATATTTAACATTTAAAACGGATCTCGACGGCTCGTTCTGGCTGCTACTGTATAATAGTCAATTTTCAAATTTTGGCCAGTCGTCAATAAATCCGAAAAATGCTCCAAAGTTTAGGACGAAATTAAGGCTAATTTTGAGTTCTGTTTTGCCAGGAACCAAGAAAAAATCACAAAATGATAACTCTAACTGAAGACGTTTAATATGTTAAAATGTGTTTTCATGCCAATCAAAATAATTTAAAATCGAGACTCGGTTATATTTGCATGTGTTTGAGTTGTATTAAAAAATTAAAAAAGTTTAATACTCTTAACTGAATGTAAATTCAAACTACAACAATTATGTTGCAAGGCACAAAAAAAAAAAAAAACACAACAAAGTTGACTTGTCTATTTTGATTCACGTGCCATGATACTTTCGTCAAGTTTGCTTTTATTTTTTTCTATTGACAGTTTGGGCGAATCCATGATATAAAAACCTTAGTTTTTTTTTTAACTAAAATAAGGAATTCTTTATCAAAATGAAATAATTTTTTTTAATAAAATTTCAATTTCCTCTGTTATAAATGAATTAAACAAAAATAAACTAAAGCATAAAATTATTTTTTGTTAAAATAAATAATTATACACACGCACGTACTCACGTCATTTATATCATTTAAAGCATATCGCAACTGAAAAAGCCTGAGACCTGAGTATAAAAACCTTTTATTCCACGGCAGGAACCCCACACCCACAATCATAACCTCCAAAAAGTCAACATGATTCCATTCTCTTGTTCGAGAAACAACCCAAGAGCATCTTAATCGTTCACATAATCATTAAGTGATAGACCGTCCAGATTCAAGCTCACTTGAATTCTTGAACCCAGATTCGAGGGCTCTTGTCAAACAAGTAAAGAATATGCAAACAAAGAGAGAAAGAGAGAGTACCGGTTTGCATTATTTTTGTAGGAAATGATATTTTTTTTAATATAACATAGCTCACAAACCCATGATTGAAATTAGAACTTCAAACCTTCAACAGAGTAATGCTAGGGAGCATGACTTAATAGTCATATTTCATACCACTTCTCAAATCAAAGAGAGTAAAAAATATATTAAATAATCAAATCAAATGTTATGATTTAAAAGTTGTGTTCATTTTCCCCTCTAACATACCTAAATGTGCTTCACGCCGTTGAGCCACAATCTTGTTGTAGGAGATTACTTTTGACATTAGGAACCAACGAGACAAATATAAATCATAAAATGCAAATAGTAATGGTGACAATAGGTGATAAATTTGGATTAAATGTATCTGATCATCTCTCTTTCTCTCTCTGTATTTGATTGTACCAGGGAATCAATCTGTTCATACATCTCCCTCAATACCTGCACTATCTTGATTAACTACCCTTTAATAAATTAAAATTAATTATTTCATATTTATAGCTTTTTAGCATTACATATATATGCTTACAAATTTCAAAGTATAACGAGGAAAAACAACTCAACACTTAAACAAGATCATTTTGATGTCAAACGGCAAACCTGAAAAGCCTTAGTATGACTTGGCAAAAATGCTACTTCTTTGGCTGGATCACTGGTCATCAGACATGTTTTAATCCCTTCAGACTGATCGAAGGGAAAACACCTTATAGTTGCCCCTGTTTCTTCTTTTATTCTTAATTCATCCGCATCACTGTAACAACAATCTTAATTTATACTTAAAGAGTTGAATGCCACAAAAGCTTAAAGATAATTGGACAAGTCAGATTCTTTATATAAATTTTATGAATCAGAACATGCATACCTAGCTGACCATGGACCTCTTGCCCATTTACCTTGAGAGATCGCCTCTTTGAGTTCATTATACGATGTTACATTCAAAATATTACTGCAAATCAACATGTTTCTTGTCAGTAAGGCCTTGATATAATTGTTTTTAATGCAGAAGCTAAAATTTGATTCTTTTTCAAGGGCAATGTTAAACAATACGTCAGCATTGCTGAAGAATTCATTTAGAGTTTCTGATGCCTGAATATTTGTGAGGGAAATTTTGTACACGGAAAGAGGAAAGAGGTTGCTTGGTCAAGAAGAGATGATTGAATCTCATCTAACTTATCCTTCACACATGTAACTAAAATTGAAGGCTCCATGGATATTCCAAAAACTTTTCCTTGTTTCCCGGGAATATCTCTCCTACATATTACCAAACTTTAACTCAAAACATCACGAGGCCCAATTTCGATCCTCAAAGGGATTCCCTGCGGAAAGAAAAAAAGGTTTGCTTTTTACGCAGCTTAAGGGAAAAAATGACAAAATAAGTTGTATTGTGGGTGCGGGTGCATATACTGATATAGCAGGCTAGGCTAGCAGCACCAAGAAACCAACAATAGAAGCATTGCAAAGATTAAATACTTTATTATTTTTTGGCATAATGAATTTGGTAACAGCTTATGGCTTCTATTATTCCTTACAACTGCTGGTCCAAAAGCAACAGAGGCAAAGAGCACCCACTTGTGCTGCACCAACAAGAGCTACACAAAACTTCATCTCCCAGAAATTGAATTTCCAGCCTGGAGTTCTCTGATCAGAATCATCAAGCTTAACCTTAATTCCAGCAGAATGCAGAACTTCTTTTACAGATGATGCAGCTGTGAGAACTCCTGCTTTATCATCATCCCTCTTCCAAATTGGTACAATAACTACCTAGAAGCATGCAATGCACAAACTTTCTGAAATTTTAAGGAAAAAAGAACAGGAAATAGTATGCAAGTATGCTCATGTGCAACCTCACAAGCTTTACAATCATGACATTGGTAAAGAAAAAAAAATCAACTCTAAGTATAATCAGGCATCATATTTCAAAACAAACAAGAAAACTCTAACTAAATGATAATAATGTGGAAAATAATCAACCTACGTAACTAAAATCAGACAAACAAACTGCATAAGTAACATACAATTAGCACCATCATAGAGCTTGATGTAGTCGGCACATATTTTCTACAAGATATCTAACAACACACCAAACAAGATATGAATGAACATTGGAAACATAAACATTTTGATCAGTGCTTTCAAACTTGATTAAATAGATATTCATCACAAAACATAATTACATAGAAAGTTTGACATAAGAGCACTACTTGAATTAAGATAAAATCCGGAAAGGAGGTTAGCATCAATGAAAACTATCCAACCACATGTACATAGCAAGATGTAGAAAGGCCTGGATTTAACTTGTATTGGTGCCATCCTTGGAGGCAGCATTAGACCTGTGTCATCTCCATGGGTCATAATTATACCACTAACAAAACGAGTACTGATTGCCCACGATGTCTACCACATGTGTTGCCTTTGTCTGTTTTCATCAGTGAACTGTAAAAGAATACAGCTGATAAATTTCTCTATAAATGATGAATCTTATAAATATAGTTATGTCTACATGATTATGCATCAGATAACAGATTAAGCAGCAAAGTAAGCACTAATAAACCAATACCCTCTTTTGCCAAGTACCTGTGTTCCAAATACACGGGAGAAGTTCTGTCCGAGATTGTGACTAACCCCAGCTTGTAATGCTTTCCGATCACCCATCATGGCCTCAATTGTAAAGGTCCTGATAGCACCAGCAAATGTTTCCACTTTTGATTTTCGACCTACAACAACAGGTATTTCTGCTTGCTCATAAGCAAATTTCGTATAGACATCAATCATCTGCATAGCCTGCATTTCAGTAGTGCCAATGCATTAAAAACCATGACATAATATTACAACTGTCAAAGAATAGCTAAACCGGTATTTCAAAAAATTAAAAACAAAAATAATAATTAAAATGGTATAAAACAACACTAAAACTTCTTTTTATGCCTCTTCTAAAGTTGCATGAGCAGTGTGTCCCTCCTGCCAGAGGAACTCTAGAGTCCTCACAAAAGGCTTTGTGCGCATCTCCCATCTTGTTACATTGGCCCACTATGTCAAGTTAAGCAAAACAGAAGAAATTCAATTGCACAGTTTGTCTTTATAACTCAAAACACAGAAAATGATTGTAACAAACCACTGCACCTGATTAATCATGAGAAGAAGATCACGATAACTATGAATCCACTGAGTGAACAGATGATTTACTGTGGTTTCACTTGTAGGTCTAACCTGCCATATAGATTGTAGCTTTTCAAATACTTAGATTGGAAATCCATCTAGATAGACTCCATACTACTCATAGAATAAGAAAATGATTATCATTTCTCTTTAGAAAAAACACAAATTGCTTAGCTAAGGTTTTAAGAAGAGCACAATACCACCAATTTTTCTTCAAGTTCCTTTCCCCCTCCAACTGTGACAAGTGCCAATTCTGGACTAAAACCCTCAACATGAGTAGCTTCTTTCTCAATAAAGGAGTATGGTATAAACTGCATTAAAGCAAAATCAAGATCCGAAAACTTCAAACAACTGAGAAATGCTGCCTACTACTATTGCAAACCTGCAACATATAAATGTTAAAAACTTATTGCAGCGCTCAATTTATCAAATTATCAGCTTTCTCGAGCTTAGTTTGGGTGATATAATTAGCAAGGATATGCAAGTGTAGCATTTCAATACAATAAAGATGTCAAACCTGTGGGAAATACATGTTACTGTGACCCGTCTCCTTGAACTTGACACTAAAATAGTCCTACAAACCAAGCCAACATAAATAGAAAATAGCCAGAAAATTAAAATCGAGATTAAAAGGAAATAATACTGACGATAATCTCTTTCCTTTACCTGAATCGCTTCCCAAATGGCGTAACAGTAGGGACGAATAACCATAGTCCCTCGAACAGAACCATAGTCAGCGAGCTCAGCAGCATCAATGATGTCGAGATACCAAGCATTGAAGTCCTGCGACCAAGGCGTGACGGCTCGGTCTTGGGCTCGATTCCTGTGGCCGTCGGCTCTGTCCTCGGTATATGAGTGTTCGAAAAAAATTGATGGCGGTAAATAAATAAATTTCATGTATTTGAGACAAATGCTATATTTATAGAGTCAAAGTTTCATTATTCCATGTTATTAAGTTAAAATTTGTGGAGACAAACAGTTTTGATTTTTTTTCTTACTATTGCAAGTCTTCATTCTTGAATGACTCTTTTTTTTTTCTTGCTTGTTGCTGACCAACCTGAGATGGACCAAAAAATCTCTTACTCCACTTTATGTGGGACATGAACTCTACAAACTTAGAATCTCTGGTCAGAGTCTTTGTCATCATATTTGTCTCATTATCATTGATGTAGATATTCTTAATTTGTATTAGTTTATGTTCCAACACATTACGAATCCAATAATACCTTACATCGATGTATTTAAACCTTGAGTGGAAGATTGAGTTCTTGCTAAGATAAAATTGCACTCTGATTGTCGCAATAAAGAACATAATTTTCTTGGTTCTAATGTAATTTTTGTAGGAATTTTTCATCCATTGGATCTTCTTACAACCTTCAATGATTACAATATACTCTGCTTTTGTGGTACTTAAGGCAATACACTTTTGTAATCGTGATATCCATGAAATAGTTTCCCCTCCAAATGTTATTAAGTATCCAAATATATATTTTTTCGTATCCACGTCGCCAGTTATATCTGAATCTGTATATCCTTCTAATATAGGTTTATTATTACCAAAACATAAACAATAACTGAAAGTTCTTCTGAGATACCTAAGTATCCATTTGACAACTACCCAATGTTTCTTTCCATAATTTGATAGAAATCGGCTCACAACACTAACAACATGTGCAATGCCTGGTCTAGTACATACCTTAGCGTACATTAGACTGCTAACCGCCGATGCATAAGACATTTTGCTCATCTCCGATTTCTCCTCCTCATTTGAGGAACATTGACTCATATTAAGCTTGAAATGGCTTGCAAATGGACAACTAACAGGTTTAGCTTTGCTTATATTGAATCTTTCAAAAACTTTTTCAACATACCGTTTTTGGGAAAGCCAAATCCTTTATTTTTCCCTATTGTAGGTAATCGACATGCCAAGAATCTGCTTGGTAGGTCCTAAGTTCTTCATTGTAAAGGACTTGCTCAACTCCTTCTTCAACTTGTTAATCTTGTCAATATTTTGACCCACAATTAATATGTCATCAACATAAAGTAGAAGAATGATAAAATCACCATAAGAGAATTTTTATATGAAGACGTAGTGATCAACCGTCGTTCTATTGTATTCATTTTCTCTATGAATGAGTCCAACTTTTTATGCTACTGCCTTGGTGCTTGCTTCAGATCGTACAAGATATTCTTTAGTCTGCATACCAATTTTCTCTTTGCTTTTGACTTAGAAACCTTCAGGTTGCTCCATATAGATTTCCTCATCAAGATCACCATGTAAGAATGCAGTCTTTACGTCAAGTTGTTCAACCTCCGAATTAAGGATAGCTGTCAAACCAAGAACAACTCGAATTGAAGACATTTTAATTACTGGTGAGAATATTTCATCAAAGTCAATGCCCTTCTTCTACTCGAATCCTTTCATAACCAATCTTACTTTGTAACGTGGTTACGAGTTGCCTTCTTCGCTTTTGATTCTGTATACTCACTTGTTCTTGAGAGCTTTCCTTCCCTGTGGTAGTTTCATCAAGTCAAATGTGTGGTTCTCATGTAGAGATTTCATTTCTTCCTGCATGACTTTTAACCACTCAGTCTTATGTTGATTAGAGATAGCTTCTTCATAACTCTTTGGTTCTCCCCCTTCAGTGAGCATCATAAACTTATTAAGAGAATATCTATGACTTGGTTGTCGTACTCGGGTGGATCTCCTCGTCTGTACTTCTGATTGGACCTGTTTAGAAACTTGTTCTAGTTTTGAACTGCTAGCTGGTGGATTAACATCATCAGTATTTGGTGTAACTCCCGCATCATCAGAATTTGTTGATGGAGAGACTGGTTCTAGATTAACTAGAATTTCATCTAACTGTTGGATTTCTCAAAATCCTTGATTGTTTGATCTTCAAGAAACACCACGTCTCTACTTCTGACAATCCTTTTGCTAATAAGATCCTAATATATGTAGTCGAATTCTTCATGGGCATAACCCATAAAGATGCATTGCTTTGCTTTTCCATCCAACTTGGACCGCTCATCTTTTGGGATGTGAACAAATGCTCTACAACCAAATACTTTCAAGTGTTTGTAAGAAACATCTTTCCCCGTTCAAACTTTTTTCGGTACATCGTAGTTTAGTGGAACTGATGAAGAAAGGTTGATTAAGTCAAATGTTATCCTCATTGCCTCTCCTCAAAAGAAGTTTGGAAGTTTTGCATTTGAGAGCATACATCTTACTCTTTCACAGATGGTTTTGTCCATCCTCTTAGTGACACCATTGTGTTGAGGTGTCTTTGGTACTGATTTTTCTAGCTTGATGCCGAAACTTTTGCAATACTTCTCGAATGATCTACGATACTCACCGCCATTGTCTGCACGTACACACTTTAAACATCTTCCAGTTTCTTTCTCCACTTTTACATGAATCTGCTTGAAAACTTCATGCACTTGATCTTTAGTTTTCAAAGCAAAAGTCCCCACTTTTCTAGAATGGTCATCAATAAAGGTCACAAAATAATGAGCACCTTCTAGTGATTTACAACTCATTGTACAGACATCTGTGTGTACTAAATGTAGAATATTTGCCTTCCTAGATGATGTAAGATTACGAAATGCAACTCTATGTTGTTTTCCCATGATATATTCAACATAAGTTCGCAAGGGTGTACCTTTCATTCCTGGCAAAAGCTCATTCTTGGAAAGAATTCTGAGACCTTTTTCACTCATGTGGCCGAGTCGCTTATGTCATAGCTCGGTGGGAACTTCTTCCTATTGGTGTTTACTTCTCCTTTACACAATATGGCGTCAGTAAGGTAGAGTGATGTATCTTTCTTGCCTTTAGCTACTACCAAATTGACTTTGGTGAGCTTCCATTTTCTTTCACCAAAATAATTATTATATCCATCATCATCAAGCATAAGAGATCAAATTGAGGCAGATATCAGGAACATGCCTCACATCTTTTATAATTAATCTACATCCAAGATTAGTCTCTAGATAAATGTTATCAATGTCGACATTTTTCGATGCATCATCATTTTCCATCCTCACACATCCAAAATCATCTTGAGTGTAGGTTGAGAAGAATTCCCGTCATGAGGTGACATGATAGGAAGCGCATGAGTCAAATACCCAAGTAGTGTCTTGACATGCAAGATTGACATAATTAGCATCTCGAACAATGACAAGTTCTTCAGTGACAGTTGTGGTGTCATTTGTTTGGGTTTTTGCTTCCTGATTTCTCGATTGTTCTGCCTTTAATCTTCTATATTCTCGAATGAAGTGTCCAGACTTGTCGTAGTGATGACACTTTTTATCATGTCTTGATCTAGACTTCGACCATCCTCTTTGTTGACTTTGGTTACGAGGATTTCTGCTTTTACTTCTCCCGTGCCATTCTTGCTTCCCTTGTTTATGCATGACAAGTGCTTCAATGTGAGGAGTATATCCTTCATCTTTTTGTCGAGACTCTTCGTTTAACATTCTGTCTTTTACCATATCCATGGTAAGCTTGTCGTTAGGAGTTGAGTTGCTAACTGATACAACTAGAGTATCCCAACTTTTTGGTAGAGAACTTAGCATCAACAACGCTTGTAGCTCATCATCTACGGTTATCTTCATAGAGTTGAGTTGATCTACAATGCCTTGGAACTCGCTCATATGTTTTGATACACTACTTCTGTCTTTATACTTTAAATTGACTAATCATCGCATCAGATTTGCTTTATTCTGTGTGGTTGTCCTTGCATACATTTTCTCCAACTTTTGCCAAAGAACGTAAGCATCGTGTTTATTAGCAAAATTTTGAAAAATGCTTTTGTCAATCCATTGTCTGATTTGAACAACACATTTTTGGTTCAGCATGGTCCAGTCAATGTCTGTATTGGTTATTTTTTGTGTCTTGTCGTCGGTTTTCTCATCTGTCGAAGTTGTAGACACTAATTCTCCTTCGACATGATAATTGGCTTTCATATATCTTTAATGTATAAAAGATCCTCCATATTCGGCTTCCAAATTGCATAATTAAATGCGATCAACTTTATTATATTACATATGTTTTCCTCCATTTGAATCGTTAGTCAACAAGTTTCGTCGAACTTGGTACTTTTACGATGATGAATAATACTATGTGAATAGTATTTGATGAATAGTACCGATTAATAGTATTATGTAAATAATACTCTGTGACTAGTACTTTCCTAATAGTACTTGCCGACACAACAATACCATAAATGTGAATAACCCTTCGTTGAAAACAATTAATGCTTTGATAGTACTTTGTTGGGAAAAAAATAATGGTTGTAAAGAAATAAATTTCACAAACCCAAGATAATTTCTCAAAATAAAATAAAATAAAATTAACACCAAAAGTTTTTAGCGTGAAAATTTTTCCAAAATGAAAGTAACAATCACGTGATCCACAGGTCACTTAAAACTTACACTATAATAAAATGAGATTACAAATTTCATATTTAGGTGAATCTCTCACAAAAATACAAAAACTATATATCTTTAATTTATGGGTAAAACTTCACAAATTAACTCTCAATTTTCTTCTCTCAAAAAACTCTCTTTGTTGAGACTCTCTGTAATTTTTTTTCTCTCAACTTGTTTTGTATATTGAGATTGAGGCAAAGACTCTATTTATAGAGCCAAAGTTCCATCCTTCCACCATAATTTAAGCCAAAACTTACAAAGATAAACAATTCAAAGTTTTGACTTTTTTTTTCTTCCTACCACAAGTCTTCATTATTGAATGTCTTTTTTATTTATATTTATATTTATATTTCTTATTGTTGGCACACATAAGAAGTACCAACACTGAGACAATGCTTTGGGTTGAGAATTTGACGAAAAATATAGGTTGCATGAACTATTGTCGTCAATGGAAAACATACGAGAAGTTGAGGGAGAGAAGATGGAAGTGAATGAAGGTATTCTCAAAGTCGAAACCATTTTGGATTTTGGGTAGTGGACTCAAAAAAGATTAGTAAGACTTTTTTGATATGATGGAGGATTGGGTATTTATATTTATCAATAAAAAAAATAATGTTATTAATAATTAAAAATATATATATATATTAAAGATGTAAGATTTAGATATCATATTTAAAATTTAAAATTTTAAATATAAGATGAATTATCAATAAATTTATATTTTTTAATTATCGAACTTTAGCTTTGACTATTTTATTTTTAACCAGTTCTGAAATCGATGACGTGATGTCTGAATCAGATGTCTGAGCCAAGACCCGTTGTGGGCTTCAGCAATTTATTGAGCCTTGGAACCTAACATTGTGCCCAAATAATATGCAGCATTTAAGTTTATATTTTTATTTTTATTTATTATTTTGCACTTAGAGTGGAGCCCTTGTGTTAGGAAGCATATTCTGATAGGTAAGCATATCGTGTTGAGAAGCTCTTGTAGTTAGTAATTTAGTCGATATATATTTTTTCCCAAGAATTTAGTCGATATGTTGAGTCATTTGAAAAGGACATTTGGAATTATTGTGATTATATTTTTAAAATTTGGTACTGCATTGAACTTGAAAATGCAATCCTTGTACGGTGCTTTTATTTTTCTGGTCCTATTATTTGTTGTTTTATGTTTCATTAAAAATGATATAAATTCTATAACTTTTTATTTCATATATTTTAATGTTATAATTTTTTAAATAAATTATATTAATTTTATAATTAAAAAAATTAATTCAACAAGTAAATTTTTACATTAAATTTTCAAAAGCAACCACTATCACGTGATACTTTAATTTGAGACATTTTTGAGCTTTTACTAAAAGAAGCCAAAAAAAAAATAAAAAAAAATTACCTCTACTTTCGGCACCACATGTTCCTCCTACACCAAAGGTGTTAAAGTTAATGCCTGCGAAAATCTGGTGAGCGATTGTTAAGTTTTACTATTATGTGATATGTAGGGACAACTTGCTAAATTCCTAATATTTAGTTTTTAGGTTTTTTTTAATGGAGGACCCAAATATTTATGTTTTATGGTTTATTTTTTTTATTTTTGCTTCTTTTAGTAACTGGTTTTTTTAATTATAAGAAAATTAAAATATATTAAACCAAAAGTTACAGTAACTATACAATTCTTAATCCATATTTGGGAGGAATTAATCCCTCTTTTCACAAGGTAGTTGTGCATATGTTTTTGTTAATAATGATTATTAATTTTGTTATCATTATTTACATTTTTATTTTTATTTTTATAAAATAAACTTGTTTTTGTCTTGTATTTGTTATTATTTATAATTTTTTTTCTCTTTACTTGTCGTTATAATTTGGATATTTGTCTAAAAAGTCATATTTTTTATAATAATTTTAAAAAGTACTAATATTTGTTTTAGTTTTAAAAAGATCAAATTAAAACCTATTCAATAATTTGACTGTAATTATGTTTTTTTTTCTCTTTCCTCTCCTATTTTTTAGTGGATTTTGTCTAAAAAAAAAGTCATATTTTATATAATAGTTTAAAAAAGTGTTAAGATTGGTTTTAATTTAAAAAATGCACATTTTAACCTTAAACTTAAAAACATATTTTTTAGTCAATTTTATTTAAAACTAAATAAAAAAATATTAATTCTATTTTACAAAACATAATTATTATAAACATAAAAAAATATTAACACTTAATAAATTTATAATTAATTTTAAATACACAAATCTCTTTTATCATATTATATATTAAAGTTTTATTTTATAATAAAATAAATATAAATTTATACGAAAATGATATGCTAAATATTTTGATAATTCATAAATAATATAATACATTATTATTATTAAATATAATTATATTTAATAATTATTTATAATATTAATTATAATTATGATATGAAAAATAATATTCATAAAAATAATTAAATTATTAAAAAAATTAAGAATCCTCTATATCTAACTTTCTACTATATGCAAATACAAATATAGAACATTTGTCAAAATATTATCTAATATAATATTATTATAATTATTTTTATTATTAATATAATAAAATATATCTAATTAATTATATTTTAATATTTAAATAAAATTATTATTAATAAATATTTATTATCTTAATAAAAATAAAAATTATAATAATATTAGATATATGTGTTATAATGTAATCTATTTTTTAATTTTTTAATCTTAAATAATTTATTTTTAAAAAAAATATCAATAATTGTTCATAAAAATGATTGTAACTATTTAGTAAAATTTTTAATAATTTAAAATTTAATTTTTTTTTATTTTAAAATATTTTATAATAAAATTTTGATAAGTTATTTGGTATAAAAAATTATATATTTTTTATTATATAAATATATATTATTTTTATTTATAATAAAAATAATTTATTATTTATTGAAATTTGATGAATCCCTAATATTTTATTTTTGGTTTTTTTAAGAAGATAAGAAATAAGAAGAAAAAAAAATGTGATTGAAATATAGGAGAGGATAGAAAAAAAAAAGTAGTTCTTGTTTGGTTTTTTCGTGAAAAAAAAAGTGATCGATAAATAGGAGAAGAATGAGCAAAAAAAAAAACGTAATTATTGGCAAATTGTTGAATAGGTTTCGATTTGATTTTTTTAAAACTAAAACAAATATTATTCATTTTTTATGGTATATTTAATAATATTTTTTAATTAATTATGAAATTTTTAAAAATTAATAGTAAATGAAAGAAAAAAAACTATTAACTATAATTTAATTTCGAATAAACAGCGCAAAAGCAAAGTTGAAAATGTTTCTAAATAAAAAGATCGTGAACCAGATTTTTAGTATTATTTTTTATTGAAAACTAGATTTTCTCCGGTGTTCGTTAATAATAGTCACTTTTTTAATATATATTTTTTAAATAATTACACTACACATTTATTTATTTAAAATTTAATCTCAAATCTCATCATTTTTAAAATTAATTATAATTTTAGTCTACTTGCTTTCAAGCTTGATGTCAATTGATCTTTTGGTTATAAAACATATCAATTAATTCATTTATATGCATAAAAAATATCAAAAAAATGATAAATTTTATCATTCAATTATTATTTTAATAACTTATAAGAATAAATATATTTTAAAATTTATTTGTAGAAATATTTTAATTATTTTAATATATTTTCTCTTTAATAACTAAATTAACTTTAATCCAGCAAAAAAAAACCTAATAAAAAAAAATATTAAACACAGAGAAGAGGCATGAGAGGCGATCTCACGGGTGATTGAACGAGGAAATAAATAAAAAAAAGACCTTTAGACTTTAACTTTTTAGTATTCATTTCAAATTGACTATGCCTCTCTAAGTTTTATTCATTTTTTTCACAACACTGGATAGGATTTATTCATTTTCTTACGGTATTGGATAATAGGGTTAGTTTAGGTTAGGATTTATTTGAGTTTGGGATTTCTCGGGTTATAATGGGGTCTTTGTTTTTCTCTGTTTTTTTTTTAATTTAAATTTTCAAAAATAACCTTCAAAAAGTTACTTTTATTTAAATTTACATTATTTTAATATAAAATATCTTAATTTATCTACACCAATTATACATTTAAATATAGATTAAATTATATATTTTAAAATAAATAGAATAAATAACATCTATATATTAAGAAAATTGACTATTATAGTCCTTTTCCTAATTTTTATAACTCTTTAACCAGATAACCACATGACCGGATATGAATATGACTCCATCAAGTTGTGCAACCTTTTTGGGTGGTCCTAATAATCTTAACAATTAATTAAAGCTTCCCTTTCTTCCTTTTAATTATAATAATTATTTCCCCAACAGCTAAATATAATTATATAATTTCATCAGTTTAGAATAGTCCACGCATATGATAAATTTGTGTACAAACATATTTGAATATATATATATTAGGTTAGAGTCCAAGTTACTCCCTAATTTTAATTAAATTAATACATATTTTTTAATTTTTTAAAATATATGATTTTATTTTCAAATTTTTAAAATTTCACACAAATATACTTAAATTTTTAAATCATACCATTTAATCTCTAAATTTTTTATTTACAAATATCTATTTTAATAGTTAAATTAAGTCATATAAGTAAAAAATTTCGAAACAAATTATAAGTTTTAACAATTTAACCATAAATATATAAATTTAATTAAAATTTAAATATCAATATTATACTTTTAACAACCTTACCTATATATTAAGTCTAAAACAACAAACAATAAATATGTACTCTCAATCAAGCAATTGAAAACCTACCAATCAAACATGTAAATGACATATATAAATAGCAAACCTTTTGATGCAATATTTATAACTAGCGGCTCTATATCCAATAGCAATAATCATATGGAGACACCACTACTTGAAAACGCAGAGTTAGACTCAGACACCAACAATAACCTTATAGCAGCTGCTGAAGAAAATAAAGACTATGCAGCAGTGAAAAACTTTGCTGAGTTTAAGTCTGTGTTTTGGATGGAGACAGTAAAGTTGTGGAAGATAGCAGGTCCTGCTGTGATCACTATAATGTGTCAGTATGGAACTAATGCAATCACAAATATATTTGTGGGTCATTTGGGTGATATTGAGCTCTCTGCTGTCTCCATATCTCTTGCTGTCATTGGCACCTTCTGCTTCGGCTTCTTGGTTTACACTTTTTCACTTTGTTTACTCTTTTAATGGTTTGTTTGCTTGTGCTTCTGTTTAAGAAGAAAGCACTTTCATAAATAAGCACATAATTTGTGTTTTTGTTAAAAACAATAAAGGGTATGTTTGGTTATGCTTTTGAGACGATGTAAAAGCGTTTTAGAACCAACCAGATAAAACTTGACAAAACTGTTTTTAGTGCTTAGAAAGTAGATTTTATACTCTCTTGAAACCATTTTGACATGAATCACTTTTAACATAAATACAATCAAATGTCTCAATATATGTTTTTTGGCCCTTGAAAACACATATTTTTTATTATCAGAAGCATTTTTACATGATCTTAAAAGTATATGCAAACATACACTAAATTTCGTATAAATTGTATTTTTGTTTCTTGATGTCTGTTTGTTTCCTATATAGGGACGCAGAAGCATAAACACACACACATTAGTACATTTTGCAACCTATCTATGATCATTTTTCGCTACATTTTTTTTTTGTTGTTTTTAGAGCAAAGACAACATGTTAATATTTCCAATCTGAATTTTTCAACTTGAGTTGAAATATTGTTTTTTTTTTTTAAAAAGGCAACCTAATTCCCTAACTTTAACGAAATGATATTTTATTCTATTACCTATTATATTAAGCACGGCATAGGATGGATATTGATATACATAAAAAGGATTTTTGATATAACTGTTCTTAAGTTGAATTATAAAAACTATACCAAAAATCACTCGAAAATCGTTATGATTCAGAGACGGTTTTTTATCCGCAGATAACGATCCAAGATGATTATTAAAAAATATATAAAAAAACTATTTTTCAACTTTTCTTTAGTAAACGATCGAATAAGAGCAATTAGGCCTTCAGCGGTTTTGACATGAAATCGTACTCATTCTCAAAATTTATCGGTTAAAAACTAAATCGATAATGCGGATAATCGAACCAACAGTTTTTTGTCAATTCTTAATCACAAGTCAATTACCTTTATAAAAAAAAATTATAGAAGTCAATTTTGTAAAATGAAACGGTACAAGTTTATTAACTTTATAAAATATACTTTTATGACCGTTTTTGTAAAAATAGTGGACTTATATTACCCAATTTAATAGGAACGAATTTAAAATATATTTTTGTTAAATGTAATAGAGATTCTAAGTTTTTATTTTTTTTACTAGCTTAAGAAATAACCAAATATGTATATATATATATATACATTTTTATAAAAAAGTAATCTTTACATATGAATTTGCAGCTTGGTATGGGAAGTGCATTAGAAACACTTTGTGGACAAGCATTTGGAGCAGGACAAGTTCATATGCTTGGTGTTTATTTACAACGTTCATGGATAATCTTATTATCTTCTTGTTTATTACTATTACCACTTTACATATTTGCCACACCAGTTCTAAAGCTACTTGGTCAAGAAGATGAAATAGCTGATCTTGCTGGGACTTTCTCTATACAAATAATACCACAATTATTTGCCTTAGCCATTAATTTTCCTTGCCAAAAGTTCCTTCAGGCTCAAAGAAAAGTTAAAGTACTTGCTTGGATTGCAGTTTCAGCTATAATCATACACATTGGTTTGCTTTGGTTCTTCATTTTCTACTTGGGTTTGGGTACTTTCGGTGCAGCTATTGCATTTGATACTACAAGATGGGGCATTGCAATTGCTCAAGTTGTGTATGTTATGGTTTGGTGTAAAGAGGGTTGGAAAGGATTTTCACTTTTGGCATTTAGGGATTTATGGGCTTTTACCAAATTGTCCTTTGCCTCCGCTTTCATGCTTTGTCTTGAGGTTTGGTATATGATGAGTATTTTTATTGTCACTGGGAAATTACAAAATGCAGTTATTGCTGTTGGTTCTCTTTCTATTTGGTAAAGATCTTTTACAACTTGCATTTTTTTTTAAAACGTTATTAATTAATATCTAATTTTCATCTTATTGGGTTTATTTCATTTGCTTTTTATATTAATCCAGTTTGAATCTTAATGGGTGGGAAGCAATGCTGTTTATTGGATTAAATGCTGCAATAAGGTAAAACAATTAATATTAGTATATATAATGTTTTTTTAAATTTTTTATAATATAATAGAATAATATTTAACAGAAGTATTTTAATAAAATAATATTTAAGTTATTTTATGTAAAAATAATAATTTTTTTATAAAATGGTCTAAATCTTACAAATGGATTTCGATAATATTTTTAAAAGGGATAACACATCCAATAATTAATGAATTAAAGTTTATCTTTGTCAAATGTAATGAACTTCTAGTATATCTTTTACCATTATTAATATTACAAAAGTAATGTTATTATTACATAAATTTGTATTTATATTAATTATGGTTTGATAAATGGCCAAATGTTTTTGAAAAATAAATAAATTTTTAATTTTATTTTGAAAGTTATTTAATTATATATCATACCATAATAATTATGAGCGTAAAATAAGTATAAATTTATTTATTCAATCTCACAAGTTTGATAAAAAATAATTAAAAAAAACATCACAGGTATGTTTTGCATATTCTAGCTTTGACCCCAAATTGTTTCTCTTATTATGATTCAGTGTGCGTGTCTCTAATGAGCTTGGAATGGGACGTCCAAGAGCAGCCAAATACTCCGTCTACGTGACAGTCTTTCAGTCTCTGCTATTTGGGATTTTCTTCATGATTTTAATCCTAATAACCAAAGACAAATTTGCCATAATTTTTACAAGCGATGAGACTTTACAAAAAGCTGTGTCTCACCTAGCATATCTTCTTGGCATAACTATGCTTCTTAACAGCATACAACCTGTAATATCAGGTACATTTTTGAAGAAACATAATACTCTTTGACAACTTTTTTTTTTCTTTCCAAAACCTTTTGTACTTTTATAGAATATTCCAATCCTACCTTTTAATATCCCTGCAGGAGTTGCTGTTGGAGGTGGATGGCAAGCAACTGTAGCTTATATAAATTTGGGTTGTTACTACATATTTGGTCTACCTCTTGGATATATTCTCAGTCATTTGGCCAATTTAGGAGTCATGGTAATAAGCTTAAAAATATTTTGACATAAATGACTAACAACTTCTAATTAGACTCCATTAAGGTTGTTATTTTTATTATTTTTTTGATGAAAAAATTAGCATAAATGCTTTTAGAACTCATAAATATTTTGTACAGAAGTCAAATTATGTTGTTATGTTAAAAACCCTTTCTTCTAAAAATTAGATTCAATTAAAGTTACTATTTTTATTATTTTTTTGATGAAAAAATTAGCATAAGTGCTTTTAGAACTCATAAATATTTTGTACGGAAGCTCAAATTATGTTGTTATGTTAAAAACCCTTTCTTCTAAAATCGTTTATGACTGTAAAGCACAGGTAACATAAATTGTATATATGATGAACAATGCAGGGGCTTTGGGGTGGCATGATATGTGGAATAGCTCTCCAAACACTACTTCTCTTGTACATTCTTTATAAAACCAACTGGAACAAAGAGGTATCAGGAAGACCAAGGAAAACTTCACATCTAAACAAGTATTTTAATTTTGTGCACAAATAGTTTTATTGAGAAATTAAATTGCAGGTGGAACAAACAAATGAACGTATGCAAATTTGGGGGGGATCAAATGTAAAAGCTGAGAAAGAAGAAGAAAATTGATGATTGAGTTCAATTTTGTTGACGTTGAAGGCTAAAATTTCTCCCTTTCTTTCCCTTCTTGTCTAAAGGTGCTTTATAGATGAAACAAATTAAGACATTGTTAATGTTGGTGTTCAGTTACATGTATAAATGCTCCTAATAATATACGATGATATTAGCTTTTGTATGTATTTACAATTTTAACATAATATAGAGTTAAAAATCCTCTATTTAAATTTGAGTAATCTTAATTATTAAACTTCAAGTATTTTACGTATATAATGTTAAAAAATTATGCAAATTCTCGATAAATCAGATTTATGAGAAAACAAAAATAAAAAAATAACACAAATTTCATAACGGAGTTCGATTAATCTTGTTTACGTCTCTGGACCTGTTGCAGATCTTTTTACTGAAAGGGGAGAAATTACACAAGTTGTTTACAACAATCACAACTCACAACCCACAACCCACAACCCAATTACACCCAAGAAAATTACTCTCAATTTTCTCTCTTAAAGCTTTTCTCTAAATTGGAATGAACACTTTGGATGATTAATTCATTACAATTACACATCTATTTATAGGAAAATTCACTCCTTGAATTACTCATTAAATTAATGGTTCCTTGAATTATGCTCCTTATTTTGCTTCATGTTTTGCTACTTAAATTAAGGAGCTTTATAGCAATCTCCAACAATTCTCCCACTTGAAGACTGATTTTAATCTGTCTTCACACCTCGATCAATGCAGCAACTTTTCTAGTCTTGTTACTCTAACAGACCAACTAAAGTTGAGCACAACTTTAGTTTGTCAATAGTCACCACCTTTGTTAACATATCCGCTGGATTTTTGCTTCCTTCAATCTTTTCCAGTATTAACACATCATCTTCCAATAGGGATCTGATGAAGTGATAACGAAGTCCAATATGCTTGGTTCTACAATGAAATGCTGAATTCTTTGCCAAGTGTATTGCACTTTGACTATCACTGTGCAAAACATTCTTCTCGTGTTTGAATCCCAACTTAGTTAACAAACCTTGAATCCATATCATCTCTTTACTAGCTTCAGTCACTGCTACATACTCAGCCTCTGTAGTGAATATAGTGACAATTTTCAGTATTTGTAACATCCAACTAATAATTGTAGTTCCAATAGTAAATATATAACCGGTGGTGCTTCTTCGGTGATTAACTTCACCTCCAAAGTCTGCGTCTACGTAGCCTTGTACTTTTAAATCTCTTTTACTAAAATACAAGCACTTTTCTGTGGTGCCTCACAGATGCATCAAAATCCACTTGAATACTTCCCAATGAGTTTTCCTTGGGTTTGACATAAATTTGCTAACAACTCCCATTGCATGCCCAATGTCTGGTCTCGTACAAACCATTGTGTACATCAAACTTCCAATGACTGAGGCATAAGGAACCTTAGCCATGAATTCTTTTTCTTCCTCTGTCTGAGGGGATTAATCCTTGGATATGCGAAAGTGATTGGTCAAGGGTGTGCTAAGTGGCTTGGCGTTGCCCATGTTGAATCTCTGCAAAACACGATTGATGTACTATGCTTGAGATAACTGCAAGGATCCTTTCTTCTTATTTCTTGTGATTTGCATTCCAAAAATCTTCTTTGCTAGACCCAAGTCTTTCATGTCAAACTCCTTTGACAATTGATGCTTCAATCTTCTGATATCATCCATATCTGAACCTACTACTAATATATCATCAACATAAAGTAGTAAAATGATATAACTGAACCTATATCTCTTGAAGTAGCAATAGTGGTCGGCATTACACTTCTGGAAACCTTCCTTGTGCATGAAATTGTCAAACTTTTTGTACCATTGTCTCAGGGCTTGTTTCAGGCCATACAAACTCTTCTTAAGTTTGCCAACCATGTTCTTCTTCCCTCTTTCTAAGAAACCTTCTGGTTGGTACATGTATATCTTTTCATCTAAATCTCTATGAAGGAATGCAGTCTTCACATCCAACTATTCAAGATGAAGATCTTTAATGGCTACAATACTCAACACTGATCTGATAGAATTGAGCTCCACAATGAGAGTGAAAATGCCAGTGTAGTCAACTCCTTCCTTCTGTTAAAACCCTTTGACAACTAGGCGGGCTTTGTATCTCATGGAACCATCATACTCCTCTTTCACCCGGTACACTCATTTGTTATTAAGTGTCTTCTTTCCCATAGGTAACTCAACTAGTTCCCATGTCTGGTTGGAGATGAGAGATTTCATTTCTTCTTTCATGGCAAGCTCTCACTTACTGGAATCTCAAGTCTGACAAGCTTCATCATAGCATTTAGGCTCCCATCTATCAGTTAGCAACATATAGTTCATATATCTCTTATTAGGCACATGAGGTCGAGAAGACCTTTTCAATATAGGAGTTGGAGTAGGAGGTTGTGGTATGTCAAATTATTGCGTACTGCTCTATCTAATAAGTTCCTCTGTCTGAGGACTTGTTACAATTGGTTCTGTTGCGGAACTATCTGGGACATCATCTGCATCTGCAAATATTGACTCATTCTGCTCTGAGTCGTTGGAATCTATTTTATACATGTCCTTATACATCACCCTTTCGTTGAAAATCATATTTCTACTACAGTTCACTTTCTTGTTTTCGTCATCCCAAATACGGTAGCTAAACTCATCCTCACCATAACCGATGAATGTGCATTTCTTGGATTTGGGATCAAGCTTATTCCTACCTTGATCACTGATATGCACAAATATTACACAGTCAAAAACTTTTAGATGTGATATTTTCACCTATTTTCTACTTCATACCTCCTATGGTATTCTGTGTTCCAATGGAACAGATGGGCCTCGGTTGATCAAGTAAGTTGTCGTGTTAACTGCTTCTACCCAGAACTACTTCGGTAGACCTGACTATATACAAATGCTTATAGATCTTTCTGTCAACATTCGGTTCATACGCTCAGCTACACCATTATGTTAAGGCATGCCTGGTACAATTCTTTCCATTCTAATCCCATGCTCATAGTAGAAATTTTTGAATCTGGTGTCTTCATATTCACCACCATTATTGATTCTAAGCTTTTTGATCTTCAAACCGATCTCATTTTCCACCATAGCTTTCCATTTTTTGAAAGCCTCAAATACTTCAAACTTATGCTTTAGAAAGTAAACACATACCTTCTGAGAGTGATCATCGATGGAAGTCATAAAGAAGTGTTTTCCACCAATGGATGAAATGATCGTTGGTCCCCAAACATCAGAGTGAATAAGCTTTAGCCTTTCCTTCTTTGGGATTCTGCAACTTATCTGAAAGTTGACTCTCTTTTGCTTTCCAAGTATGCAATCTTTGCACATGTCTATCTCCGTAGACTGTAGACTTAGAAGTTTTCCCTTTGAGTGCATAATCTTCATCCCCTTCTCACTCATGTGACCTAGTTTCTGGTGCCACAAATTTGATGTTCCATTGCTTGTTGCAACTATAATTGAACAACGTGCTTATGCTATCATGTAAAGAGTGTCATTCTTCTTGCCTAGAGCAATTGTCATTGTGCCCTTTGAAATCTTCCAATCATCACCATGGAAGATCGTAGTGTAGCCTTCACTGGCCAACTGTCCTACTGAGATTAAGTTCCTTCTTAGGTCGGGAATATGCCTAACATCCTTTAACTCCCAAAGAGACCTGTTCAACTTAATCTTCACTACACCTTTGCCAATAATAGCACATGGTTGGTCATCACCAAGATATACCTTTCCAAGATTTCCGAGGACATATTTCTTGAAGAATTCTTTCTGTGAAATAGCATGGAACGATGCTCCAGAGTCTAACACCCAAGATTCTTCCTTCCTCTCTAAAGAACATATCAATGCATCATCTCCTCCTGAGGTGGAAGTAACATTTGCCTCTGCCTTCACTTGTTTATCCATCGGTGCACTCTTGCACTGGTTTTTGTAGTGTTCGGTTCTTCCACAATTCCAACACTCGATAGTCTTCGAGCTATGGGAATTATTAGGATTCCTAGATTTGGACCTCCTGTCCTTTGATCTACATCGGTAGTCTGTTATGTCACGTCCATTCCCTTTGGTTGAATTTCTTCTTCTTGACTGTGTATGCAAAAACTGAAGAAGTTGACGATTCACCTGACTCTCTACGTCGGATCTCTTTAATGAGAACCAGATCACGAACATCGTCAAATTTCAACTTATTGTTTCTTGAGGAGCTACTCACAGTCGTGCCAGTAGCATTCCATATTTCTGGTAAAGAAGACAAAAGTATCAATGCTCATACTTTTTCATCGAATTCAATTTCCACTGAACTCAACTAGGTTGTGACTGTGTTGAGTTCATTGAGATGTTGAGCTACCGATGCACCTTCTGTCATCCTCAAATTGAACAAACGCCTCATCAAGTGCACTTTGTTTGAGGCTGATGACTTCTCATACATATTGGAGAGAGCTACCATAAGACACGTCGTGATCTTTTCATTTGATATGTTGATAGCCACATTACGGGATAACGTCAATTGAATAACTCTGATGGCTTGTCTGTCTAGAAGATTCTAATCTTCTTCCTTCATAGCATTTTGTTTCTTCCCTGAGAAAGATTGATATAGATTTATTTGATACAGATAATCCTATATTTGTATTTTCCAAAACCCAAAATCTGTGCCATCGAATTTCTCGAGTTTCACCCTTCCTTCATCTACGGCCATTGCTCCTACTTAAATATGACTTCCTCCGGATTGTGTATTAGAACACCTCCGTCAACGAACAAATATCATCGACAAATTTCACTATTCACATAAATAGTAACCTTATAGAAAATTGACAGAAATCAACACCAAAAGCTATGATACTAGTTGTTGGGAAATTACGCAAATTCTCGATAAACGAGATTTATGAGAAAACAAGAATAGAAAAATAACACACAAATTTGATAACGAAGTTCGACCAATCTTGCTTACGACTTCAGACATTGGTTCATTGAATAACTCCTTAAATTAATAGTTCTTTGAATTACTCATTGAATTAAACTCCTTGTTTTGCTACATGTTTTACTACATGTTTTGCTCCTTAATTTAAGGAGCTTTATAGTAATCTCCAACGTATAATACATAGATAATTTTATAAGTACATAAGTAAATTACATTCAAAAAATTAACAAATTTGAGATAAGAGTTCATTTTGTTGTTAAAATCTATAAAAAAATTGAGTTCATCTAATGACACGAAAGCTAATAATTGTTCTCTTACTCCTATCAAAATCTAAAATTCTCCCAACTAGATTTATGAATCCAACATTTATCATCCATTGGCTCAATAACTTAAAATTTTAAAATAATGTAAAATAGTTATGACTTATGAGTTGTACAAATATTCCTTTAGAAAAAAATCGATCACGAAGTCGAAACTTACGTGTGTATAATGACTTATTATGGGAATATGTCATCTCTGATATTATCATCATGTAAGAATTAATAATTGAATTTTTTTATATATAATATATTTTAAATAATGTAATTGAATTGAATTAGATAATATAATTGAATTTATAAAATAATATTAAATAAAATTATATGTTAAATTAATTATATTTATAATATAAATAATACCCCTAATAATTGCATTAGGGGTCAAATTAATGAAAATGTGTATATATGATATTTGTATGAATTAGATTGGTAAAATTTAAGTACGAACTACCTAGAAGAGGGGGGATCAAATTAACCGCGCTGTCCATGCATTCAGTTGTATTAATTAAGTGATATATATTTGTAGTAAGTTTAATATAAAATTAAAATATAAGACGTTAAAATAATTATAAAGTTATTTAAGAAAAATTATGTTATATCATGTACATGAATATATTTAGATAGTTTTCTTGGCGGTAAGGATTAAGTTTCTCCATTGTGTCATCTATATCATGTTTTTATTTAGGTGTGTGGCTGTGCATCTTATTTTGTTTATGTCAAGTGTAAATTTTATTTACTTTATTTTTATAAAAAAATATTTATTTCTATCTCTTAGTTATTTTTTAAACATTATAATATTATTTGATTATAAAAATTTATAACAAAATAATAAAATATATTAATAAAACAAAATTGTCATTTAAAGTTTTTTCTCTTTTATACTCTTCTCTCTTTTTTTTTTTTGTTCAATTTTGGTGTAATTTTTCAGGTATAAAGCTGAAAATATTATCATTTTTTAGTTATATTTTTTTCCATTTTTTCATAATTTTTTTAAATTATCTCTATTTTCTCCATAATTAAAAGAGAAAATTGACTAAAATATATCAGACATCATAATACTAATTGTTGCTCCAAACTCCGGTCAGTATGATGATTGATATATTGTAATTAATTTTTATTTTTATTTATAAATAAAATAGAGATTATTGACAAAAAAATCTATGAAAAAATGAAGATAATATATTGAAAAATATTGATATTGTTAACTCTATGGTTGAAAAAATAACTCAAAAATGAAATAGAAAATGAGAAAATAGTATAAAAATAAAAAAAATAAAAATAAAAATAATAATTTTGTACACATCAAATATAAGTTATTATTTTATCATAAATTTTTATTAATAAAATAATATTATATTATTTAAAAAGTGATTAATTTTTTATTTTTATCTAAAGAATTACCAAATTATGTTTGTAAAAGCAAAATGAATGAAGTATACTATCTTTTTATTTCATGGTCAGTGATGTTATTTCAATTTCTTTACCTTATCAGCTTTCCAGGTATTAAACGAACTTGGAATTCAAAATAGTACTCAATTGGTGCAGAGTTGTTCACTCTCGTCATTACGATTTTTTTTCCTCATTTTCATCAATTTGCCATCATATTTCTTACAATATAAGTGTGAGATTCCATGCAACCTAAAGGAGCTTTGGAAGCAGAATAGCTAGTTGGGGTGATTTATATTTAGCCTCTCTTTTAAAAACCACTTTAAACAAAAAAACAATTTGTTTATCACAAGTGCTTTTATTGTCAAAAATAATACATTTCATATTTGATAGCCAAACAAAAAAAAAATTCAGGGTTATATAATGTGATAATCACATGTTAGTCAAAAATCAAATATGATCCCCTTCTTCTTGACTCTTTACACAAAATAGCAAAAAAAGAATTTAATTTTCATTGATTAATTATGATTTAATTTTGATTAGATATTTGTCTAATTTAATCGATCAAAATTAAACGGTTTTTCAACTAGTTAGAGTTTCGTCTGTGGATGAACCAATTCGTCGAAACTGAGTTGGACACATATCTAATTGAACTAGAGAGTTATCTATTTGACCGGTTGGTGATCCTACTTGCAAGAGACAAGTCGCCAATTAAATTAAACAATTGTATAACTAATCAACTTTTGATCAAACGGTGACCCATTCGTCAAAATTGAATTAGCCAGATGTCTAACTATATCGACGATTGTTCAATAAGTTGGAGTTTGGTTGGTTGGGGACCTTATTTTTCAAAAAAAAGTTGGATATATGTCAAACTAAATTAGACAATCGTTCAACTATTTACATTTTGTTTGATTGGGGTCATTCTCATCGAAACCAAATTAGACACATCACCAACTGATCAAATTTTAATCGATAAGTAACTCCAACCATCAGTTAATGTATTTAAATAACTAATTATACATATATATTTTTTACATTTGTTCATATATTTTTTAAATAATTGTCTGATACTATTATTTAAAATTGGACACATCTTTTCAAAATAAGATCGTTGGTTTTTAGTTGGATAATTGTCAAATTCTATTTTATTTAGTTAGACATATGTTCAAACTGTATGTTTATTAAAAATATAATAAGAATAATAATATAATTAAAAATTAAAAATAAATCTAAAATAAAAATAATAATAGTTGTATTAGCCAATTTTCCAAAAATTTACCATAAAATATTTTTGGGCTTAATGATTAGAACATACTTATATAATATATATAACATTATCCTAATAATATCTTATTACAAGCGTAGAAAGATTGAATAAATTTTTATCAATCAAAGATATTTATGTATATTTTAATAATTTGATTTTATAAAAATATTAAAGATATTATCGATATTGATGAAAATTTCACTATTATAAAATGTAATATTTAAGTCGAGATTTAAAGTTAATTTTTGAAGAAAATCGACTTATAATAAATTTAAAGTTGGTTCGTTGAAAAATCGACACTATCCACTTAGTTTTTATCGTCGGTTAATATGTTGAACCGACGCTACACGTAAGACGTAGCGTTGGTCTTACGTGTCAACCAACGCTATCCACATGTGTAGCATCGATTGACACGTAGAATCGACGCTACGTCCTACGTGTAGCATCGGTTGACATGTTGAACCAAAATATGTGAGTGAAATACTATATACGTGTAACGTCTGTTCAACATGTCAATCGACGCTATACATGTAGATATTTTTCTTTTTTCCTTTATATTCCTCATCAGACACAACATTTTTTATTTGCAGCACTGTAAATAATACCTAAAAACCCAAAATTGACATTCCTCTTCCACTCTTTCTCATTTTTCGGTCACCTACGACTACCAATTCTAGCACCATTTAGTGAGTTTCTTCCTCTCCAAATTATCTTCCAAATCTCCTATTTTTTTGAGTGAAATACTCAAAAAATTTATATCCGTTTCTCACTTACAAAACACTTTGTTTTCTTCATTTGCTTCATTTTACCACTTCATTTACTCTTGTAAGTATTTCTATTAATCCTACCCACTTATTATTCACTTTGTATTATTTTTTGTATATTATGTGTATAATTTTTTGTATTATATGTGTTATTATTTTTATTATATAGGTTTTGTATAAGTATCTCATAATTATATTTATGTGTATATATTTCTTATGTTTGGTTTTTATATAATTATAATCAATTATTCGTATTATTAAAACTTTGTTAAACATATTTTAAATTTTTTCCTTCTATATATGATCGAATACAAGTTATAATGAGTAAAATATGTAGAAAAAAATTTAAAGTCGGTTTAACATGTGAACCGACTTAAAATTTTAAGCCTTGTCATTTAAAGTCTATAAAAAATGACTTTAAAGTTCGATTTTGTAATAGTATTTATGTAAAAGTAAAAAAATATATTAAAAACTTACATGATCACTTAAGATAAAATAAATAACTAATATTGCATCTAATAGAATAGTCTTCTCAATATATTAAGAACTATATGCCATAGAAAAAAATAAATTGAGTGAAAATGAGACGCTCTAATATTAAAAAATTAAAAAAATTATGCTATATTACATCCTCGAGGATTTTCTAGGAAGTTCAAAATACATACTATTTTGATTTAAGTAATATTGGTGACATAAAATATAGTTAAAAGATGTTTGAATATAATGATTACTATGTCATAAACATGTTGCTTAATTTTTTTGTTGTTTATCTATGAATAAAAAATTGTGAATTAATTCAATAATTTGTAAATTATTGCATAGGTATTTCAAGATTTTATAAACATTATATTAATGCTTATTAAAGATAAACTTAAAACCTTAGTTCTTTCTTATTATTTTGACATATCATTCTATTCTACATGATGTCTCACAATATATTCCTTTTTAATAGAATATATATCTAGATACACAGTTATATACCCATAATTTTTATTTTGTATGATATGTATATAATAATTAATTTTACAAATGAATGAATTTAAATATAAATTATTTTTAAATTAGATATTATGTTTTCTCTTTCTCAAGCATCATCATCATCATGATTTCGTGTGTTAAATATCATTATCCCACATCGACTAGGAATAAAACAATAATGTTGTTTATAAGTTTGAATAACCATTAACTTAATGAGATCTTATTAAGTTGAGTTAGATCTGAGTTTTTAATATTGTATTAGAGTTCTTGATCTCTATGTATTTGGACCTTGGGCTCTACCAGAGTCTCACCATAGTGCTAATGTCCACATTTGTCCGCCATGTGAAGAGAGTGTTAAGTATTCTTATCTCACATCGACTAAAAATAAAACAATAATGTTGTTTATATAAACTTAAACAATCATTAATTTAATAAGATTTTATTACATTGAGTTTGACTTGAGTTTGACTTGAGTTTCGTGTACTAACATTGTTATTATTATACTTTTATTCATCCTTGTTAACTAATGAAATGATAATATTATTTTCTCGATAGTAAAACTTTCAACACATTAACATTATAGAAGTCATGATTGCTAGTTATTAGAAAAAAATTCTTCAATCATAAATGTATGACATCGATTCCTAATTCTTTTCAAAATTTTCACGGTAGATTTTCTAAAAAAAAAAAAAAAAACTATAATATCTCCTTTTTTTCAAAAATTAACATATTTATTATCCAGAAAATGTCATAAATATTCAATAATACTTTGATAATTTAATTTAAAAAATACTAAATTTATTAACATTTAATATTATTCAAGATATTTAATCATTTTTTAATTCATTAGATGAATGGCTGGTTCATTGTTTTATAAAAAAATCTTTAAAGTCTTAGTACAAAAGTAGTTCGCACATATGATTTTTCGTAAATCCCAGGTTCACATCTGCCAGCAATTTCAACATTTATGGCATTTGGCTCTTATATAAAAAAAGAGAAAGGCTGTTGGGTCTCGTTATCCTTAAATAGTAATTGGCGATGAAACCTAACAACCCCCAAATGACGTGTAACAATTATTACAAACAACAACCAACATGCACGTATGAAATAAAAGGCAAAGAATAAAAATAAAAAGAGAGAAGGAAGAAGCAAATATACACATTTATTTTTAATCAATGGTCGATACTTTTTTTATATATTAATATCATCGAGAGTCGTTTGATAAAACATTTTTTATTATATTTTAATTTAATTTTATAAATTATATATTATATATGTAACATGAATCATCTAATTTTAAAAAATTAATTATAAAAAAAATATAAATCTCATAATATTCATACATTTTTAATAAATATCATACACTCTTTTTATAAATTAATATTGATTCAAATGATACATAATTTGACTTAAAATTTTATATTTTTAAAATTATTTTTTGTGTCACTTGTTTTACCTTCTTTTTACTAACATTCATTTAATGTGTTAGTCATTTTATCAAATATTTTATATTTTTAAATTATTTTATTATATTATAATTTTATTTGAATTATCTATTTGTTTTTTTTTATTTTAGACTATGAATAAAAGTGTATTTCTTTCTTTTAGTATGATTCTTACATTTTTGTGTGTAAGATATCATTAGTTTTTTTTTTATCCCATTAATCAACTTAAATTTTAATATCATGAGTATTATAAATAACATAATTAAAATATTAAATTTAAATAAAAATAAGTTTTATAATACTTATAAATATTATATTAATATTTTTTTTAATAACCATGTATTTATATACTAACATTTTTGTTCGCAAGACTACGGAATCATAAATTGTTAAGCGTCAATGTCATGTATAGTGAAGGAGGTGAAAATTTTCACTTCGAGGGTCATAGGTGGCCCTTTTTTTCTTTTAAGAACTTCCAGCTGTTTTTTATCGCCTATGGTTAATTTATGGTCGAAAAACGGTGGATATGGCCAAAAAGTTATAAAAAAAGGAAAAATGATCGTTGATAAAATGTAAATTAATGACAAATATTTTGGTGACCGTGACTGATTATTACATGTAACAAACCAGTTGATTTTCTTTCTTTCTTTCTTTCTTTTTTAAAAAAAAAAACTCTGTTGTAAATTTGATCGTTTTGTCACCTATGTGAATAGTTAGAATTTTTCACTTTTTATTTTTAAATTTTAATTGTTTATTTTTATATTCATTGTAAATAATAATTTCAAACTATTAATAAAATATAATATTTTAATTCTTAAATTGTTTTAAATTTGATAAATAAAAATAATTTCAAGTTAATGATCCTATTTCCTTCATGAAATGCCCTTGAAAGGAAGGTTGGAATCATATGCCTACTTACTTTCTTGATATATAATTACAAACCAATGAGTTAATAGTCAAAAATGTGTGTATATTTTTGTTTAGTACAAAACAATATATATATATATATATAAATAAGTGTGATTATTTTTAATATTCATTAATTGAGGCAGTTATATGAGCTATATTCAATTTTTAAAGTAATTGTTTTTAAAATAATTATATTATCCTTATATATATAAATTATGATTTAAATTTAAAATATTTTAGGTGCACAAATAAAATTTATATTATTGATTTATAACTTATTAGTAATATTAAAATTTATGATTGTAAATTAATAATCTATTTTCTAATCAATTATATTTTTAAGTTTAAGAATTAAGTATTTAAAATGAGTGTTATTTGATAATTAATTATATTTTTAGGTTATTATCTTAACGTAAAAAAATTGCTAATTAATTCATCATTGCACAAAGATTATGTGAATGATAGTGCAACTGCATAAAAGTATAGAGAGAACGCAACTTCTGCTAATTTCGCTAACAAAATAAACACTCCCAAGTTCTAACAGATTGAAGCCTGGCTCGTTGTCTCCACCATCCTCAACAATTGCCGGCCACTTCGAGCTCAGCTCTGTACGTTCTTACGCTGGAAAATGGAGATGCCACTACTTCCGGGGAACGGCGAAGTTGCCGGAGACTACGAGCCGGTAAGGAGTTTTAGCGATTTTAAGTCGATTTTCTGGAAAGAGACGGTGAAGATCTGGGCGATAGCGGCTCCGGTGGCTTCGACCATACTTTGTAACTACGGTATATACTCCATCACTAACATCTTCGTTGGCCATATTGGTGAGCTTCAGCTCTCAGCCATAACCATCTCTCTTTCTGTTATCGGTACCTTCTCTTTTGGTTTCATGGTTAGTCTCTCTCTTGTATGATTTGATTTTTTCATTCTAAGGATCTATTTGTCTCTGAACAATGTAAAAGGCCTTTTAACAGAAAAAAACGTGCACTTATGAACCAAACACAACAGAATTTGCATTATGTGCTCTTTTTTTCGGCTAAGAATTTGCATTATGTACTTATTTCTGAAAACATTTTCTTCTTAAATTGCTTTGATTGAAATCACTTTTAATATAATATAAACACAAACAAACATATATCTGAAAAATTAGTTCTATTGATCGTGTAAATACCCTTTTTTGTACATTTCTATGGAACTATCACTGTGTTTTATCCTCCCCACAGTTTCTCTATTATTATAATTTTTTAACCAGTCAAGTGTTTTTGTATATTCAGTTGGGAGGTTGAAGTCACATTATTATATATCTTGTTCTTTACTTTGTTTGAAGCTGTATGTATGTGTTAACTAAGGGCCTTTCTATAATACAAAACTTGTAGCTTGGCATGGGGAGTGCAACGGAGACGTTATGTGGTCAAGCTTATGGTGCTGGACAAACTCATTTGCTTGGAGTTTACATGCAAAGGTCGTGGCTAATATTATTTGTGACCTGTATTTTACTCTTACCTATTTATATTTTTGCATCCCCAATTTTAAAAGTTCTGGGGCAAGCTGATGAAGTAGCTGACCTTGCTGGAAAGTTTACTATATTAGTCATTCCTCAACTATTCTCTCTTGCCATCGATTTTCCAACCCAAAAGTTTCTGCAGGCTCAATCCAAGGTTAATGTTCTTGCTTGGATTGGTTTTGTGGCTCTAATTATGCACATTGGATTTCTATGGGTCTTCATTTATGCCTTTGATTGGGGTATAATAGGTGCAGCCGTGGCATTTGATCTCACAAGTTGGATAATTGTATTTGCTCAAGTTGGTTATGTATTAGGTTGGAGCAATGAAGGTTGGAACGGATTGTCATGGTTGGCTCTCAAAGATATTTGGGCTTTTGTTAGACTCTCTCTGGCATCTGCTATCATGCTTTGCCTGGAGCTTTGGTATATGATGAGTCTAATCATTCTTACTGGTCACCTTAACAATGCAGTAATTGCCGTTGATTCACTTTCTGTTTGGTAAGACTAAATGCACTCAGTCATTTTTTCAACATCAAATGTTTTCTCACACTATATATGTACTAGAAATCATCAAAGAACTCCTGAAGTTTGTTTGAATTGGAACTGTTGTCAATTTTCAATTTAAGTTATGTGAATTAGTAACAGGAAACATGAATTGCCAGGTTAAATTATATGGTATCTGTGCAAGAAAAGAGGAAATTGATAATAATATATTCATGAACCATGTTAAAAATTTGTGTACCCTATTTGCATATTTTCACTAATGTGATTAGAATTATGGAACTTGGAAGTTTTGTTTGCTTCTATTCTAATTCATATTTTTTTTCCCAGCTTGAATTTGGATGGATGGGAAGCTATGTTGTTCCTTGGAATAAATGCTGCTATCAGGCATCGGACATATAACTCTCTTCGACTAATCAAAGTTTCTTACATCATGATATCGCATTAGATGACTATGCGATCATGGTTTTAGTGAATCAATATGTAGCTGATTTTGCTTCTCCTTTGTTTCCAGTGTCCGAGTTTCCAATGAATTAGGAATGGGACATCCAAGAGGGGCAAAATACTGTGTCTATGTGACAGTGTTTCAGTCTTTCTTCATTGGAATTTTTTTCATGATTTTCATCTTGATAACCAAAGACTATTTGGCTGTGATCTTCACTAGCAGTATGGAAGTGCAAAAGGCTGTGTCTAGCCTCGCATTTCTTCTTGGTGTGACTATGGTTCTCAACAGCGTCCAACCCGTTATTTCAGGTTTCAAATCATATGAAGTTACCTTGATGCTACTTTTCATTCATAATGATGGACACCTTGAATGCTTTTTATAATTCTTGCAGGTGTTGCTATAGGAGGTGGATGGCAAGCCTTAGTAGCTTATATCAACTTGGGTTGCTATTACATCTTTGGACTACCACTTGGTTTCCTTCTTGGTTACAAAGCTAATATGGGAGTAACGGTAATCAATATTTCAAATCTATTTTTGCTACTCTTGGATTTCGAATTGTTCCCTGCAATTTTTAATCTGGATGTTAATGCTGTTGCTTTTGATTCTTCAAGGGAATCTGGACAGGCATGATATGTGGAACCGCTCTTCAAACCATCCTACTCTTGATTGTACTTTACAGAACTGATTGGAACAAGGAGGTAAGATCCCCCCCTCTCTTGTTGTTGCTTTAATGGGGCTATAAATTTTGTAGTCTTTCTAATTCTATTCGAGTCTTACAAAGCCATAAGTTATCACAAGAATATGACTGCCCACAGCAAGAATGAAGAATGTTGTATTTGCTCCTCGTAGTTATACACTTTAGTTCACTCAACCATTTTGCAAGTGAAAATGGTTAAAATTTTGTATGTTTGTTTCATAAGAAAACATAGAGTTGAGAAAACACAATTGATATATAGCATAAATCTATTGGCAGGTTGAACAAACCACCGAACGGATGCGTAAGTGGGGTGGCCAAGACATGAGTGAGACGACAGATGAAATTATTATATGAAATTATTAGCTCTTTGATTTTTGTTACAAACTTATAGCTTTGAGCGCCTCTATCTTTAGTCAGAAGCTAACACCAGCTCGTCACAATTAATGTAGTATCAGGTTTAAATATGCAAATGTATTCCACACTTTTTGGAGTTAAAGAGAGACACCATGGACACCATATATACATGTGAAACTGAGTTTTAGCTTAATTTGGGCTCACACAGGTCCACCTTTTAAGCCCAGTGATAGGATGCTCTCACTGTTAAAGCGCGAGGCTCGGCCCTCGACTATTTTAAAGTACAAGGAGATATGTCATTTTGGTCCATACTTGTGTTTGGTTATTATTTAAGAAAAATGATATATGCATATTAGATTGAATGATAAGTTAATAATGTAAAATATTAAAATACTTTTAATGTATTTATTAACTGGAATAAATTATATTGTAATATGTAGACTTATGTATGCGTTAGATTGTGATAAAAAACATTTTTCATTATTTAATATCTCCTTTCAAATTAAAACGTTTCCAAATTACATCAACAGAATTCCAAAAATAATTTTTAAATTTCAGTTCCACGTTAATATGAATAGGATTTTGCTTTGCTATCTACGAATTTATATCTACATTTTTTCATGTACATAAGCTACTTCATATTATGTGTACCATTAATGATCAAATGCGCCATATTGATCATTAGTCAACAAGTTAATACTGCAAACTTCATTGATATATTGTAATACATAGAGTTAAAATTTGTTTATTTATTTTTGCATATGCATGAGTGAGGTGTTTGAGTGGGTATTTCTGGAACTTTCACGTAAGATTGAATCACTAGAAAATCATTAATGAATATCAGTCCAAATTAACTCCCATAGAAAAGCAATGTGGTACTGTGCTTTCTTCTGATCATGTGGATGTGAATATGTAACGATAAAGCCTTTTCATGGAGCTGTGAGTCTTAAGCGTATATAACCCTAGTAGAGAATGACAAGTATAAAAGTAGAATCTTAAAAGAGAATCCAGTGAGCTAATTGTTAATAATTGATTTGCTTGATATATTCAAAGCTACTAGATCAACTCCCACCTACTTTATAAGCCCAACATGTGGTGTGCTGGTTTAACTTTTGGCGTGTAGGACCTTTACCACTCCAAACCCACCACAGATATTTCACAATATATGAGTGTCTTTTCGAACATATACGGTTAATCTCTAAATTCTGTTTAGTGTATAAATAATATAAGTATTTAATTTTAAAAATTTAATTTAAAATTAATGTAAGTTTTATAATATTTATAAATATTTTTAATCGAACGTGAAATATATTTTTTATATAATATCATTTTCTTAAAGTGTAATTCGTTTTAACTATGTACACCATATTTTTATTATATTTTAATTTTATTTAAATTAATTGATTTTTAGGCTAATTTTTTTTAAAATAAAAGACTCATTTTTTATTTTATTTTTTCATTTTAACCCATTTGTTTACTAAATTTTTTTTTGCTGGATCCAGAGTAATAAAGATTTCTCATAATTCCTAACTTTACGGGCTATCGACCACTCAGAGAAAATGTGTGTTTATAGTGAAAAAAGAATTTGAAAAAACAAACTAATAATGAAAAGTTGAATAATAACCTCAAAAGTTCAAAGCCATTTTATGCCTGCCATCCTAATGTTTGTGATAATTTTTTAATTTAAAAAAAAAAATGTAACTTATGATTCAGTCAATGAGAACAGTATATATACGGTTAGTGGCATGATCCAAATCCTGTTTTCTGACAACAATTTAAGTTAATATAAAATCATTATTCAGATACTATGTTATTCATTTTAAATTGATTTGTACCCGAAAAAATTTAAAATTAAATAATATTTGAAACGATAAAAATTATATATTTAAAATTTATAGCATTAAAAATAATATTTGTTACTCTGTATATATATTATTTTATTTCAAACGTTATTAAATTAATCGTTCTTTAAATTAAATTTTAATTCATTTAAATTAAATTTTATTTAATATTAAATATAGTTTAATTAAATATTATTTTAAATTTTAGAATATTATTTTTAGTAATTTCACATCAATATTATATGAGTAATTTGAAAATGGAGAGAAAGTAAAATTTACACATAAATTAATACACAGGAAATATGTATGGGGGATAATAAAAATCAATACTCGACTAAATAGTCTGATTTGATGTCATAAGCGATAATATCGCCTTCTCTCTTCTTCTTTTTTATCGATCGATTTTTATGTGAATTAAATTTATATTTTTAAATTAAATTAAATAAATCTTATCACTAAATAATTAAATAAATTATGCGATAATATTATTTATTACTACAAACACGTTTAAAATGTATAAAATAAAATATAAAAAAATACATAATAAAAGTAGCAGCAAATCATATCAATTGGAAAATCTAATATTCGTGCCTCCGCATACTAAACGTTTAAAGGGTTAAAAAGTTGAACGGGATATCGATATCGAAAAGTATTAATATATATATATATATATATATATATATATATATATATATATATATATATATATATATATATTATAATTATTTAATTAATTTTATCTCTAATCTTCTAAAAAAAACATATATTTTTATATTATAAAAAAAATATTTACACAATATTTTTAAATATGTATTAAATATATGTATTTATATTAATAAAAATATATTTTATATTATCTATAAAAAATTAACCATGTAATTAAATTTTTTCAAAGCAACAATCAAATATTTATTAATTAAAATTAAGTATTACAAATATCATAATCAACGTATATTTATTATTTAAAATTAAGTATTACAAATATCATAATCAATATATGTCTATTATTTAAAATTAAGTATTATAAGTAGCATAATATAATGTAAGACAATGGAACTTAGATACAATTGAAAGTTGGTCAATTAAATTTTTCCCAAAAAACGCATTTATTAGGAAAGGAGTCACCCAGACTTATAACCAGTATATTGTTGACTTCCTTGATCGATGTGGGACTCAACACTCCCCCTCACATCGGACGGGGACACCGCAAAGATCGATAGCTGGTTGATGATCCACCAAACACCGGGGGACTTAGGGGAGTGTGAGGGGACTCAACGCACCAGAGATCCACTTTGATACCAAATTGAAAGCTGGGTAACCAAATTTTTTCCTCAAAACGCGCTTATTAAAAAAAGGACCATCCAGACTTATAACCAACACATTGTTGATTTCTCTGATTGATGTGGGACTCAACAGATACTAAAAGTTTTATAATTAAATTTTATTTTATTTAAATTATTTAATCTTCTAATTATTACATTATGTACTAGAAATTACATAATTTTTTTAACTAATTACAAGTTTTTGAATTAAGTAAAACATGCATATAAAAAATAAATATAATAAAAATTATTTATTAAACTCATTGATTTTTTCAGAAATTTAAACTAAAAAAATGCAAAAATGTCATTATCTAAAATTATTAGGATATTTTTGTTCAAAATTAATTAACATATAATTTATATTTTTATATATAATATAGATTTATACGATAACTTATACGCACAATATATATTATTTTCTATATTCCAAGTTATTTATAATTTGACATTATATAGATACATACGCATGTAATTATAATTTCACAAAGTTAATAGGCAATTCGCAAAAATGTTTGTCTCACGCATTTTTTGCATTATGAAAAATTCTAGTTAATATTTGTAGTCACCGGAATGTATTGTAGTTGATATTGAGCTTAAGATGCAAATAATAGAGCTTAAGATGCAAATGATTTTGATGCAAACCATCCCAATTATTATTTAATAAAAGCAAAAGAAGATTAATATTGTAAGAAGGAGAAAAGGAAAATATACAATGGATTATTATAATTTATTAGTTATTACTCTTTTTTATTTTTATTAATATGTAAGTATTAAATAATTATGTAAAATTAAAAATACAAAATATTTAAATAATTATGAAATTATTTATTAATAATGAATTAATTATATTTTGAAAAACATATTTATAATGAGAAATAATATGATATAAAAAGACTCATTTTATATTTCTAATTACACACACGATGGTTACGTCTATGATCATTTGTTTGTTTTATTTTTTTTAATTTTAATTAATTATTTTATATTTAATATATGTGATAATTTAAAATTATAAATAAAAAATAATATTTTAATTATGATATCAAAAATATATAATTTAAATTTAATAAATAATAATAAACAATCATATTCCTGTACGAAAACCCACCCACAAACTCTTTAAAGGAAAAGCACTCATCTTTTTTGCTTTGCTTACTTTTAATTTTTTCTCAAAGTTTATTATTGTTAATTACTTTATGTGGATCTACCTCTGCTTGCACACGTGCACCACTTTTACCCATATCTATCCTCCGTACTATTGGATAGAATAATGTTAGGTAATATGTCTTTATAGTTAAAGTTATGTTTCAAGTAAAAAAATAAAAAAAATGATTCATATTATTATTTAATTTTAAATAAAGTAAATAAATAAATCAAATATTATAATAAAATAATGATATAAAAAATTTATTTGAAAATAAAAGATTATTTTTAGAAGTCCAGTTATATAACATTTTTTAAATTATAATATTATTTATAACTGGCTGATTTTTAGTATATTTTTAAAAATAAATAGATAAAATAAAATAAATTATTGTGCATAACTTAAAAATATAATTGGATTAAAATATTTAAAAAAAAAATAACTTTCAATAATATTTAAATGCTCATTTACAAAAATAAATGAACTTCTGTATATATTCATTCATTCTTCTTGTTATTTAATTTTAAGTATGAATTAAATTGTTTTGACATTGTAATGCTTGCATGCACCTCGATCACTCACTTCTAATGGCTGGTGGGGTCATGAATAGTGTATTCATAATGTTTAAATGACTTTTAAAATTTTAATTTCATACTTTTATTTATTTATGAAAAATAACAATGATTGTTACTTTAAAATTTTTAAACATAAAAAATAAAAAAATAACATATTTTTATAATAAATTTTTATAATTTTATTATTATAATAAATTTAATATATTATTTTACTTTAAATATTATTTAAATTCATTTATATTTCAAAAAATTTAAAAGTCATACATAATAACCAAAGGAGTTTATTTTAGATTTTTTTTAGATATGATTATATTTTTATTTAAAATTTTGATTTTAATTTCAATTGTTGTATAGTAACTCGATATCAAAAATTATAAATTTATTTTTTCATAAAACATTTATAATTTAATATTTATGAAAAAAAAAATCAAATATATTAAATATATTTCATTTATAAACTTTTTTTATTAAAATTTTATATATTTGAATAATTTTAATCTAAAAACAACGTTAAAATCTAGTTGTTGGGAGCTCAGAATGGGTAATTATTGATGATAATTTTCTTTATTTATAATTGCATATTTTGATTTTGATTTTAGATCTGATATAATTTTTTAAAATAATACGTTCAATTTCGTTTTACTCAGTTTATATATTAAAGCGTTATTTAATTAAATTTTGTTTATATTATTATAAATTTTACTAATTTTGTTTATATTATTATAAGTTTTACTAATGATATGTTTATTATTTTATAAAATATGAATATATTATATTTATTAAAATTAATTAAATTATAATAAATAAATAAATAAATAAAATGTTCAATTTTAATTACGAATAATGTAAATAATATTTTTTAATATCAAATACTATAAGAAATTTAACGCTCTCTGTTTTTAAAAAAATAAAATACAAAGGATCATGAGTGTCACGCATTGGCTGTATTCATTGCATGAAGACAAGAAGATCACGAGGATTTCACTCACACCACCGCCTGTCGTTAATTTTGTTATCTCTCTCTCTCTCTCTCTCCTCCTCTCACTCCTTTTTTTTCCTTCCTAAATAATATTAACATTCATCATATTAATTTTCTTTTCTTCTTCTTCAAATTATCAACAATATCTATAATATTTAATTAATTATCAATGTATTCTTAAATTAAAAGTAATATCAGCATTAAAGAATGAAATAATACAATCGTACGGATATAATATACCTTTTTTATAATAAATAATAAAAATTTCAATCAATAATAAAAGTAAATTACAATAAAGGAGCTATAAACATTCAAACTATTAAATATGTAACATTTAAAAACAAAATTAAAACTAATAATTTATTATACGGAATATACAAAAACGTTATACAATAACTACAAATGAACTTAAAGCTTGATCGTAATAAATATAACAATTATTTGACAGAAATATATATTGAAATTTAATTGTAATAATTTAACAAATAAAAAATAAATTCTTATTAAAATCATTTTAACAAACACATTAAACAAATAAAAATATATCATAATTTTAACGAAAAAAAAAAAACACAACATCTATAAGTTTTTAAACAAACTAAAAATCTTAAGACAACAGACACAAAACAGCTCAGGAAATCTCCGCCCCTAAGCTGCCCAAAACCAGCAAGGGAAATAAACTAAGTTGTTTCATGAAGCCAGCTCCAAAAAGCAGGAGCACCACCACTATCAGACGCCCACCGCGATGGATTACAAAAAATAAGTGTTGGCTGAGTAAGCAGAGTAACAACGACCAAATGATGAAAAGCTCGAAATATTTATTAGAAGCTAAAAAAGAGGATATTGAGTGACAGATGAGATTGTAATGAAATGCTAAAAGAACAGGCAGAGTAGCAGAGGAGAATGGTTGAAAAAGATATTGAGTGATGAAGGCACTGCACGAAAAACATGGCTAATCGATAGGGGAGATTATGGGTTCGAAACCCTAAAACAAAAGCAGTTTGAATGTAAAGATACTTGAAACATAATAATATAGTTAATTTTAAAATTAATTTAAAGAAAATTGATAATCAATCAAACCTTATCAGGTTATTGATATTTACTATTAGTTTTTTTTAATCTATTCATGATATTAGTTAGCCACCGTTATATGACTAAACTCCATGGCTCCACAGCAATTAATGGGTAGGGTCTTTGGGCAATACTGTCAATTACCATGAATGAACATGAATCAACTACAAAACTCGCAAACTATATAGCTATTCTTAAAATAAAAATAAAAAATACAGCTATTCTTATTATAAAAAACAAACTTTTTTTTTCTTTCAAATTCTATTCAATATCTTAGAAAAAATAATTATCTCATATTTATATTTATTTTATTTAAAAAAATATAAAATGTTTATTCAATAGAGATGAAATATAGTTTATATTAAAATATTAATTTAAGTACATCAATAACTAAAATTGTTAAATAAAAATTAAAAATATTTTTGAGCACATGAGAAACACTTGATTTTTTTTTGTTCTATTTTAAATTTTTAAGGCTTACTAACTAGTTATTTAATTATTTTAATTGATGCATTGAATGCTTTTTTAATAAAAATTAAAATTTTGATATCATATTATAATTTTTAAAACTTTAAATAAAATAATAGTAGATAAAGATTTTGATTTACAACAAAATACAAAAAAACAAACATAAAACCGACAATAAGTCATTATTATAAGTATTTAATATATTTAACTAAGCAATTATTATAACGTACCTTTTAAGCTCCAATCTACTGAGAAACAAAATAAATCAATAAAAATGTTATCACGTAATAATAAATAAAAATAAATAATTTCAAAAAAATGATATAAACATTAAATAACATAATTTCAAAATTCACTCCATTTTTTTTGTTTTAATGTTCTAAATTTTGATTCTTATTTATCAATATCTTCTTATAATAAGACATAGTTATTTTTGTGACTTATAATTTTTTTATTAAAAAATAATCGTATAAAACAAAGTTAATTTTTTTAACTACATTAAATAAAGATTATTTTAACTTAATTAAGATATAAAATTAAAAAATAAAACATAAACATAAAAATGATAATATATTTTATGCTATAACTTCTATTGTAATAAAACTAAATTATTAATTTTTTTTAAATATTATTTTTAAAATAAATATGATATTTGAGTCACCCAAATATAAAGAAACTTTCTCAATTGCCATTATTTTCTTATTCAAATAGTAAAACGTTTTACCGTGATTATTTTGACTCTCCTTCTAGTGTCTATGGCTACTATACGGTTTTCAGTTCTCTATCTTCTTTTTATTATTTAACACTGCTTATAATAAATAATTACTGTAAAATTAAGAAATAAAGAGTAATGGTTTAATTTCCGTTGCCTTATTCGTCGTTGTATTATTGGACCGTGTTTCTTTGACTTGTATGGTTTAGCACTACTTTTATTTGCTAGAGTTATATTAAAGATTTAAATATTACAAATATCTTAAAGAAAAAACCATTTCACTGTCACCCTTTTTTTTATATATATATATATATATAAATGTGAAATTTAATTTTATAAGGATAAATGAATGATTATATGAATAAAAAATTTGTATACATGTGTAGAAATTTTTTAAAAACTTATAACTTACAAGTATTTGAATTTTTTATACAAATATGTACCGATTGCGTTAAATCGTGAAGATCGAAACATATAGTAAAATACTATTAATTTAGATTATATTAATTATAATATAAATATCACTATGAATTAATAATTTTTTATTATTATTATAATTTATAAGGAAAACTCTTAAATGGTTGTTTATATTACCTATTAGAATGATAATTGGACAGGTTACATATTTATTTTAAAGATGCTCTATTTATTTTTTATTATAATTTGATTATATTATTATTAAAATATAAAGTATAAATGATTTTTTTATATTTTTATTTCATTTTTTTAATTATAATTTTTAAGTTAAAATGATATATATTTAATACATTTTAAAAAAATTAAAAATCAACTTTAACTTTAACTTTATACAATCATATTTTTATAATATTATAATTAAATTATAATAAAAATAAATAAATATGTATAAAAATTAATTTTTTTAATTATAAATAAACTGTATTTTACTTAAAGTAATAAGCAATATAAATAAGAAAAAATAACAATCATATTGCAGTTAAGATTGTGGGTCCGAAATTTATCCTTTCAAGACGTCGTGGCAATACTTTGCCGCAAAAATGAAAAAAAATATATTTTTAAATGTTATCTCAAATTCACGTAAAACTAATATTTTAATTAGATATTTATTATAAATGATTTTTTTTTATAATAAGTATGTTTTAAAATGTTATATTTATATGGGTTATAATTTCGCATGTCAATGTTTTAATAGTTTATATGATATAAAAAAATTATGATAAAATAAAGATAACAGTTTTAAATTTTATTTGTTGATTTTAAAAAAATAAAAATTATATTTCACATGTCGATTATAGCATTACTCTGCAAAAATAGAAGAAAAATGGGAGAATAAAGACTAGAGAAGCGGAAATAGAAAGAGAAAAACTGACAAAGAGCGCTGTCCGATCAATAGACTTTAGAGTCAGCAGTTTTGTGCTGTGCTAGCTAAAGCCAAGCTAACTTTCATTATTGAATCAAATTCAACACTCCTATTGTCCTCTGAATATTGCCTGTATCTTCAACGTTTTTCCGGCGAATTAAACGGGAATAACTGTTTTCAACCGAGGAACTATTATTTGAGATCAAAATACGAAATCAAAGTATGAGAAACTTTAACGATAGTGTTGAAACTATCAACGCCGCCGCCACTGCTATTGTCTCTGCCGAAGCTCGAACACAACCTTCTTCTTTTCCTGTAAACCTCTCTTTCCCTCTTTCTCTCTTTTATTTCAAGCATATAAATTGTTATAAACTTATAGTATCGGATTCCTATGTGTTTTATTTTCAATTTATTTTCCTACCGGTTGCTCAGAAACGGTGGGAAAGTGATTATAGAGTAGTTTTTTTATTTATTTAGAAAAATTGATTATAGAGTTGGAAAGTTGGATCTCGTTATCTCGACCTTTGTGCTCTTTTTATTTTCTCTTAATTTCTTTAATAGATTTATTTCTAGCGTAATTAGGTATATTTATGACGGAAAAGAAACAATTATGGTGGATGCATCTTTGATTTGCTTTAAATTTATTTTAGTTGTTGCTTGATTTGCTTTTCTGTGGTTTGTTGGTTGCTTGGGAATCAGGGGAAAGGAGAGAGATTATATTTATCAGATAATTTCTCATTAATAATTAATTCTTGTAAAGAGTGAATTATTGGCTTTGTTGATAACTTTTGTGCGATATAAAGTTCTACTTTTTATCTTTTAAAAATGTAAACTGATTGACCTAAAGTACCTTCGTCGTCGTTCGATCAAGTGGGGTCTTATTGTTCGTTTCTAAATTCACCGCTTTAATAGAATTACCTCCGAAGCCGTCTCTTTTGATTCTTGATATTGGGTCGATGGGTTAAAATTATACCCTGATCCGCATAATTGCAGTATTTAAGGCTTAGTGGCTTAGCTTAAGCTTAAACGACTATTCACTATTTGCTTACATGAAATTCTGGCCAATGATCAAAATGAAATAGAAAAATAGCTTGGCCTTTGCACTGTCGTTAAGATTCGCACTTTACAGTGTGTTTTGTTCTGGCCTGGTGCTAAACACATCACATACGCTGAGTTTCATATAGAAAAATGGGGTGTTTTGGGGCTTGTTTTTGTGCAAAGGGCTAGTTTAAGAGTTTGGAACTTGGACTGAGGAAGGTGTTATTAGCATAAAGATAAGGCATGTGAAATGTTATTCCTCCTACCCATATACTTGTCCTTTCATCATAATCATAGAAGTTGTGGGCTGGTGGTCCTCTCCTGGTGGCCTACTCAATTAGTGATTTTGAGTCGAGGAATACTCAACTTCAGCAACAACTGGGATAAGTTTGATGGAATTTCACTTGTCAATCAGGAGAACCCGGGGGCATTAGCTATGTGTCCATTTATGTGGAAGACATAAATTATTTATGCTTGTTTAGTTTTTACTTCACTATGAAACCTTATAAGCATCTTGGATAGATGGACAAATTTGTTCTATAATAGCTGTTTTGGAATATTAACCAACCACAATTGTGCTGTCAATTTTGAAATTACCGTTGTGTCAAAGACAAAGTTTATCTTTTCTCTTTGGCCTGTCTTTTCATAGCATCCCTGTTTTCTGCTTATGATTTTCCTGATAATAATGGATGTGCCGCAGCCATTAAGATGGCAAGGAATTCAACAAGATGATCATGCTTCTTGTGTTGCTATGACAAAGCTGATAAGAAAGCTGCTCCCCTGTTATCTTTGTGCAAATATGTATTAGAATGCTGAGGTAGATATTAATTTTAGCTTACCTTTGTATATGGATCTAAATCTTGATTATAGCCGGTTAAGACTCCATATTAGTGATCCCGTTGAGCTAAACTGTGTTGTCATAAATTTTTGAGGTCTCTCTAGTTGCTTTTGTGTTTAAATCCCTAGTCAATGACATTCCGTTTCATTTGATTGCAGAAAAGAAGGTGGGGAAGCTGCTGGAGCTTATATTGGTGTTTTGGATATCATAAAAGCAACAAGCGGATAGGACATGCTGTCCTTGTTCCTGAACCAACTGTACCGGAAAGTGTAACAGCCCCATCATTTGAAAATCATACCCGTTCAACTACCATTGTACTACCGTTCACTGCCCCTCCCTCCTCTCCTGCTTCTTTCCTCCAATCTGATCCTTCAGATCCTTCATCTTCCATCCAATCACCTGGTGGATTGTTGTCCCTCACTTCCATCTCTGTCAATGCCTACTCTCCAGGTGGACCTGCATCAATCTTTGCCATAGGTCCTTATGCATACGAAACCCAGTTAGTCTCACCGCCAGTATTTTCTACTTATACTACTGAACCGTCTACTGCTCCTTTCACTCCTCCACCTGAATCTGTGCAACAGACCACACCTTCATCTCCTGAAGTTCCTTATGCTCGACTTTTGACATCTTCACTGGACAAAACTCGAGGAAACAGTGGGACCAATCCAAAGTTTGTGCTATCCCATTGCGAATTTCTGCCTTACCAACAATATCCCGGAAGCCCAAGTGGATATCTCATATCACCGGGATCAGCAATTTCAAATTCTGGCACCTCTTCTCCTTTTCTTAACAGACAAGCTATTCTTGAACTCCATAAGGGTGAAGCCCCAAAGCTCCTGGGTTTTGAGCATTTCATTACTCGGAAATGGGGTTCTAGGCTGAGTTCTGGATCTTTGACTCCTGAAGGTGTAGGGTTGGGTTCAAGGCTAGGTTCTGGGTCTTTGACACCTGATGGGTATGGATTAGGATCAGGAGTAGGTTCTGGATCTTTGACTCCAACTGGTGTTGGGCTGGGTTCTGGATACTTGACCCCCACTGGTGCAGGGCTGGATTCTGGGTTGGGTTCTAGATCCTTGATGCCTGCATCTAGAGATCATATTTTCCTGGAAAACAAGATATTAGAGGTTGCTTCTGTTACAAACTTGGAAGGTGGATGTCAAAATGACGAAAATTTAATTGATCACAGAGTGTCATTCGAGTTAACTGGTGAAGGCGTTGCACAATGCCTTGCAAACAAATCAGCAGCATCAATTAGAAGTATATCATCATTAAAGGATATACCAACAGAATGCTCAATTGATGAAGAGGAAGTATCAAAAGATAGTGATAATTTTGATGGGTTGTCCGTCTGCAAAATTTCCAGTGGAATGCATGAAAACGAAAATGGAGGAGGGGATAATTGCTATCAGAAGCATCGATCAGTCACACTAGGATCAGCTAAGGAGTTCAACTTTGATAGCACAAAAGCAGAGTTCTCAGAGAAGCCGACATTAAGCTCTGAGTGGTGGGCCAATGAAAAGGTAGCTGGGAAGAACCTTAAAACTGGAAACAGCTGGTCTTTCTTTCCAATTCTGCAGCCAGGGGTCAGCTGAGAGATAGAAACAGAAGAAGATAGATAGCTTCCTGTACCATGCATAGACCTTGAAAATGAAAAAAAAAACTAACCCATTTGTTTTGAATCTCGAGAATTCATCTTTGGAGATACATCTTGGTTAACTCGGGATCAAATTTTGATGGATGGATTGACAAAAGGTGAAAGAACTGCCTTCATATATATCACTATCCAAACTGCAATGCAGAGAGGAGTGAGTTTATAGATGTCTAGTATAATAAGTTGTAATAGAGCATTCTTTTAATATATTTGTTTATGTTATACAAAAGATAACAACATTCACATATAGATGTTTCGTTGTAGACTTTTTTGTTTTCCTCTTGTAATATGCAAAAATAAAAGTTTCATGTTAACTATCTATAACTAAGGCTGAGCTTGTTCTATACCATTGCTGCCATTTGCATTTGCATATCACGTGAATAAAATTTAAAATACACAATTCTAAATTTACTAATATTAAATCTAAATAAGTAAATAAACTACCTGTATTATACTCATTATAACAACTTTCAAAAGAAACTCACAAATTAAAGAGAAATATAAACATTCAAAGAGAAAACTCTCAACTCACACTTAAATTAAGAATACAAAGACTTATTTGTTTTTGATGGAATGATTAAACCAAATGCAATGTATGCTATTTATAGTCTTCAACATGCAATCTACACTACACAAATATAAAACTAAGAAATAATTATAGCCACACAAATATTATCTACACACTTCTCTTTTCTACAACCTTAAATCACCTTATTTATTTATCATTCAACCACTTCATTTATTTCTCTACATCTTTAATTATTATGTTGGTGTTGATTTTCAACACTCTCACTCAACACCAACTTTCACTATTTTTATTGTGTCAAGCTGACGATGAAACATTTCGAACATGCCAACACTTAAGCTTTTTGTGAACAAGTTCGCAACTTGATCATCTGTCTTGATTTGTCTCATTTTAATTTCTTCTTGCAGAACCTTTTCTCTAATAAAGTGATAGTGTACTTCAACATGCTTAGTTCTTGCATGAAAAATCAGATTCTCTGCCAAATGAATTGTCGATTGATTGTCACAGTACAATGGTACTGCATAATCTACTGGTTGATATAGATTATTCATTAGTTGTATCAACCATGTACACTCTTGAGCTTCCATTGTCGCTGCTCGATACTCAGCTTCAGTGGTTGATAATGATACCGTTGGTTGTCTCTTGTTACACCAAGAAATTGTTTCGGAACCCAGTTTAAACACATACCCAGTTGTTGATCTCCTGGTGTCATGATCTCCTACATAGTCTGCATCGCAATAACCAACTAACTTGTAATCTCCACCTTTCTTGTACAAAAGACCATAGTCAATTGTACTCTTCACATATCTCAGTATTTATCGAACTGCATCCAAATGAAGCTTCTTTGGATTTTGCATGTACCGACTCATCACATTAACTGCATAAGAAATGTCAAGTCGAGTCAAGGTTAAGTAGATCAGACTGCCTATCAATTGTCGATACATCGTTGCATCTTCTAAATCTTTTCCTTCACGTGTACACATTTTGGAATTTGGTTCCATTGGCGTCGAAATCGGCTTGCATTCAAGCATTCCGAACCTCTTCAACAAATCTTTGAAATATTTTCGTTGATAAAAAAATATTCTATTTTGTGTGCGATCAACCTCTAAACCAAGGAAGTGCTTGAGCTGGTCAAGTTCTTTCATCTGGAAACGAACTGACAAATTATCTTTCGTTCGAAGAATTTTGCCTCATCATCACCGGTTATGATTAAGTCATCCACGTACACTAGCACAATAGCTAGCTTTCCCTCATTGGCTTTAACAAACAAGCTGGAATCTACATGTGTTAGTATACATATTATTTGTAATACATAGTTGAGGTTTAACGGTAATTTGAGTAATTTTAATATATATACATATTTTTTAATTATTAAATACTATATTTTTGTCATTTTTATTAGTAGATATAAATACTACTGTATTAGTATTTTATTTGTTTTGTTTGGACTACGCTAATAACTATTTGATTTATATGAGAGTTGGGTGACATAAAAAATGATTGCTATAACGAGGCAAGTGGGTTATTGTATTGCTGCTCATGGAACTAATTATGCTGGCTAAGGATAAAGCAAAAGCATTTCTGCTATGAACCTGGGCATATCTTATGTCCTTATATATCTTGCTTAGCTAAGCAAATAAAATTACAGGCGCAAAAGAAGAAACAGTCTCTTGCAGGAGGTTTGAAGAGGGACCATTTTGATCTAATAATTGAGTTGGATATAAGCGTGGTTAAAATGGCATTACAAGAGCTAGGTAATAATTAATTTGTTCATAAATACTCTTATACATAATATGATTTCCCATTTTATTTTAATAATACGAGCCATATGAGTCTGGCAGGACCTGTCATAAGATGTTAGTTTAACCTTTCATGGCACTTCATTACTTAGATTAATTTTTATTTTTCTTAGTTATTTTTTTTAAAGAGTAAAGTCTCACTTGAATACCTTATATTAAGCTTTATCATATTCAAAATATTGTTTTCTAGTTAGAAAATATATTAATTAAAGATAAAAAATATTATTTTAATAATTTTTATTAAAATATTACTTGTTAAATTATTAGAATACGAATAAAATTCGATTATTTTATTTTAATAAAATGATTTTTTTATTAAAATGAGATTAAAATGAGTTTTTTTTAATATTTGGTTTATATTATTTTAATTTTAATATTTTATTGATTTTTTTAAAAAATAAAAATATACATTTAAATAATTTTTCATCATAATATAATTAATTTTTTCAAATAATTTCCTACTAAAATTTATTTTTATATTTATGAGTGTCTCATATTTTATTACATTTTAATCAATTAACAGTAAAAAATAATATTTTAATAAAAAATAATTAAAATGTATTTTTTCAAATTTTAAGAACTAAACAAACACTATTTAAATCACACAAACTTCATAATATATGTATATATATATATATATATATCCTTCACGCTCACCTGTCATGAATCCAACAGGCTTATATTTTATTCTTCTTCATAGTTACAAGTAGGTAATAAGAACTGTTGGATCTAATGTGGATGCTATATATCGAGTTGACTTTGTTTTTTGTTTTTTTGTTTTTTTGTTTTTTGTTTTAAGATGCCCTCTATATATTGACTAAAATACCCTTAGCCGATGTGTCTCTTATCTAAATTAGAACTTAAAAGTGGTTAAATGACATTTAATAAATGTTGTGTTCAATATCTTTTTAAATGACCCCAATATATAAAATAGTTAGTTTATATCTCAATATAAATCCTATAACTATTGCAAGTACACCTATAAAAAATCTAAAGCACATGACATAATGTGTATGGTTAAATGTTTTTAATTTAGTAGTGCATTGAATTAACTAATGTAGTGTATGACAAAACAACGTTAAAGAAAAAGTAGTCATTTGTCCCAACAAATCATCGTTTGTCGTCCCAATAGAACATGCACATTAGTCTAAAAGGATTTTAAAAATAAATAAAAATAATAAGATTATTACAATTATTTTTAATATATTTATCATTAAAATATATAAATTGTATAATTTATTCCATAATTAATTATATTTTAACACAATTATTGATTGAAAAATTATTATAATTGAATTAAGCTACCTATACATAAATATATAATAATAGACGTCATTGGAACTTTGAAAGCGACAAAAATAAATAGGGTGAAATTTGGCAGAACTTGGAGCACACGTTAATAAGATAAGGGTAATTTAACGGATGAACATGTTATCTCAAATATAAAAATTTCAAGAATCTGAATAGGCGTGTTGCACATTGGAGTCTTGGTTACTGTTATATTAAACAAAGAAATTCGGAGACAATGAGACACTGAATAAAACAGAGCATCGTCGTCATTCATCAGTTTCTATTTAATTAGTAGTACAATCTCTCCATTCATAAAATAAGTAGAAAGCCATTTAAATCCCATTTCTTACATTTCAGATTCCAAGGGTTTTGATTTCGCATATTGACGGCAATTTCAGAATTCAAGGGACTCATCAGTCGGATTTGTACTAGATTCCCTGTGAGTTCAGCTGGGCTTTTGTTGCATCGAGTATTCAGAGTAAATTTGTTTCTTTTGCTTTTGGTTAACATTTGATTATGTTGATGGTACTTGGTTATTCGATCGTTTTGTCTAATAAAGTTTTGAATTTTAATTAGATTTTCATTACAAAACTAATTTTGAGCAATATGGGATCTTAAGTTCTAGTTGTTTGAGATGGCTGAAGCTAATTTAATGTGCTTGTTGATTGATAATGGTTCACAATTCCTAATCAGAATGGGACAAGTTAGACCATAGGACAATACATGGTAAATAGAAAACCAACAAAGTCAGTGGTTCAAAGTGTTATAAAGAGCCTGAACGAGTAATTTAGGATCAGGCATGAGATATTAACACGGGGACCTTTACATAATTGTAGGTCGAGCCGTATTATGAACTGTTTATGGCAGTTTGATTGAGAAAGAATGGCACTAGCTATCCGTAATCATATGAAAATGATGAGAACTTTAGTCTTATTATTATAAATTAGGCATTCTAACCATATTGAAAATTAAACATTTTTAGTAATATAATTATGAAACTGTGGCATGTATTGTCCTATTCGACGTACGTAAAGTACCCATTTTCACATAATTATGAGACCAATCCTACACCATAACTGTTTGATCTACAAAAGTTACTTGAAAAACTTATTTTCAGTCACTTGGTATCAAGTTTTGCAGTAGATCACATACATTGAAACTATAAAGTATCCCCTTTTGCAGGTTTCTATCATTTGAATGAATTCTCACTTAAAGTCAGTGCTCATTGATGGGCTGGAGCTGTGTAGAGTTTGTAGCTAGTGTTAGAAATAAGAATAACTATGGAGTTAATTTAGTACAAACACTTGAACTTTTAGAATATTGTACAAAGTGAAAGTTCTAAGCTAAGCTGCAAAAATGGCCCTGGCTTCTTCTGTAAAAGTGGTTCTAGGTTCCATGGCCTTTGGGATCTTCTGGGTATTGGCAGTGTTCCCAGCAGTCCCTTTTCTACCAATTGGAAGGACTGCAGGGTCTCTCCTAGGGGCTATGCTTATGGTCATATTCAGAGTCTTAACTCCAGATCAAGCATATGCTGCCATAGATCTTCCAATTCTCGGTCTTCTTTTTGGAACAATGGTTGTAAGTGTTTATCTGGAAAAGGCAGATATGTTCAAACATTTAGGCAAGTTACTTGCTTGGAAAAGTAGAGGAGCAAAGGACCTGTTGTGTCGAATCTGCTTAATTTCGGCAATTTCAAGTGCCCTTTTTACCAATGACACCTCTTGTGTAGTTTTGACTGAATTTGTACTAAAAGTTGCAAGACAACATAACCTCCCACCTCATCCTTTCTTACTTGCTCTTGCTTCAAGTGCAAATATTGGGTCTGCGGCGACACCAATTGGCAACCCTCAAAATTTGGTTATAGCTGTACAAAGTAAGATCTCTTTTGGAAGATTTGTGATTGGAATTCTTCCTGCTATGCTTATTGGGATTTTAGTCAATGCTGTAATACTTTTATGCATGTATTGGAGATTATTATCTATTCAGAAGGACGAAGAGGATGTAGCAGAAGAAGTTGTTACTGAGGAGGATATGAATTCTCATAAATTTTCACCAGCTACATTGTCACATGTTTCATCTTTAAATTCTCATGAAGGGAATTCTAGATTAATAGAAACTTTGAGCCTGCAAAGTTCTCCTATTGTTAGTGGAAATTTGGGCATTGTTGAAACTCTTAGAAGCCGGTCAAGCTCGAGTGAGAACGAAATCCATAGGGTTTCTAGTAGTGCTTTGGAGTCAACAAGATTTTCAAATACACCAAAGGAGTTGACAACTGATCATGTGTTAACACAGAGAAGGGAGGATATTGTTCCTCCAAAGAGAGTTTTATCAATAGATATTAAACAGAGGGATACAAATTCAATAAAATCTTCAGAAGAAAAGGAAGATTTGACCACAAGATGGAAAAAAGTGTTGTGGAAATCCTGTGTTTATCTTGTTACTATTGGAATGTTGGTTTCTTTGCTTATGGGATTGAATATGTCATGGACTGCAATTACTGCTGCACTTGCTCTTGTAGTTCTTGATTTCAAGGATGCTCGGCCGAGCCTAGAAAAGGTATTAAAAAAAAAGCGTTTGCAAGCATGTTGCTCTATATTCACCATAAAACATCTCTTTAATTAGTTAGAAATTATAAATCCTTATGTTTCTTTTTGGATCAGGTCTCGTACTCGCTGTTAGTTTTCTTTTGTGGAATGTTTATCACAGTTGATGGCTTTAACAAAACAGGAATACCAAGCACATTGTGGGAGTTGATGGAGCCCTATGCACAAATTGATCGTGCTAGCGGGATAGCAGTTCTTGCTGTCGTTATACTTGTTCTATCTAATTTTGCTTCAAATGTGCCAACTGGTATGATTATATTTATGCATTATTGAATATTTCATACCATGTAGCACCTCTTTAAGACCTTTCTTAAATCGAGCATTTGTTATTATGTAGTTCTCCTACTTGGAGGTAGAATAGCAGCATCAGCTGCTGCAATTTCAGCAGCAGATGAGGAGAAGGCATGGCTTATATTAGCTTGGGTCAGCACGGTAGCCGGGAACCTCTCTTTACTTGGATCAGCAGCCAATTTGATAGTTTGCGAACAAGCCCGCCGAGCTCCACATCTTGGTTATAATTTAACCTTCTGGAGCCATCTCAAATTTGGTGTCCCTTCCACTCTAATAGTCACTTCCATTGGGTTGACACTCATTAGGTGATCTTTGGAGTGCTTAACTACTTCAGCTTGTAATGTAAAATTTTTGCCATATGGTATGAAAATCAGTTGCACTGTATCTCATTTTTTTTATTTAAATAAAACAGAAAGGAGTACACAGTTTCAGGCTTTCAGCTTATCGCCTACTCCTCTAATTTTTTACCCTTGTCGAAAGTAACACGCATGTTATGGAGATTTGACACAAGTCGTTTTGGCTCTGGTAGATTGAACAAATATGATAGATTAAGACACTTTCTTTAATTCTCAAGGAATGAATTTTCGATATGATCGGAAAAATTGGATCGATTTCGAATTAGAATATATAATCTATTCGTATTCAAAATTGATATATTTTATAATCTATTGAAATAAAATCATAAATAAATATTTTTTTTATTTTATAATATATTATATTTAAATATTATATATACCACAATCGCATTAAATTATTATTTTAATTTAAACAATACAATATACATTTTAAATATATATAATAGTTTAATAAATATTATATTTCTTATTATTATAATTATCTTAATTATAATTATAAATAATAAATTTTATTAAAGACACAATAATTAAAACTAAAATGTTGAATATAATGTATTTTATCTTTAATAACAATTTATATATGAGTTTAAAACTTAATATAATCTCATTCAATCTCAAAAAAATTTATCTATACAAATTTTAATTGTTTGAATTAATTAAATTATTTGATTAAAAAACTTCAAATTTAATCCCATTTAGATAGGTGAAAAGCAATATATTTTGAAGAGGATTAAAATCATGAAAAACAATAAATTTTGAACATAGTTCTAATTTGATGTGTATTAAAAATAATATATAAAATGAGTTTTATATTCACTTTATTATGTTTTATATTTTTTTTATATATACCATTATGTTGACATTTTCGAGACTTAAATTTAAGCTTTTTTTTCAAATATAAGATTTTTAAAAAAGGATGGAGTATCACCTAAACATGTTACATTTAATAAATATATATTTTATATCTATATTTATTAAATAATATAATATAAATTTATTACCTTTATAAATAAAAAGTTAAGATCATTTTATAAATTAATAAACTTATAATATTCCATTTGTTTATTTCGAAATTGCGACAATACAATTTCATTACTTTATAAAATAGATTTTTGTGATTTTTTTTATAAAATAATATATTTGTATTACACGCTTAATAAATAGAAGATTAAAATACACTTTAATTAAACATATTAGATTTAAATGATCCTTTTTTAAAATAAAAAAATATGTTGATATGATACATTATTATTATTATTATTATTATTTTACATTGAAGGAAACACTTACAATTTAAATTATATTTTCATTATACTCCGTATATTTCATGGATAAGTTAAAAAAACTAATTCTATTCATTATTTAACATGTATATATTTATTTATATATAAAGAAATTACTTTTAATATAAAGATAACATTAGAATATTCTTAAAAACTTGAACTCATCAAGAAGTTATAATCTTGAAGATATTAAGAAACATGTGTCAATTATGTTAGTTGTTGTCTCTTTTGGAGAACATAAAACGTGCAAGCATACACGGTCACAAGTAATAAAATTTGATAAGTAAGTTATTGTTCACACGGAGATTTGTTACTATAGTTTGTTGAGTACTAAAATTATCTCTCTCTGATTTTATTAAAAACGATCGTTGATTGTAACAAATTTAAGAAAAGAGTTTAATAACAAAATAAAGAAATCTAGTATTGCAATTTTTCACCAAATTAATCAACTCAAATTATGTTATTTTCTTTTAATTTATATTTTTTTAGTACATTCAATTTATCAACCGAAAACTTCTAATTTTATCCATACATCTCTTCCGAACTCCGTATAAACACACCTCGTTAAATTAATTCACTATATTCCTATGAGAATTAAATTCACCGAGATTCATTACGTTCTAAGTTCTCAAATGACCACACATACAATTAGGGTATATTCTTATCCTTTATCATACATGTTATTTTATCTATGAGCAATATACACAAAAATGTCTTTTCTAAGTTATTTATGTGTCATGGATCATTTGATAAAATTCGTAAATAATCAAAAGCATTAAATTCACGCGTATCGATTTTCGATATCGAAAATGTTATTTAAATTCACGCGTAAGACACAGAGGCGTCGTTCTGGTTTTTTAATTCAAAGTGCATGCCACGTGTCAGCGTCTGATTCGCTGCAAGGATTAATACGAACACGTGGCACACTTTCATTGGTTGTGGGAAACGGGCACACAATAGATTGTCGCATGGGAGACAACGGTTGTAACGCGGGCGTGATCCTACACTTTCGCGCTCATCGTAACATGCCACGTGTCAGAACATGATTGGCTGCAAAATAAAGTAGGACACATGGTATCTTGTGATTCGTAGAATAAACGGGCGCATGTGGATCGACCGCACGAAAACGGAGGCGCGCGAATGTGGGGGACAACGGTTGGACGCGTCAGACACGTGGGTCCCACCTGGATGTCGGCCTGTGCGGAAGGTGGGCCCCACTTGGGCGATGAGCCGCGTGAAGAACAGAGACCTGCACCCACGCGAGTTGGTCGGGTGTGATAGGACGCGCGAATCATATCCATTTCTTCTCTGATCGGACGGTCCACGTTTCGCGCGTAGTGTATGACGCATGGATTCTTCTCACCTGCATAGAAATTTAAAATTTAATTAACTGCATTTTGACCCACAAATTTAATTCAAATTACAATTTAAACTTTCTTTAATTACAATTAAGCCCTTTTCTAATTTAAATTAAATTTTTAAACTTTTAATAATTAAAATTAAGCCCAATTTTAATTTAAATTATATTTTCGACTTTTATAAATTGCAATTAAAAACTCTTTTATTTGAAATTATATTTTTGGACACAAATTTGCAATTAATTACGTTTTTGATACAAATTATTTAATTTTCTTAAAATATTTAAAAAACAATAAATACTAATTTATTAAACTAAAATTAACTAAAAACATTAAGAACATAACAATTATAATTAATAAAATAGATGAAAATAACTATATAAAATACAGTTATCATTAGTCTACACCCTTGAATTCTCAAAACAATATTTGGATATGTAATCATCATAACAATTAATAGCTTTTATTTTTCATTTATATGACATTAACGATTTTTATTGAAGCATGAAACTTTTATTTGATTTACGCTTTGGATGTAAAATCTATTGGGAAATTACACAAATTCCCAATAAGTTAGATTTATGAAAAAACAAGAATAAAAAAATAACACATAAATTTGATAACAGAGTTCGGCCAATCTTGCTTACGTCTCTGGACCTACAGTAGATCTTTTTACTGAAATGAGAGAAATTACACAAGGTGTTTACAACACTCACAACTCACAACCCAATTACACCCAAGAAAATTACTCTCAATTTTCTCTCACAAAAACTTTTCTCTCAATTGGAATGAACACCTTGCATGATTAATTCATTACAATTACACATCTATTTATAGGAAAATTCACTCCTTGAATTACTCCTTAAATTAACGGTTCTTTGAATTGTTCATTGAATTAAGCTCCATGTTTTACTCATTTTTTTGCTCCATGTTTTGCTCCTTATTTTACTCTATGATTTGCTCCTTAAATTAAGGAGTTTTATAACAATCTCCAACAATCTCCCACTTGAAGACTGATTTCAATCTGTCTTCACACCTCGATCAATGCATCAACTTTTCTAGTCTTTGTTACTCTAGCAGACCAACTGAAGTTAAACATAACTGAAGTTAAGCACAACTTCAATTTGTCAATAGTCACCACCTTTGTTAACATATCTGCTAGATTTTTGCTTCCTTGAATCTTCTCTAGTATTAACACATCATCTTCCAATAAAGATCTAATGAAGTGATAACGAAGTCCAATATGCTAGGTTCTAGAATGAAATGTTGAATTCTTCGCCAAGTGTATTGCACTTTGATTATCACTATGCAAAACATTCTTCTCCTGTTTGAATCCCAGCTCAGTTAACAAACCTTACAGCCATATCATCTCTTTACTAGCTTCAGTTACTGCTACATACTCAGCCTCTGTAGTGGATAGAGTGACAATTTTCTGTATTTGTGACATCTAACTAACAATTGTAGTTCCAACAGTAAATATATAACCGGTGGTGCTTCTTCGGTGATCAACTTCACCTCCAAAGTATGCGTCTACGTACCCTTATACTTTTAACTCTCCTTTACTAAAGTATAAGCACTTTTCTGTGGTGCCTTGCAGATACCTCAAAATCCACTTGACTGCTTCCCAATGAGTTTTCCCTAGATTTGACATAAATCTGCTAACAACTCCCATTACATGGCCAATGTCTGGTCTCATACAGACCATTGCGTACATCAAACTTCCAATGGCTAAGGCATAAGGAACCTTAGCCATGAATTCTCTCTCTTCCTCTATCTGAGGGGACTGATCCTTGGATAGGCGAAAATGACTAGCCAATGGTGTGCTAACTAGCTTGGCATCGATTGATGTACTATGCCTAAGATAACTACAAGGATCCTTTCTTCTTATTTCTTGTGATTTGCATTCCAAAAATCTTCTTTGCTGGACCCAAGTCTTTCATGTCAAAATCATTTGACAATTGTTGCTTCAACCTTTTAATATCATCCATATCTGAACCTGCTACTAACATATCATCAGCGTAAAGTAGTAAAATGATATAACTGGACCTATATCTCTTGAAGTAGCAACAATGGTCAGCATTGCACTTTTGGAAACCTTCCTTGTGCATGAAGCTGTCAAACTTTTTTGTACCATTGTCTCGGGGCTTGTTTTAGGCCATACAAACTCTTCTTAAGTCTGCACACCATATTATTCTTCCCTCTTTTTGAGAAACCTTCTGGCTGGTACATGTATATCTCTTCATCTAAATCTCCATGAAGGAATGCAGTCTTCACATCCAACTGATCAAGATGAAGATCTTCAATGGCTACAATACTCAATACTGATCTGATAGTATTAAGCTTCACAACGGGAGTGAAAACGTCAGTGTAGTCAACTTATTCCTTCTGTTGAAACCCTTTAACAACTAGGCGGACTTTGTATCTTTTGGAACCATCATGCTCCTCTTTCACCCGGTACACCCATTTTTTGTGAAGTGCCTTCTTTCCCATAGGTAACTCAGCTAGTTCCCATGTATGGTTGGAGATGAGAGATTTCATTTCTTCTTTCATAGCAAGCTCTCACTTGTTGGAATCTCGAGTCTGACAAGCTTCATCATAGCATTCAGGCTCCCCTCCATCAGTCAACAACATATAGTTCATGTATCTCATGTTAGGCACATGAGGTCGAGAAGACCTTCTCAATATAGGAGCTGGAATAAGAGGTTGTGATGTGTCAGAATGTTGTGTACTTCTTTGTCCAACAAGTTCCTTTGGCCGAAGACTTGTTACAATTGGTTCTGTTGCGGAACTATCTGGGATATCATCTGTATCTAGAAATACTGACTCATTCTGCTCTAAGTCATTAGTGTCTATTTTACGCATGTCTTTATACATCACCCTTTCGTTGAAAATCACATCTCTGCTACAGATAACTTTCTTATTTTCGTCATCCCAAATGCGATAGCCAAACTCATCCTCACTATAGCCGATGAATGTGCATTTCTTGGATTTGGGATCAAGCTTATTCCTGCCTTGATCACTGATATGCACAAATGCTACACAACCGAAAACTTTTAGATGTGATAGTTTCACCTCTTTTATACTTCATACCTCCTCTGGTATTCTATACTCCAATGGAATAGATGGGCCTCGGTTGATCAAGTAAGCTGTCGTGTTGACTACTTCTACCCAGAATTGCTTCGGTAGACCTGATTGTATACGAATGCTTCTGGCTCTTTCTGTCAACGTTCGGTTCATACGCTCAGCTACACCATTGTGTTGAGGCGTGCCTGGCACAGTTCTTTCCATTCTGATCCCGTGCTCATAGTAGAAATTTTTGAATATGGTATCTTCATATTCACCACCATTATCGGTTCTGAGTTTTTTTTATCTTTAAACTCGTCTCATTTTCCACCATAACTTTCTATATTTTGAAAGCTTCAAATACTTCAAACTTATGCTTTAGAAAGTAAACACATACCTTCCGAGAGTGATCATCGATGAAAGTCACGAAGTTATGTTTCCCACCAATAGATGAGATAGTTGTTGGTCCCCAAACATCAGAGTGAATAAGCTCTACCCTTTCCTTCTTTTGGGTTCTACCACTTGTCTGATAGCTGACTCTCTTTTGCTTTCCAAATATGCAATCTTCACACATGTCCATCTCTACAAACTGTAGACCTAAAAGTTTTCCTTTTGAGTGCATAATTTTCATCCTCTTCTCACTCATGTGACCTAGTCTCTGGTGCCACAAATTTGGTGTTTCATTGCCCTGCTGTAATTGTGATTGAACAACGTGCCTCTACTGTCATGTAAAGAGTGCCACTTTTCTTGCCTCGAGCAACTGTCATTGCACTCTTTGAAATCTTCCAATCATCACCATGGAAGATCGTAGTCACTACTACATAAATAGGCATTAAAGTTGGTTCGCTGAACCGACTTTAAATTTAGAGACTTAAAATGTAAAGTCGGTTCATCCTGTGAACCAACTTTACAGTTAAAGTCGGTTCATCTTGTGAATCGACTTTACCTATAAAGTTGATTCATCCCGTGAACCGACTTTACCTATACATTTTATGATTTGTTTTTATTTTTATTTTTATTTTTCGTATTATTCAATATATATATATATATATAACATAAAAAACTAAAATATAAATAATAATAATACAAATAATTAAAAATTTAAATATATTTAATTACTTGATAATTAAATTTATTACAAAAACAAATAATGTATATATAATACATATAGTTAACTTAAATTATAAATAAAATAATGTCGTCAAAGTGTAATTATTATGCGATCGAGTAAGCTTGGTTGGCTTAGAATCTTGATTGGCCTTCACAAGCATTATGACAAAAAAATAGCTGATCCATATAACAATTCATATTCCCCTACATACATGAGCACGTAAAACATTCATCACAAATGTAGTCTAAACTTCAGACATACGAATGAAGAAATTAAATCATTATAAATATTACCATCAAAAAGAGATTACCACGTACAACGACATTTGACTAACTCATAGTAGCACTTTATTAATCATTTTTCTATATATATGAAGTTATCTGGAATCTCTACTAGTATTTTATAATGTTATATATAATGAACTCTAAATATGAAATCAATTGTAACTTCGATTTCTTACTTGGCTTATGTGAGTTTTGGTGCCCTTAAACATATGGAACACGTTCATGGGTACCAAAACTCATACAAATGAAGAAACAAATCGGAGTTACGTACACCTGATTTGTCCATTTAGAGCTCATTATATCATTAAAAATACTAGCAGAGATTCTAGATAAATTCATATTTATAAACAAATGATTAATAAAGTACTAATATGAGTTCGTAAGGAAAGTAGGAAAGAGAGATGAGATGTAATTTGGGCCAAAAATAGGTCCATAAAATAATGCATTCACCTAAAAACATGAGCATATTATTAATCATCATTAAACAAGTGATTTCAGACACAGGAATAGATAGAGAAATTAAATCATTAAAAAATTTACTGTTATGTTGTCATATGCTATTCAAGATCATCAAAATCTTCTCCTGATTCTTCTTGTGATGATATAATTTGAACCATGTGTTCTGCCCATTCCTCTCGTAAATCATCAAAAATTTACTAGTCGTAACCCGTCTTGTTCCAACCAAATAACTACATGTATTTAAAATCAAAATAAGAATATAATTTCATTTATTTACAAAAACAAACTCAAATATGTTAAAAACTTTTATGTATATGGGTAAAAGATATTAGCACATCATCAATTAGAATTTTGATATTTGTGATGATTTTGCTCATAAACTTCATGACATAATAACCACACATGACTCCATTATTTTGTTGTGGAACCTACAAAAAAAGTGCATGTACATGAATTTTCATATTCGAACATCCTTATTATTCAATTATAAAATTAATAAAATTATTAATATTGAATTGTACATATCATAACTTTTGTCTATATAAGCTTATGAGATTTTTTAAGGGCAATGCCCCTAAACTTGTTCCACAACTTTCCAAAAACTGACTTTAAACAACGACTTATATACCCTTTTTTGTAGTAATGAGTGTAGCATTTACTGGCCAATTGTCCAACTGAGATTAAGTTCCTTCTGAGGTCGAGAATATGTCTGACATCCTTTAGCTCCCAAACAGACCCGTTCAACTTAATCTTCACTACACCTTTGCCAATAATAGCACAAGGTTGATCATCATCAAGATATACCTTTCCAAGGTTTACAGGGACATATTTCTCGAAGAATTCTTTCTGTGAAGTAGCATGGAATGATGCTCCAGAGTCAAACACCCAAGATTCTTCCTTGCTCTCCAAAGAGCATATCAATGCATCATCCCCTCCTGAGGTGGAAGTAACATTTGCCTCTGTCTTCACTTGTTTGTCCTTTAGTGCACTCTTGCACTGATTTTTGTAGTGCCTGGTTCTTCCACAATTCCAACACTCGATAGTCTTCGAGCTATGCGAATTATTAGGATTCCTAGATTTGGACCTCTTGTCCTTTGATCTACCTCGGTAGTCTGTTCTGCCACGTCCATTCCCTTTGGTGGAATTTCTTCCTCCTGACTCTGTATGCAAAACTGAAGAAGTTGACGATTCACCTGACTCTCTACGTCGGATCTCTTCACTGAGAACCAAATCACGAACATTGTCAAATTTCAACTTATTGTTTCCTGATGAGCTACTCATAGCCGTGACAGTAGCATTCCAGCTTTCTGGTAGAGAAGACAAAAGTATCAATTCTCGTACTTCTTCATCGAATTCAATTTTCACTCAACTCAACTAGGTTGTGTTTGTGTTGAGTTCATTGAGATGTTGAGCTACTGATGCGCCTTCCGTCATCCGCAAATTGAACAAACACCTCATCAAGTGCACTTTGTTTGAGGTTGATGGCTTCTCATACATATTGGAAAAAGCTGTCATAAGATCCGTCGTGATCTTTTCCTTTGCTATGTTGAAAGCAACATTATGGGATAACGTCAATCGAATAACTCTGAGGGCTTGTCTGTCTAAAAGATTTCAATCTTCTTCCTTCATAGCCTCTAGCTTCTTCCTTAAGAAAGGTTGATATAGATTTCTTTGATACAGATAATCCTCTATCTGCATTTTCCAAAACCTGAAATCTGTGCCATCAAATTTCTCGAGTTTCACCCTTTCTTCATATGCGGTCATTGCTTCCACTCAAATCTAACTTCCTCCAGATCGTTTCTGACTATTTCTGTAAACCACCTTGTATTAGAACACCTCCGTCAATGAAAAAATATCGTTGACAAAATTTCACTATTCACGTATTTCACTATTAATGCAAATAGTAACCTTGTAGAAAATTGACAAAAATCACCATCAATAGCTCTGATACCAATTGTTGGGAAATTACGCAAATTTTCAATAAGTCAGATTTATGAGAAAGCAAGAATAGAAAAATAACACAAATTTGATAACGGAATTCGGTCAATCTTGCTTACGTCTCTGGACTTGGTGTAGATCTTTTTACTAAAAGGGGAGAAATTACACAAGGTATTTACAATACTCACAACTCACAACCCAATTACACCCAAGAAAATTACTCTAAATTTTCTCTCACAAAAGTTTTTCTCTCAATTGGAATGAAAACTTTGGATGATTAATTCATTACAATTACACATCTATTTATAGGAAAATTTATTCTTTGAATTACTCCTTAAATTAATGGTTTCTTGAATTAAACTCCATGTTTTACTCAATGTTTTGCTCCTTAATTTACTTCTTAAATTAATGAGCTTTATAAAATCTCCTACAAAGTCTAGATTAGGATAGGTGTTCAAATTTACTAATAGGTGTATTAGTACCAAGGTAGTACTATTTCTTATTAGTTTATTGGTTAACCAATTTTTAGTTTGTTCATGACGCTGGGATTTATAAAGATGATGTACGTAAAGATTATTAAGACTGAGATGAACTTTTAAGTTTGTTGTCATTTTTAACGTGCATTGATTTGGTATACCTCTAATCCATTTTGATATATGTGTTTAAGAAGCTTTGGAAAATGAGTGAAATGAGTGAAGAACGACTATGTGAGTTGGAAATTTGTTTAATTGAGTTATAATTGGTTACCCTTATATTTAAATTTGTTTTAAATACGTGTTAAATACTTGTCTAATTTAATTACGATAAGTTAAATATATAACCTATTTAGGTCAGTAGGTATATTGTTTCATAAAAATTTAACAATTTAAATAATTATTTAATTTAGTTAAATATGTGTCTCAGACTAATCAAATTACCCGTTAAGATGGGCATGGTCGAAAACAATTATGCTAATAATTATAAGAACCTCGTATTATTTTTGGGTACATCACATAATAATTGTCAGTTATGAGTCGGTAGTAATTTTTTCTCGATTTAACTACGCTTTTTATTTTTTAACATTTATTTAAAAATATATTTAATTTTTAATAGAATCCTTACTCTATTATATCATTTAAAATATTGATATTAATTTTTATTTTTAATTAATTTAGTACATGTTTCTAAGTAAAATAAAAGATATAAAAGTATTTATAAATAAAATTCTATCTAATTATTTCAAATATTGTGTATTTTATTATTAAAAGTATATTTTTTATGTAATTATATATATACAAAAAAATAATACTAATATATGTTCGATCTCGATTAACTATAATTTTAATATTTTAACAATTAACTATCCTTTACATCTTATCAATTATAGTTATTAAAAAAAATTATTAAATTTATACCGTTAATCATAATTTCAATTATACGTAGTTAAAATATTTATTCATAACATCCGTTCACCAAACTCTAATCAAATGAATAATTCTCAAATTTTGACTTATCAAATTCAATGATAAAGTAAAAATGAATCATATCTTATTTTTAATTAATACATAATTATGATAAAATATAACCCAAAATTTATTTTTATAGAACTAATAAGTAGGTTTATTAATTTATAATAGGAATCAATAAAAATAAAAATAATTATATGGATCATAATAAATAAATAAAATATAAAACTCATTGGTTTTTGTATTTATTTTTATTTCAATTAATTATTATTATTAATTAATAACATGTCTACTTTTTTTATAAAATGTATTTTTTTTCATATATTATAAAATAAAACTACTTTGGACTTAGGAAAGAGAATAAAAATCTAAAGTGGCAATTTTACTCTTTTTTTTTAAATCATTCTAAACGGGCAATTTAACCCAGATGCTGGTGGATTATTTCTCTTTTATATTACGTCATGTGAACGTGTAAGTAAGTAACTGAACTATTATAAAATTCATATATCATTTTTACATTTTTAATTTAATAAATTTAACCTCACCACCCAGCTTTTTTTTTTTTCAATGAAAGTTAAGTCTTGAATTCTTTTTTCTTAAAGAAGTCTTGAGCTTCATCACACAACTTTAAACAGTCCTTTTAATAAACTAGAATATTAACTGTGCTGCTGTCGTAAATTTAGCCCCCAGACTACTCCATGTCTTTAGCTCCGACATGTATCTTTCTTTCTCTAATCGATCCCTGCAATATATCAATTCACAGAGTACTTTGAAATCTATTTAAATCTCATAGCTCACATTTCGGATTTGTAGGGTTTTGATTTTGCACGTTCACTGAAATTTTGGAATTCAAGGGAATCATAGGGCAGATTTGGGCTAAAGTCCATGTAGGTTCAGTTGGGTTTTTGCTGCATAAAGTTTTTAAGGTAAGCCTGGTTCTTTTAGTTTTCATTGCCATCTGATTTTAGTAAGTTGTTCATATCTGGTTATTTGTTTTGTCTAATGAAGTTCTTAATTTTAATTAGATCTGCTCTACAAAAAAGTGTTTATGAGCAATTTGATATATTAAGCTCTCTGAGAAATTGGCATTAGAAGACGAAGTCAAAAGAGAAGATTGATGTTTTTGGACAGAAACGAAGTCTTAGTGAGATGATTGGAACTAGTTGGATTTACTTGCTGATAGATAAGGATTCACCATTTGTACATAAAAATAAAATGTAAATTTTCATAAGTGGAATGGGACAAGAATGACCAAGGAACATACATGGCCCCCATGGAGTTGAGAAACTTATGGGAAATTGGAAAGTTCGTTAAGGATTCTAAAGAACTATTAATTTCAGGATAGGCTGAATGGTGTTATAGCTTAGATATTAATGTAGGGAGTATGAACTTTACGTATTTTATTCCATAGATAGAGAAAAAGATTTATCTTGATCTTTGTGTAGAAGTGGAAACAATTTATGCATTTACGTATGCTTATGTTTCTTTGTAGTAGGTGGATTCTTCATCATGGTGACCTTGTTTTTATTTATTGGGTAAAAAGTCTTTTAGCATATAACATAGCCCTTTTGCAGGTTTCTACTAGATGAAAGACTTAGCTATGGTTCTCACTTAGGCAGTCTGTACTTGTTGATGTGCTGGAACTGAGTTGAGTTGGTGTTGCTGTTGTTAGTAAGAATTGCATCGAAGCATCTATTGGTTTCAAAGGCCGTGTAAGGTCAATAACTGGTTATATGTACCGCGTGAGCTTGTCATATAAATTTTGTTACTTGCAAATGGATTTACATTAATTTGCATGCTTGCTGATCCTGTAAATCTTAAATGACAAAATGCCTCCATGGCGGGGGAAGTCATCATCCAAGGATGCAAAGAAGAAAACAAGCAAGGAAAGTTTCATTGATACATTGAACCGGAAATTTAAGATTTTGTCTGAGAGCAAAGAAGGTAGAAGATCAGGAGGATCTCAAAAACAATATAGTGATGCAATATCTGAAAGATCTCATGCTCAACCACTTCCTGTTCCCAGTCTGCACACTGCAAGTGTAGGCCGCACTGACTCTGGAATAAGCTTATCAAGAAGACCGATACGCGAAAAAGGATCGAAGTCATCATTGTTTCTACCTCTTCCAAGACCTGCATGCATACTTAGCAGGACAAGCCTAACTGATCTGGATGGGGATCTGATAACAACTACATTATCAAGTGAGAGTTCTACTGATACTGATGATCCATTTGAGTCGAGTCATCGTAGCTCTCAAGCAACTGACTTTGAGAACGGTAACAGAACTGTTGCAGGAAGTCCTTCCAGGTGAATTTCTTGTAAACTTTAACTCGTTCCTATGTTGCATTCATCATGTTATATCTTGTGTTTGCATTTCTGCATGACTACTTAATTGTTGTCATTCTCATCATTGACTAATTTATGATATATTCGGTTCCTTTATTTTCAATGAAGTGCAATGCTCAAGGATCAATCCTCTAATTTTACAAAAACCAACTTAACAGAGCCAAAAAAAAACCCCAGCCCTCCTTTTAGTAATTATAATTCACCCTCACCTAAACGGAGGCCATTAGGAGGTCATGTTCCAAACCTTCTAGTTCCCAATCATGGTGCTTTCTCTAGTGCTCCAGATAGTTCCATGTCAAGTCCCTCCAGAAGTCCAATGCGAGCCTCTGGCACGGATCAAGTTACAAACTCTGCTTTTTGGGCTACAAATGCTTATTCAGATGTCACACTTATTGGATCTAGCCACTGCTCCAGTCCTGGTTCTGGTCACACTTCTGGGCACAATTCAATGGGAGGGGATATATCTGCACAATTATTTTGGTTACAGAGGCGGGGTAGCCCAGAGTACTCCCCAGTACCTAGTCCAAGAATGACTAGTCCAGGTCCAGGCTCCAGAATTCATAGTGGTGCTGTCACACCTATCCATCCAAGAGCTGGAGGGATGCGAACCGAGTCACAGACAAACTGGCCTGATGATGGAAAACCACGAAGTCACCGCTTGCCTCTTCCTCCTTTGACAATTTCTCATCCCTCTAATTTTTCCCATTCCAATTCAATGGCAACATCTCCTTCTGTGCCATGAAGTCCAGGAAGGACAGAGAACCCAGCAAGTCCTGGTTTGCGCTGGAAAAAGGGAAAGCTTTTGGGTAGAGGAACATTTGGACATGTTTATGTTGGTTTCAACAGGTATATAGCCAAATTATTTGTTAAGAATGTGATATTATCTTTCAATATCATTTGATCAATTACATTGTTGCAGTATCAAGTAAACTATATTATATGACTGCCTGATTAAGCTATAAATTTTGGCTGGTTGGGAGCTTAATACAGCATGATGATGTATGCATACTTATGGATAAATTTTGATGGAGAAAAAAACTATGCATAATAGATTTGGCATGATATGACTTAGTTTGTCACGGTGATGTAAAATCTGGTATAAACTTTCCCAAAATAGCCATGATAAGTTGAGTTTCTGCATTTATAATTTTAACTTTAACTTGTTAGTGAGAGTGGAGAAATGTGCGCAATGAAGGAGGTTACATTATTTTCAGATGATGCAAAGTCTAAGGAAAGTGCTAAGCAATTAATGCAGGTAAAATGCCTATATTTTATAATTTGGTTATGTTTGGCTCATTCTTATATTTTGACTTCTAAGTTACTAGGAGCCTATGATATTATTTTCAGATGACTTCTAGTTTGACTTCGTTTAGTTTGGCAGGAAATTACATTATTGAGCCATTTGCGACATCCAAATATTGTACAGTATTATGGGTCTGAATCTGTAAGTCTCTGATGTGCTGCTTTATATCATGTGCCTTTTGGATGTAACTAGTGTTTTATTAGATTCTGTCTTACCTGTTATGATATCTCTTGGTCTCAAGCTATCATACTAGTATATTTTCTGATTAAAGAAGTATATATCCAATGAGGATTGCTAACATACCAAACATCTGGTTCCTTGTGGCCAAACACATTTAATTAGCAGTCATTTACTAGCCTGTCTAAGTTAAGTGTAAGTCCTGCAGTGATTACCCTGGATAAGGGGATTGTTTATACCTAATCTTCTAGTTTCTTAGCAAGTTCCTCCATCCAATACTCAGTCTCGTACAAGTTTCAGCAACTTATCGGAATTGGCTGCATGGTATCGTGCAGCATCATGTTCGACTGCTTTTCTTTTCTTTCGTTTCTTTTTTCTTTTTTTCTTTTCTTTTTTTTGCTGGGAATCATGTTCAGCAGTGTTACCCATCTATTATGCTAATTTTCAACCCAAGTACCTGAATTTTAGCAATTGATGTAAAGTATTCACATAATAATCATTCCTTGATAGGTGGATGACAAATTTTATATATACCTAGAGTATGTTTCCGGTGGCTCCATCTATAAACTTCTCCAAGAATACGGACAGCTTGGTGAATCAGCAATTCGCAGTTATACTCAACAGATTTTGTCTGGTCTTGCATATCTACATGCTAAAAGTACCGTCCACAGGTGAGTTATAATGTGAATTCTTTATCTAATAAATTAAGTAGGAACAAGGCAACTATAATGTATTGAGTAGAAGTTATTGCCAACTATCTAACAGTGCTAATCCTTTTGGACTTTATTTCTCACAGGGACATCAAAGGAGCAAATATTCTAGTGGATCCGAGTGGTCGGGTTAAGTTGGCAGACTTTGGCATGGCAAAGCATGTAAGTGTGGTCATAATCAATGTTGGTTTTTAAGTGGTAAAAATAGATTGCATTAAATTATATGGGTAAAGGGTGCCAAGGGTCCTATAGCTTACATGAGTGGAGCGCATAAATCCCGTAGCTTTTCAATGGACCAGATAGGTCATGTTGAGTTTATAAAATTAATACTAAAATTTTATTTTGACCATTGACAGAGAAATTGAATCAAATTATATCATGTGTTTATCATATGATCAAATTTGTCAAGGTATTTCTAGTCATTTACATTCTATGTAATCATTTCTAATTTCATATAACTCGATAATAATCTTAATAACTTTAATAAAATTGTTTCCAAAAATACTCTCATAAATTTGGTCACATGACCATCAAGTAATAGGAGCTGGCATAATTTCTCCACCAACGATCAAAATAAGACTTTAGTGTTAATTTTATGGTAGCAAAAGGACCTATGTGATCCATAAAAAACTTATGGGACTTGTGCATCCCACTTCTGCAAACTATGGGACCCCTGGGGCTCCACTCTTACAAGCTATAGGACCTGGGGTCTTGTGTCCTTACTCAAATCATAAATACATCTTAATTGGGATATTATGTGCTATTTGAACCCACCCCCCCACAACAAAAAAAATATTAACAGAAAGGAAAATAATTTAAAGAAACCGCTAAGACATCAATACTAAACATCAAGCCATACTTGTCCTTATTCTCATGCATAATGAATCTTGCTTACCTTATTTTGTATTCTGTGTAGATTACTGGCGAATCTTGTCCGTTATCATTCAAAGGAAGTCCCTATTGGATGGCACCTGAGGTGAGTCTTTCCACTTTTGATCTTATGCTCTCAATGACATGCTTCATGATGAAAATAAATCTCAATTCTCTTTTTCCTTGGTTGCCAGGTTATAAAGAACTTAAATGGTTGCAACCTTGCTGTGGATATTTGGAGTCTGGGGTGCACTGTTTTGGAAATGGCTACAACAAAACCACCTTGGAGCCAGTATGAAGGGGTCAGTATGCTGTCAAGATATGGATGCCTTGGAGAATTCATTTTAGCCTTTTTAGTTGAAGAGAATTTTGTTTAAATGAAGTTTCCACTAACAAATGCTCTTTTCTTTATAACATAATAATTGACATGTTTAATCCTTTTTTGCATATTGTGGTCTAAAGGTTGCTGCCATGTTTAAGATTGGGAATAGCAAGGAACTGCCTACAATGCCGGATACTCTATCAAATGAGGGAAAGGATTTTGTAAGGCAATGCTTACAACGTAATCCACTCCATCGGCCCATAGCTGCTAAGCTTTTGGAGCACCCTTTTGTGAAATATGCTGCGAATCTGGAAAGACCAATTTTGGAACCTGGGCCCCCAGATGAATCCCCATGGGTTACAAGTAGAGCGAAAACTCTTGTAAGAGACACTGTAGTAAGAATACTGCATCAATCTCATATGATCTAGTTAGTTAATTTTTTTCTTTGATTTAATGCGCATGGTGTAATCTGTCAAGTTATTTGTTGCCTGATTCTTTAGCATCATTGTATTGCAATGATCTTCAGGTTTGTATGCTCTTAACCAGATGGAAGTTCTCTCTGTATCTTCAGACAGTTTGCTTACAACAAATGAGATATCGAAGGATCAGAACCAAAGAACATTCCCCACAAACATAATATAGATAGTGTGTTTTGTAATACATATTAAGGATTCTAAGAAATGACTTGTTATATTTTAGCTTCTTTCCTTATGGCACATTGTTTTGTCGAACATTTTCAGGAAGTTGGGCAAGCTGGAAATTTCTCCAACTTGGAAACAGATAGGCTAGCAGTTCATTCGTCTAGAGCGTTAAAAACCCATGCCCACTTCAGGTCTCTCTCCTTTGTGTGTGTCTGTAATCTGTGTGTGCATGTGTGTGTTCTTGCATGTCTGTATGTCTTGTGCAGTTGACCATAACAATATTTATAACGTTTTCTAATTTCATTTCTTAAATCTCCAGTGAAATTAGTATTCCAAGGAACATATCATGCCCTGTCTCACCCACGGAGAGCCCTCTATTGCACAAAAGATCACCGCCACATCTGAATGGAAAAATATCTCCTTCTATATCTAGTCCTTGGACAACTTCGGGCTCATCCACACCTCTCACTGGTGGTAGTGGTACCATTGAATTTAATCACCTAAAACAATCAGTATACCTGCAAGAGAATTTTGGAAGCATGTCAAAACTTTTTAACGGTCTTTATCTCAATGGTCCCTCATACAATGATTCAAGTCGTCACATTTTTCGAGGGATACAGCCAGGATCCCATGCTTTTTTTTGAATTGGTTTCCTGTGAAAACAATATTCTTAGAAAACAGGGTGCAAGACTTGTCCATGGAGACATCTATCATGGATAATCAGTTTTAGCTGATAGGATTTCCAGGCAGCTCCTGAAGGATAATGCCAAAATGGACCATCCTTCGACTTAAGTCCCATCTCTCCTTTGCTGGTTGCATCTAAACTTCACTCCCATTTTGTCGCCCCTCAACCAGAGTGGATTTTTTCTTTATTTTTTTTAACCTACAGGATCAATTCATTGAAAGGAAGCTAAACATACGGGCAAGTAGGGAACCTCTATGGTAAATAGTTTATGATATGACAACTTCTACAGACTTGAGGGCTTGAATGGCCATCTAATCCTTGCTCATAAGAGTATTCAAAGTTTGATAATGTCTTTGGGTCGTAGCTTCTTACGGTCGTGAAGAATGTTGACTTGTTAATGATATGAATAGTCGTGAAGAAAAAAAAAGCAGTAATGTTGCTTTTGATTTAAACACGGGTGAATAGATATCGCCAAGCATTAGCCTGTTCATTTGCATCTACCAAGTAGCAAGTAGCAAATCCTCACACCTTTGAGGCTTTGACTAGTGGATGCAATACTACATTGCACGTGATTGCAGCATTCTAAACGACATCATTTAAAAATCAAAGACATTAGTAGAAGAGATAAACTTTATGTAGGAACGTTATGTGCCTAGAGCCCTAGAATGTGTACCGGGTATGTATGGGAATTAACGTTCAACACAATGATATACTTAATCCTATTCTCATTGCTAATGGTGTCAAAGCTTGGGTTATTTTGAACAACGAAAACTGATATTTATGGAAGAAAGTTCAACGGCAGTACAAGTAACCCACATGACAGAGAATAAGGTGACCTCAATAACTAAACTAACTTATTATAGAAAAAATAAATAAACAAATATAGCTGGATCATAAAGAAAATGAGCAAAAAAAGGGACAAATTCCGTACTAAATCTGTTCTGATAGCATAAGTAAAAAAGGACGGAAATGTTAAAAAAATTCCAGCAAAACCTTTCGGCATTTCTCTTAGGCTAGCCAAAGAAAAACTTAAGCTTTCGGACAGAAGATCCCTGGTAAAACGGGAACCTCTGCTAATGTTGTTGGTGGTGAGTTAAACTGTGCACAATTGTATAAATGAAAAGAAAGGGAAAATGAGAAATTATTCTCGACTTCCTTTTAGCAGCTCCAATATTTGGAAGATCAAGGGACTCCACATTTACCACTCCTTACTCTACCTTTCCAAAAATACTGCGTTTGTGATATTTTGATGAATGAGATTCTGCTTCTTTGTCACCATTTTGAACCTCTAAAGATTCTTGTTCAGGCTCCCGGGATAGAACCAGTTTGACATGTTCTGCTGCAATAACCTCCTTCCATCCTGCATAAAGATTGAAGCATGCCAAATAAGTTTTAGATCAAACGATATTGTTGGGATGAGGAAGGGATTGTGGGATTCAATGCTAGCTGGGCTGCCAACTAAGCCAGATAAGAACTTGGTTTGCCTGAATACACGTAGGAAAGAAACAGAACAAAAAATGACTTACTTTGTGCAAGAAAAGCTTTCGCAGCATGGTTAGAGAATCCATAGTTTCCAGCTGCATCAGGATTTATAGAACAATTTCCAATGGCATCGTCACAACCATTCATGCTATACAACCTCGGACAATTTTCACTATCCATAGACTCACTGTGGCCTTCTTTGGCACCTTCACTATTGGATTCTCTATTTTTGTTCTGAATTGGCATTGGACCTTTGACTCCATTGCGGCTCACGGGCCTCCAGCGTTCAACTGTTGACCGGTTTCTGAAAACCTTAACTGAATCAGGCATATTTGGTTTATCCTCAGAATTATTCTTGGGCCTTTGATGCTCTGTCAGGCAATCATGACATGATCTGGAAAGATTATTACTCTCGTGAGAACAATCTCCAAGTGAAACAGTTATGGAACCAATCACAACCTCGAGATTCTTCATTTGATCTAGTTCATTTGGATCCTCCTTTTTTACTTTGGCTTTTAAGCTCTCCCCACCAGATTCTGGTTTATGCTTACGGCTCCAAACTTTGTTGCCTGTGAAGGTAGTCCTTGAATCTCTGTACATTCCACGAATTCGCACACCTTCAACTTTAGATGGGTGAGAATTCTGACCTGCAAGAAAAAAGTTGGATGTGGCCTGCTGAGATTTTGGTTGCAACTGCCGATGACAACCAACAAGACGCTTATGGCCAGTTCTTTGTGCAGTATTTCTTTCAACATCCAGGTCAGGGCCCAAATTGCAGTGATCATATCGCACTCCTGGTAGCAACTTAGAATCTGCATTTGCATCAGAATTTGAGTGATCAATGTTATAGCATGTAATATGGTATGGCGTTTCAGGCATTGGTGTCTGAAGGTCACATGTCTCGTAAGAAGTAGATGTTTCTGCAGGTGGCACTGCCTCTGGCATTTCATCAGTGCTACCTTTAACATCAACATTTTCACCATGTTCTTGCTCTCTTGCCTTCTGTTCTTTCTGCCTGAGCTTCTTTTGCCTTTTCCTTTCCAGGAGTTCAGCATGCCTATCAAATCAAAAAGCATAAGATAAAGTCAGCAATGGACATGGTTTTTCAACTTATTCCAAAGGAGCAAATTCACAAGCCAATATTAGCTGCAAAGGCAACATCACTAGTGGAATTTTCTAAAAGGGGCTATGTTGCTTCATATTAGATTGAGACATTGGAATGCTTCAAACTCCAGAAGATGTTGACTGGAGCTCTCAAAAATATGAAAGCAAATAAAGAAAAAGAACAAAATATCAAGTTATCAATTTTGCTTTGCCACACCAATAGAATCTCATATTTTCCTTAGGCTTGCTGCACCAGTAAACAACTTTTGTATCATCAGATTGACGTATCAAATCATAAAGTGAGTAACTAAAATTTGGTCAAATCCTATCTACCTTCTCTGAGCAGCTTCTTCTTCCTCAACTAGCATTTTCTGGAACCTCATAGCTTCAGCATCCTTGTCAGCAAGCCATTCTTTGATCTGATAAAATTCAAATAAGAATGATCATTAAAACCCCAAAAACTGCTACCATCAAACCAGCCTTTCCAAAAGAGAACCACTGATTTTTTTTTTTTGGGGGGGGGGGGGTGTTGTGATGCAGGACATGGAAACACATGAGGGAGCTTCAAAGGAAGAAAGAAAATACCAGTTTCTGTTCCAACAAGAAGCTGGTGCAAGCAACTAAATTCTTTGATTCAAGACCTATCTTCCCAGCATCCCCATCAAAAATATATCTCTGCATTGATAAGGCTGACCCAGATAGAAATGTTTTCTCACTTGCATCATCCAAGATAGAAAATAACTCCTGGGAAGAAATTAAGAACCTAGAAGTCCTAGCTTCGATAATATCCTGTAAAGAAATTTCAGATGTTACATAGAATAAAAAATTTGTGGTCCAAAACCTCAAGATTTTTTTAAAAATATACTTAAAATAAGGGAGACTTAGGGAAAGTAAATTTTCTAACCAAGAGAGCAGAACCAGCCTTTAAATATATGTGTGGTAAAGCTGAAAATCCTGGTTTATGGACAAGTGTTGTCAATGCTTTTATGATTGACGACCCTGGAACCTCCTGGGTGGAAAAAGATTAGTGACCATTTCAAGGAGAAACTAGGAACTACAGATCAAACACTTGTGAGTGAATAAATAATTCATACAGAGGTGAGACAAACTGCAAAACTACTCTAGTTAAAAAATGATTAAAAGAACAACATTTATATCAACTATGAACTCGAAGACACAAAGAAAATTCAAAGCAGAATTCTTATACCAGAAGAATATTAAAGATAGCATTGCAACAAGCAGAAAAAAGGGGGAAAATGAAAGAAAAATTTACCTCCAGAATCACATTCTTGAATGATACAACTTCTTTTGCATCTTCAAAAGTGAGCTACATTTAGAATGAAAGGGTTAACACAAATGGGTGGAAGTATAATAAAAATTTAGGAAAGACACTTACATTATCCCAAAAGGCCCCTATAAGATCTCTATTTTTTGTAGAGTCCTACAAGATAGAAAGTCACAAACAATGTCAGCCAAGCCAAAGTGGCAAAGCCAGCTAATGAACTAAAATAAATGTAACAGCATATGAAATGAAATCAACATGTGGGTTATGAAGAAACAACCAACTCAAAGACTTCAGCATCGAAAAGTTCAAAATGATAAGCTTTTAAAAATAAAACACAATTATATTATAAAGCCCATGAGAAAACCTTATCAAGCTTCTTCAAGCGGTGGTGCACACGTGTATGCCTTCTGTAGTTGATGGGCGAACAAAATTCTTTGGAACACTTGTCACACTTCTGCACTTGCACCTTTAGGGGAGAGAGCAAGGGCCAACCCAAGGGTTCTGCGAAAATTAGGAACTTCGAAATCAAGCAATGCTTACAACTAAATCCATGCTTATGATAAATATAAAACTAAACCAGCCGCAATAACATACTTAAAAGACTCAAAATTCTATGAGACTAATGCAATAACAATGTTCTAAATTTTTATCACAGAAGGTTGCCAATACCTTGCTGATCTAAAGCATGAAGTAATTGGATCAACTGAACTGGGCTGTCCCCAGTCCTAGAGAAAGAAAGAAAAGGCTCTTTTCCAATTGCTTGTCTGATGATAGTATCAACAGAATCATTCCCTTCTGATTTCATTGCATCTGGATTACTTGAAGCCTTAACTTTAGCAATTGGCATCTACAAACCAAGAAAACAAAAAATTGCAAGCTCACGAGAAAGCACTGCACGAGATACTCAAAAGCAACCGAGGACTCATTGATTCATGTAAAAGCTAGTAGTTGATTAAACAATTAGCTGTAACTGTGGCATTGATACATCAATTTATTTGAATGCTGATAAGAGAAACAAAGGTCAAGGCTCAAAAGTATTTTTTCAGTGTACCCACCATACTGTAACCGTCATTAACACTAGTATTATAGAGTCCTAGGTAATGCAAATAATAACCATTTTATTCTCTCTGAATATTTCACAATTAGGAAAGTTACGAACCCATTATAGATGCATATCAGAAAGAAAATTGCTAATCCAATCCTTAACCTAGAAACTACTTATTAAATTTGTTTGCAAATGATTCAACTCTAAGAACCTAAGATAAAAAAAAGGGGGAGAAAGAGAGTTCTAAATGACTACAAATACTAACAAAGGGGGGAATGTAGTGGAGGGAGAGGAGGGAGCATAACGTTAAGTCTTTCCTTCAGAACCCAAAAACATAAGATAAGCGCAGGCTGTTTAGCAGCTTTAGCTTACTATAAATGATACGTTACCATCCAAGTCCAGCAGATATTAACTTTTTGTCCTCAACACTTGAACTTATTAAATGAAACTCACAGAAAAGAACTACATTATACAGAGACACACTAAAATAACAAAATAACCATAATCAAAAGAAAAACTGAATTCATTCACCCGAGCCGCTGAAGTAGGCACTTCATATCAGTAATTTCTACAAATAAGCACCGTTCTAAATAACAACGAAATTGGAAATTTGGATTGATAAAATAAAAAACAAAAGAAAATAGGAATATGCGTAACAAAGTTAATAAAAATCTATTAAATTGCCAAAAAAAATTAAAAACATAAAACAGAGACATCTAATCAAACCGAACACAAGGACCTAGCACCACATCCTCACATTCAATAATAGCAACTAACTCTCAATTTCTTATGTTTTCTAAAATATCAACGGAGCTTTGCCAGCTGCCCACCGAACCAAATTCAGGAAATCAAATGAGAAAAATAAAATCTCGTAATTAGAAAACTAAAGCCTGTTACAGTTGCAAAATACGTGATCTGAAATAAAAATGTGATGCTTTTAAAGCATAAGCATACATATATAACATAGAAGACTGAAAAAGTGATTCACGTACGAGTGGAGGCAACCGAGTGAGGGGATCGGTTCGTGAATATATAAATCTCAATCGATCTAAGGGATTTGGAACCGGCGGGAAAGAGATATGGAGTTATTGGCGAAGTATAAAATCGCCGAGAAAATGCGAGATAATCGGCAACGAACGATGAAGAACTGAAAAAACTGAGGTTCCGGAGGAAAGAGTGAGGTGTGGCTGTGTGTTTTGTACAGAGAAAAATATAAAGGCGCAAATGGAAAATGGAGAACCTCTCTAACAAGACAAGGGAAAATTAAAATTGAAAATAGAAATGTGATTGAGACATGTGAGTATTTACGATGTGCGAACGAACTTCTTGGAATTTGGAAATGATCCAATTGGCCCAAATGGGGATTAGAGAGGAGAGATGCCAAAGTCCAAAGATTCAAATAATTTTAATTATATCCCACAAAACTACCAAATACATACATAAATATTTAAAATTATTAAAAATATATCTTTTAGAGTTTTATATTTTAAGAATTTCGTGAATATAACTAGAATTCTGTAATCAGAACTCTCTAATGAACGTCAGATTGTGATAGATGTTTTAATTATGATAAAGATTGATTTGTATGTTAAGTAGTGGGATTTTCTAACTTGTTATCATAAATCCAATTTTAAATTGTATGAATCTTTTATTTACTAAAAGATAAATTTAAGTGTTTAAAAGAAAAAAAGAAAAGAAAAAAACTCAACTCTTTGCTTGAGTTATTATTAATAAAATAAAATTTATTATTAAGTTAAACAGAGATGGTTTTTTCTTTAATTTTTGATATGTTAAAAAGATATTAAACTAATCGTTCAAGTTGCAATTATATACTACCATGAACCTTATTTTAAATGTTCATTTTGTAACAAGTTATTTTTTATTGGGTTTGAAATTAGATTTTTATTTTTTAATTCATTTAGAAAAAAAAATTACTTGATAAAAAGTTTTATTTTTTGTTTAGTTCCGCAACATAAAAATATGTTAACTAATAAAAAAAATAAACTTGGGAATATAATTTTCAATTTTTTTTTTATATTTCAAAAAATTTAAAAGTTCTGTCAAAATAAAATTGAATTTCAACTTAATTTTGATCTTAAAAATTAAATTAATTATCAAAAAGCACTCATTTTGAAACTTAAGTTCAAAAATGAAACTTACAAACATAATTGGTTCCAAAACAACCCTTAAAGTATTTATACTTAATATAATTTGTAAGTTACATTCAACTTATTTAAGCTCTTAAATTAAATAAATCACATGCATTAAAATTATTTAGAAAAAGAAAATATTTATTTTGTAAGTATCCAACAATACATAGGTAATGGATACTTACAAATTTCCTATTACATTAACAAAACAAAATAACCATGTAATATGTACCTCGTCTAATTCTAGGATATTTTGAAGTTTTTCTTTCTTTCTGCAGGGTCTTAAACTTTTGGTGAATTAATTTTTCTATCACAATCCAATGATTATAAGGGATCTTCTTGCAAAAATCGAGACTAGTTTAACGAAAAGAGTATACATTAATTTTTTTCATAGAAAAACAAAACAGTGCAAGGTTGTTCAAAGCCAACGGCAATTTCAATCTACTTTGGTTCATAGTTTAGATGCTTATTCATCTGTTCAAACTCTATTTTTCTACCTACTCATAATTTATAAAGGTTGCCATTTTGTTGTGTCAACAAAGGCTATCATCAATTTTGCTGCAATCTGAACTCATTAAATTCCATCATTTTAATGAAGATTAATCCTGTTTTCAAAAATTATGTCACTTTGATTATTATTCGCTTAATTACCTTTGATTTTATATTTAATAATTATGTCATTTTTAATCATACAAATTAAAAATGTTTAATTTTTTGCTACGGTTCTTAGAAGATGCGAAGTGCAAGCCTATTTGCATTACCAGAATATTCACATGTCACTGGATTAGGCTTACACAGTTACATTTCCTTTTTATGACCAAATTCCAGTTCGAAGTTTGAACTCCCTTTTATGTTTCTCTGACTTCATACATGTATTAGCTTTACAAACATATATCATCAAGCAACAAATGAATAAATGAAATATGATATCCACAAATATTTTCTCCTCCAGTGTTTTGGCTTCAATTACATCAATCATCCCTAAGTGACTTCTTGAGCATAATGTGACCGGCCTCGTTCTCGTCAAAGAGACGCTCAATCAACTCATCCCAGGTCTCCTTCTGGTTTTCTTATATGAACCAAAAGAAGAAGATTCTCCACTTGAGCTAGGTGAATTATCTACCTCCTTATCAAAAGTTCCATATGGAGAAGGTCATGAGGTACATCCAATGTTACCGCTCTCTGCAGTGCAGCCTTGTATTCTTGGCTATGTTCTCTTGCTATTGTTTGTTGCCGTTCCATCCTCTGTTTCACTGGAATTTCCTTGTGTGCTCTTTTGCTAACATTAACTGCGAAGAGCAACACAAAATTTGAGCTGAACAGATAACATAAGCTATAACTACATACAAGTCTCAACAATAGCTTCTAATTGTATCCCATAATTGTTGCTAAGTAAGATTGTTAAGAGTGTTTTGCTTCTACTATGTACTATCAAAGAAAGCTCTTTCAGAAATAAGTAATCACTTACGCTTCAGTCAAAAAGATTAAAATGTGCTCTCTGAATCGTGAAAACACTTGTGTCTACTTTTGTGCTGCTTGATTCAGAAGCCTTTTTTTGAATCTCATAAGCAAATAGACCCTAAAACACTTTATTGCATAGAAGTAGGGCCGTATAAATTTTTATCAGCTTTCAATACAAAGCTCTTTTTAAATGTTAATTTAATACAACTTAAAGGAAAAAAAATATATTATATACAAAACCGAAAGCCAAAATGGACAAAGGTAGCTTATAAAAAAAATTAACTGGACAGAGAATGAAACCTTACATCTAGAGCTCGTTGGGATTCTCTCTCTATCCAAATGATGGCATGATCAGAGGTGGCATTACAAGAAAAAACAATGTGCTCAAACCTCCCGTCTACTGGAACTGCTGTTCTTACCACTGGTGGAAACCTTCCCATTCTGTATAGAACAGTGCAAATGGAAAATCCACTCAATGGTTAATGCCCAGAGTATTCTGCAACTGCAAAAATTAGCCTAAAAATCTATCAAAATGGTGTTTTATGTTAGCCAAACACTTGTATAATAATGGGTAACGGTAAAATAATAACCAGTAAGAAAAATAAATGACACAATGATTTAAGTGGTTCAACTTTTCAATGTGAAAAGTCTACTCCACTGACGACGACACACCGAAGAAAAATTCACTAATAATCAAATGAAGATACAAACACTAATATTTGAGAGTTTCACAAAATATACCAAAATTTAAATATAACCACAAAATAACTTCATCTAATTTACTGGTAATATATAACAAAAAAAAATTAACAAACTTGCTATTAAATCAAATAATATCATACACATGATATCAACAACTTAACTTTAGTTTTTTCCTTATTCTTCTATCTGCGTTTGCACTGAAAATGGTGTTACAAGAAACAACCCAGAGGAAAGCTGCTTGAGAAAAATGACCCTCTCGTCCTAAGTTCTTCTAGCAAGAATAATAAGGACAGTTCTTAGAGTGAAGCCAGAGCTAATAATATGATAGGGAGATAGTGAAAAATGAGGGAGATTAAAATCTGAGAGAATTTGCAGTAGAGTTTTGGAATAAAGAAAACAATTTTTCCGATTGTTGCGTTCTCGCGGCTATTCACCCGCACAAAACTAAGATAACTTAGTTAATATATATGGCAAATGAATATAGGGTTTATTTAGTATTGGGTCTTGGATCACATTTGTTTTGGATCATTTAAATAACAAATCTCCAACACAAAACAAGCTCTTCAAATATGAAATTCATCGAATTACCAAATAATCGTCGTCTAAAGCCCCGAAGGGTGTTCGCCTTCTACAAACACCAATCAAATCCAACCAATGCTTGAACTTGTTAAATGGAGCTGGATTGGTTAACATATCAACTGGATTCTCTGTACTGACTATCTTATTAACAACAATAGCACCCTGAGAGACAATGTTACGAACGAAGTGATATTTGACATCAATGTGTTTGGTTCTTTCATGATACATAGTATTCTTAGTCAAGTGTATTGCACTTTGACTATCACAAAATACAACAAAAGTATCCTGCTGTAAATCCAAATCACAGACCAAATCTCTAAACCAAATGACTTCTTTCACTGCTTCTGTTGTTGCCATATATTCTACCTCTGTCGTAGACAAAACGACCGTAGACTATAAAGTAGCCTTCCAACTAATGGCATAATGAGAAAGAGTGAAGACATAACCTGTCAGAGATCTTTTTCTATCCAAATCATCAGCATAATCAGAGTCCACATAACCAATAACACTGCAACCAGTATTAGAATTTTCATCATATACCAAACCAAAATTAGATGTACCTCTCAAATATCGAAGTATCAATTTCACTGCTTGCCAATGACCCTTACCAGGATTACCCATATATCTACGAGTATAAACTATAGCATACATCAAACTACCAACGACACTAGCATATGAAACCTGAGACATGTACTGCTCTTGTTCTTCTGATTGTGGTGACAAATCTAAAAAAAACCTGAAATGCACAGCTAATGGCGTACTCACAAGTTTAGACTCTTTCATACCAAAACGTTCAAGAACTTTTTCAATATAATTTTTCTGAGTCAAATAAAGCTTGCCCGCTTGTCTATCCCTATAAATTTTCATGCCCAAAATTTTCTTCGCTAGAACAATAAACCCCTCTAGTTGATGCATATATATTTGTTCCTCAAGCTCACCATATAAGAAGGTTGTCTTAACATCAAGTTGTTCTAATTTCATGTCAAACAATGCAACCATAGCAAGCAACACACAAATAGAGCTATGTTTCACACCAGAAGAAAATACTTCATTGAAGTCAATACCTTTCTTCTAACAATAACCCTTTGCAACAACACGTGCCTTGAACCTAGCTGCTTCAACCTCAGGTATACCTTCCTTTGTCTTGAAGACCCATTTGTTTCCAACAATCTTCTAGCCCTTAGGCGGTTTCACCAATTCCCAAGTATGATTCTTATGAAGTGATTCAATCTTTTCATTCATAGCAACCAGCCATTGAACAGACTTATCACAAGTGACAACTTCATGATAACTAGAAGGTTCATGCACCACAATAGACTCTGCCACAAACAATGGAAAAGAAACTAAGTTTGCATCTGCGTGCCTCTGAGGGCGACGAATCTCTCTTATTCTTTTACCCTTAGCAATACTATATGGTTCCTCATGTTGCTTTTCTGCTACATCATGAGCAGAATCATCTATCTCATCCACAAATGGCTGATCTGAAATGCCTTCTTACACTTGACTAGGAGCTTCACTCTCAAACTCCACCTGCTCACTAACATCATGGTCTTTATCTGTAATAATAGACTCTTTTTTCTTTTACACCATGGAAAACTCATCAAACTTAACATCTCTGCTAATCAAAAATTTAGGTGACTTGGGTTCAATACACCATAATCTATAACCCTTCACCCCAGAAAGATATCCCAAAAATATGCATTTCAATGCCCTAGGCTCAAGTTTACCATCATTAACATGAGCATAAGTAGGACAACCAAAAACTTTCAAATCAAAATAATTAGCAGGAGTACCAAAGAATACCTCAAACAGAGTCTTCAACTCAATTGCAGTTGATGGAGACCGATTCACCAAATAGCAGGTATGGTTACAAGCTTCAGCCCAAAAGAATTTATCCAAGTAAGCTTGAAAGAGCATACAACGAGCTCTTTCTAAGAGAGTCCTATTCATACGTTCTGCTACTCCATTTTGTTGTGGTGCATGACGCACAATGCGGTGTCTCACTATGTCATTTCTTTCGCAGAACTCATTAAACTGACTGTCACAAAATTCCAACCCATTTTCAGTTCTCAAATGTTTGATTTTCTTGCCTATTTGATTTTCTATACAAGTCTTGAATTTTACAAATTTTGAAAACGCGTCATTCTTGTTTTTCAAAAAATACACCCAAACATGACAAGAGAAGTCATCAATATAAGTCAACATATACCGGGCACCACCCTTAGACACAACACAAGAAGGACCCCAAAGATTTGAATGAATATAATCAACAGTACCTTTCGTTTTATGGATGGTTGTACTGAACTTGACCTTGCGATGCTTTCCATAAACACAATGCTCACAGAAATCATGCTTTCCAATTTTCTGACCACAAAGCAAATCTCGTTTGCTCAAAATAGAAATCCTTGCTTCACTCATATGCCCAAGTCGCATATGCCATAATCGAGTAGTGTCTGAATCTTGATATGACGAGGACAAAACTGATACACTGCTAATAACAGTGCTACCCTGAAGTATATAAAGGTCACGTGACAATTGCCCTTTAATAACAACGAGAGCACCCTTACTAACTTTAAAACTCCATCTTTAGCTACAAACGTGTAGCCTTATGAATCAAGAGTACCCAAAGATATCAAATTCTTTTTCAAATCTGGAACATGACGAACATATTTCAAAGTCCTAACAATACCATCATGCATCTTAATTCGGATAATACCAATACCAACAACCTTACAGGACATATTGTTTCCCATCAAGACAACACCCTCATCAATATACTAATAAGAAGCAAATCAGTCTATACTGGGGCACATATGGTAAGTGCAACCCGAATCAAGAATCCAAACATCTCCAAGAGAACCAATAGATACTGATAAAACATTTTCACCATCAAAACCAGAATTATCTGCAACATCATTAATACCAGAAGACGTTGTGATAGATTTTCCTTTACCTTTGAGTTTCGGATAATTTATTTTTCAGTGCCTTTCTTGACGATAATAGTTGCATTTATCTTTTTTTTCTAGATTTGGATCTAGACTTGCCTCTATTATTGCTTGTGCCTTTTTTTTATTTCTACCTCTGACAAATAAATCACTGCTATTATCATTACTGCTTATAGATAATTTTTTCTTCAACTCTTTGGAATTCAAAGTTGCTTTGACATCTTTCAAAGAAATAGTGTCTCGCTTATATAGAATGGTATCAACAAAATGTTCAAACGAATTAGGTAAAGAACATAATAGAACTAAGGCCTGATCCTCATCATCAATTTTAACACCACCATTTTTCAAATCACAAATAATTTTAGTAAATTCATCAAGGTGATCGTGTAAAGGTATACCTTCTGACATTCTGAATGTATACAAATGCTGCTTCAAATATAACTGACTTGTCAAAGACTTGGTCATATAAAAATTCTCTAATTTAAGTTATAACCCAGCAGGAGATTCTTCATCACCAACTTCGCGTAATACCTCATCAGACAAGGATAAATGAATTGAACTGAGAACATTTTCCATCAATGCATTTTTTTCTTCATCAGTTAATTTTTTTGAAAATTTATCCTTGCCTTCAAGTGTCTTAACGAACCATTCTTTAATTAATATGGCTCACATCTTCATACGCCAAAGACTAAAATCATTTCTACCATTGAATTTCTCAATTTCATATTTTAACGCCATGACAAGAAAACCCAATATTAAATAAACAAAAGCATAACCCAGAAAATATGAAAACAATCAGATAACAAGAAGTTCAAAATAAATCCAAAAGAGCAAACTTGATCATTTCCAATAAATAGCAGAATAACTCAATGCTCTGATACCAAATTGTTATAAATTAGCACTTGCGAAAGCAAAGATCGGGTCCAATTTTGATTGCACAAATATATAATAATGAATAACAGTAAAATAATAACCAGTAAGAAAAATAAATGACACACAATGATTTAAATGATTCAACTTTTCAATGTGAAAAGTTTACTCCACTGACGACGGCACACCGAGAAAAAATCCACTAATAATCAAATGAAGATACAAACATCAATATTTGAGAGATTCACAAAATATACCAAAATCCAAATATACTTACAAAATAACTCTCTCTAACTTACTGGTAATATATAGCAAAATAAATTAACAAACTTGCTATTAAATCAAATATTACCATACATATGACCCTCTGTGTTTGCACTGAAAATGATGTTACAAGAAACAACCCAGAGGAAAGCTACTTGAGAAAAATGACCCTCTCGTCCTAAGTTCATCTAGCAAGAATAATAAGGATAGTTCTTAGAGTGAAGCCATAGCTAATAATATGAGAGGGAGATCAGAATCTAAGAGAGTTTGCAGTAGAGTTTTGGAATAAAGAAAACAATTTTTCCGACTGTTGCATTCTCGCGGCTATTCACCTACACAAAACTAAGGAAACTTAGTTAAAATATATGTATATATATATATGGAAAATGAATATAGGGTTTATTTAGTATTGGATCTTGGGCCACATTTATTTTGGACCATTTAAATAACATTCTTAAATAATGTTCAATAGCGAAAACCTTACCTAAGTTGTAGAGGACGAGTCATAAATCAAAAGTCATCCAGTTAGTAAAGTATATAAAAGAAAGAATAGCAATAGTGCACATAACACTTTCTTATACCTGAAAGGCTTTCTCTCAACAATGTGATATAGGCGGCCAGGTGCATACAACCTCCTTGGATCTTTTAGCATCTTTTCCTCCGGTATACATGTGTCCCTCGTGCACCTCAGGCATAATAAGCATGGTAGACTGTTCACATGGAAGCAAATCCAACTTAATCAATGTTGTATACTAAAATTCGGAAGTTAGGACTAAATGAATATGGCAATAAATTCATAAAGGCATAGCTTTCTATTCACTTAAACGGACAATGATTTCAACAATACCAGAAGAGTGACTTGAATATGTCCTCCAAGGGTGTGGCTGTCCGAGTTAGGAAGTCATCCTGATCCAATATGATAATAACAATCAGCTTTGAAGGAAATACTTGCAGTCTACTCCTTATAAAAGCTTAACCAAATATAGTTATTAGGATACTAAAAATATCCCCTATAGATGGGGCACTTTTTGATGCAGATCTATTAAGCTCAATCATCAGAATAGTTTCTCAAAATGAACCACCATGGCTCGCTATGAACAAGAACAGACCATTTACTCATACAGTTTATTGTAGCCCAGCTTGCAAGGAGAATTATTCTGATGCTATTGATCTAGAAAAAACGAAAATAAGCAACCTTAGAGAACATTTGCACGATAATAAACAATAGCTTTAACAACGTTTAACTGCCAGCATCACCTGTAAGCATGGAAATTTTGTTTAAAACGATAAACATAGAAATTGCAAATGTTAATGCAGGCAAGTATATATAAGATGTGTGCTTAAGCAGTAGCAATCCAAACTTGCCTGAAGAACAACCGAATTGATGACATCTGCATATCTAACTGCTAAATTTAGAGACATACACCTAGCAGGTGCAATAGCATAGCACCTGACTCTTCTTCATTCAATGTTGCCCAATTATCTAGATTCCGAACCACTACCATGGTTAACAATGCTGCAACACCTGAACCTAAGGAATGTCCAGCAAAAGTCAAAGTATAATTTGGATACTTGTCCACCAAACTCTTCAAAGTATCACATTCCTTATCCAAAACCCACCCAGCAGCCTTCAATAGCCCATTATGAACATATCCACCATCAAACTTCCTCTCCCCCAATTTATTATCCAATAAAACTGCATAATCACTCTCCTTTGCCAAATTAAGGCCTCTAAAGACAAGAACTATGTCCGCATGATTATGATCGGGGTATAATATGTAAGGAGGAGCCTTCCCTTTGGTATCTTCATAAGTTCTTTTCAAAATCAACCAATCTGGGTTAATTCCATAACCTCCAGGAGGGGGTTCCCAAAGGGGACTATGAAGATCGTCTTCATAGACAGCTAGGATTTGGCGGCATATACGAGGGACAGGCTCAAATTCTTCAGCAGTAGAAAGGCCCCAGGTCTCACTGTCATGTCCTGAAGTGTGGAGACAACACTTCCAAGCCCAACGAGCACAAGCCAGACAATAAACACACTCGAGAAGAGGAAGGCCACATATGATTGACATTATCCTATAACCCAACCTTGCTAAGATGAACTAATATAGAAGAGTTTTTGCTAAAATGGCTTCACATTAAATTAGCAATGAAGGAATATTAAATGAACAACCCAATGTACAAAGGGACATGATATTCTACTGATAAAAGATAAATAGGACAGTGCAAATGAGGTTCGAAGTTGGCAATCTATATACTTGAAATTCAAAGATTGAAAGAGCTCTAAATGTAGTTCAGGTTGATACTGTTCAAATCATACGTCCAAAAGACAGCAAGTACAGATTTATCTAAAAACAGAATAGGGTATTAAATCAATGAAAAATAAGTTCAATTTGATTCTTCCAAAAATAATAAAACAAAAAACAAATTCAACTCGGTGTAAGGATTTGGTATTTTGAATTTTGAACAGCAGCGAGGGATAGGCATTGACTAAGACCTAAAACTCGAGTTGAACAGAAACTACAATTAAAGTATCATAACATCTCAGCTAAAAGAAACGATAAGTATCTTGGAGTATTACCAGTCAAGAAAAGCAAAAACCAGTAAATGGATATTGTAAAGAGAATTCAAAATAAACCGAATGGGAGAACTGACGGCTCCTTCAATTAAACTATAAAAATTGATAGATGGGCAATTGGTGGAGACCCATAAACTGATATAAAAGCACTTTTACGCAGTTGGGTCTCTACCATATGTACTGAAAGACCTCAGCCCTTGTTTATCACTCTCTCGGGCTCCCAATAAGAACAAATACTCAAAGTGCCCAGATTTCACTTTCGATCAACAATCCCGGAACTTCAAAACCAAAGCATCAAGAGGATTTTTTTTTTCTATGGAAAATTAATAATTGAAGTTTAAGAAATAAATAAAATTTGAAAGATGGTTACACTTGTATGATTGTACCTGAGTGACAGATGGTGCTGAGTTGTGAATTGTATGATAAGTATTTTTCTCCGCCAAAACTCTAATAAAAATATGAATTTGCTAAATAATTTTAAAACAATAGGATGCTTGGGACTTAAAGAATAAAAGGAGTAGTATATGCGAAGGTAAGACACCTGCAAGTCAAATTACCTTTAACAAAAAATCACCAAATCTTGATCTCTAAAAAGACAAAGCAACTTAAACGAGATAGTTAAACTTTTTGTTAAACAATCTCTTCTTTTTTGTTATAAAAATAAGGAAATTTTAAATTTTTATGTTTTATTAATTTTATAACCATAATTAACTATTGTTAAAAACAATTAAAAAATTATCATTCTATCACATTCTTAAAAATAAAATAATTAAATTGTTATAAAAATAACAAAAAAACAACTGATCAACTCTTTTTCACTTATCATCCACCCTAACATACAACTTATAATAGTTTAACCAAATCTTGATCTCTAAAAAGACAATTTATAAGAATGATATCTCATCAAAAGTTAAAAAAATACAATTTATAAACTTTGTAATTATTATTATTTATTGTTAAATACAATTTATAAGAATGATATCTCATCAAAAGTTAAAAAAATAAAAATAAAAATTATTTATTTATTTATTTTTATACTATTAATTTAAAAAATGATTAAAATACTACAAAATTAAATTAATTTTCTTAAAATAACAAAAAAAATCTTAATATTAATCATCCCATAAATAAAAAGAACCCAACAAAACTAATAATAAACAAAGGAACAACAATCTCTTTTTTTTTCATAGATTGGATCATTATTTCTTCAAAACTTAAAATAATTAGATTTTTAAATATTTGTAATTTAATAAGGTGAAGTCTGAAAAAAAAAATTGAATGACACAATTGCAATAGTAATAAAATTAATTAATCATAATATATTGAATAATTAAAGAAAATACTATAATTATTAACATTTTATTTTTAAATAATCTACTTATTTAACTTATTTCAAAAATAATCTCTAATTCCACTAATCTCACAGTAAAAGGCAAATGTTCAAAAAATATATATTAAAAAAATATTTTCTTCGAAACAACTTATGTTTAATAATATTTTTTCAAAAGATATATATATATTATGTTGTATACACATATTCAAGAAAACAAAATAAGTTTTTGTTTATATATTTTTTAATATAAAAATACATATTTATATCAATTATAAATATTATTAAAAATTCGTGATAAAATTTAAAACTTATTTGAACAGTTATTTATTTTTATTAAAAAAATATAAAATTAGTTATAATAAATAAATAAAAATAGATCATAAAATATTAAAAAATCAAAAAAGTTGCAAAAGAAGAGAAAAAAAAACGTGTGATATTAAAAATGAAAAATCACAGGAAAAATTAAACTGATATATTCTATTCTACATGCCCTAAAAATTTGCTCCCCCCTTTCCACACCAACGCTGGCCATCAAAGTATCCTCCAGCTCTATTGCCGCCGGCCAATTGTCTCCACAGTCCACCCTCACGCTCTCTTTCCCGTGGAGTATTCTGCAAGGTTGGCTTTTAGTTTGTGATAGGTAATCTCTCTGCCTTGTCTCGATTTCTTGGTTGCAGTTTTATTCTTTATGCTTAGAATTGCTGACCTTGTATATGTGCTACTGTGATATTAACTAGTTTAGTGATCTAACATGATGATTTATGTAACTTTTCAATCATTCAAATGTGTTATTCTCAAATTTTCAATACATTTCAATGGCCTCATTTTTAATTGCGGCCTAGGGCCTCACAAACTCTTTCTACTACTCTCGTCTCTTTCTATATTCAGCCTCTTTATCTCATTCCCAAATCCCATCGTTCCCAGGCTGTTCCACCGGCCCGTCGTGTTGCTATTACGCACACATGTCGCCGTTACCATCGCAAACCCATCTTGCTTTTCTTCGATTTTTGAGTTCACCTTCTCTGTTTATTTTGTTTTTCTTATTTTATGTAGTAATTTGTGTTTCAGCAAATATATCTTTGCATCTGCTTGCTAATACATGTTAGAAATGATACAAATATATTTATTTTTTTATTTAATTCGAACACTGTAGAAATGATACAGCTACATGTCAGAAATGTATATGATTGCTGATACAAGTTCCCGAACTGTATTAATCTTCACTGATAATCGAAGTACATAACAAAATATTGTAGTTTCTTGGTTCATTTTCGAATACTTTAACTAAAAAAGTGAATCCAATCTTAATCAACAATGCTTCATTGAGTTGAGTAAGAAGGTATATATATTTTTCCATTACCAGACACCAGGTCTTTATGATTTATGCACTTGCCATTACCAAATATATATTTTCGAATATTTATTATTTTAGTAAAATTATAAGCAAAACGGGTATCTAGTGGTTATTTTTGCGTACCTGTCCTCGACCTGTTCCAGTTTTTGGGCAATTTCAATTATACAATTACGTGTTCGGTTTTGGGGATGGATATAGCAAAAAGGGTCCCGTGCTCATTCTTATACACATTTGAAACTATGAGAACGCGGAAGAGAGAGAAACCCAAAGGAATTAGAGACTCTGAGAGAGAGAAAGAGAGGAAACCCCAAAGTGAAGAGAAGAGGAGCATTGTGGGGTTTGTGGAGGTCCCTGTACTGTTTGTAGTAGTAATATTTTTTTTTGGGGGCTTTTCTTATGTATTTTCTTTCTTTTTAATTTTCTGAAGCCCTAGGAGAGGAAGATAAAGTAGTGGATGAGTAATATATACACATAGAAAGACCCATGAAAATAAATAAATAAATAAGATTGAGAGAAGAAGGGTAGGGTAGTGAGTAATCCAAGCTGACTCAAAGTTTGTAATACTTCCTAAAAGAAATACTAATATCACCTATATATGGAACCATTTTTACACTCATAAATATTGTATCATAGTCAATATTATTTTAAAAATTAAAAAATTGATTATTTTTTATATAATACTAATATGTTGCAACATAAGGAATATTTGTATAAATTTATGTGTCATTATCATTCCTCTTTCTTCATAATGTGTGGCTCCATTCCTATGTCGAGAGGTGGATTCCTTTTGTCCTCCTGTTATATTGTTTTATTTTGTATTTCTTCAATCAAAATTACACGTAATGTAGTGTTATAAGCTCCCACATCTGGGCTCTATGTATCATGAAATCTTGATTAATTTGTTTCAGTTTTATTCTTTATGGTTATAATTTCCAACCTTATACGTACTGTACTGTGATATTAGCTGGTTTAGTGATCTGATGAGGATCTCTTTACCTTTGAATGATTCAAATGTGTTCTTATCAACTTTTCAATACATTTTAAGTTGGATTTCAAGGGTCTTATTTTTATTTGTGCCATGGGACCTTCTTGTCATACTTTTTTATTTGTAGAATCCGATATTATGCCCAGTTTATTATGGATTTTTGTAATAATTTCTGAAACTAGCTTGCTTATGTTAGGTCTTGTGAATTAGATTTATGAGCATAGGATGCTATGTTGGTATATTTACTTTGAACAGTTGTGGGGTTGTTTTAAGCTAGTGAAAAAGGGTAATTCCTTCTGATGATAGGAAAGTTTGAACTTTTTGAATTTCAAGGAATGGGAATTTGTTTTTTTTTTCTGAGTGTAGTTGGAAATTTTCCTCAAAATTCCTACTCAAAGTTCATTTTCAAAGCCTTAATTAACTCATTATAGGCTGAAGACTTGAAGGCAAACCCAATAAAGGTTACATTTATAAACCTTTTATTTCCAAGCATTTATCTCTCCAGGAGTAAAAATGACGAAATTCAGGAAGCTAGGTCGACCTATAGGTCACAGGATGTCCATGCTCAGGTCATTGCTTTCAATTTTAATTTCTCTCGAGTTTTTCAGTGTTCTAAATCTGCTTGAAGAGTTTAACATTTGTGTTTTTCTTTTTCAAATTTTATTGTTCAGAACAATGGTGTCTCAGTTGGTGAAGCATGAGCGGATTGAAACCACTGTTGCCAAGGTTTGCTCATACATAAATAATGATAGAGCTTAAACTCGCTCTCTCTTATTAAAATATTAATTTAATGATTTAAGTTATTGTATCATATTTTACACATTTAGCAAACTAATTAAATGAGTTTAGCTTGCAAAAAAATATATATATATCATAATCATAATAAATTGAAATATATATCATCATATGTTATATTAATTTATATCTGACAACTTACTAATTTTGAATATTATTTAATTTTTTATAGTTTTTCTAATTCTTTGATAAATATTTAAAATTATGGTAAAAAGTCATTGGAGAAAAAAATGTATAATGTAAGATTTTAAATAGAAATATTTCACACTAAAAACAGTTTCTAAGAACAATTTTGCCAAACACTAAAAAATATGTTTTTTGTTCTTTAGAACAGATTTTTAAAATAATGGCCAAACAACACGTTTTTCAAAATTGTAGAAAATTATTTTTCGGTAATGATTTGAGAACAATTTTTAAGAACTGTTTTTAAGTTAAATGGTCAAACAAACCCTTAGTATCTTTTTGACTTCCAAATATAATGGATATTTAATAAACCATTTGCAGAATTTTGATTAGCTGATTTTATGTCCGGCCTGTTAATATTACTCCCCCCCCCCCCCCCCCCCCAATATAAAATCATGATAGTGTATCTACTAATTAGGTCAGAAATGATTTTTTTATTGTTTTATTAATCTGGAATATTGAAGAATTAAGTAGGTCATGTCAGCACTAATGATCTCGTTTTCTTCTTCTGATTTTATTTGCAGGCAAAGGAGATTCGACGTTTAGCTGATAACATGGTCCAACTTGGAAAAGAGGTGCAATTTCATAACCAGCCTTGTTAATAATAAACTATTAACTTCCGTTGTTGAGGAGGATAAACATACCTTCTTTAAGTTGTTTGGTTTAGTGCTCATTAGCCCTGCTCAACTGGTTCAATTAAATTTCTTCTTTTATAAGCAAAAGGTTCAATTAAATTCTTAATTTCATGAATTTGAAGCTTCTATTGCTGTGACGTGTTACATTCAAATGTCACTTGGGTAGTGTGGATACGTTGTTTTGGGACTGTAATTAAATCAAATATATGAGAATATTTTCTTTAAAAATAATAAGATATGCTAGAACCAAGAGACTTTTGATTACATGATCAACCATTCGTTAGAATCTTGGAGAAAGCATACCATCATGATGATGTTATTTTTCGAGTTGAAGTTAGTCAACAGTGCGATTGACTCCTAATCATCCAACACCCTTCTTATCTTATCTAAACTTTCTTTCTTCCTTTTTTTTCTTTTTCTTTTTTGTCGTTTGATGATTAATCTTTTGAATTTGTTGCAGGGTTCTCTACATGCTGCAAGGCAAGCTGCTGCCTTTGTGCGAGGAGATGATGTCATTCACAAGCTCTTTACAGAACTGGCTTATCGATACAAGTGATCTCAAAACTGTGACTCTGTTTAGTATATTTAGTATTGTATTCTCACACTGATGAACCTATGTATTGCAGGGATAGAACTGGTGGTTACACAAGGATGCTTCGTACTCGTATACGAGTTGGTGATGCTGCACCAATGGCATATATCGAGTAAGACTATTATTTGTTGGATAAAATCCCCTCTCCAAATTCAGATAAATGGCTACATTTTCTCGTTGGATAATACTATTTATTGATGTTTGTTTGTTCCCCCCCCCTCCCCCTTCTCCTCCCCTAGTTCAAAATGCATTTATAGTGTTGTTATTGGCTGATTAAACTGATATTCACTCAAGTTATCCTTATACAACATTTCAATTACTTTCATACAAATTCTTTCATAGGTTCATAGACAGAGAGAATGAACTAAGACAATCTAAACCACCAAATCCTCAACCACCTCAGCGAGCTCCCCTAGACCCTTGGACAAGATCCAAGCTTTGCAAGCAGTTTGCTTCTCCAAAAGAAGAAAAAAGCTCTGAAGACTGAGCTGCAACTTTCTTAGTTTATATTTCTAAATTTTGGGTTCTTGTCGTCTTGATATTTGTAGGTGAGTTCCTTCAGAAGTGAATTTTTAAAAGTATATCATTGCCCCCCTGTTGCCTTTAAAATGTATAATTTGACAGGTGGAGTTTTATTGCAATAAGCGTAAGGGACTCGAATACTGAAGACAACTGTCTTTTGAGGTCTTGGTCCACGAACCGAACTACTGGCACTTTCAAAAATATCATTTCTAAGATTCTCTAAGTTGAAGAGCATACATATCCATATATTTTTTCTATCATGGAAGTCGAAATTCTTTAGGCGTGAAAACCATTATTGTTATTAAGTTTAGCTCTGTTTTTTGTTTTTCTGCTAGTGATATGTTTGGCTATTCTTGATACCTCTAAATTTTTTGTTTTGGGTTCAAAATTGATACGTCTAAAGTTTTATTTTCTAAATAGATTAATGAAACACCAATTTTTTTTCTACCTTATGGGTAAATATTATGCATTGGATTCATATAACGAAGTGCCAATGATGTTTTAGACATCCCAGTTAGGTTTAGAATGTTTATAGCTTAGTATGCCTCCCCCATTTTCTCTCATATATGTAGTGTATTTTTCAAAATCTTGTAGAGTTTATTAATATCACGATTTAGCTCTAGCCAATTTATGAAAGTTGAAAGCTGATGACGAATCCAGAAACGTAAAAAGGTTTCTACTTTTTAAAAGTAGTTTACTCCTTTTTTGTTTTGACGTTTTTGCCCCACGGAAGGATGTACATTTGGCGTGTCGGGCTAGCTGACGTTCAAAACTTTTGGGTTGGGGTTAAACTTAGGTGGGATACTTTTGTACCATGTATATTTTTAGGTTAGGTCACGTCAGATTATAAAATAAATAATGAGTATTCGAGTTTAAATAATGTAATACATTATAAAATAAAGATATATTATATTCAATGATATATATATATATAATTTATAAAATTTAAACTGAGTTAAATTTATAGTATAAATGTTTGGCTTTAATTAAGATTCTTAAATTATTTAAGTTAGTGCTAAGTCGGATTTATTTAGGCCTAATTGGGTTTCAAGTTGGGTTGATGAGGTAGGGTTATTTGAGCTTAAAATCGAACAATGTAAAATTGATACCTCTACTCCTACTTAATGATTACTTATTAGTATTTTACTTTTGTTCTCTTTTCTTTGATATTTTGACGATGACAATTAGGAAATTAAAATTGGATAGGACGGGCAAGCCCAAGTCCAAAACTTTGGGCTCGAGCTGGACGTTGTAGGATCAGGTACATTTCCCTGGTCGAAATGAATCGGGTAATTTGAGCCTCTTTTGAATTTGAAAGTAACTTAAGATAGTATCTAAATATAAATGATACAATTAATTATAAATTAATGTATATATATTTTATAAAATTTAAACTTAATTTATACTTTGGATTAGATTCGAGTTAGGCTTATAGTAGGATTATTTGTTCTAAAGTCATGCCCTAAATTGAACGCTCAAATTTAATTGTGCTTTGGATCGTGTCAAATTAAGCCAAATCGTTCATATTTTGAGGGATTCGATTAAATTTACCTCCCTATTGACAAGCTACGTACTTACATACCCATGTTATGTTTTATTGTTTTAATGCTACCTTAAATCACTCATATGTTAATGGGTACTCTGCATTTGTAGTCAATCCACAGTTTTATTACACAGCTTAAGTGGTTTCAAGTTTCAATCACCTAGTTTTACTTTAGTTTTATCTATTACACGGTTCACTTAGTTATTAAAATTAGGTTGGTTTGATTTTTTATTTTTGTAACAATTTAATCATTTTACTATAAAAATAATAATCAAATTATAATTATTTTAATCAATTTTATAGTTATTTTTGTATATTATTAAAGATAATATATAAAATTGATACTAAAGAACAATTAAAAAATACAAGGAAAAAATTAACAATTTATCCTTACGAAATCACTTTTCCCATGATAAAAAAAACTAAACTATTCCCCTTAAGATAACTATTCCTCTTAACCAAAAACCAGTGCTATCATTAACCCTTATTTTTATTGGTACTCACTATCCCTCATTGTTTCCTTTATTTTTATAAGTTGAAACATTTTCATCTTTTTCATGTTTGTTCGGTGTATGAACAAGAAAATATGAGCCAGTTGATTCTACGTATCAAGCAAATTATTTGTTTGATTCTCTGTTGTAAGTAACCATATCCCTTCAAGTTTTCGCAAAACAAAAAACAAATGCCTTCGAGACACTCTGAAGGGGAAAAACTCATAAGATACTTGGATGGTTCGATTTCTCAAATAATTAGTTTACATAATCACTGACAGTACCTTTGAATTCAACTAGGGCTAAACCCTACTAAACCATCTGATGCCTCCAAACTCAAAGCAAATAAAACTGAGAGTACAAATAATCACGAATTTTGTAAAAATCTTCACACAAGGGTCCTTCAATGACAATTTGTTGAGTACCAGGTCCGCCACCCTATATAGAACATCATACGTGAGAACCATAATCAAAAACACCGAAGAAAACAAGGAGAGAGAGGGAGGGGGGAGGGTAAGCCATGTATTGCAAATTGCAGTCTTGCTGCTAACAAAAAGGAAAAATGGAAAAGGTAATGCACCTTATGGCTTGCATCCCCAACCTTGCGGAGGGTCACGTACTCACCACATCGCAGAGCCCCACCAGCAAATTCAACCTGAAATACATAATTATGCAACTTTTGTACCAAGCATGTATGTACAGGGTTACTATTTGCCTAGAATATTGAAAATTCTTGATAAGAGTATGAAAGTACATTTGTTTCTGCTTCTAAGACCTTGTAAAAGGACTTTTGACAACCAAAAAATGCTTTTAAACCAAACAGAAAAAAAATTCATAAGTGCTTTCAAAGCTCATAAAGCATATATTTTTCTTCCTTAAAAAAGCACATATAATGTGCTACGTTCTGAAAATGCATTCTCTTGAAAGCACTTTCGACTTAAACAACTTTTAACAAAGGGAAAAGGCACAAGCAAAAGGACCCTGAGAATTCTAAACAATACCATTTAATGTTTGAGTAGTACCAAAGGACTGACGAGTTATACAATCTAAACACAAGCAACTACTTTGTAGCAGACATGGTACAATAAAAGGAAAGACGAAAAGCATGGAAGTGCACCTGGACACCATTATCAGCAAGAAACTGCTTGAAGTCTGCCATCTTTAGGTCACCAACAAGGACAGACTTATGCGGTGGTGGTGCAGTTGAGAGAGGAAGCAATGACAGCGTATCATTTTCCATCTTTCCAACTTCCGCATCAACCCAAGCTATTTCATAATCTCCAAGCTTCATTTGCAATTATAGCACAAGAATGAAAATATTATATACATACAAGATGAAATGTCTTGTAAAAACAGAATTGCTTACCTTCTTAAAGAGTACACTACTCATCAGCTTCTCTGACAGTTGTACCTATAATTCATCAAATGGGATAAAATGAAATCCAATTTTGTTAACATCCAATCAAGGAAGAAATTAAACTTCTCTTCAACCATACCTTATAAGCACACAAATCAGACGTGACATCAATTGTTTCTTCAATTTGAGGAGCATAAACATGAGGACAAACATGCTTTAAGCAATGTTGCTTCAAATGTTCCGTGGCTTCAGCTGTTCCATGAACCAGAACCTAAAACAAGGAAAAAGGAACACACCATAACCACGAGGTTAATTTACTAATAAATAGAAGTCTACATGAAAAAGCTAAAGCCTAAAACATCTCTTCATAGCTCTAACAAGAAAAGGAGAATGCCAGGAAAGAAAACAAGATAGGTAAAGATTCCTACAAGCTTTAAAGGAGCCATATGAGACAGAATTGATTTGATGGAACGTGCGTCAGACCGGCCCTCAAAGTCCATATAAAGTAATGAACTCTTGACTTGCACCTGAATCAGAACATAGCTTTCATGAATACAAAGACTCCTTCAAATCAATTATTGTTAACTAACACCACTGTATAGGAAAAAACTATACAGAAATACGAATATGGTAAGCAAAACTTACACAACCATTTATGATTCTTAGGTCAAAATCAAACTTACGGTCAATTCATTGGATACAACTTTTGAAGGTTTTGTGTCAAGTATCAGACTAGCAGAGCCTTCGTCAAGATTTCCGTCCATATCTCCACCAACCTATAGCTATTAATCAGCAGCTAAACCAAGAAAGAAAAAAGAGCCAAACTTGACAGAGAGAAACAGATATCAGCATGAAAACTTACATGTAATGATGCTTCGTGCATGTCATCCTCCTTGATCACATAATCATCAGGATTAATTACTTCACCAAAATCATCCCACTCAGCTGTATTTTCATAAAATGGAAACATCGGAACAACACTGGTGGAGGGAGGAACAAATCCATCAATTAAGATGTCCCGGTACCCACCACCATGTGGACCTGCCACTGACACATAAGATGAAATAATTCATGGAACAAACGGAAAACAGCTGAGTATACAACTCAAACATTTGGATCACAAGATAAAAGCTTGCTAGAAAACTGATCATAGCCTAAGCTATAAAAATTTATGTAAGCAAAAACCATAGTTCAATCACCAAAGGTGCCCTTTGGGTGTTCGATGATTGCTTTCAGAATAAAAATATAAGCTCTTAACCATTATCTTCATACGAAACCAACAAATCCATTTAAGTTTCTAATTTGTACAGAAAAACTTCAATATAGCAATCAGCTCCAGAATTGATACTCATTGTTGAAAGTCAAAATGGCCAAGATCATTTAGCTGTACATAATTAAAGTTAAAGAAGAGCACACAAAATTCAAAGAGATCATAAGAAAAGTGAAATTGCTGTTAAGATACCCTCTGGTGAAGGATTAGAGTTGCCAGCATCAATGATCATTGGATCACTTGTATTAACATCAGCCCCATGAAGGGTTTTTGACTCTTCCTCCTTCATGAGACTTGCCTTTAAAGCTTCTTCCTTTCTAATTCGGTTTTGTTCTTCTTCATAAGCAATTAGCTCATCTCCAACCAAAGGAACCCTCTTGGACATGGTCATTTTAACAGCTTTTGGAGGTGGATCTGCTTGAAGCATGCGAGCTAAAGTGCCAAACTACATAAAATTCAAGATTTCAGGGTACATAAATACCTTTGAGGAAGAAGCAATGCAAAATACACATACAACTATGTGAAAGGGGAGGAAGTCTCCAACATACTATCGCAAAGGGCTAGCTTACTTTTAGGTATTAATGCACTTCTATACCCTCAGGATACCGCAGGACTTATGACCAGCATACATAAATTCTAAGACAAAGGGAAAACACTCCAACTCCTAATTCTACAATAAACTATAATTGAATCATCCTAGTGAAGATCCATGACAAACATCCTTGGCATCACCAAGAAAGGAGGACACTTTATTAAAATAGTTTTAGAGACAACAACACCAAAAGGTTACTTTAGTGGAAATGATACTTTAATTTTGGCAAGTCACTGTACATGCGGCAAAGAAAAATTGACAGCATGAATACCAACAACACAGTGGACAGCCTTGAGAAAAATAGTTTACAAGCATAAAAAAATGGGGGATAGAGATGAGTAGTTTGTGGATACGAACAAAAATCAATATCAAGAGTCTCCCCCCCTCCCCCCTCTCTTCTCCTCCTCCTCATCATAAAGGTAACTGGCTCATAAGGATTAATGTAGCAAACCCAACAGTTAATATGAAATGATGATGCTGTCTGTGTAGTTAAGTAATAAAGAAATGAAATTGGTATTGCACCTTTCAAATATAATGAGCGGCATAAATCAAATATTGCACAAAGAATATCTCCTTCTTACAGAAAAAACAGTATTGATTCAATGAACAAGGCTAGTTTATCATTTTAAGCAACATAATAATCAAATGGGAAAAAAGCCAAGCACACTTTTCCAAGTTCTTCATTTACCTAAATCTACAATGTCAATTAATAATATTGGCTTCTAGAACTTGCAGCACTAAAAACAAAAGTATTTCATTTGCAAGATCAATAATAGAAACCAACAGAGACATAAATTTGACAGGAACGATTTTGCCAAAACCTTAAGTCCTATAATTTACCTGGCCTCTTTCTGTGAAAAGTACAAGATTCCTGGCATCAGTCGCCCATTCTGCAAATATATCATGGGAAAAACCTGCTTCCAAACTGGCCATTGATGCTAGAACAACCTATATGAGATGATTAGTGAATGCAAAATACAAATATTACACTGCTCAAAGTATGACGATATCTAACCTTTGGACCATCTGGAGCATTATCAAGATCACTCTTGTTAATTAAAAGTGTAATATGTCTGCAATAGTTGGCATAAGTACCAAATAAGTAAATGTAACCCATTGTTGTTAAGTGCATATTGCGATTGAATTGGTGCATGTATATAAAACATCTTACTTCAAAAGAAAAGCATTTTCACGCGTTTTCTCAAATGACTTTGCGATAGAGTCACTCATCCACTCAAGGGAACTCTTAACATAATCAATGGTGCTACTTGCAACATATGTAAGGAAATAGATGGGGTAGTTCAGATTTTCCTCCGACCAACACTGCATGTTTTTACATGATCCAATACCAAAAATTATAATGTTGCTCAATGTACAAAAGTTTTATATTATTTTTAACCTGTGTTATTCCATCTACTAACCGTTTCCAAGATTTGAAGAAGCTCTAAAACCCGCCCAGCGGTATCAACTGGTAGTAACACCTTCCCATCTACCCATAGAGTCTTTTTTATGGTGTCTACAATATAAAGATAAAACCACCTTGATTAGCAAAATGCCAAAACCTTTAATATATATCTCCACGTGAATGATAGCAAGCTCAATATTAATGCAAAATGTTTATAAGAGAAAATTTGCAAAAGGAGACGCACATATGACATACAATGATGAACAATAAATGTATTCCCATTTCGTTCCCCCAAAAAAAAAAACTGCTTTCAAGTACCTGTAAATTCTTTGTCTTTTTGGCGTCTATAAGGCTGATTATTCAGAGCATTATAGGCATCTGTTATCAGAACAGCAGGCCGCACAAAAGAGGACTGATTAATTCCATTCAAATGTCTGAAAAAAAACCAAACAATGAGTACCCCGTACTTTAGTCAGACTTATTAAACTACAACTTGAGGGTAAATAATTGAAAAAGATTTACTTCTCTTTGCGATGGTTGAAGTCAACAGCATATACAACATCCTCACCATCCTTTGTAATTTTCCACACAGTACCTCCCAATAGATGACCCGCCACATGTGGAGAAATTACAATTCCCTCTCCTTTGCCTATACCCAAAAGGGGAAAATAAGACGAAAGATGATAAAAGAGAAACACCAACCGCAAGGAACTAAGTAAGATTAGTTCCAGAGTGAAAGAGTATCAAATAATTGCCTACCATTTAGATGATGGTTTTGAGAATAAGTTAGTCTGGTCACATTCGAGAAAGCATTGTCGATATCATCAAGAGTAAACAGGTCGAACTCTGACCCTTGCTGGAATTGAAACATAAAGCATACTTTACACAAGATGAAACGAGAACAAAGACGTATAAAAACAGCTTAGTTTCAATAAAGGCTAATTTGATAACCATTTCATTTTTCAATTTCTAAATTTTGAAAATGGGTATGTTTGATAATTCATTAAGAGTTTTTATTTCTTAAAGAATCGTAAAAAAGTTCTAAATTAGATTTACAATTAGAAATTGATTACCAAACATGCAATGTCCAGTTCCTAGTTTTGAACTAGGTTATCAAACGACTTTGCTTTTTTTTCTTTTTTTAAAATAGAAATTAAAAATCAAACTACACAAATAAGAAATTGGAAATCGAAATGGTTATCAAACATGGCATAAATTCAAACACCCAGTATGGATATTCACCTTGCGGGAGACATATTGGTCATACAAAGTGAGGATGCCTAATCTGTAAACGGGTTCAGTGGAAAAAACTGGAGCAGAAAGCCCCAATTTACTCATAGCATAAGGCAGAGCACCAAGGTGAAGTGTGTCTGGATGTGAAAGCAAAACTGCATCAATTGTCGAACATACTCTGCAAAAGAAATGCAATATTTGAAAATGTTAAGGGACTGAATGCAAAAAAAAAAAAAAAAGGAATTTTAAAACAGGAGAAGAGGATGAAAAAAACTTGGAGAGAGGTTGAAGAAGGGAGGGATCGAAGTGGTCGTTCCAGCCACAGTCTATAAGAAAATTGAAGCCGTCGATTGCCACCAAATACGAGAGTGGGCTCTCGCTGTACACTCCGCAGAGCGGCGTTATTTGCACTGACGTTCCCATTTCTCTCTCCGAAGTCCGGACTGCAAGTTCTGTAATCGAAAGGGTTTTAGAGAGAGACGACGAAGTTTTGCCGTTTCGCGGAGAACCACGGTGAATAAACGATTCCGATGCTGCTTCCCTCTTTTTACTGTAAACAACACGACGTCGTTACTGCATTTATTTTTCCAAATTTTGCGTTTAATTCACCGCCACTTCCAATTTTTTGTTTATTGGAGATGCCCCTCTTTTTTTTGGAACAAATACTTAAAAGAGTAATGAGACACCACTTCCCACTATATATATTTTTTACCGTCCAAAACATTACATAATATATGCATTAATAAACATTATCATTTAATTTATGAGGAAAATTTTATGTCATTGTATAATTACTAATAAAAATGCATGTAATTATTTTATTTTCAAATCACATTTATCAAATTTATGAAATAACAATAAATTTTTATATGTAATTTAAAAATCATAATTTGTAAATATATAAAAAAAAATTATTTTACTAATATTTTTGGAGCCACAACTAAGTTAAAATTTTGCATAATTAGTAGGAGTTATAACTTTTTTTCTTTTTTGAATTGAATAAATGATATTAGGGAGTTATAGCCTCTTTATTATCCAATTATAAACACCACTATCTCCATTTAAATTGAACTCATTCATTTCATCATTTAATTTGATTTATTTTGTTTATGAAACTGGAATTGACTAATCATACTTATTTAAAAATTTAAACATTAAAATTTAAATAAATATTTTTTATTAATTTAACTTAATTAAATATAATAAGTTTGACTAGATACAGTAAATATGTTTGAAAACTATTTTTATTCTTTTACAAAATGTATTAACCATGTTTGTATTTTTGTTTTTTAACAATAGGCAAATACTAGCCTCGTTAGGATGATTGAAAGTTTACTAAAAGAATCACAAGAGATCAAGAACCGCAGTCCACAGCAGATTAATATAGTTTTGCATAATTACTGAGAGTTAGTCTTTAATGGCGAATAAGAATAGTCATTTTTTATGTTTAACAATTGTAAACATCAATTTAAATTGAATCTATTTATTTTGGTCGGTTTGAATTTATTTGCTTATCATATATGTAAGTTTTAGGTTTGTAATTTTTTATTTTTTTCGTTGAATGAAATTATTATCTTTTTGACCCCAAAAAAATGTCTATAGTGATTCCTCTAAATATATCATAGATTCCCTTTATTTTTTCAATCAGGATTATTCATACTCGTATAATTACATTAGTATAATTGGAGTTGTCTTTATAAGCTTTTTTTTTTTTTTTTTACAATATCAATAATAGATAACTAACTTTTTTTTATGAGCACTTTATCTATTTTTTTTTATCTTTCACACAAGATTTATACTAAGAAACATGATGGGAAAACCATGGAACATCTCCTGACATTAATGAATCTGGCATAAAGGTCTTGACACAAACATCTTATCTTAAGTAATCAATACTACAAAATATGATATTTAAGTCGATATATAAAGTCGAGTTTTAGAAAAAATCGATTTATAATGAATTTAAAGTCGGTTCAGTGAAGAACGGACGTTACGTATAGAGTTAATTGACGTGTTAAATCGACGCTACACGTGGTCGTAACGTCGATTCTACGTGTCAATCGACGTTATCCATGTGTGTAGCGTCGATTGACATGTAGAACTGACGCTACATCCACGTGTAGCGTTGGTTCAACACGTCAACCGGCGTTATACACCTAGATTTTTCTTTTTCTCTTCTTTCTTCTCCCATTAAACACAATTTTTAATTTATAGCGTTATAAACAACACCCCAAAACCCAAAATCGAGTTTCACCTCTTTCACTCTTTCTCATTTCCTTCATTTATCATTTCATTTATTCTTGTAAGTATTTCTATTAATCACACGCATTTATTATTCGCTTTGCGTTATTTTTTTTATATTATGTGTATAATTTTTTGTATTATGTATGTTATTATTTTTATTACGTAGATTTTGTATAAGTATTTCGTAATAAAATAAATTTATAAATATATTTATGACTGTAATTTAAGTTTGGTGTTTAATTAATTTATTTATGTTAAAATGAAATGGAAAAGACATGATTCAACAACATGATTCAACAACATGATGCTCATTAAAATATCTATGATTTGGAGTAATGTAATTATTTAAAAAAATCTTAATAATTATAAAATTGTTATATAAATTCATATGTCATTGAATACAGGTTCTGGAGTAGAGTATAAAATGAATAAAATATGTAAAAACATAAAAATTAAAATTGATTTAACGCGTAAACCGACTTTAAATTTTAAGTTTTTTAATTTAAAATCGGTTAAAAACCGACTTTCAAGTCCATTTTTATAGTAGTGAATCTAGATGCTCCACTCTTCATTGTTTTATCATATATAGAAATACTTTCCAACTTAGCATGGAATGATGCTTTGAAGTGAAAATGTGTTCTTTTTTTGTGCTTTTAGCACAATGGCCCTTTACTTTTATTTTTAGGTATTCATTCAAGTTTTAATTTAACGTTATGTTTCAGTGTTAATCTACTTTTAACAATATTACTACATTCTATTTCAACAACGTTACAATGGAAGAAACACCAACATCTCCTACTGTAATTAAACTTGCTCACCATATCGCAAACTGTCCCAAGATGAATCATAGTGATATTATGTGATTTATTTTTTAAAACCTTTATACGTGATTGCTTTTTAAAACCTTTAACGCATCATCTAAATATTCAGTTGTTCTTTCTTGCATGTTTGAATTTTCATTAATTGTCTTCTGTTTATAAATCGTATTGGTATTATGTGATTGCTTTAATAACATGTTTTATCCTAAACTTGCTTCTAATGTTTATTGTTGAAGGTGTATATAGAAATAAATTTATATATCCTTTCAACCCTTTTCCAAGAACTAGTTTCACCATCCTCAAACTCAAGTTTTTCAAATAGCTTCTATTAGTTTTTTTAACTATCTTGAAATTTTTGAAAACATTAATTAATTTATAATTTGCCTCTTCAAAAATAACTTCTATATATATTCATTTAGATTGTGGACAATTTAATTATTATTATTATTGTCAATTTTTTTTTGTGTGTATTTTATATTTTGGATTAATTTAATTAGTTGTAGCTAGTAACGCTTATTATGTTTTAGTGTATATATATAAATTCTCAAATGTAATTACATTCTTAATTTTAATATAATATGACTTATAATATTATAATTGATAAATTTATTGTAATTTATATTTAACAACGAGGATAATTAATATATCTTTCTAATTAAAATAATCTCGGAAACGGTGACAACATGAAATTTAAAGTAGAACATATTGTGATCATGTTCTTACTTTCTCTTCAAACCATATTGTAAGGTACACATTGATGCTAAATTACTAATATGCATGTTACTGAAAAATTAGAATTGTTTTGCTCAGACTAATTATAATTTTTTATTACAAATAGGATAATTACAGATCAATATAAATCAATACGAGTCAAGAAGAAGCATTTAAGTCAATAAATCCACCTGTAAGTCATGTGTAGGAAGTCGTTGGTTACTTGAGTTTTCTATAATGAAATTCATATTCAAAAATTAACTGGAATGAGAATAAGTATAAATTGTAATGGAGAGAAAATAAAGTGCAAAAATCATTATTTTCTTTTGTATTTACTAATGAAATTTTAAGAATAAAAAAATAATAATTTACTTAAATATGTTTTCAAAAGTAATACTAAAAATTAAAAATAAATAATTTTGTAATTATATATTGTGTAGTGGGAAAAAAAATTAATACTAAAGAGGAAAGTTGAAAAAAATAAATAAAATGACTACCAAATTTATAATCTTTATATCCTTTCTACCATATTTTAAACAACTAAATAGAAAAAAATGAAAATAACTTAACTTCTCCTCATTCCCTAGCGAACACACCCTCAGATCTAACAACCACATGCTGACATTATACTTCGCGCTGGCTGTCAACTACTTTTATATATAATTTATTTATTACATATAATAATAATAATAATAATAATAATAATAATAATAATTAGTTATATATATATATAATTTTATTTTTTAATTTTTATAACTTTTTAAAAATAAGCCACCTATTATCTAGAGAGGTCATAGAAGTTATACAAAGTTTAGTTCATTAATTCCTTTTGATTTTAAAATATATTTACTAATCTATCAGCTTGAAAAAACATGATAAAATAAAGATAAATAATATTATTTTTATTATTAAGTTACTAAGATTGGATAAAACACGAAACATTAAAAAATATAAAAATAAAATTTTATATAAAATTAGTTAAAAAAATCAACAATAATGATAATTTAATGTAAACTTATTTAAATATATATTTTTATTTTTAAAATAAAATTAATAAAATATTAAAATAAAATAACATAATAAGTAAATATTGAAACAAATATTTAATGAAAAAAATTTCATATAACTATTATTTTATTGTTATTAAATGATCGAATTTTAATAACGTTTTAATTAATTGATATTAAAATATAAAGTTTTAATAAAAATATTTTTTTAATCTGAATAACTTAGTTTACATTTCTTTCTCCCTATCTATCCACATAGATTTATTGTTGTAAGAATTGGTTAATCAAAAAATGTCATTTTTAGGTATTGATAATTAAATTATTGGGTTTGGACATAATAAATATTATTAATTAAATAATATAATATTAATATTTAACATTTTATTGAATTTTTATGTTTGTAACAAAAACAAGTAAGTCTGTAATTAGATAATTGAAAATAATACAATTATTATATGGTTGCAAAATGTGTTGAATAATATGTAATAAGGACCATGAATAATTAAAATACAAGCATGTCCTTATTACATCAACAATTAGTGCTCTTGATTAGAATAAAGTTGCCAAATAATTTTTTATTTTAATAAAAGAAAACTACTCATATTCGGTCATTTCATTTTGCCTACTATATAATCTCAAGTCGAGTCTCTCTCCGTTTTTTTTTCTTTCCCCTGTCTGAGTCACATGGTTTTTTTGTTAATATTATTTAAGCTAAACTATATATTTTTAAAAAACTTTATCCAAATTTACATATTAATTCTCTATTTTTAAAATATATGATTTGATATTAAATTTTTTAAACTTCACATAATACATTCTAAAATTTTCTTGACAGATATGTATTTTAATAACTAAACTATAACCCATTTATAAATTTTTAAAAATTTAAGAATTAAATTATAGAATTTATAAGTTTATGAAACTATGTGTAAAATTTTAAAATTTGTATACTAATTTAAAATTTTAAAGATCTCTATATAAATTTGCTTTGGAGATTAAAAAAATAAAAATGTATTATTTATAATACTAATTTATGTTTTACTATGCAATATCATGTTGCATGTATATTTTTTTAGGAGTGTGCAAAATAGATTGGAACAAACTCAATCCCTAAAATATTAGGTTTTTAAATTTATTATTTTGATTTGATTATTAATTTTAAAAAATAAATTTTTATTAGACTAATTTAGTTATCATTTCTTTAAATATTCTAAGAATTGAACCCATAAATTCATTTATTATTTTTATATTTATACAATTTTTTTTAAATTCATGTTATGTTTACCAATTCCTCCGTTCATGTCTTTTTTTATATAAAAAAATATTATTATTTATTAAACAGCGGCATCTCACCCTGTCTCTTTCTACTCGCTTCTCAATTATGTATTTATTTGACTCTCTACTAGTCACTCATACACAATGTGAATGACCATACCAATGACAAACAACAAACGACTAATTTTAATGAAGACATAAATTATATATTATTTAATTATTTATCATTTTTTTAAAATTTATATCGTATTAATAATATTATAGATAATTTAAATATTAAAATAAATAAATTTTAACGGATAAATTATTACTATTATTTATTTAATATTTGGCTTACTTTTAAATATGTATTATAATTTATAATTAATATGTATAATGATATTAGTTAAATGAACGAAATATAAATCTTTAAAATTTAAATATTATAATAAAATTAATAGTAAAAATATTATAAACTATGATACAATAATTATAAAAGATTGATAAATAAAATCTATTTGAAATAAATAGAGTAAATTTCTTTGATTCAATTCAAATTAAACAATTTTTTTAATTCAAATTAAATTAATTTTTTAAATAAATTATTACTTTTTAAAAAATAAAATCAATTATAATCTAAACCAAAATCAAAGTAATTTCGGTAGGTCTGTTTGTGATGTGATTTAGTCATCCTTCTCTTCGTAAACATAAAACACTTTAATGCGTGACTATATGAAAATAGTAAGTGATTTTGGTAATAATAACACGCTTTTTTTGGTCATGTATTAAAAAGATAAAAAAAAAACTAAATGAATAATACATTAAGAAAATATTTGATGCATTTAAATTAATTATGATTATATTATATTAAATTATTTTTAATTATATTATAATTATTTTGTATAATATTGAATGATAATACTATATAAAATTATTTGTATAATATAGATTAATAAAATTAATTATAGATATTTTAATAAAATAATTTATATTTAAAATGATATTTAATTTATTTTTATATTTTTCTTAAATTTTAAAATTAAAATAATATTTTTAATTTTAGATGAAACATAAAATCAAGACATATAAATTTAGAATTAAAATTTAAACAAGTTAAACAAGTTAAATAAAATATATAATATTATTAAATTACACACCATCAATATTAAATTTATTTATAATCCTATAATTTTTATCATATTAAATTTATTTATAATCCTATAATTTTTATCATATAATCATATTTTGCAATTATTATGTAAAAATTATACTGCAAAGATCTTTAATATCTTTAATATTGTGTAGTAAAAAACATGCCACAATTAAGTGTAATAAGCAACTAAAATCAACAAAAGAACCTTCCATAAAAAAGTAGTGACCAAGTTGTTAAAGAACCTAACCAAAATGATGTACCATTTTATCTCTTACTAAACCAACAAACCACAGCAACTCTATCATCATCGTTTCTATATATCACCATCTGGTAGGCAGTGGGTCCCATAATCCAATCCAAGTTGTTTCCCTCAGCTCCAATCCTTTTGCGTTCAATTGTGGCTTATAAAGTTGTTTCATTTCGTTACGAAAGCATCTCCCTAAATCCTCATTACACTTTCCACACGTTCACAATTACAAACTATTTTAAAGCTTTCGCATCCCCCATTTGGCCAAATTCAACTAAACGGTAAATACAGCTCCTTCAAATTCCGCGCTTAAGCTTTTCTCTAATCTATCTCTCTCTCTCTCTCTCTCCCCAATGAATCGATATTTTTCTTCTTAAATGATACAAAGAGTAGTAGTAGTAGTAACAGCTTTACACGTCTATTTACTTTAGTGTTTGAATCCGGGCGCTTAATAGCCTAAACGCATCGTCGTATCTATTGACCCGTAATTTCATAATTTCACGGATCTGTCTCCTTAAATATATACGAAGTTCCAGAGAAGCAGAGGAGGTGTTGGAGTTGGTGAACAGACTATGGAGGTGAATGTCGTGCTTGTGGTAATGCTGGCTTTGCTAATGTGTGCGCCACATCGAGTCAGTTCAGAGCTGCAGCGACGGCTCATGGTGAACATGACTGTGGTTCGCAACGCTGCGGCTCTCGGAGCTCGTAAGTTTTTTCCAACGAAGAAAGAAAAGTATTGAATTAGATTTATGTATTAAAAAAAGTTTTTGTTTTAAAATGTTCTATTTCAATTGATATTTTGGCGGTGAAATTTTGTAGTTTGCTTGGACGGGAGTTTACCTGCATATCATTTACACAGAGGCTTTGGCGCCGGAGCGAACAATTGGATTTTACAGTTCGAGGTGAATTTGAGTATTTTAAATTATTAATTGTGAAAAATAAAATTAAGAAATAACTTATTATAATTAAAAAATTAGAGTATAATTGAAGAGGTATGATTCTTTCTTCTGCTCGATATCTAAAGTGTTAGATAATTTAAAAAATATTTTATATATTAATAAGCATAAATTTATTTAGATAAAAAAGAAAAGGTTACATTAAAATTAATGAAAAAAAGGAGGAGAGAGCCACACCCACCGCAAACAAAAAGTGATTTTCTTATTCTCCAATCCTGTGTTGCCACGTTTAAGATTTTACTGTACGTTAGGATCCGCCGGGGTTTGGCACTTGTGAGACGACATTGACTGTTTTCTTTTTGGGCCTTGAGCTTTGGGGTTGGTATTGATTGGCTGTTTTAAAAATAACTACGTCGTCGTGTTACTTCGTGGATCTCTTTTCGTCTTGCTTTGTGTCTCGTGCTTGCTGTCCAGTTGATTCACAGTTCACGACCATGTTGCTGTGAGCGGCCTTGAGAGGTACTTCCAACGTGTCTCTATTCTATTGGAGAGAATTGACATGCTTTTTTAATAGGATAGGAGGCGCCGAAAATAACGAGGCGCCGAAAATTATTCATTCTTATTAGTTAAGTAATAATGTATATTACACTGTAATAAAATGTAAAATTAATGTAATTATTGTTTTAAAAATAACAAGTAACAAATGCTTAATACGATCGGTGTGTAGTATAGACAAGAATATTAATGAATAACATTTCCCACGGTGACGATGAGTCGATATAATTTGAGCGTGTTACATGTATTTCTTTTGGCGATAAGTTTGAGTTTAAATGAAATAAAAAAGAGCTGTTGGAATTCCATTAATGGAACGTACAGTTTTGTAACCGAAATCGTGTTAATTTTATATCTTCCTAATTAATAATGATCAAAAGTCGATGCGTTGCTTTGAGTCCAAGAAAAGGGTACATTCTGGTAGTGTTTGGTGGTCTGGGTCCAGTTTTCAGTTGCATTCATGACCATTTTTCCTGTTTGGTAGGGCGGTGGGTGGTGCAATGATATACAATCATGCTTGGAGAGGGCTAAAACGCGTCGAGGGTCGACGCGTTACATGGGCAAATATGAGGTTTTCTCCGGGATCCTTAGTAACAACGCTTCGCTTAATCCAGGTACATTTATTTATTTTATTTTATTAGATCACGTGACCTCCAATATGAGACTGCTTATTCTATTTGTACCATGTTCTACTTGAGTTGTCAAATGTTTTTTTTTGGCTTGACTTACAACCTTGTTTTGATTAATTGTTCTATTAACATTGAACTTCCTTGATATAAAACAATAACTTCCAACATGCACTTTAAGGCTGACCGCCCATAGGTCCAAAACTTCTAGGGGTCGTTGTCACATGTTATGAGTAAAAGGCAGTCTTTGAGCTAATAGAGGGTGGTGTTATGCTATTATAACTAATACAAGTATACAACTTGATATTTAATTACATATTTTTAAATTAGAACAATATTACAATATATTATAAAATTTTAAATATCTAACCATGTTTCGTAACTTTAATTGTTATAAAATAATTAGTTTATAAAAATAAATACATCTATTTTATTATATCATATTATATTACATGATTTAGTTACACATATTTTGAGATAAAAAGAATTTTTCAAATAGTTAATCGTCATATATTTGTAAGAATAGACCAATAATAACTTATAAACTTTCCTACACAACCTGCATCACAATTGAGGATGTTCAATATTTAAGTCTATAAAATGTATAAATCTTGAAATTATTGAATCTTTAAACAAGAAAACTTACGTGTTAAAATGGATGATTGGATTTATGTCAAGGTATTAAGGGTTGAAATCAAATAGGAGCATACTATAGCTATGCACTGGTGTTATGTGAATTTTTCTATAAGCGTAGACAATCTAAATTCACTTCATATTTTGAATTGTCTTTTTCACGTGATATATAGCCGACAAACCACAACTATATATGTTCACTTCTAGCTTATGACATGCTATGGGTCATGGAAAATTTTTATGTCTTGTGATCTTTTATTGTCATGAAAATTATATTTATCATTAATTGTAACTCAATATTATCAGTAAGTATGGTTAAATCACTTAATTAAATATAATGAAAAATTGTCACTTTAATTATGATTCTGATATATAGAAATGCTTTAAAAAAAACTTTATCCAAGGAGTGAAGCCATAACCGAGTTTGAATCGGTTGCCACTTACACTTGACAGACTGCAAATTACAAACTGAAGTCAACTTGATCCCATATCAATAGGTGTTTTAAGCATTTCTAGTAAAAAATTAAAATTTCTAGAGTCTAACCTTTTAAATATTATCTACCCACAAAACTATGTACACGGAAATGGCACCGATTTAGTCCACGTTCCCATGAATTGATGCAATTGGATGAGGTATATGGGGGAGAGCAAGTCACATGGATTGCTTTTTGGCTAGATTTTTAATATGGTTTATGTGAATTTCTTAACTGGTTTGTTTGGCATTTGTTGTCATGTTATAAAGGAATGAACATTTAGCTAAGAAAACTTATTTTTTCAGAATTAAGTCATTTTTTATGGCCTAGAGAGTTGAATCTTATTAAAGAAAAATGGCTTATCCTTCGACTTCCCATTTGAAACTTGAATTAGTACCTTCTTGGTCTTGGATATCATTTTCAGTTATCACTGCACATCTGTGCCAGGTTAGAAAGCAGCAGGCATTACTATTGCTTTTGTTGTCAACAATTAACTATGGTTCTATTTTTATTTTTATCTTTGGGTTAGAGTTAACAATGATTCTATGAACATGCGATTTTTGTGAAATGCTCTCCTTCTCAAGAAGCAGCTCCTTCAACCTTAAAGGCTAGTTTTCTGAAGGCAAGTTAGAGTGGGCTAAATCACAATGAATCTTATTATATAAATTTTAACACAAATTAGTGAAAAAGGTAACTTTTGTGAGAGATTTTTAAGTTGATATGACTGATTAAAAAATTGAGCACGGACTTTCTTATCAAATTTTTGGACTGCTGCTGATGCCAAGAAATAAACTTTTCAAGGATTTCTTCAACTCTAATTTATTATCACGTTCTTATTTTGATCCAGATTTCTATAATTGGAACCGTGTGAAGCTTAGATATTGTGATGGAGCCTCGTTTGCTGGAGATGCGATGTTTAACAACGGGGTAATGCTCTTAACAAGTCTGTTATTTTCTTTCAATGTTCTTGAATTGTGTACATTTGCTCCAATTTTTCCGCCAATATCTCTTGCTATGGTGTCAGAACTCTTAGGTGGCCCTTTTTAGTAAACTTTATTCATACTTCAATAGAGCTTTCAGCTAGAGTAGAAGTTTAACACAAAGTACAATTTTTTCACCGCCAGACCCATTAAGTTTGCGCCAAATATCTTCATCTTCCCATAATAATTTTATTCGTTTGCTTACTGTTCTTAGCCGACGAAGTCTCCCTGAATTCTCAGTACTATTGCCAATTGGTAGTGTGTATGAGTATTGTATTTGGATTTACCGGTCTTGCTGCAGTGCATACTTAGTGGTATTGGTTTGGTTGATTGATTGTTTTCTGTAAATGGACAGACATCACTGCTTTATTTCAGAGGGCAGAAAATTTGGGAAGCAATCATTCTTGATCTTCTGCCAAAAGGTCTAGGACAAGCGCGAAAGGTAAAGCCGTCTTTATTATTATGCATTTAGTCATCTGTTCTAATTTCAGCTATATTATTTATACCTTTCTTATTATTTCTTTTTAGGAGTTTCATATTTCATATTTCATCATAAATAAGCATGTCAGTTAACAAGGCAAAGCTGCTAAAGTTGTCTAACGTGAGCTTGAATGAAAACTGAAATACTTATTCCATGTATTCTAGGCTTTGCTATCGGGTTGCTCAGCTGGGGGTCTAGCAACCTTTCTCCATTGTGACAAGTTCGCCAAATATTTACCTAAAATCGCCAGCGTAAAATGCATGAGTGATGCTGGATTTTTCCTTGATGGGTACACGTTGTTTTCCTAAAATTTATTTGCTGTTTTGCATCTTTCTTTCTATTTGGTCAAATTTCACCTCTGATGTCAAAGTTTCTCTCTTTTTTCCTTGCAGGAGAGACATAAGTTTGAATCACACACAGAGGTATTTCTTCAAAAAATTAGTTTCATTGCAGGTATGAATACGACATATCTTTTACAAGTAACCCAATGAAGCATTATGATTTGTAGACTATAAACGTTTTGCTGTATTCTATGGTAATATATTCCCTATTTGCACTTTTATTTATTTATTTTTTACGTTCGAACATGCATATTGACATATGATAAGCTTGCATGTCAGGGTGTGGAGAAGAACCTGAACAAGAATTGTACCAGTTCCCTTAATTTTCCGGATTTGGTATTATTTCTTTTGTATCCTACTGGTTCAAATTGGTCTATGATTACAAGTATTTTTTTCCCCATGTGATTTCATTACTCTAACGTATCCTTTTCTTCTCTATACAGTGCTTTTTTCCACAGTACACACTGAGATACATTTCAACTCCTTATTTCGTTTTGAACTCAGCATATGACGTGTTCCAAGTATATATTCTTGTGCATTTGTTATCTGAATTCAAGCAAAATCTACTTTACAATTTAAGAGATATTGAAAAACTAGTGAAAGTTTTAATTCATAATGATAGTTCCATCATATTTTGGTTCCACCTTCTGCTGATCTGCACGGACACTGGAATCATTGCAAACTGAATCCAGCAAAATGCAGTGCTAACCAGATAGATATATTGCAAGGTACTCCTGTTCTTTCCTGTTTAAACACCAAGGATCTCTTTACATTATTGTGCTAAAAATCAATGCATATTTTTGGATTGGTTGCTAGAAAATATAAAGCCTTATATGTAAGTCTGTGAATTTGCATGTTAACCTGACTGCTTATGTTTCAGGTTTTAGGCGTAATATGCTTAATGCTTTAGCATTATTCTACAAATACTCAGCAAGAGGAGGGATGTTCATTAATTCGTGTTTTGCTCATTGCCAAAGTGAGTCTCAGGACACGTGGTTTGGGTTTGACTCCCCAAGAATACGAAATAAGGTACATATTTGGGTTCTTCTGTGGCATTGTTAACAGTAAATGATGAAGCACTATGTTATTTATCTCGCTACTTCTAGATAGCATTTGCATAGCTTGAGCAAGTACAAACAGAGATGTATTATTCAGCTTATGGACTCTGCTTTAATTAGCAGTACTCATATATGTGGATGAAGTAACTAGTTAATTCAACAATTATAAGTGTGAAGAGTATAGAAAGATAAGAAAAAAGAATGATTTAATGTTGTATTGGTGTGTTTTAGAATGTACATAGAGAACTCTATTTATAGAGTTGTAACAAGTGTAGTACAAGTGAAATAATACAAATGTAGTATAAGTGAAGTATAAGTGAATTACAATATCAAATATAACTTAACATCCCCCCTCAAACTCAAGGAGGAAGAGAAACAATCAACTTGAGTTTGGAAACTAATTCTTGAAATCTGCCTGGTAGATGAGATTTGGTGAAGATGTCAGCTGTTTGATCTGTGGAGGATATTGATTTGAGACAAACAGTATCTTGAAGAACATGTTGACGAACAAAATGACAATCAATCTCGATATGTTTTGTTCGTTCATGAAATACATTATTGTGAGCAATCTGAATAGCACTCTGATTGTCACAATATATGATAGTTGCAATTGATTGGAGAACACCTATATCAGCAAGTAACCAACGGAGCCAAAGAAGTTCTTGAGTGGTGTCAGCAAGAGCACGATATTCAGCTTCAGTGCTGGATCGAGAAGTGAGGGATTGTTTCTTGCTTCGCCAAGATATGAGAGATTTTCCAAGAAAGAAACAATATCCAATAGTAGGGCGACGATCAGTTGGGTTACCTGCCTAATCAGCATCAGAGTAGGCGGAAAGAAGAAGATTAGACTTGCTGGAGAAGTGGAGATCGTGAAACATGGTGCCTTTGATGTAGCGGAGAATGCAAAGAACCGCAGTATAATGGGTAGACCGTGGAGCAGACATGAATTGACTAACCAGATGAACAACATAGGCAATGTCAGGACGAGTGACTGTGAGATAAACAAGACTGCCTACTAGTTGTTTGTATAATGTGGCATTTGAGAGAATAGTACCATCTAATGGAGTAAGTTTGACATTGGTTTCTAGAGGTGTTGATGCAGTTTTGCAATCAGTAAGGCCAGCCCGATTAAAAATATCAGAAGAGTACTTTTCTTGAGAGAGATAATATCCTTGAGAATTAGATGAGATTTCTAGGTCCAAGAAGTAGTGGAGACGACCAAGGTCTTTCATTTCAAATTGATGGCTCAGGAACTGCTTAAGATCAATAAGGCCATTAGAGTCATTCCCTGTTATGATCATACCATCTACATAAAGGAGTAAAAGTGTTACACCAGTGGGAGTCTTCCGAATAAAGAGATCGGAGTCATAAGAACTGGAAGTGAAACCAAAGTCAATAAGTGTAGAGCTGAATTTGGCAAACCAAGCCCGATGAGCTTGTTTGAGGCCATAGAGAGCACGACGAAGTCTGCATACTTGATGAGGTGAATGAGTGTATCCAGAAGGAGGTTTCATATAAACTTCCTCAGTTATGTCTCCATTGAGAAAAGAATTTTTGACATCCATTTGAAACATGTTCCAATTTCAAGCAGCAGCAACAACAATGATACTTCGAACAGAGGTGAGAAGAGCTACAGGTGCAAAAGTTTCTTCATAGTCGATTCCATATTACTGTGTAAAACCCTTTGCAACCAGACGAGCTTTATATCGTTCCACAGACCCATTTGAATGAGTTTTGATTTTGAAAATCCACTTACAACCAATCAAAGATTTATTAGATGGAAGATTAACAAGATCCCATGTATGTGCTTTTGTTAATGCCTGTAATTCATCTGTCATAGCTTGTTGCCAATGAGGGTTAGAACTAGTTTCTCTATAGTTTTGGGGTTCATGATGAGACAAAATAGTAGAGAAACATTGGTAATCACGAAGATGAAAAGGAAGACTACTTACACGAGTAGAACGACGAAGTGATTACTCTGGACAATCAGGTAGTTGGTCTTCAGAAGATGTTGTTATGGTAGGATCAGCAGAAAGAGCAGACACATCAGGAGAAGCCGTAGTAGACGATGGTGAGGGTAATAGAGCAATCTCAGGAGGAAATAAATCAATAATTGAGTCATTAAAAAATGAGAGTGAGGTAGGAGATGAGACATGAAATGAGGAAATAGAGGAAAACATTTTATGTTCCCAAAAGATGACATGACGAGAGATACACAATCATTTAGAGATAGGGTCCCAACAACGATAGCCTTTGTGATTTATTCCATACCCTAAGAAACAACAAAGGCGAGCACGAGGTTCTAATTTATTGCGTTCATGAGGGTGAATAAGAACAAAACAGGCACAACCAAACACTTTGAGCAGTTCATAAGATGGAGAAGAACACAATTGATGGTATAAATAGCTGTAAGAGCTGCTTCACCCCAAAAGCGTTCAGGATAAGAACTAGAAATGAGGAGAGTGCGAACAATATTAAGAATATATTTGTGTTTTCGCTCAGCTCTTCCATTTTGTTGAGATGTGCCAGAACAAGAATATTGAGAAAGAGTCCCATTTTGTGGAACAAAATTTAAAAACTTTGTTTCTTTATATTCCATAGCATTATCAGCTCTAAGTATTTTGATATTTTGAGAAAATTGGGTTTTAACTATTTGGGCAAAATCATAATAAATTTTGGGTAATTCAGATCTATGTTTCATGAGAAAAATCTATATGAATCTTGAATAATCATCAATAAAAATGACAAAGTAAACACATCCCCCCATAGTAGTATGTGGGGATGGATCCCAAACATCATAATGAATTAAGTCAAAATGGGAGACAAAAGTAGAATCACTTTTATTAAAACATAAAGTAAGTTGTTTTCCCAATTGACAAGGCAAACAATTTACACTATCAGAAATAGAAATAGATCCTAATTTACCAGAAGATGCTAAAGGACGAAGACGTCCTATAGACGTATGACCTAGACTAGCATGCCATAGGTTGATAGGAGTAGTAGAAGTAGCAACAGAAGTATGAGGAGAATTGGGTAGATGAAGGTCGATAAGTTCAAATAATCGTTCAATCTTACGGCCTATCCCAAGGATCTGTCCTATCTGTGGATCCTGCACATGACAACCAGAAGAGGAAAAAGTAATAGTAAGACCAAGTTCACATAATTGACCAACAGAGATAAGATTTAGAGTAAGGTTGGGAATATGAAAGGTGTCAGAAAGTGATATAGAAGATGTGGAAACTTATCCTACAACATTAACATGCATATATGAATCATTGATAGTTTGAATTAAAGGTTTGGAGATGGAAGATTGTGTGGGAGAGAAGATGTGAGTATCATGACTCATATGGTTACAACAAGTAGAATCAAAATATCATAAAGATTTACCTGATGTGAGAGACAAGGCAGTAGGAGGAGGATTACTAGATTGTGAGAGAACATGTTTAAGAAGACCTTCAAGTTCTTGAGTAGAGAAGGTATATTTGTCATGATTATCCTCAGAAACAGCAGCAGTGATAGATGAGTTACTATTTTTACCTGAAGCATGTTGAGAGGGATTCCATGAGTAATGCTGAGAGGGATTCCGAAAGAAATCTATGTTAAAGTGTCATGGACCCTTCTTGTGACAATATATACATACCCGAATGGGACATGTAAGAAGCTCATGATTGAGGTTGTGACAATAGGTGCAACCTTGATGTTTGAAGTCCTCTTTTGAACCTCATTTAGGGCGATAAAATGGGGTGACAAGAACAGAATCTGTATGATGAACTTTGAAAACCCCTATCCGAGTTTCTTCAGAGTGAAGCTCTGTCACAACAGTATCTAAGGATGGAAAAGGACTCCGATGGAGTAAGGAAGCCCAAACAGGTTCAAATTGATCATGGAGAGCCATGAGAAAAATAACAAGACACTGGTAATTACGTTAAGTTGCAAACATCTCAGTATCAATCTTGTTCATCCAAGTTGGTTCAGAGAGAGCGAGTTGATCCCAAATAGTATGCATTTCAAAGAGAAATTGGTTAATGGTTTGATCAGCCCTTTGGCGTTTGGTATGAAGAGTTGTTAGAAGTTGATATTGGTTGGCCAAATCTGTTGTAGTGAAGTGAGCCTCAAGAAATTCTCAAACTTCTTTGGCAGTGTCAAAACGCCTAAATTCACCATGGATTGAGGGTAAGGTGGTGTTACGAAACCAGGTAATAATTTGATGGTATTTACTCTCCCAATCTTCAAGGCGGTCATCAAATAAGGAGTTATTTTCAGTGGTTTCTTGGATGGGTATAGAGATATCACCAGTTATGAAACGCCATAGCTTGCGTCCTTTCAAGAAACTTTTCATTGCTTGTGCCCAGACTAGGTAGTTAGTATCATCAAGGGTAGTAGAGATTGGTTTTGGGACATTATTTCGGCCCATTTTAACGAAATAATGGAGGAAATATAAAACAAATATATAGAAACAGTATAAAGGAGATATCCTTAAAAATGAAAAGAGAAGTTGAAAACAAGCCTGGAACCGGGTTGAGGTGAGTCGGGTTGGAGTGAGCCAGGTTGAAAGTGAACCGAGTTAGGATGAGTCGGGTTGAGGTGAGCCGAGTTGAAAATGAACCAAGTTAGGATGAGCCGGGTTGGCTGTGATGAAGAGAGGTGAAATTTTGATAAAAAATTTAGAGGTATATGAGAGGCTCTGATATCATGTGAAGAGTATAGAGAGATAAGAAGAAAGAATTATTTAATGTTGTATTGGTGTGGTTTAGAATGTACACAGAGAACTCTATTTATAGAGTTGTAACAAGTGTAGTACAAATGAAATAATACAAATGTAGTACAAGTGAAATATAAGTGAATTATAATATCAAATATAACTTAACAATAAACGCATTGATTATGTGGTTCATTAACATTTCTTATCAGGATTTTTAAGTTAAGATTTTTAGATACATGTGTCATACAATGATTGGTTTGTGTGCTATGTGTAATTTTGTATAATTTTAACGCCATTGAATGTTTGAAGTAACATGTCTTGTAGTTTTGTAGATGAAGTAACTGGTTAATTTAACAATTTTAAGCCAATTGATTCTGTGGTTCAGTGTCATTATCAATGTTTCTAAGTTAAGACTTTTAGGTACATGTGTGATACAATGATTTACTCTTGCACAATAATGTGTAATTTTGTATAAATTTTAACACCCTTGAAGATTTGAATTACCATGTTTTGTAGATGAAGTAAGTAGTTAATTCAAAAACTATATTTTAGTGGCATTTCTCATTAGAGTTTCTAAGTTAAGACTTCTAGGTACATGTATAATACAATGATTAGTTCGCAATAATGTGTAATTTTGTATAATTTTAATGCCCTTAAAAGCTTGAAGTGTCATGTCTTGTAGTTTTATAGCTTCGATATGTTAACGTAACATTGTTAGGGTAACATAGTGTTGTTCTATGTACCAGACCATTGCAGAAGCAGTAGGCGATTGGTATTTCAGTAGGAGATCGACTAAGTTGATTGACTGTGCTTATCCTTGTGACACTACTTGCCACAACCTCGTACCATAGTATAAGGTAATTTCCTCATAAAATTTAGTTGTTGGAGCCTAGAGAACGTTGCACTTTGGATCGTTTACGGACCAATCAGATATATATATACTCAAAAAAATTTAAAAATTTGATGAAACAAAAAAATTTCAAAATATTCTTTTGCTCTCAAAGAAAAGCTTTTCTCACAGATTATTTCCTACAGGGGAAAAGTCCCAGGAGAGATCGATTGGCGATACAGTTATCGATAGATATTGATAAATAGATATTTACATTGTATGTTACAAGTTGTAAGTATATAAAAAAGGGGAAAGAATGAAGGGAAAATTAATATTACATGTATTTCAGGTGGTTATTATTTTTAATTCATTTGATTAATAAAGTAAAAGTTTTGTTGATTTTTTAATTTCTTTTCCTCTTAATACAAATATATGAATTATACATTAATTCATTTTATATATCAATAATTCATTAAGACATTTTTATTTTTAACTTCTTAAAAAAATATGTTACTTAGTTATGAAAAAAACATTTAATAGACAACATTTGATTTTTTATAAAAAAAAAATTTGTTTTATAAAAGTCTATATGTATAATTTTTTTTTGTTTAAAGGTTAAAAATAAAACTCAAATATTTCTTGCAATTAAAACATTATACATGTATTTTTCTGGTAATAAGTTACCTCACTTAATTTCAGAGGTTAAATGGTTAAATGTCAGCTATCTGCCATAATCTGGCCTTTCGAGTTGAATGTCGTTTTTTTTAAATAGCTTCTTTCACGTTTGGTCCAATAAACTATATCATTTGTTTTGGGAAAGAAACTTATAATGGAAGCAGGGATAGATAATATAGCAGAATTATTTTGATTTTTTATTTTTATAAAAAATATATATATATATATATATATAGCTTGAAATTTTCTATATTTTGAAATGCTCTTTGTGCAATTTAATTAGTAACAATCCGGCTTTTGGTTTGCAAATGATAAAAGACGTCGCAGTCTTGATATGACTTAAAAAAAATACAGTTTAGATTTGTAATTTATGGGTGGGTTCAAAGGTTCCATTATCGATGATAATTAAAATTTTCTATCAAAATGCAATTTAACCATAAGATTAAACGGATTTTTTAAATAATTATAAAATTATAATGATCATTATAATGCATTTTAATTACTTAACATAACTTTTTTATATATAAAGTTTTATTTTTAATTTAAAGAAAAAAATATTTATTTTTCTTATAATATAAATCAACATATATTTTTTATTAAAGTGATTAAAAATGAAACTATTTTAAATATCTTAGTTATTTATTACACCATAGATTTTAATAATTATAATATTAATTTTTTATAATAATAAAATTAATAATATGATCTAAAAATTATAAAATTAATATATATATATTTTTTAAATAGAAAATTAGTGCATTAAAAAAACAATAATTATAGAGTCTTTAATTTATAATGATAAAGATAACATATCTTTCTTATTAGCATAAAAAATAAAAAAACTCAGCCGGCCATCTCAGCCTTCCCATCATCTCAGCCTTCCCATCATCTCCTTAATAAAACTTTTAGTTCCTCTTATTCTAAATATTTAGATGTACTTTCCTGACAATAAAATACATAATTTAATTTGAGAAATCCACCGGTTAAATATCATATCCAATCTAATCTATACCTCAATTTGGGTTTTCTAATTAGACAAAAAGTAAAAATAAAATATAGTGATATTTTTTTAATTACATAAATACTATATTACCTATTTCTAAAAAATCAGAATATATTAATTAAAAATCAAAAACATGTATAAAAGATATTGAAATTACCATAATATTTATTCTTTAATGAAACATTTAGTTAATTTTAGGGATAAATAGACCGTTCCTGCTGCAACAATAAGAAAAGTAGTTTGTTAAAAAACAGAGTTATTATGAGGAAAATTAGCTTAATTCAATTCAATAAAAAAATAACAAATTCAAAAAAAAATTACAGATATTTTTTATAAAAAAAATTGTAAATAAATATTAAGATCGTAATATTATGACAATATAAATTATTATTATCATAAATATTTTTTATTAAGATTAGTTTACTTAATAATAATAACATAAAAATATAATTAATTATTTATATATTTATAATAATATAATAATATTATTTTTTATTTACGCATTGCAATTCCCTCGTACTTTCAAGTTCCATCAGCGTGCATAACAACTTGTTATAAGTCAACGTCAAATGAAATCTAGGACCCACTTAACCACATATTTATACAGGGAAAAAAGTTTATTTACTATAAATTATTATATTATATATTTCATTATTTTAATTAATTATTATTTTTTAAATAAAAAATATTTTAACTATAAATTATTAAAATTAAAATTATTTATAAAAAAATAATTATTTATTAAAAATAATCATAATTGATAAAAAATAAGTTGATTATTATAATACTAAAAAAATGATTAATTATAATTTAATATATATATATATAATTACATAAAAATAATCTATTATTTAAAACATATTATACTCATACAATTAAATTTTATTTTATTTTTAAAAATATGAAAATTAATGTTAATATTTTAAATAATAAAATATAATAAGAATTATATTAATGTTTAATTTTTGTAAAATAAAATATAATTTTATAAAATAATTAAAATAATTAAAACATGAAAAAGTTATTATCTATTTATAAGCTATAGTTATTATTAATATATATACGAAACTAATACCAAATATTTATAAATATTAAGATAACTGTCTCTATTCATCTCACAGTTACGAGTGTGATAAAACTTTAGGCATAAAGAATTGTTATTCGTATGGGCAAAGAAGTTTTTTAGAAAGGTGAACTCTCTTGCCCAGTCCAGCATTTATATTTTATTAAACAATGATAATAATTCGTAACAAAAATATATAAAATAGTTATTTTATTTATAATATTAATTATACATTAATATTATTTTTACTAATTAAGATTAGATTAAAAGACTCAATATAACGGACTTTTCATCAAATAACGACAAAAATAAAATAAAAAATAACATGTTTATTCATTAAAACTCACAATTAAAAAATAAATAAATATATTAAAAAATTAAAATAATTTTAAATATAATCAATTTAGATTTTAAAAATATTATTTGAAGTTTAGAGTTTAATAACTAATAACTGAGTATTATTTATAAAATAATATAATTTTTTTTATTTAAAATGTACATTCTAATTCTAATTACTGATCATGTATTTTTATTCATTTTCCTCTTTTAATTATAAATAGTACCTGTATTAATTTCAAAATTGTTAAAATTGTCAGATTTATTATTGTATTAACAATATCACTATCATTTTATTAATACCATCTTATTATTTTGATATTTATTTTTATATAAAAACAATATTTTTAATATATTCAATTTTTTTAAAATACCAATTTGTTTAAATTTTTATTGTAAAAAATAAATAAATCATTTAATTATTTTAATTTTTGAGATAAAAACATCTAAAATTTCAAAGTTACTGAAACAATGATTAAATTGTTAAAAAAATAGATTAAATTTTTTTTTTATATAACTAAAGTATCCATACACTCTTAATTTTTTTAATTTTTTTCTTTACTTATTTTTATTTGAGATAATTTCTTTCTCACACTTTTATCTATTTATATAAAAAAATTATTTATTTTTCACTTAATTTTAAATTTAACTATATATTAGAAATAATAAGAAAAAGAGATAAAATAACGAGAGAAGAAAAAATAATAAAATTTTATAAAAATAAATTATCTTTTTGATATTTTATATACATGATTATTTTTTTAATTAAATTATTATTTTTTAAAGTATTTAAATATTTTTAAAATATCATTTAAAAATTTGCAACAACAACAGGTACCAAAAAAATATTATAACTACTAGTAAGATATTAGTTCCACTCTTCCCTTTTGGTAACTGTAAATTATTATTATATATATTATTTTTTGAATATTTGAGTATAAGATAATATAACTAAATCTTACTTAAATAACTTTTTTATAAAAGATATAAGTATTTAATAGTTAATTATAAAAATAATTAATTTAATTGATTATATATATTCTAAGAGCCTCGCGATAATGTGATTGCATTATATGGTCAATCGATGGAATGATATTCGGCATGATTTATAGAATAGTATCAGGTTTTAAAAAAAATCACATTTTGTCGATCTAAATCAAAGAGTATATTACCGGTAATAGAGTAGAAACAGAGTATTCCATCCGCGAGCATAGCAACTTGTTTAATTAATGATTAAAATATATCTAAAATTAATATAAATAATTATAATCATACACGTATAAGTTTGTTATGGAGGGGAAGGGGATTCTATTGTACACTTTTAATTTTATTATATAATGATATTGGTAAAATAAAATTTTGTTATTACAGTAATAAAAATATATAAAATATTTATTTTATTTATATTATTAATTATAATTTAATATTATTGTTATTAGTTAAAATTGAAATAAATGATGTGTATTTACATATAACAAGACATTATATATATATATATTAAAAAAATTAAAATTACCATAAATTTAATCGATTTAAATTGTAAGGGTTAGTATTTTGTATTTAATATTTAAAATTTAAAATTTTGATTAATAAAAATGTATTATTAGTAAGTTAATATTTTTCTCCTTATTTAAAATATGTTTTTTAATTGTTGATATTATATTTTTGTTTATTTTACTCTTAATAGTAAATAACACATGTATCATTCTCAAACTCACTAAAAATGTAATTGATGATTTATTATTGTAGTAATAATAATTTTTATTATGATACTAGCACTATCATTTTATTAATAACATATTATTATTTTAATATTTATTTTTGTAAAAGAAATATCAATATTTTTAATGTATTTAATTTTTTTTAAAATACTTTTTATTGTAAAAGATAAATAAATAATTTAATATGAGATAAATGCATCAAAGATTTCAAAGTTATGCATAAAAAAAGATTAAAATACTATTTTTTTTTGTATAACTAAATGATTTGTGCTGTTGTTCACTCTTAATTTTAAGTTTTTTCTCGCACTTTTATCTAATGGTATAAAAAAAATTCTCATTTATTTTTTATTTAGTTACAAACTCTAAACTTTAAATGCAATTAGAGATTATAGATAATAAAAAAGAGGGAAGAAAGAAAGAAGACAAAAGAGAGAGAGAGAGTAGAAAGTAATAAAATTTTATAAAATCAAATTACCTTTTAACTTTTAATATACATGTTTTTTTATATTAGATTGATATTTTTTATTTAGTTTATAATTTGAATATTTTTAAAGTATCATTTAAAAATGTGCAAGAACAACGGCTACCAAAAAAAAGTATTATAACTACTAGTAAGATATTAGTCCCACTCTTCCCACTTGATGGTGGGAACCCATTTGGCAATTTGTTTTTAGTATTTGATAATATAAACTATTGTAAAGTAATATTACGTCAACATCTTTTTAAAAAATATAAATATTTAATAGTTAAAAGACATGCAAAGTCCATTAGTATTAGGTTTAAAAAAGTTCACATTTTGTCGATCTAAATCAAAGAATATATTCCCAGAAAAATAAACTCCTAAGCATCTATTCAACAGTAAGAGTAGAAACAGAGTATTCTTGCGAGCATAACTACTTGTTATCTTCCATGCGTCACCGTCAAATAAAATCTTGGATCCACTTAACCATATAAAAAAACTTATTTATTATAAATTATTAAACATATATTCAATTATTTTAATCATTAATTACTTGTAAGATGCTATTTTAAATAAAATAATTAAAATTATGATTATCTAAAAAAAATTGATAATTTTTTTCAAAAATAATCATAATCAATAATAATAAGTAAGATATAAATGATTATTATAATACTAAAAAATATGATTAATCAAAATCCAATTTATATTAATATTTTTTTAATATACACGTAATTATATAAAAAAATATAACATTAATAACAAAACACATCATATTTAAAATAATTAAATTAAATTAAATTTTATTTATTTTTATTTTACTTAAAAACAGGTGATGAATAATAAAAGATAAAAATTAATATCAATATTTTAAATAATATAATAAAATAAGAATTATGTTAAGGTTTAAATTTTTAAAATTAAATATATTTTTAAATAAATATTAAAAATAAAAAAATATAGTTATATCACGAGAAAATTATTAATTATTTATTTATTATTATTTAAATATATTTAAAATTAATATAAAATAATTATAATTATTAAAATAAATATTCTTTTATTTCCCACACACTATTGATGTAAAAAGAATTGTTCATTCATATATGGGTAAAATAAGTTTATTAGGAAGGCTAGCCTTATTGTTCACTTCTATTCAAATGAATTGATATTTTATTAAATAATAATAATAATAATATTTATTTTATTTATATTTTAATATAATTATTATTAATTAAAATTAAAATAAACGATTAAATATAATGTGTATTTACATCTAATAGTAACAATAAATACGATAAAAATAACATATTCAATAATTAAAAAATCACATTTAAAAAAATAAAAAATATATATATTAAAAAAACTAAATCAGTGTAAATCTAATTGATTTAAGATTTAAGGATTGTAATTTTAAGATTAAATTTTATGATTTAAGATTTAAGATTTAATAATGAATAAAGTGATATTATTGATAATTTAATATTTTTCATTATTGTGATAATAATAATTTATATTATAATAATATTATTATCATTTTATTAATACCATATTGTTATTTTGATACTTATTGTTGTAAAAATAATAGTATTTTTAATACATTACTTTTTATTATAAAAAATAAATAAATAATTTAATCATTTTTATTTTTAAGGTAATTGCATAAAGGACTTTAAAGTTATACACAAAATAATTAAACTATTAAAAAATTATAAAACATATTAAAATGTTATTATTTTTCCACATATAAAACATTCTTGCTGTTATTCATCCTTATTTCTCTATTATTATTTTCATTTCTTTCCCACACTTTTATCTATTCATATAAAAAAATTTCTCATTTATTTTTCAATTAATTTTAAATTATAAATCTTAAATTTAACTAAAAAGTATAAATAGAAAAAAAGAGAAAAAAGAAAGTAAATAAAAAAAGTAATAAAATAATAAATTTTTAGTGTTTAATTACGTTTGAACTTTTTCTATAAGTATTTATTTATTTTTGTTCAAATTTATACTTTTTAAAGAATTTGAATATTTTTAAAGTGTCATTTAAAAATATGCAACAACAACGAGTACAGAAAAATTATTATAACTATTAGTAAGATATTAGTTACTGAATATATAACAATCAAAGTAATTATATATTCATGACCATATATATTTGAATAATTTTAAAAAGAAAAATAATGGTAAGTTATTATATTTATTTTATTTATATAATAGATTTAAAATCATTTAAATAATCAACAATTTTTTAAGAAATTACTTATTATAAACCAATAGAAAATCTGCTGATTGCTCGTTCAATACAAAGATACGAGACTCTTGAGATTCGAATCACATCCCATGGCTAGTATCATCTTTTGCATTCAATCCATAGGTATAAAATAAATATAATAGTTAATTGATATAAAATTGAAAAAAATTGTGGAATATTATTTTATAGGTTTACCAATAAATTTAAAAGGTATGAAAGGAGTACATGGAATGATCATATTAATTTAAGCTCCATTCTGTCTCATTCCATTTTATGTGCATGATACAAGTACTTTTTAGTATGAACTCGATACGTTTTCCCAGTTCTTGGCTGTGACGTCTCAACCTATAGCATCAAGAGAAAATAGGTAAGAAGAAGCTTGGTTCAGGAAACGAATGCAAACATAAACTGTGGAGATGAGAGATGATCATGTACGGGTGGTGATCAGAGATAGGCGTGATAGCTGTGATTAGAGGTAGGGCTGCGGGACGAGAATGGGTGAAGGTGGAGATAGGCGGCTGAGTTAATTTTTTTTTTTCACCCGAAAGAACAATTTGTGGATTGAAAGTAAAAGTAAGATTAAATATCGTCTATCGGTTTGAGACCGGCTGTACTGATTTTACTTTCTTATCTTTGTTTCTTTATTAGGCGGTATAGACCCGAAAAGTCTTAGCTGCAAATCGAAGAGACCAAGAAATCAAGATTGGTTGAGCGTAAGTAGAAGCGGAAGCGCTAGCAGTATTAGAGTTAGGGGCTTAGGGCAATGCCTGGCTCATCTGGTGGTGGTGGTGACGATAATGGTGCTTTGCGCAACTTCAAATTGAACGAATCCACCTTCTTAGCGTCGCTCATGCCGAAGAAAGAGATTGGAGCCGATCGCTTCCTTGAAACTCATCCAGACTATGATGGTCGTGGCGTCCTCATCGCTATCTTCGGTACTTTCATTTTGATAACTCACTTTTCTTCTTGGTATTTTTATGTTTGGATCGGTTATTTAAAGTGGAATGTCTTTGCATTTACTGGTGTGGACCCAGCTGCAGCAGGATTACAAGTTACTTCAGATGGAAAGTCTAAAATTTTAGACGTTATCGATTGGTAAAGCAATAGCGAAGAAATTAGTACTGAAAATTTTATCTGATAGTAAAATTTTGATACGATTACTTATTCTTTTGCAGTAGTGGGAGTGGGGATATTGATACCTCAAAAGTAGTTAAGGCCGAAGCAGATGGTTGTATCCGTGGAGCTTCAGGTTAATTATGAGAGAAATCTATTGAGCAGCCCTTAATATATATATATATTATTTTAATATTACAGTCCGAAAGTTCATTTGGCAGCCTATGACAATGAATTAATTTTAACTTTTTGTAATGAATACTTTCCTGATGGCCTGATATTCAATAACTTAAAAAGAGGGAAAAAGTAAGGTTTTAGTAGAGCTCTATATAACCCTAGCTCACCATACATTTATTTATAACCCCATCCTCACTCCATCCCCACCTCCACCTCCTTTTTCTAGCTTCTTTTTACTTTTAATTTTCCAAATTTTTTCTTCCCATTTTTTTATAGATTTATTTTGTTATTAAGTGTGTGTATTAGTGTATATAACACTAAAAAACATATGTATTTTTATACAAATATTATTGGACATATGTCTTTAACAAAATATTTTGGAACATATGTTGATTCAATCATTTTGTACATTTATTATTGAACATATGTTGTTTACTTTTACCCTAGGTGAGGTGGGTCGGGCGGAGCAGGGCGTGGATTATTTTTGAAGCGTGTTATTGAATAAGTGGGTCATTTAAAAAACAGAAGGAAAAGTAATTGCTTATTTAAGGTTACTTTACGGTAGAGATGTAAAGTGGATCGTAAGATAACATCTCATGTTCTATTTAATGTCTTTATTAGACTCCTAATTTATAGTTGCATCATCTCATATAGAATGTAATTTAATGTCTCATAATTTTTTTTATATTAAAATTTCATAATATTAGTTGTCATGTTTTATTTTTTTTTATTTTTTTTTATTTTTAATCATCTTATTTAATCCGTTTAAGTCTATTTGAGACGAATAAGATATTTCAACTTGTAATATCACATCTAAAAATTAGTGGAACAAGAGGAAAATGTTCCTAAAATTAATGGGTTACGTCGTAGGTTAACATCACATCCCAATTTATACCTCTACTTTATTATGTCAAACCTTGTTGGAGCAGCCTAATGTGGCATGATCTTACATGATTAAGTGTGATTATGCGTTTGGGTGCCTTTAGACTTCAGCATCAGTATATGGCATTTGACATGTTCTTGTCCTATTTGTGAAGTAATATACTATTGGTGTTTTATTACCTCATATGCGGTCAACTTGTTGCAAGTAAGTCTAACTCAACAACTGCTTAGAGTTTGTTATGGATGTATGTATATACTGAAAAAGTTGAATACCCTTTTTAAATAAAACATACTCGTTAAATAATTATATATTGTTTGTTTTTCTAGGAGTTGGAAAGAGCTCGTATGTGGTCTTTTCTTCATTCTCCAAATTTTTTAAACTCCAGTTTTGATGCAAAGTTTCAAACAGGGACTTCTCTGTTTGTCAATTCTACATGGAAGAACCCTTCTGGTGAATGGCATGTGGGTTGTAAATTGATATATGAGTTATTTACGGACACATTAACTTCTCGCTTGAAGGTATTCATTGTCATTAAGGACTTATGATTAGTTTATTTTTACTGCATAAAAAGTTTCAATAGTATCTTTTTTTTTATGACAGAGTCAGGAAGAAAAAGTGGGATGAAAAAAATCAGGAAGAAATTGCAAAGGCTCTCAAGAATCTTGATAATTTTGATCAGGTGATGAAATTTGTGTTTGCTAATGTACTCGGTCGAACTCATTTCTCATCAGGGAGATGGATGTCTGCCAGCTTATATTGCTGGTGTTGTTAATATTGACTTATTTTGATATTTTCTTCTATAGAGACACATTAAGGTGGTGGATGCAAATCAGAAAAGGGTTCGTGAGGACCTCCAGAACAGAGTTGATTATCTACAAAAGCAGGCGGAAGTAAGTGTCAACCTTTAATTTACTTATTTTAAATTTTATTGGCTAATTTTAGTTACTATCATTCTTTAATTTCTTAGAGCTATGATGACAAAGGGCCTATTATAGATGCTGTTGTATGGCATGATGGAGAAGTATGGAGAGTTGCCATAAATACACAAAGTCTTGAAGATATTTCAGATTGTGGGAAGCTTGCTAATTTTGTACCACTAACTAATTTTAGGTGTGATTGTTTGGAAATTATCTTGTGCTCAAGAACACTTTCTTAAATATATATCTCATAGACCATCATACTAATTATTTAAGATATCCTCACAGGATTGAACGGAAATTTGGTGTCTTTAGTAAATTAGATGCTTGTTCATTTGTTGTTAATGTATACGATGAGGGCAATGTCATAAGTATTGTAACGGATTGCTCCCCCCATGGCACACATGTTGCTGGTATTGCCACTGCTTTTCACCCAGAGGTACTAATTTGAACTCTATTTTCTTGTTTAAATCCTTTACTTTATTAGACAATATTCCTTTTAATGCATGGGGTTTGTTAGGAGCCCTTGCTGAATGGAGTTGCACCTGGAGCACAGTTAATATCGTGTAAAATTGGAGACACACGCTCAGGTTCAATGGAAACTGGAACTGGCCTAATTCGAGCATTGATAGCTGCTGTGGAGGTGCTTTAATTTTTTTAAGGATACATCTGAGACAAAAAAGCATTTTTGAGCTGCATATTATGTTTACGATATATATATATATATATATATATATATATATATATATATATAAAGATCACAACTTTACACTCCGTGCCTCTTCATAGATACTCGTGCTTCTGGTGGTTAACATGAATAACACGCTTAGGTTCAATGGAAACTGGAACTGGCCTAATTCGAGCATTGATAGCTGCTGTGGAGGTGCTTTAATTTTTTTAAGGATACATCTGAGACAAAAAAGCATTTTTGAGCTGCATATTATGTTTACGAATATATATATATATATATATATATATATAAAGATCACAACTTTACACTCCGTGCCTCTCCATAGATACTCGTGCTTTTGGTGGTTAACATGAATACTTATTTAGCTGGTAATGTACATTTTTTGACAGCATAAATGCGATCTTATTAACATGAGTTATGGAGAAGCTGCTTTGCTGCCAGACTATGGACGCTTTGTTGACCTTGTGAATGAAGTATGCTTCTAAACCTGTAGTGTTTGCCAAAATCGTTATAGTCTTCCTTCATGTGTTAACTTTCATTCTCCTATATATGATGTGCCATGCACGACTTGTTGGTTCACAATCAGATTGTAAATAAGCATCGTATAACATTTGTGAGTAGTGCCGGCAATAGTGGCCCCGCTTTGAGTACCGTTGGTGCCCCTGTGTTGTGTTTTCCTCTTGATTTGGAAGAGCCCAAGGGAAGCCCATGTGGCTTAAAAATCCATGGAGTAAGAAGGGACAATTATGTCATTTCAACACTTTAATTAATAAACCTATTTAGGGTTTGTTGTGTGTGGAAATCTACAGAGAAAAACGAGGGCAGAAAAGCAGGAGCTACAGCAGAAAAAAAAACTGAGCAGTTTTTCAGTTTCTCCTTTTCCAGAAAGCCTTCATCAAGTGCTTCGATCGAAGGTCATTTGTGGTCCGATTAAGTTGAAATTTTGCAGGAAGGTTCACGACTCAAGACTCTTTAATCTGTGCGGTGGGATTTGGATTTGTCTCACCGGTTTGAGAAATTATAAGCAGTGAACAGTGACTACGAATTGAGTTATATCTCTCCATTTTTCTTGAAATAATTATTAGTTTCCAAGAAGTATATTCTTGATGTTGTTGTTGATTGTTTGCCTATATTTTTACCTAAAGAGAAAACAATTGTTTCTTGATAGTGAAAGTTTTGGAGAGGAGTATCGTGGTTGTTTCCTTCCTACACCGGGAAGGTTTTTCCACGTAAATTACTTGTGTTGATTTTGTGCATGTTTTCATTTTGAGCTCTATTATTTGTTTCCTAAAAGATTCACACAAAGAAGGAGAATAAATTTAATTTTGCTGTTTAGAACTTGATTAAGTTCGTAGGAAAATTGTGATTCTCCTAACACCCTAGTGGTACCACTTCAAGCATTATAGGAGTGGGTGCTTATGTCTCCCCAATTATGGCAGCTTGTACTCATTGTGTTCTAGAGGCTCCACCAGAAGGTTTTGAATATACTTGGTAGATTGACTTACCCTTGTTGACTCTGATGTTAAACCTAAGATCCATCGTTTTTGGCATTTGGCTCATTGATTGGTTTAAACCTAATTTATGCATAATACACAGGTCTAGTCGAGGACCAACAACTGATGGAGATCTTGGTGTCTCAATAAGTGCTCCTGGTGGTGCTGTTGCTCCTGTTCCTACTATTAGTAGAATCACAATTTTCCTACGAACTTAATCAAGTTCTAAACATTGGAATTAAACCTATTCTCCTTCTTTGTGTGAATCTTTTAGGAAACAAATAATAGAGCTCAAAATGAAAACATGCAAAAAATCAACACAAGCAATTTACGTAGAAAAACCTTCCCGATGTAGGAAGGAAACAACCACGAAACTCCTCTCCAAAACTTCCACTATCAAGAAACAATTGTACAACAGTTCTCTCTAGGTAAAACTAGAGGCAAACAATCAACAACATCATCAAGAATACACTTCTTGAAAACTAACAATTATTTCAAGAAAAATGGAGAGATCTAACCCAATTCGTAGTCACTGTTCACTGCTCAGAATTTCTCAAACCGGTGAGCCAAATCCAAATCCTACCGCACAGATTAAAGAGTCTTGAGTCGTGAACCTGCCTGAAAAATTTCAGCTTAATCGGAACACAAACGACCTTCAATCGGAGCACTTGATGAAGGCTTGCTGGAGAAGGAGAAACTGAAAACTGAGAACAGTTTTTCTGCACTCGTTTTTCTCTGCAGATTTTTCACACACATTAACCTCTAAATGGATTTATTAATTAAAGCAATGAAATGACATAATTGCTCCTTACTCCATGGGCTTTTAAGCCACATGAGCTTCCCTTGGGCTCCTCCAAATCAAGAGAAAAACCTAACAAATCTCCCCCTTTTCCGATTAGATGGAGGGATCCGCCATCCCGACAATTGAACAACAAACTTCAAGTTTTTCTCTTGACACTGCTTTTGTCAGCATGTCAGATCCATTCTCATCAGTATGGATTTTCTCAAGTTCAAGCAACTTATTGTTAAGAGTATCCCTTATCCAATGATACCTCACATCAATATGTTTTGATCTTGAGTGAAATGCCGAGTTCTTCGCTAGGTGAATAAAACTCTGATTATCGCAGAATAACACATATTTCTGCTGCTTGAAACCAAGTTCTCTCAAGAACTGTTTCATCCACAACAACTCCTTACACGCTTCCGTTGCTGCAATAAACTCCGCCTCTGCTGTAGAAAGTGCAACACACTTTTCCAATCTTGACTGCCAAGAAACTGCTCCACCAGAGAAAGTAATTAGATAACCTGAAGTAGACTTACGAGAATCTTCATCTCTTGTCAAATCTGAATCAATGTATCCAACTAACACTGGTTTTCCACTTCCAAAGCTAAGTGTTAACTTGGAAGTACCTCAAATATATCTCATAATCCACTTTACTGCATCCCAATGTTCTCTTCCTGGATTCGAAAGAAAACGACTAACAACTCCAACTGCATGAGCTATGTCTGGCCTCGTACACACCATTGCATACATTAAGCTTCGTACTGCTGAGGCATATGAAACCTTTTCCATATCTTCCTTCTCTTTATTTATTGAAGGGCATTGACTCGATCTCAACTTAAAGTGATTAGATAAAGGAGAAGAAACCACTTTAGCTTTATCTATATGAAACCTTTCAAGTACCTTGTTGATGTATCGTTCCTGTGACATGTACAACTTCTTTCTTTTCTTGTCTCGACAAATTCGAATACCAAGAATTTGTTTTGCTGGCCTCAAGTCCTTCATGGCAAAGGACTTAACTCAACTGCTTCTTCAAATTATCAATTCTTGAAGAATTTCTACCAACAATCAACATGTCATCAACATAGAGCAATAAAATGATAAAGTCATCATCAGAGAATTTTTGCACAAAAACACAATGATCAGAAGTAGTTTTCTTGTAACCATGCTCCCCCTTAACTGACTCAAACTTCTTATACCATTGTCTACGTGCTTGCTTCAACCCGTAGAGGTTTTTCTTTAACCGACATACGTAATCCTCTTTTCCTTTAACCTCAAAATCCTCTGGCTGCTCCATATAAATCTCTTCTTCTAACTCACCATGAAGAAAGACAGTTTTCACATCCATTTGCTCAATTTCTAAATCCAAGCTTGCTGCTAGACCTAGAACAACACGTATGGAAGACATCTTTACAACAGGAGAGAAAATATCATCAAAATCAATACCTTTTCTCTGATTGAATCCCTTGACGACTAGTCTAGCTTTGTATCGTGGTTGTGAATTGTGTTCTTGCTTCATCTTATAGACCCACTTGTTCTTCAAAGCTCTCTTACCCTTAGGCAACTTTACCAGCTCAAACGTGTGATTGTCATACAATGATTGCATCTCATCTTCCATAGCACCAACCCAGTATGCTCTGTTTCCATCTTCCATTGCTTCTGCATAACATTGAGGTTCTCCCTCATCTGTCAATAACACATACTCATCTGTATCATACCGTGTGGAAGGACGTCGGTCTCTGGTAGACCTCCTGGGTGGAATTTATGGTTCTGGTAACTGATCAGTAGTCTAGTGATCTGTTTCAGCTTGCATATCTGCATCATCTAAACCCTGTTGGTCATCTTGAACATTTTGTTCCATCTGTACTGATAAAGGAACCGTATCTAGGTCAATCAAATCATCGCTATACTGATGGACTCCTTTTTCTATCTTATCAACATCTTGTATAGTTTGATCTTCTATAAACACAACATCACGACTCCTTACCAGTTTCTTCTCAACTGGATCATAAAATCTGTAGCCAAATTCATCCAGACCATAACCAACAAAGATACACTGTCGTGTCTTCACATCGAGCTTAGATCTCTCATCTTTTGGTATATGCATAAATGCATTGCAACCAAAAACACGAAGATGATCATAAGAAACATCTTTGCCAGTCCAAATTCTGTTTGGTACATCAAACTGAAGAGGAACACATGGTGTGAGATTAAGAACATGTACAACTGTATTCAAAGCCTCACCCCAGAAAGATCTTGGCAACTGAGCCTGCAAAAGAAGACATCTTACTCTTTCAACCAATGTCCTGTTCATTCTCTCAGCCAACCCATTTAACTGAGGAGTCTTGGGAGGTGTCTTTTGATGTCGAATGCCCTGATGCTTACAATACTCATCAAAAGGACCTGAATACTCTCCCCCATTATCTGTTGTGATGCACCGTAATTTCTTCCCAGTTTGTCTCTCAACTAAGGCTTGAAACTGTTTAAACACATATAATACTTGATCTTTGCTCTTCAAAGTGTACACCCATAACTTTCTTGAACAATCATCTATGAAGGTCACAAAATAACTGGCACCATCCAAAGTTTTTGTCTTCATAGGACCACATACATCTGAATGTACCAAATCAAGTATGTATTGTTTTCTTGAAGGAGGGGAACTTTTGAAAGAAACTCTATTTTGCTTCCCTGCCAAACAATGAGTACATCTTCTTAAACAAACATCATTCATTCCAGAAAGAAGATTCTTTTTAGTCAATACTGCCAAGCCTTTCTCACTCATGTGAGCAAGTCTCTTATGCCACAATTCTAATGTGAGCTCATCTGTCACAGCATTAATAACACCTTTAAAGAGTCTCGCCTGCAGTATATACAAACTGGAATGCTTGTTCCCACGAGCAACAACCATAGCACCTTTAGTAAGTTTCCATTGACCATTACTAAAGGTATTGCAATATCCTTCATCATCAAGTTTACCTACAGAGATCAAGTTCAAACGAATTTCAGGAATATGTTTTACCTCTAAGAAGTAGCCTTGTGCCATTATTCAACTCTAAACACACATCTCCAATACCAATGACTTTAACCAAGTCATCATTACCCAACTTCACTGTCCCAAAGTCACTTGGTGTATAGGATGTAAAGAAGTCCTCTCGAGACGTAGCATGAATAGAGGCTCCACTATCAATAATCCAACTAATCTCGTGACATGCAACATTGACAACATCTTCATTATAAACAACGAGAAAGTCTTCTGAACTAGCGGTGGAAACTCGATCATTTTCCTTGCCAATATCATCCTCTTGTTCTTTGTCTTTCTTCTTGTTATCCCGCTTTAACTGTCTACAATATTTCTTGATGTGCCCTTTCATGCCACAGTGATGACACTCAACATTAGAAAACCTGGACTTGCTTCTTCCTTTTTCTTTGTTCTTGAAACCTTTGCTTTTACTCCTTCCTCTTCTTTCTGTAACCAAAATCTCTGACTGTTGAGAAGACCCATGTGATTTTCTTCTTATTTCTTCATTCAAAACACTACTCTTAGCCAGATCCATATTGATTACACCATTTGGAGCTGAGTTACTTAATGACATTCTAAATGTTTTCCAAGAGTCCGACAACGTACCCAATAAACACAACCCCTGAATCTCATCATCAAACTTGATACCCATTCCAACTAACTGATTGATTATTCCTTGGAATGTATTCAAATGATCTATCAACGGAGTTCCATTTTAGTACCTTAAAGCCATCAACTGCTTTATAAGAAACATTTTATTATTTCCTGTTTTTCGAGCATACAACTCTTCAAGTTTATTCCATAGGGACCGTGCATGTATTTCTCCACTAATATGATTCAAAACCTTATCATCTACCCACTGCCTTATATATCCACAAACTTGTCGATGTAACAAAGTCCATTATTCTTCAGACAATTTTTCTGGCTTCTCAGAGGCAAACACCGGTAAATGAAATTGTTTGACATAAAGGAGATCTTCCATTTTTCCTTTCCAAGTGTGGTAATTAGAACCATTCAAAGTAATCATTCTACTATTTTTGCTTCCATTATTCAACACAAGAAATTCCACAATAATAACCACAGCTCTGATACCATTTTATTAGGAGAATCACAATTTTCCTATGAACTTAATCAAGTTCTAAACAGCGGAATTAAACCTATTCTCTTTCATTGTGTGAATCTTTTAGGAAACAAATAATAGAGCTCAAAATGAAAATATGCACAAAATCAACACAAACAATTTACGTGGAAAAACTTTCTCGGTGTAAGAAGGAAACAACTACGGCACTCCTCTCCAAAACTTCCACTATCAAGAAACAATTGTACAACAGTTCTCTCTAGGTAAAACTAGAGGCAAACAATCAACAAAATCATCAAGAATACATTTCTTGGAAACTAACAATTATTTTAAGAAAAATGGAGAGATCTAACCCAATTCGTAGTCACTGTTCACTGCTCATAATTTCTCAAACCGGTGAGCCAAATCCAAATCCCACCGCACAGATTAAAGAGTCTTGAGTCGTGAACCTGCCTGAAAAATTTCAGCTTAATCGGAACACAAACGACCTTCGATCGGAGCACTTGATGAAGGCTTGCTGGAGAAGGAGCAACTGAAAACTGAGAGCAGTTTTTCTGCAGCAGCTGCTGTTTTTCTGCACTCGTTTTTCTCTGCAGATTTTTCACACACAACAAACCCTAAATGAGTTTATTAATTAAAGCAATGAAATGACATAATTGCACTTCTTACTCTATGGGCTTTTAAGCCACATGGGCTTCCCTTGGCTCCTCCAAATCAAGAGAAAAACCTAACACCTACATGGACTCTCCAACGCGAATGCTCATGAATGGTACATCAATGGCATCCTTGTCTGCTTGTGGAGGAATTGCACTGTTAATAAGTGCAATGAAGGTATTGAATACATTATTATTCTTCTGAATCTTTTTAGATTTTTGACGCAGTTCTTATTTTTCTGGTTCTGTCCTGTGATATCCATTGTTTTCTTTTCAGGCTCAGGGTTTTACTGTTAGCCCATACATTGTGAGGAAAGCTGTTGAGAATTCTTCTCTTCCTGTAGGCAATTTACCCGAGGATAAACTGACTACTGGACAGGGACTTTTGCAAGTTGACAAGTTGGGCCTTTTCCTTTAGTGGCACCCCTTCCTCTCTTCATATCTTCTAAATATTTTAAAAATACATTTAGCCTTGTGCAACTTTGATATTAATTTTCCTTGCAACAGGGCACATGAATATATACAACAGTCCAGAAATGTACCACACATTTGGTATGAATTAAAAATAAACCAATCTGGAAAATCAAGTGAGTGTAGCTTCTTCAAGCTGTTAGGAGGTGGAATAACTATTTTCTTATATATTATATTTGGATTTTAATATTCTCTCTCACTTGATGAGCCTTTTTTGTTTTTTTAACACTCCCTTGAGTTAATAGACTTTAATTTATGAGTTGAACAGATGGTTTTGAAGGTCCATAAATTGAAGATAGATAAAATCCCATCAATTGAATAGATAATAAATAATTTTTTGAAGGGCCCATCAAATGGAGATAAACTTTTAAGGGAAGTAGATGTGAAAGAAAGATGCCCGTTTAATATTGGTGAGATTTTTTTGACTTGGGGGTTTGAACAACCTTATGTTCTGATATTATGTTGGAGAAGATTTAGCAACTAATTCTCCTAAAAGCTGAAATTGTTAAGAGGTGGACTAACTATTCTTTTATGTATTATATTTGGGTTTTAACAACTGTTAACTTTCCAATTCATGAGTCACATGTTAACTATCTTTTGGTTATTGTTTATGGTTATAGAATAGCTATTTCCTAATGTCATAGCATGAAAGTCCTGAGGGACAAATTAAGATGCTATTTGGTGAGGGCCAATGGCTGTACTATGGTATGAGTATAGCTTCTATCTAGAATAGTTATTTAATGGTTTTGTGCTTTCTATCTTAACCAGGATGTGCTTCAACTGGACTTTTTTCTCAGCCTGATGGTGTTTTCATAGAAAACAATAGCTTTAAGTCCTCGGTTTTAGTTCCTCAGTATGTATCTGAACAATCTGTTTTTCAGATTTAATTGCATTTATGTTTTACATTACAAATTTAAGCATATTTTTGCATTCCATTATCAGAAATAAGTTGCTGTCTTTTGTTTTTAGGAAAAAAGAAGCATTTTATGTTGGCTCGCCATCTAAAGACAAGCTTCCAAAGGTGACAATTTTAAGTTCTCATCCCCCTCCTCCTAAAGATGCAGTATTTTTTTTTTTTGGTGGGGAACTAACCTAAAATTGAACTAGCTTTTTAATGCCATCTTACTTTGCACTTTTCAAATTTCTGCAGGGTCTTCCTGAAGGTTCTGTATTATTTGGAGCGATCTCATACGGAAAGCTATCTTACTTTGGACAGGGAGCGAGGAGGAATCCGGAAAAGAACCCTGCTTCTATCCAAATTTCGTATATAGTTCCACCTAGAAAGGTTGAGGAAATGAATCCATCTTTTTCCTTCATCACAATTAGTAATTCTTTTAAGGAAAACATTTTTGTTCATTCCTTATTGTGCTGCTTTATCCAGTAGCCTGAGTTCTGATTTCAAAGCTACTATTCTCCTAGCTATTTAATTTAAACTTATTTGTGCAAGCTGTTTTCTTTTCTTGCAGCTTAATCAGAAGGAGAAAGGTTCTTCTACTGGCACCACCAAGGCTGTTTCTAAGCGCTTAGAAGAAGAGGTGGGATGCATATTCTTGTAGACATTATTAGTGACATGTATCTTCTGATTGTTTCAAATACCCAATGATTCATATATCTGTGTTTTGTGTGCCTATAGTCTGCTATAGATATGTATATTGTGTCGTTTAATTTGAGGGTGGCACTCTATGACACATATTTTATCCTTGTAAGAATAATCCGAATATCAAAATATCATGTCTTGATATATGTTATGGCTGAAGTCATGGTAGTAATTTCTTCAATGTTCTAAATTATGACTTTGCATGAAGTATATTTTCAAGCACTGACTATTGCACATTTGCACTGCCTAATAATTGTCTGCACAAGTGTGATATAGAAGAAAAAGGTGATTTTTTTTTTCAATAACAATAATTTATGCTTTACTTTTATAAATAGTGAAAATAGATATAAGGTTATTAATTTCGTGACTGATATGTGCAATGAATTTGTATAAATCATCTCATTTTATTATGATCTTGACTCTCTTGCCTAACTCGTTTTTCAGCTTCCTCTTTCCTGCCAAGGTTTTTTAATATTGTTATCAACTTTAGAGATAGTTTTTGTTCTACTCTGGTGAATCAGGTACGAGATGCAAAGATAAAAGTTCTATCAAATCTAAAGCAGGACACTGATGATGAACGCTCAGAATGGAAAAAGTTGTCTGCCTCCCTTAAGGTTGAAGCTTATACTGTTCAGTTCTGTAGATTAAATGTTCTAGCTTCACTTTTTGATCAGTATGTTGATTTATGGATAAAGCTCTTACCATACTTCTATCCACACACACCACCTCTACATGCTGGGACTCTGGCAGTCCTAGGTGGGCACAGGGGGCATGTGCCTGTCCCACCTAGGTAACAATTTTATACATCCGAAGCTTCTTAAATTTAATATCACCTTTGCATCGTGTTCTTGAGTATATACTTTCTATTTTTAAAAGAAGAATTGAATTTCTATAATGATGATGCTTGGTTGAATAATCAACTCTGAGATACTTTTGGCATTTGACACTGGATAAAAAATTCAATGACGAAAGTATTTAAAATAAAAGAAAATGCCATAAAAGGCATTATTTATATATGTATTTTGATTTGATCTTTTTAATTTATGTTTAATGGTTCTTCATGTTTAACCAAAGTTCTAGATCTACTTCTATCTGTTAGGGTTTTGGACCTGGTGACAAAAACGAGTTAGGTCTGCTCGTACTATTCTGTCGAACCTTTTGTGGTGCTTTCATATATGTTAGAAAATTGAGCATGTAAATGATAGTTGTTATTGATGTTAGGAGATTAGGAAATAGAAGCAAAGAATTGAAGAACAAGAAACATGAAATAAGAACCCTATATATGCACATACTAATCGGCTTTTAATATGCTAATGGGTCTTTACTAATGGGCCTTACGATAATTAAAAATAGCAACTAATAATAAAAGACTAACACTCAAGAGCTCCAACTAATAATCTCAAAACGAGCAGCATTGAGGTATTTTAAAGCAAGACAAATTTGTGTTAAAATCTTGTCTCAAGTTGATGAGTCACATTAGATATGGTGGAAGGAATAGTGTTCGGCGGAAGAGAAATCGCGAGGAAGAAGAGAGGTGACTGATGGTGTAGGGCGGGTTTGTGGGTCGCGATAGGTCGTTGGGTTGGTTTCTGCTGTAAGTCGTGAAAATCTCTAGGGATGATTGTTTTCATAGGCAGCGAAGTGGGTACTTGGGTGATGGTATCCATTCTAGATTTTGAGCACACTCTCATGCTCACGCAACCAAAAAGCAAGTGGAAATCTGTTTTGCAAGGAGCAAGCAATCTAAAACCTATGTTTTTTTTCTCCATTTGGTCATTATCACAACCCCATATAGCTTGCAACTTCTTAGAGAGATCACTATTCAAGGTTACATGGGCAGAAGTACAAGTATCATCTGTTTGAACTATGATTTCTTTGCAAGTTTCTGCAGCGTTATTGAATTCACAGAGTCTGGTTAGGAGCTGGTTGCAAAATGGGTAGTGGGTGGTGAGCTATATGGAGGTCGACAGAGGGTAATGGGAAAAGGTTTTCTAGGTTTCTAATATATATATATTAAAAAATCTCAGAAAGGTACTGAGAATAGATTAAGGACGAAGAGAGAATTGGGAGAAAAATAGGTGGATAATGAAATTTTACATGACAATTTTCTTAGAAAAGAAAACTATGCCTGATACTAATTTGATGTATGGAGATTAGGTAGTGGAAGCAAAGAATGGAAGAACAAGAAAGAAAGAAGAAGAACGAGGGCTTGGAGGATAAACCAGAGAACAACTTATTCTTAAAACTTCATTCATAATTCTCAATATTCAACATTCTAATTAAAACATGAAATAAAAACATATATATATGCATATACTAATGAGCTCTTAATATGCTAGTGGGACTTTATTAATGGATCTTACAATATGCTAGGAGGTTATATGATAGCTAATGTGCAAGTAAAACATCTTCCCACAAGTAGGGTATTTGCAAGGACTTTCTGTTTGCATATTCCCGAATACCTTGGGATCACCCCTAAGGTTTCGCAAGGACTTTAGCTTTTGAAAATTTTGAGACCCATGAGTTTGGGGTTTACTAAGGACTTCATGGACTTTCTGGCTCATGTGCATGTCTGAGGGTGAATAGTAATACACCACAAGTGAAGCCATCCTGTAGGAGGCTTCACCCTTTAGGCCTTCGTGACTTCAAGGAGAGACCTTCATGATAACCCCCCATTCAGAGAATGTACACACCTGGACCAGACCACTTTGAATACCAGGTTGTCGAGACAAGCCCTAACATGTGTCTTGTAACTTACAACAGCATAAATATATTGTTAGTTTATAAACTTGTTTACAAGCTCAAAGAAATCAAAAACAAACTTTGAAATATTTTAGCTCATTTGAAGTCCAGTTCGTGGAAGTTTCTATGGTGATGATCTGGATTGATAAGGATACAACTTATGGTTGGTGGAAAGAAGAAAAATCAATGGGTTAGATAAGATGATAAATGTATGATTTAGATTGTTTTGATAGGTTTATATTGTATGGCTTAGATTTATTAGTTGTTTCTATAAATATCTCTTAGTAGCAATGTAATAATAATCAAGTTAAAGAAATCAGAAACAAAAATTTGAGAGTTTCTGGAAAATTGATCTTGAGTGTTGAGTTTTGAGAGTTTTGATCCATAATATTCCAACAAAGTGGTATCAGAGCAGTAGTTAGAAATATAAATATACACTATTGTATATCAAATCGAAGCTCTCAACGAGACAAATCTGACGCCGTAAGAATCATCCCGATCAGAGTTCGAACGCGCCGTCACGATCCTCCGGAAGTTTTTGCCAGAAAGTGAGTTAACTCACTGAGTCAGCCGAGTTGACCGAGCCGTGAGCCTATTGACCGAGTTGCTGATCGAGCCTTCAAGCCGTTTGATCGAGCCGCCGAGACAATTGACCAAAACGTTGACTTTGACCGTTGACCAAAAAAATTCAGATTTTTGCTAGAGTTCCTCTTAAGGTTTTTTGACGTTCTAAATCCATGTATGTGGTCAGAATTTACAAATTCTCACTATATTGAGAGTTATGTCAAGTGGAGGTATGTTATCGTTTCAAGTCTCGACCCTCAATAATGACAACTATGATAATTAGAGTATCAAGATGAAGGCTTTTTTGGATGCACATGATGTGTGGGAAGTCGTATAGAAAGGTGTAAGTGAGCCAGACGATGCAGCTACTCTAACGCAAGTGCAAAAAGAATCTTTGAAGGATTTGAGAAAGAGAGACAAGAAAGCCCTCTTTCTTATCTATCAAGCCTTAAATGATGATGGGTTTGAGAAGATTTCAGATGCAACATCTTCCAAAGCAGCGTGCAAATAAACTTCAAATTTCTTTCAAAGGAGCCGAGAAAGTGAAGAAGGTTCGTCTCCAAATACTAAGAGGTGAGTTTAAATCTCTACATATGAAAGCTTCCGAATCTATTTTCGACTATTTCTCAAGAGTCGCAATTTTTTCTAATCAATTAAAAAGAAACGGTGAGATATTGGGAGATGTTAGAATAATGGAAAAGAAACTTCGTTCATTAGATTCCAAATTTGAACACATCGTCGTAACAATTGAGGAAACAAAAGATTTGGAAGAAATGACCATTGATGAACTCAATGGGTCATTACAAGCATATGAAGAAAAACATAAGAAGAAGCAAGGGATCACTGAGCAACTATTCAAGATGCAATTCAAAGATAAGCATGAAAGCCAAGGCAATGACAGAAACCAACGTGGTCGAGGTAGAGGTGGAGGCCGTGGACGAGGTGGAAGCCACGGTCGTGGACGAGGTTGGAATTACAACAACAATTCCAACAACTTTGAGAGAGCAGAAAGCTCAACACAAAGTCGAGGAAGAGGTAATATGAACTCAAGGTATGGCAAATCTCAAGTTCAATGCTATAATTGTCAAAAATTTGGACATTATGCTTCAGAATGTAGAGCTCCCAATAATAGAGTAGATGAGAAAATCAACTACATAGAGGAGAAGATCGATGAGAAAGAAACTCTTTTTCTAGCACGGAAGGAGGGTGATAGTAGTCAACCAAATGCCTGGTATCTTGACAGCGGTGCAAGCAACCATATGTGTGGAAGGAAAGACATGTTCGTGGAACTAGATGAGTCAGTAAGTGGAAATGTCTCATTTGGAGATGATTCAAACGTAGCAGTGAAAGGAAGAGGTAACATTCTTATTCGTTTGAAAGATGGGCAACATCAATTTATTTCCAATGTTTACTATGTCCCAAATGTGAAAAGTAACATCTTAAGTTTAGGACAATTGTTAGAGAAAGGTTATGATATTCATATGAAGGATTGTAATCTTTCTATAAAAGATGATAAGAATAACCTCATTGCTAACGTGCCGATGTCAAAGAATAGAATGTTCTTGATCAACATACAAAATGACATTGTAAAGTGTCTGAAAACCTGCTATAAAGATGCATCGTGGTTATGGCATCTTCGATTCGGGCATATCAATTTTGGAGGATTGGAGCTATTGTCTAAGAAGGAGATGATGAAGGGACTACCTTGCATTAACCATCCTGATCAACTTTGTGAACTTGTTACAAGCCTAAAGAAATCAAAAACAAACTTTGAAATATTCTAGCCCATTTGAAGTCCAGCTTGTGGAAGCTTCTATGGTGATGATCTGGATTGATAAGGATACAACTCATGGTTGGTGGGAAGAAGAAAAATCAATGGGTTATGTAAGAAGATAAGTGTATGGTTTAGATTGTTTTAGTAAGTTTATATTGTATGACTTAGATTTATTAGTTGTTTCTATAAATACCTCTCAGTACCAATGTAATAATCAAGTTAAAGAAATCAGAAACAAAAATTTGAGAGTTTCTGAGTGTTTCTGGAACATTGTTCTTGAGTGTTCTTGAGTTTTGATCCATAATATTCCAACATATATTACATTCAACCCCTAAAAGAATGCTAATCATCCTTGACAAATGGGGCGCTCACATGTTCAATGATCAATTAGTTCATAAACTTGTAATATGTCAATCTCAGATTGTTGATGCTGCTGATGAGGTCATTGAAAGTATCGACAAAGATGAATTAGCTTGGCTTGTATGTATTGATGTTCAGAAGATGGAGGATTAACAGTGACCCTGAAGATGAGGAGGCTGAGGTGTCTTGATTTCTTTTTACTCCCTCTTTTATCCTTACCATATTTCTTGGTGGCTTTTGTACACAAGATTCTCTAGATTGTTTTTGGCATAGAAGTGTGGAACTCCAGGCTTTTTTGATGTCATGTTCTAGGATAGCTGACAAGTTGCTTTTATTTCAGAACATCAAGAAGAAAATGGAGACAACACGTGATCAGTTAGCAGAGGGACTGTACCAGAAAGGGTTGGCATTGGCAGAGATCGATTGTTTTAAGGTAGAAAAAGTTGTTCTTTTCTAAAATTTATATATTTTATGTTTCCTCGTTGTGCCTATCTAACCAAACTTAAAATTTCATCAAGCATTTTGATAAGAATAAGTTAAGACTTAGCATATTAAATTTTCTTCAGAATTTTCATCCCGAGGAAAGGTGAGTGATTGGGATCATTGTAACTTCTATTTATTTGTACTTAGTGCATTACTTGATTTCCTTTTACCATTTTCTTTGATATAGTCACAAGACTCACAACAATGGAAGTGCTCTTCAACAAGAGTAATGGGTAATAGCTTATCTTATTTTAGGGACCTGACTGGAGCACTGTAATTATCCTGTTTACAGGGCAACAAGCTGCCTTTAATTGCAGATGAAGCTTCAAAAGATGTCGACGAGACTGCTGATTATTCTTTGCAGCCTGATTTGTTTGAAGATAACTTCAAAGAACTGAATAAATGGGTTAATATAAAGTCTGCTAAATACGGGACCTTATTGGTGATCCGTGAGAGACGCCATGGTAGATTTGGAATGGCAATAAAGGTAGATACGCTTTTTTTGTACTTTTAAGATGCTGTATCCAGTAAATTCTCTGGTGCGAAATGCAATGGAACCCCTAAAACTAAAATTTGTGCTACAAGCTTCACCCTTTCCTATAGGTCTGTTGAATGTCTTAGCTTGTACCTGCATCAAAGTGTTGAAATAACTATCCTGTGAGAAATTCGAAAGAAGGGAAAACTTGGTTTCTGAACTCCTCTCTTCTTTTGAGAATGAGAACATGTAACATAGCTGTTTAGGACTTCGTGTGCATTACTCAGGCACACCAATTTTCCTCCACTTTATGCAATTTTCCACCAATTTGGAAGGTCCATTACCTAAACTTATACTCATGTCATCTATTGGACACGAGTATTTAGTAGAAAATGTAAATTCCAGGTAAAGAGCAAGAAACCTAGAAATTTTTTGTTAATAACATCTACCATGTAAACACTGGGTTTAGTTTGCTTCTGTCTATGCTTACTGATTTGTAATGTTAACTGTTGTAGGCGGTACATGACATGATTCATGATAGTGAAGGGGCTCCCAAGAAGAAATTCTATGAATTAAAGCTCTCGTTGCTTGAACAGATAGGATGGTCTCATTTGGTGATGTATGAGAGACAGTGGATGCATGTGCGGTTTCCAGCGAACTTACCCCTCTTTTAAGGTTGCTTCTCGATTGCTAAGGTCAGATGTTAAACTTCCCGCCAAAAATAATCCATATTAAACTCAAAGAAATATGTTAAATAAGTGAGGGTGCAAAAGCAATATCCGAGTTTTGCTTTATATATCATAATAACTAGATCGTTCTCCTTTTTACATTTAAATTATTTTGTTCTTATTGAGGGATGGTGCATCAGTGACTTTCTGTGTGGCCGAAAGACTGCAAAATTTGTATTAGTATTGGTTTGGTATATATGTTATGCTATAATGTAGAAATCATATTTTCCCCCTCCTTAGAACGGTAAAATGATGGATTACTGATGCCAATCGTTGTAAAGTATTGTGCTAAACAGGAGTAATCTTGTTAGACTTCAGCCTAATTTCATCTCAAAATCCAGATTATGAGATGAATGATTGCTCAAGCTTATATGTGTAACGGAAATCTAGTACCTAACCGATGTGAGACTTAATATCTCTATTCGCATCGACTGGTGGTCCCGATCGACACTAGATGGACGAAGCTTGGGGGTTAGTACACCGTCAGACTCTTGGGCGTCGATGAGGGCGAAGAAGTCAGAGAACTAGCTTTGATACCATATTAGACGTGAGTCTAACTTCATCTCAAACCCCAAGTTATGAGATGAATGATTGTCTAGTACTTGACCGACGTGAGATTTAGCAAATCTGAAGAGTAATCAAAATGCTTTGAAACATGAATTATTTATAATTGTGTTTTTATATCACTACTGCATGTGTACCTTCGATCTTACTATGTATTTTTGTTTTCATTCTCTTCCTGATTTTAATACGAAGATAGGAGTACACGATTCTAAAATTGTGTACCATAACAGTCCTCTTTCCAAAATCTTAATATATCGACGTAGATTGAAATTCGTCGGAGTTATTTTATGCCTTTTTTTGGCCCCAAAAAGAAGAATAGTAGTTAACATGATCTCGTATACAGATATAGGATATATTTCTAGCATGACCATTAATTCTTGGCAAATTCAATTTACATCCCTCAAAAACTTCCAAATACATACCCAATGTCTAAAATGATAATTGAAACAATATATATGTATATATAAGCTGCAAAGGCTTTTTTGATCATACTTATATTTGGTTCCTCGTGTTATTGAAGGAAAGAAATAGTTCATTTCTTAAATGTTACAGTTTTACGCTGGTCATAGATTTTTATTCTTTCTAAAGCTGTACTAGTCATTTTATATAGTTCCTTTTTGAGAGCAATAGATCATGAGTCTCGTATTTTATTTTGTATTTTGCTAAAACATGACTACGTACTAGTTTCTATGTATCCTCATAGTTACGGTTGCCGGGTATTTCTTCATAAAATTTCTTGGTTCGAATTTAGCTTTTGAGGCTGATTTTGAAATTAATTTTTCCCAAATTAATAAACCGTGGGGAAGCCTAAAAAATAATTTTGAAATAAACAAACAATATTTAAATAATCAAAATTATACGTCCCTATTGTTGTATAAAAGTAGGTGTCTATCAATAATCAACTAGCTAGCACATAATTGTAGATGATTTTTTTTTGGCTGAGCATAATTGTAGGTGATTGAAAGAGTAATACATGTGTAATTATCATAAGAGAAAAAATTGTACGTGCTATAAATATATTGGTGGTACATAAGCAATGTACTAAAGAAATGAAACATTTTTTAGCTTAAATATGCCGCCTGTATTAAAATAATTAAAAAATGGGCATTACATAATAAATAAAGAACCCAAAAAATTAGTTAATTAAGTAGCTTAGAAAATAACAAGCAAGAGTATTACTTATGATAAGATTATATGAATTAGATCATATATTAAATAGAGTAAATAGATTTCTTTTTACAATCTAATTTTAGGATTGTTACAAAAATATCATTAATTTTTTTGTTATTTCCATACCAATAAATATTATAAATATTACAAAAATATTATTAAATTTTATTTGTTACTTTTATACCATAAAAATTTACAAATATTATAAAAATATTAATGAGTCAAAAAGAATTAACTGTAAGTTGAAGTAATTAAGGTAACTTAGCAAGCAAGAAGTAAGTTAGTTATGAAAGATTAGATGAATTAGGTCATATATTAAATATTCAAAGTTATGTGGTAGATGAATGATAAAGAGAGAAAAAAGGTGAAATTTCTTATTCATATAATAGTAAGTAATTTTATTTAAATATGGGATCCAAATTTTATTTTTTTTATTATAAAAATAGAAAAATAGGTAATTAATTATATATATATGTGTGTGTGTATAAATTTATGGAGGTGAAGCTAGTAAAGGAGAATAGAAAATATATTAGAATACAAGAAAGCTAAAGGGGGCGAAGTAGAAGGGGCAACCCATGAGTGGGTCTAAGGGATAGCAAATAAGAAGGAGAATGAGAATAGGAGGGAGATAGGGTAAAAGAGAAGCTAGAGAGAATGAGTGTAAGCACAACCTTGTACTCCATGAAGGTTAAGTTCCTACCAACACACATTCTTCCCCCAAATCCGAAAGGCATATATCCCATCTTGTGTTTGCACCCACCACTCACTTTGTCATCTTTGAATCTCTCTGGCTTGAACTCATTAACATCATCTCCCCACAAATCTGAGTCATGGTGCATTGAAACAACGTCAATCCAAATGTTGGTTCCTTGAGGTATTATCATGTCACCCACCTTAATATCTTGTCTTGCTTGCCTTTGAGCATTTGGTGCTGTTGGATATAGTCGAAGAGCTTCATTCATCACCCATCCCATCTAGATTTTATAAACATTCAATAGTTTTCTTAAATTTTAGTATAAATTGATCATGCATAACGAAATCATAATATTTATTTTTCTTAGCTAATATTATAAATTGACGCGAGTACGTGAGTATAACTATACATTCAATTAGTATTTTTCATTCTGATGATTTTCGTCTGATATTTATGTGAAAAGAGATGCTTCGGTATAAATATTTTTTAATAACTAAATTACTTACACATGAATTTGTTAACTTCGGCATAATTTTTTTAAAGCCAAGCAGTTGGTGTGCGTGCTTAAGCAATGGGTCTCTAACAAAATAATAATAAATAAATAAATAAAATACAAAATAAAAGGCTAGCGCATATGGGTTTTGTTAATTTAGCACCACTATCCTATTTGAAAATATAATTTTTTTAGTACTTGATGTTGAGAAGTATCGAAACCCATTAATTACTTGGTCGGTAGAGCATAGTCAAACATAGGGTGTTGCCAAGTCGCATCAAAGCTAATCGAGCTTATTAGAAAATGAGAATATTTGGTAAAAAAATTATTAATTAGGATACATTAAAATGTCACAAAGTTGGTCTAGAATATTTGAAATAGACATACAATTTACTTGCTTATCTATGTATGGACTATAGGTAACACAATACAAGAGAAAGTATGAAAGAAGAAAAGCTCAATGGCATGGGAATCGTGTGCTTTAACAACGCATGGACTCGTTAATTAGCACTAAGGATGAACATTCATGATTCTTATTTTTGATTAGAGGTGTAAATTATAACGAGATGTTAATAAAATTTATGAAATATAATAAGTTAATTTTTTAAGATTTATTTTATATTTTCGTCCTTAATTTTCAATGAGATAAGAAAGTAATGATATGATACTAATTTAGATATCTTATTTGTTCTTAATAAAAAATATGATATATATATATATGATTATTTATAATGTGACTTTAATAAAAAAAATGATAAAACAATATTGTATAATAAATTCATAAGAGACATAATAAGACATAAAATGAGATGAAATAATCCAATTTAATCACATCTCTGTTTTTAAACTTCAATCCTAATATGCATATCACCATAACCCACTTGATTCAAATGAAGCCTAATTATAAGAGTACATTTAACAATTGCATGTTTCAAACAAAATTACTTCTCTATCATAAGAATACATGTAAAAATTGTGTCATGTTACATATGTTCGTATTTTTTTAAATTTTAAATTCATATATTTTAAAAATATTATAAAGATTTAAAAAATTGGATACAAAATAATAAGAGTGCATGTAAATCTTGTCATGCTGAAAACTAATCAACTCTATTAATTAAAATAAATGTGAAGATCGAATGAATACTAATTACCTTGTTCAATCCATTGAGCAAAGTAGCATCAATTTTCTTGTCTCCAATAACTTGTGTGATCTCATCTCTCAATTGAAGTTGCCAATCTTGATAAATAGCAAGAAGTAACAATGACCAAGTGATTGCCAATGCCGTTGTCTCATGCCCACCAAAGAAAAAGGTCTTGCACTCGTCAACTAATTCTCTATTCGTCAAGCTTTTATCATCTCCTTCCATACTTGCTTTAAGTAATAAACTAAGCAAGTCTTCATAATTTTGCGACCCATCTTTTGATTTTCTTCTATCATTTATTATTGAGAAGAAAATTTGATCTATTTCTTTTCCTAGTCTTGTAGCTTCTAGGGTTTTGTTCAAGTACAATAACTTGCTAAGAGGAACACCAACCAATCGGTTATTCATAAAGAGAGTTCTTTGTAAAGCTCTTAGTTTCTTAAACACTAATTTACCATTTTTACAATTCAATCCAAAACTTGTCTTTCCTATTATCTCCCCAGCTAAATCTGTTATTTCTCTTTCAATATCAATTTCTGATTGCTTCTCATCAGAATTATCCACAAGGCTTGTCCACTTCTCCAACATTTTTGTGGTTGATTCCACCATTAAACTTACCATTGCCTATCACTCAATCAAATAATTATTAATTTTACTTCCTTAATTAATTAATTACCCGATAAACAAAACAAAAGGACAAATTAAAAAACACACATATATATGTGAATGCATTTTTATGGTATTCACAAGGATATATTTATAAGTTATAAACTTTCATTAATTTTACAAATTTATTTAAAAATATTATTGACATTAGCATAATTTTTTTGTAAAAATTATAATTTTTTCAAAATAGTTATAATTACTTCATGAAATAAAGCTATAATATATAGAGAAAAATGCCCCCACAAGTCCCTTAATTACATCATTTAGTACCCTAGGGAGAAAAAAAAGTCATTTGATCTCTTACTTTTGTAAAAAATGTCAAAGAAAGACAAAAAAATATTTTTATTAATATTTTGAATGAAATACTATGATTTTCTCAATAATTATTTTATTGATAAATATGAAAAAGATAAAAATGATATTTTGTTATGGTATTTTATTATAAAAAATTAATTGTTAAATGTTTATTATAAAACTATTAAAACATTGAGTAAATAATGAAATTTATCATTCTTATTATCTTTTATAAAATCTAATTTACATAAATTTTCTAATATAAGAAAACTTTACGGCAACTCATCCTAATATATATATTAGAATAGTTCTTAAATATAGTGATTATTTATCCCAAACTTTGTAACCATTTTTTGGTGTATAATTTTGTATATAACCAATGTTAATTTTTATGCAACTTTGTCTGCCTTTTCGTGAATAACATATACTTGAAAATGATACAATAACATGGACAATAATAGAATGTAAAATGCATAATTTATATATTTGAATATTGGGAAGTATATACCGAGAAGGACCTAAGTTATGGTCAAAGGGGGCATGTCCATCTCTCGTTTTTCAAAAAACATATTCGTCGAATTTGTTTATAGCGTTTTCAATATTATTAGAGTTTTTCATCTCTCTTTTTTCTCTGTTTTTATTTTATGATTTTAGTGTAATTAATTATTAAGAATAGGTTAGATTTACATAGATTCCAGGGAATATTCTTATTAATTTTCATAAAGTTGTTAGTTAATTTTTATTTTAAAAATTAAGTTATATTTTAGCTTGGCTTTCCTTCATTTTAAATTCTGGTTAATTTGGTCCCTGAGTATATATGTTAAAGAAAAATTATTTTAGTCTGAGTTGTTTTATGTAAATTTTGAATTAATAAAATTGTGCTGGTATAATTGTAATTAATTAAATAAAGAATTTAGTTAGCTAGGGTTTGTAAATATAGATCATAAGCCATATACGTGTATAATCATGCATCTTCCTTAATATTAGAGAGGACGAAAGATCATCAATTAATACATATATAGAGTACGTACGTAGATGCATGCGAGAGATTAATTAATTAGAGAGTAGACCTTGAGATTAATAGGATTAAAAGCAGAAGTGATGACATGACGATGACGAACCCAGTCGTCTCCTTCAGTGGAAACCAAACCATTGCCAAACATTGGACTCCTGTCTTGCTTGAATATTTGTGGCTTTCCCCAACTTTTAGCCAACACCTCTCCTGACATTTTCTTCAAGAACTCTGCCTCTGCTATGTATAGAAATGGTTCTGTCCCCAACCAATAGACGAACACTTTCCCTTCATGTACACCCCAAAATTATCCACTCATATAAAAATAAATAAAAAATCTTGATTTATTTGTATAAACACATGACACTACGTACAAAATTAACAAGCTCATTTTTTCTGCACTTGTTTCATTAATTTACATAAACCATCAAAACTTACTAAAAAACAGACGAAATTAACAAGTCATATTTGTAATAATAATAAAGAAAAAAAGATATATCTTACCATGGGACTTGTGCCAGCTAGCAAAGAAGGGAAAGACAGTTGAATGTATATCGTGTGATATATAATTATTAAAGATAACAAGATGATGATTATTATTATGATGATGATGATGATGAGTATGTGTTTTGTTTATGATGATCATCTTATTTATCCTTTTCATCTCACTTATATTTCCAAGTGGGAAACTTGGTGATGGCCCTCTAAATCCATTTCTCTTTAGCTTCATATATGATATATTTGGTGATACCCACATCAAATATATTACTTTCCCTATGATCGACCCAAATATGACACAAAATAGTAAACCCATAGCCATATTTATTAGACCTAAAAACTCCATCTATTTCCCTCGAAGAGCTATAGCTAGATAACACTGACAGGTTATTTTATGTTGATTGATGAAATAGGTAGAATTTTTAGCTAAGTAGTCATGAATCAAATGGATATTTATACAAGAAATTAAGAGGGATGATATTTTGTTAGTGGTTCCATTTTACCTCCTTTCTCCAAGTTGTTCATTTTAAATTTACATATATATATATATATATTAAGTATAAAAATATCCTTTTATGTGTTGCCTAATTTAATGCTTCTATATGTTAGATTTTCGTTAATTGGCTTGTCAACTTTGCATTGGTTCATAGAGTGAGGATAAGAATACATAAATTTATACACTTTTATATTTATGGAATTTATATTATGTGATAGAAAATGAATCATTTTTTTTTTTTTGCATTTTTTAGAATAATTATAACATGTGAAACTATATAAATAATATGAATGAAAAGTGGGTATAAATATTATTAGCATTTTGTTTCCTTGTATGGTTGCGTCTTGCCTCTAGTTGAGCTTTTTTTTGGTGTGTTAAGCCATTTTAACCGTCCGTTGGTCATTCAACAAATTTTCTCCACCAACAGATGATCTTTGACTGGATGCTGCAGTCAGCGAACCAATGAACACGCGAATTGGTTTCGAGACTTATTTAGCAGTGTTTTTTTAGAAACGTGTAATTTAAACATTTTATTTAAAACGATAAATAAATGATTCTTAACCCGTTGAACCACTTTTAAGGACATTGAATATATAGACGTGAAAATTACATTGATACTTGTAATTGTTTAATAATTATGTTGATTAAATAATGATTTAATTACACGTGGTAACCACCTTTATTTATAAAATTATATGTTTATTTTTTTTACAACCTAAATAAATATATACTTTTTAATGTAATACAAAAATAAATATCTGTTTACTAAGTATTTTTAAATTAAAATCATGTTAAATAATTATATTATTTATGTACTAAAATATTAAATCATTATTTTTTTAAATATTCACCCATATATTTAATAATTATTTTTATTCAGTGATTAAAAAAAGTTCAAAAATTTCTTACGAGTTATTTGATATCCTTTGTTTTTAAAAAAAAAACCTATACAATTAATTTCTTATTATTATTTGTAAATTTTATATTTATCCTTAATAAATTTATAAGTATTAATTTTATCTCTACAAAAAATATTTTGTGAAATGAAAAGAATTAGAAGTATTTAGATTAAAATAATAATTTATATTATAAAATTAAGAATAAATAGATTTTTATACTTTAAAATTAATTTGTTACAAATATTTCATAGAAATTTCATTTATTATTTCTATATCGTAAAATTTTCAATTTGCAATAAATATACAATTGGAGTTAACAGGAGTTGACGGCTAATGTGTGTAAATTACTAAACGACTCCCAAATAAGAACACACCACCCCTCTGACTGACACCCCTATGGGGAGAGAGTTTGATTCAGAAAGATTACATTTTTTAAGGACTCGGGAGTTCATATGACCTTCATAATTTCCATGGAACATTCAGATTCTATATCTTAAGTTTGTCTGATGTAATGATGTTTAATTTTGCTCTTATTGCTTACGTGTACCAGAAACAAAAAGGGGGCTTGGAAGTAAATCTAGTACTAATATATAAATAAGAGAAAATTATTTCTGAATCCATCTGTTTAGCTGATATATATATATATATATATATAAATTAGTTGAATCGTGAATGAGTGAATGAATGAATGAATGTAGAGACTTTCCTCATCGTATTTAAAGCTGCGATGGGAGCGGGGTTGGTTAGCCGGGTGGGTGTTTGCAGAAGGGTGGTGTGATCTGATTTGCTGATATAAATTAATTGAATCATGAATGAATGAAACACTTTAATGATAATAGGCAGTTCTTGATGGTATGTCCGTTTGAATATTTGCTCTACAATTATAAAATTATTGACATAATTTAGGTAAATTAGTGGCTTAATTTGTGGTATAATTTATGATATGATTTAAGAAAATTAGTTACATAATTTAAGGTTTAAATTATGTCAAAATTTAAGAAAAATGAGTTTTACTTAATCTATAAATATGAAAGACTTCATGCATTTAAAAACAAGTCAAAAAAAAAAAGATAGAACATCAGAAAACTCAAAGAGAGAAAATACTTAATAAGTTTGAGAGTTTTTTTCTATGAGTTTGGGAAACACTTTAGAGATATTATTAGTGAGTAAATATGTATTTATATTCTGTATATTTCTTACTCAGTTCAATAATATCTGCTGACTCTCGTGGACTTAGGCAAATTGTCGAACCACGTAAATTCTGTATGTTCTTTTATCGCTTTAATATATTTATATACTGCTATTTATTGCTTCTGTGCACAAAAAATTGGTATCAAAGCCAAATATAGCAATATTATATATCAAATCGAATCTCTCGACGAGACGAATGCAACGGTGAAAGAATTGCTCAAATCGGAAGTCAGAATCACCACCAGAAGCCGCCGAAGTGCTACTACTAGCAATTGAGTCAACTCACTGAGTTGGACCGAGTCAACTCAGTCACTAGTGATATATGGACCGAGTTGGTCCGTTTTTCATCCGTTTTCAGCTAAGTTGGATCTATTCCTAGCTAATCGAATCATTCCAAATTTAACTGGCGACCCTGTTTTTCCAAATTGTATACCTTATTTCAAATAAGGTATACAATTTGGAAAAACACTGTTTTAAATTGTAAGTGCAAAATTTCTATTATCCGTTTGTACTTATGACTGATAAAAGAGAGATCAAAGAAGGTGAACAATTTGATCATAGAATTTATGGCAAACCAAGTTGTTCTACTCGAAGAACTATGTTGTCCAGCACAAAGTTTGACACCAATCACTTTGGCATGTGACAATGTGAAGTATTAGATCTATTGTTCCGAGAAGGATCTAATATAGCCTTGGAGACCATGCCAGGACATTATTCAAATAAAGATTGGAATTATGTCAACCGACAAGCTTGTGGCACAATTCGACTGTGCTTAGGAAAATATCAAAAGTACTTTGTCATGAAAGAGAATGTAGCCACAATTCTCTAGAAGAAACTAGAGGACAAGTACATGACAAAAAGTATTTAGAACATACTCTACTTAAAGAAGAAACTTTTCCATTTTCAGTACAAGAAAGGTATCCTTATTTTTGAGCACTTAGATAATTTCAAAAAAAAATTGGCCGATCTGCAAAATTTAGATGTTGAAATTATCGATAAAGATAAATCTTTGTTGTTGTTGAATTCATTACCTGAGAGCTATGAGCATTTAACCACAACCTTGTTATATGTAAAGGATGAGGTTAAGTTTGTAGATGTTTCAAATGCTTTGGTAAATAACGAGTACCGGAAGAAGGATCAACATGATCACAGAGACTCAATATCAGAAGCATTGACGGCAGCCAGAGGTAGGACTAACAACAAAAAATCTTTTAGATCAAATAATAGGGGCAATCCAGATCAAAGTCCAGAGGAGAGTCATCCAGAAGACGTCCTACGAAGGACGAGTGTGCCTATTGTCACCAGAAAGGGAACTGGAAGAAAGATTGTCCAAACAAGGAAAAGTCAAATGCAAATGTTGCACAGAAAGCCGATGAAGATGAAGAATCAGCCTTTTCAGTTTCATCATCAGAAACCTACTTAGATAAGTGGATCATTAATTCTGGATGTTCTTATCATATGTGTCCAAACAGACATTGGTTTTCAAGTTTTGAGAAGCTCGATGGAAGAGTTGTGCTTATGGGCAACGATAATGCATGTCAGAAAAAAGGGATCGGAATAGTACGACTAAAGATGCATGATGGTATAATCAGACGACTTACAAATGTAAGGTATATTCTTGACCTAAAGAAAAACCTTATTTTCTTTAGGTGTTCTAGATTTTGATGGTTACAAGGTAACATTGGAAAATGGAGTCTTGAAAGTTGTACGAGGTGCATTTGTAGTGATGAAGGGTACTCGGAAGGCGAACTTGTATTTCCTAGATGGTAGTACAGTTACAGGAAGAGCAACTATATCAAGTAGTTCTGAAGAAAAGATAAATGATTCTTCCCGCCTGTGGCACATGCGCTTAGGGCATATCGGTGAAAAGGCTTTGCAAGGCTTAATAAAGCAAGGTATTTTGAAAGGTGCCAAGACTGGAAAGTTTGATTTCTACGAGCATTGTGTAATGTGAAAACAAACAAGAGTCAAGTTTGGCACTACCATTCATCGTACTAAGGAATCTCTTGATTATATTCACACGGATGTCTGGGGACCTTCAAAGAATGCTTCACTTGGAGGTAAACGCTGGTTTTTTGACTTTTATTGATGATTTCTCTAGATATGTCTGGATATACACCATGAGGCATAAAGATGAAGTTCTAGATATCTTTCTTAAATGGAAGAAAATGATCGAGATTCAGACAGGCAAAAAAATTAAGAGGCTCAGATCTGATAATGGTGGCGAGTATAAATCAGATCCTTTCTTCAAAGTGTGTCAAGATGAAGGGATAATCAGACATTTTTCTGTTCCTCATACACCATAGCAGAATGAATGAATCGTACTTTGGTTGAGAAATTTCGATGTATGCTATCTTAATCCAAATTGAGCAAGGCATTTTAGGCTGAGGCTTTATCATATGCAACTCGTATAGTCAACAAACTTCCTGCGACTATATTAGATGGGAAAACTCCTAAAGAGGTATAGTCTGGACAACCTGCTATTGATTATGATTCATTATGAATATTTGGATGTCCTGCATATTTTCATGTTAGTGAATCCAAACTGGATCCTAGAGCAAAGAAAACTGTTTTCTTGGGCTTTAAGGAAGGAGTTAAAGGATTTCGACTTTGGTGTGGTGAATCCAAGAAGATAGTCTTAAGCCGAGATGTTACATTCAACGAGTCTGCTATGCTGAGACAGACAAATTTAGAGAAAGAGAATGAAAGTCCAAATACTCTTTCTAAGGTGATGCTTGAGACTCCGGAAGATCCAGAAAAGAATGCACCAATTACCGATCGTGGTGAAGATGAATTGATGATCAAGAAGAGATCTCAGTTGAGGTGGAGGTTCTCTCACCATCACCACCGATTAATCAGCAACCAGAACTATTGTCACTACTCGACCGAGAAGGGAGATTAGGAAGTTTACCAGATACATAGACATGGTAGCATTCGCACTTCCAGTAATTGATGATGATGTCACATGCACTTACAGAGAAGCCGTGCAAAGAGTTGATAATATGAAGTGGAAGGTGACAATGTATGAATAGATGAAGTCTCTACATCAGAATCAGACTAGGGAGTGGGTTCAACTTCCCAAAAGAAAGAAAACTATTGGTTGCAAATGGGTCTATGTCAAGAAGGAAGGTGCTCCTGGTAAAGACAACATCAGATACAAAGCCAGACTGGTAGCAAAAGGTTATGCTCAGAAAGAAGGAATAGACTACAATGAGGTATTATCACCTGTTGTTAAGCATTCATATATTCATATACTATTGGCTTTGGTAGCACAGTTTGATCTCGAGTTAGCTCAACTCGATGTCAAAACAGATTTTCTCCATGGTACTTTGAACGAAGAAATCTACATGTCTCAACCGGATGGCTTCAAAATTCCAGGACGAGAGAATTGGGCTTGCAAGCTGAGCAAGTCAATTTACGATTTGAAGTAATCACCGCGACAATGGTACAGCGGTTTGATAGCTTCACGAGAGAGTAAAAGTACACACGCAGTCAGTTTGATTACTGTGTATACTTTCAGAAACTCCAAGACGATATCTTCATTTATTTGCTCTTATATATTGATGATATGTTGATTGCATCTAAGAGCAAGGTGGAAATCGACAGATTAAAGGCTCTATTGAGTTCAAAATTTGAAATGAAAGATCTTGGAGAAGCTAAGAAAATTCTTGGGATGGAAATCACAAGAGATTGAGTTGCAAGCACAGTATGTCTGACACAGACTCAATATCTAAAGAAAGTACTACAAAGGTTTGACATTGATGAAAAAATCAAACCAATAAGTACACCGCTTGCTCCTCACTTTCAATTGAGTGCATTGATGTCACCTAGCACCACCGATGAGAAGAAACAAATGGAACGTGTTCCATATGCAAATGCTATTGGTGCCTTTATTTATGCAATGGTTTACACCAGACTTGATATTTCCCACGCTGTTAGTATGGTGAGTCGGTACATGCATAATCCAGGTAAAGGAAACTGGAAAGCAGTGAAGTGGATTCTACGGTACATCTATGGTACTGTGGATATTGGTTTGAAGTTTGAGAGAGACAAGACTGAAGGCAAACACCTAGTTGGATATGTGGATTCTGACTATGCTAGAGATCTGGATACGCGTCGATCTACAACTCGTTATGTGTTCATAATGGTAAAAGGACTAGTTTGTTAGAGATCAACATTACAGTCAACTGTAGATTTGTCTACTACAGAGGCATAATATATGGCTGTAACAGAAGCATTCAAAGAAGCTATCTAGCTTCTTGGGTTGACCAAGGATTTGATTATTTTTCAGAAGAACGTGGAGGTTTTTTGCGATAACCAGAATGCCATTTGTTTGGCAAAGAACCAAGTTCATCATGGTTGCACCAAGCACATCGATGTTCGATTTCATTTTGTTCGGGAAATCGTTGATGAAGGAAATGTTATACTCCAGAAAGTCGAAACTGCAGATAACCCTGCAGATATGCTTACAAAGGTGGTTATAGGGATCAAGTTTTAACACTGCTTGAACTTGATCAACATCTCTCGAGCTTAGAGTGCCTAGGGCGCATTTGGAAGCAGTGTTATGAACTTTTTTGCCAAGGTGGAGATTGTTGAATATTGGCTCTAAAAGTAACAAATTAGTGGCATAATTTAGGGAAATTAGTGGCCTAATTTGTGGCATGATTTAAGAAAATTAATAGCATAATTTAAGAAAATTAGTGGCTTAATTTAAGGCCTAAATTATGGCACAATTTAGGGAAAGAGAGTCTTGCTTCATCTATAAATAGGGAATAGTTCATGCATTGAAGAACAAGGCAAAAATCAGAAAAAATTAGAGAGAACATAAGCAAACTCAAAGAGAGAAAATACTTAGTGAGTTTGAGAGTTTTTTCTGAGTTTGAGAAACACTTGAAAGATATTATAGTGAGAAAATCTGTATCTGTATTCTGTATATTTCCTACTCGGTTCAATAATATCTGTTGCCTCCCGTAGACTTAGGTGAATTGTTGAACCACTTAAATTCTGTGTGTTCTTTTACCGCTTTGATATATTCATATACTGCTATTTATTGCTTCTGTGCATAACAATGTACACTTTCCTTATCATATTTAACTACGATGGGTGGCGGGGTTGATTAGAGGGTGGGTGTTTGCAAAGGGGTGGTGTGATCTGATTTGGAGGTGTCTATTGATTTACACACATCTTAACTCTCGTTAAAAATGAACAATTATTGTATATCGTCACAAATTAAAAATTAGATGATATAAAAATAACAAATAAAAATTTGATAATATATTTGTAATAATTCAAAATTTAATGATATAAAAATCTATTTATTTTAAAACTAAACAATTATGAGATCATAAAAAATAAATAAAATAAATAAAAGATATAATTATAATTATTCTTGACTTGAATATATTATTATAGACTCTCAAATTGATGATAGGTATACATGGAATCTTTATTTGAATAAAAAATCATGATAAGTTTTAGATTATATGTTCTTTTAAAACTCTTTATGAAACTTAAAAAAAACAACTACTATAAGAAATAATATTTAATTTATCAATACTTAAAAATTGACAAATATATCATAACAATGTCAACTATTGTATTTTCTGATAATTATCAGATATATTTCATATTATTTTTGTTCTGATATTTATGTACAAATGTATAGTATTTGTATACAAAGGAAACAGAAAGGAAACAAATTATAACATTATTAATTTTCACTATTATTCTTGTCTGCCACATTGGTGCTGATTATCTACCACAATTTACTGCATTGTTGTCTGCTTGTTGTTTGCCATATTATTCATATGTCAACATTCCCCTTCAAGGTGGTGCATATATGTCTCTTATGCCCAACTTGTCAAGTGAGTTGTAAAAGTTCTTTACAAACACAGATTTTGTGAGTATATCAGCCAATTGATCTTCTGATTTAACAAATGGAAGTTGAATAATTTTTTCTTCAAGATTCTGTTTGATGAAGTTCCGATCCACTTCAACATGCTTTGTGCGATCATGTTGGACTGGATTGTGTGAGATGGCAATGGCTGCTTTGTTATCACAAAATAAGTTCATTTCAATGTTAGGAACAACACCAATCTCAGTTAGAAGTTTTTTCAACCAAAGGAGCTCGCATATTCCCTTGACCATTCCTCGAAATTCAGCTTCAACGCTAGATAAGGTGACTACCTTTTGCTTCTTGCTCCTCCATGTAACAAGATTACCCCCCACAAAAGTAAAATACCCAGCAGTAGATTTCCTATCCTTGATATTCCCTATCCAGTCTGAATCTGTATATCCAACGACTTCCAATTGACCACTCTTTGAAAACATAAGTCCTTTTCCAGGGGAGGATTTTAAATAACGAAGTATTCGCATGACGGCATCCATATGGTCTTCACTTGGGCAGTGCATGAACTGACTCACAACACTCACAGCATAAGAAATATAAGGTCGAATATGAGATAAATATATGAGTTTACCTACTAACCATTGATATCTCTATTTATCTGCTGGTACTTGGTCCACATATTCTCAAAGTTTATGATTTTGAACCATTGGAATATCGACAAGTTTACAATCTAGTAGTCCTACCTCTGCCAGTAGGTCCAAAGTATATTTCCTTTGGGAAAGACATATGCCTTGTTTTGATATTGTTACCTCAATACCTAAGAAGTATTTGAGCCCTCCCAAATTCTTCATTTCAAACTCATTTGACAGTTGTTCTTGAAGCTTAGAGATTTCTTCTTTATCATCCCCTGTAATGATCATGTCGTCTACATAGACTATAAGGGCTGTTATCTTCCCTAATCGATGTTTTAGGAAAAGAGTATGATCAGAGTTGCTTTGTTGGAACCCATATTTCTTCATTGGTGAACTCAACCTACCAAACCATGCTCGAGGTGATTGTTTTAGTCCATACAATGCTCGTTGTAATCTACATGTAGTTTCTTTTCCTAATGTAACAGTATATCCTGGTGGGATATCCATGTAAATCTCTTCTTCAAGATCACCATGAAGGAAGGAATTTTTTACGTCAAGTTGGTGCAATGGCCAATCTAAATTTGCTGCAAGAGATAACAAAACTCTAACGGTTTTTAGTTTAGCCACAGGTGAGAAGGTTTCTTGATAATCTATCCCATGTTTCTATGTATATCCTTTTGCTACAAGCTTCACCTTGTATCGATCAACTAACCCATCTGCTTTATACTTAATGGAGAAAATCCACTTGCATCCTACCATCTTCTTCCCTTGAGGCAACTCGCTTAACACTCATGTGTTATTCTTCTGCAATGCCTTAAATTCCAATTTTATAGCTTGAGCCCATTTTGGATCAGATAAGGCTTCTTCAATGCTACTTGGAATTTGACACGAGGAGAGTGTTTGTGCAAATGCCCTGATAGGTTATGATAACCTTTGAGTAGATACATAATTTGCTATTGGATACTTGGATTGTCGTTCTTCTCTTTCTGAGGAGTATCAATTTGGAGGTTTGCCTCGATTGTGTCTGAAAGGTAAAACATAACCAACAGATGTATCTATAGCATTAGTCTGTAAAGGTGTGATAGGATAGCTTACCTCAGGAGTGTTCTCAGCAGGAGGATCATTGGGTACTAGAGAATGGAGGGGTACATCAACCACTTCATCTTCTGGAGATTCAATTACTACTTCAGCTTCAGTTCGTGGAAGTTCAAGCTCGGGTCTAGATACTGGCTCCTCCATATTATTGACACGATCCGAGTATGTTGGACTAGTGTCTAATATTTCAACATCAAGCCAATTTCGTTCTTCACCATAACTCTCCTCCTGAAGAGTGTAATTGGATACCGGTGATGGGAAAAAACATTCTGATTCGAGGAAAGTGACATCCATGGTAATATAGGTTCTTTTAGTAATTGGATCATAGCATCGGTAACCCTTTTTTTGTACGCCATACCCCAAGAGTACACATCGGACAACACATGGATCCAACTTAGTTCGTTGATTTTTGTGGAGGGGGAAAAAACAACACATCCAAATATGTGGGGCGGAAGCATCAAAATAGTAGGCAGAGGAAAATGATCGGATAATACCTTTAATGGAGTCTGAAATTGTAAGGTCTTTTTGGGCATGCGATTCAGTAGATACACAGTTGTAGTAATAACATCACTCCAATATCTACTAGGCATATGTGCACTGATTAGTAAGGCCCGAGCAATTTCTAAAATATGTCTATTCTTCCTCTCTGCAGTCCCATTTTGTTGTGGGGTTTATAAACACGAGGTTTCATGGAGAATACTATGGTTATCCAAGTATGTTCGAAATTGTTGATTAACATACTCCCCCCCATTATGAGACCGAAGGATCTTAATTTTTGTAGAAAATTGTGTCTGGATCATGGTATGAAACAAGTGAAATGTAGAAAATACTTCATCTTTATGTTTGAGAAGGTAAAGCCATGTCATTTGTGTACAATCATCAACAAAAATTACAAACCAACGATGACCCTACGATGTAGTTACTGGGGAAGGTCCCCAAACATCAGAATGTACTAAAGCAAAATGAATCATACTTTTATGCTTACTCATAGGATAAGATGCCCTATGACTCTTTGCTAAAATACAGGTATCACATTTGAAATCTGAGTATGTAATATTTGAAAATAGACTAGGTAGTAAATGCTTTAAATACCCAAATGATGGATGCCCAAATCAACGATGACATAGCCAAATATGTCGTTCCTTGTTACTAACGGTGTGTTACATGTGATTGGCTCTTCCTGAACTGAGGTCATCCACATAATATAACCCTCCTCTCTTAGTACCACACCCAATGATCTCCTTGGTGAGAACATCCTATAGGAGACAAAAAGTAGAATACATCAATACTATACAGTTAAGATCTAAAATGACTTGACTTACAGACATTAGTTTGTTTGAAAGAGAAGGTACAAGTAATGTATTAGATAATGATAATGAAGGAGATAAAGTCATTATTATGACCCCTATAATTGGATAAGTGACCCCATTGGCATTGGTAACACGACTTCGTCTCGGCTGAGTTGTATTGGAGAGATCTTTTGGGTCAAATGTCATATGATCCGTAGCAACAGAGTCTAAAATCCAATCCTCATTATCACTACGAGTACGAAATGCTTTACTTGAAATACCTAGATCTTGGGAAGATTCGATCTAAGGAATAAGGGATAATGATGTAGTATTGGTAGCCACAACAGCTTTCCCAGTGGTTTCCCTCTTCTTCCTTGTTTGAAGATCATTCCACCATTATGGATACCCACGTAGTTTGAAGCATTTTTCACGGGTGTGTTTGGAGTTTCCACAATGACCACATTTCATGTCAACAGACGGTGGATTTCTCGTGGATTTCTTGCTACCCAAAAAGGTTCCTGGTTTTAGTGGCATCGGATTATGGTGTCCCTTGATCCCTTTGTAAGCCATAACTGCTCCGGGTGTCGTATCTGTACCTGTGATCATCACGGTCTGCCTGACCTCTTCCCTACGGATGGATCCATAGGCTTGTTCCAACGTAGGGAATGGTTTGATCTGAAGCACATCACTTCGAGTTTTATCCAATCTATCATCAAGTCCATCGAGGAAGGTATACACTCGATCTTCCTGTACGATGGAGTTGTATTTTTGTATATCAATCGCACACTCCATTGGATTAGGATGACGAAAATCAATTTCACGCCACAACTCTTGAAGGTCATTGTAGTATTTTTCAATGGATCCACCCGCTTACTTCGTACGAGTAACTCGACGGCGAAGATCATACACTTGAGACGTGTCTGTCCCATCATAGTAAGTGGTAGCAGCAGAATCCCAAACCTGTTTCGCAGTTGGGAATCAAATAAAGTTTACAATCAAGGAGGGGTCCATCGAATTGATCAACCATCCTTTGACAATGACATTTTTAGTGCGACATCTCCTAAATAAGGGGTCGGTTTCAGCAGGTTGAGGAAAATCCCCATTAATATATCCCAGTTTGTCTTTACGAGAGATATACATCTCCACCACCTGGGCCCACAAGGCATAGTTGGATCCTCCCAACTTGATACTAATGGGAGCAATCCACGCTTCAGTTAGCGGAGGTTGTGAGCTAATCTGAGCTCTAGTTAGAACTTCCGTCATTTTTTTTACACTTCGTACACTATATAAACATAAAAAAACCAAAATAACCCTAATTTCCCATTCGCGCAGCGGTGCCCTTCTTCTTCTGATTCCTTATGCGAATCAATCAAGCTTTCCTCTTCTCTCAGATTCACCGAAATGGTGCAACCGGAGGTTCAGACGGTTTTACCCACCCACCTAGTCCTCCGTCTCCGTGTCTATGATAGTTCATACATCAGCCAATGGACACAGGTATTGTTGGATGCTCATCTCTGTCTTTTCTTCTTCTTCTTTGTTCGTTTCGATTCAGATTTCCAGAACACGAAAACGCCTCTTTTTTTTTTTTCCTTTTTTTCAATATTGCAACTGATCGGTTTTTTTCCAGCCAACTATACACAAAACAGCGATTCACGTTAAGGGGCTTCTCGCCTAAAAGACATTTACTTTGAATTTTTTTCTTTCTTTCCAGAACCACTTTTATGGCGCGACAATGTTAATCTCTGTGATTCATTTTTCTTTGAGGAAATAGTATTGGTACAGTTTCACGAGTATACTAGAATTGTCACACCAGAAATCAGAGATAAAAAACCAAAGGATAAGTGTAAACCAGAATAGTCACACCAGAAATCAGAAATCAAATTGTGTGAGAATAGAAAACAACGTAGTAGGTAATTCCATTAATAAGCAATACCTTGCTCTAATACCATGTCAACTATTATGTTTTCTAATAATTATCAGATATATTTCATATTATTTTTGTTCTAATATTTTTGTACAAATGTATAGTATTTGTATATAAAGGAAACGGAAAGGAAATGAAAAGAAAACAAATTATAACATTATTAATTTCTACTATTATTCTTGTCTGGCACATTGGTGTTGATTATTTGACACAATTTAATGCATTGTTGTCTATCATACTACTCACATGCCAACAAACAATACCTTTATATGTCAAGTGCATTGAAATTATGTATAGTTGACTCGTTAAAACCTTTACAAGAAAATATAGTGGGACAAAACCATAAGGAAAATGAGTACAATGCTTATACAGATATGCTTCACCTGATGATAAAAATCATTCAACACGAGATGTTATTTTAATTGATACATTGTAACACCAATATAAAAATTGTTCAAAATGTTGAAGTAAAAAGTTATAACTAAGATAAGTAAGCATATTTGATAATCATCTCACTTCATATGTAATATATTTTTTCTATATTCAATAGATTGAGGCCATATATTTACTTTAATCACATATTACATGTAACTATTAACTTCCTAGATATATGTTATTCTACAAAAATAAATTATTTTTTAAAAATTAATTAGAAATTATGCACTTATATAACATAGGACAATAATAATAATATACTTATAAAAATAAGTTAATGATTCATATATTTAATTTATTACAATATATACTATAAAATAAAATTCATCATTATTTTCTTATGTAAGATTCAACATGTGTATATACTCTTTATAACATTTATTAATGTCAATAAATATATTAAGCATCAATTATCATTAAATATACTAACTGAATATAACATGAAGAACAATATAAGATATTTTTTTCATATCATGTAATAAAATAATAATTGGATATAAAATAATCCTGTACACGTTTATATCTTTTTAACATAATTACTTTTTTTCTTATTTTAAGAGCACATAAAAACAATCCACATGTTTTGTATTAATAATAAAGTCATGTAGCTGGTAAAAATATTGAATTTTAATACCAACGTGAATCCACTGAATATATATTAAAATTCATGGTGTGATTCACACTAATTTAATAATATATGTATATAACTTATCATTACATGACATTTAAATTTAATGTTTTTTTAATGTGACTATTAATCACATTTTAAAATGATCTTTTATGTACATGGTAAAACCATAGGTTATATTAATATTTGGAGAAAATTTTATCCGATAAAAATGATACTATTTGATTGGTTTACATCAACTTTAAATATATAGTCAATTGAGGTTAAATTTTAAATGAAAAATCAAATATGATAATTATCTTTAATTTAAATTTAAATAAAATATTTATGATTTGATATCTTTCTATAAAAAATCATAAATATAATTCATAATATCAAAATAATATATTATTTTAATATTATTGAATTAATATAATATTATAATATTATCAAAGGTTATAAGTATACCATTTCATTCACCATTTAAGTTATGTTTTCTAGGCAATAATTATAAATTTAATTTTTAATTCAAATCCTACAATTAAATGACTTAAGTACCGGACTATGTATGATACCCATAGCATTCCTTTGATTGTTTGCTATCTATTTGAGATCAACATCAAACTTAGTGGTAAACACAATAAATATAAAAATTAAATTCAATAATTAATATATAATTTATTTATTAAGTAACTATTAATATATTAATATGATTGCTAGCAATATTAACACACTATCAATATTAATATAACTATTAGTGACAGAAATATGGTGCAATCATGAAACAAGATAAATAGTAATACAAAATGAAAAAAAAATAGTTTTCAACAAAAAAGATGGAATATGCCAGAGAGAGAGAAAACATATATTTGTAAAAATATAAATTAACAACTGATCAAAGTTTATGAATTATGAAAAAGTGTAGGTTATTTATTAAATAACCGTTCACATAGTTATTAATAATTTTGATAAAATAAAAGTTAACCAATAGAAAGAAATAAGGTACAATCAAATATATATTCAGTATGTAATTAATTTATATATAAATACAAATATAAAAAATTCCAAATAATTAAGCCATCAATTAAAAATCACTTAAAAACTTAAAAAAATGAAAATCAAAATTATTATCATATATTTAACTTATTAATCACTTTAAACTTATGGGTGAGGAATAAAAGCTCAGATTGTCCATCCCAGCTTTATTAGGAACTTTAAAATGGAATTACATTCTTGAATTATTTGATACTTATAATCGTATATAATAAACCTTTAATGGCCTGAGATATGTAATTAAAAAAATTCATTTCAACTATTATTTTTTCATGATAGCTCCTTTTCTTTTATAGTAAATCGCTATAACAAATATCTATAGATCTATTCATCACTTGCATGCAATTAAATATTGGTAATATTAAATTATTTTTATTTTTATTTTGATATCTTTTTAATTAAAATATATCAAATATTTTTATTTAAGTTATTAGTATTTATTTTAATTAATTTCAAAGACTCATGTTTAGGTCATTATGCTGATATCCAGTAAAATCGATGGAATCATATTGTTTATTTTCCTAAGCAAGTATTGGATGCTCGTGTTTAAAAAAATAGTTATCTAATGGAGGAGGGTGTTTAGGCCCCATATAAAAGGCCCCATATAATTGCATTATTAGATGCTCGTGTTTAAAAAAAAATAGTTATCTAATGAACGGTGTTTAGGCCCATATAATTGCAATATCCAATAAAAATTAAAATAATTTGGAGCATTTAACATTATCATTGTATATATTAAAAAACATTACCATTGTATCCTGTCCTTCTATGTCGACAGGTTAAATAGGAGTACTCTCTATGCATCCTCAAAGGGGCAAAATAAGAAATTTGAGAACTCAAATTTTATAGCAGTTTTTATTAATATCAAACCAATTTTTTTGAAAAGGTTAGTGCATTTCTCTAATATTAATATTTTTTGCTATAAAAATATACCTAATATTTAAAAGTATCGGTGATGACAAGGAAATCTTAAAGCTAAATATTAATCTTAATCAAATTTTAATCAATACTGGTAATAATATGTTTATAAAAAAAGTTAATTTTATATAATTATAGAATTGTTTTGTAAAATAAATAATTTTATCATTTTTAAAGTTGTTTTATTATGTGTTAGATAATAAATAATATAAGTCTAAATTTAATTACCAAGCTACTTTTTTGAACTTTATATCATATTTTACATGTTTTTTAAAATTTTGGCCGATTTAAAACGAGGTCAATTACAGTGACCCTATATAGTGGAGTGACTGGTCGATCGATTTTTCTTCAATGCGCTGCCCGGCCCCACTCAATTCGAATTTTCGTGGGACTTACAAGAGGGAAGGAATTAAAGGCGGGTTTCCTGATTTATAATATGAATTAATTAGAATTGGAATAAATATAGGGTCGGATTATTCTGAAAATATTTTAAATTTTTATTAATATTATATTTTATTTAATGTAAATTTTAAAAATTAATAAAAATATTTTTTAAGTAATTTAATTAGTATAGAAAAAATATATTAATTATAAAAAAAATATTTTTATTAACTTTTAAAATTTATATTAAATGTAACGTGCAGCAAACAAAAGATAATATGTTAATAATCCCACTCTAAATATAAATTAGAATAGAGAGAAAAAAAAGAACTTAAAATTCATTTAATTTCTTTGTGTTTACTCATATATGTAAGAGATAAGAGATAAGAATAAAAATACTAATTTACTTAAATATTATTCTAAAAGTAATAATAAAAATAAAAATCATATGGTATATATATCACAATCACAGATGAGCTAATTTGTTAGTTATATTAAAATCATATGGTGATTATATATATATATATATATATATATATATATATTATTTATATTTTTATAATGAAATGGAAAATGGCATGAATTGTTATATTTGTTAATTTATCTATAATACTAATGTAATATGCTGATTATATATATATATATATATATATTATTTATATTTTTATAATGAAATGGAAAAAAAAATATCACTCTAATAAAATAACAATTCGTAGTTAAGGATGTTTCAATTTTATTATATGAAAAAGGATGTTTCAATTCACATTCATGTAAGATGATACTGATCCTATGTCCACTGGGCCCATATACTGCCCATGGATCCAGAAAAAGTTCAGTTAGACCTATGAACAGTGAATACTACTATTCGAATGAGCAGAAACAAAATTCCGACCCATTTCTCGCGGAATTGTTCTCTCAGTGATACTGTTATTTTATTTACAGTAATTTTTTTTACTAATTTGTTATTTTATTGATATATTTATTTAAAAAATTATTAATTTAATATAATTTTTTATTTTATTTAAATTATTATATATATATATATATATATTAATATTTAAATAATATTTTCAAATAATCAATTAAAAAATATTTTGAGATAATTAATTATTTATTTATTTAAAAAATATCATTTAAATATTAAACAAGTAAAAAATATAAAAATTATTACTTATTTTTTTAACAGGTACCAGTAAGATATGTCTAATTTAGAGCAACCATCCACACAAACAAATATAAAAAGGACAAGATCATGTCCCAGAACTCTTACTACGGAATTCAGAAATTGCATTTTCGTTATCTACATTTCATCCATTTTTTCGAAGCCATGTAAAGTTCAACTTCTCAGAAAACGATGAGAATTCTCCCTCATTTATCTTTCTTAATATGCCAATTTCTTCTCCTTCTTCTTCATCATCTTTATATTTGAACTGTAAAACCATTACTGATTCTTATGTCATTCTATGGTTTCTAGCTGATGTGAGAAAGAGATGGCAAATTGAAAAGAAAAGGAGAAAAAAACTGTCGGGAACTTTTTTTCGAGATAGAAGTTTCGAGACTTTTTTTATTCACAAATTGAAACTGTATATTATCGTAACTTATATATATATATATACTAATAATTTATATGTTAACATATAATTTGTTAAAAACATAATTAGTAAAATAATTTTATAATTATTTCAATATAACATATCTCATATTTTAATTTAATTAAATATTAATACCTCGTTTTATAAATATCTAAATTACTTTTCAAAATCAGATTTCGCGCATCGAGGTGAAGGCGTATTCCTTGTTTGTGCATATGATATGACTAAGTCAGATCCTTTATTTCTATTGGAGACAAAAATGAGTGGAAGGAAATCATAGTTAAATTGAAAGTAACTAGAAAATCGAAGATGAATTATTTATTATTTTTAAAGTAAGAGGTTATTTAATATTTTAAATTAGTAAAATATTAAATTAATATAAATATTTTTAAAAAAATTATAAGTATCTAATATTTAAATATATATATATATTGAAAGTAATAAATAACATTTCGGCAACAAAATGTGTGTCGTGTTCATAAATAAAGCAAGTTAATAAATAAAAATTTCTTCCAACTTTTACTGTTTACCTTTTTTTTTCTTTTTCCCCTTTTTAAATAAGTGAGCAATGAAAAATTTGGACTACCTTATATGAAATATGTGCTAATATAATTGCAATATCAATTCAAGGCATAATTTGGACATGAGTTTGATTCAAATACTAAATAATTCAATATGATAAAATATTAATTATTTTAATTATTTTTTTAAATTAATCAAATATAATATTATATGATAATTTAAAATTAATAAATTAAATTAATATTTTAATATTATATTATCTATTAAATCCGATAATATCCGACTCAATTAAAATAAATTTATTAAATAATATTTTTTATTAAATTTTTTTTCCAAATGATACACGACCAAACATATTATTAAACCAATTTATCAAATAAGTCAATATAATTTACATAATTTATCATCCCCTGGTCATAACCGCATTAAGGAGAATGAGTCTGATGTGTTAATTTCCTGCAACGACAGCAGTTGGAAGGCAACATATATCTGCCGGGTTTGAGGATCATATTAATATTTGTTAAAATTAATGTTTTTTTTTTTTTTTTATCATCTAATTGGTTTCCATTGTGACAAACATTCAATTGATTTGTGATAAATGCACGTCAAATGCAGTAGGACATGCCATGTATCACTATTTCATTAGTAGAGGTTTGGTCTTAACTTTCCTAAATTTTAATTGTAAAAAATTATGCATCGGTCTTGAACCAATATTCATGTCTATATTGGTCCAAATTCAATGATATAATTTAGAAATATAAATTCAAATGTAAAAAACAAAAAGAGCTTTTTAACTTGTTTTAATTTTAATTAATATTTAATGATACACATGCATGCCCTTATACATTGATCTGTAAAGATATAAAAAGAGGCAAAAGTAATCGCTTTTTGAAGTCTTAAAGAGAAAAAGGTTAGGCTAGGCTAGGCTAGCTAATCCACTTTAAATTGTTGCTATAAATGAATATCATGTTAGTATATATTAATACGCGCTGTGTCGAGCATTAAAATTAACATATCTTTATCATAGAAAATAAGATAAGGTGAATTACGTGTGAAGATACCATACCAACTTGATCGATCATGTCAGTCACCACAAATGTGTCAACAAATTAAAACTAAACCAACTTTTTATAGTCAGCACTAATGGAGAAGCCGGAAATATTTGTTAGGGAGTTAAAATTTATTTATTTATAAATAAAAAATTCAATCAAATAAGTCAAATTTATAAATGTTAAAACTAACACTAAAAAAAATATATTAAAATCCAAAAATATAAGATATGATTTAAGGTTTTAAATTTGAAATAATAATTTAATAATATATAGATAAATAATATAAGATTAAAAATTAAAGAAAATAATTGAAAAATAGAGAGAGAAAAAAATATTAAAATTTTTATATAAAGAAAATAATTATAAATAATATAATATTAGATAGAGTTAAAACTTGAAGTGAAATATATTTTAAAAAACTTTGACAATTTGATTTGACAAAATCTTTAATGTAAAGCTTCTAATAAAGTTAACTTTTCTTATTTTTTTGTTTTTATAATGTACTTTCTATTATTATAAATTGAACAAAAATTAAATATTAGGAATATATTTAGATCACACTATATACTAAGTTAATACTTAAGAAATATTTATATCTGGACAAAAATACTTATTTTTAGCCGTTTAGTTTTCTAAACATTAATAATATATACAATCATATATTAAGAAATAAATTAAAAAATTAAACACAATATATACTGCTATAAATAAAATATATTTATTAAAGGCTAAAAAATATAAATATAATTAATTTTTATACAAATTTCAGGACTACAATCCTTTATGTAACCCCAAGATGTTCCACCACACTTGGGCAATACAATATCCTATTAATAAAAATAAGCATATTATAAATTATTGGGGTAAATTATATTTTTCACATAATATCAGAATTACTCCTTGTACCACCTATGAATTATATATGTATATATCTACTAGACTACTACTACTTATGTAGACCGAGTTAGTATATATATATATATATATCAACTGCATCAAATTAAGTTTATATATTGGAGGATCGATCATCATATATAGACTATACATAAATTCAGGAATAATTAAGGATCTGATGATGAATCCGAACATCATAACTTAAATTAACTAATTAGTGCAGGTGGAGACTTCCAAAGGGATCGCATTGATCTGATTGAAGAGAGAGTTAATTACTTCATCTTCTATATATCTATTACTTAGATCATGCGATCCCTTCGGAATTTTCCATCCATTTGCTCTAAATCATCATCCATTTCCGTTCACACCTTTGTCAAGGTAACATGTATAATACCACTACTATTCTTCATTTCACCTTCTTTACAGGTTTTTTTTTTTTTTTACTTTTTGGCTCTGAATTTAATGAATTTATGTTTTTCTTTTCTTTTCTCTTTGTTTCTTAGTCTTCTTCTTCTTTTTGAGATAAACTTACGCTCTTGATTATTTGATTAAGTGGTTATACCATAACGTGTGTAAATCCTTGAAACTTGAAGTTCATGTTCTTGCTTTTATGAAATTGATCATTTCAAATATTACCGACCAAAGTTTGAACTAATTCCACGTTTTAATAGTTCAATTAATAAGGTTTTGTTGTTATGGATAAAAAATCCAAAATTCAATTTTAACAATCCCACCACTCACACCTAAAATAGGATTTGTATTAAAAAAAAAACTAACCTTTGAACTTAATTTGACCTACTTGTAACTAGTATATGATCTATTAAAGTTTTTCAAAATTCTTCTCCATAAAATTATGGGTGAAAGTCCACTTTTGTCCTCTAAGTTAGAAAATGTTCAAAAAAGGTGTAAAAAAAAATTTGTTGTAATTTTAAATTTATTTAACTAAAAAGAGATCAAAGATATATGTTGTTATTTTACAATTTATTAACCCAAATTAGCAAAATGTCTCCAGCACACATCTTTACTTATTTCCCCCTCACCACCAACGAGCAGATCCCTGACCATTTTGGATCGAGCCGTAATCCATAGCCATGCAATTGTTGAACCATCGTTACTTTCTATTAAAGAACTTGAGATCCAATTGGTGACAACCAACACACCAGTTGGAAACAGACATCAACAGCTTGGTGGGGAAGGATATGTTGTCCAAAAACATGCCTCTTTATAATTGTGTTTATTTTTAATTATTATAATTTTGTTTTTCTTTTGTATAAATAAATTGTAAATATTCGTTTATTCATCATCAATAAAACCATTTCTTACACTCCCACACCCATTGTGCCACCTCACGATCTCTCCATCGTGAACACCCTTCTGTCTTCTACCTTCGTGCACCTCTGAAAATGGTTGGGTAATGACTTGGTTTGTTTCAAGGGAAGAAAACAGAATAATAGCATGAGTAATGGTAGAAAGGTAGCGTTGATTCTATTCGATATTATTTGTTTTTTTGATTAGACGAGTGAAATGATTATAATGCCCTCGATCATTTTCATTCTTTTTTTAAAATAATTTATTAATAAAATATTTATTTAAATTTATTTAAATTTATTAAAAGTTATGTAATTTATTTTTTATAATTAAAAGGATTAATTAGTTCATTTTTAATAAATAAAATGAATAATAATCATATTTTTAAAATTAAAAAGGTTAAATAACACTTTCACTTACAAAAAAGGGAATCCCTTTGATAATTTTTCTTAAAATTATTTGTGTTTTATTTACGTATATACTCTTAAGCATAAATATTATTTTTTCACTAACTTGTTATTAATTTTTTTAAAATAATCATACTCGATATAATAGATATATATATAATTATTATTATATTAAAATTATGATGAATTGAATTGAATATATATTTATATTATTTTTATATAAGTATAATTACATAAAAAATACATTTTTAATAATAAAACACATATATTTGAAATAATTATATTGAGTTTTATTTATTTTTATTTTTATAGTTTTTTATTTTACTTACAAATATTTGTTAAATAGTTAAAAATAAAAATTAATATAAATACTTTAAATAATACATTAGAATAATTATTATGTTAAAATTAATTATTTTTTTAAATTAAATATATTTTTAAATAAATATTAAAAATAAAAAACGAGATTAAATCGTAAAAAAATATTATCAACTTATAACTAACAATTATTATTCAAATATATTTAAAATTGATACAAAATATTTATGATTATTAAGGTAATCATCTTCGAACCTAACACACTTATTTCTAATTGATGTTTAGATATGAGCCTTGTATTTGTACAATTTTACCATCATTATATAGTTATATAATTTAGGAGTAATTTTATATGTAATTATAGCATTGCGAGCGATTATATCTTAACAATTGGCGTTCAGATGTGGGTTTTATGATTACATAGTTCATGGTAATTATAAAATGAAAAAAAAGTATATTTACTATAAATTATTATATTATTATATTTTTTCAAAAAAAAAACAAAATTTATTTAGGCTTAAAATAGTAACAATTTTACAATATAACTTTAAATGTAATTATTTTATTGTAAATACTTACGTACACCTTTATAGCTAAAATAGTTATAAAACGATTACTTTTTATTTCATAGGTTATTAAATAATTATAATTGATATAATATATAATATATAATTATCAATTAAAATATTAAAATATTAAAATATTAAAATTTATTTTTTTAATTTATAATTAATTATTATATTAGTTATTTTAATAACATAATTTATAATAATTTTTTTAATAAAATATACATAACTTAACTTATTATATTTATTTTCATAAAAAAATTATACTTATATTGCAGAATAGTTATAACTTAGATATACATTCTTGAGTTTGATTGTTCTCTCTCTCTATATATATATATCTATCTTTTTAAAACTCGGTCCACCACTACACTAGCTGGCTGAGCACCTTTCGATAGTTCATAAAAAAGAAAATTCAGATAATAGAATAACAAATTGAGAATTGAGATTCTCTCTTTCGACAATCCAGGGAACAAAAACTAACAATTTTTGATTGATTGATTATGAAAATTAATTAAAAGCAAGGTGACACTTCCACTAAGAAGAATGCGCTGTCAGATTTTCATGACTGATGAGTAATGATCCATTTGGCCATTCGCGTGAGATGCTGATACTTCAACTGTAATTGATTTGCTTAGCTGCTTCTTTATTTTTTTTTCTTTCACGTACTATGAACATGGTGTATAGATTTTTTTTTCTTTCTAATTAACTTATGATTATGATAGATGATATTTTAGGATATATCATTTATACTCATCAGGTTTACCTAATTTTTCCAAATATTTTTAATGTTTGAAAATATTTTTTTTATGATATTAAAATTTAACATATTATTACAAATAATACAATTCAATAATAAATATTAACTTTTTCATCCATTATCATTCACATATTTTTCATTTGTTTTTACTAAATTACTAAAATACTCTTTAAAAATAATTAAAGTAAAAAAAACATATTTATTTATTTACCGTTTTTCTTATGGTTTAAAAATAAATATCAACACTAAATAAAAAAAAACATAAAAACATAAAAATTATTTAAATAAAAAATAGTTCTAAAAAATTAATCTAATGTTTTCGTTTCTTTCCTTACCCATATCTATTCATCTCTCTCTCTAATAATTTATTTTATAAAATATTTTTATATTTTCTTCATTGTCTAAAAAACTTCTCATTATTAGTGATTTAAAAATTAATTAATTAATTAGATTCATAAAAAATATTATTAATTTTTTTGACAATGCCTTATAAAAAAATAAAAAAAATTATTTAACATATTTAAGAAATAGTATGCAACTACATTAATTGGACCATTTATTAAAATTAAATATATGATAATTTAATGTAAGTTGATTAATCTATAAACATTAATTTCTTAAATTTAATCTCAATTATGTATATTTTCATAAATTAGTTTCATTTATTGATTTTATTATTAATTCTACTATTAATGTTAAAATTAAAAATATTATATTATTTTTAAAATTACATGTATTATATGTCAATAAATTTAATTAAAATTTGATCCTAATCATCTATAGATAATTAAAAAATGAATTACCTATTTTATTGCATGTGATTAAAAAAATCATTCATGGTAAGTATTTTAATTTTAATTTTTTAATCGATAAGTATGTGTTTATATATTTTTTATTAATTTTATGTGAATTTATTTATTTTTCAAATTTTAATGCTTTATATTATTAGAATAAAATAAAAAAAATTAACTTAAAATTAAATATATGATTCAATTTAAAATATAATACAAATATATTATTAATTTATTATTAGTTTTAATTTTTATTAAAATTGAATGTTATCTTTAATATTTTTAAGAAATTAAAGGTATTTGTAGAGAATATATAAAACTTTAAAAATATTAATAATATTTTCTTGTTTAGGACGTTACTTTTGTGCATATATGCAGTAATCAACTGACAGAAATTTATCAATATTAGATATTAAAATAAGTATGAAATTATTATTAATAAGTAATTAATTTTATTCTAATACTTAAATTTATCGATAAATGTGATATAAAAAGTCATTTTGAGTAATGTGGATTAAGTTATCAAACCAATTAAGTGACGTTTGGTTCACAGAATGAAATCGAAATGATAATAAATGTAATGAAAAAAAAACAATATTGTTTGGTTTGACCATTGAAATCAAAGAAGAAATCAGTATTACAGTGTTTGGTTTGGTACTAGAATTAAATGAAAAAAACTATAAATTACCTTAATATCCCTATATTCAATAAATTTTTAATAATATTATTTAATTATTTTTTTTCCTCAGACAAAATACATTATTGAAATAATTATTTTTCTAAATAATTATTACTTAAAAAGAAAATATATTATTAAAATTATTTTTTTTAAATAGGGTTTAGGGTTTTAAGGTTTGGGATTTGGGGTTTAGGGTTTAAAGATTTGGGGTTTTGGGATTTGGGGTTTTAGGTTTAGGATTTTTGGTTTTTGGATTTAGGTTTTAGAGTTTAAGGTGTTGGAATTTGGGATTTAGGATTTTGGTATTTAAAGTTTTGAGATTTGGAATTTGAGTTTAATGTTATATTTAGGGTGTAGTAAAATTAGAAAAACAATTTGAAATGAGAATGAAATCATGATTCCTAAAGGGGAGAAGGAATTATGATTCCTTCTCCTTTAGGAATCGATTCTATTTCTCACGTTCTTTTGAGCTAAACTAAACACACAAATAAAATGAATTAATTCTGATTTCTTTCCATTTATTCTAACTAAACACAACATTAATTTTATATTTATGATGTGTGTTACATGGAACTTATGTCACAATTTTCTCGAGAATTATAATATTTTTGGTTATATATTCATTTCATCTCTAAACATAATAAAATTTAATTTTTCTAAATATAACTTTAAAATTTAATTTTCTATAAATTAATTTAATAATATAATATTTATTTATATATGATCAAAAATATTGATAATCAAATTTTTTTTTAGATAAAATGAATTAAAAAATTAAGTGTCATCATAATTAAATATAACGTTTTATTTTTAAAAAGATTTGAAATATCTATTTAAACAATATTTTTGATTTTTCTTTAAAAGATTGGGTTTAATTAATCAATTTTTGAATTTTAGTTTCTACATTTCAAGTTGTGTTCATTCCAACATTTTGGAGAAAAAAAATATAACATCCTTAAATTAATTTTAAAAATATTAATTTTTTTAAGTATATTTATCAAATTTAAAAATATTATGGACTAAATTGTATGAATTGAAATATTATAGGTCAAATTATAATATCTTAAATATGTTAGAGATTAAATAGTTAGCTGGTTAAATAAATGCTTTCAATTTTTGTACTCTTGTGTATATACTATTACAAAACTGGGTATTAAATTCGATTAAAAATCGATTTTAAACAATTTAAATCTGATTCAACGCGTGAACCAACTTTACGTTTAAAGTCGGTTCACGAGATAAACCAACTTTAATTATTTTTTACTAATTTTCTATTATACTCAAATAAAAACCTGTATTCGAGTAGAAAAAATCAAAATCAATTTAGTAAATATTTAAATAATATTTGAAAAATAAAATTTTAATTAATAACAAAAAAATTACTATGCTTTTGTTCTATTTTATTCAAGATCATCATATTCTTCTCCTGATATTATAATAAAAATCTACATATATAATACAAAAATTTATACACATATATATTAACACATAATAACAGGAAAAAATGAATAATAAGTACGTAAAATTAATAGAAATACTTACAAAAGTAAATGAAGTGACAAAATGAAGGAAATGTGTTTTGTAAGTGAGAAATATGTATAAATTTTTTGAGTATTTTGCTCAAAAAATAGGAGATCTAAAAGATTAGTTAGAGAGGAAGAAAACTGACTAACCCGCACTGAAATTGGTAGTCGTAGGTGGCCGAAAAATGAGAAAGAGTAGAGGAGAAGTGAATGAGGTTTTTGATTTTTGAGAATTATGCAACGCTTGGAATAGTTTATGTTTGGGGAAGAAAGAAGAAAAAATAATTTATCCAAGTGTGTAGCGTCAGTTCCAGGTGTCAACCGACTCTATATCCTACGTGGATAGAGTCGGTTCTACACCGAATTGACTTTAAATTCATTATAAGTCGTTTTTTTTTTCCAAAAATTGACTCTACGTATTGACTTAATTACTAATTTTTGTAGTAATGATATGCATGTATAATCTTTTATTTAACATGTCCTTTGAAATTTTGATCAATCATTAAATTTTTTACTTCAATTAAAAATCATATTATTCCTAAGTCCATATTATTCCTAATAAACGTCATGAATTATGGTAATAGAAAGCAAGCAAACAAATAATGGAATGTCCACTCATTCATATGTTTGTACATTGCAGTATATGAGTGAAATAACTAGGTATATATAAAATATGAAAGCACATGACACATTAACATAATTGCGAGTGGTAAGGTTGTTACAACAGCTTGGACCATGTTCACTACCTATAAAATTCACACGTTGCACACACACAATACGAGCGTGTGTATACATATATAGTTTATCACCAAGATTATGAGCTTAAGATGTAGTTCTTGAAATCATTAAGTAGATAAAGGTTTTGTCATGATATCAAGTAACTACTTTTGTTTGGAGTATACTTAATAGTTAAAGCTCATCAAAACACTTTTTTACGAATGAAATGAAATTTACTTTAACATGTTTGATTTTAGCATGAAAAATAGAAATATTGGCCAGATAATCAGCATTAACATTGTTATAGTAAATGTGGGTGGAACATGAACCGCAATCTTTAATTCTTATAGCATACGTTGGATCCATAACAATTATTTGATACTAAATCTCAAAGCATGAAATTCAACTTCAATTGATGAATATGTTTTCCAGAGCTCCAAAAGATGAGAGAATTTCCAATATAAACACAATGCTCCTCTGATGAACGTCTTATCATTTATGTTAGAAGCCCAATAAACTTTAGTGTAAACTGTTAGTGCGAGATTATTGGATTTATAATAACTCTATACTCTAGTGTTCCTTTTAAGTACCAACCTAATGAATTATGGTAATTGCATGTAGAAATTTACAGAACTTGTTAACAGTGTAACTAATCTCTAATTTGATGAGAGTAAAATATTATAAAACTCTCAGCTGAGAATAGGAATAGACACGGGATTGTTTTTGATATAATTATTTTTGAATTAAATTATAAAATATGTATTTGAAATCGTTCAAAAATAATTGTGATTTTGGGATAGTTTTTTTACTCGCGGGTAACAGTTCAGGACGATTATTAAAAATATCGGAAAAAACCATTTTTCTAAACTTTTTTAAAAAATTCTTAATAAACCATAATTATTAATTAATATATAAATTAATTAAATATAATTAATTTTTATTTCGGTTTTTATCCAAAATTAAATTTATTCTCGAAATTTATTGAATAAAAATCGAACCGAGAGCGTGGAAAACTGAATCCACAATTTTTTTTCCCATTCCTATTTAAGAACATTATTACGTAGCTTTATTTTCATTCCATAATTCTCCTCAAATTGGAAAAGAATTTAGCCTGTACAAATTAATGTGGAGGCAAATTTAGCATTACATAGTTTAGCATTTAACAATAACTTCTTAACATAGTTTGCTTGATTTATGTGAATATCGTTCTTAATTCTTTGAACTTCAACTCTAAGAAAATAATAGAAAAAATATAATGTTGAGATTGTTGACAAAAGATTGAATCAGAGAAAGATTATTATCTTTGATTAAGATGTCATCAACATATATTAATATTACCACTAATTCACCTTTATTAGAGTAAATCATAATTGATGCATCTACGTTTGAGTGATGAAAACCCTGTTATAACAAGTTACCTGTTAATTTCATATACCATGTCCTTAGAGTCTACTCTAAGCTATAAATAGTTTTCTTTAACTTATACACATAATTTAGATGAATAGGAACTGCAAAACCACTTAGTTGAGCCTTATCATGTATCTTTTTACACTACCCTTTCACTATACTTGTCAAGAGTCATATTGTTCCATGGTTCTAGTTCCTTTTCTGAGTGAATTTAATTACCAACGCAATTACATTAGCCTTGTTTGTGAGTCATCATTAAATGTCTTGCCAAGGATTGTCCAATTATCAAATTTTTTACAGCATTATCTTTTTTGTCCCATCATTCATAAATTGGATTAACTTCAAACACCTCTTAAACTTCACCAATGTTAGTGGTAATATGTTTCTTGATGAATCTTGAGAGTATAGAAGATTAATCCATTGATAAGTGATTGAAACCCATTAACTATAATCACATGTTTTAGTTTCTTATGAGATAATTGGTTTCATCTAATTTTATAGATAAGTTTGGATTAATGAGGTAAGTGGGTAAGTTGGTATTGTGGTGCACTATTGAAGGATTTTGAAGTATTTGTGGTTCTACATTTTCTTCATCTTATGTGGAATTATTTTGAGATCCGTGGCTACGGCTCTAATACCATATAAACTACATGATAAGTGCATAAATGAAATTGATAGGAAAAGGGCAACAAAATAGAAAGCAAGGTTGTTACAATTGCGTATATGGCAAGGTTGTTACAATAATTTGCAGCAAGCTAGCAAGTTGCACTATCTATATACTTCACAAGCTGCACACACATTACATACACGACACACGTTTATACTTACATATTAATGTATCAATATGATATCATGTGTTTCAACTTTCAAACATGTTTCGTTGGCAAAACTGAGTCGACGAATAATATTTATACTAGATACGTGTTAAACCTTTAGCTTTTAGCTAATAAAATAAAAATAGGATAAGGATAATACCATAATGTAAATTATTAATATTATAAATAAATATATATATATATACATTACCGACCTCATACTCATTTTCCTCTCACCTATACTTTGTATTTATTTTTATTTCACTCTAACTGGTACTAAAAAAATTCTCAGGATTATGGACAAGAAAATTAAAGTTTGGCGGATTTTATTTATTTATTTATTTAGTATAATTAGAAAACGCACTAATAATTTAATTTGTGGAGGGGCCATGGCCGGACTATGTGGTGGGAGATCCAGTAATTTAAGGAAGCATAGAAGCCATATTTTCTCCCTAATTATGGGAGGAAAGATAATTTCAAATCCGAAAGTCCATGTGCTAACAAAATTCAAAACTTTTACATCCTCCATGACTCTTGTATCGTTGCGTAACCATCTTTTATTTTATTTTTTAATAATTTTAATAAATGAGATTAATTTAAACAAATTTTATGATTTATATTAACTTAGTTAACTCATCATAATAACCCTGAATTTTATATCCAATAACATATCTTTGAGTTTTTTTTTCAATAAAAATGAAGTTATTTTATTTATTTATTAAAATATATATAATTAATGTGATTTGAAACCATTTTACATATTTAACTTGTGGAATTTAACTAATAAATTTCTATGTTACATTTTTTCCCTAATGAAGTTATATGTATATATATATATATATATGTTAACATACATCCACTCCACTATCCTTGTATTGGTAGTAAAAGTGTAGTTATAAGTAATTTTATTTAAAACCATTCAATAGATTAGATTAAAGTTAATCAAATGGTTAAAAGAGGTGGTATCTAACTTACACTATTGAACTTATACCTCAATATTTACTAGATTCTTAAAATTTCCCTCAAAAACTAAAATAGTAAAGTTAGTTATATATAATATATATATTTATTTTTACTTGATTTTCCAACATAAAACACCTGGTACGTTATTAATGAAATATATTTGATATTTTATCAGATATAATAAGAAATATCAATCATTAAATTAGACAATAAAAAATATGCTGAAAACTCTAGTTCAAATGGGTTAAGTCTCTATCGATTTTCAAGAAAAGAAAACTCTAATCTCTGCCGTACTTCATGCCCTAACAAACAAGTTTATAATCAGCTTTCCCCGCGGACATCGGAGGAGAAAAGTCAAAAATTAACCTTTTTATGGCACATTGCAAAATATAAAATATTACATTTCTTAAAGAACTGTGTGGAAAAATAAAGAAATATAAAATTGTTAACGCTAGCTGTTTTTTTTTTAATAAATAATATTTGATATAATTTAGAAAAATAGAAGGTTTAATTTTTAGCAAGTTTTAATTTTAATTAATTCTTTTGCACTATGATATATACACAGGACTAGAATTTTTTTTTTATTTGTTTGTATCTATTTTTAATTTTTAACTATCAATTTTATATTTAATGTATATATTTATTTAAAATTATTATTAAAAAATAATACTTTAAATTTTACATTTAAATTAAAAATATACAATTTAAATTTAATAAGATAAGATTTTATTTCTTATACCCAAGCCTCCAACATAAGCGCAAGAAATGAGTTCGCGCAAGTCATTAATTAGACCAACTCTAACCTGCGCCAAATTTTCAAATTTGGTATATGGTTTGTAAAACTCATAAAAATAGACATTCTAACTTTTAATTCGAATATTCATGGTTATTTTTACTATCGATTCGATTTTTTTCTTCGCTAATTTAATAAATGAAAACGATTTTAAATATTATCCAATCATTAAATAATAATTTCATAACAGATATATACGTCTTCATTCATATCCGATATATATTATATTTATTAAAATAATTTTAATTTTATATATTATTTATTTTTCGTTCTGTCACATTATTCATAGATAAAAATTGTGTATAAATTATAACGATTTTCAAATAATTTAAAATATGAATTTTACGCTTCAACTCGGGAACAATCATATCAAACACTATCACAACTCCTCCCATGCTCATCCCTTCAACTCGGGAACAATCATATCAAACACTATCACAACTCCTCCCATGCTCATCCCTTCAACTCGGGAACAATCATATCAAACACTATCACAACTCCTCCCATGCTCATCCCTATCAACTCTACGTCAACTTATTTGGTATAACATTATTTATAGTGTTAATACTGTTCATGTTGTATTATTATTTTTAATTATAAAAATATTGTTAATTTTTTATTACATATAATAAGTTAAAGTTAAATATATGATACAAAATAATTAAAAATATTAATACAACATAAAACTAAAAAATTAATATAAATTAAAATAATTTTTTTAAAAAATATTATTAATTTTTTTGTTACATATATTAAATTAAAATTAATTACATAGTATAAAATAAATAAAAAAATACTAATACAACATAGTATTAAAAATATAATATAAATTAAAACAACAATTTTAAATCATATAATAAATATAATAGTTTATTTAATAAGTTTTTAATAATAAATTTTTGAAATTAATTATTATTAATTAATAGTAATATATAATTATTTAATGGGTAAAATAAAAGTAAAAATAATATTTTATTTTATAAATTTTTTTTTTATTAATATTATAGATTAAAAATTTAATATATTTTTTAGCAGACGTAGTGGATTGGAGATACCTGCGTCTAATTAGTTCAATATGAATTAAACGACGGCTATCCATCATGGGCAGTTCCAAATGACTAGAAGGAACACTGTTCCCCCTCACCATTAAAAAATAGCCATAATATTTTAAAAATTATCAAAATACAAAAAATTACAATCATTAATTGAAATTGTGTTCCGTTGAATTTTATTTTTTATAAATTTATCACTTAAAACTCCTTACAAACTCAATTACTCAAATATATTTACACTCATAATGATGATAATATTTATTTATTTTTTAATCATTTTTTTTTCTAAAGTAAAAGATCTTATATTCCTCAAAATTTATGTTAATAAATTATTGAAAAAAATATTATTTTGAAGACAGTAAAAACTAAGAATTAAGTAGTATTATTTTTTTATATTATGTTAATATTTAGTTCAAATCTTATATAATTAATAATACTCTAATAATAATAAATAATTTAAAAATTATAAAAAATAATATTTTTTAAAATTTATAATAACAAAATAGTATCCAAAAATATTAAACAATATATAATTAATCTACATGTAATATTAAAAGATTAAATAGCTGTGTATGTATTAAAAAAAATTAATAATAAAAATATATATACTTAAGTTGATATAAGAAAATGTTAAGATGGTATTTTTATGATTAATTTTTTTAAATAACTTCAAATAATTAATTAATTAACAATAATAATAACCATATACGTTTCCCTCCCGTACCGATAAAATTGATAACATTAATTTGTCCGGCATTGATAGCGGATCAAAAGATTACATTAGATTGACCTCATCAAGTAATCAGCTTCGACCGTCCATCATTTTCATTGGAGCGGAGCCTTTCCAACACGCCCGCTATTATAGTGGTTCATGCCCTTGACCGTTAAGCCCGCCCGCTAAAATCTGAACAACTAGTCTTCGCATTAACATTTTTTCTTTTCAATTGGTTTGACACTAGTCATACACATGCCCTTTCAAGTAACTAAACCAGTGCTCAATACTCTATAAATACAGCCCTGCTACCCCCATTAATCTCCACAACACATTCCTCAACAAAAATAACTTTTCAATAAACACTCTTTTCTTAAGTAGCTTCTCTGCTTATTACTACTATATACTATGGCTTCTAAAGTCTACATGAATTCATTGGCACTCCTGGTTTTTGCACTTTCCCTTTGTTTCCAAAGCACCTTTGGTAAGTTTTCTTCCTTCAATGATAAATGCAATTTACATGTAATAAGACACCAAAATCACGTACTTTTTGCAAAGTGATGGAAGATTGTACATTTAATGTACATATTGTACATGATATTTTTAAAATAAATTATTATACAAATAAGTTACAAATTTATATAGAATAAAAAAGATATATTATTCATTATAAATATCATTTGTTCCAAAAAAAAAAAGGTTTATTTTTATAGTATAATATATACCTTTCATGGACCAATTTTCATTTTTAATTAATTCACCACTATGCAGTATTGCATATATGTTTGTCTTTTTATATATGTTTTTTTGCATGCTCATACAAATGATGCACGTATTTTTAAAATTGTGACGTTGGTTTCATTGTTTAAGCAGGAGAAATAACATGCGAGCAATTGGACCAAAACAGTTGTGCATTTGCAGTATCATCAACAGGCAAGAGATGTGTGTTAGAAAAGCGCATAAAGAGAAGTGGAGAAGAAGGGTACACATGTAGGGCATCAGATATTGAAGCTGAGAAGCTCAAGGATTGGATTGAAAGTGACCATTGTATTAATGCTTGTGGTGTCGACCGTAAAGCTCTCGGCATATCTTCAGATTCTCTTATGGAATCTCGTTTCACTCAAAAGCTCTGTTCATCACCTTGTCATCACAATTGCCCCAACATTGTCGACCTTTACTTCAATTTGGCAGCTGGTGAAGGTGTTTTTCTTCCCAAATTATGTGAAGCCCAAAAGGAAAATGTCCTCATTAGACGTGGAATGTCCGAGTTTCGTAGCTCTGGTAATTACGAAATTGCACCTGGACCAATCCACCCTGTCAAATATTACTCTGTAGTTGCGCCTATTGAAAGCCCAACACAACCACCTTATTGATCGTCCATCATTTAGCAACAAATATATATATATATATATATATATATATATATATATATATATATATATCATATAATAGATAAGATCATGAGGAGGAAGTTAAAAATTTAATGCACCATTTATACTTTAATTTACACGAGAATGTTAGTTAAATTAGGAGGCCAGACCTGGGTTGTGCTTGTTTTACAGGTCATGTGCTATACGTAACAATAAGGTGTGACAGGCTTTTAGAGAGCTATCTTCTTACTTGTAGTTTCAATATACGCACGCTTGTTTGTAATTTTATTTATAAGAAAATATATATATAGCTTCCTTTAATAACATTATACAACTCTTACATAATCACTTTACTTTTAAGCGCTTGAGAAACATGAGTTTGTGACATTCAACTAAGAGAATATATGGTTAACATCTACTTATTACTAGCAACGAAAAAAGAAGAAGCAGAATTACGTAAACGGGTGTTAAACTCTTAAACACCCAAACTCCCAAACCCTCAGCTATGTAAATAAATTAACCCCTGTTCTTTCAATTTCAACGACAAAATTTCCAAGTTTTTAAGTTTATAATAATTAGTACTTAAGAAAATCACTATTAAAGTCATAATGATGCATTCACGTCACCGGAATTTTTTTTCATTTATTTTTTTATTTTTAACATTTATTTTTTGCGTGATAAAAAATACAATATTTTTTTTATAATATAAAAATATAGATTGTTTAGAATGAAGTTAAAAGTTAAGCAACGTGAATGATTATGTCAGTAAAAACCTGGAAAAAAAATGATACAATGAAGATGAAATTAAGAGAAAAAAAACTTAACATGTTATTGGTTTATTAAAAATATAAATTTACTGGCTCATTATTGTATTTTTTTTTTCTTCCTCTTTTTTTATTTTAACCATGAGAAAAAAATTACAGATAAAAAAAGAAAAGGTGGCAGTGTCCGGGAAAATGTGGTAAAAAAATGTGGTCTTATTTAGTAGCTCTATATTTTTGTAAAAAAAAAAAAAAAAATCTACATGGTACAAGTCTGGTTATTTCGCAAATGGGCTTACTTAAAAAGAATTAATTGTGAGTCAAATTAGTAGTAGCCACACTGGATTGCTCTTGCTTTTAATTTTGACCCAAGATAATGTCGGCAAATATCACTGTTAGTGTGTCTTTGGTATATTAAAGATTATTTTTGCTAAACAAAATAGATAATATTAGACATTGGAATATTACAATGGGCATCTTTCTTTTCTGCCGTATTGTATCAGTTGATGATAAGGCATAAATTCTACTCAATCATTTATTTAAACACATATTTTTCAACTAATGACATGTGTTACAACTCTAAGATACCAAAATGCTATTGTATATATAAGTTGATGATAAGGCATAAAGTCTACTCAATCATTTATTTAAATACATATTTTTCAACTAATGACATGTGTCACAACTCTAATATAACAAAATGAATCAGGTGAAATCAATTAGAATTATAATTAAGATATCAATTCGTGCAAGTATTCTCTTTGAATTAGTTTAATTTTAATTTAATTTAATTTGAATTAATAAATATGTATCTGAACTGAAATATTTGAATTATTAATTGTATTTTTTATTAATTAAACTTTTTTATAAATTAAAAAATATTTTTTATAATATTAAAACTTATTAGCATAAACATCATTACATAAAATAACAAAAATAAAAAAATACATATTAATAATATTTTATTATATTATCATTTAAACATTAAGATTCAAAATATTTAATGGATAAAATTTAAATTGAATTATTACTAGATCGAATTTAGATAAACACGAAGAATCTAACTCATTATATATATGTGTGAGATAGATTTTTTAATTTTTTTTTGCTAAATAAGCTAAATATTATTTATAATATATATATAAGAGAGAGATAGTTATCTAATTTGTTTTTGCTAAATAAGTTAAATATTATTTATAATATATATATGAGAGAGAGAGTTATTTTTTGCTAAATAAGCTAAATATTATTTATAATAAAAAACTATTACATTTCTTGGAATCCAAGCAATTGAAATGCATATTAAGTTCTTTAAGATAAGAGTGTTTTCATCCGAGAATTGTTGTGCTTGTCAAGAAATGTCAGTAGCTCCTTGATTAGTATAATTGGTGCCATTTAAATAATGACTTTCAATTGATAAGTATTCTTTTATTATATTGATTACAAATAAAGCATCAAAATTGTTTATAAATTTGTAGAATTCTTAACTTAAGAAATCTTATTAGGTTAAATCTGAATTTTTAACATTATATCATAATTAGGTTTAATATTTATGTGTTTGAACCTTAGTTTCTACTACAGTCTCACCGTGACATTAATGTCCACCTTTGTCCGCTGTATGTACGAAGACTCTTTAAGTATCATTATTTCACGTTAACTTAAAACAAAACTGTAAAACTGCTTATAAATTGAGACAACTTTTAACTTAAGAGATCTTATTGATTTGAGTTAGACTTGAATTTCTAACATTAATAATAATTTTTTTAATACTCATTACATTTGGAAGGCCATTTGTTAGAGATAAAGCTCTTGCTCCTGATTCATCGGTTGAATTTTCTTGTAAAATTTTGCTCCATGCTCCAATCAATTATCCTTTGTAATTTCTAGCTATAACTCCAATAGCAGCTTTACCTTATTGATAAACTTCACCAGCAATGAATTTGATAAAATTAATAGGCTCTGTATCCAATGAGTTATTTCTTTCCTGAGCAGAATATAATTGTTTGGAATATCATCTAAAACTTCATTCAATTTAAGATTTTTTGAAAGTCTAGAGTTATATGTTGAAATAATAAATCATTTTTTATTTTTCAAATTGTTACCATTGTCAACACTATTGATAATGTAAACTTTTTTTTAAGTTATTTATCCTTGATCAAAGCATTTGTTGGGTTCAGCACAAATTTAAAATAAACATAAAAATTATCTTGTGCCAACCTTATTAAATTGATCCATCGTTCCACGTAAACCATAATATGTGAAAGAAGGTACATTATCGCATTAAGTGATCCATTGTCTCATTGCTCTGCTCACAAAGCTTGCATTTATCATCCAAGTTAGTGAACGCTTTCTTGATTTTATTTTTTGACAGGCAAAGCATTTGTTGCAATCTTTCAATAAAATATCATCTCTCATGTAATTTAGGTTTCCAAATTTCAGTCCACAAAGGGTTAATATCATCTCCAACCCTATCAATAATATATGCAATATATGTTAATTTAACCGAGAATAAATTCGACTTATTTGATATCCAAATTATTTTATCAACTAAATCCAAATTTAGATATCAAAGTCTACTAATAACAACAATTTCATTTGTAAAAAAATATCATTTGATTTAAAGCTCAATCCCATCCACCTTGAGATAGAGTTAGATCACAGACTTTAATCGGTAGATGGAGATCTAATTGAAATGAACCCTGAGACATAAGGTAATCAAGGGTCTTTTCAAATATTGATATGATCTAATGTCCATTTTCTATTTGAAAACATAAATCTTTCTTTATTAAAGGAATAGTTTGACAGATGCCTTCCTCTTATTTAGGAATAACTCGTAGGAAATTACTTCAATTGCATTATTTTCTTTTAATGATTTGAACCCAAAACTTTTTTAAAATAGTAACCAAGTTCCAACCCAATTTATTTAGAAATGTAACATTTAAATATTTAAAAGACTTAAATCTTAGGCTACCCAAGTTTTAGATTACAACTCACCCACCATTATAAGCTTCAATTATACCAGTAAGATACGCCCAAAAACCTTCTTTTTCATTATAATAGGATGGTGCCTTCCTCTACTACTTCAAACTGAAAACCATTTTTAATAAATCAACCATAACCACCAGCTAAACAAAAGGAGGAAAATATAAAAGTATATCTATAACCTAGTCTAATTGCTAGATTATGTAGGAAAACACTCGAAGCTTTAGGCTCAGTTAACCAAACGCAGTTAGGATTTGAAATGTGGATAAGTCTTTTCATTTCCCTTTGAGCACTCTTTCTTATTAAGCCTCGAGTGTTTTAAGATAAGCATCTCATGGCCCTTTTTGGGGCAAGTTTTGGGTTGCCTCCTCACCCTCAGAAATTGTTATGATTTCCTGATTAGTGCCATTGACGTTTATTGAATTTGTAGTTGGAATAGGTATGTAACAGAGACATTATTTTTGACAAAACTGCTCCAATTCTGTTTTAACTAGTTTGGGCATTTATGGAGCAATCAACAGCTCCTCGTCTCTTTTAGTGACTCCATTATCCATGAGAAATTGTAGGCGTTGTTTACAATAGTAGCCCCCCAAATTTTTGATGATATTTTTATCAATAACAAATGTAGAATGAGGGACAGCAAGACAACCCAAAGCTGCTTTTTTTCCTGATTATTGGTGCATCATCTGTTTGTGCTTTTTTTTTTTATTTCCACTACCCACAGAATTAAAAGTAGCATTGTCAACTGGTTTTTTGAAGTTTTTTGTTGTATTGGTGTATCTCACATTTTTTTTTTTGGTTTAGAAACACCTTTAGGGTTAGCTGCTTTGGTTTGGGGCAATCAAAGGAGTGAAAACCAAAATGTTGGAGGTAGGTACAGAAGGTATAGAGCTATGAGGTTAGGAAACAAGAGAATAGTTTGAAGTATTTCTGGTGCAAGGAGTGCAATTTTACATACCAAGTTTTCTAGTTCATATACAAAACGTGATTGTGGTCTAGAAAAACTTTGAGATTGGGGAGCCTGAGGTATGGACAATTGGATTTGTATAAATTTTAGTAGTCAAAGTATAAAGTGGATGAGTTATCAGGGATCAAATTGATAAGAGATTTTGATTTGAGCAAAACCCAATCAAAATCTTGCACTTGTTGGTGCATTTTGTTAAACAAGTCAAGGAAAGACCTCTGTTGGTTGGATATTAAATGAAGAGAGCTTTCATCTAAAGGTGGTTGGGCATGATCTTGCTGAAAAACACTAGGTTCTGGATTAAAATAAGTCATAATATTTTTACCTTTAGAATGTTTGTTTTCTCTTGTTTGTAGGAACGTAAGTAAAGTTCATGTGACTTAAAAGTCTATGGAATAAGAATGTGAAAATTGTGTCATTTCATTGATTCATTAATAAACTCATTTTAGGTTTGGTGTGAGTGAAATTAAGTGGAGAGAAAAACGAAAAGCAACCGTTGCAGCAGAAAAACTGATAGCAGCTTTTCAGTTTTTCTCCTTCTCCAGCAAGCCTTCATCAAGTGCTCCGATGTAAGGTTTTTTGTGGTCTGATTAAACTGAAATTTTTCAAACAGGTTCATGACTCGAGACTCTTTAATCTGTACGGTGTGATTTAGATTTGTCTCACCGGTTTGGGAAATTCTGAGCAATGAACAGTGAATACGAATTGGGTTAGATCTCTTCATTTTTCTTGAAATAATTGTTAGTTTCCAAGAAGTTATATTGTTAATGATGTTGTTGACTTTTTTCCACTAGTTTTAACTATAGAGAACTTTGTACAATTATTTCTTTATAGTGGAAGTTTTGGAGAGGAGTGTCGTGGTTGTTTTCTTCTTACACCGAGAAGATTTTTCCACGTAAATTAATTGTGTTAATTTTGTGCATGTTTTTGTTGTGGGCGGAAGCTATAAATAACAGTATATGAATATATCAAAGCGATAAAATGAACATACAGAATTTACGTGGTTCGGCAATTTGCCTAGGTCCACGGGAGGCAGCATATATTATTTGAACTGAGTAGGAAATATACAGAATACAGATACAAATTTCCTCACTAATAATATCTCTCAAGTGTTTCCCCAAACTCACAGAAAACTCTCAAACTCACAGAAAACTCTCAAACTCAAAAGTATTTTCTATCTTTGAGTTTGCTTATACTCTCTCTTATTTTTCTGATTTTTGCCTTGTTCTTTAATGCATGAACTCTTCTCTATTTATAGATGAAGCAAGACTCTTTTTTCCTAAATTGTGTCATAATTTAAGCCTTAAATTAGGCCACTAATTTCCTTAAATTATGCCACTAATTTTCTTAAATCATGCCACAAATTAGGACACTAATTTCCCTAAATTATGCCACTAATTTATTATTTTTAGAGCCAATATTCAACAGTTTTATTTTAAGTTCTATTTATTTATTTCCTAAAAGATTTACACAAAGAAAAAGAATAGGTTTAATTCCGCCGTTTAGAACTTAATTAAGTTCGAATTTTTATTGTGATTCTCCTAACAGTTACTTGAATTTGCTGTGAACTTGTTTTGATATTGCTCAACGTCCACCAAAGTTGTGATAGCCTGGAGCTCAGCCTGATTTTGCACAGCATCTACTAAAGTAGTAGAGTTGAGAACTTCAGAAATAGGTGCCTGAAGGATCACCCAGTGAGATGTTGCAGCATCGGACTTATTTGCAGAACCTCTTTCAGAATTCCCACCGACAATTTGTAAGCTTTGAAAATTTTGAATTTGCTGAGAATTTTCAGTGTGTGCTTCAATTCTCAGAGAAGGGTCATGCGACTAATTTATCTAACTAATATAACACATGAATTGACTACATGAAAGTAGACTATAAGAAGCAAGGCAAATATCTATCAATATTAGAAAATGAACTTCAAATCTATAACCAAAATAAAGACATATATATGAGTTTATTAATGGCATTAGAATCAGAAATATAAGTCTGTATCATACTTGTAAGTTGTCCGGGTATTGTATATTTTCCTACATCAAATCGGACTTCAATAGGAAAAGGAAATTATTTGCTTTTTGGAGGAGCACAACTCAATGATATAATTTAAAAACATAGAAACATAGGAGTAAAGCAATTAAATATATTCTAGAGAGAAGGAAATAAAAAAGGACTCAAGGTTCAATGATTCTTAAATTAGTCTCAGTTGTTGCGGATACAGAAGCTCCTAAATCAACACCACATATGATTTTCTGTTTTGTAGAAAAAAGATGATTGAGAATTACAACTAGTAATACGAAGTTAATACGACATGCACAATATATATATATATATGTTCTTAAAATGTAATCTATCAACAACTTTGAGTTCTTAAGCACCATTAACATAGGATTATTGATATTTCATACTTTCATAACAAGGTAGTTTATAATTTTAGTAATGCTACCAAAACATATATATTTTAGAGAAATTATTCATTTTTAATTTGTGGAGTAACTGATGATTTAATATTTTTTTAGACTAATCAAATGAAATATTAGTGTAATTATTATTTTAAAAAATACAATTATCTAATTCTTGATAAAGAGAATAAATAATACAATTGATGAGAGGATAATCTATAAGTAATGATTTTCAATAATTTTATAAATTGGTTCTTATTTTCTAAAATAAATAAATAAAAGATAAATACGTTGGGTTTTTTTTATAAAATTTGAAACAAAATTGGGAGCAAGGGGAAGGGCACGCAAATGCCACCATCATTTCGGAGGGTAAAACATATTGTTTATAATAGCAAGCATGGCTCTGTAGCAACAAAAAGAAAAAAAGAAAAAGCAGAGCAACTATTGAAAATACAACCTTGGCACAAAAAGTACTGAAAAGACAAAAAAATGCAAAGAGGGAGCAAAAAGAAAAGAAAGGGAAACTGGAAAGTGTGAAGGAGAAATAAAAAGGACAAATTCCGACCGCAAACCTCAATTTTTTTAAGGAAAGTATATATATATATATATATCTTTTAAATTTGAGATAAAATTTTAAATAATGTGATAGATATTAATTATAATCATAACCAGGTACGTGTATTTAATTAGAATATATATTTTAATATATTTATAATATAATAATATTTTGTAGCATTAAAATGAGATAAATTCCGAACAAAATCAATGATGTGAGAAGGAATTTTTATTAGAATATGCTTTCCAAGGGTGCAGTTATATATTTCCATGGGTGATATTATTATTGTATAAATAATACTTAAAAATTTTAATTTTTTAAATTTATTAACTTAAAAATGTAAGAGGTCCATAAAGTCAAAGCATTATCTTTAAAAATTTAATTTTATAAATTTATAATATCATTTAAGAGTTTTTTTTATTATTATTGTATATAAATGATACTTTAATATTTAATTTTTAAAATTTATATTATAAATTTATTTAAAAAAAAGACCTAACGAAAATAAACAAAAAAAATTATAATTTTATAATAAAATAATAAACATAAAGTATTATATATAAAACATAAATTTAAATCTTATTATTATCATTATACATTAAAGATTTGTACGTAATGAACTTAAAAAAATAATAAAAGATATTAACAAAAATAATAAAAATAAAACTTATTTAAATAGTCAACAACTAAAAAATTTATTTAACTATAATTTATAGTCAAATTATAAATTTTGAATAATATATTTAAAAACATAAATTTTAATTTTAATATTATCGTATTATATTTAAAATTAAAGAAATTATACTTTAACAATATTATTGGTAAATGAATAAAACAATTGTTCATATTTTGAAATAATGCACGGTGAAATTAACATTCATATAAATTCATTTATTATTAATTAGTTAATTGTTTCCTCTAATTTATTAAGCATATCGCTCAAATGTCATTTGCCCTTTCAAAAGAAGACGAGTTTATCATCAATAATTAATAATGGTTGCTTTTTATGTCTTTGCCTCTTAACTTTAGCTTAAATTAAACTCCAATATGACAACTACATCCATATTTTATATTGCAATTAAAAATATGATTTGGCTCAACCAACCCACTACCATAGCGTAGGCTTACATCATCTTAAGAATTCACATGAAATTAGAATTTAGAGCTACGTGTTTGTAAAACAAAATCGAAACTGAAAAAACACACGTAAGCAAAATCACAAGTACATGCATGCAAGTGATAACACCAATGAAATCCAGTTGGGGTTTCCCCTTTTTATGTAATATAATATAATTTTTTAATTTTTTAAAATTATTTTATTTTATCTAACTTAATTTTTTATAAAATTAAATTGATTATATTATTTAAAATATTTTATTATATTTAATAAATTTAAATAAGATATACAAGAATATAAAAATGAAAAAAATCTTATACATAATTATTTATTATATAAATTTAATAAAAAATAATATATTAAATATTTAAATTTAAGTTAATTATAAAATAAGATAAGATAATAGTTAAATAAAATAAGACAAAATTGTATTATGATTCTACTAAGTATATTAAATGAAACATAAAATGTAATAAAATAGTTTGTTTACATCTCTATTGAATGTTAACATAAATTTTTTTGGAAATTAAATTAACCCTTATAAGAATTTTTTTCATATAAAGATCGAAATAAATCAAATTTATCGGTAAATAGAATTATATTTAATTTGATAGATAAATATAATATATTTTTATAAATATAAAAATAATATTAATTAATTAATTTTTATTTATTTATATAAAAAAAAATTGTTACAACGTGAATAATCAAATCTGTTATTTAAAAAAATATTAAAAATTATATATAGCATAAAAAATTGACGTAGCACACCTTAATCCACCGTAATTCTACCTAGGGGTGTCCATGTTTCGATCCGGTCTGGTTTTGCCTAAATTTTTTTAACTAAACTGGACCGTTTGATTTATAAAATAGTTCGGTCTAATTTGTTCCGATTTTTTTATAATTTAATGAAGAATAATGTGAAATTTTTAATATATTATTAAACCGGTCTCATCCAGTTCGAACGGTTTAAAATTAATACAAATCAAATCGAACCGTTTGATTAGTAAAACTGTTCGATGTGGTCCGATTTTATAGTTTAATCCGATCTGATCGGGTTTATGAACACCCCTAATTCTACCCCAACTCATAAGCGTGCTCATCTCGTACCTCATTCATTAATTTGATATTTTATTGCCCAATTTAAGAGCACATTTGGATATAAAATAACTTTGTGATTATAACAAAAAAAAATAGTATTTGAAATTTACAATTACAAAATTTTTATATTTTATATATACTTCATGTATTTTTTGTTTTTAAAAAAATTTAACACATTATTTTATTTTAAACTCTAATTAGATACTGTTTAAATTAAATTAAAATTATTTATATTCATTTAATATTATACATCATCTAATAAAACTTCATTCAATATTATTAAAGATGTTATTTTTATTTTTATAAATTTTATAGGTATATTTTTTTATTTTTAAAAGGAAAAACATTTTAATTTGTATTTGAAAGTAAAAGTTAAAGCAATTTTTAAAGTATTAAGTCTCACATTTAAGTACTTTAAATATTTTTTGGATAAAAAATAATTAATATAAAGATATCAAAAATTAAAATTATTAAATTAAAAACAAATTATTATTTTTTAACACAGTAAGAAAACTTGAATTTTCATGTTTCTCTCCGTTCTAAGGTTTACAATAGACTATTTGATTATTTTAATTGATACATTTATTATTTTAAAAAAAAAATTTGATACAATATTATTATCTTTATGATCTTGGACGTGACAAATTTAAATGAATATCTATATGGACATAAAAATACAAAACTGGTAACACATAGATATCATGTAGGTCATTTTATGTAAATATTTTTTAAAAAATAAAATTAGATGTAAAAATATAAATATATATTTATTCAAAATTAGTAAAAAAAAGATTATTAAAAAAAAACTACCAAAGAGATATTCATGTAAATAGCGATTCACCCGACAAAAATGTAAATTAGTCTCTTAAAGGTTTAGGGGGGAGAAGAAGAAGAGGAGAGTTGCTACACACAAGACAAAGTGATAAAAAAAATTATATCACTATTTAGTATTTAATTTCATTAGAAGACACTTAATATAACATTAAAAGTTCAAGTCTTTTAGGAGTTATTTGATCGTTTAATTTAAAAATAATTTTCTATCATTTTAGAAAATAATGAATTATTTAGTTATTGTTTTAAAAAACTATTTTAAAGAACAAAAAAATATATTTCAATGTGTTTGGCAAAATTGTTCTTAAAAATTGTTTTAAGTGTGAAATATTTTTATTTAAAATCTTACATTTTATCATAATTTTAAATATTTATTAATAAATTAAAAAAAAACTAAAAATCTGAAATAATATTCAAAATTAATAAATTATCCGAGTGATATGAATTAATATATCATATGATGATATATATTTATTTTTTTCTTTTCTTAAGAATTTTTTAATATAGCAGTTCCTCTATTTTATTTTAAAATAACACTGTCCAATGTTTTAAAAGATACCGAAATATAGAAATATACTCTTTAGAATCATATACATATTAATAATTAGTTATGAATTTTAGTTTAATATGGTTGTTATATTCGGTCTATTTTATTACAAACTAAAATTTGACTCAGATTGTAAATATTAATACCGCTACACATTAAATAATTAATAATGTAATAATTTTTTATATAACTTGATAATAAGATATAAGATTTATGCGAATCCAAAATGACTTACACGATATGATCATACCCATTTAATAAATTTATGATCAGACCCATTTAAACAATTTATTAAATGAGTAAAATATATTATAACTTTATAACTTAAAAATTGTTAAACTAATATTTTAATAAGATGGTATGAGTTCAAATTTTACGTGTAAGTGCGTAATTGTTCAAAATAATAAAATTAATAAAAATTATGATAAAATTGAATGTTTTTAAAGTTATGTAAAATTAAAATAGATAATAATAATGTCATAATTTTTTTACCATAATAATAAAAATGCATAGAATATTTATCTTATTTCAAATATTAATTATATTTTAATTTATTGAAAATAAAAATTATGAATAATAAATTATTTTTTAAAAATAATAATTTATATTACAATAATATCACTATTTATTAAATAAAAATATTAAAATATAATATCACAATCCCCTAAAACTGTAGGGAAAAAATAAAGGGAAATCCCACTAAAACAAATGTTCAGAAGCTAGTAGCGAGCGAAAAATAAAATGTTCAGAAAGCACCTAATGTATGAGCTTTGAGACGGCCTTCTCGAAAACGTTGTTTTCTTTGTCTTTTAGAAGTGTGAAAACATGTATTATATGTTTTGAAATTTTTGTTTTTAATTAGAGATAAATTTTAGAAGTTATGATTAAAAACGTTAATGATTTCTAAAATAATTTTTTTATTTTTAAATACAGAAAATAGTTTTTAAATTATTTAATCGAATATATCCTTTGATTTTCTTCTTTATTCATTTAGTTATTTTTTCAATTAATCAATATTGTGCCTCTCTTTTTTTAGATTTTTGCATTAAATACAAACGTAAATGTAGAATAAGAGAAGTAAAAATGTAGGAGATAGGATCATTTTTTTCCTATAATATTTCAGCATTTTACACATTTATCAAGGCAATAAGACGTTTTTCTTAATTCCATATTTATCAAAGCAATAAGATTTTTTTTTCTTCAGGGTAGGGGTGACCATAATGACCTCGGACCTGCTTTGCTCTGTTTTTTACATTATATATTATAATTATAATTAATATAATAATTTTTTTATTTCGTAAAATTATATTTATTAATGTATCATTAAGATTTATCACAAATTTATATATATATATATAATAAGATGTAATAAAAGTAGCTTATATTAAAAGATTTGTATAAATTAAACTTTTATATTATAAAAGTTGTTACTTAGTCACTTATATTTTATAAAAAATATAAAAAAAATGATAAATTTTATTATTTATTTAATATTTTAATAATTTGTATGATAAATTTTTTACTATTTATTCTATATTTTAATAATTTTCATAATAAATATAATATTAAAAAATAATTTTTACCCTTTATCTATTTACCAATAAATAAAGTAAAAAAAATATTATTTTATTTAAAATATAAATAAAAAATAATTATATCATTCTTTTATTTTTTTAATAAAAATAATTAATTAAATGATATTTTTGACTTAACGTAAGGTATTTATGTATTATTTTTCATATTATATATAATTTTTTATAATGTAAAGTATAAATAAATATAAACAAACAAAAACAATTAGATTCTACCAGGTTGCATATTTAAAAAGATTTCCTGTATTAAACCTTTATTATGTCTCCCTATTTATTTGGCTGCAATTTCTTCGTATAGAATTGGACGCCAAAAAAAAAAAATATTGTTCGTGTAACTCGTCCAGATTAAAAATGGAGTCTCTTACGCTTACCGGCTTGATGAACCACGTCGCCACCGCATACTCGAATCGGCGAGCTCTCTCAGTTCCGGGCAAGTTTGATTTGACTCACGCTCGACTTCACCAACTCGTCGAGCATGCCGCTTCTTGTCTTGTTGCTTCCGGGGTCACCCCAAACGATGTCGTTGCCCTTGTCTTCCCAAACACCGTTGAGGTATGTACATGATAGTATAATACTATTCGATTCTTTCTTCTCCTTTCACGTTTAAGCGTTTGGCTTGGCAGAAAAAACACTATGGGAAAGAAAAATATATTCATTAACGGATTTAACGCGTTGCTTAGATTGGAACGGTAGGAACGATATTTTATTTGTAACTCAAAATAAAATCTGATCATCGAAATAACTGATAATTTTTAGATTTTAAATAATGAGTAATATTTGTGTGACAATTATTTTTTGAATGTAAGCAATTTTTTTTATTAAATAATATTTGTTATGTAATTTGACAGGGGTGAGTATTAATTAACTTAAATAATATTTTAAAATAATTTGAACTTATAATTTAAAATAAAAATAAAAAAATGCGTCATCACTAAGCAATTTAAATTTATATATATGTATTCTTAAACTTATTATATAGAATGTAATCATCTATTAATTATTATAATTGCTTATAAAATATGAGTTTTATATAGTTGATAAGTCCATATTAGTTAAGAGTAACCTAATAATGTTCTTTATAAATTTAAGCAACCTTTTAATTCATAAATTGGTTTAGAATTAGGTCTTAATTTCTAAGTTGATATCAAATTTTAACTATTAGTTTCTTCGTACTTAAATCGACTATCGTGTCGTAAATTCGGACTCTAACCGATGTATAAGGGGGGGTTAAATCTCACATTAACTAAAAATAAGACATCATTATTGCTTATAAATCTGGTCAAAATTCTAACTCAAAAGTTAATTTTTGGGTTTAAAATTAGACTTGTATTTCTAAATCATCTGATGTATCAAATAAAACATAAATATTTTAAATAAATAATTTTTATTAATAACTTAAATTTAACTTAGATTTAAAACAAACATATTTAACAAATAAAGTTTTAGATTTTAATGTCTTTCCTTATTTATTGAATATTAATTATCAATCAAAAGTTATTAATAAAGAAAATCACTTCTTGCAAACGAACTTGTGTCTCAGTAATAAAAATAGTCCATGTTGATAACGTAAGATTCGAGTATTAATTATGAATGAGTGAATAGTATTTATTGAATATTAATTATCAATCAAAAGTTATTAATAAAGAAAATCACTTCTTGCAAACGAACTTGTGTCTCAGTAATAAAAATAGTCCATGTTGATAACGTAAGATTCGAGTATTAATTATGAATGAGTGAATAGTATTTTTTTTAATACTTATTATTTTCATTTATTTCCTGAGAGTTTTTATTGTTTCATTAATTGTTTTATGAATATTAATTCATATATTTATAATTTGCAGTTTGTAATAATGTTTTTGGCCGTGATACGAACACGAGCCACAGCTGCGCCACTTAACTCAGCCTACACATCAGAGGAGTTCGAGTTTTACCTATCGGACTCAGAATCAAAGCTTTTATTCACCTCCATTGAAGGCAACAACTCGGCTCAAGCCGCAGCTTCGAAGCTCAATATCCCACATGTCACAGCCACGCTTCCTCATGGTGATTCTGAACTCGCTCTCTCTCTATCTCAATCTGAGTCAGATCACAACGCTCTCTCAAAACTTACTAACGATCCCTCAGATATTTCACTATTCCTCCACACTTCTGGAACCACAAGCCGACCAAAAGGTGTGCCATTAACTCAACTCAACTTAGCCTCTTCCGTTCAGAACATAAAGTCCATCTACAAACTCACGGAGTCAGACTCAACCGTCATCGTTCTCCCATTGTTTCACGTTCACGGTTTAATAGCCGGGTTATTGAGTTCACTCGGAGCCGGAGCTTCCGTCATCCTCCCAGCTGTTGGTAGATTCTCGGCTTCAACTTTTTGGTCAGACATGATCAAATACAACGCAACGTGGTATACTGCGGTTCCGACCATACACCAAATTATTTTGGATCGTCACTTTAGCAACCCGGAACCCGTTTACCCGAAACTCCAATTCATCAGAAGCTGTAGTGCTTCACTTGCTCCAACAATAATGGCCCGACTTGAAGAGACATTTGGGGCTCCTGTTTTGGAGGCATATGCTATGACGGAGGCAACTCATCTCATGACGTCAAATCCATTGCTGGAGGATGGCCCGCATAAACCCGGGTCAGTGGGGAAACCAGTGGGTCAAGAAATGGCAATATTAGATGAAAATGGGGTGATCCAAAAGGCAAATAAAAGTGGGGAGGTATGTATTAGAGGACATAATGTGACAAAAGGCTACAAGAACAATCCTGAGGCAAACAAGTCTGCTTTTCGGTTCGGGTGGTTTCATACAGGAGATATCGGGTATTTTGACTCGGATGGATATTTACATCTTGTTGGTCGGATCAAAGAACTTATCAACCGCGGAGGTAATATTATCTTATACCCTCTAATTATTTATTGTTTTTGTAAGGAAAATTATATAAATTATATTATTGGTAAATATAATCAAATTTATGTATTTATATCTAATAAAAAACTATTAAGTTAATTTTAATTGTAATATAATTATAAGATATAAAAATGATATTTTTTTAATAGAAGATATGTCTTTTTTCCTATCAATCAGAGTCTATAAATCAAGAGCACCTTTTTATTGGCAAAAATACTTCCACTAATTTTTGTAACATTTAATGAACTGTTATATTAATATAATTTCGAATATATTAAGATAATAACTATTGATTATAAACAAGTAGTACTTTTTTTATGTCTCGTTTCTTATTTTTTAAAATTTATTTAAAAATTTATTTATGTTAAAAAATTAAATATTAATATAATTAATCATTATTTTATTATATTATTTAAAATATTTATATTAATTTTTATTTTTTAATATTATTTAAAATATTGATATGAATTTTTATCTTTTAATTATTTAACATATGTTTCTAAATAATATAAAATATATAAAATTAAAAATATATAAAATTTAATTTAATTATTAAAAGTATCGTGTGTCTTAAAAATGTATTATATATATTAATATATATTTAATTTCGATTAACTATTGTGTCGATATTACAATAACTATTATCGTTATACATCTTATCGGTTACAATTATTTTTAAAAAAATTATTAAATTTTTATAAATAACAATAATTTCAATTTTATGCATATAAATATTAACACCTAACCACACCTTGTAATAATAGACAACTTATAATGAATATAATTTTTTATAATACAATTCATTTTTTACTGTCTAGTGTCAATCGGTTGAGAAAGTTTTATTTACCAATCTACTTATTTTTTTCCTAATAAGTCAATTTTATTATACATTTTAAAAAATGAGTTGTTTTTAAGGGTACGAAGATACATATATTCTCTCAATACATTATGAGTTTAACAATATAAAAGTTTAATACATTTTATGATTTATTTTTTAAAAAGGAAAATGATGCTAGCGACTCCATAACTTTGTATAAAAGAGTATTTTAGTTTTGTTTTTAATTAAATCATTTTAGTTCTATATAACTTTGAAAAAAATGTTAACTTTAATCCTAAATTTTTGAAATAAAATATATGTTTTGGTCTTATATTTTGATTTTTTTTAAAGCCTAAATGTGCATTTTTTTTAAAATTATAGAATTAAAACGCCCTAATAAAAAATCAAGGGTTTAAAATATTATTTTTATAAAAGAAAAAATATATTTATTACAAATTACAATATTATTATAATTGATGTGACAATTAATTATAAGTTAAAAATTAATCATATTATATTAATCAGTAATTATATGTATAATTAATTATAATTATATTATAATTTATAACATAAAAATACTCTTTATAACCTATAATTATACTCTTTATAACCAATCGGCCATCACCATTAATATTTGCAATACATGTGTATAACTTATATGTATAATTTTGAGTCTTAAGTCTTTGTATCAATTTAGTTCGTCGGGTGATATGATTTTTTAAAAATTTTAACTTTTTTATTGTTAAAGTTATTTTTGACACTTTTTTATTGTTATAATAAAAATAATATGATATAAAAAATTTGGGACATAAAATGTTGCGTGACAGACTTGAACAACACAATTGCGTAAAGAATATGATATTAATGGTTAGGATTCGTATATTACCAAAAAGAGTTGGAATATCTTCTTTTTAAAAAAAAAAAAAACTCTGTTTTATTGTAGTAATTAACGTCTTTTTTGATTTGGCTTCCTTTCTTTAGGTGAAAAGATATCACCAATAGAAGTAGATGCTGTGCTTTTGTCTCATCCAGATATTGCTCAAGCAGTTGCCTTTGGAGTACCAGATGACAAATATGGAGAAGAGGTAAACTATAGGATTAATTGAATAGCTTTTATTAGGCACAACTAATGATATTTTTTATATCGATAGTAATAAATATATACATTTTTTTAATCTTATAAATATATATATTTAATTATATTAAAAATAAAATTAATTAAATAACTTAATTATATAAAAATATGAGACCAAACTATATTATCAATTTTTCCGAGTAACTTATTTGTGTTTCTAGTTAGCACATCAATTTTATAACTATTATGTCTCGTTCACTTACCTCATCATCGCACATGAGCGGTTATGAGTTAGCATGCAATATGATAAGTACTCCTTATTTTAGGTGTTACCGTCCATTATGCTTGTGACATAAAATTAACCAGAAAATCTCTATCTACTGATTAATTTAGTTTGAATATTTTGGATTTTTGTGACTTTACGTAGCCATAATTAATTAATAAATTCAGACCCTGAAAAGATTTTAATTTGCATTTTATACAATTAAAAATTTTGTTGGACAATCACATGAACCATCACGTACGTACGGGGAATGGTTGTCTTCCGCTAGAAAAATCTTATCTATCCTCGAGAATCAGATGCAAATACAACTCAGAATTTTTTTTCTTTTTCTTTTTCTCTTATTCAATTTTCTACTTTTAACAATTTAATAACTTACTACTTATATCACTTATTGTATCCAGAATTTTAATTATAAAAAAAAATTTAAGTAACTTAAGCCTTACATCGGGGATAAATTAAGTTTTCAATCTTGAGCGATAATTCGTTTTAAAACTTAAGTTAAGTCTAATATTTTCAATTACTATTTGTTTTATTGAAAAAATATGTAATGTATGTAATATATCTTATTTGAGTATAGAGATATGTTTAAATTATTAAATTTGTAATATATTTTTGAGTGATAAAAAATTAAAAATTAAAATATAAAAAAAACAATGAAATATTTTATGTTTATTGTATTTACAATTTTATAAATATTATAAGTAACATTTTTGATAAGTTGGTTGAGGTGAGAGATGACTAGTGACACATCTAACTACAAGTAGTGTCTGTAGATTTATATATATTCTATATCACGTCTGATAACTATCCAATTTGGTTAGTGTAGCATGTATGATTCTTTAATTAAATCCCAGACCCGCCCTCTAATAGAGATGACTAAATTAAATGGGTGTGTTTCTCTTTTCAAGTTAGTGATGCTCAAAGTCTTCACTCATTATTCGTAAAGTTAATTAAGTCAAATCCAATTAGATGCTTTTCGTTGATTCACAGGAAAAGCTATTCAATTTGGTATATATAGTTGTTGTCCCCCACCACTACGAAGCTTCTTTGTCACTGCTTGAGGAAGATTCCAAAGTGAAAAGCAAATTCATTCTACGTTACACTCACAATTAATGCAAGTGTTGAACAAAATACATATTTTGTTTACTATTTTTTTTTAATTAACAATTAAATGTACACATACTTTGTGTACAATAATAACTGGTTCAAATATATTATGATAAATTAATTGTGTAGACAAAGTATATTTTATTGCATGCACTACGATACAGTTTGATATATTATTTAATATCTTGTAAAATATTGTTTTGATTTCTCCGCTCGCAGATTAATTGCTCAATTATTCCGAGAGAAGGATCAAATCTTGATGAGAAAGAGGTGGCAACCTTTTGTAAGAAGAATATGGCATCATTCAAAGTACCGAAGAAGGTTTTCATAACAGGTTATCTCCCAAAAACTGCTACTGGGAAGATCCAACGTCGCATTGTAGCAGAGCACTTCCTTGCCCAGAAGTAAAACAAGTTTGGACTGGAGAATTTATGTCTTTAAAATGATTTTTAATACTAATAAATAAGTAATAAAGTATTATTGTATATATATTGCCTTTGCAATGATATTTTTTTCTGAGTGCTTATGGTGTGATTTCATTACCAGCTAATAGTAATAACCAGCTAATAAGAATTTAAAAATATATTATATCCGCCATATATTTCCATTTCTTTGACTCAAAAGAATTTCAATGGAAAATTTGTATCAATAGTTAAGGTAAATTTATTTTACTTAAATATTTATCTAACATTATTTTTATTATTTTTATACTTATTAAGTTTAATTTTATTATAATATATATATATATATATTCTAATATGTCAAAAATTAAAATTAAATTATAATATAGAAAAAAAATATAAAATATCACATTTTTCACAATTTACTAAAAAAATATTTTTAGCTTAATAATTTTGATTATTAATATTTTCACATTGCTATATTTTAATCTTAATTTTACATTTTTATATTTAATTAATAAAATTTTATTTTTAATAAAAAATATCAGTTTCAAACTTTATAAGAATTACATTCCTTTCGATCTTAAAAAATTAATAATATTCATGCTTATTTATAAATTTTATATTAGTATCATGGTTAAATAATATGAGATATTATCTCTAATATCCTTTAACTTTGTCTCTTCCAAAGAATATCACTTTATATTTTTTACCAATTTTGTTATACTATATTCTTTTTGATCACTTGTATTTTTTAATTTACATGACCTATTTCATTTTTTAATTGTAATGTGAGGCCTGTAGTTTCTGACTTAATCAATACAAACTCTCTGATACAATATCAAAGTACGTAATCATGTATCTTATAATTTCAAAAGGTTAACTCTAAGAAAAATAGTGCTAATATTTAGTAATAAATATCAAATTAACATCATATTTAATCAATGAAAAACACTAGAATTGATATCCTAAGCTACTTATGGGTGATGTATACGCGATAGGGGTATTGGTCGAAAACTTTGAAAAATTGTTCTTCTTTAATTATGGAATAAAAGATTTTAGAGTTTTCATAATTTTTACAAAATGAATACATTGGTTTTGTAATTATTGAATTAGACATTAAAATTCCTATAATTTTTTAAAATAATCATTTTAATTTTATAGTTTATAATTTAATTACTATCAATTCTGTTATTATGAAAATTAAATAATTTTAATCATATAATATATTAAAATGAGCATTTTTAGACTATGAAAAACATTAAAAATCAAGACTTATAGTACCTAACTTTCATAAATAATGAAACTATAAATTTATATTGAACGTTCTCATTTGTACATAATAATAAAATTATTATGATATTTTTCTAAAAATTATGTAACTTCTTGTATTTAATATAATAATTATAAAATTAAATTATTTAAATTAAATAATAAATTAATAATTAGTTGTGTTTTTTATTAATATAGTAATTGTTCTGATTTATCTGCATTACCACTTCAATGTTCCTGAATTAATCCATAATTTCTCAATAATAATAAATTTATTATAATATTTTAAAAGAAAATTATTAAATTTTTAATATTTAATTCAATAATTATTAATTAATTAATTAATTATAATATATGTATTACTTGTTTAATTATCTTTAATTCAATTAACCAATAACACTTATCATCTCTATAAAATACTTTAAATAGAGTATTATTACATTAAATAATGTATTAATTGTTAAGAAATTATAGATTGATTTTAAAATATAATGATGTGTTAAATCATATTAATAAAATAATAAATAAGCATAATATACTTAATAAAAAATATAAATAATTATTATTTTTAAAATAACCATCCATAAAAATATTTAAAATATTTTTAAAAAATAAAATATATATATATCACATCTAATCTAATGTGTCCCACCACATGATTAAACGTCTGAATACGTCAAAACTTTGAAAGGCCACAGTCCAATTACTTCTGGTTTCATTTATGATGTAGGGCACATGTTTTTAATTTTACAAAAGGTAGTAAATTTTGTTCCGTAAAATGCCACTGTTGCGTATACGTTGCCATCATAAATCGCTCAGGATATCAATTCTTAAATTGGGTGGTGATTTATGGAAGATCAATTAGAAACGTAAACTCAAACATAAAGTTCTTAAATTGGGTGGTGGAAAATGAATAAACCATTACCTCCGTTTCTTAGTGGAAAAAAAAAAAACTATATCCTCTATTCAATAAAATACAAGAGAGATGGTGAACATTGCACGTTGTTGCATGTGATAGGTTGTTATGCCTAGTCATGAGTTTGTTAGTACAACTTTTAAACACTATAAAACAAATAGTAAAAACTAAATATATATAACATGTGATTTTATTATCTTCTTCTTATTCTTCTTCTCCATTGCTCTCTCTTCATCGTCGAGTTCATCATTGTTGAGTTTATCATGGTATTAGAGCTCTAGTTATGGAGTCTCTACCACATTCTTGCACAACACTTAAATCATATGAAGCAATAGCGGATCTTGAATATGCAAGTCGTGCAGCGAACAAAAACTCTACCAACCTATCTAATAAATCTTAGCTTCTCTGTTAAGCTAGATGAATTTAATTACCTAATATGACGTGAACAGTTTAAACAAATGATTGCATTTTATGGACTCTAATCACTCATTGATGCAAGTAAAAAGCTCTAGAAAGACTTTGCAAAAGAACTGTAACATTTCTTAATTCCAATGGTGCACTCAGTGTATGAAATGCTTAAGGAAAGTTCTAACTAACTTGTCTGGGATAGACAAGACAATTGTTAGATATATTATTCAATTTTTTCTATAGGAAAGTTTATAAATTATAGATCTAATTAATTTATAGGGGTTGAATAAATTATTTTTAATTTTTACAAATTTATAATTTAATAACCTAAATAAAGCAGTCAAACATGTAATCGTTTGTAAAAATAAAGTGCGAAAATAAGAGTATAATACACGATATTTTTAAATTGAAACAACTTATGTCACAACCATAACCTAACAGAAAAACCACCGTTACATCGACCACCTAACTTTCCACTATGAAAATCAAATATTCAAGTACAAACTTAGTCTTATGCTATACTCCTTAGGATACTGTCTCAATGTACTTTACTTACGAGTTAGTGTTATGTTTTCACAATTTTCAATATTTGTGTTAGCGGTTTTTAGACCAACGTTTCAATAAGTTTCTCACCAATCAGATACATTCTTAAATTAACTGCAAAAAGGTTAACACAAAAAATACAAATGTCTGTGTATATTTTAGAAAAAATTTAATAATGAATTATCATAACTAGATAATTCAAAATATATGTCACTTAAATCAAATCAACTAGTAAATCTTAGAGCAAAAAGATTAAGTACAAATTCAATAAAAATAATTATTTGATCTAACAATTAAAAAACAAAAATAAAGAATAAGTCATAAGAACATATTATCAAAATATCATAAAATAATTAAGCTTATTAATCAATCAAACATAACCACCAATATTTGATAGATTAACTAAATAAAAAGGCCTAAAAATATATATTTTATTTCAAATAGGATTAGTAATACTTACTAATTAAGAAGACTCTTATTTAAAGAAGAGTTATTTTAAAATAGATTTTATGCTAAAGATTTAAATTATAATTTATAGTATATCTTATCTAATATCTTTTAAAAATAGATTTTATGTTATTTTTTATGATAAGGATTTCAACATTAATTTAGAGTATATCTTATCTAATATCTTTTAGCATATCTTATTCCATATTTTAACACTACAAATAATTTCATATTTATAAGCATGTGCTATTAAATGCATAAATATAATCCTATATGTCGTAGTTATCAAAGATATGCCTGAAATACAATTATCTAGAACTCGAGTATTTGTTTGGTTTTTCTTGATAGACTTGATAACGGGTTTAAAAACAAATTTACAGATAAATATTTTGTCCACAAAATAGCTAAAATTTATAGTCCTTACACTATATATCCTGAACATTTGATCTGTAAAACGACAGCTTAATTATGGTTTTTGGAATGCTCTACCAAAGGTCTTTAGGTTTTTAAGGATGATTTTCCAGCTAGGTTACTTGATCTGAGATGGTGTCTTTAGTCACTTAAAAAAGGCACAAAAAATGGAAAATACAACAGTATGGCCAAGGATTTGACTAATCACATTTTTGCTACTGGAGATGTGATTAATGTCAGAGAGCAAATGTTGTATATTCTAGATGGACTGAACTAAAATTGCATCTCTTTGATAACAAATATTACGAGTAAGAAACGAATTCTTGCTTTAGATTAAGTTCTTTCAAGAATGAGAATGCATGAAAGATAAAGAGAGAGTATGAATGTGAAGGATTATGTGATAATTCATGATAACTTTGCCTGTCACAACAAGAATTCACGACCTGGTAATGCACTTTTCGGTAACTCTTTCAATCAGAATTTCAAGGCATAACAATCTCAGTCCAACAACTCAAAAACAAACATAGAGATTGATTTTTCTTTTTATACGTGAAAAGTTATTATCTGGATTATTACAGGTAGAATACATTCCAACTCAATAACAAACATTTGATATAATGATCAAGGCTCTATCTAGCACAAGATTCAATGAATTAAGAAATAAGCTCATTATCTTAGAAAGACCATTATGGGAGCATGTTGAATGTAACTACTGTATGCTAGAGGTTATTATGCCTAGTCATGAGTTTGTTAGTACAACTTGTAAACATTATAAAATAGATGGTACGAACTAAATACAATATGTGATTTCAATCTCTTTTTCTTGATTCTTCTACTCTTTTCTTCCTATCCATGGTCTCTCTTCATCGTTGAGATTTAATATATAACAATTAAGTAGCACCCTCTACCAAAGTTTGTAAAAAATAAAATGTTCATTACTTTTGATGTTTAAAATATTTAAAATGTTTATTGTGTTGTAATTATATACATAACGTATAAATAACAAGAATATTATGTCCAACTTTAGGCATAATAACATTATTGTTTATATGTTACGGACATAATTATAACTTTAAAAATACACGTTATTGAGTATGTTTTATCATTACTCATATGTTATAGACATAATTGTAACAAAATAAATGTTTTGGACATTTTTATAAATTATCTTATACATTTTGCATATAAAACATAATTAAATCCAAAATGAAATTACAAGCACATCTATTGAAACCACTATTTTTTTGTGATTTTTTTCCCAAAATTTTGCTAAAATTATAATTTTAAAAAAATGAATATTTTAATTTAAAATAGGTTATTTTTAATTTAAAAGTAAGGCATGAATGAAAAAATGATTAATAGAAATATTAAAGAAAACAATAAAAATATCACTTTATATGTAAATTAGATATTATTTAAATTGAATTATATTCATTTAGATTTATTTAATTTTAAAAATAATGGAATTAAAATTCGTTAAATATTATAAGTTTAGTAACATTAGTTTATGTCAAAATATTATTTCATCTGAAAAAAGACCCCAAAATTTTATTTCAAGAATTATGACGAGTAAATTAAGCAAAACCAATAACGATAACAAGGCATAGAGAAATCTCAACCTTTGTTTTCTTTCCTTAAAATTCTCATGTTCACCGAGTTTTTCTAACCTTTTGTAACAGATCTCATCTAAATCTGCTACACTCTTCCATTCTTCATTTTCGTTCTTCTCTTTCTTTTTCCTCATTTCAAAGAATAAAAAAATCATTAGGCCTCTCATTAATTTTGCAGGACAAAATGGTACGTTTTTCTAACTTCTTTTTTCTTTGATATACTTTTGTTCATGGTGGGGAAGAATCAAACATGTAATGCAGGAACTTTACACTAGCTTGCATAAATAAAAGAACTGATGAATATACGGCTTCATAAATTTTGCTAAAACATATACCAATTTGATATTTGACCTCATTATAATTAGATATAATGCACTAGTACTCGTTCAATTTGAGATTTCGATTAAAATTTTAAAATTATATTATTCTAGTTTTTTATTTACAATTCTTATTTTTTGAGACTCCAATGCTTATAGAATAAAAGAACATTGAGAATGACACGTAATTAATCCTTGTATTTTTTTGCTTTTGTGTTTAACAAATAACTATATAAATATGAAAATGATGAATTAGGCAAACGCAGCATCGGGAATGAACGTGAGCGATGAATGTAAGCTAAAATTTCGAGAGCTAAAATCAAAAAGGAACTATCGATATATAATATTCAAGATTGAGAATCAAGAAGTTGTGGTCGATAAAGCTGGGAGCCCTGAGGACAACTATGAAGCCTTCACCTCTTCCTTGCCTGCTGATGAGTGTCGCTATGCTGTTTTTGATTTTGATTTCATCACTGATGAAAATTGCCAGAAATCCAAAATTTTCTTCATTGCTTGGTTAGCCTTTTCTGTTTTCCTAATTTTTTTTTAATTTGTGAAATAAATTTAACAAGATAGTAATATTATTAATTCATTTTATTATTATATATTTTAATTTAATTTAAGGTCACCTGATACATCAAGAGTAAGGATGAAGATGGTGTATGCAAGTTCAAAAGATAAATTCAAAAGAGAATTAGATGGTATTCAAGTTGAATTACAAGCAACTGATCCAAGCGAAATGAGTCTTGATATTATAAAATCTCGTGCTCTTTAAACATTATATTTTTTTCTTTGTTTTGCTACCAAATTACTCCTTTCTCTGAGTATTGTTATAAATTTTTTAAGAGCAGTTAATTCTTCATTATCTTATGTTAATTATGATTTTCTTTTCATCTTTGCTGCATGGATTGTATTCCAAACGTTTAATTAGTTCAATGTAATATCATGAATTCTTATCATTTTTCTTCTTATATATATATATATATCATTTTCTTTTCATCTTTCATATGTTTTCATTTGCTTGCCTAGATGACTCATATACATGCTTTGAAATAATATTTCATGGAATTTTATTTGTTTCAATATTCTTAGAGGTAGGCGGGAAAATTTTGATATAATTAAACTGTATACTCTTCAAATAATGTATGCTAGAGACACCTTATGCCGCAGCTAACACGTACTTGTCCTAAGCAAGATTTGTACGATAAAAGTTTTCAATTAATGATTAATCTTAAGGACAAAGTTGTTGTAGCAGTATATAATCAACTTTTACTGACCAGTTTATTAATGATAGGTTAGAAATGTATCATTAATTTTTAAATTTAATTATAAATTTTAAACTTTTAAAACATAGAATTTAGTTTCAAAATATTTAAAACTTTACACATGTATTTTTAAATTTTTAAATCCTATAATTTAATCTCTAAATTTTTAATATTTTACAAATAGGTCTTAAATTAATTAATAAAATAAATATTTATGAATCAAAAAATTAGGATTTATATGTAATGTTTTAAATATTTAGATAATAAGTTTATTGAAGGTTTAGGAATTTATGTGTAGAATTTTAAAAGTTTAAAAATCAAATAGTACATTTTAAAATTTTTAAAAACTTACGTGTAAATTTTATTAAAATTTGAGAATCAATGATACACTTTAACCTTAGCCATATTATTTATTCATATTTTTTTTTTCATGCAATTAAACTTATATGCAAACATCAATAATAAATATATAAAAATATTGTTAATCCTTCTCTCACTAGTTTAAATTTTTAAATTTTTTAAAGAATTTATTTTTCACAACTTATGCCATAATATCATAGTTAAAAGTTTTGTGTGAACGACTAACAAACTTAATTATTAAAATACAAATATTTGAAAAATATGGTGCATAAAACAAATACCTACTAAGAAAACAATATTTATCGTTATCTCGAACAAACTTAATTTTTTAATGATTACTAATTCATAGTTTTCAATTGAAACATGAAAAATGAAGCAATTATAACCGACCATTGCCATTTGATCTAAAAAAAACCCTCATTTCATAAGTGGTTTCACTTATGTTTTGGTGAAGAAAATTTTTCTTGCTCAAGTTACAAATTTAAATATTTCATTATCATTCGATCTAAAATAAAAATAAAGATATCGTAAATCCTATATAGTTTCAAAAACTGGGATGAGAAAAAGGGAGCTGTTAGGGTACTGGTTGAACAATCCTTGCTCATAATTCCGGAAATCGTTTAAAGTACGAATGAAGAGGGAATGCATCATAAATTTATGACAAACTCCTATCATGAATAAAGCTCTATGAGTCTCATTACAATATTCAATCTCATTATGTTTCGTTATTTGAGATACAACATAAAGTCATAGAGAAGGAAGTTAGTTTCTGAACTTTCTTAAGTAGAGTCTCCAAGAAGATCTCAATTAATCATTACTTAATTACTAGTTATATCTGTCCTAATGATTAGTAATTCGTCTCCCACATTTCCACTTGTCTAATAGATTTCGATTTTTGTTGAATAAAAGCATTAAGAGATGAAGGATTAGGAGGAGGAGGCATTTTGCAGGGGACAGTTTCAGCTGGACCTTTAATCATAGATTCCATCATAAACTTTTTCTCTAATCCTTCTGCTGAGCAAGCCATTGCCTCAGAACACAGTTCCATAGCATTTGTTGGAATGCTAGGCTTGAACTGCAAGAGCTTAGCATATTCACTTAGTAGATGTAACATGTAGTCATATACATACTCCATTTTCAATTCCTCTTGAATAAATCTACTTGCTGTCCTTCCAATCTCTTGCGCCTGTTTTCAATTCAACAAAATTACGAAATCATGAATCGAACTCAACGTACCCATCATGAAGCCGATCGTTACGAAATTCATTTAGACTTGTATAACAAAACAGAACAAAAACATATATAGCAAAGGCTTTGAGCTTATAAGATTCAACAATCAACAATAAACAATGAAGAAATAGTGGTTTTAATTAACTACATTTTTTTTACCTTTGTCTTGTGAGAATTTCCCCAATCGACCGCGAACTTAATGGATCTGCACTTTTTATCATCCCTTATAGGCCAGTAATGGTGTACGGGCAATAAACTTCGGGTAAAGAAATCATAGTAGTGAGGTTTTACTATTAAGGTAACAGAATCACAAGCAAGAATGTACTTTTCACTAACAGACCAAGCAGACCCTTCGATGTAGATCTTATACCTGCTTGATATTTCATGAAAGAAACAATTAAAACTTCTTAATTTGACTGAGCAAAATGCAAGCAAGCTAGTATTAAGAGTTTTTTTTTTACCTACCTATGCATACATTGGTTAGCCAAATCGGATTTCTTATACCCTTCGCGTGATTCTTGAGTCCAATTCTAGAAAGAATAAAAAAAAATACTATTAATTATATGTAGAAAAGTGTGTAATAATACACTATTATATTATTTTTGACCGGTCACAAATTTATAATAAATATTTTTTTCTTAAATAGGAAATGAAATAAATATTACCTGAGCATAGATGCGAGCACCCCAATCATGTGTATCAGAAACATTACATTTAACAAGGTCCTGCCTTGTTTCAGCAACTTCTGGGTTTCCCTTCCAATAAGCATAAGGTTCTCTATCCACCCATTTCTTTTTATTGTTCCCTTCCATCAAATCCGTTAACAATGCCTCCCAAGGCTTTATGTTGATTTCTGGCCTAAATATGTAGACATTATTAGTCACATTACTCCCAATTTTGCAATGTCTTCAAATTATAAATTATAAAAGAAATATTATAGTTGACTCGATTCTGTAGAATCCTGACTCTATGTGGTATTTAATGTATGATTGTTTCATCGTTCTCCCATCAATCAATAAATGTGCATCAAAAAGAGTGTGTGACTTAATCAGGATCATCATAATTCTAGATAAATAGCAAAATTCATTATAAAATGATAAGAATTATTGAATTACCATCCCCAAAACGACCAATCAGGGAAGACGATATCGAGTGTGCCATCATCAGCACAATAGCGAAACAGGGGTGGTGGTGAGGTGGCGTTGGGCCCAGTATATGACTCTGATAAAACCACAGGCCAATCAACGCAGTCAAACATAAGCTCCAAATCAGGAACTTTCCCAGGGTATCTCCGTAACAATTGTAGGATTCCCCATAGAGTGAAAACGTCTCTGGTTTGAAACGACTTCTGATATACCTCCACGTATGCCTTACCTTTCACTATTACTAGTTTAAAGTTAGCTGTCTTGTTAGCTCTGTTAACCATATCTCTTGTGATCCCAGTGTGGGCCCATGGCATCAGATCCTCGTAGATCCATTTGAAATAGTCCGGACACTTGGAGGGTGATCGACCGTTAAGATCTTCTTCAGGCTGGATGGTTGTTGGGTAATTTAAAGGGCAAGTTTGTGTGAGGTCATATGCAGTACAATTGAATGGGATTTGAATCTTCCTTCGGGTATTTCCAGAGGTTTTCGGCACCTTTCGTGGGAATATGTTGTATGCAGAGGTAGTTTTTGTGTGCCTAGAAGATGATGATTTGGGTTCAGCCTGTGAGCCAAGTACAATGTTGGAAGAAAAGTTAATATATATGAAATGATAAATCAAATATTTTAAAAACAGTTCCCTAACAAAACAGAATTAGGTAGCATGTAATTTTAACAGGTTTAGACGTCAAATAATTGTGTATATTTCATAAAACCATATATTCAAACATATATATTTCATTGTTATGCAATTTAGTATGTCTCTTTTCATAGTTTAGTTGGCGTGTATTTTATAAGTGATTTTAAGATAAACAATTTTAAACAAAATGATTTAAAAAAAATGGTAATTAACTTGCAATTATTATTAGAATGATAGTTTGTCAATTATTTGAAGAATCTATTTTATATATTTGGAAAGTTTAAACGGTTAAAAATGAGATAATAGTAATTTATAATGTTAAAAGTGTAAGTGTGTTTTATACTAATAAATGTAACACTCTCAATTTGATCATTTAAAATGCAAGGGTTCGAGTAAGTGATCAACATCCATACAATGTTAGTGTTAAAAAATTGGATATAATTTAATCCAATAAGATTTTATTAGATTAAGTTAGACCTATATTTATAACATAGTATCATATTTAGTCTAGCTTGATCTATAACTTGATTTTTTGTCATTAACAATTTTATCGTGATTTTGTGAGATCAATTTTGTCCATGTGAAGGAAGATTGTTAAGTTTCATTTAGTCTCACATCGGCCAGGAGTTCGACAACAGTGATGCTTATAAGCTTAAACAACCATTAATTCAATAAAATTTTATTGAGTTAAGTTAAGTTTATGTTTCTAACATACTATCAGAATTGATGCACCTATTGTAACAATTTAGGCGTTATTTAAAGTTTTATCGTAGCTTACAACTAAGACCACTTATGTTCGTGTAGAGAGAATTGTTAAGATTTATTGAGTCTTACAAATCAAACATAGGATTATGTTTTCACTTATAAGTTTAGACAATATTTAACTCATTGAAAGATATTGTCGAAAACTATTAACAATTTAAACTTAAAAGAAAAATTGTTCCAAAAAACTTAAATTACTTACAAGATACTTATAAAAAAATAATTTCATAGCAATCAAGTTCACATTAACGAATTATTTTCAAAGAAAATTATTCCATCACTTTAAAAAAGTTTGGCTCGGAAGTTTTATCGACGAAAAATATAACAAGCTGATGAAAAGTAATCTTAAAAAACTTGTTTAAAAGAGTCACAATTATATGCAGTTGAAATGGTATATATTTTTAGTGAATATTTTAAAAGTGTTAATATTTATGGAAATACATAAGCGTTTAATTATTTTAAAAAGTAAAAAATATTGTAAAAATTCTTTCTTTTTGTTTACGATAGATGTTGTTTAGTTCTTTAAACAGATCCACAATCCTTGTAGAGCAATTGCTGCCCTAAACACGTGGCATTGTGGCCATTTGAAGTCTTCCTTAGCCGTCGCTTTCGGCGCATGTTAGGCTTAGTAATTTAATAAAACGACGCGATCTTATGCCGTTTTATCTTTCGTTTTTTCATCAGTCATCATCTGAAAAACAAAGAAAAAAAAACATGCTAGTATTAGGACAAATGGAAAACTTACAGTAGGGTCGAGTAAGCGCGTGGAGATAAACGCGCCGACGACGAGAAAGAAGATAAACAGGAAGAAAATATAGGATTTTGAAGATGCCTTCCTCATTAATGGCCTCCGGATCGTATCTCCAACACGACCAGAAAGCCCCGCCACGTAACGGAAATACCTCTGCTGGCTCTGAAACGCCTGCACGCCGTTCTCTGATCTCATATTATCTCCTCTGGCTTCCAACTTAATTTATTTATGATTTTCGGACAATATGTGCCTCCTTGTCAGAGACCCAATTCTACATAATTGATTTCATAAACTGGGTTTCGTCTGATTTCTTAAATTGGATTTGGTTGATGAAGAAGCTCTCTGGTCAGAGAGAAATTTCTTTTGTGGCCAATGGCCAATTCGGTTAGGTAATTAGGTTTTTTTTTTATTCTTCCTGACTAAAAAAAAGGTTAATTTTATACATAAAAAGGAAATGCAGGTTCATAAAAAAATGTGTGACGAGTTGCAGGTTTAGAAAATAAGGGATCTGTTTGTTTAAATATGTAGGTAGTTTTGAAAAGTGGTACTGAATGAGAAGAGAAAGAGGCAAAATGAAAATTAAGAAAGGGCAAAGATTGAATTGATTGATACGAAGGGAGAGAGTAAAAGCTGGGAAGGAAGGAAGGAAGGAAGGAAGGAAGAGGTTTAATTTATGGCTTGTTTTAATTGAAATATATTGATTTGCAATAGTGGAGGCAGGTGAGTCACAAACTCATGCATGCTAGAAAAAGTGGCTTTTCGTTTAACTTTGGAGGAGTAGTTTTAAAAGAAAAAATGGGAAGAATATGAAAGGGCAAAAAATATGGAGTGAGGTCAGATTTATGTCTTAGCATGTGTAGACTTGCGAACATGTTTGCGGACAGGAAAATTCTATGATCATACTATAATTATATTTTATTTTATGCCGTTAAAAAAAATTATATAATTTATAAATATTTATAGATTTAATATAATTTAACATTGAAATATATATTTATAAATTAATAAAAAATTAGCTTAGAGCTTGTACCCACTCAAAACAAATAAAATTATTCATGTGGACACTTATTGGGAGCTGAGACTTTTTATTATTATGGTATTATTGTTTTTGTATTATTATTATTATTTAAGTTTTTATTAATATCTTAAAATATCCATATTTAAAAAAAATATCAGATCTTAAAAAATTGAAAGGAATATTTAATTGTTTAATTATTCTCTTTCATATTTTCTCATATTTTTCTCTCTTTTTTATTTTCTTTTATTTTTCCTCTTTCGTATCGTTCTCGTACATATATCTATTTATATAAATTATTTCTCATTTTTCTAATGCATCCTAAACTTAACCTTTAAATACTAAATTTTAAACTCAAAATCTTAAATATTAAACATTAAATCTTAAATGCTAAATTCAAAACTTTGAAAAATAAACTAAAATATAGAAAATAAAAAAAAGATAAATTAAAAAGTAGAGAAAGAGAAAGAGATTTAAAAAAATGATAAAAAGAGAAAAAAAATTAAAATGCTTTTCAAATTTTTGTATACATGTTTTTTTTAATAAACGTGTACCTTTTAAATAAATTGGATATTTTTAAGATATCATTCAAAAAATTGGACAATAAGTTTAAAAAATTATAAAAATTATAAAAAATAATACTCTTAAAATTTATAATAATAAAAATATTACTCTAATAATATTAAACGATTTTAAATTGAACTACATTCAATATTGAATAAGTCTAAATGTGTATAATTCAATTTAAACGACATCTAATTAAATAATATTTAAAATAAAATGATATATTAGTTTTTTTAATAATTAAAATATATGAATTAAACATAATGTTATAATTTTTGAAGTTATAAGTTTTAAATGTATTATTTCAAAAAATTAAAGAAATAATACAATGTCATTATTTTTACAAAAAAAAAGATCATAAAAGTATATTTTGTAAAGTTTATAGACTTATAGTATCCTATTTTCATAAAAAAAATTATTAGAGAACACAAATTGTTATTTTTATAAAATAGATTTTTAAATTTTTTTGAACCATAACGAATCTGTATTGTCTTAACTAATAAATATTAACTTAAAATATATTTTTATTAAAAGTAACTATTAATTACTTTTCAAAAACTAATACGGGTGTTCAGCGATTATTTTAACTTATTTTCGTATAATGATTTATATAACTCACAGCCACAACAATATTGCATTTTGAAAGTAATTTATATTTACAAAAATATTTTTGTCATTGAAAATTGTAACTTTTATTATTTGCCAAAAAAAATTCCTATACTATTTTGCCACGAGTTTATTACAAATATACTACTAGTTTTATAGGTTACGTGTTGCAGTACTTATGTAGTTTCCGCTATTGATTATATATTGTATCGTGACCTACTCCAATATTAAAATAATAAAATTTATTTATTAAATAAAACGAAATCATCTTCTAACTTAATCCTTTCTCTTTTCGGACATTGTATCATAAAATAAAGTAAAAATAAAAAGAATGGGTCTATAAAAATTATTCTTTCAAGTTTTATGAAACAATATAAATATATATATATATATATAATTTTCTCATTATTATTTAAAATAATAACAAAAAATAATTTGATCGTTATTTTTTAATATATATATATGAGAGATATTTGCAAAAAAATTCATAAAAGTCAATAAATTGAAGAGAATATTTTGTAATAAAACAATACTTCAAGGATATGATTGTCAATTTTTTTTAAATTAAGATGTATTTCTTACTATTTCTGAAAACTTAAGTGAATTCTCCAATAATTTTCTCTAAAAAATAAATCCCAAGACTAATTAATCGCAACAGATTCGGGGATTCTTTCTCGGCGAAGAGGGTGGTATTGTCCTCACACACACAGAGAACTTGAAGATGATGAAGAAAAGCAAAAGATGTTGATAACTCACAGTTACAAGTTAGAACAAATGCATAGTACAAATTGAGAGAGTGATGAAGGTTTTTGCAGTGCTGAGACATCAAGGAAATAATAAATAAATAAAAGTAAATGTTTGTTCGGAAAGAAAGAAAATCGAGGAACAAGTTGATATTTGAAATATTTATTATATCCATAAAATTAATTATATTATAACGATATTATTAATAAAAAATAATTATTATTAATAAAAAATAATTGTGTTAATAATATTTTTTTATTGTTACAATATCATTGTTTTTTTAATTATATATAGTATCAGTTTTAAGTGATATAAGAACTAAAAATAATTAACTTTTTATTTCAACAACTCTCATGTACAACTAAAAAATAAAGTGATTAAATTTATTAATGAAATGTACGTTTACTATTTAAAGAATAATTTAAATATATAAATTTTATATATAGAATGTTTTATGTATTTTTTATAAAAATTTGATTATCATAAACAAAATCACTTCAATGTCTATTTGTTATTTTTATTTTTCAAATTAAATTTTATTAATATGAACTACAACAACATTGTACCAAAAGCAATCAATAATTTTTCGAATGACAATCCACGTTCTGGACCTATGTGCCAGCTTTAGGGCAGCTCTTTCTTACAACTCTTGCAAGTCTTGTACCAAATTCTCCTTGGTGCTTTCTGCTAAAACGTGTAACACATTAATTTAATTCCATATTATAATAAATATTATATTATGGATATAATTATACAGGTTAAATTATATTTATTAAAAATATTATAACATATTAATTATAATTTATCACATATTTACTATAAATAATTTTTTTCTTAATTTAAACGCATACCCTATTTCAGCTATATTGGTCGCTTGATGCTTAAAATTATATTCATACATATTACAAACGATTTTATTCTGTGGGTGGGCGACAATAAGAGGTTCAGTAGATTTTTGGGATTGAGCAATTAGTTTCATTAGTTTTTTTTTTTTTTTTGTTCTATTATTTTTGAAAAAATAATACGACAAATGAATATCATCAATTTTATGTTTTTTTTTAAACAAATTCCATTTTAAAACCACTTCAACAATTTTATTAGTTTTGAAAAAATAATGCAACAACAAAGTATCATCAATTTTATGTTTTTTTTTTTTTTAAATTTCATTTTAAAAACCATTTTAACAATTATTCTTTAATTTTTTTTATCAAACACATTTAAAAAATTAAACATAAAAATTAACTATTTGTCATTGTGCCATTTTTAAAAAGCTAATAAAATTAAACGGTTACAAAAAGAAAATTTTAAACCTAAATGTTATAATTATAATAGCTAGTTAACTACTAAGAAATTTCAAATTTTATTTTACTTTTTTACATTTCTTGATTAGATTTTGATGAGTAAAATTTAGGATTTGTATTCATTCCAAACCATTAAATTTTATTTTATCTGCAATAAAGGTTCGAACCTTTTGATGATAACCATGATTTTAGGATGATATGGGCAATGGTCCACATTCATGTATAATTCTCATATTAAATGGGCCAATGGGCTTGTCAGCAATTTGGACTACTACATTAAATAATCATCGGTAAGCCTTTTTCTTCTTTCGAATTAACACCAAGGGAAATTAATGAATTTAACAGCGTCTAAAGTTAACTTAGTGAAAGAAGAGTTCTCAAATCCTTATGTTCCAACATAATTCAACTATGATTAAAATATATATTATCTTTTGATATCTAATTTATTTAAAATATTATAATTTAACCATAAATCTTTAATTCATATCATTTATTCTTTTATAAGGACACTTAAACTTGTTACTTTCTCATTACTCATATTTTATCAAAAATCTTACTTATTAATCATATTTTAAAATATTTTTATTTTAATATCTATATAATATAGAAAAGACTATTATTTTCTAAAAAAAATATTTTAATTCTATTTGAACACTAACGAATAATTTTTTTAAGACATTTTGATCAGGCATAAAATGAAAATTTACCCTCCTTCTTCTCCATTTACCTTATTTTAGCACCATTACAACCCGTAAAATGAAAACTTGGCTATTGAAAACTCAATTAATTATAATTAAGAAGGCCCCAATAAAAAAATCAAATCAAGAGATACGAAGAAAACATTCCTGCATAGTAGATAATTTAGAATATGAAAACAGGAACACAATGAAAGCTTTATGAGGATTGACTGACACCGATCTTTCTTCAATCCTTCACTGAAGGTGGCACAACTGATTTATGTTGAGTATTTCTGAGCATGAGCGTCCTCAAGAATCAATATTCGCAACTTGTTCTTGTTGTGGATTGGATCGGCATAACTCCTCTATCCGACTTGTCACCACAGACATTGAAGAGCGCTTGTCCGTGATGAGTTAATCTTGTTGTTAGAGGATCGTGTCCAGTAGTTGATTTGTTTAATTTTAGCAAACTTGGTTTTTGTTTGAGTCTGTAATTAGGCTGTCAGTTTTAGTCCAGTGTATGGCTAAAAATAGGATAACAGTTATATAAGTAAGGTTTATGTGGTTAATTTTATTTTTAGAAAACGTGGGTTGTTAGTGGTGCAGTTATGATTTTGTATTTGCTTATATAATAAGAAAACCAAAAAATGATGCAAGTGTTGAGCATCGCCAAAATCCTGTCTTTTGTTGTGTATTTTTTCTCTCTGATTGTGTGCGTTTCTTGAGAAAACCAACATTTGGTATCAGAGCCAGATTGTCAAAGCAATGGCTGGTAACGAAGGAGATCAATCTAAGACACTTGCAGTCGTCAAACCGACGGCAAGAGAAGCCTCAGTCCCGATCCATTATCCAACGTTAAGTGAATCGAACTACGGCATATGGGCTGTCAAGATGAAGATAATCTTGCGTTTGTTAAGAGTATGGTCAGTGATCGAAAGTGGAGACACAGACGACGACAAAGATCAAGGTGCCATGGTAGCCATTTCTCAAGCCGTGCCAGATGACGTGATGATGGCAATCGCGGAGAAGCAGACGACAAAGGAGGCTTGGGACGCACTCAGGGAGATGCGGGTTGGTGAAGATCGGGTTAAGAAGGCACGCGTACAGGTGCTGAAATGGCAACTGAATAAGTTACACGTGGAGGATTCAGAGACAATAAATAGCTTTGCAATGAAGCTTACCACGCTGGTGGGTGAGATCCACTCACTGGGCACGAAGCTCGACGACAGCGAAGTTGTTGAAAAACTGTTCAGTGTAGTTCCAGATAAATTTCTGCAAATTATCGGAACGATCGAGCAGTTTGGCGATATTGAGAACATGTCAGTCTCAGAAGCAATCGGCCGCCTCAGAACCTTTGAGGAAGGACTTAAAGGACGGCAACACACAAATGGCGGGGGAGAACAACTACTTCTTACCCAAGCCGAGTGGGAGGCAAGATGCACAAAGGGAAAGAAAGATGAAGGTTTCAGCAGCAACTAAAGAGGAGGACATCACGGGAGAGGACGTGGTCGTGGGCGTGGACAAGGTGGAGGTCGAGGAAATGGTGAACGCACTAATGAAGACCAAAATCCACGCAACTTCGACAAATCCAAGGTTAAGTGTTTCAATTGTAATGAATATGGACACTTCGCAAAAGATTGTCCCAAGCCAAACCGAAGAGAGAGGGCCAATCTTGTTACAACACAAACCGATGATGAACCGGCACTATTGATGGCTGAAACTTGTGTTCTCAACCACGCAATTCAGAACGAGCAGGTGTTACTACACGAAGACAAGGTGGTGCCAAAGATTAACAACACCCAAGAGAAGGCTTGGTATTTAGATACCGGCGCAAGTAACCACATGACCGGTTGTATCGAAAAATTTGCTGAAATTGATACGACCATTAAAGGGTCGATTAAATTTGGAGATGGCTCGGCTGTAGAAATACAAGGAAGAGGTTCAGTTTTATTTGAATGCTTCACAGGTGAACATTGTATACTTACTAATGTCTACTACATCCCGAAGTTAAAGAGCAACATAATAAGCCTTGGTCAATTGGATAAGAATGGATGCAAGATTGTAATTGAAGGAGGAGTGATAACTATCCTGGACAGGACACGATGGCTACTATTAAAAGTGAGCAGGTCAAGAAGTCGTTTATATCTATTGCACATTGCTCAGGCCTTACCAGAATGTCTCATGGCTAGAAGCAAAGAAAGTGCTTGGCGCTGGCATGCAAGATACGGGCATGTGAAATTTCATGCCTTGAAGATTCTAAGTCAGAAACAGATGGTGCACGGACTACCTATAATCGAGCATGATGACCGCATCTGCGATGGTTGCTTGATTGGAAAGAAACACCGAAATCCATTTCCAGCAGTGGCAAAATTCCGAGCAGAATCACCCCTTGAACTGTGGCATGGAGATTTGTGTGGGCCAATAACTTCTACTACACACGGAGGCAAGCGCTATTTTCTGTTGTTGGTTGATGATTGTACTAGATTCATGTGGCAGGTGCTGATCCGAAACAAAGACGAAGCATTTGAGGAATTCAAAAAGATTAAAGCATCAACAGAAATGGAGAAAAACAGCAAGTTGAAGGCTTTTCGCACAGATCGTGGTGGCGAATTCACCTCAAATGAGTTCAAGACTTACTGTGAGCTATTGGGAATTAAGCGTTATCTCACGGCGTCTTATTCTCCTCAGCATAACGGAGTTGTTGAACGAAGAAATCAGACGGTGGTCGGCATGGCAAGGAGCGTGTTGAAAAGCATGGGAGTCCCAAGCGAATTTTGGGGAGAAGCGGTATCAACTGCCGTATATCTCCTAAATCGAGCACCAACAAAAAGCATCATCGACAAAACTCCCTATGAAGCATATTACAACCGTAATCCAACTGTTGATCATTTTCGCATCTTTGGATGTGTAGGACACGTAAAAGATGTTACACCTCACCTCTCAAAACTTGCAAACCGAAGAAGCCAATGGTGTTTATTGGTTATGATTCGAATACAAAAGGCTATCGGATGTTTGATCCAAAGTCAAAACGAGTAGTGGTGACACAGGATGTCGTGTTCGAAGAGGAGAAGAAGTGGGAGTGGAGAAAATTTCTAGAAACAGAAACAGGATCAGCAGGGAACACTCTTACAACACACTATTTTACCATAGTAGGCGCATTTGATACGAAAAATCAGAAAGATAAAGAGGGTGTCTACGATTCTGGCATTGGTATTAGCAATTCTGGCATGGATTTCCCACAGCCAACACAGGAACAAACTGGTAACCGATACCAGTATGCTACACCAGTGATGAACACGAAATCCAGAGCATCTGTTTCAAACTCACCATATACTCCAGCAGCAACTGTTGAAGAATCAGAATCAGCCGAAACACTACAACCCTCAAAATCTGATGAGAGTTCATTAGTAGGACCACGGGGTAAGCGTGACATCAAAAGCTTGTACGATGCAACAGTCCTAATAGAGTTGCAGTATTCGGGACTGTGTTTTCTAGGAGAAGAAGAGCCGTCAAATTTTGAAGAAGCCAAGGCAGATCCGATGTGGAGAAGAGCAATGGAGGAGGAAATTTCCTCTATTCGAAAAAATGAAACTTGGAAGCTCGTTCCATTACCCGATAGCCACAAACCTATAGGTCTAAAGTGGGTTTACAAGCTAAAGAAGGACACTCAATGCAGAATTGTGAAGCACAAGGCGAGATTAGTGGCAAAGGGGTACGTTCAACGACAAGGCATAGGCTTTGATGAAGTTTTCGCCCTTGTTGCTCGGCTAGAGACAGTACGTTTGTTGATCTCTATTGCGGCACATGAAGGATGGGAGGTGCATCACATGGATGCAAAGTCAGCCTTCCTCAACGGGGATTTGGAAGAAGAAGTGTATGTTATTCAACCGCCGGGTTTTGAAGTAAAAGGAGAAGAGCACAAGGTATTAAAACTACACAAGGCATTGTACGGCTTGCGACAAGCACCTAGAGCTTGGAATTCAAAACTGGACAAGTCATTGAAAACACTCGGTTTTGAGAGGTGTTCATTAGAGCATGTTGTGTACAAGAGAAGCCAAGGAAAAGGGAATTTGAGAGTTGGAGTTTATGTGGATGATCTAATCATCACTGGAGAGTGTATCCAAGATATAAACAAGTTCAAATCTCAGATGAAAAAGATGTTTAGTATGAGCGACCTTGGGTTACTCAGCTACTATTTGGGAATTGAAGTTTGTTAGAGTTCGAAGAAGATCACACTCGACCAGTCCGCATATGCAACAAAGGTGTTAGACAAATACGGCATGAAAGATTGCAACCTCGTCTGAAACTGAGCAAAGAAGGCACAAGTCCACCTGTAGACACAACTCTGTACCGAAGTATTGTTGGCAGTTTAAGATACCTACTGCACACGCACCCAGATTTGGCATTCTCTGTCGGCATGGTGAGTAGATACATAGAGAAGCCCACAATGGAGCACATGGCTGCAGTGAAGCACATACTGCGGTACGTCAAAGGAACTTTAAACCTCGGTTGTGTTTATGAGAAGAAGGAAGGAAGCTTGGAGCTGATCGGTTACTCCGATAATGATCTAGCTGGTGATACTGATGATAGGAAAAGTACCTCAGGTTTAATATTTTTCCTTGGGTCAAATCCTATTAGTTGGTGTTCACAAAAACAGAAAGTGGTTGCATTATCTTCCTGTGAAGCGGAGTACATTGCTGCCTGTGCAGCAGCGTGTCAAGGAGTGTGGCTGGGACGACTGTTGGCAGATTTGTTAAAGACCGAGGTTAACAAAGTGGTTCTAAAGATCGATAATCAGTCCGCAATTGCATTGAGCAAGAATTCAGTTCACCATGAGAGGAGCAAACACATTGATACCCGATTCCACTACATTAGAGATTGTGTTGAATCAGGAATGATTGAAATTCAGCATGTTTGCACAGAAGATCAGCATGCTGATATTCTGACAAAGTTGCTAGCAAGGATGAAGTTCTTGGAGATGAGAGAAATGATTGGTGTGCGGATCATCAGTAGAGAACAACAAGCTTAAGGAGGAGATTGATGAGTTAATCTTGTTGTTAGAGGGTCATGTCCAGTAGTTGATTTGTTTAATTTTAGCAAACTTGGTTTTTGTTTGAGTCCGTAATTAGGCTGTCAGTTTTAGTCCAGTGTATGGCTAAAAATAAGATAGCAGTTATTTAAGTAAAGTTTATTTAAGTAAATTTTATGTGGTTAATTTTATTTTTAGAAAACGTGGCCTGTAATGTTAATGGTGCAGTTATGATTTTGTATTTGCTTATATAATAAGAAAACCAGAAAATGATGCAAGTGTTGAGCATCGCCAAAATCCTCTGTCTTTTGTTGTGTATTTTTTCTCTGTGATTGTATGCGTTTCTTGAGAAAACCAACAGTCCGGGTATTCAGCAGAGCATTCGAGCACAAGCTGTAAAAGATGAACCATATCTTCCTCAACATTCTGGTATCTTAGACGCTCGAGCTCAATACCCCAGTAGTACACTCCTCTAGAACATTAGAGTTAACCCAAAAATGGGAGAGAAAATAAGAAGAATGGTTTCAAATTTTCATTTTATCCCCGTACAAAAAACATTATAAGAGTTTTTTGATTGTTACTATTTAAAAAAGTTTAAAGTAATTTTTTTTAAATGTGGGTATTAAATAGAAACATTTTTTATATCATGGTATTAAAAATAACTATTTAAAAACATGATTAATGAGTAAAGTTTTTGATAAAATATGTGTACTTGAAAAAGTAAATATCCTAATTTATTTAGCCTACAGACTAATTTAAAAGGCATAATTTAGTTTCTAACTTATAATAAAATTTATAATTTGATAGTTAACTTTTTAATTATATGATTGTTAAGTATAATATTATTAAATTAATTTGATATAAATTAAAATTTTAGATTAAATTTGTTAAATTTAAAATTTTTAAAAATTAAATTATATGGATTAAAAGGTTATGAAATAAATTTTAATATCTAGGACAAAATGTATAAATGAATCATGTATGTGTGTGGGCACGCGGGCGTAATATTAATATTTTTATAGATAAAAATATTAATATTAATGATTTTAAATATTTTGTCTTACAATTTAATACTCTAAAGTTTTAAAAATAAAAATGTTGATATTTCATTAACAAATGACAATTGATGCTTATATATACATGCGCAATGATATCCTAACTTAATGTTAAATTAAAAGCGTATGATATGAATTTTTAAATCTTATTATTAATTATATTTTAGTATCATTGTTATTAAAAATATTATTATTAAAAGATAATTCTAACAAACATTTTCAGTGACCGTAATATCGTCGCACTTAAAATTTTGTTTTAATTTGGGCTATTTTTTAAATGTTTGAATATGTTGAAGCTTAATTTATAACATTATCTTGATTAATAAAGGGCCACTTTCCTAATCAAAACACACAAATTTAATTAGGTTGTGATATTGTTATAATTTTATTAATATAATAATAATAAAATTAATAATTAAAATAAAATAAAAAATTTATATATTTTTATGACAATAATCACAAAAATAATTGTGAAATCGATATAATAATATGTTTAAATAATTGTTAATTGTGTATATTTTTATACATATATTATATTAATATATTTTTTTGTCAACGAAATTGATGATGTGATCATATGAAACTTGCATCGGAAGGTAGTTGGTTCTGCATGAAATACACTATTATTTAAGTGGCATGGATGATGGGGAAAAAAAAAAGATGAGAATTATGGCCTCTCTGAGTGATTATGCTAGAAATTAAGAGTTTTTTAATAAAAAATGATGTGTTATATAGTGTCATTTGTTTTATTTATAATGTTTAAATATTACATGATATACTTTATCTATGATAATTTAATATTATTGGGCAAATTAGTGAATTATTTCCGCCGACTAAACCTATAACATATTGAGATCACTCTATGTGTCATATATTTATTTTAGACAAAATACATTATAATTTAGAAAATTAAGAAGTTGTAAATTTAAGTGAAAAAATGATGTAGTGAGTTTATATGTCATTTATGTTCTTATTTAGTTCCTTTATTTCCTGTCCCTAAAATCGTCCTTAGCACGTCTGGTTTTACTATTTTGTTTGCTTGTGTGATGTGGCTTCTTGTGGGCTCTTGAGAACAACATTGTTTGTCTTTGCGTTGTTTCTAGGGCTAGAGTGAAGGAGGGGGAATAGTTAATTGATTTTATAATTTTCAAAAAAAGGAGCTTGAGCTCTCTCTCTATAATAGCAGACTTGTTTAATTTGAGTTTATTCATAGTTAATCAAACTAGATCTGTCCAGATTTTTCCTTTCTGATTTACCGAAATAAAATAAACTAGAAAAGGAAAGAAAGAAGTCATTGCATGTGAAGAACATTGAAAAGAATTATAATGTTGAATGATAATTTTTTTAATTCATTTTTCATGCAGCATGCCACAATTTTCTATATAAGATTAAAAGATCTTTCTGCACTTAAATATTAAATTTGATGTAAAATTTAATATAAAATTATTGTAACTTCCTATAAAATTTTACATTATTATTATTAAAGATGTTCACACATCAATTTTTTTTATTTTTAAAAAAGTTCTAAATTTTTATTACATATAATAAATTAAAATTAATAAAAAATTATTAAATATAATTTTTAGTGTAATATTTGATGCATTTTTTTATGTAATAAAGGAATATGTTTTTGTGTAATATTTGATTATGTAAATAAGAGAAAAATGCATATTTAATATAAAATAATATTAAGGATCAAAGATATGACGTATAAATTCAAAGTTAAATACGTAGAAAATGTGGTCCGATCAAAAAGAAAACGCTTGAATTCAATAGTTTATGCTATATGACAATTATCTTGTAGGATAACTATATATGGTGCGAACAAATTATAAAGGATTGAGAATTTGAACCAATATAAAGCAAATAATCTATCGAATAAACAATACTAAGTACAAACGATGACCCCTTTATATTATTTTTATTCTAACATAACACGTGTATAAAAAAATATTAATATAGTGTTTATAATAAAATAAAATTAATAAAAATTAATTATGTTAACTTATTTAAAAAAGAGATAGAGAAGTAACGGTCCAATATTTTGATCTTTATTTTTAAATAATAACAAAGATTTTATTTAAAAATGAATAAAAAATATAAAATGATATAATTAAAGTGTAATTTCTTTTTAAATACATCAAAGTTACGATTAAAATAATAAAATTGTTCACCGATTATACTATATGATCTATGAATGAATATTTTTAAACCTTTTTTTGTTCACTTTATATTCTTTTTTTATTTTAATATTTACAAATCAACGGATACAATGATTTTTTTAGAAAACCTTAAACAAAAATATTCAATTATACTTATTTTAGATAATATTAGAAAATCTTTCACAGTCGATCGATTATTCATAGTTAATATTATTTCTTTACTATTTATGTCTTCATTGATATGATAGTCGTTAAAAGATATCAAAATTGACTTTCCATAAATATTATTATTTTCATCCTGATATGTAAATTTATATAAGATGTTAATAAGATTCATAAAACAATACATTAATTTTCAAAACTTATCTCGTCTTATCTCACTTAATTTTTAATGAGATAAAATTATAATAAAACGGTACTAATTGAGATATCTCATTTGTCTCTGGTGAATTTAAATGAGACAAGTAAGAATACAAAAAATAATAAATGATCATTTATAATTTTAATTTAATAAGAAAAATAATATAATATATATTTAAAATTATGTTTATTAGAAATATAATCTAAATAAGATGATATTTAAATAAAATAAAATAATATTATATTATTAACTCATTACAAACAATAAATAAGACATAAAATGAGACGAGATAGTACACTTAATATCTCTATCTTCATCTTCCTTTAAATCTTCAAAGAAAACCTCAATTATAAATTTAAGAGTAAAAAATTGGAAGGAGATTGGTAAAAGTGTTTTTGCAATTTAAGAAGAAAAAAATATTGATATAGGCATAAAAATAATGTTTGTTATTCTTTCATTAACTTAAGTTTTTGATATAGTTATTTTTTAATAAATTTTAGCATATTATTATAATTGTAGATCATATATTTAAGATTATTAAATTATAAGTATTTGATTTATACGATGTATAGAATTAATACTTTTAAAAGAGTAATAAATATATAAAAATAATACTAATTATTTACTTAAAAATTTAGCAGTTTTTGAGATTTATTCTTTTAAATAACTTTTAATATATGATAAAGATAAATATCAACAAAGGAAGAAAATTTATATGAGAATATTGAGGATCGGAATATAAAAATGCTTCCACACGAGTCAAAGTTCAGTCATAATTGCTGAAAGTTTTCTTCAAATTTTCTGTCAGAGAGAGAGGAAAACGCCCTAAGATTGTAAGCATTGTGTATATTCATTAATATATTTGATCTAAAAAAGGAAAAAAAACATAAAATTTAGCATAAAGTATATATATACACTTTGTAATTTGAACATCTATATCTTTAAATTATACATCTTTTTTAAACAATTGCATGGATTAATTTGAAAAGAAGTTAAAATATTTTATAATTCATTATTTTAACCTACATTATTAATTACAAAAAATGCTTACATTAAAAAATAAATTCCCTTAATAAAACTAGCATATAACATCTACAATTATCATTTTAGCAAAGTGAGTCAAGTGGGTTTAGGCACTAGTACACTACCTAGAAAAAGAAAAATGTGATGATGTAAAATCTCACACGCACACGTCCATCCCCGAACAGCTAATAAATAGTAATAATCATATCATTAAATACAATTATATTTATTAATAACAATACAATATATATTTATTATAAAATTATAATAAAATTTTTTTATCTATTAACTCATATCTCAACGTCTTTATAAGACCCCATAATTTATCTTCTCTTCCTTTTATATGTTTGCTGTTTTCCTTTCTTTCACAATGGCCCAGGTACCTTTTTACTTGTTTTTTACTCTACGCTCTCGATACTCACTCCTAGCCACTTTTATTTCTCGATTATTACATGCTTGTTGTTATGAATGTACAAAGATCTATATAATCTATCAAAATTTCCAATACTCTTATGTTAATTTTTCTTTGGAATATATATTTAATTAATTTAAAGCAGAAGGTGGTGTTGAAGGTGATGACTATGACTGATGAGAAAACCAAGCAAAAGGCTATTGAAGCTGCGGCCGATATATATGGTTTAGTGTTTTATAATATGTGTTGTTGAAAACTTATATATAGGCCTGTGTACATGTTTATCTCGAGTATATATATATATATATGAAATGGGTGTTCCTAAATGATAATAAAATCTTATAATTTGTGTGTGATTTGATAAAATATATTAGGAGTGGATTCGATTGCGGCAGATCTGAAGGGACAGAAGCTAACAGTGATAGGGCAGATGGATGCTGTGGCAATAGTGAAGAAATTGAAGAAAGTTGGTAAAGTAGACATCATATCTGTTGGTCCTGCCAAGGAAGAGAAAAAAGAAGAAAAGAAACAAGAAAATAAGGAGGAAAAGAAGAAGAAGGAAGACAAAAATAAAAAGACCTAACCCAGATTTCAGTTTATACTATATATAATATTCCAGCATAGTCTATTAATCATATTTTTAGAATAATAATAATAATTATTATTATTATAAAGTTTTTATTTTTAAAGATAAATATTTTTAAAAGTAAATAATTTATCCTAAGAATAATATTTATTGTTTTAAAAATATCAATTTTACTTAATTTTGTAATTAAAAGCTTTAAAATATTATAATTAAGTATATTTAAAACTTGTGGGAATTAAGGTTGTCAATTTAATGAAAGTTAGTAATCGAGAGAAAAATAATAAGCAAAACGAATTCCCTCCTTTGGGTCATGGACTGCCGAATGCCGCCTACTAAGCAAGGAAGAATGATTGAGCTGGCAGGAATTGAATGACAATAGAAATGGTAATTTTCATATGTCATTGACTCGTTTTTCGAAAAGAATTAATATTCAGAGTAAAAAATATTAATTTTAAAATAATTAAATGCTATTGAAATTTGTTATGAAAATAACTTTTTTCTTTTCTTTTTTAAAGTGCACTTAACAAATACTGTCTACAATTTAAAAATATATATATTAGTATAATTATATTATAACAATAACTTTTGTTATAATTTTTTAGTCACAATAAAAAGTGATTTATTTATTATATTTTAATATTATTATTGTTATATAAAAATCAATATTAATAATAAATTTATTTGTGATCATCATTATCTTTATTTTAGTGAATTGATATTTTCACGGGAATAAATATTATTGTTAAATTAAATTATTTATTTTTAAAAATATTTTTTTTATTCTTATAATAATAATTATTGTTTTGAAAATAATATATTCTTATTTTATTTTTATTGAATTGGGAGACATGGTTTGGTTGCCTTCTTATTATCATTGATTGTGTTTGTGTTTTGCGGATTGGGGTTTGAGCAGATTAATTAGTTTGACTAAGTTCCAAATTCTAAAAGTAACCGACTAAATTAGTAAGTATTATTCATTAGTTTGTCCAACACTGAATAAAAAGCTTACTTCTTTCCTATCATCTCTACTCTCTAGCATTTAAATTTAGTTGAAGCTTAAAGTTCTAATAAATTTACTTAATTTGGTCTAAACCCAAAACTTTAAATAATTTACTTAATTTGGTCTAAATCCAAACCTTTAAATAATTTACTTAAAGTTCTAATAAATTTACTTGTTATATCTTATTACTTTTAGAATTAAATTTATAGTCAAATATTTCTAATATAAACTGAAGTTCTAATTACGAATTAAGTTTGAATTTTGTAAAATATATATTTGAATAATTTTATGGTATTATTTTATAATTTTTTACTATATTTAAAATTATATATTAACTTAAATCAATTTTTAAAATTCAAAATAATCATATTGAAACCTACTGAATATTTTAAAGCTTTGAACATACATTTAATTTGAAAAAATCAATTTAATACTATTTGAAAATATATGGCAGTCAAAATTACATCACTTACCACCTCATATATAATAAACTTGAATAAACAATAACTTATCATTTATAATATATAAATATATATTAAAATATAATAAAATCATAGATACATTCTCCGTATCTTCCTAATATACAAATATTAATTGTATGTAAATATTAATAAAAAATTAGAGGAAATATTTTTATTCTTCAAAATATCTTTGCAATATTGATTTGTTTTAATAAAAAATTTAAAAAAATCAAAAAGCAAATTATTATGTTCAAATGTATTAGATGTAGATGTAGAGATGAAAGTGATGGCCTTTCTTATCTTGTCTAAATGTTCTCCAATAATTTTCATTCCGACCTGTACACATTAGTTAATAATATGTATGACACATATACTTCATGTGTAAGATAAACCTTGTACTACCATGAAATGTAGGCATGATTTTCTTAAACAAATTAATTTAACGCTTGCATTATCAAAAGTAATGTAAAATATCTTTCCATTTATGCTAAAATCATTGAACACACTTATCATCAAGTTTAAAATTTGGTTGGCATTACGTAGATATGCAGCAATCTCAAATGTAAGTATTCGTTTCTGCAACTTCCAGCTAGAATCCACCCAATGACCAACCACACAAATATAACCAAGTTTGTTGCATTTGGTTTACATATCCAAAGTAATCGCAATGAAACGGTGGCTCATATTATTAGACAATTGTTTGACCAATGCAATTTTCTTTTCATATTATCCTTTTAGGATATCACTTTGAGTCATATTTCAAGAAACACGACCATGTAGGTTTTGTGTATGTGCGCAGGTAGTGCTTAATGTTATGTTTTTCTCTTGGTTTGGAGGAGTTCAAGTGAAACTCATGTGACTTAAAAACTCATGGAATAAGAAGGGGGTAATTATGTCATTACATTGCTTCATTAATAAAACTCATTTAGGGTTTGATGTGAGTGAAAATCAGTGAGAGAAAAACGTGTGCAACAAAGAAGCAACTGCAGCAGAAAAATTGAAAATAGTTTTTCAGTTTCTCTTTCTTCAGCAAGATTTTATCAAGTGCTCCAATAGAAGGTCATTTGTGGTCAGATTAAGCTGAAATTTTGCAGTCACATTCACAACTCAAGACTCTTTAATCTGTACGGTGGGATTTGGATTTGGCTCACCGATTTGAGAAAATCTGAGTCGTGAACAGTGACTACGAAATTGGGTTAGATTTCTCTATTCTCTTGAAATAATTGTTAGTTTCTAAGAAGTGTATTCTTGATAATTTTGTTGATTTTTTGTTTTTAGTTTTACCTAGAGAGAACTATTATACAATTGTTTCTTAATAGTGAAAGTTTTGTAGAAAAGTGTCGTGGTTGTTTCCTTTCTACACCGGGAAGGTTTTTTCACGTAAATTGTGCGTTGATTTTGTATATGTTTTTTTATTTTGAACTCTATTTATTTGTTTCTTAAAAGATTCACATAAAGAAGGAGAATATGTTTAATTTCACTATTTAGAATTTAATTTAAGTTCGTATTGATATTATGATTCTACTAATACTGAAGTTGTATATCATCTCCAAAAGTGAATGGCTGCCCCGCACTTGCTACATAACAAGCCAAACCTTCTCTCGTTGGCTATATGTGAATGTAGATCCTTTCCCATGCATTTTCTTTTCTTTTTCCTTTGCTTGAGATAAGTTATTGTAGTGTCTCCAAAGATGAGTGGTTCCCATGCCTTTAGAATATGCGTAATCCTTCAAACAATATTTACAAATAGCTCTCTTTTTCCATTGATGGCAATATTTAACATCAAAGTGATTCCATGCTTCTTCTGAAGTCCTTTCCCTTTCTTAACTGTTTGACTTTCACAACCACTACCTCGAGAATTAGGATTTGAATAATCTGTCAAATCATGAAATGGGTCCTGTTCTTCCATTTCCTCTGACCTATGTTGTGTTTCCTCTTGAGAATCCATATACAAAAAGTTAAAGAAACGAATCCATAAGATAAGTTTCAACATAACACATACTTTGTTATTGAAGAGCTTTGTTCAGACTAGTCTAATGGAATTGCTTTCCCATTTGGTAATGCAGCAATTTAATAACATACTTTGGAATTTGACACTGCTACTTGAATCAATCAAACTTTTTTTTTTAGACAGTTAATACTTTGAAACTGTTACAGGTAGCAACCATTTTTTTAAATTTTTAGACCAAGAAGGAATATATATCAATCACTTTTAGCCAATCGAAAAGCACTCTATCTTAAAACAAGTCCACTTTCACCTTTCATAAACTAGAAACACAACTTTGTGGACACTGGAAACTCAGTTAAACTGCGTTTCCTGGATGACAGAGATGAGAAGCCAACTAACCCAATTTTATTGTAAACTCAATTCAAGTTTTGCTTTATCATAACATCAAATCAAAAACGTAAAAATACACGAAAAGCTAAGCACCCAGTTGCCCTTATTTCACCCACATAATGCCATTCCACACCCAATTTTATTGTAAACTCAATTCAGGTTGCTAATAACAAAACATCAAAAATCAAGGCAAACTAACAAGTAATCAACAATAGCAGGGGAAGTACAACAGTAAAACCTTTGTTCAGACTATACTAGTCTAAGAAAAAGAGCCTTGATTAATACTAGTCTAATAGTCTGAAGAAAATGAAGGCAAAATTAAAAAAAAATGGCTAAACTTACAAGCATGAACCATCGCAAAACAACAGGAGAAGAAAACTTACCTGTAGATGAATAGCACCTATGTTGTGTTCTTCTGCTTTAGCTATTAGAGATTAGCCGATTAGGATGAATATCAAAAAATTTGAGTTTAAAAGTTTAATATATTTTTTAATGTTTAATAAAAAAATTAAATAAGCTACTCATGAACAAATTAACCCAACTCAACTCATTTAAAAATTAGATGAGATGAAGTGAGAGTTACAACTCGTTTAAAATGAATTGAGCTCAAGTAAGATGAGTTAGGCTAAGTGAGCTGGGTTAACCCAGCTCATTTAACATCTATACATTTACCTCGTTGATGAAACTGATACACTAGCAATTATTCAAAGGTGATGATATCTTGATAAATGATTGAGATATACGCATGTTCCACAAAAAAATCCATCAGTATAGCAACACAAACTAAACAAATTCAATGGAATAACTACATAACTAAACTCACAAATAAAATAAACTCTACTAACAGATCTAAGATCCTCAAACTACAAAAAAAAATACCCAAAAAAAGACAAAAACAGATGTGGAAGAGAGATGGTGATGCTAAAATGGAAGGCATTATAGCAGAGCTTGAAAGGACAGAGCTGATGATGAACAGGGAAATGAGACTGAAATCAGATAGAGTCAGCACCAAGCTCTCAAAACGCTAAGATTTTTAGGATGGAGATGGTCCAATCTTCAAAGGGGTTTTATAGAGATGAAATTAAAGAGAGCAGTTAAATGGGTTGGAGATTGCAGAGCAGAGGAGCAAAGAGTTGGAACCCTAGCAGAGTACCCAAACGGCTCTCAAAAAGGCAAACTTAACTTTTTTTGTACCATTGGCAGTCTAAATTTCTGTTTCTTTTGTTTTAATTTGAAGTTCTTGCAACATCATCTTAATTGACAACTCTTTGAAACGATCCTGCATTATCTTAACATCAAATCCCATCTTTTACAATTCAACAACTGCGTTAAACTGCTCCCAAGGAACTCTCTGGGTATTCTTTCTGACAACATCAGCCAAATGCATAGTATAGGAATGTTGGACAAAACCACTAAATTAGTAGCATTGGCACATCGTTTGGCTCCTTGGCTCAGTTAGGTTGCAAAGACCATATTGGGCAGGCTACGCTTGTGAATGAGTGGCTCACCATCTAACTGGCAGCATCTGCATACAAGAAAGTAAGAAACAGAACTGAACCTCCTGATCTTCTCCTTTTGTTAATGTCCCATTTAATATACACAGGAATATGAAATAATAGAAAAGCATTAGGAATGACAACTTTATATTATTCCTAATACTGTAATTCATATTTTTTAAACCTTACAAAGCCAATAATTAGATGGAATTGTACCATGACCCGTATATTCACCATCTCTTTTATGTGGTTCTATCTGTCTCATCACTATTTAACACCTCACTATTTTAACCCATGTTTAACCAACGCCTCTAATATTCTGGAACCTAGCTCTACGAATTTTCATTGTGATCTATTGAAATTCCATGTCTGCTTAAACTATCACCAACTATTCTTCCCGGTTAACAAAAAGGAAGAGTAATAAATAATTCACGTGAGTGTGACTAAATTATTTATACTCACCCATTACAAGGTTTTCATATAGAAAATACATATAAATTATCAGGAGAAATGCAAAATAATATATGACCATAAATATAAAAGCTAAGATAGAAAAATATATTGAAGAATGAAATTAGTGCATACATCTGACCCGAGCAGCGGTAACTTATATGTACTCCACTGTGCAGGCAGACCAACTTGGAACAACTCAGATTAACAGCAGATATTCCAATTAACACACCATATCAGCATCTTCTATATCCGTTAAACTTTTCGACTCGAGGAACATATAATCCCTTCTTCCTCATTAGTCTTCTCACTTTATTAGCTTTAGAAATCTTTCCAGCAATTCTTAAATAATGCTCTAGGGTACTGTAAACAGTGAAATTAGGATTACAACCTCTGGACACCATATCCTTGAGCATGCAGAATGCCTCGGGAAATTTTCCGGTCATACAAAATCCACGAATCATGGCATTGTATGTAAACACATTTGGAAGTTGTCCCTTCGTGATCATCTCATCAAACATCATTTGTGCCTTCTCAAGCTGCCCAGAAACAACATACCCTGTGATCATTACAGTATAACAAACCACGTCTGGCAAGCACCTATCTTTTATCATCTCATTAAAGAAATATTCACACATGTTCATTTGTCTAGCCTTACTAAATCCATCTATCAATGTGGTGAAGTGAAGAACACTTGGATGATGACCCATTTTTCTCATGTCATTCAGAAGCTTTCGAGCAGCAAATGGATTATTACTTTTACCATGAACATGAAGAATAATGTTATATGTATGCAAATCAAAACTTATTCCATTGTTAGGCATTTCAGCAATCATACTGTAAAAGTGATCATGCTTTCTTAATCTCAACTTTGTACACAACACAATATTATAAGTAAAAGTATCTGGCGTATGGTCATCAGCTAACATCTTCTGATAAACCCACTCAATCAACTTGTACTGATTTACAGAAAGAAGGCAATATAAGATGGCATTGTAGGAGTGTTTAGATAGCCTATGTTTAAATGCCTTTGATTTAATAAATGTTTTCGCAAATTTCATAGGCCACCTTGCTTTGCCACAAGCACATATCAAAATGATGAGAGTACGACCAGTGATGGGAAAACCTTTTTCATTCATCTCATCAGCTACAGAGAACATTGCGCGAATCTCTTTGCAATCAGCAAATATCTTCATCAGTAAATGATACGAATTACCATTATGTCTGTAATTTTCCTGCTTGCCAGACCATATAAAAAACTCGTATCCCAATTGGGCATAACGCGTTTTATTAGCAGCATTGTTAATGCTTTTCAGAACTCCAAAAAGGACTTCCCTCACAATAAGCTCTGAAACTCTAATACCTAAATCATCCAAAGCAAAAGTCGTATCAAAACCAGGGCAATCTTGTCTGAGAACTTCAAGAATTTTTCCAGCGTCAACCCTCGCAGTTTCGACTAAACTTCGTCGTGGCAGAGAATAACGATCTTGCCTATCGAAATCAAATTTTTCATCCATAATAGAATCAAAATATGATTTTTTGGGCATTATCTTCAAGGGTTCCTCTACGCGATCAAAATCCTCATCCCTTATGCCAACATTGACGCTCCATTGGCAGAAGTTTCTGGTTACAGGGAAATATATTGAAATTCCCCTCACTAACCAGGGACGAGATACAAATATCATGGCTAGCATCCATCAGCTCAGCAACTTTATAGAACTCAACAAGTCAAGGAAATCCATGAAAAGTTGAAATCTTAAGTAAAATAAATAACGAGAATAACAATAACTATAATTAAAGCCTTGGTGGTGTCAACTGAGAAAACCCCAGGAAACCTAAGAGGCGAAAATGTGCAAAAGAAGATTGAATCGAAGAATAAATGTTGACGGAGTTGGAGATCCCCATATTAAGAAGAGTAAGAGACTCCATAAGAACGAAGAACATACCAGATAACCAGCAATTGAGCTACTCGTAAATTGCAGAAAGACATAAGCCTACAAAGCTAACTGAAATTTCTCCGAGGTGGGAAACGAAATAGATGCAGGGGTCCGTTTTGGTGGAGATACTTCTCTGGAATACGATATAACTCTTCCCTTGTAGAAGGCAGGGCCGCAGGGTTATTATTTCGTGGGAAAAAAATAAAAGTATTATAGGCTTGCGTACTTTTTTCTTTTTTAAAAACAAAAATACGCTAAGTTTATGTTTGATATTAATTTTAATTTTTAATTTTTTAAATAAGTTTTTAATCATATATATTTAATAATAAATTTTTATTTTAATTATTATATTTTTAAGAATCACCTTAAAAATATAGAATGAATCATCTATCTATTTTTAAATTAGATTTTAAATTTTTATTGAATATTTTTTCTAAATATTAAATGAAGTATTACGATTTTTTTTGTATAGCTATTGAAATAAAAAGATTAAAAACTTAAATTTTTAAATAATTGATAAAAAAAAATTATTTTTTAAATTCTTAGAAAACAAAAAAATATTACCAATTCCAGTGCTGGTTAGTGAGTTTTCTTTCTCTCTAACTAATCATTTAGATCTACTATTTTATTTGAGCAAAATACTCAAAAAATTTATACCTATTTCTTACTTACAAAACACCATTTTTCTTCATTTTCTTCATTTTGTCACTTCATTTATTTCTATTAATTTTACGCACTTATTATTCGTATTTTTTTCCTGTTATTATGTGTTATTATCTGTATAAATTTTTATATTATATATGTAGGTTTGTATTATAACATCAAGAGAAGAATATGATAATCTTGAATAATATAGACAACATCGTAGTAATTTTTCTACTATTAATTAATATTTTATTTTTCAAATATTTGTATTATTTAAAATATTTGTTAAAGTGATTTTGGTTTTCTTCTGTTATTATATAGTGATCGAATACAGGTTTTTATTTGAGTATAATAGAAAATAAGTAAATTTTGTAAAAAAAAAATTAAAATATGTTCACCACGTGAACCGACTTTAATTTTTAAGTCATTTCATTTAAAATCGGTTCAACAAACCGACTTTAATATCCCTTTTTGTAGTAGTGAATATTAATTAATTAGAAGAATACATGACATAAATAACATATTATTTTTTCTTATATACATCTAGGGTGAGCATTGGTTTGAAATCGACAATTTTAAGACAATTTGAATATGATTTGATCCGAAATAAATTATAAATTATTTAATCTAAATCTGATCTGAACTGCTATAAATGTCAATTCGAACAAATCTGGAACCGAATCCGATATAATTTCAACCTATAAAATGAAAATTATATAAAATCAAAGAAAAATTTAAAATAAAAATATTTTTCATACAAATTAAAAAATAGGTGACAACATGATTAAAAATAGTTTAACAGAAATAATCAAAAAACAATTCAACATCAATTACATAATTTAACTCCAAAAAAATTAATATCAATTACATAATTTAACTTAACTCTTCAAACATTAATAATAACACATACTTTTTTAGATAGTTATTCAAAATTTAAGTACCAATACTATCAAGAATATTTGCACGATGAAAAATTAAAAAGTTGAAAATATATATAAGCAAGTAATAAGCTGATAAACATAATAATAAATCTAGAGGGAACTTTTTAACTTCTTTTTAGAAACAATACAGAAGTAATGAAGTGTACAGAATCTTCTACTTGAATTAGTTGTATTGTAATTTTATCTTTATTTACTTACTCAATCACATAAAGTGTGTTATTATCTTTATTTAAAGTCATATGTATAGTTATAGAAAAAAATATATTAGACATTAACAATAAATAATATAAATAATAAAATATAAGGTAAAAAACATGTTGAATTAGATGAAAATTACGAAGAATCCGTTGTTTTGTTTATGTTAACTTTTCGATTGTTACAAATTTGATTTCAAATAATATTGAAATATAAAAAATATTTATAATTAATTAAAATGTAAGAAAAAAATTGATATTATACAATGTTCAGTTCTAAAAATTCTTGACCAAATAAAAATAATGTTTAGTTCTACAATGTCCAGCCACTCATCTAAGTTTCCATTGTCCACATACTCATATACAAGCATCATATAATAACAAAAACATATAACTTTAGATTAAAAAACATATTCAGAGTAAATAAGAAAAATATGGTAAATTCTATTTCATAGTCCAACAACCTCACAAGATTCTTATGATTCTTATGTCAAACTCGTCCAATTGCGTCAACTTCAAACTTAATTTTCAGCTTGTTCCCTAAAGAGGAAGGTGAAAAACCAAATTAACATTTTTTGTTTTAATTCCCAACAAAAAAATAGAATATCATAAGTTTAAATAGCTTCTAACTTCATACATCTATTTAAAACAAAAGTAATAATTATTAATAGTAATCAAAATAGATCATTTAAACATGGGATTTGAAATCAAAATTTAAAAAAGAAAAAAATTTAAACAAATCTAACCTCCCATTGAAGGATGATGAACAACAAACAACTACGGATGGAGTCGAATGGAGTCGAATATGAGAGACAGAGAGATATGATCGTTGAAAAAATTTTAATTTAGGTTTAATTTTAATGTCAAATCATATTTTATCTTATTTGTCTTTTTTTTTTATTTTGGATATTTTTTATATTTTTAAAAAATTAAATAATATCTATAAGAGGTTAACAGCTCAAATCAGTAAGCTACGAATAAAAATAGACCTGATTCAAATCGAAGCCAACTTGAAATAATTCAATTTAATTTGCCCCATTGAACAATTCAATCATGATAAAATCCGGCCCCAATCAAATCATTATTATCCTTATAGTGCACTTGCAGTATTATTCACCAGCTACATAAGATAAGGAAGAACGATTGTATTTTTTTATCACATTTATAGAAATTATATTAACCTATTTTAATAATTATATAAAAATTTAATTACATTTAAACTTAAAATAATCATAAATAATATATTATATATTTTATTATATTATAACATCAATAATTAAATTCTAAAAATCTAAAATCTTACAATTATTTTATAATTTATTATTAATATTTTAAACTAATTTAAAAAAATTTATCGATATTATTTAATATAAAATTATTATATAAATTCTTATTCCCCATATTCTCACTATTTCTCCACAAAATTTTAAACGAAGATAAAATATAAAGTTTAAATTATATAAAAATAAATAAAAAATGAAGAAAGGGTTTCTGATCCCTTCCTACCCAAAGTGAGTTTGGCTCTAAAATTGATGTCCAAACTGAACTAAAGTTCCTACAAAATACACAACAGCTCAATTACCTGAGAAAACATTGAAGTGAACTTTCATCGTTAATAACATATATAACCTCACCCAACTGGTTATTTATCACACCTCAACTTGTATGCTTTGAAATTCCGGTGTTTTCTAGCTGCGCTTTAAAACTGCGTGGCTTAAAAACATAATTTATAATTAAAAAACTATCGTATTATACATTTTGATTTTTATAACATTGATTATATCATGTTTAGTTTTTATCATATTTAAATTTAGATTAAATTTAACTGTAAATATAAAGTAAAACTAATGTAAAAAAAATTAAATAATAATAATAAAAATGAATGCATTAATTATGACTGTTACATTTACTACTTCAAATTTATACGAGCTTGTAGAACCTAATACACGTTTAGTGACGTAAATGAGAAAGGAGTAGGGGGGATACCCATATCTCCTATTTAAATATTTATGAGATATGGGGAAAGATATTGTAATATTGACACTACCTATTAACAAGTCGAGTAAAACTCTTTTTTAACACTTTCAGAAGACAATTTGCAAGTTTATTCGGATTAACATATGACTAATCTACATTGTTCTACTTCGCAAATAATTCTGTAAAAATATTTATATATTTTTATTATTAATCATTCTAATTAAAACATTAAATATCAATTAATATATTTTATATTAATTTTATATTATTGAAATATTTGTTCTATCATTCAATACGATCGTAGGATAAAAACACAACACCATATATCGATAAACATTACAACAATGTTCTGGGAACAGAAATTCTAACTATGTTCACACAGCAAATCAAAAATCATATTAGAATTACAAATTCTGACAACGACAATGAACACCTCCATTTTTCGTGACAAACAGCCCAACCAGCAAAGTACAGTGATCAGTTCTCACCCCGAGTACCGTCCCCATTGTTGTCGTGGCCAAGGTCCTCGGCCTCCCCACTATGCACTCTCAGATTTACCTTGCTTACCTACAGTTCATCATAAGAACCCACAAAGAAAGAACAAGCAAGTAGACAATTATTACTTAATAATTAAAATGCTTTGTAAATGTTTAGTTACTAATTCATTTAAATTATCTTTTAAATAAGAAAATATTATTTAAAAATAATAATTAGTTAATAGATATGCATTTTACCAAAATTCAACCACGAAGTTACGTCTCTTACTTACCTTCAAGTGATTCCTGAGAACCCTGTGGTGTCTGACCACCTCTACCTAACCACGAATCAACTGTACCTTTAAGCATCTCCACATAACTCTGACTAACAGGATTAGTATCTTCATCACTGCCTAATCTTCTTTTTACCTCCTCTGACTCTGTCACTTTTGGTTTCGACTCTGCCTCGCTATCATTGTGCGGCTGCAGAGCATTTGAGATTACTTGAGAAAGTGCTCTGTCCTCTTCACCAGGACTCAACTTTTCAACTATATAACTCTTTATTGAAACTCCTTTGTCTTGCCCAACCTTCCCTTCTTTATCTGATTCGTTATTGCCTGTTCCTTGCATTTTCAACATCACATCACCTCCTGCCCCTGCAACTTTTTCGTCAACCGAACTCGGCTTTTCGGTTATTGTTGCCGCAATTTTCTCACCATAATCGGCTGTAGAAGATGCTGCAGACTTAGCAGTACTAGTGCTATCGGTGGAATTTTCATTTCTATGTACTTCATGCTCTGTTGTGTTGTCTTTCTCACCATAGCCAAGCTTCGAAGTAACAATGTTTTTTGTAGATATTGCCGTGTCGGCAATAGCAGAGGCAGCAGAGGTGATTTTGTCAGTATAATAAGATCTTTCAGCTTCATTTTCATGTGGGTTTGATTCAGGATTGATAGTTTGTTGATTCTCTTGCATTGTCTGATCATGCTCTCTTGTTCTGTTATCTTTTTCACCATAGCTCAGATTGGAAGTATCCACATTATCTGCAAATATTGCTTTATTAGAAATGGCGGAGGCAGGGGATGAGATTTTGTGAGTGTAAGTAGTGGTGTTTGCTGATTTTTCAACTGGATTATCTTGTGGGTATGATTTGGGTTTGATAGATTCCAAGTTATCCGGAATTGCCTCAGGATTTTGGGTGGTCCCTCTGTTATTTAAATGTTCTCTGGGAAATGTTTCAGGAGAGAACTGGTCATGGGCTCCAGTGGATAAATTTTGTGCTGATTTCTGTTTTGATGGTTCTAACTGATCATAGATATTCATCTTGGGAAATGTTTCTGGAGAGAATTGGTCATGGGCTCCGGTGGAAATGTCATGGGATAAATTTTGTGATGATTTCTGTTTTGATGGTTCTGATTGATCATAGATATTCATCTTGGGAAGTGTTTCTTGAGAGAACTGGTCATGGGTTCCAGTGGAAATGCCATGGGATAAATTTTGTGATGATTGTGATTTCTGTTTTGATGGTTCTAACTGATCATAGATATTCATCTTGGGAAATGTTTCTGGAGAGAATTGGTCATGGGTTCCTGTGGAAATGTCATGGGATAAATTTTGTGATGACTTCTGTTTTGATGGTTCTGACTGATCATAGATATTCATCTTGGGAAGTGTTTCTTGAGAGAACTGGTCATGGGTGCCAGTCGAAATGCCATGGGATAAATTTTGTGATGATTGTGATTTATGTTTTGATGGTTCTAACTGATCATAGATATTCATCTTGGGAAATGTTTCTGGAGAGATTTGGTCGTGGGTTCCGGTGGAAATGTCATGGGACAAATTTTGTGATGATTTCTGTTTTGATGGTTCTGATTGATCATAGATATTCATCTTGGGAAGTGTTTCTTGAGAGAACTGGTCATGGGTTCCAGTGGAAATGCCATGGGATAAATTTTGTGATGATTTCTGTTTTGATGGTTCTGACTGATCAAAGATATTCATCTTGGGAAGTGTTTCTGGAGATGACTTGTCATGAACTCCAGTGGAAATGCCATGGGATAAATTTTGTGGTGAATTCTGTTTTGATGGTTCTGACTGATAATAGATATTCATCTTTGGAAGTGTTTCTGGAGAGAACTGGTCATGGGCTCCGGTGGAAATGCCATGAGATAAATTTTGTGGTGATGTCTGTTTTGATGGTTCTGACTGATCATAGATATTCATCTTGTCAAAAGAACCAAGAATTTGGTTCACTCCTACTTCCTCGGCCCCTGCACAAAAGAAATCAAACCAGAAAAAGAAAACGTCATATATAGAAAGTAGAGGTTCACATCAGATCCAAATTTTACAAAATTTATACAAATCAGAATTGAATTGTTTATATATATAAAATTAGACCGAAATATCTTGTTAGAACAGATTTGGTCCAATTTGTTCCGATTAGAACGATTTAGATATATACTAAAACAATTTTATATATTAGGACAAATCAAGTGATAGCTTCTGTATTAATTTTTTGACATATTATTGAACTTGGAAACATAACCACCCAACAATAATAGCATTTTTTGTTATTTGTAAGTTAAAACAATTAAAAAAACTACTACTTGAATCTGAGAACAAAAATTGATTGAATAATAATAGATCTAGCTAATGAGTTGTATAGAATATTGAAACGGTTTAATATGACTAGAATAATTTAATTTTTTTATAAATTAGACAATTGAATCTAATAGCAAATCAAATTGAATTTTTCTAAACAATCAAATTTTCAAATCTAGAGCAGTTTACCAATTTTATTGTCCAGCCCAAATAGAAAGTAAAATCAACCTTCTATATTATCAGAGCAGAGCATGATGATTAAACAAAATGTACCGAATTAAGCATTTGAACTTTAAAATATCGAACAAATATAGAGAAACAGAGGTTAGGTAAGATTAATCTCTAGCTAAGGGTACCTGAGCCAGTTGGATCAGTAACTTTTGTCTGATAATTAGGAGGAGTCCGAGGATGATGGGCGCCTTTAGGAGAAGCAGGGTCCTCCTCCAATCCCATCGGTCTTTGCAAGTTGACCCTTGGCTCGGACTCCCCTGATCCAGGTACAACTGTTCTTCTAGGATCATTCTCTAAGTTCTCACGATGTCCAGGAGAAAAAGAAAGTGGAATATTAATTGGTTCTTTATGTCCCTCCCCAAAAGTTGCCACAGTTTGCCTTGTATCAGAACCCCTAATTGGATCGTTAAGTTCAACATCTGCTTTATCTGTTCGTGATTTATGATCATCTTGAGGCATACATGTTGAGTCCCCAACAGACCCTGAATTTTTTTGGTGCCCCGGAATCGCACTATTGACGACGGCAGAATCATACTCTGCAAAATTGTCGTTACGATTCGTTTACTTCATTTTTAGTGGTGATTAATTTCATTTTTTTAAACTAATAAAAAAAACTTATTAAATTTATATATTTTTATTATTAAAAAAATATTAACACACTTATAGTATTAAGTTAAGTTACAATAATTACTTTATTATATACTACTTTTATTTTTCCTTTAAAATTTTGTTATTTTTATATTAATTTTCCAAATAATTTAAGCCTCTTGAAATTCAAACAAAATAAGCATACTTGGTGCACCATGAACTTTTGGATCTTCAACCATTTCGTCGTCCTCGTCATCTTCTTCTTCATCGAGATCATGATCATCAGGATTATGAACAACGTGATCGGGCTCGGGGTGTCCGTGACCATAATTTGTGATCGTGTCTCTTAACTGCTTTGCCTTTGCCTTTACCCTTTTGAAAACTGACTTCTTCTCATGGTGATCACCTTCTTCTTCTGACATTTGAAAAATACAAAGATTAAATTAGTTTGTAAACAGCGTTAACAACTAACTCACATTAAGCTATCAAGAAACATGATGATTTTCTTACCAACATGTGAACTAGCAACCTTGTGATCATGAGCATCAAAACCGGGATGTACCGTTTGAGTATCCATGAGTAATTCAAATTTTAAAGCTCGCTTTTTTTTTTTTGGGAAAAGAAGGAATCTAAATAGGAAACTGCTTGGAGGTTATGCTTAGAGTAGTGAGAAAGAGCTTGAGAAATTGGAAGGGGCCTTGAAGGTTTTATAGGGACAGATATATTATTGACAGTGGGTTTAATTGCCACCTTTGTAATGGTTAGGATCTGGCACCGTCAAAAAGCTACGCGTGTTTTAAAACCGACATCAAATTGGCACGTACACCAGGACTTGTCGATGTCGACGAATAGTGAATTTAAAAATATTATCTTTTGATATCAATATTTAATTAAAAAGTTTAATAATTTAAATGTTCTTAAAAATTACTGTTTAAAGGTTGAAAGATAATTCATTATTGGTAAAAAAATAATTTTAAATATAAATTAAATATTGATAGTTATTTAATTTATAAGAACATTTAAATTATTAATTTTTTTATTAAATATTGATAACAGAAGTTTTATTGCATAACCATTTATTTTTTTCCGAATTTCTAATAAAACTATTTTCTTCGATAAGATTTGATTCTTTTAAAATTTTATTTAGATTTTTTATGATTTTAAAAGTGAAAAAGATGTTAAAAATTATTTATTAAATTACTTTTATTTTAAATATTTTAAAGATGAATTTATCTTTTATTTTTTTATTTATATATATAAATAATATATTTTAAATTAAATATAATTATTATTATTATATTTTATGAAAATATGAATTAATATATAAATATTGTATTAAATAAAATTATTATTAAAATAATAAATTTATTTATGCATTAAAAGAAGAAACATATTTATATAAAATAAAAAATTAGATTTACTTTGCATCGTTTATTAACGTCGCTCAAAGTAAAAAGTTGTTCATGACTATGATCGTGATTGAGCGCGTGTGTAAAGTTGGTATTATGTCTATATCAAACTTTTATATGAATGATGTGAAATTTTATGCTTTTTTATATTATTTAATTATTTAAATAATTTTTAAAATAAATATTTATTTATTTTATATAAAATATATATAAGCACCATTTTAAAAAAAAATTATATATATCATGTGATATTATATTGAAAATAAAACTATATTTTAAATATATTATATGATTAAGTATATTTTTATTTTTTATTAATAATATTTATTTGTATTTAAAAACTATATTTTAATATTTCTTCTATGTGTTTAAGCCAGCGTTCTCAAGACTGAGTGACCGACCGTCCCTTAAGACTTAAGTTATCTTCATATAAAATATCTTCCCTTCCTATTAGATAAACACTTTTAGCAATATATTCGTGAGCGTGAACAGAAATGCTTTATTAGAGATGATTTAAAACGATGTATTAATTTGTGATTAAATTTTTAATATTTAATATTAATAAAAAATAAATTAAAAATAATTCAAATTTTTTTTAATTTTTTCTCATTTTTTCGCTACTTAAGAACATATATTCAATAACATATAAATTTATATAACAATTTTATAATTATTAAGATTTTTTTAAAATAACTACAATACATCAAATCACATATATTTTAATGAAGATCATATTATTGAATATGTCTTTCTCATTTCATTTTAATATAAATAAATTAATTAAAAACTAACCTTAAATCACAATTATAATACATATATATAAATTTATTTTATTACGAAATACTTATACAAAATATACATAATAAAAATAATATAAAAATTTATACACATAATATACAAAAAATAACGTAAAGTAAATAATAAGTGCATAGATTAATAGAAATACTTACGAGGGTAAATGAAATAACAAAATGAAGAAAAAAAATGATGTTTTGTAACTTATAAAATGGGTATAAAAAATTTGAGTATTTTACTTAAAAAAATAAGAGATTTGTAAGATAATTTGGAGGAGAATAAAAATCCGCTCAAAAGTGTTGGAATTGGTTGTCATAGACAATCGAAAAATGAGAAAGAAAAAAGGAGGTAAAGCTCAGTTTTGAGTTTTTGGGTGTTGTTTACAACATTGTAAATTAAAAAATATGTCTGATGAGGAAGAAATAAGAGAAAAGAAAAAATCCATGTGTGTAACGTCGGTTACCGACGCTACATTCACGTGTAGTGTTCGTTGAACACGTCAATCGATTCTATACGTAGCGTCGGTGTTTTACCGAATCAATTTTAAATTCATTATAAGTTGATTTTTTTCTAAAAATCGAATTTACGTATTGATCTAAATGTCACATGTTTTTGTAGTGTTTTAATATTTTAACTAATTATTAAAATAATAAAATATTTCTTTTAAGAGTAGGGATGGCCCATTTTTAAATATATTTTTTTAATAAGAATAACGTTACGTAGAGGGCACATAATTTTTGGCCAAAAACAAAAGAAAAAATAAAGAGTGCACATAAATATTACCGCTATTCTACGTAAGATTTTTTCCTTGAATGATAGAAAAAGGTAAAGAAAGAAAAAGGAGAAGGAGGAAATACTAGTGATTTTTGCTCGTCAAAGCTTGTAGCCCAATTATTCGTCCTCATGTCCTCTTGTCGAATACTTAAATCCAATCACTTTATTTATAATCATTAGGTCGTTTGTCTGTGCAATTCACTAACCCCATGTTTGCTTGGAGGGAATAGAATGTAATCAGAATTGATTCCTTTCATTTTGTGTGTTTCGTTGAATGGAATAGAGGGTATAATAGAATCATATTACTAAAAGAGAAGGAATCACAATTCCTTCTCCCCTCTTGGTAATCATAATTCCATTCCCATATAAACATTTTTTTTCCAATTTTACCCTCACTTAAAATATAACCTTAAACTCAAATCCCAAATTCTCAAACCCAAAATTCCAAAACCCAAAACCCAAAATTTTAAAACCTTAAACCCTAAACCTTAAAACATAAATCCCAAAACCTAAAACCCTAAAACATAAATCCCAAAACCCTAAACCCTAAACCCAAATTCCAAATCCTAAAACCCTAAACCCTAAATCCCTAAACCTTAAACCCTAAACCCCAAATCCCTAAACCCAAAATTCCTAAACTTTAAACCTTAAAACATAAATCCCAAAACCCTAAAACATAAATCCCAAAACCCTAAACCCTAAAGCTTAAACCTTAAAACCCTAAACTCCAAATCCCTAAACCCTAAACCTTAAAACATAAATCCTAAAACCCTAAAACATAAATCCCAAAACCCTAAACCCTAAACCCAAATTCCAAATCCTAAAACCCTAAACCCTAAATCCCTAAACCCAAAATTCCTAAACTTTAAACCTTAAAACATAAATCCCAAAACCCTAAACCCCAAATTCCAAATCTTAAAACCCTAAACCCTAAAGCTTAAACCTTAAAACCCTAAACCCCAAATCCCTAAACCCTAAACCTTAAAACATAAATCCCAAAACCCAAAAACATAAATCTCAAAACCCTAAACCCCAAATCCTAAATCCCTAAACCCTAAATCCCATATCACAAACCTCAAAACCCTAAACCCTATTTAAAAAATAATAATTTTAATAATATATATCTTTTTAATTAAGTAATAATTATTTAGAAAAATAATGATTTTAATAATATATTTTGTCCGACGAAAAAATAATAATTAAATAATATTATTTGATTTCGAGCTTTATTCTAGTGGTCAAACCAAACAAAATTGTTTTCTTTTCATTTCATTGCATTCTGATTCTGATTCTAATTCCATTTTACGAACCAAACGCCACCTAAGACTTACAATTAATAGAATAATATATATATATATATATAAATTATAATTTTTTTATAGTATATTTATAAAGTGTTTGTGCGTGGGTAGGTATTTAATCATTTAAAACAATATCAAAAATATTAAATTATTAATCTATACAAAAATATTAATCTACTTAATAATAACTTGATAAGTATAAAATTTCTTATATAAAATATAATTAAGTCTTGTAATGTCGATATATGCAATAAATTTAAAAATCCAATATTTTAAATTCATATTATAAATTTAATAATCTTAATATTATTATTATATATAAATAATACTTTAAAATTTTAGTACAAATTTAAATTTTTAAGAAAGTATCATTGTGGCGATAGTAAAAGAAAAAGAATTTAATTTAAATTTAATTTATATATAAATTAGATAAAATATAATTATAACTTCGTAATAACGTGATTTTTTTTATAATTTAATTAATACACGAATTAAATACAAATATAATCATATTTTATAATAATATGATAAATGTACGGTGTCGTATATAAAAATAAGTTTATGTCTTTGTATTGTTATTATATGTATTATATTTAAAATTTTAATTTTATAAATTCACAATATAAATGTAAAAATGTTAATAACTTCATTATATACAAATAATACTTTAAAAATTCAATTTTAAAATTCATTGACAAAAAAAAATTTATAATTTCATAATCTATTGATAAATATAAAGTATCACATTCAAAAATATAAGTTTGATATTGTCATTATAAGTATTATATTTAAAATTTTATTTTTTTAAATTTACAATATAAATTTAAAAATATTTTAAAAATCCAAATTTTATATAAGTAATGCTTTAAAATCTAATTTTTTAAAATTTATTAACCTAAAGAAAAATGTAGTCATAGTTTCATAATCAAGTTTAAAACATAAGTTCAAAATTTTTGCTTTTAAAAATTGATTAGTACATAAATCATAAAGACGATATAATCATGACTTTATAATTAATTGATAAAAATAGAATATTTTATATAAATATAAGTTCTAGTTTTAATATTATCAATATACATATTTTATTTAATTAAAAAATATGAGATAAAATAAAAAATTAAATTAAAAGAAAAAATGAAGGATAACCATGTCAAAATATTTTTCTTTTATTATATAGTATTTTTGGATCACCTTTATGATTTAAATTTAATAAATATATAATAATATTAATTTTTGAATAATAATTATTGTTTCAAATTTTCTATATAATAAATAAAAAAAGTAAATTTTTGAATACAAATTTTACAATTATTTTTATTATAATTAAAAAATTAATGTTAAAATGTTTTATACTGAGATGTAAAAATACTTTTAAAATAAATAGTTAATTAATTTATTATTTTAGTTGTAAAAATATACAATAGTAACTATTTCATAAATAATATAATCTAAATACAATATGAACATAGGTGATTTATCATGATAATAATAATAATTGTATAACTTTTTTTAATAAATAAATCAAGTATAACATAACAATGTATTAATTTATTTAATATTTTCACTATATAAGAAGTTAATCTTATGTAAATAATAGACATGATTGAATTTAATAATTATTTTTATTTAAAAATAATTTATATTTATAGAATGTTTTTTTTTAATTGATATGAGATATATATGATTTCGACATAAAAATTATTAATTAAATAAAAATATGATCTGTTCATAAGTTAATTGATAAAACATTTACTAAATTAGTAACCATTAACTGTACAAGTTATCATTCTTAAATAACTTTTTTCCAAATTATTAAAAAATTAAATTGATATTTATTGATATATAAAAAATATATTTATTATATGAATATTTTGATATTTTTAGTATAAAATAATAAAAAATAAAAAATAAAAAATATGATATATTTATAAATGAATTAATTAAATATTTATTAAATGGATAATCATTAAATATATGAATTGTTATCATTAATGTTATAAAAATAATTAGATTATACAAATAACTATTTATAAAAAATACACTTATCATATAGATATTTTAGTATTTATTGGTGTAAAAAAACATAAACATATATTTATTATATGAATATTTTAAAATTTATTGGTAAAAAATAACAAAAAAAAAAAAAAGAGTGGTGGTGGAATACTAACATTTATGTTTTATATTAATTTTAGACCTATTTATTTGGATGATTTAAATTTGATAATTATATAATAATATTAATTCATCGTTTTAAAATTTTTTATATTAAAAAATTAAAGAAAATAAAAATCTATCTGTTTAAGCGGACGTAGTAATTATTAATTGAGTTTATATTATAACTGTAGTAATTATTAATTGATTTTACACTACCACTGTGTCGGCCACTATGGAAAGTTGGTATTCTATCTGTTTAAGCCGACGTTACTTATCAAATCTGACTCATCTTAGACATCTCAAAGAAAAAATCTTCCCTGCCAGCCTGTCAATTAGATACATATATAAAATATTTGTTTTATTGTATTAAATTATTTCTTTATTATATATAAGACGTTTAATCGGGTCTGAACAGTGATGATTATTCTAAAAAAAATTCTCTTATTTTGCTAATTTTCTTAATTATTTAATTAGGTAATTTTCTTAATTATTTAATTAGGATTATATCTTTCACACTATTAACCATCAAAATGATCATATGTCATATTTTTTAAAGTGATTACATTTAATAATTTATTATATATTATCTTTTTATTATTATGATGTAAAAATTGTTTTAATTATATAAATATTTTTACGTGATCATTCATTTTAAGTGTAACAAGTCATCATAAACAATAATTTTTTTATATTTTTTATATTTTTTATATTAATAAATATTAAAATATATTTATAATAAATATTTATTTTTTGAATATTTATTTTAATAATTTTATTATGTAACTTTACATTATTATTTTTAAATAATTATTTTAATTATATTAAATGTGAAAACTTATTATGTTAATATCTACTCATTTAATAAATAAATAAATCTAGTTAAACTTAATAAACAACATGAGTAAATGGGTAAATTTTTTTATTTTCCTTTTCTTTTTCAGTTAAACTTAGAAAAGAGTATAAGTTAAACAGTTGGTTAGCATTTCTCGCCTGCTACCATGTCTTCTTTCTTCTTCAAACAGTTCTACTCATACTATTACTTAGCTGCTACATGTAATCATTTAGTAAAAGGGAATTAAAATTTTGAGAGAACCGACTCTCAAGAATAATTGCCAAAAAAAATTGTTTAGTTACATTGTAGTGTTACATATTTTCTTTATACTATATGTAACTACAAATATATTAATATGATATGATATATTTCAAGGAAAGAGAATCTCATGTCAAACAGGTGGTACATTACTTTCATCTAAATTTCTCATTTTTTTATTCCTATATTAATACGACTGATTCATTCTTCTACTGTTTTAAGTCAAAGATTTGTGTGAATAATGTATTTAAAGAAAAAATAAAACAAAACAAAAATAGCAAATCTAGTAATTTTTGGATTGTTAAGGCTTAAACCCAAATATCTCGTCCCATGTTGCCACGTCGAACCATCGGAATATAATTCGTAAGCCCCAACTTCAGTAGCCATTAGTAGTAGATATAATGCTTTGAGATTAAACAAGTCACGTGTGAGCACGTGTAGAGAGATATTTTGTCTTGATTTTAATTTCAGATTGCTCAGATTCATCTGAATAACATGATGAGATGAAATTAAAATTATTTTGTAAATAAAAATTGGGTTTGAAAAAAAAAACAGATTGAGGAAAAATAGAAAAAAAATATTTTAAGTTGAATTTTCTGGGAATTATTTCTTAAGCTCTGATACCATGTAAGAAATGATTTTATTGATTATGAATAAACGAATGTTTACAACCTATTTATACAAAAAAAAGTAAAATTATAATAATTAAAAATAAACACAATTATGAAAAATTATGTTCTTGTACAGTCTATCATTCCCCACCAAACTGTTGGTGACTGCTTCCAACTGTTGTATTGGTTGTCACCAGTTGGATATCAAGTTCTTTAACAGAACCACAAAGTAGACTGTTATTGAGAGCCATTAGGCCGAATGGATAAGTGTATACCAGGGAATAAGATAAAAGAAATCAATCTAACAAGTATTTACGTATAATAATAAAAATAAAATATTTAATAATTAAAATATATAGTTTGAAAAAATAAAAAAACACACGTATATATATTAAAATAATATAAAATTTAGAACTTAATGATTAATAAATATATATTATGGATAAATTAATATTTTTAGTGAGATAATACAAGTATACTAACTATAAAAAGTATACCTAAATTCTAAAATTTCAAAAAAAATATTAAAAATAGAACATGTGAACACTCATGTGTATATATTTTTAATTGATATATGTTCTCTAAATCAATTTTATCTTAAAAAATATAAATTTAGATAGCTTTGAATATATAGTAGTTAATTTAAGAATACATATCATCTCAAAAAAACACATATATGTACACACATGTGTACTTATATGTTCAATTTCTAATATATTTTTTTCATTTTTAGACTTGTAGTATTTTTTTTTTACAGTTATTAGATTTGTAATATCCCATTGAAAAATTAATTAATTTTTATATATTTATGCCATAGTTAGTGTATTTTTGTTACATTCCATCCTTCTAATTATATCTACAACATATATTATATTTGAGTTATAAATATAATATTTAAATAAAAAATTAATTAATTTAATCAATTTTTATTTATTTTGATGCTTTTTAAAAGTCCATACAGAGTTTTTGAAAATAAATATAAGTTTTATATTTTTATAAATTTCATTACATATTTATGAATAAAGATATTATCATTAATATATCCGAATTATCAATATTTCTACTAATATTCATATTTTCATTTATGATTGCAAATACTATTAATAATCAGCCACATGCAGTAAGAAAAGTGAGATAGTTGCATAAATTATGGATAAATATATGTCATGATTTTATATTTTGTCGTCATACACACGATAACACGAGACGGTTTGAAACTAGTAACTTAGTAATCAAATGTACAGTAAATTTTCTTTTACATTTATATTAATTAATTTATGATATGTTTATATTATTTAAAAAATTAAATTATTGTTTTAATTTTTAAAATAGTTATAAATGTAATATATATATATTAGATAACATTTATATTTTTTTATTATTATAATTAATATAAATATAAATAGATATATAAATTTATATTACCATCACTCCTTAATAAGATTATATCACTCCCGCGTCTAATCTACAATTGTACACAGGAAGTCCACCAATAAATGATAATAGCAGTACAACACCTATGAAATTAAAAAATTAAGTCCACCGATCAACCATAAGAACGTGGAATCCATCACATGATGATCAAGATCTCCATCTGACGGTCCAAAATCAGCTTTGGAAAAAACGATGGAGATTCGGGGACGTGCCTGCGGGATACTAATAATACGGATATATAGATAGAGAGAGAGGTATATATCATTATTAGGGAGTCGGTTAAGAATTGGGAGAAGAGAGACGTGAGTGAGAAGAAAGGGATCAAAGAGGGAGAGATATGGCTCTAGGAATATCGGCTATTCCGTTTACGTTTGTAGCACACGCGCTGGCGATAGCGGGTGTGATTATGGTATTAATTTGGACCATAAACTTCAGGGGAGGCTTGGCATGGGAAGCTTCAAACAAGAGCCTCATCTTCAACGTAAATCCTCACCCCTCTCTTTCTCTGTGTTTTTCCTTGTTTCTGGATATTAAGACATTAGTTTCATTTTGACTGATCTCGTTTTATTTTGTCTTTAATTATAACCAATTAACTCCGTTAATTTCTGTTAATTTGCTCGTGGATTTCATTAATGTCTATTGCTGGTTTGTTTCACTGTAGGGTTTTAAAATAATGTCTTAATTTCTTTTTTCTGGTATTTGGTGAATTGGCACCTAATTTTTGCAAATTATATTCTGATTAAACTTGATTGCCATTGGAATCTTTTTGAAGTGGTTAACGGTATCGGATTCTCCATCAAACCATCATAGGTTGTTTGTGCACTAGCTAGTATGTGTACGAAATGATATGGTAAATCAGACCCAAAGCAGCATAAGTAATTAATAGGGTTTTGGTTTTTCTTACCTAACTTTCCCAATTACTCATTTCGTTTACCTTCCAACTAAAACAAAGTCTGACCCCACAAAAAACAAAAACAAACCAAACCGGTCCTCGAACAATTAGTTTTTCAAAGTTCAGAGCTGTTTTAAACTTGATGCCAGCAGATGCATTTTTCGGATTGCTCTAGCTAGCTAGTTTCTTCGGCTCACTATTGAGCTGTGCAGCGGAATATTAGTTAGAGGGAGTAGCTTATAAGTTGCTACTAACAATATTGTTTGTTGGGATTTTTTTTTTAAAGTGGTTTATTGTTATATTTTTTTTTGTTGTTTTATACTATATTTAATATAAATTTAAAAATTAACAAATATATTATCTTATCTTTAATACATTTTTATTATTTTAATTAAATTACTTTTAAGAATATTTTTTAATTTTTTTAAAATTTACAATAAATAAGGTATGAAACTAATAAAGAATTGTGTGATAATAATTATATTTATTTTATTACTTTTTATTTTGCAAAGATAATATTTGAATATTTTTTTAAAAATAAATAATATTATATACATTAAATGAGTGATAATATTAAATTATATGTTAGATTATAAAAATAAACTGTTAAAATAATTATAAAAGCACTATTAAAATAAGTTAATATTGGTACACAAAACTATTTTTCCTTGTAACGTACGTGGACTGTTGTCCACCTAACACTCAAGATTTCTGTATCATTTTGACAAATTGTTGGGTGAACCTATCCATAGTATGATTATTTTATTAATATTAATATATTATATATTATAAAAGTATTACACTTTAATTATATGGTAATTTTTTTATAGAAAATAAATAGTTTTGATAATATATATATATTATTTTATCACGTCATTTCATCACATTTTCCTTTCGTTACTTCATCTCATTTGTGGAGTATCAATTTAGACCGAGGATGAAAATATCTACATCTCAGTATATATTACTTGAGATTTATCAATTAATAATATAATAAAATATCATTAACTTTCTTATTTTTAAAATAATTCATTTCTAAATATTATTATTTAATTTTATTAATTTAAATAATTATTTTAAGTATATATTTTACAAATCAAAATCAAAATAAATATAAATATATTTATATGTATTAAATAAGAGAATTAGTTTTAAAAATAAGTAATAGTTGTATATCAATTTAAAAAAAAAATTTATTTATCTAATATTTTTAATCAACAATTACAATATCTTTTACATATTCTTAAAATTTAATAGATAAAATTTGTGGACATCCACATAATGCTTATCCATTTAATATTGACCCCTTTTTGTGTGGTGCAGAAATTAAAATATAAGTCTACACGTGTCACATGTGTGTTGGTGTATGTCTCAATTTTTGACATTTTGTTTGTAAATCTTGCTGGAAAACGAAGAAATTCAATTGCAATGAGTGGAGGTATAATTTGGTTATGACTTTTCGATACGTGAAATCCTCGTTAGTCGTTATTGTCATCACCTCTCTCGTTCATCTTTTTCACATGACCATGCTTCTTCCTTCTTCCAATTTGCTGCCAATTCTTTACTGTTTAAAAGAATAGAGAGATGATTCTTTCATATATATATATATTAAACCGAGATGATAGTTGATTAAAACAAAATTACTTTCTAAGTATTTTATTTATTTTAAAAATAATATTTAAGTTTTATATTTATTTTTTTAACAATTTATTACTATTATTATAAAAAAACTACGTTGTAATTAAGAATAAAGATAATATTTATTTATTTTATTTTTTATTTTTTTTAATTACATTAAATGAATATCTTTATAACTTAAAGAAAATATAATTGAGAAAATTGAAGAAAAAATCAAATAAGAAGATAAAAACATAGTAATTTTTTCTTATATTATTATTTTTTTCATAATAATAAGATTAAATTTTTATAAAAAATAAGTAGATAATTTAATGTTATTTTTAGAATAAGTTTTATTACCTTTTACTCTCAACTTTACTAAAAATAAAATAAAATATTTTTTGGATCGTTAGTCTTGAGAAATTTTAATTAATCTCTTTGTAGATACAACCATGGTTAGATGATTAAGGCTTATTTCTTTCCATTAAGTACAATTTGGTTAAAAAAAAAAAAATTTACATGCAGCCACATGCCATATTACCTTTTTACATATTAGAAAATAAAGATTAAGAAAAATGTTGTTAGAAAATCTAACACTGGTTAATTGTTTATTGGGTTAGAAACTAACCTTGGTTATTTGCGAAATGATATTTACTAAAACTAATCTTGATTGAAAATACTAAAAAATAAGAATGATTTAAGGTATTTATGTCTTTAATTTAATTGTTAATTTATAATAGAATACAAAATATTATAATTATAGCATTAATATTTATTCCTTTTATATTCTTTAGGAATATATTTTAATGTTTTATTTTCAAACACATATATATTATCATTTATAACTTTTTTTCATTTTGAAATCAAGATTTTGATTCATTTATAATTTTATAAATTTTATTTTAATATTATTATTATTTATTTTGTACGTGACATGTGGAGTATGACATTTCCTTGCTTTTATGTGATATTTCAGATCCATCCTGTTCTGATGCTTATTGGGTTTATTATCTTAGGAGGTGAAGGTAAGTAATTGTATAAATTATTTATTTAAAAAAGTATTACTTTCATGAAATAAGTAATGTCATTTTAAATATATATGTATATGTTAGTTCATATAAACTTAGTGTCCATATAAAATGTAAAATGCAGCAATCATAAGCTACAAATCACTTCCGTTTAGAAAAGAAGTGAAGAAATTGATACACATGGTACTGCATGGAATAGCATTGATACTTGGTATAATTGGTATATACACGGCATTCAAGTTTCATAACGAGAGTGGCATTGCAAATCTCTACAGTTTACACTCCTGGCTTGGAATTGGCATCATTGTTCTCTATGCTCTTCAGGTATTCACAGTTTTTGTTTTGCTTTGTAACTAGCCTTATCCTAGTAGATAACTTTAAAACAAATTAAGAAAAAAGATGGTAGTTATACTCTATTTTTTTTTTGTTGGCTAATAAGTTTTACACTTTATTTTACTTTCTGAATATTATATAAAAAATAATAATAATGAAGAAATTTTGATTTATAACCTTTTAAACGATAACGTGAACCATAACCTTTTAATATTTAACAATTTCTTTACAATTTAATCGAATTTGATCTCTAATTTTTTCTTTAAATAATTTGATCTCTAAAATTTTCAGGATAATTGTTAAATTTTAAAACATTAAAGCCTAAAATATTGGATACTAAATATTAATTTGAATTAAAGGTTGAGAAGAAAAACCTACTTTCTATTGTACCTTTTTTACGGTCGGCCCTTCCTGATCCATCTTTGTCTTCCTAAAAGTTCCGTTTTAAGTCTGTGCTTAGTAACTTAGGCCCAATATCAAAAATCATTATTTCCTCCTTATTGGGCTTGGAAAACGTAAATATAGGGCGACCCATTATGAAGTAAACACTCAAAAAGGGGCTCTACCTTTGTGCTACCCATATTTTGTCAAAAACATTATACATTAACAATATTTTGAAATATTTCCATATGTTATCTATAATATTTTCTAAAAACTATTTTTAAAATTTTAGTTCCCTTTTTCTACTAATTTTGTAAAATTGAGTATCTTAGTACCATTATTCTTACCATTTATTGTAAAAAAAAAAACCTAAACTTAACTTTATAAACATTATGAATATGGATTGAAACTATTTCAAAACATGGTTAATGTCTATGACTTTATAAACATTATGAGTATGGATTAAAACTTGCTTTTTGTTATTTTAATTTAGCATCATAGTTTAGTCATTTTACATTCATAAATGTACACATTATTCATTTTTCTTAAAATTATTTCTTTTGTATTATTATTATTATATTTTTAGAAACTTAAGTTATTTTTCATCAATTTTGGTTTTTTTGGATCAATTTTTTTAAGAAAAAACTTAAATTTATCAAAATAAATCTTACTAAGTGGTAACTAGTAGATGTTTAAGTGAAAAATGTCTCTAAATGTTATTTTTTTTAGAAAATAAAGTGTAACTTAAGTGTCTACAAATATAACAATAAGTTGATTAAAGTATACAAATTTAAAATAAGATAACAATATATCTAATTTGTTAAAGTAAAATTACTATAAATATAATTTTAATTTTTAATTTTTAAGGAATAGACAGCTAACATGAAATAAGAAATTTTAATATTTTTGTAGTGGGCATATGGATTCGTGGTATTTTTCTATCCAGGAGGATCGAGTGGACTGAGGGCTGAGTCAATTCCATGGCATGTGGTATATGGGATATTAGTGTTTTTATTAGCAGTTGGAAATGCTACGTTGGGATTTTTAGAGAAGCTGACTTTCCTTGAGAACTCGGGATTGGCTAAATATGGTTCTGAGGCCTTCCTTGTTAACTTCACAGCTATTGTCACCATACTCTACGGAGCCTTTGTTATATTCTCGGTTATTTCTCAGAGGCCTACTACTTCAGAGGATGATTATCAACCCATTTAGAAGCTGATTGTCACTTAATTAAGTAAAAAGTAAAGTATTCCGTCAGTAAACTTTCTTCTTATCTCAAAAATATTTTTAAAAGGAAAAATTATAATCAGGTTGTACATTACTTGTATCGGTTGTACTTCAAGTTAGACCAAAAAGTTGTAATAATTATTTTTATTTGTTAAAAAAACATTAAAAAAATAGACCTTAATTATTGTCTTTTTCATGTAATAAAATATTAGCTATAAAAATAGTAAAATAGCTCGACTCATTTTTAGATATTAATGGTCTTTATTTATATTACCACACATGTCCAATTAATTAAGATCGATACACGATTTAAACTTTAATAAAATTTACAACATTTATCGTACTAATGAGGTTAAACTTTTATATCAACTAATGAAACTCTTGTATTGATTTATTTAGAGAATTATATTTTAAGTTGTTAGAAATATTTAATGATTCTATTATATTCTATAATTGAAATGAATATACATGTTGCTTTTATATAGAAATTATAAGTAAATTATATATATTTAAAGTAATTAAATATAGATATACTTAAAATAAATAGATATATATTAGCATATATATATATATATATACACATAAATATGTTACTAGATATATTCACTCAAACTCAAGGTGGATATGAAACCAGCTTGAGGTTGTCAATAAAATTACGAGTGCGTCCTTTGGGAAGTGCCTTAGTGAAGATATCTGCAAGTTGATCGTTGGAGAAAACGGGAAAAAACTTGAGAGCACCATGGACAAGATGAGAGCGAATAAAGTGACAATCAATCTCGATATGTTTAGTCCGTTCATGGAAGACATCCTTGTGAGCAATATGAATGACACTCTGATTATCACAATAAATGGGAGTAGCAGAGGATGTAGACACATACCTAAATCCTTAAGAAACCATCGTAGCCAAAGAAGCTCATATGTGGTATCAGTAAGAGCACGATATTCTATTTCAGTACTGGAGCGGGCCATGAAGGTTTGTTTCTTACTTCGTCAAGAAATTAAAAAAGAACCAAAGAGAAAGCAATAACTTGTAGTGGACCTACGATTAGTTGGATCTCTTGCCCAATCAGCATCAGAGAATGCACGAAGTACTAAAAGAGACCAAGCTGAGTAGAAAAGGTCATGAAAGATAGTGTCTTTCAAGTATAGTAGAATACGCAGAACAACAGCATAGTGAGTTGATCGTGGAGTAGACAGATACTGACTCACCTGATGAACAACATAAGAAATGTATGGATGAGTAATTGTAAGATAAACCAGACTGTCAACCAATCGTCTGTAAATAGATGGATTAGATAATGGTTGCCCCACCGATGGTGTGAGATGCACATTAAGTTCAACTGGAGTGTCAATAATCTTTCTATCAGTGAGTCCAGCTTGAGATAAGAGGTCAGATGCATACTTAGCTTGAGTAATATAAAGACCATCTGTGGAACGAGTGATCTCAAGACCCAAGAAGTAACTGAGATGTCCAAGGTCTTTCATCTCAAACTGTTGGCTAAGAAAATCCTTCAATTCTTGAATGCCACTGAGGTCATCATCAGTTATGATCATATCATCCACATATAGGAGCAGCAAAATAGTGCCTTTATCATTGCAACGAAGAAATAAGGCAGAATCATAAGGACTGGCAGTGTAACCCAAGCGAAGGATGGTGGATCTGAACTTGACAACCCATGTTCGTGGAGCTTGTTTAAGGCCATAAAGTGCTCGTCGAAAGAGAAAAACTTTATTTGTTTCAACAAAAAGACCAGAAGAAGGTTGCATATAGACTTCTTCATGCAGATCCCCATTAAGGAATGCATTTTTGACATCCATATGAAAAAGGTCCCATTTACTAGCAGTGACAACAACTAAGAAGGTACGAACATAGGAAATATGAGCAACTAGAGCAAAAGTCTCTTCATAATCAATCTCATACTCTTGTGTAAAACCTTTTGCTACAAGACGAGCCTTGTAGCGATCGATGGACCCATCAGAACGAGTCTTGATATTATAGATACACTTACTACCAACCACAGACTAACCAGGAGGGAGAGTAACCAGATCCCAAGTATGGTTTTTGGTTAATGCATCAATTTCTTCTTTCATTGTAATCTGCCAAAAAGGGTTAGTAGATGTCTCACGATAGATGTGACGCTCAAGTAGTGTAGCAAGGGCAGTGTAACAATGATAGTCAAGTAAATGTATAGGAATAGATCTTACCCAGGTTGAGTGGCGAGGTGGAATGTCTTGTGGAGGATCTTAAGGCGGAGCAAGAGCAGGGGACCTATGTTCAAGGTGTGGTAGCTTGTTATCAACCTGTTCTTCTATAACCTGTCTAGGATAATCATCAAAAATATCTGAAGATTAAATAGTGAAGTACATAGGTGGATTAGAAGTATCTTTAGAAGGAACATGAGACTCATTTAGAAAGATTTCTAAAACATTTGAATTAGTTAGGGAAGAACGAAAGTGAGAAAGTTCAACAAATAAGCGATGTTTCCAAAAGACAACATTTCGGGAAACAAGAAGGCGATGTGAGACAGGATCATAGCATCGATACCCTTTTTGAGTTTCATCATAACCAAGAAAACAAAAAAGTCTAGATCGAGGCTCAAGTTTGTTGTGTTCATGAGGCTGAAGAAGAACGAAACAGGCAGATCCGAATGAACGAAGGTAATGATAGTCAGGAGATGACCCAAAAATGTGCTCATATGAAGTTTGATTATGAATGACAACGCTTGAAATGTGATTAATGGAATGAACAACATGAAGAGAAACTTCACCCCAAAATGGGGCAGGAACTTTGGTAGAAAGAAGAAGAGCATGAACAATGTCAAGAATATGACAAAGTTTTCTTTCGACTCGACCATTTTGTTAAGAGGTTTCTGGACAAGTTAGATGATGTACGGTACCATAGGAATGTAACAGAGCTTTAAAAGCATTTTGAGTATATTCGAGGGCATTATCAGATCGAAAAGTTTTGATATGTTTGGAGAATTATGGTTCAACCATTTTTGCAAAGTTACTGTATATTGGTAAGATTTCAGAACGAGATTTCATTGGAAAGATCCAACTATAACAAGAATAATCATCAATAAAAACAACAAAATATCGAGATCCACCAATACTAGTAACAGGAGAAGGTCCCCAAACATCAAAATGAATTAACTCAAAAATACTATTAGAGATAGATTTACTATTATTGAAAGGTAAAAATGGCTGTTTTCTTAACTGACATGAAGTACAATCAAAATTTTCTTTGGACACAGAACCCAATAGACCTTTAGAAGCTAATTGTTGTACCCGAGTGGATGAGGCATGACCAAGACGAGAATTCCAAAGTATGAAAGAAGGTAAGGAAGAAACTGTAGTAGTTGTAGCAGCAATAGAGGTAGGAGCAACATGTGGAAGATGAAGATTATTTACGGGAAACATACGCCCGACCCTAGGACCGGTCCCAAGCTCTTGCCCAGTCATTGGATCATGCACAATACACCCAGAATAGTAAAAAATAAGGCAATATCCTAGTTCAGCTAATTGTCCCACTGAGCATAAATTATAGGATAGGTCAGGTATATGGAAAACCCCAGGAACAGAGAGGGTAAAGGTCAAAACAAAACCTAGACTATTCTCATGAATGGTAGAACCATCAGCTATATGAATATTAAGAGGATGTGGTGCATGGTCAAGTTTAGAGAATAAAGATGAGTGAGGTTTCATGTGATTACAACATGCAGAGTCAAAAAGCCAAGTTTGAGACTTACCCGACAAAACTGAGAGAGTAGTGGAAAAAGATGCATTACCAGCCATTTGAACAACATGAGTTATGATCTTCTGCAGTTCAGTGGAGGAGAGGTTGATAGTGGATCCAAAAGACTGGGACTCTGGTGAACTAGAAGGCATCATCGAAGTAGGCTCAGTATTAGCAATAGTAGCAGTAGATTTGTTGCGACGGTAACAAGTCTCAATGGTGTGGCCATGACACTTGCAATAATTGTAGAACCTTTTATTGCTCTACCTGCGACGATTGTAAAAGCTAGAGGAATCACCTGATTGTTGAGGTTGCTCAATGGTAGGAGTAGGAGGAGTAATAGCCAAAACATTGAACTTATCAAGAGAAGGAGGAGGACTGCGATTAAGAAGCTGACCTCGGATAGGCTCAAAGTCCTTGAGGATTGACATCAAGAACTCATAGAGACGAAATTCATCCATAACTGTAGCATTTTGCTGAGCATGCCCAAATTGGATCACAAAGGTCAATTTGGTCCCAAAGGAAGCGAAGTTGATCAAAGTAGTCATTGATGGATTGCCCTGGTTCTTATTGAAGTTGATACAATTCAACTATTATCTAATATTTCATGGATCCGTGAGTGGTGGAGTACCTTTTGGCCAACATATACCATGCTGATTTGGCATAATCAAAGCTACCCAACAGATTGGAGATGGAGGGAATCGAAGTATTCCGAATCCATGTAAGGATCATGTGGTTGTGACTATCCCATTCAATCATACGAAGAAAAAAAGTATCTTCTTCTTCACTTACTTCTTTAACAGGAATGATAATTGCACAAGTACAATAATGTCAGAGCATACGACCCTTAAGAAAACTATGCATAGCTTGAAACCATGTCAAGTAATTCTTAGTCCCCTCTAATATAGTATTGATAAGACAAGAAACAAAAAACATCTTTTTTATCCATTTGCAAACACAATATGCAAAAACGGACTACAAAAACAAGGTCTACGCGAAAAACTGAGTAGGGAGGACCTGTATTAAGACAATCAACGAGCAACAAGTCAAAGTTAACGGACAACACGAGTAGCAAAAGTCAACGGTTAGTGAGGTCTCTGTGATGTCAGTTGGATGCTATGATGACGTCAGCCTTAGGAAAAGTCATTGATGATGTCACAGAACCAGAACACGGCATGTGTGGCGCGTCAGATTCACGCATGGTTTCTATTAGAAGCGCGTGAAGGCACGTGCGAAGGAGGATGCGTGTGACACGCCCACGGTTGTGTATATCTGGTGGCGGTGATCAAAATGGTATCTGTAGAAAGGTCGTCGTGTTAAGATTCATGGCGGCATTTGGTTTGAGTGGTGGGGCGTGAAAGGACGTGCAGATCTTTTGAGCGGCGCATGAGGGAGCGTGCAGTGTCCGATGGTTTCGATACTTCCAGGGTTGTGTAGTTCTAGTCGAGCCGATCATAGTGGTATATGCAGAAAAATTATCGAAACAAGATGCACGACGGCGATGGTGATTGCAGTTGGTGTGTGGTGTGGGACTTCTTAAGAACGACGAATGTAGTCCTAAAACCTAAGGACAACAGCTGAAAGACGTCGGAGGTTCGACGGTGAATGATTACAACGGCTATTATGACAGCAAAAACTATAAGGGTTAAGTAATACCAGAAAAAGTAAAACCGTTAAAAAGACAAGAATATTGGCTTTGATACGATGTTAAAAATACTTAATAATTGTATTTTATTCTATAATTCAAATGGATATACATGGTACCTTTATATAAAAATTATAAGTAAATTATATATGTCTAAAATAAGTAAATATAGATATACCTAAAGTAAATAGGTATATATTAACATATATATATATATATATTAATATATATATATATATATATATATATATATATATATTAATATCTTATTATATATACATTAACAAATTTGTATATTAATAGTATTTTTTTTTAAATTATGTAGATATATTATATATATTTATGTACCTTACTTATAAAAGAAAAGAAAAAAGCACGAGAGCCTTACTTATAAAAGAAAAAAAAAAGCATGAGACAATTTTAGTTAAATTCTACTTGTTATTAAATGGGACATCGTTTACTTACTTTCATAATCTCTCAATATAACGTGTTTCTCCATCATTAATTCAGTGGTTAGGGATTATTCTTCTTTTGTTTTCTTTTTTTCAAAAGATTCTCATTTCATTTTAGAACGTTGTTAACTTTATTATTAAATATATAAAAATAATTGTAATTCTAATTAATTACATTTTATTTTATGTTATTATATATTTTATTTTAAAAAGCAATATTTTCTAAACAAAATCTTTTACATATATAAGATATTTACATATATAAGAAAAACTGAACGAAAAAGAAGATTCATGGAATAACTGGTTTGAAAAAAATATTATTTAAATGAACCATTTAAGGTTTGAGTTTATTAGCTAAACAAATAACTTATTTAAGTTGAAAGCTAAAATTAACTAACTCACTTGTCTAATAAACAATTTGAATACTTATTTAATAAAATATATTTATTAATAGTAAATAACATTTTTAAAACTACGATAATGATATTATAGAAAAATCACAACTAGAAAAATACTTTTTTCTTTCTTGTTTTACCTAAAAAAATATATAACAAAATGTAATATTTATATTAATATTTTTGTTTTTAAACAAAAATATAAACATATGTTTAAGAAATAATATTTAAGGTAATAAAATTAAACTTATAAATTTTATGAAAATATATTAAACCTTTATTATTTTACTAGTAAAAATTGTATAATATTATTATAAAAAATACATAGTATAACAAAAGAAAATAAAAAATATTCATATAATGAACTTGAGATGATATATTATTATGTATTTTTGTAAAATAAAAAGAGACATATTTGTAAATATAAGAAAAAGTTTATCAAAAAATTAAGAAATAGGTCTATTAATTTATAAAATTTAAATGAGTTGATTTGAATTATAAATAAAATAATAGATTAAGATAACTCATTTTACCCGTTATATAATTATATTTGACTACTTGAAAAGTTGCCTTAAATTTTAAGATCAAATATGAAAGATTTATTAAAAGCACTTTTAGATTTAAAAAAGGGAATAATATTATCATCTATTTATTCTTATTTGTAATCGTTAAATCTAAGCAGTATATTATTAATATAATAAATAAATATTATTTTTTTAATGTATAATTAAGTAAGCAAATAAAAATAAGTATACTACCATAGTCTTAAAATAACATTTTATATTTCTGCCAATAATATATTATATTTATTTATTCATAAAATAATTTATTATAAAATCACTTTAACGGACAATAAATATCTTGTGGATGTGCCGATTTGTTTTTCTTCTAACACAGTCGTTAGACTCGTTACCATATGGATGGGTTGCTTGTCTATTCTGTGTGCCACGCAGGTTACTTGTAGGAACGAGGAAACTTGAGCAACTTCCTAATCTTCAAGATTATAACCTCATCCCCCACATTAATTTCGTCACTAGCTAATTTGGCATTCCATATAATATTGAATTGATTGTTTTTTTAATTGTTATTAGAGTATTAATTGTTAACTTATTACTTTGACTCGTGAAATGTAATAGGAATTTATTTTTGGTTTTTGAAGAATTCAACCTTCTTTCCATAATTATTTTTTAAAAAAGACTATTAACATTTATACATCTATAATTAATTAAGACTTAAATTTCAAACATTGTACATGTAAACTATATTAGTTGGATATTATTTTTTTGTTTTTCAAGAATTCAACTTTTTTCCTATGTTCATCAGCATAATCAAGAATTAAAAAAAAATAGGAAAATTAATAAATGAGGACTAATTAATTGCAATTTAATATTAAACTAATTTAATTCTTTTGGGTTTCTATCATGATTCATTTATTTATTTCGTTTCTTTTAATTCTCGTTCAAAAAATATTTTTTTACGTTATAAAAAAAATATTTATTATATTTTTTATCATGCAAAAAATATTTTTAACATTATACAAAAAATAATATATATACATTTAGATTAAGTTAAAAAATTACACAATTAGAATTTAGTTTAATTGGTTAAACTTCAATTTGATTCAGTTAAATGGGGAAATTTTAGGATATATTTTTTCTTTAAAAACATTTATAGTAACAGTATATAAATATAATATTTAATTGGAGATATTAATTATTAACTTTATAATAAGTTTACTCTTTATTAATAATATTTATTTTTTTAATTAACCATATGTTTCAATAAAATAAATATATTAATATTTTATTTTATTTACTTAAATTACCAATTATTTACTCTTAAAGAACGAATCCACTCGTTCTTTAATAGGTGATGTGGGGTTGAAGGTAATTTACGTGTAAATAAAAAAATTAAAATTAAATATAAATTGAATTAAATTTGACTTAAATTTGAATTAGTTTAAATAATTTAAAAAAACAATCAAACTGATTTAAAAAAAACCATTAACTCAAAATCAAATTAAAATTATTATAATTTTATAATTCATATATAAAATGTTATTGTTACTTGAAAGTAATGAAATTTTAAACTTGTGATTGATTATTTTAAATTACTATTATGAAATAAGATCTATTAATATATGTTTTTTTATTAACTAGTTATTATAATATATTTTTTATTTTCGTTGTTTAATATAATGATATTTGTATTAATGAGTTTTAATATTATTAAAAGTATTTTTTGATTTATAAAAAAATGTTTAATTAATTAAAATAAATATAATTAATTATTCGTGTTAATTTAAAAAATTTAATTAAATTAGTTTGATTTGAGTTTGAATTCAATTTTATTAATTTAAATATATTAGTCATATTTTAAGGTTTCTTTTAACTCAACTAAATTTATTTTATGTAAAAATTTAAAAAAATTATTCAAAAATACAAAAAATAGAGTTAATTAAGTTTATTAGTCGAATTGATCGGATTCAACCGATCTAATCCGAATAGATTACGGATCAAATTACATTGAATTTAAAAGGTGATTAGATTGATTGTGGATTAAGATGTTTCAATCCGATCGGATGATCGGATCAAATTAAATGAGTATATTATTTATTATAATATTATTATTTTTCTATTAATCGGTTAAACGTGGTTAAAGTAACAATTAGTATGAAAAATGTAAAATATATTAGTTTTTAATATTTATTAATTGTGATTATTTTATTAATTTTTAATTTTTATTAAAAATTAAAAATTTATTTAAATAAATTTTTGTTTGAATTTTATTATTGTTTTTTTCTTAAACTATTTCATATCAAATTTTACTTTTATTCTTGTTAAATATTGGTAGTTTAATTTATTTGGAGAAAATAATAATATTTTAAAAAAATATTAAAATAATATAATTTATATTTAATTAATTATCCTTATAAAATTAAGTATTAAATTACATTATATATAAATGATTAAAACAACACAAAGGATATAATCAAACAAATTTGCGTGAAAGCTCATCCATAATAATACTAATCTTTCAAAAATTATTTCCATATTTATATTTTAATCATGTCACCAAATACAATATTGACCTAGAATTTTAAAATTTATTTCCGAATATGAAAAATCTTTCCTTGATGGTCATTTCTAAATTTAAAAAATGACAGTTATGTAAATTTAGATCCACAATCAAAATCAAAGGTAAAAACAATTAAAATAAATAATATAAATATAACCTTAAAACTTATAAAATAAAAATAACATTAAGAACTCATATATTTTCATATAAAGAAAAAGTTAAGCTAAATTATAGAATGACATTCATATATCCTCATCGTTATAAGTTCTATCCATTTTATTTTATGTAATTTATTTAATTATGTTGTGTTTTGATAATTATTTAATATATATTTTTTAAGAAACTATTATCAAAATATAGAATGACATTAATTTCTTTTAAAATATTTTAATCAGGGTGATTTTTTTCTCTCTTGTTTTTTATAAATTTCCACGTATAGTTAAGGTAGAATGATATAATATATACTGATAATTAATTATATCCCTCATTTTTCTGCAAATAGTACGTAGCTTGCTATATATTTTCACCTAGCTAGGCACAAAAATACCAAGTCTGGTCAGGTGTAGCCATCATCCAACTACGCTGTTCAAATGACAGTTACCTTCTTCTTCCAACCATAATATCTCACCAAACTCTAACTCTCTATCTCTCTCTTTTAGCTCACCACTGATTTCAATTTCCCTTTGTTAATTAAGTCTTGTAGCTCTCGATATCGTACTTAAAAGATATATATATATATAAATATATATGGCGGAAGAGGAACCCAAAAAGGTTGAGTCCGAGTACCCCTCAGAACTTCCACCTGCTCCTGAAGACCCTGCTTCTTCCCATGAGAAACCTCCTAAAGATGTTACCGAGGAGAATTCCGTAATTCTGCCATCTCTTCCTGAACCAAATAAGGAGAAACCTGATGATCAGTCCAAACAGATTGTTATTGTTGAGAGTAATTATTACATCTTACCCTTTTTCGATCTCTTAGCTTTCTGTTTTGGTGCCAAGATCAAAATAAAATTATTAATCCATACACATAACATCCTTTATTCCTTCCTATTTTTTCAGTCATATAAATTAATTTAATTGCATGATCTCTTATATATATATATATACATATATTGATTGAAGAAAGCAAACATACAAATATACAATTTGGTGTTGACTTTTAAATTAAATTAAATACATGACTAATGAGCATTTAAAATCTTAGCTGATTAATTTTTCCCTTTAACCTTGAAGGAAATTGGTAGATTTAGTCACTAAATTTCCCAATTTGGTCATCCAACTAGACCTTGCTTTAATGTATAAAATGTTCTGTTTTGGCAGAGCCTCCTGAATCCGCTGAAGAGAAAAGCAATGAAGGTTCTGTTAATCGAGGTAATATTTGATTTTAAAGTTTCTTTATTTGTGTAATGTAGTGTTGTCTCATTGAAGAAGGTAGTTACTGTATATTATAAATTTATTACTTTTCAATATTTATAATAATAATAATTTTGATTGTAATCATAGTACCTATAAATTATGAGGTCTATAATTATAAATCTTGAAATGGCATAATAAATAGTTAAAGTTTTAGGTGTATTGATATATTAAAAACTTTTATTTATTTATCATTAAACAAGGAGCAAACAAACCCAATTAATATGTCAATTTATTATTAAACAAACCATAATTAATATACCAAATTATTATATATTAAACAAATTTATATGAATCTGGCCAATTATAATTAATAACGATAAACTTCATATGAAAAAGTTACCTTACTTGTAAAAACAACGTTAATTTTTGTAATTTAACTTGCATCTAAACTTCTTCAGATACTGAGCTTGCAAGAGTTGCAATGGAGAAAAGGATGTCTCTGATCAAGGCATGGGAAGAAAGTGAGAAGTCCAAGGCTGATAACAAGTGAGATGAGAAATGCCAATTGCATATAAAATTGCACACACCAAGCAATATTCATGCCACGTGCCCTTAAAAGTTAAAAGATTTATATTAATTTATCTAAATAAACAAAGCTTCAATTTTTTCATGCCTTTGTTACATATTTTTAATCATTTGATAGTATGATATGAAAATTATGTAATGATACGGAACAGAGCACACAAGAAGGTATCTGCAATTGAGGCATGGGAGAACAGAAAAAAAGCTTCATTGGAGGCTGAGCTTAAAAAGATTGAGGTAATCTTAATCTATCCCTTCCTTTTTTTATTTATTTATTATAAAGAAATATAATAATTTGAAATTTCAATATATATTTTTTTTCGCTGAAACGAATAGGAGACACTGGAGAAGACGAAGGCAATGAATGTGGAGAAAAGCAAAAACAAAATAGCACTAATTCATAAGGCTGCAGAGGAAAAGAAGGCAGACATTGAAGCTAAACGAGGGGAAGATCTTCTTAAGGTAGAGGAGTCAGCTGCTAAATATCGTGCCACTGGAGCTTCTCCTAAGAAGTTTCTTACTTGGTTTTCCAGCTAAGACCTTGTTACTTAATTGGTTAATTACATATTTCTGCTATTTATTTGCAATTTTTTTTATAATAATTATTTCAATGTTCCTTTGATAAAAATTCAGATATGGTTGGTTGTTTATTGTTAATTTAATATTTCTACATTGGATATAAATATATAAGTTATTTAGTTTATAGTGCTTATTATGAGTAATATATATGCATGTTTCTGTATATACAATTTGGAGAAGATTGTCATTGATTTTATGATACTCTCTACTTTCTATAATTAATGGAGTACTGACACTCAATATAAACGAATGCATATTAGAGCTAGATATCAACCATTCAGTTCGGATCCCATCTGAATCGAACTAGCTAGACTGATTTGTACGGAAGTTTGAACCAAATCGTTTCAAAAAATTCACGTTTGATTTAATTAGGGTAATACCCACGTGTCAAAAAAATCTGATCCGTTGAGTCATTTTTTTTATTTTACAAAATGAAATTATTAATTGTACTACGTATCGAATGAAATAACAAAAATATTATAAATGTCTTTAATTTTTAAAATTATAAATACATTATTACAAAAGCAACTAGATAAATTGTTTACTAAATATATTCTCTATAACTTTTCAATAATCTTTTTCAATAATCTTTGTCAAGTGGATCTTATGTCACAAAAACATAGCAACTCATAATCTAATTAATCTATTGATGTAAAATACACCAAGTGAAAGAAATGAGATGAATGAGTTATCAAAGAATTACCAAGCTATAGATTAATACTTCGTCTTTATTTGTAAAATAATAATAATAATAACACTAATTAACAAACACTAAATTAGTTGTTAACTTTTTTTTAATTTATAACTTTATTAAAATTGTAAAAAATATAAGAATCTAATGAATCACGTGAAATTAAGACCTTATATTTAAATTCACAATTGTTACATACATCCTCATTTCTTCTCAAAAAACAATTAATACTAAGAATTATCAAATAAAAATTTCTAAACCATTTTTGATCATTTTAATTTATTTTATTTTGACTTTTTTAAACATTTTTATCTTAAGTCAAATTTATTTTAATTTTTTCTAAAAAAAATTTCAGAAAAATAAAATTGACATGAAATAATTAAAGCATCCAAAATGTAAAAATAATATAATTAAAGTGTATTAATTTTAAAAAATATGGCTAATGTATTTAATTTATGAAAGTAAAATCAACAAAATATCATTTATCTATTCATTATGTAAGAAACAATTAAAACTATTTTTTTGTAATGCTTGGGTATTAAGAATTAACTATTCTCATCTTATAACAAAATTAATTTTTAAATGTATAATGATTTAATATATTTTTATTTTATTAATTTGATTATTCTTTTATTCTTTGTTTTATAAATAAAATATATATATATTTAAATATATTCATAATTAAAACTTAAATTCTACTAGTTCATATATTCATATTAACGTGATTAAATAACAATTTATTATCTATACAAATTACAATCCGTGTACGACGCTGATAAAATAGAAGAGACACAAAGTTGATCTATTAGCGTGTCTTCTAAGGCCGAAGATTTGTCGGACAAAATCTAGTAATTAGCGTGTCTCTGTACGATGAAAGAAAGACACGAAAAAAAGAAGAAAGATGTTTTTAGGAATCTCTGTCACATGACTTGATGGGCTTTTCTTAACCTTGTTTAGGTTTCTTTGTTTGATTGGATCGATGCTCAAAGAATAGTTTCGTCTCCAAGACTCCGATTCAGAGTTGCTTTTTAAATAATTCGCCAATACCTCTCTTTTTCCCCTCTAACTAACTAGCTTCAACATCTATCTCCTTTATTTAACCCATTGATCAGGCGTCTCTATTTTCAATAATAAAAAATAAAAAATGGTGAAACTAACATTGGTTGGAAGAGTGAACGATGGTTTGCCTCTTGCACAAGGTCCAAGATACGTTAATGATGACAATAATGAAAGCTTCTCCTTTTACAAGCAACAAGCTGAGTTTCTTCTCTTTGAACTCTCCAGAGACGCCTTGCCTTTCTCTAAGATCACCATTCTTGTTGATCACCAATATTGCTTTAAGTATTTTTTTTCTTTCCTTTTTTTACTTAATTAATCTTTTTATATTTATTTATTTTCACTAATGATTATTACTCGATATCACTTGGGTCTTTTTCACAAAAAAATTAAGCTTGTTGATGGAGAATGGGATTGCTTTCATTACACTGTCTGATTATTTTTATCCAAGAAAACTCGCCTTCCATTACTTACAAGATTTGCAAAACGAGTTTGCCAAATTTGATTCTAATCTCATATCCAAAATCAAAAGACCTTATAGCTTTATCAAATTTGGTAATTTCCTTTTCTCTCTCTCTCTCTCTCTCTCTTTCTCTTTTATTTTATTTTATAATTGAATAGACTTACTTGTTCTTGGTTATATTAAATGAACAGATGGTATTATTAGTAATATAAGAAAACAATTTATTGATACGAGGACACAAGCCAACCTATCAAAGCTAATCAATGCTAATAGGCAATCGGATTTGGACAATATTCTTACTGTGAACTTCACAGATATTCTACAAAGTAGAAGAAATTCAGGTAATTAGTTTCATTTTCTTACCTTGAGTAATTTACAATCTCCAATTAATTATTAAATTATATTGATTTTATTGTATGATGTTAAAATGATAATTATTTTTTATATAGAAATACATGAAAGTCTATACTTAAAGACTGATAAGCCAGATGTGTCTTCAATTTGGTGCTCCCCACGCCTCGAGGTACGCTATAATTTATCATAAATAAGGTCCTACGTCTATTTTTATAAATAGTAAATAGCACCACTTAATTTTTTTTAAAGATATTTTTACATCAATAATCTTTATATTATATTATATGTTGAAATTATTTTGAAAATTATAAAAATTAATTAATTTTTTATATAATTTTTATACGTGTCAAAATCTAAATGATGTAGATAAAAATACATATAAATTTATATATATTTAACATTTCTATATACAATTATATAAAAAAGTTATTATTATCTCACTAGCCGCTAATTAATCTTATAATTACAAAGGTCATCGCACTGAGATGGATGCCAATTACCTTGATTGTTTCTGTGGCCTTTGTTCTTTTGTGGGCAAGCCTCATCCTCATGGATCACTTTGTAATTTCTAATCACTATTATAGAACGGCAAATAACTACATCTAAAGTAAAACGACGACTTTCTTCCCTGTGTTAATTAAGTTCTGATATTCATAATTTCATATTGAGTAATCTGGATTACAGATTATATTTATATGTTAAATTTTTTATTAATTTATAAACATAAATGTATATATTAAATTAGTGAGATTCACGAATATTTATAAATTATGTAATTTATTTTTAAATGAAAATACAACCAAAATAGTTACGGTTTTCCTTTCTTATATCCATATGAGCACTACTATTTATTTTTAAAGTATATTAAAATTTATTTTATCTTTATTATTAATTATAATTTAATGTTATTATTATATTATAATAATAATTAAAATTATGATAATACGTTACTTATTAAAATATATTATAATTATAAATTACTTTTTGATTTTTTACGGGATACAGTTTCATATCATTAAATATCTATATCAAAGTTTCTTTCTTATTTGTATTAGCATAATTGACAATTCTTGGTTGTCTGAAGCCCATAGGAGGGTGATTTTTGCAAGGAAGCCCTCTATATGATATTGGGCTTGAAACAAATGATTTTGAAAACAGAAAATATAATTAAAATAATTTCATATGCATAAAAGAATTCGTTGGAAAAGAAGAAGAAGATAATTACACAGATTTGACACAATAACCATACACTTATGCAAAATGTACATACAGAAGAATAACCACTAATTATTCTTATTACTTTAATCTGTAACTAATGGCCCATTTCGGATATTAATTTAAACAACTCTTTTACAATTAATTTATTTTTTGGCCTTATTTTATTATTTACTAATGGAATTAAATCAATTCTATAGCTACCACCAGAAGCATAATTATAGGCTATTCTTCTTCTCTTTTCTGTTGAGTGTTGTTGCTTAAGAATTACATATGCACTTATTAAATGTACATGATTTGACTTTGAATGTTGAAATCGCTGGCCCCAAACATAAAATCAGCAAACCCATTTCCTGAAACTTGATCCTCGTACTTAAATTGTGAATTGAGCAACTCATTACTAGCCGAGTTGTTGACCCTGTTTTGAAATTCATCGTCATATGTAATTTCATTATCATTCAATGAAAAGCCTTGAGTACTTGAAGAATCTTGAAAATTCTGATTATGTTGAACGGACAACTCTTTGGAAAGTAAGGATGGGTCATCTAGAAGTGAAGGGTAATTTTCACCAGCAACATGGTCTAATGAAATCCATTCAGCAAATAAAAGTTTAGGTAATAAGGGAGTTTGTTGAGTCTCATGTTTAGATAAGTCATAAAGCTGTGGGACGAATAGTTGATTAGCGTTTGTTGTTTCTGTAGTAGGCTCAAAATTTCCAATTCGATGCCCTGTTGAGGGTGAAGAATCTAAGTTGTTATAATCTGATATTATTGAACCAGTACTTGTATATTGAGTTGTGGTTTGAGCTGCTTCTGAATATTCTTCAGCTTTTGCTACCTTCTTCTTCAAATAAGAGTGCCAGTAGTTTTTTATTTCATTGTCTGTTCTTCCTGGCAAATGTTGTGCAATTTGAGACCATCTGTTCAATAAAATTAATTTTAGATTTATAAATTAATTATTACAAATATTTAAGCAATTCTTTTTTTACTTCCTCAATCTAGATTGGTGCTTTAGACAAAAATCATAACAAAAAGAAGAAACCCTTTAGTTTTATATAACATTGTTATTTAATTAGTTTTAGCTTAAAAAATATATCTTTTTTTATGTCAAAAGAAAAAAAAAACAAATTTATGGTTCCATTATATTAAAAAAATATTCGCACCGCGTGGAGGATTAAAATTAAAAATAAAATTCAATCTATAAATGATATTATAAGATGCAATTAAATAAAAAAAACTTGAGTTAGCTAGGTATGATTATATTATATTAGAGCTTATAAAAATAATAAATCTTTAAATCATGGAGTTAATTTTTTAGAATTAAACAACCATATAATTCTATGATGATATTGATAGGGTATCAGGGTTTGAGTTAGTTCATTTGACCATAAACATGTAGGCCTGGCCTTAAAAAAAAAACAAATCAATGTCCACCGATCGAGTTTAAGCTTTTATCTATAGGTGACATTAATTTCTAATATTTTCCTTATAGCATAACATTCCAAACAATTTATAACTCTCTCAGTATAACTAAAATTGGGAACATAAAATTAATTAAGGAGCAGAATGATAAAGAAAATAGATAATTAAAAAAAAAGGGTTAGAAAGAAGATATAAAAAAGTGAGTTTATTATTATTGGTGCTTACTTGTTGCCTAACATATGGTGAAGGGTCAATACTGTCTCTTCTTCTTGTTTGCTAAATGTCCCTCGTTTTAACCCTGGCCTCAAGTAATTAATCCACCTTAATCTGCAACTTTTTCCGTTTCTTTGTATGCCTGTACATAGATAAAAATAAGGGTAAATATGTAATATATTCTCCTATAAATTTTTAGAGTAATATAATTACAATATTATTAGTTATTTAATATGGAACAAAAATGACTAAAGAATGAATCATTATAATATAAAAAATAGAATCTATTTTATAATCACTAATAGTACACACGTAAAAAGTAATACAATTTCTTTAAAAATAGTCAAAGTGATATCATTATCACTTTTATTTTTAATATATTTCATTGGGAAAAAAATGTGTGAATTACTAGAGTCAAGATGCCCTTACCAGCTCCCAAAACTAAAACGAATAAATTAATTGAAGTATAAAGAAACTAAAAAAAAAAAAGCTCATTATATTATTTTATTTTATGTATTGGCTGTAAAGAAAGTTCTTTATTTGTTTAAACTAGTTCAAAATAATACTGGATGTTTTAGAACTCAACTAATAATTGTATTCTAACTTTTAACCAATAGAAAAGAAATCTCATATATATATATATACATACGTGTCTAATAGAATAGAAACACATAACACTGATTATGCATAGAATAGTTAGGATTAAGGTACGATTTTATAATTTTGTAAAAGAATGGTTCCGTTTTTATATTAATTATTAAAGAAAATAAAATTATTACATTGATTAATGATAATAAAATAATATAATTTATAAGAATTATGGATATATATATTTATTAATTTGACATTTTGGGTTTAAAAGACTCAATAAAAAACAATTAATGAGCCTCATAAAAAAATACATAGTCATTGGGAAAAAATTCCAATAAAAATAGAATATAACAAATAGGTTATTAAAAATACAAGCCTTTAGTCAAATATAAGTATTCATATTTGATATGAACATTTACATTAATCACATGGATTGAAAAAGAATAATTGAAATTAAAAGGAAAAAAAAATAGTAACCGAGCACAAAAAAACCACATTTTAATAGAATACATAAAATTTCTAATATATCATACTTCGTCAATCACCCTATCTTGTAAATATCTTTTGGTTAATAAAACAAAAATAATAATAATAATAATAAAAAAAAAATAATAATAATAATAATAGAGAGCATGCAGGCGAATTGAATTCTCATATCAAAATACACCCTTATGATTTTTCATCAAAAATTAAATCTATTCCAATCATGTTTCAATGTGCTTTCAACTACTTTGAATTAAACGTGTAACTTTTGGGTACGTAAGTTGTCTTCTTTATATGTTTCTGATTAGTGTGGAGTATTTTACTTTCGTATTAACAAAAAAAACTTAAGTTTGATTTATGTTAGGGAAATGAAATAAATAAATAAAGTGTTTTTCTAAATTAATTAGCGAAAATGGATCTAGATTTCAATTATGATTTTCGTTGAGAATCCAATTGCCAAATTCAGATGTGTATTTATTGATGCTATATGTATTGTACACATAATGAGTGTCGTTCATTTCATAACCAGTCTTTTCAAATATATATCCTTAATTTTAACAGTAAGCAAACGTCACATTTTACAATTTACTATAACTACACACACACATGCAACTCTTTTAAGAAAAACGTGGATGGAAAGGAACAGCTTCTCAAACATATATAGCTACTGCTACTTGTACATTTTTTTTTCTTATAAATTATAAATATGTATTTATGTCATATATATAAACCGTAGTACTTAATTAGTTTAATAATGTATTAAATTAAAATTAAAACTCACCAGCATTAATGGGAACGGAGCTCCAGCAGCCATGACCGTGCTTAAGGATGTAGCTCCGGAGATTATGGTCTTCTTCTGGTGACCAAAGGCCTTTGCGATGCTTTGGTTTTGGATTTGGCTTTGGCTTATCTGTTGACTTGCGTGCCATTTCTCCAATTAAAATGCTTTCAACTCTAGACCTCAAAATTGTCTTAATTCAGATACGAAAACATATATATTGTATGTATAAGCTATGGATTTGATGGGTTGATCTTTATGAACAGGACAATGGCTAGCAGACCAGACTGGCTCCTTTATTTAAAGCAATGATTAGCTCAAGCCTGCTTTTTTTTTTTTTTAGAAAAATACTAGAATATAATAAAGCATGATTAATGTTTGCTTCTTCTTCTTCTTATTATTATTTTTATCTATCGTCCCTTTTTTAAAGGTCTTTATTATGAATAAGCTTTACTTAAATGGTATGTTATTTAATGTTACGAAAGATTAACAAGAGAATACAAGATTTTAAAAATATTAAATTAATTAGATTAGGATTGGATCACATAATTATGTAATGTTATTTAAAAAAAAATGTATTAAATTAATTTTACCCAAATAGTTGTGAAGCTAACCATTCCATAATATGTAATTGACTCTGTGCAAAATAAAATTGATATTCTATTAATTGATGTTTTAAGTTTAACTTAATTGGCTTAATCGGTTGTTTCTCAAACATCAATACGTGCTTACCTTTTTTTATATTCTTTTTTGGCTGTTAGAACTCGGAAAGTACTTTTTTATTATTTATATTGGGTAGAAGTATTATACTTATAACTTCTTTTTTTCTTAGCAAAAACTTCATAATTTGTTTTTTAAAATTATTGACCAGTGACTTTTCATAAATATAGTTCACCGTACACATTTTATTTTTTAAAAAATTATATTAAATTAAAATTCTCGAATACATTATGCTTAAAATATAAATAAATTATTAAACAATCATCTCAAAACTTATATAAATATTGATATTGATATTACCGTACTTCTTCAATTATGATGTAACTTAAATCAAGCTTGAACTTATGTAAATATTGATATTATCGGACTTTTTCAATTATGATGTAACTCATAACACAAATACTTTACAAAAATAAAGATTATAAGTAAGAAAGAATTTTAAATAGGTCAAATTCATGGATTATGAGAAGAATATTTTCATTAATTATTTTACATAGATACATTTTATCTACATATAGATGGTTTCATTTTATGTAAATATTAATAATTTTTTTAAAAAATTATCAAAGTACATTAAATACTATTACATCTAACTGATAAAAAAGTTTTTGCATAAATAATATACTTTCGTATAACAACTATAGAGTTAACCTTACTAATCCGGAAGAAAGAGAGAGAGAGATTTAATGAAGGTTATTATTTCTTCTCTCTCATCCCTTCAAATTACATTTATAATAATTAAATGGAGTCCAGTTAGCCTATATTCTTTTTTACATCAAAGCCTTACCTGTTTTTGTTTTGAAGAGCCAGCTAGCCACTCATTTCATTATTTCCTTGAGTTGTTGTGATAGCTTTTACATTTTTTCCTCAAAGAGATGGCTTTTACATTCCAGAAAACAATACAAATGCTACTGCGCAATTGCAAGATTTTGAAGGTTATACTATCTTAACTATTTTAATTACATTCTTAATTTTCAATTTACTCCTACATGTATGCTGGACGGAAGCAATAAATAACGATATATGAATATATCAAAGCGATAAAATTAACACACATAATTTACGTGATTCAGCAATTTACCTAGGTCCACGTGAGACAACAGATATTATTTGAACTGAGTATGAAATATACAGAATACAGATACAAATTTCCTCACTAATAATATCTCTTAAGTGTTTCCCAAAACTTATAGAAAACTCTCAAACTCACAAGTATTTTCTCTCTTTAAGTTTGCTTATGCTCTCTTTGATTTTTCTTATTTTTGCCTTGTTTTTGAATGCATGAACTCTTCCCTATTTATAGATGAAGCAAGACTCCCTTTTCCTAAATTATATCATAATTTAAGCCTTAAATTAGGCCACTAATTTCCTTAAATCATGCCACAAATCATGCCACTAATTTGTTACTTTTAGAGCCAATATTCAACAATCTTCACCTTGGCGAAAAATTTCATAACGCTGCCTCCAAATGCGCCCTAGGCACTCTAAGCTCGAGAGATGTTGATCAAGTTCAAACAGTGTTGAAACTTGATCCCTGTAACCACCTTTGTAAGCATATCTGCAGGGTTATCTACAGTTCCGACTTTCTTGAGTATAACATTTCCTTCATCGACGATTTCTCGAACAAAATGAAATCGAACATCGATGTGCTTGGTGCGACCATGATGAACTTGGTTCTTTGCCAAACAAATGACACGCTGGCTATCGTAGAAAACCTCCACGTTCTTCTGAACAATACACAAATCCTTAGTCAACCCGAGAAGCCATATAGCTTCTTTGAATGCTTCTGTTACAGCCATATACTTTACCTCTGTAGTAGACAAAGCTACAGTTGACTACAATGTTGATCTCCAACAAACTGGTCCTCCTGCCATTGTGAACACATAACCAGTTGTAGATCGACGCTTATCCAGATCTCAAGCATAGTCAGAATCCACATATCCAACTAGGTGTTTGCCTTCAGTCTTGTCTCTTTCAAACTTCAAACCAATATCCATAGTACCATAGATGTACCGTAGAATCCACTTCACTGCTTGCCAGTGTCATTTACCGTGATTATGCATGTACCGACTCACCATACTAACAGCGTGGGAAATATCAGGTCTGGTGCAAACCATTGCATACATCAAGGCACCAACAATATTTGCATATGGAACACGTTCCATTTGCTTCTTCTCATCGGTGATGCTAGGTGACATCAATGAACTCAACTGAAAGTGAGTAGCAAGCGGTGTACTTACTGGCTTGGTTTTTTCATCAATGTCAAAACTTTGTAGTATTTTCTTCAGATACTGAGTCTATGTCAAACAGATTGTGCTTGCAACTCTATCTCTTGTGATTTCCATCCCAAGAATTTTCTTAGCTTCTCCAAGATCTTTCATTTCAAATTCTGAACTCAACAGAGCCTTCAATCTGTCGATCTCCACCTTGCTCTTAGATGCAATCAACATATCATCAACATATAAGAGCAAATAAATGAAGGTGCCGTCTTGGAGTTTTCGAAAGTATACACAGTTATCAAACTGACTGCGTGTGTACTTCTGCTCTCTAATGAAGCTATCAAAGCGCTTGTACCATTGTCGCGGTGATTGCTTCAAACCGTAAATTGACTTGCTTAGCTTGCAAACCCAATTCTCTCGTCCTAGAATTTTGAAGCCATCCGGTTGAGGCATCTAGATTTCTTCGTTCAAAGTACCATGGAGAAAAGCTGTTTTGACATCGAGTTGCGCTAACTCGAGATCAAACTGTGCTACCAAAGCCAATAGTATCCGAATAGATGAATGCTTAACAACATGTGAGAATACCTCATTGTAGTCTATTCCTTCTTTCTGAGCATAGCCTTTTGCTATCAGTCTGGCTTTGTATCTGATGTTGTCTTTACCAGGAACACCTTCCTTCTTGGCATAGACCCATTTGCAGCCAATAGTTTTCTTTCCTTTGGGAAGTTGAATCAACTCCCAAGTCTGATTCTGGTGTAGAGACTTCATCTCTTCATCCATTGCCATCTTCCACTTCATACTATCAACTCTCTGCACAGCTTCTCTGTAAGTGCATGGGACATCATCATCAATTACTGGAAGTGCGAATGCTACCATGTCTGTGTATCTGGTAGGCTTCCTAATCTCCTTTCTCGGTCGAGTAAGGGCAATAGATTATGACTGCTGATTGATAGGTGGTGATGGTGAGAAAGCCTCCACCTCAACAGAGATCTCTTCTTGATCATCAATTTCATCTTCACCACGATCGGTAGTCGGTGCAATCTTTTCTGAATCTTCCGGAGTCTCAAGCATCACCTTAGAAAGAGTATTTGGACTTTCATTCTCTTTCTCTGAATTTTTCTGTCTTAGCATAACAAACTCGTCGAATGTAACATCTCGGCTTAAGACGATCTTCTTGGATTCACCACACCAAAGTCGAAATCCTTTAACTCCTTCCTTAAAGCCCAAGAAAACAGTTTTTTTTGCTCTAGGATCCAGTTTGGATTCACTAACATGAAAATATGTTGGACATCCAAATATTCGCAATGAATCATAATCAGTACCAGGTTGTCCAGACCATACCTCTTTAGGAGTTTTCTCATCTAATGCAATCGCAGGAAGTCTGTTGACTATATGAGTTGCATATGACAAAGCCTCAGCTCAAAATGCCTTGCTCAATTTGGATTGAGATAGCATACATAGAACTTTCTCAACCAAAGTACAATTCATTCGTTCTGCAACTCCATTCTATTGTGGTGTACGAGGAACTGAAAAATGTCTGATTATCCCTTCATCTTGACAAACTTTAAAGAAGGGATCTGATTTATACTCGCCACCATTATCAGATCTGAGCCTTTTAATTTTCCTGCCTGTCTGAGTCTCGATCATTTTCTTCCATTTAAGAAAGATATCCAGAACTTCATCTTTGTGACTCATGGTGTATATCCAAACATATCTAGAGAAATCATCAATGAAAGTCACAAACCAGCGTTTACCTCCAAGTGAAGCATTCTTTGAAAGTCCCCAGACATCCGTGTGAATATAATCAAGAGATCCTTTAGTACGATGAATGGCAGTGCCGAAGTTGACTCTTGTTTGTTTTCCCATTACACAATGCTCGTAGAAATCAAACTTTTCAATCTTGACACCTTTCAAAAGACCTTGCTTCATTAAGCCTTGCAAAGCCTTTTCACCGACATGCCCTAAGCACATGTGCCACAGGCGGGAAGAATCATTTGTATTTTCTTCAGAACTACTTGAGACAACCGTTCTTCCTGTAACTGTACTCCCATCTAGGAAATACAAGTTCGCCTTCCAAGTACCCTTCATCGCTACAAATGAACCTCGTACAACTTTCAAGACTCCATTTTCCAATGTTACCTTGTAACCATCAGAATCTAGAACACCTAAAGAAATAAGGTTTTTCTTTAGGTCAGGAATATACCTTACATTTGTAAGTCGTCTGATTGTACCATCGTGCATCTTTAGTCGTACTATTCCGATCTCTTTTGTCTGACAGGCATTGTCGTTGCCCATAAGCACAACTTCTCCATCGAGCTCTTCAAAACTCGAAAACCAATGTCTGTTTGGACACATATGATAAGAACATCCAGAATCAAGGATTTACTTATCTGAGTAGGTTTTTGATGATGAAACTGAAAAGGCTGATTCTTCATCTTCATCGGCCTTCTGTGCAACATTTGCATTTGACTTGTCCTTGTTTGGACAATCTTTCTTCCAGTGCCCTTTCTGGTGACAATAGGCACACTCGTCCTTCGCAGGACGTCTTTTGGATGACTCTCCTCTGAACTTTGATCTGGATTGTCCCCTATTATTTGATCCACTAGATTTTTTGTTGTTAGTCCTACCTCTGGATGCCGTCAATGCTTATGATATTGAGTTTCTGTGATCATGTTGAGCCTTTTTTCGGTACTCGTCATTTACCAAAGCATTTGAAACATCTACGAACTTAACCTCATCCTTTCCATATAACAAGGTTGTGGTTAAATGTTCATAGCTCTCAGGTAATTAATTCAGCAACAACAAAGCTTTATCTTCATCGATAATTTCAACATCTAAATTTTGCAGATCGGCTAAAATTTTATTGAAATTATCTAAGTGCTCAATCATAGGGGTACCTTTCTTGTATTGGAAACGGAAAAGTTTCTTCTTTAAGTAGAGTCTGTTCTAAATACTTTTCGTCATGTACTTGTCCTCTAGTTTCTTCCAGAGAACTGCGGCTACATTCTCTTTCATGATAAAGTACTTCTGATCTTTTCCTAAGCACAGTCGAATTGTGCCACAATCTTTTTGGTTTACATAATTCCAATCTTCATTTGAATAATCTCCTGGCCTGGTCTCCAAGGCTATATTAGATCCTTCTCGAAACAATAGATCTAATACCTCACATCGCCACATGCCAAAGTTACTGGTGCCGTCGAATTTCTCCACCTCAAACTTTGCGTTGGACAACATAGTTCTTCGAGTAGAACAACTTGGCTTGTCATAAATTCTATGGTCAACTTGTTCACCTTCTTTGATCTCTCTTTTATCAGCCATAAGTACAAGCAGATAACAAAAATTTTGTACTTACAACTTAAAATAGTGTTTTTTCCAAATTTTATACCTTATTTGAAAAAACGGAGTCCGTAGTTGAATTCGAAATGTTTCAATTAGCTAAGAATAGATCCAACTCTGCTGAAAACGGATGAAAAACGGACCAACTCAGTCCAAATATCACTAATGACTGAGTTGACTCGGTCCAACATAGTGAGTTGACTCGGTCCAACATAGTGAGTTGACTCAGTTGCTGGCAGCATCACTCTAGTAGCTTCTGGCGGTGATTCTGACTTCCAATTTGACCGATTCTTTCACCGTTGCGTTCGTCTCGTTGAGAGCTTCGATTTGATATATAATACTGTTATATGTGGCTCTGATACCAATTTGTTGTGGACGGAAGCAATAAATAGCGGTATATGAATATATCAAAGCGATAAAATGAACACATAGAATTTACGTGGTTTGGCAATTCACCTAGGTCTATGGGAGGCAGCAGATATTATTTGAACTGAGTAGGAAATATACAGAATACAGATACAGATTTCCTTACCAATAATATCTCTCAAGTGTTTCCCAAAACTTATAGAAAACTCTCAAACTCACAAGTATTTTCTCTCTTTGAGTTTACTTACGCTCTCTTTGATTTTTTTGATTTTTATCTTGTTATTCAATGCATGAACTCTTCCCTATTTATAGATGAAACAAAGCTCCATTTTCCTAAATTGTGCCATAATTTAAGCCTTAAATGATGCCACTAATTTCCTTAAATCATGTAACAAATTATGTCACAAATTAGTCAACTAATTTTCCTAAATTATGCCACTAATTTGTTACTTTTAGAGCCAATATTTAATAACATGTACACCCGCGCATCTTAATATAAATATTAATATATTTGTAATTGCATGTTTTTTTTTTGTTTTTTTTGCAACTATATAATAATAAAAAAGAAAGTATATCTACTAAATATCTACGATAATAATAATTAAAAAAAAACTATGTACTAAATTGATTTTGATAAACTCTCCTACCGACAATTAGGTACTCCATGGAAAACCTGATCATGATCTTGATGATCAAATAGGTTTGGGAAACGTGGAATAATGTTAGACGACAAATATATATCCAAGTGGGACAAAAATGTCAAATGGGAAGAATACAAGATACATACATATACGGTGTGTTCTGTTTCATTCATGCATTGTTAGTTTCATAAAATCTCTTTATCTTCATCATTGGGACCAAAGAATCATTTACTTAATGTTAATTTATTATGCATCAAACTAACAATTATTTTTATCAATCAATCATTTTGCTCATAATTGTTTGATTTAGTCAACAATTGAATTTGAACTAATTAAGCCTCTTTTGACAGATTGTGTTCTCATTTTAAATATTTCAACGATTCTGTATAACATTACTTTGAATAATTTAACCTTGCAAGATGACACTTTACTTTCACTTCTCTAGATGACATAATCATTTATTTTCCTTCCTAAAATTATACTTATCTTGAAATAAATAAGAAGCAGGTACCATTGGAAAAAGTGTAATTTCAAATATTAGGTAAAAAGACATCAAAAATTATAAAAAAGTTAATAAAATAACATCTTAATATTTTCAATTATTTTATAGTGTAATAATAAATATATTTAACATGGAAAGAGTGTGATTAATTCAAAGGTTCTTCCAACATGCATGTAGTTTTATATAGGTATATAAGTATGCAATAAAAAAACATTCTTCTTAATAACTATATATGTTTGCCTTCACTTTCTATGGCATGATAGTTTGAAAACACTTTGTATGAAGGCGGTCAAACATGATCGTTAACTTATTTTGATTCGTTTGCAAGTAATATTTTTAATTTAAATGAGAAACATTTACAAAATGACCTATAAACTTATAATCCTTAAATTTTGCTTAAATGTTCATTATCTCCGACTAAGGTGGTTGGTACTGCGAGCAAATTGCGGTTCATTGGTAGGTAGAAGATTTGATATTTAATTGTTAATTGTAAATACGTGAATAATGTTGTTATTTAAGAGAAAATGTATGATCGATGGATGTATATTTTTTAATATGTGTAATGATTATCTTCTCCTCGTATTATTTTAAAATAGTTAATTTGTTTTCTAATATAAGCCTTGTTTTCTATATAAAAGTGAGTCCTGTTCTTTGACAAAAAATTTCTTTTTAACAAACGCATACACAACAAACGAATAAAAAATAAGGAAGAAAGGAACAAGAAGAAGGAGACAAATATTTTTATGCAATATTAGAATGAACATAAATGCAATATATTTATAATTTTTATATCTTATAATGTGTCATCATTATTTTAAAAATTATCTAATTTTTAAATAATATTAACACGTGATAAAATTTAAGTGATATAAGTTTAAAAATAATCTTAAGTTTATGTCTTGTTAAGGATGAATTGATCTATAATGATACTTATTATATCATAATTAAATTTTTCTAAGCTTCATATATATTAATAAAAAAAAATCTTTATATCAGAATCACTTTCATCGTCGTTCTCATTTTAATAAAGGAATAGGATCATTCTAACTTTTTTTCCTTTTCTTTTAATGAAAATTGGTAGGTGATAGGCTTTAGGATGTGTATTGGGGTACTTTAATTTAAATTGTAGTCAAATTTGTATCACCATATTTATTTATTCTATCAACTATAAATATTATTAAATAAGAAAAAAAAGATTTTGAATTTTTTTTAATTAAATTTATAATTAAGTTATGTTGTTAGTATATGAATAAACAAAATTTCAAATAAATGAGATATTTTAACATCAAATCACAACTAAGAATTCTAAAACTAATATCAACTATATTATTGTACTTTGTATAGATACATTTTCCATTAACCTACCATTTAATACTAAATTTTTAAAAATTGCAGACAAGTAAATAGATTAAATTATCTACTTTTTAACTAATTTATATTTTATTCCAACGCAAGAGATATAAAATAACGAAATTATTTGAAGTGTTGAACTCTAATCCCTATTGTTTCTTTCTCTTTCTCTCTATGTAGAGTCATGCCTTAAAACTACTCATGCCAGATCAAGAACCCACTTGATATTTGGATGCAAGTCTTGCTCGCTAGTTAAGAAAGGCTCTGAGTTTTTCATCAGTTGTTGATAGGAGTGTCCAACGATTCGATCCGGTTTGATTTTGGTTAAAAAACTTTAATCGGATCGGATCAAATCAGACTGTTTGATTTATAAAATGGTTCGATTTGATTTGGTTTGATTTTTTTATAATTTAATAAAGAATAATGTTAAATTTTTAATATATTATTAAATCGGTACGATTCGATTCGAACAGTTTAAAATTAGTACAAACCGAACCAGACCGTTTGAATTGTAAAATCGTTCGATTTGGTCCAATCCGATCCGGTTCGGTTTATGGATACACTTAGTTGGTGATGATGAACTCTTTAAGTTACTGGAAAATACATTTATTATATTTTATAATAAATTAGAATTGATATGACCTAATACTATAAATAAATATAATAAAGTTTATATAAATATATATTGTGAGAAAGTGCTATATATAAGCGTTTTATGATAATAATAATAATAATGTTTTCTTTAATTATTTTAAAAACAAACCTATAAAGTCAACGACCAGATAAATAAATAAATAAAAAGAAGTTCTGTGTAAGCGGATGTATCATACGTTAAATTTTTTTCATGCTATAATTATTAAATAATGATTGGTAATTTTAGTTTAACCTTGTCACTACGTTGACTTTAAATTTTAGGAAATAGTTCAATGGTAAACAACTAATTTAAAAAAAAAGTTTCATTAAAGATAAAAATATAATTTAATTATTTCTTAAACTTGTAAAAAAGTAACATTCTTCTTACACCAGACTCGTCATTCCAATTAAAGAAAAAGAGAAAATAAGTAAATTGGAGACCCCATACCAATCATCATCAGCTTCTAAACAAAGACTCCTAAGCTCTCATCATCAAATCATTCTAAAAAGTGATCCTACATAGACAAGCTATAGTTTTTGATATTTTTAATTATTTTTATACTTATTATATCTTGTATTTATGCTATTATAATTTTTTTCTTATATTAAATTCTAGTAATATTTATATAAAACAATAAAAAAAACTAAGAATGTTTTTAGTGGGTGAAAAAACAAAATTATAAAACATTAAAAACCCTTATTGTATACATCATTGCACGAATTCATAAAATATTGAGTAATCTATACTATATATTTACCTGGGTTCGAAATGAATCAGTGAACAGTATAAAAGTGTTCATAGAGACACATTTTACCTATTTTATTTTTGATATATTACTTTATATATCATCAATGTATAAACACAATGTTAACTTTTTATGAAATAAGAGCCCAAGTTCATTTAATTTTACCTATATATTTTTTTCTATATTGATGGCAAATAAAGTCTCACAATAAAAATATAATTGAATTTTACTCATTCACAAATTACTTTATTATTGGATATTGATATATTATTTTTACAATAATTTTTTTCATACAATTTATACCCAATATTTCAAACATCTTTAATGATAAATGTATAAAAATATAATTGATATTTTCTCTCAATAACTTGAATTTTTTAAAAAATAAATTTTAATATAATATCATAACCATAATTCTTGTGTTCAAACCTTAATAATTAGATTATTGAATTAACAGTGATTGATTTACATGGTACATATTAGCGGATATTTGTGTAGAATTAATAAATATATAATAGTATAGTTCATTATTATCCAAATAATTTCTATTTTTAGAAGAGTTAGTATTAATTTTTTAATAACTTCTACTGCTTAGTTACCATATAATTAATGAGTTAGTAACAACAAACTCAAAATATAAGGGTGTCATTGTTAACAATTTTGATTTCTATTTTTTGATTTTTTTCAATTAATTTTTTAATTAAGTATGTTTCAAATAATTTTTAATTTGATTTTTACATTTTTAAAGAATTAATACCAAAACATGGGTTGACTTATAAACCTTTAAAAATAACTTTTAATCAAATTTTTTATTTTTATTTTATTTTCATTAAATATTGTTCTAAAGAATAAATCAAGTTTTATCATATGTATAAATATTAGAAGAAAATATTAAAAAAATTAAATTTATAAATAATAACAAAAAAAATCTTAATTTTTTAGGTTTATAAGTTTTTCAAAGGAATTTTTTTTACTTATATTGTGTTTTAATCTAAAATTTAAAACCTCTAAGACTTTTTTTTTTTAGTTTTCTTCGTTATTAAACAATAAACAATGGCAACTTTGTTATAAAGCCAGATTTTGACTTCATATATTTTGGCAGTTTTCATAATGCAAGTTCCATGGAGGCTTGGAGCTGTAGTATGTTTTACGTGTCCCTGTTGAAATTTTGTGATTCTGACTTTAGTTTGCTATATACACAGATCAATTAAATTTTTATATTTATAAATAAAGTCTAAAAATTGGAAGGAAAAAAAAAGGTCTAAAAGAGTTGAGTTCATAACGAAAATATAATATTGTACACTGAAAATATGAAATTGAATTAATGATGGGGAGAGTCTGCCTTTGAGAAAGTGTCTTGATCCCTTACTGGAGTCGAATAATAAGACTAGTATGCTTTGAGACTATTAAAAACCAACTTGTTTCTGCATCTTGTCTGACCAGCTAAATAATCATGACAATTCATTTAAATTCTTAAATCACACAACAGCGTGAGACTTTTATTCACACATTTCCTACAAATAGTTTCACATATTTCCGACAAATATGAATGGAATCAACTAGGGACGCATAAAGTGGAAAAAATTTAAATATTCTCCATAAAGTGAGGTGATAATCCCGACCAATTACATTAGTGGGTATTTTAATTAAGTGCTAGGTATTTACGCTATCAAGAAAATTCAATATGCTAATAATGCATTTTAATGTTCTGGAATCATCAATACTCCAGTGACAATAAATAATTTTTCATGAACTAGGTTAGTCGTAACTACATGATTTAGATGTAACCTATTAGTTAATTGTGAATGCAACCGCAACATAACAAAAGCTGCATTACACGTCAAAACACCCCCTTCAAACTCCTAAAACTACGCTGTTATACGCAAAACCAGTTCTATGAAATTTTCCACACTGAAAAATAATAATCTCAAACTATACATTTATAGAATAACTGCCTTCCCAACTCTTTAATCTAAGTGAAGCAACCTTCTTCTTGCTGGATAAGAAAAATTTCTGGTTTAGGATCAATAACTAATAAGTTAATAACTACCACATCACATGCTTCCATCAAGGAACACTCCAAGAGCAAAAGGAAGCCACTAATAAAGATAAGATGAGTATGAACATTGAAATTAATTTTTTTTCATATAATTTTTTTTCTTTTTTAATTAATAGATGTTCAAAGTTACGAGAATATATGATAGGTTGATGGATAAAAAGCATAGTTGTATGACCCCCAAAAAAAAAACAATACATGCGTCAATTTTCAATTCTAGGGACAAAAATGGGACAAACAATTTGGTACAGAACATCCAAACCTCCGTCCCCATACATAGATGATGTACCTTAAGATAAGCATCAATCATATGCAAATTTAGAGTTATAGTGCAAGCTTCGCCAATCCAAGGAAGAAAATTAAAGTATGCAGCATATATAGCAGCCAAAGTCGCCAATCAATTAGTGATCATGTTGAATTGGAATCTCGAGAGCTGCTGAGGAATTGTGGAAATAACTGGCCCATATCTCTGCAACAAAATGAGAAATATGAGTTAACAGAAAATTCAGAGACAATGATGGACCATACAAGTGAATAAAGAAAACCCATTCACGCAATCTTATAGACTACAATTACATCAGCAAGGGAATCCAGAATGAATGATTATTCATTATAGTATCTTAAAGTCTATAAGGTTTGAACAAAAAATTCTGATGTAGAGCCACATAGATAACTCTAATTGTTCTTTATGATGTCCCTATCAATGATCCCGATCCTGATTACGACTACTCCACACAAGCATTTACAATCACCTCACAATTAAGCCAACACGAGTATGATACGAGCTACCATCTAATTACTGCACCTGAACATTATCATAGAGCTCAAATAATGGAACAGCAAGAAGTTTCAAGTTTTTGGGCACTGCAAAGTACTCCCTCTCAGACAAGTGAACAAGGAAAAGCTTTTTACACTCCTGCATGAAAAAAAAGCCGAAAAAAATATTAGGAGCTCAGCTGGAGAATCATGTATGACACAAGAAGGACGCAACTAGAGAATATATAAAGCATTGGTAAGTAAGTAGATATTACCTTAGGCTTTGTTATGTGAGGAGGGCAGTAAGGATACATTATGGTTTCGAAGTTCGGCCTCCACCAGATAGCTACACACTCGCCTATCTGGAAAAAGAGAGGGGAAAAATATCAACAAACTATCAATAAAACAGAACTTGCAATTTCTGTATATGCATTCTAACATGGATGGAAGGACAGGTTTTTACCATCATATCCAGATATACATGTTTCCAAATTTGCATGCACATAAATTATGCAATACAAGAGATTAGTAAAGTATCCAGGAAAGGCTTAACCAATATTAAAATGTCTAAACTATTGGATTCAAAGCTGATTGGGGATTTTACAATGTCATTTCAGTTCATATCTCGTTAACTTCTACTTCTAATCTGATTTCATGCAACAGCATACATATGTTAAAATTTTAAAATATCCCAAATAACTTATTCAGAAAAAGGCTGAAAAAGATAAAAATACCTGCCAATCAGGCACGAGAGCAGGTGAGTTGGCACCAAGCTTGCTGGTCAGCTTCCTCTTTAATCCTTCAATTTCTGAGGCATAAGGAAAACGGTAAACATAAAAAAGCAGAAAGTCAATGCATATAGTCATACTAATAATAAGCACGAACAATATTGCCATACCTTATGCGTGTGTATAAATCTTATAATGGTCGCCCATTACTCAATTTATGAAAAGTACCGCAAAAAGAGTCTCTAACAGAGTTATAATCATTTAGTTCAATTTAAGGATTTAATGTTCACAAGTTAGGATTTAGACTTTCATTAACAGAGTTTATCCTTACATTAAGGGTGTAAATATATTAATTTTTTACTTTTATGTCAGTCATTTAAAGGTTGACATTTTTGCCCCTATGAAGAGCACTAGTGCTCACCATAAGACTCTTTAGGGCTGAGTTGCGTTCAAAACCGTCTGATTCTCACATATTCGAATTTGATATGATCTTAAACAGGTTTGAAAATTTTCAATCTGAAAACAAAGAATATCATTTTTTTTAATCGAATAAGATCAGATTGAACTTGGAACACATATATGAATTATTATCATATAGATAACAACACAATCTATTCAACATTTTAATTTTAAATTGATGAACCTCTAGCAAAATTAGTATTTACAGTAACAACTAAGAAAATCACAAAAATAAAAAGCATGCAAAGAGAGTTATTAAATTATTATAAAGGTTTAAAATTATATTTTTTAATGTTTACATTACTTTAGTAATTTAGTGAAATTATGATATATATATATATTATATATAAAACATTACAAAATAATATATGTATTTATTTATAATTTTAGCAATAATTCGGTTTGGTCCGAATTACAACAGATTATAAAATCTATCAATCCGAATGAATTGTATATTTCCCAATCCGACCATAACTTCAAAAGTAATTTGATCTCTTGGATAGGATCGAATTTCTCTTTTAAACAAATTGATCATATGAATGAACAGCTAGATCATACCATTTTCTCCTGGCTTCAGACGCCCTCCAGGAAGTTTGCAAAATGTGTTTCCAATTTGCAAGAGAAGTATATGAGGATGATTATGTTCTTGTACCTGCAATTCTAGGAATATATTATAGCCAAAAGCAAAGAATTATGGCATGTACCACAAATAAGATTTCTTCTGTCCAAGTAACATTAGAGGATAGGACTATTATATAAGTGGATGTCAAATACAAAAAAGCTAGTTATGGTAATATTCCAAGCCATTAGCCAATGATACAAATTTCGAACAGACCCTTCGGGGGTAGGGGGAGGAAAAAAAAAATTAAACATGCCAATGTTTGTGCCTCTACTTGTGCCTGTTTTAAAAAAAATATTCTTTGAAAAGAGGTACCTATAAGAAATATGAACTTCTAATTATGTATTTGGTAATTACAATGCATGTTGTTAGAACTTAAATATTAGTTGGTCACCAATTCTCTCAATAGCTTAAACTTTTAAGAGAAATGTCAACATTGCTTATATACATTTATCACTCTCCCACAAATATTGACTTTATGTATCATGTAAGTCAATCAATTATAATTCAACAAGTAAGGTTAATGGACCTTGAAGACAAGACCTTCAACTCTAATACCATCTTAGAAATTGTTTGTCACCAACTCTCCCAAAAACCTAGGCTCTTGGGAGAAGACTATGCATCATGGAAGCCAAATACTTATAATTCAACAATTGATATTTTTATCCCTCTCAAATTGATGGTAGTAGAATAATCGTCAATTTGACTTACAAAGAACAAAATGAAGAGAACATTTTGTAATCCAACATACGCTCGTGAAGGAGCAAATAATTTTGAAACTCATCAAAATTAAGTGATTGATAACACTAGCCAAAAAGAAACCAAAATAATCTGCTTCAAGCATATGCTAATACTAAACATTAGATCCTAGTCTCACTGAATGAGAAGAAACACTAGGAAAAATTGAAGCAAAGTTCTACCTCTCAAATACCGAGATGAGCAAAAAATAATTATATACTATGAAAATTTTGGGCTAAATGATCAAAGTAGGCAAAGCAGGATTGATCGTAAAATTACATGATCAAATATCAAACATAAAAGAATTAGCAAAAATCGACATTGTTCACAGATAAAAAATGATGAAGTTGCATCTAATAGATCAAATTTTGTTGATTCTTGACATTGAAACCACCATTGTCTAGTAATAAAATTCTCAAGCACATGCACAAAGGAGCCAATAGCTACTGTTGATTATCTTAGCAATAGGCAGAAATCAATGAGATAAGCAATCAGATATGTGGAAGAGAAGCAGAAACACCAAATTGAATCCAAAACCTTGACCTCCTCTTTAATGTTATACTACTAAAGTGTCATCAACACCTTGATATCATTATTTGATAGAAAATAGAAATAAAGGATGAGAAGATTATCTGTTGGATTCGGGCTTGGTTTCAGTTGCCAACGGATTATATGCAGATTGATAATGAGCTTGTAGCAGAGAGGTAATTATAACAAGAAGGTCAAGTGGTTTTTTTCAAAAATTAGAAGGAAGATGATACAACTTTTCACCGACAAAGGGAACAATCAGGTACTCTACCCATCTTGTGGTTGCGCACTATTCCAGCACTAGGTAGAAGGCATGTCCCCCATTTTTCTTCCTCTGAACTCCTTCTCGAGTGTAGAACTCTCTGTCTACGGCACTGAGTTGACTCTGAGATTAAAGAACTGCACGAGAAGAGAGGCCAAGGATCTACAACGTGTAGCAGTGAAGTGGTGTGCCAATGGCACGTGGAGAGTTGGACCGGGATGTTGTTAGATGGTGATTGATACTGAAATTTTGGGATGAAGAAGTTCATGAAGCACACACGAAGATACTGAGAGAAAAAACCGAAAATGAGAATAAATTATGATAAACAGAAGCTCTAGGTTCCCATGCGATCAATTTAAACCATTGTTTTGTTCTTAGCCCATCTCCCTCCCTTCCGATTAGTGTTCGACAATCAGATTGGTGCTCAAATGATATGATACAAGGTGGAAGGAGTCCCTGAATTCCAATCCTATCTCTTTCTGTCAAAGGAAACGCAGTTTCCTTGTTGAACTAGGGATCATGGCGAGTCATGCTATATTCCAAATTGAGTGCCCTAGAAATTGCCAAAATTGAACTCTGTACAGCATTGGTCTTCTCAGCTTTGACTATGTCAAAATCAAACAAATTAATTTCACGAGAATCGATTAAGAATCAGAAGATGAAACAGTGAATGATGGCATTGATGAAGCGCAAAAGCAATGGAGATGAATCTCTAAAACCAAAAGTTTAGATGATATTAACTTTATTAAACTACCAGTGGAATTTCATTCTCCCCAGATCCATGAAACTCAGAGCTTCATGAATCTGATATCATACTTAAACAGCTATGAAGAAACAGAGAAACTAAATGAAGTGTATTGTATTATTATGAACTAATTAGTAAGAAACATAGTAAGAGTAAGGGGTAGTGATGAATAAACCAATACTTTGGTCGTACATAAGTATTCAACAGCAAACACTATACTATTCAATACCACTTATGACTATACTTTTGTACTTTAACGTAATCTAATAAATGGTCAAAAATCTATCTACCGTTTTGCAGCCCAAATGGTCCTATATAGAAGTACTCCCAGAATTAAGCTTCCTGTGTATGCAAAAAAAGAAGGTAGTAATCTAATCAGAAGATAGGCATACCAGCAAAATTGCTTCCACGCTCGTCCTCAATCCCTCCTTCATATAGCTTTAAATTCAAATTTTTAAAAATTAAAATAAAGAATAGAGTGAAAAATCAATAAGCAGTAAAATTAGAACATAAATTTCACGAAAACCCTTATAGGGTTTCTTAAAGATTAATTACGTCAACCTCGTTAAAATAAACAATGATATCACATATCAGAGTGGTTCTTCCCCCAAAAAGGAAAAAAAAATAAGGAAGAGCATACTTGACTTTCATGCGAGCAAGGCGATCAGCTACAGAGGTGTCCTTCTCCATCTTGGGCTCTTTAGTCCCAAAGGTGTAGCTCGATAGAGGGTATGTGTTCACCACTGACGACCCCAACACCATTTTCTCCCTTCTCCAGATTGCTCTGATGATGCTAACTCAAGGCACTCTACTTTGAAAGGAGGCAACAGATCGATCTACCCAGATTTGAACTTAAAAATTGGCATCTAGTAAAAAAGTACGATAAAGTGCTATAAAAGTTCATGTGGAAACCCAAAAGAGAAGGTGAGCGAGAGAGTGGGCCAAAAGATATATCGGTCACCTACTCTCCAAATCTCAAATTGATCTGTTTGAGCCTCCGAAAACTTTCGAGTCGGGCCAGACGATACTAGGTAATTTTAGTCCAATAACTCTTAATAAAGGATTCTATTCCCCCCCCCCCCCCCCCTTTTTTTCTTTTAATCTTATTTATAATAATTTAGTGCTATAATAACATGTGATATATAGTAAAAAATTAAAAAAAATTGTATTAATTAATAAATATTTGTTATATTAATTATTATTTTATAATAATTTATTATAAATAAATGTGATATGTTTTAAAAATCAAACATATTAACTCTTTTAATTTTACATAAAAATCAAAAGATGAATTATATTTTTGGTTTACTAATTTTATCACTTTTGATGCTTTGGTCATTTAATAAAATTTTCATAATTTTTTCATATCTAATACATTTAGTTCATATTTAAATATTAGATTAAATTGTATTTATCAATTAAAAATAACGTATTAAATTATATTTAAAAAAATTATCTTAAAAAATATAAATTTATTTTTTCTCCTCTCAAACTTATTATTTTTCTCATTTTAATCTCTTTATCTTGTTAGTCTATTTATTTTATTTATTTATATATAAATTACGAATTTTATTTTTAAATATGAAGTTATTTGCGTTTACAATTTTGGAGAAAAAAACATAATATTTTTATTGAAGAGAAAGAAATAGATTTAAAGGAGAAAGGCCTAGTAAGACTCAAATAAAAGAGAAATTTTTCTCATTTAAAAATATAAAGAGAGTGAGATGGTATATTTTTTTTTCATTTTAATGTTATTTTTTGGTATATTATAAAAAAAAGTTAAAAAATGTAACTTTTTTAAATAATTAAATTTACTCTATTCAAAAATTATTAAAATAAACTTACACAAATTTAATAAAAAGTTAAAATATCCGTATTAAAAAACACTTGAATATCCATACTGTATTACATTTGTTGGGTATTATAAGAAGGAAGTAGTATTCGATCAACCCAAATTGATGTTTTTTTTTTATAGTAAATCATCTCAAATGATTAATATTTTCTTTTAAATTATATAAGCTTTAATTACTTTACTATTTTATTATATTTTCATTTATTTATTTTTAAATTTTTACTTTTTTAAACTTTTTTCTTACAATTTAAACAATTATTTTTCTTATAATTTAATGATTTTTTAGTCTTTAATTTTGTGACGAAAATTATAAATATAAGTCCAAAAATGATAAACATTTGCTAAATAGAAAGAACATATTATACTATAATCCTTAAAAGAATAAATATTGAAATATTAATAGGTTGAATTATATAACATAATTTTTTTATACATGTAATTTTATTTTTAATTATCTAAAAAACATATGTTTATTTGTTTGTTTATAATGTAAATAAATATATATATATTAATGTTATATAAAAATAAATATTTTTTTTACTGAGAAGATTAAAAATAAATTTATATTAAATAATTAGTTCATTTATACATGGAATTGATATAAATATTACTATTGAAAAAACACACGTATATATATATATAGATTTATTTTTAAATATAATTTAAATTTTAGATTAAGATAAAAATAAAAATGCATTAGAAAGGGGGTAAAAAAAATTGAAAATTTTATTTTATGTTACTCTACGTTGGTATTTTAGTTTATGAAAAATATAATTTATCAATTGTTTTTATATAAATTAATTATTTATATAAGTTCACCGTAACATTTAAAGTAAATATATAATTTTATATTGTAAAAAATATGTGATCATATTTTTAAATATATATTAAATATATATAATATTTTTATTTTATAAAAAATAGTCACCGCATTATACGTTATATAGTTATTTAAAAAACAATTTAATCTTAAAATATATAGATTGAACATCTTAAATAAAATAATTTATGAGAAAATATCTAATTGGTTTTTATTTTAAAATGCATGTAAAAAACTAATATTAAAAATACGTCATAATCATGTATATTCTTTTTCAAATGATATATACAAGATAAAAAATTTATTCTCTTTTAATATTTCTTACAAATTTTCTTTTGGATTTATTATATTTTAACACTAATAATTGAAATTTATTTTTTTTAGTTTTTTAGGATAATTTTGTTGTAAATTTTACGTTTTTAATTTTTTATAATATGATTTGTTATGGACATATTATTAAAATTAAAATAATTTGGTACAATTGAATTGTAAAAAAATTATACAATTTTTTTTTTAAATTAGATAATATAATTCAATCTATATTCAATTTTTTGTTAATATGTTTTTTCTTTAATTAATTTGTTAATTAAAGTTATAAAAATTAATATTAAGAATAAAATTACATTAAAAAAATTAGTTATATCATGACCTCCTAAAATTAATTTGACTCGGTAAATAGGTGTATGGTTATTTTAGTTACGTGAGTTTTATTAATTATATAATTTAAAAATATAATTAATTAAATTAAATTTTTTAAATTTATGATTTTTTTAAGAATAAAATAATAATTATATATTTTATTAATAAAAATATAAAAAACATCAGTGACACCCTACGTCCACGTCCACGTCCACGTCCACGTCCCATTCCCTTACACCTCCACCTTTACTTTCTCTTTTTTCCTTTCTATTATTTCTCTCTTTTTGTCGTGAAATACAAAAAGCATAAAAGGAAGGGGAGAAAGAAAGAGAAACTAAAGTTTTTTTCTTCATATTTTTAAATTATTAAATTAACGAAATTAATTTAAAAAATTATAAGATTAAATATATAAATTAAATAGTTTCGAAATTTTAATAATAAAAATAATAGGAATTTTTGTGCTAATAATTAAAATAATATAGCATATAATGCTTAAACAATAATTTTAAGATTTAATGTACATTTTCAAACATAATTTTAAGATTTAATTCTAACATTTTTTATTTAAAAAAATTATATTTGTAGAAATTAAAAATTAAAAGTATAAATCAAACCGATAATTTATCAGCCGTCATAGTAGTTTCCTTTATGCGACGGTCGTCATATACTGGCAGAAAGCACAAAGCGCGCGAATTCCAAAGCCCTCTTTAGGCTCAGCCGAAAAAAACCCATCTGACAGCAACCGGTAACGGTGGCTCCACCATGGGAAAGCAGAAGCAACAGGTAATATCTCGCTTCTTTGCTCCCAAATCCAAATCTTCAACATCATCAACTGCTTCAGACCCTTCCCCTTCTTCATTATCGCCCCCTTCTTCTCTTCAAAACCCTACAACCCCCCCACCTCCCAAAATTTCAGCCACTGTCACTTTCTCTCCCTCCAAACGCCAACTCGCCTCCCAACTCACCTCTCCTTCTCCTAAACGCCCAAAAATCTCTCCCCACACCCACAATCCTATACCTCCTCAGTCCAAATCCTCTCTCCATCAAAAGTTCCTCCAGAAACTTCTAGAACCGACTTCAAATCTTCCAGAACAATCATTATCTCAATGCCCAAAACAATCAACATCAAAACCGCCAGTCAAGTACACACCTTTAGAACAACAAGTGACGGACTTAAAAAAGAAGTACCCAGATGTTCTTTTGATGGTGGAAGTGGGTTATAAGTATCGATTTTTTGGCGAGGACGCTGAAATCGCAGCACGGATTTTGGGTATTTACGCCCACATGGATCATAATTTTTTGACTGCTAGTGTACCCACTTTTCGGTTGAATGTACACGTGAGGAGGCTGGTGAGTGCCGGATATAAAGTCGGTGTGGTGAAGCAGACTGAAACTGCGGCTATTAAGTCACATGGTTCGAACCGTTCAGGCCCATTTTGTCGGGGATTGTCGGCATTGTACACGAAGGCGACTTTAGAGGCTGCTGAAGATGTTGGGGGAATGGAGGAGGGTTGTGGTGGAGATAGTAATTATTTGGCCTGTGTTGTGGAGAAGAATATTATTGCGGAGAATGTGGGCTGTGGGGTGGAAGGTGAATTTCACGTGAAAATTGGGATGATTGCGGTGGAAATATCAACTGGAGATGTTGTTTATGGAGAGTTCAATGATAATTTTATGAGGAGTGCGCTTGAGGCTGTAATATTGAATTTGTCTCCCACTGAGTTACTTCTTGGAGAGCCTCTTTCGAAAGAAACCGAGAAGGTAGCTTCGTGTTGTAATGTAACATAAAATAAACCTGTTTATTCATTATTCATTTATAGATTCTTATTGCCATTGTCTATTACTATAAGAAAGAATTCTTCTTGTTTTAACTTGCAGGTGAAATTATTGCTAATTTATAATTCCAGTAAACAGGAATCAATTTTAAAAACGAATTAATTTATGTGGTATCTGCAGGATCTGCTCCTAACTGGCCATGGAATTAAATTATGTCTCGGTACTTATTGCGGTCTTCTGCATTTGCCAATTTCGTCTGCTTTTGGTTCCTTATCAAGGGCATTTGTCCATGATATCTTTGCTTATTATGAATAAATACCTATCTTTAATAAATCAGGTCCAATTGTCATTACTCTCAAGTCACATTTTAGGAAATTTATTTTATGGCACAATCTAGATTAATTGTTTAGATTTCTTTTTATTTTTTAATATACTTATTTCTTTAGGGGTTTATCTGATATTATTATGGTATTTTTTTTGTTTAGCTATTGCTTGCTTATGCTGGACCTGCTTCTCATGTCCGTTTTGAGCGTGTCTCATGTGATTGTTTTAAGGATGGCGGTGCTCTTGCTGAAGTGATGACTTTATATGAAAATATAGATGAAGATAATTCAGAACATGGTTCGAAGAAAAATTCAAAAATCGTAGAGGAGAGAAATCATAATTTGGCAATTATGGTAAGATATTTGCTATTTACTTCCTTCAGTAACTATACACATATAGGTTGTAGCCATACTCCACGAGAGGATCATGTACTGGTTGACTAAGCCCTTCAGACCTTTGCCCTTAGGAGTTGTATTAACTCTGTTATTTCTTATTTTTTAATTTCAAAGGGAATAATGGACATGCCTGATTTGGCTGTCCAAGCTTTGGCCCTGACCATTCGGCATCTGAAACAATTTGGTTTTGAAAGGGTTTTAGGCCAAGGAACTTCATTTAGGCCCTTCTCAAGCAACCTGGAGATGACCCTCTCTGCCAATGCACTTCAACAGTTGGAGGTATTTCACTTTAACCAACTATTCTAAAGAGCTCTCCAGTGCTTTCCCATTGACGGAAGTACTAAAAAGCATCAAATGTCATTAAATTAATGTTCTCTCATTTCAAATTACAACTTCATAGTTTATGCTGGAGAAACACATTCTTTACCTTTAGGTTTTCAAGAACAACAGTGATGGTTCCGAGTCTGGCACCTTGCTGCAATCAATGAATTGTACACTTACTGTATTTGGTTCACGGCTTCTCAAGCACTGGGTATGTAGTGCATGCCACTGCCCTTGCACTCAGTATGTTTTTCAGGATCCAAAGAATTTGATCGTACCGCCACATGATGCAGGTAACTCACCCCTTACGTGAAAGAAACATGATTATGGCTCGTCTTGATGCCGTGTCTGAGATAGCTGAATCCATGGAGTCTTCACAAGCTTCTCAGGACATTAGAGGACTAGATGAGGAAGATATAAGAATTGTAACCCCCAAGCTCAGTCATATGCTTTCTTCACTTTTGACAACTTTGGGAAGGTCACCTGATATCCAACGTGGAATAACAAGAATCTTCCACCGGACTGCCACCCCATCTGAGGTTAGCCATGTGATTTGTCTGGCTTTTTTAATTTTTACCAATTTGTGTACACTCAGGCATCTATGCCCTAGGCTCTCTCTGTCACTCCTCCCATTGGCCACAGCACCAACTCTCAATTGAAATGGAATTAAACTACACAGTTAGTGACAAGTGAAAGCACTATTTTGTAGTTTGTACTTTATACTACTATCCGGAGACATGCATGCATAATAGAGGAGAGATGATATTTTTTAATGGATAGAAAAGATGGAAATTGAGCACTATATTTATAGTTGGTAAAATAGTTGAACATGCACCGGTTATATTTCTCTTATTCTGTTGTTCTGATGCTGACTACATGATCAGGACTGACTGTACCTCATACCATAACCAAAATGACTAAATGATTCTGCTATCCTGTTAAAAAATAATTTAATCTTCTATACGGAAGCTGTTATACATACTTTGGGCTATCAGAAGACTAGATGTATGCATTTAGCATTTAGTTGTTCCAAAACTTTTCAATATATATTGCTGGGAACCAAAACTTGAATCAGTTCAAATTAAATCTCTTACTGAAATCCAAACCCGAACAAATTGCAGTATTGACCGGAAAATTGCCTCTGATTGTTGGTACAAATTATCATTCCTCCAGCATACGGAATGCTGTCTGTTTCTGAATAGTTCTATATTCAGTTCATTGCAGTGATTCAAGCAATTATACTTGCTGGAAAACAACTCCAGCAACTACACATTGAACAAGAGAATAGTGAGGACCTCTTGAGAGTGAAGTCTATACACTCAGAGCTGTTGAGAAAGTTGATATTGACTGCTTCCTCGTCCAATGTAATTAGAAGTGCTGCAAATTTTTTGTCTACTCTAAACAAAGAAGCTGCAGATCAAAGGAATCTGCCAAATTTATTCATAATTTCTGATGGGCAATTTCCTGTGGTTTGTACAAAGATCTTAATGCTTGTTCTTTATTAGTTTTTCATTCATGCTTCATTTTTATTCATTGGCCTTACATCTTCCTTGTGCAATATATTCATATAGGTTTCTAGAGCCCGCAAAGAGGTTCAACTGGCAAAGAAGAAGCTAGATTCTCTTATTGGTTTGTATCGCAAACAACTTCGAATGAGCAAGTTGGAATTTATGAGTGTGTCTGGAACGACTCATCTGATAGAGGTATCTAGTTTAAAGTATAATTATCTAGAATAAGTATATGCATTTATGACTTTCATGTGCAGTAGGGTACATGTTTTCCTGTGTATTTGCTTCTGTATGTATACTTTTCATGATCGAAACAATCATCCATTGTTTTATTTTCTTATTACTCCAAAGTTTTATATTTGGTTAATATATTGTATTCTTTAGTCAGTTTGGCTCCTTTTCAGCTGTTATGTTGAAGCTATGTGACAGATTGTGGCAGCTGCTAACCTGAAGAAAAGAGGGAGGGGGGAATTGAAGAAAAATGAAATATATATATTTGAGATGCTAATATCACCTAAATTTGTACACACTTTTACACCCATAACTTTTATATCCTGCTAAGTGTCATAATTATTTTGAAAATTGTAGAAATGATTCAATTTTCTAGATAATATTGACACATGATAAAATCTAAGTTCTGTGGGTGTAAATTTATATGTCCATAGCATTCCTCATATATATATATATTCTGTTGGCTTTACGTTATGCATCTGATGGTTTGCTGAGAAAACTTTGATTTCTTTTTTGAATTTAAAAGAGACAAATGAATAGCTTTATCTTTATCCTAATTATTTTCTGCTTGTTTCCCTTGTTTTTCCCACCATAAGTGTAATATTTGTAGTATGTCTAATAGAGTTATATTGTCTGCAGTGCCCTCCGATGTAAAGGTTCCTTTGGATTGGGTTAAGGTTAACAGTAGAAAAAGAAAAAGAAAAAAAAAGGGTATGAGAGAGAGAGAGAGAGAGAGAGAGAGAGAGAGGAAGGGGTGGGTGGGGGAGGGAGGGAGATTTTCTGTTGCTTTACATTATGCGTCTGATGGTCTTTTGCATATATCCAGATGGTTTGCTGGGAAAATTTTGATTTGTTTTTTGAATTTAAAAGAGGCAAATGAGTAGCTTCATCTTTATCCTAATTTCCTTTTCTGCTTGTTTCCCTTGTTTTTCTTACCAAAACTGTAATATTTTTAGTATGTCTAATAGATTTATATTGTCCGCAGTTGTCTTCCGATGTAAAGGTTCCTTTAGATTGGGTTAAGGTTAACAGTACAAAAAAAACAATCCGGTATCACCCCCCTGAAGTTTTGACTGCTTTGGACCAGCTAGCTCTAGCAAATGAGGAGCTCAATGTTGCCTGTCGAGCTGCTTGGGATAGCTTTCTTAGGTCATTTAGTAAATATTATGCTGATTTCCAAGCTGCTGTGCAAGCACTAGCCACATTGGATTGTCTACATTCACTTGCTATTCTTTCAAGAAATAAGGTGTATGGTCTTTCTTAGTTTTGTTGTCATAACTTCCTATCTTTGCATAAATTATTAACTGTTATTTGGTCCTGTCATCTTATCTGTTGCAGAATTATGTTCGTCCAGTACTTGTATATGATGATGAACCCGTCCAGATCCATATATCTGCTGGTCGTCACCCAGTATGTGCTTAGTGCTTGCTAGTTCTGATAAATATCTAAGTGCTTTTATTAATTGAATAAGTGTATAGTTTATTCAATTCATATTATTATGCTGCTTTATGATTTGGAGTTTGTTGGTATGTGTTTAATCCAAAAACTACAGCTCTAAAACAATCACACAATTCATTTTAAAATGACTCGTGCCTATTGCTTCGAGCTTCTACTCAGGTTTTGGAGAATACCTTACAAGATAATTTTGTCCCAAATGACACCAACTTGAATGCAGAGAATGAGTATTGCCAAATTGTTACTGGACCCAACATGGGTGGAAAGAGTTGCTACATTCGCCAAGTTGCTTTGATTGCTATTATGGCCCAGGTAAAATTATATATTCAGCTAATCTATGTCAAAACTATCAGCATTCATTATGAATGTCATGGCATTGTCATTTGTTTTTTGTATTTGCAAAAGAAATCCATTGGTCAACAGAATATTTATAAACAAAAACACAGATTGACATGCGCGTACCTTAGTCTAGAAGTTTGATGTATAATATGTTAATGTTCAAAATTTTGCTTATGTTCTTTAATTAATGTAATCGATTGCTGTCATTGCTCTAAAAAAAGGTGCTCTGATTCTTCTAGGTTGGTTCCTTTGTACCAGCTTCATCAGCAAAATTGCACGTGCTGGATGGCATCTATACCAGAATGGGTGCTTCTGACAGTATTCAACAAGGAAGAAGCACCTTTCTGGAAGAGCTGAGTGAAGCTTCACATATACTCCTGAACTGTACAGCACGCTCTCTAGTTATCATTGACGAGCTTGGGAGAGGCACAAGTACGCATGATGGTGTTGCTATTGCTTATGCTACACTGCACCATCTTCTGGATCAGAAAAGCATGGTCCTTTTTGTCACCCACTACCCTAAGATTGCTGAAATTAGAACCAAATTCCCTGGTTCTGTTGGGACATACCATGTATCGTATCTTACTTCACAAAAAAGAGAGGATACGTTGAATCCCAAATCTGATCACGAAGATGTCACTTATTTATATAAGCTTGTTCCTGGTATTTCAGAAAGGAGTTTTGGATTTAAGGTTGCTGAGCTTGTACAGGTAACCTTCATAGCTTTCTTTCTCTTTGTCCTTTTCCTATGAAAATGGGAAAAGAGCATATTTTGATCTTCATTTGTATTTGGGTCTGTTTATAATTGGTTTTTGCTCTTGCTTTATTGAAGTAATTACAAAAAACACCACCTCTAAAACTTATAATAACAAAAATAATATTCTAATAATATTGAATGAGGTCCAATTGGACCGTGTGTACTGTATGAGCTGGATATGGGGTGTTATGTTTGTGATTACAAGTTTTAGGGGTGTTATGTTTGTGATTACAAGTTTTAAGGGTGTTATGTTTGTGATTGCAAGTTTTAGGGGTGCTATGTTTGTGGTTACAAGTTTTAGGGGTGTTATGTTTGTGGTTACAAGTTTTAAAGGTGTTATTCTTATTCTTTTTCCAAAAATATTTTTAATTTTTGTTTCCAATCTTGTTTAAAGTTATTTGAGCATTCTATGTTTTGCAGCTACCTTCCTCTTGTATTAGACGAGCTTCTGTGATGGCTGCTAGGTTGGAGATGTTGGTAAGTAGCAGAACCAGAAATAAATCTGGAGACAGGTGGTTACATGAAACACATTCAACCCACCGAAAACAAGAGGACATGAACTGTCATTACAAGGAATTCTTTTCGAACTTGAAAGCAGCGTTATCAGATGACGATCCTGCAAAAAGCTTAGAGTTTTTGAGCCATGCTAGAAGCATTGCTTGGGAATTAATTGCATAAACAGGACATAGTTCCCTCCCCTTTCTTTCAAATAAATACTGCCTGAAGCTTATATTGAAAAGCTTAATTATTATGTTATTTTAGTTGCAAGTGAGTGGAAGGTGGTGAAGTTTGTTAGAGCTAGAAAGTTTATCCACGTTTTAATTAGATTTTAAGTGCATAGGATAGGATAACCCATTTTATGGGTAAAACTTCATTTTTATTCTCCCTCAGGCGCTGAACATACGTTTAATTTTTATAATGCAATGAATATATGTTAAATATATTTTCATAAATGGGTTAAAAGGATGTGAACGTATGTTTGATTTTTAGACTTATAAAAAGGAAATCAGTCAAATAAGTTGATTATATATGCAACATAATATTTTAATTTTCAAATATTCTTCATGGAGAGGTATTATTTAAGGGAAACAATTTATCTCTTAGTTTCATTTACCGAATCGAATTTGAATAAAAGAATTCGAATTGAATATGAATCGAATTAAATTTGAATCAATTCTTCGAAAAAATCAAATTGGGTTTGAGTTAGTTCATTAGTTTAAAATTAAATTAAAAATGTTTTGATTTTGTGATACATATCTAAAATATAATTGATAATATTTTGACTTGAAATTATTAAAGTCTAAAATGTGGTATAAATTTTTTTGAATTTTAATGTTTGATAATGTAATAGGATATTAATATGGGCTTTTTCTGACTAATTATAACATTATTTATCCTATTTTTGTGTTTTATGTAAGGATGTTTGTATTATTATTTATTATCAATAAAAATAATTTGATTTATAAAAAAAGTTTAATCAAATAAAAAATGAAATAACATGTAATTAATAATTTGTGTTAGTTTAGGCTAATTTGTTTCTATTTGGTTTTGATTCGGACTTGCTTTTATTAGTTTTAATTTAATCCGATCATTTTATACTTTATTAATCGAATCCGGTTAAAACTAAGTAGCCTAACTCATACAAATTTCCATCCCTCTTATTATTATTACTCCCCGTGCTTGAGACCTTTGCTTGGGCATGGCTTAGCACCTAATTTCTAGGTCATTTTGTCTTCTTTGATGTATTTTAAACTCCCTTTATTTATTCCAGAAACGAAGCTGTTCCTCAAAGTCTGGTGGAAATGGAAATTTTATGTACGCTGTCAAGAGCAACCAAAGAATACGAAGCAACTTCAATTTGATGGTAACTTCTTTTTTCTCTTCTGGGGCTTCAAAGATTTTTTTTTTACTTAATCTTACTCTGTTCTCTGTTTCAAATAAAACATTTTGAAAAAAAGTCAAATGCATTAATATTGCATTTGGAGAGGAGAGGAGAGGAGAGGATACATGATAGGGACACCGTACAACTTAGAAGATCCAAGGTGTCAATGTCATCTCTGCCAGCTATCCTTTTATTATCTATCTCAAGTTGTCGTGTCCGTGTCAATGTCCAAGTACTCTGAATCTTGGCGTATAATACTGCTGCTATGCAGGTTTGTAGAAGTAAGAAAACGAGTATATCATTCTTATTGCGCTCCTGCCTTTTAATCTACTTCATATTCCCTCTCAAATTTGCCAAACAGACAAAAGTGGGTCTTTTTGTACCATATGTGGATGGTTCAAACGTTATATAATATAAGCTTAATACATTATACTTTATTTTTTTTACCAAGTAAACATAATTCATTATTTTTATGTGTTTCAACTCGCCCTAAAAAAATGAGGTTTCCATATACTTTTGAGTTTAAGCTAAGGACTTCTTATCCAACCGCCACAAAGAAAGAAAGAAGAAAAAAAGCAGTGAGACAATATAAATTAAATATATTAAATTATATTTACAATCACACGATTAAAATGAATATTAATACATGTTTAAATATAGAAAATAGGAATCTGTTTTTTTGGAAAAGTATATTAATTGCATCCAACTAATATACAGTTGATAAAGTTAGTTGTATACAACTAATATATCATCAATGATTTATTAACATTCTCTCTCAAGTTGACGCATAGATATCGATTATACCCAACTTGTTTAGTGAATCGTATAATGCCTTCTTGGAAACTCCTTTGGTAAGCATATCTGTAAGTTGCTTTTCTGTGGGAACAAAAGGAAAACTAATAAGTTTGGCATCTAACTTCTCTTTTATAAAGTGACGATCAACCTCTACATGCTTAGTGCGATCATGTTGTACTGGATTTTGTGATATATTAATGACTGCCCGATTGTCACAATACATCTGCATAGTATTTTTAAGTTCGAAACCCAAATCCAATAACAAAGTTCTTATCCACAACAATTCACAAACCCCATGAGTCATACCTCTATACTCGGCCTTAGCACTAGATCGTGCCACCATTTTCTACTTCTTACTTTTCCATGTAACCAAATTTCCTCCCACAAAGGTGAAATAACCCGATGTTGACTTTCTATCTGTAATACTTCCTGCCCAATCTGCATCTATGAATCCACAGACTTCAAGAGGATTGTTGTGTTTAGAGAACATTACTCCCCTTCTTAGAACCCATTTCAAATACCTTAAAAATTCTCAAAACAGCATTCATATGGTTCTTACTTGGATTATGCATGAACTGACTCACAACACTTACTGCATATGCAACATCTGGTCTAGTATGAGCTAAGTAAATCAAACGTCCAAATAATCTCTGATAGCGAGCTCGATCAGTTGGTATCTGATCTAGATACTCTGCTAAACAATGGTTTTGCTCAATAGGAGTGTCAATAGGTTTACAATCCAACATACCTGTCTCTGTTAGCAAATCAATAATATACTTCCTCTGACACATATATATTTCTTCCCCTCCCCTGGCTACCTCAAATCCTAAGAAGTATTTTAGTTCACCCAAGTCCTTCATCTCAAATTCAGAGGCTAGTTATCTTTGTAATTTATCCATCTCAATAGTATCATCACCAGTGATTACCATATCATCAACATAAATGATTAGGGTTGTTACCTTCCCTCGTTGATGTTTGAGAAATATAGTGTGATCTGAATTACTCTGTCTGTAACCAACCGTTTGCATGAATTGTGAAAACCTTCCAAATCAGGCTCGAGGGGATTGCTTGAGGTCATACAAAGACTTCCTCAATTTGCATACAAAATTACCAGGAGAATCAACTACATACCCAGGTGGAAGACTCATGTACACCTCATCGGTTAATTCTCCATGAAGAAACGCATTCTTGACATCAAACTGCCGAAGTGGCCAATTTAGGTTAGCAGTAAGTGAGAGCAAAACCCGAATAATGTTCATTTTGGCAACAGGAGCAAAAGTTTCATCGTAGTCTACATCATACGTTTGAGTAAACCTTTTTGCTACAAAACGAGCTTTATACCGATTTGAATGATGTCATTATATTGTGTTTGAACGAAGGTATGAAAATTTTGAAAAACTAAAAAAACTTCATCTTTTGTTCTAAGAAGAAAAATCCACGATAACATTGTACAATCATCGATAAACGAAACAAACTATCTCATACCCGATATAGTGAGCTCTTTAGATGGTCCCCAAACATAAGAATGAATGAATTAATTTAAAAGGAATAGTACTTTTATTAGAAATACTAGGAGAATGAGTAATACGATGGCTTTTGGGCAAAACACAAGTCTCATAATGTAAAACAGTCTCACTAACACCAATAAATAAAGTGGGCATGGTTTTTTTCATAAGACTAAAAGACGGAGGCTCTAAGTAGCGATGCCACAACCAAATTTCACTTAGCTTATCGGAACTAGAAGTCAATGCAGTGTGTACCCGTGCTCCTGGTTTCTCCCCTCCGTAGTTCTGATCCAAACGGAACAATCTGCCCCTCAGATACCCTCGACCAATTATTTCCCTGGTAAGAAGATCCTGAAAAATCACATACATAGGATAAAAGGTTACAAAACATTTAGACACAATATTCAACTGTGAGACAGATATTAAGTGATGAGATACGTGAGGTACATATAAAACATTATGAAGTTGTAAAGATGGAGTGATATGAACTGACTCCTTTCCTAAGACAGGAAAGGTCTCACCATTAGCATTCGTAACATAAGACACTGGTGGAGGAGATAACTCATTAAAATAAGATTTATCATAAGTCGTATGATTAGAAACACCAGAATCAATAATCCAAGTATTAGACCCAACAGAGTGAGAAACATTTAAGGTCATACCAATCTTACCACAACCAGCTATTGAAGTTGTAGGGATACCTCCACATTCCATAGGATGATTCTGTGCATAGTAGTCTGGTTCTTGGACAATTTGCACTGCAGTTGCTTTTGCTTTAGAACGATACCCCTGTTGTCGTTTTGCTCCATAGTAGTCTGCTTTTGGTTTCAAGTGTGGATACAGTTTCCAACAAGTCTTACGAAGATGCCCATGTTCATTGCAATAAGAGCAGGGAGAACGAGAGCAATGTGCAAAACCTGGTGGAGGTCCCTATTGATGAAGTGGAATTGAATTTTGCTGCTGGAGGAAAGACGCCTTTGATTTGGCTTGAATGGCTAGGCTTGATACCTCAACATGTGCCTAATGAAGACTCTCTTACTGAGATTCGTCTTTACGGATGTATGTAAATGCGATAGTCAAGCTCAGAGGGTCTAACATTCGAAGCAATTTGCCTTTAGCACTTTTATGTTTTGTATCAAGGCCTCTTAAAAAGGCATGTACTCGTTCAAGATCCTTCTCCTTCTGGTACCACAGAAGGTCTTCTGGATTTTTAATTTTACACGGGCATTTCTGGTCAATTTTAGCCCATACATTTTTCAGCTTGGTAAAAAAAAGAGATACTGGTTGCCCATTTTGCTGCATGCCAACAAATTTGCACATGAGTTCATGAACTTGAATAAAGCCAAACTCATTTGTATAAAGATCGCTTAAGGTATTCCATATGGCCTCAATAGTTTCACATTCCTCCACCATTTGTAATATATCATCAGTGATGACTCTAAATAGAATTGACATGACAAAGCCATCATCATCTTCCCACCTAGTATAGGCTTCTATATCATCTTGACTAGGAGCCCTGATTGATCCAGATACATGTCCCATCTTAGTACCCACAAAAGAACCAATTTTTGAACTTTTAACATAAACTTCAAAATTTGGAACTTAATGAATTCTGAAAACTTGATGTTGTCTTGAATCTTCCATTGAAATAATAAAAAAAAATTATTGTGCAGCGGAATAAAGATTTGGGTTTTTTTTGGTCGGGTTGGGTTGATAAGTTTTTTTTGCTGATAGGCTTGGGTTGATTAGGGCTGAGCTTAAAAACTAAAAATAGAAAAAACTGAACGGTAAAAAACTGAAAAGGAAAAAAAAACTGAACGACACAGGGGCTAAATTAGGGCTGATAAGCAGAGGCTTCGTATTCTGAGAACAAAAGAAAATTTTAAAAATTGAATAGAGCGGTGCAGAAGCTGTGCGGACTCACAGAGAATGCATGGGTGAAGTTAGACGGCGCAGGGGTGCGCAAGCTAGACGGCACGCAGGGGTGCGCGAGCTAGACGGCGCGCAGGGGTGCGCGAGCTGGAGGGCGCAGGGGTAGTGCGCAGGGCTGGACGGCGTATGGCTGGACGACACGGGCTGGACGTCGCAGACTAGACTTCAGATCTGCAACTACGACGCAAATTGAACAGTGCGAGAAGATTAACGACACTGCTTAAAAAAAATTGGCGGCGGCGTTGCTGCTTAGAAACCGATAAGAATTTTTTTTTTCTTTGCTGCTCTGATACCAAATTAAATATATTGAATTGTATTTACAATCACACAATTACAATGAATACTAATACATGTTTAAATATAGGAAATATGAATCTATTTTTTGAAAAAATATATTAATTGCATACAACTAATATACACATTTAATAAAATACAACTAATATAACATTAATGATTTATTAACAATATATTCTTTAGGATGTTTTCACCTTAAAAAATATTTATTCTTTAGGATCAAAGAGTAGTATTGGTCCATTAATTATAGCAAAAATGTAAAAAAAATAATGTAGTAAATAATTTTATTTTTTAAAAAATTGTAATTTATTCATCACACGGTATTCTATCTTACAACTTCGAATGGCCACTAATAAAATGTTATTTGCAAAAATAATTAACTTTTATTTACTTACTATTTTAAACAATAGATGATATATTTCATTAAAATTAAAATATTTTTTGAAGTAAAATTTACTAGTGGTCAATATGGATTACAGTATGGGGGTGAATAAATTACGATTTAAGAAAATATTTATTGTGTTATTTTTGGTATAAATAAATATATATTTTCAATGACAGTTCTACCCCTGCAAATTTGACCAAAAATTAACATTTAAACTTATGGTTCTTGACTTTTGGTATATCAAACAATCTTGTATTATCATTTTAATAAGTTGTGGATTTGACTACACTTTTCCTATAGTTAACAATGTACCAGTGCTAACTCTTATAATATTCTATATATTAAAGAAAAAGTAAATAATAGAAAGAAAATTCAATTCATATTTAATAGATATTCAGTGCTTTAATCTCTAAAGAACATTTACATTACTCAATAAATTTAAAAAAACTACAAAATCTGAGGATTCTAAGTATGATTAAAACACATGAGATATATATAGCTAGTTGTGAAGAGGGTTTGGTCCAACTGGGACAACTCGCCTCGAAACAACATGAACTGAATTGATCATACCCTCCTTCTCCATCTTCTTGTTCTTCATAGAGTTAAGAACATCTTGATAGCTTTGTCGAAACATTGATGAATGCTTGGTTGTAAATCTCGGAGATATCTGTCTAGAAGAATATTGAACAATTGATCGAGAGGAGCTACTTTGGATTTGTGTCAGAAAAAGAGAGACAACTAGGAGTAGAATCACAGCTGTTTTCACTCTCATCATTCAAATCCTAGGAAAAGAAGAGAAAATAAATTACAGAACAAGCACCAAAAAAGTATGGTCTCAACTCTGGAGCAAAGGAAACAGCTTTATGTGTTGTTTGTGCTTTGTTATCTTAGCAAATTGGGGGGAAGTCTATTTAATAAGAGAACTAAAATACCCTGTTCAAAAAAAAAATCACAATTATATAATATCCTATCAATTTATAAATATCATCAAAAATTGATGCTTCTACGTATCTACAATGTTACATAGTTGACTGAAGTTAGACGAAAATATGGCTTAGCCGGATGATTTATACCAGTAATAGTAGACTATTTATCTCATTTATTATTTTTAGTGAGTTAATAGTATAATATTATCTTATTTCGTTTAAAAACTATTTCATTTAGATTTTAAGCTTAATAGACTTAATTTTAAAAATATATTATATCATTTTTTATTAAACTTACATTATAGATTATTATTTTTGTATTTTTACTTGTCTTATTTGGTCATGTTAAAAACAAATGAGATATCTCAAATAGTAATATTTTATTATAATCTCACTTCATTAAAAATTAATTAAGATAAAATTATATGAGTTTTAAAAATTAATAGATTATACTATCAGGCATAAAAATCTAAGTAGGTGTGAGAAAAAGTACAAGATGTTGTTGAAGTCTATTATTTTTAATTAAAAATATATTTTAGACTTGTATTACCTATTAAATGTAGTATAAGGATGTTAGCTTTACAAAAATAGCATATAAATGTTTTGTAATGATAATGGACTTTGTTATCCTTTTTTTTTTTTTTAAATAAATTTTTATATCTTTTTTTTTTTGTAAAAGTAATGGATTTTTGTCATCCCATCTAATAACTAGGAAATTATAGTACAATTTCGTTAAAAATAGTAGAATCAGACTATTTTTTTTCAATGAGAAAAATAGTAAATATATTTGTATTTAAATAGAAAAAGGGGTTTCAAGTGATCTTTAATCATTTAAAATAGAAAAATGGTTTTTTTTTGTTCTATTGTTATTGTAAAAGGTCATAAAATAACAAAAGGTTAAATTTTAATAAAATTTATCATAAAATATTATTATTTAAATAAAGATAAAATGGAAATTAAAATTAAAAAATGAATAAGATAGAAAAAAATGATACTAATGGGTGGTTATTGAATGGAGGAATAGTTATTAGAATGATAATTATAACCTTTACTAATGAAGTCATGTTTTAAGTTTAATTTAAAAATGTTAAAAAATTAATTTTATTCTTCTTTAATCTTTTTTCTTTAAGTCAAATGAATTAAAAAAAAGGTTATTTTTAAATTAAAAGAATAAATAATCTAAATAATTTAAGTTATTCTATTTTATAAGTATCTTTTATGGAGAGTATTCCAAGTTTAGGAGTATATATATATATCCTTCCTTATGTTTAAGATGCATAAAATGATGAATGTATTCTTTTGTTCACTACTCAATACAACATGCAGGCCTCTACTTGAATGGCTGAGGTAGATTTTTCGCGTTTCATATATCTCAAATCTGAATAAAAGAAAAAAATAACATGTTAAAAGTTTAAAAAAGATAAATATATATATATATATAATGTTAAAATAATTTAAAATTTAATTGATTTAGGATTTATAATTTAAGATTTAACAATTAATAAAGGGATATTATATGTAAGTTAATGTTTTTCAATATAATTTCTAATTATTAACTTTTTATATCTTTATCCATTCTAATTTTCACTATAAATAAGACATATATAAGACACGAACTCGCTTAAATCATACCTTCAAAAAATAAAAATATTTTACTCATGATTAAAATAATAATATAAAAAAAAAAACCCAACCAGTGTATGGTATTCTAACTAAATTTGATACGTCCACTTGTATCAAATGTTAATAAGCTTATTACTAGCTCAAAAAATCTTACACAATTTTAATTTCAAATTTAATATTTTTTTCGCATCTTGTATGCATTTGGCATTTTGTGTTTGTACTTGTGTCGTGTAATTAATTTATTAAGAATTAAAATCTGAAAATTAGTCTATATGTTATGTTTTTTTCCTTTTCTTTTCTGATGTATTATATGTTAATCTAAATCCAAACGTTAGATTTTAAAATATACTGAACTTTGAAATTATTGATGGTAAAAGAGCCAAATTCATGAGATCATCAAGTGGGCTTTCCAAGAAACTGACGTGAAAAAATAACATTTTTAGATTCATTTGAGTTTGAATTCTAGGCATTCTCTTGTTCGACTTGAACATCAAGTTTGACGCGTTCTACTTTTTATTACAAGAGCCATTTTTGGATTTCTTTGTGGGGGATGTTATAATTCTCCCCCCCTCCCTATTTAGGGGATGTATTAATTTGACAAAACTATTAATAAACCCTTATTTTGGATTATATTTTAATATATATATATATATATTAAAAATTTAATAAATTAGATAAATTGAACACTTAAATTTATTAAGATTTAAATAATATATTAAAAATACATTAAAGTTTAAAAAAGTAAAGTAGTAAAATCAGTCAACTTCTAATGAATACTATCTCATAGTTAGTGGATCAATTTGATAATATTAGAAAGCAACTGTTTCTTCATATACCACTGTTTGTGAAATCCTCACTCAACAGGCCAGAGTTAGGCAAATAATAGATGACATTAAAAAAGACAAAGACAAAGACGACAAACAATAGATGACATTTTCCAGACACTTTCTTGATGTCACGCTGCGAATACAAATAGAATTATAATACTAATTGAGCGAGATAAAACAGATTTATCAAGTGTGAAATCCTGTCATAAAAAAAAAACTGAAATCTGAAATTAAAAGGTTTAGGATTGTGAAATCCTCTTTGATACCTCAAGTGTACCTCTTTTAATTAAAAGGTTTCAAATGAACAGATAGTAATCTGTAAGTTTATTTTAAAATAGACAATTATTCTAATTTTATAATTTAAATCGAAAATTTTATTGATTCTCATGTAATATAAATAAAATATTTGAAACATTAAAAGATACCCAAATGAATTCATATTTTCATAATAATACATGTGTCACATGCGGTATAAATAATCCTTTAAAATTATAATTTAATTGAAAATTTAAACATATATCAGTCATTTTCAAAAAATTAAAGCAAAACTCGTTTTTTCCAAGATTTAGGCAGGAATTACAAAGTCTATTAAGCACTGCTATCCAAGGTCTAGACAGTTCAATAATTTTAGATAAAAAATTACCTTATTTATTTCAAAACTTGTGACTTAAACGATAATATACCTCTAAATATGGCTGTCATAGTGATCGATCAGATTACATAAACTGATTCCAAACAAATAGGCACCGAAAAAACACTGAGGAACAATTGGAGGAAAAGTAATTTTGTTTAAGGCAGGCAATGATAGGAACAAATTTACTCTTTGGTATAACTCAGGCATAAAAAAACACTGAATTCATCTACGGCAGAAAAAGTTTTTAACAGGGTCAGAGATTTACCTATAGCCTCAAGTCCCAAATGTTATCATCAGTAAATCATTATTTGACAATATCTTACAGGAAATCGGATTATTACATAAGTATCCTAAACTATGAAATATAACATTACCTTACATGTAAAACAGATTTACCAAGTATAACCCCAAAACTTCCTTCACTCCAATACCTTCATGACAAATGTTGCAAATAGCCCTGCTTTAAAGAGCACGATGTTATTTATTGATTCTCGGCATCAGCACCAGAAGGGGTCTCCTCAGACTTATCAGCAGGCTTATCTGATGGACCATCTTCAGCGGGCTTGGTTTCATTGTCAGTTTGTGATGGTTGTGATTCATCAGTTACAGGAACTGATGTCTTAATAGTTCCAACCTTGACATACTTGCTCATAAACTTGTATTCCCAGTCCTGCAATGCATCAAGTTCAAAAGGACTAAGGCCAGAGATGTCACCTGTAAGATCTTTGTCTTCAAAAGACATCTTTGCAAGAGCTCTGCTTGCATCTTTTCCTGCAAATAACGCATAAGGTCCCCCCGGTCCGTAAAACACCCTGTATGAAGATGGGTCACATGTGAACAATTTAAAAGCTCGTTTAAAGATTGAACAAAAGAAAAAAGCTAAAATGCGGTAGCCTATTTGCAGCATGAGCAATAATAAACTTCGAAGATCAAAGAAATATTTTCGTTGCAGTAAAATCAATCAAACCCTCCTTGGAAATCTGGTTTAAAAAGGAGAAAAAGGCGGTAAATGGTCATTATGGTACTTTGCTACCTCAGCGGTAACATCATTTTATTTTTAGTATTCTTTTTTACTCAAATTTTGTAGATAGTAATTAGTGATACTCCATTTAAAAAAAATATTAATTTGATATAATTTGTCATTTAATTTAATTTTTTTACATATATAGCAATAATACGCTAGATATTCAAATAATATTTTTAGATAATAAATCAATTAAATGATATTTAAAAAATATTTTGAAATAAACAATTAATTATTTATCAAAATTATATCATTTCAATATCACATCTATATTACAGCAAAAATCCCCAATTAAATTGTGGTACCATTAAGATAATAAACCCTTAATTTTGGCAAGTTAGTTATTTTTGACCTTTTCTTTCAGTTTTAGACAATTTAGTCCAAAATTTTAAATTTTTAATCAATTTAGTCCGACATTTTAAAACTGTTAGTCACCTTGGTCCAAAAGTTTCCAATTGATATAGTTAGTTGCATAATTTAGATAAGATATTGTTCCTCACAATCAGATCCAGTCAATATGACTGAAGTGTGAAGCTTGAACACAATATTCTGTAACTAATTAATTTGGAGATCTTTTCAAGGAAAAGAAGATCAAGACCATTTACTCAAAATATTAACCCTGAAATAAATCAAACAACCATAACCAAGTGACCCGACATCTTACACCGTAAATGCAAAAGGCTTAGTCTATTTAATCAAATATATTATTAGATTCCTCGAGATAAATAAAGTATCTTTAAGAGTAACTTGTTCAAGTCCCACGTGCTAAACCAAAAGATTGGAAAATAAGGTGCAAAAGTAGAATCAAAGAGCAGATCAATTCAAAACACTTCACGTGCAAAAAAAGGTAATTTTCATCACGAGCAAGTGAATAATGAATATACGCAGGATGATGATCATAACTCACGAGAAACATCGCAATAGCAGCACAAAGATTAAAAGTGCTAAGATCTGATGCATTCACGAAATATGTTCAGCATTACTTTTTTCCTTTTTTCGCTGATATATGCTCCCAATAATAGAACAGTTGCCAAGGCACCTTCCAGAATACAATGTTCATACAGTTCTACAGAAATAATGACTACAATTATTACTAAATTTTGACTAAATCTAAATTTTTAAAATGTATAATTTTATTCTCGTATTTTTAAAACATCACGTATAGATCTCTAAACTTTTAAATCATACGATTTAGTTCGAAAACTTTCAAAACTTCACAAATAAATCCTAATTTTTTTATTTATAAATATATAATTTTAGAAGTCAAACTAAGACTTGTGTCAACTTTTTAAAAGTTTTAGAACTAGATAATATGATTTAAAAATCTAAGTACATATGCATGAAGTTTTAAAAATTTAGTATCAAATCGTATGTTTTAAAAAAATTTAAAATTATATATAAATTTAATTAAAATTTGAATATCTGATATTAAACTATCAACAACAAAATGGTCAAAACACTTCTAGATTTTAGGAGAGAAAAATTCCCTTTTTTTCCACCACTTTTTAGTCTAAGAAAGTGTTCAACAATTTAGAAGCAGGCCGACCATCATCAGTCAACTAATAAGTATAATAGAACAAGATAACTAATTTAGGGATAACAATAGTAAATTAGCAATTGTTATATTATCATAAAACAACAAGACTGAAATGCAGCATTTTTGTTTCCCTGTTTGGGTCTAAGCCCGTAATCCTGCAAATTGATATCATGAAAACACTCAAAAAAAAAAATGATTCTTGGAGCAACGCAAAAAAAGAGAAATTTAGAAAACTAAAATTATGAGGAAATACAAAAAAGGAGAAATTAAGCATAGTGTTTTGGAACTATCCAAAAAATTACAAACTGGAAACATACTCACCAGCTTTTATAGGATACGTCAAATAAGTACGTAAAAATATACACTATATAATAATGCTCACACTTCAACCATGTGAAATGCTCACGTGACAGAGACAGCTGAATTGCACTCTTTTATATAGCACACAAATCGTAAATATAATATATGATTAACTCAATTTCACCAGAAAGTCCAGAACTAATCCAGAAAATTTTATGTAAACCCTGATGATAAAAGATTAATAAAAAACAAAATCTAAACCGATTCAACTTGAATTATTACTGTGAGTACCCAAAAGCATGACAATTTTTACGCTTAACAATAATACCCAGAAGGCAAAATCCCAAAAAATAAACAAACAAATAGAGACAGCGCAAAAAAAGGCATTAAATACCTGCTCTGAGAGACGTCATAGATCTGACCCTTGATAGCCATGAGCAAAGGCTTGTTGGAATCGGAACCATCGTACTGTTTGAGCTCGTCCTCACTAACCTCGCCGAGCTGAACAGGAGGGGGAAGAGGCTGCATCTCCTCAAGGGATCGAGGTGTGGGTTGGTAATCAGACGAACCAAACATCCCCGAAATCAAATAGTAAACGGCTACCAGCAAAGCAAATAGAGTGAAGAAGGTCGTAGGAGAGAGACCAGTATAGACCGTAATGGCCTCCTTGAGTGTCACCCATGGTTGAAGAGCCATTTTACTCGGTTTAACCGATCACTACCGTTGATAAAGTGAGAGACGGTGAAAATACTTGAATCGAAACGGTAGGTGGAGCTGATGAGATTTTTATCAACTCAGAGTCCCAAGGGTTTACTTCACAGAAATGCTTAAATATGTTTATTTCCCTTTAACGTTAACGTTGTGACTTGTGTGGTATTAAAAATGGTATCAAATCTAGGGTATTGATATTTTTAGTGTATAGATATTTTATATTATAATTTAATATTTTAAAATTTTAAAAAATAAAATTATTAACAAAATTTATTTTAATATCTTAAATTTATTTTATTATAAAAAATTCTTATATCAGAAAATATTTCGTGTTTAATTTCGTGTAATATTTAATTTTTTTTAATTAATGATTAAATGTGATATTAAAAAAATCAATTATGTTAATAAAAATAAAATAAAAACATATTAATATTATATATAATAAATAATGAAATATTTTTACAATAAGTTAAATATTTAAGGCTTTTTTTTTGTTACATAGTAAAACTTTAAAACATAAAACATATTTAAGAATAACAAAAATACAATTGCAAAATATGCATTCATACTAATTACTCACTATAGTATATGAGTTTTCAGAAATTTAAATCTATTATTTTTTCAAATAATTATATTACTTTTTTACATAATCAAACTAAAATCTTTTTTGTACTGTTAAGTCGCAGATTCAATGATAATCTAATTTTATTATCTAAAAATTAAATAATTACATTATTAATGTAAATGAAAAGTTATATTATTATGATGTTGTTAATAAATATAATTATATAAAATTAAAAATTATAATATATTTATAATATACATTTTAGAATATTATATTTTTTATTTTTATTATAAGAATCAACGGGAAAAGTTCGTCACTTCGTCAGCAGTGACGGTGAGAGAGAGCAAAATATTCCGCACCATAGTGTAGACCGCAGACCATTCTCGCCGTTGGGCAAATGTTTAGCCCTTGAGTCTCATCTACGAATGTGACTGGAAATTAACCATATAATCGTAATTATTTTATATAACATATTAAAAAATAACTATCAATTATAAATATATAATAGTTTTTTTTATAATTTAATCATATTTTAATATTTATTAAAAATAAAAATAATATTCTTAAAATTTATAACAAAAATAATAAATTTAAAATTTATAATAATAAAAATAAAACTTATTCTATTTAATTCATAGTTTCCTTGAGTCTCATCTAACAATGTGATTGAAAATTAATTAATATTATTTTAATATTTATTAAAAATAAAATAATATTTTTAAATTTTATAATAATAAAAATAAAAGTCATTCTATTTAATTAATAGGTTAGAGAGAGATTTGCCCTTTAGTGAAAAGACATAAGAAAGCTTGACTGATGGGAAGATTTTACACATACTCTTCACCGCATTTTAATTATTATAAAAAAATTATATATTATATTATTTTAAAAATATCATTTAATTTAAATTATATTTATTAGATTACATTCCAATGAATATTTTTGTTATTATAAATTTTATATATATTATTTTTATAATTTTATAATTATATTTAATTTAAAAAATTTAAATATTACCATTAATTTTTATTATTTAATTATTTTATACATATTTTTAAATAAAATACAAAATATTAAAATAATAGAAAAAAATTATTAAATCTATTAATTTTAAGTTTTATTATTAAAAATATTTTTTTATTTAATTAAACGTAAATAAAAAAAATAATATTAATATATATTTACTTATAATTTTAATATTATAATAATTATGTTATTTCATTTGTTGTTTGTAATAATATAAATTTTAGTCATATTTAGTTAAAATGTCTCATCAGTCATTTTCTTTTTCCCGTCTTGTGCACGAACGAAACTGTATTTCAGTATCTAAGTAACTAACATGATTATCAAGGGGGAAAAAAGTAATTAACAGAATACTTGTTGAACACCTGCAAAAAGTGTTTCAAAAGCCCCCAAAAAAAAATTAAATTAACGGGAGACTTGTTGAATTATATAAAGCACAAATAACAGAGCTTTTTTAATCAGATTTTGTATGTTCATAATGCTACGAGTGATTAATGGTTGAAAATTCATTTATTTTACCAAAATTTCAACACTCTATGCAGTTACGGGTCTAGAAAATTTTCTTATGAGGAGTTTTTTTTTTTTTTTTTGGGTTAACCAATAGCTAAACAATATATGTTATGATACAATATATTGACAATATAAAAAAAATATCCAAACTAGCATTAAATAAGTATAAAAAAATAAAATTTATACATTTAACATTTAAAGTCATAAATATAATCCCTTTGATAGTAAGAAACTTTTAAGAATTTTGTTATAAGTTATAACAAATTCTTAAAATAATGTTCATAAATATAAAATAAAATTTGATAGGATTGGATTGGATTGTATTTTGATTTATTTTTATACTTTTATTTGTCACTTTCCTTCTTGTTAACATAAAAGAATATTATTTTATTTTGAGTAAAATTTATATTTTTATCTGTAGCATAAAAATAAATTTATTTAATTTATTATTGCTATAAGCATTAATTTATAATCATATTACCTTACATTAAATAAAAGTGAATAGCAACAAAAATAAATTTTGAAGAATCAATAGCGAAGTTGGCTTTTAAATTAAGCCTAAAAAAAAAGGAGAGCTGGCTATTAGTAATTTTTACTTTTCGATAACTTTTTTAGTATTTATAGGAGTTCGTACGTTCTTAATATAAATATTTTTAAATAAAGATAATCTAACAATATATATATATATATATATATATATGTTTTAGTTATAATTAAATATATTTTTTTATTTTAAGAATTATTTATTAATTTTAATTTATATATTTAAATAATTTTAATTAAAAAAATCACTTGAATTTATAAATACTACTTATTTAAATTATTTATCATAAAATGGATCCGTTTATGAAATATGTAACTTTTAAAAAAAGAGAAATACACAAAATTAGAGATATTAGAAAAAAAACCAACACGATCGTATGAATATTGAGATTTTTTGTCCACTTATATTTTCAAGTAAAAATTGTTAAAAATATATAAATTTTTAACCACGTTATACTTATAGTAATCAAATAATTTTAAAAAATTTAAAAATTATTTATTTTATTATATTAGATATTATATTAAAACAAAGTGTATTTTACCAAATAACAGAGAAAAATTTGATCAGGTTATAGCCCGACTCAGCACTCCTAAACAGTCCGTCATTCATCAGTCTTTTATTTATTTATTTTTGTTAACAGACTCTATGACTGGTCAAGCAAAGCCTGCTATTATTGTAACTGAGTAAATCAAACATCGTTGGACTTTGGCCATTGAAAAATATAAAAACCAAAATGGTTTGACAAGTAATTCATATATTGCGTGAGAGTATGGGTAGCTAATTTGTTAGTATTGTATATGTTAATGTTATTATTTCTTAATTTAAATTCATATATTTTTTAATATGATAAAAAAATAAATTATTTTTAATAAATTTATTTATTTATAAATTATTTTTAATAAATTTATTTATTTATAAATTATATAAAAAAAAACTAAATTTATTTATAATCACAAAAGACTAGTACGTGACAGCTAATCGCCAATAAAAATAGCCGGTGGAAAAACAGGGTGATGGAAAGTGTACCCATTCTTCAAATCCTCGTACACTCGTGCTATCAAATTACAATTTAAACTTTTAGAAACATCGGTGAACAACAACGTACTTAATTCAAATTCATTTAAATTCGTATGAATTAAATTAAATTAAGTTTATTTTTAGATAAAGTGATTTGAATAACTCGGTTTATTTATTCTTATAACAAAAAAAATAAAAATTAAAAAGCATGGTTAAACTCATTATTAATTTGACAGTAATAATTATATGTCAGGGTTAAATTATTAGCTTGGTTCAAAACAAAAACAAAAACAAAAAACACAACGACAGCACTTAACCCTTTCATAATAAGACATAATAATAAAAAAGAAAGCTCGATCAACTACTGCTCAAAGCTATGTTAAATTGGCCTGAGGTAAATTAAAAATTACAGATATGAGATAACGGTGAGATACAGTTATCATCAATTTAACTCGATGTTACAAATAACATACTAATTAAAACTGTCTTCTATATTTTCATGTAATGTCAAAGCGGATAACTTATGTACAAAATAGCTACGAGTTTTTATAGTGAAGTAGAAAAATTGTGGTACAAACAGTAAGGTTTCTTCAATGAATTATATATTTGACCCCCTTAATTAGTTTATTTGATAGACCTGTTACATCTCTAATGTACGGATAATCACTAAATCGATCCGATACAATACAATCTATTGCAATGCCTAATGTATCCGGCCGGATCCATTTAATACGAAATGAATATAGGGCGGTTAATCTGACGGTCTAACTTCATACTGATAAAATAAATAAAAAACCGTATCTGAAACAAGACACATACTTATCTGTTAGGTATTTTCAGTCCAGTTCACTCTAGTACCAACGACCAGAATTAAAACCCAATTAATTTTTTTATTAAATTAAAGCCCAACTACTCAAATCCACTGAATAAACATAAACTCTTTTTTCACCGTTCTAGTAGTACACTAATACTAAATATTTCTAATCGTTTGTCCAAAAAAAAAACTTTGATCACTAAACGCATATTTATCGCAATTTATTAGATATATTAATTATAATAATATTACACTAAAAAAATATATTAAATTTAGTTTTTATAGTATTTAATGGTGAACTGTATAATATAGTTAAAAAAATTATTATAATTTTTTAATGATATAATATACATTTAAAATAAAATTTTATTATAAAATTTATTTAAATCAAATTTAATTTATTTTTATATTTTAAAACAATAAAATTAATATTTTTAATTTAAAATGAAAAAAAATCAAGACATATCATTTTATAATTAAAAATTTAGAAAAAATAATTTAAATTTTTAGTACGATTTAGATTCACACTCTCTCATATTCTAGTCATACTAAATTTATACATAAACATACTATTTTTATTACGATACAATCTGAGTTTATAGTTAAACACATAAATGTACAAAAGTCATACAATAAAAACATTTAATACTTTGTAACAAGCATGTCGTAAGTACATAATTAATGGGAGGTTAGACAAAGTTTTAGTTTTCACAAAATTAAAGACAAAAAGGGAAGAAGAAAAAAAAGACTAATTATGTTCCATTAGGTTTAAGGAAGCATTCATGTTGATTTTTGTCGAAACTAATGATTGAATGTACCTCTCCTTCCTATGAACTTGAAAACAGGGCTTAGATCACCATAGGGTGTGGTGACCTTTTAACCATACGATGCTTAAATAAGTCCAAATAATAAGGAGAAAAGGGGAACTATTGTCTCTTCTTGTAATGTTGAGAGATGCATAGAGATATTTAAAGATAAAATCTAGATCTAAGTGTATGCAATTGAAAGAAGAAGTTGTTGTTTGTATAAATAATTGTGTTTAATGAAATAATAGTTAATATTTATATGAAAGAATATACTTGATGATGATCCTTACCCATGTGATAGACTTACGTTTAATTAATGAAGTTTTATTTAGTTAATTATCTTACTGTTAGATAATTAAGAGTTTGAATATCGATCATTTATCTGTTAATTATTTAATAGATATTGATGCTTATTTGTTAACTCAACGTTGACTAATACCTCTTATATTACTCTTATATTATGCCACATAACATAAAATATTTTACCACAAATAACAGCCCCTAGATCTGCTAAGCTTGGGTATATGGATTAGGAGGTTTGTTTTGCCTTTACATCACCATCTGGATTCATTACCTTCTGAACCTCACTAGTGGTGTGAAAATCCACTATTACATGACCATTATTTGCCCATATAATAAACTTTTTTTCAACCACTCAAAACGCAAAAAATTATGTTCTATTATCAATGGTTTTTACGTATTTTCAATCGACTTTTCAGTTGGAAAGCTATATCGGTGTCAAAATCACTACTTAATAGATTCACTTTCATATTATTGAATAAAAGATATAGCTACCAAATTGTTTAGGACCTTTGGATGAGTCATTTGATGAATGGATAAGATATCACCTTATTCTTTTTATAAAGAGAGCTCCCACCATTCTTTCATTAGAGTATTTAAATCACATTTTTGAGGAAGAGAAAAAGGTAGAATAGCTTGATTCTTGTGAGTATTTATTTTTTTCTTTTATTTATTTCCCAAACATTTTGTAAAAATTATAGGATTTTTATTTCCCTATCATTCAAACACTTAATATCCCATGACACTTACACTCATCATATTTACATAGACAATAATAGAGAATGAAATGATTGATGTACATAATAAGACTTAGCCACAGTGGAACAGGTACGAGTTTGGATAGATCATGTGAAATGGTTGCAGACATACGAGGAAAACCTATGTTTAAGTGATCATTATATGTATGACTAACCATGGTGTGTCCGGCCATGATCCATTACATCTAAAAAGTATAATTTATTTATATTAGAGAAAAAATATCACACATGTTATTTATATTAAATTAAATAAATTCTTTAATTCTTTAAAAAATTGTATTATTTGATTATTTATTTTTATAAAAATGATTAAAGAAGGTAAAAAAAAATTATTAATATTTTAAATAACATAATATTATTGGTAAAAAAATTATAAAAATAACTTTTTGTATGATATTTTAACATAAAATTTATTAAAATATTAAATGAATGGTAAAATTTGTTATTGTTTGTTAACTTTTATAAGATATAAAAATTAAATTATATATTTTATAATATAAAATGTCATTACTAAATTTTTTTAATATATGAAACTTTACTGTAACTCACCTATAATATATTTAATAATGGAGCAGTGCATGCATATAAATTCACTTCTTTGAACTTTCCTATCGGAAAGCAACGTGAATATAATTTTGGAATGGATCCACTAGATCTGAAAGGTCATATTCTTTTCACTGTTTGTGGGATAGTACTAGTGGTTCACAACATTCTTTTGTTACGGACATTTGTGTTTGTATTATTGATTCTAAATTCACATTTTATAACATCAATTTTTTTATTTTTATGAGATTAAGAAAATTTAATATATTTATAACAAAAAAATTAATAACTAATTTTAATTAAAATATAATTTGTATAAAATTAAATGTTGTTCTAAATTATTCTAAGAGTAGTAACAACCTTTTAATGGGATACTGCTGATTCCACCGCACTTATTTATTGCTAAATTACACTAAAAGTCTAGAGTAGTTTTTTTTTACTCATCCTTTTCTACCGATCAAATAAAGAATATTATTTCAATCTTTCGTTATTTTGTAGGAGTGTTATCGTTGAAATATTCTTGCAACATTATCTAAACATACACATATTCTTGCAACATTATCTAAACATACACACAACAAATTATTACACAACAAATTATTACATAAAAAATTATTCATCTAAATAATGAATAAATAAATTAAGATATTTATAATTATTTAAATATTAAAAATGGGTAGAAATAAACTATTGTTTACAAGTTTAAATATTCATTAAGATTTTATTATTTATCTAATAGTATGTATTTAATTTTCATATTTAAATTTTAAATTAGAATTATTATCATAATAAGTTTTTTATTTTATTTTCAGTTAATGATACGAATTAAAATCTCATTTCTCTTTATTTATTTATTTCTAAATTATTTATTTCTTTACTCCATAATTTTTCAAATTCTTAATTCTTAATCCTAATTTATTCCTTTCTTAGTTTCCTAATTATATTTCTTTATCATTTCATATTAATTTTTTTGCATAATGTTAAATTTGGGTCTAATTTAATCTCAAAATTCAGGTTATTAGATGGAGGATTACCCTCATTTTATATGTGTTTGATACTTCATGCATAATCGATGTGAGATATTTTAACACTCCCCCTCACATCGAGAGTTCATTGATGAACGGTGGTGGGCTTACAACTGCGTGATACAGAGTGAACTTGTCTGCTTTGATACCATGTTAAATTTGGACCTAACTCTATCTCAAAACTTAGGTTATGAGATGAATGATTATCCTCATTTATATATGTGTTTGAGACTTTATGCACAATCGATGTGAGACATTTTAACACATACACAACTAAAATAGTAGAATAAAAAATTAACAATAACATCCATTAGGTGAAGATTAAGAACTAAGATTGATTAATAACAACTGATTCGGCACGTAATAGTTAAATAATATAATTATGTTTATTTTTTTAGCCATGCCACGTAAATTGTTATTTAACAACAATTTAATGCAAATAATTTTTTTGGTGAAGATTATATCACTCCATCAAGCAAACTATTTGAAAACTTATATCTCTAAATCATTTCAAAGGTAACTAAGTAATTTTGAAAAACAAAATCCGAAAATCGGGTAAATTAAAGTAAAATATGCACAGATATTACAATAATTTAGTTAATAGATTAAGCTTTGTTTAAAAAATTATTGTGATTTTTCAAACAAAACATCTACAAATCATGTTATAAGTGACACATAGCTCCCTTTAGGAGTTGTAAACCCCTGTATACAAACAATGAGTACGGATCTCTAATTAGTGTAAGATTGGTATTAAAAAAATTACTTATGATCTAGTCTAATCTAAGGAATTTTTCCTTAACAAAAAAAAAGAGAGTAAAATATGTACAAGAAAAACAAGGCATAAATAGTGGAATATAACATCAAATATACATGATTTGAATGAGAAAATATATTAAAAGACTCATAATTATTTAATTTTATAATTATTTAATTAATCATAATATATTCCATAACAATGTTACAATAATCTAGTTATTATAAATAAATAAATATTTTAATATCATAATTTTTAAAATATATATAGTTTTGTTATTTATGAAATTTAGATGTTATAAATATTTTTGATGAATTAAAATTATTAATTTTAATAAATTATAATATTAAAAATATTTAACTTTTATAATAATATAACTAATAATATCCTATTAATAAATTACACATTTAAAATGACGTTAAAAAATTAAGACATTTAATTTGCTTAAAAATAACAATACCTCCACATTTTTCCCATTTGATTTTATAGAAGAATTGTTGGACAACACGTGGTCTCATCCTCAGAACATCTTTTTGTCCAAACGCTCACACTCAAACTCACAAGTTTTAGTTCGTAGAAGAGTAAGAGAGAGAACGACTCATACTTGAGGACCGAATTGAGAGAGACAGAGAGGCATTTTCTGGTAATCGCCGCTGAAATTTTAGGTTTTTGCAAAATAGCAGATGAATACTATGAGGATTGGCTTCCTCTGGGTTGGTCCGTTGAGGTCAAAGTACGAAATTGTGGTAAGAAGGACGAGGTATATTTAAATATACATTTTTTTTCATCATTTTGGTTGAAGTTTAAATAATTTATGCTTTATGGCATGTTTGTTCTTTTTAATTTTTTGGATTTTAACGAAAATCGTACTTTCAGGATTTATGGAATTTGAGATCTCCTGTTTATTGTTGGAACTTATCGGTTTTTAGTATTCTATTGATTGTCTTTTAATTTTCTCTCTTTGCTTTAAATTTTCTTTGGTAGTCTTTGAGCTCTGTAAGGCTTAACTGTACTGCTTTGTACTGATTTGAAGATCTAAGTTTATATTTACATTTTGCTGCTCTTGCATTAAAGTTGAACTACAAGTCTTCATGTAAATTAATAAAATAAAGATGTGGGTCGCTTTTTTATTTATGGAAAATCTAAGATGGGAAGGGGGGCGAAAAAAAAAAGTGGTCCATCTCAGAATATATTTACATTAGATTGGATGGTTATAATTATGCAATTTAGCTTCCAAATATGTTAGAAATTAAAGTCGTAACCTTGAGGGGGTATGGTTACTTAAGCTGTTTGGAAATGGCTTTGGACAAAAATTAAAAGGGTTGGCAACTTGTTATTATTTCTGTTCCGTTGATAGTTATACCAATACCAATTACCAGAGAACAATGATCAATGAGGCCACAGTTGATTAGAAGTATCTTCTTTTTTCAAAATGATATAGTGCATATCTATATGACCATTTATGATTATTGCAGTATTACTATGCTCCCTCAAACGGACCTAAGTTCAATTCCAGGACAGAGGCAACTCGCTACCTTAGACAGATGGGGCATCATGAAACTGAACATAGAAATAAAAAAGCCCCGAAGCAATCTCAAAATAATGTCTGTCAACACAAACATTTTCCCCCTTTTTCTTCCTTTAGATGCTTATTATTTTATCATGTAATATTTGGAATTGGATTTGAATGAATTTTTTATTCGACCAATTTAGGTTTTGTTTGAGAAGGTTGCAGCATATGGGCTACAACCGAGGTGGATCAAAGAAATCTGAGTAACAGAAAGGGCTCATAAGACGAGAAGAGACCTGGTATTGAATCGTATACTCTTTCCTTTGATATTTAATTGTCATTGTACCCTCCCCTCTTTCCCCTTCCTGAACTCCCAACCACAGCCAACCTGAAAACACCAAATTGACGAGCATTTTCACTGTTTATAGCATGCCCGTTCCTATTAACTAAGGCTCCTGGAAAAATTTTGATTGTCGTTTTATGTTTTGGTCTGACTTGTTATCAAGTCGTTTGTGTTAAATTCTTTCAACTGCTTATCTATTGTATCATTGCATATTCTTTAATTATAATTTTCTGTTTGCAGTACTATATTGATTCTGTGAGTAACAAAGCTTTTCGCTCTATGAAAGATGTGTTATGCTACCTTGAAAGTGCGGAGCTTGAAACAAACAGGGAGAAAACAAAGTGTGGTAAGGATAAGAAATCTGAAGATAATAAAGCCTCTGTAAGTGTACTTGTGCATAATTTACTTTATCGTCTGATAATAAGCTCCCTGTGCTGAGTTTATACATAGGCAATGACATACTTCATAATAACTAGGACTAGGAAAATCCACATGATAACTGATTGAAAATTACTAGTACAATTTAACATATAGACCATTAGCAAGAACAAAAAAAATAAAAAATTGGGTCTTCATTTACTACGTCCTCCATGAAATTAGTTCAAAGATAGGACTTCCAGTTAACTAGCATTTAATGTATTTTCTCTTATCTTAGTTGTTAGAAGTTAAACTAGAACTTCATATTAGATTACACAACCCTATCATCTGTTTCTTCTTTCTTCTTTCTCGTTCTCTGATGTTTGATTCAGTAATCAAAACCAATACAACTTGTCGATTATTGGTCAGCTGCAGTAATCGTAATTAGGGTTTCAAACCAGTCATCTATTCCGTTCACCTGAATTGGAGTTATATTAGACCAAAAAGTATTACTTACATGAATTTGAGTTGAGGTGTACTGCCTACAATGTGCCAAATAGAAAAAATACTGATGAGTCATGGACTTAACTATACAGATCTTTTGAGATACTTATGTGATGTTCCTCTCATTCATGGCACTGTGTCGATTATTCAGAATCAAGTTAAAATAACACATTTTGGATAATTAGATATTCGGATACATCTGATTTAAAACATTTAATTGAAAATAAGACCTTTTACATGTCAGATATAGTGAGAAGAAAAAACTTTATCTAGTTTGCTATACTTTGACCAGCATTTGCAATCTTTTCTTCTTGAATTTTTCTTTCCATTACACTTCGAAGGGCTAGCTGTTCCTCAATTTGATCATGCCGACCATCACAATCCTCTTAATATCATTTATCCTTGTTTTTTTTGGTCACCTACTGCAATCAAGATACAAAATTTTATGCACTACATTTATGTGCATGTTCAATTTATTAAGTAACCTCACTTAAGAAGAAATAAACAATCATGAGTAATCTTAAGTTTTCCATTCTCTGCTTTTTTATTCAATTTAAGACATTTTTTGAGTTGTTACTTTCCAATGCAAGTTTACAACGCAGGCTATAAATAAAGAAATGTGATGGGAAAAAAAACAAAAAAAAAAAAACCGACATGGTTTTAAGTATTTTTTATTAAGGATGCTAATTTGTTAGGTAAAAATTGAAATTTGAGGTGAAATTTTGATTTTGAGCCTGATGGGACATTATCTTATACAAATGTATATCAGAATAATAATTAATTCTATGCAGCCTAATTTTTTTTTTAAATAAAATGATACTAAATTGTCAAGATCCATCTCAAATCTACACTAGAGTATGGGACATATCCTAAGAGAATGTAAAACTAACTAACTTGTTTCCTTACCTTGGGTTGTATCAAAACTATAGTTAAATAAAGTTTCATACAAATTTTAGTAGAGTTTTTCTGAATTGGGATTAACTAGCCAGTAATAAAATCATAATATTTCTTACATAATATTTTTTCACATATTGACAAATATCGTAATTTTTTTACACAATCGTAAAATAATTTATGTCCATCAACATTCAACATGATTATGATTATACAATTTAGATGGTTTGATTTCTTTACCCTTTATTTAGTAAATTTTAATTGGTGTTTACGTGGATTAGTAGCCATCATGATTTGTTATAAATGATTCGAAAAAACCAAAATTGATAATAAATAATTAAAATATCCAAAAATTCAAAATTTAGGTGATTATAATGCACATATTTTAAGAAATGTGACTTATTTATATAATTTATGAGAGTAAAGTAACTAAAATTTCATGTTGTCCTGCTATCTAATTACATAATAAAGGGTGATTTAAGATTAAATTGGTATTAATTTAGTCAAGTTTAATTGCATATGTAACTCCTTTGTATATACAAAGTTTCATTTAAAAAAAATATTCATTTTTTATAACATAAATGAATATATTTTTTTAAAATTGTATAAAAATAAACATATATATTTTTTATTAATAATTAAAAGTAAAATCATATTAAATAAATTAATCGTTTACGTCTACATTCCTATTTTGAACGAATTAATGGTATATGAACGGCAGGACGTTTCTCCTCTAGTTCCAAGGGTTTTCAGTCACGCTAGTGATAATAGGTACTCGATCGGCTCTGCAATTTTTTTTATTATTATAATTTTTTGGGCTGCAAGAAAATTGTGGGTTGGATATATAGATTAAAGGAAAAGTGCAATTGCAAAGAGAAGTGTCCAGAATTGGCAATCATAGAGTACAAGGAGCGTTAGAAGTTCATCCAAAATTCCAGGATCGCTTCCAAAATCAGCCAACTATGCCGCCCTTCTTCTCAGGTTTGTGACTGTGACTCTCGAAACTAAAAAGCCCCTTTCTCAATCTAGAAATAAATTGGAAAATTGGTTGTATTTTTTATTTTTACTTTATTTTTTTGGCTAAATAATTGGTTGTATTATTTGGTTACGTTCATGTTTGGTTTTCTTTACTAATTGTATATGCACCGTAATAGATATCAGTTATAATGATGTTGAATTAAATTATATTTAATTAAATTATAATTATTTTTTATAATGTGATGACAATTGTATTATATAGTAATAAAAAATATTGTAGTAAAATAATATTTAATTATTTTATATTGTTTTCCTACTTAATAAAATAATTTAATTATAAAAATTCATCAATATTTAATTTATTTTTATATTTTTTTAAATTAAAACAAATAATTTAAGAATTAAAAATTTAAATGAATTAAGTAAAGTGTTTGTTTAGATTCACACCCATTTTTGTATTAAATTTTACACATTTGTATAATTTTTATTTTGTATAATAGAATCTTAATTTACTTCAAATACATGATTATATATTAAATATGTAAGAAAGAGAAAATATCTTTTGTCATAATTACACTACTAAATACCATTTAGATGTCAAAATTTTACATACTTTCTCGTCTTGTTATATTAAGTTCATTTCACATATTAATCATATATTTAACTTCAATATAAAAATATGTCATTAATATTCTATAACATTGCTTTACCTTAAGTAATGGATGTTATGAATTGAATGGTACAAAAGTGCCCTTGAAGAAGCAAAATGTTGGTACTTAAGAAGTGAAACACTCAGATCTCGAACACAAATCGGATTTTGTTCGAGACCAAAACCCAAAATGCTCATTTCAAGTACTCTCTTAATTTATCATCGACCTATCGTCAATGTTGTTTCATGTAATTTTAGAATTTGTATGTTTGAATCTGAAGTTGTTGGCTTATTATGCACATTTTGATTGAACTAAAAAATCGGTTAACCTTTTTGAAAAGGGGTTTAATTTGATTACTCTGAATATTTTATTTGAACAATTATTAATTATAATTATATAGTTTAATTGCATAATATAATTTTATTTCATACTTCAAGTTTTATTTTAATTCTTAAATAACTCTAAATTACAGTGCGATGGGATCTATTTCAAGTGGCACGAGTTTGTTCGTTTTTGTCCATAATTGTAAGTTTATGGGATCCATGGTCATGACTTTATAATTCAGTCAAATTTTATTACTTTATTTTTAGGTAAAAACCTAAAACGTATCATGTTATTTAGAGATTATTTATCCCTTATAAACACATTATCACTTATCTTCTTAAATAATATGTGATATGTGTAGATACATTATATCATAAATCCTCACTTATGAAGTCATTTCGTCTGTTTATAGTGGAACTCACTCTGTAGCATGAGATTGTCTATTATGATCTATAATTGTAAGTTAATTGGATTTATGGTTATGATTTGATAGTTCATTGAGATCTTACGATTTTGTTTATAAGGAGAAATTTTAAAACACGTTATTACATTTAAAGAGCGTTCATCTTTTATAAATATATTCTTGTTTAACTTCTCAAGTAATATGAAATATGTATAAACAAATTATATTATACACATTTATTTGGTGAGTTTTATGTTATGTATGAACGCAAGTCAAAATATATGAATGGCTGTTCTAAATGGTTTATAGATTTGAAAATTTGTCCAATTATTAGGAGAAATTTATATTTTAATAATATAAATAATTATTTTAGCTATAGTGTGGGACTAATTAGAATTATAATAATAATGATGACTTGTAGGGATTAAACTCGGCGTGCTCACGTTTGGGTTGTTTCATTACCCAAACAAAACTACCAATATTAATATTAAAAACTAAAAGACAACAAGTTAAATACAACTATTGGGGATTAACAAATTAAATACAACTCGGAGTACTCACTATTGCAGTTTTAAGTATAACAAATTAAATAATAATTTCATATATAATTTATATATTTATATTATTATTTTTTTATATTATTTAATTAAATGTCGTTGAAATTAAAATTTTATTATTTAAATCTTGTTATTAATATGTTTTTTTTAATAAATTTTAAATATTTTTTTCAATTTCACTGAATAATTTCTCCCGTCTATGTTCTCATCCAAGACGAATAATGGCATATTCTAGCAGTAACTTAATTACGTATCAAAACATCATCTTATCTTTGTAGTGTATGGTCTCATCCAGGACGAATAATGGCATATTCAAGCAGTAACTTAACTATATGTATTAAACACCATCTTATATTTTTAAGAAAACTAAAGTTTTAAAAATTATTAAAAATATTTTTAATTAACATAAATAAATATATAAAAAATAAAAATATATTTTTAATAATTTTTAAATTTAATAATAAATAAAATATGAAAACCACTAAATAAAATACTACAGTAACACACATCTGTTTTATTCCACTGGTGTTGTACAAAGTTGAGTATGGGATTCTCTGTCTTCTTCAAGCGTTCTTTAAAAAAGATGAAACACTCAAAATAAAAATAAAAACACAATAAATAACTTTAAGCACAATTCGATGTCATCAAGAAGCATCGACCACATAACATTCACGCATGCCCCATGCGCCAAAAGTCACCATAACGAGTCTCTAGAAATCGTCGTCATCGTAACCAAGATCATCCTCCACCCGTTCGGTCACTTCATCCTCAATCTTGTCCTCCACGTATTCAGCACCCTCCGCTAACGCGATTCCACCAAGCACTCCAGCTACCGCACCCACAGCCAATCCCGTTCCCATTCCTCCAAACTTACTCTTCTTCTTCTCCTCCGGCTGTCCATAGTAACTATCCTGTCCATAACTCTGCTGACCATACGGTGCACCGTTCGGATAACCAGAAGGTGGAACCGCAGTGTAATAAGGATCACGGACAGGTGGAGGAGGTGGAGCAGCTGCGTAGGGATTACCGTAGGCGGGCGGGGCAGGGTAATCTCTCGAATAAGCTGCTGCTGCTGGTGGAACTCCATAAGGAGGAGCGTAGTATGTCTCCGGAGGATGATAGTATGGCTCCCTTATCGCAATCTTAACATCAACTTTGCCCTGTGGCCTACCAGAGGGTCGCTTGAGTTGCAGAGTGCGGCTAGAGCGTTCACCGAGACCCACGTCGTCCAGGATATTGCGGAGGTTGAGCCGAGCTGAGCCGATGAGGGGCTTAGTGTCAGGATCGGATCCGTTATGGACGATGTCGATGTAGAGATTGGTGTATTCATCAACAGGACCAGGTAAAGGAATAGAAAGGGTCTCATCCCAGTAGGGATTGGTCTCACCTTCACGGTCAACTCTGGTGGAGAACTTGTTGTTTGGGTCGACCCAAACGACAGCGTATGGCTTCAGAGTGCCGTTTCGCCAGTTGACGTTCTTGAGGTCTTCGGCGGAGGAGATCTTAATTTCTACTTCGTAATGAGACGCCATTAGAATTGACGATTAAAGGGTACTGGACAAATGGGAGGTTGAGAAGTTTTGCTTCCCACATGTGTTTATATTTATACGTAAAAAAAGGTCGATTTATTTGGATTAAATTATTGAAAATTCTAGGAACTTTGTTTGAGAAAATTACGGTGTTGCCCTTATTATTAAAAATTTGGACAGGTGAATTGGTGAAAGTGTTGTTTAGTGGGGGTAGTATATGCCAAGAGGAGGATTTTCTTTTTTCTTTTTTCGTTTTAGTGAGAAATTAAATAGACTAGAAAATGTTACACGCGGCATTCAGACTGCTACTAGTTACTACCTCGATAAATTATACACTAATGGATGGTAAGTTGTTAAAAATAATTGTAGTAATTATTTTTAAAAAAAATACAACTATTCATTGTTTTTTTAAAACAATAACTAATATTATTAATAAAAAATAACAAATTATTTACCCCAGGATCGTATAATTTCTTTACCATCTTTATCATCTATTGGTTTTTCAATTTGTACTTATTTTTAAGTTTAACTTCAATTTTATATTCAATAATTTAAAATTATTAATAAAAATAATAATATTTTAATTATTGAATTAAGAATATATGTATTAAAGTTATCAAATAAGTTTTCCTCTGTTAATGACACTCTTTTATTAACCCTTTTAATTTTTTATTTTAAATGTGTTATTGTTTATTTAAAATAAATTTAATTTTTTTAATAAAAATCAATAAAAAATTGAGATAGTGTACGAAGTATATTAACGAGTGTTACTAACGTCAATTCTTCTTACATTTAAAACGAAACTGATTTATGCAATTATTATATATATTAAATTTACAATTACTTCATCATCGTATGATTCGATTGGCGGAAAGTTTTGGTAAAAACATCGAGAAGAAATTATTGGCAAAGAAAGGAATTCAAAAGGGAATAATCACGCTGCTTTACCTTCAAAATAATAATAATAAATAAATAAATAAACTATACCTTGTCAGGAAAAAAAAAATGAACACTTCAACTATGCGATCTATCTTGCATTTTCTTTAATCTAGTCAATCCGATCTATTCTACAAAACCTATTTAATCTTTGCCTTAACTTTCATTTCTTTTAAAATTATCATGTATCGCTAGTCCACCACTACTAAGTTTTGTATAATAGTATATTAACCCGGCCAATGGCCATATCAAGTTTTGTATTATTTTTTTTTTATCTTTTTTCTTTTCAACTTTTATGTCAAAAGTATTTTAGCTAAAAACAACTTATTTCAAAAAAAAAAAATTATGAAAATTAAAACTTATAATTACAAAAATATCATACATTTATCTCGTATATTTTCACCTTTAATATCCAAAAGTTTATTTTTTATTTTTAACGTCATTCTAATTTTAAACTTTATTTAATTGAACATTATTTAATATTAATTTTACTTGTACAATGTCAACAAGTTTTAAACCACTCTGTCTCAAGTCGCATGTCTTAAAATACAGGTAAGCTCTTCGGTACAGATTAAACCTAACCAACAACCCCATATTACGTTTTGACAAAATCAATAATCAAATAAGACATACCAAATAACGAAAACATTTCCTCGCTATTTTCTATATGCAAAAGGAGAAGAACATCAGAGTGTTATTCCTTCAAGATGACACTCCAAATTCTAGGAACGCAACTGGAACGGTTATCATCAGTTGGAACAAATAAGACCAAATGGAAAAGACCAAATTAAACAAACCTACCTGAAAATTCGTAGATTAACAGCTCAGCCTCCACTTTTAATATCATATTTGCAGACAGTTTTAGGTTAAGACGTCGAACATGTTTTTGCAGCTTAATAAAAAAAAATATTTGATTTTTTATATTGTTAAAAATAATTAATGATTATATTTTATTTTGTAGTTTAAATGAATATATACGAACTTTATATAAAAATTATAAATAAATTAAATATATATAAAGTAACTAAATATATATATACTTAAAGTAAATAATACACGTTAACAGATACATTAAAATATATATTTACCAATAATTATTTCTTTACACGCTATAAAAAATGACATCAATCCCAATAAACACTAAACGGTGAATTGTAATTAAAAAAGTTAATGTTGAAACAAGTTTGTAATAACAATGTAAGAATAATATTACTTATAATTTTAAAGAAACTGTTTGGGTTGAGTCGCGGACTAGGTCGCTCTCTTTAAGACGTTTCGTGGCTCTGTCCAAATTTGTGCAAACAAACATAGCCTCGTCGTCCACTGAATAAAACAACCCAAAATCCTTTTTCTCTGTCTCGGAACTTCACTGCACTGATGAAGACCGGAATGCTATACCTAAAAATTTTGTTCCTCGTAAAACTGAAAAAATAACTTAGAATTTCAGAGAAAATTATTTCTAGTGAGATAAGTTTGCAGAGATTGTTATTCCCAAACTAAGAGTCGAGACCCTCTATTTATAGGTTTCAAAAACCGTGTAACAATTATGATATTAACGATAATGTCTGAGAATTGAGAGCATAACAGTCATTTGAGTAAAGACGAGTAACGAACATTTTGTGAGTAAGTACGAACAACGGCTATTTTTTAAATAAAGAAGAAAAACGACCATTTAACAGTAATATTATGATAAAAGAAAATAACAACCATTTTTTTAAGCAGAAAAGTTTTTCTTGAAAAAATAAAATATTTTCCAAAAAAAAAAATACCACCTTATCTCACATACTCGGGCTCAACTCAACGCAGCCGACGTCACTCACGCGTGTGTTGTACCTAGGTCCTCTTCACTTCCATAAAAATGGGTGCGATTAAGCCCAATCTTAATAGACAACTATTCACTATTTATACATATTTTAAATATGGTAAAAAAATAACGTGGAAGAAGGATTTACTAATTTATTCTTTTTATAAACTTAATCTTTTACAACATTTAGTTAGTTTAAGAAGCTAAATTTTTAATACAAATTATGTATATCTCAATATACAGCAATTCCTTAACACTTCGGATCATAGATAAAAGGGGATAAAAAATATGCAGATCGAGAAAGTGCATATATATGCATGTTTCATATCTAATCTAAGATCGTGGTGCCATTGGCCGAAGATGCAAGGTTCAATTTTCAACTCCCACATCCCAGACCCAAAATAGGTACTTTTCTTTTGAACTAAAAAAACAGAGAAAAATGTTGGATCCAGAGTGTAAATAACAAAAAATGCTGGTAGTTCCATAGAATTCAGCATGCAAGCTTGAAAGGCAAAATAAATCCTCAATTATATTGCCTATTTCTTGAGATCCGTCATTGTCACTTTCTTCCATATCACTATTCCCAATTTTCCAAGAGACTATTGTGAATTATCATATCCCAGCTGCTCCTACCCACTAACTCGTGTACCTTTGTAATTTGTGGACGTTTTAGCATCCTGATGGCTACGAGTTTTGGCTCTCCACAGTTTTTATGGTTCAAATCTTACCAGTCTTGCTAAACCAGCATCATTTAAACTAAAAAATAGTTTTATTTTTAAGTACTTAACAATTACCAGATTATATAAATTTTTCCGATATTCACCAGTAACGTGATGATCAAACAAATTCATGGTCACCAAGAGAATGACACAGAAGATTAGAACTAGATTAGACTTAAAAAGATTTGGAAGCATTACAGGATCAGGGCATTAACTATTTCCTAACTGGGTACAACTTTACAGTATTATTATAACATTAAACCTCCGAAACTGGTCCATTAAAACAACATTAAGATTCAAACAGTTTAGTCATCTTTGATACCTTTGAGGTACTTCAGCACTTGAAGCATGGTAGGCCTGCTGGCAGGATTCTCAGATAGGCATACACAAGCAATTTGTAGCACTTGAAGCATCATATGCTTTGAGTCGGCATTTAGTATGGTTGGATCAAGAACATCCGCAGCATGCCCCTTCCTGATCTTTTGAAATACCCAACCAACCAAATTCCCACCTTCAATCTCTTTGAAGTCAGGTCCAGTTGGTTCTTTCCCTGTCAACAACTCAAGCAAAATAACACCATAACTGTAGACATCACCCCTGGTAGTTGACCTCCCACTCTGTCCATACTCAGGAGGAATGTAACCAAATGTTCCTGCAATATCAGTTGAAATGTGAGTCTCACAAGCACTTATCAGCCTTGCCAGCCCAAAGTCTGCAACTTTTGCCTCAAACTCTTCATTGAGTAGGATGTTGCTAGCTTTTATGTCTCTGTGGATAATGTGGGGTATGAATCCATGGTGGAGAAAAGCTACCCCACGTGCAGAACCAATGGCGATTCTGAATCGTTTACCCCAATCAAGTACTTCAAGTGCCCCACTCCGGTTTCTCAACCAAAGATCTAGACTCCCGTTAACCATGTACTCGTAAACAAGAAGTTTCTCTTCACCATAAGAGCAGTATCCCAACAGTGATACAAGATTTCGATGCTTTACTTTACCGAGAGTCTCCATTTCTGCAATAAATTCTCGTTGCCCTTGTGTTTTTGCTTCACTCAATTTTTTGATTGCAACTGTTTTCCCATTAGGCAAAGTAGCCTTGTACACCGTCCCAAAACCTCCATCTCCAATTATGTTTGTCTTGCAAAAGTTGTTAGTGGCTTCGAGGACATGGGACAAGGTTAACTTCAGCAGGGGCTGCTCAAACATGGCCACGTTGATGCTCAGGGGTTCTTTTGATCTGCTGCTGCCAAGGAAGTATAGCTTTTGATCTACAAAGCTGTTTAGTTCGCTTTCATCAGTTTCTTCGGGATCTCTTTCCCTCATGTTTCTGCTAATAAATCTCACAACAGCAAAAGCAAAAGTAAGGATGATAAGAGAACTTCCAACTACAATTGCAGCTAGTCCCCAAGCATTTAAAAATGCCGACTTATCAAAACTTCTGATCTGACACTTTAAACCCATGATTCTCCCACACAAGTCTTTGTTACCTGCAACAGAAATTTTTGACCGGTTCTGGCAAACTCCACTTCTGGGGATTGGCCCTTCAAGTCTATTTTCAGCCACATTAAGGTTAAACAGATTGATCAGATTGCAAAGTTTCTCAGGAATCTGTCCAGAGAGCTTATTTTTGGATACATCAAAATACTCGAGTTGCATAAGATTCCCTAGGTCTGCAGGTATGGTCCCCACAAACATATTTGAATGGAGATCCAAGAAAGTCAAGAACGACAGATTGGCCATTGATCGCGGCAATTCCCCATCAAAGAAATTATTGCTGAAGTTTAAAGTTTCAATCTTCCAAGTTATAATGGAATTAGAGAAAATCTGATCAATCTCACCAGAAAACCTGTTTTCTTGAACATATAGCCCCACAAGGTTCAGCATGCTGGAAAGAGAAGAAGGAAGCTTACCACTCAGCTCATTAGAGCTTAAATCCAGATGACTAAGCTCTTTCATTTGACTAAAACTCATTGGAACTGATCCCGATAACTTATTACAAGTCAAATTCATCTTTACCAAACTACTCAAACGACCGAGGGATTCCGGAATGCTTCCCGTTAGTTGGTTATTTCCCAGATACAAGCCTTGAAGTTTAGGAGTGTCACCAAGCTCTGAAGGAATGGATCCGGAAAGGAAATTTCCAGACAAATCCAAGGTTGTAAGGTTTGTCAAACGAACAAGAGAACTTGGAATATCACCAGAGAGCATATTGTTATTCAGCAAAAGATCTACAATAACTACACACTTCCCCAGTTCATGAGGTATTGGGCCAGACAACCTATTGTGAGACAGATCATATACACCATGATGTTGCACAAAGCTAAGGTCAGGGATAGTTACCTGACGAAAATACAAAGATGGCTTTGAAGGAATAGTCCCCGATAGATTATTATGAGAAAGAACAAGGCATTGCAATTGAGGCAGGCCAGCAAGATTATCTGGGATGGAACCAACAAGATAGTTGTTTCCCATGTCCAGTGTGGAAAGTGAAGTGCACGAACCTAGAGCAGATGGAATACTTCCTAAAAGAAAATTTGAGTTCAAGTTAAGAACAGAAAGGTTTGTCAAATTTCCAATCTCTGGAGGTATAATGCCTTTCAACTTATTGCAGCTAAGAACAAGCCTTTCCAAGGCAGCTGCATTACCAATCTCCTTCTGTAGAGAGCCCTCCAATTGATTATTGGAAGCAGAGAATTCCATTAAGTTCATTGAGCTCCAAATACTAGCTGGAATAGTACCAGTGAAATTGTTAGAATCAAGGTCTAGCACCATCAATGGAAGCTCCGAAAGGTATTCAGGTATTGAACCTGATATTTGATTATTGGTCAATACCAATTGTGTTAAATTCCCACACTTAACAAACGTACTCTGTATAGTACCAAAGAGAAAATTACTGTCAAGATCAAGCTCCGTTAGTGACACTGCGTTACAGAGTTCTTTCGGTATTGGACCGGTCAACAAATTATTGCTCAAACCAAGGTGACCAAGCATCGAACAGTTCCCAATTTCAGGAGGGATTTTCCCGGAAAACTGATTGCTTGATAACAAGATTGAATCAACCAGATTCCATTTACCTAACCAAGAAGGCAATGAGCCAGAAAGTTGATTCCTTTCAGCAGAAAATGTTAACATGGGAAGCTCAGAGAGCTCCTCAGGGAGCGACCCTGAAAGTGAATTGAAGGAAAGCATCAAAGTCTTCAAATTCCTACATTTTCCCAGCTCTGGAGGCACAGACCCATTAAGTTCAGCATAAACTAAATTCAAAATACTCAAATTCTTCAATTTCCCAATGAACTTTGGAATCGAACACTTCAAAGGGTTGTAGGAAAGGTCAAGATTGATCAATGATTGTAAATTAGATAACTCCTCAGGTAATGGACCTGTAATGGAACAGGAAGGAGCAAAGAAGTTTTGCAGATGAGAAAGCTCACCAATTTCAGGAGGCAACGGGCCAGAAAAACGGTTGCTGCCAATGTAAAGGGCACTGATATTCTTTAAGTTAAACAATTCAGGAGGGAGTGCACCAGAAAATGAATTGTTCGATATGTCAAGTGAAGTTAGAGATTTAAGTTTTGTGAAAAGAGAAAGTGGAAGAGAACTTGAGAGAAAGTTATTTCCAAGGTCTAAAAACAACAGCTTCTTCAAGTTTCCAATCTCGTTAGGAACATCTCCAGTAAGAGCATTTGCAGAAAGGTCGAGGGTGTTAAGATGAGTCAATTGTCCAAGTTCTGGAGGAATTTTCCCGCTGAAAAAGTTGAACCCAAGTTTGAGGATTTCCAATTGAGTTAACTCACCGAGTTGACTGGGTATCTCTCCGGTTAACTGATTATTACCAAGACGCAACTGTTTCAAGACTTTGAGGTTAAGAATCTGAGGTGGGATTTTTCCAAAGAGAAGGTTTGAAGACAGGTCGAGGACGGTTAGACTGGTTAGGGAGAAAAGAAAGGGAGATAGAGGACCTTTAAGGGAGTGAGCAGGAAGAGCAAGTGAGGTGACTTGGCCGAGTTGGCAAGAGACGCCAATCCAGTGACAGTGTGAATTTAATGGACTCCATGACGAGAGAAGTTGAGCACTTTCAAGGGAAGCCTTGAAGGAAAGAAGGGTCTCTTTTTCTGGATTTTCTTCATTTTGATCTTTAATGGCGTAGGAGAATAGAAAGAAGAGGTGAAACACAACGTGAATGAAAAAAGTAGGCTTAAAAGCCATGACTGTACGGTAGAGAATTAAAAGGATTTTGAATCTACAAAAGAAAGAAATGGTGCTGATGAGAAAGCTTCAGCTCCATACTGATTTAGTCACAGCGAGAGTGAAGATATGAAGGTGAAAGGCCATAGCTATCAAGGAAGAGGAGGACAGTACCAAAAGAAGTTATGTGTCAGAGAGAAGAGCACGTACCTCACGTGGCTTACTCTTTCGTAACGGCAAGGCAGTTTTGTTTGCAGAAAAACCCCTGTGTGGCAGGTAATATCTCTTTCATTATTTATGTTTGGGGACTATACTTTCTTAAAATTATAGAATATAGACCCACGTCTATCTGACCTACGTCTGAAAATCCGGCAATTGTCTCTCACTCCATACTTTCATTTTTTTTATTATTATTAATTTAGTTTTAATATCGTAGACCCTTTTGTGTCACTCTACAACTCTTTGTTATAGGATAGTCTTTTTTTTTATTGTACATAATTTCACAGCTCTTCTTTTGTGGAGGGACAGTTTGTATGGATGTAGTTGCATACTTATGTACAGCATTCTTCTCTGAAAAGCCCAAAAGGATCGTTAGCTCTACTGTATGTAAACTGTAGAGTGTAGACTATTTTCAAAATTTTCAACTTTTTTTTTACGGCAAAATGTTATAAATTCTAAAAGATTCCTCATGAAATATTATTGCAATTTTGAATGGTATTTCTTTACAAAGATATTATTAGTATATATTAATTAAGAGATAATTTATACATGCTATTTAATTCAAATGAATTGTTACTTAATTGTATGAAAAATTATTTATTGTTTTTAAAATATTCAATAATATTTTTTTTTAAATATAAATACTTAATAAGACGTGGGTAATGTATCAAGAATGAATATAAATAAAGAGCCAAAAACTCTTCTTTTTTAAAATCTAACATAAAGACCTAAAAGGAATTACTAAAAATCATATAACTATGTCCATCCATAGTGTTAAACCCACGGAGACGTGACTCGTGAACATTTTATAATAATTTAAAAGCATAATGTTAGTGGGTTCAATGCATCTTTTGCCCCCTTTCATATGTTACTCGGCTCACAAGCAGTCCCTTGTTTTTTCATATAATATATAATATATATTCTCTTTTTAATATTGGGTGAATAAGCTCACAAGGAGTCTGCCTAAATTAGGGTTTGTCTTTTGCATCTTTCTTTACTCAATAAATTTCGTATAGGTAACAAAACACAATTATTTCAAGTTCTTGTGTTAAAATTAAAATCTAGATAGTTTAGTCTCTTCTGGTTCTGCTGTGCTTGTCTGCCTGTTATAAATTTATGAAGAAGAGTAAGAAAAAAAAGGATGAAAAGTGTGACTGTCCTTCCCATTACCAAATAACGGCACGAATAGCGTGGAAATAAAGATGATAAGAAAAAAAATATTATTTTTGTGATAATTAATTTTTTATAAATTTTTAATATGATATTAAAATTAAAATTTATGTATTAAAAGTTGAGTAACTTAAATAATTAAATTGAAAATATTTTACTGTAAAAAAATAGTATTAATTCTTCTACCAATAAGTGAAAGTTTTATGACAGCTGGTATCTTAAATATTTCTAACCATACATAAATATTCGACTGTTTTACTATTTATTATAATTAAAGTATTTAATTTTTTTTAATTTTTTGAGATAATTTAGTTGATTAGCTTTAAAAAATAACAGTTTAATTTAGTCCTACGCATCTATTAAAAAAAAAAAAGTACCCGATCAACCGTCTTGCATTTGCTTCTTTTTAAGACGTTTGAAAGGATTGTCAAAGATACAAATTAGCATTGAGTTTATTCAAGTATCTAGATAAAATAAAATAAAATTTTAATTATGTGCTTAAATAATATAATTATTTAAAAATATAAAAAGGATTGAAAATATGCCAGAGGTGGTAATATTATTGGGCCCCATAAAATCTTCCGGGAGGTACAAATGACATAGGTAATAGTATTACAGTCCAAATAATCAGATTTGGGCCATCAATTAAATGAAATGTCGGAAATGCCCTTAACTGGAAAAATGCTTTGTTTTTGTATGTATTTGAAATAGCATTACACACATTCATTCGTACAGGGTTTGAATCTGAACCTCTTAATATTCAAAACGAGCATGTATCATTTGTAAATTGTTTGGCTATTGATTATGGAAATTTAGTTACTGATGATTAACTGCGACTGACCTCGTTTACTAACTTTGTCATGGCTGTTCGTTCATTAGCGAAACATAATTAATAGAGCTTGTAATTTGTAATTTGGGTTAGTGTAGGCCGTATAGGGTTCTCTAGTCATTTATCATTTATACTAGTGATAATGTAATTAAATTATATATTTATCCGTGTAATCTAAATTTATAAAAAAAAAATGCAAACGAAAGAAAACAAATTAGGGAATTAAAATGACATGAAAGAAGGTAGATTGGTGAATGCTGTAGCTGAGCTGTCGTTTCAGAGGGAGCACGCCAAGAATAAGAATTTTCTCTGTAATGTTGCATCCTCCTTCAGGCATTTCATTTCGATTATTCTGTTACGATGTCTCATTATACATTATTTATATTTTAGACATTCTGATATTAATATATAATAACATTAGTAAAATATTTGTTTTTAATTAAATCTCAATTAATAATATAAATAATATTATGTTCTTTCTTTTTTAAAAAAAAATAATTTCAATAAAATATTATTTATAATTAAATATATTTATTTAAAAAAAATTAATATTAAATATCTTTATGTAATTTTAGATGATTTCTTTAAAATCAAAACAATTTTTATTTAATTATAGAAATTTTTTATCTTGTCAATAAAACTTATTATATATGAGTATTTACATAATTTTGTATTTTTAAATATTTATTTTAACATTTTAATTGTGTTATATAATTATTTGATTTATTAGTTAATATATTTATATTAATAAATAAGAAAATTAGTTTAATAAATAAATAATTAATTGTTTTATATTTTTGAAGATTTATTACAGAAATTTTAATTTTATTAGTCTATAATTTTCTTAAATTTTTTGTTAAATATTATTGACATATCAATAAAATTTAAATATCCATACTTTTACGTCATTAATATTTTAAATCTTTGGTTATAACTATGCAGCAAACATGTATTTAAAATTTGTTGGGATAGAGTTAAAAATTACATAAAAATTAATACTTTTATCAATGTGTGTTATACTTATTTTTTGCACATAAACTAATGCATGAGATTTGAAGTGTTTTATTTGTAAAAACAAAAATATGGTAATTTTATTATTATAAATGCCGGGAAAGTTAAATTTAGTTACCCCTTTCTCTTTCCCTCTTTTTGTGGGTGAAATAAACAAACTGTATCATTTGCTGATAAACAATTAATATAGGAAGTAGGAACTACCGAAGCTGTAAGATGTAAAAAATATAGTTACATGTAAGAAAGAAATTATACATCGGTCCTGATGTTATAATTCAGGCATATGAAAGAAACATAAATATTTTTAATAAAATTAATAAAAATATCCATCACTTATGATGGAATAGTTTTTAATATCTTAGAATAACTATATTGATTAAAGATAAATTATTATTTGACATGGTTAGAGCCAATGATAAAAATATTTTTGACACTGTTAGCAATATATTGACATTGATAAAATATTAATAGAATATTGATTAATAATATCAATATTATCCATTAAATATCAAATAATATTTATAAAATATTACCATGATTAATTTTTATTTATTTCTAAAATAATTTAATATGAAATATTTTTGTTAATTTTATTAATCATAAAGATTGTTATTTTAAACACTTTAACTATCTATTTTATAATTTTAATTTATTGGTTGAATCAAATATAAAGTGTATAAAATAATTAAATTTAAAAATAAGTACAAAATTATTTTGATATTTTTAAATGTTATTAAAATTTTCATAATTTTATTAGTATACAATTTTAATAATTTTTTTCATTATTTTGGTGACGATAATATCTTCGATATATTTAAAATCTAATTTGAATATTTGTCTAAAGTAATAATTTAATCATTTTATTTTTACTAATTTAATCATAAAAATGTCAAATCAGCCGATTTATTTTATAATCACATCTCAACAATTTAGCTCAAAATTATTTAATTTGATCAACCTGGCTTATTTGTTAATAAATTTTTCAAAATTTGAACTTCTGTTGAACATTTTGATCGTCCATACTAAATTGTTTAAAATTCCAAAGGTAAATATCTAAATTTTGTCAAAATTTTCAAAACTTATGGGTGAAACTAATTAAATTAAAAGATTTCAGGCAAATAACAAAAAAACATGAATAATCAGTTAATCACATAGGTATATTCAACTGATTTTTTCAATCCCCTTAAAAACATATGTTTTTATGAAGTCAAGAATAAAACTTAAACAAAAAATTATTTTATATAATTAAATCATAAATAATTTATTATTATTACTATATATTAAAATATATTTTTCCCTAAATGTAAACCATCTTAAAAGATTTATTTATTTTTTCTTTCTAAATCTAACAAAGAGAGTAGTCTCCAGATGTAGTTATTATAAATCGTTATGTTCAAAGTAAATAAATTATAGATTGTTTATATTGATCATATACCATAGATGGTTGACTTTAATGAAATCTTCGAGTGGATATCACTGCTTCTACTTAGTTATATATATATATATATAAATACAGCTCCATCAAGCACTCTCTAGTCTCTATATTACTGATTACATATTACTTTGATAACCTAGCTAGCTGCTATTTGCTATTCTAATTCTTCAGTCCACATAGAGAAAATGATGTACACTCGATGGACGAATTAAAAACTTGAAAAAATAATAAAAATATCATTTTTATAATCTATAATTATATAACTATCATTTTTTATATTAAATTAATACATTTTTATTATTAAAAATTTAACATATTATTTCATATTATATATTATTTAAATTAAGTTATAATCATTTTGATACGTTAAATATTAAATACGATTACAAATATAAGATTTACATTTGATATTGTATATGCATTAAAAAATAATACTAATTATTTTTTCAATTATTATATTGATATTATTTAAATAAAAATATATTTAAATTATTAAGTTTTATTGATATATTAATTGTTAAAAAATTTAAATTTTAAATTTAGATTAGATATAAATAATAATTCCATATATTATATGTGAGAGAAGTTTTACTCTTAAAAACAATAATTTTTAGATTAAACAATCATGGGTTAAACACAAGATGATAAAGTTTATAGATTAAGAATCTAAGCATCTTACGGCATAAAAGAACCAGGAGAATTTAAACACGACACGACGTATGTATGTGCCACATGTATTCACAATATAACAGATAGTTTGTTACATATCGACCCAACACTTTAATTAGCAAAATAATCGAGCTATTTCACCCATTTTAACGCCCATAAATATACGAAATATATAGCTATCTAACACATCTATGTTTACTCAAAAAAAAAAAATTTATTTTTATTTGCCATGTTTGTTTTTTTGACATTTATAAGCTAAGTATGTTTTTTTAAACATTTTTCTAACATTATTATTAATGAAAGTATTGTTAAAAAACAAATGTTGTTAAGTAAAATGATAAAAATTATAATAATGTTATAAGATAATATATATATATATTAAGAGTATTTTTATAACCATTGAATTATCGGAATATGTTTATTAACTATCCCAAATTTTATAAACATAAAACATATTTACGATATTAAAAAATAGTTTATTAAATATGGATTTATGAAAAATACAAATATACATATATCTATATTATATTATTTAATTTTTTTTTTTGGATGGAATTGACGTTTAATTTATCCTTCCGTAACACCCTTCTCAGAAACTTAAAATAACCATTTATAAATTATGATATACTAAATAGTACCTGAAATCTATATAAATTAAATTGACCAGCCCTTTTCCGATTTAATATTCATATGTAAGAAAATGTTTTTCATGAACATAAAACAATAAACATAAACTTTTATTCTGATTTTTTAACTATTTGTATAATTTTATTTTTAATTTTTAAAAAACATATTTTTTTATAATATGAAATAAAATATATGTATAAAAATAGAAATTAAAAATAAAACTTTAAAGTTATATTATTTCTATAGGTGAAATAAAAAAGAAAAAAACAACTTTAATTACGTCTCAGAGAGCTGGTGCTGGCAGGTATATTTTCGTGATTGGGGCTCTTTTTTTCCACTTCTTTCATTCAAGGTGTTCATCCCTCGGTATTTTTTATTTTTATTTTTTACTTGAAAGATGTAACGTACATGTTTTCAATATTATCAAATACTATATCTAAGAGATATTATTTATTACTTTCATTTTTTTTAAAAATTATACTTGATACAAAATAATATTTCATTACAAATGAATAATTTTCCCCGTTGTCACTCTCGATATTGATTCAAAAGAAAGGTGAAACTTTCGAAGAACTTGATTATAATGGAAGTATAGGGATCATCGTCCCATGAGAAGCTTGTTGCAGATCCCAAGTAATTTAAAGTGAATTATTACTTCTTTATCCCAAAAACATTACTTTGATTAGCTGTTCTTACAAGTTATACGATACAGCCAAAGTTCTGGGTATCACTCAAATATATATAATTAAAATTTGAAAACAATTTAAAAACCAATAATTAAGAAAAATGTAGGTGAATATTAAATTAGAATGAATATATTATCACACATATTTTTTATGTTTAAGCACCATACTGAACGTAAATTTCAAAAATTGGTAAAAACATCTTTAAAAATAATTTAATTAGTATAAAATAAATGTATTAAAGATAAAATAATGTTTTTATCGATTTAAAATATTAGCGTTAAAATGTATCGTAAAAACAAAAAGAGTTATGACAATAATCTTATTTTTTAAATTATTAATACAATAATTGTTTTTAATTAATAATATTTTTTTCCGATGCTAAATCTAATTAATAAAAGAGATTTAATAGACACTTTTTTTTTAAATTCAATAAACACTTGTTTTGATAATGAATTGTGAGACTAAAAATTGGATCTAGATTTAAACAAAAGCACCAATATCTTTAAGTTATATAGTACGGAGTAAGTCAATTTCTTTTATAATTTAATTTTTTTATTACGAATAGAATAACATAGATGATTAAATTTTAAATTTTATTTTATTTTTATTAATAATAATCTATGTAACTGATATGTTAATAATAGCTAAAAACATGAAGAACAAATTTGTTATTGTGATGTTATTTAAAGACTTTTCTCCCAAACATTTCATACAAGTGAAACAATCATTAAACTCAAACCATGAATATATTAATATTATTACTGCTAATAATTAATAATATCTCATTGATACGACAACATTCCACAAAATATTTACCTCATTTATCCTAGCTGATTAGTTTTATATGAAATTGTAATATTATTACTGCATTTTTATTTTTGTATCTATTTTTTTTTTATTAATAGTAACAATAAGCTATATTATTAAATAAATAAATAACTCTATCTTAGATTTTTATCCTAGCTGGCATGTAATTGAGTTTCATTTGCGTGTAAGTTAACGATGGGCATTAATAACTTACCAGGCAAATTTATTGGGAAGGAGTGCGTGCACAGTAAGGGAATAGGATGGGATATAAATATATAAGCGAATTGTATATAAATTTATACATATATTTATATTTATAATAATAATATCAAATGTTTAAATAATTATTTTAAAAAAAAATGTTAAATCAGATTTTAGGATAATTTTGACAAATATCCATAAATAGAATTAGCGTAAATATATTTATATTTATTATTTCTTATACTTTAATAATTTAAAAGTTTTTAATTGTTAATAATAATATTAAAATTAAATCTCTTATTGTTAAACAAATTTTTAGAATCTCTAGGATTCACAATGAAAAAAATATAGATGATATTATTGATATTATTGTGATAATATATTTTTTACACATTTTAATATAAGAATTTTATATTCATATTTTTTAGTCAAATTATTATAAAAATATTGTTTAAATATATATATTTTTTTTGACTAAAATGTACTAAATATTATAACTATTGTCCCTAAAATATGAAACAAAATATCAAAAATATAATTTTTTATTTATTTTTCTCATTTTTATATAATAGAATGTATTCTTTTTTTTTCTTATTTATAGCATGGTTGTTATACATATAAAATGAATATGTAAAAAAAGAAAGAAAAAAATATATTATATATTACTTTATTTAATGAGAAGTAGAATAAAACATTGGTATTTAATAGAACTCTAAGTACAAAGCTAACATGCATGTTTTATTTTCTGTTGTTTTTTTATTAATGTTATAATATATAGATTGTATCAAAGGATAAACCACATTATGTCTCCTAATTATAAGTACTTTTAAAAATAATTAATTAATAAAATTTATTTTTATACTATCGAGATTTATCTATTTATAATAAGTAATATAATTAGATAATATATTTAATTATTTTAAACCTTTTAACTACTTGTTTTATAATATTTTAATTAATTGATTAACTTATTTATTAATCTATTTATAATTATTATTTCTTATACTTTGATAATTTAAAAGTAATTTATTATTAATAATAATATTAAAATAATTTTTTATTAAAATTAACTCTCTTATTTTATAAACTGCATGTTAAAAAAATTTGTAGAATCTCTCACTTCATCCCAATCCTTACTCAACGAAAAAAACATTGATGATATCATTGATATTGTTGTGATAATATATTTTTTTATACATTTTAGTATAAGAAGGTGATATTCATATCTTTTAGTCAAATTACTATAAAAATATCAAAAATATCGTTTAAATATTTCAATTTTTCTCATTTTTATATAATAGAATGTATTCTTCTTTTTTCTTATTCATAACATGTTTGTTATACATATAAAAAAAGAAAAAATTACATCATATATTACTTTATTTAGTTAGCAATCAAATGAAACATTAGTATTTGATAAAATTATCAAATAGAAAGCTAACATGCATGTGTTTATTTTTCATTGTTTTTTTTGTTAATGTTATAATATATAGATTGTATTGAAGGATAAGTCACGTTATGTCTCCTAATTATAAGTATTTTTAAAAACAAATAATTAATAAAATTTATTTTTATACTGTCGAGATTTATTTATTTATAATAATTAATATAATTAAATAATATATTTAATTATGTAAAATATTTTAACTATTTATTTTACAATATTTGACAAAAAATATATATATTATTATACAATATTTTAATTAATTGATTAACTTATTTATTAATATAAATATTTAAAAATACAGTTTTATAAGAAAAAATCATATTTTGATAAAAAAATTACAATTTTCTTGACTTTTTAAAAAAAATTGTCAATCATGATAATATCTTTGATATTATTTCTTCATTGATATTTACATTTCAAACATTCTTCCCACCTAAGGACAAAACCAAGATCTAAATCTAAGGGGTTGTGCTAACTACAATATATTTTAGCACATTATACTTTAAATTTATTTACTTATAAAATAAAATCTTATGTATGATAAGTTATTTGAATTAGTTTATCATATTTAAAATTTTGATGCGTTATTATTAGAAGGTGCATTTAGTTTATGGTATTTTCTTAAATAAATAATTATAATTAAATTACTTATATGATGATTGTTTGAAGAAAAAAACACCGTACTGTAATTCTTAAATAAATCACTTCTAAAAAAAATTTGATGGAAGAATGAGGGTATTATTGTCATAGATCATATTATTCTATCCAATCAAAATATAAAGGAGGATAACATATTTAATTTATATTTTTAGAATGGCTATTCCATATCATCAGTAATAACTACCCCTCCCAAAAAATCATTTAATTTTATCATTATTTACTATTTAAATTTATTGTATTATTGTTTAATTTTACATGAATTTTAAACACAAATTTAGTTAATAACATTTTACATTCAATAGAAGCATAAACATAAGATACGAGAAGCAAAAATGTGTATAAGATTGGGCCAAAAATACCATTTTATTCAATAATATTCAAACATTTTACATAACTATCAAAACAAAACATTTTTATAAGGGTAGAGGTAGCTAGGGTGTGCATGCTTTAGTTTGTTTTTAGTTCAAAATTAAAATTGAATTAATATAAGATGTTATTAAAAAATAAAAAATAAACTAATGTAAATTAATAAATTAAGAAAACAATCTAACTTTTTTAGTTTAGTTTGAGTTGGATAAAGTAATTTTATAAAAACTTATGTACTGATAATTTTCGTTTATTAATTTTTTTAACTATTGTATTACATTTTTTATTAATTTAAATATTTTTAATTTTATTCTATTAGTTAATATATCTTTAAATTTATAAAATTATAAATTTAAATTTTAAAATTCAATTATATAAAGTATTAAAAAATATTATTAATGATTGGTTATTCATATTAATTGAAATTCAGCATATTTTATCCTTAAAAACGTTAAAGGTATTAGTAAGAAAAAGATAAAAACGTATTTGTGATAATTTGTATTCTTTTTTGAGATAATAGTGAAACTGTAGAAGTTATGGTGAAAATCTAATTATATGATAATATTTAATGGAATTATGTAATCGTGGCTTTATTGGACCAAAGAAAGAAAGTTGAGAAAGACTGTGAGGTGACTTTGCGTGAGTGAAATGTAAAAGCAGGGATAGATAGATCAAATACACAAAATAAAATTGAAACTGACCTCTGACCCAAATACACAGGCATCTTTTTAAAGCGTTTTCAGGAACTGGCGGTGCTGATCGATATTTATTCAGACATAAAGAGATTCCTCTATTCTTGACTCTTTGTGTTCATGAAATTACCATTTTTATGTTTTTTTTTTGTAGGTCAAATTTTCAAGCTGTGTTGCAGTATAATTAGGATAAATATAAATTTTTGTAGCAGAAATAAATAGATGATATTTTATAACATCATCTTTTAATACTTATAAGTCAATTATTACATATAATTTTTTTTGTTTGTTTGTGTATTTATCATTATTAATTTATTGATGTAATTGTTTTGTTGGTTTTGTAAGATATATAAATGGTTCCAGCCTGACACTAGTCTTGAAAACAATTTACTTATTCTACGATAAAAAAAAAAAAAAAAAGTGCCAGTGTCCAGCGGGAGTCTGCTTCGTATGAAAACCCACTACTACTCTGCAATAACTTGCTTCTTGTACGTCATTACTTTGTTGGGGAAAGTCAAGTGCTGGGCTGCTCACAATCAAGATTCAAGAGTAGATCGAGACCACCCCATTTCTCCCATCAACTTTTCCAACTTTATTTATTTTAAAAATCGTAACTCCCTAAACTTTAATTTTAAGCATATTAATTACTTTATTTTAATTATTTTATTACTATATTTATAAATATTTTAATAATTTTAGATAAATTTTAATAGGAATTAAATTTTTATTACAAAAATAAATACCAAAAAAAGTTAAAACTGATGAGAAATGGTTTCGTTGAGAAAATATAATTTAGATAATAAATTAAACAGATACATCAATAATCAAAATTATTAACCCAATACTAAAATCATTAAACACCTAAAAAAATATTGAGCTTTATCTTTTAATCTATTTTAAAGTTTTTTAATAGATTGTTTTGTTGGTCTAACTTATATATATTCATTTTTTATAAAAAAAAATATAAATCTTGTTATTATATATTTAATCATTATGATCTTCGATACTATAAATTTAAATAAAAATATAGATTAATAATAAAATATAAAATTTACATGCATAAACATAACATAAATCATCATGAATAAATATTTAGACGAGAAAAATCACCATAAAATCATATATAAGTGAAAAGACAATACAAATATATTTTTATTCAAAATATCTAATAAGAAAAATATAAATAAAACAAACCCATCAAAAATTGGTTCATGTATAAGAAAATACCTATTTAGTAGAAATCAAATTAACTTCACCGAAGCTTAAGAGAGAAAAAGAAGAATAAAATAAATTACATAAAATGATTAAAATGTTAAAAAATATAATAATAAGACTAATAAAATACGCTATTTTATATGTTTATTTATTACCAATAAATGAATACAATTTAGTATTCAATTTATTGTATTCATTACGTTGCAATGAAAAATAAATTCTATTTTAACATATTTGCACATGAAATCTACCAACATATAAATTTATGTTGATTGTTAGACTCATGCTTTGCTATTGAGTCAGGTAAAACCTAAAGATATTTATGGAACATATAATTTATTTTTGAATGGAATGTAATTTTAGTGAAAATATGTATAAAAAAATATTAAATTTATTTAGAACTAATATTGCTTCTTGATTTGTTTTAGTTCTATTATTCTATGTTTTTTTTATAACAAGTTGTAAGAATTTCACTGAATATGAAACAAAATTACAATTGTAAAACATAAATATCAAATAAATTACAAATCTAAATATAAATTCAAACTAGCAAATTATTGTAGCTCTAATATTTTGGTAGAAAACAAACAAGTGATTCTTCTATATCAATGAACATTAAAACAAGATTGTAATGATTCATAAGATAAATAAGAAATTTATTAATAGTCATTTTAACAAATACTTTCAACACAAAAAAATACAACATTAAATAACAGATTTTAAACAAAGAAAACCAAAAATACTAAGTTTTTAAACAATTAAAAAGTAAAGGATAAACAAATACAAAAAAACACGGACCGAAACCACCCATCCAGCTGAGACAATCACCCAGCGTCAAAGAGAAAGACACCCTACAGCAGAGCAAACGACCCACACAACACCATAGACCACCGTAGCACCTAGCGAGATGAAAGAGAACCACGAAGGCCCAACAGATGGCAAGACACCACAGAGCCAAGCGAGGCTGAAGCAGAAGGAGAAAAATGACGACAAAACAACAGCGCAATGGCCTTATTGACACAAGAAAGGACAAACAAACAGAGGGGAAGAACAAATTGAGATGGTGGAAGCTGAAAGGAAAGCCAAAAAAGAGGGTACTAACCTAACAGAAAGATGGAAGTTGACTCTAAAAATTAATGCTTGTTGACCGAGAAAACCTAGTGCTAAAAAAAATCCCAATTGTCATCATTCTATGTTTTTAATCCGGTACAAGATGTTTGAATGTGTATTGACATGTATCAATTTATTTATTTTAACTTGAGAATACATTCAAAAATTAAATTTTGAAACTTTAAACATGTGGTAAATAATTTTAGATAAAAATGTCTCATAAATATTTTATATTTGATCATTTATACTATTTAATTTTTTATAAAATAATTTATGTTATTTAATCCCTTAATTTTATAAAAATGATTAATTAACTACAAATTCTATTATTTTAATATTTTTTATAACAAATTATTAAACGCGATTAAAAGATAAATATTTAACAATAATAAAACCATCATTATTCTAAAAAATTCACAAAATATTTATTTTTTTATTAGTTTTTAATTTTTATTAAAATTTAAAATATATATTTAAATAATTTTTTTGTTTAAATTTTATTATTGTTTATTTTTTCTTAAATTATTTTGTATAAAATTTAACTTTTTTCTTTATTAGATACTCATATTTTAATTACATTTTAATTACTTCATATAAAATAATAAAAATTAAAATGAAAAAATATTAAAATAATATAATTTATCATTAATTGATCATTTTTACAAAACTAAAGGATTAAATGATACCTCTACTAATTTTAGAGACTAAATAGTACAAATCACTATATATGTATCACTTAGGGTAACAATTTTTGTCGTAGTTCAATTGACCGAACCGAACCCGAATTGAATTAAATTCGGGTCTAATTTGGACTATCTCAAATGAAATTAAAAAAAATGAGTTAAGTTTAAGCTAGCTAATTAACCCAATTTTTTTATAAAAAATTTATAACATGTAAACATTACAACTTATATGCTAGGTTAAAAATTTTAAATTAAAAAATACATTTCTTCTTAATTCTCAACCGATTCATTCTTATTCCTTCAACTCTATGTGTTTCGAGCAATAAGCAACAATCTCATGTCCATTATTGTTTCTCTTTTTTAGCAAGAATCCTACATCTATTGAAGTAGGCTAAAATATTTTTTATGTCATTATAAAAATATGATTTTTCTTTGCATCATCACTGTATGATCTAATTGAATATACTAATAGAACTTTATATATACGTGATTAGTTTTGTAAGAATTTTTTTATTTAATCTTGCTCATATATTTATTTATTTAGTGATTATGGGGAATTATATTTAGATTTGGAGTCTTTTATTCAAACTATAAGTTTCCATGAAGACACGACAATCTTTAACTTTTGTATAAAAAAGTTTGATGACATTTACATGTGTTGAATTTATTTAGAAATTGAATTCTTACTTTAAAAATTAGCTTTCTTTAAATTATATTTATTAGTGTCAATTTTTTGTAATTAACTAGTTATTGTGATATAACAGGGGTGTGAGAAATTGTATTATCTCTGTGGATTTTGTTGTGTGCGTGAGTTATTCTCAGTATTAATTTATCATTAGTTTCAAAAATTAGTTGTGATATTATTTCTCTTATTGTTGGTATTTTATGTAATGTTGTTTGAGTTAATAATCTTTAATCATTAAATATATTTTTTATTTATAAAAAATATTTAATTAATTAAAAAAAATACAATTAATAATTCAAACTAATTAGGACTACCTTGTTTGTATTTGTTTTGATTTCTGATTCACTAATATAAATTAAATTTAAATTGAATTAAGATTAAATCAAATATTAAGAAATGATACACTAATTTCAGCTCATCCATGGTTTTATATCAAAGTAGAGCACAAATGATAAAATATGCTTCAAGTGAGAATAGAAGCAACAATCTTAGGGTGTTATTGAGCATAGATAACATTTATATTAAGCTAGTGTCTAGTAAACCATTATTAGTTTTGGAGAAAATTATAATATTATATGCTTCCATTTACTCTTAAACTTATATTCTTGAAGTCAAGATTATTAAGGTGACATCAAGTCATAAATGATATATCAGTTTTAAATATAAAGGAGAAAGAATAAGCCCAAACATGCAGACAAAAATGCGCAAAACAAATGCATATTGATTATTGAAAACTTAGCGGAATGTTTTCTCTAGAAGAAAGATTGTTGGTATGTAGCACCTGTTCTTATCTAGTCACCACATGCTTTATTTATCTTATTACGCTAATTTATATATGCGAGCAAACAAAGTACCATTTATTATTTCCCAACATAAAAGAAGGAAAATTTAATAAATAAATTGGCAAACAGTTCGTTTGAGACGTTTTTTTATTTTATTTTTTAAATATGGGTGGGAAAACAAAGGAAAGCAGCTTTTAATTACAATGGTTTTGTTTGTTTATTGTGCGCCAAAAATAAAGTACCTAGCTCAGTTCGGATCCGTCGTTAAATGCAAAGGTTGTCTGACAATTATTGCATAGTCCCTCAAGATTAAGATTAGACCAAGCATGCTAGTAATATTAGATCAATTTATAAATATTAATAATACTTAAATTTATACTTAATTTTACATACGTATCTTTGTATAATCTTTATAGAATGAAATGTGTCAAAATTATTTTAATTTTTTTTAAAAATAATTTAATTTTTAGATAATATTAATATATGTTATATGTTATCATATGAATGATTGGAATATAAAAATAAGTATAAATTTATATATTATTTTATTAGAGTAAGTAAACATAAAGACCGGCCCAATTAAATGTAGGAAGAACGTATGATCCAGCCCAATTCATACACCCGTGAATTAGTCTGTCCAAAATAGTACCCAAAAACTGATTGGCTAAAATGAGTTTATAGATAGAAATATAAACTTAACCCGGCGTGATCAAAGTCCATATGATTTCGTCCGGCTAACTTCAATGCACGATTTAAGTTGGCGTCTTTAAAATATATTAAAATTATCTCACATAAAAGTCAAATAGTAGTCTTAATTATTATATAATTATAAATTAAATATAATTATCTTAAGCGATAAATATTTAATAATTATTCTTTAGTTATTTTAAAAAGACAAAAACATAAAAATTATACTTATATATTTGAAGTAATAATCTAACGAATAATAAAATAATAAATGTGATAATAGATTTCTAGTACATATGACTTTCTATAGTATTACAATAGTTTAATCTAAATTACACCGAAATAATTTATCATATTTATTATTTCTTTATATATAATCATATATACATAATATCATACATCTTAAAACAAATAATCAAAACTAAACACTATTTTTATATAATTATTAAAGTGAGATTGAGATAACTTCTTAACCCTTCATTTTAAAGTTATTGGCTTAAGGATTATAGAGTCGAAAACTATACCTCACAAATCGATTCAAAGTCCTAACAGTTTGTTCATATTGTATATTTTACGGATAATAGTCATATCTAATGTTAACAAACACTAATATCAAAATATAGTGCCATTTGTAGGAAAAATTATAAAATTATAAGACTCTCAAAATATTTCTCCAAGTCCTTGATCTACTAAGGAATAAAAAATATATATAAAAAAGAGACATCGTGGACCTTAGTAGCAATGTTATCTAGAAAGAGATCACCAAAATCTTTTACTATTATATATTTATATTTTTTGGACTTACAAAAATTCATAGACGAGATAACTAACTTCACCTCAAACTTCGACAACTAGTTAGGAGGTCCAATATACAAACTAACAGGTCATCCTTCAAACTCTTTCGTAACCTACTAGAATTATAAGCATTGCACTTGGATCTGCCCACCTACAATAAGCCAAGTAGGCAAAAAAAAGGCGAGTTCAAAGTCAAGCCCGCTTAGACATCATGAAAAATACACTCTAGGTTATCCTGAAGTGTCTGCCACGACCATAGCTTTCTCGGCCAGTTATGGTCTCAAAAAGTATTCTTAAAGCATCTTATAATGCCCAGATTGCTCAAGGCTAGACCCATATCCATCAATGGCTTAGCGTAAAGTTTACCACCCACAGTGAAACCCTAGTCTCTCATGAGTGCTTAAAAAAATATTAAAATGATCATAATTTGATATATTTATATTTATATTTGTATAATTTTATCATAATTTTATATAAATTTATATTTTCGAAATCATAGGTATTTTTATTGTTTTTAAGGTATTTTCGTTCAAAAAATAATTTAAAGATTCGAATAAAAATAATGAAATTAATACATCACACATATGTTGAGAAAAAGTCAAAAAAATGGAGAAATTAGACAAAATAGGTTAAAAATAGAAAAAGTCTTGTGTGCAACCAGCACACGCCTAACGTTATCCTGCACACCCTGCGAGCGCCTATGCCCATCTGCCGTAAATTTTGCCCCCCTCCTTACACTTTTCAGCTTGTCCAAACGCGTCAAAAATTAATTTTTGAGATATTTTCTCATTTTTGGCATTTTCCTTATCTATAAAAGACCCTCTATTTCAAAAATATTATAAGAACTAATGTATTGAATATATATTTTCACTAATGGACACATTGAATAAAGTATAATTAACTCATTACACATAAAGCTATGATTATATGGTTTGTAATTTTTTTTAAATAAAGCTAGAATTTAATATTTAATTAATTAATAGACCTCACTTAAGAATATTAGTTAATTAATATTAAACAAAAGAATTTGTGCATCGCCTAAAGATACTTTCATACAAAAAAAATTAATAAATATCAATTTATATATTTAATAACCTAAATAATACAAGAAAATATAATTAGCTTAATTATTATATCTATAAATACTCTATTGTTATAAATGATAAAAAATTACATTATTGTTTATTTAATTCATAACTATGTTGTTAGGAAACATAAATCAAAATATTGTAACAAGATGTTTATGATTTTATTTTATTTTTAAGAATTTGAATAATAAATTAAAAATCACATATGTTCCTTCATTAGATCGACATTGTAAATATACTTGTCATTTTCTATAAAATGATTCGTAAATTTACGAGAGTTTTACAAATATAAAACAAAAGTATATGCAAGATCAGTATTGTTAACTCGATGTTGGTCTTGTCTCATCAAGTTTTTGAAATCGTTATTGAGAAGAGATTATCATTTTTAAATTATTTATAAAAAAAATAGAAAACATTTTATGTTGTAAATAATTGTGATTTTTTTTATTTAACTTTTAAAAAAAAATCTAAATAAATAGTACAAATTTAAAAAAAATTCAAAAAATCAAAAGCTAGTGTTCTCGATACTTTTTCATGAACGGTAAATTTAAAAATAAAAATTTCATTAACATATTTACTCTTAATGTTTCGTGAATAGTGAAATAAGATTTTAAAATTAAAATTAAAATAATTTTTTTAAATATATTTTTTAAAAACTAATTGTATAATAGCATTAAGAATAAAAATCTAAGATAGTTTTATCTAACATATTAGTTATTCGAAGCTTTTGTGCAACTAGTTTTTACTACGAACGTTACTCTCTCTATGAGAATGGTTTTTAAGGAGTTTTTAACGCATTCTTCTTTCGTAAGTATACTCTTAATTAATACTGATTATGTTATTTAACTTAGATATTAATTTAACTATTTTAAATATTGTATAATATAACATGTATAAAAATGTGTTTGTATTATACATTTGATAAAGTGTATTATATTATGTCCAATTCAATCATATATATTTAAATTGTGTATTAAATATAGTGTATTATAAATATTTATTATGTATAATTTAATAATGTATATTTATTTGTAGAACAAATGTGTGTGTATTATATGATAGATATATTGTATTATAAATATGTATAATTATATATATCAAAATTTGTGTAAAAGTTGTTTGTATTATATATATTGTAAAATTTGTATTTTATTTATTTTACTAACTTTTTTATTTTTATTTTATTTACTTAATTTTTATATATATTGTTTAGTATTTATTTTAATATTTAGTGTTAGATTACTTTATAAAAACAATTCTAAAATTATCTTCAAAATTTAAAATTTTTTAATCATAATTTGTGATAAAATGAGGTAGTTCATTTGTTAGATTTTAAGTACAAATGTATTTTGATGCATTAGTTATTTAACTTGTACCTAGAACTGGTTTCTCTAAAACCCATAATTATGTTCCTTGTGTTTTAAGTAAATAAGATTTTTGAAAATCCATAAGGTATTACTTAAAAAGTATAAGTAGACAAACTTGAACTTTTTATAGGTTTTATTGATTAAATGATATAGGGATATTGAGTTTATTTAAAATGAAATCCTCTTATTTACGTTTTGTTAAGACATTAAACTAAGCGCTAAATTGGAGGTAACCCATCAATTTTGATAATTTTCTTTTATTCATTTACTTTATGTTGTTAATTTTAGTTTAATTATATGTGAATAATTTTAAAATTGTTAAAACTAAAAATATTTGTTAAGATATTAAAATAATGATCTACATGTGTGAACTTAAATGATGAATATGATAGATGTACTTGTATTTCTCCATCACTATTTACACATTCTCAAAAAATATATATTTTTCTTCTTTTTTCTCTTTATCTTTAATTTATAATTATTACATTGAATATTATGTAAGTTTTAGATTTGAGATTATGAAAAGTTATCATGCTTAATTTCAAAAAATGTAACAATTTCTAAAAAAATTATTTTCACTTTTTTTTTCATTTTTATTGTGTTTGATTTTATTTTCTTTGTGTAGTTTTGTAATTTTTAAAATTTTAGGATTAGTTTTAAAAACATTCTCACAAAAATTTATAATTTTTTAAAATCAAATTTAAGTAAATAGTTAAGTTTTTTACATTGTTAAATTATTTTTAAAAAAATATCATTAAGTATATGATAATTAATTAATTTTTGTCATAAGTAGTTTTTTATGATAAATGTGAAAATTATAATGAATCCAAAATCAATGTTTAAGAATCAAATTGTGGATATTACCCTTGTGAGATATTATTTGAACCTTAATTTCCTTTATTTTGAGTCAAATATTTTTTTCTACTCAAAATACTTATTCTATTTCTTCAATTTTTTAGATTATCTTTATAGATATTAGCATTAAATATTGAGATTTTCACATATAATAAAGTGTCATGTGTTGTTTTTACTATTTAAATTAAATGACTTAAATAGAAATTTATACTATATGCTCTTTTATCTTATTCATGTATGATTTCTATCAAAAAGAGATGTATATAGGATTAGCTAAACCAAAATCAAATAGAAAACTACAAAATTTAGCTACTTATTTTATCATATAAAAAAATGTACAAACTATATATGAGTCATCTCTCTCTATATATATTAAAAATTGAATTGTATAATCTACATACTATGACTCACGTAGCTTACAAAGTTGTTAAAAAATGTTAATTAAAAAAGAAAATTATAAGAAGTAAAGCCTTAAATAGTCATTACATTTTCTTTATTCTATAAGGCATATATCTTGAAATTTTTATTTAATGATTTTGATTAAGGCATTAAAATTATTTTTTAATTTATTTACAAAATACTAAACATTCGATTTCTTTCGTGAGATTAAAATTATGCATTATTTTGAGACTTTCTTCATTCATAAATATGCAAATTTATTAATTCATTTCTAAACATAAACTCTATTCACTCACATGTTAGTAGAAATGCTTAAACTTATATGATTAAATGTTTTGAGAGTATTGATTTGTAAGGATAGAATTAAAGCGAATTCGAATTTTTACTATTGAAAAAAAAAATTAAATTAAAACATTTTTGAAATAAAATAAGAAAATGATTTTTGAAATAATTATTATTATAAACTATGACCGTTTAAAAAGTTGAAAATAACTTATGTTTTGTTTAATTTTATTTTTAAGTTAATTTTTATATTTTGTTATAATTTTAGTTTTTGATTTTTGATTTGTTAATTTTTTTTATTTCTTTTTAATTTTTATATTTAGTTAAATATTTTTGGGTATAATTACTAAAACACTTAGGAGATTCAAATCATACATTACGATAACTTAGTCGTTTAAAGATTTATTTTATAAGTTAAATATAATTACGTCAATCCACAAAATAATGTATGATAATTTAATTTTTATTTTTATCACTTCTGTCACGTACATGAGATTCTGACTAATCTTTAAATAATAAAAAAGTTTCTTACTCTCTGCTTTTGAAGAAAGAGAACAAAACGTACTGACGTCTATTATTTGGGCAAAACATCGTGTCAAGTCCGGAAAGATTTAATCTAATTCAATCATTCGGGGCCACCGGACTTTCTTCCGGTTCAATTAAAACGAAAAAAAGAGGAAGATTTTCTTCTAAATTCGTTTGGTATCTTTTTTATGAACCGAATAAAGTTCAGTTAAAGCCCAGCAGCAAATGCAGTAGAAGTTTGGGAATTAATACAGTGGATATTGGTATTTAATATTAAAAAAATATATATTTAATAATTAAAATTATAATATGTTTAATCTTCATTTAAATCATTATCAAACCTCCAATATCCTCGTTGTAAGATTGATGATCTTGTCAGAGGTCCATAATCACGTCAACAAATTTGTAAAACTTATTGATATTTCTTATATTTTATATTACTTATAAAAAAATTATATATTTTTATAATACATATAAAATTATGTAATAATATCATCAATAATAATTTTTGAAAATATATATTAAAAATCAAAATATATTAAGTAATATTTTATACCACAATAATGGGTTTTCTAACATATAAGCTATATTAAAATTTTGTTAAAATTTTACACTATTTATTTTAGATAAATATATACAAATCTTATATATCATTTAATATATTTTTAGTTTCTATATATTGTATATAATTTTATACACGTTATGTACTATTTATATTGGATAAATATGTATAAATTTTATGTACTATTTATATTGGATAAATATGTATAAATTTTATGTACTATTTATATTGGATAAATATGTATAAATTTTATGTAATATTTACAAATTATTATATATTTTTATATAATTTACAAAATAAATTAAATATTAAATTTTTAAATTAAAAATATGACTTATTATGAACATTTTGATGTTTTAAGTTATTTTGTATAATGCATGTAATTGTACATAATTCTTATAATTTTACATAAATGTTGTTAGTAAACTTTACATAAATTTTATATAATTTTATACTATATACATTAAATTTATATTGAATTACGTAAAAAATCTTTTGATTATAACATTAAACTTTAAATAAATTTTCAAACAAATAAACTTTGAATTATATATTACTCTACAAACACAATTTTATATTTTAAGGCTATTAGGTCAAATGTAAATAAAATGTATCATGTAAGTTTTATATAAATGAATTTTAAGATATATGAGTTTTAAATTAAAAATATTACTGTACAAATATTTTCATATTCTAAAATTATTATGTAAGTTGTATGCAAAAAGTACATAATTTTGTACATATTATAAAAATGTACAGTTATTTTGTAATTTGTATAAAAATTGAAGAAAAATTTGCAAGTATTATAGATTCATCAACATTGATTGCCAAACCTTTGACAAGTTCGTCAGCGGTGGTGGTTAGAGTTTGATAGTAATGCATGTAAAGATTAAATGTAAAGTTATTTTAATTTTTTTAATATATATATATATATTTTTTAAAATATATTTTTTTATAAAACCAACTTCATTCATTATTACAACCTACCAAACCCAACATTATTTTATTTTAAACATAAAATGGAGTATTATTTTTAGAAGTATGTCTTTCCATTCATTTCAAAGCAAAAGAAGCAACAATATGTATTAGGAAAGTTGCCTCCCTCTTCCTAAAAATCACATAATAACCACTATATTACAATCAATTTCCTAATCTCTTCAACTAGCACACATTTTATAGCAACACAAATACCAACCTTGCAATCAAAGAGGCTACCATCAAGGAATCTTAAATTGTATTTTTTAATTACTAAACATATTATTTTTATCATTTTTTGATATTAGATATAAATATCTATTATGTTAATTATATACTCTAAGTTTAGGACATATTTGTTTGTAACACAATATTAAAGATTATTTAGCACTAAAGTATGATCATATTTTAAAACATAAAAATTATATAATTATGTAGAAATTTAGTACCAATATTAAATGTGGTTCTAAACCATTCTAAACAATTTACTTAACCTATTTAAAATTTTAATTTTAGAAATTATGTCTTAACTTTTTCTTTCATCTCAAATTAGAAACAATTTTTATTGTAATTTTTAAAATGCATAAAAATATAAAAATAAATTAAATATTAACTTAAATAATTTTTATAATGATATTATTTTAAAAAGTAACAAAATTACGTAAAATAAATTAAATATTATTTTAACAAAATATTTATCAAATTATATTATACATGTTATTATCAAACATCATAGAAAATAATTGTAATACAATTTAATATAATTCAATATAATACAATTATATATTACTTATCCAATACGATTTATCATATATTAAGTTACATCCATTTAAATTTATTTAATATTAAACGTCGTCTTATTCAACCATATTCAATATTATTTTGATTTTATTATTATTATCATTATTATTATTATAAATTTTAAGATTGTTATTTTTTGTAATTTTTAAAAAAATTTCTGGGCCTTAAAATCAGTATTTAAAATATAAAATTTAATAAAATAATTATTTTATTATTAAATAACAAAATTAAAAGATTAAAAGAAAATAAAAAAATAATCTACCCTACCCAATTAAAACAAATCCAAATGTTCGGTTTGTATTGATATTTTTATTAAATCTAATCAGTTTCGATCTTTCTGAATTAAATTACTAATTTCTTTATTTGGTTTAAATTTTTGTGCAAAATCAAATTATTAACGATATCATGGATATCGTATTACTAAGTTAAGATATGCACACCTGTAATTGGAGGGAAAATTATTAACGATATCATGAGATTTTGCTTTTTTTTAAGGATACTTTTAACTTTTCGAAAATATCATACATATCTTCATACGATTTTAAATAAAAAAAGTACAAGATTAATTTGCTTAAGGGCTCTAAAAAGTCGTCTACCTAATTCGTTGTCCTGTAGTTAAAAAGGATAGCTATTCACCGGTTCTTGCTCGTTACAGCTCGTACCGCTGTTCTAACAGATCGGGCATCCTAAAAGACTGGGTTTTCCCTTCTATTTAGCTTAGTTCTAGAAGCAGTGCCAGGTAGCAGGGATTGAAGGAAGTAGTTCCTTTTCAGCTTCAGAAGGACTGAAGGTTGCACTATGTTCAGGGATTGGCCTTCCTGTTCTTTATCAGCCGCTAAAGGAAGAAAGATCCCTCCTTAATTTTATTTAGTCATGTAACTTGGTCCACTGGTCTATCAGTCCTTGTTCTCCTTCAGTTATCCGCATTTAAGCTAAACCATTAAATTCATTTGGCTTCCTTGAATGTTGCGAAGCTAACGAGGCAGTGACAATGATTTTCAAGGCAGCCATGGATTTCGAAAATTCTCAAAGCAGCCGTGGATATCGAAATCCATTTCTTGCATCTGATAATGGGTTCTTGCAAATATACTTTTAATAGATTTGTAACGTATTAAAGTCTAACCTTGATGATATCTGTAATATTTTTGTAAAAGTTAAGAGCATCCTTAAAGAAAGAAATAACATCAGTGATCTTATATATTGATAATTTCTCGAAACTATATATGTAATGTTTGTTATCTTAATCTACCCGACCTAACATGTTGGTATTCCTTCTTATCGAAGTTTTTAAAGCTTCCTTCAAAAGTATCAATTTAAAAAAAATTTATATATTTTGTCAAAAATGAATTATGTATATTAAAAAATAAAAAGTAATATAATCATTTTAAATTTTTTTCATGTATCCCTCTTTCTTCTCATCTTTCATATTTTCTTTGTTTCTTCTTTCCTCTCTCTTCTTCTCTTCATTTTTTTTATTTATATAATTTTTTCTCATTTTTCTCTCTTTTTTAAAAACAAAAATATACATATTTTTTAAATCTTGTCAACAACATTAATCATCGAAAAAAATGGGCTCCATCGCCTGAGAGCTCGGTGGTAAAGGTGTCCCATATTGTTTGAATCACTCTCCTTATATTACTAATAATGAATAAATATGTATCTCAAAAATTGATGGTATCAATTAAAGAATAAGAAGAAAAATAACAATTAGGTGCCAAGGAAAATACACATGTTTTCACTCATGTACGATTATTGAATTTATTTTAATTTTTATATTAAAAAGTTTATTTTAATATTTAAGTTAACGAAACACATGAGATAAAATAATATTTCATTTGATATATAATCTTTTTATTTATGTTGTTTTACTTATAACATAAAAATATATTTTTTATTAAGTTGTAAAAAAAATATCATTTTTTGAAAAAATTAAAAATAAAATTTTATATATAAAAAAGTGCGATGTTATGGATTTAAACCATAAAACACTTCATTTTCGTTACCTATAAATTCAGAAAAACTTAATTTATCTTGTTAGAAGAAAAAGGGAAACTAAAGCGATTTAGTTTTGAAAATGTTTTAGATCATGGGTCCAACTAAAAAATTGGAGAATAACTAAATAAAGTCGGGACTAAAAGATAAATATCTGTCCAAAGGCTATTGGATGAGAACGGAGAGAATTTAATAACTGCTTTGACTGTTAAACGCAAGACCTGTATTTCTTAGCAACCACAACATTCTTCGGTCTCTGTTTCCACTTCTTTTGCATCTAAATTTATTAGGAAAGTTAATTTAATGTAATGTTAATATTTTTAATTTTTAATTTATTATTTTTATTATTAAAATATTTTTAGTTAATTATTTTTATTAATTTAATTGAATTATTTAAGTTATTTATATAACATATAAATATAAATTTATAAAAAATTATCATGAATATAAAACATTATAGATATATAATTTTATGTGTTATGTATGTTATTTAAATTTTCGATTAAATATATAAGTTTTTATAAAAATATTTAATTAAAACATATTAATAATATAAATAATTAATTGAAACAAAAATTAATAAAATAATATATTAAATATTTACCCAATTTGTTACCGATCTTCGTTTGATTGACCTGACAATAGCCTCGTAGGTACTCACGGATTGTAGTCATTTATCTTGTGTTTGGAATGGGTCTTTTGGTATTTTACAAATACTTTAATATTTTTTTTATTTTTTCGTATTATTAAAAAAATTATTTTAATATTTCAATATAAATGTTAATATATCTTTTAACTATTTTGAGTAGTGATGATTTCTTTTTAATCAAAGTTAGTCATATATGTTATGCATGTTAAGTTTACAGTGGCATTTATGGGAGTTTAATAATAATAATAAAAAAACAAAAAATAATTTAATAACTAAAGAATAATAGTGATTAAATTAAGTTACTAGAATAACATGTTAATTGAATATCATTAATACTAATATTTGGTTCATTTTTTTTATCAAAATCAAATAAAAATTAAAAATTATTTATTTATTATAATTTTAAAGCGATAATATTATCACAATTTTAAATATTATTATCATAGTTTTTTTTGTTAATAATTACTTTATTTAATAATAATAATAATAATAATAATAATAATATATTATAATAATTAATTATATGGTCAAAAATTTAGTTCATATAATATTATTGAATTGATTATAAATAGGTATTACTTCATTTATTAAGACTTTCATATATCCCAAAATAATTATAATTCTTTTTTTGCTATTGTATTTCTCTTTTTCTTACATTTTCATAAATGTCATTGTTCCCTTAGCCATGTAGGATATGTGTGGCCAATTTTAAACAAAAAAATAAATAAATACTATTTAAAATAACTAAATAGAGCATCAATAATCAGAATACTAAAACATAACCTTTTAATAATATAGATAAAAATAATATTAATGCATTAACTAAGATACTTATAAGTACCATTCGGTCATATCTTGATAATTGAAGCTAAAAAATAGAGATTATTTGCAAAAAAATAATGATTTTTTTCTAAAATTAACTATAATTTATAAGATATGAGAATAATATTTAAAATTTCGAAACCATCAAATTTAACACATATATAAAAATTATATGTATATATAATTATGCAGTACAAGATGATTTTAATACAGACAATATTTTCCATAATTAAATTGAATTTTGTATATTATAAAAAAGGTTGATTTCATATGCAATAGTTACTTTCGTATTATGTAATAGTTATATGAAAGTCATCAATACATATTTTAAAAATTAAATAAACATAGAATATTGGAGAAAGATATTTCTACTTTATCTCGTTTATCTATGAATATCTTCACTAATAATCATAGTAAATCTATGTTAAAAAAATACACACTAGAATCAACTTTTATAATAAGAAGATAAACCACCAAAAACAGTAATAACATGTACGTTCTTTAGGAACAAAGACTACTTATAGTGATAAACAATTTAAATATAAATAATTAAAATTGTGATTATTCATACAAATTTAAAAATTTTGTTTTCTAAAATAATAGTAAGATGTGGAAAATAGAATGTTTATTGTAATATTAAAATTAAAATTATTTGAAATTGAACACATATTAATATTATTATTTTATATACGTATAATTATTTTAAAAATATAATTTTAATAATAAAACACACAATATTTTGTATAATTAGATTAAATTTTATTTTTTTATTCTACTTAAAAATATGTACTAAATAATTATAAAATAAAATAAATATTATAAATATTGTAAATAATATAATAACTTAAAAATTAAGTTAATATTTAAGTTTTTTAAACTAAATATTTTTTAAATAAATGTTAAAATATAAAAAAAAATTGGTTAAATTGTTTAAAAATTATTATTAATTTATAATTGATGATTATTAATTAAATATACAAAAAATTGATACGTGATTATAATTATTAACATAAACTTTTTATTTATTGGATGTTCAATTTATATCCACAAATAAAGTGAGAAAAAAGAAGAAGAAGAAAATTATATTATATAATTGCATAGATGTATATCTCTCCGTGAGAAAGGGATGACTCTCCCCGGCAGAAAGATGAGATGGAACGCATCACTTACAAATTAAATGAGAGGAGGAAAGAATATTTTGGTTCACAAAGATACGTTGTCGAACGCTTGTTAAACTCGCTGTTTTAAGAGGTTAAATCTCAAAAAAGTAATCCTACTTTTATCAGATTGTTGAAAAAGCAGAATCCCCCGTTCACAAAGATAATATATAGTTTTAATTTTTTTAAAGTAAGAAAAAAAAAAGTAATATTCTTTATTCTCTCAGACCCAATTAGCCAACAAAGACGAGAAATTAGATTCTACACAAAGAGAAGATAATAATAATCAATTATGTTTATTAAGCTTTTAGAAAATATTAATTTTTTTAGGAATCAATTCTTTTAAAACTTTAAACTATTTGAAAATATATTAACATTAATTTTACATATTATTCATGTTAATTACTTTTAATTCAATTTATTATTAGATCTTTAATATATAAATTTAAAATTATAATAAGTCAATTAGATATCACAATTTTCTTTAACCCAAAAACCAACAAAATCTTAGTCGGGTTTCATTTGGAATCACTTAAAAGAACCACTTTTTTTTCACACCTAAGGTATTAAATAATAGATCATATCATTCTCTCTTTTCAAAAGGAAGTTGATGATATTTGAATCCAATAAGAGAAAATGATAAGTCAAATTAACATTGCATATACAAGGACACAACAATTCCCTTTATCCTAGAACAGGAAGAGACTTTGCTCGAGTTTCATTTTGTTATTAAATGATGGATGAAATCATTATCAAGAGAAATGAGAATAAATGTCTTAAAAATTTATAAGAAGAAGGGGGGGATGGGATCTAAGTGGGCGAATTAAATCGTGTCAGAGTATAGATAAAATGAAAGCAATATATAGGAAGAAGGCATAATTACAACACAATATTATATTCATTCCCTAAATAGACAAACTACTTTTCATGGAATCTTACAGCTTTTCTAATAAAAAACGCTCTTTTATTTGAGTACGTGTGTATAGAAATTGATACATACCTAATCTCTCTTCACCTTCCGCCTATAAAATCCCCGGCCTTTTCTTCAGCAACGGTACCACTAACACCATCACATACAAATTTGTTACCCACCCAATTAAGTATCTCTCTCTCTCTCTCTCTCTCTTAATTTTTCTATTCTCTCTATAATTCTAGCTATCTATTATTTTAATATATTTCTTAATTATCTCCCAATTAATAATTAATAACACTGAGTGTGAACCATGTCAAGGGCTATGGAGACACTCTGTGTAGGAAGAGTAGTGGGGGAGGTAGTGGACAGTTTTACGCCAAGTGTGATAATGAATGTGATTTACAACTCCAACAAGCAAGTTTCTAATGGCCATGAGTTCATGCCTTCTGTTATTATATCTAAACCCCGTGTTGAAATTGGTGGTTCTGATTTGAGGGAAGCTTATACTTTAGTAAGCTTTTAATTCATTAATTTCGTCCCTCTTTTTTTCTTTCTTTTTCTTTTATTTGTACGTTTATTTAATAATTTGGTATATGTATACATATGCGAACTAGATCATGACAGACCCAGATGCTCCGAGCCCTAGCGATCCATACCTTAGAGAACATCTGCATTGGTCCGTACTTTAACAGAGACCTAATAAGAATTAATTATAATTTTCAATTCCTTAATTATTTAATTAATGATATATCTATCTTAATTTCAGGTTGGTCACAGACATTCCTGGTACCACTGATGTATCTTTTGGTATATATATATCTATATATACAAATATATGCTACTTAAATATTGCTGAAAATTAATTTACTTATGATAAAAACTTGATAGTTAGTAATTAATTTGATTAAATGTCTTTTTTTAAAAATAAATATTAAAGGAAAGGAGGAAGTGGAATATGAAACACCAAAGCCAATAGTGGGTATACACAGATATGTGTTCATATTGCTGAAGCAGATGAGAGGAAGACAAAGTGTGAGATGTCCAGTTTCTAGAGACCATTTCAACACAAGACTATTTGCTCAAGAGAATGAATTAGGCCTTCCAGTGTCTGTTGTCTACTTCAATGCTCAGAGAGAAACTGCTTCTAGAAGAAGATAGAAATCAATTATATAGGTAGTTAGTGTTTACTTAATTGTTAAGTCTCTATTAATTATATTTTTCTATTGGTAATTAGTAATTTAGGGTTTGCTTTGTTAGTTAACTAGTCATGTGTGTGTGTGTGTGCGCTTTTTCTTTTTATGTGTTCGTACTGTATTAGCATATCTAGCACTACTTTTGTGAGTAAATAAGTTTGTATATGGTAACTGTTTGTGTACTGTACGTGTAGGTTTCAAGGATTTGGAAGGTACTACCTCATAATAGCTAGCTTTATTCTTAAAGGATATATATATCTCATCCTGTTTGTGGTACAGACTTCCCACGTACCATGCCAAACTTAGCTAGCTACCTGTCGTATCTGTGTTATCAAACGCAATTAATTTTGCTAATAAAATCTAATGTTCGTAAAAAAAAGCAAGATATATCTCGTATATATGTTCTCCATCTTCCCATACAATCAACGCACTAGCTTCAACTATAAACTCGGATCTGTTACTTAGAGAAGGAGATAACCAAATAGTGGTTTCAAAGAGAGAAGCAGACAAGTCTTCTTCTCTTATCCTTTAATAATGAACATGAACTTTCATGTGATTCACAAATTGAGTTTTAAAAAAAAAACTCAAAAATTGTACTATATGAAAAAACGTGTTCACAATCGGTAATCAAATTAACCCAACGGAAATGGTAAGATTAAAGGATTAATTGTAATCTATCTTAGTTATCTTTAATCAAATTTAATTTTATACTTATAATTATTAGTTAAAACATCACAATTTCGTTTTTTTTATAAATCATCTTTATAAAAAAATATTATAATTTTTTTTCGTAAAGTTAATAAATGTGTGATAATCAAATTTAAATAAAATTAATAGATTTTTTAATTTATTTTGGACTTATAATGACACGTTTAATAGAATTATGAAATTAAAATATATTTTTAAGAAAAGTATAGACTTTAAGAACATTTTTTGGGATTAAATTAGTTCTATTAAAAGGTTAATGTGAGAACATATTAGTTCAATCAAAATAAAATTAAGAACTAAATTAATCCAAAAACATATAGGAATATTTGAGCTTATTAGAAATATTTAGAAGCGTTTCCATTTTAATGTGTGCATAATGACTTCTTTTTTCCCCCCTTTCCCGGTAAGGGGTTTTAAAGAATAGCGAGTGTAACGTTGGAAACTAAAAGGTAGTCATGGCCAACTCTAAATATTTTTTTAAAATACTAAAATTTATAAATTATGGTTGAATCACACAATTAAACATTATATTTTTTTATATTATATAATTTAGTTCTCTTATTATTTATCTTTTGATTTGGTCCCTTTATTTTTTTATTTTTCACATTTTAGTCTGTTTACTTTTATTTTTTATAATTTAGTCTCATTATTTTTTAATTTTCACATATTTAAGAGAAAAAAATTAGGGGATCAAAACATGAAAATTAAAAATAAATAGATCAAATTATAAAAAAGAATCAAAATGTAAAATATATAAAAATATAGATATCGTTTATGTAATTCACCCAGAGTAAAAATTGTTAATTTTGATTTTTTAAATTTTAAAAAAATTAAAAAAGTATTTTTATGTCAAATTAAAAAATGTTATTAATTTAATTATATTTTGCAGCCTAAGGTGTGAAATACGTAATAAAATTGCTTAAATTTTTTTAATATTGAGCTCCTAATATTATAATTTTTGATCCACCTACCTTGCCGTATTTCAAGATGTCACCCTCCCTCATAAATGTTGAAAAGTTATATATCTCTCCATATTTTAAAAATAAACTACCGTAATTTATAAATATTTATAAACTCCGCTTATATTTATAAAGTCGTATGATTATTATTATTATTTTGGAGGTTGCAGGTCTTAAAAGGTGACTTCATCTGTCAACAAAATAACCAATAAGAATCGAGTGATCACATACGATGAAAAGGTCATGGGACCGAAACGTGGTTCAATTTTGAAACCAAAGAGAAGAAATGTGATTCAATTTGGATAACATGCAGTCGACGTTTCATTTTATGATAGGCTCATTAGTTTGTTGTCTTGTCCGATATGACAGCAAAGGAAGCACAATAATTGTATATGGAGACAATTATCTTGGGTGGTTATTTTTTATTGGTTGAATTATATACATAGCTGGACATACAGTCCACGCTCAACCCCATTGGTGAAGGGAAAAAAAAGGTTAGAGTTCACATGTGATGATATCACATACATAAACTAACAGTTGTCTTTATTTTAATAAAATTAGTGGACGATGACAACTTGTCACGTAAAAATAGCTCAACGTAAAAAACGTATCACTACTTGTAAATGTGTTTATAAAGAAAATTTATGTTCGTTTTAAATAATTATTTAAATTAATAAATTTATGATTAATTAAATTAAATAAAAATATTTAGTGATAACTTATTTTTAAAAACCAATCAAGTTAATTATAAATAATATTTTACCAAACAATATCTATATTATTAGTTGTATTCTATTAATATTTTCTCTACATATCACAAACAATATGTATTAATATTGAAACCTCTAAAATAGTGATACTATCAACATTTTTATCTTTGCATAGATTTTTTTAAAGTTTAATTAAAATTTATTGGGATACAGTTTTATTTTAAACATATAACTTCTCATAATTCTATAAATATTTTAGATGTAAGATGAGTTTGGTTAATCATAATGTCATAATAAAAAGAATATATTATTTATCAATATAAATTTTCTTTATATTATCAAGATCTATTTATTCATAATAGTTAATATAAATAGATAATTCACTTAATTATTTCAAACATTTAATTACTTATTCTATAATATTTTATAAAAAAATTATTATACAATATTTTAATTAAATGATCAATATAAATATTATAAGTATTTTAAAAAAATGTATTAAATAAAAAGAAAGTTTGGATTAAAATATAAATAATTGATTATTTTAATATTTTGCAAAGTTTATAATTTTTTTTTCATAATTTTGATATAATTTTTATGATTTTTTAAGTTTTCATAAAAAACGATAATATTTTTAATATTTTTTATAAAAATTATAACTTAACGTCTTAACTATAATGAAAGTTTAAAATTTAGTCAAGAGTTAAGAAATGAGACGTGACCACCTCCTCCCAATGCACATTTACCTCTATCCTCGTGTGCACTTATTAGGTTTGGGTCGATTAGGGGAAGATTCATTTGGATCTCAAACATTGAAATACATGTCTTGTTATAATAACAATTTAGATTGGATCATAAATTGAGTTTAAATTTATCCGTTTTGCCATTTATTTTTCAGCATTTTTATATCTTAAAAAACTAAAATAGTATTCATAACATGTTAACGGTTCGAATAACTAGCCTACAAATAATACCCAAATAACAAAAAATTGAGAATGGATAAATATCTATATATCTATATATATATATATATATATATATATATATATATATATATATATATATATATATATATAATACAGTGAACTGCTACAAACTATTATGAACTATTACAAAAATGAGGCCTCTGTCTCAAAATTACATTACTTGTTAAAGATTTTCGGTTAGAAATTGACTAAAACCTTTTTTCTGATCGTTATTAATATATCATCAACTCTTTTAATATAATTCTAAGTTTAGTTGTTTATGTTGCACAAGTACGAGAAAGTGTATCTCATCATCAATGCAAATATTGTACTGCATATTGCCATTGTGGAAGACAAAATTGTATTATACACATAAAGCAGATACTCTACTAGTATACACGGGTAACCTTACAGCCAAAAGACAACAAAACGTTGTTGTCCTCTGACTAATCTATAGCAATACGATTGGTTTTTTAAACATTTGTACAAATAATTCTAATAAAAGGGAGGCATACGAAGCATGTTCTAGAAAATTTTAGGTCTGTTCTTCCCATTTTCACCAGTTAATTAAACCAAAAATCTGTAAACAGAAGTTTCTTTTTCCGTTTGATGATTGAATGTGTTTTGTATTGAATTATAATAGAACTAAAATGCTAACCATACAAACATTACATTCCCCCTTTTACTATTTATGAAAGCAACACTAAGCATATACATGTGACAAAGCCCCAAATCCACCACTGCCCACCACCACCATGATGCGGCCAGCTGAACAAAAATTGCAAGCACACATGGGATTGTACAACTGATCTGTAAGAAAAAGGTCCTGATGTAGCTCCTTGGGAGACAATATATATAAACGTGACAATAAAAAATTATTCTCCTCGGTAACCTAACGGCTCATGCATTTATCTCTGAATTGCATTGATTCTCTCTGCTGCAATTTCTTCTGCTCCAAAACATGCCTGAACAGGTTGTTCTTTCCAGCGTTGGTCCTTCCATTTTATCCTGCTCTACTGATGTTACTTGTGAAGGACTAGGCGATTCGTCTTCAGATTCTCCCTCTCTGCTGGGCTCAAATGACGGACATGGACCATCATTGCATGTGCACAAAGGAATGGCAACTGAAGGAAATGGACTACATGTAACTCGACACAATAGATCTGAAGAAACTGAAACCACACGGTTATTTCGAACCTCAGGTGTACGAGTTGGAGATTTACAGAATGAGTCACGAGGATGTAATATGCATGGTGTACATAGGCCAAGAGATACATGCAGTTTACTTTCTTTTACTGTGGAACCAGGAAGTTTCATGAAAGAAATAATTGGGTGCCTGCAAAGTGGGCATGGAATGGACCCAGGTGGACCCACCATTTCAGAAGGGATGTTGCTTGTTGAGCAAAGATAGAGTGCACATCTAACACAAAGCTCATGCCCACAACCTGCAAAAAAATAAAATTACTGGGGTTAAGTTTACTAGGAACTCAAGATGACCTTGAAATTTTTGGGGGTGAAGTAAAGCTGAACATAACGTCACACAGCAATAAGTACCAAAAATACTTGGTATAGTATTCAATGGAAAATCATGTTTAAAAAATGATATACCAGACAATCAAAACTCAACATTTCTTTTGATGACTTTATGAAAGTTATCATTATATTTTTTTACTTAATATTTATTTGTTTTATTCAATAAGTAATATTTTTAGAGTTAAAAATATTAAAATATAAACCTTCTAGTGAAAAAAAATGAAAACATAACTTTTGTATTTTTTTGGGATTTTTTAACAGAAGATCAATTAGAAGTTGTCACGTGGACGTCACGCAAGCAACGAAGCTGATGGAGCAAGTCATGTGGACCACATGCAAGCGGAGAAGGCCAATCACGAAAAGCCGCGTGTACAGAGTGACGTTGAGCCTTACCACGTATCAACATCGCATACATTCCGAGTTAGCCACACGGTCAACGTCCCTCCATGTGTTATCACACTACTCGACCATTCCTTCTAAGAATGGGCATTTCAACCGAGTATTTGTATATTTGCTAAGTGTCTTCACCATAGTATCACATATTGGATACAAATGGAGACTTTTTACAATAGTTTCAATGCTCAAACAAGAACCATTATTGATGCATCCGTTAATGGAGCTTTGTTAACCAAATCTTACAATCAAGCTTATGATTTACTTGAGAAAATAATTAGTAATAATTATCAATGGCAATTGGATAGAATGACAACCACAAGAGGTAAATGAGGTAAATGATATCACAACACTTATAGCTCAAGTGTCATCTTTGGTTAGTCTTTTAAAGGCTCAAAACTCGCTAGCGAGTATAAACTAGGTCTAAGATTCAGGGGTATCGTGTGTGTTTTGTGGAATAGCTCATTTATTTGATAATCGTCCAAATAATATTGAATCAACGTGAGTAATGTGAACTGAAACAATAATCCATACTCAAACAAATATAACCTAGGACAGAGACATCCCAATTTCTTTTGAAATAACAACAATTAAGATAGTGATCAATTCAACTATCAATCATTTCCACCCGTAGATTTTTAACAACCACAACAATAATAAGCCAAATAGAAGAAGCCACCTATTGAGGACAATACAAAGGCTTTAATGGGGATGAAAAAAGACTTATCCAATCAGTAAATACAAAAGTATCGACTCAAGAGGCTTCAATTTGAAATTTAAAAACTTAAATGGGACAACTTGCCTAGGTTATAAGCCAAAAGCCTCAAGGTAACCTTCAAAGTGACACAATTGTAAACTCAATATGAAAAGATAAGGAGTGTTGCAACGCCATAGTCTTGAAGAGTAGTAAAACTCTAGAGGAGAAAGAAGAGACTCAAAAGAATGAGGAGGACCATGAGACTAAAAAAAAATAAGTAAACGAAAACTAACAAGGATGAGGAAGAATTAATGAATAAAGAGCTAGGAATCGATGGATAAAAATAGTAATGCAAAGGAAATAATTCAGTCAAAAAAGAACCTCTACAAATCCACTATTTCTTTACCTCAATGACTGCAAAAGAAAAAATTAGATACACAAATTTTAAAATTCTCAGAAGCTTTCAAGAAGCTGCATATAAATATATCATTTGCGGATCACTTGAACAAATGTTTTCTTATGCCAAATTTTTGAATGACATCTTATCTAAGAAAATGAGGCTCAAAGATAATGAAATAATAACCCTGATTGAAAGTTATAGTATCATCCTTGCTAGAAAACTACCTAAAAACTGAAAGATCCAAGTAGTTTTGACATTGAGTTTTAGCATTAACCTTATGCTATTGTCAATTTTAAGAGTTATAGGGTTAGTAAAGTCAAACCCATTTCAATAACATTACAAATAACAGATAGATCAATTAAGCGGTCATGGGATATAGTAGATGTGTTAGTAAAAGTAGACAAGTTGATCTTTCTGACGGATTTCATTATACTGGACATGGAAAAAAACCGTAACATTCCTATCATACTTGGTCGTCCATTCTTAGCAATCGAAAAAACACTCATTGATGTACAAAAATGTGAACTTACAATGAGAATGCAAGATGACCAAATGATATTTAATTTTAAAAGCATCTGAACCCCCCGATATCGATAATGCAAATGAATGCTTTAGGATAGATTATAACTTAAAAAGAATTTGTTGATTTGCCCACACTTAAGACCATTACATATGATGTTGTGAAGAAAGAAGTAAACTCACCAAGAAATAACTCAATCGGTTTTCATTTTGAAAGTATGAAATCTATGATTGATATTGTTGATTGTGTGAACTATTTGGAGGCTGCACCTCCCATGTGTATATCTAACGTGGTTGTGGAGAATTTTGTGATAGAATCTATGCTCAAATCATCATTTGAAGTGCCACCAAGGTTAAACCACACACCTTTTCTCTACCATCTCTAGTCAAGTAGGCAAGCAAAAGAGTCCAATAGAAAGATAAAAACGATGTTAGAAATACATAAATTGGATGAACTATGATAGAGTGCATATAAGAATGCCAAAAAAATACAAAAAAAAAACAAAAACATAACAAGATAAGAGAATTGGATACCGTGTTTTAAAACCGAAACATAAAGTATTATTGAACAAATCAAGACTCAAATTGTTTCCGGGAAAACTCAAAAGTAAATGAACACATAAAGATGTACTTTAGAACTTGATATAACCGTCTAATCAAGGACGTTAACCGTGACGATGGTTGAGAGACAACCTAATGTTATTTTACTTGTATTTTCGTTATTTTTGTTTTGTAGGTGAATAAACGTGGAGAACAATGACACAACAAGATTGAAAAGCTTCAACGACAGAAGTAGTGTGCCAAGCTTAATGGAGTTTTCTTTCTTTTTACTTTTTCATATTTATATGTACACATTGGGGACAATGTACAATTTAAATTTAGGGGTTTCTACTTTAGTGTTTAGTATACATTTTCAATTTTTAGGATTTTTTTTATTTTTAAGATGTTTTTAAACATGATTTAGGTAAAAATTGATAAATATATGAAAACGAAATATATGCATGTTTGATATAAAACATATAAACTCAATGATAAAAATTAGTTTTCATAACTAGGATAAGAAATGTAACATACTCGTTAAGATACTTACATTAATCATGTGATATGTTTGTTAGTTTTGACTGAATTGGTTCAAATTTTTATGCACATATTCATGATTGATTTTGGTGTTCTAACTGAGAGAAAATTTGTGGTGAGTTGTGCGAGTTGATGATATCTACCATGTGTTAGAATCTATTTGATCATCCCTTGAGACGAAATCATGAATAATATTAGCAAAAGAGATGATTTATACCTTATTTGAATCAATTGAGTTTTTCAAGCTAACAATTGTTAATATTCGTAATCACCCATTTGAGTCCAACAAACAATCTTTTATATCTTTAAGCCACATTTTATGTCTAACCAATAAGCATTACCTTTACCCTTACACCTTTAGCTTGTATGAAAAGAAAAAAATATACTTATGTGTTATACTACAAAATAAAGTGAAATATAAAACACCTTTTAAAAAAAGGGAGAAAAAAAGAGCAAAAATCACAACACAATTATCTCTCTAAAGAAAAAGAAAATAAATTTGAGGGTGTTGAAAAATTACAAAAAAAATAAAAAGAAAAAAATAGATGTGAAATAAAAAAATATAAAAAGAATGATAAAAGAGTGCACTAACATATTAAGTTAAAACTCAATTGCAGTTAAAAAGTGCACGATGAACAAAAAGAAAACTAAGGTATGAAAAGAGCCTAAATGTCTTCATTTATCGATCCAAACCTAAGCATTCCATTACAAGCATGTAAAGTCCTTATTGATCTAAGATTGAATTGATTAGCATGCTCATATAGGTTGATTTCATGAGTGCATTGAATGATATCATGTGCAACAGACACACGAATTAATTTGTCAAAATTTTTGCAAATTCTTGTCTTAATAGTTAGTTGATTGATGAATATGTAAACCTCATTGTCATTTATTTGTATGACTTTTGAGGGGGATAGTTTTCGCTAAATATACATCTATTAATAGATATATATTTATTAATATACTATCCATGTTATTTTATTTAGTTAGACTTGGTTCTACTTGAGGACAAACAAAAAGTTAAGTTCGGAGATGTGATGACTATGAAAGTAGAATGATCAATGTATTTTTTTACTTAATATTTGCTCGTTTTATTCAATAAGTAGTATTTTTCGGGTTAAAAATATTAAAATATAATTTTTTTAGTGAAAGGTGGTAAAAATATAATTTTGAATATTTAATATATGACCAATCAGAAACTGCCATGTGGACACCATGTAAGCAACAGAGCTGATGGAGCAAGCCACGTGAACTACACATAAGCGGAGAAGGCCAATCACAAAAGCCGCATGTACAGATTTACGCAGAGCCTTGCCACGTGTTAGCACCGCGATCATTTCGAGTTCGTCACGTGGTCAACATCCCTCTACGTGTCGTCACACTACTCGTCTGTTCCTTCCAACTATGCAACACGTAAGGTATAAGTGCGAATCATAGATCGCCGTGTGGGGATGACTCAGCTTTCGTTGATCGAGATTAGTCTCCCTTGCCACGCGTCGCAAGCGCTATTTCACCCATTGAATACCGTGTGCCATGTGTTGCGCTCTTATTTGCTGATATTGTTAATTTTCCTCTTTTTCATCTCAAACCTTGATTTGAAATTGATATGACGGTCCAAATTTTACTTGGGTTTAATTTAACCCCCTAATTGACGCATAAACCCTAAAAAGCCAAAATTAACATAATTTTTATCAATTTTTGGAGCTAAGAATACTAAAAAATCAAAAAAATGTATAACTTTGGTGGAAATTTAAGAGAAGATTAGAGCTACAATTCAAGGGATTGGAGCTACAATTCAAGGGATTGATGCTACAATTCAAGAGATTGATTGTATTTTTTCTTCTCTTTTTTTTTATCAATTTTCATGTCTTCATGAAAAATATGAATTTTATAAACAAAATTATGTTTATTTAATTTATTAATCTAGGGATATTATGAACTCAATTTTCAACATGTGATAATCTAATATTTTATATGTTATTATTTGTTTGGTTAACAATTGATTTATATAGGTAATTAAATAGATTTTAGAGAATTATTTAATTGTTTGTCTTGATTAAATAACATGCATAGTTTCTAAGTAGAGATGTATGATTCTTATATATGTGATTCATAATTGATGAACTTAATGAGTCGTATGCAATTTAATTGACATGAATATGAGAGTATGATTAGATTAATTACTATATGATGTGTAGTTTACTGAAGAGAAGAATACATATTAAGTTAGATTCAATTACTATTTATTTTTAGTTCTTTTAATTTTGTTTCTTAAAATATAAAAACACAAAAAAAATTATTTTTTTAGTTTTAAAAATTAATTTCTATTAACATAATTACTGTGGGAACGATATTTTCTTATCATTATATTATTTGTTGCGATACTTATACTTGTGTATTCATTGAACACAATTCGTGTCCGATCACATTCCTTTGTGTCGAAGTTAATATCAATGTTTTACAATTGGACACCTCAATTTGCTTTCTAAATCTTCTTGTGATCTGCAGAAATGAGTTGAATGAAATCCACTTTGGATTCATCTTGTCATGTGATTTTGGAATGCAAGCAGGAGGCAAAACAAGATGTCTTATATCACAGGGTTGAACTTGGATGATAGGACATCTCAAGCAATATGGTCACCATGAAGATCATATCATCATAATGTTTTTAGTAACATAAAAGAAAAAGGTGACTATGTAATTGATATGATCCAGGACAGGGAAAAAAAGAAAGGTCAACAAACATAATATAAGAATGCATAGCAAAAGTCAATTTGATTCGCGTAAGGCTACATAGGGAATTTAAGAGTGATAAATATATGAAACAAATTAGCAGTGAGACCCTATTCCTCCAGCTGCTTGCAACTAAAATGTGCAGGATCAAGACAGGTTGTTCTGTTTGCAAAATAATAACAAAGCTCGTCTATTAAATTTTAAATCTAAATGGACTGGACAGTAAACAAACTTTTCAAAGTGAAACCATGGCCAATTTTGGTTATTAGCATACAAACATATGGCTGAACATCTACAGAAAAAGAAAGAAAAATTCAAAATACATGGCAATATGAAGCTACAAACCAAATGAAATGATTAATTACCTTTAAAAATTTATAATGTTGACTATAACAGTAATCAAGAATTTAATAAAAAAGAAAGGACAACATGCAAACATGAAAGCGTGTCTAAAGATACATTAAAAGGGTCACATACCTTCTGCAGCTATAGAACATGTTCTTTCCAGGCAGACCGCACAAGTATCAGTGACATCAGAGGGAGTTGTCATAGACTTGAAACCACATTCTCTGCAGCAATTTCCAATCATGACTTCAGATTCATATTAGAGCACTATATTACACTAAAAAAAATTCTCCTCATCTAATATGACAAGATATGTTGAAAGGTTTAACCTTTTGCTAAATACATTAATTTACCTATACCTTTTAGTTTATAAATTTAGGTAAACAAAGTAAAAAAACATGGGTCTAAATGTATAGTTATTTGCTAATTTACCTAGCTATGTTCAGCACACTCATGAGAGGCAAGGAGAGGTATTTAGACAAGGGAAATGTCGGTAGTGTCGAGTCAGAACTGGGTGTCAGCACTGATTCAAGCCAATGGCGACCCCACATCCTAGCAACATCAACGGGAAGCCGCCTGAGTGAAACAACAAGTTAATGATAGTCATTCACATCAAGCAAATTAACTGCTAATTGTGAATATCATACCCATTGCAATTCAAAGTCATTCTACTGGCACCTCTTGCAAGTAGGATCTGCAAAGATAACCACATTTATTTTAATGTTAAGAGCACCAAAATTATTTTGAGAAGACATCAGCAACAGTAAAAAATTAATATCATTACGAGAAGACATCAACAACAGTAATATTCTTGCCTGACAACATTTTAAATTACCCCCACAAGCAGCATAATGCAATGGAGTGCTCCCAGCTCCTAGAAAAGTAAAACTTTTAAATTAGTTGAGGCATAAGCATGGAGTAAACCTTTATAATTAACTTTTAAATTTTACTATCAAATAGGGAGTAGACCTATCAAATCCATGGATGTTCCATAATGAAATGTCATAGATGATACATTTGCATGGAGGTCCAGTAAGAGTTGAACACAATCAAAATACCCATTCAGAGCAGCCATGTGAAGAGCAGTGACACCACCATCTGCTGCCTTATTGACAAACTTGGACAGCAAACTGCACTGGAATAGAATCAATAAATATCAAGGATAAAATCTATAGCTAAAAGGATTCAAAAGAGTCTATAGCTACCAATACAGCATATACACTAGGAACAACACCATTCTTGAGAAATGTATATTGTAAGGGTCAAATCAAAATTTCACGAGGAAAAAAAAAACTAATCTGCATTTGTAGATATTATCTAGAAGGAAGACAGATCATTAGAAAGCAAATGTGATTGCACTTCTCCTGAACCTAAAACGCTGAGAAATAATCCCATTTGAGCACCATTTGCTATTAATATTTCAAGATACACAAGTGACATTTTTAAGAATGAAGATAAAAAAAGCCATACCTCAGGTCATTTTTATTCTTTCTGGTAGCATCATCACCCCTTTCAGCATCCATATGGGTATGCATAGCTTCATATGGAATACTTGGGACAAAATCAGCCACAATAAGTCTTATACATCTTACATGGCCGTCTACAGCAGCAAAATGGAGAGCTGTCCTACCACTGAGATAGTCTGCTCTAGTAACCTTAGATGAAAATCAGGGAGAATAACTTTTTATAAGTCAATGAGCAATTCAGAGAGGCCTAGATAGTTAAAAGAACAATAATGTGAAGAACCATAATGCTTCTCCTCCAGAAGGAATAGTTAGAAGTATGTTTCAACTTATATTTCTAACAAAGCATATAAGAAATTAGACAATGGTGGGAGGATGATACAAAATTAAACAAGGTAACTCACATTGCATCTGAAAAGCAAAAGGGTTTGTACAACTTCCCAGTGCCCGTAACGACATGCCTGCATCAATGCTGTCTTTACATGCACCAAAAACATATAAGTCACTTGAGGATCAATAAAATTGCTCGTAAAGGAGACTTTATACAATGCAATTTCTCCGAAGCCCTCTTCAATTGAGACAATTTTCAGATTTACACAGCAATCCTGTTAGAATGCAATTAATTGTGCCTAATAGGAGAGTTCAATTTAAAATATATACATACTCTTACCAGACTGCTAATATTTTTCATCCCAAGGATCCAAATCAAAGATAAGTCTAGGTAATATATGAGTGTGAGTTGTATATCCCATTTACGAAAATAAAAGAAATCTCAAACATATAAATTTATATCCGGTTGGGGGAAAAGAAGCAAAAACTTGATACCTGTCCACAGTAATTTCTCGAATTGACATCAGCTCCGTTCTCAAGCAACAAAGCTACAATCTAATAAACAAAGAAGAATGAAAAGAAAATAAACTTCTGATTTAAAAAGAAAATGAAACAATGAAGCATGTAGGTAAAGGAGGGAGACCTCGTTGTGGCCTTTGGTGGCAGCGAAATGAAGAGGGGAATTGAGACTACCGAAGGTTGAGTACTTGGCAAGACAAGGATTGCAATCAAGAAGCATCTTAGCTTCTACCAAATCGCCGTCTCTGGCCGCCGACACTAATCTCTCACCGGAGGCTGAGCAACCAAATGAATTACCCATTTTTCAGACACTCACTCTCCCCCTCACTCAATTTCTCGCTCTATCCCTGGCTTCCTTTTCCGGTCTTCCCCGTCGGTGTGAATTTTGGATGAGAGAGTATATTAGGTTAACCGTCGTAGATGACTTTTTTTTTTCTATAACTAAACTTACTTCTTTTGAAAGGTAGATTAAAAAAAAAATTGTTAAAATTAAGGTTAGGTATCTACGTATCTATATTTACCTGTATGAAATTGCTATATATAACACAAAATTGACATAACACATAAAAGATCAATGTTATAATAATATATATTTTTTAAATATAAATATTAAATTATTAATTAGTATTTTATGTTCCAAAAATAATAATTCTTAATAAATTTATAATATATTATTAAGATAAGGTTAATAAATTAACGGATATATTTCATATTAATTTTTGGTTGGTCAATAATTCTTATATTTTATTTATAATAATCACGAGATCATTATGTATAATATTTTTTATCTAAAAGAATCAATGTTAAAAACTCAATTTTACACTTAACAATTAGATGTTATGTATTAATATTTATGTGACATATGTAATAAGTTAATTATAAATTTGAGTATAAAATTTATATATATTTGATAAATTTTTTATTAGTAACGATGTGCCGAATTTGAGAGTGATGATATGTCTTTTATCTTGAAATTTATTCAACTTTTAAAGATGAAAAATACTAGATGATGTAGTAAATATCTAACAATATACACGATTAAATTTAATTGATTTTTATTATTAAATAATTTTATTATTTTATATTCAATCAATATATTACTTTATAATTCATATGTCTTAATTTAATTGATCTTTACACTACAATTAATTTAATTTAATTACTCTTTGTGCCCATTTGCATATAATATATTTCTTTTGAAAGTTATTTTAAGAAAAATAATTTAAAATAAAAATTGTTTAAAAAACTAACATATTTAATATAAAATTGATATAAGTGATTTAAAGTAGTTCTTTTGTAATTAATTTAAAATATGAACATGCTTCATAAACTATTTAAAAAATATATAATGTTTATTTTTATAAAAATACAAATAATCTTTCTCAAAATTTTGAAATCACTTATCTACATGTCAAACACTCTTAAAAGTACTTTAAATTAAAATTTTGAAATCACTTATCTACATGTCAAACACTCTTAAAAGTACTTTAAATTATTTAAAATCATTTTCAATAAGAAAAGATTCCAAACAAGCTACCTTAATGTTTAAAAATGTATTATCCCTTGGGAACATATAAAAAAAATCAAGTTTGGTATCTTAGTGTTTACTTAAAAAGTATTTATATGAACTCTATTTTCAAAATGGTACAAAAATAGTCTACTGTTTATTTTAAGGTATAAATATAGTTTATGTTTTAAATTCAAAATTTTATTACAATTTTAACATATATCAAATTTAAAGGTAATTATATTATTCAAAATGTTTGATATCTTCGTAGTATTTTATTAAACAAAAAATATGCACCCATATTTTATAACGATATAATAATAGTTGATATATTTAAATTTAAATTCACATATACTAATAGTTTAGAATTAAGATCTAATTGGAAGTTTCATTATATGCTACACTCATAGATAAAAAAAATTAAGCATAAACTTGTTTTAAAATAATTAAAGAATAAAAAAATTAATTAAAACATTACTAATTAAAAAAATGTTTAATTTAACCTCAAGATGAAACGAAATTATGAAAAATTGAGAAATTCTTGAAAAAATCTAAAGGAATTAAATCATGTTAAAGATAATGACTTTGCATGAAAAATTAGAATGAGGTGAATGATTTTGTGATAAAACATATAGTTTTATTTTATACAAAAATATCTAGGTAGACGAGAAAAGTCAGGTTTTAAAACCAAAAACAAGATAAATACTTAAAAATGGCGAACAATCAAAACCAATAGAAATACCAACTAATAATATTAGTATAGTCATGATAATTCATGTAAATCAAAAGTTTTAAAGACAAATAAATAATCTATATGACATGAAAATACATATAAAAAATTATAACAAGCAACAAATATAGAGAGAGAAAAAGGTGACAACATTAAAGTATTTAAGTTTGAAAAACACAAATAAATTTTCTCAAAAATAGATCTAAAGCAAAAGATAATAAAGAGCATGCAAAAGCTAAAGGGCAAATAGGAAGAGACAAATTGAAAACCAACACAAGATGTATTAGATAATAGAAAGAACAACCTAATAAATAAGATGAGATATAGACTATACGATATGACATGAATATCTTGACTACAAAAATAAAGATTTTTAATACTTTAACTGATGAAATCATATGACTTGATACTCATGCAAAAAATTGCAAAAAAATGGTGATATAAAGATTGAGAGATGGTTCACTAGTGAGAAACAATTTTAAAGAAGAGTTTGCTTTTAATTTTTTGACAATATATATTGAAATTTTTAATTAAATCTTAATTTTTGATAATTAATAATTAAAATTAAATGTATAGACTATTCGTTTATTGCTATGAAAATATAGGTTTACATGCATACATTTGGTTAAATAGTGGTATTATTAAGATACAAAATTCTCTAAATAATACAATTATTTTTCATTTATATCACATGTGTTAAGTATGTAATGAAATACACTATTAAAAATATAAAATTGGACAATTTGTGTACTTAAATAAATAAAATACTACTATATATTATATTATTTTTAAAATATGAATTTATATAAGTATTTTTAATGATACCATAGAGAACCTCATTCAATTCTCTTCGCATAAACATGATAAGAATTGATGTTTTGGAATTGGTAACCATTGTCATCATTCTGTAAAGAATAAATCCACTCTCCATTGTTTAATTTTTGAAAAATAAGTAAATTTAATTTTTACTATTTTTTTATTTTGAATTAGTACACATGTTTTAAAAAATTATAAGAAGAATCCTTATATTAGGACAAAAATAATGAGAGGGGGTTGTATTAATTTATTTTCCATTTTTTAAAGATAAGCACACATATCAAGTATCAACTTTCAACCTTTTTCACATAAATAAGATGATTCAGATAAGGAGATCGTTTATATATCCTTACTTATTTATCATAGCTACCGAGATTTTGTCGAGATTGATTATGGATACTAAATGTAGAGGAACTTTGTTTGGAAAAAATATAGTTAGACAAAGTATACCTAAAAGTCAATTATTCTTTGCTGAGGATGATGTCTTACTCTTTTCCAGGAAACTGTGATGAGGCAAGTAAATTAATGAGAATTTTATAAACATATGCCAACTACTCAGACCAGGAACATAATCTAAATAAATCATGTATTTTCTTTTCTAGAATGCATACAGCAAAATTAACTCTCAAACCAAGTAGGAATTCAAGTGTCTGAAAGTAACATCATATACATGGGAAATCCACTTTTCATTCAAAGAAACAAAACCAGAGAGTTCAGCAAAATTCTAGACAATAATGCTACTAAAATAGAAGGTTGGAAGACAAAAAAATTATATCATGCAAGTAAGGCCACTTTAGTCAGGTCTTGCATTTATTTTTTTTAGCTATTTACATTATGAGTACATCTAAAATACCTAATACTATTTGCAAAAGATCTTATTTATTAGTGAAAGCAAATGCATAAAGTCACAAATACTTGGGCATAAGTAAATGGGACATATTTTGCAAATGTAAGTTAGGATAGTGTCAAAATATTATAGATCAAAACTCTAAAGACTCAAAAACAATTTTCCTGAAACACTCAAAAACTCTTAAATTTTTGTTTTTGATTTCTTTAAATTGATTATTACATTGCTACTGAGAAGTATTTGTAGAAGCAACTAATAAATCTAAGTCATAAAATATAAACCTATCAAAATAATCTAAACCATATACATATCTCCTTACCTAACTCATTTATTTTCTTCTTCCCACCAACCATGAGTTGTATCTTTATCAATCCAGATCATCACTATAGAAGCTTTCATGAGTTGGACTTCAAATGGGCTAGAATATTTCAAAGAGTTTGTTTTTGATTTCTTTAGGCTTGAAAATAAGTTTACAAACCAACACTCCCCCTTAAACTTGTTTTATGATGCCGAACAAATTTCTAAATCTGACAAAGTCATCTTGCTTGAGCGGTTTAGTAAAAATGTCGGTAATTTAATCTTGTGATTTTACATACTCGAGTTGTACATACTTTCTTGTGATGCACTCCCTGATGTAATGATATCGAGTATTTATGTGTTTACTTCGATTATGAAAAATAGGATTTTTGGCAAAGGTAATGGTTGACTTGTTGTCGACACAAATTTTGGTTGGCTTTTCTTGTTACTTAGCTCATTTAACAAGTTTCTCAGCCAAATTGCATGGCAAACACATGAGGTAGCTGCTACATATTTTGCTTCACATCTAGACAAGATGACAATCGATTGCTTTTTTGACATCCATGTAAAAGTAGTATCTCCTATGAAAAACACAAATCTGGAAGTGCTTTTTTGATCATCTATATCTCCACCAAAATCGTTATCACTATATCCAATACGCTTGTAATCATTAGAAGTTAAATAGAACAAGCTAAAATTAATTGTACCTTTCTAATAACGTAGGATTCTTTTTGCAGCTTTGAAATGGGTGATTGTCAGTTTTTCCATATAGCGGCTAATCAATCCAACGACATACAGGATGCCAGGCCTTGTGCACGTGAGATAACGTAGACTTCCAACTAAACTCTTGAAAAATGTTGAATCTACACTTTCATCGTCTTTATACTTGGATAGTTTGATTCCACATTCCATTGGTGTGTTGATTGGCTTGCAATCGTTCATCTTGAACTTCTTTAGTATCTCCCTTGCATAACTTTCTTGAGAGATGAAGATGCCTTCTTCCTTTTGCTTCACTTCAATTCCAAGGTAGTAGGTCATTAACCCGATATCTATCATTTCAAACTCTCAGGTCATCACCTTCTTAAATTCTTCAAATAGCTTCAGATTACTTCCAATGAAGATGAGATCATATACGTATAGACAAATGATTAGAATATCACCATCGTCAATCTTGACGTAGAATGAATGTTCATAGGGACACTTGGTGAAGTTGTTCTCCAAAAAGTACTTGTCGATGCGGTTATTCCATGCTCTTGGTGCTTGCTTTAACCCACAAAGAGCTTTCTTAAACTTCAACACCTTGTCTTTGTGACTTTTTGCTTCATAGCCTGATGGTTGCTTAATGTATACTTCTTCTTCAAGGACTCCATTTAGAAAAGCAGATTTTACATCCATTTGATGTATCTTTCAGTTATTTTGAGCTGCCAAAGAAATGATTAGTCTTATAATTTCTAATCGAGCAGCAAGAGTAAATACCTCATCATAGTCAATTCTAGCCTTTTTACTATATCCTTTTGCTACTAGCCTCGTCTTGTGCCTTTTCAATCTCCCTCTTAGCATTCCTCTTTGTCTTGTACACCCATTTCACACTTATTGTCTTACGCCCTTTAGGAAGTGAAATAAGTTCCCATGTGTCATTCTTCTCAATTGCATTGATTTCTTTGTCCATTGCATCTCTCCACTTCTTCTCTTATGCATCTTCTTGAAAGCTTACTGATTCACAATCAGCAAAGAGCTAGAATAAGGTAAGATTATTTTTGTCGTTATGTTACCTCATAAAGATCTTGGAGATTTCATGTACGCGTCACAACTCTTTCACTTCCACTCGAAGATGATGAAGGTGACGGGACTTCATAAGTGGTTGGCATTGGTGAAATAGGTGGAGTCGTTGGCTCTTGTTGAATTTCTATATGTTGCTCCCTCATTGTCTGCTCATCTTCTTTAAACTGAGGAGAGAAATTGAAGTTATCTGCATAAGAGTTAAAATCTCATTCTTCTTCTTCGTCGAATACCACATCTCGACTAATCACAATCTTCTTATTGTGTGGGTTGTACATCTTATAGCCCTTTGAATTTCCATCATAACCAATAAAGATAAAACTCTCGCTTTTATCATCAAACTTCATTCTTCTCTCATCTGGTACATGACATGGGCTATACTTCCAAAGACTCTTAGGTGGGAAATACCAGGCTTTCTTCCACTCCATGCCTTTTGAGGTGTCTTTCCCCATACACTTCTTGTTGGAGATCAGTTTGATAAGTAAACTGCATATGCTACTACTTCTGCCCAAAACTTTTTGGGTAGTTTCTTGCTGTTGAGCATGCTTCGTGCCATGTTAAGGATTGTTCGGTTCTTTCTTTCAGCCACACCATTCTGTTGAGGGGATCTTGGTACTGTTAAAGATCTATGAATTTCATTTACTTCACAGAATTCTTGAAACTCCTTGGATGTAAATTCTCTACCTTAGTTTGATCTCATGGCTTTGATTTTTCTACCATTTTCTCTCTTCAACATAACTTTGAACCTTTTGAATACTTCAAAAACTTCTGATTTTTGTTTCAAGAAATATACTCAAGTTTTTCTTGAAAAATCATCAATAAAAAGAAGAAAATAATTATTGTTACTGAGAGAGTTAGGCTTGATCGTTCCACACACATCAGTATGGATTAGCTCGAGTAGCTTCTTGGCTCTTGATTTTGACTCCTTTGGAAAGCTTTTTTGGAATTGCTTTCCGAGTAGGCACCCTTCACAAAGTTGATCAGGATGGTTAATGCAAGGTAGTCCCTTCACCATCTCCTTCTTAGACAACAACTCCAATCCTCCAAAATTGAGATGCCCGAATCGAAGATGCCATAGCCACGATGCATTTTGTAGCATGCTTTCAGACACTTTGCAATGTCATTTTGTATGTTGATAAAGAACATTCTATTCTTTGACATCGGCATGTTAGCAATGAGGTTATTCTTATCATCTTTTATAGAAAGATTACAATTCTTCATATGAATATCATAACCTTTCTCTAATAGTTGTCCTAAACTTAAGATGTTACTTTTCATATTTGGGACATAGTAAATATTGGAAATAAATTGATGTCGCCCATCTTTCAAGCGAATAAGAATGTTATCTCTTCCTTTCACTGCTACGTTAGAATCATCTCAAAATGACATTTCTGCTTACTGACTCATCTAGTTCCACGGACATGTCTTTCCTTCCACACATATGGTTGCTTTCACCGTTGTCAAGATACCAGGCATTTGGTTAACTACCATCACCCTCCTTTCGTGCTAGAAAAATAGTTTCTTTCTCATCCATCTTCTCCTTTATGTAGTTGATTTTCTCATCTACTCTATTGTTAGAAGCTCTACATTTTGAAGCATAATGTCCGAATTTCTGACAATTATAGCATTGAACTTGAGATTTTTCATACCTTGAGTTCATATTGCTTCTTCTACGACTTCCTGTTGAGTTTTCCACTCTCTCGAAGTTGTTGGAATTGTTGTTGTAATTCCAACCTCGTCCACGACCGTGGCTTCCACCTCATCCACGACCTCTACCTCTACCTCAACCACGTTGGTTTCTGTCATTGCCTTAGTTTTCATGCTTATCCTTGAATTGCATCTTGAAGAGTTGTTCAGTGATCCCTTGCTTCTTCTTATGTTTTTCTTCATATGCTTGTAATGACACGTTGAGTTCATCAATGGTCATTTCGTCCAAATCTTTTGTTTCTTCAATCGTCACGACGATATGTTCAAATTTGGAATCTAATGAGCAAAGTATCTTTTCCATTATTCTAACATCTTCCAACATCTCACTGTTTCTTTTCAATTGATTAGAAACAACTACAACTCTCGAGAAATAGTTGGAAATAAATTCGAAAGCTTTCATATGTAGAGATTCAAACTCACCTCTTAGTGTTTCAACGGCAAAAGTAAACTTTTTTTATCAACGGTCTCGGTGACTTGGTCAAACGGCTTGGTGGCTCGGTCAAACGGCTATGTGGCTTAGTCAGCGGCTCGGTCAACAGGCTTTACGGTTCTGTCAACTTAGCTCCAACTCGGATGACTCGGTGAGTTAGCTCACTTTCTAGCAGAACCTTCCGGAGGATCGTGGCAGCACCTCCAAACTCCAATCGAGATGATTATTTCAGCGTGAGATTTGTCTCATCGAGAGCTTCGATTTTATATACAATAGTGTATATTTATATTTCCAACTACAGCTATGATACCACTTTGTTGGAATATTATGGATCAAAACTCTCAAAACTCAAGAACACTCAAGAAAATTTTCCAAAAACACTAAAAAACTCTTAAACTTTTGTTTTTGATTTCTTTAACTTGATTATTACATTGATATTGAGAAGTATTTATAGAAACAACTAATAAATCTAAGTCATACAATATAAACCTACCAAAACAATCTAAATCATATACTTATTTCCTTACCTAACCCATTTATTTTCTTCTTCCCACCAACCATGAGTTGTATCCTTATCAATTCAGATTATCACCGTAGAAGCTTTCATGAGTTGGACTTTAAATGGGCTAGAGTATTTCAAAGAGTTTGTTTTTTATTTCTTTGAGTTTGTAAACAAGTTTACAAACCAATAGATAGTTCATGGTTAACAATAATGACAAGCTTTGAATATAAGAGTGTTAAGATATAAATATTATTTTAATAATAATTTCATTGAGGTTGATGTCAAAAGTGGAGATTCATATATATGAAAATGAATTGTGGAACCACAAAATCCATACAAGATGGATAATGTTTTCAATGCCAAGCAATATATAAAAGCACTAAAAGAACCATCGATATCAAAAATTCAAAATAATAAACCAAGAACCCATCTAATTTGGTCTTTGATTACACCAACATCAAGGTATGTGGTACGAGGCATTCAAGTACTAATTGAAATTGGGAATTAATTGAAAACATATTTGAAATAGACTTCATTCATTCCACGTATATAAGGTTGGCACTCAAACCAAATAAGATAACGAGGTCCTCATCTTATTTGGAACAAATTATGAAAAACAAAAATCCATGAAAAATACAAAGTGTTTATTTGGATATTACTAGTCAGTGTAATGGATATAAAAGACATCTATAAGTTGCAACCAAACATGGATTTAAGGTGCCTATTATGCTTAAAAGAAAAAAAGAGACCAATAATGCACATTTTTCAATTCGTTATGGAGTGCTTAGAGAGGATGAATAGACCTGAGATCATTCATTAATTTTGATAATTAAACTTTCATGTTTATTATTCTAAATCCTCCGAACAATCTCATCCTAAGAAAAGAGGAATAAAAAATTTGAGCTTATCCATTATCCTTAATATGTACAATATAGTGATGGAGAAATAAGATGTTATTTCACAATAAACTTTTCTATATATTAATAAGATAACAATTAAAATATGTTTTTAAAATAGAAAAATTAAACCAATTTTATTTTAATTTTTTTTATACTATATTGTGAGTTGTAACAAGCTATTAATGTCACATGAATAACTTAATCATGTTTAACTCGTTTAAAAGTTACTTACTTAACTTATAAGTAATTAATAAGCTTATTTTATAAAAAAAATTATTAATGATATCTTTTTTATAATTATATTAATTACATTAAGAAATATAGTAATTAAAAAATATTTTTTAAAACATATAAAATTGTGAATATTTTAAATTTATTTTTTAAAGGAGTAAATAAGTCAATTTATAAACTATTAAATTTAACTCATTTAAAAGTGTATTAAGTTGAATTTGTTTCGATTAAAATTAAATGAAATAAATTAAATTATAACTTAATTAAAATGAATTAAATCTAAATTATTGTGAGTCAAAGTAACTCATTTTATACTGACAAACTAACTACATCAAGACGAGGATAATAATAATATATAGGAGGCTTAAATTTTAAGATATAATTCTTTAAATTCGATTTGAAGGGTCAATTCTTATTTTCCACTGGCGATATATATATATATATATTCTGATTCACCTCAATTATTGTTGTGCTAAGAACAAACGTATCAACTTATTTTAACATACATTAATATTATTTTGTGAACACCACAACCATGGGCCCATGGCAAGAAATTTATTACAACACTGCGAACAATTCCCATTGTAGAGCAAGGAAATTTAAACAAAATTAAATTAAATAATGAGCTTAGCAAATCAATCCCATATCCAACATCATCGTGTAAGTTATGAATGATAATTGAAATTTTTAAATAAACGTTTTGAGGCATTATTGAATAGATAAAACTCATGAACATCACTGTTCATCATCCGAAAGCTTTTAATGCAATTATAAACTCTAACCTGAGTACTTTTTTTTCTTGCAATTTTTATTGTGATTAGTTAGGAATGAAGAGAGCATAAATTCAAAGATATTTTTTCACAGATTTCTTGAGAACAAGCACAAGTCCTCTGGCTCTTACAGAAATTTACACAGTTTAGGAGGGTTTTGTGGTTATGATTTATGTTTGTAAATTGTACAAGTATAATTTCTACAAGTGAATAGGTTATTTTTAATTTTTATCAATTTATAATTTAATAACCTAAATAAAGCGGTCAGATATACAATCGCGTGTAAGAATAAAGTGAGGAAATAAAAAAATAACACACGATATTTTTAGGTGGAAACAACATATGTCACAATAATGACCTAAAAGAAAAACCATCGAAATTCCTAACTTTTCACTATGAAAAACAAATGTTCAAGTACAAACTCAGTCTTATGCTACCCTTCCTAGGATATTACTCCAATATACCTTACTTACGAGCCCTTGTTCTGTTTTCATAGTTTTTAATATTAGCATGAACAATTTTCAGACCAATGTTCCAATAAGCTTTTCGTCAATTTGATATGTTTCCAAATTAACTGCAAAATTGTTAACACAAAAGCACAAGTGTTCGTGTGTGTTCTAGAACGGTTTTAATAATAAATAATCCTAACTAAATGATTAAAAACATATGTCACTTAAATGAAATCAACTGAAAAATCCTAGAGCAAAAAAATTAAGCACAAGTTCAATAAAAATAGCTTCTTTAAAGAATAATAATCAAATCAAATAATTATGATATGAAAAACACAATTATTTAATCTAACAATTCAAGAATAAAAATAAAGAAGAAGCTAGAAGCTAGAAGAACATATTATCAAAATATCATAAACTAATTAGGTTTATTAATAAATCAATCATAATCACAAATATTTGATATATTAACTAAATAAAGAAGTATAAAAAATTATGATCTTATATTTGCAATACAATAGAAAACAATTAAGAAGAATATAATAATGTTCTTATATGGTTGATTGAAACAATGAGCAATGAGTTTTATTTATAGGAAAAATTAAAATCATTAATCCTATGTAATTAATAAATATATTTTATATTACAAATATAATTAATAATACTCATTAATTAAGAAGACTCATATATAATTGATAAATATATTTTCTATTACAAATAAGATTAATAATATTCACTAATTAATAAGACTTCTATTTAAAGACGATTTCTTTTAAAATATATTTTATGCTATCTTTTAGACTAAGATTTAAACTATAATTTAAGGTATATCTTATCTAATATTTTAGCAACAAAAAAAAAATTAGATTTATAAATATATGCTATTAAATGCGTAAGTGCAATCTTATGTGTTATAGTTATAATAGATATATTTGAAGTAAGACCATCTGAAATTATGACGTCATTTCAACTTTATTTGATAGACTTGATAGCATGCTTAAAAATAAGTTTATAAGTAAATATTTTATCCACAAAAATAACCAACATTCATAATCGTTACAAACTTTCTCTTTGGAATTTTCGTGTTGCAAAAACTCTCTCTCACTACATGACACTTATAGGAATAAGATAAAAATACAATGATATTCTAGACTCCATAGTGGAACTATCCTATGGTCCGATGAATCAATCTTTACTATAACTTGACAAGTTTGTAAGTAACTGAAATGACATAGACATAGACAAAAGCATACAACAACTTGGCATAAAAGCTTTATTATACATTAGTTCAATTTACATAGAAATAAGTGAAAAGTGTAAAGAATAATCATGTAGTGCATGCATTCATACTAATCCAGCTTAAAATAAGACAAAATGATGGAAATCATTCTTATATATCCTAAATATGTTTTCCCCTTATATGCATAACAAAATAAATCATAAAAGTGAAACACATTATCCCTTTTTTGACACACGAGAAGAACAAAACATTGGACAAAGCAATGAAGCTAAACTCTCCCTAATGATAAAGCAAAATAAAAGCAAATTAATGTAGAAGTACAATGTGGTTTAAACTCCCCCTAAGTTTTATTACTCTCTAACTTAAAAACTAATTAAAAAGTTAAGAATAAGTTGTAAATAAATGAATAAAAATTTGTTTTTTTTTAATTTTTTATAAATAACTACATAAGGTATTAAACTCATTTAATCACAAAAGAATACACGACCAATTGAAAGCTCATTATTTTTTTAATTCAAATTTTTATTATCTATTGTACAAATAAATAAGTAGAGTAGAAGAGACACATAAACACATAGAATGACATACATTTACTTAAAAGAAGTATATATGTTTAAACTCCATAGATATGTCAATTAATTCACTTATGTAAATTTATAATCGAGTCTTTAATCTCACAAAATAAAATATATATATCAAAAGAGGACTTAATTTTTTTTCTTTATTTTATAAATAAGGCAAATGATATATATTTTTATTTTTTTAATCTCTATTGGCCTTTCTTTTTGTGCATTCTAAGTACAAGTTTTATAAGCAATTGTTTTTTGCATAATCTTTTTTTTTGCATGAGACATAAACCTAACATGATGACTTTCACACTAGTTTTGAGATAACTTTCTCCACTCACTGCGGTAGCTTTATACATTACAGTAGGTAGCTCTCTCAATACTATGTGCCTTCATATGGTAAAATTTTATGAAACAATAAATAGAACTCAACACGATTTTGCAATCAAGATTAGTTGAAGTTCTAAAGTCTTTCAAGATAATTCATAAAATTCAAACATAACATATATATGTATTCATGAGAGTGTGAAAAACTTCATATCAACATCAATAATCACATGTACAAAAATATGTGTGTGCATAAGTCAAAATTATAGAATAATTTATATAATAAATATCAAAATGAATTAAGTTACCAAAAATAAGTTTATATGTTTGTAAGTGTAGAATAAGCTCAATACCTTATTGGCCTGGATTTTATTTATCTTTCTCTTTTATTTTTTGTAAGTTTAACTATTAAATAAACTAAAGACAATATATATTACTCACCTAAGGTCATTTAAGTACTTTAACAAAAAATACTTAGATGAAATAATAAAAATGGTCAAGTGACCAAGAAAAAACAACATTTTTAACTCACATTTTTTTGCATTTTGATTTCTTTATATTATTGGATTGAGACTCAACTAACTTAGGTTTCATAGGCGTGTTTTTGGACTTAATTGTATTTTTCTCATTCATCCCAAATGAAGATGCATTATGCATAGTAGGATGATGACAATGAATCATGATATTAAAAGTACAAAATTTTATTTGACTCTTTAACCTAAGAATTCATACTTTTTAGTAGAATTTTTGAACATATTATTATAATTTATATTCATCCTTAAATATGATGCACCATAAATGAATGATATTGATAGGTCCTACTATGTAAAACATGAAAAGAATGATTAAGTTCAATTACATTAATCAAAAATCTAAATTTTTGTTTTATATAAACTTTTCTACCTCAATGATAACAAATAGTTATAAACTTAATAACTTTTTATACAACGATAAAATAGTTCTTTGTACATAAACAATAACAATAAGATTAGAATTTAAAGACTTTATAAATATAATCTTTGATATTAATCTATACATTTAAATAAAATTATCCACAATTTTTTACCCGTAATTAATATAGGCATAATACTTCTTTTTTTATTTTTGGGTTCAAATATCATAGTTGCATTAAGAGTGATATATTATCTTATTATTGGGTATATTTACATTTATTTATTATTATTATTACGTGTCTTTGTACCACTCCAAGTTTTTCCCTAACGTAAAAGGGAAATACAAAAAAAAGATAGAGAAAATAAAAAGAAAAGAAAGGCTTTACTCCCGTGGTTTCAAATAGAGATCAAATAATCCAACAAAAAAAATTCCATTCTTTTATCACCACCGCCCATCACCGTCTGATACAAGATGTCAATTATTTACTTCCTATTTTTTTTCCGTTAAATGGAAATTTCTTTAAAAAAATATTAAATAAATAATGATATTAAATAAAATTTAATATTAAATAATATATTGAGATATTTTCCTAATAGTTAAAATATATATTTTTTACTATGAGTAATATTTTTATTGTTATGAATTTTAAAAATATTATTTTTAATCTATACACTTTTAACATTCAAAATAATTAAGTGATTTTTTTATTAATAAAGAACACTAAATAACATTCATTAAAAGCAATTGTATTAAATGACAATTAAATCTTAATCAAAGGAACTATTATTTTACCCGAAATAATAAGCATGTGTTTTCTCTTTTATTCTATAGGAGACGCCTGCCTCAGGGAGAGGTCGTTTGCCTTTTATTCTATAGAAGACGCCTCCCGTAGGGAGAGGTCGTTTGCTATATAAACAATTAGAAAAGTTCGATTTGTGAAAATGTATATCTTCATAATTATAATTTTATCAAATAATTTAAACTTTTAAAATAAACAAAATCAAATATTATATATATTTTTAGTTATAAATAAATATTTTTTCATTTTTAAGAATTATTCATTAATTTAAATTTTTATATTTATTAATATCTTTATCTTTAAATATTTTAAGGACATATATATATATATATATATATATATATATAAGTCCAATAGAATCAAGTTGAATTATCAAATCATTTGCTAAACATTTTTAAAAAATTTAAAATAATCAACTTCGTATTATACTTTAAACAACAAACACCCTCAATTCACGTTCCATTCAAGAAAAAAGAGAGCGTCAGCTTGAAAATGGTCCATCCATCTTTTCCCTTAGAAGGATGAATCCACACAAAAATACCAAAACATAAATTGACAAATACAAAAACTAAGCCTGCCTCACAGGTTCACTAAGTCAATACCCAAACCACCACTCTCCAGCTTGCATGCTAAAGAACACACATTTGGTGGGGAACAAATTGTTAAAGAGCATAACACATGCTTACTCCACTTAATGCACCAAACATACGGTTTGTTCTTGACTCAAAACCTTTTTATGTGAATTTCAACTCCAACACCTCATTTCTATGGATTGTATATGTTGGAATATTGTAGATCAAAACCCTCAAACCGCAAGAACACACAAGAACAATTTTCCAGAAATACTCAAAAACTCTCAAACTTTTATTTCTGATTTCTTTAACTTGATTATTACATTGCTACTGAGAGGTATTTATAGAAACAACTAATCAATCTAAGTCATACAATATAAACCTACCAAAACAATCTAAACCATACACTTATCTCCTTACCTAACCCATTTATTTTCTTCTTTTCACCAACCATGAGCTATATCCTTATCAATCCAGAGCATCACTATAGAAGCTTTCATGAACTGGACTTCAAATGGGCTAGAATATTTCAAAGAGTTTTATTTTATTTCTTTGGGCTTGTAAAAAAGTTTACAAACCAACACTCCCCCTTAAACTTGTTTTATAATGTCGAACAAATTTCTCAATCTGACAAATTCTTCTTGCTTGAGCGGTTTAGTAAAGATGTCGGCAATTTGATCTTGTGATTTTACATACTCGAGTTGTACATACTTTATTGTGATGCATTCTCTGATGTAATGATATTGAGTAACTATGTGTTTGCTTCGATCATGGAAAACAGAATTTTTGACTAAGGCAATGGTTGATTTGTTGTCGACATAAATTTTGGTTGGCTCTTCTTATGTCATACTTAGCTCCTTTAACAAATTTCTCAGCCAAATTGCATGGCAAACACATGAGGTAGCTGCTACATATTCTGTTTTGCAGCTAGACAAGGTGATAATCGATTGCTTTTTTGACATCCATGTAAAACCAATATCTCCCATGAAAAACACAAATCCAGAAGTGCTTTTTCGATCGTCTATATCTCTACCAAAATTGCTATCACTATATCCAAAAAGCTTGTAATCATTAGAAGCCGAATAGAACAAGCTAAAATTAATTGTACCGTTTACATAGCATAAGATTCTTTTTGCAGCTTTGAAATAGGTGATTGTCGGTTTCTCCATATAGCGGATAATCAATCCAACATCATACAAGGATGTCAGGCCTTGTGCACGTGAGATAACGCAGACTTCCAACTAAACTTTTGAAAAATGTTGGATCCACACTTTCACCATCTTCATGCTTGGATAGTTTGATTCCACATTCCACTGGGGTGTTGATCATCTTGCAGTCTTTCATCTTGAACTTCTTTAGTATCTCCCTTGCATAGCTTTCTTGAGAGATGAAAATGCCTTCTTCCTTTTGCTTCACTTCAATTCCAAGGTAGTATGTCATTAACCCGATATCTGTCATTTCGAACTCTCGGGTCATCACCTTCTTAAAATCTTCAAATAGCTTTGGATTACTTCCGATGAAGATGAGATCATCTACGTATAGACAAACAATTAGAATATCATCATCTTCAATCTTGACGTAGAGTGAATGTTCATAGGGATACTTGGTGAAGTTGTTCTCCAGAAAGTACTTGTCGATGCGGTTATTCCATGCTCTTGGTGCTTGCTTTAACCAATATCTTTCTTCAACTTCAACACCTTGTCTTTGTGACCTTTTGCTTCATAGCCTAATGGTTGCTTAATGTAGACTTCTTCTTCTTCAAGGACTCCGTTTAGAAAAGCAGATTTTACATCCATTTGATGTATCTTCCACTTATTTTGAGCTACCAAAGAAATGATTAGTCTTATAGTTTCTAATCGAGCAACAAGAGCAAATACCTCATCGTAGTCAATTCCAACCTTTTGACTATATCCTTTTGCTAATAGCATCGCCTTGTGCCTTTCAATCTCTCCCTTAGCATTCTTTTTTGTCTTGTACACCCATTTGACACCTATTGCCTTATGTCTTTTGGGAAGTGAAACAAGTTCCCATGTGCTATTCTTCTCAATTGCATTGATTTCTTCATCCATTGCATCTCTCCACTTCTTCTCTTGTGCAACTTCTTGAAAGCTTACTGGTTCACAATCAACAAAGAGACAGAATAAGGTAAGATTATCTTGTCATTTTGTTACCTCATAAAGATCTTGGAGATTTCGTGTATGTGTCACGGCTCTTTCACTTCCACTCGAAGATGATGAAGGTGACAAGTCTTCATGAGTGGTTAGCATTGGTGAAGTACGTGGAGTCGTTGGCTCTTGTTGAATTTCTATAGGTTGCTCCCTCATTGTCTGCTCATCTTCTTTAAACTGAGGAAAGAAATTGAAGTTATATGCATGAGAGTTAAAATCTCATTCTCCTTCTTCGTCGAATACCACATCTCGACTAATCACAATCTTCTTATTGTGTGGGTTGTACAAATTATAGCCTTTTGAATTAGTATCATAACCGATGAAGATAAAACTCTCGCTTTTATCATCGAGCTTCGTTCTTCTCTCATCTGGTACATGAACATGGGATATACTTCCAAAGACTCTTAGGTGGGAAATACCAAGCTTTCTTCCACTACATGCCTCTTGCGGTGTCTTTCCCCATACACTTCTTGTTGGAGATCGGTTTGACAAGTAAACTACACATGCTATTACTTCTGCCCAAAACTCTTTGGGTAGTTTCTTGCTTTTGAGCATGCTTCGTGTCATATTGAGGATTGTTCGGTTCTTTCTTTCAGCTACACCATTCTGTTGGGGAGATCTTAGCACTATTAAAGATCTATGAATTCCATTTGCTTCACAGAACTTTTCAAAATCCTTGGATGTAAATTCTCCACCTCGATCTGATCTCATGGCTTTGATTTTTCTACCGCTTTCTCTCTGCAATATAGCTTTGAACCTTTTGAATACTTCAAAAACTTCTGATTTTTGTTTCAAGAAATATACCTAAGTTTTTCTTGAAAAATCATCAATAAAAAGAAGAAAATAGTTACTGTTACTGAGAGAGTTAGGCTTGATCGGTCCACACACATCAGTATGGATTAGTTCGAGTAGCTTCTTGGCTCTTGATTTTGACTCCTTTGGAAAGCTTTTTTGGAATTGCTTCCCAAGTAGGCACCCTTCACAAAGTTGATCAGGATGGTTAATGCAAGGTAGTCCCTTCACCATGTCTTTCTTAGACAATAACTCCAATCCTCCAAAATTGAGATGTCCAAATCAAAGATGTCATAGCCACGATGCATCTTTATAGTAGGCTTTCAAACACTTTGCAATGTCATTTTGTTTGTTGATCAAGAACATTATATTCTTTGACATCGACACGTTAGCAATGAGGCTATTCTTATCTTTTATAGAAAGATTACAATCCTTCATATGAATATCATAACTCTCTCTAACAGTTGTCCTAAACTTAAGATGTTACTTTTAATATTTGGGACATAATAAACATTGGAAATAAATTGATGTTCCCCATCTTTCAAGCGAATAAGAATGTTATCTCTTTCTTTCACTGCTACGTTGGTTTCTGTCATTGCCTTGACTTTCATACTTATCCTTGAATTGCATCTTGAAGAGTTGCTCAATGATCCCTTGCTTCTTCTTATTCTTTTTTTCATATGCTTGTAATGACCCATTGAGTTCATCAATGGTCATTTCTTCCAAATCTTTTATTTCTTCAATCATCACGACAATGTGTTCAAATTTGGAATCTAATGAGCGAAGTATCTTTTATATTATTCTGACATCTTCCAAAATTTCACCGTTTCTTTTCAATTGATTAGAAACAACTATGACTCTCGAGAAATAATCGGAAATATATTCGGAAGTTTTCATATATAGAGATTCAAACTCACCTCTTAGTTTGGTGACGAACCTTCTTCACTTTCTCGGCTCCTTTGAAAGAAATTTGAAGCTTATTCCACGCTGCTTTGGAAGATGTTGCATCTGAAATCTTCTCAAACCCATCATCATTTAAGGCTTGATAGATAAGAAATAGGGCTTTCTTGTCTCTCTTTCTCAAATCATTCAAAGATTCTTTTTTCACTTGTGTTAGAGTATCTTCATCATTTGGCTCACTTAAGTCTTTCTCTACAACTTCTCATACATCATGTGCACCCAAAAGAGCCTTCATCTTGATACTCCAATTATCATAGTTGTCGTTGTTGAGTGTCGGGACTTGAAAAGATAACATGCCTCCACTTGACATAACTCTCAATATAGTGTATATTTATATTTACAACTACAACTCTGATACCATTTTCTTCTTTATCATCTCCATCATTCTTTCCTCAATGGTTCCTCGTATTACGAGCCTATAAATCATTACCTTATTTGTTTGCTCAAGACGATGAGCTCTAGCCATAGCTTATAGATCCGCATGATAATTCCAATCATTGTCATATATTATAACTGTGTCAGCAGTTGCAAGGTTTATTCCCAAACCTCCAGCTCTTGTAGAAAGCAAAAAACAAAATCTGGAAGAATTTTTGGCGTTAAATCGATCAATTCGTATTTGCCTTTCAGCTCCACTAACCTTTCCGTCTATCTGTTCATAATGCCATTTCTTGTATGTTAGATAATTCCCTAGCAAGTCCAACATGTGCTGAAATTGTGAGTATATGAGAACTCTATGCCCTTGCTCTTCGAGCTTCACCATCATTTTATCCAACAAATGCAATTTCCCAGAAGACTCTAACAGCTGTTTGTGAGATTCACTCGAATCTTTTATAACTAGTTCAACTCCCTCTAACATGTAAGGATGACAACAGAGCTTGCGTAACTCCATCACCACATTGATGAGGGATATATGTGCACCACCACATCGAGTTAGTATTTGATAGTTGTTTGTGAGATTGTTCCTAAAACAGAACTCATTTTGCGTGTTGAGTTGAGTAGCAAGCTGATGGTTAGTTAAATACTGTTTCAGCAATGAAAACAATTTTGAATCCTTGTTCTTAAGACGGTGGCCTTCATCAACAATCATGCACTCCCACTTTACTTGTTTCAATGTTGTGGTGTCTAAGTTGATCATCTCATATGATGTCAAGAGGACATCAAATTTGATCCTATCAGGACTGTGATCATACGGTTGAAACTCTTTTTGCTTCTTTCTTGACTCAAGAGCATCTTTAATGTTGCATTTTTGCTTAATGGAAGAAGATTTTTGAGATCTAGACTGAATTCTATGGTATCTTGTCGTTCTATTACTTCATAAAGATCTTGGAGATTTCGTGTATGTGTCAACGACTCTTTCCCTTCCACTCGAAGATGATGAAGGTGACAAGTCTTCATGAGTGGTTAGCATTGGTGAAGTACGTGGAGTCGTTGGCTCTTGTTGAATTTCTATAGGTTACTCCCTCATTGTCTGCTCATCTTCTTTAAACTGAGGAAAGAAATTGAAATTATCTACATGAGAGTTAAAATCATACACTTTTTGTTAGAGATCAGTTTGACAAGTAAACTGCACAGATCAGTTTGACAAGTAAACTGCACATGCTACTGCTTCTGCCCAAAACTCTTTGGGTAGTTTCTTGCTTTTGAGCATGCTTCATGCCATATTGAGGATTGTTCATTTCTTTCATATAACGGCTAATCAATCAAACAACATACAGTAAATTAGGCCTTGTGCATGTGAGATAACGCAAACTTTCAACTAAACTTTTGAAAAAATATTAGATCCACACTTTTCACCATCTTCATGCTTGGATAGTTTGATTCCACATTCTACTGGGGTGTTGATCGGCTTGCAATCTTTCATCTTGAACTTCTTTAGTATCTTCTTTACTAATATCTTTATCTTTAAATATTTTTACTATATCTTTAAGGACATATGTATGTATGTATGTATATATATATATATATATATATATATATATATAAGTCCAATAGAATCGAGTTAAAATATCAAATCATTTGCTAAACATTTCTGAAAATTTAAAAATAATCAACTTCGTATTATACTTTAAACAACAAACACCCTTAATTCACGTTCCCTTAAGGAAAAAAGAGAGCGCTAGCTCGAAAATGATCCATCCAAAACAACAAAGATGAATCCACACAAAAATACCAAAACACAAATTGACAAATACAAAAACTGAGCCTACCTCGCAGGTTCACTGAGTCAATACCCGAACCACCACTCTCCAGCTTGCATGCTAAAGAGCACACATTTGGTGGGAAAAAAAATTGTTAAAGAGCATAACACATGCTCCACTTAATGCACCAAACATACGGTTCGTTCTTGACTCGAAACCTCCTTTATGCGAATTTCAACTCCAACACCTCTTTTCTATGGATTCTATCTCCCTATTTTTTCTGCCTTTTCTCCCCCCCTACTTGATTATGTTTTTTTCTTACCATAAAAAGAAAACAATATGTTATTTAATAAGTTACTATACCCCGCTATCTCACAACATTTTGAGTGAAGCTTTGATCTTCTGAATTGTACAGGAGATAAGATTGCTAACAGTTTCAACTGACTCCACTGTGAGCTTGGCCGTTGGAAGACTGTTCAACAAAATTTGGAACCCAACTGTTAATAGAGATCCACCACCACCACCAGCAGTAGAACCATCGCTTTCTCCTTCCACAGCTGGTCCATTAATGCAATTGTTTGTGCCGCAATAGCCAGATGACGAGCCATCAGGAACAATGGCAAACCCTGAAGGTAAGAGAGCAACACAAGCAGAATCTCCTCCGTGCATCACAATATTTATAGACGACATGTCTACTGGTGCATACACGACCAGTGAGCCTGAGGCATCCGACCATGTTTCTTGCAATATCAACATTATGTTTTCATTCGCATCAAGGGCCTGAACAAAGTCATGGAAACATACGATAAATAAAAACAAACAACAGAATTACCCAATTATGAGAGCTTAGTGATTATATACCCACACTTGCACGAAGGAGAGACACACAATTTCCATGTGACTGATCCTTGGCAATGCGAATCATCTCTTGCATTGGTCCACCATTGGACAAGATGTCCCAGTCACTCCTTAACTCTTCGTCCCGCAAGAAACTAAATAGTCTTTGTGGTGATACCGGAAACCAAACAGAAGTTGCAGCACTCAAAATGACACCAGGTGGTTCACCAGGGTCATTAAAACTCTTTCGGGTCATAACCCTCACATCTTCCCCAACATTGTCAACACAAAGTCTATCCCATTTACGCAAGGATGAGGCACAAACTCCAGCACAGAAGTTATCCACCATACGCTGTGCTAGTTTCAACATGCTCCTCCTACCACTAGGGTTCACATCTGTGAAACATATTTACAAACCTTTTTTGTCAAAACCAAATAATTAATTATTTCATCAATGAACACATTTATAAACCTTTTTTGTCAAAACTAAATAATTAATTATTTCACCAATGAAGATGTCAAACTTCAAAGAAAAACTTAGTAAAGACAAAAAGAATGACCTGAGTGGTTTTCGTTGGGAATATTAGAAGACATGAGGATAGCCAAGCTCTCGCATTGACGTTGGAGGGTGGAGATCCACCTCGGAGCACCAAAGCCCATGCCAGAACGAAGTAAGTGGCGAAAGAGTTGATGAACAACACTCTCATCATAATCCGAATGTTCCACCCATGTCACCTGCGGATCACAGTTTTTCAGATTATACGCAAAATATGATGATTCACCTCCATATAACACATTGCTAAGAACGCAATTTGTATAGATAATGTCATTGATAGGAACCAAGTTTAAAGCATCAAAAGTGAAGTTCTTACAGAAACAAGTGTATATATGTCTCCTTAATTCGGGTACATTTCCCAAAAAAAAATTAGCAACCTTGCATGCATACAAAGAAGATTTCTTGTTTTTTAAAAGAAAATTTGAAAATCTCGTCATAGAAGATCGCTAAATATTCCTCAGTGTGTTGGAAGCAAACAATAGTCAGGCAGTTCATTAGGTTCTACTCGCGCGAATTTTCTAAAAGCCCCTACTCTTGATGCAAAATTTGCGCTATATACATAATATCTAGCCATGTCCATCGATATTACCCCTAGAGAGTAAACAAATAAGAATGAAAATAAATTAACGTTGAAATGAGTTGACATGAAACCCAAAGCAATAAAAAATAGCTACTTTCAGGCTCATGCAAAAGATGAGGAGCAAAGTCAAAATTCTAATCCCGAAGGAAAGTCATAAAATACATCTACCCACTTAATTAAAGTTGAAAAGTAAATATTTGTTAAAACTAAAATGTATGGAACATATCATCGCATTACATGGATTTCAATATACTATATTAAAAGACTGGATCCAGGTCATTCAGTCAGGTGAAGAGAATAAATAAATCATTAGCACAGAAAGTGAGATAAGAATAGAAGCATCATATATATAATTTAAGCACAAGCTTTCATTTTATACCGGATGTAAACATTTATTAATAAATATTAATGTGTAGACATTAGATTTTACCACTACAATACTAAACTATGAGCACCCTTGGTTTTGACACCTTTCAGAGTGTGCATGGCTGTAAACTATTTAGTTAGTACAGACAATAAGCAACCTTTACTTTGAAATTTGAAGACTATATAAATTTATCAAAACCAAGAAGGCATCTCTTTCGGTAAAATAAAATAATAATTATTATAATAATAAGGTTCAGATTCTTAGGAAAAATACTACTATATCATATTTAGAAAAACCCATAAAGAGAAAGCTAGCAAATTTGGTGAGTAATGACAAGAAAATAAATTCTACAAGTACATGTCAAGATATAGGTTGTAGTGGGGATACGAGTAGTGCCCATAATTTCACCTTCTTGTTGTAGAGCCTCAACAAAACACAAATTTAAGCTGTTACTTCAACTAGCTCATTAAATATTTACAATGAACTTCAAAAACAGGCAACTAGTCAATAATATTTATAAGAAAAGAGGAAAGCTAAAGATACTCCTTAATACACTCTGTTATATAATTTTCATATTCTTGAATAAAATGTGTCCTTTCTAAAACTAAAACATTTTTTTAAATGAAAAATACACCTTCTGGAAGGTGCATTATCACATGTTAATGAAAGAATAACAAAGTGCGTCAAAGAGTGTCCTTAGAACTCATATAAGAAAAATACTAAAAAGGCATGGAAAAACAAAGAGCCATAAAGAGAATGAAAAGTTACCTTGGAGTAGCCATTGGGCATATCTTGCACAATACACCCAGAAGGGAGCCTCCGGCAATGCAAGAATGCTGGTGCATCGACACCTTCCCTATTTATGTCAATGGATACATCAACTACAGCCCACACCCCCTCGGCATGTTGCTTGCAAAAACGAAGGAACCTCAGTGGTCGAACAGGGACCAATGGAGAAAGGACTTGAAGCTCTGCATGCATCTACAAAGATAACAATATATTAATAATAGGATGAGATTTATTAGTCTTAGATTAGGAGAGAGGAAGACTAGTACCACTTGGAGGGCACCATTTCTTGATCCATCCACGCCATAGGATATCACATCAACGGTAGACGCAGCAGCAACCAAACAAGGAAACATTTCCGTCCAACGATTCTACTCAAAGAAAAAACCAAACAAATTAATATCAGTTGCTTTACACAAGCAGTAACAACTACTAGATTGGGGATTTGCAAAGCTTAAAATCAATATAATCCAGAAACAAGAGAGCATTTTAAAAAATTAAAACAAATAACACAAGCTTCCTGTTTACAACCAATAAATAAAGTCTGCCAAGAAGAATTAATGCAAAGATCTTTCCAAGTAGACAAAGAACACCACTAGATTAAAAAGTTCAAAGGGAAAGAAAATGCGGAATGACGTACCACATCCATCAATGTTTCAACGAAAGCCAAACTGTTGACGATTATGATACAGGTCTGCCTAGAGGCCTCAGTTACAAAACCACTAGGTTTCTCACCAACAAGAGGAGCAAATCTCCTCATGTACTCTTCAAGGTTCAAAATCTCTCTACCTCTTTCTGAAGTCCTGATCCACATGGGAGTTTCAGCCTGAGCCATCTTAACCAATTCGTCCATAGCAGCCAATGCAAGGTCAATAAGCATAGATCTATCGTATGGTAATTCATTTCCCACCATTTCTACTGTAGCAGGCTTACTTAGAGATAACATATTCATACGTGATGTGCTTGCAATCCCATCTCCAAGATTAAGCCCCATTGGCAATGAAGCAACAACAGAGTTGAAACCTCCTATTCCGTTCCTTCCCATTCCGAGTTCCAAAGCGGCAGTTGAGCTAGGAAGAGTTATATGAGTGGCCAAAGAAGAAAGTGGCCTGCCCAAGAATTTGTTAGCCAAAGTACATATCCGATTCAACTCATCTTTCAATCTAGCATTCTCAATCCTAATGTGATGCTCCTCGAAAGATATTTGACCAGGAATAGCTGGACCACCGCAAGTGTTGCACATTGGATTTGCCATAGCGTCCTTTATCATATTGTTCTCAGCTCTTAGCTTATCATTTTCTTGTCTGAGAATTATGTTTTCATGGCGTTCCAATTGGGTCTGATTCAAAGCATCCATTTTTCAATCAATTTTATGAAAAACACTAAATCAAGAAAATACTGAAAAGCAAATTATTGAGAATAGACAAAATTAACAAACCTTCATTTGGGTTCGTCTATTTTGAAACCAAAATTTGACTTGCTTAATCTCTAAGCCAAGCCTCTTGCTGAGTTCCAACCTTTGCTTTTCTTCGGGATGAGGACACTCTTTAAAGAAACTGCAATATCGTTACAAATAAACAAACACATCGATTCGTATTCCATTCCATAAATCGTTCTAAGCAGAATATATATCAAAGTTGCACAAATTAACGCAGTTGATTAATTAATCATACGATTCAAGTTCTTGTATTTGATGCGGAGTGTGTCTATTATACTTCTTCTTCCTGGGCCGCTTCTCATCACCTGCGTCTTGATCATCACCGGAAGCACCTTCGAAATTGTCACTGCCTGACCTGCTTTCATACCCATCGTCTCTCAACCTCCCCATTATACCAGTTGGGTCAAAATTATCCGAAGCCAGACCCATTTCTCCATGACCATCCATATTCCTAGGCTGCCAAAAAAAAAAGAAGTAAAAGTATCCCATAAGATACACATTTTAATAAAGAAAGCAGAGAACAACATGCGAGTTTATTCAAAGATCAAAGTCGGCAATGAAGGGAACAATGAATCAAGAACAAAAAAAAAAGCGTGTGCATCAGAGAGAGATAGGGCATACTCTTGAAAGAGAGAGAGTAGAGGGGAAGCTAAGTTATGTGGCTCAGCAATGCCTCTACGACCACTACCATCACTGATCAAACCCCCAAGACCCATCCCCTCTCTCTCTCTATCTCTCTCAAACGCTTGAGAGTATGTATCAGGTTATTTATTTCCTTTCCAGTTTCTATGAACTATTCACGATCAAGTTTAAAGGGTATGTTTCAAATTTGGATTCTAATTTTTAATATTTGACCTTACCCAGTGATTCCTAGATTGAGATAAGACTGAGAATTGCATTTTCAGAAGAAAGAAGACGAAAAAATTGCTTCCTTGTCAACGTCCATGCACGACTCTCAATCAACCTCACTTTCTCCGGAATATCTGTTTTAGATAGATAATAAGAAAGGGAGGAACAAGACAAGAAAAAAATCCCTTTTTTATCAATCACTGTTCACGTATCTCTATTTCTTCTTTTGACTACAAAAGCCCATAAGAAAGTCTAGTCTCTGAGAAAACATACAACAAAATGTGAACAAAAAGAGCCCTAATTTTCCATTATTTACTGCATAATATTGGGCAAAGCTTTGACTACACGTTTGGCAGTATTGAAAGAGACCACAATTGATTAAGAGCAAAATGGAAACGGATAAATGGATCACTCAAAAGAATTCGGTGAGAATATGGCAGAGAAAAAGGAAGATAACACAAAAAGTTGAAAGACTCCCATCTCACATTCACACTTTTCAACCATGACTTTTCAAATGCATAATTCTAAATCCAAACAAAAGACCCAGTTGACCTCTCTCTCTCTCTCTCTCTCTCTGATTTTGAACAAAGAAAAATCTGATTAGTATATACATATCATGATACATGATACAACCAAACCAACCCCGGTACGGAGAACGGATATATTTTAAATTTGACAGTGAGCAATAGTAAAGGCCAAACCAGAGTTTACCTGCCAAGGAGCCCAACAGATTTATGGATTTTCGGATCCCACACACTCGCTCCTTATTTCTCTCTTTCTATATGGGATATCTGGGCGATAAAATGACACAAAAAAATATGAGAAAGTTTTACCTCAGATATGTGCATAGATATCATAAAGAATCATTTTATTTAAAATTTAACTTGTTTACATATATATAATCGAAGCACATAAAATTTATCTTGAAAAGTAATTTTTTAATAAAATTATGATATATATATGTATATATATACGGATTTTTACTTATAATAATATGGTTTAATAATGTAATATAATTTATTTTATACATAAAATTTTACTTTTAATAATAACAAAAAAATATTTTTTTATGAAAATATTTATTTTTATAAGTATGTATTATGTTATATAATAAAAAAATAAGATATCTTATAAGATAAATTAAAAATAAAATTACATAAATAAATATGTTATATTTAAAAATATTATTATTATATATATAATTTATAATTCAAATAAAATAAATACTCTTTTTAAAAAATAAAAAACTAATTTATTTAATTGAAAAATAAGGAAAAGCCTTTGGAGGTTGGACTTTGGTCTTTGGAGCTGACTACAAAGGACCCAGAATCAAAGGCAAATTTTTGCTTGATTATTTTATTTTCTAATACTACTATTATGTGAGATTGCCAATATGCTAATTTCTAAACCCTTGATTGAAGAATCTCCTCCTTCCTCCATGGCCCATGCACACACAAAGTCTAAAGCTTTTACTTTCAAGATAGGTTTGTCTGACTGGGTGCATACAATAAACTGTGCTACTGTTACATATTAGGAATACAATATTTAAAGTCAAAAATAACATTAGAATTTTTTTATTAAAAATAAAATTTTCATATTATTTAAATATTTTTTAAATTAAACTTTATTTAATTAAATATTTTAAATATTATTTGATATTATTTTTATTTCATAAATTTACATATTTATATTTTCATTAATATTATACATATTAAATAATATATTAATTATAAATTGAATATAAAATTAAAAATAATTATTCAACATCCTATTAATATAAACTAATTAAATTATTATGTCTAAATAGATTTCAGTATTATGGAGAATATTTTTATGATTATAAGTTTATGGAGTGTTATAAATATTGTTTTCTTTGATTTCTTTTGCATAATGATAAAAAATTATTAATAAGTATACCAATTACATCATTTTTTATAGGTTGATATGTTAATATTATTATTAGTTTTGAGGAAAAAAATTAATTTTAATGTTTTTGAATTAAAAATTATAAGTATTAATTATTAACATTTCAATAGTGATTTAGGATAATCAATCAAAATACTTGTAATTAAGTCATGTTATAGAAAATAAAAATATGATAAATTATATATTGATAGCTAAAGATAAATTTATTTAAATTTAAAATTTAAAGATAATATACGTTTTTTTATAACCAAAACTCAACTCATTTTTGTGTAATAGTATAAGATGAAAGAAAAGTGTAAATGAGAATTGATAATGAAGAATTATTAATTGTTATTGATAAAGTTAATATAATTGTTCAAAATAATAAAATATGTAATAGGAGAGAATCTAATTTTCCTTGGTGGGTTGACTTCAATAATTTTCCTTACATGATAATCTTTCGTTTTAAGTAGACTGTAATCGCATGTGAGCGGTAACATCCTATAAATTTCACAACCATATATAACGAGGTTTAAGTGCAATATGGTCATTTTTGTTTTGACGGTATTTCTTATATCTAAAATTTAATAAAATATTATCTTTTTATAATAGAAGAAAGTTAAAGTGCTTAAAAGTTCAGTTTTTTTGTTCTATTATTTTAAGAAAATGGTTGGAGGATAAAATAAATATTCTAATATTATTTTAATAAGTAGCAATTACATTTCTTCATTAAATAGGTTTTATTTGTTTTTTATATATATTTCCACTAACGTAGAACCCTCTCTAATATTTAACCATGACATTTCGTGTTCTTTTAATCATAATATAATATTTTTTTAATATTTTTTATTCTCTTACTAACGTTCATTATAATTAGTACTTCTTATTTTTTAAAACAAATTATTGTATAGTTTCAACTTTTATTATCTCCTCGAATCAACTTTTAATAGAAATCATTGAAAAATCTTATAAGAAGGTGCTCATTTAGGATGATAGATTTGATAGGGGATTAAGAGTTCAATAGAGGTTTAGAAATTTGATTAGATTTACAATATCTTTTCTATGGAGTCATATTTATCGTGCCCATCTATCTTTTTCTCTTATTTAATTTAAAACTACTATTATAATTTTATCCATCAAAAGATAATATTATTTTAAATATTATTATTTTATTGCAAAAAGTTAATACTTTTCATTTTTTTTCTAAATAAACAGGATAAAAAAATCTTTTTATATTTTAAATAACTAATGTCCACCTAATGTTTATCGCACGTTAGAGACACTTTTTTCTATTTAAAAAAAAAAATAAAAACCCAAAACAGGAGTATTGATGCACCACAACACTCTAACAGCCACGTGCAAATATTAGATGTCAATTGTCTTTGTAAAAGCATATCAACTTTAAGTTATAATTAAGACGCGTTTGACATTTAAGAAATAAGAATGTTGATGTTAAACATCCTTTCTCCGATTTTTCTCATCCCATAATGAACTCGCTTATATACATGTTAATATATATCTAGTAATATGTATATATCTGCTAATTTATATATTTTTACTTCTGATATATATATATCTAGTTACTTTAGACATATATAGTTTACTTATAATTCTTATATAAAAACAACATGTATATTCATTTATTCACATAATAGAATACAATCATTAAGTATTTCTAACATGGTATCAGAGCCACTATTCTTGTCTTTCTAGCAGTGTTTTCTTTTTTGGTGTTATTCAACCCTTATAGCTTCCGCTGTCACAATAGTCGCTGCAATCATTCACTGTTTTAACCTCCGACGTCTTTCAGTCGTTTTTCTTAGGTTTCGGAATTACAGTGGCCGTTGTTAAGGAGTTCCGCACCATACAAACAACTGCAATCACCGCCGTCACCGTGCATATTGTTCTGAATTTTTTTTCTGCATATACCACTGTGATCAGCTTGACCGGATCGACACAACCGTGGAAGTATCGCAACCATCGGACACCACACGCTCCCTCACGCGCCGCACAACCAATCTGCACGTTGTTCACGCGCCGCCGCTACCGTCGTTAATCTTAACCCGATGACCTATCTGCAGATACCACTGTGATCGGCTCGACCGGATCTACACAACCGTGTAAGTATCACAGTTATCAGACTTCGTACGCGCTCTCACGCGCCTCCAACAGTCACTGCGCGTGGATCTGACGCGCCAAGCCGTTGCGCTCTGCTCGTGATGTCATCGGTACTTTGCGTAGGGCTGACGTCATCATCACATCTGCTGACGTCACAAAACCGATCTGACCGTTGACCGAGCGACCGTACTGCCTGTTGAGCGGTGATCGTACTGCCCATTGACCGTTGACCGGATTTTTGCAATACAGGTTCACCCTACCCAGTTTTTCGCGTAGATCTTGTTTTTGCAGTCTGTTTTTGCATATTGTGTTTTCAAATGGATAAAAAGGATACTTTTGTTTCTTGCTTTATTAATACTATATTGGAGGGGACTAAGAATTATTTGTCATGGTCTCAAGCTATGCGCAGTTTTCTTAAGGGTCGTATGCTCTGGCATTATTGTACTGGTGCAATTATTATTCCTGATAAAGGAGCAAGTGAAGAAGATGCTATCTTTCTTCATCGCATGATTGAATGGGATAGTCACAACCACATGATCCTCATATGTATTCGGAATACTTCCATTCCATCCATCTCCAATCTATTAGGAAGCTTTGATGATGTCAAATCAGCATGTGATATGCTGGCCAAAAGGTACTCCACTACTCACGGATCCATGAAATATCAACTAATAGTTGAATTGCATAAACTGCAACAGGGACCAGGGCAATCCATCAATGACTACTTTGATCAACTTCGCTTCCTTTGGGACCAAATTGACCTTTGTGATCCAATTTGGGCATGCTCAACAGATGCTCAGCAATATGCTACAATTAGGGATGAATTTCGTCTCTATAAGTTCTTGATGTCACTCCACAAGGACTTTGAGCCAATCTGAGGTCAGCTTCTTAATCGTAGTCCTCCTCCCTCTCTTGATACTGCTATAAATGAGTTTGTTAGAGAAGAGGCTCAACTTGCAACCCTTCAAGCCCAAAATAAACTCAATGTTTTGGCTATTACTCCTCCTGTTCCTGCCATTGAACAACCTCAGTAATCAGGTGATTCCTCTGGCTTTTACAATCGTCACAGGCAGAGCAATAAAAAGTTCTGCAATTATTGCAAGCGTCATGGCCACACCATTAAGACTTGTTATCGTCATAACAAATCTACTGCTGCTGTTGCTAATACTGAGCCTACTCCATTGATGCCTTCTAGTTCAGCAGAGTCCCAGTTTTCTGAATCCACTATCAACCTCTCCTCCATTGAACTACAGAAGATCATAACTCAGGCTGTTCAAATGGCTGGTAATGCATCTCTTTCCACTACCCTCTCAGTTTTGCCCGATAAGTCTCAAACTTGGCTTTTTGACTCTACATGTTGCAATCACATGACACCTCACTCATCTTTATTCTCCAAACTTGACCCTGCACCACATCCCCTTAATATTCATATAGTTGATGGTTCCATCATTCATGGGAATAGTCTAGGTTTTGTTTCGACCTCTACCCTCTCTGTTCCTAGGGTTTTCCATGTACTTGACCTATCCTATAATTTATGCTCTATGGGACAATTAGCTGAACTAGGATATCGCCTTATTTTTGAATATTCTGGGTGTATTGCGCAGGATCCGAGGACGGGGCAAAAACTTGGGACCAGTCCTAGGGTCGGGCGTATGTTTTGCGTAAACAATCTTCATCTTCCATCTGTTGCTCCTGCCTCTGTTGCTGCTGCAACTGCTGCAGTTTCTTCCTTACCTTCTCTCGCACTTTGGCATTCTCGTCTTGGTCATGCCCCATCCTCTCGGGTACAACAGTTAGCTTCTAAAGGTCTATTGGGTTTTGTGTCCAAAGATAATTTTGATTGAACTTCATGTCAGTTAGGAAAATAGCCAGCTTTACCTTTCAATAATAGTAAATCTATCTCTAATAGTATTTTTGAGTTAATTCATTCTGATGTTTGGGGACCTTCTTCTATTACTAGTATTGGTGGATCTCGATATTTTGTTGTTTTTATTGATGATTATTCTCGTTATAGTTGGATCTTTCCAATGAAATCTCGTTCTGAAATCTTATCAATATACAGTAACTTTGCAAAAATGGTTGAAACACAATTCTCCAAACATATCAAAAAAATTCGATCTGATAATGCTCTTGAATATACTCAAAATTCTTTTCAAACTCTGTTACACTCCTATGGCACTGTACATCATCTAACCTGTCCAGGAACCTCTCAACAAAATGTTCGAGCCGAAAGAAAACTTCGTCATATTCTTGACACTGTTCGTGCTCTTCTTCTCTCTACCAAAGTTCCTGCCCCATTTTAGGGTGAAGCTGTTCTTCATGTTGTTTATGCCAAAAATCGCATTCCAAGCACTGTCATTTATAATCAGACTCCGTATGAGCGCCTTTTTGGATCATCTCCTAACTATCATTACCTTCGCTCATTCGGATCTGTTTGTTTCGTTCTTCTTCAGCCTCATGAACACAACAAACTCGAGCATCGATCTAGACTTTGTTGTTTTCTTGGTTATGGTGAAACTCAAAAAGGGTATCGATGATATGATCGTGTCTCACATCGTCTCCATGTTTCCCGTAATGTTGTCTTTTGGGAACACCGCTTATTTTTTGAACTTTCTCACTTTCGTTCTTCCCTAACTAATTCAAATGTTTTAGAAATTTTTCCAAATGAGTCTCTTGTTCCTTCTATAGATACTTCTAATCCATCTTTGGACTTCACTCTTCAATCTTCTGATATTTTTGATGATTCTCGTAGACAGGTCGTAGAAGAACAGGTTGTTAATGAGCTACCTCACCTTGAACATAGGTCTCTTGCTCCTGCTCCGCCTGAAGATCCTCAACAAGACATTCTACCTCGCCACTCAACCCGGGTAAGATCCATTCCTACACATTTACTTGACTATCATTGTTACACTGCCCTTGCTACACTCCATGAGCCTCACACCTATCGTGAGGCATCTACTAACCATTCTTGGCAGATTGCAATGAAAGAGGAAATTGATGCATTAACCAAAAACCATACTTGGGATCTTGTTACTCTCCCTCTTGGTCAATCTGTGGTTGGTAGTAAGTGGATCTATAAGATCAAGACTCGCTCTTATGGGTCTATCGATCGCTACAAGGCTCGTCTTGTAGCAAGAGGTTTTACACAAGAGTATGAGATTGATTATGAAGAGACTTTTACTCCAGTTGCCCGTATTTCCTTTGTTCGTACCCTTTTAGCTGTTGTCGCTGCTAATAAATGAGACCTTTTTTAGATGGATGTTAAAAATGCATTCCTTAATGAGGATCTGCATGAAGAAGTCTATATGTAACCTTCTCCTGGTCTTTCTGTTGAAACAAATAAGGTTTGTGTGCAATTTATGGCCTTAAACAAGCTCCACGAGCATGGTTTGCCAAATTCAGCTCCACCATCTTTCGCTTGGGTTACACTGCTAGTCCTTATGATTCTACCTTATTTCTTCGTCGCAATGATAAAGGCACCATTTTGCTTCTTCTATATATGGATGATATGATCATAACTGGTGATGACCTCAGTGGCATTCAAGAACTCAAGGATTTTCTTAGTAAGCAGTTTGAGATGAAAGACCTTGGACATTTAAGCTATTTCTTGGGTCTTGAGATCACCCGTTCCACATATGGTATTTACATTACTCAAGCAAAGTATGCATCTGACCTAATATTTCAAGCTGGACTCACTGACAGCAAGACTGTTGACACTCCAGTTGAACTTAATGCGCATCTGACACCATCAAAGGGGCAACCATTGTCTAATCCCTCTCTTTATAGATGATTGGTTGACAATCTGGTTTATCTTACAGTTACTCGTCCAGACATCTCTTATGTTGTTCATCAGGTGAGCCAGTATCTGTCTGCTCCACGATCGACTCATTATGCTGTTGTTTTACGTATTCTACGATACTTGAAAGACACTATCTTCCATGGCCTTTTCTACTTAGTTCAGTCTCCTTTAGTACTTTGTGCATTCTCTGATGCTGATTGGGCAAGAGATTCTACTGATCGCAGGTCCACTACAGGTTATTGCTTTCTCCTTGGTACTTCTTTGATTTCTTGGCGAAGTAAGAAACAAACCTTTGTGACCCGCTCCAGTACTGAAGCAGAATATCGTGCTCTTATTGATACCACATCTGAGCTTCTTTGACTACGATGGCTCCTTAAGGATTTGGGTGTGTCCATATCTTCTACAACTCCCCTTTATTATGATAATCAGAGTGCCATTCATATTGCTCACAACGATGTCTTCCATGAACGGACTAAACACATCGAGATTGATTGTCACTTTATTCGCTCTCATCTTATCCATGGTGCTTTCAAGCTTTTCCTCGTTTCCTCCAATGATCAACTTGCAGATATTTTCACTAAGGCACTTCCCAAAGGATGCACTCGTAATTTAGTTAACAATCTCAAGTTGATCTCACATCCACCTTGAGTTTTAGGAGGGCTGTTAATGTATATCTAGTAATATATTAATATATTAATATATTAATATATATATATCTGCTAATGTATATCTCTTTACTTCTCGCATATTTATATTTAGTTATTTTAGACATATTTAGTTTACTTGTAACTCCTATATAAAGACACCATGTATATTCATTTATTCACAAAATAAAATATAATCATTAAATATTTCTAACAATACATAAATATCTTAAGATGCCAACACATACAACACTTAAATCATATTCTAAATCTTAATTGTTTGAGTATTTAAATAAGTACGATTTGTTTAATGGGTTATAATTCTAACTTCCTTCACATTTTGAAAACATGTACTCAAATTCGAATTTTATTTATATAATATTTTTTTATTTAATAAAAAAATAATTTAATATCTTTTTAAAATAAAAAATATATATAATTCTCAAATGTTAATAATGAAACTCTAGTTATTTATACAAACCGTAAACCATTAAATCGATGCACTGCGAATAAAATTAAAGCTAATTAAGTTAAATTGTACTTAATATTATAGAAAGCAATCAAAACACAAATGAAAACTTCTATGTTTTAAACCCAAAAAACAAAAAAAACGGAAAACACATAAAAGTTTAAAATAGTTAGGGAGTGTTAATTAGGAGTGTCCAAAAATTAAACCGGAAAATCGAATCGGATTAGATCTATCCGTACAATTTTGTTCGGTTATATTAATTTTTAAATTAGTCCCACCGGATTAGATCAATTTTAATAATATATTAAATTTTTCATATTATTTATCAAAAACCGTTAATTAAATTTATCATATTTTAAACAAAAATATATTATATTTATGTATTATTAATTGAATTAAATTGTTGAAAATCGTTAATTAAAACAAACTAAACTGTTCAGTTCAATATTTTTAACAATTTAACAGTCTGATTCGATCCGATCCGATCCGATTTGAGTAATATAAACGATCTGATCCAATTATTTTTTACTCAAAATTGGATTGAATCGGACCAAATCGGACCGTAAACTCTCCTAGTATTAATTTGAGTAATAACTCATAACTGAAATCCAAATCATAAAAATAATTATTTTTTAATTATAAGTAATTTTTAATTTTTTTGTGATAGTAAATATATATATATTTTTTATCATTATGAATAATAAATTAGTTAAAAATAATTTAACCATCTCATAATACAAAAAAAATGTGAATTTAAACCAAAAACATTAATATAAACACGTAGCAAACATCATAAACCCACGAATTACCGCCTCTAATTTGAAGCATATACATTTACATGGCCATTTGTATTATATATGTTTATTTCCTTATTTTATGTTAGTGATTTTTTACTGTTAATGAGGGAGAGATATATAATCACACATTTATTTTGGTTAAAGTATACTATTTTTCTATTTTCGTATAACTAGAGGTAGAGTTGTCATTTGTCAATGTGGTGAGGCAAGGCAGGACGGAAGTGTTCGAGAACCCCTCTCCGATTAAAAATTTGTCTTCTATTTTCTCTAAAAAAAATTAAAGAGACAAGGATTCTTTGAGAAATAAGGATACTAAATAGAAAATTGGAATCTAAATAATATTTTAAATATTAATTTTTTAATTTTTGATTTATATTATAAAAAATTAAATTAATAATAAATATTTCATGATAAGAATGAAAAAAATTCGAGTCAATAAATAATATTTATATAACAAGAAAAAATAAAATGTATGTAAAATTAAATACATAAATATTTTATATTAAATAAATTTGCCATAATATTGTTACAAACTATTTTGAATTAATAAGAATAAATTATAAATAATTATAAAATTTTAAATTTTTTGAATTAAAATAAATAATTAGTTATTATAAAAAGAGAAACTACTTATGTTTTAAAAGAATAATAACATAATTTTAAAATAAAATATAATATATATTATTGGTTTGAGTTTCTAGTAATTAAATTTATAAACAAATAAAATATAAAAAATTATTTACATATTTATTAAAATAAAAATAAAGTATGTAGATTAGATTTTAGGATAGGTTTTGTGATGTTTATTTACCCTACCTCATATTTCAAATTTTGTATCTCCCTTTCTCATTCATCATTATCTTTTTTTTTATTATTATTATTAACATCAATGGGATAATCTCCGTAATAATTTATCCTATACAAAAAATAACAGCCCTAATTACTGATTTACAATTGCACTAGAAATGCTTTTCAGCTTTTATAGCCAGGAAGGTGAATGATTATTTGGCATTGGTGTCACTGGCTCTGAATTAAAATATAAGCTCTGTGCGTATCATTTCCCCTTTTTTTTAAAAAACTGTGTAGAAAGAGGAGAAAAAGGAACTGTGTAGAAAAAAGTGAAATAAAATTTGGCTTCGCCAGAACTGGAAACGGAGACCTTCAGTGTATTAGACTGACGTGATACCCACGTAACCTTAGTCCATATTTCGGTCATAAAGCAATATAATTAATAACTTTAACTCCAGAACATAATAATGACTGATTAGCTTGGGTGAGTACGGCAAGATCCATGAGCATTGCACATTTAAGCATTCATTCAACCTTGATGAAGAGTACGCGTTCTTTACTGAACACCAAACAAATTTCATACGTATAGTGGTGGTGGATTGGTAAAATATACAAAACATATATATTATCTTCAATTTCACAAGTAAATTAAATTAACTAAGAGGAAGAACAAAATGAGGAATCTTAAAAGTAGGAAGCGGAGGATTACATTGGTGATAATAATGTTGTTATTTTCACGGGCAGTACTGGTACTGAGTAGCCGACCAGACTGTTCTTCTGTATTCTCACTAGTTTCAGCATCGGCTTCATCATCGACGGACGTTCTTCGCCCGATCCGCTTCCGTGTTGTAATGCTATGACTAGCATGAGTGTACTTGCTACCTCGGTCGAAAACAGGAGATTCCTTTGCAATTGCTTAGTGGGCCTCCTTACCACTTACAATCCTAATCCTTCTTTTAATCTTTCCACTTTACCGGCCGGCCTTATGTGCTGTCTCTTTGGGCTTCTACATTGACCCTAATACTGATTTGTGACTTGTAATTAAATCTCTCTGTCCCCCTCCACTAAGCACACACCAAAACGCAATACACGTTGGGCTATATAAATATTTGATATTAATGTTTATTTTAATAATACAGAATCGAATGAAGAATCCTCAGGCTTCAGCTACAGAGACGAGGAGGGTGAACTCGATACTTTTACTTTATATATTATTGTTAATGGTTACTCTTGTTTGTAAAGTTTTGATGAATCTTAATAAAATGTTTTGAGCTGAAACAGCAACAGATTTAAAAAAAAAAAAAATTATGGGCTTAGGAAAAAGTGAGAACGTTTCACAGTTATGATTAAGCATGAAGTCACTACTTTACAGTTATAGAAAAAAGTTTTTTTTTTTTACTTATTATGTTATTGCAAAAAGATCACGGAATGAAATGAAATGACAAAAAGTAATAAAAAATTATACATTTTAAATATAATATTATTATTTAATTAATATGATTATAGAATTGTTATTAAAGAAAAGATGTCAAATTTGTTTTGTAGTTGTGTGATTGAAGGAATGAAAAATAAAATGAAACATCTAATTTTATAAATGAAAGTATGTGATTATCATATATAACTTTAATTAAAATAATGTTGAAATATTTTTTTTACTTGCCCGACCATTTTCTTAAAAATATAATTAAAAAACTCGACTTTTAATTTGTAGAATTACACTATCCAAATGAGCAACTTATTGAATTAATACACCTTTTAGGGCTTCATATCTGACAACCAAAATGGCTTTAAAAAACTTTTATCGTAAATATTTTATTATATTTTGGCTAAATGTTGATTTAGTCGAGTATGATTTTTTTTCTTCAATTTACTGTTTTTATTATTGAAATATCTTTTAATTAATTATCAAATTTAATCATAATTTATTATTTTATTCAATACATGCTCTTATAATTTTAAGTGTTGTATAAATAATTTAAATATTTTGATCAATTTTTAGTCAAAAATAGCTTATTTGAAGTTATTTGAATGATACAAGTAATTACTTAAAAAAAAAATTAAAATAATAAATTAAAAGTTTTCATATCATATTAGTAACTAAATGAAATATTTACTCTACCATTTTAATTAATGTTCATAACAGTAGGTGATAGAATTACATTATATATATCTTTGAAAAAGGCCATCAGATTCGTTGAAACGTAAATTTATGCACATTTTTATTTTTTACTTGAGAAAGGTTATGCACTTTGCTATAAAGTGATGATTAATGTAGTAGTGCAGGACAAACAGTTAAAATGGTTAATCTCCGTGATCATACAGTTGCTATGTTTGGCAAACAAAAAGCATATTTGTTTGAAAATTAAAAGTTGAAATGACTGAAGTGGGATTTTAACGTGCATAACAATACTAATAATTTTGTCTATCCTTTTTCTCCTTTGTGTATGGCTAGCTATATCGTGCAATCCCAAAAACACTCATCTAACGAAACCAATGTTATGTTTGAACTTCAACTTAGATATCAGCTATGTAAACCCAAGGGCAATGCTGGTTTTGACTAATCAGATGTGAATTACCACAAGAATTCTGTTGATTTACCAGTGGGTCAAACTCAAAATGCAACAAGAATTCATGGCAACTATTTAGCTAAACAAGTGGACAAAAAAAATGTAAATTACCACAAGACCATTAAGTTATACATCAGTTTGACTGACATCAGACACGTTAACTTAATATGGCATCAACATTCGACAGTGTCAAATTTCACCGAGTAAGAACATCATACAACATTATCTTAAACGGGCAATTCCAAGTTTATTCAATGAGTTAGATGAGGAATGATCAGCATCTTGGATAAAACCTTTACTAGAATGAGCCCTTGCATCCCACGACCCTTGAGCAGATCTGCTTGTACAGTATTTCTCCAACTCCAGCCTCTGCCTTGGAACACTCTGCGACCTGACCTTGGCTCGGGATGATTCAGTGTTAGCCATGTAGTTTGGATAACCTGAGTAGCCATTAAAGTAGCACATTGAGTGTTCATTTCTTGAAGGAGTGAAGGATCCTCTCCTAGCACTGCCTGGTCTAGACGAGGCAGAAAATCCATGTGGGCTGTTCCCTGTGGTCCTCATACCTGATTCTTTCCTCGAGGATAGTTTCAATGATCTCGTTGATAATACGTCCAACGAAGGTTGATTTGTATTTGGATATGGAGCTTTTGTGGAGGGTTGTGAGGGTGAAACTAATGTCATAAAGCTTTGATTGTTATACTCAAAAGTCCGAACACGCCTTGGTGTTTGAGATGTTGGAGTACCTTGTTGGGGGTCCAAGTGAGGCTTCCAAGTATCCACTTCAAGTATCTTGTCACTCTTCTCATCGTCTGAATGCCCATATCTCTTTGAAGTGTCATTGCAGTTGTTCCATAAACTTTCTTCCATCCAATGGTCTAACCAATTTGTCCCTAGCCGTTCTTTTTCTAGGTTCACAGCATCCCTGAAGTTTGAATTTGAACCACACCTCTGCATATGTAAATATTAAATAATATAAATAAAATGCTAGCAGCCCTTTCTGATATAAGATACGCTAACATCAGGAAAAAATTTAACCAAACCCTTTCTCTCCCTATCAGAGATGGTAAGGGACCATTGAAACTAAGCTGTCCCCAGAATGCTACTAAATTAAGTCCAAAACCACCAATCCGATGGAAAGAGCTATGATATATGTACCTTAAGAATTGACGGTCCATCATATTTGTTACTATAAGTCCGATACTGGTGTCCCATCTTGTGAGGACTTTCAGGGAACTGAAAATAGACAGTGAAAAAACCAATGCACTCAACAAATTAGCAATTGGGTTAAGGTCTCTAAGGCACTGAAATAAAAATATGGTTAAGAAGTGATACACAACTCAAGTTACTGCTAGCTGGTAACATAGGTTTAGTTCTATATTTTACCACGCAAGCTGGTAACAGAGTGTTGTTGTCATCACTGGTTCCGGGGATTTTTTTAATTAAGAAAAAAATGATATTCCCACAGGCATCATATTCATGTTTAATTTTTACCAAACAAAAGTTTCAATTACGTTTGCAAAAAACAAGAACATTAGAACAAATAAGTGACATAAATTTAAGAAATAAAGAGATGCTTACTGGATGACTAGAGAGGGATGACATGGTGCATGAGCGTGAGGAATCTGACATGAGTGTGCGACTGGCACTAACTCGAGATTGGACTCGGACAAGTGTCTGGATACGCCTGAGCATGTCTTCTGTTTGTTTTCTTACTATATGCCCTCTCACCAATGCTTGAAGCTTCACTAATGCTTTCAATGCCTTCAATGCCCTCCTTGCCTTAAGAATTGTCCCATTAAATCAGATCAACGTTCTCATTTTCTCACCAAATTTGGTATGAAATGAAAAATGAACATAATGCAACCTAATCATGATAATCAGCTACACCTTGACAATTTTTTTTTAGGTCAAACTACACCTTGACAAATTGAAACTTAACTCTTGAGTTAATAAGTAACTGAAAAGGAGGGGGGCAATAACAGAGGAATTGGAAAATAAACTTAAAATAATTACACAGAGAGGGATTACGACATGCATAGCTTAAGCAACACTCTCAGCAACGACTCAGTTGGGAATCACTAATCATAAACTAGCAAAGAAAGGCGGGGTATGTGTTGTTTACTAACTAGGAATATTTCATTCAAGTAAATCATATAAAAGGGCCACACGAGCTGGCATTGTCATCTTTATGAATTTGAGAGCAGTTATAGTTCTAAATTCTAATAGCAAATAATCCAAAAAAAAATCTGGAAGCAAAAGTACACTGATGCTGAAAACTCTATTTATTAGAAATTAATACGGGATAAGATTAAAAAAAAATAGTTTATTTTATTTAGAATTTTAATAAAATTGTAATAAAAAATTCTAACTTATTTTATATAAAATTTTAATTTTTATGTACTAATAGAATCCAACATAGAAATTTTATAAACTATTCTAGAAACTCTTCAACTATAAATAATTGAATCCTATGGTTATACAAGACATTCTAAAAAATAATCAACTTATTAATTTTAAAAAAATTATCTTTTTTCTTTTCTCTCTTATTTCTTATATTGAAGTCTTCGTATCGGTGAGATAAAAGAATATTTTTAAGCTAGTACTATTATAGAATTAACGTATTCTTTTAAAAATAGATAAGATACTTAAGTTTATCATATTCTAGATTTGTTAGAGTATTTAACTAGATAATAGTTTACTTGTGTTTGTTTTATAACGCAAATACGATGACTTTTTGTCATAGAGTAAGTCTGATTAGTCTAAACTTTGTTTATTTCTTTCTCATTTTTTAAATACTTCTATATTATTGGTACATTCGCACTTTTGAAATGCGTTGGAAACTTGTGCTAATTACAAATGAGATGCGATTAGTGCATACTAAAATCATACAAGCGTCTACCTAAGATGCCATGGATCACTCATTTATAATATATCCCCCACATATTTATTATAAAGGAAAAAATAAAATTCTCAAGGAATGAAACAATCGTAAATAGTGCAACCAAAAATTATTCTCTCATTCTTATTATGAATTTTTAATTAAAGAAATCATGTAAAGAAAGCTCCCAGACGGTGAGACACAGACACACACCCCTCAAAAAGAGCAAAGACCGAAGTTGACTTCTACCTATTTACAAGATTGCCCTACTCCCTTCAGTTAGGTTTAATAAAAGGCAATAGGTTGGCGAAATAAGGTACACATCCATCTTTTAAAATCAGCTCCAATAACTAATCACGAGGCCACACGTTATATGTTTCAAAGAAATACGACCCATGAGCCAATTTTCTTGTATTTCAAGGATTATGATAATTGATTTGGTTTTAAATTTCGATCATCTATGTTTCTATTCAAATATACGTGTTGAATTTGAGATTATTAATATAAAATAATATTTAAGACATTTATTACATTAACAACGTAGATTTAACAAATAAAAACAAGAATAAATAGAATATCTTATTCAGTATTGCAATAATGGATTAGCTTTTTTTTTTGGGTAATCAATAATGTATTAACGTGTATTGCATGTGCTCTAACTGAACACTAAGAAAATTTGTTCTAGTACTGTCAAATATAAACAAATATATGAGCCTATAATATATTTTAAAAAAAAAATACGACACATGAAGCTGTGAAATCGTGAAGGTAAAATTTCTCTTTAAAAAAAAAAACGTGAAGGTGAACTGACCATGGTTTTAGAGTAACCGGGTAAGAATGAAGGTATTACTCATTTAACCGATCATTATCTCTGACACAATATACCAAATTGAACCGCATCCACAAAGTGTGGGCGCTCATGTTACCTTTCTTTTGCATTTTTATGTTTTTTACCTTTTAGAGAAATCCACGAATCTTACTTCTTGTAAAAGACAAACACAAATTCTCCAATTCGTGTTTGTTCCCCGAGAAAATACTCTGAAATTCGGTGAGTAGATTGAAAGAAAAAAATAAACGAGAGAAAAGCAAGTTTACAAAAGTGGAGTTCAAACTTCAAAGAGACTAATTCAGCATTCAATTTTCCCGCATTTTCTTAGCACCTAAGCAGAAGAATGCTTCATCGGAAGAATTCAAATCTTTTTGTTTAAACCAGAGAAGCAACGAACCAAAATTAAAGCACATAATGTAGAGAGGGAAAACAAAGAGAGATGGATTTCGAAAATACTAACCAAATACCCTCGGAAAGCCGACTGTATCTTAATTGCGGAGAAGTGGCGGCTAATCCTGAGGTGCGGTGCGGTGCTGGCAGAAATTTCGGCGCCTTTTCCACTAGTGAGCCTAACAACTTCAGCGGCGGCGTGAGCTGCAGCCAGTGCTGCCTCAGCTACGGCTGCAGTAGCAGCGGCGACGGCGATGGCTCGCTTGTTGGCATCTATGCCATCGGCATCATATGTGTCTAATTGTGAAGTGGACGCGTTGAGTTTGCTATCATTAAAAGCGGGTGAGTTCCGGACCTTTTCTCTAACAAAGCTCCACCTCCTTTTCGCTGGCGCCGAAGATGAAGTCGCAGTGGACTTTTTGGTGGCAAACAGGCGCCGGAGAAAACCCATTTTTCATTTGCTCGGAAGTGGGTTGTGGGCTTTGAAAAAAGAGTTGAGGCTCGACTCTTGAGCGTTCTTGGGAAGGGAAGACGATTACGAGAGACCCTGAGACAAAGAGAAGACTTTCGGGTATTAATAAGGACGCCTGCTTATATTTTAGAACAGAGCTCTGCCGCACGACTATCTACACCTGAGTCCAGACTAAGGAAATTTCTTTTTCAATATTCTTGAATTTTTGAAAAATTTGTACTCCATATAAATTCATAATTTTAAAAACATTCATGCATTATTAATCTTATTTTTTATTTTCTTTCTCTTTAAAAAAAAATATACCCTTAAAATAAAAAAATAAAAAATCTCCAAACTAAAGTACGACAAGGGCATATATAAACTCATATTTTTATCATTAAAAAAAATTATTAATATTAAATAAAAAAATTCCTTTTAAAATATTTAAACACTAAATTATATAAAAAAAATTACCATAACATTAATTTTTATTAAGTTAAAAATATAAATCTAATATATATATAACATTAATTTATTATTTCGGATATTTTATTACTTAAATTTTTAATGATAAGATTTAATTAACATATTTTAAAATATCATATACAAATTTTATAAAAAGTTATAATATTTTGGGACTAAAATATAGTTCTTTATTCTATTTTCTAAAAGTATAATCTCAGTATATAAGTTAAAGTTTTATGTATTAAAGTATTTCAAATATATAATTTTAATGATTTTTGTGTCAGGTTATCCTATATTTTTTTAGAAAAAATAATAAAAATTATATCCTTATAATTTATAATCACAAAAAATAGCATCGTTTATGTTTAATTAAAACATTTTTACTATAAAAAAAATTTGACACATAACTTTATATTGAGCGCTATCAAATTAAATATAATTTAAATTAAATTATTTTTATTTTTATTCGTTTAATTGGACATCATTCAATATTTATAAGTTGTTATTTTTGTTGTTTAAGTTTTAAAAGTGATATTTAAACATATGAATATGTTATTTTATTATTAAAAAATATATGTACAACACATTAATAGTTTTAAAAGATTTTATTTATAAAAAATAAATTATGTAATATAATTAATACAAAATATTAAGTATAATATAAGTTATTTTGTTTATGTCGAGACATTTTAATTATTTTGTTTTCGTAAGAAACACGTGTATCATTCTCAACAAAAATAAAATATGTTTATTATTTTTTAAACATTATAATATTATTTTATTAATTAAAAATTACTATAAGATAATATAGGATACCTAATAAGATAAAATTATCATTTTAAATTTTTATTTTTGTTATACACTTTTCTTATTTTCTAGTTAAATGTTGGAGTTATTTTTTAGTTATAAAATTAAAAATATCATTATTTTTTAGTTATGTTTTCTTCTTTGTTCAAGTATTTTTCTTGACAATCCTTTATGTTATCTATATAGTTGAAAATAAAATAAAATATATTAGTTATTATAAAACATTTTAGGGTAAATTATATATCATAGTACATTCTCCTTCTCCTTTAAAGCAATGGAGAGTAAGATTATAAAATATATAATTGAAAATGATGATTTTTTTAACCATATATAATAAAAATGGTGACACAATTGAACCAAAAAATATATACATTTAAAGAAGTTAACTATGATTTTGTATCCATTAAATATATTATTATTATTATTATTATTATTATTATTATTATTATTATTATGTCAAAATGTTTATTAATGAAAAGATAGTAGAAAAATAACACTAAATTTAAACCAAAAAACGAGGGAATAATATAAAGAGAAAAAAACTTTAATATTATATAAATAAATTATTTATTTGTTATTAAAAATGATATATTTTTAAGTATAAAGATTAAAAATAATTAATTTTTATGCATATAAATTGAAATTCAAATTACAACTTCTAAATCCAAAGCCTTAAAAAAAATAAACTTATCATTTTAAGAAAGATTTAAATTTATTGAATTATAAATATAATATTAAAATATTATAAAAATATTATCTATATAATATAAGTAATATTTTTATAATCGAATTACAGATATAATATTAAATTATCATAAATGGTAAACAAATGATATTTTTGTAATAATTATGTTTGTAACTCAGATAAAATTAAGATTAAATTAACAAATATACAATCAAATTTAATTAATTTATACAAATCAATCATTTAATTTTATGCTATGATAAATCTATTACTAATTTTTTATTAATGTTATACAAATATTATTTTTTGACAAATTTACGTAACAAAGTTCAAACCATAGATTTGTTAAGAAAGTATTAAATTTATAACATTATAAGTGTACGGTGTTAAATTTATTATAGTTAAAATTAAGCACTATATTTATACAACATACTTAAGATTATTAATATATTTGTTAATTTATTATAAATTAAAATAAGATGTTTGTAACTTTTTTAATACTTATATAGCAAATTTGTTAGTTAAAAAAAATCATACCTATGAATTTTATATAGGAATGTCAATAGTTGAAAATGGGTGGTATGTTATGTTATAATTGAAAGTAAAAAAGAGAGATATAAATTAAGGAATTAGTAATAGTTATCTCTTTGAAATTCCAAACATTGAATTTTAACAATTTGTTTTTTGTTTAAAATGGTTGAAAAATATTAAAATTAACAAAAAAATATTTATAAATTAAAAATAATAATATCTTGTGCATATTTAACGTTTTTAATTTTATTTTTCTTTATAAATATTAAATTATAATTTTTTTATCATTATATATATTAAAATATAATATATAATAAAATATAAATTTATAATTTTAAGTATAAATTGAACCTAAAGCTATTTTTTTTTAATAATCAAACTCAAAAATTAATGTAAAATTTACCGCTAAAAATTAAAATATTTTGATTATTACGCTGTGTTACCCAAATTATTTTGACATCCTTTTGTAACGTGAGAATACGAGCAAATCGTTATGGTGAGCGTCTTAGCAGGGGAGGGCCCCGTTTACAACCGTTAGATTGCTGGTAAAATATCGGGGGTGGAGATTGACATTAGCACAACAAGCGTCCCCTATAAAAGCAAGAATGGCGGTTCCACTTTGTGCGCGGGTTTAAATTTGTCTGGAAAATTTCCGAATTTGGGAGTCGGCTATGGTTTCTTTAGCAGGCATACAAGCAGGAGCGAGTGAAAGCTTTTCGTCAATTAACAATGGTGGATGAAGATTACAATGACTTGGATATAGGGTTCACTTCTTCCTCTATCGCTTTTTATATATTCATTAGTATTAATTTATTTAATTTATTCCCCCGATTGATTCTTCTATTTTGGTGGCTTTTTTGTTCGATGGAGACAAGAAATGAATATTTCAATTTCATTACGATTAAAGAAATCTGGTTTATCCTTATACAATTGTAATGTAATTAACCTTTTTCCTGTAAAAAAGTAATAATCTACACTTCTCTTTCAAACCCGAGACATTATACGAGTGGAGAAAGGGTTTTCAATTTTTAAGTTGATTTGAAGTGGTAGCTATTTTTCTTTAATATTCTTTCATCAAATATTTTTAATGTCATTAGAAAAATAAATAGTTGTATATTTTTGTAAAAAAAATAGACAAGGACTCTGTACATTATACAATTGGAATTGGAATTGGAATTTGGAAGGCTGAGCTTGAGGGTAGTAGTTTTGTGGAGGTCATTTGACTCATTTAAGTTGACCCAGTATTGCCAAAACTGTTATACAAGAGAGACTCAGAAATGGAAATAAGTATGAATTTTTGAAAAAAGAAATGGGAGATAAAAAGTGCTTATAAGATTACTCTCTCAACTTATCCCACATTGTTTTTTTACCTATCTTTAGAGGTGTTAATAAGATTTTACCTTGATATTTAAGGTTGGGTCCAAAAGTCCAACCCAATTTTATCTAAGGGCGAGGAGATAGGCAACTATTAGTTCACCCTGTGTGCCGCCGCCGCCGACCAAGCTTAGTTTGTCACGTTTCCCTAAATGAATGTTACTCCCTTGTTTTTCTAAGCGTCTTTTTTCTAATGTTTATTCCCACATTTTCCTTTATAGTGTAGTTTCAGTTTTCACTTATAAATAGAGACAGTAATCTCAGCAATTCTACATAGCTCTCTCATTTTTTGTCTAAACATTTTTTTTATTCTTTGGTTCCGAAAAACACAATTTCAGTAGAGGTGTAGCATTATAGTCTTATATTCCGGGGCAGAGTTAGATTTTGCGTTGTTTTATTCTGGGGACGAAAGGGTTGATAACTGCTTGTTTTATTTGGACAGGGTTATGAATCGTCTTAAAAAAAGCGATCTAGTCAACAATTTAACCCAAGAATAATTTTGGTAATGTCTGTTGAAATTGCTACTGTCGTCTTAACAAATACTTCTGTTTTAAGAGGTTGCATTTTAAACAATGGAGACAAAAAATGCTATTTTTATTATCATGAAAAATGTCGCTTATGTTTTATATATTGCTAAACCTGATTTGTCTGTTAAACCTACTGAAACTCAAACTAAGGATTGTTTTTATTGGTAAAAGATGACTTCTTGTGTAAAATTTTATTCTTAATGGTTTGGATGATAATTTATACGATTACTATAACTTTGATAAGTCTGTTAAAGAAATTTTTAATGTATTTCACAAGAAGTATGAAACTGAGGAAGCTAGAACAAAAAAATATGTTATCAGTAGATACTTGAAGTACCAAATAATTGATGACAAATATATGAAAATTCAGTTACATGAACTACAAAATATAACACATGAAATAAATTTTGAAGGTATGTCTTTAGATAAACAATTTCAAGTTGTTGGTATAATTGATAAATTACTCCCCTGTATGGAAAGACTTTAAATATGTTATTAGGTACAAAACTAGGAGTTTTTTTTTAAAAGTTTTATTATATGTCTTTGTATCGAGGAAGAAGCTTGAAAATAAGATCAAAGAGATGAAGTACTTGTTGTTTCCAACAATAATGCTAAAAGAAATCTTCATTTGTGATTTTGAAACCCAAATGGAGGAACATGAAGAATAAGACTCGTAATAACCAAATCCGCAACAAAAATGTTTTACGAAATGGACTTCAACACGGGGCAGAGTTAGATTTTGCGTTGTTTTATTCTGGGGACGAAAGGGTTGATAACTGCTTGTTTTATTTGGACAGGGTTATGAATCGTCTTAAAAAAAGCGATCTAGTCAACAATTTAACCCAAGAATAATTTTGGTAATGTCTGTTGAAATTGTTACTGTCGTCTTAACAAATACTTTTGTTTTAAGAGGTTGCATTTTAAACAATGGAGACAAAAAATGCTATTTTTATTATCATGAAAAAGGTCGCTTATGTTTTATATATTGCTAAACCTGATTTGTCTGTTAAACCTACTGAAACTCAAACTAAGGATTGTTTGTATTGGTAGAAGATGACTTCTTGTGTAAAATTTTATTCTTAATGGTTTGGATGATAATTTATACGATTACTATAACTTTGATAAGTCTGTTAAAGAAATTTTTAATGTATTTCACAAGAAGTATGAAACTGAGGAAGCTAGAACAAAAAAATATGTTATCAGTAGATACTTGAAGTACCAAATAATTGATGACAAATATATGAAAATTCAGTTACATGAACTACAAAATATAACACATGAAATAAATTTTGAAGGTATGTCTTTAGATGAACAATTTCAAGTTGTTGGTATAATTGATAAATTACTCCCCTGTATGGAAAGACTTTAAATATGTTATTAGGTACAAAACTAGGAGTTTTTTTTTAAAAGTTTTATTATATGTCTTTGTATCGAGGAAGAAGCTTGAAAATAAGATCAAAGAGATGAAGTACTTGTTGTTTCCAACAATAATGCTAAAAGAAATCTTCATTTGTGATTTTGAAACCCAAATGGAGGAACATGAAGAATAAGACTCGTAATAACCAAATCCGCAACAAAAATCTTTTACGAAATGGACTTCAACACCTCTTAAGAAATGACATAAATGACACATTTATGTGTTATAGTTGTAATAGACCTGACCACTTAGCTAGGAACTGTCGGAATAGGCCTTGTTCTACTCCATAGGCAAACCTTACTGAAGAGCAATTTATTGCTATGTAATTGAAATCAACTTCAATGGTGAATCCGAGGAGTGGTGGGTAGACATTGGCGCGGACTATGAACCTTAGATTACATTATCAGAGGTTTTTCACTGTCTTAGAAGGATATAACGATGTTGATTTGAATACCCTTCCAAAAGACTCCAAAACAACTAGTGGTTATATATTTAACATAGTTGGTGGTGCTGTTTCCTAGAAGTCTAAGAAACAAACTATTTTGACTCAATCTATGATGTGAGATGATAACACTAGCTACTGCTAGTGAGGAAACAAGTTGGTTAAGAAGCACGTTAGTTGAGATCCCTTTATGAGAAAGACCGATTTTAGTGGTCTTGATCCACTGCGATATTATTGTTGATATTACAAAGATTTAAAACCGTTATTATAATGGTAAGAGACGATAGATACGTTGTAACCACAATATTGTTAGAGAGTTTTTGTCTATAGGAGCTATAAGAGTGGATCATGTACGTGCCGATGATAACTTGGCTGATCGTTTAACAAAAGAACTAGTTAGAGAGAAGGTTTTCAAAACTTTGAAAGGAATAGGACTAAAGTTTTTAGAGTGATATGTCACTCATGATGGTAACCCAACATATAGACTAGAGATTCTAAGAAATAAGTTCAATGGATTATAATAAGTTATGAAGTTATATGAGATGAATCATACAATTTTAAGTTTATTCCATATTATTAGAAACATGAAATCTTGAAGTGACAGAAGGATGCGGTAAGTATTAACTCTTAATGAGTTTTATATTCTATATGGAGTGGAGTATATAGCTATAGGAGTACTCTTGATAGACTCACCTAAGTTGTTTTATCTTGGGGATGACAAGATTGATAATTGTTTTCAGAATTTAAATGGAGTTACAAAATATTTTAAAGAGAGCGACCTAATTCGCAACTCAATCTAAGCTGTAATTTTGGCAATTTCGTTCCTTCTTTCATTACTTGTGCAACAACAAGAGGCATCATTTGGTCTAGAATTACTTGCTTCTTCCCTCACTGATTATCTTATGAAGACAAGAAGTAGAGCAATAGCTTCAGTGTAACTATTCTAGCGCATCTTTCGAATGAATTACACCTTGTATAAACAAATTTTATTTTTATGATCTATCTGGAGAAAATAAGCTGTTTGTAGCATAATCTTCTTTGTTTATAGATTCTCATTGTGCACTAGAAACTTGTGTTATTTTTACTTGTTGGTTGAACGCTTTCACATAATTATAGAGCTATTGCTTAACGGTTTATTTTGACCATTTATAATTGAATTCCTATTGTAGCCAGTTATATGTTTCTTTTCCATCCAGCATAGCAAGTGGATAGCTTAAGTTTGTCATTATGTTTTGTGTTGCATTAGACAAGCGTAGAGATTCATGACTTACTAATGAGCAATTATAAGCTATTACTCCAAGTTCACAATAAAAGATTAACAGATTCAAATATGTTTCTTGTTCTATAATTTCACATTTTACTTATGTTTTCTTTTTTACAATAGAAGAAATAATTAAATTTATTATCTCAAACAGGATGGTGCACCAGAGGACGTGGATAACAATAACAATGATGAGGTTCCTGGGAAAGTCATTGAAGTTAAGGAAGAGGAAGAAGAAGAGGTACCAGTTGAACGACCTTGTACTACAAAATTTATGGCCAAATATGAACGTGCTAGAATTTTGGGTACCTTGCTCTTCAGATCAGGTAATTTAATCCTATATAATACACCAGTCATACTTTTTTTCATCAAGATTTGATTGACCATGATGGATTGTTACTGGAGTTGGCAGCTTGAACGCACCTGTTATGGTTGAGTTGGAGGGTGAGACAGATCCACTTAAGGTAAAATTCACTTATATTATATGACTTGTGTCCTTTTCTGATATAACGGCAGAATTATTGGAATCTCACGGTCAATTCAATCAAAAGGTTAACCTTAAAATCCACATAATAACAAATCTGTACTGCTACGCTATGTGACATTGTCTGGAAAAGTTTCAATGCACAATTTGTGCTTAACAAAGTCTCGTCTTAGGTAGTGCAAGAGGATCTCTCATCTTCAACCATGCAGTTCTAGAAGCATGTTCTATCTGCCGGCAGTATACTCTGTTCAGTAGCAATGTTTTACCGATATTAATAATTTAATTAATACATTTCATGACTTGTTACAATTTTTTTGATTTCTCAATTTACATTTTAGATTGCTATGAAAGAGCTTGGTCAGCGAAAAATTCCCTTTACGATATGCCGTTACCTGCCTGGTGGATAGTAAGATTCTTAGTATTAATTGCTATTTTTCCTGGATTTAACTTTCATTATTACCTGTTATAAAAAATAAAAAATCATTATTACCTGATGTGCCAATACCTGCCCTTCATGCAATGTTCAGTGCTTGTTTTCCTTTCTTGTTTCTAATACTGTGGGTTTTAACTCATTTTCCCGTTTGATATTATGAAATTTTCTACCTATGAGGATTGGGGAGTTGCTGAGTTGATCGTGGAAGACTCATGGAAGAGGCAAATTGAAGGTTACTGATCCTTTTTGGAGAATGGTGCATCATATCCTTTATAAAGTTGATATTAGTTGAATCTCTTACAGCATTGATTAGAAATTTCTTTGTGCGGAGCTTATCAAGATATGGCTATGTTAAATAAATCCATATGTTTTAGTGAAAAAAAACAGAGAAACTTTTTTATTAACTAGTCTCACGACCTATTATTGCTGATTTGGTGAACTGTTCTATTCATTTCATGACACATGTTTAAAAGTTTTCAGAATCAGATTAAAAGAGGTCTCTCTATTCGTTAAGAGAAAACTAATGTGTTTTGTGTAGGAGGGGGGATTAAAATGATAGCTAGTGTAGCACTTTGATCACTTTTTCTTGGTAAATTGAACACATAAATCATTATTCTTTAATCATTTTATTCTTGCATTTTTAAAAACTTTAGTCATTTTTTATTTTGTTTTTTTTGAATCATTTTTTTGACAAAATTTAAGTTGTATCGAATTGAAACTTATTAGCATGAGATTGATAGATGTATGAATAGAAAAAAGTTTTAAAAATTTATAATAAATTAATTAAAATCATGAAAATTGACATAAAATGATTAAATTTTTTACAAATATAGTTATAAAGTGATTAAGGTGCACCAATTAGATGATCAATATGTTCAATTTATGAAAATAAAGTGATCATGCATTTTTTTTTCTTTCTAAAAATTAATTATAAGTGTCTAATTGCATAATCCTTTGGTTTGCATAAATTTTCTTTTTATAAGTTTTCTATAATATTTATTATTTAAAGTGTAGAAAATTTTATGTTTTAAAAATTTGTATAGTTTTCTTCATTTGAAACTTTAATTTTTTTTTAACTGTGAAAATTATGAGGTGAATATAATGAGTGTTATTTTTATGGTTACAAGTTTTAAGGATATTATTTTTATTGTTTTCACAATGTTTAATATTTATAGTTTTAGAAATTAGAAGTTTATATTTTTAATTTTTGTGTTTTTAGTAAATTTTGACAATATAATATTTTGAAATTTTTACTATTTTTTTTGGCAGTTTCTATTGTTAGAATTTTTAAAAAAAATTATATTTTTAGAAATTTAAATTAGGTTTCTCTTTATAAATTTTTTAATAATTTATATTTATAGAAGTTTTCTAGAATAATTTATTATTAGAAATATAATTTTTATATATATATTTTTCAATTTTTAAAAAGTTTCAATAATTTATGTTTTTATTAAGTTAATAAATATTTACATTTTTAGAAGTTTTTATAAATTTTCTATATTTTGTAATTTTGGAAAATAGAATATTGTTAAAAATTTAGAAATTTTATAATTTAATTTTTTTGATAATTTTCTATTTTTGGAATGTTCTAAAAATTTATATTTTTTAGAAATTTAGAATAAGTGTCTTTTTTTAGAACCTAATAATAAATTGTGTTTTTAAAGTTTTATATTGTAATTTATTATTCAAAATGTAGAATATTTTGTGCATATTTGGTCATGATACTTAAAAACATTTTTCTAGTTTTAAAAACACAAAACCGTTAAAAAAATCGGATGGTTTGGTCATTATTTTTGAATTAAATTTTTTAAAAATAACAAGATTAAAAAACAAAAATATGAGAACACCTAAATGGTGTTTTCATGTTCTTGATAACAAAGAAAAATACGAACAATGATAATCGGCTGCGATATAACCAAATTGTAAATTTTTCACTTTTTTTTTAATAGAATAGGCCGGAGATTATTTGTATTTTTTTATAATTTATTTATTTTCTAGGATAGCATTTTCTTTGTTTTTACTTTTTACTTTCTTACGAGTTATCCACCACAAAATATTTAAAATAAATAAATAAATAATAGTAATGAATGTTAGTTGCTTTTTAGGCTGTGATATATGAATTTTCATTTTTTGTGAAGAAAAAATACAAAATAATATTTTTAAAACAGTTTTAAATAATCATAAAAATAATATTTTTTTATATCCTTGTACTACAAAGAAAATATATATTCATCCAAAAATTTTACTTTGAATACCATTATTGGAGTTAGACGTGTATATACACAAAAAACTTATTATAGTAGAATTTGACATGATTTAATATACTTATTGTTTTTATACTACACACAATATAACATAAACTATTTTTCATAAGTTTCCTATTTTAAAAAAAAAATTGGCTAAATTACTTAGTACCCAAGCTTTTGACATGTTAACTCATGGTAATCAAAATGATTTTTCTTTGACTAAGTTTCATAAACTTTTAAATTTTTAACATATAAGTCCTATTTTGACAAATTTGAATAAATATAGTTAAATTAAAACTTGTTTTAAAATTACAAGTTTGAGAAAAAATAGAGAAAAAAATATTAATCATAAGTGTAAACGAGGTTAAAGATTGGTAAGTTAAAAATAAAAACATCACATATGTAAACAATTTTTTAGAATAATTAGGCCAAACACATTAACAATCATGTTTTGGGTATTTTCTTTTTTAAAACAAATTTTAAAAATAATGGCCACATAGTGTAATACTTTTTGAAATTATTAAAAGCTGTTTTTTTGATAGTGACTTAAAAACAATTGTTTTCAAGTTAAATGTTCAAACAAGCTTATATTCTAAAAATCTATATAATTTTATATTTTTAAAAAGTTTCAAAAATTTATCATTTTAGCAAGTTTGCTTTTAATTTAATGGCCACATGTGTGTTGTTTTTTTTCCTCTTCAAATTTAAATGTTAGAGATAAGAGTTAGGATTTTAAATAATAATATTTATATAATTGAATTAATTTGAAAATAACATTTAAATTATAATAAATTATACATATAATATATGTTCATGTTGTCTACAATTTACAAAATATACATAAATTAAACAATGTATATTCTATATATACATACTCACTTATTATTTCAAACCAATTCAATTATATAAAAGCTTGAACTAAAATTCTCATCTTATTTTACTTTAAAGCAATTATTAACTTAGTTATTAGTTACCATTCTAATGGTAACAACACTCAATTATTTAAGTTTTATCTAAAAAATAGTTAAAGTAAAATAGGATGAATAACATGTAAAAGATGAATACTAAAAAATAGGAGATAAATTGGAACCAATATGATAAATTATATAAAGAGAACAACTTAATAAATCTAAGGAAATGAAAACTATATTATATGAAATATGAATGTCATGATTGTTGAAAGAAAGATAATAATATTTTGATATTACATGATACTAATACAAAAAGTTACAAAAGAAATGTGTGATATGAAGATTAAGAGGTAGTTTATTAGTAGAAAATAATTTTAAAGAGGAGTTTGGTCTTTATTTTTTGTTCATGTGAATGATATAAATTATTATTTTTAATTAAATCTTAATTATAAGCTATTGGAGCACCTAAAATTAAGATTATTAATACAATATATATCGATTAAATTAACAAATTTTTTGAATGATACAATTGTTTTTTATTTATATCACATGTGTTAAGTATATGATAAAATTTTCAATTTAAAACATAAAATATGACTATATATCTAAAAAAAATATGGAACTATTATTTTACTACTTGAAAAATATAAGTTTAAATAAGTTTCTTTTAGTTAAAATAAGTACCATTAAATTAAGGAACCTTTATATGATGCTAGTTATTTTTTATTTCTTCGATGGCCTGTTATATGTAGAACTTATTATTTATTCGGTGAATCAGCATGTCAAATGAGACATGATTAGAGGATATTTGAAATGAGATTCGAGAGATTTCCTTTCTTGCGAGAAGAAATGTATGCTTATATTAGAGTTATTGATACAAAGAGTAAAAATTTATAATATATGAACTTGATTAACACATTTAGATAAATATGTTATTTTTAATTTTTTATTAATTTATAATTTGATAACATTAATAAAGTTATTAAATATACAATTATGTATAAACATAAAATATAAAAATGAAAAAATAACATATAATATTTTTAGTTAGAAACAACTTAGGTTATAACTATAATCGAAGAAAAAAATCACAGATTCAATGAAATATTTAACTTTTTATTATGAAAATCAAATATTTAATTACAAACTCGATCTTACCATACCCTCTCTAGGATACAATATCAATGTAACTCATTTACTAGTCTTTATTATGTTTTCACATTTTCTAATATTAATGTGAGTAGTATTTAAATTAATTTTTCAATAAACTTCTTATCAATCAAATTGTTTACGAATTAATTACAAAAAATATTAGTATAAAAACACAAGTATTCGTGTGTGTTTTAAAATAAATTTAATAATTAATAATTATAACTAGATAATTTAAAACACATGTCACTTAAATCAAATTAACTAATAAATCTTAGAGTAAAATTAACTTCTTTAAAATTTAATAATTAAATCATATAACCATGACAACTCATATAATTATTTGATTTAAATATAAAAAAAATTAATTAAAAAAAATCTATATAACCATGAAAAATATGAATTAACTTGACTATAAATTATGAAAATATAGATAATCAAATATCATAAATTAATTTCCCTACCTTTTGCCAACCATTGCTTAACTGCACCAAGCCAAAATTTGAATCGCTTATATAATATTAATCTTTACCAAAGTATTACACTCTGTTTTCACAAAAAAGAACGAGTTGAGCAGATCTTCAAATGGGATATTTAATATGGCACAAACAGCGAAGAACTTCAAACAAGAAACTCTCGGCTTGTATTTCCTCTCTTTCTCTCTCTTTTATCAACAAATTCAATGTGTGTATATGAATGAAACTACACAAAACTAGGAAGCGGATTAATTTATCACTGATATCAGCCGAATGCCACTCATTGATACATTGTTGCTCTACTCCTTACTTGTTCTTTTCGGTAGGCAGGCAGATTTTGGCAGCAGTTCGCCAAATCCATTCGGCAACAATGCTCTTATTTCGGCTACATATATATATATATGAGTGACAATAATAACCTAATAGCATTAATATTAAGGTTAAATTATTTTAAGCTTACTTATTTAAAGTCCATTAAAAGTTTTAATAATATAAAAATAAGATACATCTTAAAAATATTAAAACACATTTTAATAATTTCATAAATTAATTTAAACTTAAATAAATATTTTAACAGTTAAAATAATTCTAATTTTATGATCACGTGTTATTAAATGTATAAGTTTAATTTTATGTGTTATAATTTTAAAAGATATCCTTAAAGTACGATTATATAAAATTCGGACGTTTTTTTAAATTTATTTAATAGACTTGATAACGAGTTTAAGAACAAATTTACATATAAATCTTTTGTTTACGAAAATAATTAACACTTATAATCCTTAGATATAAAGTTATCAATTTTTCTTTTTCATCATTATTCACCTTATACACTTTGATTTTCGTCAATTTAGCTTGAAATGATCGATCCTTTGGAGCTCTTTTAGAAAACTATTAATTTCAAATTATGCTTTGACGGAGGACCTAATTGAAATTTAATAGCGTCTTATATGTGGTCCGAATTTCATTTTAAGTTGCAAGCTTATCCAATCGGCAGGACAATTTCAATAATTAGATATAATATATTCAGCAATTTATATAAATATGCATGAGGTCATTTTAATTTTCAACAATTTATGGGCCTGAGAAATAGAAAGCTTTTGTTGAAATTCAAACGATAGGACAGCCACAACATATATAATTTGCCACTAAATTAATAGGTGGACTTATTTGTTTCATTTCGTTTCTTTATAGTATGATGAAACACGGGGGACCATACTCCCCAAATCGGCTACCAGGCCTCCTATATGTTATGTTAATGTTACTGAGTATCATTTCATATCCAATCCTCCTAAAAAGTTAATTAACTTATAAAATTTACTATCTTTTATGGACGTGTATTTATCATTTTATCACAACACTACATTAAAAAAAAAAAAAGAGTCTAATTCTGTTTGCAGCTCGAAGAATCCAGTGAATAGTGATCTCTACTTTTCAAAGGTAGTCTCTGGTCCTACATGTTATCTTAAGCACTACTATTGTAAATCTATAACGAATACAATTGATATGGAGAAGAAAAAAAATATAATTATGTTAGCTCTGCCATAACATTTAGTAAAACTATGCTATAGCTAATTGCAGCATTGTGATATATCACAAATTTTAGTTAGACTTTCCTGTTATATTTCCATGAAAACAGTAAATTTAGCTCCTAGGAAAACATTTACCATTTGCCTTTCCCCTAAACAGTTCTTTACTAACTAGGAAAACAGGAGGTTTGAAGAAGAGTGAAATTTATATGTGCGTGGGTATCATTTGCAATTCTGCAGAGAATCAATTCCAGTAATTGGGATAATCAAACATGTAAATATTTAATTGTATTTCCAAGGCTTTCTATTCTCATTTCTTTGTGTAATAGTCAAGGAGCAAGCTTTACATGACTAGATCGTGTCAATGGATTTGGCACTTAAATCTTTGTAAAAAGTAAATTTAGATGGTTCCAGCTAGGTATGGTACTTGATCTATTCTTTATTTACGAGAGCATATTCTTTATCGCTCTTGATTCTTGACGTTTTTAGCTTATTTGTTGAATAGTTAGTATTAAGTATTATTGTACAAATTAGTAACAAAGCACTAATAATACTTATAAATTTAACACCCTTTAATTTAATTAAATCTTATTACATTAAATTAATCTTGAGTTTTACATACTTGAATTTCTAAGAGTTAGATTTCGATGTATATCAGTTATATAATTTATGACATTTTAAATAGATTTAACAAGATACAAGAGAAATTTCAAATCCACAAAATTAGTAATTACTATGCATGATTGTTCTTGTATTCTTTTGAGATAATTAAATTCCAAGTCCATAAGAGAAGTGACTCTTTAGAATGAATAATAATATTCTATTCATGATATAATTAGTCTATATATGTTCTAATTGGGTCAATTAATTAGAAATGCATTCCTCCAAGTTTCATGAAAAACAAGAAGACCTTACATGTTTGAAAAATAATAATCACATTGCTTGTCATTATTTTAAATTTTTTCAAGGGAAGTATTTGCCAAAAAAAAATCAGTAAAAGTCATGAAATTTGGAGGAGAATTTTGTAATAAAACAATAAATAAGGGGATATATTGCTTTTTTTTAAAAGTTGAGGTGTGTTTTTGTTATTTTGAAAACTCAATGATATATTAATTTATATAGTTAGCAGATGGTTCCTACTACTTGCAACTCTTAGTTCCCTACCCGTTACGCAATTAATTCAAATATTTGTTAGGACCCTTGTGATCAAAGAAACAAAATAGTGGAAAGAAAAATATAATTAAATAATTATTTATATTGAGCGATCCAAAACAAATTTAATAAGTTAGGTTCGGGGTCTTAATCACCTTTGAATCGACAGGCTCTACATGTCTTGAATGTTTTTGTGTTGATGTGCGATAGATATATGCTTTGCATGCCTGTTAGTTACTGTAGACTACGATGATGGCTTCAATAGATCAGTTTCAAACATTGTGCCAGAGATCAGTTTTTGTTTATTTAGTTGGCTAATTAAGTAGTTCTTTGTCAACTTTCTGTTCTGCATAAAGGTAATTAATTAGCCGTGTGGAAAGTTAATTAGTTTTTTTCACCATTATTATATTTTAAAACACGAGCCACGATACTAATAAAAATATAGGGCCAACTTGAAATTAAGACTATAAAACTAGTTTGTGTGTTTTCATAGATAGTAATCATAACAACTAAATCTAATCAGTTGGTCCCATACCGATTTTGTAATAAATAATACATAGAAAATGTATCTTAATGATCTTTAATTTGACCAATATCCAAAATTAAGTTTCCATTCCAAGAAACAGAGGTTGCCTTCGCCAATTAAGCCTTAATTTCCTATTATTTTATTCCCTTTTCCTTTAAACCATCTAAAGTTACCACATGTTTGCTGCAACATATTGAAAAAGCTAAGCTAGGTATATATATTTTAGATTTTTATTCTGTTCTACAACTTTACTTTGTGAAATCTAGCTACTTTTATTCTTAATGGAAAATCGGATATTAAATATCCAAATTAAGCTAACAAAGAAAAGAATAATTCTTAGTTGTGAGATCAATATTGTTAGCAATTCTCATATTATATATATATATATATATTAACACTAAAATATAAATATTCCATGCACACTCACAGACGTTAATTCTTTTATATAATGCTCACTTTATCCCCCTTTTTCTTTTCTTTTTTTTCTTAAAACCACACAAAGCTGCCTAATGCCTTTCCCACCTTGACACTTTACTCTCAAAGAAAATGGTTACTTCCACAATTATTTCTCCTAATCTTCTCTATCCTCTTCTTCTATATCACTAAAATCATAATAATAAATTATTCTTAGCCTAACTTTTCATCGATTCATAAGATCGATTGATCCGTCGGTCCTTAATTTTCTTTAATTTCTAAGTAATCTATATATATCTATATATATATGGGTAACTTTTTCTCTTATTTTTCAATATTAAAGACAGCCGGAAGCTCTTCTCCATCGAAACCTGGGCTTGGCAACCTGCCGGAGAATTGTATATCATCCATTTACACATTTTTGGATCCGCCAGAGATTTGTAAATTTGCAATGCTGAGCAGGAGTTTTCACAATGCTTCTTTGGCTGATTTCGTATGGGAGTCAAAGCTACCCTCAAACTATAAATTTCTTATTGATAAACTTGTTCAAGGAAATGAACGAAAACCTCCTCATTTGTCCAAGAAGGATATTTATGCCAAGTTGTGTCGACCAAATCGTTTCGATGGTGGGACTAAGGTAGGTTTTAGCTCTGATCGAAAAATAACTTTTCAATTTCTTGTTCAACATTACTTCTATACCATAAAACTAATTAACCCTTACAATTTATAATAAAAATAAGTTAATCTCTCTCTTAATTTAAAATTATGATGTTGTTTTGAGTTTTAAGTACAATTTTTGACCCATCAGGAAGTATGGTTGGATAAAAGAAGTGGAAAAGTTTTTATGTCCATTTCGTCCAAGGGGTTGAAAGTAACAGGCATAGATGATCGAAGATATTGGAATTTTATTCCAACAGACGAATCAAGGTGAGTCGTTTCAATTACAATTGATTAAGAAATTAAACCTTCTTATTACCACCACCACACTAACAAATGATTATGTTTTATTTACTTTCATAATCACTTAGCCCGGCTATTAGTTTATTACATTAGCGCATTTTCTGTCAAATATTACGTGCACCTCTTATGAACTGTTTTAATTATAGAGTTAAGTACATATTATATATATATATATACGCACACGGGGATATGAATTGGGCATTTTTTTTTTTTACTTCAATTCATAAGTAGAAACTCAAAGCATTAATCACATGAATAATCGGGTGAATTACGGACTAATTTTTTATTTAATAAATAAAGATTTATTTTCATCTCAACTGAAGTGTCAAAATTTAATTATAATATAAAAATATAATTAAATAACATTAATATATATTTAATTTCAGTTTAACAAGATTTCAGATTTGAAATAATTATATTTACATCGTAAGTACTTAATTGTTTAAGTTAAGGTTAGTTTTAAGAAATAATTGTTGAATTTTATTGAAAAACTACCATTTTGGTCATTTGCGGATAGAATAACCATTTATAGCTGCGTTAGGAAATTGTTGGTAAAAATGACCCTTTTATTTATTTATTTATAGTTTAACTCGAGAAAAATTAATTTTAAGGCCAAGTTAAAAAATAATTAACTTCTTTAGTATTTTTAAAATGGGTGCCTGGACTTATAATAATTTAATCACAAGGGTTGGGCATGTTATGTCACATAATTTGTAAGAAAATGCAAAATTAGTCTTATTTTTAAAATTTTATTAAAAAATTAACAATGAAAAACATATAATAAACGTGTGATCTTTTTCTTTAAAACCATGTAATAAATGTATTATCTTCTTCTTAAAGATATTTGTGATATAAAAAAATTTCTCCCTCTTTCAATATTTCTTAGCAGTTTTTTTTTTACTTATTTTGGTATAATTTAGATCTATTAATTATAAATTTTATACTTTAAATTTTTGAAAACATGATATATTATGAATATTCTAATAAAATTCAAACAATTGAATACAATTGAATGGTGAAAAACATGTAAGAAATTGTAAGCATATAGGAAAAATATGATTCATTATATATTTTATTTCATATTTTTTCACCCTAATTTATTAACTAGTTAGGATTATTAAAAAATAATGTTAGAAATCAGAAGACATAATATTTTTTTAGTTATTTCACGTTTAATTATCCATAGGGTCATTGTTATTTTAAGTTAATATCACTAACCTCTTAGAACTAATTTTGATCCATTAAAAAAAATAAGACTTATAATAATAATAATTTTAAGGCTTAAGTGCATTGTTAAGCACAATTTTAAGATTAATTCAACATTTTTACCCATTTTTAAAAGAGCCAATGTCAAAAAGTTTAGGACCAAAATGCTTATTTTTAACAGTAAATGGATCACTTGAGCCCTTAATCCCTTTTTCCCCCCATTGTATGCCCTGATTTTGTGGTTGGCTAAAAAGGGTTCGACCTTTGTGGATAAAATTTTGTATATTTTATTTTAGATAAGTCTCAAATTTGAACTAGCTGTTTAATCTAAGAAAAAAAAAAAACTTATGATAAGGTACAGATTCGAGACAGTAGCATATCTACAGCAGATTTGGTGGGTTGAAATATTAGGAGAGTTAGAGTTCGAATTTCCATCAGGAAGATACAGCCTATATTTCAGGGTGAAGCTAGGCAAGACCTCTAGAAGATTTGGTAGAAAAATATGCAACCTCGATCAAGTTCATGGCTGGGAATTAAAGCCCGTCAGATTCCATTTATCAACATCCAACGGCCAGCGAGCTTTGTTACAATGTTATTTGCATGAAGCTGCTACAGGCAATTGGATCCATTACCATGTGGGTGACTTTGTTGTAGATAAAAACTCTAACAAGCCTTTGAAATTAAAGTTTTCTATGGTCCAGATCGATTGTACTCACACTAAAGGTGGTCTCTGCTTGGACTCTGTGTTAATATACCCTTGCGATTTAATGGAGAGAGGCTGAGGATAAATGAAGCATACCACTGTTTTTTTTTCCTTTTAAAAAAAAACAATTACTATTTATGTGTGCATATCTAATTAGAAACAAATAAATAAATAAATAAAATTGTGTGTGTATGTTTTATGGAATTGGGTACCAGCTGTACTAACAGATAGCAATTTATAACTCCTCGAAATTATATTTATTTTAAACAAATAAATGTAATCTGCCGGAAACTTCATCCATAATTTGAGAATTTTAACCAACCACAAGTACATCAAAAGTTGCATAAAGTTTAAGGTTTAATTAGCCAAATTTATATATTTATATGTTTTTTTTTTTGGTTAAATAATTTGTTATATTTATATGTAGTATAGGAATATCCGTCTTTTGAAGGAAATATCTCTAAATAGAAATTAATTGGACTTAAAAAAATGAATAAAGGCAAATGCATGATATAACATGAACTTGGCTGTTATATTTGTAATTAAAACAGGGTGAGTGAACTCCATCGACAACGATTGACTACCAACAGACTATTAAAATTGGTCATTTTTGTTTAATAAGGCTTAATCTGTGTATCTTGTCTTTGTGCCTTCCTTCTTCGTCGTAGAGATGTATAACGGGCCAACCCGATGAGCTCAACATGCTAAAAGTTGCCAATTGTAATATACACCGTAAGAACTTAATTAATTAGCGACTTTTAATAACTGCTTTGAATATTTTAGGAAATCTTTATAAAATTCAAAAAATAAAACTAATTTTTTTTAATTATAATTATAATTACTAATTAGTTATGACTCAAAGACATCAATGTATATTAAGATACGTAAAAAAGTTTAAAGTTTAGATAACAATTACAATTATACAAGTAATATAATTATTTAAAAAAATTATATTTTTATGTCTAAGATTATTATTATTGGTATAGTTAAGCTTTCTAATTTTAACGTATATTAATCAATAATCGTAGTTGAAAATATAAATACCATATATATTTAGAAAAAGGAAAATCATATTAATATTTTTTTTAATTACATAAAATAACATCGTTGAATGGATAATTTAGTTAGAATTTAATATTTAATATTTAATTAATTAAAATTTAATTTATATAGTGTTCAATGTAAAATTTATAAGTTTTGATTTTTCTTTATAATAAAAATATATAAATTGAATATAAGATGTAATATTGTATAGGTATAAAGTTTTAAGATATAATAAATGCTATTTTTAAAAAAACACTATTTACAACTTGTTAATAATTTATGACAAAAAATAGTAACGTAATTACAAGTATATATTTAAAAAAACAACTTAATAAGAATCTAAATTAAATTAATAATCAACTAGCCTCCACTATCCGGGTAAGCTATTAAGTTGGGCCAGTAGCACATGAGCTAATTTAGCTTTGTAAAAGTTTTATTTTATTACCTAATTTTTAAAAGATGTATTAAAGGTTTTTTAAAGGTATATATAAATTTATTTTGTTTGATTATTATTTAAATATGTAAAAATGATGTGATATCATAAATAATTAATAAATTTATCAATTTGAAAATATTGATTTTTCATTCAAAAATCAATCACTTTTATTTATTTTTCTTTGATGTCAAATTTATTTCTTATTTATGATAACAAATGATATTTACGTGTATAAATTATAACTAAATTGAAATAATTGATCTAAAATAAATTTATATGTATTTTAAATATAAGTAAAAAAATTATAATATATCTTTTAAAAAATTAGGGATTAAAGTCTATAAAAAAAAGTAAAGATTCCAATAACTATCTTCCCTATTAACTTTATTTGCCAGAGCCATGAGCCACGAACCACGAAACTTATTGTGTAATGTGCAAGGAGAGTTCATGATACCTTTCTTCTAAAAAAAATAAATTAAATCATCTCTCTCCACCAACCTTTTTCAGTATCTACCAATTTAGTGATAAATACTTTGTATTTCCGTAGTTTTAACTTTTAACTAAAATTGCATTTTAACCTTTTTATTTTTTTAAACAGATTACTATTTCAGTACTAAAAATTAGTGATCATAATTTGGAAAATCTTTATTCTTGTATTACTATTTTTTTCCTTCAATTATTATATGAGATATTAAATATCTTAATTTAAATTATTAGTATATATTTTAATTAATATTAACAATAATTGATAATAATTAATATATTTGAATTACTTAAGTTTATTAAGATTGTTATTAATTTAACTAAAAAAATATATCAATAATTTGAATATAAATATTTAATATATACAAATAAAAAATAATCACAAATAAAAAAATATCAACCATTCAAAGTTACCAATTTCCTACTAATTATATAAAAACTGAACCACAAGTCCTTAGAAAAAGAATCTAGGTGCACCACATCGTGACGTTATGTGACTTATAAGATCCAAATATACATGTTTAAAAATAATTAATTAAAATATATATTTTTGGTGCAATGAATGAAAGTATTCAAATATGCATCCTATTAAAAAATACTAAAAAGAATAAAATATAAATACATATCATTTTCTCTTTTTAAAAGATTAGTGTGTTGTAGCGCAATAACTTATTATGAACGGGACGGGCGGGATGGGGTGTGATCAGGTTTGACATCTCTATTCTCACGTTAATTATTTGTAGAGACGGGTTGGATATTCTTTATTAAAATTTTGGAAGAATTTAAAGAATATTTTCTATTGATAAATAATATTTATTTAATTATATATTTTATAAATTAATAAAATTTATGTTTAAAATTATCCTTAATAGATATTAGATGTAATGTATAAATTATAGATATAATTAAATTATTCATTTTAATGGTTGTTAAAAAAATAAAAATAAAATATATTTTTAATTATAATATTATTATTTTTTAAATAAATATATTAGAAGTTATAAAAACGATAAAAAAAAATTAAAACACTAAATATAGCCTTGCGTACGAAAGTGTATAAGTTCAAACCTCATTATTATATCTACCGATAACATAAGTGAGTGTGCAGTTATTATTTTAAAAATAAAAAAAATGTTAAATATAAGTAAATTTATATTATAATATATATTAAAATTAACTAGTATCATTCATACTATTTCAATATTATATCTCTTCTATTTAATTTTATTAAGTTATTATTTTGTAATTTTAAAAAAATCCACGTAAGACAATCGTGGTTAGTGATTCACTTTACCAATTTCATTTAATTAATTAAATGAAAGGAATATTTTGGAGCTTCATAAAGAGTGGATCATCTTTAAGTTTCACTCTGCCTGATTGCATCATATCTTTATGTTTGTATACTTTTAATTGTACTACACAAAAATAAACTGAATGTCACATTAAATAATAATACGTCATCCAGTCGAGGGACTTCATCGAATTTTTGATCTTTTCTTTTTGGCTCAATGCTATTACCTCAGTCTCCCCTCTATTTCGCTCTTGATAAATGGGTTCAGAAGTACTTTTTTTTTTACATTGTGAAAATGAATTATGTGCGCTTAGCAATTTGACCACCGACACAACTTTAATTAAGTTTTAGCCTATTATATTTTGCATATGATAGATCAAAATTAAGTTCGTTGCTCCTGTAATACAATTATTCTATTTTAAGTTAATAAAATATAAAATACATATAATTATTTTTAAATCTAACTTCTATTATTTTTCAAATAATTTAGTAATTTAATTTATGTAAATTATTAAAATTAATAATCTTTGATAAACGCCAACAACTAAAAATAATATAAAAATATTCATATTGTATAACTAATAATCAAAAACAAATATACAAAAATACTTGAATTTATAATAATAAATTAATTTTATAATTAGGTGATTAATCTTTCAAATATACATATTTTTTTTAAAGAGTTATTTATTTTTCTTCATGTTTACTCTAATAATTAAATATAAGATAATACACGAATATCATACAAATGATAAGGGACTATAATTATTATATATATATATATATAGTTAATAATTTTATTTCTATTTTATCATTAAAATGACATTAATCTTAGATCTTTACCCATTAAAGACTCATGCTCGATACATTAAAGTTTATATTATTTAAATCTTGATATATTATTTTAAAATATGTTTAATAATATATAATAGTTCACAACATATGATTATTCGCGTATAAATCTAATGTTGTATTAACGATAACAATCTCTCACTTGAGTTACATATATAACCTTATAATTGTACATTGTAAAACTAAATGTTCGAGGTTAACTTTACTCTCATTATTTAAATATATATGTATATAATTTGGTCTATTAATTATATCAACATAGAATAAAAATGATATTTATTATATTTATCATAACTCGACGTATCAATTATTATATATATTGATATTATCGAATGATATGTACCATGATGTGGATATATTGTATAAAAATTTCATATATTAATCTTAACATACTTATATTCAATTAATTTAACCTTCAAATTTTGTGAGATGAAATCATATCAATAAACTTGTGTCTGTTCTAAGTTTTTGTTATATATTTTTCTAGTTAATTTGTTTATTAAATTAAGTAATTTTATAATAATACATAACAATAATAAACTATCAAACACATTATTTTAATCTCGAAATTTTTCAGGGGAAAGAAAAAATAAAACAGTCTTGCTTCTCAATATTGAAGGATCCAAGTTCACAACTATAATAGATATATAGGGGAAAATACGTTCGCAATATGGAAGAAAGTTTAAAGTATTTGAAAAGGTAGGCACCAGGACAATCTCTATATTTCTGTTTAATATAGTTTTGAAATTTGAATTCCTATTATTATATGCCACCTTTGCTTGACATTTCCAGCTGTGCCAACATTGTTTATGTTTTAAAGAAACATAAATATTTTGTGCCAAACACTGGCAAACAGTGAAAGTCATGAATCAAAAAAGAACCTTATATGCACGCTGAACAAGTGTCCTCTCCAAACGTTGAACAAAGTAACAGTATTTTCATGTTTTCTCTAATGGACGTGCACCATCATGAGCACACTGTATCAAGAGTTTTGAATGAATAACAATGCCACTAGAAAGACTCAGTTACATTTTCAAAGATGACTTACAAAGATCTATTATATGTCATGAAAAAACGTGGACAATAACTTGCAAATAAATAAGGAAAAATGTATAGTGTATATCTATACTCTTTGTTTTTAAAAAGCCGAAATTATAGGATATATATGTATAATCTTAGTTTTTAAAAAACTGATTATATATATATATATATATAACAAATGGGTATTTAATTAAGAGAAATTGTATTTTATATCTGAATAATATGATAATGTGTTATTTTAGGTTATTAAAATTTAAGATTAATGTAAATAGTTTTTTAAATAAATATTCAATATTTGATAGAGTGAAAAAAATAATATAATTAATAATTAATATATATTTCAAAATCATAAATAATATCTTATTTAATGATTCTATAACTTGTACTTTAATGCTTCTTTTAAGTGTGTGATTTTAGAATTACAAGGGAGAAAACCTAATTACAAAAGGACAAATTGTTTTTGTACATTATTTTTTTATTATTACTTCACCTCCTCCTCATTCTTTTTTATTTTATTTTTATAAACAGAATGTTTTTTTTTTATAATGAGAAATCAAAATGTTAATTCTTGTTTTCCTAAAACATGTTGAACTTAAAAACAGGCGCATTTTAAAATAACTAAGATAATTTTAAAAACATGAAAGAAACTGACTTTATTTCTCTTACCGAAAAATGCGTTGTTTCAACAATCAAACATCACGTGCATTGTAATTTGAACTTATTAACACAAAAATTCCATAAAATTAATAACTAATTAGGCAAGAAAAGCACAGGCCAATGACCCATGCATTGTTAAATTGGTCGGTACTTTGTCTCTAATCGACAAGAAGCAGATAGCTAATAAAGAAATTACAAAATAGATATAAAACTTAAAAAAAAGTAATTGATACTTAAGCTAACTAATTGACAATAATCCATCTCCAAAACATAAATACGATCGTTTCAGTTTTTTTGTTTTTTCTCTAACAAAATAGTTTTATTTTCTTCCTATATATACATTTTAATTATTATTTTAATATTTTATAATAATTCTTCAATGAAGAACAAATTCATTACCACCACCGCCCTGCATCATCTTCATCGAACTATATATGTAATACAAAAAATGCAAAACCCCAGGCGTTTCTCACGTGGGAACGACTTCTTTTATTATCTATACGCCTTGGAAAGCACCATCGTGTTAAACTCCCTTCTATTGTTCCAGCTTCAAACTTCAAATTATTCAGTGTCGGTGGTGATGTTATAAGTTAATAACTTTTTTTTTTTTAAATAGCATTTATTTAAAACTAAATGAAGTTTGTATATTTTTATTATTAAGAAAAAATAAAATAAAAAATTATATTGAAAACAGTCTCGTTAGATATTATTTAAATTAAATTTTAATTAATTAAATATTATTTTTTATTGTTTTATATTTTATTCAATCTTATTTTAAGTAATTTAGCCATACATTTAGACTCAGATGCCATTATGCATTACTAAAGTATTATATAGTTATTTAGGTGTGAAGTTCTTATTGATGACGTAAGAAATGCTTTTTTTCTTCTCTCTCTTTCAAAAAGACTTTGACGAGGTATATGTAAATATCTATTAATTAAATATATTTATCAAAAAAATACAGGTAAAAAAATTCATATATCATTGAAAAAAATTGATTGATTGAAACAGTTCAACTCACTTTTACAGTTTAATTAAATTCTAATGCCAACTTAACTTAGAAATAAATAAAAGTACTCAAAACTATTAACAAGCTAATTATTTCAATTAAAATGTTTTATTTTTACATCAGCTGTGACGAGTTAAATCTGTCAGAAACGTTCTTTTCTTTTTATTTATTATCATGTCTGGCTATCTATTTTATCTAAAATTCCAACTGTACCCCTATTATTGCCCATGATTTCTGTATTATGTTTGTTTTTGACGGGATTGCAATATTAATTACAGAGGGAATATATCCAATTAATTTATTAAAGGAAAACGATTTACACATTGCATGCATTAATTCACTTATAACAATACTACTAATAAAACTTAAGTAAATTATTATATTTTTTAATCCTTATTTAATTTTATAATATGTTTCAAATTTATATAATATAATAATAAATAAATAAAATTAATTTCTCTTAAAAAAATATTATATAAGTTTTTTAATTAATGTGCTTAATTTAATTTTTTAAAATTAAAAAAAAAATTAATTTATAAGAATATTTTTATCCAAAATTATTTTTATAAATTAGTTATTTTACATCTTTACTTTTTACATGATAAAATTTACAAGTAATAGTTATGTACATTTCAGAGTCACAAACTTTATCTAATAGTAACATATATAAAGTTTTTAAATCTAATGTTAACACTTAATTTGCTTGATGGATATATGACATCATTACTGATCCCATTAAAATAATAAAACAAATATATATCGGGAAACAGACTTTGAAGCTTCACTCTTGTCTTGTAAGAACTGCTTCACAAAAGATATGGATTAGGTACCGACAGTCTTTGGGTACTATGTACTACTCGCAATTTCTCAATAGAAATGTTATTTGTATGCCGCCACTTAATCAAAGAAACATTGAATTGAAAGGTGTTAAAGCTAACTTGCTTCGTGCCATTAAGATAAAGATTGCTAATAATATAGAAAATATTAGAATATGTAAATATATATTTTTAAGAAAATGATCGTAAAGAATGCCATAAATAATAAATCAAACATGTGATCTTAGGGACAAAAAGGACTTTTTATCATCAAGATAAGACTTTTTTGAGGCAGCGCCTCAAATGCGGAGAAAATTTAAGAAAACTAAGCACATTTTTTAATTTATAATCCAAATTATGAATATTTCAAATTAGTTTAATATTTAACATCATTTAATTAAATTAAATTAAATATTATAAAAATATTATTTTATTAAATAAAGTTTTTTTTTTATTTTCGCACCATATTTATTATTAATTTTAAAAATTATATAAAATATCTCTAATAAATTTTATTAATATAGGATAAATATATTAAATATAAAAGGATGCTTTAATAATTTTTAAATTTAAGAATAATCTTACCATTTTTATTATATTATTTTATGTAATTTTTAAAAGATATAATTATTATCTCATTTTATTTTATTCGTTCCATATTTTATTTAAAAATTATCAAAAGTAGATTTTTTAATTTTAATATATTTATTTTATATAAATTAAAATTTATTAAGAATATTTTTAATAATTTTTAAAATTAATATTAAATATATTATAAAAATATTAAAATAAAATATTTCTATTACTCTACTTTAAAGATAGCTTTTTAATTCACAACTCACGACCTAACTGATAGTTAACATACCAACCGCCAAGTTAGCAACTCGACTCCTAGTCATTAATATTGAGAGAGAGAGAGAAAAAAAAAAAACCTCCAGCTCATTAACAAGTACAATGATTAGGCTTCCACGTGTTCACCAGTAAATAATGTACGTTGTTATTTTACACAAAAGTCGTTGAGGACTCAAACACGTCCCAGAGGTAGTGAATTCCCAAAGCTTCCTATTCGGTTTTCTACCTTTGAAGTGAAGTTTTGGCGGCTTTATCAGGGTTTTTTTTCACATTATAATAAGTATATTTTTACATTTCTTTGAAAATAAATAATTTTAATATTTCAATCTTATTTTCATTAACGTATTATAATGTAAATATAAATTTATATAATTTCATTCCTCACTGAATTTTTTTAAAAATTAATAATATTTGATGTAACAGTTTATACAAAGCATATAAAACATTAGTGTTGTTTTTTTGGGAATGGTATCGGAGAGATACTTAATTAATATATTAATAGTTTAAATATTTATATTCTTAAAAAAAATTATTTTAATATCTTAATTGAAGAATTTATATTATTTTTATCATTTTTAACTGTAATTAATTTTTTTACCCAAAAAATCCTTTTAGTTGCTTAGTAAAGAATTTTTATTTTTTATTTATGGAAATTAACTAGAGCTAAAAAAAAGTTTTTATTAAAAATTGAGTTCAATACTTCATATTAAAAATTATGAAAAAATAAAAATTATTAAATTTCTATCTTTACAAAACAAATAATATAAATAAATATTAAAAACTATGATATTTAAACAATTTCATTAGAGTATGATGAAAATATTTTTTATAATTAATTGAAAGAGATAAAAATAAAAAAATTCATAAAAAATTAACTAAAAATATTTATATTATTAATACTGTAAAAAAATCATTTGAAAATTAACAAATGTTTTCACTCTTTTTAACTCTAGGTAATTGTTAAAAAGAAAAAAAAACATTTATAAAACCGTTAAAAGGTATTCTAAGTAAAAAGATTGCTTATTATATAAAAAGGTACAAATACTTGAGTCAGGATATTAAATAATTTTTTTTAATAATATAAGACATTTGAGATATTAATATACTAATTGTGATACCTCTAGGATATTGTAACCTTTTTTTTTCTTTTTCTTTGGATAATATCATTGTTGATCAAAGAAAAAATATTAAAAGAACAAATTTAAAATTTTATACATCTAATAGTATTTTAGTGTTTTTTTTATTAAATTATCATAAATAGGATTGATTTTTTATCTTTTGTAAAAGAGATTTTCAATTTTTATAACTTAATCATAAATATTTTTAATATTTTATATATTATTACTGATACATTTAATTTATTAAAGGTGTTAAAATTTATTGTTAGTTTTTTAATTTTTTATACAAAAAAAATATTACAAATATCTTTGAATTTTCTTTTATACCAGTCTCACACACATACGAGTGTTTATAATTTATTTAAAAATATCTTGAATATTTTATATATTATTATTAATACCCTTAATTTATTAAATGTATTACTATTAACTACTAGTTTATCAATTTATTTTTCATGTATTATAAATAAATTTATAATTTATAATTAAATAAATAATATCTATAATATAATATTAAAAAATTATGATAAAATATTAGAATTTAAATTATTCTACATCAAATATTATCTTTTATTGGAAAATAAATATTACAACAAAAATTGATATAAAATGTGGTTGGCTTCAACATATACAAAATTAAGAAATAAATAATTTATATTTAATAATTTCATTAACTGGTTAATATTAATACGTTTGATAAAATTAATTATCTTAAATAGTTTAAATTAAAAATTTAATATAAATTAGTAGATAAGTTTGATTATTAGATTATCACGATCCAAACAAAAACTTCAAATGAAAAATTATACTTTTCATAAAAATTCAACATTTTATCAATAATATAAATTAGAAATAGCGTTATAGTTATAAACAATAGTTATAAACAATAGTTTATACATAATTTCTTGACAATGTTACCATCTTGTCCTCATTCCACCACTTCCTACATTCTTTGTAAAAACAATAGGCAATACATATGAGTTCTTAACTTACTTGAAATTGATGTTGTAGTGGTTTTTGTTGATGAGGGAATTTAGGATTTTAATTGTAATTAATAACACACCTAAAATTTGGTGTATTGCGGGAGAAGATGAATTTTGTATTTGGGGAGAGTTTAATAGAATATGACCAAACCAATGGATTCTATTATCAATCTTTTAGACTTAAAGATTTAATTATAATTTTATTATTAAATATAATATAATAGTGTTAATATTAGAAATATTTATAATATTTTAAAAACTTTGATAATATTTGTAACAAAAGATGAAAATTTATAGATATTTTAATAATTTATTTTTCTCTCTAAAAAGTAATACTATTTTTTTTTCTTATAAGGTTGTGAATGGGCGAGATCAAGGATTCACTCTCGTTTTTGTCGTTGATTTAGAATTTATCTATAATTTTTATTTAAAATTCTTATGGAATATATCAGATATTTAAATGGAGAATGGGGACCCGAACTAGAGAACTAAAATTCATGTAATATTTTATGTATTTTTTATTATTATAAAGGAATAAATATAATAGAAGTAAGCCAATAATAAATACTTTAAAAAATAAATACAAAACAAATAATATTTATTGGAGAAAGAAAAATAAAAGGTAAATAACAATATTAATAGAATCTTGTTACAAACTATATTAAAATAATAACAATAAATTATAAGATATTAGATTTTTATAATTTAAATAAATTTTATAAAAGAAAAATTATTGATATTTTATAAAAGAAAAAATAAGTTAAAGATAAAATATAAAATATATATTGTATTACTTATGGATAGTTTGAGTTTAAATGTAATTATATCTAAAAAAATAATATATATATATAATAGGGTATATAATTTTGAAAAATAGGATAGGTTATACAATCTCATTACTATAAAATATGAATCCAAATAAGTTGTTTTTAACTAATTTTAATTCGATATGATCCGAATATGATTTTAAGATTTTTAATCTAAATTTGATATAATAATGTAATCAATCTGAATTCAAATATATCAATTTTTTTTAGATAGGATAAGATAATATTGATATTGAATTTTATTTATAAATTGTTATCATATATAAAACTCTATATATATAAAATTTAAATTTTAAATTAATGTATTTGTAATAAAAATTAATTATTATAATAACAACTAAGAAAAACAAAAGAATAAGAAATATTTTTGTATAATTATTAAATTATTATAAATATTTATATTTATTTTTAAATTAAAATAATAATATAATGTAATCATAGTATATAAAATATTTAAATATAATAAATTATAATACAAAATATGTATTTATTTATAATTTAATAATACATTTATTCGAATTAGATAAATCAAATTAATATATCAATGTAAATTCAAAAGATTGTATATTTTCCTATTAAAATTCAACCTAAATATATAATTTATGATTCTATTTATATACAAATCAAAATAATTATATAATTTATCAATCTAATTATATCTAAATTTGTTAAATTAAATCAATTTTTTTAATTTAAAAAATTAATATTGTTATTTATTTATCCTTTATCTCAGGTAAAATAATTCCAAATGCCTTATCAAAAATTTAGAATCCGTTAACAAAATAAATACTTAATTTTACAATTATGGGCTTATAATGCTTTATAATACCTTTTTCGCTCAACTCATGGAATTATTATTCTTTTCCTTATATATTAGATGGCCTGAGCTCAGTTATCTGTCCACGTCCACCCTTTTTTCCTTCCTCATTTTACATTTTCTTCTTTCTTTCCTCCCCCAAGTTCTCCACCAGAAACAGAGAATTTTTTGCTTGATGTTTCTCTAACCATCTCTCATGCTGAAAAGAGAAACCGTGTCTTGTGGTCAAACACTTTTTTTTTAAACGGGTTCGGCAGTCTTTGTCCAATTTTACATGAAGGGTAAGGTTTCAACACTAATGGGTTGGGTTATTTCTTTTGCCGGACGCTATTGATACTCAAAGACAAAGAAGAAACACATCTATTTCTAAAACAGAGTTTGTCAGCTTTTTTTCTCCCTTTGAGTAACTCAAATTTTGATTCAAATCGTCAATAATCAAAATCCCAAAAAGATCCCAAGATAAAAAAATGATGCGAGTGAGCAACAAGACCACCTTCGGTATGCCACATACGCATGAAAGCTCTGCCGAGTCGATGAGGTCCGAGTGGGAGATGAGACCAGGAGGAATGTTGGTTCAGAAAAGAACCGACTCGGATCAGAACCCAGTACCTCCACCGACAATTAGAGTTAAAGTCAAATACGGTTCCACTTACCACGAAATCTATATCAGTTCTCAAGCCACATTTGGTAAAGTTATTACAGAGCATCTCTCAAGTTTTTTTTTTAATTATTTCTTTATTATGGTTTGGTCAATTTGTTGGATCGGATTTTTTAAATGAAAACTTTATAAACGAACGAACGAACGAACCAACCAAATTACTGATAGATAATTATATGGTGTAAATAACAGGGGAATTGAAGAAAATGTTGGTGGGTCCGACAGGTTTGCACTATCAAGATCAGAAACTTATGTACAAAGACAAGGAGAGGGATTCAAAAGCTTTTCTGGACACTGTTGGAGTTAAAGATAAATCGAAGATTGTTTTGATTGAAGATCCCATTAGCCAAGAAAAGCGCTTCCTTGAGATGCGTCGCAGTGCCAAAATGGAGAAAGCTTCAAAATCTATTTCTGAAATCAGTTTGGAAATTGATAGATTTGCTGGAAGGGTATTAGTGTCTTTTGGTTTTTTTTTTTTTTTTTATCTTTGTTGTTGAATTGTTGATGGATTGCTCTGATAATTGACTATTGTTTGGGAATAACGTACAACAGGTGTCTGCTCTTGAATCAATCATCAACAAAGGTGGGAAGGTTGTGGAAACAGATTTGATTAATCTGACTGAACTGTTCATGAATCAATTGCTTAAATTGGATGGAATTATGGGAGATGGGGATGTCAAACTACAGAGAAAAATGCAGGTGGTTAATTTTTTTATAATTTCAAAGTCAAATTAAATTAATGAAACCTAATTAATTGTCCGTAAATGATATTGAATTAGGTAAGAAGAGTTCAAAAATATGTTGAAACTCTGGACATATTAAAGATGAAAAATGCCAATCCAACCAGCAATGGAATTCAAAATCCAAATCAACTTGAACAAAAGGCCTTAAATGTGCCTAACAATATGGCAGTACTTGAGCAACAGACGTCAGGGACAGTTGTTACAACAAAATGGGAGACATTTGAATTTGATACAAACCCAGTATTGGTTTCTAATTCAAATTCAGCATCCTCAGCCATCAATAATTCAGTCCAGCCTAAGTTCAATTGGGATTTTCTTTGAGTAAGTCAATGTAGGCCAAGTATATGTTTGTTGTATCATGTGTATGTGTTTGTGGGGATACGAGAAATGACACTGTAGACAATAAATTTATAACTATATTTATCTTCCTATTAATTATGATTTTGATATGTGATCAAATATTTTTTTTAAATGAATAATTTTTTTTTTTAAATTATTTGATCCAATATCATAAAATAATTAATATGAATATAAATATATATATAAATTTTCGTCTGTCTAGTATAGTATTTCTGGTAGGATATATATATGTTATTTTTTCTTTCCAGTTGGTTTGCTTTTCTTTTCTTTGGGGTAAGATTCCAGTTGGTTTGCTTGGTCTCTCTGAAATCTTATCCCACTTATATCTATCTGTATTTTGAACATGTGATAGGCCCCCTTTGGGCTTCGGCCTTTATTCTGTCACTTCCTCGGGAATAAACGGGTTAATATAAAAGTGATTATTATAAAGCTGTCATTTTTTACGAAATCTGTTGTTATCTTTGAACTCACCACTCACTATTATTTTATATTTTTCTAATTCATAGTAATTTCGTTAATATGATGTCTTTGAACTCACTTGCCATTTATATGGTTTTTGTTTTTTTTATAATGAACAAAACAATTGCTATTTGTAGAATTTTTTTACTTGGGAAGCTAGTACTCAGAATTTTCAAATAAGGGGAGGACTCGGACTTTAATATAATTTTAAGTATTGTTTATTGAAAATTATAGTCAAACTTATACAGTAGTGGATCTAACTCTCGAATTTAAAAACATATTAGTTAATAATCAATATTTAAAAATTTATACAAGAAACTTATAGATTAAGATATGGATTAAATATTAGAGTTAAAAATTTAATAATAAATTTTTTTGAACGAAACATGAAATTTGTTATAATTTTATTGCATTTTAATTAAAAAATAATTACTGAGTTTCCTGTAACATTTAAACTTATAATGTTTTACATTTAAAATAAAAATTGTTAAATATTATCTAACTAAGTGATCCTAAACATCATATTCGTCCGCCCTAAAAATATGGATGGACACAGTTGTCTTAATTTTGTATATTTTAAATAAATCAAAATGATTTTTTTTATAAATATCAAATTTAATTGAACTCGATCATTAAAAATCGGTTTAATTTAATTTAATTTAGTTAAAATTATTTAAAATAATAAAATTTAAATATATAATCAAATATTTATATTATCATGACTTTTTTAATTATTTATTATCAATAATTTGATCCAAATTTAGAGTATTCAAATCACCTATTATTATATTTTTAAATTATAAAATTGTATAAATAAAAGTGTAAACTGTCGGATTATTTCAATATTTATTACTTTTTAAATTAGGTTATTCAGTGCAATTTAATTTTTCTGTCCTGTCTGTCCAACCTGACGTTATCATCTATTATCCTATGTACCATATGTTTGTTCGTTATAATTTTTTTCCAAAAAAATTCAATTATTGAAATTAATTTTATTATTTAAAAAAAAATTATGGATTGAAGTTAATTTTAAAATTCTGATTAATTTCCTACACTCATATCTCTCCCGTCCATGAGACTAAACAAGGCCAATAATAGATTTATAGTTCCTGGGTTTCTTTTTATTTATTTTTTTTGTTCCAAAGTTCTTGGGTTTCTTTAGTTTATGGAAAATATTAAACTTTATAATTTGTATCGTGTGGAGTCAACAAAATTACAAGAGGAGACTATTGAGGAAGGGGATTTTTGTAATCATATAGCAAACTTACATGGGCAAGTGGGAATAAAGTACAAGAATTGAAATGATTATAGGAGGATTATATAGTTTTATAATAAACAAACAAATATTAAATAATATTTAATATTAAATTATAAATTTAAATTTTTTTAACATGAAAATATATAAATTGACTATAAATAATATTTTTATGATTATAAATTTTAAATATAATATTTTTATTTTAGAAAAAAATACTCTTATATATAAAATAACATCCAATCTCCTTCAATTGCTTATTTAGTTTCTGAAAAGTGAGCTATAACTAATGATATACTGGTGATCATGATTTGTAGGAGAACCAATCGTTTTCATTTGCTTAGAAAACTGTTGTGGGTCGGTTTTCATATTTCTACCGTGAAAACTGCATGCTATCCATCAAAACCTCCAACTTAGCAAGCAAGGTTGATACCTGGCATTGCGTTTATTGTCTTTGGACAGTCCATATGTAATTGTGATACTGGTGTTAGTGTGCTTAAATTCCAAGCAATACATTTTAATTTTGAATATATAAATGGACAAAAGGTACGTACGTATCAACCGCTTACGGTTCACTGCTCTGTTTAATTAATTAATTTCAACTCTACAAGTTTTCATATTTTGCTTAAGATCGATATAACATTATTGTACAACAACGTAATTAATGCTCTTATGTACTTCAACAAATTTCTCCAAATTTCACTAGAAAAATTAGTGTTTTTTAAATGATTATAGATATAGTTAACATAATGTAAAACATCAGTGGATCTAATCTTGATGCATAGAGGAGTTATATGAAAACATAATGTTAAATTTTTTGGATCAAATAGTATAATCACAAATTTTTCCACTTAAGATCATCTTTAACAGAATATCAAATAATAGAGAAATAAAGAATACACAATACAAGAATTATAGTGTAAATTCCAAATTAAAGAAAAATTATTTTCGTTGTCAAAAGATAACCAGAGAAAAAATTCACTGTGTAAAAAATTGTTACAACCACACTCTAAATGATTTTCTCACACACCCAAAAGACAAGAGTAATTACAAGCCCAAAAGAATTTTTTCACAAAATTCTTTCACTCAAAAACTTCTCATATAAGTTTTTCTCTATTTTTAGAATGATAAAAAATGAAAAAATGAAGTCATATTTATAGCCTTCAAGTTCTCATTTCATATGTCAAATATTTCTTCATTCAACTAAATTAGGCTACCTAATTTTCTTATTCTTTATTCAAATAAGGTTAGTCACCTCCATCTTTGACAATATGTTAAGCCACCTTCCATGAATTTTCTTCTAAATTAGTCACCTCCTATTTTGACTAACAAACCTAATATAATTTTTAATCAATCACAACAATACACAATAATAATAAAATGGAAGGGAAATTGAATTTTTTTTCTTTTTAAAGAGGATGAGATTTCTAAATTAATCATCGATAATAGAGTGTTTTAAAAAAAGGTTCGAACCCTAATCTCAAGATTATGTAGCACTATTTTTCTATATTAATTGCGTTGAAAAATTATGAAATTTTTTAATAAATCAGATTTATGAGAAAGTAAAAATAAAAAAATAACACACAAATTTAATAACGGAGTTTGATCAATTTTATTTACGTTTTCGAACCTGTTGTAGATATTTTTACTTAAATGTAAAAAATTATATAAGGTATTTACAACATTTATAATTCATAACTAACACCTCAATTAGACTAAAAAAATTGCTCTTAATTACTCACAAATTCATAACTGAGTTTTTTTTAAATGATTATAGATACATTTAACATAATATAATGTAAAACATCAAGTGGGTCTAATCTTCATGCACATAATAGTTATGAAAATAAAGAACTATCAGCCATATGAAAACACAATAATAATAAAATGCTGAAGGGAAATTGATTTTTTTTTCTTTTTAAAGGGGATGAGATTTCTAAAGCAATCATTGATAGTAAGTGTTAAAAAAAAAGGTTCAAGTGATGCTCGAACCCTAATCTCAAATTATGTAATACTATTTTTTTATATTAGTTAAGTGGATGATGTGTTAATAAGACAAAAACTTAAATTTGGAATAGTATTCATGTTTTTAGGAAAATTATAAATAGTTACTCCCAATATTTTTTTAAAATAGAAAAACTATCACATAAGTTTAAAAAATTATAATTATACCTCTTATTGTTATTTTTTTTTAATTTTTTTTAAAGAATTATTTGCAATAAAATTAATATAAGTTATGAAATTGAAGGAAGTATTGTAATAAAATAATAATAAAAAGAATATAATTATCTATTTTTCAAACTTGAAAAGTATTTTTATTGTTTTACAAAACCTCAATAGATTTCATAAAATTGTTTCCTCTTTTTTATTGTTTTATCTTAATTGTACATTATTTATTTAAGATGTTAAATAAAGTTTAAAATATTTAAATAATATTTTATTCAAATTCACCAAATGTGAAACATAATAAAAAAACAAAACTATGATATTGAATCAATTTAATCGAGTATCAAAATAAGACACATTTAATTAATCAAATATTTTATTATTAAAAACTGTTAGTATCACATAAATTTACACACATTTTTATCATTTTAAGGAAAGCATTATCATGAAATTCTAACTTTTTATCTGCAAAAGAAAATTGTAATGGAGTTCATCTAGTGTTCTAGCATTATTAATTGAATTTAATAATAATTTAAAATAAAAAGCACATAAGTGGAAAGCGAATGAAATTTCTTTACTACTAAACAAGTTCTAAATTACTTTTTCTTACAAAGTTACTTCATTAGGTAATTAAAGTCCATATAAATCCGTGAAAATATAGAGTACACAACCGCCAGATCATAACAAACAGTAATTAAAGAGCGTAATTTAAGTATTAAAACAACAAGTTAAATAAAAACAATAAAAATAATATGATTAATAATTAAAATACATAAATTTTTTATATATATAATATTAAAATAACACATGATTCTAAATTTAATTGATTTATTGTTTAAAATTTAGAATAAAAAAAATCATTGATAAATATTATTTTATTATTTAAGAATATGCATTCAAATTATCCACTCGTTTTTCTATTTATTTTTATCTATTTAATTCACAAACTCTCGAGAAAGGTGCAAACATTGGGATTGTGGGCGAATTTTTAACTCCAATGGCCCAATCTTGGTAGCCCATATATAATTTTAGAAGGAAGAAATGTGTGCTAATTAGTAAACACTGCCCTTTTCTTAATTAGTTTCCATTTATTTATTTATTTATTTATTAACCTATTATAATACAGGGTAAACAACTATGTAAATTTATTCTAATTTAATGCATTGATATCCAAATTATTTTTTTTATAAAAATGTAACTATTTTTTTATTTTGATTACATAGAAACACTTATTTATAATTAAGACTTTCATGTAAACATATTATCACTAATTACCTCACGCCATGCCCAATTTTCATTACCCATACATACAATTGACCTAGATTGAATGACCAAAACCCATTATTCCTGATTTTTCTCTTGGGGTTAAACTTGTTGATAGATTCAAGCTCTTCATAAGTAAAGACCAATTAGTGATAATTCCATTCAAGATCAAATAAACAGAGTCAAAGAATTACGAACATTAGCTAGGCTTTTCAATTCATATTCATATTATCAAACATTATCTTTTAAATTTTTTGTCTCATATAAATAATATTTCAAATTAAAACCTTCAAATTTCTCCTTAATCAATTGTAAGGTCCTATTTTTATATGTTAAATTTCTTCACCTAAAACTTATACTCTAATTTTTATTTCTTTTATAGTCAATTCAAAATCCGATCTTTTATAATTTACTCGTCCTAATCTAATGTAAATCTAGATTTTATTTATAATTGAACCGTCAATTTTACCTTTTCGAACAATATTCAAGTTTATGAGTGTAATATTCAGATCTTTGGATTTATTTTTAGACACTAAATTACAAACTCAATTCAATTTAATTTAGTTACTTCAATCTAAATTCACATCCATAATTAAGATATACATAACTCACCTCTCCTTGGTCATTCCATCGTCGACAGCCTCATCCGAAGCTGGCGACTTGTTGGTCACACCCTGTTACTACTACGTCACGCATCTTGTCTCATCTGACAAGCCAATGGCCAAAAAATGATGCTTCGAGAGCCTTCAGTTCGAATGTAAGAAAATGATGACAAAGACCTCAAATATCACTATTGAAGTAGTGGTTACGTATGGGTAATGAAAAATTGAACATCACGCGAGGTAATTAGTGAGAATATTGTTACGTCCCGCTCGAATTGCCCTACAAAATCCAAATAAATGGTGCTTGCTTAAAGGATCTAGACTTTTCTACATGAGAAGGTTCTAGAGTGGCCTAGAGATGTCTAGAAAGAGCTAGAGTTGGATGGACTCAACTCAAGCTTTGAAGACCCTAGAATGTTCTAGAGCACGCTAAAGAGTGCTAGAATGGACCAGAATATTCTAGAACATGCCAGATGGTTCACGAAGGATGTAGAAGCCGTTGAAAGCTTATGGAACATCCCATAATTTGCATGAAGGAGCTAGACAAACCTAGAAGACTCTAGAGTTGGCTCGAAGGTCTTAGAACCTTGTGGCATATTGTACATAAACCTAGAACACTCTTGTACATTCTAGGCTTAGAAGAATCTAGAAAGTGGTGGCATAGTCTTAAGCTTAGAAGCCACATTATAAATAGACCCATTGGTCTTCATTTGTATTCATCTTAGGAAATTTTAAGATAAACTCTCTCTAGAGTAATACAAAGCATTCTTTGCAAACTCTTTTTCTATTCTTTTTGGAGTTTCATTCGGATTCAAAGGTAGGCTTAGTGTAACGGACGGTACTAAGTGTCGCACGATCGCTACTTGAAAAATAAGGTCGTGACAGTTGGTATCAAAGCTTTCGGTTGAAGCATTCCTACCTTTGGCATAATGAAGAACGTTGCTCCATCTACACCAAGCGTCGATGTTCCACCTATGGAACCTGGCCGTGAGGAAACCAAGAAACCATCAAAGGAATCTCGAGCCAAGTCGAAAGACATGCTTTCTAGCTTAGAAGCACAAGTTGGGAGTGCACAGGATAATTTAAGGGAGCTGTTTGATGGGGTGGACAGCTTAGAGGAACGTTGCAATGGCTTGGAGGCCGAGGATGTGGAGATCCATGCAGCGATCAAGATGTCCCTTAACGAGCTAGATGGCAGATTAAGGTAAGAGATTGATGGGTTAAAAACCAAACTTGCCAAGGTAAGGGATCTTGTCCAAAGAGAACTTGCTAATGTCTTGCTTAGAGTAGAGGACATGAGCGGTGATCTAGCTCTATGTAAGCGGGCAATGGCCGCGGGAACTAGCACAACCACTGTCATTGAAGCTAAGAGGGTGGATGTTCCCAAGCCTAAGACCTTCAATGGTGTTAGGAATGCTAGGGAAGTTGAGAACTTCTTATGGGGGCTGGAACAATACTTTGAGGCTACTGGCATAACGGACCATTCCAGCAAGATCCGAACTACAACCATGTATTTTTCTGACACTGCAATGTTGTGGTGGAGACGGAGATGTGCAACGAGGGGTTTGTACAATTGAAACCTTTGAAGATTTCAAAAGGGAGTTCAAAATATAGTTCTTCCCCGTAAATGCTGAAGATGAGGCACGAGGCCGACTACGACGGTTAAAACAAACAGGTAGCATACGGGATTATGTGAAGGAGTTCACAACCTTGCTACTTGAAGTTCCTGACACATCAGACAAGGATGCCATATTCTTGCATGGATGGTCTCCAATCATGGGCTAACCTCGAGCTCAAGCGACGTGGTGTCCAAGACTTGTCTCCGGATATCGCGACTGCGAAAAGCTTTATTGACTACTCCATAAACAAGGAGAGCTCAAAAGCCACAGATAAAAAGTTTGTTGGAGGAAAGAGTGAGGGAGGCCACGCTAAAAGTCAGGGACCCAAGAATCATAAAGATGGCTCCTCATTCAAACCACGAGATAATGGGAAGGAGAAGGAGGATCGTGGTGCCTCGAATCCCCGCGTGATGTGCTTCATATGCGACGGACCGTATTGGGCACGTGAATGTCCGAAATGAAAGGCATTGAGTGCCTTAGTTGCTTTCACTCATGACCAGGATGGAGGCGAGTCGGACGAAGGTGCAAAGATGGGTTCTTTGTGCCTACTTGATGCATTGTAGAACGCCCCAAAGACCCCCAAAGGCTTGATGTACGTAGATGCAACCATCAACGGAAAGGTCGCCAAGGCTTTGGTCGATACATGTGCATCACATAACTTTGTTTCAGTGGAGGAAGCAAAGTGACTCGGCCTTAAGGTAGTCCGTGGAGGGGGATCTCTCAAAGCAGTTAACTCAGTAGCACTACCATTGCACAGAGTTGCTCGTGGAGTTAAGGTCAGTCTTGGTGCTTGGACTGGCCAAGTGGACTTATCAGTGCCGCCCATGGATGACTTCTCTATTGTATTCGAAATGGGGTTCTTGGACCAAGTAAGAGCTTTCTAGGTGCCATGTTCAAACTCTATGTGCATCATGGATGGTGCGAAGACGTGTGTGGTACCAACGGAGAGGACCACCAGACCTACTACCCAAGCTCTCTCAGCGCTTCAATTCAAGAAGAGATTGAAAAGGGATGAAGAGAGTTATTGGGCCATCCTAAAGGAATACGATGATGAAGAGGCGTTACCAAAGCCAAACTTGCCAATGGAAGTGCAAATTTTTCTAGATAAGTTCCAACATGTGATGCCGGAGGCATTGCCTAAACGATTACCTCCAAGGAGAGAGCTAGACCATGAAATAGAGTTGGAATTCGGCACCAGGCCACCAACAATGATCCCCTTATCGAATGACGAACTCAGAGTTGACAGAATTGCGGAAGCAACTCGACGAATTGCTGGATGTTGGCTTCATAAGGCCCTCCAAAGCCCCATTTGGTGCCCCTGTGCTCTTTCAAAGGAAAAAGGATGGCTCGCTATGAATGTGCATCGAATATCGGGCTCTAAATAAGATCATGGTAAAGAACAAGTATCCTATCCCTCTTATTGCTGATTTGTTCGATCAATTAGGGAATGCCAGATACTTCACAAAACTGGACTTGCGATCGGAATACTACCAGGTACGTATAGCCAAGGGAGATGACCCCAAGACTACTTGTGTGACCAGGTATGGTACCTATGAGTTCCTTGTCATGCCATTTGGTCTCACTAATGCACCTGCCACCTTCTGCACTCTGATGAACAAAATTTTCCATCCCTACCTCGATCGGTTCGTGGTAGTATATCTTGACGACATTGTGATATATAACTGGACTTTGGAAGAACATCTAGAGCATTTGAAGAAGGTGTTTGAGTTCCTAAGGGAAAATGAGCTATACATCAAGAAGGAGAAATTTTCATTTGCCCAAGACGAGGTGATGTTCTTGGGGCATCAGATAAATGATGGGAAACTGATGATGGATGGAGCTAAGGTGAAAGTCATCCAAGAATGGGAACCTCTTGCCAAGGTTCCCGAGTTAAGGTATTTCCTTGGACTTGTGAACTACTACCGAAGGTTTATCAAGTCCTACTCAGTGAGAGCAGCTCCACTGACCGACTTGTTCAAAAAGAACAAGGCTTCGGATTGGACAAGTGAATTCCAAGCCTCATTCGAAGACTTAAAGAAGGTTGTTAGTGAAGAACCGGTGCTTTTCCTACCAGACCCTTCCAAGATATACGAGTTGTATACTGATGCCTCCGACTTTGCCATTGGTGGAGTGTTGATGCAGGAAGGGCGTCTGATAGCTTATGAGAGCCGCAAGCTTAATAACACCGAACGTCGCTACACTGTGCAAGAAAAGGAAATGACAGCCATCATTCATTGCCTAAGGGTATGGCGACACTACTTGTTGGGTTCTCACTTTGTTATCATGACAGACAATATAGCAACAAGCAACTTCCAGACTCAAAAGAAGTTGAGTCCCAATCAAGCTCGGTGGCAAGACTTCTTGGCAGAGTTTGACTACCGGTTGGAGTACAAACCCGATAAGGCCAACGTGGTGGTTGATGTGTTAAGTCGTAAGGTGGAGTTAGCAGCCTTGAGTAGGTCAAGTAGTCCTTTGTTGGAAAGGATCAAAGAAGGGTTGGAGCATGATGCCCTTCCTTAAAACCTCCTTGCCCTCATCAAGGAAGGAAAGACGAGACGATTTTGGTTGAGTGATGGACTACTCTATGCCAAGCAGAATCGAATCTTTGTGCCAAAATGGGGGAGCTTAAGGAAAGAGCTTATTAAAGAGTGCCATGATTCCCTATGGGCTAGACACCCAGGAATGAGGCGCACCCTTGCTTTGATCAATTCCATCTACTATTGGCCTCAACTTCGGGACGATGTCAAAGTTTATGTAAGAACTTGTCTTGTGTGCCAACAAGACAAGATAGAGGAGCATGCACCCAGAGGGTTATTAGAACCGCTGCCTATTCCAAAGAGACCATGGGAGAGCGTCTCTATGGATTTCATTACTTGCTTGCCAAAATCTGAGGTCTTTGGCAACATCATTATAGTAATCGATTACTTCTAGTAAATATGTGACATTCATACCTCCCTTAACGGATTACACGATAGATGAGACGACACGTTTGTTCCTCAAGAATATTGTGAAGCATTAGGGGATTCCATCCAATATCGTGAGTGATCGAGACCCACGATTTACTAGCAAGTTTTGGACTGAACTATTCAAGTTGTTGGGATCAGACTTGAATTTTTCCACAAGTTTTCACCCCCAAAGTGATGGACAAACGGAGCGTGCCAACGCATTACTGGAGCTATATCTTAGGCATTTTGTTAGTGCCAACCAACACGATTGGGCGAAGTTGTTGGATGTAACCCAATTCTCTTACAACTTACAACAGAGCGAGTCTACTACGAAGAGTCCCTTTGAGATCGTCATGGGGCAGTAACCCATGACTCTTCATGCCTTGGCCACGAGTTATGAAGGAAAGAGTCTTGTTGTCTTCAAATTTGCCAAGGCGTGGCATGAACAAGCTGAGTTGGCCCGAGCCTATCTGAATAAGGCATCTAAGAAGATGAAGAAATGGGCTGACAAGAAAAGAAGGATGGTGGAATTTCAAGAAGGAGATTTGGTCCTGGTTAAACTATTGCCCCAACAATTCAAATCTCTACAGAAGGTTCATAAGGGGTTGGTGCGGAAGTATGAGGGACCATTTCCAGTTCTCAAGAAAGTCGGTAAGGTGTCGTACAAGCTACAACTTCCTCCAAAGCTCAAAATCTATCCGGTCTTTCATGTAAGCATGCTAAAACCTTATCATGGAGACAAGGAATACGTGAGTCGAGGAGAATCCAAGAGGGTGCCTACCGCAGAGGTAACCTCCTTTAACAGGGAAGTGGACTCAATCTTGGCAGACCGTCTAATCTGGCATAGAGGTGTACCAAGTTATCGGGAATACTTGGTCAAATGGAAGAACGCTCCGGATGTAGAGACAAGCTAGGAACCTGAGGATTATTTGTGGCAATTCAAAGATGACATAGAGAGGTTCAAGCTTGAAGGCGCGACGAGGGCGTCGCGAACTTGAGTGGGGGAGGGTGTTACGTCCCGCTCGCATTGCCCTGCAAAATCCAAATAAAAGGTGCTTGCCTAAAGGATCTAGACTTTTCTACATAAGAAGGTTCTAGAGTGGCCTAGAGATGTCTAGAAAGAGCTAGAGTTGGATGGACTCAACTCAAGCTTTGAAGACCCTAGAATGTTTTAGAGTACACTGGAGAGTGCTAAAATGGGCCAGAATATTCTAGAACATGCCAGATGGTTCACGAAGGATGTAGAAGCCGCTGAAAGCTTACGGAACATCCCAGAATTTGCATGAAGGAGCTAGACAAACCTAGAAGACTCTAGAGTTGGCTAGAAGGTCTTAGAATCTTGTGGCATATTGTACATAACCCTAGAACACTCTTGTATATTCTAGGCTTAGAAAAATCTAGAAAGTGGTGGCATAGTCTTAAGCTTAGAAGCCACACTATAAATAGACCCATTGGTCTTCATTTGTATTCATCTTGGGAAATTGTAAGATAAACTCTCTCTAGAGCAATACAAAGCATTCTTTGCAAACGCTTTTTCTATTCTCTTTGGAGTTTCATTCGGATTCAAAGGCAGGCTTAGTATAACGGACGGTACTAAGTGCCGCACGATCGCTACTTGAAAAATAAGGCCGTGACAATATGCTCACCTAGAAGCCTTAATCTCAATTAGGTACTTATATATAGTCAAAATAAAATAACTATTACCTTTATGTAGAAAAAATAGCTTATACACATATATATATATATAGAATTGGTATAAATTTAGATACCTCTGTAAGTGTTTACCCTATAATATAACATGTTCACCCATTTGAAGATTCACATTTCCCTTTTTTTTTTGAAAAAAAAAATATTTTTATATTTCAAAACAAAACTTGATGCTACCATTTATTAAAAAATTTATATGATAAAGCTTAACACTTTTGTGATAAAATATTGTCTTATTATGGTATGTGATACTACGATAATAGATATCATTAATAACCCTCATCACATCAGACAAATATCTTTACATATTATGTTTTATTACGAATTTTATTTTTTATTAAAATCTTTATGAGATAAGACTTATTATTATTATGGTAAAACTACGATAATCTTTATTTTTAAGCGATTTTGGTAAAAAAAAAGTTAAAATCAAGTTATTTTAGATAATGTTTTTTGCAATTTTCCTCCTTACCCTAATGTCACTCGTTATATTATCAATATATATATATACCTATTTTTATTTTATTTTTATTATTATCAATATATATATATACCTATTTGTCTTTTATTTTTATTTTCGATGATTTAGAGTTACTTTTTATTTTACTTTAATTACACACACCATCATTAATTTAAAAGATAAATATAAAAAAATCAAATTATATAATTTATATTATATATAATTTTTAATATAAATAAGACTTATAAATTATCATATACCTTTCAAAACTTTTTTTTCTTCCCTTATATATATATATATATATATATATAAAGTTATATATAATATAAAATATATGATTTATAGACTATATATATACACTTCTTTTTCTATTTTGGACTATTTAGAGTTATTTTTTATTTTACTTTAAATACATATATTATCATTAATTTAAAAGAAAAATCAAATCATATATTTTATATTATATATAATTTTTTCTATAAATAAGAATTATAAATTATCATATACCTTTTAAAACACTTTTTTCTTTCCTTTTAACTATAACTTTTTCTATAAATAAGATTTGTAAATTTTTATTGTATTGCAAACACTACAATTTTTTTTTAGAATTCTATGTAATTTATTTTAAACTTTTTAATAATTTGTTAATTTTTTTGTTAATCTATTAACCACATGAGTGTCTTAATTTATGATTCTAATTAATATAAACAAAATAATATGAAAATTAATCAATAACCTAATTTTTAACAACAAATTTATATTTTTCTTTCTATTACACATACATTTTCTTGCATTTTATTAGTGTGTATAAATTATATAATTTAAAAAATAATAGATTTAGTTTGATACTAATGCACAAGTCAATTAAATATAAATTACTAGTGAATAACTACGTCATTATTTTAAATCTTAATTTTTTGGTTATAAATTTAAGTAAGATTATAATTCTTTAATTCATTTTATTATAATTGTTCATTTTAAGAAGCATGTGTGGTTTTGTTTTTTTTTTGCTATATAGATATCTAAGTGTATATATATATATATATATATATAAGTTTTTATTAATTTGACATAATCTTAACAATTAGTTAAGAAATAAAGAATTAAATTATAAAAATAAATGACAATTATACGTGAAACAAATAAAATCGATTTTTTATAATTTATATGATTGACATCTCTTAAAACCAATCAATTTTATAGTTTTTATGAATTAGAACTTTAAAATATCTCTCTCTATATAGTATAGAGGAGGGAGAAAAAAAATATTTATTTATTTTAATGAATTTTTTAAAATTATTTTTATGATAATAAAGTTAACAAAATGTTTATAAAATTAACATGTTTAAAGTTTTCATAATTTTGTTTCAAGAAAATTTCTCCATCAAATAATGTATCCTTATATTTTCAAACTATATTTGTGTGTGCAAGTGTGGGTAGATTTTTATTATAATATATTTACTTCTTTTAGTATACTCTGAATATTTATTTTATTTTCATTTATAATTATTAATTTTAAATATAAAATATCAAGTACATTATTTATTTTTATGAAAATAATTTTATTTATATTAAATAATTAGTAATAGTATAACTTAAATGCGCTTCAATGTAAAAATATTTTTATATATAGAACTTTTCGTGTCTTATTTATATTTTTTTACTTCTCATGAAAATTTGATTTAAATGAATAATATTTTTAACATAGCTGATATTTATTATCACAATGAATTTTATTCTATATCATTGTTTATAAAGTTTTGTCATGTATGAATTTGTATCTTTTTTCTATTTTTTAATTAATCATTTATTTTATATAGATTAATATATTTGTTTTAAAATTAAGTAAATGTATCTCAAATATAATTTTATATTTTACTTTTATATAATTGAAATAAAAAATAGTATTTAAATTTTAGTACAATAAATAAATAAATATATATATATATATATGATAGAAAGAAAAAAACTATTGGACTGGGTAATGGTAACCTTTACCTACTGACAATGGCTAAAGTTCTATATGGAATCGATCGTGCTCCTCTTGAAATTGATTCATTTTTGGGCCTTGCTTCTCATGGACATGCTAAAGGGCATCTATTACCTCATAATACATTCAACAATTGAGAGTCTCTTTCTCTAATAATATATATATATTATTTATAATTAAGAATAAAATAAATAAAAATAAAGATTTAATAATTAAAAAAATATTTTCTATAATATTTTTTTATTATTCACTGAATTCTAAATCTTAAATTATGTCATTTAATTATTAAAGATGTTATTTTTGTTCTTAGATGTAAATAATGGTTATACTATATCTTTTATTTATTTGATTCTTATCAATTCGTTTATATTTCTTTTTATTTAGTGTTACAGCAGTGTTTTACTCTTGGTCAATTCTAATTACATCCCACAAGGTTTCTAAATATATACCCTGATGCTTAAATTATTATGGATATATGCTTTAAAGGTATATATGTTTTTGAAGAATTTGGTGGGATTCAAGTAGAATTTTCCTTCATTAGCTCTTGTTGTATCATTTCTTAATTTTGTTCTTTTGAATTACTTTATTATTCAGCCTTCTCTTTTTTTATAGCTTTTTCTGAATATATTTAAAAATATATATGAACAAAAATTGAAAATATATACTATAGGTAGTTTGTTGATACCATTGCTTTCTTGTTGACTGCAGTGAGCAATGATATTGTTCTTGGGCTTAATGATTTTCTCTAAAATTTTGTTATTAAGTGTAATTAATGTGGATGATTATTGATTTTTTTTTGTTTGATTTCATTGTTAATATGTAATAGAATATAAAACGTTCTAATAGTAAGAAATATATTCACTCTTTAGACATTTATTATGAATACGTTAAAGTATTTTATTTTTTTATTATATAATAATTTTTTTTATTTTCTCATTTAAAAAGTAAATAAAATTTATTTTAATATTATAATTATTATGATATCACTGTCTAAATAAATATAATAATAATGATATTGTTTTTAATAAATTTAATTTATATTATTCATATTTTTATTATACGAATTAAATATAAATTTAAGTTCAACTTAATGTCCAAAATTAACTTTTAGAAGCAATACGCCAATACTCATCGGCAAATTGCGACAACTGGGGATGTTTTATTAGGAAGGGAAAAAAAATCTAAACAATTGTGAACTTAAGAACAGGAATATATTCAATCTAAAAAAAAGTGAGAATATATTCAATGAAAAAAATAAAAATATATTTAAGAATATTGTACTCTTCTTTTATGTTTTTTTTATTTAAATAATAATTTTGTTTAAACTATCAAAAACCTATTCTAAAACTAATAATTCCTTACGTATAAATACCATAACATTAATGACGAGTCAAGTTTTAACAACCCGTTGAAGGTAACATATATCCACATGTATCTTTTATGTTACATCTATTATAATTATGGTAACACATCATATTTATCTTTGTATATAATTTATTACATTTATTATAATTCATGTAACCTTCTAGATATAACATGTTATATTTAATATAATTCATATATTATTTTATATTCACTTATATATTTGTATATGATATATTTTATTATTATAATCATAATCAATTATTAAATATAACATGTTATATATATCAAAGTTATAACTGAGTCACTGGTTCTAAATAAATAGACTCTAATGTCAAAGTTCCAGTGGATACCTGAAACTCCGGTAGGACGGTGGGTCACTATGGGATACAATAAGATTTTTTTTTATGTTTTTATTATATAATTTGTATGAAATTATTAATTTTTTTGTTGGATAGTTGTTAATTAGAAAAAATTAATTAATTTATAAAAAAAAAGCTTCTTACAGTAAAAACTTAATATATTTAATAAAAAAAATAAAAAAATATGAATATATGTGTGATTACACAAATTAACAATTTGATTTTTGTATTATAAGTATTTGATATATTTTTTTAAAATTTATATTGAGACACCGTTGAAAGAGATCAGACAAATTATAAATATCACATTAAATTTTCAAGTAAAATTAGTATTAATTAATATCATAATATATTTACGGGTCTTTATTGATTTCGAAGTTTTTATAACCCAAGATTTGAGACATATTTAAGTATTTATGTATATTTTATATTGCCTGTAACTTAATGTATTTATATTTATTAAATAAATATTCTAATTATATTTTATTATTTTTATAAGTATATTATGTGTGTTATATATGTCATTTAAATGAAAATTTAGGTAAATTTATGTATTATTATTTATTTTAATATTTATTGAAATTGTATAAAATATTTCAAAATATTTACAATAACTCTCTTAATTGTTATAAATTTTCTTCAAATATCTATAGTATTGATAATACTCTTGATATTTTCGTAGATATCTATATTTTCGTTTATGATGAGATATAACTCAACTTAATTCATGTATATTTATATAAGAAAAATTCAACAAAATTTAATTTTAAATTTAATTGTGTTGAGTAATTTATGAGTCAATTCATTTATTTTTCTACAAAAATTAAAAAAATTAAAAATAATTTATAATTTTATTTATAAAAAATATTAGTACACACATAATCTTTTTATTTTATTTATGTAAAATAAAAAAAATAAAAATAATATCTTTTCATTACAATATTTTATAATAACATTATTATAATTATAAAAAATATTATTATTAAAATAAATATTTTGTTAAATTAACTAGGGAAATGCTGATGAACTAATTGAACTAGTTTATTTGAGTTTTTTTTTATCTTACGAAATCATCCTTAAATGAGATGAAGTGAGATAAAATCATTTTATGTTACTAGATATCTTATTAGTATCTATATCATTATTTTGGTATCTTTTGTTAATAAGATGATTTATCTATATCATTATTTTGGTATCTTTTGTTAATAAAATTACGTAGGGATGTCAGTTTCTCAAGTTCGAATTGAATTTTGTGAAAAAGCTTTAATTTTAACCCCGATAAAGAATGCTACTTATGAGAAGAGATGGGTTAGAACTTTTTTCTCTCCGATCATTGATTTATTTTCTTATAAATTTTTAAAATAAATTATATATTTGTAAAATATTTTAATTAAATTAAATGACTATTGATTAAAAAAACAATATTGTCATAAATAAACCTATTAAAAATCTTATATTATGATATGTTAGATAAAAAGATATTATAATAATTATAAATATAATAAAATAAAATACTTGAATTTTAATTACAATTTTACTTTATATTTAAATTATTAGATTAATTATTAATAAATAAATATATTTAAAATTTTATAGATAAATAAGTTATTAAAAATTTAACTAATATATTTATATGTGGTGAATAACCCTGTAAAATAGCCGAAATTTCGATGGGAATCACAGCCTTCTCCCAACAATATTTAAAAGATGGATATGGATAGTCTCCCTGCACCTACCCAAGCCCTTCCCATCCCGCCACTTTAACAGTCCTAGTTAGTGGTATTTTAAAAATACATAATTATTTTTAAAAATATTAATTTTATTTAAAAATGATTATTATGAATAAAAATAAGAACATTTACTCTTATTATTATTTTATTTTCTATCTTACTCTATCATCTAATTCCCATACATTTATCTATGTACATCAAATTCCTTTTTATTTATTCTTTTAATACATCGTAAACCTTATACTATCAATATTAAATCCTAAACAATCTATCATATTTTAAAAAAAAAAAATTTAAACTTAAATACTACTACCAATGAAAAATATATATATAAAAAGAAAGAGAACAAGTAATAAAAAAGTATTAAAGTACAGTTTAACTTTTGTGAATATTTTATTTATATATTAAAAAAAAAATTAAAAAAAAATTTAAGTACGTTTAAAGTTTCCTTCAAAAATTTCTAGAATAATAAATACTAAAAAATTAATATAAATACTAATAATTCATCACTTTAGTACGTCCCTGCAACTGTATACAGTATCCCCAATAACTGTGATCTGGTCTGCTATGGGGTTAAGGCTAGCTCAGTCTTGTCTCTGGAAGAGGGTACCATATTACCTTCTTTTCTCCATAATTGGCACTTTGATCCACTTATTTATTCTAATCTTCATTTTCAATGCTTAACGGATGAATATGTGTTATTAAAACTTTCATATATAATATATTATAATTATAATTAACATAATAAATTTTTATTTAATATAATTATATTTACTAATAATATACTTATAATATTAATTATGATTTATTTAATTTTTATTTTCATTAATTAATACTTCATATATAGTAAAAAGTTGATAAATTTTATATATTATAATTATATCATAATTATAATTTACAAAATATTTTTTTATTAAAGACATCAGAATTCTAATTATCAACATTAACATACTATATCATTTATTATTTATTATTAACTCATGATAAATAATTTTTTTAAAATATTAGTATTACAAATAAAAAATATATATTAGATTTTAAAATTAATAACTTTAACAATAATAATTAATAAAATTATAAACGTTTATTTTAATTTTATTTAATTAAAAAATTATTTATATATTTTGTTTAAATATATATATATATATGTTTAAATTATTTAATTTTTAATAAATTTATAAAATCAGAAAACTTAACAATTATTATGAATATTGTATTATTATTATTATATTATTATTATTATTATTTTGTAGGATGGAGTGCACCTCCTCCAAGTGGACCCACCTTATTGAAGCATATATTATTTTAAACATAATTATACTTTTATATATATATATATATAAATTAAATAATTGTAAAAGTGTGAGATTTTTATTAAAATTCTAAATAAATGAATAAGCAATGTAGTTACTATTTTTTGTTAGTTGAGGTGATTTTATAAACTTTTGTTAATTAAGGTTGACGAAATCGTTTTCGCTTTCCCCTTGTAGGAATCCAGTATCTAGTGAAAGTCTTACGCTATCGCAACCCTTTTTAAGTTTCCCTTTTTTCTTATTTTATAATTTTTTAAGTTTCCTTAAACTACTATTTATTCGTAAATTATGGCCACTATTCAGGTCCGGGACATGCCGGTTCTTCGAAGCTACGATTATTTATAAAAATTCGATGTTTTTTGAAAATAACTATAATTGGTAACAAATATAACGGTACAATATTTAAATTATGGTTAAATAAAATCAAACATAAATTAATATTATTATATATATAATTAAGTAAAAAATATATTTTTAATAATAAAGCATACCATATTTAATATAACTAGATTAGATTTTATTTATTCTTATTTTTATATATTTTTATTTTACTTATAAATATATCTTAAATAGTTAAAAAATAAAAAATTAATGTATAATATTTTAAATAATTTAATAAAGTAAAGAATATTTTATTATTTATTTTTTAAAACTAAATCGATTTTCAAATAAATATTAAAAATAAGAATCGTGTTTAAAATAATTTATTTTTATAAAAATAAGAAATATAAGAAATATGAACAATATCAATGATCATTATTAACAGAACATATATAATATTTTATATGTAATTTCTTTTTACCACAGGATTCAATACGAAATCCTTGTATATTATATTTAAATATTTTTATTAAAATTTAGAATTATATATATATATATATATATATATATATATATATAATATAAATATAAAAATACAAACACATGTATATTAATTTTTATTTAGATTATTTTAAAATTACTTTATTCATAAAAATATTATAAGAATAATATTTCATACAATATTGCAAAAATATCTTTCTAAATTAGTTAATAATAAAATTAATAAATATAAGTATTTATAAAATTTATTTTATTAACATCATAAAATATTTTTTTCACAATTTACATAAATAAAATAATTTAAAAAAAATTGTGAAAATTTTCAAAATGAAGTTTAGAATTTGAACTCATTCACTTTAGAAAAAAGTGTGAGTCCTTGACATCTCGACTAAATATATATTTTAAGATTTAATAATTTAAGTTTTTAAAACATAGGAGAGAAAATAATTTTTTTATCGATGGTGTGTCTATTTTAATTTCATGTACATTTTTACATACTCTAATAAATTTAACATTTTTTTATGTTTGTTAATAAGTAAAAACATTATTACATTTAAATGGATAGAAGAATTTATTTTATACATGACATTATTTATTGTAGAAAAAAATGAGTTTTTAGCCTATGGTGATATGTTAATTTGAGACATGAGTGGAACCTACTTGGTATAAGTGTGTGATCTAATTTATTTGAGTTTTTCTGCAAAATGACTTCAAAATTATATATTTATTTGTTCAAAATTATATATTTATTTATTCAAAATGATGATGAAAAATTGACTCTCAAAATTTACTTATTGATAAGAAAAATGTAATTGTTTTGAGTTTGGCTCACATGGAAACACATAAAAAAAACAACACATTAAATGTTTTATATAATATTTACTTTCTTAAGAGTGGTAATTTAGTGTAGTAAGCCTGTAGTAAAAAAAATTTCCCGGTAGTAAAATTTTTTATTTTCATAAAATTTTAAGTTCAATTTTATAGAAAACAAATAAGATTTAGTTTGTCGAAATAGTTTTTGGTGATTTTCAAAATACTACTTTTGATTGTTTTATTTTGAAAATTATTTTTTCTTTAATCTCAAATATTCGTGTTAAAGAAGAAATTATCTTTAAGAGATTGTATAATACGGGATTCGATCTTTTCTTATTTTTTATTTTATTATAAATTTATAGTTTACGTTACTATTGTAATCTTTCGTTTTAATTTTTATTCAAAGTAAAATTTTGTTTATCTACTAAAATATTTACTATATGTACACTATTTAGTGGAGATATATAATAATATTATGATAAAATTATTGTGAGAATATAATTAAATGTTTATTGATTAAAAAATTATTAAAAATAAGAATGATAATATAGAATTAATATGATATATATAAATTAAATTAGCTCATATATGAGGTGGTACATATAAAACTGGGCATGAGTAAAAACAAAATTTTGTTTTCTATGATACAATATAGACATATTATTTAAAAATATTCATATTTTTTGTTTTAATTGATTAGATTAAGTTTGATAATAATTTTATTTCGTGTTTGTGTCCTGTTTTTATATTATGTTCGTGTTTAATCATACTCATAATCATTCACATGTTAGTTGACAAAATTATAAATAAATAATTTATAATAAAAAAAATAAAAATTTAAATCTATAAAATAAATACTTATAAATTATAATGCAATCTTGTTTTAACTATGTACTTAACAAACTATATAATAATTATTTTTTTAGTATTAATGTGTCTATGTAAAGTCACTAAACTTTAATAAAAAATACAAATAAAAAGAATAAATTTTAATTCTTTTATTATATTTTAAATTTTTTAAAAAATTAAATTAACCAGGGTGAGCCGGACCTAAGCGGCCGCCTAGTATTAATTTTTATTTTATTTTTGATAATACTAATACATGCAACATATAAAATAAGAACTCGTGTCCCCTCGAACATATTGGGTTATATATCACGATCTCTTTAAAAAAGGATTCCATCGAGAGATCAACTATACAAACTTCTTTTATTCGTCACAAATGCTAATCCTACGAAAAATGGTAGTGCTATATATATACGTAAAGTTTTGCGTCATAAGGAGGTACCTTTTTAGAAAACTAATAACCTTCAAGTCCCCTTAAAGGCTAGAATAGAAATTAACTTGAAAGAAATAATACGTACTGCTTTTATGAGTCAGTATGCATCACTACCTCGATACTTTCTCATTGATAAATTATAAATATGAAAATAATTAAAATGTCACTTTACATAAGTCGATTTATTAGGGAGGCTAGTTACAGAAAATTATATATATATATATATTAGAGAAATAATATAGGATAATCAATCTATTAAAATCTGTTAAAATAGTATATTCATAGGTAAAAAAAAATGTGTGATTAAACTAATTTTGAAAATAAAAATTAATTATGTGTTACATATGTAAAAAATAAGAATAAAAATATTGCGTTGTCATCTCAAATATATGTTCATAATTGAAACATTTCCTACCAAATAAAAAAAGTGGACTAAATGAGATCAAAGTGAATTTCACAACATATTCACAAAATTATATATTGACCTTACGCTAGGAAGTTGAGACAACTTTGATAGACGCAAAGTCTTAAATTAAGAAGGAACTTACGTATTGTTTGCATAAGCATAATTAACCATGCATGGTTATTGAAAAGTGATAACATTATTAGTTATATTAGAGCATAGATGTAAAGTTTATTATTTTATCTCCTATCATGTTTTATTTAGTATCTTTACTGAATTTATAGTAAAATATTATCTAATTTTATTTAAATATCATTTAATTTAAATTATAACCTTAATTAATCTAACCTTAAACATAAATTGTATCGATTTTTTTATTAAATTTACATATAAATAATCATGTATCATAATTTTTATTGTTTTTATATTTCTAGTTGTTTAATTTGAGTATATTAAGACAAATAAAATATCTTAATTAATACTGTTTCGTTACCTTCTCATCTCGTTAAAAATTAAATGAGATAATATAACGTAGACTTTAAAATTAATGGATTATACAATAAATTTCATTAACATCTTATCTCATTTTACACTTTTATATTAGATGATAAGTTATTCATTCCTCTTTAGATTAACTGAGATGTAATATTTGTCATAAAAAAAACAAGTAATGATGCAATATTTTAGATAAGTAAAATATAATATTAATGTAATTTTTTTTTTTTTGAAAAACACATATTAGATGTTTTGTTAAGAGAGCAAATTACAATGTGATTGGTGGAAGTATAGTTGAAGATTAATAAATAACACCCCATATTAAAGACGTTGATAGGAAATGGATAAGCTACTTTAAAGAAAGTGCTTTTAAGAAGATTACATTATATGTGCTTGTCTTATGAAGCACAAAATGTAAAATGTGATTCTGAGTATTAAAAAAGTATTTACAATAAATTCTTATGTTTGGCCTTGAAACACTTTTGTATTATTAGAATCGTTTTTTTTTTTTTTTGCATGACATTAGATGCATAAAGAAGCTTATAATTAATATAATTAGGGTATGTTCGTGTTTATGATAAAAGTAATTTAAAAAAAGTTTTAGGAGAATATGTGCTCTGACGATATTTTTTATATCGTACGTACTAGTTTTTTTTTTAAAAGGCACTCTTTTCATATTTAAATGTGAATTGCGCGCCTTTTCATATCTTCCAAGTAAAACATAAAACACATTCACTTTAAGAGTATGCAAGATTTTTAGCCATTAGCTCATCAACTTTTATTTAAAATTGCTTAAATATTAGAAAAATGGAAACAGAAGAAAGGAACTTAAAAGTTTGGAACAAGTAATAAATGCATAAAAAATGGGTTGAATTTTTGTTTTTATTTAGAAAATAAGTATCATTTAATTCTTTGATTTATAAAAAAATGTTTTTAAGTTTATTTGGTTGCAAAAAAGATATTTTAAAGTTCATTCTTTGTGAAAAATATATTAGACAATAACAAATGAAAAGTTAAGTTTGTCACTACCTATCACATTTTTATAAATAAATAGACTTTAAAATACATTTCACAGACAAAAAAAATTTTAAAAACGATTTTATAAGTTAGAGTATTAAGTACTACTTTTCATAAAAGCAAAATGACCCCACTATAACAATTTATCCTTAAAAACATATTGTTTTAGTATTTCTCTCACTTACTCTAATATAATATCAGATCTTATATTTAAATTTAAGTAATCTAAATTATTAATTTTAATATTTTTGACATATATAATATATATAACAATACTTATAATATCATTATTTAAGTTTTTAGAAGAATTAATTTCACAACATATTTTAACAATAAAGACACATTTATTAAATCCGGAATAAAAATTAATTGAAATCGAAATATAAATGAATTAAAATAAAAAGGAATCTAAATATGTAATATGATTAATTTTTATATCGTTCACTAACTTTTTTGGAACGAGAATAATTAGAAAATAAATTAATGCTACATGAAAAGTAAACATGCTAAATGAAATATGAGAGAGTGAAAGTAGTAACTTAACCAAAATATTCTTATAATATTAGCTCGTTTTCATATATTAAAAAAACTAAGAATATTATATTTTATAAATAACACAATGATTTTTTTTATAAAATATAATATACCTTTTATGTTAAAATTTTAATTTTTTTTTTATAAAATATAAATAAGCTTGCATATCTTAAAATTATGGGATGAGTTTTGTAGATTTTGTGATGAATTTCACAAAGATTATATTAACTTATGGTTATAAGCTCCATTGTTTTGATAGGAGAATATGAAAAGGATTATTAGACACAATTAAATTAATTATATAGTGTAAAAATCTACGTTCAAGTCCCCAATAGCTATTTCTACAACAACAAATACTATTTTAAAGCAAATATATATTTATTGTTTTAAATTTAATCATGATTTTTTTAATTTATTTAATTCTTACCAGAATAATTTAGTCAAATAAGGCCGTCAGAAGGTAAAAAAAAACGCTTTCATAGCATGGAATTACTTTTAATTCTCTTAATATAGTGTGTATATATATATATATATAATATAATATAAAAATATAAATTTTATGTATATTTAAAAATAAAATAAGTTAAATAATTGAGTTACATAAAATTTAAAGGCAAAAATATAAACGAAAATGATTAACTCTATTCTATGGTTTAAAGCTTTAAAATGCCCATGCCGTTTGTATACTTTAATTATTTGTGTACATAATAATACTTTTTTTCACAGAATAATAAGACTAATAAGATTATCTTCCTATTTTCTTTCGTAATTTCGGCTATGAGCCAGTGACGTTTATGCCAGCTTCCTAATGCCCGAGAACAAGTTAAGAACTTTCAATTTTTTTTTATTTTTTTTAAGGATAGAAGGTGCAAAGTTCACTTGGATTATAAAATTGATAGTTAGTTAGATTTTTAAGGTATTTAACTTTTAGTATTTTAGGTTTTAGAAAATTGATAAATTAAAGATAAATAATATTATTTTAATAATTTTTTATTAAAATATTAAATTTTATTATTAAATTATAACATAAAATTATTTAAATATATCTTTTTACTCCCATTAAACTTGTGATGTACACAATCATCAATGACATCCCCCTCAAAACAATATAAGATGATGACTTAATGAAACTTTTGATGTTATTTGAGACCATAAATAGATTTCTTCAACTTAGACAATAGATTTTGGATCTCTTTGGTACAAAGTTTTCTACCGATACCATATAAATCATATTGTCAATATCTTCATTAAGAAATACAGTCTTGACATCCATATGATGTAACTCTAGATCAAAATAAGTAAGTAGTGTCATTATAGTTCTAAAAGAGCCTTTCGAAGATTCCAGAGAGAATGTATCTTTTTAGTCTATGCCTACCTTCTGAGTAAAGCCTTTGACGATTAGACGTGTTCTACATCTCTTGACATTATCCTTCTAATAATTCTTGGTTTTAAATATCCATCTCCAACTAATGAGCTTTACACCTTTAGACGACTCGATGAGATCCCAAACTTCGCTATCTTTCATAGATTTTATCTCATCTTTCATGACATCAATCTACTTTTAAGAGTTTGAATTAAGCATGATTTGATAGAAAGTTGATCGGATCATCCACTATTAAACCAAATCCATCCTCATGTTCTTGAAGAAAGATGATATAATCATATGGAATTACAATTCTCCTCTCTCTAACACATCTTCTTAATGGTACTTATTGAGGTTGTTGTGTTTTTTCTATAAGTGGTGCTTGAAGAAGAATCTCGTTGTTATCTTGGTTTGGAATAATGTTAAAAATAGTAATCCAAACATTGTTATCTAGCTCTGGAACTGTGTCTTAAATAACAATAGGTATGGAGACCTGATCACCATCAACAACAGACTATAAATACTATGTGAGGACGAGTACAAACTTGAGTGTACATCATACTCTCTACTATTGATGCATGGGGAATCTTACACATATCTTTTCTCTCATGATAATTATTGAGGTAATATTTGAGACTAAACTTATCTCTTTAAGCCACAAGTGTGTCTCCAAGTTTACTATCTTTCATGACAATTCTACTCAAAACTTATTGATATAACTCCCTTGTGACAACCCAAGGATACCTCAAGAACGATCTCTTAATATTTGAATATCTAATACAAAAGAGGCGTCACCAAGATCTTTCATCCCAAATTTCTTTATCAAATACTAAGATATCATTCTTGAAGTATCCTTGGGTTGTCACAAGGGACCTATATCAATAAGTTTTGAGTAGAATTGGCATAAAAGATAGTAAATTAGGAGACACGCTCGTGGCTAAAAGAGACAATTTTAGTCTCAAATATTACCTCAATAATTATCATGAAAGGAAAGACATGTGTAGGATTTCCCATGCGTCAATAATAAAGAGTCTGATGTACACTCAAGTTTCTACTCATCCTGACATAGCATTTATAGTGGGAGCTTTGGGTAGATATTTGAGTGATTCATATATGTAGCACTAGAACGCTTCCAAACGCATAATGCATAATTGAAGAAAAAAAAGACTATGTATTTACTTATTGGAGGTCAGACAGTTTTAAGGTTATTTGGTTCTCTAAGTTCAATTTTACGGGTTATCAGGATAGTAGGCATTCCATATTAAGTTATATCTTTATGTTGGCTAGAGGAGTTATCTCATGGAAGTCTGCTAAGTAGACTCTTATAGCTTCATCAACCATAACTATAGAGTTCATTGCTTATTATAAGGCATCCTACCACGAGATATGACTATGAAACTTTATCATTAGATTGTGTGTGATAGATGACATTGATAGACCATTGAAGATTAACTGTGATAATTACTGAGCAGTGTTTTATTCCAATAACAATAGAAGTTTGATGAAGTCAAGGTTTATTAATATCAAGTTTATATTTGTTAAGAAGAGATTTCAAGGTAGGCATATTTTCATAGAATATAAGGGAACAAATTCTATGCTAGTAGACCCATTAACTTAGGGCTTAACGCCTAAGGTCTTTATGAGTACACTGCTCATATTGGTGTTATTTTTAATAATAAATTTGTTTAATGAGAGTCATTTTTATGTTCTATATGTTTTACTTTAGACATGAGTTGTTTAGTTTTTTGTAGAATAAATTTAATGATTTATGATTATATTTCTAAGCTTACTTATGTTTTTTATGTACAATATTTGCATCACATTGAAGATTTTAGATGGATCTCACTAAAAAATGAAGAATGACCAATTGAAAATAGACATGTTTAAGATCACATTGTATGTAATTTTCATGATACTCATCCATATTTAATCTATGTCACAGAGTGTATTAAAATGGTGATCATAAAAATATGGATGACATATTTAATTATCATATTCAATGTGTTGTCCGAGTGGAAGTTTGTTAGAAATCAATTTTTTTTATACTAAATTAGGAAACATATATTTTTCTTCCTTAATTATATTAGGTATTTAATTTAATGAGTTGAAATTAAGTAGTCTAATTTTAGTAACCATCTAGATTACTCAAATTGATATGAACTGATTGAGTAATTATTAATTTTTTTTCTATAATTAGGGGATTATAAGAACAATAATTGAGCAATATATAAAGACTCTTTCAATTATAGTCCTCGATATCCTAAATCATAAAATATTTTATCTTTTTATTATTTAGAAGAGAGATGATAGTATTATTAAGAAACGAAGGCAATTTGGTTGAGAAAAATCACAAATTAACCTTTCGTTATTGTTCATCAATAAATTGTTGTAGTATGTTCATAATAGTAGACACTCATTTTCAATGGATCAATGTGTCTTATTTGAATCTATAAATCTTTAATAATCTGATATAATTTGGATTTTAAAATTTGGTATTCTATTATAAGATATTTGTAACTAAAATTTATTTATAACTTTTTATATGATTTAATTCTAACCTAATATATAATATCAAAATAATATTTTTTATGTTTGAAGTTAATTTTGTAACAATTAAACCTAAGTAGATATTGACGTTAGGTGATAAAAATTACATATTTCTGCTAGTTTTCTATGTCATATAATGTTGTCATAAATAAACATGGTACTCATAATGAAAACGAAGAACTAAATAAACTTGGGACTGAGCAGTGCAATGACAGCATGCACTTGTGTTTTGTCCTTATTAATAGTTGACCGTATTAATAAGTTTGTCCTTGTTAATTTGCGCAATTATGATAATTTTTAAAAGCTGTTTTTAGAGTCAACTAATATTAAAAATTAATTTAGTAAAGTTACGCTTCGGGTTGTGAGTACCAAGCTTACAATTACATAAAAAAATCATATTTATTAGTATTTATTGTTTGATAGGGTTTATAAGTATTATACTCCCATCTTGTATTAATTCCAGGAATAATTTTTTCACTATTTCTGCTAACAATCATCAATCATGCCTTGGTTAACTAAGTAATGTATAGTAGCCAGAAACATGATCTACGTATTTTATTATCAAAAGAAAAAATAGAAAATTATATTAAAATGTTAAAATTTTCAGAAGATTAATTGCTATCCAATTTAAGTAAACACAAAATATTTACAAATATATATATAATAAAAAAGGACATATGGTTCACCTAATAAATGATCAACCTTTCCCATTAAAACATCATTAAATAATTTAAAATACCATCATATTTTAATAGTTGAGATTAAAAATAATAATTTTCTTTCATTTGTCACGTATAAATCAAAACATTTAATATATGATAATTTTATAAATTGCATAATAAATTATGGTCATTGATTTTGATACATTCAAAGGGATAAGTTCAATTGTTACAATTTATTACATAAAATATTATACCATAATATCTCAATTATTAATTGTTACAATTTATTACATAAAATATCATATCATAATATCTCAATTACTAAGATTGAAAATAATGATTTTCTTTATTCTATTACATACAAATCTTAATAGTTAAGATATTATAGTATAATAAATTATAACTATTGATCACGTACACTTCAAAAGGATATGATCATTTGTTACAATTTATTATACAAAATATTAAACTATCATATCATTATATTAACTATTGAAATTAAAATTAATGATTTTTTTCTTATGTCTCTTATAAATCTTAATAGTTAAGATATGATTGTGTAATAAACTGTTTCATCCAATTTCGAATTCAAATATATATTAACACATAAATTCAAATTGTAAAATTATTTTCGGGTTATAGTATTTTGATTTATAAAATGTGAATAGTGTAGGTATTCTTTAAAAAAATGTTTGACAAAAAAGAAAAAGAAGAATAAGGATTAGAGGTGATGTATTAATTTTCTGTTTTAATTAAAGATTAGAGGTAATATATATATGCGCGATATTTTAAGGCAATGTCAGCATAGAGGGTAACATTGACCTGAACATATGGCCATTTTTTTTTTTGCTATCTTCTATTACATTTTTATTTATGTTTTATTTTAAATATTTTATTTAATAAAGAGCTACGAACTAATCATTCATGAAATAAGGAGGTTAGGCGCCTTTATTTAATGACAATATACCAGTAAGGCCGCAAACTCAGATAACTACCTTCCACTAATTTCTGTGTATATTATTTATTTGTTAACAAGTTTAACGTACGGAATTAAATTTTGTTGAGTAAATAACCATTCTCAGCGAGCATATCCAAAAAGTCAGTACTACGGAAGAGTAGGTCTTAGAAACTCTACCTCAAAACACAGGTTGTAAGATAGAAGACTGCCCTTATTTATATACGTAGCGTATACGCGATCTCCAATTCATATGAGACTTTAACAGAGACATTCTTATGTTTTACAAACTTTATTATAGTTAACATATTTTTAATCAATATAAGAATTATTTTCTTTTATCTCTAACATATCTTGAAATATGAGTATTATTTATGGCAAAATCTATTAATTTATATTTTTTTCACATATATTTTATTTAAGTATGATATTTTTTTTATCTACGTATTTACTTATAATAGTTTATGTCATATTTATGTTTGTTTTGTTTGTATTTGATGCAATCAAGATTTTATCTAGATCACTTGTGTCTAAGGTTTTAAAGATTATAATATAATATCAAAATATTATTTTCTTTAAATAACATTTAATATATTAATTAAAACAATTGAACAATAATTTGGAAAGCGTCAATATAAGGTGAATAAATGAAAAATTATATTTTTTCTCTACATGTTCAAGAATATTTTTAATTTTAGTTTTAATAAGTTTGATTATTGATGCATTTAGATGAATGAATTTTGATATAAATTATATCGGGTCGTATGATTTAGTAATCTCATATTTATCAAAAATTTGATTTGAACCCTCACACTTGATATGTAATGTTGATGGATAAAAACAACCTTTTTATATAATATTATGCGAAACCAACTTGGCTCACAATTAACAAACCAACGTGGTTTGTTACTCTTGTTCGAAGAAATTATGGATTGTTCTCTCGGAGTAGATTCATTAGCCTTTGTGTGAAAAATTATGAAGCTTTTTTTTACTTGGGTTGGTAAAATAACTTATTTATGTTGAGCTTTCTGTTGAACTTTCGATTTCTAATTGCAATAGTAATGTCCAACCTAACTTTTCTGCCTACACTTTCGTTAATCTGCTCCACAATTTTCCTGGCATAATGTCTTGGGCTTCAACTTTCGCCTTTAATCTTATTTTCTTTGATAAAAAATTGTGTGAAATGGTTTTGATTCGGATAAGATATTCTTAAAAATATGTGTTGTTTACATGGTTGGATAATAGTCCAACTCTGTAATATAAAATTGATATCATGTATGTTAAATGTGAGCTTTTGTTTTCAGTTGTATATATGTCCAACTGTCTTGTTTTCAATTGAATATATGTCCAATTATGTTTATTTTAATGATAAATTTAATTTTCTAACATGTTTATTTGTTTTAATTATTTCCCTCGTGATCAAACATGATAATTGTGGAAAGATTTAATGTAGATCATACATTTCCAAACAAATAACATATTAGAAAAAACTATGAATGGAAATGATGAGAAAAAAGTTGGACATATGTCCAATTTGACAACCTAAAATGATTGATTAGTCATTTGTTCACCTACAATGATTTGCATAATAGAAAACAAATATGTATTATACATTTTAATCATGTACATAATTGAACAATAGTTCAACTCTATAGTGTAATTCTAATATTATGTACGTTAAATAATGGCTTTGATTTTCAATTGAACATATGTTCATCTCTGTTGCATATAGTTAGACATATGTCTAATTTTGTGTATTTATTGATAAATTTATTTTTCTCTCATCTTAATTTATTTTAAATACTTCTCTCGTGATCAAATATGAAATTGTGGAAGGATTTAATGTATGTTATATATTTTCAAGCAAAGAACGTATTATAAAAAATCTATGTGTGCCAACCATGAGAAAAAAGTTACACATATATCCAACTTTATTCACCTAAAATGATTTATTAGTCATTTTTTATCTAGAATGATTTACATATTAGAAAATAAATATGTACTATGATCATGTACTTGGTTGGACAATAATCCAACTTTGTAGTATAAAATTGATATCAAGTGAGTTAAATGAGGTTTCTGTTTTTCAATTAAACGTAAGTCCAATTCTATTGTATCCAATTAGACATATGTTAATTGTGTGTACTTACTTATGAATTTTTTTTATCATATTAATTTATTTTAATTACTTTCCTTGTGACCAAACATAATGTAGGTCATGTATTTCCAAGCGAAAAGCATATTAGAAAAAATAAGAATGCTCGGTAGTTATGGAAAACAAATTTTCATTCAAAATGACTCTTAAACAAATCAATAGATATATTTAACAAGACTTCACTTATTTGCTTTCTTAACTAAATCAAATATAAGATTGCTTAAATGTTATTACTTGTGACTTCATCTAGAGTTTAGAGGCTTTTAAAAAGATATTATCTTAAATAAAATCACATTTGAATTGCTTTCATAACCATGTTTTTTGTGTCTGTTTCCAACAAATAATTTATAAAAAAATTTGACTCCAATAAGATGAAAAGTCAACCACAAATGCATTTAATATAATAGTTTTAAAATTATAAAAGAGATCTTAGAGAAGAGAGAATTGTGATTGTGGGAAAAAGAACTAAATGAGCAACGATCAACACTAACTAAAACGGAAGGGAAAAGGTTAATATTGGACTCTAATGTGAAAATCACATATTTGGGATTTCCATCGTGAGCAACTCTTAAGTCAGACCTCGTTAATGACAAACTGAGCTTTCGAAACTCTAACTCTAGCCTATTTTTTCATTAATACCATCTTAATATGATATTAAAATTGATGAGGCTACATAATAAGCTTGTTTGGTACTTAAAAAAGAGGATGTTAATATCGTTGTTAGTTGAAGTAGTCACTATCACCATCGTCATTGTCGTTGATGTTCGTCGAAGTAGTCACTGTTCGTGGGAAGTATGGATGTCACGTCGTGACATTTGGAGGAGGTTAAAGGACCTCATTTGAGTTGATAACTAATATAAATATAATAGGATAAACTTGAAATTCTAAAAAAAAATATAAGATTTAGGGTTCATATTAGAATATAAATATTAAATAAGATTTATTTCAACCTATTTTCCAATTATATGTAGGGTGTTTCTTCGCACAAATTATTTATTTAAGTTTATTTATTAATGATTTTTTTTTAAATTATTCATTAAATTTAAATTTTTAAATATAATATCATTAATAACATTGATTTAGATTATCTCATGGTGGGTAAATTGTTAATTTTATTTATTAAACTTATTTATTATCAAAAGGGTCCTATATATATATAATCAAGCATTATATATAAGATAAGAACACCCCTTTATGAGTCATTATATGTGCAATAATAATTATCTCTTTTTTTAATTTAAAATCTATAATTTAAGGATTTAGAGCTTAACATGTATTAATGATAAATAATTTAAATAAATCGTATCAATCTTTAGACGAAATTATTTAATATTTCAATAAATATAAAAATTTAAATTAACGAATAAGTCTTAAATCAATAAAAATATTTGATTATGATTATAAATATACACACAATTATATTATATTTAATCAAAAATTGAGATTATTTTGTAAAAATATTTATATAAATCATATATATATATATATATATATATATATATATAATATGAAGGAAGTTTTTATATTTTTCTCAAACCTGCTATTTTTTTGCTTTTATTTGTTAACACATTCTTTACTTGAAATGAAGATTTTTTTTATATATTTAAGGATAAGTACGTTTTTAAAGAGAGATGAAAATAAAAATAAAATATAAGTAGGAGTTATGTAATTATGATATAACTAATATATAAAATAGAGACTATATTTATCGAGTACCCAAATTTCTCCGAACCATTACTAGTTTACTACTTTATCGTTGACCTTTTCAAAATTATACATTTTAACTTCAGATACTATGCATAATCTAAACCCTGTGCAACTGTTATTAGCTTGATGATAGGATTTGTTCGGGAATATAAAAAGTCTAACTAAAAAATATAACCCCTCGGTCAAAGGATAATATACTTTATTTTCCTTCATTTCCGTGAAAAAGAAAAGGAATGAAGCAAGCTTCACTGTCCTTTCCTTCAGCAACATTTCACGTAAAATGACTTGTACGGTTAAAATTGGGTTTATTATTTTAATAACACGATGATTTTATTTTTAATATTTTTGAAGTAATAATTTAATAAATTTTTTATTTAAAAAACATATGATAAAATACTCTTTAAATGTCATTTAATTATTTAAAAAAATAATCTAAATATTGAATATATATTAGAGTTTTTTGTCTATAAAAATCACTTAATATATAATAGTTTAAAAAATATCAAATCAAACTTACTCATCAATTTGTGGATTTTTTTTTTCTAATTCCCATCGCATTTTCTGTCTCCCTTTTTAATTATCAACTACATTTTCTTTCTCTACTTATTTTATAAAAAAATGCTTATTCGTCAATTTTTAATAAATAATAATTTATTTTTATTATAAATAAAAAATAATTTATATTTATATAATAAAAAATATATATATTTTTATAACAAATAAATTATCAAAATTTTATTATACAATAATTTAAAATAAATTATATATTTATTAATATGAGTTAAAAATTTAATTTTTATTATTGTTTTGATTTATATTATAAAATACATATATTATTTTTCATTATTTATTTTCTTTATTTTTTCGATTATTGTCTCTAATCAAACAATTTTATAATAATTTTTAAAGTTATAAAAAACTAAAAATCATAATGTATTGTGATATTCAATTAATATAATTTAAATTATTACTAAGATAACAAATATTTATTAATAATAATTTTATTTAAGTATTAAAATATAATTAATTAGATATAATTTATATTTTTTATTATATTAATAATAAAAATAATTATAATAATATTATATTAAATAATATTTTTACACAATTTGTGATATAATGTTCTATGTTTGTATTGTATATTGTAAAAAGTTGGATATAGAGGTTTCACAATATTTTTTAATAATTTAATTATTTTTATGAATATTATTTTTTATATTATAATTATTATTAAATATAATTATAATTATATTTAATAATAATAATAATGTATTATCAAAATTCTTAACATATCATTTTTAATATGTATAAATTTATATTTATTTTATTATAAAATAAAATTTTAATATATGATATGATAAAAGAGATTTGTGTATTTAAAATTAATTATAAATTTATAAAATGTTAATATTTTATAATATTTATAATAATTATGTGTTGTAAAATAGGATTGAAATATTTTTTAAAAATAATATTTTAAATTGAAGGTTATATTTAACCTATTTCTAAACTAAAACACAACTAAACCTATTTTTAAAATATTAGATGAAAAATGTTCATTATAGACAAAAACCCTATATATTATTACATAATAAATATTTAATTAATAAATTGTATCAAATTAATACATTTTTTAAATTTGATGTGAATCAGGTCACTTCAAAAATATAGAATATTGGTATTATTAAAATAATGAATACATTAAAATTGTTTTTAGATTTTAAAGTGTATTAATTTATATCTCGCTAATAGTATCATAATATATATTTAAAATATTTTCTGTAATATAAAATTTATAAAAATTTAGATGATTTTTTTTCTTTTAAATGAAGTGTTATAATTCGAGATTATTAATACAGAAAATCTCACTCCATCCCCAACTTACGTTCTATTAATTAATACAGAAAAAGTACTTCTTAAAATTAAAAACTAACTTACGCTCTATTAATTAGTCTTTTTATGCAGAGTGAGAGGTCGATATAACTCAGGATCTTACCACAAAAATATATCTACTAACTATATAAAAAAGTGGCTTAAAGCCTTTTATTATAGCCACAAAAAATTTCATTTTGCAAGTTTATTTACAAGTTTATCCTTTATGCTTTGCTTTGATTTATAATAAATTTTCTTTTACAATATTTTTCTTATTTTACCCTATATGCTTTGACTGTATTCAATTAATTACATGTAGATTAGACTTTACCCAAATTAAATTTTCGAAGAAAATGATAATTTATCATTTTTGTGTATTATCATTAAATATAAAAAAAACCTCTATAAATTTCATGGTCGACGGTCGTATGCCATTTTTTTTTCCTTATCCACTATATATTTTATAAACAATTATTTTTATAATTTTATTTTGTTTTAACTTTATATTATTACATTTAAATAATTATTTTACATATATTAAAAGTGATAATTTATAAAGTTTATAATTATCATTTAATTAGTGAGTTGGGTAGCCACTTCCATTATGAACTATCGTATTTGAGTTAAATTAATAATTTTTGTATTTAGATCATATAATATTTTATATCAATTAAAAAAATAATTATCTAATATTAAATATTTTTAAACAAAAATGCTTATAAAAAATTATTATTAAGTTCAATCAAGTCGTGTATATTGTATTCATATAAGATTTAATTTTTAGATAATAAAAATATTAATTGAACAAATTTATATATATTTTTTTATTATATTTAAATTATTTATTAAATAAATTTATATATATTTTTATCAATATTGTGCCAAATTATTCATGTTTGTTTCGTATTTTAATTCTATCATTTATAAAATAGTTATTATTATATTTTTATTTTAAGAATATTCCTTCAAATCACTTTATCAAATTTTTTAACAATCATAAAAGAAATCTACAAATTTATATTTAAATAAAGTATTTTTTTGTTAAAATTAGTTTTTAAAAACTAATACCATTTATTTGTTTTATTTTTATAAAAATGTCAATGTTGCTTTTTTAAAAGTCAAAAAAATTGCCACAATAAATCTCTTACTGTTCTTTTATTAATAATAATAAAAAATATATTTTAATAAAGGCATTGTATTTTTTCAAACATTACCCACTTCAAATCGCCTTTTTCAAATATATAAGAAAACCTCTCATTATGCCAAAAAACAAATTTCCATTAAATGAATTTTAGTCAAAAAAATTTCCCAAACCAAATATCATATCAATATAATTTAATAATAAATTTTTGACCTATAGTCAATTTCACTCAAAATTAACACATGTATTTAAAAGTAAAATATATTTAAGTACATGTTTAAATATATGATTTCTAGTTATTTTCGTGATAATCTGTTTTCGGTGTTGCTGAAATCCAATTACTATTTTAGTTTTGAATACTTGTATAATGAAAATATTTATGAATGTGTTTAAAGTAGTGCGGGGTAAAAAAAATAAAACTCTCTTCAAGGGCACATTTTTAATTTTTTAAAATAGAAAATAATTGAAATAGTAATATAATATAAAATCCACCAAACTTATTTTTACATTTTTTGTTATTTTTTCAAAAAAAAAAATGATTTAAAAAGAAAAAAAGGAAAAATTCTAATGAAAAAGATGTGTTAATTTTTTTTCAAAAATCAAATTTCTAGTTTAATGTAATTAATGGAAAATATTAGATTTTTTTCTTTTTTTTTGTTTCCTTCAAATAATAAGAGAATCAAGTGTATTGTATTCTTATTAAAAAAAAAACAAATTAAAAAATGGCAACAAAATAGGTTTTAGTAAATTTTATATTTATGTCCATTATTTTATTTCTCAAAATTATTGACTTTGTTAAATGAAGTTTTAAAACCATTAGTTTGAATTTGATTTATTTGTACTAAGATATATTTTTAATTAAAATATATTTAATGTTGTCTTAAAAATACTATATATATAATATATATGCCTGTATCTCATGTTAAAAAAAATAGTCTGCGTTGAGTGGTATTAGGTTTTAAAAATATATTAAGTTTTGTACCAAATTAAATACAACATTAATTTGAGAATCAAATTAAATTATGACGTTGTTTTAAAAGTTTATTTTATAATTAATGTGTGTTAGTATTATTTTTATGAAAAATTATCACATTAATTATTATTATTATTATATAATTACAATATATAGGAGTTATTAATAACTCAACCTAAATAACAACCTTAAGAAATGATATGGCAATTTTTCGAACATCAGATTGACATTTTATCATATTAACGGTGGACATGAAAAGCTTAGGAAAAGCAGAGGATCTAAGCCCCTGTTTAACTATGGCCTATGGTCCTATGGACAGCTCAGGACAAAAATCCAAAATAACTAATAAAAAAAGAAAAAAAAAACCAGATTAATTAAACGGGAGAATAGTAATCACAATCTAAACAATTATCCTTGATTTCAGCTTTATTTAGTATCTCTTCCTCAACCTCTATGTTGTCATTATCAACAGCCAAAGCCCCAGTTAGATTTTGGGCTCTCTCAGCTTCAACCTTCCAATCTGTAAAACGCAAAACCACCAACATCGTCAGACCACAACAACCCTGCGCAGCCAAAAGTCCAAGCCAAAGCCCCTGAAAATCAAACCCTGCAAAGAAAGCCAAACCCAAAGCCACTGGCATACCCACAACGTAAAAACATCCCAAATTTATATTGGCTCCAACTTTTGGCCTCGCAGTACCTCTTAAAACTCCACAACCTGTCGTCTGTGGGCAATTTCCCAATTCACAAAGCCCAATTATTGGCAAAACCAATGCAGTCAAAGCTATGATCTCTTTGTCATTGGTGAACAATCTTGCCCATTTGTTCCTAACCGTTACTGCGAAGATAAGAGCACAAAATCCAAATACAAAGCTACAAGAAAGTCCAACAATTGCTGAGAGCTTTGCTTTTGCTGGTCGATTAGCGCCCAATTCATTACCTACTCTTGTCGATACACTAAAGCTTAAAGATGAAGGGAATATGTAAATTAATGCTGTGGTTTGAATTAAAATGCCCATTGAAGCAACAGTTGCTTTTGGGTTAATAAGCAAACCACATAACAAAATCATAATTTCGTACCACCACCATTCAAGACAAACAGAAATACAGCTCGGAATTGCCAAATTTAGAAGGTTATTCCATTCTTTAAAGCATTCCATAGAAAGACCTGTCCAAGTTTGTTTGTGAACACCTTTGATTAAGATATAGAGGATTAAAGAAGCTGCGAGATTGAAATTAGTCCAAACCCCACCAAGAGCAACACCTTTAATTCCTAAGTTTAAGTGACAAACGAGAAAGTAATTAATGGGTATGTGAAGAAAAATGGACATAGCAGCACAATATGTTAGAGGCAGAGTAATGGTTTGAGTTCGAAGATAAATTCTCAATGGATGTAAAATTGACTGAGCTAAAAGGTCAGGAATTGAGTAAATAAGAAAAGAGTTAGCTTCTGTGGCGATAGCTATGTCTTGGCCACAAATAACAAGTATTTTCTTTATGTTTAGCCAGAGAAATGAAATGGGCATTGAACAGAGGATTAGAAGAAGCACAGTTCTCTGTAAGGAGAGACCAAGGAGTGTGTGTCTTTTGGCACCAAAAGCTTGACCACAAATGGGTTCCATTCCCATAGCAAGACCAGAGAGAATAGAGTAGCCGGTGATGTTAGCAAAGCCAATTGCGAGAGAACCACCAGCTAAGGCTAGTTCACCAAGACGGCCAAGGAAAAGCATTGAGATCATTGACCGTGAATAAAGCAATAGACCTGTGAGTATCATTGGTAGAGCTATTTTAAATATGGAATTGACTTCTGAAATTGCTAGAGATAAATGGTACTTAATGGTTTTTTGGGTTTGTTCCTGTTCTTTTTGGTATGGTAAACTCTTAGTGGCAATGAGTAGGCAGTTGAGCATGTTGGGATTTTTCACTTCTTTAATTGAGAGAAGGTTCGAATTGGATTTGCAGCAGATATCAGATGCTATTTGACACATTTTTGTGTGTGTACAACTAAGCATAGAACTATATGTATATGTATGTGCAAAACTATAATAGACTAGAAAGAGACAGACTTTTAGCTAAAGAAAGAGATAGAGAGAGCCGGTTAGGCGGAGCTTTAATTTGCAGAGGGGCGTTCAATGGGTTTTTATAGGGAGTTCTTTGAGTACGGTTGGAAGATTAAGTTTGAGACGGTACCGAACAAGTTAATTATAATTGTATTTATCTAAGGATACTGCGTCGTATTATATTCAATTTATATAGTATTTTGCAATAAACAATATAAAAATTTATTAACTTAATCATAAATATTTTTAATAAAATAGTTTGTAACATGTTTTATGCATTTTTTTATATATTAAAAAAGTTTAATTAATTATCAAATTTTATTTTATTATATATATATATATATTAAAAATAAAAATATTATTTTTAAGTTTATGAAAATTTACATTGATTAACTTAAGTGTCTAGATTCATACTCTTTAGTATGTCAATTTTTATAATATCTTATAGTTTTTATTTTATATAATATGATACAACCTTGCAAACTAGACTAGATTATTCGGTGTACTTAATTTATATGAGTTTTTATAATATGTTTATTTTCAAAGTGTCTTGTTCTAACTTTTGTGCAGCAAGAAAAACGTAGTGATAAATGGATGCAATTTGTTAAATAATTAATTACACACACGTAGAATCTTTTGTTAGAGACTCAATTTAATCCAGAAACTTTCATAAAACCATATGAACTCATAATTTAAATGCATCGGAAATAAAATTGGATTGAAAACATACCTCATGTCATTGATTAAATTTCAGCACTTACACGAGAATTTCAATGGATTTTCTGTTCGATGCTTTCACTGGTTTCTCACACTTATTCTTTGCGTATTGATGGTGTATCTGAATTGTTATGCAGTTAATAGTGAGAGGACCCAAGATTTTATTAAGGTTCTCCCATCAAGAACCTCGTTCGGTTTCGGAATCGACGAAACCGAACCGTCACCACGGTTCACTAACATTGCACCACTCTGATTTACATTCTCCCACTTGGTGCAAACGTTAAGCGAAATTCTCTTGAGTAACAAAACACATGAATCATAACGATAGGTCCTCTAAGAGCGAGTATTATCTTCCATGTATTACAATGTATTTAGTTTCTCAAGTACTATACTTTATGTGGTAACTAAACTTAATGAATAAATCCTATATTTATTCTTGGTCCAATATAAATTTTCTCAAATAAATTAAGGTGCACATGAATATGAGAAAATATCACAATATATAAGAGTTTCATTAATTAATTGTATATATACATTTACAAAGTGGAACCAATTCCCATTTTCTCTACATTATTCTTGAATTTCATTGGTGGCATGCCTTTAGTCAAAGGATCAGCAATCATTAACTCAGTACTTACGTGCTCAATGACCACTTTCTTTTCCTTAACACGTTCTCTTATGGCCAAGTACTTAATGTCGATGTGCTTACTACGACTATCACTTTTGTTATTCTTAGCCATAAATACAGCAGCTGAGTTATCACTGTATAATCTTAATGGCCTAGAAATAGAGTCAACTACTCTAAGCCCGGAAATGAAACTCTTTAACCATACACCATGCGATGTGGCCTCCAAAACATGATACGAACTCGGCCTCCATAGTGGAAGTAGCAGTTAATGACTGTTTCGCACTCCTCCAAGACACAGCTCTACCGGCAAGCATGAAAATGTAACCAGATGTTGATTTTCGTGAGTCAATACAGCCAGCAAAGTCCGCATCGGAGTAGCCAATTACTTCTAGTTCATCGGTTCGTCTATACATGAGCATATAATCCTTGGTTCCTTGTAGGTACCTCATCACTTTCTTTGCAGCTTTCCAATGGTCAACACCTGGATTACTCTGATATCTCCCTAGCATCCCAACAACAAATGCAATGTCAGGTCTGGTGCAGACTTGAGCATACACCAACATCTGAAGCATATGGAATGGTTTTCATCTGTTCTCTTTCAAAATCATTCTTTGGGCATTGGTCCAAATTGAACTTATCACCCTTCACAATGGGAGCAACACTTGGTGAAGAATCCTTCATCCGAAATCTCTCTAAAACTTTATTGATATAGGTTTCCTGAGACAAACCCAAGACACCTCGAAGTCTATCTCTATGGATCTTAATGCCAATGACATAAGATGCCTCACCCATATCCTTCATATCAAATTTTTTAGAGAGGAATTGTTTTACCTCATGTAGCAAACCCCTATCATTGGCTGCAAGCAAAATATCATCCACATATAGCACCAAAAAACAAATCTTACTCCCACTAACCTTCTGGTATATACATTGGTCCATGACGTTCTCTTCAAAACCAAATGAAGTGATGACGTTATGGAATTTCAAATACCATTGACGGGAAGCTTGTTTTAATCCATATATGGATTTATTAAGCTTACAAATCAAATGCTCACCATCACTAGAGAAGAATCCTTCAGGTTGTTTCATATAAACCTCTTCTTCTAGGTTACCATTAAGGAAAGCCGTTTTCACATCCATTTGTTGCAAATCCAAATCAAAATGGGCAACCAATGCCATGACCACACGAAGTGAATCTTTCTTAGATACAGGAGAAAATGTCTCCGTGTAGTCGATTCCTTCCTTTTGAGTGAATCCTTTGGCAACGAGTCTTGCCTTATGTCTCTCAATGTTGCCTTGTGAGTCTTTCTTTGTTTTGAAGACCCATTTACATCCAATGGCTTTCACACCATCAGACAACTTGACGAGATCCCAGACTCGGTTAGACGCCATAGAATCCATCTCTTCTTTCATGGCATTGTACCATAAGTTTGAAACCTCAGAAATCATGGCCTGTGAAAACGTCTCAGGATCATTTTCGGCTCCAACATTATAGTCACATTCTTGTAGATACACAACATAATCATTAGGTATCGCTGATTTCCTTACTCTAGTAGATCTTCTTAATGTTGCATCAACATTCTCCTGAGGAGCAGGATCATGTTGTTCAACTGGTTGTTCAACAGTTGTAGGCATCTGTTGAACTTCAACATCTACTGGATCAGGATCAACAGCTTGTGGTATTTCCAAGACTGGTTCTTCAACATGCATTTGTACTCGAGGCATGTTGTTAACAATAACGATTAGTCCATTACTTGAAGTGGCATATTGAGCATCTGAATGATCTTTCTCAGAACCAAAGCCCTGGGATCGATCACTCCCACTAATCAAGTAATTCTCAAGAAATTTTGCATTTCTTGATTCCACAAACCTAGTGTTGTGAGATGGACAGTAATATCTATAACCTTTAGACCGTTCGGCATATCCAATGAAATACCCAATAATGGTCATTGGGTCCAGCTTTTTCTCTTGTGGATTATATATCCTCACTTCAGAAGGGCATCCCCAAACGCGCATATGTTGCAAACTCGGTTTCCAACCTTTCCATAATTCAAATGGCGTCTTTGAGACTGCCTTGGTTGGAACTCGGTTTAATATATACACAACCGTTTTTAAAGCTTCAATCCACAAGGATTTAGGAAGATTGGAGTTGCTAAGCATACTCCGCACCATGTCCAATAGTGTTCGGTTTCTTCTTTTTGCTACACCATTCTGGTCTGGTGAACCAGGCATAGTGTATTGGGCAACTATCTCATGTTCTTGAAGAAACTTAGCAAACGGACCAGGCGCTTGTCCATTCTCAGTGTATCTACCATAATATTCACCACTTCTATCTGATCTCACGATCTTTATTTGCTTTCCACATTGTTTCTCTACTTCAACCTTAAAGCTTTTGAAGGCATCCAATGCTTCGCTTTTATTATGAAGCATATAGAGATACATATATCGAGAAAAATCATCAATAAAGGTGATAAAATATTTTTGACCTTGAATGTCCATGTCTGGACAACATATATCCGTATGTATGATTTCTAATATGTTTGAACTCCTATTGGCACCTTTCTTTGACTTGTTAGTCTGCTTTCCCTTAATGCAGTCCACACATGTCTCAAAATCAGTAAAATCTAGAGTACTAAGTACCCCATCTTTCACTAATCTTTTAATTCTTTCTATGTAGATATGTCTTAATCTCCTATGCCATAACGTAGAAGAGTCATCGTCAATAATACACATTTTAGTGCCAGCTTGAACATGCATAGCGTTATGAGTGACATTATTTCGTAAATTAATGCAGTAAAGACCATCAGACAAAATACCATTCCCAACACAATCAGATTTATTAAATAAACTAAAAGATGTTTCTAAAAAGTGAAAAGAATAACCATAAGGTACAAGTCTTGAAATTGAAATCAAGTTTCTAGAGAAACTTGGAACATAAAAGGTCTTTTCTAATTTTAAAATAAAACCACTACTTAAAATCAAACTGCATGTCCCTACAGCCTCCACATGTGAGCCCATCCTGTTACCGGATAAGATGTATTGCTCACTTCCCACTGGCTTCCTTAGATTTTGCATACCCTTTAAGGAGTTTGCAACATGGATTGTAATTCCAGAATCAATCCACCAGGTGTTAATATTAAAATTAACCATATTAGATTCATAACAAACAAACGAGGTTGGATTACCTTTATTCTCAAGTCATTTCTGGAATCTGATACAATCCTTCTTCATGTGTCCCTTCTTTTTACAAAAGAAACACTTGGATTCTTTCTTAATATCAGCGTGAGGTGGAATTATCCCCTTTCCTTTATGCTTGTATTGAGATTTTCCTTTCTGGTACGTTGTAGCCAACATTGCACTTTCACCAAATTCCATAACAAGCCTCCCTTCCTCTTGAACACACATGGTCATTAGTTCATTGATTGACCATTTATCTTTATGTGTATTATACGAGATTTTGAATGGTCCGTACTGATATGGGAGAGTGTTAAGGATATAGTGCACCAGGAAGGATTCCGACATCTCAACCTCGAGATGCTTAAGTTGAGCCGCAATGTCCTTCATTTGCATAATGTGCTCGCGCACACCTTTCACACTGGTGAGTCTCACAGAAGAGAACTTCATAATAAGAGTGCTTGCTAAAGCCTTATCTGAAGTGACGAATTGATCATCAATGGCCTTTAGCAAGTCTTGAACGTTGGTATGCTAATCAACGGAACCACGAATACCAGCAGAGATTTTAGTCTTAATGAACATCATACTAAGGCGATTAGATCGTTCCCATTGTTCATAAAGCATGATATTCTCTGAAGTACTGGTTTGAGTAATTTTAGGTGGTTCGTTTTTCCTAATAGCATAATCAATATCCATCCACCCTAATTGAAGAAGAATTCTTTCCTTCCATATTTTATAGTTATCCCCTTTCAGATCGGGAATATCACAACGGATATCAGAGAAATTTACAGGTTGGGAAGCTGTAATTAAAGATTATATGCTTATTAAAATTTGAGGCCTTAACTATAATCATTCTTTACCAATGTAAATCATGAATAATATGAATCTAGTGACATAAAACTTGCCCGTGGGCTAAAGTTTTAATTCAATTAAATTCATCCTATCTTTATGATAAAACTATCAAATTATGTTCATTTTCTTAATCCCTTTGGGTAAATTAGAAAATATAATTTGATATTATATCCTAATTAATCACACAAAAATATAATAAAAATTCCTGTGGGATAAGATCTATTATATCACATATGATTAATTACAATTAATATTTATTTTCTAAATGTGATCCTAAATAAACTTTATTATAGTTTTAATTAATTAAAAATGTTGTGGTTACTCTATAATTAATCAAAGTATATGAATCACTTAAATATTAATTAAATCCTTATGCTCAATTATTGCATAAAACCATAAGTAATATTAATTTAATATCAAATGTGCAAATATTATTTATCTTAAATTACATATATGTCAATAAATTATACAAGCAAAATTAAATAATATAAGCACTAATTAAATCCATAAGAGCCATTAAAAATTAATTTAATTATGTATAAATTATTTAACTAAATTTTATATGTATAATTAATTGCAAAATTTATACATATAAATACACAAAACAAATCATTTAAGCATAATGTATTTAAATAAAATTTTAATGTGCCCAAAAATTATTTAAATAAATATAACATGTATAATAAATATTATAGATATGATAAACATAAATTAAAATTATATTTGGAATTTATTTGTATTTTTTGTATTTTATTAAAATCAAATTACAAATATATGTTTAAAATTAAGTCAGATACTAGTTGTAATGCAAAAATAGTTACAGCCCACTCGATGAGACTATTTAAAGTTTCATGCAGGACCCGTGTTCGAGTCCCCCAGACAGCGTGTGTTTTGATTTTTTTTTAATAAACTTCATCTTCAACCTCTAGCCGGGTCAATCCGACCCGTTTTTACACTAACGGATACCCGGTCGTATCTTTCTATTTCGGCGACGAAATTCATCGTTCTTTTTATCAAAATTCTCAGAATTCAATTTTCGAGTGATTCATAGTCTCAATTTGAAGGAAAACATCATTTTAAATAAAAAGTTAATTAATGAAGCAAATAAATACCCACGCAAATTGAATTTATTTTCTTCATTGTTTTTCAAGTTTAATTTTACAGAATCACTCAAAAATCAATATGGAAACACTTTATAATTTCCACATGCATAAAAAACAATCAAAATAAAAAACCCAAAATTTCAGTTCTTCGTGTTCACGACCAAAACAGAGTTGTTTTCAAATGACTCTGATACTAAATGTTAGAGACTCAATTCAATTCAGAAACATTCATAAAACCATATGAACTCATAATTTAAATGCAGCGGAAACAAAATTGGATTGAAAACATACCTCCTGCTATTGATTAAATTTTAGCACTTACACGAATTCCAATGGATTTTCTGTTCGATGCTTTCACTGGTTTCTCACATTTATTCTCTGCGTATTGATGATGTATCTGAATTGTTATACAGTTAATAGTGAGAGGACCCGAGACTTTATTTAGGTTCTCCCATCAATAACCTCGTTCGGTTTCGAAACCGACGTATGGTTCCGACGAAACCGAACCGTCACCACGGTTCACTAACATTGCACCACTCTGATTTACATCTTTTATACTTCACTGGTTACAAATCCTCATCCTCCTAGTGTCCCTTTAGAGGGTCACGAATCCTCATCTTCTTAGTGTCCTTTTAGAGCATATGTATTGCACTACAAAACAATTGTCAAAATTTGAACTTGATTTCAAGTGCTCTTGTTTTGAGCTTCACTTTCACTTGGGTAGTTTGGATTATCCTTCTAATTGTCTTAGAAAAGGAAAAAAAACAAAAAAAATGCTTATTATTCAGATAATAAACCACTATTTTGTTACCTAAGATGAGGATGAAAGTATGCTTTCAATTCGCTAGTTTATGTTTTCTTTTTTTGTTGTCTATTGTAACTATCATCAATTAAATTGTAATACATATAATTTCAATTTTTAAATTTTACTCATTTTCACACAATTTTTTCCACATGTAGAATGATTATTGGTGACAATAGAACATCAGAATTGTAACCACATATTGATCAACTACTGGAATATAAAAGGAGTGTTCACGTTTTCGGTCGAAATCCGTAGGCATAGTTATTGAGATCTTAATATATAGACAAATTTTGTTTCTTGGACAGTTATGCATTGACCCGTTTTTAACAATAATACCAAAAGCCCATTTTGCGCCCATCAATGGAGTATATGGTACAAGGAATTATACAAAGATACTAAGAAGCAGGATCAGTGTGTCTTTGTTTGTTTTTTAATAAGAGATTAACGTATCGCCATTGCCACCCTAAAATTGTCTGTCCATGGTTAGAGACTCGATAACATCACTTGAACGTTTTGAAAAACAACATTTTATTTGTCTGATGGATCTTTCCAAAGTAGACTTGGTTAAACACTAAGCAATCTTTGGAGAAAGCTACTAAAGTGTAAGATTAAAATTTAAGTATAGTTAAATTAGGCGCAAAAATAATTAAAACCAAGCATAAACTTATGACCTATTTATATAGCAATAATCTTACTCTGTAACATAATGAACTTTCATGAATTATGATATAGTGTGATCGTATATGTTACATATTACTTATGAAGCTACGTGATGATATATATATAAAGGGAAAATATTTTTTAAATAACATAACGTAATTTGAGATTTTTTCTTAGAAGTAAAACTGTGAGGTCTCATTGAACTGTCAAGTCATAACTATAAAATCCATGAATTTGTAATTATGACCCAAAGCGAACAATCTCATACTATGTGGAGTAGGTCTTGTTCTGCTGTAAGCGGACGGATTAACCGCTTTGTATTAATTGGTATCAAAGTCATTATCCTATTAGACTATGTATGCTTATCTTCTTACGAGAACATAATACTTCTTACGTAAGGGTGTATGATGCAGTGTGTATTCATATATCTTACATTATTTAGGAAGTTAAGTTGTGATTTGTTTATAAGGAAGAACACTCTCTCAATGACATTATATATTTTAAAATTTCTAACTATAAATAAAATTATGAGGTTCCGTTGAATTGTAAAGTTATTATCGTAGACATGTTAAATTTGTAATTATGCATCAAAATGAACAATCTTATGCCACGTGAAGTGGATCATATTTCGTTATAAACGAACAAATTAATTATTAAGTATCAAACTAAGTAGTTAATTTAAATTTATAATTGGTACAATTTGATTTTTTTTCCTATCTCTACCTAGCCTAATTGATTATTACCATGACAAATGAAACCAAATTAAATCCATGAAAAAAGTATAATAATTATATGCTTACGATCATATGCTAATAATTCAAAATATTAACCCATTGTCATATATAAAGTCGTATTTTTACTCAAATTTAACCACGTTGCTTTAAACAATATTGTAGCTTTTTGTTCAATGTCACATTTGATAACGCAGTAATTTATATAATATACTTCCAATTAACACGTATAAATTGAATTGAGCCTACGTGCTAAATCAAACCACAACCTATTTCGTGACTGATCTTGTAACTTGACGGATAACATTAACAATTGTTAGTAAATTCAAACTGTTCTAGTAGAGGATCCTCAATGCTACAATGCTTCTCCATTATCGCAGAGAAACACTAAGTAAACTTTTCAGACAAAAATGTGCAATGTATAAATAGCCTTTAGGAAAAATGGCCTTGAATATTGGAGGGCATATATCTAAGCTCTAAGCTCTTGTTGGTCACGTGTTTATACTGGAACTCCTCAATAGTGCTTCCAATTGGAAAAACAAATATTTGTATTTTGCAGGTGACATATGGGGTGATAAGACGGTGTTTCGAGTCCGTCATACTTAGAATGACAAATTGAATATAATCTAACCTCATGTCAACAAATTCCTTAATAACTTAGGACTTGAGTTCATTTATTTTTATAGGAATAGATTATACAAAGTTTGATTTTAAAGATTCCATAGATACCTATTGCTCGTGATTTTAGCTCATAATACCAAAGGCAAGTCAAAATATCTCATCTCTACGTATTAAAGATTCAATTGTTTAAAAAATAAATTTATTGAAATTCTTTCTCTAGTTTCAATTAATCTGTAAAACATTTCTAGCTCATCCACTTGTCATCTCTTATTGTGATCTCAAAGAATAGGGAGATAGATTTCCCACTACTCAACTCGGAGTCAAAATTTAGTTAATAGTTTTTTAGAATTCTATACTAATAAAGATAATAGAATTGTTAAAAAAAAAAGTGTTTATGACTGTCATGTGGAAGTAGGTAACAATCTAATAATTATTTGTAGTAAAAATGATCGAGAAGGTCTTTTATTTTATTATTTTATTCCATAAGATTTGTCTATATATATTAAATAAAACTTCCCCGAATGGGATTCTATGATCACGTAAATGGTTTGTTGTCTATAAAAAGTTTATTAATCTTAAGCTAGCATAAAATATATTACCTGAAAGCTTGATATTGAAACACATGATTTTAAATTTTGAATAATGTATTTCAACATCTAACGAGATAATATTACTCTTTTGAATTTAATATAAATTATAATATTTGTCTATTGTTCCATTGAAATTAACTCTAAAGATATAAATAAATTGGAAAGTAATAAAAAAAAGTCAGATAAAAATGATTTTTTATTTATTTATTAAAATGATAAAGAGAAAATATGCAGTTTAAGGCGTACAAACCTTTTGTATCTGTCATTCATGGGGCTTTCAGGTCCACCATAATTGGCGCTATCATGAGGGTCAGACAAGGAATTTGGGCTAGGCTCACCATCATTCTCAGCATTAGCCCTCACCTTTCCAGGACTGCGACTAGGCACATGGCCATTTTCAGGACTCCTATCCCTCTTTTAAGGACTAATGCTAGGATCACAGCCATTATTAGGGCTGCATATGTGGTCATCTCTCACCCTCTGTTTTTTACAAGGGCTACAGCTACCACGACCATGATCAGAGCTACCTCTCTTCCTTCTGTAGGGAATTGGGCTACAACCACAGCCCTAATCAGCGCTAGTCCACGCTGTCCTGTAGTGACATGGGCTACGGCCACAACCATATTCAGGACTACCTCTCTCTCGTTTGTAGAGGCTCGGGCAGCAACCATAATCAGGGCTGGCACTTTCTCTACAGTAAGGACTTGGGGACCGTAATCTATCACGACCTCTCTCTAATGACCTATCATGACTTCAACCAGGGCTGTAACCGTTTCTTCTTTCATCATCATCATGAACTGCATATTCAACTGATATAACTCTATCCATCCACTTGCTGCAAGTGAAAATAAAAAACCCCTTATTAAATTAAAATATGGAAAAATAACAATGAAAGTTTAAGAACATCAACATTTCTGTTTTTTCCAGAAGGGTCACTTTCCACAAACCGTAAATAATTTTCAAGCAAAACTTGCATTATCAGATAATCTATTCTTACTTTTATTTTAATTTTTTTATTATCTTTCTTTTGTTTTTGAAAGAGAGAAGAGTGAGAAGGGGGGGAGGTATGTGGGTGCATTTCAAAACCATCGCAATAGAAGAATGAAGTTAGAAATAGTGACCTCATGTTTGTAGCTTCCAGTGCCCTGCTAACATCATCCTCTGATTTGTACTGAACAAATGCAAAATTCCTTCTAATCCTTACGTTCATGATTTTCCCATAGGGATAAAAATGCCTCTCCAAATCCCTAGTTCTGGTGTGGTAAGGCTCAAAGTTTATAACAAACAAAGTCTTTGAAGGTCTTGCGTTAGTGGAAGATCTTCTTGAACCACCAGAACCACCGGAACCACGCTCCCGCTGTTAAGAGACAGAACTACTTGGTTTATAAATTACTCAAGTACAGTGGACAAAACAGTCAAAATATCATATCAACCAAAATACAGACAGACAACCTTTGTCCACTCAACATGAAGTCAATGCCCTTTTTTGGCCAGATTCTCTCGAGAAGTCCTCGATTTGTATCCTCAGCATCTCTTTCATCGTCCATGAAATAAAGGCAAACCCTACATAAAAGTAATACAGAACATTAGTTATTCAATATTTCATATATACTACCAAAGGCAAAACAAAATTAAGACTTCACCCATGAAAGGATTCTTCAATTGCAGCCGGTTTCAAGCCTTCAGAAATGTACGATAATAACCCAAGCTGCTACCCTAAAATAAAATGTTTGACAAACTCTAGAAAATCTTAAACCAAGGGACTAGTAAAATTACCAACAGACCTTGTGTCATGAACTAAGTGACGTGAAGGGAACAAGAATCCAAAAGTGGTTTCATTAAGGGTCAATGAAAAGAGATTGCTTTCTCCATCTAATCAGTTGCCTCTGCGGTGAGGTTGGAATTGTTTCAAACTTTTGAAACATCTCTGAAATTGAAGGCTGGGTGATAGTCATGAGGAATGAAAGTAAATGGTGTCTGTACAAAACGTGGAATGGTAGTGCCGTGGAAGATCAGAGTGATTCTTCCGAACACATGTTTATAGCGGCACATGTTTTTTCTTAAGCACCATTTCAAACTCAACTTAAACAAACTACACTAACTTACGTTGCCAACACTAGCGACAACGGTATCGAGTGCCCTAGTCATGGCTCGCATCTGCGCATGATTATTTACTGCTTATTTGGCTACAGGTAAATCAGCCAATTAGAAAATTTGTAATATTTAAAGTTTCTTTGAACTTTTGCGGTATACATACCTAGAAACCTAAAATTTCAGAGCACATAACTAACAATGAAAGATGATTCTCGATATGAAAACCTTGATATGATAAGGAATCAGATTGTTCGACCCACATGAAATTTAACAGGACAAACAATTTGTGGAATACAACAATCAAAATGGAATTGGTAGAAATTTCAAATGAAGTAAAGAATTCAACCGACTTCAATATCCACTCTATTAACTTTACCATATCTTCCAAAATGCCTTTCTAGATACGACTGTCGAGCATCATACTCAAAGTTTCCACAGAATATAGGCCTCATTTCCTGGGAAAAAAATTAATAGCAGTTAATTGTTAATGTCAGCTCTTGCATATGTCTTTTAGAGAAACAGAAAGTTCTAAATAAACTCTTTGTACGTCAGAACTACAAAAGGAACTTGAAAAGCCAAGATTCAAATACATGATGGAAGGTACATTTAACTAATCTCAGACTGTTAAATGCAATAAGAGACATTAATTATATTTGATATTGATGTGTTGAATATAACAATAAAACATAAGAAAGCCCATGCATCATAATAAAAGAAAAAAGGCCATATAAATCAAATTATTTTATATGGACACCGAACTCTGATATACCATATCCCTATGGGGCAGAAGAGTCAAAGAAGAACAAATCCACAAATATAGGAATGTTAATGTCATTTAAGTCTGCAACTCGTCCATAGTTCGATAAATGATATGAAATAAACTCCATCGGCGAAATCACCATAAAGCCAACAAACAATATCCGGTTAATTTCAGTTATAAATTTAGTTGGATTTTAAATCAGAGAATTTAACTAAAGCAAAAAATAGAAGTTGATGAGAAATCCTAATTTGACAACTATTTTAATTTCTAATTCATAATTCCTTAGTTTTGTGATTGAATTCTCTATTCTAATTTTTTTGGAAAAAAATAAATTTTGTTTGATAACCAATTTCTAGTAGAAATTGAAAATTAGATATAATTGTTTGATTACCAATTCATAATTTTCAATTTTCAATTTTTCAAGCTCTAAAATTCAGTTTCAAACTTATTTTTGATAAGTTTTCATTAAATTTTGGCTCTTTAATCATTTTAAGATTAAGTATCATTGAGTATAATTAAGTTATTATTTTAGCGTCAAGAAATAAAAAAATACAAATTCAACTTGAAAATTAATTTTTAAAATTTTAAAATTTTAAAATTCAACCAAATTCTTCAATTAAATTTCAAAATTAAAATTAGAAATTGAAAATAAGTTTTCAAATGTACATAATTTTAGAATTTATAAAATATGAAAACTGAAATTTAAAATTAGGAATTAAAATACTTATGTAATGAACCTTAAAAAAGCAAACCACGAGGTGCAAAACCTACTATCGATATCGAATTCAGAACATCTTCAGATCTACTACATACGACAAGAAAAAACCTGAGATCTCAAGTTGATCAAAGTAAAACCTCCTGAGGAACGAAAGGAAGAGTAACTCAAACAGTTACCAGATCTTAACTTCTAGATTTCTTACGAATTCTCAAACAAACAAAAAAAAAAAGACAAAAACAAAAGAAATTTAGAACAAAAATGATCATAAGGGATCTCAAACAACAATAAATACACTTATGACGATATTAGCGGTAATTCTACCTTCAGGCAGAGGTAGTGATTTGAAAGGGATGAAACGTTCGAAACCTGGTGAGAAAAACCTTGTAGATGTTTCTTCGATTCGATCGGAGAACGGTGCTCGTGAGAGAAAGCTATTCCCTTTCCTTTTTTTATTTTTTATTTTTTAAGGTTGAAGATATATGGAATTGGAAACATGTGCAGTTTATTTTTTATTTTTTTAAAAAAATAAGCATTATTTTATTTATATAAATTAAATATATTAATCAATTCTTTTTAAATTTAATTATTTTAATATTATATTTATTGATATTTTGATCATTTTAAGTCATTTTTTTAATTTTTTGAACAAAATTTGAAACATTTAGTACATTCTAATAAGTTTCAATTTGATAAATTTTAAGTTTTGTTAATAAAAAATCAAAATTCACAAAACTTATATGAAAATGACATGCTACCCTTTTCCAATGATAAAATGGTATTTTAAAAATTCATGATTTGAAATAAATTATAGATAAATCTTCCTATTATATGAATAAATGAATCATGTAATTTATATTAAAAAAATATTTAATTAACTATTAATATTATGTAAAAATAACTTATTATTTTAAATAATTTTTTAGTAATTAAATATTTTTTAATTTATTATTTTAATTAAAAAATGATTTATTCAAATATTTAAGTAATCTATAATACATGTGAAGTTATAAAAACGTGTTATGAATAAGTTAATAAAATTATAATTTTTAGTGTTTTATTTCTAACTTAATTTTTTGATCAAAATTTCTTAAATTTTAACTAGAATAATTAACTTAAAGGTATTTTAATATTATAACTAAAAAGTTAAAATAAAAACTATTAAAATTAATAAATTAAAAACTCTCACTTTAAGAGTATCTAAATTAACTTTTGAACTTATTATTATTGAAAATTATTTTTAAGCAGGTCGAAAAAGCTGTTCAAAATAAGCTGTTCAAAATACTCAAAAATATATCATTACGTAAATTCTGTTTATTTATTATTTTATATAAATTTACTTGCATAAAAAAATTTCTATTTTATTAACATAATATTTATAAATAATGTAATTATTATTTTTTTAAATTTCATTTAATATTACATGACTTACAAATTTTATATAATATCAAAGTTTTATTTAATTAATCGAATAAGAAAATAATCTAATGGAACTTCTAATAAAGAAAAAAATTAATAAAATAGATTGAAATAAAAATACACAAATCATATAACAAAAAAAAAAAAAACAAGTGACCTAATAAAAATATATTATGATAATAAAATAAATTGAAAAATATAATGGATAGGACTTGCAAAGAAAGTCACTACAATATGGGAATTTTAGGTGTATTTTTAACCCAACTCAAATGTTAATTTGTGTGGGTTCAATCAAAAGTTATCCCATCAAAAACCCACCTAAATTTATACGCAGGTTTTTTTTTATATATATAAAATCTAAGCCCCAAAAAAAAACTATATAAATGTAAACTTTTTAAAACTTTGTATGTGTTATAGTAAAGCTCAGGCAAATACATTTTTACTTGGGTTCTTAATAACACCCATGCAAAGTAAATAATCCACACAAATTTTATAAATTGTAGCAGCTAGTGACCATAGATGAAAGGCATAAATTATTTTCTATAAGTCAAATATTTTGTGGTAATAAGAAAAATTGTATGTTATTATAATTAGAGAAAAATAAAAATGAGTTTAAAAATAAGGATTATTTGAACGTATATTCAAAATTATTATATACTGTCTAAATCTTTTTTTAAAGTATATATCATGACTTTTTGATGATCAAGTGACCATTTATCATCAAAATTATTGAAACTTGACTATCTTTATTCTTCTAAATATTGAATGGATGTATAAAAAGAAAATAAAGATATTACAAAACCACCTCTTAAATGAGTCATTTTATATAATATTCTTTCTATATATTCGTTTTTCTACTAAACAGAATGTTATAACAAGAAGGGGTAAAATTTCTATTTTACTTCTATAAAATACTTAAAATTATAGAATTAATTATGCATAACAATAAAAATTTATTTAGGGTATCGGGCACCCCTCCCTCCGCCTTTGCAATTGATCTAAAGGAAAAGGAATATAATAATAAAATAGATTGAAATAAAATTATATAAAAATAAAATTTATAAGTTAACAAAATAGATTGAGAACATAAAATATTAAGTCAAATAATTCATATTTTAAACTAGATTTTTAGAAAACAAATAAGAGTATCCCATATTATTTAAAAATAATATTAATATTATATTTATAGTAACATATACAAAATTTTGAGTATATAAGTTGTTTTGGTGAGCATACCTGCACCATGTGAGCTCTAAAGGAAAATGAAAATGTTATTATAGTATAATAAAATAGAAATAAGAAAAATTAATATTTTTAAAGATAACTTCAAAATTTATGAAAATTACACTCTAAATCTTAAAAAGTAAATGTTAAAATTTAACTAAATAATCATAAAATTTACCATAAATAATATATATAGTATTTTGACCAATAGCTAATAACCAATATTGAATTTATTTTTATTAGGGTTAATAATTTGTTATTTTTTACCCAAAAAAAGCATATATTTTTTTATATTATATTAATATAAAAAAATATGTATCATAATTTTTGAATATGCAACATGTAAAAAAATGTGTTAAAAATCACTCCCTTTACGAAGGGACAATTAAATATATATATATATATATATATTTAATTGCATAGGCTTATGGCCTTTTCTAAATGTGCATGCGCATTTATTATCTTTTCAATCTGAAAATTTTGGCACGCAGTAATCAGTGATTTAGAGAAGCTAATTTCACAATTATAGGCAATCTTACCATTTTGATCAGCAACATTTCATCAACGTACAATAGCCGTTAGAGAAATTTTTGACAAAGTTACCATATATATTTCCATCCGAGCATATAATACATAGCTAAAGCAAAGAAAAAAAGAAGAAACAAAATCTATTGAAATCTCTGAGAGATTCTTCAAATCTTTGGGTTTCTAGATTTTGATCATTAGCTTGAGATTCTTGTTTCTAGATTTGAAGCAATGATTTCTGGACGTTGTGCAGCTTGCAAATATCTAAGGCGAAAGTGCTCTTCAAACTGCATTTTCTCTCCTTATTTCCCTTCCAATGATCCTCAAAGATTTGCTTTTGTTCATAAAATTTATGGTGCTAGTAATGTCGGAAAAATGCTTCAGGTAATTGATTGAAGGGAATATTACTCTAAAAATCCTATACTTAATGACCTATTCATATTTTTATTAAAAAATAACTATATAAGGCTAAATCAATATTTTTTATTTTTTTATTTTCAATTTTCTCAGCTACAATTTATTTAAATTATAAATTTTTTATCTACTTAATTAAAATATAAAAAATTATATTTATGATCATTTTTTTCATAAAAATAAGACTAAAACCTATTAAAAAAGTATAAAATTAAGTGTTATTTTTGAAATAAAGAAATTATATTGGTGATATTTTTCTCTTAATTTAATTATATTCTATAAGAGTAAATAATATAAGTGTAGAAGCTTATATATTTAAAATTTGAGATGATTATCAAATGATATTATATAATATATTGATAAATATAATCAAATTTATATAATTATATTCGGTAAGAAAATATTATATATATTCTATAATATGTAATTTTTACAATGTGGTTTTCTTTATTATCAGCAAATACCTGCTAATTTTAGAGGTAGAGCAGTGGAATCAATATATTTTGAAGCACGATGTCGTATTGAAGACCCAGTGTATGGATGTGTACAGATGATTTCTCAATTACAAGAAGAAATACACAAGGCAGAAAGTGAGTTATCAAAAGTAAGAGCTGAGATTGCCTTCTTGAATAATTCAAACACTGTCCAAGAGACCCAAGTTAATGATCAACAGGCTATTGAAGTTGCATCCAACCGCAGTTGTTTCTTCATGGGGCAAAATAATATTAATCAGCAGTTTCAATTTGGCTCTTCAAGTCAAGGGCATGGTTTGTTTTAAAAATGTGTACAAGTTAAGTATTTAATAACACGCTACAAGGCAGCTAGCTGTCTAGCTGCAAATTTTTAAATTTATTATTATTATTTCTACAATTTTTTTAAATTTTACACCTTTACAATACTTTCAAAGAATAGCCAGCTGACTTATATAACGTGATTAATAATTTTCATATTATCACACAATTTATAGTCATAGTATTGAAATTATGTTCATTAAATTTCAAAGTCTAACTTATTAATTTAGTAACAAATTCATAATTCTAATAAACGTTATTATAATATTATATTTAATATATAAAATATTACAATAACATGTATTAAAAATGATTTGATTTCAAATGCATGCCAATATTTATCTTTATCATATAACACAAGCTTATAAAGTCAAGAAAATAAAATAAAAAATACAAAGTTGTAAGCAACAACACTAACTGATTTATTCCACGGATAAGTCAATGAGTTGTCAGCAAAATAACAACAACAAAAAAAGTCAAGAATGAAAAATTATTTTTATTTTTGCCTCACTTTTTATTTATTTATTACTATTTTATCTATAATCAGGTGAAACTGCAGTTTTATTTTGGATAGTAACTTTGCCTTTATACTTCAATGGGCATGACATTAATGCTGGAGCTCACAACTTAATTCAATTAATGGCGGCATCATTACCCAGTTGTGAAATTACTCAAATTTACTATAAGTCATACTTACGAGAAAGTAAGAAAAAATAACACATAAATTTGTTTAACGGAATTTGATAAATCTTATTTACGTTTCCGGACTTACTGTAGATCTTTTTTACTGAAAGAAGAGAAATTATACAATGTGTTTACAACACTCACAACCCATAATCCAATTACACCCAAGAAAATTATTCTCAATTTTCTCTCACAAATTTTTTTCTCACAATTGGAATAACACTTTGGATGGTTAATTCATTACAATTACACATCTATTTATAGAAAAATTAATTCCTTGAATTACTCCTTAAACTAATGGTTCCTTGAATTACTCCTTAAATTAAGCTCCTTGTTTTGCTCCATGTTTTACTCCTTGTTTTGCTCCTTAATTTGCTCATTAAATTAAGTAGCTTTATAACAATCTCTCACTTGAAGACTGATTTCAATCTGTCTTCACACCTCGATCAATGAAGTAGCTTTTCTAGTCTTTGTTACTCTAGTAGACCAACTGAAGTTAAGCACAACTTCAGTTTGTTAATAGTCACCACCTTTATTAACATATCTGCTAGATTTTTGCTTCCTTGAATCTTTTCACGTATTAACACATCATCTTCCAATAGGGATCTGATGAAGTGATAACAAAGTCCAATATGCTTGGTTCTAGAATGAAATGTTGAATTCTTCGCCAAGTGTATTGCACTTTGACTATCACTATGCAGAACATTTTTCTCCTATTTGAATCTCAGCTCAGTTAACAAACCTTGAAGCCATATCATCTCTTTACTAGTTTCAATTACTACTACATACTCAGCGTCTGTAGTGGATAGAGTTAACCAACCTCTGTACTTTTAACTCTCATTTACTAAAATACAAGCACTTTTCTATGGTGCCTCGAAGATACCTCAAAATCTACTTGACTGCTTCGCAATGAGTTTTAACTGGGTTTGTGATGAGTGCTCAAAAAGCACTAAAATAACCATGATTTTATGTACTGTAATTGATTAAAAATACATATATTTATATGTTTTATCATATATTTATATAAATTTGTCTTTTTCGGAATCACGGGTATTTTTATTGTTTTTCAGGTATTTTGGCTTAAAAACGCAATATAAAGACTCAAAGAGGAATATTTGAAGCAATACATCACAAATATATCAATAAATAAGTGAGAAAAGGTCAACAAACATGGAAAAATCGGACGAAATGGGTCGAAAAGGTCAAAAATGTCAAAAAGACGGAAATCGCGCGTCGCAGCCCGGCCGTGCGCGCAGCTCAGCGCCCCAGCGCCCAGCCGCGCGCGCCCCAGCGCGCCCCAGCGCCCCATCCCGCGCGCGCCCGCGCGCGCTGGCATGCCCAGCTGCGCGCAACGCAGCGCGCTGGCACTGTTCACGCGCGCCGAGCTGCGCGCGCGCGCAGCGCCCCAGCAGCCCCCCTCCGCGCGCCCAACGCGTTTTCGCCCCATTTTTCACGTGCAGCCGCCCCTGTGACGTCATGCTGACGTCATTGATGACATCAGCAATTCCAATACGCGTTTTTACATTTTTTAATATTTTTTTAACATTTTTTTTACTCATTTTTTCTCTCCATCCTCACCTATAAATACCCCCCTTCCATTCATTTCAAAACACACCTTAAAACCACACTTCTCTCTTCTTTCTTTCTCTCATTTCTTAGTTTTTTTGAGTTTTCCTTAGTTTCTTTCTTAGTTTCTAAGTTTTTCTTAGTTTCCTTCTTAGTTTTTAGTTCAATTCTCTTAGTTTTAGTGTTCTTCTCTTTTTGAGAGGAACTTGTAATGTTTTTGTAATAATTTAGTTTTTGATTCAATATATGGAAGTGCAAATTCCGCTCGGAGATTTTCTAGCTACGGGAATAGCGTCGAAGTTCTGTAAGGATTTTATTTTCTTTACAGTTATTTTTATGCTTTATTCTTACATGTTATATTCAACTTGTCTGTGGTTAAATTTAACTATGCTAGCTGTTTAGTAAATATGATGTAATAACGACGTTGTTATGCTTGCGAAATATTAAATAGGTGAAAATTTCTAAAATGAATTGATTTTGTTTTTATTCAAGATTTTATATTAAGAATGTTAGAGAGAAATATATTATTTTTCATTACAAACTTAAAAATGAAAATTAGATTTTAAGGTTTAGTTATCCGGTCTAATTTAGAGTAGTGCTCTTTTATTTGTTGGTACAATCGCCCGGTAGTTAGAGTGAAACTCTATTTCAAAAGTTTTTATAAGAATTATTATGTGAAAATGTATTGACAACATGTTTTCAATAGTGGTTTTAAAACTTGAAAGTTAGTACTCGGATAATTAAATTCTTAGGTTTAATTTGGACACCTTGAATAAAGTTTAAACTGTCTAACCCCACCAAAGGTGGCATTTAAATGGTTCATTTTCAATCTCTTAGAAAAAGGAATTAATTTAATTAAGCATATTAGTTATCAACCCCACCCATAGGTGTTAATTGATTTGTTTAGTTAACAAAGAATATCTAACCCCACCAAAGGTGGTATTTATATAAAAAAGAGAGAATCAATAAAATGTCAATTTATATCTTTAATAACCTAGTTAATATGAGCAAGCATAATTAATTTAGTTATTATATCCATAAATACTCCGCTAATATAAATGATAAAAATTTGCATGAACATTTATTGAATCCGTATATATGTTTATTTCTAGATAATTATTTATTGAATTTGTATCTATGTTTATTTTTATAATTTTAGATTATATTTAATTAATCTGTATATATGTTTTATTTTATGTTATTAGATTAGGAACACAAAAACCAAACTATCGTGACAGGATGTTTAGGATTTAATTTCGTTTTTAAAAGATTGAATAATAAGTTAAAAACCACATACATTCCTTCCTTAGATCGACCTTGGGAGTATACTTATCATTTTCTACGAAATGATTCGTGCACTTGCGAGAGTTTTATAAATATTAAAACCAAAGTATTTGCGGGAATCGGCGATGCCGGTTTTCGTTCATCAAGTTTTTGGCGCCGTTGCCGGGGAGGAATAGCGTTTTTAAATTATTTATCAAAATTTTAAAAACATTTTTGTGCTGTAAATAATTGTGATATTTTAATAATAATCAAATTTCAAAATTCATAATAAATAAATAAAAAATAAAAAATAAAAAAAATAATAATTTTTTTTTGTAAAATAATTTAGAAATTTGAAATTTGAAGTAAAAAATTTTACCGTTCATGAATAGTAAAAAAAAAAAAAAAATTTAAAAATTCAAAATTCAAAAAATTTTAAGTTAATAAGAAATAATATAGCGTGAATAGTAAAATAAAATTACCGTTCATAAAAAAAAAAAGTCAAAAACTTAAATTTCAAGTTAATAAGACATTATATAGCGTGAATAGTAAAATAAAATTACCGTTCATGAATAAAAAAAAAAAAAAACATTACTTGAATTTATACCTAATTAACTAAATAACATGAAAAGTAAAAATCTAAGGGAGTTCTGTCTAGGAGACTAGTTCTTGGAAGCCTTTGCGCCACTAGTCTTTCCTGGGAACGTTGCTCTGGCTAGGAGAATGGTATTTAAGGTGCCGTTTGCACCACCATTCTTTCCTGGGAGCACTCTTGGTTAATACTAATTATGTTACAAAAAATAAAAATAAAAAAATGAAAAAAAATGAAAAAAAATAAAAAAAAAAAATTTCTTTTTTTTAGGGTTTAACTAGTTTTGTTTAGTGTTTTGTATAAAATAACATGTAAATTTTATCTAAATTTTTTTATTTTGTTGACAGGAGTTTTAAATTTACGTTTACAATAGTCTATGCGTGGTAGGAGATCCTTAGGAAACCCCCTTACACCATATGTAAATAAATTTCATAAATTTAAACAAGTGTCAACAAAACTGGATTCTACCCATCAACCTGTTTTTGAGCCAAACATAGAACCAAGTCTTAATCCTTTACTAGAACCAAAAGAAATGGAGGAAAACCAACATATTAGGGAAACCACAATGAAAGAGTTTGCAAGACCGGTAATAGGCACGGCAACTGCCGCTATCCAGTTGGGGGAGGCTGCTCGGAATTACGACCTTAAAAATATTCATTTTTCTATGCTTCCTTCCTTTTATGGGTTACCTAATGAAGATTCTCTTTCCTTTATGAGAGATTTCTATGCTACGGTCCAAACATTCCCCCTCGGTATTCTAAACGAGGATCAACTTAGGATGAGATGTTTTCCCTACACTCTAAAGGATAAGGCCAAAGCTTGGTTGATGTCACTTCCCCCAGGTTCTCTGATGACATGGGGTAACATTTACAATAAATTCATGGGAAAATTCTATTCCCATCAAAAAACATCAGAGTTGAGAGGAAAGATTGCTACTTTCTCTCAGATGGATGGAGAACCATTCCATGAAGCTTGGGATAGGTTCAAGATGTTTCTCACTCAGTGTCCCCATCATAGCTTTCCCCTGCAGTTGCAGAACCAATTCTTTTACGATGGACTTACACAACAATGTCAGTTCATTGTCGACAACGCTGCAGGAGGAGCAATAGGAGAAAAAACTGCCTCAGAGACGTATAACCTCTTTGAGATGTTGGGTGCTAATTCCCAACAGAAAAGCTCCCGAGTGAGAAAAGCTGGAGTTCATGAAATCGACTCCAGTAATGAAGTTCAACAACAACTTGTTCAACTGACTAAGCAAGTTGCCCTTCTCGCTACACAAACCAACACCAATAATGATCAATATGGTTTGTATAGCAACATGGGACATGGTACTGAAGCCTGTCCATATCAAGGAGAAACAACTGGACCTGAACAGGTCAATGTGTTGGGAGCATATCAACAGAGACCCAGGTTTGATCCCAACTCAAATACCTATAATCCTGGGTGGAGAAGTCATCCAAATTTCTCTTGGAGGCAAAACAACCCTCCTTTCACTCAAAGCTCAAACCAAGCAGGTCAGCAATTCCACCCACCTATTCCAAGAAGCATTCCCAATAAACCAACCTTGGAGGACAACTTGAATTCTTTTATTCAAGTATGTAGGGATAATCAATCTAAAACCAATCAACGGTTGGACTCTGTGGAAGCTTCTATCAAAAAGGTGGAAGTTCAAGTTGAACAGTTAGTTGAACATTTGCAAAAAGGCAAAGACTAATTCAATGAAGAGGAGACATTGAGTTTTTCATTCTGCAATCTCCAAGCAACGTCTTACTAGAAGACGATAAATTTTAGTCCTGTATGGGAGGTCACCCATTATTGTATTTTCCTTTGTTTTAGTTTGCGTGTAATAAAAATTCAGATGAAATAAAATTCGTTTGTTTCAAAAATTCTGTCCATTCGCTTAAATTTAAAAAAAAAAAAAAAAAAAACAAATTTAGGTTCCTTGCACTTTTTGCTTTTATGTTTTATCAAGTTATAAATATTTCTTAGAGATATCTACTAAGAGCAAATTGTTGATACACAATAGGAGGAGGATCATTTTCAACTACAAACAACCATGGGAGATGCTGAAGATTGGCGGAAAAAGATGAAAGAATATACAATGCCAATCATTGGCAATGTAACTTCCGGTATCCAATTACAAGAGGTTGCAAGGAATTATGAATTGAAAAAGATTCATTATTCTTTGTTGCCTTCCTTTTACGGTATCCCTAATGAAGACCCTTTGCATTTCATTCGAGAATTCTATGCTATTGTCCAAACTTTTCCACTACATGCAATTAATGAAGATCAACTTAGGATGAGGTGTTTTCCTTACACTCTCAAAGATAAAGCTTGGTCATGGTTCATTACTCTACAGTCAGGTTCTCTTAAAACTTGGGAGGCAGTCTATGAAATTTTTATGGGTAGGTTCTATTCCCATCAAAAGACTGTTGATCTAAGAACAAAGATAGCAACATTTTCTCAAATGAATGAAGAGCCCTTTCATGAAGCTTGGGAACGATTCAAACTCCTTTTCATTCAATGTCAAAATCATAGCTTTCCCTTACAGCTACAAAACCAATTCTTTTATGATGGATTGACACTACAGAGTCAATACATGGTTGATAATGCTGCTGGAGGTGCTATAGGAGAAAAGACCGCAGAGGAAACCTATAATCTTTATGAGCTGTTGGGTTCTAATTCCCAACAAAGAGGTGGTAGAAGGAAAGCAAAGGTCAATGAAGTCGGCTCTGATAATGAGATAACCTTGCAACTTGCTGAATTGACTAAACAAGTGAAATTCCTCACTTCCCACCAAATTTCAAATCAAGAGGTATGTGAAGTGTGTTGTTCAATTGGGCATGGTACTCATAATTGTTCAAATACTTGTGATTCTAGTGTCGATGCCATAGAGGAAGTCCAATCTTTTCAAAGGTATCATCCAAACACCTATAATCACCCAGCCTACACCCAATATCCAACACTAAGGTCGGATAACAACCACCCTTACCCACCAAGCCAATCTCTTAAACCAACCTTAGAAGATAGCTTGAATGCTTTTATTCAAGTTAGTCGTGACAACCAATTGATGACTAATCAAAGGTTGAACACCATGGAGGCTTCGGTTAAAAGAATTGAATCTAAAGTTGGGCAACTGGCTGAACAAATGCAAAAGAAAGAACCAGGAAAGTTGCCCAGTCAACCAGAACAAGCAAAGGATGTTAGAACCCTTCGAAGTGGTAAGGTAGTCAATACTAGTTTACCTGAAATCTCTAACAATCTACCTTGTAGTTCAGGTAAAAAAGAAGGCGATACTCTAATCTCGCAAAAAGGAGAAACAAGTGTTAAACTTAACAAGCCTTCTGAAAAACTCATTGGGGGGTCATCTGACACCCCCAAAATTCAAAAGACAACAGAACCACACCAGATACAAGTACCTTTTCCCCACCGGTTGAAAGAATCCAAACAAGATAAGCAATTCAATGATCTTTTTAATATGCTCTCTAAAGTAAATATTAATTTACCATTATTAGAAGTGATCATGAATGTGCCTTCATATGCCAAGTTTTTCAAAGAGTTGAACACTAAGAAAAGGAGGTATGAACTGAATGAACGAGTAGTAGTATCAGAAATTTCTAGCGCTGTACTTCAGCACAAACTACCCCCTAAGTTGAAAGACCCTGGAAGTTTTATTATAAACATAACTATGGGAGATAGGAAGGTTGCTAAAGCAATGCTTGATTTAGGTGCTAGTATAAATTTGATGCCCTACTCTATATTCTTACAACTCAATCTAGGGGATTTAAAACCCACAACTATGTCCCTTCAACTTGCAGATAGATCTCTTAAATATCCAGAGGGAATAGTTGAGGATGTTTTGGTACAGGTAGACAAACTGATAATACCTGTTGACTTTGTGGTTCTGGATATGCAAGAAAATCCAGCATTGGACAGAGAGCACACAATATTGCTTGGTAGACCATTTATGGCAACTACTAAAACTATTATTGATGTCCAAGATGGAAATTTGACAATGACAGTCTTAGGAGAGACTGTTCATTTTAAAGTTTTTGATTCTTCACCTTTCCCTTCTATTTCTGCCATCGATGAAATATTCGATGTTGATCCTTTGGATAATCTTGTCCAAAACACCTTTTTCCGAACCAGAATAGAAGACAAGCTTGAAACCGTTCTTACACTTGAAAAGGTTGAAGAAGATGTAGATGAGGAAATAAAGGGGTACCTTGAACAACTAGACAATAATGAAGTGATGACAAAATCTAGTACACTTTTAAATCTACCCAGTTCTTCATCTATTAAAGAGGCCAATCCACCTGAACTTGAACTCAAAGACTTACCTGAGCACTTAAAATATGTGTTTTTGGGAGAAGGGGAAACTTATCCAGTGATAATTTCTTCAACCTTGACCAAACCACAAGAAAAGGAACTCATCAAAGTGCTTAAACAGTTTAAGAAATCTATAGGTTGGAGTATAGGGGATATAAGAGGCATTAGTCCAACAATGTGTATGCACAAGATCAACTTGGAGGACGGTGCTAAACCTGTACGAGAGGCCCAAAGAAGACTAAACCCAAACATGCAAGAGGTAGTTAAGAAGGAAATTCTTAAATTATTAGAAGAAGGGATTATCTACCCTATTGCAGATAGTAAGTGGGTTAGTCCAGTGCATGTGGTACCAAAGAAATCTGGGATAACAGTTGTTAAGAATGACAAAAGTGAATTAGTGCCCACTAGAATAATCACTGGATGGAGAATGTGTATAGATTTTAGGAAACTAAATTTATATACGAAAAAGGATCACTTTCCTCTTCCATTCATTGATCAAATGTTGGAAAGATTAGCTGGGCACGAATTTTACTGTTTTTTGGATGGACTGTCTGGATATTATCAAGTACCCATAGCACCAGAAGATCAGGAAAAGACCACATTTACATGTCCTTTTGGGACATTTTCTTTTCGCAGAATGCCATTTGGGTTATGCAATGCCCCTGCCACGTTCCAGAGATGCATGATATCCATTTTCTCGGACATGGTGGAAAAATTCATTGAGATTTTCATGGACGATTTCTCTGTCTTTGGGAACTCATTTGATGATTGCTTACATAAATTGACTTTGGTTTTAGAAAGATGCATTGAATGCAATCTAACACTTAGTTGGGAGAAAAGTCATTTTATGGTTCAACAAGGGATAGTTTTAGGACATATAATTTCAAACAAGGGTATTGAAGTTGATAAGGCAAAAGTTGAATTGATATCCAAACTACCTCCCCCTACATCTGTGAAGGGGATAAGAAGCTTCTTGGGACATGCAGGATTCTACAGACGATTTATTAAAGATTTCTCTAAAATAAGTCGTCCATTATGTAACTTGCTATCCAAAGATGCTGATTTTGATTTCAACAATGACTGCCTTACTTCCTTTAATACCTTGAAAGATAAACTCACATCTACCCCTGTTATAATGGCACCAAACTGGTCTTTACCCTTTGAAATAATGTGTGACGCTTCTGATTATGCAATAGGAGCAGTCCTGGGACAAAGAGTGGAAAAGCGTTTACATGTCATCTACTATGCTAGCAAAACACTCAATGATGCCCAGATGAATTACACCACCACTGAAAAGGAATTCTTGGCTATAGTATTCTCTTTAGACAAATTTCGGTCTTATTTAGTAGGATCTAAAGTGATTGTGCATTCTGATCATGCTGCTTTAAGATACCTATTAAGTAAACCAAATGCCAAGCCAAGGTTAATCAGGTGGGTCTTACTCTTACAAGAATTTGACCTAGAAATCAAGGATAAGAAAGGCAGTGAAAACTTAGTAGCTGACCATTTGTCTAGGTTGATTTCTGACTTTAATTCTCTTAAAGATGAGAGTAATGACGATATAGTTGAAACCTTTCCTGATGAACAGTTATTTTTCATAGGTCCGAACCCATGGTACGCTGATATTGTAAACTATCTTGCCACTGGTGTTTTGCGACCTAACACTTCATATCAGGAGAAGAAAAGGTTTTTTAAAACTATTAAGGACTATTTCTGGGATGACCCTTATTTATACAAGATTGGTCAAGATCAAGTCATCCGGAGATGTGTACCTGAAGAAGAACATAAGAGCATTCTGACTTTTTGTCATGAACTTCATTGTGGGGGTCATTTTGGAGGAGAAAAGACAGCCCGTAAGATATTACAGTCTGGATTCTTTTGGCCCACTCTTTTTAAAGATGCTCATATGTTTTGTGCACAATGTGATAGATGTCAAAGAACAGGAAACATAAGCAAAAGAGATGAAATGCCTTTGACATCTAATTTAGTTGTTGAACTCTTTGACGTATGGGGGATTGACTTTATGGGTCCTTTTCCCCCATCTAATGGTTTTCAATACATTTTGGTTGCTGTGGATTATGTGTCCAAGTGGGTAGAAGCTATCCCCACCAAAACCAATGATGCTAATGTTGTTGTGAAATTCTTGAAAGATTTCATATTCAGTAGGTTCGGAACGCCTAGAGCTATAATAAGTGATGGAGGTAGCCATTTTTGTAACAAACTCTTTGATGGAGTACTAAACAAGTACAACATCACACATAAGGTAGCTACTCCATATCATCCTCAAACTTCCGGATTAGTGGAAGTAAGTAATAGGCAAATCAAGGGAATACTGGAACGCACTGTGCGTCCTTCAAGGAAGGATTGGGCATTTAAGTTAAATGATGCCTTATGGGCATACCGCACCGCTTACAAAACACCTATTGGGATGAGCCCTTACCGGTTAATCTTTGGGAAAGCGTGCCACCTTCCAGTTGAACTTGAACACAAGGCTTATTGGGCAATTAAAGAGCTAAACATGGATTTAGATAAAGCAGGTGAAAAACGAGTACTCCAGCTTCATGAGTTGGAAGAAATTAGGAATGAAGCCTATGAGAATGCCAAATTATACAAGGAGCGTACTAAGCGCTATCATGACAAGAGGCTAGTTCCTAAGACTCTTCACCCTGGAATGAAAGTTCTTTTATTTAACTCTCGTTTGAGATTGTTTCCAGGAAAGCTAAGATCAAGATGGGATGGACCATTCAAAATAGTTCAGGTATCTGAACATGGAGTAGTAGAACTATTGGACTCCAAGACACAAAAAACGTTCAAAGTTAATGGCCATCGTGTCAAGCCTTATGTGGAAGAACCAAACAACATTGCTGAAATGGATTGCATTTGGCTGAGTAACCCTTAGCACCAAAAAGATACGTCTTGTTAAGACGTTAAACTAAGCGCTGGATGGGAGGCAACCCATCATGTTAGGTAATTTTTTTTGTTATTTGTTTTATTTACTTAATTTTATTGTTTATTTTAGTTTACTTGTATGTGAATAATTTTTAAAATTGTTAAAACGAAAATATTTGTTGAGATGTTAGAAGTTCACAGCGATCTGTCTGTATACACTTTAATGATGAATATGATGGATGCACCTGCATTTCTTCATTACTACTTACACATTCTCAAGAAATAGGTAATCTTTCTCCTCTTTTCTCTTTATCTTTAATTTGCAGTTGTTACATTGAGGACAATGTAAGTTCTAGGTTGGGGGTGGTGAAAAGTTACCATGCTATAAGTTACCATGCTATATATAAAAAAAAAATTATCACAAAAATGTATCATATCTTTAAATCAAATTTAAGTAAATAGTTAAAGTCTTTGGTACTGTTAGATTAATTTTTGAAAACATATCATGAAATATTTTGTAATTATTTTTGATAATTAGTTAGTTTTTGTCATAACTAGTATTTCTTGATAAAATGTGGAAATTATATTAAACCCAAAATCGGTGTTTATGAATTTTTTTTAGTGGAGACTACCCTTGTGAGATATAATTTGAGCCTAATTTCTTTTATTCAGAGTGAAATATATATTTTTTCTACTCCAAACACATTTCTTATTTATTCAAAAAGTTTAGATGATCTCTATAGGTATTAGCATTGAATGTATGAATTTTTTCTCATCTTAATAGAGTATCATATATTTTTGATTATTATTTTTGCTTAGATTAAATGATTTGAGTAGAAATTGATAGTATATGCTTATATCTCATTTATGCATGACTGTTACAAAAACAAAAAGACATATCTGGGGTTACCTAAACCAAGATCAAACAGAAAAGCCAAAAAAATTAACCACTCACCAAAATCCAAAAAAATGTACAATCTGTACATGGGTTGACTCTCTAAAAAAAAAAAAAAACATATATTAAAAAAAAAAATAAAAACATATATTAAAAAAAAAAATAAAAAAAAATAGAGAGATAAAAAAATAGTATCATCTACATACTATGACCCACATCGCCTACAAAGTTGTGAGTAAAGGCTAATTACAAAAGAAAGATATAAGAAGTAATTCCCTAAAAAGTCATTGCAATTTCTTCATTTGTTAAAGCATATATCTTGAAATTCTTTCTTAATGAGTTTGATTTATGCATGAAAATAATTTTTGTATATGATATCTTTATAATTTATACATTCGATTCCTTTCATGAGATCAATGTTAAAATAACACTTTGAGCCTTTATTCTTTATACATATGCGAACATATTAGTTCATTTCTATACATCAACTCTTTCGCATATAAATTAGTATGAGTGTTTGAACCCATAGGATTCAGTGCTTTGAGAGTATTGACTTGTGAGGAATAGAGTCGAAGCGAATACTTATTCATGACACTGAAATTGGGTAAAATTAAATTGATACATTTTTGAAATGAAATATGAAAATGATTTTCGACTAATTATTGTAATAAAATCATGATTGTTTAAAGAGATTAAAATAACTTATGCTTGAGATTTTAATTATGATCTTAAAGGAGATTAAAAAGTATGAGATATTTTTGTGATATGTTGTGTTCTTTTACTCTTAAATTAATTTTTGATTGTGTTGTAATTTTAATTTTTGATTTGATTGTTTTTATCTTTACATTTAGTTCAATGTTTGTGGGTATCATTACTGAAAACCCTCACGAGACTCAAACTCGTCCACTAGGGCAACCTAGGGGTTTAACGGCTTGTTGCATAGGCTAAATGCAACCGTTTCAATCCACGAAAGTGATTTAGGATAGTTTAATTTTTAGCTTTTATCGCTTCTCTTGCTAAGAGACTAGCAAGAAGCTGGTTGGGGGTTGTGATGAGTGCTCAAAAAGCACTAAAATAACCATGATTTTATGTACTGTAATTGATTAAAAATACATATATTTATATGTTTTATCATATATTTATATAAATTTGTCTTTTTCGGAATCACGGGTATTTTTATTGTTTTTCAGGTATTTTGGCTTTAAAACGCAATATAAAGACTCAAAGAGGAATATTTGAAGCAATACATCACAAATATATCAATAAATAAGTGAGAAAAGGTCAACAAACATGGAAAAATCGGACGAAATGGGTCGAAAAAGTCAAAAATGTCAAAAAGACGGAAATCGCGCGTCGCAGCCCGGCCGTGCGCGCAGCCCAGCGCCCCAGCGCCCAGCCGCGCGCGCCCCAGCGCGCCCCAGCGCCCCATCCCGCGCGCGCCCGCGCACGCTGGCACTGTTCACGCGCGCCGAGCTGCGCGCGCGCAGCGCCCCAGCAGCCCCCCTCCGCGCGCCCAACGCGTTTTCGCCCCATTTTTCACGTGCAGCCGCCCCTGTGACGTCATGCTGACGTCATTGATGACATCAGCAATTCCAATACGCGTTTTTACATTTTTTAATATTTTTTTAACATTTTTTTTACTCATTTTTTCTCTCCATCCTCACCTATAAATACCCCCCTTCCATTCACTTCAAAACACACCTTAAAACCACACTTCTCTCGTCTTTCTTTCTCTCATTTCTTAGTTTTTTTTAGTTTTCCTTAGTTTCTTTCTTAGTTTCTAAGTTTTTCTTAGTTTCCTTCTTAGTTTTTAGTTCAATTCTCTTAGTTTTAGTGTTCTTCTCTTTTTGAGAGGAACTTGTAATGTTTTTGTAATAATTTAGTTTTTGATTCAATATATGGAAGTGCAAATTCCGCTCGGAGGTTTTCTAGCTACGGGAATAGCGTCGAAGTTCTGTAAGGATTTTATTTTCTTTACAGTTATTTTTATGCTTTATTCTTACATGTTATATTCAACTTGTCTGTGGTTAAATTTAACTATGCTAGCTGTTTAGTAAATATGATGTAATAACGACGTTGTTATGCTTGCGAAATATTAAATAGGTGAAAATTTCTAAAATGAATTGATTTTGTTTTTATTCAAGATTTTATATTAAGAATGTTAGAGAGAAATATATTATTTTTCATTACAAACTTAAAAATGAAAATTAGATTTTAAGGTTTAGTTATCCGGTCTAATTTAGAGTAGTGCTCTTTTATTTGTTGGTACAATCGCCCGGTAGTTAGAGTGAAACTCTATTTCAAAAGTTTTTATAAGAATTATTATGTGAAAATGTATTGACAACATGTTTTCAATAGTGGTTTTAAAACTTGAAAGTTAGTACTCGGATAATTAAATTCTTAGGTTTAATTTGGACACCTTGAATAAAGTTTAAACTGTCTAACCCCACCAAAGGTGGCATTTAAATGGTTCATTTTCAATCTCTTAGAAAAAGGAATTAATTTAATTAAGCATATTAGTTATCAACCCCACCCATAGGTGTTAATTGATTTGTTTAGTTAACAAAGAATATCTAACCCCACCAAAGGTGGTATTTATATAAAAAAGAGAGAATCAATAAAATGTCAATTTATATCTTTAATAACCTAGTTAATATGAGCAAGCATAATTAATTTAGTTATTATATCCATAAATACTCCGCTAATATAAATGATAAAAATTTGCATGAACATTTATTGAATCCGTATATATGTTTATTTCTAGATAATTATTTATTGAATTTGTATCTATGTTTATTTTTATAATTTTAGATTATATTTAATTAATCTGTATATATGTTTTATTTTATGTTATTAGATTAGGAACACAAAAACCAAACTATCGTGACAGGATGTTTAGGATTTAATTTCGTTTTTAAAAGATTGAATAATAAGTTAAAAACCACATACATTCCTTCCTTAGATCGACCTTGGGAGTATACTTATCATTTTCTACGAAATGATTCGTGCACTTGCGAGAGTTTTATAAATATTAAAACCAAAGTATTTGCGGGAATCGGCGATGCCGGTTTTCGTTCATCAGTTTGACATAAATCTACTAACAACTCCCACTGCATGGCCAATGTTTGGTCTCGTACAGACCATTGCGTACATCAAACTTCTAATGGCTGAGGCATAAGGAACCTTAGCCATGAATTCTTTTTCTTCCTCTATCTGAGGGGAATGATCCTTGGATAAGCGAAAGTGATTGGCCAATAGTGTGCTAACTGGCTTGTTGTCGCCCATGTTGAATCTCTGCAAAACACAATTGATGTACTCTGCCTGAGATAACTACAAGGATCCTTTCTTCTTATTTCTTGAGATTTGCATTCCAAGAATCTTCTTTGTTAGACCCAAGTGTTTCATGTCAAACTCCTTTGACAATTGATGCTTCAACCTTCTGATATCATCCATATCTGAATCTGCTACTAACATATCATCAACATAAAGTAGTAAAATGATATAACTGGACTTATATCTCTTGAAGTAGCAATAGTGGTTGGCATTGCACTTATGGAAACCTTCCTTGTGCATAAAGTTGTCAAACTCTCTGTACCATTGTCTCGGGGCTTGTTTCGGGCCATACATACTCTTCTTAAGTTTGCACACCATGTTTTTCTTCCCTCTTTTCTAAGAAACCTTCTGGTTGGTACATGTATATCTCTTCATCTAAATCTCTGTGAAGGAATGCAGTCTTCAAATCCAACTGTTCAAGATAAAGATCTTCAATGGCTACAATACTCAACATTGATATGATAGTATTGAGCTTCACAATGGGAATGAAAATGCCAATGTAGTCAACTCCTTCCTTTTGTTGAAACCCTTTAACAACTAGGCGGGCTATGTATCTCTTAGAACCATCATACTTCTCTTTCACCAGGTACACTCATTTGTTGTGAAGTACCTTCTTTCCCATAGGTAACTCAACTAGTTCTCATGTCTTGTTGGAGATGAGAGATTTCATTTCTTCTTTCATGGCAAGCTTCCACTTGCTAGAATCTCGAGTCTGACAAGCTTCATCATAGCATTCAGGATCCCTTCCATCAGTCAACAACATATAATTCATGTATCTCCTGTTAGGCACATGAGGTTGAGAAGACCTTCTCAATACAGGAGTTAAAGTAAGAGGTTGTGGTGTGTCAGAATATTGTGTATTGCTCTGTCCAACAAGTTCCTCTGGCTGAGGACTTGTTATAATTGGTTCTGTTGCGGAACTATCTCAGACATCATTTGCATATGTAAATACTGACTCATTCTGCTCTGAGTCATTAGCATCTATTTTATGTATGTCCTTATACATCACCCTTTCGTTGAAAATCACATCTATACTACGGATAACTTTCTTGTTTTCGTCGTCCCAAATATGGTAGCCAAACTCATCCTCACCATAGCCGATGAAGGTGCATTTCTTGGATTTGGGATCAAGTTTATTCTTGCCTTGATCACTAATATACAGAAATGCTACACAGCCGAAAACTTTTAGATGTGATAGTTTCACCTCTTTTTCGCTTCATACCTCATCTGGTATTCTATGCTCCAATGGAATAGATGGGCCTCGGTTGATCAAGTAAGCTGCCGCGTTGACTACTTCTGCCTAAAATTGCTTTGGTAGAACTAACTGTATACGAATGCTTCTGGCTCTTTCTGTCTATCAATGTTCGGTTCATACGCTCAGCTATACCATTGTGTTGAGGCATGCCTAGCACAGTTCTTTCCATTCTGATATTGTGCTCATAGCAGAAAATTTTGAATCTGGTGTCTTCATATTCACCACCATTATCGGTTCTGAGCTTTTTGATCTTTAAACCCGTCTCATTTTCCACTATAGCTTTCCATCTTCTGAAAAGCCTCAAATACTTTATACTTATGTTTTAAAAAGTAAACTCATACCTTCAGAGAGTGATCATCAATGAAAGTTATGAAGTAATGTTTCCCACTAATGGATGAGACGGTCGTTGTTCCCAAACATCAAAGTGAATAAGCTATAGCCTTTCCTTCTTTGAGGTTTTGCAACTTGTCTGAAAACTGACTCTCTTTTGCTTTCCAAGTATGCAATCTTCACACATATATATCTCCACAAATTGTAGCCTGGAAGCTTTCCCTTTGAGTGGATAATCTTCATCCCCTTCTCACTCATGTGGCCTAGACTCTGGTGCCACAAATTTGGTGTTTCATTGCCTGCTGTAACTATGATTGAAGAACATGCCTCTACTGTCATGTAAAGAGTTCCAATATTCTTGTCTCGAGCAACTGTCATTGCACCTTTTGAAATATTCCAATCATCACCATGGAAGATCGCAATGTAGCTTTCACTGGCCAACTGCCCTACTGAGATTAAGTTCCTTCTTAGGTCGAGAATATGCCTGACATCATTCAGCTCCCAAACAGACCTGTTCAACTTAATCTTCACTACACTTTTGCCAATAATAGCACACAGTTGATCATCACCAAGATATATCTTTCCAAGGTTTTTGGGGACATATTTCTCGAAGAATTCTTTCTGTGAAGTAGCATGGAACGATGCTCGAGAGTCTAACACCCAGAATTCTTCCTTGCTCTCCAAAGAGCATATCAATGCATTATCTCCTCCTGAGGTGGAAGTAACATTTGCCTCTACCTTCACTTGTTTGTCCTTCAATGCACTCTTGCACTGATTTTTGTAATGCCCAGTTCTCCCACAATTCCAACGCTCGATAGTCTTCCAGCTATGGGAATTATTAGGATTCCTAGATTTGGACCTCCTGTCCTTTGATCTACCTCGGTAGTCTGTTCTACCACGTCCATTCCCTCTAGTTGAATTTCTTCCTCTTCACTCTGTATGCAAAACTGAAGAAGTTGATGATTCACCTGACTCTCTACGTCAGATCTCTTCATTCAGAACGAGATCACAAACATCGTCAAATTTCAATTTATTGCTTCTTGATGAGTTACTCACAGTCGTGACAATAACATTCTAACTTTCTGGTAAAGAAGACAAAAGTATCAATGCTCGTACTTCTTCATCGAATTCAATTTCCACTGAACTCAACTGGGTTGTAACTGTGTTGAGTTCATTGAGATGTTGAGCTATCGATGCGCCTTCCGTTATCCATAAATTGAACAAAAGCCTCATCAAGTGCACATTGTTTGAGGCTGATGGCTTCTCATACATATTGGAGAGAGCTGTCATAAGACCCGTCGTGGTTTTTTCCTTTGCTATGTTGAAAGCAACATTACGGGATAACGTCAATCGAATAACTCTGAGGGCTTTTCTGTCTAGAAGATTCCAATCTTCTTCCTTCATAACCTCTAGCTTATTCCCTAAAAAAAATTGATATAGATTTTTTTAATACAGATAATCCTTTAACTCCATTTTCCAAAACCCGAAATCTGTGTCATCGAATTTTTCGAGTTTCACCCTTTCTTCATCTGCGTCAATTGCTCCCACTCAAATCTGATTTCCTCCGGATTGTTTCTGACTATTTCTACAAACCAATGTGTATTAGAACACCTCCATCAATGAACAAATATCATCCAAAAAAATTCACTATTTACGTGAATAGTAACCTTGTAGGAAATTGATAGAAATCACCACCAAAAGCTTTGATACCAGTTGTTGGGAAATTATATAAATTTCCGATAAATTAGACTTATGAGAAAGCAAGAAAAAAAACACACTAATTTTTTAAAGGAGTTCGGCCAATCGTGCTTACATCTCCGAACCTACTACAGATTTTTTTACTGAAAAAGGAGAAATTACACAAGGTGTTTACAACACTCACAACTCACAACACACAACCCAATTATACCAAGAAAATTACTCTCAATTTTCTTTAACAAAAGTTATTCTCTCTAAGCTTTTATCTCAATTGGAATGAACACTTTTGATGGTTAATTCATTACAATTACAAATCTATTTATAAGAAAAATTACTTCTTGAATTACTCCTTATACTAATGGTTTTTGAATTAAGTTTATTATTTTACTTTATGTTTTATTCCTTATTTTACTCCTTAATTTAAGGAGAGAACAATATCAATCTTCAAAAGTTTCAACACATTTACGGATGGAACATTGGCTAGAAAATTAAGGTGTTAATGATTCTTCTTCTTCATTTTCTCATTACCAAAAACAAACTTTACCCTTATTATATTTCAGCTAGCTAGCTAGGGATTCCTTAGGAAATATATATAGTTTTGATTCATATTTAGCAATGAAAAAAGTATTTGAAAAAAATTTAATTCGATGCTGGTGCATTTATAAATATTTAAATAATGGATATATAAGGAATCGTTTAAGATCAAATGTTACTAAATATCTATTGTCTCATTCATATGAAAAACCATATTATAATAATTAGATGAATCAAAATTTACATGTATTTTTGTTTTTATCAATTTAATATATTTTTATAATTTGAATGAAAATATTTTCTCTTATTTAAAGAAAAGAAGATATATTATTTGTAGTTTAATCAAAATAGTCTTTTACATATAAATAAGTCAAATTGAATGAAATGGTAAATCTCTGTCATCAGTCTGCCACAAGGAAAATTTTCTTGTAATGAAAAAATATAATTGGTCCATTGCATCTCATCTTTAAACTAAGTAAAAACATGTGGTCAATGATAAAAATTTAGTAAAGGATTTATCCTGGTTAATTCACTCTTAAAAAAAAACCCCTAGAACCTATTACTCTATGATATAACACCTTGTATCAATTACTAGTTTTTTTTAGAATGAATATATAATAATATTAATTATTATTTTAAATTTTTTATTTTGTAAAATAAAATAAAAAAATAAGTTTTTAAATTAAATTTTTAAAGTTCATTATTGATTCTCAAATTTTAACTAAGTTTACCTATAATTTCTCAAACTTTTAAAATATAAAATTTCTTCCACAAATTTTTAAAATTTTATATATAAATTCTTAAACTTTTAAATCCTACAATTTTTCTCACAAACTTTTAAAATTTTAAATATAAGTCCGTTACTAAAGTACATATTTATAAATGTTTTAAAAATTTAGAGTTAAATCGTATGATTAAAAAGTTTATGAACCTATGTAAAGCTTTAAAAGTTTGTGGACTAAATCATAAATTTTAAAAGTTTGAGAACTTATATGTAAATTTAGTAAAAATTTGTGAACCAATAGTGCACCTTAACCTTTATTATAATTGAAATTTTTGTGTTAAAATGTTTTATAAATATATTTATAAAAATACTCTTTGAACAAAGTTAAACAAGGTTAATTAATTTGTTACTTTGTTGATGAATAAATATATAATAGCAACTATTTTACTAGCAATAGAATTCAAAGACAATATAAATATGAATGATTTACCACGATATTAACAATAATTGTATAGTTTTATTTATTAAATAAATAAAATATAAAAAAAAACATATGAACTTATTTAATTAATATTTTTACTATCAACGTGAATGGTAGACATTACTTGATTGAGTTTAATAAGATTTTTTTAAAATAATTTATATTAATTGATATGATATATGATATAATTTTGACATAAAAATTATTAATTCAACAAAAATATGATATACTAATAAGTGAATTGATCAAAAATTCATTAAATGGATAATCATTAACTATATAAATTATCACTCTTAATAATAAAAAATAATTATATTATACAAAATAAAAATTCATAAAAATGTATTTATTATATATATGTATACATTCAATAAAAATATAATATGCTCACAAGTAAATTGATCGAATAATCATTAAATGAGTAATCATTAAGAGTATAAGTTGCACCCTTAATGTAATAAAAATAATTGTATTGTAAAAAAAATCATTCATACAAAAGGTATATATTATATGGACATTCAACAAAAAGTATGATATGATCGCAAGTGAATTAATCTAACACTTATTAAATGGATCATTATTGATTATATAAATTATCACATTTAAAGTAATAAAAATAATTATATTTTACAAACTCACTATTAAAAAACATATTTATTATATGCATATGTTGATATTTATTAATGTAAAAAATAACAAAAACAAGAAGCGCTGGTCTTTGACCAAACATGTATGGTGCTTACAAGTGAATTGATTGAACACTCATTAAATAGATAATCATTGTTTGTATAAATTATCACCCTTAATGTAATAAAAATATTTACATTATATAAAATAGTTATTAAAAAAATGTATTTATTATATGGATATTTAACAAAAAAAAAATAGCATGTTTACAAATGAATTTATCAAACACTCGTTAAATAGATAATTATTAATTATATGAATTATTATCTTGAATGTAATAAAAATAATTACATTATACAAAATAAATATTCATAAATATATATATATATATATTATATACATATTTTGATATTTATTTACTTAAAAAATAACAAAAAAAATCAAAAATAAAGAATTGGTCTTCAACCAAAGATACACGCTTTATATATATATATAAAAAGGATAGTAGAAATTTGTTACTTATAACTAAAATACATTTTAAACTTGTTATTTGGTTATTTGGTAAAACAATATAAATAGTGGTTGAATTACGGGGACTAGTGTGTGCTATCGCTCCGATAAAAAAAAAATTCTAGTATATAAGTAAGTAAAATAAAATAACTTATATAATTTTTTGTATTTTTAATAATATATTATATTTATCTTTCATATAAAATATAACTTTAATTACTATTAAATAATTTATTCATAAAATTTGATTCACTCCGACTTTCATATGAAATAAATTCTCACTGGGGGACAATTTGATTCCTTGAAAAATTTCTTTCGACTCCTCAGTGGATACAAGTATGTTTCTTCTCGTGAAAGGATCAATGAAGTCCATTTGATAATTTTAAGTCAACTTTTTATGGAATCAAATTGATATTTTTAAAATATTAGTTTATCTTCCTATAATTAATATTGTTAGTAATTTTAAGTCAACTTTTTATCGAATCAAATTGATATTTTTAAAATAGTAGTTTACCTTCTTAACATCTTTTTATTTACTTGTTATTTAAAATCATAAATTATTCATTTAAATCATCATTTATTGCATCATTTTTTATAAAAATAATTTAAATATTTATTTTATCCTTTGAAAATTTATTCTAAAACTGACGAATATTTTTTTAACAAAATTCGTCCCATACGTCCTAAAGTGATGTTTTCATCACAACCAGATGATCTCCAAAAATACCCACGGATATTTTTGGCAGTGATTCTTATAGTTAAAACTATTATATTATCATTACATTAAAATTTTATTTAATTATAATAATATAAAAAATATAATTAATTATATGAATAAAATAAATAATTTATACATTATTGTCACGAAAACAGCGCATTATCTCAAAAATATCCTAATAAATTTTGAAAATTCATATATGAACCCACCAAAATCCATAGCCTTTTTTATTCTTAAGCTAAAATCCAAAATATAACCCCTTTCTTTTTGCTTTTTTCTGGTTCCTTAATCACTGTCCCCCAGTGACTGATGTCGGACAAAGGAGACTTGGTATATATTCAGAGAAACCTTGTTGGGAGGAGGCCCTCTGGTGGTGATTCAAATGCCTAAGATTAATTGCTAGCTAGCTAGGCTTTTCAATAGCTTGCTCGGGGGCCAGACACTTCTATTGGCATCCTTTTGCGGGCATTATTGAACAACAAGTAAATTAAAGGTGGATCACAGAATCAATAAAATTGAAAAGGAAAAAAAATCTATCGGGTGGTGGAAAGTTGTTTCCCGTTTAGAGTGCATTCCCATTCCCCACCATGTTGGCATGTGAAGGGAGGTATATAGAAACGTGAGTAGGACCAACTAGGTGGGGGTCTTTCCTTTTCTTTTCAAAAACCAATTAATTTAATTATAAGATAAAATCATATTTATAATTTTTTGTAAGAGTATTAATGTAAATGGGTTTAAAAATTATCAAAATTTATTTTATTAATTCGATCATATGTCTCAAAATTATGAAAATCAAATGTATCGAAGTGAAACTATAATAATAATATATATTGAATTTTTAAAATATATTTTTAATTATTATTATTTAAAATTTATTTAAAATTATAAAATCGAAACCTAATCAATAATAACTCTCACTCAACACTTGGAGCCATAATTTGATCCAAAATCTTAAAACAAATAATTTTTCTTATATTGTTATATAAATTATATATTCTTGATTAACAATATAATATTTCACTTAGGTCTATACATTTATATGTTGTTCATTAAGATGTTAAATACACTATGATTTCTTTAATTTTTTTATAGTTATTCTGCAAAAAAAAAAATCAATGGTTAATTTTAAAAACAATCACAATTTTATATTTGTATAATACTTACTAAAATTATCTTATCTCCTCTTAACAATAAGAGATTAAGTAAATAAAATATGTTATGATAATAACTCTCAAATTAAATTATTTGGTATATTTTTTCTATTTCAATCAGATAAGACTTTTATATCATATTATGATTATATTTTCAAAACCGTCAAATCATTCTCCCTCAAATCGATCTTATAGGTTAGCTTGAATGTTAGTTTTTTAGGGATCATAGATCGATTAGGTTTTGGGTTTTTTAAAACTACCAAGATAAAGTTGGCTTATAAAATGACTCAAAAACTAACCTAATCAACCTATGTGCAGTCTTAAGACCAACACAACTACCAAAAATCTATCCAAAGAACAATAGCTTATAGATACTATGGTACATGCAACTTATGGCTAATCAGATTATGTAAGTGTTAGTCCAACTTGATTAAAGCTAGAATGATTCTATCCGGCTTAAATCCTTATTAGGCTTAAGTCTAGCATAGTTCCATCCAAATTATTTTAAGACCTGGTCCAAAATAAAAATAAAAATAAAAATGTTAGGCTCAAACCTTATAAACTTTAATTGTAAGTGTAGGTGTAGGTGTGCTTGTATGCTAGTGTTATAGAGAATCCAAACCTTATGCTATGTGAATTGTACTACACACTCTTTCATTGTATCAAGTGCATTACTAAATATCTTTTCTAATGCCTTTCCTCTCTATTCTTTTAGTGCGTTACTTTCTTTCATGGTATAAGAATTATGATTGATTCTCTCTAATAGTTCAAGCTTTATACCAACTATAACAGTTGCTCTTGAAAATTAAAAAAAAAAACTTATTTTACTAGGCCTACTTTCTTGTTGCAAAAAGTTCTCATTAAACAATTTTTTTGGATCAAACTTGATGGAAAAAACTTCTTAAAATGGCATGAACAACTTAGGCATGTTATCCACATCAATCAATTGTAAAGCTTCATTGATGGATCAATGGTTGCACCTTAAAAAATCACCAATAAAATAATGTAACTCTATGATGGTGAAACACAACAAAATCAATAAAATCTTGAAATGAATCCTAATTATGATGAATCAAATAAAAAAATAAAATTGTGATGAGTTGTATTTGTAACTCAATCAGTCCCAATTATCTCAAATACTTGATTGGGAAAGGAAAATATTCAATTGGTTCTTATTAGAAAGCCTTGAAGAAGGTATTTTCAAACACCTTCTATGTATAGAATATGTAGCTTCGTTGGTAGTTACAGACATTGCAAAAAGGATCTATAGCGATGGTATATATAATGGCTACTAATGATGATATATATGACAGAGAACAAGTTCTTTAAGTTCTTGGTATATTAGGAAGTGATTACAACTCCATAATCACTAACATCACACAATAGAAGCGAGTATCATTACTTGACGAAGAATTCACCTCTTTAAGAGTTCATGAAAAATAATTTGAATATATGAACAATACTAACTCTTAGTTGGTACAAACTAATGTTCCTAGGTTCACTTAACCATATCAGGGGTCTAATTTTCAACACTTTAATCAAAGTCCACAACTTCTTCAAATACTTTCAATAATAACATATATTTGCCTAATCAAGACTCACAAAATCAGAGTCAAAACCAAATTCTTGATCAACAACAGTTTCAAATTTATGGCAATGGTGGTAAAACTTCTTCCAAATACAAAAATGTGTTTCATATATGTAAAAGGTAAGGATATAGAACAACTAGATGTTTCTTTATGTATTATAAGTCTGCTAATACCGTAAATAAAAATTTAAGTAATAATAAATCCCCTCAAATGAATCTTTCATAAGTTCAAAACTCTTGGCTATATGTCATGTCTTAGAAGAGCCAAGCCTCTCAATTGTTTAAACACTTTAATGCATTTGTAAAGAGACAATTTGAAACATTCATAATAAAGTTGCAGAGTGATAATGGTGAAGAGTTTAAAGCTTTCAAAAGTTTGTTATTTCAAGGTAGTTATGTGAGAAGAGTTTCATACTCTTATACACCATATCAAAATGGTGCGATAGAAAGCAAGTATAAGCATATGATAAAAAGTGTATTTATTTACTTACTAGAGCTGGTTTGGCATTATGTTATTAAGAGTATGCTTTGTATGCTTTCAAATGTGCTATTTATCTTATGAACAATTTTTTTAACATTTCAAGTCATCTTTTAAGTTGTTGTACACCAAATCTTATACTTAGACCATTTAAGAACTTTTTGCTACTTGTATTACCCATATCTCAGACCTTACAACTCCATAAAAATCCAACCCGAGTCCATGCCTAGTGTTTTTGTAGGTTACCCTTCTCAATATAAAGGGTATTGGTGCACGGATATTATCACGAAGTGTGTATACATTAGTACTCATGTAGTATTTCATGGAACCTTTTCCCTTTCTTTTCTATCAATCCTTTGTCTTCCTTGTCTCAATCTGTCTTTGACATTATCTGTCTACTTTACCATCTTTTGAACCTGTAAACAATGTCTTTTCTAAGCCTACATCTGCAGTTCTTGTTGACTATGAGATACATTTACCAATGCCTTCATCAATTCACACATCTTTCTTACCATCTTCCATATCCCTTTCTTTAAGACCAAACTCAATTTCTTCTTTTTATTTTCCTACATCATCTTATTCTGATCATCTTGCTTTACATGATAGTTTTTTTTCATCCTTACATACCTCCTCAAATTCTGGTTTTCAAGTTTTTAATCATGATGGTATTAACTTATCTGTGCATTTTTTTTCTCCCAGTCATGATCCTGTTTTCCTATCTTAAATCCACCTATTAATGTTCATTCCATGAATACTAGAGCCAACCATGGCATTGTCAAGCCTAAGGTACTAACTATCAGATTAATCTTACCTAAGCCTAAAAATGTCTCTAAAGTTTTAAAATGCCCTGAATGGTATAAGTCTATAAAAAAAGAGTACCAGGTCTTGGTTACTAACAACTACTTTATCCACCTCAAAATGCTAAAATCATTGGTAACAAATGAGTGTTTAGGGTGAAGTAGAAGGATGTTAGAAGCTTGGAGAGATACAAAATTAGAGTAGTTGCAAAGGATATGATCAAACTAATGTCATTTATTACACATGAACTTTTTCTCATATGATAAAACAACAACAATTAAAGCAGTCCTTACTCTTGACTTGTTATGAAATTGGGTGATGAAAAAACTTGATGTCAACAATGCATTTTTAAATGGATATTTGGATGAGCATGTGTATACGATTCAACTTGCTGGTTTTATTGATCAATTAAGACCTCATTTAGTGTGTTAATTTAGCAAGGCTCTCTATGCAATCAAGTAGGCTATAAGGGACTAGTTTATAAAGCTCACTACATATTGGTTAAAATGGAGTCTCATTTTCTCTCAATTTGACATTTTTATGCTAGTGTATGATACCAATTCTAGGATGGCTATTTTTATGATATATGTCGATGATATTATTATTACTGAGAGTAATCAAAAGTTGATTCAAGGCATGATTGATAAGCTATATTAAACTTCTTTTTGAGAATTGAAGTTGTGAAGGTTTTCATTTATTCCATCACCAATAAGTGTATATCCATCAACTTTTTGAAAAAGACTCAATTTTCTGAAGCAAAATCAGTGAGTATTTTCATAGTGGAAAAACAATATCTAAAACTGATAGTCAAGCATTGGAAGATCCTTCTCGCTTCAGGTCTATCATTAGTACACTTTATTATTACACACTCACATAGCTCGAAATAGCCTACTTAATGAACAAATTATATCAATTTTTATAATTTCCTACTAATGTGCATCTGTTCTTTGAAAAAAGAGATATGTTTTTACAGAAAATCAACTTTCTAGAACTAATCCAAATATTTTAGCATTGAGCTTTAGGTTTATATTTAATCTAAAGATTTTGATTTAATATGACTCAAAAATATACATGGTCTTACAATACTCTACTTGAGTTCGATCAAAACCCAAAATTTTAAGTTTGAGCTAGTTTAATTTGTTTGAATTTATTCCTAAATTAATTGTTATTTTTAAAAAATAGCTTATAGATTAAACATAAAAAGAAGGAAAAAAAACTAATTAATATATTACACATAATATTGATAAATGAAAAAAACTAATAAAGTGTCTTAAATTAACAATCAACGTTTCATTTGGTTAAGATTACAATGCAATGTTATTATTTGATATGATAATACAAATTTATTATTTTTTGTGAAATGTTCGTTTCTCACGTGGTTAATTAAAGATGGAGAAAATATTAACATAGTACAAATTCTTAAAAATCAAACATTTTAATAAATTAAAATAAGAAAGGAGAAAAAACTAACTATTGGTTCATATACTCCTTTTATTTTTTTATTTTTTTTATGTTCAAATTTAAAGTTTTAAATTTAGTGTTAGTTGATAAGTATTTTTGTTTTAAGTGTTCGTTTTATTTTAAAATCAGTTCCACATTTTAGTTTAATTTTATAACTTAAAAAAGGAAGTTTTGCAAACTTGTTTTCTATTTTTTTATTTTAAAATTTTCATTATTATATTTCAAATCCAAATCTAGCACATGTTTTTCGCGAGTACCACAGTCCCAATTTTTTTCTATTGTCAAAATGAATATTAAATAGAAAAATAAAAACATAACATGCAACACGGATACAATTAGACTAAATGAGTTTTTTTTTTTTTTTTTTGGTATTAGCATTACTCCTAATAAATATTAATCCCTTATGAGTGATTTCGCCCCTGAGGTGGCAATTTGGGTTTAAATGGATAATATAATGGAACGTGATAATATAAGAATTATTTTTAATTTAATTTTTTTTTAATATTTTTATAATATTGAGTTTTTATACTATCATAAATAAATAGATTAATTAAAAATAATTTAATTTTTTCATAATTATAAAAAATATGCGAATTTTAGCTAATAAAATACAAATATAAATATAAATACATATATTACAAACAAATACAAGATGAATATGTACTATAGGCATAAATTATTACCCTACATGAGCATGGGTTTAGTGGCTTAGTGGTTTTATGATCCGCTACAGATGCAGTAGTTGTTGAGCAGATTCGATGAACTTCGAAAGAACTACTGTAGTAGCGTAGTGTACATACTGAAATCAATAATTAATGCACCTGCACATCATTTGCAAATTAAATTATCTAATTATTATAACTTACCCCCCAAAAAAATCTAATTATTATAATTTATCATATTGTTTCATACGAGAAAATTATCTAAATTTAACGGACAAATATTTTCTATGGCACTTTACCACTTATATTTTTGACACGTTTCACGTTGCTTAGTTGTACATTTTATAACTAACAATTGTACGGTACATTTTATTCATTATATTAACTAATATCTCAATTAATTATAATTTAATTTTTTTTATTTTAATTAATAATTATCTATCATATATTAATTATATTTATACTACAATTTATAACATAAAATAATTTTAAGTTTTTATTATTTAAAAGGTAAAATATAAATATCTAATTGAGTGTATACTACTAGGCGAAATGTAAAAGAATCCTCTATGCATTTAAATTTAATTCAACGTGCTTAAACTTTTGATTGAATGAATTTTCTTCTAAATCCGATTAGGTTTTAATAAATACAATCCGATTATATTCGAATATTATTAGAACTAAATTTAGTATCAAATATTTATAATTTAAATGTATAGTATGATTTTTTTATATATGAAATTTTATTTTTAATCTCATTAGATGCATATATTTATTTAGACAGTAAAGCATATATGTTTAATGTATATATTCCAAAATATGGTACAAATATTTTTGTAACGTAAATTAATTTTTTTGATGATTATAAAAATAATTAATTGAGTAATTAAATCATATAAAAATGAAGGGTTTTATATTATATATTTGTTCAAAATTTAGTCCAAAATTCATGTTAAATATAAATTTTATAAATATTATTTTTCAATTTTTTGATCATTTGAAATGAAAAATTGACTTAATTCAAAATTCGATTAATTAAGTTTAAAAAAAAAAGTTAAGTATGTATGATTTTAGGGTTAGATGGATTTTCATTTATGTAAAAAAAAAATTCTTTTTTTATCATATAGATGAAAATTTTATATGAATAAAATTCGAATTTAAGTTATAAAACTCATATCACTTAAATTATAAAACAACCCTAAATCAATTAAATAACATGTTTATATAAAAATTAGAGAGTTTATATTTATGCTCAACATGGGCTGAAATTCATGTTAAATTGAAATTTTATAAAAAGGTAATTTCATGACATTATTTTGATATTTATTATATTATTTTAAAAAATTAAATTAAATTAATTCAAAATTCGATAAAGTTAAAAAAAGTAGTTATGTATGAATGGTTTTAGGGTTGGCCGGACTTTCATTTAATTTTAAAACCAAGTATGGTTTCGACATGAAAATTTATATCGGCCTACAATATCCAACCTGAGCTTCAATTTTCGTGTTTAACCATGTTCATCCCAATTTACATTCCTCTAGTTCTTGTTCCTCATTAATTCTCTAGGAGAAACACTCATGACTATCACATTTATTAGGGAATTAACCTGTTAAACGTCTTTTATTAAGAAATTCCCTGCATATTTAAAGCCGTAAAACTTATGTTTATAGTGTGTACTGTTAAGAAAATAGTTTTAATTTGTTACAAGTTTGAACTTATGAGTCATAAAACTATTTTTTTAAGTAGTATTTATATGTAGTAGGAGAATGTTACATTATAGTAATCCTAATTAATATATAGGTATCTTAAATATCTCCGTTATTATGAGATTTTATTTTAATACTTAATTTAAATATTAATATTATTTTTATCATTTTTTATAGTAATTAATTTTTATCCATAATATACTTTTAGCTTTTTAGTGAAATATTTTATTTTTTCTCTATGGAAATAAATAGAGCTAAAAAAAATGATTTTTTTTTTGTTAAAGGTGGGTTCAACACTTCTTACTATAAGTTACAAATAATATAAATAAATTCTAAAAATTATAATATTCTAACAATTTTATTAGAATAAACTGATGAAAGTTTTTTTTTTCTAACTGACTAACTTACAATAATAACAATGAAAATATTTTTTATGAAAAAATAACTAAAAATATTTGTAATATTAATGCAGAACTTTTAAAAATAAACATTTTTTTTTTACTTTTTTTAACTATAATTAATTGTTAAAAAGAAAAAAATCCTTCCTACAAATACTAAATGAGTATTTTGGTTTAAAAAATTTAGTTACTATTTAAAACAAAAGTTAAAAAATATAACAATATTTAAATCAAGATATTAAATAGAATTTTTTAATAATATAAAATATTTAAGATATTAATATATTAATTGAGAAAATAGTGTACGCTTGTAACAGCATAGTAGCATAAAGTTTCTTTATGATGGACCCAAGACATAAAATTATTGATGCTACTGCAGATAGTTGCTGGTCAAACATCAAAACTTTTTGTTCGGTGGTAATAAATGAAAATTATTATTTGGTATCATTTCATTATATATGAAAAGAAAACAGTAGAATAAAAATTAAATTTTAGATTTTTAAACAGTATAAAAGTTTTATTAAAAAATTAAATTAATCAATAATTATATTATATGATATATGAAAAAATACTTTTGAGTTTTTTTTATTCATTATATATTTGTCTTAGTTTTAATGTTTAATTAATCAATTATCACAATTTTTTAGAAAATATGAAACAATAATATCCATTTTAACTCTTTAACATAATAAAACAAAATTATTTTATGTTTGATTATATATTCATAATAAATGTTATTTTTTCACCATATTTATCTAATTTAACATTACTAATTATATCATTTCTTTAAGTAATGAAATTACCAACATCAATCACTTGGTTAATATTAAATGAGATATGTCTTAACCTCACCTGCCAACGTAATTCAATATTATCTTTTGAATCTTATTAAAGTTTCTATAGAAGTTGTGTTCGAGACGAAGAAATTAAAAGGGGCTTTTTCAAATAGTGGGAAATATTACAGCAAAAAATAGGGTGAAAAACCTGGGAAGGAGGTGAGAAAAATGAAAACCTTTTTTTGCGGATGCGTTGTTTATTGAAAAAAGAAAAAGAAAATAGAAGAAGATTGAACTAATAAAAGGCCATCATATATTATTGTCGTATAAAGAATATTTATTTTTTTATAATACTTAATATAATTTAACTTGAGTGAAGTGAATTTTAACGCAGGTGAAAAATTTATTTCTTTATGATTGACGTCAGACTTAGACAACTAATCATGACATTTAAATTTCTTATTTATAATTAGTATTTTCACTGGGCTGGGCATGAATTACGTCCTAAAAGATTGAAGAAGAAGGATGGAAAAAAAAAACACTATTGATGGAAAATGACAACAAAATTATAAAAAAATTAAAATGAAGAAATTAAGTACGTGTTAACTTCTAAATTATAAGACCAACAAGGTCAGACAGATATCATGTAATAGACAAAAAAAAAAAAAAAACTAGCTGGAGCTAGCTTGCCAATAAAAACGTGTGCTCACACCATGGCTAAGTCCAAGTAAATTATGAGTATGATTAAAGCCCAAATAACGATCTACAAAACAAAACAAAACAAAAAATAAAGAAATAAAAAGGACACACACTGTGACAAGTATCGCTTTTCCGCGACTCCCCCACGTATTTTCCCATCGATTCGCTTTTCCGAAATCAGAAAACCCCCCATTTGATACACATAACCCTAAATTATAACTTGTAAATTCGTTCGTTATAAAGATTCAACTCAACCAACTTTACCTTATAATCTAATAATAAGATTAATTCTCATATTCTTTGTTTGTATGGCAGATCCTCCTTATAACGTCCCTAGATCAACTGATCTACCACCACCATCATCATCATCATCTTCTATATCACACTCAGATTCTCAAAACCAAACAACACAGCCATTCCATGACGACCCGCCACAACCTAGAACGGACCCTCTCCATTCTCCACGTGGCTCGTCCACTTCCTCACCAAGGCGGCCCCAGCTGTATCGTGGGGTTAGAAGCCGGAGTGGGAAATGGGTCTCTGAGATTCGTGAGCCACGTAAAAGCAAGCGTATTTGGCTAGGAACATACCCAACTCCAGAAATGGCTGCTACAGCATACGACGTCGCAGCCTTAGCTCTCAAAGGCCCAGACGCTGTTTTGAACTTCCCAAACTCTATCATGTCATATCCAGTACCGGCTTCTTCATCGGCTAGTGATATACGAGCCGCGGCTGCTAGAGCAGCCGAGTCTAGTAGGCTACCCAAGGAAGAGGATATGATTAATAGAGTGGATAAGGGTAGTAATTTGGAATTGGGTTTGGGTTTGGGAGATTATTGTCATGAGGAAATTAGTTCGATGAGTACAAGTAGTACTAATGCCGAATTTGTAGATGAGGAAGCGCTTTTGAATATGCCGAATTTGCTAGTGGACATGGCGGAGGGAATGCTTGTTAGCCCACCGAGAATGAAGTCGCCGTCATCTGATGACTCGCCTGGAAATCCAGATGGAGAATGTCTGTGGAGTTATATTTGATATTAATCAAGACCTCTTTTGAAATAAGTGTTCAACAAGGATTGAAATTAAGTCCAGGTAATGCATATGTAACTAGTAATGATCCATGTTCCTTTTTTTCACTTTCGAATTTGGGTTTTGGTATGCTTATGTGGCAATTTTCTGGTGTTCAATATTATTATAGGAGTAGTACAGGAACAATTGCCCATATTTATTACTTAATTTTATATACTCTAGTATATCTCAATCAATCACAAAAATAAAAAAATTATTTCATTAAATCTAAACCGTTGAAATATCAAATGTAAAAATTTTGTACAATAAATATATCCAATTATTATATATATATGATTTTGATTTCCGACTATCTTACTTATGTTACTTGTATATGTATAACTAAACGATTGATATAGCCTAAAGGATCGATCAGTAGGTGATTTTGATTCCCGCTTATGTTACTTGTACATAACTACACGATTGATACGTACGATGTAGGACTGATTATGTTAGCCTATTTCTGCCATCTCTTGGTAACGAGTTTGAAAGAATATTGCTTCTATATATATATGTAAGGGACTAATATTTGTCTTGTGTATCATTATTAATTAATGGATAGATTGGTTTGTTATCTGGGTTTTATTTGCTTTAGTTTTAATTACAATATTCAATTAATCTCATGGCTTCTTAATTAATTCAGCGGTTTAATTAATTTTATCGTGCATATATAAATATAAAACAGCTCCAGTTAGGGCTCACGGAAGACAATTAATAAATTCATATCGAGCTGATTATCAATATACAGATCAGAGCTTATGATAAATCGTATGTTCTCTTAATTAATACTTATGAAAAGCTTATTCGATTTAAGAGGTCATGGATAAGTAGGTTAATATCATATGATATGTATTAATCTCTTTGGCGGAAGATTAAATTTTATTATAAATAAAAAATAACCAATTAATTAAAAATCGATATCTGCATTTCGTTTGCTCCATTACCCTCTAACTATAACTTATACTCTCTAGATCTCTCTCCATCTTCATTAGCATGGAATCTAGAGAAATTAACACAGATGCATCAATCTTATGTTGTCTATTGGTAGCCAGTCAAAGCTTTCAAACACAGGAGTATCCGAGATTTGTGCCGAAGGTTGAGGCTAAATTGGCCCATATGACTTTTTATGCAACTTACATATATATATATGATCTAATTATTCATATATTTTTTATTTTTATCCTCATCTAAAAATATACATATCATATATTTTTTATGTTATAAAAAATATATATATTTGAATTGCATTTTTTATCGTACAATAAAAATATGTTAAAATAAAACTTATTTTGTGAGGGCGTTATGCCATCTTCTATATATATTGTCTTGCCTCAATTATTAATTATCAGATAAACCATATTTCTGTAGGTTTTGATCCAGAGTAATAAATATGATGCAATTAATCAAGAAGTGCCAATTGATACTAATTAAAAGCTAGCTTTTATGGATCACTACTTTTTAATTGTTTAATTTAGTGCCAATTTTGCAGATTATATGGAGTAATGGAAAGGAAAGGATCAAAGAGGGCCGCTGTGGATATATAATATATGATCAATAATTCTTCTTTTCAACATCAAATAGTACTTGTGTATTAATTCAGGACTGCATTTCAATATGTGATTGGAGAATAAAAATATTTCCTTTCTTAATTTGGCCTCAATAAAATTAATGATATATATAAGTCACTCGTTGCTATTAGCAACGTATATACAAATGATACTTATAATACAGATTGAAATATATTATAATTATGGGTTTTATAGAGTTACGATTTATATTCTCCGTTCCAAGTTACAGGTTAATATTACACCAAAAAAATATTATTTTGTTTAAAAAAAATTAAATTAACAAATTTCAAAATAAAATAAAATAAAAATAAGTATATATATGTATTTATCACAATAAAATCAATACTTTTCTTATATTTAATTGAAATCATCATGGTAATTAATTAGCTAGTTTCCTTCCACATTTCAAATCCATCAAAATGCCAATCACACTCGAGAATGAATTGAAGTTGCTAATATAGAAATATGCGCGCGTATCGATGAAATGATACTACGAAAGAGATAATTAATCACCTGATTGAATTTCAGATCGATCGTCTTCTCTATTGAACTCGCATTACAATTTGACTTGATCGTTTTCTAAACGAACAAGGGCGTACTAAAAAATGATAAGCAAATTACCATAATTATTATTGTGTTTGCTGTGTATAATAACGATATTCAGTACATTTTCATTTTCTTAGCACTTAACTGATCAAGGTGACTTTCTTTTTTATACTAACATATATGGGTCGTTTCACCTTTGAACAAACAAGAGATATATGGACTTGATCTCTCACGCGAGTGTGACATTTTTACTTTTCTTCATAGAAATTATAATTTCTCTTCGTTCAAGATTGGCAATGATTTGAATACTACTTGTCTGATTAATTAGTCATAAGTTATGCGGCATGTCGGCAAATTAAAGCAGTTTTATAGTTGCTGCATATATAATTAATAGTTTTGATCAATGGTTTTTCCTTGAGATTAATGCATGTTTATGATGCATGCCCACACATTATTAATTGGAATATAATTCACCACTTATTGCTTAATTAACAATTCTGAAATGCTATGTCGGTAATTTTGTCTTTCGTTGTACTGTTGTTCTTGCTGCGCGCGGCGCCACCTTTTCATTGATGTTGGTGACAGATGATCGAGCTTCATGACTACTTTGTTGGTTGTTGCTCTGCAGTCATCAGTCAGCATTAGGGATATCGATTTGCCTAGAAGGAATCCTTGGGAAAATCCCGATTTTGGCACCGATAGAAGGGAATGATCCTGTGTAAGTGGGGTGTAGGTGGGAATCACTCTCTCTCTTTCCCCGATTTCTCTTTTCCTATTAAAAAATTTAAAATATTATATAATTGTATAAATTTATAATTAAATTCAATAAATTTTATAGAAAAATATTATTTCTATCATTAAATTAGTACTTTTAACGATAAAATTGCAAGATAATTATATATGAAATTATAAGTTTATTATATTTAATTACTTAATAAACATATATAAATTAAAATTTTATTTTAATTGATATGTATTAATTATTATTTTTATTAGTAGTAGAATCTAATTTAAAAAACTCATAACTAAATTTTTTACCTTATATTTATAATTATTTAAACGAGAAATGATGATAACATCTCTTCTTCATTGCATTTACATTCATAGTCAATCTATTCGTGTTTTATTTTTCTCTATTTTTTTATTGACATCTATTTGGTTGTGATTTTTAACAAATTACTATGGATGAAAAATGATTTTAAGAAAATGTAAAGATATTAATATATAATTTTTTAAAATAAGTATACTACTCATGAAAATATTGGAATTCAAAATTAATAACTTATAAGTTTTACAACTCTCGTGTTAAAGAACATGTAAGTGGAATACTATGCTATTAGACTATATATTTAGATGTTATTAAAGAATTATTAACTTTTATTTTAAAATTATTTGATATATCTTTGTTTAACAAAAATTGTTATTTGATATATCTTTGTTTAACAAAATTTTAAAGACATTTTTTAGATAATGGTCAAAGATCTTTTTGAACCTCACTTTCAACAAAGGGAAATTGTAGGACCAAAATTATATGATTTTTTTAATTATATATTATTAGTTAATAATCTATAGCATATGGGAACTATTATCTAGATCTTTCCCCAAAGGGAAATGGCAAGCAAAAAAAAAAAAAAAACAAAATCTCTTAGCCTAACATAGGAATATGTTGCAAGGTACTGCGGACTAAAACTGGCAGAGGCTCAAAAAGATTGGCAATGATTGTATTAAGCTAGTTTCCTCGATAATACTCGTCCGACCCCCAGGAAGCAAAATCTATGCACTGTTTGATTTTTGTTTATTTTTACTTAAAATATTAACTAAATTAACTTATATCCCTTTGTTAAATTAAAAATTAAAATCTATTTATAAAATATGGATTAAAATACATTTAATCAATCTATTTGTGTCGATTAATATGTTCGGTTTACGATTTATACTATTATATTTTTATAAAATTTAATTTATTTTGACTCTATATTAATGTTAGCATTTAAATTATAATTTTGTATCAATTTTTAAATAGATAAAAAAATTTAAAATAATTAAATTGTTAAAAATTTGATAATAAAAAGTAATTTAAATTTTTATTAATTATAATAATTTTTTTCAAAAAATATAAGAAAAGAATAATATAATCTATTTCTTATTTTCAAATGATATAAAAAGGTTAACAAAAAATAGATGATTATAAATATATCTTATATATGTACCGTAAATGTATAAAAGTTTTAAAAATAAATATGTATAATATGTGAATCAATTCACTTAAATATATATTTGTAAATTTTAAAACCTTAACCGACTTAATATATATCAATTTTATATTTTTAAAATTAAAATCTACCTATTTAAACCTATAAAATATAAAAACTAAATTATAATTAACCCGAATTTGATCTAATATATTGATTTATCCGTTATCATATTCATCCCTATTTTTGTCCACTTTTCTGAGCTTAGCAAAATTAAAAAGTAAAAGTATTCACCGACTAAGTAGGAACTAACATAGCAATAGAGTTTTTAATAGAATAATGAAGAATAAAAATCTAATGGACATTCCCTATGCATATGCTTTGAAAAACAAATCTTATAAAATTTGAATATAATAAAATAGATTAAAAATATAAATATTAAATATGATGTTGAAACATAGTTACTTTTTTATTATTGATTTTTAAATTTTAAATAAATTGTATACTTATTAAATCATACGATTTAATTCTTAAATTTTTAAAATTTTGATTCATAAATATATATATTATTAATTAGTTAAGATTTATATGTAAATTTTTAAAAATTTAAAGATTAAATTATATGACATAAAAATTTATAAGATTATATGTAAAGTTTTAAAATTTTAAAAATTAAATTATTTATTTTAAAAATTTAAAAACGTACATATAAATTTAATTAAAATTTAAAAAATAACTTCATCTATAAAAAAGAAATTACCTATAATTCTTAGCCTAAACTATAAAAAAGAAAATATCTCATAATTCTTAAAAATAATAATATAATACTATTTATAATTAGCATTAGCCTGGCGTCTTTTTGAGATTGTGCTCTCAGCCTCTCGTGCTAAATCTGGTGAATTTTTTCGGTATCTTGAGAGTTTACTCTTTTAATGAAAAATAGATATAAATTAAAAATAAAAGTACGAGCAAGAAATAAGTGAATATAATATTATTAACTTATATCTTTCCTCATAAACTTCCATTTTTCAATACTTTTAATATTTAAAAAATAAAATGAAATCCCCAAATCCGTGATTGATACCAAAGAAGCAGTAGGTAAGATACTGGGACCTCTCAAATCTATGCATTTTAAGATAAGGAGGGACGGTCTCAAATCTATAAGTCATTTTGGTGTTAGGGTTATTTAATATTTTACATTTTAAAAAATAAAAATTAGTTCCTTATCTTTAAAATAAATAATTTTATTTTAATAATTTTTTTATTAAAATTATATCTTCTGTTAGCACGCTAAATTTGAGCTATTTAAGAAATAAATCAACGATAACAATATTCTAATATAATTATTTATATTTTTATCTTTTAAAAATTAATAAATTATAAAAAATAGTGATAAAAACCAAACGTTAAAACAAATACGTTGTGAAAAGTCATATTAATAGTAATTTTACTATTATTAAAAGATTATATTAGTCACATTTCAATAACTTAATATAAACACTAAAACAAATATTTTGTAAAAAGTCATATTAATAGTAATTTTACTATTATTAAAGGATTGTATTAGTCACATTTCAATAACTTAATATAAAATAATAATATTTTTTTATTAAAATAATAAAAAATAAACGCACAATAAAACTCAGAAATGAATGCTATAAATGTGCCTTGCATTATCATATATGTATCAATTAATTTCTTACATTATTAAATGTTTCATTTAGTTTATTATATTTTGTAAAATATACAAAATAATGTAAAATTTTACTTTTCATTTTAATAATTTTTATGATAAAAATATAATATGCAGTATATATGTTTCATTAATAAGGGGTAGTTTGTAAGAGTACAATTGGTGAGGATTGAATTAATTTTAATAAGTCAAAATTAATCCTGATTGAATTGGTCCAACATCAACTCAAACAAAATTTAATTCAAGTTAATAAAGGTGAGTTGAAATATAAATTAAATAAAAATAAACTAACTAAACATAATTAAAGTTTAATCACTATGAATTATATTTTATCAAGATTTTATAAATCTATTTACATAATGTGAATTTTTTAAAATAAATTATAATTATAGATCATGATAATAAAATGATATTTTTGAAAATATACATATTCAAAATAGGATATGTACGATACTAAAAATATACAGTAGAAAAATAAATATAAAAGTTCTATAATAATAAAAGTATAATTCAATTTGACTTTTTTTCTTAAAAGTTTTGGATAGGTTAGAAGAACAATATACAACGGTGATTTGTTTAACAAAAATAATATATATTTTTCAGTTTATTTTAGACAATAAATATCAACAATTAATATAATATAATAATATATTTTTTTACAATCAAATTTAATTAAAATAATCTTAATCATTTAAAATAACATTTACATTAAGATTGCGTGAAGGTAAGTTTGTATAGGAGAAAGAAAAGTTCTTTTAGTTTAACTTATATTTTTTAAAAAATAGATTTTAGTTTAACTTATATTTTTTAAAAAATAGATTTTAGTTTAATTTATATTTTAAAAAAATAGACTTACAGTGCATTGTATTTCGTTTGAAGCTAATGTGTTGGCCCGATCCAACTTAAAATATAACCCTATTTTTTAAAAAATTATTTAATTTATTTAAAATTTAATTTAATTTAATTCAATAAATTAGATAAAAATACAAATTATTAATCCTAATAATAAGGTCATTTAATTTTTTATTATCTCCCACCTATTTTTTGGCATCAAATTAGTCTTTATATGTGGAGGAACTGTTTCAGTTGGAACATTTCCAACAGTTTCTTTTTCATATTTTTCATTAGTAACACTAGCCAAGCTTTTACTTTCCACAAATCCAATCACCATTCTTACCTCCACAGGTTACTCTACGACACTCAGGCCGCCAGTTTCAACCCTCTGCTACCACGGCTCTTTTATTAAATAATTTTTTTTGTCAATTTTTATAAAATTATTTAATATTCGTCTCTTTATACTATAATTCATAAATAGAGATTTAACAAATCATTTAAATTATAATATAATATAGTTATTGAAATATTAGAATTATAAATAACAACTTGGTTTGCGGGCTAGGGTTATTGACATTTGGTTTGAGTAAAGTTATATTTTTGAGATATAATATCAAAATCTCATTTTAATTTTTAAAATTAATAATAATTTTTTTTAATTATTAATATAACATAATTTTAAAATTTTATATAAAATATTAATAAAATCTAATTTTTATCATTCTGATTTTTTTACAAAAATAAAGAATTAAATAACATTTTTTAAGAAATTTTAAATAACTGATTTGATTGAGAGTTGTGACATTTATGAATGATAAAAGCAAATTACGGGTTAGATTAACCGTGGTTATTTGCATCGTCGGTTTGATTTTTATCCAATAAATTTTAAAAATTAAAATAATTAAGATAAAAATCGAAAATAAAACAACATGTACGATTCAAACATGATTATACTGATAATTATACCTAAAAATAATTATATTTATTTAATTATTTTATATATTTATTAATAATTAAATTTTATTAATAATTATTTTTAATAATTATTTTAAATCGTTATTAATAGATAAAAAATTGTTTCTAAATTATAAATTTTTTTGAATAATTTTAGATATAATTTTTATACTTCAATTTAAAGATACTTATATCGAAAACGTCTCATTCCCGCTCTATCGTTAGTGAGATTTAAAAAAAAAAACAGAATATAAAGAACTTGAATAAACTAGTCTTTGGCTTTTGGGAAAATTTCCGCGTCTACGTGTAAAAACCGCCGGCTATTACCGAATTCAGCATTGAGTAGTTATTAACTGTCAACCGTGTTATTCATAACGTAAGTGACGTCATGTCGAGATAGAAGGTTCTCGGTTTCGTATAAAGGATAAGGTGTAAACCAGGTGTATATCTAAGATTTTCTCTGTAATTACTCATTTGTACTCGACCCTTGTTACTAGGGGTGTTTATATTCGTGTTTGGTTCAGTTTTATCTAAAATAAATTTAATCACATCATATCGTTCATATAGTTAAAACCGGATCGGAACGAACTAGACCAGACTATTTAACTATCTAAAATATTATAACAAAACGATTTGATACGATTTGGTTAACGATTTTCAACAATTAATAATACATAAATATGATATAATTCAATAGGATACAATTAAATGTGATCCTCATTTATCATCATATATAGATAGATATTATTATTAAATAAATAAATAAATAAGATGTTATCAAAATCTAAAATCAAAAAAAGATTAGACATGAAGAAATGAATTCCAAATATTTCGTTTACATAAAATTCTTAAACATATACAAACATCTAAATTAACAATCAACAACAATATATCATTAGATAATAATATTTAAAACTTACCAATTATTAATCATCAATGATCATTGTAGTGTCTTTAATGAACTCTACAATCAAACAAAATCAACATCTTCATAAATCTCTAGGTCATCATTGTATTCTGGTAAGAGAACATAGTCATTATTAATGGAAGAACGAAACCAATTTTGACTACATACTAATGTCTCTACCATTTTAGGATTCAAAGAACTCCTAAATGGATCAAGAATGCGCCCTCCTGTGCTAAAAGCTGATTCTGATGCAACAGTTGAAACTTGAATTGCTAACACATCACATGCAATGAGAGAGATGATAGGAAACCTAAAAGAATGTGCCCTCTACCATTTTAATATATCAAACTTATCCAACATGATATTTTCATATAGAGTATTCAAATATTTCTCAACCTCGGTTTTCAACTCCAAACTATTTTTCTCCTCTAAGCGTTTAAGAACTTCCTCAGATGAAGAAATCCTTCTTATTACATCTTGTGATCGAGTCACATTAGATTGAAAATCATTTCCATGCACTAACATATAGTAAGCTTTGAACAAATCCATAAAAATATTTTTGACATTATCTCTCATTTTTTGAACAATTTTTAAATCATAAATATCTTCAAATAAGAATTCTACATACTCTAATTTGTACTTTGGATCAAGTACAAATGCAACATACAACATCTTATTAGTCTTATCTACATTTTCCCAATACTTCTCAAATTTTGTTTTCATGCTAGTAGCCATATTTTTCAACAATAAGTCATCAGAACCACACCATGTAAGTATTTGAGATTGAATGTTATGTAGTTCTGTAAAATATAAATTTGATGTGGTATATAAAGATGCACTGAATGCTAAAGTAGAGTCATAAAAAGTCTTCAAAAACTTGACAAAAACACTAGCATTCTTCTAATCATCTAATGTTGGCGGCCCAAAATTCGATCGTTTCTCATGAAAATAAGAAATAAAGTTTGTTCCTTCCTCTCCTTCAAGACAATCAAATGCTTTTTGAAAATCTGAAGAAGATTTTAATATTAGATATGTGGAGTTCCATCTTGTAGGCACGTCTAGCACGACACTTCCTTTGAACTCAATCTTTAAGTCTATCTCTTACAATCAAATTCAAAATGTGAGCACAACATCGTACATGAAAGAACTCTACACTCATAACAAGTCCATCATTCCAATTTTTTAGCTTCCTTTTCAAGTATGACACATGAGTATCATTTGACGAAGCATTATCAAGTGTTATGGTGAATACCTTACATATACCCCAATCATGCAAACTTTGTTCTATCAGTCTCCCAATTGTATCACCTTTATGATTCTCAACTTGACAAAATTCTATAATTCTCTTTTGTAATTTCCAATCTTTGTCAATATAATTAGTGGTTAGACAAATATAATTAATATTTTGAATTGAAGTCCAACAATCACTAGTAAGACAAACTCTTTGCTTTTCACTTATGAAAAAGTTCCTCAAACTTTTTTTCTCATCTAAATAAATTTGAAACACATCTCTAGAAATTGTTTGACAAGATGGCACATGAAACTTAGGACAAATTTCAATTATAAAATCTTTAAATCCCTCACCCTTAACAAACCTAAAAGAAAATTCATCAATAATAATCATTTTTGCCAAAACAACTCTAGCATGTTTTGCATCAAATGATACAACAACTAATTTATGAGTTGTCGTATCATCCTCTCCTTTTTGTGTTTAAAAACTTAACATTTTTTGTCCTTTATCTACTTCTTTAGGAATCTTCTTACATAAATTTTTGAAATGATATATCATTGACGTAGTTCCATTCCTTGTGGAAGATGAGTCATTTAAATTATGTGGTGGATTTTACATTTTATTCAGATGAATTTCAAGTTCAATGTCTTCACTCGTAGACATAGTAAAGTCTGTAAATTGACTTGGTCCAATAAACTCATGTAAATCATCACCTATATATAGAATATAGATTAGTACATATTCTTAATATATTAAAATATTACTTTTTGTACTTAATCAAAAATCATTTCAAAACTAAAATAATATGAGTCACCAAAGTATAACAAATAATATTTTAAGACTGATATTTCACATATATGCGAGAACATTTGAAGTTTAAGTAATTAATAGATTATAGAAAGTTTAAAGAATTTATTTTTATTTTCAGCTAAGCTTAATTATAAAGGAAACCTATAGTTAAGGACATTTTGTGAATTTTTTAAATAGCATTTACACGACTCACACACTAAAACAATCCAGGATTCACAAAATGTTTGGTACCACTACACTACAAAGCTGGTAATTTTGTGCAATCTATAACAATGATTTAATAATACAGTTTGGTATTCAGAAACTTTATGCAATCTATAACAATATTAATTTAAACATTGTTTATTGCAAATAATTATTAAACAATATGATGTTTATTGGAATGCTATATATAACAAGATGTTTGTTCATCTGAAAATATACATAGCAAATTTTGACAGGTTAAAAGAGCAAACATCTCTATACAGATCATACATTATACAGGTTAAAAGAGCATTTTATGAAAGAGATACCGATAGGGCATTGAATTAAAGATATGTCAAAATTATATACATAGATTTTGTTACAAATTTATAATTATATGCAGGATTTTAATTCTCTGTAATATTCTTAAATAATGTTCCTCATTGATGATCTTTATTTGAAATGAGTACTTGTCTCATATATTTGTTTTACTATCTCATATTATCATGTTTACATCAAATTAGTAACCGACGTACAAGTCACTTGAAATTCATAATGATCAAACATTAATAAAATGAACTATATATATTTAATCTATAAAGAGAACTTAATCAAAACAATTAAGCTTTAAAAAAGGGGCAACGTACGAACAATTTAACTTAAGTTCTAAGTTCTAACAGTATTAATTAGTTTCCACCACTTAAAAAAACTAAACTCTGTGAGAAAAAATTGTTCAGATTTCAGAATTCAGAATTCAGACTAACAAAAAAACGACATAGCATTCAGATTTCAGAGTTCATATTTTCCATTCAGTTTATTCAGAAAAAAACTACTACCAGTAATAGTAGACCACATACATATTTCGTGATTTTCATCCATAGTTGTCATGACATGACACGACGCGACGCAAGGAGAGGTGGATAGTTTCTAGTGGAAGTGACGCGAGGAGTGGTGGTTAGTTACTGGTGGAAGCGATGCGAGAGGAGGTGGCTAGTTGCTGGTGGAAGTGACGCATGGAACAGTGGCTACCTGCTGGTGGAAGCAACACGAGGAACGATGGCTAGCTGCTGGTGGAAGCAACGCGAGGAGATGTGACTAGCTACTGGTGGAAGCAACGCGAGGAGATGTGACTAGCTACTGGTGAAAGCCATGCGAGGAACGGTGGCTAGCTGTTGGTGGAAGCGCAGACGGCCAGACCTAGAGCTTAGACGATGAACGCAGAGTATAGAGGAAATGAAGAAATGCAATTTCTAGGATTAAGGTTAACGACTTAATGTCTTAACTCGAAAATATATATATATACTCTGGTTTATAATATTTATTTAATAAAATCGGTCTAATTCGGTCCGACCGGTTTATAATATTTTATAATCGGACCAAACCGTTTTAAAATCGGTTTTACTTAATATGAATCGGATCAGACCATTTCATTTACAAAACCGCTTAATTCGATCCAATTTTTGGACAACCCTACTTGTTACTCGCCAATGTTTCACCCTTGCTTCCTTTCCTCGGTTGTGGAGTCTTTAAATTGTTTTTAATTAATATTACTTTGAAATAAATTTTTAATTAATATTTATTTTTATCAATTTACAATATAAAATATTTTAATAAAAATTGATTATATTGACTGTATAATAAAAACATATATATTTATATATATATATATACAGTAATTTTAAATATATAAAAATATTATACTATACATTAAACCATGAATATATCACCATTCTAATGAAATCTCTCTCTATTCGTCTTCAAAAAAACTTTATGGTGTGCTTATTAATCGAGATATTAAGATGCTTTTTTTTAAACAACAATATTAAGATACTTAGATTTATGTAATATGTAGTACTGTTTGATTTAGATTTTACTCAGGTAAAAAAAAAAAAATGTAGAGTCATGGAATTGATTTTGATGTAAAATAGATGAAAGAGAAATATCCATAAAAATGGAGAAATTTTAATATAATTTAAAGATTTTACTGGTATAAATTGAGAAAGATAAAATAGAGATGTATGATCGATAAACTAAATAGATAATAAATATTCAAAAGAGAAATTTTAATTCAAATATTAGATAAATAAACTTAAATAATATATAACTAATAATTATTAAATTTTAAAGAATTTATGTTAATTTTGAATCAATTTTCTTCAGTTGAGAAAACTCAACTCTTAATGAGTTATAAAGTCATATTATAATAATCAAAATTTGAAATATCAGGGTAGATCACTCTTTGGCTTCGTGATCAAGAGATAATAAAAATGTTTAAGGAGCAAGTTCCGTCTTCCAACACCTAACAATCCAAGAGTCAATTGAAATTTATCATTAAAAAAAACCTAAACCAAAGTTTAAAAACTAAATACACCCAAACAAACATTTCTTGAAGTGATGGTGGGTATGGTAAGGCAACATCATAAGTACACAAAATGTCACAAAGGATTTTATCGTGATATAAATCTCTGAACAAGTATTATCACGCTTTTTTACTTCGGTGTTGAGATCGTAATCTTTAAACAAGTATCCTCATTTTCTTCTTTATTTTTTCAAAATAATATTTATTGAAGATAATTCATCATGGATTTTATATCTCTCAATTCATTCGTAAATAAATCTATTTGAAAATTCATTTCTTCCTTTAATGCTTTAATAGATAATTTTCTTTTTACTGTTTATGATTTGAGGGTAAAATGTTCTTGTTCAAGTTTTTGAATCTTTGTACTAATAGTATAAATTAATTAACCCATAAAATAAAACAATTAGAATAAATTGTGTTCTCTTTATATTTTAAGAAAATACACTTCTTCTTTTTTCAAAGACTGTTATTCTTGAATAACTAGTGGTGTTTGCATAAACGTCTGTGGGAGGTGACGATCTTGATAGTTAATGAAAGCATGTAGATAAACGAGATTGAGGATGATAACCTTGGTTGATACTGGTTTATTTCGTAAATAGGTCGTGGATAATGTTTGAGCATGAATCACACATGTCAGTATATACATATGAGGCCTAACCTTGGTTGATGCTGGTTTATTTCGTTCTCCCTAACTCTCGAGCCTGTTACCTAGCCCTTAAGCACCTTATTAGAAAGCAAGCCGGTACCATCTTACTTTCTTGAGGCTAGTTAAGGGTTAGATCTTGGATTCGAGAGGTAGAAAATGCGAAATAAATATGTGAACTTACGATATGCTCCGGGGGCCTTACGAAGATACATCAAACTCTATATTGGTTATAGGTAAAAATAGTGTCTTTTGATGTTTGAGCATTGCTCGCACATGTTAGGATATACGTGTATGGTACCAATTTTCTTTCTAATAAGGTACTTAAAAGCTAAGTATCAAGTTTAAGAGTTGGAGAGAGTGAAAGAAACACGTGTCATCAAAGATTAGATCATATACATATATCCTAACATGTGTGAGTCATGCTGATAGGGTTATTGATAATGGATTGGGGTGGGATTGGTTGGGTTTTGAAGGTGGGAAGATTCTGGTGGTGGTGATAGGTTTGATGGACGATGTGGTGACAAAAGTGAGTAGGAAAAACGAATGAGGATGATGGTAGCTGGTGGCTTACAAATCTAATATTTCTTTTTTAGATTTTATTTTTTTTGTTCTCTACGATGGTAGGATGGGATGTTTGACATCTTTTCGTAATTGTGCGAGTTGTGGGTGACAAGGTTATCGACAGTAGATTGGGTTGGGTTGATTGTGTTTTGACATTAAAAAAGGTTCTATTTTATACTATTGAAATAACAAATTAAATAAATAAATAATAATTTAAATAATCAAAAGATATATTAAAATTCAAATGTTAAATAAATAAATTTAAATATTAGATAATTAATAATTTAAATTACAGCTGTTGGATTTAGAAAGCATAAAATTTAAAATGTTAAATTGAAAGGCCGAAATAAAAATTTGGAAATATAAAATGAATCATGTTATTTTTTTACGAGATAAAAAAACGAAAGAGTAAGTACTAACCTTTAATTTATTTTTATGAAAATAAAGAACATAAAATTAAGAAGTCATGAACTGCAATAAATATAATATATATGTTGACATAGTAATCTTATACAAACATATTAATTAACATGATTTATTTTTCCTCCCCCTAATACTGTATACATAGCATAGAGAAGAAGGATTAAGGGAGACATAGTAGAATATAAGAAAAAACTTATAAAAATATTACAACATACTGAAAGTTATTTGTAAAAAAAATCTAAAGGTCACGTGCTAGCTCCTATAGGTCCATCTTTTATAGAAGATTAGTACGTGTAAGTTATCCAAAAATAAAAATAAAAATAAAATTAGGAAATGATCATTGCCAAGTACATTTTAGCTTTGATCAAGAAAAAAATTTCGAAAGTGTCAACTAAATGTTATATATATGGGCAAATATTCATTGTAATATTATTTTCCTAAAATTATTCTTTAAGTCTTTTTACAGTTTAAAGCTAACTACCTACAAATATTTAGCTATTGTCACAAATATATATATAAAAAAAGAATACATATAATGTTATTCACCTCAATTTTTCCTCTTTTATGAAAAAAGAAATATGATTCATTAATGTCTTAATAGAAAATTAGTTTGATCAAGGAAGTTCAAAATGACTTTCTTCGTAGCAACGATTCTCATTTTTCAGTTCCAGATGTACGTGCCATATGTGACCAATATATATATTAATGACCGAGAAGAAGATTAAAAGAAAAGAAAAGAAAAACTAAAATTGATGGTTTCATTTATATTCATGTCATTGAGAAATTTTACTTTATCTAATCTTTATTTATTTATTTATTTAGTGGTTAATGGGAGCGATCAACCATTGATCAAGCCCGGTCAACATAGTCATAAATTTTAATAACTAAAGTGATAAGATATTTTTATTAGTTATTTTGTGATATTTTAAAAAACGATATTATCGTAATATAATTTATTATAAAAATAATTCATTAATAATAATTTTATATTATTTTGTGATATTTTAAAAAATTAAATTGAAAACTACATTATCATAATGTAATTTATTATAAAAATGATTCATTAACAATAGTTTTATCTAATAAAAATAATACTGAAATGTAATTAATAATATTGATAAAATAAATATTTTATATATTTTTATTAAGAAATAACAAAAAATATTTTAAAAATACCATTATTTTTTTTAAAAAAATATATTATTTTAAGAAATTACATTTTATATAATTTTGTATTATTTTAATATGTTATTTGATTAACTGAAAAGATATTATAATAATCGCGAGTTATAATATGATAGCTAGTATACGTCAGGTATTTCTATTTTTAAAGAATGATAGTGACTCAGTGAGACCAAGGAAAGTAGAGAATTCTTAATACAAATAAATTGGTCAAAGTTAACACGTGTCAAGCAAGAGAGTAAATTAAAAGTCCAAATTGTCCTGGTCAGTTGAAATATAAATAAAATAAGGTAGAGACTAAGTACAGCTGGTACCTCTCGCTTTCCCAGTATAACGCCACCTCACTTATTTTTGCCTTCGCTTCGTATAAACCGTGGAAGGTTCCAGCCCCAGCCTGTCTCTTATTATCAACTCCGTGTTTCCCATTTCCAATGAATTCTCCCCCATTCTTCGTAATCACGGCACCATGCCTACTTATATGCTTGCTAACTACCTTTTATTTATCTTATCACATGACACGTGCTTTTATTACAATTCCTAAATCCAACTTGTACTAATACTTATTGTCTCATCCATTCCAACAGTCTATCACATTTTCATTACTTGGTTAATTTCATATTAATTATGTATGCTTTCTCTTCCAATTCAGACTCATATACTTGTGGCATGAACTTGTCGGACAACGAGGTCCTGTTGGCTTCTAGTAATCCTAAGAAGCGTGCTGGTCGAAAGAAGTTCAAGGAGACTAGACACCCTATCTACCGTGGTGTTCGGAGGAGGAATTCTGGTAAGTGGGTTTGTGAAGTAAGAGAGCCCAATAAGAAGTCTAGGATTTGGCTCGGGACTTTTCCAACTGCTGAGATGGCGGCTCGAGCACATGACGTGGCCGCTTTAGCTCTGAGGGGTCGTTCGGCTTGTCTCAACTTCGCTGATTCAATTCGCACGCTTCCGTCCCCGGACTCTGCGGATGCCAAGGATATTCGGAAGGCGGCTGCACTGGCTGCCGAGGCTTTTAGACCGGCTGAACAAGTGGAGTCATCGTCCGGTGATTGTGAGGAGAAGATAGAGGACAATACTACCACGGTTAAGGCGTCGTCGGAAAATGGGTATTACATTGACGAGGAGGATGTTTTTGGGATGCCGACGCTGCTAGCAAATATGGCTGAAGGCATGCTGTTGCCACCTCCTTACTATGGTTATGGTGGAGATGACATAGAACTTGATACTCATGTCTCATTGTGGAGTTTTTGAATCTCTTTCTTTGGGAAAAATCTGTGTCATCACCAGAATCTTCACTCTAAAAATAAATTAATAGAAATTATACATTATATTATGTGGTGTTCTAAGTCAAGTATAAGTGCAATACATTTTTAAAAAAATTCACAATTACTCGTTACTTTTTTAGATAAACAACTAATAATATTAATAGAACAACAACGTTATTTACTTCAAGAATAATATATAATTTTTGTAATTTGATAATGGACTCACATGTTTTTGTTTTTATAAAGAAAGCCATGTATTGAACCAATAAAAAATTGGCATCTTGGTGACAATAATATAGTCGAGTGAGTAAATATAGAATTATTAGATTCTTATTCATTCCTTTAGATTAGAATATATTTTTCTTCTTAGATTGTAAGTGGTAGAGCAATAAATTTGATTTTTGTCTTTAATCCTTTCGTCTCCACAGTTTTAAAAACAAATTGTACCTTACATGTAAGACTTTGATTTGTACATTCATCTTTACAACATTATCATTTGTATTCTGTAACACGAATAAAAAGGTAACTGTATATAAAAATTGGAGACATGTACACAGTTTTTAATACATAATGATTACTCGTAAGTGATTATTTTATCATATATCATAACTTTATATTCAATTAATATACATAAAATAATTAAAGTAATACATATAATACTAATCTACGCATGCAAAACTATCCACTACTATTTCTTATATATAATTTCTAAACCTTCTATAAAACTCCATATTCTTTTAAAATAATGATTTAAAAAATAACATGAAAGTGCACGCCGTTCCAATATCAGGTCACACGGTGTTCCATGGCCACCCTTTTACTGTACTTAATGTTGGTACCTGATTGCTAAAAATTAGTGAGATAGATAAAAACTTGATATCCCACGGATTTGCACCCGAATATTTGGTATCTGATATATTTTTAATAATATTGACACTGACACTATAAAATATACAGATATAAATGTAAAAAAGAGTAAATTTGCATATACTTAACATTATTTAGAATATTATTAATTCAAATTCCCAATGTACCCTAACCCAACCCAATCCAATCCATTAACGTTTGATTAAAAAAAGATAATAGTAGTTCATGGAATAAAAAAGAAAAATTAACATGATTTCACACCAAAAACCAAATTTGGGTACAAAAGATATAAAAGTACAGAATCTCATAACAGAAAACAAAGCATCCACATATTTCCCGAAAGGAAAACACTGAAGAACACAACTTTGTATGCCACGATCATGTGTCAACACCAATATTGCGTTTTATTTTTATTGGTTACTTAAATAGAGCAGTAATTATGAAATGTGAAAAGCAAGGACTGTCGAGCCTAAGTCATTGACTTCAATGGTTGTGTTCTATTGAACCACTCTGGAAGGAAAAACTGAAGAACACTGAGTAGTACAGTTATTTAAAACAAGAAAAAAAAAAAAAAGATTAATATTTGAATTAACAAAGGTAGCCATGTCTGTACTTTGCAACAACATCTGAACCTTCCACGCCTATGATCCATTCATTTATCCGAAAGTATTATTTAACCTTCTTGAGAAGATTCAACGTCCATGGTACGGTAGGAAGTCATATATGTTAGGAAGCATGAAAATGCCTCCACCAAGAACCACCACCCACAATTTCCAGCGAGATGGATGGTGATTAACTGCAGCCCAAACTGTCCATAAAAGAAGTTGCTGCAAAATAACAAGTATAAGCCTATTGCTCCAGAATTATTTGTACTAATATGCCAAAATAAAGTAGCATAGCTGACAACATTCATATTGAAAGTTAGAGTGCATTGCAACTCATAGGGATAAGACGTTATGTCTTATGTTTCGTCTTCATTGACTAGATCTCAAAGCATAAGAATGCTACAATAGGGTAGAAACATAAAAGCATATATAAATGCACTACCAAGCAGCATGAGCTATCACACATTGATGATTACGAAACAAAATAAAAAAATTGATTCATGAAATCATTCAATGCACTTGCAATGACCAAAGGTCCATGATTGAAGCACATAATACTAAACACAAGACTGACATAAAGCGTAAGATATTTGCATACCCAATCACAAACAGACGATATTTGCTTTGTTCATTTAACTCAGTAAAACTTTAAAATAGAGATCTCTAACCATTGCAATTCTGAAATCCAGGTAACTCATGAACTGGTCTAATTTTGAAAAAAGTATTTCTGTAACCATACACGTAGAATGTAAATCCATAAGATGTGTTAGGATTCAGTATCTATTAGGAGAAAATGATTGGGATGAAAATACAGGTTAAAGTGAAATTATATTCCCGTTATGTCACTGAATCTGAAAACTGCAAGGTATCAATCAATAGCAAATTGACCAAAACATAAAAAGCAAATGCTCGAGGCTTTTCTGAGAAGTGGGTACCGTGATCAAGTTTGTAGAAATTCAGATACAAAATGTGCCTGGTGCAAAAAAAAAAAATCAGTGGAGCAGCAACCATGACCCTGGCAGCCTCATCATCTCACATTAAAAGCTCTTAGTATTGCAAGAATGAGGGTAAATCCAAGAAGTGCCACTGCAGAAGAATAATCTAGCTTCTCTGTCAGTTTTCTAAAGAAGCAAATTATATAGCAAAATTTTAATTTCGAATAAAATATGCAAAATATATCTATATCTTCTGTTAATCATAGCTTTGTTAGTTCTAAAGCCAAAGTCAGAAAAATGTTCTTTGCTCACCCAGGAACAGAAACTGCACCTAAATGGTGATGCTATATATCATGGGCAAAATTGTTGTTATCACATATTTCCGCATTGCAATTTCAAATAATGATGACATGGTCATACTAAACAGAGGAAGAAAGCATCTTGATGGGAGTCAACTATATTCCTGGGCCCTACACTATTGACCATTTAACTTAGAACTTCATGAATAGGAAAATAAACTGAGTTAACCATGAATCTTAGATCTCCATGGTAGCTAACTCCAATATAAAGTAAAGGATAAGAGATATGCAGTAATGTGCTGAATAAGTACAAAATAAAAGCTCTTCTACAGAGACACAAGCTTACTGACTGTGAAATACAGCGCTCCAGAATCAAGAACCAATGGATGTGCCATAGTCCAGTATATTCATAGTAAGTTTTCTTAGTCCATTTCAAAGGCAACTTGTAGTATACAAGAATGAAAAAGGATATCCATCCATGAAATTGCATAGCAAGATTCAGAGCAGAGAGAGCAACCGCAATTGGTTCCTGCATACATATATATCTTTGCTCACTCTGTGTAAACTTAGAAGCAAGTAAATATGTATAACTGGTTGTATGAAAACTACACTATAATGAAATTTGGTGAAAACCTGAATTACATAAACATGCCAAAATCACCATTTTCCATGATATGTGACCGGTTTGTCACCAAGTTTTTCTCTTTCTTCCTCCCTGGCAAGCATGCAGTGGTACCGCCAGCTGCTCTGGTAATCCCACTGTTTCCAGCACAAATAGAGTGGTTCTTGCATGTACCACGGAGCATCAATTGATTTCCCATCAGATGAAAATCTGCAGTGTTGAAAGCATTTATCCTCTAAATATCCAGACTTCTCACACTGCTTCAAACAAGACCTGAAAGCCAAAAAATACTTGTAAGGACTTTAACCAAAGTTAAAGGCACAAATTCACAAAATAAGAAACCTGCAGATCGAAGGGAAAACAAAACAAAAATAATTGCTGAATTAATATGGTCACATAAGATCATCTTAATACTGTATCACATGAAACAATCGATTTGTTTTCTCTATAAATATTTTGAATGGGTGAATGGGGAAAAAAGAAGAAGAAGAACATGCAGCCAGCCTTGAAACTATGAAATGAGAAGAATTACAGGAAACTAGTAGCTTTTAACCTTGGTTCCCAACATAAGCACTAATGCACTATTAACCGTTTTATTTACAAAAGATTCACTCCTAAGATTAATGCATAACTAACTTTCAAGTATTCCTTCAAAAGCAAATTTACAAGTCCATGATATCTATGAGCTCTTTAATCCTAAAAGGTTAATCCAATAGGTGAAGACAATTAATCCAATAGGTGAAGACACCCACAGTTCTTATAAACTCTTCCATATCATTGTACTTAATCAATGTGGGATATTTACCTTTAACATCCCCCTCAAAGTGTGACCATGAAACTATGAAATGGGAAGAATTACAGGAAATTAGTAGCTTTTAACCTTGGTTCCTAACATAAGCACCAATGCACTATTAACCATTTTATTACAAAAGATTCAATCCTAAGATTAAAGCATAACTAACTTTCAAGTATTCCTTCAAAAGCAAATGTAAAAGTCTATAAGAACTATAGGATTTTCAATTCCAAAAGGTTAATCCAATAATTGAAGATACCCACAATCCTTATAAATTCTACCATATTGTTGTACTTAATCAATGTAGGACATTTACTCTTAATATCTTCCCTCAAAGTGTAGTTTTTTGTCTCTCGTAAAGATCATAATTTTGTATTTTTAATCTATTTTATTATATTTTATTTGGATCACTTGTTCAATTTCAAATTTTATTTTTACTTTTGTGAGGTGAGGTCCAAAGTTTTTGACCCAATCGACTGAAGTTCTAATAATACGTAAAAATCTATAAAAACTATGGACTCTTCAATCCTAAAATGTTAACTGAATAGATGAAGATATTCACAATGATTATAAACTCTATCATATCATTGTATCTAATCAATGTAAAACATTTACTCTTAACAGCAAATAACAATCAAGATTCAACCTTGAAAGTTGAAAGGGAGAATGATTGATTAGCACCATTATCCCAATGGCCAAAAATAAAAAATAAAAACAATAACTCTCCATCGTATAATATGCAAAAGGATTCTATGTGTATATTATTATTTTTAGAAGGTTATATCATCTTGTATAACATAAGATATGTAAATTGGGCTATACTATTTCATTTCATATCTCATTTAGTGTCCTCAATAGTCTCATAGTTTAAAGTTATCCCATCTCACTTAAATATCATCCCATTTACATTATAATTCTAATGTACCTCATATTAAACATGATATTCATTATTTTCCTTTCTTAAATTTTTACATTATAAATAAATATATTTAATATTTTTTATTTTTTTTGTATTTTTACTTGTCTCATTTAAATACATTTGGAACAAATGAGATATTGCAACTAGTACCATCACATTTTCATCTCATTCTATCAAAAATTATGTGGTACAAGATGGAATAAGTTCCTAAAATAAATGGATTATACCATGAGTTAATGGGATATCTCATCCTAATTTATACCTCTAACTAATATTCATTGAAAGCCCAAATCTTGGAGCCGTGCAATTAATAAAATTTAAACTACAGCTTCATGCACAAGTTAACTTCAATCACATCACAATACATCTTCTCTCTATTTTTCTTTGCTCAAGCAATTTGTGGGGAAAAGGGGACCATATGAAGGTAAGCAACATCGTAGCAAGAACCGTAATCAAATTGATGCCGATAAATAACAAGAATATAGCACGAACGCCAAAGCCATACTCCGAAACCTATTGGAGATTCTTCTAATCATAAAAAGTAACAAAGCTAATCGAACTAATATTGCCTTATTATATGAATGACCAAACATAACTTCTCAATTAAAAAGTGCATAAACTAAGTAACTAAATCCACAAGGAAAAAACATTAAATTAAAGTAAATCGGCAAATTCTAGTCTGGTCAAGAAAATAGAACATCGAATTAATCTGATAAAACGCAGAAAGTCGCACTACAAAGGAAAAAAACTTACTTGTAAATTGGATCAACATCGCCAGCACTTGCGTCAAGAGCAGGAGGCAGAGAGCCGATTGCAGATAGGAAGAGAACCGAATGGAGCCGAGCCATCATTTCAGGAACTTGGCCGTGAAAGTCAAAAGAGAAGAGACTGAAGGGGGAGGGGGCGTGTTTTCTTGGGAATCAACGACATGATATGCATGTTCTGGGTGTATTGAGAAGTTCTGTAGTTGTGTAACTTGTGTTCCACCGAATTTAAAGCGGAAGAAACAGAGATGGGACCAAATCGAGCTCGAACTTGACTCGGGGAGAGAAATGGGAAAGAAATAGAACCAAAAGAGAGGAAGGGGCGGAATCAACATTTTAACCCTAGATAATTAATCCTTATTATTTGTAAAAATCGGTAGATTATTTTTTTAAAACGAGAGGAAGATAATTATTATAATATTATAGTTATGATTAAATAAAATTGAATATAGATTAATATTATTATTATTATATATATATATATATATAATTATATGTATATAAAAAATTGTGTTAAAATTAGTGTATATAAAAAGTTATATTTTTAATAATTTTTCAAAATCTATAAAAATTATTATTTTTTTCAACTTTTAAAATTATGTTAATGGATAATTCATTATCTTTATAAATATTATTATAATATTGTTTTTAATAAATATATTATATTTTATCTCTAACATCTCCTTTACTTTAAAAATGTGTAAAAATCATTTAAATTAAACTAATTTAATCAATTTGAATCAATCCGATGATTTAATTGGTTTTAAAAGAATTTTAAGTTGTTTTAGTTTTAAATTTATCTAATATGAGTTAGTTCATTTTTAAAATTTTAAAAACTAATTAAAAACAAACCAACAAATATATGTATATTAATTTATTATATAATTTTTTTTATTTATTTATTGTTACATCGATCATCTTTTCTACCATATAAAAATCCAATGCCTTAATATATATTATCTTAATTATTTATAATCTTAATTCATTTTTCTTATAATTTTATTTGTGGCATGATTTATATAGATATATTTAAATTAGAATAAAGGCATATGTTAAGTTCAAGGTTTATAAATATCTTAACTTATATTTTAATAATTATGATATTATATATATAAATATAAATTATAAGTTTAAAGTTTGTAAAATTAAATTTATTTTTAAAAGCAAAAATTTATAGCTACAATCTATATAAAAAATTAAAAAATTAAAAATCAATACAACTAATCTAATTTTTTTGGTTTGATTTGAATTATTTTTACATATTTAATTATTTTATTAATGTTCTAATATATTTTACTAATCTAAATATATTACTTAACTAACTAAACTTTACATTCATATGCTTTATATTTTTAATTTATTTTATTAATGTTCTAATATATTTGACTATTTGTTTTCTTTATTTATTTTTACAATGTTGTCTCTTTTTTTTTTCAAAAGTTTTCAAATTACTAATCCAATTGACTGAAGTTTTCGTATGATGTTAAATTTCATAATACTCATAACCTTTTGAATGACAAAATGTTAATGCAATTGGTAATGATGTCCATTATTGTTATGTTACGATTGATTAAAAATAATATTAGGTTTTATTCATTATTTTCAACTATATATATTATATATAGACTAGATAATTTATTAAATTATTAAAATAAAAATAAAAATATTTCAATAAAATAAAGCTTTGTGATCACTACAATAATGGAATTTCTTATAATATGGAAAAGGTAGTAAGGAGCTTTCACAAAGTAACATACTTTGAACGTATAAAAAATTTTAATGTTAAAAGAGGTGCCTAATTTAGAAGAAAATTCATAGAAGGTGGCTTACCATATTGTCAAAGATGGAGGTGTCTAACCTTGTTTGAATAAAGAATAGGAAAATTAGGTAGTCTAATTTTGTTGAATGAAGAAATGTTTGGCATATGAAATGAGAACTTGAAGGCTATAAATATGACTTCATTTCTTCATTGTTAATCATCTCAAAAATAGAGAAAAACTTGTATGAGAAGTTATTGAGTGAGAGAATTTTGTGGGAAAATTCTCTTGGGCTTGTAGTTGCTCTTGTCTTTTGGATGTGTGAGAAAATTACTGAGAATGTGGTTGTAACAATTTTCCACATAGTGAATTTTTCTCTGGTTGTCTTTTGAAAACGAAAGTGGTTTTTCTCTAATTTGGAGTTTCCACTATAATTCTTGTGTTGTGTATTATCTATTTCTCTATTGTTTGATATCCTGCTAAGGAAGATCTTGGGAAGGGGAATTTGTGATTATACCATTTTATCCAAATTACCTAACAACTGGTATCAAAGCCAATTTCAAAGAAAGAAGGAGAAATGTCAAGAGTCAAGATTGACATTGAGAAATTTGATGGGAGAATCAATTTTGGCTTGTGGTAAGTACAAGTCAAAGATTTGTTGATCCAATATGGGTTACACAAGGCGTTAAAGGGGAAACCAGCCCTTGTTACTGGTATTGAGTCCAGTAAAACCAATATAAGTGATGAAGATTGGGAAGATCTTGATCTAAGAGCTACAAGTGCAATTCGGCTTTGTTTGGCCAAAAATATTCTTGCAAATGTGCATGGAATATCTATGGCCAAAGAACTCTGGGAAAAGCTTGAAGAATTGTATCAGGCAAAATGCGTTTCAAATCGGGTGTATTTGAAAGAGCAGTTTCATACTTTGCGTATGAATGAAGGAACTATTATGTTTGACTATCTCAGTGTTCTCAATGGTATTGTCTCTGAACTGGAAACCATTGGAGTTAAACTTGATGATGAAGATATAACTTTAAGGCTCATCTGGTATCTTCCATCTTTTTATGATCACATGAAACCTATCTTGATTCATGGAAAGAAGAAAATAATTTTTTCAGAAGTTACTAGCAAGTTGTTTTCTGAAGAATAAAGGCTGAGTGGTGGAAGAAATGTTTCGCCTGAAAACTCAGCATTGGTAGCTGACAACCGAAAGAAAAACAATTTCATGAAAAAGAAGATAGTGTGTTGGGGGTGTGGACAATCTGGGCACCTCAAAAGATATTGTCCAAAGGGTGGAGCTGATTCGACAAGAAGCTCAAATACCGACGGTGACGCTAATAGTATGTCTGTTTTCAAAGACTATAGTGATGCTCTTTGAAAAGAGCGTGTACATCCTCATGGCATGCCGCTAGTCTCTAAATATTGCCATGAAAGAAGGTGTGTTACTGGTAGCGGGTCCACAAGTTTGCACACGGGCATTGGCTTGGTATAGATGCAAGGTGTGTGGTGGAAAGGATGTCGATGGCTGATGAACTCTTGGGAAAACCAAGTGTGAGAGTTGCACCATAAATTTCAGCAAGTTTTTTTTTCGACATGAGCCGATGTGAAATTCTTAGAATTGGTGATTAATTCTAAGTGGGTGTACTCTTTATGGTGGAGTATGATAATTCTCAGTGTAGAGAATTATGACTGTTGGAATAGACAGTGTTGTAGTGGTAACTATGTTTATTTTTAATCAAGGTGGAGATTGTTATGATTGATTAAAAATAATATTAGGTTTGTTAGTCAAAATAGGAGGTGTTTAATTTAGAAGAAAATTCATGGAAGGTGGCTTACCATATTGTCAAAGATGGAGGTGCCTAACCTTGTTTGAATAAAGAATAGGAAAATTAGGTAGCCTAATTTTGTTGAATGAAGAAATGTTTGGCATATGAAATGAGAACTTGAAGGCTATAAATATGCTTTCATTTCTTCATTGTTAATCATCCCAAAAATAGAGAAAAACTTGTATGAGAAGTTCTTGAGTGAGAGAATTTTGTAGGAAAATTCTTTTAGGCTTGTAGTTGCTCTTGTCTTTTGGGTATGTGAGAAAATTAATGAGAGTGTGGTTGTAACAATTTTCCACATAGTGAATTTTTCTCTAGTTGTCTTTTGACAACGAAAGTAGTTTTTTTCTAATTTTGAGTTTGCATTATAATTCTTGTGTTGTGTATTATATATTTCTCTATTATTTGATATTCTGCTAAGGAAGATCTTAATAGGGGGAATTTGTGATTATACTATTTTATTTAAATTTACTAACAATTATCATATGAATTCTATAGTAATATTATTTCTAATAAATGTGAAGCAATTTAAAAATGAAAAAAAGGTAGATCGTACCATGTTTAGCGAGTGTAATGGCTTTCATTGATAGCATCAAAGATATATATGATCAAAATAGCGCGATAAATTACTCTGAATTATTAAATTTCGTTGGTAGTTAAATATGCTACAGTTAATTTGGAGCTTTAGAAAGAGATGGTGGCATTGAGAATGGCAAGGCATTCGGTAGGAAGGGTAAGAAAGGAATTCATGAGAAAATCATCAATAGGATCAACAGTTGCTACCCCAACCAGTTTGCAATTTCCTCGTTTGTCCAATCTATCCCCTTTTCCACTTCTTATTCTACCAATTGACTCCTCTGATGTCAATACTGTCTCCACCAACAGCGGAGGAGCTCTGTATATACTCCCTACTGAAAACAAAAACTTGGCCTTGAATTCAAGTCCAACCTACACAAAATCACATTGCATAAGTATGTGTGTGTGTATATATATATATATATATATTATTTGTTGAAGCATAAAACAAAAGAATAATCGTAAAGTACCATGCCAGATTGTTTATCTATTTTGCCACGGAATGTTTCTGGGATGATGTCGATCTTCAAAAAAGGGGGCAATGGTAAACCCAATAGCTTAGTTGTTGAACTTGTTAATGGTGGAATATAGAGTGTTTTAAGGTCAAAAGAGACCAAAATTTCATCATTTAATGCGTTGCTTTCTTCTGCGACCATTGTACCGGACCCAATTCCTGTTCCACCCTGGGCATTGTATTCGAAGTCAGGATATCTGGAGATACCAAGCTTACAAGCGCTCAATGTTCTGAACTTGACCGTGTAATCCTTTTCTTTTGGCTTTTGGGTTTGAATGGCTGTGCAAGTGGGACTGGAATTGTGCTCTTGCTTGCTTCGATTATAAGAAGAGGCTGAGAACAAGTTTACAGGTTTCGAACTCAATCCGTATCTTTTGGCCGAGAATTTGCCAAGAATTGGAGGCTTTGAGGGGTTTATGATTGACCCCATATGGTGGTGGTTCTGGTTGGAAATCAGAAGAATGGGAAAATTTGATTTTTCTCAAGTAGAATTGTGAAGAAGTCCACAATTAACCACGATCAACAACCAAAAGCAAAAAAAATCAGAAACTACCATGACCAAACGTGAGGCTGGGATTTATTTTCAAGTTACACCTTATCTTTTTGGTATGGAAGATTCAGACAAGATGTTATAAATGGCGTTATTTAATTTTTTATTTTTGAAAAAAAATGATTAATTAATTTCTTTTATATATTTTAATAAAAATTATTAAATTAATGTATTTTATATTTAATTAATTTATTATCTAAATAACACAATTTTTAATTTTTGAGATTTATATAATAAAGGCAATAATAATTTGAAGGACGTTGAAATATTTCACCATTATTATAAATTTTTCAACATATATATATATATATATATGACAGGTTGTTAAAATATTTCTTATACTTATATTTGCGAAAATATAATTATATCTTTATAAAATAAAGGGAAAAATAAAGGAAGTGTAAGACTCTTTTTTCCTCCTTTGTTATACTCTCATATATATATTTATACCCTTTATTTTCGGGGCAATTTCTATTTCTTTTTAACAACCAAAAAAAATACAATCATTCATTAAATAAATGATATATTTATTGAATTTAACAAATATTCTGTAACTTTAAACGATATAATTCAAATGCGATGATTGTTAAAATAATAATTAATATTTATTTATATAAAAATATATATATTTTATATAAAATTAAAAAAATATATAGAAGGAAACATTTTTATTTATTCTTCTTATCATTTCTTCAATATTATCTTTGAACACATTCATTTTAAAGAAGTCGATTATATGCTGTTAATGAGCTTTGAAGGGATACAGATTCGAGCTCATTTAAGATAAAATTTAATTTATTTGTCAAGCTTTCATCGGTCCTTATTATAACTTATAAGCAGCCCTTGTGTTACAACAAATCACCCCACATTTATTTACCCAAAAAAAAAAAATCACCCCCATATTTCAATAGTTTTATCACTCATAATATGCCGATGTTTTATATTAAAATAATATAAATTTAAATTTAAATAACTTTTTGAAGGTTATTTCTAAAAATTCAAATTAAAAAAAATAAATTTGAACCATGGCCTTGCTTGAGATGCCGATGTTTGGGTGAACCTGCTTCAAAACCTTGAAGATAAGATCTTATAAGTTTCAAGGCTCTTCTTCACCCTTTTCTTCTTCTTCTTTTTGTCACTGATATCATCGTCCTTCAACATCTTCTTTTCGACCTTGGTTTTCTTTTTTGTCGGAGCTTTCTCGACAACCGTCGTCTTCTTCTCAACTGATTTCTTGTTTGCTTTCGATGCCATTGATTTTGGAGGCTTGAAGAGAGATTAAGGAAGGTTTTGAGTGTTGACAAAGACAACAAGAAAAAGTGATAATTGAATATATTAAAATGATTAAAATATTCCTATAAATAAATTCAAAAAAGCATTCGTTTTCATAAATTATCAAAATAATAATAATTTATTACTATTTTTTATATTTTTTTGTACAATGAATAGAATTAATTAACAATTTTTATAATTAAAAGAAAACTTAATATCAAATGTGAACAAGTTGATAAAAAAGACACTTTACCCTGAATATTATAGAGATACTCCAAACTGTGGTATATAGAATGGCTAAAAAAACTACAAAGCCCAATTTTAGTATTAAAGTATGGGAGCATGAACGATTACTACTTTGCTAGTGACTTTTTTTTTTTAAATAATTATGTTATTTATATACTTAGAATTAAAACTCTATTTCAGTATTATAACAAAGATATGACTCATAATCTGAACTTCTGAAGTGTCACACTGCCTTTCATTTTCTTAAAAAATGTATTTATTTAACGTTTTTTGAAAATAATTATTTATTTACTAATAATTATTTAGAAAAGAGATATTTCAACGAGGTAAAGGGAGAAAGTAGAAACTATCCCGTCCTAATTTAAATATTGCAATGTACGGAAAGGATTATCCATAGAAAGTGAGTATTCTAAGAGATTGATTATTTCTCAAGAAAGCATTAAGCCTTCCTCTTCGACCCTAAAGATTCAAGAATCTGAAAAACACTTTGACACAAACTCTCACTCACTTCTACCCATTAGTTGGAAAACTCAAAAATAATTTGTGGATTGATTGTAATTTCTTTATAAGTTTTTCTCTCAATTCAAATGAAAACTTTGAATGATTAATTCATTACAATTACACATTTATTTATAAGAAAATTCACTCATTGAATTAATGGTTCCTTGAATTAAGTTCCTTGAATAAAGTTTCATATTTTGTTCTTTAATTTGCTCCTTAAATTAAAGAGTTTTATAATAATCTTACACTTGAAGACTGATTTCAATCTATCTACACACCTCGATCAATGCATCAGCTTTTTTAGTCTTGTTATTCTAGCATACCAACAGAAGTTGAACACAATTTCAATTTCATAACAAGCTCCCACTTGCTGGCATCTCGAGTTTGACAAGCTTCATCATAACATTCAGGCTCTCCTCCATCAGTCAGCAACATATAGTTCATGTATCTCCTGTTAGGCACGAGAGGTTGAGAATACCTTCTCAATACAGGAGTTGTAGTAGAAGACTGTGGTGTGTCAAACTGTTGCGCACTGCTCTGTCCAACGAGTTCCTCTGGCTGAAGACTTGCTACAATTGGTTCCTTCACGGAACTATCTGGGACATCATCTACATCTACAAATACTGACTCATTCTACTTTGAGTTGTTGATGTTTGTTTTATGTATGTCCTTATACATCACTATTTCATTAAAAATCACATCTATGCTACAAATCACTTTCTTGTTTTCGTTATCTCAAATGTAGTAGCCAAACTCATCCTTACCATAGCCGATGAAGGTGCATTTCTTAGATTTAGGATCAAGCTTATTCCTACCTTGATCACTAATATGCATAAATGCTACATATTTGAAAACTTTTAGATGTGATAGTTTTACCTCTTTTCTGCTTTATACCTCCTCTGGTATTCTATGCTCCAATGGAACAAATGGGCCTCGATTGATCAAGGAAGCTACCGTGTTGACTGCTTCGGTAGACCTGATTGTATACGAATGCTTCTGGTTCAAACTGTCAACGTTCAATTCATACGCTCAGCTACACCATTGTGTTAAGGCGTTCCAGACACAGTTCTTTCCATTCTAATCCCGTGCTTATAGCAGAAATTTTTGAATCTGGTGTCGTCATATTCATCACCATTATCGATTCTGAGCTTTTTGATCTTCAAACCTGTCTCATTTTTCATCGTAGCTTTCCATCTTCTGAAAGCCTCAAATACTTCAGATTTATGCTTTAGAAAGTAAACACATACCTTTTGAGAGTGATAATCAATGAAAGTCATGAAGTAGTATTTTCCACCAATAGATGAGACAATTGTTAGTCCCCAAACATCAGAGTGGATAAGCTCTAACCTGTCCTTCTCTGGGGTTCTAACACTTGTCTAAAAGCTGACTCTCTTTTGCTTTTCAAGTATACAATCTTCGCATATGTCTATCTCCATAGGCTGTAGACATGGAAGTTTTTCCTTTAAGTGCATAATCTTCATCCCCTTCTCACTCATGTGACCTAGTCTCTGGTGCCACAAATTTTATGTTTCATTGCCTATTGCAACTACGATTGAATAACGTGTTCCTACTGTCATGTAAAGAGTGTCACTCTTCTTACCTCGAGTAACTGTCATTGCACCCTTTGAAATATTCCAATCATCACCATGGAAGATCATAGTGTAGCTTTCACTGGCCAATTGCCCTACTGAGATTCAGTTCCTTCTTAGGTCAGGAATATGCCTGATATCTTTCAGCTCCCAAAAAGACTCGTTCAAACTTAATCTTCACTACACCTTTAATAATAGCACAAGATTGGTCATCACCAAGATATACTTTTCTAAGGTTTTTGGGGATATATTTCTCGAAGAATTCTTTCTGTGAAGTAACATGGAACGATGCTCCAGAGTCTAACACCAAAGATTCTTCCTTGCTCTCCAAAGAGCATATCAATGCATCATCTCCTCCTGAGGTAGAAGTAACATCTGCCTCTGCCTTCACTTGTTTGTCCTTCGGTGCACTCTTGCACTGATTTTTGTAGTGTCCTTCGGTGCACTCTTGTACTGATTTATGGTAAATAAGACAAAAGTATCAATGCTCGTACTTCTTCATCGAATTCAATTTCCACTGAACTTAACTAGGTTGTGACTGTGTTGAGTTCATTGAGATGTTGAGCTACCGATGTGCCTTCCGTCATCCGCAAATTGAACAAACGCCTCATCAAGTGCACTTTGTTTGAGGCTGATGGTTTCTCATACATATTGGAGAGAGCTGTCATAAGACCCGCCGTGGTCTTTTCCATTGCTATGTTGAAAGCAACATTATGGGATAACGTTAATCAAATAACTCCAAGGGCTTGTATGTCTAGAAGATTCCAATCTTTTTCCTTCATAGCCTCTGGCTTCTTCACTGAGAGAGGTTGATATAAATTTATTTGATACATATAATCCTCTATCTTCATTTTCTAAAACATGAAATCTATGCTATCGAATTTTTCGACTTTCACCCTTCCTTCATCTACGGCCATTGCTCACACTCAAATCTGACTTCCTTTGGATCGTTTTTGACTATTTCTGCAAACCACCGTGTATTAGAACACCTCCGTCAACGAATAAATATCGTCGACAAAATTTCACTATTCACATAATTTACTATTCACATGAATACTAATATTGCAGGAAATTTACAGAAATCACCATCAAAAGCTTTGATACCAGTTGTTGGGAAATTACACAAATTTCTGATAAGCCAGATTTATTAGAAAATAAGAATAGAAAAATAACACACAAATTTGATAATAAAATTCGGTCAATCTTGCTCATGTCTCCAAACTTACTGCAAATCTTTTTACTGAAAGAGGAGAAATTACACAAAGTATTTACAACACCCATGATAACTGTATTTTATATAGTTATTTTTATCTATTTTATTAATTATAATTGCTATGTTCTTCACATTTTTAGTTAATTTTAGTTTAATAAATTAGTATTTACTGTTTATTTGTTAAGAAATATATTTTAAGAAAATTAAATAATTTGAATTGAAAACGTAATTAATTGCAAATTTATGTCCAAAAATATAATTTCAAATAAATTAGTTCTTAATTTCAATTTATAAAAGTCGAAAATATAATTTAAATTAAAATCGAGCTTTATTTTAATTATTAAAAGTTTAAAATTTAATTTAAATTAGAAAAGGGCTTAATTGTAATTAAAAAAAGTTTAAAATGTAATTTGAATTAAATTTGTGGATCAAAATGCAATTAATTAAAGTTATTTTTCTGTGCAGGAGAGAAGAAGACCACGCGCCATAATCCACGCGCGTAACGTATGCCGTCAGATCAAAGAATAAACGGTTAGGATGCGTGCCTGTCATTCAAACCCGACCAAAGAGAGTGGGAGCAGGGTTTCTTCTATCACGCGACTTGGTGCACGAGAGGATCCCACCTATCGCGCAAGGCGGCGTGCAGGGTGGGACCCATGTGTTTGACGCGTTCCAGCCACTGTCCCCCACGTTCGCGCGTCTCTTTTCCCGTGCGGTCGATCCACATGCGCCCGGTTATACTACAAATCACAAGCTGGCATGTGTCCCACTTTATCTTACAGCCAATCATGTTCTGACACGTGGCATGTTACGGTGAGCGCGAAAGCGCAAGATCACGCACGCGTTGCAGCCGTTGTCTCCCACGTTCTCGTGCATCTACTCCTGTGCGGAAATTCTACGTGAGCCTGTCCTTGAGCGCCAATGATATGGTACCACGTGTCCCACTTTAGCTTTCAACGAATCATATCACGACATGTGGTAGCGGAAATTAAAAAAAAAAGACAATGACGCGCATGTTCCCAATTTGCGTTTTCGATACCAGTTTTTTCATTTTTGATACATTTTGTCCCCTCACGCGTATTATTTTATTATTTTCCCCACACCTATCTCTCCCCCCAATATTAAAAAAAATATTTTTAAATGTATTTTTTTTTAAAATTGATGTTATAAATAGGGAATATTATGATTGAGTAAAAAAGTTTTGGGAGTTTAGAGTTTGAGATTTTTAGTAGTATTTGAGGGTGTACTGTGGAATACGCAGAAGCCATTTTTGACTTCTATTGTGTTCTGCGTGTGCCAAATATTTACGATATGAAATGATTTAATTTTTATTTGTTCTTCATCTCATTTTCCTTAACTATTGTAATTTTAATTTTTAATTTATGAAGTAATTTAATTTTTCTAGGGTTAAATTTTATCTAAATTTATGACGCTTTGATTTTAATTATTTTTGAAAGATTTATAAGACGTTTGATTTTTTTATTCTATTTTGTGCTTAATGCTTTTGATTATTTACGAATTTTATCAAATGATCTGTGACACTTAAATAAACTTGAAAGATACATTTTTGTGTATATTGCTCATAGATAGAATGACATGTATGTTGAATGATAGGAATATACCCTAATTGTATGTGTGCCCATTTGAGAACTTAGAAAGTAATGAATCTTGGTGAATTTAATTCTCATAGGAATATAGTAAATTAATTTAACAAGATGTGTTTATACGGAGTTCGGAAGAGATCTATGGATAAAATTAGAAGTTTTCGGTTGACAAATTAAATGTACTAAAAAATATATAAATCAAAAGAAAATAACATGATTCGAGTGGATTAATTTGGTAAAAAATTGCAATCCTAGATTTCTTTTATTTTATTATAAAACTCTTTTCTTGAACTTGTTCCAATTAACGATCGTTTTAGATAAAATCAGAACGAAATAATTTTAATACTTAACAAACTATAGTAACAAATCTCTGTGGGAATGATAATTTACTTATCAAATTTTATTGCTTGTGACCGTGTATGCTTGCACGATCAATCTGATTTTAATTAAAAAAAATTATTCTTGTTGCTTATTGTTGTTTGTTTAATTTATTTTTCAATTTTCTCGTAAGTTGAGATTTTGTTTGACACACAAATCTTAACTTACAAAAAGAAAAAAAATTATGCTTATTGTTGGTTGTTTAATTTATTTTTCAATTTTCTCGTAAGTTGAGATTTTGTTTGACACACAAATCTTAACTTACAAAAAGAAAAAAAATTATGGTTATGTTGCTTGCTTAATTTATTTTTCAATTTTCTCGTAAGTTGAGATTTTGTTTGACACACAAATCTTAACTCGCAAAAAGAAAAAAAATTAAGAAGTCAAGCTGACGACTATAAATCAAACGCTTCTTGGGAGGCAATCCATGTGTGTTTTTTTCGTATGTATTAGTTTTTATATTTTGTTGTGTTGTTATTTTATTTTATTTATTTTTAGGTAGGTGCAAATTGGAGGTAATGAAGCTATTTTGAATTGACCATTCAAACTAAACCAGGAAGTTTCTTTAAACTCATCTCATATGTTCTTTAATTTTCACACATTGAGGATAATGTGTATATTAAGTTTGGGGGTGATAAATATATTGAACTTAATTGAAATATTTTTGGATGTTCTTGCTTTTGAATTTTTTGTTTGTTTGGTTGATTGAAGATATTTTGCTATATATAGTGATTTATTTTTATTTCTTTGGTTTAAATGATGCACAACTCCTTGAAAATTTTGAATATTGTCTAAGCGATGAATAATTTTTACGTATGTTTCATTTTTACAAATTAAAATATTTATGATCACTTGTCTTGAATTTTGAGTTGCTATAGTAATTTAGAAAATGTTTATGTGAGTATGGAATTCGATTGATATTTGTGGTGTCACAATTCTTAGAATTTGTTTGATTTTCTCTCGAGGCGAAATTATAGATAACATTTAACTAAGAAAATGATTTAGTCATCTTTGGATCATTTGAGCCTTTCTATCTACCTTCATATGCTTTATCCATAGTATATCCCTTTTGAACTTCAAGGTATATATATATATATATATATATATATATATATATTTATTTCATTCCAAAAGCCTACTTAATATATATATATATATATATATATATATATATGTGCAAATATATCTATTTTTCTTATCTCACTAACATGTGACAATTGTTAGTAAATATTTAAAGATATATCAGAAAAAAGAGGATACTAAAAAAAATAGATTTAGAAAAAAAAGAAAAAAAATCGTTATTGTATGTGACGTTACATCCCAAATTGGAAAGTATTTATTGTGATAATAAAAGATCTCTTGTTTCAATTCTAAAATGATGTGTTTAGGAAAAATTGAGCTAAATATATCTTTTATCCTACCTTTACCTAAGTCATACATTACAAACTTATTAAAGTTCTATTGATTTTTGGTTGTGTTTTTCTACATTAGTGGAGAGAGAAATGAAAGATAAATTTATGAGACTTGTGATTTCATTAAAATCAATTTGATTTTATATTTGCATAAACTGATCCGGATTACATGTGATGAAATATGAAAAGACTTCACACACATACTAAATTTTATTGTGAAAATGTAATATATTTTTAAATTGATTTTGATACTTAGATAAAATTCTTTTATTTCTTTGAGTTATGTAATTTGGAATGACTAAAAAGAAATATTTTAAAAATCACTATTTTAAATGCAGTTATCTTTGTTTTATTTCTTTCTTTTTGCTCGAGGACTAGCAAAAACTTAAGTTTGAGGGTGTTGATAACTGTATTTTATATAGTTATTTTCATCTATTTTATTAATTATAATTGCTATGTTATTCACATTTTTAGTTAATTTTAGTTTAATAAATTAATATTCCTTAACAAATTTATTTGTTAAGGAATATATTTTAAGAAAATTAAATAATTTGAATTAAAAACGTAATTAATTGCAAATTTATGTCCAAAAATATAATTTCAAATAAATGAGTGTTTAATTACAATTTATAAAAATCAAAAATATAATTTAAATTAAAATCAGGCTTAATTTTAATTATTAAAAGTTTAAAATTTAATTTAAATTAGAAAAAAGGCTTAATTGTAATTAAAGAAAGTTTAAAATGTAATTTGAATTAAATTTGTGGGTCAAAATGCAATTAATTAAAGTTATTTTTCTGCGTAGGAGAGAAGAAGACCACGCGCCATAATCCACGCGTCATACGTACGCCGTCAGATCAAAGAATAAACGATTAGGATGCGCGCGTGTCATTCAAACCCGACCAAAGAGAGTGGGAGCAGGGTTTCTTCTATCACGCGGCTGGGTGCACGAGTGAGGCCCACCTACCGTGCATGCTAACTTGTAGGGTGGGATCCACGTGTCTGACGCGTTCCATCCGTTGTCCCCCTTTCGTTCGTGTGCCTCTTTTCCCGTGCGATCGATCCATATGCGCACGATTATACTACGAATCACAAGCTGCCACGTGTCCCACTTTATCTTGCAACCAATCATGTCCTGACACGTGGCATGTTACGGTGTGCGCGAAAGCTCAAGATCACGCACGCGTTGCAACCTGTTGTCTCCCACGTTCTCGCGCATCTACTCCTGTGCGGAAATTCTACGTGCGCTCGTCCTTGAGCTCCAATTAACGATCATTTTGGATAAAATCAGAACGAAATAATTTTAATACTCAACAAACTGTAGTAACAAATCTCCGTGAGAACGATAACTTACTCATCAAATTTTATTGCTTGTGATCGTGTATGCTTGCACGATTTTATGTTCTCCAAAAGAGACAACAACCCACAATTCACAACCTATAATCCAATTAGACCCAAGAAAATTACTCTTAATTTTCTCTCAAAAATGTTTTTCTCTTAATTAGAATGAATACTTTGAATGATTAATTCATTACAATTATCCATCTATTTATAGAAAAATTACCTCCTTGAATTACTCCTTAAATTAATAGTTCTTTGAATTGTTACTTGAATTAAGTTCCTTATTTTGCTCCTTAAATTAAATAGCTTTATAGTAATCTCAAACATCCACATTATGCAAATTCCTCAATCATTGGTCTACAATATGTTCTGCTCCTGTTGATGAACTGATGGTGCTTCCTAAATTTAATGTTGCATCTCTTTTTCCACCACTTGATTTGTTCAGCTCTCGGCCTCCTGCTGTAGAACTTGTCATAGATAAATGTTCAACAAAAAGGTTCGTGTTTGATGCTTCAAAGATTGCCACTCTTCAATCAAGAACAGCGAGTACAACCATGCCTAACCCGACTCGTGTCGAAGCAGTCTCCTCGCTTATTTAGAAATGTGCAATAGAGGCATCAAGATCAAATTCAAATTCAGATTGATCTGCAAGGATTGGTAGTTAAGCTGAGAAGAGGAATTGAAGAGGTTAGTGAGATTTATAAAAAAAGGGTATGATGGGAATGAGATACAAAAGGCACTAGTAGAATTTGGAAATTTAATTAAAAATGAGGACAGAGACACATACAATTGCACAAGCTGGTGTAGGTTTCCAATGTATAAGACCAATTTTGGATGGGGAAAGCCATCATGGGTGAGTATTAGTAGTGTCACATTCAAGAATGTTATGCTATTGATTGATACCAAAGATGGTGATGGAATAGAAGCATGGCTTACCTTTAAAGATGAAGACATGTTCTTGTTTGAAAGAAATAAGGAGCTGCGTGCTTTTGCTCTTTTAAATCCAAGCGTCATTTAGTTACTTCAAATAAAATTTCACTGCGTAATAAAAAATAAATAAGAAGTATGTTATAATAGTTTGGTTTCAGCTGTTAGAGTTTGGCAGTTTTTTTTGCTCCAACTTTATTAATATTAGAAGCTGGTATGTTATGTCTGATTATCTTCTTCTAACAGGCATATTCTTGGGGATCATTTACGGAATCCTTAAAGAGAATATTGCCGTGAGATTTCCCCCTATTTAGGGTTCTTTCATTTTTAACCCTCATGGTTTTGAACACATGTTCAAAAAACTTTTACTTTTATATATGCATTCAAAATTACAAATCTCATTAGAGCTCTGATAAACTTGGGGACAAACGGTTATTTCATGTCCAAACAACATGCTACAACTTAAAAGAATAAGTATTGGACTCTTGAACTCGTGTTCAAATGAGGTTTACTTTTGAATACGTTAATTATTTAGTGGGTTTGACGATAAAACTTAATTTTCTTTTACTTCAAATCATAAATTCAAAATACATTAAAAAAAAGTCATTGGTTCAAGCCTATGTAAGGCATAATTAGTAATTTGTCCCTCTTTCTCTCAAAATGAGGTAGTTCAAATGAGGAGTAACTAGAGGATTATTTTTGAATACATATTCAGATTTGATTTGAGTATGAAGTAACTATGGGGTCAAAAATAAAAAAACATTCTGCAACAGGTCAAAAGCAAAAAATTGCTCACAATATTATTTATTTATTTTTAAACATTTTCACAAGGTTCAACAAAAAGAAAATATTTTCTCTTAAAAGAAATAAACGTTCATTAAAGCAAAAGCCTTACAGGTTGAACATAACTTTAATGGCGTTACCACCACGAGCACTGGTTTCAAAAGCTTCTTCAACGTCTTTCTGAGAGAATCCAAATCGGTGGGTTATAAGTGGCTTCACATCAATCTTTCCACTCCTCAGAAATTCTAGGCACAGCGGCCATGTATTTTTGTAGCGGAATATGCCAATCACGTCAACCTCCCTATTTAACATGAACACCCACAAAATTATTTTAGGTCATTTAAGTGTTACATTATAGGCTTCCAAAATTCAACAACACAACAAATAAGGTTTCACTTAAAATTATTCATCAAAAGCGATGGTGAGACTGAGCTCCTCAAATCCATTCAAAAATAGAAATCAAGTATTAAATATACCTGGCAGCAGCTGGAGTGAGTGGAACAGTCATCTCATGGTGGCCCATTCCCACAAGACAAACTTTGCCTCCTGCACGAGTTGCGCTCAGAGCAGTTGACATGGTTTTGTTAAAGCCTGCACAATCAAAGCTCACATCCACTCTCCCAACCATAGCTTTTTGTATCATAACTACTTCTTCATCTACATCCTGTCAAAGGGAACAGAGAAGACAAGTTATGTGGAAGCCAATATTGCTAGACTATCTATACGTATAGTAAGGGAGAATTCGAACAGCCTTGTGACCTGAATATTTGTTGAAACTTTGACAGTGTCATCAGCACCAAGTTCCTTAGCAACAGATAAACGGCTCTCATCCACATCCACAATAACAATTCTGGGTGCCCCAAAAGCACGGGCAGCCATCAATGTAACAAGTCCAATAGGTCCAGCTCCCATGACCAGCACATTAGTTTCTGGACCAATATTTGCTCGGCGACAAGCATGCACACCAACACTTAAGGGCTCACACATTGCCCCTTCTTCTAAGCTCACGTTCTCTGGTAGTTTAAAACAAAGATCCGCAGGATGCACTATCTATTCAATATCAAACAAACAACAAAACTGCTTTTAGATTAATCACTAAAAAATAAAGGGTTTTAATTAGTAAATATGCAATTTCGAGTAATCAGTAAAAAAGTCTCAAATGAGATCAGAAATTGAATTTACCTGATTAGCAAGAGAGCCATGAACAGGTGGAGTTGCAAAGAATTTCATTTCTGGGCAGAGATTGTATCTACCTTCTTTGCAGAGGTTGCATCGCCAGCAACTGATTCCAGGTTCCAGTGCCACGCGGTCACCTGGCCCAAGATGCTTAACCTCACTCCCAACTTCTTCTATGATCCCAGCACACTCATGCCCAATTACCATTGGCTCTTTAACCACAAAATCTGCACATCTCATTGTCTGCAGTACATATCCAAATCATCGTTAACATTAGTTAAACTATGTTTATATTTGTCTAGTTACTGAGTGCCTGAGTTCAAGAAAACACTGCAAAATATAGCTTTCCTTCTGCGGCAAATGGGCACAATGAAAAACCAAGAGGTCTTAGCGAATCAGAAATGTCTTACAAAGATAGTCGAACAAGTTCTGATTTTTTTCTAATAATCGAAATTTTCAAATCAAAAAGAGAAAGCAAAAGAATAGAAATATAACAAGTTGAGAAAAGGGTTTTACCTTGAGATAGTGGACATCACTGCCACATATGCCAACAGCTTTCATCCTAACTCTAACATCTTGACTTCCTAATTAGATTGAAAGAGTCGATATTTATTTCAATAACACTAATGGCTAATCAAACTGTAAAACAATCAAAATGGAAAGAAGGGTTTTGTTAAGGCATACCAAGAGGTGGGAGATTGAAAGGCTGAATCTTGAGAGTATTGATACCAAGAAGCCAAACAGCCATGTTCTCTTGTTCACCATCTTTGTATTCCTCAGCACCCCCTTGGGACATCCCACCCTTACCCATTTTCTATCTCCTCAGTGTTTTTGTGTTACTAGAAAGAGAGAGAGTTGTGATAATGTTCAATAGAAACAGAGTGATACAAAGAAGTCGTTATTAGTCTTCAAAAAAATTGTGACTTTGTGAAAGACGACGGCCAATATTGCCTCAGTCGGTGGACTCGTGGTTGGCTCTTCTTGAGTACAAGATAAACACTAGCTTTCTTTTCATTTTCTGAAATAAAATAGATAATAGCATTCAACAAAAAATTGAGATTATTTTAAATGAGAGAGCGTCATTGATCCATGAAATAACTATAATAATGGCAGGAGTTTAAATGAATTTTATTTTTATCGATTAAATTTTTATTTTAATTAACATAATATTCAAATTTTTATTTTTTAACCTCTCATGCATGCACATATTTTATTGCTTTATAAAATATTTTTTTCATGTTAAAAATAAGATGTCTATATATTATTTTATATAATAAAAAAATATTTTTAAAATAATTAAAAATAAAATAATATGAACAATTTAATATATAAAAATCGAAAGAAATTCCGTAGCTTCCTAAAAATTTGTGATCTCCCCCGAATTTGTTGCAGTTAGCATTTTTCATAATTAAATAATTTTATACAAAAAAAAAAGATAGATAATGACATTATTTATATTCAAAAATTATCTATTGGAAGCTATCTGCAGGTGATATGTTCTTATTATTAATTTAAAATGTATCTCAGTGTTAAAATTTTATGGAATATAATATCTAAATTGTTAATGTCGATAAAATTTGCATTTCACTTAATTTTGGGGTCAATAAACTTTTATCTTTTTGGAATTTAGATAAAAAAACATTTTTCTATTATCGAAATATCCGGTTATCTTCCAATTTTAACACAATTAAAAGTTGATTGAGTCCCTCTAGGTCTACCAAAAACAAAACAAAAAACACTTTATTTGTAAAGGAATTAGTTTTGTATCAGTACATTTTTAAGATTTAAATTAAATAAATATAATTATATTAGTTAATTAATAATAATAATAATTATTATTTTAAAAAAGAAAAGATAAGAAAAGTTTTCATTATAACAAGATAAAAAATTAATGTTAAAATTTTATATATAGATGTAAAAAAATACTTTTAAAATAATTAATTTATTTATTTATTATATTTTTAATAATAAATATACAATAATAATTATCTTATTAAAAAAGTTAATTAATTTTTTAATAAATACAACTATTAATTATTGATTGTTATTGTTTTAAATTCTTTATTTTATAAAATATATTAAAAAAAAAAGTAAATTTTTGAATATAAATATTTAAGTTACTTTTTTATAAAGTGATTTATAGAAATATTTTAAAAATAAATAATTAATTAATTTGCTAATTTAATTATAAATAAATATATAATATTAACTATTTTATAAGTAATATAATTCAAGTACAATATAAATATAAATGATTTATCACGATATTAATAATAATTATATAATTTTATTTAATAAATATTTAAATATAATAAAACAATATGTTAATTTATTTAATTAATATTTTTATTATCTAAAAAATTAATCTTAGTTGCATGAATAATAAATATGACTTGATTGAATTTAATAATTATTTTTGTTTAAAAATAATATATATTTTTCAATTTTTTTTTAATTAATATGAAATATGATATGATCTCGACGTAAAAAAATATTTATTATATGAACATTTGACAAATATATGAAATGTTTATAAGTAAATTAATCGAATACTTATTAAATTATATGAATTATTACTCTTAATGTTATAAAATTAATTACATTATATAAAATAAATATTCATAAAAATGTATTTAATATATGCACATTCAATAAAAAAACACTAATTGAATGAGTTATTATTAACTGTATAAATTATCACTATTAATATAATAAAAATAATTACATTATACAAAATAATTATTCATAAAAGTACATTTATTATATGAATATTTTGATATTTATTGATGTAAAAATATTAACAAAAAATATTTATTATATAAATATATTTATAAAAAATGTATTTATTAAATAAATATTCAATAAAAATATGATATATTCACTAATAAATTGATAGAATACTTATTAAATAAATAATTATTAACTATATAAATTATCATTATTAATATATTAAAAATAATAACATTATATAAAATAATTATTTACATAGTTTATACAAGATACTATGAAATATGACTTTTAGATACATGTTTGGAAGAGAATCTTCAGGTAAGGGTTTGCCTAGAATGAGTTTATAAAATAATTTTTCTCTATGATTTATGCATAGTTCTATTATTATATTAATTTATATTTTTTTTTTACGTGTCTACCAAGATTTCAATAAATAAGATAGATTTCATACGAGTAAACTATGACATTACTTTATTTATAAAGAGATATATATTAGATTGTATTATATTTTATATCTTATCTACTGTTTATAACTTTTACCACTTCATATCTAATATGTGTCTGTCCAAAAATAAAATAAAAACATCTAATAGTATTAGTTAATTATTTCACATTTTTTTTATTAAACTTTTATATTAAGGCAGTCATGATTTTTTGTATTTGTTTCAGCTGATTTAGTTTAGGTTTTGTTTATTTTGAAACACTCATCGTAACAAGTCCGTTCCACTAAAATTATTAAGCACTTGAAGGAATTGCAATATGATCAATTATGATTAAATATTATTGATATGATCAATTATGATTAAATATTATTGATATGATCAATTATGATTAAATAAGTCCGTTCCACTAAAATTTAGACATCAGATAAGTATACTAAATACTAAGCAGGGCACTACCGAGCTACAAAACAATAAACAATGGACCCATTAGGGCTAAAGACAAAGGAGAAAGTGAGAGTTTTTCTTGCAGACAGACTGACAGAGACTCATGATTCATCTACCTATGAACACGATGAATATATATGACACGATGAATAGTCAGCAGCTAACTACGTATTCGAAAGTGATATCCACTTCATTTCTTTTCCAACGCGTCGACAAGGTTTCTGAAACGACAAGACAGTGTCGTCGTATTTAAGGATGAAAAATTGAAAATGCCCGCTGTTAACAAATTATACTTTTATTAAATTGGTACGAAATTATCAAAAATATTATTAAATTACCTTTGTTTATTTTAAATTATTTAAGTATATTTTTTTAATAAAATATAGATATTATCACCAAAAATATTGTTAAAATATAGATAAAATAACTTTTTTTAATTTTTTTATATTAATATTATAATATATAGATTGATTGAAAAGTAAGATTTATATTTTTAAAAATAAATAAATAATTAAATTTATTTTTTTATAACATTTAATATAATTATATAATTATTTTAAGTCTTTTAATTATTTATTTTATAATATATAATAATGATTATAAATATTTTAATAGATATTCACACTTTATACTTTAATCATATTAAGGGTGGACGTGTTTATTCAATGAGTGTTCACATTCGTATTTTTTTAATTTAAATTTACTTTTATTATTATAAAAAAATAATATTTTACAACAATAACAAAATTATTAATTAATTTTAATTAAAAAATAATATACATCTGTTTGGTACTGGAATTGACACACCTATGTCGTACATCAAAACCCATCTTAAAACAAAGAGAGGGAAGTCGCAGGGAGGCAGTGAACTGGAAAACATGGCAGACAAAGATGGAGAAGAAGAAAATATGGCCGCTTGGCTTCTTGGTATCCAAAAGCTTAGAATTCAACCTTATATTCTTCCACCAATTGGTAACTTCTAATCATTATTTTTTTTAATACAATTATCGGTCTGAATTATTTTGGATGAAATTTAGTTTTAATACAGATAGATTGTGATGAATCATGTTAAACATTTACAGATCTGTTGTGAATTTACTTTAGGCCCTCATGATGTTAAGGTTCGGATAAAGGCACTTGGTATATGCGGAAGTGATATTCACCACTTCAAGGTAATAGATTTTCTCTCTATATTTCGTTTTCTAAAATTTTAATTTATAATTTACTGATTTGATCATATACTGTTGTTTACTAATTCCTGCTTGTTCTGGGGGTGTCTAATTTGTAATTACAATTACAAGACAATGAGGTGTGCAAATTTCATAGTTAAGAAACCAATGGTAATAGGACATGAGTGTGCGGGTGTGATTGAAGAAATTGGCAGTGAGGTCAAGTCTTTAAAAGTGGGTGATCGAGTTGCTTTAGAGCCTGGAATCAGTTGTCGAAGTTGTCATCTCTGCAAACAAGGTCGCTACAATCTTTGTCCTCAAATGAAATTCTTTGGTTCTCCTCCAACCAATGGTTCTCTTGCCAACAAGGTCCATTATTGTGCTTAAGTTATTTACCAACAATGATTTGTAGCGCAATGACATATGTGTTTTTGGGCACTTCAGTCTCACGAATACGAGGCTTATTCATCATTCATGTACAAGTCTTTGTTGCATCTATGTGGGCGTGTAACCTTTATTTCAAAGAAAAGAAGTTCTTTCATTCTAGGCAAGAATTATCCAGAGGCACTTATTATGTTTTGACAATGCCCTAACCTTCAATTAAGAAAAATGCTTTATACTTGAAAGGTGAAACCATTTTTATAGAAAAAGTGTACCTAGGTCAATTTATTTTCACAAATTGAACACATTGATCAATTTGTGTTAAACTGGTGTACTTTAGTTACTTTATTATTACATTTGTAGATGCTTTAATAATTTTAAATTAATTTTGATAATTTTACTCACTTTTTTTTACTTTTTGAGATATTTGACTCTTCAAATATCTCAAGGCACTTACTAGCAAAATTTAATTTGATGATACTTAAGTTTTTGCCCTCAAAAAAATAATACAAAAACATAAAAGTTATCAAGATATGACTTAAGTGTCCAAAAATGTGATAAGGTGTTTAAAGTGCATCAATTTTAAGAAAGGTGACTTATGTTTCTAATTTGTGAAAGTAAAGTGTCTAAAGTGTTATTCTACCTATTTTTATAAACAAACTTTTGATGTTTGAGGTTTTTCTGGCAGGTAGTGCATCCTGCTTATTTATGTTTTAAGTTACCAAACAGTGTGAGCTTGGAGGAAGGGGCAATGTGTGAACCTCTCAGCGTAGGTGTCCATGCTTGTCGTCGAGCAAATATAAGTCCTGAGACCAATGTGGTGATAATGGGGGCTGGACCTATAGGCCTTGTTACTCTCTTGGCAGCTCGAGCATTTGGAGCTCCTAGAATTGTCATAGTTGACATTGATGATTGCAGATTATCAATAGCTAAACAACTTGGTGCAGATATGACTGTTTTAATCTCCAAAACCACTCAGGTTCTTTGATTTCTTTTCTCCCTTTGGCCATACAGACTATCCACTCAATTACTCAAGAGTAGTTTTAGTTTCAAGCTGTTACAACTAGTCAATCATATGGTTGAAATTGTATGCCTTCAACAGGATGTAGGAAACGAAGTGGTAGAGATACAAAATGCAATGGGCTCTGACATTGATGTGACCTTTGATTGTGTTGGTCTTGACAAAACCATGTCAACCTCTCTGAACGCTACTCGCTCGGGTGGGAAAGTTTGCCTCATTGGACTGGCAGTGAGTCAAATGAATGTTCCTCTAACTCTGGCTGCAGCAAGGTAAATTATTTAGATTGATTATAAACTAACAACATGATTCAGAGAAGAAATAATTATATATTATTATATATGCAGTGACTTATATGTAGTGGGATTTGTAACACAGGGAGGTGGATATAATAGGCATATTTAGATATAGAAACACATGGCCACTCTGCATTGAATTGTTGAGGACTGGCAAGATAGATGTAAAGCCGTTGATAACGCACAGATTTGGGTTCTCACAGAAGGAGATAGAAGAAGCTTTTGATACGAGTGCTCGTGGTGGCAATGCCATTAAAGTGATGTTTAATCTCTAGACAATGGATTATTATTATTGTTATTATTATTGATTCATCTTAAGGAAGTAAGTAAGAAGGCTTGCAAATTTTCTACACTTGGTTGAAATAGTGGGCGTTGATTAAGGTGATAAACTAACAGTATTTTCAATGCTTCTCCTTACTGCAGAATAAAAATGTAAAACTGAAAGTCGTGTATGTGCTGGGATGAAAATTGTACTTCCTCCTATTTGCAAATGGATATGGAAAGATGAATTTCAGGAGTCCAATTTATTTTAGATTTCTTCTGCAAAATAGATCACGGTTTTTCATCTAATTCACATTTATAAATATAAATGAAACTGGCCCATTTCTGATATGATCAATGTGGATTGCGAGTTTTCTTTTGTTTTCTTTGAACCAGAGCTCTTGAGATGCCTCTATCTAACAATTAATTATAGTATTTCTTTTACCTTGCTTCATATCGGGTGCGAGTTTTCTTTGAACCAGAGCTCTTGAGAGGCCTCTATCGAACAATTAATTATAGTATCAAGTGCGTCAATTGTTTGAAAAATTATAAATATTATATGATTTTAAGAGAAAATATTAGAGAGATAATTAGCTCTCATAGGCCTATATAAACATTTCGAGTTATATGTGTTGCTACTTGAATAGTGCGATCATCTCTGATTACTTCTGATGTAGAAACAAGTACAATGTCTTAAGATGGGTTATGTATGGATATCTCTAGAATACCTAGGTTATTATGCCCCTTGTTAAGGTCACTTTCAACCAACTTGACACTTGCTTTTCAATTAATATAAGTGATCGTGGGTATCTTGTTTGGGAGTAATATCTATAGGTATCTTGTTTGGGAGTAATATCTATAGGTATCTTGCTTGAACAAAGTATCCCTAATCGTGGGTATTTCTCTCGAGAGAAGTACCTATGGTTTTGTGCATCTCTGTTCAATACTTTAGCTAATAAAGTGCTCTGGTGGTGGATAACTTGGTTCACTATATCCAAAAAGTATTAAATTATGGGACTTTCATTTATTAAGCGAAAATGACCTAACTAAATGAAGTTATAATTGCAAACGTGAGTTCTAGCATGACTACAAAAAATTTGTACTCCTCTCGTTTGTAGGAACAAAATAAAATATTGAATTAAGATTCTCAGTTTACGATGATAATTAATAATTCTTTAACAATCTAAATTATAACTTTGACGAGTTTTGGTTGTGAATTTAGAATAATTGGTCTTTGATTGACACTCAAGAAACAGTATGTAGTTGCACCAAAGCCAAGCATGTCATCAAAATTCCTTTTGAACAAGTATTTTGGACTAATCATTTTATTTATTGAGTAAAATGGGTACCAGTGTTACACAGTTTTTGAAAATGGGTATTAGTTGTAAATGTATTCTTGACTGATACTGACTTGACCAAACTAACTTTTCCATAAAAAGAAGAGGGTCCCTATATACAACAATTACATTTGATGTTGTTATTGTTACAATTCAGTAATGATAAATAATATATAATAATTAATAATAAAGTGTAATTAATTATAAAAAAATAATAAATAATTTAAATATTTTTGCTGTAATTATAACAAAAAAATAATTAATGTTATTAATATCATTACTTAAAGAAGAAAAAAGTTGTGAGGATCCCAGGACTTTGAACACGCCATGAGAGTCCATGGTCAAAAGTACGGGAAAGACCAATTTTACTTACTCTTATTATATAAAATTATTAGGGTTATATATCTTAAAAGGTATGTATTTGAAAAATGTTGTGGATGTATTTAGAATTATCTTATTCTAAAGGAAACATAAAACTAAAGATGGGTTTGCTTTGGCCCAATTCTATTTTTAGAACTTAAAACTCAAGAGATAACATAACGTCCAGGTAGTTCAATTTAAATATAAAGAAAGAATCAAGCTAGTTGGTTATTATAACTTCTAAATACTGGGGTAATTTATGGCGAACACGAAATTAATTATATTAGTAAAAATTAATTATTAAATTTTTTTATGTTCATAAAATTATTAAGTTTTATCATCATTATAAGTAAATTACTTGGTTAAAAAAGTAAGAATATTGACTTTAAAATATAATTAATTGTACGAATATAAGATATACATATATATTTTAAATACTTTTATTCTACGAAAAATATTTAATTTTATGTGGAGAAACAAAGAAAAATATGCATTATTGGGAAATGGCAGCCCAGCTTCAAATGATTTAGTTTAAGTAGGTTGATGAGTGTGGGAATTCATTTTGTTAATCTTATTAAATACTACTCAATTTTTATTTAATTTCGGTCAATATACTATGCGATCAAAATATTATAAACATATTCATAAATAATTGTCATAGCAACAAGTTTTTTAGATGTGCTTCATTTATAAGTAAATTTTAAAAGAAATAGTTTAGTTAAAAGTAAATTAAAGAGTAGTATTAAGGTATTTGACATAAAATTATTATGATAAAAATTTAATAATTAATTTATGAGATGAATATGTATGTATCATAAGTTATTTCTATCAAAATTATAGATTATTTACTTATTTTAAAAGTATAAATAATAATTCTCAAAATGTTAAAACTAAAAAATTCCAAAGGAACCTTTCATTAATATTGACTATAATCTCAATTGCTAATTAATTTATGGCAGAGTAGAAGTTAGACGTCATTTAGTTGACATGAGCTTGTCATATCCAAAAATTACAAGTTGCTCACCAAACACACCCAATTTATGATTAGTCACATATATAGGTTGCAGCTAACCAAGAAACTAAATCAACATACCCACACGACCCACACATATATATACCCCAACGATCAACAACTAAATTACCAGTAATTAATTTTTTATATCACACATATATTTTAACCATTTGAAAATTGATATTTTCAAAATAATAAATATTATAATAATTAAATATTTTATCTCACAATTTAATATTTTAAGATTTTTAAAAATGAAAAATAATATTTCTAACAATAACAACATTTACTGTAACAATAAAACCACCTATTAAATTTTATTTATATATAAAAAAATACAGTAGACCATTTACTTTTCAAACATAACTGATTAAATCTTTTCAATAATTTTATCAAATATATTAGTAGTCAACCATGTTAGAAAATCTCATATTAATTTGGTATAAAGTATAAATATATATGAATTAAGTTTTAAGATTTAGTTAGACCTAAATTTAATATGATATTAAAACAAATAAACTCATCCCATGAGACGCAGTTATAAGTCTACCATCGTCCATCAATAACCTGTCGATTTGAGAGAAAATATTAAAAAATCTCACATCAATTGTATATGAAGTATCAAACACATATATAAATAAGGATAATCATACATCTCATCAACTAGATTTTAATAATTAGATCCAAATTAAAGAGAAAAAAATATAAAACTGAGACACGTTCTTTACTTATTTTATCAGCAACATAACCTCTCAACGAAAAAGGCCTAAGACACTTACTCTTTATGTGTATATAAATGGTTTAAATAATACTTTTTTTTTAATTTTCTCCGTACAATACAAATATCAAATCTCTATATAATCTAACTTTTTTTTTTAATTTTCTCCGTACAATACAAATATCAAATCTCTATATAATCTAATTCAGATTATCAAACTATTATAAATTCAATTCTGGACTTCTATTTATTTAGCTTCAAATTAAAACTAAAGTATGATTTCTTATCCAATAACCGTCAAAAGCATAAGGATAAGAGCATCATCGGCAGGTACAATAGGTGCTGATGCGGACTCATGGTACTCTGCCGTACTAATCTTGGCCTTAATCTTGCTAGCTTCCATAAAAGAGATTTATGTTGCTCATCATCATGACGACGTCGTTGAGCACTCTACTGTTAGAGGAAGCCATCTTTTGAAGTACAGATCCAACTGTGATGAAATTTACATGGTAGAAGAGGGTGAGACCCTTCATACCATTAGTGACAAGTGTGGTGACCCGTTTATAGTGGAGCGGAACCCGCATATCCATGATCCAGATGATGTTTTCCCTGGTTTGCTCATCAAGATTATTCCTAATATTTCTTCTAATTAATGATCTGCCAGGTGACAGGTGACACATCAAGATTATTATTGTCGCTACTTTTTCTTCTTCTAATTTATTAAGTTTCTCTGTACGATCCCATTAAAAGATAGTAGTCGATCTCTTTGTCTTTGTATTTATCTTCTTTGGAGTAGTTTTGCCAAGCAGATCATTTCGTATAATATGTAAAATGTAGATACTGGACAGTATGGCTTTCTATATAATTATATTAAGAAAATAAAAATAATATCTTTAAAATTTATAATAATAAAAATAATACTCTTTAATATTAATTTATATATATTTTTTAATTCAAAATAAAGGTATAAATGGCTATAATTTTATAACAATATACTAGGTATTTAAGTGGAAACTTCAATCTGCAAATATATAGTAATTATAAAATCTTGTTATGGAAAATTCATACGTAATAATTAAATTAAAGTTTATAATAAGATTATTCAATTATATTATATCATCTCTTTAATTAATACTGTTGTAATTAACTGAGGGGAACTAAATGTCCAATTAAATTAATAATAAAGACCCATCATCGATCACTAACTTTTAACTTGAACGGTTGGTAAATAACGTGAGAAGGTGATTGTAACATTTAGCTTTTTTCAGTTTGAACCTCAAGTTGAGGTGATTCTGGTTTGTTTGTTTAGTTTTTTTTTTTTTTTTTAATTCATTTCCAGAGATTCTGGTTTTGATCAAAGTAATAAGTAAGATAACATATAGTTTTATTTTTAACACATTAGTAAACATATGTTTTTTTCGCATTTTTACAGATACAGTAAATATAATTAGTCATATTAAACCGGAAGAATAAATTTAGTACTTGGGCTAATTTAAAAGCATTCAAAACTAACGATGCTGCAGTATAATTGGACCGGATTAACTATCATGAGGCCCATAGAATAAAGATGGTATTAGACGAGCCCATTGGTGGACGAAAGATGGTTAATGGAGATTCTTTTCATTATCTCACTACGAAAGGCTTCTAATTCTGCGAATTGCACCAATTCCAATTTTAATTTTCCAGCTACTTGTTTCATGGCTTTAATTTGAGCTGCGGATCCTAAAGGTCTAATTTCAGCATTAAATAGATTGACGGATAAGAATATTTGTTCATCTATAATGGAAATTACATTAGTAGAAAAATAAGCCGAAACATCTCCCGATTGGGTCTCAACTATTGGTAAATCAGTCATACTTACTTCACCTAACTTTAGCAGCTCTTTCCAAAAGGCTGACCATTGGTTTAAAACTACAAATTTTAATTCAATCTGAATTAATCCGATCCGAATCAAATTATAAATTATTCAATATGAATCCGAACCGTTGTACATGTCAATCCAAACAAATCTGAATCAAATTCGATCCAAAAATTATTCAATTCGAATCCACTTTAAATGTTAATCCGATCAAATATGGTCAATTTTTTTATTTAAATCTATTTAAAAAAATTACATAAATAAATAAATTATGAAATATCAATCCGAACAAATCCAAATTTGATATAATTTCAACATATAAAATAAAAAATTACATAAAATAAAAAAAAATCTAAAATAAAATATTTTTCATACAAATTAAGGGTAGGTGACAACATGATTAAAAATAATTCAACAAAAATAATCAAAAAGAAAAAATTCAACATCAATTACATAATTTAACTCCAAATATACATAGTAGTAATTTAACTCCAAAAAATTAAATATCAATTATATAAATTAATTTCACTCTCCAAACATTAATAAGAACAAGAACTTTTTTTGATAATCATTCAAGATTTAAGTCACCAATACCATTAAGAACATCTGCATGATGAAAAATTAAAAAGTTAAAAATATACATAAATAATGAGTTAATAAACATAATAATATATATTTGATAACAAATAAATCTATATATATTTGGAAATTTTATGCAATATACCTGATTCTAGAGCTTTAATTTCATCAAGTGACTCTTGGATATTAATGATTGGAGATGAACGAATCCAATTTTGAGTGCAAATCAAAGATTGTATATTTTTAGAAGATAAGGAACTCTTGTATGGACTAATTGTACGATCACCAGTAGAGAATGCAGATTCAGATGCTACAGTAGATACCGATATGACCAATACATCTCGAGCTATCAAAGACAAAATCTTAAATCTTGAGGATTGAACATTCCACCAACTTAAAAGATCAAATTTCTCATAATCCATATCAACCAATGCTTCTTGTAAGTATTTTTCCACCTCAGATTTGTTTTCTATAGTATGATTTTTTTTTAAATTATTTCTCTTACAATAAGCATAAAGTTGGAATGCATCTTCTTCTAAACCAAAACCTTTTGTACCCATTTCTAAAGGTTGAGAAGATTCTTATGTGTTTGAGGGGAAATAAGCTTTACGATACTCCTCATACATATCTACCAAAGCTTTTTTTACCCTTTTTGAACTCATTGATGCCTCAATCTCATCCCCATTACAAAATTCTAGCAAACTTAGATGTAAAGAACACTCTTTATGCCTAGGATAAAGTAAAATAGACACAAATAACATCATATTCATTTTAGATATTCCTCCCTAATATTTGTCAAACTTTACCTTCATATCACTAGCCATATTCATCATAATGTAATCCTCACATTTACTCCACATATCAAGTTGATCATGAATAAAACAAATATGATCTAAGAAGAAATTAGAAGTCACATATAAAGATCCAGAAAACATTAATGTAGCTTCATAAAAAACTTTCAAAAATTGGACAAAATGTCTAGCATTATCCCAATCCATTATAGTCGGAGCTTGTTTAATTTTACCTCGAAAAAACTCTTGATAGTACCACAAATCAATGATATCTAACCTTTCAAATGCTTTTTGAAAATAAGTTGTAGAATCCAACATCAAATAAGTTGAATTCTACCTTGTCGTAACATCTAAACAAACAAGTTTTTGAGTAGAGAGTTTTTCCATTTCAGCAGCACTCTTAAATTTTTGCAGTCTAATTAGTGATCTTCTCACGTATCTTACAGCAACACGAATCCTATTGATATGTTATACTCTTTCAAACCATGCTCAACAATTAAATTCAGAATATGTGTACCACATCGCATGTGCAAGTGTTTTGATTCTAAAATTGCATTACCCCAACCATTAACACATGTTTTCAAATAAGTAAATGCATTATTATTAGAACTTGCATTATTAACTGTAATACATAATATCCTATCAATGCCCCAATCTAACAAACATGTTTCAATTGCTCTACCAAGTATATCACCTTTATGATTTGGAACTTGACAAAAGTTCAAGATTCTCTTTTGTAAATTCCAACCATTATCAATAAAATGAGCAGTTAAACACATATAACATAAATTTTGACATATTATTTTACTAGTTCTATTCAAAAACTCTTTCAATTTTACTCTTTTAGTAACATACAAATTTAAGCAATCTTTTGCAATAGTCTACCGAGAAGAGATTTTAAATAAAAGTTGTAGCTCTTCAATAAACTCCTTAAACCCTTCACCTTCTACGATAATAAATGGCAATTCATCTTTTATTATCATCCTTTCCAATTTTTCTCTACATCTTTCAGCATTAAAACTGTGAGGTACAAGACTTCCTTCCTTATAGAAAGCTAAAGTTTTTTGTTTCTTAAGAACTCTACCGAGAAACTTATCACATCTAATGACAATATGTGTAAGCAAATTTGACGTGCCAGATTTGCTTGACACATACTTATATTGTTTCTTACAATATTTGCATATAGCTTTGCAATGTTGCCCTACCCCTTCTATAGTAAAATGAGCTCATGCTTAACTACTAGATATAGAAGAAACTTTTTTACCTTCTTTTTTAGAAGCAATGCATATGTCAAGAATTGGAGTACTTACATAATCTTCTTCTTGATTTGGTTGTGTTGCACTTTCATCTTTATTTACTTCTTCAATCACATAAAGTGTATCATTATCATTATCTAAAGTCATCTGTATAGTTGTAGAAGAAAATATTAAACATTTACAATAAATAATTGTAAAAATGTGCACATAGACGTGGGGTGATGTTGGACATGTTTGCTTTCATGTGATTTAAAATATGTATTGAACATTTATATATAATATAACTAAAAATTTAATAATACGAATGAAATGTTCAATTAACATGCACCATTTATAAAACAATGTTTTATGATATTGGTTTTTATAATTATGTAAATAACTATGATGTACTACAATATTGAAATTTGTTCCACCAAGTCACGATAGACCTCGATATTTTAAAAGTAGCTTAATTTTTTTTGTAACTAAATTAAAGCATGAAAAATAGTGTTTTTTGGGGAAAACTCTCGACAAATCACCTTTGGCAGTTTGGCATGCCTAGATATCAAAAAGTTACATGGAATTATAAAATAATTCGTCCAAAACAGACCTCCCAACACAAAGTTATGACCGTTCAAAGTTTTCTTATAATGTCATCCATTTTTTGTTCTACAATACAATCACATTTTCACTCATACTCGTAATTTCATCTCATAGCTCTTGAAAATTACTATAAGAAAATAGTAAATTACACAATATGTTCTAGATAGCTTATTGCTTCACACTTCCATTTGAAACAAAAGTAATAACTATCAATAGCAGCCAAAATAGAGCATTTGAATATCAGATCTGAAATCAAAATTCAGAAAAAAAGTTCAAACAAATATAACCTTTTGTTTGTAATGTGATGAAGAACAACGAACAGCGAGTAGCAACAATAACATCAACGGTGAGCAATAACAGTAGCGGCAGTGAACAACAAGAAGTAGCAGCAAGCAAGCAGAGAAATACGAGCAGCAGCAACAGAGAAACAGAGAGCAACAATAGCAGAGAAACAAAGAAGCCTTAAAGTCTGAAACCAACAATGGAAGCAATGAGGCAAATAGAGATGGAGGCAGCTAGGAAAATATATTAGGTTTTGTGTTAAGAATAAGAGATACGACTAATAGGTTAGGTTAGGTAATTAGGTTTATTAATTATTATATATATATTTTTAAATAATATATTAAATATATCGGATCAAATCAGATTATACGGATTTGAATATTTATAATCTGAATCTGAATCCGAGCGGATTAATAAAATCCAATTCGAATCTGATCCGACTTCGGATCAAAACCACTCATTTTTATCAAATTTTTCAGATTTTTAGATTGATCGGATATTTTGCTCACCCCTAGACTCTCACCATTATCGAATAAAAGAATTAATATAATAATTATTTAATCATAACAATAAAAGGTTAAAATTAGTATATTTAATAATTAAAATATAATTTAAAAAACAAATATGTATATTAAAAATACCAAAATAATCTTAAATTTAATGAGTTTAGTTTTAAGATTTAGTGTTTATAATATATTATTTAAGGTTTAATATTTATGATTTATGACTTAAAATTTAAGCACAAATAAATGAATATTATTGATAAATATAATATTTTTTTATTTAAAATATATCTTTTAATTAATACCCATATTTTTATCTATTTTATTCTTTATTATAAATAACAATTACATCAATATAGAGTTGGTGACAAGTCATTCCTCATTCTTCAAGTTGTGTGCATAAAAAAAATATTATAGCCATGTAGAAGCAGCCGGTGGATATGGATTAAGTATGGCTTATTCTTTGATCGGAGCTTTTATCAAAATACTACAAAAAATGTAAAGTTACAATATACTATATATAGTTCCAATCGACACTAGCTTTATGGGATGAAAATGATTTTATCCGCACTCAATCTCCATCTTAACACAACCAGATTTCATTTGAGTTATGGCATAAATCATATCTCCATTTGTTACGAGGATATACAAAAGTTTAACGTTTTTTTTCCCCCTAGGAAATCGTTTCAATTTTATTTTATTTTTGATTGAACCACGAACATACACACAAAAGTAATGGAATGAGAGTAAGGAAAACCTTTTTAATTTTATATTTATTTATATTTAGGACCCGTGACAATTTGAACAATAGTATGCAAAACAATTACGTCTAATTATTATTTTTTTCAAAAATAATTGTTAATTGTTCTGTGTTATTTCAATTTTTTATAATTTTCAAAAAATTGTGAATTTAAATCATTTGATGGTGTTAAAAATAACATAAATATACACAAAATTAAATAAACAAGACATAAGCTTCCATGAGAAGACAGATTACAACCATTTATGGCTTAAAAACCAAAATATCTTAAAATTGTCTTATTTTACCAACATTTATAACAAATGCAGAATTAACGAAGAGTGATTAATAGAATTAATACGATTATATATTATGAATATATTATTATTTTAACAACATGATAATTTATTATTTAATATAATTTAGTGAATTTAAATATATGTTAATAATATTTTTTTAATAAAATGATGGCAACATAGACCACAAAAGTTAGGCTCAATGAAAAAGTTGCATCCATAGAGTCAGTGAGATTATATGATACAATTTATTAATTTTTAAAATTTATTTTATTTTAATTTGTTTCATTTTTAATTAGATTAGATTGTAATAAAAAAGTTTATTAAAATATTTTAATTGTGTATAATGAACTGAGACAAATAATAATATAAAATATAATACATGATTATTTATAATTTAAATTTAATTAAAAAAAATATCACATATATTTAAAATTAGACCCATTAAAACTAAAATTTAAATGAGATGAATTAAGATTAAATGTTATTAAAATAAAATAAGAAAATGTTATAACAAAAATGTAAGAGATCGAGATATTAAATAATACTTAAGATTATACAAGATAGTTTACAAAAAAACAGAAAAAAGGGACCATATATAGAACAAACAAAATTAAGCAAAAGAAACGGAAAGAAAAGTACGGATAGGTTGTTACGCGGCAACCTTATATATAGAAAGGCATCTACCTTTCTACTTCAACCTCCAAAGCATAGGCAAATAGAGTGGAGAATCTCAAAATGGAGAGCATTAATTCTAAATTGACTTGGGTATGCAAAAGCTGTTTGTTGGCGGATATCCACAGCATAAACTATAAACCACTAAAGTCTTAAAGAGGATATGCCACTCCTCTCTCAAAATGAAGCAACTATAAATTTATTCAATTTCCCCAAGCAGTGATCAGAAGAAGAAGAAGAAGAGGAAGGTTGTGTAGTTGTTGAATAAGCAATACAGTTATAGGGCTACTCTTACTTGGCAAGCATTAATTAGTCATTAAATCATCTGATTTAAATTTCCTTGACTTGCCAAAGGAGAGTTGCCCTGCAACTGCTTTAGCTTAAAAATTAATATCATCTTTATTCATGCGGAAACATCTCTTCATTGCAATCTTAATTATTATGGTAAGGTAGAAAGGGTACTAGCTACTACTAACTACACAACACCACTTATGTGTCAAAATTTCATAAATTTTCTCTCCTTATTATATTAAACTCATTCTACATCTTAACGCATCTACTTTAATGTCATGTATAATTACTCAAATGTATATATCTATGCACGCATATACTCACATTTTTGGATATAATATTCCTTACTTAAAATCTAATGTATGGATTACTCTCAAAACAACTAATACAAAGCTTTTTGTTATATAGGCCTGAGAAGAAAAGGGATGTATCATTTAGAGATGATCAAAATTAAGACATATAAGATAGCTTGAAGGTGGAGATTTCTTATGAACTGTGTTGATTTTACGAGATTACGAGTTTTAATTAACTGCAGTGATTCATTAGTATTATGGGGTATTATTGTAACATTGACTCCAGTATTACTAATTAAGATTACATAAAGATCAAGATCTTGAATTCAGTTGATATGTTCTTTGTCGTTCAGTTTATTATTGTTTATTCTAGCTGATGATTAACAAATATTGACTGAAGGCAATATTCTTTAAAAAAAATTCATGAACATTAATATCACAAGATATCAATATTATCAGTATTTAATGACAACAAAGAAATCAGAATCAACATAATTACAAACAAATTACAAGTATAAAACGTAGATATCTAAACTCTAATGTTTAAAATGATTTAAGAAGACATTACACATGTAGACAACGAAACAAGTGACAAGAAGAACCCTTTGATATTAACTGTTCACATATCAATATGAACATATGAGATATCAAAAGAAGACCCGTCATTGATAAATAATTTATTCAACATATAAAGACAATGATAAAGATCATCTAGTAATAATTTGTTATCATATTATATTACATGTTACAAATTTTATGACAATGACCTAAAGATTTGTAAAGTATTTTCCAAGCACCAACAAATAGATTCATATGTGACAATTGAAAGGAACCAAATTCTTGGATGCAAAACTTAATTATTTAATCTGCAAGCTTATGCATTCAATTCATCTTATGCTTACCAGATTTTTTATCTCATTAATTTTATCACTTATTATCATAACTTGGCTGAAATATTTATTACCTATTATGATAACTTTGGTGAAATATTTAGTCATTGACAATAAACACTCAATCAAATCAAACACAAACAAACTTCAACCACAATAATATATAATATCCCAACAAGCCTATGCAATAGAAATCAACAATTAACGATAAAATAAAGAGTATAAAGTTGAGTTTTGATTTCATTTCAATTATATATATTGTTTGTTATTCAATTTTTTTCGATGTAGGACTTGCATGTACGTCAAACACATAAAGTAAAAGTAATTAACAGGCCAATTTTATAACGATTGAGCCCAAAATTATCATGACAATGCATCTACTTCTTCACCTCCATAATAGTGAGTTCCACTAACTTTAATTTAAATTCCAAAATTCCTTTCCAAGAGCCCTCAATCGAAACTAGGGTTGCCCAATCTCCCTCGAGGCTGGCCAAAAACCTTAAACCCAAAATCTCTACAACTTCCTCGCTCATTCTAACCTTTGATGCCCCATCATCTTATAAGCAACTCGAGCATAAACAATTTACTTAAAAAATAAACTAATATTTATAATAAATGTTAGCATATTAATGATAAATGTATAAAATTAATATTGGTTATTTTCTCAATATCTTAAGTTTATAAGAATTTTTTTTCAATAATTTCTAACATGATATCAAAGTCATAACCTTATTTGACCATGTGGATGTAGTGTACATGTATTTGTCTCATATTTCTTAGGAATTTAAGTGGTAATGTGTTTATAAGAGGTAAACATTCTCTAAATAACATGACTCGTTTTGAGATTTCTCTCTAGAAGAAAAACTGTGAGATCTCGTTGAACTATTGAGTCATGGTTGTGAACTCGTTAAACTTATAGTTATGAACCAAAGCAAACAATCTTGTATCACGTAGAATGAGTCATGTCCTACTATAAGCAGAAGGATCGACCATGTTGCATCAATTGGTATAAGAGATGAAGATTCTGCATTCAAGACCCAGTAATCTCAATTGTTTAATTGTAAGTGTTTTGTGCATACAGCCATTACTTGTAGGAGAGTAATAAATATATAAAAGTAATATTAATTTTTTTCTTAATAGTTTAAAATTTTGAGAGAGTTAATTTTACAATAACTTTTATAAATTGATTCTACCTTGCCAACTTTGCATTTCCCAAGGCAACACCTTGATTCAAATCCTCCTCTCCTAATATTGTTTAATAAAAAAAATACATAAAATGTTACAAGACATCAAGAATTTATATTTCACTTATGGAAAATAATGTTACCCAAATATTTGATTAAGCTGCTAGTTTAAGCCTATGACATAAATTTATTTTAGATGCAGTTTTATTTTTAATCATCTATTGAATTAACATGATTATATAATTTAGTGAATTTGATTGTATTTATTGATAATATTTTAACATTTTATCTTAAATTTAAAATAAATAGTATTTTCTTAATGGAACAAAGTCACTGAAAAGATGACATCCATAATAGAGGTTTTAGTTAAGATGGGTTGTTAACGAGATTCTTTGATACACTGTATTAGTTTTTAAAATTTATTTATCTTGTTTTACTTCATTTTTTATGAGATGAAATTGTAATAAAACAATATTATTAAGATATTTTACTTGTCTTTAATGAACATAAATGAGACAAATAAGAATATAAAATATGATACATGATTATTTATGATGTAATTTTAATTAAAAAAGATATAACATATATTTAAAGTTAGATACTAAAGTTATAATTTGAATGAGATGAATTGATATTAAATGTTATTAAAATAAAATGAGATAATATTATATCATAATTCTATTAGACATAGGAGATGAGATGATTTAATAACTTTCTATTTACGTTTATGATTTATAAAAGAAAAGATAAAAAGAAACAGAAAAAGGTACCATAGAACAAACAAAATTAAGCAAGAGAAACGGAAAGAAGAGTACGGATAGGTTGTTATGCGGCAACCTTATATATAGGGAGGCATCTACCTTTCTACTTGTACCTCCAAAGCATAGGCAAATAGAGTGGAGAATCTCAAAATGGAGAGCATTAATTCTAAATTGACTTGGGTATGCAAAAGCTGTTGTTGGCGGATATCCACAGCATAAACTATAAACCACCTAAAGTCTTAAGAGGATATGCCACTCCTTTCTTAAAATGAGGCAATTATAAATTTAAGCAGTGATCAGAAGAAGAAGAAGAGAAAGGTTGTAGTTGTTGAATAAGCAATACAGTTATAGGGCTACTCTTACTTGGCAAGCATTAATTAGTCATTAAATCATCTGATTTAAATTTCCTTGACTTGCCAAAGGAGAGTTGCCCTGCAACTGCTTTAGCTTAAAAATTAATATCATCTTTATTCATGCGGAAACATCTCTTCATTGCAATCTTAATTATTATGGTAAGGTAGAAAGGGTACTACTACTAACTACTTAATTTGTTAATTTTTTATCACAGTTTATAAGACCACTTTTTAATTCTAAAGTCAATTGTTGTTATATCAGTAATTGAAAATATCTTTTGTCCTGATTATACTACACAACCCCACTTATATGTCAAATTTAAAGTCATTCCACATCTTAACCGTACACTTAAGTGTCGATGAATCTCCATTAGTATCATGTATCATTACTCAATTGTATATATTTATGCCTCTATATTCTCTCATTTTTGGATCTAATATTCATTACTTGAAACTTAATGTACATATTACTCTCAAAATAACTAATACAAAGCTTTTTGTTATATAGGCTGGAAAAGAAGAGGGATGGATCATTTAAAGATTATCAAAATTAAGACATATATATAAGATAACTTACAGGGTGGAGATTTCTTATGAACTGTGTTGATTTTACGAGATTACGAGTCTTAATTAACTGCAGTGATTTATTAGTATTAGGGGGTATTATTGTAACATTGACTCCAGTACTACTAATTGAGATTACATAAAGATCAAGATCTTGAATTCAGTTGATGTGTTCTTTGTTGTTCAGTTTATTATTGCTTATTTTAAATGATGATTAACAAATATATTACTAAAGGTAATATTCTCTAAAAGATTTTTCATGAACATTAATATCACAAGATATTGATATTATAGTCTTTAATGACAACAAAGGAATCATAATCATCATAATTACAAGTATAAAACGTAGATCTCTAAACTCTAATATTTAAAATGATTTAAGAAAACATTACACATGTAGACAACGAAACAAATGACAAGAACCCTCCGATATTAACTATTTACATATTAATATTAACATATGAGATATCAAAAGAAGACCGGTTATTATAAATAATTTAATCAACATACATATAAAGGCAATGATTAAGATCATGTACTAATAATTTATTGTCATATTATATTACATGTTACAAATTTCATCACAATGACCTAAAGATTTGTAAAGTCGTTTCCAAGCACCAACAAGTAGACTCATCTATGACACTTGAAAGGAACCAAATTCTTGGATGCAAAACTTAATTGTCTAATGTGCAAGCTTATGCATTCAATTCATCTTACCCTTATCAGATTTTTTCATGTCATTAATTTTTATCACCTATTATCATAACTTGGGTGAAATATTTATTACCTATTATGATAACATAATAACTTTAGTGAAATATTGAATCATTGACAATAAAATTCAATCAATCAACACAAGCAAGCTCCAACCACAATAATATATAATATCCCAACAAACCTATTCAATAAAAATCAACAATTAACGATAAAGTAAACAGCATAAAGTTGAGTCTTGGTGTTTGTTATTCAACTTTTTTCGATATAAGATTTGCATGCAAAGTCAAACACATAAAGTAAAAGTAATTAACATACCAATTTTATAGTGATTAGGCCCAAAATTTTCATGACAAAGCATCTACTTTTTCATCTCCATGGTAGTGAGTTCCACTAGCTTCAATCTTAGTTTCAAATTTCTAACCTTTGGCGTCCAATCACCCTATAGGCAACTAAGCATAGACAATTTACTCAACAAAATAAATTAATATTTATAAAACTTAATTTACAATAAGTAAAAGTAGAATTATCTAATAAATGTAAACATATTAATGATAAATGTTTAAAAATAATATTGATCATTTTTACAATAGTTTAAGTTTTTAGGAGAATTGGTTTTTTAATAAATTTTAATATGATATCAAAGTCATAACCTTATTTGGTCAAGTGGGCTTCCATTTTTACAAGGACTTAAGACTCTTTATGTGGGGTGTATGATGAAGTGTGTCTACATATGTCACATATTGCTTATGAAATTAAATGATGACGTGTTTATAAGAGGTGAGTATTTTTTAAATTACATGATACGTTTTGAGATTTTTTCCTAGAAAAAAATTCGTGCGATTTAATTGAATTATCAAATCATGACTGTGGACATGTTAAACTTACAATTATGGACCAAAACAGTGTATCTCGCTATAAGTAGAGAGATTGACCCTCTTACATTAGTTAGTATAAGAAATTTAAATTCTGTATTCAATGTTCAATAATCTCAATATTTTAATTGCAAATATTTCGGGCAATTTTACATTTCCCAAGGCAAAGATTGAAATCCCACGTCCTAAATATTATTTGATAAAAAAATTCCATAAAATGTTACAAGACATCAAGGATTTATATTTTCCTTTTAGAAAATAATATTATCCAAATATCTAATTAAGTAGCTAGTTTAAGTGAATAGCATAAATTTGTTTCAGTTACAGTATCATTTTTAATTCTTGTATTTTTTTATAATATATATATGTATAGTGTTTTTTTATAAGTAATAAAAAATGCGGTATATATACATAATATAAAAATCATTTTTTAAGGCTCAAAAGTAAAACTAGATGGCTAAGTAGTTTTTCGTCTCTCATCAAAGCAAATCAGTTTGGTTAATCTTAAAAATCTGAAAGCCCAACAATACCTAAAAGCAAAGAAGGGAAAGAATATTAGACCAGGATATGCCATGTACAAATCAAAGGCACTGTCACTCGCATGTGAAGAATCTCCTGATTTACTACTGCTTTCCTGCTGCTTTTTTCCTCAAAAAAAAAAAAAAAACTTGCTTTCTAGGGAATATATGTAATGGAGAGAACCGATCGAGTTTAGCTTTATAGGTGTTATAATCCATTGCATAATGCTCAAGTATATGCCATTTCTTTGATGGTTTATTCCTTCAGTTTACCAAAAACTTAGATGTATATATATCATAGCTTCTTAATTTCTTTACCAAAACCCCAGAAGCCAATTCTATGAGATTAAATGGAAAAGGTTTTATAAGCAAACCAGTTATAGGGCTTCTCTTCCTTGGCACGTATAAATGGGTGATTCAATTATGATGAAATTACTCCAACACTTGCCAAAGGAGAGTTGCCCTGTGACTTGTTTCGCTTAATTTCTATATGTAATTAATTCCTGTGCCTGCTCTATGTCTTACTCTTTCATAATTATGTCATGGTAAGTCACTATGCTTTTACACTATATTCCACTTAAATTTCTTCTGTTTTTTTTTTTACTTTTCCATTCCTACCACTACTTTTAGCTAATCTATATAAATAAAAATAAAAATAAAAAACATTTATAAATCTTTTTAATAACAATAACTTTAGTGTTAAGATTCAACCTAATTTTAAAAAGAAAAGTTAATACAATTAATAAAATGTATAAATCTCATAAGAGTTTTATCTATTTATGGAATATTACATATACGGGTGTCAATCATATAATAAATATATATATTTACATCTTAAAAAGATATAATTGATATAAAATACAACATAGTATGAATTCAGGTTGACCCAGCTTGACCTAATCAGTGAGCTCGGTTTAACTCAGTTTGATCATTGGGTTTAAATTAATTTATAGGTAAGACATTTGAGATGTTTTGCCTTTCATCTCGGAGTTGCATGAATTAGACACAAGATCGGTTCATATATTCAAACAATTGGTATAAATATTATATTTTAGTAATTGTTTTTAAAATAAAAAAACATATAAATATTATTATATAAATAAATTTTTCCTTAATATCATTATTTATAGTAATTATAAAAATACTATTATTTAACAAAAGTATTTTGTTAAATAACTAAGTCAGCTACTAATAAATTCATAGGTTAGATTAGCATAGTTTTTTTTTTTAAGTAATCATACCATTATATTAACCTTAAATCAATTGAATGAATTTAACGGTTCACAACGATGCGTGCAGGCCCTACTAACTTAAAAAATTACTTAAAACAAACACTAATTTTGCTTTAATCAATATCTGCCGTTTACTTAAAAAAGAATAAGAAGCTAAGACTAGAATATTTACGGTGGGGGAAAAAAAGAAGTAAATATTTGAGATATGAAAATTGGATTCTCTTTGCTTAACTCTATATTTAATTATTGAGGAAAGACAGATTTATTGATTCCTTGATTTTCTTTTTTTATTAATTAATTGGGCCTTAGTCCAGTAGCCGCGCGCATTCATCGATCGTCTAATGTCTCCTTTTCAAGTGTCAAACAGAACATTCAAATCGAATCAGACACCTGTTCCTTCTAAATACTTGTCATTGTTTCCTAAAACTCAGTTAGTTTCCTCTAAATTATTCTTAAATTGTGCATATATATATATTAAGTGATATTACATTTTATAAGTTTAAATCATAATAATTACCTTTCAATTTAAAAAGCTATGTTTAGATTAATTATTATCCAAATTTATTTGGCTCACAGACTTAACTGTGCTTTTAAATGATTTCAAGAGCTAACTGTGCTTTTACACATAGTTAACGTCACATGCATTTGTAAAACAGTAAAACCATAACCGGACGTTGCCCATATCCAAAACAAACTCAGAGGCTGGCAGAACCCTAAGTTTAAATTTTGAATTATTTTCTTTGTTTCTTTTTCCGTAACAATTAAAATGAAACAAGAAATTCTTTTTCATAATTTTTTTGAAATAATATTATACAATATCAGATCTCTAATCACACGTTTATATATCTGATAATAAAATTTTGGTGTCATTGAGCTACCAACACTTAGAACTCTCATTTTCAAATATAGTGGTCCATTAATGAAATGCAGCTGTCTTTTTCTTGCAGTTGAGAATCTATATATATGATTTTTTTTCCCTTGCACAGTTGCGCTTAACAACTACGTCGAGAGACAAACACCACAACAATTTATATTAAAGTTTCTTTGCAATTAATATTATCAAATATTAATTGTATAGTTTTTTAGGTTGAAACAAAGAAAGGAAAAAAGAAGGGGGAAATATCGCTAAATTGTCCCACCATGCCCTTCAGCAGAGTGTGAATACTAATGTAAAAAATAATTAAAAAGTTTTACCCTGGAGTCATTTTTTTTTATGATTTTAGGATTAAGACTTTGTATTATTTTTTTCTAAAAAATTTGTATTTATCTTATTATATATATATATATTCTATGAGTTATTTGCTATTTATTCAATTTTTATTCTTTAATTACATATATTTTCATTATCTTAAAAGAAAAATTAATTAATGCATTTTTTCTTACTTATGATTTCTTCTTTAAATATGACTCTTAACATCTTATCTTATATCATTAAAAAAAAAATTATATATCGATTGTTTTTTAGAAAAATAGGCTATGTTTGACCCTTTTATTTTTTTATTTTTTTATTACAACAATTGAATTGACAAAATGATTAATTAGTTGGATTATTATCTCATCATAATTAAGACACAGTTGTTCTACGTATGTTCAATTGGACACAACATAATTTGATACATGTCTAACAAGTTCAGGATTAATATATGTTTTATTTATATTGAAGAGTAAAATCGACAAAAATAAAATATAAATAATTAGAATACATATTTTAAACAAGAAAAAAATATTAAATTAACAATAATGTTACTTTATTGGTTATTAAACCATAATTTCTAAACACTAACCCGATTAGATCTAGGGTTATTAATTTTATTCTTTTTAATATATGTTTTTATTTTTTCAAACTATGCATTTTAATTACTAAACATAAACATGTTATTTTTATCTTTTTTGCTATTATATGTAAATACTTACTATATTAGATTTTTTATTCTATGTTTAACTGGACATAATAGAATTGGATATATGTCTAATTAAAAATTAGAGACCTTATTTTGATGATATGTATTTAATTTTATATAATAGGGTTGAATAATTGTCCGATCAAATATATGAATAAATGTAGAGAATATATATGTAATCAGTTATCCAAATATATATTAACATAAATTGAATCTATACATGATCATGAATTATGCTCTATCGTGATAACCAATTAAATGTATATAAGAATAATTTCACACATGCAAATCATTTTAGGTATAAAAATGACTAATTAAGAAAACTTAAATTGAACTACTATCCCACCATAATGGACACACAATTTGACATATACATACTATTGAGTTGGATATATATTCAACTAAAAACTAGAAACCTTCAAATAAGATTAAGTTATCCAATTTTACACAACATAGTTGAAAAGTTATCAAACTAAACATATGATCTTTAAAATAAAGCATTTTAAAACTAGGTGGTAGATTTATGAAAATAATAATATCTGACTTTTTTCAAAGAAAGACATCAATTACACTTGTTTGAACATAAAGGTAACGAACAAATGCACTGATATTTTCCTTTATTTTCTAAATTTTGCTTTCAAAATCTAAAGACTTATTTATTTTCTCTACTAACCAATCAATTTGTTTATAGCGAAATCTCCTCGAAAAACATATGAATCAAGTTGGACTCGTATCAAATTTATAATTTCATAGCATATTTATATAGGACGAGTTGAAAAATTTGCTCAATTTTGAGATATTTTATTATTTATTTTTCTTTAATATCTCAAATTATCTCTGGTTTCTTGTTAGTCATCGATCCTACCTAGTAGGATTTTTGATCGATTAAAGTCCAGTTAATTAGACCCTTAGTCAATTGAATTACAATAAGTTTGATATGTGCTCAATCTGACTTCACTGAATGAGATCATTGGTTGATTAAAATATGAAAAATCGGATAATTGCCCAGTTTAATTGAATATATGTTCAATTCAACTCTGAAAATTAGGATCACATATCGATTAAAATTCTATTAATTTTTCATGTGTTTAATTTGGCTTTAGTGACTAAGATCAACAACTAATCAAAATTTGACTAATTGGATAACTATCCAGTTTAGTTGGATATGTGTCCAAATTTTTTCTCACAAGTAAGATCACCCGTTCAAACTACGTCTAGTTGGATAATTGTTCATTTAGTTAGATATATGTCAAATTCAATTTCAACGAGTAGGATCACCATTCGATTAAAATCCAACTAGTTAGATAACTATCTAATTTAATTAAATATGTGACCAACTTAGCTCCTGTGAGTAGGGTTACCTGTCAATCAAATTCCAATCAGTTGAAAAATTGATTAGTTTAGTTACATATGTCTCTAACTCGGCTCTAACAAGTGGGGTTACCAAACCACCAAACTCCACCCAGTTGGATAGCCGTATAATTATGGTCAATCAAATTAATAAATATCTAGTCAAAATTAAATCACAATTGATCAATAAAATTAAGGATATTTTTATCATTTTATGTAAAAAAATTAAGCGGGAAAGGATCATATCTAATTTTTTACTAATATAGAGTCATCACAATATATAATTTTTTATTTTTTAAATACATAATTATCATAAAAAAATTAAAAAAAAAAAAGAAACATATAGACTACATCTTATTATTGAAAAAAAGTAGTTTTCACTCACGATAAATCATGGATAATTTATATTAATTACTTTATATATTAAGATAAATAATTACTTTTATTAGTAAATAAAATTGAGTTTTTTTATTTATCTCAAAAAAATTCTAATATTTATGAGAATGCATTATCTTCTCTAAGTTTTTCTTTATGTTATACATTATATTTTATGTTTTATTATTCTTATTTTTATTTTGTTCCTCTTTGATGCATTTTGTTTAAAGAATACTTTTAAAAATACTATAATTTTTATTATTTTTAGTATTCTATGTAATTTATTTTTAATATTTTTTTAAATAATTTTATCATTATTTTGTTAACATATTAACCATATAAGTGTTCTTATTTGTAATTCTAATTTGCATAAATAAAATAATGTAAAAATTAATCAATTATCTCATTTTTAGCACAAAATATTTCTTATTATTTCACATATACTCTCTTTGCAATTTATTTTTGTATATAAAGTAAATATGTAAATATGAGAAAGTTAATAAATTTTGTTAAATACAAGTCAATCACGTATAAATTATTGATAAATAACTATGTTATTTTATTTAATCTTAATTTTTTAGTGGTAAGTTTACTAAATATTATAATTCTTTACTTCATTTCATTATAAATGTTCTCTTTAAATGTTACATGTGATTTTTTTTTACTATATAGGTATTTGTGATTATTATTATTTTTTATTTTAAATACCTTTCAAAGTTAATTTTTTAAATAACATAACCTCAAATATTGGTTAAGCAATAAAGAAGTAATAAAAAAACAATAATAATAGTCTACGGAACAAAGCAGACAATTTTTTATGTAATTCATGCCATTTTCATTCCTTGTAGTCCATCAAATTTTATAATGTTAATTGATCAGAGTTAAAAAAAAACCAATATATGTATCATTAAAAGAGACAAAAATATATATATTTATTTCTTTTCATGAATTTTTTTAAATTGTTTTATACAAATAAAGCTAACATAATGTTTATAAAATTAACATATTTAAAAAAATTATGATAATAATAATTTATCCATAAGTGTTAGTAGGTTTTCACTATGAAATATTTAATTCTCTTAATATGATTTGCTTTAAATAATTATTTTATTTTCACTAATATTTTATTAATATTAAATATAAAATATGAAGTATATAATTTGTTTCCTTTTATTTTTACATACATGAATTTTATTTCCCTTAAGCTATAAGTAACAGTAAAACTTAATTACAAGTAAATATATTTTGTTATATAATGTTACTTATAAAATTTCTGTTTTTTTTTTCATCATAGAGACTAATATGATCTTTTTTTAAACGTCAAAAGTTTCGAATACGAAACTTTCACCTATATTATAATGGTAAATGATATTTGACTACAAAGCCAGACATTAATGTTCACTTTAAAATTAAGCAAATGTCCTCTAAATATAATTTATATTTTAATTTTTATATAATTAAAATAAAAAATTATTAAAATTTTGATATAATAAAAACACTTAAATTCAACTAGTAAAACAGAATGTGTAGTGTATGATTAGTCGCATGTACAGGTCAATAGTTTCCCTAATTTCTTTTCCATCTTTTTTATCTTTATCTTTTGACTGGTATGCATGCTGCTCTACTTTAATTTCCCACCATCGCAAAACATCGAAGATAATCTTACTGAATTTTCTCCTTTACTTTTTTGATTAAATTCACAAATTAGAATAAAAATCAATAACATTACAACTCAAAACTTCCATAAAATATATAAAACCCAAAAGAGAAAAGCCATAAGATATGACAAATTCTATGTTTAATCTCACCACTCCCATGTTTATTAGGGTGATATTAATTTGATGTTTAAAAAAAAAAAATATAGAATAATATTAATTAATAAAACAAATAGGTGATGTGAGATAAAAACTATTAGTTAAAAATATAGTTGGAGATTGAGCCATTCATATTTGAAAATAAAAAAAATATTTATATATATTAAAAAAGAGAGAAAAATCAGCATAAATTTATGAACATAGTTGGAACCAGACCAGATGTTTCCTCCTTTTTATTTTCTGATAATTTGTATCCACTTACTTAAATTGCCGCTCCTACTCACTGAGGAAATTGAGGACATGGCGAAATTTTCAAACTTGAACTTCAAGTAACTTTTTAAAAGTAATTTGGCCAGCAACGCGCCAACGCTAATGCCGGTCTGTAGCTTAGCGTTTTTTGTCATCCACTTCCCTCCTCACTTTGTTTTTCCTCTACTCTGCCCCTCAAAGAATCCATAATTACAGAAATGCCATTCATATTTTTGATATTCCACTGTTGATGGTTGCTATAAATTGTAGTACGTAAGCATTGAATTCCAATGACCACCTAATTTTGCCATAGTTGGGACCATTTGGTTGATGAATGAATAGCCCATACATGAATGGTTATATCAGACATTTGAAAATCTCTTGTTCACTTCATCTCAATTAGGCTTGGTTACCTCGTCAACTATAAGACTTGAAAAACAAGGTAAACTCGGTAATCTCCAATATATATATATATATATATATATATATATATATATATATATATATATATATATATATATATATATATATATATATATTAAGGGCAGCTTGGTAATCTGACCTTTTCCAATTAATAATAGGCATTGTCCCCACAATGCCCTTTTCACTCCATAAATATAACATAAAATAAACCAAGCCAGGTGGTTGAATCAAAACGAGAGGAAGTTATATAGATCATGGAATGAAGATACTAAGTGAAAAATAAAAAATAAAAAGCAATCGTTGGTGATAAGAGCAAGAGATCACACACACTGAAATATGCAATCACCTTGCTTGAAAGAGCACTCAGAAGAATGCCCTCACGGTTGTTGCACAACAACCTCTTTCCTCAACTTGGCAGGTAATGGAAATACCAACACCAAATCTGTAAGTACTTCTTCAACTTGTCGCCATGACTTTGCACAGACTACCACTTCTTCAATCTTCCCAAATACTCGTTTCACTAACCATGAGTCTCTCCCTTCTCTAAAAGAATCATATATTGAGTTTATCAAAGCTTTCCCACAATTCTCTGATACCCATCAAGTTGACACTATTAGAGCAGATGAATACTACCATCTTTCGAAAACAACCATACCTGTCTTGATTATATCGGTATTGGCCTCTTCTCCTATTCACAACTACAAGAACAAGAAAACTCTTCTAGGAAACAACTTATTTGTGCTGCTGCTTCTTCTTCCACAGATACGACTCTCAGCACAGTTATGGTTTTCAAAGGGATCGAGGGACACCATAATCCGATGCTACTAAAATTAGAAACTCTTTTTTTGGGTAGCAAAAAATCCATGGGAAATCCACCTTTTGTTGACATAAAATGTGGTCATTGCGGAAACTCCAAACACACTCGTGAAAATTACTTCAAACTACATGGGTATCCAGAGTAGTGAAATGATCTTTAAGTACGGAAGAAACAGGAAACCACTGGGAGAGCCACTATGGCTACCAATAATGCATCACTATCCCTTATTCCTCAGGCCGAATCTTCCCAGGATCCAAGTATTTCAAGTAAAGCATTTCACATCTCTACTTGTAGTGATAATAAGGATTGGATTCTCGACTCTGAAGCTACATATCATATGACATTTGACCCCAAAGATCTCTCCAATACAACCCAACTGAGACGAAGTCATGTTGCCAATGTCAATGCCAATGGGGTCACTTATACAGTTACAGGGGATGGAACAATGACTTTATCTCCTTCATTATCATTATCTAATACACTACTTGTATCCTCTCTTTCAAGCAAACTAATGTCTGTAAGTCAAGTTACTTCAAATCTTAATTATGTTGTATTGATGTATTCTACCTTTTGTCTTCTATAGGATATTCTCACCAAGGAGATCATTGTGCATGGTACTAAGAGAGGAGGTTTATATTATGTAGATGACCTCAGTTCAGGAAGAGTCAATCACATGCAACACACAGTTAGTAACAAGGAACGACAAATTTGGTTATGTCACCGTTGATTTGGGCATCCATGATTTGGGTATTTAAAGCATCTACTACCTAGTTTATTTTCAAATGTCACGCACTCGGATTTCAAATGTGATACTTGTATCTTAGCAAAAAGTCATAGGACATCTTATCCTATGAGCATGCATAAAATATGATTTCATTTGTTTTAGTACATTCTGATGTTTGGGGACCTTCCCCGGTCATTACATCGTCGGGTCATCTTTGCCCTCCATTATTTGTTGATGATTGTACACGAATGAAATAGCTTTACCTTCTCAAACATAAAGATAAAGTATTTTCTACGTTTCACTCATTTCACACCATGATTTAGATACAATTTTATGGAAAAATTAAGATCCTTAGGTCTAATAATGGATGAGAGTATGTTAATCAACAATTTCGAACATACTTAGACAACTATGGTATTCTCCATGAAATCTCATGTTCACAAACCCCACAACAAAATGAGATTGTAGAGAAGAAGAATAGACATATTTTAGAAACTGTCCGGGCCTTACTAATCCGTGTACATATGCCTAGTAGATACTGGAGTGATGCTGTTACTATAACTGTATATCTATTGAACCGTATGCCCACAAAACCTTACAATTTCAAACTCTATTAAAGGTGTTATCTGATCATATTCACTTGCTTACTATTTTGATGCTTTTGTCCCGAATTTTTAGATGTGTTGTTTTTGTCCACCTCCATAAAAATCAACGAACTAAGTTGGATTCATGTGTTGTCTGATGTGTATTATTGGGGTATGGCATACAAAAAAAAGGATATCGATGCTACGATCTTATCACTAAAAAAACCTACATTACCATGGATGTCATTTTCTTAAAATCTGAATGTTTTTTCTCATCACCAGTATCTAATTACCCTCTTCAGGGGGAGAGTTGTGGTGAAGAACGAAATTTGCTTGATGTTGAAGTGTTAGATATTAGTAACAATCTGACATACTCAGATAATGCGAACAATATGGATGAGCAAGTACCTAGACATGAACTTCTAAGAATTGAATCTGAATTAGTGACTGAATCTCCAGAACATTTTATGGGATTGATTGATGTAAGTTAAATTCTTCTTTCTACATTATTCTTACTTGTTAGTATTATGTTTTGAATTTAATTTTCTTTCTTAATCACATATATTTTATTAGTGTGAGATTATGTTTATTTGTTAATTGATTTTTTTTTCCTTTTATTTTCAAAGATGGTATTAGGAAATTATTCTTAACTCCATTGTTGGAATAGTTGATATACAAGAGAAGAACAAGCAGCATAACATTTTGGAACTTTTAAAAGCATATTTGATGATATTTGGACATGAAAGTCATTAAGTTTATGGACATTTTAGGTAAAATCATTTCTGCATGTAAGGGAGTTGCATTATTTCATAATGCAATTTAGAACCTATTTTTGATCAATTTTGATTAATAGTTTGGTTATTTAATGACCAATTACAATTTACCGTTTGATAGAAGAGTTTTGGAAAAATGTGAGTTACTTATTATTGGTTGTTTGATAGAAAAGTTTGGATTATGAAGCTGGATATATGGTTTTTTGAACATCAACCTTAATACTCAAGGTACCATATTATTTGTCTTAAGGTATCTATATATATTTTAGAAATTTGTTATCTTTGTTCAAACAAAGTTTCTGTTTCTATGTAGGGAGGAAAAAAAAACACAAAGTCTCTTTATTAAGAAACCCAATATGTGAAATAATACATTCTAATACTGCATTTTTATTTTTATTGGAATCTAATATTCATTTAGCAAGAAGATAGTAAAGAATGATTGAAAAAAAAATGCAATATAAAGATTACAGTGGAGAAGAAATTATTTGTTCGACTATGCAAAATTTTCTACCTTCCTTTTAAGAGTAGTGTACAGGAAAGAGTTCAAATTTATTCAAGTATTAATTGAAATTTTTGTTATTAAAACAAAAAAATTAATTAAAATTTAGTGGGTTTTTTTATTGATTAATGAAGACTCACATTAATATCCACAGCAACCAAAATGTTACAACTTAAAGTGACGTCAGTAAATGAAAGAGAGAGAAATGTATATTAATGCATTAATAAAAAAGGGCAAAAATGTAATGTAACTTTTGTTATTAATGAATTTGCTCTACCAGAAGTATTTTTAGGTCTGGAAATAGGCATGTTCTATTTGAAAAGCCTTCCATCTATTAATTAAATAAAAATATAAAACTTGAATATGAGAGGAAATTCTGATGTAATTGTTTTAACAGCTTTCAGGAGTAACTTTTCATCTTTCAAGTTATTTATTTACTATTCTATATTGCTCTTAAGGTATTACTAATGCCATACTCTCAATCAATGAAATACGAGGTAAATGCAATAAATTTTCTTAGAAAAAATAATTGAATACTTTGTTAAAGCAACAATAATTTTGATTAATATATAGTAATACCTCACTTACTCACACCAATTACAATTTTCAACTGGCACCATGATAGTTAACAAAAGTACCTAATTGATGATCATTCCAAATAACAATAAATTATTTGTCCACCAAATTGGGCTTGTAACAACAGGGAAGAAATATAACTGGCTTTCTGACAAAGGACCTTCAGTGTATTCGAAAGAGGATAGAGGAAAATAAACCAGTAATTAATTTATCAACAAAGCTGTGTGTATTTTGGTTTCCTTAGACTATTAAGATTACAAGTTATAACCTCAAGAATCAAGAGAGAACAAGGTAAAATATATGATCAATTAATTATTGAAAAGTCAAAAATAAAATATAACCAGAAAACTACTCTTATATTCATCTATACCATACTTTTTTTATATATTCACTTTTTACTTATATATATATCAAATAATATTTTCTATTTATCAAGATATATGTGATTACAATTGAGTGATGCGGTTAATCAAAAATGATTCGTGTTAAAGTTTATTTATCATTGCTTTTAAGTCACATGTTAAAATTATACCAAATATTGTTTATTAAAAAAATTATGTATATTTTAGATGGACATAACTCGATATAAAGTTAACATATATGAAGGAAAAAAATGAATATTTTATTAAAAAATAGGTATATAAGACAATAGCACAAATAAAATTTGATGCACCGATCGGTCACAACAAACCTTTCCAACATTGCAATAGCCAACAAAAAGTTAAAATATGCATAAAGGGTGAGTAACCCTTGGGCTCTCAAAGTTCTTATTCACCCTTTGTGGACTGTTTGTGGTTAAAAAAAACTTCGGGCCACATTTTTGAAATTCTTGAGTTACTATAAACGTGAAGTAAGAGGAAGATGTATAACTTAAGAAAATATACTTCACCGAGGGATATTATGCACTAGATATGTCATTTGAGGGAGATTCTATAGAAGTAATTAACTGTAAATGATAATCTAAGACAACATTACCTGTTATAACTAATCTTAGCTTTATATCAGATCATGCCTCATTTATTAATTTATTATTTATCACGAATTAATTTCTGAATGATCAGCTCTTATTAATAACTCACTTCACCTTCCTAAAAAAATCAAAGGAAAAAATGGCCTGGACACAGCTTCTAATCCTTTTCCACCTTTTGCTCTCTTCAACTTTTTTCTTGTATTGCGTTGGCCATCAAAGGAAGGTAAAAGTAATTCAGAAATAAGAAAGGAAAAAAAACCAATTATGATTCTGCAAAATAGACCATTTTTGGATTTTGTTAATGAGTTTTGAGTTTGAAATGCAGGTCCATATTGTATATATGGGAGATAAACCAAAGACAAATGTGTTTGTAGCTTCAATGCATCACTCTATGCTAGAAAATGTTCTTGGAAGGTTTGTAAACACTTATAAACTATTATTAGTTAGTAATTAATACATCGTTTTTCTTTTGAATTATTGGGATTACTATGCATCGGCTATTTTCTTAACACTTTGTTTTCCTTTTAGTGCTATTGCTGCAAAGGATTCATTGATCTATAGTTATGGAAGGAGTTTTAACGGATTTGCAGCAAAGCTCTCTGACCAAGAAGTGATAAGAATAGCAGGTGTGACTTACTCTTTTAGTCCTACCCAAAGCTATTAAGGATTGAATGTTGTGATGTTGTGTAACAATACCCCTTTTGATTAGAATTGATTAGAATTGATTTTGTGTTTCCAGATATGGATGGAGTGGTCTCTGTTATCCCTAACACTCTTCTACAGCTTCATACAACAAGATCATGGGATTTCATAGGATTCTCTGAATCCCACGTTCAAACTCCTAAGGGAGGAAATGTAATTATTGGTGTACTAGATTCAGGTTAGGAGATTATGAAACTTTATCATGTTTTGTGACTTGTTACATCAAAAAGAATAGTACTTACCGTTGCGGTTTTGCATATTTGGTAGGAATCTGGCCTGAATCAGAAAGCTTCAATGATGAAGGATTCAGACCCCCACCTAAAAAATGGAGAGGAATTTGCCAAAGCAAGGAGAACTTCACCTGCAACAAGTGAGCACTTCTATCTATCGAGTCATTTATTTGTACTAGTTTGATATTGTTTGACACTTTGAGGGACTACTTAGAAAAGAGAAATGTAAATTTTGACAGCAAGATCATTGGTGGACGATACTACAACAGCATGCATTACTATAACGTGACAGACATAAGATCACCAAGAGACTCACAAGGTCATGGGACTCACACAGCATCAACTGCAGCTGGAAGAAAGGTGGAAGGAGCCAATTACTTTGGTATAGCTAAAGGGATTGCAAGGGGTGGAGATCCAAATGCAAGAATTGCTGTCTACAAAGTTTGTTGGTCTTATGGTTGCAATTCTGCAGATATACTTGCCGCTTTTGATGATGCAATTGCTGATGGAGTCGATATCATTTCAGCTTCTATTGGCTTGTCTTCTGCACAACAGTACTGGGAAGAACCAATAGCTATTGGATCTTTTCATGCAATGAAGGAAGGGATACTCACTACGGTTTCGGGAGGAAATAATGGACCAGAGCGGGGCGTTGTGAGTAATGGTGCACCATGGTTATTGACAGTGGCAGCTACCAGTATGGACAGGAAATTTGTGTCCCAATTGGTTCTGGGAAATGGGAAGACTTTCACTGTGAGCAAGTTTCTATTGCCATTACTTATTTTTTTGTCTTGTAATCTTCTTAATCTCTTTTCATCTAAATTTGATGAATCTTAGGGACATATTATCAACAATTTTGACCTTGAGGGAGCCTCATTCCCTCTGATTTGGGGAGGAGATGCTGCAAATGTTTCTGCTAATGCTATCTCCTTGACTTCAAGAGACTGTTTCCCCGGAAATTTAGATTCAAACAAAGTTAAAGGAAAGCTCGTTCTCTGTGAGTCCCGCTCAGATGGCTCCGGTATAATCATGGCTGGTGGAATTGGTGCTATCATGCCTAGTCGAACTCTAGCTGAACTTGCTTTCCCTGTTGCATTACCATCAACACTGATCAGTAGAGAAGACATTGGCATAGTACTGGAGTACATAAGATCATCCCAGTAAAGCCACCAAATCCATTTCCCAACCTTCTCTATCTTGATGATTGTCTAATAAAGTAGAAAACTAATCTATACTATAATAACAACGACAGTAATATATACAATATATTTATGAGAAGATACCAACAGTGACCTGATAAAGTGTATTCTCAGGAATCCAACGGCAACTATTCTTGCTAGTGAAGTTTGGAAAGATACCATGGCACCTTATGCAGCTATTTTTTCATCCAGAGGTCCCAATCCAATCAGTCCAGACATTCTCAAGGTATATTATATACTGTATATAACTCCCTTCTTCTCATGTTAAGAGTAGTTTTATTGTTTCACTAATAAAGCATAGTATTTTTTTAATTATCAAACTGTTCCATAAAATTGATCAGCCGGATCTCAGTGCACCCGGAATTAATATACTAGCTGCTTGGAGTCCAATTGCATCCCCATCAATTAACAAAAAGGATAAAAGAAGATCAAAGTTCTACATAGACTCAGGCACATCTATGTCTTGCCCACATGTTAGTGGATCTGCAGCTTATGTTAAGGCTGCTCACCCACATTGGTCTCCTGCAGCAATCAAATCTGCACTCATGACCACAGGTAACAGGAAATTTATTTTATTTTATTTTATGGTTGAATTTTCACAAATCATCTTGATGGTCCTTTTGTAATGATCTTCTCAAAATAGCATCAATCATGGACCCAAAACACAATGATGAAAAAGAGTTTGCTTATGGTTCTGGACTCCTCAATCCAGTGAGGGCTTTAGACCCAGGTCTAGTTTTCAACACTTCCAAGACAGACTACATCAACTTTTTGTGCAGGCAAGGCTATAACTCCTCCACAATGACATTAATCACAAGTGATCAAAGCACATGTGGAAGGATTAAACCTGGTAGAGGATGGGATCTCAACTATCCCTCCTTTTCATTAGCCATAGAAGATGGCCAAAAGATCATGGGGAATTTTACTAGGAAAGTTACCAACGTTGGCTCGCGACGCTCTATCTACAATGCTAGCATTGATGTTCCTGAGATTCTACAGGTTAAGGTGGAACCATATGTTCTTTCATTCACAAAAATTGGAGAAGAGAAATCATTCAGTGTCATAGTTGATGGTCCTCCAATTACTCAGGTCCCAATCATATCAGGCTCCATTACCTGGAAAGATGGTGTACATGAGGTGAGAACACCACTTGTAGTTTATACAGTCATCCCAAAGGCACTTTCTAACCATCCCTTTCAAGAAATTACAACAAAGTCCACTATAATTGAATCTTCAATAGATCCAAGAAATAAGATTTTCTTTCAACACTGAGACAAATGAAGTGCCTACTGGAGGCAGTAGTGGTTACTTTTTATAACGCCAAATATATAAATATGTTTACTTCCAGAACATGAAGTTATTTGATTTCCATGATATAAAGTTGCGAATCCATCTGTGAAGGATTTGATTTTCATATTGTTTTATCCTCATTTGTTTACCATATTTGTTCTTTGGTTTAGTGAAAATGATTCAATTATTGGAAGGTTTGTCAGATTTCTGACATGTTCCCCTTTATGTCAGTAAGTATAGCAGTATGTTAAAGCGCCTGGAAAAAATGTGTTCTATTAATGCACAGGGATCGAATACATTTTGCTTGCAAGCCTTAAACTTTTTCAACCAAAAATCAAGAAAACAGCCACAAAGATTTATAATCATAAATAAATGAACAAAAGCTAAAGCTTTGCATTGGAAAATTTATCTTTAAATAGCAGGGAAAAGATCGATACCTGTTCCAAACATGTTTGGCAGTCAGAATTTATTAAATATGATTCCATCTCAAACTTTTTATGGTTTGGACATGAAAAGAGCATAACTATCAAAACATATTTATATGGAACATTTGAACTCAAGTCGACTTGAACTTGATTTTGGTCACCAAAACACCCATTGCACTCTAGTTCAAGTCAATTTGTTATTAAAACAAGTTCTGAAATCAAATTGGCAGCATTTAAAATAATTTGAGAATAAAAATCGCAAATTAATTGAAATTTCCAATTTCCTTATCAATCAAAAGCTATTGTAATCCCTACTTTACAATAGTGAAATCCTCTTACACTTGTCCGTAGTTTTTTACCCCAATTTGTTCGGGGGGTTTGCACGTAAAATATTTGTGTACATTTTATTTTCATTATTCTCAATTTTACTTTATTTGTGTTTTAGCTTCAATCCGATAATTTTTACTAACAATAGTATCAGAGCAATTGGTTGAAGGGTGTGAAGCAGATCGTTGTGAACGAGATGTCGACTACAACAAAGTTCGATGTTGAGAAATTCAACGGGAGTAATTTCTCGTTGTGGAAAATGAAAATTAAGGCATTTAATTAAGAATGCTATTAAAGCACTAATTTTTTGTGCATTCAATGTGGAGCACTAATTTCTTGTCCATCCAAATTGGAGATGAACATGGAGTCTTTGCTACCACAAGTTCTTCAAGGTTGTTTCTTATAAATAACTTATATCATTTGTGCAAAATATAAGAGAAAATGAATTAGAGAGCATCCATAAGAAAGATAGTAAAAGTTTTTGTGAGAGTTATCTTGTGAGTTACTACTTAGAAAGAAAAATTTTGTTTCTTCTTTGTAAGTAATATTTTTCCTATTTTGTAAGAGAGTTATTTCTCCTATTACAATAGAGATTAGAATTGTTATCTCATTGTAACTAGAGAGAAGGTGTTGTAATCACTATTTTACAATAGTGAAATCCTCCTGCATTTGCCCGTGGATTTTTACCCCAATTTTTTCGAGGGTTTTTCCACGTAAAATATTTGTTTCCATTTTATTTTCATTATTCTCAATTTCACTTTAGTTGTGTTTTAGCTTTAATCCGGTAATTTTTCCTAACAAAAACAATGCAGAAATGTTTCTCATCTTGACATAATTCGATATGATAAAGACCCAAAAGCTTGTAAAGCCATATAAATGGGACATTATAATGAGTTAAGTTCACTTAAGCCAATCAAGATATTTTTTATTCTATGAATTTGATGATTCAATTGAAGTTTTTTATAATAGGTTATACGTTTTCCTTTGAATCCTTCATGTTGATCATAAATGAATTAATTGACATACTTTTAAAAATCAAACGTGTATCTTATTTTGAGTAATTGTCAATATTTCATTGTATGTATTAATGTGTTTATGTATCTTGTTAATATATATTGAATTTTATAAATTTTTCTTTTATTCTACTTTATTTCTGTGAGTCATACAACTTAGGGTGAGTTCATGCATTGCATTCTTGTTCATATTGAATTTAAGTTTCAAAGTTAAATTATATTTTCGTATAATAAAAAGGGAAGAGTGATTAACAAATGGAGAGATATTGCACATATGGGGAGAACACATTGATTAAGTATTCTATTTGTTATTTGTTATTGCAAATAGTGAAATAACTCTTAATCATTAAGTGTTCACTTTGATATAATACATAAGGGAAGTAATTTTATTATTTAAATGTTCTATATATTGTTATTCACTGCTTATATTTGCTTATTCGTTTTACTGTAATTATGTACATTGAACTAATGAATAATGAGTCATTCGAGACAAATTATGTGCCTATCAGTTGTTTTATTTTTCAGTATACATATGAGCTGTCAAGATTCAGGTGAAGATTGCTTCATCAGATCATAAGATAGTATTACTATGTAAATTTTATTTTTCATATGAGTGTCATGTAGTGAGAAAGTAGTTTTGTCACACGAATATTCCTAAGAATAGATTGTAAGGTATATGAGTGTTAACAATATTCATGAACAAAACATTTAAATGTAAACTAGTTTTTATGCGCGTTTTCTTATCCGCTATTCAAGTCGAAGTAACTTCCAAGATTAAAGTCAATATGTTTCAGGTATATACTTGATCTTAATCACATTAGAATACATATTATACATTTAGGAACTTTGATATATATATATTAGTCGATCAATCGAAGTGTTAGATTGATTGAGAATCGATCTTGTACGATCTATATCCTATTAAGTTGATTTTCAAATTGGTGTAGATTGATCGAAATTTGGTTTGATCGATTAAGGGATTAGATTGATCAAGAATCAATCGTGCTCGATCTACCTGGTCTCGAATTTATTTTAATCATTGTTGGATCGATCAAAAAGGGCTAGGATTTCAACTTAAAATATAATTTTTTGCTCAAACCAAGCTGTTCTTTTGTCATCTTTTCTATATAAATAATATAATGCTCTATATTTCAAATAATCATACTTATTCTATTCTTCAAATTATTTTGTGCATTTTCTCTCAAAATGTTTTAAAATCTAAATCATATTTTGTTTGACTCATTCTTGAATTAATATATCAAACATTGTGTAGTTATATTTGATTGACTAATAAGTCAATTTGTTATATGATATCATTATCTCATGATCATGTAGCTTCTTTTTTATTAAATTCTTTAATGTTTGGATCAAATAATTTTGTATGTCGTCATAATTATTTAATTTTAAAGAAACTATATTTATTAAACTTGTACTTAATTTATTCGTTCTAGGGTTTTCTATGTGATTTGATTTAATTGATATATTATTGAATCTTATAGCTAGGGGTTTTTCATTATTAAATGTGTTTTATGACACATTTTGTACTTGTGCTATTTATGCTAACGTTTTAGATGTTTGTTGAACGATCTTGATTGCTCATGTGACTCGAGATATCAAAATGTTATTTCGGATCCTTATGCCCATTTTATAAAGACTGTGAAAGAAGCAATGACTTATCAATAGATTACTTTGAGGGTTTTATATGTGAAGAGTAGTTAAAAACCTAACCTTATAATTAAACATTAATTTTCTTAATGGATAGCTAAATGGTTCGGTATATTTGTGATTTTCTTCTTAAGTTATTGTTGTGATCTAGGTTGTTTTCATTTAAAATATTGTATGTCAAGTTCTTATTTATTTTCATTTTATATTAATTGCACACGATTACATAAATGACTCTTTCTGAATTTTTAATTAAACAATTTTCCAAAAATTACCCATTCACCCCTCTAAATTAATTAGAACTATGGCTATAAACTTTTAATTGTTATTTATAAAACACGACATACACAAAATTTAAATTTTAAATTGATATATTTGTAAAAAAAATTATTATTTATTGTCACAATTAAGAAAATCAAAAATATAAAAAATATGTTTGTACAATTATTAAATAATTATAAACATTTATATTGATTTTTAAGTTAAAATAGTAATATAATGTAATTATAGTATTTATAATATAATTACATATTGATGGGATTATTTGCTAACCGTTACAATGGCATACATGTCCGTGGGAAATGACTTAAATTCAATGCGAAAAAAATATAATTTTTATTTCAATATAACTCAACAGAAAAATGCATATTTTGTTTTCTTTTAATTCAAAGCAAAAATGATAATGATTAATGAGCATAATGAAAAAAGGCATAATAGCCAATAGAATCAATTTTTGGGAATTACTTTAAGAAATTATTGATTTATTAGAGTAAGCAAAACTTTAAAATAATAAAATATAAGATTAGTACAACTAATTTTTTGAAAAACAAAAGTATCAAATGCCTCATAAAAAAGCAAACAATGTGATTGTTGGTGATTATACTCTAATAGCAATGAATTGCATCTAGTATTTTAGATACAGCCAAACCAAAGTATAAGGATTATCACTAATTTTTTACTATAATAGCTTATCTTTTTTTTTTTGGGTTAAAAAAGAGAGGATGGCTCGTGACTCCTTATTATTGCGTTGTTATAAATTCAACTCCTTTATATCAATTCACTAGCCAAATTTAACTCCAGTATCTTGACTGTTGGTTCTTCTGACAGCTAGAGGCACCCATTATTTCTTTTCTTTTTCTTCTCCCCCATTAAGTGTTCTGTTTCTAATTTGATAAGGAATGTATTAGTTAATAAATGAATGACGTTTGATATGTTTGAAACAGGAAGGATAGACACCTTTTGAGTTTGATGAATGCTAAGTTACTGCTTCAACGGGTTGAAAGATTAGTTACACTCTGACCCTCTAATTACCATGATAACCAAGCACATTAATTAGGGTAAGACAGAGACCTTCGTTATTTAAAAATTAAAACATATATTGTGGTACTAAACTGTTGTCTTTAACTGTTTTATTGAGGTTTTATGCGCTTCCTCCAAAACTCTCATATAAAACACATTATATCAACTATAAGTGTCTTCAAATATATTTCAATATTAGACCAGTTGAGGTCTAATGTGCAGTTAAAATCGACCAAAAAATGGCCAATCTACAAGTTCTTGCTATGACCTACCTTTCACTATTGGCATCTTTTCTAACGAACTGCCATTCCCAAGAGAAAAAGGCAAGATTATGCCCCTACTCTCTCTGTTTGTGTTACTTTTTTCATTTATGCCTCATTTAAGTAACTGTAATTGTACTGACATCACATAAACAGATTTCAATCAAGGTATATAGCTCTTCATATCTTCTATGTTGTTGTCTGCGTAGTGAATTGTATTACTAAAAACTTCGGTGTAATGCCTTCCTAATCCTGCAGGCTGCATCAAATTAACACAATTCTTAATGGACTCGTTTCATATGCAGGTTTATGTTGTATATATGGGAGAAAAATCAAAAGCTAACTTTTCTGAGGCATCAATTCAGGACTCCCTGCATTACCCCATTCTTGAAAGCATTCTCGGAAGGTAAATTAATTGAGCAAGGGTGATATATGTTTTCCATATTAAACATGTTGACAAGCTAGATCACTTTGACATTAATGATGTACAACATGCAAATAGATCCATAATTTGGCTTTTTCCCCTGTTGTAGTTCAAGTTAAATCAACTTAAAAATTTATGATTTCAACTTATAGTACTGTAGCTGCAAAGGAATCACTCATTTACAGCTACCAAAGAAGTTTTAATGGATTTGCAGCGAAATTATCCGAGGAGGAATTTGCGAGGATATCAGGTTAAGTTATCTTGCAAAAGTAGTTAACAAACAAGAAGAAGGGCTTAACATGTTTGAGTTCTTGTGATTTGCACTTGCAGAGATTGAAGGTGTGATTTCAATAATGCCTAACACACTGCTACAACTTTACACAACAAGATCATGGGACTTTATGGGATTTACTCTATCTCAAGTTGAAGATTATTCTGACATCAATGGAGGAGATGTGATAATTGGAATGATAGATTCAGGTTAGATTACCTTATCTAAACTTCATCAACCATATGGTTCTAAGTAATGAATAATTTCTCAACCACTACTGATTGTAACTCTTCGCTATGTCACAGGAATTTGGCCAGAATCGTCTAGCTTCAATGATGAGGGGTTTAGTCCACCACCAGCAAGATGGAGAGGAACATGCGAAACCAACAGTAATTTTACTTGCAACAAGTAAGAAACCATCTCAATTCATGACCTTGTTTGATGTCTGTCGAAACTTGATCTCATACTAATAATTAAATTGCTGAAATTATGATAGCAAGATCATTGGAGCTCGATACTACTATGACAAATATTATCACGAGTATTCAGACTTTAGCTCTCCAAGGGATTCCATGGGACATGGGACTCACATTGCCTCAATTGCAGCAGGTAGGAGGGTAGAAGGTGCTAATTTCTATGGACAGGCTAAAGGACTTGCGAGGGGTGGGGCTCCCAATGCCAGAATAGCAGTCTACAAAGCTTGCTCGAGATTTGGATGTAGTCTAGCAGATATCCTCGCTGCCTTCGATGATGCAATTGCTGATGGGGTTGATATCATATCAGTTTCCTTTGGCACTCCAACAGATGGGTTTCAGTATGACCCAGTAGCAATTGGATCATTTCATGCCCTTAGGAAAGGAGTTTTAACTATAACTGCTGCAGGCAATTCTGGACCGGCACGTGCAACTGTCACTAATTGGGCACCATGGATGCTCACTGTGGCAGCCAGTAACACAGACAGAAAGTTCATATCTAAGTTGCTTCTTGGAGATGGACAGGTTTTCAATGTGAGTTCTGACTTGGAATGCATAGTACAATGTCAATTACTTATTCTCAATGTGGTTCTTCTTTTCTTATCCTTTCATGCTAATAAATCTCCAAAATTTTGTTGAACTATTTAGGGAATTGGAATCAATAGCTTCGATCTTCATGGCAAACTATTCCCTCTGATTTGGGGAGGGGATGCTACCAACTATTCAGCCAATGGGTATTCAGAACTATCAAAGGACTGTTATTCTGGAGCTCTGGACACAAACAAAACCAAAGGGAAAATTGTATTGTGTGAACAGCGCTCGACTGGTTCTAGTATTCTTACTGCCAACGGAGTAGGTGTTATAATGCCTATCCAATCATTTGGTGAGCCAGCCTTCCCTTTCCCCTTGCCAGCAACACTTCTCACAGAACATGAAATTGTCAAAGTATTGGACTACTTAAAGTCTGCCAAGTAAATATACACCAACTTACCAATATATTTAGAACAACAAGAATCATTGGAAATTTCCCTAGACATGTATTTTATCTGCTATAACCTTAATTTTCAGGAAACCGGTGGCAACTATTCTAGTCTCAGAAGTTTGGGGGAATGATATGGCACCTTACATCGCCCCTTTTTCATCCAGGGGTCCTAACTGGGTGATTCCTGATATTCTAAAGGTATACTGCGTACATTCATTGCATGTTGCTTGCCTTTTTGTAATCTCACTCCTGATACACTAATATCAATCAGCCCGATATTACTGCACCGGGTATGGATATCCTTGCGGCTTGGTCTCCTGTTGCACCGACTTCAATTGACGATATTGACCACAGAAGAACCAAATACTACATCCACTCGGGAACATCAATGGCTTGCCCTCATGTAACTGGAGCTGCAGCTCATGTGAAAGCTGCTCACCCAAGATGGTCTCCATCTGCAATAAAATCTGCACTGATGACCACAGGTTTGGCCTATAGGACATAAAACAAAGAATATTGTACCTTAATTAATGTTCTCAAACTTTCTCATATAGCTAACTGCAAGCTTCTTGTATTGCAGCATTTCCCATGGACCCGAAGAAACATGAAAATGAAAGAGAATTTGCTTATGGTTCTGGTCTACTCAACCCAAAAAAAGCAGTAAATCCCGGATTAGTATTTGATATGTCTAACACAGACTACGTAGACTTCCTATGCAAGCAAGGTTATAATACCACCATGTTAAGGTTAATCACAGGGGACGAAAGTGTTTGTCAAAGCAACAAACCTGGCAGAGGTTGGGATCTCAACTATCCCTCATTCTCACTAGCTATAGCAGATGGTCAGAAGATCAAGGGAAGCTTCAATAGGATTGTCACAAATGTTGGTTCACCCACCTCAACCTATCATGCCAACGTTACCATGTGTGATTCAATTAATGTTAAGGTGGAGCCTTCTGTTCTTTCATTCACATCAGTTGGAGAGAAACATTCATTTGTTGTGAAGGTAAATGGACCAAGAATAACTCAACTTCCACTTATAACATGCTCTATAACTTGGAAAGATGGAATGCACGTTGTGAGGACTCCACTTGTCGTTTACACAGTGCTTCCATCAAAATTGTCTCCAAGCAAAGAAGCATCTTAACTGGGTAATTGTGTTAGTAGCTAAGGATTGTGAGAGTCAGAAAAGTTGCATCCATATTAACAAGACCACCGTGTATCCCTTCATTAGGCAGTTCTTTTTCTTCTTGTATCTCTCGACTCATAACTAAATAACTAATGTCACTTTCCTCTACCGCTAGACACTTATGTTTTTCGATTTCTATTTCTTTAGTTTACCTCTTGAAATGATATGTAATCGTAAATAAAAAGTTGTTTCCTTTTTTTCTTCCCCTTCAAGTATTAATGAGAAAGATTTCTTGTCGAGTTGTGAAAGGGAGACAAATATACAAAACGTATATTGCATAATTCATACCGGAAAAACAATAGTTGTAAGAAGCTTCCTTTGAAACCAAATCATCAAATTAATAAACTGTTGGAAAATTACGTTAATTCTCGATAAGTTAGATTTATGAGAAAACAAAATAGACAAAATAACACACAAATTTGATAATGGAGTTCGGTCAATCTTGCTTACGTCTCCGGACCTATTGTAGATTTTTTTACTGAAAAAGGAGAAATTACACAAGGTGTTTACAAAACTTACAACTCATAACCCAATTACACCTAAGAAAATTACTCTCAATTTTCTCTCACAAAAGTTTTTCTTTTTAAGTTTTTCTCTCAATTGGAATGAACACTTAGTTGATTAATTCATTACAATTATACATCTATTTATAGGAAAATTCACTCATTGAATTACTCTTTAAATTAATGGTTCTTTGAATTGCTCCTTGAATTAAGCTTCTTGTTTTGCTCTTTAATTTGTTCCTTAAATTAAGGAGCTTTATAACAATCTCCCATTTGAAGACTGATTTTAATCTGTATTCACACCTCAATCAATGCAACAGTTTTTCCAGTCTTGTTACTCTAGTAGACCAACTGAAGTTGAGCACAACTTCAGTGTTCCATGGCAAGCTCTCACTTGCTGACATCTCGAGTCTGACAAGTTTCATCAAAACATTCAGACTCCCCTTTATCAGTCAGTAACATATAGTTCATGTATCTCTTGTTAGGCACATGAGGTCGAGAAGACCTTCTCAATACGGGAGCTGGAGTAGGAGGTTGTGATGTGTTAGACTATTGCGTATTGCTTTGTCCAACAAATTCTTCTGGCTGAGGACTTGTTACAATTGGTTTTGTTGCGGAACTATCTGGGACATCATATGCATCTGTAAATACTAACTCATTCTATTATGAGTCGTTGGCGTCTATTTTATGCATGTTCTTATACATCACCCTTTCGTTGAAAATCACATCTCTACTACAGATCACTTTCTTGTTTTCGTCATCCCAAATGCGGTAGCCAAACTCATCCTCACCATAACCGATAAATGTGTATTTCTTGGATTTTGGATCAAGTTTATTCCTGCCTTGATCACTAATATGCACAAATGCTACACAACCGAAAACTTTTAGATGTGATAGTTTCACCTCTTTTCTGCTCCATACCTCCTCTGGTATTCTATGCTCCAATGAAACAGATGGACCTTGATTGATTAAATAAGCTGTCGTGTTGACTGCTTCTGCCCAGAACTGCTTCAGTAGACCTGATTGTATACAAAAATGTTTCTGGCTCTTTCTATCAACGTTCGGTTCATACACTCAGTTGCATCATTGTGTTGAGGCGTGCCTAGCACAGTTCTTTCCATTCTGATCCCATGCTCATAGTAGAATTTTTTGAATCTGGTGTCTTCATATTCACTACCATTGTCGGTTTTGAGCTTTTTGATCTTCAAACCTGTCTCATTTTCGACCATAGCTTTCCATCTTCTGAAAGCCTCAAATACTTCAAACTTATGATGTAGAAAGTAAACTCATACCTTCCGAGAGTGATCATCAATTAAAGTCACGAAGTAGTGTTTCACACCAATAGATGAGATAGTTGTTGGTCCCCAAACATCAGAATGGATAAGCTCTAGTCTTTCCTTCTTTAGGGTTTTGCCACTTATCTAAAAGTTGACTATATTTTTCTTTCCAAGTATGCAATCTTTGTGCATGTCTATCTTTGCAGACTATAGGCCTGGAAGTTTTCCCTTTGAGTGCATAATCTTCATCCTCTTCTCACTCATGTGACCTAGTCTCTGGTGTCATAGATTTGATGTTTCATTGCCTACTACAACTACGATTGAACAATGTGCCCATACTGTCATGTAAAAAGTGTCATTCCAACTGTCATTGTGCCCTTTGAAATCTTTCAATCATCACCATGGAAGATCGTAGTGTAACCTTCACTCGCTAATTTCCTACTGAGATTAAGTTCCTGTTGGGAAATTACGCAAATTTTCGATAAGCCAGATTTATGAGAAAACAAGAATAGAAAAATAACACACAAATTTGATAACGGAGTTCGGCCAATCTTGCTTACGTCTCCGGACCTGCTGCAGATCTTTTTACTGAAAGGGGAGAAATTACACAAGGTGTTTACAACACTCACAACTCACAACCCAATTACACCCAAGAAAATTACTCTCAATTTTCTCTTACAAAAGCTTTTCTCTCTAAGCTTTTCTCTCAATTGGAATGAACACTTTGGATGATTAATTCATTACAATTACACATCTATTTATAGACATATTCACTCCTTGAATTACTCATTAAATTAATGGTTCCTTAAATTGCTCCTTGAATTAAGCTCCTTGTTTTGCTCCATGAATTGCTCCTTGTTTTGCTCCATGTTTTACTCCATGTTTTGCTCCTTAATTTAAGGAGCTTTATGATAATCTCCAACAATCTCCCACTTAAAGACTGATTTCAATCTGTCTTCACACCTCGATCAATGCAGCAGCTTTTCTAGTCTTTATTACTCTAGCAGACCAACTGAAGTTGAGCACAACTTCAGTTTGTCAATAGTCACCACCTTTGTTAACATATCTGCTGGATTTTTGCTTCCTTGAATCTTCTCCAATATTAACACATCATCTTCCAATAGAGATCTGATGAAGTGATAACGAAGTCCAATATGCTTTGTTCTAGAATGAAATGCTGAATTCTTCGCCAAGTGTATTGCACTTTGACTATCACTATGCAGAACATTCTTCTCTTGTTTGAATCCCAGCTCAATTAACAAACCTTGAAGCCATATCATCTCTTTACTAGCTTCAGTTACTGCTACATACTCAGCCTCTGTAGTGGATAGAGTGACAATTTTCTGTATTTGTGACATCCAACTAACAGCTGTAGTTCCAACAGTAAATATATAACCGGTGGTGCTTCTTCGGTGATCAACTTCACCTCCAAAGTCTGCGTCTACGTACCCTTGTACTTTTAACTCTCCTTTACTAAAGTACAAGCACTTTTCTGTGGTGCCTCGCAGATACCTCAAAATCCACTTTACTGCTTCCCAATGAGTTTTCCCTGGATTTGACATAAATCTGCTAACAACTCCCACTGCATGGCCAATGTCTGGTCTCGTACAGACCATTGCGTACATCAAACTTCCAATGGCTGAGGCATAAGGAACCTTAACCATGAATTCTCTCTCTTCCTCTGTCTGAGGGGACTGATCCTTGGATAGGCGAAAATGACTGGCCAAGGGTGTGCTAACTGGCTTGGCATCGCCCATGTTGAATCTTTGCAAAACACGATTGATGTACTCTGCTTGAGATAACTGCAAGGATCCTTTCTTCTTATTTCTTGTGATTTGCATTCCAAGAATCTTCTTTGCTGGACCCAAGTCTTTCATGTCAAATTCCTTTGACAATTGCTGCTTCAACCTTTTAATATCATCCATATCTGAACCTGCTACTAACATATCATCAACATAAAGTAGTAAAATGATATAACTGGACCTATATCTCTTGAAGTAGCAACAATGATCAGCATTGTACTTCTGGAAACCTTTCTTGTGCATGAAGCTGTCAAACTTTCTGTAGCATTGTCTCGGGGCTTGTTTCAGGCCATACAAACTCTTCTTAAGTCTGCACACCATGTTCTTCTTCCCCCTTTCTGAGAAACCTTCTGGCTGGTACATGTATATCTCTTCATCTAAATCTCCATGAAGGAATGCAGTCTTCACATCCAACTGTTCAAGATGAAGATCTTCAATGGCTACAATACTCAATACTTATCTGATAGTATTAAGCTTCACAACAGGAGCGAAAATGTCAGTGTAGTCAACTCCTTCCTTCTGTTGAAACCCTTTGATAACTAGGCGGGCTTTGTATCTTTTGGAACCATCATGCTCCTCTTTCACCCGGTACACCCATTTGTTGTGAAGTGCCTTCTTTCCCATAAGTAACTCAGCTAGTTCCCATGTCTGGTTGGAGATGAGAGATTTCATTTCTTCTTTCATAGCAAGCTCCCACTTGTTGGAATCTCGAGTCTGACAAGCTTCATCATAGCATTCAGGCTCCCCTCCATCAGTCAGCAACATATAGTTCATGTATCTCCTGTTAGGCACATGAGGTCGAGAAGACCTTCTCAATACAGGAGCTGGAGTAAGAAGTTGTGGTGTGTCGGAATGTTGTGTACTGTTTTGTCCAACAAGTTCCTCTGGCTGAGGACTTGTTATAATTGGTTCTGTTGCGGAAGTATCTGGGACATCATCTGCATCTGCAAATACTGACTCATTCTGCTCTGAGTCATTGGTGTCTATTTTATGCATGTCCTTATACATCACCATTTCGTTGAAAATCACATCTCTGCTACGGATAACTTTCTTCTTTTCGTCATCCCAAATGCGGTAGCCAAACTCATCCTCACCATAGCCAATGAATGTGCATTTCTTGGATTTGGGATCAAGCTTATTCCTGCCTTGATCACTGATATGCACAAATGCTACACAACCGAAAACTTTTAGATGTGATAGTTTCACCTCTTTTCCGCTCCATACCTCCTCTGGTATTCTATGCTCCAATGGAACAGATGGGCCTCGGTTGATCAAGTAAGCTACCGTGTTGACTGCTTCTGCCCAGAACTGCTTCGGTAGACCTGACTGTATACGAATGCTTCTAGCTCTTTCTGTCAATGTTCGGTTCATACGTTCAGTTACACCATTGTGTTGAGGCGTGCCTGGAACAGTTCTTTCCATTCTGATCCCGTGCTCATAGCAGAAGTTTTTGAATATGGTGTCTTCATATTCACCACCATTATCGGTTCTGAGCTTTTTGATCTTTAAACCCGTCTCATTTTCCACCATAGCTTTCCATCTTCTGAAAGCCTCAAATACTTCAGACTTATGCTTTAGAAAGTAAACCCATACCTTCCGAGAGTGATCATCGATGAAAGTCACGAAGTAGCATTTCCCACCAATAGATGAGACGGTCGTTGGTCCCCAAACATCAGAGTGAATAAGCTCTAGCCTTTCCTTCTTTGGGATTCTGCAACTTGTCTGAAAGCTGACTCTCTTTTGCTTTCCAAGTATGCAATCTTCGCACATGTCTATCTCCGTAGACTGTAGACCTGGAAGTTTTCCCTTTGAATGCATAATCTTCATCCCTTTTTCACTCATATGGCCTAGTCTCTGGTGCCACAGGTTTGGTGTTTCATTGCCTGCTGCAACTGTAATTGAACAACGTGCCTCTGTTGTCATGTAAAGAGTGCCACTTTTCTTGCCTCGAGCAACTGTCATTGCACCCTTTGAAATCTTCCAATCATCACCATGGAAGATCGTAGTGTAGCCTTCACTGGCCAACTGCCCAACTGAGATTAAGTTCCTTTTGAGATCGGGAATATGCCTAACATCCTTCAGCTCCCAAACAGATCCGTTCAACTTAATCTTCACTACACCTTTGCCAATAATAGCACATGGTTGATCATCACCAAGATATACCTTTCCAAGGTTTCCGGGGACATATTTCTCGAAGAATTCTTTTTGTGAAGTAGCATGGAACGATGCTCCAGAGTCTAACACCCAAGATTCTTCCTTGCTCTCCAAAGAGCATATCAATGCATCGTCTCCTCCTGAGGTGGAAGTAACATTTGCCTCTGTCTTCACTTGTTTGTCCTTCGGTGCACTTTTGCACTGATTTTTGTAGTGCCCGGTTCTTCCACAATTCCAACACTCGATGGTCTTCGAGCTATGGGAATTATTAGGATTCCTGGATTTGGACCTCCTGTCCTTTGATCTACCTCGGTAGTTTGTTCTGCCACGTCCATTCTCTTTGGTTGAATTTCTTCCTCTTGACTCTGTATGCAAAACTGAAGAAGTTGACGATTCACCTACCTCTCTACGTCGGATCTCTTCACTGAGAACCAGATCACGAACATCGTTAAATTTTAACTTATTGCTTCCTGACGAGCTACTCACAGCCGTGACAGTAGCATTCCAACTTTCTGGTAAAGAAGACAAAAGTATCAATGCTCGTACTTCTTCATCGAATTCAATTTCCACTGAACTCAACTGGGTTGTGACTGTGTTGAGTTCATTGAGATGTTGAGCTACCGATGCGCCTTCATTCATCCGCAAATTGAACAAACGCCTCATCAAGTGCACTTTGTTTGAGGCTGATGGCTTCTCATACATATTGGAGAGAGCTGCCATAAGACTCGCCGTGGTCTTTTCCTTTACTATGTTGAAGGCAACATTACGGGATAGCGTCAATCGAATAACTCTGAGGGCTTGTCTGTCTAGAAGATTCCAATCTTCTTCCTTCATAGCTTCTGGTTTCTTCCCTGAGAGAGGTTGATATAGATTTCTTTGATACAGATAATCCTCTATCTGCATTTTCCAAAACCCAAAATATGTGCCATCGAATTTCTCGAGTTTCACCCTTCCTTCATCTGCAACCATTGCTCCCACTAAAATCTGACTTCCTCTGGATCGTTTCTGACTATTTCTGTAAACCACTGTGTATTAGAACACCTACGTCAACGAACAAATATCGTCGACAAAATGTTCACTATTCGCGTAAATAGTAACCTTGCAGAAAATTGACAGAAATCACCACCAATAGCTCTGATACCAGTTGTTGGGAAATTACGCAAATTTCCGATAAGCCAGATTTATGAGAAAGCAAGAATAGAAAAATAACACACAAATTTGATAACGGAGTTCGGCCAATCTTGCTTACGTCTCCGGACCTGCTGCAGATCTTTTTACTGAAAGGGGAGAAATTACACAAGGTGTTTACAACACTCACAACTCACAACCCAATTACACCCAAGAAAATTACTCTCAATTTTCTCTTACAAAAGCTTTTCTCTCTAAGCTTTTCTCTCAATTGGAATGAACACTTTGGATGATTAATTCATTACAATTACACATCTATTTATAGACATATTCACTCCTTAAATTGCTCCTTGAATTAAGCTCCTTGTTTTGCTCCATGAATTGCTCCTTGTTTTGCTCCATGTGTTTACTCCATGTTTTGCTCCTTAATTTAAGGAGCTTTATGATAATCTCCAACAGTTCCTTCTTAGGTCGGGAATATATCTGACATCTTTCAGCTCCCAAACAGACCCGTTCAACTTAATATTTACTACACCTTTTCCAATAATAGCACATGATTAATCATCATCAAGATATACCTTGTTCTCCAAAGAGCATATCAATGCATCATCTCCTCCTAAGGTGGAAGTAACATTTGCGTCTTCCTTCACTTGTTTATCCTTCGGTGCACTCTTGCACTGATTTTTGTAGTTCTCAGTTCTCCCACAATTCCAACGCTCGATAGTCTTCAAGCTATGAGAATTATTAGGATTCCTGGATTTGGACCTCTTATCCTTTAATATATATCTCAATAGTCTGTTCTATCACGTCCATTACCCCTGGTTGAATTTCTTCCTCTTGACTTTGTATGCAAAACTGAAGAAGTTGACGATTCACCTAACTCTCTACGTCGGATCTCTTCACTGAGAACCAGATCATGAACGTCGTCAAATTTCAACTTATTGCTTCATGACGAGCTACTCATAGCCGTGACAGTAGCATTCTAGTTTTCTGGTAAAGAAGACAAGTATCAATGCTTGTACTTCTTCATCAAATTCAATTTTCACTGAACTCAAGTAGGTTATGATTGTGTTGAGTTCATTGAGATATTGAGCTACGATGCGCCTTCTGTCATCTACAAATTGAACAAATACCTCATCAAATGCACTTTGTTTGAGACCGATGGCTTCTCATACATATTGGAGAGAGCTACCGTAAGACCTTTCATGATCTTTTCCTTTTCTATGTTGAAAGCAACTTTACGGGATAGCGTCAATCGAATAACTCTGAGAGCTTGTCTGTCTAGAAGATTCCAATCTTCTTTCTTCATAGCCTCTGGCTTCTTCCCTGAGAGAGATTGATATAGATTTATTTGATACAGATAATCTTCTATCTATATTTTCCAAAACCTGAAATTTGTGTCATCGAATTTCTCGAGTTTCACCTTTCCTTTATCTATAACCATTACTCCCACTCAAATTTGACTTCCTCCAGATCGTTTCTGACTATTTCTGCAAACCACTGTGTATTAAAACACCTTCATCAACAAACAAATATCGTCGACAAAATTTCACTATTCATATGAATAGTAACCTTGAATTATTTTTTGAATTAAACTTCATGTTTTACTGCTTAATTTTCTTCTTAAATTAAATTAAAAAGATTTATAACAATCTCCAACATAAACAATGTAATACACATATTTTCAAGTACACAATTTGTAAAGCAACTTCCTGTAAGTGAGTAAAAATAACAAGCTAACCTGTGAGGACTTAGGGTTGAGGGCTTTTAGTTTCACTCAAACAACAACTACAAACTCTAATACATGAAATCAAGATGGTGAAGATTTGAAGAAAAAAAAGGGAAACAACACAAAGATAAAATCATTTCAAATTTTGCTCATTTTGACATAGTTTTGCATTCAACAAGAAAAAGCAATGTAATAACGAAAAACGTAGTTCACATGTCTTTGTAACATACAAGGTTAAAACTAAGGTTAACTGAGGTTAAAACTAAAATCAATAATAATGAAAATCTTTCTTTTTTTTTTGAAAAAAAGCATATCGAGTTATAAGAATGTAAAAGCTATGACACAATCTTTTATTAATATTTCTCATTTTGATACTACAAACAATTTTTCGTATCCTCATGAGTCAAAAAATACCATACTATTTTCTATATTTATATTAGTTCTATTTACTTTGTTCATTGTTGTTATAGAAATTCCTTTTGACAAATGAATATATTATCCAAATTATTAACTCATTCTATAAATCTTTTACACCCAAACTCAGCCAATTATGTTAAATGGTTTGAATTTCTTTGCCTTTCAATCATTATAGCTTATTTTAGAATCCTTATAGCATCTTTTTTATATAAACGAGTTTATTCATTTTTACAAAATTTAAATTTATTAAATTTATTTGTTAAAAGTATTTTTAATAAAATAAAAATTACGAGGAATAAAATAATTAATATGATATATAATTGGACATGTTATCGTGATTATATAAACTCTTTTTAATCAATATTACTAATTAAAGGTATAAGAGTATTAGCTTAATTAAGTAATTTTTTTGATACACAAATAATTGATGTAATTACCAATAAGATGGACATTTCAAGCTTTTTCATAGAAGAGGTTATTAAATATGTACGATGGTAGAATATCTTACTATCTCTTAATATATGTATTTTATGTATTATTTTTTTAGTTTTTAGTAATTTTTTTATTCCATCACTTTGATACGTATAAAATTGTAACATTTTATTTCTTACAACATTTTCAAATCGATTGATTTTTATATACCGTAATGACCAATTCCATCAATTATAGTCAAAAAGAATAATCACGAGACGTTTTTCAAACTATAAGATATTTTTTTTGCTTTAAATATTTCTTACTTCAAATTTTCTTGATTTCTATCCACATTCAGATAATAAGTTTCATAAACAAGTTTCTTTTAATAACACGTGTCTTTAAAGTGAAATTCATCATTTGTTTTTTCCTTTCCATTCACTCGAATCTCTTTGTGTTCATCGATATTGTTTGGATCTCTTTGGTTTTTTATATTTGATTATAGACATGTACTTGTTATACACATAACACAAAACGGACGTGTATTCATTCTATTTTTTTCATCTTTGGATCATGATTCAATTAAAACTTCTCAAATTATCCCGATATGTTTAGGAGAAATTATTTGATTCTCAACTACGATGAAATCATAATACTTCCCTTCATTCTTATATGATTATAATTTTTATTTAGACAAAATCTAATCGAATTCAAATATTTCATAGTTTTGATTGATTTCTGTCAAAACAATTTGAGTAGAAGGTCTTCTTTAAGGGGTCTGTTTTTATGTTATTTCGTATCGTAAAATTCCTTTGTTTGTGGGATTTTTTGTATCATGAAAAGTAATTAAAAGAAATTATAGAATGGATTTCTACCTATGTCTAGATCTTAAATAAATGGAAATTTTATTAATAAGACCTTTTTCAATTGTAGTATTTCGAAAACTTTGAAAGAGAAAGAAGCATTCACTTATTACAAGAATAGTGCGATTTGATTATTTTTTTTCCTTTTTCTTTTTACCATTCTCAGTCTTAATAGAAAGACACATTATTCAAAATAAAAAGAAAAAAAATTATTAAAATAAATCTATGCTTGTTGAAGGTGAAGTTTCATTTGTAAATAAAACGAGCAAGCTGTTATGTTGTGTATACCCAATTAATATAACCTCAAATAATTCAATTATTGATTTGAGAGTATTGGACGAGGGGTTATAACCTATGGGTTAGGTAAACTTAGACCATTAATACCAATATGAGGCGTAGAGGAAGAGACACTACTCATAAGAATCAACAACACGAAAACTTTATTATAAATTATACATTTTCTTGTCAAGATCGAGGCTAGCAAGAATGGTTGGGACAACAAGCATTCATCTTGTTCGTATTTTGGATACCTGTATAACCATCGAAGACTATTAAAGTGACTAATTCCTAAAATTTAGAAGTATTAAAGACAAAGAAATTGTTGGAGTCAACATTTTTTATCTAGTACCAATATTCGTGATGTTAAGGAAAGATTTTAGTAAAAAACATGTTAATATTTAAATTTTTTAAAACTAAGTATATTTTTAATAAACGTTAAAAAATAAAAAGTGTAATTAAATAATGAAAAAACTATTAATCGTTCATAACTAATTATTATTTTCTCTATATACCAAAAATTAATATACGATGATTATAATTATTAATATAATCGTGTTCTTTATAAATTACAATCTTGCATAAAAATATATATATTATGTAATAATTGAATTATTAAAGTAGAGATACTATATTTATAAGTCATATAAGTCATATTGTTGCAATCTACATGCTTTAACACATTTATTTTTAGTGTTCCTATTATGTGCAACACTCACCACGGGGAGTGAGAATGGTTTGATTGCTCATAATTGATTCTCATTCGAGCTAAAAGTATTTTCAAATAATAAAATATTTTTGATAACATTTAGCCACTTTTAGAGGAAATCATTTTAAGAAAAGTGCTTTTATTTATAATAAATTATTTAATGTCACAATTAATATGGTTAATGCAATTAAATTCGTTTTTTAATTGATAAATAAATGTTACATTAATTGAGATATTGTGATAATTTATTGTAAATAGAGTGTTTATTTTAAGATTTTTTAACATCAAACCTATTATTGCTTTTTCAAAATAAAATAAGAAATTTAAGATGAATATTCTTCCTTTATAAGCATTTATTAAAAAAAAAGAATGTAACTTAAGCCTAACATATACTTACTTTATAAAATGAAATTCTATTATTTTTTATTTTATACAAATAATATATTTATATATATTTTAATAAATATGAGCTTAAAATAAAATTTTATTACAAATAACACAATTACATTACCTTTAGTTCGTTATTAAATTATCATTTTATGGGAATCATAGTCTCTTAAGTGCTTGAATTTAAGGCTAATTATTTAATTCTAATATAAAGAAGTTTGTGTATATTTAATTTTTTTTATTTTTTTAAATTATTATTCAAAATAAAGTTTTTATTATTGTTATTTTTTTAACTATAAAAAGTTCAAGTCTTACTTATTTATGTGCAAATGTATGCAAATAAAAAATTATTTTATGTCAAAGATTCTAATCATTTTTTCAATCCCACTCCTAATCAAATTAATTTGTTTAAAACCACATAAAATAATAATGTCCAAATATATGCGGTTTGTTTTTTAAATTATTATTCAAAATAAAGTTTTTATTATTGTTATTTTTTTAACTATAAAAAGTTCAAGTCTTACTTACTTATGTGCAAATGTATGCAAATAAAAAATTATTTTATGTCAAAGATTCTAATCATTTTTTCAATCCCACTCCTAATCAAATTAATTTGTTTAAAACCACATAAAATAATAATGTCCAAATATATGCGGGTTTTTTTTTTTGCCAAATGATATTATCATTATATTAGAGAACGTAGGAGATTATTCCAGTACTAAAAAAAATTTATGACATGAAGTGCGATCGTTTCATAAAATGATGTTCTGGTTTTTCTTTTAATTAAAAGTAAAGTTTTTAAATTTAATGTTATTTGGTAACTAAATTTTATTTTTAATTTTTGTTTTAATTGAATATATATTTCACTTTTTAATCACATTGAAACTTTAAAAACAAAGTTTTCCTTTTTCTTTTCTTTTCTTTATTTCAAAACTTTTATGAAATTTTCAAATCTTATTCTAACACTTATTTTCGTGATAACAATTTCACATTTTTTAGTCATTGTTTAAAAAAGAATGAATTATAATGTAAAAAGAAAAAAAATAAGTATTAGATAAAAAATAAAATGAAATACAGAATACAAATTTATTAAATAATATAAAAATTACAAAAAATAACATTATTAAAATTTATAACAACAAAAATAATATCCAATAATACTAAATATTATCAAATTAAATAATATTTAACATAAAATTAATCAAAATGACATTAGTTTATTTTGGAAAGCATTTAGTATGAAATGATATATTTAATTTTTTTTAATAGTAAAATATATTATTTGTATATAATTAGTATTATTTTGTAATAATAAACTTTAAATGTATTATTTTTGTTATTTTTTAAATAATTTTGGTGATTTATATGTTTATATTTTAACAAATAAAAATATTTTTTATTAAAAAGGAGTTTATATATTCGTTAATATATCAATAAAAAATTAATTTTAAAAAAATATAACTATATAAAAAAATATTTATAAAATAATAAAAATAATATTTTAAATTTTTATAACTATAAAATAAGATACTTTATGTCCAATTCATCCATTCTAATAATTAAAAAATATTTATTATATTATATTATTTTTAATTAAATATCTTTTAAATTAAATTATGATTATTTAAATTTATTTAATATTAAATATTATTCAAGTATATTATATTTAATATTATTATTTTTATTATAAATTTATTATTTATTATTTTTTATAGTTAAAAAAAATTAACTAATTTTACTTAATATCTAGAATCGAAGGGAATTGATTGAAACACAACTCATGCGGGCCCTATCACCTAAGTTCTCAGTCGATGCTGGTTAATAATATAGACGTGTTAATTTGGTAGAATTGAGCTGCTCTGAATAAATCTAATTTAAATTAGTTCGATCTTTACATAAATAGGATTTAATGAGAATTAATAAAAATAATTCCAAATCCAAATCATATAAAAACCGGTTAGTATTAGTTTGAATTGTTAATTTTTTATTTTTCAGTTAATTAAATTTTTATAAAATCAAAAATTATATCTAATAATATTAAAATTTATTAATACAAACATCATTATATAAACTACAAAAATAGCAAAATAATTATAATAACTAATTAATCATAAAAAACATACATTAATAACACCATATTATATCATTATTTAAATATTATGTTTCAAAATAATTTTAATATATTTTAGAATTCATCAATTTTAAACCATAAATAAGTATAAAAAATTATAATATTTGAGCTATTTGAACTGTCATAAAATTTGATCCAAATTTAATTTAATTTAAAATTTTTGATCCGAATTCAATTAGATCCATCAAACTGCTATATCAATTATTATTTTTAAATATTACACAATTTGATAAAAATTCAAATCTATCTCTAATCTCTCACCTTTAAATTAGATTTAATATCAAAAAATTATTATAAATATCTTTAATTTTTTTTAATATTTTGTTAGAGGTACTCTCTAACATTTTCAAAATATAACATATGCATATAATATTAAGATTATTATATTATATATATTATCTAACGATAAAATCATAATTAAATCTCCATGTTTTAAAAATTAGGAGGGTGATTTTCTAGTTAACAAGCTTTTTCAAATGCAAAACTCATATTATCCTTTAAGTAAAACCTAATAGTTCATGTATTCTCGTAATGATAATTGAAATCTTAAACTATGTAAGTTACAAAAACATTATAATGTCATGAATTGAATTCATGTTAACCATTAATTAATATGTGTTGTCTATGTATTTTTGCAAAGAATGGTAGGAGTGGTGTCATAAAAACAAGAGGATAATATTGTCAAGAATTCATATATAAACGATTGTAATTAGTTTATATTATTGATTAAATGTTAAATTTGTATGAAATATGTGATTTTTTATTTTTATTTTTGGTTAAAAAAATAATATAATAAATTATTGTAACTAATTTTATCCTATGAATAAACAGATAAATAAATGAAAGGAAGAAGCTCTCACTGCATAAAAAATCTTAGATGTAGTATTTGGGGAGTGAGGGTATCCAAGTTTAATTTCATTCATATTTTTATATGATTTTAATTTAATATCTTAATTAATTAATTGATTATAATATTATAAAATTATAAATAATAATTTCATTTAATTAAGGAAAATTATATTATCAAATATTTCTTCCCCAAATTTTTTATTAAAATTTTTTAATTTTTGTTTCCTTAGTTTTTTCATTCTAATTTTTAGTCTTTTTTTAGTCACCTCCTTTATTATTTTTTAATTAAATTCCTTCTTATTTTAGTCAAATTCTTATTTATTAGTATCATTGATATACTTTATTTATTATTAATTTTTATTTTAATTGAATTTTAATTTATTATAAATAATGACTACTTGATTGACCTACCTTTTATTATCATTTATGTTTTAAAGGATGACACCTTACTTACATAATTGTTACAAAAAAAAATGTTATTTTTATACTAAATCAAATCGTTATAATTATCATGCTTAATGAAAGATATTTGTTTATAATTTATTTAAAACAGTAATTTTTAGAAAAAAATTTATAAAAATAAACATAAATAATATTATTCAAAAATTTATATTATGTTTGGATTTAAAAGCATATAAATTCAAAAATTATCTATTATCTTGAATTATTTCACAATTAACAGTATAATTGTGTTACGTAGTTGATGATAATATAAATAATAACGAATATATTTTGAATTTGTTTTTAAAATAATTACAAAAAAACGAACTGATAATAAAAATAAAAATGAAAGGATTAAAAATAAAAGGAGAAAAAAATAATTAAAAAATTTAACGAAAAAGATGCCATTAGTTAAATAATTTCACTATTTATAATTTTATAATATTAAAATCAATTGATAAATAAAATATTAAATTAGATCTATTTTAAAAACACAATTAAAAATATACCAATTTTTAAACTTTAATTACACACCATAGTATTTGTAATTGATTTCTTCTTATTTCTTAGATTTTTTTTCATTTTAATAAAAGTATTCTAACCCTCCACACAAGGCTAACCACGTGATGTGGTTTGTTTTCAAGGCGCCTTCGGAGGAAGTGACGAAAGGTACTTCTCAGTACTGACAACTCTTAAAGTAGTAGTGTTATCGTTTCATTGGTTGGTCACTTACATCATTGTACGATGATGTTGAATTTTTTAAGTTTATTTTCTTTTTACCGAGTTATCTTTTTAAAAATTATATATGAATCATCGGAAAATACAAAATTAAAAAATATATAAACTCAAGTTATAAAATGTTATATTTTTTTAAATAATAATTTTATAAATTTTAAAGTTATTAAAACATATATTATATAATAACTAATGTGAATAAAAAATGTTTCTAACAAAGAATTTATATTATATTATTAAAAAAATAATACATAGATATCTTAGTATCATTCAATCCTTTAAAAATTATTATTTAATTATTTATTTTTGTAGAAAACATTAAAAGATGATAATAATTTTTTTATTATATTTTAAATAAAATAATAGTATTTTTTATTAATTTATTTTATTATTAAATAGAGGGAATAAAAATAACTTTTTGATATAATATTTAAAATTTTATCATAAAATTATTAAAATATTAATTAAATATTAAAATTTATCATTTTTAATACATTTTATAAAATATTAAATATTAAATGATGCTTTTTATAAAGTAATTAACTAAATCTTCTAGTTTAAAGTTTACCTCACTCTGTATTATCATCCTCTTGGATCATATTTTCTTTCATTTACATGTATTAAATTAGACTCTCAATTATTTCGAATTATTTAGGTTTGATTCATTGAGTCGATAAATTAAAAAAATTCAACTCATTAGTCTAATGAGTATAAATGAACAGTTTATAAATTTATCTAAAAATATATTTATCAAGATATAATTATTATAATATTATTAATAAAAGAACTTAAAAATATAATAAAATAAATATTTATATTTTAAAAATACAATATTTAACCTAATATATTTAAAATGAATTGAGTTGTAATATAAATTTAAATTAATTATGTTAAATTATGACTTATTTAAAATGAGCAAAAACTAAAAAAAACTGATTTCATTCTAGTTACAGTTCAAATAAATGAATAATCTCCTTAATTTTACCGAAACAAGATTAAGGAGGCCGTTAACTCACCATTTTTATTTATTTCTTTATTTAGTTACTTTCAACATTTATGTTGGTTATCTTTCTCTCTTTTTTTTTTTTCCCCCTTCTTCTCATTATTCAACTTTTCTCTTTTGGGTGGGATAAGACCTTGAAAGAGAAAGGCAAAAGAGAATAAAGAAGCGAGGTATAGATGAATAAGGAAATAAAATCTGTTTTTTTTTTTTTTTTTTTGTGGTCTGAGAATAAAGATTACTTGAATGCATCCCCACAGTAATACAAATTCTTCTTTGTATTCCTTGCTCTTATTAATCTCTCTCTCTAGGGTTTCTGCCATTTTTTTTTCCCCTTTTCTCCATCCTTTTGACATTTCATACATAGAGTGATTCTACCTCTTCAAAAGCAATCCAATCAAGTTAAAATCTTCCCCTGATTTTTAAGGTAAATTTTCTATCTTTTTCTACATAGAGTGATCAGTGATTTTAAGGCAATTGTTTTATTTATTTATAATTACTTTTTTTTTTTATATTGAAGATCATTGTTGTCATTGAGATCTTGGGTTGTTGCTTTTCTGCTTGCCAAAATTTTGACCTTTTAATTTCAGCATCACAAGATTTCTTATAATCTTTATAGGGTTCTGTTAGTTCATCTGAGATATCACACACACACACACACACACATATATATATTATAGCTCAATAACGCTACATAGTTACTGAGTTAGTTAATTAATTAGCGAAGCTACAAGTTTTCACCCAATTTTTCGGTAAATCTTTATTACATGTTGATATCAACTGAAACAGTTTAGGGTAATTAGGATAAACATGAAGTTTTCGATGTTTTTGATAATATAAATTATAGGAGATGGTAAGAGGAAAGATTCAGATGAAAAGAATTGAAAATGAAGCAAACCGACAAGTTACATTTTCAAAGCGAAGAAATGGATTGTTGAAGAAAGCTTACGAGCTCTCAGTTCTTTGTGACGCACAAGTTGCCGTCATCGTCTTCTCTCAGAAAGGAAGGCCGTACGAGTTCTCTAGTAATGAGTAAGTTTTTCTTCTTTTTTTCCTTAAATAATTTTGGAATCCTTTTTTAATTTTAATGTTTTATTTTCTGCTTCGGAACAAGTAATCAAAATTTTTATTGTGATTCTTTTGGATTTAGGAAAAAATAAAATATTGTTTCCTGTGCTTTTCTTTTATTGGTTAGGAAATTAATATTAACTGTGTTGAAACTTGTAAGTTGTAAAAATAAGGTATGGGTTTTATTGCATTGAATGAGAATCTGTACAATGTTTTGTTCTTGTTTTATATCATATACTTAACGTCTTGTTTTGGGAATAGTTTGGAAATTCCATAAAGATTCTGCTAAAGGAATTTGGAAAAATATTTAAATTTCTAACAATACAAATAGCACCATTATGCTAGTTAATATCTATCTTTTCTAGTTCAACAAAATGTTTCCTAATAAATATATATTCTCACTCAGCCTCATGAGCATGCAGGAAGTTGATGGCTTAGCTGTGAATTAAGGAGCTTTAATTAGTAATAATCATACGTCAAATATTTCTTCATAATATCTCACCTCATGCCCTATTTCTCCTAGAATTTACAAAACATGATATATATGATATGAAATGTTGTTTTAGTATTTCATACTAAATGGAACTTAATTTGGATGTAACATCGAAATCTATAAAACTAGCTATATCTACTATTTTCCTTAAGGAAAAATAAAATAAAATAAAATAATACAAGTTTATTATGAAGTAGTCTTTTTTATGTTTTTACTATGTGTGTCACTTCGATTTATTGTCCATATTTTTTCAATTTTATCATACTAATAAATGGATTTTGGGTTTATTTAATCCTGTAACTTTAATCAATTAAGTTATTAGTGTTGTATTTTTAACCAATTTAACACATCAAACTTATAATTATTTGGTTAGGTCTATTTAATACGACCAAGGTTTTAAAATACAATTTTATGCCTTGAGGCAATTTTCTTGGTGATGCGAGACATAAGCCTCATTCTAAAGAGTTTGAGACAACTTTCTCTCAAGATGTTAGTTATAAGTTTAATATAATTATTATTAAGAATGAATAAAAAACAACTAATAAAATATCATTCTTAAAATAATAAATATAACAACATTTTTATAATTTACATTGAATTAATCACGAAAACAAGTCATTGATTTTATGAATATTAGTCGAGAAGAAGTACCTATTTTTTTATCATAGAAAATATGAATAAGAGGTTTGACGATTAGACTCAAAGATACTAAAGAAGATAATGAAAACTAATGGATAAAATTGCCCTCTAAAACTAGTTTTTAGCCTAGTAATATGAATTGATGGATTCTCAACCTACATTTGAGAAGACAATCTTAGAAATATATAAAGTTTTAGAGATATAATCTCAATAGCCTTGTTACACACCTGTTAATTGCGTAAGCTTCAATCAAAAAAGGGGTAAACTTCAAATAAATCATTTGAGGTTAAATCTTAACTCGTTGGATAGATAAGGCTTATTGAGGCGAGCCTCATTCCAGCCTCAAAATAAAAATTTAAAATCATGAGTATGACAATGGTATATTGGGATGGTAATTTGCAATTTTATCAAAGTAATTAAGCCAAATTAAAGCAGGAATTTGACATGAGCTCTAAGGTAGGGAAAGGGATTAAAACGGAAAGGATGGAAGGGACACATCACACATGGGTAATTAATGAAGGATATGAAGAAAAGTAATAAGCTAGGCCTAGAAGAGTATATGTTGGTATAAAAGAGAAGGAAAATACCATATTGTAAAGGAGAGAGCTTGTATAGAAAAAGATCATGAATATATAAACAAATTAAGACAAAGGCAATAAGCTAGTCAAGGAGAGTAAGCAAAAACATGGGTAACAGTACTGAAGAGGGTATTAGCTAGCAAATAATAGTAAAAAGCTAAGTATATAACAAGGATATAAAGTGAAGAGAAAAATAAAGAGAAATTAATTGGATAAGAAACATGCATCTTTACAACACTCATATGTTGTGTTAGTACATAGTTTCTTTGTTTGCAAATTACTGTCTCTTTTTATTAGAATTCAGCATAAAATTTTGACTATTTGTTGGAATATGAGTGTGTGTTAGTTGTTAGAGTTGTTTAGAGAGGTTTGTTACTATAACAACCTCTGAGACCTGATGTTAGATATTTTATAAATACACACTTGTATACACGACTTTATTCATTTTTGACTCACCTCTCTTTCTCTCTGTTCATCCATCAGATTCTTCTCTTTCTCTCTGTTCATCCATCAGATTCTTCTCTCTCTCTTTACTCATATTGATTGTCAATATTTCTTGTTTTATATGCGGTTGTTGCAGCATGAAAGAGACAATAGAACGATACTATAAATATACAAAAAAGGGGCAAAGCAACAACACTGAAATTCAACAATACGCAGAGGTTAGAATTTAGAAATTCCATCTTTTAAATTGTGTTTCCCATCTCTGTGAGATTGCAAGGACAACATATTGGTCAAAATCTTACTAGTTCGATCCTTTTTTTTTTGGTGTGTTGGTGTATAGCTTGTTTATGCATGGAGTTTAAAATAAAAATAGAAATGAAGGAAATCAGATGATCTTGAGGGAACACTGGAGGCTTTGGATCAAATCACTTGTTTCCAATATTTAAGCTCACTATTTTTTGGTTCACTTTGTTACAACACACTCCTCCCTCGTCACCAACCTGTTGGTCTATTGGTTTGAAGGTCACGACCAAGTGCATGTGCTTGTTGTTTTCGTGTCAAAGTGAATGTAACTACTCACTAGTCTGTGTTTTTTTCTTTTGCCAAATCCTTTCTGGCTTGGTAATTCTTAGAGTGTGTTTGTCAACCAATACTTTTATACATGTGACAATTTCCTTAAATATGGGCTCTATATTCATTGTAGACTGGCCAACACTTGAAATTCAACAAATAAAAGTGTAGGGATTTGAACACAAGATATTCTAGTTTGACACAATGTTAGAATGTGTTTGATCACTAACTCTCCAAAAAATTTAAGCTATTTAGGAATAGTTAACAATATTTTTATGTTTAAGTTAATGGAATAGACCAAGAATTGTTTTAACCATATGAAAATTGACCTGCATGTAGCAACTGAAGCATGAATCTGCACATATGGCCAAGAAGATTGAGTTCCTTGAAGCTACTCAAGGGTAAGACTTTTATAATTTGATACTTCTTTAGTTTTTCACTTATATATATATATGTTTCTTTTCTAGTTTTTTGACGTTGAGTTTTGTATATGTTGTAGGAGGCTTTTAGGGCATGACTTAGATTCTTGTTCTCTTAAAGAGATTCAAGATATAGATAATCAACTTGTGCAAAGCTTAAGCAACGTAAGAGCTAAAAAGGTATGCAACTATGTATGTGCACATTACTACAAAAAGTACATATGGTCTCGATTTTTAACCGTGATCATAGGTCTATGGCCACGGTTATAAGAATTGAGACCTAAGTGACAGTAGGGTTAAAAAACTTTAACTGGATTAGATCATTTATATTACTCGGACCAGACCGTTTGAAATGGTTTTAATTAATACAAACCGGACCAGACCGTTTCAACCGTTCGGTTCGATTCAGTTTTCGGTTTGGTTTGGTTTTTTGACACATTTAATGAGAAATAATGTAAAATTTTTAATATATTATTAAATCGGTTCGGTCCGGTTCGACCAGTCTAAAATTAATACAAATCGGACCGGACCGTTTGATTTATAAAACTGTTCGACCAATTTTACGGTTTGGTTTGGTCTGGATCGGTTTATGGAAACCCCTAAGTGAGAGAGACCATAGATAATGACCTATGATCTCAGTTATTAAAAAATCGAGGCCATAGGGTATAAATAATTTAAAAAAATACAATTATTAATTACAAAATTAAATCAATATAAATTACAATAAATTTATTAAAAACAATATTAAAAATCATATTATATTAAAATTAAAAGTATAATTACATTCGAGAGTTCATTATATACTAAAAATTAATAAACACAATGTACAATAGAAATAACTTGAGTATAGTATTTATTTTTATCTATTTTGAGACTCAAAACACAGTGTGTGTGGTGCGTGGTGCGTGGTGCGTTGGTGCGTGGTGCGCTAGTACGTCAGTGCGTGGTGTGTCGGTGCCCCTGCTATGCGGGTGTGCTTGCTACGCTGGTGCGCCTATTTCCTTGGTACACCTGCTATGTTGGTGTGTATGTTGCCTTGGTACGCCTGCTACGTTGGTGCATATGTTACCCTGGTGCGCTTACTACGTTGGTGCATGTTGTCTCAGTGCGTTGGTGTGCCTACTGTGCTGATAACAATAGATAAAATAAGAATGAGTCATAAACATAATGTATAATAGAAATAAGAGTAGATAAAATAAGAATGAACCATAAAAACTGTTTACAATATAGACTCAAAACACAGTCTAGTATAGCATAGCAAGCAAGTGATAAGAATGGACCATAAACACAGTGTACAATAGAAATAACTTAGCATAGTATTTATTTTTATCTATGTTGAGGCTCAAAACACAGTGCATATAGGTACTTACCAGAAAAACATGTATTTCCTATTTATCATTCACCTTTCCCAAAACTGGGATTTCTATCTCCAAATTAAAACATATACTACATATAAAAGATTAGATGAAAAGAACAAAGAAATATAGCAACAACAATATGCACTTTAATTATTGAAATAATCTAACAAGATACTTCAAGCAAAAATGACCATAAATGAATTGTTATCAGCAACAACTTGTGTGGTTCTCTCATTAATGAAGCTAATTAAGCACAATGGTGGGATATCAAAAGGAGACACTGATAAAAGAAATAGACAATCGAAAGACACCTACTCACAAGAAAGAATGAACTTAGTACTTATAAATTGAAGACATCTCATGCAACTTATCTTGTTCCTCATATCATAAACATATGCCTCAATAACATTTTTCATATCTTTTGTTTCTTCCATCACACGGACTTAAAGATTGATTGATCATATACATGGATGAGCCAAAGACTAAATGAAGATGAAAATATATTTTGAATCCTATCACACAGAGGATTGATATATCAATGTATCACCAAAAACTTAGTTAGCATTGATAAACTAAAATGTAAATTCAATACCTGAATTCCAAGATGAAGCAAATATGGGAAATTAGGATTGACCTTTCCATACTTGTATAGATCAGTGTAAAGAAGGTGATATAAGCTAGAAAGATTGTCCCATCACTTATAAGCAATAAAGGAGGACAAATGTGATAACACACTTGTATTTACAAACTGAGCCAAACAAGACATAATATCATATATTGTGAACAAGTAGATAGAGAACTAACAAAAATAAAGCGCAAAAGGAGCTTGTAGGTTGAATCCAGTTTACCTCATAGGCTTTCAATGATTGATATATAACTTCTTTACAAATCACAGTATAAATCTTTAATTGCAATAAGAGAAAACCCAGATTCTACAACTCAAAGGAAAAAATGTTCTAAGTGCATAAGAGATAGAACTTGGACACAAAATCCACAAAGAACGTACTTTGGAGAATCATAAATAAGTAGCAGAACAAGGTCACTTCTTAAGACGGTTTTTCATATATCACCCAAAGTCTCATTCTCTTTATTAAAGCCAGTATAAATAGCGAAAGCCCTTTCCGAGGTCAATTTGAAAACATAGGTAACCAGAAAAGTATAAACATACATTTGAAAAAATAACCTATTTAATAGCCAAAGCTTCAATTATAATTACCATAAAAAAGAATCAAATGATAAAAAATTGAAAAAATATGATTTCACCTTAACCACTATATCGGATTTTACTTCAACAATAGTCTCTTAAATTATGAGCTTGTGTAAGTCCCTTCACAAATAATTGGCTAAAGTTTGTCATCAAGATTTAGCAAAACACTGTGAGCACTAATATACATAGAGAAGAAAAAGGTGAATATGAAAATTAAGACGTCTTCTTTGTGTGCGCATGCGTGCACACACACACAGAGAGTTACCTGAGAAATAAGAACCCCAACCGATTACCCGAGGGAACAAAGATGTATTTTTAAAGATGAGAGATGGAAGAGCAAGAGACGCAGAATGCAAATGCATACGGCAGACTCAAAGATGAGGACGATGAGTCGAGCTGGCGATACATGTAGAGCAATAGAGGGTAGAGCGAAGACGAGATCGATAATAGAAAACCCTAATTAATTTGTTTATGTATCTAAAGTAGAAAACATTAATTAATAAAATAATATATAATTTAATTTAATTAATATTTAAATTAATTAAATAAATATAATTAATAAAAAAGAGAGAAAAAGGGAAAAAAAATAAAAAAAATTGATAAAAAAATTTGGTATGTGGTGTAATAAAAAGTTAATAGGGTATATCTATAACCTCAGTTATTTAAAAAATTGAGGCTAAATGTTCGAGACTATATGTATGTATTGTAATAGTGTCAATATTTCTACGTTATAATAATAATACGAAGGATACTCTATACTATTAGAAGTAGTTACTCTAAAAATTTTTCAACATAAATGTTTAAAAAATTAAAAAAATGGAAACTAACTTGTAAATTTAAAACTTAACTTTAAACCTTAAAATGGAATTTAACAAGCTTAATTTAATTAAATGACTATATTGTTACTGGTTTTCGCATAAGGTGCTTGTCATATTAAATATGTATGAGACTTTAGTTTAATTACATTGTTTGTTAATAAAAATTTATAAAGATACACACACATTAGCAATAATTACGGCATTGCACACGTATTTGTTAGATATTTTAATTAATGTTAAAATTATAAGAATATTGTGAATCAAAGTATTCTAAAGACATACAAATAGGTAAATAAATTAAAATTATTTATTTATAAGTAATAAAAAGTATAGAAATTTGCATCATTCCTATAAATTAATTAGAAAAATCATTCATCAATTTTGAATTGATCATGGTGAAAGCATGATCCTCATTTGAGTATATCCCAAATAAGATGTGCATAAATATAATGTTATAAATGAATATTTTTTAGGATGATAGGGAAAAAAATGATGCATAATATATAACACATAAAAATTAAAGACTTCAAACTTAAAAAAACAAAATTATCTTGTTGTTGGGAAATAAAATAAAATTAAAGCAAAACATAAAAAGAGAAATAATAATACATAAAATTCGCTGAATGACTTTACAATCAGTTGAATTAATTTACAATTTAAAAAATTTAATTTTATTAGTTGATTGTCGTATTATTTTCTTTCATATGAATGGGAATTCATAATCTCATAAATGCTTTAACCACAAAATGAATAAAATGTATGTGTGTGTTTATATATCTCTAATAACAATTCTACGAAATAACGAAACTGATGATGTTTCATTTTTTATCATTTATTTCTTTTACGCATTTTTTGTATTGACTTTTCATTGATTTTAATTAAGGTTTTTTAACCTAAAATAATAATAATTTTTTTTTTTACTTTTATTAGAAACTTTTTGAAGATAAAAGTGTTTATTAAGATTATTTTTTGAAATAACTACACTATTGATTCACAATAATTTAAATCTTTTTTATTAAAAAATTTAAACCTATTAAAATTTCTCATACATTTTTTTCTAAATGGTCAGTTAATTAAATTAACATTATATAGAATTACAAGATAATGATTAACACAGTCGTAATTTATTTTTCTAAACGAAAATATGAATACATTATGTATGTTATAGAATTATACTACCATCCTAAGCTTTTTTTTAGCAAGACACTAAAAGAGACGATCACATATTTAAAAAGAAATAACTACAATGCAAGACTCATAGTCCAAATAGAGTTCATAAAAAAAGTGGGACAAGTTATTAAATACAATATGTTATAATTGATGTTATTAAACCGTTACTTATTGATTTTAAATAAGCCATATGTTATAATTTTGACTTTTGCGAAAATAATTAATTTCAACATTCATTGTTAATTGGAATGATTTTTTAGACTAAAAATAACCATCATAACAAATATTTTAATAATATTATTACATATGAATTTGACGAGCACTTGTTAAGAGAAACGAAAATCATTAATAGTGGTGATGAAAGTTTTTGTTAAATATGTAGGATAAAGATTAAAAAATAAATTAATGTGTATGGAATTAAAATATAATTACAAAATGACATGTAATGTTTTAATGGACATAATTTTCTTCTAAGTAAAAATATTTACGACTTTTACTATCTAAAGAGCAAACTTGCTTTTTTATAATAGAAATACACACACACACATATATATATATATGTGTGTGTGTGTGTGTATAAACACATCATTAGTATTGAAGGTGAAGAAAATGAAAGCTAAAATATTTCCCATTAACAATTTACAGACACAGTTAATGACGAAGCAGATAGGACAATTAGAGGCACAGGTACTTTTTTCATTTATGTTACATATATTAGTCAATTGTTTTTAGAAATTTTAATACGTCTGTTTTTCTTAAATTTGTCAGCAAATGCTCCTTTTACAAGAGAATGCACAACTATGCGAAAAGGTATATATTCGATTTCCTCTTTGCATATTCACGTTTGATAGTCCTTACACTACTTTGTATGATACCAAAGCATTCTATGACAAATATATATGTGTATATATATATATATATATATATATATATGAACAAATTTAATGTAAATGCCTGATATTTAAAATTCACTAAGTGATCAGGTGATTGTGATTTAAACCATACAATACTTTCATACCCGATGATTTCTTTATTTGAAAATTACTGGACGTTGGTAAAAGTTGCAAGACCCTTCACAAATTTTTTAAATGGTCAAGGGGATGATGGGTTAACAAATTTTGTTGTATGTCTTAATAATACATATGGCCTGTTGGTAAGTTTAGATCAATTAAGTTATGTCTGCGTTTATAATTAATTTAGGTGAAGGCCTTGAACGGATGTTGTTGTGTTTTGAGCTGCCGATATCCCAACAACACACGGGGATTTTTGTAAAGAAATAATAATCATTGTGGTAAAATATATTTGGTAGTAATATTTGAATAGGAGTCAGGAATTAATCATAATATTGAGGCCATGTGTGAAAATTAACAGCATGAACAACCATCAAGATGGGTTCAAGAGAAGGAAGCTTTAAGGTACTGTAGTTCTACAAGTTCAGAAGTAGAGACCGAATTATTCATCGGACTTCCAGAAATTCGCTGCTGATGCTGACTGATCATCTGCAATGAGTGCGACGCATTGGAGGTCTTAACTTTTTCTTTTTTATATATATATTTTTAAAGTAATTATTTAGTAAGTATTTATGCAACTTAATCACTGAAATGTAAAAATGAGTTCCTTTATTTTTGAAAATTGGCACTAAAGTAATATCACGGTTGATATGACTTTGTTGTGTTACCGGTAAATATTAGTGGATTTACCAGATTATATTTAATAAAAAACTTTCATATATATCAATTGTGATTATGATAAAAAAAAATACTTTCATATTTATAACTAACATATGTAGGAAGAAACATGATCCGACTTGTAGCTAGCTTAAGAGTTATTGATTTAACCCCATATGTGATGCTACTTACTCCCTATTAAGTTAAATAAAACGTTAACTGTGCTTACTCAAGTTGGCCTCTTTAGGGTTTTATTTTTCGATATTTAAATTTATATTTCTTTTCTAACATATAAAATTAATAATTTTATCATATTTTAATTTTTCACATATGTAGAAAACTTATGAAGAGCTCCTAACTCTCTCCTATAAACTCTTTATTGAAAAATTGCTTAGTTCATATAAATTTATATTTACTTTGTTAAATTATCCGTATTACATGTGGTATAATTATTTGAAAAATAAGGATAAAGTTTTATAATTTTAATGCAAAAATTTATATGATATTATTTCTCCCCCATTTTATATTATTGACAGATATTATTATATGTACTTGTGCAACCCATACGAAAAACCTATCCGGTACGTGCTATACTTTATCGATCAGATTCTCTCCTCATAAAGTATATAATCTTGCATATGATAGGATAAAATTATCTTAGTTTTTTTATTTAAAAAAAAAAAGAGAAAAATGTGTTAAAAGTGATAATAAAATTAACTATTCATATTAATAAAAATATATAATATATTATATATAAGATTTTTATTCATGGAAAGAAGATCGGTAACAATAAGAACTAATAAAGGAAATGTGCAACAGAGAGATAAATTAAAGAATTTTTTTTAGAAGAATTCAGTTTTAAGGATAGGAAGAATAAGAAATTTAGTAAAAAAATTAATATTTAATTTATAATTTAAATCTCCTAATGATGGTGATCTTATTTTGACAACTTTTCTAACTATACGAGATAATTCATAATCAAACTATAAATATTTAAATATTAAATAAATATTAATTTTTTACAATAATAAGTTAAAGTCAGCAGTTTTTTTTTAAACAAAAAATTTTAAAAATATGAAATGTAATATACTTGATTATTAGTAATTTTATCATTTTTTTTTCTTTTTTAAAAAAAGAATTTCTCAATAAATTTGATCAAATTTATGATTTTCAATTAAATTTTATACATCTTTTAAAAAATATAATGTTTTTATATACATTTTCTAAGGATAAGTTGTTTTTTACGTGCTGACAAATTACGAGGGAAGATGTCTTATCTATGCTTTATACTCCTTCTCCTCAAAAGATTCAAATGTTCTTTCATCAATTCCGTCGAAAATGTCATTAATATCAGCGAAGTGTTGACCGACATTTTTTAGGATTGTGATTTCTTGATAATCTTCATTCATTTTTTATGGGAAAAATTATAGAAATATAATAATTTTATTCAAGAAAATAAAAATTTAAGTTTTGATACTAAATTAACGTGGAAGAGATATAGAATGAAAATTTATGACGAATTAAATTTAAGAATTTGGAAAATGCAAATTGTAAGATGATAGAATAGAAACAAAATATTAGGTGATATTTTAATTCAATAATTAAATCTGTTTTCAATAATACTATAATACTTTTATTTTTAAACCTTTTTGAATGAGTGGGATAACTATTTAAATTTAAAATAAATTAACTTAAAAAACATTAATAATAACAATTTTAAATAATTGAAACTATACTATTATCTGTATTAATTGATAATATAAATATTAAATATAAATAAATAGTATAATAAAAATTGATAATTTAATTAATTTAAATATTTTTATTATTATTTTCCAAAGGTAAGAAATCAATATATATTAATATATAATACAAAGTTCTTGATCCATAATGAGTTAAATATAAAGGAATAGTATTATCTTATTCAATATAATGTATATTTATATTTAATATTAAAAATGATAAAAATAACGTATTTAATAATTAAAACACATATTTTAAAAAAATAAAAACATATATAAATTAAATTGATTAAAATAATCTTAAATATATTATTCATTTATATCTTCATTAAAGTTTCAATTAGAACTGAGCATTAGATCGAAACTATCAATTTTAAAGTAATCTGAATTTGGTTCATTATGAAATAAATTGTAAATTATTAAGTTTGAATCCGATCTGTTACAAATATAAATCCAAACAAAAAAAAAATTAGAACTTTTAAAATATTGTTCCCTTCAAAGTTTTACTTTCTAAATAATAGTAATAACATGATAGAAAATTAAAAAAGTTAAAAATATAAATAAGCTAACAATAAACATAATTATATTATAAAACATTTTTATTTTTTGATAATCGTTAAATCTATATAATTCAATATATATGTTTAATTTTCAAATACATATATATAATACTTATAGAACTTTTGAAGATTGGGACACTAATATAGGTATAATTTGATCCCAAGTTGTTGTCATTTTTGAACAAATAAAAGAAATAATTCATAATATTATTTTTTTAAATTCAAAACCAAATATATATATTCAAAAAATTTGAAAAAAATAATTAATTTGTAGATATAATTTTGAAAATTTTAAATCAAGTTAAATTAATTATATTATATTTTAAAAAAGAACTATTAGCAATAAAACTTGCTATTAAACAATTTTATATTTATTTAACTCTAGAAAATTTTATTATTTGAATTGATAACCAAATTGTCATATATAATTTTGAAACAACAATATTTATGAATATCATTAACTAGATGAAATTTAGTTTTGCACATAGAAACCTCCAAAAGATTAGATTATCCTTGCTAAAAAGATAAAAATGGTAGAACAAACAAATATTTTAAAAAGAAAATATTATATCATGTTTAAAAAATATCATCTTGGAATATATATTTCTTGAAATGCCCGTTATTATCAAGTAAATAAGTTAAAAATACTTGCTATCAAGTATGTAATTCTTTTAAAGAAACTAAACAAACTTTTGAAGCATATCAAATGTAATCTAATTTAGTTCATCTTATGTCTAAATAAAACATGAATTTTTTTTATAATCTTGATATTTCAATCAACATTTACGAGGAACTTAATAGAGTATGTTAAATTCATATTTTAAGTGAATCATATTGAAAATAATTTAGACAACAAATGATTTAATTAGCAAAAAATATAAATGAAGAAACAAATATATTATCAAATATCAAAAAACTCTATTTTCAAATCATTAAACATACAAATTGAAATGATAATATTAATTTTGATAAAATAGCAAATTTTCTTCAATTATCATATATTATCAAATATCAAAGAACTCTATTTTCAAATCATTAAACAAACGAATTAAGATGATAATATTAATTTTAAGAAAATAAAAAATTTTCTTCAATTATTAGATATAATTAAAAATAAATTTTATGATCAATTTTTTGAAAAAAATCAAAAGAATATGCTTATTTGAAAAATTAAAGCATTATTTGGATTTGAATATAAAGATGAATTATTTTCTCCGTATAAATCTTAAAAAAATGATTTAATCTAGTATGAAATGATATACCAACTAATTTTAAGACATTTAGTGTATATATATAATTTAAATAATATATTAAATATATCATATTAGATTGGATCATAGGAATTTAAATATTTTTATTCTGAATTTAAATTTGATTGAATTGTTAAAACTTAATTTGAATCTGATCTAATTTCGAAATGGAAACTAATTCAATTTTTTTGAATTTGGTAGGATTTTTTGGATTGATGGCTCAACAGTACCTCTATTTATAGAAAGATGATTAATAAGTTCATATTTTTATTTTATTTTTTAATTTTTGATATTTTATTTTTACATTAAATAACACCATTAATTTAAAGCATGTAATTGAAGTATTTTAGGCACCGACCTACTGGACCATACTCCAACTTTTTAGCATTGTATTTTGTTTTCAAATTATATAAATGATTTGATGAAGATAATAAATAAAATTATTAAAACATTTTTTTTAATTTCTATAAGGGTATAAGAATTATGTAACTCAATTTCTGATAAGATAGTTATCTTTGCAATTTTTAATATGTTCAGTTTTTCAAAAAATAATGGTTCTAATTAAAGAGAATACATATCATAATAATATAAATGAGTACGAATCTCTCAATTATTGATTCAAATAAATATTAAGTATCAATAACATGGATGACAAAGATGTAAATAATTTATTATTATCAAAGACTATCAATAATATATTGTTTTGGATTTTAGATTATATATTATAAATCAATGTAACTTTTTTTTTAATTTGTAATAATTCTTTTTGTTAAATTTGATTATTTTGAAGCATTTTATATTAAAAAAATATTGGTTTTTCTAGTTTTGGAATGAATAATTGTTACTCAAGAATTCCTTGAATTCATAGCTGATAATGATAATATTTTTCTTTATTATTTTAAGTAAAATATTTAAATCACACTACATACTTATATAAAAACAATTAGTACTTGGACAGTTATACTAGTCAATAGCTAGGATAAAAAAGATTATTGGTTATTAAGAACAGTTTGAGGTTTTTTTTCCTTTCTCTTGCTCGGATAAAATAAACATTATTAGGTTGATGTGTTTAGTACACATTCTATTTCTTAAAAATAATATAAAAAACTTATTTCATAAAAATGCATTGTGATTTGTGTCCAAGTTTTCATGCACTAGGTGTGGTGGGCGCGCATGAGGCGACCTTTAAAATTACTTTATTTTTTAAGAAGAAAAAACATTATAAAGTTTGGTTTATTAAAAGTTTTTCCAACTATAAATTAAAAATAAATAATATTATTTTTATTATTTTTTATTATCAAATAATTTAAACACAAATTATTATTAAAAAATAACGGTAATATTAAAATGAATATTTTTTTTATTTTTTTCATATTAATTATTATTTTAATATTATTAAATCACGTTTTAATCGGTTAGTTAAAAATAATATTATTTTAATAAAAAATCATTAAAAAAAGCTTTTTTTGAACCTGAGCGACTAACGGACAATAAAACTTAATTTATAAAAGTTTTTAGGAAAGTTCTTTTGACGAATTAAATTCTTCTATTTTTTTTTATTTTTTAGCAAACAGTAGTTAGCTTACTTATTTTAATTTGCCTCATCGGACGGTATATTTTCATCCAAGTCTATTTTGGACAAGATGACATTTTTTTGAAGCATAAAAAATTATAACAAAATGGAAGTTTATACTTGTTCACAATTTAAGCCATAGTAAATTTTAAATTTAATTATGATGAAGCTCTTTGGGGGAAGTCTTAGAGCTTATGGATCTCCATTTTACTGAACTTGCTTTTGATAATTATCCAGACATGAATAATCTGAAGCACGCTGCGTATAAAGATTATGTTCCTTAGAAAACATTTAAGGTTTTCAGCAATGATTTTAATATGAATGATGGAATTTATCGTTTTATTAATAAAATTGAACTTTATAAAGACCTTCCTATGAACGGAGAGTTTAGGTAAAAGAAATTAAAAATAGTTTTTGTTTTTTAAAAAAAAAAAGTGGTGAAAAGAAGAAATATGTGTTTGGTTAAAGTATTTTTGAATATACGCTGCTTATCTTTAATAACACAATGTTTTTTAAAAAATAACTAAATATTGTTTAACTATTATCCAATTAATAGTTTTTTAAATTTAATAACAAATATATGCTCAAATTTAATTTTTTAAAATTAATTCAAAAATTTAATAACTTTCATATCATATTATTTATTTTTTTGTAAAATTATTTTTAATTGAAAAACCATACCCATAATACCTGGTCAACCAGTTTGTTGCATTAACATTTAATCTTACCATACTACTTAGAAGCACCTATGACGCACAAGCATTAGGCCTACTCTATTTAGCTCTATAATAACTTCAACATGAAAAATTAAATTTGCATTGACGTAATAACAAATTCCTTTTTTTTTTTTTCCTAAAAATAATAAATTCAAATTAATGGTTCATAATTCGTAACAAGGTCAGCAAAATCTGTTATCATTAATAATTAAATAATTCAGCTAAGTTGGCTAGTTATTTCCTAGGAGAGCTGAACATTGATTTAACCAAATCCAATTCATTCCTCGCTTGTGTACTTTATTTGGCAAGCATTTTCAATAGAACTTGAAGCAGCAGCTGTAAAACAAGTTACAATACAACAAGTAGAACCTTATTTCAAGTTAAAATTGGACACAACTGTGAAATATGTTCTCGTGCAGTTATGCCATCTGCCCAGTTTAAATTACCAATGTCGTCCTGAAATTTTCTCAACTCAATCAAAACTCCACTTCAATTCAAAATCAACACCAAAATTAACGCAAACAACTTGGTCAGGACTTGAGTGGTCACAGCCAGAACAGAGTCTTAATTTAAACTGATCGCTAGGGAAAGATGAAAAGTCAATTTATCCTTATGATTTATGAATATCATATATCATACATTTGATGTCACTAGATTACATACATAATACAGAGGAAAATAAGACGGAAGAGTTCAATGTGATTTTCATGATCTAAAAAATCAAGTTTAACTTGTGAAAATCCAAAGACAAACCAAAGACTAAATATTCAAATCAGCACTATCAAATGCAGCCATTGACGTTCTTTAATGGGTAAATCTATATCACATATTTTTATACAATGAGGAGAACTTAAAAGGTCCTCTTTCTAAACTCTAGCATGACAAATAATATTGCTAAGCAAACCAGTTTAAAAGGGCAAGTAGTTAGAAAGGTAATGTCCCATTTCTCATAAGAAGTTACTCCAAGCAAATGAACGAATTTTTTAGTATAAAAAACTGACCTAGTATGTAAACATGGAACAGAGGTAGGTGGGCTTCAGAGACTATGCTAAGAGTCTACGCAGATGGAACATTACCAATCAAGAAGCTATCTTCAACTACAAAGAGAGAACCAAAAATAACACTCCTTTATGTCTCGAATCCAGCTCCAGTCCAGCCAGGAGATGAAGGTTCTCTGCCTTTAGGAACACCAAATCCTTTTCCTCTTCCTTGAAATTGACTTTTCTTTTTCCCTCTTCCTTCACCCTCAACAGAAGGTTGATGATTGACCCCATTGACAACTGGACAGTTTCCATTATTTCTATTGACTCCAGCACTTAGTTCTGATGAATTAGGAGTGGCAGAAGCAATGGGGGACATGACAGTCTGAGCAGCTCCGATGAATTTCCCATCCTAGAAATAATTTTAGTTCAAGCCATCAACATTGATATTTGACATCCATTCTATTCATAGGAAACCTTCTTCAGTGCCACTAGAAGCATCTAATACTGCTATATGGCTATAGAGAAGGAAACAAAATGCATTTAAAAAAGGATGGGGCAATATTTGTATTTTCTTTCTCTATCTTCGTTCTGTTTCCATCTTTTGCATTTTCTATCTCAAAACCATCTCTCTTAACTCTTAAGAGCCTTAGCATGATTGGACAAAAGGTTATAGCAGGAAAGGTTTGTCCTTTTAAAAATGGATGGGAATGAGCCCTGAAAAAGGAAAGAGGAATTTTGCCTTTCTCAGTGTTTGTTCCTAACTCAGTAACCCTATATAACCAGCATCAGGTTGATCAGTTTGATGAACAAATAATTCTTTCGATCATTCATATTCTTTCTTTCCACTAGTCAAGTTTGACTTCCAAAAGTTTTCATATAAAACCATATTTGAAACATGCACTGTATTTACTGTCCATAGTGTTTCTGTTGATTTTCTCTGATATTTGTTGAGAGAGTTATTGAATTGATTTTGTCTTAATGTCTAATGTTATATTTATACATTGAAAAGAAGAAACTAACCGTTATTAAATTAGCCGTTATTAAACTAGCCGTTATAATTCTAATTATTTCAAATCCAAACCTTTGGTGAAGATGTCCGCCAATTGTTCTTCACTTCTCACAAATGGAGTTTCAATTTCCTTTGCTTGAATTTTTTCTCGAATGAAGTGGCAATCTACTTCGATGTGTTTTATTCTCTCGTGAAACACCAGATTTGATACTATATGTCGCGCCGCTTGGTTATCACAAAATATCTTCATTAGTTCTTGAATTTTAATTCTGATATCCAAAAGAAGTTGTTTGATCCAAGTTAGCTCGCTTGAGGTTGATGCTATGGCTCGATATTCTGCCTCGGCACTTGATTGTGCCACAATATTTTGTTTCTTGCTTTTTCATGTGACTAAATTTCCGCCTACAAACGTGCAAAAATCAGTGGTTGATTTTCTATCAAAGCTACCAACCCAATCTGCATCGGAGTAGCCACACACTTCATTAGAATTATTACGTTTCATTAGAATTATTACGTTTCATGAGAATTACTTTACTAGGTGTCCCTTTTAAATATTTTAAAATTCTATGTATAGCCTCTAAATGTGTTGTTCTAGATGTATACATAAATTTACTAATTTGGCTTACTGAAAAAAAATGTCTAGTTGGGTTACCGTTAAATAAATTAATTTTCCTACAAGTCTTTGAAATTGGCTTATGTCTTCTAAGGGTTCGCATCCTCAATATTTAATTTGCATTTACTATCTATTGGTGTAGATGTTGGTTTACTCCCTAATTTACCGGTTTCTTTCAATAGGTTAAGTGTATATTTTCTTTGTGAAATAAAGAGTCCCTTGGGTGAATGTGCTATTTCTATTCCTAGAAAATATTTTAATAAAACTAAGTCTTTGATATCAAAATTCTCCTTTAATTTCATTTTCACTTTTTTAATTTCTTCCAAATTATTTCCGATAATTATTATATCATCTACATATACTAGAATTATGGTTGTAAATGTACCATAATTTTTGGAAAATAATGAGTGATCGACATTACTAATTTTAAAATCACAAGAAATTAAATAAGAGCTTAGTTTTCCATACCATGCTCGTGGAGATTACTTTAGTCCGTAAATATAGTTTTTTAACCTACACACTAGACTAGAATTGTTTTCTTTTTTATGACCAGGTGGAAGCGTCATATATACCTCTTCTTCAAGTGTTTCTTGGAAAAAAACATTCTTGACATCCATTTGATGTAAGGTCCAATTTTGGTTTACCGCTATGGAAAGTAAAATCCTAACGGTATTCATTTTGGCCACGGGTGCAAATGTTTCTTGATAATCTACACCATAGGTTTGAGTGTAACCTTTTGCCACTAATCGTGCTTTGTACCTTTCAATAGTACCATCACTATTAAACTTAATCTTATAAACCCATTTGCATCCTACGGGTTTCTTTCCTTCGGGTAGTTGTAAGACTACCCTTGTTTTATTTTTTTCAAGTGCTCTAAGTTCTTCTTCCATTGCTTTGCACCATACCAGTTGGCCTATTGCTTCCTCATAGTTATTTGGCTCATTTTCTTTGAAAATTGAGGTCAAATAAATCATATATTGCAGTGTAACATTTTCATAAGATAAATAATTTTGGATAGGATATTTTACCTCATATGTTACAAAATCCCGTAATCTAGTTGTAGGTTGTGGAATTCGATTAGACCTTCTCAATGGTATTATTTCGGTAGTACCATCTTCCCCCTTACTTTGAGAAGTTTCTTCCTCTTCATTCTCATTGATTATTTCATTTTCATTTTCTACTACTATATTTCCTTCTTTAGAATAAAAAAATAGAAATGTAAATTCATTTGGTTTCTCTTGGTTATTAGTCTCCTTTTCTAGTGTTTTGTAATATGACTCATTTTCTTGGAATATCACATCTCTTGAAATGTAATATTTTTTGTTAATCGGATCATAACATTTATAACCCTTTTTTTGAGATGAATATCCCAAGAAAATAGCTTTGATTGATGTATAATCTAACTTGTGTTGTTTATTTTTGTGCACATAACATGTACATCCAAATACTCTTAAATGATAGATATTGAGTTTTTCTTGGTAGAGGATTTCTAGTGGGCTTTTGAAATTCAGATTGGCACTTGGCAATCTATTAATTAAATATGTTGCGGTGAGAACAACATCCGACCAAAAAATTATTGGAACATGATTTTGAAACAAAAGTACTCTTGTTACTTCAAGTAAATGTCGATTTTTTCTTTCCGACACACCATTTTGTTGGGGTGTGTAAATACAAGTTGTTTGATGTAAAATTCCTTTTTGCTTGAAAAAATTTGTAAAATTTTGATTTACAAATTCCGTTCCATTATCACTTCTAAAAGTTTTAATCTTTGCATCATATTGATTTTCTACAAAATTATAAAATTCTTGAAATTGAGAAAATATTTCACTTTTATTTTTTAACAAGTGTAACCATATGGTTCTTGAAAAATCATCTATAAATATAACAAAGTATTTATAACCATTAAATGATTCAATTGGAGCAGGACCCCAAACATCAGAATGTATTAACTCAAAAGGTTTTTTTCTTTTACAATTGGATAAACTAAATGGTAACCTTGTGTGCTTTCCTAATTTGCAAATTTCACAATTACTACAATCTAGTTGTTTGAAATCAAAAATACATTTTAAAATCTTATCGGAAGGATGTTCAATTCTCTTATGCCAAAGAGTGCCTAATTCTTCTTTTTTAATATTGAAATTGCATTTTTCTTCACTCAGAATATAAAGCCCATTTTCTAGAAAACCTTCACCAATGATATTCTTCGTTATCAATTCCTGAAAAATCAGATTTTTGGATGTAAATGTAATTTCACAATTTAAGTCTCGTGTGATTTTACTAATGGATAACAAGTTAGATGTACAATTATTCATATGCAAAACATTTGAAATTTTTCTTGAAAGGAGACTAATTGAACCATTTCCTAAAATTTCCATTTTTTCACCATTTGCAACGATTACAAATTGTTTAGTCTCAATTTTTTTGTAATTATTGAGTAAGTTTTTATTTCTAGTTATGTGATCAGTTGAACCTGAATCAAGAATCCATTTGGAATTTAAAGAATTTTGAGTAAGGTTTGTAATCATACCAGAGATTTTTTGAGATTTTCCTTGAAACATCGCGGATAATTGTGTATACAGCTGCCTTATTTGATCCATATCCACCTCACCTTTTATTTCTTTTTCAGCCTCGTTTGTACTCATATCCCTTTTTTCCTTTTGTGCATAGTAACCCATTTTCTCTCTGTTCTCTACCCGATTTTGTCGCTGATCTCTCCCTCTGACGAAGCCTCCACCTTACCTTCCCTTTTGCCGGAGATGAGGGTTGAGACACCAACATTCCTCGCACTTGTGTCCTTCTTTCTTACAATAATCGCAGCGAGTGAGTGACCAACATTCCTCGCGCTTGTGTCCTTCTTTCTTACAATAATCGCAGCGAGTGAGTATTTGGTCTCCCCGACGTTCTGGCCTAGGGTTAGATCTGGTGACGAAAGCCTTGGCTTCGGGGTTGTCAGGTAGTTGAGTACCAATCACTATTCTTCTTGTCTCTTTTCTTTCAACCATCCTAACCACCTCATCAACAGATGACAGCTCATCCATGAGAAGAATTTGTGAGCGTACCCCCTCATAGCTTGAATTGAGCTTGGCGAGGAAGGTGAAAATTCCATCCTGCTCCTCTCTTCTTTTGATTTCATCAAGATCGGCTGTGAGAAGTCGATACAATCTAATCTCATCCTTCTTTTTTTGGATTTGGCTGAATAGTTCGGTGACAGATTGATTTTGTTGTCGTAACTGTTGAAGTTATTGCTGAAGTTGATAAATAAGAGAGTAATTTTTTTTTCCAAACATTGTCTCGGCTTTAACCCACATATCTCGAGTTGTATCTAGATATGTCATGAGATCAGAGACGTGGGGTTCCATGGTTGCCAGTAACCAACTCATGACTAGATTGTCACTCTTTCTCCATTCTGAAATTTCCTTTTTTTCTTCAACTGTTGGGTGTGTTGGATCTTCGGCTTTTGGTTTTGATTTCTCACCAGTGACATGCTCAAATTTGTCTCTGCCGATTAGACCAAAAGTCACTTGACGTGCCCAAAGATGATAATTTTTACCATTTAGCACACCTATGAGTCTCTCTATATGTTGTGACATTTTCTAGATTTCTTGAACTGATACAGTTTTTGTTTGTGGGATTGATTTGGAGCAAGATCAAATCTGCTCTGATACCATGTTGATTTTCTCTGATTTTTGTTGAGAGAGTTATTGAATTGATTTTGGCTTAATGTCTAATGTTATATTTATACATTGAAAGGAAGAAACTAGCCGTTACTAAACTAGCTGTTAAACTAGCCGTTACTAAACTAACCGTTATTAAACTCGCCGTTACTAAACTAGCCGTTATTAAACTAGCCGTTATTAAACTAGCCGTTACTAAACTAACCGTTATTAAACTAGTTGTTACTACCTAGCCGTTAGAATTCTAATTATTCTCAACAGTTTCCCTTTTTTAAATTGAAGCAAGCTTGACAACATATGTAATTATGTATTGAACCTAATAAAACGTCATTTTAGAATTTCAAAATTATTTTTTTGTACAACAAAACAAAAAGGTTTATCTATACATTTGGTCCCTAACTTATATAATATATTAAAATTTGGTCCCTAACCTTCTAATTCATATATTTTATTCCTTGACGTTTCTAAATTTGAAAAATTTAATCCAAAATTTCAATCTATGTCAAATTGATTCAATGGCGTTGTATTTAGCAATCATATAATTGAAAGGTTGAGGACCACATTATAAATTGTCATATGTTAGGGACTAAATTGTATTTTTTAAAAGAGTTTGGAGACCAAATGAATTAAAAAGTCTAGTTTTGTCATAGTTCATTATAATATAGTTAAATCAATTTAACAAAAATTGAAATTTTGGATTAAATTTGTCAAATTTAAAAATGTTAGGGACTAAATTGTATGAATTAAAAGGTTCAGGACCAAATTGTAATTTTTAAATAGATTAGAGACTAGATGGATAGATGGATAGATGGATAGATGGATAGATAAACCAAACAAATTATTTTGGAGGAACCTTCTAGAAAGGAAACTTTTTGGTTGAAATAGTTTCCTAAACTCGCTGATGATACATGTAAAAACATTCAGAGGAGCAAATGTTTGTCTTCCCAAATGACTTGACTTATATATCAGACAGAACCCAACCATTTCATTTAAATATTGAATTTGTCCAACCTAACTCGTAATCACAATACAACCATGATTATGAGAAACAGAAAAAGAACTTACAAGAGGAACAAAGGTTGATGCTTTACTTGGGTTTAAGGCTTCCAATCGTCTTTTTAGTTCCTCCAGCCTTGCAAGTTGTGAGTTACTGCTTTCTTGAACCTAATGTAGAAAATACTATCAAATACCTTTTTCAGGCTGTAAAATCGGTTATCACTACCACACTCGAAAAAAAAATGTACCAGGTGATTTAAATCTTCGCATAGATTCTGCTTGTTTGCCTCCTCATCCTTCACAGCCTTTTCTGCTGCTTCCCATGCCTTAAATACATTAAAGAAAAGAAGGGTATTTATCATTCTACAAAGTCATTACAAGTTATGCATCAATTGAGTGCATAAGAAACTAGTGAAATCTAACCACAAATCCAAATGCATTGGCAAAATCAAATAGTAAAAATAGATTTACAGAGACATGGAATTGCACATGTATGTTATGAACCAAAATGCAGTAGCCAGTAATACTTTCTCATACCACAACTAGCATTTACCTAAGAGAGTGCGCTCAATTTCAATGTCACACGAATCCAGTCCAAAAATATAATTCTGTTGTAAGACATCAATTCATTATAGCTATGAACCAATGATGTGAGCTTTCTAGAAAGAATTCATAAAATGTCCAAAAATCTCTCTGTGATACTCAACTAAATAGTACCATCCCGCTATTAGGTGAAATGGAAAACTTTTCATGTCTCACCACAAAGTTTTGAAATTTTAGACAGCTGAATTGCATAAAAGATTCAAGACCAATTGTGAAGTAGCCAGGGGAATTTGAGCAATACTGGACTAAATTGTTTGTTATTGCTCAAGGGCAAAGATACAAGCAAAGTCAATAATGAAAAAGGGACAAACCTTTCGTGCTTCTTCGTCCTTCAACTTGGCTACACGGATTTTCTCGGTAGAAATCTCTATTTTCTTTCTCATATGTTCAAGTGCTTAAAAAGTGCACCATAGAAAATAGTATCAGAAAGCGAAAACATTTCAGACAACCAAATTGATGAAAGCATGCAAATTAGTAATGGTGAGAATTCACTGACCTGCTTTTTTGGGCCCAGCAGTAAGCTTCATCTCCATTGCAAGGTTTGATAGCTCTCTTTCAACGTCACGGATTTTAGAGTAATTTTCTTCGATGTATCTGAAGTTCTCATCAGTTTCCATCAAAAATCAGAGCAGAGAACAGCTACTTGGATATAATCACTAGTACGGCACTTTTATGGGAAAATAACCTAAAATCTTCACAAGATATTAAGCAAAAGGAACATAATTGTAATCTCAAATTCGTACCAAGTAAACCATAATTTTAAGAAAGAATTTCACTAAACTAAAGCGTGTATCCCCTAGGAGTAAGACATGAAACCACAAATCACTACACTTCCAAGCACAATTGTTAATCATGTAGAGTAAATTTTCTCAAAAACACTACACAGGACAAATAACGTTTTGCACAGCACAGTGTCTTCGGTCTTCCTATCCTACAACAGTTGACAAGTTATAGACCGAACTAAACTTCTCTTTTATTGATCCATAAAGATGAAATGAAGTAACATAGATCATGATTCCAGATTTTCCTCGCTTTTTCTAAACCAAACTAACACATAATCGACGAAATGTTATTTGACACGTCGTTGATCTATTCACTAAGCGATTGAATTAAAGCATTACTCCAGTCACATTCAAGAAAATATATCTTCTACTTCAGAGAAGGAACAATAGATCTTAACAGTTGAACAAAGAAAAGCGCGAAAGGGAGATATTCACAGTGAAATACAAAATTATGATTTGAGAAAAACATACTTCCTTAGTCGGAGCTGCTCTTCCTCGATTACCTGCCACGGCAGAACGATATTGAGATATTCAAGTTAAAAAAACAGAGAAATGGTGACAAAAAGTATAAGAAGAATAGATGTTGAAGAACCATCTCAGTGTAGGCAATGGCTGGGGATTCTCGAGCGAGGCCATCGGGTCCGATCTCAAGCTGCAGTGAACGATTCCAAGCCATTTATCTTTTGGTTTTGAGAGTCTATTGATCAAGCACTAAATAGTGCGAATTCCCACCACCGACATTGGTTTACGATCGTCGTCTAGCTCTATGCGTCTATCCTTTCTCTCCGTTGAGTTTCTTTCTTCAAATGTTCAACTCTTCACATAAATCGTGGCTGTTGACCATATCGAAACGCGATGCCTGTATGTAAGGTTAAATGTGGAGGAGTAAAATGAGATAGCATGTTCGATTAGTTAGTTGTTGACGCTTGACGGTATAATTTATAAATTTTAAGAGATTATCTCATAATTGAGATAAAATAAAAGAATATAAAGATATATTATTTATTTTAATTTAAATATTTATTTTAATTTGATTTAAATGTTTAAAAAATTTAAAAAATAATTATCTTTAATAATTATATTTATTTATAATAATAATTTTATAAACAAATAAATAAGACATGAAATAATATGATATTTAAATAAAATAAAATAATTTTAATTTATATTAAATGGAATATTAAATGGTATGGAATAATGCATTAAAGATATATATGTAATTTATAGCCGGTGATAAACCATCCATAATTAATTTTTTATTAATATTATAAATTTAAATTTATTATAAATAATAATAATTTTATAACCTTTGTGAAAATTTTAGTTATAAATTCATTATAAAATTAATAAAATTTTATTAATAAATTTGTAACATCCTAAAGTTAAATTAAGCTATAAAATTTATACAAAATGGCCTCAATTTGTGTCTATTCGTTAGTTTATATTTTATTAATATTTTAATTTTTAATTTTTTTAAAAAATATTATGTTTAACTTTTTCTATAAATATTTAATTCTTTTCAAATAAAATCTACACCAACCCAAAGCATCATCCAAATAAATCTCAAAAATTTTGCTTTATATCCAAATCCATTTCACATTAATTTTTTTCACCAAAAAAATATTTTAATGTAATTTAAATTCATAAATTAAAATTAAAAATATAAATATTATTACGAAATATTATTAAAAAATAATAAAAATAACATTTTAAAATTTATAATTATAAAAAATTCATTTTATATGAATTTCATATATTTTTAATCTTGAAAATTTTATATTATTTTATTTTTATCGTTAATTAATTAGATAATATTTAAATTTAATTATAATTATTTAAATTTATTAAATGTTAAATAAAATATAATTAAATAAAATTATTATTTTTTATAATTTTCAATAATTTTTTATCCAAAAGTCATTGAAAATTTAAGATTGAAATTTTTATTTCAATACTTTTATATATTATAACTTATTATAATCACAATTAATATAATAAATAATATATATATTTAGATCAGACCAAAGATGTCATTTTTTATGACAAAATTGAATTAAATAAATATAAATTTCAAGCATATTTTGCGTTTGTAAGATAGAATTAAAAAAACTTGTTGGAAATACTACTTACTCTTCTTTCGTGTCATAACCCAATAAAATATGGTGGGAAGAAGCACAAGATAACAGGTTATGGGCCCACAATTATATAACTTGTGGCCTTCAAGAATTTTCACACCTCGAAACTGATCTCAGCAACCAGTTTCTTAGGATTTTTCTCCAATTTTCCTTTTTCCCTCACTTTCTTCAGTCCTCTCTTCCAGTTACTCTGTGTTTCTGTCTTTCACTTTTGAAACCCATCAATTACACAATCTCATCTCTTCTACCTTCAAACCCAATCCAAAGCAACCACCAAAATTGCCATCATCTTCATCTTTCTTTTCACAAATTCTCGCAGTTTCCTAACTTCATCGCAGAGCCTCACCCTCTTTCACCATCAAAGCTTCTTCTTCCCAATCTTTTTCTCCTACTAACATTGCCGATCCTCAGGGCATCAAGGCTTGTTTATAATTATTCTCCCTACATTTTGATTTATTTGGGAACTTTGAGGCATTGCTTCGGTTTGTTTGTTTGTTTCCAGATTATGTCCATTCCGACCAACCCAATTGAAGGCCAGAAAACTGGAACCAGCGGTCTCCGAAAGAAAGTTGCCCCCCCCCCCCCCCCCCCCTCTCTCTCTCTATTGGATTTATTCTGTTATTTTTTTCCTCATTTCGATTTTTATGTTGAGGATATAGAAGATAAGATTAATAGGGTCCAAAAATTAGCAACAAGAGAATTTGGGCTTTGTTGAGTCTGAGTATTTCTAAGGGATGATTAACTTTTTGCTTACTTTTTTTTCACTGAATCAGATGAGTTTGGTGGTTTTTATACTAAGAGTATTTAATTTAATTCATATGCTTTGTAGGTCAAAGTATTTATGCAAAAAAAATTACCTGGGCAATTGGATCCAAGTTAGCATTTCTCGTACTCACTTGGCAATGTTGGATATTATATTTAGATTATTTTGATGTTCGACATAATTAAGTTTATAGTTTTGTTTTCTCTAGGCGTTGTTTAATTCATTGCCGCCTGAAGATTGCAAAAATGGTTTGTTGGTCTTAGGTGGTGATGGTCGATATTTCAATCGTGAAGCTTCACAGGTTGTTTCTTACTTTTAATTACGGCTTCTTGTAAGCTAATGCTGTTTGCTTTCTGTCTTAGATCCTCATTGCATATGATCCTGAATCTTGATACATTTTTGTGGGATTTTAAATTGCAGATTATCATTAAAATTGCTGCAGGGAACGATGTTGGAAAAGTTTTGGTCGGCAAGTAAGTCTCATAATTGAATAGCATTTATGATGTTGGCACCACCTACACTTAACAAGTGGACACCATAATGTGTTATGTGTGGGAGTGAGTATGTGCAAAAGGAGTATTGGAAGTTTTTCCTTTGTTATGTATGAGGCTCCGTACACCTCCTTTTGATTTTCGGTGGGAATTCATGTTGTCAGTGAATCCTAACACTTTAATTTCTATAGGGAATTCATGTTTCCTATTGATAGAATGTATAAAAGTAGTGTTGGTCCTTCTCTCACTAGCTTAAGATGTATAAAAATATTATTGGTCCTTCTTCCAATAGTTTAAGCTTTTAAAAGAGTTGGTTTCCCAGCATTTTTAACACCTATGATATAATGAATGTTCCCTACTAGGTTCAGGTTCTTATTTTCTTTCCACAATGTCAGTTGTAATGCCAAGCATTTCCCCCTATACTTTCTTTTGCTTATATTTTAATCTTATCAGTGAATACTTGCCATGTTATCTTGCTTAGTGAAGCAGGATTCTTGGCCCTGAAAACCTTTTCCCCTCCCTGAATATATTTATTTTCCCTGATCTAGATTAAAAGTCAAACTAATTCTTCATTATAAATTTGATGTATTGGACTATTTTCATGGTTCTATTTTAATTAATTACTGGCATGATACTTCCTGCGTGGTCTCAATTTATGGATTATATCATACTTAAGAGTGACAGAATTACCAAGACTTTGAAGTTTAAGATGTTTTAAATAACGATGTAATAAAAAGTTGCAAAGCTATCTCTTGAGCAGTTTTTCTTTCCAATAGGGGAGGGTATTTTGTCAACACCAGCTATTTCTGCAGTGATCCGGAAGAGAAAGGCATGCTTTTATCACCCTCTTATCCTGTAAAATCTTGTTACATAATTTATTTGCATTGTATGCTCTTAATTAATAATTTACTTTGATAGGCCAATGGTGGATTTATAATGAGTGCAAACCGCAATCCTGGTGGACCTGATTATGACTGGGGTATTAAGGTAACTTTCATATGTTCACACAATTTATGTTGTTTTTGTAGTCTGACCATGGACCTAGGAGTTGTCCATAGTTAGTTCTTTGGTCAAATGATTTGTTGTTCCCCTTCCCTTTTTGGTCTCTCCTTCCTTGCATGTATGTTTCTGTTAGTCTTTAGTTTAGTATTGCTATGATATGTTTTATTTGAAGCTCACTTTAATGATAATTGTTCAGCAAAGTTTCTAGTTGTGCATTCATTTAAAATACAATGGAGGTTTTGGGTTATCCTACAGAATCTTTATTTGCTTATCCTGTAAGGATGTAGTACTTGCAAGTTTTCAGTTGTTACAATGTGACTTATAAGTTTTCCACTTTCAAGTTTAATTACAGCAGCGGTCAACCTGCACCATAACTGAGAAATCTGTGGGAATACCCTCTCTGTAAGTATCTGTTCATTCATGTTTGCTGCCTTTCTCATTCAAGCTTTCATCCTTGTTGGATATATCTGCTTTCTACATGAGAAATGTTAATTTTAGGAGTATCACGTGTTCTGTATTCACTTCATTTTCTATTAACTCGATCTATACTTTCCTTCGTTCTTGTTCTTTTGCTATTGGAAACCTTTAGCCTTTTTATTAAAGGAAAAGGGTCATGAAGATTCCTTTGTTTAGGCCTTAAGAGTAGTTTACTCTCTTCGTTTAGAAAATATGTTTTTAAGTCCCTTTATTTACGAAAAAGATGTCAAATAAGGACGAAATTAACTTTTCATCTAATTTTTCGTTAAATATAACGGAATAACACATGTGACATATATATGTTGTTATTTTTCGATAGATATATATCCGATGAAATAATTTTTAATTAAAAGAATTAGTCAAATTTTTAAAGAATCTTTCGATCAAATTTAAATTAAATTTTCATTATCTAATGTGTGACTTTGGGTATTAGATAGTGAAAATTTTGTTTAAGATTTATTAAAAATTGTTTAATTTTAAAAGAAATTTTTTTCCTAAAAAGTTTGAGTATTTTTTTAATTAAATATAATTTTTTTACGTATATAACTATCGAAAAATATAAACATACAAGTAACACGTTTTATTCCGTTATATTTAACGAAAAATGAAATGAAAGGTTAATTTTTTCATTGTTTAACACCTTTTTAACAAATAAAGGGACTTTAATAACATATTTTTCACAAACAAATGGATTTAAAAACATTTTTTCTAAGGACTAAACAACACATTTAGCCTAAACAAAGTAACTATTTAGGCACTTCACCCTTTTTATTTATTTCCAGAATTTTAAGCTTTATACTAGAATTGTCTTTATATCTATCTGCTTATATTTGTTCTGGATAAGTGCAATGCAGATATCCGAAATAAAGATTGCAGATATTGCTGATGTTGACCTATCTCATGTTGGAGTTACAAAGTTTTGGAATTTCATTGTTGAAGTTGTAGTTCCAGTTTCTGACTACATGGAGCTAGTGGAGGCGGAAAGAAATATATATATATTAAGAAATTTAAAATAAAATACGTGCATATAGGATACCAGTCATTTTGTGGGATCTTGTGCAGAATGTATTTGACCTCCAGCTTATCAGAAGTCTCCTGTCAAGATTTTAGGTATAGTTCACTGGCCCTCTGCAAAGTGCGATTTCTATGAAGTTCTTGATTCTATGGGGTGGGGTTCATATTTAGTAAGTTTAGTTTTTGTTCTGTACAAACATAGGTAAGCTTAAATTGTCATCCGTCTACTCCATGTTTTCATGTGGTCCAACATTAAATTTTAGTGAACTGTTTTAGTAGGTTTTATGTTTACATATTCATTTATTTCATATAAGTTAGCTTCTAAATTTATTGTTTAAGATTTGCTAACTAGGTTTACATGGTTTTAACATCCTTTTCTTTTAATGGGAATGATTTGTATCATGGTCTCAAACTATTTACTCTTGGGGTGGCATCAGGTTTACATTTGATGACATGCATGCTGTTACTGGAACATATGCAAAACCTATATTTGTGGACAAGCTGGGAGCCAATCTGGTACGTTACTCAGAATAAAATGAATGTTGTAATTATTATAATTATATTTAAAATGTTTTCTGATGTAGATGCTAGGTATGTCATGTAGGATTTAATTACAAATGGAGTGCCTCTGGAGGATTTTGGGCATTCCCCTCCAGATCCTAACTTGACGTCAGAGTTGTATGCTTCAAAAAAGAAGTCTACATTTTTTATTATCCCAAGGAATTCCTAATTTTCATTTCATTTTCAAGTGGGTATGCTAACGATTTGGTTGATATTATGTATGGGGAAAATGGACTTGATTTTGGAGCTGCAAGTGATGGTTCGTTGGAGTCATAAATTATGTTCAACATTTTGAAGAAATGTCTTTTCTAGATATGACTATGAAGTAAGCACTACAGTTAACATATGAATAATAATTGTTTAAATCTCGGTTTCTACTTCAAGTATGACTGAAGTCTTGGAATTGCTTCAATGGGACACTAACTTTTATTCCCTTGGAGAGTTGTAGTTATTTGATCAATTTTTATTCCATTCTCAGGAATGTGAATCTGAAGGTGCTAACAAGATGATAAATTACCTTAGAGAATTGGTTTCTAACAGCAAGGTTGGTGAAGATTATGGTATGTTTGTGTAGGAGCTTTTTGCTTTTACTGTTCTCCATCGTGACATTTCATGACAGATTTTAGTACTACCAAATAAATATGTAACAGGGAATTATGTGCTCCAATTTGCTGATGATTTTACATACACTGATCTGGTATGCTTTGAATACCCTTCGTATTCTATTTTTTGTATGCTTGCAACTTAAAAAATTGCAAGCAAAACTTTTCTGTATTCACATTTTTGCTCTCCTTCAAATTTCCAGGTTGATGGAAGTGTGGCATCAAAGCAAGGTGTTTGGTCTTTTTTTACTGATGGGTCAAGGATTATATACCGTTTATCTGTATGTTGTAACCCTTTTCTTCTCTCTAAATATAATTTATCCTTTAATCCAAGGATTAACTGTACTACATGGACTGAAATAACTTTTTGATTTAAACATGCATGCAGGGAACTGGTTCATCTGGTGCAACTATCCGACTGTACTTTGAGCAATTTGAACCTGATGTTTCTAAACATGACGTGGATGCCCAAACAGCTCTAAAACCTTTAATAGGTTAGTCTATGATTTATTGTCCCTTCTAGTTAAGTCCATATGTATATTACTCATCCTTTTGGTTTAAATTTCATGCTTTTAGATTTGGCATTATCCATATCAAAGCTGAAGGACTTCTCACTGGAAGGGAGAAGCCCACGGTCATCACATAAGAGCACAATCAGGTGATGAAATCTCATTTGGCAAGTGTCACTTTGGCAGAGGCATATTTGGCCACTCTTTGCTTTCCTTTTGCCGCTGAGTAGTTATTCACCATCCTCCCATCCAGTTTTGGTTGTATCGTAATTAATTCCTGCTTTGAAGAAGAATAAGCGAATCTGTGTAAAATATATCAAAAACATAAATTTGGAAAAGTTTCAAATCTCGTATATGGTGTTTAAAGTTGTCTCCTAAACTGGATAATTTTTCACTGACATAAAAGCCCTTTGATTTAAGGGGGGGTATTGACTGGGCAAGTTACAAACTTGGACGACCCAGAGTTTTGACTGTGATGGAGTATTTGTAGTGATATTAGAAATCAAAACGTTTACCTAAGTAAATATAGAGATGAATGAAAAAGAAGGGAATCTAAAAAGAACCAAATATCTATAAGAAAATCCAAAAATTATAATGATGAAACCAAAATAGCATGCACTGGATAGAAGGAATGAGCTAAAATTCGACTTTTGGAATAATAAGATGTGTGTGTGTATGAAGTGATGCATAATATAAGGTCAAGCTGCATGGGGAAAATTATTACAGTAATGTTTTTTTTTGGGTGAAAGTATTGTCATAGTAATTAATAAATTGAACGAAAAAGGATAATAATTAATAACTATAAATATGATTAAAGTATAGTTAAAGAAAAACTCAAAATATTAAAGCTTGATACTAGTGTAATTTTTGTCGATATAACGAAAGGTTGTCTGGTATGATGTATTGTATGTGTTTGTGAGAGTCTTAAAAAGAGAGTTACAAAGGGTTCAAAAGTCCCTTATGAGATCTATGGTTCTCTTATTTATACAAGATGAAGGGTACACGTTTATGCATTACATTGAAAATGTACAAGGATTGGGGTTCCTATGGAACCTTTGTTATGGTTCGAAGCACAACAAGCTTGTAAACCTAGGAAAAACACATTATACAAACGAGCTTGTAAGAGTCTGGCATACAGGTTTTCATGGTCTTGAGTTGGCTTAATGAAGGCATATGGGTTGACATAGTCATGAGCAAGGGGTGATGAATTTGTGCATACGTGCTTAAACGGTCTTGGGTTGGGGTTGATGAAGTTTGGCATACTAGTTGAAATGGTCTTGGGTTCGAGCTAATGAAGTTTTGGCATACGGGTTGACATGTCTTGGGCTCGGGCTGATGAAGTCTAGGACATAGTTCTAACCAGTGAGTCGTCCACCGACTGGGGTACCCTAATCTTAGTATCAAATAGTATGTAAGTGAGAATAATACTTTATTTCAAGTTCTCTAAAATCAAAGCCTCAAAGAGTATTGTTAAGCGAAATTTCTTTTATGAACCAAAAGAAGTTAGAATCTACCTAATGATCACAACTATCCAATGATAGTTTTCGATCACTTTGGGTGGTTGTTGAGTGTATAACAGAGATATAAGTAGGATTTCTGGGAGATTAAAAGGTTGATTTACTTCTAATCTCACATCTTCAAAGTGTTTTTATAGATTTGTTTAGAACTGCACCAATTATCTATTTTGTAACCTTTCACTTCCAGTTCAAATGAAGATTGATACTCTCTGATCTTCCTTAATTAAGACTGATAGCTTTACTTTAATCTTTTTGGCTTTTGTTTTTTTTTGTTTTTTAACTCTTACAACATGAAATATATATACGATTTTATCATGTATTTTCAATTACGACGTCAGTTACGATTGTAACATATAGAAGTATTTTTTCAAATATTGGAACTAAATAAAGAAAAGTTATGCTTCCCACTATTGAAGCCATCTTTAGCTAGCCAGTGAATTGTCTTTTTTCAACTTTGTTACTTAATGCCCAATTTTTGGAGAAGATAGGACGATTTTACAATTAAATGAGCTCTTACTTAGCTGTAAGCATATTAGTTCTTTTCCATTTTCTGCTGCCTCTGTTTTGTAGCTGATATAAGGCTCTGTCATTGTAGTCCCAGCTACATACATATACTTTACATATAATTATAAGAACTTCACCGGCGTGGTTCGAACCCATTTAGGTTTAAACTGTGTAACTGTTTATTAAAAAAAAAAACTGATTGAATGAAGTTTTTCCAGTCAACTTGAACATAACTTTGATATTATTATGGAAGAAAGCCCATAGTTTTCTAGCAAATAAAATAAAAAAACAAAAAGGATCATATCCAGATTGTCCTTGCCCCCCATTTCATGTTGTGATCTTAAATCTCCACCAGACGACGCACCAGAAATAATAATGGAACATAAAAAAGAAAGCATAGATCTTTGAGTGGATAATTAAAGGATGGAACTGTGTTTGTCCTAAATGTCATACTCATCTAAAGTATTAGTTGTGTATAGATCCGACAATGTTTGAGGGGGTCTATATATCAGTTTAAAGTGACTTGTCTCGGAGATTCTTTATATCTATATGTCATTGTGACAACTCTCCACCATGTTAATTGCCACTTTGATGGACCTCCATGTCTCTCTATTATACTCTTTCTCACCCTACAGTCTTTTCTGTCCTTTAGTCAACTATTGGGGAGATTTTGGAATGTTATGTATCAAATTAGCAAGTATTTGAATGTTTTGAGACTTTTTAATTTTGGTGGACAGACAGTTTCAAGACATTGAATGATGCAGTGGGTTATCAGTATTACTACAAATGTCCATAGATTTTATTTTTATTTTTTGGTAAATAAGATTAAACCTTTCAATTTTTAAATAACTTATTTATTTAACTTCATTAAAAAATAACACCCTTTACTCAAGAACGGGCCCAATTTTTTTTCCATAAACTAATTCATAGTTATTATACTCTACTTTAAATAAATAATAAATCTACATCTTATTTTAAACATTAGTTATTTTATTCTCAATTTTTCAATTTAATCAACTCAATTAAACTTTTTTTTTTAAATTATGGATATATTTAAGCTAAATTATCAAATTTATAAAATCATTTACATGATTTAACATAAAATTGCTTACCATATTCATAGCTATACTGTTACCCTAATCAATTTTATTGGAATTAACAATTTAAAATTAAATTTTGTAAATGAAACTACTTTCTTTTACCAAAATTATTAATACCTTACAAGAACAATAAACAAAAACTATAGCATATTCTTATAATTACATTATTTAAAATTTGTATAGTAGTTATCATGCATATATATAAATTCTTATAATTACATTATTTAAAATTTGTATATTGTATAATAGTTATCATGCATATCTATATCTATATCTATATATATATATATATTAGATGTCTCATTATTATTATTATTGCTTAAAAGAATATAAATTGTCATTATTAATTTTTAATCTAATTTAACACATTTAAATATTTTTAGAATATCAAATTGAATAAGTTTGATATAAAACTAGTCAAATTAGAGCAATAAATTCATTACTTAATTTAATTAATAAATATTATTTCTTACATATTTAAATTGAGATTAATATTAATTAATTTTTTCTTAATTTTTTTATCGAGGCTACAGCCTCTCTAGCCCCTCATTACGGTCTGCCCCTACCTCCATACGTCCATTATCCCTCACGCAGATACTAGAAAAAGATGATAAAGATATAAAAATAGAATTCTAATAATAAAATTAATTCCTTTCAAATGCTTGGGGTTTATATGTGAAACCCAATTCGTATATTAAGAGATCGATAGTATATTCCATACATTTTCTTTAATACTATATTCCATATATGATATATCTATGATATTTCAAATTACAGAGGGTACTAATATAGCAAATATAATAAATGTCCTGAAAATTTTATTTTTATAAATTTATGCAATATTTTACTTATATATTTTTTAATAACTATATTAATTAAATATCTTAATTGAAATTTAAATATCAATTCTTCTATGTATTCAAGTCTACTATATGTCGTCAATATTTTATTAATATTATCGATGTCGATTTTTATAAACATTAGATGATTATATTTTTCATATATATGTGATATATAACAAATCGTTTAAAATAATGACGTTTAAGATTATTAAGATTTTTGGTGTGTATATATATACATAATTTGGAGTTCAAATTTTTTCAGCATAAACTATTTATAGGCACATTGAATTCAAAAATTTCCATCCTGAGATTATTAGACTTTTTCACTCTTAAGTTTATGCTAGAAATTCCATCAAAGTGGGTCGACTAATGCACAGTCATTTAGATATGTAGGGATTACAGACTTTATAAAGGTAGATATCCAAATATTTAGAAAACTTTTCTGAGGAAAAAAATCAAATAGCACGGTAAACGATTCTAAGAACTCGTTATGAAATATATTTTCATTAAAGATAATTTTATGACTAAGTTTTATGAATTATATGAAAAAAGAATTAATTTATATTTTTGCATGAATGTATTTATTTATATATAAATAATCTTATTTTATATAACAACAAATAATGTATTATTAAAATATATTGCATATTTATGCAACTGATTTATAAAAAATAAAAAAAATCTTTCATTAATACTTGTTCAAATCAAACTTAGTTGTGATGTGTTGCAGTGCTCCTACACACAATTCCATTCTTCTTTTTTGTAGCACTAAAAAAAAAGGTTATCTCAGCCTTTAAATGTGCTTGACCACACTGTTCACAGCTCAATTCTTAAAGTACTAAGGGTCTATAATTGCTTTTGGATATTTAGAGATAAACACTATATGTATCATAAATATAAATAACCTATCAAAATTGTATTGGTTGTAACTGTGTGGTTATAATGGCGTGCTCAACTTTATTATCTAATCATATTTTAGTACATCAGTTGAGATATATAAAAAAAATTGTAATATTTATATTTTGTCTTTCGAAATGTATCCCAATTTTAGAAATTTTGTATCCACGATAGATTTTAGTTGCCAAAAAAAAAAAAGTATACCTGAAAAACCGCTGGGCTGCTAATGTTGTAGTTCGTAGCAAAAAAGATGATATTGACTCTGTTCGAACTTGGAAGCCCAAAGAATGAAAGACGAAATAAAGATGCTATGGTAAATATTAATTTTACCATCTATTTGGTTTTTATTTCTTATTTTTTTTGCTAACAATGGATGCTATTTATTTCATTAAAGTAGGGTTGTATAGTAAGTAGACATTAACAATATGTCTAGTTCAATATATGGTATAAATTATATAAATTAAATATTGTTCGGACTTTATCCGATTTATATAGAAATTTAAAAAAAAATTAAGATAATTAATTGAATGTTTTGATTCTATGAAAGATTTTTCTATTTATAGAAAATTACATGTATAAGTATTGATTATACAATGAGTACATGTATATGAGTATCAAAGGGATATAATTGATATAAAAATACAATATTTTATGTATCGAACTCGATCACAAATCAAGTTGGTGGTCGACCCTATATAGGAAACATTATCTAAGATAAACCTCATATTTTTTCTGATGCATTAAAGTATACAGAGTTAGATACATTATTATTCAGGGTATTTTTTCTTATGATTAGGTCATCTTTCATATGCTTAATCTAATGACATAAGCTCAAGTTGTTTATTTTGAATCGGACCAATCAATATGTTAATCCTCCGTCTCATGTAAGGTCATAGGTTTTAGTCTATCATCTCGGGTCAGGCCAAAGGTTTTGGTCCTTTGTCTTGGATCAGGTTATAAGTATTGATCATTCGTCTCGAGTTAAGCTACGGATCGATCTATATGTCTAAACAAATATGATTGTATTGTATTGAATTTTATTATAATTAATTTAATAACATATATAATAAAATCGTATAAACTTGTTACTAAATATTTTAATTAAATAATATGTAATTTTTTATATAGTTTTCTTAAATATTAAAATAATTTTATTATAAAAATTTATTTAAATTATATTTTTTATATTTTAAAAATAAAAAAAATTATTTTTAATTTAAGATGGAAGAAGAAGTTAATATACATAATTTTTATTTAAAAATTTAAACATATAAAATTAAGTATCTAATATAATTTAAACACACAAATCTAATAGATTAATATTTATATATAATTATATAAATTTTATTATATATAATACAATCTGCTTTATAGTTAAATACATCATTTTACATTAAAAAATATATATAAGAGAATAACAAATAAAATGCAAATGCCGTTGAGGCTACTTCCCATGTTGGTCTTTCTTAACCAACGGGATTCCTTATGGTGTGTAATAGCAAGTGCTAGTCTGATTATAAAGCTTCAAATTGCACGTGTAAAAGTGAAGGAAATATTTTTACGATTAAAATTAAAATAGGAGGAAAATGAAATAAACTACATACTATTTATTTATTACCCAGCTAAATTGCAACAAGTGTCTGTTCTTTAATCTCCAACGAAAAGGCACTACTTACTTTTGCGTAATAAATTTTGATGTATGTTTGCTAGCCAGGAAACAATGGTTTTTTTTTGCCCTTACCGTAGACACAAAATGAATCCACGAATACAACCTTTTTTGGAAAAGAAAATTCTAGGTTTTTTTTTTTTTTTTTTTGGAAGCGGAAAATCTATCTAGCTCTTATAATATAGGTTTTGAAGGGGAAGCAAGAATATTTAAAAATTGAAAAATATATCATTTAAATATAAAATAAATATTAAAGGGGAGTGATAACATAAATTTATTAATTATGTTAAGAATATTTCAAATCATCAATTTTTTAATTATTACTGAACAAAATTGATGGAAAAAATTAATTTTGATAATTTATTATTATACTATAATTTTTTCATAATAAAAAAATTAAATTATTACAAAAAAAGAGAGACTAAATTATTATATATAAGCTACATATGACTAGAGAACTCTACATACATTTGTCTAAAATATTAATTACCTTCGTTAAGTTTATCATGGTTGTTGTCTAGATAAAAAATTAATAATTTTTACTATTAAATAAATATTTTATTTATAATAATATATTATATCTAATTTTTTGTCTGTATATTTTTATATATTGTTATATGTATTAATAATATTTAACAAATATGTAAACCAAATTGATATAAATAAATATGAATAAAATTATTAAACAAAGATATACTTTTCGTATATTTGATAAACATTAATTAATTGTATAAATATAATTATAATAGTATTTGTTATATAAAAATATTTTATATATTTAAATTTAATTTATGATAATAAAATGCTAGTATCAAATATTATAAAAATTAAAAGAAAAACTTTTAAGACTTTTCATTCATATCGTCAAAGTTTCTCATATTTAATTTAACTCTACATTTTAATTTTATATGATATTATGCTATATTGTATTTTATTTTAATAATTTTTATTTTATTTGAAATTTTTTAACATAAAAATTATAATATTTTTCATTCATTTAACAAAATAGTCTAGTTTCATCTATTCAAGAAAATGGATACAACAAGGATAGATAAACAAATATTTATATTTGTTAATCTTTTATTTTTTTAATAATATGTATTTTTAAATATATTCTTAAACTTAAAATTTTAAATTATATCTTATTCTATGTTAACTTTATGTTTCTCTTGTAACATAATACGAAAGTTATTTAATTGAAAAAAGTTTATCATAACTCTCAAACTCTCATTAAATTTATATCATGATATATTTTTTATCCTTAAATATTTAAATATAATTATCTATTTTATATACAAAATTACACTTCAATTCTTTTAGAATTAAATGGTCAAGGTGTTACGATTATCCACTCCTATCACCATGAAATAAAGTTTATATTTTATCATATAATGTTTTATTTATTTAATAAAAAAGAATTTTAATGTTTTTTTCTTTAAATAATATTTTAATTTCTCTCAAAATATATTTTTAACTCCATTCCTAAGTTTTCCAATAGCAAAAGAGGTCACGAAGTTTGAAAATAATCAAAATCATGATCGAAGGAAATTAATAAAATAAAAACAATAAATGGATATTAAAAACCTAAAATAATCATAAATTAGTATGGGAATATTTTCACGTCTCTCATCTCAACCCCTCTCCCAGTTTGTTGCTCTATGTTTCAAATCAATTTGAACTTGAAATATTCCTCCTTTCGTTTTCCTTTTTATTTTTATTTTTAGTATGCAAATCCAACACTCTCACTAATTCTACACTATCTCCCTTCCTTATAAATGCTTTGGATAATAACGTGCTGGGCAAATGTTTTTTATCCATGATTTTTTTATATATATTTTGTAAATATTGGATAAGATTGATAATTAATTAAAAAAATTATGATAAGGTATTAGTTAAAGGATCTCAAGATTTAATTAAAATTACACATTTTTAAATTTTTAAAATATACGATTTGATCGTTAAAATTTATAATAGGGTATTGGTAAAACATTTTTGTCATAAATTCATTATAAATTATAATTGATATATTACAGTATTATTAATAAATATAATTAAATTTATTTAATTATATTTAATAAAATATTAATATATTAATTATAATTATAACGTAGACAATGTATAATGTTCATTTTAGTACGTTAAGGTTTACTAATTTTATGATTTGGAGATGAGATATTTTTTGTTAATAATTGAGGAAAATATTTCTGTCCATCTGTTGACTATTGCAGAAATTAGGAATTGGAAGAGACAGATAACCATTCTGAATGAATGACTTTTTCAAATTATTGCTGCTTAAGCGTGATTATTAAAGAAATTTTAGTTTCTATGGGAAAGAAGACAAGATAATTTGCGCTTTAAATAATTAAGGATTTCGATTAGATAGACAGATATTAATGCTAATATTTGTTTATTTTAGTTGTAAATTATATTTTACTTATATTTAGGATTACCATTTATATTATATATAAAATTACGAGAATTTTATACTAACTTCTTACTTTTCCTATAACAAGTGATGGGTTACTTTAAAATAAAGCGATACCTCAAAAGTACAAAGCAAGTGACACGTATTCAGCTTTTGATAATATAATCAGATTTTTTTTTAGTTTTATATTTAATTGAATTGAAAATTAAGAATGTAATGAATTTATTCTTAAAAGAGAATTAATGAGAATTTTTTCTCTCCCTTAATAAATAATAATTTTATTCTTATCTTAATTTTTTGTTACAATTTTACATCAAATTTAAATATAACATTAAGTTATAATTAACTCTATATTCTAAATCTTAAATCTTAAATTTCAAACTCTAAAACTTATTTAGAAAAATAATAATTTTAACATTCAATATTAACCCACAAATATAATTTTAAGCCCTATATCCTATACTTTATATCTTAAATCTTTAACCTTATTTAGAAAAATAATAATTTTAACCTTAAACCTTAACCAATAAATATAATTTTAAATCTTAAACATTATACCCTATGCTCTATACCCTATACCTTAAATTTCAAAACCTAAAACCGTAAATCCTAAACTCTATTTAAAAATAATAATTTTAACCTTAAATCCCAAAACCTCAAACTTAAATCCTATATACTAAACCTTAAATCACAAATCTCAAAACCTTAAACCATATTTAGAAAAATAATAATTTTAATAATATATTTTATTTTTAAGTAATAATATATTTTATTTTTAAGTAATAATTCTTTTAGAAAATTATTATTCTAATAATGTATTTTATCTGATGAAAAAATAATAATTAAATGATATTATTTAAATTTTATTGAATATAAGGATATTAAGGTAATATACAATGTTTTTTAATTCATTCCGGTTGTAAACTAAATACTATAATATTGATTCATTACTTGATTTTAGTGATCAAATCGAACAATGTTATTTCCTTTCATTTTCTTTTCATTTCATTCCAATTCTAATTTCATTTCATAAACCAAACGCAACCAGAGAGTAGGATTTTGGGTTGGAATGGTACCATATTTTTTGGTAAGTGACATATTAGATATGTTATTTTTAGGATGAATTAATTTAATTTTTTTAATCAAATTTAAATTAAGAACAACACTTATATCATTGATCTCCCTAAAGATTGAAATATCCAACATGTTAACTCTGGGTCAAATTTTGCTAAATAGGGGGACTATGGTGAAGATGGGATAAAATAAGAACCAAATTTAGAAAGTAAATTTTCTTTTTTATTGTAACAAAATAACAGAAATAGTTAGGACCATGTTTTTGTTATGCAGTGCCCACTTGGCCGTTAACACACATAGGATATGTGGCTAAGTGCCTAGGCACATGAAAACTGTTAGGCACAACTAGCGCCTATAAAGCCACAGTTGGTGTTAGCTAGTGGACACACAATTTCTTCTACCAATTTTCATCCATTTCAATAATTTGTAAATCTTTTTTCTAAGAACACTCGAAGATTTATTCTTCTGCTTCAATACTAGTATCTTTACTGTTCTTATTTTGATTTCTGCACTGCATCATTAACTTATTTATTGCATTACATAATTTTCTTGATATGTAGTTTTATATTATTATTTTTGGATTTTTTTAATTTTAATTTTAATTTTTTTGTCTAATACATAATTAGGGTTGATATTTTTTTACCTGAATTGATAGCACGATACGAAATTGATTTAAATACGAAATAAACTTACATGATATAACATATAACATAACTCATTTTAATATATTTGTTTAATGAATCAAATATGATAAAATATGATAATTTAAAATTAACTCATTAAATTAATATTTTATCAATTAAATCAAATATAAAATCAACACAAACTCACCTTATTTATTAAAATAATATTTTTTTAATCGACGACGCGATAATCTAATTCGAGACAACTTAAATCCAAAATGATTTGACATAAAAAAATATATTTTTATTAATAAATTGATTAAATATGATATATTTATAAAATATATTAACATAATTAACACTATTTATTACTCTTAATTTTAACCAAAAATTCAAATCGTACATCATTTACACAAACAATAATTAAGCCTAGCCAGATATTTTTACCCAGGGAAAAAAAGTGCATATAGTTGTCATTTATAGGCAAGAAAATAATATTGGAAAGACATGCGGTTCACTAAACAAACAAAAGTAAATACAAAAAAGGAAAAGTAGGAAGAGATCTCAAATTTTGATAGAATCAACATCTACCATAACTTTAACATATATTTTTCTATTGTATATGAATAAGTCATTAGTGTAATTCTAATGCTAGGACTTGTAAATTTAGATAAAAATGTACAAGTGATGTGAAAATCGCATACACCTTTGCCCCTTTTGCTTTTCTAATTGATCTCAACTTTAAAAACAATACATTATTTACAAATAATAATATCATTTTATTTCTATTATTAATTATATTTTAATAACATTATTATTAAATAAAATGATATTTAATAACATTATAATTTTGATAATAATAATTTAATTTATGATAACATCATTACTCGTATTCATTTATGATAATAAAAATTAAATGCATCTATAAAAATAAAAGACGTTTTTGTATGTTACTGGCTTGATTCCTAGTTAAAGTTGATAAACTTGTGGTGACTTCCATGAAATATTGAAAGTTTAATCAAGAAATCATGTTCTCTACCTTCGATCGATGAAATTAAAAATTAATGTATGAACTATTCTATGGATTAAGTTAATAAATTAAAATCTTTTGGGAATATGCATGGTTGAAATCGGATATGAATCGATTAATAAGAGTAAACCTATATTTTCGTGTGAAAAAAAAAATTAATCTAAAGATAACACCAAAATTCAACCACACAAATATTGTCACTCCTGATCAGGTTGAGTCTGAGACCAAAGTGATACAAATACGACAAACATGTAAGGTCCTTGGTCAAAATTCACAAGATCTAATTTTCCAGGGTTCCTAAAAAGAGGGTTATGTTTGTTTTTTTATCAATCCAATGATATATTAGATAAGATGTGTTGGTCCATAAAAGAAATAAATTAATTAATCAATACGTTCTAAACCTGACCTGATTAGAATCAAAATAAGTGTTAAAGTTCAGAAAGGAAATTAATTAATGCAGAATTTATAGTCAATTTCCTTTCATTCCCTAGCTAATGACTTCCTTCCTTCTTTCGCCCCCATCTCCATTCATCCTTTTAATTTGTCAATAATTCCTGGTCTTGTGCCTAAACCTAAAAGGCTAAGCAGCAAAGGCTAAAAAACCACTTTTATGAAAAGAGCTAGCTATATTTCGTTGCATGATCCTACTGTCTCAGAATTTTAAGTAAAAAATAAATAAATGCAAAATCAGGAGATCATGTCCTGTTTTAATTATGGTTTGTTTATAAATGTCTAAAATTGATTGCAGCATCAACGCACAATGCTCTCGACTCCTACGTTACATGATTTTTTTAATAATTAATACACTACTTATACAATCAGATTCGAAATTCATATCTAATAACTTTTACAATTCTCTAATTAATTGTTAATATGCCCTCATTTTAACTCTTTAATATTCGTAGATTATTTTCTAGCTCAATAATATATGGCTCATGTAAATACTTTAATGGTGTTGAACCTCAATAATTTCTTTCACACTCAATCTAATGGTGTTCAAGCTCTTTCTCTCTTCTCAAACCTCTCTCTCACAATTGATTCCCTCTTAGCCCTAGAGAGACATTAGACAAGTATAAATATTCTCCTAGTATTCATTAATAAATAAATACTCTCCTAATATATATTACAAAAATACTCATAAATATTCGAGATTCAAGATATATTCCATCATGCCCCTATATGTCAATTCATATGACACATACAAACATTTGTGAATCTCATGCGAGTGAAAATCCGATTCTCACTCAATCGAAGACTGGATAACCGTGATATCGCTCAAGAATCGAGCAAAATATCATGTTCACAAATTTTGCGTAGAAATTCAATATCTTTTTCTTGCTCGATATTTGGCGCCCAATAAGACAACTCAAGTGACCAATGTGGATTTGCATTATCAACTCATAGTTGTAATCGGTGAAAAATGATAGATTCATACTCCCTCTATTTTTAGATGAGCATATTTAGTTAATTGAGCTATCATGTAATTCATTTGCAAGAGATAATGGTCCTCTTACTCTCTCAAGTTCTCAATATTTGTTCCTTTGCCAATACATGTTAATCCTAAAACTGATGATTATGTCTACCTGCTTATACTTTAAGTAGTAATAGGATTTGAAATCATACTAAATATAGCCAATATTAATTACTCCTACACACTCATGCAATTAGTATTGTTCTCCCACAGTAGAGCCTAGGCCAGCCTTAATGCCTCATGACTTACAAGATCCCCCTGCACAATACTCAAGTTAAGGATAACATTTTGATGGTCCTTTATTCATAGAGTGAGGGTGTATTTGAAAGAAGATTAAAGAAAGCGTGAAGATGGAACAATATCTTCTTGATACTTACCAAATATTTCAAAGCTTGATTCTATTGGGCTTTAGGCACCAAAAACAAATGTTAGTCTAATAATAGCATTTGACCCTTTTTTTGTTAGTCTTATAGAGATATAGTGGGTGACATTAGCATTTCACCTTCAACGAAATGACAAATACCATTGGGAAACGCTTTCCTTGTTGGCAACAAACAAAATACAAAACAAGGCAAATTATGCCTTGAAGATTGTTTCCCTTAATTTTACTCAATCACAAGCCCTTACTTACTCTGCATATATAATTACCCCATTATCTAAACCCTTATTTGCAAAATAGAACAATTCAATTCAAGTGTGAGAGAGAGAGGGAGAGAGAGAGTTGCTTCCTATAAGATTCCAATTTTTGCTCACACATTTCTCAATAAGCGGACTTGGCTTTTCTCTCAAACTTATATTTCTTCATGCAATGGCAATTGAGAATATCAGAAATACACCAGTCTCCATGTCTCAACCTCCAAGAAAGGAAAACAAAAGGGAAGATGAAAATGAAGAACAAAAAAAACTAGTTTTTGATGCCTCAGTTTTAAACTACCAAACGAGCATACCACAACAATTTATATGGCCAGATGATGAAAAGCCTTGTGCAAATGCTCCTGAGCTTCAAGTCCCACTTATAGACTTAGGTGCGTTTCTTTCTGGTGATCCTTTTGCTGCAATGGAGGCCTCAAGAATTGTGGGTGAAGCTTGTGAAAAACATGGGTTTTTTCTTGTCGTTAATCATGGAGTTGATAAGAAACTCATAGCTGATGCTCATAGATACATGGATGATTTCTTTGAATTACCACTTTCTGAAAAACAGAGAGCTCAGAGGAAAGTTGGAGAACACTGTGGTTATGCAAGTAGCTTTACTGGAAGATTCTCTTCTAAGCTTCCTTGGAAAGAGACACTTTCTTTTCGTTACTCTGCAGATGAAAACTATTCTTCTGTTGTTCAAGATTATTTGTCTGACGTAATGGGTCCAGATTTCTTGCAATTCGGGTACGACAAATAATTTATTTATTTTTAATTTCTTTTGAGTTTATTTATTCTGATCTTTGAATCATTTTTTGTTAATTTACAGGAAGGTATATCAAGATTATTGTGAAGCTATGAGTACTCTGTCTCTAGGAATCATGGAGCTTTTGGGAATGAGTCTTGGAGTAAACAGAGCTCATTTTAGAGAATTCTTTGAAGAAAACGAATCAATAATGAGACTTAATTATTACCCACCATGTCAAAAACCACACCTTACTTTAGGAACAGGACCTCATTGTGATCCAACATCTTTGACCATTCTTCACCAAGACAAAGTGGGTGGCCTTCAAGTTTTTGTGGATGATGAATGGCGCTCCATTACCCCTAATTTCAATGCCTTTGTGGTTAATATTGGTGACACATTCATGGTAATTAACAAATCATTCAGTAAATGTTTGAATTTCACCATTGTAAATATGTGAATGTGTAAATGTTATTTCGAAAAATGCATTAAAAATTAATTTTTTGTTGATGATTTGCTGCAGGCTCTATCAAATGGAAAATTTAAGAGTTGTTTGCACCGGGCAGTAGTGAATAGCCAAAGACCAAGGAAGTCTCTGGCATTCTTTTTGTGTCCGAAGAATGATAAAGTGGTAAAGCCACCAAGTGAATTGATGATGGGGAGTTTGTGCCCAAGAGTATATCCAGATTTCACATGGCCTATGTTTCTTGAATTCACACAGAAGCACTACAGAGCAGACATGAAGACCCTACAAGAATTCTCTAATTGGCTTCAACACACGTCCAGTACCTGAAATCTCTACTACTAGAAAATCGATATTTTCATATCCAAATTAAGAAAAGGACGTTGATGATGGAGAAGAAACGTAATAAAGGAAGGGTTACATTTTTGCCCAGGCTCAAACGAACTGTGACGTAAAAGGCATTTAAAGTCAGAGGAAAAGCCAGCCAGATTTTTTTTTTTTTTAATAAAAAAAAAATTTATCTTGGCTTTAGGACCTTAGGCTCAGTGATGAACAAAAGGCAAGACAGAGAGAGATTAAAAAAGAACCAATAAAAAGCTGTATTCCTCAGATAAATTTTGTTATTTTTATTTTTTTAATAATATAGAAAGATTATGATAGCATCTCTTTCCTTGTAAATTGTACAATACTACAAATAATGGGCGTATGAATACTCCAAAGTCCAAACAGTATGCTATATTGTCTTGTTTAGGTAAAAGGACAAACTTAGCACAAGTGGTCGGTCAAAAACACTACTTAAAACAAAAACCAAAATGAAAACAACAACTTTTTTTTTTATCCGTATTAAAAAATTTGTTTTCATTTTTTTTCAAACAAAATTAATTTATTGTAATGGTACTCTCTCAATCTCTCTCGTAAATGGATGTTACGATGAACTATTCAAATTCAAGTTCATAACACAAACTTTAGAAGTTGCCTGGTCTTTAAATTTTGGTACCATATTAAAATGGTCATTTTTTTTTTACAATTTACACTTTATTACGTAATTCTTAAATGGTTAATCATGTTTATTTATACTTTATACCATTCAACTTATTTTCAAAATATTAATCAAGTTTATCCAAAAATTCCAAAAAATATTACATGATACCACATAATATACCTATCAAATTGATTGACTAAATTGATTAAAAATTTATGCATTAAAAATATATGACTAAATTAAAAGATGATATGATATACTAAAATGATTAAATATTATCATAATATTAATAATAATAATATAAAAACTCAATTTTAATTTGTTTATTGAATATAGTTAGTATATTAGTTGGTTAATAACAATTTAAATAATGATAATATAATTATCCAATTAAAATAATATTTAAATGCAAGGTTTTTTAATATCATCATTAGGTAAGAAAAAAAAATATGGGGTATTATTTATTATTTCTCATCATTAATATTATTTTATCTCTCTATTAAATAGTGAGTATTTATTTTTTCAAAAATAAAATTATTATATTTTATTAATTTTTATTCATCTTAAATATTAAATCCTTATATATTTCACTAACAATTAAATAATTTCACAAGAAACAGTGAGATCGATCATAGCCGTTAAATCAAGAAGATTACCAAGTTCATGTTTTCAACGCCAACAATAAGATGAATTTTGTACTAGCTGAGAGTAAAAGCTTGATATCTTTTAGGAAGGTTGATTTTTTTAAATAAATCATATGGAATGTGGTTTTAGGATCTGATTTAAAGTTTATATATTATTTATTGTGTCTCGATTATATATTTTATTAATGATATTTTTTCTTTATTAAATAATAAGTAGTGTTTTTTAAAAATAAAATTATAATAATCTTAAAATTTATTAAATGTTATCACATATTTCAATAAAAATTAATAACTTGCCAACTTTAACATAATATTATTAAATAAACTACTTTATTAAAATGATTGGGAAATAAATTTTATCCATCTTACACCCTTTTTTACAACTTTTTTTTTAATAATTATTCTACCTCTTCATATATACATTTTTACGTTTTTTTTTAAATTTATTTTTACAACTTTTTTAATAATTAATTGTTCAAAAAACATTTATCATATAACTATTCAAATTTATAACTAAGATTTTTTTATAAAAAAAATAAATAAAAAAATATATGAACAATACTGGAGGTGTCAGAAGAGGCAAACAAATAAATCCAATTGATCTACTGGTCCTCCTTAACTGGACGATTCGGGGGTAATAAGATGCTAGAATCCATTGAAATTTGGCAGAGTTTTCGTCTGCAAAACCTTTCGTTTTCGGTTTTTCATATATTTTTGTGGTTTTTGTACTTTCCTTTGTAACTATTTTAATACCTGGAGATTTGGATTGTTCTGTGAAATGTTAGAAGATGATTATTAAGTACACGTATATTTATACATATTTTTATAATTACATCATTTAAATTTTAACACATATTTAATACTTTTAAAAAAAATTAAAGAAATGATAATTATAATAGATATTTGGATATAAAATACGTGTAAAATTGACTGATAATAATATTTTTCAATCTTAGAACGCTCGCTATAGTTGTGGTGTTTGTTCTTCTAAATGCATACAACATTCTTCATACGACATTTATTTAAACATTAAACCCAGCTAATTTTTATTTGAAAGCGAAGCCTGTATTTATTTGTCCCCACGTAACTATTATTAGATCATCATCAATCCTTTAATTAATGTACTATTTCAAATTTTTATATTTAATTAATTACTTAATTAAAAGATATCTTTTTTATTTCCCGAAAATAGAGGACCAAATTGAATTCACCATTGCAGTCTCACCCTACATGTCAACTTTGTTAAGCTGGACCGGCCACATGCCAAATTTTAAATAATTACTCTGTATAACCCTTTTACATACATATTTTATTCCATTTAACACAAGATTTTATCACATTAGGATTTGTTCTATTTTTTTATTTTATTTTTAAGAAATTAATAATACTCAAAAGAAAATTTTAATGAATATACTAAAAATGTGATGATTAATTTATACTCAAATATTTGAAAGTATTTTCCCCAACGTTATTGTTCATTTTATTTTTTTTAAATTAAGAAAAGAAGGATATGACCGGACACATAAAGGAGAGGCTAGGGGGCCATTGCTACCCATACTCATTAAGAAAAACTCTATTTGTTACTTATAAATTATACTGTAGAAGGCAAAATTGTCCAAACATATAGTAATTTAGTGTGATTTTAGTTTATCTTTTTTAGATAAAATAATACGTGATCGGAAGTTAGAATCTTAAAATAGAAAAAAAAATGAATTTTAATATCAGATTACTAGATAATCACGATATTAAATCTTTATTGGCTGTTATAGAATAGACTAATTTAAAACATTAGTTATGTCTCAATATTTAGTCTAAATATGGTAAGAAAAAAAGTAATATTTTTAGTTTTTATATTACTCAATTATTCTCTTGATTTCAATTTTATTATCTGTTATAGAAATAAAAATTTATATATACACGTATGTTTTAACATAAAAAAAAATACATATTATGTGTATTGTGTTAAAAAAATAAAATAAAATTATTTATAAATAAAATTATGTTGTGGAATTAAATAATAATTAACTGCAAGTGTTTGTTTGATATTAACGTAATAATTTTTATTGTTGATATAATAAAAATAATGTAATATTTTTTTATTTCTATTATTATCACATGTTTAGTTGGTAGGAATGAAATTGAATACATACATTTGATGTTTGTTTGAGGTGTAGATTATGAATATGATATATTTCATTATTAAAAGAGAATAAATAACAATTTGACATTCACGTTCTTTTTACATTTGTGAACCAAATGTTCATTTGATTACATCTTAATGACTTTATTATTGAATAAAATATTCTTTTAAAAATAATAATTTATATTGTGATAATATCACTCGGTTCGTTATATTAGTAGTAACACAATTTTTATTTTAATATATTTTTTTATTCATACTATTTTGGTGGTATCTTAGTAGTATTGTCATTTAAAAATTATTAAATTAGTATAATTTTTATTTAATTATGAATTTTTTACATGTATAGTAATACACGTGCGATATTCAAAGGATGTTTTTGGATATAATTGATTATCTCAAAATACTCTCTGAATATCGTTTAATTAATTTATTATTTGAAAATGTTCTTTAAATATCGCATATATGTTACTCTTTCATATGTAAAAAAAAATTAATTAAATGATAAATTATATCAAATTGATATTTTTTTAAATGAAAATACCATTAAGATACTACTTCAAAAATTTGAATAAAAAAATACCAAAAATAAAATTGTAATACTATAAAAATAAAGAACCCAATGTCATTGCCATAAAAATATTAAAGAAGCATTGTTTATGATGCGAAGATATTATTCATTATTTATAAATATATTACTTATTAATTATATTATTTATTTTTATATATTTTATTAAATATTTATTTTTTTAAAAAAATATATTAATTTTAAATTTTATTTATTCAAATCACGATAAAAAGACAATGCTTAACACAAATTTTTTTTGGAGTCTTTTTAATTTGTTATACAAAAAAAAAATATTAATTATATTATATGAAATAAAAATTATACAAATACACTAAAATTTTAGTGTTAGTATTAAGTGTAAGTGTAAACGTATTTGATAATTTACTTAGTATATATAAAATTTGATTTTTAAAATTATATGTTTTGATTTTTTCTTTAATCTTAAACTATAAATATTTTTTTAAAAATGTAAGAAAAATATAAAAAAAATATTGATTTAAATAAATTTTTATAATAATATTATTTTGATGAGTAAAAAAATTACATAAAATAAATTAAATATTAATTTTAATGGATAATTACCAAACTCTATATGGTATACCATAGGAATATTTACCAGAAATATTTTCAGATTATGTCCGGTACCTTCTACGTTTTTTATCTGTAATTCATTTTGTGATTGAAGAAATTATATAATGGTAATAGATTATTGATGATATGGTATTCACTACTGATATAACCTTCCTGATTTTCAAGGGAAAGTTTGGTATAAAGTGAGATTGAGAACCATTTAAATTCAATTATTTCATGTAACAAATATAGATGCTTGCTATGGGCCGATGATGGATAATTTTTTATACAAGGTATGTGTAGGCATAGAAACTTTCCATTAATTATTTTATGGATACATTTATTTAAAAAAGTTATTTATTATTTTTAAAATATATAATAATTTGATCCGTAGAATGAAAAAATAATATAAATGATAATGATAATAAAATTGAATATAAAATAAATAATATAATCATTGTAATTTTTTTTTGGTTTGATCACTTAAACGAAATAAGAACTCAATATTATAATTTTTGATTTATAACTCATATAAAATTATCAACATTATATATTACCTTAATACATTTTTTTTAGGAAAATTTAAATAATATCATTTAATTATTATTTTTTTCAACAAACATAATTTATTATTAAAAATTATTATTTAATTTTTAAAAATTTAAAAATAAGTAAAACTATTTTTGATAATTTTTTCATCCATATTATTTACAAAATAACACTCAAGTATTAATATATAATAGTAGAATTCTATTGTTGATTCACCACATGAAGACTGAATATTACATAATCAAAATTAAAAAAAGTGATTTAAGATACAAGGTTTTAGTATTTTAGAATTTTAGTGTTTATGGTTTAAGATTTTGGGTTTTGGATTTTAAGTTAAGATTAGAGTTTAATGTTTAAAAGTTTAGAGGTTTAGATTTAAAATTTAAAATTTAGTATTTAAGATTTATGATTAAAAGCTTTGAGGTTTTGAGTTTAAGAGTTAAAGAATTATGAATTAAGGTTTAGGGTTTTCGGACTAAAGGTTTTAGGTTTTAAATTTATGATTTAATGTTTAAAATTTAAAGGTTTAGAGGTTTATGATATGGGTTTTAAGATTTGAGAACAAAATTATTTTTATACAATGATTATTGGAATGGGATGGCAATTTTAAAAATTAGGGGTATGATGGAATAACAATTACATTCATGTTAAGAATTATTTTCATTATATATCTAGTTTATAACATAAAGAAACATATAAATATGTAAAAACGATATAATACTTAATTCTATTCATACCAAACAAACATCACCTAACAGAATCCATGCATAACTTAAAAAAAAAGCACACAAATACTCAATAGTTATTATAAAAACACTTAATTTGATTGGTTTTGAATATACTCTAAAATAATTGATAACTTCTTTGCATATAAAAAATCTTTAATTTAGGCTAATATCTATTATACAAATTATTTTTTTATTTAGAATTAATTGTTATTTTTTTATTTATAAAGATAATAATTTTTTTATCATTATAAATAAATAAAATGAGTTAATTTTTTTTAATTTTTTATAATATTAAAAATGTGTGAATTTATATTGAAAAATATGAACAAAAATATGCATAATACAAACAAATATAACACATAATATGCACGAATATCATCGCATTTTTTATTTTTTTAAGAATTTTTTTATGATAATTCAATCAATTATTTTTTAAATGTGTAAGTTACGTAACAATGTATAATTAATGTATTATAAAATAAAACTTTATTTCATATTTTCTCGTTCTTCTTCCCGGTTGTTTGGTTATGATATTGCTTAGATTTGTATTTCAAAAAATTAAAATTAAAATAAGAGTGATAATAGAAATTCAATTAAGTTCGATAGGGGAAAAAAAACAGAGGGCATAGCCGCCATAGGTAAGGACAATGACAGTCCCATTCTTGAACTCCCTTCCAAAAGGCCCGCATCACGTGGAAACCACTTGGAACTTGTTTTGGCACCACATCATAATGATACATCCACCAATTTTACATATATCAAATTGAATATTAATATAATTGAATTTTTTTAATTTATTTTAAAAAAAAAGGCATTTAAATTTATTCTTTTATTAAATAAATAAATTATTGTGTAAATAATATTTTAATTTAGACCTATAATAATAAAATGAGTACTCATATCAACTAAACATAAAATTAAAAATTTAAATATAATATACTAATAATATTTTAACAATTTTTAACATAAAATTATAAAAAAGATATTTGATATCGAAGCTCATTGGTTTTAATTGTTAAAACTCTAAGGAATTAATCTTTGATTTATGTTAAAAACAACACTTTTGCTAGTGTTTATTTAGGACATTTTAAGATAGGTTTTTTCTAATATAAACTGACCTTCAAAAAATGTAGTAGAGGTATTTTATATCAAGTTATTGGTAATTTTATTTTTGAAAAGAAGTTAATTAAAAATAAAATATATTATTTTAATAATATAACTGAATAAATGATAATATTTATAATATAAAAAATTAAATAATACAAATAAATTAATCAATAGATTTTATAAAAAACTTTTTCATAAAAATATTGAACTTTTTGTTTTTGTTAACAACACAACTAATATATCCACCGTATAACGACATTCTTTGGGATTCATTCGTGGATACTCACCTGTCCTACCTTCTGCCTCGCCTCTCTGTACCTTTCTTGTTTTATTTCTTCATTTTCAAGAAAAATGAATAGATTATGTACAAATGTATTTGATATATATATTCAAACAAACAATTTTATCACAAAATAAAAAAATACGTAGAGTTACTATTTATAATCGATTGAGTATATTTTTCGTCCACTAACTTTATTATTTTTAATAATTGTTTTATATTTTTTCTTCTACTATTTTTTCGTATTTAATTTAAATTTAAAAATTACATTAAATTATCTTGTAATGCTAGCATATTAAAAACTTATTATTACATTGTTTAATTATTTAACTTTTTAATTTTAACTTATTTTGTTCATTATCTTTAAATTTAGAGTAAAATATTTAAATATGAAAAATTAATGGACTAAAAGTTAAAAAAAATTATTAAATGATCGAAGTGTTAAAATAATAAAATTTAAGGACGAATAGTAAGGTTCAATCTTTTTATAATATGTAAAAGATAAAGGCCTAAAAAATAAAGTGAAAATATAAATTAAGAATCATGTTTTCAATTTTTAATTTTTAATTTTAAAATTAAAATTAAAATTTGAATAGTACTTGTTTGATAATCAACTCTTAACTCTTAACTTTTAATTTTTTAAACTTTAAAATTGAATTTCAAATATATTTTAAAAAGTTATACATTTTTAATTATTACGAGTAGGTGTGATAATTGTGTTTGACCTAGTGTGAATTTACTTAGTTTAAATTAATCAAAACTTATTTCAAATCAAAATTAATTTGAGCCAATGTGATCACAAACACGAACCATAAACAAATGGACTCACCTAAATTAACTTGAATTGTTAATTTTATTTTTTTAATTAATTAAACTTTTTTAAAATTAAAAATATTTTTAATAATATTAAATATTATTAATACAAATATTATCACATAAAACAACTAAAAAGAAAAAAATAATATTATAACAACTAGTAAATCATAAAAAACAAATATTAATAACATCACCTAAATATTATGATTCAAAATAATCTATAATACATATCAAAATTCAACAATTCCAATTCATAATATCATACATAACATTTTAGACATATATATCACGGAATTATAATATTTTTAATTTTATTTCTTACAAATAAAAAGACCCTAGTTTTAGTTGAATATGATTAGATTTTTTATTACATAAAATAGTATCTATAACCCATATTTAAATGAAATAAAAAATACTATTATATATAACTTATAAATTTTTACCAAAGAAAGGCCAATCCAAACATTTCAAATTTAAACATTAGCAACTTAGACTAAGCTTAAATTGAATTCTCTTGTTTAGAATTTTTCATATTAATTTTTGTTTAATTTAATATTGTTTAATATTATTATATCTTATTTTATTATTATAAATTTTAAGAGTTTATTTAATATAATTTTCTTCTTTTATTTAAGCTATTTTATAATTGATTAATGTATGATTTAAACATTATATATATATATATACGAACTCGGATAAATTATTTAGGTTAATATTATTAAAAAATTATAATAATTTTTGAATTGATCTATTTAAATATATAAGTGTTAATAAATATAGAAATTAGATTACGAGTGATTATTAATATTAATAAAAATATTTAATTATAATTAAATTGATATTATTTAGTAAAAATACTTATAAAAAATAGATACCATATATATATAATATAAAGAACTCGGGATACTTATAAACTATCTTTGAGTATTAACAATACGTATATAGTTTACATGAGTGTTTAAAGTTCGATTGAAAATTTTCAATATTGCGTATATAATTTACATAAGCAATACGTATATTGAAAATTTTCAAATATTGTGTATCTTTGAGTAAGAACAATACGTATATAGTTTACATAACACATTTTAAAGTCGTATGTTGTCATTGTAATTCTAAATCATTTTTTTCTGAATATTAAAAAACCTGCAATATCGAGTCCTTTATCCACTTAACTAATTTATAAAACAAAAAGTTTATAGATATCTATTTATTTAGGTTTTAAAAATTACTTAAAAATGTGTTATTAAATCATTTGTTTATAAAAATGTATTAGAAAGAACAAAATTAACTTTATATTTAATTTTACCTCAAATATAGCGGAATAATAATGTGATATATACAATTTTTATTTTTTGATAGATATATATTTAATTAAATCATTTTTAATTAAAAAATTCATAAATTTTTTAAGAAATTTTTCTATAAAACTTAAATTAAATTTTTATTATCTAATGTGTGATTTTGGATATAAGATAACGAAAATGTTGTTTAAAATTTATTTAATTTTGAAATAAAAATTTTTATTAAAAAAATTTAATAATTTTTGGATTAAATATTATTTTTTAAGTATATACCTATCAAAAAACATAAACATACATGTGATACATATGTTATTTCATTATATTTAATAAAAAATATAATGAAAACTTAACTTTGTTATTATTTGATACTTGTCTTTAGTCACAAGAAAAAAAAAATTAACTAATATTTTGATAAGAAGTGAGCAACAAATCAAAACTGTATATATTTTCATTAATATGAATCTTATTTGATTGAAACGTATTTGAAGGATTTGAATCTAATCTGATGATATAATCAATATGAATATGAACATATTAAATATTTTTGGTTCGGATAAGATTAAATTGATATTGAAATTTATTTATAAATTATTATAATATATAAAACATGACATACACAAATTTAAATTTTAAATCGATATTTCTTAACAAATGTCATTATTTATAATAACTAATATATATATATATATTTGTACAATTATTAAATTATTATCAATATTTATATTTATTTTTAAGTTAAAATAAAAATCTTATATAATTATGGTATGCATAATATTTAAATACAATATATTATAAAATAAAATATATATTTATTTATAATTTTATAGTAATTTGATCTAGATCAAATACAATAAATAATAATATATATCAATTTAAATTCAATCTAAATCCAAATGAATTGTATAATTTTCAATAAAAAATTGATTTAACTATAAAATTTATCAATATAATCCGATCTGAATCTGATAAATCAGATCGAATTTTTCAATTTAAATAGATTGATCGAATTATCAATCTATTTTTATGTGTATAGATTAATTATATAAAAAATAAACTAGTCACTAATTTAGATTTTACAATATTTAATTAAAATAGTGGTATGATTCTAATATTTTCACTATTTAAAAAAATAATTACAATATAGTTTTTCTTTAAAATAATAATTTTATATAACAATAATCATACCACTATTTTAATTGTTTACCAAAGCTTATTAGATTGACTTTTTAAAAGGCCGGTTATATATATTGTTTGGTTGAATGACTTAATTTGCTTCATAATTTTAAGGGTTTGGGTCAGTTGAAGCACCACTAATATCACAAAAGGCCCGTTATATACAGTGTGTGAAAAAAAAATAGTGTTTTAAGGTTCGAAAAGATTTTAGGAAAATTGTATTAAATAAAGTTTTTAAAACTTATAATAACATAAATAATATTTAATATATTTTAATTAATCGGTATTTAACATCAAACTAACATATTAACTGAGAAGATATTTAATATAAAATGATAATTTATATTATTTTTTTATTATAAAAATATATAAATTAGATATAATAAATATTATTTTTATAGTTATAAATATTAATAATTATATTTTTTCCATTATATTATTCAACTTCATGAAACTCTCTATCCAAGTAAGACATGAACTGTCTTTTTATTCCTGAAAATAGTGTTAAAAATAAAAATAAATAACTAAAAGCACTATTTTTTTTATGAAACAATGCTTTGGTGCTCCTTCGCTGCATTAAATTCATTTATTTTATTTTATTTTTTGAAATAGGAAGTACAAGCTGTTCATGTTTTCATCGGTGTCAGTTTATTGAACATATATATCTATACGGGTAAACCGATAATCTATAAACTAATTTAAACTTAACCACTAAATAATTTAAATAATAGAATATATATTATCACAATGTAAAATTAAAAATTAATTAACATAAAATCATATATTAAAATAAAGGTGGATAATGGTGTAATTCTATTAGCCTTTTAGAATTAATCGCTTTGGTTTAGTAGATTTTTTAATTATAGTTAAGTTTTAAAAAAGTAACAACATATTTTCAAATAAATAATTTTTATGTATTTTTTAAAAATATTATTTTAAAAATTAATTCAACAAATATTAATGTTTCTAAATACAATTGAGAAAAAAATTAAAATGGACTTAAAATTTAAATATTTAGATTAAATTATTACTTTTATAAAACTATTGAAATAAATTAATATAAAAAAAAACTGTTGAACTTTAATATTATAACTACAATAGTTAATAAATCGGTTCGATATTTATCTCTTAACATAATTTAGCGGTATTAATATTTGAAATGCTAACTCCATGCATTTTAAACAAAAACAAAAACAAAACAAAACAAAAAAACTGGGTAATGGGTAAAAGTTATTCGTCTACCTAATTTTTGTGATTGCTGCTAGTTAAAATACTATTCTCATTTATGCCATGTAATTTTGAATTTTGAATGAGCAGGACAAACAAAAATAAAACAATATTTTATCTTAAATAAGTAGTTAAAGACAAGGATAGGAATAGAAGCTAGCTCGAATTTGAGAGAAGAAAATATTATTTGAATATATATATATGACATTAACATTTTTTAATTTATATTTTATGATAATTACACGTTCTTTAATTATATATATACATATATATTTGGCATCGACAAAAAAAGCACGATCAGATCGAGTTGGGAAGTCTTGTTTGTTTTTGATTAATTATAATAATGCAAATATTTTTACATAACATCCCTATTGTTAATTACGTGCCAGCACGTTGAACGCACACTAAATCTAATTTCTTTCTTTTCTTTGTCTTTTCTATTAGCACCATGTTGTATGTTGTGTGGTATATATGCAATTGCAATGAAATCATGACTATAACTTATTAATATGTGCGTTTTGCTATCTCCTCTCTCTTCTAAACTTTGTTTTTTTATCGGAAATAATCTTTTTATAGTAGCTCATGTCCGGTAAATTAGCATTTTTATCCTATTTTAATTGAAATATATATATATATATATATATATATTCACAAAAAATTTATTCTATAATGATTTTTTTCATCTATATATTAATCTAAAATTATTTATGTATATTTATGTTTTATTAGAAATCTAAATCATTATTTAGATATATTATATTCAATATTTTAAAAATTACTAGATAATATCAAGAATTAATTGCTTAATAAGAATATCAAATATATTAACTAAAATAATCAAATACTTGTCAAAAAACTTACAACAAAATCAATGATTACAACTCATGTTATTAATTTTTGTTAATGTATAAAAATAAAGGTTTTACGTTGATTAAGAAAGATAAAACTTACGTTTGTTTGAAAATAATGTTTTATAATTTATGTAAGCTATATAAAATTTATAGTTTTAATTTATCAAATTTAGTTATTAATGTATTTAGATTTATTAGTTTTGATTTAGATTATAACTTTAATAATTGTTTATAAAACTTAATTTTATCTCAAAATGAAATCATAACAACGCTAAGATATATATTATGAATACTACTAAATTATTCAACATTATTTATATTAGCCCAAATGTAATGTTTAAATGCAATAAGTGGGTTAACATAACAATAATTAATATAGGCAAATTTAGTAGCACTCATTCGTGATATAAAAAAAAGGTTGATATTTATATGTAGTAATTGTGATCGATATGACTTTGTGGAACCCTCCGTGTGCTTTCGTGCTCAAATTTGTTACTAGTGTTGTCTTTATTTTTAACAGATGACGTTGTACGAAAGCGACCTAAGTGTATATCTACATGTCTATGGGCATGAAGCTTAGAAACGTGCAAGTTTAATAATGTATGAAAAATGAACCTCTGAGTCTTAACTTTCTAGCTAGGTAAGTACTACATTCAAAGATAAGTAGTAGGGGGAATAAAAAGTGAGCCTCTCAAGTCTCAACTTTTCTTTTAACTTTTTAATAATTCATACAAATAAGTAATATTTTAGAATAAAAATAAATAATATTTATGATTTAAAATAAAAATATAATCTGATTAATTAGCATCCCTTGAATCTCCTCTCTTATGCTTAATATTTATTATATAATAATTTTAAGTTAAACAAAACTAAACATCAAAAGAAAAATGTAATAAATTTGTTCATAATCCTTAGAATGTATAAAATATATTATTGATATATTTCAAAATAATTTAAACTTTTTAAATTATTTGGTGACCAACACATTTAGTGTAATGTTAGAACTGATAGTTCTGTACTTCAAATCCTTATTGATTATTCTTCCAATTTAAGTTCTTGAGAAAATTAATTCTCACATCTATTTTAGTTATTATGTAATATGAGTATGTTATATATTCAAATATCATGACTTGCCAAGTAATTACATAGAAAATTTTAATTTCATCCAATAAAATCTTACAAATATACACCATTAAAATAGATAATCCTAATAATTTTAGGTATTAGGTTATGTATGAAAGTTTTGTAGGATTTAAATAGAATTAACTATCTCACATATAAAAATTCAAAATTGGGGTTGTACCGGCCTTTTAGTTTTTTGTTAGATGGATGGGCTTAAACACCGTGGCCCATTCAGCAACAAAAGAATATATCAAATTTGTAAATAGTTATATCTTTTGTAAAAATTTGTATATAAATCAAATTTAATAAAGATATAATTTTACAAATATGTACAATTACTTACATAGTAAATGAAAGAGAAAATGAAAATTTTAAGAAACAAGTATTGTTAATACTAATTATTTTTAACATCACATATGATTGCCTTTAAATTTACAAGATAAATAAATTGGTAGGATCTTTGATCTTCATTAATTATAAGATAAAGGTTAGAGAAAATTTACTATCTTATTTTAATATTATATAAAAAACATATTTAACTTTGATTATATGTTATGAGATTTAAGTTATATTACAAGTTCTAGTTAAGCTATTATAATTATGTACATATGTGAATATATATATATATAAGAGAAAAAATTAACTTGATTGATATCTATTATTGTGATAGAATTGACTTGTGTTGGGTTTATAGACATCTATATTTAATTATCTATTTAAGATAATTAAAATATAATTATTTGACATTTATCTCTTCAAGATAACTATATTGTGATTATATTTATACGATGATTAGACACTTATTGATAGTGGTGTACATTGCATTTTTTTTTTATAATCGACCAATTAACCTGAGTCAAAAATCAAATTGTATCTAATTTTTTGGAGTTTGGTTGTCCAAATAGACTAAAAAAATATCAAAACCAACATTGTTTGTTCGAATAGAGGTTTAGAATTTATGAAAATAAAATAAATTAAACCAAACCTACAATATTAATATATACTAATTTCTTAAGTATATTTTTAATTATTACTTTATATATATTATAATTTTAATTTAAAATTTATTTAAAATTGTAACATCTAAACATAACCAGTAAACACTCGATTGCTCAATATTAAACACGATCAATTGTGAAAAAATTATATACATATTTTGTTGATTTTTTTAAAATTGAAAGTGATAAAGAGTGGATGTTTGTAAGTTTATTATAAATTTATAAACATCACTTTTATGAAAAAAGAGTTATTTAAATAATTATAACATATTAAATAATCAACTTAATCTTTTTATCTTTTAAGTGTATATTATTATATGTTCTTACCAATTGATAGACCAAATTTTCTCTCCAAATTAATATTTTTTCTTACATTACTATATATACTATATGTTCTTGACTTGCATAATATTTACTAGAATTATTTTATCTCTTCTTAGTGATAAAAGATTAAGTAAATAGAATATATACTGTAAATAACTTTCAAGTTAAATTATATGGTATGTTTTTTCTAATTTAATCAGATAAAACTTTTATATCATATTATGAAAAATTATTGGTCTAAAATTTTCAAATTAACCTCCCTAAAACCGACCTTATAAGTTGGCTTGAGGGTTGTTTTTTTGGAGGTCATAAATCTACTATGATTTTAGGTTTTTCAAGACCATCAAAATAAAGTCGACTCATAAAATGGCCCAAAAACCTAATTAACCAACCTGCATCCATCGTTACTTATTGGGCTTGGCCCATAAAGCTCTCTACTAACTACAACCACTATTTAACTGTCAAGTAGGATGTACAAAATTATCCCAACACTAGCCCCCAAAATTTATGGCCTTTATACTAGAAATTATGATCCTAATTTCTATCAATACTTGCGTTCAATACCCCTTCAAATTATGGTGGTGACACTGCGTTTATCTTTGCATGATTTTTTACCTACTCAAGGAAAAGACTTCATGCCATGTATGGCTATTCGAAATGTAAGCGATGACGTCTTATTATAGATGATGTTTTTGGATTTTTGATTGGATTTTCAATTAGAAAATTACCTCAAAATAAACGTTTTTACCAAGAAGTCAAACCTTCTTTTATTTTGGAAGAAAGCTCAAAATTCAAGTCCTAAGAAAAGCAATCACTACACCACATTTAGGATTAGCCAAACGATCGTGTCCATCGATTGTGATTTTAAAAAGGTGGATGAGATCACCACACCACCTCAATAAATACAAGCCCTAACTCCCTTGCATTCTTCATAACTCGTATCACTTTCTTAGAACTCGTATTTTGAAAGAAGAATATAAATAGAGGAAATTATTTCAAGGTATTTCTTCTTTTTTCATTTATTTTTCTTCATTTAGGTTATATGTAATGTAGGATGATTATTTTTCATTATTCAAAACTTGTACCCCATGATGTTGGATATCATTTAGGTGTTGTGTCATACTTTCCTATATAGGAAGTAATGGATACTGAATATGTGGATGTATAGGATTAAGTTTGACCATCATGAGTGCATATCACAACAAACAATGGTTGATGTAGACAACGCACATTAGTGGCTGAGTAAAGGTTAGAAGGAAACGTGGCTAGTGGAGCCCTGATTGGTGGCACCCTAGCCAATGGTACCATAACTAGCCCATCTTTCGCTAGCAGTGTTCTAACCTATTCCTCCTTCGTCGACAATCTTCTAGGTGGGTTGGCACTTCTTTAACCGATGGCAGTCGAGAGCAAGTTATGTCAAGCAATGGCCCCGAGCCATCTTGATGTCATGGTTCTTTTGGTTCTACATATGGGGATCATTTAAGAGCCAATTTGGTGCAAATTCATTCTTTAATTGATGTAGCATTAGCTTATATTCTGACATATATTGTTATGTGCCAACCAAGCACTAATTGGAGTGATGTTGAGTTCTTCTCCATAAATCCTCTAGATTCTCAGATAACTGATCATTACTTGGGCATGATATGAAAAAAAAATTGGATTCCTTAGTCCATTGTTTTGACTCCTTGAGACCCAAGAATAGTTTAGAGTAATCCTTTCCTTAACATAGTTACTTTATCTGCTAATCACTTCTTCATGAGGTTACGACTCTTATTTTTACCTCACGTTTTTGCCTATAATGTAGAAGTTCTTGATTGATGTTGGTACAACTCCTAGACAGTTTCTCCCTAATTGTTACAAGGTGTTTCTCAGTTGTTGGGTGCTCTAGAAGGAGCATGGTAGAGAATTGACTATTGAGGTGTTCAAATATTGTTATCATTCATATCTACAGGGAAATAGTATGGTTGGAATCACTTTAAGCCCCTTGCTAACCGTGTCTTAATAGATAAGATATCTGATACCAACAAGGGATGAAAAAAGGCTTTGTTATTGGTGACTTTGACATTCAATCCCTTGATATTTCTCTTACACTTACCTAGTTTAAAAGAGAGGGTAAGATTTTGAGACTTAGTATTTTATTATAATGTTTTGTAGTGTCTTAGCTTGTTTCTTTTTGTTTGCAATGCATTGGGTGATATTACTCTTGATAAGAGAGATTTCATCAAGTCACCCTATCGTCTTCCCTCGCTGCAGTGGTGTAGCAATTGAAATATTATTTCTGAGTAGATTGCTTATGGGGTGTAGAAGTTGTAGTTGATCCAGTCGACGTTAGCCCTTCAAATTTAGACAACAAATACTTCTTGTAACTTAATATCTTTAAGTTGTTTAGTTTTGGTTGATCATGTCACTGTAATAATTTTTAATTTTTTACAAATATGACTTCTCAACATCCATCTGTGAAGAAGAACATGATGCAAGCAGTGACCTATTTCTTGAGAGATTCCAACTTGGAAGATACGCCTAAGAAAGCCCAAGCTGTAAGCAAGCCTGGGGCTTCCAAGAGGAAAATAGTCCATATCTTTGGGACTTGCTAGGCCTACAAATGATGATATTTAAGCCTTGGTGGTTCGATCATGTTTGCTTACGGAGAATCTGGAATGGGCCATCATGGCAAGCATTGGCTTCGAAAGCCATTTGACAGTTACCAAAGAGGCACTTAGCAGGGTATCCAATATTCGAGACGCTATTGAGGCTACCCGTTCAAGTTGGAGACTCAATTAGAGTAGTCTAAGGTGGAGCTTTCTGTAGCTAGAAAGATACAAGCCAAGACAAATAGTGGATCTAGAGGTCAGTCAATTATATTTCTCTTGTTATAGGAGATTAGGAGTAGGCATCTTGGGTCGAAGAGAAGAAACAAACTGATGAGTTATCCAAGAGCCTCTACCAAGACAACCACTATATATTTAGGTTCCGTAAGAAAAAAAGCAAGACTTTTCTTAAAGATTAAAATATTAGAATGGAGGAAACAAATTAATATCAGGAACATTTGTATTTTGATATTTTAATTAAAATGTGTTATTTAAAGGTTGAGAAATCAAATCTTAATTGGAATTGAATCTATTAAAGACTAAATTTGGATACCCTTGAACATTTATTTAGTCATGATGCTGAAATGTCTGCTTTTTTATGTTTGCTGCAAAGTAGTAATTAGCAACAGCACGCTAGCTAATTAATCATCTATCACTTTGGTTTTTTGGTAATCAATCAACTTTTTATTTATATCATATTTATCATTGTTTTAAACGAAAATCACTTGAACATTAAAACATAAACATTCGATACCAAATATTAATTAAAAGGGTAACAGACTAAGAAGAGAAAATAAAAGATTTGAGAACCTCATGGAGTGAGTCAAGCCACTCGGAACCATGTTGACCACCCTTATCCAAATGGCTGACTACCTTAACTCCCTTTGCTTCCATTATCTTCACAAACTCGATCTGACGGTCGTAAAGTGGATCCCCATCGCAAGCAGTAACCAGCACCCTCCATCCTAGAAACCCCATCTTTTTCAATACATCATGAGAACCACAATCCACCGTTGGATTACAATACTCGTGATCTCGGTCAACCCCAACAGGCAAAGCCAAGCTCCACACCAGATCGTTCACACAAAGCGGCAAAACAGGGTTGTTTTCCAACCTTAACTCAGATTCCGTCCTCTGCTTTCCACCAAAGTACGGCTGATGCAATACTAGCCCTTTGATTATCAATGGGCCAAGATTGTCACCACACTCGGCCTCATGCAATCCCGCACGGTAGGCAATGTTAGCACCAGCACTATCCCCCATGAGAAAACAGTTAGACATATCGGCGTACTTAAGGATCCAATCATCGTTGGTGGTTTTAATACAGTGAAGTGCGTCGATAGCATCATCGTAAGCTGCCGGAAGTCGATGTTCTGGAGCGAGCCGGTATTCGACGGAGACAATGATAACGTTGAGCGATGTCGCGATGTTTGAGCAGATATTGTGAAAATACGTGGCATTGGCATTTAAAATGATGAAGCCTCCGCCGTGGTAGTGAACTATAAGAGGAAGTTTAGTAGGAGAAATGGGGGAGGAATTATCAAGTACTTGATGGGGTAGATACATTCTAGCCCAAGTGCCATTTGATTGGTTAAGTTGGATGTCTTTGGAGAGAACAACAGGATTGGAATATGTGGAATGATGATCAGATTCAAGTGTGGGTGTGGTTGGGGTTTTGGGGATCTCTAAGCGGCTGAGAGTGCCGTCAGGATTGAGAGCAATTTGAAGGCGTTCAAATGGATCCATGGCGCTATTCGGTGGTGGACCCGGTGCTATTATTTTACCTGACATAGAGGACTTTCAAATTTATTTATATTAGTATGTTTGTTATATATACATACTTATAAATCTAATAATTATATAATACTTTTTTATTAAATATAATTATATAAATTAATAATATTATTTTAAATCATTTATAATTATTATAATCATAATATTTAATTTTATAATATCACAAAATTTGTAATATACCTGGAAAAAACAAACACACGCATCTTAATTCTGGGCTCGTGAGAGCATCAACTAAGTTATGAATTTGCTCATTGCTGGGCGTGGCCCAACGTTTGTATTAGACCTCATATTTTTCCAAGTAGCCCACCTTTAGTAATTGCTACTATTGGAAAACTATTTTGCTTAAGTTTTAATAAAATGGTCAACCAAATGTCGATGAACATAAAACGAAATCAACTTCATATGCATTAAACATCATGAGATTCACTCTTTGTTCAATATGAGTAAGTAAAATTTAATTTACATTTATACTAAATCCAATTCAATTCTTAGTAGTCAAATAAGTGGTAACAATATTAGTCATTATAGATTAACACCAATCAAAGGTTGTTAAATTTCAATCATAACTATTCAATAATGATCAATATTACTTATACTTAATAACGATGATTTTAGTTATAGATAATTAAAATTATGTATATTTGTAAAACTTTGATGGTTATTTTTTAAAATAATCCTAACTAAGAACATATATGATTAAGATGTTTATTAAGATATCGAAATTGTAGTTAATAAAAATAAAAAAAAATATTAATATTATTATTTTATATACATATAATTATATAAAAATATAATTTTAATAATAAAACACAGTATTTTGTATAATTAGATTAAAATTTATTTATTTTTCTCCTATTTTTTTTATTTTAATTAAAAACATGTGTCAAATAGTTAAAATAAATATTAATATTAATATTTTGAATAATATAGTAAAATAAGAATCAAGTTAACATTTAAATTTATTGAATATATTTTTAAATAAATGTTAAAAACGAAAAACATAATTAAATCTTAAAATTATTTACTAACAACTCAAAAATTATAGTTATTAGTAGAATGTATCAAAAAACAATATGTAACGATTATGAACGTAAATCTGTCTGTACCTCCTGTGCTCATTCATCTTTATCGTAACTAGTCATGTAAAGGAGCCTCATCAGTCCCGTCTGAAGTCCCATAAGATGACACCTCAGGAAAATGAAAAATTCTAAAGCCCGTCACATTTAGTTTTTAGCTCATTAAGGCCCGTCCCAAATGTTATTGTTTATCATGCTGGAAAACAAATCAGAGAAAGAAAGAAATTAAAGAAGAGAGTCCAAAAGATTGGTTTTCAACGATAATATTGTATAATCGCATTATATAATTTATCATTCTCAATGGTCCATATCTCAGGGACTTGGACATTGTTTTACAGCCATGCAATTTTAAAGTAAGAACATAAAGCATCCCCACAACTCTCTCAAACAAAATAGATTTGGTATGAACACATAAAGTTATATATACTATGTAATCAAAAATATCCTTATTAAAGATAAAATGCTACAATGAAACTATCATATTCCATTCCCTGTGAAGCCCAATATATAAAACATTTAAAGCACCAAAAAGAAATATATACTTGAAAAATAAGTATATAAATTTTAGAAGCCACACTTGAAAAAGAAGCAACAGCAGAGGAAAAAATAATTAAATCCCAAATTGGATGATGAACTGGGATGAGCTGATACAGTTTAACACCTTGTGATTTGAGACCTGATAATTGTGTGGTAGTTATTGTTATGTTGTTGGCATTGGCTATGCTATCAGTGGTGGCAGAGTCGTCGACAGTAGCTGTGTTATTGACAGTGGCTGAGTTATGTGTAGAGTTGCAGAATGAGAGAGACCTAATTCTTTTATTGCTCTGTTTTTTTGTAATTTTCTTTATTACTTTCATTTTAAAAAAATTGCAACTGATGGGCTAATATAATCCCGTCCCCTTATAAACACAGGCCCGTCTCATTAAAAAGATAAGATATATGTCTTGGGCCTAGTTAACTAATAAATGGTACACTCCAGGTTTATTTTGATAAGTAAGAAAATTATTTAAAATAAATTAAATATTATTTTAAATATTAATTATGTTATTAAAATATTTATCATTAATTTTATTATATTATATTATAAAGTTTTATATACATAATAATTATAATATAATTATATTAAATTTATCTAATATGTTATACTCATGAGTGCTTGATTTTTTTTAATATTTTATGATTTTATTGCACTTGAATGTAATAAATAAATTTAAATATATGAAATTTTATCATTACTTAAATAAATTTATATGTTCAAAATTACAAATATTTTTAGTTTCTAATTGATATATTGATCAATACATGAAAAATTACATCTAAAATACTCATTTGTACATTTAAAGCTTAAAAGATATCTATATATAAGACTTACACGTAAATCTAGTCAATTGTTAAGGATGAAAACAAAATTGAAGTGAAATTTTGCATGATGCGGCATAGAATACAACGAGTAACAACACACTCCTCGTTGCTTGAATTTACTAGGCACAAAGTTGTATATATTCCATGGCATGAAAAAGTTAGATCATAGTGTGACTTGTTCGGGGTAATAATTAACGAGTCATTATGTAACTCGTATGATAAATTTCAAGTTTTATTGGCCAACTTCAACTATAAATATAATATTATATTTATGTATTAAGAGAGCAATAATAGTTTAACATATGTTTTAGTTTTTAGAGCTACCATTTTTTATTTTTTTAGTTTTCATTTTATAATAGGTTATATTCGATAATAACAATAAGTATAATAATAAGTATATCACCCAAAGAACTCCCTCACCTATCTTTGATTAATATTGTATATCTTATTTGTATTCAAATATTTTTATATATAGATGAAATCTTTATGTATTATTTTGAAAGTTATTGTTTATTTATTAGATTTGAGCTTGTTTGACTTATTTTTACTATGGAATGTTAGTTTTGTGTTGTCATGTTTGTGAAAATTAAATTAGTTGAATATTTTTACAAAATAAATTGAGATTATTTATTTAATATTTTTATAAAATTTATTATTGATTAATATATTGAAAACATGTTTTTTATAATAGATTTAAAATTTATGTTATATGAACTCCATCTAAATTTAATTTTGATATCTTAAATAAAAGTTTAAATTTACAATTATGCTAAAATCATTAATTTAAATGCTTTGTTATTTTTTTAGAAATAATACACAATTTAATAATTTGATTAACAAAACAAAAACACATCAAAAGACTATTTCATACATAAAGGAAAAAAATCAATAAACTTAATATATATATTTAAGAATTTAATTAATTCCAAATAAACATTATTAATTAACTAATTATTTTAATTAATTGATTAATAGTTACTTATTATCTTGAATTGTTTAAATCAATCATATTCATATCTTTTATTATTCTTGTTATTAGTTTAATATTTTTTAAAAGTTAAATATTGTTTATTTTTATTTTTCGTGTTTGTTTTTTTAAAATTTATTAAATTATTTAAAACAATGTAATTCTTCGTTACATCGATCTTATGAGTATACATATCACTTAATAATTCTTATAATTACAAACTTTTTATAAATAACTATCAATTTTTTATACAATAAACATTAAAAATACAATTAAAATAATGCAATGACAATGCAATATATATATAAATAAAGCGTGAGTTACTTTTCCCTAATATTGTCATCGTCTTGAATTATTTTTAGTTATTTATGAAACTAAATTATATTATATATTATTTCTGAATAAAATATACATAATAATAATAATATTATTAAAATTATATATTATAATAATAGACATACTTAATTTTTATAGGACACTCACACCTACTATGAAATTTTTGGTTATCACTACACTATTTATATATACGGTACCACTTTTTGTTTACACCTATTACTAAAAATTTGATTATAAATAATAATGTTAAATTTTTTTTTATGATAATATAAATATTTAAATTTTTGTTTTTCATATAAGATATTAAAACTTATTGATAAGTTTTTAAAATATCATTTTTTAATAAAAATATATGTAATAATAATATTAAAATTATGTACTATGATAAAATTAATTCTCAAATATATATATATATATATATATATTTGTAAATATTTGATTGTATTTTTATACCGATCAGTATACATATCCCTCTCTATTGGATTGACTCCGATAAGAGTCACAACTCACTATAATCAAGATAAGGCAAGTGCACATGATCCACTTAAAGAAAAAAGAAAAAAAAATGGTAAACAACGACTGCAATATAACATTAATTTTTTGTCGTTTTACCATCCCTTATCTTCAAACATCAAATCAAATTCACATAAATTCAAAAGCAAATCACATCAAGTTAATTACTATAAATCAACTCCATCAATATCTTGTAAACGTGTCAGCACAGCATGATCCGACTTATTTAACTGTTTGATCCATTGGCTCACTGCCCAAGCACGGCACCATCTATTAAATTTTTTGTACGGTAGTGAGTTTAAAAAGAGCAATATGGTATGACCTATGGCTCGAAACCGATTGGGCCGATGCGTCGGTTCAATATTTTTAAAATGATTTATATCTTAATTATACAATTTAATATTATTAAAATTTTATAAATTTCATCTATTTATTATATTAATCACCTTAACCATAAATTTAAAAATAAATACATTTATATTAATATTATATAAAACCATTTAAATTAATATTATTAAATATAGAGAGTGATTGGTCTATTAATATATTTAAACTGAAAAATCCAATATATTAGATTAGATCGATAAATTTTACAATAAAATCGAATTCATATTAAAAATTATATAATTTGTTTAAATTTAAATTAACAGATTTTATAATCCGTTATATCCAATCTAAAATAAATTACTATTAAATTATAAATAAATATATATTTTATTTTATATTATGTCATATTTAAATATTATACATATCATAATTATATTATATCATTATTTTAATTTAAAAATAAATATAAATATTTATAATAATTTAATAATTATACAGACATATTTCTTATTTTTTTTTAATTTTTTAAGTTGTAATTATATATAATAAAATTTGTTATAAAAATATAAATTTAAAAATTAAATATATAATTATTTTATATCAATATAACTATAAAAGTAATAATTTTTATTAAAAATAATAAATTAAATAGATTATATTTTGTGTGGTTTGTTAATCACAACCTAACAAGCCTTACATAATAAAACATGGTTAACCAAACGTGTTAATTAATATTTTACACCTCTAACTTCATCTATGTGACCTATCTAACCCCAAGATTAAACAAATATTCGATGATGTTTATATTATATTGATATTATTGAAGTTTTAGGTATCTCGACGTTGATATATAATACTTTTATTTTTTTGATAAAAGATATCAATAATGTTGATAAATTGTTAAGAAAATGTCCGGAAATTAATGTGTTTTTAGATAAGATATCATTGATATCATATTTATGGTCTTGACATTATCGACTAAAAATTGCCAAAATTTATTTCTTAAAAAAAATTCATTTATTTTTGTATCTTTTATCTGCTAAATATTTAGTATTAAATTATTTATTTTTAGTCTGTTTAAATCAAAATGTTAGCTCTTTAATTTAAGAATCATTTTTTAAACCTCATTATCACATTCAAGTTGTCATTTTACTTATATTTTTTTATTTTTATAACTGAAGTTATATTATAAACTTTATAATAAGAGAATAATAATAATTTAAAATGTAAAATATAAAATTACTAAAAAGAATATACATTAATTATAAATTACATTATTATTATAATAGCTAACTTTGGATTTTATAAATTAAGTTACAGACAAACACATGATATGCTAATAGGCAAAATTATTTTGTTCAATAATGTGATACAATTATTGAATATTTATAGATACAGTATTTTATATTTAATAGTGTAATTTCATGCATCCAATTTTTTTCCCTAATTTTTTATATAATTTTTACGATATTTTTTATAAATATAACAAATTTATATTATCTTACTTAATAATAAAGATATTAAATTTTATTTTTATTAAAAATAAAAGACTTAAATTATCATTTTATCTTTGTTTTGTTTATTCAATGTTATTGTATTTTAAATTTTATTTTAATATTTTTGAGTATTAATGTATTTAAATTGATAAACTATATTATCTTTAATAAAATTCTTTAAAAAAAATCTTGAATAATTATTAATGAATAATTATTAAATAATAATATTAACTTAAATTACAAGGAATTGATATTTGCTATTTTATGAAGTTAAAACAAAAAAAAAAATATATCATAAACTTTGATAAAATTTCATAATTTTAATAAGAAATTATGGTTGGTTCATACTCATAACTAATTAAATAGTGGGTCTACGAAGCGAAAATAAAGTTTTTGAGAACTTGGTGAAGAGGATGAAGTCTTTCAGGGCCATGAGTTCCACCCTTCTCCAAATGACTAACCATCTTCACACCCTTGTCCTCCATCATCTTCACAAACTCGATCTGACGGTCATAGAGTAGATCACCATCACACGCCGTTACCAACACCCTCCATCCAAGGGACTTAATCGTCTCAAATATTTTCGAATCACTACCTACCATTGGATTACAATACTCGTGATCCCGATCCGCACCGGCTGGCAAAGCCAAACTCCACATCAAATCAGTAGCTGATAGAGGCAAAATGGGGTCGTTCTGTAACCTCAACTCGGATTCCGTCCTTTGAGCTCCACCAAAAAAGGGCTGGTGTAGAATTAGTCCTCTGATTCTAAAAGGTTGAAGACTTTTATCCCCAAACTTGGCTGCTTTTAATCCCGTATGGAAGGCTATATTAGCCCCAGCACTATCTCCAAGTAGAAAACAGTTGGACAAATCAACGCACTTCTGAATCCAATCGTCATCGACTGTTTTGATTCTGTTAAGCGCGTCAAGGGCATCATCATAAGCAGCAGGAAGTGGGTGTTCTGGAGCGAGGCGGTATTCGACGGAGATAATGACGACTTGGAGAAGAGCGGCGAGATTGGAGCAAATGATGTGGTAATAGGAGAGGTTTGGATGGCCAAGAATAAAGCCTCCGCCATGATAGTGAATTATGAGAGGTAGTTTTGAAGGAGTGTTGTTAAGGTTGTGGAGCGCTTGATGGGGGATGTGTATTCTGGCCCAAGTGTTTGTTTGTTGGTTTAGAGTTATGTCTTTGGAGAGGACTGGAATTGCAGTATTGTTTGGATCTGAAGAGGGTTGGGAGGTTGGAGGAATATGGCGACGATTGAGAGTACTACCGTCAGGATTTAATTCGATTTTTAACCATTGGAGGAGGTCCTGGGCTGTTTGTTGGGGTAGTAATGCTTGACCTGACATGGTTATGGCGTTTCGAAGTTGGATAATTTTGTAATTCTTATTTATAGACTTTTACGAACATGAAAATTCATTATTAACAGCACTTTATACAACAGATACACCGCCACAAAAACAGAGCATAAAACTGGGAAAATATATAGCAGTTCTTTTATTAATAAAATAAGATAAATGTATTTACAGTAAAATAATTAAAATATCGTATAATTTATTTATTATAAAAAAATAACTATAATTTATTTATTTTTATAATTTTAATGATCAAGAATGAATAAATATATATTTTTATTTTATAATATGTTATATTAAATATTATGCATATTATAATTATTTTATAATATATTATATTAAATATTAGTATATTATAATTATAATAAATTATTATTTTAATTCAGAAAATAAATATAAATATTTATAGTAATTTAATAATTATATTGATATATTTTTTAATTTTTTTTAATTATGATTATAAATGGTAATTATTATTATAAAAATATTAATTTAAATTTGTGTATATTGTGTTTTATATATGATAATATATTATAAATAAATTTCAATATCAATATAATTTTATTTAATTCAAAAAAATCAAAAATATTTATATTTAAATTGAAAATCTTCAAATTTATTTAGATCCGATTTAAATTGGTTAAATAAATAGTTTTGATTTGTTACTCACCTCTAAGTTTATTATAATATCTTTTACTTTAAATTTTAATTTTTTAAAATGCCATCATTTATAAAATACACTTATAAATTATTTTAAGATATTATTTGGATTTAGTATCATTTAGAAATATAAAATTCATGTGCCTGCATAAGTGAAGTCAATTTCTCATTAAAAACTTGAAAAAATAATGTTGATTTTTAAAGAAAAAAATAATTATTTTATTGATCAATTTACCCCTTATTTATAATTGTAAATGATTTTTATGTATGTAAATAGTAGTCAAATTAAAATAAAACTTATATGTAAGTTAAATATAAAAGTAAAGAATTTACATTACACCTTTTAAAAATGAATAACTAAAATTTATCTTTTTAAAACCAAGTAAATCCAAGAATTCTTTTATAATTGGTCTATATATTAGAGTTTCTAATAGGAAAATACACAAGTTATATATGAGAATATTTAAACTTATAATTTTAGATAATTTTTGTTTTTTAGAATATTGAAACTTGTAACTTTACATAAATATTTAAATATTAATGAGAGCACATGTGAATTAAGAATGCATGTAAATTATTAATAAGTTATACAAGTCATGATTACTCTACTAATTTATTAGTAAGATTTATCCCTTTTGTTATTTATGGTTATATGTTTGAATCATAAAAAGAATTATTTGATGGTAGAAAAACATTTACGCCTCTTAATTAAGTATGGTGAAGACTAGGGGTGTCAAACGGTCTAGTTCGGTCTGATTTTGGTTAAAAAAAATTAACTGGACTAGACAGTTTATATTACTCGTATCGGATTGGAATGAACCATTTGAAACGGTTTTAATTAATACAAACTGGACCGGATCATTTGATTTATAAAATGGTTCAATCCGGTTTGATTTTCGGTTTGATTCAATTTTTTTATACATTTAATGAAGAATAGTGTGAAATTTTTAATATATTATTAAATTGGTCTGATCCGGTTCGAACGGTTTAAAATTAGTATAAATCGGACCAGATCGTTTGATTTATAAATCGTTCGGTTCGATTCGGTTCGATTTTACGATTTGATTCAATCTGATCCGGTTTATGGACACCCCTAGTGAAGACTGAAGAGCATGTGGTGTTATTGATTGAAAATTTATGGATTTGATTGCTTGAATCTCAATCACACACTAAAAAATAAGTGATCGGAAAGAAAAGGAAAAAAATAATACTATTGCTGCACAATTAAGCTCGCCCAAAATTGTTAGAAAATATTATAATGTTTGGGCCTCTGGGGTTGAACATAGACCCTAAGGATGACCCGTCTTAAGGCCCAAGAAATTATGGTAAAGATTCCTAGAATATAAAATCATATTCTATGTAAAATTTATGTTTACTTGTTTGAGATCCCTGCAGACACCTCTTCTCGTATTTATTTGAATATTTAAAAAAATTCAGATTTGAATCCTGATTATAAATGTGTGAGCAGTAATAATATTATACACTATAGATAATAAATGGAACATTTATTTTATTTTAATTTAATTATTATATTTTTGTAAATGTTTCTATCAACTATTTGAGTAAAAAAAAGAAGAAAAAGTTAAATTGATTTGACATTTTGAGACAAGAAACTTTGTAAAATTCTAATAATCCCTAAAATATCCTTATAATTTCACGTGACCAATTATTATTATTATTTTATCTATTTGATCAGTCTTTTATTGTTGGTCTGTATTAGAGTTTCTAACAAGAAACACAAAAGTTAGGATTATCTTTTTTGTTTTTAAGAATATTATATGAGAATATTCGAACTTACCACTCTAGATAAATATTTAATTATTCATGAGAAGACATGTGTTGTTATTGATTAAATATTTAAGCTGTTTACGCCTAATAATTAAGTCGGGTAACGGGTAATTGGTGTAATTGATTAAAAATTTATGAATTTAAATGATTTAATCTCCATCATAAAAATAAAAGTACCACTGCTACACAATTACGATCACAGGTTAGAAAATGTTATAATGTTTTGGGGGGTTGAACGTAGACCCTACAGGGTGACCCATCTTAAGGGCCCAAGAACATTATAGTAAAGATTACTGAAACCCTAGTCTCTTTAAAATTAATGTTTACTTGTTTGAGATCTCTACACACACCTCTCTCGTGTTTCTCTTACTCTTTTTTTTTCATCTAACTTAAAAGTGATGATTGAAAATGCACTGCTTTAAAAATCTCGAATTTTATTAATAATTTTAAAAAATTAAATTGAAATAAGACTTGAAGTTGAGTTATAATTATTGGTGTGTGAATGCATATTTTTGTTTGAGTAAATGAAATATATTTTTTGGTTTATTTTATAAAATTAAAACGTAAATTCAACTAAAAATAGTTTAGTACTTTTATTATATTTTTGTTTTGTTTTAATTTAATTCTTGTATTAATGTAAATGTTTCAATCAATTGCTTTAATTAAAAAAAAAGTTAAATTGATCTATAATTTTCAGTGAAACTTTATGAAATTTTAATAATCCACGAAAATATCCTTATAATTTCACAACTCATTTTTTTAATCAATTTGGCCTTTTTTATAATTCAATTTGTAAATTGTAACAAAAAATAATAAAAGTATAAAATTGATTTTTTAACTTAATATTAATAGTTAAATGAGCATTTACTAGGGGTGATAGCTTATATAGTAGCTTGATTAACCATCTTGAATTTGAATAATAAAATTCAAATTGAACACGAATAAAACTAAATTTTAATTAAATTCAAGCTATATCAAATAGCTAATTTTTTTTAATGGATTTGGCTAGGCTCATGTTATAATTTGCGTGCTATCCAAAGTGAAAGAATAGGAATATAATCAACCACGAGATGAAATCTAAAATTATTAAGAAAATGCACAATTATTTTTAAAGAAATATAAGTATTTGAAGTTTATGATTGATGAATAAACGTAATAGATCAAGTATCAAGTGAGCTAATTTATTAACAAATCAAAAATAAATAAAAAGTATAAATTCTTAATAAATTAAAAAATATAAATATTAAAATTTTCCAAAAAAACGGACATTAACGTGTTAACTTTTTAGTATTGGTATTAATCAAAATCTATTAGTGGTTTGCCTAATACTTTAGTGAAAAAAATATACTTCTTTTTTACATTTTAATTGCTATTTAAACTACACCAATTACCTTTTCACTCAAAAAATCAAATTGCATACTATTTTAATCTTCCTAATTCACAATAATCAATTTTCTGCATATGGACCCAATTTCATGACAATGGGTCCTTCATTGAGATTTGAGATACATGGGCACTTGACCGGACCAGAGAAATATAATCACACAAGACAGGCCCAATCTCTTGTGGGTCTTGACTCTCGATGATTCCTTAGCTTCAGAATTCATATAAGCAACAAACATATTAATATAAGTGATTGCCTAGTCATGCAATGAAATTAATTTTTTTGTGGTCACTAAGAATGCATGGATTCGAAATTCACCATTGTGTAGTTTTCACTCTCTTCCAGGTAATAGGGAATGAAGAATAATTACATGTTACTCTATAGTGTGTACGTGTTATGACACATAACATAATTAATAATCAATTAAAATAAAAATATGAATAATATGACATAAATGAGATATATGTATATATAAACTATTAGTTACAAGAGCATCTAATATATTCAATATATATAAAACTAACATTTAACATTAAATTATTTCGATCAAAGAAATGAGATATATCATGAAATATTCGAAGAAATTTATGGTCTAACTCCCTCCAAAAGAGCTCTTAAAGAGAAATAATTGTCATACTTATAAGTATACTAGAAACCCAGTACTCAGTCAATGTGAGACTTCAACACTCCCCCTCACACTAACGCATGATCCATCCCCTACAACTGGTCGGGTACCGACCGAGTCACCTGACTCTGATATCATGAAGAAATACATGATCTAACTCCCTCCAAAAGAGCTCTTAAAAAGGAAGAATTTTCATAGACTTATAAGTGCAGCGTAAATCCAACACTTAATCGATATGGGACTTCAACACTCCCCCCTCGCATCGATATTCGACCAGGGATATGAAGTGTCTCCCCCTCACACTAGCGCATGAACCATCCCCTACAACCGGTCGAGTACCGACCGAGTCAACTGTTTCTGATACCATGAAGAAATCCATAATCTAACTACTTACAAAAGAGTTCTTAGAGAGGAAGGATTACCATAAACTTATAAATATAACGAAAACCTAACACTCTGTCGACGTGAGAATTCAATAATATCGACTTCACCAATTTAGATACTAATTTGAATTATATATAAAAATAAATGAAATAAAACCGATTGTTGATTAAAAAGAACATGATGAACGATTATTCATGGAGAATACTATGTAATTTAGATTTTATTGAAGTTGAGATATGTCAACAGGAAAGACATCTTCAACCTATGAAAGAAATTAATTATATTAAAGTTAATTAAAACCCTTAATTATATTTAGTAAGTAATTTTTATAAGGAATATTAACGAGGCTTGAAATAAATGAAGTACCAGTTGATGGGAGTGAATAGTGTGAATCAATCTCGAGTCATTGAAATGTGTGGTCGTACAACTCGTAACATTAGTAATTCCAAAATGGATTAGAGTGACAGCAAATAAAGGCTACCCATTAACACGATCTCAACGAGTAGTTTTGCCCACATTTTTTACTACTCAAATTACCTTTAAGCACCTCATTTCTCTTCACTTCTAAGTCTTTGATTTTCTTCTTCATTTCTTGTATGTATTGTGTAGCCCCATTTAAGTGGTCCGATACTGAACTCTTTCCTTGTAATTTAATTATAATCTCGAGCGATCATATAATAAAAATATTAATATTGATATATATACTCGATCCAATATTATCAATTTTCTTAAAATTAATAAGAAATTAGATACAAGATATATTAAGAAAAAGAAAAAGAAAAAGGGTATGGATCGGACCTTGATGAGGTGGAGAGGCAACATTGATCGCAAAGATGCATGAAGAATAGACATGTGTTGCCTTCTTTGTCTTTCATTGTCCCTTATACGCATCATCTTGCTACACTGATTTTGATCACTATTGTCTCTATCATCACTTGTATTAATTGCTTGGTTGTTGTTGTTAATATTATTAGGGTAATCAGCTGTACTGATAAATTGATTGGAAAGATTAATGTTTGGTGGAGTGGTGGTTGATCTGCTATATTGACCAGATCCTGAAACAAAGACAGAGATATATATGCTTTAATTAGTTTATGGAGTAAATTAAGGGTTTTATTTGATGGGATCATTCATTAATTAACAAGTATACTTACGGTTGAATTTGGTTGGTGATACTTGGTTTATTATTGTTAAATAAAAGTATGTAATTAAATTATTTTATCTTTATAATTAATTATATTTTAATATTATTATCCATATATAAAGTTGTTATTATTAAAAGAATTATTGTATTATTAATAATTTAAATTAGTTCAATAATGTCACTGATGAGAATCTGAGACGATGAGGGCAATGTTTAACTTGTAAAACGGAAATTAATACAACCGAAAAATTATTACCATTATTAAATTTAGTATAAGAAGTGAAATTAAAACTAAATACGGAAAAATTAAAAAAAACTAATTTAATCCTGAATGATAAATCTGGAAGGAAAAAAAAGTAGTTTTCATTCAACATTTGTTTAACAGTAAGATAGATTTTATGAACACATGCTCAATAGTAATATTCATAATCAAAAACATTTTTGAAGGCTTAATATGATTTGTGTATGCTCTATTGGTTGTTCAAAGCCATAATTGCTAAAACTAAATTTATAAATCACATACTTTCTAAACATATATTCAAAAATAAAAACAACATTTTGAAAGGATCATAAAACTATTAAAATACATAAATTTTAAAAAATATAAATAATATATCTAAATCATAAAGTTAAACTCATCTCATCATTATTCTCTAAAAAGAATCCAAATAAGAAAAAAATGTTTTAACACATAAGACATAAAATTTTATTTTAACACATCTCAAGAAAAAAAAATATATTCGTTTTTTTATAACGTAAATAAATATATGTTTTTAATTTTGTCCAAAAATGAATATAATTTTTTTAATAAAAAATATTAAATAATTAAATTATTTATGAAAATTAAGAAAAAAAAACATGAATATATTATATTTATGGCATGAATGCCCAAATTAAATGTTATTGTAAAAAGAAATTATATGCTATTTTCCCCGTGTAATTATACTCTTACATTAATGCCCAAAATGTTATTACATTAACGACATGGTGGTAATATTAACTAAGGTTATATTTATAGGTGAATCATCAACTAAATTTCACAAATAAACAATAATTTTTTATTCATTAACGCTTAATTACTTGAGCAATATAGCTAGCTTAGGAAACCATTTTAAAAGCTTCTTTTACGAAGCAATTAAGAGCACTCCTCCTGAGAATCTAATGGCTTTTTTACTGAACTAATTGCTGTCCCTTAAATTCTATCATCTTTGAGCCCAAAAATAAATTACAGTCCTCTAAATTCAGATGTGGACCCATTGTTAGTCGGCAGGTCAGCCCAGTCTAAATAAACAAATGATTTACAAAAATAAGGTACAGAGGCACCGACGATGGAGGCTCCTAATATATTGGTTAGGTAGTAAGTTTGTATTCATATTTCAGATAACCGACCCAACTCGATTTGAATTTTTGATACTAACTATATTTTAGTTATAAATAATGGTAACGATATTATGAGTAACTCCAACAAAACAAGTTTTTGAATTGTAAATTTTATTACTGTAGCAAATTACATGTTACTGTTATTGTTGTTGGATAAAAGTGTAATTAGTGAAAAGTAATTGTAGTAATAACAAATTCATGCTACCTAAAATAACTATTATCTTTTTTATTAATATATATATATATATATATATATATATATATTTGGATTGAGAAAGTACCAAAACAAACAATATATTTACATAAATTTAAATAATATACTTATTTTTGTTACAATTTAGTGATATTATTTGTTCAAAAGTTAGCATAAGAATAAGTAATATATTTTTTAAAAATTTATTTCAAATTTTAATTATAATTATTCCGATTAAAATATTTTTTATTTAATGTTTATAATGAAAAATATAAGATAAATTATTTGTACGTACGATACCTTAAAGCATTTTCAAAATACTACTATTTCTTTAGTGCAATTGGTACGAAATGTCTGTTATTTTATAGGATGCATGTTACTTTAAATTCTATAATTATTTTAAAAAATAATTTAATCGGGATAAATATTTGATTAGACATATTTTTTAAAATATAGAATTAGATATATTTTTAAAACTTTGTTAAAAAACTAGTGGTAAAGAATGTACGATAAATATTTGATTTTTTTGTAAAATGGTATTTGTAGGATAAATAAAATTTCATTCCTTCGATGTTTTCTAATTTTTTTCCCATTTTAGTGTAATTTGGTTGGAATAATTAGAATTGATTATCTTCATTTTCTAAGACAATTTCATGGTCAATTTTTTTTAGAGCATGATATATTATGAATATAATATTGTGACGGAAACAATAAATAACAGTATATGAATATATCAAAGCGATAAAATGGACACACAGAATTTACATGGTTCGGCAATTCACCTAAGTCCATGAGAGGCAACATATATTATTTGAACTGAGTAGGAAATATACAGAATACAGATACAAATTTTTTCACTAATAATGTCTCTCAAGTGTTTGACTAAACTCACAGAAAACTCTCAAATTCACAAGTATTTTCTCTTTTTGAGTTTGCTTATGCTCTCTCTATTTTTTTTTGATTTTTTGCATTGTTCTTCAATGCATTAACTCTTCCATATTTATAGATGAAATAATGCTCCATTTTCCTAAATTGTGCCATAATTTAAGCTTTAAATTAGGTAACTAATTTTCTTAAATCATGCCACAAATTAGACCACTAATTTTCTTAAATTATGCCACTAATTTGTTACTTTTAGAGCCAATATTCAACATATACTCTTAAAATTAAAATTAAAATTTTTAAAAAAATTATATTTTTTTCTATAAAATGCTTATTTCATAAAAATTATTTAAGCATAAAAAAAAGAACCAAAATATTGCTCTAGAAAAAAAATGAGTTTTTAAGAAATTTTTAGAAAATGAAGAGAAAAAGAAGATTACTTGGTGAGAAAGGAGTGCAATAGGAGAGAAAAGGTGAAAAAGAGGAGGAAATAAAATAAATAAAAAATCCAAAAAAACCAATTTACCCACTATTTTATATCATATGCTAGGTATATGATCAAAATTTTAAATTAGGATAAAAAGGGTAATTTGTTATTCTTATTTTCTTATATTAATTGCTTTCAATAAATCATATATATACACCTAACTTTTATTATATGGTACTTTTTTAATTTAGATAAATAATTTTATGTTATGTGTTGTTTTGTTTGTAGTGGGACCCACGTGTCGGCTGTGTAGATTTTCTCCCGAGGCGATCGCTGATCGTTGGATCTGTTGAACGGTCCAGATTTAAAACGCATGGAAGCAGCTATCGTGCACTTCCAGCGCGATGAAATCGTGTGCGACGCGGTGGAAATGATCTCCATGCGCCTGTTCTTGCCACCGAATGAAAGGCTGCCACGTGTCTCATTATATCTCGCAGCCAATCAAATCATGACACGTGTCATGCGTAAAAGAAAAAAAAATAGAAAAGCACAGAACATTTTCACATTTTCACACGTGTGTTTATTTTAATTCTCCCTATGTTTTGTTTGTCCCCTACTACATGTATTGTGAAAAAAATAAAATAATAGTTGGAGATGGGGGATATATTTTGTACATGAGAAAAACACCGGAGTTTTTTAGTTGAGTTTTGTTTTTTCGTTTCAGCTCTCAGCTTTCCATTTTTTTTATTTTCAAGTTTTCTTTTTCTTTCCTTTCTGCGTGTTTTCTACAACACTCAGAACATTTATTTGACATTTTTTGTGTTGTATTTTCTTAGGAAAATTATAGAGAAAGAAGACAACGAAGAAGAAGGAAAGGGAAGAAATTTATTTTTCATTGAGGAATCGTGAAAGAGTTTTTCCTAATCTATTTTCTTTTAATTTTTTTTTCTCTGAAATGCTTTATTATTGTGGTGTTATAATTTTAATTTATGCTACGAACTAATTTATTCGTTCTAGGATTGCAGTGTAGGTTAAATTATGAAAATTGAATTAATTATTTTTGAGTGATTTTTGAAACGGTTTTAAGTTATTTATTTTATCTGTGTTCAATGCTTTTAATTATCAGAAGATTAATTAATTGATTTGTGACATTTAAATAAACTTGGAAAAGACATTTTTGTGTGTAGTTCGTGATAAAATAACGTATAGAAATATACTTTTATTGTATATATAACTGTTTGAGAACTCATAACTTAATAAATCTTGTTGAATTTAATTCTCATAAAAATATAATTAATTATTTTAGCGAGATATGTCTATATGGAGCTCGGAATAGATATATGGATAAATTAGGAGTTCTTGGTTAACAACTTAAAATATGAAAACATAAATCAAGAAAAAATAAAATATTCAAGTGAATTAATTTGATAAAACTACAATTCTAGAATTTTCTTACAAATTGTTAAAAAATTAGTTAAGACAAACTGCATCAAATTATTGATTATTTGGGAACGATATTTTATTTATCATATTATTAATTGTGATAATGTATATTTGCACAATTTTATGTTCTTTAAAAGAGACAACAAGTTTTTTGCGATATTATTATCTAAATTTGTTGTGTCTCAGATTTTAGAGATTGCAAAATAATATTAAGATTTTATTTAAAAAAAATCAATAAATCAAATAGTTGGTTCGATGGCCTTATAATAAATTGAAAGACAAAAGCTCACATTTTTTTACATTTGTTTAAAAATAATTTTAGTTTTGATTTTATAAATTTAATTATTAATATATTTAGATAGATAAATTTTAATTTTAATTATATATATGATATTTATAAAAGGTGTTATCAATCTCTTATATTTTATAAAATATATCAAAAAAATGATAAATTATATTATTTATTTAATATTTTAATAATTTTTATGATAAATATCATAGAAAAATTATTTTTATTATCTTATTTACTAATAAAATAAAATATTAAAAAATATTATTATTTTATTCGAAATATTAAAAAATAATAATTTTTATCATTTTTTTTATATTTTTTTTACAAAATTAAAGTATCAAAATAACACACTTTTTATTTTTTAAAAAACTAAATAATCTATTTAATTTATTGTAAGAATCTCCCCAATATTTTTTTCTTTCTATTTTTAATATACATTTAAATTATATATATTTGTGATCGAGAAAATGACATATTAGTAGAGGCACACTATTTATCGTACAATAATACCTTATCAAACGAAGCGATCAAAAAAGGAGGTCAACCATAATATTTTTTATTTTTTCAACACAATAATTGGTATGATTCCATCCAAGAGAGAGATAAATTTTAGTATAAATATATAAATTTCAAGTAATTCATAATCAACAAATAAATTAAATGTGAGAAAAATATAAATACTCACTATACTATTATAATTTAAAATATTATTATCATAATTGTTTTTCAATAATATAATTTTATGTTTTAATAATGCATGGTACAAAAGCGAGTTAATTACATAGGTATAATAATTATTTCTTACATTTTTCTTATTACATTAATAAAAGTAATTTTAATAATATTATTACTTAAGTAAAATAGTTACACCAAAAAATACTGTTAACATTTTGACATGAAAAATTATTTATTATTAATGTTACTTACTGCTAAATAAAATTAGCTGTTTGTTTTAATAAAAATATAATAATTATATTTTTAATATATTTTTTTGTTTTTATCTTATATATTATTAACTCAGAGCACCATATAAATAAATAATGATTAATAATCAATAAATAATTTCTCAAATATACAACGTTTAATTATAGCATGACATGTGTTAAAATGACTTTAAATTAAAAAAATATTAATTATTAATTTTTTTTGTTATTTATCATACTATAATTTGTATGTTTAACATTTTTTTCTTTAACTTAATTTATGTGACTTATATCTCTTGCATGTTAGTTAGAATATTACTTCCCATTATAATTAATTAATAAATATGTATATTTGAATGTGAATTGGATTGATAGGTAAAAAAAAAAAAACTCAATGATTAAGCCAACTATTTATAAATAAAAAAATTATGAGTCTTAAATGAATATTACAAAAATGCAAATACAATAACGCAACTACTTTTAAAATTAAGGAGCAGATTAGAACAAGAAGGCATAGTGTAATGTGTTAATAAAGGAAGCCGCAATACCAACAGTATCATTTGAAATTTTGATTTGGTAAAAGTCGAATCATATCAATGCAATTATATATCAAAATGTTTAATTAATTAAATCAACATACATTAAAAGAATATTAGCTTAGCTGTTCCATATCTTGGTATATCTTAAATTACATTGCCATATAATATGAGTGGATATGATCGTGTAACATGATATTATGTATTTGATACTCATATATATAACAAAGCTGAACCCATCTTTTGAATTAACTTAATCAATTAATTTTGTTTCATAAATGACATTCCCCTCTTCTTATTTTTTGGGTGCAAATTGCATGTATCATATATCGAATCGCCTACTAGTTTGTATTTATTGTAATTGGAGTTGGAGCATTTATATATGCTAATTATATCTAGTATCATTTAGTCCACATTAATTTTTTATTTTTTTTTAAAAAAGTTTAAACAATTATTAATAATAATTGTTGAAAATTTCTTGACTTGGAGTCGTATGTTTCATAAGGGTTTGGTGCTGGATGTTTTGGTCGCTATGTGATTGGTCAATATATAATTCGCAGCCTTGTCCGTGTTTAAAAAATAATTCTACTTTTTGTTTAATATTATTTATTTTATTTTAAAAATATATAATATATATTATTTTATTATAAATATATTTAAATTGTTGAATTTGTAGTAAATGTTAAGAGTCTACCATGCATATTAATTTAGTGAAAATACACTCAAGAATATATTAGATATTCCATTTCTTTTATTGTTTGAATTTTTAAGGATAAAAATTATAATTCTTTTGAAATAACTATTCATTTAAGATAAAGAATATGAAAAATATATTTTTCTTCTCTAAACGAAATATAATTCTAATATCATATTTTCAAATCTCAATTATTATTAAAAATATTTATATTATTACATAAAAAATGATATTTTAGAGAAAAAAAATAAAGTTAATGAATTATTTATTCTTATTTTATGATAACTAATTTTAAAATCAAAATTTATGTAAAGGTTTCTTTATCCAAAGATAAAAAGAGTCTATACCCATCATGACTTCTATATACATCCCTTTACTTTTGTCAAAGTTTATATAAAAATGGGCCTTCGAAACCCAAAATTTTAACTCCAGTAATGTTTATGTTTACATATTAATCTTACAATTAGTATCATATTTAATTAAGGTTGAACATTTACCTCTTATGATCACGTTAAAGTTTCAATTACTAAAAGATTATCTCTGATAATAATAATGTTTATATTTTATTTATAAACCTCTTACATGTGACGGGGGACATCACCTCTATCAACTTTCCCTATAGAAAATTAACAAAGCCACTGCCTCAATCATAAGTTATGACCCAAAAAAAAAAATTAGCATGCTTTAAAGAACAAGTTAATAAATAAATTAAATAATATTTTAAATTAATAATATAGATACTATAATAATTTAAAAATAATTAACAATTTTTAAAATTAAAATGAAAATAATAACATACAAACACATTCGTTATTAAATATGAACCATAGTTAAATTTAAAAATAAAGAATATTTAAAATAGATTTGAGATGTAATATAAATAATAAGAAGTAATATTACTTATAAATATAATTAAATTTATTAAACTATATTAAATGATATATAACATATATTTAACATTATAATATATTTAAGATATATGATATTGCTTTTTACCAATTGATAATTCTTCTTTTTCTCATCATGGTCTATTGGAGCTGAGCACCTGTAATTTTCAATGATGAGAATTTTATCCTTTTGTGTCTTTTCATAATATTAGTAATACATAAATTACTGAGCGAGGTTAATTTGTTTTCCCCATTATCCATTAATGAATTAGGCTGAAAGAGAATCAGATATTCCTGGAGTTGCGATATCGATATCTTGTCCGGCTGGTAGGAAATATATGGAAACCCAGCTCAAATCTATTTTACCGAAGATTAATTGATCACTTGTTTTTTGTCGGCGTAGTCCAGGAAACGATTAAATTATGAAGTTAATTATTATTAGTTTGTTATAAATTAGCGGAAGAGAATATCATGTCCAATTTTGATTGCACAAATTAATAATAATAGATAACAGTAAAATAATCAGCACTAAGAAAGTAAATAACATATAATGATTTAAGTGATTTAATTTTTTAATGTGAAAAGTTTACTCCACTCACGATGGCATACCGAGGAAAATTCACTAATAATCAAAATGAAGATACAAACAACAATTTTCAGAGATCTTCACAAATTATACCAAAATTTAATATCAATCCACAAAATATCTCCTTAAATTTAATGGCAATATATAGCAAGATAAATAACAAACTTGCTATTAAATCAAATATTACCGTACAAATGAGATGAAAATAATTAGCAGCAACGACGACACGAAACTGTGGAAGAAAATAGCAAGCAAATTTTTCTTCTTCTTTCCAATTGCCACAGGTTTTCTTTTCTTTTATTCTCTCTACTCTTTGTTTAAATTTTTTTTGGTTGCTACACTCTTATCCACGCAGCAAGGAAATGATATATATATATATAAGAAAAATGGGATAAGGTTTAATAAATGGATTTGGGCTTAATTTGTTTTTTTTTTGGTTTGGGCTAAACTAATAACAAATCTCCACCTTGTCTCAAAACAGAAAACAAATTCTTCAAATGAAATTCCTTAGATTACCAAATAATCGTCGTCCAAAGCCCCGAAGCGTGATCATCTTTTGCAAATACCAATCAAGTCCAAGCAATGCTTGAATTTATTAAATGAAACTGGTTTGGTTAACATATCAGCTGGATTCTATGTAGTGACTATCTTATTGACAACAATAGCACCCTGAGAGACAATGTCACTAACGAAGTGATATCTGACATCAATGTGTTTGATTCTTTCATGATACATAGTATTCTTAGTCAAGTGTATCGCACTTTGACTATCACAAAATACAATAAAAGTATCCTGTTGTAAACCCAAATCACAAACCAAACCTCTAAGCCAAATGGCTTCTTTCACTGCTTCTGCTGCCGCCATATATTCTGCCTCTGTCGTAGACAAATCAACTGTAGACTGTAAAGTAGCCTTCCAACTAATGACACAATGAGAAAGAGTGAAGACATAACCTATCAGAGATCTTCTTCTATCCAGATCACCAGCATAATCGGAGTCCACATAACCAATAACACTGCAACCAGTATTAGAACTCCCATTAAATACCAAACCAAAAATTAGATGTACCTCTCAAATACCAAAATATCCATTTCACTGCTTGCCAATGATCCTTACCAGGATTACCCATATATCTGCTGACAACACTAACTACATGTGAAATGTCTGGACGAGTACAAACCATAGCGTACATCAAACTACCAACGACACTAGCATATGGAACATGAGACATGTACCACTCTTCTTCTTCTGACTGTGGTGACAAATCCAAAGAAAGCTTGAAATGCGTAGCTAACGATGTACTCACAGGTTTAGAATCTTTCATGCCAAAGCGTTCAAGAACTTTTTCAATATAACTTTTCTGAGTCAAATAAAGTTTGCCCGTTTGTCTATCCCTGTAAATTTCCATGCCTAAAATTTTCTTCGCTGCACCAAAATCTTTCATCTCAAACTCACCACTAAGTTGAGACTTTAATTTATGAATCTCAGACTTATTCTTAGAAGCAATAAGCATGTCGTCAACATAAAGCAACAAATAAATGGATGAACCATCATGAAATCTTTTATGATAAACACAACTATCATAATCACTCCTAGAGTAACCATGATCAATCATAAAAGAATCAAACCGCTTATACCACTACCTTGGAGATTGCTTCAGCCCATATAAAGACTTTTTCAATAAACAAACATGATCTTCCTTACCTGGAACAACAAACCCCTCTGGTTTATGCATATATATTTTTTCCTCAAGCTCACCATGTAAGAATGCTGTCTTGATATCAAGCTGTTCTAATTCCATGTCAAACAATGTAATCATACCAAGCAACACACGAATAGAGCTATGTTTCACAACAGGAGAAAATATTTCATTGAAGTCAATACCTTTCTTCTGACAATAGCCCTTTGCAACAACACGTGCCTTGAACCTAGCTGCTTCAACCTTAGGTATACCTTCCGTTTTCTTGAAGACCCATTTGTTTCCAATAATCTTCTGGCCCTTAGGCGATTTCACCAATTCCTAAGTATGATTCTTATGAAGTGATTCAATCTCTTCATTCATAGCAACCAGCCACTGAGTAGACTCATCACAAGTGACAGCTTCAAGATAACTAGAAGGTTCATGCACCTCAATAGACTTTGCCACAGATAATGCAAAAGAAACTAAGTCTGCATTTGCGTACCTCTGAGGGCGACGAATCTCTCTTATTCCTTTACCCTTAGCGATACAATATGGTTGCTCATGTTGCTCTTCTGCTACATCATGAGCAGAATCATCTATCTCATCCACAGATGGCTGATCTGAAATGCCCTCTTGCACTTGATTAGGAGCTCCACTCTCAAACTCCACCTGCTCACTAACACCGTGGTCTTTATCTGCAAGAATGAACTTTTTTTTCTTTTGCAACATGGAAAACTCATCAAATTTAACATCTCTGCTAATCAAAAAATTAGGTGACTTAGGTTCAACACACCATAATCTATAACCCTTCACCCTAGAAGGATATCTCAAAAATATGCATTTCAATGGCCTAGGCTCAAGTTTACCATCATTAACATGAACATAAGTAGGACAACAAAAAACTTTCAAATCAGAATAATGAGCAGGAGTACCAAAGAATACCTCAAACAGAGTTTTCAACTCAATTGCATTTGATGGAGACCGATTCACCAAATAATAGGCAAGGTTACAAGCTTTAACCCAAAAGGATTTATCCAAGTCAGCTTGAAAGAGCATACAACGAGCTCTTTCTAAGAGAGTCCTATTCATACGTTCTGCTACTCCATTTTGATGTGGTGTATGACGTACAATGCGGTGTCTCACTATACCATTCCTTTCACACAACTCATTAAACTGACTGTCACAAAATTCCAAACCATTATTAGTCCTCAAATGCTTGATTTTCTATACAAGCCTTGAATTTCACAAATTTTGAGAACGCATCATTCTTATTCTTCAGAAAATACACCCAAACATGACGAGAGAAGTCATCAATAAAAGTTAACATATACCGGGCACCACCTTTAGACACAACACGAGAAGGACCCCAAAGATTTGAATGAATATAATCAACAATACCTTTCGTTTTATGGATGGTTGTATTGAACTTAATTCTGCGATGCTTTCCATAGACACAGTGCTCACAGAAATCAAGCTTCCCAGTTTTTTGACCACAAAGCAAATCCCGTTTGCTCAAAATAGACATTCCCGCCTCACTCATATACCGAAGCCGCATATGCCATAATCGAGTAGTGTCTGAATCTTGATCTGATGAGGATGAAACTGATACACTACCAATAAAAGTGCTACCTTGAAGCATATAGAGACCATGCGACAATTGCCCTTTAATAACAACAAGAGCACTCTTACTAACTTTTAAAACTTCACCTTCAGCTACATACTTGTAGCCTTGTGAATCAAGAGTACCCAAAGATATCAAATTCTTTTTCAAATCTGGAACATGACGAACATCTTTTAAAGTCTAACAATACCATCATGCATCTTAATTCGGACAGTACCAATATCAACAACCTTGCAGGATATATTGTTTCCCATCAAGACAACACCCTCATCAATAGACTGATAAGAAGCAAACCAATCTCTACTGTGGCATATATGGTAAGTGCAACCCGAATCAAGAATCCAAACATGTTCAAGAGAACCAATAGATACTGATAGAACATTTTCACCATCGGAACCAGAACTATCTATAACACCAGCAACATCATTAGTACCAGAAGACGTTGCGACAAATTTTCCTTTACATTTGAGTTTAGGACAATTTACTTTCCAGTGCCCGTCCTGACGACAATAGTTGCATTTATCTTTTTTTTTCTAAATTTAGATATAAACTTGCCTCTATTATTACTTATGCCTTTTTCTTGATTTCTAACTCTGACAAATAAACCACTGCTATTATCATTGTTGCTTATAGACACATTTTTCTTCAATTCTCTAGAATTCAAAGCTGCTTTGACATCTTCCAAAGAAATAGTGTCTCGCCCATATAGCATGGTATCAACAAAATGTTCAAATGAATGAGGTAAAGAACATAATAGAACTAAGGCCTGATCCTCATCGTCCTTAACACCACCATTTTTCAAATCACGAATAATTTTAGTAAATTTATCAAGATGATTGTGCAAAGGTGTACCTTCTTACATTCTGAATGTATACAAACGTTGCTTCAAATATAACCGACTGGTCAAAGACTTGGTCATATACAAATTCTCTAATTTAAGCCATAACCTAGCAGAAGATTCATCATCACCAACCTCGCGTAATAACTCATTAGACAAAGATAACTGAATTGAACTGAGAGCATTTTTCATTAATGCATCTTTTTCTTTGTCAATCAATTTTTCTAGCAATTTATCATTGCCTTCAAGTGTCTTAACGACCCCTTCTTTAACTAAAATGACCCGCATCTTCATACGCCATAAACTGAAATCATTTCTACCATTGAATTTCTCAATTTCATATTTTTTCGTCATGACAGAAAACCCAATATTAAATAAACAGAAACACAACCCAAAAAATATGAAACCAATCAGATAACCAAAAGCTTAAAATAAATCCAAAAGAGCAAACTTGATCAGTTCCAATAAATAACAGAATAATCCAATAGCTCTAATACCAATTTGTTATAAATTAGCACTTGCGGAAGCGAAGATCGGGTCCAATTTTGATTGCACAAATTAATAATAATGGATAACAACAAAATAATCAACAGTAAGAAAATAAATAACACACAATGATTTAAGTGGTTCAACTTTTCAATGTGAAAAGTCTACTCCACTGACGACGGCACACCGAGGAAAATCCACTAATAATCAAAATGGAGATTCAAAAACCAATTTTCAGAGAGCTTCACAAATTATACCAAAATCCAATATCAATCTACAAAATATTCCCTTAAATTTACTGGCAATATATAGCAAGATAAATTAACAAATTTGTTATTAAATCAAATATTACCGTACAAATGAGATAAAAATAATTAGCAGCAGCGGTGACACGAAACTGTGAAAGAAAACAGCAAACAAAATTTTTCTTTTTCTTCTTCCTAATTGTTGCAGCTGTTATATCTCCCTTCTATGCAGTTTTTCTTTTCTTTTATTCTCTCTATTCTCTATTTTAATTTTTTTTTGGCTACTGTAATCTCGTCCACGCAGCAAGAAAATGATATATATATATATATATTAAAAAAATGGGATAGTGTTTAATAAATGGGTTTGGATTTAATTTGTTTTTTTGGGTTTGAGACAAACTAATAAGACAGTTAAATCCGGCTGAGATTGTTAAGGTGATCCTAATAGAAATATAAAGAGTTTACAAATGACAGTTTATAAAAAGTGAGCATTGTATTTATAAAAAATAATATTAATATATAGTTTGTGTATATTAATTTATGAATTAATGTATATCTATGATTTGATTTGAATTATTTAATTTTTTTTTCTTAAATTAAAAAATTATTTAACGTGATGTTATTTTAAATTAATAAATTAAATCAAAAATATAATAACATAATATTATAAGAAAAATATATTTTGAGACTCTTATTTATTTATAATAAACATACTTTAATTTTTATTTAAAATTTTCATTAATGTTATAATCATATAAATTTCAAAAAACTTAATTATTAATTTTTACAATATTTTTTTTATAGAATAATTGACTCAATTAAATTAAATATAAATATAATAATTTAAAAATATAAAGTATGAATTATTTTTAATATAATAAGTGATATAATAATTTTTTTTTGAAATAATATTACACAATTCATACATTATCAAAATATTACACAATTCACAGCCCAAGAGGAAACTTTAGTGTCATTACGCTATTAAAACAAGAATTAATTTTTTTCTCCATAAAAAATAAAATTTATTTTAAATGTTTATAATGTTTTTATTTTATTTAAACGGTAAACATTTACTTTGAATTTACAACTGAGATTGAGAATTCTAAGTTAAATCTTAAGTTAAGAGTAAGAAATTTTTTTCAATTAGATTATTATGGTGTTGGCAAATGTTTAATATACGTCAAGTCAAGTCTCTAGTTTTCATTTTTTTCTCTCCCTAATATCGAGCAACTAGAGTGTAATGTAGTTTGATAATGGCTACGATAGAGTGGTCCTGGTTACTTTAAATTATGAAATATTTAAAGTTAGGGGTTAAAGCACTCTCTTATAATTAGTCTCACACCTCATTGAGCCTTGAGGTTGTCTCCATTTTTGACAGCACATGGAACTCTCTCTCTCTCTCTGAATTCATGCTAATATTCTTTTATAACTTTTAAGATTATACAAATGTTAAAAACAAACTAGCTATTAATTGTTTACCCAACTCAGTATCGTTTCATTTATAATATATTTCCGGTACAGCTTAAATAAATATATGTTTTTTAACTGAAAATTGTTATAATTGAAACTAGTTTAATAACTTGCATATAGATTAATTTTTTGGATTTCTTTTCTTTTTTTTCTCATAAAATTGATTTCGTTACTTCATTACACGTATTATATTATCTTAAGTCTCTTTTGTTTTTTCTATTAATTACTAGCTTCTTTAAAAAAAAAATAGTAATTGCATATACTTCAATAATAAGTTCCATTTCAATTAAAAAATGTTTTTTCACTTGTTCATTAACTCTTGATGATTATTCGAACGGTGGCGTCCTATAATAGTGGAATCTTCTTCGTTTCAAAGAAGGCGAAACATATCTTTTCGAGATTGATTGCCTTAACTTCACAAATGCTCTTCATATTTGGGAAAATGCTCTAATAGCACTCAGGTTAGACATACTACAATAATATCTCCGTAATTAATAATGTCAACTTATTCATCCATTAATATGTTTCACTAACTGGAAGCAATATATGAAGAGAGTAAAAAGAGAAATAAAAATATTTAATGATTGTATTTTATTTTGCGATTTAAATAAATATACATGGTATTTTTATATAAAAATTACAAGTAAATTAGATATGTCTAAAGTAACTAAATATATATATGCTTAAAGTAAATAGATATGCATTAGCATATATATATATATATATACATTAATATGTTACTAGATATACATTAATATGTTACTAGATATACATTAACAACTCTCCTCAAACTCAAAATTGATGTAAGACCAACTTGAGGTTGTCAACCAAATTACGAGTGCGTACTTTGGAAAGTGCCTTAGTGAAGATATTTGTAAGTTGATCGTTGGAAGAAACATGGAAAAACTTGAAAGCACCATGAACAAAATGAGAGCGAGTAAAGTGACAATCAATCTTGATGTGTTTAGTCCATTCATGGAAGACATCGTTGTGAGCAATATGAATGACACTCTGATTATCACAATAAATAAGAGTAGCAGATGATGTGAACACACCCAAATCCTTAAGAAGCCATCATAGCCAAAAAAGTTCAGATATGGTATCAACAAAAGCACAATATTCTGATTCAGTACTGGAGTAGGTCACGAAGGTTTGTTTCTTACTTCGCCAAGAAATCAAAAAAGAACCAAGGAGAAAGCAATAACCTGTAGTGGACCCGCGATCAGTGGGATCTCCTGCCCAATCAGCATCAGAGAATGCACGAAGTACTAAAGGAGACTGTGCTGAGTAGAAAAGGTCATGAAAGATAATGTCTTTCAAGTATCGTAGAATACATAGAACAATAACATAGTGAGTTGATCGTGGAGCAGAAAGATACTGGATCACTTGATGAACATCATAAGAAATGTCTAGATGAGTAACTATAAGATAAACCAGACTACCAACCAATCGTCTATAAAGAGAAGGATTAGACAATGGTTGCCCCTCCGATGGTGTGAGATGCGTATTAAGTTCAACTAGAGTGTCAACAGTCTTACTGTTAGTGAGTCCAGCTTGAGATTAGAGGTCAGATGCATACTTAGCTTGAGTAATATAAAGATCATCTGTGAAATGAGTGATCTCAAGACCCAAGAAGTAGCTGAGATGTCCAAGGTCTTTCATCTCAAACTGCTGACTATGAAAATCCTTGAGTTCTTGAATGCCACCAAGGTCATCACCAGTTATGATCATATCATCCACATATAGGAGAAGCAAAATGGTGCCTTTATCATTGTGACGAAGAAATAAGGCAGAATCATAAGGACTGACAGTGTAACCCAAGTGAAGGATGGTGGAACTAAACTTGACAAACCATGCTCGTGGAGCTTGTTTAAGGCCATAAAGTACTCGTTGAAGGCGACAAACCTTATTTGTTTCAACAGAAAGACCAGGAGGCGGTTCCATATAGAATTCTTCATGCAGATCCCCATTAAGGAATGCATTTTTGACATCCATCTGAAAAAGGTCCCATTTACTAGCAGTGGCAACAACTAAGAGGGTACGAACAAAAGAAATACAAGCAACTGGAGCAAAAGTCTCTTCAAAATCAATCTCACACTCTTATGTAAAACCTTTTGCTACAAGACGAGCCTTGTAGCGATCAATGGATCCATTAGAGCAAGTCTTGATCTTATAGATCCACTTACTACCAACCACAGACTGACCAGGAGGGAAAGTAACCAGATCCCAAGTATGGTTTTTGGTTAATGCATCAATCTCTTCTTTCATTACAATATGCCAAAAAGGGTTAGTAGATGCCTCACGATAGGTGTAAGGCTCATGAAGTGTAGCAAGGGCAGTGTAACAATGATAGTCAAGTAAATGTGTAGGAATGAATATTACCCAGGTTGAGTGAGGAGGTGGAATGTCTTGTGGAGGATCTTCAGGCAGAGCAAGAGTAGGGGACCCATATTCAAGGTGGGGTAGCTCGTTATCAACCTGTTCTTCTACAACCTGAGTAGGATAATCATCAAAAATATCTGAAGATTGAATAGTGAAGTCCATAGGTGGATTAAGAGTATCTTTAGAAGGAACATAAGACTCATTTGGAAAGATTCTAAAACATTTGAATTAGTTAGGAAAGAACGAAAGTGAGAAAGTTTAACAAATAAGCGATGTTCCCAAAAGACAACATTTCAGGAAACACGAAGACGATATGAGATAGGATCATAACATCGATACCCTTTTTGAGTTTCACCATAACCAAGAAAACAACAAAGTCTAGATCGAGGCTCAAGTTTGTTGTGTTCATGAGGCTGAAGAAGAACGAAACAGGTAGATCCAAACGAACGAAGGTAATGATAGTCAGGAGGTGACCCAAAAGGCGCTGTTACGGAGTCTGATTATGAATGACAACGCTTGGAATGCGATTAATGACATGAACAACATGAAGAGCAGCTTCACCCCAAAATGGGGCAGGAACTTTGGCATATAGAAGAATAGCACGAACAGTATCAAGAATATGACAAAGTTTTCTTTCGGCTCGACCATTTTGTTGAGAGGTTCCTGGACAAGTTAGATGATGTATAGTGGCATAGGAGTGTAACAGAGCTTGAAAAGCATTTTGAGTATATTCAAGAGCATTATCAGATCGAAAAGTTTTGATATGTTTGGAGAATTGTGTTTCAACCATTTTTGCAAAGTTATTGTATATTGGTAAGATTTCAGAATGAGATTTCATTGGAAAGATACAACTATAACGAGAATAATCATCAATAAAAACAAAAAAATATCGAGATCTACCAATACTAGTAACATGAGAAGGTTCCCAAACATTAGAATGAATTAACTCAAAAATACTATTAGAGATAGATTTGCTATTATTGAAAGGTAAAGCTCGATGTTTTCCTAACTGACATGAATTACAATCAAAATTGTCTTTGGACACAGAACCCAATAGACCTTTAGAAGCTAAATATTGTACCCGAGTGGATGGAGCATGACTAAGATGAGAATGCCAAAGTGCGAGAGAAGGTAAGAAAGAAAATGTAGCAGTTGCAGCAGCAACAGAGGTAGAAGCAATAGGTGGAAGACATCTGAGGTTCAACGGTGAATGATTGCAGGGCTATTGTGACAGCGGAAGCTATAAGGGTTAAGTAACACTAGAAAAGACAAGATTGTTAGAAAGACAAGAATAGTGACTTTGATACAATGTTAGAAATATTTAATGATTGTATTTTATTCTGTGATTCAAATGAATATACATGGTGTCTTTATATAGGAATTACAAGTAAACTACATATGTATAAAGTAACTAAATATAGATATATTTAAAGTAAATAGATATAAATTAACAGATTTATATTTACATTAATATGTTACTAAATATATATTAATACAGAATAAGAATAATAACGATGAATAAGAAAAGTATTTCATATGTGTTTGTACTGCGGTATTGTTCTTATATATTGCATATGTACTCATATAGCTCTAGCACATGGACTATTAACAAACTTAGTGGCTCAATTAACATAACAATAACAAACAAACGATATCACATGTTATACATCTAATTAACAAACTCCCATAAGTTCATAGTTGACGTTGCATGACTGTCAACAATTCACCACTCTGTTTTGTACTTCTTGATCTGCTTGATTAGGAGTTAAAATAGGTTATAACTAATTGAGCTTTAGTTTGTCCAAACAAACGATATATGTTTGCTACTTGGGTTGTGTTAGGTATACATGAACTTCCCTTCCAGGTTCAAAGGAAGGAGGCAAAATCACATTAATTTGAAAGCAATCATGTAGTGTCCAGGTTGGTATATAAGCTCTTAATTATTATAAATTCAAGCATAATATAACTTTTTTTCTTCTTCATAATATTCCATACAAACTCATAACAAAAAGCTACTGGCCAACTAACAGGAAAGAGCTAATTAAATTAGAAAAATAAAGATAGAGAGAGAGCTAATTAAATAATTAAAGTACTTGTTCTGAGAATATCTATTAAAATAAATTTTTTGAGGATACGTACGCAATTAAACAAATTGTTGGCCAACTTATATATATATACACACACAATACACATCATAAGCTACAAGCTGGAAGATCTTCTTCCTGATTTTTTGGGCGGTGGTTAGCTGCCTTTTTTCTCTTCTATCTCCTATACATGCACGGTTCAAAAATACATTAAAGCCCTATGTTTAATTAATGGATCGCACGAGTTAATATAAATTAATTTACTCCGTACACCTTCTTAATTACAAATTTATTTTTAGAGGTGTGAAGAATTCGATCATGACTTGTACCGAATTTGTTTAATATATCTAAGCATTTTCAAACTAATAATTAAATTGAATAATTCTTAAGAACAAAATAATGAATTAAACTATACAACTCAAGCCTAAATCTGAATTCAAAAATAAATTTATAAGTTAAATGATTACTTAAATTTATAAGCAACATTGTTGCTAAACTCTTAATCGATATAAGACTTAGCATCACCCTTCTACATCGATTAAGGTGAGTCTTAATCAGTATAGGGTGGACTCGTCTTAGCTCTGAGTGTGTTGTCAGACACTTGAACGCATAGTAGAAGTATAGTATAAGTGAAATAATGAAAGTATAGTACAAAATTAATATAAGTGAATTATAATATCAAATATATACAATCGTACATGCTAACTTTTCATAATTAAATTTACATTTTTCCTTTATATGTATGTTTTTTTTTTACTTTTTATCATGGACTAAAATTATGTTCTTTATGGATATATCAAAACTTCTATTTTATGAAAATTGAAAACATTGTGAATATGGATGTAGCGGGTAACCAAGGTTATTTTATTTAATACAATATTTTTGAATATTTAATCAAGTTTATCTCAAAATTTCAATATTTGAAGATATTTTGACAAAAAACATATTTAATCTCTTTTTCAAATCTACATACTTAATTATGTTCCGGTATGTACAGTCTAGTGGCATGTTCTCTATTTAGAGACTTGTAATAGTTGTAATTAAGTCTGGGTTTGAAAAATGAAAATTACTGATATTTTAATCTATACTTATTATTAGATTTAATTACATTTTATGACCAATGTTCAAATCGCCTTTAAGTTTACAAAAAAAAAAAAAATCACGTCTTATATTATAGCTTCTAAACAAAGAGAACATAAAAAGATGCATTTGACATATAACTCAATTTAGTTACACTTTATTCCCCAACATTTGAATTCATCCGCAATCATTCTTCAAACGTTAGTTATATGCAAATTAATGATAATCGCAGCGTGTGGTTTACTAACTTTAAAAGGTTCACATGCTTGACTACAGGTAACCTAGTTTGATTATAACGAATTCTATTGACTTTTTCTTTACTCAACAAATAATCATGTGATGAATCAGTATCATAAACTGACATTTGTGATTATAACCTAGTTTGATTATAATGAATTACATTGCCTTTTTGGTCTTCCTCTTTTTTTTTTCGGTATCTCTCTTTTATTCTTTTTAAAGCTCAAGAGCCGAGAGTTTATTATAATAGGAGTTTTTTTCTTGTTTATCTGTTATTTTATTTGATTTATTTCAATAAACACGTATTTAGATTTTGTTATAATGTAATTTTTTTTAATTAAATTTTGATTTAGTGTTGATTTTAGATGTTTTATTAGGTATCTATTTTTTTCTAGATTTATGTTTAGATATTTAATAGGAAGATATTAAGATATGAATTATCAATTTATATTAAAGATTGTTATCTTAATAATAGAAAAGTTCATATATATTTGGTTAAATATAATTTTTTCTTAAAAAAAAATTAACATTGTACTATCATTATTTATTAAGCTACTTTTATAAAGAAGGAAAAAAGGAATATTTCTTACGAAGATTTGTACAGCTATGTGCTGTTATATTTAAGTGCTCGCAAATGACAAGTAGATCCTAAAATTATCAATCCACTATAATAAACTATTAGAGATGTGATTAGCCAGCTGAAATCGCCAAGTGAACATTAATTCCAATATTTAGACTTAACTTGGGTCAACTAATAATTTCTAACCAATAATGATTTCACTGTAATGCTACCCTGTTTAGTGAAATAAAAATTTATTATAATTATATCCTAAAATCCACTAAGAAAAAGAAAAAAATAAAATTCTTAAACATTTCCATTTACAGATCTTTAAAGACCAAAGTAATGTACGATTTATTTTATTTTTATTAAATAAATATAATACACTTAGAAATATACAATCACTGAGTCTTTAGACAATAGGGAGCCGGATTCAAAGGTATCATATTTAAAATTTATTCAAAAAATTATAACATAATTACACTATCTTTAATTAAAATAAATTTAATACTATATTTATTAAGTAGTATAGTACAATTCCGTTATATTTATAAAAAGTAGAACTTGTGTTATTATATCTAATAGGTTTAAATTTAAAATATATTTTTATTAAAAGTAATAAATTAAACAAAACTTCACAATAAAAATAACAATCTTTACCGATATATATACTATTAATTAAAGTAAGGAGGGTAACGTATGATTGATATTTGATAGTCCACTTAGTATGTGAATGCAAAGTAATGGAATTGACAAATTTGAAAGTTAATTATATAAAGGGGCAGTGACGTAACTTCGTATCTCAGGCCTTGATCAGTATCAAGGGTTTTAATTAAGTTAGTATTGTGGTAGGAGTTTTTGGTCATTTTTAGGCCCATGTCAATGATGAAAGTATACCCTAGTCAACAAATACAACCATCTCCAGATTAATCAAGAATGTATTAATTAATTATGGATGATACCATCATTTCTTTAAAGAACCCTCTCCTCCGACCCGCTTCCATAATATAAATTCCGAAACACAACACACAGATATTAGAGATCATTAGATAGATAATTAGGGTTAAGATCCCTGATTTGGATACGGGAATAAAAATATCAGCCGCAATGTTTCCTTTACAACAAGGCAGTGAGCTGGTCTTCCAGATTTCAGGTCATGACCCTCCCGATCCTGAAAACAGAAAAATCTCCAAACAAGATCTTGTCCAATCTTCACTAAACAAGAAAGGAAAAGAAGCACAAACTCTAAAACCATGTGCTACTAATTTGGAATATAATCAATACAATTTTCAGAATAATTCAGAGGATAACAAGCAGAAGATGATGAGGCATAGAGATGTTGAAAGGCAAAGAAGACAAGAAATGTCTACCCTTCATGCTTCTCTTAGATCTCTACTCCCTCATCATTTAATCAAGGTTGTTATGCGTAAACCCTTTTTTTCTCTTTTACTCTTATTGTTGAAGCTAGTTTTTTTAAGATCAACTTAACAAAAATTAACTATCACGAATTGAACAGGTAATGTTTATCATTCTATTAAAGATTAGAGCGGTTAGTTATTTAAGATAATACTTGTTCTACATGAATCTAAATCTCTTGTGTCACTTTTTGTGTACCAATATATATATACCACTAATACATGTGTGGAGGATAAAAGTAACTTCAAAAGTATAGATTTATGTGTATGTGTTTTTTATTTACTAGTGATGCGTATGCTATATCATAAGCGGCACTGGTGATTTGAAGGCAATCTATACATAAATAGTTGACTAGTTATGTGAAGAAAAGAAAATCAAGGATAATTAATTTATAAAAAAATAAGTTGCAACATTCTCTATAGATTTTAAAGATTAAAGCGAAGATCTCTACTTTATACATTTTATTTTATTTTGTTTTGGGTAATTTTTCCCTTAATTTGTTTGACAAATTCTAGCTAGCTAGGGTTTCTTATAGAGCCATGTTATTTTGCAAGAAATTAAAATATAACTGCGAATTTTGGTCTGGATCATCTCATTCTCTCTGTAATGTCAATAATTACACATTAGGAAATTTAGGAGCATAAATAATTGTATAATAATATAGATGGGTTTTCAATTTCAGGGAAAACGCTCAATATCAGATCACATGAACGAGGCAGTGAATTACATAAAACAACTTCAAAATAAGATGAAACATCTGGGAGCTAAGAGAGATGAACTAAAGCAAATACATCATAATTACTACTTGTCTCCTTCACAACGTGTTGATAATTCTACAACTTGTATAAACAGCTGTCAGTACTCTGACAACATTTTGAGAGTCCAACCATGTTTTAATGGAGTTGAAATTGTTATAAGTACTTGTAGCGCCGTCGGAGAGACTACTAGTACTGGATTTTCTCTATCAATGGCAATGCAAATTTTAGTTGAACAAGGACTTGATATTGTTAGCTGCGTTTCCACTAAAGTAAATGACAGACTACTCCACACCATCCAATCCCAGGTACTCAGCTTAATTAATTAATTTTTTAGAATTAGGGTTTTTGTTTTTATAAATCCGTGTCTTCTTAAACCTGTATGGTTACAAAGATTTTATTTATTTATTTCAATTCCTGATCACAGGTCATTAATATGGACTCCATCAATCTACTAGAGCTTGAACAGAAATTAACCCAAGTGATTTCTTCATACAGCTAGCTGCATCTATTTTCTTTCATGTAATATTTAATTAACATTTGTGTTCCTTGTTAACTTAACTTGCATAGAACCTTTGGATGAGTGTCACAAATTAACCATAATGATTCCCAACATTTTCAAAGCTCTATGTAAATATGAAAATGTCTTCTTAATTATTTTTTCTTTTCAAATTTTGCCTTCATTTATTAGCTCCAACGTGAATATTAATTGTTGTGAAAGAAAATTGGTGATCGATATACATATTAATAATCTGTATTATCAAAGATTCAAAGTAATTTAGTACCTACTTTTCGTGTTTTCTTTATTTGTAAACGAGAGATTCTAATTACTTACAAGTTAATAATAGAACATTTTCATCTTAATTCCTTAGTATTCATGAAAAAACAAAAAAACTTATAAGGGATGAAAACTCAATTAAAGATAGATATTAATAAGCCGTATGTAACAAGTGATATATAAGATTTTGTCTTGTGCCAACAACCAACGAGTCTCTAGGAAGACAAATTCAGCTCCAATCAAATAAAATGATTTCAAATCCTATATATATTTGACAGATATTAAGGTACCATATCGGAGTTACTAAAGTGGTGTATTGGGGTAAATTACGAGGGCTTATATTTTGAAATATTCTATTGTATTAGCGTATTAGGTAAAAAAAATATATATAATTAATAATTAAAGTTCTTTTTTTCAACCATGGTTAAACTAAAAAAACGTGGCACTGACTTATTTCTTTTAATCTCCCTATTTATTTATTTATTTTACATAATAGTTATGTTTTTGTTAAAAGTGTACATGTAACGAAATTTTCTCAAGATAAAAAAAAAGTCTTAAATTCTTGTTCAATTCTTAATGCATACATGCAAACTTGCAAAGGTCTTTTTTTCCAAGCAGGGGGTTTATCTGCTTCCCTGGTTAAATAGACTTTTCATCCCGCAATCTTACGGGTTTGTACGTATTCCTTCTACAGTTATACCATAATACTAAGCGGGCTTAATTATAAGAATTTCGGCCCAGTCTAATTTTTGGCCCACTTACTGGGCTTTTCTTTATCTTTCATTCTATATTACTGGAAGTTCAAAAAAAAAATAACATTTCTTTTTTTGGACGAAAAATGTATGTTTCATTAATGGCTAATTCAGCAGTATAAACAACCCTTTAAAAGAAGAGATAGAAGATAAAATTTTAGGTATATCAGTACTAAGAAAGTATTTTGCAAAATGAATGAAAAAAAACAGAGATCCGTAATATCCATATCTAGTTACTCAATAATTGAAACATAACACAAGAAGAGAACAAGAAGAGAGACTAATTACCCACCATATTCTAGCTATGAACATGAATTAAAAAACAATCAATACTTGAAACAACAAGAACACAAACTTAGACTAGTTAAGCCAGTAACATAACCTAAAAACAAAGCTCATGCAAATCTTCAACATCATCTTCACAATCAAAATCCATAACATTCATCATAGCTCAAACAAAGCTCGTAAACTCAAAAATCAATTAAGCACCGAAATGGTCCATGAGACACATGAGCACTTTTGTTGAAATTATAGATACAACAATTATGATCCAAATTGAGGAGTAAGAATGTACAAAAAATTGCGGGTTAAATTATACATATCGTCAGTTTGGTTTTTTTTTCTCGATAAATTTCAAAAACAAATACGATTTTAAGTAAAAACCGAACATAAAAAAATAGATACAGTTCGGGTATGCACCTATACTTGAAATTAATTAATTATATTTATTTAATTAATTTATATATTTATTAAATTAAATTATATATTAATTAATAATTAGTGTTTATTAAGATTTTTTTTAAAGTTTGAATAAACGATTTTTTTCGTGTATTTTTTAATAATCATCTCAAATCGTTACCTACGAATAAAAAACTGTCCTAAAATCATAATGATTTTTGAGCGATTTTAGATATTAATTTTATAATTCATTCCAAGGACAATTATATCAAAAAAACCGTCTCTACTCGTACTTGTGACATCCTATTAAAGATGAAGAGTGATAGAGAAATCAAAGAAACAATCACTTATTCAAGAAAGTATAATCAAAATTGGGAGGAACAAAAAAAAGTCCAAAGAGATAGAATCTTGGAGATAATCAACAAAAAAAGAAAAATAATAGAATAATAGAAAGAAAATGACAAGGTCAATCTAAGTATCAAAAGTGAGTACAAAACTAAACAAAAACTTAAAACTTAAAAGGTTCATAAATAGTGTAAAACATTAGCTAATGAAGGTGATAATGGCAAGGCAAAAGAGCATAACCAATCCCTGGAGGGGATCGAATCAGTGTCACTAGCCAATAGTCGTTGGTGATGGAGTGGCAAATAATCAATATGAAATCAAACATTAAATAAAATGATTGAATTGCAAAAAAGAGGCAATAGAGATCGAAGTTGAGGCGACGACAATGAGTGATAAAAGAGATGACAAGAACCAGAGTGAAGAATAGATAGAGGATGTAATAGCAGCAGTGAACAAAAGAGAGATGGACGGATGAAGGTGGTGAGGAAGGATGGTGGCAATGAAGGTAGGAAAGGAAAGAGAGATTAGGGTTAGGTTATGAGTTTAGTTTAATATGCTCTTTCTACAATATGTTGTTCTTGGAAATTCATATGATTTGAATGTTTAGTAATTCCATCATTTTGTTTGATTCTTTAAAGATCTTCCTTGGATGAAGGTTTAAAGGATATCTTTTTCCTCCTTAGGTTTTCTGGTTTCTTTATCTCTATCTTCCGAAGATTCTATAAGTTCTCCAAGTTGTATGAAACAATTGTTGAATATTGGCTCTAAAAGCAACAAATTAGTGGTATAATTTAGGAAAATCAATGACTTAATTTGTGGCCTAATTTAAGGCTTAAATTATGACACAATTTAGGGAAATAGAGTCTCGCTTCATCTATAAATAAGGAGGAGTTCATGCATTGAAGAACAAGAAAAAATCAGAGAGACCATAAGCAAACTCAAAGAGAGAAAATACTTAGTGAGTTTGAGAGTTTTCTATGAGTTTGGAGAAACACTTTAGAGCTATTATTACTGAGGAAAGTTGTATCTGTATTCAATATATTTCCTACTTAGTTCAAATAATATTTGCTGCCTCCCGTGGACCTAGGTGAATTGTCGAACCACGTAAATTATGTGTGTCATTTTACCGCTTTGATATATTCATATACCGTTATTTATTACTTCTGTGTACAATAAATTGGTATCAGAGCCAAATATAGTAGTATTATATATCAAATCGAAGCTCTCGACGAGACGAACGCAACGGTGAAGATCGCTCAAATCAGAAGTCAAAATCATCGCCATAAGTCGCCGAAGTTTTGCCAACAACTTAGTCAACTAACTGAGTTGGATCGAGTTAACTCAGTCACTAGTGATATTTGCACCGAGTTGGTTCGGTTTTCATCCGTTTTTAGTTGAGTTGGACCTATTCTTAGCTAATTGGACCATTCTGGATTCAACTTCACACTCTGTTTTTTTCAAATAAGGTATAAAATTTGGAAAATACTATTTTAAGTTGTAAGTGCAAAATTTTTGTTATTCATTTGTACGTATGGCTGATAAAAGAGAGAACGAAGAAGGTGAACAAGCTGACCTAAGAATTTCTGGCAAACCAAGTTGTTCTACTCAAAGAATTATGTTGTCCAACACAAAGTTTGAGGTGGAGAAATTCATCGGCACTAATAACTTTGGCATGTGGCAATATGATGTATTAGATCTATTTTTCTGAGAAGGATCTAATATAGCCTTGGAGACTAGGCCAGGAGATTATTCAAATGAAGATTAGAATTATGTCAACCGACAAGCTTGTGACACAATTCGACTGTGCTTAGGAAAAGATCAGAAGTACTTTGTCATGAAAGAGAATGTAGTAAAGTTCTCTGGAAGAAACTAGAGGACAAGTACATGACGAAAAGTATTGAAAACAGACTCTACTTGAAGAATAAAATTTTATGTTTCCAGAACAAGAAAGGTACCCTTATGATTGAACACTTAGATAATTTCAATAAAATTTTGGCCGATCTGTAAATTTAGATGTTGAAATTATCGATGAAGATAAAGCTTTGTTGTTGCTGAATTCATTACCTGAGAGCTATGAGCATTTAACCAAAACCATGTTATATGGAAAAGATGAGGTTAAGTTCGTAGATGTTACAAATGCTTTGGTAAATAACGAGTACCAGAAGAAGGTTCAACATAATCATAGAGACTCAATATCAAAAGCATTGACGACAACAGAGGTAGGATGAACAAAAAAATATCTGGCAGATCAAATAATAGGGGGCATTCTAGATCAAAGTCCAGAGGAGATTCATCCAGAAGACATCCTACGAAGGACGAGTGTGCCTATTGTCACCAAAAAAGGCACTGGAAGAAAGATTGCTCAAACAAAGACAAGTCAAATGCAAATGTTGCACAGAAGGTCGATAAAGATGAAGAATCAGCCTTTTCAGTTTCATCATCAGAAACCTACTCAGATAAGTGGATCCTTGATTCTGGATGTTCTTATCATATGTGTCCAAACATACATTTTTCAAGTTTTGAGGAGCTCGATGGAGGAGTTATATTTATGGGCAATAACAATGTCTGTCAGACAAAAGGGATCAGAATAGTACGACTAAAGATGCACGATGGTACAATGTAAGGTATATTCCTGACCTAAAGAAAAACCTTATTTCTTTAGGTGTTCTAGATTCTGATGGTTACAAGGTAACATTGGAAAAATTGACTCTTGAAAGTTGTACGAGGTGCATTTGTTGCAATGAAAGGTACTCGGAAGGCAAACTTGTATTTCCTAGATGGGAGTACAGTTATAGGAAGAGCAGTTGACTCAAACAATTTTGAAGAAAAGACAAATGATTCTTCGTGCCTATGGCACATGCGCTTAGGGTATGTTGGTGAAAAGACTTTGCAAGACTTAATGAAGCAAGGTCTTTTGAAAGGTGTCAAGACTGTAAATTTTGATTTCTGTGAGCATTATGTAATGGAAAAACAAACAAGAGTCAAGTTCGACACTACCATTCATCGTACTAAGGTATCTCTTGATTATATTCACACGGATGTTTGGGGACCTTCCAAGAATGCTTCACTTGGAGGTAAACGTTGGTTTGTGACTTTTATTGATGATTTCTCTAAATATGTCTGGATATACACCATGAGTCACAAAGATGAAGTTTTGGATATCTTTTTTAAATGGAAGAAAATGATCGAGACTCAAACATGCAGAAAAATTAAGAGGCTTAGATCTGATAATGGTGGCGAGTACAAATCAGATCCCTTCTTCAAAGTTTGTCAAGATGAAGGGATAATCATACATTTTTCTATTCCTCGTACACCACAGTAGAATGGAGTTGCAGAACAAATGAATCGTACTTTGGTTGAGAAAGTTTGATGTATGCTATCTCAATCCAAACTGAGCAAGGCATTTTGGGTTGAGGCTTTGTCATATGCAATTCATATAGTCAACAGACTTCCTACGACTGCATTAGATGGGAAAACTCCTAAAGAGTTATGGTCTAGACAACCTGCTTCTGATTATGATTTATTACGAATATTTGGATGTCATTTATATTTTCATGTTAGTGAATCCAAACTGGATCCTAGAGTAAAGAAAGTTGTTTTCTTAGGCTTTAAGGAAGGAGTTAAAGGATTTCGACTTTGTTGTGGTGAATCTAAAAAGATTGTCTTAAGCCAAGATGTCACATTCGATGAGTCTATTATGCTGAGATAGAAAAATTCAAAGAAAGAGAATGAAAGTTCAAATACTATTTCTAAGGTAATGCTTAAGACTTCGGAAGATCCAAAAAAGATTACACTGACTGTCGATCGTGGTGAAGATGAAATTGATGATCAAGAAGAGATCTCAGTTGAGGTGGAGGTTCTCTCACCATTACCACCAATCAATCAACAACCATAATCTATTGCCATAACTCGACCAAGAAGGGAGATTAGGAAGCCTACCAGATACACAGATATGGTAGCATTCGTACTTCCAGTAATTGATGATGATGTCCCATGCACTTACAGGAAAGTTGTGCATAAAGTTGATAGTATGAAGTGGAATATGACAATGGATGAAGAGATGAAGTCTCTACACCATATCAGACTTGGGAGTTTGTTCAACTTCCCAAAGGAAAGAAAACTATTGGCTGCAAATAGGTCTATGCCAAGAAGGAAGATGTTTATGGTAAAGACAACATCAGATACAAAGCCAAATTGGTAACAAAAGGCTATACTCAAAAAGAAGGAATAGACTACAATGAGATATTCTCACCTGTTGTTAAGCATTCATCTATTAAGATACTATTGGCTTTGGTAGTACAGTTTGATCTCGAGTATCAACTTGATGTCAAAACAGCTTTTCTCCATAGTACTTTGAACGAAGAGATCTACATGTCTCAACCGGATGGCTTCAAAGTTTCAGGACGAGAGAATTGGGCTTGTAAACTGGGCAAGTCAATTTACGGTTTGAAGCAATCACCGCGACAATGGTACAAACGTTTTGATAGCTTCATCAGAGAGCAGAAGTACACGTACAGTTAGTTTGATCATTGTGTATACTTTCAGAAACTCCAAGACGGTACCTTCATTTATTTTCTCTTATATGTTGATTGCATCTAAGAGAAAGGTGGAGATCGACATATTAAAGGCTCTATTGAGTTCAGAATTTGAAATGAAAAATCTTGGAGAAGCTAAGAAAAGTCTTGGGATGGAAATCACAAGAAATAGAATTGCAAGCACAGTTTTTCCTAACATAGACTCAGTATCTGAAGAAAGTACTACAAAGGTTTGGCATTGATGAAAAAACCAAACCAATAAGTACATCACTTGCTCCTTACTTTAATTTGAGTGCATTGATGTCACCTAGCACCACCGATGAGAAGAAGCAAATGGAATGTGTTCCATATGCAAATTTCGTTGGTGCCTTGATGTATGTAATGGTTTGCATCAGACCTAATATTTCCCACGTTGTTAGTATAATGAGTCAGTACTTGCATAATTCGGGTAAAAGGCACTGGCAAGTAGTGAAATGGATTCTATGGTACATCTATGGTACTGTGGATATTAATTTGAAGTTTGAGAGAGACAAGACTGAAGGCAAACACTTAGTCAAATATGTGGATTTTGACTATGTTGGAGATTTGGATAAGCATCGATCTACAACTGGTTATGTGTTCACAATGGTAGGAGGACCAGTTTGTTGGAGATCAACATTGCAATCACCCGTAACTTTGTCTACTACAGAGGTAAAGTATATGGTTGTAATAGAAGCATTCAAATAAGCTATATGGCTTCTTGGGTTGACCAAAAATTTGGGTATTGTTCAGAAGGACGTTGGAGGTTTCCTACGACATCCAGAGTGCCATTTGTTTGGAAAAGAACCAAGTTCATCATGGTCGTACCAAGCACATCGATGTTTGATTTCATTTTGTTCAGAAAATCATTGATGAAGGGAATGTTATACTTCAGAAAGTCGAAACTACAGATAACCCTATAGATATGCTTACAAAGGTGGTTACAAGGATCAAGTTTCAACACTGCTTGAACTTGATCAACATCTCTCGAGCTTAGAGTGCATATGACGCATTTGGACACAACCTTATGAAATATTTCGCCTCTAACAGTAACAAATTAGTGGCCTAATTTAAAGCTTATATTATTGCACAATTTAGGGAAATGGAGTCTTGTTTCATCTATAAATAGAAAAGAGTTCATACATTGAAAAACAAAGCAAAAATCAGAAAAAATCAGAGAGCATAAACAAACTTAAATGGAGAAAATACTTAATGAGTTTAAGAGTTTTCTGTGAGTTTGGGGAAACACTTGAGAGATATTATTAGTGAGAACATATGTATCTGTATTCTTTATATTTCCTACTCATTTCAAATAATATCTGTTATCTCCTGTGGATCTAGACAAATTGCCGATCCACGTAAATTTTGTATCTTTTATTGTTTTGATATATTCATATACCACTATTTGTTGCTTCTATGCATAGCAACAATTGTCATACTAGAAGTTTTGCAAGTTCTTCCTTGCTAAGTTTCTTCTACCTGCCACTCTACGTTTTTAGCTTTTGCATATTTCAAACAGATTTTTATGGTTCGGTTTAAAAGAAGAATTATTAGATGACATCCTTTTTATATATGGGAGCTAGTAGATAGTTAAGTGAGGCTGATTAAGTCAAAGTAATACTTTCATTTTCGAATGCAAAGCTCATGTTGCCAAAGTATGCGTATCCATCTTGCGAGAACACGTGAAAATTGTGAAGCTCCAAATGCAATTTGGAGCAGGATAGTATTTTTTTTTTGGTTCCATCTTTCTAGTTCAAAATTACTCATAATATAGTTTAAAAAAAATTCCAAAGTCAGAATTACTAGTCAGACAAATTACAGATAATGTTAAGTGAGGCTCAAACCTTAAGGTTATGTGCATTAACTATACAAGTAGACTACTGGTTATAGACTATTTGTTTCCCTTGATACATTCCATATTTGTTCGTCATAGAAAGCTTCAATCAAACTTTAGCTATCTTCTTCCACATATGGCCTTTTGCACTCTTCTAGAGTTACATAACATCTTATTGTATCATTATAACTCAATGACGGTAAAGTTAGAATTCAATCCTCATGATGTAGGAATTGTATAATGTTATTTAAAAAAAAAATCTTATTGTAAGAATATACCAATTCACCCAATAATGATAATTCTCTTAGGGTCTTGAAAAACATTGTGCATGTTTAACAGGTAGTTAATTTTATTATTATTATCAAATATTAACAGGTAGTCACCAGTCAGGTATTTATGTGAAAAACATAAAAATTGTAAAATTTATTTATTTACAAAGAAAATAAACCAGAAGCCATTCCAAGTAAAATGGATTAGCACATTTCGTAGAAGGTATTAGTAATATATATTTGTTTCTTTTGTTTGTACTTGTTTTTAAATCTCAACTCTCTATTTTACATCCAATACATATATTTATTTAAAACTATTAATAAAAAAATATTTTAACCCTTAAATTAAGTATATATGATTTAAATTTGACAAGTAAAAATAATAACAAGTAAATAATACTATTTCATTACAACCTCAAAACATAAATTTGCTGCATATAAACGTCTGCACAATAGGCAGAGCCAAAAAAAAAAAAAAACTTGGTAGCATCTCTTTCGTTGCAGTTTTGGTTCCAACAACTTGTTGAAATTGGCAATAAGAATGTGGTATATTTCTTCACCAAATACCATTATATCTTTAAACTATTAATCACAAAAATAAAATCATTCAACTTTTTCCCATAAGATTATTCAAAGAGCAACTTTTGTAACCTTGTCTTTAACAAAACTTGATCAGTATTCAAATTAGATGACTTTGAAGCAATAAAGTAAAGACAAAGATATTAACCAGGAATCATATCTATATCAAGCAAAAGAGAAGGATATTATGGTAAAGGGAGCCCCACTCTTTATTTCCATTCATTTAGGCAGGGCACGTCTTAAAAACAACCAATATTTGAACGACCTTTTATCAATGGAATAAATACAAGCTTTCAACCAACTAGGCACTATTGCCTCAAAGAAATGCCATTAAAACTTCATCATCATTACTTATAAGCAATTATATTAGGAGTTGGAAATACATAAATATCGCTCATCTCATATATGACCCAATGTCAGATCCTATAGATGATGATTATTTCCAACAAAACCACTTGTTTCATGTTTTAGTAACAACCCAAAAGTTGGATAGATCATATATATATATATATATATATATAGGAGCAAATTTTTAAATAAAAACAAAGCACAACTCATTATACACATTTCCAATGATTATGTGTGCACTTTTGTGATGATTACCAGTAATCAACATGAATAATACTTTTGCCTTCTAGTTTCTACCAACTGATTACCTGACTGTGTAAACAGCCAAGTCAGCTTCCGAAAAGATGCAGACAAACAAGGAACACCATTAATCTAGCCTAAAAGTTGCATCTTTACTTTTACATTTCGTTATTCTTTTCCATTTTCCCCTTATTGGAGGGAAATTGGGTGTTCAGTTACTATAACACTGATTCACTAAAAACAACAAAAACAAATGTACCATTGATTTTATACTCTTTAAAGTTAGGTACCCAAGTGGGTTCTTTTTTATGTGTGCTAAACTTCGCATAGCTAAACAGTTACATCCAATTTATTTTGTATCATTTTCGAAAATTTATCACAATTTTTTTGTGATTTGATGAATTGAACTAACCTCACTAGAGGATATATATATATATATATATATATATATATATATATATATATGTATGTATATAATTTTGTTTTAAATAAAAAGCATTAATATAAATATTATTTTTTGATTACATTTTTATATAATAAGAAAAATAAAACTGTATATTTTAATTGCAATTTTCCTAATAACATTATTATAATTATAAAAATAATGTATTAATAAACACATTTTATTAAATGAGTTCACAAACTACTAATTGACTAAGTTAAGCTCGTTTGAACTCATAAGTTAGATTCTTTCAACTCATTGGTTCAACATTAAAGAAGTTGAGCAGCTCATTTTACCACTATGTAATTGGTAAATATGATGTAAAAATTAAATTTGTGGATGAAAATAAAAGTTCCTTAGTTATGTGTCCCTTTGTTATTTTGTTTGTAACAGTTTAATTCTTTTGTTTTAAAAAATTGACAACATAAGGAAAATTGTCAATTTTTTTCACATATTTTTCGATTATCATTGAGATATTGATTTCATAGATTATATTTAACAGACAACAATAACTACAAAATTGATAAAAAAATAAATAAATAAATAAAATAAGTTCAAAAAATTTGACTATTTTTTCCATCAAATTTTCATAACCAAAAAAACTAAACTGATACAAAAAAAGATTAAATTGTCCCGACCGCCGCCGTAAATAAGAAAACCTAACAAAAACTATCATCTAGGTTGACATTGTGTATAGTAGTGCCCTTTAATTTTAGATAAGTTGGTCATAACAGTAATAACACTAGCAAAAAAAGGGCTTCAAACGATCAAATTTAATTAGTACGAATGTAAAACTTTCTTCTTTGTTACTTTCTCTTGTCCTGTTTATACACTGATCATCCCCAAGAATGGTTAACAGTATACAATCAACTAACTCGTAGAAAATAATACTACAAATTTGAGAAACTCACCTTACCCTCTTGTGAGACTTGAACGGGAAGCGTGACTGAGGAGAAGGGGACAGCTCAGCCGGAAGATGGGGAGGTTCTAATTCACCAGTCAGCATCCCAACTACTTGTTTCATTGAAGGCCGGTGAGCCGGCATCTTCCTTAGACAAAGTAAGGCAACTTTAATGCAAACAAGAGCCTGTTCTTGATCCAAACACTGAATGGACTTGTCAACAAGGTCAATAAGCTTACCAGCACGAGCTAAATGGCGAGCCCAAGATAACAAATTGGCTCTTTGGTATTCAGAAAGAGGTGAATTTGTTACCTGAAGAGGACGCCTACCAGCTATAAGAACCAACAATAAAACCCCAAAGCTATAAACATCACATTTTTCTGAAGGATTTTCACCAAAACCATACTCTGGAGCAACATAACAAACAGTTCCTCTCATACTTGGAGTACTACTAATCCCACCACTCTTTGGTATTTCACCACTAATAGAGTCAATGCTATTATTACGCTTGCCACGCCATAGCTCGCCGCTAAGACCATCCAACCACCAATCTATACTACTCCTACTGCCCCAACTTCGACTCCGATTCTTCTTCTTTCTCTCCACATACAAATCTTCATCATGAGGCCACCAATCATCGCTAGTGTCAACAACAATTGAACCCTTTTTTTGTTTCATCTTTTTCTTCTTCTTTTTGGCTAGTTCCTCACAATATTCCTCCTTCCACCATTCCCTAGCTGGTCTTCTCTTATCTTTTTTAAAGCTCTTAGCTTTCTTTCCCTCATCCATTGACAACCACCATTCTAATTGCTTCCTATTCTTCTTCTTGTGCTTCTCTGTTTTCCCCAAATTTTGGTTGCTTGTTGAGGCGGTTCCAGTCCAGTCACTCTTAGGCCTCTCATTTTGAATCTCAGTCCCTATCCATTCCATCACATAATCCCTCTTCTCAGCTCCACTGTCCTGTTTCCACCACCAATCTCGCTTTTCACTCTGTTTTTCAACCTCCCCATTTGCTTTATCAAAATTACCCTCTGACATGCTTTCCTTTTCCAAAACCTCTGGAGAAGATGTAAATCTAGAAGCCTCTGGCGATGTGGCAGGTAAGCCGGAAGCTTCCGGTGATCCCAATTCTGCCGCCTCCGGCGAAACTGGAACTTTAACAAAATTATCAGGTGACAGATCATTACCCAGATGTAATTCTTCAAACGCGGTAGTAATAACACTCTCTGTCTCCTCAACTAACGAACCATAATCATCGACTCCAGCCCCACCATTCCCTTCCATCTCCTCCTTTTTCGTTTCCAAGCTAGACCCATTCGTCTTCGTCTTCGTCTTCGACCCATCAACTGCAATCTCAATTTGACTCTCCAATTTTAGTCGTGCAAGCCCAAAATCCGCAATTTTGGCCGAGAAGTTCCGATCCAATAATATATTACTGGGTTTGACATCGCCATGAATAACAGGCGTCTCCAACCCGTGAAGATATTGTAACCCTTTGGCAATATCAACAGCAACTGATAACCTTTTCTTCCAGTCCATCAACTCAGGACACTTCCTATGCAACAGAGCATCCTGCAAGTTGCCGTTACTCATGAACTCGTAGACCAACAACATCCTCCGTCGTTTGCGATCCGAAGAGAACCCCCAAACAGAAACGGCAAGCTGCGAATCTAGCAAGGAGGCGAAGAAGAGCTCGTTCTGGAATTCGCGTTCACCTTGAAGCGAACCAGAGTCCATGATTTTGACGGCGATTTCTTGCTGGGTTTTTGGGAGAGTACCATAGAAGACAGGTCCAAAACCGCCTTGGCCAAGGCGGCGAGATGGGGAAAAAGAGTCAGTAGCACGGCGGAGAAGAGAGTAACGGAAGCGATGGGGAGGCTTTGAATCGGCCTCGGGAGCAGTACGTTTGTGGGAAATCTTACGGAAGCATGATACGAAGAATAAGAGCAGAGAAAGTGCTGTGTCAGTTGTGGCGGCGGCTATAGGAGGGAATCGAGGCTTGTGGTTGGTTATTGTTGGTACTGGGGATGGGGCTGTGCTGATTTGGTGAGATGGCATGGTTATTAGCCCAACATATATCCGTGGTTTGTGATCAAATAGCAAACTTTCACCATTGACGGAGTAGAAGAACAAGTATTAGAAGGGAGAAACTCCGGGTCCTTTTCTGTGTTTTATCTACACTGTTTAATGTGCATTTACGAGGGTCTTTTTTTTGTTTTTACTTTTTTTCTTAATACGATGGTTTTTTTTTTAAATATCGACGGAAATAATTAATTTAAAATTTATAATTAAAAAATATAATTTATTTAATTATATAATATATATTTTTATTATAATTTGTTTAATAATTTAACATTAATGCTTAAATTATATCAAATTATAATTTAATATTAAAAAATATATTTTTTTAATATTAAAAAAATATATTATATAATTTCATATTAAAATTCATCCTATTAAACTATTATAATAATTTTAATTATTTTTATATTGAATATTATCCTATTAAAATAATTCAAAATGATTGTATTATTAATTTTAAAAATAATTTTTTTATAATTTTTTTTATTTTTTTATTTTTAAAATATTAGCATTTTAATCATAATTTTTTGTCTTGAAATTAATTAATCTTAATTTTTTAATAATAATCAAATTAAATTATTATTTTTTATTTAAATACCATAAAAGAAAATATGGGAGAGGTAAGTAATCATATTCTTAATGGATATTAAATATATTTAATAATTTTTATGTCAAATAAAAATATAATATATTTAAATTTTATCTTTTTAAGTGAAATTTTTTTTATTTATAGAATAAAGATGAGATTTTAAGTTTTGTTTGTTAAGTATGAATTTTTTATTTATTGTAGCTTAAAATTATTAATATAATTATAGTTAATTATGCATGTATTTAAAAATATATTTTTTATAATATATAATGTTTAATTTAAATAATATTGTATTAATTTAACCATTATCTATTTTTGTTAAATTATGATAATAAAATATATAATTATAAAATTATAAAATTAAATTACATATTTCATAATAATTATAGAATTAAATTAATATTTTCTCAATTATATATATATTGTTTTTGTTGGGTTACATGTGAATATTTGCAAAACAGTCAATTTCATTTTTTTTTTCCGTCTTTGCTTGCATCATTTGCTAGAATTAAACTTAAGAGTGAGATTTGGATCTCTAATGTGTATGAAACATGTGTATGAAAAATCCATCCTTTTTCTCCAACTATTTTTCCTATATTATTTTTTTGGTATTTTCTTTTTTTTTAACAAATAATATAACTTAAAATAAATGAGCATGAATAAGCTTCCGGCTTTTCTTTTTATTCTTTACCTTTAGATTGGTGAATACTTACTTTTCCTCCTTTCCTTAAAAAAAATAAAATTATAAGAATTATTATTATTGAAAGAAAAAAAACTCAATATCTAAGTAAATTATAAGTAAAAATAAGTTTGAAAAACAATAAAAATACCATTAATTATGTAAAAATACGTTATATTATTTTATTTTATTTTAAATATGATATAATTAAATATCGTTTAAATTAAACTATAAACATTTAGATTCGTTTATTGTTAAACATAATTAAAATAAATGATATAATTAAATATCGTTTATGTTTTTAATATTTATTTAAATATAAACTTAATTTTAAAAATGATGCTATAATTATTTTAATCATTTATTCGAGTTAGTGTAGAGTAAATCATAGTTGCATATTTTATTAATTTTTTTATTTTTTATTTATTTATCACTTATTTTAAATAAAATAAAAATTATATATATGATAATAAAGGAAATGAAATCCAATTATAAAAAAATTGTTAATACAATTTTTTTATTATATATATATAATATAATATTAATATATATTTAATTTTGATTAATAATAATTTTTAAATTATAATAACTATTAACGTCCTATATCTATAATTAATTTTGAAAAAAATATTGAATATCTGTGAATAATTACAATTTTGATTATCTTGAATACTATTTTTAATTTGGTTGGTTTGACTAGTTAATTTCTTTAACTGCCTAAGATCAGACTACCATGTGAATAATTTACTCCATACTTTTTCAATTAAATTATTTTTATATATGTAAAATAATAAAAATAAATTTTTAATTATAAAAATAATATATTTTATATTTATTTATATATTTTTATTATTAAAAAATATAATAATTTATTTTATTTTAAACATTATTAAATTAAATATTATTTAACTTAAACTATAAATATTTAAACTATTTAATATTAAAATCATTTAATTTAAACATAATTAATATTATTATAATTATTATTTTTATTGTTATAAATATTAAATTCCTTAATTTATTAACTTCACTTCATATTGTCAGCGTTATCTCTTGTAATTCTTTGGTAAGAGACAAAGAAAGCTTTCTATTTGTTGTAATTATTAAAATATTATAATATTATTTAAATAATTTTGTAAAATTAATAAAAATTAAGTTTCAAAAGAGTAATTAAAATACGTGAGTCTTATTATTTAAAAAAATACGTGAGATACTACTAATTAAATAGGAATTTGCGCCATCACATCGTCTAAACTTTCAAATCTTATGGTTAATACACATCAACTCTTAAATACAGTACATATTTAATAACATATATTATAAATAATTGCTCATATATTATTTTTATTTGTAATTGTATTAATTATAATATATTATATATTATATTTTTTAAAAATGAATAATTTTATAACCTTTAAAGATATTTTAAAATTTATAATTAATATATAAATTTACGTGAATTTAATATTCTTTATATTTTAAAATAAATGTTTTTTCATGAGCAAAAGAAGTTTACTTCTTGTACTTTAAAGTGCTTAAATATGGTTTATTTTAAAAAACACTTCAAAATTTATTATCAAACACAAATAAAAGGTTTTTGTCTTTAAAACGCTTTCAACTTGAAACACTCTCCAATATTCGTACGTGGTTATACTAATTATGGCATTTTTCAATTATGTAATTTTTTTATGAGCGTTAAAATGAGGTAGATTCAAATATTTTCGGTATATATGTGTATGTAGAGGGCTTGGCTCTTATTTATAAAATAAAGCAAACATAGTCGTACTTGATTTTTAGGAAATGTCTATGTTTATTATGATATAGAGGAGAATGGTTTTTCTTTCTCCAAGTATAGACATGTATTAATTTATAGATGTTAGTTCTTAACAACTCTGTCTCAAACGACTTTTAGCTTAAGGAATTTTGTGATAAAAATAATTTGTTTTATATAAGTTTATTGAATCAAGTATTTAATTATTTAAATTGATATATTAGATATTGTTAAGGTAATTGAAAATTGATACCATATTACAGGTTTTTAAAATCTTGAATACAATACATAAAAAAACACAAATATATAAACATAACATAAATTCTTTTAAATTAATATTTATATAAAAATAATAATCATCTTAAAATAAAAATATAAATGAAAAATACAAATGTGTTTAAAAAAAGTGATTTAGATCAAGAAAAATAACCATCTTATAATAAAATATAAATGGAAAATACAAATATGTGTTTAACTAAAGGATTGAGAGCATGAGAATATATTAGGACCGAAGGACGATTTAAACTGTATATTTTTAAATAATTTTAATGTAAATAGATTAGATTTGTTGGATGAAATAATATTAGATTGATAATAAAATTTATTTATGAATTATTATCATAGATAAAACATTATATATATATATAAATTAATAATTTTTAATAAATATTATTATTTATTATAACTAAAAATTCAAAAGAATAAGAAATATTTATATAAAGTTATTAATTTATTATAATCAATTATATTTATTTTTAATTTAAAATAATAATTAATATAATTATTACATGCATAATATTTAAATATAATATATTATAAAATAAAATATATATTTATTTATAATTTAATAATAATTCATTCATAATAGAATATAATTCAACTATAAAATATGTAATCAAAATTTGAATAAATTGTATAATTTTTAACTTAAATATGATTTAACTGTGAAATTTATAGATCAAATCCAATACAAAATCGATAAATCAGATGAAATTTTTTAATTTAAAAAATTTTGAATTATTCATACTGTCTTAATATATATATATATATATATATATGAATATTTTGTTATTTACAACATAATCAGACCCCACCTTTACCCTCCAATTTTCCTTCTCACGTGTGTACACATTATTTTTATTTTGGTCTTGTGTAGCTATCGAGTATCGAGTATGAAAGTATAAGATTTATAAAGTATCTTATTTATTTAATTAATTAATTATTATATTAATCGTCTTATTATATTTCATTCAACGTCCGCTTGTTTTCCTTTTATATAAAACATAAAAAAACTATATATTTTAAATTTAAGATAAAATTAAATTATAAAAAATATTTAAGAAGTATTAAAAAGCATTATCTTTTAATTGATCACCGATCAAATTCCACTATTCAAACTCATCTTATCCCCAAATCCATAACGTCACGTGGATAACGGGTTTCATCCAAACTCAGTTTCTTTCACAATTATAGAATTGAATTCAACAAAAAATATTATCTCCATTGTTATTTTCTAACTCAAACAATGAATCAATTGGGTATAAGTTTATAAAATGAAAATTTTAAGGTGTTCCAATAAGGAGTAATAAACAATTGTTTGGAAACTAAGAAGAATAATATCGATGATAATAAAAATAATATATAATAAAATAATATTTAAATAATTTGTTAAATATATAATAATATATTTAATTTTTTAATAACAAAAATATACATGTTTAATAAAAAAGTATTTTTTTTATGATTATAATTTTATATTTATATATATTTGGGTATGGTTTTGAAAAGTACCTCGAAGGAGAGTAATAAAAAGAGTTTTGTATTGGAATCCTAAGTAAAACTTGAATTACAAGATAGCTACCTCTAATCACATGGCACGTGAGCATGTCTCACAGCTCACAATTCATTGCTCTCTATCCTTATTTTATCCAATTCTTTTTTCATCCCCGTACACTAGCCAACTCAACGACCATTGAAGAATGTAGTAAAATTTACTTTAATATTTACGAAGTTAACAGAATTATTTTTTATCTTGTTAAAATCAACCTGAATTTTTTTATCAATTGAAATTTGATCTAATTTAAATTTTAAATTTAAATATTTTTTATTTAAAATTGAGCAGATAAAATAATTAATTTAAATAGATTATATTTTTACATCTGTCAAAATGAGATTCAAAATTATTTATAAATTATTATCCCGTATAAAATATAAAGAAAAATGATAATAAAAGTATATAAAATTTATTAATTTTTGGTGAAATCACTGTAAGTCCACTAATTATTCAAAAATATATTAAAAATAAAAAATAAAAAATATAAATACATATATTTGTATTTTTTAAATTATTACGTGTTATTAAATTATTTTTTATGCGTTAAATCTATCAAAGTTTATATTATTTAAAAAATACACACATTTACGATTATCTGCTATATTTCTAACATTTTTTTTAAAAATTTTGAAACTTTAATATACTTTTTCATAATTAGTGTATTTGTATTGTGACGAAAAAAGTTATTTTTGTGTAATTTTATTATAACTAATATACTTATACTACTTTTTATCCTAAAACACAATATAAGATATTTTAATTTTAAATTTATTTATTTATAATCACAATTAATAAAATCACAAGAATAATAAAAATGTTGGAAGATTTATTAAATTACGATAGAGATTTAAAATTTATATTTTATTTTTAAATTAAAATAATATTTTTTTGTAATTATAATATATATAATATTTAAATTTAACACATAATAAAATAAAATATATATTTATTTATCATTTTTATGATAATTAACTCTTTATCGGATTGAAACGGATTATAAAATTTATCAATATAAATATAAATTGAATCCAAGCAAATTGTATATTTTCAATGCATTCGATTTGGTTATAAAATATACATATTCAATTTAATTTAAATTCGATACATCATATCATAAAATTTTTTACTCAAAATAAATTACATATATATATTTTAAGAAATAATATGACATGAAATATAATATATATATAAATGTATTAAATAATATTAAATCAATATGCTTTGCTATAGGGGTATATATTAGGTGACATATAATATTTTAGTTTTAATTTTAAATACATATATTTATGAATTAAATATGTATCACGTCATAATATTATTTGATATATTATTTCAATAATATTTTAAATTCATTTGAAGTATTTTGTTAATATTTTTTAAACTTTAATACCTAAATTATATTAATACTTTAGATTTTAATAAGTTTATTTTATTTTTAATTTTAAAGTAGTATTAATTAATTAATTTAATATGTTTATATATAAATTTTATTGTATTTTAATTTTAAATAATTTATAAAAAAGAAGGATTACAATCAATATTACCATAAAAGTTTTAAAATTTATATTATAATATGATAGTAAAAAGAATAACCTTCAATTCCTTGAAAAAAATTCATGCCTCAATAATTTTGTCACATTTTTAAAAATTTAACATTATAAAAATAACTAAAAAATTGGATGATTATTAATCTAGAACCCACAAATACGACACTCTGGCTTTTCTGTATATCACGTGGAAAAAACTGACTATACTTTCAAAAATGACATAAATTTGTTATAGATTTTAAATTTAATTATATGCTATAATTTTTTTATATATACAAAGTTTTACATTTAACCATTATCAAGAAAAAAAATATATTTACTTTTTTACAACATAAAAAACATATTTTTTAACTTTCTATAAAAATAAACATATATATTTTAATGAGAGAGTTAAAAGTAAAAATATATTAAATAATGAGATCATTTATCCGATAGAAGATAGATATTAAATAATATGACATAATTTAATTGAATATTACAATTGAATCTACAAAACTATATAAATTAGGATTATGACATATAAGTTATATTTATGATATTTTGTAATATAGAATTAACCTTTAAAATAAAATATAAAAAAAAGCAAGAGATCACTTAACTACATCAAGTCATGCGGTATTAGCTAAGAAAACAAAAAACAAAAAATACGAGGCAATGAGTTCTTCCTTTTGTAGACAATCCCATGTCTTAATCATAATATACACACACCATTCCCATTTAAGTTATCAAACTACCAAAACAGTTCTTGCTCGGCGTCTACAGCTCTAGCATTGGTTGGAACAAGAGGCATTTTCCCGAACAAGGAAATAAAATCGTTTAGGCAAATGTTTCGCTTCTTGTTATGCCCGTTCAGACTGCTAATTCCAGATGATCCAATTTCATATATTTTCCCTGTTCAATTTGCTCAAAGAAAATTAGTATGTCAGTTGATTAGGAACATATATCTGAACTTGTACATAGATGGCAACGGTAAATATTAGGAACGCAAATCAGAGGAACCATCCTAAAATTTAATAGATAACACAAGAAATTAGCTTGCCCTTGAAAATGGTAATACACATATACAACTCGGATTTTTAAGGGATCGTTTTGTAATAAAATCTATTTTTAAGTTCTGTTTTCTTGAATTTGAAATTATTTTTCTATTTTCTAATTCATTTGGGAAAATAACAAAAACTCCTTTGATAAAAAGTTTTTTTTCTTTCATTTTTTTTAAGTCACAACAAAGAAGTAAAGTTAACTAATTATAGAAAAAAATGATCTTAGAATATGGGTTTCAAAACCTTATTTTTAGTTTCAAAAGCAATAGAAGTACGTGTAAAAATGTAAATAAATTTTAACATGATTTTGAACTTGAAAATGAAATTAATTACCAAATAACATTCATTTTGAAAACTTGATTTCAAAAAATAAAACTTGAAAATAGAATTGATTTCAAAACATGCTCTAAATATAGGTTCAAGAACATATTCATAGTGAGCTATTCCAAGGCACTAGCATGATTGATTCTAAATATTTCAAGCTTAACATAGAAATTAGAATATTGAAGTTAGGATTCGTTTGACACTGATTACTGTGATGTGCGAATCTATATGCCTAGTCATCTAGATCCATGTTCTGTGTTCTGAAAAAAAACTAAGAATGCTCTTGATAAATTTTGTGTCACCTAATGGTACCTCAGTCATGCAGACCTGAAGATGAATCTATTTACAACTGTAAATGTTGATAGTTAAGTAAGAATGGAAGAGACATGCTTTGTTTAATTAGTTACGTGAGAAATCACCTACCACAGTCATTCAGGCACTAAGATAGACTAGGAGGTTAATTTCCCAAAATTAACTTCAAAACATAAAATAAAAAGTATGATCACCTTTAACCCAAATTGGGGGAGCACTACTTGCATTAGCAACTAGCAATGACATAGCAATATCTTCACAATTTCTGCAAGATAAAGGAAAAACAATGTTGCAAACCCTGCATATTAGAAAGTATAACAAAGAAAGGAAAAGAAATATATATATCTTAAATCATATAAAAGAAATGTACACATTCTAGAGAGAAAAAAAATAGGACCATAAAAAGCAATAATTTTTTAGCAACCTCTCTTGGGTGACATAGTCACGAATTGATGAGGGCATCTCATAAGTGTATAAATCCAAGTACTTCCTGTGAAAAAATGCAGCTTTTGAAAGAACCATGCTATAAGTACCCATCCACCAAACTGACCACCATCCTCCATATTTGTATTTTGCTAAATTATTATTCTGTTGTATAAAAGGAAAGGAAAAAGAAAAGAAGTGTCAAAGCTTTATGTTCACCTTGTTTGAAATCCAAAGCATGTTATGCAACAATATCTTTAAAACTTAAATTGAAGGTAAAAGTAATAGTTCATGTTAAGAAAAAAAAAATTGACGAACCACAACTGATGTGGCAATGCATTAATTTAAGGTACAGTCAGGCCAATAGAATAGTCTCCAATTACATTTTGACCTCATTTGTGTTTATCATATGTTATGTAGAGTTTTTCACTTTTCTAATGACAAAGAAGATAGTTAACGATGTCAAGTTCTCAAGTAAATTAAGCAAAACAAGGGTCAAAAATAGGTGAAAAGGTCTTAAAACTTAAAAGAAAGCAGCTACATTGTCGAACATCTTCACACATAGTAACAAGCTCATGTTGAATAATCCTCAAATAAAATTTTCAAATGGAGACTTGAAAATTATTTAGGCCATATTTAATAATAATTCTAATTAAATGATTGATTTTTTTATTTTTTATTTTTTTGTAAAGATAAGATAATCACATGTGTTTAATAACAATTTCTACCTAATGATTTTCAAGAAAAAAAATCGAAAATCATCTAAAAGTTAGTTTGGTAACATTTTTATTTTTTCAAAAACTTAAAAAAAATAGTTATTATTTACAAATTTTTAATTTTTAATCATTTTCTTTCAATACATACATATAATTACTGTAAGACTTAATTTACTCTCTAGAAATAAAAATATACATAAATCTAAAATCTCTTTCAAAAATTTTATTTTTAAAGATATGTGAATCATCCCTTGATCAAAGTAATTTCTTAAAAATATAAAATTCAAAATAAAAAATCATTACTAAACATACATGATTAAAAAATCACCTGAATAAAATAAAAAATGAGTAATCAAAATCCTTATTAGACACACCCTTATATATTTGCATTTGAAACTAAACGACTAACCTCCCCATCAAGCCAATGCATGCGAGGGACGAACCCAACCATGGTTGATGGAGCACTTTGCCAGACAGTGAAAGCAAAGTTTAGGGTGGAACATGGAACAATTACATCATCATCAACTGAGAAAATGGCATCTGTTGAGAGGTACTTGATTGGCTTAAATCTATTATTTAAATCATCTTCTTCATTTATGTCAAACTTAAAATTGGGTTTGTGAGCAGCCTTTGACTTAGACAAAACAATATTCTTAAGGTTGGCTTTCAATTTAGTAGATGGAAGATCAGACTCGCTCCAAACCACATGTATGGCTTCAGTCTTATCACAAGAAGCGTAATGAGCTACAGATTTCTTTAGCAGAGAATTTCGCTTCCAAGTATTGATAAGCACTGTGTAGCCTCCCCTGATTTTTCATTAAATGGCAGGAAAAAAATAAATTACCAATATTCTTAGTCAAAATACTAGAATGAAGATTAACAAAAATGTGAAATCCATATATATCCTTAAAAATTGAAACTATTGAAAGCGAAAAAAGAAAGTAATTTTCTGATTCTCATCATAAGTGTTATGGCAAACAAGAAGAAAGTTCAAATTTTTATATGTATTGGGATTGAACAACAAGAAAAATGAAATCTGAGAATCCCAATGGAAATCGAAAACCAAAATGCTTTAATAGTAGATTAATTATTTTTCTGGAAGCAAACATAGTGTGGAAGATACAAAAGAGAATTGTGATACCTAGAAGCAGAAGTGACCGAAGAAGGGTAGTGAGAAATCCAACCCATCAAAAAGCTAAGTTTCGAGGTGAGTAAAAAGATGACGCAGATAAGGCATAAGCCGAGAAGTATCCTTAGTTTAGCCGCGCCGAGAAAGTGGCGAAGCCGCCGGAGGATAATGGGCAAGCGGGGATTGCAAGATCCTCGGGTGGCGGCTTTTTCCTTCATCGAAGAATAGATGCCAGAATTGACGTTAGCTGCAGAAATATCAGAGCCAGAAACAGTTCCAGAACTATCTCGAATAGCCAAATCTGTAGACATCGGAGTCGCAAGCTCATTGGAGAGAACGAAGCATTTTATGGTGGTTTAAGGAAAATTTTGAACGATTGACGGTACATACAAGAAAATGCCTCTTACACTGTCTCACTCTTCTATTTTGTTTTGTTTTGTTTTTGTTTTTTTTCTTTTTTCTTCTCCTTTTCTATTTCTGTTTGCTTTAGATTGGTTTCATCACAATCACAATCATGGGCCTTCTGATTTCAGTTTTGTTATTATTTGGGCTACTGTTGGGCTTCCACGCTAAAGAAGTGAGAAACAAACAGCCAGAGAAACAGGCTGAGCTGGGGATTTATATATGTACTATTTATAATATAAAAAAATAAAAAATATTAATTTATTAATAATATATTTTTATAGACGGTTAAATTTATATTCTAGATTATATATTTTAAATTTTAAATTTTAAATAATAAACATTAAATCTATTAAATTTAAATTCATTTTAATATTTTTAAATATATGTATATATATATTTATACAATATATTTTAATCATTAAATATATTATTTTTATTTATTAAATACATATTTTTTATTTTTTAATTCATGGTAAACTTATTCTTTTTCCATTTTCTTTTTTTCTTCTTACCACCAGTTGATACTTGGGAGTTAGACCAAATGATACTTGGGTCAGGAGTAATTTGGTTCCTCCAACTATAAATTTCAAGTATTTTTAAAGAAGGGATCTGATTTGTAATCGTCACCATTATCATATATGAGTCTCTTAATTTTTCTGTCTATCTGAGTCTCAATCATTTTCTTTCATTTAAGAAAGATATCTAGACATATCTAGAGAAATCATCAATAAAAGTCATAATCCAGCATTTATCTCAAAATGAAGAATTTTTTAAAGGTCTCCAGACATCCGTGTGAATATAATCAAGAGATCTCTTAGTATGATGAATAGTAGTGCCGAACTTGACTCTTGTTTGTTTTCCCATTACACAATGCTCGTAGAAATCAAACTTTCCGTCTTGGCACCTTTCAAAAGACCTTGCTTTATTAAGCCTTGCAAAGCCTTTTCACCGATATGCCCTAAGCACATGTGCCATAGGCGGGAAGAATCATTTGTCTTTTCTTTAGAACTACTTGAGATAGTTGCTCTTCCTGTAACTGTACTCTCATCTAGGAAATACAAGTTCACCTTACGAGTACCCTTTATCGATACAAATGCACCTCATACAACTTTTAAGACTCTATTTTCCAATGTTACCTTGTAACCATCAAAATCTAGAACACCTAAAGAAATAAGGTTTTTCTTTAGGTCAGGAATATACCTTACATTTGTAAGTCGTCTAATTGTACCATCGTGCATCTTTAGTCGTACTGTTCTGATCTCTTTTGTTTGACAAGCATTGTCGTTGCCCATAAGCACAACTCCTCAATCAAGCTCCTCAAAATTTGAAAACCAATGTCTGTTTGGACACATATGATAAGAACATCCAGAATCAAGGATCCACTTATCTGAGTAGGTTTCTGATGATGAAACTAAAAAGGCTGATTCTTCATCTTCATCAACCTTCTGTGCAACATTTGCATTTGCTTTTCCTTGTTTGGACAATTTTTCTTCCAGTGCCCTTTCTGGTGACAATAGGCACACTCGTCCTTCGTAGGACGTCTCTGGATGACTCTTCTCTGGACTTTGATCTGGATCGCCCCCTATTATTTGATCCGCCAGATTTTTTGTTGTTCGTCATACCTTTGGTCGTCGTCAATGCTTCTGATATTGAGTCTATGTGATCATGTTGATCCTTCTTTCGATACTCGTTATTTACCAAAGCATTTGAAACATCTACGAACTTAACCTCATCTTTTCCATATAACAGGGTTGTGGTTAAATGCTCATAGCTTTCAGGTAATGAATTCAACAACAACAAAGCTTTCTCTTCATCAATAATTTCAATATCTAAATTTTGAAAATCAGCCAAAATTTTATTGAAATTATCTAAGTGCTCAATCATAGGGATACCTTTCTTGTACTCGAAACAGAAAAGTTTCTTCTTCAAGTAGAGTCTGTTCTCAATACTTTTCGTCATGTATTTGTCATTTAGTTTCTTATAGAGAACTGCAGCTACATTCTCTTTCATGATAAAGTACTTTTGATCTTTTCCTAAGCATAGTCGAATTGTGCCACACGCTTGTCGGTTAACATAATTCCAATCGTCATTTGAATAATCTCCTAACTTGGTCTCCAAGGCTATATTAGATCTTTCTCGTAACAATAGATCTAATACTTCACATTGCCACATGCCAAAGTTATTAATGTCGTCGAATTTCTCCACCTCAAACTTTGCGTTGGACAACATAGTTCTTTGAGTAGAACAACTTGGTTTGCCAAAAATTCTAAGGTCAACTTGTTCACCTTCTTCAATCTCTCTTTTATCAGCTATAAGTATAAACGAATAATAGAAAGTTTGCACTCACAACTTAAAACAATGTTTTTCCAAATTTTATAGCTTATTTGAACAAATGGATTCCGCGGTTGAATCCAGAATGGTCCAATTAGCTAGGAATAGATCCGACTCAACTGAAAACAGATGAAAAATAGATCAATTTGGTCCAAATATCACTAGTGACTGAGTTGACTCAGTGTTGGCAACAACACTACGGCAACTTCTAGTGGTGATTTTGACTTCCGATTTGAGTGATTCTTTCACCGTTGTATTCGTCTCGTCGAGAGCTTCGATTTGATATATAATACTTCTATATTTGGCTTTGATACCAATTTATTGTGCACGGAAGCAATAAATAGCGGTATATGAATATATGAAAGCGGTAAAAGAATACACAAAATTTACGTAATTCGGAAATTCACCTAGGTCCACGGGAGACAGCAGATATTATTTGAATTGAGTAAGAAATATACAGAATACAGATACGAATTTACTTACTAATAATATCTCTCAAGTGTTTCCTAAAACTTAAAGAAAACTCTCAAACTTACTAAGTATTTTCTCTTTTTGAGTTTGTTTATGCTTTCTCTGTTTTTTTTCTGATTTTTGTTTTGTTTTTCAATGCATGAACTCTTCCCTATTTATAGATAAAACAAGATTCCCTATCCCTAAATTATGGCATAATTTAAGTCTTAAATCATGCCACTAATTTTCTTAAATAATGTCACAAATTAAACCACTAATTTGTTACTTTTAAAACGAATATTCCACATTGACTTTATTAAATTGTTATACTTGATGCTAGCTTTCATTCAAATGTGACATCATTGAGTGAAGCCTCTTTCTCTAATGTGTTAGCCTGTTAGGCATGTAGACTATAACATACTAGTTTAAGAAAATACATTTTCTACTTGTTTGAGGTTTTGGATTATGGTTAGAGTTGACAACACAGTTAAGTATCTTTATTGTTGGTGACTTTACTGTTTTCTTGGTCTAAAGGTCCAACTTTTTCATGTTCCTATTTAATCTTCAAGTTAAAAAATTTCATGTGCTTGTTACTTCTTTTCAAGTTTGCCTATACACAATCTATTTTAGTCTAAGCTTCTTCCCTTTCCTATCATACTTCATGCTTTATGTTTCATCATATAAGCACTAAGCAACTTAGGAATGTCAAATTCCCATTAGGAGAATATGATTTTCTTCCAATCATTTAATGTAGTCGTCATTGCCGTGATGAAATGCTTACTTTATCAAAAATTCAAGTTTGCATGAACAGAACCACTATAACTGATGGAATTGGTGAAATGTGAGAAGCTTGTTCAATTCACCATATGGGAATTGGTTTTCTAGTCCCGAGTATTCTAAACAACGAATAAATTGCAAACATGCTTAGAAATGAAGATCACAATGAAAATGATAGTTCTTTTCAGTTGTATTTTAATGTCGAGAGTTCAAATAAACAGAGGAAGTTCATCATTTCATGAAGTAAAAATGATTGAATTTCGTACAATTTTCTTATTGCAGAATAAAAAACTACGGAGACTGACATGTCCAAAATCCTGAGAATAGTTTATATTGGTGTAAGCCATGTTACAATAATTGGGCTTCTCACCTTGTGTTTTCCATCCTTCCAAACCAAACCTCCAAATTCAGGAGCTGTTTTTCGTGTTTTTGTAGTGAAGGTGACCTTGTAAGATAACTTTTGATTTGTCCTTGTGAAATTCAGGGTTTGTGGCTTTACCTTAACATAAGCACCTTCAAAAGGTGAAACAACAGCATGGTAATTTGAAACTGGAGGACCAACATTCGTCACAAAACGGTGAACTGTCAAGACAGAAATGGATGTCTTCTCTGGGAAGACAACTGAGATAGCGGGATAGTTCAAGTCTCCTGGACCGGACAAAGAATGCTGGCAACTCCTATTTGAGTACTTGGAAAATACTTTCAGCTGCATAGGAGTTAGATTTTGTGTGCAGAGGAATTCAAAATAATCCTGAGCCTCAATGTCATATATCAAACCTGGGTCAAGAGCTTTCTTTGGATTTATATGCCCAGCTCCGTGATCATATGGGATTCCAGGCAATGGTGTTGAGTTATCTTTAAGAGGTTGAAGTTTGTTGTCATGAACATAAGCTGTTGTCATCAGGGCAGATTTTATGGCTGCAGGACTCCAATCAGGGTGCCTAGCCTTAAGCAAAGCAGCAATACCACTCACATGAGGGCATGACATAGATGTACCTGACAATATATTAAATTTCACTCTCCTGCCGTCGGTTGGCAAACTTGATGGTCCAAGGTCTCCAGTCCAAGCAGCTAGAATGTTCACCCCTGGTGCTATCAAATCAGGCTTCAAAATTTCAAGTGTGAGAAAATTGGGTCCTCTAGATGAAAATGCTGCAACTACTGGAGATGGCTTAATTCCCAACCTAGTTCCAAGAAATGCTAGATTTGCAGTTGCTTTTGGATTTGTCAAAGCATAATGCTTGATTGATTTTGCTTCAGTATCTCCTACTGCAACCGCTGGAAGAAGGTGACAGTCTGCAACCAATTCCTCTCCATTTGCAGCTGTATTTGCCAAAATCATGCCTACTCCTCCTGCTTCTTTCACCACCTGACCTTTCTGTGCTCGAGGGCTAAGTCCACGGTCACATATCACAATTTTACCCGCAACAGTGCTCCTATCTAAAGTTCCCTCCAAACACAAAGAACTTGGTTCGGGACTGCTTGAATTACTGCCCATGTACACCACAGGGTATTGCTTGTTTCTTGATAGCATTCTTCGTCCACTGTAGAGGGAAGCTCCACTTACAGTCCTTCCATTTCCCAGTTTTATTGTGGCTGGAAAGTCTCTATCTATGGTACTTGCAGCAACTGTGGTGATCCAGGGCGATACATTTGTGAGGCTGACGGGGTCTGGCCCTCCATTCCCTGCCGAGCACGAGACAAAAACTCCCATCTCCATTGCTCCAAAAGCAGCTACTGACAAACTGTCGTGATAGTAAGAAGCAACACCACCACCCAAGGATATAGAGAGGACATTTACTCCATCAGCCACAGCTCTATCAACGGCAGCAAGAATATCAGAACTGAAGCACCCACCAACCCAACAGACTTTGTAAGCTGCAATTCTGGCACCAGGGGACATACCCCTGGCTGTCCCATATGCATAACCCAAGAGATTTGCCCCAGTAACTGGTGAGCCAGCAACTGTAGCCGCAGTATGAGTTCCATGCCCATCTTGATCTCTAGGTGATTTGTATTCATTTTGCTCACTAATGTTTCCAGTAGCTGCTTCATATCCACGATAGAATATTCTTGCACCCACAATTTTTCTATTGCAATGACTTTTTCTAAAGTCACGGCCTGTCTCGCAGGCTCCTTTCCAGTGAGCTGGCACAGGGTTCATACCAGTATCATTGAAGCTCCCACTTTCAGGCCAAATTCCAGTGTCCAGCACTCCAATTATGACATCATGATCAGAAAGTTTTTGAGACCACACACTGGTGCTGTCATGTGGTTCGAGGCCTAAGAACAAGGGACTCCTAGTTGTATGGAGCTTGTATTTTGTCTCTGGAAATATGGCCACCACACCATCTTGTTCTTCTAGTCTCTCAACCTCTTCTTCACTCAATCTGGCTGCAACTCCATGCAAAACAGTCTGGTAATTGTAAATTATCCTCTCTTCATTTTCCTCTTCACCTCCATTTTCTTGCACCTTACGGACAGCAGATTTTACTTTCGATGAGTACCACTCAAGGTGATTGGAGAATGAGTCTGGCTTCGCTGCTTTGTCAATTTGGATAACATAAGTCTTCTTTAGTATCTGGGTTTTTACAGATAGGACAGTATTGAACAATAGGCAAATTGTGAGGAATAAAACCAACAATTTTTTTGGATTTTCAGCCATTTTCAGGCAAGAAATGATATTATGAAGAATAAAAAGAAGAAATAGTGAACAAGATGAATAGTAAAATAAAGGGACTTTGGGAAAAGTGTTATCTTAAAATAAGCACAAGAGGAGAAGGATGTTTACTAAGCCATGTTATATGTGCTGGTAATTAAGATGGTTGGTAGTTTCTATGAATGCTGTTCTGAGTAGATATAGGAATAGGAGAGCTGGCTAGCTGAAGTAATATCAGAAGCAGTTAATATGCTTTGTGCTTATTGCTTATGTTACTCTCTGTATTATCTTTAAGCAGCGTTTTCCAATGGCTAGGTTGTGGTCTATTGATCTATCAGTCCAATTTTAGTTATCAAGATGGTACAGATAAGAGCGTTGAATTGCAACTAAATCAGTAATCAGAGGAGAATTTGAAAAAGTGGATTGGTTGTATTAGCTGAGTAATTAGGATTTTACTTTTATTAAGAATCAGAGGGAAAGACTTAAATGTGATATAGAGATGGGGTTTTTACCATGTGATATATGAATATGTTCTCGCGGTCCCCTGTCACAGGAAGCCTGAGGTCACATTTTAGTACCGCCGAAGATGGAAATATTTTGTTAAAAAAATGTTAAATTATAAACCTATTAATTAATCTTTTAATTAAGATAATTGAATCTTTCATTATATAACTTATTAAATAACAAATTATTGTAAATGGATTTTTTTAAAAAATAAAAAAATATCTCTTCCGTTATTTCATGGTTGTTTTCTTAATAGTAGTTAAAACATGATATTATTTTTTATTGAAAAAAGTTACACAATTTTTTTAATAGGATTAGAGTCTATAATTTTAAAATTATATTAATATCAAGTAACATTCTATTGAAACATACTATTCAATATTCTATATTTTGAATCATTTCGCTTGTATCGTCAAATCTCTTGGTACTCTCTAATGAGTACATAGGTGATTAAAATAATACTTGATTATTGGAGAAGGAATAAAAACAGAGATATTAATAATTTTTTCCCACTTTTAGAGCAGAGAAATTGATTGAAACAAGTGTTCGCCGAATTTACCTTTGTTTACTCATTTATTACGATGCATGTCATTGATCTTGAAAGTGAAAGTATATAGTAGTAATATTATTAAAAAAGGAAAGTGAAAGTATATAGTAATATTATTAAAAAAGGAAAATGAAAGGTAGAGAAAATTTGAGCAACACTCTCTACTGTATTTTTATTTGTATTATTTTTTTTAATATAATATATAAATTACATTTTTTTACATATTAATTTTACTCAAAAATGTGAAAATAATATTAAAAAAAATAAAATTTACATGTATTTTTATTAGAGGGGTTGATCTAATGAGTAATTATTAATTGATATTTAGTCAATATAATATTCCATATCAATTAATACAATGGAAAGAGAGATTAACTTATAACATAAATAATTAATATATCAAATAATTATTTATTAAAACATTAAAAATTACTTTTTTAATTTATAATTCTCTCACGTAATTTATAATAACATAAAAACTTATAATGAATAGTTTTTTTCTTGATTTTATATTTCCCATCGTTGACTTTCTCTTTGTGTTATTCATCGATTGATTTAGCTTAAGATTAATCAATTATTTCTGGACATATATAATAAATTAAATCTAATTATATTTAACTAGATTGTGTTATATTATATTATATAATATAATCTTATTTTATAATTAAATATATATCATATAAAAATTATATAATTAGAATAGTTATTTTTGTATAATAATTTAATAGTAGGCTGTTGGATATCTGGTCTCTTTCAAATTTTTTTATAAACTTTATAAGTTAGATAACTGTTGAAGATCCGTAATTTGGGATGACGATTTACCCAAAAAAAAAAATTAAAAAAAATCAACAGCCTTCTGAATTAATCTTCTTTCAATAGCAATAGCAATAGCCATAGCCATAGCCATAACATGATTACATTAGGATGTTTACTGTGTAATTCACTCGACCAAACTTGCTATTGCTATTCCAAACCTACCTATGCTTCTTTTTCAATTATAGTGGCATAGGGAGACGATTCAGGTTTAATTTTTTATTAACAAAAGTTATTGTTTTTCTTTTCCTTTCTGACTAAAATAATCACATTTGAAAAGAATAATAATAATCACATTGTTAATAATAATGGTAAGTAATTGTTAATTTATTTAGAATAAGTGGTGCATGTGGAAAGATAAATTACTAAAATTTTGATAATGATTTTAACTTTTTTTCTTATTAAAATAATCACATTTAAATTTTTAATAATTACAATTATTCAAAAGTTCATGATTAATATACGCTTGCTTGATAATTATTTAAATTTATAAATTTTTTATTTATTTAAGTAATTTCTCAATTTGATAAGATTTTGGATTAGATTTTTGATTTTTGATTTAAATATTACAACTTTTATATTAATAAGTATTAGAATATTATGATGAAAAATATAAATTTTATGTTTTTTTAAAAAATATTATCATATAAATTGTAAGTGATTTTAAATTTTTTATAAAATTAATTATTTAATTATAAAATATAAATTATAATAATTATCCAGTTATGTTATTGACAGAGCTAATAAATTTGACATTTATTAAAATTGTATCAATAGTTATCAAATCCCAATTTTCTGTTTTTAACACATATAAGGGAAACCAATACATCTCAAGCCAGCTGGCATTTCTATTTGCATTACTGATATCAAGTAAAATTATACTTAAAATGTTGGACTCATTAACTTTTACAAAAATTGTAAAATCAATAAATATGTAATGAAATAACTTTTGATTTAATTGAGAAGAAAAAAGTGTAAAACAAAATTTGAAAGAATGTTTATATCTAATTAAAAATATTTAATTTCTTTTCTTCTCCTCCACTGTGGCTTCTTTTTTGGCTCTACTTTTCTTTTTTTCATTCCTTATTTCTTTCTTTTCTTTTCTTCCTCTTCCTCTTCCTCTTCTTCTTCTTCTTCTTCTTCTTCTTCTTCTTCTTCTTCTTCTTCTCTGCCGGATTTTTCAAAAACGTCGCTATAGGTTTTTTTTTCTCCATCATGTAAAAAAAAAAAAAAAAATTTGTCCCGGACACATCTCTTACTAATATGTTACACTGATGTCATATCATACTTAATAACAGAGCCAAATTTTTATTATTTTATAAAATATTCGATTATATAATAACTATTTTAATTAATAATAAAATATATTAATATTATAAATAAAGTATAAATATAATTAAATACTATCTAATTAATTTAAAAAATATTATATTATTATGTACTATCTAATTATAAAGATAAAAAATCAACATTATAACAAAAACTAAAAAAATATAGATAAAAAATACTAAAAAAATAAGTATGTACTTCAGTAATACTTTAAAAATAAGAATGAACTTATACAGGATAACGGGAGCCGGACTGAACTGAAAGAAAAAACAGTGATTAAAATTACATTATTAGTAGTAAATGAATAAATTAGTAATAATTTTTTTTATCTTATTTAATTTATTTAAAATTATATTCATAATTATTATAAATAAAAATATTTTTATAATTTTGCTCGTAATTTAAATCTATTTAAAATTAGTAAGATATTATATTTCAATTTATTAAAATAAAATAAAATAAAATAAAATAAATTTATAAATTAAAAAAATATATATATAGATGGGAAAATGGGTCCCAATAATCCCAACATAATGAATTTTCGCTCTCTCTCATATTTACTGCTCTACAGCCAAGTCAGTCCGCTCAACCCTAAACTAGAGCATCTCCAATTGCTGGCACCTGTATTAATTAAAAGCTGCCCCGGGTACGCTGCTGCTTTCAACGTGAACATGTTCTCTTGTTGCCTGTTGTGATTTGTTACAACTTGCAATAACTTTTACGCTCATTTTTTGTTACCATATTTCTAGAATGATTTTTACAATTACCGTAATTAAATTTCTATTTTTAAAAATATTTAATTATTAAATTATAAATATACATAATAAATTATTTGATATTACTCTCTTTTTTTCTTTACCCTATCGATATCAATTTCCTCAATCTTTTTTTTTCACTAACACATTTTAGGCATGTCATGTGTTATAATTTCAACAGCATGATATATGATATATGAGATGTTATTTTTTTACTTGTATTTTTTTCACTAACACATTTTAAGCATGTCATGTGTTATTATAACTTATGAGATGTTATTCTTTAGCAGGGGGTTTCAGGTGAGTTAGTATTCTTCGTCAATTATTACACTCTTACTTTTTTGAATAAAGTATTAAATACCAGAAAAGTTAATTATCAAAAAATTAAAAATTAAAACAAGTCTAAATATCTAAATTATTATTTCAATAATATTTAAAAATAAATTAATTATTTTTATTAATCATTATAAATCTACAAAAATAAATAAAAAAAATAGGCACTTAAGTGAAGATGTAACACCAATAAGTACATATAGAAATACTGTTAAGTACTTGTATTTTTCATGAAAATAAATGTATAAATTTTGTATATACTTTTAAGTACATTATCATTTCAAAAGTAAAGCATGTATGTATATATAAATAATAAATAAAGTGTGTAAAAGCATTCCTCATTATACTAAAGTAGACTCCAGTTTTAAGTTATTTCACAACATTTTATTTGGGTCGTAGCTCAGTCAAACTCTTTATGGGATTGGAATAACTAAACAATCATGTATCTAATTTTAGAGATGTTAACGCTAAATCAAATTCATCACTCATAAGAGAAGACCAGAACTTGTATGGTTAATGAAGAAGATGATGAAGATAGATGCCACTATTTGTATTTTATTGCAGATGATATACATTGAATTATTTTGAAGCTTTAATTAACCATTAATTAACTCAAAAGTAAATAAACATGATGTTGAGCAGATACAACAAATTGGGCCATTTAATCATCAATTACAATTGGATAACGATGGATACAATCGGCCCATGGTCCATTCTTGGACTCACCAATTATGGGCCTCAAGCATTTTAAAATAACACTGTTGCATTTAGGCCCACTACCCATACCAAGCTGCCAAACTTTGTCACCTTTCTTCACTCTGTCTTTAGCTTCCAAGTAAGCCAACTCATACCACAGCGAAGAAGAGGATTGGTTTCCAAACCTATGTAATGTCATCAAAGCAGCCTCCATATCTCTATCTCCAAGCTTCAATCCTTTAGCAATCTCTCTAATCACTGCTCTTCCTGAAGTCGGCAAGCAACAATGTTGTATCACACTCTTGAAATTTGGCACATAAATATCCGCGGACTTGTTGACGAATCTCCTTCTGAATATGGAAACCCCATGCCTCACTTTCTCTATAAAAGGCAAAATCGACGAACCCAGAACTGTGATATGGGACCGGATAAGTTCTCCGGCGACCTGAAGTAAATCCCTCCTAAGGGTAACTCCAAGTTTTCCATTTGAGTCCTCTTCACGAATAGCCGAATGATAACCCTTGTCGTCAGAGGCTCTCTGTGTTCTAAGTGTTTTAAGCAGCTTATATTTTGCCAGTTGTTTCGCTTCTTTTTTGTTTGAGAGTAAAATTGCGGCACTACCCATTCGAAAGAGACAATTAAGGATCAACTTCGATTGCTCGTGGCCTGAGTACCAACCTGTGGATAATATTTCTGTGCTAAGTATGATGGCATTAGAGTTCTTATGAACTTTGAGAAGATTCTGAGCCAAATTGATACTTAGAGCACTAGCACTACAGCCCATTCCTGTGATATTGTAGCTCTTGATATTACTTTTCATTGCGTATTTGTTAATGATAATCGAAGAGAGAGAAGGGGAGGGACAAAATCCGCTACAGTTAACTATCAATATATCAATATCGGAAGCAGAGAGCTCTGTTTTGGCCAAGAGATCATCGATTATGGGAAATAGTACCATATGGACTTCTTTGATGGATTCTTGGTGGTGGGTTTTTGGCGGAATGTAGTGTAATGAAGGAGGGAGATACGTTTCTTCACTTTGTCCAGAACAAGTAAGTACCTTTTCCATGAAACTTAAGCTTTTACTGTCAAAAAGTTCAATCATAGAGGCATTTTCAAGAAATGAAGAGAAAGGGACTCTCCAAAAACATGGGGGTTTCAAACACGAGAAGTTTACTAAATAGACAGAACTAGTCTTTGAAAAGCGAGACTTGAGAATGAAGAAAAGGAGAAAAGTAGAGAGGACAAAGACATGGAAAATGGGTGTATACTTTTGTAGGATAAATAAAGCTTCAATTGATGTTACAAGTATGAGAAAAAACAGGTCTAAAAGTTTTGAAAAAGTTGAACCTAGGTTGTTCAGGAGTAAAGTGGATGAGAAGGTATCATTGCTATTAATATTATGGTCTTGGCTTTGTTTAGAAAGAGTTTCCATCGGAGAGAAAACAGAGCTAAAGATACTAATGCAGTAATAATAGTACATTGTAATGAAAAATTGGTGGGTTTTTAAAAGAGAAAAAGAAGTATCGAGGTACACGAAATAAGTATGGTATTCTCGTAATTTTTAATTAAATATAAAGGATCGCATGACTTTTTAAAAATATAACTTTAATCTTATAATTTAGTTAATATTAGTTTTATTAAGTAATTATTTTTAATTATATAATTTATTAAAATAAAAATATTAATATTTAATCTAAATAATTACGTGAATAAAATTATTTAAATTAAATACCTACCCAACACCCGTTATTAAAAGGCCTGAAGAAAGGGGTATATACGGTATATTGAAGGTGTAGAGAAGGTCATTGCAAAATTTTAAGAGGTCAATTCGATTTTGGGACATCTTTCTTGTGCTTTGCGCAGCTGGCCGCTGAGACTCAGAACGTTGCAAATGGTACGAGCAAAATAAATATAGAATCGTCTTGTAAATTCGTGGTGTCAGACTGTCGGTTAAGCTTCAAGTTTTCAAAATCGCCGGAACAAAGATAAAAAGAGATCAAAGCAAATCATTTATTTCAACTGCTCGAGAAGAGGTGTTATAGATTATTTTAATTTTTCAATTCTTATTAATTATTCGTTTTTTTTTAAATTATATTAATATTAAAATATCTTTTTAAATTGTACTAAATGTTATTAAATTGAAATATCAATATCATAATATATCTTAAATAATCATGAGTAGAAGTCGAATGGAGAGTTATTATTTATTATTTTTAAATCATTAATGGTACTATTTGTCCTCCTCGTAAATCATAGATACTTATGTTTTTATTTTATTTTAAATAACTGTATTAATTTTGATAGCCCAATGTACTACATCATAATAAATTTTCTTGAATAGATAGAAGAGCCGTCCTTTTGTGTTAGTGATTTTCATCTTTGCTGTATTTATTTTCATTTAATTTAATTGGTATGTTTTGTTTTGATTAGAAAGGAACCGGAAATAGTACTTAAGGACCTAAGGTAAATGGACCCAATATTGGTTTAATTTGTTGCTTCAGAGATATGGTACATAACATAAACTTGTTAGAAAAATTCCTTATATATGAAGGAGTAAAATGGGTAGGCAATAATTTTAGGGTTTGTGTTTGCTCTGTCTGTTCAATTAAATTTTGTGATATACAGGACTTGGATGTACGTTTTGGGGGATAAATATTGAAACTTTTAAAATTATTGCAGTTGAATGACATAGAATAAATAGCAGAGGTATTGTTAACTTATATTTGATTTTGCTGCTGACGGATTCTTTCTTTAATAAATGTTTTTGCTGCTTAGCAAAGTATTGTTTGTTTTTAAGATGTTTGCAACGCAAGGGTTAAATCCTGGCTGTCGTTGGCAAATTAATAGTTGATGATCTCCTAGTTGAATATGTTTTGAGCTTTGGCTAGTTGATTTTCTCGAGCTAGTCTCTTAGCTTTCTTGGTTATGTTGTGTTGGTTATTACTGGGTATAAATCCCTTTTACAGTTTATGATGAAATTTTGTAAAATCTTTGATTTCGTTAGGTAAAAAAAGAAAAAATGTTATCCAATTTTAAACATTGAATGAATCACATATTAGCTTTTCAAATTGATTGTATTATATTTTAAACATACTTCAATTTATAAAATCAACAGGAAAAAATGTTTATAAATTATCATAATTTTTTATAAAAATATAGATTAATATCAAAATTATACAAAAATATATTATTAATACCTTATTTTATAAAGTTATATATCATCTGTCTTTTATTGAAAAAAAAATGTTTAAAAATGTGAAATATAATGCACGTAAAGATTAACTAACAAAGACAAAATAATAAATTTATTATTTAAGAAAATATTACTCAATGATTTACATTAGATAAACTTGATGAAATTTATAGTTATTTTGTATTTAATTGTACCTATTTTAAAATAACAAGATTTTTGAATTATTCTAAAAAAACTATATAATATTTTTTTATACCTTTTTTAATTTTATTATATCACTGGTACCCAACCCCAAAACTATTAAGGGGGTTTATTTTATGGGATGTAAATAGAGTTTCTCTGTAAACCATCATTTTAAGCCGGTACCTTTGATCCAAACACATGGGATGGAATTGATGAATAAGAAAGCTCAATTCTGACTTATAAAATGATTGGGCCAACGTCGGGCTTGACAGGCTATATGTCTAATTCTTAGTCGACTAATTCTGGGTACCCGAAAAATTGTTGGTGACTCTCTACTAGATGATTTACCACAGGATGATGCTAGGAAATTCAGAAGTATACCAAAACCCCTAATAAATAATAAGTGATATGCAATATATAATTTGAAGATTATTTGTGTGTACTGTAGCTTGAGTTTAACTCTTTAATAAAAAAACTCCAATGCAATTTATTAATTTATAGATGTCTCGTACTAACAAACTTAATCCATAAAAAACTAATTTAGTAACAAAGAAAGAGTTCATAAAAACTAAAATAAGATGAGGATTATATGTACCATTGGTACTTAAACTATTACATTTTATCCAATTATTGTACAAAATATTCATCCAATTTCATCATCATATTATTAATTTCGAGACAACTTCATCAGAACAAAAAATTTACTTAATTTAATCCTTAATCCATTAAAATTTTATCAAAGTAGATATATTTGTCCAAATTGTTTACCTATTTAACATTTAAATTTATTGGCCAATTTTAAATAATTTAGATTATATTTTAAGGATTTAAGTATTAATTTAGATGTAAATTTTGTATATGAATAAAATTTAATACAAGTTAACCAAATGATATTGAAATAAAATATAAGTTAGCATACAAGGATGAGATGAGGAATGGTACATTAGAAGTACCTTTATATATTAATAAAAAGTTTTGTTTAGTATCCAATTTAAATATTGATATATTTTCTATTATTTTTCAATAATAATCAATTTTTTTTACTCAAAATGTTTTTTGGCTTTTGAATTAATGATTTTTTTATGAAAATTAATTAAAGTTGAAAAAATGATTTTTTTTATTAAAGAGTGATGAAAAAAATAAAAATTATTAAATTTATGTCTTTTAAAAACAAATAATATAAATAAATACTAAAAATCATAACATCTCAATAATTTCATTAGTGCATGAGAGATAATAATGAATATATTTTTTATAAATAATTAACTTAAAATTTTGTATTATTAGTGCCTTAAAAAAGAGTTTCTAGAAATTAATAAATAAATCACTTTTTTTTAACTCTATTTAATTGTCAAAAAGAAAAATTATTTCATAAAAATACCAAAAATTATGTCGTTAATTTTTTTAATAATATAAAATATTTAAGATATTAATATATTAATTGGGATAATTATATGGTATCGGATTTATGAGATGTGATGAAATTATTTTTTCTTTTAAATATTAATTTTAATAAATATTGATAATATAAATACCAATTTATATAGTATATAAAGCGAAGGAAACAATATATCTAAAAGAAGCTTTTTCGCATAATATATTTTATAGTGATTATCTTAGGAGCTTTTTTTTAATCAATGGTTTTTTAAATCTTTTTTTTTTATTTAGTCTTATTTATTTGTATAACCTTTTATCATTTAATACTAATAGTAATTTTTTAAACATTTGCCCGGCTCTTATATTTGATTTTTAAAATATATTATCTTTTTAGTGCCATCTTTTGATTTTACTTTTTAATTATTGAATATAGATTGTATGTCAAGAATGTATCGTTAAAAGTAATGTCTTTTTTTTAAAAAAATAATCCAAATTATACATTGTTTTTATAGCCTTAATGTGCCTTTTTTATATATAATACTTTTATTATTAAATGATTAATGTGTCCCTTAATCTCTCTTAATTTTAATTTGTAATACTTACAAAACTTTTAGATTCCAGCCCTTTTAAAAAAGTTTTCTGGCCCCGCCCTTGCCATAACAATACCCTCGATAATGCTAATTGGCCGAAAATTGTTGAAGAAGATGACTGATTACAAATAAAGAGAAATTGAAAAAGGCACGCTGGCTATTTCATGTGCATATGAATAAAAAGTCAAGTAAAATCATTTATTCATCTTGTTGCTTATTATTTTTCTTTTTCTTTTTGAATTATGTGTAATTAATATATTTATTATAAATTTTAAAAATTATCAAAAATATCTCTAATAAATTTGAATTGAGATAAAATAAATATATTAAAGATAATAATTTTTTTAAAATTTACCTATAAATAAACTATAAAAATAATAAAATAAAATATAAAAATATTCACACCAATATAATTTAAGATGCAAATATAAACAGCTAGGCTAATTAATATTGTATTAATGTGTGTGAATTTAAACAATAATTTCGTGCATAAATAATTTATTTAATTAATTAATTTTATTTTTAATTTTCTTCAATAAAAAAAATATTTATTTATATTATAATAAAAATAAATATATGTTAAGATTAAAAATAAAATTATACTGTCAAACTAAATTTTTAATTAATTAAGCAATGTTTATTATCATAATTAAATCCTTAATTAATTAAACAATGTTTATTATCATAATTACAGTGTACTGCTACCTTCTGTACAGTGGGGTTCGAATCATCTGGTTATTGACTCACAATTATAACAATATCACTCCGTCAATAACTCCATAATTTAAAAGATATGATATTATATTTAATCTATTCAGGTTTTTATTGACGAAAAAAAACTTATACCGGATCAAAATAATAAAATGCGGGGGCCATGCACGTTAATTTGTTTGTGTGACACTGTTGGTATGGTGGGGCTGCCTTTACAGAGATTCTAATCTACTTTTAATTTAAAAGGCTGGAAAAAGAAATAGTTTTATTGCGCAGTTACTTTACAGATATAAATTTTTTAAAATATTATTTACGTGATACAGTATATATATATATATATTATGATTATAATGTAAAAAAAAAAATTATTATAATAATAAATTAGTAATTTGATAAATTCATATAAATTGATAAATTTAATTAGATGTGTAAGATTTAGATTATATTAAAATATATAAGATTGATAAATTTTTATTTAAATATATTTTAATTTGAACCAAATTATTAATAGATGTAAGAAAATAGGCTTAGGTAGACTCATTTACTTCAACCTCATCCCCATCTTCATCGACTTGGTCCAAAAATAGTCTCTTTAGTTCTCTGTCCCACCTATGTACAATCTCTTTCTCTCTCTCTCCTATGTGTTCATTGATGATTGGAAGGAAAGAGCTTATAAGGTTTGATTGTGTAGAACTAAAATTGAAGATCCAAACAGAAAATGAATTAGTGAAAGACAAATTTCAATACATTGATATTTTTCCCCCTTTTATTTTCGTCTGATTAATTAAAGATTAAAGATCGTTAAAGTATCATATTGATTGGGAATCGCGTACACGTTGTCCATATAAATAAGGGCAATACTTCATCTCATAACTTGGGTTTTAAGATAGAGTTAGGCCCAAATTTAACATGGTATCAAAGCAGTCAAGTTCACCCGGTGGCACGCATCTGTAAGCCCACTAGTGTCCATCGACGAACTACCGATGTGAGGGGGAGTGTTAAAATGCCCCACATCGATTGGGCATAAAATATCAAACACATATATAAACAAGGGTAATCCTACATCTCATAACCTGGGTTTTGAGATGGAGTTAGGCCCAAAATCTTTCATCTTATAACCTGGGTTTTGAGATGGAGTTAGGCCCAAATTTAACATGTTTGATATTTTATGCCCAATCGATGTGAGACATTTTAACACTCTCCCTCACATCGGTAGTTCATCGATGGACAGTGGTGGGCTTATAGCTGCGTGCCATAGGGTGAGCTTGCCTGCTTTGATACCATGTTAAATTTGGGCCTAACTCCATCTCAAAACCCAGGTTATGAGATGCAGGATTGCCCTTGTTTATATGCGTAGCGTGGGCGCGATCCCCAGTCGATGTGGGACTTTAACACTCCTTCTCACATCGGCAAGGGTCTGTCCCCTTGAGACTGACGGGGATGTTGAGCTTATGGAACCCAAGTGGCGGAATGCATCACTCACCAGTGGCGAAACAACTGCACCGACCGCGTAACCTTGTTTTGATACCATGTTAAATTTGGGCCTAACTTCATCTCAAAACAAGGTTACCCGATCGGTGCAGTTGTTTCGCCACTGGTGAGTGATGCATTTCGCCACTTGGGTTCCATAAGCTCAACATCCCCGTCGGTCTCAAGGGGACAGACCCTTGCCGATGTGAAGGGGAGTGTTAAAGTCCCACATCGACTGGAGATCGCGCCCACGCTGCACATATAAACAAGAGCAATCCTTCATCTCATAACCTGAGTTTTGAGATGGAGTTAGGCCCAAATTTAACAAAGATTGAGATCTTCCTGCATTATTTATCTACTTGGGTCTTCTTCTTCACCTTTATTATATAAATTTCTCCAAATTTGTTTCATATCTCCTATATTTTTAGCAGAATAATCATTATCCTTGCATATCTCTAATATTTGTGAAAGTGTCTATAAAAGCATAATTTTTATGATCAATTATAGATTTATAGGAAAAATCTCAAAGAAACTTATAATTTTTCAGTTTGTCGATAAGATGTAAAACACATGTATCCTAAGGATGAAAGGTAAATAGTTGGATGCTTGTGAATTCGAGCTCTGATCAATTGTGTTAATATCCATATAGTTGAGTTAGATTATGGTGCAACTCTCTCCGATAAATAAGGATGAAATTTAGATTTGGATATTTATATTACCACAAATTTGACATGTTTTAGTTAGTGTTGTTACCAAATGGATCAATTTTTTTTGTTAGTTTTATAATTGTCTAATTTAAATAGATATATGTATAACTAAATTTCGACAAATATAATTATCAATTAATCAAAATAAAATCATATAAAAAATTGTGTTAGTTTAGTTGTACATGTATTAAACTTGATTTCGATAAGTAAGGTTAATTAAGGGTGTTTAAAAACTGGATCGGATTGGACCGAACAGTTTAATAAATCAAATGGTCTGATCCAATTTTTATTAATTAAAACAATTTTTCAAATAATCGGGGTCGTATTGATTTAATAATATATTACAAATTTCATATTATTTCTCACTAGAGTTGTCCAAAAACCAAATCGAATTAGATTAAACTGAAAAACTGTACCAAATCGACCTGGATTGATCAATTTTATAAATCAAACGGTGTAATCCAGTTCCTATTAAACTTAATTTTTTTTTCCTAAAATCGAACCGAACCGTGGACACTCCTAGGATCAACGACCGATGAAAATTAAATTAGTTAGACAGCTGTATTATTTAATTTGATATGTGTTAAACTCAACTCCAATAAATATGATCATTAATCAGTTAGACAATTTTATAGTTTAATTAGATATGTATCAACTTTAATTCCAACGAATTGAGTCGCCGACGTACTAAACTCCAATTAGTTGAATAATCATCATATTTTGGCATGTTAAATTAGACAAAAATTTAGTCAAAATTAAACAATAATTAATTAATAAAAAATAAAGATATTTTTATTACTTTATTTAAAAAATCAAACTGGAGAAATCATATTTAATTTTTAACTAATATTGAATCATAACATAATATAACTCTTAGGATTATAAATAAATAAATATTTTATCTTATAATATATTACATTTAAATATTATATATATATATAAATTACATTAAATTATTATTTTAATTTAAAAATAAAAAATAAAAAATAAATATTAAATCTATATAATAATTTAATGATTATTTAAGTATACTTTTTATTTTATTGATTTTCTTAGGTGTAACTATATAGAATAATTTTGTTAAAAATGTATCAATTTAAAATTTAAATATTTTGTATATTAAATTTTATATATGATAATAATTCATAAATAAATATTAATATGATCTTATACAATCTAAAATATATATGGTATATATAGATTTTGATTCGTTCTAATTAGTTACATTATAAGATCAAATTTGAATTCTTAAAAAATACAGTTTTGATAAACGGATCAATTTTAATTTATTATATATTTAAAAATATGGAACACATATTTTTTATAACATAAAATATATATTTTTAAGAATAATTTAATGTATGTATTATATAATTTATCATTATCTTAATAGTTTTAGTTTTTGATAGAAATATTTTATCAATATATCTTTTAATTGAGAGATCATATGTTTAAGGTTTAATAACATTATTGAATTATTTATATTTTGTCTGCATGATATATAAAATTAATATTTATAAAAACTTAGTTATATAGAAATATAATTTACATTTTTTTAATAATTTAAATTTTTGAAAGAGTTAGTTTATAACATCTTTTAATACTATTAAAAATAAAAATAATTAAATATATAAAAATATAAAGATAAAAATTTGCTTTATCGTATTTTCATTTTTTTATGTTCATTTCAGATCCACAAAGGTGCTTTAAATTTTACTTGACCCATGAGTTAAAAGCTGAAGAACTTTAAATACCCAAATTATATGACTATTAATATTAAATTAATGGCAGCAAATATTTGATTGATTATGGCTGACCTCCGCTGACCTCCGCTTTTGATCTCCTCGTTTAATTAGGAATTATTGATAGAATAAATAACATGACCGATGACCGATGACCGATGACCGATGAATATTGTATCTCCTCTATTATGTCATTTATCGATTACAATTTCACAACACATATAATACAAAATAAAAATACCTATAATATTTGAATTTTAAATTTATTTTTAATAATAATTTAATATTAATATTATAAAATAGTGATGGTATAAAAATAAATATATTTTTTTCAATTTTTTTAATTATATTATATAGATTATTATAAACTAAATAAATTGTAATCAAAAGTCTCGAAGAAAAATAAAATAAAAATAACTTAAAGCATAAAAATAAGTTTTTATATAGTTATTTTTTCATAATTATAAGATTAAATTATTTAAAAAAAATCCATTATCTAAATTTCATTTTTAAAATAAATAAAAACACATATTGTAGAAGTAAGAGAATCACGCATATTGTTTTTTGAGAAATATAATCAGTCATATTTTTAATATTTTTTTCACACTTTTACATCTATTTTAAGTTTTTTAACTCTTAGTTTCTCTTCTTTCTATACATATAAATGTCACGTATAAATATACAAGATATGAAATGAACCCATTAAATCTATTTTTATTTTATTTTTTATCTTTAAAGATAACCACTTAAAATATAAACATTCATGGTATTTAATGTTCGGAAGGTTTTTTAAATAATTTTATTTTATTTATGTTAAATATATGTTTTAATTACTTTGTTTTCATAATCATATTTAGGTTGCTCTCTATAAAAGTAAGATATTTTAATTAGTAAATTATTTTTTTTAATAAAAATTATAAAAGTGATTTTAATGAAAACAAAATTATAATTTCATTTTAATAATTTAAAATTGAATTTAAGAAGTAAAATATTTTTTATGTCAACTATTTTTTAAAATTTTATGTTTTACAAAATTATATGGGCACTCTTTTGTATTTATTTTTTCGATCTAAACACAATACATGCAAAATATATGATACATAAAAGTATCCAAAAAATACAAAAAAATTCATAAAATAAATTTGTTAAAAAAATAAAAAAATATTATACTATTTAAATTTAGTTTTACTAAATAAAATAACAACTTTATCTCTATTAAAATTTACTTTCAAAAATTTAAATTATTGTTTAAAAGTAATTAAATTAATTAATTTTTACTTAATGGTAATCTAAATATCTACTGTGAAATCAAAATAAGTTTTTTAGTTACTCATAGAGTATTCAATCTTAATTTAAAATAGAGAAGTAATTATGCTTAACTAGTATTGGTGTTCAAACTTTGAATAAATTTTCAAATAAGTTATTAAATTTTCAAATTTTATAGTTTAATATCAAAATTGTTTAAATTTTACACAAAGCTTATAAATTTTTAATTCTTATATTTTATTCTCTAAAATTTTTACATAAATTATAATTTGATTATTAAAATATATATTTATGAATCAAAATTTTAAAATTTATGTAATAAGTTTTCGAAACTTTGAATAATTTTCAAATAAGTTATTATATTCACAAAATTGACATTTTTATTTTATTTTTAACTCAGCTATATCTACTCTTATCTTGAATGATGTGTCGGTTTTGGGGCAATCTTTTAAATATAAAAGTAGCAAAATAGTGAATGTACAAAGCTTCCTCGAAGAAGGAAAAAAAAAAAACACCTCAATGTTTGATATAGATAGTGAAAACCACACGCGACCAAGTTTGACTTTCTTATTCCAATGAGCTGAGACGAACAGGGAAGCAACCCGTGAAAATTGTCACTTTGTCAGTTAAGTATCTAGAATAACGATAAGAGGAGTGTGTTGGACACTCATATTGATTATATTATAATATATAATTATTTTTTTAAATAATAATAATTATTTTTTCTAAAATTATTTATAATTATATAAATTACACTGTGATATATTACCAAATTTTTAAGAAAAATGAATTCTTTTTTTAATTTCTATAATTATTTAACACTCTTACAGTATAACTAATATAAATATAAACTTAATTACAAGACATAGCATTAATAGCAATAACTATAGACGAGTATAAGAGAAGCAAACAAAATATCACATGTACTACGTTCCTATCTTTCTTTCCATTTGGAGTTGCACTAGTTAAAGATTCTAAACCTTTTTATCCTTTGGTCCCCATTTTCTTACGAGCATTAATTACTAATAGGAAACATCTTAACTCTTAGAGATAAGCAAAGGCCGCACAAACTTCACTATGTCTAGCCTATGGTGCTCTGCTTTGTTCCTAATCTACACGACCCTTTTTCAATTTCTCAATCTTACCTCATCTAATAAACTAGACTTAGCACCAACACCACCATTGCCAATTCTACCACTTCCATCATATTCCCAATTGAAATGGCAACAAAGAGAGATGATAATGTTTCTCCATTTTGGAATCAACACATTCACCGACTCAGAATGGGGTACAGGGAATGAAAATCCAAAAATATTCAACCCAATTGGACTCAACACCAACCAGTGGGTTAGTGTTGCACAAGATTCAGGAATATCACTTATGATCCTCACAGCAAAACATCATGATGGGTTTTGCTTGTGGCCTTCTAAATACACTGACCATTCTGTCCTAAAAAGCCACTGGAAAAATGGTAATGGAGATGTTATTCAGGAATTTGTTAATGCTGCTAAACCACGTGGCATCGATGTTGGTCTTTATCTTTCACCTTGGGATCGACATGATCGAAGATATGGTCACGATTTGACATATAATGAATACTACTTAGCTCAACTACAAGAGCTACTCACCAAGTAATTAGTAAAATCGATCTCTTTAGAAAGTTTTGATTTTGATTTTATTTTATTACAATGTTGTCTTAATTACTCTGTTATTTTTGTGTTAGATATGAGAGTGTAAGAGAAATATGGTTCGATGGAGCAAAGGGATCAAATGCAACAAACATGACTTATTATTTTACAGATTGGTTTGCTATGGTTAAGGAGTTACAGAGTTCTATTAATATATTCTCCGACGCTGGTCCAGATGTTCGGTGGGTCGGAAATGAGAATGGTTTCGCCGGAAAATCATGCTGGTCCACTATTAACCGGAACTTACTTTCAATTGGAAGTGCCAGCATTGCTGAGTAAGTATACACTTCTAGCTTGTGCCAATTTTAGCAAGCGTTCGTTTATTGGATTGAATGATATTGAAAAGATTGGGACTAAATAATCTAAAAATAAATTATGAATTAAAATGTAGTTGAAAGGAAAGGATACTAATGGAACAGTAATCAAGTGCTATTTTTCAATTAGTAATTAATGAATTGGAATTAAGTGTGTTGCTATTTTGGTTTATATGTGTGTATATATAGGAAACTCTTTCGATAGTAATTAAATTATATTTTGCTACACTTAATTAAGTTATAATTTTTCTTCATATTACATTATTCATACATCCGTGATTCAAATCTCAAACATTTTATATATTCTAAATATCATTGAGTGATAATCTGATTAAAAGTTATATTCTACTTGATTAAGAAATACATAATTGGAAGTTGAAATTTTGACAGGAGAAAAAGTCATGCTTTTCAACTAATAAAGCATAGGTTATGTGACTTAACAACTACCATCATTGATTTCTACCATGTGTACTACAAATTATGGCATGGTGAAATTAGAATGTGTGAGATAGTGACATGCCAATAGTTAATTATTTTTCATAATTTTATGTAAAATTATTTGCCAATAATAATGCAGTTATCTCAGAACTGGTGACCCAAAAGGCAAAGACTGGTTACCAGCAGAGTGTGATGTTTCAATACGACCTGGATGGTTTTGGCATAAATCAGAGTCACCAAAGAAGCTAAGCCAACTACTTGAGATCTACTACAATTCAGTTGGGAGAAACTGCCTATTACTACTCAATGTGCCACCTAATTCAACTGGACTTATATCTGATGTGGACTCACAAAGACTCAGAGACTTTAAAAGTGCAATTCACACAATTTTTTCTACTAATTTGGTAGATAAGTGTTTGATAAAAGCTAGTAGTCAGAGAGGGGGTAATGTGGGTGGTTTTGGACCTGAAAATGTGTTAGATGCTGATCATATTTGGACCTATTGGGCTCCAGAGGATGATGAAGAAGAAGAGGACCATTGGATTGAATTTAGTTGTAGGGATGAAGGGTTGAGATTCAATGTTATTAGGATCCAAGAAGCAATTGGGCTTGGTCAAAGGATCAAACGGCATGAAATATATGTGGATGGTAAAAGAGTTGTAAAAGGAACCACAGTGGGGTACAAGAGGCTTCACAGGCTTGAGAAAGGAATAGTTAGGGGTCAAATTGTGAGAATCAGAATTCAAGAATCAAGAGGAGTGCCTTTGCTTTCTTCCATTGGTCTGCATTTTGATCCCTTTTGGCACCCAGATGCTCAGGAAACTAATTGAAAAAAAAAAAGAGAGGAGATAAAAATACAAAGAAAGTACAAATGGCAACTTAGTGACTCTACTATGATTTCAATGTAAGTAATAATAAGCATGCGTTTTTTAACTGCCCACGTTTTGCTGTCTGGTTTCTCACTTTTCTCTTGTGTTATAATTTATTCTGGTGTTGCTTAAATGCTTTTTTTATTAGTTTTATATTCTGGTGAAAGTGAAAACCACTATGAACTTGAGATCATAGATATTTTATTTTATATTATGGGTGAAAAAAACAGACCGGTTCTTTTGGGTTCTGTGACTTCTGTACGTCGTGGAATTGAGGAGGAAAAGGACAAAAATTTAGGAAAGATAAATGCAATCCCTTTAAAGGCTTAAACTAAGTTGATCATTATAAGATGTGTTGATCTTACAGGGGTCCCTATTCAATCAGAAAAGGGAAAAAAAAAGAATCTTACACGCGTCCGTATTCCACCAGAAAAGAAAGAAAAAGTATTACATGCGTCCATAATTGATACCGTGGGGACTATGGAATATTCCCCACGCACATAAAGCAAAAATACAATTGACACATAAATCATAATTGGCAGTATGAATGTAATATTTTATTAATAATCATAACTATTATTACTAGTGGTTACCGAACGCAAACTAATTTTTATAATTTTTAATATTTATTTAAAAATATTTTAAATTATTTTTACTCTAATACATTATTTAAAATATTTATATTAATTTTTATTTTTAAACTATTTAATACATATTTTTAAATAAAATTTAATATATTTTTTAAATATTATACATTTACTATTAAAAATATATTTTTATATGTATATAAAAATAATTTAAATATTCTAATAATCATTCGGGCTCGTAACTTATGATCTTTACAAATAATAATAATTTTAGTTATCCATCCCTAATTGGCACCCAATATTGCCACGACCTCTACCACCTCTTCCGCTTGAGAACCTACCACCACCACTACCAAATCTTCCACCTCTTTACTGCTCCCTTTCTTGCGAAGGTGACAATGCTTTCACGACATCTAAGCTCACATTAGCTGCACTTTTTTGACCTATGATGACAGCACCAGATAACAACACGAATTCATACAAAAATAAACCAATTAACGCCAAAAAAAAATCCATTTATATAATATAAAGCATGCAATCTATTGGTACATCAAGTTATGGACAAATAATACGTTATCAAGGAATAAAAATTATCAACAAGAAGTACGTTTTCTTGAAACATCATGGATTAAAATTATAAAAATTCAAGAAAATTTAAGAACAATTTTTTAAAAATACTTAAAAACTCTAAATTTTTGTTTTTGATTTCTTTAATTTGATTATTACATTATTAGTGAAAAATATTTATAAAAACAACTAATAAATTTAAGTAATTAAATATAAATCTACTAAAACAATCTAAACCACACTTATCTCTTTATCTAACCCATTTTTTTTTCTCACCAATCATGAGTTATATCCTTATCAATCCAGATCATCATCATAAAAGTTTTCATGAATTGGACTTCAAATGACTTTAGAGTATTTCAAGAGTTTGTTTTTGATTTCTTTGAACTTGTAAACAAGTTTACAAACAAACACGTCCAACCCTTCAATCCGTACATTAAATACTGCACCTCTTCCATCAGTTGTGAGAGTCATACCCTTAACCAAGTCAACCTTTAATCAACCTTCTCCTTAGTCAAGAATCTCTTCAGGTATAAGATATACATAGTCGATAAAAATTCTCAAATCCTTCAAAGATTCTTTTTGTACTTGCGTTAGAATATCTTCATTGTCTGGCTTACTTAAGTCTTTCTCTACAACTTTCCATACATCATGTGCACCCAAAAAAACATTCATCTTGATACTCCAATTATCATAATTATTGTTGTAGAGACTTGAAACAATATCATACCTTCACTTGACATAACTCTCAATATAGTGAGAATTTATAAATTTTGATCGCACAGATGGATTTAGAACGTCAAAAAACCTTAGGAGGAACTCCGGGGATAAATATGAAATTTTCAATCCATGGTCAAAGTCAACGATATCGGCGACTTAGTCTACGGTTCGGTCAACAGGCTTCACAGTTCCGTCAACTCAACTGGACTCAGTTCCAACTCGGCTGACTCGGTGAGTTAACTCACTTTCTAGCAAAACCTTCCAAATGATCGTGGAGGTGTATCCGAACCCCGATCGCGATGATTCTTTCGACGTCAAATTTCTCTCATCGAAAGCTTCGATTTGATATACAATATTGTTTATTTATATTTCCAACTACAACTATGATACTACTTTGTTGGAATATTATGGATAAAAACTCTAAAAACTCAAAAACACTTAAGAATAATTTTTTCAGAAACACTTAAAAACTCTTAAACTTTTGTTTCTGATTTCTTTAACTTGATTATTACATTGCTACTGAGAAGTATTTATAGAAACAAATAATAAATCTAAGACATACAATATAAAACTACCGAAAAAATCTAAATCATACACTTATCTCCTTACTTAACCCATTTATTTTCTTGTTTACATCAACCATGAATTGTATCATTATTAATCCAGATAATCACCATAGAAGCTTCCATGAGTTGGACTTCAAATGTATTAGAATATTTCAAAGAGTTTGTTTTTGATTTCTTTAGGCTTGTAAATTTGCACGTTCAATCCTTAAGCCGTTACATTAAATACTGCACCTCTTTCATCAGCTGTGAGAGCCATACCCTTCACCAAGTCAACCTTCAGTCAACCTTCTCCTCGGGCAAGAATCTCTTCAGTAAACAAGTTGTTGCTTCTTATCAAATCTGCTGCCTCAGAACCCGCAGCTTCTGTAACATCAGCTGGCTGAGAAGCAGATATGTGTTCAAATTTTACACCAGTTTTCCTTTCAGTTTTAGACATATTTGCCCTCCTAGGATCAAAAAACAAAAACATTACACTTGTCACATAATAACATATATTTGATTTAAAATGAAAAATAAAATACAATAATTCAGGTGTCTACCCGCTCTTCCTGTACATCCAGAACGATGGATACATGCTTCTACATCACGATGAGGTTCACAATGAATAAGGGGTCACTAACTAGTCAAGATAGCTTATATTTTATTAAACTCCTACTCATTCATAAACATAGAGATCACATGTACGCCACAGCACTTGAAAGACTGACCTCATGTTGAGCTTGTTATATGTCGCCGTGCAAAGCTCGAGCACCAGACAGCAATCCAGCAAGTTCAGAAGCAGAGTCCTTTGTCTCAGTGAAAACTATTGTACAGCCTCCACTGGATTACAAACATGGTGTCAGAAACAAAAAAAGAACTGGAAACAACTAAAAAAGAATAATACAACACAAATAATTCGAATGTCAAACCTGCTATAGCAACGAATGATGTCCAGAATTAATTGGGATCTTGTTGTACTCGAATAGAGGATAACACTATGTCTGACGCTTGTACTAGCTTTCATTTTTTCATTACCCACAAGATCATCTGTTTTCTTATTTTGTTTGAGGAGCTTAGAAGCAATCTGCGCAAGCAAAATAACAACATCACTCATACAGTTCGAGGTGGAACCAAGGAAATGGACAAAATATTGAGTAAAATGGCACCACATAGGTCCTGTTGCTCATAAACCAGTTTGAATTGTTGGTTTGTAAACTTGTTTACAAGCCCAAAGAAATAAAAAAAAAAAAACAAACTTTGAAATATTCTAGCACACCAGCTCGTGGAAGCTTCTATGGTGATTATCTGGATTGATAAGAATACAGCTCATGGTTGGTAAGAAGAAGAAAAATCAATGGGTTAGGTAAGAAGATAAGTGTATGGTTTAGATTGTTTTGGTAGGTTTATATTGTGTGGTTTAGATTTATTAGTTGTTTCTATAAATACCTCTTAGTAGCAATGTAATAATCAAGTTAAAGAAATCAGAAACAAAAATTCAATAATTTCTGAATGTTTCTGGAAAATTGTTTTTGAGTTTTCAGAGTTTTGATCCATAATTTTCCAACATGAATATCCAAAAAGTTGGCAAATTACAAAACAGATTTTAGGTAGGAACTGACATTTTTCACCCAATCCGGCAAGGATGCACTAAAGAGAATGGTTTGGACTTTGCTCACATCATCTACCTTGCCTGTAGATATAACAAGATGATATCAAAATGCTACTTCAAATCTATTTGTCAGCTAAAATATTGTTTATTTTTTCTTTTTAGTGAGTAAAAAATGTTGCAAAACATTTGGCAATATCTAGGGAACATAGGATGTATTATCACACAATGGCATTTACTTTCTACCACCATCACAAGCACGAAAATTAAAACAAAACAAAAAAAAAAAAAAAGAAGAGAGAGAGGGAGAAAAGAAAATACTTTCAAGTGTTAATTGCATCGTTAAAATGGAAAATATGGTTTCAAGTCCACATATTGCATCAGTATGAATACTAGGCAAAATCCAACATTGCTTTAAAATAAACAGTGATCCAGAAGGGGTAGTAAATTAGGGGGGGGGGGGGCTCTACTGCTCTACAGGTTGAGACAAATAAAGGATCTCAGTATTATAAAGTTTAAGAGCAAAACATACATTATTAAAAGTATTAAGTACCTAGATGAGTTCAGCATCTTCAACAAAACCCATCCTGAGCATCTCATCGGCTTCATCAAGGGACCGAAACTTCAAGGAGCCGAATTGAATATTACCCCTCCAGGTGATCCTGTGCAACATTGTAAGAATGTCAGCTTTTGATACAAAATTAACGTGTTTCAGCAGCGTGCTGAATTAGTTCCACAAGAAATCTAGCATTCAGAATTTAACAAATAGAAGATAAATGACGTGCATTTAGACGGCCAGGTGTTCCAACAAATATATCAACCTCTCTCTTTAATTTAATCTCCTGCAAACGGTAAGGAGACCCTCCATACAGACAACATGTTGTCAAGCCCAACGCACCACCATATACTTCAAAATCAGCATGGACCTAATAGAACCAAAGTTCATTATGGAGCCAAGAATACAATTCGTTTCAATAACAACTTAAATGATGATTCCTTCGGTTGGAACTTACCAGAGTGGCCAATTCCCTGGTGGGTAAAAGCAAAAGCACGGTTAGCGGCCTTCCATATCCAGTCTTCCGTGAAGCCTTAGCAGGACCATTCGTCAAAAACTCCAAGATATGAAGCACATTTCAAGCGTTTTATCCTGCAGCAAGCAAAGGTATTAGAGCTCAGAACAATTGCACTGCGAATAATAGGCTTCTGAAAATGAACAGCAAATTCAATAAATCATGTCCCTCGAAGCATAATTTCTCAATCGCATGTCACGTACCGACCATCTTCAACCTTACCCTCATTTTAATGCAAAAATTACACTAATTTTTTACTCATTTTACACAATGTATCAAATATTATACTAAAAACTATATTCTTTTTATTTTTCTTTTAAATTAACTCATTAACTATTATTGTATTAAATCAATAATTAATTATATATTAATTTTAATTAATTAATAATAATAAATTTAAAATTCATATAATTAAGAGAAAAATAAAAAAAATCCATTAAATAAAATATTATATTTATTATATAAATTAAACATTTCATTTAATTAAAAAATACAATTAAAAGTATATAGTATACTTAATTTTATTTTAATACATATAATAAAAAAATTTAACAACAAATTTTAAATATTTTATAAAAAAAATAATACGTAAATAATATCTCGTTAAATTTAAAGAAATATTATTCATGCATTATTTTTTTACGGTGGGTTGTTGTAATTTTATAGCAATTAGGATGGTAAAGGGTTGGAGTTGCCCGTCAGAATAACGAAACCAATCGTTACTGCATGATTTTCAGAATTGAGAAAAACCCTTTAAATTTAAGTCTTTGAAATAAAACCGTAAAAAAAAATTAAAGTTCACCAATTTCTTAGAATTTTGACAACATTTTAACTGGGAAATAAAAAAATGTCAAATCACCTGTCCGGTGCGTGCCCGTCCAACAAAATCGGAGCCATCGAAGATGGTATCAAAAGTCATGGCCTGAATAGGAAGCAAGTATTCGATCCCCTTCTCCTTCAATTTGGCTATCAGCGGCTCAGATAATCGAAAGCTGGATAGCACATTGGGATGCTCCTCACTCTCCCCATTGTCTTCCACCACCTTAGTCTTCTTGTTCTTCTTCGACTACTCGACCTCAATGCACTTCGCAGCCGAATTCATAGGCTCGCCAAGCTAATAGCTCGTCTCGCTTCGTTCTTCGTCAAGATCAACGTCAGCAGCCTTTCGCTTTTTGCCTTCCTTGTTGACCTTCGACTCCTTACTCTTTCTATCTCCAGTAGAGGAACCAGAAGCAAGGGTTTCACTAAAGTTTTGGTCCTTCATTCTCTTCTTATTAATTTTTTTCTCCTTCTTCTTGTCCTTGGGATTGGATGAGAGGACTTGTGTTTTTCTCTTGATTTGTAGGAACCCAAGAGAAGTCCATGTGGCTTAAAAGTCCATGTAGTAAGAAAGGATAATTATGTTATTTCATTACCTTAATTAATAAACTCATTTAGTGTTTGTTGTGTGTGTATTCTGAAGTTTTTAGAATTGCAGCAACAAAGTCAGCAGTTTGTAGAAAAACTAAGCAGTTTTTTACTCTCCAGTCAGTCTTCATCAAGTGCTTCGATCGAAAGCCGTTTGTGGTCCGATTAAGCTGAAATTTTGTAGACAGGTTCACGACTCAAGACTCTTTAATCTGTGCGGTGAGATTTGGATTTGGCTCACTGGTTTGAGAAATTCTGAGCAGTGAACAGTGACTACGAATTAGGTTAGATCTCTTCATTCTTCTTGAAATAATTGTTAGTTTCCAAGAAATGTATTCTTGATGATGTTGTTGATTATTTGCCTCTAGTTTTACCTAGAGAGAACTGTTGTACAATTGTTTCTTGATAGTGGAAGTTTTGGAGAGGAATGCTGTGGTTGTTTCCTTCCTACACCGGGAAGGTTTTTCCACGTAAATTACTTGTGTTGATTTTGTGTATGTTTCATTTCAAGCTCTATTTATTTATTTGTTTCCTAAAAGATTCACACAAAGAAAGAGAATAGGTTTAATTCCGCTGTTTAGAGATTGATTAAGTTCAAATTGAAATTGTGATTCTCCTAATAAAGTGGTATCAGAGCTGTGGTTATTATTGTGGAATTTCTTGTGTTGAATAATGGAAGCAAATTTGAGTAGAATGATTACTTTGAATGGTTCTAATTATCACACTTGGAAAGGAAAAATGGAAGTTCTTCTTTATGTCAAACAATTTCATTTACCGGTGTTTGCCTCTGAAAAGCCAGAAAAATTGTCTGAAGAAGAATGGACTTTGTTACACCGACAAGTCTGTGGGTATATAAGGCAATGGGTAGATGATAATGTTTTGAATCATATTAGTGGAGAAATACATGCACGGTCACTATGGAATAAACTTGAAGAGTTGTATGCTCGAAAAACAGGAAATAATAAAATGTTTCTTATAAAGCAGTTGATGGCTTTAAGGTACCAAGATGGAACTCCGTTGACAGATCACTTGAATACGTTCCAAGGAATAATCAATCAGTTAGCTGGAATGGGTATCAAGTTTGATGATGAGATTCAGGGGTTGTGTTTATTGGGTACGTTGCCGGACTCTTGGGAAACATTTAGAATGTCATTAAGTAACTCAGCTCCAAATGGTGTAATCAATATGGATCTGGCTAAGAGTAGTGTTTTGAATGAAGAAATGAGAAGAAAATCACATGGGTCTTCTCAGTAGTCAGAGATTTTGGTTACAAAAAGAAGAGGGAGGAGTAAAAACAGAGGTTACAAGAGCAAAGAAAAAGGAAGAAGTCAGTCCAACAAGTTTTCTAATGTTGAGTGTCATTACTGTGGCATGAAAGGGCACATCAAGAAATATTGTAGACAGTTGAAGCGGGATAACAAGAAGAAAGACAAAGAACAAGATGGTGATGTTGGCAAGGAAAATGATCGAGTTGCCACCGCTAGTTCAGAAGACTTTCTCGTTGTTTATAATGAAGATGTTGTCAATGTTGCATGTCACGAGGTCAGTTGGGTTATTGATAGTGGAGCCTCCATTCATGCTACGTCTCGAGAGGACTTCTTTACATCCTATACAGCAGGTGACTTTGGGACAGTGAAGTTGGGTAATGATGGCTTGGTTAAAGTCATTGGTATTGGAGATGTGTGTTTGGAGATGAATAATGGCACTAGGCTACTTCTTAAAAGGGTAAAACATATTCCTGAAATTCGTTTGAACTTGATCTCTGTAGGTAAACTTGATGATGAAGGATATTGCAATACCTTTAGTAATGGTCAATAGAAACTTACTAAAGGTGCTATGGTTGTTGCTCGTGGGAACAAGCATTCCAGTTTGTATATACTGCAGGCGAGACTCTTTAAAGGTGTTATTAATGCTGTGACAGATGAGCTCACATCAGAATTGTGGCATAAGAGACTTGCTCACATGAGTGAGAAAGGCTTGGCAGTATTAACTAAAAAGAATCTTCTTTCTGGAATGAATGATGTTTGTTTAAGAAGATGTACTCATTGTTTGGCAGGGAAGCAAAATATAGTTTCTTTCAAAAGTTACCCTCCTTCAAGAAAACAATACATACTTGATTTGGTATATTCAGATGTATGTGGTCCTATGAAGACAAAAACTTTGGGTGGTGCCAGTTATTTTGTAACCTTCATATATGATTTTTCAAGAAAGTTATGGGTGTACACTTTGAAGAGCAAAGATCAAGTATTAGATGTGTTTAAACAGTTTCAAGCCTTAGTTGAGAGACAAACTGGGAAGAAATTGCGGTGCATCAGAACAGATAATGGGGGAGAGTATTCAGGTCCTTTTGATGAGTATTGTAAGCATCAGGGAATTCGACATCAAAAGACACCTCCCAAGACTCCTCAGTTAAATGGGTTGGCTGAGAGAATGAACAAGACATTGGTTGAAAGAGTAAGATGTCTTCTTTCGCAGGCTCAGTTGCCAAGATCTTTCTGGGGTGAGGCTTTGAATACAGTTGTACATGTTCTTAATCTCACACCATGTGTTCCTCTTCAGTTTGATGTACCAAACAGAGTTTGGACTGGCAAAGATGTTTCTTATGATCATCTTCGCGTTTTTGGTTGCAAGACATTTGTGCATATACCAAAAGATGAGAGATCTAAGCTCGATGTGAAGACACTGATGAGTGCTCAAAAAGCACAAAAATAACCATGATTTTATGTACATTAATTGATTAAAAATATATATATTTATATGTTTTATCATATATTTATATAAATTTGTCTTTTTCGGAATCACGGGTATTTTTATTGTTTTTCAGGTATTTTGGCTTAAAAACGCAATTTAAAGACTCAAAGAGTAATACTTGAAGCAATACATCACAAATATATCAATAAATAAGTGAGAAAAGGTCAACAAACATGGAAAAATCGGACGAAATGGGTCGAAAAGGTCAAAAATGTCAAAAAGACGGAAATCGCGCGTCGCAGCCCAACCGTGCGCACAGCCCAGCGCCCCATGCCGCGCGCGCTGGCCTGCCCAGCTGCGCGCCCAACGCGTTTTCGCCCCATTTTTCACGTGCAGCAGCCCTGTGATGTCATGCTGACGTCATTGATGACATCAACAATTCCAATACGCGTTTTTACATTTTTTAATATTTTTTTAACATTTTTTTACTCATTTTTTCTCTCCATCCTCACCTATAAATACCCCCCTTCCCGCTTGGAGTTTTTCCAGCAACGGGAATAGCGTCGAAGTTCTGTAAGGATTTTATTTTCTTTACAGTTATTTTTATGCTTTATTTTTGCATGTTATATTCAACTTGTCTGTGGTTAAATTTAACTATGCTGGCTGTTTAGTAAATATGATGTAATAATGACGTTGTTATGCTTGCGAAATATTAAATAGGTAAAAATCTCTAAAATGAATTGATTTTGTTTTTATTCAAGATTTTATATTAAGAATGTTAGAGAGAAATATATTATTTTTCATTACAAACTTAAACCTGAAAATTAGATTTTAAGGTTTAGTTATCCGGTCTAATTTAGAGTAGTGCTCTTTTATTTGTTGGTACAATCGCCCGGTAGTTAGAGTGAAACTCTATTTCAAAAGTTTTTATAAGAATTATTATGTGAAAATGTATTGACAACATGTTTTCAATAGTGGTTTTAAAACTTTAAAGTTAGTACTCGGATAATTAAATTCTTATGTTTAATTTGGACACCTTGAATAATGTTTAAATTGTCTAACCCCACCAAAGGTGGCATTTAAATGGTTCATTTTCAATCTCTTAGAAAAAGGAATTAATTTAATTAAACATATTAGTTATCAACCTCACCCATAGGTGTTAATTGATTTGTTTAGTTAACAAAGAATATCTAACCCCACCAAAGGTGGTATTTATATAAAAAAGAGAGAATCAATAAAATATCAATTTATATCTTTATTAACCTAGTTAATATGAGCAAGCATAATTAATTTAGTTATTACATCCATAAATACTCCGCTAATATAAATGCTAAAAATTTGCATGAATATTTATTGAATCTGTATATATGTTTATTTTTAGATAATTATTTATTGAATTTGTATCTATGTTTATTTTTATGTTATTAGATTATATTTAATTAATCTGTATATATGTTTATTTTATGTTATTAGATTAGGAACACAAAAACCAAACTATCGTGACAGGATGTTTAAGATTTAATTTCGTTTTTAAAAGTTTGAATAATAAATTAAAAACCACATACATTCCTTCCTTAGATCGACCTTGGGAGTATACTTATCATTTTCTTCGAAATGATTCGTGCACTTGCGAGAGTTTTATAAATATTAAAACCAAAGTATTTGCGAAGATCGGCGATGCCGGTTTTCGTTTATCAGACACGACAGTGTATCTTTGTTGGTTATGGTCTGGATGAATTTGGCTACAGATTTTATGATCCAGTTGAGAAAAAACTGGTAAGGAGTCGTGATGTTGTGTTTATAGAAGATCAAACTATACAAGATGTTGAGAAGATAGAAAAATGAGTCCATCAGTATAGCGATGATTTGATTGACCTAGATCCGGTTCCTTTATTAGTACAGATGGAACAAAATGTTCAAGATGACCAACAGGGTTTAGATGATGCAGATATGCAAGCTGAAACAGATCACCAGACTACTGATCAGTTGCCAGAACCAGAAATTCCACCCAGGAGGTCTACTAGAGACCGACGTCCTTCCACACGGTATGATACAAATGAGTATGTGCTATTGACAGATGAGGGAGAACCTCAATGTTATGCAGAAGCGATGGAAGATGAAAACAGAGCACACTGGGTTGGTGCTATGGAAGATGAGATGTAGTCACTGTATGACAATCACACGTTTGAGCTGGTAAAGTTGCCTAAGGGTAAGAAAGCTTTGAAGAACAAGTGGGTCTACAGGGTGTAGCAAGAAGAACACAATTCACAACCACGATACAAAGCTAGACTGGTCGTCATGGGATTCAGTCAGAGAAAAGGTTTTGATTTTGATGATATTTTCTCTCCTGTTGTGAAGATGTCTTCCATACGTGTTGTTCTAGGTCTAGCAACAAGCTTGGATTTAGAAATTGAGCAAATGGATGTGAAAACTACCTTTCTTCATGGTGAGTTGGAGGAAGAGATTTATATGGAGCAACCAGAGGGTTTTGAGGTTAAAGGAAAAGAGGATTACGTATGTCGGTTAAAGAAAAGCCTCTACGGGTTGAAGCAAGCACCTAGACAATGGTATAAGAAGTTTGAGTCAGTTATGGGGGAGCATGGTTACAAGAAGACTACTTCTGATCATTTTGTTTTTGTGTAGAAATTCTCTGATGATGATTTTATCATTTTATTGCTCTATGTTGATGACATGTTGATTGTTTGTAGAAATTCTTCAAGGATTGATAATTTGAAGAAGCAGTTGAGTAAGTCCTTTGCCATGAAGGACTTGGGGCCAGCAAAACAAATTCTTGGTATTCAAATTTGTCGAGACAAGAAAAGAAAGAAGTTGTACATGTCACAGGAACGGTACATCAACAAGGTACTTGAAAGATTTCATATGGATAAAGCTAAAGTGGTTTCTTCTCCTTTATCTAATCACTTTAAGTTGAGATCGAGTCAAGGCCCTTCAACAGATAAAGAGAAGGAAGATATGGAAAATGTTCCATATGCCTCAGCAGTAGGAAGCTTAATGTATGCAATGGTGTGTACGAGGCCAGACATAGCTCATGCAGTTGGAGTTGTTAGTCGTTTTCTTTCGAATCCAGGAAGAGAGCATTGGGATGCAGTAAAGTGGATTATGAGATATCTTCGAGGTACTTCCAAGTTAACACTTAGCTTTGGAAGTGGAAAACCAATGTTAGTTGGATACACTGATTCAGATTTAGCAGGAGATGAAGATTCTCGTAAGTCTACTTCAGGTTATCTAATTACTTTCTCTAGTGGAGCAGTTTCTTGGCAGTCAAGATTGCAAAAGTGTGTTGCACTTTCTACAGCAGAGGCGGAGTTTATTGCAGCAACGGAAGCTTGTAAAGAGTTGTTGTGGATGAAACAGTTCTTGAGAGAACTTGGTTTCAAGCAGCAAAAATATGTGCTATTCTGCGATAATCAGAGTTCTATTCACCTAGCGAAGAACTCGGCATTTCACTCAAGATCAAAGCATATTGATGTGAGATATCATTGGATACGGGATACTCTTAACAATAAGTTGCTTGAACTTGAGAAAATCCATACTGATGAGAATGGATCTGACATGCTGACAAAAGCAGTGTCAAGAGAAAAACTTGAAGTTTGTTGTTCAATAGCCAGTATGGCGGATCCCTCCATCTAATCGGAAAAGGGGGAGATTTGTTGGGTTTTTCTCTTGATTTGGAGGAGCCCAAGAGAAGCCCATGTGGCTTAAAAGCCCATGGAGTAAGAAGGGGCAATTATGTCATTTCATTGCCTTAATTAATAAACCCATTTAGGGTTTGTTGTGTGTGGATTCTGCAGTTTTTAGAATTGCAGCAGCAAAAGCAGCAGTTTTTCCCTCTCCAGCCAGTCTTCATCAAGTGCTCCGATCGAAGGCCGTTTGTAGTCCGATTAAGCTGAAATTTTGCAGACAGGTTCACGACTCAAGACTCTTTAATCTGTGCGCTGGGATTTGGATTTGGCTCACCGGTTTGAGAAATTCTGAGCAGTGAACAGTGACTACTAATTGGGTTAGATCTCTCCATTCTTCTTGAAATAATTGTTAGTTTCCAAGAAGTGTATTCTTGATGATGTTGTTGATTATTTGACTCTAGTTTTACCTAGAGAGAACTGTTGTACAATTGTTTCTTGATAGTGGAAGTTTTGAAGAGGAGTGCCGTGGTTGTTTCCTTCCTACACCGGGAAGGTTTTTCCACGTAAATTACTTGTGTTGATTTTGTGCATGTTTTATTTTAAGCTCTATTTATTTCTTTGTTTCTTAAAAGATTCATACAAAGAAGGAGAATAAGTTTAATTCCGCTGTTTAGAGATTGATTAAGTTTAAATTGAAATTGTGATTCTCCAAATAAGGGCGACTTCGTTTAAAGGTAAAGTAGGCATGGTTTTCTTCAATTTGGAAGAAAATGCTGCGTGTGTTACCGAAGAGAGAAAGAGAAGAGTATGAATATCAACTATCTCCTCCTGCTTGTAGCGAGGAGGTTCAATAGCAGGAGCCAAGAGGGAAAAAAGGGTTTAAAGATTTTGTACATCTCGAAATCACACAAATTTTATTTAATTATTATATTAATCTCATTTTATATTTTATTAATAGTAGAGTTAATTATAAAAACACCCACGTAATATTATATAATACTATTCATTAAAATACTTATGAAAAATTAATATTTTTAAAAATTTATAATAATAAAAATAATAACTTAATAAAATTAAATAGAATTTAATTAAATAATTATAATATTAAACAGATGAAATAATTATAATTTAATTTAAATGACATTTAAAATAAAAAAATATTTTAAAAAAATTTAATAGTAAAAATATATATGATGTACTAAAGTATATAATTATAAATGTTAAAAATATTATTTTTATAAATTAATATTTAAAATATAAAAATAAGAAAAATAAATTTGAAAATCATTTAATTTAACTGCTAATGAATCATGAGAAGTTGTTTTTCCTCTTTGGAATATTATAATTTATACCAATAGTTTTTTTTAAAATTTTACTGAGTATTTTATTGTTTATTAGTTTAAAATAATTTGAACCTATAAAAACATAATTTTGTATAAAATCAATTGAGACTCGTGAATGATGTGCATGTATTATATATCAATCCTCATATTTCAATTAAAAATATATAATTTAATTATATATCATAATTTTTTTTTATAAATTAAATTTTATTTTGAAACTTATATATATATATATATATATATTGGTAATATACATAATATATACTTAATGCATATTTAAAATATGATATATTTTTTAAGGAATTAAAATTAGGTCATTAGTAAACAACTTAGAGGGTTAATATAGCTTTTTACAAAGTAGGGTGGTTGTTTCCAAAATGCCAATAAATTTTAGATTATTATCAAATTATCTTTAAACTTTAATTGCTATTACATAAATACCATCACTATTAATTTCTCAAATAATTAATATAACTATTTTAACAGCCTAATACTATGTAACATTTTTCTATTAGTCTTTGAAATTTTTCAATGAAAATGAAAATGATTTATATAATAACTTTTGAATTTCAGTGATAATTTTGTAAAAATTTAAATATTAATAATACTTATAATAAGGCTATTCGCATAACAATAATCGATATTTTCGTAATAAAGTTTTTATTTTTAAAAATAAATATTTTTAAAATGATAGTTTATTCTAGTAATAGTTTTTATTGTTTTAAAAATATCAATTTTTTTATAATAATTAGGTGATAAATTATTTAAGAAATACATAAATATATATTAAACTATAATAATCCTATCAAGGAAAATATGTTTTACATATGCATCCCATAAATGTGGTCCACATACTAATTTAAGTAAGTATCTTGCCACAAAAATTAGTATAGCAAATGAAACGAGCTTAAAATAATAATTAAAGTAGTTGTTTCGAATAACTCTTAAGTACTAGTAAATAGAAATAGCCACATTCAGTGCAAGAACAAGGCCTGCATTAACAGCAAACCATCTCCAGCCAAAGTCATGATTGTGCGAAAAAGAAGGTTCAGGCTCGTCTTCACAAAAGTTATAACCATACCACGTATCACTGGGAATAGACTTTCCGAAGTAAAACGTTATAGCCTTTGATTTTGAACTATAGATTTTCACAGTCTCTGGTGTCCAACCATCAATTCCAGTTCTGTAGAGGTATACGAAGCATACTTCATCCACACACGATCCATTTATCTGAAATGTGTCCGAAGAGCAATGTTCGAATGTTCCTCTTATAGGTTCATCTAGTCTCGATGCATATACCTAAATTTCAATCCAACAGAAAATTACGGTAATTAGGAAATAAATTCATGAATTAAACTCGGTTTCTTTTAACCCACACACTTTTGATCGGTGCAATTCGAAACAATTATGATTGTACTGCTAACCAATTCTGCTAATTTTGGTGCGTTATTGTACATGTTACAAAAATATGACAAACATTAGGCAAAAGCGATTTATTGCATAAAAGTAACGTATTTTTATGAAACTATTAGAGTGGCGCACACGCCAAAAATGATAAAAGGTGAGTTGGTAACTGTTAAAATTTTATTAATTAATTACCATCTGTGCCAAGAATTCTTCAAAACTCGCTAGATCGATCTCTTCATGGTCTGCTTAGTAACCGTTCAACGTAATTAATTTGCCTATAATAAAGTACATTTTAATTTGTGATTTTTGATTTTTTTTGAAAAACAATTACTAATTTAATTTATACAAATTTTTACTTAATAGTTTTAAAGAAAACAAAATAAAAAATCCCCTAAAGTTTGTTCCCCAAGATTTTTATTTTCTTTTATTTTTTCCTAAAACTTCAAAAATTAATAAAAAACTTAGTTATTATTTAAAAAATTAAATTTTTAATCATTTTCTTTCAAATTTTATACGTTCAAAAGTCAAAAAATTTCATTTACTCTCTAAAAAATGTTGTTAAAATTAAAAAAATTATTTTCAAAGATTTATAAATCATCATAAATCATGTATTAAAATCATTATCAAACATTAGTAATTTTTAAAAAATATGGTATCAAATTAAAAAAGTTGTTATCATATTAAAAAATTACTTAAAACAATAAAAATCAAAAATCAAAATCATTATCATTATCAAATAGACTTTAAAAAAATCATTCTGGCATATTTTTTTAATTAAATAATATTAATATAGTTTGAATTTGTTATATAGCTATTTAGTGAGCAAATTAGAAAAGTCTCACATTTGTTAGTAACGAAGATGAGTGTTGGTTTAGGACTATAAATAAAGCCATCTTTCACCACTTGTAAACATCCTAAAATTTGTAAATTTTTTTCTCTTTTGCAAGGGTAATTGATTAGCTCAATTTTGTCAAATTAGTTGTAATTTGGAGTTCATCCATTTGGAGATAGTGAAAGTGGTCAACGACGCCCGAGGATCTAGGTAACATTTATACCGAACCTCGTTAAATTTCTGGTGTTATTATTTTTCTGCTTTAATATTTCTATTTCAATATCTATTTTAGTTTATTTTAGCATTATATTTTCAATAGTATTACTTTGTCGAGTTAGTTTGAGTTCTATTCATTTAAATCATAAGTGAAAAGTAACTACTTAAAATAGGGAAAATATACCCGATTTTTCCAACAATTGGTATCAGAGCCGAAGGTTTTTTACCTAGGCATTTGTTTGCTATTGGAATATAGTTGCTAGTTGTTGTAATTTGAAGAAATGACGGAATAAAAATTTCTTTCAAACAAAGGCCAATCATCCACGTCAAGTAGAACTATGGTGATGAATGCAAGGTTCGAGGTAGAGAAGTTTGATAGAACCGGTCATTTTGGCATGTGGCAAGGAGAAGTTCTAGATGCTCTGTTTCAACAAGGTCTAGACATCGTCATTGAAGAAGAGAAACCAAATGGAACAGATGAAATAGAGTGAAAAAATATCAACCGATTGGCATGTGGTACAATCCGTTCGTGTCTCTCAAGAGAAAAAAAGTACACATTCATGAAGGAGACATCCGCAAGTAAGTTGTGGAAGGCGTTGGAGAACAAGTTCATGAAGAAGAGTGGACAGAATTAGCTCTATTTGAAGAAGAAGTTGTTTCGGTTTGAATACCTTCCAGGTATTACAATAAACGACCACATTACTACTTTTAATTAATTAGTAGCAAATTTGTTAAATATGGATGAAACTTTTAAAGATGAAGATTTAGCCTTGATGTTGTTAGCCTCCCTTCCTGATGAGTTTGATCATCTTATTACGAGCTTACTCATTGGGAATGATAAAGTGTCTTTTGAGGAAGTTAGTACTACTTTGTATAGATATGAAATTAGAAAGAAAGATAAAAGAGAAAGCATGAATGAAGCAACAGAGACATTGTCTGTAAGAGGACGTCCACAAACACAATAGAAAGGAAGGAGATGTAGATCTCTATCAAAAGGAAGACTTGGTAAAGATGAATATGCCTTTTGTCATGAGAAAAGTCATTGGAAGAAAAATCGTTCGAAGCTGCAAAAAAAAGAAAAAGTTGTGCAATCTGATGCATGTGTAGCTGAAAGCAATTCAAATTCAAATTTTGTATTGGTTAGTTCGTCAACAGCATCCCATCCTGGTGATTAGATTTGTGATTCAGTATGTACTTTTCATATGTCTCCTAATAAGGAGTGGTTCTTTAACTTTGAAGAACTAGACGATGGAGTTGTTTTCATGGGTAATGATTATTCATGCAAAGTTTTGGGAATCAGTACAATCTATTTAAAGAATCAAGATGGTTCAACCAGGGTCTTGACATATATTCATTATGTTCCAGATATGAAGAAGAATCTCATTGTTGTGGGAGTCTTAGAATCAAAAGGTTTCATTGTGACCATACAAAATGGGGCATTGAAGGTTACTTCTGGAGCACTTGCACGATGAAAGGTGTTTAGAAGAATAACTTGTACTACTACCTTGGTAGTACAGTTATTGGGACAACATCATCAACAATTTTAGAGGGAAAAAGAGATTTAGAAACTACCAAGCTATGTCATATGCGTTTGGGACATGCTAGTGAAAAAGCTTTGCAGATTCTAGTAAAACAAAGCCTGTTAAAAGGTGCGAGAACATGCAAGTTAGAATTCTGTGAGCATTGTGTATTGGGGAAGCATAAAAGAGTAAGCTTTGGCATTGCTCTCCATAATACAAAAGGGCATTTTGGATTACATCCATACTGATGTATGAGGGCCAATAAGAACTCCATCCAAGAGTGGCAAACATTATTATGTCACTTTCATTGATGACTTCTCCAGAAGAGTTTGGGTGTATCTCATGAAGAAGAAGGATGAAGTGCTGGGGATTTTTCTCAAGTGGAAGAAGATGATCGAGACTCAGATTGGTAAAAAGATCAAGCGTTTGAGGTATGATAATGACACTAAGTACACAAACAATCTATTTATTAAAGTTTGTGAAGAAGAAGGGATAGTGCGATACTTCACTATTCAAAAACACCACAACAAAATGGATTTACAGAACGTATAAACCAGACTTTGCTGGAGAAGGTTCAGTGTATGTTGTCAAATGCTGGTTTAGGCAAGCAGTATTGGCCTGAGGCTGTGACATATGCATGTCATCTCGTCAACCGTCTACCATCGTTTGCTTTTGAAGGCCAAATACCTATGGAGGTATGGTCTGGAAAACCTACTAGAGATTACAATTTCTTACATGTGTTTGGTTCAATTGCATACTACCATGTAATGGAATCAAAGTTGGACCCAAGAGCCAAGAAAACCATTTTTTTGGGGATCTCTTCTAGTTCTAAGGGATATCGACTATGGTGTCTTGAAACGAAAAAGATAATCTTTAGCAGAGATGTTACCTTTGATGAATCTACATTGTTGAGAAAGGTAACTAAGAAGATTGATTACACTTTAGAACAGGTGGAGCAAACTCCGAAACATGTGGAGTTTGAAAGCAAAATTGTTAATCCAGTTAGTGAAGATAAGACAGAAGTTGATCCTCCATTGACAGAAGATGAATCAGATGAAGAGGTTTTAACCCAAGAACCTCCACAACAATAAGAAGAAACTGTAGTTGATAGGCCACGACAACAAAATGTCAAGGTACCTGCTCGATACAAGGATTTTGAAGACCTACCTGCTTAGTTTAAGAATACGGTGGCCTGTTCACTTTCAGTTGTGCATGATGATGTTCCTTCCATATATAAAGAAGCAATCATAAGCCTTGAAGTTGAAATATGGAAGGAAGCCAGGGATGAAGAACTTCTATCTCTTTAGAAGAATAAAACATGGAAGTTGACACAACTACCTAAGGACAAGAAGACAATTGGATGCAAATGAGTGTATGCAAAGAAAGATGAATTTCCTAACAAATATGGTATTCGCTACAAGGCAAGGTTGGTGGCTAAGAGCTACGCTCAAAATGAGGGAATCGATTATAATGAGGTATTTTCTCCGATTGTAAAACATTCCTCCATTAGAATTTTTTTGGCCTTGGTAGCACAGTTCGATTTGGAACTAGTTAAACTTGATGTGAAAACCATGTTTCTACACGGTAACTTAGAAGAGGAAATCTATATGTCTCAACCAGAAGGGTTGAATGTTGCTGGTAAAGAGAATTGGGTTTGTAAGCTGAATAAATCATTGTATGGATTGAAGCAATCTCCAAGGCAGTGATACAAACAATTTGATCAGTTTATGTTGCAGCAGAAGTACACCAAAAGCACACATGATCATTGTGTGTATTTTCGCAAGCTACAAAATGAGTCTTTCATCTTTCTCCTATTGTACGTCGATGATATGTTGATTGCATCGAAGAGCCAAACAGAAATTGAAAATTTGAAGGCTAAACTAAGTCAGGAGTTTGGGATGAAAGATTTGGGAGAAGCCAAGAAGATTCTCGGTATGGAGATAAGTAGAGACAGGAAGAATAGGAAGCTTAGTTTGACCCAGAGTCAATATTTGAAGAGGGTACTACAAAATTTTGGTATGAATGAACAGACAAAACCTGTAAGTACTCCACCAGTTCCTCAATTCAAGCTTAGTGCTCAATTATCTCCTAAGAATGATGCAGAACGAGAATATATGGCAAAGGTACCATATGCAAATGCGGTTGGTAGTTTTGATGTATGCAATGGTGTGTACAAGACTTGACATTTCACATGCGGTTGGTGTTGTAAGAAGGTACATGCATGATCCTAGTAAATGACATTGGTTGGCTGTGAAATGGATTCTACGGTATATTATAAATAATGTAGATGTTGGTTTAGTATTTCAGCAGGATAATACCATTGGTCAATATGCAGTTGGATATTGTGATTTCGACTATGCAGGAGATTTGGATAAGCGTCAGTAAACTAATGGTTATGTGTTTACTCTTGCTAGAGCACCAGTTAGTTAGAAGTCTACCTTGTAGTCCACAGTTGCTTTATCTACTACAGAGGCATAGTATATAGCAGTTACAGAGGCTGTGAAGGAAGCTATTTGGTTACAAGGTTTGCTTGAAGACTTGTGAGTTGGTCAAAAATATATTAAGATGTTTTGTGATAGTCAGAGTGTTATTTATTTATTAAAGAACCAAGTCTACCATGCACGTACAAAGCACATTAACGTTCGTTATCATTTCATGCGAGAAATTATTGAAGAAAGTGGAGTACTAGTTCAGAAGATTAGTACGACAGAGAATCTCGCAGATATGATGACCAAGGTGGTAACAACAATCAAGTTCAAACATTGTCTGAACTTGATTAACATCCTACAAATCTGAATTGCACTGGCGTCGTTGATTTAGTAATTGAAGAAATCATTTAAAATCATTAAGTTGCTAAGGTGTAGATTTGTTATATAACTCCTTAATGAGCAAATTAAAAAAGTCTCATGTTGGTTAGTAATAGAGATGAGTGTTAAATTTGAGGCTATAAATAAAATCTTTTTGTACCATTTGTAAACATCCCAAAATTTGTAACTCTTCTAAAAAGAAAGCTTGTAAGGCAACTAGGAAAAATTATACATTAGTTTTGTACATGTTTGATAGAATGCAAATTTAAATGAATAAAATAATAATAATAATAATATATAATTATTTATAAATCTATATATTATCTCCCTTTCTAATTATGATTATGAGTCCAGATAATCGAGGAAAGCAAATTTAAATGAATAAAAGAAAGAAAAATACAATTATTTTTAAATCTATATATATTATGGTAAATTATTTGATTGGATCATTCGTCCAGAATTCATCAATTAGTTAGTTACTTTTCGTTGCGTGCAATTTGTTAGAATTTGTTAGAGATTAATAACTGTACTAATACTTAATACTATGTGCTTAAGACTGTAATAAAGAATCAAGTTATTCAATGAAATTTAATCTCATCTCTCACTTTCTTCCTCGTGTTTCTGGCTAAACAAACACTTTCTCAGATCCCCTAATTAAAAGCTGTAATTTAAAAAGAACATAAATACCTGATTGTCATTAGCATCTCCAAAAGCAATACTAATTTGATCCCGTGTAAAAAAAGGTGAGGAACAGCTCGTATTAACGACAACCGTGTAAGAACAGCTCCCTCCGTCCTCCTACATGAAACAAAATTCACATCCACACATAAGAGATCAAGAAAAGGCCAGTCACAATTTTCCAAAAAAGAAAAAAGGAAGAAAAATTAAAAAACATAGTAAAATATTTTTCACAGTTGAAAAGGTTATACCTGGATCGAAGTAATGTTGAAGGAAGTCGCAGGTTGAGGATCGAGAATGCTTAATTTTGCTTCTGACAAGCAGAAGATGAAAGAAAACTGAACAATAATGAAGATGATCACTTGTTCTTTACTCATTTTTCCCGGGAAAGAAAACTAGCTTATAGTGAAACGAGTCTCTAGAACAAGAGTGAAATTTGATTTGAATTGAAAAACAGAATATCTACTCCAATATTAATTTGTAAACAATTTATGACAAAATTAACTATCTTCTATTAATAGAAAAGAAAAATGATAAATTATTTATCTTTAAAATTTATAATAATAAAAAATATGAGTTAGTATTAAGATATGATATTTTTATTATTATAAATTTTAAGATATTAATTTTATAATTTTATTAAAATATATATATATATATATATATATAAGTTAAGTTTATAATTATGTGGTATATTTTATTAAAAAAAATTATATTAAAATAAATATTTTATACGTAAATAAATTTATGTATATAAAATAACAAATTTAAAAGTTTATATATTTAAATAAATGTACCCTATGCATCCTCTGAATAAATAAAATTAATGCATATACAGACAGCCGTCCTCTTTTTAATTATGTCTATGGTACATAAACGCATTCCACACTTTTGAATTGAATTAACTGCAATAAATTCTGCATAGCTGGTCAAATTTGAATCATGTAAAGAGAAAAAAAAAAATTTGTTATTGAAAAATATAAGCAATTAAAAATCTAATAAAACAATTATGGAATTAACAAAAGTCATTCTAACAATAAAATCACTAAAATACTTATAATATTAATACAGTTATTTTTATTTTTAACATGATAAAAATATTCAATTTTTTTATTACAATAAAATTATTATATAACAATAATAATTTTAATTGTAATAAATATAAAGGAAGAGGCACGTCTTGTTCATCATTTATATCCTCGAGACAATTCAATACATTTGTTTCTTTTATACGAAGACAGATCAACACATTTGTGACCGCATATTTAATATATATCATGAAAGAATCGTACAATTGGGAATAAGCAATACTCGGGCTATTTATCTTTGTTCTATTTGTTGACGTTTTAAACTAGTTTCTTAAATTTTTATTTTTTTTATTTTTTTTTTGGGTATGAGCTAGAATGAAGTGCTGTAAACGTCATCACCTAATCACTTCTTTAGGCTTTTCTGGAATTTGCAAATATGTATTTTGAAAATTAGGTTCTTTCACCTCCTTCGTTCCTCCGTATACTATTTGATGGAATACACTTTATCTTCTCATTTAATATATATATAAAAGAAAATTCAAAACTAAGTTCACCAATAATATAATAGCTTTTAAAAAAAATAAAAATAAAAATAAAATTAAGTTAATCACAGTAACTCACTGACAAAAAAAAACTTTGTTATATATATAAAAAAAACTATAATACAAACAAACACTCTAATAAATTTAAAATAAAACTATCCTACCTATAAACTAACGTTCTATCAATTTTATAGTAAGATTAATGTAAAAATATTATTTTATTTCACGAATAATAATAATTCAATTTTTAAATAAAATAAAAAATAATTATTTTTAAAATCTTAATAATAAGATAAAAATAAATAAGAGAACCTTTTTACTATTTATAATATATTCTTTATAGAATAATTATCAAATTTTATCTTTTATCAATTTTATAATTATTATTGTATATTCTTTAAAATAATCTATGAAATTGATATTTAAATAACAATTAAAAAACTAAAACTAAAATAAACAATTAGTTATCTATCATTTTACAGCCACTTTTTTTATAAAAAAAAATTGATCCAATTACTTTCCTTAATATAACTAAAATACTTATATTATTATTATTATTATTATTATTATTATTATTATTATTATTATTACTAAAAGAATTGTATAATTTTTAATACGAATATAAAAAATTTCAATACAATCTAATTCGATGGATTAAATTAAATTTTTAAATTTAAATAAATTTAAAATTGAATATGAGTAAAATTAGCTTCAGAGAATCGGATGACCATCACAGTCTACCAGCAACTTATTTTCGATCCACCCGAAGGATAGCAAGTAACCAAAAACAATAATACTCTCATTGATTAAGTTTTATACAAGTTATTTTGTTTAGGATAGTTTAGTGACGTTATTCTCAATAAAAATTCAACACTTTACTCATTTTTTAATAATATTTTATCAAAAACAAATTAACATAAAAATAATGTAAATTTAATAGCGTAAAATTATAAATTTATTTTAATAGTTTAAAATTATATTTAAATAGTATAATAATTTTTGTCAATTAGTTTTATAATTTTTATGTTTTTTGATAACTTTTTTGTATTGAGTTTTGTACTAATGTCATGTTTAAATTGAAACAGAAAGACTTTATAATATTATAAATAAGGATTATATAGATAAAAAAATATAAAATAAATAATATTAAAACCACACACATAAATTATCTCATGTCTATTTTGTACGTACTTGAATGACACACCTTCATTGTGTTTTTCGAAACTAGGGTAACAATTGTATTATTCATATAGTCTTTAATGATAATAAATTGGATAGCGCTTTGACATTCTATTCTGTGTAGTTCTTATTTTTGATATTATAAAGTATACAATTTTAATGCAAATACGAGACTTACATAAAACAAAATACCAAAAAATGTTCAAATTTTTTTTTTCAATTTTACCTCCACCCTAAATATAACTCTAAACTCAAATCCTAAATTTCAAAACCTTAAACCTTAAACACTAAACTCAAATCACAAATTCCAAAACCTTAAACCCTAAATCCCAAATCCCTAAACCTTAAACCCTAAACTCCAAATCCCAAATACTAAAACCCTAAACCCTATTTAGAAAAATAATAATTTTAACCCTAAACCCTAAATTCTAAATCCCAAATCTCAAATCCCAAATCCCTAAATTCAAAATCCTAAACCTCAAAACGCTAAACTCTATTTAGAAAAATAATAATTTTAATAATATATTTTCTTTTTAAGTAATAATTATTTAGAAAAATAATAATTTCAATAATGTATTTTATCTGACGAAAAAATAATAATTAAATAATATTATTTAAATTTTACTGAATATAAGGATATTAAGATAATTTATAGTTTTTTTTATTTTATTCTAATAATAAACCAAAAACTGTAATACTGATTTTTTCTTTTATTCTAATAATCAAACCAAACAACATTTTTTTATTTTTCATTCCATTTTATTTTCATTCTTATTCTAATTTCGATTCCAATTCTGATTACATTCTGTAAACCAAACGACACCTTATTGACATTTGATTAATGGAACATATACTAAAACAAAGTCTATTTCATAGTTTTATTTGATAAGTAACAACCAAATGAAAGGCTGATTCCTCCTACCATCCGATATTTTCAAAATAGAGTTTTGTTAGAAGTTTGATTATTGTCAATTCTCTGTACGCCATCTTCCTCCTAAACTCGAGAAATCTTTAATACAAATGCGGCACACACTCTCTCTCTCACATAACATGTGTGCCTCACAAATGTCAGATAGTGGGAAGCTTGAACCATTCAGTAAGAGCTACAGCTCCTACAAGACTACAACAACTTTATGTGTTTATTTATAGCAAAATATTCAAGAAATTATTACAAATATCCTTCGAATTTCATCTTTTATCAAATATATCCTTAATCTTTTTAAAATAACATAAAACCCTTAATACTAAAAACGTTATATTTGATGTTATATACTGAGGAAATTATTATGCATAATTTAATTTTTATATTGAAAATAAGCAGATCGTTTACCGGAAAGGAAAAAAACGATAATCGAACCAGCCACCATGCAATCAAAAATCGACGGACGTGTGAAGCTGTCGCCTCTAGGTTGCAAACAAAAATTGGAGGCTAAAAACGATTCCAGTATCGCCGAAGTACCATTTGATCATTTTTCCCAGCACAATGCATAAGTCAGCACGTGCCCGACTCATTCCGGCAGTGTTTCAGTAATAGATCCCTAAAATTGTTCTTCAAAGCATAGTAAGAAGTTATTGGATAATCAAACTTCCACGCAGCTATTGTAAGAATAATTAACAATATGTTAAATATGTTTATACATTTAATTTTCGGGGTAAGTATTGACTCTATATATGTAGATTAAACACTACTACAAAAAGGGGTATTAAAGTCGGTTAAAAACCGACTTTAAACTAATTTAAAGTCGATTCACCGAACCGACTTTACTAATTTTTTTTTTTAAAATTTATTCATTTTCAACCTGTATTCGAGCAGAAAAAAAATCAAAATCAGTTTAACAAATAGTTCAAATAATACAAATATTTGAAAAATAAAATATTAATTAATAACAGAAAAATTACCATGGTTTTATACGATTTTATTCAAGATCGTCATATTCTTCTCCTTATGTTATAATACAAACCTACATATATAATACAAAAATCTATACACATAAATAATAACACATAATAACAGAAAAAATATGAATAATAGGGGATCTAAAAGATTAGTTAGAGAGGAAAAAAACTCACTAACCGATGTTGAAAATGGTAGTCGTAGGTGGCCGAAAAATGAGAAAGAGTGGAGGAGAAGTGGAGGAGGAGCTTTTCAGTTTTTTAGAGTACTTCTGCAACGCTGAAAATAGTTTCTGTCTGGAAAGAAAGAAGAGAAAAGATTTATCCACGTGTGTAGCGTCGGTTGACGTGTCGAACCGACGCTATGTTACGTGGATAGCGTCGGTTCCAGGTGTCAACCGACGCTATGCTACGTAGATAACGTCGGTTCTAGGTGTCAACCGACACTACGCTACGTGGATAGCGTCGGTTCACCACGTCAACCGACGCTACGTCCACGCATAGCGTCGGTTCGACACATCAACCGACGCTACGTCCTACGTGGATAGCGTCGGTTCGCCACCGAACCGACTATACGTATCGACTTAAATACCCATTTTTGTAGTAATAAAACCCTTGCAATTCAAATATTGGGATTACTGAGTTACCTTTTCATGCTACACATCTTTTTGATACATAGAAGTCTCCTCCAACTGTTTCAGTGCACTGATAAGTAAACTGGGTTCAAAAAGATAGCCCCAGTTTATCACTGGAAGCTATCTTTTATATTCAGTGACAAATGAACCCAGTTTACTTGTCAATCTATGTTTCTCTTGAAGCTATCTTTTACTTATGTTCAACTTCAAACTAATTTATTGCAATGGTTTTTGGTGGCCATCAGCAACTTAAAAAACATCTAGCTTGTAACAATGCTAACACTACTACAAAAAGGGGTATATAAGTCGATGTGTAAAGTCAGTTTTTGGAAAAAACTGACTTTTAATGAATTTAAAGTTGGTTATCCACGTCAACCGACGCTATCCACGTGGACAGCGTCGGTTATCCACGTCAACCAACGTTACGTCACGTGGATAGCGTCGGTTATCCACGTCAACCGACGCTACGTCACGTGGATAACCGATGCTATCCACGTAATATATTCCCTCTCGTCTCATTTTGTACGCAGATTTCCAGTTTTCTTCCTCTCTCCTTTCCTCACTCAGAACCATTTTCTCCCAAAATCTTAACCGTGCGCCACCTTCGTTCTACATTTTCGGCCACCTCCGACCACCATTTGAACGTCCGTTTGTAAGTTATATTTCTCTTCTCACATTATCTGTCAGTTCTTCTTTTTTTTTAGCAAAATATTAAAATCTGTTTATGGGTATTTTCTGTTATTGCTTAGCCAAAATCAATCTGAATCTGTGCTAATTTTATCAGCGTGTAATTGTAATTCGTTAATTAGGAACAGCCTCTCAAATTGCGAATTTTTATTCGTTAATTAAAAACCTAACATCTCAATTTGCAACATGCTTGGGCAGTTTCTTTGTATGGTTAATTAATAACTTATTGTACACCTTTAATTAGTTAAGCAGTTAAGGTTTGACAAAATCCAATTCATATTCACAATCACAGAAGAAAAACCTCTTGCATTTTTACATTAAAGAACTTGAATTAACTACTTCAAATGTATTATATATCTTTTGGTTTTATATCCAACACGTGCGGTTCCACAAGAACTTTTGTTAAAAGTTCATTCAGAGAGCACTTCTGTAAATATATATCAACTTAAGATACATTTACAATTTAGATTGTTGAAAAACAAAAGCAAGTCAATAATCTGCCACTTTATTTTACCACACCTAAAAAATATGTTTGACTTAGTTTATGCAGAATGCATACAGCTAGCTTATTATTCGATCAATTTGTTTTATATTTTGTATAAATTTTTGATTTAGTTATGTTTTTTTGTTTGCTTGTAATAATAATGTTTGACTTATTAATTGTATGTATTCAATAATATCTGAAATGTTGTGTTGGTTTGCGTGAATAAATTTATTTATACGTATAATTAATATTACTTTTTAATTATGATATAGTAACATGCTTAGAAATTAGAATCAACCGCGTGATTGGTTTATATATATATATATATATTCATGAAACATGTTGCTTATTTTTTAATTTGTATATAAATGGTTTTGTAAAATGATTAAAATGATAATTGTTTTGCATTATGTATGTTTTGATATATATTCTAATAATTAGGAAATTTATATATAATAATACATAATTAAGTAATATGTTTAATTAATGTCATTAATAAAAAATGGACAAATCTTGGATGTCAAAGTGTAGAATTGAGCAAGACTATATTTCTAGAGTTGAAAGTTTCATGGAATTTGCTTGTAGAACTAGTAATACTGGAAGTAGTATGATTCGATGCCCATGCGTTAAATGCAAAAATGAGCGATTTCATTAATTTGATGAGGTTAAGTATCACCTTATCCGTAATGGTATTCTATTGAGCTATAAATATTGGTATTATCATGGAGAAAATATTGATAATACTCATGGGAAAAAGTATAATAAGAATGTGGGTGGATTACATACATCATATCATAATGTACAGACAGAAAATATGTTTCGTGGTGTTGAAGATGAATTACACGAGGATGATCCCGAAACCTTTAATAAACTTATAGAAGATGCCGAAAAACCGTTGTATCCAAAATGCAAAAAATACACTAAAATGTCAGGATTGGTTCATTTGTACAATGTCAAGGCAAAACATGGTTTTTCTGACAAGGGATTCACAGAATTACTAAATCTACTAGTCGATATGTTTCCTGAGGGTATTGAATTGCCATCTTCAATGTATGAAGTGAAGAAATCTCTTAGTCGATTTGGCATGGAATATCATAAGATTCACGCTTGTCCTAATGATTGCATTCTTTATAGAAAAGAATATGAGACATTACATGATTGTCCTATGTGTAAAGAATCGAGATGGAAGCATGGTACAAATGAGAGTACAAAACATAAGAAAGGCGTGCCTGCAAAGGTTTTTTGGTACTTTCCTCCGATTCCTCACTTTCAAAGGTTGTTCAATAGTAAATATACATCAAAGATGTTGACTTGGCATTCAGATAGTCGATCTGATGATGGGGTGCTACGTCATTCTTGTGATTCTCCAAATTGGAAAGTAGTAGATAATTTATCTCCTCAATTTTCATCTAATCCACGCAATCTGCGTCTTGCCATTGCTGCTGATGGAATTAATCCACATAGTTCCCTCAGTAGTAGATATAGTTGTTGGCCAGTAATTATGGTAACATACAACCTTTCTCCCTAGTTGTGTATGAAAAGAAAATTCATGATGTTAACATTATTGATCTCAGGACCGAAACAACCCGGTGTTGATATTGATGTATATTTGCAACCTCTGATAGATGATTTAAAGACGTTGTGGAATGATGGTGTAAATGTTTACGATGCATATAAAGAAGAATACTTTAACTTGAAGGGGGTCGTTTTATGGACAATTAATGATTTTCCTGCCTATGGAAACTTATCAGGACATGCAACAAAAGGTTACAAGGGATGTCCTATATGTAGTGATGGAACTTCTGCAAAGTATCTTGTTCACGAACGAAAGATGTCTTATAGAAGACATAGGAGATTTTTGCCATCTGGACACAAGTTTAGATACCAAAAGAAACCGTTTGATGGTGAAGAAGATCATGATCATGCAACTCGACCTTTGCGAGGTATTGAGATATTAAGGTAATTGAATGGGATGACATTCAAACGATATGGAAAGATGAAAAAAAACTCACCAAGGTAGGGAAACGAAAGAGGTCGACTAATGAAATAGGTGAAAATGAAAAAGAGTTTGAACCGACTTACCATGGTTCTTGGAAAAAAATCAATATTTTGGGAATTACCTTATTGGAAAGACCTACACATTCGTCACATCTTAGATGTCATGCACATTGAGAAGAATGTATGTGAAAGCTTGATTGGCACTTTACTTAATATACCTGGAAAAACAAAGGATGACATTAAAGCAAGATTAGATTTAAAGAAACTAGGCATACGACCTGAATTGGAACCAAGGGTGGAAAATGATAAGAATCGAACATACTTGCCACCAACATCATATATAATGTCAACAAAAGAGAAGGATGTGTTTTGTAAATGTTTGGAAGGTGTGAAAGTTCCTGATGGTTACTCATCCAACTTAAGAAATTTTGTGTATATCACCGATAAGAGACTGTATGGATTGAAATCACACGACTGTCATATCTTAATGCAACAGTTATTACCAGTTGCTATTAGATCAATTCTTCCAAAACATGTTCGAATATCAATAATTTGGCTTTGTTCAGTCTTCAATACAATATGCAAGAAATCTATATTAATTGGCGAGTTAAATTCTTTACAGAAAGAAATTGTAGAAACTTTGTGTCTAATTGAAAAATATTTTCCTCCTTCTTTCTTCGATATAATGATTCACTTATGTGTTCATTTAGTTTGAGAGGTTAAATTATGTGGTCCTACTTACTTAAGGTGGATGTATCCTTTTGAGAGATATATGCAAGTCCTTAAAGGATATGTAAATAATAGATATCGACCTGAAGGATGCATGGTGAAATGCTACATTGCTGAAGAGGCCATTGAGTTTTGTTCTGAATACTTTAGTGGTTGCACTGAAATTGGGAATCCTATACACAAGTTGTTCTTAGAACGTTACATGATCCAAGTAGGTAACCCTATGCTTGGTGGAAGTAAGAAATTATTTATTGATCGCACTCGATGGGAAAAAGCACACCGAATCATTTTGGTAAATAATAACGAGGCACAACCGTACATAGAGTAAGTGATGTTCATTGTTTCATATTTTATTTAACTATTAATGATGATATATAACTTAATATATATTTAATAACATTACAGGATGCATTTAAACTTATTGAAGATCGATCCTCGTTATAAAAAAAGGAGGAGAAAAATGGTTGTATGATGAACATAAGCGAGAGCTTATTAATTGGTTTCGCAACCACGTAAGTGTCACAAACAAAAAATCATGCATGTATCTTCCTATATATATTCAATGTTTTAAAACTTTGCTTTAAACACATTTTGTGTTTTTGTATATATAGATTCGAGATGAACTCAAGAAACCCAATCATAAAATATCAGAAAGTTTACAATGGCTTGCACATGGCCCAAAATTCGATGTCAAATCATTTCATAGTTTCACAATAAATGGATCGAGGTTTACGACTCAAGCTAGGGACAAAGTCTGAGTAAATCAAAATAGTGGGGTGAAGATGGTTGCACAAACTATGCAATTTGCCAGTTCAAAAGATGTTAATCCTGTACTTTCTGATAGAACATATTATGGTATAATACAAGAGATTTGGGAATTGGATTATGAGGTCTTCCATGAGACAGTATTCTTGTGTGATTGGGTCGAAGATGTTATCAATGTTGAATATAAAATAGATGATTTTGGATTTACCCTTGTAAATTTATCCAGGATAAGTCACACAGATGATCATTTCACGTTAGCACTTCATGCAAAGCAAGTAGTTTACGTGAGCGATCAAATTGATCCAATATGGTCTGTTGTGTTAACGCCTCCACAAAAAGAGTTTTACCATTGTGATGTTGTAGAAGATGATGACTCTATGCTTGATACATTAACCAATATTAGTAATTTCTCAAATAAATTGCCTAATGTACGTGATGATCTAATTGATGATGATGATTCTTCGATATGGACTCGAAGTGATTGTGAAGGAATATATGTATACGATCAATAACCTAATTAAACATAATGTATGTTCTATATTGTTGTAATAACTCTTGTATATATATGTGTTCCTAAAATTGTCAATTAATTTATATTTCTCCACTTTTTGCAGATATTTCATGGATATTCAGCTTGTAGATCCAAATGATCCATTAGGGTATTTGAAAAGAAGGGGTTGGGCGAATATACCTGATGCTCCACTTAACCCAGATGATAGAATACCCGTTATATTTGATGTTACTGGTAATCCACTAGGGGAAAATGGTCAAGAATTGAAATCTTCTATTGGTCGACTGGCAAAGTCCAGTATACCAATCAATATAAATCATTGCTCTGAGGTTGTCGATGCAGAAAAGTTCAAAATATGGATAACCATTTATGTAAGTCTCTTATATTTTATAATCAATATATATATTATATTAGGTGTATTATATCTAATCTTTTGTACTGTGTTTTTACAGAATCGTTACAAAGTCGATGACAATTGGCAGGGCAAGTGTTATAAGATTGCAAATAAGGCGTGGAAGGAATACAAGACTTCCAGATTGGCGAAAAATTATGTGTTTCCATATTTGGAAACACTTGATGAGAATGTGATATACAAAATCCCTGAAGGACACCCCTGGATTACACCTCAAGTTTGGAAAGACTTTGTGGATTATAGACGTTCAGAAGAATTTCAAATTATTAGAGAATATCATCAGAATTTCCAAATACATAACATTCTTCCTAACCGTACTGGGAGGTCTTCAAATACTGAAGTTAGATATAGAATGATATTATTAATTTGTCTTAATTTTATAAATATTTTTATATTAATTTTTCTCAATTTAATTTCATGTCATTGTTAATAAATTTTTCCTAATTTATGTAGGAAGCTGAATTGGGTAGACCTGTTACCCGAATTAAATTGTACATAGAAACAAAGACTCCCAAAACGAAGAATGCAAGACCGATGAGTCAACGAGGAGAAGAACAATTAAATAAGTTGGTTAGTAATTTCGGTTGATAAAAAGTCTGACTGATACTTAATAATTGATGTAATAATGAATGATATGTTTGTGTGCTTTATTATTTGTAGAGAGCTGTTCAAAAAAAATATACAGGGGTGAAATAATCGAAGAGCCTGGGAGAGATGCTTTATATCATGCATTCGGACGCGAGCATCCTGGTCATGTTAGGGGAGGTAGCCAATATGATGGTGCTATGGAGTATTTTAAAATTCGAAAACATAAGCCTCAGACGGTAAGTAAGGAGAAATACACTAAAATTGAAGAAGAATTCAACTCCTTTAAGGCTTCCGTGATGAGTGAGATTGCCACTCTAAAAGAACATCAATCACAACAACTGTCAGTCATGGCATCATGCTACAACCAGGGTATGCCATATTGGCCAAGCATGCAACCATCCATGCCAAGCATACCACCTTCCATTCCAGGCATGCCACAATCCATGCCAAGCATGCCACCATTCATGCCAGGCATGCCATCCACACAATCTCACTGTGCTCAAACTACATCCAGTATGGGATATAGCCATCCTATTGATCCTCATTATATGCTAGGAATGCACATGCAATCAAGTAGTGGTTCATTTTCTCCAATGCAATCTGCACATTCTTACCATAAATCAAGCCAAGATGAACATATTGGTGAGAATGTACATCCAATAGCTACCCCACAAGAGAGTCTTCCTCTATTTGATGAATCATATGTGGTAAGATTTTAATTTTTAAATTCTTATTATATGTTTTATGTTTTATATATAACACTTAAATTTTTTACAGAATATGAAATGTTTGTTGAAACATCCTTTGTCAACGGACTATGTTGCTATTGGAACGGTACAACAATTGAGCGATGATCAGATGATTTATAATCAATATTTGCCTAATCATTGGCGAATAGTAATTGATCAATCATTGTTTCATGATTGTCCACTACCTGTGCCTTCTGATGCTACCATAGTCCAAGAGGCGGTTGGACAGTATGTGGCTTGGCCGTCGATTCAAGTTGTTCTAAATTTTGACATGATACTATTTTTTAACTTAAAAAATAACACTTCTTTACTACTATTATTTAATGTGATCTTATATTGTTACTAAAAATACATATATGATACTTTTTTGGTAGTCTATTATACCAGAACTCTTAAATGCGGCACATTTAAGAGATACCAAGCAAGTATCTCGTGCTAAATCTATAACTAGTGGCCAATCATCGTGCACCAAGTCATTGAAGAAGAAGTCTTGGAAAAAGTATAGTCATACTTATGCGTTACAGTTCAGTAGAAATCTTGACACTTTGATAACTATTGTTGGGAGGGCATCTAACATAAATGATGGATGGACTGTGCCACTTCCTATTGAAATTTCTAGTGTAGACATCGGCCAAACTTATATATCGATCGAGTGCTTGTTGCAAATATTTGAATATCAAATGATCGATTTAAGTATAATTCAAGTGTGGACAAGGTGAGTCCTCAATCTAGTTAGTTTTCTTTTATTTATGCAGAGCATATATAATTATATTTATATTATCTAATTATATATATACATATATAGGGCTTGCTATTATCGACTTCAACATAATCACTCATCATATTTAGCAATATTCTATGATTCTTCATATGTCAATCAATATCAAGAGAAGGATGTTACCATCAGAGCTAAACAATTATGTGATAGAGCATTAACGCTTAGCAGAAATCAAAAGTTGATAATCCTTTGGCCATTAAGGTTTGAACAAGGCCAAGATCATTGGATGTTGGTAATCATTGATATGTTCAATAATCATGCTTGGTACTGTGACTCAGCTTCCATAGAACTGAGTAAAGATACAAAAACAGTTGTTGAAATGTAAGAGTTATATTTAGTTACATATTAGTTTTTTCTATTATTTTTTGTAATATTTAATAAAAACTAATCGTTTTATACCTTGATAGGGCATGGAAGTTGTGTAACAAGTTTAGGGGCATTGTCCTTAAAAAATCTCATAAGCTTATATGGACAAAAGTTATGGTATGTACAATTCAATATTAATAATTTTATTAATTTTACAATTAAATAATAATGATGTTCGAATATGAAAATTCATGTATACATGCACTTTTTTTTGTAGGTTCCACAACAAAATAATGGAGTCATATGTGGTTATTATGTCATGAAGTTTATGAGTGAAATCATCACAAATATCAAAATTCCAATTGATGATGTGGTAATATATTTTACCCATATACATACAAGTTTTAACATATTTAAGTTTGTTTTTGTAAATAAATGAAATCATATTCTTATTTTGATTTTGAATACATGTAGTTCTTTGGTTAGAACAAGACGGGTTACGACCAACAAATTTTGGATGATTTACGAGAGGAATGGGCAGAACACATGGTTCAAATTATATCATCACAAGAAGAATCAGGAGAAGATTCTGATGATCTTGAATAGCATATGACAACATAACAGTAAATTTTATAATGATTTGGCATTCTCTATCTATTCCTATGTCTGAAATCACTTGTTTGATGATGATTAATCATATATATGCTCATGTATTTAGGGGAATGCATTGTTTATAAATATGAATTTATCTGGAATCTCTGCTAGTATTTTTAATGATATAATGAGGTCTAAATGTACAAATCAGGTGTACGTCGGTCCGATTTGTTTCTTGGTTTGTATGAGTTTTGGTGCACATGAACGTGTTCCATATGTTTAAGGGCACTAAAACTCACACAAGCTTAGCCAAGTAAGAAATCGAAGTTACATGCAATTGATTTCATATTTAGAGTTCATTATATATAGCATTAAAAAATAGTAGTAGAGATTCCAGATAACTTCATATATATAGACAAATGATTAATAATGCTAATATGAGTTCGTTGAATGTCGTTGTACGTAGTAATCTCTTTTTTATGGTAATATTTATAATGATTTAATTTCTTCATTCGTACGTCTGAAGTTTAGACTACTTTTTTGATGAATGTTTTACGTGTTCATATATGTAGAAGAATATTTGTTATATGGATCAGCTTTTTTTGCCATAATACTTGTGAAGGCCAATCAAGATTCTAAGCCAACCAAGCTTACTCGATGACATAATTTGATGATATTATTTTATTTGTAATTTAAGTTATTTATATGTATTATTTGTTTTTGTAATAAATTTAATTATCAAGTAATTAAATATATTTAAATTGTTAATTATTATTTATATTTTAGTGTTTTTATGTTATTTATATATATACTGAAAATACGAAAAATAAAAATAAAAATAAAAACAAATAAAATGTAAAGTCAGTTCACGGCCTGAACCGACTTTACGTGTAGGGTCGGTTCTGGCCATGAACCAACTTTACATTTTAAGTCTCTAAATTTAAAGTCGGTTCAGAGAACCAACTTTAAATTTGTTTAAAGTCGGTTTTTAACCGACTTTAATGCCTATTTATGTAGTAGTGTAATTAACTCATACCTTGGTAGCTTAATATTTTTATTTTTATTCCGGAAGATTTTTCTAGTTAGCTGGACAATTAACAAATTTTCCACAGTTTTTGAAGTCATTCATTGATCATAAAACATAGCATTTCCTCCCCTCTATTAAGTCAAATATACGCTATGATGTACTTGATTAATTTTATGATGACATGAGAACTTTTTTAATTTGGTGGCTATACTAATTAACATAGCTGAAGAAGGCATTGGCTCTCTCTTTTTCCTCACTCCCCCGCCATCCTTACAATAATAGGAACAATAGCATCAAAGAACTGCTGCTTTTATTCATTATAGGTAGAGCCTATTCGTAATCTTTTTGCAGCCCTTTTCCTTTCAGGTATTGGGATGCTCATACACGTACATATCCTTTGAAGTCATGTGGATATACTTCTGGCATATGTGATTCTGGTTGTAGTGGTTAGGACAACTGTTGCTACTGTAGTTATCAAGGCATTTGGATGTAGCATTAGAATATCATTTCGTATAAGTTTATCTTCTTACTTGAGCATGTTATTTATCATTACAGGATAAATTAGATTGTTTTTTTCTCTTTCCTTTCTGATATTCAAAGTTTGGTTACTTCTTGTAGGTGGGAATCTTGCTTGCTCAGATAGGTGAATTTGCTTTTGTTCTTCTTAGTCGAGCCACAAATCTTCATCTTGTCGAGGTGACCCCTCTAATTTCTTCTCTTCCTCCTTTGCTCATGTCAATTATTTGGTGGACAGGAACTAAGCACAATAAATTACTATTTAGTATTATGAATTTTCTAGAATGAAACATTTGGTAAAATATGAGAAGTTATTGAGGGGTTAAGATTATAAAATATTGAATTGCTTCTATTGATACTGACTTAGTGAATTAAAACTAAAATTCCTTGTGTTTGAAATTTGAATCGTGCACATCCAACGTCATGGAAGAGCATTGTGTGGACTAGAGATTACATGCAACAAGACAGGACACCCAAAGAAAAACTGAAATATATTAGTCAAAACTGGTACGTGTATTTATATTCAGAAGAAAGATACTTGTGAGCTCTCTAGCACTGGAAAATGAGAAGTATCATGTTGGTTCCACTTGTAAAGGGGCTTGTAAGCTATTATTTTGACGAGTGCTACCATGACAATATTGGTACTTCTATAGGGCTTGTATTTTTTCTTATTTATTTTTCCTTTGGGCCGTTAGTTTTGATTTCCTTTTATAGGGAAGGATGTATCTGCTTCTTCTTGGAACAACTCTCAGTTTGGTAAAGCTTCTTTCTTTCGTTGGTTCCCTTGTTTTCCCCCCCTTCCTTTTCCTCTTTGATATTGATATGGACCTTTTGTCCCTTTCAATCAAATATTAAGCCCAATAAATGATGATCTGCAGGTAACGACTCCTATGTTGTTTAAATTGATACCTGATGTGACGAACTTGGGTGTTCTCATGCACTGGTTTCCTTCAGAGAGCAGTACACAAAACAAGGTCTTAAATTTTCTCTCACTTTCATGCAATGTTTGGGAGAAAGCTGCTCTGGTCAAAGTACAAAATACAATGTTATTCTTAGAAATCCAGGTCTAACTGTTAATCTAAAAATCAACTTATGAGTTAGAGAATTGTCCAAACTTACAAACAACACTGTTGTCTTACTCTTAACCAATGTGAAACTTAACAGTTGTGACCATGTTTTAATAGGTCGGGTTCACGTGAGGTCTAACTTATAATCAACAGCTTTATGAATATCAAGGTTTGAAAGGAGAATCAACACCTCAGGATATGTAGCTAATTCGAGTTTAGGTTTCAAGTTATATGTACATATTTATGTATCTTTTATTGTATTCTTTAAATATGTAAATAGGAATCTTATTGAGCCTCTTACATATTCACGTTAATGCTATGACCTGATTGATGTTCAGATTACTGGTTAAAGACATTGTATAACATTGGTAGATGGATCTGTGAAGCATTTCGAGTTATGCAACTTCAAGGATCAGTACTTGTGTTTTTTTTTTTTTGGGACCTTCTATCTGTTTTGACTTGTAAAATAGGGTCGAATTGAGGTAGAAAAGAGTAGTAACATTTGAAAAATGAGCAAATAAATAAAAGTGAAATAACAAACCAACCATGGTTGCTAAAAAAACTACCCATGTTTGCTAAAGAATACTTTTTACCTTCCCTGCAGAACTTGATAGATATTTGTTATTCATATGACGCGATTACCATTTGCATTATCTGTAGACTTTCAAGACATTTTAAAAAAATTGCAAAAAGACAATAAGTTACTTGATTTTTACTATTTAAATGGGATACATTAATCATCCTATTTTAAGTTTAAATTATTAATTATCTTATACCCAAACAATATATACTACCCTGGTATAAGGTAAAAATGAGACTTAGAATTACGGATGTTAAAATTTACTAGCGAAAAAAAAATCAGTTTAATTTTAATAATTTATTGTTATATTTGTTAATATTTTAATTATTTTAAGTCAATTTTAATTATTTTAATAACTTTATTTTGAGTTCGTTATAGTATCATGATTTTATTTTTTATATTTTTTTATCCATATTTTTCAGATGTTATATTAACACATTTAAAAAATATACAATTTTAATATATAATTAGCAATGAAGGGTATTTATGAAATATTCGCCTGTTTCCACCCGTAGATTGTTAATGACTATTTTTTAATCTATTTTTGTCTCCTTAAATGCACACTCGAGAGCTTCTTTATTTCATTTTTATCTTTTTTAATATTGTATAAGTTATTATTCTTTATGAAAATAAAACAAACCACTTTTAATTTTTTCAATATTATATAGTTTATGCTAAAACTTGTTTAATCTTCAAAAGCTGTTTCAAAAATAAAATCTTGATATTGATAAATTTTACTATATATGTTTCATGTTGAAACTTTTTAAGCTTAAAAATTACTTTAAAAACTATTTAAAAAAAAGCTGCATATTAAAATATAAAAACATAATTAAAAAAATCAAAATATAATTGTTAAAACACTTATTTAGCTAGATGCTCTTGCATGCATGATTTATTGCTTCGAGTTAAGGTGGGTTATATGTTTTTTTTTCTATTTTTTTTCTTTAAAAAATTGTTCATTTAATTGAAATGACAAAAATACCTTTTTAATCTCGTATGTGTACCATTATATTTGTAGAAAATATTTAATTACATGATAAATTGTATCAGATTAATATATTTTTTAAATGAATTATCATTAAAGTATAATTTGAAAAATATGGGAAAAAAGTATCAAAAATAGAATTATTGTACTATTAAAGTAACAACCTCATTTATTATCCGTGAATAAATGATCATCAATCAGTTTAAACTGAGAAATTATATCTGATCCATCGGATTTGAATTAACATATTTTATTATCCGTCGTATCTGATGCAGACTGAATTATTATTAAATTATAAATAAATAAATATTTTATTTTATATTATGTTATATTTAAATATTATGCATATCATAATTATATTATATTATTATTTTAGTTTAAATATAAATATTTATAATAATTTAATAGATGTACATACATGTTTTCTTATTTTTTTTATTTTTTAGTTATGATTAAAAATAATAATATTTGTTAAAAAAATTAAAATTTATATATGTCATGTTTTATATATTAAAATAATTTATAAATAAATTTCAATATTAATATATTCTTATATGATTTCAAAAAATCTTATGTATTTGGATTTGGATTAGTTTGAATTAATTATATCATCGAATCCGATTTGGTGATATAATCTTCAACTTCATTCGAATCATATTAGATTCTGATCGATTAAAAACAGACGGTTTCGATCCACCGTATATTCATATCTTTTATTTTCTACTTTTTATTTTTTAAAATGCTTGAGACATTTTTCTATTAAAACTTTCCTATTCGATCATTTTTTTTAAGATAAAAATATCCTAAATTAAGTTAGGTGGTTGTTTTAACGAGTGTAAGAAGAGTAATGGTTGTAGGTGTAGATAGATTGCCTTCGTCCCCCTAACAATGTGACACATTTTTTATAGATTTATTATATTACCAAAGATTTTCACTTGTTTGTTTCATATCATTTAAAATTTTCATTATGTTTATAATTATTTAATTAATAGTTACTTAATTATCACTATAAATATAAAAATTATCATGAAAGAAAATTTAACAAATGTATGTAAGATTTTTTATTTTTTAAAGATTTTTGTAAATTGGTTAAGAATTTAACAAAATGACTAAATAAACAAATTTAAAAGAGAAGTTTATAAACCAAATCCAGGTACGAGTAACCGTTAATAGCCTTCAAATATGTAAGAACCAAACTAAACCAAATAAGAACAGATCTACATCTATATGCTTGGAATTGAACCGGACCAAAATATGTGTTTCTGAACCAGACCGAACTGGATCTCTAATCTTCCAGATCTGAAAATCAATTCAGTTGCAAAAATGGGAGCTTTTCATTGTTCTGAAACGGCAACGACAATGATGACCGACGAAGGATTTCAATTGCCCCAGTTTCAGCTTCGGCATCCAATGTGTCATTGAAAGACTCTTGCCATAGGTGTCGCCAAGGTTTCTTTTGCTAGGATTATGGTAATCTCCTTTGGGCTGTTTCCGAACCATTTTGATACTTTCCACTTTATTGCCTTATACATATGTAATATGTTAATTTGTCTAAGGGACTAATGATATCATGCTTGGTGATGCGGTTTACATGGAAATATATGGAGAAACCAAATTTTCCTCAAATAAAAAGTACAAAAAAACTGACGAAATTATGTTTTGGAATGGTGCGATTGCAGTCCCATGATTTCTAGGAAAGATAAATGTGAAAACTTGTTAAAAATGTAGGAATGATATTGTAGTAAATAATTATCACTAGAAGTTCAGCAAAAGTAACGTGTAACAAGAAGAGTTCTTTGAAAAATGAAAGCTTTAATCTTGTCCAAAGTGAAGGAATGATCTTAAGGACTGTTGCAACTGCCGCTAGGAGAGAGCGTCCATTTGTCAAAATGCTGTAAAGCTGTAAAACTCTAAGCTCAAAACAAATTTTAAATGTTGATAATCATGCTGCTGCTAGGAGGGATAATGAGGTTATACTAGTTAGCTTCCCCATCTAATGACTCGGCTTTATCTTGAAGGCAAAATATGATTTTTCTTCTTTTCTTGTGGTATAGGTTCACAAGCCAAAGAAATGAATCTGAAGCGTTGCAATACAGCGACAGCTACACGCCAACACCTGCCATAATCAATACAGATAACCAGGGCCTTCCTGCTCCAGTAAAGAAGGTTGTTGACATAAACCAGCCTCAAATATGCAGAAATAAAGGCTGTGATAAGACATTCAAAGAAAAGGATAATCGTGAGGCTGCATGCAGTTACTATCCTGGGCCTGCAATTTTTCATGACCGAATAGGAAGGGTTTGTATTAACATAAATCTTTGAGTTTTCAAGTCAGACTTTAATTTTTTTTTTTTATGACTTAGATGATGACAATAATTTTTTATTCACATTGCAGAGAAAGTGTTGTGACATTCATGTAAAGGAATTACACGAGTTCATGAATATTCCGCCATGCAGGAAGGGTTGCACAATGCGTATAGCATCTTAAACGTACAGCAACCGGATCAGAAACAAAGTTTTCTACTCTTACTTAAAAACTTAAAAAAAAAAAAACTTTAATGCAATGTCCCGGAGCGGAAGGAACAGATGGAGAAAGCAGGATGGAATCGTTTCAAATTAAATTCAGATGTTGTTGCATGCCAGAGGATAGAGTGGCTTTGTTTGGATGTGAATGAAAGAGAATGATGTATGACTATTTATTTGAAATAAATGCCCATTGTGACACATTTTCTTAACAACTAACCACCATTTCATTCGTGCTATTATTGAAGTTGATTTTTGCTTTCCATATGCTTCACTTTTATTGAATTTAAGATCATGTAAAACAAGTAACAAAGACATCAGATAGTGTTAAATACATTCAGATGCTTAAATTAGTTTTCTTATAATCAAAGGAGAAAATTTAAGCTAAGTAAAAACATAGATAGCATATCTGAAATAATGGGGTAACAAGTCTATTATTTTCATGCAGTTAATATTCCATATATGATAATATTTATTCATAATATTAAATAAAAAAGATATTCATCATATTTATAGATGATTCACTAAATATGTTTTTTTATTTAATTTAAATCATATATTAACTACGTGATAATTGAACGTTGATTATACGTTAACCATAAACTATTGATTGATTAAATTATAATGTGTGCCAATAACACTCGTCACTTATATCTAATAAAAATATTTCCAACATCATCCCTTAGTCTCTTTGGTCGTTTGTGGCGAGCATGGATAATATCTTGATTGTATAATTTGGTTACACGAAGAGCTCAAGTATAATTGTTGATGTCTCTAACGTTATGCAGATAATATCTTATTTTATTAACATGATAGTGAGCATGAGATTACGAGCTTTCCAACAGTATGTTAGATGCTTGAATCTAATAATCGGATATAGAGATATAATTGGTCAAAGTTATAATGAAAAAAGGTCAATTGTTGTTTCAATCAGAATGGATGAACCAAGGCTGAGAAGATCAGTCTAATCAATTAGTCGGATTAGTTCTGGTGGATTTGGACCGATTATATCATAATTGGTAAGAAGTTCTACATAGTTAGGAACGTCTCAACCGTAAGATCTTGAAATCGATTTTAAATCTCTAAGAATTGATCTAAATCATGATGAATTGGGACCATTTGTGCTCTATTCTAACTGGCAATTCAGGTCAAACCAAAATGATTTTACTGACCATAAAAGCTTATTTTTGCAAAGCGTGAGGGCACATATGGCTCTATAAATGTTTGATGAACCCAAATTTTAGTGACAAATTGATTAGATGATGAGATTTTCATTGATGGTATTGGATTTTTCTTATGATGCACAAATTTTCAAATATGACCAAAATAGTTTAATATTGATACAAGCAATGCTTGGTTAGCATACAATGATATCCCATCTGGATGGCTTAGTTATTGCTTGACTAGCTGATCGAGGTCTAAGTGAACAAGGCTAACCAACCACGATCTGGGTGGCCAGTGGTTGGCGGGCACGGTCTTGCTGGCATAGGGACTTGTCGTTCCCATACGTTCAACATTTAACTTTTTTTCATCTAGATTTTTATGTGCACTTGGCTAAATGCATGATGTGTGGATTAAGTTAAGTTAGATTTATGATATTTTTTGGAAAAAAATTCAAAATATTTTCTAAGCACTTGATGGTTTATTATGTAAGGTACAGTTCTTTATAGCCTTTTGATCTCTAAGCTACTTTTTTTGGTAGACTTCTGCAAGTATAAAGTGGTTTCTGAGTGTTGGTTTAGTGATAGTCATTTTAGATTCTGGATGTATAAAGTATTTTCTAAGTATTGATTTAGTGATAGTCATCTTTAGATCTATGTTTGACATCATCTAGAGTGTTGAGCTGATGTTATCTTTTTACTTCACTATGCTTAAAGCTTAATTGGTGGAATCTTCCATACAAGTATGATCTAAGTGTGAGTTAGATAAGGATTAGTATAATTGATACTATCTTGATTTCCTAATTGTGTAATAGCCGCCTACTTTGGCCGAATGGGTGGATACTCACCACTTAGTTCATACCTTGTCATCCTCGAGCTATTGAGATGATGCTTTCATATAAGAGATTAATGAAAAAATTGTTGCCTATAGTTTTGATATGATTGATATGCGTCACCACTGGATGTACTAAGTGCATAGAAATATATCTTGTTGATAGTCATTATGGATGCATAGAAGTATACCTTAATGATATTTGTTCTAAATGTATGAAAGTGCATATATCTATAATTATTTGTCTTGATGTAAACCTAGTTCTTAATGTGTTGTGGAGTGATAACAAATAACAAAATCATTATACACCTAAATACCCTAAGATAACCTAGTGAATCTCCATTGCCCTTGTAATTAGTAATGATGAGTATCTTAAACTTCCCATTGATTTGGAAAACGATCACTTTTGGAGTGAATGAGGTCACTACTAAACCCTATAAATCATCGATTGTCCTTCCCCATTCAACTTCATTTCAATCTTCTTGACTCGTAGCTCCAATTTATCTAACAGATGTTAAGTTCTCAGTGCATATCTTTCATGACATACTTTATTATGAATGTTCATATCAGAGTCTATAGCATCATCAGCATAACTACCACAACCTTATCACACCCGAACATTTAGCTTCGAGGTGGTCTCTCAATTCTGCACGGCTATTGTTCATAGGACGAGCACCAATTCTTGGGTGAACATTATCACCTGAGTTGGTGGTACTTGGGAAAATCACCTCCAAATGAATGGTAATATGGATTTGACTATCCAATAGCCAATTGGGGTACAAGAGATCTTAGATGATTATGTACTGGTCAAAACATGGATGTTTGATGGTTGTGGTGGCTCCCATTATAGTCCATAGTTAGGTCGTGACGTTGATTTAAGTTGTTACAAGAGTGATAGGCAAATGAAGATATTTTATTGTAATGGTGGGATATCAAATTTATTTATATGTTAATATTCATGCAAATATAGTAGAATATATTATCAATTTGTGAGGTGTCATTCAAATATTTAATGATATTCCATATATTATAATATCATTTATAATAATAAATGTTAGATAGGAAAATCAACAAGTATACATGGTCTTATTTTATTGATAAATTAGTATTGGTAGCGTATAATAATATATGTTTTTTATTATTTAATTTAAAATAAATATTAATTATTTAATCTATATTTATAGAATATTATTAATATTATAATATAATGTTTTATCAGTCAATATTGATTATTTAAGATTATGTTATTTGTTAAAATATTCAAATAAGTCATGATAATAAAAAAAATAGATATAAATATTTGAACTCACCGTTAAAACTCTCTTAAATTTCTTCTAATATTAATTTTCTTTCGTACTTAAATTATCGAAGTATATACAACATCTAATGGTGTGGTCCTTTCTCACTTGATTTTCTAGTAAACTAAGTTCGATATGTTAACACAAATTAATATAAATTATTTTAAATATTAAATAAATAAGATATTTATCGTATTAAAATAATATTTTTTAAATATATTATCTAATTTAATTTAAATTATATACTAATTATAGGTTGATTTTACGTTAATCACTAACTACCTTGTAAAACTCTCCCCACAAGTGCGATATTGCGTGGAATATGAAGTAGAAAGCTAAATTCTTGATTTCCTTTTATTTGAACCCATAAAATAAAGGAATTAAGACATCCTGATTATTTCTTACGCTAAGGAGAAAATAAAATCAACCATGTCCAAATTGCTTGAGAAAGAGACGACTACAAGTGCTTTTCAATTCACGAATCAATTTTCCAATTATTGCGAGAAATGTGGCCCATCAAAATATGTTTTATTGTAAATAAGCTGTTTTGGTTATGTATTTAAAGTAAGTTTAATAAGTTTATTAATTCAAACAGTTCACAATTAAATGATGGTTAATTTGAACTCATTAGTATTTCTTTGATAATTTTTTATTGAAAATATTTCTTTTAGTTGAATATTTTTTGAAAATTATAAAAAATAACAATATTAAAATTTATAACAATAAAAATAACATTCAAATAATATTAAATTAAATAACGTAAAATATTAAACGAATTTAAATAATCTTAATTAATTTAAACATATCCAATATAAAATGATATGTCATAACTTTTTTCAACAATTAAAATATATAAAATTAACAAAAATAGAAGTTATTTTTGTGATTATAAATTTTAAATATGTTTTTTTAATATTTTTTAGTTTAACATGAAGGATGTGTATCACTAGGATGAAAGAAAAATTATTATTAATTCTAATTTATATTAATTAAAATTATAAAATTAATTGTAATAATGATTTAGAGAATAATATCATAGTATTATATTTGTAATAATAATAATAATAAATATGTTTAGATTTCTTAAAATTTAAAAAATCTGATCAAATTATTTAACATTCAAAAATTGTACCAAACTGGACTAATAACAGTGAACAAGTTTGGTTCGATTGCGGTGAAAATTTAGTACATAGGTAGATTAACTATAAATAAATTAATTGTTAATAATCTATATGTTTAGGTTGTAGTTCGTTGGCTCTTGTTCTCCCATGACAATTAGGTGCTGGAAAAATATGGTTCAGGTCGACCATCACCAACGCATTCCTTATTTATTTATTTATTTTAGTTTTATTTAAAAAGTACAAAAAGATGCATTTGAAAATTGAACCAATCACCTTAAGTTTATATCTTATCATTAAATCCAACACACTGAAAATCCTCATTGGCACGTGTGTATTTATATATAAAAAATTAATTTAATTTAATAAATTTAATCGAAATTAAATTGATTTATCTCGTAATTTATAAATTTATAATTAATAATATTAATGACTTTTATGCAAAGTATATTTAGATTGAAGGGAAGATTAATTTTATGTATTATTTATTTATTTATTTTTAATAATTAATTAAATATTTTAATAAAAAATTAATGAGTTATTTACTAATAAGTCATCACGTAGGGTTGTATATTTGTATTATGATGCATTTGCTAAATATGCATTATCCATCGAAGATATAAGGAGAAGGTAATTGTTATAGCTAGCTGGAATTTCTTGGGATATGAAAATTGAATGATAATATTAATTAAGCAAAAAAGATTTTTTTATCACACTTATAAGAAGCCGCATATAATTAGAAACGTGGCCATCACGACATTATGAAAATCTCATATCACACAAGAAATATAGTAATGGGGAACATAACAGGGGTATCACGGGTCTTATGATGGCATAATCAAATCTCTTTCTTTTATAGTCTCACAGGCTCACAGCGCCTCAGGCCCTTACTAATGCTTTAGGCCCCCACATACCAAATCTCTTGGTCTTACGTCATCATTTTGACCATTTTGACCATACGAACACCTTGATTTTTTTTTAATGATCATTTCTTTTATACTAAAACTTGAATTAAAATTATAATTAATATAATAATCAATTTTTAATATAAAATTAACTAATATATCAATTATATATGATAAAAATTTCTTTTTTAAATAGATCTTGAGGTTAAAATCATACAAACTTAAAAAATAATAATAAAGCACAAGTGTTTAGACAAAGTATAAAAAACGAAAATTCCTTGGTTGAAGAATCACAGTATTCATTTAATATCACCTACATAATTCTAATAAAATATAATTTATAATTGAGAGAATATTTTTCACTAAAAATAATAAAAATATATTCATTTAAATAATTTTTATGTTATGTTAATACTAAATAAAAATATTATATCTCCCCAGATAAATTGTACTTGTTACGTAAAGTAATTTAAGATGGATTTAACTTTAATCAGGTTGTCAACATATCACAATGGAGCTAAAGAATTTTATTTTTTTGTGTGTTTTTTATCGATAATTTAGAATTTAATTATTATTTTTACTTAAACTTTTACGAGAATATATCGAGGACTTTAATTGCACAAGAATCCTGAAATAATAAATAGAAATTCAAATAATATTTATAATACCATTTTTATTTTTTAATAATTTTTATATTTTTATTATAAATAAAAATACTAAGTTAATAATAAAAAAATTTATATTAAAAAAACTAAAATTTTAAGTCAATAAATAATATTTATATAAAAATATAAAATTAAATATATGTAACAAAAAAAATAATTATTTTATATTAAATAATGTTGATAGTATTTTTTTAAAAAATTAATTCGAAATAATGGCAATAAATTATAAAATAATTATAAGATTTTACATTTTCAGAGTTTAAATAATTATTTTAAATAATTTTAATAGAATAAAAAATAAAATATATAATATATTACTTTTAATTAATTTAAATTTAAATATAATTAAATTTATAAAAAAATATAAATTTTAAATTTTTTTATATTTATTAAAATATAATATATAATTTTAAAAAATTAAGTAAAGGATAGGATATATTCGCCTTTATCCTACCTTATATTATAAATATAAATTTTCTTTTTTTTCTCTCATTTTTATTTTATGTTCTGTATGTTACTATCAACTTATAATCTACACAAATATTTGTTAGGTAAGAAATAATTTACAACCTTTAATAGCTATTTTTATATAAGTAAGATTTATGAATAAATTATAAAATTTGTTTTCTTCACTATTTCATATAAATGAATTTGTATAAATATAAATGGTGACAATTAAATATAAATATTTATAATGTTTTTTTGTTGTTGTTAAAAGTAGACACGTTCGTACAAAAAGTTCTTCCAACTTTTTTAATAAAAATTGTAGGTTAGATGTATCAATAGTTCCACCGGAATATGTTATTTAGTTTGGTATATTATTAACATCGTAATTATTTAACCTTTCAATAACTAATAATATTATTATATAAATGTGAATCCATAGAATTAAGTTCATAAAGACAAAAAATTTAACATAACCCATATATAGGGTTACTGTTAGCATCAAAAGTAATAAAAATAATAATATATTTAATTAATAACTTTAAATTATTTATGATATCAATTGAGAAATCATAATCTACGTTAATGATATTCTATTAACTATCAAACCAAATGTTATATTACCAAAGAAAATTCCAAAAAAGTTCATATTTAAGTAAGATACTACTCAAACACTATTAAAAAAAGGAGTATTAAAGTTGGTTCACGCGATGAACCGCCTTTAATTTTTTTTAAAAAAATTTATTCATTTTCAATCTGTATTCGAGCAGAAAAAAAAACCAAAATCAGTTTAACAAATATTTCAAATAATACAAATATTTGAAAAATAAAATATTAATTAATAACAGAAAAATTACCATGGTTTTGTTCTATTTTATTCAAGATCGTCATATTCTTATCCTTATGTTATAATACAAACCTACATATATAATACAAATATCTATATACATAAATAATAACACATAATAACAGAAAAAAATATGAATAATAGGGGATCTAAAAGATTAGTTAGAGAGAAAAAAAACTCAGTAACCGATGCAGAAAAATGGTAGTCGTAGGTGGCCGGAAAATGAGAAAGAGTGGAGGAGAAGTGAAGGAGGAGGTTTTCGGTTTTTTAGAGTTCTGCAACGCTGAAAATAGTTTTTGTCTGAGAAGAAAGAAGAGAAAAGATTTATCCACGTGTGTAGCGTCGGTTGACGTGTCAAACCGATGTTATGTTACATGGATAGGGTCGGTTCCAGGTGTCAACCGACGCTATGCTACGTGGATAGCGTTAGTTCCAGGTGTCAACCGACGCTATGCTACGTGGATAGTGTCGGTTCTAGGTGTCAACCGATGCTACGCTACGTGGATAGCGTCGGTTCACCACGTCAACCGACGCTACGTCCATGTGTAGCGTCAGTTCGCCACATCAACCGACTCTACACCACGTGTAGCCTCAATTCGACACGTCAACCGACTCTACGCCACGCGTAGCATCAATTCGACACATTAACCGACGCTACATCCTACGTGGATAGCGTCGGTTCTATACCGAACCGACTTTAAACCAATTTAAAGTCGGTTTTTGAAAAAAACAACGACTTTACGTATCACTTAAATACCCATTTTTATAGTAGTGAAATCAAAACTTTCTTCCATACCTAAAAGTGAAATCAAAACTTTCTTCCATACCTAAAAATGGTAGCATGTCGAACCACATGAATCGCTTCTAACTCAACCTCAAAGACTTGTGAGACGTGACTGAAATATAAAACCATTATTTAACAAAGGATATGACACCCAACCATTCATAACATTATAAAGTAAAAGTCAAGAAAATGGTTAACTAAGGGTTTTTATTATCAAAGTAATCGATCGGTTTCGAACTCTTGTATTTATTTGGAGAGTTAAATAAAGTTTCAAGTAATTAAAGTGCTTAATATTTAGATAAATAAAATGTGATGCACTTTAAATTTAAGATATATTATAAATAATACGATATATTAAATTAATAAGTATAATTAAATTTAATAAAAATTTATCACGTTATTTAATATAGTACCTTAAAAAATGTGGTAGATTTTTGTTATTAAATTTTATTATTTTTAACATATTTTTATTTATTTTATATTTATTATATTTTCAATTTTAATACACCTAATTAATATTTAAAAATAAATGATAAAAATTTAAATTTTAACTTAAAAATAATAATATAATGACTTGCAGTTTCAACCTAATTTTTTAATTTGAATAAAATGTTTTAAATTAAAAAAGACAGAGTAAATAATATTACAAAATTTTAAGATACCATATCATATCATTTAGGGTTAAACCGCTCAGTTATACTTGATTTTGGGTAATAAATTGATATATATTAGTTTGTTAAATTAATAACCTAAATAGATTTGTGATATATTTATTAGAGAACTTTTGATCAATCAATTTATGTTATTTTAATATATTTAATTTTTTTTAAATTTACTTATATTTAAAACAAATTTAAATTTATAAAAATGTTAAATTATTAATAATATTTAACAAATAATTTAATTAAAAATATACATTAGATAATAACTTCAAAAGAAAAGAAGAGTATAACATTTAGAATATTGTAATAAAAATAATTTATATTTATATTTAATTATATTAAATATTTATAAAAATGATACAAGTTATTTTAATTTTTAAATTGATATTAAATTTAAGAAAATTAGATGATATATATACTTTTATATAATTACTATAAATATATAAATAAAATCATAAATATATATCAATTTGATTAATTTCCCATATACAAACTTTTTAACCTCCATCGTTCCTTTTTATTTTAAAATATTCAAATTCAATCAAAGTAGGGTTAGTGTTTCCGTTTATTATAAACCTTTCAAATTACATATATGATATCATAAATGATAATGTTATATTAATTGGTATTTATATTTGTTTTTATATTATATATTAAAATTATTTATAAAATTATAAAAATAATATTTATAAAATTTATAAAGATAAAAATAATATTTTAAAATATTAAATATGTTTAATTAATTAATATTAAATATTAATTAATATTTAATTATAATGGTGAAATAATATATAAAATTAAATAATAAATATATTATTTTTATAATTATAAATTTTAATTACGGATTTAAAAATTGGATAGGGAGAAATATAAAATATCATTACTTGCAAATCCCAATGAGCTTTGTAGACCTTTGTCCTTAAATAGTACCATGACACTAACATAAGTACGAAGAAAAAAACAAAAGCCTCTGAATTTGGAATTAAATAAAATTAAGAGGAGAAAAAGAAAGAAAGCAAAAACAAAAAACAGAGAAGAAGAAGCATTGGCAGCAGCAGCTTTATACGTTGCAGTAAAACCTATTTGTTTTGCTTTAAAACGTATGCAAGCTGCGACTGCAGACACTGCTTCAGCACTTTTCCAAGTCCTTTTATTTTTTACCGCTACTAAGAACACATTATTATTACTATTATTTTACACACATTTCTAAGAGGTTGTTGCAACTTCAAATTCATGTTTTTTAAATTTATTGAAAACGATATATTTATCAATAAATATTTAAATATAAATTAATATCCCTTATTTAAATTTAATTTTTTTTAAGATTTAAGTATATATTATTTATTTAAAATGATAGAATTCATTTTATACACTTAAGAATATTTGTTATATATGGTATTCCATTGATTGATTAAGTAGTAGGTCTTAAAATGTTAAATTGATTGTATACTATATATGTTTTATTGAGTTAGTTTTAAATTGTTATAAGTTAGTTGAAATTGAATTTGATCTAATTGATCTGCGGTTTTTATTAAATTATTACTAAATTAATCAATCGATCTTATTGGTTCGATTGATCGAGTCTAATTTAGATCGATCGAACATATAAGTCTAGTAAATATTGTAAAAAAATGTAGCAGTTTATAAGTAGATTATATTGTAGGCTTTATTAACTTAGCTTTATAATTTAATATTGATTTTTATAGAAAGTTATTGTTATTAATCTAGATTATTTTTATCTAAAATATTGAGTATCATATTTATCTTTATTTTTATTTTATATAATTTACACATGATTGTATGTATGTATTTTTAGTAATTTTTAATCAAACATATTTAATAAAATTATCTATTTATTAATTTTAAATTAATTAAATCCATAATTTTAAATCCATAATTTTAAATTTTAATAATAAATTTTATTATAAGAACTTATTAATTTTTTTTTGGTATATGGAACAAATAGTGGTCTTGTTTGTTGGGAAAAAATTGATGGATTTATTTTTTGAAAAAAATTATTTATTATAAATTTATAATAAATAATAAATAATTTGACTTAACATCATTATTTGTGGTTTTTTAAAGATAAAATTATTGATAAATATAATTAAATAAATATATATATATTAAATTAAATTAAATAAAAAATTATCATATTAATTATAATTATAATATAATTATTATATATATAAACATTTATATTTTTTTATATAAATTTACCATAAATCTAAAACTAACATTAATTTTGTTTTTGGATGGTAAAAACTTTGTTAATAATACTGATGAGTTTTATATAGAAAATGTAAATGAATATATATTTTTGTGAGTTGTTTCACTTGTAAGTTTTATTTTTCTTTTGGTTTTTGTTACTGTTATAGAATAATTTATGACTAAATTGTGAAGTTAGATCCGATTTCTATATAGGAAAATAATAATTGGTTATTGAATGTTTGATCGGATTTTAGATTCATTTTGAACTCAAATTAACATGTTTTATTTATAATCTACAACTCGAAATAAATTATTAAAGATTATAAATAAATATATATTTATATTTAAATATTATATATATTATAATTATACATTTATTAGATGTGATTATTAATAATTATTTAAAAAAAAATATAAATTTAAATTTAAAATATTATATGTATTATATTTTATATACTATAATAATTAGTAAATTTATTCCATTTTGTATAGGTGAAAAACAAACTAATTTCATACGTTATTCCGCTCCGAAAAGAACACATACCAGAGAGTAAATTTGCATATAAATTATTTTTTAACTAAAACTAATAAATTTTTTTTTGGTACTCATAAAAATATTATATTTTATTATTATTATAAATAAATAAATAGATTAAAATAAAATAAAATATTTTGGATACAACAACACAAACACAGATAACTTTCCATGAATTGTTTTTGATTAGAAGAATTATATTTTCCATTTTATATGGCATATTTATTTATATTATTTTATTTTTGACATATCTCTAAGAGTATATATATGTCTGTTACATAAAAAATATATAAAAATATATGCATTATATTTTTAAATATATAAAAAATATTATATTTAAGTTATAGGTAAAACAAAATATACGCTTTGTAAAATAAACTACAAATAAAAATTTATTTATAAAAAAGAATATTATAATTAAATTAAACTAACTATTTATTTGTTTCCAACAAATTGAGCAAATGAAAAGATTTCTTTCTTTCAATTTTCATATCTTATACGTATTTTTATATTATTTTTGTAAAAACCTAATACATGTAAAAAATTTCTTTTAGGCTTGGAATAGGTTAAAGAATATATAAAATAGGAAAAAAATAATAGAAAAGAAAATTATAGTGATATTATAATAACGAGTAAAAATATAAATTATTATTTTAAAAATAATATCTTATTAATTATAATTTTATTTAATAATAATAATTTAAAAATATAATTAAAAATAAAGTATATTTAATATATTTTTATTATGATATTAATAAAAGTTAGGATTAATTACAAATATCTTCTTCTTAGTTTTTAAAATAGTAAAAACTCTAATAAATTTAAAAAATAACAATTATATATTTTATTGTTACAATTATTTAATTTTTTAAGAAAATTATTTTTAATAAAATTAATAAAAATTAAGATTTTTAAAATAAGATGTTGTAATAAGATAATAAAAGAAGTGAAATATTTTTTTATTTTTTAAATTTAAAAAATATTTTTTGTAGTTAAAAAGAATCTTTAGAGTTGTATAATAATTTTGGATAGAGCTATTTGGTTAATATTAAAATTTTAATTTTAAAATTTTAAAATAAAATATTAAATCATTGTTTTTATTATGAAATAATTTTCATAAAAGTTATTATCCTAATACTATCCTAATATCATTACCAAAATAAAAACACATTAAAACAAGCAACTACTTTGGGAATTACATAGACGAATGACGGCCGCTGTCACTTTTCTATCTGCACTTTCTTATTTTTTATTTCAGTCAGTTACTAACGTCGCTTCACCGCCGTTTACATTTACTATCTCTTTATTATACAGATTACAGACATACTTTCTCTCTCTCCAAATTACACAGTTCAATTTCTCGCTATGCTATTCACTATCAATCTCTTTCTCTGGCTCTACTGCTGTACTCTCTTAATTTCTCTTTCTTCATAACGCACTAGCTCAGTCTATGCCCTACGGTTCACGCTAAACGCCTGCTCTCTCTATCCCACAGTTTCTGTCTTTGTTTTTGAGTAAGAGAAAGCAAAGTTCTTCTTCATTTCCTTCTCTCTTTTTTTCCCTTCCCATTGGCCAAAACTGCTTCGCCATTTTTGTGTTTCTCTCTTTTGAGTCTCGCTTCGTTGTTTCTTTCTGGGTTCCGGGTAAAATGGAGGATAGTGGTTTTTTGCAATGGAGAAAAAAATATTTTGTCTTGTGCTTCGTTGTTTTTTACGTTCCAAGCTCTTTTGCTTTACCTCTCAACGATGAAGGTATACTTAATCTTTCTCTCTTTCGCTTATTCTTTGTTACACTTCGTGTTGCACCTTTTTTCCTTCTCGTTTGTACTTTTGGGCTTTGGGTTTCTTCTGTACACATTTTTAGAATATTGTTGTTGTTGAAGCCCAATATGTGCAGGAGTTTTATCTTTCACTTTGGCATACAGTAGAAAACTCAAATATGAATGCAATAACGTCTGAATTTTGATCAATAGGTAGGGCGTTAATGGCCATGAAGGCATCGTTTAGTAACGTGGCCAACATTCTGCTTGATTGGAACGAGGACCATGATGGTGATTTTTGTTCTTGGCGCGGAGTCATATGTGACAATGCCAGCTTTTCTGTTTCATCCTTGTGGGTTTCTTTCTAATCTCTGTCTCTAATTCCAGAGTACTGGGCTCTTCACGTTTATGTTGTACTGTAGATTTATGTCTCTACTTCTTATGTTTAGGAACTTATCCAATTTAAACCTGGGCGGAGAGGTTTCACCTTCTATTGGAGACTTAAGAAATTTGCAATCCATGTATGTTTCATTTTCGCCTATCTTTTTGCAAAACCTATCTATTTCTGTTGTTTCTCTGAGATCTTTCCTGATGAGGTTATGTCTATAATTTGTTAGAGATTTGCAGGGAAATGGGTTAACAGGTCAAATTCCAGATGAGATTATGAACTGCGCTTCACTTGTTCACTTGTAATGTTTCTGCTTTTCAAGTACCTTTGGTTTTTCGCCTTTATTGCAGTGATATCCTTTGATATTTGTATTGTAGTAGTCTTGCAATTTGGCTATTTGGTGGAGCTGCTGATTTTTTTTTGGGGGCCTTGTTTGCTTCAAACTTGCAGGGACTTATCTGATAATTTGTTGTATGGTGATGTGCCCTTCTCTCTATCAAAACTAAAACAACTGGAGTTTCTGTATGTTTTAATCCTCTAACTTCAACTTAGTTAATGGATTTAGCCTTTTGATTGTCTTGCAGAAGCCGTTGTTAACGTAAGCCTATAATTTCAGGAATTTGAAAAACAATCAGTTGACTGGTCCTATTCCTTCCACCCTCACCCAACTTCCGAATCTTAAAACACTGTGAAGCTTCTCTTTCTGATATTATGTGTTCTGTCAGGTTGTATAATCTAGCTAGTTCCAAACAAATGAATGACTTTTGTATTATTACGTTTGCTTCTAGTGATCTTGCATGTAACCAGCTTACCGGTGAGATACCTCGATTGCTGTACTGGAATGAAGTGTTGCAATATTTGTAAGTATGGAAGTCATTTTTGCTTGACATTTGGAAGAACATCTTATATAGCATTGTTTTTGTTCGTTTTGAAGTATTTATTGCATATAATTTTCGTTTTATATTTTAAGATGCTTTTTAATTTACTTAATATTCACTGTTGATTTAATTTTGAGATTTTCATATATTTGGAATATTTTACAGGGGTTTACGTGGCAATTCGTTGACTGGAACTCTTTCTCCAGATATGTGTCAGCTCACAGGCTTGTGGTACTTGTAAGTGTTCATCCTCTCTTTTATTTTTTTAGCATTGTGTTTTCACTTTGTGTATTTTCACCCTGACATTTTCTTTTACAGCGATGTGAGGGGTAATAATCTGACAGGAACAATTCCGGATAACGTTGGTAACTGTACTAGTTTTGAGATCCTGTATGTATCCGAATTACATCACTTTAAATGTTATTCTTAGTCTTAATTGCTTAGATTTAATGTAGTATTCCTGGTTTATCTGTGAATTTGTAGGGATATTTCATACAATCAAATTACTGGAGAGATTCCTTACAATATTGGATTTTTACAAGTGGCTACTCTGTAAGATTCTATTCTTTAGGTTTTTCCTTGTATTTTCTGTTGTGAAGTCCAGGTTCGGATGGGGATAATGTGGTCCTGTCATATGAATATTTAATGTAGGTCTCTTCAAGGTAATAGGTTGAGAGGGAAGATTCCTCAGGTGATTGGTTTGATGCAGGCCCTTGCTGTTCTGTAAGTGAGCTTCTTGTTAAGGAGTTACGAACTAAAGTTGTAAATTGAATTTTTTTGTTGTTGTGTGGGGATTCTTGTGTGGTTTGGAGGCAAAATTGATTTTTGGCTGGTTTTTCAGGGATCTGAGTGAGAATGAACTTGTGGGGCCTATCCCTCCCATTCTTGGCAATTTGTCCTACACTGGCAAGCTGTGAGTTCTATATAATGTTTCGAGGAGGCATATATTTCATGCTTGAGTTTTTTGTCATGATGGATTTTTTGTTTTTGCAGGTATCTGCACGGCAATAGATTGACTGGTCCAATACCACCAGAGCTTGGCAATATGTCAAAACTTAGTTATTTGTGAGATATCCTTACCGGCTCAAATATGTGTTTCTTGTTTTTTCTTCTCGTATGTTGTTGCTCATTTAATGCTCTTGTAGACAATTGAATGATAACCAACTTGTTGGCATGATTCCTCCTGAACTTGGGAAGTTGGAGCTGTTATTTGAGTTGTGAGTTTTATCTATTTAGTTTTATTCTGGTTTATACTTTTTGTTTGAATTTTTTATTAACATGAGTCTGCTGGGCTAGGAATCTTGCTAACAATGATCTTGAAGGACCAATTCCACACAACATCAGTTCCTGCACTGCCTTGAATCAATTGTATGTTACTTAATTTTTGCTCCCCCTTATACCTATAGTGTCATTTCTTTTGTGTATGGATGAATAATCAACTGTATGTTGCCTGTTGGTCTGTTAAAGCAATGTTCATGGTAATCGCTTTAGTGGTCCAATTCCTTTGGAATTCAGGAATCTGGAGAGCTTGACTTATCTGTAAGTTTACTTATTGATTTTTTATTGGACTTCAATTCTTTGTTGAATGCTTGTACATGTAACTATTTATGTTAATGCAACTTGTTTGATCTCCAGAAATCTTTCCACAAACAATTTCAAGGGGAGAATCCCTGTGGAGCTGGGGCACATCATAAATCTTGATACATTGTAAGTTTGTAGCATTGATTTATCTATTAGAACTAATGAAAACCCTAGGTACTGATTGATTGTCATTTTGTTCAGGGATTTATCCAGCAATAATTTCTCAGGTCCTATTCCGGCTTCTGTTGGTGGTCTAGAGCACCTGCTCATCTTGTATGTTCAACCTCATATGGTTTAATGTTGTGCACTTTGCTTATAAGTATAGCACCTAAATTCGACAAAATCATTGCAGGAATTTTAGTAAAAACTCTCTGGAAGGTCCTTTGCCAGCAGAATTTGGGAACCTGAAAAGTATACAAATTATGTAAGTTCTCCGTTGTGATTGGTTGTCACAGACTGTGGGTTGTTTTGATCACAATGTTTTGTCTCTCTATTTTACACGTTTATTATGAACTTTTCTTAGGGACATGTCATTCAACAATCTCTTTAGTAGCATCCCTCCTGAATTGGGTCAGTTGCAGAACATCATTACTTTGTAAGTTCCCTCTTTCTTATGTATCCTAACTTTTCTGGAATCTGAAGTTCTAGTATGTTGTGGTAATGTTGTTGCATGATTTGCTCTGGTTTTAGGATACTTAATAACAACTTATTCCATGGGAAGATACCTGATCAGCTAACAAATTGTTTCAGTCTTGCGTCATTGTAAGATTATTATTATTATTATTATTATATATATATATTTGCTGAAAGCTTCCAGAACTAGTCCTGATTGTTCAAGTTGTTATGTGCTGTATTTCTTATTTGACTTAGGAATGTCTCCTACAACAACCTATCAGGAGTTGTACCAGCTATAAAGAACTTTACACGGTTTCCACCAGACAGGTATGGATTTAAACTATGGCATGCAAACGTCCCAAATGATGGAATTTGTTAATTTGACGTGTATTGTGTTTCAGCTTCACTGGGAATCCATTGCTGTGTAGCAATTGGTTTGGTTCAATTTGCCGGCCTTATGGTCCCAAGTCAAGAGGTAGCATTTTCTCATTTTAGATCTGTTGTCTTTCATAAATTATCATTTTTCAAGATAATTATCATTTATATTGTGCCAAAGTAACAAGCTTTCCTTTTTGTTTGTGATTAAGCGTTTTTCTCCAAAGCTGCAGTCATATGCACAATATTGGGATTCGTCACATTGTTATGCATGATAACAGTTGCAGTATACAAATCTAACCAACCCAAAAAGTTGATGCCAAGTTCTAGCAAGACTGGGCAAGGCATGTATTTGCCTATATTATTTTCCTCGGTATTTTTATGATCAAGTTACTTTTTCTCTTACGACAAAAGTTACTTTTCCCCCCTCCAGGCCCCCCAAAACTTGTTGTTCTTCACATGGGTATGGCTATTCACACATTTGATGATATAATGAGAAGTACAGAGAATTTGAGTGAGAAGTATATCATTGGTTACGGTGCTTCTAGCTCAGTGTACAAGTGTGTATTGAAAAATTCACGACCAATTGCCATAAAGCGACTCTACAATCAGTATCCACACAACTTGCGGGAGTTTGAAACTGAACTTGAAACAATTGGTAGAATCAGACATCGGAATGTTGTCAGTTTGCATGGCTTTTCTTTGTCTCCCTCTGGAAACCTTCTTTTCTATGATTACATGGTGAATGGATCACTGTGGGATCTGCTTCATGGTAACTCAACCTTATTTAAAGTATTATGGCTTACCTGTTTTCTGGATTATTTTGTTAATATTGATTGCATCAATTAAGGTGACATTAGCAAATTTAAAGTCATGTAAATGCAAGGGTTAAATTATATTCATGACATTTTTAATGTTGCTTATAAATTGTGAAAATGTAATGGCTGAGGTTCGTCTTGCTTACTGCTTTTGAGTGACATAACCGCAGGACAATATAAGAAGGTGAAACTTGATTGGGAGACACGATTGAAGATAGCAGTTGGTGCTGCCCAAGGACTTGCTTATCTTCATCATGACTGTAACCCCCGGATCATTCACAGGGATGTCAAGTCCTCTAACATCCTCCTGGATGAGAATTTTGAAGCCCATATTTCTGATTTTGGGATTGCCAAGTCCCTCCCTTCTGCAAAAACTCATGCTTCAACATATGTTCTAGGAACTATAGGCTATATTGATCCGGAATATGCTCGGACATCTCGGCTCAATGAAAAATCCGATGTATACAGCTTTGGCATTGTGCTCCTGGAACTACTGACAGGGAAGAAGCCTGTAGACAATGAGTCTAATTTGCATCAACTGGTATTTTTCTCAACGTTCCAAAACATTATTTTGAAAAATCATCTACCAAAGTTCGAATTATTGGTTAGGTGAAGTGATACGTTCTAGGGGATGTGGCTTTCTTGTTAAAGCCATTCATATTCATATATTTATTTGTTGTATTGTCTCAGATTGTGATTAACAAGAGTAGGGTTTTTTTTTTTTTTTTTTTATGTTTCAGATCTTGTCAAAGGTAGATAGCAATACAATTATGGAGACTCTTGATCAGGAGGTTTCTGTTACATGTGTAGATTTAGCACATGTCAAGAAGACATTCCAACTTGCTCTATTGTGCACAAAGCAAAATCCGGTTGAAAGGCCAACTATGCACGAGGTTGCTCGGGTCTTGATCTCTCTTCTTCCATTGCCTGTTACAAAACCTTGGTCTGTTACTACTAAGACGTCAATTGACTCTGCAAAATTTGTGAATGACAAAGGGCAAAACCAACCCAAATTGTTGCAGCAGCAGCCGCCTTTTCAACCAGAGAGTAGTTCGTCTCGTGATGCTCAGTGGTTTGTTAGGTTTGGTGATGTTTTATCTTAGAACACCCTCTGATTTTTCTGTTTTGCTTTTTAGCATCTAATAGAATTGTCAAAATTGAGGTTTTGCTAGAACTGGAGTGCATTCCTTGTTATGGTTACAATTGAACACCGAATGCTTGATTTCGTTTTGTCGTACCTTTTGGAGTGATTCTAACTAGTACTGATATTAGATTATTCTACAGGAAAGTCGTATACCTTTTGTACAAGAGCTCTGATTTTGCCGTAATAGAAAAAATGTAGTTGTTTCCATTATGGAACATGTCCACGAGGTTTGTCTCTGTAACTTTGTTCGTTCTTGTCATTGAAAATATAGAAAATGCTAAATTTACATGCCCCTTTAATTTGTACATTTTAATGAAACCCCAACAACTAATAGCTCGCCAATATAAAAAAATTATTGGACAAAATTCGCCCTAGAAGTCAATGATCTGCATGGTTGAAATATTTAAGAGAATAATTTACACGACGACTTATAGAAAGTTATTCTTAACTTTTTATGTTTTTTCACACTGCCCATGTGATTCCAAAAAACCAAAAATGAATTTGAGTGCAATTGCTCGATAGGATGCTTATCTTGAGTTTGTTCTTGGTCCAAGGGGAAAATGTGATCAAATCCAAGAGCAGAGCTACTTAACCTGGGTTGGGCTCCTAGCTCGCGCGTATCGCTCATTTCATTGTTGGAAGTTTAGATTCTTGGGTTTATGGGAGATGCCATGTGGGAAATGGGAGTTTCTATTCCTAGGGTAGGCTAAAGAGGACTATTTCATGAGCGCAATGAATTCTAGTTGAGGTATTCTTTTTTTTTTTTTTTTGCAGATGATTAGAATTACTTTAATAATTTAAAATATTAAATAAAAAATAATTTAATCATTCGCAATAAATTATTTTTGAATTTTTTATATTTTCTTTATAACTTGGTTACTCAAAACTTTCTGAGTAATTATAATTAGTCTTAACAATTTAAAATTAATATAACTCAAATTTTGAACAAACTCAATAAGTTTTTTTTTTTTAAATTTTCTTATTTACTCGTTTCTCTTTTAAGTAGAATTACTTTTAACTATTTAAAATGGATAGAACTTAAATATTGAACAAAAAGCAACTTGTGCAAACTCATAGTAATAAGTTATTTTTATTTTTAAAATTTCTTACTTATTTGAACCTTTTTTTAAGTAAATAGAATTAATCTTAACCATTTAAATTTATTTATTTTTTATTAAAAAATAACTCGTAAAAGTGTTAACTGATATTGGGTTGGAATGTACATGCTTATTCTTCGTCACTTTTATCGTGAACGAGACCGTCCTGATAAACTCTCCTTACCCCCCTATACCGTTCCAGTCATATTCGAGCCTCGCCGAATTCCAATGGACGTCCTCTCGGTCAAACTTTTCAAGCCGTGGGTCCATAATTCCCTTCTGGGTACATTCTCGGGTCAGTTCGTTTACGAAACCAAATAATTCGCCGTATTATTGGATTATCCTTACGTTGGGTTTGGCAATTCAAATGGGGTTATTAAATCTCAGTTTTTCTGAGAACAAGGTATGTTTGGTGTTTCTTTCACTTGTGATGTAAACATTACTTAGATTTTTTCTGTAATTTTGACGAGTTATTGTTAAGGTAGTTATTTTTTTGCATGTTCTTGTTCTTATCTCAAAACATTAGGGATTAGAATTTGAATCTGTCTAAGTTGTTTACCACGTTTTTAGGAATAAATAACTTAGAGTTTGTTGTTCTGTTTGCTTTACAAAAGGCTTATAAATAGCCTATGATTTATTAAATAAATTTGTGGGTTCTTTCTCTGAAAACTTGTATAGCAAATCTTGCAGAAACTCATCTTAATTTCTTTTAGTCATTTATTCCTCAATACTGTGAGTGAGTCAACAAGTGGTATCAGAGCCGATCTAATTTCATTTTTGTTTGTTTCTTCTTAATAGTTGAAACGAAGGAGTGAGAATAGAGGAAAAAAAAGAGAGAAGAAAGTTAGGGATTTTGCCAACGGAGAACAACAGTTTTGTTCAGCCGGCGATTCCAAGATTTGATGGTCATTACGACCACTGGGCTATGCTCATGGAGAATTTTCTTAGATCGAAAGAGTATTAGGATCTGATAGAAAATGAAATACCTGTAGTAGCAGAAGGAGCAACAGAGGAACAACGAAAAACCTTCGCAAGTCTCAAATTGAAAGATCTAAAGGTCAAAAACTATCTATTCTAAGCTATAGATAGAACCATTATTGAAACCATTCTTAACAAAGAGACAGCAAAGGCTATTTGGGACTCGATGAGACAAAAATATCAAGGCTCTATGAAGGTGAAACGAGCTCAATTACAGGCTTTGAGAAGGGAGTTTGAGATTCTTGGCATGAAAGAAGGTGAAAAAGTGAATGAATATTTCGCAAGAACACTGACCATTGCAAATAAGATGAAGACACATGGAGAAAAAATGGAGCAGAATGTGATTATTGAGAAAATCTTGAGATCAATGACTCTCAAGTTCAATTATGTTGTGTGCTCAATTGAAGAATCTAATGATCTCTCTACTATGACCATTGATGAACTCCAGAGTAGTTTGTTAGTTCACGAGTAGAGAATGTATGGACAGAAAGAGGAAGAGCAACTCTTACACATTATCGATACAGAAAGGGATAGAAGAAGGGATGACTACAAATTTGAAGGGAGAGGAAGAGCTCGTGGAAACTTTAGAGGAAAAGGGAGAGGTAGGGGAAGGAACGACTTCAATAAAACTCTTGTAGAATGCTTCAATTGCCACAAATTAGGTCATTTTCAATATAAATGTCCCAGTTTGAGGAATGATGCAAACTATGTTGAGCTGAAAGGAGACGAGGAGATGCTACTAATGTTATATGTCAAGATGAACCAATCAACAACAGAAAATGTGTGGTTCCAAGGATTTTTTCTCAGACCTTGATGAAAGATTCAGGCAATCTGTGAGGCTTGGAGACAATTCAAAGATGATGGTCATGTGGAAGGGAAATATCAAACTTCAAGTGGGTAACACAACTCAAGTAATTACTAATGTTTATTTTGCGCCTGAGTTAAAAAATAATCTCTTGAGTGTTGGTCAACTACAAGAAAAAGGACTCGCTATTCTAATTCAAAATGGGATATGCAATATCTATCATCCAAGAAGAGGATTAATCATGTAATCTAGAATGTCAATAAATAGGATGTTTATTATATTGGCTTCAGTAATGCCCCAAACCACAACATGTTTTCAAACTGTGGCTGAAGATAATACACATGTGTGGCACTGTAGGTTTGGACATCTCAGTTTCGAAGGACTAAGAACTCTTATCAATAAGAAAATGGTAAGAGGACTACCAACTCTCATAGCACCATCAAAGGTGTGCTCTAAGTGTATGGTAGGAAAACAACATCGAGAAGTAATTCCCAAAATAAGCACGTGGAGAGCCACACAACGTCTTCAATTGATTCATGCTGATATTTGTGGACCCATTAAGCCTGAATCACATAGTCACAAAAGGTATTTGATCAACTTCATTGATGATTATAGTAGGAAGACTTGGGTTTATTTCCTGTCAGAAAAATCTGAGGCATTTGATGCATTTAAAAGGTTCAAAGCATTAGTTGAAAGGGAAACTGGTAATAATATCTGTTGTCTACGCACTGACAGAGGTGGAGAATTCATCTCCCTAGAATTTAACCAGTTTTGTAGCACAAATGGAATAACTAGGCAGCTCACCACTGCTTATACACCCCAACAAAATGGGGTGGCAGAAAGGAAAAATCGCACAATCATGAATATGGTACGCAGTATGCTATCAGAGAAACAAATCCCTAAGGAATTTTGGCCTGAAGCTGTCAAATGGGCGATACATATATTAAATCGGAGTCCAACTTCAGTTATGAGGGAGGTAACACCTGAAGAAGCCTGGACTGGTAACAAACCCACGGTGCATTACTTCAGAATATTTGGATGTATAACTTATGTTCATATTCCAGACAAATAAAGATCAAAACTAGATGATAAGAGTGAGAGATGTGTCCTGTTGGGTGTAAGTGAGGAATCGAAAGCCTATAGACTATACAACCCAGTTTCAAAAAAGGTAGTAACTAGTAGGGATGTGGTGTTTGCCGAAGATGAAAAATGGGATTGGGGAAGAAGCATTGATGAGATGAAAGCAGATGTGCTAGAGTGGAGAGATGAGGAAGAAATCAGGAATCAAGAAAACCAAATTGAAGGAGACGAAGACATCAATTCACCACCTGGTGAATCGCCCGAAGAAGGTTCTTTAAATTCATCTGATGAAGAAGGTTCTGTGAGTCCAGTTCAAGGGAGGAATATAAGAGAACCTTCTTGGATGCAAGATTATGTGACAGGTGAAGGATTATCAGAAGAAGATGACATTGCAAACTTGATAATGTTCATTGCCTCTGAAGATCCAGTATCCTTTGAGGAAGCTGTTAAGAGCCAAAGGTGGATAGAAGCCATGAAATTAGAGATCAAAGCTATTGAAGATAATGAGACCTGGATCTTAACTACATTACCTGAAGGCGCAAAGAAAATAGGGGTGAAATGGGTGTACAAAACCAAGTTTAATGAGAAGGGTGAGGTTGAAAAATTTAAAGCTCGTCTAGTGGCAAAGGGCTACTCAGAACAGCATGGTATTGACTACAATGAGGTGTTCGCACTTGTGGCCAGATGGGATACTATTAGAGTAATTCTTGCATTTGCAGCACAAAATGGGTGGTGCGTATATCAAATGGACGTGAAAAGTGCGTTCCTGCATGGAGAACTAAATGAGGCTGTGTTTATAGATCAACCACAAGGGTTTGAAAGAAAAGGTGAAGAACACAAAGTTTACAAACTTAAAAGAGCCTTATACGGACTCAAGCAAGCTCCCCGAGCTTGGTATAGGGAAATTGAAGGGTACTTCATTAGAGAAGGTTTTGAGAAATGCTACTGTGAGCACACATTGTTTGTAAAGACTGAAGAAGAAGGTAAGATCCTCATTGTAAGTCTTTACGTAGATGATTTGATATTCACTGTAAACAATGAGAATATGTTCGTGAAATTTAAGGAATCAATGAGGAAGGAATTTGACATGACTGATCTTGGAAAAATGAAGTATTTCCTTGGTATAGAAGTCATACAAAATCAGCATGGAATATTTATTAATCAAAAGAAGTATGCGCATGAAGTATTGGAAAGGTTTTGGATGCTGAATAGCAACTCAGTAAAGAATCCAATTGTTCTAGGGTTTAGAGTATCAAAGAATCAAGGAGAAGCTGTTGTAGACACAACCATGTATAAGCAAATGATAGGTAGTCTCATGTACCTAACTGCTACAAGGTCGGACCTGATGTATTCTATTTGTTTGATCAGTAGATATATGGAAAGCCCTACTGAATTGCATTTGCAAGCTGCAAAAAGGGTCCTAAGATATCTAAAAGGATCAACTGAATTGGGAATTGCCTATAGAAGGGGTGGAGTAGAAGAATTGGTGGGGTTTGCTGATAGTGATTATGCAGGAGACATTGACGATAGGAAAAGTATTTCTGGATACACTTTCATGCTTGGAACTGGAGTAGTTTCATGGTCTTCAAAAAAACAACCAGCTGTAACTCTATCCACTACAGAGGCAGAATTCATTTCACCAGCATACTGTGCATGTCAAGGAGTTTGGTTGAGAAGAGTTCTTGAGAAACTAGGACATACTCAAGCTAAATGTACAACAATTTACTGTGATAACAGCTCAGCCATAAAACTTTAAAAGAATCCAGTTATGCATGGGAGGAGCAAACATATAGATGTAAGATTCCATTTTTTACGTGACTTGACAAAAGAGGGAACTATAGAACTAGTGCACTGTAGCTCACAAGAACAACTTTCTGACATTATGACAAAGCCTCTCAAATTGGAGGTGTTCTTGAAACTGCGTGATAAGCTTGGTATGTGCTCAAAGTTAGAATAAACTGATTGCATTATTGCAATTCAGTTTAAGGGAGGATATGTTAAGGTAGTTATTTTTTGTACGTTCTTGTTCTTATCTCAAAATATTAGGGATTAGAATTTGAATCTGTCTAAATTGTTGACCATGTTTTTAGGAATAAATAACGTAGAGTTTGTTGTTCTGTTTGCTTTGTAAAAGGCTTATAAATAGCTTATGATTTATTAAATAAATTTGTGGGTTCTTTCTCTGAAAACTTGTATAGCAAATCTTGCAAAACTCATCCTAATTTCTTTGTCATTTATTGCTCAATACTGTGAGTGAGTCAACAGTTATTGCTCTTCTTTGGGGTTCATAGCTTTTTTTTTTTATTTGATTGAGAAATGAATTTCCGAGAACTTGACCGATTCGTTCATCGGATCAGATCCTGGAAATTTGGGTAATAGCGGCATCACAGCGTTCCAGCTTGCGAGAACTCTACATTCTACACTTAAATTAGGAAATATACATATACCGAGCATTTTTCTTATTTTTGCAAAGTAATTTTTTATTAATAGAAATTTGGGGCCTGACACTGTTTCTTTATTCAATTCAAAAATTAGCTATATTGTTCTCGTCAATTCTGTACGTTAACAAGAACTGGTTGTACTTTGTAACAGCATTTTAAATTTAACCATATGGAACACTTTTGTTTAATTGCACCATTTGTTTTTAAATAACTGATTCCACACTCAGACACCTGTTTACATTGGACATGTTGGAATTCATGTGCTCTCAACGCCTTTTTGGAGCATATACCAAATCAATTGGCTTTTAATTACACTATTTTCAGTCTTGGCAATTGCTTCCTCTTTTTAATCCTATTATCATCTTGTTGTCAGTACCAAAGATGCAGCAACCAAAAGCTCCCTTCACGAATGCCTGTCACAGTTGAATTCAGGCAAATGTAAGAGTTGCTTATTGTTGGTGTGTGTTGTTGTGGCAGACACCAATGACTCAGTGGAGTAAAACATGGAGCATACAATAATGGTAGTGGATCCATAAAACATGGATATGCAGGATTTATGGTTATTGTTTAATTTTCGTTTTCTTTGTATACATATATCTAAACTATTGTACAGAAACAGATAACAGAAATAATAATGAAATACACTGATAATTATCAGAGAAATACCATAATTTGACATGGTATCAGAGCAGGATATTGCTAATGAACTACCTGCTGATTTATGACGAAACTACCATTTTTTGATTGCTGATTTGCAAATCTGCAGACTTGCTGATTTGTTGATTTCTGATTTCTGATTTCTGAATTCTGATTTCTGGTTTCTGATTTCTAAATTCTGATTTCTGATTTCTGGTGTGGCTACTGATTGTAGCTGCAGTTTTTCGTTTTTTTTTGAGTTCTGATTTCTGCTTCAGCTCTTGTAGCCGTTTCAAACACCAAACATGTGCAGCTCAGAAATGAAAGCAAGATAGTTATTTCACGATTATTTGTTCAGAAATTCAATAGAAGATTACGGGTTACACTTTAAAAAAAAATATATATCAGCATACAACTTACAAGGAGTCAAGGGATTCGCAATCAGAGCAAATTTCTGTTTCTGCTGCAGATTTCTAATTTCAGCTGATTTCTGTTTCCTGCTGCTGATTTTTTGATTCCTGGTTTACACTTACCCTCTGAATCTGATTTCTGGGGTGGCCAGTTTGGTTACAGTTTCTCGACACTGGTTCGATCTATGTGGTCGGTCTGACTTACTCATTGAAATCGTACCGGTCTAATTGGTTGGCTCCAACGCTGGTTGCCTCACAGAGTGGCTGGTTTCACCATCAGTTTCTTGTCTGGAAAAGAAACATAACACAACGATAACAGAAGTTGCGTGAAGCCACAGTAGAAGAAACTGCGTTGAGAAACGCAGTAGAAGAAGCTGCGCTGAGGAGGAAGAAGGAGGAAGAAGAAGGAGGAAGAAGGAGCTGCGCAAAAGATTGAAAAAAAAAGAGGGGAAATTTTTAGGGTTAGCAGCTGCGCGAATGTGAAAAGGGAGGTTTAGGGTTACGTATTTTTCTTTATATAGTGTTGTACGAATTGTAAAAAAAAAAAAAAAAAAAAAAAAAAAAAAAAGGAAAAACGGAAGAAATTTTTTTTAGATTTCATGGCGGAATCTAGAGATTTAACTACCAATTTCATATTAGAAGATTTGACGGCGAAAATGACGGAAGTTTTAACTAGAGCTCAGATCAGCTCACAACCTCCGCCAACTGAAGCGTCGACTGCTCCCATTAGTATCAAGTTGGGAGGATCCAATTATGCCTTATGGTCCCAGGTGGTAGAGATGTATATCTCTGGCAAAGATAAACTGGGATACATTAATGGGGATTTTCCTCAACCTGTTGAAACCGACCCTTTATTTAGGAGATGGCGTACTGAAAACGCCATTGTCAAAGGATGGTTGATCAATTCGATGGACCCCTCCTTAATTGCAAATTTTATCCGATTCCCAACTCCAAAACAGGTTTGGGATTCGGTGGCTACCACTTACTATGATGGGACAGACACGTCTCAGGTGTATGATCTTCGACGTCAAGTTACTCGTACGAAACAAGCGGGTGGATCCATTGAAAAATACTACAATAACCTTCAAGGGTTGTGGCGTGAAATTGATTTCCGTCGTCCTAATCCAATGGAGTGTGCGATTGATATACAAAAATACAACTCCATCGTACAGGAAGATCGAGTGTATACCTTCCTCGATGGACTTGATGATAGATTGGATAAAACTCGAAGTGATGTGCTTCAGATCAAACCATTCCCTACGGTAGAACAAGCCTATGGATTCGTTCGTAGGGAAGAGGTCAGGCAGACCGTGATGATCACAGGTGTAGATACGACACCCGGAGCTGTTATGGCTTTTAAAGGGGTCAAGGGACACCATAACCTAATGCCACCAAAAACAGGAACTTCCTTGGGTAGCAAGAAATCCACGGGAAATCCACCATCTCTTGACATGAAATGTGGCCATTGTGGAAACTCCAAACACACCCGTGAAAACTGCTTCAAACTACATGGGTATCCAGAATGGTGGAATGATCTTCAAGCACGGAAGAAACGGGACACTACTGGGCGAGCAGCTGTGGCTACCAATAATGCCTCACTATCCCTTACTTCTCAGGCCGAATCTTCCCAAGATCCAGGTATTTCAAGTAAAGCATTTCACATCTCTACTCGTAGTGAGAAAGATGAGTGGATTCTAGACTCTGGAGCTACAGATCACATGACATTTGACCCAAACGATCTCTCCAATACAACCCAGCCAAGACGGAGTCGTGTTGCCAATGCAAATGGGGTCACTTATCCAGTTACAGGAGCTGGAACAGTGACCTTATCTCCTTCATTATCATTATCTAATACTTTGCTTGTACCCTCTCTGTCAAACCGACTAATGTCTGTAAGTCAGGTCACTTCAGACCTTAACTGTGTAGTATTGATGTATTCTACTTTTTGCCTTCTACAGGATATTCTCACCAAGGAGATCATTGGGCGTGGTACTAGGAGAGGAGGGTTATATTATGTGGATGACCTCAGTTCAGGAAGAGCCAATCACATGCAACGTACTGTTGGTAACAAGGAACGACAGATTTGGCTATGTCATCGTAGATTTGGGCATCCATCATTCGGGTATTTAAGGCACCTACTCCCTAGTTTATTTTCAAATATCACACATTCAGATTTCAAATGTGATACTTGTATCCTAGCAAAAAGTCATAGGGCGTCTTATCCTATGAGCATGAATAAAAGTATGACTCCTTTTGCTTTGGTACATTCTGATGTTTGGGGACCTTCCCCGGTTATTACGTCATCGGGTCATCGTTGGTTTGTTATTTTTGTTGATGATTGTACACGAATGACATGGCTTTACCTTCTCAAACATAAAGATGAAGTATTTGCTACATTTCACCTGTTTCACACCATGATTCAGACACAATTTTCTAAAAAAATTAAGATACTTAGGTCTGATAATGGAGGGGAGTATGTTAATCAACAATTCCGGACATACTTGGACAACCATGGTATTCTCCATGAAACCTCATGTTCACAAACCCCACAACAGAATGGGACTGCGGAGAGGAAGAATAGGCATATTTTAGAAACGGCTCGGGCCTTACTAATCGGTGCACATATGCCTAATAAATACTGGAGTGATGCTGTTACTACAGCTGTGTATCTACTGAATCGAATGCCCACAAAGACCTTACAATTTCAGACTCCATTAAAGGTGTTATCTGATCATCTTCCCTTACCTACTATTTTAATGCTTCCGCCCCGAATTTTTGGATGTGTTGCTTTTGTCCACCTCCATAAAAATCAACGAACTAAGTTGGATCCATGTGCTGTCCGATGTGTATTCTTGGGGTATGGTGTACAAAAAAAGGGGTACCGATGTTATGATCCAATTACTAAAAGAAACTATACTACCATGGATGTCACTTTCCTCGAATCAGAATATTTTTTCCCATCATCGGTATCCAATTACACTCTTCAGGAGGAGAGTTATGGTGAAGAATGAAATTGGCTTGATGTTAAAATATTAGACACTAGTCCAACATACTCGGATCGTGCCAATATTATGGAGGAGCCCGTATCTAGACCCGAGCTTGAACTTCCAAGAACTGAAGCTGAAATAGTAATTGAATCTCCAGAAGATGAAGTGGTTGATGTACCCCTCCATTCTCTAGTACCCAATGATCCTCCTGCTGAGAACACTCCTGAGGTAAGCTATCCTATCACACCTTTACAAACTAATGCTATAGATACACCTGTTGGTTATGTTTTACCTTTCAGACACAATCGAGGTAAACCTCCAAATCGATACTCCCCAGAAAGAGAAGAACGACAACCCAAGTATCCAATAGCAAATTATGTATCTACTCAAAGATTATCAGAACCTATCAGGGCATTTGCACAAACACTCTCCTCGTGTCAAATTCCGAGTAGCATTGAAGAAGCCTTATCTGATCCAAAATGGGCTCAAGCTATAAAAGAGGAATTTGAGGCATTGCAGAAGAATAACACATGGGTGTTAAGTGAGTTGCCTCAAGGGAGGAAGATGGTAGGATGCAAGTGGATTTTCTCCATTAAGTATAAAGCAGATGGGTTAGTTGATCGTTACAAGGCGAGGCTTGTAGCAAAAGGATATACACAGAAACATGGGATAGATTATCAAGAAACCTTCTCACCTGTGGCTAAACTAAAAACTGTGAGAGTTTTGTTATCTCTTGCAGCAAATTTAGATTGGTCATTGCACCAACTTGACGTGAAGAATGCCTTCCTTCATGGTGACCTTGAGGAAGAGATTTACATGGATATCCCACCAGGATATACTGTTACATCAGGAAACGAAACTGCATGTAGATTACAACGAGCATTGTATGGACTAAAACAATCACCTCGAGCGTGGTTTGGTAGGTTGAGTTCAGCAATGAAGAAATATGGGTTCCAACAAAGCAACTCTGATCATACTCTTTTTCTAAAACATCGATTAGGGAAGATAACAGCCCTTATAGTCTATGTAGACGACATGATCATTACAGGGGATGATAAAGAAGAAATCTCTAAGCTTCAAGAACAACTGTCAAATGAGTTTGAAATGAAGAACTTGGGAGGGCTCAAATACTTCTTAGGTATTGAGGTAACAAGATCAAAACAAGGCATATGTCTTTCCCAAAGGAAATATACTCTGGACCTACTAGCAGAGGCAGGACTACTAGATTGTAAACCTGTCGATATTCCAATGGTTCAAAATCATAAACTCGGAGAATATGTGGACCAAGCACCAGCAGATAAACAGAGATATCAACGGTTAGTAGGTAAACTCATATATTTATCTCATACTCGACCTGACATTGCGTATGCTGTGAGTGTCGTGAGTCAATTCATGCACTGCCCAAGTGAAGACCATATGGATGCGGTCATGCGAATACTTCGTTACTTAAAATCCTCCCCTGGGAAAGGACTTATGTTTTCAAAGAATGGCCAATTGGAAGTCCTTGGATATACAGATTCAGACTGGGCAGGGAATATGAAGGATAGGAAATCTACTGCTGGGTACTTTACTTTCGTGGGAGGCAATCTTGTTACATGGAGAAGCAAGAAGCAAAATGTAGTTGCCTTATCCAGTGCTGAAGCTGAATTTCGAGGAATGGTCAAGGGAATATGTGAGCTCCTTTGGTTGAAAAAACTTCTAACTGAGATTGGTGTTGCTCCTAACTTTGAAATGAACTTATTTTGTGATAACAAAGCAGCCATTGCCATCGCTCACAATCCAGTTCAACATGATCGCACGAAGCACGTTGAAGTGGATCGGAACTTCATCAAACAGAATCTTGAAGAAAAGATTATTAAGCTTCCATTTGGTAAATCAGAAGATCAATTGGCTGATATACTCACAAAATCTGTGTCTGCAAAGAACTTCTACAACTCACTTGACAAGTTGGGCATAAGAGACATATATGCACCAACTTGAGGAGGAGTGTTGGTGTGTGTTGTTGTGGCAGACACCAATGACTCAGTGGAGTAAAACATGGAGCATACAATAATGGTAGTGGATCCATAAAACATGGATATGCAGGATTTATGGTTATTGTTTAATTTTCGTTTTCTTTGTATACATATATCTAAACTATTGTACAGAAACAGATAACAGAAATAATAATGAAATACACTGATAATTATCAGAGAAATACCATAATTTGACACTTATGAGTTATGATTACCTTTTCCGTAATACTTTTTAAGAAGAAAGCGTCTTAAAAATCATTAGTATAAATATGCTCTTGTTTTCCTTAACTATCTATTATGTGATAGTTCTGATTTACCTTTTTAGTTCCGTGGTAGCATTGTAAACTAAATTAATTGTAATAGTGAAAATTGGATTGAAATTTGGGTAGTACCATCGATAGATTTTGTGTTCTCGTTTGAACAGCTTTCCTCCGGTAACTCATTCTTCGGCTCATCATTATCAACTCTCCTAGTGTTGGTAGCCTCCTTGCCAAGGTACTGGTACTGGTACTGCCATTGCTCCCAGGGTCAAAGTATTTATTTGTTTGTATGGTTGGAGGGGTATGATCATCTGGGGGTCCAATCTTTTCAAGAAATCCAGAATTGGGCGGTAACAATGGAAAGAGGCATTCTAAGAAAGAGAGCCCAACCAGGCTTGAAGCTCCAGTTGCATAGCTGCTTGTACTGCATCCTGTTTCTGATAGTGGTGAGGAAGGCGCTTCTAACTGATGAATGGTCTTGTCTTCAGTCATTGAGGTTTGTTGTGCTAGGACAGCACCAGAAATCGATGCTGATGAAACAAGGCAGTTTGCTAGTAGGGAAGGGGCTGAGCTAAATGAATCAAATGTCTCATGTTCCCATTGGAACATATTTCGTTCACCGTCTTCGTCCCCATCATCACTGTCATACTTATTTTCGCCCCGGCATATCGAAGAAGATGGTGAATTGACTATCTCTGAAGTTGCAGATGGAGGTTCAATTTGTAACAGTGACAGTGAAGAAGTGGGTAATGGTATACCAGGCTTTTCTTCCCATTTGAATGGAACAGACGCAATGGCTTTGAGTGGAGGGGTTGGCAATGACCTAACTGAAGGGCTCTCTTGTTTCCAGTTCTTCTTAGGGATACCTGGTTTCTCTTCCCAGAGAAATGGAATTGAAGGCGGTTCCCTATGGTATTTTTTCTTGGGCTTATCTGTATGGTCGTTTTCTACCATTTTGGTAGTTATGCAAATTCAGTTTATGAGTTCGCGTCTTTTATAATAATGATGGTATTGAAGTGGGTTAGAGAATTTACTGGTAGCATTTCATGTCAACTGTTTCATATTTTTAAGGATTAGGCTCACCTGCTTTTACTCGTCTAACATAGTTGTTGACTTGTTGTCATGAAAAGCCCATGTGCCTTTTTCTTCTCTTCTCTTCTCTTCTCTTTTCATATATATTTTTTGCTTTATATTATTAGGTTAAATGAGAGTGTGTCATCAATGAATAATATCTATATCAGTTCAGTTGGAGGTCTCTTGTGATATTTATCCACACGAGAACTGAGGCTTTGGCCAAGAACGATGACTTGCAGTGTATATAGATCTGTTCCTGGGAAGGGATAATAATAGGGTTTAATTAATTGCATGATACAATTTTTTTTTATAACGTAATAGATATTTTTTACATGGGATTAAAAATGAAATAATGTAAATAATTTGATTATATAAAAATTGTGTGCAACAATTGGCTCGGTACTTTACACATAGAGTTCTGCCCTTTGATGTATTTAGTTGTAAATCGATGGTTAATAATCTTTATAGTGTTTGATGAAAAATGGTATAATATACTCGAATAAAATTGAATATAAATATTTTAATAAAATAATATATATTTAAAATAATTTATTATTATAAAATTTAATTAAATCATATTTATTTTATTTTTATTGTATTTTAAAAATAAAAAATATATTATTTTTAATTTGATATGAAATAAAATATCATGATATATAATTTACAATTAAAAATTTAGATACACTAAGTTAAGTATCTAATATAATTTAATCCTATATTTTTTGCACGTAAAAAAAAAAATAGACGCAGATATTAAGAAATTTCCCTTTATATATATATATTATATTATAATTACAATTGATCCAGAAAACAAAATCTCTAAATCTCATCTTAATCTGAAGCAATATCGGAATTCGGAACAGAGTCTCTTCTTAATCTGAAGCTTGAATTGATAGAGATGGATCAGTAGCCAACGAACCAACATTGACAAGTACAAATCCATCATATTCTCCAATAACAAGGGCTCTTCTACTATCACCAAAATCGTATGAGCCGGACGTAGTTTAGATAAAGTGGATGCTAAGGTGCTAAGCCTTAAAAAATGTTTGCACTTCTCACGTCCTTGCTCAACTTGTAATTATATTTTAGAAAATGAATTGTTTAATTTATAATTATAAAAATAATATAATTATATTCAATTTATATATGTTTATTATAAAAAAAAATTATGTAAATTTTTTCAACTTAAATTACTTTCGATTTAAGTAGTTAAATTTGAACTCATGCCTCCAATTAATTTCGATATCTATAGGATATTATTTTATTGTTATAAAATTTATAGATTTTTTGTATACATAATTTTTGGTCTTTCTAAATTTGACCAATCATTTGCTTCCATCTCACTTTTGTTTTAATTTTATTTTATTTGAGACCAGTAACCCGTGTATCATCTATGATCTAACGATAAAAAAATATTATATTTTACTTCTCTCAATTTTTCCACAGAGCTGTAAACACTAATTAAAAACGTTGAAAAGATAGGTGTTAGAAATAAAATACGGTGACAGGGTCTTGGTGGTGCGCTTATGTAGTCTTTTATTCCTATTCTACGTGTTCGGAATTAATATAACCCTTATTTATATTTATAAATAAAATATTAATAATTAAAATTTACATTTTAAATTTTAAAAAATAACATTAATTTATCAATAATACCCTTAATTGATCAATAAAACCTAAACATGAAATCAAAAACAATAAAATCAAATGTTATATGTTATCTAATTTAATGTATTTCAAATTAAATTACAATTATTTAGATTTATTCAACGTTAAATATTATTTAATTGAAACATATTTAATATTATTAAAATATTATTTATATTAATAGAAGTTTTAGTATTGTTATTTTTTATAATTTTCTTATATTTTCAATATTGACAAAGTTACACTTCATTTATAATAACACATGGTTTTTACATGTATAAATAATAAACTCAAATTAAACTTATGTACTTCAAAAATAAATAAGAATGTATATTATATTATCTTATCCAATCACATATCCTACTTAATATTTCTAAATGGCTAGTGGTTATAAGTTGTTTAATGATATTCTATATAAATTGTAGTCTTAATATATCTTACTTTAAATATAATTTTTATATTATTTTTTTCATTTGTGTTTATCATATTTTTGTTTATTTTGAACAAATAAAATATTTTAATTTATATTATGTTATTAAAAATTTATTTGCCTTAAGTTATTTAACAACAATGGATGTGTCTTGCATTAATTGGTTAGAAAAATTAGTCTAATTGTCCAATAACTTACATGAAAAAAATAAAACAGTAACAACATCGGATTCAATATAATATGTTTAATATTAAAAATATATAAATAATTACACTTTAATTCAAACAATTATCTAATTGTATGACGTTTAAAATGAAATAATGTGTTTTATCTTTTTTTAATAGTAATAAAAGGTATTATTGTTGTGTTTATAAGTTTTAAAATTGTTTATTAATTATTATTATCCTAATTCATCAAAAAAATAAGTATAAAAATATAAAATAGATTATCAAAATTAATATGTTATATAATATCTCAACGAAGACATCTCATCCTATTTTACATATTTAAAAATAACTAAAAAACTTACAATTTTGTCTTTAGGTAGAGGCCTTTTGAAGTACCAAATTTTGTTACATCTAACATAAAATTGTCTGAATTTTTTTCCATACATAAAGGTATAATTTTTTTATTTTATTTACATATAAAGATCTTTTTTGTGAATAAGTTATATCAATTTAACTAATTAATTGTAATGTTAGTTAATTAAATGAGGTTATAATTGTAAACACATCAATTAATTAGTTTTCTATGTTAACTAATATTAAATTTTATCACATCATTTAATTAATATAATATGACATAATTACAAAGATATTTATAAGTAAATAATATAAGTGTTTGGTTACATTTTTATATAGAAAAAAGAACCAAACAACTTTATATCAAATAAATTAAAATTTGAATACTTAAAAAACTGTTTACCATTTTATCATTTAATAAATTAGAGAATAAAAGGGACGTTTTTGAAAACAAATGTACTAATAGAACTCTTCTCTATACAGGTAATCCACTGTGAACGAGGTTCAATTTTCTTCGCTTATAATGTACCATTTTATACCCGATAGAAAAAGTAGGAAAGTAGGCATAAAAATGATTAAAAAAAAAAGTACGCATACAAATAAGTAACTTTATTCGTATGTTTCTCAATGTACGTAGTATTGCAGTGACACATACACTATAATATCAAAAATGTTATCATAGATTTGAATTCATGTAAAGCTTTAATTTTTTAGTCTGCATCTGAAAATTTGTGTTTCAACCAAAACCAAGGGTAACATAAACTTATGTTACTTATCACATATTCTTGCATATATAATAAAGCAACATGAACATATGAGTTCATATCTAAGAATTTCTCAATATATATTATAGAAAAACTCTTATAATTTGATTTCTTTAATTAAAAAATTATGTTATTTAACCTTTTATTTCAAAAAAAAAAAGATTTATCTTTAATTAAAATCTTTTTTTCTAAATTCAAAATACTAAATAATATTAGTTATAATATAAAAAATCTAATCCAAATAATTCCACCAACCACTGCATGTATTATACATCACAAGTCCGCAAGTAACCGAAACTTGATTGGTTAGTGCTACGTCCCCCATATACTTAATAAATAAATAATAATAATGATATGATCACCAAATGTAATTGATGCTCATTATAAAAACAACAAAAACAAAAATTGCAATAATTAGGGAATATTTTCACATGATCATAAGTCACGAGAATTAGTAGTCTAAACTGGGTTTTAATTTTGAATGGTTTCATGACAAACTTGTTCAACTTCCTCATCATTTACAACAATCAAAGCCTACTGTTTAACATAAACAGATCTGGGTACCTCCAAATTACAAACACCCAAAGATCTGAAACTCAGTTTGATTCAAAATCAACCACGATAAGGTTTCAGAGGAATGATTAAAGGGGGACAAGAAAAACTAATAGATAATAATAACGAGGAAAAAAAATAAAAAAATTCCTTCTGACGATCGAACCTTAACTCGAATTCTGCAAATTAAGTAAGTTGTTGCATTCGAACAAGGCTTTAGCAGTCATTTCTCTCTCAAACCTCCAAATATAATTTAACCCAACAAGCAATTCAGTTATGGCAGCTTCAGTCTTATCCTTGTTGGCGAAAAACAGAGTCTGCAAAAGCAGAACATTCGTTTTGGGTACCAAATTTTGCTGCTCAAAGCTCCTTTCGTTTTGCCACTTTATCATATTATGTGCCAATGGAGATAGCCAACCCAATATCTTCACTAAAGCAACCCTCCACTCTCCGGCCAAAGCTGGATCACTCGCCGAGAACCCGACTCCTTTCAATCTAGCTCTCAATGAACATCTTACACTATTTGGTAACATCGAATAAAGATCGTCTCTTGCATCAACTCCAACCAATTGTGGTGACTTTATCATTTTTTCCATCACAATGATCAAATTGGCATAGTGAATTGCCAGACCCGATGCTCCTAATGTGCTTGTTGGAGGTTTCAAAAGCTTTGTGTTGGACTCAAAGAACCCATTAATGGATTCTAATTTTGTCTCTCCGAGTACATGATTTGTGGGTTTCAATGGCCCAGAAACAAAATGGGATGGAGTAGTAGATGGGTTTTGATCAGAATTTGGATGAACAGTTGCAGAAGCAGAGAGACTACGAGGTAAAGAAGCTACTGGGTAATATTGTCCTATGCCAAAAACAAGTTTTGTCCTTGCTAGAATGGTGAAAATGGATCGTACAAGAATTGAAGTGACTGTATCGAAGCTTCGATTCCATAAAGATCTCTCTTTTAAATACTTTATTTCTTGTCTCTGCCACACAATTTTCTGTTGAAGATCTATAATTTTCTGCTCTTTGCTTGATGATGATGATTCGTAGTGTTCGGTAGACTGTAAGGTTAATTTTCTTAACGCACTTTCCATTACAGAAAGTTCATCCATTTCTCTATAAAGAGTGGCCGTAACTGTGACGTATCGATCCACCTTCTTGTTTTTAACTTCCATGTCTTTGGAACTTAGAACCCAGTGATGAAGATCATGGCCCGAATTGGCAAACTCATTGAACAGTCGATCGAAGTTTCGCAGAGTTGGGTCCTCGCATTTTTTGCTTATTCTAGAAACTGATTTGGCAAGAAGACGAAGGTTCTCGACAATCTCTGAGCAGGCAAGGCAGAGAAGGAAAACTTGGTCATTGGAGATGATCTTTCGTACTCCTTCAAGAGAGATTGACTCGTTTCGAAGACGAACCATGTTGTTATCAGACAGAGATTGCCATAAATGAAGAAACTTTAACATAAGGCCAGCGATTTCAAAAGCCAAAATCCCGACTTTGGATTTATTTAAAGGCTTTGGGTGAGGAGCAGAGGTTTTAAGTGAATCAAAACTGTTTGTTAGAGCTGTCTTCACCTTGACAAGCCATGTCTCAAGAGCCATTATGATTATATTACAGCAATAAGAAGAGCTAATTAAAACAATATAATTTTTAATGGAGCGAATAAAGATGAGGGTTGTTTCAAAAGAAAGAAAATGGCAAGAGATAAATAATTGAAGAAAGAGTTTCAGAGTGATGAGGATAAAAAGAGGAAGTAGAAGACGTAGGTGTTGAGCTCGTGGGATGTTTGAAGCGTTACGAATAGTCTAATAAGAAAAAACCAGAGCAAGCCGAGAGGGAGAGAATAGGGATTGTTTAGATATGATTGTTAAACCCACATGCAATTGTTGCGCGTGTATCATATCTGTAATTAAAGAATTCCTTTAGTATTTTCATACCAGAGAAATGACAAAAGCATATATATATATATATATATATATAATATTTAAAAAAAATTAATTAACTTTTATATATCTTTACAGTTATTTAACACGCATTATAATTAATGTTAGTAGTATAAATGAATGTAAATTTGTATATTAATTTGCTTTGTAGTATTGCTACTTGATAATTTAAGTTAGATAAATATACTAATTTTTTTTAAATATAACTATTCACTACTTGTTAAGAGAACCATCAATAAAATTAGAAAAAAAGTATTACCTTACTATAAACAATGAATAATTAATATATCTTAAGTAGATGCTTCAGTTGCTGGGAAAAAAATCATTCTCAATTATACTCTTTTTTATTATTATGAAATTATACACTCTTTCTAAAATACAATATGCATTAATTATAGATCAATATTATACTGATGTAATGTTGGAGGGTAAATATTGAAATAATTGGAATAATGATCATGCGTAGCTCTATGTTTTTTATTGGTGAGTTGAAAGAGTTGTGAAATTTATATTTTGAATTTTATTAAATATGTGAATAATAAGTTTATTTTAAAAATAAATATTAAAATAATTATAGGATTATTTAAGATTTGTTTAATAAAGATTTTGATTTTTGATTTTTTTGAAGTAATTTTTCAATTAGGTATATGTGTTAACGATTTTTTATTTTGATTTTTCATTTTTTTAAGAAATTATTAATAAAATATGGAGTGATTCATAAATCTTTTAAAATAAATTTTTTTATTTTTATCAAACATTTTTTAGATAATAAATTAAATCTTACAATTTTTTTATATTTGAAGTTTTTTTAAAAAAATAAAAGATTATTAAATAACTTGTAAGTTATTTTTTATTTTTTTGTTGAAAATCACTAGGTAAAAATTATTACTAAATATATTGATGATTATTTTTATAGAAAATAATAAATCATAAAATTAATTATTTAATTATAAATTATAAATCGTAATCGTAATCAAACAAAACCTTATTAAAGGTGCTGATATTTATAAAAAAAAAATTGGATGAAGGGTTTTAGAGTACTCAAATATTTCTTTTTGTAAAAAAGAAATTGAGTATGCTTTTTTTTTCAAGTATTCATACACATTACATAATTTTTTTAAATAAACATTTTGATCTACTTATTTTTAAGTGAAACTTAACTTTTTTTTTTAAATATTGTAGTTAGATCTTTTGATTTTACATGAAGTATTGAAAGGAACTTAACTTTTTAAAAATGTATGGACTAAAATATTTATTTTGAAAAAATTAAATAACTTATAGTATAATTTTTAATATTTTTTCATGTATATATATATATTATCCAGCTTAAATGCATATGTTATTATGGATGAGAGTAGATATTATAAAAATATTTTCAAACTTTAAAATATTATAAAATTATCACCAAAATTTAGATATTTTTAAGTGCTAATTTCATTAAAATTTGTCAAAAATTAACCAAAAAAATTCACATAAGTAAAAAATTTCTGTTCGGCTTTTGACAATTTAAGGTCCATGGTAGTTTTATACCATTTATAAATTTAATAGTATTTTTATAATTATCACCATAGTTTAAAAATTCTATTAACTCAATTAATTATAAACAAAATTGCATAAGACTGAGCGTTAAAAGAATAAAAGAAACCTTAGAAAAGTATGGTATGGTTTGCAAGCATTTGGTAGAAAATAGAGTACTATTGAGTTGTAATTAAGCATACACTTTATTATAAGATTCTAAATAACTGTCTACTTTTAGCAAAGTGAAAAAAAGAAGATAACTTTTTTGCTCATTCATTTATATTTTAATTAATCAGATTGTAGTGTTCTCAATTAAAAATTAAAAATTAAAAATTAAGTTTAAAATAGATGCTTATTATTTCAAAAAAAAAAAAAAACTTTATCTAAGTAGCTCCACTTCTTAGATAGATAGAAAGAGTCTAGAAGCCTATAAATTAAACATTGCCTTTATATATATATATATATATATATATATATATATATATATATATCAATTAAAAATTAAAAATTAAGTTTAAAATAGATGCTTATTATTTCAAAAAAAAAAAACTTTATCTAAGTAGCTCCACTTCTTAGATAGATAGAAAGAGTCTAGAAGCCTATAAATTAAACATTGCCTTTATATATATATATATATTGCCTATTTAAAAAGCTTATGTTTTTCTAAAAATTAAATTGGCCAACTATATATGAACTTTCATGATTTTTGTAATCTAACCGAAACTTTTGAATATTAATTAAGATTTTTTATGAGGATGTCCAGCTTAAAGTTATTCGATTCATATCCATTACTTGAGATGTAATTAAACTCACTGCTGTATAAAACCTTTGCTAAATCAAAACCATTGCGTCAATCATCTTAATTAGTCATGACTCATGACAAGTGATATAGGACTTAAAAAGACAGATTACCTCACATATTTTAAATATTTTAGCTGAAAAATAATCAAATTATATTTTAAGAGAATATCAAGAAGCTATCCAAAATTAGATAAATAAATAGTATATAATTTATAGTCATGAAAAACAATTTTTTGATTAATTAAATACTTAAATGTTATGCATATTGTATCATCCGAGATTAATTACATCTATTTATTTCTATTTTTGACGCCTCTATTCATCACAAATTGAGATAGATCTACATTTTAACTTACATTTTAGGTTACAGAAGATAATATTTGAATCATAAAAGCAAGTCCCTTTGTTTATTTATCCAATCATGTAACCTAAGTTGAGAGAACATTTTTCAATTTAAGATATAAAGATTTTTTTTCTTTTAATTAATAGTACATTCTGAGAGAAAATATTAGTATTAATTAATTTTGTACTAGTATCTTTTATATTATATAATGTGTTTAAATTATTTTAAAATTTTAAAAAATAATTCATTTTTATATTATATTAATACATGTTATAACATAAAATAATATAAATATAAAAATAAGTATGAATTTTATTTGATAAAATAATAAGAAAAAAAACTCGTTTCAGGTGAAGTTTCTACTAAGAATTTAAACCCCTTAAAAGTGTGAATTGTATATTAGAGATATTCTAATTAATATATTGATATCTCAAATATTATATGTTATTAAAAAAAATTAGTTTTCAACACGTGATTGTTGAATCGTCTCCTTCAGAACTAGGTGGTTGTTTTCAATTAAATGAGTGAATTTTTTTCTATGCTTTTTGTTTGTTCTCTTATAATTTTTGATTTGTTTAACAACTTATAGATATTATGGTTTTTCACGTTTAAAAATAATTTATTTATTATTTTGTTTGTTTGTTGTGGTTAATGTGCTTGTTAAAATGCTTTTTAAATAAAGAGTTTCTTATTTATCTTATGAATCAAATTTTAATATTTGTTATTATAAAAGAATCATTATAAAAGAATTGTAATAGGAATTATTTAATGCTCATATATATTTATTCACAAAAATATTAATGTTATAGTAATTTATTAGTTTTGATTTCATATCTAAGTATGTGATATATTTGATATTTTGGTTATTAATTCAAATTATAATTTTACTTTTTATTCAAAAAAAAAAATATGTCACAATAGATCCGTGATATGAAATACTACTATAAAATTCAGTATTTTTCGTAGCATTTTTCTTAATTTTGTGGATGTGGGATTTAAAACAACTTTGTTTATGTTAGCTTGCATTTGGATATATGTTTTCAATTTTTCTTGAAATTTAAAAGCTTTAGTACGCTTAAACCCATGACCCATCATGATTTTCGCTAGAATATTTACATTTTTATTGTTTAATTATATTATCTTACTTTTTTGCCACTGTGATTTGAATAGAAATATATAACATGAACATGAAGATAATTATATAATGGAATGCCGTGGTAAACCCAAGTGGGTGCAGGAGGAGCCTTTCACGATTTGAAAGATATTGTAGCGAGCAGCGTTCTGAATATTTTGACCAAGGGGCCACCGTTGACTTTGAATAGCATGCATGGGTTGACACATGAAATTATTAGCATGCATATGAAATTATATAGATATATAATTCGCATATGTTTTAGCTTGCTATTAGATTAGAGTAGTAATTGATGGCACTCGTTGTAAAGGTTTGTATATTTTGGAAAAAGTATATTTATTATAATTTTAGTATATATAAAATGTTAATATATTTTTTATTATATCATAATCTAATTAATTTTCATTAAAATGTAATTACGTAAATTTGATTATAATTATTAATAATAAAATCTAATTAAAATATGTCATATAAAATATGAAAATTTTAAATAATATAATTAAATATAAAATTATAATACATAGTGGTATTGTTTAAAATATTTGGTCAAAATTAGAAATAAGTTAAGCAAGCTCCCACTAGGCTATTGATTCATATCACATGGTTACTAAGACGATAGTGGAGTATATAAAATATAGTCAAGGCCTTAAGAGTGGGAGATACATGATAACACATGCAATTTTTTAATTTTCCAAAAGAAAAGAAAAAAAAACTAAATTTTAAGTGACTGAATTCATTATGAGTGAAATTTTATTACATGATGCTATCAAAAGTTTCTTTAACCTTTTTCCATTACTTTTGCTTTTGCCTTTGCCTACAAATAGAAAGGCATAAACGATTTCGCCTGTTTACTTGTCGGAGGATGAATAAACAGTCACAAAACCCCATCTTACATGATCTCCATATCTTGATCCAAGAGCTTCATTCTCTTTTTTTTTTTTCTTCTCTTCTCTTCTCCTCTCCTCTTCTCCTCTCCTCTGTCTAAAGGAATAAGTATTTCCCAAGTTGCTATTAAAAAACTTTGAGGTGGTATTAAACTTTATTACTTTTCTTATTTTAATTTTTTAATAAAAATTATAATAGAAACTGTTATGACAATTGTTTATTAAAAATAAAAAAAACTGTTATGACCATAAGGCTATATATATATATCATGAAAAAAATCTTAAAATATTGAAATAAATTGCATGTAGTCAATTACCTTGTAATGCAAATGTATATATATTTTTAATAATTTATAATCATATTTTTGAGTCTAATAAATGTAAATGTGTGTATTGGTGTCTTAGTATATCTGTTTATAAAAAAATTAAAAAAAAATCAATAACCTCATAATACAATGATATATGCCCCTCTAAGTATAATAAGAAAGTAAATTTGAACTCCGTTATTATATATATATATATTAAGGTTTTCAAGAATTAATGTTTTTTTAATATTTAAGTAGGATATAAATCCTATATCATGTCATAAAAAATTAATAACTTATAATTAATTTAAACTTACGTTATATATATAAAATTTAAATTTAAATTTATTTTGTATTTGGTTTAGATTGAACTCATGTATAAATACTTAACCTTTGAATCCAATCTTAAATTATTTGAGTAATGTGCATACTTATTCATATTGAGTTTGAAATCAATACTTACTATGCCACATATAAGTCTTAAGTATATTAAAACTTTAAATTAAATGGAAAAAAAAACCATACCTTCGACAATTTTTGGGAAGAGAGTGGCTAATATTGTTGGCGTTTGCATCTAGTAGAGTGAACTAAACTCTATATAGTAAATCTAATCTGGAAATCTAAATCTGGTGATCAATATTGTTTATATAAATATGATTAATTTTGGTCAAACAAATATACCGTTGTATAATATTGTGGTTTAGATATGGATTTGGGCATGTCTTTTGTTATGTATGCAATGCATCAATTAATAGCTTTTCAAGAAAAAAAAGAGTTACCAATTAATGCTTGATCTCAAAACTCGAGAAGATCTAAGATTCTCGGCCGACAAAATTAATTGAGAAATATGCCAATTATATATATTATTGGTACATGTTCATAATTTATACTCAAAATAAATATCTTTTATAAATTCAAATAAATTATATTTCATTTAGCTACAAATTTATTGACATATTAATATAAAATTATTAATAATAAAAAATTCAAAACACTCACCGACTTAAAACGCAATCTAACTAGCTAGTTTGGGGGGTTAAATGCTAGTAATATTGTTGTCGTATAGACGGAAGGCTATCGATTTGAGCGATAAACTCATCTTCCTCCGTACAAATTGAGTCGTAACCTACTAGCAGGCAGTCAGATGATATTTAAAAAATAAGGAGGTTGTGTGGGTGTTCTTTAGCATGCAATCTTATTTTTATTGGAAAAAAATCGAGCATTTTAAGGTCTTTTTGACCGAATGATTTAAAAGCTGTTTTCTTTACTTAAAAACAAAAACTTGATTTTAAAAACAATAATGTGTTTAATCATTATTTTATAGAATAATACGTTTTAGAAAACTAAAAACTAAAAACAGCTTTAACATGTTTTTATTGTTCTTAATAAAATTGCAAACATGCATAAAATTAGCCTTCTTATTTTTTGATAATTTGGTTTACATTTTTCTACACCTTTGCAGCTTTTATTTTATTTTTTTATTTTTAATAATATTGACAAAAAAATTATTATAATCATCAAAGCTTTGAGTTTTTTTTTTTGCTTTTTAATAATATTCATCAAATTGTAATTATTATAATCACTAAATTGTTATACTTATTTTATTAATTAATCAACAATATAACTATTTTTTGTTTTGTTTTTAAGACTAGTTTATTAAAATATTGACCAAACATTTCATTTATTTTAAAACTATAAAAAATGTTTAGAAGTTATGATTTGAAAATAATTTTTAAATTATATGTTCAAACAAACCCTTAATATTTGAATAAGATGATCATTAACTTCTAATAAGTTTAACATGGTTTAATTTCCGTTTCTCATAACGTGAAAGTTCAAAGGACAAAGAATAAGGATTTTTAATAGCTTGTTGGGATCTTTCTTATCCATGAAATGTTACATTAGAAATAATATTGATATTATTTTTTATATTTATCGTATTTTAAAAATTACAAAAATAATTTAATTTTAAATAATATTAATACTTAATAAAATTTAAATAATATGATTCATAACATTACTCTTTTTGCTATGCCATATATGCTATTCCCTTTGTGCTCGTCCTTTCAAGTAATAACTATCAAAGCTATGTTTCGTAACTACTTTCACCACAAGTTTTAACTCTTTAACTTTTAAAATTTGAAATTAGGTAACTTTTAAAATTTATTAAATTATAAAATTAAATAAATCAATGTTAAAATTGAATTTCTGTATTTTTAATTCTTCACTCATAATCTTATTCAAAAAGATTAAAGAGTTCAGGTTCAATAATTTTTTTTTATCAAAAATTGCTTTAAAAATAATTTAAGAGTTTAAAAATAGAAAATAGAAAATTTAATATATAAATTATTTTTCAAATGTGCAACATGTCAAACTTGAAAATAAAAATTAATTATCAGGCAGTTTTTCTTTTTTTTTTCTTAAAAAAATTTAAAAATTTAATATCAAAACTAAGTTTTTTTTATTGAAAATTAAAATAATTATAAAACATGACCTAAATATGATATAAATTAAATATTAATATTATTTTAAAATAAAAATGATATTATAAATATTTGATTCAAGAATATAAAAAATATATTCATCACAAATATTATCACCACTAATGTGTTAATTCAGTTGAAAAAATTAAATCTTACTCAAATTTGTTGTAGTTGTATTAACATAAAGAAATATTTATTTTTAAAAAAATCACAATCAATTAATACATTTCCCACCGTGCATGCGCGGGACTAGATATATAGAGCACGCTGGCTTTCTTTGCGGCTGCCACGAGCAAACTATCGATCATGAAAAATAAGAGAATGTCATGTTCTGAGTCTATGGATAATGATATAGTGGCCTATTTTCACTACCTATTTAGTGGCCATGTATTGTATAGTTTGCTTAGAGCAAACGGACTAAACAAGCAGACATTTGATTGTTTTATATATTAATATTTTAGGTAAATAATATTTTAGAGTTAATTTTGTTTGGGTGTGGTTATTGACACAGTTTATTTTGTTGTTTTTGTAACATATCTATTGTTAATTTTAAAAAGAGTCAAAAATAATTTTAATTGTCATATAAAACTATATTAAAGATGAAGTATATTTTTGATAATTTTAAAATGTAATAAATACATTGTGAAAATAAATAAATAAAATATAAATCGTCTATTATATTGAAAAACAAATTATCATTGGAAGATAATTTTTACAATTGATAGTTTAAAAATATAAATACAATTTGCATCTCTAACTCGATATGTGTTTGAAGTCGTAAATTTCACTTTCGTCTTTAGAGAAACGAAGGGTCGTGTCATAGGAGCATTAATATAGCAGCAATTGGGTCATTTTCATTAGCAAATTGGAATCCAAGTGCTCTTTGATCACATAATCAAAAAGGGAAAAATTAGAGGAGGTGTCTATTTAATTTGGTGAGGTAGGACGTGACATGACCTACCACACTATGCCTTATAGATTGGAACAGTCGAGTTGACTCAGGTGAGTATGACTGTGTGAGTAGTAGTTGGTGAGGCAGGGCCACTACGGCTAAGCTAAGAATTTATAAAGCCTTTTGGAGCCATAGAAAGAGAATTTCAAAGTGGCATTTGAGAAAAGAAAACAAAAGGAAAGGTTCTCTTTTCATGTGAAACACACTCATTTGGCTTCTCTTTCCCTTTCTTGATAGAGACCTAAGTGCGAATTACCAAAGATTCCACTTCGATCTAGTGCTTTTAGATAGAAATTAATGCCTCTCTTATAGTGGTTTTCTGTAGCATGTCAAAAACATTAATTCTAAAGAAATTAAATAAAAAAACATTAGAAATAGAGATGAATGTAATAAATTAATATATATATATATATATTAAAGAAATTAAATAAAAAAACATTAGAAATAGAGATGAATGTAATAAATTAATATATAATTTAGAATTAACATATATTTTTGTAATCGGTGAAGAAGAAAATTAATTAACATTGCAAATGCAAACTAGGATGCGCATAACTAAGGGCTCTTATCCATGATCAGAGTTGAAGGGGCAATGTTTCACTTTTGCTTGACATTCATTAGAGGTATTGGTCCCAAGACACAATCAGTTTAGAAACATCCCACCCTCCCCACCCTCCAAGAGTCTGAGACTAAGCCGATAAATTCATAATGCTCTAGCTTTCCTTTTACCTCTTTATCTTTCTATACCATTTGGTCATTAAGAGATGAACTAATCTGCACGTGTATCATTATCATTCTATGTCCATGCCAGACCAAATTACTCACTCACCTCCACGTGCTCAAGGCCTATCACGCGCCTAGCTTATTGACCTTTTTTTTTTTTTCTCTATTCTAGCAATAAAGACCCATCAATTCTTTTTTATTTTCACTTGAGGCCCTTATATTTGTTTTCTTTAGGGTCTCAAGTCTGCCAGTTTTGAGAGATTATAATAGTGACAGCTTATAGTAGTGATAAAAGTAAATATGATTTAAATGTTAAAAATAGGATAATTTTATGTTTCATATTTGCTTAATATTTTGCTAATACTTCAATAATTGATTATTGACAAAAAAAAAAGATTTGTTAACAATTTATTATTATTATTAATAAAAGCCATCTATGAAGTTTCAAATAATGTTTTACACCACTTTTTGACCCTTTTATATAATTATCACTCTATATATCATAATTAAAAAAAAACTTCAACATACATACCCTTTTAAATTTGAATTTCTTTGATAAAACTTTTAAATTTGAATGGGGAAATTATTTGTAGTATTTGTATTAAAATGGGTCCAAATAAATAGAAATTATACTTAGGAACAGATAAAGCTGATAGTGATGCCGTCATTTTTTTATTTTATTTTTCCTTTTGTTTTTCACCTTTGTAGTTGTATATGTCGTCTCTGTTTTTGACACTAATAATTTTGCCATTCCAAGGAAATGACACAAACAATGGTAATTTTTTTTTTTTTTATCATATGTTCAACTTTTTCGAACCACACTTACATGCATCAAATTACCACTATGTAACCCAACTTGTAATATTTATTTTTCAACAATATTGAAAATTTTAACTAAAAATATAAGATTAATTATCATAATTTATTACATTATAGTAAGATTATAAAATATATTAGAGTACCCATGAACTTCATTTAATTTTGATCCGGTAAAAGAATTTCTAAATTCTAGGCTCACTAAAGTGCACAATTATACTATGAAAATTCATATTATTCAATGATTGATAAACAATTTATTATACAATACTCAATGTTTTTATCACAAGATATACAAATCTAGAAATCAGTATTGTAATTAAGCAATTGTTTCTTGCCAATACTTATCTCTTTGCCATTTCCTCTAAAACCATTAGTTCAAGTCATAAACTTCTAATCCTTGTTAATAAAAAATTTAGAAAAAGAGGTATTTCTATTTTTGTTAAAATTACGTTAATAATATTACCATAATTAAAATTGTTATTTATAAAAATATTCTATTAGGAACAATTTTATCTAATAATAGTAGCATTGAGATTTAATTAATACTATATGTAAAATGAATATTTCATTTATCTTTATGATAATAATAACAAAAATTACTGTGTTAATATCATTACACATATCAATTAAAATTGCAATCTCTAACTTCCAAAGTTAGAATGGTAGAATCAAATTTTTCATAGGATTTAATTATAGTTTAGATGATATAGCTTAAAAAATACAATTTTGAATCTCACTTCTATAATATTTACTTTATTTAATAAAAAATGATCACAAGTGTCACTTTAAAAAAATTAGAGCGGTAGAATTGTGATGTCCTATTTTAAAGATCATTAGACTTAGTAAAAAAAGTCAAAGTTTATAACAATTTTTGATATTTTAATATTAAAATATTAACTTAATTAATAAAAATATTCATAATTTTTATAGATTCTATTATAATATTGTATTTAATACGTGTGACATCGCTTTAAAATGTGAGTTTTTATCTCATTAGAAGGACATCATTTTGTTATATTTTATTCTATTTGTATCACTTATTTTTTTTATTTTTTAGTGTTCATTTTATTTTTTTAAGAGAATACCAACATATTTTTTGAAATAATCTCCTAAGTTCTGATACATTATCAACAATCCATACAAACTATAGGTATTTTAATTTCAAAAAAGTTAACTCAATAGATAGAAACATTCACTATTATAGTAAAATCTAAAATCCAAGGCATCTTTATCAAACCCCAAGTAGGATATGAGACCATCTCCAACTATACACTATTGCATCCAAATAATATAATTTTTAGCACTAAAGGTTATTTCAAAGAAGCACTAAATATTGCACAAAATATAATGCATTGAAGAGTATTGTGCAACACTGTTTATTTAGTGTAATACTATTCACATACTTTTTTTTAAATAAAAGATAAAAAAATCTAAAAAAATTGTTTGAGTTGATATTTTATCTTAATTATATATCTTTAGCTAAAATGTGTTACGATTATATTTTCTTATAATTTAATAATATTTTAATTTTTATTACATATAATAAATTAAAATTAATTATATGATACAAAACCATTAGAAAATTACTAAATATAACAAGAGCTAACAATATAATATAATATTATTTAATAGATTTTATAATATACTTTGAACATTTAAATATTCAATTAGGATTTAGATACACATTAACACATTTTAAATTCTAAAAAATCAATATATTTTAATAAATTTTTAAAGACTTTAGCATATACTTTATTAAATTACTATATTCTAAAGATTTTTATAAAACTTAATATATTTTAAATTTTTATTATATTCAATCCTTTTCAACTTACTTTAATTATTTTATAATTTTTTAATAAACTATTTATAATTATCAAAAATATTCAATATGTTATTAAGTATTTTATTTAAAATTTAATAAAATTTATACTCTTTTTTAAGCTGCAAAAATATATAAAGTTTGTATAAAAATAAATATTAAAAATGACGTATCTAATTTAATTTATAATAAAAATTATTATTATGAGATGACTCTTTAATAACCAAAGAAAATTATCACTTTAAGATTATTACGTAGAAATTATAAAAAAATATAATTAATTATAAATTAATTTATATTTTATGAATATTGAATTTCATGTGGTTGAACTTGTAAAATATAAAAAACAAAAATAAAAAATAAGGAGAGGGAGTCAAAAGCGAGGAAAAAAAAAGAGAAAGAAAGAAAAAAGAAGAAATAAAAAGAAAAGAGAAACTGAAAAGAGTTTCCGTAAAACAAAAAGTCTCCAAAAATCTCACGAAAGAAGTTGTTAGTGGTGGTATACTTTATTTATATATAAAAAATGTTTAAAATCCTCAAAAATCTTTGAACAATCGAAGTTTTAAAAAATAGTAATTGAATACACCTAAACTTGTATTGATTTTTATAAAATTTTAAAAAATCTTAATTAAATACATCTAAATTTTTAGAAACTTTTAAAATACATCAAAGTCTACAAAAAAATTTATTTAAATATATCTTTGTAAAACAACGATTTAGTAATCGAAAAATAATTTATGAATCTCAAAGATTATCAAAATATTGAAAAAAATATATGAGCTATTTTGAGATATTTAGTTTTGACCTTGAAATCCTTCGTGTTGTTGTTGAGATCCATGTCCTTGTTCTTGATATTTTTTTTTTTTGCATAATTATTACTTGTTTACCTCAAATAAACTCACATAATCATTTATGAAATTCAAATATTTGAATAGAATTTATTTTCCTTTTCGAATTCAAAAAATACTTAATTTTAAGAATTTTTTATTTGATATAGACAAATAAAAGATAAAGAGACTCATATTACATTTCAAAATGCATTAATTAGACATCTTAAGGATGAATATAATAATTCAAAATTAATGTATGTAATTTTAATTGTGTTTTTTTTCAATTAAATGTAATATTTAGTTAATGTTATAAACATAATACTTTAGTTAGTTAATTTTTAATTTTTACATTAAGAATATAATTTTTAAATTTATTATTATTAATTAATAGTAATATATAATTAATTAATTTAATATAATAATTGTTAAGAAATTAAAAATAAATAAAATGAATATTTTACTCCCTAAAAACATATATTTTTATTGTAATATTTAATGCCCTCTGTTGTCCTTGTTTCCCATCTTCATCCATGTGTAAAGCATGAACATATCAAAAAATAGCTAGGAACAATCATGAAAGTGCATAATGCAACAAAGTTATCCTATTTAAAAAAAAAAAAAAAATTGTACCAGAACTAACAAAGAGTCAGTTACACACGGATGTGGATCGAGGCAACCCACAACTACACATTTGATATGTATTTGTTACATTGTAGGAAGAAAAAAATATGTGTACTGAATCTCCATCAAGGGGTGATGGAATATGCATAAAAACCAAAAATAATAATAATACTTTTCATTAACGTTGTTCTATCATGACATGGACAATGCATCAATATCACACCAGAAATCATGTGTTACTTAACAATATATTAATATAAGATTGATGGTAATTATAAGCGAGGATTATGATAACAATCATTCAAGTTTTAGGAACTATGGGTTGGATGCAAAGTGATCACATGCTGATTAACATGTTTTTAAGTCCGTCGAGTGATGTCATTATGTTAGCTCTTAGAGTCATTAGGAATTACTATTGTTCGCACGGCCTATTCGCCTGACCATTACGATTGTTTTTGCACTAAACATTTTACGTTTTGGTTGCAGAAAACGACTGTAATGACTACCCAGTAAGCGAATGACTTCGTCACATGTAAGCGAACAACAATAAAAATAGCAAACCATCGAGGAAGAACAACACAACTATATGTGCAGTCTAGCCTGAGTATGTTTAGGGCAATGAAATGTCGAGTTGCAAGATCTTTCTTTGAATGGTCTCCTTATTATATCTTTTTTTTTTTTTAAATGTCTCTGTTTTTTTGCTCTAAGTTCGAATTAGCTACTTGGTTGGCGGAAAAAGTGCTAGGAGTTAACAAAATGATGGAAATTTCTAATTATAGATTTTCCAACTTCTTTGATCCATGGAAACAAAGGATACATCAATTTAAGGAGGCATTCGCAGTTTCACATGTTTGATTTGCCGAATTCTTCCTCCCATTTTTTATATCCTGTTTTCAGCTTTTTACCCGGTTGAATGGAGTCCTTTTAGCTCATTCGTTGCTTACGATTCCTGTGATTTAGATTAATTTCATCTGATTTAACGTTGAATGTGAACGATGAGGATTATACAACTTTGATTTATTTTGAATCTTCCCTCAGAATTCGGTGAGAAACATTAAAATTTGAACAATCTTGTTGTGGTTAATCATTCATTAGAGTAAATTATCGTGGTTTCATGTTTGCTCAGGGATTTGGCCTGGATTCCTTTTCCTATCTTTCTCTCTGGATCAATTTAATTGGTTTTGTGAACGTCATATTGGTAGCTAACTTTATATGTTCCCAGCTGAGAACATGTAGGGTTCATCTAGATAAAATAATTAGATTATTTATTTTCTGCACGTGGTCATCGATTTACATGTCGTATAAGTTACAAACTGCACTCTAGTAGAAATAAATGTCTCTTGTGTGATGTTTTCTGGTTCTGTTCATTCCACTCTGCAACTGAGAAAAGAAACACCTTGTTAAATGAATGAGTCACCTATTATGGATTTATTGTTAAGTCTTTCATGACGAATTTCGTGTTTAAATCCTTCTCCTATGCTTTTGAGTTGAGTCCTTTACATTTTTTGTGAAATAATTCTCTTTAGTAGTGGTTTTTACATCGAAGGAGACCTCCAAAAGGTGCATACATTAGTCATCTTTGGTGTAGTATTGGCATTTTGTGCAGCTCAAACATTATTAACCGGTGCAGAGGCCTCAGTTACCCTTTTCCTTTAGTGGTTGTGAAGGAGGGAGGATGGCTTGTATTTTACAGATGGAGTTGCATTGTTTGTCTGTCAGTCCATAAGCATTCTATTTATCTTCCTTTTCACAATAGTTCTTTGATTGGTTCTTCCTTTTGTGCGTGATTTGCAGTCAAAATTCTTTGTTGGATGGTAGAATTCCTTGAATATGTCTAATCTCCAAGTTGATCCACTTCAGCAAGTGGAAACAATGTGCAGGACCCTTCTACACGAGCTTCAGGTTTTCCATGAGACTTTTCATATAACCGTTAGTGATGGTTTAGAATTTACATTTTGTATATTCAATTATTTTTTCATTGAGTTCTAACTAAACTTCTTTTGTTGTGAAGATTGGCATGCCCTTCTGGACAAAGATTTTTTTAACTGAAGATACAAATTAATATTGTGCTCTTATTTTGAAAATCAGACAATATGGAATGAAGTTGGGGAGTCTGAATCTGATAGAGATGAAACGCTGCTTGAACTTGGGCAGGAGATTCTAAAAGTGTACGAAAGAAAGGTGGATCAGGCAAATTGCCTTAGAGCTCAGCTAAGGCAAGCAATTGCTGATTCTGAAGCAGAACTAGCAGCCATCTGTTCTGCAATGGGGGAGCGACCTGTACATATCAGGCAGGTAGGAAATACGACACATAATTTTGATTCCAGCTGGAAATCTCTATGTGATGTGAAACTGAACATCCATAATTATTCTTCCAATCTTTGGGTATTTTTTATTAATTAAATTGTTTTAGAAATTCTCAAGAACTGTGATAGCAGAGTTTAATGTTAAAAGACAGTTGTCCTTGGAATTCTACCCAAAAAAAAGGTCCCTTGAAAAAAATGGCATTATCTTCTTCTCATTGGTGTAGAATGTATATAGTGAGATCAAAGAGCCTATTAGTTGTTTATGCTTGTCAAAAGATAATTAGTTTATTGTCAAAAATTGGTTCCTATCCTATCCCCACGATTTGAACAAGTGCTGATTTTTTTTTTCTAGGGTCACCAATTACTGCTGAATTTCTTGACATAGGTAATCATTACTAGTATGAAACTAAGATAGACAAATTATAAAGTTTTAGATTTACATTGGGACCAAATTGAAGAGTAATCAATTTTATTTTTAAAAATATTATCCTCTAGGAGTTTGTACGTTCAAAAGCATTATTATTTGTTCGGTTTTTTATACCGTCATCTAATTGAATACATATGATTTGTGGTTATGGAAGCCTGATCAAAATGTGGGAAGCTTAAAGGAAGAGCTCCATAGAATTCTTCCGCAGCTGGAAGAGATGCAGAAAAGGAAATCTGATCGTAGAAACCAATTCCTCAAAGTCCTGGAGGAGATGCATAACATATCAAATGAGATAGAGGAAACCACAGGATATATCTCATCTATAACTGTTGATGAAACTGATCTATCTTTGAGAAAGCTTGAAGAATTGCACAGACAGTTGCATGCACTTCAGAAGGAGAAGGTTGAACTATTTTCTCTTATTCTCATATTGTAGATGTTCAATACCCTTCCATAGACCTTATTTTTTCCTTCATTTTTTTGCAGAGTGATCGGCTGAAGGAGATTCATGAGCACCTGAACTCATTGAACTCGCTTTGCTTGGTTATTGGCATGGATTTCAAGCAAATAGTTAGTGAAGTTCATCTAACTTTAGGTGACAGTGGAGGATCTAAGAGTCTAAGTAATAATACAATTGCACAGTTGGCTGTTACAATAAAACGACTTAGAGAAGATAAAATACAGAGAATGCAAAAGGTTAAAAACATCTCTTTGTTTCTACTTTTAGTTTGTGATCTGTAAATTATTTTTTGGAGATCCCCAATGAATCCTTTACTTTTGCAGCTACAAGATCTAGCTACTACCATGTTGGAGCTATGGAATTTGATGGATACACCACTGGAAGAACAACAAATGTTTCAAAATGTTACTCGCAACATAGCTGCTTCAGAACATGAAGTGACTCAGCCCAACACACTTTCAGCTGACTTTATTAGTCATGTGAGATTCATGCATTCGTGTAGATCATCTTAGTTGTTTTTGTTTTGTTTTTATTTTTGGTCGTCTACCTGTATTATTGTTGAAGAAAGTGATGAAAAAACCTTTTCTATAAGTGGAATTGAATATGTGGTGTAGGTTGCGGCTGAAGTTTCTCGATTGGAAGAGTTGAAATCAAGCAAAATGAAGGAACTTGTTTTTAAGAAGAGATCAGAGCTAGAGGAGATATGTAGGAAGACACATCTAGTATTGGAATCAGATAGTGCAATGGAATATGCTATTGGAGCTCTAGAGTCGGGTAAATCTTTACTTAATGTTGAAATAGGGTCCATAAAATTGAAGAAATGCATATTTTCTTGTCTTGAATGTTCGTGCATTTCTAATCCATGTAGGGGGAGTGGTGGATCCTTGCTGCATCCTTGAGCATATTGAGCTCCAAATTGCCAAGGTCAAAGAGGAAGCTTTTAGCCGTAAAGAAATATTGGATAAAGTTGATAAGTGGTTAGCTGCATGTGATGAGGAGTGTTGGCTTGAGGAATACAACAAGGTTAGAATGGCTATCGACTGTCATGTTGACTCTTTGAAAATATAATTAAACAAGTTTGCTTATAATTGTTATTTTTTTCCTTTTATATGTGGTTGTTCAGGATGAAAGCCGGTACAATGCTGGAAGAGGAACACATCTTACTCTTAAGCGTGCTGAGAAAGTTCGTGCTTTGGTTAATAAACTTCCAGGTCCAAACTATGTATTTAGCTAGAAGCCTTTATCATAGGTAGACTTAAATATATTTGAGTTTTGGTTTTGAACTCTTTTTGGCTATTCTGATTATCAAATTCTAAAAGATCCATTGGAGTGTCTTAAGATGTAAGAGCTATTGAGTCCCTTTTATTAGTAATGTGTCCTGGTAGTAGCTATACTTCACTTTCATTTTATAGATTATGCCCTTTTTTTCCCTTTTTTTTCCCTCCCCTTTCTCACTCTGCTATTCCTCCTCATAGTGTGACTGCCACACATATTCACTAAAACGTTTTTTGTTTTACTACAGCTATGATGGATGCATTGACTTCAAAAACAGTTGCATGGGAGAAGGAAAGAGGCATTGAGTTTACGTATGATGGTGTAAGTATTTTTACCTTATCTGTTTAAAGTCCCTTTAATCTTTAGTTGTTAAAATTTTCAAACATGGAATAACTGAAATAATATTTCCTTGTTTGATGATGTTTAGAACCAACTTCTTTGCATGCTTGAAGAGTATAACATATTACGGCAGGAGAAGGAGCAAGAACGTCGTAGGCTACGGGTAAGAGAATGTTGTTCCACTAAAGCCAGAACATTCCTTGTGGGGAAGATTTGCCTTCTTATTCTTGGAAAATTTTCATTGTTATATTTTATCTAGACTATGGCATGGACCCTTAACATGATGTAATCTTATATTTCAGGACCAGAAGAAGCTTCAAGGATCGCTCGTAGCTGAACAAGAGGCTAGGTCAAAACCAAGTCCAGTGAAGCCTCAAAGTGTTAAAAAATCTCCTAGAATATCAACAGGAGGTGCAAGCAACAAAAGAGTCTCTGCTGGAAGGGCAATACATCAAACTCTAAAATTTGATTCAAAAACTTCCACTCCTCAAAATTCACGTCCCAGTAGCAGGAAGAGTGACAGAGGCGAACAAAATGAGCAATTAATAAACCACCTGAATGATTGTTTTACAGCTTTATGCACTGGTACATTTCTAAATACTCCCTCAAACACAGGAGAAACATAATTTTTGGAGGTAGACAGCTTGTCTGCGACTTTGGGATATTTTTTCGCTCAATCTCAAAAAACATCGATTCTGGGGCCTTAATACAACATTTTTCTCGTAAATGGACAAATAAAGGTACGCACACTGGATATATATTTACTTGGAAATGAATGTGTTCTTCCAACGGTGAGACAATGCAAAAAATAACTTCCTTTCACCACTCCCTCGAAGGCTAATATTGTTGCAGACTGTTATGACTTCAGCTCCTGCACCGATACCTTATGGCTTATGGGGCTAATATCGTTGAAGAGAGCATTTAGGAAATTGAATACTGGTTTGAGGAAAGAAGGGTGGGATTTGTGCTTCTAAAACAAATGGCGTTCAATATCAAAGTTTCTTGCTATGTTCCTCGTGCATTTTTTTCAGCAAGCAATTGTAATTGGCTGATTCCTTCTGATTGGCTTTCCTCAATTGTGCGTACTGAACTTGGACCAGCAAGTTGCCCCAGTTTAATTTTGATTATAATTTTTAAAATTTGGTTTTAATTAGGTGTAAGTTAAAACAGTTGTTGCTCAATCTATCTAATACCGACTTAATGAGCAATACCTATTAAAAAGAAGAGAAAAGTGTTTATATCATGTGATTTATATCCATTGACGACCTTATAACTGTTATAAGGTTGTTATTTAATTTTTTAACATTTAAAAAAGTAGTTAATTAAAAACAAAATATATTTTTTAAAAGTTAAAAAATTAAATAGTATCATTCATAATTTATCTCGTCCAAATTATCTTTACACCCTTACTCCCTAAAAAGAAAATAACGGGTAATTTATTAGGGTGATGAAAATCGACATGAACATGTGCCAAAGCGGATGAAGCAGAAAGGTTTCCCCTCTTGTTTGCCAAGAGGTTTTCAACCTATTACCAACCCAATCCAAGTTGCACTCCTTCTTTTTTTTTTTTCCGACATAAGATTTAAATATATATATAATGTAAAAAATAATAATAATCTAATTTTCCCCTCTACTTGAAGAGGGCAGTTAGCTCAAATTAAAATTTCCACGGTCAAACTTAATTAACTGAAAAGACAAAGGTATCGTCAGTAGTTGGAAAATTGGTGTGGCTCTAATGTTAGCTTTACAGCTTTATTTGTAATTTTTTATGGAGCTTTAAATAAATAAATGACAATTTTAAAATAGATAAACCTTTTCCTTTTACTAAATTCATTTCTGTTTCTGTTTTTAACATATTAAAATTTAGTATCCTTTCCCATTTACCCATTTATTATTAAATCACTTCTATTAAATTTCCAAGACGGACGTGAACCATTTTCTTAACCAAAATTCATACTTTGAATTTTACAATTAAAATATTAATTGTTAATTAAATTTACAATATTTAATTACATATTTTATACGAATTTATTTTAGTTTTCTATTTTCAACTTTATTTATTTCTCTACTTTTCCTGCAAAACCTAAATTCCCATCCGGAAGTTTTTTCCCTAATCCCCAAAATTTGTTGTAATTTTTCTTGTAATTCTTGCTAAGTAGGTCATAATTTTTTTGAGGTGAAATTCGTGTCAGCCATTGTAGCTACGTGCATGCTTTTCATGGTGAAGGTTGAACTCACATAGAAATATAGGAACTGTGAAGCTTTCGTCTCCTTATTTACTAGCTTTCTCTGAGCTTTTTGTTCTGCATTTAGCTCAAGATTAATCTACTAAAAAAGATCAAATTTTAGGGAAGCTCTATGTTTTGATGGATATGTTTTAGGGGTTCAGGGTCCAACGTTTTTTTTTTTTGCCGGGATTTTGTTGTCTAAGGTATATACATTCATGGAGGAGAAAGGAAGCTCGGATTTCGGGGTTGCAGTGAGAGATGTGGAAGCTCCAGATAGCTTCAGGGTTGAACAAAGAAGCGATAACTCTAACCCTAGCCCTAATCCTAATCCTAACCCTAACCTTAACCCCAGCCAATTAGGTGAGCCTATTATGGCGCCAGTAGCTACTGAAGCCTCGCCTATGCCGGTGAGCGCAGCAATGCCAAGTACAGAAATGAAAAAGAAGAGAGGTAGGCCAAGGAAATACGGACCAGACGGAGCTCCATTGGCTCTGTCGCCGATGCCGATTTCTTCTTCGATTCCCCTCACCGGAGATTTCCCAAATTGGAAAAAGGGCAGAGGAAAGCCTACTGAGTTAATCAAGAAATCTCACAAGTATGAGTTTTATGAGAGCCCAGGTAATATACGATTTCATTTCCTAGCGTTTTGAATTTTGGATATTGCAATTTTAAATTACTTTGTTATTTTTTTTAGTGTTTTATTTTAGATCAGGATCTGTTAGTTATATAGTTAGTCAATAATAGTTGGTATTTGGAAAATTGAGATATTCGTGATCGCTCTTTTTGGTTGTCTGATTAATCTTTTGGATTTTGGTTTAAGTGTTATATTGTAAGGTTTAAAAGGAATGTTTGCTGGAATTAGTGTGGTAGTGGACCCCTTTTATCAGATCTGAGAATTTGTGGTCTAACCGATTTGCGAAATTCAATGAAAGAAATGTTTTTTCTTCTGATTAATATTATTGTACACCTTGCATTATGTGAAGAGACGAGGTTGTATGAGCTTACAAGGAAAGAGAGTGATGGAGATATTTAGCTGGAAATCTGGTGATAGGTAGAGTCCACCACTAGTGGGTGACAGTGTCTAACATGGTGCTTTTTTCTGAAAAATGCTGACTCTGTCTCTTCGAATAGTAGTAGCTCAATTACTTTATTTAGTTTGACTACTTTACCCTTGAACTGCTGAACTCTAACTATGGTTGATATAGTTTTATGGTGCTCATTATCTACTAGTCTATTTGTAAAATTAGTGCCTCATAATCGTGAGGTTGTAAACTCGAGCCTCACTTGATGAGTTGATGCATTCTTTGTAATTTGCCCTAGTAGTGATGGTCGTTTTAAAAAATCCCTCACATGGGTCCATAGGCTTAGATTAGGTGTAATGTTGATCAGGCAAAAAAAATAAAATTTGTAGTTTTTTGGTTTGTAGGTAGTACTCCAAACCTGCAGTTTTTCTGAATCGAAAAAACAAAAAACAAAAAAAAAACCCTGCAGGTTTTACTGTATAATATCCTAAAACCTGAAGGTGATCAGTATTGTTTTTCACATTTTCTCATTGACTGGCACGTTTAAATATTGTTTGATTCTTGTAAGCTTAAAGTATTTAGTTTAGATTTTATATATTTTTTATTTTCATTTGCTGTATGTCGATGATAACTTAATCGTTCTTTTCATCAGGTGAGAGAATTGCATACTCCGTTGGTGCCAATTTCACGCCTCATATTATCACTGTCAATGCTGGTGAGGTAGGCTTCGGTTAAAAGCATCGAAGTAATCTGATCAATCCTGTTGTAGCTCTCTGTTCTCTACATTTGTTGAGCAATCATCAGTTAATAAATAATCTTGAATCTTGATATACTGTTTCAAATGGATAATATATTACTTATTCACAGCAAAAACATAAATAATTGATTATTTTTCTTTTTAGAGTTTATGTAACTTGTTCGTTTATATCAAACTATCAATTATTTCATTTGTTTTCTTAATTGTCCTAAGCTTACTCAGTGTATATGAGCTCTACAAAATTTGACTGGCATTATAAATAATGTTTACCAGTTTTCAAATTAAATTATTATTATTATTATTACTATTTTTTTGGTTAAATTTGATATGCTGTTTAGATAGTTGGCTAGAGGGAACTTCATTAGGGGGACATTAATGTTAATTTTCTTGTATGCATGTGATATAATATGTTTTATGATGACAGGGTCAGTTGTTTTAATAATTGTTAGGGATGAGCTTGCATCATTTCAATATAGGAAATTTGGCCCACCTTTACAAATTGTAATGTACTGATTTCTGATATTGCTTCTGTTTCTTAGGATGTTACAATGAAAATTATGTCATTCTCTCAACAAGCAGCCCGATCCATTTGCATACTTTCTGCAAATGGTACCATTTCAAATGTTACACTTCGTCAGCCGACATCTTCTGGGGGTACTTTAACATATGAGGTTTGGCCTTCTATCATCCCTAACATGATTTATGTAGCTGGAACCAGGAAACTCTTTTTGTTAATGTAATGCATACATATGTGAATGATTCCCCCCCCTCCTCCTCTCCTCTCCTCTCTCCCCCTTTTCAGTTGTCTTCACCTTAATGACTTGTCAAATTATTCACTTTGAAAAAATGCTTTTGTTTAAATTTTTTGTTAATATAGGCGATTTGCTAAATTCTAAGAACTCTTTAAAAGCTACTAATCACTTCACAATATGTACACTAATGGGGATCTGGAGCATCCATATTCTTGCAAGATGATAAGAAGGGATGAGGAGCATCTTCCGCTTAAAAGGAGTCGCATGATTTAAAAAAAAAAACTCACACCAAGAAGTGCAAAGCTCATTGCTCTACTAGCAATTGACAACCAGTCACATAATTTTCAAAAAGTTTTCTGTACTTATCAATTGCATTACATGCAAGGAAAACTTTGACAATTTCCGTTATTTTGACAGGGTCGTTTTGAGATACTTTCATTGTCAGGGTCTTTCATGCCAACAGAGAATGCCGGAACAAAAAGCAGATCTGGTGGGATGAGCGTTTCTTTGGCAGGTCCAGATGGTAGAGTCTTGGGAGGAGGACTTGCTGGTCTGTTGGTAGCTGCTGGTCCAATTCAGGTGGTCATTTCTCTCAAAGAGAAAGAGTCTTTATCAACATTCTCCATTCTTAATGTTCATTGCGGGATGTAGTAGAAAAAAGTATTTACAGAGAAAACTGAGGCCTAGTCATGTTCATGCTCAAGGAATATAGATAATCTTCAATGTGAATGCCATGATAAATTCTGCTCTCTGCATTATAAATGTTTTGTAAGTGGAGCATGTCTTTACTGTTTTTGTGTGTGTCAGGTTGTGGTGGGCAGTTTTCTACCAGGTCACCAGCTGGAACAGAAGCCCAAGAAGCATAGAACCAAACATTTTTTTGGGTCACCTCCCATCATCCATTCTGTAACAAATGAAGAAATCAAAGGGAGTTATGGTGGATTAAAGCCCATTATGACATCTACCGCCTTCCTTGCGAACAATTCTTCTCTGAGCCACGTGCAGGCCATTAACAACTCTGTTGCAGAGAATAAATCAGCATTGCCAGAAGATGAATCTAAAGGCCTTAATCATACTAACTGTGAGGTTTCTTGTTGATTTCTTTTCAGCCCTAATGTGTTTCTTCTCTCAATTATTTTTTATGCAAAACTGAGTGATATCTAGGCTCACTCAACCATGGCTGACACCCATATAGATTAATTTGCTATTTGATGACCACGAAGCCAACTAAGACTTACCTTCATGTTGGATTTAACCCAGGATTGCTTTCCTTACTATACAATAGGTAGGACTCCTAATGGTTAGGTTGTATTTCTTCTGTTGTGATTATCATGTATTGTTATTAGTGTTGTCTTGATGTTGTAACATTTGGATGTATGAAGACAAGTGAGTTCTCATTTAGCCCTTTGTAACAGAACTATTGAATTTGAGTCCATGTTTAGTTGTGAGTGATTTGGTTCTCTAAATTAAGGATTAATTTGTTGCATTGGTTCTGTTTTACACGCAATTATTTCGAATTCAGTCACATTTTTGATTCATGCTTAGTAAGTAGTACTTATATTTTGTGTTTTGTCCGAAAAGTCAACCTTATTGATTGGTTATAGTATACACCACACAAATAAAATAAAATAAATCAAACTAGGATTTACAAACAAAAGACACATACATGCAAGGGATATTAAATTGTGAAGAATTAGAGACCACAAGACACGATCATTAAATTCATTAATTGTATGCTTCTCATGTTACATCTTTAAGCAAGGGATATTGTGGAAATTGTTTGATGAACCGATCAAACATCTCTTTTATTTGCTATACAGGAGCAAAGCATATATTTGTCAGTTAATTCTTGCAAATTGTCCAATTAATTAATTCTAATTAATTATGTATAACGTAGCATTATGAATCCCTCCCTTGTCTATTGTCTCTTTACGTATATTTCGCTAATTATTGTCTTACAAAATACAAATTTTGCGTGACGTACGGATATATTCGGAGCTAGACCTAGTTCCATTAATTATTTTTTTCCTATTAATAAAATTTACTTTAATATACAAAACATATATTTACTAACTAATTATTCTTAATTACAAGAATGTATAATCAAATTTACGTAAAAAAAGAAGATATGAAACTAGTTCCATATTAGCCTTCACTAATTAAATATTTGTATTTATATAGCATGTTCAAATGCTTTAATTTTTGTTCTAAATAACTTCATTATTAACAAATTAATCAATTTTTTTAAGTAATAACAACTTATCATAAAAAACATAATTTTATATCAAATTATTTAATAAAAATACTAAAATATTATCACTTTATAAGTTCAATAAAATGATATCAATGTCAAATCCCACCACATATCTAACGGTTACCACCAACAATCTCATCAAATCTTAGTAGACGATCACACCAAAACAAACCAATCAGAGCTCAAGCAAACTCATTGAAGTTCTATAAACTTTAGTCGACAATCGTATCGAAACTCTAGCTAGTAGTTATAGTTAGAGGTAAATGTAACATGCTATATATAAAAATAGGTAGATGTATAATGTATATACAAAGATAGATATTGTACAAAATTATATATATATAAAGATAAATATATGTAATATATTACACATAAAGATAGAGATAGATATAATATATTACATACAAAAATATCAATAAATATAATATATTACAATAAATATCATGTGTTGAGAAATTACACAAATTTATGATAAGTCAGACTTATGAGAAAGCAAGAATAGAAAAATAACACACAAATTTGATAATGGAGTTCGGCCAATCTTGCTTACGTCTCCGGACATACTACAGATTTTTTTACTGAAAGAGGATAAATTACACAAGGTGTTTACAACACTCACAACCTAATTACACTCAAGGAAATTACTCTCAATTTTCTCTCAATTGGAATGAACAATTTGTATGATTAATTCATTATAATTACACATCAGAAAATTCACTCCTTGAATTACTACTTAAATTAATAGTTCCTTAAATTGCTCATTGAATTAAGCTCATTGTTTTGTTCCATAAATTGTTCCATGTTTTATTTCTTATTTTATTTCATGTTTTACTACTTAAATTAAGGAGTTTTATAGCAATTTCCAACATAATGTATTTTTTATGTAATATTTTATATATATATATATATATACATATATATATATAAATAAGTAAATGTTATGTATATAAAAAGATAGTATATATATTACTACAAGTTATGCCTTTACTAGTGTATATCTTGGCTCCACTAAAGTAGCAAAGTTTAATGATGACAAGCCAAAGCAAAAAATGAAAATGTGAATTAGAAAGCTTTGAATCAATATCCAAGCAGCTGCAATCTATTAATGTAAACGTGATAAATACAACATAGACGTGCAATCTATTGACCGAGAAAAATCAACCAAAAATATATGAAAAATCAAGTGGCTCAACTATTTATTTAAGTTCGAATCTAATTTTATAATAGTTTTTTATATAAGAAAAGAATCTTAATGTATGATATATATATATATATAACATACCTGTTACCTAAAGTGTATAATTTGGGCAAATAAAAAGAGGTTTTTTAGCTCTTATATAAGAAAGAAAACAAAAAAGAACAAAAATGAATAAGAGAATTTTTCTAACGTTAACTTGAGGAGAGCTCATAAATAAATTTCAATTGACATGGGTGGTGATGGAGTATATTCGATTTCTCCAAGAAGGGCAAGTATTGGAAGACAAATTTCATCTTTGTTAGAGGCACATTGGAGAGCCTTCTAGAGGCGACTGACAACAATCTCCGTGTTCCCACGATGCAGGTAGCTCCTGCAAGTCACTAAAAAAACAATTATTTTAAAAAAATTAAGTTATTAAGAAAATAGTGATATTATTTTTATATGTCTAATAGTTTCGTACAAAGTGGTAATTTTATGTATCTTGCGTACGTACTGAACATTTAAAATTCAACTATTAGTATTATTGTACCTGGAAAACAAGAAGCATGGGCAAAGCTACGGAGGGGGCTACATGTAGCCTCTTCTGACAAAAAAATTCTTAATGAAATGTATACATTTTTTATTTTATGTGTGTTATTATATATGTCATCAATAAATTGTAAGTGGTCATGTATAAAATTATTTAGATTATTAGTTATATATAGAATGACAAATAAAAATGAAACAAAAAAAATTTGACTCAAAATAAATTATATACATATATTTTAAGAAAAAATCTTCCATAAAATTTTGTATATATTGTCATATATTAGAATCATTTATCCTAACTATTCATGTTTATAATAAAATAAAAATGTATTAAGTTATATTAATTCAACATTTTTATCAATAGCGTTGGATTTATGATTTATATTCAAGAAGTTATTATATACGTAATAAAAAATAATATTAGTTATTTTTAATTAAAAAATATGTTTTATGTATCTCAGTAAAAATATATTTAAATTATTAAGTTTTGTTGATATATTTTTTGTTAAAAACTTAAAATTTAAAATTTAGTTATAATACATGTCTATTTTATACATATAATTAATCTATATATGATTAATATTACATAAAAAATTATTTTTAGAAATCCGCTCTTACTTATCAATAGAGATAAATAATATGTGACATATAATATTTTATCATATTTTAATTTTAGTTTTAAATATATATATTTCATTCATAAATAAATATTATATAATAATATAATTTGACTATTTTAATAATATTTTTAATTTAATTGAAGTATTTTGTTAATATTTTTTAAAACTTTAATATCTAAATTATATTAATATTTTTTATTTTTAATCTTAAAATGCTATTAATTAATTAATTAAATATATTTATATATAAATTTTATTTTTTTTATTTTAAATAATTTTAATATTATAGTAAAATGTATTTAAGTCGACTTGATTTGAAATAAAAATCTACTTAACTACACAAAATTATAAAACAATTTAAAATTATCTATAAAATTATCTATAAAATTATTCATAGTAAAAAAAATTAATTATAAACAGATTTAGACTTATAATTAAAAAGTATAAAAAAATTACTTGGTGTGTCCATTGTACGAAAAATATTAATATTCTGTCTCTTAATAATTTTTTATTTTTTTTACTCAATCCCTGATATAAAGTTTAGCTTTATATTATATTAAAAATTGTATGAAAATTAATTATTTTAAAAATTTAAATTATTAGAAAAAATGGAGATGGGATGCTTGACAGCGTGAACCTGCGATAAAATGATCTGACTTAATGATAAAATCGAATAGGGATAAAATTTAAGCTCATAACGTTGTGCTATAATAATAATAATCGAAAAATTGGAAGTCATAGTAAGAAAGACGCTGTAACATGACAATGTTATCGAAAAGGTTAAAACTTGTTTAGTTAAGTAATTTAAAAACTATTTTTTGTTTAAAAATAAATAATATTTTTTATTATAATTTTTAAAAATTATATGATTTTTTTAAAAAAATTAATACATATTTTCATTTTTTTTAAAACGAAAAACATGTTTTCACTTTTTTCCTGAAAAGACGAAGGCTATTCCTTATATATTATGTATCTTTTTGTTTTCCTAATTTCTGTTATATTATGTTACATAGCTTTTGAACTTTTTTTTTTATTATAAATTTATACACATGAGTTTTAATAGAGTTCGATTCTGTTATTTAAGAAAGGTAAAATTTAAACATTTTTTAATTATAGTGAACAAATACCATATAAATTATATTTCAATCGGTACTTTTGGAACTTTATTTCAACGGTATTGTGATATTATTTTATTTTAATTAATAGCAATATTATTATATATAGATTATTATTATCGTACAAATATTTCATTGATGATAATTTATTCAAGTTTTATGACATTTAATTATCATTAATACTAGTAATAAAATTGACATTATTTTATACACATTATTGAAGTAATAATAAAATTATTATGATAATATTATTACCTATTTTAATTTTAATTTTAATATTTTAATTTTTGTTCTAGCTTTTATTATTTTATTATTTTTTTAATAATTACATACACTCATATATATATATATATATAATAAAATTTAACTTAAGTCTTCTTACTAAAATATTAATTTAACAATTTTAATTATCATATTTCACACGTTTAAAAACTGATTAAATGAGTTTAGATATCAACAAAATCTACTAAATATTACAACCATAATAAATTAAAATACATAATCAATCATCAACTATATATACAATTTTAAAGAATGTATTTCATCATATGTTATATATATATTATATATATATATATATATATCATTATTTGTTATATTAATTTGTATCACTTTGAAAACTTAATAATTTTAAATATTATTTAATTTTTAAATATTTTTAATTCATTAATAAATACTTAAAATTATGTTAAAAATTAATTGAAGAAAAAATTGTATAATGTAAGATTTTAAGTATAAATTTGTCACACTAAAAATAATTTCCACTAATTTTGTCAAATATAATAAAAAATTATGATTTTATGTTCTAGAACAATTCTTTAAAATAATTACTCAATAACTAGTTGTTTTTTAAAATTTTAAAAAATGATATTTTACTATGACAATTTATTGATTTTTTTTAATAAAGGAGCTTATCTTCTTATAATATCATTGTTGTTTTAGTTTTCATAACAACATAGGCTAAAAAACTTTGTAACCAGTCGTTGGCATCCCTATAATTAATGTTTTTATTATTATGAAAAATAGCATATATGCTAAACTCAAAAAAATAAATTATGGTTTAATTTTATAAGATAATTTTGTCTTATATAAATAAAAAACCTATTTTTTCATATTCGAAAAAGAAATTTATATATATTATTTTTATAATATAAAATATATTTTTTATAAAAGATAATTGAAATTGAAATTATACAAATAATTGTATTATATAAAAATGACAATAAATTTATTTATACTTGGCGTTACTTCGCAGTTCATATATTATAACACCAATGTCATGTACTTGTGGCAAACCAAAAGTAGTAAACCACGTAATATTCCATATAAAGAATGGATCATTTATGTATATGGGCTTACATCACACATGAGACATGCATGTATATGGGCTTACTTCCATCAGTACCCACTAATCTAGCCCAAGCACAGTCAGGCTCAATAATTGGGAAACACAAAAATATCTAATAAATAATTCAAACCGGAACCATGGGTCCATGGCTCACATTTCTTGTGGCCTTCGGACGGAGCCATACTCAGTGAGAGGGGGCTACGTGTTTTTTTATTATATTTATAAATATATTTTTTATTTTATAAAAGTATATATTACCTCCTCTTAAATTTTTTATTTAAATATTTTTATTTTTATTTTTTTGTTATATTATATATTCATTTAATCTCCATATATTTTTCATTTTTACTCCATTAGTATATAATTTTTACTAAGTGCATTATAATAGAGTGATAAATGTTTAACATCTTTTCATTAATTTTAAAAAGATTACATTAAATAATATCTAAAATTTATATAATAACATAAATAATATCTAAAATTTATATAATAACATAAATAATATTTTGGTAATATTGAATAAATTTAATTAGACGGAGTTTAATATTCAACGAGTTCAAATCGTCGTAATTCAACTTGAATAACATTCAATGTGAAAAGAATGATTAAATTTTTTTAAATAGTAAAAATAAATGTTTTTGACATAAATATTGTTATTTTTATTGTTATAAGTTTTAAAATTGTGATTTTATTGTTTTTTTAAATTTTATTTTTCTTAGTATTTTCTTAAAAATAATTCATTTTATCTTATATATAATTTAATTATTCTATACTACACCACATATATTATATAAATATTTATTTTTATTCCTACCATATAATTAGGAATGTGCATGGATACAATTGGGAACTATTATGCTAATAATTATAATTATTTATAATAACTAATAATTATGAATTGGTAATATTTTTTTATGGTTTAACCATTTTTTTATTTTCTAATAATTATTTAAAAATATATTTAATTTTAAAAAATTAAATCATAATATAATTTTTATTTTATTATATTATTTAAAATATTAACATTATTTTTTATTTTTTAACTAAATTAGCGTACCTTTCTAAATGAAATAAAAGATATAAAAGTAAGAACAAATATAATTCTACTTAAAAATTTCAAGTATTTTTTATTTTTTTATTAAAATTATATTTTTCTATGTAATTATACGTATATAAAAAATAATATTAATATATGTTCGATTTTTATTAACTACAATTTTAGGATTACAATAATCATTCACATTATATGTTTTATTTATTACGATTATTTAATTTTTTTTTCGAATTTATCCATTTACTTTTGAAGTTAAAATGCTCATCCCTAGATGTAATGTGGATTTTATTTATTTTTCTTTCACATATTTGAATTTGTTTACATATATTATTATAATTTATGTTTTTTTAATTTTTTTTATATATCTGCATATATATTAAGATATGTTATTTAATCTTATTACAACTTAATTTATATAGTTTTTAATTTTATTTTAATTAGATAAAAATACACATTTGACATATAATATTTGTATTGTAATATTCAAAAATATTAAAATTTATGAATTTTTAGAACATTAAATGTAACTTTTTTCATATTATTTTATAATAATTCGATTGAAAAAATTATAAATTTTACTATAATTATTCGAGTGATGTAAAAATTATTTATTTTTATTATTAAATTTATGTACAATGACTCTTCTAAATATTAATCTTGATTGGTTCGTGCCTCTACATGAGTGTACACTATAAATATATTAATCTAGTAATTTATATAATAAAGAAAAGTTATTCGCCCCACAAAACAATAAATAATTTGTTTAATATTTTATATTTTAAATAAAAAATAAAATATTAAAATTTAAGTATAATAATTTATTATATATAAGGCTGTATCTATTACTCTATCCATAGAGAAGATTTATTCCATCAGACAATAATTTCTTTTCTATTAGTCTATGTACAAAGGAGAGTTGCCTCTCGCTAAGAAACAATATTTATTTTATTATCATTCGTACGTTAATATTTCTGATATATCTGTATTTTTTTATTACCACAAAATAAATATGAATATGTTTTCTTATTGAAATTAAGTTTGATTAGCTCTAAATAAAACTTAACTTAATACTATATATATATATATATATATATATATATATATATATATATAAACGGTGGACGCGATCGATTAAATAAAAAAAAATTAGTTTTACTAATTACTACTACTACATAGAAAAAATATAAATATATATATTCATGTAAAGTTGACCGATGAATGTTCAATAAGTTCTATACGTAGGAAATATAGTTATCAACTATTACAATTTAAATTTTAACATTTTAATGTATACTTAATTGCTGATGCGTCATTTGTCAACATAAACGTAAATTATTTATAATTATCAAACTTTAAATAATTTAAATTTAAATACATATTATTTAAATTAAAAAATTTTAAATAACAAATAAAATATTAATAAAAACAAATTTTAAAATAAGTTATTAAGAATTTAATTAAACATATGGAAAGATTAAACCCTTTTACTTTCTTTGACACCAAATTTTTTATAATTTGTGAATTTTCATGTTTTTTAATGTTTGAATTACCAAAAAAAAAAACCAATTAGTAAAAGTACATTTAACCAAAAGATTAAAATCATAAAATGCGGAAAAACAATAACAAATATATATATATATATATAAAATAGTTCTTGCAATAATCATTCATTAAAATCAATAACTCTATTAAAGTTATGGTAGAAGAATCTTTTTATATATATATAGTTTTTCTTGAAAAAAAAAAATTCTTCTACCATAACTTCAATAGAGTTGATTGATTTTAATGAATGATTATTGCAAAAACTATTTTATATATTCAGACATCCAAGTAAGTAAGAATCATTTTCTGTAATCTCACAGGAAGTATCTATCAATCTCAGATTAACTTTCATAATTATTTTCAGTTTCTAATTGCTCCCTAAATATCATCTCGAAACGAGATTCATCATCGTTTCCTTCAAAAACAGTGATCATTTTTTGACGTTTTAATCAAGAAGCGTGTTAAATTTGGGTCTAACTCTATCTCAAAACTCAGGTTATGAGATGAAGGATTACCCTTATTTATATATGTGTTTGATACTTCATGTCCAATCGATATGAGACATTTTAACACTCCCCCTCACATCGGTAGTTCATCGATGGACGGTGGTGGGCTTACAACTGTGTGACACGGGGTGAGCTTGCCTGATCTGATACCATATTAAATTCACTTAATGTATTTACAAGCTTGAGATTACATTGAAGATTAATACATGTATAAATATAGAAAAAGAGAATCTGTTTTTCCTAAAAGTGTTTTTAGGAAAAGTATATTAGTTGTATGCAACTAATATATAGCTTATAAAGTATATTAGTTGCATACAACTAATATACCATTTAATGATTTATTAACATTCCCTCTCAAGTTGGCACGTAGATATCAATCATGCCCAACTTGCTTAGTGAGCCATATAATGACTTCTTGGAGACTCCTTTGGTAAGCATATCTACAAGTTGCTCTTCTGTGAAAACAAAAGGAAAACTAATAAGTTTGACATCTAACTTCTCTTTTATAAAGTGACGATCAACCTCTACATGCTTAGTGCGATTATGTTGTACTAGATTTTGTGATATATCAATGGTTGCCCGATTGTCACAATACATCTGCATAATATTTTTGAGTTCGAAACTCAAATCTAATAACAAAGTTCTTATCCACAGCAATTCACAAACCCCATGAGTCATACCTCGATACTCGGCCTCAACATTAGATCGTGCCACCACTTTCTGCTTTTTACTTTTTCATGTAACTAAATTTCCTCCCATAAAGGTGAAATAACCCGATGTTGACTTTCAATTTGTAATACTTCCTGCCCAATCTACATTTGTGAATCCACAGACTTCAAGAGGATTGTTGTGTTTAGAGAACATTACTCTCCTTTCTGGAACCGATTTCAAATACCTTAAAATTCTCAAAACAACATTCATATGGTTCTCACTTGGATTGTGCATGAACTGACTCACTACACTTACTGCATATGCAACATGTAGATTCTCTAAGCATGTAATAGTGACAGCGCCGCAAGAGGTAGCGAGAGAGGCTGGGAACTGGGAGGCGAGCCTGGTGGGAGACTGCGTGAAGGATGTGAGGCGAGCAGGTGAGAGGAAAATTGGGAAGAAGGGTTCATGTTGATCACTTGATTGGCTTAATGGATTAATGTTTATTAGCATCTGCGTTACTATTTTCTGCATTAGGTTAGGTTATGCCGATGTTTACTAGGCGGACGTTTGTTTTTTTTTATTTTTTAAAAAAATCTTAATATTAATTTATAATTTTATATTAACAATCAATTGGACATTGAAATGATAGCTGACCAAAATTATTCTTTTTAATGAATTTCGGATCGATTCAGTTTGAAATAAATCATTTTGGTTGATTTTTTATTTCACCCTATCATAAATTATTTGTAATGACAGTCTATTAAAATCTTTATTTTGACAAATGGTTCATTTTCAACTTAGATTGAATACTAAATATTATATTTCATAAATTCTTTAAAAATGTTTAAAAATATGATTTTTAAGTAATTTTATTAGTATTCATGATGTTATAACGCATTAGTATTAAGTCTCTTTATGATATGATATGCACAAACTTAAGCTTAATTTTTAGAATTCGATCTTAATGTATCTTGTGTGATATTATTTAATTACTATTAAAAATTTATATATTTTTACATAACGACTCTCAATAGGAAACAACGGAACATCAGAGCAGAATTAACTATAAATACGGGTGATTACAAAGTGTCTTGTTAATGGAGGGAAGTTCACCTTTTCATGGCAAATACAACACAAAATACGGGCAATCACAAACGAAAATCCTCCATACTACAGAACAAAAGTTAAACCACTAAATACAGGACTTGAAACAAAGCAATAACTCCTACAATTGTCCCTAGAGTGAGCAGTTAGTGACAATTAAAAATCTCTCAGACTACTATTTACCCGACTGATTCGATCAGGTAGTACCTGTCAACTGCTGTATCAGATTCAGATGCAGCTCTTGCAGTTACTCAAGTCTTGAACCACAGCTTCCATAGATGGTCTCTCAAAAGGAGACTCATGGGTGCAAAGCAAAGCAACTCCTGCCAGCTTGGCTGCTTCATATTCGAAGAATCTCCCATGGAGGTTTAGATCAATAAGGTCTTCAATTCTGCCTGATTCGGCATCAAGACGCATTGAGCTAGTTACTTTTCTTTTTCCAGAAAGAATTTGGAAAACAAGCACCCCAAATGCATAAACATCACTTTTCTCAGTAAAGCGACCAGTAATAGTGTACTCAGGGGCTAAATAGCCCATGGCAGCACTGGCTTTGAGTGTTGAGAATATGACATCATTTGTAAGAAGCTTATGCAAACCAGAATCAGAAAGCAAGGGATTGAACCTCTGGTCCATAAGCACCTTTTCAGCTGCAATGTTTTGGTGGAAAATAGCTGGTTTGTTTGGTTTGTATCCATGTAAATATGCTAAACCTGCAACGAAACAACAACAAAGGACATTTGAGAAAATGCATAATCTCAATTCATGACAAAGAATTTGATGATCTTAATTGTTGTAAATAACAATTTTTTATCATGTACACCATAGTGGAAACTACACTAAATAGGAAGTGGACATATGTAGAAAATACCATGTTCTTGATAGAAACATGATAATAGAAACAAGTATATATTGTATAAGAAGACCATTTTCTTACCTTTAGCAATGCCCTTGACAATAGAAACTCTAGTAGACCAATTAAGGACCTGACCACCATCCTTCACATCAAGGTAATGCAACAAATTCCCATTAGGGACGAAATCACAAATGAGGAAGCACTCTCCCCGGCCTCTAGAGCAACAAAATCCTCTCAATCTCACTAGATTTTCATGCCTCAGTGATGTCATAACATTCAATCCCTTCAAGAACTCAGCTTCTTCTGACTTACAGCAAGATTTACCAATGCTCTTGATAGCAACAACAGACCCATCTCTTAATATTCCTTTATAAGTTGCAGAAAAACTACTCTTACCCAACAAATTCATCTCTGAGAAGTACTGCGTGGCCGTTTCCACTTCTTCCAAATTAAACCGAAAGCTATGGAACACTTCTTGGGAAAACACGTTTAATGTCCTACCGTCAGCTAATGGATCCCAACCATTTGAATATTCAAGGCTAATCAGAGGAGAGCCATTCTTCCTGTTGACCGCATTGACTTGGTCCGTACTAAGAAGGCCATCAGGAATAGCAATTGACGCATCAAATTTTTGCTTCCTTCGGCGATATTGAGTGTACGTTAGAGTTCCTACAGCCAATATAGTAATGGTTATCACTATGCTACCAAGGACAAAAGAAACCCCATGGGATTTTGAAGAATTTAAACACTGAGTTCGATTGCAAGGCAACATCACATTTGCAGTCTCTGGGATGTCTCTAGTTGAAAGACCGTGTACGCCTGCTTCATAGGGTTCAGGTCTGCTTGAATTGAAATGCCCTGAAGCGTTACAGGCTTGTAAGGATGCAAAATCAACTCCACATAATCCCAGGTTGTTCTCATATAGGAATTCATCATTAAGTCGCTTCAAGGCTTCACATAAAATTGTAAGATCAAGGTCAGTGTCCTGGTTTACATACATCTAACACAACATTAAGTGAAATCAAACGATAGGGCTCAAGGCTTTATTAAATCATTACCGGGAGGAACATTGCCCGAAAGAGTATTGTTTCGAATGTCTAGGATTTGTAAGGAAGGGGAATCAGCTAGCTTTCGGGGAATGGAACCAAACAGAAGATTAAAACTCAAATCTAGCCTTGTTAACTTTTCCAAATCTCCTAAACTTGCTGGTATTGCTCCAGTTAATTGGTTAGATTGCAGAGCAAGAACGCTAAGCCTCTCCAAAGAGCCAAACTGATTGGGTATGCTTCCAGTCAACTGATTATAGCAGAGCTGCAAAACTGCAACCAAATGCAAAACCCATATTAGCATTATCACAATGACTAGCGCTGAGAGCCATTAAAAGGCAAGGGATAACGAAGGTACAAAAAAGTTTGAATCTTTATGCAAGCCAATGTTTGAGTATTAAAAAAAATCAGAACTTTACATGAAGAAAACAAAATGGTAACACGCCAACCATGGTAGAAGCTAGCTATTTGTATTTTTAGCCACATATGTATACGATTAAAAACAGAGCGAGACTAGAAAACCCGATAGATGATATATTACAAAAATTACATGCTACAAGTTCAAAAAATTACAATAAATTCTCGACCTTTATGGAAAACTCACAAACCTTGCAAGCTGGCCATGTTTGATATTTGAGGCGGAATCAGCCCAGATAGATTGTTAACATTCAAATACAAGTCGGTGAGATCAGTCAACTTGGCTATCTCTGGGGGTATCTCTCCGTACAAAGAATTATAATGCAGGTAAAGGCCAGTCAAGTGATTGAGCCCAGAAATGGATGGTGAGAGCTTTCCAGAAAGGCCCTTCCCCTGAAGCGAAATGTTGGCTACTCGACCCAGTCCGTTGCACGCTACCCCTTCAAAAGAGCCATCACATGGCTTTCCATTAACGGTCCACGAGGAGAGATACTTATTCTCTGGATCCAAACTGGCTTTGAAGTCCATAAGTGCTCTGAGCTCTTCATTTCCACAAACCAATTTTGATTTTATAACGAAAATGAGCAGGAACAAGAGAAATAATCTCAAAGTCATGTTTGGTTCAAGCCCAAAATGGCAGAAGAAATATGATCTAAGTCTCTTCTTTCGTATCTATTGGATTTTCTTCTGCATAGAAACCGAAGGCACTTCCTTCTGATTTTTCCTTCTTGGACTAAAGGAAGATAGGCGACGAAGAGACAGTTGCATAGGATGCATTTTTAGGAGGTATAATTCAATTGTGTGTAATTTTGTCTTTACAAGGAAAACTTTTACCCTTACAAAACATATAATTACTGTAAGTAACGCATGAGTACCTCTTTTTATTATAAGGGTATACTTCAATTTATTTTTATTGTCATAAAATTAACTTATTGTTTTAAATTTTCCCACCTCCATTGAACGTACAGAATAACAATCAAATATTGGCAGCTTGTATTTAAAAAATTAAATATTTTAAAAATGACACTTAACATAAACTCTTCCATTATCCAAATAAATTGTATTTTTCGTCATAAAACTTTCCCAACTAATAACATGAATCACATCTCTAGCAAATATTATTAAAACTTTTTATTTGTAAACATTAATAATTTTCTTCTTTAATTGATTTAGACTTTCTTTAATCTTCTTTTTCTCTGCTTTATCTTTTATTTTATAATTTTTTATTATAACTTTATTTTATAATTTAATCTAACGATTTTTTTTCATTGCTTTTTATAGAAGACTAAAAAATTCTTATGCCCATATTTAAAGTTTTGTTCATCCTCCTCCATAATCATCTCTTTAAGAATCTTGAGATTCTTTTGCTCAAATAAAACCAAAAACTTGCTCGAATATAGCAATGTATTGCAATTTTTTTTAATGAAAAACTCATTTAATTTAGGGATTTGGTTTCTCCCTAGTTAATAGTGAAACATGAGCCGTCGAAAGAAAGCAAAAGAAATTCTTCAATACCCACGAGCTTCAGAATAAGAGAAAGGTGAGAATGGGGCGTGATATATTTTAGATTTTTTCCATATTTTTTTTAGAATTATTAAATGATTAAATCTCTTATTTTCTTCTTCTTAACTCAGTATTTAACAGTTCGTTAAAGAAAGTATGAAAATTTAAACCAAAAAGTTTATTTATGATAAAAGAGGATTTAATTGTCTTTAAAAAAAAAAACTAAAATGTACTTACTTGTACTTTTAGTACTCAATGTAGGAAATAGCAATATTATACTCATGTTAAGTTATACTCATAAGTGTTGATGTTTCATTCGTCGTAAAAAGATAGTGACGGTAATTTTAGAAACGATAAAAAGAAAAGGAAAATAAGGAAATAAGATGTAATTTTAATTTTTTTATTTATATAAAAAATGTTTTTGTTTTGAAAAATATGTTAGAAAATTATTTACTAATTTTAAATTATTTTATAAAAAACTACGTTATTTTATTATTTATTTTACAAAATTACTTAATTATTTATAAAAACATTTATCATTAAATTATTTATCAATACTATTATAATTTTCATTAAAGTGATTCAAGTTCTAAATTAATAAACATGTATTTAATATCTTATCAACACATTTATTTTAAGGGAATTACTTCACATACTAATATTTTAACACCTTAAAATTGAGTTTGTTTAAATTTCTAAGATATTTTTAAAATAATAATTGTATCGAGTACATTGACAAAAATTGTATTTAGTATAGAAAAATAATAATTTTAATAATATATTTTCTTTTAAAATAATAATTATTTAAAAAAATAATGATTTTAATAATATATTTTGTTTGATTAAAAAATAATAATTAAATAATATTATTTAAATTTTACTAAATATTCTAATATTAAATAAAAAAATATAATAATGATTCATTCTTTGATTCCAACTATGAAATCAAATAATATTATTTCTTTTACGTTTCGATCAATGAGACTTAAATGTTCTTCATAAATAACAATGTGTTTAATATTTTTATACAAAAAGAAAGAATAGCATATAAACACAAAAATATTATTACATATTTCTCAATCATTATTTATTTTTATTAAAATAATACTATATATATTTTATTTAAATATATGCGTAAAATTTAAAAATTTAAAAATAGAATTATACATTTCAAAAATTTAAAATATATATAAATTACGTTGAAATTTAGACAATAGTACGTGTAACTGTCAAAGTCAAAATTCAAGGGTTGGCTAATTTTATTTTGTCCTTTGCCAAGTTGGGTCCATATACTAGTGCATTGCATGTGCCGCGTGAGACTAAGGGTCAGTTACAGTTCGTTATATCCTATAAAGAGAAATTATACATTAATGTAAAAATAAATAATGTGATATTTTTTATTAATTTTATGAATTATTACTTTAAGAAAATAATTATTATATTTTTAATAAATTTATTGAAATTATCTTAAATTTTATTAATTAATAATATTTATATAATTTCTTGGTTATTTTAATATTTATTTAATGTAAATTTATATAAAAAAAATATTTTTATTAATTTTTATAAATATAATACGAAAAACCTTAAAAATAACCCCAACCTTTTTTCGATACAAGAATTCGAATTCAAAATGCGTACATCAAACCATTAAATGCGGTACAAGAACAACCTTAATTTGGGAAAATAAATTAGGATAAGAAACGCGATTAACTTAAGCAATCAATATTTTTAAAGTAAATTATTATTTTTTAAATGATTTATTTTAGAATATAGAAAATTTGTTTTAATAGTAATGATTATTTTTCTAAAAATAAGATTATTTATTTTTTAATAAAAATTATTATTTTTATTTACTTATTTTATATGCATGTTAGGGTATTATTAATAGATATATAAAAAACAATATTTTTCATTTTTTTTATTAATTTAAGTTTTTAATAAATTTTATTTTTAAACAAATTTTACATGATACGAGAGATGAAAATCCCTGTTAAAGGCACATTAATTTCAATTATAAAATTATAAATCTTAATTAGTATATTATATAGAGTTAACATTAATCCATAAACAATAAATATCTAATAATAATAATAATATTGACCATTTTTATATTAATTTTAATTTTTAAATGAGTAATTTTTCTAATAATTTCTAACAAGTATAAACTTACGAACTCATAAGGCACGTTAACCCGGTTATAAAATTACAAGTGTTGGTTTTTATAGTACATATAGCCGTAGGTCCGAGTTTCTAACATAGTATCAGAGTTGGCCTTAACTTGATCGGTGACTTGGGTTTTTTCCTTAACAGTCTTACCGTGACTTTGTGAGATTACCTCTGTCTGTGTAGAGGGGGCTATTAAGTTTCATCCAGTCCCACATTGGCACTACTACAATAAGGGGTATAAAAGTCGGTTTTTAACCGACTTTAAACAAATTTAAAGTCGGTTGTATGAACCGACTTTAAATTCAGAGACTTAAATTGTAAATTCGGTTCATGGCATGAACCGACTCTACATTTTATTTGTATTAATTTTTAATTTTATTTTTCGTATAATAGTATATATAAATAACATAAAAACACTAAAATATAAATAATAATACTGAATAATTAACAATATAAATATATTTAATGACTTAATAATTAAATTTATTACAAAATCAAATAATGCATATAAATAACTTCAATTACAAATAAAATAATGTCGTCAAATTATGCCATCGAGTAAGCTTGGTTGGCGTAGAATCTTGATTGGCCTTCACAAGCATTATGGGAAAAAAAGGCTGATCCATATAACAAATATTCTCCTACATACATGAACACGTAAAACATACATCAAAAAAGTAGTATAAACTTCATACGTACGAATGAAGAAATTAAATCATTATTGAGATTAGCACGTACAACGACATTCGATGAACTCATATTAGCATTATTAATCATTTGTCTATATATGAAGTTATCTAGAATCTCTACTACTATTTTTTAATGCTATATATAATGAACTCTAAATATGAAATCAATTGTATGTAACTTCGATTTCTTGGGTAAGCTTGTGTGAGTTTTGGTGCCCTTAAACATATGGAACACGTTCATATGCACCAAAACTCATACAAACCAAGAAACAAATCGGACCGACATACGTACACCTGATTTGTACATTTGTACCATGCTTCCATCTCGATTCTTTACACATAGGACAATCATGTAATGTCTCATATTCTTTTCTATAAAGAATGCAATCATTAGGACAAGCGTGAATCTTATGATATTCCATGCCAAATCGACTAAGAGATTTCTTCACTTCATACATTGAAGATGGCAATTCAATACCCTCAGGAAACATATCGACTAGTAGAGTTAGTAATTCTGTGAATCCCTTGTCAGAAAAACCATGTTTTGCCTTGACATTGTACAAATGAACCAATCCTGACATCTTAGTGTATTTTTTGCATTTTGGATACAACGGTTTTTCGGCATCTTCTATAAGTTTATTAAAGGTTTCAGGATCATCCCCGCGTAATTCATCTTCAACACCACGAAACATATTTTCTGTCTGTACATTATGATATGATGTATGTAATCCACCCACATTCTTATTATACTTTTCTCCATGAGTATTATCAATATTTTCTCCATGATAATACCAACATTTATAGCTCAATAGAATACCATTACGGATAAGGTGATACTTAACCTCATCAAATTCATGAAATCGCTCATTTTTACATTTAACGCATGGGCATCGAATCATACTACTTCCAGTATTACTAGTTCTACAAGCAAATTCCATGAAACTTTCAACTCCAGAAATATAGTCTTGCTCAATTCTACACTTTGACATCCAAGATTTGTCCATTTTCTATTAATGACATTAATTAAACATATTACTTAATTATGTATTATTATATATAAATTTCCTAATTATTAGAATATATATCAAAACATACATAATGCAAAATAGTTATCATTTTAATCATTTTACAAAACCATTTATATACAAATTAAAAAATAAGCAGTTCATGTTTCATGAATATATATATAAAAACCAATCACGCGGTTGATTCTAATTTCTAAGCATGTTACTATATCATAATTACAAAGTAATATTAATTATACGTATAAATTTATCCACGCAAACCCACAAAACATTTCACATATTATTGAATACATACAAGTAATAATTCAAACATTATTATTACAAGCAAACAAAAAAACATAACTAAATCAAAAATTTATACAAAAATACGCTGTTCGATTAACGAAATACATTTACACGCTGATAAATTAGCACAAATTAAACGCTGTTCACTTTATTTCGACTATAAAAAAGTCACTTGGTAATATTAATAATAATAGATCACAAACCCTTTTTGATTTATCCTACTTGTCACAAGCATATGTATTTTACAAATTATCACAACCTCCAGTTTTTAACTCATACTTATATAAGTTAAGATCAGCCTTGGATCATCCCATTTTATTAAAAATGAAATAAAGAATTAAGACATATTGCACGAAATATTGTGAGATTTTAAAATCTGCACGAAATATTGCACGAAATATTGTAAGTTAAAATCTGCACGAATATTGCACTCCAAATTAAGACATAAGAACATTCATATTTCGGGAATTAATCAATGGAATACCCATACGCAGATTTTAACATTTTGCTATTAAAAAAAGAAGAACTGACAGATAATATTGTGAGAAGAGAAAACTTACAAACGTCCGTTCAAATGGTGGTTGGAGGTGGCCGGAAATGTAGAACGAAGGTGGCGCACGGTTAAGATTGTGGGAGAAAAGTGACTCGAGTGAGGAAAGGAGAGGAAGAAGCAGATCGAAAACTGGAACTCTGCGTACTAAATGAGATGTTAGGGCATATATTAGGTGGATAGCGTCGGTTGTCCACGTCAACCGACGCTACGTTACGTGGATAGCGTCGGTTGTCCACGTCAACCGACGCTACGTTACGTGTATAGCGTCGGTTGTCCACGTCAACCGACGCTACGTTACGTGGATAGCGTCGGTTGTCCACGTCAACCGACGCTACGTTACGTGGATAGCGTCGGTTGACGTGGACAACCGACGCTATCCACGTAACGTAGCGTCGGTTGACGTGGACAACCGACGCTATCCACGTAACGTAGCGTCGGTTGACGTGGACAACCGACTTTAAATTCATTCAAAGTCGGTTTTTAGAAAAAACCGACTTTAGACATCGACTTATATACCCCTTTTTGTAGTAGTGTGGTCAGACGTTCGGCAATAGTGTTAGACGTTTGGCAGTAGTGCTGCTTATAAGCTCAAGCAACCATTGACTCAAGGAGATCTTATTAGGTTAAGTTAGGCTTGAGTTTATAACATGGTATCAGAGGTGAGTCTGACTTGATCGGTGACTTGGGCTTTATTCTTAACAGTCTCACTGTGGCTTTGTGAGACCACCTCTATCGTATGGAGGGGGGCTGTTAAGTTTCCTTCAGTCCCACATCGGCCAACAGTTCGGTAATAGTGTTGTTTATAAGCTTGGGCAACCCTTAACTCAATGAAATCTTATTAAGTTGAGTTAGGTCTGGGTTTCTAAAATGGTATCAAAGTTGGGTCTAGCTTGATCAGTTACTTGGGCTTTGTCCTTAACAGTCTCACTGTGGCTTTGTAAGACCACCTCTATCCGTGTGAAAAGGGGGCTGTTAAGTTTCCTTCAGTCCCACATCGGCAACATGTTCGGTAGTAGTGCTGATTAGAAGCTTTGGCAACCCTTGACTCAAGGAGATCTTATTGGGTTAAGTTATGCCTAAGTTTCTAACATGGTATCAGAGCTGGACCTGGTCGATGTTGAATTGAAGGAAACTTAGCAACTCCTCTCCACACGGACAGAAGTGATCTCACAAAGCTATGGTAAGACTGTTAAGGAAAAAACTCAAGTCACCGATCAAGTCAGACCCAACTTTGATACCATGTTAGAAACTCATGCCTAACTTAACCTAATAAAATCTCATTCAGTAAATGGTTGCCCAAATTTATAAGCAACATTGCTCCCTTGCTCCTAGTTGATGTGAGAAAAGAATACTTAACAACCTTTTTTCACACCACAAACAGAAGTATACATAAGCATCACGATGAGATTATGGTAGAACCTAAAGTCTAAACACATAGAGACCAATAATAATACAATGTTAGAAACTTAAACCTAACTTAAACTTTTAAAATAATTATTTTTCAAATGATTTTTAACAAATATGAAATTAAGATCTCATACTCATATTTTTCTACTATAGTCTCTTAATATCAATTTTTCAACAATAATTTTGATATTTTTATAAAAATATATTATGTTTTCAAAAATGTCGTAAATATGAACTATATATTTGATTTTTAGTAGTTATAACTTATATGTATTTTTTTTTTCAAATAAGTTATTTTTATCGAATTTGTTCACAAATCCAACCAATACTGTGAATGTATAAATCCATTAGAATATGTGATCAATTTTTTTTTTTTTTGCTAGAAAGAATGGCAGCAAGATGTCTAATTAATTATTGTAAAAAAAAAAGCGCGCACTCGAAGGCATTACAAAATATCGACAATTTGTGAATTCCAGAGCGACGTGATTAATTTGTGAGCTCCTGGATTAATTTTTTCTTCGAATTTATCGAATGGAAATTATAGAGAACTTGTCATGTAAGAGTGGCATCCTTACTAAAACAGTTTGGGAATCTTTGGAAATATCTTGCCATTGATTATAAAGGAAGGCATCTATCACAAACTTTACATCTCCCTCAAAATGCCAACACAGCATAGCAGCCTTCCAAAAAAAAAAAAAAAACTTATATGCAGCTTTAGATTTGGATTGCTTGAATTAGTTTAAACACAAATAACAAAAACAAAAACAAAAAAAAATAGTTGCTTGGTTGTAGATAATTTAGTTATTTTAGTCAGTTTTTTCTTATCACTATGAATAGATGGTAAAATTGATTTTTAAATATTTTTTAATTAAATTTAATATATGATTTATACATGATTTTATTAATAAGATTAGATAAATTATCATTTAAATAATTATTTTTATCAGTTAACAACAACTATAATACTATAATTTGTTATTATCTTTTTATCATATTTATTTTTTTAGTTTTAATATTCATTTTATAATAATTTAAATAATAATATTTTAATCATATGTATTAAATAATAATATTTATTATAAATTTCATTCATTAGGTTAATGAAACAGTAGTACAAATATATATATAAAAAAAACCTTAAGATAAACTAAAGGTAATAGAAGTCTTGTTTTGGAATAAAAAAATTATTTAATAAAAACAATTATAAATTTTAATAAAATTTAACTTAAGACACAACCTTCGTAACTTTTGGTGGGCTTTTTCCAACAAATAATAATAAACAAATAAATTAAGTATTTCAACTTAATCCGTCCATTACCATTTAACCTCAATCTATCTGAGTCGAACTTATGATTCACATATTTTAAAAAGTCATATAGCAAGTTTTATGAGCGTGATACTTGATTAGTGCAGTAATTTTTTTTTTCAGATCATATGTTAATTTTTTTAGGGTGAATAACAGTAAAGATTTACTAATTTTTTAAAATGGAGTATTTAAATTTAATATTTTTTTAATGAAAATTTAGTCTAATAATTTTAAAAAGGTGACAATAAAAGTTCAAATGGTCAATTTTTATTTAAAAAATTATTTCATTAGTTATTTTTATTAAAACTTTCTCTTACAAATGTAGTTGAAATTTAAAAAAAAATCAAAAACTTAAAAATCTATTATTTAGAAACGTAGTGTAAGTTTTTTAAAACTGATTGAATAAAACGTCTCAAAAAAACTATTTTCCTTTTTGTACTCTTTGCCTTTTTTTAATTACTCTGTTGCCATTTAGCAAAGAATAAAATTCTATTACTTCACAATATATTATTTTTGTTTAATTGCATGATATAATTTTTTTTATAAATTGAGTTTTTTTAACACATCTCACAAACATATATTTTTTTACTGAATATGTTAAAGGTCAAATAAATTGAATAATTTAATCATTTATGCATCAAATGATATAAGTACAGATAGACACGAGTACAAACGATGATGATTTTTGATATAATCGTCATCGAATTAAATTATAAAATATGTACCGAAATTGTTCAAAAACATTACAATTTTGAGACGATTTTTTTAACAGTGGGTAACGATCTGAGATAATTATTAAAAAATATCTGAAAATTTTATTTTTTCTAAACTACTTAAAAATATTCTATGTCATTCAAAATACAACATTATAGTAATTGATTTATAAAAACCCAAAAATACAAATATCTGATTAGGAAAAACAAACATAATTTTAAATAAATAATTGTAATAATAATTAGAAAAAAAACATCAAGCTACAACCAAAAATTTCAAGAAAATCAACCTATAATAATAACTAGAATGGATTATAAATTCAAAATTAAAGAAAAACTTACTCTACGTTCTACTATTGTCGAAGCCATTTATTTCAAGAAGAAAAGAAATCAAAAGACGCAGATGATAGAGGTAGACGTAGACAGAGATCGAAGATGCAAAGACACATGACAAACGAAGATGGGGATGCAGAAGACAGATATAGAAACCAGAGCAAGAGCAGATGTAAATAGAGCAGAGACATAATTTTGAATTCTAATATGAATCTCTATGTTTAAATATGAATCTCTATGTTTATATACCTAAGTGAACGAAAACACTAAATGAAAAATATATAATTTAATTTGATAAATAGATAAATTAATTAAAAATATATAATTAATTTTGGGTACAATTTTAAGTAAATTGTATTCGAATTATGTTCGTTGTTTCATGTTTGATTTTTATCTAAAATCGTATTAATTTTTAAAATTTACGTGATAAAAATCAAATTATCTGTACGTATAATTGAACCCACAAATTTTTTTTTGTCAATTCCTAGGTATAAGTTTTAACTTATTTTTAATTTTAATGTTTTATGTTTTTAAAATGATAAAAATTTAAAAATTAAAGCTAAAATAAAAAAAAAATTAGAATTAGAATTTTGATAAAAAAAAGTAAATAAAAAAAATAATTCATAAAACGAAAAAAATCTTATATTGTTTTAATAAATGCAAAAGTAAAATATTTACTTACATGTCCTCCTCGTTAAAAAGACCTCTTAGGGCTCCTTATATTTTGCTTTGTGCTTTTCAATGTAACAATTATACAAATAAATTAAAGATTTACGATTATATGGTACCTCTTTTATTTTGTCTTTTATTATCTTTTTAGTTTTGGATTTGACTGATATTTGAAAACAACAACGTAAGTGCGTGTATACTATTTATAAAAAAAAATCTCATTACAGTAGAAATCGCAGATAATCCTCCAAAACCACGAGCCAAAACCTTCGAGATTGAAGATGGTCTTTTTTTTTAGATAGAAACAATATCTTGGTTTTCACATTTTTGATCCACAATTTAATTGATAAGGTCCAAATTTTTACTTTATCTTTAATTTTGTTAACCGAACATTATTATCACAATTAATAAAGTAAGTATGAGTATTATTATTCTTTTTTTAATTATCAGTTCTATTTTATTTACGTTTGATATATATATTTTTATGTTATTTTATTAATAATTTGTGTTAGTATTTATATTTTAAAAAGTAATATTTATAGAGTTTATAATATATTTTAAAACTACAAAAACAAAAGATTGAAAGTTAGAATATCAATTCTTCCCTTCCTTTAAAACATGGATTGTTAAATCATAAACAATATAATTGATAACTTTGAAACAAAACATAAACTAACTTACATCCACATACAAATATCTTCTATTAAAATGTCTAGGTGATTAATCAAACCAATGACATGTCAACAATAAGACTTAAATCATTCTTTGTACTAGTTGAGTCCTAAAAGTAATATTAGAGAAATTATTTATTAATTGAAAAATAAGTATTGTATTACTTTTCACTAATTTTTTTAATTTTAATTTTAAAAATAATAATAGATTACTGAATTTTTCAAAAAAAACATTATTCCACTTTATATTTAATCTCACTCCCATGAACAACACATTATAAATATTTCAATACCAATATATAATTTCTTTGAATGTTATGTTGGGAGGTGAAAATTCTAACATAAGTTATGTCGACATTTACAAAAAACTTTAATTTGTTTTATTTTATAATATTATTTTCCTCTTATTTTATTTTTATACAACCATCATATAATATAATTGTATAGAAATTTAACACATTTATAACCTTATAAAATTAAAAAAAATCTAATATACATATAATGTATTATTTTTAACCTTATATGTGAAAATTTTACCCACAAAACTAAACTAAACTAAATTTAGTATGATTTCCTAAAATTTTATTGCACAACAAAGAATAAAAATGAACATTTTAGAGTTCATTTTGTAACAAGTTTTATTTTTAAGTTATATTAAAAAAATATTTTTATTTTTAATAATTCATTAATAAAAAGAAAATGGAAATATTTATTTAAAAATTTTGTTTTCTTATTTTATTTCATTTTAAATCACAACAATTAAATAAATAATAAAATAATAAAAAATAAACTTTAATATGGTTTTAATTTTTTTAAGTTTAAAAAATTATAAAATATGTGTAAAAATAAAATAAATTTCTAACTTAATATTAAATTTTAAAATAAAATCAACTTCAAAACTAAATTTGAAATTTTAAACAAATCATCTTTAATCAAAACCTCATTTGTGGTGGCATCCAATATCATCCATTTGGTTATAATAGGTACACATTTCATTAACATCATTATATGAAAAATTCTCTTTCAAATTCAAAGAATAAACCTTTGACTTCCTTTTCTTGAAAGAATCCAAAACTAAGAATCTAAACCTCATTAGATCAAATTCCATTTATCAATGAGATTTCCATTCTCATGAAAGGAGAAAATGACATTTTCCACCTCAAGAAAAAAATTCAATTTCACACTATTGAAAGATAATTGCAAAAACCAGAGGTAAAATAATAAATCTCCAAAATTCAAAACTCTTTTGAAAAATAAGTTTGTTCTGACCTATCCAATACTTTTTGGGATAGAAAAGAACATATGACGGACTTACCATATGAACCAACTTTTCATGAAAGAGTATTCTTACAAAAGCTAGGTTAATTCAAATGAATACTAACCTAGAATAATTTTGCACAAAAGGAGATTCATGATCTCTTATCCAAAATAATTTTTTCAAACTCACAATCACCATAAAACTGTACAACCTTCTATGTCAACAAACCAACTGAAATAAAACGAGGACATCACAATTGGTCATCAACTACAAACCCCTTAACGAGGCCTTAAAATGGATTAGATATCTTATTCCAAATAAAAAATACCTTCTCCAAAAACTCCATTCTTCATCAATTTTTTCAAAATTTGATATGAAGTCAGGTTTTTGAAAAATCCAAATTGGACCACATCATCGATATAAAACAACGTTTACTATTTCTTTATGACAGTATGAATTAAATGTCATGCTTTTTTGGCTCAAAAATACACAATCTGAGTTTCAAAGGATTATACATGATATTTTTAATTCTTATTAAGAATCTTGCATTGTGTACATTGATAATGTACTTATCTTTTCAAAACATCATTAGAACATTCCTCAACATCTTTGCCACGGGTTGATTTTGGGAATGCCAATGAAGACGACTACAATAAAATTTTCCCTTCTATCATTTAAATTTTGAATTTACAAAATGACATATTGGCCTATCTGTAATAGGGTTAAAATCCCATTTTTTTGTAAATGGCCCATCAAAACACTGTAACATGTATTTTAGCGTTGGTAGATGAAAACTAAACCCAAAATAATAACAAAAAACCAAACAGTAAAAAATATCCAACAAAACACTATTCATTGAAGCAACATACAAGATACTATTCATTGAACAGTACAAGCATCTATGCACATTAAAATTTTGGTTATAAAAGAGAAGTTGATTTCAATCCAGAGGCATCATTTCCATCGCTTGTATAACGCTCTTATATCCATCTCTCTCAAGCATCCTCTTTGATAATCCTTTCCTTTTGAAATCTTTATATAACCTTCATTTAACTTGTATTAATTAAGTAAGTTTGTATTTTCCTTTTCTTTTATTGTTTCAATTTTAATATTATATTTTGTTTGTAGAACTTATGGCCGACTAAGCTATTTAACCTATCAACATAGTATGTTTTTTCTCTAATTTTTTGTGCTTATTTATGCCAATGGAGGCCACTTAGGGTTTATTGAGTGATTAGGGGTTTAAATATTGCTCAAGTGTGATATGGATTGTTAGATCAACTTCAAATCAAGGGCTACGATCAAAACAAGCAAAATTGACAACGCCAACCAATCACAACGCGACATATAATAGGGGAAATTCACTCGGCGAATCAGGGCGCGATACGTGACAGGAGAGACCGATCTTAGTCAATGCTCGCTGAGTTAGTGACACACAACACGACGTGATTTGTGGAAAAGGATGGTGTGGTGCACGGGTGGAACGCAAAAAGTAATGGTATATCGACACGTGGTGATGCGGTTTGACTAAGCCCAAACTCAGATTGAACGTCGTGCTGACACGTAGCTCGCGTTTCATCCTCCTTACACGCGTGTAACTTGATTTGATGTCCCTACTTGCATGACGTCTGAGTGGCTTGCCCAATCAGCGCATCTACTTACGTGGCATGCCATATGACAACTCTTGATTGGTCATGCGTTAAAGTTCATAAAAAATCCCAAAAATTTCAAAAATTATATTTTGACCCATTTTAACTAAAAAAATTATATTTTAATATTTTTAGCCATAAAAATACTATTTATTTAATAAAATAAATAAATATTAAATAAAAAAAATACGTGAATAACTCTATGAAAATAGAATCATCATACACTCATGGGAAGTCATTAGCAATTCAATCAACTACTTATATACACTAAAAAAAAGTAATAAAGTACATAAATATGTTTTCATTATTTAATAAACCAACGCAAATTATTTCCATTACCATGAGTTCCTTCAAATTAAAAAGGAGTAAAAGGTATAGGTTCAAAATTTTCACTCTAAAGTTCTTGATTGACTTCTTGTTCTATAAATAAAGGAAGTACTCTATCTACGTGATAACTGGTAATATCTATGGTGTCTAGTACTGGTTCTACAACATCAATAGTACTTTCATCAATTCCTTTTCTTTCATTGTATTGTTCAGTATTGTTTCTATAAGTATGTGAACTCAAATCTTTTTTATCCAATATTTTTAATATTGTTCCAAATCTTTCCCATATTGATGTTTCTGGATTGGAATTGTGAAAAATGTGCCTTTGGTCATAGATGAAAATGGAAACATGTGTCATAAGAGCAAAGAGTGAAACCATCCCAACAATAAGAAATAAACCCCAAAAGCTCTCAAGGCCAAGATTATTGGAAGAGACTTGTGGGTTTGGACAACTAGCTTTGTTTTTCATGAACCATTTGTTTTCGATATTTTTCATATCATTATCTTCAATTACATCTACTATTGCCCTTGAGACATCAGGTATTAGGGACGATTGTTTTGGAAACACCTGCAAATGAGAGTGTACTTAATAAATGAAAAAAATTACTAAAAAATCTCTTAAATTTTTAAAAATATAAAAAAAATTCATCAATTATAGAAAATAGGTAATCATACTCCTTCAATTATTGTTTTATTACAACACTCTCACAAAATTCTTGATTTTTGTTGATTTGTTTTTTGTAAATATATCTCTTGAAAAATTTAAAATAGTAACATGAATGGATGTGACATTATTTTTCAAACTTTTTGGGAAATTTCATTTTATAATATTCTATAACTTATAATGATAAAAATATCACATAATAATATTAAACGAAATCTAATTAGATGATGTTTATCATTAAACGAATTTAAATGTTTGTAATTTAATTTAAAAGACGTATAATTAGATAATATTTAATATAAAATAATAAGTTTGATTTTTTAATAGTTAAAATATACTAACTAAACATAAAAAAATATTGTTTTTATAGTACAATTTTTTATAAATATTATTTTTATTGTTTTTTCCTGTCTTTTTTCTCATGAATCTTGAAAGTAGGTATTTGTAAATAGCTTAAAAACAAAATTAAGAAAGGGCGAAGGAGGGCTTACAAAGGCAAAGCCAGCAGTTTTAAACTCTGTATCAACCATGGTATATCTGGAGCAGTGACGTCTTTCAAGAAAAAGCTTGGCGTAAGGATATTCATCAAAAGCGGCAGCTATACCTCCTTCTTCTTTTCTTAATGAAAATAACTTGTCAAAATCATCTAGGGAACTATAATTCTTAAGCTGGAAATCCTGAAAGCCAAGCTTGTCTTTTAATATATTACGAACGTAAGAGCCTTCAAGATAACCAACATTTTCACCATTCTTACGAAGCTCATTTATATCAATAACAGTTGGTTGGAGTTGCTGTACAGTTAGAAGTGATGTTAGACTAGCTGTGTAACTTTGAGTTAGTATTAGCACCACGAATGCCCATATTATTACCACAAATCTCGCCAGGTTGCTCACAACTCTCTCCCCTGTATATGTACAAATAATAATAATATATATATATATATATATAAACAATTAGGATTTCAGCATTAATAATTAGGGTAAGTATCAATAAAAAGCCCAAGCTTTGTATAACTATCAATTCAATCCCCACAATTTCATTTTGTATTACTCATGTTCCTTAAGGTATTAATTAATTTAAATGAAACCCCAACTTAAGAAATATTATAACTACTTAAAAATAAAATAAAATATATATTTTTTTTCGTTCAAGAAAAATTTAAATATCAACAAATTATAATTTTAAACTAAAGAATCAAATAATATAACAAAGGCAAAAAAAAAAAAATGAAAAATTTAAAATGGAATTGTAATGAACAAAAAGCTCTCTTCCTATTTATATCAAAATTTCTAACTATTTTGCTTTCTCCGTAAATAAAACTCAAGTAACATTAATTAAAAATGTTGTTTCAAACAAATCCTTATATTATTCTTATAAGTTCTATTATTGTTATTTTTTTTTTGTAATCTCTCCTAATATTTTGTGATTTTTAAATATATCAAAAATATAAGAATACTTTTTTTTATTTCTACTACCGTCTAACTAATACCAAAATAAAGTTGAGTGATGTTATTTTTAAACTTGAAACCTCCTTACAAGCTCAAGAAGGTAATTAATATTTATTTTTAATAATTAATCTAATTAAATGTGAAGTAATAATACCAATTAAACTTACTATGTGCAAAGACCATAGTGGAGAAAGAAAACCAAAAACTTGTGCTAATTTGGTAAGAAGGAGGACCTCTGAAATCTTTATTAACACGGTGTTCGAGAACCCAAACAACAAAACCAATGAAACTAAAGAAGCAAATACTTGTAGCCCATAGATCCCAAGTCAAAGGAACTAAAAATACCCAAGCATTTTTGCTTCTTTTGTCTTTGACTGGCACAATCATTGTCACAGTTGATTCTGTGTATGGCAATGTAAAGTCCACATGCTTATATCTGTCTTTTCTAATTGTTATGTCTCCCACCACAGCATCAAACTTCTGCAATGTAATTAGTTTGCATCATTTTAATTGTAGGTTTAATAGACTTTTTTATTAATGTATTTTTTCATTACAATGGTCATGGTGATGTCATATATGATTCTTACCTCAAGATATACTTGATACACCAATTTATCATAATCGATCTTTTCTTCAGGAGAGTATGGAAAAGGAATGAAATCATAAGCAACATTATATGGTAACACTTTCATAACAGCATCAAAGACGTCTATGCAGAACCCAGTAACAATACTTCTGTTAGTACGAGGATCATCTGTAACCTTAACATATTCATTAAAACCATGTTTCCTCGGAACCCCAATTTTTAGTTTTTTCCCTTGTGTTGGAATCTCCCAACCATTTGGAACATAATGTGACTCTCCTGGCCATATAATGGGTTCTAGTTCTACAACTTTTCTCTTAAGACCTTTTGAAGAATTATCACTCTTAATTCTGTTTTTCGAATCCAAATTTCTCATAAGATTATTTTGTTGATTCCAAAATCCAATCACTATTTCTTCATTGTTAATGACATTGATTATCTGAAAAGTTGAATTATGTAAATGCCCATTTGCAAGATTGAATTTTCCTGCTAACCCATTGAAGCTAACATTTAATAATTCTTCACGAAGTTTTGCACCATTTTGATATACCCCAAATGTTTCAAGGTCTCTCGTTGAGTTTTCTGAAACACTCTTTGCCTTGTTAATAAATCCCAAGTTTCCATTTTTATCAATCACCTTCTCAACCGCCATAGCTAGAGCTTTAGCAGCATCATATGCCCATAATGCAAATACATTAATGGTTGAATTATCTTGTTTAGATTGTCTATTTTTCCACCTTGCTTTAAAATTCTTAAGGCTTTCGGTTTCTGAAACATAAGTCTTTATACCCAATACACCTTGCATGGAATCAATTTCAAAAGAATCTATGAAGTTTAATGAATTAGTCATTCCTGTTGTGACAATCCAAGCATAACCTTGTTTCATCATTCCAATCTTTTTGGCCATACTAAAAATACGAGAGCCCAAAATAGGAGTCATGTGAACAACAAAGACTCTAGTTTGCATGGTCATTAATTTGTAAAGCTCTATAGCAATTTGATCATCAGTAGCAAAAGGTGGAATGCGACTTCGATAAGGGACAAGAACATCAATTCTTTGAAAAGCATCAGTGAGAAAGGGAATTAATGGCTCTCCAAAAGTATCACCTACATAAATGGGAACAACTTGTTTCCATTCGAAGGTTTTGAAGAGGGAAGTGATGACTTCTATCTGGAGGGTATCACCATGAGTAGCTTGGAAAAAATATGAACTCTGACTCTGAGTATTTAGAAGTAGAGAAGGACTGCTTGCTGAATATGATATGATGGGAACTTGAGCTTTGTTCCCAATTTCAATTATAAAGCTAGCTTGCATTGATGTTTTTGGCCCAATTATTGCTATAACCTCTTTGTTTTTTATCAGATCTAGAGCTGTGTAGTAATTAGAAATGACATTAAAAATGTAATCGTACATTATATTAAAATAAGGAAAAAGAAAAGAAAAGAAAAAAAGAGTTACATAAAACTCGTGCTGTGCTTAAATTCAAATCATTATTTTTAATTAATTTATAAAATAATTTTTTTTAAAAGCTTGTAATGATGCCAAAACAATAATAACGTATACACAACTACAAGCGTAGATACGATAAATTTTAATTGAAAAAAGCATTTTGTTTAAGTTAAAAGATACACATAAGGTGATTTTGTGATTTTTTTATGATTCCAACACCATCGATATTATGTTGTAAGGTACAGAATTTGTACAAAAATAAAACGTAATTAAAGAATAGAAATAAAGAAATTACAGCTCGCAAGGAAATGAGGTGAGTGAACAATGAGGAATTATTTATTAGTTTGCATCAATAATCTTAGGTAAATAACATGTGATAATTATGGAGAGAAAAAATAAAAAAAAAACTTAAAAATGAAATTATATTTTATCACACATTTTGAATTTTGTAAATTATCATTAATTTTGCATGAGACAGAGTGTATGAGATTATTAATTGAATAATGCGAGAATGACAGCATACAACTTGTAACCTTAGCTGTCTTCCTTCGTATTTCTAAAATGAATTTCAAAAATTTGACGATATAGCAGTCGTAGACTTGAAACAGTAAAACAAAGAAAAGAAAGTTTGACTTGAAACAATAAACAAAGAAAAATTCTATATATTCTGATCTGTGCAAGTCGGGATAGAATTATTTTTCTTTAAAAGCTAAATTACATTTTGAATAATCGTATTGTATCAGGAAACTCACGATCCATTAAAAGTCACTCAGTTTTTTTAGATTTTTTTTTAAATATATATCACAAAAATTAACAAAATTATTATTATAATATGAATACTACATTTACAAACGAGGAAAAAATAGTTTGACTCGAATAATAAATCATGTAGTAATTATAAATTCTAGAGTTTACACCAGTGGGTGTACAGGTGTATGTTCCTAAATTTTTCAAATAAGTTTTTACTTGGATATATTTTATAATAATTTTTTATTTTAATTTTTACATTTTTAGTGAATCAAGATATTTTTTATTTATAACAAATATTTTTTCATCAAATCTTATAGTTTTGTATGTATAACATTTGAAGAATATGATTTTTTAGAAAAAAAAAAACATTATTAAATAACGTGCGAGTATTTTTTATTTTTTCTTAAAAATTACCACATAAAAATTGTTATAAAAATAAGTATAGTACACCCCCGTTCTTTAACTATATGTTAATTCATCTTAATTAGAACTAATAAAAATAAATAACTTATTCATCAAAACTTAAATTATAAAAAATCCTAATGTCACTTCATCTTATTCATGTAAGACCAAAACCAAACTCATCTAAATTCAAATAAATGATAAAGTCTAACCAAAGAAAACTTCATCTATATTCCAACTAAGTGAAGTTCACTCCATTTTGCCTTCATTTAGTGATCAATGATCAACCAATCACAATCAACGAATCAAGTTTTGTTTAAATTTGATCACAATTACTTAACATTAGTTAATATAATCAATGGGTATGATAAGACCCAAAAAAAAGTAAATGAACATGTTAATTTGGGTACTATTATTATATTCCATGATTTAAAATAAATAAATAACGGAATTAAAACCAAGAAGCTCTATATAACGTTGATAAATTAAATAGAGAAATTAATAAATATAATAAAGATGAGTACGTAGAGTACCTGAAGAAGCAGCTTGAAGAACATCTGAATTATTGGAGTAATTCCTGGTATGGAGAAAGAGCTTAGTCTTATAGTTTGAAGCAGATCCAGATGAATAAAAGTCAGAAAGTGCCATGTTAATGCAACTCAAACCCATCTTCCCTACCCCACCTTCCTCCATAACAACTCCCACATTTACTCTTATTATTGCCTTCTCTGCTGCTCCCACATAATTTGATATTACAAACAATAAGAACACAACTGACAAAGTACATTCCCTTTTTATTATTGCTTTTTGCTCCATTTTCTATATACGTAAGTACGTCTTTACAACATTTCTGCAGCGGTTATATAGAGTGAGAGAAAGAGAGATAGATGGAGAAAATGGCTTAAGTCAAAGATTCAAACTTAATTTCAAGTCGGACCTAAATTGATCAATCAGGGAAATTTCCATGTAATGTATAAGCTGAGAAAATTCCCAAGTCTAGAAACATATTTTAATATGGAACTAATCGACTTATCAGCTATATACCACAGCACTGCGTTAATTCTTTAAAAAAAATCCAGTCAAAGTTATATTCAGTTTTTTTATTACTTTTATGATATAATATAATAAATAACTATAGTAATTATGATATCAATATTTCTATTATACCACTAATTAAAAAATCAATGGTTTAAAATTTATTTTTGTGATATAATTTTACATCTCCAATCTAAATTCAAATCTTACCAAATTAATTTTCTTTAAATATATATATATATATAACATAATATTATAACATTGATTTTTTAAATCAATATTCTCATTTTCATTTCTCTATCATTTAACGTCAATGTTGAATAACAAATAGTAATAACTTTTTTTTAACAACAATTAATATGATAAAGAACAATTTAGAGAGAATTAGGTAAAAAAGAAGAACTATAAGAGAGAGAGAGGAGCTTATTTGTAATAATTTTTTATATCTATTTTCATAGTTTTTCAATTATATATAACTTTACAACTGATTAAAAGAAAAATAACAGAAGGAATGCGTGATAAGGTGATTGTGTGTAAGAGGAAGAGTGTAGGCATTTTTCTTAACGGATTGGTGGTCCCTTCCTCCTCCGTACTCCATTTTTGTTCTGGTTGTTGCAACTTTGCGTCCGAAAAACTCCTTATGCACCCACGTGTGCTTACGTCTACGCACACACGTGCACATCTCTGCGTGGCAAACAAACGGTTAGTTGTAATATACCAAAATGAAACTTAAATGATTTAGCAAACAAACTATTAGCTTCTTGTATATGTAGAACAATCTCTAGGTGTAGGTTATGATCTTCTCATGATCTGGAGTACACCAAAATATCATAAAAAAAACCAATATAAATTTTCTAAGGTAAGGTTGAAATAGATCATTCATTAGGATTTGGAAGGTAGTTGAGACATTGGTGAGACATGACATCACGAGGAACTTATGGTGGCCTTCATGTGTTCCAAAGGCCATCATTGGAGTGTCATCCTGATGAACCCTTATTTGATGATACCCTGAACGTAGATGTAATTTGGAGTAGACCTTGACTCCATGTAATTCATCTAACAACTCATCTATGATAGGTATAAGATACTTATCTTTGACAATGATTGCATTAAGAGACATATAGTCCACAAAAAACCTCCAAGCGCCATCTGTTTTTTTAACCAACAAAATTGGTGATGTAAAGAGACTATTACTTGGTTTGATATTGTAAGAATTCTTGCACCATTTTCTCTATTTCAACCTTTTGGTAATAAGGGTAACATTAGGGTCATATGTTTATTGGTCCTAAGCTTGGTTGTAAAGGGATGTATTGGTCATGTAATCGTCTCAGAGGTAGGCTGAATGGAGATTGAAATACTTGAGGAAACTCAACGAGTATTATATCTACATTTATTATTTTATATAAATATATTTTAATATTTGTCAAATTATTTTTGATAAAATAATATATATATGTGATTTAAATATATGATTTGAAATAAATAAAGAGTGAACTTTATTATAAAACTATCAAAAGAATCACAAAATTATAGATAACACATTTTAATATAAAAAATAATTATAGAATTATCATTAAAAAAACAAAGAAAGAAAAAAGCTATTCATAGAGACATACATTTTTGAATTTAAAGTAGTATTCACGGTAGACGCAATTTAAAGTAATAGTTTATGTTTTAACAATATTTTGAAATCATTAACACTTTTTTAAAATTATATTACTATACGTAATAAAAGACAGTTTTTAAATTAAAATAATAGAAAAAATTAAAACCAGGACACACGTTAAAATATGTAAATTAGGTCATGGAGTAATGTAAGTGTAATCTTTCAGTTCTCTTGTAAGTAAAAAACTAACAAATATATAATTGGATCTTTATTTTCTTTGTCTTCTTTGCTTCTATTTGTAAAGTGGACCAAAATAACAAGGACATGGATAAGTAATTTAAAATCCAACATCTTTTTCATCAAAATCAATTGCATTGAAAAATAAACATACGTTAAGGAGTACAAATATTTAAAAAAGTTGTTAACTAGCATGATAGTGTGAAATGATAAATTATTCGATGCTATTGAAATATGTGATATTGTGGTATTTTAAGCTAATTAAGATTAATTTTTTTTTATAAAAAACAAATACATAATAAGAGATGAGGAGATAAAACAATTGATTAATGATGAGTATACATAAGAAGTAAGGAATAATACTTCAGTGTTAAAGTCAATAATCACGAGTTTTCAAATTTTAAAAAGTTAACTTAATTAGTGAAAACACTCATAAATATTATAAACTCTATCAATTATTGTCTTTAATTAATGTGAAACTCTCGTTACATCTATTATCCCCTCAGAGTGATAATCTTTATCTCTTACAATAAACATCACTTTATATTTTTAATATATTTTTAGGTTACTTGTATTTTTTTAAGGCCCATTTAACTATGTTTTTATGAGAAAATACCAAGTTTTTTTATCTAATTAACTGAAATTGTGATACCATGTAAAAGTTAATGAAAAATATGAGTTTTCTAATAAAAAAGATAAACCAAATAGATGAAAACACATATAAGTATTATAAACTTTATATAATATGATGTGATACTCGTATTACCACTAGTCGATAATCCTCAAAGTGCAATATAAAAATAAACAAATGCTAAAGATTATAATAATAGAAAGAATATATGTATTGATAAATATAATTATCGATGATAGATGACATATACATAATTTAGAGTGGAAGTTTAATTTTATCCTTTTTGTAAGCTATAATGTTAATAAAGCCAAATATATTGACATTTCCTACTCTAAGCATGTCATGTACAAAGTAATATAGGCAATATATAAACAGAGTATAGTTGAACCATGAATGTATAATTTCAAATGTTTTCTTTGGCTGTTTCAATATCACTAATTGCTATGTCTTGATTCAAGAGAGTAATATCATTAAGAGAAGTTGTTTGGCTTATATTACCATAATTAATGAGAGAGAACATTTCTTGCTATCCTAAGAAAGTAAAGTTAGAATATGTGTGATTTGAATAACGTGATGGGCTTGGGTATTGAGAAGGAATTGTTGTGTTTTGTTGATCAACTTGATCAATTCCATCTTTTCTTCCTTCATGATTATCAACTTGACTAATATTCTTCCTAAGTGTATGTGAATTCAAGTCCTTTTGGTCAAAATTTCTTAAAGTTAGACAAATTCTTGCCCAGATTGACACTTGTGGATCAGAACTTATGATAGTGTTCCTCATCTTATAAAGAAACACAACAACACATATAAAGAGAGATGATATTGAAGCTACTTCTAAAATGAGGAACATGATCCATAAGCTTTTAAGGCCTAAACTGTTTGAAGTAAACTGGTTGTTGTTAGGGTCTGGACACACCATTTGCTTCCCAAACCATTTGTTTGTTATGTTCTTCAAATCCCTTCCTTCAGTCATATCTAAAATTTCCCTTGAAACATCGCGCACCAGAGGAGATGTTATGGAAAAACCTACCCAATAGTTAAGTGACAAGGATTAGAATATTCATTATAAGTAGCATATGAAACAAATGAATTCCAACAAGAGTAGATCAAGAATGATCTTCTCAAGATGAAAATTTAAAATTGAATGAACTTATTCATAAATAGATAATACATGTATAGATTGCCTTTATATAACTTATGCATAACACAACTTGTACATTATGAAAACTCAAATTTGGGACAATTTTTGCTTTATCTTAAAAAAAGTAGTGACTTTGAGACGAAATTACATACACAATTGTAACAAATAAGACAAAAAATGAGGAGATTAGAGGAGTGATTACAAAGACAAAACCAACAGTTTGATATGTAGTGTTAACAATGGTATAATTGGAGCAATATTTTGAAAGAGAATTCAAATTTCATTAAAAACAATAGCTATACCACCAGGAGATTTTGGCTTTGAAAATGCATCATGACAATATTATGGGGATTTATAAACCATGATCTTGGAATCATGAAAGCCAACTTTTTTCAATAGTTTACAAACAAAAGAACCTTCTAGGTAACCAATGTTGTATCCATTCTCAAGAAGTTGTTGCATCATGAGAAGAGAAGCTTAATTAGTAGTGTAGCTTTGGGTGAGTCTTAACATTACAAAGATCTATATCATTACCACGATCTTTGCCAAATTGCTCACTACATTTTCCTCTATCAATAGAATTGAAATGGGTCATCATACATAATTTTATTTGAGACTTTATCTAAATATATTAGTTGATTTGAGTTCTGAACAAGTGATTACTTAAAGAGATGGACTCGTTGTTAGCAGCAACAATAGCCAAAAATGAGAATCAAAAACTTGTTTCAATTTGATAAGTAGAAGGCCCTCAAAATTATTCATTGATGTGATGTTAAAGAACCTAACCACAAAAGCAATGAAAACCAAAAAGCAAACAAACTTATGTATGGCATTGCGACCTGGTTTTGTGTATGTCATTATGAACTCAACATATCTTGACTTGTTTTCCAGAATTGTAACATCTCCAGCATCAAAGTTATATATAAAAGATATATATTAAACAAACTTCTTTAGTACTAAGTAAAATGATACAAAAAGATCATCAATTTATATGCAAAAGAGTCATACCTCGAGATACACTTGAAGCACCAAGTTGTCATAATAAGTCCTGTCATTGGGCATTATATATGGAATTAAATCGTATATAACTCGTTATGGTAAAGATTTAATTGCAATCTTAAACACATATATGTAATATCTACTCGTATATATTTTTTTTTGGTTTGTGCGATTATCATATATCTCAGTAATCGGCTTACTGAAGCCATGAACTGGAATCCCAATTCTGAAATGATTCTTCTGTGTTGCAATATGTTTACCATGCCATACTATTTTTCCTAAATTGACATGCAACCATTTTGTTATATTAATGAACCCCTCAAATTTTCTTTTTTCTTTTTAGCCTATCTATAATATGTGAATGAGAGGTCCAAATTTCAAATCTATTTTTCCCTGTTTCCATTTAAGAATGTTAATTATTTGAAAAAAAAAAGATTTTAATTGCTCATTAATTAGATTGAAATTTTGTGCAAGACCATCAAATGGTATTTTTGATAATGCTTCACGCAGCTTTGAAACATTTTCAAAAACCAAAAAAGTTTGAAGGTCTATTAAGTTCTCTAAAAAGGTTTTCTTTTTAAAGCCCAAATGTCCATTCACGGTAATCACGTCCTGAATTGCCATAGATACAACTTTAGCGGTATTGTAAGCCAATAATCCATAAATGTTCAAACCCAATTCATCAGGTACATTACCTTGTCTTTAAGATCGCCAACTCCATCGATTTTTGAAAAACTTAGGTGTTTGTCTCTAAAATATAAGTTTTGATACCCTAAACTCCTTGCATCGAATTAGTGATGATAGAAGAATCAATCGAACTTAGAAAATGAGTCATATTAATAGTGATTATCGAAACATAATCTTGTTTCATCATAATGTGATTGAAAATTATAATGAAGCCCACGTAATATTATCTAATAAAATTATAAAAAAATCAATTATATTTATGAAATATTTTGTAATATACAATAATTTTTAATTGAAAAGGACATTTTTTTTATTGTAAAAGATACACACTACGTAACTTTGTGATGTTTTGAAGTTTTTTTCTAATATTGGTGAAAGGTTATTTCATTTTTTTTTCTCTTTAATACTTTTTAAACACTGTTTTTTTTCTTTTGTGTATGTATTGAAAAGCACGAAGAAACACAAAAAATATTGTAGTTTTAATATTTTCATTGACTGTCATTCTCCTAACAATGAACTATGTTATAAAACTCTTAACCATTAAAATTACTATTGAACAAGTATTTAAATGATGTTTATTTTTAAATATACTTACAGTTTTAAGTATAATTTATTAGAGTAAACAAAACATAATATAAATGCTAAAAATAAAAATTATTATTTTATTTTATTGTAATTCAGTATTAAATTTATATAATCCTTATATTTTGCATCATTTACTCTATTTTAAATTTATATCTCTCTAATATTCTTTATCCTACAAATTGTTTCTTTCAATTTCGCTTTTGAATGAAAAATCTACTTAATAAACAAATGAAATTTAACTTAAGTTAAAGGTCGCAATCTCAATGTTTGTTTTTTAATAAAAAATCTACTTAGTAAAAAAAAATTATAGATTTCAATAAAATTTAACTTAAGACATAAATTACATAACTTACCTAACTTTGACCGCACTCTTTCCATTTAATAAAAATAATAATAAACAAATAAATTAAGTATTTCAATTTAATTCTTCGATTACCATTCAATCTTAATCTATTGGAGTCGAACTTATGATTTACATATTTTAAAAAGTCATATAGCAACTACTACAAAAATAGGTATTTAAGTCGATAAATAAAAAACAGGTAAAAAAGGAAGAAACATCTTCCAAAATTATCATTTCAAAAATTGAATAAGGAAATTTCCTTATTTAGAATTAGAGGCATCATCCTCTACTAAAATCATCCCTATGTTAGGGAAAAAGGAGATTGTCCCCTAAAAGAAGTTTTCAAAACCAACCTCTAAGTATATTTTGAAACAAGAATTTCAAATGGTCATTACAGTTGAACTAGGATTTCATGACAAGAATCATTATTCATTAATTCAAAAAATGTTTGGCAGAAATAGTTTTTTCAAACCTTGGGATATTACCAAAACTTTGTAGTACTATGAGTATTTTGGAAATCATAGGTAGTATAGAATTCAAACATTTTCTCTATCCAAACAAAATTGACCTTTCATATTCCACTATCGAAATCCTCAAAGTATTATCTCCATCAGAATGGGGCAATGGTTAGTCAAAAGTTTAGATCTTCTTGGTCTCTATCAAAACCACCCATTCCTATTGCAAAGCCTTTATCTACTCGGATTACCAATAGGCATGGTATAATGGATTTCTCATTCAAAACTAGAAGTATGGTCATTCATGGTTACTCTTCTTCTATAACAAAACAACCAACCCTTCAAAATTCCCTTCTTAGTTCGCCCATTAGTGGAAATTTTTTGGTTCAATACCTGAAATGCTAACCCCACCTATCCAAGAAAGCTATAACATTTTCATAACCAATTATAAAACCATAGAGGTTGAGAAAAGATTCCCACCTATGTGCATCATGTCCACAAAATTCTATCTTCCCTGTGTATGTCAATGGATCTTAAAACATGTTGTCTCATAGGTAGTCAACATTAAACGCTATGAGGTAAAATGGTGGTCATTCTCCAACATCCCAAAAACAATACTCAAACCAAGCATGGAACAATGGTTAATCAAAATAGGTCATAGGACAGTTGAGATTGAAGACATTCAAGATCATTAATTGTTCTTAGCTCAAAGGGCATAAGCCAATTCCTTACATGTAGTAACGAAAATTTGAGAGGAATTCTTGGAAATCATGTAGCAGTTAAGCTCAACATAAATGGAGAGTTCAAGTAGTAAGGCAGAAGACTTTGTCAACAAGACTTTATCAAAACATTCCTCAACATCTTTGCCACATATTGATTTGGGAAACAATAATAAAGATGACTATGATAGAATTTTCCATCCAATCATTTAAATTTCAAAATTTTGAAATTGCCCACGGACCTATCTCTATTAGGGTTAAAAGCCCAATTTCTATAAAAGGTCCATTAAAATGGCCGATCAAAACACTGTAGAAGAAAACAAAACCCAAAGCAGTAATAGACAAAACACCATTCACCAAATAGTAAAAGATGTCCAGTAAAACAGAATTCCCAATAGTGACGACATCTTCACAATATAAAGCAAGAGACAAGGTACTATTAATTGAACAACACAAGCATCTGTACACAATAAAACTTTGGTTATAACCTTCGTATAACTTGTATTAATTAAGTAAGTTTGTGTTTACCTTTTATTTTATTGTTTCAATTTTAATATTTATATTTTGTTTGTAAAACTTAAGGCCGACCGTCTTCCCTTTCAATATAATGTGATTGTTCTTTAGTCTTGTGTGCTTATTCTTTAGTATAATCTCTTTGATTGACTCCTCAAATCCTTCACTCACTTATGGTATCATATATGTGTATATGTGTTTGTATTTTACCATTTGAAAAAATTGCTTGTGTTGTATCCCTTAATTAGCATAGAGAAATAGGTTTAGGCCCATCAAGCTCTTCACTTTACTCGATATGTATCATACTTTTTTTCTTTTTAATTTTTTTTCTTTTCTGGATATCATATTTGCTTATTTGTTTTATTATTATTATTATTATCTAAAGTATAAATAATGAAACCTAAAGCGTAAACCAACAAATTTTTGGGGTGTTTTTCTTTCACATGACTTCTTGCTTAGGTCTTTATTTACCTAATTTATTTTGTCAACCTTAATTTTCAACGAGAAAACATAATGGTAAAGACTAAAGATTCATATCAAGAGCCTAAAAAACCTGGGGAATAATTTGGGCCTATCCAATTCCATAATTGTTTGATTTATTAACTCTTGGCCCTTTGAGTTTGAATTACATTACTCAAAAGTCATGAATGAGTTGGGCTATAAGGAGCCCATTGGATTTATAATTGTATGCATTATAGAATTTTCAAATTAAATAACTTCATTTTTTATAAATTAATTATTTTTTTATAACTAACAACAAACAATCTCAAAAACTCACATATTTATATCATATTATCTAATAACAAAATAGAAAAACTTTATTTCATAACTTTAATAAAATATAATCCATGTTTCATCAAAGTTTTGATGAATGTCGATGGTTGTCTCATAGAAGTTTCGATGATCACTACTAAAGTAGTTGAATGTATGGCCTTATATCTTATCAAAACAATATATAATGCCTTATAACTCACAATGGTCATTAGATGTGAACTCGAATAAAAACTATGTTTGACATTAAGTCCTGAGCATATGTAATACATTACATGTATTTTCTAAAAATATGTAAGGCCTAAAATCTGGCAATAATCCTTGGATTTTCAATGCGGACACCAACGATGATTAACAAAAATCTAACGGTGATGGTTGCCAAATATCTTGTAAGTTCTACAATCTTATTCTTATTTTATTAAATTTATGTAATAAGAATGTATTGATCTTTTTGAGTATAAAATTGTTAGTTTTAAAATAATTTTTTTACTAAGTTCAAAAATTTGATAAAAAATGCATCTATACTATATCAATATTCTACATAACATGATATAACTCTAGTACAATCATGGGAAGTCATTAGCAATTCAACCAACTACTTATATACATTAAAACAAAGGAATAGAGTACATGACTATGTTTTCATTATCTAATAAACCCACATAAATTATTTCCATTATGATGAATTACTTAAAACTTGTTAGAAATACTTAATGATTATATTCTATTCTGTGAATAAATGAATATACATGATGCCTTTATATAGGAGTTACAAGTAAACTAGATATGTCTAAAGTAACTAAATATAGATATGCCAGAAATAAAGAGATATACATTAGAGATATACATTAGCATATATATATATATATTAATATATTACTAGATATACATTAACAGTCCCCCTCAAACTCAAGGTGGATGTGAGACCAACTTGAGGTTGTCAACCAAATTACGAGTGCGTCCTTTGGGAAGTGCCTTAGTGAAAATATCTGCAAGTTGATCGTTGGAGGAAACGAGGAAAAGCTTGAGAGCACCATGGATAAGATGAGAGCGAATAAAGTGACAATCAACCTCGATGTGTTTAGTCCGTTCATGGAAGACATCGTTGTGAGCAATATGAATGACACTCTGATTATCACAATAAAGAGGAGTTACAGAAGATATGGACACACCCAAATCCTTAAGGAGCCATCGTACCAAAGGAGCTCAGATGTGGTATCAACAAGAGCACGATATTCTGCTTCAGTACTAGAGCGGGCCACAAAGGTTTGTTTCTTACTTCGCCAAGAAATCAAAGAAGTACCAAGGAGAAAGCAATAACATGTAGTGGACTTGCGATCAGTAGGATCTCCTGCCCAATCAGCATTAGAGAATGCACGAAGTACTAAAGGAGACTGAACTGAGTAGAAAAGGCCATGAAAGATAGTGCCTTTCAAGTATCGTAGAATACGCAGAACAGCAGCATAATGAGTCAATCGTGGAGCAGACAGATACTGGCTCACTTGATGAACAGCATAAGAGATGTCTGGACGAGTAATTGTAAGATAAACTAGACTGCCAACCAATCGTCTATAAAGAGAGGGATTAGACAATGGTTGCCCCTCTGATGGTGTCAGATGCGTATTAAGTTCAACTGGAGTGTCAACAGTCTTGCTATCAGTGAGTCCAGCTTGAGATATGAGGTCAGATGCATACTTTGCTTGAGTAATGTAAAGACCATCTGTGGAACGAGTGATCTCAAGGCCCAAGAAATAGCTTAAATGTCCAAGGTCTTTCATCTTAAACTGCTGACTAAGAAAATCCTTGAGTTCTTGAATGCCACTGAGGTCATCACCAGTTATGATCATATCATCCACATATAGAAGAAGAAAAATGGTGCCTTTATTATTGCGACGAAGAAATAAGGCAGAATCATAAGGACTGGCAGTGTAACCCAAGCGAAGGATGGTGGAACTGAATTTGGCAAACCATGCTCGTGGAGCTTGTTTAAGGCCATAAATTGCACGTCGAAGGCGACAAACCTTATTTGTTTCAACAGAAAGACCAGGAGGAGGTTACATATAGACTTCTTCATGCAGATCCCCATTAAGGAATGCATTTTTAACATCCATCTGAAAAAGGTCCCATTTACTAGCAGCGACAACAGCTAAGAGGGTACGAACAGAGGAAATACGGGCAACTGGAGCAAAAGTCTCTTCATAATCAATCCCATACTCTTGTGTAAAACCTCTTGCTACAAGACGAGCCTTATAGTGATCGATAGACCCCTCAGAGCGAGTCTTGATCTTATAGATCCACTTACTACCAACCACAGATTGACCAGGAGAGAGTAACAAGATCCCAAGTATGGTTTTTGGTTAATGCATCAATTTCTTCTTTCATTTCAATCTACCAAGAAGGGTTAGTAGATGCCTCACGATAGGTGTGAGGCTCATGGAGTGTAGCAAGGGCAGTGTAACAATGATAGTCAAGTAAATATGTAGGAATGGATCTTACCCGGGTTGAGTGGCGAGGTGGAATGTCTTATTGAGGATCTTCAGGCGGAGCAGGAGCAAGGGACCTATGTTCAAGGTGAGGTAGCTCATTATCAACCTATTCTTCTACGACCTGTCTAGGAGAATCATCAAAAATATCTGAAGATTGAATAGTGAAGTCCAAAGATGGATTAGAAGTATCTGTAGAAGGAACAAGAGAATCATTTTGAAAAATTTCTAAAACATTTGAATTAGTTAGGGAAGAACGAAAGTGAGAAAGTTCAACAAATAAGCGGTGTTCCCAAAAGACAACATTACGGGAAACACGGAGACGATGTAAGACAGGATCATAGCATCGATACCCTTTTTGAGTTTCACCATAACCAAGAAAAAAACAAAGTCTAGATCGAGGCTCAAGTTTGTTGTGTTCATGAGGCTGAAGAAGAACGAAACAAACAGATCCGAATGAGCGAAGGTAATGATAGTTAGGAGATGATCCAAAAAGGCGCTCATACGGAGTCTGATAATGAATGACAGCGCTTGGAATGCGATTAATGGCATAAACAGTATGAAGAGAAGCTTCACCCCAAAATGGGGCAGGAACTTTGGCAGAGAGAAGAAGAGAACGAACAGTGTCAAGAATATGACAAAGTTTTCTTTCGACTCGACCATTTTGTTGAGAGGTTCCTGGACAGGTTAGATGATGTACAGTGCCATAGGAGTGTAATAGAGTTTGAAAAGCATTTTGAGTATATTCAAGAGCATTATCAGATCAAAAAGTTTTGATATGTTTGGAGAATTGTGTTTCAACCATTTTTGCAAAGTTACTGTATATTGATAAGATTTCAGAACGAGATTGCATTGGAAAGATCCAACTATAACGAGAATAATCATCAATAAAAACAACAAAATATCGAGATCCACCAATACTAGTAACAGGAGAAGTCCCCAAACATCAGAATGAATTAACTCAAAAATACTATTAGAGATAGATTTACTATTATTGAAAGGTAAAGCTGGTTGTTTTCCTAACTGACATGAAGTACAATCAAAATTATCATTGGACACAGAACCCAATAGACCTTAGAAGCTAACTGTTGTACCCGAGAGGATGGGGCATGACCAAGACGAGAATGCCAAAGTGCGAGAGAAGGTAAGGAAGAAACTGCAGCATTTGCAACAGCAACAGCAACAGAGGTAGGAGCAACAGGTGGAAGATGAAGATTGTTTACGGGAAACATACGCCCGTCCTCGAATCCTGCACAATACACCCAGAATAGTCAAAAATAAGGTGATATCCTAGTTCAGCTAATTGTCCCACAGAGCATAAATTATGGGATAGGTCAGGTACATGGAAAACCCCAGGAATAGAGAGGGTAGAGGTCGAAACAAAACCTAGACTATTCCCATGAATGGTGGAACCATCAGCTATATGAATATTAAGGGGATGTGGTGCAGGGTCAAGTTTGGAGAATAAAGATGAGTGAAGTGTCATGTGATTGCAACATGTAGAGTCAAGAAGCCAAGTTTGAGACTTACCGGGCAAAACTGAGAGGGTAGTGGAAAGAGATGCATTACCAGCCATTTGAACAGCCTGAGTTATGATCTTCTGTAGTTCAATGAAGGAAAGGTTGATAGTGGATTCAGAAGACTGGGACTCTGCTGAACTAGAAGGCATCAACGAAGTAGGCTCAATATTAGCAACAGCAGCAGTAGATTTGTTGCGACGGTAACAAGTCTCAATGGTGTGGCCATGACGCTTGCAATAATTGCAGAACCTTTTATTGCTCTGCCTGCGACGATTGTAAAAGCCAGAGGAATCACCTGATTGCTGAGGTTGTTCAATGGCAGGAGCAGGAGGAGTAATAGCCAAAACATTGAGCTTATTTTGAGCTTGAAGGGTTGCAAGTCGAGCTTCTTTTCTAACCAACTCATTTACAGCAGTATCAAGAGAGAGATGAGGACTACGATTAAGAAGCTGACCTCGGATTGGCTCAAAGTCCTTGTGGAGTGACATCAAGAACTCATAGAGACGAAATTCATCCTTAATTGTAGCATATTGCTGAGCATGACCAAATTGGATCACAAAGGTCAATTTGGTCCCAAAGGAAGCGAAGTTGATCAAAGTAGTCATTGATGGATTGCCCTGGTCCCTGTTGTAGTTTATGCAATTCAACTATTAGTTGATATTTCATGGATCCGTGAGTAATGGAGTACCTTTTAGTCAACATATCCCATGCTGATTTGGCATCATCAAAACTGCCTAACAGATTGGAGATAGATGGAATAGAAGTATTCCGAATCCATGTGAGGATCATGTGGTTGTGACTATCCCATTCAATCATGCGATGAAGAAAGATAGCATCTTCTTCACTTGCTCCTTTATCAGGAATAATAATTGCACCAGTACAATAATGCCAGAGCATACGACCCTTAAGAAAACTGCGCATAGCTTGAGACCATGACAAAAATTCTTAGTCCCCTCCAATATAGTATTGATAGGGCAAGAAACAAAATTATCCTTTTTATCCATTTTGAAAACACAATATGCAAAAACAGACTGCAAAAACGAGATCTATGCGAAAAACTGGGTAGGGTGAACCTGTAATGCAAAAATCCGGTCAACGGTCAGCGATCAACGGGCAGCGGTCAACGGGTAGCAGTCAACGGTCACGGGCAGTTCGGTCAGCGGTCGATGGAAGCCCGATCAAATCGGTTCGGTGACGTCAGCTACAGGGGACGATGACGTTAGCCCTACGCAAGTACTGATGACGTCACGAGAATGGCACAGCGGCTTGGCGCGTGGATCTGACGCGCCGTGGCTTTTGGAGGCGCGTGAGGGCGCGTATGGAGTCTGATGACTGTGATACTTACACGGTTGTGTAGATCCGGTTGAGCCGATCACAGTGGTATCTACTGATAGTTCGTCCGGTTAAGATTAACGGCGGCGGCGCGTGAACGACGTACAGATTGGTTGTGCGGCGCGTGAGGGAGCGTGCAGTGTCCGATGGTTGCGATATTTCCACGGTTGTGTAGATCCGGTAGAGACGGTCACAGTGGGATATGTAGAAAAAATTTCGGAACAATATGCACGGCGGCGGCGGTGGTTGCAGTTGTTTGTGTGGTGCGGAACTCTTTAACAACGACCACTGTAATTCCGGAACCTAAGGACAACGGCTGAAAGACGTCGGAGGTTAAACGGTGAATGATTGCATCGGCTATTGTGACAGCGGAAGCTATAAGGGTTGAATAACACCAGAAAGAAAAACTGCTAGAAAGATAAGAATAGTGGCTCTGATACCATGTTAGAAATACTTAATGATTGTATTCTATTCTGTGAATAAATGAATATACATGGTGCCTTTATATAGAAGTTACATGTAAACTAGATATGTCTAAAGTAACTAAATATAGATATGCCAGAAATAAAGAGATATACATTAGAGATATACATTAGCATATATATATATATATATATTAATATATTACTAGATATATATTAACAAAACTAAAAAGGAGTAAAAGGTATAGGTTCAAAATTTTCACTCTCTAGTACTTGATCGACTTCTTGTTCTATGGAAAAAGAAAGTACTCTATCTATGTGATAAGAATAAGTACTTGATAGGTTTGGTTGATAACTTGTGTTATCTATGGTGTCTAGTATTACAACATTAAGAGTACTTTCATCAGTTCTTTTTCTTTCATTATATTGTTCAGTATTATTTCTATATGTATGTGAACTCAAATCTTTTTGATCCAATGTTTTTAATATTGCCCCAAACCTTTCCCATATTGATGTTTCTGGATTGGAGTTGTGAAAAATGTGTCTTTGCTCATAAATGAATACGACAACATATGTCATGAGAGAAAAGAGTGAAGCCATCCCAGCAATAAGAAATAGACCCCAAAAGCTCTCAAGGCTAAGACTATTGGAAGAGACTTGTGGGTTTGGACAATTAGTTTTGTTCTTCATGAACCATTTGTTTTCGATATTTTTCATATTGTCATCTTCAATTACTTCCACTATTGCCCTTGAGACATCTGGTATTAGGGATGATTGTTTCGGAAACACCTGCAAATGAGAGTGTCCTTAATAAATGGATGGTTTTAATCATTAAATGAGTAGAAATGATCATAGTTCAATTTAAATAATGTTTTATTAGATAATAATAAATATAAAATAATGAATTTGACTTTTTAATGGTTAATATATACAAACTAAACATAAAAATTGTTGTTTTTGTAGTACAAATTTTTATGAATACTATTTTTATTATTTTTCTGTCTTTTTTCTCGTGAATATTGAAAGTATGTGTTTGTAATCGGCCTTTATTAAATTAATAGCTTAAAAATAAAATTAAGAAAGGGCGAAGGAGGGCTTACAAAGGCAAAGCCAGCAGTTTTAAACTCTGTATCAACCATGGTATAATTGGAGCAGTGTCTTTCAAGAAAAAGCTTGGCGTAAGGATATTCATCTAAACCGGCAGCTATACCTCCATCTTCTTTTCTTAATGAAAATAAATTGTCAAAGTCATCTAGGGAACTATAATTCTTAAGCTGAGAATCGTTAAAGCCAAGCTTGTCTCTTAGTATACCATGAACGTAAGAGCCTTCAAGATAACCAACATTCTCACCATTCTTACGAAGCTCGTTTATATCAGTAACAGTTGGCTGGAGTTGTTGTACAGTTAGAAGAGACGTTAGACTAGCTGTGTAACTTTGAGTTAGTATTAACACCACAAATGCCCATATTATTACCACAAATCTCGCCAAGTTGCTGACAACTTTTTCCCCTGTAAAAGTACAAATAAAAAAATATATAAAAATAATAATTGGGATTGGAGCATTAATAATTAGGGTAAATATCAATAAAAAGGCCCAAGTTTTGTATAAATATCAATTCAGTCCGCGCAATTTCATTTTGTATCACTCATGTTACTTAGGTATTGCCTAATTTAAATTAAACTCTAACTTAAGAAATAACTACTTAAAAATAAAAAAGTATCATATTATTATAAGATAAAATAAAATGGAAATTTTAAATATATTTTTCTTTTTTGATCAAGAAAAAATTAAATATCAACAAATTACAATTTTAAACTAAAGAATAAAAAAATATAACAAAAGCAAAAAAAAAAATGAAAAATTTAAAATGGAATTGTTATGAACAAAAAGCTATCTTCCTATTTAGATCAAATTTTCTTACTATTTTGCTTTCTCCCTAAATAAAACTCAAGTAACATTAATTGAAAATGTTCGTTAAATTTTTTTTATTCCACTTCCCAAATCTTTATATTATTCTTATAAGTTCTATTATTGTTATTTTTTGTAATTTCTAGTAATATTTTTATGATTTTTAAATATATCAAGAATATAAGATTACTTTTTTATTCCTAATATTGTCTAACTAATACTAAAATAAAATTGAGTGATATTATTTTTAAACTTGAAACCTCCTTGTTATTGAGACAAACCTCGTGAAAATTATTGATATTTATCCTTAATAATTAATCTAATTAAATTTGAAGTAATAATACCAATTAAACTTACTATGTGCGAAGACCATAGTGGAGAAGGAAAACCAGAAACTTGTGCCAATTTGGTAAGGAGGAGGACCTCTAAAATCATCATTAATACGATGTTCAAGAACCCAAACAACAAAACCAATGAAAACAAAGAAGCAAGCACTTGTAGCCCATAGATCCCAAGTCAAAGGATCTAAAAATACCCAAGCATTTTTGCTTCTTTTGTCTTTAACTGGCACAATCATAGTCAAACTTGATTCGGTGTATGGCAATGTGAAGTCCACATACTTATATCTGTCTTTTCTAATTGTTGTGTCACCCACCACAGCATCAAAATTCTGTAATGTGATTAATTCGCATCATTTTAATTCTAGGTTTAATAGACTTTGTTATTAATGTACTATTTCATTACAATGGTCATAGTCATGTCATTTATGATTCTTACCTCAAGATGAACTTGATACACCATATCATCATAATCGATCTTTTCTTCAGGAGAGTGTGGAAAAGGAATGAAATCGTAAGCAACATCATATGGTAACGCTTTCATAACAGCATCAAAGACATCTATGCAGAACCCAGTAGCAATAATTCTATTTGTACGAGAATCACGTGTAATCTTAACATACTCATTAAAACCATGTTTATTTGGAACCCCAATTTTCAGTTTCTTCCCCTGTGTTGGAATCTCCCATCCTTTTGGGACATAATTTGACTCTCCTGGCCATATAATGGGTTTTAGTTCTACAACTTTACTCTTAAGACCTTTTGAAGAATTATCACTTTTAACTTTGTTTTTTGAATCCAAATTTCTCATAAGCTGATTTTTTTTATTCCAAAATCCAATCACTTTTTCTCCATTGTTAATGACATTGATTATCTGAAAAGTTGAAGTATGTAAATGCCCATTTGTAAGATTGAATTTTCCTGCTAGCCCTTTGAACCTAACATTTAATAATGCTTGACGAAGTTTTGCACCATTTTGATATACCCCAAATGTTTCAAGGTCTGTTGTTGAGTTTTCTGAAACACTTTTTGCTTTGTTAACAAATCCCAAGTTCCCATTTTTGTCAATAACCTTCTCAACTGCCATAGCCAGGGCTTTAGCAGCATCATATGCCCATAATCCAAATATATTAATGGTTGAATTATCTTGTTTAGATTGTCTATTTTTCCACCTTGCTTTAAAATTCTTAAGACCTTCAGTTTCTGAAACATAAGTCTTTATACCCAATACACCTTGCATGGAATCAATTTCAAATGAGTCTTTGAATCTTAATGAATTAGTCATTCCAGTTGTGACAATCCAAGCATAACCTTGTTTTATCATTCCAATCTTTTTGGCCATATTAAAAATACGAGAGCCCAAAATAGGAGTCATGTGAACAACAAAGACTCTAGTTTGCATGGTCATTAATTTGTAAAGCTCTATAACAATCTGATCATCAGTAGAAGAAGGTGGAATGCGACTTCGATAAGGAACACGAACATCAATTCCTTGAAAAGCATCAATGAGAAAGGGAATTAGTGACTCTCCAAAAGTATCACCTATATAAATGGGGACAACTTGTTTCCATTCGAAGGTTTTGAATAGGGAAGTTATGACTTCTATTTGAAGGGTATCACTATGAGTAGCTTGGAAAAAATATGAACTCTGCCTCTCAGTATTTAGATGTAGAGAAGGACTACTTGCTGAATATGATATGATGGGAACTTGGGCTTTGTTTCCGATTTCAATTACAAAGCTAGCTTGCGTTGATGTTTTTGGCCCAATTATTACCATAACCTCTTTGTTCTTTATCAGATCTAGAGCTGTGTAGTAATTAAAAATGACAATAAAAATATAGTCACACATTATATCAACTATAATAGAAAAGAAAAGAAAAGAAAATTTGCATAGAACTCAGTGCATTAATGCATTTAACTTCAAATCATTATTTTTAATTAATTTATATAATAAATTATTTTAAAAAGCTTGCAACGAGACAAGGGCAATAATAATGTATCCAATCATAAAATTTATTGAATATTATAAAATTTATAATGTGTTTCATAATGTGATTGAATATTATAATAAAGCTCATGCAAAATAATCTAATAAAATTATATGAAACCAATTGTATTTATGAAATATTTTGTAAAATATAATAATTTTTAATTTAAAAAGACATTTTGGTTAAGGTAAAAGATACACGTTAGGTTACTTTGTGATGTTTTGAAGTTTTTTATAATGTTGCTGAAACGTTAAATAAGTATTTAAACGATATTCATTTTTAAATATATGTAAATTTTAAGTATAATTTATTGGAGTAAACAAAATATAATATAAAGACTAAAAAATATATATAATTTTCTTTAATTGCAATTCAGTATTAAATTTATATAATCATTATATTTTGTATCTTTTATTCAGTTTTAAATTTATATCTCTTTAGAATTCTTCATTCAATAAATTGTCTCTTTCAATTTTGCTTATTAAAACATTTCACATCACTTTCTTATTTTATTTGCTTCTCATATAATTTTTGAAGCATATTGAGTTACTAGTATAAAGAGCATGACTCTTCCACCGTCGATATTATGTTTTAAGGTACAGTATTTGAATAAAAATAAAACGTAATTAAAGAATAGAAACAAAGAAATTACAACTGGTAAGGAAATTACGTGAGGGAGAGATGGAGAATTAGTTATTAGTCTGCATCAATAATCTAAGTAAATAACATGTAATAATTATGGAGAGAGAAAATAAAAAACCTAAAAATGAAATTATATTTATCACACATTTGAATTTTGTAAATTATCATTAATTTTCATCAATATCATTATTTATGTATAATTTTGCATGAGAAAGAGTGTATGAGATTATTAATTAAAATATATATATATATATATATTAATTTAATGCGAGAATGACAGCATTCAACTTGTAACCTTAGGTGTCTTAAAACGAATGTCTTAAACGAATGCCAGAGTGACAGCAGACAACTTGTAGTAGTATTAATGCGAGAATGACAGCATACAACTTGTAACCTTAGGTGTCTTCCTTCATATGGGTGTGGTTAAATCTTAAAAAGAATTTCTAAAATTTGACGATATAGCAGTCGTAGGCTTGAACTATTCAAATAAGAAAAGACAAAAGAAAGTTTGACTTGAACAATAAAACAAAGAAAGAAAAATTCTATAGATTATGATATGTGGAACAGTAGTGTTCATAAACAAATCGGATCAATTTAAACTAAAAAATCATATCAGATTGAAACAAATTGGATAATTTTATAATTGAAATTGTTTGTTTCGATCTGTATTAAATAAAATTCATTTTTAAACAATTTTAATAGATAATAAAAATTATAAATCAATTAGACCGGATTAAACTTTATCGATTTTGATAAATAATTATTATTTTTAATTAATCATTATCGTATATATATATAATAATTTTACATATACAGTTTTCATAATTGTACTGATGTATTTGATAATGTTACTAAAATTTTCAAAGTTTTTACTTAGATATTTTTTATTTTAATTTTTACATTTTTAGTGAACGAAGATATTTTTCATTCGTATTTCAGATTTTTTTTATAATTTTTATCAAATATTTTTTTATCAAATCTTATAAATCAATGAGTATGTTAAGACCAAAAAAAGAAGTAAATAAACATGTTAATTTGGGTACTATTATATTCTATGAATTAAAAAATATATAAATAACGGAATTAAAACCAGGAAGTTACGTAACGTTGATAAATTAAATAGAGAAATTAATAAATATAATAAAGATGAGTACGTAGAGTACCTGAAGAAGCAGCTTGAAGAACATCTGAATTATTGGAGTAATTCCTGGTATGGAGAAAGAGCTTAGTCTTATAGTTTGAAGCAGATCTAGATGAATAAAAGTCAGAAAGTGCCATGTTAATGCAACTCAAACCCATCTTCCCTATCCCACTTTCCTCCATAACAACTCCCACATTTACTCTTATTATTGCCTTCTCTGCTGCTCCCACATAATTTGATATTACAAACAATAAGAACACAACTGACAAAGTACATTCCCTTTTTATTATTGCTTTTTGCTCCATTTTCTATATACGTAAGTACGTCTTTACAACATTTCTGCAGCGATTATATAGAGTGAGAGAAAGAGAGATAGATAGAGAAAATGACTTAAGTCAAAGATTCAAACTTCATTTCAAGTCGGACCTAAATTGATCAATCAGGGAAATTTCCATGTAATGTATAAGCTGAGAAAATTCCCACGTCTAGAAACATATTTTAATATGGAACTAATCGACTTATCAACTATATACCATAGCACTGCATTGATTCTTTAAAAAAACAATCCAGTCAAAGTTATATTCAGTTTTTTTATTACTTTTATGATATAATATAATAAATAACTATAATAATTATGATATCAATATTTCTATTATACCACTAATTAAAAAATCAATGGTTTAAAATTTATTTTTGTGATATAATTTTACATCTCCCTTATCATAAATCTAAATTCAAATCTTACCAAAATAATTTTCTTTATATATATATATATAACATAACATAATATTATAATATTGATTTTTTTAACCAATATTCTCATTTTCATTTCTCTACCATTTATATGCTGAAAAACTAAAATTAATAACTTTTTTTTAATAGAAATTAATATGATAAGAACAATTTAGAGAATACTATGTGAAAAAATGAACAATAAGAAAGGAAGGAACTGATTTGTAATAATTTTTTATATCTATTTTCATAGTTTCGGCTATATATAGCCTTACAACTGATTTAAAGAAAAATAACAGAAGGAATGTGTAATAAGGTGGTTATGTGTTAGAAGAATGGTGTGATCCTCTCTAACGGTTTTGATTGTCCCTTCTTCTATCGTGCTCCATTTCTGCTCTGGTTGTTGCAACCTTGCGTTAGAAAAACTATCTCTGTGCCCACATATGCTTGTGTTTATGCGCGTGTGTCCCATCTCTACATGGCTTGGCGTACATAATAGTATGCACTTATCAACCCTTTCGTGTCTGAGAATCTTTTCCCACAAGGATGAAATAACAGTAGATTTTGGAGAATCGCCACTCATTTTTCCAAATGGCACCTTTATTGATGCGTCAGTTCATTTCACGAAATTTTTTAATTTAGGTCAATATTTTCCCTTTTGAGTCACTCTTCGAACCAAAATAGCTTCTAATTGGGATAGCATTGTCGAACTTATGATTTACATATTTTAAAAAATCATATAGTATAAAGTTTTATGATCGTGATACTTGATTAGTCCATTTTTTTTATTTTGCATATCATATGTTAATTGTTTTTTGGGTGAGTGATAGTAAAGATTTACTAACTTTTTAAAATAAAGTATTTAATTTTAATATTTTTTAATGAAATTTTGTTTCAAATAGTTTTTTTAAAAAATGGCACTATAAATTTAAATAATCAATTTTTATATATTTTTTTCTTTTTTAATTTTTATTTAAAAATGATTTCAATAATTATTCTTGTTAAAACTTTCTTTTACAAATATAGTTGAAATTGTTTTAAAAAAATCAAAAAAATCAAAATTAACTATTTAAATTTGTGGTATCACTTTTTTTAAATTGATTGACTAAAATGTCTCAAAAATATTTTTTTTTGTATTATTTGTCTCTTTTTTAATTACTCTATCACCTTTTACCAAAAGGATAAAAGCCTATTACCCACCATAAATTATTTTTATTTAATTGTATTATATAATCTCTTTCTTACATTGAGTTTTATTTTTAACACATCTCGTAAACGTATATATTTTAATGAATATATTAAAAATCAAATGAGTTAAATAATTGGATCATTTATACACCAAATGGTATAAATTTTAACTTACTTTTAATTTTACTATTTTATGTTTTTAAATTAATAATAAAAAATTTGAATTTGAATTTTGATAAAAATTAAAGAAAAAAATTAATTCATAAAACGAAAAAATTCTTATGTTTTTTTTAAATAAATGCAAAAGTAAAAGAAATTGAAAAAAATTATGTATATATAATTTTTTATTTTATTCATAACATAAATTGAATATTTTTTGTGAAATAAATTTTTTTTTTATTTCTTTTGAAAGTTAATTTTTTTTATTAATTTCAAACTTTTGAATGTCTTTTGTGTTTTATTTTTCAAAATTTTGAATAAATTAAGTGAAACTTTTAAATAATTAAAAAAACTTCAAGTGTATACCTTTAAATGATAGGATTAAGAACTTTGATGTTACTAGTTATTGGTTTGATATCTTTAAACAATTTCGTTGGGTTATTTAAATGTTAGGATTAGGAATTTGATGTTACTATATAGTTATTTTTAATTTATATCTTTAAGAATGATGTAACTTTTCTGGTTAAATGAATATATATATATATATATATATATATATATATATATATATATATATATATATATATATATATATATATATATTATTAAAAAAAATCGCAGGCATACACTCTCTCTTGTTTACTCCAAATAATCAAATTATAAGAAGACTAAAAATGTCCAATTTTTTTAAACCAACCTTAAGCAAAATGCAATGCTTAGTATAATAGTTTAGATAAAGTGTTTTTAAGTTTTTTATTTATGAAAATATATCAATTAGATTATTTTCTTTATGAAAAATATGTTAGTCACATATAAAGTTAATATTTTATTAAATAACACATATAATCTTATATGTATGTTTATAATTGTTTTATACGTATATATGTAAAAATAAAATATTTAATTAAAAAATTACACAAAATTTTTTATTTTAAACTTGAGCAAATTTTTTTTATAAAATTTAAGCAAAATTTTCAGTTTATTATACATTAAATAAAGAAAATTTTATTTAAGTTTTAAGTAAAGAATTTGTTAAAACATTCTAAATAATAATATTTGAAAGTTTATAAGATTATAGATCTAATTAACCTAGAAGGAGTGAATATGTTATTTTTAATTTTTACAAATTTATAACTTAATAACCTAAACAAACCGGCCAAACATGTAATCGCATGTAAGAATAAAGTACGATAATAAAAGAATAACATACGATATTTTTAGGTGAAAACAATTTAGCTCACAAACATAACCTAAGAAGAAAACCACCGGCCTACCAGACCACCTAACTTTTCACTAATAAAATAAAATGTTTAAGTACAAACTCGGTCTTATGCTACCCTTCCTAGGATACTGCCCTAATTTACCTTACTTACGAGGTCCTGCTCTGTTTTCATAGTTTCCAATATTAACGTGAGCATTTTTCATACCAACGTTCCAATAAGCTTCCCGCCAATCAAATATGTTCCCAAATTAATTGCAAAATAGTTAGCACAAAAAAAACACAAGTACTTGTGTGTGTTCTAGAACAGATTTAATAATAAATAATCCTAAATAGATGATTCAAAATATATGTTACTTAAATCAAATCAAGTAGTAAATCCTAGAGCAAAAAGATCAAGCATAAGTTCAATAAAAATAGCTTCTTTAAAGATTAATAATAAAATCTGTTAGGATATCCTCGTGGACCCTGGTACCAACTGAGACGCGTCTCAGTTGGTATCAGCTTCTATGAATCTGTAGACTTAAGGGCCATGTCAAAGGTTCGAAGTTGGGGAAGGGCGAAAGAAATGCGTCGTAACTCAGTTTGGAGGATGAGTCCACGGACCCCCAACTGTATAAAAGCTACGGGTCCACGCAGATATTCTAACATTAAAAGAGAGCCTTTTTATAAGGGCTATTTGCGTGGACCCGTAGCTTTTATACAGTGGGGGGGGGTCCTTAGACTCATCTTCAAAACTGAGCTACGATGAGTTCCTTTCGCCTTTTCTAAGCTTCGAACTCAGTTGGTACCAAGCTTCAACGAATCTGTGTACTTAAGGGCCAGGTCACAGGTTCGAAGCTTGAGGAAGGCGAAAGGAACTCATCGTAACTCAGTTTGGAGGAGGAGTCTAAGGATCCCCCCACTGTATAAAAACTACGGGTCCACGAAGATATCTTAACAAAATCAAATAACTATGATATGATAAAAATAATTATTTGATCTAATAATTTAAGAACAAAAATAAATAAGAAGTCATAAGAACATATTATCAAAATATCATACAATAATTAGGCTTATTAATCAATCAAAAATAACCACCAATATTTGATAGATTAACTAAATAAAGAAGCCTAAAGAATTATGATCTTATATTTGTAAAACAAGATAGAGAAATTAAGAATATTAAAACAATGCTCTTGTGTGGTTAATTGAAATAATGAGTAATGAGTTTTATTTATAGGAAAAATTAAAACTTTTAATCCTATGTAATTCATAAATATCTTTTCTATTACAAATAGAATTAGTAATACTCATTAATTAAGATAACTCTTATATGATTGATAAATATATTTTCTATTACAAATAGGATTAGTAATACTCACTACTTAAGAAGACTCACATTTAAAATATATTTCTTTTAAAATAGATTTTATACTATCTTTTATACTAAAGATTTCAGATATAATTTAGAATATATTTGACCTAATATCTTTTAAAATAGATTTTATGATATCTTTTACACTAAAGATTTCAACTATAATTTAGAGTATATCTTATCTAATATCTTTTAAAAATAGATTTTATGCTAAATATTTCAACTATAATTGAAAATATATCTTATCTAATATCTTTTAGCATATCTTATTTTAGAGTATATCTTATCTAATAACTTTTAGTATATCTTATTTCATATTTTAGTACTAAAAATAATTTCAGATTTATAAGCATTTGTTACTAAATGCATAAATATAATCTTATGTGTCGTAGTTATCAAAGATATACCTAAAGTACAATTATTTGGAATTTGAGCATTTGTTTAACTTTTCTTAATAGACTTGATAAGAGAACTAAAAACAAATTTACAAATAAATATTTTATCTACAGAAATAACCAACAATCATAATCCTTACAATATTAAACTGTCGTTGAGAATTTCACGTTTCATTAGTTAATTAGTTGTCTTAATCATAATTGGATCAACACTAAGTCTCATAATTAATTTGATAACTGGCATTAAAATTATGACTAAGAGAATGTGATTAACGTTTATAATAATGTCAAAACAAAAGGGATAATCGACAGCTAACGAATGTAGTTTTGTTAAAATCGTGATGTTTATTCATGTTCTCTTAAGATGATATAATTTGGAAGAGGTAGAAGAAGCAAAGTTTGTTGAATTCATTTGGGGAAAAGAAAAAAACTGCTTATTTGTGGACAATAGTATGTATAGGACGTTGAGAATCTTCTTTCCACATGACCATTGAAAATATTTACTTATATTTGCTTTGAGCTTTTCTATGTAACAATTGTACAAACAAATTAAATATGGTCGATTATATGGTGCCTCCTTTATTTCGTCTTTTATTTATCGTTTTGGTTTTGGATTTGACTGATACTTGAAAGCAAAAATCCAAGTGCGTGTAGACCAATTATAAAAAAAGATAGGGTGAATTGAAATCTCTTTGATGGACATATAATTTAAAGAACCTCAATAACTAAATGAGACATGGATAGTTTTTAATGTCGTTATATATATAATATATTATTATAAGTTGATAAAAAAATACCCTTTATATAAAAAATATGAGCTATATGTAATTGCATTTGGACCCCTTTTTCTCATGTATAATGCTCACACATAGCTATAGATCTAATCGCAGTAGAAACCGCAGATAATCCCCCAAAACCACAAGCCAAAGCCAAAGCCTTTGAGATTGAGGACGTTCCTTTTTTTATTTCTTTTTTTTTTAGATCGAAGCAATATCTTGGGTTTCACATTTTTAATCCACAAACCACAATATATTTGAGAAGCTTCATATTTTTACTTTATCTTAAATTTTGTTATCTGATTATTATTACCACAATGCACAAATATAACCGTTCTTTTTTTAATTATCTACTTTACTTTATTTGCCTCCGATATATAGATTTTGATGTTCTAAATAATTTATTTTATTAATAATTTATGTTAATATTTATATTTCAAACATCAATTTTATAGAGTTTATACTATATCTTAAAACTCTTAGAACAAAGGATTTAAAGTTAGAATAACAATTCATCCCTTCAACGAGCTTTAAATAAAAAAAATTGTTAATTCACGAATAATATAATTGATAACTTTGAAACAAAACCGAAATTAAAAACTCCTAACTTATGTCAACATCCAAATCTCCTCTATCAAATTTTTTTGGTGATTAATCAAACTAATGACATGTCAACAATAAGACTCAAAGCATTCTTTGTACTAGATGAGTCCTAAAAGTATCATTCATATTAGAGAAATTATATATTAATTTAAAAATAAGTATTGTATTATTTTTTATTTTAAAAATAATAATAGACAATTGAATTAAAAAAAAACTTTATTCCACTTATATTTAATCTAACTCCATGAACAGAACATTATAAATATTTCAATACCAAACATAAGTTCTGTCGAGATTTATAATATATTTTTGATCACTATGATATTATTTTACTTTAATTTTTATTGTATACAACCATCATAAATCCTATAATTGTATAAAAATTTAACACTTTTATGACCGTTATAAACTTAAAAAATATTATAATATATATATATATATATATATATATATATATAATGTATTATTTTTCTGTCAAAATTTTACCCACAAAGCTAAACTAAATTTAGTATGATTTACTAAAATTTTACTGCACAAAAAATAAAAAAAATGATATTGTATTGCCAAAAGGTAATTTTGGTTGTGTAAGTGGACCAGTGGAGCATATATGCAATCATGACAGTGGCTCATCTCTTTACAAAATTTAATTTAAAATTATTAAATACCTTTTATAATTTTTAAAAAATATACAAATGTATGCATGCTTATAATATGCAGGTCAAAGATATTTAGACTAATAATTACATGTTTACATTCATTTTTTACTTAAACAATAATACTCTGTAGAAAGAATGGCATCAATGTAACTTTTAAATTTCTATATGAAATCAGGTTTTATTAAACATGTATATTTTAATTATAGATAATCAAAATTAAAATTATTTTTAAAAATTTAATTATTTTTTTAAGATAATCATAACGCAAAATGCTTAAAATAAATATAATTATTACAATATCGAAATTATAATTAATTGAAATTAAATATATATTAATATTATTATATATATAATTACATAAAAATAATAATTTTAATAATAAAATACATAATATTTTGTATAATTAGATTAAATTTTATTTTATTTAAAAATATATATTAAATAGTTAAAAAAATAAAAATTAATTTTTTAAACTAAATATACTTTTAAATAAATATTTAAAAATAAAAAAAACATGATTAAAATGTACAAAAACTCATACTAGTTTATAATCAAAATTGGTACAAAATTATTATGATTACTTCTCTACCCGTCCACGTTTTCATTCCTAGGCTTTATCATATGGTAACTATTTCACATCATAATATCCTCACTAATCCATCTTCCTTTTTCCTTGGAGCTTCCAATATCCAATCAGACACTGAAGCAATTACATTTATTAACTAATCAGAGAAAAGAGTTCTTAAGCATTTGTTAGTATTATTTTTGTTATTAGCAAATATATATATGTTTTTTACTGTGAGAATATTGCTTGTGCTGTATCCCCTAAATATTTATTTAAAGATTAGCATAGAGAAATAAGTCTAGGCCGTCAGGCTCTTCGTTTTACTCGATATGTATCATCTTTTTTTTTTCCTTTTTTTCTTTATTCTTATGTGGATATCGTATTTATTTATTATTATTATTTAAAGTATAAATAATGTAACCTAAAACTTAGACGGTAAATTCTTGGGGTGCTTAGCTTTCACATGCCTTCTTGCCTAGGTCTCATATACCTGATTTCTTTCATCAACCTTAATTTTCAATGAGAAGACAGAATGGTAAAAGACTAGTTATCCATATCAAGGGCCAAAAATAACTAGCAAATAATTTGTGCTTATCTATTTCCAAAATTATTTGATTTATCAACTCTTCGCCCTTTGATTTTGAATTTACTTTACTCAAAAACCATGTTTGAGTTGGCCATAAAAAGCCCACTGTCTTTATAATTGCATGCTTAATAAGGTTTTCGACCTAAATATTTAATTTTTAATAAATTAATTAATTTTTTATAATTAACAACAAAAAATCTCAAAAATTCACATATTTATATCAAATTATCTAATAAAAAACTAAAAAAACTTATTTTATAACTCTAATAAAATATAACTAATATTTTATCAAAATTCTTACCTTTGTTGATAACTGTCTCACAAAAGTTTCAACAACTACTACTAAAGTTGTCTGTCTCACAAAAGTTTCAACAACTACTACTAAAGTTGTCTGTCTCACAAAAGTTTCAACAACTACTACTAAAGTTGTCGAATGTATGACCTTATATATGCTTTAAAAAATATATAATATCTTACATTCACAATAGTCACTAGATGTGAGGTAGAACAAAAAATATATTAGACATTATATCCTGAACATATGTAATACATTACATATTTTTTTTTTAAAATATGTAAGGTTCAATATCTAGCAAAAGTTAATAAATTTTCAATGGTGTCACTAGCGAGGATCAACAAAAATCTATTGGTGATAGCTACCAAAGATATTATAAAATCTACAATTTTATTTATATTTTATTGAATTTATGTAATAAGAATATCTTGATTTTTTTAAAATATAAAACTATGATTTTTAAATTAAATTTTTTACTAAGTTGAGAAAATGAATTAAAATGTATCTATATTATATCAATATTTTACGTAACATATATGGGTATAGTACACTCGTGGGAAGTCATTAACAATTCAATCAATTACTTATATACACTACAACAAAGTAATAAAGTACATGACCATGTTTTCATTATTTAATAAACCCACTTAAAATACTTCTATTATTACTAGTTATTGAATAAAACAAAATTTCCACTCAATACTTTATCAACTTCTTGTTCTACGGACAAAGGAAGTACTCTATTTGTGTGATAATAATAAGTATTTGATAGGCTTGGTTGATAACTGGTCTTATGTGTCTAGTATTAGTTCTACATCATTAACAGTAATTTTATCAATTCCTTTTCTTTCATTATATTGTTTCAGTATGATTTCTATAAGTACGTGAACTCAAATCTTTTTGATCCAATATATTCAATATTTCTCTAAACCTTTCCCATATTGATGTTTTTGGATTGGAACCGTGAAAAATGTGCCTTTGCTCATAAATGAATATGGAAACATATGTCATGAGAGCAAAGATTGAAGCCATCCCAGCAATAAGAAATAGACCCCAAAAGCTCTCAAGGCCAAGATTATTGGAAGAGATTTGTGGATTTGGACAACTAGTTTTGTTTTTCATGAACCATTTCTTTTCGATATCGGTAATATTGTTTTCTTCGGTTACTTTTACTATTGCTCTTGACACATTAGATACTAGGGGTGATTGTTTTGGAAACACCTGCAAATAAAGGTATCATTAATAAATAAAAAATTACTAAAAAATCTCTTAAATTTTCAAAAATGACAAAAATGCTCAACAATAGAAAATAGGTAATCATATTTCCTTATTTAGTGTTTTATTACAACATACTCTCACAAAATTCTTTATTTTGTTGATTTTTTTTTTTTTTTTGTAAATATATCTCTTGCAAAAGTTTGAAATAGTAACATGTATGGGTGTGACATTATTTTTTTATTTTTGGGAAATTTCATAAAATAATACTTTAAAATATAATAATAAAAATATCATATAATAATATTAAACGATATTTAATTAAATAATATTTATTATTGAATGATTCTAAATAATTATAATTCAATTTAATTTACATTTAATTGGATTTTATTCAATGTAAAAAAATGGGTTTGATTTTTTAATAATTAATATATATGAACTAAACATAAGAAATATTGTTTTTATAGTACAAATTTTAATGAATGTTATTTTTATTATTTTTTTACTTTTGTCATTTTTTCTAATGAATTTTGAAAGTACTTATTTGTAATTTAACTTTAACAAATTAATAGCTTAAAAATAAAATTAAGAAAGTGCGAAGGAGGACTTACAAAGGCCAAGCCAGCAGTTTTAAACTTTGTGTCAACCATGGTATATTTGGAGCAGTCTCTTTCACGAAAAAACTTGTTGTTAGGATATTCATTAAAAGCGGCAGCTATACCTCCTTCTTTTTTTCTTAATAAAAATAACTTGTCAAAATCATCCAGGGAACTATAATTCTTAAGTTGAAAATCCTGAAAGCCAAACTTGTCTTTTAATATATTACGAACGTAAGAGCCTTCAAGATAACCAACATTCTCACCATTCTTAAGAAGCTCTTTTACATCGGTAACAGTTGGCTGGAGTTGTTGTACAGTTAGAAGAGATGTTAGACTAGCTGTGTAACTTTGAGTTAATATTAGTACCACAAATGTCCATATTATTACCACAAATCTCGCCAAGTTGCTCACAACTCTCTCCCCTGTATATGTGCAAATAATAATAATATATATAAATTAATTGGGATTTTTAATTGAGCATTAATAATTAAGGTAAATATCCCAAACTTTGTACAAATATCAATTAAGTTCCTACAATTTCATTTTGTATTACTCATGTTCCTTAAGGTATTACTTAATTTAAATGAAACCCCGACTTAAGAAATAACTACTTAAAACTAAAAAAAGTATCATATTTTTATAAGATAAAATAAAATGGAAATTTAAAATATATTTTCCTTTTTCGAGCAATTTTTTTTTTAAATATCAACAAATTACAATTTAAAACTACAGAATCAGATAATATAACAAAAGTAAAGAAGAAAATAATGAAAAATTTAAAATGAAAAATTTATGAACAAAAAGTTCTCTTCCTATTTAGATCAAAATTTCTAACTATTTTGCTTTCTCCCTCAATAAAACTCAAGTAACATCAATTGAAAATGTTCTTTATAAAAAAAATGTATTCCACTTTCGAAATATTTATATTATACCTATAAGTTTTATTATTATTATTTGTAATTTTTAAAAATATATTTATGATTTTTAAATATATCAAGAATATAAGATTAGTTTTTTATTCCTACTACCATTTAACTAATACCAAAATAAAATTGAAGAAAGGTTATTGATATTTACCCTTAATAATTAATCTAATTAGATGTAAAATAATAATACTAATTAAACTTACTATTTGCAAAGATCAAAGTAGAGAAAGAAAACCAGAAACTTGTGCCAATTTGGTAAGAAGGAGGACCTCTGAAATCTTCGTTAACGCGGTGTTCGAGAACCCAAACAACAAAACCAATGAAAACAAAGAAGCAAGCACTTGTAACCCATAGATCCCAAGTCAAAGGAACTAAAAATACCCAAGCATTTTTGTTTCTTTTATCTTTGATTGGCACAATCATTATCACAGTTGATTCTGTGTATGGCAATGTGAAGTCCACATACTTATATCTGTTTTTTGTAATTGTTACGTCACCCACCACAGCATCAAACTTCTGCAATGTAATTAGTTTGCATCATTTTAATTGTAGGTTTAATAGACTTTGTTATTAATGTACTTTTTCATTACAGCGGTTATGGTCGTGTCATATATGATTCTTACCTTAAGATACACTTGAAAAACCAATTTATCATAATCGACAATCTCTTCATTAGAGTTTGGAAAAGGAACGAATTCGTAAGCAACATCATATGGTAACGCTTTCATAACAGCATCAAAGACGTCTATGCAGAACCCAGTAACATTACTTTTGTTAGTACGAGGATCATCTGTAACCTTAACATACTCATAAAAACCATGTTTTCTCGGAACCCCAATTTTTAGTTTCTTCCCCTGTGTTGGAATCTCCCATCCTTTTGGGACAGAATTTGACTCTCCTGGCCATATAATGGGTTCTAGTTCTACAACTTTACTCTTATGATCTTCTGAAGAATTATTACTCTTAATTTTGTTTTCCGAATCCAAATTTCTCATAAGCCGATTTTTTTGATTCCAAAATCCAATCACTTTTTCTTCATTGTTAATGACATTGATTATCTGAAAAGTTGAAGTATGTAAATGCCCATTTGCAAGATTGAATTTTCCTGCTAGCCCTTTGAACCTAACATTTAATAATGCTTGACGAAGTTTTGCACCATTTTGATATACCCCAAATGTTTCAAGGTCTGTTGTTGAATTTTTTGAAACACTCTTTGCCTTGTTAATAAATCCCAAGTTCCCATTTTTATCAATCACCTTCTCAACCGCCATAGCTAGAGCTTTAGCAGCATCATATGCCCATAATCCAAATACATTAATTATTGAATTATCTTGTTTAGATTGTCTATTTTTCCACCTTGCTTTAAAATTCGTAAGATCTTCAGTTTCTGAAACATAAGTCTTTATACCCAATACACCTTGCATGGAATCAATTTTAAAAGAGTCTTTGAAGCTTAATGAATTAGTCATTCCTGTTGTGACAATCCAAGCATAACCTTGTTTCATCATTCCAATCTTTTTGGCCATACTAAAAATACGAAAGCCCAAAATAGGAGTCATGTGAACAACAAAGACTCTAGTTTGCATGGTCATTAACTTTTGAAGCTCTATAACAATCTGATCATCAGTTGAAAAAGGTGGAATACGACTTCGATGAGGAACACGAACATCAATTCCTTGAAAAGCATCAATGAGAAAGGGAATGAGTGACTCTCCAAAAGTATCACCTACATAAATGGGGACAACTTGTTTCCATTCGAAGGTTTTGAATAGGGAGGTTATGACTTCTATTTGGAGGGTATCACTATGAGTAGCTTGGAAAAAATATGAACTCTGCCTCTGAGTATTTAGAAGTAGAGAAGGACTGCTTGCTGAATATGATATGATGGGAACTTGGGCTTTGTTCCCGATTTCAATTATAAAGCTAGCTTGCGTTGATGTTTTTGGCCCAATTATTGCCATAACTTCTCTGTTCTTTATCAGATCTAGAGCTGTGTAGTGATTAAAAATGACAATAAAAATATAGTCCTACATTATATCAACTATAGAACTCGTGCAGTAATGTGTTTTACTTCAAATCATTATTTTTAATTAATTTATAAAATAATTTTTTAAAAAAAGATCGCAACGAGACGAATGCAATCATAATGTATCCAAACTTAAAATTTATTGAATATTATAAAATTTATAATGTGATTGAATATTATAATAAAGCTCACGCAATATTATCTAATAAAATTATATAAAACTAATTGTATTTATGAAATATTTTATAATATATATAGTAATTTTTAATTTAACAAGGTATTTTGTTTAAGGTAAAAGATACACGTGTGGTGACTTTGTGATGTTTTGAAGTTTTTTATAATGTTGCTGAAACGTTATTTCATTTTTTTTTATCTCTTTAATTAATACTTTTTTTTTCCTTTTGTGTATGTATTAAAAAGCATAAAAAATATTAGTGTTTTAATATTTTTATCAACTTCCATCCACCCTAATAATGAACCATGCTATGAAAATCTAAACCATTAAAATTACTGTTAAATAAGTATTTAAATGATGTTCATTTTTAAATATATGTAAATTTTAAGTATAATTTATTGGAGTAAACAAAATATAATATAAAGACTAAAAAATATATATAATTTTCTTTAATTGCAATTCAGTATTAAATTTATATAATCATTATATTTTGTATCTTTTATTCAGTTTTAAATTTATATCTCTTTAGAATTCTTTATCCAATAAATTGCCTCTTTCAATTTTGCTTATTAAAACATTTCACATCACTTTCCTTATTTTATTTGCTTCTCATATAATTTTTGGAGCATATTGAGTTACTAGTATACATATCATTATGTTTTAAGGTACAGTATTTGAATAAAAATAAAACGTAATTAAAGAATAGAAACAAAGAAATTACAACTGGTAAGGAAATTACGTGAGGGAGAGATGGAGAATTAGTTATTAGTCTGCATCAATAATCTAAGTAAATAACATGTAATAATTATGGAGAGAGAAAATAAAAAACCTAAAAATGAAATTATATTTATCACACATTTGAATTTTGTAAATTATCATTAATTTTCATCAATATCATTAATTATGTATAATTTTGCATGAGAAAGAGTGTATGAGATTATTAATTAAAATATATATATATATATATATATATATATATTAATTTAATGCGAGAATGACAGCGTACAACTTGTAACCTTAGGTGTCTTAAAACGAATGTCTTAAACGAATGCCAGAGTGACAGCAGACAACTTGTAGTAGTATTAATGCGAGAATGACAGCATACAACTTGTAACCTTAGGTGTCTTCCTTCATAAGGGTGTGGTTAAATCTTAAAAAGAATTTCTAAAATTTGACGATATAGCAGTCGTAGGCTTGAACTATTCAAATAAGAAAAGACGAAAAAAAGTTTGACTTAAACAATAAAACAAACAAAGAAAAATTCTATAGATTATGATACGTGTAACAGGAGTGTACATGAACCAAATCCGCCGGATTGATTTAAACCGAAAAATCATATTAGATTTAAACAAATCGAATAATTGTTTAGTCTGATCTGTATTAAATAAAACCGATTTTTAAACAATTCTGATCCATAATAAAAATTATAAATCAATTAGATCCGACTGAAATTGACCAATTTTGATAAATTATTACTATTTTTAATTAATTGTTATCATATATATAATAATAATTTTACATATAGAGTTTTCATAAGTATTACAGATTTTTTTTTATTTTTATCAAATATTTTTTCATCAAATCTTATAGTTTTTGTATGTATAACATTTAAAGTATATGATATTTTGAAAAAATAATAATTAAAATTTGATATTTGTACATATTGACAAAAAAAAGAGCTATACTTTTTTTAGGTTTTTGAAAAATAAAATTAAAACAAAAAGAATTATTAAATAATATGCGAGTATTTTTTTATTTTTTCTTAAAAATTATACAGTAAAAATTGTTATAAAATATATCTATCACTAATTTTTCAAAACAATCACAAAATCAATTGTTTAACTATAAATCAAAAATTGGATATCATATTTTTGCTAATTTTCATGATTTTTTATATATAAATAAATTTCTAATTTGTTTATTATTCTTCAAAATATCAAAATCTTTAACTATATTTCAACTGAATGAAGATAGCTTCACAACCACGTGCAGTCAACTTGATTTCATGCAATTTAATCTGGATTCAAATTAGATGAAGTTTACTTCATTCATATTTTTAACTAGATGAATATATGTTAATTCATCTGAACTAGAACTAATAAAAATAAATAACTTATTTATCAAAACTTAAACCATAAAAAGTTCGAATTTCAATTCATCTTATTCAACTAAGAACAAAAACAACCTCATCTAAATTCAAATAAATAATAAAGTCTAACCAAAGAAAACTTCATCTATATTCCAACTAAGTGAAGTTCATCCCATTTTGTCTTCATTTAGTGATCAATAATCAACCAACTACAATCAATTTTACTGTACAACCAATCAAGTTTTAGTAAAATTTGATCACAATTACTTAACATTAGTTAATATAATCAATGGGTATGTTAAGACCAAAAAAAGAAGTAAATAAACATGTTAATTTGGTTACTATTATATTCCATGAATTAAAAAATATATAAATAACGGAATTAAAACCAGGAAGTTACATAACGTTGATAAATTAAATAGAGAAATTAATAAATATAATAAAGATGAGTACGTAGAGTACCTGAAGAAGCAGCTTGAAGAACATCTGAATTATTGGAGTAATTCCTGGTATGGAGAAAGAGCTTAGTCTTATAGTTTGAAGCAGATCCAGATGAATAAAAGTCAGAAAGTGCCATGTTAATGCAACTCAAACCCATCTTCCCTACCCCACCTTCCTCCATAACAACTCCCACATTTACTCTTATTATTGCCTTCTCTGCTGCTCCCACATAATTTGATATTACAAACAATAAGAACACAACTGACAAAGTACATTCCCTTTTTATTATTGCTTTTTGCTCCATTTTCTATATACGTAAGTACGTCTTTACAACATTTCTGCAGCGATTATATAGAGTGAGAGAAAGAGAGATAGATAGAGAAAATGACTTAAGTCAAAGATTCAAACTTCATTTCAAGTCGGACCTAAATTGATCAATCAGGGAAATTTCCATGTAATGTATAAGCTGAGAAAATTCCCACGTCTAGAAACATATTTTAATATGGAACTAATCGACTTATCAGCTATATACCACAGCACTGCGTTAATTCTTTAAAAAAAATCCAGTCAAAGTTATATTCAGTTTTTTTATTACTTTTATGATATAATATAATAAATAACTATAGTAATTATGATATCAATATTTCTATTATACCACTAATTAAAAAATCAATGGTTTAAAATTTATTTTTGTGATATAATTTTACATCTCCCTTATCATAAATCTAAATTCAAATCTTACCAACCTTTATTTTGTCTTTTATTTATCGTTTTGATTTTGGATTTAACTGATACTCAAAGCAACAACCCAAGTGCGTGTAGACCAATTATAAAAAAAGTTAGGGTCAATTGAAATCTCTTTAATGAACATATAATTTGAAAAAGCCTCAATAGCTAAATGAGACATGGATAGTTTTTAATGTCGTTATATATATAACATATTACTATGAGTTGATAAAAAAATATCCTTTATATCAAAAACTATGAGCTATATGTAATTGCATTTGGACCCCTTTTCCTCATGTATAATGCCCACACATCGCAGATAATCCCCCAAAACCACAAGCCAAAGCCAAAGCCAAAGCCTTTGAGATTGAGGACGTTCCTTCTTTTTTTTTTTCTTTTTTTTCTTAGATCGAAACAATATCTTGGGTTTCACATTTTTAATCCACAAACCACAATATATTTGAGAAGCTTCATATTTTTACTTTATCTTAAATTTTGTTATCTGATTATTATTACCACAATGCACAAATATAACCGTTCTTTTTTTAATTATCTACATTACTTTATTTGCCTCCGATATATAGATTTTGATGTTCTAAATAATTTATTTTATTAATAATTTATGTTAATATTTATATTTCAAACATCAATTTTATAGAGTTTATACTATATCTTAAAACTCTTAGAACAAAGGATTTAAAGTTAGAATAACAATTCATCCCTTCAACGAGCTTTAAATAAAAAAATTGTTAATTCACGAATAATATAATTGATAACTTTGAAACAAAACCGAAAATAAAAACTCCTAACTTATGTCAACATCCAAATCTCCTTTATCAAAATATTTTGGTGATTAATCAAACTAATTACATGTCAACAATAAGACTCAAAGCATTCTTTGTACTAGATGAGTCCTAAAAGTATCGTTCATATTAGAGAAATTATATATTAATTTAAAAATAAGTATTGTATTATTTTTTACTAATTTTTTTAATTTTTATTTTTAAAAAAATAATAGACAATTGAATTAAAAAAATTATTCCACTTATATTTAATCTAACTCCATGAATAGAACATTATAAATATTTCAATACCAATATATAATTTTTTTGAATGTTATGTTGGGACGGTGAAAAATTACAATTAAAACTCACCCTAACATAAGTTATGTCGAGATTTACAAATAACTTTAATTCGTTTATTTTATAATATATTTTTTATCACTGTGATATTATTTTCCTTTAATTTTTATTTTATACAACCATCATAAATCCTATAATTGTATAAAAATTTAACACATTTATGACCGTTATAAACTTAAAAAATATCATAATATATATATATATATAATGTATTATTTTTCACCTTATATGTCAAAATTTTACCCACAAAACTAAACTAAATTTAGTATGATTTTCTAAAATTTTATTGCACAACAAATAATAAAAATGATATATTTTTAGAGTTGAATTTGTAACAAGTTTTATTTTTAAGTTATATTAAAAAACTATTTTTATTTTTAATAATTCATTAATAAAAAGGAAAAGACAATGTTTATTTTAAAAAATTGTTTTCTTATTTTAAATCAAAACAATTAAGTATAAAATGAACTAATAAAAAATAAACTATAATATGGTTTTAATTTTTTAAGTTTAAAAAATAATAAAATATGTATAAAAATAAAATTCTAGCTTAAAATCAATTTTTTTAAAAATTAATTATCTAAAAAATATTCAATTTAAAAATCAAGTTCAACACTATAAATTAAAAAAAAGTTTGTTACAAACTCATTAAATTTTTTGTTAGAAATACTTAATGATTGTATTTTATTATGTGATCTAAATAAATATACATGGTACCGTTATATAGAAATTATAAGTAAATCAGATATGTCTAAAGTAACTAGATATAAATATGCCTAAATTAAATAGATATACATTAGCAGATATATATACATTAATATGTTACTAGATATACATTATCAGCTTCCTTCAAACCCAAGTTGGATGTGAGACTAGCTTGAGGTTGTCAACCAATTTACGAGTGCGTCCTTTAGGAAGTGTCTTAGTAAAGATATCTGTAAGTTGATCGTTGGAGAAAATGGGGAAAAGCTTGAGAGCACCATGGACAAAATGAGAGCGAATAAAGTGACAATCAATCTCGATGTGTTTAGTCCGTTCATGGAAGACATCGTTGTGAGCAACATGAATATCACTCTAATTATCACAATAAAAGGGAATAGTAGAGGATGTGGACATACCTAAATCCTTAAGAAGCCATCGTAGCCAAATGAGCTCAAATGTGGTATCAGTAAGAGCATGATATTCTGCTTCAGTACTGGAGTGGGCCGCGAAGGTTTGTTTCTTACTTCGCCAAGAAATCAAAGAGGAACCAAGGAGAAAGCAATAACCTGTAATGGACCTACGATCAGTGGGATCTCCTTCCCAATTAGCATCAGAGAATGCACAAAGTACTAGAGAAGACTGAGCTGAGTAGAAAAGGTCATGGAAGATAGTGCCTTTCAAGTATCGTAGAATACGTAGAATAGCAACATAGTGAGTTGATCGTGGAGCAGACAGATACTGGCTCACCTGATGAACATCATAATAAATATCTGGACGAGTAATTGTAAGATAAATCAGGTTGCCAACCAATCGTCTATAAAGAGAGGGATTAGACAATGGTTGCCCCTTTGATGGTGTGAGATGCACATTAAGTTCAACTGGAGTGTCAACAATCTTGCTGTCAGTGAGTGCAACTTGAGATAAGAGGTCAGATGCATACTTATCTTGAGTAATATAAAGACAATCTGTGGAACGAGTGATCTCAAGAAAAAGAAGTAGCTGAGATGTCTAAGGTCTTTCATCTCAAATTGTTGACTAAGAAAATCCTTAAGTTCTTGAATGTCATTGAGGTCATCACCAGTTATGATTATATCATCCACATATAGGAGAAGCAAAATGGTGCCTTTATCGTTACGATGAAGAAATAAGGCAGAATCATAAAGACTGGCAATGTAACCCAAGCGAAGGATGGTGGAGCTGAACTTGGCAACACATGCTCGTGGAGCTTGTTTAAGGCCATAAAGTGCTTATCAAAGGCGAAAAACCTTACTTGTTTCAACAGAAAGACCAAGAGAAGGTTGCATATAGACTTTTTCATGCAGATCCCCATTAAGGAATGCATTTTTAACATCCATCTGAAAAAGGTCCCATTTAGTAGCAGTGGCAACAACTAAGAGAGTACGAATAGAAGAAATACGAGCAACGAGAGCAAAAGTCTCTTCATAATCAATCTCATACTCTTGTGTAAAACCTTTTACTATAAGACGAGCCTTGTAGCGATCGATAGACCCATCAGAACGAGTCTTTATCTTATAGATCCAATTACTACCAACCACAGACTGACTAGGAAGGAGAGTAACCAGATCCCAAGTATGGTTTTTGGTTAATGCATCAATTTCTTCTTTCATTGCAATATTCCAAAAAGGGTTAGTAGATGTCTCACGATAGGTGTGAGGCTCATTGAGTGTAGCAAGGGCAGTGTAACAATGATAGTCAATTAAATGCGTAGGACTGGATCTTACCCAGGTTGAGTGGCGAGGTAGAATATCTTGTGGAGGATATTCATGCAGAGTAGGAGCAGAGGATCTATGTTCAAGGTAGGGTAGCTCGTTATCAACTTGCTCTTCTACAAAAATATCTGAAGATTAAATAGTGAAGTCCAAAGGTGGATTAGGAGTATCTGTAGAAGGAACAAGAGACTCATTTGGAAATATTTCTAAAACATTTGAATTAGTTAGGAAAGAACGAAAGTGAGAAAGTTCAACAAATAAGTAATGTTCCCAAAAGACAACATTTCGGGAAACACGAAGATGATGTGAGACAAGATCATAGTATCGATACCTGATGAGGGAAAACCGGCATCGCCAATTCTTGCCAATACTTTGGTTTTAATATTTATAAAACTCTCGCAAGTGCACAAATCATTTCGTAGAAAATGATAAGTATACTCCCAAGGTCGATCTAAGGAAGGAATGTGTGTGGTTTTTAATTTATTATTCAAACTTCTAAAAACGAAATTAAATCCTAAACATCCTGTCACGATATTTTGGGGTTTTTGTGTTTTTAATCTACTTACATAAAAATAAAAATAGATTCAATAAACATTTATGTAAATTTTATCATTTATAATGGCGGAGTATTTATGGATATAATAACTAAGTTAATTATGCTTGCTCATATTATCTAGGTTATTAAAGATATGAATTGATATTTATTGATTCTCCCTTTTTTATATAAATACCACCTTTGGTGGGGTTAGATATTTTTTGTTAACTAAACAAATCAATTAACACCTATGGGTGGGGTTGATAACTAATTTGCCTCATTAAATTAATTTCTTTTTCTAAGAGATTGAAAATGAACCATTTAAATGCCACCTTTGGTGGGGTTAGACAGTTTAAACTTTATTCAAGGTGTCCAAATTAAACCTAATAATTTAGCTATCCGAGTACTAACTTTCAAGTTTTAAAACCACTACCGAAAACATGTTGTCAATACATTTTCAGATAATAATTCTTATAAAAACTTTTGAAATAGAGCTTCACTCTAACTACCGGGCGATTGTACCATCAAATAAAAGAGCACTACTCTAAATCAGACCGGATAACTAAACCTTAAAATCTAATTTTCAGGTTTAAGTTTGTAATGAAAAATAATATATTTCTCTCTAACATTCTTAATATAAAATCTTGAATTAAAATAAAATCAATCCATTTTAGAGATTTTTACCTATTTAATATTTCGCAAGCATAACAACGTTATTATTACATCATGTTTACTAAACAGCCAGCACAGTTAAATTTAACCACAGACAAATTAAATATAACATGTAAGAATAAAGCATAAAAATAACTGTAAAGAAAATAAAATCCTTACAGAACTTCGACGCTATTCCCGTTGCTGGAAAAACTCCAAGCGGAATTTGCACTCACATTTATTGAATCAAAAAGCTAATAAATTACATAAACATAACTAATTTTTTCCAAAAAGGGAAGAACTCTAAAACTAAGAGAAATTAACTAAAAACTAAGAAAAACTAAGAAAAACTAAAAAGAGAGAAAGAAAGAGAGAAAAGAATGTATTTGGAGGTTTTGAAGGTGTGTTTTGAAGTGAAGGGAAAGGGGGTATTTATAGGTGAGGATGGAGAGAAAAAATGAGTAAAAAATGTTAAAAAAATGTAAAAAACGCGTAATGGAAATGTTGAGGTCACTGATGACGTTAGCATGACGTCATGGGGGCGGCTGCACGTGAAAAATGGGGCGAAACGGGCGTCGGCACGCGCGGAGGCAGCTGGGCGCGCGCGGATGAACAGTACCCGCGCGCAGTTCTGTGCGGATGAACAGTAGCCGCGCGCAGCATGGCGCGGGATTGGGCGCTGCTGCGCGCGCGGCTGGGCGGCGCGGCGCCGCGTATTTCTCCTTTTTGATATTTTTGACATTTTTGACCCATTTTGTCCATTTTTTGCATATTTGTTGACATTTCCCCATTTATTTATTAATATATTTGTGATGTATTGCTTAAGTATTCCTCTTTGAGTCTTTAAGTTACGTTTTTAAGCCAAAATACCTGAAAAACAATAAAAATACCCGTGATTCCGAAAAAGACAAATTTATATAAATATATGATAAAACATATAAATATATATATATTTAATCAATTAATGTGCATAAAATCATGGTTATTTTAGTGCTTTTTGAGCACTCATCACAACCCCCAACCAGCTTCTTGCTAGTCCCTTAGCAAGAGAAGCTATAAAAACTAAAAATTAAACTATCCTAAATCACTTTCGTGGATTGAAACGGTTGCATTTAGCCTATGTAACAGGCCTTTAAACCCCTAGGTTGCCCTAGTGGACGAGTTTGAGTCTCATGAGGGTTTTCAGTAATGATACCCACAAACATTGAACTAAATGTAAAAATCAAAAGAAACTATAAAAACAATCAAATCAAAAACTAAAATTACAACAAAATCAAAAATTAATTTAAGAATAAAAGAAAACAACATATCACAAAAATGTCTCATACTTTTTTAATCTCTTTTAAGATCATAATTAAAATCTCAAGCATAAGTTATTTTAATCTCTTTAAACAATCATGATTTTATTATAATAATTAGTCGAAAATCATTTTCATATTTCATATCAAAAATGTATCAATTTAATTTTACCCAATTTCAGTGTCATGAATCAAAATTCGCTTCGACTCTATTCCTCACAAGTCAATACTCTCAAAAAACTGAATCCTATGGGTTCAAACACTCATACTAATTTATATGCGAAAGAGTTAATGTATAGAAATGAACTAATATGTTCGCATATGTATAAAGAATAAAGGCTCAAAGTGTTATTTTAACATTGATCTCATGAAAGGAATCGAATGTATAAATTATAAAGATATCATATATAAAAATTATTTTTATGCATAAATCAAACTCATTAAGAAAGAATTTCAAGATATATGCTTTTTACAAATGAAGAAATTGCAATGACTTTTTAGGGAATTACTTCCTATATCTTTCTTTTGTAATTAGCCTGTACTCACAACTTTGTAGGCAACGTGGGTCATAGTATGTAGATGATACTATATTTTTTTTATCTCTCTATTTTTTTTCTGTAGATATTTTTCAATATATGTATTTTTTAGAGAGTCAACCCATGTACAGATTGTACATTTTCTTTGGATTTTGGTGAGTGGTTAATTTTGTGGCTTTTCTGTTTGATCTTGGTTTAGGTAACCCCAGATATATCTTTTTGTTTTTGTGGCAGTCATGCATAAATGAGATATAAGCATATACTATAAATTTCTACTCAAATCATTTAATCTAAGCAAAAATAATAAAAAAAAATATATGATACTCTATTAAGATGAGAAAAAATTCATACATTAAATGCTAATACCTATAGAGATCATCTAAAATTTGAATAAATAAGAAATGTGTTTGGAGTAGAAAAAATATATATTTCACTCTGAATAAAAGATATTAGGCTCAAATATCTCACAAGGGTAGTCTCCACTAAAAAAATTCATAAACACCGATTTTGGGTTTAATATAATTTCCACATTTTATCAAGAAATACTAGTTATGACAAAAACTAACTAATTATCAAAAATAATTACAAAATATTTCATGATATGTTTTCAAAAATTAATCTAACAGTACAAAAGACTTAACTATTTACTTAAATTTGATTTAAAGAAATGATAAATTTTTGTGAATTTTTTTTTATCGAGGCTCAAGTTTGTTGTGTTCATGAGGCTGAAGAAGAACGAAACATGTAGATCCGAATGAGCGAAGGCAATGATAGTCAGGAGATAACCCAAAAATACGCTCATATGGTGTCTGATTATGAATGACAGTGCTTAGAATGCGATTAATGGCATGAAGAGCGGCTTCACCCCAAAATGGGGCAGGAACTTTGGTAGAAAGAAGAAGAGTACGAACAATGTCAAGAATATGACGAAGTTTTCTTTCAGCTCGACCATTTTGTTGAGAGGTTCCTAGACAGGTTAAATGATGTACACTGCCATAGGAATGTAACAGAGCTTGAAAAGCATTTTGAGTATATTCAAGAGCATTATCAGATCGAAAAGTTTTGATATGTTTGGAGAATTATGTTTCAACCATTTTTACCAAGTTACGATATATTGGTAAAATTTCAGAATGAGATTTCATTGGAAAGATCCAACTATAACAAGAATAATCATCAATAAAATCAACAAAATATCGAGATCCACCAATACTAGTAACAAGAGAAGTTCCCCAAACATCAGAATGAATTAACTCAAAAATACTATTAAGATAGATTTACTATTATTGAAAGATAAAACTGGTTATTTTCCTAACTGGTATGAAGTACAATCAAAATTGTCTTTGGACACAGAACCCAATAGATCTTTAGAAGCTAACTATTGTATCCGAGTGTATGGGGCATGACCAAGATAAGAATGCCAAAGTGCAAGAGAAGGTAAGGAAGAAACTGTAACAGTTGCAGCAATAATAGAGGCAAGAGCAACATGTGGAAGATGAAGATTGTTTACGAGAAATATATGCCCGACCCTAGAACCGCTCCCAAGCTCTTGCCCCATCCTCGGACCCTGTACAATACACCCAGAAAGCATAAATTATAGGATAGGTTAGGTACATGAAAAACCCAAGAATAGAGAGGGTAGAGGTCGAAACAAAACCTAGAATATTCCTATGAATGGTGGAACCATCAACTATATGAATATTAAGAGGATGGGGTGCAGGGTCAAGTTTGGAGAATAAAGATGAGTGAGGTGTCATGTGATTACAACATGCAGAGTCAAAAAGCCAAGTTTAAGACTTACCGGGCAACATTGAGAGAGTAGTGGAAAGAGATGCATTACTACCCATTTGAACAGCCTGAGTTATGATCTTCTGTAGTTTAGTGGATGAGAGGTTGATAGTGGATCCAAAAGTCTGGGACTCTATTGAACTAGAAGACATCAGCGAAGTAGGCTTAGTAATAGCAACAACAAGAGTAGATTTGTTGCGACGGTAATAAGTCTTAATGGCATGACCATGATGCTTGCAATAATTGCAGAACCTTTTATTGCTCTACCTACGACGATTGTAAAAGCCAGAGGAATCACCTGATTGTTGAGGTTTCTCAATGGTAGGATCATGAGGAGTAATAGCTAAAACATTGAACTTATTCTGGGCTTGAAGGGTTTGCAAGCTGGGCTTCTTCTCTAATCAACTCATTTATAGCAGTATAAAGAGAGAGGGGGAGGACTATGATTAAGAAGCTGACCTCGGATGGGCTCAAAGTCCTTGTAGAGTGACATCAAGAACTCATAGAGACGAAATTCATCCCTAACTGTAGCATATTGGTGAGAATCTGTTGAGCATGCCTAAATTGGATCACAAAGGTCAATTTGAAAGTTGATGCAATTCAACTATTAGCTGATATTTCATGGATCTGTGAGTAGTGGAGTACCTTTTGGCCAACATATCTCATGCTAATTTGGCATCATCAAAGCTACCCAACAGATTGGAGATGAAGGGAATGGAAGTATTCTGAATCCATGTGAGGATCATGTGGTTGTGACTATCCCAATCAATCATGCGATGAAGGAAAGTAGCATCGTCTTCACTTTCTTCTTTAACAAGAATGATAATTACACTAGTACAATAATGGCAAAACATATGACCCTTAAGAAAACTGTGCATAACTTGAGACCATGACAAGTAATTCTTGGTCCCCTCCAATATAGTATTGATAGGACAAGAAACAAAAACTATCTTTTTTATCCATTTGGAAACACAATATGCAAAAACGGACCGCAAAAACGAGATCTATGCAAAAAATTGATTAGGGAGGACCTGTATTGGCAAAAGTCAACGGTCAACAAGTCAAACTCAATGGTCAGCACGGTCGGCGGAAAGTCAATGGTCAGCACGGTCAATGGAAATTCAACGATCAGTGGGGTCTCTACGTCAACTGGATGCTATGATGACATCCACCCTAGGCAAGTCGCAGATGACGTCACTGAACCAGAGGGCGTACGGAGGAGGATGATTGTGATACGCCCACGGTTGTGTAGATTTGGTCACGACGATTATAGTGGTATTTGCGGAAAGTTCGTCGTGTTAAGATTCACGGCGGCGTTTGGTTTCAGTGGCGACGTGTGAAAGGACGTGCAGATCTTTTGAGCGGTGCATGAAGGAGCATGCGGTGTCCGATAGTTGCGATAATTCCACAGTTGTGTATATCTGGTCGAGCCGATCACAGTGGTATATGCAGAAAAATTACCGGAACAAGATGACGACGACGACGATGATTGCAGTGGTCTGTGTGGTACGAAACTCCTTAACAACGACGACTGTAATCCTGGAACCTAAGGACAACAGTTAAAAGACGTCGGAGGTTCAACGGTGAGTGATTGCAGTAGTTATTGTGACAACAAAAACTATAAGAGTTAAGTAACACCAGAAAAGATGTTAGAAAGACAAGAGGAATGGATCTGATAACATGTTAAAAATACTTAATAATTGTATTATATTATGTGATTTAAATGAATAATAATGGTATCTTTATATAAGAATTATAAATAAATTAGATATATTTAAAATAACTAAATATAAATATGATTAAAATAAATATATATAAATTAACGTATATATAAAAATTAATATGTTAATAGATATAAATTATATAAATTAATATGTTAATAGATATAAATTATACAATTCTATAAGCGTGACTCTGTAATCACTGCCTTTTAATAAAACTTTTCTACTTTCTTTACACAGAAACAATGCATCCCTTACTTTTACAATCTCATGAATTGCTTTTCAAGAAATTCTTTATCACCATCCTAGGTAACTTTTTGTATACGAGGAGGGCCCACAAAAGAAGCAAAATAGATCTGTAATAATACTTGCACTTTTTTACCGTACATGTAACTACTTTATTACTGTAGCTGTGTTACTGTGTAGTGATAAATATTCTCATTCAATTTTGCTTTAATTATTTTTTTTTTCTTTTTAATTTGTCTTTGTTACGATGAGTGATTGTAACTGTATTTTATTTGGGTTTTGTTAAACAAATGGAAGATTCTGCACGAAATTATAACTAGCATTTTAATTATTATAATATTAGTATTTTTTAGTTTTAAAACATTAATTTTTAAATAATAAAATATATTTATTAATATTATAACAATGTTTTTTTTAATCATAACATATTAAATTATAAAATAAAATATTTAATTATTTTGAAATTAATATATTTTGATACAGAAAGATCAATACTTACTTTATTATAAAAACAAAATTTGTTAAAGTTAAAATAATATTTTTATTTTTTAAAAATATTAAATTATTTTAATATTAATAGTTTATATAATGGGAATATCAATTACTTTGTAATAATATGTAACAAAATGGTATTAATTAAAGCATTTTTTTATAAAATAGGTCATTTATGGTGATTAAAACGACGTAGTAAAGTCCCTAATTTTGAAAAATGTGTTGTTTAATTTTTTTTAGATAATACAGTATTTATTATATTTAAAATTAAATATTATTGTTAAATAATTAAGTGAATCACTGTCATTTACTTCATTAAGGTATATGTCTTTTAGTCCTCTATTATTCAAAAATGGATCTTTTAGAAATTGATCTTTCATCCTTTTATATTAGAATCTCAAATACCAATTTTTAAAATTTTAAATAACTAAATAATATATTTTTTTTAATTTTAAGAAAATCAAAATACTCCTTTTTTTAACTCCATAATAAAGACACATATCTTAAACAAGCTGAGGCTTGTTTTTAAGGATGGATTAGGAGGACTACGGATCATCATCAAACTGGAGAGAATCTGATCTCTCTCATAGAAGAGGTATAAAAGCAGGTGGATGCCTTAGCATATATTCCCAACAGTAATACCTTTTATAATTTTTTTAAAATACACAAGTATATGCATGTTTATAATATGCAAGTCAATGATATTTAGACTAATAATTACATGTTTACATTCATTATTTACTTAAACAATAATACTTTGTTTACATGTTTACATTCATTATTTACTTAAACAATAATACTTTGTAGAAAGAATGGCATCAATGTAACTTTTAAATTTTGATATGAAATCAGTTTTTATTAACCATGTGTATTTTAATTATAGATAATTAAAATTATAATTATTCTTAAAAATTTGATTTTTTTTAAATAATCATAATACAAAAAGCTTAAAATAAATATAATTATTACAATATTAAAATTATAATTAATCAAAATTAAACATATTTTAATATTATTGTATATACATATATAATTACATAGAAAAATATAATTTTAATAATAAAATACATAATATTTTGTATAATTAGATGAAATTTTATTTATTCTTATTTTATCTTTTTTATTTTACTTAAAAATATATATTAAATAGTTAAAAAATAAAAATTAATGTAAATTTTTTAAATAATATAATAAAGTAAAAATTAATTTTTTAAACTAAATATATTTTTAAATAAATATTAAAAAATAAAAAATATAATTAAACCATAGAAAAACCGATACTAGTTTACAACCGAAGTTGGTGCAAAATTACGTCTAAGCGTCAATTCTTAGGTTATGATAACTATTTCACATCATAATATCGAGAAATTAAGAATAAGTTATTTATTATTTTGAGAGTATATTAATCATTAATTATATTATTTTATCTTTATAAATTATTTCATATTTATTTTTCAAAAAAATTATATTAATCTTTAATTTTATTTATTTAAAATATAAAATCATGGTATAATCTAATAATAATAAATGTGTTCAAACTAAGATATAGAAAATTGAAATACTGAATTCTTACTTTACTTTGACATCCTCACTAATCCATCTTCTTTTTCTTTTTCTTTGGGAGCTTCCAATATCCAATCAGACACTGAAGCTATTACATTTATTAACTAATCAGAGAAAAGAGTTTTTTAGCATTTGTTTCCCATATCCAATCAGACATTGTACCAATTCCATTTATTGACTAATAAGATAAAAGAGTTCGATCTTAAGCATTTGTTAGTATTATTTTGTTATTAGCAAATATATATATATATATATATATATATATATATATATATATATGTTTTTTACTCTGAGAATATTCCTTGTGCTGTATCCCTAAATATTTATTTAAAGATTAGTATAGAGAAATAAGTCTAGGCCCGTCAGGCTCTTCGTTTTACTCGATATGTATAATCTTTTTTTTTTTTTTCTTTTTTCTTTGTTCTTATGTGGATATCGTATTTACTCTTATTTATTTATTTATTCATTATTATTTAAAGTATAAATAATGTAACCTAAAACTTAGACGGTAAATTCTTGGGGTGCTTAGCTTTCACATGCCTTCTTGCCTAGGTCTCATTTACCTCATTTCTTTCATCAACCTTAATTTTCAATGAGAAGACAGAATGGTAAAAGACTAGTTATCCATATCAAGGGCCAAAAATAACTAGCAAATAATTTGTGCTTATCTATTTCCAAAATTATTTGATTTATCAACTCTTCGCCCTTTGATTTTGAATTTACTTTACTCAAAAACCATGTTTGAGTTGGCCATAAAAAGCTCACTGTCTTTATAATTGCATGCTTAATAAGGTTTTCGACCTAAATAATTCATTTTTAAGAAATTAATTAATTTTTTATAATTAACAACAGACAATCTAAAAAATTCACATATTTATATCAAATTATCTAATAAAAAACAAAAAAAAAACTTATTTTATAACTCTAATAAAATATAACTAATATTTTATCAAAATTCGGACGTTTATTGATAACTTCCTCACAAATGTTTCGACGACCACTACTAGAGTTGTAGAATGTATAACCTTATATATGGTTTAAAAAATATATAATGTCCTACATACTTAATGGTCACTAGATGCCAATAGAACAAAAAATATATTAGACATTACATCCTTAGCATATGTAATATATTATATATTTTTAAAAAAAATATGTAAGGTTCAATATCTAGCAAAAGTTAATGGATTTTCAATGGTCTCACTAGGGATGATCAGCAAAAATCTACTACCAAAAATATTATAAAATCTATGATCTTATTTTTATTTTATTGAATTTATGTAATAAAAATATTTTGGTCTTTTTTGAATATAAAACTATGATTTTTAAATTAATTTTTTTACTAAGTTGAGAAAATGAATTAAAATGCATCTATATTATATCAATATTTTACATAATATAATATGACTCTAATACACTCATGGAAAGTCATTAACAATTCAATCAACTACTTATATACACTAAAACAAAGTAATAAATTACATGATTATGTTTTTATTATTTAATAAACTCACTTAAATTACTTCTATTATTATGAGTTACTTCAAATTAAAAAGAAGTAAAATGTGTATGTTCCAAATTTTCACTCTCCATTACTTGATCAACTTCTTTTTCTATGAAAAAAAAAGTACTCTATCTGTGTGATAAGAATAAGTACTTGATGGGCTTGGTTGATAACTGGTGTTATCTATGGTGTCTAGTATTGGTTCTACAACATTAACAGTACTTTCATTAGTTCTTTTTCTTTCATTATATTGTTCAGTGTTATTTTTATAAGTATGTGAACTCAAATCTTTTTGATCCAATATTTTCAATATTTCTCTAAACCTTTCCCATATTGATTTTTTTGGATTAGAACTGTGAAAAATGTGTCTTTGCTCATAAATGAATATAGCAACATATGTCATGAGAGCAAAGAGTGAAGCCATCCCAGCAATAAGAAATAGACCCCAAAAACTCTCAAGGCTAAGATTATTGGAAGAGATTTGTGGGTTTAGACAACTAGTTTTGTTCTTCTTAAACCATTTGTTTTCGATATTCTTCATATTGTCTTCTTCAGTTACTTTTACTATTGCTCTTGACACATCAGATACCAGGGATGACCGTTTTGGAAACACATGCAAATAAGAGTATCATTAATAAATAAAAAAATACTAAAAAATCTCTTAAATTTTTAAAAATAACAAAAACGCTCAACAATAGAAAATAGGTAATCATATTCCCTTAATTATTGTTTTATTACAACATACTCTCACAAAATTCTAGATTTTTGTTGATTTTTTTTGTAAATATATCTCTTAAAAAAGTTTGAAATAGTAACATGAATGGGTGTGAAATTATTTTTTAATTTTTGGAAAATTTCATAAAATAATACTTTAAAACATAATAATAAAAATATCACACAATAATATTAAACGAGATTAAATTAAATAATATTTATTATTGAATGAGTCTAAATGATTGTAATTTAATTTAAATGATATTTAATTTAATTATACTTAATGTAAAATAATGAGTTTAATTTTTTAATAATTAATATATATGAACTAAACATAAAAAAATGTTGTTTTTATAGTACAATTTTAATGATTACTATTTTTATTATTTTTTTTACTTTTGTCATTTTTTCTAATGAATTTTGAAAGTAATTATTTGTAATTGAACTTTAACAAATTAATAACTTAAAAATAAAATTAAGAAAGTGCGAAGGAGGGCTTACAAAGGCCAAGCCAGCAGTTTTAAACTTTGTGTCAACCATGGTATATTTGGAGCAGTCTCTTTCACGAAAAAACTTGTTGTTAGGATATTCATTAAAAGCGGCAGCTATACCTCCATCTTCTTTTCTTAATGAAAATAACTTGTCAAAGTCATCTAGGGAACTATAATTCTTAAGCTGAGAATCCTGAAAGCCAAGCTTGTCTCTTAATATACCATGAACGTAAGAGCCTTCAAGATAACCAACATTCTCACCGTTCTTACGAAGCTCGTTTATATCAGTAACAGTTGGCTGGAGTTGTTGTACAGTTAGAAGAGACGTTAGACTAGCTGTGTAACTTTGAGTTAGTATTAGCACCACAAATGCCCATATTATTACCACAAATCTCGCCAAGTTGCTCACAACTCTTTCTCCTGTATAAGTACAAATAATAATATATATATATATAAATTAATTAGGATTTTTAATTGAGCATTAATAATTAGGATACAAATATCAATTAAGTCGTTACAATTTCATTTTGTATTACTCATGTTCCTTAAGGTATTACTTATGAAAATTTAAAATATATTTTCCTTTTTCATCAAAAATAATTTTAAATATCAACAATTTAAAACTAAAGAATCAGATAATATAACAAAAGCAAAGAAAAAATAATGAAAAATTTAAAATGAAATCTTTATGAACAAAAAGATTTCTTCCTATTTAGATCAAAATTTCTAACCATTTTGCTTTCTCCCTGAATAAAACTCAAGTAACATCAATTGAAAATGTTCAATATAAAAGAAAATTTATTCCACTTTCGAAATATTTATATTATACATATAAGCTCTATTATTATTATTTTTTGTAATTTTTTAAAATATATTTATGATTTTTAAATATATCAAGAATATAAGATTATTTTTTTATTCCTATTACTTTAATAATTAATCTAATTAGATGTAAAATAATAATACTAATTAAACTTACTATTTGCAAAGATCAAAATAGAGAAAGAAAACCAGAAACTTGTGCCAATTTGGTAAGAAGGAGGACCTCTGAAATCTTCGTTAACACGGTGTTCGAGAACCCAAACAACAAAACCAATGAAAACAAAGAAGCAAGCACTTGTAACCCATAGATCCCAGGTCAAAGGAACTAAAAATACCCAAGCATTTTTGCTTCTGTTGTCTTTGATTGGCACAATCATTAATTAGTTTGTATCATTTTAATTATAGGTTTAAAAGACTTTGTTATTAATGTACTTTTTCATTACAGCGGTTATGGTCGTGTCATATATGGTTCTGACCTTAAGATACACTTGAAAAACCAATTTATCATAATCGACAATCTCTTCATTAGAGTTTGGAAAAGGAACGAATTCGTAAGCAACATCATATGGTAACGCTTTCATAACAGCATCAAAGACGTCTATGCAGAACCCAGTAACATTACTTGTGTTAGTACGAGGATCATCTGTAACCTTAACATACTCATTAAAACCATGTTTCCTCGGAACCCCAATTTTTAGTTTCTTCTCCTGTGTTGGAATCTCCCAACCTTTTGGAACATAATGTGACTCTCCTGGCCATATAATGGGTTCTAGTTCTACAACTTTACTCTTATGATCTTCTGAAGAATTATTACTCTTAATTTTGTTTTCCGAATCCAAATTTCTCATAAGCCGATTTTTTTGATTCCAAAATCCAATCACTTTTTCTTCATTGTTAATGACATTGATTATCTGAAAAGTTGAAGTATGTAAATGCCCATTTGCAAGATTGAATTTTCCTGCTAGCCCTTTGAACCTAACATTTAATAATGCTTGACGAAGTTTTGCACCATTTTGATATACCCCAAATTTTTCAAGGTTTGTTGTTGAAATTTTTGAAACACTCTTTGCCTTGTTAATAAATCCCAAGTTTCCATTTTTATCAATCACCTTTTCAACCGCCATAGCCAGGGCTTTAGCAGCATCATATGCCCATAATCCAAATACATTAATGGTTGAATTATCTTGTTTAGATTTTTTATTTTTCCACCTTGCTTTAAAATTCTTAAGACCTTCGGTTTCTGAAACATAAGTCTTTATACCCAATACACCTTGCATGGAATCAATTTCAAAAGAATCTATGAAGCTTAATGAATTAGTCATTCCTGTTGTGACAATCCAAGCATAACCTTGTTTCATCATCCCAATCTTTTTGGCCATATTAAAAATACGTAGCCGAAAATAGGAGTCATGTGAACAACAAAGACTCTAGTATGCATGGTCATTAATTTGTAAAGCTCTATAGCAATCTGATCGTCAGTAGCAAAAGGTGGAATGCGACTTCGATAAGGGACAAAAACATCAATTCTTTGAAAAGCACCAGTAAGAAAGGGAATTAATGGCTCTCCAAAAAGTATCACCTATATAAATGGGAACAACTTGTTTCCATTCAAAGGTTTTGAAGAGAGAAGTTATGACTTCTATCTGGAGGTTATCACTATGAGTAGCTTGGAAAAAATATGAATTCTGTCTCTGAGTATTTAGAAGTAGAGAAGGACTACTTGTTGAATATGATATGATGGGAATTTGGGCTTTGTTCCCGATTTCAATTACAAAGCTAGCTTTGTTGATGTTTTTGGCCCAATTATTGCCATAACTTCTTTGTTCTTTATCACATCTATAGCTGTGTAGTGATTAAAAATGACAATAAAAATATAGTTCAACATTATATCAAGGGAAAAGAAAAGAAAAAAAAATTTACATAGAACTTGTGCAATAATGTGTTTTACTTCAAATCATTATTTTTAATTAATTTATAAAATAAAAGAATTTTAAAAAGCTCACAATGAAACTATCCACACCCGTATATACGATAATTTTTAATTGAAAAAGGTATTTTGTTTAAGTTAAAAGATACACGGAAGGTGATTTTGTGATGTTTTGAAGTTTTTTATAATATTGTTGAAAATTTATTTCATTTTTTTTATCTCTTTAATACTTTTTTTTATTTTTTTCCTTTTGTGGATGTATTAAAAAGCACAAAAATTATTATAGTTTTAATGTTTTCATCAATTCTGTAATTCAATATTAAATTTATATTTTATCACACATTTTGAATTTTGTAAATTATCATTAATTTTGCATGAGACAGAGTGTATGAGATTATTAATTGAATAATGCGAGAATGACAGCATACAACTTGTAACCTTAGCTGTCTTCCTTCGTATAGGTGTCTTGCTTCGTATTTCTAAAATGAATTTCTAAAATTTGACGATATAGCAGTCGTAATAAGAAAAGCAAAAGAAAGTTTGACTTGAAACAGTAAAACAATGAAAAGAAAGTTTGACTCGAAACAATAAACAAAGAAAATTTCTATATATTCTGATCTGTTCAAGTCGGGATAGAATTATTTTTCTTTATTTTTCTTTAAAAGCTAAATTACATTTTGAATAATCGTATTGTATCAGGAAACTCACGATCCATTAAAAGTCAGGTTAAAACAAAATTTCTTTAGTATACTCAAATTCACGCAGTTTTTTAGATTTTTTTTTTAAAAATATATATCACAAAAATTAACAAAATTATTATTATAATATGAATACTACATTTACAAACGAAGAAAAAAATAGTTTGACTCGAATAATAAATCATGTATATACCACAGCACTGCATTAATTCTTTAAAAAAAAATCCAGTCAAACTTATATTAAGTTTTTTTATTACTTTTATGATATAATATAATAAATAACTATAGTAATTATTATATCAATATTTCTATTATACCACTAATTAAAAAATCAATGGTTTAAAATTTACTTTTGTGATATAATTTGACAACTCTCTTACCATAAATCTAAATTCAAATCTCACCGAATTAATTTTCTTTATATATATATAACATAACATAATATTATAATATTGATTTTTTTGAACCAGTATTCTCATTTTCATTTATCTGCCATTTAACGTCAATAATAAAAAACAAAAATTAATAACTTTTTTTTAACAGCAATTAATATGATAAGAACAATTTAGAGAAAACTAGGTAAAAAAGAAGAACACTAAGAGAGGGAGGAGCTGATTTGTATTAATTTTTTATATTCATTTCTATAGTTTTCCGGCTATATATATAACCTTATAACTGATTAAAAGAAAAATAATCGAAAGAATGCGTGATAAGGTGGTTGTGTGTGAGAGGAAGTGTGTGGGCATCTTTCCTAATGGATTGGTGGTCCTCTCTAACGGTTTTGGTGGTCCCCTCCACCGTGCTCCATTTTTTGCTTTGGTTGTTGCATCCTTACGTTCAAAAAACTACCTCTGCGCCTACGTACGCCTGTGTCTGTGCGCGGACGTCCATCCTTACGTGGCTTGGCGCGCATACCACTCTACACTTATCAACCCTTCCCCGCTTGAGAATCCTTATCCACAAGGATGAAATCAAGGTAGGTTTTGGAGAATCGCCACTCATTTTCCAAGGTGGAATCCTCTATTGGTGCTTCGGCCCATTTCCCGAGGATTTCAAATTTGGGTTGATATTTTCCTTTTTGAGTCACTCTTCAAGCCAAAATATCTTTTGGTTAGGATATCACTGCTGAATTTTTTGAGATAAGGGGTAATTGAGAAAATGGTGGCTTGTAATCCCCCAAGTGCTTTTTGAGCAGACTAAGACGTTGTGAATTTAAGAATCAGATGGTAGGGCCAACTTGTATGCCACCATTCCAATTCGAAATGTTATTTTGTAAGGGATATAGAAACATAAGACAAGTTTCATGGCAGCTCGAAAAGTCACTAACATTTGTCTGTTGGGTTATAGTCTAAGATACACATAATATCCTACTTCAAAAGAGACTTCTCATCTATGATGATCAACTTGGCATTTCATTCGATTCTAAGCCTATAGGAAGTTATGGCACAGATCACGCAAAATGTGATCTCGATCACGCAGGTACTTATCCACCATTTGGATGTTGGAGGTTCCAAGAATATAAGCCAATAGATGTGGTGGTAGAATGCCATAAACTACTTCGAATGTAGTCATTTTGGTAGAGGAATGTGTTAAGGTATTATAGCTGAATTCAGCCTAAGGTATCCACTCCATCCATTTCCTCGGTTCTTCCTTAGTAAAGCAACGTTAATATTATTTTAAGGTACGATTGACCACCTCTATCTGGCCATCAATTTGGGGATGGTAGCTTGAACTCATGTATAACTTAGTACCTTGTATTTGGAATAAGGCCCTCCAAAATAAGTTGATAAATACCTTATCTCTATCACTCACTATAGATGTGGGAATGTTGTGTAGGCACACCACGTTAGCCACAAATACCTTGGCAACGATCATTGCAGTAAAAGACCTATTGGATTTTTTATGAATTTTTAACGCAGGACCAAACAGAAGCAGCCACATGCCATGCCACGTAGGTAGAGGAGCTAAATGGATAAGCCACACAGGCGCCACGTAAGCACAGAGAGCGAATAATGTTGCACCCCGTGTAAGGAAGACGAAACACGACCCATGTGTGAGCACGACATTCAATTCGAGTTCGAAAATCGGTCATCGAGCCATGACACGTGTCATCACACCATTGCTCAATGTGTTCCACCCTGTGCGCCACATCATCTATTCCCACGAATTATGTCGCGCCACATGTTACTGACTCAGGGAGCCTTGACTCTGACCGGCTCCCTTGCCACAGGTCACTCCATGATTCGCCCAATAAATTTCTGATGTCACATGTTGCGCTATGATTGGCTGAAACTGTTAGTTTTTCTTATTTTGATCGTAGCCCTTGGTTTGAAGTTGATCGGACGGTTCAGATCGCACCTGAGCTTTATTTAAGCCCCTAATCACTCTATAAACCTTAATTGACCTCCATTAGCATAATTTTGATCAATTTTTGGAGCTAAAAAGGGAGAAAAATACAAAAATATTTAAGAGAATACGCAATTTTGGTGGAGATTCAAGAAAAAATTAATATTAAAATTCAAGAGATTAATTGTATTTCTTTTTCTACTCTTTTCTTTATCAATTTTATGTGTTTTTTTTATGAAAAAATGAGTTTTATGAACGCAATTATGTGTAATTAATTTATTAATCTAGAGATCTTATGAATCCAATTTTTACCATGTGATGATATAAAATTTTACCTCAATTATAATTTTAATTGAATTATATTATTTAATCTAATTTTTATGTTATTAATTGTTTGGTCAACAATTTATCTAGAGTTAATTAAATAGATTTGAGAGAATTATTTAATTATTTGTCTTGATTAAATAACATGCATAGTTTCTAACCAGATATATATGATTCTTATGTATGTGATCCATAATTGATAAATTTAATAAGTAGTATACAATTTAATTAACATGAGAGTGTGATTAAATTAATTACTATATGGTGTGTAGTTTACTTGATAGAGGAATATATGGAAGATTAGATTCAATTGATCATGTAATTAATTGATAATTATATTGGAAAGATTTTAGTGATTCACATGTTTAGAAAATTGAAGGATTAATTATTCCGAGATATTTTCTCATATATCTTTATAGTCAAAAAATTTGATTTAATTAATTATTACTATTTATTTTTAGTTATTTTAATTTTGATTCCTTAAAATATAAAAACACCAAAAAAATTGATTTTTTTATTTTTAGTTTTAAAAAATTAATTTCTAATAAAATAATCTTCGTACAAATTATCTTTATTTATCATTATATTACTTGTTATGATACGTATACTTGTGTATTCATTTTACACATAATTTATATGGAGATCACAGATTGACACTTGTAGATCAAAACTTATGATAATGTTCCTCTACTCATAAAGGAACACATCAATACATATAAAGAGAGATTATATTGAAGCTACTCCTAAAATGAGGAACATTATCATAAGCTTTTAAGGCCTAAATTGTTTGAAGAAAACTGGTTGTCGTTTCAAACCATTTGTTTGTTATATTCTTCAAATCCTTTCCTTCAATCATATCCAAAATTACGCTTGAAACATCACACACCAGAGGAGATCCTATGGAAAAACCTGCCCAAAAGTCAAGTGACAAGGATTAAAATATTAATTATAAGTAGCATATGAAACAAATGAATCATAGCAAGAGTAGATCAAGAATGATCTTCTCAATTGGAGATGACAAGTTAAAATTGAATGAACTTGTTCATAAATAGATAATACATGTATAGATTGCCTTTACATAACTTATGCATAACACAACTTGTACATAACTCTTGTACATTGTAAAAACTCAAATTTGGGATAGTTTTCGCTTTAACTTAAAAAAAGTAGTAACTTTGAGATGAAACTACATACACAATTGTAACAAATAAGACAAAAAATGAGGAGATTGGAAGAGTGATTACAAAGCCAAAACCAATAGTTTGATATGTAGTGTTTATAATGGTATAATTTGAGCAATATTTTGAAAGAAAAATCAAATTTCATTAAAAACAACAGTTATACCACCGTGAGATTTGGCTTTGAAAATGTATGAGGACAATCTTCTAGAGATTTATAAACCATAATCTTGGAATCATGAAAGGCAAGATTTTTCAATACTTTACAAACAAAAGAACCTTCTAGGCAATCAATGTTGTCTCCATTCTTAAAGAGTTGGGATATACTAGTAGTTTTGGGTTGAAGTTGTTGCATTATGAGAAGAGAAACTGAACTAGTAGTGTAGCTTTGGGTGAGTATTAACATTACAAAGATTCATATTATTATCACGATCGATCTTTGTCAAATTACTCACTATTGTTTCATCTATCAATAGAATTGAAATGGGTTGTTATGTATAATTTTATTTAAGACTTTATTTACATAGATTAGTTGATTTGAGCTTTGCACAAGCGATTATTTAAAGAGATGGACTTGTTGTTAGACTTCGAAACTCTTCATTCATGCGATGCTCAAGAACCCAAATCACGCAAACAATGAAAACCAAAAAGCAAACAAACGTTACCAAAGATCCCATGACAATGGTTTAAAGATAACCCAAGTATTACTTCTTTTGTCTTCCACTTGTACTATCATTAATAGACCTTATGTTGTGTATGACATTGTGAACTCAACATATCTAAACTTATTTGCTTGAATCTTAACATTTGTAAACAAGCTTTTAGGAAAACTTTTCTACTTCCTTTACATAGAAACAATGCATCTCTTACTTTTACAATCTCATGAATAGATTTTCAAGAAATTCTTTATCACCATCCTAGTTAACTTTTTATATGAGGAGGGCCCACAAAAGAAGCAAAATGGGTCTGTAATAATACCTGCACTTTTTACTGTACATGAAACTACTTTATTAGTGTAGCTGTGTTACTGTGTAGGTGATAAATATTCTCATTCAATTTTGCTCTAATGATTTTCTTCTTCTTTTCTTCTTTCCTTTTTAATTTGTTTTTGTTACGATTTAAATAATTATAATTATAATTATTTATAAAAAATTAATAATTTTTTTTAAAATAATTGTAATAAAAAAAATTTACTACGAGAATAATTATTATAATATTAAAATTATTTTTAATCAAAATTAAAAATATATTAATATTATTATTTTATATATATAATTAAATAGAAAAATATAACTTTAACAATAAAATACACAATATTTTATATAATTAAATTAAATTTTTATATTTTATTTAAAAATATGTGTTAAATAATTAAAAAATAAAAATTAATATTTTAAATAATATAATAAAGTAAGAATTAAGTTAACATTTAATTTTTTAAAACTAAATATATTTTTAAATAATTACTAAAAAAATAAAAAAAAAATAACTAAACATTGAGAAAGATGATACTAGCTTATAACTGAAATTGGTGCATAATGGTTATGATTATTATCATAACCATCCCCGCCCATTAACGCATCCAATCCAATTATAGGCTTTATCATGTAATAATGTTCCACATCATAACATCCCAAAACTAAGAAGAATTTATTTATTATTTTGAGAGTATATTAATCATCAATTATATTATTTTATTTCTTTCAATTACTGTATATTTATTTTAACAAAAATACATTAATCTTTAATTTTATTTGTTTAAAATATCACGTTATCATATACTCTAAGAATAATATATGTGTTCAAAGTAAGATATAGAAAATTGACATATTGAATTTTTCCTTTACTTTGACATCCTCACTTATACATATTTTTTTAGGAGCTTCCAATATCCAATGAAGCAATTCCATTTGTCAACTAATAAGAGAAAATAGTTCTTAATCATTTGTTAATATTATTTTGTTATTAGAATATATATATATATATATATATATAAAGTTAAATGGTTCCTTGAATGAGTGACTCAAAGAAACTTAAGTAAAATACCTAACTCAGAAACATTACCCAATATAAAGATGGGCAGTGTCAAGCTTAGCTTCAATAGAACCTCTAGTTCTAGATATTATTCTGCTTTATAATTTGAAACCTTTGATCTATCCTCTATAAACCTACCATCCAAAACCTAGTCTAGGTATTCTACCCCATACATGTTAAAGGAGTAGACTTTGGTACCCACGTACCTCACCTAGTTTATACCCAAGAATAAAACTAAGAGATGAATGACTCACCTTCGACCCTAACTGAAAATATTACCCATGAGTTAAATACTCTAGAAGTAGGAAAACACATGTTAGACATAACACTATTGTGTCTAGATCTTGAATCACCATACAATAGTTATATAAAAAAATGGTTTCTAAAAAGATTTTCTAAGGGAGAAAGAGCAAGTCCTTTCAGGAAACATTTTATGTACATAAATCAAAACAAAGAAAATATATTATTTCTTGATTGGCTTCAAGACATTTTTATCATTGGAAGAAATATAATTTACCCTTCTAAAACCAAAATTGGTAAACCGATTAAATCAATTGACATGGTTAACACAAAAAAAAACTATATGTAAAATCCTATATGGTACAATCGATGCTAAAAAATCCTCCATTGAGACCTATAAATTTCTCATATGGAAAAACTAAATTTGAAGCTTGTCCCCTTAAGAACTCCCAGAAATACCAAACTAGCAACCTCAAAAATATTGTCTTACAAAACAACTTTACAAATATCAACCTAAGTTCCTTAGGCAAACAGCTTACCAAGATAGAAAAATTAAAAGATTGATAATCCTTCTACCTCCTAGAAAGCCATAGATAGTAAAGTCTAAAACCCAATTTACAAACCCTTCAAAATGTCCAAACCATCCCAGGAAGAAGTATCGTCTAAGTTTGAGCTTCTTCAAGCCTTTAGAGACCTTCATAAGTCTCAAATTGAAGCCCAAAGCTGAAACTTCAGAACCAGTCTAGTTATCCCTAAGACCCATTCAACACCACAGAACCCATCTCAGAGTCTTAGAGCCTACTACCTCTGACGAGGAAGCTTTTCAGGAATAGTCTCCTAAACTGACTCCTTAAATTTCAAAATTAGCTTGGCAACAACCAATAACCATGGTACCTGTTAGATCCTCACAACCAGATATAGATACCTAACCAAACTAGGTCATTCAACCAAAATATAATGCCTTATCTATCTATGAATGGAATATAGATGATATGATGGAATATAAAATTTTCAATACCTTACAGAAAATGACAATGGTGTCAAATGCTTACAAAACCTAATTCGGTACATTGAACAAAATAGTTGCATAACTCTTAATAGTTGGTTTCTTTGGCCAAATAAAAGGATGGTGAGACTTCCACCTTTCAAAACAACAACAATCAGAAATATTCAATTATATTATGACTGGAGAGTATGGAGAACCTATACTCGATCATCATGGATAACCCATCCAGAATACAGTCTCTACTTTAATCTTTAAAATATCACATCATTTTATGGGAGATTCCTCTCATCTAAAAGACAACAACAATGATCTTTTCTCCAACTTATAATGTGATAAGATGAGTGATTTTTAATATTAAAAAACCATTTTCCTCAGTAGAGTCATACTTAGGGAAGATTCAAACAAACCTTTTTGGAAGGAAACTTTATTAGCAGGACTTCCCCCACTCCTAAGAGATAAGTTTTGAAATAAAATCCGTGAAACATATGGGAATCATATCATCCCTTTTGATCAATCAACCTACGGTGAATTGATCAGTTTCACACAAAAATAGAGACTTCAAGTCTGTTTGGATTCAAGGCTCCAAAGACAAATGAAACAGGAACTTAAAACCTCCCAAAGAGAATTAGGATCATTCTACAAACAATTTAATAACTCTCTCCATAGGAAAAAACATTGTAGTGAAAATTGCAACAAAAAACCCATTTCAAAGACATACTCCAAACCCTATAAATAATTTTCAAAATATAAAAAACCTTATTACGAAAAACCTTAGAAGGAATTTTATAAATCATACAAACAACCTTTTAGGAAAACCTACAAAAACCCTAAAAGATCATTTTCAAATTAAAAGACATCAAGTGCTTCAAATTCTGTAAGAAATACCATACTACAATTTTTTGTAAAATATCTAAAAAACTCCACAAACTAAACCTCGAGGAGGAAACTTCACAACAAATCTTTTCCTTAATGGTAGAACTATCTATATCTGAGTCTGAACTTTAGGCTAAAGACTCTGATGACTAAAATCTATAAGTTGAGGAGCTAGCCACAACCGACTCTAAAACTCGTTATTCTAAAAAGATCAACATGCTCGGCAAGGAACAAAATCAACTCTTTGACATTGTTTTCATAATGAACAACCTTGATTTAACAAAATAATATGTGGAACATATGGCTAAAACCAAGGCCAATAAACAACCACAAATATCGAAACTTACAGAACATCCTTCAACTAGCATAGGCCAATACGACCTCACTGCTATCCTTGATAAGAAGAAGCAAAACAAGAAGCCACAAAGTCATATCCAAGACTTGCAGGCTGAAATTAAAACCATTAAGCTAGAAATGCAATAGTTCAAAGCAAAATAGAGAGAAGATTCTAAAGCCATTAAACTCTTACTTTCCAACAATAAAGAAGGATCATAGGTAGCTAAGTCGGATGAAGAACTAGACGAACTCAACCCACAAATCCTCAAAAACATTAAAAAGGTTCCATAAAACTTTCTACATGTTCTATGAGAAATCAACAACTGAAAATATAGGATCATTATCACCTTTATATTTACATATAACTCAAAACTTCAGACAATAACACTCTTTGACACAATGTTGATCTCAACTGCATCAACCTAGTACTTGTACCAATGCAATTCCACCATAAAACCAATGAGAAACTCAACTCAGCCAAGAATTCAAAAATGGATATCATAGGTAAGATTGAAGTTGTAATTCTCAACAAATCATCATTAATCAAAACCTCATTTGTCATGGTATCCAATATCAACCATTTGGTTATATTAGGTACACCTTTCATAAATATCATCACCCTATGTATATTAAAAAAAATGACAAAATCTCTTTCAGAATCATAGAAGAAACCTTCGACTTTCTTTTCTTGAAAAAACCCAAAACTAGGAACCTCAACCTCATTAGAGCCAACTCCATTTATCACCATGATATTTCCACTCTCATGAAAGGTAGGTAAAAATATTTTCTCTACCTCAAGCAAAAAATTCAATTTCACACTGTTGAAAGAGAATTGCAAAAACCAGAGGTAAAACAACAAATCTCCAAAATTCAAAACTCTTTTGAAAAAGAAGTTTGTTCTAACCTACCCAGCGCCTTTTGGGATAAAAAAGAACATATGGTAGACTTACCATAAGAACCAACTTTCCATGAAAGAGTATTCCTACAAAAGCTAGGCCAATTCAAATAAATGCTAACCTAGAACAATTTTGCAGAAAGGAGATTCATGATTGCCTATCCAAAAAATTGATTTCATAATCAAGATCACCATAGAGATGTGCAGCTTTCTATGTCAACAAACTAGCTAAAATAGAATGAGTAACACCGCGATTGGTCATCAACAATAATTCCTTAATATGGATTAGATATTCTATTCTAAATAAAAAAGACCTTATCCAAAAACACCATTCATCATCAATTTTTTCAAAATTCGATATGAAGTCAAGTCCTGGAAAATCCAAATCCAACCACATCACCAATATAAAATGACTTTTATTATTCCCTTCAAACAATATGAATGAAACATCATGCCTTTTGGCTAAAAAATGCACTATCTAAGTTCCAAAGGATTATGAATTATATTTTTAATTCTTATTCAGAATTTTGCATTGTGTATAGTAAGGATGTACTTATCTTTTCAAAATCTATTGAATAACACATTCAACACCTCAAAACCTTTTTTAATTAAATCAAAATGAGCAATTTAGCCTTATCAGCCACAAAAATAACTCTTTTCAAAACTAACATCCAATTCCTTAGACATAACGTGTCTGCTGGTACCATTATTCCTAATGAACGATCTTCACAGTTTACTACCAAGTCCCCCGACAAGATCATTGATAATACACAACTTCAAAGGTTTCTTGGAAGCTTGAATTATTTTTTTAATTTATGTCTTAATATCAATCGTTTAACAAAACCACTTCATAACAGGCTTAAGAAGATCCTTGAGCCATGGATAGAAGAACATATAAAAATCATGCAACAAATAAAGGCACAAATTCAAAACATTCCTTTCTTACAACTTTCGAACCCCAACCTTCCCAAGATTATAGAAATAGACGCCATCAAAGTTGACTATGGAGAATTCATCAATGGTCATTAGAATGATTGTCAGAAAAATTATTCCACTGTTAAGAAATAATTATTATCAATAGTACTTTGCATTTCAAAATTTCAATCTAATTTACTAAACCAAAAGTTTTTACTTGGGATTGATTGCAAATCTGCAAAAGAAATTTTGCATAAAGATGTTTAAAATATTGCTTCTAAATAAATTTTTGCAAGGTGGCAAGCTATATTAAGTGTTTTTTATTTCGATATAGAGTTTATCAATAGAGACACCAATGCATTACCCGATTTCCTAACCAGGAAATTTGTTCAAATAGATAGCCTATGTCAAAAAAGAAAAAGGGTAAAGAGGTGAAAATACCTCCTAAACCTTCCTCAAAACTACTCTCTTTTTCAAAACCCATCATTACCTGGTCCCAAGAGGCGCAAACAAAACCTTAATAGGATTTCTAAACCAATGATAAAGAAAACAAATCCTAGAATATGTCCAAGTTCTCCACAAATCCCCAGAGCTTTTCCAGGCCCTCAAAAACACCCTTTAAGATATTGAAGTATCATCATCCAAATCAGAGACCCTGTCTTCGCAAGTAAAACAAAATAGATAAAAAGGAAGAAACATCTTCCAAAATTATCAGTTCAAAAATTGAATAGGGAAATTTCCTTATTCAAAATTAGATGCATCATCCTCTACTAAAATCATCCTTATGTTAGAAAAAAGAGAAATTGTCCCCCAAAAAACGTTTTTAAAACCAATCTCTAAGTATATTTTGAAACAAGAATTTCAAATGGTCATTACAATTAAACTAGGATTTCATGACAAGAATCATTATTCATCAATTCAAAAAATATTTGACAGATATAGTTTCTTCAAACCTTGGGATATTACCAAAACTCTATAGTACTATCATAATATTTGGAAATCACTGGTAGTGTGGAATTCAAACATTTTCTCTATCCAAACAAAATTGACCTCTCATATTCCACTGTCAAAATCTTCAAAGTATTGTCTCCATCAAAATGGGGCAATGATTTGTCAAAAGTCCAGATCTTCCCAGTCTCTATCAAAACCACCCAGTCCCATTGCAAAGCCTTTATCTACTCGGATTACCAATAGGCATGGTAGAATGGAATTCTCATTCAAAACCAGAGGTATGGTCATTCATGGCTACTCTTCTTCTACAACAAAACAACCAACCTTTCAAAATTTCCTTCTTGGTTCACTCATTGGTGGAAATTTTTTGGTTCAATACCTGAAATCCTAACCCCACCTATCCAAGAAAGCTATAACCTTTTCATAACCAATTATAAACCCACAGAGATTGAGAAAATATTCCCGCCTATGTGTATCATGTCTATAAAATTCTATCTTTCCTCTCTATGTCAATGGGTCTTAAAACCTATTGTTTCATCGAGTAGTCAATATTAAACGCTATGAGGTAAAATGGTGGTCATTCTTCAACGTCCCTAAGACAATACTTAAACCAGGCATGAAACAATGGTTAATCAAAATAGGTCATAGGACAGTTGATATTGAAGACATTCAAGATCATCAATTTTTCTTGGCTCAAAGAACATAAGCCAATTCCTTACATGTAGCAACAAAAACCCGAGAGGAATTCTTGGAAATCATGCGGTAGTTAAGCTCAACACAAATAGAGAGTTCAAGCAGTAAGGCAAAAGACTTTGTCAGCAAGACTTCATTAGAACATTCCTCAACAACTTTTCCATATGTTGATTTGGGGAACGATAATGAAGACGACTACGATAGAATTTTCCCTCCAGTCATTTATATTTCAAATTTTTGAAACTTCCCACAAACCTATCTCTATTAGGGTTAAAAACCTAGTTTCTGTAAAAGGCCTATTAAAATGGATGATCCAAACACTATAGCAAGTAGCATCGGTAGAAGAAAACAAAACCCAAAACAATAATTGAAAAAACATCATTCACCAAATAGTAAAAGATGTCCAGTAAAATACTATTCATAACAATGACGGAATCTTCAACAATATAAAGCATCAGACAAGGTACTATTCATTGAATAGTACAAGCATTTGTACACTGTAAAACTTTGGTTATAACCTTCGTATAACCTATATTAATTAAGTAAGTTTGTGTTTACCTTTTCTTTTATTGTTTCAATTTTAATATTTATATTTTTTTTTGTAAAACTTATGGCTGGCCATCTTCCCTATCAATATGATATGATTGTTCTTTAGTCTTATGTGCTTATTCTTTAGTATTATCGCTTTTATTGACTCCTAAAATCCTTGTTTCACTTATGGTATCATATATGTGTGTATGTCTATATTTTACTATTTACAAATATTGCTTGTGTTGTATCCCCTAAATATTTATTTAAAGATTAGTATAAAGAAATAGGTTTAGGCCCATCAGGCTCTTCGCTTTACTCAATATGTATCATGCTTTTTTTATTTTTTTATTCTTATATGGACATCATATTTGCTTATTTGTTTTATTATTATTTTCTAAAGTATAAATAATAAAACCTAAAACATAGACCAACAAATTCTTGGGATGCTCTTCTTCCACATGGCTTCTTGCTTAGGTCTCCATTTACCTAATTTCTTTTGTCAACCTTATTTTTCAATGAGAAGACAGAATGGTAAAGACTAGAGGTTCATATTAAGGGCCTAAAAAACCTGACAAATAATTTGGGCCTATCCAATTCCATAATTGTTTGATTTATCAACTCTTGTCCCTTCGAGTTTCAATTACATTATTCAAAAGTCATGTATGAGTTGGACCATAAGGATCCCATTGGCTTTATAATTGCATGCATTATAGAGTTTTCAATTTAAATAACTTCATTTTTAATAAATTAATTAATTTTTTATAACTAACAACAAACAATCTCAAAAACTCACATATTTATACCATATTATCTAATAAAAAAATAAAAAAACCTTATTTCATAACTTTAATAAAATACAATTCATGTTTTATCAAGTTCTAACGTATATCGATGGCTATCTCATAGAAGTTTCGATGATCACTACTGAAGTAGTTGAATGTATGGTTTTATATCTTATCTAAAAAATATATAATGCCTTATAATTAGAAATGGTCTCTAGATGTGAGGTTGAATAAAAAATATGTTAGACATTAAAACTTGAGCATATGTAATACATTATATGTATTTTCTAAAAATATGTAAGGCCTAAAATCTGGCAATAGTCCTTGGATTTTCAATGCGAACACCAGTGATGATTAACAAAAATCTAACGGTAATGGCTACCAAATATCTTGTAAGTTCTATAATCTTATTCTTATTTTATTAAATTTATGTAATAAGAATGTATTGATCTTTTTGAGTATAAAATTATCAGTTTTAAAATAAATATTTTTACTAAGTTGAGAAAATTGATAAAAAAATGCATCTATATTATATTAATGTTCTACATAACATGATATGGCTCTAGTACAATCACGAGAAGTCATTAGTAATTCAATCGGCTATTTATATACATTAAAACAAAGGAATAAAATACATGACTATGTTTTCATTATCTAATAAACCCACATAAATTATTTCCATTATGATGAATTACTTCAAATTAAAAAGGAGTAAAAGGTATAGGTTCAAAATTTTCACTCTTCATAACTTGATCGACTTCTTGTTCTATGGAAAAAGAAAGTACTCTATCTGTGTGATAAGAATAACTACTTGGTGGGCTTGGTTGACAACTGGTGTTATCTATAGTGTCTAGTACTGGTTCTACAACATTAACAGTACTTTCATTAGTTCTTTTTCTTTCGTTATATTGTTCAACGTTATTTCTAAAAGTATGTGAACTCAAATCTTTTTTATCCAATATTTTTAATATTGCTCCAAACCTTTCCCATATTGATGTTTCTGGATTAGAGTTGTGAAAAATGTGTCTTTGCTCATAAATGAATATGACAACATATGTCATGAGAGCAAAGAGTGAAGCCATCCCAACAATAAGAAATAGACCCCAAAAGCTCTCAAGGCTAAGACTATTGGAAGAGACTTGTGGGTTTGGACAACTAGTTTTGTTCTTCATGAACCATTTGTTTTCGATATTTTTCATATTGTCATCTTCAATTACTTCTACTATTGCCTTTGAGACATCAGGTATTAGGGATGATCGTTTTGGAAACACCTGCAAATGGAAAATTTAATAGAAAATCTTTTAAATTTTTCAAAAATAACAAAAACACTCATCAATTATAGAAAATAGGTAATCATATCCCCATAATTATTGTTTTATTACAACATATTCTCATAAAATTCTTGATTTTTGTTGTTTTTTTTTTTTGTAAATATTTGATATATTAACATGAATAGGTGTGACATTATTTTTCAAACTTTTTTTTGGGAAATTTCATAAAATAATATTTTACAACTTATAATAATAAAAATATCACATAATAATATAAAAAAAATTAATTAGATGATATTCATCAATAAATAGATTTAAATGATCGTAGTTCAGTTTAAAAAATGTTCAATTAAATGATATTTAATATTAAATAATGGATTTGTCTTTTTAATAGTTAGTATATACAAAATAAACATAAAAAATACTATTTTTGCAGTATAAATTTTAATTAATACTATTTTTATTGTCTTTTCGTCTATCTTTTTGTAACGAATCTTGAAAGTATGTATTTGTAATTTACCTTTATTAAATTAATAACTTAAAAATAAAATTAAGAAAGTGCAAAGGAGGGCTTACAAAGGCAAAACCAGCAGTTTTAAACTCTGTGTCAACCATGGTATATTTGGAGCAGTGTCTTTCAAGAAAAAGCTTGGCGTAAGGATATTCATCAAAACCGGCAGCTATACCTCCATCTTCTTTTCTTAATGAAAATAACTTGTCAAAGTCATCTAGGGAACTATAATTCTTAAGCTGAGAATCCTGAAAGCCAAGCTTGTCTCTTAATATACCATGAACGTAAGAGCCTTCAAGATAACCAACATTCTCACCGTTCTTACGAAGCTCGTTTATATCAGTAACAGTTGGCTGGAGTTGTTGTACAGTTAGAAGAGACGTTAGACTAGCTGTGTAACTTTGAGTTAGTATTAGCACCACAAATGCCCATATTATTACCACAAATCTCGCCAAGTTGCTCACAACTCTTTCTCCTGTATAAGTACAAATAATAATATATATAAAAAAAAATAATTGGGATTTGAGCATTAATAATTAGGATAATACCAATAAAACACCCAAGCTTTGTATAAGTATCAATTCGGTCCCCACAATTTTATTTTGTATTACTCATATTCCTTAACGTATTACTTAATTTAAATGAAACCACAACTTAAGAAATAACTACTTAAAAATAAAAAAAGTATCATATTATTATAAGATAAAATGAAATGGAAATTTTAAATATATTTTTCTTTTTGGATCAAGAAAAATTTAAATATCAACAAATTACAATTTAAAACTAAAGAATAAGATAATATAACAAAAGCAAAAAGAAAAAAAAATGAAAAATGAAAAATTTAAAATGGAATTGTTATGAACAAATAGTTCTCTTCCAATTTAGATAAATTTTTTTAAGTATTTGCTTTCTCCCTAAATAAAACTCAAGTAACATTAATTGAAAATGTTCGTTCAAAAAAACTTTATTCCACTTCCCAAATCTTATATTATTCCTATAAGTTCTATTATTGTTATTTTTTATAATTTCTCATAATATTTTTATGATTTTTAAATATATCAAGAATATAAGATTACTTTTTTATTCCTAATATTGTCTAACTAATACTAAAATAAAATTGAGTGATATTATTTTTAAACTTGAAACCTTCTTGTTATCGAGACAAACCTCGTAAAAATTATTGATATTTATCCTTAATAATTAATCTAATTAAATTTGAAGTAATAATACCAATTAAACTTACTATGTGCAAAGACCATAGTGGAGAAGGAAAACCAGAAACTTGTGCCAATTTGGTAAGGAGGAGGACCTCTAAAATCATCATTAATGCGGTGTTCAAGAACCCAAACAACAAAACCAATGAAAACAAAGAAGCAAGCAGTTGTAGCCCATAGATCCCAAGTCAAAGGATCTAAAAATACCCAAGCATTTTTGCTTCTTTTGTCTCTGACTGGCACAATCATTGTCAGACTTGATTCTGTGTATGGCAATGTGAAGTCCACATACTTATATCTGTCTTTTCTAATTGTTGTGTCACCCACCACAGCATCAAACTTCTGCAATGTAATTAATTTGCATCATTTTAATTCTAAGTATAATAGACTTTGTTATTAATGTACTTTTTCATTACAATGATTATGATGATGTCATATATGATTCTTACCTCAAGATACACTTGATACACCAATTCATCATAATCGATCTTCTCTTCAGGAAAGTGTGGAAAAGGAATGAAATCGTAAGCAACATTATATGGTAACGCTTTCATAACAGCATCAAAGACGTCTATGCAGAACCCAGTAGCAATACTTCTATTAGTACGAGGATCATCTGTAACCTTAACATACTCATTAAAACCATGTTTTCTTGGAACCCCAATTTTCAGTTTCTTCCCCTGTGTTGGAATCTCCCAACCTTTTGGAACATAATGTGACTCTCCTGGCCATATAATGGGTTCTAGTTCTACAACTTTACTCTTAAGACCTTCTGAAGAATTATCACTCTTAATTCTGTTTTTTGAAACCAAATTTCTCATAAGCCCACTTTGTTGATTCCAAAATCCAATCACTTTTTCTCCATTGTTAATGACATTGATTATCTGGAAAGTTGAAGTATGTAAATGCCCATTTGCAAGATTGAATTTTCCTGCTAGCCCATTGAAGCTAACATTTAATAATTCTTCACGAAGTTTTGCACCATTTTGATATACCCCAAATGTTTCAAGGTCTGTTGTTGAGTTTTCTGAAACACTCTTTGCCTTGTTAATAAATCCCAAGTTTCCATTTTTATCAATCACCTTCTCAATTGCCATAGCTAGAGCTTTAGCAACATCATATGCCCATAATCCAAATACATTAATGGTTGAATTATCTTGTTTAGATTGTCTATTTTTCCATCTTACTTTAAAATTCTTAAGTCCTTCGGTTTCTGAAACATAAGTCTTGATACCCAATACACCTTGCATGGAATCAATTTCAAAAGAATTTGTGAAGCTTAATGAATTAGTCATTCCAGTTGTGACAATCCAAGCATAACCTTGTTTCATCATTCCAATCTTTTTGGCTATACTAAAAATACGAGAGCCCAAAATAGGAGTCATATGAACAACAAAGACTCTGGTTTGCATGGTCATTAAATTGTAAAGCTCTATAGCAATCTGATCATCAGTAGCAAAAGGTGGAATGCGAGTCCGATAAGGGACAAGAACATCAATTCCTTGAAAAGCATCAGTGAGAAAGGGAATTAATGGCTCTCCAAAAGTATCACCTACATAAATAGGGACAACTTGTTTCCATTTGAAGGTTTTGAAGAGGGAAGTTATGACTTTTATTTGGAGGATATCACTATGAGTAGCTTGGAAAAAATATGAACTCTGCCTCTGAGTATTTAGAAGTAGAGATGGACTGCTTGCTGAATATGATATGATGGGAATTTGGGCTTTGTTCCCGATTTCAATTATAAAGCTGGCTTGTGTTGATGTTTTTGGTCCAATTATTGCCACAACCTCTTCGTTCTTTATCATATCTAGAACTGTGTTGTAATTAGACATGACAATAAAATTGTAGGCGTACGTCACATCAGCAATAAGGAAAAAGAAAAAAATGTTGCATAGAACTCTTGCAATGTCATGGCCTTTAACTTCAACTATTCTTAAAAATGTTTTCAAATCATTATTTTAAATTAATTTTTAAAATAAATATTTTTTTGAAAAGCTCGTTATGAGGCAAGGGCAATAATAACGTTATTTTATTTTTTATCTCTTTAATATTTTTTGAACACTTTATTTTTCTTTTTTATCTTTTTTTGTAGGTACTAAAAAGTACAAAAATTATTGGAGTTTAAATATTTTCATCAACTCCCATCCATCCTAACAATGAACCATGCTATGAAAGTTTGAACCATTAAAATTAGTATTGAATAAGTATTTAAACAATATTTATTTCTAAATATAAGTATAATTTATTAGAGTAAGCAAAACATAATATAATTAAAGGTTAAAAATTATTATTTTCTTTTACTGTAATTCAGTATTAAATTTTCATAATCATTATATTTTGTATCTTTTACTCAGTTTTAAATTTATATATCTTTAGAGTTCTTCATCCTATAATTGTCTCTTTCAATTTCGCTTATTAAAACATTTCACATCTATTTCCTTAATTTAATTGCTTCTTTTGTTTAGTTATATAATTTTTGGAGCATATTGACTTACCAACCAGTTTGAATAGCATGACTCTAGTACCGTCGATATTATGTTATTAGGTACAGAATTTGAACAAAAATAAAACGTAATTAAACGATGGAAACAAAGAAATGACAACTAGCTAGCAAGGGAAATGACGTGAGTGAGGGATGAGAAATTATTGATTAGTCTGCATCAATAATCTAAGTAATTAACATGTAATAATTATGAAGAGAGAAAATAAAAAACTTAAAAATAAAATTATATTTTATGACACATTTCAATTTTCAAATGACAGCATACATAGTATATTCAACAGTTTAAACCTCTGGGCGTAGTAGCTAGACTTGAACTATTCAATTAAGAAAAGAAGAGAAGGTTGACTTGAAAATGAAAAAAAAAAGTTTGACTTGAAACCCAAAAAAAAAAAAAATTGTAAATCTTACAACATTAGACTTGAACTATTCAAATAAGAAAAGAAGAGAAGGTTGACTTCAAACCAAAACAAAAAAAAGTTTGACTTGAAACAGTAAAGCAAAGAAAAATTCTAATATTCTGTATTGTATCATGAAACTCGCGATCCATTAAAAGTCAGGTTATAAAATAGAACTGGTCTAAGACAAAAATATATAGAGAGTATACTCTAACTCACTCACAGTTGGAATTAATAAAATTATTAGTATAATATAAATACTACATTGACAAACGAGTGAAAAAATAGTTTCACTTGAATATATAATAAAATCTTTTTGAAATCATATATTCTAGAGTTTACACCTACAGGTGTATTTGATAATGTTCTTAAATTTTTCAAATAAGTTTTTATTTAGATTTATTTTATAATAGTTTTTTATTTTAACTTTTACATTTTTAGTGAATCAATTTTCGATTTTTTATTTTTTTTTATTTTAAACAAACATTTTTCTATCAAGTTTTATATATAGTTTTTGTTTGAAGAATAAGATTTTTTTTTAGATAAAAATGATTAAAACTTGAAATTTGTATAGAATGACAAAAAAAAAAAGTCCTACGTTTTTTAGGTTTTTGAAAAAAAGATTAAAACAAAAAGCAAAATCAAACAACATGTGATGCTAAAAATTGTTAACAAGCATATATATCTATCATTAATTTTACAAAACAATTCAAAATCGTAAAATTAAATTTTTTAACTATAAATCAAAAATCAAAATAGTTATCATATTTTAATTAATTTTCTTGATTTTTTAAAATATACATAAATTTTAATTTATTTTTTTTCTTCTTGGAACACCAAAATGTATTTCAATTGGATGAAGATAGCTTCATAATAAGATGAACTCAACTTCACTTCATTCAACTTAATCTGGACTCAAATTAAATGTAATTTTACTTTAATTATTTAAAAACAAAGCCAATCTCATCTATATTCAAATAAATAATAAAGTCTAACTAAAGCAAACTTCATCTATATTTCAACTAAGTGAAGTAAACCCCATTTTGCCTTCATTTAACGATTAATGATCAATTACCCACAGTCATCTTTAGAGCATAATCAATCAAGTTTTGGTAAACTTTGTTCACAATTAATTCACATTAATTAGTAATTACTGAATACCTTAAGACCGAAAAAAAAAAGTAAAGGAACTATTTTTATCATTTTATAGTAATTATAAAAAATTGTAACTTTTAAACTATTAAAATATGCTATTTTTAGGAAAAAAAATTATATGTATATAAGAATATAATATTACTTCAATTTTAGTTTTAATATTGTATTAATAACTATAATAGTTTCATACATAATCAATTATATTGGATTTTTATTGATAATTACACGTATAAAATTATTATTTTTAAATAGAACATGAACAAATTTAATTTGATGAAATTAAACATTTAATAAATTTATATGATGTAGTTTAACTTAAATATCAGATCGGGATTCAATGTAAAATGATGACTTAAATTTTTTTCAACTAAAAAAATATATGAATTGAATATAAATGTTATTATTTAGATAGTTATGAGTTTTAATTTATGTATTATATTTTTTTTTTGTTTTTTTCTAAAAAAAGAAAAGAAATAATTCTTGTGGCTAAAGCCTCGTGGGAATGAAGTTCAATTGGGCATAGTTAAGGTTTGGGAATTAAGTTTAGTGAGTCATGTTGTATTACAATAAAAATTAAAATTAAAAAAAAAGTAAGAGAAGGATAAAGAAAATTGTTGGAAGCACAAGAAATTTACAAAAAATAAATAAATTAAGAAATAGATAACAGAATTAAAACCAGGAAGCTATATAACGTTGATAAATTAAATAGAAAAATTAATAAATGTAATAAAGATGAGTACGTAGAGTACCTGAAGAAGCAGCTTGAAGAACATCTGAATTATTGGAGTAATTTCTGGTATGGAGAAAGAGCTTAGTCTTATAGTTTGAAGCAGATCCAGATGAATAAAAGTCAGAAAGTGCCATGTTAATGCAACTCAAACCCATCTTCCCTATCTCACCTTCCTCCACAACAACTCCCACGTTTACTCTTGTTATTGCCTTCTCTGCTGCTCCCACATAATTTGATATTACAAACAATAAGAACACAACTGACAAACATTCTCTTTTTATTATTGCTTTTTGCTCCATTTTTTATGTACCTACGTCTTTACACAACATCAATATCATTCCTTAATTTGGTTTTCATTTATGCAGCGATTATATAGAGTGAGAGAGAGAGAGAGAGAATGGCTTAAGTCAAAGACTCGAATTTAATTTCAAGTGGGACCTAAATTGATCAGGAAATTTTCATGTAATGCGTAAGCTGAGAAAATGCCGAACGATAAAATATGCACCTAATCGACTTATCAGCTACACCACAGCGCCGCATGAATTCTTAAAAATAAAAAACCCCGTCAAAGCTATATATAACATTTCTCTGCAATTTAATGGCATTGCTGAAAAACAAAAGTTAATATTTTTTTAACAAAAATTAATATATATTGTAAAAAAAAATTATTTAATAATCTATTTTTGGCTATATATAATTTTGAAAAGGAAAAATAATTGAAATTTAAAAGTTGCATGTTTTGACAAACAATTTCTAGTTTTCTAATTTTTAAAATTTGAATTCAATTGTAAACTTATATTTTGATAATGTTTAATCATTTTAAAATAAAATTGAACATCATTAAATATGTTGCGGTTATTAATTCTAATATTTGGTCAAATTTTAAGAGTTTTGGAAATAAAATTTAAAACAAGTGATCAAACTTAACATAATTTCATAAATTTTAAATTTTAAAATTGTAAAATTAAGAATTAATTTCTTTTTACACGTGATTTGGTGGGCTTGAAATCTTCTGTAATATTTCTCTATCTTATTATCTATCCTACTAATTAAAGTACAATATCTCATAAAGTAACTAATTATATTTTACTTTATATTAACGCTGCTTCGATTTTCTTTCTCTCTTTATATTTTCTATTTGTATGATATGTTATAATGTAATTAATACATATGATATAAAATAAGACAATAACCTTAAATCGATTTGGTGTAATGATTTTGCTTGTAAGGGAAGGTTTTGTCGAGCACCCATAAAAAAAATTAAGGTTATAAACGCATCCATAATTATTAGGAATACGATGCTACTAAAATTCTTTTAAAACCAACCCTTCGTTATTTGATTTTCACATGTTGTCAAAGTTCAAGCTACAGTGTATTCTTTTCTTTAAATAATTCTATATTTTCCGAAAGTGTAAACTTTTATATCTACGTTTATTATTTTATATAAATATATTTATTTGCATAACTTAATATTCATCAAATTATTTTGATCAAATAATATTTTTATATATTTTAAACATTTAATTTGAAATGAAAAGGAGATAAAACTTACTCTTAAATTACTAATTGAATTATAAAATTATATATAACTCATTTAATATAAATATTAATAATATAATTTTAAAATTAAAAAATAATAATAGATTTGGTCATTAAAAAGAAGAAAAAAAAAAGGCTCTTAACAAAGACATACCCTTTTGAGTTTAAAGTAATATTTACGCGAGACGCTCATTAACCAATTTTTTGAAATTGTAGTACTAAGTGTAGTAACAGAGTTTTTTTTTTTTTAAATTATAAAAGACAGTTTTTTTTTAATAAAAAATAAGAGGCATAATTAAAGCCACGACACACGGTGAAATATGTAAATTAGGTCATGGAGTAATGTAAGTGTAACCTTTTCAGTTCTCTTGTAAGTAAAAAAGTAAGAAATATATAATTGGATCTTTATTTTCTTTGTCTTTTATGCTGTAAAGTTCACCAAAATAACAGGGACATGGATAAGTAATTTAAAGTCCTTCTCATCAAAATCAAGTGCGTTAAAAAATAAACAGATGTTAAGGAGTAACTAACAAGATATTTTTAACAGACAAATTATTCATTGTTTTAAAATCTGATGGCGTGATATTTTGAGAAAATTAAAATTTAAGATTAATGTAATTTTTTTTTATAAAAAAACAAATAATCAATAAAAATTGTAGAGATAAAACAATTGATTAATTGTGAGACTTTCATTACCTTTATCATAATCTTTATCTCTTATAATATATGTCACTATATATTTTTAACATATTTTATTATATTTTTGAGTTATTTTTATTTTTTTAAAAGGCCCATTTAATTTATATTTTTATGAGAAAATGTTCAAGGTTTTTGATCCAATTGACTAAAATTCTGATACTAAGTAAAAGACTATAAAAAACATGTTTTTTAATAAAAAAAAAGATTAACCAAATAGGTGAAGACACATATAAAGATTAATTTTTTTTATCATAATATCATTTGAAACTTGTACTTAACCGATAATCCTTCAAGTTCAATATAAAAATAAACAGATGTTAAAGATTAGAATAATAAAAAGAATATCTATGTATTGATAAATATGAGTATAAATGATTGATGATACATATATAGTTAAGAGTGAAAGCCAAATTTTATCCTTTTTGTAAGCTATATTAAAAAAGCCAAATATATTAACACTTTCTTACTCTAAACATGTCATGTACAAAGTAACATAGCCAATATATAGACAAAGTCTGGTTGAATCATGAATGTATATCTTCAGTTGTTTTCGTTGGTTGTTTCAGAGTCACTAACAGTTATGTCTTGATTCAAGAAAGTAAGATCATTAGCAGAAGTTGTTTGGCTTATATTACCATAATTAATGGGAGGAGACATTTCTTGCTCTCCTAAGAAAGCAAAGTTAGAATTTGTGTGATTTGAATAACTTGATGGGCTTGGGTATTGAGAAAGAGTTGTGGTGTTTTGTTGATCAAATTGATCTATTCCATCTTCTGTTCCTTCGTGATTATCAATTGGACTAATATCCTTCTTAAATGTATGTGAATTCAAGTCCTTTTGGTCGAAGTTTCTTAACGTTAGACAAATCCTTGCCCAAATTGACACTTGTGGATCAGAACTTATGATAGTGTTTCTCTGCTCGTAAAGGAACACAACAGCACATATAAAGAGAGATGATATTGAAGCTACCCCTAAAATGAGGAAGAGGATCCAGAAGCTTTCAAGGCCTAAACTGTTTGAAGAAAATTTGTTGTCATTAGGGTTTGGACACACCATTTGCTTCCCGAACCATTTGTCTGTTATGTTATTCAAATCCTCTCCTTCAGTCATATCTAATATTGCCCTTGAAACATCACGCACTAGAGGAGATCCTATGGGAAAAACCTGTCCAAAAATCAAGTGACAAGCATTAGAATACTCATTATAAGTAACATGTGAAACAAATGAATCCCAACAAGATTAGATTAAGAGTGATCTTCTCAATTAGAGATGACAAGTTACAATTGACTGAACTTGTTCATAAATAGATAATACATGTATAGCCTTTACATAACTTATGTACAACACAACTTGTACATAACTCATGTACATTGTGAAAACTCAAATTTAGGACAATTTCTGTTTAAACTTGAAAAAAATAGAAAAAAGATCAAATAAAAAAAATAGTGACTTTGAGACGGATATACATACACAATTGTAACAAATAAGACAAAAATGAGGAGATTATAGGAAAAGAGTGCTTACAAAGCCAAAACCAGCAGTTTGATATGTGGTGTTAACCATGGTATAATTGGAGCAATATTTTGAAAGAAAAATCTTGATGTAAGGAATTTCATCAAAAGCAGCAGCTATACCACCATGAGATTTTGGCTTTGAAAATGCATCATGACAATCTTTTGGGGAATTATAAAAAATGATCTTGGAATCATGAAAGCCAAGATTTTTCAACACTTTACAAACAAAAGAACCTTCTAGGCAACCAATGTTGTCTCCATTCTCAAGGAGTTGGGATACACTAGTAATTTTAGGTTGAAGTTGTTGCACCGTGAGAAGAGAAGCTAAACTAGCAGTGTAGCTTTGGGTGAGTATTAACATTACAAAGATCCATATCATCACCACGATCTTTGTCAAATTGCCGACTACTTTTTCCTCTGTCAATAGAATTGAAATCGGTCGTCATACATAACTTTATTTAAGATTTTATCGAAATAGATTAGTTGATGTGAGCTTTGAACAAGTGATTACTTAAAGAGATGGACTTACTATTAGCAGCAACAATAGCTAAAAATGAGAACCAAAAACTTGTTCCAATTTGATATGCAGGAGGCCCTCGAAATTCTTCATTGATGCGATGTTCAAGAACCCAAACAACAAAAGCAATGAAAACCAAAAAGCAAACAATTGTTACCCAAAGATCCCATGATAATGGCTTCAAGAAAACCCAAGCATTACTTCTTTTGTCTTCCACTGGCACTATCATTGATAGACCCGATTCTGTGTATGGCATTGTGAAGTCAACATATCTCGACCTGTTTGCTCGAATCGTAACATCTCCTAAAACAGCATCGAACTTCTGTGTAAAAGATATAAATTAAACAAACTTCTTTAGTACTAAGTAAAATGATACAAAATGATTGTCAATTTATATATAAAAGAGTCATACCTCGAGATACACTTGAAATACCAAGTCATCATAATAATTCCTATCATTAGGCATTATATAGGGAATTAAGTCATATGTAACTCGATATGGTAAAGATTTGATTGCAGTCTTAAACACATCTATACAATACCCACTCGTATGTTTTGTTTGGTTTGTGCGATTATTATATATCACAGTAATCAGTTCACTGAAACCATGAATTGGAACCCCAATTCTCAAATGATTCCTCTGTGCTCCAATCTCTTTACCAGGCCATATTATTTTTCCTAAATCGGCATGTAAGCCATTTTGATGGGTCCAAATTCCAATCTCATTTTCCCTGTTTCCATTAACAATGTTGATTATTTGAAAAGAGGAAGATTTTAATTTCCCATCAATTAGACTGAAATTTCCTGCAAGACCATCAAATGTTACTTTTGATAATGCTTCATGTAGCTTTGGACCATTTTCGAAAACCCCAAAAGTTTCAAGATCTATTGAGTTCTCTACAAAGGTTTTCTTTTTAAAGCCCAAATTTCCATTCACAGTAATCACTTCTTGAATTGCAATAGATATAGCTTTAGCAGCATCGTAAGCCCATAACCCATAAATGTTCAAACTCAATTCATCAGCTACACTTCCTTGTCTTTGAGATTTCCATTTCCATCGATTTTTGAAAAACTTGAGAGGTTTTGTCTCTGGAATGTAAGTTTTGATACCCAAAACTCCCTGCATCGAATTAGTGATGATAGAAGAATCAATCAAACTTAGAAGATCAGTCATATCAGTAGTGATTATCCAAACGTATCCTTGTTTCATCATTCCTATCTCTTTTGCCTTTTGAAATAGCCGAGAGCCGAGACGAGTGTCCATGTGAACAATGAAGAATCTGGATTGCATTGTGTTGATTTTGTAAAGCTCTTTAACCAGTTGGTCATCAGTGGTTGATGAAGAAATGAAGCTTTGATATGGAATTTGAACATCAATCTCTTGCAAGGCATCAATTAGAAAAGGCATTAGTCCCTCGCCATATGAATTGGTTGAATGGATGGATACTACTTGTTTCCATCCAAAATTATCTACCAATGAGCGTATGGCTTTGACTTGTATTATATTATTTTGTCTTGCCTGGAAAAAATATGAACTTGGTGTGTGAAGAGAAGGGATTTGGCTAGCTGAATATGATATTATAGGTACTTGGGCTTTATTCCCTAGATCTATAAGAAAGGTGGCCTGTATATTTGTTGTTGGGCCTATGATAACTTGCACTTCTTCATTTTTAATCAAGTCTAGAGCTGTAGAAACACAAATTTTAACGATTACTCTTTTGTAATTTTATTTAAAAAAAACTAGTAATATTTTTAAGTTCCAACTAAAATGATTTCTCTTGGAATCTAATAAAAAATATTACTGAATTAAGGAAGGAAATCAATTTACGAAATAATTCATCTATTTTTTTTTTAGTGTATTACTTTATTTACTATATGTAGTTGATAAATATGCGGATAAAAAAATTTCATTTTATACAATAAAGACCTACACTTCTAATGACTTTTATAAATTTATTTTTCATGCATTGATAGTAGATATATGTCACACCAAAACTAATACATGAGAAATGGCCTCTTCAATATAACCTCACTACAAGTCACTCTTTAATTTTTATATTTTTTGGGACTCCTTTTCTAACTATATACTATTTCCTACAATTAAAAGTTTTTTAAATGAAAATGGGAAGTTTTTTAAAATAGGGCATTAATATTTTTTTTCTCAACAAATAAACTTGTTTTTAAAATTTAAGATGTTATTTTTATTGAAAATAACTTTACAAGTGTTACTCACTTAGCTTTGAAATATTTAAAACTATATAAAGCTTCGTGTATACAAAAGATCATTAAAATGTGTCATGGTTTGGATATTAAATCCTTCTAAAAAATCATTAATAAAATAACAAAAAATGTTATATTTAAAACTTGTATTTATAGAATTAGTAATTTTTATGTTCATCTCATATATTTTTTAATATTAATTTTTTTTAATATATTATTTATATTAAATATTATTTAAATTAAAGTATAACCATTTAGATTATTTTATTAATTAGTGGTATTTTTTTATTTTTTTTAGGTTATTGATATTTGTTTTAATACAACTTAATGATTGAAAGAATTATACGTGCAACTGCGAAAGTCATTCAAAGACTAAAATGTAACTACCGTAATAATTGAGAAGAGTAATCATATTTTGATTATAATTGATTAAATTTTATTAAAATTTAAGAAATTGTTAGATTTATGAGATATTAAATATTATAAAAATGGGCTATTTTTCAATAATTAAGATCGGTTTGCATCAATAACATTGACTTTGACTAAGAAAATTATGAACAATTACAACACACTTTCTTCTTTGACATTATTTATCTAAAATTATTATTCTAGCCTATATATTTCTTTTCTTCTTACACTTTTTTAATTTTTCTTTTTTGGTTGTCTTTTGACATGTATTTTAAATTAATTTAATTTAAAATATAAGTTTTCTAAATAAAAAATTAAGCAAGCATCGATCTGAGAGAAGAGAAAGTACGTACCAGCAGCAGCGGCTCCAACAACATCAGAGTTGGAGTTCCTGTGATGAAGAACAATTTTTAATCTGGTGTTGTTGTCTGCAACAATATGAGAGTTGTTGTTATTGAAATCTGATATAGCCATTTTAATACAATCCAAACCCATCTTCCCTACCCAGCTCTCATAGTCCACCACAAGGCCCACTTTTATATCAATTGTTTTGTTAATCTGTGCTTCAACCATAACCGCAAAGAATGAAGATCTGAGAGAGATACAATAGAAAAGGAAGAGCATAAACAATAATTTTGTTTGTTTTGCCATAGCCTTAATTACACCCCAGATCTTGAATAATATTTCGTAGTCTCTTTTCTTGCACTACGTTAATTTATATATAGGACCAGGTTGGGGAAATTTCTTAGCAAAGCTCCTCGTAGTATTTTAAAAAAATAAAATAAAATCCTCTACTAGTTGAAGGTTTGTCCTTCCCTTTTTAATTAGTTTAAAGTACATGTGCTGCTTGGGTCAATTTTTGGAGCAATGCTAATATGATATGCCATTAATATATTTTACCCAATAGCTGCCTGTCCTTTTCACCCTTTAATTATTGATAGTTAATGTAATATGCATGTCCCATTTGAGGTTAAGAGAGAGAGGTTAACCAGCTTTTTATTGTTTTGTTTTTTCTTAATTTTTTTTATAAAAAAAAATAAACTGTACAATTCATGCAGCTATAATTGCTTTTTTATTTTTTCATTCAAATAATGATGTGAAAAGCCTTAACGGTCCATGTGATTACGTGAGTGTTATGAATTGAGGTCTAATCTCCATACATCACCATCCTTGGGAGGAGAGCTTTGCATCCAAATGTTATATTTGTGCCATATACGTTATATTTGATTAACTTAAATCACCTTGTATTGAATACTTTTCAATGATTATCGTGTTGATATAACCGATCATTAATAAAAATCATTAATTTTTCAATAAATCATTAATAAAATAACAAAAAAGTTATATTTAAAACTTGTATTTATAAAATTAGTAATTTTAACGTTCATGTCATATATTTTTAAATATTAAAAAAAATTATACTACATAATTTAATTACGTTAATTATATATATATGACCATATTTATAATTACTACCTTTAAATTTTTTTGTGAATGAGGGGAAATTTCTGAGCAACGCACCTCGTAGTTTTTATGAGTTATTTAAATTTATTCTAGAATTTATGGTGTACGTAGTAGAGAATCAGTCAAATTTCCTTCAAGCTTGATTGAAGACAAACAAATATAAAAGAACAAGTCAAGAAGAGAGAAAAGTCAACTTTAAAGTTTAAACATATCTTTTTCTTGAATTGTGGAATCTTGTTCTAAATTCCTTTATCTTTTAATTTATTCTTTTTTTTCAATTAATTATAAAAAAATAGATTTCTTGCACTCTAAGAACTAGATTCACATATACAATTATATATATTTATAATGATAATTAGAAGTGTGACGCGATTTCATTTTCCTTATCATTCCTTTTTTTAACAGAGTACGTAAAGAGTGTTGATTTTTTCTCCGAGATACTAAAGATCCCATTTTAATTTAAAAAAAATTCTAATCGTATAATTTTACTATTACATTAATCACATAATTTATTAAAAAAATTATCATATAATTATTATATTAGGCACAATAAATTTTATAAATTTTTTAAAAGTTATAATATTTTATTATTATCATATACATTTAACACTTAAATGTATTATAATATAAAATTATGATACTATAAAGCTTAATTTTAATATTTTTAATATATTATAATTACCAATTTTAATAATAATAAGATTGAAAATAATTAATTTTTATAATAATAAAAAAATATCTTATTTTAAAAAAATTGTACGATTTAATATAACTAACCTAATAAAAATACAAGTTAAGAAGAGAGAAAAGTCAATTTTAAATTTTAAACCTATCTTTAAAAAAAATTATTCTAAATATAATAATTAATAATATTTAGATGTTAAAATTTTACAATTTTTTATTATTATATTAATTTTAATCTACACGGAAGGAAGTGAAAAAAATAAAAATCTCTTACACTACTCATTTTTTCGCGAGACTTGTCGTTTGTAGAGGCTTATTTTAATTAATTCCTTTCTTTCTTAAATTATATATTTTTTCAATGAATTATAAAAAATACATTTTTACGCCCTAATTATACAAGGGATGCAATAGAAATTTTAAATATATTATATTTAATAATTTAAATTATAATATTGAATAAAAAACACAAATACAATTGGAATTCATTTATATTTTAATTATTATTATTTAAATATTATAAAAATAAATAATATTTAATACTTTTATCAACTATGATAAAAAAAATATTTTACTCATTAAGTTAGTCATTAAAATTAATTAATTTAAGATAATTAATAAAATAATTTTAATGAACACTATAAAAGAGATTTTTTTCACAATTTCTATAACTAAAAAAAAAATTATTTGTGGAATTTCCTAAGATGAGGGCAAAAATTTAAAAAAAAAATTCTTGGAAAAATAGTTTATCCTTATCTTCCATACTAATTATATATCTTTTAAATATTAAATATTTTTTAAAATTTAATAAATTTAAGTTCGGAAAAATAACTTGTTTTATGAAAGATATGTGATATGTCTATTTCCTGGAGAGAAATGACTATTTAAGTAATTTTATAATTTTATTTTGATGAGTAATAAATTTGTTAAATTTATACACATATGAGATTCTATTTTATACATAATAATAGGCATGTATATATATATATATATATATATATATATATATATATATATACACGAGTCTACTCTAAAGACAAATAGATATAAAATATGATATAAATATATATATATATATATATATTATATTAAATATGATAATATGCTTTTCTAGATAAAATTTGACAAAATCTGTAAAATTCTTTCCCAATATATGGTACGTAGTATGTTTTCTCAGAGTAACTGGGTTTTATTGTTTTCATGATTCCTTTTAATCCTTTATTATATCAAGGCAGACTTGCTTGTTTAATACGGAGGCGTTTCTCCAAAAAAGGCCTAAGAGAGCTCACTTCGAAATAATTGATCAGGTTTTGACACTTCTATTTTATTACTGAAATCAAAAAACAAAAGCTAGTTTGTGTGAGTTTTTTGAATTTATTTTACATAAAAAAATTACTCCTTTATATCGTTGTTCGATACTTTTTTTCAGAACCATGCAAAATATACTATTCAGGTGTATCAAAGTTTCTTCATCTGCTACTAATCTTAGTTTGTGTTGTCTTTTTCAAGTGTAGGTTGTGCAAGAAATTAAGTTGTAGTGTCTATGTTTTTTTCAAGTATTTTTTAATAATCTTCTTTAACTGTTAATTATGGATAAAAAATCGTCTTTAAATTATAACAATTTTTAAGTAATTTTGAATACATGTTTTATAATTCAATTCAGAACAGTTATATCAAAAATCGTTCTCACTCGTAACCGTATCCATTCCTACGTGACATTTGTGTTGGTTCTAGAATTATATGTGCAACAATAATTAAAAATGTGACGAGTTTTTATGATAATTATAATGCTATTTTTATAACGGAGTAAACAAGAGTAATTTTTTTCTTTGGATACTTGATATCCATTTTTATTTAAACAAATTGTTTTGTTCTATAATTCTGTGGTTGCACACCAGTAACATAATTTAATAAAAAAATCCACTTTTAGTTGTTAGAATGATATAAATATAAGGTAGTATGATGATGAATGATCCATACATATATATATATATATATATATATATATATATATATATTATATGATATCAAAGTATGTAATTTTATGTTGAGTAATTACATCTCTCTATCTTAAAATTTGTGTAACATGCATACAGGTTTAAATTATAAGGCAAACATACATTTTTGTTCTTTAAAATAACCAGTATCTGTTTTGCATTCGTAGACAAAATAAAGAAATTGGATTCGCATATTAGAGCACGACACTTTTCTTGTCTTGGGCAATAGCGTATGGCCCTAGTCGCTAGATTCTACACTTTTCTTTTCTTTTCTTTTTTACCTAGTTTGTTGGTTTATGGCAATGAATTTTTTATAATTTCAAAAATATATTATTATTATTTAATTATGAATAATATTATCATATAAATTTATACATATTTTTTGCATTTATGTTACTTAAATTTTATTATATGTTAATATATTATTTAAAAAATTTACCTAATTTTTAATTATGAATTATAAGCATAAAAATAATATAAAATAAAATAAATTAGTATTTCTCCATCTATCATGTATGTAGCTCATGTAAAAATTTCACAAACAATTCAGTAAAAGTCGACACATCCTTGGAGCCGTTTACTTTTTCATGTTATGCTAACTATGATGATTTCCATTGAAAAATATTTTCTTCTTTTGTCACGTATTTATTTGAGTTACTCGTGATTTATAATAATTTTATGTAATTAAATATTACATAAAATTAATTACTTATATTAAAAAAAATTATAAAATAACATATCACATTTATACACTCACATATACAAATACTGATGCGAATCGAATTCACATCTCTCATATTATCCATAAAGAATATATATCATTACACAATAAAATAATTTTGCGAAATTAAAAGCACTTAAAAGTATTATCTTTAGAATCACATTTTTTATTTCTTTTCTACTTTGATTTTTGATTCAATTATTTATTTTATTTTATTTTTCTCTGTTGATTTTAATTAATTAAAAAAGTTAATGCTACTAAATATATTTTCAAAGTTGTTTGCAATAACATAACTACCCTTTATTTTTCTTTCTTTTTTCTTTTTTATTTTAAAGAGATATAAGGGATCAAACCTTACATGCTTGTGGTTAAGTCTTGTAAAAGTTTGACAAGTAAAAGAAATTATTCTCAATAGTTAGAAAGAGTAACTATTTATGTTAATTTCTTTATAATGAATTGAAATTTATTTTTTATACATTTAACGAGGGTCACCCTCGTTAATAACATGTATTTTTCGAATCCTAAATTTTGAAGAACACCTACAACTTGAAGTATTATCAGCAGAAACTATTGTGTCAAGAATATATCTTGAAATTCAAAAAACTTATATTCTTTCTAATATTTTCCTGCTCAAATGACAATTCCATAAATTATCGAAGAAATTAAATCAATAATATATCTCATCAATCACACTCTTTCTTGAGTAATTGAGTTTTAGAATCCCCCGTAGAAACTTTAACCCAAACTTTAACAACTTATGTTTGCTCCTTTTTGTGCTAAATTTGGAACCTCAAGTATTTGGATGTATAGTTTTTGTTCATATTCCCCAACATCAACGCAATAAGCTTAATTTGCATGCCAAGTGTATTTTTTTTGTTATGTAGAGTTCCAAAAGGATTACGTTGTTACGATCTCCTCACGAATATAGTTCATGTATCTCTTGATGTTTCCTTTTGTGAATCCATGCCTTATTACTCAGGGATAATTTCCCAATCTTCCCTTCAGAGGGGAGAGGATGTGAAGTAAATCCTCAAGTTATCTTTGAGTTTAAAGAATTTGAAGAAATACAAAATTTCAGGCCCATTTTGGAAGACAAGACAATGAAGACTGGTCTCAATCGAAAGTGACACAACTCTAGCCTGAAAGGGTTGTTATCGATTGAAATGAAGCTATTATATCAATCTCAAGAAACAGTAAGATTAGTCTCAGACATCGAGAATGTTAAGATTCCTACATGTAATAGAGACAAGATAGATCAGGATGTGAAATCGTTTTTCGACACATCTAAAGATGGTGCACAAAACATTCCCCCTTCTACATCACTAACCAAATAGTTTGCTCAAAATGATCCACCTCAAGTATGTTCCAATTTAAATGAGTCTTTCATAGTAGAAATTATAGAACTTATAAGATTACATAAGGTTACTAAGGGTCTTTCAAAAAAACAATATGTACTAGACATAAAGCCAAAGCTAAATATCATGTTGCTAGTTTTATGTCTAACCATAGGCTATCCAAATCATGTGTACTTGTTGTTGATCAATTATACATTGTATATATTCCTAGTAATGTATACAAAGCTTTAAAGGATCCGAATTGGACAAAGGCTATGAATAAAGAGTTGGAAGTTTTATAGAAGAACTTAACACAGGATATTTTTCCATGCCCATTGAAAAAAAAAGAATGTCAGTTGCCAATGAGTGTTCACACTGAAGCTCAAGGTTGATGGGAGCATTGATAAATATAAAACCAGACTAGTTGTCAAAGGTTATATACAGCATTATGGGATTGATTATGAATAAACCTTTGCACCGATAGCAAAAATCAATACTATTTGAATTCTTATTTTACTTATTGTGAATAAAGATTGGTATTTACACAAGTTTGATGTGAAGAATGCTTTCCTCAATGGAAATTTGGAGGAAGAAGTGTATATGGATATTCCATCAAGAATTAAGTGTAAACCATACAATGTTGGAAAAGTGTGTAAGCTAAAAAAGTCTTTCTATGGACTGAAATAATCACTAAGAGTTTGGTTTGCAATATTCTCTAAAGCAATGACAATTTTTGGATATAAATATAGTAACTCTAATTATACCTTATTTTCAAGAGAAACAATGATAATATTATAGCTCTGATAGTATATGTTAATGATATGATTGTCACAGGAAATGATCCAAGAGAGATAGAAGATCTACAGAGATATCTTTCAAAAGAGTTTGAGATGAAAGGCTTTAGATAGTTGTAGTATTTTTTAGGTATTAGAGTCGCAAGATCAAAGAGATAAATCTCATTATCACAAAAGAAATATGTTTTAGATTTATTAACTAAAACTAGGATGTTCAACTGTAAACCAATTGAGATGAACCAAAAGCTTGTCATTTACCCTAATTAAGTGTTGATTATTAAAAGAAGATATCAACATTTGATAGGAAGACTAATTTATCTCTCTCATATTAGATCTAATATTACTTATGCTTTTAGTATGGTTAGTCAATTCATGCATTGTCCTAGTGAATAGCATATGGATGTAGTGTATCGTATTCTAAGGTATTAAATGATTGCATCATATAAAGGCTTGTTATTTATTGAATAGAATGAGATGAAAGTCACAGGATACAATAATGCAAACTGGGTGAGTGGTAAGATTGATCGGAGGTCTATATCTAGTTATTTCACCTTTATTGGGAGTTTCCTTATTACTTGGCATAGTAAGAAGTAAAAGTTTATTTCAAGGTTAAGTACATTGGAATAATTAGCATATGTCCTTTCTGAAGAAGTATTTAACAACTCATTTGACATGTTTGGCATAATCAATATATATGCTTTAATTTGAAGGGGAATGTTGAATCGCTATAAAGATTATTTCCTTATTTGTTACTTATTTATTTATTTATATAATTGACCTATTAATTTTGATACTTTATTGTGGAGATATTTGCCTTATATACATAGTTGACATGTTATATAATTATGTTCATTTATACATGTAATTAGTACGAAGATTTTTCCTTATTTAGAATGTTGTTTGTATCAATATATATACCTCCAATTAAAAAAGAAGAATTTATTGAAGTATTCTCTAATTATGTTATTCTATTATAATATTATATTATAAGTCTATTAAAGACATTAAATTAAATATGAGACTAAATCATATCGTTTACTTTAAATATTATAAGATGAGGTGTTTCTTGAATATCTAAGTTATTGGAATATATTTAGTTAACAACTTAATTAGCATTATTGTTTGAAAGTATTAGGGATTGAGAATTCATCATTTGGGTATTTGGCTGAAGTAGACATAAACTTAATGCTTCTCATCTTTGCTTATTATGAACTAGATTCAACTAGATTTAAAATAATTGAATTCAAATCCCATTGATAAAAGATTCTAAGCAATAGATGAAATCTTTCACATATTGAGAGGTTTCCATTAGTAATAGTACTTACTACACTGCTACAAAAAGGGTCATTAAAATCGGTTTTTTTTTAATTTACTCATTTTTTATTATACTCAAATAAAAATTTGTATTCGAGCAGAAAAAAAATCAAAATCAGTTTAGCAAATAGTTCAAATAATACAAATATTTAAAAAATAAAATATTAATTAATAGCAGAAAATTACCATGGTTTTGTTCTATTTTATTCAAGATCTAATACTTTTCTCCTGATGTTATAATACAAACCTACATATATAATACAAAAATTTATACACATAAATAATAACACATAATAACAGAAAAAATATATGAATAATAAGTGCATAAAAGTAAATAAAGTGACAAAATGAAAAATGGTGCTTTGTAATTGAGAAATAGGTATAAAAAATTTGAGTATTTTGCTCCAAAAATAGGGGATCTAAAAGATTAGTTAGAGAGGAATAAAACTCACTAACCGGCACTGGAATTGGTATTCATAGGTGGTCGAAAAATGAGAAAGAGTGGAGGTGGTTTTGGGTTTTTGAGAGTTATGTAACGCTTGGAATAGTTTCTGTCTAGGGAAGAAAGATGAAAAAAGAATCTATCCACGTGTGTAGCATTGGTTCTAGGTGTTAACTGACGTTATGCTACGTGGATAGCGTCGGTTCTAGGTGTCAACCGACGCTATGCTACGTGGATAACATTGGTTTTAGGTGTCCCGACACTACGTCCACGCATAGCGTCGGTTCGACACGACAGTCGGTTCTAGGTGTCAACCGACGCTATGCTACGTGGATAACATTGGTTTTAGGTGTCCCGACACTACGTCCACGCATAGCGTCGGTTCGACACGACAACCGATGCTATCTCATACGTGGATAGCGTCGGTTCTACACCGAACCGATTTTACATATCGACTTAAATACCCATTTGTGTAATAGTGTTAGTGCCATGTATACGTTTCTGTGAAATGGTACAAGAGTTAGAGTGAACAATCCTTAATATGGGGAATAAGCCCTTAAAACTTTCAAGACCAAGACTTTTGTTTGAAGAAATTACCTGGACACTGATAACTTCCAAAACCACATTTTTGTTATGTTATTCGTAGCCTCTACTTTAGTTATATCTAAGATCGCCCTTGAAACATGATCCTGGGGTAACCTATTGGAAACACTTGACAATCACTCTAATTAATAACAAAATGATGGTAAATAAGGGTTGAGATTTAATATGGAGTAATTTAATTTCTTTCTCCATTGTCTTATAAATCTCAACTATAAATGAGTGTTGAGTGTAAAAAGTTGGGTTATTCATATCTTTATAAAATTAAATAACAACAAAATAACTAAATGAAATTCTTTTTTATCCAAAGTATTTTATGTCTGGTTATTGTCACGTGAAATGTGGTGACAAAAAAAAAAGAACTAAATGTTAAAGATAATTTTTACATTAATTAAGTATAATATTATGAATATATTAAGTTAACTTTTATGGATAGTAAAACTATACTTTCATATGATATTCAATTAATTGGATCAAAAATTAGTAAAAAATAGCATATATGTATCAAGAATATTTAAAAACAAAACTTTATTTATGAAAAAGGAATTATGATATACAACTAATCATTTTAACTTTTGTAAAAAGGAGTGTATTTTATTTTATATGTTTAAACTCAAGTTTTTGAATTTATTGTTGTTGGGTAATTAAATATGTTTTTTTTTTCAATGTTACTTTATAAAGATTTTAATTTTTCTTAATAAATGAATCAAAAACATATTTTTAAAATATAAAAATACAAATCACACATACTAAAACAAATCAATTAAAGAAAAAAAATGTGGAGAATCATATAAATTATAAATATTATTAATAAGAGAAGTAAGCTTCCGAAACCAAAGCCAGTAATTTAGTAAGTGGTGTTTTTTTTTTTTTTTTGGTCAAGTAGAAGCGAAATTTCATTAAAATTCTACTGGCCAAAACCAAGTATAGAAATCATAAGTAAAGAAAACACCATAAAACTAAACACATTAAGGACTCCTACATCAAACTGCAAGAAAGCAACCGCAAGAAATATCAAACTTAACATTGCTAGTAATCCATACTAGTGAGAGACTAGTAGAGCATTAATTTTTGCAATACCAGCATTAACCAATTTGGCAAATAGCACGCAAAATAATACCATAGAAGTCGATACACCACACTGAACAACAAAATATGCAAGATCCACACAAACTAGAACAAACAGACAACAGTATAGTGCAAAAACATGAACATGAAAACAGAATCAAGATCAGTACAAAGAGTTCATGATATGAAATCATAACTCACCAAAACTAAAAAACAGAACCAAAATATAATCAAAACACCAACCAAATCATCACTAAAATATAAGATAAATTATAAATCTTTAAAAATAAGATATATTTTTAATCATATTTTACATTTTTAACTTTTTTCATTTTTATCAAATATTTTTTAATTAAGTCATATAATTTTTGTATGTATAATATTGAAAGAACATGATTTATTTAAAAAAAAACATAAATCATTATTAAATACTGTGTAAATATTTTTTATTTTTTCTTAAATAACACCACATAAAAATTATTAAAAAAGTATATTTGTTATTAATTTTACAAAAAAAAAAACTCTAAATCACAAAATTAATTATTTGACCATAAATAAAAAATCAAAATCGTTATCATATTTTAACTAATTTTCTTGAATTTTTTTACATATACATAAATTTTTAATTTATTTTTTTCTCCTTAGAACATCAAAATCTTTAACTATGTTTCATTTGAATGAATATAACTTCACGTTACAAGAAAAGAGGTCAATGGTAACGAAAATTTTAGAAAACAAATAAAAATTCGTCACTAAATATAATTATATCTAATAAATTAAGAACAAAATAAATTTGTCAGTTGTATTACAAGTACTACGTATGTAAATATAATTACATACCTATTCATGTATCGATGACCTTATAATTAGATATGTTAAATGAGTTGCATTGGTTCATTTTAAATGAACTCTAACTCAGCTCAACTTATCTAATCAACTCATTTATATGTGAGATAAGTTAGACAACTCATGCTCATTTAATTTTTTTATTAAACTCATTTAAATAATTTAAATGTTTAGGCCAAGTTTGATAACAATTTCTAATTTTTAAGTCTTAAGTTTTAAAATTAAATTTTCAATTTCAAAATATTTTTTTTAAAAAAAGTTATTTAATAACAAATTTCTAGCTTTAATTTTGAAAATTAAAAATTAAAAATTAGATATTGCTTGTTTGATAACTAATTCCTAATTTTTAATTTTTTAAATTTTAAGTTGAGCTAAACTAAGTCGAGCATAACTTTATATAAAAAAATTATATAAAAAATTTGAAATCACAGACCGTAAAAAAATTTAATTTTTTTATAAACTAGACTTTTAAAAATTTCTAATGGTATATAAAGTGATTCATAATATTTTGTAAGATAGTGGAGTTTATATTTTAAAAATTGATCAAAATATTTTACTAAATTTAAACAATCATTAGTCAAATGAATATAACTTTCTATAAAAAACTCAAAATGATAAATCGTAAAATTTATTAGAAAGTAGACTTCCTAAAATTTTTAATAGTATATGAAATGATTCATAAAAAATATTGAGTTAGTAGTGTTTATATTTTAAAAATGACTAAAAAATATTCTTCTGAATCAAATCATCATTAATAAAATGTATGTAACTTTTTATAAAAAAAGTCAATATCACAAACTGTGAAATTTATTAGAAACTAAACTTCTACAACTTTTTAATAATATATAAAATAAGTCATAAAATTTCGTTAATTAATACAGTTTACATTTTAAAAATGAGTAAAAAAAAATGTTCTTCCAGACTTGAATAATCATAAGCAAAATGTTTATAATTTTCTATAGAAAACTTGAAATCACAAACATAAGATTTTATAGAAATTATATTTCTATAGATTTTTAATAATATATGAAATGAATCATAATATTTTATGAATTAGTAAATTTATATTTCAAAAATATTTCATATAATATGAACAATATTTAATAAAATGGGAATAAATTTTCTAAAAAATTCAAAATTTTATAATATAACATTATTTAAATACAACATTTTTTTATAAAATAGACTATTTGATATTTTTAATTATATATAGATTTAATTATAAATTATTATAAATCAATATAATTTAAATTTCAGTCTAAGTTAATAATTATCTCTATAACTTCAATTATATTGTGTATATTTTTAAGTTACTACTTGTATTCAAATTCTATATTAATTGAAATATTCTAATATAAATTTAATTTTTTTATTTTGTTTTCAAAAAATAAGTTGTTACTTTTTCTATTTATTAATTTTACTAATATTATTATTCTTATCAACTTTGTAATAATAATTAACAATTATATTTTAATAATTTTTTTTTCATTTTTTCTCTTATTTCTAAGTCTTTTAATTCAATTTTTTTTTTGTTAAATAAACTAGTGAGTCATTTTTGAGCTCAAGTGAGCTATGATTTTTTTAACTTATGAACTCAATGGACCAACCTATGATAAGTTGAGTTGGACTAAACAGTTCGTTTGATATATCTACTCACAATCATCATCCTCCGACCTAGGGTTGTCAAATTTTCTTGATGAAACAAATCTCTATTGGGATTATCCGATTAGAGTTAAGAATAATGGCAATAAAATGGGAAATAGGTAACAAAAAACGAGTATTCATATTTTATAATATAAGTTGAGATAAAGATTGAGATTGTATTCCTCACCTCATTCCCCAAAATTAGATACCTTATTTTAATACATATATAAAAATTTATTTTTTTTTACAAATTTAAATACATTTAAATTCAAACTAATATATTATATATTTTATATTTCATCTTTAAACTATATTTTTATTCTATTAAAACAAAAATATATTTCATAAAAATTATTTAAATTATTTATTTAAATTCTAAAAATATAAAATCTTATAATTATTTTATAATTTATTATTATTATTTCAAACTAATTTATAACAAGATTTTATTTTTAATATAAAAGAATTTTGTATTTATTATTTTTGTCCTTTTCATATACATATTACTTATTATACCTCAAAATTTTATTTTTTTCATTACAAAATATTTATTATTGGTTTATTTTTTATAAAATATCTTTTATAATAAAAATAAAAAATATTAAAAATTAAAAATATTACTTAGATCCTCATTTCTCATTTGAGAGTCTTTATTTTTCATTAGGATTCCTATTATGACTCCAGTAAGGATGTTAAGTAGAGATAAAAGATACCTTCTAAATCATGAATAGTGAATGAAAGGGAGTCTTGGATCCCGTCTTACTCTGTTGATAAACTATATTTGTGAGAATACTAAAAAAAATCTTGTGTTAAAGAACCCAAAAAACAAAACCAATGAAGATTAAAAAGCATGCATTTATCACCCAAAGATCCAAAGATCCAAAGTTATAAGAATACAGACAAAATTAGAAAGATCCAAAGATCCAAAGTTATAAGAATACAGACAAAATTAGAAAAGAGAAAGTAATTTATTTTATTTAGGATTTTTTATTAGAGTTCTACTAAAATAAAAGTTTATTTTGCTTAGATTTTTAATTTTTATATACTACTAGAGTCTCATATATAAACTTTTATTTAGAGTTTTTTTTGTGTGTATTACTAGAGTCACAGATAGAGATTTTATGAACTATTCTATAGATTTTTTAACTATAAATAGCTAAGTCCTATGCTTGTATAAGACATCTTAAAAAATAATCAATTTAATATTATTAAAAAAAATCTCTTATTTTTAATTTTTATGAATAACTTTTCTTTCGTTCGTTTGTAAGTTGAAATTCAATTATTCGTAATATAGAGAAATATTTTTAGTTAGTAAGTTCTAGAATTGTTAAAATATTCATCTAAAGATAAATAAAATAATTAAATTTGTTCTATTCTATATTTCTTAAAGTGTTTGACTAGATAATATTTTTTTGTATTTGTTTCATAACACATTTGTTAATATGTAACGTCTTTTACCAGAACCATCGTTGATAGAATTGATTCGTAAATGGTAATGTAAAGTCAACTTACCTCGACCTGTTATATCTCCCACTGAGCTATCTTATCACTTGTTATTATTTTTAGCAAACTTTCGGGAAAAACTTATCATTCTCAGTTTCTTTTTAACAATAATATATTACTCAAAGTAATATCTTTGGAAGATGAAATCTTATTATTCGTGATATAGAAAAATGTCTTTAGGTAATTCTATTCTAGAGTTACGTTAATCTAAATATAGATAATATAGTTAGGTTTATTATATTTTAAATTTACTAGAATAATTATTTAGATAATAATTTTTTTATATTTATTTCATAACATAAATACAAAAATTTCTTTAGAGATTATAAAAGTACTCATGTACCCTTTTACGGGAACCATCGTTGACAGAACTTATTCCTAAATGGTAATGTAAGGTCAACCTACCTCGACCTGTTTGCTCTTGTTGTTATATCTCCCACTGAGCTATCCTATCACTTGTTATTACTTTTAGCAAACATTCGGAAAAAACCTATCATTCTCAGTTTCTTTTTAACAATAATATATTACTCAAAGTAACCGAAACTTAATCTCTAGTTTGTGCGTCTTGCAAAAATAATTTGACATCATTTCGATATAACGATGCGGACAACCATCATCTCATTTCTTTAAAAAAATAAAAAAGGCCAATTAGAAGGCAAGCACAAAGTTGTTCTTTTATTGACTTTATATTGTTTAAAGTGAGTTGTATAACTTGAATAAATATTTTATGAGTAATTAATTTATTAAAATAAGAAGTATGATATATATTTGATATTGAATAGTTCGACAGTACTTTAAAAGTATTTTCCACGAATAAATTATGGTGATACTTATGAATTTGGGATTATAACCAAATGAAAATAATATTCAAATTAATTAGGGATGTGTTTGATAATGACTTTAATTCATAATTTTTGATTTTTTAAGTAATTTTTTAATTATGTATATTTGATAACGATTTTAATTTTGAATTTCATAATTTAAAAAAATTAATACTAAAATATAGGGTGATTCTTAATCTTTAAAAATAATATTTTTAAATTTAAATTATGATGTTTTGATTTTTGATTTTATTTTCAAGAATCATTTTTCTATTGAGTTAAAGAATATTTCTTAATTTTTTAAGTTTTTTAAAAAAAAAATCAAAAAGTAAAAAGCTCTAAATAATTTGTATGTTATTTTTGAAAAAATAATTTTTTGTGTTTTCTAATCTAATAACATAATATATATATATGAATTCAATAAATAATTATGCAAATTTTTATCATTCATAATAATGGAGTATTTATGAATATAATAATTAAGTTAATTATATTTACTCATATTATTTAGGTTATTAAAGATATAAATTGATAGTTATTAATTCTTTTTTATATATATAAATACCACCTTTGGTGGGATTTTATATTATTTGTTAATTAAACAAATCAATTAACACCTAGAGATCAATAATTAATTTGGTTAATTAAATAATTCTATTTTTAAGAGAATAAAAATGAATCATTTAAATAGCACATTTGGTAGAGTTAGACATTTTAAAATTTATTCAAGGTATCCAAATTAAACATAAGTATCTACTCTAAAGAGCACTACTCTAAATCACGTCGGATAATTAAACCTTAAAATCTAATTTTCAAATTTAAGTATGTAATGAAAAATATATATTTCTCTCTAACATCTTTATTATAAAATATTGAATAAAAAGAAAATCAATTTATTTTATAAAAATGTTTTACCTATTTAATATTTCATAAGCATAACAATGTTATTATTATATCATATTTACAAATAGTCAGTCATGTTAAATTTAATCACAAACAAATTAAATATAACATATAAAAATAAAATATAAAAATAATTGTAAACATCCTTATAATAAAATCTTGAATAAAAATAAAATCAATTTATTTTATAGAAATGTTTTACCTATTTAATATTTCGTAAACATAACAACGATATAATTATATCATACTTACAAATAGGCACATATGTTAAATTTAATCACAAACAAATTAAATATAACATATAAGAATAAAACATAAAAAAATTGTAAACATTCTTATTATAAAATCTTGAATAAAAATAAAATCAATTTATTTTATAAAAATATTTTACCTATTTAATATTTCATAAGCATAACAACGATATTATTATATCATATTTACAAACAGTTTGTCATGTTAAATTTAATCACAAACAAATTAAATATAATATATATGAATAAAACATAAAAAAAATTGTAAAGAAATCATTTTAAAATTATACCTCAAAAGATTACTTATAGAGCTTTGATGTTAATTCTATTTCTGGAAAACCTCAAAACGAATTTGTATTTCCGTTTATTAAATCAAAAACTAGAAATTTATAAAAACATACCAAGTTCTTCTCAAAAAGGGAACTTTAAAACTAAAAAAAACCAAGAAAACTTTCTAAAAAGAGAAAGATAAAGAGATAATAATTGAAAAATTATGTGATTTTAGATTGGAGTAGAGTGTCATTTTATAGGTGAGAAAAATGTTTAAAAAGTGAGAAAATATCTCGAATTTTGGTTTTGGATGCATATGGATAGGTTGGTACTCATGTGGGTTAAGATTTGCAGCAGACGGACGTTGGCATGCCTAGGACTCAACGTGTTATGCGCGCATCTCAAAAGATAGGCTCTGGCTCTCGATGTCACATATGCGTAGGACAAGCGCGAGCGTGTGTTGGCTGTATGCGGGACTCGGCGTGGGCATGTGCTGGCTATACACGGGACAAGTTAGGTAGTTTTATCCATTTTTCCATTTTGTTTTTACTTTTTTCATTTTTTTCTCACTTATTTGTATAATAAATGAATACTATACTTAAAATATTGTGATATATTGCTTCCAATATTTTTTTTTTTTGAGTCTTTAAATTATTTTTAAACGAAAATATGTGAAAAATAATAAAAATACATGTGATTTCGAAAAGAAAAATTTATACAAAAATATGATAAAATCATAAAATATAAATTTATTTAATTAATTAAAGTAATTTTAGTACTTTTTAAATACTCGTCAACGGTATAGTCATGAAAGTTATTTGATGATTTTTTATATCAAATAATATTTAATATTATTTAAATATACGACTTGAAATGAGTAAGGAAGAATTTAATATAATAATATAAAAAGATGTGAAAAACAAGACATGCATATTTGATAAACGTATTGTCAAATATAATCTCAATTAATCACAACATTAACTTTTTTGTCCACATATATTGTTTTCTTCTTTTTTTGCTAAATTATTGAATTACTATTTAAAAATTATAAAGTAAAATAATACCCATAAAGTTTTATATTTTTTATATCTTTAAATTTTGAAAAATATAATGAAGCATCCTTAATATTTATTGAATATTTACAAATATACCGCATTATTTATGGATCTTACAGTAAACATTATTGGTATTGTTTTTTTAATTAAAAATATCAAGGATGTTCTTGAGTTTTGCATTTTCTTCACGAATGCCCGTAACATTTAAAAAATATATATATGATAACACTTAAGTCACATATTATCAAAGATAATCCAACTTAATAATGACAATAACTTTGCTATATACATTTTTTTCCAAATTATCAAAATATTTTTTAAAAATTATAAAATAAAATATATTTATTTATTTTGTTTATTAAGTCAAAAATAAAAATCTATAATAAGTGAAGGAATACAAAGAAATTAAAATCCTATTTGAATTAAAAATAAAGTTATATTATTGATTTATATTATTTACTGTCTCTACTAATTTTTAAAGATATTTATTATTTTGATATTTATTGAATACATTTTTCTCTATTATTGGTGACATTTTAGAAAATTAATTAATCAATTAACTAAATTTAGAAAATAATTATTTTTTCCCATGACTTATGAAAAATTATAAATTTAATTTGCATGTATGTAACATAATTAAAAATTACATACCAATAATACAATTAAAAAATTACTTATCAATTATTGTCTTTAAACAATATTAAACTCTCATTACCTATATCATCCCTCAAAGTGAGAATCTTTGTCTCTTACAATAAGCATTATTATCGTGTTAAACTCGTATTACCTGTAACTCATAATCCTCAAATTGTAATATAAAAATAATGATACTAAATATTAGAATAATATTTTATTTATCTATATATTGATGAATATGAGTTCTGATGATTCATGATACATACATAATTTATATTGAAAGCCTAATTTTATCCTTTGTGTAAGCTATAATGTTAAAAAATCCAAATATATTGACATTTTCCTACTCTAAGCATATCATGTACAGAGTAACAAAGGCAATATATAAAATGAGAGTGGTTGAATCATGAATGTATAACTTCAGTTTTTTTTATTGGTTGTTTCAGAGTCACTAATTGTTATGTTTTGGTGATCAACTTGATCTATTTCATCTTCTCTTCCTTCATGATCATCAACTGGACTAATATCCTTTCTAAATGTATGTGAATTCAAATCCTTTTGGTCAAAGTTTCTTAAAGTTAGACGAATTCTTTCCCATACTGACACTTGTGGATCAGAACTTATGATAGTGTTCCTTTGCTCATAAAGGAACACAACAGCATGTATAAAAAGAGATGATATTGAAGCTACCCATAAAATGAGGAACAGGACCCAGAAGCTCTCAAGGCTTAAACTGTTTGAAGAAAACTGGTTGTTGTTAGAATCTGGACACACCATATTCTTCCTGAACCATTTGTCTGTAATTTTCTTCAAATCTTCCCCTTCAGTCATATGTAAAATTGCCCTTGAAACATCATGCATTAGAGGAGATCCTAAGGAAAAAACCTATCCAAAAGTCAAAGTGACAAGGATTAGAATACTCATTATAAGTAGCATGTGAAACATATATAACCTTTACATAACTCATATACATTGTGAAAACTCAAATTTGGGGCAATTTTTGCTTACACTTAAAAAAAAGTAATGAATTTGAGAACCTACAAACAAAATTGTAACAACTAAGAAAAAAAAGAGGAGTGCTTACAAAGCCAAAACCAGCAGTTTGATATGTGGTGTTAACTATGGTATAATTGGAGCAATATTTTGAAAGAAAAATCTTGAGGTAGGGAATTTCTTCAAAAGCAGCAACTATACCACCATGAGATTTTGGCTTTGAAAATGCATCATGACAATCTTCTATGGATTTATAAACCTTGATCTTGGAATCATGAAAGCCACTATTTTTCAACATTTTACAAACAAAAGAACCTGCATGACAACCAATGTTGTCTCCATTCTCAAGGAGTTGGGATACACTAGTAATTTTGGGTTGAAGTTGTTGCACCGTGAGAAGAGAAGCTAAACTTGCAGTATAACTTTGGGTGAGTATTAACATTACAAAGATCCATATCATCACCACGATCTTTGTCAAATTGCTAACTACTTTTTCCTCTGTAAATATAATTGAAATCGGTCATTGTACATAACTTTTTTTTAAGACTTTATCTAAATAGATTAGTTGATGTGAGCTTAGAACAAGTGATTACTTAAAGAGATGGACTTACTATTAGCAGCAACAATGGCCAAAAATGAGAACCAAAAACTTGTTCCAATTTGATAAGCAGGAGGCCCTCGAAATTCTTCATTGATGCGATGTTCAAGAACCCAAACCACAAAAGCAATGAAAATCAAAAAGCAAACAATTGTTACCCAAAGATCCCATGACAATGGCTTCAAGAAAACCCAAGCATTACTTCTTTTGTATTCCACTGGCACTATCATCGATAGGCCCGTTTCAGTGTATGGCATTGTGAAGTCAACATATCTCGACCTATTTGCTCGAATCGTAATATCTCCTACAATAGCATCGAACTTCTGTATAAAAGATATATATTAAACAAACTTCTTTAGTAATAATTAAAATGATAAAAAAGATCGTCAATTTATAAGCAAAAGATTCATACCTCGAGATACACTTGAAACACCAAGTCGTCATAATAAGTGTTGTCATTGGGCATTAAATATGGAATTAAGTCGTATGTAACTCTGTATGGTAAAAATTTAATTGCAGCCTTAAACACATCTATGCAATACCCACTCACATGTTTTGTTTGGTTTGTGTGATTATCATATTTAACAGAAATCATCTCACTAAAACTTTGAGTAGGAATCCCAATTCTCAAATGACTCCTCTGTGCTGCAATCTCTTTACCGGGCCATACTATTTTTCCTAAATCGGCATGCAAACCATTTTGTTGGGTCCAAATTCCAATATCTTTTTCCCTACTTCCATTAACAATATTGATTATTTGAAAAGAGGAAGATTTTAATTTCCCATCAATTAGACTAAAATTCCCTGCAAGACCATCAAATGTTACTTTTGATAATGCTTCATGCAGCTTTGGACCATTTTTGGAAACCCCAAAAGTTTCAAGGTTTATTGAATTCTCTATAAGGTCTTTCTTTTTAAAGCCCAAATGTCCATTCACAGTAATCGCCTCCTGAATTGCCATAGACACAGCTTTAGCAGCGTCGTAAGCCCATAACCCATAAATATTCAAACTTAATTTATCAATTACACTTCCTTGTCTTTGAGAATTCCATTTCCATCGACTTTTGAAAAACTTGAGGGGTTTTGTCTCTGGAATGTAAGTTTTGATACCCAAAACTCCTTGCATCGAATTAGTGATGACAGAAGAATCAATCAAACTTAGAAGATCAGTCATATTAGTAGTGATTATCCAAACGTAGCCTTGTTTCATCATTCCTATCTCTTTTGCCTTTTGAAATAGCCGAGAGCCAAGATGAGTATCCATGTGAACAATGAAGAATTTGGATTGCATTGTGTTGAGTTTGTAGAGCTCTTTAACAAGTTGGTCATCAGTGATTGATGAAGAAATGAAGCTTTGATATGGAATATGAACATCAATCTCTTGCAAGGCATCAATTAAAAAAGGCATTAGTCCCTCGCCATATGAATTGGTTGAATAGATGGGCACTACTTGTTTCCATCCAAAATTATCGACCAATGAGCGTATGACTTTGACTTGTATTATATCATTCTGTCTTGCCTGGAAAAAATATGAACTTGGAGTGTGAAGAGAAGGGATTTGGCTAGTTGAATATGATATTATGGGTATTTGGGCTTTGTTCCCTAGATCTATAAGAAAGTTGGCCTGCATATTTGTTGTTGGGCCTATGATAACTTGTACTTCTTCATTTTTAATTAAGTCTAGAGCTGTAGAAACACAAATTTCAACACTTACTCTTTTGCAAATTTTTTTAAAATAAAAAAACTAGTAATATTTTCAAGTTTTAACTACGGAAATGAAATTATTTTTCTTGGAATCTAATAAAAAAATATTATTAAATTAAGGAAAGAAATCAATTTAGAAAACAATTCATCTATATTATTTTTAGTAAATTACTTTACGTGTCATTAGTGGTTGATAAATACACGGATAATTTTTTTTCATTTTATGCTATAAGAACCTACAATTCTAATAACTTTTATTAATATATTTGTCACGTATTGAAAGTAGATATATGTCACACCAAAACTTGTAAATGAGAAATGGTCTCTTCAATATAACCTCACTCTAAGTCACTCTTGCTTTATTTTTTATATTTTTTGGGACTTATTTTCTCAATATTTATTATTTCCTACAATTAAAAGTTTTTCAAAAGAAAACGGAAAGCTTTTGAAAATGGGGCATTAATTATTTTTTTCTCAAAAAATAACACTTGCTTTTAAAATTTAAGGTGTTGCTTAGATAGCTTTGAAATATTTAAAACTATATAAAGCTCCATGTACACAAAAGATCATTAAAATGTGTTAAATGTGTGTCATTGTTTGGATATTAAATCTTTTTTAAAAAATCATCAATAAAATAAAATAAAATATTATATTTAAATTTTTTAACCATAAAACTAGTATATTTTATGTTAACCTTTTTTAATATTAAAAAAAATTTACACATTATTTTATTTTAAACATCGTTTAATTAAACGTATTTTAAATTAAAATATAATATTTAGATTAATTTATTAACCGGTGGTGTTTTTATTTTTTAGTTTATGGATATTTGTTTTGATACAACTTAATGATGAAAGGATTATACGTGCAACTGCGCAAGTCAATCAAAGACTAAAATGTAACTACCGTAATAATTAAGAAGAATAACCATTGATTATAATTGATTAAATTTTACTAAAATTTAAGAAATTATTAGATTTATAAGATATTAAATATTATAAAAATATGCTAAAGTATTTTTCAATAATTAAGGTCGGTTTGCATCAATAACATTGACTTTGACTAAGAAACCTATGAACAATTACAACACACTTTCATCTTTGAACTTATTTATCTAAAATTATTATTCCAGCCTATATATTTCTTTTCTTCTTACACTTTTTAAATTTTTCTTTTTGGTTGTCTTTGACATGTATTTTAAATTAATTTAATTTAAAATATAAGTTTTCTAAATAAAAAATTAAGCAAGCATCGATCTGAGAGAAGAGAAAGTACGTACCAGCAGCAGCGGCTCCAACAACATCAGAGTTGGAGTTCCTGTGACGAAGAACAATTTTTAATCTGGTGTTGTTGTCTGCAACAATATGAGAGTTGTTGTTATTGAAATCTGTTAGAGCCATTTTAATACATTCCAAACCCATCTTCCCTACCCAGCTCTCATAGTCCACCACAAGGCCCACTTTTATATCAATTGTTTTGTTAATCTGTGCTTCAACCATATATGTAAAGTACGAAGACCTGAGATAGACACAATAGAATAGAAAGAGCTTAAACAATAATTTTGTTTGTTTTGCCATAGCCTCAATTACGTACCCTAGATCTTGAATAACATTTCCTAGTCTCTTTTCTTGCATTACGTTAACTTATGTATAGGACCATATTTATATATACTACCTTCAATTTTTTGTGAATAAAATACAACGTCGCACCATGTTGGGGAAATTTCTGAGCAACGCACCTCGTAGTTTTTATGCATGAGATATTTAAATTTATTCTAGAATTTATGGTGTAGTAGAGAATCAGTCAAATTTCTTTCAAGCTTGGTCGAAAACAAACAAATATAAAATAACAAGTCATCAAGAAGAGAGAAAAGTCATCTTTAAAGTTTAAACATATTTTTTTCCCCATTTGGGGAATCTTGTTCTAAACTCCTTAATTTATTCTCTCTTTTTTTCAATTAATTATATAAAATAAATTCATGCACCCTAAGATCTAGATTCACATATACAATCGAGCGTTGATTTTTTCTCCGAGATACTAAAGATCCCATTTTTATTTATATATATAAAAAAAAGATTTAGTCCTATAGGCATTAGGGGTGTCCATGGTTCGGTCCGGTCCGGTTTTTTCTAAAAAAAAATTAACCGGACCAAACCGTTTATATTACTCGGACCGAACCGGACCGTTTGACTTATAAAACCGTTCGGTCCGGTTTTATTTTCGGTTTGTTCGATTTTTTTATAATTTAATGAAAAATAATGTAAATTTTTTAATATATTATTAAACCGGTCCGGTCCGGTTTGAACGGTTTAAAATTAATACAAACCGGACCAGACCGTTTGATTAGTCAAACCGTTCGGTTTGGTCCGATCCGGTCCGGTTTTACGGTTTGGTCCGGTCCGGTCCGATCCGGTTTATGGACACTCCTAATAGGCACTAATCACATAATTTATTAAAAAAATTCATGTAATTTTTATATTAGGAAAAATAAATTTTATAACTTTTTGAAAAAAGTTAGGATAATTTTATTATTAATTACAAACGTTTTAATTTAGTACTTATTTTCTCATTAATTATTAAAATTATGATATTATAAATACTCAATGTTAATACTTTTTGATGGATTATAAGTGCTCATTTTAATAATTATAGATCTAAAAATACTTATTTTTCATATTAACAAAAATAATAATACTTAATTTATAATTTAAACATATCCTTTTTAAAAAAATTATTTTATATATTATTATTAACATTATTTAAGTTTTAAAGTTCTACAAATTCTTTCATTATTGTATTAATTTCATCTTATTTTTTCGCGAGTCTTGTCATTTGTGGAGACTTATTTTAATTAAATCCTTTCTTTCTTAAATTAATTATTTTTTCAATGAATTATAAAAAATACATTTTTACGCCCTAATTATACTGGGGCGGCAATACTTCCTATATATATACATTACATTTAATATTTTTCATCAAATTTTAAATATATTATATTTAATAATAAAAAATACAAGTACACGTGGTATTAATTTCTATTTAAATTATTTGAAATATTATTTAATATTTTTATGATAAAAAAATATTTTACTCGTTAAGTTAATCATCAAAATTAATAAATTTAAGAAAATTGATAAAATAGTTTTAATGAACACTATAAAAGAGTTTTTTTTTCACAATTTATATAACTAAAAAAACTTATTTTAAATTGTAAAATTTATTAAGATGAGGCTAAGAATTTAAAAGCATTTCCTTTGTAAAAATAGTTTATCCTTATTTTTACACTAATTATATATCTTTTGAACATTATATATATATTTTTTAAAATTTAATAAATTTAAGTTCATAAAATATATTAGATAAAATGACGTATTTTATGAAGGATATGTGCTATGTATATTTCCATAAGAGAAATTATTAATTAGGTAATTTTGTAATTTTATTTTGATGAGTAATAAATTCATTAAATTTACTTGCATATATGAGATTCTATTTTATATACGATAATATGGAAATATTATATATATAATGGATTTTATGAACTAATAAGAGAGATATGATGATAGTGTAGAAGAGAAAGATCAAAATATTTTCATCAACCCCTATGCTGAAAAGTTATTTCACTTTTTATTTCTTTAATACTTTTTGAACATTTAATAAAAGATTAAAACTGGTAAGGAAATGACGTGAGTGATAGATGAGAAATTATTTATCAGTCTGCATCAATAATACTTTTTGAACATTTAATATAAAGTAAAATAAAACCCATGAAATTTGTATTTTTTTTACTAATATCCTAACTTTTAAAAAATATATTCAAATTACTTAATATTTATTAAATATTCACAAATATATCTTATTAATAATAGATCTTATATTAAACATTATTAGTATTATTTTTTAATGAAAAATATTAAAAAAATTCTGAATTTTGCATTTTTTTATGAATATTTTTAATATTTAAAAAATATATCTGATAATATTTAAATTAGACATATTATTAAAGATAATCTAAATTAAATACGACATTACCTTTTCTATCTATATTTTTATAAATTATTAAAATATTTTTTAAAAATTATAAAATAAAATATATTTATTTATTATGTTTATCGTAATTAAAAATACAAATTTATAATAAGTGAAGGAATATAAAAAAATTGTAATTTTTTTGTGAATGACGTCGCGCCATGTTGGGAAAATTTCTGAGCAACGCACCTCGTAGTTTTTATGAGTTATTTAAATTTATTCTAGAATTTATGGTGTAGTAGAGAATCAGTCAAATTTCCTTTAAGCTTGATTGAAGACAAACAAATATAAAAGAGAAAGTCAAGAAGATACAAAAGTCAACTTTAAAATTTAAACATATATTTTGCTCGAATTGTGGAATCTTGTTCTAAAGTCAACTCTAAAGTTTAAACATATCTTTTTTTTCAATTAATTATAAAAAATCGATTTCTTGCATTCTAAGATTCACATATACAATTATATATATTTATAATGATAATTAGAAGTGTGACGCGATTTTTTTTTCCTTATAATTCCCTTTTTTGCAGAGTATGTAAAGAGTGTTGATTTTTTCTCGCGATACTAAAGATCCCATTCTTATTTTAAAAAAAGTTTTAATAGTATAATTTTACTACTACATTAATCACATAATTTATTAAAAAACTTTCATATAATTTTTATATTAGGCCCAATAAATTTTATAATTTAAAAAAAAATTATAATATCTTATTATTATCGTGTACAAATGAATACTTAAATCTAATAATTTTTTAATTAAATATTTATTATTTTATTATTTATAAAAATTACGTATTATAATGTAAAATTATGAGATTATAAATGGTTAATTTTAATACTTTTGATATATTATTAGTATTAATTTTAATAATTATAGTATTAAAATTAATAACTTTTTATAATAAAAAAATAATACTTAATTCATAAATTATATAATTAAATTATTTATTTTAAAAAAATTATACGAATTAATATAACTAAACTAATAAAAATACAAGAACATAAAAAAGTTAATTTTAAGGTTTAAACCTTTTTTTTAACAAAATATTTTATTCAAAATATAATAATTAATACTATTTAGATGTTAAAATTTTACATTTTATTATTATTATATTAATTTTAACCTACACCGAAGGAAGGGAAAGAAGAAAAATCTCTTACACTACTCATTTTTTCGCGAGTCTTGTCGTTTGTGGAGGCTTATTTTAATTAATTCCTTTTTTCTTAAATTAATTATTTTTTCAATGAATTATAAAAAATACATTTTTACGCCCTAATTATACAGGGGCGGCAATACTTCCTAATTCCTATATATATATATATATTACATTTAATATTTTTATGGAAATTTTAAATATATTATATTTAATAATTTAAAATATAATATTGAATAAAAAATACAAATACAAATGGTATTAATTTCTATTTTAATTATTATTATTTTAAATATTATAAAAATAAATAATATTTAATATTTTTATCAACTATGATAAAAAAAATATTTTACTCTGTTAAAATTAATAAATTTAAGATAATTAATAAAATAATTTTAATGAACACTATAAAAGAGATTTTTTTCACAATAACTAAAAAACTTAATTTTTGAAATTTCCTAAGATGGGGCTAAAAATTTAAAAACATTTCTCTTGGAAAAATAGTTTATCCTTATCTTCCATACTAATTATATATCTTTTAAATATTAAATATTTTTTTAAAATTAAATAAATTTAAGTTCGGTAAAATAACTTGTTTTATGAAAGATATGTGATATGTCTATTTCCTGGAGAGAAATGACTATTTAAGTAAATTTATAATTTTATTTTGATGAGTAATAAATTTGTTAAATTTATAGACATATGAGATTCTATTTTATCAATAATAATAGGCATGTATATATATATATATATATATATACACACGAGTCTACTCTAAAGACAAATAGATATAAAATATGATATAAATATATATATATATATATATTATATTAAATATGATAATATGCTTTTCTAGATAAAATTTGACAAAATCTGTAAAATTCTTTCCCAATATATGGTACGTAGTATGTTTTCTCAGAGTAACTGGGTTTTATTGTTTTCATGATTCCTTTTAATCCTTTATTATATCAAGGCAGACTTGCTTGTTTAATACGGAGGCGTTTCTCCAAAAAAGGCCTAAGAGAGCTCACTTCGAAATAATTGATCAGGTTTTGACACTTCTATTTTATTACTGAAATCAAAAAACAAAAGCTAGTTTGTGTGAGTTTTTTGAATTTATTTTACATAAAAAAATTACTCCTTTATATCGTTGTTCGATACTTTTTTTCAGAACCATGCAAAATATACTATTCAGGTGTATCAAAGTTTCTTCATCTGCTACTAATCTTAGTTTGTGTTGTCTTTTTCAAGTGTAGGTTGTGCAAGAAATTAAGTTGTAGTGTCTATGTTTTTTTCAAGTATTTTTTAATAATCTTCTTTAACTATTAATTATGGATAAAAAATCGTCTTTAAATTATAACAATTTTTGCGTAATTTTGAATACATGTTTTATAATTCAATTCAGAACAGTTATATCAAAAATCGTCCTCACTCGTAACCGTATCCATTCCTACGTGACATTTGTGTTGGTTCTAGAATTATATGTGCAATAATAATTAAAAATGTGACGAATTTTTATGATAATTATAATGCTATTTTTATAACGGAGTAAACAAGAGTGATTTTTTTCTTTGGATACTTGATATCCATTTTTATTTAAATAAATTGTTTTGTTCTATAATTCTGTGGTTGCACACCAGTAACATAATTTAATAAAAAAAATCCACTTTTAGTTGTTAGAATGATATAAATATAAGGTAGTATGATGATGAATGATCCATACATATATATATATATTATATGATATCAAAGTATGTAATTTTATGTTGAGTAATTACATCTCTCTATCTTAAAATTTGTGTAACATGCATACAGGTTTAAATTATTAGGCAAACATACATTTTTGTTCTTTAAAATAACCAGTATCTGTTTTGCATTCGTAGACAAAATAAAGAAATTGGATTCGCATATTAGAGCACGACACTTTTCTTGTCTTGGGCAATAGCGTATGGCCCTAGTCGCTAGATTCTACACTTTTCTTTTCTTTTCTTTTTTACCTAGTTTGTTGGTTTATGGCAATGAATTTTTTATAATTTCAAAAATATATTATTATTATTTAATTATGAATAATATTATCATATAAATTTATACATATTTTTTGCATTTATGTTACTTAAATTTTATTATATGTTAATATATTATTTAAAAAATTTACCTAATTTTTAATTATGAATTATAAGCATAAAAATAATATAAAATAAAATAAATTAGTATTTCTCCATCTATCATGTATGTAGCTCATGTAAAAATTTCACAAACAATTCAGTAAAAGTCGACACATCCTTGGAGCCGTTTACTTTTTCATGTTATGCTAACTATGATGATTTCCATTGAAAAATATTTTCTTCTTTTGTCACGTATTTATTTTAGATAGTTAACGTTAATTGATTACTCGTGATTTATAATAATTTTATGTAATTAAATATTATATAAAATTAATTACTTATATTAAAAAAAATTATAAAATAACATATCACATTTATACACTCACATATACAAATACCGATGCGAATCGAATTCACATCTCTCATATTATCCATAAAGAATATATATCATTACACAATAAAATAATTTTGCGAAATTAAAAGCACTTAAAAGTATTATCTTTAGAATCACATTTTTTATTTCTTTTCTACTTTGATTTTTGATTCAATTATTTATTTTATTTTATTTTTCTCTGTTGATTTTAATTAATTAAAAAAATTAATGCTACTAAATATATTTTCAAGGTTGTTTGCAATAACATAACTACCCATTACTTTTCTTTTTTATTTTTATTTTATTTTAAAGAGATATAGGGGATCAAACCTTACAGACTTGTGGTTAAATCTTGTAAAAGTTTGACAAAAGTAAAAAAAATTATTCTCAATAGTTAGAAAGAGTAACTATTTATGTTAATTTCTTTATAATGAATTAATATTTATTTTTATACATTTAATTAGGGTCACCCTAGTTAATAACATGTATTTTTCGAATACCAAATTTTGAAGAACACCTACAAGTTGAAATATTATCGACAGAAACTGTGTTAAGAATATACCTTAAAATTCAAAAATCTCATATTCTTTCTAATATTATCCTGCTCAAATGGAAATTTCATAAATTATCGAAGAAATTAAATCAACAATATATCTCATCAATCATACTCTTTCTTGAGTAATTGAGTTTTAGAATCCCCCATAGAAACTTTAACAACTTATGTTTGCTTCTTATATGCTTAATTTGGAGCCTCGAGTATTTGGATGTATAGTTTTTGTTCATATTCCCTAACATCATAAGTGTATTTTTTTGTTACGCAGAGTTCAAAAAAGGTTACGTTGTTATGATCCCCTCACCAATATAGTTCATGTGTCTCTTGATGTTTTCTTTTGTGAATCCATGCCTTATTACTCAGGGATAATTTCCCAATCTTCCCTTCAGAGGGGAGAGGATGTGAAGGAAATCCTCAAGCTATCTTTGAGTTTAAAGAATTTGAAGAAATACAAAATTTCAAGCCCATTTTGGAAGCCAAGACAATGAAGATTGGTCTCAATCGAAAGTGACACCACTCTAGCTTGAAAGGGCTGTTATCGATTGAAATGAAGCTATTATATCGATCTCAAGAAATAGTAAGATTAGTCTCAAACATCAAGGATGTTAAGATTCCTACATGTAATAAAGACAAGATAGATCAGGATGTGAAATTGTTTTTCGACACATCTAAAGATGTTGCACAAAATATTCCCCCTTCTACATCACCAACCAAAGAGTTTGTTCAAAATGATCCACATCAAGTATGTTCCAATTTAAATGAGTCTTTCATAGTATAAATTATAGAACTTATGAGATTACATAAGTTTACTAAGGGTCATTCAAAAAAACAATATGTACTAGACATAAAAGCCAAAGCTAAGTATCATGTTGCTAGTTTTATGTCTAACCATAGGCTATCCAAATCATGTGTACTTGTTGTTGATAAATTATACATTGTATATATTCCTAGTAATGTATACGAAGCTTTAAAGGATCGAAATTGTACAAAGGCTATGAATAAAGAGTTGAAAGTTTTATAGAAGAACTCAACACGGGATATTTTTTCCATGCCCACTAAAAAAATAAACTGTAGGTTACCAATGAGTGTTCACACTGAAGCTCAAGGTTGATGGGAGCATTGATAGATATAAAACCAGACTAGTTGTCAAAGGTTATATACAACATTATGGGATTGATTATGAATAAACCTTTGCACCGATAGCAAAAATCAATACTATTTGAATTCTTATTTCACTTATTACAAATAAAGATTGGTCTTTACACAAGTTTGATGTGAAGAATTCTTTCCTCAATGGAATTGACATTTATTTTTTATACATTTAATTAGGGTCGTCCTTGTTAATAATATGTATTTTTCGAATCCCCAATTTTGAAGAACACCTAGAACTTGAAGTATTATCATCAAAAATTATTGTGTCAAGAATATACCATGAAATTCAAAAATCTCATATTCTTTTTAATATTTTTCCGCTCAAATGACAATTCCATAAATTATTGAAGCAATTAAATCAACAATATATCTCATCAATCACATTCTTTCTTGAGTAATTGAGTTTTAGAATCCTCTATAGAAACTTTAACAACTTATGTTTGCTCATTCTGTGCTTAATTTGGAACCTCGAGTATTTGGATGTATAGTTTTTGTTCATATTCCCCAACATCAACGCAATAAGCTTATTTTGAATGCTAAGAAGTGTATTTTTTTGTTATGTAGAGTTCCAAAAGGGTTACGTTGTTATGATCCCCTCACGAATATAGTTCATGTGTCTCTTGATGTTTCCTTTTGTGAATCCATGCCTTATTGCTTAGGGATAATTTCCCAATCTTCCCTTTAGAGGGGAGAGGATGTGAAGGAAATCCTCAAGATGTCTTTGAGTTTGAATAATTTGAAGAAATAGAAAATTTGAGGCCTATTTTGGAAGAGAAGACAACGACGACTGGTCTCAATCGAAAGTGACACCACTCTAGCCTGAAAGGGTTGTTATCGATTGAAATTAAGCCATTGTATCTATCTTAAGAAACAGTAAGACAAGTCTCAGACATCGAGGATATTAAGATTCCTACATCTAATGAAGACAAGATAGATCGGGATGTGAAATCCTTTTTCGACGCATCTAAAGATGGTGCATAAAACATTTCCCTTTCTACATCATCAACCAAAGAGTTTGCTCAAAATGATCCACCTCAAGTATGTTCCAATTTAAATGAGTCTTCCATAGTAGAAATTATAGAACTTATGAGATTACATAAGGTTACTAAGGGTCATTCAAAAAAACAATATGTACTAGACATAAAAGCCAAAGCTAAGTATCATGTTGCTAGTTTTATGTCTAACCATAGGCTATCCAAATCATGTGTACTTGTTGTTGATCAATTATAAACTGTATATATTCCTAGTAATGTATAGGAAGCTTTAAAGGATCCAAATTGGACAAAGACTATGAATAAAGAGTTGGAAATTTTATAGAAGAACTCAACATAGGATACTTTTTCCATGCCCGCTGAAAAAATATTGTAGGATGCCGATGGATGTTCACACTGAAGCTCAAGGTTGATGGGAGCATTGATAGATATAAAAATAGAGTAGTTGTCAAAGGTTATATACAACGTTATAAGATTGATTATGAAGAAACTTTTGCACTGGTAGTAAAAATCAATACTATTTGAATTCTTATTTCACTTACTACAAATAAAGATTGGTCTTTACACAAGTTTGGTATGAATAATACTTTCCTCATTGGAAATTTGGAGGAAGAAGTGTATATGGATATGCTATCAAGAATTAAGTGTAAAACATACAATGTTGGAAAAGTGTGTAAGCTAAAGAAGTCTTTATATGGATTGAAACAATCATCAAGAGCTTGGTTTGGTATATTCTCTAAAGCAATGAGAATTTTTGGATATAAATAAAGTAACTCTGATTATACCTTATTTATCAAGAGAAACAATGATAAGATTACAGTTCTCATGGTATATGTTTATGATATGATTGTCACAGAAAATGGTCCAAGAAAGATAGAAGATCTACAAAGATATCTTTCAAAATAGTTTGAGATGAAAGACTTAGGACAATTGAAGTATTTTTTTAGGCATTGAAGTCGTAAGATCAAATACATAAATCTCATTATCATAAAAGAAGTATGTTCAAGATTTATTCACTAAAACTGGTATGCTCAACTACAAACCAATTGAGATGAACCAAAAGCTTGTGATTTACCCTAATTAAGTATTGACTGATAAAAGGAGATATCAACGTTTGATAAGAAGACTAATTTATCTATCTCATACTAGTCCTAACATTGCTTATGTTGTTAGTGTGGTTAGTCAATTCATGCATTATCCAAGTGAATATCATATGAATGCAGTGTATCGTATTCTAAGGTATTAAAAGATTGCATCATAAAAAGGTTGTTATTTACTGAATAGAATGAGCTAAAAATTACAAGATACAATGATGCAAATTGGATGGGTGATAAGATTGATTAGAGGTCTATATCTAGTTATTTCACCTTTGTTAGGAGTTTCCTTATTACATGGCAGAGTAAGAAGTAAAAGGTTATTGCAAGGTTAAGTACAGAGGCATAATTTTGAGGTATGTCATATAGAGTATGTGAAATATTGTGGATCCGTAATGTTATGAAAGAACTAGGCTTTAAATTCCAAAACCCTATGGACTTGCAATGTGTTAATACAACTGTTATTGAGATTTCTTATAATCCAGTTTAGCATGACAAGACTAAGCATGTGGAAGTTGATCGTCACTTCATTAAAGAAAATCTAGATTGAAGGATTATTTGTTTCCCATTTGTATCTTTAGAAGAATAATTAGCATATGTCCTTCCTGAAGAAGTATTTAATAGCTCAGTTGACAAGTTTGGCATGATCGATATATTTGCTCTAACTTAAAGGGGAGTGTTGAATCGTTATAAAGATTATTTCCTTACTTATTACTTATTATTTATTTATATAATTTACCTATTAATTTTGATCATTTATTGTGGAGATCTTTGTCTTATATACATAGTTGATATGTTATATAATTATGTTCATTTATACATGTAATTAGTATGAAGATTTTTCCCTATTTAGAATGTTGTTTGTATCAATATATATACATCCAATTAGAAAAGAATACTTTATTGAAGTATTCTCTAATTATGTTATTCTCTTATTCTACTATAATATTATATTATAAGTCCATTAAAGACACTAAATTAGATATGAGACTAAATAATACCGCTCACTTTAAATATTATAAGAGAGGGTGTTTCTTGAATATCTAAGTTATTGGAATCTATTTGGTTAACAACTTAATTAGCATTATTGTTTGAAAGTATTAGGGACTAAGAATTCATAATTTGGGTTAGGGGTGTCCAAAAATCTGGTCGAACTGGTTTAAACCAAAAATCGGTCTAGTCCATATTAAGTAAAACCAATTTTAAAACAGTCTGGTCCGGTTATAAAAATTATAAATCGATCGGACCGGACCGGACCGGATTTATTAAATAATTATTCTTTTAATATAAATCAGTCACGTAACTCCGTATATATATATAATTTCTTTTCGAGTTAAGACATTAACCCTAACCCAACCAATTCCTCATTTCTTCTATCACATTGCATCCGGGTTCTAGGTCTGGACGTCTGCGTCTCTACGAGCCACTATTCCCTCCAACAGCACCCAACCATCCTCGTGTCGCCTCCACTAGAAGCCATCCACCTCTCCTTGCGTGGCGTCATGTCGTGACATCTATGGACAAAAATCACGAAATAGGTATGTGGTCTATTAATAGTAGTTTTTTTTCCTCAATTAGGATCCAATGCCTGAATAGCTTTTGTGAGAGGATCAGAGGACTATAAGTGCAGAATCTGCAAATTATCTTACAAGAAATCATGTCTTTCATTCATGAGTTAAATATGTTGAAATATATTTATTTTTTACACGGGAAAATGTCTTATCAGGAGAGGTGATCGTGGATTATACTCCCAATCAAGAATGGGTAGTAGATATAATAACTAAGCCCTTACTAGTTACCACTGTCACCGTCATCATCACGTCTCCAAAAGATAAAAATTAAGTTTAGTCATTAGTGGAGGAAGATCTCAGTGGCGTGCAACTGGAGTATTTTTGTAGAAAATGTATGTTATAGCAAAGATGAGGGGGGAATAGGGATTTTATTGTTTAAATATAGAAAATGTTTTAGAGACAGTTCTTAATCGTCCCAAAAGGGTTCAGTTTAATCATCCCTAAATTGTTTTATTATAAATCTGTGCCTAAAATTTATCTATTATTCAAGTGTATTTACCACAAATGTATTTATTATTCAAGTGTATTGCATGCCACATATGTTCTCTTGATTGTTTAAAAATTAAGATTATACTCCAATTGTAGATTCTCTTTATATGTGTGTTTTTTTAATTAGTTGTAGTAAAGTTTTTTTAGTTTGTATGTTTAGTAACTAATTAATTATTTTGTTATTGTTTTATATTTTTAATATATAAATTTAATTATGTACACAACTAACAATATATTATTGTTATTATACTTGTATGTAAAATATATTAGGATAAAAAGTAGACAACCTGTTTGATAAAATTTATAACTATACAAGTCATATTAGTTAGGGTTTATACAAAATGTGAGTTATATAAATATATGATAGGAAAGTAATAAAACGTTGGATTATGTTTTGTCCTGTTTATATCATAATCTCTCTATCATAATCTAATTAGTTATTTTAGTTTTGAAATAATTTTTGATTAAATACAAAAAGTAATATTTTAATATATTACGAATATGTACTAATCTATATTCTATATATAGGTGATGATTTACATGATTTTATTGGACCAAGTCAATTTCCAGACTTTATTATGTCTATGAGTGAAGACATTGAACCTGAAATTCATCGAATGAAATGAAAAATCCACCACAAAATTTAAATAACTCGTCTTCAAAAAGAGGAATAGAAGTAAGTAATGTTCACCCCGATAACAAATTTGATATAAAGAAACCAAAAAATTTTAGGTCAAAAATATGGAATCATTTTTCATATATTTTACCCTATGGTGTGGAAAATCCTAGAGCTACATGTCATTATTGTAAAAAATATTATGTTGCTCATCCCACAAGGAATGGAACTACTTCAATAATATATCACTTCAAAAATTTATGTAAGAAAATTCCTAAAGAATTAGATAAAGGATAAAAGATGTTAAGTTTTCAAACACAAAAAGGAGAGGGTGATACGACAACTCATAAATTAGTTGTTGTATCATTTGATGCAAAACATGCTAGAGTTGCTTTGGAAAAAATTATTATTATTGATGAATTGTCTTTTAGGTATGTTGAGGGGTGAGGGATTTAAAGATTTTATAGCTGAAATTTGTCCTAAGTTTCATGTGTCATCTCATCAAATAATTTCTAGAGACGTGTTTCAACTTTATTTAGACGAGGAAAAAAGTTTGAGAAACTTTTTCATAAGTGAAAAGCAAAGAGTTTGTCTTACTAGTGATTGTTGGACTTCAATTCAAAATATTAATTATATTGACAAAGATTGGAAATTACAAAAGAGAATTATAAACTTTTGTCAAGAATCATAAAGGTGATACAATTGGGAGAGTAATAGAACAAAGTTTGCATGATTGGGGTATATATAAGCTATTCACCATAACACTTGATAATGCTTCCTCAAATGATACTGATGTGTCATACTTGAAAAGGCTAGGAAGCTAAAAAATTGGAATGATGGACTTGTTATGAGTAGGGAGTTCTTTCATGTGCGATGTTGTGCTCATATTTTGAATTTGGTTGTAAGAGAAGGACTTAAAGATCTTTATAGTACTATTATGAGTATTCGTTGAGCTGTGAGATATGTTAGATCATTTACTTTGAGATTACAAAAGTTTAAAATGTGTTCTACTAAGGAAATATTGAATCCAAAGGAAGTGTTGTGCTAGACGTGACCTATAAGATAGAACTCCACATATCTAATGTTAAAATCTTTTTTAGATTTTCAAAAAGCATTTGATCGTCTTGAAGAAGAGGAAGGAACAAACTTTATTTCTTATTTTCATGAGGAGCAATCGAATGTTGGGCTCCAACATTAAATGAGCTTTAACAATAATCGTAGGCAGTGTAACAAAAGGTTCTGCAATTATTGCAAGCGTTATGGCCACATCATTGAGACTTGTTACCGTCGTAACAAATCTACTGCTATTGTTGCTAATACTGAGCCTACTATGTTGATGCCTTCCAGTTTAGCAGAGTCCCAGTCTTCTGGATCCACTATCAACCTCTCATCCACTAAACTATAGAAGATCATAACTCAAGCTATTCAAATGGTTGGTAATGCATCTCTTTCCACTACTCTCTCAATTCTGCCCGGTAAGTCTCAAACTTGACTTTTTGATTCTACATGTTGTAATCACATGATACCTCACTTATCTTTATTCTTCAAACTTGACCCTGCATCACATCCTCTTAATATTCATATAGCTAATGGTTCCACCATTCATGGGAATAGTCTAGGTTTTTTTTCGACCTCTACTCTCTCTATTCCTAGGGTCTTCCATGTACCTGACCTATCTTATAATTTATGCTCTGTGGGACAATCAACTGAACTAGGATATCGTTTTATTTTTTACTATTCTAGGTGTATTGTGCAGGATCCAAGGATGGAGCAAGAGCTTGGGACCGGTCCTAGGGTGGAGCGTATGTTTTACGTGAACAATCTTCATCTTCCACATGTTGCTTCTACCTCTGTTGCTGTTGCTGTAGTTTCTTCCTTACCTTCTCTCGCACTTTGAAACTCTCATCTTGGTCATGCCCTATCTATTCGGGTACAACAATTAGCTTCTAAAGGTCTATTGCGTTCTTTGTCCAAAAACAATTTTGATTGTACTTCATGCCAGTTAGGAAAACAGTCAGCTTTACCTTTCAATAATAGTAAATCTATCTCTAATAGTATTTTTGAGTTAATTTATTCTAATGTTTGGGGATCTTTTCCTGTTACTAGTATTGGTGGATCTCGATATTTTGTTATTTTTATTGATGATTATTCTCGTTATAGGTGGATCTTTCCAATGAAATCTCGTTCTGAAATCTTACCAATATACAATAACTTTGCAAAAATGGTTGAAACACAATTCTCCAAACATACCAAAACTTTTCAATCTGATAATGATCTTGAATATACTCAAAATGTTTTTCAAGCTTTGTTACACTCCTATGGCACTGTACATCATCTAACCTGTCCAGGAACCTCTCAATAAAATGGTCGAGTTGAAAGAAAACTTTGTCATATTCTTAACACTGTTCATGCTCTTCTTCTTTTTGCCAAAGTTTTTGCCCCATTTTGAGGTGAAGTCGTTCTTCATGTTGTTCATGCCATTAATCGCATTCCAAGTACTTTCATTCATAATCAGACTCTATATGAGTGCCTTTTTGGGTCATCTTTAGACTATCATTACCTTTGCTCATTCGGATCTGCCTATTTCGTTCTTCTTTAGCCTCATGAACATAACAAACTTGAGCCTCGATCTAGACTTTGTTGTTTTCTTGGTTATGGTGAAACTCAAAAAGGGTATCGATGTTATGATCCTGTCTCGCATCATCTTCGTGTTTCCCATAATGTTGTCTTTTGGGAACACCACTTATTTGTTGAACTTTCTCACTTTCGTTCTTCCTTAACTAACTTAAATGTTTTAGAAATCTTTCCAAATGAGTCTCATGTTCCTTCTACAAATACTCTTCATCCTCTTTTGGACTTCTCTATTCAATCTTTAGATATTTTTGATGATTCTCCAAGACAGGTTGTAGAAGAACGGGTTGATGATGAGCTACCCCACCTTAAGCATAGGTCCCCTGCTCCTACTCCGCATGAAGATCCTCCACAAGAAATTCCACCTTGCCACTCAACCCGGGTAAGATCAATTCCTAAACATTTACTTGACTATCATTGTTACACTTCCCTTGCTACACTCCATGAGCCTCACACCTATCATGAGGCATCTACTAACCCTTTTATGGCAGATTGCAATGAAAGAAGAAATTGATGCATTAACCAAAAACTATACTTGGGATCTGGTTACTCTCCCTTCTAATCAGTCTGTGGTTGGTTGTAAGTGGATCTATAAGATCAAGACTCGCTCTAATGGGTCCATCTAGCAATACAAGGCTCGTCTTGTAGCAAAAGGTTTTATATAAGAGTATGAGATCGATTATGAAGAGAATTTTGCTCCAATTGCCCATATTTCCTCTATTCGTACCCTCTTAGCTGTTGCCGCTACTAGTAAATGAGACATTTTTCATATGGATGTTAAAAATGCATTCCTTAATGGGGATCTGCATGAAGAAGTCTATATGCAATCTCCTCTTGGTCTTTTTGTTGAAACAAATAAGGTTTGTCGCCTTCGACGTGTACTTTATGGCCTTAAACAAGCTTCACGAACATGGTTTGCCAAGTTTAGCTCTACCATCCTTTGCTTGGGTTACACTGCCAATCCTTATGATTTTGCCTTTTTTCTTCGTTGCAATGATAAAGGCACCATTTTACTTCTCTTATATGTGAATGATATGATCATAACTGGTGATGACCTCAATGGCATTCAAAAACTCAAGGATTTTCTTAGTCAGTAGTTTGAGATAAAAGACCTTGGACATCTCAGCTATTTCTTGGGTCTTGAGATCACTCGTTCCACAGATGGTCTTTATATTACTCAAGTTAAGTATGCATTTGACCTTTTATCTCAAACTAGACTCACTGACAGCAAGAGTGTTGACACTCCAATTGAACTTAATACGCATCTGACACCCTTCGGGGGGGACCATTGTCTAATCCCTCTCTTTACAGACGATTGTTTGGAAGCCTAGTTTATCTTACAATTACTCATCCAGGAATTTCTTATATTGTTCATTAGGTGAGCCAGTATCTGTCTATTCCACGATTGACTCATTATGCTACTTTTCTATGTATTCTACGATACTTGAAAGGCACTATCTTTCATGGCCTTTTCTACTCAACTCAATCTCTTTTAGTACTTCATGCATTCTCTGATGCTGATTGGGCAGGAGATCCCATTGATCATAGGTCCATTACAGGTTATTACTTTCTCCTTGGTTTTTCTTTGATTTCTTGGCAAAATAAGAAACAAATTTTGTGGCCCGCTCCAATATTGAAGCAGAATATCGTGCTCTTACTGATACCACATATGAGTTCTTTTGGCTACGATGACTTCTTAAGGATTTGGGTGTGTCCACATTCTGTGCTACTCCTCTTTATTGTGACAATCAAAATGACATTCATATTGCTCACAACGATGTCTTAAATGAACGAACTAAACACATCAAGATTGATTGTCACTTTATTCGCTCTCATCTTGTCCATGGTGCTCTCAAGCTTTTCCCTATCTCTTCCAACGATCAACTTGCAGATATCTTCACCAAGGCACTTCCTAAAGGATGCACTCGTAATTTGGTTGACAACTTCAAGTTGGTCTCACATCCACCTTGAGTTTGAGGGGGACTATTAATGTATATCTAGTAACAGATTAATGTATATATATCTGCTAATGTATATCTATTTACTTTAGTCATATGATCTATATCTAGTTACTTTAGGCATATCTATATCTAGTTACTATAGGCATATCTAGTTTACTTGTAACTTCTATATAAAAGCACCATATATATTTCTTTAAACACAAAATAGAGTACAATCATTAAGTATTTTTAACAAATAATATATCACGAACTTTTTAAAGATATTTTAAGTGGTTATCCTGATTAAAAAATAGGATTATAAATTAGATTGATTCATTTCATTAAAATTATACTTGTTTGGAGAGGATTTACGTGTCTTATTTAGTGATTTTTAGTAAGAAGTAAGAAATAGTATATTTGAATATCTGTATGCATTCTCCTCATTTAAGGGGGTGTATATATATATATCTTTACGTATATAGCGGGGTGTGCATTAAGCGACCTGGATAGCTCAAACTAATTTACAGAAATCAAATTGTTACAAGTATTTACAAACAAGGGAGTGTCTATAAGAAGGTTGTTCATGGAAGACGGCCTTGATCACCTCAGGATATCATAGCTTCATTAGATCCGGTTATCCATTATCTCGCTATTTGATAACGAAATACTTGTATTCCTTACTAAGTTATTGGGCGTAATCCTTTTGACTAGTTTCTATCCTCTCTTTATCATAGGGGGTACCTACACTTATTAAGTCATATTTCGTTACATCATTTAATATCAAACAATACTCATTTTAAATAAGATTCAACTCATCTAATGAATTCATTTATAGGTGATATAAATTGAGTAATTCATGTATTGTTTATTTGATTTTTTTATTAAATTTATTTAGATTATTTAGATATTTATTTCAAATTTAATAATATTTTTAATTTTAAAATTAAATGATATTAATGGTATGAGCAGTATTAATGGCAGAATTACAGTATACAACTGGTAACCTTAGGTGGCTTCCTTGTGTGGGTAAATTGAAACGAATTTTAGTAATAGTAGACTTGAACTATTCAAAAAAAGAAAAGAAAAATTCTTATATTCTGACCTATACAAGTCAAGATTGAATAATTTTTTTCTTTAAAAGCTAAATTACATTTGAATAATTGTATTGTATCAGGAAACTCACCATCCATTAAAAGTCAGGTTAAATAGAACTGCTCTACAACAATATCCGGAGTATACTCTAACTCACTCAGTTTTTTAGATTTTTTTAAAAATATATATCACAAAAATTACTAAAATTATTATTATAATATAAATACCCCATTCACAGATGAGGAAAAAATTAGTTTGACTTGAATAATAAAACATGTAGGAATTATAAATTCTAGAGTTTACACCTGCGGGCGTACAGGTGTATTTGATCATGTTTTTAAAATTTTCAAATAATTTTTAAATTAAATATATTTTATAATAATTTTTTATTTTTATTTTTATATTTTTAATCAATCATCACTAAAATATAAGATAATTTATAAATCTTTAAAAATGAGACATATTTTTAATCATGTTTTAAATTTTAAATTTTTTTAATTTTTTTAATTTTTATCAAATATTTTTTAATTAAGTCATATCATTTTTGTATGTATAATATTGAAAAAACATGATTTATTTTAAAAGAAAGATTAAAACTTGAAATTTGTAAACAATGAAAAAGAAAAAGTTATACTTTTTTAAGGTTTTTGAAAAAAAAAACATAAATCATTATTAAATATTGTATGAATATTTTTTATTTTTTCTTAAATATCACCACATAAAAATTATTATCAAATATATTTGAGATTGATTTTACAAAAAGAAAACCCTAAATCACAAAATTAATTGTTTAACCATAACTAAAAAATCAAAACCGTTATCATATTTTAACTAATTTTCTTGAATTGTTTTTACATATACATAAATTTCTAATTTATTTTTTCTCCTTAGAACATCAAAATCTTTAACTATGTTTCATTTGAATGAATATAACTTCACATACAAGAAAATAGTTCAATAGTGACGAAAATTAAAAAAAAACAAATAAAAATTAGTCACTAAATATAACTATATCTAAAGAATAAAATAAATTTGTCAATTGTATTACAAGTATGGCATATGTAAATATAATTACATACATATTCATATATCGATGACTTCATAATTAGATATGTTAAATGAGTTGGATTGGTTCTGTTTATTCAAACTTAGCTCATTTTCAATGAGTTGTAACTGTAACTAAGTTCAATTTATATAATTAGCTCATTTATATGTGAGATGAGTTAGGCAACTCATGTACAATTCATTTAATTTTTTTTATTGAACTCATTTAAATTATTTAAACATTTAGGCCAAGTTTGATAACAATTTCTAATTTCTAATTCTTGAGTTTTAGAATTAAATTTTCAATTTCAAAATATTTTTTAAAAAAAGCTATTTAATAACAAATTTTTAGCTTTAATTTTGAAAAGTAGAAATTAAAAAATAGATATTGCTTGTTTGATAACTAATTTTTAATTTCTAATTTTTAAATTTTAAGTTGAGCAAAACTAAGTCGAGCATAACTTTATATAAAAAATTTGAAATTATAAACAGTCAAAAAAATTAAATTTTTTATAAACTAGACTTTTAAATTTTTTTAATGTTATATGAAGTGATCCATAATATTTTGTAAGATAGTAGAGTTTATATTTTAAAAATTGATCAAAATATTTTACTAAATTTAAACAATCATTAGTCAAATGAGAATAATTTTCTATAAAAAAACTCAAAATAATAAACCGTAAAGCTTATTAGAAAGTAGACTTCTTAAAAACTTTAATGGTATATGAAGTGATTCATAAAAATGTAGAGTTAGTGGAGTTTATATTTTGAAAATGAGTAAAAATATTCTTCTGAATCAAATTATCATTAATAAAATATGCATAACTTTCTATAAAAAAAACTCGATATCACAAACTGTGAAATTTATTAGAAACTAAACTTCTAGAACTTTCTAATAATATGTAAAATAATTCATATAATTTTGTTAATTAATATAGTTTATATTTTAAAAATGAGTAAAAAATATTCTTTTGGATTTGAATAATCATTAGCAAAATATGCATAACTTTCTATAGAAAACTTGAAATCATAAACATAAGATTTCATAGAAATTATACTTCTATAGATTTCTAATGATATATGAAATGAATCATAATATTTTATGAATTAGTAAATTTTATATTTCAAAAATATCCAATATAATATGAACAATATTTAATAAAATGGGCATAAATTTTCTTAAAAAATCAAAATTTTAAAATATAACATTATTGAAATACAACATTTTTTTATAAATAGACTATTTGATATTTTTAATGATATATAGATTTAATCATAAATTATTATAAATTAATATAATTTAAATTTCAGCCTAAGTTAATAATTATCTCTATAACCTCAATTATATTGTGTATATTTTTAAGTTACTACTTGTTTCAAATTCTATATTAATTGAAATATTCTAATATAAATTTATTTTTTTTATTTTGTTTTCAAAAAATAAGTTGTTACTTTTTCTATTTATTAATTTGACTAATATTATTATTCTTATCAACTTTTGTAATAATAATTAACAATTATATTTTAATAATTTTTTTATTTTTTCTCTTATTTATTAGTCTTTTAATTCAATTTTTTTGTTAAATAAGCTAGTGAGTCGTTCATGAGCTCAAGTGAGCTATGATTTTTTTAAATTATGAACTCAATGGACCAACCTTAAATAAGTTAAGTTGGACTAAGCAACTTGTTTGACATATCTACTCACAATCATCATCCTTCCACTTAGAGTTGTCAATTTTTCTTGACGAAACAAATCTCTATTGGGATTATCCGATTAGAGATGGGAATAAAATGGGAAATGAGTAACATAAAATGAGGGTTTGTATTTTATAATATAAGGTGAGACAAAGATTGAAATTGTATTCCTCACCCAATTTTCCAAAATTAGATACCTTATTTTAATACATATATAAAAATTTAATTTTTTTATAGATTTAATTACATTTAAATTCAAACTAATGTATTATATATTTTATATTTCATCTCTAACTATATTTTTATTTTATTAAAACAAAAATATATTTTATAAAAATTATTTAAACTATTTATTTAAATTCTAAAAATATAAAATCTTATAATTATTTTATAATTTATTATTATTATTTCAAACTAATTTATAACAAGATTTTATTTTTAATATAAAAGAACTATGTATTTATTATTTTTGTCTTTTTCATATACATATTACTTATTATACCTCAAAAAAAAAAATTCATTACAAAATATTTATTATTGGTTTATTTTTTATAAAATATCTTTTATAATAAAAAATAAAAAAATATTAAAAATTAAAAATATTATTTAAAATATTACTGAGATCCTCATTTCTCGTTTGAGAATCTTTATTTTTCATTAGGATTCCTATTATGTCCCCCGTAAGGATATTAAGTAGAGATAAAAGATACCTACTAAATCATGAATAGTGAATGAAGGGAGTATTAGATCCCGTCTCACTCTGTTGATAAACTATATTTGGGAGAATGCTAAAAATATCTTGTGTTCAAGAACCCAAAAAACAAAACCAATGAAGATTAAAAAGCACACATTTATCACCCAAAGATCCAAAGTTATAGGAATATAAGAAAAAATTAGAAAAGAGTAATTTATTTTGTTTAGGATTTTTTATTAGAGTTATACTAAAATAATATTTTATTTTGCTTATATTTTTAATTTTTATATACTATTAGAGTCTCATATATAAACTTTTATTTAGAGTTTTTTTTTTTGTGTATTATTAAAGTCCTACTTAGAAATTTTATGAGAGTCTCACATAGAAATTTTATGAACTATTATATAGATTTTTTTAACTATAAATAGCTAAGTTCTATGCTTGTATAAGATATCTTAAAAAATAATGAACTTAATAATATTAAAAAAAAATCTTATTCTTAATTTTTATGAATAACTTTTTTTTCGTTTGTAGGTTGAAATTCAATTATTCGTGAGATAGAAAAATATCATTAATTAGTAAGTTCTAGAATTGTTAGAGTATTATAAAGATAGATAAAATAATTAAACTTGTTGTATTTTATATTTTTTAGAGTATTTGATTAGATAATAGTTTTTATGTATTTATTTCATAACACACTTACAAAAATCTCTTCGTTAATACTTAACGTCTTTTACCGGAATAGAATTGATTCGTAAATGGTAATGTAAAGTAAACATACCTCGACCTGTTATATCTCTATATCTCCCACTGAGCTATCCTATCACTTGTTATTACTTTTAGCAAACATTCGGGAAAAACCTATCATTCTCAGTTTCTTTTTAACAATAATATATTACTCAAAGTAACCGAAACTTAATCTCTAGTTTGTGCATCTTGCAAAAAGAATTTGATATCATTTTGATATAACGATGCGGACAACCATCATCTTATTTCTTAAAAAAATAATAAACAAATTGCAAAAGAATTTGATATCATTAATTCATTTTTTTAATATATAAATAACACGATTAATAGAATTGTATATTCTTTGTTAATTAAAGAAATTAATTAACACTTATGGATTAGATCGATAATTAATTTAGTTAATTAAATTATTATTTTTAAGAGAATAAAAATGAACCATTTAAATAACACATTTGTTGGAATTAGACAATTTAATTTTATTCAAGTTATCCAAATTAAACATAAGAATCTAATTATTTGAGTACTAACTTTCAAGTTTTAAAACAATTATTGAAAATATATTTTCGATACATTTTTGAATAATAATTCTTATAAAAACTTTTGAAATATAGCTTCGGGACGATTGTACCAACAAATAAAAGAACACTATTCTAAATCACGCCGGATAATTAAACTTTAAAATCTAATTTTTAGATTTAAGTATGCAATGGAAAATAATATATTTCTCTCTAACATTTTTATTATAAAATCTTGAATAAAAACAAAATCAATTTATTTTATAATTTTTTACCTATTTAATATTTCGTAAGCATAACAACGTTATTATTATATCTTATTTACAAACAGTCAGTCATGTTAAATTTAATCACAAACAAATTAAATATAACATATAAGAATAAAACATAAAAATAATTGTAAACATCTTTATTATAAAATCTTGAATAAAAACCAAATCAATTTATTTTATAGAAATGTTTTACCTATTTAATATTTCGTAATCATAACAATATTATAATTATATCATATTTACAAACTGTCAAGTGTCAACCATGTTAAATTTAATCACAAACAAATTAAATATAACTGTTAGAAACTCGGGCCTAACTTAACCTAATAAGATCTCATTAAGTTAAGAGTTGTCTAAGTTTATAAGCATCTTTGTTGCTTTGTTCCTAGTTGATGTGGGACAAGGATACTTAACAGCCCCCTTTATCAACTAGGAACAAAGCAGCAAAGTTGCTTATATAAGCTTGGATAACCCTTAACTTAATGAGATCTTATTGGGTTAAGTTAGGCCTGAGTTTCTAACATGGTATCAGAGCTGGACCTAGTCTCTATGTGCTTGGACCTAATTGGGCTCTACCACAGTCTCACCGTGGCACTAATGTCCACCTTTGTACGCCGTGTGAAAAGGGACTATTAAGTATCCTTGTCCCATATCGACTAGGAACAAAGCACCAAAGCTACTTATAAACTTGGGCAACCCTTAACTTAATGAGATCTTATTGGGTTAAATTAGGCCTGAGTTTCTAACAATAACATATAATAATAAAACATAAAAATAATTGTAAACATTCTTATTATAAAATCTTGAATAAAAACAAAATCAATTTATTTTATAGAAACATTTTGCCTATTTAATATTTCATAAGCATAATAATGTTATTATTATATCATATTTACAAACAGTCAACCATCTTAAATTTAATCAGAAATAAATTAAATATAACATATAAGAATAAAACATAAAAATAATTGTAAATAATTCATTTTAAAATTATACCTCAAAAGACTACTTACATAACTTTGATGTTAATTCTATTTTTGAAAAACCTCAAAACGAATTTGCATTTCCGTTTATTGAATCAAAAACTAGAAATTTATAAAAACATACATAGTTCTTCTCAAAAAGAGAACTTTAAAACTAAAAAAACTAATAAAATTTTCTAAAGAGAGAAAGATGGAGAGATAAGAATTGAAAAATTATGTGATTTTAGATTGGAGGAAAGTATCATTTTATAGGTAAGAAAAATGTTTAAAAAGTGAGAAAATATCTCAAAAATTGGTTTTGGATGCGTATGGATAGGTTGGCATTCACGTGGGTTGATATGTGCAACAAACGGATGTTGGCATGCCCAGGACTTGGCGTGTTATGCCCGCGTCTTAGAAGACTAGCTCTGGCTCTCGGTGTAACATGTGCGCGGGACAAGCTAGGTAGTTTTGTCCATTTTTCAATTTTTTTGACTTTTTCATTTTTTTTCTAACTTATTTGTATAATACATGAATACTACACTTAAAATATTGTGATGTATTTCTTCCAATATTATTTTTTGAGTTTTTAAATTATTTTTGAACGAAAATACCTTAAAAATAATAAAAATATCGTGATTCCAAAAATAAAATTTTATATAAAAATATAAATATATTTAATCAATTAAAGTAATTAAAGTAATTTTAGTGCTTTTTAAACACTCATCAATAATATAGCCATGATTTTTTTGTTTTCTAATAATATGAAGTTATTTGATGATTTTTTATATCAAATAATATTTAATATTATTTAAATATACAGCTTGAAATGAGAAAATGAGAAAAGGAGAATTTAATATAATAATATAAAAAGGTGTGAAAAACAAGACATGCATGTTTGATAAACGTATTATCAAATATAATCCCAATTAATCACAACATTAACTTTTCTATCCACATATATTTTTTTTCTTCATTATTTTCTAAATTATTGGAATTCTTTTTAAAAATTATAAAGTAAAATGATACCTATGAAATTTTATATTTTTGTACTAATATCTTCAAATTTTGAAAAATATAATGAAGCACCCTTAATATTTATTGAATATTTACAAATATACCGAGTTAGTAATGGATATTACAATAAACGTTATTGATATTATTTTTTAATAAAAAATATCAAGGATGTTCTTGAGTTTTGCATTTTCTTCACAAATGCTCATAATATTTAAAAATTATATATTTGATAACACTTAAATTAGACATATTATCGAAGATAATTCAAGTTAATAACGACAATAACTTTGTTATCTACATTTTTTTATTTTTCCCAAATTATCAAAATACCCTTTAAAAATTATAAAATAAAATATATTTATTTATTGTGTTTACTATAGTCAAAAATAAAAATCTATAATAAGTGAAGGAATACAAAGAAATTAAAAATTTATTTGGATTAAAAATAAAGTTATATTATTGATTTATATTATTTACTATCTCTACTAATTTTTAAAGATATTTATTATTTTGATATTTATTGAATAATATTTTCTCTATTTTTGGTGATATTTTAGAAAATTAATTAATCAATTAATTAGATTGAGAAAATAATTATTTTTTTCCATGACTTTTGAAAAATTATAAATTTAATTTTCATGTAGATAACATAATTAAAAATTACATACCAATAATACAATTAAATAATTACTTATCCATTATTGTCTTTAATCAATATTAAACTCTCCTTACCTCTATCATCCCCTCAATGTAAGAATCTTTGTCTCTTACAATACGCATTATTATGTATTTTAAACATATTTTATTATTTTTTTGGGTTATTTGTATTTTTTTAAAGGCCAATCTAATTTATATTTTGACGAGAAAATGCCATAGATTTTTGATTCAATTGACTGAAACTCTGATACCATGTAAAAGCCTATAAAGAACATGAGTTTTCTAATAAAAAAGATTAATAAAATAGGTAAAGACACATATAAGCATTATAAACTCTATCCTATTATCGTGTGAAACTCGTATTATCTCTAATCGATAATCCTCCAATTACAATATAAAAACAATGATACTAAATATTATAATAATAGAAAGAACATTTATGTATTGATAAATATGAGTTCCAATGATTCATGATACATACATAATTTATAGTGAAAGCCTAATTTTATCCTTTTTGTAAACTATAATGTTAAAAAAGTCAAATATATTACACTTTCCTACTGTAAGAATATCATGTATAGAGTAACAAAGGCAATATATAGAACAAGTGTAGTTGAATCATGAATGTATAACTTCATTTTTTTCATTGGTTGTTTCAAAGTTACTAACTGATATGTTTGGTTGATCAACTTGATCTATTCCATCTTTTCTTCTTTCATGATCATTAAGTGGACTAATATCCTTCCTAAATGCATGTGAATTCAAATCCTTTTGATCAAAGATTCTTAAAGTTAGACGAATTCTTGCCCATATTGACACTTGTGGATCAGAACTTATGATAGTGTTCCTTTGCTCAATGAATTATAAAAAATACATTTTTATGCCTTAATTATAGTGGGGCGGCAATACTTTCTATATATATATTACATTTAATTTTTTTCATCAAATTTTAAATATATTATATTTAATAATAAAAAATACAAGTATATGTGGTATTAATTTCTATTTAAATTATTTGAAATATTATTTATTTAAATATTATAAGAATAAATAATATTTATTACTTTTATGATAAAATAATATTTTAGTCATTAAGTTAATCATCAAAATTAATAAATTTAAGATAATTGATAAAATAATTTTAATGAACACTATAAAAGAGTTTTTTTTTTCACAATTTATATAACTAAAAAAAGCTTATTTTAAATTGAAAAATTTACTAAGATGAGGCTAAGAATTTAAAAGCATTTCCTTTGGAAAAGTAGTTTATCCTTATTTTTTATACTAATTATATATCGTTTAAACATTATATATATATATATATATATTAAAATTTAATAAATTTAAGTTCATAAAATATATAAGATACAATAACGTATTTTATGAAGGATATGTGATATGTCTATTTCCATGAGAGAAATGATTAATTAGGTAATTTTGTAATTTTATTTTGATGAGTAATAAATTCATTAAATTTACATGCATATGAGATTCTATTTTATATATGATAATATGGAAATATTATATATATAATGGATTTTATATCGGTAATAGTTGAACTAATAAGAGAGTGTAGAAGAGAAAATATCAAAATATTTTCATAAACTCCTATACTCCTATGCTGAAAAGTTATTTCACTTTTTATTTCTTTAATACTTTTTGAACAATTTTTATTTCTTTTTGTGTATGTATTAAAAAATATAAAGATTATTATAGTTTTAATATTTTCATCAACTACTATCTGTCCTACCATGCTATGAAAGTCTAAACCATTAAAATTATTATTGAATAAATATTTAAATAATGTTTTTTTAAATATACATATAATTTTAAGTATAATTTATTAGAGTAAACAAAACATAATATAAAGGCTAAAAAAATATTATTTTCTTTTATTGTAATTCAGTATTAAATTTATATAATCACTATATTTTGCATCTTTTACTAATTTATATCTAATTTAGCAGTTTGAAAGGCATGACTGTACCAAGTCGATATTATGTTATAAGGTACAAAATTTGAACAAAAATAAAACATAATTAAATGATAGAAACAAAGAAATTACATGTAATAATTATGGAGAGAAAAATATTTAATTAATAATTACGTTACATCTGATAGAGTCGAATAACCTTCGATGTGACTTATCAACGATCTTAATGCCAGAAGGACAACATACAACTTGTAACCTTAGGTCGCTTCCTTGGTGTTAAGAAATTTTTAATATTTTCATCATCTTCCGTTGACCTAATAATAAACCAAAAGTTTCAAATCATATAATTTATGTATTGTTTGGGCGGGCCTATGATGACTTGCACTTCTTCATTTTTAACCAAGTCCAGAGCTGTGAAAGAAATTTTAAAATTCTAGTTAAAATACTATTTTCACATTATTAATTTCAATATCCTAATTACTATTCCATAAAAAAAACAGAAATTGCCTAAAATAATTTGAATACAGTTCACAATGCTAATTTAGAGAAAGAATAGTAAAATAATTTAAATATCTAAAATATACAAAGATGACTTTAATATAGCACCAAAATTTAAAGTAAAATACGTACTAGATTATCGTTTTCGTGTAAAATTGTTTTTTAATATATTTTCAGCATATATTAATTCAATTATATATGTATTAATATATCATACATTTTTATATTTTTTAAAATTTTAATATTTTTAATTAAAATTAATTTTTTTAAAATTATAAATAATAGTTAATATGAATCAGTTATAAATTAAAAATTAATATTCTAAAAAGTTTCAATTTAAATATTTTAACCACTTTTCGTATATCAATATTTTTATATTTTTAAATTTAGGGTTATTTAATCATATATTCGTAATTTTCTTTTCAATATTTTTATTTGAATTCAATTATTTAGAATAAAAATTATGAATAAAAATTAAAATGTTAAAAGATTTTATTTAAAATTATTTAATCACCCTTTTATAATTTTATTTTTATAACATTAAAAAAATTAAAGATTGCATATAATTATTTTGGTCATATTTATTCAAAAAAATTATTTTATTAAATTAATTATTTTTAATATAATAAATTAATTAAAAATTAAAAAAATAATTCCAAAAGATTTCAGTTGGAATGATTTAATCACTTTTTTTTATTTCTTTTTATAAAATTTTAAAAAAATTAATCATATTTATTTAAAACTTTTATGTTTTTAATTAAAATTAATTCGTGTCGGAATAATAGGTAACCATCGTTAAAAACAATAATTTTAAAAGATTTCAATTTGGATTATTTAATCACGATTTCATGTATTTTGTTTATATAAAGTTAAAATATTTACATATTAGATATAATTATTACGGTCAAAATTCTTTTAAACTATAATTTTTTAATTAAAATTAATTATTTGTAGAATAATAAATAATTGACATAAACACTTACTTAAAAATAAAAAATTAGAATTATAAATATCTTTAATTTTGATTATTTAATCATATTTTCTTAACTTTCTTTATAAAATTAAAATAATTAAAGGTAGTGTATAGTTAGTTTAATGTATCTTTGATATTCCCAATCGAACACTAATAATTATATATATATCTTAATTATTAGATAATATAATCATAATGTTTTGCTTTCTAATATTATGAAGATATTTGATGACTATTTATATCAAATGATATTTAATGTTATTTAAACGTAGGCTTGAAAGGAGAAAAAGATAATTTAATATGATAATATAAAAAGGAGTGAAAAACAACTTATGCATGTCTAAGTCCAAAATTTTAAAATGTATAAATTTTAATATTATAAAAAGTAATAAATTATAAAATTAATTTAATTTAAACTTTTACTTGTTTTATAACGTAACTAATAAATATTGTTATGTTATGTGTTATTGTATGTTTTCCTTACATTTATCGTCTTATCACCCCCTTAATCCTAGTCAAATTGATAAAAGAGGATGCAAAGCATCTAAAAGACATGGTTTGGATTTTGAAACCGGTGAAATTTAATTATTTGTCCAGTTTGAGTATGTAATTAAAAATCTTCTTTCTTAGTATTTTAGTTAGGCTTTAGTAACTATTTTTTTCATTATTATGTAACTACGTCCCTAAAGTTTTGTTTTTCTTTACTAATATCTTTAACTTCATAAAAATAGATTCAAACATTCTAAACATTTATTGAATCTTTACTTATATACTACCAACAAATCTTACAATAAATATTAATAATACAGTTATTTTAATAAATATGAAGAACATATCCAAGGTTTGTATTTTTTTCACGAATGTTTCTAATGTTTCAAAAATTATATCTAATGATATTAAGATTAAATATATTATCAAATATAATCTCGGTTAATCAAAACATTAGCTTTTGTATCTTTTTTCTTCAGTTTTTTACTAAATTATTAAAATACTTTTTAGAAATTATAAAGTAAAATAATATTTATGCAATTTGTATTTTTTGACTAATAATCTTAACTTTTAAAAAATATATTCAAATATACTTAATATTTATTGAATATTTACAAATACACATCGTTAGCGACGGATCTTACAATAAATGTTAATAATACCGTTTTTTAATAAAAAATATCATGAATATTCTTAAGTTTTGCATTTTTTTATGAATACTCCTAACATTTAAAAAATATACCTAATGACATTGAAGTTATACATATTATCAAAGATAATCCTATTTAATAACACATTAATTTTTCTATCCATGTTTTTTTTCTTTTTTTCTAAATTATAAAATAAAATATATTTATTTATTATGTTTATTATAGTTAAAAATAAAAATCTATAATAAGTGAAGGAGTGTATAGAAATTAAAATTTTATTTAAATTAAAACTAATGTTATATTATTTATTTATTTCATAAAAAAATAAATCTTATTATTTACTATCTCTACTAATTTTTAAAGATATTTATTATCTTGATTTATTGAATAATTTTTTTCTATTAATGGTGACATTTAAAAAACTTAATTAATCAATTAATTAGATTGAGAAAAAAAAATTACGATGATTTATGAAAAATTATAGATTTACTTTTCATTTACTTAATATAATTAAAAATTACATACCAATAATATAATTAATCATTTAACAAATAAATTATGTATTTATAATATTGGATAATTCAATATAAAATAAGATATAATTTATTTTAAATGCTTTTAAACTTTTATAAATTAGTTTTATTTTTTTATCTTATTTTTAATTCTGGTTTTAAATTTTTATTTATCATTATAATAATTACATTTGAAGTTATATGTGATTAATTTTAATTAAAATTCATATGTAATCTTTTTAGAAAATAAAAAATATATAAATTAAATAAAGTAACGTAATTAAAATTTATTATAATAAAAATAATATTTTTATTGAACGGGGTTCAATGAATAAAGTTTAATATTAAATGAATTTAAGTGATTGTAGTTTTATTTGAACAAACTAATAAAATTGATTTTTATAATAATAAAAATATATAAATTAAATATAATTTATGCTATTATTTTGAGCACAAGTTTTATGAAGCACTATTTTTATTGTTTCTCAAAAATAAAAAGTTAATAACTCAACTACACTTAATCATATGAAATTAGTAATAAAAATATAGATTTATCTTATGCATTTCAATAAATATTAAAACAATAAATATTTTGGAAAAATTTAATATATATAGTGAATGATATAATTTATTGATTTAGAAAAGAAATTAATAATATAACATTATTTTTAATTTTCACTTATTTTTTTTTACTTGCTATTGATTTTTTTATTTTTAATTATAATAAATAAACAAATAAATTCTACTTTATAATTTTTAAAAACTTGAGTACATTAGTGGAAAAAACTGAACCATCAAGAATCTCAATAAAATTGTCCTAATTATGTAAGCTATCGTATTCTATTTTTCAATAACATTAAAAATTAAATTTTAAATTTACGTTTATAAGTCACAAACAAAATTTCGTCATTCTCAGCACAACCGCTTCTTATAAGTCGCGATAGAATGGGCAGATTAGGCCTTAAACAAACACAGTTTAATTGGGTATCTTTTATACACAATGTACACTTAGGTAATTTCCTTTTTTAAATAATAGAATATGATTTTATTAATAAAAAATTCTAACATAATAACAAAATTAAACACATGGTAAAATTATTATTTTATTTTAATAATTTAAAATTAAATTTAAATAGTATATTTTTATCTTTTGGTCATTTTTTTTATAAATTTTATATTTTATAGATTTTTTGTATTTTTGGACACTTTTATGTATGTATTATGTTTGTATCGAAAGTGAACATTTTATAATATCAAAAATAAGACTACATAAGTTAGGTAATTAGAAGATCAATGGTTTGTAATCGTATAGATAAACTCTCTCCAATCTATCGTCTTCAAAAACCACAACAATGTCACAATTGTTGTCACATCTCTAATCAATAACGCAAAAGTGTATCATTCAACGTCTAATACTAGTAGACAAGAGTGAGTTTATTCGTGTGTTTTCAATAATAACATATTCAAAATCCACAATAATGGTATCATCTTCGAATAATAGTATAGAGGTGTATCATTTAACTTCTGATACTAGTGAACAAGAACGAGGTTATCCATGTGTTTCCAATGCTAATGAACTTGGAACTTTATAACTTATATTGTCTCTATTTCTAATACTATAAACTTGGTAGTTTTGATAAAAATTGTATAAAAAGGTGCCCAAAAAATATAAAAAAATTCAAAAAAATATAAATACAAAAATAATTAATAAAAAAATTGTATTATTTATTTCAATTTTAAATAAAATATAAAATAATTTTATTCTATTAAATTCATTTTATTATGTCATGATTTTTGTTAATAAAATAGTATTTATAACTAAAATATCTCATTTTAATAGAAATGATGACCTAAATGTTCATTGTTAAATCAAAGTGACTAAAGTATCCTCGTGACTCTACAAATAAAGTAACTCTCAGAGTACTTAATTTGATGTGAAAATATAATAAATGATTTAAAAAAATTATAATTTTAAAATATATAACAATAAAAGTAACACCTAATAATATTAAACGTAATATAATTAGATGATGTTCAATATAAACGATTCTAAATGATCCTAAATTAATTTGAAAGATATTCAAAATAAAATGATATATCATCCTTTTTAGTAGAAAAATATATTAAATGAATGTAAAAAAATTTATTTTTATAGTTATAAATTTTAAAATATTATTTTATGAAAATAAAATATTATTATAATGTTTATTTGAATAGTAAAATCAACACAATAATACTATCAATATAAAATAAAATTAAAAAATAATTTTTTTTTCTTCCAAATCAAATCAAGTAAAAAATTATGCGATTTTTTTCCTTATAATTCCCTTTTTTTTTTTTGCAGAGTATGTAAAGAGCGTTTATTTTTTCTCCGAAATACTAAAGATCCCATTTTTATTTTAAAAAAAGTTTTAGTCGTATAATTTTACTACTACATTAATCACATAATTTATTAAAAAATTATCATATAATTATAATATTAAGCACAATAAATTTTATAATTTTTTTTAAAAGTTATAATATCGTATTATAATCTGTGTACAAATGAACACTTAAATATAATGATATTTTAATTAAATACTTATTATCTCATTATTTATGAAAATTAAGTATTATAATGTAAAATTATGAGATTATAAATGTTTAGTTTTAATACTTTTGATATATTATTAGTATTAATTTTAATAATTATAAGATTAAAAATAATTATTTTTTATAATAAAAAAATAATACTTAATTCATAAATTATATGATTAAATTATTTATTTTAAAAAAATTATATCATTTAATATAAATAACCTAATAAAAATGCAAGTTAATAACATAGAAAAGTAAATTTTAAAGTTTAAACCTATCTTTTAAAAAAAATCTTTTATTCTAAATATAATAATTAATACTATTTAGATGTTAAAATTTTACGAATTTTTTTTTATTATATTAATTTTAACCTACACCGAAGGAAGGGAAAGAAGAAAAATCTCTTACACTATTCATTTTTTCGCGAGTCTTGTCGTTTGTGGAGGCTTATTTTAATTAATTCCTTTCTTTCTTAAATTAATTATTTTTTCAAGGAGTTATAAAAAATACATTTTTACGCCCTAACTCACTCAGTTTATATTTTTAAAATGACTAAAAATATTCGTCTGAATCAAATTATCATTCACAAAATGTGCATAACTTTTTTATAAAAAACTCGATATCACAAAGTGTGATCTTTATTAGAAAATAAACTTCTAAAACTTTCTAATGTAAATTAATTCATAAAACTTTATTAATTAATATAGTTTATATTTTAAAAATGAGTAAAAAAATGTTCTTCTCGATTTGAATAATCATTAGCAAAAGTAACTTTCTATCGAAAACTTGAAATCACAATAGATTTCTAATGATATATGAAATGAATCATAATATTTTATGAATTAGTAAATTTTATATTTCAAAAATATCTAATATAATATGAACAATATTTAATAAGATGGGTATAAATTTTCTAGAAAATTCAAAATTTTAAAATATAAAATTATTGAAATACAAGATTTTTTATAAAATAGTCTATTTGACATTTTTAATGATATATAGATTGTTATTTATTGGTTCTTTTTTTATATAAATAACACCTTTCGTGAGGTTATATATTCTTTATTAATTAAGAAAATCAATTAACACTTATGAATGAGATTGATAATTAATTTAGTTAATTAAATTAATTTCTTTTTTTAAGAGAATGAAAATGAACCATTTAAATAGCACGAGTTAGATATTTTAAACTTTATTCAATGTATCCAAATTAAACATAAGAATTTAATTATTTGGGTAATAACTTTCAAGTTTTAAAACCATTACTGAAAATATACTGACAATACATTTTTGAATAATAGTTCTTATAAAAACTTTTTAAATAAAGTTTAACTCTAACTACATGGTGATTATACCAATAAATAAAAGAACACTACTCTAAATCACATCAGATAATTAAACCTTAAAATCTAATTTTTAGATATAAATATGTAATGAAAAATAATATATTTCTTTCTAACATCCTTGTTATAAAATCTTGAATAAAAAAATCAATTTATTTTACAGAAATGTTTTACCTATTTAATATTTTGTAAGCATAACAACGTTATTATTATATCATATTTACAAACAGTTAGTCATGTTAAATTTAATCACAAATAAATTAAATATAACATATAAGAATAAAACATAAAAATAATTGTAAACATCCTTATTGTAAAATTTTGAATAAAAATAAAATCAATTTATTTTATATAAATGTTTTACTTATTTAATATTTCGTAAGTATAACAACATTATTATTATATCATATTTACAAACAACCAACCATGTTAAATTTAATCACAAACAAATTAAATATAACATATAAGAATAAAACATAAAAATAATTGTAAAGAATTCATTTTAAAATTATACTTCAAATGAATACTTACAGAACTATGATGCTAATTCTATTTCTACAAAACCTCCAAACGAACTTATTTTTGTTTATTGAATCAAAAACTAGAAATTTATAAAAACATATCTAGTTTTTCTAAAAAAGAGAACTTTAAAATTAAAAAAATTAAGAAAGCTTTCTAGAAAGAGAAATACAGAGATAGAAGAATTGAAAATTGTGTGATTTTAGATTGGAGGAGAGGGTCATTTTATAAGTGAAAAATGTTGAAAATGTGAAAAAATATCTCAAAAATTGGTTTTGGATGCGTTTGGACAGACTAGCACTCATGTGGGTTGAGATTTGCAGCAGACAGACGCTGGCACGCCTAGGACTCGGCGTGTCTTAGAAAACGGGCTATAGCTCTCGGTGAAATATGTGACGGGACAAGCGTGGACGTGTGTTGGTTGCATGCGGTACTCGACGTGGGCATGTGTTGACTGCGCACGGGACAAGCTAGGTGGTTTTGTCCATTTTTCCATTTTTTTACTTTTTCTCATTTATTTGTATAATAAATGAATACTACACTTAAAATATTGTGATGTATTGCTTTCAATATTTTTCTTCGAGGCTTTAAATTATTTTTAAACAAAAATACCTGAAAAACAATAAAGATATATGTGATTCCAAAAAGATAAATTTATATAAAAATATGATAAAATCATACAAATATAAATCTATTTAATCAATTAAAGTACATTAAATCATGATAATTTTAGTATTTTTTAAACACTCGTCAACAATATAGTCATGTTTTTTTTTTGTTTTCTAATAATATGAAGTTATTTTATGATTTTTTATATCAAATAATATTTAATATTATTTAAATATACGACTCAAAATGAGAAAGGGAGAATTTAATACGATAATATAAAAAGATGTGAAAAACAAGACATGCATGTTTGATAAAAGTAATATAAATATAATCTCAATTAATCACAACATTAACTTTTTTATCCACATATTTTTTTTTCTAAATTATAGAAATACTTATTAAAAATTATAAAGTAAAATGATACTAATGAAGTTTTGTATTTTTTTTACTAATATCTTCAAATTTTGAAAATATAATCAAGTACCCTTAATATTTATTTAATATTCACAAATACATCGCATTAGTAATGGATCTTACAGTAAACGTTACTGATATTTTTCTTAATAAAAAATATCAAGGATGTTCCTAAGTTTTACATTTACTTCACGAATGCCATACCATTTAAAAAATATATATCTGATAACACTTAAATTAGACATATTATCAAAGATAATCCAACTTAATAACGACATTAACTTTTCTAACTACATTTTTTTTTCCAAATTATTAAAATACCCTTTAAAAAATAAAAAATAAAAAATATTTATTTATTGTGTTTATTATAATCAAAAATAAAAATCTATAATAAATGAAGGAATACAAAGAAATTAAAATTTTATTTGAATTAAAAATAATGTTATATTATTGATTTATATTATTTACTATCTCTATTAATTTTTAAAAATATTTATTATTTTGATATTTATTGAATAAATTTTTCTCTATTATTGGTGACATTTTAGAAAATTAATTAATCAATTAACTAGATTGTCTAGGACTTATGAAAAATTATAAATTTAATTTTCATGTACATAACATAATTAAAAACTACATACCAATAATGCAATTAAAAAATTACTTATCAATTATTGTCTTTAATCAATATTAGACTCTTATTACCTCTTTCATCCCATCAAAGTGAAAATCTTTGTCTCTTACAATACGCATCATTATGTATTTTTAACATATTTTTTTTAGGTTACTTGTATTTTTTTAAAGGCCAATCTAATATATATTTTTACGAGAAAATGTCAAAGATTTTTGATTCAATTGACTGAAATTCTGATACCATGTAAAATTCTATAAAGAACATGAGTTTTCTAATAAAAAAGATTAATCAAATAGGTAAAGACACATATAAGCATTATAAACGCTATCATATTATAGTGTTAAACTCGAATTAATTCTAACTGATAATCCTCCAATTGTAATATAAAAAAATAATACTAAATATTAGAATAATAAAAAGAACATCTATGTATTAATAAATATGAGTTCTAATGATTGATGATACATACATATTTATAATGAAAGCCTAATTTGATCCTTTTTGTAAGCTATAATGTTAAAAAAGTCAAATATATTGACACTTTCCTACTCTAAGAATATCATGTATAGAGTAACAAAGGCAATATATAGAACAAGTGTAGTTGAATCATGAATGTATAACTTCACCTATTTTCATTGGTTGTTTCAAACTTACTAAGAAAGCAAAATTGGAATATGTGTGATTTGAATAACTTGAAGGCCTTGGGTATTGAGAAGGAGTTGTTGTGTTTTGTTAATCAACTTGGTCTATTCCATCTTCTCTTCCTTCATGATCATCAATTGGAGTAATTTCCTTCCTAAATGCATGCGAATTCAAATCCTTTTGATCAAAGTTTCTTAAAGTTAGACAAATTCTTGCCCATATTGACACTTGTGAATCAGAACTTATGATAGTGTTCCTTTGCTCGTAAAGGAACACAGTAACACGTATAAAGAGAGATGATATTGAAGCTACCCCTAAAATGAGGAACAGGACCCAGAAGCTTTCAAGGCGTAAACTGTTCGAAGAAAATTGGTTGTCGTTAGGGTTTGGACACACCATTTGCTTTCCGAACCATTTGTCTGTTATGTTATTCAAATCCTCTCCTTCTGTCATATCTAAAATTGCCCTTGAAACATCACGCACCAGAGGAGATCCTATGGGAAAAACCTGCCCAAAAATCAAGTGATAAGGATTAGAATACTCATTATAAGTAGCATGTGAAAAAATGAATCACACCAAGAGTAGATCAAAAGTGATCTTCTCAATTAGAGATGACAAGTTGTAATTGGCTGAACTTGTTCATAAATAGATAATACATGTATAGCCTTTACATAACTTGTACATAACTCATGTACATTGTGAAAACTCAAATTTGGGACAATTTATGCTTAAACTTTAAAAAAAAAGTAATGACTTTGAAAAAGACCTACAAACACAATTGTAATAAATAAGACAAAAAAGGAGGAGTGCTTACAAAGCCAAAACCAGCAGTTTGATATGTAGTGTTAACTATGGTATAATTGGGGCAATATTTTGAAAGAAAAATCTTAACGTAGGGAATTTCTTCAAAAGCAGCAGCTATACCACCATGAGATTTTGGCTTTGAAAATGCATCATGACAATCTTCTGGGGTTTTATAAAACATGATCTTGGAATCCTGAAAGCCAAGATTTTTCAACATTTTACAAACAAAAGAACCTGCATGGCAACCAATGTTGTCTCCATTCTCAAGGAGTTGGGATACATTAGTAATTTTGGGTTGAAGTTGTGGCACCGTGAGAAGAGAAACTAAACTTGCAGTGTAGCTTTGGGTGAGTATTAACATTACAAAGATCCATATCATCACCACGATCTTTGTCAAATTGCTCACTACTTTTTCCTCTGTCAATAGAATTGAATTTGGTTATCATACATAACTTTATTTAAAACTTTATCTAAATAGATTAGTTGATATGAGCTTTGAACAAATGATTACTTAAAGAGAGGGACTTACTATTAGCTGCAACAATAGCCAAAAATGAGAACCAAAAACTTGTTCCAATTTGATAAGTAGGAGGCCCTTGAAATTCTTCGTTGATGCGATGTTCAAGAACCCAAACCACAAAAGCAATGAAAACCAAAAAGCAAACAATCGTTACCCAAAGATCCCATGATAATGGCTTCAAGAAAACCCAACCATTACTTCTTTTGTCTTCCACTGGCACTATCATTGATAGACCCGATTCTGTGTATGGCATTGTGAATTCAACATATCTCAACCTGTCTGCTCGAATCGTAACATCTCCTACAATAGCATCGAACTTCTGTATAAAAGATATATATTAAAAAAACTTCTTTAGTACTAAGTAAAATGATAAAAAGGATCATCAATTTATAAGCAAAAGATTCATACTTGGAGAAACACTTGATGCACCAAGTCGTCATAATAAGTGTTGTCATTGGGCCTTGAATATGGAATTAAGTCGTATGTAACTCGGTATGGTAGAAATTTAATTGTAGCCTTAAACACATCTATGCAATACCCACTTATATTTTTTATTTGGTTTGTATGATTATCATATTCCACATAAACCAATTTACCGAAACTTTGAGTCGGAATCCCAATTCTCAAATGATTCCTCTGTGCTGCAATCTCTTCACCAGGCCATACTATATTTCCTAAATCAGCATGCAAACCACTTTGTTGGGTCCAAATTCCAATCTCTTTTTCCCTGCTTCCATTAATAATGTTGATTATTTGAAAAGAGGAAGATTTTAATTGCCCATCAATTAGACTAAAATTCCCTGCAAGACCATCAAATGTTACTTTTGATAATGCTTCATGTAGCTTTGGACCATTTTTGGAAACCCCAAAAGTTTCAAGGTCTGTTGTGTTCTCTACAAGGGTTTTCTTTTTAAAGCCTAAATGTCCATTCATAGTAATTACCTCTTGAATTGCCATAGATACAGCTTTAGCAGCATCGTAAGCCCATAACCCATAAATGTTCAAGTCTAATTCATCGACTACATTGCCTTGCCTTTGAGATTGCCATGTCCATCGATTTTTGAAAGACTTGAGGAGTTTTGTCTCTGGAACGTAAGTTTTGATACCCAAAACTCCTTGCATCGAATTAGTAATGATAGAAGAATCAATCGAACTTAAAAGATCAGTCATATTAGTAGTGATTATCCAAACGTATCCTTGTTTCATCATTCCTATCTCTTTTGCCTTTTGAAATAGTCGAGAGCCAAGACGAGTATCCATGTGAACAATGAAGAATCTGGATTGCATTGTGTTGAGTTTGTAGAGCTCTTTAACTAGTTGGTCATCAGTGCTTGATGAAGAAATGAAGCTTTGATATGGAATCTGAACATCAATCTCTTGCAAGGCATCAATTAGAAAAGGTATTAGTCCCTCGCCATATGAATTGGTTGAATGAATAGGCATTACTTGTTTCCATCCAAAATTATGTACCAATGAGCGTATAGCTTTGACTTGTATTAGATCATTCTGTCTTGCTTGGAAAAAATACGAACTTGGAGTATGAAGAAAAGGGATTTGGCTAGCTGAATATGATATTATAGGTACTTGGGCTTTGTTCCCCATATCTATAAGAAAGTTGGCCTGCATATTTGTTGTTGGCCCTATGATGATTTGCACTTCTTCGTTTTTAATCAAGTCTAGAGCTGTATAAACACAAATTTTATAGTTACTCTTTTGCAAAAAAAAATTAAAACTAGTAATATTTTCAAGTTTCAACTACTCAATTGAAATGATTTCTCTTGGAATCTAATAAAAAATATTACTGAATTAAGAAAGGAAATCAATTTAGAAAATAATTCATCAATCTTATTTTTAGTGTATTACTTTATGTACCATTAATAGTTGATAAATATGCGAAAAAAATTTCATTTTATGCAATAAGGACCTACACTTCTAATAACTTTTATCGATTTCTTTTTTATGTATTGATAGTAGATATATGTCACACCAAAACTAGTACATGAGAAATGGCCTCTTCAATATAATCTCACTCCAAGTCACTCTTGCTTTAATTTTTATATTTTTTGGGACTCATTTTCTAACTATATACTATTTCTTACAATTAAAAGTTTTTCAAATGAAAACGGAAAGTTTTTGAAAATGGGACATTAATAAAAAAAATTCAAAAAATAAAACTTATTTTTTAAAATTTAAGATATTATTTTTATTGAAAATAAATTTAGAAGTATTAATCACTTACTTTTGAAATATTTAAAATTATATAAAACTACATGTATACAAAAGTTTATTAAAATGTGTGTCATTGTTTGGATATTAAATACTTCCAAAAAAATCATTAATAAAATAATAAAAATTAAGCAAGCATCGATCTGAGAGAAGAGAAAGTTACCAGCAGCAGCGGCTCCAACAACATCAGAGTTGGAGTTCCTGTGACGAAGAACAATTTTTAATCTGGTGTTGTTGTCTGCAACAATATGAGAGTTGTTGTTATTGAAATCTGATATAGCCATTTTAATACAATCCAAACCCATCTTCCCTACCCAGCTCTCATAGTCCACCACAAGGCCCACTTTTATATCAATTGTTTTGTTAATCTGTGCTTCAACCATAACCGCAAAGAATGAAGATCTGAGAGAGATACAATAGAAAAGGAAGAGCATAAACAATAATTTTGTTTGTTTTGCCATAGCCTTAATTACACCCCAGATCTTGAATAACATTTCGTAGTCTCTTTTCTTGCATTGAGTTAATTTATATATAGGACCATATTTATAATTACTACTTTTAAATTTTTTTGTGAATGACGTCGCACCATGTTGGGGAAATTTCTGAGCAACGCACCTCGTAGTTTTTATGAGTTATTTAAATTTATTCTAGAATTTATGATTGAAGACAAACAAATATAAAAGAACAAGTCAAGCAGAGAGAAAAGTCCTAGTAGTATAATTTTACTATTACATTAATCATATAATTTATTAAAAAACTGTCATATAATTATTATACTAGGCACAATAAATTTTATAATTTTTTTAAAAAAGTTATAATATCTTATTATTATCCTGTGTAAAAGAGCACTTAAATCTAATAATTTTTAAATTGAGTAATTATTATTTCACTTATTGTAATATAAAATTATGAGATTATAAACGTTTAGTTTTAATACTTTTGAGGGATTATAAGTACCAATTTTAGTAATAACAGGATTAAAAGTAATTAATTTTTATAATAAAAAATAATAATATTTAATTTATAAATTATATAATTAAATTAATTATTTTAAAAAATTATGCTAATTAATATAACTAACCTAATAAAAATACAATTTAAGAATATAGAAAAGTCAATTTTAAAGTTTAAACATATCTTTTAAAAAAATCTTTTATTCTAAATACAATAATCAATACTAATTAAATGTTAATATTTTACAAATTCTTTCGTTATTATATTAATTTTAATCTACACGGAAGGAAGGAAAAAAAGAAAAATCTCTTAGACTACTCATTTTTTCGCGAGTCTTGTCGTTTGTGGAGGCTAATTTTAATTAATTCCTTTCTTTCTTAAATTAATTATTTTTTCAATGAATTATAAAAAATACATTTTTACGCCCTAATTATACAGGGGCGGCAATGCTTCCTATCTATCTATCTATATATATATATATATTACATTTAATATTTTTTTATGGAAATTTTAAGTATATTATATTTAATAATTTAAAATATAATATTGAATAAAAAATACAAATACACGTGGTATTAATTTCTATTTAAATTATTATTATTTAAATATTATAAAAATAAATAATATTTAATACTTTTATCAACTATGATAAAAAAAATATTTTACTCATTAAGTTAGTCATTAAAATTAATAAATTTAAGATAATTGATAAAATAATTTTAAAGAAAACTATAAAAGAGTTTTTTTTCACAATTTCTATAACTAAAAAAATTATTAGTGAAATTTACTAAGATGAGGCTAAGAATTTAAAAACATTTCCTTTGGAAAAATAGTTGATCCTTATCTTCTATACTAATTATATATCTTCTAAATATTAAATATATATTTTTTAATTTAATAAATTTTAGTTCATAAAATATATGAGGTAAGATAACGTATTTTACCAAAGATATGTGATATGTCTACTTCCGGAAGAGAAATGACTATTTAGGTAATTTAATAATTTTATTTTGATGAGTAATAAAATCGTTAAACTTACATGCATATGAGATTCTATTTTATACATAACAATATGCAAATATTTTATATATATACGAGCTCGTTTTAGAGGTAAATTTATATAAAATATGATATAAATAAATTATTGTAAAGATAAGATAATCTAAATCAATAATATAAATACTATTATATTTTAAAATTTAAATTTAATTAATAACTACTAAAAATAAAGAAAAAATAAAATAAAATAAAAAGACATGTATTCACTATTAAATGGACTCAAATCAATGATTGAAAATTATTTATAAAATTATTTGTATTAAAAACAAGCACCATATATTAATAAAAAATTATGATTAAGATTATATAGAAAAAATAATTAATTATTTATCAATTAAAAAATTATTAAGAATAAAATCAATAACGTTAAAATTAATATAACAAATATAAAATTAATTTAGATAAAAAGAGTTTCCACGTCCAAATAGAATAAATGTTTTGTTAGATTGTTAAAAATAGTAATTATTTATGTTAATTCCTTTATAATAGGTTTTACATTTGTTTTTTTATGCATTTAATTAGTGTCACCCTCGTTAATAACATGTATTTTTTGAATTTCAAATTTTTAAGAACACCTACAACTTGAAGTATCATAACCACAAATTACTATGTCAAGAATATACCTTAAAATTCAAAAATCTTATATTTTTTCTAATATTTTACTACTCAAATGACAATTCTATAAATTATCAAAGCGATTAAATCAACAATATATCTTATCAATACATACTCTAGCAACTTCTTTATGCTTCTTTTATACATTTTTAATAACTTTTATCAATATATTTATCATGTATTGAAAGTTGATATATGTCACACCAAAATTAGTACACCTCTTCAATATAACCTCACTCTAACTTACTCTTACTCTAATTTTTATATATTTTGAACATTCTTTTCTAAATATTTATTATTTCCTACTATTAAAATTTTTTCAAAAGAAAATGGCAAGCTTTTGAAAATGGGGCATTAATTATTATTTTCTCAAAAAATAACACTTGCTTTTAAAATTTAAGGTGTTGCTTAGATAGCTTTGAAATATTTAAAACTATATAAAACTCTATGTATACAAAAGATCATTAAAATGTGTGTCATTGTTTGGATATTAAATACTTCTAAAAAAATCATCAATAAAATAACAAAAATATTATATTTAAAAACTTTAACCATAAAATTAATATTTTTTATATTAATCTTATATTTTTTTTTATGTTAAAAAAATTCTAACACTTTATTTTATTTTAAAGATCGTTTAATTAAACGTAATTTAAATTGAAGTATAATATTTAAATTAATTTATTAATCGGTGGTGTTTTTATTTTTTAGTGACGAAAGAATTATACGTGCAATTGCGTAATTCAGTCAAAGACTAAAATGTAACTACCATAATAATTAAGAGTAATCATATTTTGATTATAATTGATTAAATTTTACTAAAATTTAAGAAATTGTTAGATTTATGAGATATTAAATATTATAAAAATATGCTAAAGTATTTTTCAATAATTAAGGTCGGTTTGCATCAATAACATTGACTTTGACTAAGAAAACTATGAACAATTACAACACACTTTCATCTTTGACATAATTTATCTAAAATTATTATTCCAGCCTATATGTTTCTTTTCTTCCTACACTTCTTTAATTTTTATTTTATATTATTTTTTGTCTTTGACATGTCTTTGACATATATTATTTATTTATTATCCTTATTTTCTATACTATTTATATATTTTTTAAAATTTAATAAATTTAAGTTCATAAAATATATGAGATTATTATAGTTTTAATATTTTCATAACTCCTATCTGACAATGAACCATGCTATGAAAGTCTAAACCGTTAAAATTATTATTGAATAAATATTTAAATAATATTTATTTTTAAATATACATATAATTTTAAATATAATTTATTAGAGTAAAGAAAACATAATATAAAGGCTAAAAAAGAAAAAAAAAATTATTTTCTTTTATTGTAATTCAGTATTAAATTTATATAATCATTATATTTTGCATCTTTTACTAATTTATATCTCTTTAGCATTCTTTATTCTATAAATTGTCTCTTTTAATTTAATTTCTCTGATTGAAACATTTGACATAAGTTACAAAATTTGAACAAAAATAAAACTTAATTAAATTAGGATAGAAACAAAGAAATTACAACTGGTCAAGAAATAACGGGAGAAGAGATTGACGAATTATTTATTAATCTGTATCAATAATCTAAGTAAATTACATGTAATAATTATGGAGAGAGAAAAAAAACTTAAAAATGAAATTATATTTTATGAGACATTTAAATTTTGTAAATTATCATTAATTTGTATCAATATCATTATTTATTCAAGATATGTGTATAATTTTGCATGAGAGAGTGTATAAGATATTATATATATATATATATATATATATATATATATAGTTTTAATTAATGATTACGTACGTTACTGTCTGATAGAGTCGAATAACCTTCAATGCGACTTATCAACGTTATTAATGCGAGAAGGACAACATACAACTTGTAACCTTAGGTGGCTTTCTTCGTATGGGTGTTATGAAAGTTTTAATATTTTTTTTTATGTATTGAAAAGTAATGAAAATTTTAATATTTTCATCGTATTCCATTTACCTAACAATAAACCAAAAGTTTTAACCATTAAATATACGTATAATTTTAAATATAATTTATTAAAATAAATAATCAAAAGTTTGAACCATTAAAATTATTATTGAATAAATATTTAAATGATATTTATTTTTAAATATAATTTATTAAAATAAATAAAATATAATATAAAGACCAAAAAAACATTATTATTATTTTCTTTTATCGTAACTCGGTATTGAATTTACATAATCATTATATTTTGCATCTTTAACACAGTTTTAAAATTTTATTTTTTAGAATTCTTTATCCTATAAATTGTCTCTTTTAATTTTACTGATTGAAACATTTCACATCACTCTCCTTAATTTATTTGCTTCTTTTACGATATTATTTTCTTTTTATTTCGAGCATCTTGAAGGACATGACTCTACCACGTCGATATTATGTTACAAGGTATAGAATTTGAACAAAATAAAACGGAATTAAAGAATAGAAACAAAAAGATTACAATTGGTAAGGAAATGACGTAAGTGAGAGATGAGAAATTATTTATCAGTCTGCATCAATAATCTAAGTAAATAACATGTAATAATTATGGAGAAAGAGAGTAAAAAACTTAAAAATGAAATTATATTTTATCACACATTTTGAATTTTGAAAATTATTAATTTTTTTAAGAAATTTTTTGAAGAAATTTAAATTAAATTTTTATTTTATAACGTGTGACTTACAATAAAAATTTATTTAATATTTATTGATAATTTTATTTATTTTTTTAAAAAATATTTATTAAAAAGATTGAATTTTTTTTAATTAAATTTTAATTTTTTACGTATATATCTATTAAAAATATAAAAATATATGTGACACGTGTGTAATTTTGTTATATTTAACGAAAAATATAATGAATAATTAATTTTATCAACACATCTTTTACAAATAAATTTATTTATATAACACATTTTATATAAATAAAAATATATCTATATAACACATTTTATATAAATAAAAATATTTAAAAAAATATTTTTTAAATAAAGGAATAAATTCATCCTAATAAAAATGACTATTTGCATAAATGGGCACCACTTTCTTTCCGTCCATAGATTGAATTTACGTGGTGTTTGATTCACAGAATGAAATCGAAATCAGAATCGGAATCGAAATAAAGTGGAATGTAATAGAAAAGAAATAATATTTTTGGTTTGACCATTGGAATCAAAAAAAGAATCAGTATTACAATGTTTGGTTTGCCATTAGAATTAAATGAAAAAAACTATAAATTACCTTAATACTCTTATATTCAGAAAAGTTTAAATAATATTATTTAATTATTATTTTTTAGTCAGAAAAAATATATTATTAAAATTATTGTTTTTCTAAATAATTATTACTTAAAAAGAAAATATATTATTAAAATTATTATTTTTCTAAATAGTGTTTAGGGTTTTGAGGTTTGAGATAAGAGATTTAGGGATTTGGGATTTGGGATTTAGTGTTTAGGGTTATATTTGTGCGTTAAGGTTTAGGGTTAAAATTATTATTTTTTTCTAAATAGGATTTAGGGTTTTAGGATTTGAGATTTGTGATTTAGGGTTTTAGGATTTTGGATTTAGGGATTTGGGGTTTATGGTTTAGGGATTTGAGATTTTGGATTTTAGGTTTTGGGGTTTAGGTTTTAGGTTTTAGGGTTTAGGGTTTTAGGATTTGGGTTTTAAGGATTAGGATTTTGGAATTTAGGTTTAGGGTTTTAGAATTTAGGTTTTGGGTTTTGGGTTTTGGGTTTAAGATTTTGAGATTTGAGATTTAAGATTTTGTATTAAGTATTTAGGGTTTTGGGATTTGAGATTTGAGTTTAGGATTATATTTAAAGTTTAGGTAAAATTGAAAAAAAAAAATTGAGATTGAAATGGAATTATTTAAAAATCTGTTTTATTTTTAATTCATTTTTCAGTCCAACTAAACACATAAATTAAAGTTTGATTCCTTTACCTTCTCTATAACAAAATATAGCATTATGGCTCTGAGCTCGTCAATTTGATTTTGCCTTGTTCGGATAAAATATGAACTCTGGTACCCGATTTTAGTTGAGATTATAGGCTACAGAATATGATATGACAGGTATTTGGGCTTTGTTTTCCACTTCAATTAGAAAGTTGACCTGCTTATGTGTTGTTTGGGCGGGCCTATGATGACTTGCACTTCTTCATTTTTGACCAAGTCCAGAGCTGTGAAAGAAATTTTAAAATTCTAGTTAAAGTACTACTTTCACATTATTAACTTCAATATCCTAATTACTATTCCATAAAAAAAAACAGAAATTGCCTAAAATAATTTGAATACAGTTCATAATGCTAATTTAGAGAAAGAATAGTAAAATAATTTAAATATCTAAAATATACAAAGATGACTTTAATATAGCACCAAAATTTAAAGTAAAATACATACTAGATTATCGTTGTCATGTAAAATTGTTTTTTTTAATCTCTATAACTCATATTAGTAAATTGGAACATTATTTTTTTATTGAAAAGAAAAACATTTGCATTATAATTAAATGTACACATCATACTATAAAATTTAAATGCATAACATAGCTTTTGTTTTTTATTTTTGTTAATCCCCTGATCATTCAATATAATATGTTATTTTTTTATTAATGTTAGAAATACTTAATAATTATATTTTATTATATGATTAAATGAATATACATGGTACCTTTATATAGGCATTACAAGTAAACTAGATATGTCTAAAGTAGCTAGATATAGATATGCCTAAAGCAAATAGATCTACATTAGCAGATATATATACATTAATATGTTACTAGATATACATTAACAACCTCCCTCAAACTCAAGGTGGATGTGAGACCAACTTTAGGTTGTCAACCAAATTACGAGTGCATCCTTTGAGAAGTGCCTTAGTGAAGATATCTACAAGTTGATCGTTGGAGGAAACGGGGAAAAGCTTGAGAGCACCATGGATAAGATGAGAGCGAATAAAGTGACAATCAATCTCGATGTGTTTAGTCCATTCATGAAAGACATCATTGTGAGCAATATGAATGGCACTCTAATTATCACAATAAAAAGGGAGTTGTAGAGGATGTGGACACACCCAAATCCTTAAGGAGCCATCGTAGCCAAATGAGCTTAGATATGGTCTCAATAAGAGCACGATATTCTACTCCAGTACTGGAGCGGGCCATGAAGGTTTGTTTCTTACTTCGCCAAGAAATCAAAGAAGAACCAAGGAGAAAGCAATAACTTATAGTGGACCTGCGATTAGTGGGATCTTCTGCCCAATCAGCATCAAAGAATGCACGAAGTATTAAAGGAGACTGAGCTGAATAGAAAAGGCCATGGAAGATAGTGCCTTTAAAGTATCGTAGAATACGCAGAACAACAGCATAGTGAGTCAAACGTGGAGCATACAGATACTGGCTCACCTGATGAACATCATAAGAAATGTCTGGACGAGTAATTGTAAGATAAACCAAGCTGCCAACCAATCATCTGTAAAGAGAGGGATTAGACAATGGTTGCCCCTTCGATGGTGTCAGATGGGTATTAAGTTCAATTGGAGTGTCAACAGTCTTGCTATCAGTGAGTCCAGCTTGAGATAAGAGGTCATATGCATACTTAGCTTGAGTAATATAAAAACCATCTATGGAACGAGTGATCTCAAGACTCAAGAAATAGCTGAGATGTCCAAGGTCTTTTCATTTCAAACTACTGACTAAGAAAATCCTTGAGTTCTTGAATGTCACTGAGGTCATCACCAGTTATGATCATATCATCCACATATAGGAGAAAAAAATGGTGCCTTTATCATTGCGACGAAGAAATAAGGCAGAATCATAAGGACTGGCAGTATAACCCAAGCAAAGAATGGTGGAGCTGAACTTGGCAAATCATGCTTGTGAAGCTTGTTTAAGGCCATAAAGTGCACGTTAAAGGCAAAAAAACCTTATTTTTTTTCAACAAAAAGACGAGGAGGAGGTTGCATATAGACTTCTTCATGCAGATCCCCATTAAGAAATGCATTTTTAACATCCATTTGAAAAAAGGTCCCATTTACTACAATGACAACAACTAAGAGGATACGAATGGAGGAAATACGGGCAACTGGAGCAAAAATATCTTCATAATCAATCTCATACTCTCGTGTAAAACCTTTTTCTATAAAACGAACCTTGTAGCGCTCGATGGACCCATCAGAGTGAGTCTTGATCTTATAGATCCACTTACTACCAACCACAGACTGACCAGGAAGGAGAGTAACAGGATCCTCAAGTATGGTTTTTGGTTAATGCATCAATTTCTTCTTTCATTGCAATCTGCCAAGAAGGGCTAGTAGATGCCTCACGATAGATGTGAGACTCATGAAGTGTAGCAAGGACAGTGAAACAATGATAGTCAAGTAAATGTGTAGGAATGGATCTTACATGTGTTGAGTGGCGAGGTGGAATGTCTTGTGGAGGATCTTCAGATGGAGCAAGAAGAGGGGACCTATGTTCAAGGTGGGGTAGCTCGTTATCAACTTGTTCTTCTACGACCTGTCTAGGAGAATCATCAAAAATATCTAAAGATTGAATAGTGAAGTCCAAAGATGGATTAAGAGTATCTATAGAAGGAACTGGAGACTCATTTGGAAAGATTTATAAAACATTTGAATTAGTTAAGGAAGAACAAAAGTGAGAAAGTTCAACAAATAAGCGGTGTTCCCAAAAGACAACATTATGGGAAACACGAAGACGATATGAGACAGGATCATAGCATCGATACCCTTTTTGAGTTTCACCATAACCAAGAAAATAACAAAGTCTAGATCGAGGCTCAAGTTTGTTGTGTTTATGAGGCTAAAGAAGAACGAAACAGACAGATTCGAATGAGCGATGGTAATGATAGTCAGGAGATGACCCAAAAAGGCACTCATACAGAGTCTGATTATGAATGACAGTGCTTGGAATGCGATTAATGGCATGAACATCATGAAGAGCGGCTTCACCCCAAAATGGGGCAGGAACTTTGGCAGAAAAAGAAGAGCATGAACAGTGTCAAGAATATGACAAAGTTTTTTTCCAGCTCAACCATTTTGTTGAGAGGTTCCTGGATAGGTTAGATGATGTACAATTCTATAAGAGTGTAACAAAGCTTGAAAATCATTTTGAGTATATTCAAGAGCATTATCATATCGAAAAGTTTTGATATGTTTGGAGAATTTTGTTTCAACCATTTTTACAAAGTTACTGTATTTTGGTAAGATTTTAGAACGAGATTTCATTGGAAAGATCCAACTATAACGAGAATAATCATCAATAAAAACAACAAAATATCGAGATCCACCAGTACTAGTAACAGGAGAAGGTCCCTAAATATCAGAATGAATTAACTCAAAAATACTACTAGAGATAGATTTACTATTATTGAAAGGTAAAGCTGGCTGTTTTCCTAATTGGTATGAAGTACAATCAAAATTTTCTTTGGACACAAAACCCAATAGACCTTTAGAAGCTAAATATTGTACTCGAGTGGATAGGGCATGACCAAGGCAAGAATGCCAAAGTGCGAGAGAAAGTAAGGAAGAAACTACAGCAATTGCAGCAGCAACAGAGGTAGGCGCAACAGGTGGAAGATGAAGATTGTTCATGGGAAACATACGCTCGATCCTAGGACCGGTCCCAAGCTCTTGTCCCGTCCTCGGATCCTACACAATACACCCAGAATAGTCAAAAATAAGGCGATATCCTAATTCAACTAATTGTCCCACAGAGCATAAAATATAGGATAGGTCAGATACATGGAAAACCCCAAGAACAGATAGGGTTGAGGTCGAAACAAAACCTAGACTATTCCCATGAATGGTGGAACTATCAGCTATATGAATATTAAGAGAATGTGGTACAGGGTCAAGTTTGGAGAATAAAGATGAGTGAGGTGTCATGTGATTACAACATGTAGAGTCAAAAAGCCAAGTTTGAGACTTACTATGCAGAACTGAGAGAGTAGTGGAAAGAGATGCATTACCAGTCATTTGAACAGCCCGAGTTATGATCTTCTGTAGTTTAGTAGAGGAGAGGTTGATAGTGGATCCAAAAGACTGGGACTCTGCTGAATTTGAAGGCATCAGCGGAGTAGGCTCAAAATTAGCAACAATAATAGTAGATTTGTTGCAACGGTAACAAGTTTCAATGGTGTGGCCATAATGCTTGCAATAATTGCAGAACCTTTTATTTCTCTGCCTGCGATGATTGTTAAAGCCAGAGGAATCACCTTATTGCTGAGGTTGCTCAATGGCAGGAGCAGGAGGAGTAATAGCCAAAACATTGAACTTATTTTGGGCTTGAAGGGTTGCAAGAGGAGCTTCTTCTCTAACCAACTCATTTACAGTAGTATCAAGAGAGGGAGGGGGACTACGATTAAGAAGCTGACCTCGGATGGGCTCAAAGTCCTTGTAGAGTGACATCAAGAACTCATAGAGACGAAATTTATCCCTAAATGTAGCATATTGATGAGCATCTATTGAGCATGCCCAAATTGGATCACAAAGGTCAATTTGGTCCCAAAGGAAGCGAAGCTGATCAAAGTAGTCATTGATGGATTGCCCTGGTTCCTGTTGAAGTTGATGCAATTCAACTATTAGTTGATATTTCATGGATCCGTGAGTAGTGGAGTACTTTTTGCCAACATATCTCATGCTGATTTGGCATCATCAAAGCTACCTAACAGATTGGCGATGGAGGGAATGGAAGTATTCCGAATCCATGTGAGGATCATATGGTTGTGACTATCTCATTCAATCATGCGACCAAGGAAAGTAGCATCTTCTTCACTTGCTCCTTTAACACGAATGATAATTGCACCAGTACAGTAATGCCAGAGCATACGACCCTTAAGAAAACTGCACATAGCTTGAGATCATGATAAGTTATTCTTGGTCCCCTCCAATATAGTATTGATAGGACAAGAAATAAAAACATCATTTTTATCCATTTGGAAACATAATATGCAAAAACAGACTACAAAAACGAGATCTACGCGAAAAAATGGGTAAGGAAGACCTAAATTGCAAAAGTCAACGACAACAAGTCAAAGTTAACGGTCAACACGGTGAGAGGGGAGTCTCTATGAGGTCAATCGAATGCGATGATGACGTCAACCCTAGGGATGTGTCGCTGTGACGTCACGTGACCAGAGCGTGACGTGTGTGGCACGTGAATGTGATGTGCCTTTTCTGTTGGCGGCGCGTGTGGGTGCATGTGAAGGAGGATGATTGTGATACGCTCACGGTTGTGTAAATCTGGTCGCGGCGATCATAATGGTATCTACAGGAAGATCATCGGGGTAAGATTTCACGGCTACGTTTGGTTTCAGTAGCGGTGCATGAAAAGATGTGCAGATCCTTTGAGCAGCGTGTGAGGGAGCGTGCAGAGTCCGATGGTTACGATACTTCCACGATTGTGTAGATCTGGTCTGAGTGGTATCTCTAGAAAAATTATCGGAGCAAGATGCATGACGACGATGATGATTGTAATGGTCTGTGTGGCGCGGGACTCCTTAACAATGGTGATTGTAGACCCGGAGCCTAAGGACAATAGCTAAAAGACGTCAGAGGTTCAACGGTGAGTGGTTGCAGCGACTATTGTGATAGCGAAAATTATAAGGGTTGAGTAACACCAAAAAAGACAAGACTGTTAGAAAGATAAAAGTAATGACTCTGATACCGTGTTAGAAATACTTAATGATTGTATTTTATTCTGTGATTAAATGAATATACATTATGTTTTTATATAAGAGTTACAAGTAAACTAGATATAGATATGATTAAATTAAATAGATATACATTAGTAGATATATATACATTAATATGTTTCTAGATATATATTAACAATTAAAATAAAAAAGGAAACAATAAACATATAATTAAAGAATTTGGTGAAGGGTTGATTTAGGCGGGTGTTATATGTCGGAATAGTAATAGTTAAATTCAACGTATTACTATAATAAACCTCTATTAATCATAGTTTTGGATTATTATTTTAAAAAAAAAAAGAAGTGGATAATCTATTGATCTTTTATATATTTATATTTTTCAACTAATGATTATTTTTAAAATTTAAAAATAAAAATACTAATTAATAAAGAAAAAATCAATAAAATATCCAAACCATTAAAAAACCTACACAAATTAGTCAAAACAATAACAACATGTGGTTAACAAGTGACTGGTGGAGTACTTTTTATTGGATATGGAATACGTGGGTAAAGACTTTCGGCCACAAATTAATGTCCTCCGTTTTGTGATAATAGTCTAAGCCTCTCCCCTGATCTATACTTCTGAGTTCCGATCAATGCACGCACGAGTATTGTGATTCTTTAGTCATTTAGGTTCGTATTCACTTTGATTTCTTATGCAATAAAATGTGTGGAGTTATTATCACGACTTATTTTATTAGTTTCACGATATATTTAATTAAAATTTTAAAAATTAATAAAAATATTCTTAAAATTAATTTAATTAATCTAGAAAAAAATATAATAAAGATATAACAATATTTTTAACAATTTAAAACATTGATATTAAATACAATATAGAAGCAACCAAAAAAAAATTGTTACAATATAAAAGTTATATATTAACTTAAAAAGATAATTATATATGCAATGTAATTTATGTATTATCTTATAATCTTATAATTATTATAAAATAATATATTTTAAATTTTATTTAAAAAAGTGTATCATAATCCAAAAGTAAAATATCATATTTTGATAGGTGATATTTACTACGAGTATCAATGTATTTTCACATATAATTTAATTCAATTATATATGTATTAATATATCATATATTTTTACATTCTTCAAAATTTTAATATTTTTAATTAAAATTAATTTTTTTAGAATTATAAATAGTAGTTAATATGAATTAGATAGAAATTAAAAATTAATATTATAAAAAAATTTAATTTAGACATTTTAACCACATTTTGTATATCAATATATTTATATTTTTAAAATTAGTATCATTTAATCATATATTCATAATTTTCTTTTTGATATTTTTATTTGAATTCAATTATTTAGAATAGTAATTATGAATTAAAATTAGAATTCTAAAATATTTTATTTAAAATTATTTAATCACCCTTTTATAATTTTATTTTTATAATATTAAAAAAATTAAAGATTGCATATAATTATTTTAGTCATATTTATTCAAAAAAATTATTTTATTAAATTAATTCTTTTTAATATGATAAATAAAAAATATAATGACTTAATTAAAAATTAAAAAAATAATTCTAAAAGTCTTCACTTGGGATGATTTAATCAATTTTTTTCTTTTTATAAAATTTAAAAAATTATAGTTTACATATAATTATTTTAACCATATTTATTCAAAACTTTTATGTTTTTAATTGAAATTAATTAGTGTTGGAATAATAAGTAACAATCATTAAAAATAATAATTTCAAAATATTTCAATTTGAATTATTTAATCATGATTTCATGTATTTTGTTTATATAAAGTTAAAATGTTTACGTATTAGATATAATTATTAAGGTCAGAATTCTTTTAAATTATAATGTTCTTAATTAAAATTAATTATTTGTAGAATAATAAATAACTCACATAAACACTTAGTTAAATATAAAAAAATAGAATAACAAATATCTTTAATTTTGATTATTTAATCATATTTTCTTAATTTTTTTTATAAAATTAAAATAGTTAGAGTTCGTGTATAGTTACTTTAATGTATCTTTGTTGCTCCCAACCAAACACTAATAATTATATATATCTTAATTACTATATAATATAATCATAATGTTTTGTTTTCTAATATTATGAAGTTATTTGATGACTTTTTATATCAAATGATATTTAATATTATTCAAATATAGGCTTGAAAGGGAGAATTTAATATGATAATAAAAAAGGGTTTAAAGTGTATAATTTTTAATATTATAAAAAGCAATAAATTATCAAATTAATTTAGTTTAAACTTTTACTTGTTTTATAATGTTCATAATAATTATAAAATTTTATATTTTTATAAATTATGAGTAATTAAATTTTTGATATATATGTTGCATATTTTTTTTATGCTATTTATGAAATGTTGATTAAGTATCTTATTTATTTATTGTGCTTTATTTTTAACAATATTATTTTTAAATATTCGTATAGAGTATTAAAATGTTTTTATTAAAAATAAATTGTATATCATGTGTTTATAAAATCGATAATTTTTTTCAAAATTTATTTAAAATTTTACACTAAAAATATATTATTATAAATGAATTTTTTTTAATTCTTAAGTGTAAATTTTAACCTTCAATACACATAATAACGATTAGTTATCTTAAACAAAGGGTTTTGTTCTATATCTGTTTTACTAATGGGTATTAAAAACCTAACAGTTGAGTTATAGTTATGTTATATGTTATTGTATGTTGTCCTTAAACTTATGTCTTATCACCCTTTTATCCTAGTTAAATTGATAAAAGATGGTGCAAACATGGCTTGAAATGATATTTAATATTATTTAAATATATGGCTTGAAATAAGAAATAATGATTTAATATGATAACATAAAAAGGTGTGAAATACTTTTTTTCTTCAATTTTTTATAAATTACTAAAATACTTTTTAAAAATTATAAATTAAAATGATACCCATGAAGTTTCATATTCCTTTTTTTTATAGTGAAAAATATATTAAAAACAAATACAAATATATTGAGACTAAACGTTACTAATATTATTTTTTAATGAAAAATATCAAGACTGTTCTTAAGTTTTGCATTTTCTTCACAAATATTCCTAACATTTAAAAAATATATCTAATAAGACTTAAGTTAGATATATTATCTAAGATAATACAAGTTAAATACGACATTAACTTTTCTATCTACATTTTTTTATTTTTTCTAAATTATTAAAATACCCTTTAAAAATTATAAAATAAAATATATTTATTTATTGTGTTTATTATAGTCAAAAATAAAAATTTATAATAAGTGAAGGAATACAAAGAAATTAAAATTTTATTTAAATTAAAAATAATGTTATATTATTGATTTATATTATTTACTATCTCTACTAATTTTTAAAGATATTTATTATTTTGATATTTATTAAATAAATTTTTCTCTATTATTGATGACATTTTTGAAAATTAATTAACCAATTAACTAAATTGAGAAAAAAATGTTTTTTTTTTCATGACTTATGAAAAATTATAAATTTACTTTTCATGTACTTAACATAATTAAAAATTACATACCAATAATACAAATAAAAAATTATGTATCAATTATTGTCTTTAATTTATATAAGACTCTTATAATCTCTATCATCCTCCTCTGAGAATCTTTATCTCTAACAATATGCATCATTTGGTATTTTTAACATATTTTATTATATTTTTGGGTTATTTGTATTTTTTTAAAGGACTATTTAATTTATATTTTTATAAAAAAAATGTCAAAGATTTTTGATTCAATTGACTAAAACTCTCGGTAAAAGCCTATAAAGAACATGAGTTTTCTAAAAAAAAAAAGATTAATCAAATAAGTGAGAACGCATATAAGTATAATCAACGTTATCATATTATCGTGTGAAACTTGTATTACCTTTAACCGATAATCCTTTAATTGCAATATAAAAAAACGGATACTAAATATTAGAATAATAGAAAGAACATTTATGTACTAATAAATATGAGTACTGATGATTGATGATACATACATAATTTATAGTGAAAGCTTAATTTTATTCTTTTTGTAAGCTATAATGTTAAAACAAATACAAATATATTGACACTTTCCAACTCTAAGCATGTCATGTACAGAGCAATAAAGGCATTACATAGAACGAGTGTGGTTGAATCATGAATATATAACTTCAGTTGTTTCGTTGGATGTTTCAAAGTCACTAACTATTATGTCTTGATTCAAGAGAGTAAGATCATGATTATTAGCAGAAGTTGTTTGGTTTATATTTCCACAATTAATGGAAGGGGACATTTCTTTCTCTCCTAAGAAAGCAAAGTTATAACATGTGTGATTTGAATAACTTGATGGGCTAGGGTATTGAGAAGGAGTTGTGGTGTTTTTTTTATCAACTTGTTTTATTCCATCTTCCCTTCCTTCATGATCATCAACTGGACTAATATCCTTCTTAAATGCATGTGAATTCAAATACTTTTGGTCAAAGTTTCTTAAAGTTAGACGAATTCTTGCACATATTGATGCTCGTGGATCAGAACTTATGATAGTGTTCCTTTGCTCATAAAGAACCACAACAGCACGTATAGAGAGAGATAATATTGAAGATAACCCTAAAATGAGGAACAAGACATAGAAGCTTTCAAGACCTAAACTATTTGAAGAAAATTGATTGTCTAGACACACCATTTTCTTCGGGAACCATTTTTTTGTAATGTTCTTCAAATCCTCCCCTTCAATCATATGTAAAATTGCCCTTGAAACATTATGAATAAGAGGAGATCCTAAAGGGAAAACCTGCCCAAAATTCAAAGTGACAAGGATTAGAATACTCATTATAAGTAGCATGTGAAACAAATGAATCACATCAAGAGTGATATTCTCAATTAGAGATGACAAGTTACAATTTAATGAACTTTATCATAAATAGATAATACATATATAGCCTTTACATAACTTATGTACAACATAACTCATGTACATTGTGAAAACTCAAATTTGGGACAATTTTCGCTTAAACTTAAAAAAAATAGTGACTTTGAAAAGGACCTACAAACACAATTGTAACAAATAAGACAAAAAAGGTAGGAGTGCTTACAAAGCCAAAACCAACAGCTTGATATGTGGTGCTAACCATGATATACTTGGAGCAATATTTTGAAAGAAAAAGCTTGACATAAGGAGTTTCATCAAAAGCAGCAACTATACCACCATTAGATTTTGGCATTAAAAATGCATTATGACATTCTTTTGGGGATGTATATGACTTGATCTTGGAATCATGAAAGCCAATATTTTTCAACAATTTACAAACAAAAGAACCTTTTAGACAACCAATGTTGTCTCCGTTCTCAAGGAGTTGGTATACACTAGTAATTTTAGGTTGAAGTTGTTGCACCGTGAGAAGAGAAGCTAAACTAGCAGTGTAGCTTTGGGTGAGTATTAACATTACAAATATCCATATCATCACCACGATCTTTGCCAAATTGCTCACTAATTTTTCCTCTGTTAATAGAATTGAAATGAGTCATCATACATAACTTTATTTGAGACTTTATATAAAATACATTAGTTGATTTGAGTTTTGAACAAGTGATTACTTAAAGAGATGAACTTACTGTTAGCAGCAACAATGGCCAAAAATGAGAACCAAAAACTTGTTCCAATTTGATAAGCAGGAGGCCCTCGAAATTCTTCATTGATACGATGTTCAAGAACCCAAACCACAAAAGCAATGAAAACCAAAAAGCAAACAATCGTTACCCAAAGATCCCTTGACAATGGCTTCAAGAAAACCCAAGCACTACTTCTTTTGTCTTCCATTGGCACTATCATTGATAAACCTGATTCTGTGTATGGCATTGTGAAGTCTACATATCTCGACCTGTTTGCTCGAATTGTTACATCTCCTACAATAGCATCGAAGTTCTATATAAAAGATATATATTAAAAAAACTTCTTTAGTACTAAGTAAAATGATAAAAAGGATCGTCAATTTATGAGCAAAAGATTCATACCTCGAGATACACTTGAAACACCAAGTCGTCATAATTAGTGCTGTCATTGGGCATTAAATATGGAATTACGTCGTATGTAATTGGGTGTGTTAAAGATTTAATTGCAGCATCAAACACATCTATGCAATACCCACTCGTATGTTTTGTTTGGTTTATGCTATTATAATTTATCACATTAATCAGCTCATTGAAACCATGAATCGGAACCCCAATTCTCAAATGATTCCTCTGTGCTACAATCTCTTTACCGGGCCATACTATTTTTCCTAAATCGGCATGCAAACCACTTTGTTGGGTCCAATTCCCAATCTCTTTTTCCCTGCTTCCATTAACAATGTTGATTATTTGAAAAGAGGAAGATTCTAATTGCCCATCAATTAGACTAAAATTCCCTGCAAGACCATCAAATGTTACTTTTGATAATGCTTCATGCAGCTTTGGACCATTTTTGGAAACCTCAAAAGTTTCAAGATCTGTTGAGTTCTCTACAAAGGTATTCTTTTTAAAGTTCAAATGTCCATTCACCATAAGTACCTCCTGAATTGCCATAAATACAGCTTTAGCAGCATCGTATGCCCATAACCCATAAATGTTCAGGTCCAATTCATTAGCTACATTGCCTTGTCTTCGAGATTGCCATGTCCATCGATTTTTGAAAGACTTAAGGGGTTTTGACTCTGGATAATAAGTTTTGATACCCAAAACTCCCTGCATCGAATTAGTGATGATAGAAGAATCAATCAAACTTAGAAGATCAGTCATATCAGTAGTGATTATCCAAACGTAGCCTTGTTTCATCATTCCTATCTCTTTTGCCTTTTGAAATAGCTGAGAGCCAAGATGAGTGTCCATGTGAACAATGAAGAATCTGCATTGCATTTTGTTGAGTTTGTGGAGCTCTTTATCGAGTTGATCATCAGTGGTTGATGAAGAAATGAAGCTTTGATATGGAATCTGAACATCAATCTCTTGCAAGGCATCAATTAGAAAAGGCATTAATCCCCCGTCATATGAATTGGTTGAATAGATGGGCACTACTTGTTTCCATCCAAAATTATCGACCAATGAACGTATGGTTTTGACTTGTATTATATTGTTCTGTCTTGCTTGGAAAAAATACGAACTTGGAGTGTGAAGAGAAGGAATTTGGCTAACTGAATATGATATTATGGGTACTTGGGCTTTGTTTCCCATATCTATAAGAAAGTTGGCCTGCATATTTGTTGTTGGGCCTATGATGACTTGCACTTCTTCATTTTTAATCAAGTCTAGAGCTAAAGAAACACAAATTTCAATGGTTAATCTTTTGTAATTTTAAAAAATAAAAAACTAGTAATATTTTTATGATTTCTCTTGGAATATAATAAAAAATATTAAGGAAATCAATTTAGTAAATAATTCATCTATCTTATTTTTAGTGTATTACTTTATTTTCCAATAGGTGAATATGTGGATAAAAAATTACAAAACTTCGTCTTTGATATTATTTGTCTAAAATTATTCTAGGCTAGATACTTTTTTCTTTTTAATTTTTTTAATTTTTTTTTGTTTGTCTTTAACACGTATTTTAAATTAATTTAATTTAAAATATAAGTTTCCTAAATGAGAAATTAAGCGAGCATCGATCTGAGAGAAGAGAAAGTACCAGCAGCAGCGGCTCCAACAACATCAGAGTTAGAGTTCCTGTGACGAAGAACAATTTTTAATCTGGTGTTGTTGTCTGCAACAATATGAGAGTTGTTGTTATTGAAATCTGATAGAGCCATTTTAATACATTCCAAACCCATCTTCCCTACCCAGCTCTCATAGTCCACCACAAGGCCCACTTTTATATCAATTGTTTTGTTAATCTGTGCTTCAACCATAGCTGCAAAGAATGAAGACCTGAGAGAGATACAATAGAAAAGGAAGAACATAAACAATAATTTTGTTTGTTTTGCCATAGCCTTAATTACACCCCAGATCTTGAATAATATTTCGTAGTCTCTTTTCTTGCATTACGTTAATTTATATATATGACCATATTTATAATTATTACCTTTAAATTTTTTTGTGAATGACGTCGCGCCATATTGGGGAAATTTCTGAGCAACGCACCTCGTAGTTTTTATGAGATATTTAAATTTATTCTAGAATTTATGGTGTAGTAGAGAATCAGTCAAATTTCCTTCAAGTTTGGCCGAAAACAAACAAATATAAAAAAAAACAAGTCAAGAAGAGAGAAAAGTCATCTTTAAAGTTTAAACGTATATTTTTCCCCATTTGTGGAATCTTGTTCTAAATTCCTTTATTTCTTAATTTATTCTCTCTTTTATTCAATTAATTAAATAAAATAGATTCATGCACCCTAAGATCTAGATTCACAAATACAATCGTATATATTTATAATGATAATTAGAAGTGTCGTGATCTTTTTTTTCTTTTAATTTTCTTTTTTAGCAGAATATGTAAAGAGCGTTGATTTTTTCTCCGAGATACTAAAGATGCCATTTTTATTTTTAAAAAAGTTTTAGTCCTATTAATCACATAATTTATTAAAAAAAATTCATGAAAATTTTATATTAGTCACAATAAATTTTATAATTTTTTTACAATAATTTTATTAGTATATACAAATGATTACTTAAATTTAATAATTTTTGAATTTAGTACTTATTTTCTTATTATTTATTAAAATTAGATACTATAATGTAAAATTATGGGATTATAAATGTTTAATGTTAATACTTCTGATGGATTATAAGTGCTTATTTGAATAATTATAGGATTAAAAATATTTATTTTTTATATTAATAAAAATAATAATACTTATTTTATAAATTATATAATTAAAATATTCATTTTAAAAAATTATTATACTTAATATTACTAAGACGGAAAAGTCAATTTTAAAGTTTAAACATATCTTTTTAAAAAAAAATATTTTATTTTATATATAATAATTAATATTATTTAAGCTTTAAAGTTATACAAATTCTTTCATTATTGTATTAATTTCATCTTATTTTTTCGCGAATCTTGTCATTTGTGGAGATTTATTTTAATTAAATCCTTTCTTTCTTGAATTAATTATTTTTCAATGAATTATAAAAAATACATTTTTACGCCCTAATTATACTGGGACGGCAATACTTCCTATATATATATATTACATTTAATATTTTTCATCAAATTTTAAATATATTATATTTAATAATAAAAAATAAAAGTACACGTGGTATTAATTTCTATTTAAATTATTTAAAATATTATTTATTTAAATATTATCAGAATAAATAATATTTAATACTTTTATGATAAAAAATATTTTACTCATTAAGTTAATCATCAAAATTAATAAATTTAAGATAAATAATAAAATAATTTTAATGAACACTATAAAAGAATTCACAATGACAAAAGAGAAAAGATAATTGTAGAATTTTATAAATTTTAATGGATTTTCTATTGGTAATAGTTGAACTAATAAGATAGATATGATGAGAGTGTAGAAGAGAAAATATCAAAATAAAAATCTATAAAAATCCTTAGAAATCTTTTTATAAATTATTAAAATACTTTTTTAAAATTATAAATTAAAATGATACCTATGAAGTTTCATATTCCTTTTTTCTTACTAACATCCTCAACTTTTAAAAAATATATTCAAATTCCCTTAATATTTATTGAACATTTACAAATACATCTTGATACTAATGGATTTTAAGTAAATGTTAACGATAGTTTTGAATCGTATAGATGAACTCTCTCTAGTCCATTGTCTTGGAAAACCACAACAATGTCACAATTGTTGCCACATCCCCAATTAATGATCTTGGAATTTTATAACTTATATTGTTTCTATTTCTAATATTATAAAGTTAATAATTCTTATCAAAATATGATAAAAATTGCATAAAAAAGTACTCAATAAATATAGAAAAATTCACAAAATATAAATACAAAAATAATTAAAAAAATTGTGTAATTTATTTCAATTTTAAATAAATATAAAATAATAATTTTATTTTATTAAATTCATTTTATTATTATTTCATGATTTTTGTTAATAAAATAGTGTTTTACTATTCAAAAATAACTAAAATATCTCATTTTTATAGAGATAATGACCGAAATGTTCATTGTTAAATCAAAACGACTAAAGTATCCTCGTGAGTTTACAAATAAAGTAACTCTAACGGTACTTAATATGTCCATCGATGTGAAAGTATAATAAATGATTTTTAAAAAAATTATAAAAAAAATAATCTTAAAATATATAATAATAAAAATAAAACCTAATAATATTAAACTTAATATAATTAGACAATTTTCAACATAAACCATTATAAAATGATAGTAAATCAATTTAAAAGATATTTAAAATAAAATGATGTACCATAGTTTTTAGTAGAAAAAATATATTAAATGAACGTAAAAAATGTTATTTTTTTAGTTATAAATTTTAAGATATTATTTTCTCAATTTCTTATTTTTTATTGAAAAAGAATGGATAGAACCCTTGAAAAATTATAAAAAACTAAAATAATTATAAGTTATTCTTGGTTAACGAGAATAATAATAGTAATAGAAATAGAATTCAATAAAAATAATATTATTATAATATTTATTTGAATAGTAAAATCAACACAATTATATTATTAAAATTAAATTAAAAAAAATTAATTTATTTTACTTCCAAATCAAATCAAGTAAAAATAATAATAAATAATTATATAAGTGTGAACAGAAATTATAATAAAAAAAATATTTAGAACATTATAATGTATTCTTAAAGAGTACAAAAGGAATAAACATATTTGCTATTATTATTAAAATGTATTATTTTTCATTATATGTTAACAATTAAATCAAATACAAGATACTCAAAATTATTCCCATTATCGATCCATTATTGTTATGTTTGGAAATAATGCATTTATATATAAAAAGAGGTAATGTTTGGTCGACGATCAAATATTACATTTTTTTTTGTTTTTTTTACACCAATAAATATTAAAATAATTATATATTATAATTATATCTTTAAACTTTTTTACTTTGAAGATATCATATTTTTATTTTTTTATACTAACAAATATAAAAAATGATCATATAATAAATACATTTTTACACTTTTTTATATAAATAAATATCAAAATATCTATATAATAAATACATTTTTTTATAAAATGATATTTTATATAATGCAATTGTTCTTATTACAAAAATTTGATAGTTCATATTTTTTATAATTATATATTTAACGAGTATTCGATCAATTCATTTATGACCCATCATATTTTTATTAAATTAATAATTTTTATGTCGATATCATATCATATCTCGTTTCAATTAAAAAAATAGTCAGATAATATAAATTATTTTTAAATAAAAAATACTTATTAAATTAAATCAAGTTATATTTATCATTTATTTTGATTAATTTTTTAGATAATAAAAAAATTAATCTAATAAGTTAATATATTATTATATTATATTTGATTAATTTATTAAATAAATTTATGTTATTATTGTGAATATTTTGATAAAACATTTATGTTTATATTATATTTAGATTATATTGTTTATAAAATTGTTACTATTATATATTTATTTATTATTAAAGTAATAAATTAATTAACTATTTATTTTAATAGTATTTTATAAATCAATTTATAAAATATTTTAACATAATTTTTTAATCATAATAAAAATAATTTAAAATTTTATATTTAAAGAATTATTTTATATTTTATTTTCTTAAGTAAAAAATTTAAGATTAATATTACAGTATATTTATCAATTACTAATCATATACATTATACACGGTACAAAATATAGTAGTATTCATGTAAACTCTCAAAAAGAAAAAAATTAGAAAAAAGGCTAGGGTTTGCAATTGCTGGTTCAAAGCGACATTGAAGCAGCGGAAGCTCCACCACCAACGCCACCACTATGGGTCGTATGCACAGTCGTGGGTACGTTTTATGATATCCATGTATCTCTCAATTTTTAGCTCTTTCAGTATTTAATTCTGCTGCCTTTTTTTTCTTCTTAATGTTGGCTACAGGAAGGGTATCTCTGCCTCAGCTCTGCCCTACAAGAGAAGTCCACCTACTTGGCTCAAGATATCTTCCCAGGATGTAAGAAAATTGATAACTAATTTTTTGAATGTATTTCTTTGTTGCCATTTATGTTAATTGAATTAGCTTTTGGGATTTAGGTTGAAGAGAACATTTGCAAGTTTGCCAAGAAGGGTCTGACACCATCGCAGATTGGTGTGATTCTTCGCGACTCTCATGGTATTACTCAAGTCAGGAGTGTTACTGGAAGCAAGATTTTGCGTATTCTCAAGGCCCACGGTAATTATTCCATTTTCTTTTATATTTGTTTTTGCGTCCAATATTCAATTTTGGGTGTGTGCTACTGTGTAATTGTTGATGATTTGCAAGATTGAAGAATCATTATTGAGGAGACTCCCAATTCTGTTTAATTAGTTTAGTCTATGCGAATTTTTTTAATATTTCATGTCTAATTGGATCAGGTGGGGAATATTAAAGATCATTACTTGTATTTTGAAACTCGGGACTTTTTTACTTGGATTTTTCAGATTGAATGCCTTTATTTAGTTATAAATGTAACGCGATTTATTGGCATTTGTAAACGTAAAGGATGTAGAAGAAATAATTCATCAGTTTTGTTGGTGAATAACTGATAATTAATGATTTGTTGGTTCCTTTTAGCCTAAAATGAGAGGTGTATCTCTTTCTTATGTCTTTTAACTCTGTTTAGGTCTTGCTCCTGAAATTCCTGAGGATCTATATCATCTTATCAAGAAGGCTGTCTCAATCAGGAAGCATCTGGACAGGAACAGAAAGGACAAGGACTCCAAGTTCCGTTTGATTTTGGTTGAGAGCAGGATCCATAGGCTTGCTCGCTACTACAAAAAGACAAAGAAGCTTCCTCCAGTTTGGAAATAGTAAGCTAACTCACTTCTCTTATTTCAACATTTTTATACATGATGTTATTAATAAACATAGGAAAAGTTAAAATTTCTTAAGTCAAATGATTTGTTGATTTAATTTCTTCAGATTTTCCTCTTTTCCACTTTTGGGCACATGAAATTAAAATTCATTTGAAATTCTCCAGTGCATCATGTATTTAGACAAATGATTTGCATGTGATTGACTGAACAGCTTGTCAAATTGTTAGATGATAGGGAACTGCTCTGCATCTTTTGATCACTGCATTGAGTCTCTTGATCTCTTCTGTATGTTACCAATTTGACAGTTGATTCATTTTGTAAGGTTTTCTTAATTTTTGATTCTTCCAAAGGTTTATAAGTTTAATTTGCATTATGAATCTGATATTCTTGTCTGAATATCACTAATGTAGCATTGTCCGAATTGGGCCTAGATCCTGTAGGTAGCTTCAACTTAGTTGACATTGTTTTCTACTGACTTGGCCTCTGTTTTGCAGCGAGTCAACCACTGCCAGCACGCTTGTTGCTTAGATTTGATATATTGCCTTAGTTTGTGGTATTGTTTGGCCATGTCCATATGATACTCTTGATTGTTGGAAGATTTTGACGTCTTTTTCTAATTTCAAGAGGTACGATAGCTGGTACTGAGGCTTTTGGATTTGGCTTTAGAATTTTATTTTCTACTACTAGTTATTATGATTTAATTTCAACCCTTAATAAGGTGGGAGGAAAAAAAATTAAAGTTTATCGACTTGTGGTTTTAGAAATGAATCGAGAAATGAACTAGAGAAGAAGGAAGACTTTAACCTTTGATTTCATATTTCCTTCATTTTTCTCTAGTTCATATCTTGCTTCATTTCTAAAACATTCTACATCATATTTGCTTCGTAACTCATGTTCATTTCGTACCAAAATGAGTTGAAACTAAATACATTTGAGAGATTGTGCGACTCTAATTTCTGAGATTGGAAAACGTGAAGAGAAAACCATGCTCATTATATTTTTCCGAAGATTCATCACTTTCTAAACATGAACGAAGGAAGAAAGCAAAAAATGAACGTGTTTTTTTATATGGAAAAATAAAATGATTCTTATTACCCTTTATCTTTTCACATTAAATGAGGTTTATTGTTGAAAAAATATCAATTAAAAACTGCCTTACAAATGAGGGTGAGGAATCATCCTAGTTTCGTTGGGTCATTTATTTCTATAGTTTAAAAGTATTTTTTTAATCTTGTTTTTTAAGAAAAATGGTTAAAAAAGGGACTGTCAATTCTTGTGTTTTTTTTAATTAAATTATCACATGGTTTGTATATAACTAAACTTTATTAATAGAAGGTTAGAGTTATTTTAATCATTATCTCTATCATTCAATATTTTTTTTTTAACATTTTAGTGTATCATTTTATCATCTTATTTATTTTTATAGTTTCAATTTCCGTTTTATCTCGATCTAAATAATAATATATTTTTGTATATTTTATTTAAATTTGACGTTTTATTGTCCCTTTCCTAATATCAATATTAAAAAAAGTTATCATAATTGAGTTGTAGTTATAAAATTGAGTACCGACTTAGCAAGGGTTTATATAGGTTTGTTTACATCAATTAAATCTCGATACATATTCTGTAACTCTAAATAATTGATTGATTGATTGGGGTTGAGTTTGATAAATAAACTTTGCACACCCCACTTGAAATTTCCAGAGTTCAACGAGAACAAGATGTGTATGCTAAGCATTTTTTTTCTTTTCTTTTCTTTTAATTTTTGCCAACTGAATGCTGAGCATATTTTTTATTCACTGTTTCATACGTTTTTTTTACGTCTTTGAATGAGATGGTATTTTTTTCTCACATATTTAAAAATACACTATACAAGTATAATACTAGGTGTCATCCAAAGAATGAAATAGTACATAAAAAAGAAGCCAATTTCACAGGCAGTATTCATACTATCATGCGTACAATAACTGCAAACTTTAAACCAAATGAGAGCTGTGGTCCGAGTTTTGTTTTAGCCTTCACTGGACTTCCGGCAGAAGTCCCAAAGTTTTCGCAAGCTTGTCCAACCAGCCCTGAACATGCGCGTGAGGTGCGTTATCAGTGCACGCGTCCTCCTTTTGTCTGATTAACGTCATATTCAACGGCTTGGCCCCTCCTAAGTTTTATATTTTCCTGATAAATTGGCCCACAATAGTCTGATTAAAACTTGTGGAGACCAGTATTGTAGTAGTGTAGTCGTCGCTTTTGAACTTGTTCTGTAGTATTGCAACCGCTACTCACTCTCTACATCATAATTAGCAGTTCCGCGATTTACTCCGTGATTTAAAGATGTATTAATCAATGTTATTTTTGTCGTCGTGTGATTTAGATTTATTATTTATAAAAAATTTAGGTTTAAATGATTATTAGTTTTATTTAAAATAGTAAAATAATATTTAATTGTATGGTATAATTATTTTTATTTTTAATTTTAGAAGAAAATATGTATTATTTTTTAAAATGTTAAAAAAATATGTTATTTGTTGCATATATTTTATAATATGAATAAAATATGTTTTTTTAACAGAATTAAAAGTAAAATTATTTGAATAATAGAGATGTAGATAGATTAAAATGGGGTTAGTGTTATCAATTTCGTGATAACCGTTGATAAAATCCAAAAGTTTCACCCATGAAGAAAACGCAATGGAAAAAATATCTTTATGGATCGGATTATATTCATTGCCCTGTCAAATTTTCTATATATAACATTTTAATTAAAAATATATTTTATTTAGATTATTTTAATTAAAAATGTTTAATTGTATAATATAATTAGTATTATTTTTAATTTTAGAAGAAAACATATATTAATTTTTAAAAACATAAAAAAAAAATGTTATTCATTGAATATATTTTATAACGTAAATAATATATGTTTTCTTTTTAGGAGAATTGAATGTAAAATTAATTATGTGAATAAATGGATAGTATATAAATTGAAGTTGTTTGTGATTTTCTTGACCATGATGGATAACCGTTGATAAAATTCAAAAGTTTCATCTATAAAGAAAACATGATGGAGTAAATATCTTTGTGGATCGGATTACATTCACTGTCCTATAAGGAGGACCCTTCTCTGATAAGGAAAGAAACAAAAGGATCTTAATTTTATGACAGATTTGATATGATGGTGGTTGCTCTCCACTGACCACGAGGATATAAGTAATATATGTTCCATGTATGAAATTAGCACAACTTGGTGATCAAATTTTTGATAGAAATCATCAACTTTATAATGTTTTAATAACGATTTATGTTTTTTTAATGATCTTTTTTATGGATACGACGACAATGATAAGTGAATTTGGTAATTGGTTTGTTTCTATTCTGATAGGTGCACTTAGTAGAAATAACGGCAATGGGTGGATGTTCTATCTACCTTAAGTGGTATTAAGCAATTGATTTAGGAATTTTTAGTCATCTATTTGGTGTTTCGTGCATCATAGGCTCTATCAATTTTATAACAACGATTCATATTTTTATTATCACTTTTGGTACTGACAAGGCCAATTAACGTGTTATTAATAGATATAAACTTAAATACAATATATATATATATAGTATATAGTTATGATAATATAATATTATAATTAAAGATATATTTTATTTTGATTATTTAACATCTATTAAAACAAACAAACAATCTAATTATATTTATAATTTTTACATTATATTTAATATCTATTAAATATAATTATAAATATATTTTATTTTTACTATAGACTTGATTAATTTAAAACATAAGATATATAATAAAATATATATTATTTATTAGCGAAGAATATTTAATGCCATCAAATTCTTTGAAACTATAGCAAATAATAAATGATCCATCCAACAAATATTTAACATGAATGTGAGGATGTTAAACACACACCTATGTATCCACTTTATTGATAATATTAGATGATTGTTATTGGATGATGAGAATAATTATTAAAATAATAATTATAGTTCGTATTAATAAAATCATGTAATAAATTTAGAAAAAAAATTCTCAAAAATGTTTTATTATTTTTTGACCATTTTCGTAAAAATAAAATGATTAAAAACTTTAATTTTAAAATGTAAGACTAATTTAACGGGGTATAACAACTCTTTGCTCTAATAAAGAATATATACAAGTGTAAATAAAGTCCCTTGAACTAAAGTCAAGTGTGCATTGAGATTGTCAAATTGTAAAAGTTGTTTCTCAGAAATAAAAAATATTAGAATTCAATACTTTAATAATGATTAAGTGACAGTAGGATTTTTTCATTTGAACATGTAGTATGTTTGGGTGTTCAAATCTTCTTTGTATATGTAATATAATTATTTAGTGTTTCTTTTAAAAAAATGATAATATAATATATTTATTTTAATATTTACTTATTATAGCTATTTATATTTTAATAATTTATTGATTTTTATTTTTACGAAAAAATATATTTAAATAAGTTTGTTAGAATATTATCATTGTTCATTTTTTCCTTATATATTTTCATCTTGAATTTTAATTTTATTATTGTTAAGAGCTAATGTTTTATTGTTGGATAAGAAAAATATATATTTTAATAATATAATATTATTTATTTTTAATTGACCTATTTTCTTAAATTTAGAGATTAAAAAAATACATTTTTCAATCTTAAAACTTAATAACACTAATTTCAAAATATATTTTATAATCTAAAAATTAAATAACACCAGTTTATAGAACTGATCATGTTGTCACATTATAAAATGTTTAATCAATTCGATTATGAGTTTAAAAAAATGCTTATTATTTCATATTTTCCGTTTAATAGGGTTTTAATCTCATTATTTATCCCCTCTTATTTTCTTCAAGTTCTCTTTTTTATTTTCACTTATTGGATTAAGTGGTAAACTAGGTTATTCTTTCGGTTGGATATCTATTCTACCCCTTCCATGCGTTAAGTAAATTAATATAAGTATTATTTATAATTAAAAATAAAAATAAAGAAATAATAATTAAAAGATATATTTTTTTTAAAAAAATTAACCTATCAATAATATATACAATTTTATTGATAGCTAGAAGTTTTATGATGATGTAAGTAAAGATTAAATTTAGGTTTGATGATAATGTTTTTATTTTTTTTAAAACTATGCGTTTTAATTAATGTGTTAATGTATATCTAATAATATATTAATATATATATATATATATCTGTTAATGTATATCTCTTTACTTCTGACATATCTGTATCTAGTTACTTTAGACATATCTAATTTACTTGTAACTCTTATATAAAGGTATCATGTATATTCATTTATTCACAGAATAAAATACAATCATTAAGTATTTCTAAGATAATGATAACGTGTTCTTTTGTGAGTTGAAGTTTAAATTTGAATTGAACACTTTTGAAATGGAAGGATTAAAACACTGATCACTAGGTTTAAAATTGTTATTTTCTTCAACGTTCATTTTATAGTGATAGTGGGGAGTGCTTCTTCGGTTCAATAATGTTTAAGATCAATTCGTTGGTTCATTTCTGATAGCTTCATGCCATTCAGTTCTTGGAAAGGTATAATATTATAGTACTAATCAAACATTTAATCTGTTATTAAAAAAAATCAAACATTTAATCTAACAGTACGTGGATCAAAGCATTACAAATATTTTATCCACAAAAAACGTACATTCAACAAGTGGGTAATATTTTGAGTCACTTTGTCAGCGTATATTTTCCATATTATCTTTTTCAATCTTATCATGCCACCGTTTCTGATTTGAAAATACAGTTATTTTTTTGTTCAATTGTAAACACAATTAAGAGTGATAAAAAGAATATCACATTTCGATGAAAATAATTGTCTACCTTCGTATATACTAAATTTTACAAACAAATGGGAGCAAAGCTATACAGTCTTTTAAATTAAATTATTTATTTTATTTAAATTTTTAAATAAATTGTATCATTTAATTTTTTATTTTTATTTTTAAAAATAAATATTAAAAAATATTATTTTAATAATTTTCATAAAACATTAAAGTTCAAGATTTATATGTTTTTGATTTATCCTTATTTTCACATTTTTAGAAAGAAAAAAAGACTTTTGAGAATAGTGACCCCACAAAATTTATATGCATATATAAAAAAAAATCTTGCATCGATTAACAAAATATTAATTATTATGAGATGTTTATTTCTTTAAAGATAACCTTTTATAATTAATGTTACTTATATATTATACAATGTTTAGATAATATTAGAGTTTAAATTAGTAGAATATGGGTCAAGCAAAAAGCTAATGAGCTCAAAAAATTAATATATTGAACTTGCACTTAAAAAGAAGATAAATGAGTTAAATAGAATTAGAGTATAATAAAATGGATTAAAAATATAAAGTATGGAGTAAAATGACTTACACTCGGATGTTAGTATATAAAAAAATATTACATATTTATTAAGAAATATATTAGTATAATATTTATAAATAATATAAAATTTACATTTATTTTATATTAAAATTTTAGTATTAGATGTCTTATCATGTTTATATATTACATAAAATTTACACAATTATATTTGAAGTACGACTATCGCTAAAAAACTACATTTATAAATGAGTACGTAGAGTCTCGTTAGTTTTTTTAAGAAAGTGTCATACAAGTATCCTTAGGTTATGAAATTTATGTTATTTAATTACTTAGATTTTGAAAAAAAAAATAAGTTAATTAAGAATAAATAATTTTATTTTCATAGTTTGTTTTTTGATTTAATAATTATTATTATAAAATTGATAAAAAAATAAAATTTTGATTATTTATTATTGTATCGTGACTTTTCTTAATAAAAATATTAAATGCTAAAAAAATCATAAAAAGATTAAAATACTCTAACTAGCATAACTAAAAAACTATATTGGTGCATTTTTCTCTTTAATGTTTTATTTTTATAATTTTACATTCAAATCTAATTTCTATTACATGCTTAGTAAAGAAATTATTAAAATACTATAAATGATATAAAATGTGTTAAAATATGAGACAAAATATTGCAAATGATGAGAGACGATAGATGTGATTACATGTTTTGTGAGATTTTTTATTTTTATAACAAACAACGATCATATTGAAGTCTTAAATATGGATTACAAGTTTCTCATGGTTAATCAATATGTAAAGTTCAAGTTATTATAAGTTTGTGTCCTCGTCAAATTGAGTTATTTTACATTGTTATAAATGTACAACTTCAACAGCTCAATGATAGATTTATTGTTGAAAATATGAAATTACTCGTTTATGTGGCTTATATCAAGGAACTTATTGACGTTGAGCTTATAACCAATTTGGAAGAAATGGATAATCTTGTTGAGAAAGAATTTATTATATATATCCATTAATTTATTAAGTTCACAAATTTACGTATTTTGTAGTTCCACGAAGAGATCATTTCTTATCATAAATATATTGTGAAAACTCATTTGAGTGAGAGATCGATGGACAAATGATAATTGACCAGTGGTACAGTAAGTAAAAAAAAATTTAGAAAATATTTAATTATACATATTTTAATATACAAAATATTAATTATAAAAATAATAGATTAGATACAACAAAAACGTAACTTAATTACACATAATTCATTTAAACATGTTAAAGTTATAGAGTTAATGTGATGTTTAGTTGGAGGGAATGAAAATGAATCAAAATTTATTTCTTCCAATTGTGTGTTTGGTTCGATTGAATAGAGGGTACGTAATGAAATCAATTACTAAATAAGAAGAAATCACAATTTCGTCTCCCCTTTAAAATCATGATTTCATTCTCATCTTAATTTTTTTTCCAATTTTACCTTCATTCCAAATCTCAAAAACCAAATCTTAAAAACCAAAACCCAAAATCTTAAACCCTAAATTCCAAAACCTAAAATCCTAAAACCTTAAAACCCTAAACTCTAAACCCAAAATCCTAAACCCTAAAACCCTAAACCCAAAACCCTAAATCCTAAACCCTAAACCCAAATCCCAAAACCCAAAACCCTAAACCCCAAAATCTTAAACCTTAAAACCTAAATCCCTAAACCCTAAATCCAAAATCCCAAATTCTAAAATCCTAAACCCTTTTCAGAAAAATAATAATTTTAACCCTAAACCTTAACCCATAGATATAGCCCTAAGCCCTAAACCCTAAACCCTAAACCCTAAATCCTAAATTTCAAACCTCAAAACCCTAAACACTATTTAAAAAATAATAATTTTACTAATATATATTCTTTTTAATTAAGTAATAATTATTTAGAAAAATAATAATTTCAATAATTTTTTTTTTAAGAAAAAATAGTAATTAAATAATATTATTTGAATTTTACTGAATATTAGTGTATTAAGGTAATTTATAGTTTTTTTCATTCTCTTTTAGTGACAAACCAAACACTGTAATCCTTATTCCGATCTTGATTTCAATGATCAAACCAAACAACATTGTTTCCTTTCCATTCCATTTCATTCAGATTCTCATTTTGATTTCAATTTCATTATGCGAACAAAACACCACCTAAAGTCTTATACATATGTATTTTTTGGAAAAAATTATATTTCATTCATTCAAAAGAATAGTACAAGAATAATTAAATAAAAAAAATAAAAAATGCATCAAATCATCGTGTATTAAAAGATTAACTTTGTTATAAAATTAGAATAGTTACTTCTTAATCCTCAAATATTTTTAAAAAATAAGTGATAGTTGTTTCTTACATAATGAATGAATAACATGATATTTTGGTATTTTATTTTCACAAATTTGATACATTAATCACATTTTTAAAATTAATACAATTTAGTCATATTATTGTTGTATTTTAGACACTTTAGTTATTTTGTATCAATTTATTTTTTGGATTTTTTTATTGAAATTTTTTAAGTTGTATTGAAATGAACCTGCAAGTAAGGATCTTACTAATAGATATTTAAAGATTAAAATGTCTTAAAAAAAATTAAAAATTAAATTAAAATGATTAAAGTATATATCTATAAATATAAAAGTATGTTGAATAAAGTGAAAAAATTTAAAGTAAAATTTATAATATATTCAATTTGTGTAACTAAAGTTACATTAAATGTAATTTTTTAATTTTATTAAAAATAAAGAAATATACACTAAAAGTTAATAAAATATTTTAAATAAAATATTATTCGAAATTAAAACCCGATGTAAGCCTAGGGACACGACTTTAGCTGATTACATATGTTAAGAAATGTAATTTAAATAGCATTTATAACATCTCGATGCTATCATACAAAATTACAAATGTTTAGGAAATGAATACTAGTCGAAAATAATTATTTTAGTTAATATAATATTTACTTTTTCTATTTGTTATTTACACGGTGCTCACTATATGAAAGAAGTTTTTGGCTTTGTCACTATTAATAATAATGATGGTTGCTGTGTTTATACTATTAAACTATTTTAGATTATCACGAGCTCACTCGGTAACATTATACGAACCTAATGTATTTGTATTATCACGAGCTCACTAGTGTATTTGTATTATACAATATATTTGCACTCAAAATAATCACCCATTGTAGGCAATCTTTCTTGCTTTATGAATGCCATTTTCGATTTTTCCCCTTTACATGTTTGCACCAAGTAATACATTTTATATTATTCGTCTTCTCTAGTTAGTGATGTTTGTTTAATTTTAAAATAAATATCTTATCTAAATCAATGTTAAATTAAAAAACTAATAAATAAAATAAAGAATAAAGAAATCAAATATAATTATTAATTATTAATTATTATTATAAATTTGACAAAAAATTTAATATCAGTTAAATTAATAAATATAAAAATTAACAATTGATTTTTTAAAAATAAAATAAAAGATAAATATAAAATTTTAAGATAAATAATAATTTAAAAACATATATAATATAATTGATGTTGAAAATATGATCATTCATTCGGATTTGAAATTGAAATTATATTAATTATAATAATTTTTACTTAAATTTATAAATTGTTAAAAAAATATATATATTTTAAAATTTTAAGTTTTCTAAGAGAATGTATGTTCATTTTATTGAATATTGTTTATATTTTATTAAATATTTTGAAATATAAATTGTATTATTTCATAAAATATTATGATTTATTTTATATATGATTATAAATATCTAAAAGTTTATTTTTTAATAAATTTTACAATTTATGATTTCGTGTTTTCTATAAAAAAAAAATTATACATATTTTGTTAATGATTATTTCGATTTATAAAAATATTTTTTACTCATTTTTAAAACATAAAATGTACTAATCACAAACATTTATGAATTATTTAACATATCATTATAAATTTTTAGAAGTTTATTTTTTAATAAATTGTATAATTTTTTATTTTTTATTAATATGTTAAAAAAATAAGAATAATATTTTTAACTAAAGAAAAGAGTATAAAAATATAATATTTTTATTTAATTAAGCTGATTTAAGTTTTGGATAAGATTTTGAAGGAGCCCAAAAATTTGAAAGAAAATATAGAAAAAACCAATGCCGAAGCCAAAACTGTGCGTGGGCTGAAAGGTGGAAGTATTTTATGACACCGTAAATGAGAGATATCTTCTTCACATAAAAGACAACCGACCAGAAATTATTCATTTGTGATAGAGATGTAAATAATGATATATTATTTTATTTTATATATAATTTAATATTTTCAATAAATTAAAGTTTAAAATTAACTTATTTTATTTAAATATTAATATTCTCGTATATAATTTTATTTACAATATAATCTTAATATACATCGTATACGGCCTTGCTATTCTACCTTCATTCAGCTTGTATGATCTGGACCACGAACTATTACTCCCTCCTCCTCCCACCAAAGTTGAACCAGATTCTTCCGACGTTATTACTGAAATTTTTTATAAATTTAAATTAAAAAATATATTATTTAATTAAAAAAATTTCTTATTAGATCATTTAAATATAGTTTCAATTCTAAAAGTACCTCCACCCGTATTCCCGCCCTTTTATATCACACCGAAAAAACCGCATTGTTGTTACTTGCAAGGACGTTAAAAAAAATAAAAATTATTCAACGTGTGAATAGAAAGTTATGAGTTTATTTGTTTATTTTGAAATATGATATATTAATTAAAATTATAAAAAATAATAATAAAATATATTGAAAAGTGTGAAAATGATGTGTATAAATAAGTCAGAGTAATTTTGAACAAATCTATTATTACTCATATTATATATTATAATGTTGAAAATGATTATATAAAGTAGGTATATTAATAAATACTACAATTTAATATTTTTTTTAATAAAAATAGTTCTAGCAAACAAATAATTAAAATATTGAACGAAATTTTTATTTAAGTGTCTTATGAAAGTAAAAATTTATTTATCAAATAAATTTTAAATAATATAATATAAAATATACATCAATATATTTAATATATTAATTATAAATTTACAATTATAATATGTTGGGGATATAAAAAATAATAATAACTTTTACAAAACTACCTCGTGTAATACTTTAAAAAAAAAAAAAGACTTGTAGCCCCCAGCTGCCCCGCCACTCCTAAGTCCTATCTCTTCCCAGACTTTATTTTAAGAACCTGTCTGTCGTCCATTACCCGCAATCCAATGCCCTCCCTAAAACCAAAATATCTTTAAAAAAACAAACAAATTATACTAACAATTAAACCAGTTTCATAAAATATCTTTCTATATATTAATATCTATTAATTTTACATATATTCGTGCAAATGTATTTTTTATATTTTGTAATGATTTTAAAAATTAAAAATAATTTTTAGATAATATTAATAAAAATTGATTTTTTTCGAATAAAAATATACCAATAAAGAAGATATTACGTGTGAAAATATGTACAATTTATCGATCTATAACATTCATGTTCTATATAATTTGAAACTTCAAAACATTTTATTAGCTATATATATAGACTGTAAGCTAGAGATACAAATCACCACCCAATATTACACTCTCAGCCACTAACGCTAAAATGCGCCAGGGTATCACCGGATGGTTACCAGACTCACCACTTCCTTTGCTCCTCGGTTTCACCCTACTCACCCTATTCCTCTCATCCCAACCAGTCATTTCATGGCGTCCATGGCCCAACGCCTCCCTATCCCACAACAGCTCCGAGCAGCTTTACGGAGGCTCAAAGAAATTCGAGGGCTCATCTGAATTCGTACGCTTGAAATACCATATGGGACCGGTCCTCACCGCTGATATCACAGTCCACATAATATGGTACGGCCGGTGGCAGAGGACCCAGAAGAAGATTATCCGTGAATTCATCAATTCCATCTCATCCGTCAAATCCAAACACCCTTCCGTTTCCGAATGGTGGAAGACCGTCCGACTCTACACCGACCAAACCGGCGACAACATTACGCAAACCGTTAAGCTTGGCTCGGAGAAAAACGACCGATTTTACTCCCACGGGAAAATGCTCACGCGATTGTCCGTACAGTCCGTGATAAAAAGCGCCGTAACGGCAAAGACCAAGCCGTTACCCGTCAGCCCACAGAGCGGACTCTACCTTCTGTTAACGTCTGACGACGTTTATGTCGAAGATTTCTGTAGAAATGTGTGTGGGTTTCACTATTTCACGTTTCCTTCGATTGTTGGGTACACATTACCGTACGCTTGGATTGGGAATTCAGCGAAACAATGCCCCGGCGTGTGTGCCTACCCATTCTCTGTACCGGCATATATGGCGGGTTTTAAGGCAGTGAAGTCACCGAACGGTGATGTAGGTGTGGATGGAATGATAAGTGTGATAGCCCATGAAGTTGCTGAGCTGGCAACAAACCCGTTGGTCAATGCCTGGTACGCTGGGCAAGACCCGACCGCACCGGTTGAGATAGCAGATCTTTGTGAGGGGATATACGGTACTGGTGGTGGTGGATCTTACATGGGTCAGTTATTGGCTGACCGTCAAGATGGTGCCACGTTCAACATGAATGGGATCAGACGGAGGTTCTTGGTTCAGTGGGTTTGGAGTCATGTGTTGAGTTACTGTACTGGCCCAAATGCTCTTGATCAGTGAAAAAGAAGAAAAAAAAAACCCTTTTATTTTCTTCTCCTTTTGAGACATGTCTTTAATTATTTCCACAATTTCATATTTGTTTGAGGGTTAATGGCTTTTTTCTCTGAAAACTATGGTTGTTTTATTTGATGCATAATTAATTAGTTTAATGGTATTTATTGTATTAATTATGATATCAATGTGTATATTGTTTTCGTATGGACGGTTTTCATAGATGTTATAAAGAAAGTTTAGGTTAAGATTAGATGGATCTTCAAGTTGTTTTAGGCTTTATTTAAAGAACGAGGCATACAGATTATTGTAATTTAAGGGATGGTGGGTGTACTTAGTGCTTGCTATTCAGTGCCATTAACTTTGATGGACCATTGATAGATGAGAGTTCACACATCTTAAAGTAGTTTTATTTCGCAAATAAACCACTTCCTTAATGACTTCAAATTATTTTTGTTTTCAAAATGTAAAAAAATTATTTTAATTTATGTTGCTAAATCTAAATTAGATAATAAAAAAAATCGTAGTTAATTCTATTTAAAGTTATTAAAAACTTATGTAGAAAATTGTTAGTTAATTTGGTTACGATCAAAATAGAAAAAGTACCAAAAATTCGTGAAAAAAATGAACATTTAGGTATGAATTTTGAGTCGATAATATATATATTTAGAAGATGGGACCTAATATTGTTACGTCAAATTATGATTAAGCTGGGTGATTTTTAGGGTTTTAAAGATGTCAGTTACTCTTATTACCTAATCTAAAGCATAAATCGCTTACTTGCCATAGCCACGATACTGAAGGCTGAAGCCTTTTAAGGAAATGTAATTATGAGCTAAGTCGATAAGAAAACAATTATCAATGTCATCCAAGCTGTGTGCATTTTATCGAACTCTTGGCAGGAAGATTTAGATAAAAATATTGAGAATTAAATTTTACCATGTATATTTCGGCATATTATTATTGTCATGGAAGCTTATGAATAAAAAATTCATGAAAATTATACTAATAAAAGTGAAATTTTTAACCAATATTCAAAAATATTAAGATAAATAATTATTAAATGTTTTTATATAATACATAAAAATTCAAAATGTATGTGATAATTATTTTTTATCAATAAAAAGTTATAGTGCATTTTATTATTAAAAATGAAATAAAGTTATAGAAACTAAATAATTTTTTTTTTGTTTTAAAGAAATAATCTAGACAAACTAAATGAATATATTTAATAATAAATTATTGAAGAAAAAAAAGTTAACAATAGACATTATTTTATTCATATTATTAACATTAGTTTTACAGATAATGTCATTATAATATTAAATAATATTTTAATTTACTGTAATCATTATTTTGGTAAATATTAATAAACAATGTGTATCATTCTTTCAACGTATTTCCGACGATGCCTAATATATATTTAAATGAAGTGCTTCGTAAGTTAATTGTTTTTACAAATACATTATTTTAGTTTTTTTAACTCATTCTAAATCATTTTATTTTTAAAAATAAATAAATTTATTTTAATTTATATTATTATATAAAAATATTTAGAGGATGCATAAAAATTTGATAAATATATGAAAATATTGAATTATATGAATCACTTTCAACAAGTGATAAATGTATTCCACATGATCTAATAAGGAATATATAGTTTTAAATAATTTAATAAATTCTTTAAAAACAAACACAAAAATTAAACATAAATATTTTATCACAATATTTTAATTTTCGAAGAGATTAAACTGTTGACAAAAATAAAAAAAATGATAAAAGATAGATTAGACATAAAAGAATTACATGTGAATATGAATTTAACAATCCATGTAAAACTAATAAGAAATTTAACTAGTTGATTATTCTTTATATAATTATTAATGGCAATGAGTTATAAATCTATATCAACATTCTCTCTTTTATATATAAATAATACATTCTATTTGATTATTATATGTGTTAACAATTTAAACTCTAATTTAATCTTTCTAAATTAAATGTAAATAATTATATGAAAATTAATTTTAAAATTTTAAATCTATTATGAAAAATGTTATTAATATATTATTAAATAATAAATTTTGTAGAAATCTTGAAATGAAAAATAATGTATTCAATAATTATTAAAAATGTTTATATAAATAATCTACACAAATATAACAAAACTAATTTTTCATTATCATAATGATTCAAACACGCTCAAAATTAATAAATAATCAATAAATTGAAATAATATAAAATTATTTACTAAAAAAAATAAAAATACAAACCAAATTTTAATACTAAAAATAGATAAACGAATGTGTCATGCTTCGTATTTATGATATTGATTTTCACTGTATTTCTTAATTTTTAAAATCACTTATCAAGAAAATCTTTCTATTTGTGCCTCTTATTTGTCGTTATCTAATTTAAATTATACCTAATAATTAAGAAAAGAAAATATAAACAAGCTCTCAAGAAAATAAAACAAAACTAATAAAATTATGTATAAAACTAAACTTACTAAAAATAAAAAGAATTAATTAATTTCTAACAATATTTTTTATTATTTAAATTTAATAATATAAATTTAAAAAAATTGATTTAAAGTAAATCATAAAAAAAATTAATTGAATCTATTTATAATGCGTTTCATCCTACATATTTTTATATCCTTGCTTGGCAGTATCTTCAAGCGCATCTCATAATATAGTCAAGTTGATTGACCCACTCTTATTTTATTTTATTTTTTATAACCAAAATAACATGTTTTTATTGGTACAATGAGAATTCCCGAAATACACCTTTATTTTAATATTAATTACATTTTTTTTACTTATTTCTTTCACACCTACTTTTACAGGGATTTGGGCCATAATGTAAGGTTATGATGTTCTCTTCTATGCTTTCCCTTTCTCCCAGTTTTTGTTTCTTAAAAGCAGCAGATTCTGTTTCATATAGAAGACAAAAAGGGCTTCCATAAAATTTCACTCCTCTTTCACACCTAAAGTGGCAGAAAAATAATAATATAATATCACGTAAAAAGGTTTTACGCGAGCATTACTTATATTATGTTATATATTACATTTATTTTTAAAATAAAATAATTATTTAACTTTTTTAAATAAACTTTTAAATTCGCTATTATTGTTAAATAATATTAAATATATGGTAATAATATAAAAGATGCTAAAGTAAACGAATGAAAATTTGTGCAAAGTATCATTACTCAAGTGGACTGAGCCAATTTACCCCACAAGGTAGAAAATAGTGTAAGAAGTTGAAAAAGATGATTGGTCAAACTAATTTAGGGGAAAACCAACTGGCCTTCACTTTTAATAGTGCCCAATAGCTCAAATAAAATGTAGCCTTGTTTTTAGTATTTGCACACTTGACCTTTTCAATCTTTTAGAATAGAGTAGTAGATAAATCATTAATTCAAAGAGGATATCCGAATTTTACTCAATTATTTATTATTTTTAAAATATATAATAATATATTATTTTAAGTTAATTAAATTTAAGATAGTATACTTTTTTTAAAAATAAATATTTAATATGAAGTAAATTAAGAAAATAATCTCAAGAAATATATTCTTAAAACAATTCTCATTGCATAAGTTAGCACTTGTCATTATGCTAATCCAATTATTTAAAACACAATTATCAAGCTCCACTAGTTGTCCGCCGAAAAGCGTTAGCGGTGCCTTTATTGGCAAGTACTTTTTTGAAAAATAATATATTAATAATATTAAAAACTATTTAATTAAATAATATTAATATATAATGTGAATATATAAATATATTTTTTTTATAATTATAAATTTTAAAAATATTTTTTTTATTAAATGGCATATTTGCTTGTGTATTTTTCATTTTAACCTAAATTTTACAAAATTTAGGTTGTTTTTCTAATGATGGCTAAGCTGTAATATACTATTTTCTATTTCTATGAGTAGTTTAACATGTTTGTTTTAAAAATATCAAATCATAAAAATTAATGATGGATTTTATTCTTTTCTTTATTTTTTTTATTTTAAAATTTTTAATAAAAAATTACTTTGGGCCTAAGTTTACAAATCTATTAGGCTTTCATTTATAAATAAAATATAATGAGTAAAAATATATGAAATTGAAATGAAACTGTGGCCTGTGAGGATATGAAAATGTTCACTCAGGTAGAAATTGATTAGAGAATTAAAAAAGGGAAGAAGAGAGAATAACAAAAGTTTATAAGGTGGGTCCTCGATAACAATGTCATCCAATTATAGGACAGCTTTGATAAGGTCACTCTCTAAGCAACAGCAGACAGATCGAGAAGTTGAAGGCAACACTATAGCAAATGCTAGCCAATCTATTCATTTGCCAATTATCTTTGATGCTTTTTTGCTTCTATGTACGCAAAACAAAACCAGAATGGTTGTTGTTTTCGTCCTCTCCTTCAAAATATTAATAGATGACTAAAAAAATTAATAGTATTAGATACTAGTAATTGTGGTATACTTACCCGATTGGTTAGGCCATAAAGAGCGCCCTTTAGGCTCCAGCTGTATAGCAAACAAGTTCAATTCAACTAGCACATAACATTTCATTTTCATTAGTTTTTAACTACTTGTATGCTACACTAATCTATTGTTCACCAAATTTTCAACGAAATGATAGTTGAGTAGACCAAATATGCATGAGACTTACACTCGTCAGATCACATAAATGAACATGGTGAACAGTCAAACGTGCCTTATATTCATAAGAACCAGGTTAAAAATACTTGATGGAGACAAGAAAAAGATGACAATGCCAGACCACTTTAATTATAATGAGTTCGTGGAAGGCTGGTGAACGCAGCAGTTGTATTTGTATATGCAAATTGCGTCAGCATATATTCTTCCCTTTTCCACAGATCATTCACTGTGCCAAACAAGTAGCAGTTGTATTTGTATATGCAAATTGCCTCAGCATATATTCTTCCCTTTTCCACAGATCATTCACTGTGCCAAACAAGCTTGTGGCTCAACGACAAAAAATTCAATTGAGCATGTTGAAGATCTGAGGTTGAGTCTAGTTGTGTGTATGTGAGTTGTGTTGTACTCAAGAGAAGGGGAGAGGGAAAAAAAAAGGAATTATTCACTGCACAACAATTTTGTAATAGTAATTTACTAGAATCCCTTGCACTTCTTTTCCTTGTTTTCCTTGAATGGTATCAACAATCTGACACAACAAAGCTTACATGACTCGCAAATTATTCGGTCCAAATAAAAAGAATAATCAAGAATGTTACCACTAAATTACGTCAGTGGTGAATGCCAGATGACAGAATCAACGTTTTGCTAGCAAACTATTCATATCCAAATCAGAACCCTTCGCCTTGCTCTTAACAATATTTGATTTGTCCCTCTCTGGATTTATAGAATTCCGCTGCTGGTCGTACACTATTCATATCTATCCATATCAGACCTCTCCACGTTGTCCTTAACCCTCTTTGATGTGCGCCTCTCTGGATATCAATATGACAGCAGCTAAATTGCTGAATTTATTAGTTCTTTTCACCACACTAGGAGCTTTCTCTGAATTACTTCAACAGGTTCATTTCATTACAGAGACAAGTCGAGTCAGGAACTATCCCTCCATTATGGTACCTCAGAATGCCATCTGCTACTAAGGCAGTAAGTAAATCAGCTGGTTCTTTGGCTCCCCCATGTTCCAAAAGTTTTGTTCTTAAAGAGAGTCCAGTGTTTAATGACAATGGATCGTCCTGGCACAACTTCTGCCATATGGTTGCTGCAAAACACTTGGCATACAGATAGCTATAGTAACCTACCGAAATGTAATTATATTAGTCAATTAACTGAAATTTGCACCTAAAAACAGAATGCATAAGTCGAGCAATTCTATGTGGCACTACTAGGGCACCAAAATCACTTAAGTTCGTGATCATTAATTAGATTTCATTAAAATACAAAGATATGTTATATTTATGACACATAAGTAGCATTTAGTGGTGCAATAGAACGCTAAAGTGCTTTCCTGCACAAGTTGCATTCTCTGTATGTTAGGGTTTCTGCTATCCCATATTAACTAGAAATTTCCTTGCATCAGCCTAAAGGAGCTTAAGCCATGTTATCTAGCATGCAACATGGACTATGGAATAGATGTTTTCCAGATAAAACGATAGTCTTTTGAAGACCTAAAACTATGCTTCAAAACTCAATTTATGTGCAAATGAAAGCACTAAATAATAATAATAATAATAAATGTGACAGCATAAACAAGTATGCATCTGCTCTAGCCAGAGATAGATGCATGTGGAATACGTGTCAGGGGAAAGTAAAATAAAAAACTGTAGTTTCCTAACATTTCATATTCAGGATAATTTCACATAATGCTCAATCTTAAAGAAAATTAAAAATTTCAAAGGATCTCAGACATACCAGCACCATAATTAAGGAGGTGATTGAAGCGGGTCTGCCAATGGGTGCCCTCCACATGTTTCCAACTAGTATATTGACTTTTCAGACTTGCAACAATACAACTTGTATTTCTTTGTCGAGTTGTTTGTTCCCCAAAAACTGTTTGGTCAATCATGGCATAGAAAATCTGAAAGAAAACAAAAAGGCAAACATCAGTACATCGCCATCATCCATCCAACCCAAAAAAAATTATATTTATGAAAGACAGTTCTTTGATTTATTCAGCATTCGGATAGTGACCTGACGTTGCAGGTCAGTAGCAGCAAACATCTTTCTAGCACTTTGCATTGATTCTACCAACTTCTCAGGGATTACTTCACCAGTTGAGTAGTGCCTAGCAAATGTTCTCAAAACTCGGTAATCCCATGAGTAGTACCTTCATACATTACCAGAATTCACATATTGGTAGTTACAGACGGAATTTCTTGATATACATGGAGCAGAAAAAATGTAGTGAAAAGCATCGACTGCATAGAATTTCTTAAGTTCCTAATGTAATCTTCAGCTAAGATAAATAGAGCAGCTGGAGCATGCTACTCACTCAAACAAGTTTGAAGGTGTCTCTGCAAGATCAAGAACCACTCTCGTACCAGAAAAATGCTGGCAATCCTACAATCATATGAAAAGAAATGCAGTTATGGAAAAGGACAGATAACAACTCATGTTCCTCGCGATGCAGAGTATTTGAGAGAATACCGTTCTTGAAAGCAAAGAATGAAGCGCATGTCCAAACTCATGAAAAAGAGTCTCTACTTCCCAATGATTTAGCGTTCCAGTTGATAAGTTACTTGAACCTGGAAAATTGCAAACAAGAGCCACAACCTGTTTATCATAACAAATCAAGTTAATCTCAAAAATAGAGCTAAATGTGTCACAGGAAAGTAAAATATTTTGGACTATGAAATACATGCAAACACAATCACACAGATCTACCTAACAAAAGTCTGTTAGTCATAAGCAATAAATTTTTATTATAAATACATTGATATAAAAAACTTTATTAATTAAAAAGGAACACTGACTCCATATGATCTAAATTGAAGGCACCAGTGCAAGTCTTTTATTTCAACAGGAAATAGTAACCTACAATTCAAGAAGGGGGAAAAAAATAAACTATTTACTCACAGGAAGTTGGTATTCTGTTTTAGAAACTCTACGGCCACCTTTAATTGCAAAGTGAGCACAACCAGGATACTTGCCCTTCCTTGAGTACAAATCAAGGTATAGATACCCCAAGTCACCCTGGAACAACATTATAGCTCTTGATTCATGACAAATGACAATCAAGGATATTTTGAAAATAGCATCAATTAACATAGAATTGAGAGTAAAAAAATAGAGGTGAAATTATAATGAATCACAGAAATCACTTCTACGTATTTATGGAAGCCAGCATATCAGCATTAAGAATTTTATGACCACTGTAAAGTGAAAGGAATCGTAGCAAAAATAGACAATTTATATTGAGGCGAGGATAAAAGTCTGTTCATTTTATCAAAGAAACATGAAACAGGGGCTGACACTTACTGCTTTTGTCAAAGGGACCAAGCATCAAGAGCAAAACAGAAAATATACATAAGCAAAGAAGATTGGCTGGAAATTTGGAATACTAAAAGCCATAAAGAGGGGAAAAATTGACGACCTTTCTTTAATGATTCTATAACACTTTTGAACCGTCCTAGACGCATATAAAGAGTTTGTATTTTTTGTATTAAAGATAGAATGAGTTAAGGTCTCTTGTCACTTCAGATATCAAGTATGCTCGTAGAAACTGAATTTGTTTTATGGACATCTAAAAGGATGCATATAGCCAAAGGGGCTTAAATCTAAATAAATATCCTTTCAAAATAACTTACTAATTTACACAAGAAAAAAGAAATTATAATTGTCACCATTCATGTAAATACCTCTTCAGGGTGATAAAGAGACATTTTAAGCACATTGGGATGCCATGATTCACCTGGTGCTAACGGGATGGTGCAGAATGTAGCGCCAAAAAGTGATTTCACAAGCACTTTTAACCCCTCGATGCATTGTGGCAAAGGGAAATATGATGCTACAACCTGCATAAGAAAAGGATAAAGTATGAAAAAAGAATGCATACAAGATGGAAAAGGCAATTTCATCCATCATTAGGCAGATAGAATATGGCAGTCACGATTTCATCACCGTGAAAGCAATGGCAAAAAGTTTTTCTACCAGTGGTAAGTGAAAGACAAAACAAAAAGCAATGCATTACTTACTGAAGAGTCCAAATTATATGCAGATGACTTCATAATCGCTGTATAGTATGCTTCATCCCATGGCTCTAAATCTCCACATCTTTGACCACGCTTTTCTCTCTTAAAATTGCTAATCTTAGTAAACTCCTATTATAAGAATTGAAAAAAGAAAAGAAAAATCTTATTTTAGATTTATAGAAAAAGCTTCAGCTGCAAAATCCACTCACACAAAAATATTTTTCATACCATACAATTATGTCTAGAATATGCACAGTACCTCATCAGCGCTCGGCCGGACCACTTCGCTCATCTCTTGCAAAAATGACATCACAACTTCTGGTGATGATGCCATGTTAGGCTTCACAGAGAATTCAGCATAGCTTCTATACCCCATTATCTGCAATGGTTAATAACTGCAGATGAGTTATAAGTAATGACACTATCATAACCTCAATATGCACACTAAACATCCCAGCAAATAATGAAAACTTCTGCACATAATCGTGTGTTGGACTTTGGAGTACTAAACCACTTTAACATCCCTTTCCTCAAAAGAATAGTATCAAAACTCGACTATTATGAATCAAATTGATTATTATCATACACAATCAATAGATTCTGCAAGTAAAAATAAATAACCTGGGCTAGCTCATGGCGTGCAAATATAAGCTTATCAAGAACACCAAGGTTTGCCTCAGGGGAAGAATTTCCACGAATATATGCCATTTTCCTTGCCTGGAATCAGACGTAGAAGAAAGGAAATTAGCAGAAAGCCAAAGTGAGGATCCATGCATACCTGTTCATATTATTTCTTGCACAAAGGACCTTGGTCACATTGTGAAGTAAACATAAAGTATCCATGTATGATGAATCTCATTTCCCCGTCACTCTGTGGCAGCAATAACCAGATTTGGCCAATCATAACTAAGTTTGAAAAGGGACCAAATCCAGACTACATGAATTCTAAATAAAGAAAACAATATGGTTTATAATTACCTCATCATCTGAAGTACATTGCAGAATTGAAGATAGTGTATTTGGTTCAGTGGTGATGCGAAATCCCTTTTCTTTCATGTTATTTCCATGTCCCAGAGATACCCGAGACATTCCAGGAGCAGAACGGTATATGGGCTTAGCCAGATGGTGCAATTTATTTGGAATGCGTGATGATGGAAATATATCAACATAGCCTGAGTCATGTATGATATTCTCATTGAACCTGAATTATTTCAAATATGTGTAAGACAAAAGTCTACTGCCAACCCTTGAAAAGAAAAGAAAAACACCTTAAATGGGTGGTGAGGCTGTCAAAATGCAAGTTAAACACATTCACCCATCTCAGCCCCAATACATTGATTAATCTGATATGATGCATATTAAACATGAATAAGAAGAGACAACGCACTTTAGTTTCAAGTAATTACCCAAAGTGCAGACCAATAATACCTCTAGCCTTGACTCAAGCAGGAAAAGGACGAAAAAATAAGGTATATATCTTCAATATTTCCAATTAAAACAGGTTACTACATTTATTAAGAAGATATAAAACTTATTTCCTACATGTAGCACAGAAGCCTAAAATTTCCAAGCATGGACATGGTTTCCACAATTTTCTTAACATACCATATTATTCTTATTTACATTGCACACAAAATCGATATATTAATGTGGATTACTTGCTTCAGATAAAGGTAAACTGAAAAAAAAAGTATAAAACAAATGCATGTTAAAATGAATAAACAATCACATTAATTAGAAAGAACCAAAAATATAAAAACCATACTACCACAATCTCCAAAGTATGATGTAATTTGTCATTTTCAAAATAGTTTACATGTTTATTGCATAACAAAATGATGCAGGCCAGAAGACGTGGAGGGAATAATCGAATAACAAAAGTTCTCAAAAATCAATATTATAATTAATTAAATAAAAGTCTACAATTTTGATGCAAATAAGCTATTTATTGGTAAAATAAAATATTTTCCTAATTCTTTAAGGATTCAAACTCTACTAAATCTTACCTTAATCCAATAATAAATCTTAATCTAATAACAATTATGATAAAAATAAAACTCTAAAATATAAAATCCTAATTATTCTATAATTCTAGTAATTTTATAATTGTCTTGCATCACAAAAATGATACATCCTGCTGAAAAAATGCCTATAAAATATAAATAAATTAAATATAATACTTACTCTCTGCAGAGCTGAGAAATTTCTATATTCAACTGATTTACTCGGTTTAATTTCTCTGCAAGAAGAAGTGTGAAGATATTTTATCTGAAGCTGCTATTCGTGAACAACTAAAGTTTAGGGAGCACCAAAAAAAGAAAGAAAGAAAGAAAGAAAGTATGGTGTTGATACCAGGACATAGATGAATTCCACCCCTTTCAAAGTCAACACGGAGGTAGTGGGCCGCCTTTCGAGCTTCTTCAGTGAGCAAATGACCTTCTTTCTCAGCCTTTTTCACTGCATCATACAGAGTATGATTTGTATTAAGATGCTGCAAGACAATGAGGAAAAGGATATCAAAACAATGGTTGGGTAGTTCCAAATATATACATCTATTCATTTAATTCTTTTGGATCAGGTAAACCATATTTCTATTTTTTTCATTGTAATTTTAGTACTTCAAATTGTAGTCAAACCATGAAAATATTGCCTGATTAAATAATGAGAGAAAATAGCATATCACATTCAGTTTAATGCAATCTATATCCAGAATATTTATATAACAAAAAGTATGCACAAGGCTCCTCAAAACACTATCTAACAACAAAAATATAAGAGCTCAAGTTACTTCAAACAGAGAAAACAATTCATAAACAAAGCCACTTGCATTTCAAATCAAAAGCCAAAAAGAACAGTTCAACGGTCACCTCACATGTAGATATTCGTTAATTCTGAACGCTGCTTTGTTAGCTTCCTCAACAAATTCCCTGTTACAAAAGCACAAAAATATACTCAAAAAGATTACGAAAGTGTATAGCAGCATAGCCCCTTTCATAGAGTTTCAAACATTTTTATTTTTTTTTACATAATGAACATTGTTTAACGCACCTTCATAAATGCTAAACATATGTCTTTTTTTCCATAACGTGATAAACATGTTGATATGTTGTTTTTTTAGAGGGGATTAAACATGAAACCAATCGAATAAGTTAATTATATATAAGGGCAGGTAAGATTACAAACATTTTAACCAACATTTAAATAAGAGCAAACTATGTTTTATATCACCAACCTATTGAATCGGTTGCAAATTTGTGAGAGCTTTGAATTGTTAAAAAAATGTCTCATTAATGGCCGTGTTTCATTTAAGGACTTCCATACATTTTATCAATAAATATAACATAAAATGATATGTGGCCTATAATGTTAATGTTCCATGTGTCATTTAACGTTACTTGACAAAGAAACAAAGAATGAATAAAAATTAAATGACGGTTCTTAAATGTAACATGGAACATTAACATTATGTTGGGTTTAACGAATCAAAAGTTGGTAGCAAATTTGCACATAAAACATAATTTACTCCAAATAAATAAATTTAAAAGGTGGTAAGAGGAGAAAAACCTGTCTGGATGAGTGTGTCTACAAAGTTCCGCGGAATCCACAACGGAACAAACCTATTAAAATAAAATAAAAAAAGAAACGAAATGATATGATGAGTTAATAGCCAGATTTGTTAAACATGATAAGAAACCAAAGCTGAAACTAAAAACATCTCGTAAATTGAAAATCTTACAGTGTTAGAAATCTCATCCATTGCTCGGATAATTTCGGCTGACGAAGGCATGCCAGCAATGTATTCAACCAGCTCTCCGGATCTTAAACAATAAACAAAAAGGGATATAAAATGTCGTATAATGCATTAAACAATACAACGATAAATAAATATTTTACCTATCGATGGCTTCGTCGACGAAACGCTGAAAGCCTTTGGGAGTTTTCAAGTGGGGAAAACCATAGAGGCCGGTGCTGGCGAACGAGTGGAAGCGACTAGTCGTGAGACATGGGTCCGAGTTGATCCATTTGTAAATCCGTTTTGGAGGGAGTTTGGAAGCTAATCTACGAACCAGGGTCGACATTTTTGTTCAATGGGACGGGATTAATGGCGGCAATCGTCCAATTTCTGGAGTTCGTGTTCCTTATAAGCGCTTTTTTAAGGTGTTAATTGCGTTATTTTTAGGCTCGCTTTATCTAGGGTATTCTCTCTTTTTAGTTCCTATTTACTATTTTAAACAAATTTTACAAATCTAGCACATATATCTTAAGAATATTATCAATAAAGTCCTTAAAGTTTTAAAAAATTACAAAACACTTCTTCAACTTAACAAAACATAAAAATAAAAATGACAAAAAATAATAAAAAATCAAGTAATATTAGAAGTAGAAATAGAAAACATCTCATGATAATTCTCACAATAAATTATAATTAATAAAAATAAATATGAAAAAATTCAAAAAATAACTTTAAATCTAAAAGAATGAGATAAATTTAAATATTCATCATTTTTAAAATTAAGAAAAATATTTTTTTAAAAAAATATAATTTATTATAGAATAAATAAATAAAAATTAGTATAAATATCACAAATATAAAAAAAATGTATAGTGTATTAATTGATAAATAAACCATAATAAAAAAATTATTAAAAAAATTCAAAAAATAAAGACGAAATTGAATATATTCATTTAAGATGAATCTAAATATTAATAAAAATTTATTTTAGATAATGAATTGAAACACCAATAAAATTAACAATGTTAAATAATAAAAATAAAATTAACAATGTTAAATAATAAAAATAATAAACAAAAAAGATTATTTATTATGAATGAATCATTCATGATAAAAACTTAAATAAAGTAAATTTATAAATTTCATATAGGATATTTAATGAAAAAACAAAATCATTTATTTTTAAAACATTACATGATAGAGTATACGTTAACAAATAGTTATAATATTCGATACATAAATATAATAAATTTATATAAATAGATAAAAATTTCAAGAATTTGAAAAAATAATAAAATTAAAAATATATTTAATGAAAAAACAAAATCATTTATTTTCAAAACATTACATGATAGAGTATACGTTAACAAATAGTTATAATATTCGATACATAAACATAATAAATTTACATAAATAGATAAAAATTTCAAGAATTTGAAAAAATAATAAAATTAAAAATACTAACATATTTAAAATACGAAAGGAATAAAACTTAAATGTTAAATAAAAATCTTTAATACTAAGAAGAAAAAGTAACATGATCAAAAATAATAACACAAATTATAATAAAAAAATTACATAATTAAAACAATAAATTTAAGTAACGAAAACATTAATACATTGTGTAATACTAAAATAAAATAACAAAATATAAACTTATAAATTAACATAAATTGAATTGGTGAATAAAAAATCAAATATCAATAATTTAGGAATAAATTAATCTTAATCTGATTTTATTTATAATTTATTAGGTTGAGCTGACCAAATATTCATGAAATTTTGATTCAGTATATTTTTTTATCGTTAACTTATCAAAGTTTAATATTGAAATATATTTAACTTATTGGAATTCAATATTTAGCGGTTTTTAACTCGTTGGAGTTCAACGTTGAACAATCTCCAAATCGTCGGGTTGAATGTTAAAGAATCTCCAACTCATCTAATGTTAACGTTGAATGAATCTTTTATTTTATTTTATGGATTTTAGTTTTGGGTTGGGCTTTAAGTGGTAATATTAGTATTTTCATTTTTAACAGTATAATGTGAGTTGAGGTTATAAATGTTATTTTATTATTATAAATTTGTAAGTTTTTTATTTATGTTATTGTCACAAAATATTTTAACATTTAATTTATTGTAAAAAAAAATTAATGTTAAGTTTTCGCATAATTTTTAATTTAATATTTAGTTAAACATGGTTAAAAAACTAAATTTATTAACAAAAACTACTACAAAGACATAAATATTAAAGTAATTAAATATTAGAAATATTTTTTAAACAAGCTAAATTTTATGGATAGTGTTGTTATTGATATTAAATATTAAGAACATAAAATATATTTAATTTTTTTAAAATTTTAACAAAATTAAATATTTTATCTCAAATTCATTTTATAATATATTGTAAAATTATTTTATTTATTTACTTTTACATTATATAATCATATTCTTACCCATCAATCATTTCACATTTTTATTAATCTCAAATATTATTATAGAAAAAAATTATATAAAAAATTAAAGTTTAACTTTTTTAACTTTGATTTTTTTTCATATATTTTTTTGTTTTTTTTTCTAATTAGTAGATATTAAATATTCATAAAAATGTATAATATATTACCGAATAAGAAAACAATGTTGTGACTTAAAAAAATATATTATAAGTCTGTCATTTTTAACGAGAGTGTATTTTGATTTCTTATTTATTAGGTAAGGTAGTACAAATATGTTACCTTTGCAAAAAGGTTAATAGAATTCTATTACGTAAAGTCACAAATCTTAGTCTACTTTGGGACATTACAAATCCGTTGTTTTACAAAATAGACTTATGTAAAAAAAAATTATAAATGTAACCGACTTATATTATCTCATTAATAGGTACATGTATGAGTGAACAATGTATCGAAAACATGATCAATCTGAATCCAATCCAATCCAACATTGGATTTAAAGATTTTTAATTCGAATTTGATCCAATGATGTAATCAATCTGAACTGATCTAAATTCAAGCATATTGAATTTTTTTAGTATCATATAAGGTTATATTGATATTAAAATTTATTTATAAATCATTATCATGTATAAAACATAATATACATAATATTTAAATTTTAAATTAGTATATTTGTAGTAAAATTTATTATTTATTGTCACAATTTATAAAATTAAAAGATAAAAATATATATGTGTAATTATTAAATTATTATAAATATTTATATTTATTTTAAAACTAAAATAATAATTTAATGTAATTATAATATGTTTTATATTTAAATAACATATTATAAATAAAATATGTATTTATTCATAATTTAACAATAAATCGATCCAAATCAAATATAACATATTATAAAATTTGTCGCTCTGAATCCAAATGGATTATATACTTTTAAGTTTGAATTTAATCTTACTATAAAATTTATCAATTCAATTTCATCTTAATTTGATGAATTATATCAAATTTTTCGATTTAAAAAGTTTGATTAGGTTATTTGTTCGTTATTATGTGTGATTTAAAGTACATTTTCATTAAAAGTAACGAACTTGAACGACTTTTCATTCAAAAAAATACATGTAATGATTTTTAAATGAAATGATTGATAAAATATATACAATTTGAGATAGAAAATACAATCTTTTTTTAAAATGATATCATTATTTAAAATACTTAACTTGTCCCTAGCGTACATTTGTTTACATATAGGTCTAATAAATTTGAAAATATATGATTTAATTGTTAAATTTTAAAAAAATTATATATATGTATTACTTTAAATAATAATACATATATTATTTAATACTGTGATATTTATATGTTAAGTTTAATATTTGAGTACCAAATTATATTATTTTAAATTTTCAAATATATTTATTCGAATATATAAAATTTGAAGAATTAAACTATCCTTATTAATAGTTTATATACTTTAATTTGGGTTAATCTAATCAAATTCTATGGATCAAAAATACATTTAATCTATTTGAAAAACTTTCTTATAAAAGCTAACTATATGTATTAATCGAAGTATTGATATTAAATTAAAAAATTAATTATGTTTTATATCAATAATATATAAGATAATTTATAAAAATATTTATTTTGTTGTAATTATATTCATAATCTATGAGTAATAATAAAAATATGTCTAATTGTGGACATAATTATATCATTATTCGTACATTATAGATATAATTATAATTTTAAAAATATATATTGTTGGACATATTTTTGTTACGTTATGAACATGATAACAACAAAGTAAATTTTTTGAATATTTTTATAAATTATTTCATACATTATGAACATAAAAAAGAATTAAACCCTAAATTAAATAATGAACTACACAAATAATCTATGCATTTTTATATAATATATATTTTAACTCTTTATTTTTCTTATAGGTTAGTCCGTTTGTTTGTTAATTTTTATTTACAATTTAACCTATTTAATTTTTATAATTTATTCCTTGAAGTTTTTTATTCTTTTGATAGTGAACTATATAAATAGTAATTTTTTTATATTTTATAATTTAATTCTTTTATTATTTAATTTTCACATTTTAATACCCTTATTTTTAGTTTTTATAATTTGATCATTTTATTTTTTTTATTTTCATATATTTAGTCAAAATTATGAGATATTTAATTTCAAAAATAAAAAAGTAAAAAAAGCAAGTGAATACAATAAAAATATCAAATTATAAAAAAATATAAAAATGATTATTTATATATTTCACCATAAATTAAATGAGAAAAATGTCGCGCAAACTTACTAATAACGCAAGAGTTAAATTGGCTTTATATGCATGTATAAGCAATTTGCTTTTACTGACTTAAAAATTATAAATATATTATTTAATTTTATTAAGTGATAAAAATAATATTTAAATATTATTATGTAGAAATCAATATTTGAAGAAATAAGCGTTTTCTTTCGTATATATTTTCTTAATTTGTATCAGATATGTATATTGTTTATATAGACAAATATCAATTACTATTTCAACAACCACCATGATTGAATTGCATGTTTTACAGCTGCTTGGTAGGTATAATGTATATTGGTAGGCGTTTGACATCGGTGCAGTATTTTTTGAATGAGTTACAATGTTTGTTGAATTCAACAATCCCCCTCAAGTTGGTGCATAGATATCTTTCATGCCTAACTTGACTAAAACTTCTGTGAATACTCGATGTGAGACTACTTTAGTGAGGATGTTAGCCAATTGATCTTCTGACTTAATTTTTGGTAATTCCAATGAATTTTCTTCTAACTTTTCCTTAATAAAGAATCTGTCAACTTTAACATGTTTTGTACGATCGTGTTGAACTAGATTATGAGCAATATCACATGCTGCTTTATTGTGGCAAAATAACTTAATTGATTCTTTAGCGGTATATCCCAAATCTTTTAAGAGAGATTGTAACCACAAGGCCTCACAAAGCCCAAGTGTCATGCCTCTGTATTTAGCATCTGCACTTGAACGGGCAACAACATGTTGTTTCTTACTTCTCCATGTTACAAGGTTTCCCCCTACAAAAGTGAAGTAGCCTGATGTAGATCGTCTATCATTTATTGATCCAGCCCAATCAGCATCAGTATATACTTCAATTCTAGAAAACTCTGAGTTTTTAGTGAACAATACTCCTTTTCTAGGAGCAGACTTTAAATACCTTAAAATACGAATAACTGCATTCATATGTTGTTTTCCAGGATTATGCATAAATTGGCTCACAATACTTAAAGCATAGGCAAGGTCTGATCTTGTGTGTGCCAAATACATCAATCTTCCAACAAACCTTTGGTATTTTTCTTTATTTGTTGGAACTTGATCAACCTTGATACATAACTTTAATCCTTCCTGTACTGGTGTATTAGCTGGTTGACATGCCGACATACCAGTTTCTTTTAATAAATCTAAGGCATAATTTCTTTGAAATAAGAAGATTCCTTCTGTTTATCGAGAAACCTCAATCCCAATAAAATATTTTAAGGAACCAAGGTCTTTCATTTCAAATTCTTTGGACAAATAAATTTGTAGTGTTTTCCTTTCTTCAAGATCATTTCCTGTTACTATCATATCATCAACATATACAATAAGTGTAGTGATCTTACCATACCCTTTTTTTAGAAATAAAGTATGGTCTGAATTTGCTTTGCTTGTAGCCAAATGCCTTCATTGACCTTGTGAACCTGTCAAACCATGCTCTTAGGGATTGTTTTAATCCATAAAGTGATTTTTTTAATTTGCACACCTTTTCATCATGGATTTTGGATTTCTTGATTCCTGGTGGTAAATCCATGTAGACTTCTTCAATTAAATCTCCATGTAGAAAGACATTTTTTACATCAAACTGATATAATGGCCAATCTAAATTTGCAGCTAGAGATACTAAGACCCGAACAATGTTAATTTTGGCTACAGGTGCAAATGTTTCTATATAGTCAATCCCATATGTTTGAGTATATCCTTTTGCCACCAATCTTGTGTTATAGTGTTCAATTATACCATCTGATTGATACTTTATTGAAAAAATCCATCGACATCCAACAATTTTCTTTGTTGGTGGACGATCGACAAGTTCCCAAGTTTTATTTATTTATAAGGATCTTAGTTCTTCATTCATAGCATCTTTTCATTTTTGGTCAACTAAAGCTTCCTACACACTGTTAGGAATAGATACAGCAGATAATTGATTCACAAATGATACGTTTGATTTTGACAAACGATGTTAAGACATATAGTTACTCATGAGATATTTGATTTTACTAGAAATCTCAGGTTCATACATGGCTTTAGGAATACCTATGTTAGGACATAATGGAAGTATTTTTCTGACTGGTTCAATAGTTGGAACATCCTCTGCAAACGATTGGTTAAGTATATCAGCAGCTTGTGGAGAAGAAAACTCGTACTCACTTAGTGGTAGTAAGGAACTTGCTTGATGATCTTGAAGTTGATGAGGACTTGATTCCATTTCCCTTGAGTTTTTTCTATATTGAGAGTTATTACTATCTGAATTCAAGTTATTTGTATTTTCCTCACATATAATTTGTCTTTCTTCATAAGGAAACAATTTATATGTAAGGGTCTGAATTTCAGCATGGTTGTACTCCCCCTGAAATTCAGGTGTAGAAGAGAAATACATTGTATCTTCATGAAAAATAACATCCATGGTAGTAATCATTTGTTTTGTAGGAGGATGATAACAATGATATCTTTTTTGTTGCATGGCATATCCCATAAAAACATAACGTATTGCTCATGGATCCAACTTGTTACGTTGTTGTTTATATAGATGTACAAATGCCACACAACCAAAGACATGAGTAGGTAAATTGGGAACACTTGGTGCAACAATTACTTCAGTGATGACTTATAGTGGTGTTTGGAAGTTAATGGGATTGGAAGGTACCCGATTGATCAAATATGTAATAGAAGTAATTGCTTCTCCCCAATAAAAGAATGACATATTAGCTTCGATCAATGAGGCACAGACAACTTCTAACAAGTGTCGATTTTTTATTTCTGTAACTCCATTTTGTTGAGGTGTATCAACATAAGTAGTTTGATGAATAATCCCTTCTAATTTAAGATATTCTTGAAGCTCTGAACTTTTATATTCTCCTCCATTGTCACTTCTTAGAACTTGAATCTGTGTTTTATATTGAATATGAGCCATTTTATGAAAATTTCTAAATAATACGTTTACCTCACTTTTAGATTTCATTAAACAGACCCAAGTCATTCTACTAAAATCATCAATAAATGTAACGAACCAACGTGATCCTCCCAAAGTAGAGACTTTGGAAGAACCCCATACATCAGAATGTATAACCATAAATGAAAATGGACTTTTATTTAAGGTTACAGGAAATGAGGAACGCTGACTTTTTGCTAGTTTACAGACATCACACTTTAAAGTAGAAAGATCTAAGCTAAAAAATAAACTTGGAAATAATTTCTTTAAATATCCAAAAGAAGCATGACCTAATCTCCTATGCCATAACCATATATTTGATTCATCCTTGTTAGATCCAGTTGCTACCAATGCATGATTTGTTGAATCCAAGTCCAAATAATACAGGTTTCCTTGCCTAACACCATAACCAATTGTTTGCTTTGTTTGAATGTCCTTGAACACACAAAAGTCAGGCCAAAAAAATAAAAAAACAGTGGTTATTTGAGAAATAGATATAAGGTTATACTCTAAAGAGGGAACTACTAATACTGAGTCTAAATTCAAAGTACTAGTGAGAGACAAAGATCTTTCCCTAATGACTGGGGTTGTGTTACCATTGGCAGTGCAAACATTTTTGTGTAAGGATGGTTTTGAGATTTGTCTAGAATCGAATGTCATATGATCAGTTGCACTTGAATCAATTATCCATGTATTATTAAAAACAGGAGAAAAAACTTTAAGCATCTTACCAACATTTGCTGAGGAGTTTGCAACATGATCCTTTGTTGTTTCAACAATGGTGGCAGTAGACATCTGTCGTGGATTTTTCTTCCAAGAGTCACGGTTGTGATCCCACCAGTCAGGATATCCCACAAGTTCAAAACATCATTCTTTTGTATGACCCTTTTGATGACAATGGGTACATTTAAATGATGATTTATCAGTCACTCTTCGTTCTTGCTCATTGGAAAAAAAACGATTTTTAGATATCATCACGGAAGCGTCAACATCTCCAGATTTTCTTTCAATGAGATTCGACGTACTACCTCCCGTCGAATCAAGGAATAACAACCTTCTAAATCTGGGATAGTTTCTTTTCACAAAATTTCTCCACGAACCTGCTCAAATTCATCATCTAATCCAGCAAGGAAAATATGTATATCCTTAGTCTTTCAACAACTCTTTATATGATATTAGATCATCAGGGTCTTTTATGACCACCTTATCACGATAGTCTAGCTCTTGGAAAATTTTAGTTAACTCTCCATAATACTCTGAAAGTGATTTTCCATTTTGTCTGGAAGTAAAGGTTTTTTGGTTTAAGACAAATACCTGTAATTCGTCACTTTCATCATAGAATGTTTTTGCCAAAGCACCCCAAATTTCAAGAGCATTAGGTATGCGTAAATATCGCTTCATGATTTTTGGACTCATTGACATAAGTATCCATCTCTTCACTTTTTGATTTTCTACATACCACTTGTTATAATTTTTTGATATTTTTCTGGTTTCAAATTTTTGTCATGAATATAAGAGAGTTTTTTTCTCTCTGCAATATGCATTTCTATTATTTGAGACCAAACATCATAATTAGTCTCAGTAAGAACAATTCCAGTATTAAAAACACTTTTATACTGAACAAATTGTACAACAACTGGAGTTGATTGCTCTATAGGTATTGAAATTATACCTTCTGTCATGATATTATGGTAAACACACTAGAAAATGGTGTAATAATTCAAGAAGTGAACTGTTTTTTTTTTCTTTTCCTTTTTTTAACGCACTAAACCGGATAAAAAAACCACAAAATCGGGTAAAATTTGGTTTAAAAACTTGAAAAACTAGACCAAACTAGTTTTAGAAATCCAGAATCGAAAAAACTGGGTTCAAAACTTTAAAATGGACCGAACCGACCAAAAATGGAAAAAATGTGAAAAACCGAGAAAACCGAGTTCAAATCGAACCACTGGTTGAATCAAACCTGAGCCGAACCGAGGTGCGGGCTAGCTACGCCCTCGAGCCGAGCTGAGCCGCGCCGAAACAGTCGAGCTTAGCCGAATGACACGTCATCGTCTTCAACCTCCAGACGGCGTGTGAAGACGCATGGAGTGCGTGAAAAATGTTTCCTTTACTTTAGGTGGCGCGTGGGGGCGTGTGTTGAACTTTTCTTCTACTCTATTTTTACCAAAATGTTCAAAATTGTGTTTAGATTAATTTGGTAAAATTAGGTGGGATAAATATCGCTTCAAAAATGATGTTTGTAATTAATATATTGTACGGGTGTTTGAATGAGATTTTTTTTCCACAAGAAGAAATATTTTTAGAGAAAGAAATATATGTTTTAGAGAACAAGAATTTCAAATTTGTATAAAGCAACGACTTAACTCTGATACCATGAAGAAATCAATATTTGAAGAAATAATAATAAGAAGAAATAAACGTTTCCTTCGTATATATTTTCTTAATTTGTATAGATATGTACATTGTTTATATAGACAAATATCAATTACTATTTCAAAAACCACCACGATTGAATTACATGGTTTACAAGTGCTTGTTAGGCGTCGTGTATATTGGTAGTCGTTCGGCATCGATACAGTATTTGTTGAATGAGTTGCATTGTTTGTTAAATTCAACATATTAATGATATAAGTTATTATTATTGATAAAAATTTACAATTAATTTTTTTTTGATATTATAAATTTACTCTTAAATTCTTTATTAATTTTATAAATCTATGGTAAAAATATGATGTAAATATCGAAAAATAATTAGATGATATATTTATAATTTTGATAATAATTCAATGATATATTTATTAATCTAATATAATTAAATTAAATAAGGTAGATTTATCTACGTGGATAATCTAGTGTAGCTTGGTTAACCACAACTGGAATATGAGATATAGCCAAACTTTGTTCAAATGGTAATATATAATATTAGTTAAAATCCACGTATATTTAGATATATGGTGAACATATAGAGTAAGATTTATACAATAATGAAATTGATTTTGTAAGATTTTAATAAGTAAATAATATTAAATGTGTACTTAAAGTAAAAGATAATTTTTCTTAGAAACAACTTAAATACATAAGCAGTACTATGTTTCTACTCTAACACTTAGCAGTAAATAAAAATAAAATTATAATATATGATTATTTATAATTTTAATGTTTAATAAAAAAATAAGATATTATATCTCAAATTAATCATATTAAAATTATAATCTAAATAGAATCAAATGAGGTAAAATAATATTAGTGATATTTTATCATATAAATCTTAAATTATAAGTTTGTAAATCATAATACAATTAAAAGAAAATAGTTGAAATTATATTATAATTTTTGAAAATATATGATTTAGTAAATTAATGATTAGTTTAAATAAGATTAGTATACTAATTATAACAAATATAAAAAATGGTAAAAACTATATTTTTTAAAAATTTGAATTAAACTCCTAACTCCACCCGCGAACCCCCACCCCCTCCCATACCAACAAACACTCACTCCTCTCTTTTGCTGAGTTTTGAGTTGTTTTTCATTAAAAAATTTAAAATACTAAAATTGTCCTCGTAATAATATAACATATGTCACTCACATGATTTAAATATGACTTTTTGAATTTATTTATTTATTTTTTTAAATTAATATCTTTATTTTACTTGATTAAAAATTATTATACTAAAATATACATTTATTAAAAACTATTATTATACTAAAATATACATTTATTAAAAACTATTATTATACTAAAATATACATTTATTAAAAACTATGGTGCCATTCTGCATCAGACCCATACAATTCATATGTTATATTAAAGGTGTGATGAACCGGACATAAGATAATGATAAATAAGTAGCTTATAAAGTAGTCTTAAATTGAAAATTCTTAATGTATTTTCAAATCACAATTTACCACAAAAAATTGGATATAATTACACGTGTAGTTATCAAATATCTTAGGCTATTGGATGTTTGGGGATGAATTATTTATATAATATTGTTGATTTGATACTCATCATAAAAAACAATTAATGAAATATTTTGTTAGTAAATATTTCATTTTTGGAATTTATGCTTAATGAAATATTTTGTTAATATATATTTTATTTTTAGAATTTATGTCTTTATACCTAAAATTTCAACCTATTAAAGAGTAACGTAGTCATAAAACAAAGTAAAAGCACGAACAACATAGAGTACTTTTTCTTTCAAAAACTATAAGAAAACTAGTTTTTTACATATTCTTAATATATATATATATATATAGTTGACTCCAATTCTTGTATTGTTGATTGAAGGTGTAGCTAGACATAAACTAACTAAGCAATACTCCAAAATAGCACCAGTGTTATTTAGTGTAGTATAACAAAATGGATTATAGACTCAATTTAGAGGATACACAAGCCAATAAAAAATAAAAAATAAAAAATAAAATGTTAGAATAAAAGAAGAGAATAAAATGTATAATTATTGAGTAGTTTATTAAAAGTGATTTAAATAGAATTTAACCAAAATCAATAATTCATAAATATTAATTTCTTGAAATTTAGTCATAATTTTCATATTTTTATAATTTAGTTTAATTTTTAATTTATTATTAATTTTACTTTAAATTTATTATGTTATTTTTTTATTATATCTTGGGTGTTACATTATTAGATTTAATTTAAATTAGACCCTATATTATTCATAAAAAAATACTCACTTTAAAACATGTGATTTGGGATAAATAAACAAAAAATATTTCATTATATATATAATTTGAATTGATTTTTTAATCAATAAAGCACGTGTATATATTTTTAAATTTTATATAAAATTATTTATTTTTTAATCTTATGCTTTATATTATTTAAATAAAAATAAAAATAAAAACTTTTATTATTTTAATTATAGTAATTTAATATGATTTAATTACTTAAAATTTTAAATTAAAATAAAAAAAATATTAATCCATTTTAAAGATATTATAAAATATCATTATACAATTATTATTTTTGATTTTTGTTAAAATCAAAAATCATCTTTAGTACTTTAAAAAAGTTGAGGATAAATCAGAATACAAAACTTAGAGATAATATTTTCCCCCACTGACATAGAAAATTATTTTATTTAAGATTTAAATTTATCAATTTTATTTAAATTATAAATAACATTATCTTAAAAATATTAAGTTACTTAATCACCCCAAAACAAATATTTTAACGACATAAATATAGCTTAATGCTAGACTTTTCGAGTTTGAAACATCTTAAATATTTAACGGAATTATTATTTTATAATTTGGTCATTTGATGTTACGGAGAGCCAACTTTCATTTTAAGATAAATTGCTTGTTAATTTTTAACATTTTATACTTAAATATATTATTTTATTACTTTATTTTTAATTTTTTACAGTTTAGTTTACATAATTTTTTTCTTACAATATAATCAATTAATTTTTAAAAATTAGAACATATAAATATCAAATTATTTGAGTTATTTTATTGATCTAAAAAATAAGTAATCAATAATAAAGTATATAATTTTAATAATTTTATTTTATTAAAATAATATTTTATGTTAAGTAATTAAATGGAATTAAAATACATACGTTAATAAGAGTAAATGTTAAATATAATAAAAAATATTTAAAAAAAATTAACAATAATATTCAAAAAAATATATTTAAAATATTTATATTTTCTAAAATTAAAAAATAAAAATAAAAAGAAGGAAATTTTAAAATATTAAAACAAATATTTTATGATTTTTTTCATATTGATTATCACTTTAATATTATCAAATATTAGTTTTTAATTATGATTTAATTATTTAATATAAAGATAATAATATTTTAATGTTAAAAACATTAAAATAATGTAATTTTTTATTAATTGATTCATTTTTTAAAATTAAGGATTAAAAAAATCAACATAAAATCATATTAGATTTAAAGTAAGGAATTTTTTTGATATTTTTTAAATTTAATTTTAAATATGTAAAAATTAAAAAGTTAAAAAAAGAAAGATAATTTTTTGCATTAAAACCTATATATTAGTTGGGATTATACGATATATTTTTTTTTCTTTCAGAATTATACAACTTGAAAAAAGAGACACAGCCGACTCAACAATCATAGCGACCAGCGGGAAGCACCTTTTAAAAAAAAAGAAAAATACAGACTCAGTCACAGATAAAGACGCAGTCAGTTTTTGGAACCTCTCGAACCGTAACGTTCCCCATTTCCCGCGAAATAATCTCAACCTTTTCCCCCAAACAATGCCAATTGAGCCATGAGCCTACTACCATCTTATCCTAAACCCACCTATGTTCGACCCAGACCTACCTTCTTCTTCCTCCGATCACCACACAACGACGTCATCGCCAAAACAACCATCTTCCTCCAGAGCCAAGCTCCTCAAGATCCCTCCCATTGCCTTTCGCCGAATTGGCAACGATTATAGCGATGATGAAGATGAAGATGAAGATGACGATGACGATGACAAACCCCTAAAGCAAAAAGGCAAAGACTTAGACGGTAATGTTGATAAGAAGGCTCATGGATCACCGTCTCTTATTATGGCATCCAATCTCGGGTTGAATCACATTCGTACCTGTACTTCTCTTTCTCCACGTCGCTCCACGTTGCCGGCTACTGCACCTGCCAATCAAGGCAGCAATTCCTCTAAGGTTAAATCCACCGTCGAATCCAGACCCAAACCTAAGCTCTCCGATGATGGTGTAGTCTTTTGTAATTTGGTTCTTATATTATTTTAACCGAATATGATAAATTTTGGTGAAATTTTATTTTACATCGTAATACCGTAAATCAATTTAAATGTTAGATGTTACAGTTATATGATATTCTTGATTGATGTACTTTGGAGTACGTTGGGAACCATGTCTCTAATGGCTGCATTATTATTATTATTATTTTGTTGTTGTTGCAGGGAAAAGGGATCAATTTCATTCGAAGTCCTTAAAAAATCCATCACCGTGTAATCCGGTGTTCGAGGTACAGGAGTTGCTTATGGTTGATACCTGTTTTCTTTGCATATACCTTGTGTGTGGTTTTGTTCGGTCAATTAGAGAAAATGTTGGTGCCTTAATGAGCCTGAACAGGATGCGAAGTAACGATGTTGAATTATTATGAATTAGGGCAACCGTGCAGCTTTTACAATGGAAATGCATTCGCCGCGATTTCAGGCAATACTGCGTGTCACGAGTGGTTGTAAGAAAGGAGGAGCCAATATCAAGAGCTTCTCTCATGAACTCAACTCCAAAGGTGTTCGGCCTTTTCCAGTTTGGAAGTCCCGTGCTTTCGGGCATATGGAGGTATACCGTTTGTTCTTTATGCTTTAGCAAGCTACTTCAGTTTCTGTTAAATTGCTAATATATTTTTCTGGAATTATATAGGAAATTATGGTTGCTATCAGAGCAAAATTTGACAAATTGAAGCAAGAGGTTAACTCTGATTTAGGTGCATTTGCCGGTGATTTGGTGGGGATACTCGAAAAGACATCGGTGCCTCACCCTGAATGGAGAGAGGGTTTGGAGGATCTAATGGTTGTTGCTCGGCTTTGTGCAAAGATACCACCTGCTGAATTCTGGTTGAAGTGTGAAGGAATTGTTCAAAGTTTGGATGATAGGCGTCAAGAGCTGCAGATGGGGGTCCTAAAGCAAGCCCATACTCGCCTTCTATTCATCCTCGCTCGGTGTACAAGGCTTGTGCAATTCCAAAAAGAGAGTGGCTATGAGGAAGAACGCATTTTGGGTCTTCACCAGCTCAGTGATCTGGGAGTTTATCCAGAACAAATCTTGGAAGCTGTACAACAGAACATATGTGGTGCACCCGATGGGATTGATGGGAAGGAGAAGCATATGAAGCAATCACACATACAGGAACAGGGTCATGGAACTGTTGGCACTGGGCTCAACACTGCCAATTTTTTTGATTCATCTCCTGGAAGCTACAGGATGTCTTCTTGGAAGAAACTACCACACGCTTCTGAAAAAAGCAGGAAAGGAGCAGATGCTACTGATACACAGTCAAGTGAGAAATCAGATCCTTTGGCTGGCAAAGATGAAGCTAAAACTGGTGACTACCATGTTGAGTCTATGGATACACCATCAGGCCATCCTGAATACTCTGAGGCATCTGGAAGAATTCAGTCTTTAGGAATCTGTGGTTATCACCCAAATGCTAATTGTGAGACTTTGATGATATGTCGTATCTGTGAGGTTGAAATACCGACTGTACTTGTAGAAGAGCACTCTCGAATATGTACAATTGCTGATAGGTGTGACTTGAAGGGTTTAACTGATAATGAAAGGCTTGAGAGAGTTGCAGAAACCCTTGAAAAAATTATGGAATATTGGACTCCTGGTAACACACCCAAAGGTAGTGATCTTCCACGAGGAAGTTTTGATGCTGCAAGGGTATTGACATCTAGTACACATGAAGAGTTGGATGAGTTGTACCCAAAGCAAAACTGGTCTCATCCATTATCCGAGGATGTGTTTGAATGTGTTCCTGATGCTGATAATGTTTTACTCATAGATGACCTTAATGTTTTGCCTGATGTGTCTAGTGATACAAGTGCCACTTTGATGCATGATTCAAGCAATAAAGCCTCTTCAGCTGGAAGCTTGACTCCAAGGTCACCACTATTAACACCACGAACTAGCCAGATTGAAATGCTACTGAGTGGATGTCGGATTATATCAGAGCTTGAGAGCTATGAGCAGGTTTGTTACAGGTCATTGTATTTGTTTTTCTCTTTTGGTTGAAAAAATAGTAAAGAACACTGTGGAAATCAGAGTTAATATTGAAATACTTTCAACTGCTTCTTTATTCTTGTTTGAAATGATGTCGTCACTTAATCTATTGATTAAGTTGTTGTTGGTCTCTCCACTCACTCATCAATATCTTCATGTTCTCTTTGCTCTGATTTGCTCTTAATCTGAGGAGTTTTAACTCTCTCTAATTGAATTTTTTTCTCCTTTGATTGAGAATTCCATCTTATGACCTTGTAAAGTGAAAATTTGTCCCCGTAGATTTTTATAGTTATCACTTATATTTCATAAAGCATGATTTGAAAAAATTCAGTAGCCTGGTGCAGGGCTTGATAGTAGCCTCCATCACTTTTTTATAGGATGTAATCTAGCCACCATTTGATTTGATTGTTCTAGAGTTTTCCTGCTGTAACATTCCTCCACCTTCATCTTTTGTTCAAGTATGTTATGCTTGAGTTTTCTATTTCATGTGCTGTCAATTTGACTGCAATTTTAGATGATATGTTCTTAAGGTGCAGTTTTCATTAATATGAAATGGATAATGGTACTTTCATTTATTACTTTGGTCCTCGAAATGAGTATTCATTGCATAAATACTTTGATTTTTGGGTGCTAATGCTCTGGAGTTTTAGTGAGAACTCATGTTATGATTGACAGTTTTAATAGGATAATGTAATGGCAGATACAAAAACTACTGGATATTGCTTGTTCTGTTGCAAATATAAACAGCTATGACTACGCTGCTTTGGAGTACATACTCAAGAAGATAGGAGATTTAAAATATGTCATCCAGGACAGGAAGGTGGATGCTCTTATTGTTGAGACTTTTGGGAGACGTATTGAGAAATTACTGCAGTGAGTGAGCAAACACACACTCTCTCTTTCTCTTTTTTTTTAATATATATATACTGGGGAGTGAAGGAACAAACTACCACTGTATATATTTGTTTGTTTAAAAAATACTTTTAATCAAAAGATCTTCTTGATAGAAGCCGTATGAGAATTTCTCATCAAGCTCTTGTTCATATCATTAAGAGCTATTTGGTTACTTGCTTAAGATTTAATGGTAGTCAATAATTTCATTTATGAATCTGAAATTACAGGGAAAAGTATGTGCATCTTTGTAGACAAATTGAAGATGAAAGGGTAAACTCATCGAGTGGAATGCTTGATGAGGAGAGTTCAGCAGAAGAAGATACAGTCCGTAGTCTGCGTGTCAGCCCTATTAATGCTTGTACCAAGGACCGAACATCCATAGAAGATTTTGAAATAATAAAACCAATAAGCAGGGGAGCGTTTGGACGAGTCTTTCTTGCCAGGAAAAGAGCAACTGGAGACTTATTTGCTATTAAGGTAAAAATAGTTGATCCCATGTCCCTAAGAAGGCCATAGCAGGCAATAAACTTGATCTTATGCCAGCATTATGGATTGCACGCTAGACTCTATGAATTTGAAATGAACTGATTAATGGGGTTGATTTTTATGAAGTTTTAATAGTCAGGACAAATCCGACCACTATTTTGTTTAATTCTATATGGACAATTGAAGACAGTTTCACGAAAAATGAGAAAAATATAGATAATCTAAAACTGTAGTCTTTATTCTCACCTATTTAATGCTATAAAGCATTTTACAGGTATTAAAGAAGGCTGATATGATCCGTAAAAATGCGGTCGAAAGCATTTTGGCTGAACGTAACATTCTTATATCGGTTCGCAATCCTTTTGTGGTAAGCAGATTTGAATGTATAAACAGTTAACAATTTATTACATTTGATGTACCTTTCTAATAATTATTTGGTCTAATCATGTACAGGTCCGCTTTTTCTACTCATTCACATGCAGGGAAAATCTTTATCTTGTAATGGAATACTTAAATGGTGGAGATCTTTATTCTTTATTGAGAAATGTTGGCAGCTTAGATGAAGATGTTGCTCGGGTATATATTGCAGAAGTTGTAAGGGCCTGCTAACATCCTCATTCTTTTTTATTTATTAGAATTCAGTTCCCTATCTTTATTTCTTTATATAATATATTTTGTTTCAGGTACTTGCTTTGGAGTATTTGCATTCTGTAAATATCATTCACAGAGATTTAAAGCCTGACAACTTAGTGATTGGTTACGATGGTCATATCAAGGTTAATACTGCAGTTTGAGTCCTTTATTGCTCCTGTTGGATGTATGCATCATTTATCGACAATTTTGGCATACTTAGTTTTAAGCATATCAACTTATCATGCGCCACCACTCTTTATTGAAATCATGCCTCACATGTTCCTACTATCTTCTGGTAACAGTTAACAGATTTTGGGCTCTCCAAGGTTGGTCTAATCAACAGCACAGACAACTTCTCAGGTCCTTCGGTCAGGGTTGCTACTTTTCTTGGAGGTGATGATGGAAAAGCGCAGAAGTCACTGAAACGAGAACAGCGCCAAAAACATTCTGTTGTTGGCACTCCTGATTATTTGGCACCTGAAATACTTCTTGGCACGGGACACGGTTCGTAATATTTTTGCTGATCAGGCCAGTGGTTAACATGATTTTTTCTCCTTAAGATTGTCTTATCTTCCACATTTCTTGTAAAGGTGCCACTGCTGATTGGTGGTCTGTGGGCGTTATCCTTTATGAGATGCTCGTTGGAGTCCCACCTTTTAATGCAGAACATCCACAGGTAGGCTATCTATTGGCTTCCAGACTATAACAACAATTTTTGTTTTCTTTTCATTCTCATGCATCCAACCTTTTCTTTATTGATTTCTGTACAATTTTATATTTATTTTATTCAAATATTGATGGCATCCTTCAGTTCTCTTCCATTCTTTTCCTCCAATGCCATTTTCTTTTCCAGTGTGGGTGGCACGTTTCATGAGCAAAAAAGAGAGTGAGCTGTGACTTGTAAAGCTTTCATTTTGAAAAAAAAAGAAAAAAAGAAAAAAGGTCCTCACAGAAAGCTCGTGTACAATATATTCTATAGTTTCCAGTTGGTGCTTTTACCACCAAACATATAGTGATAAAGCATATGGTTACAAACATAATGAAGTTTTGGAAAGAGTAGAGTTTAAGGAAAGGTGGGATTATTGCCGCCTTCCATTTGTTGTTTCCACATTTCATTTATTGTTAAGTTTAAAAATTATCACAAATGTACTTTTGTCGTTAATATATTTATTCTATACTAATTAAAATTTATTAAATGTATTATCAATAATTTTTAAAATTAGTAATAAATATGTCGTGGAAACAACAAGATGGGATGCGACAATAACCCCACCCTTTAAGTAATTGCAATAAGGTTTAAGGCTTTCATAAAACTAGTAGTGTCCTGAGAATTGGTTTTCTAATCCTTGTTGCATTTCCAGAGATTATATTTGTATCATTACTCGATTTTTCTTATAGGACAACTTAAATGAAATTTGAACTTAATTTGTTAAATATAGTAGGTCAATGAACTCTTCTCATCCTAATAACTCAGGCTGGCAATAAACTTTTGACTCCAGTTATTATGACAAGCACAACACACAACTTTATTCAGTAACTATTTTGTCCTTTGCTCTGTATTGCAGCGAATTTTCAACAACATAATTAACAGGGATATATCGTGGCCCAGGATACCTGAGGAGATGAGCTATGAAGCTTATGATTTGATTATCATGTAAGAGGAGTTATTAGTATAAGCCTAGGCATTTTCTGGATATATAATTTTACTCAAAAGAGCAAAGCCTTTCATCTCAGTCCTTTATCATGTGTAGGAAAAGTTTATGTTTTATCATACTCCATTCGCTTACAGTTTCAGTATATTTCATCTTAGGTTGCTGACTGAAACTCCAGTTCAAAGGCTAGGAGCAACAGATGCAAGGGAGGTAAGCTCTCAATTAAAAGCCCTTATTTCTTAGCTATATGGCCATAACTTACAGAGAATACTGCTGACTTTCGTGGCAGATAAAGCAGCATACTTTTTTCAGGGATATTAACTGGGCTACTCTTGAGCGACAAAAGGTGTTTTAAAGAATACACTAGTGTTTGAAATGATTGTTGGAATCTTTGCAATACTCACAGAGAACTTTGTTGACTGCAGGTTATGTTCATACCATCAGCAGATACACTTGACACGAGTTATTTTGAGAGCAGGTACATATGGAATACAGAAGATGAACATGTTAACGGAGGTAGTGACTTGGATGATATGACCGACTCATGCAGCAGTGACTCATATATACATGATGAAGATGTAAGTATCCCTGTCAACATACTTCTCTGCAGAGCATTAGGGTCTATAGTAAAAGAAAATGCCCTTGGAAGAGAAGGTACCGTCATTAGGGTATAATATATAATATATTATAGGAATGAGTATGCGAGCATATTTTTTTAAATTCACTGTTTGTCTCTATGAACATAGAGCTGCATGTGTAAGCATGTGCCAATGAACTGGATCATTAACGATATCATATCCAAATAAAAGGGATATGTCAAGTGCATGTATGCGAGAATTCATTGACCTGCGGAACAGTGTAGTCAAAATTAACTATATCTTGAAATTTACATGGATACATGATGCATACATACATTTGAACTTATGAAAATAACTGCTGTAAGATTTTCAACTTAAATTAATAGCTATCCTGATCTTTTACGAAATTAATATGTAAGCCAAGGATGATTGATCTAACCTATAAGTAATTGTGTTCAAGGGCAATGATGATAATTACCCATTATGTTTTCTTTTCTTAGTTGGATAGAATTCCCTATTGGTACTGTTACAACTTTGTTTGGTTATTATATCTGTTTCTTACCTTTGAGTTTCTATTAACCAGGGAGATGAATTTGGTAGTTTGGCAGACTTCAATGCTCCTGCCCATGAGGTGCAGTACTCTTTTAGTAATTTCTCATTTAAGGTAAGTTTCTGCAAGGAGATATACTTTCTATCATTACTCAGTACTTTATGCCATCCGTACTCGCTAATGAGGCCTCACTTGAGGGAGAATTTACAATCTCTTTCTGGGATTTAGATGTTCTAATATCATACTTGTTGATTGACACACACAATGAAAACTTGCTTCTTGTGTTCTCAGAATATATCTCAGCTGGCTTCTATAAACTATGATCTAGTTGTGAAGAGCACCATGGAATCACCAGATGTCTCTAAACCAGCCATTCCATGACAAATAACTAATGGCTTTGATCATCTTGCTTAGTAGGAGCTCATTTGGTACGTAAATTTGATGTAGGATTAGTCCCGAATTCAAAATAGTTTACTACTGAAGACGGGTCTACTTCCTATTTTTCTTTTAGGAGAGAGGATTTTACTGCAAAATATCATAGGTAGTTGATTTTGATATATTTCTTTCATGTATTTTATTATATATAGAATATAGATGTCTATTATAGGATTAACGAGGAAATAGAGTTACGCATTTACATTCTTCTAATGAGCCCTTTAAATCCCTTAGAAAGTAAAAACTTAAAACCACTTGTATATAAGATAAAATAGTATTTGTGTTTGCTTGATCTTTGATAAAATAGAATTTCATCCTTGAGTCCATTTCAAACTTCTCGAGTTGGACTTTTTAGACCCACATATAATTTCGGACAGGGCCAATGTATTCATTTTCTTATGGTTTTATACCATATTTGTTTCCCTGTTCAAATATTGTATTTGTAGAACCATAAAAACTATAACCACATAACCAGTCCCTTGTTCTCTCTTGAGTATAACAAATTTTAAAATCTCATCACATGCTAATTAGCTGACAGTCAGAACATATTAATATTTTTAATCATAATAGTTAGTTAACGTTTGTTAACAAGTCCGCGTAAACATAGTGGCATATTCCATTACTTGATATGCTGCTTAGTCTCCTTCATAGTATGATTCAGCCTGCGTACTCTGAGGGATATATATATCAGCATATAATTATAAACATAACTATAATTATTAGTCTTCCCTTGCGAGAAAGTATTTCCTTACTCTTTCCCCCTCTATACTTTATATTTCCTTTATTCTCTAATTAATTATTCATCCAAATAATTAAGTTTCAACTTTTATTAATAAAATAATATTTTTTTAAAGAAAAAATAAAAGATAAAACAAGATCTATTTTTTTAAAATTAATAAAAACATTTAAAATTTATAACTATAAAAATAACACTATTTTTATTTAGTTTATTTTTTTTACTATTATTCAATTCATCCATTTTAATGTTATCTAATTAAATGTTATTTAAATTGAATAATAATTAAATTATTTCAATATTAAATAACTTTTAATATTATTAAGATGTTAATATTATTATTATTATCATCATAAATTTTTGAAGTTATTTTAAATAATTTTTCGAACTTTTATTATTTAGGATCTGTAAAAGCATTTACTGGTCATGGGTCATGATTACCCTTTAGGTAGCGGGCTAAGGCAGTAATAAATTAGGCTACTGATATTATTATAATATAAATTATTAATGTAAATATTTTATTATTGATAAGTTTATTTGAAATTAATAATATATAATTAATATTAAAAATAAAATAAATATTTTTATAATAATAACATAATAATATCATCATCTATAAATTAAAGGAAAAAAAAACTCTATTCCAACCCATCCGGAACTTACCCTGATCCACACTATTTTTTCTATAAATTTTATTTTTAATTTTTCAAGATATTAAAAAATGAAAGTGAAAATTGGGTACTTCGACAGCATATATAATCGGGATAAATAACTTTACTCAGCAATTTTATGGAAGTAAAATAAATTTTCAAAACTAATGTAATTTGTATATACTTTACAAGAATAAAAGAGTCAATATAATAGATATTTATATCTAATAATAAAAAGATAAAAAAATATTTAGTGCCATTTCATTGAGTCTGTGTCTAAACTTGGTTGATTATGTTGATTTCACTAAGTGTTCTCGTACGAGACTTAGACACATTTTTAGAGTGCATTCTAGGGACATTCTTACATAATTTCTTCTGAAATAATTCATGTGGAGTTGTTCACCCTTAGATGACATGTGATAGTTGTACACCTCACGATCCATTTTGTTGGTGGGATATAATTTTAAGTTGCGCACTTTATTTCGTTGCGTGAATGTTCCAGACATATCATGTATGCCCTTGGTTCTAACCTAAGGTTTATTTTTGAACTTGACCATGGTCTCATCTATTTGTGAGATTATGGATCTTTGAATTATCAATGTAGACCATGTGAACTGTGAGGCAACTGTTAGGACTATGCATCTTGTGAATGGACATTATGGCACTTTGGGCATTGGAAAATGCTACAAGGAGTCTTCGTTGACGAAAAATGGTTACCGATCCTATGTACTGTGGAGGCATTCTAATATAATATGAAGTGTGATCTTCATGATGTTAAGGTGGACACATGACACCAACCCTTGTAGTTTTTCATGTATTCCAATGGTTTTTAGTACCATCATGGATGATGATTTCTAAAGTGGCGATTAGCTACTAAAGCCACATGTTTAACATGGCTAGATTGGACAAAATGTCCCTATGTGCGATCCTCGAGTGGATGGCAATGGATAAAATATAGTCATAACTGACCCAGAATATACAGTTGAAAGGACACTTCTTAGGTATCCATGGTTGGATGACTTTACACTTTATGGGTGAACTTTGTCTGGTGTGCCATAGGTTTGGTTCCTATGTTGGTAGATCACGTCATTGGTCAAACTATGCATGAGTACTGGTTGGATCCTGTTCATTATGGGCATTGGAAGATGCCATGTGGATATTCTCCATGATGGGAAGTGAACTAGTGACCTATGGCCCTATGAGGCGTTTCCAGGATGGCTTGAGATGCTATCTTTATCATTTTGATTGTTGGAAATAGTTCTTTACACTACTACAAAAATAGGCAGCGAACCGACTTTACAAGTAACATTTTATGATTTGTTTTTATTTTTATTTTTATTTTTTGTATTATTCAATATATATATATATAACATAAAAAACTAAAATATAAATAATAATACAAATAATTAAAAATTTAAATATATTTAATTACTTGATAATTAAATTTATTACAAAACAAATAATGTATATATAATACATATAATTAACTTAAATTATAAATAAAATAATGTCGTCAAAGTATAATTATTATGCGATCGAGTAAGCTTGGTTGGCTTAGAATCTTCATTGGCCTTCACAAGCATTATGACAAAAAACAGCTGATTTATATAACAATTCATATTCCCCTACATACATGAGCACGTAAAACATCCATAAAAAAACAGTTTAAACTTCAGACATACGAATGAAGAAATTAAATCATTATAAATATTACCATAAAAAAGAGATTACCACGTACATTGACATTTGACTAACTCATAATAGCACTTTATTAATCATTTGTCTATATATATATATGAAGTTATCTGAAATCTTTACTAGTATTTTATAATGCTATATATAATGAACTCTAAATATGAAATCAATTGTAACTTCGATTTCTTACTTGGCTTGTGTGAGTTTTGGTGCCCTTAAACATATAGAACACGTTCATGGGCACCAAAACTCATACAAACCAAGAAACAAATCGGAGTTACTTACACCTGATTTTTCCATTTAGAGCTCATTATATCATTAAAAATACTAGCAGAGATTTTAGATAAATTCATATTTATAAACAAATAATTAATAAAGTGCTCATATGAGTTCATAAGGAAAGTAGGAAAGAGAGATGAGATGTAGTTTGGGCCAAAAATAGGTCCATAAAACAATGCATTCCCCTAAATACATGAGCATATGATTAATCATCATCAAATAAGTGATTTCAGACACAAGAATAGATAGAGAAATTAAATCATTAAAAAATTTACTGTTATGTTGTCATATGCTATTCAAGATCATTAGAATCTTCTCCTGATTCTTCTTGTGATGATATAATTTGAATCATGTGTTCTGCCCATTTCTCTCGTAAATCATCAAAAATTTGCTGGTCGTAACCTGTCTTGTTCCAACCAAAGAACTACATGTATTTAAAATCAAAATAAGAATATAATTTCATTTATTTACAAAAACAAACTCAAATATGTTAAAAACTTGTATGTATATGGGTAAAAGATATTACCACATCATCAATTGGAATTTTGATATTTGTGATGATTTCGCTCATAAACTTCATGACATAATAACCACACATGACTCCATTATTTTGTTGTGGAACCTACAAAAAAAAAATTGCATGTACATGAATTTTCATATTCGAACATCCTTATTATTTAATTGTAAAATTAATAAAATTAATAAAATTATTAATATTGAATTGTACATACCATAACTTTTGTTCATATAAGCTTATGAGATTTTTTAAGGGCAATGCCCCTAAACTTGTTCTACAACTTCCATGCCCTATCAAGGTTTAAAACGATTAGTTTTTATTAAATATTACAAAAAATAATAGAATAAACTAATATGTAACTATAACTCTTACATTTCAACAAATGCTTTTGTATATTTACTCAAATCTATGGAAGTTGAGTCACAGTACCAAGCATGATTATTGAACATATCAATGATTACTAACATCCAATGATCTTGGCCTTGTTCAAACCTTAATGGCCAAGGGATTATCAACTTTTGATTTCTGTTAAGCGTTAATGCTCTATCACATAATTGTTTAGCTCTGATGCTAACATCCTTCTCTTGATATTGATTGACATATGAAAAATCATAAAACATTGCTAAATATGATGAGTGATTATGTTGAAGTCGATAATAGCACATCCTATATAAAAGATATATATATATATAATTAGATAATATAAATATAATTATATATGTTCTGCATAAATAAAAGAAAAATAACTAGATTGAGGACTCACCTTGTCCACACTTGAATTATACTTAAATCGATCATTTGATATTCAAATATTTGCAATAAGTACTCGATCGATATATAAGTTTGGCCGAGGTCTACACCAGAAATTTCAATAGGAAGTGACACAGTCCATCCATCATTTATGCTAGATGCCCTCCCAACAATAGTCATCAAAGTGCCAAGATTTTTGCTGAAATTTAATGCATAAGTATGACTATACTTTTTCCAAGGCTTCTTCTTGAATGACTTGGTGCATGATGATTGACCACTAGTCATAGATTTAGCATGAGATACTTGCTTCGTATCTCTTAAATGTGCCGCATTTAAGAGTTCTGGTATAATAGACTAACAAAAAAGTATCATATATGTATTTTTAGTAACAATATAAGATATAATTAAATAATAGTAGTAAACAAGTGTTATCTTTTAAGTTAAAAAATAGTACCATGTCAAAATTTAGAACAACTTGAATCGACAGCCAAGCCACATACTGTCCAACCGCCTCTTGGAGTGTGGTAGCATCAGAAGGCACATGTAGTGGACAATCATGAAACAATGATTGATCAATTACTATTCACCAATGATTAGACAAATATTGATTATGAATCATCCGATCATCGCTCAATTGTTGTACCGTTCCAATAGCAACATAGTCCGTTGACGAAGGATGTTTCAACAAACATTTCATATTTTGTAAAAAAATTAAGTGTTATATATAAAAAATAAAACATATAATAAGAATTTAAAAATAATAGATTATATACACCAGAAATTAAAATCTTACCACATATGATTCATTAAATAGAGGAGGACTCTCATGTGGGGTAGCTATTAGATGTACATTCTCACCAAAATGTTCATCTTGGTTTGATTTATGGTAAGAATGTGCAGATTGCATTGGAGAAAATAAACCACTACTTAATTGCATATGCATTCCTGGCATATAGTGAGGACCAATAGGATGGTTGTATCCCATACTGGATGTAGTCTGAGCGCAATGAGATTGTGTGGGTGGCATGCCTGGCATGGATGGTGGCATGCTTGGCATTGATTGTGGCATGCCTGTCATGGAAGGTGGTATGCCTGACATGGATGGTTGCATGCTTGGCCAATATGACATGCCCTAGTTGTAGCATGATGCCACGTCTGACATTTGTTGTGATTAATGTTCTTTTAGAGTGACAATCTCACTCATCACTGAGGCCTTAAAGGAGTTGAATTCTTCTTCAATTTTAGTGTACTTCTCCTTACTTACCGTCTGAGGCTTTTGTTTTGGAATGTTAAAATACTCCATAGAACCATCATATTGGCTACCTCCCCTAACACGACCAGGATGCTCGCGTCCGAATGCATGATATAAAACATCTCTCCCAGGCTCTTTGATTATTTCATCCCTGGATATTTTTTCTTGAACAACTCTCTACAAATAATAAAACACACAAACATATCATTCATTATTATATCAATTATTAAATATCATTTAGACTTTTTATCAACCGAAATTACTAACCAACTTATTTAATTGTTCTTCTCCTCGTTGACTCATCGGTCTTGCATTCTTTGTTTTGAGAGTCTTTGTTTCTATGTACAATTCAATTCGGGTAATAGGTCTACCCAATTCAGCTTCCTACATAAATTATGAAAATTTTATTAACAATGTCATGAAATTAAATTGAGGAAAATTAATATAAAAATATTTATAATATTAAGACAAATTAATAATACCATTCTATATCTAACTTCAGGATTTGAAGATCTCCCAGTACGGTTAGGAAGAATGTTATGCATTTAGACATTCTGATGATCTTCTCTAATAATTTGAAATTCATCTGAACGTCTATAATCCACAAAGTCTTTCCAAACATGAGGTGTAATCCAGGGGTGTCCTTCAGGATTTTGTAGATCACATTCTCATCAAGTGTTTCAAATATGGAAACATATAATTTTTTGCCAATCTGGAAGTCTTGTATTCCTTCCACACCTTATTTGCAATCTTATAACACTTGTCCTTCCAACTGTCATCGACTTTGTAACGATTCTGTAAAAACACAGTACAAAAGATTAGATATAATACACCTAATATAATATATATATTGATTATAAAATATAAGAGACTTACATAAATGGTTATCCATATTTTGAACTTTTCTGCATCGTCGACCTCAGACCAATGATTTATATTGATTGGTATACTGGACTTTGCCAGTCGACCAATAGAGGATTTCAATTGTTGACCATTTTCCCCTATTGGATTACTAGTAGCATCAAATAGAACAGGTATTCTATCATCTGGGTTAAGTGGAGCATCGGGTATATTCACCCAACCCCTTCTTTTCAAATACCCCAATGGATCATTTGGATATACAAGCTGAATATCCATGAAATATCTGCAAACAATGAAGAAATATAAATTAATTGACAATTTTAGGAACACACATATATACAAGAGTTATTACAATAATATAGAACATACATTATGTTTAATTAGGTTGTTGATCGTATACATATATTCCTTCACAATCACTTCGAGTCCATGTCGAAGAATCATCATCATCAATTAGATCATCACGTACATTAGGCAATTTATTTGAGAAATTACTAATATTGGTTAATGTATCAAGCATAGAGTCATCATCTTCTACAACATCACAATGGTAAAACTCTTTTTGTGGAGGCGTTAACACAATAGACCATCTTGGATCAATTTGATCGCTCACGTAAAATACTTGTTTTGCATGAAGTGCTAACGTGAAAGGATCATCAGTGTGACTTATCCTAGATAAATTTACAAGGGTAAATCCAAAATCATCTATTTTATATCTAACATTGATAACATCTTTAACCCAATCACACAAGAAAACTGTTTCATGGAAGACCTCATAATCCAATTCTCAAATCTCTTGTATTTTACCATAATATGTTCTATCAGAAAGTACATGATTAACATCTTTTGAATTGGCAAATTGCATAGTTTTTTTCAACCATCTTCACCCCACTATTTTGATTTACTCGGACTTTGTCCCTATCTTGAGTCATTAACCTCGATCCATTTATTGTGAAACTATGAAATGATTTGATATCGAATTTTGGCCCATGTGTAAGCCATTGTAAACTTTCTGATATTTTATGATTGGGTTTCTTGAGTTCATCTCGACTCTATGTATACAAAAACACAAAATGTGTTTAGAGCAAAGTTTTAAAACATTGAATAGATCTAGGAAGATACATGCATGAATTTTTGTTTGTGACACTTACATGGTTGCGAAAGCAATTAATAAGCTCTCGCTTATGTTCATCATACAACCATTTTTCTCCTCCTTTTTTTTATAACGAGGATCGATCTTCAATAAGTTTAAACGCATCCTGTAATGTTATTAAATATATATTAAGTTATATATCATCATTAATAGTTAAATAAAAAATGATTTTTGCAATCATGAAACAATGAACATCACTTACTCTATGTACGGTTGTGCCTCATTATTATTTACCAAAATGATTCGGTGTGCTTTTTCCCATCGAGTGCGATCAATAAATAATTTCTTACTTCCACCAAGCATAGGGTTATCTACTTGGATCATGTGACGTTCTAAGAACAACTTGTGCGTAGGATTCCCAATTTCAGTGCAACCACTAAAGTATTCAAAACAAAACTCAATAGCCTCTTCAGTAATGTAGCATTCCACCATGCATCCTTCAAGTCGATATCTATTATTTACATATCCTTTACGACTTGCATATATCTCTCAAAAGGATACATCCACCTTAAGTAAGTAGGACCACATAATTGAACCTCTCGAACTAAATGAACATATAAGTGAATCATTATATCGAAGAAAGAAGGAGGAAAATATTTTTCAATTAGACACAAAGTCTTTACAATTTCTTTCTATAAAGAATTTAACTCGCCAATTGATATAGATTTCTTGCATATTGTATTGAAGAATGAACAAAGTCGAATTATTGATATTCGAACATGTTTTGGAAGAATTGATCTAATAGCAACTGGTAATAACTGTTGCATTAAGATATGACAATCATGTGATTTCAATCCATATAGTCTCTTATCGGTGATAGACACAAAATTTCTTAAGTTGGATGAGTAACCATCAGGAACTTTCACACCCTTCAAACATTTACAAAACACATCCTTCTCTTTTGTTGACATTGTATATGATGATGGTGGTAAGTATGTTCGATTCTTATCATTTTCCACCCTTGGTTCCAATTCAGGCCGTATGTCTAGTTTCTTTAAATCCAATCTTGCTTTAATTCCATCCTTTGTTTTTCCAGGTATATTAAGTAAAGTACCAATCAAGCTCTCACATACATTCTTCTCAACGTGCATGACATCTAAGATGTGACGAATGTGTAGGTCTTTCCAATAAGGTAATTCCCAAAATATTGATTTTTTTCCAACAACCATGGTAAGTCGCTTCAAACTCTTTTTCATTTTCACCTATTTCATTAGTTGACATCTTTCGTTTCCCTACCTTAGTGAGTTTTTTTTCATCTTTCCATATCGTTTGAATGTTATCCCATTCAATTGCCTTAATATCTCAATACCTCGCAAAGGTCGAGTTGCATGATCATGATCTTCTTCACCATCAAACGGTTTCTTTTGGTATCTAAACTTGTGTCTAGATGGAAAAAATCTCCTATGTTTTCTATAAGACATCTTTCGTCCGTGAACAAGATAATTTGCAGAAGTTTCATCACTACATATAGGACATCCCTTGTAACCTTTTGTTGCATGTCCTGATAAGTTTCCATAGGCAGGAAAATCATTAATTGTCCATAAAAGGACCCCCTTCAAGTTAAAGGATTCTTCTTTATGTGCATCGTAAACATTTACACCATCATTCCACAACGTCTTTAAATCATCTATCAGAGGCTGCAAATATACATCAATATCAACACCGGGTTGTTTCGGTCCTGAGATTAATAATGTTAACATCATGAATTTTTTTTTCATACACAACCAGGGAAGAAGGTTGTATGTTACCATAATTACTGGCCAACATCTATATCTACTACTGAGGGAACTATGTGGATTAATTCCATCAGCAGCAATGGCAAGATGAAGATTGCGCGGATCAGATGAAAATTGAGGAGATAAATTATCTACTACTTTCCAATTTGGAGAATCACAAGGTTGACGTAGCATCCCATCATCAGATCGATTATCTGAATGCCAAGTCAACATCTTTGATGTATATTTACTATTGAAGAACCTTTGAAAGCGAGGAATCAGAGGAAAGTACCAAAGAACCTTTGCAGGCACGCCTTTCTTATGTGTTGTACTCTCATTTGTACCATGCTTCCCTCTCGATTCTTTACACATAGGGCAATCATGTAATGTCTCATATTCTTTTCTATAAAGAATGTAATCATTAGGACAAGCGTGAATCTTATGATATTCCATGCCAAATCGACTAAGAGATTTCTTCACTTCATACATTGAAGATGACAATTCAATACCCTCAGGAAACATATCGACTAGTAGATTTAGTAATTCTGTGAATCCCTTGTCAGAAAAACCATGTTTTGCCTTCACATTGTACAAATGAACCAATCTCGATATTTTAGTGTATTTTTTGCATTTTGGATACAACAGTTTTTCGATATCTTCTATAAGTTTATTAAAGGTTTCGGGATCATCCTCGCATAATTCATCTTCAACACCACGAAACATATTTTTTGTCTATACATTATGATAAGATGTATGTAATCCACTCACATTCTTATTTATCTTTTTTTCATGAGTATTATCAATATTTTCTCCATGATAATACCAACATTTATAGCTCAATAGAATAACATTACGGATAAGGTGATACTTAACCTCATCAAATTCATAAAATCGCTCATTTTTACATTTAACGCATGGGCATCGAATCATACTACTTCCAATATTACTAGTTCTACAAGCAAATTCCATGAAACTTTCAACTCCAGAAATATATTCTTGCTCAATTCTACACTTTGACATCCAAGATTTGTCCATTTTCTATTAATGATATTAATTAAACATATTACTTAATTATGTATACAATGAATATATTTCAAGTATTATTATATATAAATTTCCTAATTATTAGAATATATATCAAAACATACATAATGCAAAACAATTATCATTTTAATCATTTTATAAAATCATTTCTATACAAATTAAAAAATAAGCAACATGTTAGCATGAATATATAAAAACCAATCACGCACTTTGGTTGATTCTAATTTCTAAGCATGTTACTATATCATAATTAAAAAGTAATATTAATTATACGTATATAATTTTTTTTTCACCCATAGTAAACCCACAACATTTCAGATATTATTGAATTCATACATTAAGTCAAACATTATTATAAGCAAAATAAAAAACATACCTAAATCAAAAAATTATACAAAATATAAAACAAACTGAATAATAAGCTAGTTGCAAAATTCTACTTAATAAAATATAATTAAATTTATCCACGCATAGTAACCATCAAACCCACAACATTTCAGATATTATTTCCACATAAAATAAGTCAAACATAATAACAAACAAGATAAAAACCATACATAAATCAATAATTTATACAGAAAATGGGTATAAATTTTTTAATATTTTGCTCAAAAAAATAGAAGAACTAACAGATAATGTGAGAAGAGAAATATAACTTACAAAACGACGTTACAAATGGTGGTCGGAGGTGACCGAAAATTTAGGAAGAAGGTGGCGCACGGTGTAGATTTTGGGAGAAAATGGAGAAGAGTGAGGAAGAAAATTAGATTATGCGTAAAAAATGACCCGAATGTGGATATATTAGGTGGATAGCGTCGGTTGATGTGGAGAACCGACACTATCCACGTGGCGAACCGACTTTAAATTCATTATAAGTCGGTTTTTTCCAAAAAACCGACTTTACACAGCGACTTATATACCCCTTTTTGTAGTAGTGTTATTTAATTCTTTTTTGAAGAACGATTGGTCACTTTTTGAGAGAATTATAATAATGATGACCGAAGGAGCAGATAATGTTTCTCCATATATTATTTGGATGCATTAGATGAATGGAATAATGGATGATCATTTTCTAACAATCTTAATTGAATTGGATGGGTGAACGGTCTTTCCATACTCATATTTTTGCACTTTTTTTGAGGTATATCGAAAAATGTCAAATATATAGTCATTGGAATCATCTTGTCGAGAGGATTTCATAATCGATTTTATTTCTTTAAGAACCAACCAAAAATGGGTGAATTGTCCTTGAATTGGTTTCTAGGTTTATTTGGTGAACTAGACCATTTTTGACCAGTTTCTTCGCATAATTGACCTATCTGATGCCTATTTGAGTTGATGGTGCGTAGGGGAGCTTATTGGGCACCCAAGTGTCCATTCAATGTGAAATTTTAAGGGATGGCTATTCATCACGTGATCTTTTTAAGACAACTTTGAGATTCAGACAATGAACACTCGATTGGACAGAAAAGTGAAAGGTGGTTCCTTTTTTTGGTTGTGCCACTATGTCCGACCAACTGGGCTTTCATGGTCAACTGCCTAGGATGCTTCACATTCTGGAGGTGTCAAAAATTGAGCCACTATTTGGTGGCAGTGGCTATGATGCATACATGTTGGTTCATGAAATATATAGACTGAACTTGTCTACCTAAGCCGTGAGCTTAGACCTCACCAGGGAGGATCAAATCTTTGATCTAAGCTTGTGTGGCTATGGATCATATCTGTTGCACTGTGGGGATTAAAAGATGCCACATGGATGTCTTTAGGTTTAGTTTCTTGTGGCCTTTGAAGGGTTAATTGGCAATGCTTGGGCGGCACTATCAAGTTTGTTCGATCATTGTGTGTTCAACACATTTTGTCCAGTCATTCCTTGAGTGGTGGTGGATATTCCATATCCAACTATATCTCTGTCAGTGGTAGATGTACATGTTAAGTGACCCTACTTGTGGGGCAAAAAGAAATATGTACTATTTTTCTTTATCCTTTGTCAGAGATAGAGTTTTGGTTCTAACAACTTGTATATGTGTTTGTATAACTTGTTGGACATGAGATGAGACCTAATTTTCCTTTGCAAAAACTCGAATGTCAAAGTCAAGACATTGCTTCATCTTGAAATGATAGAAATGTGCAACCTTTGGAGACCACGTAGAATAAACTTCTTATGAAACAATTTTCTTTTGAACTTTTTCAAGATCTTTTTTCAAAGATCACCTAGTTTACAATGTTAGAGAACAATGTAGATCTTTCTCTTAGTTGTGGTTTAACTAGCATAGTACACTTGTTCCCACAGACGACACCAGACGTTGATGTTGATTTTTGTTGACATCAATGATTAGTGCTCATCTCGCTTTTTGTATACTTAGAACAGAACACACTTTTAAGACCCCATGTGATGTGATGACTTTTTGCTCTTTGATACTTAAATAAATCTAGGTAAGGAGGATAAGAAGAAGAAGAGTAATGTTTATTCTTATGACGTAGAGAGATGTATATAAATATTTAATAAGAGAGCATAAATCTCAATATTTATAATCCAGAAGAAGTTATAAAATTATCTCTACGAGTTTTTTTTGTTACGATGAATAATTATGATTATTTATAAGAGAGAATATAACTATTAATAACTCATATTCGTAGAGATAGATTTATATTTAAATGTTTAAATTTTATCTACTTATATTTAAATATTGGAATTTTATTTAATTAATTATCTTATTTTTGAATAATTAAAATTTTAAATACTAATTATTTATCAATCAGTTATTAAAATGATATCGAAGATATCTAATGACTCAAATTATGACTCAGGATATAAATTATTTTACATGATATTAACGGAGACTTCTTCTCCCGGGTTGAAATATCATTTTTTTTCTTCAAATTTTAGACAGGCAGACAATTCACACGACACGGAACATAGAACAAAGAACCAGATAATGACGTGATATCAACAATGTTCCAAAGGCTTTGAAAAAAGGCAAAAATAAATAAAAAAGAAGAGCAGCCGTTAAATGCACAGCACTTTGACTTGCCTCTTTATTTTTTCGGGGAATGATCTGGTTAGATTCGCTACTTAGATCGTCTCTACCCTTAATAACATTTTACGTTAGAAATTATATTATATTTTTATTATTTTTTAATAAATAATATTAAATATTATATTTTTTATAAAATAAAATATTCTTTTTATTACACTAAAAATTACATAAAATATCGTGTCAAAAGTTCTGTTTAATATTTTTTATTAATTTTATATCATATATTTAGTTTTAATTTATTATTTATATGTAATACAAAATTAAAATTTGTCTTAAAAAAAATTAGTGTGTAAACAATGTTAGCACGATTAATAATTTCTTACCAAATTTATTGTAATATTGTTCATTACACTGAATTTAGTACAAAATTTAGTAATGAATTGAAACAACTTTATATCAAATTTAATATTTTGATGCATAATTAAAATGGCTCTCAAATGATTAATATTTGACAAAACAATAAAACAAATAGCTTAAAATTAATAACCAATAAAAATAGTAATCATTGTTTAACAAGAAATATGAGATGTTATATATATATATATATTATATTTATGAACTAAATATATAAATTATTTTATTTTAAATTGATATATTTTAGCTTTACTAATATTATATTTGTATACATTTTATTTATTTTAATCACTTCTTTCACTTTTTTTAATATTTGAGATATTATTCTTTTTAAATATCTACTAATATTATATTAGCAGATTAAATTTGATATAAATTAATTTTTTTATGAAAAAAATGATTAAAAAAAAATTAAAATAAGTAGATGTTAGAAGAAACTACTAAAAAAAACCAAACTTATAAAAGAATAACTAAATTATCCTAAAAAATAATAAAATGAATAAAATATATTAATTTTAAAAAATATGATTAATACATCTAATTTAAGAAAATAAAATAACCAAAAATATCATACTATTCTAATATATACCATAACTTATGGTATATATGTTACTATTTTTATTGTTCAAAATTAAGAGATATGAAGAATGTTAACATTTTCGTTAATTACATTATATGTTTATAACTTATGCAGTAAGTTGTAAAAATATTTAAAAATTTTATTTAGTCAATAATGATAAAAATATATTAAATTAATAATCATTATTTAATTATTTAATAAAATTATAACACATACATTCAATAAGTATTTTCTTGAAGATAATCATCATTTATGTGTTTGATTTTTGCAAACTTATTCAAAATGTTGGTAGTTGGTTACAAATTTGTTAAGAAATTTTTAATTAGTTATAAATATATTTAATTTTAATGTACTAAAATATATAATATATTATTTTGTTAAAAAGTCAGATTACATCAATCGATTATGTACTTTTTATTGTAACTATGTAACATTTTTTCTCCGCAAATCATTTTGAAAATTAAGCTTTTAGCCTTTATGTTTCTAGGTGAGGTTGCTTTCACATTACCTTTATCTACTTTCCACTTTTACAGGTTTCACATGTCCTTTTTTTTTTTTTTAAATGGATCTTTCTGCTTCCTTTTTCATGTCCAAAGTAAATGTTAATTCCCACTCTAGCTCTTCCCTTTCTCTATAAATTGGCTTAAAAAAAGCTAATAAGTTTCAGAGTTTATTATGGATAATAACTTTTTTTTGTTATCTTATCTTTAATATTAAGAAAACCTTAATATCATTATTATTAAATAAAATTATATTTAATAAAATATTTTTACAATAATAATATTTTATATTATAATAATATCGCTACTATTTATCACATATGAAAGCGTATTCCTAGACTCTTTTAACTCTTCTCTCTGCCAAAATGGAAAGGAGAAGAACAATCAACCTAAAAAAGAAAAAAAAAATATGTAAGCTCATTTTATTAATAGTCTTTTATTTCGTAATTTTTATAAAATAAATAAATAAGATAAATTTATTTTATCATGTACAAATATTCAATAAAACTATTATTAAAGTAAATTTTACTAATAAGAGAATTATATTTTTACTTTTTAAAAACTTAAAATAATTTTAAATAAAATATTTAATTACTTACATTTATTTTAAAAATATCAATTCTCTTGATATTTATACTTAATAATTCAAAATAGCAGGTAGCGGAAGTTAAGGCATCAAATTTTATTGCTGCATAATTGATGGAGTCTGCAGACGTGATCGAGTTGATTCTGGTGTGCGCCACATACGGCCGGGTGGACATGTACTTTTCTAAGCAACTTGCACCCGATTAATTAATTATTATTAATTAAAGTGACAGGTCCTACATTATCAATAATTCCCGCTAATCACGATCACTAGACCCTTAAATTTTGAGAAAACTCAAACCTTTAATTAATAACCAAAAATTCTTTGAAATAAAATTAATAACTATTTTAATCATGATTTAATAATTCACGATTTTTATTATATGTTTCACAAATATTATTACCGCAAATAAATAATTTTAATTTAAATATTAATAATATCATAATTTAAATTGTTATTAACACAATAATAATTCTTTAATAATAATTTTATTCATTAATATTCACACTAACTTATATAATTAATAATATAAATAAAATTAATATTTCATATCTAACAAAATTAATTATAATAATAACATTATTCTTTAAATTTTTACCCTTTTTATGTCACTTTGTCGAAAAATTTAACAACTTTTGTCTAGATAATTAGTAACACAATAAAAATGAAGAAAATCTTATTGCATATTTATGCTTGTTAGTAAGACCTTAACCCCATGTTTGGTTGAAAGGAATGGAATGAAATCAAAATTGATTCCTTCCATTTTGTGTGTTTGGTTGAACGGAATAGAGGGTGAAATGAAATCAGATTACTAAAAGAGAAGGAATCACAATTTCTTCTCCTCTCCTTGGTAATCATAATTCCATTCACATCTAAACTTTATTTTTCCAATTTTACCTTCACTTAAAAAATAACCTTAAATTCAAATCCCAAATTCTCAAACCCAAAATTTCAAAACCCTAAACCCTAAAACCTTAAACCTAAACATAAAACATAAAACCCAAAACCCTAAAACCCAAATCCCAAAACCCAAATCCCAAAACCCAAATTCCAAATCCTAAAATCCTAAACCCCAAATCCCTAAACCCAAAATTCCTAAACCCTAAACCTTAAAACATAAATTCCAAAACCTAAAACTCTAAAACATAAATCCCAAAACCCTAAACCCTAAACCCCAAATTCCAAATCCTAAAACCCTAAACCCCAAATTCCAAATCCTAAAACCCTAAACCCCAAATCCCTAAACCCCAAACCTTAAAACATAAATCTCAAAACCCAAAACCCTAAAACATAAATCCCAAAATCCTAAACCCCAAGTTCCAAATCCTTAAACCCTAAACCCCAAATCCAAAATTCTAAAACCCAAACCATTTTTAGAAAAATAATAATTTTAACTCTAAACCTTAACCTACAAATATAACCTCAAATCCTAAATCCCTAAACCCTAAATCTCACGTCCCAAACCTCAAAACCCTAAACCCTATTTAGAAAAATAATAATTTTAATAATATATATTTTTTAATTAAGTAATAATTATTTAGAAAAATAATGATTTCAATAATGTATTTTGTTTGACGAAAAAATAATAATTAAATGACATTATTTAAATTTTACAGCATGTATGAGTATTAAGGTCATTTACAGCTTTTTTCATTCCATTTCAGTGTCAAACCAAATACTATAATCCTGATTCCGAGCTTGATTCCAGTGGTCAAACCAAACAAAATTGTTTTCTTTCCATTCCATTCCATTCCGATTCCGATTTCGATTCCGATTTCGATTCCATTCCACGAACCAAACGCCACCTAAGAGTAGTTGTCCCGACTTCTTAGATATTTTTTTTATTTTTATAAAAATAAATGATTTAATAAACATATTTTAGCACATGTACATGCCTCACTATATAAAAAAATATCCCAAAAAAATTTATATGAAAATTATGTAGTCGGCTGCAAAATGTCAAAACTAGCACTTAAATTATTGCTCAAGAGTCGGAACACATGTGCCCATATTTCCTACCACAAAATAATGCAAATATAATTTATTTTTTCACCAATACTTTTTATTTTGTATCATTTTTTAAAATTATATTTTAAAATCATAGAATTGATTTATTTTTCCAATAATATTAACATGTATTATAATATAAAATAATGTGTGTAAATATGAAAATAAATTCATATATTCTTAAAGTTACTATTCTTACCATAGACAAACATTTCTCTATCTTTTATCTTTTTGTATCCAAACACTTGCATCTCTCTATAAGTATCGAAGACTCTGACTATACTTTACAATCCAAATTCTAAGCAGTTATTTGTTTTATCATAGCTCTTGCTTACTTGACCCTGCTACAGAGCATAGATGGCTAAGACTTCCTCTATTTGCCTAGTTTTATTCCTCTTCTATATAGCAGCTGGAATTGCCAAATCTGCATCCACAAATTTCATAAAAACTTCATGCAGTGCTACAACATATCCTGCAGTTTGTTTTCAATCTCTCTCAAGCTATGCCAATGCAATCCAAACAAGCCCTCTCCAAATGACCCTAGTTGCCTTATCTGTGAGTCTAGACAGGGCTCGTTCAACTAAGTCATTCGTATCAAATTTGGCAACATATAAGGGACTCAAGTCCAGAGAATATGCAGGTATTAAAGATTGTATTGAAGAAATTAACGATACTATGGACAGGCTTAGCCAATCGGTTCAAGAGATGAAAAACATTGGGAAATACAAAGGTGAAGATTTTCTGTTTCACATGAGCAATGCACAAACTTGGGTTAGTGCTGCAATTACTGATGAGAATACTTGTCTTGATGGGTTCGGTGGCAAGTCTTTGAATGGCCAAATTAAGACCTCCATAAGGACAAGAATTGTTAACCTTGCACAAGTTACTAGTAATGCTCTAGCATTGTGCAACAAATTAGCCGAAAACTAGTATTAGTAATTAAGATGAAGTCAACCATTCGGCTAACAGCTCAGTCATGTTTGCCAACGATGTAACTTTGAAGTCTCAAGATCGATCCTGATGCTATATATATATATATATATTAGCATATATATGATATACCTCTCTTTTCAACATGTATGTGTATTGTGCAGTTTTTCCTGGGTTCTAAGTGAATTGTGTAAAATGTTAGAAATATTCTGGGTTCGACATACATGTATAAATATATGTGTTTATTTACGTAAATAAAATGAATATATATGTTTTGTTTAAAGGAGAAATAGAAGGAAATTCTATCTATAAATTATATAGAGATTATATTATATAATTAAATTAATATTTTTTTTAGGATAATCAACATTATTTATAACTAACTATTTAAAAGTCACACTCCCCCATTTGCCGATGGTGCTTTATCAAATTATATTTGATGATGAAATATTTGAATTTCCAGACAAAAGATTGAAAAGTTTGAATTTAAAAATCTTTTGATTCATATTAAAAATAATCGAAAATGTCAAGCTTTTATCTGATTTTACTAAAAAGGATATGCAATTGACAAAAGTAATTAGTCGATTATAAAATAATTACAGAACGTATTATGGAGAAGACAGGTGGTGTGAGAGTAAGACAGTGACCACGTGATGGCATGGGTACTGCAGATTCAGCTGGTAAGCAATTAATCATTTGGAAAAATATCTTATATTATTAAAAAGTTTCATTAAAATATCTTAATTTAAATATATTATGTTATTGGAATCAATTTTATCTTTCTAAAATACCTTTTTTTAACCTTTTAATGAATTTGTTTTTTTAAAATGATCTAAAACAAAAAAAAATGTTTTTTTTTCTTGAGATTGAATTCAATATTTTATACAAAAAAGTTATTAAATTTTCTCCTTAAAAAAATCACATAAATAAGTATTAAAAAAATCATGACATTCTAACAATTTTATTAATTTTTTTTATAAAGAATCCATTATATAAGATTCATTAATTTTTTTAGTAATAAGAGTACAAATTAATCTAACGTTTAGAGAAAAAATATGTTAAAATTAAAAACTTATAAAAATATGATAAACGAATCCTATGTAAACTATATACATTAACCGATAAAATGGTCAATTACTGATTTTTTTTTTCTTTCTAAAAGTTAAACCTTTTTATTTAATTTTTTCAAATTCTAACTAATTTTTTTAAAAAATCCTTAATTGAAAGGGAAAAAAACTATTTTGAGAAAAAAATTAATTATTATTTAAAAATGATACAGAGGATATTAATATTAAAACTGGAATTTTTAATAATAATTATATATTAACTGAGATATTTCAGGCTCTAGGATACCGAACCCAAGCATTTCCAATATCATTTACAAATCGGACGAAGAAATGTAAACCAAACGAAATCTCAATTAAGACGAATAAAAAAAAAAGGCATTGGGATAATAGTATCATAGTACAGTGGTTACTGGTTAGTGGGGTAACTTAGTCACATGATTTTGGAGTTTATAATAAATTGAAATTAATTAGGTAGTACATTGTCAATATCCAGCACTAAAAATTAGCCGATGACTCGTGTTTTGTGGAGCAGAGAGATCTATACGACGGAGAGGTTCAACAACTATGTCTGCTAATATTATAGCATTATGGAGGAAAATATAAGAGAAATTCTTTACATGTTTATATTATTTAATTACTTAATCACTTATTTTTATAAATAAGGTAAATTAAATAAATTATATTAATTTAATTTAATAATTTTTATTAAAATATTATTATTTTTTAAATAATTAAACGCGATTAAAATACATTATTTAATAATAATAAAATAATAATTAATATAAAAAATTCACAAAACATTCGTTTTTTAATATTTATTAATTACTTATATTTTATTTTAATTTTTTATTAATTTTTAATTTTTGTTAAAAATTAAAATATATATATTTAAATAACTTTTTATTTAAATTTTATTATTATTTTTTTCTTAAACTATTTTATATCAAATTTCATTTTTATCATAATTAAAGAATTATATTTTAATATAATTTTAATTAATTAAAATAAAATAATAATATTTCATATAAAAAATTATTAAAATAATATAATTTATCATTTTTATAAAACTAAGTACTAACAATATTATATTTTACAAGGGAAGTGATTATGACAGGAGATTGTATTTTTGAGAGGAAAAAATAACTTAAGAGTATAACAGGTTATGCAAATTTAACACTTAAATCTACTAATTTTTAAATGATATATTAAAAGTTAATTAATTTTAAAAAATAAGACATTAAAATTCAATTAAAGAACTCCAATATCCTAATTTTTAAATCTAAAGGACATTTGTTGTCAATTTTTCAAACTAAATGTACATCTAATATAATATGATATAGTAGATAACTATTAAACTTATAAAATAGGACAGCATAGTTTTATGAGAATTTTTGGTTTCGTACTATAATCAAGCTAATGGATTAAATTATACAACTTACCAAAATTAGTGTACCTGTATTTGCAAATTAAATCATATAAAGGACTTAAGCCGCTTCGTTAGGCAACTTGGTTTGAATTGTTTATAGCATAAGTTGCACACTTTAGTTTCATTATCAAACGATAATTAAATTTATGAATTGTTGCCACGCCAATCTTGCCAATTTCATCCATAGGCAAAATAGACCGATACAACTTTTAATCCAGGATTAAGATAAAGATTTAAGGGTAATTAATTTGATGGAAAAAATTTCACGTTTCAAGTCCAGAACTTCAGATAATATATCAAATAATATGGTTGTTAGAATTTTACTAAATAAAATAATTAGTTATGTTTAATATCTAATCAATTAAATTTTATCACCTAAATTGAAATTTTAAATCAATGAATAGAAACTTGCTTTAGATAGTTATCACCAGCATATATCATAGTTTTCAGAGGTGTTCGAGTAGGTGTTCTCTATCTTCACGAGTTCTTTTTTTTTTTTCAATAGATAATTCTTCTTCACACGTTAGCAAGGTTCAAATTTTCTTATTCTCATTGGTAAAATTATTATTTTACCCCTAAGTCATATTAAACTGAAAACAGTTTGTACGTACCCTAAGTCTGAATCAAATTAAAATTATCATGTTTTTGTAGAAGCGAATAATAGACGGGTGGCTGATGATGTGTCAAATATATCATGTAGTGTAATGTAGCTGATTACTATCTCTAACATAATATTTTAGACAGCTAAGCAAAAAACTCATTATAGCTATATAAGCGTGTAAAGTGATTGTATTAGGCAAGTTGATTGAATTCAAGATTATTCACTTTTCTCTCTCCTTTGGCAGTTCATCATTTCATGAACAGTTGATTACTGTTTTGATCAGTTCTTACTTTTATTCTATTAGTTTTTAATATTTCAATTATTTTAAATTAAATTAGATAGATATAAACTTAATTAAAGAGTGCTTTTGTAGTTTTTGAAAGTTATTGTATTTTAAATTAATTTTTTGTTTTCTTATTCATTTGTTAATTAAAGAAAATAAAAATTCGTTTGTCAAAAAGTTGTATTTTCTGTTTTTAGTTTTTTGTTTCTATTTAATGCTCAATTTTATTTCTATATTCTCGATTTCTGATTTTATTTTATTGTCAATAATTATATAAAATAAGTTAAATCTTTTTTTTTGTTTGTAAAAATAAGATTTTTGAATACGATAATAAATTTAATTATGAAAGTTTTAAAATTTGAGAAAAGAAAACATTTTTTTTTCAACTCTAAAATTAGACTAAAAAGTGGAATTCATTTTTTACTAAAAACTATAAAACCAGTTACCAAATTAAACAGCAAAATAATAAAAAAATATTAATATGAAAAATAAGATGTGTTATTCATAAAGCTTGATTAGCAATTTGATTTAGAAAAGCCTGAGATCATGTCCTGTAAAAAAGGAGAAAGTGAAGGACCATAAATAACCAAACTAACAATAAAATATGAAAAAATAAACCATGACTTATCCAAAAGAATTACGCTTAAAAGAAAAATAATGCAGAAGGTTCTAAAATTACGTTCTGTGCAAATAATATCAAATTAAAACACTTATATTTGAACATAAAAATAAAAAAATTAAATACATTAAAAATATCCATATATTATATTTCGTTGATTTAAAAATTATATATATAAAAAAGATATTATGAAGGAACAAATTGGGCTCCTATTTTCCGGAATTAAGACCCCCACAACGTTTTTTTATTTTATTTTTTACTTTATAGAAGACCCCACAATGTTTGAGGAAAGCTAAAGCAACTAGAAGAGTATCTATATATATCATATTTATTAATTTTTTTCTTTCTTAAGATTTGACATTTTTAATTTTTTCTTATAATTTAATTTATTTACTTTTAAAGTTTAAAATTTAAGAACTTGAATTGAAGCTTCAAAGTTATAAAAAGTAAAAAATAAAAGGATTAAATTTTAAGAAAAAAAAAACAAATGAGAAGATTAAAGTGTAAACATTAAAAAAAATAAAATTAACAGGATTAAATAATAAGAAATGTATAATTTCTTTCTGCTGTTTAGCCTATAATTTTAGGAAGAAAATGTTATGTAACACCATTTTTAGAATAATGCTCATATTACTATTCTTTACTTTGGATTTAATTATTTAATTTATTTCTTTTAATTTTCATGGTGTTAGTACTAAATCATTGGAGCAGAACTGGATATATATAGCTAAGAGCCATAACGTGAAGCCGTGAATTACTGAGAAAATATTTCCATCTCATCTATAACACAGCAGCACGCAGACACGAGTCTTCAATCCATAAATATATAGTGCCAAAGCAACTAAGCAAGTGCCCAACCAGGGCAAAAGACGTCGTCTTCGGTTGTTTTCAATTGTCATATGCATTTAATAATGATATGAACAAGTTTGATTGGTATTCTTCAGCGCCGCTCTTTTGAAAGAAAAGTTGGATTTTACTACTGGCTGGCTATCTTAAGAAAATTAGTATAAATTTGTTTTCAAATCATGGATATAGGACATGTATCAAGATTATTTTAGAAAATAGAAAACAATTATTTCTTGAGTCCACCATATGAATGATTTCATATGTTGACTTTAAATTTTATCATATGTGTTACCATGTACAATATTATAAGTATAATCCTTTTTTGGATTACTTTGTAATGATTTTCACATTTTTGTTAATTTTTTGATATTTTTCTTTTACATAATTCTAATAATTTAAAAAAAAATTATAATTGATTTTTATCTATAATTTCGCTAAAAAATTATTGTATAATGTTTAATATATGAGATTGGAGATAATGTTTTTCTTATATTACGAATCCTGCACTTAATTTTTTTGGGCTATTACAATTTTTTTAATAAAATAAATTCTTATTTTTTAAATTCTTGTAAAATATTAATAATATTATAATAATATTTTTTAAGTCATTATTAAATATTAAAATGTTATTAATTTATAAAAAAAAGTGAAGATATTGTACATATGTTTTTTAAAGATATATGTTGTTTAATTTAATGTAAATGATACAAGTATCTATTGGAAGTGTACGAAACCAGATTTTTTATCAAATTTGGTTTGTCATAGTCCAATTTTGTAACGATTTTTTTTTTTGTAATTCCTATTGTTACTTTTTTCTTCTATTTAATACTTAATTTTACTTTTGCATTCTCAATTTCTAATTTTATTTTATATATAAAATAAGTTAAATAATTTTTTTTTCTTGAAAATAAAATATTGGAATATGATATGAAATTTAACTATGAGGTGGCGTTTTGTTCGTGGAATGGAATCGAAATCAGAATGGAAAGGAAACAATGTTGTTTGGTTTGATCACTGAAATTAAGCTCGGAATCAGGATTACAGTGTTTGGTTTGCCACTGGATTAGAATGAAAAAAGCTATAAATGACCTTAATACCCCTATATGCTGTAAAGTTTAAATAATGTCATTTAATTATTATTTTTTCGTCAGACAAAATATATTATTGAAATCATTATTTTTTTTAAATAATTACTACTTAATTAAAAAGAAATATATTATTAAAATTATTATTTTTCTAAATAGGGTTTAGGTTTTTAAGGTTTGGGATGTGGGATTTAGGATTTGGGGTTATATTTGTGGGTTAAGGTTTAGGGTTAAAATTATTATTTTTCTAAAAAGTGTTTAGGGTTTTAGAATTTAGAATTTAGGGTTTAGGGTTTAGGGTTTAAGGTTTAGGGTTTTATGTTTTAGGGTTTTAGGTTTTGGGATTTATGTTTTAGGGTTTAGGGTTTAGGGTTTTGGGGTTTAGGGTTTAATGTTTAGGGATTTGGGTTTTAGGGTTTAGGATTTGGATTTAGGGTTTAGGGTTTTGGAATTTTGGATTTAGGGTTTAGGGTTTAGGGTTTTAGGATTTGGAATTTGGGGTTTAGGGTTTTAGAATTTATGTTTTAGGGTTTAGGGTTTAGGGATTTAGGGTTTTAGGGTTTAGAGTTTAGGTTTTAGGGTTTTAGGATTTGGATTTAGGGTTTTGGAATTTAGGGTTTAGAGTTTAGGATTTAGGGTTTAGGGATTTTGGGTTTAAGGTTTAGGGTTTAGGGTTTAGGGTTTAAGGATTTGGGGTTTAGGGATTTGGGGTTTAGGTTTTAGGATTTGGATTTAGGGTTTAGGGTTTAGGTTTTTGGAATTTTGGGTTTAGGATTTTAAAATTTTGGGTTTATGGTTTAAGGTTTTGGAATTTTAGGTTTAGTGTTTTGGAATTTTGGGTTCGAGAATTTAGGATTTGAGTTTAAGGTTATATTTTAGGTGAGTAAAATTGGAAAAAAAAAGTTTAGATGAGAATGAAATTATGATTAACAGGGGGAGAAGGAATTGTGATTCCTCCTCTTTTAGTAATCGATTTCATTTTGCCTCTCATTCCGTCTAACGAAACACGTTAAATAGAAAGAATCAATTCTGATTCCATTATATTTACTCCAATCAAACATGGGTGAAAGTTGTAAAATTTAAGAAAATAAAACATATTTTTAAAGATTTTTTTCAAGCATTAAATTACGCTAAAAAGTGGAACTTATTTATAATAAAAACATAACTAATTAGTTACCAAACTAAACAGAAAAAATATTAATATGGAAAATGAGATGTGTTATCCATAATTAAGGTTGATGAGCTGCTAGTCAAATTACAAAAGCCAGAGATCATGTCCCGTAAACAAGGAGAAAATGTTTTACGGGAAAATGAAGGGCCATGAACAAGTAAACCATGACTCATAAAAAAAATCAGGGCTAAAAGAAAGGTAACGTAGAAGAGGTTCCTAAAATTACGTTATTATGTGCAAACAATATCAAATTCAAATTGGAAAACTTGAATTTGATAGTAAAAACAAAAAAATAATTGCATTAAAAAGGAGCCCTAAATTATATTACGTTGATTTAAAAATTAGACAAAAAAAAAAAGAGAGTAAAAACATGATAAAGATTAAAGCAAATCTCCAGGCAATCATTGGATTTTTATTTTATTTTATAGAAGACCCTACAACGTAAAGCAACCCCTTTTCCAGAAATTGTTGTCCAGCAAAAATGACAAAACAGAAACTACAAAAAAAAGCATTATTCACATATAATTTTAACTTAACTATAGAAATGTTTGTTAACATTTTCTATTTTACACTTCAATGATTTATTATTTTTCTTTAAATTTTGATCTTTATAATTTAGTCTTTTTATTATTTTTATTTTTTACCTATTTAATTTTGAGTTTGAGAATTTGAATTGAAGCTTGAAAAATATAAAAAAAGTAATCTATCAGAGTATAAAAATAAAGAGACTACATTTTAGTAAAAAAAAAAGTGAGAAGATGAAAATGTAAAAATTAAAAAACTAAAAGGAATAAATAATTAGAAAAAATAATAAAAGTGTCACTTCTGTTGTTTATCATATAATTTTAGGAAGAAGATATTATATAACACCGTTTTTAGAATAATGTTCATGACACTATTGTATTATCACTTTGAATTTAATAATTTATTTTATTTTTTAAAATTGTAATAATAGTTTAAATTAATTAGTGCCAAAGCAACAAAGCAAGTGCCCAACTAGGGCTTACCGACTAGGCTGGCATGCAAGCCGGGCTAAAAACGTCGTCTTCGGTTGTTTTCAATTGTTATATGCATTTAATGATATGAACAAGTTTGATTGGGGTTCCTTAGCGCCGCCCTTTTGAAAGAAAAGTAGGATTTTACTATCAGGTAATGTTAAAGAAATATAATTTTTTTTATCATATCAATCGTATCCTTATCAGAATGATTTTAGAAGATATATTTTATATAATACGTGTTAGAATTATTTTAGAAAATAAAAAAATAAGTCATTTTTTTTAGAAAATTCTATAACATTGCAAGATATAAGTGTTTTTGGTAAAAAAATAATTATAAATTTATCTGTTTACCAAAACGGACGGAGATAAGAAGCATCAAACATGAATATCATCTAACATCTCAAAATATCTTCAGTAAAATGGAAATAAGAAGGCATCAAACATGAATATCATCTAACATCTCAAAATATCTTCAGTAAAATGGAGATAAGAAGGCATCTACTCTGCATTTGGACCCCTCATTTCTCTATCTTTTTCTCCTCTTGAGGGACCCCATTCTATTTCAAGCCATCCAACTTTTATTTTGTTTCTTCAATTGGGTTTCTATAAATTTGTAGTCATTTCTTCGAAACTATTATTCTCTTAATTAACTCCAAATTAAAAGAGAAATGGAATCCTCATCATATTCTAAACATTTTCTTACCACATTTTTTTCGCTCGTTGCTCTTCTCAGTAATGACTTCATAACCTTAAACTCAGCCGCCAGAGTAGCACTACCAAAAAAAACCAATACAGAGTTTATCAAAACATCTTGTGGTGCAACGACATACCCAAAGCTTTGCTTCGATTCACTCTCAACCCACGCAAGCTCTATCCAAACTAGTCCCAAACTTATTGCTGGTGCAGCAGTTAATGTGACACTTTTTTCAACTAAATCAACTTGTTACATGATGTTAAAGCTTTCTCAAAGTCATGATCTGAAGCCCAAAGAGGTTGCTGCTATGAGGGATTGTTTGGAAGAGTTTAGTGATTCAGTGGATGAGCTTAGTAGATCTATCGGTGAAATGAACGAGTTTAAAGAATCTGACGACTTTGATCTGATGATAAGTGACATACAAACTTGGGTAAGTGCTGCTTTAACTGATGAAAGCACATGTATGGATGGGTTTGAAGGAAATGAAATGAATGGTAACTTGAAGACTGTGGTCAAAAGCCGCATTGTGAATATTGCTCATTTGACTAGCAATGCTTTGGCTTTGATAAATAGATATGCTTTATGTCATGCTTAGTTAATTTGGTTTTTAACTTGTAATTAATACTAGAAAAAAAGAGTTGTCTATATATTGTAGGTAATATTCTTAAGATTAAGTACTGTGAGAATAGTAAGTAATTAAATACGGTTCAGCTGTGAAGATCATGCTTTGCTTGATGTCTTATGTAATGAGTGTTAGAGTGTGATTAAGAATTAAGATAGTGCTGCAGAGATTTCAGATTTGAATGTGTAAAGTGCAAGTTGTAAAATATGTTTTGTCTAGTTGCAATTTGTAAAATATGTTTTGTCTCTGGTAGGGTGGATAACCCAATGGGTTGGGTTTAAAACATTATTGGGCCAATTGTATCATTTACGATAGATACTCATGGCCGAACCGACCAATATACCAATTTTTTTTAAAAAATCCGACCCACATAAATACAGGTCGGTAATTTGACCAATTTTTTAATAAAATATTAATATTTATTAATAGGCTCATCATTTAAGAATACAAGAGCCCAAAAGGTGATTCAATGATAATCTAGAACTACAAGTCCTTTTTCCATTTTGATGTATTATATTTTCTCTATTTTTTCTTTATTTTATATGTTAAACATCAATGCATAAAGGATCGCATGGTTTATTTATATATCATATTTTAGAAAAAAAATTGAGTAATTTTTTTAATACTAGTTAAAGATACATGCTTTGCATATAAATTGCATTTTTTAAAATTATCTTTGTTTTGTTATATAATATTTTTGAAATTTGTGATGTAACGATAAATAAATAAACATTGATATGATATAAGTAGTTAATTATACTTTTTAATATCATACATGTCTATTTGTTTAAAACGTTTAGCTTAATTTTTTTTAAAATTTAAAATTAAATATCAAGAATAATATATGTTATTTATAAATAAAATAATATTTTTGTCCAAAACTATTTTAGACATAATTTATAATTTTTATATTGTATAAATGTGTTTATTTTATGTTAAGTTATACAATTCGTTATATTGGCGGACAAAGATTATACATATAAGGGAAAAATATTTTGTTAAAAATAGGGTATGTAATATATTTTTTATAATAATTTAAAAATAGGAAAATGAATAATTATTTTTATTTTTATTTTTAATGAATAAATTACAAAACATTGTACTTTATGACATTAATAAATAGACAATATTGATATTTAATAATTAGCACTGTAATACATACAGCTATCCAAGTCTGCAAGGCAATAGTTGTTAACCGGTAACATTGTTAGTTACTCCCAAACTAAGGTAAGAAGTTAAATGGTCATCAGTTTATGTAAAATTAAAGTAGAAATATTTTATGTTCTAAATCTAGTTAAGGTGTGCCTAATGCCCATAAAGCTAGTTTCGGAGGTGATTTGAAGAAAGCCAAGACGCCGACAAAAGGTGCATTGATGTAAAGAGTGGGCTCAGAGTGTTCAAAATTAAAGCGAGAGTCAGAATAAGAATCGTTAAAATAAGGTCCACCAACAACAGCCCCAATTAGTAAATTAGGGTTGGGGTTGTTGCTCTCAGCATATAGTTTCCCAGAATTGCAATCTATGAGTTCTGTGTGATGATCCATTGATGGTAAAGATGAACCTCGATGATGTATTTTCATTGGAAATTTGTTCCCATATCCAACCATATACGACATCTTCATCGGATTGCTTCCTAATATATAATCCACCTGCATCATTTATACATATTTTTAATTAATTAATTAATCTCAGTATTAACAATTTAATTTATTAAAAAAAAATACTTGATCATTTTGTTATATATATGTGATTTGTAGGGAAAACTGACCTGGTTCTTAGCAATTTCAACAAGTCTACTTGGATTGGCAACAACGTTGTTACAATGAATAGTTCTAGACGATCGATGCAGAGTTTTAGCATAAATCAGTAGAAGAAATGACAAGGTTGTCGCATGCTGCAAGTTACTCGACCCAGGTTTGAATAAAAGACCACCTATACTCTCATTCATTTATTAAATGCTTAAGTACCTCACAAGTTCTAAACTACCATAAATTTGCACCCAAAAAAAAAAGTACCTGGAGAGTAAGAGACGGATCTGGTAGGTGACTCAGGCAAAACAGAGCATACGAATTTGTCTGCGTTGGTAACAAAGGGAGAAGAAGGGCTACTAGACATCAACATCTACAACCAAATTTACAATAGATCATAACCATCATAACTTAATTCTTGTTTTTTTTAAGATAAAATTATACTTGATGTATTTCGTGACATGAAATTGATAAAAAAAGAAGCATGATTGAATTTGTTCAAACTCATGAGTCATAACCTAAAAAATGATGATTTTGTACCTTGGAAACAAGCACATTAATGCCTGCATGCTTTGAATCCCATCCAAACTCCCCAAAATTATTATCAAGATTGTGTACATTCTGCTTTACATAGTTCCAGTACATAGGTTCCTTTGTTGCCTTAAACAACCATATTGCAGCCCAAACCAATTCGTCCTGGTAACCACTAAAGTCGCAATAAAAGGGACAAACCCATTGTCCAAGACTATAATTATAAGATCCTCTGTTTTTATCTGCGAAATCAAAAACCATTTTGGCTCGTTTGAGAAGCTTGGCAGAATAGTCTCGTTCTTTATTATCTGCCCTGAACACCATGGAAGATGCTGCGAGTGCCGCAGCAATTTCAGCAGACACTTCAGAGCCAGGGAATGTTTTGCTGACAGCGTAGGGAGTTCTAGGGGTGTCCATGTCTTCAGGTCTCTCCCAACAATGATGATCAGCATGTGGATCACCAACTTGGGCAAATACCAAGCCAGGAATGCTTGTGGATTTAAGTAAATAGTCGGTGGCCCAACGAATTGAGTCTAAGGCATGAGGGAGATCTGTATCCATGCCCTTTTTAAACTCTAAGACACTCTAGGCTAGCATTGTTGTTGTGAATGCCATTGGAAAATTGTACTTCACATTGTCTCCTGCATCGTAATAACCTCCTACCAAATCAACCTGAATGCAACATGCTCATTATGTTAATAAATAAATTTATTAATATTATAATACCCAATTTTTTCTATCTTGAATTGTTCTTTTGTTGATAAAATATTTTTTCTCGGTAATTAATTAGTTTAATAACACATAAATTTGTATGTATTATCACACAAATTTTTTTTTTTAATTTTTAAAATAATTTTAACACATGATATAACATGAATAATATACATGCGAAAATATGTACAAATATATAAAGATTTTAGCAATTCTGAGAGTACTGTGTTTCTTATTAAGGTACGGTTAAATTTGTGAATGGCCTAGCCATGGCTCTCCAGCTTCCTATAAAGGTTTTTATTTTTTTAAGAGAAGTTAGAGGCCATACACTATTCTCTTTCTTTATAAATAATTTTTTTAGGTGGCACTATTATTACTCAAAAAACAACTTATGTCAAATTATATTACCAATGTCATCTTTCTAGCACAAAATTAAAACAAAATTAACAACTATATCTGGTAAATAATAATCATTATAGCCCATAATACTAAGTTGAATTGGTAATGAGAGTGTTATACACTAAATAGATATCGAGTTTTAGCATTATCTGAAGCTAGCATAGTCTATAATTTGTCACAATTCCCCTCAAATCGAGGTGATTTAAATAGTGACATTGGAAATTTCCTTTCATTGCTCTCTAGCCTAGAGTAGGATTAACTGTGATAAAAAAAAAAAAACATGATAAAAGTTCATCAACACAATGATAGAAACAATATTTAAACAAATTTGATAAAAGAAGAGTAATAAAACTCACACCAATCTCAAAACCATCACGAAGGCCAGAGTCTTTCCTCCAAGTGAGTCTCTGTGAAGGTGGAAGCTTGCCAGACCTTTGGCCTTCAAAGAACAAAATACTCTTCGTTAAGGCATCCTTGTAATTATGTGAAGTTACCCTCTCCAACATTGCTGTCATGATCATCACCACCCCTATCATAACCATCCAACAACTCCTCATCACGCCCATAACTTGTTCCTTTCAAAACAGGTCGATCACCACTCTTCTATTTTTGATAGATCACTTTATGTTATGGCCTTATGGTTTGTGTTGTTAAAAAAAAAGGATTATGTATAAAGGATCTAATGCATGAATAAATTAATTTGTAAAAGAAGCATAGTGGTTTACTTGAGGAAAAATAAAACATATAAAAAGAAAATTGAGAAGAAAAATAATTAAAGTAACCATTCTTTATAATTGTTAATGTTTGTTAAAATGCATGTACATTATTAAGAATCAGATAGATTTTGTGGTATAATAGCACAAGTTTCTAATTCTAATGGATGTTTGTTGTATACACAAAGTAATTAAGTATTTTAAATATTTTAGAGCACTTTTTTTCTTTTGGATAACTTTTTATTTACTTCTAAACTTTTGTAGAGTTAATATGCACTAAGTTTTAAAGAATTTAGCCAAAAATGGTAAAACTTATTTTACATATTAACATTACATTATTATCATCCTTAAAATACTCTTTTTTTTCTTTTTTCTTCTCTAACAACATCTAATTTTAATTTGTTTTTCTAGTTTGTGGAAAATCAAAGGCCGGGCTTATAGAAGACAAAAATTAGGATGAATTAATTATTATCAAAAAAGCAACATAAACGTTTATTTCTCTCTGGTATTTTTTTATTTAAATTATTATTTTTTTTGTATCGGTTAATTTTATATTTATACTATATATTTTCATTATAATTTAAAGAAGAACACATTAAAGCTTGAATTTGTGTTACTGCTAGTTTTTTTTTTCTTCCAGTTACATGCCGCTGCCTGCATCTATTTCATCCATCAATTATTAAAATTATTTTTAAAAATATATAGACAAAGAATTATGCTAATTGTTTTTACTAAAAAAGAAGTAGCTAGTTGGTGAGATTTGTAGTTCAAATAGTATGATTAACTATTCCAACTATTATAGATGTAAGATCAAATGTTATACCTGTAATATTTTTTTTACTTAATAAAAATTAAAATTAAGTGCTTTTTTTAAATGTATACTAATTGTTTTTGAAATAAAAAAGAAGTATGATAATTAAAACTCATATACAATATTTTGTGTGAATTTTTTATATAAGCGCTTGCCCTGTGTATTTTCTGGTTTGACTTTGCCATTATTACAAACCGTACACTATGTACCCATGAATCATGGTAGCACTAGGCTGTTGCTTAGCATTAATCAAAAGTTAAATTAGGAAGTGGAGCCAATTGAATGACAAGTCTACTTAAAGGGGATAAAAAAAGAAGTGGAGCCAATTGAATGACAAGTCTACTTAAAGGGTATAAAAAAAAATGAAGTGGAGCCAATTGAATGACAAGTCTACTTAAAGGGTATAAAAAAATGATTTTTTTTAATAGAAAAATGTGAATGTTCGTTACTTGAATATATATATATATATATATATATATATATATATATATATGAAAATTTTCCTCTAAAAATAATGCAATCGTTGAAAATATCAAGTAGCGTGATTTACAACCGCATCAGTCAACTAGTGCTAGAACTCCTATACAAAATTAAGCCAAAATTTAAAGTATTAATTAAATTTTATTTTACATCTACCAAAGAATACTTATAAAAATTATCCATAAAACAACAAAATATACCTAAAATATTAGCACAAATATAAACCATAACCCATAACAATATTTTAATAGTATTAGTAAATGAAATTTAAAAAAAAAAAACAAATGAATCAATAAAAACCCCATAATTATCTTGTAGTTAAAACAATATAATATAAATATTATAGTTGTTACTCTATTAAATAATTAACATAATAATCTAACTCGCAACTAAAGATAGTACAAAAGTGTTCTAACGTCATCGTCTTAAACTATTAAGATATACTTTTTTTTATTAAACAAAGTATTTAATATAAAGAACATGATTTTTCAATAGCTTGAAAGAGAATGCAACATTATCTTTCCAAAAGAATCAAACATAAATATTATGCAATTGTTGATGTGATGTATTACATATAATGTGATGTTTCATTATGTCAATTCTTTAACAAAACTCAAGATATTGACTTTTTTAAAATTTTAAATCATTATCAATCCTAACATATTTGAATTTTTGACCAAACAAACCACACATTTTCAAGGTAGAAATTCATACCTTATTTATAAGACAAAAACGATCACTATGTGAGATTGAATAAGACAAGACAAAATTGAAACACCATTAATAAATATGTTACCCTGAAACTCATAAATGTCACTAAGCAATCGTCCTTTCATAACAATAAGAGTATCATTCCAAAATTTTAAATCATTATCGATCCCAACATATTTGAATTTTTGACCAAACAAACCACACATTTTCAAGGTAGAAATTCATAACTCACTTATAAGACAAAAACGATCACTATGTGAGATTGAATAAGACATGACAAAATTGAAACACCATTAATAAATATGTTACCTTGAAACTCATAAATGTCACTAAGCAACCGTCCTTTCATAACAATAAGAGTATCATTACAAATTCTTAATACTCTATCTTTGGCTAAATACCAATACAATTACGCATCTTAATTCAAATTGTACTAATATTAATAACTTTATAGGACATATTTTTTTTTATCAAGATAACATCCCTATCAATAGATTGATAAGTGAAAACCAATCCTTATTAGAACACAAAGGGTAAGTGCAACCCGAATCAATAATCTAAATGTCTCTAAGAGAACCAATAGATAATGATATAACATTATCATCAAAACTAGAACTATCTGTTATACCAACAACATCATTTGGAGTAGAAGACGTTGTGATATACTTATCTTTATCTTTGAGATTAGGACAATTTGATTTTTAGTATGCTTCTTAACGACAATAGTTACATTTATCATTTTTTTAGATATAGATTTACTTCTATCATTGTTTGAGCCTTTTGTTTGAGTTTTATGTCTGAAAAATAAACCATTGTTATTATCATTATTACTTACATGCACCTTCTTCTTTAATTATTTGAAATTCCAAGCTGCTTTAATGTCATCTAAAAAAATAATATCTCGTTCGTATATCATGGTGTTGATAAAAATGTTCAAAGAAAAAAAGTAAAGAACATAAAAGCACTAAATCTTGATCCTTATCATCAATTTTAACACCAAATTTTCTCATATTACGAATAATTTTAATATATTTCAAGATAATCGTGCAAATAAATATCTTATGAAATTTTGAACGTGTACAAGTACTATTTCAAAAATAACCAATTGGTTATATATAAACTCTTCAAATTAAACCACAAATTAGCAACAAATTTATCATCACCATCCTCATGCAAAATTTCATTAACAAGCACAATTGAATTGAACGGATAACATTTTTTTTCTTTATCAATCAATTTTTTTATAATTTATCATTACATTCAAGTGTCTTAACGAACCATTTTTTAACTAAAAGAGCACACATTTTCAAACATCAAAGACTAAAATCATTCGTACCATTAAATTTCTTAATTTTATATTTTATCGTCATAACTAAAAAAACCCAAATTAAACAACAGATATCCAAAAGAAAATCACTCATAAAATCAAAACCTCAAATACACCTAAATATTCTCTTTAACTGCAAAACGATAACGAGTGAGCCAAGTTACCAGTTGAGCAAAGCACAAATTAATTCTTCTCAAGCTTCACACACTGATCAAGAGTGTACCTCCAATGGTGTCATATGAGGACTCTGATGGCTATATCTTAATTCATATACCACAATGATGTTGGTTGGATGTGGTTTCAAGCTCTCTATCCAACGCAGGTCTCTAATGTGGCTTTAATTTAATTGATGTTGGATTCTAGGGTGGCTTTCGGTTTTGTGGCTTCAAAAACTCTTTGATATTTTGCTAGAATAATAGCTAATATATATATAAATCTTAACTTAGTTGTGAAATCATAATAATATTATAAATCTTTAATTAACAAATTAAATGAATAATACCCTAATCTCATAAAAAAATAACACATTTTATAACTATAATATTATTAAGAATATAATACTAAATATATTAAGATATTTTAAAACCAACTAAAGAATAGATTTGAATGTGCAATTCACTCTCTTTCCATTACAAATGACATGATGAAACTACATAAATTGTTACTCTATTGAAAAATGTCTTGTAATTGGTTTAGAATATTTTAATGAATCTTATTTAAATTTTTTTTCCTTTTGCTACGAACAGCTTATTTATTTGTGTTTCATGAAAAATTGTAAAAATTGATAAACAAATTTAGAAAGAAAAAATGTTAAAATTATAATTTAATTTAAATATTATTTAATATATAATATTTTTATAATAGTTAAAATATATAATTTGATCAAAATATATGCTATTTTTGTATTTATAAATTTTGAAAGTATTATTCCTATTTTTTTCTAATAATAATGCATGTGAAACCGGCTAAGCAAGGAGTCCACGTGAGGTGGCTAGTAGGGCTGATAATGGTTGTGTTAGGCTATCTGGCTGGAAGAAATAACCAGAGTACCTACCAGTTGTTTAATCTTTACATGGTTAATGTCATTTTATTTTTTTTCGAAACCACAATATAAAATGTGTTAATATTCACAATATAATTCAAATTATTTATATTTCATAATATATTTTAAAGAACTCTTCATAATTTTTCTTTCTTTTAATTTTCTGCGGTTACACACTCGAATAAATCTTTTATATATGCATGTAATGGTAAAATTTAAGTTACATGTATATATAATTTTTTTACAGTTGTGTAAATTCATTTTTTTTTCATTATCATGAGTTAACATTAAGAAATATTTATTGTAAAATTCTCACAATTTAAACTATATTGTAAAATAGTCTACGAGTCTATTTTAAATTATTACCCATATTATTAATAATTGGTGCTCCTGATAGAAAATTGCCATAAATTTTATACTAATTTTTGCATTGATAATTTTCTTCCAAATACAGGCATATGCATGTGAGAATGACAAGATGATATAATATATATTTTTAAAATTAATAAATATGGATAAAATATAATTTATAAGTTACAAGTGTGAATAGAACTCTTTAATTAAGTTTGTGTAAGAAAAAAATATTAGATTTATAAGTTGTATTTTTTGTAACATATATAGAAACATCTTAAAATTAAATTCTTCGATTTATTTTTTGAAAATAATTATATTAATCACATAATTGGGATTGAATTCAAGGTTTTTGACATTTTAAAGTTAATTATATACCATTAAGTCATAATATCGTTGAACTTTGAATTTAATTTTTTAACCATGCTTAAAGTAGTTGTGTATATTGGTAATTGGTGAATTAGGTTAATTTAGTATTTGTAGAAAGTTATGGTCTAACTCCCTCCAAAAGAGTTTTTATTGAAACAATCAGTTGGTGATTCTCCTAATGCCTCCCTCTCACCATGATACAGTTCTTCGAAATATGTATTCTCCTCCTGAGGAGCAGTATCAGGTGAGGAAAAATAACTCATGTTCTCAAAGAAGGTAACATCCATAGTGACATAATACTTTCTGGTCGGTGGATAGAAGCACTTGTACCCTTTTTGATAACTTTCATAACCAACAAACACACATTTAATTGCCCGGACATCTAATTTAAACCTTTGATTTTTAGGAACATGCAAAAAAGTAACACAACCAAATATACGGGTAGTAAGATTATGGAAGGATGATAAGAAGACGTAAGATGCGAGAATTTGGAATAAGATTTTTCCGTTAAGGACATTAGACAGGAGACGATTGATGAGATGGGCGGAGGCTTGTACAGCATCACTCCAAAAGTATTTTGGCATATAAGCACTAAATAAGAGTGCACAAGCCATATCAAGTAAATGATGATTTTTTCTTTCAGACACTCCATTTTGTTCTGATGTTTGCGGACAAGTAGTTTGGTGAATAATCCCATGTGTTTTGAAAAAATCTTGAAAAACATGATTAATATATTTTCCCCCATTGTCAGAACGAAGGATTCGAATGATGCCATTGTATTGTGTTTGAACGAAGGTATGCAAATTTTGAAAAACTAAAAAAAAATTTATCTTTTGTTCTAAGAAGAGAAATCCACGATAACCTTGTACAGTCATCGATAAACGAAATAAAATATCTCATACCCGATATAGTGGCCTCTTTAGATGGTCCCCAAACATAAAAAGGAATAGTACTTTTATTAGAAATAATAGAAGAATAAGTAATATGATGACTCTTGGCCAAAACACAAGTCTCATAATGTAAAATAGTCTCACTAACACCAATAAATAAAGTGGGCATGGTTTTTTCATAAGACTAAAAGACGGATGCCCTAAGCGGCGATGCCACAACCAAATTTCACTTAGCTTATCAGAACTAGAAGTCAATGCAGTGCGTGCCCGTCTCCTAATTTCTCCATTCCGTAGTTTTGATCCAAACATAACAATCTACCTCTCAGATACCTTCGACCAATTATTTCTACATACCCCATGTTTGGTTGGAGAGAATTGAATGGAATCAGAATTGATTCCTTCCATTTTGTGTGTTTGGTTGGACGGAATGGAGGGCGGAATGGAATCGGATTACTAAAAGAGAAGGAATCACAATTCCTTCTCCTCTCCTTGGTAATCATAATTTCATTCCCATCTAAACTTTTTTTTTCCAATTTTACCCTCACTTAAAAAATAACCTTAAATTCAAATCCCAAATTCTCAAACCCAAAATTTCAAAACCCTAAACCCTAAACCCTAAATCCCAAAACCCCAAATCCCAAAACCCTAAAACCCTAAACCTTAAAACATAAAACCCAAAACCCTAAAACATAAATCCCAAAACCCTAAACCCAAAACCCAAATTCCAAATCCTAAAACCCTAAACCCCAAATCCCTAAACCCAAAATTCCTAAATCCTAAACCTTAAAACATAAATTCCAAAACCCAAAACTCTAAAACATAAATCCCAAAACCCTAAACCCTAAACCCCAAATTCCAAATCCTAAAACCCTAAACCCCAAATCCCTAAACCCTAAACCTTAAAACATAAATCTCAAAACCCAAAACCCTAAAACATAAATCCCAAAATCCTAAACCCCAAATTCCAAATCCTTAAACCCTAAACCCCAAATCCAAAATTCTAAAACCCAAACCATTTTTAGAAAAATAATAATTTTAACTATAAACCTTAACCTACAAATATAACCCCAAATCCTAAATCCCTAAACCCCAAATCTCACATCCCAAACCTAAAAACCCTAAACCCTATTTAGAAAAATAATAATTTTAATAATATATTTATTTGAACTTTACAACATGTAGGGGTATTAAGGTCATTTACAGCTTTTTCATTCCATTTCAGTGGCAAACCAAACACTATAATCCTGATTCCGAGCTTGATTCCAATGGTCAAACCAAACAAAATTGTTTCCTTTCCATTTCATTACATTCCGATTCCAATTCCATTCCACGAACCAAACGCCACCATAGTATCAAAGCAGGGCCTTGGGGTCAACTGATGAGTCCCCTCACACACACTGACACTCGGGTCTAGTAGAGCTGTGTTCTCACGTCTGATGTGAGGTGAGGTGTTGAGTCCCACATCGACCAGGGATGTCAATAGAGTACTGGTTATAAAGTTATGACAACACTTACTCTTTGAGAGTTCTTTTTGAAGGAGTTAGATCATGACTTTCTACAACATTTACATTTTTTAACATTTTCTTTCCTTTCATTAGAAAAGGTAATATTTTTCTATTTTTTAAAATCCAAAAGATAGATTCATATGGTTGGATTAGACGGATTAAATTTTGTGTGTGAATAAAAATACAATTTGTATGATTTAAATCAGTAACTTAAAATAAAGATAAATTAATTTATTTTTAACTTATCACTAGAATATTAGGTGATTAATTAATTTATTCAGATAACTTAACTTTGTTTGCAGAACTTGTTCGTACAGGAGTAACATGTCATTTTGGCAGTCGTTTGGGTGCTCCGTTAGGGTTTCAACCCTTTTTCCTTCCTTCCTCTACTCTGTTGCTTCTAACCTTCTGCCTCTACTTTTCCAGCTGGTTTGTTTTCTTTTGTTTCAATAACAGTCTAAGAGTTGTGTTTTCTTCTGTCCAACTTTTCCTATCTAGTCCATTTTCATTTTATGTTTTCTTTCGATTCTTCTTTGATTTTCTTTAATCAACTTCATCAGAGCTCTTATTTGGAGTTCTTTTTTTTTTTTCATTCCAAAAAATTTATTTCATTTTCAGTTTCTACCTTTCTTCTAGCTACCTTCACTTCCATTTTGAAGAAATTTTAAATCTCTTAGACCCTTTGCTGGGTTTAGTTTTCCAGCTTTTTTCGTTATCTTGTTTTTTTTATTATTGAATTCGTCCGAGGATATTTTGTAAGTTTTGTTCTGCATTATGAATTTTGTAGTAGAGTACTAGCGCATATTTACGTGCTTTTTTTCAACATATTCTTCTTCAAGGATTATAATTATATAAATTGTTGCAGCTAACATTGAAGAGCTCAACATTCACCCACAATTTTCAGGTTATAGTAGCTTTGCAAAGTTTAGAAGTGCAATTTTCATTTTTGATGTTATTTAGGGATTGCTTGTAAGCTTACATTTTATTGGATGAAATCCTTCTTTATTATATATAATTATAATAATTTCTTCAGCTTTTTGAATACCTTCTTTAAGACACAGAATCTTAAAATGTTTATGTCGACTTATCCCTAAATTTCAGGAATTAATGCAACAGTAAGCATTACTAAACATAATTACATATATGAGTAATCAATTAAAGATGAGTACAAATAATTTTTGGCCGCTAGTTGTTGACTAAACATAGGCCTCCATCTCAGAAGTCAGAACTGGCAATCTGTTGTTTCTATGTGAATAACTTTTGTCTTTTTTTTTTGGTTGGGTATTATTAATGCTGGTTTTCTGTAACTTTTCTTTTATAAAATTTTATTAGTTAGTAATCTGAGCAACCAGCGAATATATATATATAGATATATATTAAAATGTTTTAATCCTAATTATCATTTTAACTTTCTTACTTTTACCTTTGTTTGTTCTAATTTCATTATCATGTTGATCACAGTTATAATTGGTATTATAATTTGGAGTTTGACATATAAACCGATCCATGTGCAATCATATTAATTATATCCTCTACATATTAATGTAATTATTCCGATTTTGGTGAGTAATCATCTCCAATTTGTAAAAGAAGGGCAAGTTTACCACTAAAGTCAATACTAATATTGCTGGACCAATGCGATTTATGCGTCATATTAACAATATTATCTGCCTCTTTTAGTACATTTCAATCATCAGATGCAACGACTCACCAAAGATCTATAGAACAAGAATATTTACGAAACTATATTTTCATCTAAAATTTTATTTCTTATTTACTATTAAACAAAAATATGAAGGTGAAACTATATAGAATTTAATGAGGTACTCAATTTGAAAGTATTTGCATGCAAGTTTTCATGATCCGCGTGAGGGACACTTTGAAATTAGTAAAATAATAATTATTGAATTATTTTAGATTTATGTCTGATTGTTTAAAGTGATATTTTTTATTGAAAAATGAAAAAAGGAAGAGTTCTTTAGGAAGAGATATAGTATCAAACTCTCCACCATTTAGCAGCATGGTGTACTAATTGGGGGGGGTTTTGTGACATTTCTCTAATCTAAATTTTTAATAAATAATATATAATTTTTTATAACAAATAACTTATCAAAATTTTATTATAAAATAATAATAATAAATTATAAAATAATTATAAAATTTTAAATTATTAAAATTATTGATATTTTTAAAAAATAAATTATTTAAGATTAAAAAATTAAAAAATAGATTACATTGAACACATATATCTAATATTATTATAATTTTAATTATTATTAAAATAACAAATATTTATTAATAATAACTTTATTTAAGTATTAAAATATAATTAATTATATATAATTTATATATTTTACTATATTAATAATTAAATTAATTATAATAATATTATATTAGATAATATTTTCATACAAAATTTGAAATATAATGTTATATATTTATATTGTATCTTGTAGAAAGTTGAATTGCGAGACCTAACAATTTTTTTAATAATTTAATTATTTTTTATATCATAATTATAATTAATATTATAATTATATTTAATAATAATAATAATGTATTATATAAATTTATAATATCTTAATATTTTTTTTATGTTTATAATAATTATGTTTTGTAAAATAGAGTTAACATATCTTTTTTTATTTTTTTTAAATAAAATTAATTAAAAAATGTGATTTCAAGTTTAAGGTTAAATTTTGCCTATTTTTAAAAAAAATCCAATTTATGCCTATTTTTAAACTATTGTCTAAAAGTTGGCTCTTATAAACAAAAACCCTACTAATTGAGCTATAGGATGTTGTTGGGCTTGACATTGATTGTACCATAAGGGTGCGCCAATGTCTCTTAGGATAGGGAGTTTTAGGGATAATATCGGTAAGGCAGAAAGGTTCATATTATGCATGACAAGCAAGAGGCTACACAAGAGGAAATGCCTATGTCAACGATTTACTTGATATGGTTATAGGAAGAAAGCTTTATAGGAACGCAACACATCATGTGGGTAGTCTTGCACAAATGATGGTGCATTGATGAGTAGCAACATGCTAGTAAAACAATATTGCTCTAAATTAGGTATATTGTGAATATGATAACACTCATGACGGTGATGTCGAGTGGGGATGTGCGTTGGCTAAGGGTTCGATCAAGCACTAAGGATCTGCACGCTTGGTGGAACTAAAATGGGCAACAACGTTCTAAGATGAAGACATCATATGTGAGTTTTATATCAAAAGAATTGTTTATATGAATAACATGTGAGTTTGATTGAATGTAACTTGCTTATATGAAACAATTTATTGGTTATCTTGAGAATAAGTTAACACATGTGTTAGCTTAAGTATAAGTGTGCTAAGGAGAAACGAGCATATATATACAAAATGTGCAAGAAAAAGTTAGCTCTTAGTATCAAGTTGTCTATTTGAAGATGGTATAAAGAGACTAGACAAGAGAAATGAGAAGTTGATTAAGTCTTGGTACATTGTTGTACTATTTGTTATGAACATGTGTGATTTGTACACTTGGGTGAACAGTTATACGATATAATGCCTGGATGACATGGAACCTTGCGATGGGACGGACATCTTGGTTGAGTAACCTTAATGCTAGGAAGCAATTGTGAAGTTGCATTTATGTGAGACTCATTCAAAATAATTCTTGTTGGTATTTTTTTAAAGAGAACCAAATTATTTGTTTAAGTGTCATGTCTTAGACTCGAAAAGTGATAAATTGGCCTTAACTTTAAGAGTCCTGACGTCAAACGGTCAAATTTTTGCTGCACAAACTTACTGAATGTTACCCAAGTTTAACATAAGTTACATAATTGTGAACAGGCTTCTTAATACAATAAAAAGTTTAAGTGTTCAAACAAAAATACCAACTCTTTATGTAACTTTTCTTACAATACTATAATAAATAAATTCATCACTAACATTATAATTTTGTCAAGAAAAGATGTAATTTGTTAAAAAATATATAAATCTATGATAAAAAAAATGTCATAAAATCCTTAAATTAGATGCATCAAAAAGCTAATTAATTATTTACGCACCCACATAATTATTAAAAAATATCACACTATTTGCTGATGAAATGTTTTGAAGGACATAAATTTAAGTATACCATAGTAGTATTTTACCTTTAACAACTTTTTGGTAGAACAAGTCATGTATATGCATAGATTCGTTTTGGCATTTTCTCTTGTCTACATTTCTTGGAAGAGTATTAGAAAAGGCTGGTATGCTGTTATGATCTCTAGTTCAATTTCTATATAACAATTAATAAAAAATGATTGTACAATTTCTCTCCGTCTCATTTGGCCTACCCCTGTATTCATGATCTGACATTGAGTATTCCATACTACTGGTTGTTACTTTAAATTATATTAGATATTTCTATATTTATCATTCCCAATCTGCATCTGGTACCTCTATATTTATATTATACTATTCGTCTAAAGTTCTAGAAATGTGAATTAATATCCAAAATAAATGATAGTTTTAATTGAAAAAATGAATGATAATTTTAATTGAAAAAATGCTACTTCACACTAGTTCATAAGTTACTACTACAAGTCAATGTTGATGGATTTATGTTTCATATATATATAAACCATGTATGTAGCATTTAGTTATTATTTTTCGTATACAATAATATAATTAGAACAACAATTTACTCAAATTTTGAGATACACTAAAAAGTAATTTAGTCATAATTAATAAAATTATGAAATTTGATGATCTAATAAGAGAAGAACATATTGGCTCGCAATACAGTTGTTCGGAGTCTGGATGGGATAGAGGTAAAAGCTTTAGGGAAGAGGATAGGAGGAATGATTAGATTGATGGTGGGACCCTAGGTGTATTAGAGAATACGCATTTCTATTGGTTACGGTCATTTTCAGCTACACATACGGTGACACGTCTTCTGTAACGGAGTTACACACTCTTCTTCCACGTAGACACCAAGTTTTTATTATCAAGCTTGGAAAAAATTGGACTTGTATAATAGAGAAATGGTATGTATTTTAAATTTAAAATGTATCATAATTTTTAAATAATATAATATATTATTATTAATAATTATAACTGAAATCATATTAAATAAGAGTTAGTTGAGATAGTAATATATACATGATTTATAAACAGTAATTACAGTTTGATTAGATAAATTATTTATTACGTTACTAGAGCAATCGACAATGATCGGCACGGCACGTGTTAGACCACGTGATAATGGGCAGCCCACGCCCGACCGCAAGCCGCCACGTAAAGAGAGCCCCAGTGCTATCATTCCCTCTCTATGGGTCCCATATTCCACTTCAATTGCCATGCTTTTGTTGATTCAAAACGACTAGCTCAAGAGCCTTTAGCCGACTCTTTGAAGCTTCTCAGCCGGCTTATTTCATCTTTTTGGAGAACTGTTTCAATTCTCTCTCGACGGATACTATCCGAGTATCCACTGGTTAATTCAGTGAGGCCTTAGCAAAATCCAGCCAGAATGTGCCACGTCAATGGGCGTTGATCTATGGTTTAGAAAAAAATTTATTTCATATCCATGGTCATGTGGTACGAATTCTTCATTTCAAGAATACTAACACATTAATATAAAGTAATAAATTGAGAAGTTTTGTATGTAAAAGTTAATTTCTCCGTAGTTTAGGTTAATATGAAAAACGGAATGAAATTTTTTGTATGAGTTAGTTGTATGCTTGACAATTTAAAGGTGATATTATTAATATATACTTATATTGAAATATTGAGGCTGTAAATGCATGGATATAAAATATTAATTAAAAATTAATGTTTTACAATTAATCCATGAACAGAACTTAACTCATGCTTTCTCGAGCAAAACCGGGTGCTGTTGAAACGGGGTTGAGCTCGGTAAAGATCGACTTAATTTTTTATTTTTATTCGTTAAATTTTGAAAAAATATATAATTATATTGATAATAGTAAATAAATCGTAATCAAAATTAATTATGTTTATTTAATTAATTTATATATCAATTAATAATTATGATTTATTAAGAAATTTTTAAAAAAAATTGAAAAATGATTTTTTTCTTATACTTTTTAATAATCGTGTCAGATCATTACACGTAGTAAAAAACCGTTCTAGAATCGTAACGATTTTTGGATTATTTTAAATACATATTTTATAATTCTATTTAAAAACAGTCATATAAAAAACATTATTATTTGGACAAGTACTTATTCTTAATAATTTGTATTTATTATATAGAAATATTATTAACTAGTTTAGTTATATCCTTTAATCCTTAAATCATTAGTTATTTACTGATAGTAATTATAATTGTGTTTTAAATCCTTACCTAACTAGTTAACTTGTAGCACAAAAAGATGGTCACGCTTGGATAGTTGGATTGGTAAACTCGATCCACTACTTCTGTCCTATAATTCATATTTATTAATTTACATATATATTAATTATTTGTTTGTTTGATTATTATTTATTGATACTCCTAAATAAAAAAAAAACAAAAACTGAAATATATATATATATATATATAACAGACTCTGGCTTAATTATATTCTGTTTCATACATGATACAGAAGTGAAGAAAAAACTGGTGACTCTGTCGAAACTATGGTGGAATAAATGATAGCCATGATCTAATGAGCCAATAGCTACTACAGGATGAAAATATATTGATCCCACGACATCATATACAGGTCATCATATATTAGACAGAGGGTCACCAATTTAAACAAATAACATCATGAGCATCATCTAAATTTTATACGGTCAAGATTTCAAAAACATGCGAGTTAGTAAATAGTAGGGACAGATTGTAGGTCGGCCGGCTCTAGGGGCCACGTCTACATTTCAGATATTGAGAAGGATATCAAATTAAAGGCTCATATTGTTTAAATTATTTTAAAAATTAAAATAATTGTTTATTTTTTAAAAAAATTAATTACTTATCATGGTATAATTAATATAAATATAAACTTAAGTGATTTATATTTTTTATTAGAATATTTTTAATGTGACATTCAAATTAATTATAAAAAGATACTATTGTTGAGTTGAGGTTGTCTATCACTGTGTCCCATTATGTCAACCTCTAAGTATTACTTTCTTAATTTTGGTTAATATTTTTTGATTATATAGTTTAGTTTGAACTTGTGTAATTTCAACCGACATAAATGAAGAGTGGTAATAGGCGCTGTAATCTCTGATATCAAATCATTTACCATAGAATATAAATAAAAAAATTATTCATCATATTATTTAACTATACAATACAAATACAAAATTTAGTTATAATTTTTTAATAATTTTATAGACAAACAATAAAAAAAATGCTATTTTTGTAGATAAACAATAAAACTCGTTTAATATTATTTAAGTGTTATTTTTATTATTATATTTTTAAATGTGTAATTTTTTTATGTCCTTACATGTTATTTATTATAATAAATAAATAAGACTATAAAAGTATAAAGTAATTTTTTATATACCAACTAACACACGAATACAACACAACAATTTGCACCCTAATATCTGCTAGATGGCTAATGCATAAGTCCTTTACTTAATTTAGTTGCACTCTCTTTGGGGTCTTATGGAAGATTTTAAAACTAGTGATTGATCTGCACCGTTAGTTGGTTGTATCTTCTCTCAGATCCACCGTTTGCTTCTCTCTAGTCTCTACATTCCATATATATATATATATATATATATATAGAGAGAGAGAGAGAGAGAGAGAGAGAGAGAGAACTTTGTAATAGAGACCTTGTCTTTCTCCATAATCTTTGAATCTCATTTGGGTCTTTATCAGTTGCGGTTGGTGGAGTAAGTGAACAAGCTAGGCTTCTTTTCCTTGTTCCATTAATTAGAGCCATATATTGTGCCACCCTATTTTTATGCACAAATCTTTCCCACCAATCCAGCTTACTCCGATATTGACAAACAGTGAGAACTTCTCAAACTAACGATTGCAATTTGTCTTAATTTCAATATCTCACTATATATACCACAATATACAATAAACAGGTGAGTAAAATTATTAAAATGTGTATTATTGTATAAAAAATGCATACATTTACCCAAATATTTGTGTGAAATATCAAAAATGAGATATGTGAATATCACGCTCAAACTAACTAACAAAGTATTATTATTTTTTTAAAAAAATGTTAAAGGGTTTTACGATTACTATATAACCCTAGTTGTTGTATGTTCTTTCTTTTAATTATTCGAACTTTTTTTTCCTTTGCAGATGAGCTTTACTATTTCTTGGGATCCGATCCGACAAGACAAGTTGAAAGTCATACAATAAGTCTCGTGCGATTACAAGCAGTTTTGGTTCCAATTCCAAAGGATTCATGCAACATCTTTTTATAACCAAGTTGTGTTTTTTGGCCATTTGTTGTTCCCTGCTTTAATTGTTCTTTATTTATGATCTGGGAGGTGCTTCGCCTATTACTTTTACGCTTTCAGAGGTCTTAATTTGGTACTGAATTCAGAGAAAGAACCAGATCTCTTCTAATTATAAGAGCTGGAGCGTCGAGGTTTTTAATTATCGTTTCTCTTCATTTTTATACTTTTTCTTTAAGATATCTTCTTCAATTTCCGATCTTGATATTTTATTTTGAGGGTTTTCTTATAATTAACTAATTTGATATATGTGTGATTCACAGCTTGCTAGCTCTATGGTCTCACTAGTTGTATGTGAAGAAGGATAAAGAAAAGAGTTTGACGATTTTCCAGAAACACTTAAATTTCATGTGTCTCAAGATATGCTTAAAAGACAAGTATAGGATATATACATATATATATTACCTTTGCTATATACCACCACTTTCTTTACTTCAAAAATTATTTTTTTGTCTGATATAATTAAAGATTTAACGTTTGGTAGAAATTTGATTTCATGTCACCTTTTTTAAAATAACATATTACACAATTGTTTATATTAATTTAACTGGATTCTAACTCACCTAATCTACTTGAATCATGCATTTGTTATTACATTAAGGGACCAGTTCATGTTACTTTTCTTCATCAATTAATACCAGCATATTTGCAGTGAAATTCAATTTATAGTTAAAATGCTTCTATATATATATATAAATGGCGAGGAAGCATTAATATCTTATTGATCACTTGTCTTAGAAATGCCATATGTATATATTGACTTTTATTGGGCACATAATTGAATTGATCATCTTTAAGAACCGCTATATATATCAAATTCAAATGAGTGTGTTAAACATGTGATTGCCATGTTCAGATTGCATTACACATAGCTGACTCTCTGTACATGGCCTGCTAGCTGAGAGTAAAGGATTGAAAATTAACAAGGTTTATGCTTTACTACATATATGATCTTCTTATTTTATAGATTTAATGAATACATGTATGTTTCTTCCATATTCAAATCAACAGCTTATCAAAAATACATAGTATGAACTTAACCCAAATATTATTCAAGTTTAAGTGCACAATCAATCTCACTTTGTTCAAGTGTAAATTTAGGTATTCAGACTTTTTTTCCATAATTCTATCTCTAACTTTTTTTATTTTTACACTTAAGTCCTAAAAAAAAATTCAACATTTCAGTCCTTAGAATTTTTAATTTCTACACTTAAGTTATAAATTTTCATTTTTATCCCTATTTAATTGCCAAATCAACATTTTAATTTATAAATTAAATAAAAATTTAGGGACTAAATTGCTAAAAAATAATTTGAGGACCAAAGTTTAGAAAGTGAATGTGCACATAAGATATGTTTAAGTTTATTGTTGCATTAAGGGGTTGTATTACTTTTATGATTTGATATCGACTTTATGTTAACTTACTTACTGATTTGATATTGTAAACCAATTATCTCTAAAACTTATATTATTTGAATCAAGAATAAATCAATATTAATTTTATACATTTATTAATTCTTGTAAGTATTGAATGTATCTAATATGCATACTAAATATTTACAATTTAACAATTAGGGTTATCGTGTGTTTAAAAACATGAACTTTAATTCTAATGTCATGTCAAAAATGTTTGTAATTGAATTTTTCAAAAAATTAAACTAATAAAAGATGGATCAACAATACATTTATAAATTTATTACACGATGCATTCAATTTTTTTAAATAAGTATTGCACTAAGTGGCTCAAAAAATAGCTAGAAAACCTAAGCGTGTTCAAGTTGTAATAACTAGTGTACTGCACCCTCAATTATAAAGGGTATTTCCTTCTCAATTTAACATTCTCTACATTTGTGTTTTACTATGTGAAGCAAAATAACAGATTATATTAAATTATTTGAACTTGAAACTTGCTAGTTCCAGTTTAGCGTACCAATAAGAATTGTTTGCTAATATTTTATATATTTGTATGTATTTCTATATCCCATATGAGATCAAGCTGATTAACATGGTGAATATTAAATTTCAGGGCTAGATAAACTGAGGTGAATAAGAATATAATAACATGGATAATTTATCACTTGTTCCTCCTGGTTTTCGTTTCCATCCAACTGATGAAGAACATGTTGATTACTACCTAAGAAGAAAGATTGCTTCTAGAAGGATTGACCTTGATGTTATCAAAGACGTTGACCTCTATAGAATTGAGCCTTGGGATCTTCAAGGTATAATTAATAAATCTATCCTTTAATGTTCATAGGTCATATATATTTGCATCATATATAAATATATATTTAATAGTAATTATATTACTTAGTTTATGGTATTTGGAAAGAAATATGCAGAATAGGCACAGAGGAGAGAGATGAATGGTATTTCTTTAGCCATAAAGATAAGAAATATCCAACTGGAACTCGCACTAATAGAGCCACAACTGTGGGATTTTGGAAAGCAACTGGAAGAGATAAGGCTATTTATTCTAAGCACGATTTAATTGGAATGAGGAAGACCTTAGTTTTTTACAAAGGTCGAGCCCCAAATGGTCAAAAATCTGACTGGATTATGCATGAGTATCGTCTTCAAATTGACGAAATTAATGAGACTCCTCAGGCAAGTTAATCTCCCTTCTTTAGTCCTTTATATTATATACTTTTTTAGTTTTTTTTATGAGAGAAAAATATCGTACTTGTTAAAATAATATTTAGATTGTGTATTTATTTTTGTGATAATTTATTCATGTTATTATTAAAAATTAAAAAAACCTTTTTTTTAACTATATTAGATAAAGATAATGTTTTAAGTTAAATAAATTATAATTAAAAGAATTCAAAAAAATATTTATTTGCATTTATAGTTACTTTTTAATAATAATTGACCAAACTGTTAACAAAATAAATAAAAGATTTAAGTATCATTTTAAAAAATGTGAAGTATCACAAAAGTTATTTAAATTATGTCATTTATGTAGTCTAATTTCTCGTATTAAAAAAATTGTTATTTAATCTCTTAAATTCGTAAAAAATGTCAATTAAAAACAAATTATATTATTTTAATAAATTTTTATTTAAAATATTATTATTTTTCATCAAGTAATTAAAATATGAGTCTTTAATAAGAATAAATATGAAATATTTAAAAAAAATTAAATAAAAAATTATTTAAATATATATTTTATTTTTAAAAAAATAAAAAAAAATATTAAAATAAAAGAATGGAAATTAACAAATATTAAAAAATGAATATTTTGTGAATTTTATTTTATATTAATTATGACTTGATTGTTGTTAAAAATTTATATTTTAATCGTAACTAATCAATTAATAAAAAAAAATATTTTAATAAAAATCATTAAAATAATATAATTTTTTATTAATCTACTTTTTTAACAAATTAAAGGGATTAAATGAAAATGTTTTAATCTAACTTTTATGAAAAAAATATCAAATAAGTATGTTAATTGTGTAGTAACTCTATTTTTATTATTATTTAAATTTACATGACAATCTCCTACGATTTTCCTAATATTACACGTGATTATTGTTTTGTTTCAGAAAACACTTCTAAGTTTATGAAATTATATTCTACCCTTATCATTAATGTAATATTGTTTTCCAAGTTTGTTGTAATATCAAGAAATTTAAGAAGATAGATTTGATATATAATTGTTGAAAAACAAAGGGTAGAAATAAACAAATAAAGTTTTGCTTTTAATTCTCTACGTGCTTTGCAATTACGTGCACGCGCGACTACACACACATATATATATATATATATATAAAACGTTTTTGGTTCAAAAATACAATTAATATATTTAAAAAAAATAACTTAAATAATATAAATAACTATTTCATATAAAAATAATAATAGCATATTGATAGACGTACATGAATTGATGTAGATGCAGGAAGAAGGATGGGTGGTATGTAGGGCATTCAAGAAGAGAATAACAACAGTGAGCAAAATGAAGGAATATGATGAGTCACACATTTGGTATCAAGACGACCAAGTCTCCTTCATGCCTTCAGACTACCAAAACCCTCCTCCAGGTTGTAATAATTTTGGTAATTACCATAATCTCCCTCTATATCCCTGCAAGAGGGAACTTGATGACAATTTGCACAGCAGCTACAAATTTGTACTTCCACCCGATCAGCTTCCTCTTCTTGTTGAGTCCACTTCAAATATCAACCATTCAGATCAAATTGATCAACACACTACCCATCAATATGATCATCAACAACTTACTGATTGGCGAGTGTTGGACAAGTTTGTAGCTTCTCAACTTAGCCATGAAGATGATGCACTTTCTAAGGAAATAGTTAGCTACTCTTCAATTACTAATGCTCCACCAATCATATTTCAGCAAGGACCAAGCAATACAAACATAGTGGACGTCAGACATTTGGAAAGCTAAGTAATTAATAATGCCTCATCGTTAGTCAACCCTTATCTTGCTGCAAAATTGAACATTACATGAAGTGAATAATGTACGATATTAGTTAATTAAATTTCAAAAATATATTATATGGTATATACTGATGCATGCATTATGAAATTTAAGTGATCAAAAGGAAACAATAAGAGAAGCCATTTTCTCTAGTTCCTGTACATAATAATTAAACTAGTTGTTAATTGGTTTTTAAGTTTTAATGACTCGTTAATCAAGACAGATTGTTGATTTGTATTTATTTGGCTAAATTTTATTATGATGTGCCTTGTATGTAAAATTGGAAAGTGAGCTTTGTAACTAACTAGATTTACACAGCAGCTTTGATATGAGCAGCTTCTTTAGTTCTAGCCCACACACTTTTTCTCTTCTTCCCTCAAGAACATGAAACAGCAGAGCCATTTAGTGAACAAGTTGCTGAATGGAAGGTATATTATTAACAATTAAGTACTACTCATAACACCATCTCGAATAAAGTGGAGATCGAGCTCAACATACTTGAGTTTGAACGACGAACTAGATTGGAAGCTAATGAGATAGTGCTCGTGACAAAAATACAACAACTAGTATAAAAACAAGGATTACTGTGATAGTTACAAAGAATCTATTACTAACTATTAATAACACTCATAATATAAAAAAGCATATTTGAAAAGAAAAAAATATTTTATGACAAATTTCATGATCTGGCCAATATATTTAAACAAAAACTCATTATGATGGTTGGAAAAAGAAATTTTGATGATTACTAAAACATATTGTAACGATTCTTAATATTTTGAAAAGAACTACTAAAAGTTATGAAAACGCAATTAATATAGGTCAAATTTTTCCCGACAACCAGTAAAGTGATAGCAGTCAATATAAGCCTACTATGACAGTTAATAACTGTTACAAAACTTAGTTTTTGTTGTAGTACCAAGATTATTTGGAGCAAAGATTTTAATGTCATGTGTTTCGATTTCATGTTTATTTGAGAATATGCGCATAGATGCAAGCAATGTACATAACAATTCCTCCATCTCACATCAAAACCTCTATAAATCATCAAAACGTGAAATAAGAAAACAAGTACACTAAAAGTTGTCATTAGATGCTTCAGTGAACTTGATAGAAACATATAATGGTATAGTAAAATGGGTTTCACACTTGACAACTACGAGGCTATCTAAAATTTTTGGTGCATAAAGAATATTAATTGATACTTAAAAACAACAAAAAACTCTATTGCAACACTAACAATTATAATATAATCACACAGTTTGTTTTTACTCATTTTGCTCGCTTGAAGGACATATTTATCTTGCAAACACCAAACTACCTAAAAAATCGCCAAAAAACAACTTATACCAATAACGAGCAGCCACTACCTAAATTGTGACCAGCCAATAGACCTTATTATTAACTGAACGAAAAAGTCAAAGCAGAGAGTGCCATAAACAGAGTTAACAAGAGCCTCGAGTTTTCTCTGGAAATTGACACTGCTGCGGAAGCAGGCTTCTGTGGCCTGAAAGTGTAAGCAAATGTTGACATTAATAACTTCATTAACAATGATAAGTTTTAGAGAAATGAAGGAAGATAGAGTCTGATACGTACTTCTGCATTTTTGCCAAGGCACCACAGTATAACACGTTATCTGGTGCAGTTAGTTCTGTTTCACCATTTTCCTCAGGATTAACAATTCTTAAATATGTTTCTTGGCCTAGATACCACCTGTCTAGGTTTTCTGCCCTCAGATTCCAAACTCCAGCATTGTCTAGAGATATAAGGATTGCTGTCCATGCCCCAGGAAAAACCTGCACATATTGGTGTGGTTACAAACGGTACTTAGTCATGATCATATTGTTCAAATTCTTCTTAGCCACGCATAATATAGATCATGACATATAGTATTATACACGAAAAGAAATGAAAAGAGATTAATAAAAACCTGAACAGTGCTGCGATAAATTGCATCCCACTTGTTATATATCTCTCTCCTTTGTTCTGACCAGTCACTATAATCCATCCTGCATTCAACAAACAAGTTTCCACAGAAATCAACAAAAGACAATAATATGTGGCAAATAGAAAAATAAAAATTGAATTACAATCTTACCCAACCACAAAAAATGAATATCCGTCTAAATGAAAACTCTGCATAATGGTGTCGTTGTTTTGCAAGACTACCTCAATAAATCCCTTATAGGTAGCATCGATTAGAGATGTGTCTTGTCTAAGAGTTTTGTTAAGTGGCTTATTAGGGAAATCAAGTTTATAAGATCCCTTAACCTTGTATTGATCGACAAGCCTGATTGGAGTCCTAGGGTTAATAAATGATATCCCGTTAAGCGTAGCACGTAATTTCCCTCCAATTGATACTGGAGGCACAATCTTAAGCACATATGTATCAGTAATATTAATTGAACCATAGTGATATGAACCCTGTGGATTAGGGCGAGCTCCACTCGCAGATCCATTTTGCCTAAGTTCGAGCAGAGTTTAAATATTAATCAGTACCAAAACATGAGGAGCCGTCATGAGTAAAAGATACAAACGCTCGAAAGTGGTATGAACAAACCTGACACTTATCGCCTGATTCATTGATCTAAATTTGTCATAAACATCGTTTGGAGGGTCAGGCAGAGGACCATTAGCTGGTCCTTTCGAATTAGAATAGTGCAAGATGGCAACCCCAGTCACTCTTTGCCAAATTGATTCATTCACAAACCTTGCACTCGCTACAATGTAGTAATCACTACTGGCATTCTGATTCATGGTAACTAAGAAAGTATAGGATTGACCAACATGAATATCAAAGTCTGTATAGTTTTGTTGCATTGTATAATATCCCTCCGTTTCAGCTAAAAGCATGTTATGGCTCTGAATTCTAAAGTTCAAACTTGTTGAAACTCCAACGTTATGCACACGAAGCCGGTATATCTTGCCTGCAGACAGTTATTACAAACCATGATCAAAGATGCCACATTATTATCAAACCAATAATACAGAAAGATACGGTATTGTAATCAAAATAAGAACAAAAACTAGACATAGAACATGAATTCATTCTAACAAAGCAGTGAACGATTTTCACAAATTAACTGGTTCATATGCCTTTTGTATGCGTGTTTTATTGAACTTGAAAACTCTACTATATAAAAATAATTGATGAAATATTTTCACCTAAAAAAATAAACAAGACCAAAGAACATTGAGGAAATCTTATTTTTCATACCAGGAGTAACACTGATAGTTTCATACTCAATTCCATCAGGTACAAGAGTAGTGTTGTAACGATACGGCCCTTTTCCATTTATCAGAACTCCATTAGGCATACCAATATCTTTTCCAGTATCAAGTTCTGTCCTTAATGCCTAGAAGACAAAGTAAGTAGGATTGTAATATGGAGTTTATCTCAAAAATCCAACTTAACTGTTCACAGGAAAAAAATACTAATATAAAAATAAAAAACCTACCGTATGATTTTTAGTGTACCAATCACCTATGAAAATATCAATATCAGCATCTGGTTGTGTGAAAGGAATTGGAATAATGATCCTATTAATGATAAAAAAGGATCCAAAACCACCAGATGCTCTCTGCATATTTAGAGAAGGGAAGTAGAAAAAGCTCCCAATCTGATCCTTAACTTGAAATTGGTAAGTCCAGTTCCAGTTTGGAGGAATAGGACAATTGGTTCCAAGAACTCCATCTTGCCATGAATTACGTCTCACTTGTATGCCAGGCCTGCAAATTAAATAACATAACAATTTACTCAAAACATTTGTTTTTTATAATCAAAATGAGTCTAGGATCGGCTCAAGCTTACCAAGTCATTAGGAGATCCTCATCCAATTCATTAAAAACATTGACAATAACAATGTTATTAGTAGTAACATTAACAAGAGGACCCGGAAACTTCCCATTAACTGCTATAACCTACATTCAGAGCAAAATTCCAATCAACTATTTGGTTAAATACATAATCATCTGTCACATACCACTCAGATTTCTCCTTTGTCGCGGCAACCGATAGAACTACAAACCCTATATTCGACTCAAGTAACCAACCAAAAATTATACCTAGAGAAATACAAATGCATATTACGTTGAAAAATCTCAAAAAACTTGCGAAGCAAGCATATTAACAAGATGTTTAGATTGTAGACATCAATTTCTCCAATAAGATTAAATCTCCACTATCTTTGCAAACATACTCAAAACCTTTGCAGCAAAATACAGGAAAAAAATAGCCACAAAAATCAGAACTCAGCAACTCATATGAATCTAGAAGTGAGCGGTGATAGCAACACTCCCTCATTTTCACTTGCATCATTCTTAAAGTGACATATATAACCTTTACTTCTTTTTATGCATTAAATTTTCTTAAAAAATGTAAAAAGTGTATGTAATAAAGTAAAGTTCACACATGTCATTTGAAGAATTGCGAATCTAATTGTAATTAAGAGTGTTGGTAATACTGTTTATCTAGAAGTACTTCTGAAACATAGAACTTTAATGAACAACGAACACATAAACCCAGAAAACTAAATAAAAATAATATTGGTATCGAGAAGCAAACCAAATAAACATTGAAAACATTAAACTGGCAATCCCAAAAAAAAATTCCAATGCCAAAATAAATCCGAAAAGAGTGCGTTTCAACTCCCCACAGTAAAAACCAGAGAAGCCAAATGAAGAAAAAAAAAGCTGTAAGAGATTAATGATTGAAACGTTCATTAAGTGTTGAGACACCAACCTTTTGAGGAATACCCAGAGGGGAGACGGTGATGTAGGAGACTCGGAACTCATAGGAAACAGTAGAGTCGGCAGCGAAAGAACGAGTTGAGAGGAGGATAATGAGGATCAAACAAAACAAAGAGAAAACAGAGCATCCAAAGAGAGCCATATAAAACTAGAAACAAATGATAAATTTTCCAGGGACCTATCGATGTTTGCCTCTCTACATTTATCAAAACCTAAAAGGAAGATATGAATAGAGATTATAGACAAAGAATGAGAGGGTATTTATCCTAGTGGGAGAGAAGATAATCTTCGTTTCTCTTTTCTTGGTTAGCTTCTTAGTTTTGTAGGAAGCCTAGCGTTATGTTTATTTAACAGTCTACTCGCTCTGTTTCGTGAAAAATAGTGGCCTGGGAGTCCCGTAACCGTTTACTTTGTTAAGATAAATAAATAGTACAAAGAAGATGAGCAATTTAATTTATATAATTTAATTAATAAAAAATAAGTTAAAATCTTTTACATTATTTAAGATAAATAATATTATGCAAAAAATAAAAAATTATTAATAATTTATTAATTAATTAATATAAAATAATTATTAACTCACCATTCTTCCCTCTTAATCACATATTCAAATAATATAAGAATTATTTGGCATAAAAAATAAATAACCTTTTATTAAAATAATAATTATAATATAAATAATTCTGTATATGTATTAACTAATTTATATTATTTAATTAATCAAAAAATATTAAGATAAATAATTATTAATATTTTAATTATTAATTAATAATATAGTACTTAATTTTTTTAAAAATAGTTTTAATTAAATTATATAATAAATAAAAATAATAATTATTATTATTCAAAAAAATTTATCAAAAATTTATAAGATATAATTTAAATTTTTAAATATAAATATAAAGAGATACAAAAATATATAAAAATATAGATATAGATTAGGACTTGTTTTTTCTCTTATTATTTTTAAATATTTTGTTTATTTTCACTTTATAGTAAATTTAAAATTATTAATAAAACTTAATATTTAAAATATTTATTTATTTATTAATCTTTATATTAACCTACCTATAAATCTATAAAGATAAAACCTCTAACAAACAAAAATATATTATTTCTTTTCTATAAAGCTTAAAAAATTATTTTTCTCGATAAAATATATTATTAAAATTAATTCTTGCTTTCAATAATTTTAATTACGGTCATATTTGTGGCTTTTTCATTGCATTTGGGTTGAAATTTTCTTATTTTTTTTAATAAGCAATTACATACGTGCATATTTTATATTAATTGGGTTCTAGATAGATGTAATTTTTATTAATTAGGTTTTTTTAATTATTTTATTTTCTAATTTCTTAACTTAAAATTGAATTTTTAATTTTAAAATTTATGAAAATAATAAAAGTTGTTTGATAGCACATTTTTAATTTCAATTTGAAAAAGAAAATTAAAAATTGAATATACTTATTGATAATTCCTTATTTTCAATTTTTAGCTTTTTAAGTTTTAAAATTTACTTTTAAACTTATTTTTGATATTAGGTTATTAATTTTTACTTTTAAGAAAAAAAATATAAATTCAATTCTAAAAGATTTTTTTTGAATTACAAAATTTCTACATATTTCAAAACAGGTTTTTAAAATTTAAAAAGTAGAAATTAAAAATAAATTATTAAAAGTATCTAACTAATTTAACGCAAACACTCCAAAAGATTTATTGATTTTTAGAGTTGTGATGATACCTGTTCTCTCCCTATGCATCCTTCGTGTATGTGTTTTTTATTCAAATTAAGTATGAGAAGCATTCTATTTATTCTATATTACTTTATGTGTGCTTTTTATTCCAAAAAAAAAATATATAACTAATTTTTTAAAAAATAAAATTTAAAATTTAAAATTTAAAATTTGATATGATAAATTAAGAATAGAAATAATTATCAAATAAATATTTACTAATAATTCGAACAATATATACCATTTCATTATAAGATAATAAATTTATTCACAACAATAATAGTTAAAATTAAATTTCGATAGATTATAATATATATATAAATTTAAATTTAAATAAATTTATATTTTTTAAACAAAATCATATCTTATTATAAAATCTATCAATCAAATTCAATTTAAATTTTATGAATTAATTAAAAAATTTAATATAAATAAATAAATTTATTTATTTATTAATATGTTCATTATTTTTCGCCACAATTTTGTTATTCCATGTTAATAATTTAATCCTACCAGTATAATATGAGTAGTAATAATAAAATATTCGTGGAAGTATATTTACTAGAGTTAGGATTATTATTATTTTCTCATTATTTGATCTAACAGTGTATATAAAATTTTAAGTGCTATGTAATTTAAATAAAAAATTAAGTTTAAAAATCAAAGAAAAAAAAGATAGAATACTTACTCTATTTTACTAACAAATAAGAGATTTGAAGTTGTTGATACGATGATCATGGCTAATTATCATGAAAAAGAAGTGAGAATTAAAAAAAATATATATATAAGTCTCATCTTGTTATTCTCTTTTAAAATTATTATTGAGTCCATATCTTTTATGTAACATTAAAGTTTTATTTTTTATTAAAATATATAAATTTATTAATTAAATTAAAATTATTAAAATACCAATCAATATCTATCTTTTTTATTATTATTTTTAATAGAAAAAGCTTCCGCGTGCAAAAACCATCTCCCCCACCTCTCTCCCCAACACTCCCTACGAATCCATTTACCATAATTTTTGTCCATCTTTGAATTTTGTAATATTTTTCTAATCTTTCTTTGTCTCTTTTTCATCATTTTTTAGCGATTTTCTCAGAAAAATTAGGCATTTTCGAATACAATTATATATAATCGGAATTAATTATTAGTAACTTGTGTTGAGCAGCCCACACCCAAACGACACTTACACATGGTTCATACGTAATTAGGCTGAGAATTCCGCATGCAAAATAAACATGAATATGATAGGAATAAAATACCATTAAATTTGAATTTATTATTGAATATTTTATAAATTTAAATTTTTTAATATTATATTATAAATAATTTATTTAATATATTATTAATATACATATTAAAGAAACCTAAAATCTCAGTTATGATAACATTTTTTCTTCAAAAGTTCTTTTAAAGAAAATTAAACCATGAATTTTTACATGGTATCAAACTTGGATTCCTACCTTTCGAACATTTGTGAAGCTCACTCCCCTATCGATATGAAATGAGAGTGTTAAGGAAATTAAAATCCTACATTTATTAAAATAATTAATTCTATTGTATTTATAAATCTATATTAATTATTTTTCTCAAAAAATTCTTTTAGAAGAAGTTACGCTATAGATTTTTACAAGACATCTAAATAGAACACAACATAATAAATTCCCTAATTTTAAGTGATCTTAAATCCTTTGGTGTACTCGTATAAACTACATATCCTCTTATATTTTTTAAAAAATTATTTTAAATATATGAAAACAATTTTAAAAGTTTAATAACTATTATTTGTATTTTTATGAAAAATAGTTTTAAATTTAAGTTAGCTTCCATACTAAATCTATCAAAATTATTTTAAATATTTTTTCACAAATCTTTAAATGTTTATTTTAAAACCACTTTTAACTAAATAATCTACTTATAAACAACTTCTCTTAAAACCGTTTCTAAATTAAGTACATATAACGGGCCATAAATTGAAAAGCAGTAGCAAGAAGTTAACAAATTCATTACGGCTAAACAACTTCTCTTAAAACATTTCTAAATTAAATACATATAACAAACTAACCATTTTTTAATTTCTGCATCTGAAAATGCAACTTAGATTAGACATATTTGCATTAGACTTACGGGATGTATATTTGAGTGGATAGGGTGAATTTAAGCCTGTAATTTTGGATTTGGGCTGTGATTGGATCGGATTTTATAAGTTCACACATATTTTCGGATCGAGCTAGATTGCTTTTTAAATTTCATAAAAGCTTTAAATCTGTCCCTAAAATTATTCTAATAAGTTAGAGCATGATTTTTTTTTTACTGTAAATTAGTTAATTTATATCCTTGTTCAAATAATTATTAAAAGTATATATATTTTATCAAATTTAAAATTAAATTAAACTTTGAATGAGATTAGAATCGTAATTATAGTATAAATATTTAATAGTAAATTTAATCTTAAAATTATTTGGATAATAACCAATTAAGATTCTTTGTGACTAATAGAATTTCAAATTAAATGTATCAAAACAAATACTTCAAACTTTAATCACATCATCTAAATCTAAATTTACATCCTAATTAAGTCACGTACATGAAATTTCATTTTTCATTACAATTTCTATTCTTTATATACATTTTGACCCATTGGGATGTAACGTCAAAAGCATAGACAACATGCAATTAATTTATTAGTTTTAAAACATGGATAAGTAATTAGAAAACTAGGATACATTTCCCTTTTTTCCAATTTTGAGTTTAAATTTCGCTTATCTAACTTATCAAACAAAACGATAGAAGAAAGCAATATTTTTTTTTTTGGTAGAAAATAAATAAGAACCTTAACAATAATTGAGTGCTGAATTAAACAATTATAAAATTGATTCGATTCAAAAAGTAAATATATACAAATTATACTTTTAGAGGCAGTTGCTGCCTTTAATAACGTAGCTGATTCAGCACCCAAAAAAGGAAAAAATAAGCCCGTATGATCTCTATTATTATTTTTATTTGAGATTAGAATATTAATTTACAATAATTTTATTATTATTATTATTATTCTCATTCTAATTAATTAAATTTGATTTGAGTAAATGAGATCATATATCAAATTTTAACTAATTAAATAGTTATTTAATTTTAATTGATTAAATTAAATAAATATACGATTAAAAATAAATTATAATTAATAAATGAAAATTAGGAGAATTTTGATGGCTTTACTTAAAAAGTCAAGTGAGATAATATTATTTCTATTTTTTGATAAATATAAAAATTATCTAAGTGTTGATAGTACTAGCTACTTGCATTTTATAATAATACACCATTTTAACTAATTGGGTGTAAAATAAACTTATACTATATAGAATAATATAAATGTTCTTACTTAACAATGTGATTTACATATCTACCTCATAAAGTTTGAGTTAAAAACTCCAATATTAGATTAAATCTATCTAGATGGGATAAATGATCATATTATACACTTCACAATGATAAGGATTTAAATATTCATTCGTCAACATAAACATAAACATGACACTCTTACAAAAAAGTGGTAACTTAGAGGTAATTTAATTAATACATTGATACCTCAAATTTCATATGTCATTAAAAAATTCTATATTAGTACCTCAATCTAAGTATTTATACATTTTTTATCATTTTTTAATAATAATTAATTTTTATCCAAAATATCTTTTTGAGTTTTTAATAAAGGATTTTTTTATGGAAATTGACTAGAGCTAAAAAATAATTTTTTATTAAAAATTGGGTTCAACACTTTCTATTAAAAGTTATGCAAAAATAAAAATTATTAAATTTTTGTTTTTAAAAAACAAATAATATAAATAAGTACTAAAAATCATTAACATTCCAACAATTTTATTAAAACATGATGAAAATATTTTTCATAAATAATTAATTGAAAATATTTGTATTATTAATATTTTCAAAAGAAAAAAACTTATAAAAATTAACAAATTTTTTTTCCTTTTTTAAGTCTTGTTTATTTCCAAAAGGAAAAAAAATCCTTTATAAAATACAAAAAGGGTATTTTGAGTAAAAAAAAAATAGTTATTATTCAAAAATGATAGAACATATACCAATATTTATATTGACTTATTAAAACAAAACATTTTAATAACATGTAATATTTGAGGTAACAATGTATTAATTATTATACCTGTAATGTATTTGACCCATCCTAGTCTCGTACAATATCTTTGCCTTCATTTCCTCTCCCTAAATTATATAAAGAGATTCTAATATCCTCTTTTATAGATATTACTTGAAATGATTTAAGTATTAGAAAGTCAAAATTCACCACAATAATTTAAGGTCTTAATAAGTATTCTATGTTTACAGGACTACATAAAGAGAAGTACACTCACTTTTAATGTGACAAAAAATGGCATTAATATCACTTTGTATTAAACTAATTTTTAAACATGTGTGGTGTTAATAATTTAAATTTGATAAATATATAATTATTAATTATTATTTAAAAAAATAAGTATTTAAATATAAATTTTTAAGTTACTTTTATTATAATTAAAAAATAATATTAAAAAACATCTCGAAAAAATATTCTTAAGATAAATAATTAATTTGTTACTCTAGTGATGAATAAATATATAATAATTATTATTTTATGAATAATACAATCCAAATATAATATAAACATGAATGATTTAATACGATATTAGTAATAATTGTATAACTTTATTTCATAAATATGTTAAATATAACAGAATAATATATGAACTTATTCAATTAATATTTTTATTATCTAAAAAGTTAATCTTAAATTAATGATATACATAACTTGATTGAATTGATTGTATTGTTTGCTTAAAAATAATTTGTATTAGATGACTTCTTTCTTTTAATTGTTATGAGATGTTAAATGATCTAGATATAAAATTAAATTATTAATTCAATAAAAATATAATATGATATGTTAGTAATTTAATTGAATTGATTGAATAATTATTAAATAGGTAATAATAAAATATACAAATTATCAATCTTTATGTAATAAAAAATTATATTATATAAAATAACTATTTATAAAAAAATATATTATCACAAGAAAAAAATAAGAAATAACAAAAAAGTATATATATAAAAAATCATCTTCAATCAATTTTTTTCTTTTTATATATAAAGATAAAAGGAATAAGTGAAAATTAATAAATAAATCTAATAAACAACATTTTTGGTAGCATAGCAGTGCATAGTAATGTAATAATATCAGTTTCCTTCACGTTGAGTGATTTTCAACCATACCCGATAGACTTCCAAACAAAAGCGTAAGATGTTCATTCAACAATTCAAAATGTTATTTACAGAATCATTTTTTATTAATATTTTTTATCCAATAATAATAAATAATATCACTCAAACTAATTTAATTATAAAAGTTAAATAAAAAAATTATATACTTTTGTTATAACAATAAAAATTATTGGTGACATTCCCTTCATTTAATACTCATTTTCTCTGTTGTAGATTATCTAGCGGATTCCTCCGGCTAAGGTTTTCCTTTTATTTTTCTTTCGGGAATTGTTATTTTCATTATAAAAAAAACTAATATTAGAATAATTTAAAAGTTTACCTTCCAATTTAATACTGATCGTGTGTTTTTAAAAATAAAAATAAATTTGGTATTGGATTAGAAGAAACAGCTCTCACTATACAACTACACTTTCTTTCTAAAGGATGGTTTTGATGTTTTCTTGCATTATAATTTAAACATATAATTTGAAATTCATATATTGTGTTTACTTTGATTTTTGCTAACAACAAATATAATTATCTTTCGGTGGATATGTAAGATTAATAAAATATTAGAATCTCTCACCTAGTAACAGACCTGTTAGCGTCACCGTCTATATTAGAGCTTCTTGACGAATCAACTCCACTATTTGGAAAATTTCTTTTGAGGTGTCCAGATTGTCCACACCCTAGCACACTATCTTCTTTTTCATGAAATTATTTTTCTTTCGGTTGTCAGCTACGAATGTTAAGTTTTCAGGCAAAACATTTCTTCCACCACTTAGCCTTTTTTCTTCAGAAAACAACTTGCTAGTAACTTCTGAAAAAATTACATTCTCATTTCCATGAATCAAGATAGGTTTCATGTGATCATAAGAAGATGGAAGAGACCAAATGAGCCTTAAAGCTATATCTTCATCATCAAGTTTAACTCAAATGGTTTCCAACTCAAAGACAATACCATTGAGAACACTGAGATGGTCAAACATAATAGTTCTTTCATTCATACGCAAAGTATGAAATTGCTCTTTCAGATACACCCGATTTGAAACGCCTTTTGTCTGATACAATTCTTCAAGTTTTTCCTAGAGTTCTTTGGCCATAGATATTCCATGCACAAACAAAGCCGAATTGCATTTGCAGCTCTTAGATCAAGATCTTTTCAATCTTCATCACTTATGTTGGTTTTACTAGACTCAATACCAATAATAGGGGTTGGTTTCCTCTTTAACGCCTTGTGTAACCCGTATTGGATCAACAAATCTTTGACTTGTATTTGCCACAAGTCAAAATTGATTCTCCCATCAATTTTTTCTATATCAATCTTGGCTCCTGACATTTCTCCTTCTTTCTTTGAAATTGGCTCTGATACTAGTTGTTAGGAAATTCTTCCTCCTAACATCATTCTTAGCAGAATATCAAATAACAGAAAAATAGAGAATACACAACACAAGAATTATGATGAAAACTCCAAATTGGAGAAAACCTATTTTCGTTGTCAAAAGATAACCGGAGAAAAATTTATTATATGGAAAATTGTTACAACCACACACCCAAAAGACAAGCAATTACAAGCCAAAAAAGAATTTTCCCACAAAATTCTCTCACTCAAGAACTTTTCATACAAGCTTTTCTTTATTTTTGGGATGAGTAACAATGAAGAAATGAAGCCATATTTATAGCCTTTAAGTATTCTCCTAATATTATTTTTAATCAATCACAACAATTGTTAGAAAATTTGGATCAAATGGTATAATCACAAATTCTTCCTCCCTAGATCCTCCTTAACAGAATATCAAATAACAGAAAAATAGAGAATAAATAACATAAGCATTACAGTGGAAATTCCAAATTTGAGAAAAACCATTTTCGTTGTCAAAAGACAACCATAGAAAAAATTCACTATGTAGAAAATTGTTGCAACCACACTCTCAATAATTTTCTCACACACCCAAAAGACAAGAGCAATTACAAACCTAGGAGAATTTTTTGAGAAAATTCTCTCAATCAAAAACTCCTCATATAAGTTTTTCTCTATTTTTAGGATGATTAACAAATGAAGTCATATTTATAGGTTTTAAGTTTTCATTTCATATGCCAAACATTTCTTCATTCAACAAAATTAAGCTACCTAATTTTCCTATTCTTTATTAAAACAAGGTTAGGCACCTATATCTTTGACAATATGATAAATTACATTTCATGAATTTTCTTTAAAATTAATCACCTACTATTTTGACTAATCAATCTAATATTATTTTTAATCAATCACAACAAAGGTGTGTATTAATACACATATATGGCTCAAGTACAAATCAATTGACTAACCATAGGGTCAAGTACACTCAACTAGACTTGTACACCTTGATGCGGGATGTCATCGTGACACTCTTAATCTAATTGTTTAGGTTGATCTTAAGCTACTCTTGGACTGATTTTTCAAACTGATACCGAGCTTCTTTTAAGTTAGATGTTTAACTTTATCACATGTTATTCTTGGGCTAGTTGTTCAGGTTGATATCGAGCTTCTTTTTGATTGGTTGTTAGGGTTGATACCAAACTTCTCTTAGATTGGTTGTGTTTTGGCCTTCTATTAGAGGTAGTTACTATTGGTCCTAGAATTTAAGGTGTACGTGTATCAAACTGTTGGTTCAACTGATATGGGCCAGCAACAAAGAAAAAAAAAGGTAAGGAAACACTCTGACGCTGAAAGAAAAGGAAGAAAAGAAAAAAAAGGTCAAAAATCTCTCCATATAATCCGGAGAGAAGGATGGAGCTTTGGCTTTATAAAAGCCATGCTTCATCTCAATAGAATACATATCAGAAGCGGAGAAAAGAAAAGAGAGATAGAGTTTTCTGAGAGAGATTTGGAGAGAGAAATTAAGAGAGCCAATTTGTGAAGTTTTACCCACAAATTGAAGATACATATTTGTTGCATTTTTGTGAGAGATCCACCTAAAAGGTGAAGTGTGTAATCCCATCTTATTATAGTGGAAGTTTAAGTGGCCTACGGGTCGCGTGGTTGTTACTTTCATTTTGAAAGTTTTTTTCATGCTAAATTCTTGGTGTTATTTTTATTCTATTTTGATTTGTTAAATTATCCTGGGTGTTTGGAATTTATTTCTTTACAACCATACATTTTTTCCAACAAAGTAGTATCAGAGCCAAGTTATTTTTAGTAAGAGACTGTACACATATACAGTACTATTCATATATATTATATTGTACTATTCATGGATACTATTCACATAGTGCTATTCGGAAGGTACTATTCATCGATACTATTTGGAGGGTACTATTCATCGTCAGAAAAGTATCAAGTTCAGCGAAACCTGGTGACTGACGATTCAAATGGAGGAGAGCACATGTAATATGATAAAGTTGACCGCATTTAATTATGTAATTTGGAAGCCAAAGATGGAGGATCTTTTATACATTAAAGATCTATGGAAGCCAATTATAATGCCGAAAGAGAAAGAAGTAACCGATGCAGACATTGAATGGCTCGTTCTGAACCGAAAGTGTGCTGCTCAAATCAAACAATGGATCGACAAAAGCATTTTTCAAAATTTTGCTAATGAACACGATGCTTACGTTCTTTGGCAAAAGTTGGAGAAAATGTATATGAGGACAACCGCACAAAATAAAAAAATCCGATGCGACGATTAGTCAATTTGAAGTATAAAGACGGAAGCAGCGTATCAGAACATATGAGTGAGTTCCAAGGCATTGTAGATCAACTCAACTATATGAAGATGACTGTAGATGACGAGCTACAAGCGTTGTTGATGTTGAGTTCTCTACCAAAAAGTTGGGATACTCTAGTTGTGTTAGTTAGCAACTCAGCTCCTGACGGTAAGCTTACCATGGATATGGTAAAAGACAGAATGTTAAACGAAGAGTCTCGACGAAAAGATGAAGGATATACTCCTGACACTAAAGCGCTTGTCATGCAGAAACAAGGCAAGCAAGAATGGCGGGGGAGAAGTAAAAGTAAAAATCCCCGTAACCAAAGTCAACAAAAAGGACAGTCGAAGTCTAGATCAAGGTATGACAGGAAGTGTCATCATTGCGGCAAGCCTGGACACTTCATTCGAGAATATAGAAGGTTAAAGGCGGAACAATCCAGAAATTAGGAAGCAGAAACCCGAACAAATGACACCACAACTGTCACTGAAGAAGTTGTCATCGTTCGAGATGCTGATTATGTCAATCTTGCATGCCAAGACTCTACTTGGGTAGTTGACTCAGGCGCTTCCTATCATGTCACCTCACAACGGGGATTCTTCTCAACCTACACTCAAGGTGATTTTGGACGTGTGAGGATGGGAAATGATGATGCATCAAAAATTGTCGGCATTGGAAATATTTATCTAGAGACTAATCTTGGATGTAGATTACTTCTGAAAAATGTGAGGCATGTTCCTGATATCCGCCTCAATTTAATCTCTACCGGTATGCTTGATGATGATGGATACAATAATTATTTTGGTGAAGGAAAGTGGAAGCTCACCAAAGACAATCTAGTAATAGCTAAAGACAAGAAAGATACATCACTCTACATCGCAGAAGCCAGACTATGTAGAGGAGAAGTATATGCCACAAGGAAAGAAGTTCCTACCGAGCTATGGCATAAGCGACTCGGCTACATGAGTGAAAAAGGTCTCAGAATTCTTTCCAAAAATGAGCTCTTGCCAGGAATGAAAGGTACACCCTTGCAAACATGTGTTGATTGTATTATGGGAAAACAACATAGAGTTGCATTTCGTAGTCTCGCATCATCTAGAAAGAAAAATATTCTAGATTTAATACACACAGATGTCTGTACAATGAGTTGTAAGTCATTAGGAGGTGCTCACTATTTTGTGACCTTTATTGATGACCATTCAAGAAAAGTATGGACTTTTGCTTTGAAAACTAAAGATCAAGTGTATGAAGTTTTCAAGCAGTTTCATGTAAAAGTGGAGAGAGAAACTGGCAGATGTTTGAAGTGTGTACGTGCAAATAATGGTGGTGAGTATCGTGAACCATTGGAGGAGTACTGCAGAAGTTTTGGCATCAGGCTGGAAAAATCAGTACCAAAGACACCTCAACACAATGGTGTCGCGGAGAGAATGAACAGAACCATCTGTGAAAGAGTCAGATGTATGCTCTCAAATGCAAAACTGCCAAACTCTTTTTGGGGGGAGGCAATGAGGACAGCAGTCGATTTAATCAACCTTTCTCCATCAGTTCCACTGAACTATGGCGTATTGGAAAGAGTTTGGACGGGGAAGGATGTTTCTTAAAAACATTTGAAAGTATTTGGCTACAAAGCATTTGTTCACATCCCAAGAGATGAGCGATCCAAGTTGGATGGAAAAGTGAAAGAGTGTATCTTTATGGGATATGCCCATGAAGAATTTGGCTACAGACTTTGGGATCCTATTAGCAAAAGGATTGTCAGAAGCAGAGACGTGGTATTTCTTGAAGACCAAACAATCGAGGATTTTGAGAAATCTGAGAAACCACAATCAGATGAAATTCCAGTTAATCTGGACCCAATCTCTCCACCAATAAATCCCGATGACGGGGGAGTTACACCAGATACTGATGATGTCAATCCACCAACTGGCAGTTCAGAACCAGAACAAGTTTCTGAACAAGTCTAACTAGAAGTACAGACAAGGAGATCCACCCGAGTACGACAACCAAGTCTTATATATTCTCCTAACGAGTATGTAATGCTCACTGAAGGGGAGAACCAAAGAGTTATGACGAAGCTATCACTGATCAGCATAAGACTGAGTGGCTTAAAGCCATGCAGGAAGAAATGAAATCTCTACATGAGAACCACACATTTGACCTGATGAAACTACCACAGGGAAGAAAAGCTCTCAAGAACAAGTGGGTCTACAGAATCAAAAGTGAATAAGGCAGCTCGCAACCACGCTACAAAGCAAGATTGGTTGTGAAAGGATTCGAGCAGAAGAAAGGCGTTGACTTCGATGAAATATTCTCACCAATAGTTAAAATGTCTTCAATTCGAGTTGTTCTTGGTTTGGCAGCTAGTCTTAATCTAGAGGTTGAACAACTTGACCTAAAGACTGCATTCTTACATGGTGATCTTGATGAGGAAATCTATATGGAGCAACCCGAAGGTTTCCAAGTCAAAAGCAAAGAGAAGTTGGTATGCAAACTAAAGAAGAGCTTGTATGGTCTGAAGCAAGCACCAAGGCAGTGGTACAAAAAGTTTGACTCATTCATGGAGAAAAATGAATACAATAGAACGACGACTGATCATTGCATCTTCATCAAGAAATTCTTTGATGGTGATTTTATTATTCTTTTGCTTTATGTTGATGATATGTTAATTGTGGGTCAAAATATTGACAAGATTAACAAGTTAAAGAAGGAGTTGAGAAAGTCCTTTGCAATGAAGGACTTAGGACTTGCCAAGCAGATTCTTGGCATGACAATTACCCGCAACATGCAAAAGCAAAAGATCTGGCTTTCCCAAAAATGGTATGTTGAAAAAGTTCTTGAAAGATTCAACATGAGCAAAGCTAAACCTGTTAGTTGTCCACTTGCAAGTCATTTCAAACTTAATATGAGTCAATGTCCCTCAAGTGAGGAAGAGAAATTATAGATAAGCAAGGTGTCTTATGCATCGGCAGTTGGCAGTCTAATGTACGCTATGATATGCACTAGACCAGACATTGCACATGTTGTTAGCGTTGTGAGTCGATTCCTATCAAATCTTGGAAAGGAACATTGGGCAGCTGTCAAATGGATACTCAAGTATCTCAGAGGAACCTCCAGTCATTGTTTATGCTTTGGTAATAATAAACCTGTATTAGAAAGATATACAGATTCAGATATGGCTGGCGACGTAGATACGAGAAAATCTATATCTAGGTACCTAATAACATTTGGAGTGGGAGCTGTTTCATGGAAATCACGATTACAAAAGTGTATTGCCTTAAGTACCACAGAAGCAGAGTACATTGCAATCACTGAAGGTTGTAAGGAGATCCTGTGGATGAAAAAGTTCCTACAAGAATTGCATCAGAACCAAGAAAACTATGTTCTTTATTGCGACAGTCAAAGTGCAATTCACCTTAGCAAGAACTCAACCTTCCACTTAAGGTCCAAACACATCGACATAAGGTATCATTAGATTCGTGATGTGTTGGAACATAAACTACTGGAAGTTGAGAAGGTTCACACCAATGATAACGGGGCAGATATGATGACAAAGACTGTGACTAGAGAAAAGCTTGTTATCTGTAGAAAGATTGCAGGTATGGAAGAGTCATGTCCCACATAAGGTGGAGGGGGAGATTTGTTGGTCCAACTGATGTGGGCCAGCAACAAAGAAAAAAAAAAGAAAAAGGTAAGGAAACACTCTGGCGCCGAAAGAAAAAGAAGAAAAGAAGAAAAAAATGTCAAAAATCTCTCCATATAATCCGGAGAGAATGATGGAGCTTTGGCTCTATAAAAACCATGCTTCATCTCAATAGAATACATATCAGAAGCGGAGAAAAGAAAAGAAAGAGAGAGTTTTCTGAGAGAGATTTAGAGAGAGAAATCAAGAGAGCCATTTTGTGAAGTTTTATCCACAAATTGAAGATACATATTTGTTGTATTTTTGTGAGAGATCCACCTAAAAGGTGAAGTGTGTAATCTCATCTTATTATAGTGAAAGTTTAAGTGGCTTACGGGTTCTATAGTTGTTACTTTCATTTTGAAAGGTTTTCCACGCTAAATTCTTGGTATTATTTTTATTCTTTTTTTAATTTGTGAAATTATATTGAGTGTTTAGAATTTATTTTTTTACGAGACTATACATTTTCCCCAACACAAACAACTATTATAAAGGGACTGCGATTATGTCTCGGGGAGCTAACTTCTAATTTAGATAATAACAAACATTTGTTCATATCGTACAATTTATGAAAACTTGGAAGGAAACTTTGGTATCATTACATTATAAGAAGGTTGACATTTTATTTAAAAAAAAAAAAACTTTCCTGTCGTGTTGTTAATTTCTAGATATTGGTCCTCTTGTAGGAATTCTCATAATGGTTAATATCTGGCAATGAACTAATGGTAATCTCTATTACCTACAAAGATTTACCCATTGATTTTCGATTGCATTGTCTTATTGCTTAAACTAAATTCCGACTTTCATTATCATATAAACTCATTTGGATTTCTTAGTGACATTAGTCTATATGGTCATAAATGTAGATATAATCACGATCTAAATTATACAAGGTTGTACTCGATCATTTTTATCACTTTTTTTTAATGCTCATTAAATAAAGATAAATTAAACTATACAACCAATAAAAACCCGCTTGGCCGGAAAGAATATGATTTTTCTATATAAATTATGCCGTGTTATACTGCCCAGCTGGGTAAAAAATTAAGACTTTTTCAAAACTATTATTTATTACCAACTTCAAAATCTATTCAACAAATGTGCCGCAAGAGATATGACAATAATGCACTTAGACTTTGCCAAGTTTATTGTTATTATTATCATCTGGTTCGATGATACTTGGAATCCATTTAAAAGGGATGAAAAGAAACCATTACAACACACTCCAATGATTGATTTCACTTTTAAATCCTAATAAAAAATATATAATTTATAAAATTAAAAAATATATATTTATTTATATGTAAGAAAATGAAAGAAGATTAAAAATAATACTCTATTTATAAAGAATTAAACCTTTAAATTATTGTTATCCTTAATTATTTATATGATCTATTTATTAGTGGTTTTATTTTTAACCTCTATTAAAATATAAGTTTTTTACGTTAAAAAAAATGTATATACACTATACTTTTAAATACATAAAAAATTATGTTTTTTATATATGAAATAAATAAAATATGTGCACCATGCAAATAAACTTTCATTGTGTGACACTAAAATATAATAGTATTAAAATATAATTAAATATATGCTTAAAAAAAGACTAAATTGTGATCGTATTTCAATTAGTTGTATACCAATAAAACTTCTCTTTTTAATTTAAAGTCACATTATCTTTGGAAAAAAATTGACATTTTTTAATTATAAAAGTGCGGTTTAAAACAAATATATAATCATTGACCATACTTTTCGCTCTGTGACTGAAATGTTATAAGGCTCTCCACGTTTATGCACATTTCTTTGTTCATTTTGCCCCAAGCGAAAAGAGAAAAAATTAATACAAAAAATAAATAAATAAAGGAAGTAAACACACAAATTAAGTATTATTGAACTCTCAATCATGTCCATTGATTTGATGTTGAAGCTCACACGTTGTATGGTTGATTAATTTGTAGTGTTAAAATTATTATGGTTGTGGCTAATTAATTTTAGTTTGGTAAATTTAACTGGCTTCCATGGAAGCAGGAAGGCCAACCAAGCATTTCAAGACATACAAAAAATGATTAGAAATCCAGATATATCCTCTCAAATGGATTTACCAAAACCAAAATTAAAAGAATGAAGAAAAGGAACTGATGCAGTGATACATTCGGATTTAATGGACAACTTAAGCCTACAATGGAAAAACAAAAATAAGCGGAGACGCCGTTAGTGCCAAAGAGAATCTACATTGAAGACAAGGGTGAGCTTTTGGGCTGAAAAGCACTAGCGATCAACATCTCCTCGAATCAAGGATCTTCTATGCAACTTTGCTCCTGAGCTCTTTGTATGATTAATAAAAGAAGCAAAGTCAAAAAGGTATTATATTCGTTAAGTGTTTTATACATACGCTTCTCTATAGAGCACATGAATTTTTCCATACCACTAATGCCTTGAGAAACTCCATGACCTACATAAACAACAATCATATAATATCAAGTTTTACTGAAAATTCAAGTTGAAGAAACAATGATCAACAATTTTTTTTTTTTTTACCTCTGATGGGTCCTTAAGAGAGAAAAATGCATTGCTTTCCTTAGGCGCACAAGAGACTACAATACCATAACCTTGCTTTCCCTCTCTCAAGACCTGATAAATTTACAGTTAGAATCATCATTCATTTTGTTACACAATCAGAGACCCAAAAGTAACAAGTTGCTTTATCAGAGTAAAGATCCAAGTTAACCTTGAATGCGTCTTCATCTGTGCGGTCATCCCCAACATATATAGGTAGCACATCATGTGAACCACTTAGCCCTATGGAAAATAACTTTGTTACGTAAACAACTTAGTTGACAAAAATAAACTAATGACAAACTATCGAAATATTCACAAGTAAATTCAGGACAAGCTTATACCAAGTGATTCTAGTAAGAATGTGACAGCCTTTCCTTTATCCCAGTTTATCACAGGTCGGACCTCCAAAACCTAAATGCGAGGTTTATACAAAAGTGGAAGAATAAGAATTTAAAATGCAGAGGTAAAATGAGCAAATTGTAATACTAGAACAAGAAAAGTGTGCAGTTCTAATGAATACCTTCCGCCCATGAGTCAATCGTAAACGTGGATAGCCTTTTAGAATGTCATTTACACATCGTGCAATCATGATCCAATGCTGTAATAATAAATAAGTTTGAAGAAGGGAAAAGTGTCAGCTAAGAAAACTAAAAAGAAAATGTCATCAGAAATGGAAAAAAAGAAAACAAAATGTCATCAGAAATAGAAATAAAAGAAATCAATTGGTGCAACACCTTCTCATCTACGTTACGGTAATGTACAGAGACACAAAACTTATTGTTCTCAACCTTAGCTCCTTCAATTCCTTTGACACTCTCAACAAGGGATCTATAAACCTGCTCAAGTAGACAGCAGCACGCCATATCAAACTAGAAAACTAAAAAACTGAACTATTGTTCACTCGCGCACGGAGTGACGTATAACACTTGAGAAGTACACACCTCATTGATCATAGGTAAAAACTCAGCGGCGGGCTGAAAAAGGTTAACTTCCTTGCCCTGTATCCACCCAAAAAGAAGGGGAAAAAAAATGACTACATTTTTCTCATAGGAAATAAGAAACTCATACAACATTATGACAGACGAAAGATTGTTCCCTGACTTACCTGCACGTCAGTAGAGCTAGAAGTGTTTGGTTGGTCAGCTGATACAGAATGACTAACAGGGCCCATGATGTCCATCCCATGGCTACCCGCATAATACAGTTCTGTTAGTCCTACAAATTCATATACCTGAATGACCAAAAACAAGCTCTAATCAAGACAAAAATATAAAAATTGATTACGATAAACAAGGTTGTATATGTGAACAAACATAGTTCCAAAGGAGGATGCGTGAATATTAAGGGTTAAAGCAACCTATAGCAATTACCTTGTCACGGCTTCTTCCACTAATTATTGCTGTCGGAAAACACTTTGCCACCTCTTTTACAGTGTCACGCATCTGAAAATGATTTAGACTCTTGATGAGAAAATGATGGACAAGTGGGAAAGAAATAATTATCTGGGAAAACTCTTACAGTATCGGACATGAAAGCGCAATCAGGGTTATCTACAATTGGTGAAAGAGTGCCATCATAATCCAAAAACAATGCTATTCTCTTGCCCTTTGCATTATTGGTTATATGCTCAAAGGAATTGAGTGCCGATGGGTACTTAACCTACAAGATTGGGAAACCCATAAGCAACCTTCTCAAATCTCAATGTTAAACATAAAACCAAATAGGACAGGCAGCAGTAAGTAATACCGTCCAGGTGTCATAAGCAACATCAGATGCAATTGAAGTAACATCATGATTTACATCTTTTGTCAACTTCTTCTGAGAAGGTGATGAAGATTTCATGGCATCTAACCAAGAGCCATACCGAACATCATCAAGAATTCCATTTTTCTTTCTAGGTATTGTAAGGAACAGGCCTGGAGAAAATGCCACTCCTGGAGGCGAGCATGGCAACATACTGGAGTGAACCCGAAGTATTGACTTGCTCATGGATGCAGGATCAGTTAGAACAGGAGCACTATGGTTTGATTTCAGATCCATAAAATCCAGATTTGCAGCGTTATTAATAATGTAGAAATAAATTGAACTTTCAGTGTGGTGCAAGCAGTCTGAGGAGTCAAACGGGACCAATCTAGGAAGTATGGTTAATTTTTTCGACTTTGCTTTTGATAACAGAACAGGCCAGACAAATACAAGCTATATGTTGATTGCAAATGTATTCACCCAACTCTCTTATCAATAAGAAACCACCGCTTTAATGTTTACTTGTCCCTGCTACTTGGCAAAAGGTCCATCAAGCAAATATCTCCTGAAATCTAAGATCCAGAAAAAACACATGAGCGAATCTAAGAATATAAAATGTCAGAATATGAATCAACAGAGCAACGGCTCATATACTGGTTATAACTCATCATACCCAAACAGCGGGGGAATAGATCACTATCTGCTTAGCTTTCAACAATTATTGTTAAAATTTAAGCCTCCTAGTAATATAGCAACAAACAAAAATAAGAACTGAAAGATACAGCATTGAGCATCCGAAGACAATCTGAGTGAATATATTTAAACATACAATAACATAAAATAGGCTTTAATTTGACAACGTCTTCATTAAAAATAGCCAAAGTAAGAAAAGCAAGTATTTTCAAATCATGTGGTCTGTAATTCCCTTTATATCATCCAATCACCAAAAAATTTATTTTTGGATCAGTAACTGACAGATATCTTTTGATTCTCCAACAAAAAGATGCGACTTAGTACTATAACTTGTAAAAGATACATAAAACTGCACAGGACTGGTCATATTCAGAAACTGATATTTTAACCAAAAGCACTAGCAATCATATGGGAAATTTTCCCTACCAGTTTCTCATTTTCACACCCAAATACGTGATTGAATACACGAACACACATGAAAATGTGAGTACCTTCAAAAGGAGGATAATTTTGCAAGAAATAATCCTTCACAAGATGCAAGTACCAAATAAATTATATAAAAAGTCCCAATCCAACTAATAAGGCTTTAAAGGAGGTGATGAATTAGACTATTGGTAAATGCAAGGCTGGATAACCCCATTATACCAAGTAAATGGATCAGTTGGTAGGTTGTAAACAGCTTACAGGATTAATAGACTCAAAAGAATGCATGTAATAAATAAGTATGCCAAAATGCCATAATTTTCTCATCGTCTATAATACATATCATCTGAAACATGCAGATGACTTAATAAGAACTAAGAAGAAAAGAGTTTGGTAAACACTATTGCATAATACAACTTCAGTATTACGAAGGACAAAATCCGTTACTAGAGTTTTCCAAGTCATAAATAATAAGAAAGTCACAAGTAAGAAAACTTTCAGCCACTCATTGATAGACTATTATTTTAAATGAGCTTACACGATTGGGATACGAATGTCAAGATTTCAACAAGTAGAGATATTATTTTAAAGATTTATTGACTCATCTTTTCTGGTTTAGATGAGCTTACACGATTGGGATACGAATATACATTTGACCAGTAAGCTGGGCTTTAACCAACACGATTTACTTATGACATGCATAATACCCACACACAAACAAAAAAGACCATCAGATGAAACAAGACTAAGACTACATCACATCAGATTGCTCAGAAAAAGTACAAGGAGGCAATTAAGTAATAAATTTATCTCTTTATACTATTTAAAAAAAAACTGAAAAATAGAATTAACCAAACACACAACGATTAGTAAAACAAGAAACCCTTCATTACAAAGAAACGGGGAAAAAGTCTTCAGGTCTGTTTGCTTGCAGGGGCGGACAGTAGTTAGGGGCTAAAGAAATTTCGTGAAAAAAATTAATTATTACTAATTTCAGCCTTGATATTAATAAAATAATTATTATTAAGTATGATACTCTTATTTTTGTGACTCCCCATTGTTTTAGTTTATCAAACATTAATTTGATACTCTAAGTACCCTATATAAAATGGTCAATTTGAAGATGTTAGTACCAAATTGGAGAAACTAATTAATGTATCAAATTGGTCAAACTTAAGAAGTTAAAGTACTAAATTAGCTAATCTAATATTTGGAGGAATAACTCAATCGGATCACGGAAGTTAAGGTAACAAATTGATCGTTTAATATATAAAATATTACAATCTACTTTGAATATTTATATAGTTAAGTATACTTTTGGGTCCAACTTAAATGTAAAACTTAGTCAATACTTTTTTAAAGAAAAATAATGAAATTTTGGGCTTTAAAAATATATTAAAAAGTAAAATGTTTCGTGTTTTTATAAGTTTTCAATATTGTATCATGGAAAATGTTTTTATTATCTATTTCTCCCGTATGTAGTTACAATATTTAAATTATTTAACCATAGGGATTTAAATACAAGGCTCTTAAAATTTATCATATTATATTTTAAGTGAGAATAATGTGGGATAAATAACCATGTATGTTATTTTGGTTTTTTTATCACAGCAACGTGCTAGTTGTTTGGTAATAAAAAATAAAGAATAGCTTCACTTACAAACAATTTTACTCTAAAATTAGTTAAATCATGTTAAACATTTGTACAAATAATTTTAATTTTTTTGGATCAAGCTGAATAAATAAAAAACAAGATAATAAAATGACTAATTAAAATTAAAATTTGTGTTTGCTGCTAAAAGTGATTTCTAGAGAAGCCAAAAAAAAACATGGTTTTAACAAGTACAAAATGTACTTTATCAAACATTAAAAATGCAACTAATAAACATTTTTTCTTGTTTGGCCCCAATACTTTATTTTTTCGCCAGAAGTATTTTAAGAGAATCAGAACAGACACTTAATAATAAAGAGCAACGAATAAACACCAGATTGCTAATTAAACTCTTTTGGAGCTTTGGAACGTTAAAAGGGTAGACTTTCAAGGGTTTAGACTGTTTAGGACAACTTCAACCATGCACCGATTCGATGAATCAAAAAATATATAATTAATTAATTAATTGAATATAATAATTATTAAAGAATTAATTGAAAATAAAAATAAAAAGAATATAATTATTAATGAATAAAAATTTAGTGGAATTTTTGCACGAAAATGGTGCTAAGTTTGAAGATGTATAGAATTCATGCTTTTCTGAAAGTCTTAAAAACAAATAAACTCTCGATAAAACGAATTTTAGGTATTACCCTAGACGACCGACTTGCTGAAATACAACAATTCAAACTGCATTGCGTGCTAAATCTGAAACCTTTAGTCAATTAACCTTAAGAAGGATGACGTCAAAAGACAAAAACCGACGTACCAAAATGAGAAGCTTCTACTCGAAACGCAGAGAAATCTTGGAAACGCCGGCTCCGAACACAAAACCTTCAAAAGAAAAAAGAAATGAGCAAGAGCCACCAAAAACAATGACGATGTTAACCGATAAGTAAAAATGACTCTTTTAGCCGCCAAGAAAAAGCTATAGAAAGCTAAAATAAGCTACTAGTCAACCACAGCTTCGGGAAGCTCAAAGATTTCCCGGCGGCCAAACAGACATTATAAGAAAATAAAATAAAGAGAAAAAACAAGAGATGCTCAGACAGTAGTAATCACCTATAAAACCAAACAAACAAAAAAAACACCTTCCAGAGAACCGCAGAGACGATAGAACGAGAAAGACAATCCAGAGCCAAGAAAGAAACAAATTAACAAAAATCAAATAGAATAGAAGAAAATAAAACGATAATATTTACCAATGAGCGAAGGATAAAAAGAAAGAAAAAGAAGAAATGCCTTAGAAATAAGTTGGGTTATTTATAGATGTGATAAATACTCTTTTGTATCCAAAATACCTAATTATATATAAAAATAAGAGTTATTATTTATTATTTATAAACCACCAATCACAATCAAATATTAAATACTTATATTTTTTTAAAAAAAATTAATAGAATTAATTTTATTTTAATTTATATGTAACATCAAATCATCATTTAATCATAAAAATTAATAAATTTTTTTAGCAAAAGCAAATATATTCTTTATTTTTAAAAGTAATTTTAATATATATTATTACATAAATAATTTAAATATAAAATATATAAAAATTTATATATTATGATATTATTCTAATAATTTTTATATTAATTTAGTACTACTCTGAAGTTTCCAAGATGCATCCATCAAAGAACCAATGGGAGCGCGTACATTTAACTTGTTAGAAATAGCCGAGTATATTTGATGTAACGTCTAAAGAGCGTGTTCTTTTTTCTCACTGACATATTTATAATTTCGATATCACGTTTTTTAAAACTAATAATATTACAATAATTATTTTATCAAATAATATAATACAATATAATATAAGTTATTAATATCATAAAAATATTTTATTATTAATAAATTTAATAAAAATTAATAATAATAACATTTAATTAATATTAAAAATTAAATTAAATTTTATGTAATTGTATTATGGTAATAATAATGTTACTCTAAAATATTATTATTATAAAGTTATTGAAAATATTTATTTATTTTATTATTATTTATATATTAGTACATTAAATAAATTTAATTTAATAAACTATTATTATTATAATAATAATTTAAATTATAATAATATCATTACTAATTTTGAATATAATTAAATATATTTTGAAAATTATAAAAATCAGAAAATATTTGGTTTTTCCTTTCTTGTAAGTCGCACTTGGTTGGTGGTATAAATATAATAAATTATTGGAAGAGCCAGGTATGGGCCCCCGTGATTCGACAACACGTGGCAAGGAGAATTTTGCAGCCAAAGGGCGTGAGTGACACCTATTACTGAGTCTAGGCTGACGTGACCACGTTGTACAGAGGGCTAAGTTCTGGATTTGTGCGAATGTGTGACGAAAAGGAAAAGCTATATATTTCAAATTAAATTAAATTAAATATAAAAGTCGTCACTCAAAAGTTAACATTTTAAAATATATTTTGAATTCCTTTTATATATTAAATGTGTCATTTAATATATGTTTTTAAAAAATAAAAATATATATTATAATAAATATTTATTTTTTAAAAAATTATTTTATCTTTTTTTCTCTACCGTTTAGTTTCTAAGTGTTAAGTTTCATTGGTACCACGTCGATTAAGAGTTCGTAAGAGGTTATAAGCTTGAACAACCTAACATAATTAGATTTTATTGGATTGAGTTTAATTTATAAATATTAAGTTTTATTGGTCTCACATCGGTTAAGAGTTCATAAGAGCTTATAAGTTTGAAAAACATTTAACTCAATGAAATCTTATTGGGTTAAATTAGGTCTGAGTTTTTAACATAGTATTAGAGTTAGAACTGATTTGATCGATGACTTGAGTTTTGTCCTTAACAGTCTCACCGTGGTTTTGTGAGACCACCTTTATCCGTGTAGAGGAAACTGTTAAGTTTTCTTCGGTCTCATATCGATTAAAAATTCGACAACAATATTACTTATAAGCTCGAACAATCTTTAATTCAATAAAATTTTATTAAGTTGAATTATAAATGCGTTTCTAAAATTAAGAAACTAAAAACTAAAAACTCATTATTAATTCATAGTATATATTGATAAAATTTATAAAAATATTACTTATAAAAATTTATATAAATAATTTTATTATACTATTACTAATAATTTTATTTGTATTATCTATTATTATTCTTAATAATCTCGTCTTTTTTTCAATTTAATAACCTTATATTTTATCGCGGGCTTAGTTGAAATTTCTTATTCAAATATAATTATACATATTATTTGTATTAAATTAAGTGTTCTTGAATTTTAACTATACAGAATATTTTATAATATTTTTTTAAGTAATAATAAAATATGATATAGTTTTTAAATATTTTAATAATAAATATTATTATTAGTATTGAATGTAACCAAACACTAAAACTATTTTGAATTTTTCATTAGTTTTTCGTTAAAAACCATTTGAAACAGAGACTAGTTAGAAAAAGAAAAAAATTAATCCAATATAATAGAATTGGTTATAGCAAAATATAGTTGGAGATGAAATAAACTTCTTTAAATGACACATATGCTCTCCAAATAATTTTTATTATATTTATAAAATAAAATATTGTTTCGTACATTCAATTTGTTTCATTTTTTATTAAAAAATGGACAGAAAAATCCATTTTGTAAACAAAAATATTAAATAATTATAATGACCTAAACAATATATTAATTCAAACTTTTTCACATAATTAAATATTAATAATATAACATAATATCATTTTTAAATATAAATAATTATATTTAATAAACAGATATATTTATGATATAACGTAGTGCTCTAAGATTAATTCAATTCAGTGAATGAATCTTAAAACCATTTTCTATATATCAACTTTTTTAAAAATAAATTAAATAATTCATTAATTCAATCAATTTGTTAGTAGAATTACTTAATAATAACCTATAAAAAAAATTACATGTTACTGGAAATTAAGTGCCAATGAATTTGCATGGCACCAACATATTTATTTTTATTAATTATTGAAAAATATTACGTAACATGATTTTTAAAGTAGTGCATTACACAATTATACTATAATGATTTTTAATTTTACTGTTTAATTTAATTTTGATTTTTTTTCTTTTAAATTTCAACTATTTAAATTGAATAGTAATATGCAACATTACTGTTAATTATCATACATGAGTATTAATAAAGTTATAGACATAAAATTTAGCACTTCATAATATACTCTTAATATAAAAGTCTTTAACTCTTCATAATCTATCTACCTGTATTGTAAATAATTTCTTCTCACATAATTTATATATATATATATATATAAAGTACTTTTTTGGGGGAATTCGGTACGTTTGATGTACCCAAAAATAAATTATTTTATCTCAGTTGATACATATTCTTAATTATAAAACAATTATATTATAACTTAAATTATTAGTATACATTTTAATAAATTTAAACAATATCAATTAATTTATTTATTTATTTTAATTTAATATATTATAATATTAAAAATGGTTTGTTATATTTTATCAAAAAATTCATATTTAATTAAATATGAATCTAATATTATTATTTAAAGTTTTTTTTGAATTCAAAAATTACCCAAAATTAATATCAAATTTTAATGAGATTTTTTTACATTATCCATTAGCAGAATCAAGTTTAGTTTGAAACAACAAAAGTTAAATAAAAATGTTCAAAAAAATTTACTTATTAAACTACAAATATATTATAATTTGATATGATTTTATTTTTTAATTTAAATATTATTAGTATATTTTTATTTTTAATGAATAGAATTTATTTTAAAAAAATATAAAGATAATAGTGGATAAAAATGGGGTATATTTATAATAGTAGATAAAACTAATACGTGTATTAATCATCTAGTTTATGGTATTTAATGTATCTTGATTCAGAAGTAACAAGAATCTTGTAGCTGAAAAGTAACAACCGCTTTTAAGCAGCTTAAAAAGTTCTTAGAACCTGTTGTCGCTTTCCGTGATTAGTGGGTCGTACTCGTCGGTTACGGTTGGTTGTCATTTTGTTCAAATTGGGGTTCATGTGGAAGTAGGTGGGGACCTCTATCCCGTGATTTTTAATAGATACTGACCACACGTTGTACATTAAATCTTCCCCTAAAAGGGGCCAAGAAAAGGCTGAGCTTGGTCAAGTTCAAAGGGTTGAAACTTAAATGGTACACTAATGACAAGAATTTGCATGTATATTTTATATTATACTATATTTAACGTTAAACTTTTAAAAAATTATTAAATTATTATATTTTTTATTCATATTATTAAATGATTTTTTATTTTATTATATCATTTAATTTGTAAAAAAATTAATTTATCCATATAATATCATCACAAATAACTATTTCAAATATATAATTTAATAATCTAAATTATTATAAATATATTATTAACAGGTGACACTTTTAGATAGTGAATAATTATGATATCTTTAAACATGACAAACATAATTGTATAAATAATTTTTTTTATTAATTAAATAATATAAATAAAATAAAAAATAATTTATTGATATAAATAAAATACATATAATATTTTAATGGTATTTTTATAAAGATATAGTGGTGTAATAAAAACCAAAAAGAATTACGTAGCTTATGTTTGGTGTAATTTAGTGTATCTTACTTAGTAAATAAAAAGTGATTTTAAGTTAACAACAAATCTAATAGGCTAATCTATCAATAGTTGAATCATCATGTAAGTATGATCATTAAATATTTTCAATAAAAAAAATTAATAATTATTTTTAATTAATTTAAAAAGATAATTACCAATATATATAATTATGATGTTACATTGAGTGTATATTAATTTATATGCATCGAATTATTTCTAATTCCTATATATTTACTAACGTACACATTCATATAAAAGATCTAACATTTCATTATAGAGAATTACGAATATTTTTTTTCTTTAAGCAAGATCTATATTTATTCTATTTTCATTAAATATTATTAATAATGTAAGTATTAAAAATTCAAAGATAAATACAAGTTCTTAACAAATTGTTTTATTCATAGTATTTATGAAAATATTATTATTTAATGTTATATAAATTAAACTCAATAAATTACAAAGTAACTATTGAAATGAAAATTACAACCTCTTAGATTAAAAAAATTATTATTTACTAAAACTTTTGTCTATTTTTTTAAGGGACAAAGCATTGTTGAGATTATGTTCTTAGACGCAAAGATACGGGATGATAAATTGAAAATGAGAAACGTGTTGGAGAAATATATATAATATCGATTCTATTCTTTAAATTTATATAATTTTTTTAATAGCTATGATAAATTATTTATAGTTTTTTTAAATTTTTGTATAAATTTAATTACTATTAATATAACGTATATTACTATATTATATTTGATTTTCATATTATGTTTTTATTATTTTAAAACATCTCTTCCTTTATTTTATCAAAATTATTTAAGTTACTTATTTAAAATTTAAAGTCATGTATTATTTTATAATTTATTCATATTATTTAAAACTAATTTGTAATAATATTATATTAAAATTATTTAGTATAAATAATATGTTTTATTTTTCTCTTTATTATATAAATATTTTTTATTTTTTATTATGTATTAGCTCAAAATTTTCATTTTATTTTTATCTTAAGATATTTATTATTAACTTATGTATTTAAATTTTTTATAATAAAAATAATAAATTGTTAAAAATTAAAAATACCACGTATATTCGTGTTCTTAGGAGTTCTAATTCCCTCGTTGAAAATATGTCCTTTAAGGATTTTAAGTAATAGTCAAATAATTAAAAACTAAAAATAGAGGATAAATTATAAATTAAAGACATGAAACAAGGTAGGGTTATTTGTCCCACACCACATTGTTAACAACCCTAATTTGTAGATGGATTTTTTAAGTGAAAAGCTTAACTATTATGCATGGCTTTATCATTCACACTATTCAGTGTGTTGTGATGATTTATCATGAAAAGTCAATCCATAATTCATACTATTTTTGCTTATAATAATAGTCGTCAAAGAATTAAGATTTTTCTGAAATATATAGCATACTCATAATTATACTTTTTTCACGACTTATTCTTGAATGACTTGGTGCATGATAATTTTCCATGAGATACTTCGTTTGCATCTCTTAAATTTATAGTACTTATCAATTTTGGTATAATAGATTGAGCAAGAACTATTATATTAGTAATAATAAAAAATAATAATAAAATACAAGTAGTAAAAAAACTTTATCTTAAATAAAAATATAAAGTACCATATCAAAATTTAGCACAACTTGGTTTGATAGTCAAGCCACATATTGTTAAACAACTTATTGGATTATGGTAACATGAAAGGGCATGAGTAATGTACAATGATTGCTATTAGCTAATGATTTGGTAAATATTGATTGTGAATCTTTCAATTATTACTCAATTATTATATCGTTTCAATAGCAACATAGTCCTTAAATTGTGGATCTTTTAATAGACATTTAATATTTAGTAAAATATTTAAGCGTTATATACAATAAATAAAATATATAATTAAAAGTAAAAATAATATATCATCTACATAAGTTTTAAATCTTACCATGAATGATTTATCAAATGAAAAATGACTCTCATGTGGGGTACTTATTGAAAAAACATTTTCATCAAAATATTATTGTGATTGATGGTAAGAATGCATAAATTGCATTGGAGACATTGAACTACCATATGATTACATTGGCATTTTTGGAATATATGTGAGTCTAATAGGATTAACTATATCTCATAAAGGACATAGGTTGGTCATGATATTGCATGGGTGACATAACTATTATAGATGGTTGTATGCTTGGTTAATAGGGTATGTCTTAATTATAGTATGGTGGCATGTTTGACATGTGTTGTGATGCCCCAACTTGATAGCTTTGAAATTTCTTTATACTTGCACATTTAACATAGTATCTTTAAAGGAGTTCAATTCTTCTTCAACTTATCTTTACTGACCATCTCAAACCTTTATTTTGGAATATTGAAAAACTTTATGTAACCATCATATTGGTTTCTTTAATTCTCTAACCCGGTCAGGATAATCAAGTCTAAATGCATAATATATAGCATATTTGTCTGGTTTCTCAATTAATTCACCCATATTTATTTGTTCTTGAATCATTATCTACAAATAATAAAGAATATTATATATTATTACATGAATACGCAAAAATCATAATAAGGATTTGTGTCAAGTTAAATTACTAACCAGCTTATGGAGTTTTTCTCCTCATTTATTCATTAGTTTTTATTTCTTCATTTTGGTGTCTTTCTTTCTATATACAATTCAGATCACGTAACTAGTCTACCCAATTCAGCTTCTTACGTATATAAATTAAATAAATTTATTAACTTAAGTTAGAGTAAAATAAATATAAAAATAGTTATAAATTAACAACCTAATATTACTATTCTTTATCTAACTTTAAGATTTGATGACCTCATAGTACAGTTAGAAAATATATTATGCAGTTGTATATTTTGGTGTTCTTCCCTAATTATTTGAAATTCATTCGTACGTTTATAATTCACAAACTATTTCCATACCTAGGGTTCAATTCACAGGTGATCTTCAGGGGTTTTATATAATTCTTTTTCATTAAGTGGTTACAAGTATAAAAACACATAATTTTTAGCCAATTTAGAAGTTTTGTATTACTTTCATGCCTTATTTACAATTTTATGGCACTTATTAACCCAATTACCAAAGACTTTAAAATGATTATGTAAAAAACACATTTTAGAAGAGATATAATACAAAAATGATATAATATGTAATTAATTAATAAACAAAAGACTTACATAAATGATTTTTCACATTTTTTAACTTTACTCCAATTATTTATATTGATTAGTATACTTGACTCAACAAATCTACTGATAGAAGATTTCAAATATTGGCCATTTTCTCCCAATGAATTACCAGTTGCATCGAATTTAATAGGTATTTTATCATCTGGATTAAGTGGAACGTCAAGTATATTAGTCCAACCTTTTATTTTAAAATACCTCAATGGATCATTTGGATCGATAATCTCTGACACCCTAGGATCCATAAAATATTTACAAACAATGATAAAATAAAAATTAATTCATAATTTTATACATTATGTTTAACTAGGTTATCGATTATATAGATATATTTCTTTACAATACTTTGAATCCATGATTAAGAATCATCGTCATCAATTAGATCATCACATATATTAGGCATTTTTTTTGAGAAATGACTAATATTTGATAATATATCAAGCATGTCATCATCTTCTAAAACATCGTAATAGTATAACTATTTTTATGGATGCGTTAACATAACAATCATTTTATATCAATTTGATCACTCACGTAAAATACTTGTTTTGTGTGAAGTGATAACATAAAAAGATCATCAGTGTGACCTATCTTGGATAAGTTTACAAGGGTAAATTCAAAATTATCTATTTTATATCTAATATTTATAGTGTCTTCAACCCAATCACACAAGAATACTATTTTATGAAAGATCTCATAATCGAGTTTCCAAATTTCTTGAATTATACCATAAAACGTTCTATCATAAAGTACATGATTACCATATTTCAAACTAGCAAATTGTCAAGTTTGTGCAACAATCTTCACTCCACTATTCTCGTTTACTCAGACTTTTGTCTCTTACTTGTGTTATAAACCTATAACTATTAATTGTGAAACTAGATTACGATTTAACATCGAATTTTGGACCATGTGTAAGTCATTTTAAAGTTTCTATTATTTTATGATTGAGTTTGTTGAGTTAAACTCGAATCTATGCATATAAAAACATAAAATGTGTGTAAAACAAAGTTGTAAAACATTATATAGAATGCAATCTTATGAATTCTTGTATGTGACACTTACATGGTTATGAAATCAATTAATAAGCTATCGTTTATGCTTATAATACAACCATTTTTCTCCTCTCTTTTTTATAACGAGGATCGGTCTTCAGTAAGTTCAAATGCATTATGTGATATTATGAAAGATATATCAATTAGGTATCATTAATAATTAAATAAATAATTATTTTATTTTATATGAAAAAATGAACCCAACATGCATTGTCATTTCTTACTTTATGTACGGTTATGTCTCATTGTTATTTATCAAAATGATTCGGTCTACTTTTTTCCATCAAGTGTGATTAGTGAATAATTTCTTACTTCCACCAAACATAAGGTTACTTACTTGGAACATGTCACATTCTAAGAACAACTTGTGCGTAGGATTCTCAATTTTAGTGCAACCACTAAAGTATTTAGAACAAAATTTAATAGCCTCTTTAGCAATGTAATGTTCCACCATGCATTCTTCAGGACGATTTCTATTATTTACATATTTTTTAAGGACTTATATATATATCTCAAAAGGATACATCTACCTTAAGTAAGTTGGACCACACAATTGAATTTCTCGAACTAAATAAACACACAAGTGAATCATTATGTCAAAAAAAAAAGGAAAATATTTCTCAAGTAGATTCAAATTCTCCACAATATCTTTCTATGAAAAATTTAACTCATCAATTGATATAAATTTCTTACATATTGTATTGAAGAATGAACAAAGACAAATTATTGACAACCAAAAATGTTTTGGAAGAAGTAACCTAATAGCAATTGACAATAACTATTGCATTAAAATATGACAATCATGTAATTTTAGTCCATAAAGTTTTTTATCGATTATAGACATAAAATTTCTTAAGTTGGATGAGTAACCATCAGGTATTTTAACACCCTTCAAACATTCACAAAACATATCATTCTCTTTTTTTGACATTATATATGACGTTGGTGACAAGCATTTTCGATTTTTATCATTTTCTACCTTTGGTGTCAATTCAAGTCGTATACCCAATTTCCTTAAATCCAATCTTTCTTTAATTTTATTATTTATTTTTCCAAGTATATTAAGTAATGTATCTATCAAGTTCTCACATACATTTTCTTAATATGCATAACATCTAAGATATGACGAATGTGTAGGTTTTTTCAGTAAGATAATTCTCAAAATATTGATTTTTATTCCAACAACCATGTTTTACCGATTGAGTAACATTTTCATTTTCACCCATTTTATTAGGTGATCTCTTTCGTTTTCCTCCATCAGCGAGTATTATTTTTTTTCTTCATATTTTCATATTGTTTGAATGTCATACCATTTAATCCCCTTAACATCTCAACCCCTTGCAAAAGTCTTAATGGAGGATCATGATCATATTCAACATCGAAAGGTTTCTTTTAGTATCTATACTTGTTTCCAAATAACAAAAAAATTCTATGTCTTCTATAAGACATCTTTCATCCACGAACAAGATGAATTACAGAAGTATCATCACTACAAATAGGGCATCTTATATAACCTTTTATTGCATGTCTTGATAAGTTTTAATAGACAAAAAAATCATTATTTGTCCATAAAATAACCCCCATCAATTTAAAGTATTCTTTTTTATGTGCGTCATAAACATTTACATCATCATTTCATAACATCTTTAAGTCATCTATCATAGACTCTAAATACACATCGATATTAATTCCGGGTTGTTTCGGTCCTGATATCAATAATGCTAGCATTGTGAATTTTCTTTTCATACATAACAATGAAGGAAGGTTGTATGTCACCATAATTATAGGCCAATAGCTATATCTACTACTAAGGGAATTATGTGGATTAATTTCATCAACAGTAATGGCAAGACGAAGATTTTATAGATCAGATGCAAATTAAGACATAAATTATCTACTATTTTTCAATTTAGAGAATAAGAAGGATGACATAGCATTCCATCATCAAATTGATTCTCAGAATGTCAAGTCATCATCTTTGACGTCTATTTACTTTTGAATAACCTTTAAAAGCGAGGAATAGAAAGAAACTACCAAAGAACATTTACGATCACGCCTTTCTTAGATGTTATCTCATTTATAGCATGTTTATATCTTGATTCTTTACGCATCGAACAAACAATTATTTTTTATGTTTTTTATTTTTATTTAATTTTTTTATATTTTGAGTTACATTTTATTTAAGTTAAAACAATTTCTAGAAAAATGCAAAAAAATAGTTTATTCTTATGCAATCATTTTTAATAACAATATGAATAAACTATTACAAAAACTAAATATAAAATCTAAATATTATTTTTATAATAAATAAATAAATTTTACACCATTTTATATCAATAAATAAATATATAAAACACAAAAAGATCATATATATGCCTTTACACGTGAGAGAGTGTAGTAAAACATCACTTATCTTTACTCTCCCTTGAATGTGAGTCAAGTGACAATAGTGTTATTACCATCCATAGCTTAAACTCCTAGCTTCGACTTAAAGATTAAAGAAGGAGAGAGACTAATGTCAAAACAATAGAAGTGTAAACAAAAGAAAAAGTTTACAATAATTTATTATATACCAATAAGTTGTGATACATAATAATATATTAATAAAAAATAAATGTCTTAATTAATAGATAATTGATATATTAATTATTAATTATTGTTTTATAATAATAGCTTATTGTAAATATAATTAGTATAAATAAAATTTAATTAAATAGCACAATTCTATAGATGGAAATTCATTTCAACTCTTTAAGATATTATATATATTGTTTTTATTATTATGATATAAAAAAATATATTTTTTATGTATATTTAAAATATTCACATATTTTTCTAATAGCAAAAAAACTTATAATAACTAAAAATGAGATTATAAATATTTTTTAATATAATAAAAATTTAATCAATTGAGTAATATTTAAGTTATACAAAATGATTTTTTTTTAATGGTTGATTTATAAGAAGCAAAATTATATTTAATCGCATAAACCCGTCCCAACTTCTCAATAATAACTCAAAAATCAATACGAACTAGAAAAATACCCAAACGTTGCAAGTAAGCCGGTAACCGTCACCCACCATTATTACCATTTTGGAGAACCTCCTCAATATATAAACATTGTAACCGCAAGCTTTTCCATCCTTTTCAAATTTAGAAAGAAAGAAAAAAAATTATGACAAAGAAGAAAGCAATTTTCCAGAAGAAACTGGAAGAAGTTGAAACCCAACTCAATGAGATATTGTCTCTTCCGGAAGATCATCCAAATCGACTACTAGTCTCGAATGAGTTTGAACAGAGTTTAGTGTTTGTTAAAAAATTATTGTATGCAGAGATCTCATCCCACCCAAGTACCAAGTCTCATCATTTTCAACACTTTTACCATAAACTCGAGCACATGGAAGCAGTCTTTAGGGGGTGGGATAGTAATTTCAATTTTTCGATGCCCGACCATAATACTGATGATGACTCTTCGTGTTCTTGTACGGATTCGTGTTTTAAAGACGACGATAATGTTGATGATGATTATGAGGTCACTGCTAATGTGGACCCAGAAATAGTTTTTGATTGGGAGGGTTTTGCTGAAGACAAAGCACTGGTTGAGTATAAAGGAAATTTGGTTGAGAAGGATACGGAAAAACCAATAGAGTTTTTGGATTGTTTGGTTGAAGAGAAAGTTGATGAAGAAAAATGTAGGTTTGAAGATGATCTTGAGAAGACCGGTGTAAAAAGAGCAGGAAATGGCATTACATCTATACTATTATGTAAGGCTGTGACTATAGGGATTGTAATTGGCATGTGTTTGATGGGTTGGTTCATGGTGAAGTTTTCTGGTTGTTTTGAATTTGAGGAAATTCGACATTTTCCGTCTCTTACTTAATTAGTTATTAAACATTTTTATGTTTTATTTTATTTATTAGTTTTTACATATTACATGCTAATTCATCGATGCAATTTGTATCCTCTTAATTGTAATCATTCGTAGAAGTCATATTTTTTATTTTTCTATTACAATTTTTTTAAAATAATATTACATGACTCATAATAAATGTATAAAAATATCATTCGAATTTTAAAAAATTATTTTCTTAACAACTTTTAATATGATAATAGAGTTAAAAATCAATCCAAAAAATCTATACTGGCTATATATATTTATAGAGAATTATGAATAAAACAAAACATAAATAAGAATAAGAAGTGATTTAGTTTTAACCAAACACGTAAATAGATTTGATATTATAAATCTATATCCTTTATAAAATTGCATATATTTTAATATTCTAAGAATATTTAAAAAAATAATCTAATGAATAGAAATAATACTTATTAAAAATAATAATAGATATATAAAAATATTGTTATTATATATTTTACCAAATATCATAAATTTTTTGGACAAATTCTAACATTAAGATACACTAGGATTGATCAAGTTACAAGCTAACATACAGGAAAAGATCCAAGTCATGCACATTTAATGCTTACAATAAACATATATCCCAACACCGTTAGTGGTGTTTAGTGTTTTATTCGCTCTAATAGACCACCAGTAGTTAACATTTTACTCTTGAATATGTAGACAATTCGTTTAATAAAAAAAGAATATGTTAGTAGGAGGACTAACCCTATATATATTCTTTATTAATTAGATTTATATAGGAAATCTTTGGTTAATGTTTAATCGCACAAACAAGAATGTATTAACCTATTTGGAAAACTGAGTATATATATATATATATGCAAGTCGAAATATAACTATTAAAAACAATAGTAATAATGAATTGCTCAACTTAAGAAGAAGCCGATGTATGGAGCCGAAAGTACTAATTAAGTAGTAGGACAAAAAAAAGTGGTTAAAGTTAATAGTAGATAATGATAAAAAAAAATATGAGCCGGTAAATTATTAATTTAATTAATTCTATTGTGAATTGGCGGTGTTTGATGTGGAGGCTCATAATCTGTGACCACTACATGATAACTATATTCTTGTCCTTTTGCTTCTTTAACCAACATCCATCTCCTTGCTAATTCCTACATACACACAACACAACACATGAGAGGAACATATGTTAATAATGCCCATTAATTACATTTAAAAATACAAATATTACTTAATTTTACATCCATAATCTTTAAATTATGTGTAAAAATTATTTTAAAAATTAAAAAAATGATTTAACAAGATTATATTAACACATGTTAAAATCTAAATAACACGTAAAAATGTATGTAAATTTACGTGATCTTAGTATTAATTGTAATTTAACTTTTATAATAAATTTAAGAAAATATTCCTAATTCACCTTCATATGCGTTCTCTTAATCAAATCCACGTGATTCAAACTCCCAAAAATTTCACTTCCTGCACGTTCCATATCATCCTTTTATATCAAAAACATACACCGATTATTTATGAAATATTATCACTAATTTCACCAATTGTACGCAACTGATCATACAAACAATAAGAATATTCTAAAAATGTGATATACCTAAACTTGTATATGGTATATAAATACAAAAAAAAGTATAACTACTGGCCCAAAACGAAAAAGTTTTATATGAGCAATATTCATCAATGTGTTACGGTCAGTAAAGAAAATATTAGAGGCACCAATATTATAATAATACATTTTGTTATTGATATAAGAATAATTTATTAATGATAATTTTATGTGATAATAATAACCGTAATTAATAATAAAAATAAAATCATCATTTTGTAATAACAAAAATTAGGATGAAAATATCATTATCTAATATTATTAGTATCAGAATTAAAACAGACCTGAAGACCTCTTACTTTTAAGTTTCTTTGCATCTTGACTAATGGTACTTGTAATCGTGGCACCCGTGTGCCCTTTATCACCATTAATATTATTAATTTTTTCTCCCTTTCTTCCTTCTACAACCGAACCCATTTCTTCTTGGTTATTGGTTTGTTCAACCAAAAACAAAGCCTGAAGAAAGTATATAATTAACAGCATTGTAGAAATAAGTAGACATATTGTAATCGATGTGTGATTGACTAATGTATTCACTTTTCAAAGAGACTAATTATAATCACCTCTTGATGGCCAGATCCAATAAAGCGAGCTCTACATCCATATTGCATGAACAGAGACATCAGAAGGATGATAAAAGAACAAATATTAATAGAGGACATAAGGAGATATCAGAAAACCAACTGAAATTGGGATTTGAATAAAAGCTTAAAAAACTGTATGAGAAATTACTACAACTTTCTATTCTTTGATATAATTAGTGACAGGTCTCCTAGTCACAAGAGTGATTAAGTAGAGAATGATACTTAGAACACCCTTACACTCTCACAAATGAAAAATCAAGGGAAAAATTAGTAATTTATATAAATGCTTTGAACTTCAAAGGAGACTATACCGTTTGTCGGAGAAAAAGAAAGAACATGCATAAACAGGGGTGCACGCTTCCTTTGGTAGCGGAAGAGAATTTGGACCAGACCATTTCTCTTCTTTCATTTAGTATAGTGATCTGTGACATAAATAAATAAATAAATAAAACTAAACAACCAACACACTACGTAATTACTAATTAGTTTAATATATATATATATATATGTTACTCTAAAGTGAAACAACAAAAAGAGTAATAGTTATTAGGTAACAATCAGTTACTCTGGCCAACTCGAAACAATTGTCTCGATGGGATCAATAAAACCAAAGAATGAAGGTGGTTTGGAAACACCAGGGGATTAATTACTCAAATTATTAAATCCCAAACGTCTTTAAATTGGGTTAACCAAATATGAAATTTAGGTCGTAAAATGAAAACTACGTACTACGAGTAGAGGAAAGCAAACTAAGTTCAGAATTTCAAAGCTTTATTGGTTTGTCTCTATCGAAAACATTCGAATCCTGATTTCCTTTGAATTAGTTCTCATGCTTGTGGCTCCGTGTTTGTTGCTATTATTACCCGTTTTCTGACCGACCAAAATTTTACAGTATCATTAATTAACGATTCATCTTAATTATCAAATTTTAATGAGACAATACCAAGACTGAACCAATATCGATCCCTTCAAGTGTAAGAATTATTGAATAAGTTCATGTATGTTAGGCATACCATGATAAAAGGAGATTATTAGTACTCAGATTAACGTGTAATCTTCTATACGCAACTAAATGCATAAAGTTTATGCACTCCATCTAAGGACTTATTCATGGAAAAGTTGTTCCTGAAGTGATCCTCAATTTGCTTGACTGCTGCCTATTCAAGTGATTAACGCTCCCGAAAGATCCCCAACCCAAGACCACCAGAGTCTCATGTCTCATAAGAGTTCAGCATTCTTGGTAGGCTCAACACCAATTACATGTTTCGCCTCGCCAAGGATATTTAGGTGTGACTGCTCTTACTTATTAATTACAATTATTAATCACTGCTGACGTAATATTTCAAACCAATGAAATTAATTTTCTTATTTAATTTGTTCTTTTGAAAAAATTAAATACCCAATAAGAGATAAAAGAGAGATAACACTTATTGATAAAAAAATATATTCCAAAAATAAATACCACTTTATTTCTTCCTAACCCAGATAGATTTACCCACCCCCAATTTCTACTTAAGCTCCGAATGGAAGATTCTTTTTATCTTCGATCTGTCATTAAATTTGGCATCCAAAATCATAAACAAATCTCACAAAACCAAAAAACAAAAACAAAAAATTAAAAGCAAAAGAAATAACACGATTAATAGTTAATAATACATATCCAATTGCTGAAAAGTTGAGTATATAATTGCTGGATTTGGTTGTGCTGTAAACTTTAATGGCTAATGGAAGCAATTGTCAAAACCAAATACACATTGCAAATACACCTATACATTTGTAAATCATACAGGAGTAAACTTATTTTATTTTTATCACAGGGCACAGTGGCCATGGAGAACAAAAGAGCTATTACTTACTTCCTCTATATGACTGATTCATCAAACTGCCCTATATACATTGGCATGAACATTATACATACGAACCAAAAAAAGAAGAAAATAAAATAAAACGAGAGAAGAACCTTGCAGTAATTAAATAAATATGCTTCTGCTTCGTGTTGTGAGCACTTACTAGAAAAAGTGATCACAATGGCTCGTCAAATTTGGAGCAGATTATTCACAGTAACGGCAACAGAACTAGTTCTCTGCAAATCCTGCATAATAAGAAATGTTGCACTGTAAATGAACCCAAATGGGAAAACTTTACTCACACAGAGAAAACCAACAAAGCTTATATCAATTAAACAGTTGAGGCATAACAAACTTTTAAAAAAAGTTATTCCAAGGAAAAAGAGAGAACATTCTTCAAGAAGCATGACGGTTTTACCTTCAACTAAAACAGCATAGTACCAGTAATACCACGTATGAGGATTTCAAGCCTCAGACTATAATAGTTTACAGTAACTGTGGTAATTTGCCGGACAGCAATCACATAACTCGAGGCCAAAGCAAAAAATACCGTTAAAGATTAAATGAACAATGAAAACAAAGTATACCTGGAAAATTATGTCATCCGGGACATGAGGCAAAACCTCCCGTACTGTCTCTGCCATTGCAAGCATGTTAGCAAAGTCATCATTTGCAGAGCGGGAGTTAGTCCTCCTATGTAAACCAGTTGCTCCAGGGAACCTTTCACCAGTAGCAATAGGTAAACCAGATGCAGTGGCCTGAGCAGAATCTATAGGGAAAAGGTTCCATGCAGTATCTTCAAGAGCAGTTTGGGCATAACTTTCCCCTACTGATGCAAGATGCCTCATCATCATCTGAACTCTCCCAAGTCCAGCTGATCTGGCACCATTAGAGGGACCAGCACCATCAACTCCCTGGTTTGACCAAGGAGGTAACCAACTTGAATCCAGTCCAGCACTCCTGTTGAACAAAACAAGGAAAAAAACTTATAAATGGAACATAGAAAAATGTTCACATCTTGCAAATTTGGTTGGAATCCTTGAAAAGTGATTCTGTTAGAAGAATTTTTGTCAACTCAGTTATTTGTAGAACATTTTGGAGAATTACATTTACAAGGAAATTTAAAGAATATTCCTAGGAGCAACTTTTCGTTAGTTGATTCCCTAGAGTTGAGGCCCTTTTTAAAACATTGTGTTTCTATTTTTTTTTAACTAATTTGACGTTGAACTTTCAATGCGTAAATACAATATATATTCTTGTCATTAAAATGTCACAGCTACTTAGAATTAACTACCAAATTTCGATTGTTCGGAAGACTTACATATCTCTAAAATTTCTATAATACTTATAGAAAATATTCAACAAATTTGATGACGGCTGAATTTTTCTAAGTTACTGGTACCATTCGTTTATTTCTTGTAAGAGCTACTACAATCCAAAGTGACCAAAGCATATATCCCTGAAATATAATGCCATTTTGTGAAACTACTTTCTACACATGCATAAAGAGTCTGTATGTTAAGTCAGGCAAGAGAAACTACACTGTGACTAGATAAGGAAGTGAACCTCCAAGGACTGCCTTCTGTTGGTACATGTATATGATTGGGGAATACTTCTGCTGGCAGGGCATTTCCAGAAATGTTTTGTAGATCAAGACCCAAACTCAACTGTCTTGCAAGCTGCTCATCACTTGAAATTTCAACACCAGGTGCAGGTGGATCAACCACGTTTTCTTCAGGCCTACCAGCAAAAAGTGGCTTTCGACATGTTGGACATGAATACGACTCATTTAAACGTTGATCCAACCTGCCATCAAGTGATTTTCAGCACGTAACAAGCATCAGCATGTATAAGCAAAACAAAAACACAATCAAGGAAAAAAAGATGGATAAAGGGGAACATAACATAGAGCAAGGGCTGTCAAACAACAAATAGTACAAATCATACCAGGATCTCAAGCATGCAAGATGAAAAAGGTGACTACAATGTAGCTTCTTTGCCTTAGCCATGGGTTCCTATAATTTCATCATGTTATTATTTTAAGTTATCCAGCAAAAAAAGTTAATAGAGCATCAGCATACTAAGCATACCCTACAAATAGCACATTCATCATTATATTCTTGCAGCTCTTCAGGTGTTGCATCTGGAAGTGCTGCATGAAGAGCACCTAAGGCTTTCCTCAACTTCATAAATCCTCTCACACGCTTTATAATTGCACTTAGCAAGGCCTGCCCAAAATGAAAGAACCATGAAGTAGAATGATTGAGTTCTCACATGCCGCAATTAACTAATAAGCAATTCATAGTGAAATGTAGCATAAAGTAATCACACAATTATTTACACGTATATTTAGGAAGAGGATCGCTTCAACCAGTTGGAATGCCATGCCATGTAGCCACCATATATGCACATAATGACCAAGAGCCATTAACAAGGTTGCCATATCCAAAAAGAAACCCAAATCCCGAGTAAGCATGCCTTTCCATTCCAATATTGAACCAGCTGAGTCATACCACATTGAAAGAGATAAAACTAATCTGACTATACAAGGAATATACGTACTAAGAAGAGCACATTCAGCAATGGAAAGTCAACATGCAATCACACAACAAACATGACCCATTAAATTTGTAAAATGAAAACATCAGAAAGCACCTTCCATGGCAAGAAGAAACTAATATATATACCAGTTACACCAAATGAAGTAGAGACATGTTTCATTTTCTCAGCGTCATGTTGATTTTTAATTTCAATTGTAAAAGCCCAGAGACAGAATTTAAACCACTAACTAAGCATTCACAATAAACAGGAAGCATCATCATGTAGTTGTTATACTGTTTCATACAAAAGTTTCTCCCGTTACAATATGACAAAAGATGCAGAATGAGTAACTGAATAATGAAGCCAATATGAGTAATTTATTTTCCAGATTATGAATTTAATAGAAAGGTCTCAGTACTTTTAAATATATCAGAAGAAATTTCATGAAGTGTGTATTTAATTAAAATCTAGAGGAAATCATTAAAACTAAAAGGCATGCGAAACACCCAATAATTCAGTCAGAATATAGAATAACACGAGAAATATTGGAAACCTGCAGCCGATGTGTCAAAAAATTTGAATCTTCCACAATCAGAGCTGCTATACGCTGAATGGTTATGCCATATGTCAAGCAATTGAAATCCATGTGCCAAAATAGCCTGAACACAAATTTGAAATACCGAATAATCCTGTCAACTTGAGTTCTTAGCTTTCAGATGAAAATACAAGAAGTTTATTAGGTAATCAAACCATCATGAAAGTTAACAGCAGATTCTCCAATATCTTTACCTGTAATGTCTCAAAAGCAATACTGAGAGGCTCAAATAACAATAACAGGAACACAGGTAACCCCATCGTTCTATACACTAGAAAACACAACTGTACCCTGTATGCAGCCAATAAAAGGCACAAGATGCAATTTAGGTCATGTAAGTTGTATTCATTCAAAAATTAAATAAATATATAAAAGGAACTTGTATACATGATAAACAAGGAACATATTTAAAGAGAAAACCCCGTGTCTTCAGTGATCTTTCCAAAGGAATAGGATTCTACTAATAATCTACTTCCAGATTTGTGAGTAGCAGTTGTGGACTAGTTAAGCAATAGACAATATAATGACTGAAAAAGTAGCCACCTAATTAAATATGATTCCACTAATCATATATTTCAAATATTGGAAGTAGCATTTTCTGCATTAATTCTCGAATAACTAGTCATTTTTATTTTTAGATCAAACGGTGTTTGGTTGTGGTTCAAACCTATGAATTGAAGGATGGGAGATAAGCCTTACCCACCAGACTAGGACAACCACAATGAACTTGTCACTTGCTTGGAATGTAGCTAATAAAAAATTGAATGGCATAAATTGAAAGATACCTATTCTAGAGACTCGGTTCACAAAATTACATCAAGAAATACATACAAGACTAGAAGCAATTTTCTACAAGCAAGAGGAAATAAAGACAGTACCATAAAATGTCAACAAAGAAGACCAACAACAATACTGAATACACACGAAAATACATCCATGGTGTAGCAGAAGGAGAAGCATTCAATCGTTCAAGGCGGTCCCTAGCCAAAGCTTGGAACATCTATACAATACAAGTTAAGAAATAAGCTAGTCCATCCATTGATACTGAATACAAAAATAAGCATTCTTTTGTAAAACATTATATCACATTACCTTTAAACAACAAATAACAACTAACCAGATTGACCAGAGACCTGCATGATATATTGTTGGTGGAACAACCAGGGGAAGAAAAGTCCCCTGTTCATGATTCATGAAACCACATAACAGTTATAATTAATCATAATCATAATATGAAAATTAAAATAAAAAACTTTTCAAGATAATGCAGACCCAAAGGTTGCCAAAGTACCACTTTGAATGCCCAACCTATATAAACACTACACCAATACCAACCCTTTCACCTAGGAAAGTGCATAGCGAAGCAACCAATCAATTAAAAAGCTTACCTTATAGATAACATAATTGATTAGTCGTTCCACAAGCTTGTGGGTTTCAGAAGGATACAATTGTGCAAAGAAGATAGTCTGCATGTGAAAAGTAGAAGCTGATTATTGTAAACAAAAACATGTTGTCAGAGCAGTTATCCAATCAATCTAGCAGGAGTAGACCATTATCAGTTTGACACAGATAACTATACTATGCCTCTTGGCCCATCTTCAAGGTCTATTTATCTATGATTCCAACAAACAACCCTCTTAAGAAGCCCTATGAATTCCTTTACGAGCATTGGCTTCAGTAGATAGAGATTAAATCTAAAGCCAACTGAAACCAACGCACCATCTTCAAGGTCTATTTATCTATGATTCCAACAAACAACCCTCTTAAGAAGCCCTATGAATTCCTTTACGAGCATTGGCTTCAGTAGATAGAGATTAAATCTAAAGCCAACTGAAACCAACGCATGAACGATCATATCAGATAAACCTATTATATAAATGTTACACAAATGTAAAATAGTCAAACGTTAGATCACTATATACGTACATTCATTCATACATACAAGGAAACCAGCAACACCACAACAGGTTTCAGGATCTAAGCTTACCTTAAGGACTAAAACGAGTAGAACAAATACATTGAGCACAAAACTTGCAAGCAGCGTGATAGTCCCATAAGATCCCAAAAGCAACTCAAACACACGGCCAACGTTTCCCCCGTGAATATAGTCCTCACGAATTAGTCCCTCTGAATTTAGCCCGATTACTGAAGATTTAGTCCACAACTGTAAACCCACAAAGCTTAATATTGTACAGATTGCCGAGACGCCTATATAACTTAGACCCATTTGGACAAACTCCACCTCTTCAGTATTGTCCAGCAATAAGAGTCATCAAAACGGTATTAGTGTGATCTTCCACAGAGATTGAACATATTTTAGGCATTCATAATGCTAAATAGGCAGAGGCTTTGACTCAGTGAACACCCCACCAATCTTTATGCAGAAATCAGCAAAAGTAGCTCCTGTAATTGAAATCTAGCCTGCACAGACATATTTAAATTTGATGTACTGGCAATAATTCTCTCATATTAGTTGCCACGAAAAATGTTATCCTCCAGAATTGAGGAGAATATAAAAAGGAAAACAAAAGTCTTGCTTCTGCAAGTAAACAAATTCGTGAAGACGATCACAGAAAATGATCAAATTGCTGTACAGCCTTAACATAATAATTTCGTTCGAGTGGAAAACATAGTAAATAATTTCCTATAATATCGATACCGATTGAAGATGCACGACCCTAGAATGTTGAACTTGAGAAAACAAAAGACTAGATAGAGAAACATATGATAAATGAAATCCCTGAACATGAAAGTAAATTTGAGATAAACAAACAAGTAAGATATGAAAGATTGAGCAAATCGGGAACCTGATTCGGAATGAGATAGAGATGAGGCAACGTCGGTGGGAGAGGTTTTAACAATGTTGATTTGCTTCTTAATTCTAAAGAGAGAGAAATGTTCGCTTCAGAAATAATTTACTCACAGGTCAATATTTTTCCGGGAAGCAAAACTGCTACAGTAAAATCATTTTCCTAGGGTTGTCAATGGTGTTAGGTCGGTTCGCATAATATTTGCTTGTGTTAAATACGTTCTTTTTCTTATTTCATTTTTATATGATAATTATTTAATTAATTTTATTTATAATTTTTTAAAAAATGTATTTTTTTCGTCTATAAAAATTAGTTTAAATGTTTATCCATCCGGTCATTAAAAAAAACATATAATAATAACATGTGAGGAAAAAAATAAATTTTATATGTCAATAAAATATGCTATGATAACTCACTTTCTATTATTTCAAATAAGATGGAAGTTAACATTGTATCTTTTACTTATATAAAATATATTATTTAGTTTATTAATTTTTTAAAAATAATATTTAATTATTTTATCTATAAAGAGAGTATAAAAAAATATTTAATAATTTTAAATTTATTTTTAAAAAAAAGTAAAATTATTGAGGGTATTAAAATGATAAGATAGGATAAAAAATAATAATATTTTTACCAATTATATATTTTTAAATTTTTTTTGTTTGTGAGATTGGGCGTAAATGATAAAAATACTCTTATCATTGTATGTTTAAATTTTTTATCAATAAATGTTTTTTATAAAAAAAATAACAAATAAGTATTTTTTTTATAAATTAAAAGATTAATAAGTAATTTTTTAAAATTAGATAACTAAATAACATTTTTATTTGAATAAAATATATCTATAATGTTTTTTTCTTTTCAAATAACATATTTAAAACACATTAATATTATTTGATATAAAAGTATTAATATTTTATTTCCTAACTTTTATCTTGTCTGACTTATTTTGTTTAGATGTTTCAAAATATAGAACTTAATATCCCTGATTTGGTTAAGTATAATACATTTGTCCCTTATGTTTGTTTAAATGTTATATTTTTTATTCTTGGCATCAGTTTAATTGTAAACTAACAAAAATAACATTTTTTTTATTTTGTTACACTTATAAACATCGAAAATTAGATTAAAACTTTAATAGTGCTATGAACAAAAATACAGTATACCCTATTTGTTTCATTTTTTTTCTTGTTTCCACAACATATATATAATAAAAATTTGGATAATTTTTAATCAAATAATTTTTAAAAAATATATCAAGTAAATTATTTTTAATAATAAAACATTTAAATACATTAATTAAAAGCATTTTAATATAATTTTTTCCATTATTTTACTAAGGATCGCAAGATTTTTTTCAACTAGATATCAATTATTTTAAAATTTTAGTAAGTAAAAGAACATATGCATATTATAAATAATATCTTAATAATTGTTAAAAATATATAAAAAAAATTAATTTAATAAAACTAATATTTTATTGAATGAAATATTGGTTTTATAAACATAATATTTTATCTTTCCTTTTATTATAAGGCTATTTATCTATCTACTTAAATTAGATTATGAATAAAACAAAACCAATATTTCATTTGATAAAATGAAATCTTGATTCCAAACCTTAAAATGAAATATTGTATTTAATCCTTTAAATTAGATTATTTATATCATTTGATATTTTAAGTTAGAAACAATATCACGTGTTACATTAAATTTGTAAAAAAATTCAATTAAAAATAAATTATATTATTTTAATAATTTTTTATTAAAATATTATTATTTTTTCTGTGAAGTGATTAAATACAATTAAAATAAGAGCATTTAAGGATGATAAAGTCACAATTATTATAAAAAAATATCAAAATATTTATTTTTATTAAAAATTAAAATATATATTAAAATAATTGTTTTTGAATTTTATTATTGTTAAAAAAATATTTAATATAAATTTTAGTTTTATCAGTATTAAATACTAATATTTTAATTACTTGACATAAAATAATAATATTTTAAATAAAAAAATAATTAAAATAATATAATTTATCATTAATTGATTGTTTTACAAAATTAAAAAACTAAATGACATCATATCTAATCCGAGTGATTAAACAATACAAATGATATAATTTAATAGACTTGATTGCAACTCATCCTATATACTATAGATATATAAAATAGTTAACAATAAATTTTTATCCAATTTTGTTAAGATAATTATTGAAAAACTTTTATGAAAGATAATTTTAGTAAGGAAATTACTTTATGATGTAGGTTAGTAATTACGTTACATCTCATTGTATTTTTAAACTCAAATTTCTTTATTTTTGTATTATATTTTCAAACTCAAATTTTTTTATTTTTATATATTTAGTTATAAAATATAATATTATAATTAAAAATATATTTTATTTTTTATTTAACAACCATCCAAATAAATGATATAGTTACATTTATAATTTTACACTATATTTAATATATATTACACATAGATTTTCAACTTTGTTTTATTTTAACAACATACAAATTATAAATATGAAATCATAGAATCTCATTCTTCAGGATAATCCGACGTTTTTCACCAATACAACTGACAAAAGAGCATTTTGAATTAAAAGGAAAAGAGAGAGAGAGAGAGAGAGCACGATCATTACAATCCCCCACGGCTATCTGGATTCCGAAGCAGCGAGAAATTTCGAACCCCAAGTCATTCAACATAAAAGCCCCAATTGAGCATCTGTATCAAATCCCGAGCCCTAATTCTCCACTAATTGAAGTTAGGATCGTAAGCTTTGTGGTTGAAGATTTGGATGGGGATCATAAGGAGTTGCTTCTCCTTCATATCAGGGACAGTCTGTGGAGTATACATCGCTCAAAACTACGACGTTCCTAACATTAAGAAGCTAGCTAATACAGCTCTCATCATGGCTAAGCAAGTAGAGGAGAAGTATCGCAAGCCCAAGAAAGGGAAGGACGATGACTAGTTGCTTCTCGACGCCATCAATAATCCAGGTTTTATTTTGGAAATTTTTGTTCTATTGATTGTAAGATCAAGAAATTTTTTACTGATTAAGATAATTAAAGGAAGGATTAAGCGTAGGAACAATAATTCTGAAAGATTATAGATTATTTCTGATGAACTTGCCCTCAAGAAAAGATTTGATTTATATTGTTAATAAAGAACAATTAAAGACGAGTTCTCCAGTTGATGTTTTTGAATTAGATAATTGTTATTGTGTTATGGTTGCCTATTAGGTCCTTATGGTTCTTCTCTGTTACTCTTGAACATTCTAGAGAGATTTGTTTGGGATGCGCAGAACAGAACTATTTGTGTCTGTATAAGTGTCCTGATACTCAAAACCTTTGATATATTTGTTAGTAAAAAAATGCTAGGCTTCTTGAAGTACAGTTTTAAGCTTTGGGCAGGAGGGATGTTGATTAGCAATTTACTCCAATAATTGCATCATTGCTAGCTAGAATTTTTTTTAATATTGAGTAACCCTTAGATACTCGCATAAAGTACAATCCCAATGCAAGGAGGCTATTTTCAAGGTAAGCTACCAGCTGGAGAACCAAAATCTGCCGAATTTTGATTTCGTATATGTAGAACTAAGCTTAACCTTCTAGCTAGTTTTTTAGATTGACATGAGGGAGTTTACCTGAAACCCTTGATAATGGAGGCCTCTTCTAGGCATCCGAAGGTTTACTCAGGTGCTATGTCAGTAACAATTTCCCTTAGAATTTAACTTGCTTTGAAGATTTCTTTTTTAACCTTCTTTTGTAAATTGTCAAAATTACTTCCAAGAATTCTTTGTCAAGACTTACTTTTTATCAATTGATGCTATTAGTAAGAATTAGGTTGTATGATTATGTTCGATAAATTTTAATTATAAACTTCTTCATTATAAACTTCCGCCTTAAATAGCATGTACATTACAAATTATACATAATCGAATTGATCCTAAAATAACATGTTAGTTGTACATGACGTATATATATAACCATTTACCTATGTTATATGCACACACTGTCATAATGTATGTTCATTTATGTACACATGTATAAGCTAACATGTTATTTTGTGATCAATTCAATTCTACAATATGTATTAGATATTTTGGGCTTCAAATGAATTCCAACTTTGGACATTGTTCTATATGTCTTTTGCATTCATAAATTTGGACTTTGAGAGTACATTGTTTTGATAGAGGCCAAAAGTTAAAAGGATGTAAAAAGTGAAAGCTGTTTGAAAGTGAAGTTGTTTGTTCTCCTCCATTGTCTTAATTTTACATTTAGTAATGAGAATCATCTGAGATATCTATATTTAGTTGATAATTTTGTTGCATGCTTATTTCAAGGAATATAATGGTGAACAGATAAGAAAGTCATTTTACATCTAGAAAAGAGAGAAAATCACTAGTAGTCGTCATCTTCTTCTTCTCTTTTTTCCCCTCTCTTCTATGAGAAGAAATTGCTCATATTATCTATAAGTCATCAAATAGACAAATATGATTACTCTTTCATCGACCCAAAATATAAGCAGTTTTTTTTTTTGTAGGTGGTCAAGAAACTTTATAGGTATTTTATTGGGTTGAACATGGCAATCTCCGTTTAAGCTTGGTTCTTTTATCAAAGAAGAAAGAAATTGTATTCTATAATGTGTTGGACTTTAGGCTTTAGCTCTTAACTTTGGTTACGATCTAAAGGTGGTCTGAATGAGAACCAAGGGACAAGAGAACGTTTTTGTGCCGTTAAACTAATGCCAGTTAAATGTTAAGAATCAGATTTAAAATTTCATAACTCAGGCTGGTGTAGTAAGGGAGGGTTACGAAGAGATTATGGGATGTTAGCTGGTTTTATAGCAAATAAAGCTTTTAAGGTAGGTACACTACGTGTATAGCACAGGAACGATCTGTGGGATGGTCGAGTTTTATGTGGAGCACGATTATAGGTGACATGGAGAACAGGAGGAGCATTTCAACATGTTTGCATTTTCTGACATGTAGAGGGTTTGTTTTTGTGTGAAAGCTAGTAAGTACTTTTTTGAAGAAGAACTAGGATTACTATTCATTCCTACCATTGTCTCATAAAACTTTGGTTTTTCCGTGGGATCTTGCATTTAAAATTTACTTGCATTGAATATGAAATATGAATTGAGATGAAAAGTAAATAAAAATAATGAGAGAATCCAAGTACGTCCACTCCAATGTACATGCCCGATCCTGGTTCCTGGAATATTGCATTTTAGATTTGAGAGAGCTCTCCAATGAGTACGAGCTATCAGGCTATCTGCTATTCAACTATCCATGGGCTTCTGTTAACTACAGTACCTTTATTTTTAAGAGAGAAACTTATTTAGACCACATAATTGAAATATTTGGAGAAAAATTGCTGTTTTTGCCTTTTCTATTTATTTATTTGATTTATTATTTAAAAAAAATAGGCTCAGGATTTGGCGTTATTCACAAAGTTGGATCTAACAAGGGCAATCATGGTTGGTTAAAAAAAAGAGCAGAACAATATACGTACTTCTGTAGATATTTCCCGCACATGTATATAAAGGTTATCTAAAACATGTGTTTTCAATATTTTATCCAAAAATTGCATTAATAACATTTGTACCAAGCACATATCTTATGTTTAATAATTTTTCGAAGATAATTGTATATTTAAATGTCATACCAAGTGAGCCCTTAAACTTTATGAAAAAAAAGACATGTGTAAACTTAAATATAACACTAAATATATAGCAGATCGTCCTTTTCTTTTCTTGCTACAAAGTATAACACATAATTGTTCATTGCCATGTAAACCGTGACATAATTTCCTTGTGATGGATTTCTACTTAATTATTTTTCAACTATAATTGGGGTGATACTAACTCTAAATTTCCGTATTTAATGAGGCAGATGTAACTTATCAAAGAGAGAGCCACTAACTCAACAACATAAAACATAAAATTCGTTTGAGCATGTTGAAGGTGTGAAGTTACAATTCAAATTATGGGTGAGTTTTAAGTTGTATCAAAATTTGACGTTCTAAATAGAAATATATTTATTTTTGTCTATGGAGCTTTATATAACATTACACAACTCTCACGCTTTTAAGGATGTAACTCCTAATCTTTCATTTACATACCTCACAAGAGGCTTTGATGCCACTAAACTATAACCATTTGGGCGAGTTTTATTTAATTTTGAATAGCAGTTATTACATCATGTGTGCAAGACGGCTTCTCTTCCAACCATGCTTGGAACACATACGCATTTAGAGCATATTTAGCCAAAGAATGATCAGCTTTGCTAAACATTTGACTACCCAATTTTCTCACATCATCTGCTAGTTGACCTTCTGCCTCCAAAACAGTTACAGGATTGTTAAAAATTTAATTCCAACCTCCACTTTCCATATTCAAAATGAGTACATATCCTCTGAAGTTTAAAAAAAAAAAAGACTAATATCGTGTCCATACATTCCATATCAGGATTGAAATTTAATCCGTTCCACGTTGCATAAAGCTCACCAACTAATGGAGAAGAGAAAGTGTCGAGTGATTGACCATGGCCCCCGTTAATTCACAATTGGAATTCAAAATTACACAACCAAAGCCAAACTTTTTAGCCAGATGATAGTGCATTCGAGCTTTGTGATCACGATAGATACAAATTACAAATAATGATCTATCTTATTTATTTCTTCTCTTTTAATAGGATGGTATTTTGAAGTCAAATAACAGTCTAATTTCTTAGAGAAGTGATCAAATCCATCATCTACTAAGCTTTTTAAAAGAAAAGTGATACACATAATTGAAAGAGGATATGAAAACTAGACATAGCAATGGCCGTAGTATACATCTTGTCATGCTTATATACAGCAGAGGGATTAATAACAGCCAAAAAAAAGGTCACAGTAGGTATAGCAGGTGAAGTCTTTTTTAATTTTTTTCCAAAGTCAAGCATAATTTAATATGGAAAAATATCCCATTAGTTTTGGTATTAGGTGTAAATGGATATTTTGAACTTTGTAATTTTTAGATTAGGTATGTTTAATTATATTATTTATTAAAGTTAATTAGTAATCTTTATGAGACTACAAATGTCATTTTTGATAGACAAAAAATACTTATTTTTAATTATGAAAATAAAATAAGTATTTTTTATAATAACGAAACTAATAGTTAATAACTTATAAATTAATTAATTATTTAAAAAAAACTTTGCTACCCTCTATCCAATCTAACATGGAAATTAAATTTGGGAAGGGGATTTTTAAGTCTCCGCTTTTACAAATTCATTGAGAAGCTGAACAAATTTGCTTTTAACGAAATTGGAAACCACAATTTTTAGATCTAGTCACTTTTATTTACCACTGTGCTAAGGGTTAATTGCAAGTGAAAAGGTTCACAACTTACGTGGGAACATACAACATTTTATTTATTATTATTATTATTATTTTAATAGGCAACATACATTTTAAATAGAAGAACAATCACAAGATAATAATGCAATAAAAGTTAAAAGTGTTTTTTATATGTTATTAAATTTTAATACAATTATAATTAATATAATAAATAATTATTAATTAAAAAAATAATATTAATTTTTTTTAGAATTACTTTTTCTAAAAGTCAACAATAAAAGGAAGAAGATAATTATTATCCATAGTAAACTCAAGGAAATATTAAATCCTTAAAATTGTACCGCAAAATTTACAACCACGAGTATGTGAGGATGTTGATTAAACTATTCCTGGGGTCCAAAGAGATTATGGGTCTAATCCAATGACTACAAATATTGCACTTTCTTCCGAGAAAAAGGTCGTTCCTAGACCCTAGTACTTCAAGAAAAATGATGCCTTTACAAGGCATCCACTTAACAAATCATGTGGATATTATAATATTTTAAAATGCCGATTGGAATAGACATGGTACGTTAATGTGTGCGTTATTCATTACTATTTATGAATCAATTACTTGTTTTATTGCGTTATTCAAATCACATTAATTGTTTTTTTACTTAACGTTGAATAATTATGTTTTTTTTTTAAATTAGCTTCATTATTTTTATATTTTATTTTATTAAAATATCATATCATTATTTATTTTAAAAATAATGAATAATTTTTACATTAAAATAAGATAAGTAATTAAGAGAATAATTTATTGAGTAATATTATTGGTATAAATGACTTATAAGTTATTAATTAAATATAAAATTAAAATATTAGAAAATAATTAATAAAATGGGATTAATTAAATTGTGTACGTGAATTTACGTGTAAAAAACATTTTTTGCTAATATTACAGTGGATAGCATTTGCTGTGGCCCCAGCATAATCCACTTGCTCCATTCATGTGGTTCTTGCATCAGCGAAAGTAGAAAAAGAAAGCATCTTTTCGTATATTGCATGTCTTCCCCAAGTCCCGCCAACTACACTCAAATCTCTATCGGCTCTATTCTACCCGAGCATTCCTAGAATGAAGCCAGTCTGTTTGAAGTTTGAGCCATTTCTTATCTTTCAAGATTAAGCGTTTCAGAGAAATTAAAGAAAAGGCGAAAATCAGCAGGGATCACTTGAATTGATACTACGTCACAAAAGTGCGTCAACTGTTCCTCACACAACATAGTTGGTCTTGAACAGTTCTCTAAAACCACAACACACAAAAAACAATATTGCGTTTTATGGAATTCTAAATTTTTCATTCCTTCTGATTCAAAATTGTACACACATGAAATACAAACATTTTTCCAATCACTACTGCACAAGTAATGGACAAGACCCAAAACATCTTCTCCTTTCTCTAATCCTCATGAGGATCCACTTGTCATTTATCAAGCAGTGGCTGGAATGTATAGCCTACAAACGCTAATGGATTTAATGCAAGCAATCTAATCTCATAATCCCATATATATATATACACACACACACACAATTACACTTCAAGTGATGCAGAAGAAGATCTAGGCTCTCCTTGTGACCTGGATTCCTCAATTTTTGCAGCAACCTCTGCCACAACTAGCCTAGTCAGAAACAGCCCTGCAACTAGAGCTGATGCCATTAGCATTGTGAAAACCAAACTCCAGCTTTTAGCAGAAATGTAGCCAGTCATTAGGGGTCCTATTGCGGCACCAACAGATCCTGTGCCATCTATAATTGCTGTCACAGTTGCCAGTGCACGCGAATTTCCTTTCAATGAGCTATGTGTTCCCAGATCAGCCGAGACTGCTGTTGTTATAAGAGCATATGGCCCATTTACGAACACGCCACATATAAACATAAGGGAAATGTTTAGGGTCAAAGAAGTATGTCCATAGCTTCGGTAGAAAAAAAGTGCAGGAATGGCACAATACATGAAACTTGCTGCTGTTATTGCTCTTGCATCTAGGCGATCCGAAATATGACCTGCTAGGATTCCTCCAAGAACTCCACCAACATCAAATAACGTTGACAAGGTTCCAGCTGTTTCACTGGACAAATACTTCCCATCAATAGCTGCAACATGCGATTCCATGGAGTTAGTGGAATGGATAGTAGTTTTATGATATTTGAACAAAGAACTAAAAAGATAGATAAAAAAAATCAAAGGGTTCCGTTAAGAAGTTCCACGTGATCATCTCTTGCTGATTCTAAGGTTCTAAAGAACTTCTTGATAGAAGTGATACACATAAACTTCTTAATAGAACATAGTTACATGAACGGTAAGTCACATTTAGAAAAAAGCTAAATTCAGTTACCTGTGTGACTAATGTAGAAGGGAAGCCAATATAGAAATGTATAAGCCACCAATTTGGCAAAGAAGAGGCAGAGAGCAAAAGGAGCAACTCCGGGTATTTTCCATGCTTGAATGAACCCTACAGCTTTCCCATGACCTTCTTCCTCTGATGTCAACAATGGTTCTGTTAGACCCTCCACACTTTTTTTAGGAGAATGCAAATCATTTTCTTCCCTAATAGCTCCAACAGATACAGGACTAACAGGCAAAAAGAGAAAAACCACTAAACCAACAAAGGCAATTAAGAGACCAGGCACAACAAAAGACCAGCCCCATCCATATCTCAAGAGAGCAGATGCAACCAAAGAACCAGTAATATTCCCAATAGAAGTATGAGCATTCCATATACCCATGATTAGCCCTCTCTTCTTCTTCCCAAACCAATTACCAACTACTGCAACTACTGAAGGCCATCCAGTTGATTGAAACAAACCAGCAATCATTTGCATTATAAGGAAGTAGTAAAAGCTATGAGTATTTGTCCAATAACCAACACCAAAAAGGGAAGTGAATACACCAGTTCCTACCATTCCTATAGTCAAAAATATCCTTAAATTCATTCGATCACCCAAATGCCCAGAGAAGTACATTCCCATGGCATATATTAAAAGGAAAGCCACATCAAGTTCACCAAGAAGAGCAGTCCCATCTGTTCCATTAAAAGGCGCCCAGCCATCGCCGAGCACCCATGAAATCCTGCTTTTAGGTGGTTCCTGAAGGTAATTTATCTTCCATGGAACATGCTTCAACCCCAAATCTGAGGATTGGGGATCAAGAGTACTCTTGACCACACTCGTAGTTTTCCGAGCAGCATGGTAGCTAGTATATGCTAAGAAAGTAACAATCAGAACAATGGCTTGATGGGTTTTAAACGAAATTGATGATTTCTTCATGTACTCTATATATCCAATTCCTGGTGGCTTCTTGTAATTTCTCCCAATCTCAGGTAACGGTAATGATAACGAACCCATATATGATTCTTACTCTAGAATGAAGAAAATTAAGTAATTTCACTTCTCGAGATGGTGATTGGATCTCCGACCTGGAAACAACATAACGAAGAAATGCATAAGATTTCAAAACCGCAAGCAAATTCACTAGAACTAGCCAAAAATTCATTTTAAGGAGAACAAACATAGTTTTAGGAAAAACGATATGAGTTGCTAATAATAGATTACCATGAAGTACCTCTGATTTCTATAAATTTGATGTAGTAGATACATAACTCCAAATTATTTGAACAAAAAATTTAAAGTTTTCTAGATTTCCCGACAACTTCACGACTTGCTCGCCACAGAACAATTGCACTGAGCTCAGAAGAATAATTGCTTCTTTCTTTTTTCGGAAGGAAAATCTTATGCTTTGAATTCGTCAAACGATCGCAGAATAACAAATTCTAACAAGTATTTAGCAAATTAGAAGCAGAGAGGGAAAGAAGAACATCCACAAATCCTAAGCAAAAAATTTCAGTAAAACCACACAAAATCTAACTTAAGAAATTAACCACGAATCATACATCTCGATCTCGATCTCGAAATGGGTTTCTAATGGAGAAAAAATAATTAATTTTTCGAAGAAAAAAGGGTAATTTGATCCAACATAATTCTGCAATAACAGAATGAAACCCGTGATTCCATGCTTCTGAAAGCTAAAAAATGGAAAAAAAGAAGAAGAACGATGTTTAAGAAACCCATTTTTCGAATTTTCCTCCCGATTATCAAAACTGTACAAAAAACCTCCGTGAGAACAAGACGGATAAGATAGATTTAATAACTGATGAAAATGACTATAACAGAAAGTCACTGAAAAAATCACCAGAACTCCGGCTCCATCACAACTCAATCAGCAGACGCAATAAGAACTCGTAAAAACAAAACAGTCAAGAAATTTGATTTATAACTACACCCAATTTGAAATCACAAATTTACAATAACATACAAATCATAAATACAAGTACCTCTGACTTTTGGCTGTGACCCTTAATTACGTTTAAGCTCAATTGTCGAATCGCCTCTTAGATTCTGTACCTTTTCTCTTTCTGAGAGAGTTTATTTTGCCTTCTGTTGCTCAATAAACGAAAACACACTGGCATACGTTTCGTACTAGCTTTGGAGGCAAACGCTATAAGCAACAGTTAGCTACTTGAAGATTCTTAAGCTTGACGGTAATAATATTTTAATGTGCGGAATTTCTAAAATGCCCTGCATTACCACTTTGGATGTTTCTATGGGGTTTGAATTTCACGACATTGCCCCTTATTTATTTCATTCCTAGATGTCGGTTGTATGAATCATATGTTTGGCAATGCGTGTGTTTAGTGTCGTCTTAACGTGAATAATACTAATAAATATCATTTTAAAAATTAACATTATAAATTATTGATAATTATTTCAGGAAAAAAAAATATAAAAACCACAGCAAAACATTTGCTAGGGTGAGGTGTGAAGTCTTCGTTATTTTAAGATCAATCCTTCTGTGCTACTACATTTTTTTTTTCATGCAATCAAAGTTTGTGCCGAGTAATAATTTATTTGACATGAGATTGAGATAAATTAAACTTTATATTATAAATTATTTAATAATAAATAAAATTATATTTTATATGATAGATAAATATAATATTTTATATTAATTATTTTATTTTTATTTACTTATATATAATAACAATAATTTTATTGTAATATAAATTACTAAATATCTTATTTTATCTTAAAAAAATACTAATAATTATATATTAGTAACAAAAATTTATCAAATTAAAGGGATCCTATCCCATTCCAATCCCCCTAATTCCACCCTTGAACAACAAAATACTAAAAAATTAGAAAAATTCGAATAAAATATGTTTATTAACTATTGATATAATATAATATAAAATAACATACATATAAGATTTTAAAATCGGTAAATTATGTAATTGTACATTTTATAATATATCTTTTGACTTTTTTAACAAAATATATACTTAATTTTCTTTAAATTTATGTAGTGTTTGTGTCTTATCATATTGTATTCGTAACATTATTTCAAAATTATATTTATCGAACTAATTCACACTCAAAAATTAAATAATAAAGAAAGTTGGTGAATCATTTGTCTTTTGAAAACATAGTTCATGCTAGTCTCGAGTTCACGTGATCCTACTTAAAAACTGTCTTTATTTTGTGTAATATTGATATATACTACTTGAAATGACATAATTGATGGAGGTAGTTAGTTGTAGGTAGAAAGAAAAATAAATTTTATTATTTTAATTAATAATTATCTATTATTTAATTATGATTATTTGTGTTATAAAAAAGTATTTTTTTTGGGTATTATAATGGATATTAGTATATATTAAAATTAGAATAATATTGTTTCAATATTAGAATGGATATTAGAATGCCGGTCTAATTATGCTAAATAATAATATTATTATATATTATTTAAAATTTACCTACAAAAACTTGTTATATTTACACACTTAGAACTTGTATTATCAAAGAAATATATATATAGAAAATGTGTTATCTGAGGTAGGTTTATGAAAAAGTAGGCTTGTTGTTTGAGAAAATAATAATCAGATGTTCAAAATGGGCCATTATATATAATTTATATGTGTATATATATGACTAAATGAGTGCATATAATACGTATATAGTTGATCCAGATAAATCCTAACTTTAAGTCATCTACCTTCTAGTTTTCATATTTATATTATTTATGTACTTAATATATATTACAATTTATATTAAATTAAATAATAAATATTTGTGTTAGTTTCTATACTACTTGAAATATAAAATTAAGTATATGATTTTTTTATTTATTGTTTGGAAAAAATTCAAAATCTTTTAAGGTTTATATCTTAATCAATTATTAAAACATAAAATTGTATGTAATAATTATTCAATTATTAAAACCAAATGTTTAAAAAAATATTTGTGTAAAAAAACATAAAATTCAATCCAAAGGATTTCATTTACACTGATTTTATAAGTCTTATTAAATTATAACTATTTTAAATTTTTAAAAAATTTATATTATTGATTTGATTTAAATTTTAACTCAAATTCAAATTATGTGTAACCTAAAACTTAACTTAAAAAACTCAAGTTGTATCATCATTATATATGAGATTGCATCTTATATTTTCATGAATTATACCAATTACGTTACCTGGTAAATTTTGTATTATACATGCTAAAAAATAACACAGATATAACGAGTGCCATCGTGACAATTTATTTTTATAAATTAAATATATTAATTATATATATTTTAGAATTCTTAAATTTGTATCATTTTATTATCGAATATTTAAATATTTAAATATTTTGGTAATTTTATTTGATGATTTTAATTTTTTTTTAATATTTAAATTCGATTAAATTGATTTAAAATGATTAAATATTCATAAACATAAAAAAAAACGAATTTAAGGCAAAAAAACAAATGTATTAAAATTTTGAGAATAAAATACGTCAGATGCACTTTTTTCTATAATTAGATCGTAGTCATGAATCATGATCAGACTCATCACACGCGTCTGGTATGCTTAAAAGTCGAAGGGTGGCCAACATCAATTTTATCGGACCAAACTGAAACGTAATAAAACCAGGCCAGCTATCAACATCATATTTATATATGGGCAGCGTTATTTCTTCTCATATGACATCCTCAACAATTAATGCCTAGTTAACAAACAAGTAACCAAAAGAAAGGGAAAAAAATAGACATTATAGTAATTATTTGTATTGAAATATATGATAAATTAATTTTAAATAATATTAATATGTGATATAATATAAATAATTTCAATTCAAATATAAATATAAAAATGTATAATATTAACATTTTACATTTATAATATCTAAAATATTATATTTAAATCCCTACTTTTATTGCGATTCATAAATGAGACGCATCATTTAATGTGAACCACAAAGTACTTGAAATATGAAAGCTAAGGCAATTCTGGATGGTTTTGCTAGTGATAGACGGCCAGCTGGGGTACATTATGATGTTTAACTTTCTTTTTTTCGCTAGTAAAGTATCGATATTATTATTATAAAAATAATTTATTAATAATAATTTTATTTAATTATAATAATACTAAATTATAATTAATTTTTAAAAAAATTAACATTTTATTGACTTTTATTATCCTAATAAATATCATTACCCCACTATATTATCTCTATTTTTTTCTTTTCTTTTTGAAGTATTATTATTATATATTGCTTGTAATCAATTGAGATTTTCCACTCAATCTGCACCTTGTAAAGCATAAATAGACCTAAGACAAGGAATCAGAAAAAATAATTTTTATTTGTTATTTTAATTTTTTGATTATATTATATTGAGATTAACATAACTTAAATAAAATGTAACTCAAAAAATTAAAGAAAAAAACAAAAATAAAATAAATAAATAATTATTTAATAAGTTTATATTTTTTTAATTGGTAGATGTAGATAATTTATTTTTTAAAAAATTAATTAATTTAAAATATTTTTTTAATTAATTATAGATATATGCTTTAAAAAATAGTAAAAAAATATACTTAGTATCATTACTTATTATAAAAATGATGTTTAGGCTATTTATTTATTTGTTATAATAGTTTAATATTACTGTTATGAAAAAACAAATGCATAAATATAAAGATAATTTTATTTGATTATATTATATAGAGATTATCTTAAATAAAATGTAACTGAGAGAATTAAAAAATATAAAATATAAAAAAAAATTATTTATCATATGCATTAATTTTTTCATAAAAATTGATTAAATTATTATAAAAATTAAATATATAACTTAAGTATTACTTTATAATAAATATAAAAAATTGATGGTTATTTTCTCTAAAAATAAAATATTAAAATATATCTTTTAAATTATTACAAGAAATAACCCAAGTTCTAATGATGAAACCACGCAAATAAAATAGAAAATAGTGGTTATAGAAAAACCAATCGAAAAAAATTGTATATTTTTACCTCCTCAAAACGCTGTCTTCGGCATGTTATAAAGCTATACCAACATACCAATTGGCTCTATAACTAATGAATTGCTCATGACTGTATGCTAATTTTATATACTTGTTCTCCTACATATCCCTTAAACCAACAATAACCGAATAAATTAATAAAGAATATACTCCATTATTAAATAAAATAATATATAGAGTGCCTCTCATGACTATAAACAAATAAAAAGGTATCATAATATGATATATTTAAAAAAAGAAAATACATGTTTTCTTATTTATTAATAAAGTAATATAAATTTATTAGATTTCTATAACTTTTTATAAATATAAAAAACTTAAATTATCTAAAATATTTAATTCAAAGGATTCAGTTTACATGAAAATATTATATTATATTTTATGCAATTAAAAATTATTTGATTTAGGTAATATTTGTTTATCAGTTTTTTTTCAATATAATATTATATTTTATGTAACTAAAAATTACTTAAATATAATAGAGATGAATCTTATCACTAATACATTGTATAAATCACATATAATTAAATTGTATAATTATTTGAAATAATAATAATTAACAAAAATTAAATTACTTAAATAGAAATAACTTTATAAAATCACAATAACTTACAAAGCAATTCATTTACAACCTTATATGTGGTATTTACTTTTTAATAACTTTTTTGAATAAAAAGAATATTCTTAATAAGTCTTATTGGATTAAAAAGAATATCACTCAAATACTTTAATGATAAAATTAATAAATTTAAAGTTAAAGTAGATTTTAACTAAATTTACATGTAAATAGAAATTTTTTAAAAAGTGTTATTTGTTTTTTAAACTTTTTAAACTTTAAACATATATCTCTTAATTTTAAATTATTTGATTTAGTTGATAAATTTTTAAAATTTCACACATAGATTTTACAATTTTGATTCACACATGTGTATTTTAATAATCAATTAAGTTATAACTTACGTGTAAATTTTAAAAATTTAAGAATTATATTATAAAATTTAAAAATTTAAATAACGATATATTAATTTTGAAACATCTAAAATCAAATTATATGTTTTTAAAATTTGATAACCTATGTTTAAATTTAGTTCAAGTTTAAAAATAAATAGTACATTTTAATCTAAAATTAAAAGATGTTAATAAAATAAATTATTTAATAATATTTACGATAAATAATATATATTATGAATTATCACTTTATCGATTATAAATTACTTTTAAAATAAAATAAGTAAATTGCTAATTATTGGTATAAAAAAAATACCCGAATCTTTACCAGAACCAATCTCTTTTCTTTTATTCACCAATATGAATAATGCCCGATCCATTTATGACACAATCCGCCATCCGCCATCCGCAGCCGGCAACTAGATTGCCATCTCTACCATTGACATCGTTTTTGAAACATATATACGTCATTAACTTAATATTTAAAGTTTTGACATCATGATTCATCCCAAGTCCCACCTATAACTATCCATTATTTTCTATTTTATATATTCTTTGCTTTTATCTCCAATGGGTCTCGCCTTAGATTTGACTCTCGATGATTTGCAAAGCTAAAAGTAAAAGTCAAGAGAAGCTGATAGAAAGGGAAAATATATATTATTTAAAATAATTTCTTAAAATATTCTTCAATTTTTTCCCTTATTAACAAAACAAAAAAAATAAAATATTATTTTTCAAAATAACATATACCTAAATGAATTGAAGTTTATTTTATATGATTTTAAATAAAGGCTGATGAAGTCTATTTTACAATAAATAATGTAAAAAAAAAAAAAAAAGCTCATTTTTATACCATACTCCTTTCTTGGTCAATATTTTTTATTTCTTTTTTATCAATATTTTTTTTGTCAATTATAAATTGCATTTATAATAGCATTAATATTTTTTATTTCTTTTTTATCAATATTTTTTTTGTCAATTATAAATTGCATTTATAATAGCATTAATATTTTTTATTTCTTTTTTATCAATATTTTTTTGTCAATTATAAATTGCATTTATAATAGCATATTTGAGTGGGGTTATAAACTTTTACTGTAATCAAGCTAATCTTTTATTTTAAATAAAACAAATTTATTGTAGTTGGAAACTTTGACGTCGAAAAATAGAGTGATACATGCCTCTCAACAAGCTTGATCAAATCCACCCTACAATTATTTTGAGGAAAACAAAACTAAAAGAAAAAAAGAGGCAAGAACAACGCGCCTGAGACACAAAGAAACAAGCCATACATCTAAATCGTTAACAGTGTATTTGAATCAGGTTTCTATTAAATAAATAAATAAACACTATCAAATCATATACTTATTACAAAAATAATATTTAAATTTTATAGATATTTAATTTATTAAGATATAACCACACAAAAACAAAATAATATTTTTATTTTATTTTTTAACTTGAATAAATTATAAAATATTAAAAAATTAATATAAAAATGAAGGTAAGAAATTAGTTAATAAAAATAATTAAAAAAATAATTGTTAAATAGTGTTATATTGTTAAAAAATAAATGGGAATAAATTTTTATTTTTCGTTTTAATTTTTTGGTAAATATACCATTAGGAGGTATTTGATTTACAAAATGAAAGAAGAATAGAAATAAAAATGATAATACAATTGAATGAATAAGATATATTGTTTGATTTAATGAATCAAAGTAAAAATAGATATTCTAATATTTGATTTAGGATTGAAATGTAACGAAAAATATATTATTATAATTATTATATATTTTTAAATAATTATTAGTTAAAAATATTATTTAATGCTATTTCAATTTATAAATTATTAAAATAAAATATATTATTAAAATTATAATTTTTTAAAAATAATTATTGCTTAAAAATATTATTTAATAAGTAATTTTTCTAAATTATTATTAAAATAAAATATATTATTCAAATTATTATTTTCTAAAATAATTATTACTTAAAAATATTATTTATTTTTTAAATTAAATATATTTTTACAATTATTATTTAATATGATTTTTTTAAAATTATTATTAAAATAACATATAATATTAAAATTATTTATTTTTTTAAAATTATTATTAAAATAACATTAAATTATTAATTATTTTTCACTATATAATTTACATATCTTCAAAATTAAAGATAAAATAGAATTAAAAATAAATATAAAAATAAAATAAGAATCAATAAAAAGATAATGGAATTATTATTGAATTTCATTTAATTATTACTATATAACAAAAACAAAAATAAAAACGTACGAAATAAATTCCATTATCACTTTTATTTATACTAACTAAATATGTCATTAATCACGTGAGAGTTGAGAGTTGAGAGTACTGGTTTTGGATTCGTTAAAAATTTCGTCATTCACCAATTATACCGATTGGTTAATAAAACTGCTTTTTGTCCCCATCTAAAAACAGTGGTATGTTAAATTTTTATGGAATAGATTTATCCCTCACTTTATTATTTAATTCTTTATAACAATGTGTGATACAATTGGTCTATTTAAGAATAAAAAAAAAATATCGAATGCATAGTTATATATATAAGTGTTATCTATAAATTATACTCTTTAATAATTATATTATTTTATAAGATATTTAATTTTAAAATATATCAATATAAAATATTATATTATCACATAATTTTTTTTATTTTTCAGTAATAATTAATATTACAATAAAATCAGAACTAGCGGTGCAACTCGTGCTATTAAAGCACTCGGATTATATAGCATGCGTTCGGATGAAAATAATTAAGGACAAAATGGTCATTCAATGATTGAGATGAAATAATTAGATGGGACGGACGGTAATTAAAACTGTAAATTTTAATAGTAAATAATTAAAATTATAATTATTTATAAAAAATGAATATTTTTTAATAAAAATACATATAATCAATAAAATATAACACAAAAATAATTCTTATAATGTAAAAAAATATTATTTATTTTTACTTAAAAAATATATACTAAATAATTAAAAATAAAAAAAAATTAAATCAATATTTTTCATAATATAATAAAATAAATATAATATTACACTCAGGACATATCTTGCCACCTAGGATGTACGGAAGCGGTGACAGAAATATTAGTGGATGATTTTTAAACATTTCATCATTGCAAGCATATAATTACGAAAAATTCATTAAAAAAGAAAAAAAGAAGGGAAATAAAAAATAACTACGAAAAAGTTTCTTCAATATTAACATTATTTAATGCCCATTCAACTTGTTGAAAATAAAAATGGTTATAATTTTTTTGCAAATAAATTTTTTCACGTCTCATTTTTAATAAATATTTTTATCATTAAAATGAAAAAAAAAACATTTAATTTGACAAAATGATCTTTATATTTTGAATCATAAATTTAAATTATATTAAATATTATTTTAAAAAATATATAGATGAAAATACTTTCATTAATATAACATAAATTATTAAGATAATAATAAAATATTAATAATAAATATTTAAATAATTTATTCCATGATAATAATAAAAATTATTAAGTTTAATATCATCATCATCATTATTATTATTATTATTATTATTATTATTATTATTTCAATCAAGTAACATCGATGTGATTGGAGTTGGCTGTATGTATGCGACTATGCGTATCTCTATCGGACATCGTACAAGAAAGAAGGTGCAAAGAAATTTCGTCATGGGTGCTTTATACCACATAGATAGAGCATATGGATGACGTAAACATTACTCTAACGCTGAATAACAGTAAATATACGTAGTTCAATTGAAAGAACTGTTTGTGTAATCCGAGGTTACTGATTTTATAATTTTTTAACTTATTTAATTTTTATTTTTGATATTATAAAATATATAATTTTAATCAAAATATAATACATATAAATAAGATATCAAAAAATATTTAAAAAAATACAATTTTTTTTATAAATATAAAATTTATCAAAAATATTTACTTAAATAAATATTGTAATGTTTAAATTTAATTTAAACTATTAAAATAAAATAATAATTTTTTACCTATTAAATTAAATTTATTATGTTAAATGTTTTTTATTAATATAACCTAAATATATTTTATAAAAACAAAATAATTAAAATATTATACTGATAACTTTGAAGATACTTCATTCTTTCTTATTCTCACTACATTGTGTCACACATTTCACTCACCTTTCACTCACATCCTTGCTTTAATTTTTCACACTCATATAACATGACCCATCACTAATAACCAATTCCTGGTCAAGTATTATCATTTTGACACTTATATTTATTCTTTTGCTTGTTCTGATTGAAATCAAGAATTTAGCAACTAAATTGTCTACAATGTTTTTCACTTCCTTTGAAACCTTTTATTTCGAAAACGAGAGCCCAATAACAACCATAAGATATGACCAAGAAAACAACACCATGGCGTGCATGGTTAAACTCTAGCCTAGTCTTGTCGCTGCCCAGGCCCAAACGCAATAACACTTTCAAGCCGTTGGGCCACAACACAAGAGACCCATTATGTTCCCCTTCTGATTCACAAAGACACCAAAATGAAATTAAAAGAAAAAAATAATACTAATACCATGTAAATTTAAGTTCTTATAATTTTCACTTTTACATGTAAATAATTCATAATTTTACTTTTAATATTTTAATAAAAAATATTTATTTATTTTAATACAATATTAAAAAACCATGTTTTTATTATTTTTTAAAACTTCATGTATAAAACAATTTATGCTATCTTACACCTTTTCTTATACCTAGATGAACCTCCTACATCAATTCTAAATTTATCCTAACCTAGTCTATCATATACCTTTAATTGTTAAAAAAAAAATTAAAATCTAAAAGAGATCACTTATATGAATAATAAATTTAAATAAAATTTAATTAATAATTTTATTCATATATAAACTAATAAAAAAATTCTTACACAATTAATACAAAAAACATGACACAAAATAAAGTATGTATTTGAAGATTATCTTACTTTCTATTTGTATTTTGAAGATTTTTTTAGATAGTTGAACATTTGATATCAAAATATAATACAAATACTAATAAAATTGTTATTTATTATTGGCCCAAAACATCAAGCCCATAAGCCTATCTATTATTTCTCAGCTTGTACCCTAGCTTATATATATATTTCGCTTATGATGAAGTTGAAGTGTAGCAGCCACTAGAGAGAATAGAATTGCATCAGCTAGTGCAGAAAGCAGAAAACAGATTCAGTAAAGAGGAATATCAGGAGCTGCAAAAAAATACACAACAACAGCTGAAGACAGAAGCTGCGTGTAGACAGAAAGATAGAGAACAACGCAGTTTTTTCGCCACCCCCATGCTCTCTATTGTTCGGTAATATCAAATAAAGCTGAAATTTATTTGCTCGGTTTGTTTGGTGATTCTTTGCAGAAAATAATTGGGTACATTTTGATATTAGTGTATTTTGTTGAAACTCTCTGGAAATTGGTGTTTGTATCTCCATTTGATTATTAGTGAATTTTTCTCGGTGTGCCGTCGTCAGTGGAGTAGACTTTTCACATTGAAAAATTGAACCACTTAAATCATTAAGTGCCATTTAATTTCTTACTACTTATTACTTTTACCGTTACCCATTATTATTAATTTATGCAACCAAAATTGGACCCGATATTCGCTTCCGCAAGTGCTAATTCGTAACAAATTGGTATCAGAGCTATTGGGTTATTCTGTTATTTATTGGAACTGATCAAGTTTGCTCTTTTGGATTTATTTTGAGCTTCTGGTTATATGATTGGTTTCATATTTTCTGGGTTGTGCTTCTGTTTATTTAATATTGGGTTTTCTATCATGGCGGCAAAATATGAAATTGAGAAATTCAATGGTAGAAATGATTTCAGTCTTTGGCATATGAAGATGCGGGCCGTATTAGTTAAAGAAGGGCTCATTAAGACACTTGAAGGTAAAGATAAATTGCCGAAAAAATTGACTGACGAAGAAAAAGATGCATTGATGGAAAATGCTTTGAGTTCAATTCAGTTATCCTTGTCTGATGAGGTATTACGCGAGGTTGGTGATGAAGAATCTCCTGCTGGGTTATGGCTTAAATTGGAGAATTTTGTATATGACCAAGTCTTTGACAAGTCGGTTATATTTGAAGCAGCGTTTGTATACATTCAGAATGTCAGAAAGTACACCTTTGCACGATCATCTTGATGAATTTACAAAAAATATTCGTGATCTGAGAAATGGTGGTGTTAATATTGATGATGAGGATCAGGCCTTAGTTCTATTATGTTCTTTACCTCATTCATTTGAACATTTTGTTGATACTATGCTATATGGGCGAGACACTATTTCTTTGGAAGATGTCAAAGTAGCTTTGAATTCCAGAGAGTTGAAAAAAAATGTGTCTACAAGCAACAATGATAATAACAGTGGTTTATTTGTCAGAGGTAGAAATCAAGAAAAAGACACAAGCAATAATAGAGGCAAATCTAGATCTAAATCTAGAAAAAGAAAAGATAAATGCAACTATTGCCGTCAGGAAGGGCACTGGAAAGTAAATTGTCCTAAACTCAAAGGTAAAGGAAAATCTGTCGCAACGTCTTCTGGTACTAATGATGTTGCTGGTGTTGCAGATAGTTTTGGTTCCGATGGTGAAAATGTTCTATCAGTATCTATTGGTTCTCTTGAAGATTTTGGATTCTTGATTCGGGTTGCACTTACCATATGTGTCCCAGTAGAGATTGGTTTGCTTCTTATCAGTCTATTGATGTGGGTGTTGTCTTGATGGGTAACAATATGTCCTGCAAGGTTGTTGGTATTGGTACTGTTCGAATTAAGATGCATGATGGTATTGTTAGGACTTTGAAAGATGTTCGCCATGTTCCAGATTTGAAAAAGAATTTGATATCTTTGGGTACTCTTGATTCACAAGGCTACAAGTATGTAGCTGAAGGTGGAGTTTTAAAAGTTAGTAAGGGTGCTCTTGTTGTTATTAAAGGGCAATTGTCGCGTGATCTCTATATGCTTCAGGGTAGCACTGTTATTGGTAATGTATCAGTTTCATCCTCATCAGATCAAGATTCAGACACTACTCGATTATGGCATATGCGGCTTGGGCATATGAGTGAGGCAGGGATGTTTATTTTGAGTAAAGGGGATTTGCTTTGTGGTCAGAAAACTGGGAAGCTTGATTTCTGTGAGCATTGTGTTTATGGAAAGCATTGCAGGGTTAAGTTCAGTATAACCATCCATAAAACGAAAGGTACTATTGATTATATTCATTCAGATCTTTGGGGTCCTTCTCGTGTTGTGTCTAAAGGTGGTGCTCGGTATAGGTTGACTTTTATTGATGACTTCTCTCGACATGTTTGGGTGTATTTTCTGAAAAATAAGAATGATGCGTTCTCAAAATTTGTGAAATTCAAGGCTTGTATGGAAAATCAAACAAGGAAGAAAATCAAGCATTTGAGAACTGATAATGGTTTGGAATTTTGTGATAGTCAGTTTAATGAGTTCTGTGAAAGGAATGATATAGTGAGACACCGTACTGTACGCCATACACCACAACAAAATGGAGTAGCAGAACGTATGAATAGGACTCTCTTAGAAAGAGCTCGTTGTATGCTCTTTCAAGCTGACTTGGAAAAATCCTTTTGGGCTGAAGCTTGTAACCATGCCTGCTATTTGGTGAATCGTTCTCCATCAACTGCAATTGAGTTGAAGACTCCGTTTGAGGTATTCTTTGGTACTCCTGCCAATTATTCTGATTTGAAAGTTTTTGGTTGTCCTACTTATGCTCATGTTAATGATGGTAAACTTGAGCCTAGGGCACTAAAATGCATATTTTTGGGTTATCCTTATGGGGTGAAGGGTTATAGATTATGGTGTGTTGAACCCAAGTCACCTAAATTTTTGATTAGTAGAGATGTTAAGTTTGATGAGTTTTCCATGTTGCAAAAGAAAAAAGAGTCTATTGTTGTAGATAAATACCACAGTGTTAAAGCAGGTGAAGCTTGAGAGTGGAGCTCCTAGTCAAGTGCAAGAGGGCACTTCAGATCAACCATCTGTGGATGAGATAGATGATTCTGCTCATGATGTAGCAGAAGAGCAACATGAGCAACCATACAATATCGCTAAAGGTAAAGGAATAAGAGAGATTAGACGTCCTCAGAGATACGCAGATGTAGACTTCGTTTCTTTTGCATTATATGTGGCAGAGTCTATTGAGGTGTATGAACCTTCTAGTTATCATGAAGCTGTCACTTGTGATGAGTCTGTTCAGTGGTTGGTTGCTATGAATGAAGAAATTGAATCACTTCATAAGAATCATACTTGGGAATTGGTGAAACCGCCTAAGGGCCAAAAGATTGTTGGAAACAAATGGGTCTTCAAGAAAAAGGAAGGTATACCTGAGGTTGAAATAGCTAGGTTCAAGGCACGTGTAGTTGCAAATGACTATTGTCAGAAGAAAGATATTGACTTTAATGAAGTATTTTCTCATGTTGTGAAACATAGCTCTATTCGTATGTTGCTTGCTATGGTTGCATTGTTTTACATGGAATTAGAACAACTTGATGTCAAGACAGCCTTCTTACATGGTGAGCTTAAGGAACAGATATATATGCATTAATCATAGGGGTTTGTTGTTCCAGGTAAGGTAGATCATGTTTGTTTATTAAAAAAGTCTTTATATGGGCTGATGCAATCTCCTAGGCAGTGGTATAAGCTGTTTGATTCTTTTATGATTGATCATGGTTACTCTAGGAGTGATTATGATAGTTGTGTTTATCATAAAAGATTTCATGATGGTTCATCCATTTATTTGTTGTTTTTTGTTGATGACATGCTTATTGAGATGAAAGATTTGGGTGCAGCGAAGAAAATTTTGGGTATGGAAATTTACAGGGATAGACAAGCGGGCAAGCTTTATTTGACTCAGAAAAGTTATATTGAAAAAATTCTTGAACGTTTTGGTATGAAATAGTCTAAACCTGTGAGTACGCCCTTAGTTGCGCATTTCAGGCTTTCTTTGGATTTGTCACCACAGTCAGAAGAAGAAGAGCAGTACATGTCTCAGGTTCCATATGCTAGTGATGTTGGCAGTTTGATATACGCTATGGTTTGTACTCGTCCAGACATTTCACATGCAGTTAGTGTTGTCAGCAGATATATGGGTAATCCTGGTAAGGGTCATTGGTAAGTAGTGAAATGGATACTTCGATATTTGAGAGGTACATCTAATTTTGGTTTGGTATATGATGGGAGTTCTAATATTGGTTGCAGTGTTATTGGTTATATGGACTCCGATTATGCTGGTGATCTGGATAGAAGAAGATCTCTGACAGGTTATGTCTTCACTCTTTCTCATTGTGCCATTAGTTGGAAGAATACTTTACAGTCTACAGTTGCTTTGTCTACAATAGAGGTAGAATATATGGCAGTAACAAAAGCAGTGAAAGAAGCAATTTGGATTAAAGGTTTGGTTTGTGATTTGGGGTTACAACAAGATATTTCTGTTGTAATTTGTGATAGTCAGAGTGCGATACACTTGACTAAGAATACTATGTATCATGAAAGAATCAAACACATTGATGTCAGATATCACTTCGTTTGTGATATTGTCTCTCATGGTGCTATTGTTGTCAATAAGATAGCCACTATAGAGAATCCAACTGATATGTTAACCAAACCAGTTCTATTTAATAAGTTCAAGCATTGCTTGGACTTGATTGGTATTTGCAAAAGATGATCACCCTTCGGGGCTTTGGACGACGATTATTTGGTAATCCGAAGAATTTCATTTGAAGAATTTGTTTTTCTATTTTGAGCCAAGGTGGAGATTTGTTATTTATTATTGGCCCAAAACATCAAGCCCATAAGCTCATCTATTATTTCCCAGCTTGTACCCTAGCTTATATATATATTTCCCTTCCTGCATATGATGAAGTTGAAGAGTAACAGCCACCAGAGAGAATAGAATTGCGCAGAATAAAACAACAACAACTAGTGCAGAAAGTAGAGAGCAGATTCAGTAAAGAGGAATATCAGGAGCTGTAGAAAAATACACAACAGCAGCTGAAGACAGAAGCTGTGTGTAGACAGAAAGATAGAGAACATCGCAATTTTTTCGCCACCTCTATGCTCTCTCTTGTTCGGTAATATTTATTTGCTGGGTTTGTTTGGTGATTCTTTGCAGAAAATAATTGGGTACATTTTGATATTAGTGTATTTTGTTAAAACTCTCTGAAAATTGGTGTTTGTATCTCCATTTGATTATTAGTGAATTTTTCTCGATGTGCCGTCGTTAGTGGAGTAGACTTTTTACATTGAAAAGTTGAACCACTTAAATCATTGTGTGCCATTTAATTTCTTACTGTTTATTACTTTTACCGTTACTCATTATTATTAATTTGTTCAACTAAAATTAGACCTTATTTTCGCTTCTGTAAATACTAATTCGTAACAAAAATAAATGATACAAAATAAAGTATGTACTTAAGATTCCGTGACAACTTGATGACCTAAATGTTCACTTCTTTGCTCATTGTAACAAGAAAACGGGACAAAAATAATTGTCTAGGAAAGTAACTTTACTTTTATAGGTTATACCTTTAACTGAATTCCAAACTTTTGTCCCACACTTCTTTAAACATCACGCAAAGTGTGATTAATTTTGTTCAAGTAAATGTAATTAACTTAAAATCATAATTTCAAATTAGAATAAATATTTCTCGATTAAAAAAAATCACTCACCTGAAGGAAAAAAGCAAAGCAGATAGATAGAAGTAGGACTGTTCATCAGATCAAAACCGTTGATTTTATGCCCATTCGATCCGATCCGACCATCCACTCGGATTGAAACATCCTAATCCGCAACCGATCCGATCACTTTGCACATCCGCTCAATCCGATTTGTAAACTATTCGGATGACATCCGATCAATCCGACCAAATAAACTTAATTAACTCTATTTTTTGTATTTTTAAATAATTTTTTTAAAATTTCACATAAATCATAATATAAAATTATTTAACTTAAAAAAATATTAAAAAATTAAATAAATATATATTTAATTAAATAAATATATATCGTAGTGAAATCCGTCATTTGATCTACATTTAACGGATGGAAAAAATTCTTATCCGATCCAATCTAATCCGATGGTCAGATCAGATCGAATTGATCGGATGTCGTTAATTATATTCTATATAAAGTCAAAAAATAATAATGTAAAAAGCATATTAAGTTTTTCTTTAATTTAGCAAAAACCTAAATATAAGCCTCTAACAAAATCTTTAAAATAATAATAAAATATTTTTTTATTCAATAAACAATCTCAAACATTATTTTAAAATAATATTAAAATATTAATCTAAAAAATTATCATTAAAATGACCATAATTATAACATACGCAAGAAAAAGAGAAAGAAATAACGTGATTTGCATTAAAATATTATCATCGTTAAAAATATGTATTTTAAAATATTATCATCAAAATATGTAAAAAACAATATTATCACCAATCACATCCAAAATACACATTTTCATCCCTGATTACAGGTTAGTTTTTAAATCTAAAGCCAATCACAAGCTTAAATTAATCAAGTTTATATATATATAACTTTTTTAATTTATGTCTTTTAACTATTAATCAGTTCATTTATTTAATATTAAATATAATTTAAAATTATTAATATTTTAATATATATTTTTTAATCATTAACCTTATTATTTTTATCATGCTAGATATAAATACAGTATTTTATTCAACTAAGTTGATAACTTCCTCTGAAGCCATTAATTTCATAAACGAGAGTCCAAAAAAGAAATCATCATAACCCGTTTACATTTTTCAGCCTTTAGGCTACGACACACACAGTCCCATTATGTTCCCCTATTGATCTATGTAGACACCGAAATGACTGTCTACTCTACTTTAACGCTGAGAACGTCCTTCCTTTCGTCTTCTTTCATCTTAGGCACCACCACTTTAAGGACACCGTTCTTCATCACAGCATTGACCTGATCAATCTTGTACAACCTTTCCGGAAGATCAATCCTACTTGAGTACCTCCTTCCACTCTCCTCATCACCTTCTTCTTTTCCACCTTCACCTTTGATAGTCAGAGTATTATGCTCCACAGATACTTTTACGTCTTCTTTGCCGAGCCCTGGCATGTCAATTCTCAGGTGCAGAGCGTCATCAGTCTCTCTTGCTTCCCAACCACGGCGCAGCCCTGTCCCTACGCTATTTGAACCTGAGCTGCCCGTGAACTGGTCCATTAAGTTCAGCACTTGGCTTAGACTCCTTGTGGGCAAGAACGGATCGAAAACATCTATAAATTCAAAGTTAAAAATAGGGATTCACGAGTAGCAATAATCAAACACATGATAACAAAATTATACGTATCTCTGCAGATTATGCGCTCATTAGTTCATGTAAGCCATTTACAATGTATTATACATCCTCTCTTTTATAAGCAGCCACACAGAAAATTCTCATACTCTATTTGTTCAAGCCGTTAAGTCAGCTAAAGAAGCATGCTATTTATTAAAAATGGATGATCTCGGTGTATTAGATTATGAATACAAGTTAATGGATGTTAATTTTTTCTAAAGGAAAACGAAACTTCAAATACCCAATAAATTAGGAAGTAGAAGACGACTACCTGAGAGAAAATCTTCATTACGAAGGCGAGAGACGGAACGAGCGGATCGGCGATCAACATCGACTCGACGATCATCAACGCCGACGTCGTCTTCGTAGTTACGTACCGCGTTAGTGTTGAAGAACCTAGAAGACGAAGAAACAGAGGCAATTGGGCTAGTTGAACCAAAATAAGACTTGGGAAAAATGTTAGAGGAAAAGAGACGTTTAAAAGCAAGTGAGGCCGCCATGGATGCTAAGAAGATTGAAAAGAAGAGCTAAAAATTACTCGAATATGAGAAGGAAAAACTGTAAAGAGCTAGATTTTTTACCAACTAAATGATCACGACTCTTACAAAGGAAACGAAGGGCGTTCTTTATAGTAGGCGAGTAGAATAGCGTGGAACGTCCCAGAATGAGAACGTTCTGGAAGGAAATTCAACTTTGGATTGTTCTGGAACGGCACCTCAGCGGATAATTAGAACAAAATGAAATAATAGGGTTGTCAATTTTACCGCGGCAAATTGACATAAAGATTAGGTGATATGAGATAAGGATCCAGATATTAACATAAAAAATTATATATTTTATTTTTATTTTTACATAAATATTATTTATTAGTTTGAAATTTTTTCTATGTATTATAAATATTTATTATTAAATTTTTTAATAATTTTTTATAATAAACTAAAAAATTATTTAAAATATCATTTATATCTTTTTTTTTATTTAAGAGTCTTGTTTCTTACTAAAAAAATTCAAAATATCTCTATAATTTTTTTAAATAAAAATATAAATTAAGGATAAAAAAATGAAAAGGAGATTCCCAACCTTATACCGGTGCTTTCAAAACCCTATGAAAGAATTTCTTCCCGAATATGTCATGGAAAAATAGTTTCATTACTTTAATTACCATATATCCGACGTTTTCTTCAATCATTATTTTCTTTTTTAAGGTAATGAAATCACAAAATTAAATGTATACATTTAGAGAAATAATATGGTGAAATCTGTTCATTTATGAAGAGCTCTATAAAATATTGCACTGACATATTAAAAGTTGTATAAACAAATTGAAAATCAAGGTTTTACAAGGTGTATTAAAAAGTTACACTTTATTATCTAATTTTTGAAAAGGTGTAGCGTGAGTCGCTTAATTATTTTAAAGTTATACATGATTTTTGTTTAAGGTTATTTATTTCAATTTCATTATAATTTATACATGTAAATATTATATGTCATTATAAATAAAGGATAAATTTATTATCAAGGAAAATAACTGATAGTTATTGATTTTTAAATGAGAAAATATTATTATTTTTCCATTATAAATGATATTATATGACTTTTACACATTTAAATAATAATTAAATTAAAATAAACTTAGGTGCACTTTTAAAATAAATAAGGGATATTCAATGCATCTAATAAAAAATAAAATGTATTTTTTTCAAAAGCTAAGAGTTCTCGTGTGTTCTAAAATCGTAGAAAATTATGATATATTATTTCGTGGAGCAAACATGATGTGTTACAATACATTTTTTAAATAAGTATTGCTTTTAGGAATTTTAAATTTATACTAAAATATATTATTGATTTTTAAAATTTAATTACATTTATACGTTATTAAATTTTTAAAAAATATAATTTATTTTTAAATTTGTTGAAATTTTACATATAAATTCTTTAATTTTTAAATCCTGTAATTTAATCATAAGTTTTTAAAATTTGACACCCAATTCAAGTTACTAAAATAATATTTGATAATCATTTTTTTAATATTTAGGTGTGAAATTTTAAAAATTTGAATAATAGATAATGTTATTTAAAATTTTATAGAACTATTTATAAAATTTTAAAAATTTGATCATTAAATCGTATATTTTAAAAATTTAAATATCTACGTATAAATTCAATTAAAATTTAGAGATGATTGAAGCATTTAACTTTAAATTTATACCAAAAAATTTCTTGTTTTAATGTTTTGTTTCCCCCCTCCAAATCAATATACATGCCTAGTAATAGTTTCTTTTTTCATTTTTATAGGTAGATAAAGTAATACTCTAGGTTCTAGCCAGTGGTGCAGAGTGATTCAATATGCAAATAGTAACACAAAAAACCACAACTAGTCACTAGCCTATTATCCAAAATAAAGCTAATTCTGTGGCTCTCCTTCACCTTTTGTTATGCTAAAACGTTCTACTAAAACTCAATGTACCAACAGTGTTATCATCATCAACATAAGACCTAGTTTAAGCCATGAATGATACAGTGGACAAATTGGTCATCTATTTAGCAAAGAGAGATGGCATTGACAAGCTTGTCAAGACCTTCCAATACGTTTCCAAGCTTGTGCACTGGCATATCGAAGCTACCAATCCAAACATGGCTCAAAATTTCAAGCAGTTGGAAGTTGCCTCAGGGCTTAGTCGAAAAGCCTTTCGCAGTGGCCGGTTTCTTACAGGATTTAACGCCGTTAGACGAAGTCCTGGCACATCTCCTGCTTTCAAGTTCCTAGCTGTTCTTTCTAATGCTGGAGAAATGGTCTATTTCTTCTTTGACCATTTGCTTTGGTTATCAAGAATTGGGACCTTAGACCCCAAATTGGCAAAAAAGATGAGCTTTATATCAGCTTTTGGTGAGTCTTTTGGGTACATATTTTTTATCATATCTGATTTCATAGTGTTGAAAGAAGGGGTAAAGGAAGAAAAACAATTACTTGTTACTAGTTTGAATAATAAGGGAGAATCTAGTAAAGAGGTGACTAATAGTGAAAAAATAAAGAAGATTAGAGTTGATAGAGTGATGAGGTTAATGGCAATGTCAGCAAACATAGCAGATTTAATAATTGCTTTAGCTGAAATTGAACCAAATCCATTTTGTAACCATGTTGTTACTCTTGGCATCAGTGGATTGGTCTCTGCTTGGGCTGGTTGGTATAGAAATTGGCCCTCATAATTAGACAAGTACTAACAAGTTTTCGAGTAAACAATGGTATTTGGAAAACATATATGTACAACGATCAATGTTTGTATTCAAAATTGAATGGTTTTTATTCACTCTGCTTTAATTGGATTTTATATACTATGCTTCTCGATGGTTTTAACTCTAAACATGTGTGTTTCTGGAATATATTTTCCCCCAACAAATGTTATTTCATTAATAGATAAAAATCACTGGAAGGAGTTTTGAATTTTAAATTATCCCTATTTTATATTTTGATATTTTTTATCATTATTTTCAACTATAATACATAAAATACTCATATTTAAGTTATTAATATAAATTTTGATCAATTTAAAAATATGAGTATTTCATGTATGCCAATTAAAAATAGAGATAAAAAAAATACTAAAACAAGGATATGGTAATCATAAGATACAAATTCCCACTAGAATAGTATCTAGATTGGTACTAAGTTACTATCTTACTTGAATTCTTTTAGGACATGAGAATATTAAATTTTAAATACATATTTAAGTATCGTAAACACCAATTTTTTTAAAATTTATACCAAATTATAGTTTCTGATTATCTATACACATGTTTATGTTATATTGTTTAGACACAAATAATTCACAAAATATAAAAGTTCAAATAATATAACTAATTTAAAGCTAAACTTCAAGCAAAGTTAATAAGAGATATCATCATTATCAATACAATATCAATAAAAAAGGTATAAACTAACAAATACTATAATCAATTCCTCCTAAGTTTTAAGCAATTTGTTTGATGCTAAACATTATTATTTTTCTTTTCAATAAAAACATTATAACAAATTCATGATAAGTTTTTCGTGATATGCATTACACGACAAACCCGTCATAAGAGAGTACCTACAACTAAAAAACAATGAAAATTAATAAATTTTATGATCAAGAGTTTAATCATCATATAAAAAGTAAAAAGGTAAAAAACCAAAAATAAGAGAAAAGAAGGGGGAGATATGTCAAGAGAGATTTCTTCCAAATAGAAGAAACTCCCTTTTCGACAAAGATGAAAGAATGAGTAGAGAGCTCTTTTGTTTGAAGAAGTGGAAATGATTTGTGTACAAGAGGCTAAGGACTAAGGAAAGGAGGGAGAGAATAATGCTTAATATTTAACTTTTTTTAGACAAAACAAACTTATATTCACGTAAGAGTAATAATATATATTTACAAAATTTGAAGGTTAAAAACTTTATAAATTGGTATTGTATGTTTTAGACACCTATTTGACTAAAATTGTCAAACAAATATTTTATTTTTCGTTAACCGAAACTCGAGAAGTTATTACATTTTTCTCTAAAAATTGAAGCTTTAGTTTTTAGTTTTTGATTAAAAACGTTTTCAATTCATAATTCTCGGTATTTAAATTTTAAATTTTTAGAATGATGCAGGTTTAATTAGTCATTTTTATTTTTTAAATTTAAAAATTCAGTTTTATTATTTTATCAAATTTTAAAATTCAAAAAAGTTAGATTATGAATCAAATTTCTATTCTTTATTTCTGGATACAATTAGAGATGTAAAATGAGATAAAGTGTAAATATAATTTATGATATAATCTATTAATTTTTATAGTTTATCTTATCTTATTTTACTTAATTTTTAATAAGATAAAATTGTAATAAAATAGATATGTTAATTATCTTTGAGCCTAAATGAGATAAATAATAATATAAAAATAATCAAAAAAATAATACATCATTATTTATAATGTAAGTTTAATAAAAAAGAATGATACAATATATATTTAAAGATAAGTCCATTAGAGATATAATCTAAATGAGATATGATTATATTTAAATAAGATGAGATAATATTACATCATATATACTAAAAATTAATAAAACCATATTCATAGTCAAAATTTAATAAAAATTATTCAAAAATAAGTTTGATATAGAATTTTTAAAGCTTAAAATGGTGCAACTACAAATTAGTTTTGAGACAAATGTTACTTTTTTCAAAAACAAATTGAAATTAAAAATTGAATTCCCAAATTAAAAAATTATAAATTATAAATTGAAATGATTATCAAAGATAATCCTAAATCATGCTATTGAATTGAGAGTTGTGATTGGTATTATAGAGAGAAAATATTATTAAACATATAAATTTAACCTTATTCGATTTGATATGATCAATTAAGTCTAATGAATCCGAATCAAATATGTATATTTGAATATTTTATGACATTATTTTACAATTTTTTTCCATCATTTAAATTCAAATATCAATTTAAGTTAATTTAAAATTTAAAAAAATAAGACGCTAACATATATGAATATCTTAAAACCAAACTTTTGACTTACATTTAATTCCAAAAACATGATTTAACTCGGAACAAAATATATAAGGTTTTATAATATCCAACCCGAGCTCGACCCGAACTCAAAATCCTGACCGAATTTACACGCCTAAGTAATATTTACTTATTAGGTTATCACAATATTAATATCTAAAAATTCAAGTTATTTATATTTTTTTAATATTTATTTTAAAATATACATTCATTAACTCTTTTAAACTATGAAGAGGTGAGGATTAAAATAAACATCCAAAAAAATACGAGACATCATTTTTAAGATTAGTTAAATTAAAACAATATTAATTATAATAAAATTGGGGATTTTGTTTTAACAATATAAAAAAAATTAAACATATATAATTGTATTTATACACAACAAGCATGTTACATGGATGACGTTTGATTGAATTTTCACAAGAAGCAAATGATATAACATAATAAATACATTATGATTATTTTATTACAAATCTTCTAAGAAAAATGAATTTATTAAACATTTAATTATCCACGTATAAATGAACATCAATTAGATTAGAGACCAGAGAAAGTATTAAACTTATTATCTTTTTTGTGTTTAAAAAATATAAAAAATCATACTCAAAATATTCATTTATTTAAATGTATTTAAAAAAAAATAATGATTAATATAAAAAATATACAAGTGAGTGATAATATATCTTATGGATTTGAAAATAAAAATAAAACCTAAAAAAATTAATAGAAATGACTATTGAATTTGTTGATATTTTATACCTTTTTCACTATAATTTTAGAAAATAAATAAGAGAATAATAATAACTTATTTTACACTAATTCAGTATCCAAATCAAACATCTTCGTAGAAGACAAAAATAAAATAATTGTCACATTAAAAAATGATATTATTATAATTATTTTTATTTTTATCATAATAATAAAAAATATATTTTTTATATTTTTAAAATTATTTACATTATAAATATCATTATTAATAAATGAAATTATTTATATTTTTATTATATTAATGTGATGATATTTTAGTTTATAATTAAGGGTGGGGATGCGGTTGGTAAAGGCGCATTAATGGCCATGATCAGAATATGATTTAGTATCTACCTCTATGGGATTAACGAGATTCATACGTGAAAAGCTTAAGACAAATGTTGATTCCGTTAATTAAATCTAAACGACGTCTATGAAAAGTCCCCAAAATCTACGGCAAGCTGTTCGTCGGTGAAGTTGTCTTTCGTTCCTCCAGATTTATCTTCGTTGCCTTAGATGTACTCCACCTCTCGTTTACACTGTCGGTCTTTTTTCTTCTCCTGTATTTTGTTTTAATTGCTAGAGACTTAGCAGAGAGTATACTTTTTGGCTTTGCGGTACGTCAGAGGTTAGCATTCCATATTTGAACGAACCTTTAATTGTGAACTTTTGTTTCGTCATTGTCTGGATCGTTGCTTATGAGGTACATAGTTGGATGTTGAAAATTTAGGAGAAATAGAGTTTGGATCTTTGGGTTTATTTTGGTTTTGCTGAGTAGGGTTTTATGTAGGTCTTAATTAGGGTGCATATATTGTGAAATGATTCATTATTTTTTCTTTAAACTTTATCGCAGTTGCATCTTCAATCGAGCCGAGCTTGGTGCTGGCTGTTGATTTATCATTTAAGGAGTTATAAATTAGAAAACACAATCAATATGGCGGATGTGGCTGCTCAATCTCGTTATGTGAAGCTAAAAAAAGATCAAGCGCCTCTTCAAGATATTACACCTGGGGAGCTTAATCAGCCCATTGAGGTTCCTCAGGTTTTTCTTACACACATTCTCTTCCCCTCTCCGTTAATAAATCTCTTCAAATTATTGCGAAATCTTCTACTGTTAAATTATGATTTACTCTATGATCTGATAATGCACTTGAATATGTGGCAAATTGCACTGGTCTTTTGCTAGCGGATTGCAGGTTAATTGTTCTTATTGTGTGAATGTACTTTAGGCTTCCAAGTTAGTTTGGTAGACTACAGTGGACTAACATCTCTTACTTTGGTGGTGGGTGTTTATAAGGGGACTAGAATAAGATTTACATGGAAGTGTTATAGGACAAGTGATGTAATGTGTGATCCAGAGCAAATTTGATTCCAATCTTGATCTATCTAATTAATTTTTAGAAAGGTAGCAGCCCTATGTTAGTCATCGTGAATTACTTCTTCTGTTTTTATTAAGATGATATAATAATTAATAGGTTTCGACTTTAGTAGCATTTTTGCTGCTTCAAGTTTTAAACCCCAATTAGAGCGTAGAAAGAATTTGTGTGACATGTTTCATTGGCTTATTGGGGCCTCATTATTCACGGGCCATGCTTCAGTGCTCAACTCAGGTATGGATTTGAAAAAACAGGGTGATTTGCAGGGATCCCGTTGGCTGATTCTTTGCTTAATATTGATTAACGTTAACTTTCTGAAAAGATCATAATTCAATGAACTGATGCATGCGACTCATGCCTTGTGTGGCCAGTCTTCTGAAGTAGTTTATTTTATAAGTTAATTGTACTGTAGTTTAACAGACCTGCGGACTAGAATTTCCTTGATCCAGGTGCTGCTTACAGAACTAGCAGTTTATTCTGTGGTCTGTTGGGTACAAAGCAAATTTCAGATTGTATACCCAATTACCTGTATACACTAAGGTGTCTTGTTAGTTTTAAAAAAACTGAGATGATTAGTGGTTTATTGTTAAATGATAGATACTTTCGGTAGATTGTAATTCATTTGAAATTTTAATCTGAAAATTTCTGATATATGTCATTTTAGATTTTTTTTTTCTGGCCTGGTATATCATTTTAAGCTTTTGGACTTTTGGTCACTCTTAGTATTTAAATTAAATTACTTTGATTCAACTAATGATTGTGAATAATATCAAATAGTTGGCTGTACGCAAGTGCAATGAATGTGGGCAACCTCTGCCTGAAAGCTATCAACCCCCTGCTGACGAACCTTGGACAACTGGGATCTTTGGCTGTTTTGAAGACAGAGAAAGCTGTAAGTCTAGATTCGAGATTGCATATCTTAGACTTCATAGTGGTATGGCCTACTTTGCATATTTAGCTGAATATATACGAAGCTGAAACATAGTCCTGTTTTTCCTACATTTACAGGCTGGACAGGACTATTTTGCCCTTGTGTTCTGTTTGGGCATAATGTCGAAAGCTTAAGAGAAGATACTCCATGGACCTATCCTTGTGCATGTCATGCCATTTGTGTGGAAGGTGGCATTGCTCTTGCAGCAGCTACTGCAATTTTCCATGGTGTTGACCCAAGAACTTCATTCCTAATCTGTGAGGGGCTATTATTTGCATGGTGGATGTGTGGCATTTACACAGGTCTTGCTAGGCAGTCACTACAGAAGAAATATCATCTAAAGGTAATTTGAAATTCTTTATTTCAAACTAAGGAAATTAAAAATATTTGTCTTATTCCATATCATCCAAGTTTCTTCACTCTATTGTGTCCTTTGTGGTTCTTTCTTTTTCTTCTTTTTTCCATTCTCTTAAATGATTTACAAAGAAAGTATTGGACGTGGAAGAACTACCATGGTTGAAAATTGAATAAGTATCCTAGTCCCTAGATGACCCTTATTTATGTATTGATTTCATTTTTGATCCCTCTTATTTAACACTTTTTTTTTTCAATGTTTATGTTTAAGCTATATTATTTTAGGCTTTTTTTGTTTACATATATTTTTCTGAATCTCATTTCTATATTGTCAAATTTTTTTCACTCTTGTTATTTCTCTCAATATATACGCAACAATGTTGTATATATATTCAACTATGTAAAACAGAGTTTTATACATATACAACATTGTTACATGCACAAATATGGGGTCCAAGGTGAAACCTCTTACTAAAAGGATAAAAAATAAACTGTTGCCTTGTAAATTTTGGTTATACCTGATTATCTGTTTGTGTTCTTCCTTGCAAGCATGCTTCATCTACAAGCAAATGATGGACTTGCGTAGCATGATTATATTCAAAGTGCCAATTATGCACAAATTTTGAACACGTCTCATTAACTTTCATCCAAAAATGAAATTTGAAATGTTTGAATGGCTTTTTTTTAACCGTGAAATTAAAGGGTAATAGTGTAGTGGGTGGTATGCTGCTGTAACCTGGAGAGTACACATCTACCTCCACCCTGTGTGGTTAACCATGGCCATAGGGTGACCTGTGACCACTATTGCAGGAGGGTTCATCCTGACTATCCTGCTTAGGTTCATGTCTCATACCACCCTGACCTATTTTATACAGTGGTAGTAATAGGATCTAGCTCTTTAACATTGTTTTAAGTATCAGTGTGTGTTTGGATGGACAGATAGAAAGGGCTTTGGAGTTACTAGTGCTTTCTCATGTGTTTGGCATCAAAAAGTATTTGTAATGTAGTTGAGAACCACATTTAAAATATCAGAGATACTTTTTTAAGAAGTCTCCTTGATTCTCTAAAAGCTTATTTTTAAACCACTTTTATCTTAAGTGGTTTACCTACAAACATATCTTTTAGTTTTTTGGATTGAATTTTGGCTCAAATTGTTGTTGCTAACACGTAGAACTCGCCATGTGATCCATGCATGGTGCACTGCTGCCTGCACTGGTGTGCCTTGTGTCAAGAGCATAGGGAGATGAAAGGGCGTCTCTCAGATAATGCTATGGTGCAAATGACCATCGTCAACGCTCCCCCTGTCCAAGAGATGAAGTCTACTACTGATGAGAAAGAGGCTTCAGCTGCTCCATCCTCCACTAACAGTGACAAGGAACATACGCATTTGGAAATGCATGCACTCTAGGACATTTTCTTCATAAATCTTTGAAGTCCCTTTTGTCTCCATTTGTCTTGCAAATCTTTGTATAAATATACGGATCACATACATTACGGCCCTTTTCATTTGATACCTCTTTTAGTTAGTCAGTCCAGAGACATAAAATACATAGAGAGTTCATGAATGAGGCTAAACATTTGTTTTATTTTCTCTACATATTAAGAGCATATTTTGCTTTTGTTTGTTGTCTGTCACTGTGGTATGCCAAATTTAACTTGAGATGATTCAATAATTTTGTGATATTTGTGGCACAATTTGTTAATTTTTTTTTCTTTCTATTGTGCTCTTTTTAGGATTAAGAGTATTGTTTTGCTAAAATGGAGAAGAAAGAAAAGATGTAACTGTAATTTTGAACTTAAATTTACTAACGGCATTCAAACTTCACCACAACTTTTTAATCCAATAAAATGATTGAGATGGTCACTCTATTCATCATATACAGTAAGCAACGGTTCTTTTTAGCAAACAAAAATTGCTAATTAAAACTACCAGGTCGTATTTGTTATTTTTGATTCCATTATTTGCATTCTAATCCAGAAGATTCCATTATTTATCAATAGAATCAATTAAGGAGTGCTAAAACAAGAGGGATCTCAGCTGTGGACGATGGGGATTGCCGGGGTCCATTAAACGAACGGTAAAGATACATTGTAGTCGATGCACATAAGGCAGACAGGAAATGAGAACCTCGAAGCTTTATTTGTCTGCTTCGAGGCTACAGTCAAAAACAGTCAAAGTTAAAGACGTTGCAATTTCTTTCAAACAATTATTTTGATTGTCCTCAAGTATTATTTCACTTGCTCTCTGTACCTCTGTCTCTGACACCGTGACGCATGGAGAGCTTAGAACGGAAGAAGGGCGAAAGGAGATGGGAAGGAGCAGCAAAGCAAAAGGAGCGGGTGGTACTGAGTCATCCTCACCGCACGTTAGCACCTCCGGCTAACGCTATGATAGTAAGAGCTCCGGTGAACGAGGCGAAGTTGGCAGCCCTAGCGGTTGATTTGAACATACGGCCGAGATCGGCGGATATGCCGGCTGTAATGCAAGAACGTGTGCTGCGGTACACCAGAACACTCCTCGACTCAATCCCGGCTGACAAGAAACCCAATCCCACCCACTTGGCTATGTCTCTCAAGAAGGTATAAATTTCTTTACAAGTATCATATTTAAAAAAAAAAGTTTTAATTATTTTTTTAAAATGTTTATTCGGGTGTTGTTTAACTTATAGGAATTTGATGGACTATATGGACCGGCATGGCACTGCATTGCGGGGAAGAGTTTTGGATCGTTTGTGACACACTCGAGTGGTGGATTTATGTATTACTCTGTTGGGAAACTCAGCTTTCTTCTCTTCAGGACACAAGTTCGACCAGTTCTTCCAAAGCGTCTTCCTCAGGTCTGCTTTGTGCCTAAACCTGATGATACTTTTCGTAATAAAAATGGAGATGTAAAGCATTAAATTGTTGCTGTTATGCGTCAAGCAGTTTATATCGTTTCGTAATGCTTTATGTCTACCCTCATGTTTTGATTACTTGTGTGCGAAATTACTTTATACTAATGACATTTTGAAGTCATTATAATTGTTTTGATAAAATTACATTATTGTATTTTAATTTCTTATTTATCAGGTATAATAGCATAACTTTAATAAATTTAAAAATTATATCAATTTATTTCGTAAAAGTAACAAATTTATGATATTTTGCTTATATATTTATAAAATAAATTTTTGCTATCATTTTTATAAAGTTTAAGTGTTATTCTATCTCATAAATACATAATTAAAATATATTTTTGTTAAATATAACTGAATTAAATTATCCCTTTTACCTTAGTTTTAAACTTTAAAAACCAATTTGCCGAACAAAAAAAATATAAATACCTCAAACTTTTACTTTTTTGCTAAAGGTGGATTAAATGTTAAAAAGACCTTAGTTTATTTGTCATTTTATTTTGAGAAATTGACATTAGGATAAATCTTCATTTTATTTTATATTTTCTTAACTTTATTGAAATATTATTTTATAAATTATCTTAAATAATAATTGATAATGATTATAAAATTGATAAAAAATAAAATAAAAAAATAAAATTTTAAGATTTGATAATTTGTTTTTATATTTTTACTTTTTTAAAACAAAGGATTTCAAAAAAAAAACAAAGGAAATAAATTATTCTTTTTTTTTTTGTTGCTAATGGATTTTAACATCCACATTTTAAAGTCTCGCATCGAGATTTCTACCTTCTTATATCATGAGGATATATGTTGTTTGACTACAAAGAAATAAATTATTCTAACCAACGTAGCTAACAGACTTAGGTATATTTATCTCCTAAAATACTTCTAACTTGGTTGTAAATTTATATACCTTCAACTTGTCAAATTCAAATTTGCGTCGTTAATGTGTTCTAAGGGCTAGCGTTTAATTTGTTGAAGTAACTAATGGAAATTTCTACCATATATCATGATGATATATGTTATTTGACTACAAAGGAATAAATTATTTTAACCAACGTAACTAACAGACTTAGGTGTATTTATCTCTTAAAATACCTCTAATTTGGTTGTAAATATATATATATACCTTCAACTTGTCAAACTCAATTGTGTCGCTAATGTTTTTAGGGCTTGCGTTAAATTTGTTAAGGAACTAAAGAAAATTACTATCTTAATTTTTTTCTCAATAGATTTACAACTTTTTTGAACTTAACGGGAGTCCCAACCATTGAAGTTAGTCCGTTTTGAGAGTCGATTTATGCTATTCATTTTTAGAATTTCAAAACCCATCTTCCCCTTTTCATCCCAAGTTCACCGTCTCCCTTCATCACTCAACATCTTCATCGTTCAATGCCCTCGTTGCTAAGCCATCTTTATCTTTCGATGCCTTCATCACCCAACCATCTTCGTCGCTTAGTTTCTTCTCCAGTCACATTCCTCTATTTTTTAGCTTTAGTTTCTATTAATCTTTCAAGATTTTCTTCGTTTTATCGTTGTTACTCTGTTTGTTCAACCATATTTAAAGATTTGTAGGTATTGTGTTTTTTTTTTCAGTTAAAATGAAGTTATTTGTATTGTTTTGTTTGTTTTTATGATTGAGATTCATGTTAAAATGCCCATAAGAGAATTTATTATTTATCTAACAAATCATTTAAATCAAGTTCTAATATCTACTGTTATTAAAGATAATTATTTTGATTACTGTAATCAAACATTAAGGTGAATTGTAATATAAAACTATTATGGAATGCTCTTGTGTATTCATGCTACAATAATTTGGTGCTTTTTATCTCGTTTCTAAATATATAATATATTTGGTAGGTTAGATGTTGGTTTAGATTATAATTTTACTTCCTATTGGATGAAATTTTTACTAATTATTAAAAAAACTAAGAGGGTTGTGTATTTTTAATTTTAGATATATTTGTACTAATTTTACTTATTCTGTTCCAAGAACATGCCAAATTGATATACTAAATAAAATATTTGGGACATTTTTCAAATGAAATAAAGATTCTAAGGGTCCATTTATTATGTAAAATTGGTCAATTTAATTAATTAATGAATGAGTGTTTAATTTAATCTCTCTACTTATGAAAATAAAGTATTTTAGTATAAAAAATTTACTTCGATTATGGACAAAATAGTATGATTTTAAATAACTATGTTACTAAGATGATTATTTTTAATAATTATGAAACTAAATATGCTTACTTTTCATAATAAAAGAAATTATAGTGTCTAATCTAAGAATAATGGGAGTAAATTGATTAATTTTTTTTTAAAAGGGAATATTATTATCCTTCACCCTTTTGCCATTAGAGAAAAAGTTTGTACATAAAATCATTCTTCTTATCAATTATTAAGAGATAATATTCATTATTTATTCAACATATTTTGATATCATTTGTTATTTTTATCAAATATTAAATAATTATATTTTTCAATAAAATATTAAAAATAATCATATTCATCTTATATTTAATTTAATTTCTAGTGAGGAGTGAGCCTTTTGATAAAGAGAATTTTCGTGACAGTTCAATGTAAAACTTTTTCTGGACTAAATTGAAGATGTTTTAATTACTAATATTTTATCTAATTATTTAATATAGTTTTATTTTTAATCTCTTTTAATAAATAAATATGTTTATTTTCGTGTTAAAAAATATATATGTATTTATATTATAAAATATAAACATATATTTTGATTAAAAAAACTTAAAAAAATCAATTTAATCAAATCATTTTTTTTTATATATAAATATTTAATTATTTATTGATTAAGCGGCTTCGGCAATACACTTGAATTGTTGGACTTTTTTAAAAGCACTTACAAGGGGGTTATTAGTTCCTTTTTAAATTTCAAAACACCAGATATTATAAAAACTTATTTTAGAAAAAAAAATTAATGCATTAATGCATTAATATTACTAGATAATAAAATAACAAATAAGAATTTCTTTTATTAAGAATGGTTCAAAATAACTTAAGATATCAAAACTTGAGAAGAAAATTATCTATTTTCAATACACTACGTAATAGAGTATTCATTAACAAGTAATCATAATAGTTTACTAGGTGGATAAAATGAATTTATAGTTAGATATTAGGATAGATTAGAAAATCAATAAATATTAATAGACTTTCAAATAAAAAAAATCGACACTTATATATTAAAAAATAATAATGTATAAAGATGTACTCTTATAGATCAAGAAAGATAAAATTCTAACCGATATCAATTAACGAAAGCATTAGTATATTATGTAATATTAGGAAAAAAAATATATAAATAAGATATTTAAAGATAAATTACAATATATAGTATTAGAATTTAATGAAAGACACATGTATCAAAAAACAACTAAAAATAACAAAGGCTTTGAGCTTTTTAGAAAAAGAAATGGATATAGTATAAGAATTAAACACTAAATCCTTACGAGACATAAAAGAAACTAAAAAAAATTCATAAAAAAAATAAGATAATTTAATAAAAACTACAACAAAATATACATGAAAAATTTATAGTATTAATAATAAATATAAATAATATATATTAAAATAAAGGAATCATGAGTCATAAGCTTGATACATTTGAATGATTAAAAGAAGAACCATCTAAAATATCATATGTATTGATACCTACGAATGAAAAAAGAAAAAATAAAGAAAATTTTATAATCGCAGTTTTATAGAATATAGAAAAAAATTAAAATAATAATTTATGAATCTTAAAAATAAGAATATAGAAAAATTAATTAGTTTGTTAACACCAACTAACGAAAAATTTAAAAAATATTACGTTGAAAACTTTAAACAAATAAATAGGAAAATAATAAGATAATAATCAACGATATTGATTTTGAATTAAAAATCATGATTCCAAAAGGTTATATAAAACAAATTTTGTTACAAGTTTCTTAAAAAAAATAAACATGACACATAGGGAGGGAAGAAATAGACAAAAAAGAGATAAATTTGATATTTTTTATAGAAAAAAACAACAACTCAAAATGAATAAAAACAGGTTACATTGAAAAACTAAAAATATTAATCATACAATCATCTCTAACCACACTCAAATTAAAGTCCTAATAGTTCACAATATTTACAAATTTAATAAAACAACGACACTTATTAATGTATTGAAACTCCAGGTAGGTAGATAATATTTAAAAACTTTAATAAATAAAATATATAAGAAATTTATCGAAGAAAATAAATGAATGACATATCACTAAATTTAGTGAAAATAAAATTAAGAAATTCAAATTATATTTAACAAATATACAATTTGAGAAATAATTTTATCAATAACGAAAAAGCCAATCCCCACTCTCTCATGCAATGGGGTCGCTATTCCATTCCAGACCAGACAATTCCATACCTTGCACTACACTTTTTAGTGCAAATTTCAAATCAAAGTATTAATCTATTTTTCAAAAACTATTCTTGTTATTTTAAGCTTTTCTGTTTTCTTGCGGGGTAAAACACAGAAGTGGTGGTCCTGTTACATACCGGATCAAAGTTTTTAATATCATTTTCGTACTATCATTTATTTTTTACACAAGTTGTACTACAATAAAAACTGATGGGATAATAATTTTTGGTTAAAAAAATAAGATTTTTTTTAAATGTCTCATAAATTCTGATATACAATAACATGAAAATATTTTGTAAATAAAAATATCTAACAATTATATTCCCTACATATGATATTATAATAAAGATAATAATATTGACATAATAATTTTTGTTATTGTTACAATAAAAATACTATTTCATGCATAATATTAATTATATCATAGTATCACCATTATTAAATGAAGTTATCATTAATAAAATCTTATGACATTACCTTATAATAAACAATAATATTGTAATAGACAAGGGCAGAACATTTAAAGAGCTGCATAGGGCTATGTTGATAAAAAAAATTATAAAACAAATTAATTATATGTATATTTTTAGCATTAAATAAATATTATATTTATAATAATATATTGTATCTAATTTTTTATGCATATTTTTAATATATGGTTGTATATTTCAACCATGTTTAATAGATATGTCATTAAAATGACATAAATAAATTATAAATAAAATGTTATTTTTCTCACATATTTATCAAACATTAATTAGTTAACTACATAAAATTAGTTACATATAAAAGTAACTAAAATGGTTGAAGATGGGTATTTTTGTTCATATATTAACATTAATTAATTATGCGCATAGATTTACAATAATATATATTATATAAATATATTTCTTTAAGTCTATATAATATGTTGTAATTTAAAAGATATTTCATATATTTAAATTTAGTTCAGGATAACATAATACTAGTGTTAAAAATTATAAAAATTAAAGTAAAATAAAAAATATTATTAGAAACTTCAAACTAAAGTTTTTAAGGTTTTTGTCATTCATATCATAAAAAAAAAATATTTTGTTTAACTCCACATTTTAGTTTTATATAATATTATATTATATCATATTTTATTTAAAAAAATTATTAGGAAAATTTTAATATTTTCCTATAGTTTTTCATTTATTTTTATTACTATATAAAACTTGTTTATTTTTTCACTTCAAGAAAATCAATGAAATAATCACAAACAAAAAAAAGTGTATTTGTTAGTATTTTATTTTTAACAATATATATATTTAAATATATTATCAAGCTTAAAATCCTAAATAATATCTTATTCTTTATATTTTAATACTTTTATTTTAGATAATTTTCCTTATATGTTCTTTGACTCTATTTGTCTTTCACTGAAAATTGTCTATCTTAATTCTTAATTAACCTTTTACTGGATTTATATCATGATATATTTTTTATTTTTAAATATTTAAATATATCTTTTTTATTTTTTATAAAAAAATTACACTACAAATACCCTCAAAATATATTTCTAACTCTGCTCCACATAATATATTTCTGAAATGCATATTTGTTATTATATTATTTTTATTGTAACATTTTTAAATTACTATTACCATGACATAATAGAACATACATTTGATAAACGATCTTAAGGGCCTATTATGACATTTAATATATATGTATAATATCAACTAATTCTTATGACCTGCAATAGTTTATCACGGAATTCCAACATTTAAGAAACATGCATGTCAGGTACGTCCTATGGTACTTGCATTTAAGTTAAAGATTAGAGAGAGAAAGAAATAAAAAATAATTAATAATAATAATAAATGGGAAATGTAAGAGATGGATATGCCTAAAGATCAGAGTAACATGAGGAAATCTTCCCTCACATGACAGGATATTGCTTAACATACCGAGTCCCACACTTATTTGAGACGGTGCAAAACTAAAACCTTTTTATTTAATTTATAAATAAAAATAATCCAATATTATATATACCTTCTTTGAGCTTTCCTGCAAATTCATTCCAACATACTATATATCCTTAATAAATTCATTGGACTTTAAAGCACATTCAACTTTAAGATAGCAAAATTCGTAAAGGATAATAGAATTTAAAGAAACTAATGATTGACTAAATATAGATAAAATAACAAGGCATTGACAAATTTTCTTATCATATATATATATATATATATATATATATATATATATATATTTTAAATTACTTGTTGAGTCAACAAACCTAATAAAAATAATTTGAAGTAAAATATATATTATTTAATAATATAATTTTTGATAATTAATTGTAGACACCGATCTATTTTTGATCAATTTAATGGCTACCTATCTATCTAGATTGAGAGGGAGGTGGCATTATAAAAAATAATAAAAAAGAAGGGAGGTGCATGGCAGTTGCTTATAAATTTTGAGTAGAACTAACAGGGAGTGGTATATATGTACCGACTAGTTGACTTATATTATGAACATGGGAGATGTGAATATATGTTACCAAGTCGTTGACTTCTTCAAGAATAGTATTCATTGTTAATGTATATATTTTTTTATTATCAAAATTAACATATCACATTGCAGTTTTTTTTGAAAGATGTATTATTCATTTAATGAGAAGATTAACTTTCTAGCACAGTGGCATGTAATTTAAAGCTTTTTTTTCTTTCTTTCTTTTTTGTCCAAACAATTAATAAGCATACAATAGGTGTTGACATCTCTATTATAAGGACTTGTGCATGTTCTTTAATTAGAATATTGTAACATTTTTAAGATTTGAGTTTCAAATCCTAATTGATGCACGATTAATGTTAGTTTAAAATTTTTTAATTTTGTTTAAAAAACTAAAACATATGTCATACAAATAATATAATAGAGCATATTAAAAAGTATCTTTAATATTACACTTATTTTTAATATGGTTAATACTTTTGACTTATCCTATGTTTTAAAATAATATAAGAAGAATTAATATGATTTTAATCAATAAATCTAACAGGATATATTTAAATATTAATTTACTCATATATAATTGTAAATATAAGTTATTGTGTTTATTTTTATTTTTATCAATTAATTTTAAATTTCAAATTATGATACGAACTTCAACATTAATTTAAATTATCTAGTTAAAATGATTATTTAAATTCATTGGTGTATAAAATGTATCTCATATATAAATATTTCAAATAATAGTTTCAAATTCATGTAATTATTAAACAATACAGTTGAGATTGAAAACAATAAAAAAAATAAGGAGGGAAAAAACAACGAATCTATGAAAAAAAAACTCTCTAATAAGTTGCAAAAAGATATTTGCCTTTGTATTAAAAAAAAAACAAAGCAAAACAAAAAAAATGCCTTTAGATGATGAATTTGGACCGATTTGAGAAAATCCCTAAACACATGGAAGATCCCATGCTTTGATTTGCATGGTTGATTCAATAAATTTATTTTAACACCTGCCTTTCGCTTCTCTCATAATACCAACAAGATCTTCACAATATTACGTCTTAAGTATATAAATATTTATGCTACTCGGTTGGACAAAATCTTATATACAAATATACAACTTGTTGTATGATTATTATCAATATTAGTATTAATTCAGACCTTATTTCTTATAATTTTTTCTTTTTAATGAAAATTAAGGGTTAAGATCAACATGTTTTACCACAATGGATCCGTTGTGCTGTAAGATTTTATGACACTGTTGAGGAGAGTTTTTTCTATACCCAGAGATAAAATGAGAAGTTAATTAGTGTTATCGGCAATATATAATACATGAATAAATATGAAATTATGATTTTATATTTTTACTAAAAATACACTTTTCAATACTCGGGTATTCAAAAAAAGCTGCTGAGGTCACGAAACAGTTATCTCTGTTGACTTTTAAGCTATATGTACAGTGAGTATATCACTATAAATAGCTGAAACATTTGGCTCTATTTGCATTGTGTTCCAAACACCGAGAACTAGAGAAGGAAATTAAGAAATAGACGAGAGAGAGAGAGAGAGAGAGAGAGAGAGAGATGAGGAGGAGCAATCAGGTGCTTTTGAACTGTGGGATAACAATGCCAGTGATTGGTTTAGGTACTTATTCCTCCCAAAATGATAGAGGGACTACTGAATCAGCCATTAATATGGCCCTTGAGGTACAAACATTTTTTAAGTACTGCCTTAAAATTTCTATATTTTATTTCCTAGCTTTGTTGAGTGGTAATAAAAAGAACCCAAAGTAGCTAATAAATTAATTGGGGTTGTTGTTGTGTGTGTGGAATAAATACGTACAGATGGGTTATAGGCATTTTGACACAGCAAAGATATATGGTTCAGAGGCAGCAGTAGGAAACGCTTTAACAGAAGCAATTTCAGAAGGGGTAGTAGAGAGGGAAGATATATTTGTGACATCTAAGCTTTGGGGAAGCGACCATCATGACCCTGTTTCAGCATTGAAGCAAACTCTAAAGTAAGCAAATTGGTATTTCTACATTATATCTTTATGAAATAAATCACTTCCCAAGTGGGCATAAATATATAAATACACGTGGCTAGCTATATCTTCTTGGCTTTCATACAATCTTTAAAGTTTTAACAGAATCTCTCTTGAGATTCAAATTAAAGTTAATGATTACTAGAAGTGATCAGGACTTTAATTATATATATCATGACTTTGGGATAGAATTGCGCGCGTCCCCATTAATTATTTTTATGCATGCAATTCAAGGTATACTTTTGAATCAAGAACCTCTATCAAAAAAATCAAAACTATTTACAAACTGTACTAGAAAGTAAAACGGTTGACAAACTGTGTATCCATTAATCAAAACATTAAGAATTAAGAACACTTGTATTCGTTTTAACTTAAAATGTGTTCACAAGCAACGTGACATCATATAATTAGAATTAAAATGGATTTAATGATTTGTTTTAGTGAGATCGAGCCTGAAAATTGAAATGGGAAAATTAACTAATGACACAGGAACTTAGGCATGGAATACTTGGACATGTATCTAGTGCATTGGCCAGTGAAGTTGAAGCCATGGGCTTGTTATGCAATTCCAAATGAAGATGACTTTGAGAGATTAGAGCTTGAGACCACTTGGGCTGGCATGGAAAAGTGTCTGGAATTGGGGTTGTGTAGGTGCATTGGTGTCAGCAACTTTTCTAGTAAAAAGATTCAGACCCTCTTTGATTTTGCCTCTGTTCGTCCTGCTGTAAATCAGGTTAGTATACATGCTATGCAAATTAATTAACAAACTTTGAAATTGATTTTTTTTGTTTTTCTTAACACAAAAAATACTAATATCTATTATTTTGATTTTGGAATAATATTATATATATATTGCTTAAACCAAAACTAAGACAATCAGACGAAAGCATAACTGAAACTTATTATCTTTAATTTTGATAGTTAATAACGAAATGATAGGTTTCAAAGGCGAGAGACCAAATATAAAATCGATTTTTTTGTTGATAATAAACTTTGTACGTGAATATTGATGACCATTCATGTTATGTAAGATATATATTCTCCAAACTTGAAGGCTGGCTTCATTAAGGCCTTCATGTTGCCATATTAATTACTATTATTATTAAGTTTAGAGACAAATAAGCAGCTATGTATTATAATTATAACAGTTAAGATTAATAGCTTTTTTTTAGTATATTTTAATTTAACGTTTTTAAAAATGTCACCGTAGGTAAAAATATATAGTCAATTTTTAAGTTTTGTAAAAATTAATAATAATTTCAACAACATTTAAAAAAGAAAGTTTTAACAAGTTAAAATAATTGTCAAAGTAGTTTTTTAAATAAAAATTTAAAAAACAGATTTTTTTTAGAAAAATATATAAAACTAATCATTTCAACGTCACTTTTTAAAAAGTAACAAGTTAATCTATCACAATAAAAACTATTAAAAACCTAAATGCTTAATTTCAAAAAACTATTTAACCTATAAATTAAATTAAGTTTAATATGTTATTTTATCGTACAAACACCCTTTATTTGTTTAATTAGTTTAAGAAATGACCAGCCTTTAGTTACAACCAAAGAACTCTTAGACAAAAATAGAACCCCACTTCTTAGAGTTATCACCTAGAGAGGTTTGACTATAGTATTAGTTAAACTTGGACGGCTAATTTTAAATTTAGGAATCTTGGTCAAATTCTTTGACTTTGTCTCCCAGACTGCATGAATGTGTACGAAGAATTTTTGGAGCAATATTTTCTCTCTTTTTTTTAATAGGAAGGAAAAGATTTCATTCAACATTTTGATTTTTAAGGGTGATTTAATGACCAGTATAAAATTTCAATGAAAACCTTAAATAACAAATCCAAAATACCTCCGAAAGAATATTATGTTTTTTATAATTTTTTTTAATTAATAATTTTAAATTACAAGAATATAAAATAAACAATTAAAATTAAATTTAAAAATAATTTCGAAAAAGCACAAAAGGAGAAAAAGAAAAATGTAATCGAGCCTAATATAATAATAATAATTATTATTATTTTAACATGGTATGGCTAGGTGGAAATGCATCCCTTGTGGAGGCAAGCTAAACTTCGCGAGCTATGCGTGGATCACAAAATCCATGTAAGTGCCTATTCACCGCTTGGTGGGCCCGGTAATTCATGGGGTTCAACAGCTGTAGTGGATAGCCCAATTATCCAATCCATTGCTTTCAAACGCAACGCTACTCCTGCTCAGGTAATAATCATCTATATATTTTTTCACTATCAAATCATCATCTATATCTATTTTATTGTAAAATATTTTAATTTTATAGTACAATATGTGTGATTAAAAATAAATAAATAAAAGCTAATTGAAATAATTTTTTACTGATCTTACTTAGGTTGCGCTGAAGTGGGGATTATCAAAGGGAACAAGTGTAATTGTGAAAAGCTTTAATAAAGATAGGTTGAAAGAGAACATTGAGACTCTTTCTTTGAAATTGAACGATGAAGATCTCCTCTACATCGATAGATTGGAGGAAAAGAAGATTATGAGGGGGGAATTTCTAGTAAATGAAACTACAAGTCCTTACAGGACACTTGAAGATCTTTGGGATGACGAGATTTAATGGTACTTTATTGTTCACACTCGTTATTCTACTTCTTTTGGTAACAAAAAGTTGCATATAATGTTACTCTTTCTTTTCTTAAGCAAAAAAATTATCTTAACCATTTATAATCTATTGTACAAAAAGTTCCACGTGGATGATTTTTTTAAGATTAAATTATATTAGTTGTGAATTAAACTGATAATTTAAAATAAAAATAAATAATTTTTTTATTTCTATACTTCCAAACAACCTTATAATTTGAAACGAAAATAATAATTTGTTATACACCAAAATATTCGACATGTATGATTTTCTTAAATCAAATTATAGTCGGTGTGATTTAAACCTATGACTTAAAATAAATAAATAAATCTTATCCCTCTAGAACACCGTACTAGAAATTCAAGGGCATATAGAAGCCATAAAATGTATTTGAAAAAGTTGAGATGAAATTGTCTTTAATTAGGAATCAATCGTTTTCAACTCAAATGTAATACCTACGTAAAGTATGATCTCTTCCGATCTACACTTTGACATTGTTGAAAAATCAAGTTTCTATTAGCTCCAGTAAACAAAGCTTATAACCAATAATTACTACGTTCAGCTTTCACCCTGCAAAAGCTAAATATTGCTTTCAAAATTTATTTATATATAACGTAACTTTCCAGTTTTCCAAATGATTCGCACACACAAAGTGAAAGTGCTTAAATACGAGTCCTTAAATTATATATTTTACATCTCAAAGCAACAGTTGTTTATGAAACCTTTTCTTATGGAACTTGAATTATGTAAGTCTCCGTGGGACATCCTTATCTTTCCTATCAGCTTGGTTGTCCAAGTGAACGCTTCAAAATCTGGTCCTTTGGTCACGCTGATATGATGTGATACAATAATGGAAAAGTGCAGGCGATGTTACAAAATGCTAAACATAGCTCAGAAAGCAGATAATAATCTTTGGAGATGACACGAACATCACTAGTTTTTGATACTTTTACTAGAGGCTTCTGCAAGGCCCTCAACAGAGGCTGTTGGCGGTTTTGATTTTTCATGCTATTGCTTTCTGAACTTTCTAGAAGTTCTTGATGCTCATTTCTGAAGGGATTATTATAAGCGTACTTCCATATTAGGACTCTGAACCTTAACTATAGCATGAAATTTCATGAACAAAATTCTGTAATTTTCTTGCTGAATCGCCCTATGTAATCTTTTAACAGCACATGCAATCAAAGAAAATTGACAGAAAATAAAATTCAAAAGCACATTACCTTGTATGGTACGACTTTCTGTGAAAACTTCAGATATGCAATTTCAGCTTTATGCCTTTGCCCTAAATAAGAGAGTGTGTGTACAAAAACATGATGCATATAACTGTACGCTTGTTACTGCAGAAATAGGACTATAAAACTTGCATTTAAAATTCAAAGACATATTGACTATTACCTTCCTTCGGCTAGCATCTGCACGTAATCTAATTCCAATCCTTTCCAACCTGCCTACCATTTTCATTTGGCACTGATGAAATGACTTGCTCAATGCTCTGGACAAGTGACATAAATGAGCAGAAAACAAGTAAACACCCAAGCTGGTAGAGAGAGAGCCTCAAAAACAAGAAAAGAAAAATTGGCAAGTTCTTTAACCACAGCATAAAAATGAGAGAAAATGACAAAAGAAACTGAACAAAGTAGGAATACCTGAAGAAGATGCCCATGCAACCAATCCAATGTTTGTGGGAATGTGATTGTGGATATATTGACAGCTGTCAAACCCTGTTCATAGGGAAATGAGAGTACTAACAAGGACTCAAAGTCAAAGAGTACAACCAAATGATTTAAATGAATTTACAACAGCATTCGCGAGACTTGTAGCTTTTATTAGTCCCTCCCACTTAATTATGTCTGAAATATAATGTAAGCACTTTTGTAAATGAACATAAATGTTTTGTTAACTCATGTGATTTAGCAGCTCCCATCAACAACTTTCCACTCAGTCATGAAATTATCTAAGGAATTTGAACTCGTTATAAAAATTCAACAAAAATTAAATGGTTCTAGTTTGAAGTCACCTTAGCTTATGATAGTAAAGTGCGTCATTTAAATAAATGAGCTGAATCATTGAAGTAAACTGTCATTGCCATCCACAAGCATAAAGGTGCATACCTGGGAATCGAAAGAGCATAGATAGTCTTGCATTGTTTTCAAATGGGTTAGTAGCTTATCATCATCCTGTGAAAAGGAAGCGAGAAGACTTGTACTATTAGAATATAGTTTTGATGTTAAAAAACAAAGTGGCTAAAAATGAAATTTTCTTTTTTAAGTCTAATTGAAAGACCTTGGTCAACAGACGCTGAAGACTGAACTTTGAATTTTGAAAACTATTATATAAAAGAGTAAAAAAAAAATAGCTTGGTTGAAAACTACAAAAAATTGAAACCAGAAAAGCCAAGGTTAAGGGGTAAAATCTTGATATTTATAAGAGAGAAAAAATTCTGAATCTCTTAGATAGAAGTCAAATATGCTGGTACGAATCAAATTTTTTTTCTGTGATACAGTAACTAGTGATTCCTTAATCAAAAGTTTACTCCAAGATTTGAATATTCTAGATAGCTAAGAATGATAAGGTAAAAACCACGAGAACCTCCTTAAGACATTTATCCTTACTTGAACGACTTGAAATCCACTCCTCAAGTAGTGCCTGCCATAAAAAGAATTCCGTTCAAAGGTGCAAGACTGAGTAGGAAAAAAATTGGGGCAAACAAACTAGGCATAGATTATAAAGCAAGTCTCCCAGACTGGATAATGAAAAAAAAAAATTATGTTCCAACTTTTATAACATAGTTCGAGAGTAAATCAACCATGTCCATCTTCAGGATCAATAATGAGATTATAAACTACCTTACCAATTGGAATGACCTAAGGTGATACCATGAATGGATATTACTTTTAAAACCACCAGATATCATCAAGAGGTTATCTTGATGACGCTAATAAACACGATGTTCTACTTATGTGTGTGTGAGAAACCCAACACATACCAGTAGTTTCATGTAAGAGAGGGTTTCAGTAATATTATCAAACTTATGGCATCATCTTGAATTAAGATGAAGGACTAATATTGATCTATATTGTGAATAATATTTAGAGGACCTGATCATACCTTGTGGTCAAATTCGGCCATTCTCAGAACTATAGGTACATTTATAGGATTTGTGCCAGACTTTTTGTTCTTAACAAAAGTACTCTTATCCGCATCTGGGTCTTTAACTGTTTCACCTGCATTGCAGAGAAGTAATAGAAATTTCAATGATTGATAGGCCTAATTCTTCACTTTTTTGATAAAATTTATGGTTATATGCATGATGTAGGATATAAACATGTTTAAAATTGAAAGGATGAAATAACATAATGAAGATTATATTACGAGAGATATGATGGAGATAATTTGAGTATGTATTTTTACTTCATTCTCTGATTTTCTTTAATGTATATACAACACTATAAATAGGAAAATAACATATTAGTGACCACTAAGTTAGGAATATAACAGCTGGTATCAACAATAATTATAGCTTGTTTTACACTGAATAATACAGAATGTTTATCACTAATAAAGCAGATTCTCAGAAAAGTCTACACTCTTCAAGTTAGGTAATAGATATTAATCATTCCTAACTTGCAACTCAATTCTTCGAAGATTGTTCGAGGTAATACTTTGGTAAGGATATCTGCAATTTGATAATGTGTAGATGTATATAGTAGGTCAACAATTTTTTCATCTAACTTTTCTTTAATGAAATGACGATCTATCTCTACATGTTTGGTTCGGTCATGATGAACTGAATTTTTTGCAATTCTTATTCCAGCTTGATTGTCACAATGCATGTTGATTGGTTCAAGAGTTGTGAAATCCAGTTCATTGAGTAGTCTTCTTAACCACATTCTTTTGCAAATCCCATGAGCCATAACTCTAAATTCAACTTCTGCACTGCTTCGAGCAACTACTGATTGTTTCTTACTTCGCCAAGTTACAAGATTTCCCCATATGAATGTACAATACCCAGTAGTAGATCTGCGATCCACTATAGAACCTGTCCAGTCAGCATCTACAAAGACTTCAATTTTTCTTGTGAAATTCTTACCGATGTATAATCTTTTTTCTGGTGTCATCTTGAAATACCTGAGTATACGATAGACTGCTTCCATGTGTTTTTCAGTGGAATTATTCATAAATTGACTTACAACACTTACTGAAAAACCAATATCTAGTCTAGTGTGGGATAGGTAAATGAGTTTTCCCACTAATCTTTGGTAACAACCTTTGTCCATAGGTGTACTATTTTCTTTGATCCCGAGTTTTATTGTAGAGTCCATCAGAGTTTCTATCGGTTTACACCTGATCATTCCAGTTTCTTTGAGACGATCAAGTACATACTTTCTTTGAGATATAGGTATGTCCTTTTTTGTTTGTGCTACTTCCATTCCTAGGAAATATTTGAGATTGCCCAGATCTTTGATCTCAAATTTCTTGGCAAAGAATTCCTTGAGTTTATTCATCTCAATTATAGAATTACCTATTAGAACAATATCATCTACGTACACAATTAGGATAACTATTCTATCATTAGAGAAGTGTTTGACGAATAGTGTGTGATCTGATTGACATTGATTGTACTCATATCTCTTCAAAACTTTGGAGAACCTATCAAACCAGGCACGTGGAGACTGTTTCAATCCATACAAGGATTTTTTAAGTTTGCAGACTCTATTAGTTAGAATAGAAGATTCAATTCCAATAGGAATGTCCATGTAGACTTCTTCTTCGAGATCACCATTAAGGAATGCATTCTTAACATCTAATTGGTAAAGAGGCCAATCCAAGTTAGATGCTAAGGAGAGAAGAACACGAATAGTGTTGAGTTTTGCTACAGGTGCAAAAGTCTCTTGATAATCAAGCCCATATTTCTGAGTGAATCCCTTAGTCACAAGGCGAGCTTTGAGTCTTTCTACACTGCCGTCTGCTTTGTGTTTGATTGTAAAGATCCATTTACACCCAACAGTTTGTTTTCCCGATGGTAGTTCTGTGATCTCCCAAGTCTTGTTTTTCTCTAAGGCACCGAGTTCTTCACGAATAGCTATCTTCCATTCAGGTATCTGAAATGCTTCATGAACAGAATTTGGAACCTCTATCTGATCAAGGTTACTGATAAATGCCTTATAACCTGGTGAGAGATTTTTATAGGAAATGCATGATCTTACACCTTTCCTTATAGCAATTGGAAAATTCAAATCATTAGGAGGTAATTCAATAATATGAGGTTCAATGATGTTACCTTATGAATTTTCGGAGTGGCTTGTACGCGGGTTGGATTCCTGGATTGGCTCAAGATATGCTCGGTTCTTTGCTCTTTCTTGAGTTGTTTTCCTTGTAGAGTAGACAAGAATATCATTGTTCAGGATAAGAAAGTTTAGATCTGTTGGTAGAAAAGTTGAGGGTTCATTGGGATTAGTAAGAGTATTTATTTGAGACGTTGATTCACTCTTTGGTAGTTGTGGGATAGGATTTGTGGGAGACTGAGTGGTTATGATATTCAAAAGCTGGTATTCATTACCTATGTTCTCCCCACAGATTTGGAATAATACGGATATTGTTCAAAGAATGTGAACTACCATCGTATTCATGAATTGTTGACACACAAAAAATTAACTTAATGTTTTATTTATTTATCTATAATAATAAAAAATAACAATACATTTAAACATATGAAAAAATTAATCAATAATTTTTACTTAAAAAATTTATTGTGTTGTGTCACCTTATATGGAAACAAAATTATATATTTTCCAGGAAGCAAAACTTATATATTTTTCACAAGTGTTGTTACCAACATGATACTGAATCATTTGTACTTCTGTTAGATATGCCGATAATATCTGGAAAATTCTGTTTCTATTACTCGATATGACCTATCCATTTGCATATCAAATATTATTTAATCTAAAAAAAATTATTTCTGTATCAAAATTTCTTCACCACCTTTATATTATACAGTGGGAAAAAATCTACTTTATTCATATAAAAATGAGAAAAAAATTATTTTTATTCCAAGTTGAATACGAGTAATTTGACTATTATTTTCCTATCTCACCTTACTTGTGCAGGTTAAGATTAGTAACGTAAAATATTGATAGTAACACTCTTAATTAAATTCTAACTTTTACTTGTAATATTCTTTAAATAATACATATAAATTTTACTTCTTTTTACGCTAAAAATATAAAAAGAAGGGTAAAAATAAAAATAAAAATATACTTAAAAGTATTACTAGTACTACTCTACTAATATATTATTATTCCAATAATGTTATTGTTTGCTTCAAAGACCCAAAAAGTTCTCTTATGTATTGGCTTAAAATAAAAGATAGTTCTATGATTTTTATAATGAGTATATTAGATTTGTAATTATTGAATTACTAGAGTTTTCGTAATTTTTTAAAATAAATATTTTAATAATATAATTTATAAATTAGATATTACATTTATGTTATTATGAAAAATAAATATTTTTAATTTTATAATTTATTAAAATGAATAATTATAACTTAATAAAAATACTATCATTTTTATAAATAACATAAATATATATATTCAACTCAAAAAATTTGAAATCAAACTCTCGTTTCCATAAAATAATAAAATTATCCATAATTTCTATTATACAATACAATAATTATAAAATTAAATCATTTAAATTAAATAATTATAAAAGATCTCGGCATTACTTCCAAGTCATTTGTTTTAATGTATCATTTATCAGATAAACGGCATTATGTTGGGAGATTATTGAATACAATTGAGGCATTAAAACCGGGTGAAACAAGTTTATTTTAGTTCATAACTTTTATGAAATTGAAAAAGTGTAACGGGAATGACAAATATTTTTCCTTTATGTTCTGGTTGAACATGGTCCACCTAAGTTTTTATTTTTATTTTTTCCAGATAAGGATGGTCCAACTAAGTTACTTCAACGGTTAACAACTAGCGTATATAAAAATCCATAATAGAAAAACCAAAAGAATAAAACTAGAGTTTTTAAAGAGTACAAGACAATACATTATCCATAAAGCTGGAAGATTTTGAAGAGTAATGACTAATGAGCTCTAACTAGATCATTTTTTTACATAATGAAATAAAATTACATCGTTTAGGCTTGAAAATCAGAACTATTCCCCAACCCAAATCCAGGCCAATCCCCCAAACAAACTAAACTTGACAGTTTTCCTGAGTGTCACCAATAGAAGAAAAGGACCAACAATGTTCTTTCATCAACATCTGTGAATCATCTAATGACTATAATGTGTTACTAGTCTTCAGGATAAGACCCTTTTGCAGAGTCCAAGTGAATCACTTATGGATGCCACTGATCTTGATCATCACATCATATAGCATAAAGCTAAGATGTAGGTTTCCACTTTTAGTTTACTTTACAAATAGAAATTTTGGATCTCGCATTCTCTTGAAAAATCTACCACCTTTTTTTCTCACAACACTTGATGGAAGAAGAGATTTGGTATCTGGTCTCCATTTTAAGTCCTTAAGAGCAGAGAACAAGGTAGCTAATGCAGGAGAGATATCGTGATCCTTTATATTCTTACATGAAACTATTCTAAGGCTTTGAAGGTCCTTCCAGGAAAGGATTACGGACTCAAGACCTGCTGTTGTCAGCAATGAGCATCCTTCTAATAACAGGGACTTCACCCTCCTGTGTTAACATCAAGGATACTCATTATCTACTGACAATACAACATCCAATGCCAACTACATAAACTCATCAAACGAACTTCTAGTTATCATGCCAATCAGTAGTAGCTTATCAAACAAGTGCAGCTAAATGAAATCATACAAGAGTACTCTAGATTCACACGAGTTTAACGAAATGTAAGCATTGTTTTTTTTTTAAAGATTTTAACCTCCGGAATCTACTATGTAGAATCCCACTGAACTGATAAGCAACCAAACTAGCAGGGCCTTTTCCACTCAACTACAGCATTTCATGTATACATCCAATGCCAACTACATAAACTCATCAAACGATCTTCTAGTTATCATGCCAATCAGTAGTAGCTTATCAAACAAGTGCAGCTAAATGAAATCATACAAGAGTACTCTAGATTCACACGAGTTTAACAAAATGTAAGCATTGTTTTTTTTAAAGATTTTAACCTCCGGAATCTACTATGTAGAATCCCACTGAACTGATAAGCAACCAAACTAGCAGGGCCTTTTCCACTCAACTACAGCATTTCATGTATAATTCACTGCCTTTTGAAAAAGATAAATAACAGTTGTTTCTTGTCCAACGGCAAAACTAACATCAGTAGCTGCCATTAAAAGACTAATGCAGTTAGTTAATAATGGAACACAGGATTAAGACCTAAATTTAATATATGTACACCAACATTGTTGCAGGGTATTTTAACCTCTTTTAGCTGTATCCACTAAACATAACATTAAGACTTTTTGTACCATATAACAAAGTTTTAACCTCATTCCATGATAAATAATTGTAGTTTCTACATTAGTAAAATTGCAGTTCCTAACTATCTCATCATTGTTCCTTTATGACCTAAGTAGCTTGTTAGAAAGAATAGGCAAGGGCAAGTAAATGGAGCAAAAAGAGAAGAATCGACCTGCAAGAGCTTGCAAGACTGAACATATCATCCACCAATCCCCAACAATCCTGAATAACAAGCTCCTTTGTAGCTTCAGACACCAAAAACAAAGCTCTCAAACTCTTCTTGTTCCGCAATTGACACTTCTGCAAGTGTAACCTCTCAAGGGTAGGACAATAACCCAGATACTCATCCAAGCCAGGACTGGTATCAATCCTTTCACATGATCGAAACCTCAAAGTTTTCAAATTCTCACAGTACGATAGACCTGCCAACCAACCACCTTCCATCCTATGATCACAAAGAACCAATTCTTCCAACATCTGACAGCACAGCCCAATAGTTTTGATCCCATCAAAGCTCCCTTCACAGCCACTCAGCTCAAGCTTAACCAGCTTCTCACAACCTTGAGCCAAAATCGTTAACCCAATATCCGAAACCACAGAACCATAAAATCCATCCACATTACAAACCAATTTCAGCACCTGCAAATTTGCACACGCCGCAATACCACGCAAAACGTTGTCATTACACTTGTGCAATTCCAAATTTAGCATAGTCGGGCATTCCTCAGCTATATTCAACAAACCCATCTCACTTGCCCCGAACACCATTAGTCTGCGAAGGTTTGGACACCCTCTAGCCAACACTTGTAGCCCTTTATCAATAACCTCTGTTGGAAGTAAATCTACTTGGAAAAGTTGCGGATTTGACGAAACACGAGAACCAATATTCACCGAAAACATTCTGTGGCTCAGCAAAATGTTCAAACTTTGGTCCGAAATCAAAGACCCAGAAAGCAAATTGACGTGAGTCAGATTCGGGAATCTGGAAATTAAACGACCCGATTGAAGAAAGTTCCAGTTCAATACCTTAAGAGACCGAACCAGACGACCTTGAAGAGTTAGCCAGCGCTTGCAAACTAGAGAGGTAGATTTACATTGGGAATGAGGCAGCTTGGCGAGGATTTGGAGGAGGAGTTCGTCGGACAAGAGGAGGGTTCGATCGAGATTAGGGAAATTGAAGAGAAGGGCTTTGTGGTTTGGGTATTTGGGGGAAGAGAGTGAAGGGATTTGCATTGTGTAGAAGACATGGTTCAAGGACTTGGGACTCTTGAGCCAGAGGTCAGACCAGCTTGGTGACCTTTTCTTCAATCTTATGGTGGAGGGGCTAGGGTTTTGGTTTGGCTTTTCAATCTTTAACGGCATCGTTCAGGCCGTTGTTCTGCTTCTTCTTCTTCTTCTTCTTCTTCTTCTTCTTCTTTTTCTTCTTCTTTTTCTTCTTCTTCTTCTACTATAGCAGTTTCTCAATTCTCAATATCCCAATTCGTATTCCAATAGCTTTTTCTCTACTCTACATCAATATCCCTCTCAATATTATTCCATCTTTTTTAGTTAGTTAGTTCACTCTCTCTCCCTAAACTTTCTAGTCAACGAATTTGAATCAGGAGAAACCTCCAAATATCAAATATAGCCGTTAAAAGTAGCCATTTAGGAATAATTGTGATTCAAAACATCTTTTTATATGTGGGTACAAAGCCACGGCCATGAAAATTCAAAACAAGCTAAAGTTCATATTAAAAATTGGAAATTTTTATCTAGAGATTAGCCTACATTTCTCTGATAGATATAGTGGTATAACTCGAAATACTAATATACATTTTTATATTCATACCATTTATATCCTATCATTTCTTATAATTGTTATAAAAAATTTAAAAAAATTATTTTTTAAATAAAATACGAATGCATAAATTTGTATAAATTTATGTATCTTTATATTCTCTCTATAATCAAATAAACAACTCAACTCAACTTATCTTCTTTAATCCAATTAGCTCCGATAAGCTTAAAAAAAAGTTAAGAAATAAAAAATAATACTCTTAAAATTTATAATAAAAATATTATTCAATAATATTGAACGATATCTAATTGAATAATTTTCAATATTAAATGAGTCTATATGATCGTTGTTTAATTTAATGACATACAATTAGACAATATTTAAAATTAAATAATTTTCCAAACTTTTATAAAAATAAAATATATGAAATAGTAATAGTAGGTGCTATTTTTATAATTACAGCTTTAAATGTATTATTTTTATAATTTTTTCAAAAAAGTTCTCGTAAACTCAAATGAATTAACTCTTACTTGTTTTTATTAATAAAAATATTTTTACAATTATTATAATATCATTATAGAATAATATTATAAAATACAATGTTTATATTAATTTATATTTATAAAAAAAATTATAAAAAAATTTAATTTTTTTATAAGCTTACATTAACTAGATCATAAACTCAATTTAACTCATTTTAAAAAAACCTAGTTAAATAATATAAATTTAAATTAAATGAGTTTATCTACACCTAAGTTATTCATAAACCTACAATATCCTGTATATAGCAATATTTTAACAATTTTAATTTTTTTTTGTTTTACACTAATATCGTTCCAACGGAGAAAATATAACAAATATATCAATGATATTAACAAAAAATTTAGGGATCGATATTTTTTGATACTCATGTTTTGATAAAAAAAATTTAAAAATTAATCATATTTTGAAAAAAGTTTTAAAAATTAATCATATTTTAAAAGGATTTTTATTTAATACCTATAATATTTAAAAAGTTCATATTTTATTTTATTTTTTGAATAAAAAAAACAAAAAAAAAACATTATTTACTATTTAAGTAGAGATAAAATGGTCAACTCATCTCATTTTTGCCTATTTTATGCTCTCCAACCACGTTAAGTGTAAAAGCAAATCTTAGGCAAAAAAAAAATCTAATTCTTTTGTTTGTCATTTAAGCTAATTATAATAAAAATAAATAAAATAAAAATAAAATAAACAACAAAAATTGAAAGAATGTAATGGGTTGACCATTCTACCCCTATTTAAATAAAGTCAAATAAGTTTTTGTTCATTATTATTCAAAAATGATTAAAATAAAACTTTTTAAACATTATGGATACTAACTAAAACTTTTTAAACATTATAAGTATTGTTTGAAAAATTGTTAATGTATTAATTTTTTTAAAGATATATAATATTTTGATCATTTATTTAAGTTACAAGTGAGGTATATATAGATACATAAAAGACAGGTTTCATTGTTATGATAAAAGATACTCTCTTCTAGATGTGTCAAGGCAAACCCAAGTGGTAAGACTACAAATAATCACTAGGTTACTACTCTTAGGTTATTTTTCCTAAGTCGCTTAAGATTTATTATAGATAACAACAGAATTGGTCGTATTTATGAGGCACGATAATCGAGTGGTACCTCGCCAAATGCACCCACAATCTTCTAATTGATACATCGTCATATGTCCATTAGATGAATATGTCAAGTTGTTAGAATTGCATTCTTACTACTTGAATAATACTAAATATTAACTCCCTTATTCTTTTAATTTTGAAAAGTTAAGAGAATATTTAAGAATCAGTTAGAACCTTTCATCTTTCACTCAAAATGACCTCATTGACTATTCAACTTTTCATAACGTTCCTTACGGTTGTATGGACGCCTATATAAATAGTTAAAACTTTTTACCAATTACCATATTTCCTTTAACTTAGTCTTATTTTCAATCAAATAAATTGAGCACGCTTGAAGAAATTCCAAATTGTTTCTAATGTTTTCAACACATTTTCTCACGACTTAGTTTATATTTCAATCTGCTCAAACATTTTCAAGCTCTTCCACCTTCTTCATTCAGCTCGTTCTTCAAGTAATCAAACCATTTTTAGGGAATTGTTTACACTCTATTTATTTTGGTTTTTATTATGTATTTCAGTAAGGGAAAAATATAGGTCATCAAATGACCTCCAATGATCCTACTTAAGGTCGCACAAAAAGTGATCCCATTAGGATTGGGATACCCGGGAGCACCCCAAAGAGTTTACTAGTTCACACTCAAGTCGTGACCAACCCAAACGATTTCTAGACACGACGACAAAACCGTGGTAAGGAAACTTGTAGCACCTGTGGAAGAGAGAGCATCTTGGCTCTTTTTATTGCATCACGTTCATTCCCATCTTTCACCTTATCATCACAAGGCCTAGTACCTATAATAAGAATCCTGATGAAGATATGGGTATATTGTAAAAAGAAAAATCACTACTTAAAGGGTAAGCCCATATGCAAGACCTAAGATAAACACCAAATTGAAAAATCCTCAATAAGTTGGACGCTCATAACCTGGTCTAGATAATGAGAGACTACAACATCCCATTCCAAGTTCGGATAATTCAAGTTCCCTGTCATCTTTGCGATGTAGATGATCCTTATGTTGGGTGGTGGGGTATTCAGTCCATAGGGTTCAAACTAGGACTTAGATGTTAATTCTCAAGAATAGTAGCACGCCCATTGAATACTTTTGACATCAACGCAACCCAAGTCAATCCTAACGAATGGAAAACTCTTATATGCCTCTTCTTCATTGATGGGGAACAAGGGATAGATCTGAAAAAAATAAAATATGGTGTATGTATAGCTTAAATAAGAAAGGCCTCAACAAAAGAAAGACAAATATTTCAACACTTTCTGGCCATAAATTGGTTTTAAAACTTCCATACACTGTAATGGGTTCAAAAACAAGTATTTCTACATCACCAATGACATTTTGGGTGGTAGAGTAGAGTTCCCAGTCTGCACTACATAAACCAATAATTTCAACACAATCCAACCTCGTGCCAATGAATTCCTTAATAGGTTAGGACCTAGTGGCAAAGAGAAAATTTGAAGGATCGAGCTTCCAATATCAATAATGAGATTTATAAGTACATCCTAAAAGTATATCATTTTAGGAATTCTAACGTATGGAGGGATTACTCCAATGGGTAACTAGGTCGTTATTGATGGTAGGGTACAAAAGGTTTAGAAGTCTGCACTATACATTGACAGTGTTCGTTTAATTTTGTAGGTATGGACTATGAAAAGGTAGACTTTGAAGACCTAATCGACATGTTTGGGGATCGCAACCTCAAGCCTATTACGCAAAGGACTGGTCAAAATTCTCCTCCACTGATTAAGGATATAATTCATCAAGATGATATACCTGCTAAGGAAATATCCTTAGCCCTAATCAACCTAACTTGTATTCCAAGCTCGTATGCTCTACCACCCTATACTGCGATTAACCTCTCCCATTCATGTTATAAACCTAGATGACTTTGAATTTTATGAAGTCATTTTCATGGGCGTCGTGATATTGAACATCCTGATCACCTACTTTGATAAGGGCGTCTTTAGCAACCTGAACTGATGAGAGATCTATATAACCACTTTGCGAGTGATGCATAATGGGCTAAGGTAGAGATGCCCGGAAAGAGACACATGCCTCTAATGGGGAGTTGATGGTTTATCGTCTCTTAAAGGTAAATTCATATTTATTAAAACTTTTGCACATCACTTCATTTACATCGTGGATTTCACTTCATTGCTTTCTAACACTTGGTATATTGTGTATTAGGTTTTAGTATTGGCTGAAAAAATGTGAGCCATCTCTCATAGCTTACAAGAACAAGGTGCAAGAAGGTATTTTGCTAATATAAAAGTACCAAAAGTTCATAGAGGATAACGATGCCTTTTTACTTGAGAATAAGACCAAAATTTTGAGATTTAAAGAACATGTCTTAGAAAAATCTAAAAATTTGAAAAAAGTGGACAACTTTACTTACGAACAAGGCTTGAGGGTAGCCAATTGTGAAGAGTATTCCAAAGAAGCGAAGGCTCTCACAAGTTCCCTAAAAGATTAGATGAGCTCATTGAATGAGCAAATAGGCTCACTTTTTAACTTTGTCGAAATTTTCAAAGTAGAGTGTACCAAGGCCTATCGAAGCAAGGTAAGCTTTATTATTAGTAGCTTGAAGACACATGCAGAGAAACTTGATATGATTGTTCCCCACTACACCCTGATGCGAGCTTTTCAAAGTAGTAAGCGCAAAGCACCTCCCACCAACACTTTGATTCCTTCACCCCATTCAAAGGAAATAACTTAAGGAGGCGGTGTTGAGAGACAGGTCGAGGAAGCCACCTCGTGTTAAATATTTTTCTTGTAATTTGCACTAGGACTTTAATTTTCTATGCAATTGTTGTCTTTTTTTGTTAATGCACTTTATACACTATCGCATGTTTTGAAATGTGTACAAGTAGCATTTATTTCTATGTTAAATAATATATATTTATATCTACCTTTGAACTTTTCTTATGGTTGGCATGCTATATAAATGCATTTGTTTTTTTTTTTTTTGCTTCTTTATATGCTTGATTCTATCATTTGGTTTTCTGAATCTTGGATTTCCTTAGCAATCAATTTTGATTCTGAGTCCACAATGAACTCGTTAGTTATAAAATCAATCTGTATAGTTATAGATTTTAGATTACTCAAAGGTCGACCTTAATGATTTAATAGAAACATAATCATATTTTTCCTACACCCCAAACACTATTTTCAAGAGCAAGAGAGTCTGCATCGCCATCTTTAAGTGATAAGGTAAATCAATTATCCTCATTGCCTACCTCGTTAGAAAGGCAAGATAAGAATGTTCAAGCTACAAATTGTCATGCTCACACCGCTCTTAACATCAAGGTATTAGGACTAACTCTGATGGTTGTCAATTATTTAGAGAATTATTACTGTGATAGGATTTCTATAGAGATATTAGAGAGAGATAATATTCAAATCATTTATTCAAGTTATAAGTAAGCTATATATATAGATACATAAGAGACATGTTTCATCATTACAATGGAGATTACTTTGTTTGAGATGTGTCAAGGTAGACACAGGTGGCAAGATTGCAAATAATCACTAGGTTGTTACTCCTAGGTCGTTTTTCCTAAGATACTTAATATTAAATTTGGGTAACAATAGAACTGGTTATACTCATGAGGCAATAATAATCAAGTCATAACTTACTAAACTCACATTGCGGTCTTCTAATAGAACTAGATCAGTTGGTCCCAAAGACCAAGTCATTATTCATGCATTGTGAGCTGATACATCATCATAAATCTATCAAATGAGTACCTCAGGTCATTAAGATGGCGTCTCTACCAACTGGATAATACCAAATATGTATTAAATGAAAATTCTTTTAAAACATGATCATTTTATATCTTTTATCAAAACATGGGTAGTACAAAAATATCAAGCCTAACATTTTTAGGCATGTTATGAGTCATCTCGAGGACTCCTACTCGTTCTCAAACTTAAATTATTATTATTATTTATATGAAAAGGTCTATTTATCACAAGTTATTAATAAATCATAAATGTTATGATTGAATATTAGTGGTAAGTATAAATATGCCTATATAAATGTATTCTATAAGAAATTATAATGTTAATTGTTATTGTAATATAATTATGGTATATATAAATTCTCTATTCATATAAAAAATCTAATCAGAGCAATATTTATTTTGCATAATATGTAAATAGTTATTTGATTTGAAAAGATTTAGTTTATTCATAAGTTATCTACCACATTCTCTGTTATAACAGGTAAAAGAAATCACACTCACTAAATCTATACTTTTCTAAGTTGAAATAACTTTGAAAAAAAATCATAATCTATGAAATTTATAATAACAAAATAGTATATTTTAATACTAATCTATATGTTAATCAATTTAAAGTAAGTATATTGTTTTTATTATTATGAATTTTATGGATATTATTTTAAGTAACCATTAAAAATTTAAATCCAAATATATATTAAGTCATTAATCATTCTTTATTAAAAATTAAAATAATAAAATTTTGAAATTTACTCATGTTAATTATATTCTTTATCAAAATATCATTTAAAGAGTAATTTTATATATTATAATTATATTACAATTATAATCAACGTGACAGTTTTTTATTGAATATAATTATGCATGTTCGATTATACTCACCAATAATATTATACTGCATCGCTTCTTATTATGAATGAGTACGAGAATTAGTGGAGACGGTTATACTAATAACCATAACCATCTTGCACCAGTTTCAGCTACATTTGGCTAATAATTATCGGTTATGAGTTAGTAGTAATTTACTCGTGGTTTAACCATACTTTTTATTTTTAACATTTATTTAAAAATATATTTAGTTTAAAAAAAATTAAATGTTAACTTAATTCTTACTCTATCATATTATTTAAAATATTTACATTAATTTTCATTTTTTAACTATTTAACATATGTTTTTAAGTAAAATAAAAAATATAAATTAAGAATATATAAAATTTAATCTAATTATACAAAATATTGTATGTTTTATTATTAAAATTATATTTTTCTATGTAATTATATGTATATAAAATAATAATACTAATATATGTTTGATTTCGATTAACCACATTTTTAATATTGCAATAATAATTTATATTTTACGCTTATTCGATTATAGTTATTTTCGGAAAAAAAATCATCAAATTTTTACTAATAATCATAATTTTAATTATTTATAATTAAAATATCTATCTTTATTTCTAATTTATAAATCTATATAGAATTATGATAAAAGATATCAAATTGATAATTAACGTGGCATTGTGTGATTGAAACATTCTACGAAAAGGATTATCTCAATTATCACCGTTATTAATTAGCAATCTCTAATTAAGGAATGCTATTTTGTGCCATTGAATTTAGCTTTGACGGATGATACATAAAGCCTTATTTAGGTAGATTTTGCGGTGACTACTTTTCATGCTTTCATTTTAACTTTTTTAAAATACCATTTATATTATAAAAAAATATTACGGATAATATAATGCAAAAAATAAAAGATTAAAGATTTAAAAATAAAATTTTATATATAAAAAAATTATATCATATAATTAAATATTTTTAAATTACTTTTGTTTTTTTATCTTTCGTTACTTTTAAATACATATATTTAAAAACATAAATATCTTTAGAGCTTCTAACAACCCTGACAACATACACGAGAAGCATCCATGAATCATCTTTTTTGAATGTGAATGTCTTGGATATATATTTAAATAATCTTTATATTTAGATATCTTTCGATGTATAAATTAATATAAAAAAATTAATTATATAACGTAATTTTATTTATAGGTAAATTTGTTTTTACTGCTGCTTATTTTTAACCGTATGGTATTGCTTTAAGTGAAGGAATTTTCTTTCATCTATCAAATCACAACTGTAAACCATAGATATGGGCTTTAGGGCACTATTGCCCCTTGGTTTTTTCAAGCTAGCGGTACATTTTAGCTTACCTTTTTTTCAATTTGCACTGTTTATTTACCTTATAATAATATTGTTTATTTACCTTATAATAATATTTGGGCACATTTGGATTTTTTTTAATAAGTGATTTTAAGATAATCAATTTAAAATGAATTTTTGATTAAAAGTAATTTTAAGATAAATTTTTAAGTATTTGGAAGAAAATATTAAGAGTGATTTTGGGTGTTATTTTAGTAAATTGTTTTAGGAATGAAACATGTACAGTGATAAGTATTATTTTTTTTTTCCTAAAAATATTAATTATGATTCTCAAAATTTTAAAAAACACTTTTAAAAAGAAGTATTATTAGAAATTTTTAATCAACAACTCTAATAAAAATCCAACAGGAATTATCTACATTATTTTTATATATCTATTAAATGCTAAACACTTTAAGAAATATTTTGATATAGAAATCACTTTCATCCAAAATGATAAACAATTCCATATATATCCTTAGTTTTATGCTAAACCTTATCATTAATTAGTTCTCAAAGTTGGGTTAAATTCAAACATTCTTTAAAACATATTATTTAGTATTCAAATTTTTAAATTTTTATACATAAAAATACTTGAACTTTTAACACAAATAATTTAATTATTGAAATTTTAAGCATACCATTTAAAATTTGAACTTTACATATAATTTAAGTACTAATGAAATAGTTAAACGTTACTCTTGTTATTTGTATTCTTTAAACAACTGAAATGTCTAGCAAAAATGGAGAAGGGGATTAAAGGAAAATGATGTGTGGAGAAAGACTCAGAACTCCATAATACCATTTTTACCATGTGGTTATTTTGTTTTTTTATGTGAGATTAAGAAAAATCTTAATTGTGAACCACCCGGTAGTACGTGGTAAAAGATATATTTTATATTCTTTTAAATATGGGTTCAAATCCCTATCTTTTATTGAGTTAGTGTATATTTAAAATAGATTGTATTTATCCAACATAAAATAAATAATAAGAAAAAAGAGAGAAGAAAATAAGAAGTTTTAATGATTCATATATATCGAGATATGAGCATATTTATTAGTCATAGATCATGACATGGTGAAGACTCCCTATATATACATACATTTGGGCTGCCATTTCAAAGGACACCAACAACACAATGTATTGCCCTTTCAGAGGACACCCATAACACAATGTATATCCTATCATTTTCTACCTTTGCTTGTGATATACCCCTTTTATGTTTCCTTACTCTACTTAAACACATATATAATGGAGAGAGATATAGTGAGGGGAAAAAAATCTGCTTCTGAAAAATTCCATTCTAGCCTCTTGATGGAAAGTAGAATCTGCAAGATCTGCAATAAGCGATTCTCGAATGGAAAAGCTATGGGTGGGCATATGAGATCTCATCTAGCCAAACTTCCTATTCCTCCAAAGCCACAACGAAAACAGTTCATCAGAGCCAAATCACCAACTCCTTCTTCATCATATTCTTCTTCACTTAATAACTTTTCCAAAACCTACACAGACGTTCATGATAAGCTTCAAACCCAGTTCATGACATCATCAAACCGAGAAATACATTCTCAAGACTCGACCATCCAATATGATAAGGTCGTTAATACTGAGAATGAGATAAATTCAAATCCAAACAACTTTTCTCGAAGAAGATCTGAACGACGCCGTAAAGCAATTGGTAGAGCGGCACTTATCGATACTCATCAGGTAAGTTCCATATTATCTAATGATATGACTTTTTCTCAAGTAGAAGAAGTTGCTAGGTGTCTTATTATGCTTTCTAGAGATAAATGGGATAAAGGAAATAACAACTTTATCCATAACAAACTTGTTGAAAATCACAATCATGATGATGATGATGATGATGATGAGGAAGAATACGAGCTACTTTCTAACCATAAGTCTCGGATTCGAATACGGACGACTAAGTCCAATAAGCACTTCAAATGTGAGACATGTAACAAAATGTTCAAATCATATCAAGCTCTAGGAGGGCACAGAGCAAGTCACAAGAAAATCAAAAATCAAAGCTTTGAAAGCCAATCTAATGATAAAGATCAGGAAGAGAGTGGTGGTAGCAGTTCTGTCGTTGAAAGGAAAACATTTGAGTGTCCATTTTGTTTCAGGTTGTTTGGATCTGGGCAAGCTTTAGGTGGTCATAAGAAAGTTCATTTTTCTAATGTGACCATTAATAATATTTCATCATCGCCTAAATTTACAGATCATAATTTGAAAATTGATCTTAATCTACCCGCACCAGAAGAGCTCAGTCAGGTTGGATTTTCATCTGTTCCTGGTTGATACTGAATAAGAAAAAAAGGTCAAATTGTTTTATCATATTTTTGTGCCATTTTAATAGTATTATACAGTTATTGGTGTAGTTTAATTATTTTGATAATTATGAGCATTTTAACAGTTTGATGTATTTTTTGGGTCCTTTGAGTTCCTAAAAATCTTTTGAATACTGCTATTCATCATGCTAGAGGTTAACTTGTTTAGGCATGTACGACCTTTTCAATGATAAATTGGTTTCCACCAAAATGAAATAAGATGGATGGGAATTAGTTATTTATCTACGTTAAATAATATGCAATATAATACATAAGAAAAATACAAGAACGAAATTAATTTGAGGGATTTTATTTTGGTATTATATCCCGTATATTTAGGTAACTAATTATAGAGAACATTAATATTTTGGAAACACAATTTAAATATTAAATATTGACCGTTTAGATATCGTTTAAATTAAACTTTTTATAATTAGACTCGTTAAATGTTATTAGGATATATAACTATATATATTATGATAATAATATTACCAAAAATAATTATGTTATTACTAAAATGAAGGTATACAAATTATATATTGTATCTTTATAAATAATTATATTTTATTGTTTATCAGATAAAATTATCATTAATTAATTATTTTTATGATAATAATAATATTAACAACAATTTGTTTTATTAATAATATATATCATAATACTACTTAAGCCATGATTTATTAAACGGTGTAATAAAAATTGTTAAAATATTTAACTTTTATTCAATTTATTATTCTAAATGTACTAAACAAACCTAATAAAACTAAGAAATATAGAGAATTTTTTTTAATATTTTAATTATTAAGCAACTATTCTCACCATAGAACGGCCACACGTTTGTAATTGATAGTGATCTCGAACTCACTCTATGAAGTGCTCATAATAATCGTATGTCATTGACTACAAAAGCAATTGGCATGACTAAAAGAAGCTTGATGACAAGCTTAAAATTATTTATTTTATATTTGAATAACCCTTTTAATTTATTTTATGTACTCTATATATAAAAATTATAATATATTTTTGGCTATTTATAAGTTGTGTGGTCATTTTTTTATTTGTCACATTTAATACCACAAATTATTTATTGTTTTCTTTACCTTAATGTGGTTTTTTAGTTTTTTTTAATATGTTAATTGTATTTTCTTTTAAGTTTTGTATTTGTAATTGAATACAAAGTTTTAGACTTTTTTTGAAAAATTTATATTTCACTCATTCAAACAAAAATTACGCAAACAATTAAGTCAATAACATGGTTCTAGCTTTATTCTTTGATTCTTTTAATTCTTCAAATATGTGTGATTATTTCTAGTAATAAGTTGATATATCTTCAATCCAATGTAACCATTTATATCTTCAAATATCCATATTTTTAACTACAAAAATACATTAAAGAAAAAATATAAGATCTAAATATCGAAACAAAACAAATTCAAACATAAAAAATACCTAGTTAATTTTTTTATTTTAAAAAATGAAGCGCTAAAGTATAGTATTTTTTTTATTAAATAAATGAAACATTATAAGATGAGTTTAAAAGTTAATATACTATGGTGGGTATGAAATGTAACACTCTTAGACTTGAAAATGGAGAAATACTCTAATTCTTAATTCTTAAAGTAATGCTTGATAATTCTTTTAGTATTTAATATTTAATAAATATTTGTAATTAAATTTTCAAATTTTAAATTATAAAAATAATTTTTTATTAATTTCAAGTATCTATTTGAACCGTAGATATTAAAAACTTAATGTTGCATTGCATGGATGTTTGATACTCATTTTCAAATTTTCAAATTTTAAATTTTAAGCTATAAAATTAATTTTTAATTTATTGTTTGATAAATTTTCATTAAAATAAACTTTGACTATTTAATCAAAGATTGAATATGATTGATTATATTTGAGTTATTAGTTTTAAATATTAAAAAAATAGGAAACTTTATGTATCTCTATTAAAATTATATCTAAATAACATCTCCACTCAAAAATAAAGTAGATACATTATAAATATTTATTGGTTCAACTTGATCTAATAACAAAACATGTGTGTAACAGGAAATTAAAAATTGACAGGTTAGTGAAGTTTGTATGCAATACTAGTACAAATAAAATTACTATTTAAAATATATAAATTAAAATATAAAGTTGAATATTTTAAATTTTGGTTAAATTTAAATTTGAATAAAAAAATTTAAAATAAACGTTGAAATGAGTTATCAAATATAAATAATTTTAAAATTAAAAATTAAAAAAATAAGAATTGAATTATTAACACAAATTTTTTATTATTTCAGGATCAATGATTCTAACAAATAACATGAAATTATCATAATAGAGTAAAGAGAAATAAAATTATTCCTATTCTTTCTTTTCTTTTTTTACTATTGAAATTTGCATAAAAAATTATATATTAGTTTGTTCCACCACATAAATATTAGTCCAAGATAAATGCATAATTACACATGTAATTTGCATATTTATATTACTCTTTATAAGCTATAACCTTACATTCATGCTTAAAGAAATAGAGATTTTAGTCCAAATGTCGAACTAAAAAAAAGAAAGTTTACCTGCCTAATATTTGACTGAAAAATTGCGAAAAGCTCGTAATGAAACGTAGTTACACTTATATATAATTACATTTTAAAATAAACTTAAACTATATAGTTTGAATTTTTACGATTTTTAAGCCATTCAATCTATTTATTTACCCTAAATGATGGTTTTTTTTACTTGATTGGCCTTCGATAATATTTATTACTCGAGTAAGAATCAATCAAAATCCACATGTGTGATCTTCTGGGATATATAATTGGTTTTAGAAGTGTTAAAGACTATTAGGGAAGTTAATTTTTTCAAAATTAAAATATATTATTAGTCTCCAAATTTTAACAAAATAATTATAAGTTATTAAATTTTTAAAATATATGATTTGTTTATCAAATTTTTAAAACTTTATAGATAATTAACTAAATTATAAGATTTAAAAGTTTAAGAACATATATATACAGTTTTAAAAATTTAATTATCAAATCTTTTTAAAATTTTAAAAATTTATATATACATTTAATTAAATTCTGATACCAATTATTTACTTGTAATCTTTTTTTTAGTAGGAATAGAAATAAGCTAAGAACTCATATTTTTTGACATCAATAAAGAATGTCTAGTGAAAAATGAGTAGTTTGTGAATTAACGTCTTCGTCTTGTCCTGCCTATTCTTAGATCCCTTTTTTTATTTTTTTTTAAATATTATGTTTGTAAAATTTTAGAGTTAAATTAAATGCATTGTGATTAAAATAATATATTTGTCAATAAATTAATAATATAATTACAAAATTATTATATTATGATATATGAGATGATTATTATAAAATAATTGTTAAAATAACAATATAAATAATTTTTACTCCAAATTTAAATTTATTATATTTAATTACATAACAAACAAATATACTTAAAAATGTTACTGTGATTAGGCAATTAAATATTTATTGATTTTAATTTATTTTTTATTAGAGAATCCCCAACCTCTACGCCCAGTAATATTTAAATAGAGAATGGGATAGCAGCACTACCCCACCCCACGCTGGCCCATGTCATTGTTATTCCAACATAACATATGAAAACATAATTATTAACTCACGTTAAATTTTTAAAAGAATTAATTACTAACCATATTTTATCATTTTTGTGAAAGTAAGCTAACATTTATATCCTAGTATGCATCAATTAAACAAAATTGTAACCAAAGAAAATATATAAATGTGGCACACATAAGTAAATTAAGCAATGCCAATTGACAATAAAATGTAAGAAATAACCCCTCTTATACCAATCACCCACCATTTGCAAAATAGAAATAAACCCAAAAGAAGAAAAGAAAATGAAAGAAAACAGGTAATTAAAAACCCGTTAAAACTAATTTATCATATTAACATTCCACAACAGCTGGTTTTTGTGGCAAAGGAATATCAATGTCATCCTGATCAAAGATACCATTGGCTAAGATATGACTAGTATCAGGCAATTTCCTCTTTGGCTTGGCTTCTTGAAGCATTAAAACCACATCCCTCATCGACGGTCGGTCGCCGGGATTACGGCTGGTGCAAAGCAAAGCAATTCTAAGCATTTGCATCATTTCCTCCCTGACTGAAGTACAATCTGCCCCTGCATTCTTGTCCAATATATCATTCATCCCATCTTTGTTCTTTATCTTACACCTCACCCAATCCACTATGCTATTACCATCCCCAAACTCCGACTCCACTGATCTTTTACCGCTCAAAATCTCCATCATAACCACTCCATAGCTATAAATGTCACTCTTCTCATCCACTTGAAGTGTATATGCATATTCTGCCAAAAATAATACAAATGTATCAATACCATGGTAATTAATTAGCATATATACTACTAAAATTATTAGTGTGAACTTAAAATTTTGGTACCCATATTACTAGAACAATTTTTACTTATACATGAACAACAATCTTTCTATATTTAGAAATCTTAAAACCATTATTTAAAAAAAAAAAGATATATATATGGAATGATACCAGGTCTCTTATATATATGACTATTTTTTATTGTCAATAATTTACTTTAGAATGTGTGCTGTGAAATGAACGAAATAAATGGGATATAAAAGTAATAAATATAAATTAAATTGCTCTGATTTTTTAAGTAAAATATTTAGTTGTTATAATAGTTGTATTTTGTACTCTAAAAATCAGCAATGTAGACAAAATCTTTAAGGGTGGGAGAGAAAGCAATAGTGGATGGCATGCATGCACCGAAAATGCTTTGAAAAATTGCGATGCGAGAAAGAAAGAAGTAATTAATTAAAGTAAAAGTAAAGACTAGTGTAGCTCACGACACCGTATCATCAATTCAAGCTTTGAAAAAATAACCTTCCTAAATACTGCGCTCCTTTTCTACTTACTGTGGTATTGATTATTAACCAACCATCCTTTGACACGAAAATTTATTTAACGCCAATAAAACTTTTAATTTTTGCCTTTTTTATGTAAGGATAAGATACTAAGCATTACGGAATATCTGGCTAAATCCCACTACTAATTATATGAGGTGGGTCTCAAATCTTAATAACTTCTGTAATATTAATTTCCATATTATATTACCCTAATTAATTAGTAAGCCAAATAAAAACAAACATTGCATTTGGTTTCTAAGTACGACAACTATCAATTTTTTTTTTCTTTAAACCTTTTTTGTCACGTAGCTTGCTAAATTTGGCATATGCTCATGTGTACGCAACCTAAATTAAGTACACATTCAGCAGCATTTCAGATTTCGTCACCCAACAAAATGAACTTAAACCAACATGCCAACAGTAGTAACAACAGGGGTATGCTGGAAACGGTAAGCTTTAGGTCAATTTAAAAAAAAAAATTAATATGCAGCCAATTTAATGTATACTTAAATACAGCCTAACATTGCTATAACCACAAATTGATTCGGATTCAATGGATGAATATATCATATAAAAATATTGAGTTTTATATCATTTTATTTTAATTTTTTAATATTTTAAATAAAATAAAGTTATTTTGTGTTTATATTACAATAATTATTTAAGTTTTAAGCAAAAAAAGAAAGAAAGTAATATCTATGTTAATAGATACCAATAACTAATAAAATAGTAATGCATGTGTATAAAATATATAATTTTTGTTATGTTCTATTCGAATCAAATTAGAGTGGAAGAAGCTAGACAACTTCATTCTATCAATGACTGAGAGATTATAGAACTTTTATTTCAATTCATCAAATAGTTAAAAATTCAACAAATTTTGTTGGTTTGATCATCATAATTTTTTTTTGACACCATCACTAAAAAAACAAAACCATACAAGTGTCTATATGTTACAGCTAACATACGCCTAATTGCAGTGGATCAACATAATTTTGGAAGGAAAGGACCAAAGAAAAAGAAAAAGAAAATAAAACACACAACGTACCTGGCGCAATGTAGCCATAAGACCCGGCAATAACAGACATGGATTCATTGCTCTGAATTAGTTTGGCCACCCCAAAATCCGCCACCCTTGCTTCCATCTCAGTGTCCAATAAAATATTACTCGGCTTGAGATCGCGATGAACGATCACCGGATCACAATCATGGTGAAGATAACATATCCCCTGAGCCACACCAAGTGCTATCTTATACCTTGTGACCCAATCAGCACCCAAATTCTGACCTTTATTTTTGGAATGTATTAGTTCATCTAAATTCCCATTGGGCATATACTCATAAAGCAACATCGTACACTCCCTATTGCTGCAGCACCCTAGCAATCTCACTATATTTCTGTGCTTCACGTTCCCCAAAACCTCGACTTCAGCCAAAACCCCTCTCTTCCGTTGGATATTCTCCTTTTGCTTACCCCACAACTTCTTCACCGCTATGATCTCTCCACCTGGCAACTCCGCTTTATAAACCGTTCCTGCAGATCCCATCCCAATGATCTTATCGCTCATGGACAAACACTCAAGTACATCATCAGCCGTGAAATTCAACCGTTGAAATGCAGTCAACTTCCATGGTCCTATCGAACGGTCTTCGTTGAATCGACGGCTGTAGTTAGATTGGAAACACCTGGTGCCAGCAATTAGAACAAAGAGCCCAATTCCAAACGCTGCAGCCATAATCCACACGATTGCACCAGCGGTTCGCTTGGGTTGCTTTGGGTGCACCTCAACCGCACCAGCGTTGTTGAGATTGTCAACGCCGCAGGGTTTGGCCAAAATGACACCGCAGAGACCTTCATTGCCCGAAAACGACGATGGGTGAAGATTGGGAAAAATAGAACCAGAGATAGGTATTGGACCCTTTAATGAGTTAAACGAGACGTTGAAGGTTTCCAATGTGCTACAGCGGCCGAAGTTTGAAGGGATTGTTCCTGTGAGAAAATTGTGTGAAAGGTCCACGTCTGTGATCGAAGGCAGTCTCGAAATGTCCATAGGAATGATTCCGGTAAGCGAATTCCGACTTAGGTTGAACGAAAGAAGTTTTAAACAGTTTCCAATGTCCGACGGAATAGTGCCGTTGAACGAATTGTGTTGGAGCTCAATTTTGTAAATGCTTTTACAGCCTATGAATTCTGGGATTTTTCCCTTGAGTCCACATGAACTAGCTGAGAAAACTTGTAGGTCGTTGGCGTTCCAAATGTTCTCTGGGAGGTTTGAGTTTAATGGGTTTTCAGAGATGTTAAAATACTCTAGCTTCACGGCATTGCCCAAATCTTTAGGGATTGGACCCATGAAATTGTTGTTGCTCATATCCACAAATGTCAAGTTTGGTAAGGACCCAAAACCTTCCGGAATCGATCCATTAAGGTTGTTGTTTTGGAGTCGAAATCTTATTAAGGAAGAACAGTTTGCTAAGGATATGGGAATTTGGTTGACTAACCTATTCGAGAAGAGAATGAGCTTCGTTAGCGTCTTGCCTCGACAAATATTTGGGGGAATTGACCCGGTGAGTGAATTTGAGGACAGATCCACCTTTGTTAGTTTTCCAGTCGACCCAAGTTTCTGAGGGACAATCCCAGTTAACGAATTGTTCCATAGAAGCAAAGTGTCAAGGTTCTCAAGGTCCTGAATTCCTTCTGGTATTTCACCGCTGATATTATTGCTCATTAAACTCAACCTTGTTAGCTCTTTCAACGAACCTAGTACTTTTGGTATAGTTCCTGAAAGCTTATTATCTGATAAATCAAGCACTTCTAGAGACACTAAATTCCCTAAGCTCTCAGGAATTGTTCCTGAAAATCTATTCTTGAAGAGTAGCAACGTGTCTAGCTTCGTTAAATTGCCAAGCTCTGGCGTGAGAAACCCAGAAAGATTAGCAGAGGAGATGTCTAAGTATGTGAGATTCGATAGCAACGAAAACTCTACTGGTATCCCACCTGAAAATTGGTTGTACCCAATTTCAATACGCTCAATCTGCTTCAAATAGCCAAGTTGAGGTGGTAGGGGTCCTTCTAGTGAATTTCCAGCCAAATTAAGAAGCTTTAGACTTGGAAAAGTTCCATAACTAAAAGGAACAGTGCCTTGGAAGTAGCTACCACAGAGATTGAGCTGCTCAAGGAAACTCAGGTTGACGAATTCTTGAGGCAAAGGGCCAGTGAAGCTGTTGCTGCAAGCATTGAACACTTTTAAAAACTTGAGCTTGGAAATCCCAGGTGGGAAAACAGAGTTAAAGAAGTTGTGGTTAATGTCAAGGACCCTAAGTTCAGTTAGATTGAAAAGGGAAGATTGTAGAGGCCCATCAAAAGAGTTAGAGCTTAAATTCAAGTGGGTTAAGCTAGACAAGTAGCTTATTGAAGATGGAATTGTGCCTGAAAGATTGCGGTGAGAGAGATCAACAGAGGTGACATGTGAAGTTTTGGGGTGGCATTTGATGCCAGACCAAGAACACCAAATTGGGTCTTGGAAATTAGAGTTGGAGAAGGTGGTAGAAGGGTCCCAATCATGGAAGGTAGAAAGAGGGTCTTTGAGAGAAGATTTGAGGGAAAGAAGTGCAATGAGTTGGAAAGGCAGAGAAGTAGTAGTGGTGGTGTTTTCAGAGACAACTCTGGATATTCGGAGAAAGAATAAAAATGTGAGAAAGAAAGGAAAAGAAGAAAGTTTCATGGTTTTTGGGATTTGGGAGGATACAATGAGAAGGTAGTGGTGTTAACAGAGGTAAATTTAAGGCAAGGTTGGTTTTGATGAGGGAGAGGATTGCTTTTCTGGAGTGCTGGGTACAGATGGTGTTTCATGATGATTACTATGGTTTAGTGGTTTGTTCTTGGTAGGCTTCTTTCAAGAAAGTAAAGGAAACTAGTACTGCTACAACTAGAGCTTCCTTCTATTGCAGTATTTCTATATCTCCTCTACAATCTAATTACATACATACATATATCTTTCTTTTCTTTTTTTTTCTCTCTTTGTCTATATTTTATTTTCTCTTACCTGTGTATTCTACCTTTGTCTGATGTCCACTAATACTTTTGGTTTTCTTGTATTTCTTTTTTCCTTTTCTTTTGCATCCCACTTTTCATCATTCCTTAGTTTGCTTTATCTTTGTCTAACAAATTGATAAATTTGTGAAATGCTACTCTCTATCTCTCAAGATCCAAGAAAGTTATCTAAATTTCCCACCTTATTATGGAATCCCTATTTAAAAAACACTCGTCTCTCCTGAAGTTTCATTAATTGTCAGGTTTTTAAAGAAAAAAATTTGGTATAAGAAAAATATATTTTTAAATCTTATATTTATTTTTATAACAGTTTTACCTTATTATTATTAAAAAATAATTGCATAAATATAGTGTTAATTTTTTTATTTCATTTTTCTAGTTATATTAAGTAAATATTGTTTTAATTTAATAAGTGTTAATTAATAGAAAGAATTGTAAAACAATATCATTTATTTTAGGTAATTTTTTTAAATAATAATAATACTATTAATTTATAACTAAAAAATAAGTAAATAATATAAGTGTTATTTTTATAATAAATATAGAATTTTTGCAATCAAAATTCCATTTTTTAAAACTTAATTAAATCCTCCCCGAGCCCATCGCCCCATCCCAATAGGTGGTAAATGTATTGTATTATATTTTATTGGATGTGAATTTGAATTATCATTCTCTTAGTTTAAAATATTTAGTTAGTGTATTTTAAAGTGTATTGCATTGTTAGGGAAAAAAAAATAAGTCCTTCAAATTCACCTCTTCAAATGTTTTAAAGACTAAATTACCTTTATAAATTTTTAAAATAGAATTGTATATATCAATCTTTTTCTAATAATATAAATGCTTCTTTCTTTCAATAATATAAGTGCTTCTTTGTTTATAGAATAATATAAGTGCTTAAAAGTGAGAAAAATAATGTAAATGTATATAAGGTCCTCCCAAGAAGTAAGAACCATAGATAACAACTAATTTAACTGCATGACCCATTAAACCAGTCCTTTTTTTTTATAAGGTCGTGTCAAAACAGAAATGAAAAGAAGTGAAAACAAGCATAGGAAGATGGAGATCGTTGCAATTCAATACCTCTACCAGGCTACCAGCTGTGGCTTTGATAAGAATATTTAACCTTTTGTTTTGTCTCTTCATAAACCTGCTGAAAATGCCAACTACGTATGATTTAACGAGAAATATATTTGACTTACCATCATAAAAAAAAACCTTAATATACACCAAATTATCCAATTGATTATCATTTCTTAATTTGATCCTAATTATCTAATACCATAAATAAATTTTAGTGCAGGAGCATGGAAGAAATAATGATATATAAGAAAGTTTAATATATATTTATTGTGATTAATTTGTGGAATATTACACGTAAAAAAAGAAGCATATATATAGTTTACATAACAAAGGGGATTCAACAAACATATATATATATATATTTCAAATAATATGACATACCTAATTATCCTAATTATCTATAATGAATATTGACGGTATATGATCATATTTGTTTTATACAACTGATCAAGGATATTAATCCTTCTCGTTTTATACGGCACAGTTATATAATTGATTTCATCTTTGACATTTAAAAAAAATATGTAAAACATATTTTTAAACATGTAAAAAAAATTATTTATAGTTTATAAAGGAAATTAAAAATAAAATTTTATCATTCAATTAAATCATTAATATTATTTTTATTATTATTATCTTTTTATCACTGCGAAAGGATGATTGAGGTACCAAATCTTCCATTTGATTGGTGAACTCGTCATCAACATCTGTTATTTGTAGGCTCTCAATCTTTTATTCTTATCTGTTCCATATCCATTATATACACGTCGGCACTCAGCAAACATATAATTTCCGTATAAACTATAGGATGTGGTGATACGAAAGTTATTAAACTTATATGTTTGAATTTTTTTAGTTTTTAAACTTCTAACTAGCTATTACATTTAGATATTACTTTCAAAATAAAAAAAAATACATTTTAATCTATATTTTAAGGATTAAAATATCACATTTTAGTAAAATTTAAGTATTAAAGTGTTTCAAATACATAAATTCAAATTTTTTTTGTACACAAAGTTTTAAACTTTTCAAATATAAATATTAAAATTTATCAATTAAAAATTTATCTTCGATCAAACTAATCAAAATACATAGAGTATTTCTTATATATATATATATATATATATATATATATAGATATAATATTTGTTTATCCAATCCCACTAGTATATTTTTAGTCGGATCACAATTATGTGATTAAAGTGTACATTCTTTATTGTAAAAAATTAAAATTTTAATCATATAATTATGAAATTATGTAATTTAAGTGTAGTAATTTTAAAAATATAATAGATTATTTATCTAATATAAAAATTAAGTGATAAGAATATCTAAATAATATATTTTTAATGAACTCTAAATTAATTTTTCATTTGTTATGCACATTTTTATACTCAAATAAATTCAAACTCGCATTTTTATACTGCAAATATATTTACTTTTACGCTACAAGTTTCTTTACAGTTGACATATATGTTTATTTCTTTTAATTATAATATGATTTTTCTAGTTGGATTAGTAAATAATATTTATAAATATTACAGAATCTAACTGATTTCTTAACGTCATTTTTAACTTATATAATGTACACACCATGCAATAAATATAATCTCTAAACGATAGAACATGTACATATTAATGTACCATATGTACAGCTTGTACAGAGGCAGATCTGTACATTATTTAGGAGTAGCACGTGTCTCTTCTAATTTTTTTATAAATAAAATTTTAAATGTAATAACTATATAATTATTAATAAATTTACGTATAAAATTTAACTATACCTTTAAAATTTTATATTTTTACCACTTACAAACTCATTATAAAATTAATAATATTAATATATTTAACCTCAAACGAGAAATAATATTTGACGTAAATGGAAGACTTTTTTTTTTATATAGTGACCCTATGATCCTATACCCATTACTGATCATGAGCTTGTAGGTATAAACAAAAATGCATACAATCTCGAATCTTATATTTTTCTCTATCAATTATCAAAAAAAAAAAAAAATCTGTATCATGTTTTCCGTCCTTTGATAATCCAATCATTAGGAAAAAAATCTGGAGGAGTGAACGCCAAAGAATATGGCACATAATAAGTGGTTTGTGATGATTTTGCAGCATGCACCTGTCACTCTATGATGGTGCTTTAAAAAAAACAATATTACGAAGAAAAACAAGCTGTGGATCAGCGGAGCTGTTGATTCAAATTCAAAGATATGTCCAAAAATGAAAGATTGTATATACAAAAAAGCGTATGGAATTTTAAAGAATAATCTAAGAAAATCTATGTCATTAAAAAATACCCATAAATCTTAATACGAATATACTAATAATTGCTTTTCTACTGAATTTGACTTTGAGAAAACTTTACCATGATAGGCAGCAGGCCTTCCTTTGTATCATTAATGCTGGAAAAAAGTATTTCTTTAAGATATTAATAAAGCTTCAAACACAATCATCCTCTCTATCTCTTTTCTTTTTTCAACCTTGGTTTTTTGCATATATATACTTCCATCCGACATCTTTTTTTATTTCATCATCTATGCGATTTTCGAAGATGTTATTAATTACAACTAATTTTTTTTTTTAATTTGCTGCTGAAATTATCTTTAGTTTAATATTACCTTTACTAATGAGTTTTTTTTTTATAAATATTTTTTAATAACGTTTACAACGTACCGAGTTAAATATAATTGTTTATTATAGCATATTGATTATGTTTGCATCGAATGCGGAATTTATGATAAAGTATAACGAAATATTAAAATAAAAATTAAGGGTCAATAGGACAAAAACAAGATATTATTATGACGAACTGATATTTGCATGAACTCCATCCCCCCTTAAACTTAGCTATAAGAAATCTTAAGACGAGGAGATATATTACAAATAACTGTTATACTATTTTTTGATTTTTCAAGGAAGTTCTTTGCAGTAAAATTAATATAAGTTATGAAATTCAATAATAAAATAATAATAGAAAGAGTATAATTATCTATTTTTCAATTTTAGAGGATATTTTTATAGTTTTATAAAACTTGAAGGGCTTTATAATAATTTTCCCTATATTAAAAAAAAAATCAAGAATGTAGAATTTGAATTCATGACTCGCCTGCTCGTATGGACTCCTTCTTACTTTGGTTCCAATACTTTGCCGCCAATCAGGCTTTGAAACGTGACTCCCACTAGCTAGGCTATAAATGTGTTATTGTGTCTGCTCATTGAAGAGATTATTAAGTTCCACGAATACTTAGAATCTTATTGCATGGACACTCTTTTAAACATACTCGTATTTGGGGACATTAAACCCTTTTTTTCCCCCATACGGAAAATAGTCCAAACACTACCTTGAAATTGGATTTTTATTTTATTTAGTTATTTTTGAGATTATTATGTCATTCACAAATTTGCCATTTCCCAATGCTGACTTCATTTTCAAAGTGAATATTATTACAAATTAATGTTCAATTTCCTAATAAATTTAAGAATATTTATGGGAAAAAATCTCACATCTCTTGATTTAATATGAGACAAAAATGTCGATTACCAAAAGTTAAATTTCGTTCATTTTCAAAATTTGCTGTTATTATTATTATTATTTGGTTCCAACATATAGTGTTATTATGAATGGCCGTTTAAAAGCCAGGCACAAAAGAGAACAACCAGATGATTTCACATTAAAAATTCTCTAGCTTCACGGCAGCTTAAAAAGCAAAGGAAAAAAGAAACAGACCTCTTCTATAGCCTTCTATGTGAGAGGGACAGTTGTATAGTCGATAGAATTTATTATTTATTAATATTTGAGTATATTAATTCTCCATTAAATTATTCTTTTTTCAAATTCTATTGGTTAGTTTTTTAAAAAAAAATTATATTAATTTTAAATTTTATTTACTTAAATAACACATTTCCAGTCACTGACCTCTGTCTTTAGTCCACTATTCTTTATTGAAAGAAAAAAAAAAAACTCTTACCTTCACTCGTTAGCCATTAGATGTTTCTTTCTTCTTCCCCTTTATTATTTTTTTATTTTTTTATTTTTTACCACCTGGGGAACATAAACTCCCAAACTTGTAATTGGAAGTATTTTTTTTCAAGCAAAAGGTGAGTAAAGTACAAACATTAAAGTTTTTTTTATATATAAAATAATATTTAAATTTATAATCATATATTTTTATTATTTTTTAAAAAATTAACATATCATTTTATATTAAATACTATCAAATTTAATATCTTTTAAATTAAATTATAATTATTTAAATTCGTTTAATATTAAATATTATCTAATTAAATACAACAATATTTTATTATTATAAATTTTAGATTTTTTTCAAATAACTTAACAACTCATACAACAATAACTATTACTAGAATATTAGACTTTATATATATATATATATAACGTTTAGTTATAGTTTCCTTGGCATAAATTATTTTAAAATATTATTTATATAATTTATGACGGTTTTTTTTATAGCCTTGGACAAAAACATAACGTGAGTACGTCCAGTCGCTTTAAAAGCGTAATATTACAAAAATGGTAATGCGCATGCGAGACTATCTGCTTCTACATGCTTTTAAAATTTCTTGTAATGCTTTTGAAATTTAGTCATGATATGTTTGATTTATTTATGGATGTGTTTATTGATTGAAAAAAAAGGGGGAAAAAGGGGGGAATTAACTCCAATTTTTTTTATATTATTTTGATAAAAATATATATAAAAAAAATGGCAAGGTCATGATTCTTAAATCACCATTTCCTTTTTAAATCCTTTCAAATTTTATTCACAATTTTCTTATAATTCATTCCTATTTTTTAATACAAATTTTGTGATAATTTTATCATTTATAAAATTATAATATTCTGAAAGTACCTTTAGTATAAGATTTAAAATTATAATATACCTTTAGGTTTAGTTTAAAATTTATTTAATTTTTTTATAGACAATGATAATCACTTAATTAAAATTAAAGATATTATTATATTAATTATTTTTAAAAAAATAAAAATAAAATATTAATTATAAATTAAATATAAATAATAATTTATTTATATGGTATTTACTGATTATTTCATTTATTACAAATTATTAATAAACGAAAAATTCAATACATTTATTTTAATTTTTTATAAATGGAAAAATGGAAAAAAAATCTATTTATTATAAATTTGTTATAAATAACAAATAATATAATATAATATTATAAATAAATCAAATCAAATGTATATAACTGTAATTAATTAAAAAATGTTATGTTAGTTATAGTTGTAATAAAATTTAATTAAGAATTAGTATGAATACATTATGCTAATAAGTATAATCATTCGTATAAATTTTGGTTACATTTAAATAATAACTATCGAATAGTTATTATTTCTCTTACAATTTAATCATAATTGTTATTTTTAATATTTATTTAAAAATATATTTAGGTTAAAAATTAAATTATAGTTAAATTCTTCTATATTATTTAAAATATTAATATTAATTTTTAATTATTTTGTAAATATTTTTAAGTAAAATAAAAAATATATAAAAATAAGAATAAATAAAATTCATTATAATTATTTCATGTGTATGTTTTATTATTAAAATTATATTTTTTAAGTAATTATATTTATAAAAAAATATCAATATATATTTAATTTTATTTAATTAATTTTTATATTATAATAAATATTTTTATATTTTAGTTTATGATTATTTTTGAGAAAAATTATATGAATAACCATAATTTAAAATAATCATCTAAATGTTGGTAAAATAAATTAAGGTTGTCTTATACGCGTTTGGAAAGAAGAGAAGACATGTGGCTAGAGATGTCAAGGCTGTGATAGTTGGCGTGAGGGAGTATAGACCCCACCGTCGACCACCATCACATTCGGCATGATGGTGAGGGCCGAGGTTGTCATTAGGAATCACACACCATCACCCTTCTTCCCACGCTAATTAACGCGTGATTTTCTCCCATTTCCCCAGGCTACTTTTCTTTTTTCATATTTGTAATATTATTTAAAATTTATAATAATAAAAATAATATAAAAAATATTTTTATTTTTGAGTTCACTTAGATTGATTGAATAGTTTTATTTAACCATTTCCTTATAATAATTGTTTTTTAATCCAATTTATTTTTCAAATAAAAAAAAATCAAATGAGAAAAAATAATTCTGTTTATATAATTTTAATATTATTTTGTCATTTTTATTCCTAAAAAACAACCTAAATGACATTTTTTTATAAATATGTTCATTCCAAATTTACTGTCCACCAAATTACATTATTTTAAAATAATAATATTTTTCCCTTAATATATTAAAATAATAATTTATGTTCTTAATTAACATGTTTTATAAAATTAAGAAGATTATAAGATATTAATTACAAACAAATAAACTAAATTACACTATTAATATATTCTAAAATTAGTCCAACTATTTTATATTAAACACTTATCCGTTTATGTATCATTTAAGTTTAACTTCAAATAATTAGGTTGTTTAATATTATGAATAAGTAAATAATATGATGAATTTATTTAAATTGAAAAATTTGATTTGATTTGTCAGATTTAAAAAGAATTAAATTGATAAATTTTATAATCACGTCGAATTCAAATTAAAAATTATATTTTTTTTCGTATTTGAATTTGATTAGAATTGATAGATTTAATAATTAGTTGTTTTAGAACAAGATGAATTATTATTAAATAATAAATAAATACATATCATATCGTATATTATATTTAAATATTATACAATAATAATTATATTATATCATTATTTTAATTTAAAAAATAAATATAAATATTCATAATAATTTAATAATTATATATATATATATATATATTATTCTTTTGATTTTTTAGTTATGAATATAAATAATAATATTTATTATAAAAATATAAATTTAAAATTTATATTTATATATATATATATATATCATTTTTTACATGTGATAATAATTTATAAATAAATTTTAATATCAATATCATGTATACGATATTTGTTGTGTTAACATTAGTTCAATAATCTTTTTATATTAGTTTTATATCAATTATTTAAATTATAAATTATATTTAGGGTACATTTATTTAATTTTAAAGTGAGTATATTAATTCCTGATCAATTAAAAAGTATGAAGAAAAATAATACACAAAATCAAATATGAGATAACTTTATAAGTAATATTATATGATAAAATTCTTTGTAAAAGAGTAATAAAATTTGTTGAAAATATTGTTAGTTTAAATCAAATTTTTATAAGAAGCAAAATAAATCACAAATATGAATTTCATATATAAAAATATTTTTATATTAGCACACTTAAGTTCTACTACTATTTATAACTTAATAAAAATAAAATTTATATTCATAAAAATAAATAAAAACAAATGGTGCTTTATATTTAATATTAATACATGTTAAAATAAAATAATTTTTTTTTATTATTGATAAATTAAAATAAAACAAATACTCAGAGCATATTAACATGAGTAAATGTATCATAATGAAAATCAACTCACACTTGAACACATAAATGTACATTTAAAAACATAATGATACACTATTATTAAGTGAAACTTTTTTTTAAACAATAGTACGAGAACGTTAAACATGTTAATTTTATAAACATTTGATTAATTTTACTCTCATAAAAATATTCTATAAATATTTCATGAAGATATATATATATATATATATATATATGTGTTTTGTTTTGATGATACACATTTAAGTTTTAAAGTTTTAATTGATAAAAAATACAAAATTTTATTAATTGGTTCCAAGGGATCCTAACGATGAATTATATAACATATATTTTTTTTCGCTAAGCATATTATTATTGTTTATTTTTATTATGTATTCAATTATTTGATCAATAATTAAAAATTTGTTAATTTATTTAAATATTTAAATTTTAAACATAAATATTTTTGAGAAAAAAATATAACTTACTTTTAACAATTACACATATCAAAAAATAATACTATACATACACTTTGAAATAAACAATTCTAATAAAATGAATTAAAAGATTATAATCATTATATAAATTTAGGATCAATAGATTAAGATCGAATACATTTACATAATTATTTATGGAGGTTATATACTTACTAGTACCTTACTATTAAGAAAGTTACAGAAAAATATTATATTTTTATAGTTATATAAGAAGTGTTTTCTTTTGAAAAATGATACAATTTAATCCAAAATGATCATAAAAAAATAAATTTGACTCATTTTGATCAAATTTTATTAAATAAGACATCAATAAATAATCTAAAATTGATAAAGCTACTATTTTATCATTACTAATTCTCACATACATTACGTTTTATATTTTTAATTTTTTTTTTAAAAAGATCAATGTTGTATCAATAAGATATAAATGATGTACCCGTTGATTAATTTTTACATTTTTAATTTATATAAACTAAAATTATAAATTATAACATTTAGACAATTAATACATTTACAAAATAGTTTCTAGATTATTAAAAAATATTAAAATGAATTTCATAGAATATTAAAAATAATAAGAACTTTATTGTTTGTAAAAATATTCTTCAAACAAAATGTGTCTAAAGAGGAACAAATTATAAATAAAAATAGTAAACCAAAATATGAAACACATAAAATATATGAAAACTTTTAAAATAAAATAGATTGATTTTATTTAATAAAATAAATAATAATTTAGTATAATATTTAAAGTAATGTAAATTATTTATAAGTTTTCATGAGAAAAAAACTCTTCTTTTTTTAAAATAGATGAACTATATTGTTTTTTATTTTTATTTTTTAATTTTTTAATTATTTATTTAAAAAGATAAAAATAAAAAAATATTAAATGAGATAGAAGAAAAAAAATTAAAAGACATAAGATAAGGTCATGCATAAGAGTCTTATTTATAAAAAAAAAATTATAGATAATATAAAATATATTATTTTATTTTTATGATTATTTTTTAAAATAATAATAACATATGTAATTACAAAAAAGAGAAAAAGTTAATATAAACGTGTAAAAAATAAAAATAAAATATTTATCAAAATTTTGTAATAAATCGATCTAATAAAAAAAATATCATAATAATTTATAATATAATTATGATATATAAAATTATTAAAAAAAACATAAAAAAAAATATATTATCAAATTTTAGGTGTAAATATGCTTTATATAAAGTATCAAGTTTGAGTTGTAACCTAAGGAAATGGCATTGTCACAGTCTCACAAAGTCACATTGGGTGTGAACAGTTATCACTTTTTTCTCTCTATATATATTTGAACAGCTAACACTTCTTTACGAAAGATGTTTGGGAGTATCACTGAAATATTTCATATTATATATATATATATATATATATATATATATTTAATATTTTAGTATAATTTTTTAATATTGATTGTCATATTTATACCTAAAATAATGATATATATTATCACTCTATTAGTGCTATATTAATACTTTTTTATAAATCAAATTATTACATAAATTAAAATAATAATATCCATCTTTTATTAACTTATAAATATAATTATGTAATATATTAATTATTTTACCCCAATATGTATATACTTTTTGTTTTTCATATATCATTATCTATCTAATTTGAATGAGGAGGCCGATAGGATAGTAGTGAATATTAGGGGTTTCTATGGTCCGGTTCGGTCTTATTTTTCCTAAAATCGGACCGGACCGTTCATATTACTCGGACTGGATCGGACCGGATCGTTTGAAACGGTTTTAAGAAATAAAAACCAGACCGGATCGTTTGACTTATAAAACTGTTCGGTCCGGTTTTATTCCCGATTTGGTTCGATTTTTTTATAATTTAATTAAGAATAATGTAAAAAATTTAATATATTATTAAACCGGTTTGGTCGGTTTGAACGGTTTAAAATTAATACAAACCGGACCAGACCGTTTGATTAGTAAAACCGTTCGATTTGGTCCGATCTGGTCCGATTTTACAGTTTGGTCCAGTCCGATCCGGTTTATGGACATCCCTAGTAAATATACTGTCTCATATGATACATTACTTACCTTTCTTACACTATATTTATACAGAAGAAATATATTTACCATAAATAAATAATATTACATAATATTATTATTTATATAATTATATTTAATAAAAAATTATCACTTTAATTATAATTATAACATAATATTATTAATATATATATAGTTAAATTTATATAATTATATCTAATAAAAAATTATCATATTAATTATAATTATAATATAATTATGATTTATCATGATATTTAACTTCCAATACAAAGAATCCTAAAATCTTCTATTAAATTATTTGTTTCATTTAGTTTTTTTAAATGATAAATAATATTTTTTATTTTTTTAAATATTAATTAAAACAAATTATATTATTTTAATATTTTAATATTAAAATAGTATTTTTATGTTAAATTTAAAAAATATTTATTTTAATATTTTTTTATTTATAAAAATTAATTATTTTACAAATTATATTTTTTGTAACATTTATTAAGTTTAGTGACATGAAAGTTACAAATCAAAATTTGATAATGCTTTTATAATAATCCAAAATTCATTAGTAATATTATATATATATATATATACACGTGTGTTTTATAAATAACTAATTAATTTTTTAGAGTATAATTATGAGTATAATATAAAAAAGTTATCTTAAAGAGAATTTAAAAATCAATAAGTCTCATTTTTTAGTAAGAGTGGTAATTTTTGATCCTATAAGATAACATAATACAAAGTCAATCCAAATATGAAATAACTTATACGGTATGATATTATCCATTTTAATAATTTGTTAAATAGGTCAATTAAGATATGACATGATAATTCAAAACTAATACATTAAATTAATATTTTAATATATTTTTTATTTATTAAATATGACTTGAACAAGAATAGATTCAACTAGAATATGTTTAATGTTATATTTGATTAAAACAATATATTTTTATTATTTTTGAAGTCAATGACATGATAACAAAGTAACAAACCGAACCCAAAATGACATAAATTTTTTTTTACTAATAAGTTGACTCTATACAACCCATTAATCAAATGGGTCAATACTATTGACACAATTTTATCATCGTTGTTTCTTAGTAAACTAAGGCTATTTTAAACGTAACTTAATAACATATAATTTAAATCAATTTATTTTTATTTAGGTGATAACAATTTTAATTTTAATTTTTTTTAAATAATTTTTGAATCAGATAGGTTTAATACGATTTCTTACTTGAATACTCAAAATTTTAAGGAATTATTTAAAAAATCTGTGGCGATTTATAGTACTTTAAAAATAATTTTTTTTAATTATATTTATGATTTATGACATTTTTTTTCACTAAATATTATTCTAAAGAAAAAAATCCAAGTCTTATAACTTTCTTTAAGGATAAATTTAGTAAAAATCATAAAAAAAATAATAATTTTTTTCTTAAATACTCTATTTTTTTAAAATAAAAAATTATAAAATTTTATCAAAGAATTTATAAATAATTTTGTTTTTTGAAAAAAACTATTAAGTAAAACTTGTTATCAAGTACGTGTTAATAGAGAGTGAAAAATAAAAAATATGTAAATTATAAAACAAAATTATTCTTAATTAGTCATGTAAAGCCAGAATGATATATCTATGCGGATTATCATGCAACAATAAATAACGGTATATAAATATATCAAAGCGGTAAAAGAACACACAAAATTTACGTGGTTCGACAATTCGTCTAGGTCCACAGGAGCCAGCAGATATTATTTGAACTGAGTAGAAAATATATAGAATACAGATACAGATTCTCTCATTAATAATATCTCTCAAATATTTCCCCAAACTCATAGAAAACTCTCAAACTCACTAAGTATTTTCTCTCTTCTAATTTGTTTATGCTCTTTTTGTTTTTTTTCCTCATTTTTGCTTTGTTCTTCAATGCATAAACTCTTATATATTTATAGATTAAGCAAGACTCTCCAAGATCTTTCATTTCAAAATTTGAACTCAACAGAACCTTCAATCTTTCGATCTCCAACTTGCTCTTAGATGCAATCAACATATCATCAACATATAAGAGCAAATAAATGAAGGTACCATCTTGGAGTTTCTAAAAGTATACACAGTGATCAAACTGACTGCGTGTGTACTTCTGCTTTCTGATGAAGTTATCAAAGCGTTTGTACCATTGTCACGGTGATTGTTTCAAACCGTAAATTAACTTGCTCAGCTTGCAAGCCCAATTCTCTCATCCTGAATTTTTGAAGCCTTTGATCTTGAGACATGTATATTTGTTCGTTCAAAGTACCATGGAGAAAAACCGTTTTGATATCGAGTTGAGCTAACTCGAGATCAAACTGTACTACCAAAGCCAATAGTATCTGAATAGATGAATGCTTAGCAACAGGTGAGAATACCTCATTGTAGTCTATTCCTTCTTTCTGAGCATAACATTTTGCTACCAGTCTGGCTTTGTATCTGATGTTGTCTTTACTAGGAACACATTCCTTCTTGGCATAGACTCATTTGCAACCAATAGTTTTCTTGTAACCATCAGAATCTAGAACACCTAAAGAAATAAGGTTTTTCTTTATGTCAAGAATATACCTTACATTTGTAAGTCGTCTGATTGTACCATCGTGCATCTTTAGTCGTACTATTTCGATCCATTTTGTCTGACAGGCATTGTCATTGCCTATAAGCACAATTCCTCCATCGAGCTCCTCAAAACTTGAAAACCAATGTTTTTTTGGACACATATGATAAGAACATCCAGAATCAAGGATCCACTTATCTGAGTAGGTTTTTGATGATGAAACTGAAAAGGCTGATTCTTCATCTTCATCGACCTTCTGTGCAACATTTGCATTTGACTTGTCCTTATTTGACAATCTTTTTTCCAGTGCCCTTTCTGGTGACAATAGGCACACTCGTCATTCGTAAAACGTTTTTTGGATGACTATCCTCTGGACTTTGATATGGATTGCCCTTTATTATTTGATCCGCCAGATTTTTTGTTGTTAGTCCTACCTCTGGATGCCGTCAATGCTTCTGATATTGAGTCTATGTGATCATGTTGATCCTTCTTCCGGTACTCGTTATTTACCAAATCATTTGAAACATCTACGAACTTAACCTCATCCTTTCCATATAATAAGGTTGTGGTTAAATTCTCATAGCTCTCAGGTAATGAATTCAGCAACAACAAAGCTTTATCTTCATCGATAATTTCAACATCTAAATTTTGCACATCAGCCAAAATTTTATTGAAATTATCTAAGTGCTCAATCATAGAGGTACCTTTCTTGTATTAGAAATAGAAAAGTTTCTTCTTCAAGTAGAGTATGTTCTCAATATTTTTCGTCATGTACTTATCCTCTAGTCTCTTCCAGAGAACTGCGACTACATTCTCTTTCATGACAAAGTACTTCTAATATTTTCCTAAGCACAGTCGAATTGTGCCACAAGCTTGTCGGTTTACATAATTCCAATCTTCATTTGAATAATCTCTTGGCCTCGTCTCCAAAGTTATTGGTATCGTCGAATTTCTCCACCTCAAACTTTACGTTGGATAACATAGTTCTTCGAGTAGAACAACTTGGCTTGCCATAAATTCTATGGTAACTTTTTCACCTTCTTTGATCTCTCTTTTATCAGCCATAAGTACAAACAAATAACAAAAAAAATTCACTTATAACTAAAAACATTGTTTTTCCAAATTTTATACCTTATTTGAAAAAAACAGAGTCCGTAGTTGAATCCAGAATGATCCAATTAGCTAGGAATAGATCCAACTTAGTTGAAAATGGATGAAAAATAGAATAACTCGGTTCAAATATCACTAGTGAGTGAGTTGACTCAGTTGCTGGCAGTAGCACTCCGACGGCTTATTGTGGTGATTCTGACTTTCGATTTGAGTGATTATTTCATCGTTACATTCGTCTCATTGAGAGCTTCGATTTGATATATAATACTGTTATATTTGGCTATGATGCCAATTTGTTGTGGCGGAAGCAATAAATAACGGTATATAAATATATCAAAGCAGTAAAAGAACATACAAAATTTACATTGTTCGGAAATTCGCCTAGGTTCACGGGGGTCAGTAGATATTATTTGAAATGAGTAGAAAATATATATAATACATATACAGATTTTCTCACTAATAATATATCTCCGTCTTCTCTGTTTTTTTTTGTGATTTTTACCTTGTTCTTCAATACATGAACTCTTCTTTATTTACAGATGAAGCAAGATTTCATGTACCTAAATTGTGTCATAATTTAAGACTTAAATTAGGTTACTAATTTTCTTAAATCATGTCACAAAATTTCTTTAATTATGTCACTAATTTGTTACTTTTAGAACCAATATTCAACTATGAAGACTGAGATTTACGAATTTAAAAATAGTAGAATGCAAAAAATCAGCCGATTAACTTTCTCTAGGTTTTCTAAAACAATAAAAAAAACCTATAATTTTAATATATAACAACTATATTTATTTGTGTTAATTTTTTATAATTCTTCAAGGATATATTTACAATAAAATATATAAAATTTAAAGAAAAATATTGTGATAAAAAATACTAATAGATGAGGTATAATTACTTGTTCTTAAAACAAACAAAAAAATAGTTTTGTAATTTTCTTAAAGAGTATTTTTATAATTTTAGAAAATTTTAAAAAAAATTCTCCAGTAATTTCTCCTTATAAAAATACGAAAATGTGGTGGGGCCTGATAGAATGATGAATTGATGACCCATTGAACATCAATTTTTGATATATTTGAATGGTATTTGAGAATATAGCTGATGGCGAGAGAAAATGACGGATGGATAGCAAAATCTGGGACCCATATTTTAGGACATTCTTTTCATTCTTTCTGCAGAAGAACACTGTACACTTTAACAATTACCTTCTCCTTGTGTTCTTGTTAAATAAAAACAAATAAATAAATAAAAACTTATCCTTGTGTTTGACTTCAGTCACCTTATATCTACATTGTTCTCACTTTATTAAGTCTGCACTTGAAGCATAGTGTGCTTCTTTGTCTTTTTCTTCCCTATTTTTCACTTGATAACACTTTCTCGTTAAGTGGAGAACAAAATTATTAAGGTTTGAAGGTGAATGAAATGGGCATGTGAGACCTCACTTTTAAGTCAAGATTTAACTAAGTAGCTAAACATCTCAACAGTATATACAACCTCAAGTTAATAGCTATTCCAACACTCCTGCACTTTTTATCTCTTTCTTGAACTCAGTTTTAGTACATATTGTTGAATAATTCTATATAATATCACTAGATCATCAAACCATTTAGGTATAAAAAAGTGATATTGTGTTTTGGAGGGGTGTTATGATAGTTTTTCCATATTAAAATAATAGAACGTGATTTGTTTGTAATTCAGATAATGACTCACTATTTTCACTGTTATGACTCAAATTCGAAACACTGTAATATTTCTTTTAAAAGAATAAGGGGATAAAATATAAAAATTATCTATAAACTTAATACTCGAGAGTCTTTTTATTTATTTATTTAATGATTTATTACTTTATTTAAAAAATTTACTTTTATCTCTTCATTTCTCTTAGAATTTAGCTCAAAATTTGAGATTAATTTAAAAATGACCTTAAATAGTGTAAAATAGTAACTAGTTAAGGTATGGAAATTAAAAATTAAATGGATTAAATTTTAAAAAAAAAATAAGGGAAGAAAAAGTAAATAGATCAAATAAAAAAAAAGTAACGAAATCAAAGTTTAAAATTTAAAATGTTCAAAAGTATAAGTACTACTTGTGTAATTTATCCAAATTGGGAAGGGAAAAAAAAACAAGAAAAGGAAATTCCTTTTTCTAAATATTAATTAGCAGTAGAAGTAATTAGCATATGATAGTATTGTGAAAATTAACTACAAATTATTCTCTCTATAAGAGTATCATATACTAATTACTTCTACTGCTAATTATCATGAAACAACTTAAAAATAAAGTTAAAAAAGAAAAAATTAATTAAGAGGAATCCAGGGTGATCAATGATAATAATAATGACACATTTGAAACCTGGTGGTAAAATTTTCAGTAAATAAACAGATTACAATATAAAAGGGGTCTCATATTATCATCATTGCATGTCATGCGTCTCTATGAAGAAAAGTTTGAGAGGAATATTGGCCAAACTTAATTATTGTATTTGTGAGGTTATGTGATGAATTAGGTGTGAGAGAACAGACAACCAAATGATTTAGACATTCTAAAGTAAGATATATAAATATAAATACATATTAAAGATATATATGGGAAAACTAAAACGTTCTTTTTTGGGGAGGGATTTTGGGAAATTAACCAAATATTATTCAGTTATTAGGTAAATATGAGAAATAACAATCCAAAAGGATTAAGAGTAATTAAGATTAAGATTAAATTCATGTCATATTTTGCTGGATTATTGTGTGAAATTTGGGCAGGTTAAAGAAGTTCCTTTGATGTGTATTATCTTTAAATAGTAGGAACAGTAAAGGCGTCCGAAACTCTTTTTGTTCAAAATAAAAGACAAACATCATTTTATTTTAGAAATTCAAGTTCACTTTTAATGTGTTTCGTGGGAGGTGGGATACGCATCTAAGCCTAGTCTACATATTAATCATAAGTTTCGTCTACTCCTACTTTATTTTACAATTAACCTTGGTGGTGATTTTTAGCGACAAACCATGCACCCGTGGTAGTCCTATGAATCATCGACTTTGTTTTCATTCACCTAGTTTTCCTTGGAAAATTGATATTTCGAGGACAAAAAATATTAAAAAATAATAATTAAATATTTTACCTTATAATTTAATACTCTAAAAAATTTAAAAATAAAAATATGTAAAATATATTCTATCAATAGGATTACTCCTTTTCTTATCCTTACTAGACTGCTTCAATTTTCCTTACTACATCTTTAAATTTTTGCATAGAATTAGGAATTATTTGCCCTCAATTTCTAAGAATTAACTTAATTTTAAAATACAAGGGACAAAATTTTATATATTGAACTTTTGGATTGTATTTTCTTTTAAATAAAAATTTATAGACTCAAACACACATCTCAAATTTTATTTATTTATTTGGGTAAGTGAAAATATTCAATAAAGACCATAAGAAAGTGTTAGTCAAAAAAAAAAAAAAAAAACACACACACACACGTGAACTTTCCAATACAAATAATATTATCTTTTATCAATATCATATTTTCATTTTTTATCAAACTGAATGTTTGGATAATTTGATCAAATACTTTGTATTTTCAACTTATTTTATTTTATTCCTATTTAGATCACTCATATTTTCATTTTAACAAAACTCATACACTTTTTAGGATGCTTGTTAATAATAGATTAAGGCTCTAATACCATAATAAAATCCATAAAAAACATAAGCCTTTCAATACCAAAAGATTAATATAAGATGAAAAAACTCATATTTTTTATAATCTCTACCATAGTAATTTACTTTATCAATATAAAATTTTCATTTTCTCCAACATAAAATATAACAAACACAAAATTTCTATTCACACTCATATTACCAAAAAAAAAAAAACTAACAATTATTTTAAAATAACATTTTATACACTGACATCCCTATTTATTTTAGGAGAGATTGAATCAATGTATTCTAAATGCCCACTTAAAATGTCATTGAAATACAATGCAATTTATTAAAAAAAAGCGGTGCAAAGCAACACCGGTTCTTTTACATATATAAAAGTTTATCATTTATAAATATAGCATCAAAAAGAGAAATTTAATAATTTTAAATTTATTTAAAAAAATTATCAAGAATATATCAATCATAAGATGGAGATAAAAAATGATAATATTCTCATTAGTTATATTTGCATTTTTTTTGTTTGATATGATAGAATAAACTATGAAAATACCATAATTAATATATGTTCAAAAAAATTATAAATAAAAGATTTTTTGTGGCTCTTTTTTTTAAGTACTGATGAACACTTTTTTTTTTTAAATTAGAGGAATAAACAATAATTTTTCTCAAAAAAAAAAAGACCCCTGCCATTTTTCTCTAAAAAATAAAGCAATTGACATTACCCCTTAATAACAAACCTTCTTCTTATTAACCTTCTTTTATTAAGACTTGATGAATGCTCCAAAGTACAAAATCCTTGAAGATATCTTTGCGATGTCAACGAACAGGAAATATAAAACTTACCGCTGCAATAAAAATTTATTGTATTTCTACAAGATGTCATTATCTGAACAAGTGTAAACATCTTAATAAAATGAATTGTGAATTCAAATATGAGCAAATCAACGAGCAAATTAAGCGTTACCATGATTATGTTAGTTACTTACCTATGTGTATATACTACGTACGGCAATTGCCTCTCACGTAATGCTGTCACCTATAATCAGTCAATCACCAACCACTGAGATCATACTTTAATCTTAAGAAATGGAAATACGAAAGACTTTAGGTGACGTTTAGTTCATGAAATAAAATCAGAATCATAATAGAATGGAATGAAATGCAAAGGAAACAATGTTATTTGGTTTAACTACTGAAATCAAATTCGGAATCAGGATTACAATAATTGGTTTACCACTTGAATGAAATTAAAAAAAACTGTAAATTAACTTAATACCAATACATTCAATAAAATTCAAATAATGTAATTTAATTACTATTTTTTCGTAAGAAAAAATAAATTATTGAAATCATTATTTTTCTAAATAATTATTAATTAATTAAAAAAAAATATATTATTAAAATTATTATTTTTCTAAATAGAGTTTAGGATTTTGAGGTTGGGATTTGGGATTTAGGGTTTAGGGTTATATTTGTGGGTTAAAGTTTAGGGTTAAAATTATTATTTTTCTAAAAAGGTTTAGGGTTTTAGAATTTGTGATTTTGGATTTAGGGTTTAGGGTTTAGGATTTTGGATTTGGGTAGGATTTAAGGTTTAGAGATTTGAGGTTTAAGGGTTTAGGGTTTAGGGATTTTGGGTTTAGGGTTTTGGGTTTTGGGATTTAGGTTTTAGGTATTAGGTTTTAGGATTTATGGTTTAGGGATTTAAGTTTTAAGGTTTAAGGTTTAGGGTTTGGGATTTAAGTTTTAGGATTTAGGGTTTAGGGTTTAGGAATTTGGGATTTGGGATTTGGGGTTTAGGGTTTTGAGATTTTGGATTTAAGATTTTAGGATTTTGAAATTTTGGGTTTGGGGATTTGGGGTTTGAGTTTAGGGTTATATTTGGGGTGAGGGTAAAATTGGAAGAAAAAAAAGTTTAGATAGGAATGAAATCATGGTTCCTAAATGGAGAGAAGGAATTGTAATTACATTCTGTCCTACAATTCCATCCAACCAATCACAAAATGAAAGGAATCAATTCTGATTCCTTTCCATTCCTTACAACCAAACATCAACTTATTATACACCTCAACTAATCTAAGGGGTTAATTATAAAGAACAATTCACAAATACTACTCATTGTGGGATTATTTAGCCATATAACTAATGAAAATAATAAAAGGATCCTTCAAGAAATTGGCTAGAATCAAACCAAGTGCAATGATGTATAGACGGTAATACTGAAGAGCTATGGATGCTTCTCCATCACTCCATTTTGGCTGTAGAACAATCTGATTATGAGCAACTTGGTTCAAATGCCATAAAAACATGACGATGCATATTTGAATCTTTAGACTGATAGAAAAGTAAGCAGAGACAACTACTCTTTTTACGTTCTACAACAGTACTGAAAAAATTAATTAAAAACCTCGGCACAAATTAAATACACTCTCATGCAGCGATGAGGATTAACAAATGATTATATTGAAATTCATCGTATTTAAGATTCTAAAGACATAATCAGCCAAACTAAATAGCCCAAAAGAAGAGTTCTAGCTAGTTAGACCTCATCGTTCAAGTAAAGTAAGCTTTGGAATGTCACCAAACTTAATTGTGCACATACATTTATTCCAAATGGCTAATCTTCTCAGGAAAGTCCCTCAGCTCAGCCCAATGATATGCATCTGCTTTCTTTAAACAATTTTTTTGTTGTTGTTGCTAAAATTACCAAAATCTTTAAGAAGATAAAAAAAAAAAATACCGTCCTCACCACTAAGCTTCCTGATATTTAGTGTACTGTAAAGTCAGAAGGGGAAATATCAGAAGTGATCATCTTTCTTATTTTCATTCTTGATGTTAACATAGAACAAGAGTCAGAACAATGTATCTAGAAAATTAACATTCTCCCACTTTCATAAAGAATAGACTAAACGTATGGGCCATGAAAAAAGATATAATGTACCTATTTGTCCACAAGCCCATATGCAGCTTGGTTTAAAGGATCAACTTCCAAAAGGACCGAAGAGTATACAACATACACATATTTGAGAGCTACTCATCAAAAACCATCTTTGCTATTCTGTAAAAATAAAACGTTTTTAACATCTCTCTCCCATAACAGATTTAAAAGAGAGATGAACTTATCTAAACTTTGAACATAATGTAAAACTAGGGATGAATAATGGATCGAAACTATCTGTTTTTGATTAATCCGAATTCAATCTGATGATATAATCAATCTGAATCAATCAAATTCCAAACAAATCTGATTTTTTATCAATAGAAACATATTAATATTGAAATTTATTTATTAATTATTGTCATATATAAAATCATATACAAATTTATATTTTTGTAAAATATATTATTATTTATAATCACAGCTAAACAAATCAAAAGAATCATAAATATATCTATACAACATATTATAAAATCTGTTAATCCGAATCCAAAGTAATTATATAATTTTCAATCTGAATCCCAAGTATCGAATCGGATTTGTCAGTTTAAATCGAATTATTTACTCACATTTACGAAAACACATGGAAGGTGACATATGTGTTAATAATTTATGCTAATAAAAACACCTTCTTATTATTAATGTATTGCATTCCCCGTAAGGATAGAAATTAACATCAAACAGTTGGCTGAGATTTCATTCATATAATCAACATAAGAAATTAGACAGTGTAATAGGGTTGTATGATTACTAATGACTTTCATATGAGAAACAAGCACAATCCATAAATAGTGTGTGACAATGCAAGTACAATTCCTTTCTCCTGCAACCGATAAATTATTTATGAATACTTAATAGCTACATCCAACAGGCATGAAAGTCCACGATCTTCAAATTTCCAACTCAGTTGTAACTGCCATCATTCTAATGCTTAATTTTCATTACTTTGAGAAACGTTAAAACGTGCATAACAGAAGCAGAAATTGTCTCTACTTTGTGAAAGGATAGCACTGCTGGAGCCCATAATAATTTTATATTTTAATCACTCTCCAAAAGTGTTCGGTGTGATAACGTATTAAAAGTAATTAGAAAACAAACTTTCTAAAAAACAACAATAATTTTTTACATAAACAAAAACTACAAGTTGCAATATAAGGCATTTTTTCCCTACGGGAGAATGTAATTAGTTGAACCCTAGTGACTTTCTCAAGGGCCAAATATGTTTAAACCCAGAAACTGAGAAAACTTGGTCCAATCAAATACACTGAACATAAAAACCACACTAAGCTCTCTCTACCCATCAAACAGAAATGATGAAGCCCAAAACCGTACAGATATTAGTCACAGACGAGAGACGCAAAAGCCTCGTTAGGTGATAGCGCAAAACTAATTGAGAGAGAGTACCTTTCTAACTTCTGAGAGAGAGTACATTTTTGACTTCTGAGAGAGAAGTACGCCTCTTTTCGAGGGTAAAATAGAACCGAATAGATTTTGGGGTGTACAGCAACCCTTCCTTCTGCCAATCCGCAACGATGGATACATTCCGATTATGAATTCATCCGCAGATCGGACCCGATTCATTTATTTTTCTGAACACTATCAGATAAGGTGTTCACGGTTGGTTCGTTAAATGTTTTTTTTAATGATTATTTTGATTTTTAATTTCTTTAAATGATTTTTTAATCAAATATTTATGATAATAATTTTTATTTTATTTTATTTTAAAAAAATTATTATTAAAATGTACGAGGATGTATAAATTTTTAAAAATAAGATTTTTAAATTAAATTTTTAATTTTTTTTTATTTTCACCAATTATTTAAAAAAAAAATTGTATTTATAACTATTAAAAACATAAAATTTAAAAATAATGACATAAAAAATTTCTTCATTTTTAAAATTTAAAAAATAAAAAAAACATACAAAATTACTAAACTATTTATGAGTGATTTTGATTTTTTTTAAATCATTAAGTAAAAAAATAATTAGAATCTTTATCAAATAAATATTGAAATTATTAAACTACTTTACAATTATAAGCCTATTATTTTTTAAAATTAACAATTTAGTCAAAATTTTATTTACTTTGTTAAATCATGATAAAAGTAAAACGGGACAATTTTTTTATTATTTTTCACACTTTCTTGTTAAATTATAACAATTTTGACACATACATTACAAAGTTTTAAAAACTTGAATTATGCACTTAATTTTTACACTCAATTTTAAAGAAAAAATACTTTTAATTGGCTTGGACTCCAAAGGATAGACCCCTATATAATGGGTCACATATACTCCCAAATAGCATGTAATTCATCGGTGGAGCATTTGGCTATTCTAACGTGGGTAAGGATAATGCTTTTTTAAGGAGTGTCGTTCGAATAAGATCATGTGTACAATCCCAATAAAAAAAGTTTTTTATGATTAACTTATTTGTGTTATAAGTTATAATATTTATTTAGAGTTGAATATATTTGAGTTTTTAATATAAAAAATTTATTAAAAATATAGTTATAAAAAAATTTCAGGTATTGAATTTTTTTCTCAAGTTGTCTTTGATGACGAAAATGATGAGGATTTTCTTTAATTTGTATGTTTTGTATTTCTTACCTTTTAGTTTATTTTATATTCTACTATTCATATCTTGATAAAGTGAATTTACAAATGTCTTCCAACAGTATAAATTTCTTAACAAGCATATTATTTTTTATTTATTTATTTTTCCTTCTATTGAAACAACAATTTTTTTTAAAAGACTATAAATACATCTTTTATTTTATAACCATTTCTTATTCGATAAGATTTTTCTATTAATTATTCACGAAGAATTATTTGATTTTTTTTATAAAAATGAAAGGAAAAATACTACCCTAACACAATAATAAAATGATATAATTGCCTTCACACAATAACTTCCTTTTTTCATATAGTTATATAGAATTTAAGATCTAATCGTGATGCATCCACTAAAAATCAGATTATACCCGATACATTTTGATATATGTCATGACTACACTTTCAAGTGATTGGTGGGAGTGTCCAAATAGGCAGACTCTCTTGTATAGTACGATCAAGCTTGTTAATTAACATGTCATATTGGCCTATAACACATTAGTTAGTGTGTCGTGCTTGGATTCTTGGACGTGGATTTTTTCGTGCTATGTTGTGCCTAATTCTTAGAGCTATACTTGAAAGGCCTGCACTACCTATAGCTAGTAAATCCAAAAGTTACTACTTTGGAGAGTGAAGCCTCTCCCTATCTGATATATGTATGTATTAATTGTCATTTGGTAACATCTATTATTATTATTATATATATCAAAAAATTTGCTGTAAGTTGTGACATATTATTCTTTTTTACTCATGTGTTGTATCGTATCTTGTTGAATATTTAGTGGATCGTATCGTGTCAAATATTTAATGGATCATGTAGTGCTTATTCGGTCCATTTGATAAAGTGCTTGGATGATACTACTATTAGAGATGTAAAGTGATTTATCTAATTTTATCTCATGTTTTATTTAATGTTAATTATAGACTTAATATACAATATTATATTATCTCATTTAAATTGTAGTTCTAATATGTCTAACTTTAAATATATTATTTTTCTTATTAAACTTTCACAAAATAAATAATCATTTATCATATTTTTTTTATATATTTTTACTTGTCTCATTTAGATAAAAATAAAATATCACAACTAATATCAACTTATTACCATTTGATCCCATAAAAAAAATAAAACAAGATAACATAAATTGTATCATGAATCTTATTAACATTCTAATTTTTAAAAATAAAAAATACAATAAACAAAAACTTATATATATATATAACATATACATTATATAAATAATTAAATTCCTCGTAAAATAGTATGATAGTTGTATATATGACATATGTACACGTTATATGTAAATTGCGAAGTGTTTATAACTTAAATATATAAATTATTAAGTTATTTTAAGATAATTTAATTATATTAAAATTATAAATTTATATCAACATATAAATATTATAATAAAAATAAGAATGTATGGAAAGTTTAGTGAGGACGATTATGCTAATAATCATATAATAATTTTGGTTAATAACTATTGGTTACGAGTAATTAATAATTTCATACCATTTAGTTATACTTCTTATTTTTTAACATTTATTTTAATATATTTATTTTTTTAAAAATTAAATATTAACATAATTCTCTTCCTATTATATTATTTAAAATATGTTTATATGTAAAATAAAAATAAATAAAATTTAATGTAATCATTTTAAATATTATGTGTCTTATTATTAAAAATATTTTTTTATGTAATTATATATATATATAAAATATTATTATATGTTTTGTTTTAATTAATGATAGTTTTGATTTTGCAACAAACATACATATCTTGCCCCTTATTGGTTACTATTTTTTTTCGAAAAACAAACTATCAAAATTTTAAGAATAATTATAATTATAATTATATCCCAGTAAATTTTTCATTCATAATTAGAATAATAGATTTTTCGCACAAAAATAACAATGATAATAACATTTACATATAATGAACACAATAATGATATTGATATATAATGAAATCAGTTCGTCAGATCATATATTTTATATAACATGTTCGAAGAGTGGAGTCGAACAGCCGGCACAATCTATAGTTGGCACAACACGATTGGTTGCGCATTCGTTACTCGATTAATATAGTTTAATAATTATTATAATGTATTTTTAACGTGGAATTTATGATGTGAATATCTTTGCTTCTACGATATGCTAAGCTTTTTCTATTAAGTGTTTACAAACATAGTAGTAAATGTTTGCTTAAAAAAATAAATATTTTATTTATTTAATAATTTTTTTTTCTTAATCTAAATAAAACAATGTAACCTTGACGGAGAGAACAATGTTACTTGAAACTTAGATGACAATATGTACCGATCATTACATTTAAAGCATTTATATTATTTAATTTATTTATTATAAATTAAGTTATTTAATTTTTAAAGAAACATATCAATGAAAAACAAAACTTATTATTTTAATAATTTTAGATTAAAATATTATTATTTTTAAATAATTTTTTAATATAAAAACATTAAAATAACATAGATTGTTCTTAATTGACTCATCTTTTTTAAAATTTAAAAAATTAAAAAATATTATTTATAATATAAGAATTAAATAATATAAATGATTTAATCTTGAAAATTATATAAGGAATTTTCTTCTAAATAAAATGTTGATTAGATAATTTAGATATCAATTTTAGTTTTTATTATTTTGTATTTTTGCATAAAAATGTGGTAAATTTAAATTTTTTATTGAGAAGATGTCAATTTAGCGTACACGCTTGTGAATTATTCTCACACTTTGCACTCGATTTCAAAGTGGTTTGACTATTGTTTATTATAATTAATTAGCTTCACTCTCCCGCAACTTTCTTTTTTCATAATCTTTTATACAAATTAACATGAAACTAGTAGTTATACTACACTCCATAAAAACTTTGACGTAAATTGATTTTGGAGTTGTTACGTATAAAAGTGTTTGCAAGCAAACTTTTCACATGAACGTACGTGATTAGGAAAAGAAATTAAAAGAAGAAACTTATTCGTGAATGACATTCTAATCCTTTTTTATTAAAAAAAATGATTTTATTCAACGAATTATCAACTTCTAAATACACATATTTAAGAGCATCAAAATTCAAGCAGTCAAAAATTTAATACTGTTTAAAAATATGTAACGTAATAAAAACAAGTTAAGTTTTAAGCTTTTTTTAATTGATTATAATTAAAAAAGTTCAATTGGAGGCACAAAATACAAGTTTATAATAAGAAAATTTCAAAAACTAATACGAAAATGAATTAGTTAAAATTTATTATTTTTGTAAGCTCTTCAAACAATCTAAAAAAACGTTGATCCAATTATGTGGGCCAATAAAAGCACCAAAGATTAACATAAAATTCAACATTTAACAAAGATGGTATCGTCTTTGGGAAGAAAGAAAGAAAAAAGTCAAAAATGATAGGCTTTTTGAAGGATTATTTCTTCTATAAAAAGTCTTAGCCTTAATCTCAAAAATAGATCAAAAGTGGAGGAAAAGAAAACAGAGAGAGTTTTTGAGAGGAAAATTAAAAGAGTTAATTTGTGAAGTTTTTCCCACAAATTAAAGATACATATTTGTTGTATTTTTGTGAGAGATCCACCTAAAGGTGAAGTGTGTAATCCCATCTTATTAAAGTGGAAGTTTAAGTGGCCTACGGGTCCCGTGGTTGTTACTTTTATTTTGAAAGGTTTTTTCACGCTAAAATCTTGCTGTTATTTTTGTTCTATTTTGATTTAGGAAATTATCCTAGATGTGTGGAATTTATTTCTTTACAACCATTTATTTTTTCCAACAAAGTGATATCAGAGTCACGTTATTTTTAGTAAGAGACCATACACATATATAGTACTATTCATATATACTATATTGTACTATTCACGGTACTATTCGGAAGATACTATTTATAGATACTATTTGCGGGTACTATTTATCATCAGAAAAGTACCAAGTTCGGCAAAACTTGTTGACTAACAATTGAAATGGAGGAAAGCATACGTAATATGATAAATTTGACCGCATTTGATTATGCAATTTGGAAGCCGGAGATGGAGGATCTTTTATACATTAAAGATCTATGAAAGCCAATTATAATGTCGAAGGAGAAAGAAGTAACCGATGCAGACATTGAATGAGCCGTTCTGAACCGAAAGTGTGCTGCTCAAATTAGACAATGTATCGACAAGAGCATTTTTCAAAACTTTACTAATGAACACGATGTTTACGTTCTTTGGAAAAAGTTGGAGAAAATGTATGTGAGGACAACCGCACAGAATAAAGCTAATCTGATGCGACGATTAGTCAATTTGAAGTATAAAGACGGAAGCGGCATATCAAAACATATGAGTGAGTTCCAAGGCATTGTAGATCAACTCAAATCTATGAAGATGACTGTAGATGATGAGCTACAAGCGTTGTTGATGTTGAGTTCTCTACCAAAAAGTTGGGATACTTTAGTTGTATCAGTTAGCAACTCAGCTCCTGATGGCAAGCTTACCATAGATATGGTAAAAGATAGAATGTTAAATGAAGAGTCTCGACAAAAATATGAAGGATATACTTCTGACACTGAAGCGCTTGTCATGCAGAAACAAGGCAAACAAGAATGGCATGGGAGAAGTAAAAGTAGAAATCCCCGTAACCAAAGTCAACAAAGAGGATGGTCAAAGTCTAGATCAAGGTATGACAAGAAGTGTCATCATTGCGGCAAGCCTAGACACTTCATTCGAGAATGTAGAAGGTTAAAGGCGGAACAATCCAGAAATTAGGAAGTAGAAACCCGAACAAATGACACCACAACTGTCACTGAAGAAGTTGTCATTGTTCCAGATGCTGATTGTGTCAATCTTGCATGCCAAGACACTACTTGGGTACTTGACTCAGGCGCTTCCTATCATGTCACCTCACGACAAGAATTCTTCGTAACCTACACTCAAGGTGATTTTGGACGTGTGAGGATGGGAAATGATGATGCATCAAAAATTATCGACATTGGAAATATTTATCTAGAGACTAATCTTGGATGTAGATTACTTCTGAAAGATGTGAGGCATGTTCTTGATATCCACCTCAATTTGATCTCTACTGGTATGCTTGATGATAATGGATACAATAATTATTTTGGTGAAGGAAATTGGAAGCTCACCAAAGGCAATCTGGTAATAGCTAAAGGCAAGAAATATACATTATTCTACATCACAGAAGCCAGACTGTGTAGAGGAGAAGTAAATACCACTAGGAAAGAAGTTCCTACCGAGCTATGGCATAAGCGACTTGGTCACATGAGTGAAAAAGGTCTCAGAATTCTTTCCAAAAATGAGCTCTTGCCAGGAATGAAAGGTACACCCTTGCAAACTTGTGTTGACTGTATTATGGGAAAACAACATAGAGTTGCATTTCGTAGTCTCGCACCATCTAGAAAGGAAAATATTCTAGATTTAATACAAACAAATGTCTGTACAATGAGTTGTAAGTCATTAGGAGGTGCTCACTATTTTGTGACCTTTATTGATGACCATTCTAGAAAAGTATGAATTTTTGCTTTGAAAACTAAAGATCAAATGCATGAAATTTTCAAGCAGTTTCATGTAAAAGTGGAAAAAGAAACCGGCAAACGTTTGAAGCGTGTACGTGCAGATAACGGTGGTGAGTATCATGGACCATTCGAGAAGTACTGTAGAAGTTTTGGCATCAGGCTGGAAAAATCAGTACCAAAGACACCTCAACACAACGGTGTCGTAGAGAGAATGAACAGAACCATATGTGAAAGAGTCAGATGTATGCTCTCAAATGCAAAACTACCAAATTCCTTTTGGGGAGAGGCAATGAGGGCAACAATCGATTTAATCAACCTTTCTCCATCAGTTCCACTGAACTATGACGTACTGGAAAGAGTTTGAACGGGGAAAGACGTTTCTTACAAACACTTGAAAGTATTGGGTTGCAGAGCATTTGTTCACATTCCAAGAGATGATCGATCTAAGTTATATGGAAAAGAAAAACAGTGTATCTTTATGGGATATGACCATGAAGAATTTGGCTACAAACTTTGGGATCCTATTAGCAAAAGGATTGTCAGAAGCAGAGACGTGGTGTTTCTTGAAGACCAAACAATTGAGGATTTTGAGAAATCCAAGAAACTACAATCAGATGAAATTCCAGTTAATCTGGACCCAATCTCTCCACCAATAAATCCTGATGACAGGGGAGTTACATCAGATACTGATGATGCTAATCCACCAGTTGGCAGTTTAGAACCAGAACAAGTTTATGAACAAGTCCAACCAGAAGTACAAACAAGGAGATCCACCCGAGTACGACAACCAAGTCGTATATATTCTCCTAATGAGTATGTGATGCTCACTGAAGGGGGCGAACCAGAGAGTTATGACGAAGCTATCACTGATCAGCATAAGACTGAGTGGTTAAAAGCCATGCATGAAGAAATGAAATCTCTACATGAGAACCACACATTTGACATGATGAAACTACCACAAGGAAGAAAAGTTCTCAAGAACAAGTGGGCGTACAGAATCAAAAGTGAAGAAGGCAGCTCGCAACCACGTTACAAAGCAAGATTGGTTGGGAAAGGATTCGAGCAGAATAAAGGCGTTGACTTCGATGAAATATTCTCACCAATAGTTAAAATGTCTTCAATCCGAGTTGTTCTTGATTTGGTAGTTAGTCTTAATCTGGAGGTTGAACAACTTGACGTAAAGACTGCATTCTTACATGGTGATCTTGATGAGGAAATCTATATGGAGCAGCCCAAAGGTTTCCAAGTCAAAAGCAAAGAGGAGTTGGTATGTATACTAAAGAAGAGCTTGTATGGTCTGAAGCAAGCACCAAGACATTGGTACAAAAAGTTCGACTCATTCATGGAGACAAATGAATACAAAAGAACGACGGTTCATCACTGCGTCTTTATTAAGAAATTCTCTGATGGTGATTTTATTATTCTTTTGCTTTATGTTGATGATATGTTAATTATGGGTCAAAATATTGATAAGATTAACAAGTTAAATAAGGAGTTGAGCAAGTCCTTTACAATGAAGAACTTAGGACCTGCCAAGCAGATTCTTGGCATGACGATTACACGCAACAGGCAAAAGCAAAAGATCTGGCTTTCCCAAAAACAGTATGTTGAAAAAGTTCTTGAAAGATTCAGCATGAGCAAAGCTAAACCTGTTAGTTGTCCACTTGTAAGCCATTTCAAACTTAATGTGAGTCAATGTCTCTCAAGTGAGGAAGAGAAATCAGAGATGAGAAAGGTGCCTTATGCATTGGCAGTTGGCAGTCTAATGTACGCTATGGTATGCACCAGACCAGACATTGCATATGTTGTTGGCGTTGTGAGCCGATTCCTATCAAATCCTGGAAAGGAACATTGGACAGCTGTTAAATGGATACTCATGTATCTCAGAAGAACCTCCAGTCATTGTCTATGCTTTGGTAATAATAAACCTGTATTAGAAGGATATATAACTTCAGATATAGCTGGCGACGTAGATACGAGAAAATCTATATCCGGGTACCTAATAATATTTGGAGGGGGAGTTGTTTCATGGCAATCATGATTGCCTTAAGTACCACAGAAGCAGAATACATTGCAATCACTAAAGGTTGTAAGGAGATCCTGTGGATGAAAAAATTCCTACAAGAATTGCATCAAAAACAAGAAAACTATGTTCTTTATTGCGACAGTCAGAGTGCAATTCATCTTAGCAAAAATCCAACCTTCCACTCAAGATCCAAACACATGGACGTAAGGTATCATTGGATTGGTGATGTGTTGGAACATAAACTATTACAAGTTGAGAAGTTTCACACCAATAATAACAGGGTAGTTATGATGACAAAGACTGTGACTAGAGACAAGCTTCCTATCTGTAGAACGATTGCAGATGTGGAAGAGCCATGTCTCACATAAGGTGGATGGGGAGATTTGTTGGTCCAATTATGTGGGCCAACAGCAACAGCAAAGATTGACATAAAATTCAACATTCAACATTCAACAAAAATGACAACGTTTGTGGGAAGAAAGAAAGAAAAAAGAAGAAGAGAAAGTCAAAAATGATAGGTTGGTTTAAAAGATTCATTTCTTCTATAAAAGGCCTTAACCTTAATCTAAAAAATAGATAAGAAGTGGAGGAAAAGAAAACAAAGAGAGTTTTCTAAGAGAGTTTTTGAGAGGAAAATTAAGAGAGCCAATTTGTGAAGTTTTACCCACAAATTGAAGATACATATTTGTTATATTTTTGTAATAGATCCACTTAAAGGTGAATTGTATAATCTCATCTTATTATAGTGGAAGTTTGAGTAGCCTACGGATCTTGTGGTTGTTACTTACATTTTGAAAGATTTTTTCATGCTAAAAACTTGGTGTTATTTTTGTTCTATTTTGATTTGAAAAATTATCCTGAATGTGTGAAATTTATTTCCTTACGACCATCTATTTTTCCCAAATTCCACACTTAATTTCTTTCAAAGATCTTCCACCTAACTTCTCTTATTCTAAGCCTGTAAAAGTTTAATCATCCAATCTAAAATAGATAAGTTAAGAAGTCGAGATTAACTCTCCCACAATACTAATTCCCATAATTAGTAAAATCTAGACAATTATTATTCAAATTAACGTAAAAATTGATGTAATATATTTTTTTATGTAAAATATGTTAAAAATTTGATATAAAATACATACAAATTTAGTAAAAATATAAAAATATGAGTATGATCTGTTTAATTTTTAAAAACAATTTATTAAAAATATATTAATAAGATATTATTTTATTTTTTCATGTTAATATAAATATATCATTACCTGTTAACACTAAATTTAATTTAATTTTAACGTAATTTATCTAATAATTTGACTAATAAAACTTATATAGCTCACTTTAAATCATAAGTTTAAAGTACATTATTTACTTGATATTAAAAATTCATATTTTATCTTTTTATCTTTTAATATATGTTTTATAATTAATAATTTTATTAATAAATATTTAAATTCAATTATATTAAAAAAATTATTTATTTATATGAATCAATAATTTCTTTTAATATTTTAATAAAATATAAAAGTTATGATTTAAATATAATTGATAATTAATTGCATTACGAAAATAATAATAATAATAATAATAGATATTTAATAAAAATTATTGATAAAGAAAATATTTTTCATTTATATTATATGAAATAATAATATTTATTTATGAATATATTTTAATTAAAAAATGTGAGTATTTTTTTAAGTTTGAAAATTATTTTAAAAAATTTATACTTACATTTAACTAATCAAGTTACAACCTTATATATATATATATATATGTGAAACGTGTGGAATGTTTTTTAAATCAAGCTATAATTAAAGGTGAAAATCAAATATCTATCACTTAGCTAAGGTAAGAAAAAAAAGAAACTGATTTTCCTTTCTTTCGGAATCACTATCCAAAAATGAAAAAATATTAATGAATCTATCCGGAAAAAGCATTAGTTCACCTTCTTTTTCTTTCTTTGCCTTTTTTTTTTATAAAGAAAGTTAACATAACTACTTTTTTTATATTTTAAATTACTCTCATATGTACAAAAATACAAATAAAATATCTATATTAAAATAAAATTAATTAAAAAGATTATATTAATTTTTTTATTTTGTTTTATAATTTAGAAATGAAAAACTTATAGGAAATAAACCGTAGCCAATGGAATATGCTGATCCTATCCTATCCTATCCAAATTACATCTCCTCGAGGCTCGAGGTACACAAACACTCGCTGACAAAACCGAGAGAAAATAGCAGAGCAAAAAAAAAAAAAAAAAAAGCATCCAAAGATACACCAATATAGCCACACGGGGTCCAAAGAGAAGCAAGTTTGGATTTTTTTTTCCAACTCGCTAACTTTACAAGCAATGTTCGGTGGTAAAAGCATGGGCGGTGGAAATATGCTGAGATCGGTTGGTAGGGCAGTCACAAGGACTAACGTTAGTGGTGGTGGAGTTCTTCAAGAACCTCTATCTTCCTCTGCTGCTACTTCTGCTCCCACTTCGACCCAAACCCACAAACCCACTTCATCCAATAATGTCACTCTCTCTTCATCATCATCTTCTTCTTCTTCACCCTTTGCTTCAAATAATATCCCCAACCCTATGTCCCCCACTTCTTGTAAGTCAATCAGGCCCTTTTTTTCTAACCCTGATGACTTTGATTGGCTGTCTGTGGATGGGAGTGACGATGAAAGGTCGTTTGGGGCTGTTCCTTCCCTCGACGAAGTTCAAAGCGCTGTCTCTGCTCTTCAACAGTAATATTTTTTTCCTCTTGTTTTCAGATGAGTTCGTAGTGTTAGTTTCTGGTTTTCTGCATTCTGGGTTCTGTTTAATTTTGTTTAAATTATTGGGCGAATAAGGAAATGGTGATTATATTTGTTTTTTTTATTACTGTGAGTATGTGAGTGGTAAAAAACCTTTTAATGCACTGTTGTTCCAATTTTCGTTACAATATTGGGGAAAAACTATCATTACTTTGTACTAGTTTTTTTAGAGTTCATCTTATGAATGTTCAATGATTTTTTTTCTTTAAATTTATCAAACATCCCATCAATTAAATTGGGAAAATAACACAGAAAATTTGCAGCAAGGAGAACATAGAATTATTTATATGTTATCTCTAATTCTCTTTATTATATGATGTATCTTGTGGTGTATGTTGTTAACATTTGGAACCACCAACTGAAATTGTTGCTGATCCAGCTACACCTTTCATTGCCCGATGACTTTAGCCATGAATTTCTAGAAAGTTCTAATTTAGCCATAGTAGTGTTATAAATTTAGGCTGAAAGGTGCCAAAGGTTATATTGTTAACACTTGGAACCACCAACTGAAATTGTTTCTGATCCAGGTACACCTTTCTTTGCGCGATGACTTTAGCTATGAATTTCTAGAAAGTTCTAATTTAGCCATAGTGTTATAAATTTAGGGTGAAAGGTGCCAAGGGTGCTACAGCTTACACGAATGGATTCCATAAGTCTCATAGTTTTTTAATGGATCATATAGGTTTAGTTGCTTTCATAAAATTCATTAAAGTCTTGTTTTAACTGTTGATGGAGAAATTAGATTTGATTCTGTCATTTGATGGTTATGTGACCAATTTGTAAGGGTATTTTTAAAATTATAATTTTATTGAGGTAATTAGGGTTGCAATCAAGACATGGAAGGTAAATGATTATAAATTTGGTCACATGATCAGCACATGACAGAACATGGAACAATTTCTTAGTCAATGGTTAAAATATGACTTTAGTGTTATGAAAGCAACATCTATGTAGTTTACTAAAAAGCAATGGGAATTATGCCCTCCACTAGCGTAAGCTAAAGGACCCCTAACGCCTTAATAGATATGAAAGAGGCATAACTGCAGCTCAATCATAGGTTAACACTATAGTATTTGCATGTTAGTGATGGTACTTAACTGAAGCATAAGGTGATTTTTCTTTATCTTTGAAAGAGTTTGCAAGGCAAACCCATCTTGCCCTGTCATATATAACAGTGATCTTTAAAGCACATAAAGCTAATTCGTTGTATCTTTAGATGATGCATAGTAATGAGCCTCCTATATTTTTGTTTAGTACTGCTTTATAGAAATTCCTTTTGCACTTAGTCTAAAACTCCACTGTCTTGGTACTGTTTCTCTTTGTAGGTTTAATACTCCTTACCCCCAGTTTGTAAGGGATAAGTATGTTTCCGAACTAGGCAAAGCTGATGCAGTACTAATTACAAGCCCAAATGGCTTGATGCACAGAGTTTCTTCGGGTGGGTCGGAGTCAGACTGGATAGAGCCATCTGTTGATCTTTGTAATTCAAGATCCATTGGGATTGACACAGTTTATGATGCTTTCCATATGTTGCAAAATGACCAAGCTATAAAGGTGAAATTTATTACTTGCTGGCTAAAATTTTGTGGAAAAAAGGATCTGATCTGAATTTCATAACTTTCTGAAATTTGTTAATGATATGGAAGATATCTAAGATGCTTGAGACTCTTAAATTTTTTACTTTCAATATGACATCGGGCTTATTAAAACTGATTAGTTTGAACTTCAAACTATGCTTATTTATGTACAAACTGATAATTTGGTTTTGACTATTTGTTATTTTATCATCTTCACGGTTTCACGCCTTGTGGAACGAGAAGGGGGTAGAAATTGAATACAGTGGTTTAACAGGATGCTATATATGCCTACCTTGCTAGTAAAGACTTCAAAATGTAGAACATGTTTAGCAGATATCTGAAAACAGTTATTTTGTTTTTCTGAAAAGAAAGATGGACTGCTTATCAATAATGTATAACTTTGGCACCCTAGTGTAACTTAAATGGCGGGTTCATTTTATTAAATGGTACGTACAGGTCAATTGTGATACGTGGGAACTTTGCTCACAAAGTAATGTCATCATAATTCAAAGTGCATTTCTGATACATTAATTAAATCCATCTATATATGCAGAGCATTGCTGAGAATTGTTATATATAGCATAACAGTTTTTTAGAGTTTTTTTTTTCCCTTGTCCTTTTTAATGAAAAAATGTCCATCTCTCTCTCTCTCGATCATGAGTATATTAATTTTGACATTTCATAAGTATATTTCTTCTGTAGAGAATGGTGGTTTCATTATCATCAGATAAATCAGTTTGGGATGCTGTTCTGAACAATGAGGCGGTGAAGGAGATCAGAGAGTCATACCTTGCAGGTTCATATTCATTGGTTATAGTTGAACATGTTCTTGTGAAACTTTTGGTGAAGATATTATTTTCTATTCCATTGTCCTGAAATTGGAGAGACAAACTGAAATTAAGATCTAAATATGAAGTTACCCATTTGAAATTTATAAAATATAATATGGCATGTGTTCTAGGTCATCTTTATCAATATCTTCCTCATATCACCACCATCATATTCATTTTATTTTTGTCAACCTGTTAGTTATTATTTTTGGAATGATGCCCTACCTTACCTCCCCCCCTCCCTTGAAAAAATTAATCATCATTTGTTGGGGAGTCAGGGCTTTAGTTTATTGTTTCTTTGTGGCATTTCATCTTATTTTTGTGAATTGAAAAAAATGCAATGATAATTGATAAGTAGCCTTCTGCTCTAGAAAACAAAATAAAAAATCTTCTGGTACACTATACTCCCCATGTTTTAATGATTGAAATTTCTGGGCAGCCGAGAATAGCATTCCCCTGGGTCTGGATGATGCTCCCAAGATTCCCGATGAAGCAAAAAATTTTGTTCATTGGATTTTGGACAACACTAAAGACAAAGTCATGGACGTAATTGGAAAAATCACAAAGCTTGTCAATGGAATTTTTCATGGTCCGGAGGAAGAAACAACGCCAACTGAAGCGACCGATCTCTTCACAAAGAAGCTGAGGACATCATTCATGCTTTCGGTTATGGTGCTGTTGATTGTTGCAGTTGCTCGTGCTCACTAGGCTTGATGATAATTTGACGACTTGACATGGGTGTTTAACCCTCCCCCCAACCACAAACACACAATGGATGATTTTTATGGCTTCAACTTCCTTGAAGGCACAGTTTACTTTATGGTTTGTTAAGAACTACATTTCATGTGAATGTTAAATTAACATTTTATCACAAGGATATGGTCTAACCAAACTTTAGTTTCAGGTGAAGATAGATAATGTATTCAAATGCTTCTTTTGTGGTTGTTGCTACTGTTCAAATGCTATTCTTTTTTTCTTTTTCTTTTTTGTATTGTACCAACAGATCAAAGTTCAAATCCTAGTTCTTTAACGTGAAGAATGTGAATATTATACTTGGTAAAAAACAATTTGGGACCAGTGTCGGTTGGTCGCAAATGGTAAAATATCTATTCAAAACTAATATTGCACCCAACGTTAGGAATGAATGTTTTTTTGTGTGGAGATAATTAAAATTATGATCGAGTAAAATTTTAATTTTTTTTTAAATTAACCAATTATGCTTGATATGATTAATCAAAATTAAATATATATATTAATATTATATATTATATATTTTATATATAAATAATTAGATAGTAATATATACTTTTAATGGTAACCTACATTATTTTGAATAATTAAATTAAATACTCTTTATTTTTATATATATTTTTTTACTTAAAAATAAATGATAAATAACTAAGTGATAAAAAAATCATAGTTGAACAAATATTGAGTTAATTTTTTAAACCGTATATTTTTAAATAAATATTAAAAATAATAATCATAGTTAAATAGTTAGAAAATTACCATTAATTTTGATCGATGATTATTTATTTGAAATTATTCAAAGTCGATACTAAATAATTATGATTATTAAAATAACCATCCAATTTTCTATTCAAAATCTTTATAATAAAGCTCTAACTTCAAATTCATTTCTTTTATTAAAAATGACTGAAATCTCTTGCTTATTTTTATGTTATAATTTTGTTTTTGTATTATTACTTTTTAATAATAATAAGATTACATTTAAAAAAAAACTAAATATAACTTTTAAAATAAGTAAGAAATTTGTATATTTAATCTCCCTTCTTTAATAGGGAAGATTGAAGTAAGAAACTGGGCAAACCTACTAAATCAAGTATATACAACTGGTAAACGTTTTCGATGTGGTTTGAAAAATCAAGCCAATGGTATACCTAGTGGAATTTGGCAGTTAATCTTAGTAAACATTTGGTGCTAAGCTAACATTGTTAAGGATTCTACTTACATATGTACCCCAATATCTGTATCTTTCTTTTATACACGCACTTACTAGGTCATCAAGTGCACATTTCTCTTACTAATTTCAATGTGTTCATATTGCTAAGGATTTCTTCAAGGTGTTTTAATCCAAGTCAATGAAACTATGCAACAGTGAATCGACATCAGGAGCCATAACAGCCCGTTTTCCAAGCTCGCCAAGATCACAGCACTGTTTCTCCTTAGTGTTGATTACCACAGCATGTTGAGCAGCCATGCAGTCTACACCAGCTGAAACCTGCACATGTGCCACCGAAATACAGATCATTTTGTTTATTTGAGTTTAATCTATGATGCAGCTTCAGTAATGAATACACATAATTTCTGCTTTTTGAATATGCAATTTGTCAGATAAAATTAAAATTCCATAGGTTTTGGGGGGCAGAACCATGCTGGATAAGGGAAAGCATATGATGAATTCATTTTCTGGTAATAATAAACCATGATCTGCAGCAGCGTCAACCAAAGGTTAACAACTAGTTTTGAATGTATTAATTTATGCTTCTAAGATCCAGTAAAAAGGGTTCTGACACTACAAAGCACTCCGGAAGTGCTTTCACAACTCGGAAAGTTCATTAGTAATGTAATTATTTCTAAAAGCATTTTCTTTTTAAAATACTTCTAACAAAGCATAAACAAACCAACCCTAGGACCTTCTACTCCAATGTCATAAACATGACATATGTGTGTGTGCAAGTGCATATATTCTCTGCTATTGTCTGTTTAAAGTAAACAATACTAAAACTCACATCATAGGTAATGTCTCCTAGCTTCAACCTGATAGCTCCCTTCTTGTAAACCAGCATTTTCCCCATATACCCCCCTGGCAACTCTTCCAACTTACTACGTTTACTTGAAGCACCTATGCCCATCGAAGATGATGAACTTCCAACCTTATCCTTCCCCTTTGCACTACCCGATTGTTTCACTACTGGAAGGACATGGGGAAGCTGGAAGAAAAACATCTTTCCTTCATTTTCTTCCTGCCATAAGATACAAACAATATGTTGAAAACTTCCAGAACTTCTTTATTCGTGTTATGTGCTTTCAAAGAACTATTACTGGTCTAATTACTCACCATCAACCCGAGTTCAGAAGCAGGAGCAATAGCATTCTCATCATACTCTGCATTTGTAGCAGCATCCCCAAATTCTGCCTTATCAAGGAGTTCTAAAAGTAATAAAAGCATGCAATTGACAGTTGCCATTATGTCAACAAAAAAAATACAATGGGCATTAGTGAAAGTGATGAACAAGGATAATATATTGTAGAATTGACAGAAACAACATAACAATTAACTTAATTTTTATGAACATACGAGTATGTCTTATTGCTTCCCTTTTTATCTCTTCCATTGAGTCTAAAAATGGTATAAGCATCTAATTACCAAAAAGAGAAGAACAGAGAGTTTGATGATGTAAGAACTAAACAACAAATGTGCTTGCACCAAAATTTGAGGCCCCTGGGCTGAATTGATAGCACTAGGTATAATAAACATTAGGGGGTTTCTCAAATAGAGGTCACTAAACATCATGGTCAAATATATGAACTTTATAAAAGATTAGTACATATTGTTGATATCGTCATGGAATAAAATAAAACGAAGTTTCCAAACTATGATGGTTCTTCCTAAGCATGTACCTGGGTCTCCAGAGCCAGGTTTTCTTAAAGGAAGAACAGTTGGATAGTAACTATTTTGGTAGTCCTGCATCAGCATAAAAGCCATATACTGAATGTGTGTCTATGAAGTGTAGAGAGAGAGAGAGAGAGAGGCAGAGAGAGCAGGCTTCTCACCCAAGGCTCTCTATATTTTTTCTTGACAACCAGATTTGATGTAGCATCATTAGAACATTCCTCATCTTTAGAAGGCAAAGACAAGCAAATTTTCCCGTCATCAGAATCTTTCAAATCACGTTCCCCGTTTTCTTTGGAAGGCAAAGTCAAGCAAATTCTCCCATCATCGTCAGAACCGTTCAAATCCAAGCTGTTTTTTTTACCATCATTCCCATCATGGGAAGTCCCATAGGACCTTACGTAAATTGAGGATGAATCCCCATGACCAAATGCAACTTGAACTGAAGCTGCAGAAGACATTAGAATGGTTGTTAAACAAAACATAATAACGTTATATATCTCAATTCATGGTTAAATCCCAACTGAGACGTAGCAGTTCACTTTTTTTTTTAGTCAAGCCATAATTGGTGTATGAGACTTACAGCAGTTAAATTCACGGCTCATTCATGAGATGGGATTCATAAATTTCATGATAAGTTTCGACAATAAATAAAATAAAATACTTCAATTTATAATTATTCATTCTTCCCTACTATTTTTAAGTTCGGTCAACATTGAAAAGTGGCAGTTTTCTAGTCAGAACTTCATCGAGTGCACAAGAAAAAGAGAGAGGAAGAGAAAGAGGGGGGGAGGACAAAAACAAACTAGTGAATTGCAAAGCCTTCTATAAAAGAAACTAGAAGAAAAGAGACTCAATAATAGCAATAATAAAATATAATACTTTAGCAAGAATATAAACAGTGCGATATAATTTGCAATAACCAATTTAATGATATGAAAACAAAGTCTAGGAAGGAATTACATTTCTTATCAGCTTTGAGTCCTCGTCTCGTTACATTCTCCTGTAAAAAAGAGAGAGCCAATCATTGTTAACTTAACAGAAAACGTTTGAATAAAATACAATGGAATATCTGCCAAGCATGTGTAGCACAATAACATCTATCCTTATTGAGAAGTTATTAGATTTTTGTGGTCTGAGTTTGGAATGAATGGGTTAGTCGAGTTGTTATTTAAAAAAATAATAATAATACAAATGAATGTATTCTAGAAAAAACAGAGTCAATCACATTCCAACTCCATAGACTCATTCTATGTCAAGAAATAACAAAAGATAAAATAAAAACTATAGAAAACTCACAAGAATTAAACACTCTTTTTTTTTTTAAATAACAAGATCATAATGGTTAAAATAGTTGATGTTAATCCATTAAAAACAAATGGAAAAAAAGTCCTTCGAAAAAATTACTTAAAAACATGGGAAAATTTTGAAAGAAAATTAGTTGATTAAAAAAAAATGAAAATAATTAGTTTTAGAGTGGTCCTAAAACAAAACACGGTAAAATTAATTTATAATTTAGCCTGAAAATATACCCATTCCAAACATATCCTTAACCTATTTTCATTAATAAGTAAGGTGATGATATTTATTTAATTTAAATTATTATTATTAAAATCATAATTTTATTTAAAATAATAACACTGTATAATTAAAACATTTTTATTGAAACAACAATCACGAGTAAACAAAAACAATCATCCAAGTACCAAAAAGAGTTATGAATGTAGAATATAAAATATAGAAAATAAAATAAAACAAAAAAAGATAGATTAAAGATGATTCAAACCTGGTAAAGGAATTCGTAAATCTAAAGCATTAAGTATTAGAATCGCCAAGCTAAAGAGGGAAAGCAGTAAATATGATAAATAGATATACATTGAACTGACGGAGAAGAGACTTAGCCTCGGCAGCTTCTTCGTCAGCTTCGCTCACTTCTCTGCATATTTTTTTAAACCAAGCCAAAAATAATTTTCAATTTAGGTCTCAATAATTTAAAGAAATTACGATCTTCAGGGAGAATTAAATTTCAGAGAAATACCGTCTTTGCGGTGTGAGGTTGGGCTTCCGGTGAGACGAGACTCTTGGAACGAACTTAAGATAATAAAAAAATAAAAAAATAAATATGTCAAAACATTTCAAGACTTGAGATCTGAATTAAAATTTTGGTTAAGCCAGAGGACCTCGGTTTAAGATGAACAATATTTTTGATAGGATTGAAGGTCCTTACCTTCCTCCGACGACCGGAGGAACCGTTGCCTTCCATGGATTTTCCTCGAAACAAAATGCAAAATTGTGAAGGGAAAAGAAAAAAGGAATTTTCGGAGTATCGAACCTTGGTTGGCTTACATAGAAAAACACGACGAATCCGCTAAGGTATATAGCTAGAGATGTCATATTTTTCATCTTTACATATATGTAGTATTGTTAGCATTGCGAATAAAAATTACCACTTATATACACTACAATTATATTATAATAGACTTTTCTTTAATTATATTTATCAATAATATAACGATATACAGTTATAATTTGTTACAAAATTATGATAGATATACTTTTTAAAAAAAAACCTAACGAAAAGTTCCTCCTATGAAAAATTATAAAGAAAAAAACACTTAGAAATTTAGTACAATGTTTTAGAAAAATGCCACAACTAGAACATATGTTAACCATTTTTCTTTTTTAAATTGATATTCTAGAACAATAAATACTATTATCATAATAGTACTTACTTTTAGAAAGATTTATTTTTAAACATGTAAACTTTACTCTAACAATAGTAAGTGTTTCTCTAGACAAAGCTATTATTATTATTATTGCTAAGTATGATCTTTATTATTATTATTGCTAAGTATGATCTTTATTATTATTATGCTAGACAAAGCTTATAACTAAGTATGATCTTTTTGAGATTTCTCTTGCTATTATTATTATTTTTGGTGAATAGGTTTAAGCTTTTGTATGTTTGGTTCGGGATATTGCTTTTTTTATGGATATAAATAAGGAAAAAAATGGATCAGTGACTCGTGATGAATTTTCATGTTTTTTTTTTAATTCAATCACATTTTAAATATAAAGTTATCTTTATTTTGTTAATTTTTTTATTACTTGACAGTTACTTTCAATGTTTTTCATTATTACTCTACAGAATGTTGCAAGGGTTACTACTAGTCTAACAACAATTTTTCAAAAGTATGTAAAGAGGTTAGAGTATTTTACAAAATTATGGTAAAGCTTACGACTAATTTTAAAGCCTTACAATAATGACGAAGTCACGTGTGAGATTGGCATGGACTCCGGCAAGACCATTAGACCGTTAGACCATTGATGTAGTTACCAGCATGTACCATCAAATTTCCGATACATGGACATTGTATATCTGGCAAAGTCTTAACCTTGCTTTGACTTGACCAGTTTTAGGTAAGTTTCAAATGATTTTAACAATATAAGATTATCTTACTTTTTTTTTTTTCCTATGATGGATTATCTTACTATTTTTACGTGAATGAAAGTCACTGTTTGTTTTTTTTTTCCCCGAAAAACAGTCGCTTACTGAATATTACTCGTAGATATGGCCCCATCAAGATTCAGTGTACTGGTTTTTCCAGAAATTTTATCTGATAATATTTATTAGACTTTTCAAGTCATCATGTCTCTAATTATCGTTTACCTCACTTTTTAATTATATTTTGAAAGATCAAATAGCACAAATTCTCCGAGCATAAATAATTTTTTTAAAGAAAAAACTTTAAGATTTAACTCTTATACTTATATTTTATAACAATTTTAATATTTCAAAAAACTTATGATAAAAATAAGTGATTACATATAAAGATAATTTTTATTTATATTAGATAAAAATTGTTATAATTTAAATAAACTGTAATCGAAAGAATTAAAAAATAAATAAAGATATAAAAAATAATTTTTTTATGCAGTTATTTTTTATAACAATACTACTAAATTTTACAAAAAAAAAGAGTATAATATTTAAATATTATTTTTAAAATAAATATAAAACCTTATATATATATATATATATATAAAACTTTGGTAAAAGATTTTCCACCGTACATTTGATATGAATTAAGTTATTATTAATAAAAAATAATATTTAAAATATTTATTATTAGAATAACAATATATTGTGCATCTGACAAATAAAAATAAATAGAAATAGAAGAAGAAGATATCATAACATGAGATATTTATATATTAAAAATATATTTTGAGAATTAAATGGACACATTTTCACACTGCAATTGTTTGCGAAAAGGTTTTTAGTTGTTTTAATCATTTGATTGGCTGCTTAAAGTTAATAATATGAAAGAAACTTTGCATAAAAAAAAAATACTCATTCAAAAAACATTTGTGTCATTTTCACAACAATCATCCCCGGTTCAAACATTTTAGACAAGGATAGATCGAAGGGCAAATACATGTTTTTACAATCAAACTATGGTGTGGTAGTTAGAAATACCTCTAAACTTCCGATTATTATAAAACTACTACTAAATTCTAATTACTACATAAAATCTTGAAAAAAAATTAACAAAAATGTTATAACAATGATCATATTTATGTAATTTTTTTTATTACTTTTTTGGAAAAATTTAAACAATAATTATACTCACGTAACAATAACATTTTTTTTTTATAATTTTACAACAATTTAAAATTAAGTTACATTTTTATAACAATCACTATAATTTATAGAAAAAAAAATCTATCAACTAACCAAATCACCGAGTATTTGTCACAAATGTCAATCAATTAACTGACGCATGGTGCACAAGATTACAACTCTATATCCAATTAACTGCAAGGACGGACTGCATCCTGTAATCCGTTCTTCAAAACTATTAATATCATATTTTATTAAATATATAAAAAATAACATTTTATATTTTTCATATAGATTTAATTATCTTTAAATTCAAATTAGTCATAATTAATATATTATATATTTCATCTTTAATTTATTTTTTATTTTATTAAAACATCAATAATAATTATTTTTTAAAAATTATTTTAATTCTAAAAATATAAAATATTATAATTATTTTATAATTTATTTTAATTTATTTAAACTATATGTAACAAAATTCTATTAATATTATTTAATATATAATAATTAAATTTTTATTTTTTTATTTTTTTATTTTTATTGATTCAAATTTTTTTCTCGTAATAGACATTTACTATTGATTTTTTTTTCTATAATTTTTATAATAAAAAATACAAAAATACAAAAATACAAAAAAAATCAAAAATAATACTTAAATATATTTATTTAATCTAAATTTTTTATATAGAATTCAATAATCAACACTCTTAATATCCCACTTAATATTTTACACGATCTAATTTGATCTAATTTTGAATAAAAAATATTTAATCAAATTAAACCATTCATATTATTCAAGACTAAATCGTTTGATTATTAAAAATATTATAATCAAAAAATTTGATTCGATTTACTAAATGATTATCAAATATTTGGTTCAATTTGGTTAAATAATTTTCAATAATTTGATCCAATTAATACATAAATACGATACAATCAATGATATATTTTAATTAAAATATAAAAAATTAATCAACAATTTATGAAAAATAATATAAAAAATTTAATATATTATTAAAATCGATCCGATCGGTTTAAAAATTAATATAACTAAACCAAAACATTTTAAAAACAATTTTAGTTAATACAAACCGAAGTGCGATTTAATTTATAAAAATGTTCGAAGTGATCCAATCTAATCCAATTTAATTTGATTAGGTCTAATTTTTGAACACCCCTATTCATAATAATGATCTACATTATCCTATTTATTATGCAAGAAAAAGGCACCAATAGCCTTGTATTTTTAACTAGAACATTTTCTATAATTTAAAAAAATACACAATTTAAGCCTAAAAAGAGAACACATAAATCATGTAAGTTTAGATTTTCAAAATTAAAAATCAATTTTTAAAAAAATATGACAAACGCTTCCAACTGAAAATAATAAAACAAAATTACCCCTCCTCTAAAAGCTCTAAGACCTTCCATGCAGACAATCCCAACCATTATTACAATGTAACATGATGACATCCATTTCAAATTTATATTCATACACGTTGACGTACCTACCAAAAGATATCAAAAATAACCACGAAGATCCAACAATTACCCACCAGACGTACAACAAATGATGCCCAGTTGATAATCTACTTAAAAATACATTTAACTTTCCAAATGATTCAAATGCTTGATCCACTGTAAAATGAGAGGACAAAACAAGCAATGGACGAAAAAAAAACCTACTACTACTAATGTTGTATAATGCACAATAAACCAAACTGCCTTTACACACCAGGACCGAAAACAATTTGTACATGTTACGGACTAAAATATGAAGAAAATAGGGCAAGTGGAACGCGTTGGGTATACAGGTGCAATTTAAAAGCAACAAACTAACCTACTACACAGCCACACCTCCCATCAAAACTAGCATACATCTGAAAGACGTAACGAAAAAAAACCAAACTAAAAAGAATGACCAAACTAAAACTTGACGTAATATCAAGGAGAAGGATACAGAATGTTAACAAAGTTAAGCACCTTAATAATGGTAAGGATACATAATGCTAAACTTAAGCAACTTAGTAATTGTTTCTCACAAAACGTTTACTCTCGCTACATGAGATAACATAGAAAAACTCTAAATTGTTACTTATTAGACCACTCGTTTCAATTAGGTATTAACTGAAGTGAGGCTACAACCATATTAAGTAGATTGATGGCGCTTTACCAACACACCAACTCTGTAAGCAACCAGGTCGGAACCAAGTAATTTTTAAACTGCAGAAACGGTTAGTAACTCATTATTGGTGAACAGACAAAATGGTAAGTTCAAAGCTACTCAGTGATATAACCAAAGGACTAATAAAGAAAAATATCAACCTCAACTATATGATTTTAATTTGACCCAAAAAAAACTACGATTTATGGCAGCTAAAGATTACTGAGTTTTGATACGGTAAGCAGTGTCGCTCAAGGAGAGCTACAAAAGGACATTATGATCATCTACTTAAATTAATTTAGTTAAATTTTAATCATTTAGTGATAAGTGCTCACCCATTAAGGTTTAGAATTTAACAACATGATCGATATTTTATGAAAGTATAAATTCAAATGTTAACATTTTCTAGGGGGCAAATTTGCTCCTCCATCTCTCTTCATATGGTGAGCCTAGTAACCTGCACGAAAGCCTATTATTTCCCTTGTTAGAAACGAAACAGAGTTAAAAAAAAAGTCTCCTGCAACACAGCTCATGTAAGAATAGCTACAAATATCCTGATAACCTGCATACGGCTGACAGCAAATGAAGTTTTAGAAGGTCTTGATGCTAATAATCGTGTTAAGATATATGTTAATAATATATTGTTAGAAATTTTATCCAATCAACTTGTGCTAATGACATGATTGCAAACGTTTTAAAACAAAGGTGCTGGCAAGTCCTAGTCGAGCATAGAAAAATTAAGTGTACGTGACAAAGCTATCATGAAATAGCAAAGCAAACTACTACCATTTCTTTCTATTTAGGGATCAATTTCCCATTCTGACACTGACACTGACACAATCCAGCCAGCCTCCATCCTGAAATCAACCAAGAACCCAAAAGATCATTTGGATCACCTTCTACACATTTCTTAAGATAGACAGGCCAAAATAGATCTCTTCATATATCACAAATTTGAAACAACAATACGTGTGATAGTAGATGCACTGAATAAAGGATTGGTTTCTCTTAAGTAGTGGTCATCCAACTTCCTATGGAGGTACACAGCATAGAATGGAAACAGCTTCTGACAATTCAAAAACCCAGTCGGTGCAAATAAATGAATGCACTGTATAACTACCAAAGAGACTGATAGATCCATCAAATCAAATTGTAATGGAGTGGAGTGCAACGGGTGTTACCTCAAATGACTTAAAATATCCAGGTATGATTACCTTCTAACTGGAACAGAAAAGCATCTGTGAAGCAGCTTCAGCACCAAGTAGTTGGTAAAAGCTTAGTCAATTCATAAAAGTAAACAGTACACATAGTAAATGTCACGACAACGAATGTCAGTACCAGATGATAGCAAGTCCAGTCAATGAAAAACATTGGAAACATTAGCTACCAGACTTTATGTAAAAGAGAACTGGCAACCACAAATAACAAAGTCCAATAGAAAAGCCATAATAATAATCATCAGAAAAAGTTTAGTCATAGCTCCTTGAATATAAGACAGTATTAACCAAATTCCAGCCCAAGTCTCTGCACAGGTCATAACACAGTACAAGGTTAAAGATGTGAGTCCCAAACTTTCAAGAAAGTCATGGCAAGAGGTATACAAATCAGGTTCACAAGAGCGCCAAGAAACATCAGGCCTGTCAAAATTATACAATAATACCAAGGAAGAAAGGTTATATACTGATATAACAAGATAAAATAAAATGGTATGATTATATCTATATGGTGCATACAGCAGAGCAGAGCCATTCAATGTATTAAGTAGTTAAATTTCAAAATCAATAAAATTGCCTCCCACAAGGGCATAAAAATGTTAAGGATGACATGCTCAAGAACATCACTGCATGATAAGGCTGTCAGAGTTAGTTAAATGAAACTATATAGTTTATCAGCTCCCCTCCTCTCCAATCAGAGAGCACCATAATACGATAACTTCCCAAATGGAGACGGAATATATCAAATATTCTGCAGGGCATGAGCTAACAAGTAAGAATAAAATTTACTGTTAAACAACAAGAATATAAGAGTTCAACAACTCTTTCTAGATCTTTCTTAGGCAAATTATACTTACATCGACGGCATTAATTTATCGCCTGTGTTCTGAAAATGGCCCTTGATATATACAAGGTACTAAATGATCTTTCCAACATTGGACTAGAAAAGATAAGAGACATCATATATGCATCAGGTAAAATGAAACAATAAGAAAAAACCAAGATTCAATACCCATCCAAAGTTGTCCCTATACTAAAAAAGATCAAATGCCATAGATATTAAGCAAATAGGTTCATATTTCATATAAGACATACTAAGAATGCCATAATATAAAGTACTGGTGCTTGAACCATTGCTTGTGGAGTTTTTCAATCAAAATTTGAATGAAAAATCACAAAAATAATGAAATACATGAATGATTATATGCAGAATATTTATTTTTAAAAACAATATCTTTTCAGTAACAGAAACACAAGAAAGTGAATTCGTAAACATTAAAAAATTAAGGGTGAAGGTTAAGAAATAACCTTAAAAATTTGGTTAGATGACTAACACATGACAAAATCTGGCATAATTTCTCAACCAATGGTCAAAATAGAACTTTACTGTTAATTTTATGAAAGCAACAGGACCTATGTAGTCTACTAAAAGGCTACTGGACTTATGAGCCTTACTTGTGCGAACTACAGGACCTCTGATGCCCATTACCCAAAAATTAAATGCAAGAATCCACTAAAACAGAAAGAATCTAAAGATGTTCTTCATTAAGTTAAGAGTAAGCTTGAAAATTGCAAAAGAAAAAGTAAACTATACTTTAACATCATTAAAAGCACAAAAAGTACAGTTTAGCAGGCAGACATTCTGAACTTATTGAAAGATGCAATGCATTGACATGCACATACCTCTAAAATTGGGGATCATTTCATCTCTGCCATGAATTTCTCATACTCTGCATCTGTACCAAAGGATGAGTTCTTTGCTGCAGAAGGGGTTGGAACAGGAGCACTTGTAGCCCAGGGTACAGCACCAATGCTCTGAGTTTGGTCTGCACTTGAGGAAGGTACTGCTGCAGGAGGAGGGGGAGGAACTGCACTGTAATAAGGTGCATAACCATATGAAGATGCAGGATATGCAGGTTGAGCACCAGGTGGTGGCATTGAATAGGTATTTGGAACAGACTGTGAAGTGTTATTTTCAGAGGGCACACCAGGTGGATAACTTTGTTGTGCTTCACTGGACGTCGCAGGCTGAGATGGAGCATTAGGAGGAGGCAATGGTGGCAGATATTGTACACCATAAGGAGCCATAAACTGGCCCTGGATGGGGGGAGGAGGATACATGTTTGAACCAGGAGGGGGATGAGTATGCATGTTCGAACCAGGAGGGGGAGGGGGAGGGGGATGGGGATATGTGACATAAGGAGGAGGAACTGGGGGTCCCCATGGAGCTGGAGTACTCAGATAGTTAGGAGGTTGTGCACTGCCAAGGGGACCACCAGGAGTAAATTGCTGTGAGGGATAAGCACCCATTGGCTGGCTTGAAACAGGATATGTTGGCATTGTAGACGCAGGTGGTCCAGGAGGTACAGTAGGCTGCGGAGGCTTGCCAGCAACCCTTACTGCAATAGTTCGGCCCTCCAGACGGTAACCATTCATACTTGCAATTACGTTGTTTGCTATTTGAACATCAGCATATTTTACAAAACCATAACCTTTGCTCAAACATGTAACTCGGTCTTTGATAACCTTCGCCATTACAATTTCACCAAAAGATGAAAACAGTCTTATTAAAGCATCATCATCAAAAGTTGGTGGCAAGTATCCAATATACAAATTGGTCTCATCGTATTCCTTAGGTTTGATTGTAGTTGACCCTAAACCAGGATGTGAAGCATTACCAGCATTATTGGAATTGTTAGCCCAAGGAGGATTGCTTCCTGAATCCCCGAAACCAATTGCAAGAGTACTACTTTGTTTGGTTCCCGACTCAGGCATTGTTCCACCTAATTCCGCCAAAAAGTTTTGATACTCATCATCCATTTTCTTTCCAGTAGTTCCCTTCACTGGACAATCAATTGTAGGATGGCCACCATCACCACATATCTTACAAAGAACATCACTCTTAAAAGTAGAAGTCCGAGAAGGACAAGCATATTGACGATGCCCTGGCTCACCACACAATCTACAAAACTCTTCATCCCTTATTGTTCCATTCAAAGCCGCAAGTTCCTTGAGCTGTTGCCTCTTGTGCTCATTCAGCACCTCGTCCACAGGCTGCAAGAGCTTCTCCACCATGCCTGCAGCAGCATCAAGTGATTCTTGCGTCTCAGCTTCAACCAAAACATGCAAATCCTCATTCTCAAAAGGGTCAGGTTTCATATCCCTCTTCTGCTGCAACCTACCTTCTTTTATTGAACCTTTTCCACGAATCACAATTTTAGCACCAGTTTCTTTCTCCATTCTCTTTTGGGTATTGCCCCTTGGGCCAATGATGAGTCCAATAAAGTTGTAACCAGGGTATTCTTTCATTGGTATGTAAAGCTTCTTCTGAAGCTTGGGTGGTCTGTAATCTGCCGGCGGCTTAAAAGCTGGATTCTTTTTTATAATCTGAGATATAATTTCCTGTCTCTCTTTATTTAATCTCTCACGCCCACGATATTCTCTGGTATTTATTCTGATTCCCATGTTATCATATATGGGTTCGGGGGAAGGAGACCTAGCGCCTTCAGGGCGATCATCTAAAGGTAAGCCCGACGACAACAATCGACTAATCTCGAGAAGCCTACTATTCAAAGATTGGATTTCAGGATCAAACTCAATACCTCCCATAAAATCAGGTAACTGAATCACCGGCTTCGGCTCCTCATCAGCCCATCGGGACTTTCTCTTTCTCGAGCCACTACCTGACTCACCACCGCCTCCACTTTGGGCATCTATTTCCGGTTGTGGATCCCATCGACTACGGCGGCGGCGCCTGCTTGTTTCCTCCTCACCACCGGAGAAATCTCTATCTACACCACCATGAGTGTTCGTCAAGCCATTTTCAGAAATTGAAGGCTTTGGAAATTCAGGCTTCAGTGCAGTTGCGCCGTCTGCACCAACAGCAGAGTCGTCGGGTGGTTTTTCTGCAGTAGAGTGGCCATTTTCAGGTGCAATTTGTGAATTTTGGGAGGAGTTTTGATCTCCAGCATCCATGGTATGTAATGAATCTGGATATTTGGATGGATACAAACCTTGAAAATCCGATGCTAGGGTTTTTGGAAGGGCTGGAGGAGGAAGATCCTGATCGAAAGAGACTAGGGTTTCATACGGAGGAAGAAAAGGATGTTGAGGATGACTTGGCATTTCGAATTGAGGAGGGTTAGGATTTGACTGGAGAGACTCCATGGATTAGATTTTGGGATGGATTTACCAACGAGAACGAACTACAAAGCGAGTAGACTATTTCTCCAAAATCCAGAGACAATCGGAATATCAGATTCAGGAACGAAGGTAAACGATTTGTGCGTATTGAAATATTTATACAGGTACATAGACGTATAACCCAATGCCGTACCATATTGATGTGGGCTTAGCCAATAAGTCTCAGCCCGTTTTCTTAATAATGATGTGATTTTGTCTATATGCTTTCTTTTTTAATTTAAAAATGAGTAAAATGAAATATCATTCTTTAGTTAATTTTATTTAAAAATAAAATAAAGAATGATTCTTATTTTACAAAACATAATTATTATAAACATAAAAAAATATTAATATCTTATAAATTTATAATTAATTTTAAATATAATATAATATGCTATTATATTTAATAAATAATTATAATATTAATTACAATTATGATATAAAAAATAATATTCATAAAAGTAATTAAATTATTAAAAAAATGTGAAGCTTATATATCCAATTTTATACAAGATACAATACAAACATAGAACATTATATCACAAATTTTAGTAAAAATATTATCTAATATAATAATAATATTATTATTATTTTTATTATTAATATAAAAAAATATATAAATTATATCTAATTAATTATATTTTAATAGTTAAATAAATTTTAAATAATATTAGAGTTATGTGTTACAATGTAATTTATTTTTATTTTTTTTAATCTTAAATAATTTATTTTTTTAAAATGTCAATATTTTTTATGAAAAATTATTGTAACTATTTAGTAAATTTTTTAATAATTTAAAATTTTATAATATATTATTATTATTTTAAACTATTTTATAATAAAATTTTGATAAGTTATTTGTTATAAAAAAATATATTTTTTATTATATAAATATAAATTATTTTTATTATTTTTTATTTATAATTAAAATGAACATTATTATTTATTAAAAATTGGTGGATATAAGTATTTTATTTTTGGTTTTCTTTTGGAAAATAAGAAGAAAGAAAAAGAAAATAGTGGTGGAAAGTAAGGAAGGAGATAAAAGAGAGTGGAATGGTGAGTTGGAAAAAAAAAAGAGTTTTAATTTGTCCATTTTCAAACTAAAATTGAATTTAACCATTTTTTAAACTATGATATAAAATATGCTTTATATAGACAAATCTCATAATGATGCTACAGACATATCTCAAAGGACGATTTATTATTAATATTTTTTAAACTATCAATAGTTTTTGTAAAATTTATAATTTTAAATTAATAGATTAAAATATTTTTATTTTATAATTTTAATAAAATATAAACAAGTTAATATTTCATTAGTTCTAAATGACTTCATTAAAAATGATGTAATATATTATATCTAAAGACATCATTTTTAAATATAACTCGTTAAATATTAATTTTAATTGATTTTATTACATTTTTCAACTAATTTCAAATAATTTTTTTCTTTTAGTAAAGTTAATTTTGAAAAAAAAATACATATAATAATTTATTGTTAGATGCATATTAAAAATGATTTTTAAAATATAAAATTAAATTAAAATTTGAAATGAAAAAATTCTCATCGTGAATATAACATGTTACATCATTTCACACTAAAAAATATAAATGATGTAACATGTTATATACTCAACGAGTTCCGACTATAAAATTAAAAATAAATGTAATATATTATATTTAAATATATAATTAAATATAACATATTATATTTATTTTATCATCACTTAAACAATAATATATATGTTAAAATAGGAGATAGTTTCATCCAGATATAAACTTTAAAAGAAATTTACAGAGATTTGAAATATCTACTTATCTGCTTGTAGATTTGAGTTTCTCTCTGAAACTCCTTGAATTTTTTGTTTCTTGTGTTCTCGAAAGAGAACACTTAAAATGAACTGTAATTTTCAACGACCTGTCGTATTGCATTTACTAAAACTTCTTAATGTTCTTTACCCTTCCTTTTTGTCTTGGATAACGTAAATGCATACATACACCAATATTCAATTAAACATTCAAATCAAGAAGTCTAAAACCCAAAAATCATTTAGATTTCATGTAAATTGAATATATTGGAAATGTATTTACAATCTTAGAATACAATGAATACTAATACATGTTTAAATACAGGAAATAAAAATTTGCTCTTTGGAAAAGTGTTTTTTAGGAAAAGTATATTAGTTGCATACAACTAATATACCATTAATGATTTATTAACACTCCCTCTCAAGTTGGCGTGTAGATATCGATCATGCCCAACTTGCTTAGTGAACCGTATAATGCCTTCTTGGAAACTTCCTTGGAAAGCATATCTGCAAGCTGTTCTCCTGTGTGAACAAAAGGAAAACTAATAAGTTTGGCATCTAACTTATCTTTTATAAAGTGACGATCAACCTCTACATGCTTAGTGCGATCATGTTGTACTGGATTTTGTGATATATCAATGACTGCCCGATTGTCACAATACATCTGCATAGTATTTTTGAGTTCGAAACCCAAATCCAATAACAAAGTTCTTATCCACAGCAATTCGCAAACCCCATGAGCCATACCTCTATACTCGGCTTCAACACTAGATCGTGCCACCACTTTCTGCTTCTTACTTTTCCATGTAACCAAATTTTCTCCCACAAAGGTGAAATAACCCGATATTGACTTTCTATCTGTAATACTTCCTGCCCAATCTGCATCTGTGAATCCACAGACTTCAAGAGGATTGTTGTGTTTAGAGAACATTACTCCCCTTCCTGGAGCCGATTTCAAATACCTTAAAATTCCCAAAACAACATTCATATGGTTCTCACTTGGATTATGCATGAACTGACTCATCATACTTACTGCATATGCAACATCTGGTCTAGTATGAGCTAAGTAAATCAAACGTCCAACCAATCTCTGATAGCTAGCTCGATCAGTTGGTATCTGATCTGGATACTCTACTAAACAGTGGTTTTGCTCAATAAGAGTGTCAATAGGTTTGCAATCCAACAAACATTTCTCTGTTAGCAGATCAATAATGTACTTCCTCTGACACAAATATATTCCTTCTCTTCCCCTGGCTACCTCAATTCCTAAGAAGTACTTTAGTTCACCTAAGTCTTTCATCTCGAATTCAGAGGCTAGTTGTCTTTGTAATTTATCCATCTCAATAGTATCATCATCAGTGATTACCATATCATCAACATAAATGATTAGGGTTGTTACCTTCTCTCGTTGATGTTTGAGAAATAGAGCGTGGTCTGAATTACTCTGTCTGTAACCAACCTTTTGCATGAACTGTGAAAACCTTCCAAACCAGGCTCGAGGGGATTGCTTGAGGCCATACAAAGACTTCCTCAATTTGCATACAAAATTACCAGGAGAATCAACTACATACCCAGGTGGAAGACTCATGTACACCTCCTCGGCTAATTCTCCATGAAGAAACGCATTCTTGACATCAAACTGTCGAAGTGGCCAGTTTAGGTTAGTAGCAAGTGAGAGTAGAACCCGAATCGTGTTCATTTTGGCAACAAGAGCAAAAGTCTCATCGTAGTCTACACCATACGTTTGAGTAAACCCTTTTGCTACAAGACGAGCTTTATACCGATTTACGGATCCATCACCATTATGTTTTACAGTAAACACCCATTGACAATCAACTACCTTTTTTCCTTGTGGTGGTGGCACAAGTTGCCAAGTATCGTTCTTCTTTAACGCATCCATCTCTTCAGCCATTGCCTTCCTCCATATTGGATCTCCTAACGCATCCTGCACTTTGTTAGGTACTGATACACCAGATATTTGATTCACAAATGATTTATATGACTTAGATAATCTTTTAGTGGATATGTAATTGGCTACTGGGTATTTTGATTTTGCATGAATATTTGGTTCATACATTTTGGCTGGTTGACCTCGAGTAGACCTATTTGATAACACATACTGTCCAACATTAGACTCGATGCTATTAGTATCAGTAGGTGTACATATCTCAGATGAGTGACCTTCAGTACTAGGGAGTTGTTGATCAAGGGTAGGAGTAATGCCTGCGGGTATAGTTGTGTTTTCAATGTCTGCTTCTATAAGGACTGGATTCAATGAATTAGAAGTCTTATCTGGTCTCATTGAAACATCAGTTGGTGATTCTCCTAATGCCTCCCCATCACCATGATACAGTTCTTCGAAATATGTATTCTCCCCCTAACGAGCAGTATCAGGTGAGGAAAAATAACTCATGTCCTCAAAGAAGGTACATCCATAGCAACATAATACTTCCTGGTTGGTGGATGGAAGCACTTGTACCCTTTCTGATAACTTCCATAACCAACAAACACACATTTAATTGCCCGGGCATCTAATTTAGACCTTTGATTTTTAGGAACATGCACAAAAGAAATACAACCAAATACACGGGTAGGAAGATTATGGAAGGATGATAAGGAGATGTAAGATGCGAGAATTTGGAATGAGATTTTTCCGTTAAGGACACTAGACGAGAGACGATTGATGAGATGGGCGGAAGCTTGTACAGCATCACCCCAAAGGTATTTTGGCATATAAGCACTAAATAAGAGTGCGCAAGCCATATCAAGTAAATGACGCTTTTTTTCTTTCAGACACTCCATTTTGTTCCGGTGTTTGCGAACAAGTAGTTTGGTGAATAATCCCATGTGTTTTGAATTTTTTTTGAAAAACATGATTAACATATTCCCCCCCCCCCCCCCATTGTCAGAACGGAGGATTCGAATGTTGCCATTATATTGTGTTTGAACAAAGGTATGAAAATTTTGAAAAACAGAAAAAACTTCATCTTTTGTTCTAAGAAGAGAAATCCACGATAACCTTGTACAATCATCGATAAACAAAACAAAATATCTCATATCGGATATAATGGGTTCTTTAGATGGTCCCCAAACATCAGAATGAATTAATTCACAAGGAATAGTACTTTTATTAGAAATATTAGGAGAATAAGTAACACGATAGCTCTTAGCCAAAACATAAGTCTCACAATGTAAAATAGTTTCACTAACACCAATAAATAAAATGGGTATGGTTTTTTTCATAAGACTAAAAGACGGATGCCCTAAGCGACGATGCCATAACCAAATTTCACTTAGCTTATCGGAACTAGAAGTCAATGCAGTGCTTGCCCGTGCTCCTGGTTTCTCCCCTCCGTAGTTCTGATCCAAACGGAACAATTTGCCTCTCAGATACCCTCGACCAATTATTTCCCTTGTAAGAAGATCCTAAAAAATCACATACATAGGATAAAAGGTTACAAAACATTTAGAGTCAATATTCAACTGTGGGACATATATTAAGTGATGAGATAAGTCAGGTACATATAAAACATTATGGAGCTGTAAAGATGGAGTGATATGAACTGACCCATTTCCTAAGACAGGAAAGGCCTCACCAATAGCATTCGTAACATAAGACACTGGTGGGGGAGATAACTCATTAAAATAAGATTTATCATAAGTCATATGATCAGATGCACCATAATCAATAATCCAAGTATTAGACCAAACATAGTGAGAAACATTTAAGGTCATACCAATCTTACCATGACCAACTATTGAAGCTGTAGGGATACCTTCACATTCCATAGGATGATTCAGTCCATAGTAGTCTGGTTCTTGGACAATTTGCATGGAAGCTGCTTTTGCTTTAGAACGATGCCCTTGTTGTCGTTTTGCTCCATGGTAATCTGCTTTTGGTTTCAAGTGTGGATACAGTTTCCAACAAGTCTCATGAAGATGCCTCTATTCATTGCAATAAGAGCAAGGAAAACGAGGGTGATTGGTAAAACCTGGTAGAGGTCCCTACTGATGAAGTGGAATTGAATTTTGTTGCTGGAGGAAAGGTGCCTTTGATTTGGCTTGAATGGCTAGGCTTGATACCTCAACATGTGCCTGATGAAGACTCTCTTGTTGAGATTCGTCTTTACGGATGTATGTAAAGGCAGTAGTCAAGCTCAGAGGGTCTAATATTCGAAGCAATTCGCCTTTAGCACTATTATGTTTTGTATCAAGGCCTCTTAAAAAAGCATGTACTCGTTCAAGCTCCTTCTCCTTCTGGTACCACAGAAGGTCTTCTGGATTTTTAATTTTACACGGGCGTTTCTGGTCAATTTCAGCCCATACATTTTTCAGCTTGGTAAAAAAAAAAGATACTGGTTGCCCATTTTGCTGCATGCCAGCAGCTTTGCACATGAGTTCATGAACTTGAATAAAGTCATACTCATTTGTATAAAGATCACTTAAGGTATTCCATATGGCCTCAGCAGTTTCACATTCCTCCACCATTTGTAATATATCATCAGTGATGGCTCTAAATAGAATTGACATGACAAAGCCATCATCATCTTCCCACCTAGTATAGGCTTATATATCATCTTGACTAGGAGCTCGAATTGATCCAGATACATGTCTCATCTTATGCATCCCACGAAGATAAACAGATATAACTTTTTTCCATGTTCGAAAATTTGTACTATTAAGTTTAGTACCCCCGAAAGAACCAATTTCTGAACTCTTAACAGAAACTTCAAAATTTGGAACCTCATGAATTCTGGAAACTTGATGTTGTCTTAAATCTTCCATTGAAATAATAAATAAAAATATATTATGCAGCGGAATAAAAAATTTGGATGTTTTTTTTTTGTCAGGGTGGGCTGAAAAGTGTTTGGGCTGATGGACTTGGACTTGGGCTTAGGCTTGGGCTGATGGGCTTGTGTTGTTGGGCTTGGGTTGATGGGTTGATGGGCTGTTTAAGGTTGATTAGGGCAGAACTTAAAATTGAAAAAGGGAAAAAAAATTCAAAACTGAACAGCGCAGTGTGCGGACTCATAGAAAATGCAGAGAGAAGTTGGACGGTGCGTATAGGTGCGCGAGCTGGTGCGCAGGGCTGGACGGTGCAGGGCAAGATGACACAAGGCTGGTCGACACTGGCTGAACGACGCGGACTGGACGACGGATCTGCAACTACGACGCAAACTGAACATTGTGAGAAGGTTAAATACACTACATAAAAACTGGCGGCGACGCTAGGCGGTGTTGCTTGCTCAGAAACCGATAAAAAAAAATTCTTTCCTCCTTTGATACCAAATTGAATATATTGAAAATATATTTACAATCTTAGAATACAATGAATACTAATGCATGTTTAAATACAGAAAATAAGAATCTATTTTTTGGAAAAGTGCTTTTTAAGAAAAATATATTAATAATAATATACAACTGATAAAATATATTAATTACATATAACTAATATACTATTAATGATTTATTAATAACGTACTCTTCCACATAATTCTTAAAATCAAAGAAAGCTTCAAAGTCCAACTCATCACATAATATTGACATCAAAATATAACATTATCCTACTAATTTCTCATAACCTTAGCAATTATGATGGACTATGGTTAATCAATTATCATAAAACATACTAAACTCCAGAAAATTCCTTTTAAACGTGCTAGCTAATTAATAATTCGAAAAAGAAATTATCAACCTTAATTTACTTTCCTACTTTCTTCGCAATCAAACAAGCATGTGCACTATGGCATCAACCAAACCATAGTTACTTTCATAATTTAGCTAAGAGTAAAAAGCAAAATTGTACAAAATAAACCAACCACAAACGCAGAAGTCAATTGACCACGTTCTTCAGATTTCTCAGCAAATAAACATAACATAAGCAAGAAGAAGATGATGATGATATCATTGACCAAAACATATTTGATTCATATATGAAATTATTAACTTTCTGTTGGTCAACTAATGTGGGCTAGCAGCAGGTAAGAAAAAAAAAGGGTATGTAAACTTTCAAAGGTAGTAGGCGCCGAAAGAAAAGGAAGAAAAGAAGAAAAGAAGAAAAAGAAAAAGAAAAAGAAAAGGAAAAAGAAAGTCAAAAATCTCTCCGTATAATCCGGAGAGAAGGATGGAGCTTGGCTCTATAAAAGCCTTGCTTCATCTCAATAAAAATATATCAGAAGCGGAGAGAAAAGAAAAGAGAAAGAGAGTTTTCTGAGAGTGATTTGGAGAGAAAAATTAAGAGAGCCAATTTGTGAAGTCTTACCCACAAATTGAAGATACATATTTGTTGTATTTTTGTGAGAGATCCACCTAAAGGTGAAGTGTGTAATCCCATCTTATTATAGTGAAAGTTTAAGTGGCCTACGGGTCCCGTGGTTGTTACTTTCATTTTTGAAAGGTTTTTCCACGCTAAATTCTTGGTGTTATTTTTATTCTATTTTGATTTGGAAAATTATCCTCGATGTGTGAAATTTATTTCTTTACAACCATCTATTTTTCCCAACAAAGTGGTATCAAAGCTTTGGTGTTATTGAGGAAGGTACTATTCATAGAGTACTGTTCATTTATACGGTACTATTCTGTTGGCAGGACTATTCACAGGTACTGTTCATATATACGATACTATTCTGTCGGTAGGTACTATTCACAAAGTACTATTTATATATACGTACTATTTGATGACGGGTACTATTCATCGATACTATTCACAAAGTACTATTCGGTCGTACTATTCACATAGTACTATTGGATGCACTATTCATCGTTAGAAACCAAGCTCGGCGAAACCAGTTGACTGACGATTCAAATAGAGGAGAGTACAGGTAATATGATAAAGTTGACCGCATTTAATTATGAAATTTGGAAGCCGAAGATGGAGGATCTTTTATACATTAAAGATCTATGGAAGCCAATTATAATGCCAAAGGAGAAAGATGAAACTGGTGCAGACATTGAATGGGCCGTTCTGAACCGAAAGTGTGCTGCTCAAATCAGACAATGGATCGACAAAAGCATTTTTCAAAATTTTGCTAATGAACACGATGCTTACGTTCTTTGGCAAAAGTTGGAGAAAATGTATGCAAGGACAACTGCATAGAATAAAGCAAATCTGATGCGACGATTAGTCAATTTGAAGTATAAAGATGGAAGCAGCGTATCAGAACATATGAGTGAGTTCCAAGGCATTGTAGATCAACTCAACTCTATGAAGATGACTGTAGATGACGAGCTACAAGCGTTGTTGATGTTGAGTTCTCTACCAAAAAGTTAGGATACTCTAGTTGTGTCAGTTAGCAACTCAGCTCCTGACGGTAAGCTTACCATGGATATGGTAAAAGACAGAATGTTAAACGAAGAGTCTCGACGAAAAGATGAAGGATATACTCCTGACACTGAAGCGCTTGTCATGCAGAAACAAGGCAAGCAAGAATGGCGGGGGAGAAGTAAAAGTAAAAATCCCTGTAACCAAAGTCAACAAAGAGGACGGTCGAAGTCTAGATCAAGGTATGACATGAAATGTCATCATTGCGGCAAGCCTGTACACTTCATTCGAGAATGTAGAAGGTTAAAGGCGGAACAATCCAGAAATCAGGAAGCAGAAACATGAACAAATGACACCACAACTGTCACTGAAGAAGTTGTCATCGTTCGAGATGCTGATTATGTCAATCTTGCATGCCAAGACACTACTTGGGTAGTTGACTCAGGCGCTTCCTATCATGTCACCTCACGACGGGAATTCTTCTCAACCTACATTCAAGGTGATTTTGGACGTGTGAGGATGGGAAATGATGATGCATCAAAAATTGTCGGCATTGGGAATATTTATCTAGAGACTAATCTTGGATGCAGATTACTTCTGAAAGATGTGAGGCATGTTCCTGATATCCGCCTCAATTTAATCTCTACCGGTATGCTTGATGATGATGGATACAATAATTATTTTGGTGAAGGAAAGTGGAAGCTCACCAAAGGCAATCTGGTAATAGCTAAAGGCAAGAAAGATACATCACTGTACATCACAGAAGCCAGACTGTGTAGAGGAGAAGTAAATGCCACAAGGAAAGAAGTTCCTACCGAGCTATGGCATAAGCGACTCGGCCACATGAGTGAAAAAGGTCTCAAAATTCTTTCCAAAAATGAGCTCTTGCCAGGAATGAAAGGTACTCCCTTGCAAACTTGTGTTGACTGTATTATGGGAAAACAACATAGAGTTGCATTTCGTAGTCTCGCACCATCTAGAAAGGAAAATATTCTAGATTTAATACACACAGATGTCTGTACAATGAGTTGTAAGTCATTAGGAGGTGCTCACTATTTTGTGACCTTTATTGATGACCATTCAAGAAAAGTATGGACTTTTGCTTTGAAAACTAAAGATCAAGTGCATGAAGTTTTCAAGCAGTTTCATGTAAAAGTGGAGAGAGAAACTGGCAAACGTTTGAAGCGTGTATGTGCAGATAACGGTGGTGAGTATCATGGACCATTCGAGAAGTACTGTAGAAGTTTTGGCATCAGGCTGGAAAAATCAGTACCAAAGACACCTCAACACAACGGTGTCGCAGAGAGAATGAACAGAACCATATGTGAAAGAGTCAGATGTATGCTCTCAAATGCAAAACTACCAAATTCCTTTTGGGGAGAGGCAATGAGGGCAACAATCGATTTAATCAACCTTTCTCCATCAGTTCCACTGAACTATGACGTACTGGAAAGAGTTTGAACGGGGAAAGACGTTTCTTACAAACACTTGAAAGTATTGGGTTGCAGAGCATTTGTTCACATCCCAAGAGATGATCGATCTAAGTTATATGGAAAAGCAAAACAGTGTATCTTTATGGGATATGGCCATGAAGAATTTGGCTACAAACTTTGGGATCCTATTAGCAAAAGGATTGTCAGAAGTAGAGACGTGGTGTTTCTTGAAGACCAAACAATTGAGGATTTTGAGAAATCCAAGAAACTACAATCAGATGAAATTCCAGTTAATCTGGACCCAATCTCTCCACCAATAAATCCTGATGACAGGGGAGTTACATAAGATACTGATGATGCTAATCCACCAGTTGGCAGTTTAGAACCAAAACAAGTTTATGAACAAGTCCAACCAGAAGTACAAACAAGGAGATCCACCCGAGTGAGACAACCAAGTCGTATATATTCTCCTAATGAGTATGTGATGCTCACTGAAGGGGGAGAACCAGAGAGTTATGACGAAGCTATCACTGATCAGCATAAGACTGAGTGGTTAAAAGCCATGCATGAAGAAATGAAATCTCTACATGAGAACCACACATTTGACATGATGAAACTACCACAAGGAAGAAAAGTTCTCAAGAACAAGTGGGTGTACAGAATCAAAAGTGAAGAAGGCAGCTCGCAACCACGCTACAAAGCAAGATTGGTTGGGAAAGGATTCGAGCAGAATAAAGGCGTTGACTTCGATGAAATATTCTCACCAATAGTTAAAATGTCTTCAATCCGAGTTGTTCTTGATTTGGTAGTTAGTCTTACTCTGGAGGTTGAACAACTTGACGTAAAGACTGCATTCTTACATGGTGATCTTGATGAGGAAATCTATATGGAGCAGCCCAAAGGTTTCCAAGTCAAAAGCAAAGAGAAGTTGGTATGTATACTAAAGAAGAGCTTGTATGGTCTGAAGCAAGCACCAAGACATTGGTACAAAAAGTTCGACTCATTCACGGAGACAAATGAATACAACAGAACGACGGTTCATCACTGCGTCTTTATTAAGAAATTCTCTGATGGTGATTTTATTATTCTTTTGCTTTATGTTGATGATATGTTAATTGTGGGTCAAAATATTGACAAGATTAACAAGTTAAAGAAGGAGTTGAGCAAGTCCTTTGCAATGAAGGACTTAGGACCTGCCAAGCAGATTCTTGGCATGACGATTACCCGTAACAGGCAAAAGCAAAAGATCTGGCTTTCCCAAAAACGATATGTTGAAAAAGTTCTTGAAAGATTCAACATGAGCAAAGCTAAACCTGTTAGTTGTCCACTTGCAAGCCACTTCAAACTTAATGTGAGTCAATGTCCTTCAAGTGAGGAGGATAAATCAGAGATGAGCAAGGTGCCTTATGCATCGGCAGTTGGTAGTCTAATGTACGCTATGGTATGCACTAGACCAGACATTGCACATATTGTTGGCGTTGTGAGCCGATTCCTATCAAATTCTGGAAAGGAACATTGGGCAGCGGTCAAATGGATACTCAGGTATCTCAGAGGAACTTTCAGTCATTGTTTATGCTTTGGTAATAATAAACCTGTATTAGAAGGATATACAGATTCAGATATGGCTGGTGACGTAGATACGAGGAAATCTATATCCGGGTACCTAATAACATTTGAAGAGGGAGCTGTTTCATGGCAATCACGATTACAAAAGTGTATTGCCTTAAGTACCACAGAAGCAGAGTACATTGCAATCACTGAAGGTTGTAAGGAGATCCTGTGGATGAAAAAGTTCCTACAAGAATTGCATCAGAACCAAGAAAACTATGTTCTTTATTGTGACAGTCAGAGTGCAATTCATCTTAGCAAGAACCCAACCTTCCACTCAAGGTCCAAACACATCGACGTAAGGTATCATTGGATTCGTGATGTGTTGGAACATAAACTACTGGAAGTTGAAAAGGTTCACACCAATGATAACGGGGCAGATATGATGACAAAGACCGTGATTAGAGAAAAACTTGTTATCTGTAGAAAGATTGCAGGTGTAGAAGAGCCATGTCCCACATAAGCTGGAGGGGGAGATTTGTTGGTCAACTAATGTGGGCTAGCAGCAGTAAAGAAAAAAAAAGGGTATGTAAACTTTCAAAGGTGGTAGGCGCCGAAAGAAAAGAAAGAAAAGGAAGAAAAGAAGAAAAGAAGAAAAAGAAAAAGAAAAAGAAAAGGAAAAAGAAAGTCAAAAATCTCTCCGTATAATCCGGAGAGAAGGATGGAGCTTAGCTCTATAAAAGCCTTGCTTCATCTCAATAAAAATATATCAGAAGCGGAGAGAAAAGAAAAGAGAAAGATAGTTTTCTGAGAGTGATTTGGAGAGAAAAATTAAGAGAGTCAATTTGTGAAGTCTTACCCACAAATTGAAGATACATATTTGTTGTATTTTTGTGAGAGATCCACCTAAAGGTGAAGTGTGTAATCCCATCTTATTATAGTGGAAGTTTAAGTGGCCTACGGGTCCCGTGGTTGTTACTTTCATTTTTGAAAGGTTTTTCCACGCTAAATTCTTGGTGTTATTTTTATTCTATTTTGATTTGGAAAATTATCCTGGGTGTGTGAAATTTATTTCTTTACAACCATCTATTTTTTCCAACACTTTCGGACCAAAAAGAGTACCTCTGATTGAAAAAAAAAAGAGCGAGAGAAGGGCTAATTTCCCAAATGATAGCGTTCAAGAAACCGTTATCTTCTCATTGGAACACCATTCAAGGATGAAATTTCTTCCTCACATGAATGCTAGGTTGTCTGCTTCAAAACGTGTGAGAGACAAAGATATGAGAAAACAACACTCAATACCTAGATGAAAGAAACAAGATTGAAATACATGAAACAAAATAAGTGAGATATGAGAGCTATAGATTGAAAAAAATTGAAGTATATAAACATTATCATCGTCGGCGACAACCATACTCACTTACCGTAAGAAAGCAAAGGAAGGAGATAAAAAGTTTAGTGGGAGGGTGAAAACTGGAAAGATTCTGGAACAGTAAAAGAATACCAGAGGGGCAAAAGGGTAAATCATAACAGCTTATGATTGATTTTTTTCATAAAAAAAGGGCTTATATTTACACCAACTTAGTATTGTCAATCTTCTTTATAGTATTATTTGATTTTAGGAAACAATGAGAGTAATAAAATAGATAATAAAGAACTAGACAAAATAATTTATATCTTTATAATATGAGTTAGAATAAAAAAGTAGATAGTATTAGTTACCTAACTTTTTAAAATTATATATATATTTTTAAAATTATATATACTATTTTAATAAATATATAAAAATTTAATATTTTTAAATTTTATTTATAGATTTAATTATATTTAAACTCAAACTAATTATAAATGATACGTTATATATTTTATATTTTATCTTTAAATTATATTTTTGTTCTATTAAAATATCAATAATTTTTATTTTATAAAAATTATTTAAATTCTAAAGACTTTAATCTTATAATTTATTATTAATATTTCAAACTAGTTGTAATAATATTCTATCAATATTTTTTAATATAAAAATGATTATGTATTTATTGTTATATACATTTTATATTTTTCAATTTCATATAAATATTATTTGTTTATTTTTTATTGATTCAATTTTTTTTATATATAAAATATTTATTATTGATTTATATATAGATCTGTAGTTTTTGTTTGAATTCCCAATTACAAATATTTTAAATAAAAACAAAAGATAAATTATAAATCATCAATGATAATGACGAATGAGTAGGGAATTCCTGACCCCTCTTTTCCCAGTTAACAACCTTATAGGCTAAATTGCATGGATGTATTATTGATAGTTGTTATGGTATGTTAATTAATTATTTTAATTATAATTTTAAATTATTATTTATTAAATAATTTTTCATAATATCGTTGAAACAACAAATACTTAGTCATTAATTATATCTATTAAAATTAAAACTAAAACTAAAAATAATAAAAATGTTGCATTTGTGACATATTGAATTAAGTATTGAAAGGGATTTTCCAAAAGTAGCACGTCCAAAAATAAACGCTTGCAATTAAACAATGTCAACGATACTCGTAAAAAATAAATAATTTATTAAATAATATTTGCATATATGTCACGTGTGCAAACTCACTATGCATAATCATTAAACTATCCAAACTTTAAACAAATTAAGTCATAGCCACCGTTATAATGAGAAGTCTCTTTTGTAAATAGAGTGCTTTTCAATAATTGTACTTCAAACACCATCACTCGCCTCGCTCGGTAGGCATTTCTCGCCTACTTTTGATTAGCAAATGAAAAAAAAAGCCATGGTCACTTTTGACCACCTTCTTCTTCTCCTTTTTCCTTTTTTTTCAAGAAATTTTTTAATAAAATAAATAATTATTTATAATAGTATAATTTTTCATATCTGAGACTTTTTCTTTAAGACAACGCTTAAAATTACACATTTATGTCTATTGGTCAAACTATAGATTCAATTAGACTAACTCACGTGGATCGCCTTCTTGAAACTCAACAAATCAAAAGTTAGTGTTTTTCGCTAATTCAAATTCCATACGAACATATTTATATTCACAATTAAAAACATTAAAATAATTAAAAATATTTCTATAATTATTATAAATATTTATATTTATTTTTTAAGATAAAATAATAATATAATATAATTATGTTACGTATAATATTTAAAAATAAAATATTATAAAATAAAATATTTATTTATTTATAATTTAATAATAATTCTTTCAGAATAATATACAACGGATTATAAAATCTATTAATTTGAATTCAATTTGAATATGAATATATTCTATAATTTTCAATTTAAATCTAAATTAATTTCAAACTTATCAATCTAATTCAATGTATCAAATCAAATTTCTCAATTTAAATATATTTGTCCACTCCTCATCTTAATGTTAGATAATCATCATCATTAATTCATTACTAAATATTTTGTGTTTATGGTAAAAGAGAAATAAATTTAAGCAAATTAAAATATTCATTGATGTAAAAACAAACATTAATATTAAACGAGGGGTTATCTGACTACAAATGAGGGAAAAAGAATTATGGATAAATATGTTCAATCTAGTACTCACTGTTTAATTTTTAATTCAATTTAGAATTCGAATTTGATAGTTTGATTCAATTTGGTACTAAATCACTAAATTCGAGTGATAAATCGAATAAAAAAATTAGAAAAATTATATAATAAAAGTACAATTTGGGCATTAAACAAAGAGCTCCTAATCTAACATATATGTTTGCTTTTTTATGATTATTTTTAATAAAGAGCTTGGTTATTAAAATTAATTAATGTTATATTTTCATATAATCTAATCATTTATATATATTATAAGGAATTTTTTTAAATATAATTGTTAATTATATTTATAATATTTTAAGTAAATATATTTTTATTAAAAATATAATATATATAATTATTGTACATAATATAAATGTAATCGTATATCAACTATACTTAAAATATATATAATTATTGTACATAATACAACTACAATCGTATATCAATTATATTTAAAATATTTTTAGATACAATTGACAATTATACCTAAAAGTTTTATAACTGTATCTTTAGACATTTAGGTACAATTAATTATTAAACTTAAATCTTTTATAATTGTACTCACAGTATTGGAGATAAAATTAAGAAGTAATTTAAGGAGTGTTAACTTCTTAATTTAAGGAATAAATCAAGAATCTTAATTCAAGGAGTAAATTAAGGAGTAAATCAAGGAGTTATCAGGCCTAAAGGTCTTTCTAAATAAAACAAGTTCTCTCAAAGTTGTATTCTTTCTTTCATATTTTCATTACAATTCTATAGCTATATATAAGGAGATTTACTAATTGAATTACTATTTGAATTAAACATTCCTTGATTTACTCATTGAATTAAGGACTCCTTATTTTACTCCTTGCATTAAGGATTCCTTGTTTTTCTCCTTGAATTAATCCTTAAATTAAGGATGATAACTCCTTGATTTACTCTTTGAATTAAGGATTCCTTGTTTTTCTACTTGAATTAATCCTTAAATTAAGGATGATAACTCCTTGATTTACTCCTTAATTTACTCTTTGAATTAAGGTTCTTGATTTACTCCTTAAATTAAGAAGTTAACATTCTTTAATTTACTCCTTAAATTACTCCTTAATTTTATCTCCAATACATAGACATATAGGTATAATTAACAACCGTATCTAAAACGTTTTAGGTACACTTAACAACCATATCTAAAAAATTTGCAATTGTATCCATAGATATTTAGGTAAAATTAATATCTTTTAACTGAGATATTTATGTACATTTAGCAATTATATCCAAAAAATATTTAAAATTAATTTTTTATAAATTATTTTTATACATATATCATTTTGTAATATTCTTTATCTATATCAAATATCATAAATACTTACCTTTTAAACACATTGTTAATTTCACGGTAATTAATTACAATCACAAAGTTAATATAATTATTATATAAAAAAACTAAATACATTAAATGATATTTCTAACTAGTATTATCTATAATATATTTAATAATTTGATAAATTAACTTGACGTCTTAATATTATCAAGGAGAAATTAACATATTTCTCTTTGACAAATATCAAGTTATTATTTTCTATATGTTATATTTTCTGAAAACTATAATAAAAAAATGAATTATTATAAAAAATCTAACATATTTGAGCACAAATCAAAAAGTCCAAACAAAAGAATTTCATAAGTTACTATTAATTGATGATACATTTTTGGTTGATATACAATATTCTTTTTATGTATCTCATCACAAAAAAACTACACTCAGTACCATTATTTTAATAAGCGTTTATATAAATATATTTAACAAAACATATATATTAATTAATAATCATTTATAATAAATTTAACGTTTAAATAAATATTATAATTAAATAAAAAATATAATACTAATTTAATTAGTTAACATTTATAGGTCAAAAGATAAGTGATGACTTGAATTAAGGTAGAATGTTTAAATACCACTTATAAAAAGCACTACAATATTAACATTAACATGTAAGACAATAAATTGTTAGAGTCAATCATTATTAAAAATAACAATTGTTATAATATAATACGTAAATTAAAGAAGTGATAAATTTACTTGACTATTAAATCTTGAATTCTTTGTAACTGAAAGTTTTCAAGTGACTCAAATCCCTTAATAACATCACTGTAATGGTAAATAACTCAAAGTATCTAATGATTTTTACAAAAATCAACTATAATATCATACTCATTAATATATATGTTCTTATCCTCTCATTCGTTCAACGAAATAAATTATTTGATTTTAAAAGTAATACTCTATTGATTTGAAATAAATTCAAAATATAAAAAGTGATATAATTTTTGATTTCTTATATTTATTTTTCAAGTGATCAAATAAAATTATATATTATTTTGATAAAATAATTACTTAAACGTGAATATTAAAACTTATAAACCACATTTTACAATGAAATAAATATAACATTTCATATAAAGTAATAATTGTTGCTTGAAGAAAATAAGTATTACATAATGCCACTAAGTCCTTTACATCTAATATCTTCCCCATACCCATGCATCTGTTGCAGAGATCGCAACCATCGTATCAATGCATGCATATAATTTCATATGTTCAATAGACTCTCCATTATCAATATTACTTACCATAGATTCCTTTCTTATGTCACGAGAAACAACTTTCTCCTTTTTTGCTTCAATTGTTTTTAGGATATCTATGCACATGCAGTAATACGTTAGCATACGATTGACCGGACGCAAACTAGTATTTCAGGAAACATTACCATTTAACACTGATATATGTTATTCTCCAAATTCCAAGAGCACCGAAAACTCCAATACTTGTATTTGTATCTCTTTTTTTATTTTTCATAAAGCACGAAGCAACCCCTTAAACTATAATCACCAATTCAGAGAAACAGAACCAATTAAAAACCTTATAAGTTTGTAACCTAGGCGCTAGTGTAATGTATATAAAATCTAATATTATTTCTTAATGTTAGACTATAACTCAACTGTACCTCCCTAACATCACAAAGCAATCAAAGACCTAACCAACTAGTCTGCTCTGCAGGAAATTGTAAGCAACTGGAGGAGGGGCATTTCTTATGTTGCATGTTGCTGTTCGCAGGATCTCATCAAATTTTCCCTTTGATTAGGCACTCCTTTCTTTTTCTCAGCTTCAAACTGTTTAGGTACATAAAAAAAGGTCAATCCCTTCTCAATTAATGGAGTAATAAAGAAACTTAATTAATAAGAGAACTTGGACCAAGAAATACTCACAGATGTGGCAGCATTATTTGCCATATTGATATGATGTTTTCTCTAATAAGTAAGAGTCCCAAAAAGAGTGTTGTTAAGTTCCACGTTGTTTAAGAATAAGACAGCAGTGTTGCTTATAAGTCTAGACAACTCTCTAACTCATAAACTGAATTTTGGATTTAAAGTTAGGTCTGAGTTTCTAAGATGGTATCAAAGTTAAGTTCTTGGCTTCTTCGTATTCCCATCGGCCTTCGTGCCATAAATCCGGACTGTGTCGTAAATCCGGATTCTAGCCGATATGGATGGGGGATGTTAAGTCTCACATTGGCTAAGAGTAAGGCAACAATACTGCTTATAAGTCTGGACAATCCTCTAACTTACAAGTTAGTTTTTAAGTTCAGAGTTAGACCTGTGTTTCTAAGATAGTATCAAAACTAAGCGTTTGGCTTCTTCGTATTCCCATCGGTGCTCGTGCCGTAAATCCAGACCGTGCCGTAAATCTGGACTCTAACCGATGTGAAGGGGGATGTTAAGTCACACATTGGTTAAGAATAAGACAGCAGTACTATAAGTCTAGACAACCTCTAACTCATAAACTAATTTTTGGATTTAGAGTTAGGCCTATGTTTCTAAGAATGATCTTGCTTTTCACCTTATATCATAACCGATTTTCTCTTATCCCAACTTTTTTTTGTCTCTTTCAGTGTCTGATGGCATTGTTGGTCATCCGGCCATTAATACTGGTGGCAGAGCTTCTAATTCTGATTGGTTTGGTACGTACTGGCTTGATTTCAGTTTCTTCATTTGTTCCTACATTAACAACCACTGACGAGTTTTATAACTAAATTCTCATATTTTAACGTTCTCCGGATATTTAAATCTCCAAATACACTTCAGATTTCAGAAGCGGCAAAAATGAATATTAATTGTAAGCACATCTATCATACGTATCTTTTAATAAATTGGATGAGATTTTTTATTTTTAAATCATAATTTTATTTTTAAGTTCTTTCTAAAAACATATTTTTTAAGTTATACCCACATATATACATATATTATATTTTTTTGATATGACATTATAGAAAAAATAATATATATATGTCGCATCACATGAAACGAGTTAAACGATAAAATTTAATTATTGAACGAGAGTTATAACATCCAATCAAAGTGCTGATATATAAGAAATTGATATTTGACGGCATCAACTAATCTTTGATTCTTGATTAGTTTTTGGTGAAGTATATTGTATCACTACCGAAAGACCATTGATTCAAAGTGCTGATATATAATCAGGGTTCAAGTACAAATCTTTTGGAGGAATTTTCGTTCCAAGAAAATAAAGTTAGGGAAAATAAAATATGAACGATAAAAGAAAAACCGGATACATATTTTATAATATGATTAGTTTTAAAATTTTATATCTTATTTTAATAAATATATAAAAATTTAATATTTTTTATAGATTTAATTACATTTAAACTTACAATAATTTTAAATAAAATATTATATATTATATATTTTATCTTTTAAGTCATATTTTTATTCTATTAAAATATTAATATATTTTTTTATAAAAAATATTTAAACTATTTATTTAAATTCTAAAAATATAAAATCTTATAATTATTTTATAATTTATTGTTATTATTTCAAATTAATTTATAACAAGATTCTATCAATATTGTTTAGTATAAAAAATTATATATTTATTGTTACATATATTTTATTTTTCTTCCTTTCACATAAATATTATTTATTGATTTAAGATTTTATTTTTTTTATTACAAAATATTTATTATTAACTTATTTTTTAATAATTTTTTAAAATAAAAAATAAAAAATATTTAAAATATTATTTATATCCACGTTTTGCTATTTAGGATTATGTTCTCCAACATGGATTTTCGATATTCATGCAAGTATTTTAAATAGAGATATGAGATAAATTTTAAATTGTAGATGATGAACGGGGAGGGATTTCGATAGACTATATCCCATCGATAACTTTATATATATGAAAAAAGGGTAACGCAGATCCCTTTATTTAGACATTAGAGATTTTTTAGTCAATTTATTTAAAAAATATGTTTTTAAGTTCATTTATTTGTAAAAAAATGTATCAGATAAGGATAAAATTAAATTTTAATATAGTTTTTTATTAAATATAACGGAATAACACATATGACAAATACATGTTTTTATTTTTCGATAGACATGTATCTAATGAGATCATTTTTAATTAAAAATTAGTTAAATTTTTTAAAAAATCTTTTAATCAAACTTAAATTAAATTTTTATTGTCTAATGTGTTACTTTGGATATTAGATAATGAATTTTTTTAATTTTAAAAAAAAAATATTAAAAATATTAAAATAAATTTTTATGTATATAATTATTAAAAAATATAAATATATATGTGATACGTCTAATATTAACTTTATATTTAACAACAAGAAAATAGAATAAAAAATTAATTTTATGATTTTATTTTAGAAATAGAAGGACTTCAACGACACTTTTTTAACTAATAAAGAAATTTAAAAATATTATTATTAAATAAAGATACCAAACAAAATATTTTAACTAAACAAATTTACCATTTAGGCAATTCACTCTGCGTATAACTAATGGCATAGGGAAGAATCCATTGAAATCAAACTACCCAGGTCAGGCAGGTACCTCCATTTTACTGAAAGAATGAGCAATTTCTATCATTTGGTTCTCAAAATTTGCTTTTCTATTTGCCAGTTCTAGGTACATTCCCTGATACATCCGAATGTTACGAAAATTCAGTTAAAACTTAAAACACAGGCATCATATGCATTAACACCAAGAAAACAAAGTAAATCAAATAATTGCCTCGAAACTTATCTCCTACATATATTTACCTTCAGAGGTATTAACCAATCCTCACCATCACGTTGTAAATTTGTCACCTTGGAACTTGCAGCAGTTCCAACGGCTAAATTCTCTTCTTGCCTCTTGATCACAAGCTGTTGAACATCCCTGCATTGCAAACAATATTGGTAAAACTAACTGAGACCAAAAAAGGCACAAACTATAGAAGAATAGCAAATTAAAATTAATGGCACTCAAAGATCATCAACGGTAAAAGAAATTAGGCAACACATGAAGACAAATATAATTGATAAAAGAATCCAAATGTCATTATTTTTTCATCATGTCCATCTCTTTCCTGAAATTAATGGGTACAAAGTGAGAGAGAATACTATAAATTGAGATAAATTCAAAATAATGTCATATAAATATTTTCCAAACTCACTATTTTATCACTCCCCTTTTAGAAAATATTCTAATATTTTTTTAAGATATTTTCACTTTCTTACACACAAAACTATTTTTCTTCAAAAAAAATTGTTCTTTTGGTTTTGCTTTGCAACTCTTTACATGCTTCCGTTGCTACTATAAACTCTGCTTCGGTAGTGGATAATACAACACATTTTTGTAACTTTGACTGTCATAACACAACTCTCCCTGCAAATGTAATCAGGTAACTTGAAGTGTATTTTCTAGAATCCACATCACTGGTCATATTTACATATGTGTATCCAACTAACACAGGTTTGTCATTTCAAAAACATAAGCATATTTTGGAAGAACTTTCAAGATACCTGAAAATCCATTTCACTACAGCCCAATGTTTCTTTCTAGGATTTGAAAGGAATCTACTCACAATTCCAACTGCATAAGTGATATCTGACCGTGTACAAACCATGGCATACATTAGACTTCCAACTGCTGAAGCATATGGAATCTCTTCCATCTCTTCCTTCTCTTTGTCTGTAGAAGGGCTCTGCTTAGAACTTAGCTAAAAGTGATTAGCAAGAGGACAACTAATCACTTTATCCTTATCCATATGAAATCTTTGAAGTACTTTCTCAATATACTTCTCTTGTGACAACCACAATTTCTTGGCGTCTTTGTCTCTAATAATAGTCATGCCAAGAATCTACTTTGTTGGTCCCAAGTCTTTCGTGGCAAAAGACTTACTCAACTGTGTTTTTAAGTTGTTGATTCTGGAAATATTTCGATCAACAATCAACATATCATCCATATAGAGCAAAAGAATAATGAAATTATCATCATAGAATTTTTGCACAAAAGCACAATGATCTGAAGTAGTCTTTTTGTAGCCTTGCTCCCCCATAACAGGCTCAAACGTTTTGTACCATTGTCTTGGTGCCTATTTTAAGCCGTGGAGACTTTTCTTCAATTTGTAGACATAATATTCTTTTACCTTTTGTTGAAAACCCTCTGGTTGCTCCATGTATATCTCTTCTTCTAAGTCACCATATAGGAAGATAGTTTTGACATCCATTTGCTCAACCTCCAAGTCAAGACTTGTTGCTAACCCTAGCACAATACGGATGTATGTCATTTTTACAACTGGAGAGAAAATCTCATCAAATTCAACACCTTTTCTTTGGTTGAATCCTTTGACAATCAGTCTAACTTTGTATCACGGACTGGAACTGTATCCTTCATGCTTCACCCTGAACACCCATTTATTTTTCAAGGCCTTCTTCACTTTGGGCAGCTTCATCAGCTCAAAGGTTTTGTTCTTATGCAAGGACTTCATCTCATCTTGCATGACTTTAATCCATTTTTGTTTGGATTCATCATCCATGGCCTCTTCATAACTCTCAGGTTCTCCCTCGTCAGTGAAAGTTACATACTCATCTGAAGGATATGAGATAGAGGGTCGTCTCACTCTATCACTTCTTCTCAGTGGAACAGGAGAAGCCGTAGGTGTTGGTATTGGATAATGAACATCATCATTTCCCTCATCTTTGGAACAAATTTCTATGGGAGCATCATCTTCATCAGGTGGATAAACCTGGTCTTTATTTCCAACTTGTCTTGGCACTGATGTTGGAGGAATTAATTCCAAATCTGATGAGTCACCATTGGAATCAGGAACATCTTTATTCATTTTGATAATATCTTTAATGGTCTCATCTTCAACAAATACAGTATCACGGCTCCTAACAAGTCTCTTTGCAACCAGATCGTAAAATCTATAGCCAAATTGATCTTGACCATAGTCAATAAAAATACAATATCTTTTTTTGGCATCAAGTTTGGATCTCTCATCCTTGGAGATGTGAACAAATGCTTTGCAACCAAGCACTTGCAGATGATCATAGGAAACATCTTTTCCTAACCACACTTTATTTGGAACATTCATCTTGAGAGAAGTACAAGGTGAAAGATTCAACACATGTGCAACTGTGAGTATGGTTTCACCCCAAAAAGTTTTAGGCAACTTTGCATGTGAAAGTAGACATCTAACTCTCTCCATCAAAGTTTTGTTCATCCTCTCAGCTAAGCCATTCAACTACGGTGTCTTTGGAGGTGTCATTTGATGCTGAATACCATACTTTTTGTAATAAGCATGGAAATGTCTTGTGTATTCTCCACCATTGTCTGTCAGGATGCACTTCAGCTTCTTTCCAGACTGTCTCTCAATTGAGGCATAAAATTCTTTAAGACATCTAGCACCTGATTCTTTATCTTTAGAAGATATACCCACGTCTTCCTTGAATGATCATCAATGAAAGTCACAAAGTATTGAGCACCACCAAGTGACTTTGGCATTGGTCCACACAAATCTGAATGAATCAAATCTAAAATATTATTCATTCTGAAAGGAGGGAAACTCTTGAAAGCAACCCTATTTTGCTTTCCTACTAGACAATGAACACATTTCTCCAAATGTACTTCATCCATTCCGAGCAATATTTTCTTTTTGGCTAGACTTCTCAAAAAAAATTCACCCATGTGACTGAGTCTCTTATGTCATAACTCAGCTGCACTATCTTTCTCTATGGCATTTACTATGTCGGTGGAGAGGTTCACTTGCATTATATACAGAGTTGTATGCTTCTCACCTCTAGCCACTACTAAGGAGTCTTTTGTAAGTTTCTATTTGTCATAAATGAAGAAGTTGCAATATCCTTCATATGCAAGTTTACGCATAAAGATCAAATTCAAGCATATATCTGGAATATGTCTGACATCTTTCAGAAATAGTCTGGTTCCATTCTCTGTTTCCAAACAAACATCTCTTTTGCCTACAACCTTTGACAAGCCTTCATTTCCCATTCTAACAACACCAAAACTTCCAGGTGTGTATGATGAGAAAAATTCTCTACGCGATGTAGCGTGAATTGTAGCACCACTATCAATCACCCAACTGGTCTCGTGTGATGCAAGATTGACAAAATCTTTATCATAAACAATATTGAATTCGTCTATGGTATTTGTTTGCTCATCATCACTGTTGTCGTCTTTCTTCATTACTTTGCCTTTGTTCGTTTCTTGTTCCTTCTTGAACACCTAGCAAAATTTCTTAATATGATCTTTCCTCTTGCAGTGATGACATTCAACATTGGAAAATTTGTTTGATTTGCCTCTGCTCTTGCTTCTGGGTTTTTGTTCTTTGTACAATATCTTTCCTCTAGACTTTGTGATAAGGGCTTGTGTTTTTGAATCTCTTTCCTAGTTTTGTTTCTCTTATGAGAACAAGGCTTCTACAACAACTTCAAACTCCATCTTTTCTTTCGCATAAGTTAGAGTTGTTGTGATATGATTATATAATGAGGGTAGTGATGCCAATAACATCACAAATTTCTCTTCATCGTCGAAACTCACATTAAATCTTGCTAAGTGAGAAAGCTTGTTGTTGAAATCGTTAACATGATGCATCATGCTCACATTATCTTCCTTCCTCATCTGATATAGCTCCTTCCACAAATAAAATTTATTGGCAAGGTTCTTTGAAATGTACACGTTTTCTAAAGTCTCCCATATTTCTTTAACAGTCTTGCAATTTTTTGATTCAATATTTTGCAAGACACTGTCTAAGAGATTTAGACGGATTGTACTAGCTACAATCTCATATATTTCCTCCAACTGTTCCTCGATGACGGTTGCTACCTTTTTTTTCTTTTCCCAGTAACGCCTTATGAACTTTCTGTTGAATGAGAATATCTTTCATCCTCATTTGCCATAAAGAGAAATTATTATTGCCATTAAATTTCTCAATATCTACCTTCTCGCTTGACATTTTTTTTTCGTTTTGTTTCTTTTTCTGCAAATAAATACACCTTGTACCTAATAAAATCTTTTTTGATGTTACAGATCAATCTATGATGCAACCACATAGCATATTAAGAATTTTACTAGACCAGCTCTGATATTAGTTGTAGGACACAACGAGTAAAAATAAAATAAATTCAATAGAATAGAATAATGATACCGAAAATTTAACGTGGTTCACTTTTTAATTTGGGCTAAATCTACGGGACAGACTTCGAAAAATATTTCCTCTACTAATAAAATTAATGGGTATAAGGTGAGAGATAATACAATAAATTGAGATAAATCCAAAATAGTGTTACATAAGTGTTTCTCAAACTCACTATTTTGTCACTTAACTTTTAGAAAAATATCTCAATATTTTTGCTAAGATATTCTATTTCACTTTCTTACACACAATACTATTTTTCTTCAAAAGAAATTATTTTTTTGGTTTTACTTTGCTTCTTTTCTTGTTTGATGTGTTAATGTATTTCTAAAACAAAATTATTGTTTATTTATAGACAAAATTGTATATCAATGTTGTGGTTTTACCTATCATTTATATTTTCTTACTCTTCAACTTAGTAAGAACTTACAAAAAGTCTTTGTTTGCACTCTCCATGTGGATTCAAAAACCGGACTTGGTGATGCTTTCCCCACTGAACCATACCGGGGAACCTCAGTTGAGAGGCAACATTACTCATGACCACACCACGTCGTTCTGGGGTTCAAAGTCCCTTGGATACCTTAGGTGCAGCCCAGAAGCTTAATAAATCCCTATTTTCTTCAATTTTCTGAGGTGAGATTCTCCTGAAAAGCACATCAGCCGCCATCTCTGACCCCATTACGTACTTCTCGTCCAGTGAAGGCAGCTTCTTCCCATATCGTTTTCCGTAGTCTCTGTCACTAATGTGCATCCGGATAGAGTGAATGCTGGAAACCTCAGTGACACATTAAGCACAGCTTTCTCATTCACCTGCGTAACCGCATTTTAGTTGTTAATAAGATGGTTTTGGAACACACCTAATAAGATAGATCAATAAAAATACTAAAATAAAGGATTATGTTTTTTTCATAAAGACTGGCGTGTAGATATTTACCATGACTATCCTTATGGACTTAAGCTGTTCCGGGGTCTTAGGAGGGAGCCTGGACAAGTTGATTTCATAGAAAGCACCAACCTTTACATGATCTGAAACCTTTGCAAATTTGAAAGGCATTAGCAATTTAGCATGTTAGTGGTAGATGTGGGTGAAGTCGAAAAAGTGTATCTAGAAAGAAAAATAGAGACTATACAATAAACTTGTAATAAAATGTATGATATGCCCATATAACAGGATAAGCACGAAAATGGAACGATTTAGTACTACCCAGGTTATAGTGAGGTATAGGTGTAGTAGTAGGTGCAGGCTGCAGATGTTTGGCCAAAGCAGGGTTTTGCTTTCTTTCTTCCTGGTTTTCCAAGTGTATCATCTCCTGCGAAATAAGGACTTAGTGCCAAAAAAAGAGAGCATCCATAAAGCCATTAATTCAGGGGGAAATAAACACGCACTCTCAGTGAGAATGTGAGACTCTTGGGTGTGGTTGTGAGAGACTAAAGAGAACTTACATAACAATCTTGAGCTGCATCACCCTGTCCATGCGAGCTTGGTCCCATGATTCTGATTTAAGAGAATACAGAGTAACCAATTGGATTACATTAAAATTCGTCAAATCAACACAAACAATTATCTACTAGATGAAAAGTTGAATCGATCAATCACATTAGGAATTTGCAGTATGAAATGAAATCGTTTTCTTAGAGATTTCATAAAACTGATTCATAGGTGCTGGTGAAAATGACCATTCGGAGTGCATATATGTAGCAGATAGTGAAAGAAAAGTTGCAGAAGCAAAAGAAACATAATGATTTCTGGATGAACAGTACGGGACTACGAGGAGAGAAACCAGGAAGTTCAATGTAAAAGTAGGTGAACTTTGCGGCTGTGTAAGAGAAAGGACGAAAACATAATTACGTTACAGTGTAAAAAGAAACATTAGCATTTAGCTCATTAATGCGGAAGAAAATATATACGAAAATATGAAGAGTTGGCAAAGAAAAATCAAAGAAATGCTGACAGTCTGGAAACAAACTAGTAACGTACTTTCAAGTAGGAGTAACGATCCAACAAATCAATAAGAATAAGAGGAAACAGAGTGAATAACATTACAATGATAAAGCAAGCACTACCTTTTCCAATGAACTTTCTTCAGAACGTAACAGCGCCTTTGTTTTCTCTGTATTTTAGTTGCTGAGGAGTGAGGAAGTGACGGTGTCTTATATAAAGAGGGAAAATGAAGGTGAGAATGAGGGAGTGAGTTCGAAAAGCTAAATTCTGTTATTACGCAACGGACTGACGGACTGAAACCCAGAGAGAGATTAATAATTACGAGAGAGACTGAAGCTCACGGGCCGCTTCCTCCTATCACCTTTCATAAAATGGTCCCTCATCGTCTATCCCATTCGCAAATCAAACTGATTAGTTACCCTCCAAAATCCAAATACCAAATGCTCTTCTCTCGCTCTTATGTCCCTTTTATTTGTTAATTAAATCTTCCGAATAAGCATTTATTTGCAATATGTATGATGCAATTTTCTTATAGGTAATTGCGTAAAACGAGTACATAGAAGTATCACATGCATTCATTTCCACGAAGAAAATAGAGATTTGTATGTCAATTACGATGCATATGTTAAAGTTATTTAAAAAAAATAAAAAAACTAAGTGATTCTATCGGGGTTAGTAACAACTAATTGTCTAAAAATTGTTATAAATATCATTAATTTAAGGAGTAAAATAAGTAACAAAATAAAGAATAAATCAATGTTTAATTCAATGAACAATTCAAATAATCCTTAATTTAAGGAGAGTAATTTAAGAAATGAATTTTCTTATAAATAAATGTATAATTGTAATGAATTAATCAATCTAAATGTTCATTCCAATTGAAAGAAAAACTTGGAGAAAAAAAAGTTTTAGTGGGAAAATAAAGAGTAATTTTCTTGGGTGTAATTGAGTTATGAGTTCTGAGTGTTGTAAACATCTTGTATAATTTCTCTTATTTTAGTAAAAATATCTACAACAAGTCCGGAGACGTAAGTAAGATTGAACAAATTCCGTTATCAAATTTGTGTGTTATTTTTCTATTCTTACTTTCTGATAAATCTAATTTATCATGAATTTACGTAATTTTCTAATACTAATGTGTCAAATGAGTAAGTCGAATTCAACTCATCTTAAGTGAATTGTAACTCAATTAAATCTATCTAATTTTTAAATGAGTTGTAATTTAGTTGAATTTATCTAATTTTTAAATCAACTAAATTTTATCTAATTTTCAAATGAGTTTGAACTCAACTAATCTTATCTAGTTTATAAATCATTTGAGCTCATCTATATGAGTTGAACCGAACAATTTATTTAATTTTTTATTGAAATCAATTAAATTATTTTAATCATTTAGATCATATTTAATAACCATTTCAATTTATACTTTCTAATTCTTGAGTTTTAGAATGAAATTTTAAATTTCATTATATTTTGGAAAAAAAAATTATTTGATAATCAATTTCTAATTTCAATTTTGAAAGATAAAACTTGAAAATTGGATATAACTTATTTCATAACTAATTTCTAATTTTTAACTTTTAATCTTTTAATCTTTTAAACTAAGCTATATTGCATTAAGTATAACTTTATATATATATAAAACTCAAAATTACAAACGATAATTTTTTATTTTTTATTTTTTAGAAGCTATATTTTTAAAACTTTCTAATAGTATATGAAATTATTCATAATATTTTTTGAAGTAATATAATTTATATTTTAAAAATGAGTCTAAAATATTCTATCGAATATGAATAATTATTAGTAAAATGAGTATAATTTTCTATAAAACACTTAAAATTATAAACTTTAAAATTTATTAGAAATTAAACTTTTAAAACTTTCTAATGGTATATAAAATGATTCATAAAATTTTATAAATTAATGTAATTTATATTTTGAAAATAAGTAACAAATGTTCTTCTGAATTTGAATAATCATTAATAAAATATGTATAATTTTTTATAAAAAAACTCAAAATCATAAACCATAAAATTTATTAGAAATTAGACTTCTAAAATTTTTAATGATATTTTTAATGATTCATAAAATTTTATTAATTAAAATAGTTTATATTTTCAAAATGAGTAAAAAAGGTCTTCTAAATTTAATAATTATTAGCAAAATGTGCATAATTTTATATATAAAACTTAAAATTACAAACCGTAAAATTCCTTAAAAACTAGACTTTTAGAAATTTCTAATAATATATAAAATGAATCATAATATTTTATAAATTATTATAATTTATATTTCAAAAATACTTAATAAAATATTAACAATTTTACAATAAAATGATTATAACTTCTCTAAAAAAACTCAAAATTTTAAAACGTAATATTCTTTTATAAAATACACTATTTGATATTTTCAATAATATATAGATTTAATTATAAATTATTATAAATTAATACAATTTAAATTCAAAATTGAGTTAATAATCGTTTCTTTCACTTCAATAATATTATGTATATTTTTTAAGTTACTATTTATCTTTAAATTTTATATTTATTAGAATATTTTAATATAAATTTAATTTTATTTTATCTTTTATTTTATTTAAAAAAATCAATTGTTACTTTTTATATTTATTAATTCAATATATCTTTGTTCAATGAAAATTTTTCGTTTAAATTCGTAACTGAATGAGTTTAACATTTTAAACTCATAATCTCAACTATTCGACTGCTTTCTTCAAAGTTCAAACATTTGTACAGCGTACACTTCAGCACTTGCAAAATTACATTTATCGTTTTCCTCCTTTAATTTTCAGATATTGATTTTTTTTAAAAATACTTTATGCAAGAACGTATGTCTGGTGAAAGTTATATCATAACATAAGGTTGAGAGTTTGAATCTCACCTAATGCATTATTTGTAAATAAAAAAAATATCATGCTACTTCCAAGGTTAAAATTTTGCATACCATCAGCAAATTTTACGAGCATGTAGACCAAATTCAAGTACATTTACCATTTAACTAGTTTGTTTGGTTCTCCAAATCATGCATGTCAACATAATAACAGAAAATCTTAGAATCAAGAACAAATAATCTCACATCATCCTCAGAAAGATAATAACTTCAACCAAACTCAAGAATTATTGAAAAACATTACACATCTCTTTTTGCTTGCAAAGTAGTACAATGGATAGCTAGTTTTACACAATTTCATACGAGGCCATCACCCACATGGAACAGAGGCGCAGACCTTTTTACATATAATATACAAAACCTTTGACATTTGACAAACTTATCTATTTATTTCTTTTTAACATAATAAGATGATTGGAAGTTTTTATACTTATCAGTTCACATCTCTAAGGTATCAGCACAACTGATCCAGATGTTTTTCGGCTTTCAAGATCCGCCTGTGCCTGAGCAACTTGAGACAGAGGGTATGTGTGGTTTACTCGTGCCCGCAACACACCAGAATCAACATTAGCAAATACCTCTCCTGCAGTCTCTAACAGCTCATCTCGAGTGGTCATGTATTGCATGAGGGATGGCCTTGTTAAGAACAAGGATTTCACTCCAAGAGACGGTAATGGTACTGGATCTGGAGTACCCGATGACTGTCCAAAACTCACCATGTACCCACGGAGCTTTAAGCAATCCAATGATCCCTGGATATAACAAATATTCAAATAAAAAAATTCTTTCCTGAGAAAAGGCAGCTACATTACTAATTTAGACTTGATAGGATGACATGTTTTAGGCATAATGAATAGGAAAATGATTCTTATCTCTTGAGGTATACATTAATCAATATAATGTATAATGGGTAGGAACACGTGGTTATTTTAGTCCTATAATTCCGTGATTTATATATTTTAGTCTAACTTTTTAAGTGAATTCTATTAATACTGTAGTTTAAAATTATGATAAATTAAATTAAAACTTCTAAAATTTAAAATTTTTCAACGATAAAATGAAAATTATATATTTATTAATAAAAAAGTAAAAAAAAAAAAAATTTCTCCCCTTTTTTCTTTCTCTCTCTCCTTCCTATCCCTTTTCTTCACATTATTTCCCCCCTTCTCTCATCATTATTTTATTAAAAAAATAAAAAATAAAATTAAGGAAGAAAAGGTGAATAAGAGAGAATTAGTGAGAGAAAAAAAGAGAGATGAAATGGAGAGAGGAAGAGAAAGAGAGCCTAGTGTCACGACCTTATTTTTCAAGTAGCGATCGTGCGGCACTTAGCACCGTCCGTTGCACTAAGCCTGCCTTTGAAACCGAATGAAACTCCAAAGAGAATAGAGAGAGAGTTTGCAAAGAATGCTTTGTATTGCTCTAGAGAGAGATTATCTTACAATTTCCCAAGGATGAATGCAAATGAAGACCAAGTGGTCTATTTATAGTGTGGCTTCTAAGCTTAAGAGTATGCCACAACTTTCTAGAGTATTCCTAGTCTAGAATGTACAAGAGAATTCTAGAACTATATACAATATGCCACAAGGGTCTAGGACCTTCTAGCCAACTCTAGAATCTTCTAGGTTTGTCTAGTTCCTTCATGCGCCTTCCGGGATGTTCCGCAAGCTTCCAGCAGCTTCTACATCCTTCCCGAACCATCCGGCACGTTCTAGAACATTCCAACCCATTCTAGCACTATCCAGCGTGCTCTGGAACATTCTAGGGTCTTCTAGCTTGAGTTGAGTCCATCCAACTCTAGCTCTTTCTAGACATCTCTAGGCAACTCTAGAACTTTCCTTGTAGGATAGTCTAGATCCCTTAGGCAACCACCATTTCTTTTGGATTTTTCGGGACATTCGGAGCGGGACGTGACACCCTCCCCCACTCAAGTTCGCGACGCCCTCGTCGCGCCTTCAAGCTTGAACCTTTCTATGTCATCTTTGAATTGCCACAAAGAGTCCTCAGGTTCCCAGCTTGCTTCTACATCCGGAGCGTTCTTCCATTTGACCAAGTATTCCCGATAACTTGGTACACCTCTACGCCGGATCACGCGATCCGCCAAGATTGAGTCCACTTCCTTGTCAAAGGAGGTTACTACTGCGGTAGGCGCCCTTTTGGATTCACCTCGACTCATGTCTTCCTTGTCTCCATGATAAGGTTTTAGCATGCTTACATGGAAGACCGGATAAATTTTGAGCTTTGGAGGTAGTTGCAGCTTGTACGACACCTTACCAACTTTCTTGAGGACTGGAAATGGTCCCTCATATTTCCGCACCAACCCCTTATGAACCTTTCGTAAGGACTTGAATTGTTGGGGCAACAATTTGACAAGGACCAAATCGCCTTCTTGAAATTCCACCAACCTCCGTTTCTTGTCAGCCCAATTCTTCATCTTCTTAGATGCCTTATTCAAATAGGCTCGGGCCAACTCAGCTTGTTCATGCCATGCCTTGGCAAATTTAAAGGCAGCAGGGCTCTTCCCTTCATAACTCGTAGCCAAGGCATGGGGAGTCATGGGTTGCTGCCCCATGACGATCTCGAAGGGACTTTTAGCGGTAGACTCGCTCCGTTGTAAGTTGTAAGAGAATTGGGCTACATCCAACAGCTTCACCCAATCCCGCTGATTAGCACTCACAAAGTGCCTGAGATATAACTCCAACGACGCGTTGGCACGCTCCGTTTGTCCGTCACTTTGTGGGTGAAAGCTTGTGGAGAAATTCAAGTCTGATCCCAATAGCTTGAATAGTTCCGTCCAAAATTTCCTCGTGAATCGTGGGTCTCGGTCACTCACGATATTGGAAGGAATTTCCCAATGCTTCACAACATTTTTGAGGAACAAACGTGCCGTTTCATCTGCCGTGCAGTCCGTTGAGGCAGGTATGAATGTTGCGTATTTGCTGAAGCGGTCGATCACGACAATAATGCTGCCAAAGCCCTCTGATTTTGGCAGACAAGTGATGAAATCCATAGAGACACTTTCCCATGGTCTCTCTGGAATAGGCAGCGGCTCTAGCAAACCTCCGGGTGCATGCTGCTCTATCTTGTCCTGTTGGCACACAAGACAAGTTCTTACATATGCTTCGACATCATCCCGAAGTTGAGGCCAATAGTAGATCGACTTGATCAAAGCAAGGGTGCGTCTCATTCCTGGGTGTCCAGCCCATAAGGAATCATGGCACTCCTTAATAAGCTCTTTCCTTAAGCTCCCCCATTTTGGCACAAAGATTCGATTTTGCTTGGCATAGAGTAGTCCGTCACTCAGCCAAAATCGTCTCGTCTTTCCTTCCTTGATGAGGGCAAGGAGGTTTTGAGCAAGGGCATCATGCTCCAACCCTTCTTTGATCCTTTCCAATAGAGGACTGTTTGGCCTACTCAAGGCTGCTAATTCCGCCTTCCGGCTCAACGCATCAGCCACCACATTAGCCTTACCGGGTTTGTACTCCAGCCTATAATCAAATTCCGCCAAGAAGTCTTGCCATCGAGCTTGCTTGGGACTCAACTTCTTTTGAGTCTGGAAGTAGCTTGTGGCTACATTGTCCGTCATGATAACAAAATGAGAACCCAACAAGTAGTGTCGCCACACCCTTAGGCAATGAATAATAGCTGTCATTTCCTTTTCTTGCACAGTGTAGCGGCGTTCAGTGTCATTGAGTTTTCGGCTCTCATAGGCTATCGGACGCCCTTCTTGCATCAAAACTCCACCAATGGCAAAGTCTGAGGCATCTGTGTGCAGCTCGTATGTCTTGGAGGGGTCTGGAAGACAAAGTACCGGTTCTTCACTAATGACCTTCTTCAAGTCTTCAAATGAGGTTTGGCATTCGCTTGTCCATTCCCAAGACTTGTTTTTCTTAAGCAGATCGGTTAATGGGGCTGCTCTCGCTGAGTAGGACTTGATGAACCTTCGGTAGTAGTTCACAAGTCCGAGGAAAGATCTTAACTCGGGAACCTTGGCAGGAGGTTCCCATTCTTGGATGGCTTTCACCTTAGCTCCATCCATCATCAGTTTCCCATCCTTTATCTTGTGCCCTAAGAACATCACCTCATCTTGGGCAAAGGAACATTTCTCCTTCTTGACATATAGCTCATTTTCTCTCAGGACCTCGAACACCTTCTTCAAATGCTCTAGATGTTCTTCCAAAGTCCGGCTATATATCACGATATCATCAAGATATACTACCACGAACCGATCGAGGTAGGGATGGAAAATCTTGTTCATCAAAGTGCAGAAGGTGGCTGGTGCATTTGTGAGACCAAATGGCATGACAAGGAACTCATAGGCACCATACCTGGTTACACATGTGGTCTTGGGCTCATCTCCCTTGGCTATGCGTACCTGGTAGTATCCCGATCGCAAGTCCAATTTTGTGAAGTATCTGGCATTCCCCAATTGATCGAACAAATCAGCAATAAGTGGGATAGGATACTTGTTCTTGACTGTGATCTTATTTAGAGCCCTATAGTCAATGCACATCCGCAGCGAGCCATCCTTCTTCTTTTGAAAGAGCACCGGGGCACCAAATGGGGCTTTTGACGGCCTTATGAAGCCAGCATCCAGCAATTCATCGAGTTGCTTCCGCAGTTCTGCCAACTCTGAGTTCGCCATTCGATAAGGGCTCATTGCTGGTGGCCTAGTGCCAGGTTCCAACTCTATTTCATGGTCTACCTCCCTCCTTGGAGGTAACCGTTTGGGTAATGCCTCCGGCATCACATCTTGGAACTTATCTAGGACAACTTGCACTTCCGTTGGCAAGTTTGGCTTTGGTGACGCTTCTTCATCATTGTATTCCTTTAGGATGGCCAAATAACTCTCTTCATCCCTCTTCAATCCTTTCTTGAACTGAAGTGCCGAGAGAGCTTGGGTAGTAGGTTTAGTGGTCCTTTCCGTCGGTACCACACACGCCTTCGCACCATCCATGATGCACATAGAGTTTGAGCAGGGCACCAAGAAAGCTCTTACCTGGTCCAAAAACTCCATGCCGAATACAACAGAGAAGTCATCCATAGGTGCCACTGATAAGTCCACTTGGCCAGTCCAAGCACCGAGACTGACCTTAACTCCTCGAGCGACTCCATGTAATGGCAGTGCTGCTGAGTTAACTGCTTTGAGAGATCCCCCTCCATTAACAACCTTTAGGCCAAGTCGCTTTGCTTCCTCCACTGAAACAAAGTTGTGAGATGCACCGGTGTCGACCAAAGCCTTGGCGACCTTCCCGTTGATGGCTGCATCTACATACATCAAGCCCTTTGGGGTCTTTGGGGCGCTCTGCAATGCACCAAGTAGGCGCAAAGAACCCATCTTTGCACCATCGTCCGACTCACCTCCATCTTGGTCATGTGTGGAGGCAACTAAGGCACTCAAGGCCTTCCTCTTCGGACATTCACGTGCCCAGTGCGGTCCGTCGCATATGAAGCACGTTACCCGGGGCTTCGAGGCATTCCGATCCTCTTTCTCCTTCCCTTTGTCCCGTGGCTTGAATGAGGAGCCGTCTTTAGGATTTTTGGAACCCTGACTCTTGGCATGGCCTCCACCAATCTTTCCTCCACTAAACTTTTTATCTGAGGCTTTTGAGCCCTCCTTGTTTGTGGAGTAATCAATAAAGCTTTCTGCAGTTGCGATGGCCGAAGATAAGTCTTGGACACCACGTCGCTTGAGCTCCAAATTAGCCCATGATTGGAGACCATCCATGAACAAGAATAGGGCATCCTTGTCCGATGTGTCGGGGACTTCTAGCAGCAAGGTTGTGAACTCCTTCACATAATCCCTTATGCTACCCGTTTGCTTTAATCGTCGCAAACGACCTCTTGCCTCCTCCTCAGCATTAACGGGGAAGAACTGCATTTTGAACTCCCTTTTGAAGTCTTCAAAGGTATCAATTGTGCAAACCCCACGTTGCACATCTCCATGCCTCCGTCTCCACCACAACATAGCAGTGTCGGTCAAGTACATGGCTGCAGTTCGGATCTTGCTGGCATGGCATGTTATGCCAGTAGCCTCAAAGTATTGATCTAACCCCCATAGGAAGTTCTCAACTTCCCTAGCATTCCTAACACCGTTGAAGGTCTTAGGCTTGGGAATATCCACCCTCTTAGCTTCAATGACGGTGGTTGCACTAGTTCCCGCGGCCATAGCCCGCTTACATAGAGCTAGATCACCACCCATATCCTCCATTCTATGCAATACATTAGTAAGTTCTCTTTGGACAAGATCCCTTACCTTGACAAGTTCTGCCTTTAGCCCATCAATCTCTTGCCTTAGTCCACCATCTAGCTCGTTGAGTGACATCTTAACCGCTGCATGGATTTCCACATCCTCGGCCTCCAAGCCATTGCAACGCTCCTCTAAGTTGTCCACCCGATCGAACAGCTCCCCTAAGCTGTCCTGCGCACTTCCCACTCGTGCTTCCAAGCTAGAAAGCAAGTCTTTAGACTTGGCTCGAGATTCCTTTGGGACTTTCCGAGCTTCCTCACGGCCACGTTCCATTGGTGGAACATCCATGTTTGGTGTAGCTGGGGCAGTGTTCTTCATTTTTGCCAAAGATAGAGATACTTTAACCCGCTCTGATACCAACTGTCACGACCTTATTTTTCAAGTAGCGATCGTGCGGCACTTAGCACCGTCCGTTGCACTAAGCCTGCCTTTGAAACCGAATGAAACTCCAAAGAGAATAGAGAGAGAGTTTGCAAAGAATGCTTTGTATTGCTCTAGAGAGAGATTATCTTACAATTTCCCAAGGATGAATGCAAATGAAGACCAAGTGGTCTATTTATAGTGTGGCTTCTAAGCTTAAGAGTATGCCACAACTTTCTAGAGTATTCCTAGTCTAGAATGTACAAGAGAATTCTAGAACTATATACAATATGCCACAAGGGTCTAGGACCTTCTAGCCAACTCTAGAATCTTCTAGGTTTGTCTAGTTCCTTCATGCGCCTTCCGGGATGTTCCGCAAGCTTCCAGCAGCTTCTACATCCTTCCCGAACCATCCGGCACGTTCTAGAACATTCCAGCCCATTCTAGCACTATCCAGCGTGCTCTGGAACATTCTAGGGTCTTCTAGCTTGAGTTGAGTCCATCCAACTCTAGCTCTTTCTAGACATCTCTAGGCAACTCTAGAACTTTCCTTGTAGGATAGTCTAGATCCCTTAGGCAACCACCATTTCTTTTGGATTTTTCGGGACATTCGGAGCGGGACGTGACACTAGGGAGAGGGAGAGGGAGAGTGGGACAGTCGATTTTTTTTCCTTTTTTATATAATTCTCATTTCATATTTTTAAATTATATTTAAAAATATTGACTTAATTAATCATACTTTTAAATTATATAATTAATGGAATTCACCTAAAAATTACAAAATTAAAATATATATATTATATAATTACGGGACTTAAAAGTCCCAATATGCAAATGGGTATGAAGATAGGAAAGAGATAACAAATGAATAAAAGTCTGGGTTTTGACGAATAGAAAGGGAAATAATTTGACTGCATACTTGAGGTAGAGTTCTAATATTCAAATCATTCTTCAAGTATGAGATTTAAGGTACAATGTGATGCCCTATTCAATAAAATCCTAAATGATAAATATGAAATTAAAATAACAGATAAAGCCTACTTTAATTAATTATTATTGTTATTATTTTGTATCACTATAACAAGTCTTCTATTGAAATACATCTTTAAGTTAATATTTGCAGCATTCCTATATTAAATTACTTTTAATTTCGCCTTCTGAAATCCTCTGTTATTTTCATTATGCTCACAAACTAAATAAAAATAATAAACAACTTGCAAGTTTCATATTTACCAAACCTCTGAAACACTAAGTGCAGGCTCTATGAGGCTTCTTCTAACTTTGAGCAATTCCCATATTAGGTCAGCCAAAAGTTAAGTGTGATTACTTCTTACTCGGTTTATTAACTACTAGAGCTGTACCCTGGTGTCTAAAGGATTAATTTGGACAATTTACTAAGATTAGTCCTAGCCTGTAGATGTATCAGCTACTAAAAAAATAATTAAGAACAGCATACTTTTAATATAAAATTTTAAAAACGTCAAAATCAATGAACAGTATGGATGAAGAAGGTGAAACTAGTAGGACTACTGCAGCCAGTTGCTCTAGTAAGCTATGCCAACTGGTTAATTGTAACTTTTCTACAAAATTAGCAAAAGAGAAGCATCTTTTAAAGAAAAAGTCAAGTAAAAGCACTCATCACCTGAAAGGTATCCTTTCCAACAGAGTCATAGACAACATCAACCCCGTTCCCAGATGTTATCTCATTAACACGGGCAACAAAATCTTCTTCCTTGTAGATTATAACATGATGAGCTCCATCTTCCTTGGCTTGAGCTGCTTTCTCCTTGGTTGAGACAGTTCCAATGACAGTGGCACCAAGAGCATAAGCCCATTGGCATAATAGAGATCCAACTCCACCAGCTGCTGCATGAATAAGTACTGTATGCCCAGCTTCAACCTGTATAGAAACACAACTATGTACCATTCCCTTAACAAAAACAATCAAGACTGTTGATAATCCAAATTTTCATTTCGTCATTCTCCTCGGTCCTCATTATATCTTTCATGATTCAAAATACCATTCTCGACTGATTTAGTTACAAATTCTTGAGTTCTCATGTCATAGGATGAGTATAAATCTACCTTAAAGCAACGGCGGAGCAGAAACCGAGCTGTCATGCCCTTAAGCATGATAGAAGCCCCAACGATAGGATCAATAGAGCGAGGAACAGGTACTACCTTGTCTGCAGGAAGGATCTGCTCTTCAGCATATGACCCCATAGGAGTACCAGCATAAGCTACAAGATCACCAACTTTCCGGCCTGTTAGTCCAGGACCTACTGCGGTCACCACCCCAACAGCCTCCATACCTAAAATATATTACTTCACACATAAGCAGGTTTTCTACAGACCCAATAAGTTAGATTGAAAAGTAAAGGCACCAAAATGCACATTGAATCTTCTTCAGAGTTTTGATAATACACATCACCAAGAAACATTATTATGCACTTAGTAAATCATTGGCAATCATAGTAATAAAAGTAGATATATGTTAAAGCAAGTCATTGTCAATAAAGGCAACTAGAAACAGACAAACAGTTATTGCCTGCAATATTCTCCAATGCTGCAGAAATAAAATGTTTCCAACAATTCAAGAAAGAAATTGAAAAATAACTTTTGCCTCAGCAAGAGAACTAAATGTTAAAAGCAAACCTGGCGTAAAGGGAAAAGAAGCAGGCTTGTAAACCCCTTTGCGGAAGTATATATCAATGAAGTTCAACCCAATGGCCTTGTTTTTCACACGTATCTCGCCGTCATTGGGCTCTCCTATTTCCACATCTTCCCATTTCAAGACCTATATATTATATTATTATCACCATGATGCAAAAAGTAAAGTTGAAAGAGAACGAGTAATGTAATGCTTCCCTCACAATCCCAAAATTCAGAATTTCATAAGGCCCATGCAAAATCAGCTATGCAGAAATGCCCATTAAGCACACATTGGTGTGAGAATCAAATAAATAAAAATGTGATTTCTTAAAAATTAAACCTCAAGTAACTCGTTAATGATTACTTGGATTGGTTATACAAATGCACCTCGCAACTAACAACCCCAACCTATAAAGCATGACCTTGTGATTTGAAGCAAGCGATGGTATTCCTCAAAGAGTTCAACTTCCAATAAGGGGTGTACTATGCGAGCTGAGGAAGGCGGAAGGCGAGCTAAGGAAGGCAACCTGATTGTGTGTGAAATTACTATGTATTCTAACAATTCAAAATAAGGATTCAACTAATGTAACCTCGACACCTGTCTCTTAAGTGTATATATACTTCCATGATGAGATGAATAGAGGATCTTATCATTATTCACATCTCATATTTCTCTCTAAAAATCCTACAACACTAAAATCTCTCCAAATAATTGACACCCATCGTGAGATCTCAAATCTTTGTAGTCTATAATTAGCATTTGAGACCTTGCATCTTACCTTCCCAAAAGAAATAGCTCGTCTCGTAGGGACATTCAGTCCGCTTAATATGGTTAGTCTGCCATCTCGTCCCAACAGACTAATAGTTTCACTCGCCCAAATCCAAAATTTGATCCCAGTGATCAGCCAACCAATCCTCGCCAATTAAGGTGTCTCACCACAACTTGAAATATGGTTACTCTCTGCCTCTGGTCAGCGACAGCATGCAACTTTCAGGCCGTAATGACACAGCTAGAACTGTTCCATAGGTTTCAAGTTCAGTTAGCTACAGCTCAGAGAGCACATCTTGTGAAAAGGATGCCATGTTGGATAGCCTCCAAAGATAGATAATAGATTTGCAACAAGCATTTGTTAAGTCTCAAAGCGATAACAAGAAACTCAGGTCTAGATTGATGCAAGATGATTATTCGAAAGCTGAAAGTTTGATCCATACCCACATCCCCCTGCAAGGGTCATCCATCCACCTAAACTGGGTCGTACATCACGAAATCCCCACCCTCGCCAACCAAATGTAATCGAGGGCCAACCCATACCTACTACTCAGAGGCACCACCTCGCTCTAGAGCCCACATTCATAAACTCACCAACCCGTGAACACTTGACGCAAAATGCGCCACATCAATTCCCAGGATGCTCAGGCCTAGGGAATGCTGCTACTGTGGGATGTCCGAGGCCATCCAATTGTCCAGGCAATGTCTTTGAGCAAAAACTCAGGCACAATAAGGAAAAAATGTTGGCATAAATAAATGACCAATTTAAAGGTCAAGAGAAGCCAAAGCCTTAACGCAATATCAAAACAGTGTGTGATCAATTATCAACCTCATCCTTTTCAGATGCTCTCGAGTTAACAAAACCTCCATTAAAATTTATTGCCCAAATGTCCTACCTATAAAGGAGCAAAACTCAATGGCCCATGTTATTCACTTTAAGATGACCATGGTCGTCGTGAGCCTTTCGGAGTATAAAAAAGAAGCCATGTATTATAGGTTGTTTGTAACAACATTCCAAGAGATAGTGCAATAGTGGTTTGTTGAGTTACCTTCTAAGAGTATAAAAAGTTTTGACGCATTGGTGAAAGCATTTGTTACCAACTATGCATGCAATAAGCCAATACAGAAAGAGTAGCACCATTTGTTTTCAATCATCCAAGGGGAGGAGACCATTGAAGCCTACATGAGGAGATTTCAGATGGAGAAAATGAAAATTTCACAATTCCTGACTTCATCGCCATTGAAGCTTTTCGCAAGGGTATCAAGAGAGACACTGGTCTATTCATCAAATTAACTAAGACCACCCCACGATCTCTAGAGATGATCTACGAGGAGACCCAAAAGTTCATCAACATGAAAAGAGAAACGAAGTACACCTATCAGGGTGGCAAATAGATCTGTAGTCAAGCCTATCCCAATCAAAAGAGAAGAGGATATGAGGCCTTATGGAGACAAAGGCCCAAATCTTCCCCATTTCAGAGGTCCACCGTTGCATGTCTTGTTGATTGAGGCTATACAACGCATGGAGCTTATCAATCATGTGAATTGGCAACGACCTATGAAAACTCCATTGAGGGACCTTAACAAGTATTGCGCATTCTATAAGAATACAGGTCATTGGACCAAAGACTATCGATGCCTCAAATGGGAAATCGAACATCTATTATCGGAAAAATATCTAGAGGATGTGATCGATAGAAAGAGGGGTCCATATGAAGGAAGTAGAGGAATAAACAACCCTACTAGCCAAGGTCAACTGATTCCCCAAATCCCGCTCTCAAGGATACGAACAAATCTAATTAGCCTCCTCAAGGGATGTTCACATAATTCACACCATCCACAGAGGACTAACCATCTCGAATTATTCCAACAACTCAAGAAAGAGATACGCTGGAGAAGCAAGGGACACAAACCAACTAGTATATAATCTGAAGCATGAAGGACCATTCCACTCTATTATCTTTGAAGGAAGAAAGGTTCTACCACCCTATGACAATCTATTGGTTATCACTGTCAAAATCACATAGTGTGAGGTGCGCAAAATCTTGATGGATAATAATAGCTCGATGGATTTGTTGTATTTATCCACACTGTTGGATATGGGATAGATCCCAAGGAGATAACGCAACAACAAATGCCCTTGGTGGGTTTCAATGGCAATGTCACCATGTCAGTAAGGACCATACGCCTATCGGTCTCCGTGGAAAGAGCAACCATCCTTACAAATTTTATGGTGTTAACTACAACGCAATTTTGGGTAGACTATAGGTACATAAGATGAGAGCAGTTCCCTCTATGGATCATTAGCTCATCAATTATCCTACAGTCAAAATGGTAAGAGACATAAAGGGAGAGCAAGACAAGGCAATGAGCTATTATAATTCTGCCATGAAAGGTGCATTGACTCCCGTGCCAAAGTAGCAATCAAAGAACAGGAACCGCTCGAATTGGGAGATGATGCAACGAGCGAGACGACAAACCATGATAATTACCTTAGATGATTACGAAATAATTTACATAGGGAGACCAAGAGAGGATAAATCTGTAAAAATCAGTTCCGCCCACAAGTCAAGAGCTTCACTCATTGAATTCTTGAAGGATAATGTAGACCCATTTGCATGGAAGTCAGAGTACATGCCTGACATTGATCCTAAAATAATTTCTCATGACTTATGTATTGATCACACCCGGAAACCAATTCAACAACGAAAACAGAAATTTTCTCAAGACAAAAGTGATATCATCAAGAAGAAAGTCAACTCCTTAAAAAGTGTAGGTTGGGTTCGTGAGGTTGGTCACCCAACTTGGCTATCAAATGTGGTGTTGGTAAACAAAGCAGAGAAAGAGCATAGAATGTGCGTCGATTTTACAAACCTTAATACCGCGACACTGAAGGATTGCTTCCCACTGCCGAACATCAATCAGTTGGTTGACACCACTATTGGTTTTGAAACAATGAGCTCCATAGACGCATATTCAAGCTACCATAAAATCCAAATCCTAAAGATAAAAAAAATGATTTTTATCACGAAAGAGGGGACCTATTGCTATACTAGAATTCCTTTTAAATTAAAGAATGCAAGAGCTACCTACCAAAGGCTGGTCAATAGAATGTTCGAGAATCGGAGAGGCCAAAAAAATGTAAGTGTATATAGATGATAAGATGGTTAAAACAAAGTGAGCCAAGGACCATTTCTTTGATTTGACGAAGGTTTTTGCTATAATAAAAGGCTATAAGATGCGACTCAACCCTAAGAAATGTGTCTTTGGAGTAACCTCGTGCAAGTCCTTAGATTATTTAGTGTCATCAAGGGGGATAGAAGCTAATCCTAACAAAATTTTGGCTCTTATAAACATGAGATCTCCAAGCTATATTAAGGAGGTCCAATAATTAAATGGTCATATAATCGCATTAAGCCGTTTCATTTCTATGTGTATGGAGAAATGCCTACCATTTTTTCAATTGTTAAAAAAAAACAAGAAATACATATGGGATGTAGATTATGAGTGAACTTTCCAATCCATCAAAGACTACTTGGGAAATGTGCCTTTTTTAGCTAATCCTACGACGGGCGAGGTGTTACATATGTACATGGCTTTCATAAACAAAGCTACTAGTGTTGTACTGGTGGTCGATAGGAAAGGAAGACAGCACCCCATATACTATGTGAGTCATTCCTTGACAAGAGTACAACAATTTTACCCTTCGCTTAATAAGGCAACATTTACCGTAAGAATGACAGCACGCAAACTCAAACACTACTTTGGAGCACATAAGATAGTTGTACTAACGTCATATCCCTTGAAGAATATCCTAGGAAAGCCAGACCAATCTGGTCCTCTTTCTCAAATAGTTATTGAATTAAGCGAGTTTGAGATACAATATAAGCCTTTTCGAGCAATAAAGGGACAGGTACTCACCGATTTTATCATAGAATGGACTCAAGAGCCTCCCTGAGCTAGAAGCTATGGTACTTGTGTCGATGATGGAAGTACCTACTCCAACTTTGTGGAAGGCATACATGGACGGGGCAAGCAACTCAAGAGGATTGGGGATTGGAATGATAATACATACTCCCGATAAGGGTTTAATACCAACAATGTTGCCTAATATGAAGTATTGCTCTTGGCTTTACGCTAATTGATGACCTTGGGAGCCAAAAGGGTGTTGATCCATAGCGACTCACGACTTGTGGTAAACCAAGTCAATGATGAGACTGAGGCCAAGGAAGAAAGGATAAAGCTTTACGTGCAAGAGGTGAAAAAAACAAAGGTAATTTTTGACACATTCAAGGTCAAGAAAATACCGTGAAGGGAAATGCACACGTAGATTCCTTTACCACTTTGGCATCAACGGTAAAATCAGAATTGAGAAAGGTCATCCCCGTTTTTTCGGAGCCAAGCATAATGGATGACAAGAATAAAAGTTGGTTGAGCACCAGTTCCTCAACGCACACTTCTTGGCTAGCTCTGTACTTGGAATATTTCATTCATAATAACCTACCAAAGAATAAGGAGAATGTGTGCAAGATCATGACGAAAGTGAAAAATTACACCATCGTTCAGGGAGCATTCTATCGAAAGAATTTTTATACTCATATATGGCACGAAAGTGATCATCCCATCGAAAGTACGAGAATCTACTCTTTGATCCGAAATAACACAAGAGGATAACGACTACCTCAGAAGAGATGACCTCTTGTTAGCATAAGAGAAAAAAGAGAATGCACTTATACGAATTGAATCACAAAAAAAAATTAAGAGGTCATACAATAGATTCGTTAAACACAATAACTTCAATATAAGGGATTGGATCTTACGGTGAGCATTGAGGAACAAAGTTAAAGCTACTTATGGAAAGTTCACCACAATGTGGGAAGATCCATACCAAATGTATGATATCACTCCAGGGGGATCTTATCGGATAGAGAGCAATGGTATTATGGAGAAGTTAAGCTAGAATGGAGAACATTTAAAGAAATAGTATGTATGAAAACTCTACATGCAATATAATTGTTGAAGGATTGTATTGTCCCACACCGACTAGGCGTTCGACTGTAGTGCAGTTTATAAGTGTGGGCAATCCTTAACTCAATGAAATCTTATTGTGTTGAGTTAGGCCTTGAGCTTATATAACATGGTATCAAAGCTAGGCCCTGAGTTCATCGTGGTTTGTGGCCTTCGTTGCCCCTGTCCGATGTGAGGGGGGTGTTGAAGGATTGTATTGTCCCACATCGACTAGGCGTTCGGCTGTAGTGCAGTTTATAAGTGTGAGCAATCCTTAACTCAATGAGATCTTATTGGGTTGAGTTAGGCCTTGGGCTTATATAACAATAATGATAGGCGACAAAGTTTGTTTCTGTATCATTCATGTGTATTATGTTTTCTTGCAAAAAATTAACGCGATAACCCTCAAGTACGGAATGAGAAAATGGACCCCTATTTGGAATGCGGGATAAAAGGCGTCGTCCGTCATAAGAGAGGGTCTTAAGTTCACCAAAGTAGACCCTCTCTTTGGGAAGTGCATGTGAGGGGTAGGATTCAACTTCAACTTTGCATGTCTCCTGTCTCGCGAAAAATTAACACGATAACCCCTCAAGTAAGGAGTGAGACGGCCAAAATGGACCCCCTGACTTGTGATGCGAGATAAGAGGTGTGTAACACGTCCTAAGAAAAGGTCTTAAGTTTACCAAAGTAAACCCCCTCTTTGGGAAGCGCATGTGAGGGATAGGATTCAATTTCACCCTTTCATATCTCCTATCTCGCGAAAAATTAATGTGATAACCCCCAAGTACGGAGTGAAAAGACCAAATGGACCCCCAACTTAGGATGCAGGATAAGAGGCGTGTCGCCTGTCCTAAGAAAGGGTCTTAACTTCACCAAAGTTTACCCCTCTTTGGGAAGAGCATGTGAGGGATAGGATTCAATTTCACCCTTATATGTCCTCTGTCTCGTAAAAAATTAACGCGATAACCCTCCATGGTGAGATAAATAAGGGATTTGATCATTACTCATATTTCATACTTCTCTCTCTAATTCCTATAACAATAGAATCTCTCCAAACAATATGTCACATGAACTTTGTAAAAACTTACAAATTACGAATCAAAGAGAGCTTTTGGTGTTATGTTAGAAGTAATATCCCACATTAATTAAAGGTAATACTATGATATATTTTATAACGATTATAGTTTCACCACCCATTGGGTTAACTTTTGGGAATGAAATGCCCATGGTTCATATGGACTTTGAAATGGTATTAAAACTTCGGTCGATCTGAAGGAAAAAAAATCATTGGACTTGTAATGTTTAACATTGATTAAATACAATATTATGAATGTCACCATCCATTGGATCCACATTTATTAAATACAATACTATAACAGAGTAAAAGAGTTGATAAAAATTATGGGTGTTACACCTACTAGGCTAACTTTTTAGAATTAAAATGCCTATAATTCTTATGGATTTTGACAACAAATTATTAAAAAGATTAATCTCAAGAAACAAATGGAACCTCAGCTTGAATTCAAAAGAAAAAAAAAAGGAAAAAAAGCATAAAAATATGCAGTATAAGGTTTCTAAAAAAAAGATTGAAAAAACAGGATAAAGGCACACTAATATTAGTGGAATTGATTATCTATCTAACATTGAGCAAAACAAGAATAAGTTGATATGATCGTATAAAAGAATAAGGCTACAATCCAAAATCACTGAGCTTAGAAGAGAAATTTTAAAACGAAAATAGCAAAGAAGGAACCTCAGGTCCACCATGTTCATGAACCCTAATCGCTTTGACCATATTTACGAGTGATTTTGACCGAGTGGATAGCGTTCTAACTGTTAATTTCCGAGTAAAAGATGCAGAAGATGATGTGCTAACAAGTTTGCATTTATTTGGGCTCACAATCTGAGTGAAAAGCTTGAAACTTCGATGGAAATGATGGGAAGAAAATTGAGTTGCTACTGGAAGCTGTAGAGGGTGTTTCTGGAGTTTTATCCTTATTAAACCCATTTGTTATCCGCAACCCTTTTATTCCCGTCTTATATTTACTGGAAGAGTAATTCAACATAATAAAAAATCTATATATATTAGATAATTATTGAGTTACGTTAATTAAATTTTATAAATTAATACAGCTCTATATATATAAAAATTGATTTAATTAATATAAAATTATTAAAATTAGATATTATTTATAATAAAAAATTATTATATATCTAATTAATTAAAATTAATTTAATAATTTTAAACTACAATAAATAAAAAATATTAAAAAAAGATTCATATGTAATATAAAATTTAAAGTCTTTTTTGGATTATACTAAAAAAATTGATATCAAAATTATTCAAGTTAAAGATAATATAGTTTTTATTTTGTGTTAAAATAATTAATATTTATTTAATATTTATTAAAATGAAATATATGCTTATTTTACACATATTTTTATATATTATAAAAATCATAATTTTGATTTATTTAATTATTTTTTTAAAATGTTTAATATTAATTGAGTTCAATGTAAAAATAATAAGGTTAATCTGTTTATTTTGAAAAATAATTAAATTAATAAGGTGAAAATCCTTCGCTCTAATTTAATATTTTTTTTTTAAATTTAATAAATCAAATCTGATTAATTTTATTTTAAAATTGGATTGGATGCAAACTATTACAATCCGGTCTAATTCCGATTTTAAGTACTTAGTATAAATGTTTTCAAAGTTAAACATAAAAAAACGATACAAAATTACCAATATAGGTTCAAATCTTCTTTCACCACATTTTTATTCATTTTGATTAAACATCAACATTTATTAAAAAAAAATGTTGACTGTCGCGCCTTGAACTTGGGTCTCTTTTGTTTACGCATTTAAATCTACATTTTATTGTTAAATAATAAAAATATTATATTTCAAACTTAAATTTACCATAATATAATTGAGGGTCACGTTATCTTAATTACAATTAAATCTCATCTTTAACAATATCAACAAACCTATCGTGCTGCATCAATTTAAATAAATCTTAATAGGTAATTAAATATACTATTTAAATTATATATTTTCCATTTATTTATATAGTTTTATTTTAACTATCATAAAAATTAAATGTTATTATATTATAAGAAAAATAATATATATATTTTTTCTAATTGAGAGTTAAAAATAAAATTCTATGTATAAATAAAATTATATCGTATAATTAAATCTTAAATATATTGATTTGGTTATATTAATATATTACAATTAAAATAAATTACAGAACAAGCTAAATGATATAGTTCATTTTTTAAATTTCATTTAATTTCATAATTGATTTGTACACCTCAAAAGACTAAATCGATACCAGACCCCTTATTTCAAAATCACATTACATTTATTTTTATTACAATTTATTTTATTATTATACAAAGGTTAAATTAATAAAACTATCATCTAGATTTTATGATTTATAAAAATCTAACTCTTAATACTTAGGTGCTACAAATATATTACAAACTGTTTCATAAGTATCCAAAAAAGTATCACCTTATTATTCAAATAATAAAAGTTAACATTCTTTTAGCACGTGAACTGCATGTAACCAATTTAAGCATATTTGGACAAATAATGAAAACTCAATCATAATTTTGTTCATCGCTTAGAGTTTATTTGATAAAAAAATGTTAAACTTTTGTTACCTAAGTGATAGAAATTGGAAAAAAATTAATAATATCCTTGAAGTTTTGCCTTTTTTTTAAATATGTTTTAATTCCCTTAATGTTAATTATATATTCACAAATATCTCGAATGTTTTTAAAGTTTGTTTTTTCTACACAAATATTTTTGACGTTTAGGATAAAATATTATATCATTACAAAGTAAAAATTAGGACTCACAAGATTAACCTAATGTTATCGATTTATGTTTCTATGAATCATGTTATGATAGAAAAACAGAAGAAGTTTAATGGATTAAACTTCAAGAAATTGAATAAGATGACATTTTATCTCATTATCTTGAATTTGACAAGATTATTCATTAAAGAAGCTCTGAACAAATTGGGTGAACAAGATTTTCAATCTATTAGTACTATTAAAGTATAGAAGTATTTTGATTATCTATGTTAGTATTATGTTATAAATAGTCTAACATGTTTCTTGTATAATTAGTACAATGAAGAAAAGACGACTAAAAACTTGTGGGAATCATTGGATCGAAAATATATGAAATTGAAAATATCGATGCCAACATTTTTTTGATTAGTCGCTTTCTTGATTATAAGTTGTTAGACTCTAAGCATGTATGCAGTTAAGTATGTGAAATCCAAGATATTATAATAGAGATGTATGATAAATGGATGATACTTAATGAGTTATAGCTATTATTGAAAAATTGTTCCATTTCATTAATAGGGTTCAAGACCTATCTTAAGCACAATCGTAGGAAAGTGTCTTTAAAAGACTTGTTGATAAGATTCAAAGTGGAAAAAGATAACAAGGATTCATCTAAAAGAAAATATATCTCATCAGTACCCAAAGCTAATGTGATGGAACGTAGTCAAAGTTCTAAGTACGATAAGAATAAGGGTAAGGAAAAGTTGGATAAAGGGTCTAAATTGAGACCTAAAAAACAACTTTTAAAAAATCAAGCTTTAAAGGGATTTGCTTTAACTAACAGAGAACAGGGCATAAAGCCCCACACTACAAGTTTCCAAAAAGAAAAATAAACTGTGAGACAAACATGGTTGATGACATCACTCGTGATATCTTATATGCAGTCATTTCTGAGATGAACTTGGTGGGATCAAACCAAAAGAAGTGGTTGATTGATACTAGTGTAACAAAACATGTATGCTTAGATAAAGAGTTATTCATTATTTTTGAACCAATGAAAGATGGAGTGAAACTCTTCATGAAAAATTATACCACATCAGCCATTTGAGGGTAAGGTTAAGTCAAATAAAAGATGACCTCTAATAAGTAACTTACATTAAAAAATGTACATGTACTATATTTTCCATACATTTATAAAAATATTATTTCTGACTCATTGTTAAGCAGACATGACTTTCAGATAGTATTTGAATCTAATAAGATCATTTTGACAAAAAATGGGATGTTTGTGTGAAAAAATATATATATCTGATGAGTTATTTAAGCTTAATATAATGATTGTAATAACTAAGAATCTTAATACAATTAATTCTTCTTGTTATTTATTTTGTTTTAGTCTTCCAATTTATGGCACAGTATATTAGATCATGTTAATTACGATACATTACGTAAATTAATTAACATGGAACACATACATATATTTCAAATAGATTCAAAGCATAAGTATAAGACTCGTGTTGAAACAAAAATAACTACATCATCATTTTATTATTAATTTGTTTGTCCACGTAATATTTCATACATAAAACTTAGTTAAGATACCAACTTACCTACTAATTAACCTTTTGTTTTATTTTTCTACCATGAACATATGAAAAATTTGTTAGTATTTGATAGTATACATGATGTTAGTTTCAAAAATATATAGAGTAAAAATGATACATCCAGAAAGGAGTCTTGAGACAGTATAAAGGACTAGTATAGATAATGTGATATCTTATTCTTTAAAATAAAAAAATAAAAAATACATAATGAAATCAAAATCTCAATTGAAAAAACCTTATAAATATATATATTGCATTACTTATATAAAATATGATTTTGAAATCATGTTAAGAAAGGATATTAATATATGTCATGATATAATAATATAACACGAAATCAATCTAAATACAAAATGATCTAACATGATATGACACAAATTATTTAATTTGTTTGTTAAATGAGTCAAATAAGATATAATATGATAACTTGAAATTAATTTATTAAATTAATATTTTAATATGATTTTATACATTAAAGTTGACTCGAACATGACACGTTTTGAGTGAATTTAATAAATCATATTTGATCAAAATAATATTTTTTATTTTTTTACTTTTCTTGAGTTGATGATACAATAACACAATGCGAGATGATTCGAATCCAAATGACTTAACATATTAAAAAAATTATATTAATGGATTAATTCGATATGAACTATTTATCAAATGAATCTAATAAATTGACACAATTTGGCACTCACAATTAACAAATATATCAAATTAATTCAATTTTTAAATTAAATCTTTTTTTACTTTTCTAATTTTGTAATTTCTTTACCAAATATAATATAAAAATGTAAACAATTTACATAGCATTAAGGAACAAATATACCAAATTAATTCAATTTTCAAATTAAATATTTTTTTTCCTTATTATGTAATTTCTTTACCAAATAGAATATAAAAATGTAAACAAAGAGTCAAAGATAATAAATCGAGGATATATATGTAATTTTGCCACTAATTTGAACAAAGCGAAAACGCGGGGTAGTGGGTGTCACCACAAACTGTCGAAACCAACACTAACAAGAGTGGGAAAGATGATTTAGTAGTTTTCAATTTTAATATATATATATATCAGAAGATCAAACCCTTCGAACTACATAAAAAACAAAATACAAAACCTGATATAAATGGTCGCTGATGATTTGATCGAATCTTAATCATGCCAAAACGAGTTCTTACTCGCAAGTCCATGATAGTATCATGGACCACAAAGGACATAATATAACCCTACTACACTTTATTATTTTTCGAATTCTCAAGTTGTGAATTTTCATGACATAATTTGGATTTCTCTAGAAACTTAGAATGAATTCCCATATGAAACAGAGTGAGAATTAAGTTATTTGGGTTTGAATGATTGATGTGAAAAAATGGAAAGACAAAGGACAGAAGGAACATACATAACAAAGAAAGGACCATGGACAGCAGAAGAAGATGAGGTACTTATAAATCATGTCAAGCAAAATGGTCCAAGAGATTGGAGCTCCATTCGATCCAAGGGTCTCTTGCCCCGTACTGGCAAATCATGTCGTCTTAGATGGGTTAATAAGCTTAGACCCAACTTAAAGACGTAAGACATTCTCTGAATTACTAAAATTAAAAAAAAAAATAGTTAATTACTTTTGTCTTAAATTTACATTTCTTTATATTGTGTATTTTTTGCCTTTTGCATTCGGTTTAAATTTTAATTGTTTTCTAATTCGGTAATGAATTAAGTTATAATTCGGCTTGTGTACGTGAAAATGTCCTTTTGACAGTTATGTATAATAAGCTTAGAGAACTGTGCACTGTAAATCCTTAGAGCGCTAAGCATTATACAATTAGGTTTTGGATCGTGAAAAAGTTGTAGTTGTTTGCCTTTTCTTCTATACTGTGCGTTCGTGTTAAAAATAGGAATATTGGTTGGTCCAGACTAAGTTAATTTGTTAATCCAGACCAATTAACAAAGGGAGAGAGAGAGAGAGTGAATAGTGTGAGCTCTAGAGGAGAAATCATATGTGTAACCATGTCTCTCACCATTGCCTTTCTACTGTATTGATCGGTCTTGTACGACCACATCACCTTGATTAAGACGAACCAATAATTTATCTGTTAAGATATTTGAAAAAGACTGTCAACTTTTCTTTTTTGTTGGATATAGTGGGTGCAAGTTTTCAGCAGAAGAAGAGAGGCAGGTGATAGAATTGCAGGCACAATTTGGGAACAAGTGGGCTAAAATTGCAACATATTTGCCTGGAAGAACTGATAACGATGTTAAGAATTTCTGGAGTACTAGGAGGAAAAGATTGGAAAGGATTTTGCAGGCACCATCTTCATTACAGTCTCAGAAAAACAAAGGCAAACATATTGATCTCCATCAGTTACCAAAGGTCGAACTGAAATAAACAGAACCTTCTTAAGATATACACATTTTTTCCCCTCTCTAATCATCAATCACATAGGAAAAATGTTTAATATTTTCCTAATAATTTTACTACTGTCTTCTATTTTAAAAATTATATATTATTTCAGGTACCTACATGCAGTTCTATTACTCAAGAGGAAGGATCATCATGTTCTAGTTATATATCTCAATATCATTACTTGGATTCTGAAGAGTTTAGAATGGTGTCACTTCCTGATCTAATGAAGCCAAACCTACTAAATTCTGAAACAGACCTAAACATGCTTGAGGCCACACAGATTCATCATGTGTCAACATGTATTGATTCTTCTCAACATAACATTTTTTCTAAACTCCCTCAGTCACATCTACACCACCAACTTTTACCAAAAATGGAGGCCGAGCCTGCGAGTCCATTTTTGTTGGAGATGTTGGAGCAACAGGAGACTAATCAATCTGGGAATTGCCAGGAATTGTTTGACAGACTGCCATCTATTGGATTTGAAGGGAATGTTAAAAACAACATGGTGAGAGGGGTTAAAGATGCTGCAACATTTAACAGTTTATTTGATGACTTCCCACCTGACATGCTTGATTATCTGGAACCACTTCCAAGCTCATCAGAGTAGCGAATTGTTTGTGTTTCACACTATATTTATTGTTAATATGGATTATGCAGAATCAATTATGCTAAAATTTCTTTGATATGTTGCTTTAGTTGCGACTCTGCTCTATGAACAGAACATCTACAGATTTGATTCAGATCTTTTGCTACCTTAACCCTATCTAGATCTCTACTTAAGCGGAATGCGAACCACCGGCTATTTTATAACTAAATTTACATTTGTAAGCATCAATGTCAAAGATAATGTGTTATCATGGATTAGACCTAAAGAGAAAATCTGAGACCTCAGATTATTTGTTTTCACAAACAACTAAAAGGAAATAGTCATCTAGTTTTAAAATAGACATTTTTGTGCACTTGATTTTGATTAAAAAAAAGGATACAAGCTTAATATACCAATTGGTAGAAGACAACGCAACATGATTGATCCATGTTATATAAGGAAACAAGCTGTTCTAAATTATCTCCAGATTGTTTCATTTGCATCTGTAAAAATTGCATTGTGATGTTCTATTAGGCACTGAACAGCCTCAATAGCATCGAAGTCTATAGGCGTGCCATCATCCAGCGGAACTGCAGAGGACACTTCAACAGCTTCATCTTCATCTGCAATTACAGAAGAAGGTAGGAAAAGAAATGAAGATGGATTAAAGACGGACTAGTCCAAATAAAAGAGGCAATGCAATTATCATAAATCATAATGCATTTGCACTTCCTAAATTTCTCTACAACAAAAATAACCTCAAAAACATCATGCTAAATTCTTTGTTCCAAAATTATAACCATTTATAGAATTAGGTTCTCAGTTCACAGGCAAACGGTGATCGAATTATGAATAAATGATTTCTAATTAATGAAGACCTAGATGACCAGCCAGTTACTTTTCATATGCAATCCTGTCATCAACAGTCGTAACACAAACACACACACAAACATAGGGAACTGATCATATCATCTCACCAGAAAGCAAGTCCCATGCACTAAAAGTAGTAGAAAAATTGGAGTTCTTGGAATCATCTTTCGGAGAATGTTTACTCCAATATTCTTCATAAATTTCAGGTCTCCTTCCCTCCTGCCAAATTATTACAGGACTAATTTCCATTGCAAGAGTCCGGGCATCCATCTGTGTATATTCAAAAAGATTGTTGAGCATGCTTATCTAGGAAGCACCAGTTATCCTCCAACTTGTGCACTATTCCGAAGCAACAAAGTTATTAGTTTGCATTTGAAGTAGCACTACCCATATGAGTATAAAGCAATGAACTACTAAAATTTTCTGTTGTAATGCTGTAAAAGAGAGAGATTTATCTCTAAATGTGATGTATGTGATAAGTGCTTGAAAAACACGCTAACCTTGTGATTTATCGGAATTAATGGGAGAATTAAGTTTTAATATTGCATTTTTACTTAATTATATTATAAAATGTGTTTTTTGAATCACGGGGTATGTTTTGATGCATTTAAGAAATATTGGTCGTTAAAAGATATAAATAATAAGAATAAGAAGAATATGCACTTTAGTAGCATAATTGTTATATATTAGAAGACTTGATTGTATAATATTTACACAAAATATATCAAGAAGGGGTCAAAGTTCAACAATAAAGAATTAAAATCGTTTTGCGGCACACTCCTCCCAAATTAACTAAGCATCCTGGAAAAACATTGAGCACCGTAGCATGGTTATAAGTGCGCCACAACACGATCCTCTCCTCTCAAGTCTAATTAGTGGAACAATGTTGATTGCAAGCCACAACATGAAATAAAGTACGCCACGACCTGCTTGTCATAAATGAATAGTAGCACACAATTTCCTAGAATTTTTTTATCCTACTTATTTCCTTCTAAACCTAGTATTATAAATAGGCTAATTAATTCTTAAGATCCAAATAATTCAGCCGAAAGCAATAACTAAGAGGAAGATTCAAAAGGCAATTAAAATAGTTGAAGATTATATTTAAGAACATCAATTACAGTATTTTTCTCCTCTTTTATTGTTATCATGAATACTATTTTGGTTTTAATGTTTTCTATGAATAGCTAATTTTAGATCTAATTATAGGTGGTTTTAAAGCAGTAGATATGATATATAATTAATTAATAGAATCTGTTATATTCTAATTTTTAATTCTTCTTGATTATGTATTAATTCTCTGTTTTAAAATTTGTATGAATTTTCTTGGTTATTTAAATGTACAATTGAATTATTCGATTAATTCATCATTAATCAATTTAGTTGATTGGGTACGTAATCGATTGATCAATTTAAATAATTAGTGATAAATTACTTGCAATGAGAATTAATACTCAAGATAATTAAACCGAGCTTCTGTGTTTAACCTTCATCCAATATGCTTATTGAAATTGAATGTCTTTGTTAGATTAAATTTAGAGAGTATATTCTAGGTCTTCTATTAGAAAAAGTTTGAGTTAAGAGCTTGTTTAATTCAACGAATAGGTAATAAAAGATCGAAACTTTCGAGCTTGTGAATTTCTCTAAGTTAATATAATCAAAGAATAGGAGATTAAGATATACTTTTATTGATTTACAATACATGCTAGTGGTAGATAATGATTCTGCAATCTTTCTTTTATTCGAATCTTTATGGTAATCTTTAAAGCTTGTTTTTATCTTATTAGTCTATGGTTAATAGATTTAATTTTCAATTTACAAAAACCAAAACCCCCAATTTTCATAATTAAGAGTTAGTTTTCAAAAATCTTCTACGGAAAAGACTCTTACTCACTATATACTAATTTATGACATCTTAAACAATTTAAAGTAAGATTTAAATTAACTGATCATTTAAATGCATCAATATGGACATGACAACACGTTACCAAGTGAGGAGCTCAAAAGTCAAAATAAATTGTTTTAAGCACAAGCCACTTCAAAAGAGGGCAATACCCTTACCATATTTACGAATCAAAATGAATTGGGTACCAGAGGAAAGAGTGAGAGGGAGAAGGTGAAAATAGAGAGTTCTTGCCTTATTCACAAGTGACTTCTGGCTAATATGCAGTAATAATGCTGTTATAAATTCCAAGGTCATGTAGTTTACACTAGGAAGTCGCCTCATTATATTTGTTATGACTGGTATGCTTGAGTGAGAACCTTTGATCTCATTATACAGCTCAGATTTCGTCAGAGGCTCAGGGAGGCTAGCAAGGTAACATTTTATCAGAGCTGCCACGTCAACTGGATTTATACCGTCTGGTAAGGATGCATTTGAGTCTGATGCAATCACAACAAGCATCAGTTGACATATCATCCTGATTCACTAACGACAACCCTATGTTCAAGAAAATAATCAAGTTACCTTGGTTATACATTGAAACCAATTGGTTAATAACCTTTTTATCTCCCTTGGATTTAAAGAGATATGGTGTATTGAATCCTAGAAGCAATAGATTACAAACGAAGTCAATCACATGTTCAATAAAGATTAACACAGTAATATCAAAATTTATGCCAACGCATGTAGTTGAGAATGGCATGCCTTTTAAGTCTTAATTCATTTACCTGATAATATGAGATAATCTGCACATTTCACCAAAATATGGGGAATAGGCTTGCTGGCCTGTTGGCGTTGTACAGAAATCTCAATTGGAACTCCAAATACTGGTAAATGTAAAGGAGTAAACATTTATTGCATTGAATTCTTATGGTAAGTCTATCAGACTATCAAATCTATTAAGCAGAGGAACATCACAATCCTATCATACTATCTGATCCTCACCAAGTTTCTCCTCGATTACTTGTCTTTTTAAAGACTTCAATCACTTTGTACTATAGAGAAAGCAAAAACACAGTGACAAAAGTTAAGAAATTAAGAGGAAGCTTACAGTCGGTACTTGCAACTCCCTGAAAAAAAAGAGGAAATAAATTAACAAATTGAGCAACTTCTTTTTATTTAATCTCCAAAAGAGATAAAATATCCTCAAATATTCCACACCTTCTGCCATCTTTCAATATCAGTCAAAATAGTTTTACTTTTTTGGGCAGTCTTCTTTGCCACCTGTAAGAAAATTCCCAATTGGAATGTATCAGCCACCACGTAAACATGTAAACAAGCCTGATAAAACCAGCCAACAGAACTCACTAAAGAAGACTATGTAATGAAAAGATAATTTAATAATATAAGTTCACCAATTTCTTAATACATTTACCTCTTCAACTTTTATCTTTCCAACAGCAACCTTGTCCTTTGTCTCTGAAATTCCCCTCCTAAACAATAAGCCTGTGGTAGCAGCAGCAGACATAAGACGCTCCTGCACTACATGTCTTGTAGATGGCTTCTGAAGGAGTGCCCATTGACTTTTGAACAATGAACCAACTCGTTCTGCCACATCAACAACATTACCTTTTGTATCCTTGGCCGCCTCACCCACAAATGTTCCAGCTGATTGTCCGGCTTCTTTAAGCTTCGTACCTGAATAATTTTTTTAGTTATATACAATACTACTTACTATAAGGATAGCAAAGATGAACTATATAGTCTTATGAAAAAGGTACCTGAGGAAGATAAGAAATCACTAGCCTTATCCTGCCAATGAGGCAAGACAGCTGAAGGCATTGGACCAGTAGCAGATACCAATTGAATTTGAAAGAAAAATACCAGTAAGCCTGTCCCGAAATATACTCGTTAACATCTCTACCTAAAGTTTAAAGTGTAGTTTTTGAATCTTCTATCAAATCAGGCAAGAACGGCTAAAACATCAACTAGTAAGAAAACTGACAAGCATGTTAGGTAAAACTAATTAAAGTTGAATTCTTAATTAAAAAAAAAATCATTGTTAGAAATTCAAAGAAACAACCCTCTCAATAGCTTAAATTATTGGAATAAAATTCAACATTATTTTTATACATCTATCACCTCTCAGCGTTGTCCATACGTACCATACAAGTCATTTGCAATTCAATAATTAAAGCTATTAGGACTTGAACACAATAACTCTAACTATAGATCTTGTTAAAAGTTGTTGAAAAAATAACTCTCACAAAAGTTAGAATAAGGGTAAATATTGCTTTTACACGTCTATTAATCATATCACATACAATGTAATTAACACCATAAGAAACGTCTTAATTCACCAAATTATATTCTGTACGATGAATCTATCAAGTTCTCGAAATGAAAGGCAGAACAAAATTAGATGCCTGGTTAGTATTATGTTTATTAAATTAGATTCTTTAGTCAAGTGAGAGAACACGTTCTTTAACCCGATTTCTATAGCAATCTTGTCAACTTCAGAAGTTTCAACTCCATTTTTCTTTCATTTTCCCTAACCAAGCAAGTATGATCAGTCATTAATTCTTACGTTCAACTATCAAATCGCTCTATCACTCTGTTCTTTCATGACTAAACTAGTTTCCATCCAAAACACGACCGAGAATATATTCAAGAATTAGAGGGGAAAAATAAGGAAAGCCGAAACCCTAATATCACCGTAATATAAAAAGGGAATCGAATCTTTACCTCTCTGGTTGGGCTGCTGATCCAACCAGCTGAAAGGCTAAACCAAAATGATGAAGAGAAAAGTTGGAAAATTTCTTTTTTATTTTTTTATTTTTGATAAAGAGAGAGGATAGCTAGGAAAGTCGTTAGGAGTACAGAGAGAAATTAATTCTTAATACAGTTCAAAATCGCATGGATACAGTGCGGTAAGTCGTTCAATTAAGGTTGTATTTCAAGCAATTGTGTTCTGACACGCGTTTATACCTATTCGTGGTCTAAGTAATCAGGCATGAGTTGGGTTGTTCTGGAGGGTTCTTAACTGATATAACGGTTTCTCTTCCTGCGTGTTTGCCTACTTGATGATGAGTATCAGATCAGCGATTGGAAGAACGCACTTTCATATGGCGCGTAATTGATGATGAGTGTTTTTTTTCTTTCTCATATTAGAGTGATTTAAATTGCCTTTTTATTAGGAGTGGACGAGATTTGTTGCCTATTATTTTAGTAAAACATTAAACACCTTGAGATTAACTTATCAGGTTGGTTTGATTGGATTTGAATCTTGATATGATATATATTAAAGAGTAACGGTTAATGCAGATATTTTTATATTTAACTACGTACAGTGTGATTAATATAATAAGGAATTTTTTTTTATAAGATTTTAACATTTAAATGATATTAAGCAGTGTAATTGGGATATAAAATATTTTTACTATCTCAATTTTTTTGAATTAACATGTGTATATATTTTTTATTTTATTTTTAGCTCAAAAATCAAGATTTTTATTTTACATTTTTTAAATTTTTTTATGAATTAATTAAGAAAAATAATAGTGTAATATTTACAAGTAGTATGGAATTTATTTTTTTAGGTTAACCTTTTAAGAATTAAATATCTTACATTACTTATATATTATACAAAATTTACATGATATCAAAACTTCTATCAGAACTTCAATCCATCAGATTAAGAAAAAAACTAATTAATCTCTCTCTCTCTATATATATATATTATAAAAGGAAAGAAATATAGGTGATCTAAATAAAAATTATAATATAATAAAAATATGTAAAAAATATAAAGTGATATGTGAAACAAACTAAGCTTTGAAAAAATATTAATATATTGTTTATAAATATGGTAGACAATATTGATTAAAATATATATTAGTATAATGTTTTATAATTAATATGAGATTTATATTCACTAGAAGTTAATATTTAAGATTAGATGTCATGCCTTGATTATATACATTATACAAAATTTACATTAAAACACTATCTAAAGTCATTTTTGTGTTTTTGAGTATCAAGTTATTTTTCAATAAAAATCTTTAACTTAATTTCTTATCATTTTTCTAATTATTTTACATGCTATTTTAAGGGTTTAGTATAGCCTAATTTTATTTTTGATACTTTTTTATTTTTATTATTCAAGTGATACTTTAGTGATACATACGTTTAAAAAAATATCAATTTAATGAACTTTTTTTGATTGAGTTTTTTTACACTTGTATAACATATGTGCTTTTAATAAAGGACATTTGTGCTCTTTTTATCTTTTTATGTCTCTAGAATATTATTAATTTTTTTCAACATTTTTCAATTCTTAAATAAATATTTTATATGTTATACAAATTTACATTAAACACTATCTAGAGTAGTTTTTTTGTTTTTAGGTATTAAATTATTTTTCAATAAAAATATTTAACTTAATTTCTTATCATTTGTTTTAATTATTTTACATACTATTTTTAGGATTTGGTATTTTAGTTGTATTCTAATTTTATTTTTGATATATATTTTTTTATTTTCAGATATTAGGTTAGTGATATACACATTTAAAAAAAACTAATTTATTGAAAAATTTATTTTATTTGAGATTTTTTGCATGTATAATACATGTGTTTTTAATTGAATATATTTGTAGTATATTTGTCTCTTTCTATGTCCATAGAACATTGAAAAAATTTCACACTATTTTTTGGTCATTAAATAAATATTTTAATGTTTTTTGACTCATTAAAAATAAAAAAAATAAAAAAAATGAGCTAAAAAATATTAAAAAATATATTTAAAGAGTTAAAAATGATGAAAAACAAATTGTTAACATTACAGGGGCTAAAAAGATAAAAATATATTACAGATATCTTTTATTAAAATATGATATAGTGCATAAATGTAAAAAATCTTTAATAAAATAAAAGTTATATTATTACTTAAAACATAAGTATAAAAAATTACTAAAATTAAAATTAAGGTAATCACATCCCTATTTTAACCGCAGTGAATGATAATATATATATATATATATTGTTTTCCAAGTTCCAACGAAAGAAAAAGCCAAGAAGCAGCCAGTCAAATCAAAGGAAAAGTAATTTTTTTTTTGTATTTTTCTAGACAATTTTTTTTTTCCAATTCCAAATTCTCTGACTTACACCGCAAATCTCTTCATATACCAACGCTCCTTCCAAACTTTATCCATCATCTTCTCAATTGGTACATTCTTAGTCTCAAGGAAAAAACAAATCAACAAAAAGCGGTAAAAGAAGAAAATCCCCTACTTAAAATGGCTAAGCACTGCTAAAAATGTTTGAACGACACAAAATGTTAAAAAAAAAAGAGATTGAGTTCTAATAAGAAATAAATTAGGCGCAGTCTTGCTTGACTAGTTGACAATTTATTAGTGTTGGCAGAATTATTTTATTGGAGTTTATGGGAACATGTGGTTGAATAAGGAAGTTGAGTGGTTGGAGTCATACGCCATACAATTTACGTGATAACCTCAACCAAGAACTTTCAACTTATAACATTACTTATTATAAAAAAAACTTATGATATTACTTTTGTATAAATTAAGCCTTATCTTTTCAATAAGTAGATAAAGTAAGATAGCAAGGAAATTAAATTAGTTTATTAATATAATTATTAAAAATAAATATCTCGTTCTCACTATTATTATACTGAATATTATAATCATATAATTATAATAAAAAAATATTACTTGAGGTATCAACGTCATAACAATAAATTAAAAAGTGTTGATTTCCATTAAATCTTATGGAATTTCAACCTTTCCATCTTCACTTATTTCCTCCACAATTCTCTTCCAAAACCAATGTTCTCTCCAAACTCTATCCATCTGCTCAATTGGAATATTGGTTGTTTCTGGCAACAAAAAATACACAAAAGTAGTCATCACTATAACCCATCCACCAAAAAAAAAGAAAATTCCTGACTTGAAGTAACAAAGCATAGGAAGAAAGGTTTGAGCTATAACAAAAGTAAACAGAAATCCCACTGCAACCGTAATACTTTGTCCGATCGATCGAATCTCCAATGCAAAAATTTCACTTGGAACTAACCATCCTAAAGGCCCCCAAGACCAAGCAAATCCACAAGTATATATACATATAAAAATCAACACTAACAATGCATAGCCTTTGCTCAATGCTTCATGATCACTAAGTTGAGTTGCCATAATGCTCCCAACTATGATTTGTGAAACAAACATTTGAACACCTCCAATTGTAAACAAAGCTCTTCGACCAAGTTTGTCTACTACAAGCATTGATATGAAAGTTGAGAAAGTACCAACAACTCCTGTACTTATAGTTGAACATAAAAGTGACAAACTTTCACTTAACCCAACTGTTCTATAGAGAATTGGAGCATAGAAGGAAATAATGTTTATACCAGTTACTTGTTGGAAGAAGGGTATTGCTATTGCCATTACAAGTTGGGGTCTATACTTTTTCTGTATAATTTTTTTGTATGGTTGGTTTATGGTTTTTGATATTTCACTTGCTTTGATGAGATCGTTTAGTTCTGCTTGGACATGTTCTGTGCCTCGGATTCTTTGCAGCATTAGCTTTGCCTTTTGGTGGTTGTTGCTGCGCTGGATTAGGCTGTTGGGTGTTTCAGGGAGGAATAGAGCTCCTAGTGTAAGTACTGAAGCTGGTATTACTGCCATGGCTAGAGATATTCTCCAACCCCAGCCAGCTTTGATTTTCTGGGTTCCAAAGTTTATTAGATTTGCTGATAGGACCCTGTTAAAATCATCAAAAGTAGTTTAAAAAGAATATATTATTGTGTTTCTGTTAAAAGTCATTTCAGTATAATATATTTGAACCTGTTTCTCCTTTTGGATGAAAGTATTTTTAAATATATTAAAGCATTTTCAAAAATGTTTGGTAATATCTATGAAAAATACTTTCAAAAGTTTGAAAAAAATACTATTTATGCTTTTAATAGAATTAAGTAATATTTATTTTTATGAAAATTAGTTTTGAATACATGTAATCATCCCAAAGTAATTATTAAAATGATATAAAATTTACATCCCAAACAGTTAAATGCTTTTTTAAAAATTCCTTCTCTTAAAACCACTTCTAAGATAAATACCTCCAAACGAACCCATAGTTTTAGAAGAAAACACTTTTATCAAGAAGCATAGAATACGCTTTCTAAGCCTCGAAAGCGATTTAGTAAATTTTTCAGGTTCAAAATCGATTTTTTTCCAGTCAAAAGTGCTTTAAAGGATGTTGGAATAAAAAAAGAAGGGAACGTAAGAAAGAAAAGAAGATTGAGATTTGGAAGTTAATTTCAAACCCAAGAGCAACACATAATTGAAAGCCAATGTTAGTTGCTCCTCTGTGTTTAGGTGGTGCCATTTCTGAAAGATATAGGGGAACAGCCTGCAAAGAAGTGATCAATAGCCAATAGTATTATTGTTGTTGCAATAAATAAAAAAAAATTGGGTGGTAGTAATCTATAAAAAGATTACCTGATTGGCAAAGCCAACTCCAATACCAAGCAAAATGCGACCAAATATAAGCATATAAACATTGAAAGCGGCGCCACCTAAGGCAGAACCAACAAGAAATGAAGCTCCTCCTAAGAGAATAGAAGGTTTACGTCCAAAGGCTCTAGTGAATGAAGAAGCAAATAAAGAAGCTATGAGACCAGCAATATAAAGTGAGGATGTGAAGGAGGTTAATAGTTGGCTATCAAATTTGCAGTAATTGCTTCTATTTGTGTCTTCTTTCATCTTTTTATATACCTCTGGGAAGAACTTGTTTAGAAATGGTTCCATTGAAGTCACTCCACCTTCAAAACCAAATTGCTCTTGTTGTATATGCACAAGTACATAATATGTAGGAAAAAAAAAACTTGCAAAAGAAATTAGGAAACTGACCTGAGATACCAATATCATAACCAAAAATAAGGCCTCCCATTGCAGCAACTATGCAAGATAGAAGAACATAAACAGTTGTTCCGCCATTGTAACCTTCTGTTTTGCTTGAAATTGCAAATCCAGCAGCCATGGTTTCCTCAAAGTTAACTCACTCGAATTGGATGAGGGGAAACTCAGGGAAAGCAAACAATAAACCAAGAAGTACTCAAAAGTAGATTTTGATTACAAAAAGAATAAGAGAGTACTGAGGAGATTTTGAGAAATATCTTCAAGACTGGTAGACATAGATACCATAAAAATGGCCCTAGTGCATAACATTCAAACTGATACGTCACTCTTCTTTTGAACTTTATACGACTATGTGGGGTTGAATATTTGGATTCTTATGCATGGTGTATTATCCGAGTATATAGAGTTAAAAACATGGGTTTGACTAGAAAATGCACATTGCAGCCTAACATAAAAATGATGGATAAGAGGACAGTCCACTTAATTTGAATTGAATGCAAAGGATGTAGTTCCATAGTAGGATTATGAGCTACATGATTGGAGTCTTAAGGATTAAATCACTCTGTATTGAATGAATAAGTAATATTTTTTCAGCTATCTTATGATTAATGATATCTTAAAATTATAGATGATTTAATAATTACAACTTATCACAACTTTTGTTAAGGTTTTTATTTTTTTAATAAAAAAAATATAACATAAAAAAGAGAAGTACATTACAAATGAGTGCGTTAAACGCAAAGCCAACATTAGTAAATTTTCTTGTAATACAATTTGTATGTGTGCGTGAATTTATCAACATTTATTTAAAAAGTTTTTATGCATATATTAAGGGAAAATACCAACAAGATCGTATTTATTGCAAACCTAACGTTTAGGTCTTATATATATATATTTTTTATAATTTGTTATTAAAAAATGATCACAATAAATAATTATTTTTTATATTTATTTGTTTTTTTCCCTTCTTTTTTCAATAGCATTAGACATAAACTAATTTGATTTAAATGACTGAAATTAAAAAAACGGAAAAAATAAAATTTAATAAAAATTTAGACGTGCATTTTTTAGTTATAATTTTAAGGTAACCTGACAATTCAGTTTTCTTGCCCTGTCGTGTAGTTCAGTCAGTTTATGACTTTAATTTGGTATAGGATAATAATAGGTTAAAAAAATAAGATTTTTTTTAAAATTTATAATTATTTAATATATTAATTATAATTTATTATAAATAGTCTTTTTATTTATTTAGATGAAACAAAATATATTTTTTAATTATCAAGGAAACAAAGATCGAAAACTGAAAATTAGCTACAAGCCTATAAGTAGAAAAAAAGACCACACATGATATGAATCATATGATAGCAAAATATCAAATCTAATAAAGTGTTAAGAAGAAAAGAAAAGTACTATATTATTATAATTAAAATATATAAAATATTAATATTATTATTGGATATAAATATCATTAATATATTATTATTATTAATAAATAATAATTTTTAAGTCGTATAATAATTAACTATTTATAATTTTTGGAATTTGATTAACTTTTTTATCCAAATTATATTTAGTATAAACGCTTTGAACGCTGGCCATTGAAACGACAGTTTTGACGAATCATGCCACACTTTTTAAGAAATATAAATTAATCCAAATTATTATTAAGTTAACTTATGTTGAATATGTTTTAGTATTCGCATGTAGGTTAGCTTATGAAAAAAATAAATGTATTCAATTAAAATAACTTAAATATTTGACTTTTATACAATAATCAGTTTTCAATATATAAAAAAAATTAACTTCAATAGTTATGACTTAAATTAATGAGCAAGTATACGATTACGATAGCAAAATGGATGGACACAATTCTAAATATTGAAATTGAAATACACAAATAAGTTCTAAATTATCTTTATTTAACTCTTTAATTTTTGTAATTAAGTATCATAGTTTTTTTTAATAGATAAATTTTATTTTTAATAATATATATATATATATATATATATTTATTTATAAATATAATCACATATTTTTTTCTTATAGCATAAAATATAATTTGTTTTATCATTTCGCATATAAATGATCTAATTATGTATGATTTTTGTAATTCATTAAAAAATTTATATATTTATATTGTAAGAAAAATAAACATATTTTATTAAAAAAATCAAAAATAGAATTTCATATGTTATGTAAATAAATATTTTTTATGATATTAAAAATAAAATTATTTAAATAAAAGAGAAATAAAATTTTAAAAATGTTTTTTTTGGGATATAGTTGTTTAAAAAATATATTTTATTATTATTAATAAAAAAATAATATAATTATAATTATTGCGATGCTCATATTAATTCTAAACCACCCGAATGAGTCAACGTTTGCATATTTGTCTCTGTGACAGGTCAAACCAGTTGAAAATTGTAGAAAGTGCCAAAACAAGTCAAGATTCAATAACAACCCTCTACTTGATATCAGATGTGGTAAAACCCATCACGGGATTATTAGTTATTAATAACTGTAAATTAGTGAAACATTACTTAGACTAACCTGAAAATATATCCGTGTTGTGTAAAATATTCAGAGATGGGTGAATTGTAAATGTGCTTGTGGGTTTGCACTCTATAAATTGTCGCGTCATCTGCCTCTGCTAGTTGAACCATTCAAAAATGGTGAAAATGGAGTTTGAGCTTTTGGTATGGCTCTGCAAACATGGATATTGATCAATTTCTGTACAACATCTTGTTGGAACGCCGAGTTTGAATTTCTGAGCTGCTGGTCTGCTCGTATACTTTTTCTTTGACCTTTTTTTTTGTTTATTTGCTGCGATGATTCTTTTGTTGTCTGAGTGATTCTTCTTCTATGACCCATTTCAATAGTTTGAAGTTCCAGTATTATTTCATGAAATTTGGGTTTTTCTTTAATTTTTGAGTTTAAATAGTGATTAAGTTCCTTTTTTTTTTTTTGCTTTGAGATCTCATGCTCCTTATCTTGCTAAAATTGGTCGATCAATATTTTCTGGGAAATATTGTCTATCTTGAGCTCAATCCCGTCGGTCTCTCCTTTCATCTTTAATCCCAGTTGTGTACGTTCTTATTTTTTACTTCAGTAAGTTTGACTTTGAATTTTCCAGAGCTTAGCTTAGAATGGAATAAATTTGTGTTGTATTTCTTAAACATGAAATTAGGATTTTGAAAGGGTTTTAATTTTTTTTAGTGCCCTCTTTTGATGAGTCCCCATTTCTATTATAGAGAATTGAGTATATCAAAATTGTGCAGAGGAATGGATGGAAGTGAAATTGTTGAAAAGGATAGCAAACTCAAATTGGAGCATTCTTACTGCCATTATTCGAAAGTGGCTGTTGCTATTAGCGGAAGCAAGAAGAGTAAATACATAGTAAGTTGGGCGTTAGATAAGTTTGTTCCTGAGGGGATTGTGTTTGTGAAGTTGATACATGTTCGTTCGAAGATCTCTGCAGTTCCCACAGCAAGTAAGCTATGCCTTATCTATTTCTGATACATGTGCAAACTTAGGAGGCACAGAAGGCTTAGCATCAAATAGTTCAGCAAGTACTTAATATGAATTTGCCCTAGTTTTCTGTCGGTGTAGTGTTTCACAATCCTTCGTCATTGATTGCTAAGATCAGGGGTGGATCTATAGTGGGACAAGGAGGGACACATTACCTCATTTCATTTCTTGACAAAAAAAAAATTTAGGTGTAATATTTACAGAATTATAAACAAATTCATGCATAAAATGAAAATATGCCCCAATAGATTTTAAATTTTAGGTTTTTATCACTCAAAAGCTCATTACAATTGTACGAATGTAATAATTTGAACATATTTACATTCAAATGAGATATAATAGCATTTTTATTCAACGAGAAATAAGTAATAATTGAAAAACAAGTAGTACTATTTTTTACTTTTTTTTATGGTACCCTACTGAGTTTAAATGCTATATCAGCCACTGGCTAAGATGGTGCCTTGAATTAATCTTTTTGTCAAAGAAAACAATCTTTGTGCAACGGTTAAGCTTATCTTACCATATATATCATACCAAATCATTGTAATCCAAGTGCTAAATCTGAGTCCTGTTTCTCAAGTAGGAGAGAATATAAGTGCTGCTTATATAAAGGAAGTGGAATGGACGACAAACCAAATGCTTTGCCCTTACAAGAAAATGTGTTCTTATAGGAAGGTATTTTGTTTGTCCTACTTTTTATCCAAAATTATTCCGAGGAGCAAGAGCGTAATCAGCATAATTTTTAACTTAGGTACAAGTAGAAGATGTTGTGATTGAATCCGATGATGTGCCACATGCAATAGCAGCAGAGATTTCTAAATCTGCTATTAACAAGCTTGTTATTGGTGCTCCATCCCGTGGCATGTTTACAAGGTATGTGTCTCACATCGTGGTTTGCAGATTCATTTGAGTTTAACAGCCATTGATTTTCTACTCTTCGTAATGATTTCAACTTCTGTTTTCAATGTCATTATTCTTAAGTATTTAATTTCACAGTGCTTGATGATGTATGTAACCAAGGGCTGGTTTATAATAATAGCTCATTTTTTGGATTTAAAAGAAGGAATAGTAATTTAGTTAGTAGTAAAAGTAGTTTGTCTCATTCATGTACTTCATTACTAATTTACCATATATGCAATTGCATTACAAGTATTTTGTTAAATACCATATACTTGCAGGAAACTTAAAGGCCTGTCTTCAAAAATCTCTGCATGCATTCCAAGTTTTTGTACAGTCTATTCTGTTTCAAACGGGAAATTATCATCTATTCGTCCACCTGATGTTGAAACAGTTGGAAGCTCTAAAGACGACTATAGTGATACATGTTCTATCGCTGGTAATTCAATCTATTCATCCAGCTTGCAAACTGGTAACTTTTATCAAGTTTTGACTGCATCTTATCTTTTTAAATCTTTTATGCCGTATACAAACCATAATACATGTAAAAAATTTCCAGCTGCCATGGTGTCAGCAAATAAAGCATTTAATGATCACTTGTATTCCTGGAATCTGCAGACCATGGATCAGTTTCTTCAAGCTCTCACATGTCTACGACCTCTCTACCAATGCAACGATTTCAGGCTCTTGCAGTAATGAATCAGACACTAATTAAAACGAGGAAAAATGCATTTGCAACCAATCATTCTAGATTTAATTCTCTGGACATTGGTGAATTGGTGGTTGCTACGAGCAGTTGTCACTCTGATGTCGAGCATTCATTGAGTCGGGCCTCTAGTTATCAAAGCTTGGTAATGGATAATCAGTCATGGATCTATGACCAAGCTTCTGCATCAGATGCGATTGCAGATTATTCTTCAACTGAGAGCCTGGTATTGTATCCTGATTTCTTTTGCTTGGCTCTTACTTCTTAGGATTTTTAATGGATTATGCATCAATTTTAAACTTCCACATATGAGCATGATAGACATTACTTGTTAAGGATAGGCATTCCTGGCCTAGCTTCTTCTCTCTCTTTTTCTTACGTAATTTGGCCATTCTTTTTGGACAAATTTTAGTCAAGTTATTGGTAGATGATATTGTTTACATGCAACACTACTTAAAACATTTTTTACAAAAAGAACCTGAGCTGTAGCTAGTCTAAGATATGCTTTGGTTTGAAAGTTTAATTGTTATTCTCCTGTCATATAGAATTTGTGTTAATGAAATAAGGTGCTTAAAGTTACCATGTCATATAGAATTAATCTTAATATTTCAGGTCAGTGATGCAAATATTGATTTCGAGCTAGAAAAGCTGAGAATTGAACTCAGACATGCCAAAGGAATTTATGCAATGGCACAAAGTGAAACAAATGATGCATCTCGAAAGGTAACAGTTGTTTTGTAATGAGGTCAATTTCTATGCCTTGTTTCTCATTCAATCAGCTGACTATATGTTAAAAAAAACATCTTTCAATCTCGATTTTGATCTTAGTTAAGGATTTTTATTGCTTAGCTCTCTTTATACTTATTTTTCCCTCCTTTTCTTCTTTCATCTTCGTACTTAGTATAACTTTAGTAACCAAGAATATATGTTGATCCCTACAAAGCATTAAATACTGCCATTTCAATTAGATAACTGATCTTAATAAGCGCCGACTGGAGGAATCCATACGGCTCAAAGAAATAAGTTTTATGGAGGAGAATGCCCAAGAATTAGCAAGACTAGAAAAGATGAAGCATGATGCTGCTAGAAAAGAAGCTCAGGTTGTGAAAGAATTTGCTGAGAGAGAAGCCTCTTTAAAGAGAGAAGCAGAGATGAAAGCCATGCATGATTGTAAAGAAAAAGAGAAGCTTGAGAGTGCCCTAGTGGGTGCTTTGCAGCAATACCAGCAGTTTACATGGGAAAATATTGTGGCTGCCACCTCATCTTTCTCAAAGGATCTTAAAATTGGAATGGGTGGGTATGGAACTATCTATAAGGGCACCTTTCATCATACAGTTGCTGCAGTGAAAGTTCTCCACTCTAAAGAGAGTAACAAAACCAAGCAATTCCAACAGGAGGTATGAAAATATTTATAAAAAAGACCAAAAAAGTAGTTCATTTTTCATATAACACAAAACATATTGAGAAATGTGTTGGACAAGCTATAAAGAACTTATATTTACTCATTCATTACTCTGAATTTTTATTGATTCAATTTGATACACGAACTTTTTGATTTAATTCAATTTGTTACTTTTGCTGTTTCAAGTTCTTCAGATTAAGCCTTAGTAAGTATTTAGTTATTAGATTCAAAAAAGATGGTTTTTAGTTACTCAATTTTAATAAAATGTATCAATTAAAGATAAATAATATTATTTTAATAAATTTTTTATTAAAATATTATTCTTTCTTAACACAATTAAAACTTTATCCTTTAACAATGGTAAAATGTCATTTAATATGAAATTTTTTCTTAAAATATTTTTATTTTAATATTTGGTTATTATCACTATTTTTATTTTTATATTTTATTGATTTTTATTTTTAAAAGAATAAAGATATGTATACAAGTAATTTATTATTGTTGATTTTTTTAAATAATTTTATATTAAATTCATTTTTACTGTTGTTAATGACTAGTGTTTTATTACATTTTAATTACTTGATAGTATAAAATAATCTTTTAATAGAATAATCATTAAAATATTATTATTTGTTCCATTTTCTTAAAACTAAATGACTAAAAACACCTTTTAGAATCTGAGAGACTAAACGATACGAATTTCATGATCCAAGGGTCTTATATGTCCCCTCTCCCTTTAATCAAATAGTGAAGTTTGAGTTGTTGAATCAAAATAAAGTCATAGTAAACTGAATCAAAAGTTTAGGTAGTAAATATCTTTGCCCCTCTCAATACAGTGTTGGGTGGCAATTTAAAGAGCAATTCTGGAAATATGTTATCTTTGTCTTCCAGTTAGAACATAATCTATGCTACTGAGACCTAGTATAATCTTTCAATGCAGCTGGAGATCCTGAGCAAAATTCATCATCCGCATTTGCTTCTTCTCCTGGGTGCATGTCCAGATCATGGTTGCCTAGTTTATGAATTCATGGAGAATGGTAGCCTAGAAGACCGGTTGATGCAAAAAAATAATACACCTCCCATCCCTTGGTTTGAGAGGTTCCGAATTGCCTGGGAAGTAGCTTCTACTCTTGCCTTCCTCCATAGCTCAAAGCCAAAACCAATCATTCATCGAGATCTGAAACCGGCAAACATCTTGCTGGATCACAATCTTGTGAGCAAGATTGGTGATGTTGGACTTGCTGCAATGCTTGAGTCAGACCTTTCTTCTGTATCTACCATGTACAGGGACAGCGGACCTGTTGGGACTCTTTGCTACATAGACCCAGAGTATCAAAGGACTGGATTGATCTCTCCAAAATCTGATGTTTATTCATTAGGAATTGTGATTTTGCAGCTTCTGACTGCAAAGCCAGCAATTGCACTAGCTCATGTGATGGAAACAGCTATGAACGAAGGTCATCTAATGGCTATTTTGGATCAGAAGGCTGGGAATTGGCCAACTGAAGAGAGTATGCAACTAGCTGAACTGGGTCTGAGTTGTGTGGAGCTTCGACGCAAGGACAGGCCCAATTTGAAGGATGAAGTACTTCCCGTACTTGAAAGATTGAAAGAGGTTGCTGATAAGGCAAAAGTATCAGCTTCAACAGCCCAAGTCCCACCTAGCCATTTTACTTGTCCAATCCTAAAGGTCAATACCACATAATCTTCTACGTTTTCAGTTACTCATTATTTTGCTATATATTCTTCACATGTTATTTTGGTTGGATACAGGAAGTCATGAATGACCCTTGTGTTGCTGCTGATGGATACACCTATGATCGTAGAGCAATAGAGATGTGGCTCAAAGAAAATGACGTTTCACCAATGACAAAAGTTCTATTGCCAAATAAGAATCTGATAACAAGTTACAGTCTACTTTCTGCAATAATGGCGTGGAAGTCCAATGAATACTGACATACATATCTGCTTGTTTTTGAGTCTTAAAGTACAGTAACGTGATTGCTTCTTTGGGGAATCCTCACTGAAAAACTCTTTGTATAGATCAGTAGCAGTAGGTAGTCTTTTAGATGTCATTTACTAATCATCACCCTTGAAATTTGGGGCTTTTTGCTTTGAAGATTTTTTTTAATATCTGTTGTGAGAAAGGTATTGTAAATTGTATATAGCTTGTATATTAATTAATTATGAGAAAGGCATCATAAATTGCTAATTCTATGTTTATAAAGAATATATGACTCATACACTGGAAACCAGCAGACACAAAAGCTTGAATCTATTTAGTGCAACGGTGCCTATTGTTGGCCAAAGTGAGAAACCAGCCAACCCACCCTCCTGCTTAAAACCAAGCAAGAAGAGGAGCGCCTTTCTGCAAATGAAGTTAACTATGAACCAACTTCTTTTTAAAAAAAAAAAACCGTGTTATTAGTTTAGAGTTGTTCATTCATCCACAAATGGGCTTTAAAACCCCTTACAACATGCAAAGAGGTAGACACTATTGCATGTTCCACCAACTTTAATTATGCGTCTCAAGAACTAGTTTATTGTTGCAATTAAACAGGTGGCTCTTGTCAGCTTTGTTTGTGCCACTCAAATCGTCATTTTCCTGGTCAATAATATGTTTTTTAAACTCACTTTTAGGTTATTTTACAAAGTTTGTTATATTTCACCATATATCTAGGTCTTTTTTTATTTGTCTTCTAATTACTTGCATGTTTGAGCTAACCCGTGTGATTTTTCATACCATTTGATGCAATGTTTTTGCTCCATTTTTTGCATGAAGCAGAAACAAGAGCATATACAATCACAATTTGTGTTCCATTCACTACGGGTGTTATGTCATATTTTTTTGTTAGTATAGTGTTTGTTTGTTCGTATTTTCTAATCTAAATTTATATATACATTTTTATATGATAAAGTATTTAAATAATTTTTAATTATATTATTTATTTATAAAAAATAATCAATAAAAGAATTAAAACTTAGTAATATTATAAATATAAGTTTAAATCAATGTTTAAAATAATTTTGAACAAAATTATCCTTATATATTAAAGTAATTACATATTTGTTTTTTTATATTTTTTGTTTTATTTTAATTAATAATGCTTATTGTAACTAATTTTGATATATATGGAAGCTTTTGGTTAAAAAGTTTTTACCATCTCTGATTAAATAAAAAACTTGCTATTAATTTTTTTTTGTCTTTATTTATCATTCTATTACATAATTTCAAGTATATTATAAAAATTAAAAATTATAACAATTTACATGAGCACGTGTATATAGCTAAACTCCTTATATTTTTTTAAACTTATTAAAAAAATGTATTTAAAAAAAAATCAAAATTCAAAAATCATTACTTTTTTTATTAAGATTTTTTACAATAATAAATCTTTAATTAATTAAAAAATTTATGATTAAATTTTTATTATTCATTTAAATGTGATTATATCAATTAAGTTTTAATTATGTTTATAAAATTAAATAAAAAATTACAAAAATATAATAATTGATGTGCAAAACACGCATTTATTATCCTATAAGTTGGCAAAGAAAACCATATAGAATAGTTGTCCAAAAAACTCAAATGCATATAGAATGAAATTTAAAAAACTCATATTTTAATATGTTTCATAATTATTTAAAAATTAAAAAAAAAATATTTTTAAATAATATTAAGATGCCATAAAATTTAAGTAATTAATCAAAGGCAGCTAGTAATTAATCTCTATGAAAAGTTGAACAGCGACCGAACAACAGTCAGAACTCACATACTTATCGCGTTTTTTACCCTTCTTTCTCACGCTTTCACTCCTATTTTCCTGGGAAATCTCCGAGATATATACTACCGACTGACTATATTTCTTTCTTTAGAGATTTTTCTTTTCTTCCTAAATTACTCTAGTTATTTTTTCAATGCTTGAAAAGTGAGAGGTAGATAGTGTTGAATTAGAATGGACAACGGCGTTGTAGAAAACGGAGTTTGCTATTCGGAGTCGGTTACTGGAAGTCGCGATATCTGGAGCTGTAAGGATTCCGATTCAGCGTCCGCTAACCATCTGGTTGTCATGGTCAATGGAATCCTCGGGAGGTCAGCTCTTCGCTGTCGTTTTTTATTTTTGCATTTATATCTTTTAATAGAACCTCGATCTATTTCTGGAATGAAGTATTTGTTGTTGCTTTCCTTCTTTTTAGGAGGTATAAGTTGTAATGTTTGACATGTTAACCAAAATTTCCTCTTCCGGTTGGGAATGTATTGGATAAGGTTTTATTCGTTTCGTGCCTGATACGAGGTCTTGGATTTCACGTATAAATGTAAAATTCAAAAGGGGAAACCTTTGGTTTTAATTCTCCACATTGCTAGTCATTACTCTTTAAGAGATGATGAAATCACTCTTTCTTCCGTCTGTTAGAGTTTGTGATTTAAGTTATGCGGTGACTAGGATAGGATTGGTAAAGGCAATGTAAAGTGTATATAAATAGCTAGCTGTCATTGTAACAATCATTCATTCAGTTAAGTATCTTTCATTTACTAAAATATCTCCTAACTGTTTTCTGTTATTGAGCATGGTATCAGAGCCTTGCTCTTCTTTCAAGAATTGATCAATTTTTCTTCGAGAATTGCTCAAGAACTATGGATCAAATATCTCAAACTAAGATGATCAATGATCAACTGAACAAGATTGATCTGGATAATCAAGAAAATGACACTAAATTAAGTATCTCAATTTTCTTGTGGAGAAAAAGAGTTGATTGCCAAACAATTAGTACGTCTATCCTCAATGATTCCACCTATTAATGTATCCATAGGAATCAAACTCGTTCGAGGCAATTTCCTCCACTAGCTTGAGCAGGTAATGAGTTTAATTACTGCTTATGGTGTTGAGGATTATGAGAATGGTGATAAAATGAAACCTTCGAAGTTTCTTGAAGGAACTAATGTATAAATCCTGAATGTACTCTTTGGACTCGCATTAATGGAGTCATTAAGAGCTAGATTTATAGTTCCATTTGTGAAAATATGAACTTTGATATGTGGAATAGTCTTAAGTCTAATTTTGCTAATACTAGTAGAGCTCGAACTATGGAGTTAAAACTTCAACTGCAAGCTCTACATCTGAAGCATGTCGTGCATGCACCTGAAATCTCTACAACGCTTATTTTTGCACATGAGCTTTGTATAGATAATGCTGTATTCTTTGAGATTCATGATAATTGCTTTTTTGTTAAGGACAAGCCTACGAAGAGTGTGCTTCTCAAAAGACCAGTGGATAAAGGACTGTACAAAGTGTTGGGGGTTGTTCCTAATGTTGGTGTGCAAGCTATTTCCAAGTCATCTTTTCTTACTACTAGTTCAGTTTGGCACGACAGATTGGGACATGTCTCTCAGCCTATTGTAAATAGAGTGCTTAAGAATTGTGGAATAAGTGTTGCCTCCACTTTGCCCTGTATATCAACTTGCATAACCTATACATTAGCAAAGTCACACAAATTGCCATTTAGTTCTTGTCATGTAAAGGCTAAGCAATCTTTTGATTTGTGGGGTCCCTCACTTGTTATTGGTAATAGAGATGAGAAATATTTCATGTTGATTGTGGATGATTTCTCATGTTTTCAATGGATTTTCTTCTTGCATTCTCAAGATCAGGTAGTATCCATTTTTTTTTGAAATTCAAAAACATGGTGGAATGCTAGTTTGGTAAGCATATAAAACAGGTCCAAAGTGATGGCACAGTTGACTTCAAATCTCTTGCTAGGTTGTTAGAATCCTGTGGTATCAATTATTGTGTGACTTGCCCTCATTATTTTGAGCAAAATAGCTTGGCTGAATGCAGACATCACAGGGTAGTTGATACAGGTTTGAGTTTCTTGTTCAAGTCTAATATACCTGTCAATTTTTGATCCTATGCCTTTAGATCTACTGTTTTCACGTTCAATAGGTTACCCACAAAAGCTTTAAATTTTGCCTCTCCCTATGAACTATTGTACTTACAACAACCTGACTATGCTTTTTTGCTTGTCTTTAGGTCTCTTTGTTTCCCATGTCTGCATCCCTATGCTAAAAATAAGCTTCAAGCTCATTCAACAATTTGCACTTTTATGGGATATACACCTAATTAGCGTGGTTACATCTATCTTGATATGACCACTCAAAAATTCTTTGTCAATAGGCATTTCTTTGAAAGTGAGTTTCCTTTTGCAAATTCTTTTCATTTGTCATTGTCTTCTGGTTTTTCACCATCTTTATCCACTGTGCATATCCCTCATTGGTTGCCTATGTGTTCTTTTACTCAGGTTGTTTCTTCATTGAATCATAGTTCTTCTTTTATGGTTCAATCTTCTGTTCGTTTGGAGTCTTCCCTTCCATATGTTCCTATGCCTTCTCTATTAGTTTTGCCAGTCTATACCAAATAGTTCTTCAGTGTCTCCTCTTGTTCCTTCTCCCAGTTCCTTGTCACCTATTGAGCATAACCCCTCTACTAACATTGTTTTGCCTCCTGCTACCTCTAATGTGCATCATATACTTACTCGTGCCAAGACTAGCCATTCCACACCCAAAATACCTTTACTAAAGGCTCCTAAACAGTTGAGTAAGGCCTGTTTACATCCTGAATGGAGAGAAGCCTTGACACTTGAGTATAATGCCTTGGTTCCAAACAAAACTTGGGTGCTTGTAGACCCTCCACCACATGCAAAGATCATTGGCAATTTTGGGGTTTTTCGTACAAAGGAAAAATCAGATATCACATTGGACAAGTAATAAGCTCATCTTGTGGCTCAAGGTTTCTTGCAAACTCGTGGTTTGGATTACACTGAGACTTTCAGTCCAGTGATCAAAATGACCACAATACGCATTATCCTTTCAATTGCCTTGTTCTATGGCTGGTAGATTAGACAATTGAACATAAATAATGCCTCTTAAATGGGGATTTAGAAGAGGCAGTTTACATGAGACAACCACCTGGTTTAGGATCCATTGCAGCCAAACAAAGTGTGTAGATTACACAAAGCTTTGTATGGTTTGAAACAGGCCTCGAGGGTTCGTTTATGAAGCTCCAGTGATGTTTGGTGGCTTGGGGTTTTGTCAATACTAAGAGTGACACTAGCCTGTTTGTTGGAAGAACTGCAGATTCTGTGATGTTTGTTTTGATCTATGTTGATGATGTGTTTTTTGGCTCCAATTCCTCTGACATGCAATAGTTTTGTCCATGATCTTCATCACAAATTTGCTCTAAAGGATCTTGGGTCTTTGAAATTCTTTCTAGGCATTGAGGTTGTTCATTCTAGTACAGGTCTTCATCTCAATCGATCCAAATATGTTGGGGACCTGCTGGTTTGGTTAAAGCTGGTTTGAGTCAATCCAAGGCAGCTTATTCTCCAATGAAATCTGGTGGTGTTCTTAGCAAGAGTGATGGCACTCCTCTTGCTAATCTTACAGTTTACAGAAGCTTAGTAATTGCCCTCTAGTATTGCATCATTTCTCTGCCAGAAATAGCATTTGCAGTGAGCAAACTTTGCCAGTTTCTCAGTTGTCCAATAGATGTTCATCTTGTCGCTATTAAACGTGTACTGCACTTCCTCAAAGGATCTTTGAATGCTGGCCTTATGTTGTTCAAACCTTCCAATTTGGATTTGATTTGTAATATTGACTCTGATTGGGCTTCTTGCTCAGATGATAGGTGAAGTGTTAGCGGTTATTGCACATTTTTCGATGGAAAGTTGGTTTCTTGGAAATCATCCAAGCCACATATTGTTTCTTGCTCCTCAGCCGAAGCTGAGTATTGTGCTCTTGCAGGGGGAACAGCTGAAGTGTTGTGGATCACTTCTTTGTTGCAAGAGTTAGGTGTAAAATTGAATTGTGTGCCTAAACCAATGTGTGATATAATTAGTGCTTTAGATATTGTTCACAATCCAATGCAACACGTTCATACGAAATGCATTGAGATCGATTGTCATTTTGTTAGAGATCAAGTTTTAAAGAAATAATTGTTAATTAAACAATTGTTGCATAGACCTTAAGTTTTGAGGGGGTGTTAGAGTTTGTGATATTAAGTTAAGGGGTGACTAGGATAGGATTGGTGAAGACAATGTAAAGTGTATATAAATAGCTAGCTGTCATTGTAACAATCATTCATTCAGTGAAGTGTCTATTAACTGTTTTCTGTTGTTGCGCACTGTCAACATACTGATCCAGAAATAGATTATCAATTTTATTGGGATTCGAAATTTCACTCAAACTAATCTTAATATAGTTTGAGCGGGCTGGCTAGATTTTGTATTAACAAGCAGTATAAATTATATGATTTAGTATTTGTGTTTTTTTAAATTCCTTTTTCTCATTGCTTTTCTACTAGCAACCAAACAATATATAATTTCTTACTGGGAATTATTTGTTTATATGGTGCTGATTCATTATTTGCGCCTTCAGTGCCACCGATTGGAAGTTTGCGGCAGAGCAATTTGTGAAAGTGCTTCCCAACAATGTGTTCGTTCACTGTAAGTAGTCTTCTTCTCTTTTATGCATCGAATCAGTTATGATGCAATCAAGTTTAAGAAACAGTTTTTTAGGGAATCTATATTGAAAAGCTGCCCCTTGAAGCTTTTAAAAGATTCTAGAAATGTGTCCCAATTGGGATACATAGTAGTACTCTATAAGATGAGGGGCACGGAAGGTTCTTAGCTTTTACAAAAAAGACTTTTTTAATCCCATTGTTTTCAACTGTAGCACTTTAATATCATAACTTTAAAAAAATATGCACTTTAGTCCTAAAAGTTCAAATCTATAAGATTTATGTGCACTATTTTTGGGACTGAAGTACATCCCTTTAGGACTAATGTGCACATGTTTTCAAAATTATACGACTAAAATACTCGAATTGAAAGCTATGGGATTAAAGCGCTCTCCTACCCAAAGGTTTGAGACCACTAGCGTCATTCTCCCTACTCTATATTACCAAGATCTTTCTGTTCTGAATTTTTATTAAAATTTATGTCTATCTGGTATACTTCTAAAATTAGATCCGCAGGCATATTGTCTTGACAGTAGAACGTGGCACAGTTTTGTCTTCTAATTCTAATTCTTAGTGTCACCTGTTGTATTTTGAAACATTTTAATATATCTTTAGCCTAAGAGTGAATCTACTGCAGTTTTGAATCTTTTAATTGATGGTCATTTTACCGAGTCTGAAAAATGTCTGTGCTGTGCATCACATTTTTTTAGCCTTTTTGTAGGTAGTGAACGAAGCCTAAGTGAATCTACTGCAGTTTTGAATCTTTTAATTGATGGTCATTTTACCGAGTCTGAAAAATGTCTGTGCTGTGCATCACATTTTTTAGCCTTTTTGTAGGTAGTGAACGAAATGTCTCGAGGCTAACTTTAGATGGTATTGATGTTATGGGCGATAGATTGGCACAAGAGGTTTCTATTTTACCCTCATCTTGCAGTTAACTAGATCTTTTCTATATTTTGAGATTTGACACATTATTGTTGCTAATTGTTTGGCCTTAACTGAATGTTTCAACTCTAGGTCCTTGAAGTAATTGAAAGAAAACCAACTTTAAGAAAGATTTCATTTGTTGCACATTCTGTGGGAGGTCTTGTGGCAAGATATGCTATAGGGAGACTATATAGACCCCCCAAAATTGATAATACAGATCATTCATCTTTGGAAAAATATATGGATTCAAGGGGCACAATTGGTGGTTTGGAGGCCATGAACTTCATTACTACTGCTACACCTCACCTTGGTTCAAGGGGTAATAAGCAGGTATCAGACTGTACCTAACTCACTTAATTCACTCTTCATTTTGGCCCTGTTAGTGTCCATAAAAATTAAGTAGCTGCCTCTTTCTTTCAATTCCCTGCAAATATTTTCATGGTCAACTTAGTTATTTCATTGAAGGTTGAAACTTGGGTCATTTACTCAAAGGAGTCAGGTAGAAGGGGCATGATTATCAAGATACATTGTGTGGTTAAAATCCAGTGTGTAATTGTATCTTATAACAGTTCAAGTGTAAATTTTTTCAGTAATTGTACTATGTCATTATCATTTTGGAAATTTAGGATCTGCATTTTAAGCTGAGAAATGAAATAAATATTGAATCTTTATCATTTTAAAGAGAAATAGGGTGGTAGGCTAATGGGGATGAGCATATGATATGGCCCACTTTAAAGGCCACCTACCAGTGTTTCTGAATTGTTCCTGGGTACATCGATCAATGAAATTGTTTGCGTTTTTTTGTTCTTTATCTATGTTATTTTATTTTTCATTATATAAATTTACCATTTCTCTAGGTACCATTTCTTTTTGGTGTGACTGCTATCGAAAAAGTTGCTAGCTGTATTATTCATTTAATATTTAGGAGAACAGGACGGCACCTTTTTCTTACTGACTTTGATGATGGGAAGCCTCCACTGCTTAAACGTATGATAACAGATTATGATGATTGCTATTTCATGTAAGTTTTGTATCCCATTTTTGTGTACCTGACTTCTTTCTCTGTTATAAATATTATAGAAATTCGTATGATCTTAGTTATCGCTTGTTTTTTGAGCTTCATTAGTGGATCCAAATCTGAGATGTAGGATGACAACTAAATCATGTGCAGGTCTGCATTGCGTACATTCAGAAGTCGAGTGGTATATTCAAATGTGGGATATGACCGTATCCTATTTTCAATTTTTGAATAGTTATTATTATTGCTGTATATTTCTGGAGATCTATCTTAAACCTTTCTTTGGCTAATATTTTGTTTTCTATAACGAAATAGTATAAAGATATTGTAGGCTGGAGAACATCTTCGATTAGACGTAATAGTGAATTACCAAAGGTACCACTATTAGGGATGGTAATGGATTGGATCTGATTTGTTGTTCAAAAGATTTAGTCTGATTTGATCTATTTTAATCCGTGAATTAGATGGATCGAATCATGTGTTGATCCGTGGATATCCATGACCCGATTCAAAATTTTCAAGTTTTTTTTCCCTAAAACTAAAACATTTTAAGAGAGATTTTATTATATATAATGAATATACTTCACAACTTTTGTTTTAAATTTTCATTAATTTTATAATCATATAAATTACAAAAAAAATTAATATTTTTATAAACAATTTTTTTTTACATTATTAACTTGATTTCATATAAAATTTTAAATATAGCATAATTTACGCATTCATTCTCAATTTTCCTTTTATTATTTACAAATAAAAATAAATAAAATTTGAATCAATTACTTAAAATTAGAAAATAATAATATCGTTTAAGTATAGAATAAATATAAAAATAAATGAATAGTTATGAATGATTTAAATTTAAGTTTAACAAATTTTAACCAATAATAGATAGATTTATGAAAATTATAAGAGATATAGATTTATAAAAATATAAGGGAGAAATTTTAAAAATGATTATTAATAAAGTAATTTTTTTCAAATGAATGGTTGTATAAATTAGGGAAGTTGAAAATTTAATGTGATTATTTTAGCTCTAAATAGATTTAAATTTGGATCGATCAATTATGATATGATTCGTTATTCTTATAAGTGGATCATGGTCTGATCCGATCCGTTAATCATGATCCGATTCGATCTAAAATTGATTTATTTTGATATGATTTGAAGTGGATTACATAGAACAAATATCTATGACTTGGTGGATATTTTTTCCGTCCCTATTCATTATCCTTATAATTTTTATTTTCGTTGTTTTAACTAACATATTAGCAAATTAATAAAGCAAGCAGTTTTTTGTCCCCCTTTTTGTCAGTGGGAGGATGTTATTAATGAAAAGTATCCACACGTTGTACATGAAGAACACTGCAAGGATTATGACTCTGAACAGTCTGAAATAACTTCAATGAAGGATAATTGCCTAGACAAGATAGAAGGTTTGAGATTTTATTATAATTCTAAAGCATTTTGATCACAGGTTTTATTTGCTTTTCTAATTAATTTAAGGAAAATTTACTACAGAGCCCCTGAGGTTTTCAAATACTGCGATTGTTTCTTAGCTATTGTTTTATGACAATATCATTCCTAAATTTTTGACTTTTGTTGATTATTATTATTATTATTTTTTTGTTACAACTATCTCTCTTGAAAATTTTATGACAATGACAATAAGGGTAATGATTGTTATTTTTCAAACACGTTGGGCTTTTTGCTTGTTCAAGAAATCCAACTGGAGGTATTTCTAGTTAACCCAAATTTTAATCTGACATGATTCTTTGTGTTCACACCTTTGAATTTGGCTATCCTTTTTTCATTTTCCTTTTATTTTCTTTGGGTGCTTCCTTCACATATGTGTCGCCTTTTTCAGTTGCATAGTTAGTGTTTTTTTTGTTTTAAATGAGAAATTATTCTTTTTTTGAAGCTTAAAATGCATTTTTTGGCTCAGGGATTGTTAATCTAGGTTTATAATATCACAAATGGGATTCATTCATTAGTTCGGCATGTCTGATCTATTATCCCATGCTGAAAATTTTATGCATGCGACTTGATCTCTGGCCAAAAGGCTCATTTGTTAAAGATGACCAAACCACCTCCCATTTTTCTAACCTTACTTTTAAATTTATGAATCCGTTTGATATCTTTTAATATTATTCTATTTTGGTCTTACAGTTGTTTAGTTTATTGCTTCTTCAATTGGCTTTCTCTGAGTTCCCTAAAATAATAAAATGTTTGCTTACTATAAAGTGTGGTACATCTTCTTTTTGCAGAGGAATTGGTTACAGGCTTATCACATGTTTCATGGGAAAAAATAGATGTTAGCTTTCACAGCAGCAGACAGAGATTTGCTGCTCATAGTATTATTCAGGTCATTCTGTCCTCTTCCTCCCCCTCCCACATATGCAGGCAGCTTGGCATTTATGAATCATGCCCTTGCATGAGTATATGAAAGTTGCTTTAGTATGATCTGTTTTTCTTCTTTTTCTCACTAAATAAAAAATAATATTTTTTCCTGAGTGTTTATTTTTCACTTTTTTTAGGTCAAAGATGAAACAGTACATATAGATGGTGCAGATGTCATACATCATATGATTGATAATTTCTTCACATAGTGGTCATTGGCTTGGATAAATATTTGCAGGTTGAAGAAAGTTGATGCTCTCATTATGGAAAGAAGAAAAGTGAGAGAGGGGGGGGGGGGGGGGGGAGAGGGGATGGTCTATACGAGTATTGTGATAAGAAAATTCGAGTTAATGCTACCCTTTTAAAATTTTAATCCATATAAATAAATAGTGTGACTGTCTTGAAAGTTCTCTCTCTTTTTTGTCAACTAGAGAGTCCTCGTTTCTGCATGGCATTTTACAAATTACGGGCCTAGGCAACAGTAACACAGCACCACATAATTGTGAGTTATTTGCGGTGCAGAATCACGTATCCTTCTTTGAGATGTGATTTGAAGACTTTCATGCGATACATTTTGAGAAGGTATCTGATCAATATGGGAAGACTGAAGTTAGATAATAATCAAAGATGATGAAGTTGCCATTCAAGAATCTGAGAAGAAGTTGAGTTATACAAACCATGAAGATTTAAGAAAGTTTTGGTTCAAGGGTTGTTGGTGGTTAAAATATAATAATTAGTCTGCTATATATTTGTTAGTGTGATTGTACAGGTCAATTTATTTGATTAATTGTTCAAAAAATTTGTTTGTGTATTTATAAATAACAGCAATAGACTGGGCAGTATGTGTGTTTATAGAGATTCATTTTCTTTTATGAAAAGTGAATACAACTCTGTAACGCACGTATTGCAAAATCTATTGCTACTATTTATAGAAAAATTAATCTTTTGAACAACTTATCAAATAAAGTGACCTGGACAATCACACTAACCAACATGTAACAGAATAATTATTCTATTTTAATTTCTAACAGCTCTTGAAATAAGACTTTCTTGAATCTTTACCGTTTTTACAGTTGAGTTTCTTGCCAGATTCTTGAATGGCAATTTGATCATCTTGACTATATCTAGCTTCAGTCTTCGCATGGATACCTTCTAGCATTTTACTCTTTTTTAATCCTTGAAAAGATGAAAAACTACTTGAGACCTCCAATTATGTCTATTAACTTTTTTTTTTTATCATCTCAACGGTCTAAATTAAGATAATTAGTAAATGACTCTATACACTAGCCAAAAAACTACATAATTTTTTATAGCTATATATATATATATATGTGTGTGTGTGATCATTGGTTATAAATTATGAAGTGTTGTTTTATATTTGTATGTATCAATGGTTGAGATATTAATGAGTAATTTTCTCTATCCACTCCTTTATAATTCTACACCATTAAGATAGAGGAATATAAATAATTAGGTAATATTTTGGATAATTGATCATATCATACATATATAATTATTTTTCTACACCGACGTCTTAGGAAAAGATAAATTCAAATATCTCGGAAGGTTTTATCGTTTTTTCTCGCTCGTACGCGGATTAAATGATGTGTTTTTTTATAGTATGTACCATCGTTTAACATGAACTATGTAAAAACATATATTTTTATAATTTTAACAATGTAAATAATATTTATTATATTCAATTTATATGTTGTTATTATAAATTTATTTAATATTAAATTTCGTTTGAAAATTTATATTTTATTTTTCTAACTTATTCTCTATATATGCATGCTATAGATTCTGTAACGACTTAATTGATGGTGCTCTATCCTCTTCCTTTTTTATTTATTTGGTAGAGATTAGTAGGGATCAATTAAATCAACAATTAATTGCAGATTATTATCTTTTTACTTCCATGTGTAATACATTAATAATTGTGTACGTTAATTCCCTGTGCTGTTACATCTTTCATTTTTAAAGATGAAAAAATTCTTTCAATATTGTTGGATGTTATTTTTATTTTATAAATTTTAGAAGTATTGTTTTTAATTTTTTTAAGAATAATTTACTATGATAATTTTATATAATAATAATAGAATTAAGGTATAATTAATATTAAGAATAAAACTTACATTTTATATACTTTATTGTAACAATAATAAAAGTTATTGTTACAGTATCATTATACTTTATATTGCATGCTAAATTCAGGTGTCACATTGTATTTCATACATGTTAATAAGTGATTCTATAATAATTTTATATCTAGATATCAAATTTATGGGTATAATATATATATATAATAAAATTGTAATTTTAAAATAAAAAATAAAGTGGAAAATAAAAATAATACATTTAAAATGTGTGGTCACAAAAGTAGTACATTTTATGTTTATCTCATATATTTATTATTAAAAAAATTTAATACATTATTTTATTTTGAACTTTGTCAATTAGATTCAGTTCAAATTGAACAACAAATATTTAGACTTATTTAATATTAAATATTATTTAATATTATTGAGTGTTATTTTTGTTGTTATATGTTTTAGTGAGGTAATTTTTCTGTAAAAATAACATCCAAAATCCATAAAATAATACATTTATATTTATTTATATATTTTTCTTATTAAAAATTTTTTGTACACAATTTTATTTTTAACTTGTAAAATTAACTTCATTTAATTTGAATTATAATCATTTAAATTAATTTAATGTTTAATATCGTAAAATTAAAACTCATTTATTATTAATAAGATATTATTTTTATTGTTATAAATTTTAAAGATTTTTTTTAATTTACCTAAATTATTAATAGTCGGGTATTAGCAAAAATATGATTGGCTGCTCTCTAATGTATATATATATATATGTATGTATGTAACAGGCAGATCGTATATATGCAACAGAAAAGGAGGGGTGTTTACGTTATGTTCAAGTCAACATCGTATATATGGAACAGAAAAGAAGGGTATTTACAATTACGTTATGTTCAAGTCAACATTAAATTTTTAGAATAAGAAATTACTTTTATTTTATTTTATTATTATTTTAAAATAGTTCATAATAAAAAATTAAATTTATAATAAATTATTATTATTTAACATATATAATTAAAATATTATTATTTAAATGATAATAAAACAAATAATAAAACTAAAAATAAATACGACACGGAGAAAATAATACATCATAGTATTAGAGTTGTTATTAAATAGAGAGAATAATGATTAAAGTAAAAATTCTGATTTTTATTAATAAAATCATTTATTTATGTGTAAGTAATGTGATAAATTTAATTTAAAAAAATTTAAAAATTAATTTAACAATTCTTCAACCCTCTTCATGGTAAGGAAAACGTTGTTCTTAAACTACAAAAGAATTCAAATGATTTAATCTAAAGTATTAGGCTGGATTTTCGCCGATAGATAAAGCAATTAGTGAGTATATACTTTTTTCTAAATTTAGAATCCATTATATGTTTAATTAGTTTCATTGATGTTTCACATGAAATGGCAATAAAGGTTTCCTTCCTTTTTTTTCAAAGGTGCTGAAGTTTTTGTCTTTTATGCAAAAATTAAAAGGCCATATGCTTGTTTAATGAACATTTTAACAGTGTTGTATGTATTTTTTAAGAACATTATAGTGTATCTTTAACCCCACGATATATATGGAGTTATTTTCAGAATCAAACATGAGCATTTAGTTTTACTGGGATGATCAAGTACTAGGAATATATAAAGCTTACAAAAATGCTGCATACACTAAGTACGTATTTTATTATTATGAAAAAGAAAATAAAAAAAAACTGTATTTGATTGCATAACGTAGATTTCTTTCGTAAGATCGAAGTACATATTTATCCATTTAGAAAGAAAAATAAAAGTCCTTACAGTTATCATTACCATTTTTTTTTTGGACTAAATTATCATTGCCACAATTTTCAAGTACCAAATGCGTTTGAGTTATTAATAGTAGTTGAAATATTGTCCTAATTTCAACATTTACCCTCTAAGTTTTTTAGAAAAATAAAAATAAAAAATCTCAATGTATATTAATTAGTAGTTACAATAATTAAATTAATACACATTTAATGCTTTGTTGCAATTAATCAATATCGAGTTTTATTTATAATCCACTTTCCTACCTGCTACCTGCTTCACTCTGTCCAAAACAACTAAGTTGGCACTATTTGTGTTACTTCATATGCTCCAACGCCTCTATGTGATTACTTGGATAAAATGAAGAAAAAAAAGGGTGATAGTAAAGTTATATTACTTTTTTTTATAATTTAATTAATTAATTTATTTTTAAAAAGTGATATCACATATCTAAATAATCATTTTCTTTTTACATTCTTAAAAAATACTTTCAGAATTATTCATATTAAAATTTTCTTTAAATGTAGTTGAGAAATTAAAAAATAATAATTTTTTTAAAAACTTAAAAATTGACCATATAAATATGTGGTGTCATTTTAAAAAAAAAACAATGCATCAAATTGAAAAAAAAAAACCTATGGATCTAAATGTTGTAATTGTAATAATTAATGGATTACTGTGATATTATACCCTAAAATAAAATTAAGAAGTTGAGTAGCAGTAGAGATTAATTTCAATTTTTAGAATCACCAAATAATTAAGCTTAGTTGAGGATATATAATTTTTGCAAAAACATGTCGTTTATTTCCCAGATTAACGTGAGGTTGACCTTTGAACATTTTCGATTTATACAGGATATTATTGACCATATATAGCATTAATTACTTACTACTAATAATATAAGAAAGCTTAATTTCCTAAATAATTAACAAACCATTACCCACCCTAGCTATGAATATCGATCGAAACTGACCAGATAACTATGTCATTATTTTCTTCCTCTTGAGGCCAATACTGACAGGTGGCTCAGATTGGCCGGCTTGTAAAGGGAAATTGAGAATGGCTTTGCGGCCTCTGATCTTGAAAGCAGCACAATCATAGGCCTTAGCCGCATCAACTTCATTGTCATATGTCCCTAGCCATATCCTCTTACCCTTTTGGGCCGGGTCTCGGATCTCCGCTGCATACTTGCCCCACGGTCTCTGATGTACACCTCGGTAGTGTCGGGCATCAACACTAATACTACGGCTGGCTCCTCCTTCAATTGGCAGCCTAGAGGGGGATTTAGAAATAAAAGAAGGCGACATTGATAATGATGATGATTGCGGACTTGGGTTGATATCGGTGGCTTCATCAGACGGTGTTGGAGAGTCTGGCTGTAGTGGTGGTGGTGATGACGATGATGATGATCTGGGACTTGGACCGTTGATATTGGACGAGGCTGATTCATCAGATGTTGGTGAGTAAGGTTGTGATAAATAGTCGATCTCGAGTATTTGGAGATAATTAGACCAAGTACTAGACGTAGTATTACTACTTGTGATGGAAAAGGCATGATTATATTGATCATCAATGTTGGAGGTTTCAATTTCATCGCCAAGAAGACATTGACGAATGAATTCTAGAGTTGAATTTTCCTCTAAAGACAATGTCGCCATTTATCAACTTAGTTAGTTCCTTCCTAGAAATTGCTCATATATACTTCTTTTTTTCTTTTTCATTTTCTTTTTCATTACCCGCAGTCTCATCTCTCATGCATGCCTTCTTGCTATTGATGAGTATAGATGATAATATACCCATCAAGTGATTCTATATATATATATATATAAGAATGTACAAATTTAATTGCACGCAAAAAATTAAAAAAAAACTATTTACTTTTTTAGATAATTATGGTGTTATATGAGTGATTTATATACAAAAATATATGTATTATTAACACTTCTATAAAAAAATGATTACATTGTATTTTTTATTTTTTTAGTAATAAGAGATTACAGTGTTTGAAAGAATATGAATGTAATTGTCGCCTATCATGATGTAAGTGGCCGTAAAGTAATATACGCTATCAACTTCACATTCAATTTAATTCAATACTTAATATTCATTTAATAAATATAGTATGATTCTATTACTAAATTTTATAAAACACCACCAACACCATTTCATTCTTTCATGTACATGAAAAGTAACTCAAAATTTAGATGAAAGTACAAGTTGCATGAATGATTAATAAATTTTAAAAAATAAAAACTAATTATATATATATATATATATATAACAATTACTAAATACATTATATATGCCACACATGCACATACAATAATAACTCAATATTAATCTAAACGTATCAAGTAAAAAATGATCAATCACTCGTCAATGTTCAAGTATCGTCCATTGTTGATCATTGATAATTTTTTAATTGTAAAGATTCAGAGAAAAAAAAACAACTCTATCTTTCATAGTTTAAATGTCATTTTATTAAGTTAATTTTATAAATTTCATCAAAAAATAGTGTTTTTTTTTCAATAGCAAACACATTTTCACATTTTATAACCAACGCACAAAGAGTCAATCAATTAAATAAAAAATAATTTATAAGATGGAATAAATTAATCTCTGCATACAACTAATTGAATGGTATCATGTGAGTGTATAATCAATCATTTTTATTTATCTTTTTATAAAAATTATATGATATTATTTAATTTACAATACATGCACGTAAATTGTGATATAAAAAAATTTCTTTAATGACTTCAGTCAACTTTTTGTTGTTGTTGTTAATTTTAAAACATTTTATTTATTAAACATCTATCATCCATATAATTGACATAAAAATTTAATGGTAAACTTTTATTTAGTTATTAATATTATATTTAAATTTTTTAATTTATTACTTCTGAATATTTTTTGTTTCAATTGAATATCTAAATTTTTTAAAAAATAATCAATTATTTTATATAAAAATTAATAAATATAATAAAACAATTAAGTATCATTATAAATTTACCTAATATGTATATGATTTAAATATTTCAACTAAATTAATTGAATAATTTTTAACTAAAATAATTTATTAAAATGCCTGTAAATAATGCAATAATAAATTTAAAAAATAATTATAAATAGTAAATTAATTTTTTTATATAATATTGATAGAAGATTTGTTCAAAAGTTAAAATTGTTAAAAAAAATTGAAATGTTTAAATAGAGGTGATTAAAGTAAAATTTTGAATAGTGACCAGAACATGTGTAATCCTGTTACCAACAACTTCCAAAGGAAATAATAAATATATCTTAGCAGACAATATATATATATAATTAACGTGTGTCAATCGATTTTAAACGACACGAGCAGTGCAATAATATGATGGCCATTTGTATCAGCAGAATAATAACTGCCATAAACTTTAATTTATAACATCTATGCGCTGGTAAGCAAAAATAGCCACCTAACAGCTAGGTTCAGTTTTTCCTTTAAGAGGGATTAATTTAATAATAATATTATTAAATTATAATTAATATTAATAATAAAAATATTATTACACTTTTAAATATATATTTAAAAATAATACACATAATATGTCACTTTTTAATACATTAATAAATGCTTAACATTTTTTTAATAATAATATCTTAAATTATTTCATTTTTAAATATAATTTGATAAAAAAAAAAATTATTAAAATATTTTTATATATCACAATTATAACTAACAATATAGTTTTTATTAAATTTAATAATAATATTATAATATTTTATTTATAATTTTACAAATAAAATCTTACGTACCAGTAATTCACCGACCGTTAACAATTTAATATATTACATTTTATTATGTACTCAAAATAATGATTTATTATTTTTGTCAAGTACTGGACCACAATAACGAGGCTTATATTATAGAGATTAGAGACGGTCAATTAGATACTCTTTTAAGTATCGATAGATTCTTATGATTGTTTATTTGTTTATGATGTTGACTTGTATTTTAACTCGAGTTTCGAGGTGTAAGGTTCAAATTTTTCATGAATTACCTTTAAAATACAACTCTATTTACATACATAATATTTATAATATATTATATAATAAAAAGAAATAATAATTTTATAATTTTTAAAATTATGCTTTCAAGTGAAACACTATAATTAATATAATACTAAATTATATATTATTAAGATTTTTTACACTAAATAAGAAGATTATTTATTGTTTATAAAATATTGTTGGTATATGATATTCAGATATTCTAATAGCATATAACGCAATTACAATACACAACCATCCATTATTTTATTAAAACAATAACATAAATGTCACATTAATCTGTATATTATAGTTTAAAATATTATGTGTAAGTACGGTACAATAGTATTTATATCTTAATTATGAACGAAAAAACTTAACAGATTAATAATAAATTATACAATAATATCGATTATTTGAGATAATAGGTGCTGATTACCTAATAAAGTTTATTTATTGAAAAATATAATTGTTGAAAGAGAATTAAAATTTCCATTTCATGAATCTGCATTTAGTAATGCATGCTAGTCTGCTCGGGCTTACCTACTACACAGTAGCTCATTAATTTGTTTGGGAAATGAATAAATACGTATCATATGTAACAGCCTAACAGGCAAGAATAAAATTATTCATTTTTTTTAAATCTATTGATATTTTAGTTACAAATTTTTTATATGCAGTGATATGATTAGTTAAATTTATTGTTATAATAAGATTATTTTATTGGTAATAATTTTATTTAATAATAATAATGATATTAGTTGTAATTAGTATTAGAGATCAAATAAATATTTATGTATTTTTATTATAATATAACAAAAATTGTTATGATACTATCATTATTACCCTTATTAAATATATCAATTTAATTTAATAAATTTAAATTTATTTCAAAAAAATATAAGATTTTTTTATTAAAAGAATATGTATATATCGTATATGCATATATTGAGTTAAAATAATAATCTAAAATTACCCTTAAATTTTAAGAATTACTTGTAGTTGCTTAAAATTTTCATTGGCTTTAATGTTGTAATGTTCATTTTATCGGCCACTTTGCTGCATTATGTGCATGGTTGACATTTGGAGCACTGAATTGTCTACTTAATGGACCTTTTCACTAAGAGATATTCGTTATTTTTCATTTACTGTAATTATATATATATATATATATATTTATGTATATATATATTAAATAATTAGATATTATTGAAATATATTTGTAATTAAAATTTGAAAAATTAAATTTTCTATATTTTCAAACAAATTATATATGATAGCATGTGAATATTTACTTCGTTGTCTCATTAATTAATAAATTATTATATTTGTAACACTTGGCATCATTGCAACCCACCACCTAATATATCTGGTTTTTATTTGCCTTCCGACATGAATTTTGTTAACAAACTAGGCAGGAATTATATTGTTTACGTAATACTTCAATTATTTTTAAATTTGATGAAGTGTGATGAGCTAGTGTGAATATAAAAAGTTTTACTTAATTATCTAATCGTTAATTTGATTTCATCATCCTCCCCTTGTTTGTTCAGTTATATGATTCTTATTAAAGTTTATAAATTAAATAACTAATTCATTAAAAGAATTTGAATAGATTATTTTTAATTTTTATATATTTAAAATTCTAAAAATTAAACAAAATGTTAAATCAAGCAATAACGTATAAAAGTAAAATAAAAAAAATAATATATGATATTTTTAAATAATAAAAAAACATAAATCATATCCATAACTTAATAAGAAAACCAATAATACAATGAATATCTAATTTTGAACTATGAAAAACAAATAAGTACAAACTCGATCTTATACTATACTCACTAAGATATAGACCCAATATATCTTATTTACAAACCACTCCTATATTTTTACAATTTTTAATATTAACGTGAATAATTTCAACACAAAAGTTTCAATAATTTTCACGCTAATTAAATACATTCTTAAATTAAATACAAATAATTAAAACAAAAACATAAATGTCCATGTATTTTAAAATAAATTTAATAATAAATAATATTAATTAAATGATTCCAAATATATGTAAATTAAGTAAAAAAAAAATATGATTCAAATTTTATAAAAGGTTTTGAAAGTTAAAACATCAAACCAATTAAAAGAATAGAATAATTATAATATTTTTAAAAAATAATAATTACATTGTAAGCAAAGGGCAACAAATTAATGATACTTTTTGGTAAATATTGACTATTAGGAATCTTGCATGTTCACATATACAATTCAATTCAAAGCAAAAGCAAAATCATCCCCCTATTCTCAAATTTAGATTACAAGCCATCAAGATGATTACTCGTATGCACATAATTTAGACAAAACACGATACATAATTTTCTGAACACATTAGTAATTAAACAAGTAACATTCATATAAATTAAAGAAGATGTGCTCACATCCCTAAAGTCTTCGATACACTGCCATAAAGACGTACAAGATTGTCTTTGAAAGAATAAATTACAGAGTTAGGGACACATCTAAAAAATACCACTACTACAAAAATGTTATAATTCTCCGATTTTTAACTAGTGAATTAAAGACGAGTTTTTGGTCGGTTTTTAAGAACCGGCGCATTAGGTGATAGAAAAAAATAATTTGATCACACGATTCTAACCTACTGTAATACACTATTTTTGTCTTCTAGTGTGCCTCACAGTGACCATAACAAAGAAACTATCTAACTAAAAGATAACTTTAAAATTCATTGAAAAAAAACACTCACTTATTAAATTTATATGAAATAAAGTTGATCGGAGAGCAAGAAAACAAATCTATGAACCCAATAACTAAAGAAACATAACATCCCAAGCATTATGGAACCAAATGAAATTGTTTTTTTACCTCGCTGTCTAAAAGTAATTGCTCTAACTACCAGAAGAATTAAAGGTGTAGTTTTTGCAGTTAGATTCAGATAGTGAGATTACCATCAAGAATATTACGTTCAATCATTTTTTCAAGGACAGGTAAGCATTTTCAAAAAAGATCTGTAACTCCATCTAGAGAATTTGTAGTCGCACCAGCAGGGTACAATTTCACAGCGTATACAACTCCAGTTCTTCCTGTCAATGCAGTCAGCATTGTCATATAAGCGATAATGTAAAGAGCAGGAAGAGGACTATTTATACCAACAACCACTACTACAAAAAGGGGTATATAAGTCGATGTCTAAAGTCGGTTTTTACCAAAAACCGATTTTTAATGACTTTAAAGTCGGTTGACGTGGACAACCGACGCTATCCACCTAACGTAGTGTCGGTTGACGTGGACAACCGACGCTATCCACGTAACATAGCGTCGGTTGACGTGGTTAACCGACGCTATCCACCTAATATATGCCCTAACATCTCATTTTGTACGCAGATTTCCAGTTTTCTTCTTCCTCGATCTCCTTTCCTCACTCCCATTTTCTCCCAAAATCTTAACCGTGCGCCACCTTCGTTCTACATTTCCGGCCACCTGCAACCACCATTTGAACGGACGTTTGTAAGTTTTCTCTTCTCACAATATTATTTGTCAGTTCTTTTTTTTTTTTAGCAAAATGTTAAAATCTGTTTATGGGCAGCGTGAAATTTGTGCTAATTTATCAGCGTGTTAATTAAGAACAGCGTGAAATTTGTGCTAATTTATCAGCGTGTTAATTAGGAACAGCGTGAAATTTGTTCTCATTATCAGCGTGTAAATGTAGGAACAGCGTATTTTTGTATAAATTTTTGATTTAATTAGTTATGTTTTTTTGTTTGCTTGTAATAATAATGTTTGAATTATTACTTGTATGTATTCAATAATATGTGAAATGTTTTGTGGGTTTGCTTGGATAAATTTATTTATACGTATAATTAATATTACTTTGTAATTATGATATAGTAACATGCTTAGAAATTAGAATCAACCGCGTGATTGGTTTTTATATATATATTCATGAAACATGAACTGCTTATTTTTTAATTTGTATATAAATGGTTTTGTAAAATGATTAAAATGATAACTATTTTGCATTATGTATGTTTTGATATATATTCTAATAATTAGAAAATTTATATATAATAATACATAATTAAGTAATATGTTTAATTAATGTCATTAATAGAAAATGGACAAATCTTGGATGTCAAAGTGTAGAATTGAGCAAGACTATATTTCTGGAGTTGAAAGTTTCATGGAATTTGCTTGTAGAACTAGTAATACTGGAAGTAGTATGATTCGATGCCCATGCGTTAAATGTAAAAATGAGCGATTTCATGAATTTGATGAGGTTAAGTATCACCTTATCCGTAATGGTATTCTATTGAGCTATAAATGTTGGTATTATCATGGAGAAAATATTGATATACATGGAGAAAAGTATAATAAGAATGTGGGTGGAGTACATACATCATATCATAATGTACAAACCGAAAATATGTTTCGTGGTGTTGAAGATGAATTACGCGAGGATGATCCCAAAACCTTTAATAAACTTATAGAAGATGCCGAAAAACCGTTGTATCCAAAATGCAAAAAATACACTAAGATGTCAGGATTGGTTCATTTGTACAATGTCAAGGCAAAACATGGTTTTTCTGACAAGGGATTCACAGAATTACTAACTCTACTAGTAGATATGTTTCCTGAGGGTATTGAATTGCCATCTTCAATGTATGAAGTGAAGAAATCTCTTAGTCGATTTGGCATGGAATATCATAAGATTCACGCTTGTCCTAATGATTGCATTCTTTATAGAAAAGAATATGAGACATTACATGATTGTCCTATGTGTAAAGAATCGAGATGGAAGCATGGTACAAATGAGAGTACAACACATAAGAAAGGCGTGCCTACAAAGGTTCTTTGGTACTTTCCTCCGATCCCTCGCTTTCAAAGGTTGTTCAATAGTAAATATACATCAAAGATGTTGACTTGGCATTCAGATAATCGATCTGATGATGGGGTGCTACGTCATCCTTGTGATTCTCCAAATTGGAAAGTAGTAGATAATTTATCTCCTCAATTTTCATCTGATCCGCGCAATCTGCGTCTTGCCATTGCTGCTGATGGAATTAATCCACATAGTTCCCTCAGTAGTAGATATAGTTGTTGGCCAGTAATTATGGTAACATACAACCTTCCTCCCTGGTTGTGTATGAAAAGAAAATTCATGATGTTAACATTATTAATCTCAAGACCGAAACAACCCGGTGTTGATATTGATGTATATTTGCAGCCTCTGATAGATGATTTAAAGACGTTGTGGAATGATGGTGTAAATGTTTACGATGCATATAAAGAAGAATACTTTAACTTGAAGGGGGTTCTTTTATGGACAATTAATGATTTTCCTGCCTATGGAAACTTATCAGGACATGCAACAAAAGGTTACAAGGGATGTCCTATATGTAGTGATGGAACTTCTGCAAAGTATCTTGTTCACGGATGAAAGATGTCTTATAGAAAACATAGGAGATTTTTGCCATCTGGACACAAGTTTAGATACCAAAAGAAACCGTTCGATGGTGAAGAAGATCATGATCATGCAACTCGACCTTTGCGAGGTATTGAGATATTAAGGCAATTGAATGAGATGACATTCAAACGATATGGAAAGATGAAAAAAAAACTCACCAAGTCTGGGAAACGACGGAGGCCAACTAATGAAATTGGTGAAAATGAAAAAAAATTTGAACCGAATGGTTGTTGGAAAAAAAATCAATATTTTGGGAATTGCCTTATTGGAAAGACCTACACATTCGTCACATCTTAGATGTCATGCACATTGAGAAGAATGTATGTGAAAGCTTGATTGGCATTTTACTTAATATACCTGGAAAAACAAAGGATGGCATTAAAGCAAGATTGGATTTAAAGAAACTAGGCATACGACCTGAATTGGAACCAAGGGTGGAAAATGATAAGAATCGAACATACTTGCCACCAGCATCATATACAATGTCAACAAAAGAGAAGGATGTGTTTTGTAAATGTTTGGAAGGTGTGAAAGTTCCTGATGGTTACTCATCCAACTTAAGAAATTTTGTGTCTATCACCGATAAGAGATTGTATGGATTGAAATCACATGACTATCATATCTTAATGCAACAGTTATTACCAGTTGCTATTAGATCAATTCTTCCAAAACATGTTCGAATATCAATAATTCGGCTTTGTTCATTCTTCAATACCATATGCAAGAAATCTATATCAATTGGCAAGTTAAATTCTTTACAGAAAGAAATTGTAGAAACTTTGTGTCTAATTGAAAAATATTTTCCTCCTTCTTTCTTCGATATAATGATTCACTTATGTGTTCATTTAGTTCGAGAGGTTCAATTATGTGGTCCTACTTACTTAAGGTGGATGTATCCTTTTGAGAGATATATGCAAGTCCTTAAAGGATATGTAAATAATAGATATAGACCTGAAGAATGCATGGTGGAATGCTACATTGCTGAAGAGGCCATTGAGTTTTGTTCTGAATACTTTAGTGGTTGCACTGAAATTGGGAATCCTACGCACAAGTTATTCTTAGAACGTCACATGAGCCAAGTAGGTAACCCTATGCTTGGTGGAAGTAAGAAATTATTTATTGATCGCACTCGATGGGAAAAAGCACACCGAATCATTTTGGTAAATAATAACGAGGCACAAACGTACATAGAGTAAGTGATGTTCATTGTTTCATATTTTATTTAACTATAAATGATGATATATAACTTAATATATATTTAATAACGTTACAGGATGCATTTAAACTTATTGAAGATCGATCCTCGTTATAAAAAAAAGGAGGAGAAAAATGGTTGTATGATGAACATAAGCGAGAGCTTATTAATTGGTTTCACAACCACGTAAGTGTCACAAACAAAAAATCATGTATGTATCTTCCTATATATATTCAATGTTTTAAAACTTTGCTCTAAACACATTTCGTGTTTTTGTATACATAGATTCGAGGTGAACTCAAGAAACCCAATCATAAAATATCAGAAGTTTACAATGGCTTGCACATGGCCCAAAATTTGATGTCAAATCATTTCATAGTTTCACAATAAATGGATCGAGGTTTACGACTCAAGCTAGGGAAAAAGTTCGAGTAAATCAAAATAATGGGGTGAAGATGGTTGCACAAACTATGCAATTTTCCAGTTCAAAAGATGTTAATCCTGTCCTTTCTGATAGAACATATTATGGTATAATACAAGAGATTTGGGAATTGGATTATGAGGTCTTCCATGAGACAGTATTCTTGTGTGATTGGGTCGAAGATGTTATCAATGTTGGATATAAAATAGATGATTTTGGATTTACTCTTGTAAATTTATCCAGGATAAGTCACACAGATGATCCTTTCACATTAGCACTTCATGCAAAGCAAGTATTTTACGTGAGCGATCAAATTGATCCAATATGGTCTGTTGTGTTAACGCCTCCACAAAAAGAGTTTTACCATTGTGATGTTGTAGAAGATGATGACTCTATGCTTGATACATTAACCAATATTAGTAATTTCTCAAATAAATTGCCTAATGTACGTGATGATCTAATTGATGATGATGATTCTTCGACATGGACTCGTAGTGATTGTGAAGGAATATATGTATACGATCAACAACCTAATTAAACATAATGTATGTTCTATATTGTTGTAATAACTCTTGTATATATGTGTGTTCCTAAAATTGTCAATTAATTTATATTTCTCCACTTTTTGTAGATATTTCATGGATATTCAGCTTGTAGATCCAAATGATCCATTGGGGTATTTGAAAAGAAGGGGTTGGGCGAATATACCTGATGCTCCACTTAACCCAGATGATAGAATACCCGTTAAATTTGATGCTACTGGTAATCCACTAGGGAAAATGGTCAACAATTGAAATCTTCTATTGGTCGACTGGCAAAGTCCAGTATACCAATCAATATAAATCATTGGTCTGAGGTTGCCGATGCAGAAAAGTTTAAAATATGGATAACCATTTATGTAAGTCTCTTATATTTTATAATCAATATATATATTATATATATTGATTGTATCTAATCTTTTGTATTGTGTTTTTACAGAATCGTTACAAAGTCGATGACAATTGACAGGGTAAGTGTTATAAGATTGCAAATAAGGCGTGGAAGGAATACAAGACTTCTAGATTGGCAAAAAATTATGTGTTTCCATATTTGGAAACACTTGATGAGAATGTGATATACAAAATCCCTGAAGGACACCCCTGGATTACACCTCAAGTTTGGAAAGACTTTGTGGATTATAGACGTTCAGAAGAATTTCAAATTATTAGAGAAGATCACCAGAATGTCCAAATGCATAACATTCTTCCTAACCGTACTGGGAGGTCTTCAAATCCTGAAGTTAGATTTCGAATGGTATTATTAATTTGTCTTAATTTTATAAATATTTTTATATTAATTTTTCTCAATTTAATTTCATGTCATTGTTAATAAAATTTTCCTAATTTATGTAGGAAGCTGAATTGGGTAGACCTGTTACCCGAATGGAATTGTACATAGAAACAAAGACTCCCAAAACGAAGAATGCAAGACCGATGAGTCAACGAGGAGAAGAACAATTAAATAAGTTGGTTAGTAATTTCGTTTGATAAAAATTCTGACTGATACTTAATAATTGATGTAATAATGAATGATATGTTTGTGTGCTTTATTATTTGTAGAAAGCTGTTCAAGAAAAACTATACAGGGGTGAAATAATCGAAGAGCCTGGGAGAGATGCTTTATATCATGCAATCGGACGCGATCATCCTGGTCGTGTTAGGGGAGGTAGCCAATATGATGGTGCTTTGGAGTATTTTAAAATTCCAAAACATAAGCCTCAAACGGTAAGTAAGGAGAAATACACTAAAATTGAAGAAGAATTCAACTCCTTTAAGGCCTCCGTGATGAGTGAGATTGCCACTCTAAAAGAACATCAATCACAACAATTGTCAGCCATGGCATCATGCTACAACCAGGGCATGCCATATTGGCCAAGCATGCAACCATCCATGCCAGGCATACCACCTTCCATTCCAGGCATGCCACAATCCATGCCAAGCATGCCACCATCCATGCCAGGCATGCCATCCACACAATCTCATTGTGCTCAAACTACATCCAGTATGGGATATAGCCATCCTATTGGTCCTCACTATATGCCAGGAATGCACATGCAATCAAGTAGTGGTTCATTTTCGCCAATGCAATCTGCACATTCTTACCATAAATCAAGCCAAGATGAACATATTGGTGAGAATGTACATCCAATAGCTACCCCACATGAGAGTCCTCCTCTATTTGATGAATCATATGTGGTAAGATTTTAATTTTTAAATTTTTATTATATGTTTTATTTTTTATATATAACACTTAAATTTTTACAGAATATGAAATGTTTGTTGAAACATCCTTCGTCAACGGACTATGTTGCTATTGGAACGGTACAACAATTGAGTGATGATCGGATGATTCATAATCAATATTTGCCTAATCATTGGCGAATAGTAATTGATCAATCATTGTTTCATGATTGTCCACTACCTGTGCCTTCTGATGCTACCACAGTCCAAGAGGCGGTTGGACAGTATGTGGCTTGGCTGTCGATTCAAGTTGTTCTAAATTTTGACATGGTACTATTTTTTAACTTAAAAAATAACACTTGTTTACTACTATTATTTAATGTGATCTTATATTGTTACTAAAAATACATATATGATACTTTTTTGGTAGTCTATTATACCAGAACTCTTAAATGCAGCACATTTAAGAGATACCAAGCAAGTATCTCGTGCTAAATCTATGACTAGTGGCCAATCATCGTGCACCAAGTCATTCAAGAAGAAGCCTCAGAAAAAATATAGTCATACTTATGCGTTACAGTTCAGTAGAAATCTTAGCAGTTTGATGACTATTGTTGGGAGGGCATCTAGCATAAATGATGGATGGACTGTGCCACTTCCTATTGAAATTTCTGGTGTAGACATTGGCCAAACTTATATATCGATCGAGTGCTTGTTGCAAATATTTGAATATCAAATGATCGATTTAAGTATAATTCAAGTGTGGACAAGGTGAGTCCTCAATCTAGTTAGTTTTCTTTTATTTATGTAGAACATATATAATTATATTTATATTATCTAATTATATATATACATATATAGGGCTTGCTATTATCGACTTCAACATAATCACTTATCACATTTAGCAATGTTCTATGATTCTTCATATGTTAATCAATATCAAGAGAAGGATGTTAGCATCAGAGCTAAACAATTATGTGATAGAGCATTAACGCTTAGCAGAAATCAAAAGTTGATAATCCCTTGGCCATTAAGGTTTGAACAAGGCCAAGATCATTGGATGTTGGTAATCATTGATATGTTCAATAATCATGCTTGGTACTGTGACTCAGCTTCCATAGAACTGAGTAAAGATACAAAAGCAGTTGTTGAAATGTAAGAGTTATATTTAGTTACATATTAGTTTTTCTATTTTTTTTTGTAATATTTAATAAAAACTAATCGTTTTATATCTTGACAGGGCATGGAAGTTGTGGAACAAGTCTAGGGGCATTGTCCTTAAAAAATCTCATAAGCTTATATGGACAAAAGTTATGGTATGTACAATTCAATATTAATAATTTTATTAATTTTACAATTAAATAATAAGGATGTTCGAATATGAAAATTCATGTATACATGCACTTTTTTTTGTAGGTTCCACAACAAAATAATGGAGTCATGTGTGGTTATTATGTCATGAAGTTTATGAGTGAAATCATCACAAATATCAAAATTCCAATTGATGATGTGGTAATATATTTTACCCATATACATACAAGTTTTAACATATTTGAGTTTGTTTTTGTAAATAAATGAAATCATATTCTTATTTTGATTTTGAATACATGTAGTTCTTTGGTTGGAACAAGACGGGTTACGACCAGCAAATTTTTGATGATTTACGAGAGGAATGGGCAGAACACATGGTTCAAATTATATCATCGCAAGAAGATTCAGAAGAAGATTCTGATGATCTTGAATAGCATATGACAACATAACAGTAAATTTTTTAATGATTTGGCCTTCTATATCTATTCTTGTGTCTGAAATCACTTGGTTGATGATGATTAATCATATATATGCTCATGTATTTAGGGGAATGCATTGTTTATAAATATGAATTTATCTGGAATCTCTGCTAGTATTTTTAATGATATATAATGAGTTCTAAATGTACAAATCAGGTGTACGTACGTCGGTCCGATTAGTTTCTTGGTTTGTATGAGTTTTGGTGCATATGAACGTGTTCCATATGTTTAAGGGCACCAAAACTCACACAAGCTTAGCCAAGAAATCGAAGTTACATGCAATTGATTTCATATTTAGAGTTCATTATATATAGCATTAAAAAATAGTAGTAGAGATTCCAGATAACTTCATATATAGACAAATGATTAATAATGCTAATATGAGTTCATCGAATGTCGTTGTACGTGCTAATCTCAATAATGATTTAATTTCTTCATTCGTACGTCTGAAGTTTAGACTACTTTTTTGATGTATGTTTTACGTGCTCATGTATGTAGGAGAATATTTGTTATATGGATCAGCTTTTTTTTTTCCATAATGATTGTGAAGGCCAATCAAGATTCTAAGCCAACCAAGCTTACTCGATGGCATAATTTGACGACATTATTTTATTTGTAATTGAAGTTATTTATATGAATTATTTGATTTTGTAATTGAAGTTATTTATATGCATTATTTGATTTTGTAATAAATTTAATTATTAAGTCATTAAATATATTTATATTGTTAATTATTCAATATTATTATTTATATTTTAGTGTTTTTATTTTATTTATATATACTGTTATACGAAAAATGAAACTACAAATTAAAACAAATAAAATGTAGAGTCGGTTCACGGCATGAACCGATTTTACAATTTAAGTCTCTGAATTTAAAGTCGGTTAAAAACCGACTTTTATACCCCTGTTTGTAGTAGTGAACTACTGTATATTATTGTAAGATTATGTGAACAGTTAAGGGTGGTTATATATGTATTTTCATGTCAAGTGTAAGAAGAGGACAACTAGTGCATTTGAGACTAAATAAAGTTATAGCACAAAGATGTTAAACATATATGCCTATAGTCTTGTTAATTCTTCATACCTCAGCCAAAAATAATTCGAAGACCAGCGAAAGAAATTGCTAGCAGGACGTTGGCTTACTTGCAAGCTTGATCTCATCAAGACTAGGTATGTCTGTCAAATAAAGTGTCACAAAAGGATTGAAGTGACTTCCAGCAGACAGTGCTTTCAAGATGAACTCTCGGTAAACCACAGCTGCAGCTGTGGTTGTGATTGGAGCTTTTAGATTTGGCATCACTATTGCTCTTCCAAACGGAAGTGCACTGCAAGTAGTATTAACATCAGATGGAAGGCATATTGTAAGCAATAATGATTACCAATGCAACTAAGAGTAACTTTTGGGAGTTTCACATAAATACGTCCATGATATTTCTCAAGCATTTGAGTAAACCTTGAATTTTCTAAGCGAAGAAGAATCATCAAACTAATGGACGGACCGCAACGCAAGTACTAGAACTCTTGAACTAAAGGAAAGACCTACCGATGACATAAAGCCCGTACAAACTCATTTTCAGGCAAAAAGAGAAATAAGCCGACCTTCCTCTAGAACTATTCGGAAAAACATAACAGATATGAAGGAGAAAAACCCGAATCGACAGTAATATACCTTAAGAATTTCAAAAAAGAGATAGAAAGATATCATTTAATGCATATCTTATAAAATCTAATTATGCAAAAAAAATTCTTAATATGTAGTTTTCATCAAAACCAGGTATACATTTTTAAATGCAAAGAAGGCAAGGTAAAATTCCACAAGAAAAAGGTAATCTATATCAAAATATTGTCAAAATATTGTATTTCTATGATAATTATCAGTATATTTCATTATTATTTCTGTTCTGTTTTTACAAGAGTTTACAATATATGTATATAAAGAAAACGAAAATTAAACAATAACCATAAAACCTACACATCCAGGTTTTATGGCTCCACTAATATTATTGTCTGCTCAATGTTTTACTCCATTGAGCATTTGTGTCTGCCACTGTTATAGCACACACCAACACTCCTCCTCAAGTTGGTGCATATATGTCTCTTATGCCCAACTTGTCAAGTGAGTTGTAGAAGTTCCTTGCAGACACAGATTTTGTGAGTATATCAGCCAATTGATCTTCTGATTTAACAAATGGAAGCTTAATAATCTTTTCTTCAAAATTCTGTTTGATGAAGTTCCGATCCACTTCAACGTGCTTCGTGCGATCATGTTGAACTGGATTGTGAGATATGGCAATGGCTGCTTTGTTATCACAAAATAAGTTCATTTCAGAGTTAGGAGCAACACCAATCTCAGTTAGAAGTTTTTTCAACCAAAGGAGCTCACATATTCCCTTGACCATTCCTCGAAATTCAGCTTCAGCACTGGATAAGGCAACTACATTTTGCTTCTTGCTTCTCCATGTGACAAGGTTGCCCCCCACGAAAGTAAAGTACCCAGCAGTAGATTTCCTATCCTTCATATTCCCTGCCCAGTCTGAATCTGTATATCCAAGGACTTTCAATTGACCATTCTTTGAAAACATAAGTCCTTTCCCAGGGGAGTATTTTAAGTAACGAAGTATTTGCATGACCGCATCCATATGGTCTTCACTTGGGCAGTGCATGAACTGACTCACGACACTCACAGCATAAGCAATATCAGGTCGAGTATGAGATAAATATATGAGTTTACCTACTAACCGTTGATATCTCTGTTTATCTGCTGGTACTTGGTCCACATATTCTCCGAGTTTATGATTTTGAACCATTGGAATATCGACAGGTTTACAATCTAGTAGTCCTGCCTCTGCTAGTAGGTCCAGAGTATATTTCCTTTGGGAAAGACATATGCCTTGTTTTGATCTTGTTACCTCAATACCTAAGAAGTATTTGAGCTCTCCTAAGTTCTTCATTTCAAACTCATTTGACAGTTGTTCTTGAAGCTTAGAGATTTCTTCTTTATCATCCCTTGTAATGATCATGTCGTCTACATAGACTATAAGGGCTGTTATCTTCCCTAATCGATATTTTAGGAAAAGAGTATGATCAGAGTTGCTTTGTTGGAACCCATATTTCTTCATTGCTGAACTCAACCTACCAAACCACGCTCGAGGTGATTGTTTTAGTCCATACAATGCTCGTTGTAATCTACATGCAGTTTCTTTTCCTGATGTAACAGTATATCCTGGTGGGATATCCATGTAAATCTCTTCTTCAAGGTCACCATGAAGGAAGGCATTCTTCACGTCAAGTTGGTGCAATGGCCAATCTAAATTTGCTGCAAGAGATAACAAAAATCTCACAGTTTTTAGTTTAGCCACAGGTGAGAAGGTTTCTTGATAATCTATCCCATGTTTCTGTGTATATCCTTTTGCTACAAGCCTCGCCTTGTAACGATCAACTAACCCATCTGCTTTATACTTAATGGAGAAAATCCACTTGCATCCTACCATCTTCCTCCCTTGAGGCAACTCGCTTAACACCCATGTGTTATTCTTCTGCAGTGCCTCAAATTCCTCTTTTATAGCTTGAGCCCATTTTGGATCAGATAAGGCTTCTTCAATGCTACTCGGAATTTGACACGAGGAGAGCGTTTGTGCAAATGCCCTGATAGGTTCTGATAACCTTTGAGTAGATACATAATTTGCTATTGGATACTTGGGTTTTCGTTCTTCTCTTTCTGGGGAGTATCGATTTGGAGGTTTACCTCGATTGTGTCTGAAAGGTAAAACATAACCAACAGATGTATCTATAGCATTAGTCTGTAAAGGTGTGATAGGATAGCTTACCTCAGGAGTGTTCTCAGCAAGAGGATCATTGGGTACTAGAGAATGGAGAGGTACATCAACCACTTCATCTTCTAGAGATTCAATTACTACTTCAGCTTCAGTTCTTGGAAGTTCAAGCTCGGGTCTAGATACGGGCTCCTCCATATTATTGGCACGTTCTGAGTATGTTGGACTCGTGTCTAATATTTCAACATCAAGCCAATTTCGTTCTTCACCATAACTCTCCTCCTGAAGAGTGTAATTGGATACTGGTGATGGGAAAAAACATTCTGATTTTAAGGAAAGTGACATCCATGGTAGTATAGTTTCTTTTAGTAATTGGATCATAACATCGGTACCCCTTTTTTTGTACACCATACCCCAAGAATACACATCGAACAGCACATGGATCCAACTTAGTTCGTTGATTTTTATGGAGGTGGACAAAAGCAACACATCCAAAAATTCGGGGCAGAAGCATCAAAATAGTAGGCAAAGGAAGATGATCAGATAACACCTTTAATGGAGTCTGAAATTGTAAGGTCTTTGTGGGCATTCGATTCAGTAGATACACAGCTGTAGTAACAAAATCACTCCAGTATTTATTAGGCATATGTGCACCGATTAGTAAGGCCCGAGCCGTTTCTAAAATATGCCGATTTTTTCTCTCCACAGTCCCATTTTGTTGTGGGGTTTGTGAACATGAGGTTTCATGGAGAATACCATGGTTGTCAAAGTATGTCCGGAATTGTTGATTAACATACTCCCCTCCATTATCAGACCTAAGTGATGAACGAAAACCGGCATTGCCGATCTTCGCAAATACTTTGGTTTTAATATTTATAAAACTCTCGCAAGTGCACGAATCATTTCGAAGAAAATGATAAGTATACTCCCAAGGTCGATCTAAGGAAGGAATGTATGTGGTTTTTAATTTATTATTCAAACTTTTAAAAACGAAATTAAATCCTAAACATCCTGTCACGATAGTTTGGTTTTTGTGTTCCTAATCTAATAACATAAAATAAACATATATACAGATTAATTAAATATAATCTAATAACATAAAAATAAACATAGATACAAATTCAATAAATAATTATCTAAAAATAAACATATATACAGATTCAATAAATATTCATGCAAATTTTTATCATTTATATTAGCGGAGTATTTATGGATGTAATAACTAAATTAATTATGCTTGCTCATATTAACTAGGTTATTAAAGATATAAATTGATATTTTATTGATTCTCTCTTTTTTATATAAATACCACCTTTGGTGGGGTTAGATATTCTTTGTTAACTAAACAAATCAATTAACACCTATGGGTGGGGTTGATAACTAATATGCTTAATTAAATTAATTCCTTTTTCTAAGAGATTGAAAATGAACCATTTAAATGCCACCTTTGGTGGGGTTAGACAATTTAAACATTATTCAAGGTGTCCAAATTAAACATAAGAATTTAATTATCCGAGTACTAACTTTCAAGTTTTAAAACCACTATTGAAAACATGTTGTCAATATATTTTCACATAATAATTCTTATAAAAACTTTCTAAATAGAGTTTCACTCTAACTACCGGGCGATTGTACCAACAAATAAAAGAGCACTACTCTAAATTAGACCGGATAACTAAACCTTAAAATCTAATTTTCAGGTTTAAGCTTGTAATGAAAAATAATATATTTCTCTCTAACATTCTTAATATAAAATCTTGAATAAAAACAAAATCAATTCATTTTAGAGATTTTTACCTATTTAATATTTCGCAAGCATAACAACGTCATTATTACATCATATTTACTAAACAGCCAGCATAGTTAAATTTAACCACAGACAAGTTGAATATAACATGTAAGAATAAAGCATAAAAATAACTGTAAAGAAAATAAAATCCTTACAGAACTTTGACGCTATTCCCGTAGCTAGAAAACCTCCGAGCGGAATTTGCACTTCCATATATTGAATCAAAAATCTAAATTATTACAAAAACATTACAAGTTCCTCTCAAAAAGAGAAGAACTCTAAACCTAAGAGAATTGAACTAAAAACTAAGAGAAAAACTAAGAAAAGCTTAGAAACTAAGAAAGAAACTAAGAGAAACTAAAAACTAAGAAATGAGAGAAAGAAAGAAGAGAGAAGTGAGTTTTGAAGGTGTGATTTGAAGTGAAGGGAAGGGGGGTATTTATAGGTGAGGATAGAGAGAAAAAATGAGTAAAAAAATGTTAAAAAAATATTAAAAAATGTAAAAACGCGTATTGGAATTGCTGATGTCATCAATGACGTCAGTATGACGTCACAGGGGCTGCTGCACGTGAAAAATGGGGCGAAAACGCGTTGGGCGCGCGGTGGGGCTGCTGCTAGGGGCTGCGCGCGCGCGCAGCTTGGCGCACGTGAACAGTGCCCGCGCGCTGAGCTGCGCACAGCTGGGCAGGCCAGCGCGCGCGGGCGCGTGCGGCATGGGGCGCTGGGCTGTGCGCACGGTTGTGCTGCGGCGCGCGATTTCCGTCTTTTTGACATTTTTGACCTTTTCGACCCATTTCGTCCGATTTTTCCATGTTTGTTGACCTTTTCTCACTTATTTATTGATATATTTGTGATGTATTGCTTCAAGTATTCCTCTTTGAGTCTTTAAATTGCGTTTTTAAGCCAAAATTTCTGAAAAACAATAAAAATACCCGTGATTCCGAAAAAGACAAATTTATATAAATATATGATAAAACATATAAATATATATATTTTTAATCAATTAATGTACATAAAATCATGGTTATTTTAGTGCTTTTTGAGCACTCATCACTAAGTATCTTAATTTTTTCAGAAAATTGTGTCTGATCCATGGTGTGAAACATGTGAAATGTAGCAAATACTTCATCTTTATGTTTGAGAAGGTAAAGCCATGTCATTCGTGTACATTCATCAACAAAAATAACAAACCAACGATGACCCGATGACGTAATGACCGGGGAAGGTCCCCAAACATCAGAATGTACCAAAGCAAAAGGAGCCACACTTTTATTCATGCTCATATGATAAGACGCCCTATGACTTTTTGCTAGGATACAAGTATCACATTTGAAATCTGAATGTGTGATATTTGAAAATAAACTGGGGAGTAGGTGCTTTAAATACCCGAATGATGGATGCCCAAATCTACGATGACATAGCCAAATCTGTCGTTCCTTGTTACCAACAGTATGTTGCATGTGATTGGCTCTTCCTGAACTGAGGTCATCCACATAATATAGCCCTCCTCTCCTAGTACCACGCCCAATGATCTCCTTGGTGAGAATATCCTGTAGAAGGCAAAAAGTAGAATACATCAATACTACACAGTTAAGATCTGAAGTGACCTGACTTACAGACATTAGTCGGTTTGACAGAGAGGGTACAAGCAAAGTATTAGATAATGATAATGAAGGAGATAAGGTCACTGTTCCAGCTCCTGTAACTAGATAAGTGACCCCATTTACATTGGCAACACGGCTCCGTCTTGGTTGGGTTGTATTGGAGAGATCGTTTGGGTCAAATGTCATGTGATCTGTAGCTCCAGAGTCTAAAATCCACTCATCTTTCTCATTACGAGTAGAGATGTGAAATGCTTTACTTGAAATACCTGGATCTTGGGAAGATTCAGCCTGAGAAGTAAGGGATAGTGAGGCATTATTGGTAGCCACAGCTGCTCGCCCAGTAGTGTCCCGTTTCTTCCGTGCTTGAAGATTATTCCACCATTCTGGATACCCATGTAGTTTAAAGCAGTTTTCACGGGTGTGTTTTGAGTTTCCACAATGGCCACATTTCATGTCAAGAGATGGTGGATTTCCCGTGGATTTCTTGCTACCCAAGAAAGTTCCTGTTTTTGGTGGCATTAGGTTATGATGTCCCTTGACCCCTTTAAAAGCCATAACAGCTCCGGGTGTCGTATCTACACCTGTGATCATCACGGTCTGCCTGACCTCTTCCCTACGGACGAATCCATAAGCTTGTTCCACCGTAGGGAATGGTTTGATCTGAAGCACATCACTTCGAGTTTTATCCAATCTATCATCAAGTCCATCGAGGAAGGTATACACTCGATCTTTCTGTACGATGGAGTTGTATTTTTGTATATCAATCGCACACTCCATTGGATTAGGACGACTGAAATCAATTTCACGTCACAACCCTTGAAGGTCATTTTAGTATTTTTCAATGGATCCACCCGCTTGTTTCGTACGAGTAACTTGACGGCGAAGATCATATACTTGAGACGTGTCTGTCCCATCATAGTAAGTGGTAGCCACCGAATCCCAAACCTGTTTCGCAATTGGGAATCAGATAAAATTTGCAATTAAGGAGGGGTCCATCGAATTGATCAACCATCTTTTAACAATGGTGTTTTCAGTACGCCATCTCCTAAATAAGGGGTCGGTTTCAACAGGTTGAGGAAAATCCTCATTAATATATCCCAGTTTATCTTTTCCAGAGATATACATCTCCACCACCTGGGACCACAAGGCATAGTTGGATCCTCCCAACTTGATACTAATGGGAGCAGTCGACGCTTTAGTTGGCGGAGGTTGTGAGCTGATCTGAGCTCTAGTTAGAACTTCCGTCATTTTCGCCGTCAAATCTTCCAACACGAAATTGGTAGTTAAATCTCTAGATTCTGCCATGAAATCTAAAAAAAATTTCCTTCCGTTTTTCCTTTTTTTTTTACACTTCGTTCGTACACTATATAAAGAAAAAACCGTAACCCTAAAAAAAAATTTACAAATTAGCGCAGCTTCTTCTGCGCGTTTCTAACCCTAAACCAGTTCCAAGAGTCGCGCAGCTTCTTCTCAGCCAAGATTCGCGAAGCTTCTTCTCAGCCAGATTCACGCAGCTTCTTCTGCGTTCCTCAGCCAACTTCTTCTTCTGCGTGGTTTCACAGCAACTCTTCCTTCATGCAACCTCTGTGCTTCTTCTCAACTAGATTCACGCAGCTTCTTCTACGTTACTCAACCAACTTCTTCTGCGTTCCTCAGCTTCTGTGCAGTTCCATCTCGTTCCAAGCTTGTCCGAGCTTAGAAGAACAGTATGGTTACCCACAACTGCAGATAGACCTACCAGCTACACGTACATAGACAAACCACAAATTATATGTTGTTGTTTTTCAAGTTTCACAGAGTCAGGAAACTGGTGCAGTTTGCCCACGGCTACATAGATAGACTGCGAACAATCTGTGACTCCAACTGCAGTTCCTTCTCATTGTGTTCTGTTTTTTTTTTTTCAGAAAGGAAACTGATGGTGGAAAGTGTCGAGAGATCAAAAATGGTCACTCTAGAAATCAAAATGACCACCCCAGAAACAGATTCAGAGATCAGCAACCACAATCAGCAAAAAACAAAAATCAGCAGCCACAATCAGCAAAAAACAGAAAACAGCAGCCATACCAGAAATCAGAAATCAGAAATCAGCAAATCTGCAAATTTGCAAATCAGCAATCAAAAAATGGTAGTTTCATCATAAATCAGCAGGTAGTTCATTAGTTAGCAATATCCTGCTCTGATACCATGTCAAAATATTGTATTTCTATGATAATTATCAGTATATTTTATTATTATTTCTGTTCTGTTTTTACAAGAGTTTACAATATATATATATAAGGAAAACGAAAATTAAACAATAACCATAAAACCTGCACATCTAGGTTTTATGGCTCCACTAATATTATTGTCTGCTCAATGTTTTACTCCATTGAGCATTTGTGTCTGCCACTGTTATAGCACACACCAACAAATATCAGACTTCAGTTCCTGACATTTAAATTAAGTTACACAACAGTAAAAGCATCTTAAGTAAAAAAGCCCACAATTTAAAATAACAGGCAAACATTGAAGCTCAATAATGAAATTTTATAAACAAGATAGGACATGCCTTGCATTGTAGGAACGAAGTCTTTAACATTTGAAATCTTGGAAAGCAGAGCAATACCTCTTTCGATTTTGAACACTTGCATCTATCCCTGTATTTAATAAACAGAGAGATCAGAGATCAGAGATGATTTCAATAGAGTTTAAAGAAGTCTGAATGCCAGACATAGGATCATAGAGCTCTTCAAAGGAAAGACCATAAACTCTGACAACATTGAGCAATATTTATAGCACTTTGTATCCACAAAACTCAAGATGATTGCTCGATTATATGAAACCATTCCGTGGTGGGTCTTCATGATAGGTAGATTTTTCATTCTTCACGTCTACTAAGTGGAAAGATGGAATAAATCAAGAAGAGTTCTTCACTTGTGGAAAATTTCCCAATACGAATAACAAATAAATTAAAATTAGTACAATATATAGAGAATTATAGAAGAACACAAAAACTAGAGTAAGAGTAGCAAAATACACATTCGAAAAAATCTGGTATAAATTGTGTTACGTGCCTTGTAATGTCGAGTTCTTGTTCGGTCTCTGTCCCGACGTGAAGAAGCTCTTGAGGAGATAAAATTCTGTAAATTTAAAATAGTTTAATTTAGTATAAAAATTCCATGACGATTCTTATTAATATTCTCTTTTTATACATATTTTGGATAACTAAAAAAATAACTGAAACAAACCACTATTTTTTAAGAAAATACAGACTAGAATTAAAATTATGGAAAAAGTGACATGTCAACAAGGTCACTACACTATCATAGTCACTATATCAAAGACATGGTACATAATTAACTGAATTTGAAAGAAAAATAAAATAATTATGTTGATAGCACGTAACATTTCACCCTCCTTGAAAGTGGCCTTGTCCACAAGGCTATTAGGGAGCAGCGTCGGCTTCGTCCAATTCTTTCGACATAATCTATGTCACTTTGTAGTGATTTTTGAGTTGTTTTTTGATTAACAAGATATGTATCATGGGGTGAATTTTTTTTCCTTCAAGTAAGAACAATTTGTATCCTACAGGGCCAATGTGCTCAATAATTTGGTAAGGTTCATAGTATTTAGCAGATAACTTGTGCCTTCGATCATGGATCAATGAGTGTTGTCAATAAGGTTGTAATTTAAGGTAGACCCAATCGCCTACTTCACATTTTCAATCCTTCCTTCCTTTGTCATATGTCGTCTTCTTTCTTTCTTTGGTTTTGGAGAGTTGTTGTTGTAGTTGACGTAGAATTTGATCTCTTAGTTGCAACTCCTGATCCAATTCGTCCTCACGAGTAGATCCTGGCTCGTAGTATGTTAGGACCGATGGTCGGCGTTCATATACCACTTCAAATGGAGTAAATCCAGCGGAAGAGTGTCAGGTGGTATTGTAGCAAAACTCTACCCATGGTAGCCAATAGATCCATTGTTTTGGGTGCCCTCCTATAAAACAATGTAAATTCATTTTTAGAGTGCGATTAGTTACCTCCGTCTGTCCATCTGTATACAGATGGTAAGATGACGAAAAACAAAACTCGATTCCTTGTAGTCGGAATAGCTTCTTCCAAAATGAACTGGTGAACAAAGGGTCTCTATCGCTCACTATGGACTATGGTACCTCATATAATTTGAGGAAATTTTCACAATAAGCTTGAGCTGCATTAGGCGCATTGATTGGAGACGTCAATGCAATGAAGTGTGTCATTTTGGATAACCGGTCCACCACCACTAGAATGGCTGTCTTGACTCTGGAGTTTGGAAGGTCGGTAATGAAATCCATGGAGACCTCAGTCCATATAGTAGTAGGCGTAGGTTAGGGGTTGGAGGAACCCAGATGGTGCACCTTGTTCTCTTTTATTTTTTTGGCAAATGTCATAGGCTTTAATGGTCTCTAATACCTACCACTTCATTCCCTGCCTGTAGAATTGTGACCGTATCCGTTGGAGAGTTTTATGGAGCCCTTCATGGGTAGCAGAATGGAAACCTTGAATGACTTTTGTCGTTAGTGGGGAAGAGGGTAGTAGATAAATTTTGTTTTTGTGGAAGAGTAATATTTCCTTGCATGTCTATGGCCCTAGTATTTCCCCTTCTTGGTACAATTTATGCAGTCTTTGCATCTCCACATGGTTTTTGTTTTCATCCTGAATTATCTCTATCCATATTGGAACTAACTCTGATATTGCCATTATTTGTGTTGGTTCATCACGCCTGGATAGGGCGTCTACTGCTAAGTTATCTTTTCCCTTGCTTGTATTCATTGGTGAAGTCATATCCTATCAGCTTGTTAAGCCATCTTTATTTAGCTATGGTAGTGATTTTTTGACTCCACAAATATTTGAGGCTTTTGTGGTCAGTACGAACCACAAATGTTCTTCCTAACACATAGGGCCACAATTTCTAAACTGCTAATACCAAAGCCAACATCTCTTTGTCATAGGTGGATAAAACTATATTCCTCCCTTTAAGAGCTTAACTAAAGAAAGTTATGGGTCTTCGTCCTTGTGTGAGTACTGCACTAACACCAGAATTTGAGGCATCACATTCAATAATGAAAGTTTTTGTGAAATCAGGTAATGCCAACACCGATCCTTGCACCATCACTTGTTTGAGTTCTTGGAATGCATCTTTGGTTTTGGGGGTCCACTTGAAGTTGTTCTTTTTTAGAATTTCTATCAAAAAGGCAACTATTCTTCCATAATCCTTGATAAATTTTTGATAGTAACCAGTCAACCCCAAGAAACCGCGTAGAGTAGTTGCCGATTTTGGCTTGGTCCAATCTTCTATGGCCATAATTTTACTAGTTTTCATCCTTACTTCTCCTTCCTTGATAATATGCCATAAATATTGATTTTTTGTGGTTTCAAAACAACACTTCTCCATCTTAACATATAGTTGATGGTCAGATAATATAGAGAGCACGATTTGCAAGTATTGCAAATGTAATTCCCAAGTAGGACTATATATCAAGATATCATCAAAAAATACTAGGATAAAATTTCGCAAATATGATCGAAAAATGTCATTCATTAATGCTTGAAATGTAGAAGGTGCATTAGTGAGTCTAAAAGGCATTACTAAAAATTTGTAGCGTTTATCGTGTGTGTGGAAATCCGTTATTTTCACATTTGTCGGATGCATCGGTATTTGATGATATCCAACCCGTAGATCTAGTTTTGTAAAATATTTGACTCCATGCAACTCATCTAGTAGCTCATCTATCACTGGTATGTGATACTTGTCCTTAATAATGGCTATATTAAGAGCTCTATAGTCCACACAAAATCGTCAAGACCCGTCCTTTTTTTACAAGTAGCACCGGGGATGAGTATGGGCTAATATTGGGCCAAATGACTCCATTTTCCAACATTTCTTTCACCAATTTTTCTATTTTCTTCTTTTGGTAGTATGGATAACAATAAGGTCTTATTGACACAGAGTCATTCCCAAGTTTTAAGTTAATTTTGTGGTTGTGGGACATGTCAAGTGGGATACCTGTAGGATTTTGAAATAAGTAGGCATAATTTTTAAAAATTTAAGCCAGATATACATGTGAGGTGAAATCTGCATATTGGGTCAGATCTGTGAGTTGGGCTAAATCTACATGATGGGCCTCTTTTGCGTGTTGGGCCAAATCTACCTTGGGAAAGTAGTTATATTTACTAGGGTTAATATCAACATCTTCAGCAATTACACACATCAAGGTGCTTCTTCCTCCATTTGTCTGAAGTTCTCTCTCTATTTGGCACTAGTCCACAGCTTAGGCTGTTGGCGGTTGCACGCCGGCAAGAGTTACCGTCCCTTCTTGCCATTGAAACACCATCGTTAAGTGCACAAATTCCCACAGAATCACCCCAAGGGTTGTCAATCACTACGCTCTAAGGACAACGTCGCAACCCTCTAACCCGATCACAAAAAAATCCACCTGAAATGGGTTTCCCTGGATTTTGATTGGGGTATCTGGGAGGCGACCCATACAAAGGTAGCTTATCACCATTGGCCATTATCACATTTAGTCGAGACCTTTTTTTTTTATGTTTTTAACCCGATCTATGAGACCCATGCCTGATTGAGGAAGTTGTGAGAGCTTCCGGTATCCAACAAAGTTACAAGTGAACGTCCCTTGATTTTGGCAGGAACCTGTATGATTTGAAGTGTCACGGTTCTTATAATGGCATGAAGTGAGATTTCAGCTTCTTCTTTACCCTCTGTTTCTACCTCGTCCATGGGTTTGCAATCAATGAGGAACAGTCTCTGGCAGCGATGGCCCTACATGTAGGTTTCATCGCAGTTGTAGCACAATTTGCATCGTCGGCGCTCTTGGATTTCATCAATGGTGAGGTGTTTAATAGGTGGGTTTGTGGTTGGTCATGACTGAATGGGATTTTGTTTTGGTTTCTAGAAGTTTTGGATGGCTGGGTTAATGTTGGGTGTAGTATATTTGTGTTTTTGAAGTTGGTTTTTTGTTTCGTAGAGTCGTGCAAGGTCAGCAGCATATGGGTTTGTGGCATAAACATCAACTCAGATGGTTTCCCGAAGCCTGCTGATGAAACAACTGATATGTTGTTGTTCAGTTAATGAACCAACCCTTGCGAGCAGCCGATTGAATTATGTGTGATACTCCCGGACAAAACCTGTTTATGTGAGCTTGGTGAGCACTCCGTAGTAATCATCTAGGAATGTTTGACCATAACGTTCATTCAGCACCTATTTGAATTCTTCTCAGGTAACAAACTCGAGTTTTCTTGAAAGATTGGAACCAGAGGTGCACTCCTTCTTCTAGGTGGTAGGTTGATAACGAAACCTTCTCAGTGGCATGGGTCTGGTGGAAGGAAAAGAATTGCTCTGCTCGGTCAATCCAAGTGATAGGATCATCGGTGCCATCATAGAGTGGAAAGTCTAAAAAAAAACCACTCGAGGTACAATTATTCCATGTATTTGTTGAGAATTTGGTTGTTGTTGTGATGTCCCGATTCTTGTTCTTCTTGCATTTAATTCATTCATTTGGGTTTGTAGTTGAATGAACATCTCATACATGTCTCGTTGCATTTAAAGCAATTGTTGTTGGGTTGCTTGTAAGGATTTCTCCATTGGTTTCTTTTTTGGGGTGGTTGGCCCCATTATTGAATCCCTATTTTGATACCATATTATTATGTGTCATGTAATGTCGAGCTCTCGCTCGGCCTCTTTCTCGACATGAAATAATCCCCGACGTGAAATAATCCCCAATGTAGAATGATCTCCGACATTAAGAAACTCTCAAGGAGATAAATTTTTGTAAATATAAGATAGTATAGTTTGGTAGAAAAAGTTCATGCTAATTCTCATTAATTTTTTCATTTTTATACATATTTTTAATAATTAAAAAAATATCTGAAATAAATCACTATTTTTTAAGAAAATGCATAAAATTAAAATTATAAGAAAAGTGACATGTCAACAAAATCATTACACTATCATGAACACTACATTAAAGACATGTTACATAACTAATTAAATTTAAAATTAAAATAAAATAATTATGTTGATTACACATAACAAATTGAATAGATGATGCTAGTAACAGGCATAGTGCAAAGAGTAGCAATCCGAAAAAAGCTATGAGAAAGCGAATGCACGATGGGCTATGGCACACTGGTGATGCTTCTCTGGTGGCTGGTCTTCATTCCAGGGCCCTGTTGCTTCTCTGCGTGGGTCGAGGCTAGGGCTGAAAAAGGGAGGTTTGATTCAGTGGGGTGGGGGATGAAATGGAAAAATAAGGAGAAAAAATTAACTTGTATTTTCTTTTTCGTCATTATTTTACCGAAGTCTAAAAGTAAAATATTATTTATTAGTTTTAAAAAATATTTATAATGACGAAATTTCGTCACTGAATGTATTAGTTTGTTTATTCTTCTGTTATCTTAATTATAATCGGTAATAAATATATTTTCAGTAAAAAAATGTTTGATTAATATTATTTCTATTAGTAAATTTAGTGTCAAGTTCTTTAAATTTGTAAGTAATGTGAATATTTTTTTGACAAACTTGGTTTTATCATAAAAAATATTTGTTAGGAATAAAGTTTTCTGTTTTAGTGTGAAAAAAAACACCGATCAATGAATAATGAACTTAACAATCATCGTGTAAATATTAACTTAAAAACCATGTAATATTTAAAAGTATAAAATTAGAGTGAATAAAAGATATTATGATTTTTATTATTTAAAAATTAAATAAACGAATAATTTACATAAATTTACAACTAAAATACACAAAATACTACAATATCTTCGATAATATTAATCAATATAATAAAAAATACTAATTTACAAGTGCAAACATAATTGTAAGTTTGTAACTGGTAACATCGAAACTAGAATTGATGATGTTGCTGGTAACATCGAAACTAGAATTGTTTAAAACATAATTGTAAGTTTGAATATTGTTTTGGATTTATGTGCGGAGGAGTGGCTTAAACGTTCATCACGATTAACTTTTTCCGTGAATGCGTTCTCTTTGAGCAACGAGGTGAATTTTATTACTAGGTAGGTAGGGATAAAAATGTCATGTTATTGATGATGTTGCTGTGATAATATACTATATTAAAATATAATATCTATTTTTTTTAGTTTAATTATCATAAAAATATCAATAATATAATCAAAATATTATTATCATTTAAAGTCTTTTTTTATATACTAAAATATCTATATTGTAAATATATTCGTTAAAATTATTTATATATATTTTTATTCTTTTTTTAATAATTATTTTTTTCACATTTATAATAGATAATGTATTATACCGTAGAAATTTATTTATTTATAGTAGTTACAATCAAATAATTTATTTAATTATTTTAAAAAATTTAAATACTTATTTTATAATATTTAGTAAAAATTAATATAAATTATATTATATAATATTTTAATTAATTGATTCATTAATATAAATATTTTATGATTTTAAAATATATGTATTAAATAAAAAAATTGTTTAAACTATAAATAATTGATTATTTTGATATTTTATAAAAATAATTCATATTTTTGATAGAATTCTCATAATTTTCATTGATAATAATAATTTTTTTGATATTTTTATAAAAATTATATCTCAATATTTATAGTGCCTATCAATATTTCAAAACCTTGTTAATAGGTTACTAATATGGATGTATCGTACAAACCCATAAAGTGTATAAGTGTAATGTTAATTGGTAACATAAATTTACACTAATATTTATATTTATATTATTTATCATATGATATATGATATATGATTATTTTTTTAGTTATTTATACACATGTAACATTACAGTTAATGTGAATAAATTTATTTACCTCTAGCGTTACTAAACATGATAATATATTGTGCAACTTAGCTCTGATTTCCTAATTTATTTTGTTTGTTTCTAATTTTTTTATAACTTTAAGTTCAAGAATAAGTTATTCATTATTTTTATAATTAAATATTGGGTATTTGTATTTTTGAAAGTTATTGTCATAACTAAGATGCAAACAAGTATTTATTACTTTAAGAAATTCACGCAACGCTGAGATTAGAATTATGTTCTTGATTTGTGTCCGTTTTTTTTTCTTCTTATTTTTAAATATTAATTATTATTTTTGTATTTAATGCGGTAAATTTAAGTTTTTAATAAAAAATAATATTTAAAATATTTATGTATTTTTAAAATTTAAATTAATAAAATATGATTTAAATCTAACAAATAAAATAAAGAAAAGGAGTATCTCATATTGTTAATTTAGTCTTTAAAATGTTTTAAAACCATGCCAGGTCAAAAAAGGAAAAGAAAAGAAAAGTTAACCTTTACAATTAAGTGATTATGACGGATCATATAAGGAGTGTGTTATGAGAACAATAAGTTAAGTTTTACTGGTGATGTTATATAATTGCGATTGTATTTTAGCAAATATATATATATATATATATATATATATATATGTATGTATGTATATTGCAGTGGTTGCTTTTGTGATTCAGTAGTCAAACACGTGTATGTTGCCGGGGTTGCTTTTGTGATTCAGTAGTCAAACACTCAAACTTGTACTGTTAATTAAAGGAGAAACCAAGAGAAAAAAAGCATATCAAGATGAAGAAGATGGTACTCATTTGAATTAATTTCGGGTATGGAAAAAAAAGTACTAAAACATTTTGGAGAGTCCAAATATTAGAACAATATTTTCACTTTTAATTAAAAATTACAGATCATTAAATTATGAGATAAACTTCTAATTATTTTAATATTACTGATTTTAACCCTAAAAATATCAATTCCTACGATTTTTTTAATTATAAGAAAAAATAACTAAAGTTAATTTAGTGGGAAGACAGAGTCCATAGAGAAGAACATTGCATTATAATGGGTCTTTTTATATAAGTGAATTGAATAGTAGTATAAATTTTACTATATAATTTATTAATTTTTAAAATTTATTTTATATTATATTACTTAATTTTTAATAAAATAAGATAATAATAATAATAATAAAATATTAATTAACGTATATAATTTATTTTTAATAAACTTAATTACAACGAGTAATAATACAAAGAACAGTATATATTGGAATGTTGTTTGCGCTTACCTTTTTCCTTTTAAAAGTGTAAGCACGATTACGTTCTTCTCGGAAAAAAAAAACTAATCTCAGTATAAATCGTGCCAAGGAACTCGAATGAATGAGTGTGTTCTTCTTGGTTCAGACACGATGATCTTGTGAGGGTCACGTTATCTTTGATATGTAAAAAATGATTCTCGACAACGAATATTTCGGTTCTCGCATCGATGAAAAATATAACGAAATGTGATACTTGATATGAATTACAAAATCCCTTGAGCATTAGAATTTTTGAAATAATAATATAGAAAATAATATATGTGAAATTAATAGGTAAAAATTGTATTATTTGTGTGCTTTTTACATTATTCATATCAATTATAAAATATTTCATTAAATTTAATAAAAATTTAAAAAAATTATTAATTTTTAATACTTATTTATATTATTTAATACTAACCCGATGTCATTATGTTCCCTAATTTCTTCTGTGTATATTTCTGCTATATATCAAAATTACCTTTTTTCAACGGTGAATCGATATTTTGGAACAAGTTTGGGATTATTTGTTAGGCTTTATTTTCAGCCGTTACACACCAGGTACTTAATTTAAATAACTAATATATATTTTAATTAATATTAATAATAATCTTCATAAATTAATGTATTTTAAAAATACCGATTATTAATTAATAAATAAACTTAAAATAAAATATTTAATACATCTCAACTGGGACTAAAAATTAAAAGTAGTACCAAAGTGAAAATAAAAGTACTTTCACGTAAGCATGTATGTTGAAAATTTGAAACATTTTATGGTTCCATCATAATTTTGAAAACTGGACTGTCATTCATGACAAACCAACAAGTTAGCAACTGTAGTACCTTTTGATTCCTTGACTGATTATAAAACCCTTTTTAAACTTCATTATTTAATTTAACAAGTAATGTTATATGTTTAGATTATTTTATTTATTGAGTGTCGATTTTGTGTTAAATTAAAAGATATGGTATTAAAATAATCATAAGATTATTTATTATATAAAATATTAATTATATTATAACATGTTAAATAATATTTGTATAAAATCATGATAAAAATCATTTTCATAATATAATCATTTTCAAACTCTGAAAGCGGGATCCATATATCACATGGACATGGGGATTAATTCCAACTATATCACATTGTTAAATAATATTATTAGTCAAAGGCACATGTATGATTAAACAAATAACAAAAAGAGTGACTTGAATCTAGCATAAAAATAAAAAAAATAGTAATAGTAATTTTTTAATTTTAAAACAATATTAATTATATATACATTTAAAAATAGATTAATTATGGTATGATATATGATCAAATAATTTTTAAAAATAAAAAAATATTATATCTATATCATAAATAATGTCACTAAATTTATATACAATTTATGTATTTCAGTCTTTTTTTTTTTTTTTTGACTAGTTAGTAAGTAATACTAGTAATTGAACACGTTAGTAGCAAGATATTTCAACTTAGGTCTCAGGTAAAATTATGGAATTATACTAGTCAAATATTCACCTACTACACAATTACACGTACATATGCAGACAAATATGCATTAATCTTGCATTATCTCGTCTCAATTTCAAATGAATTTTCAACTGACAACTTAAATGATTTTTTTTTGGAACGACTTAAATGAAATAGTAGACTTGCTTTTATATTTTTATTATATTTTGCAACAACATTAATAGTAAATTTTATGGATAAAAAAGATTTTATTTTTAATATGTTAAAGAGTTTCAATAGATATTATAATTTTATGTTTTTTGGGACATCCGAATTAATTTAATAAAACAATAAGATGAGAAAGTATTACAAAACTTATTCTTTTAGATAATTTAGTATATTTATTGGTGAGTCTTGGTTTATCAATTGATTTTTTGTTGTATTTAAAAATATTAGCTAATTTTAAATGAAATCTTTATTTTTCTTTAATTTGCCCATTTTTAAATTAAAATTGACTTTAGTCATTTTTTAAACCATGATATAAAATATGTAATAGACAAATCCCCTAAAATATGGGCAAGGTAGAATTTTTTTCTCTTTTCTTACTTTTTTTTTCAATTTGTCATTCCACTCTATTCTCTCGCTCATTCTTTTTTTTACAACTCACCATTCCACTTTCTTCTCTCTCCTTCCTTACTTTCCTGTACTATTTTCTTTTTATTTCTTCTTATTTTTCAAAAGAAAACCAAAAATAAAATACTCATATCTACCAGTTTTTAATAAATAATAATGTTCATTTTAATTATAAATAAAAAATAATAAAAATAATTTATATTTATATAATAAAAAAATATATTTTATATAACAAATAACTTATCAAAATTTTATTATAAAATAGTTTAAAATAATAATAATATATTATAAAATTTTAAATTATTAAAAATTTACTAAATAGTTACAGTAATTTTTATGAAAAATTATTGTCATTTTAAAAAAATAAATTATTTAAGATTAAAAAAAATAAGAATAAATTACATTATAACACATATCTCTAATATTATTATAATTTTAATTATTACTAAGATAATAAATATTTATTAATAATAATTTTATTTAGCTATTAAAATATAATTAGTTAGATATAATTTATATATTTTATTATATTAATAATAAAAATAATAATAATATTATTATTATATTAGATAATATTTTTACTAAAAATTGTGATATAATGTTCTATGTTTGTATTGTATCTTGTATAAAATTGGATATATAAGCTTCACATTTTTTTAATAATTTAATTATTTTTACTAATATTATTTTTTATATCATAATTATAATTATTTATTAAATATAATTATAATTATATTTATTATTAATTATAATAACGTATTATATTATATTTAAAATTAATTATAAATTTATAAGATATTAATATTTTTTATGTTTATAATAATTATGTTTTGTAAAATGAGACTCTTTTTTTATTTTATTTTTAAATAAAATTAACTAAAGAATGAGTTTTCAAGTTTGGTTAAATTTTGTCTATTTTTAAACTAAAAAACAATTCAATCATTTTTTAAACTATTACATAGTATATGCAATTCACATATTCTAAGTCATTATGTATGGTAATATTCTAAGTCATTATGTATGGTAATACTGACGTGGATAATGTATAGATTGTCATCTAGCAATATTTTATATGGGTAGATTTTTCAACGAGTTTTTTATAAAATAAAGCTATAAAGTTATATAATCAAAAAGTTTATCGATATTGCGAACATATCCGATATTTCTACCATACGAAAATAAAACAGAGTTTGGTACTTATTATATTTTTGAAAAAAAAAATGATTGGGTAATCTTATTATCAGATCAAATTTTTCTGATATCATAACAATTTATTTTTAGAAATCCTAAAGTTTTAAATTATGAACTATAATATTTAATTGCTAATTTTTATTATGAAAATATCATTTATAATGATTTATTTTTAAGAAAATAAAATATCATTGCCATACTTTGATTTTATCAAGTTAAAATATATTATTTATAACTTTTTTTCGCATGCATCATGTGCTTTATTCTCATCGGTTCAATAATAACCAGTGGAAATAAATAATTTATACATTCTGTCTTCGATAAGAAAAGAAAAGAAAAGAAAAAATCCCAATACAAATTAAATTTGGTATCGTAAAGTTAGGGTATAGCCAGGAAATAGAAAGTAATTTAAAAGACAGTGACCGCCTCCTTAGTTTGGAGACCTGAGGAGTGTCATGTGATTTGTGAACAAAATACTAAACTTTTAAATGAGTCCACTCTATTGCAATCACTTCACGTTATTATTTATATTTTATGACGCCCTACAGATGCTGCCACCCCTGACGGCTATTGACAACCGACGTCTCCAACTATTATTATTATTATTATTATTTTCTTTTTTGGGTTTTCAAACGGACCCACCCAATACGTACATTTTTACAGAACGACTATTATAATACCAATAACATACGTTTGTTAAGTTAATAATAATTATATTATAATTAATATATATATAATATAGTAAAAAAAAATTAATGATAAATATTTTAATATTTAAAATGGTATGTTTTTTTGTTTTATATAATTTTTTTTACCTATAAAATATTTTTATTATAAAAATTTATTTAAATTAATATTTATCTTTAATTTTTTATAATATTTTAAAAATAAAAAATTAATTTAAATTTAAAATGAAAAAAATAAAGATACATAAGTTTAGACTAATAAATTCAAATAAATTAAGTTAATTATTCAATATAATTTAAACTATCATCTATTAATTATACAAAATTTTATAATGTAAAATATGATTTAATTTTATAATTAAATATATGATTATAAAAAAGTATACAATTAAAACCTATATGCCCCTAAAGTGTTAGAAACTCATGGGTATCTTTATCTAAATAAAGTAACTAATCCGATAATGAAGTAATATAAACTAATTAATTTTATAGGCTTGAGAAAAGATTAAAAATTAAAAATTATATATAATAATTATATTATAATTATAATTAATGCAGTAATTTTATTAGATATTTATTGATAATATTACACTATATTATTTATAATTTATCATAAATTTATGATAAATTGATTTTTAGTATCTATATGTCACTTGTTTTTTTTATATCAAAAATGTGAGAAATTAGATTTTAAATCACCATTTTGTTAAAAAAAATAAATAATATTAAAATTCAAACTCATGCATTTACATTTTTACATTACAAAATATGGATAATAACAAAGAAAGAAATAACTTACACTTGAGTATTATATGTTAGACCATCAAATTATAGATACATTTTTTTTTTATCTTTTGTGATAAGTTGAAATATAAAAAAATCAAATTATATTTAAATAATTATTTTTATTTGTATATTTAAATAAAATAGCACAATGTAGAAGGATAAAACTTACTATTATAACAACCAAATCTTGCTATTTCGTGTTATAAATATGAATTTATGTATTGCGTTAATATGTTCACTTTGTTAAACATATCTTAATTCATATAAAAGTCATATTTTAAGTCTCACAATGATTTAGAATATTATTAGAAAGATACATAAATAATTTTATTTTTGATTAGATATGAGGTCAGGATTATTTCTTTTATTTTTATGATATTAATTCATGTACAAAATTAAATGCAGCTTAATTAAGTTTTATTTTAATTCATCCAAAAATCGTAAACTGAAAAAATAAAATTCAATTTTTTACGTTTATATAATAATTAAATCAAAAGATTTAACGTTAGAATAATTACTAATTTTAAGCAAAAGTACATAAGTATTAATTAGTATATAATACAGTTATAATAAAAAAAAACATATCTTTTAGTTATATATATTAAAATTGTTGCATTTAAGTAATTTATTATATTATAAAATATTAATTTTTATATCAATATTAAATTAATTTAAATTTTTTAATATATAATTATTAAAAATAGATACACTTATCATTATTTAGTGGCTAATTTTCCATCGCAATTTTTTTGCATTAATATAATCAAAAAGTGATAATTAAATTTAAATTTACGTGATTTGTATTATACTTTTATTGGATTTAACACATAAAATAACACTTAATTATGATTTTAATTATTCGTTCCCGTCAAGTATTGTCCATGTTTTGCTAATTCTAAAAAAATTATGAAAAAATAATAAAAATAATATTTATTGATATTGATTTTTTTCAATATTTTATATAAAATTTATAATATAAACAAACTTTATATATTATTTACTTATTGATATTGATTTTTGTCAATATTTTATGTAAACAAAATGTTATAATACTAAACCATATTGTGAAGGTAATCTTCAATTCTATGATTTTTAAGTTAATAACTATAAGATTAAAGGTAAAGAATATATAAATCTCACTTTAATAATTATATGAAAAAAATTGATTAACTATGATCCTTTATTATGGGATCTAGTAATTTTAATAAGATGAAAAATATTATGTTATGTATATATGACTATATATAAGAAAAAAATAAACTTGATAGTTGTTCTTGTCAACTTAAGATTAAGCTATAATAATTTTGTTATATAACTATGTATTGTAGTATATATATTTTTAATATATATTATTTATCTATTATTTATAAACATATATAATTAATTATCTGCTTAATTATCCTTTGAAACAATTAAAGAATAATTATTTGTGACCACTTTTTGATTTCCATGTCATATGTATGAAATTACCATCAATATTATTATTAAAAAAAAATCTATTACATGATTTTATATTAAACGTCATTTAATTATGTGCCTTCAAATCAAATTATATTTTATTTAAACTTGTTTAATGTTGAATCCATTCAATTTAATATCATTCAATATTACTGAGTTAATTTTTTATTTTTATAAATTTTAAAAATATTGTGTTATTTTAAATAGTTTTTCAAGATTTATTTGTATCATGTCATAACAAATAATTATTGTTTCACTATATTCTCTTGTGTTAATATCTTAATATTTTGATTTTTTTTTAAATAAATTATTTCAAATAATATTAACAAAATTCATACAAATAAAAACAAATTTGAATTAGTATTAATTATAATATTTTTGTTGTAATGAACTTAAAAATATTGTTTAAATTCATTATTTTCCTAAAATATTTTTTAAGTTAGATTCATGGTTAAGTGTTATATCTTGATAACTTCAAGAATATGTTATTAATATTTATATGAAAATTAGAGGTATAAATTGGGATGAGATTCATAAGATAATTTATTAATTTTTAAAATTCATTTTATATTATTTTAGTTAATTTTTAATAAAATAAGATTATAATGAAACAATATTAATTGAGATATTTTATTTGTCCCGAATGCTCGTTAAAGAGAAAAGTAAAAATATAAAAATAATAAAAAATGATAAATGATAGTTGATAATATAAGTTTAGTAAAAAAAATGATACAATATACGTTTAAAATTATATTTATTAAAGTTATAATATAAATGAGATAAACTTAAATTAAATTAAATGAGACAATATTACACCGTAACTTATTAGAGATACTAAATAAGATATAAGATAAGATAAGCTAATACTTTTTACATTACTAATTAAAATGAGGAATATCATATATAAATAAATATATATAATTGTTGAAACAAGTACGTGAAAACAGTGTTAGAATAATATTACCGATATATTGAAATATATTGTTTGGGTTGAGTTGCGTACTAGGTCGCTCTCTTTAAGATGTTTCGAGATTTTGTCCAAACTTGTGCAAGCAAACACAACCTCGTCGTCCTTAAGATAAAACAGTCCATAATTTTTTTTTTCTGTCCGGGAGCTTTACTGCACTAATAAAGTATAGAATACTAGACCTCTCAAATATTTATGTTGCTCGAAAATCTGAAAAATTATGTGTAACAATAACATTATTATGAAAATAACGGTTATAAAAATAATAAAAATATTTTTTTATTTAAATTCATTTCCAACAATACCACACTTGAATTTTACATAAAAATAGTTTCATCGAGTAGTCAATCAATTAATAGTATAAGATTGTAAATAAGCAAAAGGTGTTTATCGACTTAACCATTTGCATAGTGTTAATGCTTTAGAATATACTAGAGTTTTGAACTCTATTTTTAACAACATTACACACACACCTTTTCAAGGTGTTGTTTGAAAAACCTGTGTTTTTATGGCCATACACATGTATCCCAATATAGTGAATGCTCTAGTAAATTTTGCACAAAATTTACATAGAAAGTGGCCACATTTTTACATTTTCATATTTATATAGGTGAGTCTATCAAGAGTATTACTGTAGCTATGTACTCCACTCCACATACAGTATATAATTCATTAAAAGTTTTAATAATTAACTCATTCTTCTTTATCGCTTAAGGACTTTATGCTTCTAACAATATAGAATGAGACTTTATAATAACATGATTCATCTCATGACTTGTTATTACTCATTTAACTTATTTCTTGTGATCTTTAGTATATAAGTTGGGTTACCATCAAGACTCTTCATTCTAAAGGCATCAGTCTCATTCCTTTTGAGGTTTTGAAAACCTTATCTCTTGTTAATCATTTCGTCAAAAGATCAACCAAATTTTCATCAGTACGTACATGATCCACTCTTATAGCTCTTGTAAAGAGAAATTCTCTAATAGTACTATGTATCTATTGTCTCTTGTCGTTGTAATAACGGTTTTCAATCTTTGCAATAGCCGCAATACTATCGCAGTGGATCAAGACAGCTGGTATCGATCTTTCCGATAAAAGAATCTTAACTAACAATCTTCTTAACCATCATGTTTCTTCACTAGCAGTAGCTAGTGCTATCATTTAAGACTACATCGTAGATTAAGCCAATATTGTCTGTTTCTTAGACTTCCAATAAACATATCCACCAATAATGCTAAATATATAGCCACTAGTTGCTTTGGAGTCTTATGATATAGTGTTATAATTAGCATCGTTGTATACTTCTAGAAAAGTGGGAAACTTCTAGAAAAGCGGGAAACTTCTTATAATGTAATCAAAGGTTCATAATTCTCTTAAGGTATCTCGTGACTTTTTCAATAGCATTCCAATGCTCTATACTAAGTCTACTGGTAAACCTAAATAGTAGTCATACAACATAAACCATGTCTGGTTTAGTGCAATTAGTAGCATAATGTACGATTCCAATGATGCTCACGTACTCATTTTGTCTAACATCGTCTCTGGTGTTCTTGAACAAATTTACACTAGGATCATAAAAAGTATATGCATGTTTGTAGTTAAAGTAATTATATTTCTTTAAGATCTTCTCAATGTAAAGAGATTGATCTAGAGAATGTCATTTTTCTAACCTAGTAATCTTCATACCAAGGATTACACTCGTTTCTCCAAGGTCTTTCATATCAAAGATTATTACAACAAAATTTTCTAATTAACATAAATATTTGTCCCAAAAATAATCATGTCATCCACATATAAACATATAATAGTACAAATGTCATTTTTGATTTATAATAAATGCATTTGTTAGTTTCATTCTTTTTGAATTCATGTGGTATAAGTAGATTATCAAAAAAATTATGTCATTGCTTAGGGCTTATTTTAGACCATAAAGGGATTTATCTAGTTTACAAACTTTATATTTTTTAATCTGTGACAATAAATCCCTCAAGTTGGTCCATATAAATCTTTTTTTTTTCTAAATCACCATTTAAGAAGGCAATTTAAACATCCATTTGGTGCACTACTAAATCATGGATAACATCAAGAGAGAAAAGTACCGTATGAAAGTTATTTGTGTACGTGAAAATAGTGTTGGAATAATATTACTGATATACTGAAATATACTATTTGGGTTGAGTCACGAACTAGGTCATTTTTTTAAGACGTTTTACGGCTTTACCCAAACTTGTGCAAACAAACACAACCTCGTTGTTCTTAGGATAAAACATCACAAAATCTTTTTTTCTGCCTCGGAGCTTAACTGCACTAATGAAATCCGAAATATTACACCTCTCAAATATTTATATTTCTCGAAAATCTGGGAAAATAATTCCGATTTTTTTTGTTGTTATGAAAAATTGTATAATTGTTTTTGAGTTGTTAAGTTGTGTTCTAAAACTGAGAACTATTGCCTTAGAGTTGAAAAATTATATATAACAGTTATATAATTATGAAAATAACGGTAATAAATATAATAAAAATATTGTTTATTTAAATTCATTTCTAACAATAATAATAAATATAAATTATTCTGAAACGAAGAAATTGCTCCTTCATATATCATTTTATTTGTTTGTATTTTATTGAAAAATTATATAAAATAATATTTTTAAAATTTATAATAAAAAAATACCTCTATAATATTAAACATGTTATAATTATACTAATTTAATATTTAACACGTATAATTAGTTAAAATAACTAAATGTTTGAATTTTATTAACCGAATCTCATTATTCTTTACTGTATTTTTCTCATTTTTTCTTACCTTTTGTTCAAAGTAGTTTTTTATTTAAATTGAATAATATTTGTGAAATTTTTGTGGTAATGTTTTTTTTATGATAAAAATATATAAATATGATAAAAAAAATTATCTTTATATTTATAAGTTTTAAGGAGTCATAAAATTTTATTTAAACACTTGTTATAACATAATAAATATACCATAGATAATTATTAATTAAAACAATAAAATTTATTTATTTTAACTTAAACAAGATAATACTATAATTTATGTCAATTAGATTTTTTTCTTTACTTAGCTAACCAATGGTTTGCTCGTAAAGCTCCAGAAATTCGATTTGAAATACATCGAATTCCACTTGCATTTCTGACTTGGCTTCGTCAGCCGCCAAGCCTTTTCTCTTCTTCAATGCGTCACCATCTACGGTTGTTGACACAGGCTCTGGTTCCCGGCGCTTAGCCCTGACTCTAACCGGTTCAGGCTCACCGGAACCAATCCGATGGGGAAAATTCAGCAGAGCTTTTGAACCACGTATCCGAAAAGCAGCACGATCGTAAGCCAAAGCCGCTAGCTCAGCTGTCTCGTAAGTTCCAAGCCAAACTCTGGCTCCATTTTTAGCCGGGTCCCGAATCTCAGCCGCAAATTTTCCCCACGGTCTTTGTCTCACGCCTCTGTAATGCCTTCCTATACTCCGTCTTCGCTTTCCATCATTTTGATCACACTTTTCTGGTTTTCTCAAAGCTTCATTTTCATGATTGTTATCCAAAGCGAAAGGAGTGTTTTCAAATATTAAACTATCCGTCAAAAGGGCTTCAGATGCCCTCATACCCTGATCGACTGTCGTAACTCGAGCCTCTTCAATCGGGTATTCTGGATTGGGTTTAAAGGTAGCTGGGTCGGTTGTCGTTAAACCAAACGAAGACCATCCGTAATCGACGGCGTCATAGAGAGAGTTGTAGTCAATCATGTCTTGGGAATCGTTAAGTTGGAACGGCAAGTCAGTCCAGTTGTTCGTTAAGCAGCAAGGGGTAGTAATATTGGTAAAAGTAAGAGGGCTCAAGATTGGATATTGGTAGGGTTGGTAATTAGGGGCAAAGCTAAACTCACCCAACCCCATGGTAGATTCCATGATATTTGTTCTGGGAGAAGAAGCTTTAATTTGATGATGAGTAATATATAAGATAATGTGTGAGAGAGGCAAAGAGATGGGCTGCTTCATTTGTGATTGAGGCAACAATCGTGCGTATATATAATCGACAAGTCATGTTATTATTATTTTGCATGGAATAGTCAATACATATAAAATTCCGTCCTTTGCATATATTTTGATAATAATATAATTGAAATTATATTATCTTTTAATTTTTATATAATTTCGTATATTTCACTTTCTACGTCATTTAAAATATACTTTTTATTACATTATAGAAAACATATACGTACATTAATATTTTTAAACATACAAAAATAATATATATTTTATGTTATACCAAAAAATATATGTAAACGATTAAAAGATTATACTATATAATTAAGAATAATATTATTGTGATGTATATTATGTTATCCTTAATAATAAATATATTAACTGTGTTGAGATCTTATTATAATATTAATATATACGTAACCTTGGTTTTTTATTGCGATCCTAAGTTTATAATCATAGTTATAAAAAATGAAACTTAAGTGAGAGAAACAATTGACTGTTATTTATTATCTCGGTTTTTAATCGAGATCATAGACATAACATTTTATCACGGTCTTATAAAAGATCAAGATTATAGACATAACATTTTATCACAATCTTTAAAAGACCAAAGCCTTAGACATACATTTGGTCACTATCTTTAAAAGATTGAGGTCATAGACATACATTTGGTCTCGGTCTTTTACAAAAGTGAGGCCAAAGAATATGTCTATGACCTCTATTTTTTATAAGAACGTGACCAAATAATATATTTATTGTCTCGGTTATACTTAAATCGTGTTCAATGTAAATTATAATATTAAAAGTTATATTAAAATTAAGAATATAATTACATTTGAGAGTTTATACACTAAAAGATAATAAAACTTCACTAGTTAATTCTAATATTTATAATGACTACGAAGAATAACCTCTAACTAAGAAGTTAATATTGTCAATAAACAAACAACAAAAACTCTAATGTCAACTAAATTTTCAAAATCTTTTATTGTTATAATAGCTTAGGAATAGACGTGCCTACTCATTTCTAATTTTGAATTCACTGATGCTATGCTTAACATGGTGACAAATGGGAATTTCCTTCGATCAAATTTGGTGGATTGTAATTTTTGAAATGACTCAAGAGCTTCTTTAAATTGTCCACCCATGTCAATCTTGTGATGATTACATTGTAATAAACATCATCTAACTTGCATAATTGAATGAATACTCAAATGAATAACATACCTCAAGTGCCTTTTTAGCATTTGTTGACCATTCTATATTCCCAAAAATATCCATTTAGTGTTCATATTGTTGGGAAAAGTTAGTAACTAAGCAAATCCACCAAATATCAATAATAACAAATTAGTCGTATGATATATGTCATAATTCTCGAACATGTCAAGAAAAAAAATAAAACTTATAATGAAACGCAAGATATGGAAACAAATTCAAAATCATAAAGATCTAAACAGTTTTTTTAACACATACAACATCACATAAATAAGTCATAAACTAAACAAAGCAACATTGATAAGAAGAGGATTGAATCAAACTTGTTCAATATTACACCATATTGTTTTCCTACTTAACATCCATGTTATCTTATAAAGAAGTAACAACTTTAAAATAGACATTTGTTCCAAATTTATGGGAAAAATAAGAATAGAAACCAAAGATTATTATTTTAGTAGTGAGAATGGGAAAATAAGTTAACATGACAACTTTTTATTATTTTTATTCTAAGTACGATGGCTGAGACTTATGGGTGTGGCTGGGTGAGAAATGTGAACACCTTGACAGAATGCCCTTATGCGATTTCGATTGAGTGACCTTACAATTGGGTGGCCTCAAATATGTGACCTTATGTGATTGGGTGTTGTGTGGTCTCAATTGTGTTAGGGATTCAAATTAGGAGGACTAAGGATAAAAGAGTAAGGTGGGGACACCGATGAGACGGGTGACTCGTTTATTATTGTGACTATCCGAGAGAACTAGCTTAAGAGAATATATAAAAGAACCTAAGAAGTGAGAATGGGATGAGTGTTTAGGTTTTCATAGTTTATATATTTACATATTTATTAAATTATAAAGCTAACTCTTTTTAAACTATTTAATTATTGGATCATTAAAGGATCACACATTAATTTGAGTCAATTCGTCACAACATTGTTATTAAATGAGTCTAAACGAGTTGATTAGTTTTTGCTCAAATTTAATAGTAGTAAACATAAATCCGTTTGAAAACTTTGAGTTCGTGTTAGCTTCGTATGTCATCTCAGAAATTGATAATTATAACTCCAATCTATGTTAATTATATATAATATAAATGTCTTTTAATCATTATATTTATTTTAAAACTTAAATTAAAAACATATATAGAATATTTCACCAAATGTATGAAATATTAAAATATTAAATAAATTATAAATAAAATTAATTAAAAAAATAAAATATATTTTAAATAAATCCATAATTATATATGGTCAGTCCAATTTTGTAATATGTTAAAAAATAGATTATAATATTTAAGTTAATAATTATCTATTATATTAGGTATGATTGTATTGCAACTTGTGATATAAAAAAATATTCAATTCATAATGACATTAACATGAAAATTAATTTAAATATTTAAAAAAATTTACTTATTTTTTAGGAAAAAATATTAATATTAGGGAAATTATTATTTTTATTTAAATTAGTATTTTTTATAAATAAAAATATTGTTATAACATTAATAGAATTTACTTATTGATTTTTTATGTTTTTACTTGGACTCAAAATAGTTCTTAAAAGTCTAGTAGTATGAAAATCTTTTTGTACTTTATACAAAAAGGAAAATAAAATGCAGCAATACTTGAAAGTTCTCCCACCACTATGTCATGGACCTTATCTTTTAATTTTTCAGTTAATTTGATCAAGAAGAGATTGAACGTGCAAGACCCAAAAGTATTAGATAAGTTGACCGCCTTTTCTTTTTTAAAGAAACTTTATTAGTAATTATCTTTGGATTCGTTTCATTAGTGAACTTTTTTGAGGATTGTTTTTAATAATTAAACATAAACACAACATAGACTAAAAGATGGGGTGAGAAAATAAATTTTACTTTTAATAATATTATACACATGTGCAATAAAAGTTATGGACATATAAATAACCCATTTTTTCTAAAATTAAAAATAAGACTTTTTTTTTAAAATCTATGCCTCAAATTTTTGAAAATTTCGGGACATTTCTTTTTAGTACACTTTTTTGTCATTTCCGACCAATTTCCAAATTTTTTTGTCAAGTTTTTCGAAAAATACTGTTGTACATTATTTTACTTCATGCCTTTGCATGGTGTACCAAACACATATATAATTATTGCATTCTCATTTAGGAAAATTCTGAAGACATCTTTAATTGCTTTAAACACTGCTTTATTATAGTTAGAAAGAAAATACACACATACATACATACATACATACATATATATATTTAAATAACTACACTATTAGTATATTATTTAAAACATATAAATATTTTTTGAAAATAATAATGATATACTCACACATACATATAAAATGATGTTCAAATACATGCATGTTAACTTAACCCTTGTTTGATTAAGATTTTGATTTATGATTAAATAATAAATTTTGTAATTTATGATTTTTTGTAAAAATAATTACCAATATATTTTATAACAATTTTTACTTAGTGATTTTTAAGAAAAAAAAAATCAAAAATCACTTACAAATTGTTTGATAATACTTTATATTTTTTTACTTATTATTTACAAATTTTATTTTTAATCATTTTTTTCAAATATTTATAAATAAAAAAATAATAAGACTTGATTTATTCTCTAAAAAAATGTTCGATGAAAATGAAAAAAAAAAATTTAATTCAAAAATCTTAATTTTAAAGATTTATAAATCATTCCATATTTTGGTAGTGATTCTTTAAAAAAAATAAAAATAAAAAATCGTTACTAAATATACCTGGTTGAAAAATTATTTGAAAAAAAATAAAAAACAAATCGTTATCAAACAAATACTTAATACTTACAAATAACATATATCATTATATTGTAATACAATTTATAAATTTTTTTTACAAATTTTTTTTACAAATTGTCTTCAAAAATTTCTCTTTTATAACATAAAATAGAACATTTTTCCTTAGTAAGACCATAAAGTGGGGAAAAGGTCCGCATTGATAAGTCATCTAATACATACATAAACTTAGTAGCATTACTCAAAATATATAAATTAATATCAGGATTAAACTTACATATCCTTGTGTAGTCAATTAAAAATGTATAGTTTATTCATATTATATTATACAAGAAGAAAACAATTTCCTCTAAAACAATCCTTGCCTAAATCAAAATAATTAAATTATTTTAAAAGTTGGGTCTATTTCGAGGAAGAAAAGAGAGGCTTTTCAAAACTATATTTTAACGATCAAAGAAATGACTCTACAAATTAAGTGGTTAACTGCCAATATTTTAGAAGGTTTGGTAATATGCATCTTTTGGATTTCTAAACGTTGAGTTAATAATTAATAAATTTTAATAATACTGGTGGACTGGCAGTGAAGTACAAATATATAGTCAAACTCGAAGTACTATATCAGATTAGGTCAGTGAGCATATATATATATATTAATCAATTTTGTGCAAGTCTGGCCATATAATTAGCCAGAAAAAACCTAATTAAGTTTGAAAAAGCTGTTTGTTCAGTTGATGACGAGCTAAGTAATCATTAAATTTTAAATTAAATAGTATTTTTTTTCATCTAAAGATATTTGTAGATGGGGGATTTGATCAGATATATTGTCCGTATAAATGTCAAGTTTTTACCATTTATACTAGAAGTTGGTTGGCAATCAAATAGTATTTGTTTAGTTAACTTTAGATAAAATCACAAAACTAACCTATAAATTTAATTTATCGAAAATGGTTTAAAAAAGTTTATATATATGCTTTGAAGTGGGATTTATTTATCGAAAATGTGTTTTAAATGCAGCACAAATATTAGAGTTAGATCCTTGGACATGTTAAATTCAAGAAGTAAATTACGAGTCAATAAGTATAATATATATATATATATAAAGTCCTAAAATGGAGATTTTTAGCATTAGTTTTCACTAAAAACTCAAAAGTGAAAGGAATCTAACAATCGGATGTAGAAAGAACATTAAATGAGTTCAAATGCTAGCTAGTATACATTGTCAACTCCCTTCTAAGAAACTTATTGATTAAAAATTAAAAAATAATAATTAATTGCAATCTCTTTTCAACGGTGGATTGACTTCCCTAATGGGAAAGAGAATGAAATATTTTCACCAACTATAATGGAGAGAATTAATGAAATAATCTTGACATTTTATTTTTATAAAATAAAAAAAATAAAGATGAAATTAACTATTAATATTAACAAAAAAAAATATAATATATTATATCTAAAAATTTCTAACCACTTATATAATCAGATTATGATAATATATCATTATTCATTTTACTCTATATATCTCCGACTACAAGTACAAGATGTGAAAACTATCAAAATAAAGTACAATAAAAGCATAATAAGAATGTAGAACAAAAGCCTAGCAAAAAGAGGAAAAGAAATTGTAAAATTAAACGACAGTGTCCATCCAAAAAAAAATTAATTGTAGGCACAAACTTAATCATATTTCTTATTGTTATATTAATCAAGATCAATTAAAATGAGAATAAATATAGATCGAAATAAAAACGAAAAAAATTAATTAAAATATCATATTAAAAATAAAAATTACATTTTGTAACGAGAATTAATAATAGTAAGGAAAAGTTGGGAAAAAATCAACTAACACGAATTTTAAATTTATGATAGTTTTATTTTATTTTTAAAAAATATATAAAGAAATAAGAATTATCCTCTTTCTATTTATTATATTTCTTTATTAGTAAATGGAGAAGATTTGATGGCTGAAGACTTCATATCGCAATATAGCTTGTAGTCATTGGATTACCTTCTACTGGATTGGGCTACGATTAGTTTATATTTATTTATTATCTCTTTCTATTTATAGCGGTTGACAAAGAGAATAAAATTTGCCTAGGAGGCTAGGGCCTAGGTTGGACCGATGGAATGTACAGGTACATCCCGCCTACGAGTAAGTGTGGTTTGGTTATGCTTGATTTTGTTTTTCTTAGTAAAATTTTAATTTAACTGACACATGTCAATTCAATATGTTAAAATTGAAATATGTTAAAATATGAGATAATAATTGAATGATATATATATTTTATATGTATGTATGAGTATATAAATATTATTGTCATTTTAAAAAAATATCCCTTAGTAAACATTATGAAAGAAAAATATGAAATGTTTCATCTTTTCAATTTACTTAAAAATTGATCTAGATGATCATGATTATATAAAAATATATATTATAAATAAGGTTTAATGGTATAATATAATTCAATTTCAAAATAAAAGTTTCATATTTATCGTTCTATGTAATATAAATGTGTTTTTTTTTTCGTATAACATAAAAACACATGATTTTTGCATGTTAAAAATATAGTGTACATATTTTTTAAATAATGTAAAATATATATATATGTAATAAAAATGACACTGCAAAGCAAAAGGAAACACAAGCCTGTCTTCATGAAAAAACTATGGTTGGCTGCATTTTGAATGTGAACTAGAATATACGTACATTCATATAATTAATTTATTCAAAATTTGATGTACACCTAGCATTAATATTTTTTTATGGGCAATAATAGCAAGAGCAATATTTGAGATTGGGCAACATAAAAGCTTCACATAGTCCACAAGTAGCATTCTCTTGCCTACATTTGCGATTGCAAGTATTGACGTTCATGCAATGCCCAATAAATGTTTTACTTGGGAGCTGCCAGCAGCTCTTTCTCATGGAATAACATTTGAATAAACCTCTTGGCCTCAAATCAGAATTTCCTTCCAAATTTAAAAACAATAATGTCAGTATATAGTCAATAATAAACATCCCTAGCTAGTTTCAAGTCATACATGTGATCATCAATATCATATATTTATTTAACTATATATTATTTTATCTAATAATAATTAATTTCACTTCTTCTCCATGAAGCAATTATACATGTTATGAGAGATTAAGTATATTATATTAATTTGAGATTAGTTACTTACCCATGTTAAATAGAAGCATTATAGTTATGAAGATAATTAGAGGGAGGCGATCATATATTTGAGCCATAGACATTTTTTGCCTCATACTCCTTGTAATGTCTCTAATGATCGATATATGCTAATATTAATTAACAACTGAGCTATGCTAATAATAATAATAAGTAGCTAGTCACGAATTTATTCGTGTCCTTTCACGATATGCAATGTACATATAATAAAAAGTAAAAACCAAACCTAAAATCAATGGTTTTCCAAAAAGGTAAAAATAAAATTAATGAATTGTTTAAAACAAATCACAAAATTAGACTCTTTTTTTTTTTTACATATATAACGAAATGGAGTAGGATAACACTCCCAAGAAAAAAAATCATAAAAAAAATAAAATATAACAAAAATAAAACCCTTATAACTTTTAATCACAAAAATATCATATTTTATGTTTACTTTATATATTTTTACTACTTAAAAAAGTATAATATATAATTTAATTTTAAACGACGTTTAAATTAAATTATGATCATTATTTAATATTTAATATTATTCAATTCAATTTCGTTCAATATTATTAGGGTATTATTTTTATTATTATAAATGTATGTTATTTTTTTGTAATTTCTCAAAAATAAATTGGTAAAATATATATTGAATTATAATTTTATTACAAAATAATCTCCAATATTTCTTGATTTCTCCGGTAAAATTTTATTAAAAAATGAAATAACTATTTAGAGCTGTAAATGGCTATAAGGGTACATTGCTATTTAAGCAAACAATTACAGATGTATTCATAAATTGGAGTTCATTTCTTGCTAATTCCAACCAATTTTGAGCTATATTTACTTTTTGGCTACCCCATCAAGACACTTGGGAATATGAAAAATAAAAATTCCAAGTAATACTTACTTTTTGTCAGCTTTTCTAGCTAGCCTTTTGATTGTCATCTTGGAACATTTTTTGTTGTTTATATTTTCACACATTAAATCATTTTTCAATATTAGATACCTACTAAACGGTGACAGGTTTAGAAACTTTTATTTATTTATTTATTGTTTCAAAAATAGGTGAATGGTATATTGATGGATGAGATGGCTGTTTATTAATTTTGTTTATCTTAAATAATAATTTATCATAAAAATATTTAATTTAAATTCAAATTTAAAACTTTAAATAACATATCATTTATATAATAAATCAACAAACAACTCATAAAATAAAAAATAAAAAATTATTATATTGAAAAAAAATTGTATACAAATAAAAACATTAATAAATTTTGTTATAATAAGTTATCAACTTGAAAGGGGTCCGAAATTGAGATTTTTTTTTTCTGAAGCCTTAAGACGAAAATGACAACCTTTATGGGTCATATGATGAGAAAAACAAATCCTCACACCTTTATAAAATTTTCTTCTTCTTTACACTTGCCAAAATCTGATTGCCCAACACATATCAGGTTAACCACGTTACCATATACTTATATGGTTTTTCATCTATATATATTTGGTTTAAAGAGACATTTTTATTAGCATTGTAGTAAACAAACTAAAAATGAATAAAATACACCACATTATTGTAGTAACCATAAACTAGAACATAACATAACAATCACTCTAAAAAGATTGTTATCTCAAACTCATACCTAGTTCTAGGTACCTAAATACCATCATCTAATTAATATTTACAGAAGAACCATCAAGTAAAGCACGACATATTAAAAGTGAATTCACGTTTGCATATGATTTATAAAGATTGTAAACTTAACAATACGGAAAGGTCACCCTTTACTACCAAAATTGATCCAAAAAAAAAAAAAAAAACTACCATCCAAATTACCCAAAAATAATACAGAGACAAAATTGAAAGAAAAAAAAACCACAAATGGAGACACAAATAAGAAGAGAGGATGCTACAATCCCTCAAAGAGAAAACATAAATGGATCCGGATTGCGATCTTCATCATCTTCCATGTCAAACTTGTCAAAAAACTAAACCAAATATATAAGAAAATAACAAATATCCACTTGATTACTCTAGGGGGAGGGAGAAAGGTAGTTCTAAAAAGAAGAACTCTTAGAGAAAACTATAGAAATTGATGGTAATGGCAGAACTGGGTTCAGGGGCGACAAGGGTAGCAACAACGGCGGCCGATGGGAACCCTTGCAAATCAGTGTGAAAAACATAAAGGCGAGCAGAGGTTGGGGGAAGGAGTGACTGGCAGAGGGCTAGATGGGTGTAGGGATGGCTGGGCGGAGGGTGAGGTGGTTGGGAGGGTTGGGTGGGAAGAGGAAAACGTTAGAAGGGGTGTTAGGGTTTGTGATTTTTCATCAATATATTGAAAGAGCAATAACTTCAATAAAATTACCACTTTCAAAGCAAAAAAGTATCACATTTTTATAATTTTTCTTCTATTCACACGTAGTAATATATATTAATGAGTTTTATGTGTCTATTTTTTTTAATATTTAATATTGCTTTATCTCTTGTTTGAAAAAAAAAGTCACTTTATATAAATTTAATCAGTTTTTCAATTCATTAAAAATTAATTATGTAAGTAATTTGGCATATGAAAGAAAAATTGTTGTAGTGTATATTTTCTAAAAATGATTTTGATTGAAGTTGAACATATTTGGCAGGAGAAAATGCAATAGCATCTCAAATAGATGGTCAAAATTAAAGAGATTTGCGTGCAAGCTCGATCCACAAGATCCTCTGATCTCTTGATTGCATTTTTTGTCGCAAATATTTGGATTTAGACACTGCACATGAAAAGTTGTGCTTAGGCGTATGCATCCACTCCTTTTCATTGAACATTTAGCCAACTTGGTTGGCCCCTTAGTACCTTCTCCTGCATGCCAACAAATTTAATTATGTCACAATATAGCAAATATAAATATTGTCCAAATATGATCATTCAAAATTAGTAATTAACTTTCTACACAGTACTCAAGGTCGGAACCATGAAGTTTTTCTGGGTCGATCAATTAGCCCAGTCGAGCCGTGAAAAGCTACATTAACTGATCGCTTATCAGGAAGTAAAGGTTCATTGTCACCCTTTGGATTAATTACTTCGTTAATTATATGTTTGCCTATATCGTTTAATAAAGTATTTACCTAATAATATGGTAAATTATCACCCTTTAATTATTGCTAATTACTGAACACTATAATCAGGGTTCATTTTGAGGTTATAAATTTTCACGATCACACTCACAGTATAAAAAACCATATCTGAAAAAATGCATCTATTAATACCCAAAACAAGTTTCTGGATTTGACTGTTATAATTTAATAAAAACATATTATGACGGTTAAAATAGAAATTATTATAATTATAAAAAGATGTTAGGACTGTTTTTAAAAATTCAAAACTTTATTTGAACATAACCGAAACTCTAACGATGATAGTTAATAATCATCATGATAGGTCAAACTTTTCTTGACAGTTAGAGAAACAACGACTATTTGGTGAAATCTTCATAATTGTCGTATTAATATCATATAAATTAGTTTTTGTTGTAATGATTTTTAGTTAATGTACCAATGTTCGATACCAATCATGCTATAAATATCATTTGATTTTTAAAAAAAATATTTGTTTAAAAAGTTCATACAAACTATTAGGTATTAGAGAAACAATTGTATTAAATCTGCGTGTTTATTGAAGCTAAAAATATGTCATTATATAAACATTACAGAAAAACAAAAGCAAGCAACGAAACTAACTCTTCACAATGCTAAAATTGTGCTAACTACCCATACGATTCGGTCACTAGTTGATCGAGATCTTAGAACTGTTTTGCTTCTAAAAACCAGGAGCTTTATTCGCACATTTTATGTAACAATTCCTCCCCTAAACTGCACTTACTAAAAGTAAGTCAGTTTAATCTTCAATGCTTCGAACACCCAGCTTATCACGTAGCTTTAAAAAAGTCTCCAACTTCAGTGGCTTTGTCATGATATCTGCTAGTTGCTCATTTGTTCCACAGTAGACCAATTCTATTGTACCTTCTTTAACGAGATCTTGTAAGAAATGAAATCTTACATCAATGTGTTTAGTTCTTCCATAAAGAACTGGGTTTTTGGATAATTTGATGGATAAACTGTTGTCACACGAAATCTTCACACATTGGCATGAAAGAACACCAAGGTTGTTAAGAATTCTCTTCATCCAAATGCTTTGGCATACACATGCTGCTGCAGCAACATATTCTGCCTCAGTTGTGGAGAGTGTCACCACTGATTGCTTTCTCGAGCTCCATGCTACTACACCACCACTTAGGAGAAACACATAACCAGAAGTACTTCTTCTGTCTTCTATATCTCCAGCATAATCACTGTCAGTATAAGCTCTAAAATTTTCTTCTGAATTTTTCTTTTGTGGTACTCTCAGAATTTCAGTACTTTTGTTATAGAATATGCCCAAATTTATAGTCTCCTTCACATATCTGAGAGCTCTTTTTGTTGCTGCCATGTGAGATGTTTTTGGATCTGCCATGTACCTGCTTATGAGACAGACGACAAACATAATATCTGGTCTTGTAGTCGTTAGATACATTAGGCTACCAACCAATTGTTTAAACATGGTTGAATCTACTCTGGCTTCTTCACTGTGTCTCATTAATTTTGTACCTAGAATAATGGGATTTTTTATCGGGTTGCAATCTTTCATTCCAAACCTTTCGAGAATGTTATTGGCATATCTACTCTGGCTTAAGTGTATCCCTTTATAGCTCTGCTGGACCTCAACTCCTAGGAAGTATTTCATTTCGCCCAAGTCACTCATGTCAAATTCTAACAGCATTGATTCCTTGAATCTTTTGCATAGTTCCTCATCATTCCCTGTGTAGATCAAATCATCCACATATAGGCTGACAATTAGAATTTTACCTTTATCTCCATATTTCAGGAACAATGTGTGCTCATGACTACATTTTTTGAACCCTTCCTACAAAAAGTACCCCTCGATTCTACTAAACCAAGCCCTTGGAGCTTGTTTCAATCCGTAGAGAGCATTCTTGAGTCTTAGGACTTTGTGTTCCTCTCCTCTGCGAACATAGCCTTCTAGCTTCTCCACATACACTGCTTCTTCCAAATTTCCATGAAGGAAAGCACTTTTGACATCTAGTTGGAAGACAGTCCATCCCTTTTGTGCAGCTAAAGCTAGGATCAGTCTTATGGTGTCCCAGCGAGCCACTGGTGCAAAAACTTCACTATAATCAATCCCATGCCTCTGTGCATAACCCTTGACCACTAGTCGTGCTTTGCACTTATCTACTTCTCCCTTTTCATTTAGTTTTTTTTTAAATCCACTTAACACCAATTGTGTTTGTTCCTTTTGGTGGGCTTACCCATGTCTCATTCTTTTCTATAGCCTCTATTTCCAAATCCATTGCTTCCCTCCATTTCCTTTCTTTTACTGCTTCATTGAAGCACACAGGATCATCGTGTATCATGAAATAAGCCAAATGTAACTCCTCAGAGAGACCAGAACCAGTAACATAGTCTTCCATCCATTGTGGTGCTCTTCTGATTCGTACTTCTGGTGTGGTGATAGGAGCTTCTATTTCCACATCAGCTTCCTCTGTTGGTTCTTCTGTTTCCACATCATCTTCCTTTGTTGGTTCTTTTGTTTCCACATCAGCTTCCTCTGTTGGTTCTTCTACATTTTCAATTTCTTCCTCCCCTTCATAGTCACTTATCTCCCCATTATCACTATCTGTCCAGGTAAAAACATCATGCTTTGTGTCCTCCTTACTCCTTCCCCAATTCCAGCCTTTGTTCTCTTCAAATGCTACATCTCTACTAATAATCACCCTTTTAGTTAAAGGGTCATACAATCGATATGCCTTTGATTCCTCACTGATATCGAAGAATATGCATTTGTGGCTTTTATCATCTAGTTTTATCCTTCCTTTATCAGGAATGTGTACATTAGCAATGCACCCAAAAATTCTAAAGTATTCAACATTTGGTTTTTCTCCACTCTAACATTCTTTAGGAGTCTTTCCTTTCACTACCATAGTTGGACTCCTGTTCAACACATGTGAAGCACATCTAACTGCTTCTGGCCAGAAGATTTTAGGCATCTCCTTTTTTTTCTAAAAGTAGGCATCAAACCATGTTTAATACAGTTCTATTCTTACGTTTTTCCACTCCATTTTGTTGAGGAGTATAGGAAGCAGTCAGTTATCTTTTAATGCCATTATCAACACAAAACTGATTGAATTTCTTAGATGTGAACTCCCTTCCCCTATCTGTTCTTAAGCAAGATATACTACATCTTGACTCCTTTTCAATCTGATTTTTGAAAACTTTAAACATAGAGAAGGTTTCATTCTTCTCAGCTAGGAAGTAAATCCATGCTTTTCTACTGAAGTCATCAATGAAACATAATAGATACCTCTTGAGGCTGCTTGAAGTTGGGGTGATTAGACCACACAAATCCGCATGAACTAGTTGAAGTTTATTTGAAGCCCTCCACTTACTTTTCTTTGGTATGGCAACCCTGTGCTGTTTTCCAAGATGAAAAATTGTGCATTCTTCCCCTTTTAATTTGAGTTGAGGCAGTCCTTTCATGAACTGTTTTCTTGCCAATGTTTGGAGGCTTTTGGTATTCACATGGCCATACCTTCGATGCCACAAGTTTGTTATGTTATCTTTCGTTGCTAATAGACACTTGTGAGAGACCACTTTGGCCAGTAGAACGAACATTCTGTTAGCTGACATAAGAGTTTGCATAATGAGACCTCTTGTAGGATGATATATTTTGCAAGTTCCATCTTTAATGACAATGGCTAGCCCTTGGTCTTGAAGTTGCCCAATGCTCAATAAGTTGTTCTTGAGATCAGGTATGTAAAACACATCTCTGACCATTTAAGTTAAACCTTCCATTTCAAGTTTTATGCTTCCTTTACCCATCACTATCATCCTTGCATCATTTCCCAATTTGATTGAATGTCTGAATTGCTCATCGAATTCCACAAACCAGTCTTTGTTTCCTGACATGTGGTTAGAGCAACCTGAGTCTAGAAACCATACTCCATCTTTCTTTGTCAATTTATGCTCAGCATAGGCCATTAGAAGAAGTTCATCTTCCTCATTCATCTCAGCATAATTGACATTTTTCTCCCAACTAGGACACTCATTTTGAAAGTGTCCTAATTTGTGACATTTGTAGCACTTCATAGTTGCTTTGTTAAAGCTTTGTCTTCCTCTTCCACGTCCATCTCGTATAATACTGCGTCCATTTCCTCTTCCTCCTTTGTGTTCATGAGTGATCTTAAGAACTTGTTCTTCCTCATTTTGCCCTTTCATTCTTTGCTCATGCACAAGAAGACTACTTTGAAGTTCATCAATAGTCATTGTGGTCATATTGTTTGATTCCTCAATTGAGCACACTACATAATTGAATTTGGATACCATTGAGCGCAGAATCTTTTCTATGATTATTGTTTCATTCATATTTTCTCCATGCGCTTTCATTTTGTTGGCTGTAGACAGAACACGTGCAAAGTATGTATTCATAGATTCGCCTTCCTTCATACGAAGGGTTTCGAAATCGCAACGAAGTGATTGCAGTTGTGCCCTCTTAACTCTCGTTGAGCCCTGAAATTTCTATTTCATGGAATCCCAAATTGACTTGGAGGAGCTTCTATCGAGAATTGTTTCTAGAACATCTCTGTCAATCGCCTGATAAAGAAGATTTTTAGCCTTCAAATCTTTCAACTTGTCTTCTTCATACGTTTTTCGTTGAGTATCAGTAAGTTGTCCCTTTTCAGCCACTACGGACGAGAAAGATCTTCTTTCACCTGCTACATTCACGATCACCCCTTGATCAACAACATTCCAATACTCCTTGGAATGAAGTAGGTTCTCCATCAGTTCAGCCCAATGATCATAATGCCCAGCAAATTTGGGCACATAGCTACTGCTACCTTCTAACATATTTTACAACTCAATCACTTCTGATTTTACTTTATTCTTCGCACGTAGGCCCTATTAAAGGCTCTTATACCAATTGTTAGGTATTAGAGAAACAATTGCATCAAATCTGCGTGTTTATTGAAGCTGAAAATATGCCATTATATAGACATTACAGAAAAACAAAAGCAAGCAACGAAACTAACTCTGCACAATGCTAAAATTGTGCTAACTACCCATAGGACTCGGTAACTAGTTGATCGAGATCTTAGAACTGTTTTGCTTCTGAAAACCAGGAGGTTTATTCGCACATTTCATGTAACACAAACTTGTGTCAGTATCTAGAACTCGTGTAATTGATCCTGCACATCACTAAGTAATTTGCTCGTTTTTTTCCCGAACATATCTTCATTGTTCAACAGTTCTCTCATGGTTTTAGTGATCTCTTTTAGTATAACACTTATGGGGTCATGTAATCATTCTAAAATAATAATAATATTCCGGTGATTATAAGAAAGAAAAAAACTTGAATATATAGTGATCTCTTTTAGTATAACACTTATGGGGTCATGTAATCATTCTAAAATAATAATAATATTCCGGTGATTATAAGAAAGAAAAAAACTTGAATATATCTAAAAAACGAATCAAAATGTTTGGATGTTGCAAAGAGAAAGGATCACACGGTACTTTAAAAATAATATTTTGATTAAACGCACTTTAAACTCTTAAGAAGTTCACAGAGATTAGATTCTTAGTTCTTAACTTCATGAATAAGGAACAGAAATATGGCGAATGATATGGCAGTAATATGAACATAAATAACAGCCTTGTTCAAGTACATCTACAAAAGAATACCGCTGAAGATATGGTAGAGGTAGTAATTGTACTATGCTTGATTGGAAATATGGCTTTGTGCCTGCCTTTTACTTTAATATACTTGAGAGCCCAAAGAATTAGTAAGTTTTAATGTAAGTTTAGTTGCTCGAATTAAAAAATAAAATTAATACTTTAATAACGATAAAAAAAAATATATGTTTTTTGCCACAAAATATTATCTTAATATTTCGTTATTATCACTATTTTTATTTAATATTTTATTGATTTTTATTTTAAAATATTATTATTATTGATTTTTTTTAAATAATTTCATATTAAATTTACCTTTTAATGACTCATATTTTTTCGAGTTTTAATCACTTAACAGTAAAGAATAATATTTATTATCCTTAATTGACTTATTTTTTAAAAATTTAATAATAACACATTTAAAACTTAAAACCACAAAAAACAAACTCTTATATTTATCTTATACATTTTTAATTTTTTACTAAAAATATTCTAACACATCATTTCAAATTAAACGCTGAAAAGTTAATTATATGTCTTATTTTAAGATAAATATTTTCAAAAATATATAAATACTTGCATGGTGATCTGCCTCACCCAAATGTCATTATAATCATAATACAATAGCAGGGCTAGTAGAACAAGTTAAAGAATAAAATGATAATAATTGAATGGCACTCGGTATTTCAAAACTGGAAAATCACAGACATGTGAGGTTATGAGATGAGGTATGCTCAGAATTTTCTCTTAATGATTCTGCATTATCTGCCTCACCCAAATGTCATTATAATCATAATACAATAGCAGGGCTAGTAGAACAAGTTAAAGAATAAAATGATAATAATTGAATGGCACTCGGTATTTCAAAACTGGAAAATCACAGACATGTGAGGTTATGAGATGAGGTATGCTCAGAATTTTCTCTTAATGATTCTGCATTTGTAAAAATATTAATAGTTCAAGGATTAAAAAAAAATGCATTTAATTAAAGCAAAGAAATATTAGCATTCACATCAATTTTCCCCCTCCAAGTCATACGGACATATTAGACCCGAAAAATAACCAATGTTGCGGATAAGCAAACATCCTTTGTACATTACTGTTAAGAATACAAAGAATGGGAATTAAAAATAGCTTAGAATATACTAGCAACCAAATTATCAAATTGTTTTCAGTGGGCATGAGGTAGCCCTATATCTTAGGAAGGTAAACAATAATGCTTTAAGTAATAGAAGAATAATTCCTATAATTTTTTAGTAGACTACATAAGTCACGTTACTTTTACAAAATTAATACTAAATGTCTAAATCCTTATTTTACTTGTTCATTGAGAAATTGGACCAATTCATGTTACCAAATTTGTGAAGATATATCTAGAATAACAATTTTATTAAGTTTATTAAAGTGATGATAAGTGATTAAAAATAACTTTCAATCTTATTACATAACCAACACATGACAAATTTTGATCCAATTTCTTAATCAATAGTCCAAATAAGAATTTGATGTTAGTTTTATGAGCAACAAGACTTGTGTAGAACTTATGAGCGCAACAAGACGTATATGATTCACTAAAAAACCAGAGGACTTATGTGCTCTAATTAAGTAAGCTAAATAACCCCTAAAGCCCACTACCCTATGAAAAGGGGAATAACCAACTAAGAAGAGCAGCAACCAGATTTCTGATTGACGGGTTGACCTTTGATTTGCACAGTTGGTGGCCTTGAATTGCTCATCGGTTGACTAGCCATCCTGCATCAAATTATCAAAGAAACTTGTCAAATTTGGAAGGCATCTCAAATCATTGAAATTCTGTCACTTGAATATTATAACCAACCAATTTTAATAAATTAAATCGTTCGCTAATGGGTTTTAACCTTCCCAGTATTACACGGTTTGTCCAGTCATTTTTTAAGACAATTACTGTATTCTAAAAGAGAAAACCAGAGAGAACAAATATATCCACAAAAAGTACCGATTCTTGATGTCCGCAGCCATGGCCATGAAAGCTTGCTCTACATTAGTAGCATCTTTTGCACTTGTTTCCATGAATGGGATTCCAATCTCATCAGCAAATTCCTATTTCAGAAACCAATGATATCAAGGTGCCAAAATCATTTGAGATCTCAGTAATTAATTCATGACAATAAATGAATTACTAAAGAGGGTGTATAGATGTTCACCTTAGCTGTATCATAAGAAACAACTCTTTTTTCAGCAAGATCACACTTATTTCCAACCAGAAGCTTGTTTACATTATCACTTGCATAACGGTCAATCTCATTCAGCCACTGTTTCACATTGTTGAAGCTTTCTTCGTCTGTCACATCATAGACTATCTGCCAAAGCAAATTATGGGATAACCATATAAGACCTCAGGTAAAGCATAAGAACAAGTTAAAATTACAGGGAAAAGTACATACTATAATGCCATGAGCACCACGGTAGTAGCTACTGGTGATTGTTCTAAAACGTTCTTGTCCAGCAGTGTCCCACTGCATGAAATGGCAATAAAATGTGGTTCAGAATCTATATCTATTGGACAATAATGATCATTTTGCACAGGAGAACATGATTAAAAAATAGCAACAGTAACTAGATGAAGAGATGAGGAAGGCTTACAATTTGAAGTTTAATTGTCTTTCCATCCTGCTCCACAGTTCGTATTTTCTGCATGAAAGGGACAAACAAAACATATTAGGTCCTATTCTTAATAAAAATATTTTAAATACACATAAAAGATACCTACAAAGTCAACTCCAATAGTGCTGATATAGCTATCCAGATAAGAATCATCCTGCATTATGCAGATAAGAAGACATTGTAAGCACCAATAAGTTTGATTAACAATAATCTAAAAATCAAAATTGCATTGCTACAGCTCATAAGACAGAAAATTTCAACGAACCAAATCAACAGATCACCAATTGCACTATATGGATCATATCATTAAGCCATGAACTATACAAAAACAGAAAAGTGAAAGGAATATTTATTTATCGTAATTATTAGAACACTTCACAAGTCACGCGAAGCTTACAGCAAATCTCAGAAGAAGGCATGATTTTCCGACACCAGAGTCTCCAATTAGCAAAAGCTTGAACAAGTAGTCACTGTATAATAGAACATGATAAAATAGTCAATTATTACCAGCTACTAATTTACTGGATGAGTTACACTACTCAAAAGAACTTTAAAAGCTTCATAAAAAGGAACCATTGAAAAAAAGTAAAAAAAAAAAAAAAGAAATTAAATTTTTTTTTAAAGGGCACGATGACAGAATAGAGAACTATGTGAAAGTTACTCAAATTTTCAAAAGGACAAACTTGCAGGTCAATATAAAAATAGAAGACGTTATTGTGATACTATACAACTCGCCACTACCATGCAAGACAGAAGAGCAAACTATAACTCGCAAGTCAAATAACTACATTAAAATTTAGATTCAACATTAAAAGAAATTTGCAAAACAAAAGAAACATAAATATTTTTGGCGTGAATTCCTTGTAACGAACCGCAGAAAAAAAAAAGGACACTAAGCGTCAGCAAAATAAGTTGCAGCTTGAGATCCAGAACCATATTCTAGTCCATCCAACAGGCCTCCTATTTCACTAAAATGTACACATAAGTTCAATCTTACTTCATTTGAAAATAAAATGTATCTGCAGTAAATTAAGAGGGAAAAAATAGTCATTTTTCCTTACAAAAAAATCCATACATCTACTACAAATTTGCACCTCTATCATTTATATGGTGCCACGTGGCATAATTATCTAGAAAAATGAATCACTTCTCTATTTTTTAAAATAATTCTACTATATGTCACGATATAAATAATATAGGAGGAAAAATATGTGTAAATTTTTGTTTTTTAGTATTTTTATTTTATTAATTGACAACATGTATCCTTTAAACACAAATGTGATAAAAAAGTACATGAAATTGAATTTATGTGTATCTTGGACATACCACCTAAAAATAAAGTGAATATGGTGTATATTTTTTATAATCAAAGGTAGCTAGGCGTTGCAAACCCCTATATAAACGAAGTAACGCCCCATTTACAAAAGCGAAATTCGAGCGCTTTGAAACAATTACTTGAGCATCTAAATCAAATGAAATCGGATATCAAATCAGATTCTGTCAATCAATAAGTGAATTCTTAAACCTATGATGATTAAATTTAGCAAAATTCAACATCTGTGAATCACTTCACAGGAAAATATAAAACTCAAAGCTCCAAACAGATTGAGAAGACGCCCTAAAGGGTCTAGCTATATACCGTCACGGATCTGACAAGAGATTAAAAATTCAAAAGGGACAAACCACTAAACAACGACAGAAATAAAAAAAAATCAAATGGAAATATACAAATTTCATGAAACTTCTAATCGCAAAAATCGCTGAAATATACGAATTTGATGAATCATGAAGAGAGAGATCGGATGCTTACTATTCGGGATTCATGACTGACAGCGTTCGGCAGTTGAGCTACGAAGAACTAGACCGGGATTGGACAGACCGGCTTGAGATCCTTCGAAAATTCAGAGGAGGGAAAAGTGACAGAAGACGATGAAAGGGGGAACGAAAGATGGAAAAATACGTGGGGACTTTGTGAATCAGAACGAAAATTTGTAAAAGCCAAGACGAGAATGTGAATCACGAATTTAACTCAACCTTTTCCATTTCTACTCAATCTCCGGATTAATTTGGGCTTTATCCAACATACATGGGCCTGATCATGTAATTTGGAACTTAATACACCAATTTTTATTATTTAACTTTTAATTAATTTGTTCTTAAAAATATCAAATATTTAAAAATAAAATATATTTGAATTAAGAATTTTTTTGGAATTAAAGTATAATTTATTATTATTATTATTATTAATGTCAAAATTATTAAAACTTTAACGATTTTTATATTTTTAAATACATGTAAAAAACAATTATTTTTAAACATATATTTAAAATTAGTTTAAATTTAAAAATAGAAGTTTCCTTCGTGAAGGCTAAATAAATTAAATGATAATTATTATTATTAATTTATATTTTAAATAATTACTTTTAAATAAATTATACAAAAATAAAATTTATATTTATAATGTAATTAAATTAGAAATGAAGAAGTAATTGAATTCAACACTTTGAATATATGTATTTAACCAAAAGTTTAAAGCTCATTTAATCGTAATTTGTAACATATCGAAAAAGACGAACATAACCACAATTTGATAGTCTATCAGAAAATTTAAAATGCCTCGCGTACAAAATTAGGTAAATTCAATATTTATATTGTTACATTTTTTTCATTAAAAAAAGCTTTTAAAGTTTATATTTTAAAACTGGAGTGTATTTAAATAAGTCATAGATTATAAATGACAAGATGGATGCAAGCATTTTTTATTTTTTATTTTTTATTTTTTATTTTTTAATAATATACTGAAAATCAACCCAGAGGTAAAGGAAAATCCACGATGAAGCTCCCACTGATAGATAGATACATAATTTTACCTTTTTAAGTATAATGAGATTTTAATAATTTTAGTTTTACAGATTAAATATATTAATTATATTTTTTAAAATTAATTTACTTTAATTAATTTAGTGATATAATTTTTGAAACTTTAATTATTCTTTATCATTTTTTAAGAAGATATTTAAATTGAATCTAAATATATATATATATATATAAAGTTATTAAAATCATTAAGATATTAACAAGTAATTAAAATACATGAATTTAAAATAAAATTATCAATATATTCAATTTATAACCCGATGCTTTTTCCTACAGTTTTTTTTTTATCAAATGGACGTTCAAGTTGATCATTCTGTAAGGAAAAATGTCTTTTTATCCATGCTACATCTCTCAATGTATTTAGATATTAAAATTTAGGATGACTTGAAATTCTTACAAACAAAAGTAGCCTTATTAAATTAAAGTTAAAAATATATAGATGGTTTACTTGTTATAAAAATAACATTTAATTTTTGTATGTATATTTTTTAACAGTTTAATTTTATTATTATTAAAAAAAGTATAAAATAAGTCTCTTAAATTAAAATTTAATGTACATTTAGCACCTCATATTTAAAAATATATTTTTTAGTCTCTTAATTTTGTAAAAAATATCTATTAATATGAATAAATAATTTTATTTTAATAATTTTTTTATTAAAATATTATTATTTTCTATCAATTAAAACGTAATGTAAAATCAATCCTTTAACAATAGTAAAATGATAATTAAGATTAATTTTTTTACAAAATATTTATTTTAATATTTGATCATTCACACTATTTTTATTTTTAAAAAAATAAAAAATATGTATTTAAATAATTTGATGTTACAATATTATTATTGTTGATTTTTTTAAAATAATTTTATATTAAATTTCACTTTTATTTTTTTAATAGCTTGTATTTTATAGCATTTTTATCATTTGTAATAAAAAATAATATTTTTATATATAATTCATTAAATTAATATTTTTTTTATTAGCCCATTTCTCATTAAGTGGACTAAAACACATATTTTAAAATATAGATTAAATAATAAATTCTTCATAATTTGTAAGATATGTTAATCCCTTTTCTTATTATTAATAAGTGATAGTATAAAGATAAATTTATTTATTTATTTTTAAATATATTAATAGAAATTATTTTAACTCGAATAAAAATTAAATAAAAAAATTAAGAAATAATAATTTGTTTTTATAGAATATTTTTTAATAATAATAGTATTAAATTATAAAAAAAGTAAATATAAAATCTAAATATTATTTATAAAATAAGTATAAAAATATACTTAATTACCTAAATTAAAAATAGTTATTATTATTTTTTATTTTCCCTCGTTTATGGGAAATCTAATGCTACGATAATTATGACTTTTGTTCTCTTTCAATTTAATAAGACAAATAGACAATGTAGTGAGCAAGAAAGCCAAACAAGGGAGAACAAAACAAAAAGATGCAAGTGATTCATCAATGACGATCCAAGAAAATTTAAAAAAAAAAATGTGATAATTCGGTATTAATAAATAATATCGTTAACTTCTTTTCTTTTCTTTTCTTTTCTTTTATTATTAGGACCTATATATAATCTATTAGCCTCTTTCATTTTTTAAAAGGGTAGAGATCTTGGATTTGATTTGGCGTCGTTATCTCCCATACCATCACTATCATTGTCAATCTCTCCTTCTATGGTCAGCCCTTCAATTCTTGCCGCTACTAAATTGTTTCCCACGTCTATTTCTGCAAATTAAATTAAATACCATTCATTGTTTCATTAATTTTGTTTTTTCAACATCGATCATATATAATTAATTAATAATCAATTATGTCCCTAGCTAGCTAATTAATTACCCGAATTGGAGTGGAACCAAAGAATGAGAGCACAGATAATTAGCACAAGAGGGATTACATGCACGACATTTTCTGCAAACTTCAATCGTGTTTTTTCCTTCTTAGCAATCTCAGCTGTTATTTCATCATAAACTGGCAGCTCTGCAGTACTACTTTCAAAGGACGATGACATTCTCATCTCTGCCGTTCCTTTCGATGACGGCGACGTAGGCGATGAATGCATGTAGTAGTCATCTGGAACCCGAGTCCAGCTTGCCGATCTATACATGATATCTTCTGACTAAATTTCTTATTCTTCTTAATTTGTTGGCAAATAAAAATAAAAATAAAAATAAGCTTCAATATTATAGGATATATAAGTTTTTTTTTCTTTTTTTAATTAAGATATTGTTAATTCTCATATTAATTAAGAGCAAGTAGCTAGTAATGTTAATTATAATTTTTAGGTAACACTCTAATTTATAAGTTGATTTTCAGGTTTAAAATTAGACCTGTATTTCTAATATGATATCAAAGTTAGTTTTTTGGTTTCTTCGTACTTTCATCGACTCTCGTTTCGTAAATCCAGATTCTAGTCGATATAGAAGGGATGTTAAATCTTACATTAACTAAGAATAAAATAACAGTATTATTTATAAATCTGAGTAACCATCTAACTCACAAACTGACTTTGGCTTACAATTAAGTTTGTGTTTTTATCATAAATTTTTTTACAACCTTAAAAAAAATTTCTTTATCTCTCAATCTGAATATATGTGTCTGCAAGAGAGAGAAATTAATCGATCTAATTTTAGCTTAGTTTGAGGAAAAATAGTAATTAGTTGACCACATATTTATATTATATTTTTTTAGATTCAAAGGTAATTTTATTTTTAAGATTATTATGTGTATATGCATATTGTATTTTGGGGGCTTTATCATCGTTATATAGATGAGTTTGTTTGTTTTTTTTCAGCTAAATTTGCATTCACCTTTTTAAAGGCGAAAGTGCAATCAATGTCGAATGTCACTTAACAGTGTCTCTAAACCTTCCCATTATTTTATATCAAATTTTATAACATTTTATTTTAAAAATTACATTAATTTTTTATTCATTTTCAACCCACAGTGTTAAATTTACACTAAAAAATATATTCTTTTATAAAATATAATATTTATTTTATTACACAAAATATTACACTAAAATTTATGTTTAATAGTTTTTTACTAATTTTATATTATATATTTAATTTATTATATATAAAAAAAAGTCTAGAATTTTTTCTTAAAAAAAAATTGTTGTGTAAACTTTACATCAAATTTAATGTTATGGTATCTCTTTGAAGATGTGGTAACATTATTAATTTTTAACAAAATATCTTAGAAATAAACGGCCATTATTGCAAATGTACTTTAAGAGAATGTATAAGCACTCTTTTGTAACCTAGAATTTGTTGAGAATAATTAGTTTAATAACGGCTAGTTAGTAACGGCTAATTTAGTAACGGTTAGTTTAGTAGCGACTAGTTTAATAACGACTAGTTTAACGGCTAGTTTAGTAACGGCTAGTTTAATAACGACTAGTTTCTTCCTTTCAATGTATAAATATAACATTAGACATTAAGCCAAAATCAATTCAATAACTCTCTCAACAAAAATCAGAGAAAATCAACATAGTATCAGAGCAGATTTGATCTTGCTCCAAATCAATCCCACAAATAAGAATTGTATAAGTTCAAGAAATCTAGAAAATGTCACAACATATAGAGAGACTTACAGGTGTGCTGTTAAATGGTAAAAATTACCATCTTTGGGCATGTCAAGTGACTTTTGGTCTAATCGGCAGAGACAAATTTGAGTATGTCATTGGTGAGAAATCAAAACCAAAAGCCGAAGATCCAACACACCCAACAGTTGAAGAAAGAAAGGAAATTTCAGAATGGAGAAAGAGTGACGATCTAGTCATGAGTTGGTTACTGGCAACCATGGAACCCCATATCTCTGATCTCATGACATATCTAGATACAACTCGAGATATGTGGGTTAAAGCCGAGACAATGTTCGGAAAGAAGAAAAAGTACTCTCTTATTTATCAACTTCAACAAGAACTTCAACAGTTACAACAACAAAATCAATCTGTCACTGAACTATTCAGCCAAATCCAAAAAAATAATGATGAGATTAGAGTGTATCGACCTCTCACAGCCGATCTTGATGAAATCAAAATAAGAGAGGAGCAGGATGAAATTTTCACCTTCCTCGCCAAGCTCGATTCAAGCTATGAGGGGGTACGCTCACAAATTCTTCTCATGGGTGAGCTGCCATCTGTTGATGAGGTTGTTGGGATGGTTGAAAGAGAAGAGATAAGAAGAATAGTGATGGGTACTCAACTACCGGAAAACCTCGAAGCCAAGGCTTTCGTCACCAGATATAACCCTAGGCCAGAACGTCGGGGAGACCAAACACTCACTCGCTGCGATTATTGTAAGAAGGAAGGACATAAGCGCGAGGAATGTTGGTCACTCACTCGCTGCGATTATTGTAAGAAGGAAGGACACAAGCGCGAGGAATGCTGGTGTCTCAACCCTCATCTTCGGCAAAAGGGAAGGCGAGGTGGAGGCTTCGTCAGAGGGGGAGATCAGCGACAAAATCGGGTAGAGAGTAGAGAGAAAATGGGTTACTCTGCACAAAAGGAAAAAGAGGATATGAGTACAAATGAGGCTGAAAAAGAAATAAAAGGTGAGGTGGATATTGATCAAATGAGGCAGCTGTATACACAATTATCCGTGATGTTTCAAGGAAAATCTCAAAAAACCTCTAGTATGATTACAAACCTTACTCAAAATTCTTTAAATTCCAAATGGACTCTTGATTCAGGTTCAACTGATCACATAACTGGAAATAAAAACTTACTCAATAATTACAAAAAAATTGAGACTAAACAATTTGTAATCATTGCAAATGGTGAAAAAATAGAAATTTTAGGAAATGGTTCAATTAGTCTTCTTTCAAGAAAAATTTCAAATGTTTTGCATGTGAATAATTGTACATCTAACTTGTTATCCATTAGTAAAATCACACGAGACTTAAATTGTGAAATTACATTTACATCCAAAAATGTGATTTTTTAGGAATTGATAACGAAGAATATCATTGGTGAAGGTTTTCTAGAAAATGGGCTTTATATTATGAGTGAAGAAAAATGCAACTTCAATATTAAAAAAAATGAAGAATTAGGCACTCTTTGGCATAAGAGAATTGGACATCCTTCTGCTAAGATTTTAAAATTTATTTTTGATTTCAAACAACTAGATTGTAGTAGTTGTGAAATTTGCAAATTAGGAAAGCACACAAGGTTACCATTTAGTTTTTCCAATTGTAAAAACAAAAAACCTTTTGAGTTAATACATTCAGATGTTTGGGGCCCTGCTCCAATTGAGTCATTTAATGGTTATAAATACTTTGTTATATTTATAGATGATTTTTCAAGAACCACATGATTACACTTGTTAAAAAATAAAAGTGAAGTATTTTCTCAATTTCAAGAATTTTATAATTTTGTAGAAAATCAATATGATGTAAAGATTAAAACTTTTAGAAGTGATAATAGAACGGAATTTGTAAATCAAAATTTTACAAATTTTTCAAGCAAAAAGGAATTTTACATCAAATAACTTGTATTTACACACCCCAACAAAATGGTGTGGCGTAAAGAAAAAATCGACATTTACTTGAAGTAACAAGAGTACTTTTGTTTCAAAATAATGTTCCAATAATTTTTTGGTCGGATGTTGTTCTCACCGCAACATATTTAATTAATAGATTGCCAAGTGCCAATTTGAATTTCAAAAACCCACTAGAAATCCTCTACCAAGAAAAACTCAATATCTATCATTTAAGAGTATTTGGATGTACATGTTATATGCACAAAAATAAACAACACAAGTTAGATTATATATCAATCAAAGCTATTTTCTTGGGGTATTCATCTCAAAAAAAGGGTTATAAATGCTATGATCCGATTAACAAAAAACATTACATTTCAATAGATGTAACATTATAAAAAATGAGTCATATTACAAAACACTAGAAAAGGAGACTAATAACCAAGAGGAACCAAATGAATTTACATTTCTATTTTTTTATTCTAAAGAAGGAAATATAGTAGTAGAAAATGAAAATGAAATAATCAATGAGAATGAAAAGGAAGAAACTTCTCAAAGTGAGGGGGAAGATGGTACTACCGAAATAATACCATTGAGAAGGTTTAATCGGACTCCACAATCTACAACTAGATTACGGGATTTTGTAACATATGAGATAAAATATCCTATCCAAAATTATTTATCTTATGAAAATGTTACACCACAATATAGGACTTATTTGAACTCAATTTCCAAAGAAAATGAGCCAAATAACTATGAGGAAGTAATAGGTCAACTGGTATGGTGCAAAGCAATGGAAGAAGAACTTCGAGCACTTGAAAAATATGAAACATGGGTAGTCGTACAACTACCCAAAGGAAAGAAACCCGTAGGATGCAAATGGGTCTATAAGATTAAGTTTAATAGTGATGGTACTATTGAAAGGTACAAAGCACGATTAGTGGCAAAAGGTTACACTCAAACCTATGGTGTAGATTATCAAGAAACATTTGCACCTGTGGCCAAAATGAATACCGTTAGGATTTTACTTTCCATAGCGGTAAACCAAAATTGGACCTTACATCAAATGGATGTCAAGAATGCTTTTCTCCAAGGAACACTTGAAGAAGAGGTTTATATGACGCTTCCACTTGGTCATAAAAAAGAAAACAATTCTAGTCTAGTGTGTAGGTTAAAAAAATCTATTTACCGACTAAAACAATCTCCACGAGCATGGTTTGGAAAACTAAGCTCTTATTTAATTTCTTGTGATTTTAAAATTAGTAATGCCGATCACTCATTATTTTCCAAAAATTATGGTACATTCACAACCATAATTCTAGTATATGTAGATGATATAATAATTACCGGAAATAATTTGGAAGAAATTAAAAAAGTAAAAATGAAATTAAAGGAGAATTTTGATATCAAAGACTTAGGTTTATTAAAATATTTTCTAGGAATAGAAATAGCACATTCACCCAAGGAACTCTTTATTTCACAAAGAAAATATACACTTGACCTATTGAAAAAAACTGGTAAATTAGGGAGTAAACCAACATCTACACCAATAGATAGTAAATGCAAATTAAATATTGAGGATGACGAACCCTTAGAAGACATAAGTCAATTTCAAAGACTTGTAGGAAAATTAATTTATTTAACGATAACCCGACCAGACATTTCTTTTTCAGTAAGCCAAATTAGTAAATTTATGCATACACCTAGAACACCACATTTAGAGGCTATACATAGAATTTTAAAATATTTAAAAGGGACACCTAGTAAAGGAATTCTCATGAAACGTAATAATTCTAATGAAGTGTGTGGCTACTCCGATGCAGATTGGGCTGGTAGCTTTGATAGAAAATCCACCATTGGTTTTTGCACGTTTGTAGGCGAAAATTTAGTCACATGGAAAAGCAAGAAACAAAATGTTGTGGCACGATCAAGCGCCGAGGCAGAATATCGAGCCATGGCATCAACCTCAAGCGAGCTAACTTGGATCAAACAAATTCTTTTGGATATCGGAATTAAAATTCAAGAACTAATGAAGATGTTTTGTGATAACCAAGTGGCGCGACATATAGCATCAAATCCGGTGTTTCACGAGAGAACAAAACACATCGAAGTGGATTGCCACTTCATTCGAGAAAAAATTCAAGCAAAGGAAATTGAAACTCCATTTGTGAGAAGTGAAAAAAAATTGGCGGACATCTTCACCAAAGGTTTAGATTTAAAATCATTTGAAAAAAATTTAAGCAAGTTAGGGTTGACCGATATCTACACACCTAACTTGAGGGGGAGTGTTGAGAATAATTAGTTTAATAACGGCTAGTTTAGTAACGGCTAGTTTAACGGATAGTTTAATAACGGCTAGTTTAGTAACAACTAGTTTAATAACGGCTAGTTTCTTTCTTTCAATGTATAAATATAACATTAGACATTAAGCCAAAATCAATTCAATAAAATCTCTCAACAAAAATCAGAGAAAATCAACAGAATTACAAAGAGATCATTTGAGAGCTTAAAAGAGTGACTAGAAAAGATGAGAGATATCTTTCACCATTATTGTGAGTTTTGAGCTTAAGGTTGTTTCTTTGAGTGGGTTCTTCTATAATGAGTGTTTTTGTTCTACTGTGATGAGAAGTACCATCAACAATACCTAGCTTGAGAAAGGGGGCCTTTTTAGTTCTAAGCAATCTGCTACAAAAGGATGCAACGATCCAATTCGGAGCTATGGCTAAATGTGATTACAAACAGCCTAAAAGGTATATACTTTGTGCATTTCTCAAATAAAGTTATATATTGTGACTAGCTCAGCCCATGCATTGCCTCGGTATACTATGCTTGAGGTACGTATTGTGTCTCGTGCCATTGCCAGAATATTTTTCTTAGAAGGGCTGAAATATGGAACCAGCCACACGCCTAGAACTTTGTCCCATAACTTAAATGTTTCATTATGACTCATTTCTCTATCAAAATTTCTTTAATAAAATAATGCTTATATTATTAAAAAATGTGTCATTTAAGTCAAGATTTAAAGTCGATTTCTTCAACGAACTGATTTATAATGAATTTAAAATTGATTCATTGAAAAATTGATGTTATCCACGTAACTTTTATCATCGGTTGACGTGTTAAATTGACGATACACGTAGGACGTAGCATCGATTCTACGTGTCAACCGATGCTACACACGTGGATATTGTCGGTTGACACGTAGGACCAATGTTACGCCCACATGTAGCGTCGATTCAACACTTCAACCAACTCTACTATGTAGCATCGGTTAACATGTTGAACTGACGCTATACGTGGACGTAACGTTGGTATCGACGCTACACACATGAATATTTTCCTTTTCTCCTCTTTTTTCCCCATCAAACACAACATTTTTTATTTGTAGCGCTGTAAACAATACCCAAAATTGATATTTCTCCTCCACTTTTTCTCATTTTTCGGTCACCTACGACCACCAATTTCAGCGTCGTTTAGTAGGTTTTTTTCTTCTCCAAATTATCTTCCAAATCCCTTTTTTTAACGAAATACTCAAAAAATTTATACCTATTTTCTCACTTACAAAACACCATTTTTTTTCTTCATTTTCTCTACTCTTATAAATATTTCTATTAATTATATGCACTTATTGTTCACTTTGTGTTATTTTTTGTATATTGTATGTATAGATTTTTGTATTATGTATATTTTGCATTATGTAGGTTTTGTATAAGTATTTCGTAATTATATTTATGTGAATATATTTGTTATGTTTGGTTTTTATGTAATTACAACCAATTATTTGTATTATTTAAATTTTATTAAACAGATTTTAGTTTTTTCTACTACATGTGATCGAATACAGGTTCTAATGAGTAAAATATATAAAACAAAAATTAAAAAAATTAAGGTTGATTTAACACGTGAACTGAATTTACGTTTAAAGTCAGTTCAACGCATGAAGTGACTTTAAATTTTAAGTTTGACATTTAAAATCAAGCCTAATTTTGTAATAGTGGTAATAAATTGGGCTTTTAAGGCCAATTGGATTTATATAATAAAAATATATATTAATTTATTTTTTATATTAAATTCTAGAAAGAAAGAGACGTGAGAATTTTTTGTACTGTGTGGTGTATTGTATATAGTTAAATCCTTTTTAATTGAACTTGTTTAGAATAAGGGGATTTTCTTCCCATATATAAGGTGATTTGGTAAGTTAAAAATTGTATTAATTTCAAATTGTTTGTTAATAATTGGAGTTAGAGACAAATTGCATTTGGTTGTTCACTCCCACGTTTTCAAATTATTTATTCTCAAAATAATTATAATTGATTAAGTATGAGATATAAATTACTATTGCAATACACATATTTGTCCAAAATTATTATTGCATAAGTAATAAAAGAAGGAACGAATTTACGAAAGTTACTGATTGGATTGAATTGCGAATTAGGTCGTAAATTTTAAAACATTTTATGATTTTATTCAAATTGTATAAGCAGTTATGAGTCTTATCGTCCCTAGAGTAAAATAATCCAAAATCTGACTTTATCTCAAAATTTTATTAAAATTCTACACTACTATGTTGCGTGGAACCAAAGAATAAAAGAAAATAAGAGATGTGTAGATAGAGAGCTAGTTTTTGTTATATTTAAATTAATGAGATTATTGTATCTATTTATAAGTGAAAAATGAAACTATATATAGAGGAAAATGTGGGAGTGAACATTAGAAAAAAGATTTTGAAAGAAATGTAGGAGCAACGTTAGTTAATGAAAACATGGGAGTAACTTTAAAAAAACATTGAGAGAAACGTAGGTAGAGAAATTAAATCTAAGTAACTAGGTAAATCCTTATTAATACCTTTGAGATATAAAAAATCAATATTGGACAAGTTGAGAGAGTAAATTTATGTACACATTTTCTTTTCTCACTTTTTTATAAATCTAAGTTTATTTTTAACAAAAACTAAACATATATTTATATTATATTTTTAATTTATAAACATATATTTACATTGAAGAATATATTTTTAATATCAAACAAATTACACTTTAAAACTAATTAAATTAAATTTTATTTATTGTATTTTTTACTTTACTTAAAATATACGTGCCAAATATCAAAGAAACTAATGTCATAATTTGAATAATTCAGTAGTGTAATTAATAGTTAAATTTTTATTTTTTAAAAATTAAATATATATTTTTAAATTACTGTTAAAAATAAAACATGCTTAAATTGTTAAGAAATTATTATCTATTTATAATCCATTATTATTTTTAAAAAAATTCGAAAATGAATACGGGCATTAGCGTACTGATCCCATACGTGCCGTGACATCCCTATTGCTATGCCCTAATTTCTCTCCTTCCTAAGTCGTGAGTCGTGAATCTTGTAGCTTTGTTTGACGGAATCTTGTAAAGTAGAAAAGAAGTTTTTATATACTGACTGGTGTAATCGATAACTTACTTTTAACCTATTCTTATTTTCTTTTATTTTAAAAAAATAATTAAGATATCAGTTGAATTAGTGAATGACGTGTCTAACTCGTGCTGAAAACCAATCGGGTTAAATAGCCTTACTCCCTAAAATAATACATTGCCGTTCTCGATGTTACCCATAGTCATTACTAACTGTCATATTGAGATTGGTGAAAGACACAACTTTATCGTGACAAGTAACAAGCACGTAATCAAATTATTTATAAAAAAAATCAAATTATCTTGTGTTTTGAAAAATAATAAGCATCAATTTAGATGTAAAGTCAAATATAACCCTCTTGAAAAAAAAATTAAAATCAAATTTCAATACATGAAGTCAGAAACCCCCAACTCAAGTGTACGTAATTGTGTAATACCTTAAATTTGTTTATCTAATTAATTTTTTATTAATTAGATTATTTTATCTTTATATTTTTTATTGAATATTTATTTAAAAAAAAATTATATATATCAATCTTAAATTTTATTAATATAAAATATATCCTTATAAATATTGTATCTTTAATCACAATCAACTGTTAAACGTATATTCAACTCTTCTTAAATTAAATTTCTAACTTTTAATCCTGATAGCGTATCACATCAGGGAACAGGCTGTAACTTTGTAGTTTATAGAAATAAAGAGAGCAACAAACATGGAAATATAATTTTATGAAAAATGCAGTCTGTAAAAGTCTTGCTTTGTTATTTGTTTTTTGTTTTTTTTTGCTTTTTTTTAAATAAACATGCATTTTATTTAAGAAAAAAATCTTGAGATATAAAATTAAATGAAACCAGCTGGTTGCAATTGAATTGATTATAACTTAATTAGAATAAGCAAGCTGTATCCAAGAAGCAACATTTGTTTTACACAATCACGGTGCATGGAATATAATGAATTAATTACTGCAATCATACTTCATTAGCGAAAGAATATTAAAATACAATCGTAGGCAATAGCCAAATAATTTGCTAAAGAAAATAAAAAGGGTAAATAAGGTTCGTTAAAAAATAGGATTGAATTACAATGCACGAATACTATGAATTAATTTTGTTTCTTTATTTTTATATAAAAAAGTGTATCATAGTGAAGAAGAGATCAACAATTAATATTAATAAAAGACATATAATATATTTTTTTGTAAGATTTTTTACATTTAACACCATAGATACAAGTTTAAATTTTATTTATATAATATTTCTTTATTTAATAAAAAATAAATTTTAATAACTTTTAAAAAATATAATAATATAATAATATAAATAATTTGTTCAAATAATAAATATTACAAGTGTTTTAACTAGTTTGCTGTCTATGAAATATCTTATCACATGATTTAATATCAAAGAACTTTTAATTTCAATAAATAACTAAGTGAAAATAAAATAACATAAAAAATACCACGTCTTCGTAAGGACAAAAGAACATATTTAAAAATAAATAAAATACAATTTAAAAATAAAAATGTAATATAATACAAACAAATGATAAAAGAATAAAAAAATTGATTCTCTAATAATAGTTACTATTTTCATCACCCAATTTAGTTAAAAAATATATGTTAAAAAATTTATTTTTAATTTTGTCAGAAAAAAATATATGTTCATTTTTTTTATAATGTAAATAAATATATATTTTTTAATATTATACAAAAATGAATATTTTTTTTATTAGAATTAAAAATAAAATTACGTTAAATAATTGAGTTATTTATATATTAAAATAAAAAATATAATGATAATAATTGAATATAAATTTTATTGGGGTCATGATATTGGGACTATTTTATTATTAATATAATAATAATTTATAAATATACTTTTATTTATTTAATAATAATGATATTCAATTATAAATTTATAATTGTGGGAAAAATTATTTTATACATCTCTTACATTAAGTCAAACGAATCATTTAATTTTTTAAATTAAAAATATGTCATTTAATTATTTATTTTTATAAAAAATACCAAAAATGATAAAAAAAATATTTTTTATTAATATTTTGAATAAAATAATATCATCTTCTCAATATTTTATTTTACTAATAAATAAATATAAGATAAAAATGAATTTTTACTATGATATTTATCTTAAAACTATTAAAATATTAAGTAAATAATAAAATTTGTAAATCTTTAATACGTTTTATAAAATATAAGAAATTAAATGATATATTTTATAACGTAAAAAATTAATTAACACAAATATCTTAATGTAAACAACGTTTACAACTACTTATAGTATAAATAATACAAATAAAATAAATAATTCATACACTATTAATATAATAATAACAAAAATAATTATCTCAATATAATTACACTTTATTTCCGCCTAAATACAAAATATGTGACGAGTTCAATTCAGTCCTACACAGTACAAACTATATCTGATCAAGATACAAGCATCAATCCACGTGAGATTGCTTGTGCGCTATATTTTTTTCACATTGCCAGCTTGGGTATAAGTTAGTTAAAATCCTTAAATAATTCTATAGATATTAATTAATACTTTCATAAAATAATAAATTTTACTCATTTTAATCTAAATTTTAGATCTACTTCAGTCATTTTGTCGTCGTTTAGAAGTTAAGTTATTGGCCAACTTTATGGCCGCCGGCCAACCTTTCAGTCATAATGACTGGGTCATTAGCATATAATAATGAATTTAAGTTCTAATTAATATCTATTTTGCTATAGCACCCAAAACTCCCCAACCCGTGTTATTTTTCAACTTAACTCATTTTAATTATAAAAATTTATCTATCTATTTAATCCTTGATTTAATTACAATATTACAATTTAATTTAATTTTATATATTTTTAAATTTAATAAATTTAATCTAAAATTTTAATTTTTATTAAATTAATTTAATAAGTATAACAAAACTTAAACTTTTAATTCATCTAGTGTCCAAACTATTTTAAGCATCATAATTTAATCATTAATCTATTACAAAATTTATAATATTGTCTTCAAACTTTTAATTATATGATTGTTAATTATAATACCATTAATTTAATTTGATATAAATTAAAATTTTGTACTAAAAATTTGTCAAATATAAAAATATTGAGGACTGATTTATGTGATGAGGGTCAAATTTTAATATTTTATATAAGTCATATATGAATCCAATATATTGATAAATCATTTATAAATAAATAAAAAATGTAAAAATTGAGTATAGATTTCAAATCTAAGTGAATTTATGAGCAACCTATTTATTAAAAAAGGTTAATATATTTATTACATAAAAAAGCTAATAACAGCACATTTAAGTTCGGTGGAAATAGCATACATAATATAAAAAAGCTGTTATATCTACTAATAAATTATAACTATCAACTTCACCTACAAATTTATTATAATTTAAATCGATATAACAGTTTTTGATCGATTATAATTTCATGAGTTAAAGTGTTCTTAATAATAAGATTATAACATATAATAGATATCATTTTGGAATTTATTTTAGACTCATGATTAAAAAAAAAAGATAACGAAGAAGAAGAAGTTGCATATTACCTACTAAATAATACCTCACCTCAAACTTAACCACATACTTGTGAAATTAACGTGCCTTTCTCACCCATAAATACCACCACAATATTTAATCAAAATCCAATACCGGCTCTTGGTGCAACAACCTAATCTTCATTAGTAGCTAAAATCCCATCTCTAGCGACACTTAAATTATATTATTTCGCCCCTCTAAGATCCCACCAACCCCCTTTCTCTTCACGTAAGTAAATAAACGAATGAATATTGTAAAAATAAAATTAAAAATGAAAAAAATGTACTTGTAAATATAGTTACTAGTTTTTTATTTTTTTTTATTTCTTAAGATTGAAATTAATTCATTGAAATAGTAGGATATCATGGAATTCAAATACAAGACACAAATAAATAACGGTTGAAAAACTTATTAACACATAAACATCATTCTTTGTTATTATGGTGATAGTACTAACAATAATAACCTCTTTTATAGGTTTTTATTTGTTTATATGGATTACTCTTAACAGTATTTTTATACATTCAATCAATATATTCAATTAACTCCCATGTTTTTGACCTCTAAGGTAGCAACAGTTAAAAAAAAAACTAAAAAGTCTAGATCTAGACCTAGAATGAACAATATTTGAATAACATGCCTAAAATATACTAGAACAAATCTATGTGAGAAATAAATTCACCTAAATTAAGATTTAGTTAGAAATGCATACAAATTACCCAAGACATAGAAAATTTCTATAAGAGAAGAGCCCCATCTTTAGTGATCATATAATGAAATCGAAATCGAAAGAAAAAAATGAGAGAAAGATGATAGGAATGGCTAGGGGTTTTGTTGCTATCCCACGCACTAGCAATTTCTTTCTTTACTTTTATATTTACAATTTTTTCCGGCCAAGGTTTGAAATGTAGATATCGGTGAAAATATTGATATATAATTTTTACAAAATTATCGAAGATATTATCATTTCGACGGAAATTTTGAAAAATCATAAAAATTATAGAAACTCTATTAAAAATATGAATTTGTTTTATAAAAATTTATAAAACACAAAAATAATTAATTTTTTATATTTTAAACTAATTTTTTATTTAATACATATATTCTTAAATACTTAAAATATTTATATTAATTAATAATTTGATCAATTAATTAAAATATTATATATTAAAATATATATTAGTTTTTAATAAATATTGTAGAATAAGTAATTAAAAGGTCCAAAATAATTAAGTATACAATCTAATTGTATAAATTATTACAAATAGATAAATCTCGATAGCATAAAAATAAATTTTATTGATTTATTTATTTTTTAAATGTACTTAAAGTAAGAGAACATAATGAGCCTTACCCTTCTATACAATCTACATATTATAACATTAACAGAAAATAAAACATTCATGTAATGACTACAATAATCACCGAATATCAAACCTATTAAAACAAAAAAAATTATTAAATGACAAATTCATTACCATCAAAAACTCTATCTTAGAGATTTAATGATTGTATATGAATCACTATTATCTACGAAAACACAATAAAAAAAATTGAAATGATTGATCAGAAAGAATAAAAAAAGAGAAAAATAAATATAAAATTGATATTTTTTATATTTTGTTCGATATTTTAACGATAGTTTAATGACAATATCCACAATATCTAATATATTTTAACTAAAAATATATTTAAATGATAATTTAATGATAATGACATTTAAGCACCAATTTAACCCATTCTTGATAATTTTGCAATATTTTGATCAAAATATATGAATATGATATTTTGATGTTGAGATGTGTAAAATAGAGACATTATCGTCATAATAATGACAATGTCATTGAGAGATTCATCCATGCCCTTGACAAATTTATTACATTCATTTTTAAAATCAAACTTAATTATAAATTATTTAAATTTATTTTATAACAAATTTTAAAAGGATGACATACTACATTTTTCTCAAATAATATGGAAGAGTATCACTACAATATATCAAAAGAATTTTTTTTATAGACAAACTAAAAAATAAACTTTTAAAAATTCTAAAATAAAATACAACTAAAAGCTAAAATAAAGAAACAAATATTGAAAAGGAATTAAAGAAACTTAAATAACATAGTGAAATGCTAAATACACTCCTTCGTAGGGATATGCGTAGGTTAGTTAGGTTAGTTTTTGAGTCATTTTATAAGCCACTTTATTTTAACGGTTTTAAAAAACCCAAAACCTTAACTAACCTATGATCATAAAAAAACAATCTTCAAACCAACCTATAATGTTAGTTTAGGGAAAGTAGGCTTTATGGTTTTGGAACTATAACCATTTTATGATATAAAAACCTCATCTAATTGAATCATAAAAAATATACTATATAATTTAACTTGAAAGTTATTATTATCATATATTTTATTTACTTAATCTCTTATCATTAAGAATAAATAATATAATTGTAATAGGTATTGTGTAAATATAAAATTATGGTTGTTTTAAAAATTAATCATTAAAATTTTCTATTGAATAATTATAGAAAAATTAAAAAAATTAGAATATGCTTAATTGATTTCGGAATATCATAATCTCATATTATTAATTAAGAACATATAGTAATGTAATTTTTTTTTTATTAATTTAAAGATTTTAGACCAAATTCAATACATCAATTTGTAAAAAATATATTGATGAATACTCAAAAGATAAAAAAAATTAAGTTGACAATTTAATATGTTATAATAACTCTTTTGCCACAAAAGTGGTGTTTAAAAAATTATAATAAACTTACAACATTCACTTTTTGTCGCTTTAAATCTTAAAAATATTATAAATATAGAAATTGATTAACAAAATATACATAAAATGATTATTTTTTATCTCAAATAATTATATTTAAAAGTGAACATTTTAGTGTATGAGCGAGAGTTCTTATTAATTAGAATTAGATTTTACAATTTTACAATTTTAAATAAATTTAAAATTAAAATTATAATTATAATATATAATATATAAAGTAATAATTAAAAATATATTTTAAAAATCATTATATGTTAATATTATAGGTTTGATTCGTTTCGGTTCATTCGATTTTCATAACTTATTAACCTCTAACCAAACTAGCAAAATTGATTTTGATATTTTTTAGACTTATTTGGATCAACCAACTTAAAAAAAAATAGAGTTCATGTTTGATCTTGGACTCAAATTATTTTGTTGATTTTTGAAAAAATGCCGTGAGTCCTTTATATACTCTTCAATTTTCTTAGTTTATATTTATATTGAAATTTTTAAAAAAATATTTTTCATTTAAAATAAAACTCATTTGAATATATTGAAAATATAGAATTTACTTATCATTAATCAAAGTATGACTTTTTTTTATTATAAAAAACTCAAAATATGTTATATGTATAATTCATACTTATGGCATACATACAATTATAATCGATATTTTTAATATATAACATATTATTGTTATTATTTTATTCATAATTATATATCTTATAAAATTTCTTAATATAATTATTCAATAAAACCATTATTTTTAAGAAGAATAATATCACTAGATATAATAATAAATAAGTAAAATATAGTAATTAATAATTAAGATGTTTTTTAAATTTAAATAATCAATAAAAATACAATAAGTGTTAAAAATATATTCATAATTAATGTTATTAAATTTACATTTGATTATATAAATTATTTCAATATATTTATAGTTTAAATTATGATTTTTTTAAATTTTTTGAATAAAAAATTTAATAATTTAAGAAATATAATTATAAGATTTTATAAATTTAAGACAAAATAAACTAGAATTTAATATTAAAAGGTTAAAATGCATCATTGGTTTTTAAACTTTAACAAAATTCGCACATAAGTCCACCAAGCATTTAAAACTTGACATATATGTTCTTAAATTTTTAAATCATATTATTTAGTGTTCAAATTTTTAAAACTTTACATATAAATTTTAAGTTTTTGTTTTATAAATATTTATTTAAGTAGCGAAACTATGACCTATATGTGAGAATTTAAAAGTTTTTAGAATAAATTATAATATTTAAAAATTTATGGATTTATGTGTGAAGTTTTAAAAATTTAAAAACAAAATCATATATTTTTAAAATTTGAAGATATATCTATAAATTTAATTAAAATTTAGAGATAAATGGTGCCCTTTAGCTTATGAAAATATTAGCTTTGTTGTAAAATGAGAGGAGTAATTTTCTGAGATTCGAACATTACAAAATAAGTTATAATTAACACTCTAATGCATAAATGATCCAATTATTAAATATGGTTGTATTTTTAATTTCTTAATAATATATATATATATATAAGAAAAATGAATATATGTTTTTATACTTTAATAATGTTAAAAATGAAATTTCATTATAAAGATGTTATACCGTCTAATCGAACTTATTCTTATATGTTAATTAATTTAATTTAATTTTATTATAAATAAAGAAAATAAGATAATTTATCTAATAAATCATTTTAAATAAAATATCAAATTGTATTTAAGCTCGAACTACCCTTAGCCACAGTCCTGACAACAAGGGATGCATTTCATATTTTTATACACAAAAGCTCCGATGTTGGTCGTTTTCTCATTTTTTTTTTCATATTTTTTAAATAAATTTTAAATTTATTTATTTTTATTAAGTATACTAATAAATATTAAAATATTATTATAATAGATAATAATTGTATAATTTATATTTGATAATTTTATTATATATCAAATTTATATTATTGACATTCAATTATTATTTTACAAATTATAATTGTGTTAAACTAATTATATATATTTTATATTAAGATAATATTATATCTAATATTAATTAATAAATAATTAACTAATTTATATTACTTTTAACCAAATAAACGTTCATACATTTACTTATTTAGTTCAATCAAATTTGTTTATCCGTTATATTATATTTGATTTAATTATTAAATAAATTATTAATTGATATATTGTATCACTATTACAACAAATCACACCCATTGTATATAAAGTATTTATTATTATGTATATATTTTCAATAAAGTAATAAATGAGTTAATTTTTTTCCAATAAAATAATTATTGTTTTATATTTCTTTTTAATTAAAATAAAAAATTTATAATTATATTTTAAGAGTATGTCTCGTACCTTTATATAAAGTTTTTAACATTAATTCTTTATCTTGTCATAATTAAAGACTTTTTTTTTATTTTTTAAAAAGAATTTTAGAGTAATAATTTAAATCATGATCGGTGTAATTGTACCGATAAAAACTAGTTTTTCATAACATTAAAAACATTGTTCCGAATCTCCTAATTTTCAACCCTTAAATTTTACCGGTATTCCTTCAAAATGTGAACAAACCTTATCATTTTGGTAAAAAAGAAAAAAATATTAAAAAAAACAGAATAAAAAATAAATCTTTACAAAAGGAAATAACGTGGTGTGAGTTGTGATCTATAAGAAACAGCTAACCGAAAAACCAACTCATAGAGGAAGACATTAACGAAACCCTCTAGACTAAAATCAGCGAGACAATAGAGTGGCTGTCCAGAAAGACAAAAGAAGAAGAAGAAGAAATGGGTGAGCTTGTGAGCCAAGAAGTAATGCCCCGAGTCATCTCCTTCCTTTCGTCTCTTCTTCAGCGTGTTGCCGAGTCAAATGACTTAATTAGGCCTCAGAAGATCTCTGTATTTCATGGTCTCACCAGGCCTTCCATATCTATTCACAATTATCTTCAGAGGATCTTCAAGTACGCCAATTGTAGCCCTTCTTGCTTCGTAGTTGCCTACGTTTATCTTGATCGCTTCACCCAAAAACATCCCTCTTTGCCAATTAACTCCTTCAATGTTCATCGCTTGCTTATTACCAGTGTTTTGATCTCTGCCAAGTTCATGGATGATAGGTAAGTTCATTTCTAATTTCTTTATTTTAGCTTCTAATTTTTGAGATGATTTGCTGATCTGTTTTTTTTTTTTACCGGTTTCAATTTTTCCGACCCATTTCTCAATTAAGTTGGGTCTTTCTCTAATCTTATCTCCATTGTTGAAATTGATTTTTCTGATAATCTATTCTAAGGTCTCATGAGAAGAATATGTTTTGTTCCTATCCATCCTTTAGTTTAGTGTTTCTTTGGCTGAAGATTCTCCAATATTATTTTTTCACAATTGAGCCAAAATTTAATTCATCACTTCAAAATCTCCAAGATCCATTTCTTTAGTCAGATCGAGTTATTAATTTTAATCTAAAAAACATAGTCATATGAAAAAACAATTGGAAGTAATTAACAACCGTTAAGAAAAAGAAGAAAGCCACGTGGTAGCGGCGTCAACTTGTGATAACAGACAACCTAGCTTTTACATAAGATGCGATGTCGCTGTCTTTGCCTTGCTTGACAAGGCATGCTTGTGCTGTAAATTTCATCAAACTACTATAAAGATATGCAAGCAAGACAACCCAAGTGCATGTGAGATATTTCTGAATAGTAATCACAGCCCATCTAAGGCCATGTGTTGTGTAGAGAAATTACCCTACCCACTTGACCTCTTTGCTTTAATCAATTTCCACATATATATTTTTACCATTATAGGTCCAAAAAATAGTATTTTTTTAATATAAAAATTTAATATCAAATAACATGATACATTATATTTATAGATATTAACTATAATAAAAGATGTTAGTGTTATCGGTGTTATTCATTATTTTTATGGGTATGTTTTTTACAAAACGATTTTTTCTTTCAAATTCCTTTTAGGTTTTATCTTTTTAAAATAAAAAGTTAACTGATCTTAAAATTTTACTCTCTTTGTATGACATTAGCTGTTAACTATATAGATGCTCTATTACTCTGTCTTATGCAACAAACTCTGTTCTTTCCCCCAAACTTTCCTGTTTTCTTTTATTTACTCTTTTTGGCATACTTTTCTTCCTCTTTCTTCCCAATTTTGCTAGTTGACATTCACATTCAATTTTTATTGAACTTGAGAAACCAAACCCGAAAGTATAAAAAATAAAATAATAATATATAATCTGTAATTCTGTAAACTTTGGAGTTGATCCTGTTGTATTAGTTTAACTATTGAAAGCTGTGATTCGTCGATAAATACAAGTTCTGACTTGGGTTCTACCCATTTTGTATAGAAATTACAACAATGCATACTATGGTAAAGTGGGAGGAATAAACACAGCAGAGATGAACCTTCTAGAAGTGGATTTCTTGTTTGGATTGGGCTTTCAATTAAATGTGACACCTTCTACCTTCTGCACTTACTGTTCTTTCCTGCAAAGAGAAATGTTACACCAATCGCCTCTACATTCAATAGAACCTCCTTTAACTCTAAGCAAGGCTATAGCACTTAAGCTCCACTACTGCTTCAATGAAGATGAACCTACCACCCATCAACAACAATTAGCTGTGTAGTTAGGCTATTAAGCATGCATTTTTGGTAGTAGATGTACTAGATGTTATGTATATTCCACCCAAATCATATTGCTTCCTCTCTTTATTAAGAATCGGGTGATTGTGTTTTTCAAGAAAATAGTTACATTAATCTTACGTTACATTGAATCGAGTATCAAATCATAAATTACTTTAAAAATAATAAATATTTTTTTGTTAGAACTACTTGAAAATTTATTAGTTACATCCTATTTGAGCGTTGCTAGTCAAAATTTGAAAGGGCATATGAAGTTATGAATGGGTGGTGGGCTGGTGAAAAAAGAAGTGAACAAATCTATTGCTTTTGGTTTAGCTTTTAAGCCAAAGCAAGATATATATGACACATTTACACCCAAGGTAACATTTATATTTAGATACTACTATCAAAACCAGTTGATGGTTTTTTTAAACTGGAATTTCAGAGCTTTCCAAACATTACTATATTGTGTAATGCGCACATGCATAATTGGTGTTTACAATCTGGCGAGCATGATGAATTTTGGTTTTTATGGTTGTCTTCAACACTAGTAATCATGTCTGACAAAATGCCTTGCTGTCACTCTGTTCTTCCCAGCTGCCAAAAGTGGCAAGTCAGTCTGTAAAATAGTAGACAAAGAAAAGAAAGAGAATAATGTTGTTTAGCAATAATAATAATAATAATAATAATGTACAGAACCTCTTAATTTATTGATATCTATATTATCATTTTTTATATTTATTTTCTCTAGAATTTTTTTTATATAAATCTCATTCATAAATAGCATGGATAACATATCCACTTATTATTATTATTATATATAAAAGTATTTAATTGTATACAGTGGACCTATTTAATGTAATGACCAATTTTATATTCTTAAATTTTTTAAAATACTCCACATATATATGTAACTAATTATTATTTTATAATTAACTTTAAATACAACTATTATGGATATATTAAAAGTAAGTGGTTTTCAATTTATTTAGGTGAAAAAAATTAATAGTTTAATTTTCTAAAGGAAAAAATAGGGATCGTTAAACAATATAATAAGTTTATATAGGCAATTTCTTCACAAAAAGAAAAAAAGTTCAATTATTTTTGGTTTTAATAAATTAAAATATGCTAATAAATGGGAGCATAACCTTAAGTTATAGACATTATTTAGTTATATTTATATCTAATAATTGCAGAAAATTTTCCGTTTACAATGTCATAGCTAACTATATCATCGTGCCACTTATTTTTTTCTAAAAATTATATTATGTAATTGCTTTGCAATATGCGCACAATTTTAAGACCATATCAATAATAACTCTATGCGTATTATTAATTATAAAATAATAACTAAAATGATTATGTAATATAATAATAATAAGTTTTCTTTTCATCAAATTAAAGTAAGTTCATATATCCCTTTGTCAAATTTTTTTTGGGTAGTTTCCATACAAATCTTTATCATTTTTTAATAGATCTTAATATATATTTTTTTTTATAAAAATAAAACCTAAAACTACTCTTCATTATTAAGTACATGTGTGGACAAATGCCATTGCTCACATTGCTCACAATCAATCAGGTTTATTTGGTGAGCATTACAGAAAATAAAATAAAGATAATAAGTAGTATTTGATAACGGTTAAAACCAATAGAAATTGAACTTTAACAATACTATATATATTTAAGGTGTTTCTATGAAAACCATGATAGAAATCATGTTTATAACCGATTTATAATTTTGTTATTTAAAATGATTTTTTAGATTTAAATGGGATGAAATATATATTTTCTTAAAGCTTAAGATGTATAGTAATGTTTGATTTGTCATTAAGTTTTTAAACAAAATTATATTAATTTAATTAAATATATGTTTCATTGATGTTACGATGACAAATCATATTTTAAATTGATTAGTATTCTAAGCTTTTGTAACAATTTTACATACAAAAATTAAACCTTTTACATCTTATTTTAAAGATTAAAATATTTGATTTTTATGTTTTTTAAAGAAATAAATTTAAAAGAGATAAACCACTTATAAATATCCCCTAATTATTAAAAAAGATAATCAAAATGGTTAAAAAATAAACATTATGTTAATTTTAATATATATATATATATATTTATTAAACTTAATAATTAATTTAGTCTGTTATTTCATATCTTAACTAAAAACACTTACAAATATTTTTATTTTTTAGATAATAAAGTAAGACTTTAAGCTTTTATATCTATACTAATTTAAACATTAGAGTATCTTTAAAAATATATCCGTTTCAATAATTTTCTCTTATAATTTTTTTAAAAATATATTATCTAATATTTACAAAAATCGATATCAATATTATATATGATAAAGAAATAAAATACATTTACACAAATATAATTATTGAAGCAATACTTTCAAATAAGTATATAGTTCATTTCAAATACAGTGATTAAAACATGGTATTATTCAATAAAAAAGTATTTTGATTTTTAAACCTAATTATTTAAAATAAAAAATTATAAAAATTTAATTTTACGCCATTTCAAAATAAAACAGTAAGTTCAATTTTTTATAAAGTAGAAAAATTTAAGATTATTAAATTATTATAATAAAAATATATAAAATATTTATTTTATTTTTAATAGTAATTATACTTTAAAATAATTTTATTATTAATAATATATTTTTATAATATTATTATTTAAAATTTTATTTACATTATAAAAAATAACGAAAGTAAGGTGTCCTTCCGGAAGTCAGTAACTAGAAAAATTCCCCTTAAAGAACGGAAAAAACTTAGAAAATTTGAAGCCATAGGAAAAGGAAGAAAAGACACATTGCAAATGGATAAAGTAGGGCAGCTAAAATTGATGGGGAATACAAACAAAATAAAAATAAAAATAAAAATTATAAGTACATAAATAACATTCGTTCTATTCATTTAATATATTTTTTTATTAAAAAAAATTATTTTATCGTTATTTATTATTATCTAATAAAACTCATTATTCAAATTATTAAATATTAAACAATATTTAATATTATGTAATTCGACGATTTGATTTTATGTTATCAAGATAAAGCAATTTATACAGTCGGTCATCACTGTCCATAAAAATACGATTCAAGCAAAACTGGAAGGGATTAAAGAAAATCATTAAACTGATAATCTTCAGAATAGCACTACATGTCCAATTAGAAGGGGAGAAAAAAAGCAAAAACTTATAGAGAAAATGACACAAACCATGTTTGTGAATATTTGACATTTTGTGAAGGAATCTGAAAACAGAACTTGCAGCTAAGATCCACTAAAAATCCCTATTACTGGTTCAAAATAATATTTTATATGTAGGCATAGGAGCAGAGCCGCCATCTTCACAATTAAATAACTGTTTTCCAGAAGTGCGCAAACAGTCACTGCACTTATTAGGCCGAGCAGACCTCCGAGAAGCGAGTCTTTAGAAGACAATTACTCTTTCGTGTTTTTGGAATCGAAGAGACTGGAAGGTTATTTTCAGAGAGAGATGCTTTGTTCAGTTCGAGTTTTGGCTCTTTCACACCCAGTAAATCGGTTGTCTTCGTACAAAATTCAACGTTCGAGCTTGAGATTTAACGATGTGAAACCCAGATTGAATACCAAATGGCGAGCCATGGCCACCGATCCCGATTCTTCTTCTTCTTTTGCACCCTCCATTGACTCTGAATCCGCAGATAAAAACGCTGCCGGGTAATTATTATTTTCTGTTCGTTACTTTTTTTTTCCTCCTTGTTGAGAGTTCAGAATAATAGAAGAGAAAAAGAGATTTTTACTTGGATAATTAAATTTCTGATCCAAGCCAGTTTAATTTACTTCACTCAGTTAGGATCCCTTTTCTTAAAATGCTCCATTCTTTTTTTTTTTGGTCAATTCTTAAAACCCTTCTTTAGGAATTGAGAAATTGGGTGCTTGAACTTGGGGTTTCGTTCTCTCTTTATAGACGGTTCATACGACTGATAGCGTAAGAGTTGCAAAGATAAACTTTCCTCTGTTGATGATGTTATGGTTGAATTGGTAATAACTCCGAGCCGAGACATTCGTTAGGCTAACCCATATATTTGTCGTTTTCCGATTTTGAGTGCAGATTCTGTATCATAGAAGGGCCAGAGACGGTACAAGACTTTGCCAACATGGAAATGCAAGAGATTTTGGATAATATTCGAAGTCGTAGGAACAAAATTTTTCTGCATATGGAGGAGGTAAGCAAGTGGTACTAATTACTGAACAAAGCAAAAGATGGATTTGTTTATTATGGAGAATTCAGTGGAAATGCTTTAATTTATTGAATGAAACCTGCTGTTTATAGCTTTAAACACAGATAGCGTTGTTCTTTATGTTCTAGTGAACAAATAAGATTCTTCGGTTTCATTATGTAATTGTGATTCCAGCTTCTTCCTGTTAAATAAATGCAGGTTCGCAGACTCAGAATACAACAGAGAATCAAAACTACAGAGCTTGGAAATTTGGAGGAAGAACAAGAAAACGAACTTCCCAATTTTCCATCTTTTATTCCCTTCTTGCCTCCTCTGGTGTGCTTTCTCCCTGAGAGTAGTATCCTTGTTTTCATGGCAAGTTTATATGGATCATCCATTGAATAATGTGTTATGCTTGCAGAGTGCAGCAAACCTTAAGCAGTATTATGCTACTTGTTTTTCTCTGATTGTGGGGATCATCATATTCGGTGGCCTTCTTGCGCCTGCAGTAAGTTATTCTTCAATAACGTGTTGTGATAAATTCTACCATGATTCACAAAATTTACCTGTTTTATGAGTTTTGTTCTTGGTCAATACTGAATAGTATTGAAAATGTCATGAAATATTATTTTTTGAGCTTTTCTCCTGTCCTTCCCTTTTCATTCATATCACAGTTGGAGCTTAAGTTGGGTGTAGGAGGCACATCATATGCAGATTTCATTCAAAATATGCATCTGCCAATGCAGCTGAGGTAGAGCTTTTACCCGAGTTCATAATTCAGTGCCTGATCATCATCATGTTTGTTTTGAGAACAATTTGCATGTATTGTTTCTATTATGCAGCAGAATGCTGCTATTTTATTGTCTTTACTACATCATGAATTACTAAAGCATTTTTTGCGTATAAAGAATTGTTGATTTACAAAATATTGATTCATAAATTTGTTAGGGTAATGATATTGTCACATTCAGTTTTGTTATTGCCACAACAAAAGTGTATGAATTTTCTATTTTACTCTTATAATTAATTATACATTGGTGTCACTTTTGTTGATAAAGTTGTCATTATTGTAAAATAATTGTGACAATAACAAGTAGGATTATAGCAATATTGCTACACATTTTTTATTAATCTACAATGAAACGATTGTGTAAATTATGTAACCAGGTCTTGTCATCATGTAATTCTGTAACCAAGTGTTCATAATAGATTCCTTATGTTTTGAATGATATGGATGTTTCAGGTGTTAGAAAATTGAGTTCCATGTCTTTCATTTTGACATGAAACTACTAACTGGTGATTATGCAATATTGTTTCTATCATCATTTATTAACGGCCCGTTTGTGAAATGCAGTCAGGTTGATCCCATAGTGGCATCATTCTCAGGAGGAGCAGTTGGAGTGATATCAGCACTTATGGTTGTTGAAATTAACAATGTAAAACAGCAGGAGCATAAAAGATGCAAATATTGTCTTGGAACTGGTAGGGATCTGGGATCAGAATTATTATTATTATTATTATTATTTTGGCTGAAAAAACCTGGGATCATGTTTTATCATCTGAATTCTAATAAAACTGTTAAAGAAATTTGATGAATAAGTACTTTATCCCAAGCTATTGTTGCTTTCACCATGCAGGATATCTTGCTTGTGCCCGTTGTTCAAGCACAGGAGCCCTTGTTCTTATAGAGCCTGTTTCTACAATTAGCGGTGCAGATCAGCCTCTGTCTCCACCCAAAACTGAAAGATGTCCAAATTGTTCAGGAGCTGGAAAGGTGGGATTTTTCAAATTTAATTTGGTAGTTCATTGCATATAGTTTCCTTTTCTGTTTTCCTCTTCCTTATGCTGAGAAATGTTTATTTACTGAACTAAATATCCCTTTCTCCCTACCAATTACTAATATAACATGTATTTATGTTTTAAATGAGGGTATAACTTGAGAAGAAAAAATTGTCATGTTTAAAATGAGAGCAAAACTGGATTTTTGTTGTTGTTGTGTTCTAAACAGGGAATATTGGAGATAAAACCAAAGAAAGCAATATTAGGAGCCCTCCATTTTTTATACAATCCAGTTACTTAATTTGTTTCATTTTTAACCTCCATCGAACAAACATATGTTTTTTACGTCACAATAAAAAATATGTGATTTGGTTATTACTATGAACCCTTATGGCTTCATTGTGGATCACGACTTATTAGATATTGCCCTTCTTATAGGTTGTGCCATGGAGTGGATTGATGAAAAGATTTAGGGAAATTAAAGTTTCTAAATTGCAAACAGAAGTCTAGTAGATTTGTTGTAATGTTTTGAACTTAGAGGCGTTTCCTTCCATTGAATCCAAATGATTTTTTAATTTTGATGTTCATCATTTGGCACTGGCAGGTTATGTGTCCAACGTGCCTCTGCACTGGAATGGCAATGGCAAGTGAGCACGACCCTCGTATCGATCCCTTCGATTAGAAACGCATGTAATTGCTTGTTCCACTTATATCTATTAACAGTTGAATTTTGCTGTATACGAATGCTTTTTTGTAACCAGTAAAATTCTGTATATATATATATATTCACACTTTCAAGTTTAAAGGACATTGAAATATATGAGAATGTAGTTGTTGGAAATGAATTTAAATAAAAAATATTTTTTATTAATTATATGGTTATTATTTTTATTATCGTTATTTTCATAATTATGTGATTGTTATTTTTATAACCGTTATTTTTATAATTATGTGACCGTTACTTTTATAACCGTTATTTTTATAATTATGTGGCCATTAATTTTATGACCGTTATTCTCATAATTATGCGACCGTTACTTTTATGAGCGTTATTTTCATAATTATGTGTCCGTTATTTTCATAATTATATGACTGTTATACATATTTTTTCCACTATAAAAAGGTGCAATAACCCTTAGTTTAGAATATAACTTAACAACTCAAAAACAGTTCTACGGTTTTCATAGCAAAATCAAGAAAAGAAAATTCAGAATTATTTTCTCAGATTTTCGAGCAACATAAATATTTAAAAGGTGTAGTATTTCTGACTTTATTAGTGTAATGAAGTTCTGAGACAGAAAATGATTTTGGGCTGTTTTATCCTGGGGACGATGGGTTGTGTTTGTTTGCACAAATTTGAGCAGAGCCGCGAAACGTCTTAAAGAGAGCGACCTAGTTCGCGACTCAATCCAAGAAGTTCATTTCAAGTTATCGGTAATATTGTTCTTACATAGTTTTTCACATATTTGTTCCAACACTTTTAAGACGTATTTTATCTACCATGTCTATTAAAATGTTAATTGCTGATATCAACAAACCATTTTGTTTTGAAGAACTACACTTTAAGAAGTTACAATAAAGGATTTAAACATCTGGATAGAAAATCATTTTCTATGCAAAAAAGAAATTATTCTTAATGGATTAGCTAATGACTTGTATGAGTATTATAATTTTGCTAAGGAAATTTGGAATACACTTCAAAAGAAGTACGATACTGAGGAAGCTGGAACTAAGAAGTATGATGTCAGTAGATACATGAAGTATTAAATGATTGATGATAAATCTGTGGAAACTCAATCACACGAATTGCAGAAGATAGCACACAAAATAACTTCTAAAGGTATGACTTTAATTGAACAATTTCAAGTAGATGTTATTATAGATAAATTATCCCATGCTTAGAAAGACTTTAAGAATACACTTGGACATAAAATTAAGGAATTTTCTTTAGAAAGTCTTATAACCCGTTTAAGAGTAGAAGAAGCACGAAAATAAGACCAAAAAGATGAAGTATTTGTTGTCTCAAACAATAGTACCAATAAGAAACCCTCATCTACAATTTTGAAACCTAAAGATAGAAATATGAAAACTCAGAATCGCAATAATAACCAAAACCGCAACCACCAAAATAGAAACAAAAACTATCCTCTATAGAATGGACCTTAACCCCCTTAAGGAATAACACATTCATGTGTTATAGTTGTAACAGACCTGGCCACTTGGCTAGGAACTGCCGGAACAGGAATCGTCCTGCCCCATAGGCGAACCTTATCGAAGATCAACTTATTGCTATGATATCTGAAATCAATTTTATTGATGGATCTGAGGGGTGTTGGGTGAATACTAGTACTTCTCGCCATGTTTGCTATAATCGAGACATGTTCAAGTCTTACTCTGAATCTGAGGATAAGAAAGTGTTGTTGGGCAACTCCCACTCCACTAAAGTTGTTGGTACTGGTGAGGTGGAATTGAAGTTTACCTTTGAAAGACTATCATCTTGAAAGATGTCTTGCATACTCCAAAGATGAGAAAGAACTTAGTTTCGGGATATCTTCTTTACAAAACTGGATTTACTCAAACTATAGGGGTTGATTTATATACAATTACTAAAAATAATATTTTTTGTTAGGAAAGGGTACGCCACTAATGGCATGTTTAAATTGAATGTTGAGTTCCTTTAATATTTGGCATGCTAGACTTTGTCATGTTAATAAACGCATAATCAAGAACATGAGTAGCTTAGAACTAATTCCTAAATTATCTTTGAATGATTTTGAAAAAATGTGACTTTTATAGTCAAGCTAAAATAACAAAAACTTCACATAAGTCAGTAGTTAGAGAATCTGAACCTTTAGAATTAATACATTATGACATATGTGAACTTGATGGAAATTTAACAAGAAATGAGAAACATTATTTTATAACTTTTATAGATGACTGTTCAGATTACACTTACGTATATCTAATGAAAAATAAAAGTGAAGTATTTGACATTTTAAAAATATCTATGACTGAGATTGAGAATCAACTTAACAGAAAAATAAAAAGGTTTCGAAGTGATAGAGGCATTGAATATGATTCCAATATCTTCAATGATTTTTATAAAACTCATGGAATCATTCATGAAAAAAAAGCTGCACCTTATTCTCTTGAAATGAATGACAAAATTGAAAGAAAAAATAGAACTTTTATTGAGTCATTTATTACAATTTTATTAAACTATGGTGCTGCTTCCAATTGATGGGAGGAAATTTTATTAATTATTTGCTATGTGCTAAATAAAGTGCCTAAATCTACTAGTAAAATTTTATCGTATGAAATTTTGAAAAATAAGAAACTTAACTTATTTTAAAACTTGGGGTTGTTTGGTCTATGTTAGGATCCCCAATCCTTAAAAGAAATAAAACTTACTAGTAGAACATACGAATGTGTATTCATAGCATATGTTATGAATAGTAAAGCTTATAAATTCTATGACTTAAATGATCATAGTTATAGAATCAAATGATGTTGAATACTATCAACATAGGTTTTCATTTAAATTGAAGAGTAGCGAGGGTTCGTCTTCTAGTTGTTTACCCATAACTAGAACTATTGAGCAAAATGAAGAATTAAACACTGAAATTAGAAGAAGTAAACGAGCTTGAACCCTTAAGGATTTTGGGTCAGATTTTTATGCTTATACCTTATAGAAGGATCCCCAAACTCGTAAAGAATCATTCTCTTCTTTAGATGACAACTTATGGGAAGAAACCATAAATGATGAAATGGACTCTCATGAGTATAATAAAACTTGGCATTTAGTTGACCTACCTCATGGTTGTAAAACCATAGGATGTAAATGGATACAAAAGAAGAAATTAAAACTCGATGGTACTATTGAAAAGTACAAAGCTCGTATTGTAGTTAAATGGTATAGGCAAAGGGAAAATATAGATTTATTTGATACCTTTTCACCAGTCACACGAATAACTTCCATACGTGTACTTTTTCCTCTTGCTGCTATCCATGATTTAATAGTACATCAAATGGATCTTAAAATTGCTTTCTTAAATGGTGATTTAGAAGAAGAAATTTATATGGATCAACCTGAAGGTTTTGTTATCCTAGGTCAAGAAAATAAAGTTTATAAACTAGATAAATCTCTGTATGGTCTAAAATAAACACCTAAGCAATGACATGAGAAATTTGATAATATAGTTAACCCACATGAATTCAAAATGAATGAAAGTGACAAATGTATTTATTATAAATTAGAAGATAACATTTGCACTATTATATGTTTATATGTGGATGACATGCTTATTTTTGGATCAAATATTCATGTTGTGAATAATGTGAAAACTTTATTAAGTATTAACTTTGATATGAAAGATCTCATAGAACCGAGTGTAATCCTTGGTATAAAGATTACTAGGTCTGAAAAAGGAATTTCTTTAGATCAATCTCATTACATTGAGAAGATCTTAAAGAAATATAATTGCTTTAACTATAAACCTACATGTACTCCGTATGATCCTAGTGCAAAGTTGTTCAAGAACACCGGAGACAATGTTAGACAAACTGAGTATGCGAGCATCATTGGTAGCTTACATTATGCTATTGATTGCACTAGACCAGACATAACTTATGTTGTGGGACTACTATGTAGGTTTACCAGCAGACCTAGTGTAGAGCATTGGAATGCTATTGAAAGGGTTATGAGATACCTTAAGAGAATTATATACCTTGGATTACATTATAAAAAGTTTCCCACTGTTCTAGAAGGATACAGTGATGCAGATTGGAACATTTTATTAGAAGACTCCAAATCAACTAGCAGCTATATATTTAACATAATTGGTGGAGCTATTTCTTGGAAGTCTAAGTAATAGACAATATTGGCTTAATTTACGATAGAGTTTGAAATGATAGCACTAGCTACTGCTAGTGAAGAAGCATGCTAGTTAAGAAATCTATTAGCTGAGATTCCTTTATGGGAAAGATCGATACCAACTGTTTTGATTCACTGCGATAGTACCGCGGCTATTGCAAAGATTTAGAGCCGTTATTACAACGATAAGAGATGACAAATACACAGTACTGTTAGAGAATTTCTCTCTACATAAGCTGTAAGAATTGATCATATATGTACTGATGAAAATTTGACTAATCCTTTGACGAAAGGATTAACAATAGAGAAGGTTTTCAAAAACCTCGAAAGGAATGTGACTGATGCCCTTAGAATGAAGAGTCACTCATGATGGTAACCCAACTTATAGACTGGAGATCCCAAGAAATAAGTTCAATGGGTAATAACAAGTCATGAAGTGATATGAGATGAATCATGCTATTATGAAGTCACATTCTATATTGTTAGAAGCATGACGTCCTGAAGCGAAAGAAAGGATGAGTTAATTATTAAACTCTTAATGAGTTCTATACTCTATGTGGAGTGGAGTACGTAGCTACAAGAGTACTCTTGATAGACTCACCTATGTGAATGTGGAAGTATGACCGCTTCCTATGAAAATTTTGGGCAAAATTTACTAGAGCATTCACTATACTGGGATACACGTGCATGGCCGTAAAACACGGACTTTTCGAACTACACCTTGAAAAGGTTGTGTGTGTGATGTTGTTAGAGATAGAGTTCAAAACTACGAGTTACTCTAGTATATTCTAAAGCATCAACACTATGCAAAGGTTCAAATCGATAGACACCTTTTGCTTATGCACAATCTTATACTTTTAATTGATCAGTTGCTCGATGAAATTATTTTTATTTAAAATTCAAGTGGGGGATTTTTGGAAATGAATTTAAATAAAAAATATTTTTTATTATTTTATGACCGTTATCTTCTGATTTATAGAATTTTAGCATTGCATAGATTTTGTAAATAAAGTCATTTTCAACTAATTGCATCTTAGAGGTCCAAGGCGATCTCTACTGTGTTTTTGTGATATTTAAACTAATTTTGGGTAAAATAAATTCCGAAAAAATAAAACATATATTAATTATAAATATATTGTACAATTATTTTTGAAGTGAACACGGGAGTGATACGTGTTCATACTCTTGCAATCCTCGAATGCGAGGAAGTCTGCATGGGTAACTATTTATTAAATTAATTGAAAATGTAAGAAACACTTTTAAATTTGAAACTATTTATTAACTGTTTTCTCCTTAAACAATTTTAAATCTTGAATATTTTACTTTCGAACCAACAAATTTCAGATATTGAGTTGAAAAAAAGGCAGCAGTTTAGTATATTTTTTTAGGATAAATTAAATTTGATGTTTAAAACATAAGTGTTTAAAAATTTCATGTAATTATATTATATCTATAACGTTATATATAACAATAAAAACACTTTCAATTGATAACTATCAGTTATCTTTCTCATAGAATGATATCACATGTATTTTAAGTGTATTAAAATTGTTTGTGCATGTTTATAACTAGTTATAAACATTTTGTACATATTTATAAGAACCAAAATACATGATTTTATTATAATATTATAAAAAAAACATACGACACATGATATAATTATATTAAAAATTTAAATGACGATTATTGATTAGAATGAATTTATTATTATACATAATATTGTGAGTATAATTGAAACTATGTAAAAATTTTGAGTATTTTTATCACTCACTTTATACGTCATAAAAAATAATTAAATATATTTTTATAAGATATACGTAGGATTCATATAACTGAGAGAACCGTGTTATCTAAAAAATGGAGCATATTTTTTAAAGATTTTAAATGAAATCATGTATATAATTGGGGAGATGTCCATTAGAAAAAATAAAAATAATGGAGACGCCAGCAAATGCAAAACTAAAACGACATTTGTTCAGGTATTAATTAGAGTATAAAAATCTTAAACCAAAGAGTAGTTGATTAAAACAAGCAACCTTTTATAATTTATTTTTTTTATTTTTTAAAGGCAAACATTGTAATCCCTCATGCTTGATGACTTATTCACCATTGCAAAGAATATACATGAATTTCATATAGATTAAATTTATTAATTCAAAAGCAACTGTCAACAAGCCTTTCATTTAATCGTAGGTCGTTATTATGATCTTTCATATAACGAAAATAACAAGGATTAAAGCAAATCGAATAATAACTCCTTTTCTTTTTTTCTTTTTTATTTTTTTTATGGATAGAATATCCTTTTCGTAGATGAATTAAGTTCCATTTTTAACACTTTTATCATATAAATGAATTTAACTTATGTTAACTTCAAAAATGGTAAGGCTCAGGTATAAAAATACATTCAATATTAATATTATTTTTAAATAATGTGTAATATTTTTTACTCTCCAACTTTAGACATATGGGACCCACCCATAATCTTATCAAAATAGTTATGCTATAAAATAAATAAAAATTATAAAAATAATATCTTTAAAATTTATAACAATAAAAATAATATCGTAATAATATTGAACAATATTTAATTAAATTATATATAAAATAAAATGATGTGTTAGATTTTTTTTATTGTGAAAATATATAAGTTAAATATAAATGATACTATTTTCATTATTATAAATTTTTAAAGTGTTATTTTTGTTGTTTTTTTAAAAGTAAATTTGAAAAATATGTGTAGAATATATTTTCAAAAGTTACATATTTTTAAAGATAAGAGTTAAAACTGAAATTAATAATAATAAATGAATTATATATGAAAAAGAGCCAAATAAGACATTACAATTATGTTAAACAAACATACCGACCTAAGATAATTTAACGGGACATAGATAAAAAAGAGAGTATATATATATATCTCCTACTACTAAAATTACTTAATTTCCTATTCTTATAAAATAAATAAAAATATTATTATTTTTTAATTAAATAAAGCCACACAATTAATTAGTTCACATGACGGATGATTTGAGGTATAAATGTAATGGTTGGTTGGAGTAACCAGTGGATGAAAAAAAGCTAGAGAAAAGAAAAAAAAGCAATATTGGGTGAAAAAGAAATGAGAGGACTTAATGTTTTAATGATGACGATGATGATTTCAGTTATAATTATGTTAGCTCTAGAGGATGATCATGTTGGGTCTTCATCTTCGTCAATAAACTTTGATTCTCATGATGAGACTGTAGTTTCCGGAAGTAACCTTGAGATTGATAGTCCTAAGTATAAGCCACCTATAGTACCAAAGAGTAGAATTTGCAAAAAATTGGCTGTTTCTGTTTGTGAAAAATGGCTTTATAGTGATTACGAGCAGTTTAAGCTTTGCTATAAAAAAAATTATGATGAATGCATAGCCAGTAAAATTCTTCCTCCTTGCCCGACAAAGTAGATTTAACTATAACTTAATTTATTATTATTATTATTATTATTATTATTATTATTATTATTATTTCAGGTAATTTATATCTCTTATATATATATATATATATTTACTTATTTTTATACTAGCTAGGGTCACATATTATTTTGACACGCTATCTCCGAGTCATTTTGGTATGTTTAGATGTAAATATAAAATTTTCAAAGTGAAATTAATTAATAATATTCGGTTTTAAAATAAATCTATATATAATTAAAAAGGGGACATGGCATATATTTTAAAATAATATGTTGTCTTATTATGTTAAGAGAACGAGATCAATATCAATATACGCTTACCAACGTAACGATCCATATTTATTTCATTATTTGTTGATTTTGTAACATATTAAGCTTAATATATATTCTTATGCTAATAATGAAATGCATGTACGTTTTCAGGTGGTTTTTAATGTTCCCCTATGCATTCGCGGTAGAGTTGTTGCTTAAAAGTTTTTTTTTATTCTTTTTACCTCCTCCTCTTTTCTTTTTCACACACAGAGGGATATATATAAAATTCTTTCTCATTTATATTTTCATTAAATCCTTTGTGCATTATATATCAGTACGGGTATAATATGTTGGATATCTCTATGGGATCACAGAAGAAGCTAGACCAGTTGCCAGTGGGATTGAATCATGTGATCAGTAACTATTATTATTTATTGATGTTATTATGTACCCTACCTACTATACGTTTTAAAATAAGACATTTTTCCTAGCTAGGTAACAAAAATATTATTATGTAATTAAAGACATTTCTCTATCTCTACCTTTTTGTTTTCTATTTATAATTATGTTATATTTATATTTAATAAATGTTAAAATTACTGGTTATTTGTATATATCATTTGCACCATATATTATGTTAAATTTTGATATATGTAATTACAATAAAATTATAAAATATTTATCTCAACCATTCAATCAATTATTTTGTCAATGAAATAATAAATTTTTGTTAGGTTTGACTCATAATATTTCAAATATAATAACTTTACATTCTATTATTTTAAACTTAAGTTTCAATCTTATTTATATAATATTTCTTTTATTTAATAAAAAAAATATTTAAGTTCCCTTAAAAAAATTTGTAAATAAACTACCAAAAGTTTGAATCTCATATTTTACATGGACTCCAACAAGTTTACAACCCTTATACAATAAAAAAATAATTGAGCTTGCCGTTTAACTATAAGGGGAAAAATTAATTATAATTGATAATTATAATTGATGTGATATTTTTTATTAAATATTATTAGTTTTAATTATATTTATCAATAAAATTATTACATTTAAAATTAATCTCAAATTTAAGGTATATAGTTTTTATTTAAATGTTATTTTTAATCCTGTATGAAAGTTTATAAGATATGGACCTGATTAACCTAGAGGGGGTGAATAGGTTATTCTTAAATTTTTATCAAGTTTATAATTTAATAACCTAAACAAAGCGGCCAGACATGTAATCGTGTGTAAAAATAAGTGCGGAAATAAAATAATAACACACGATATTTTTAGGTGGAAACAACCTAGGCCACAACTATGACCTAAGAGGAAAACCACCGGTCCACCGGACCACCTAACTTTCCACTATGAAAATCAAATGTTCAAGTACAAACTCGGTCTTATGCTACCCTCCCTAGGATACTGCCCCAATGTACTTTACTTACGAGCCCCTGCTCTGTTTTCACAGTTTCTAATATTAGCGTGAGCGGTTTTCAGACCAACGTTCTAATAAGCTTCCCGCCAATCAGACCGTTCACAAATGAACTGCAAAAAATGTTAGCACAAAAAAACACAAGTGCCCGTGTGTGTTCTAGAATAGATTTAACAATGAATAATCCTAATTAGATGATTCAAAACATATATCACTTAAATCAAATCAACTAGAATATTCTAGGGCAAAAATATTAAGCACAAATTTAATAAACAATAGCTTCTTTGAAATTTAATCATCAAATCAAATAATTATGATTACACATAAAACTATTTAATTTAAATATGTAAAAATATAATTAAGAAGAAGCTATAGAAAGATAAAACATATCAAATAAATTTATTAATAAATACCTCTAATATGATATCAATTCTATAATTATCAAATCAATATAAATCTGGTAATCAAACATATAATTATCAAATCAATATATATATTAACTACCTTTTTGAATATATATATATATATATTGATTACTTACTGCAATTCGTTTTTGAATCCAGGTGGTAATCCAATAATGCAATCCTTTTTTTTTTGTTTGAATCTAGGTGCTAAGCAAATACCTTTGACGTACTAATAATGCAGAGAAGCAATGATATATTTTTTTTCTTTAAAATCTTTTCTCCTTTGATGTTCGGTCGTAAGTTTTTTTTTAAATAACACACTACATCAACCCTAATGTCTCTTTATTTATAGATAATTATAATACCTAATAGTATTAGGGTTAAATGCATTTTGGGCTTAATTTTTCAAAGCCCATTCAAAGCCTTAAAAAATATTTGTTTTTTAAATCACATCTTAAAAATATTAAGACACATAAAAAATATTTAAACACCAAAAATAATTTTAGATTTATGAACATGTACTATTAAATATATAAATAAAATTCTATGTGTCGTAATTATAAAAGACATACCTGAAGTACGGATATTTAGAACTTGAACATTTGTTCGGCTGTTCTTGATAAACTTGATAGCAGACCTAAAAACAAATTTACAAATAAATATTTTGTCCACGAAAATAGCCAACACTCATGGTCCTTACAGTGTATTTATTAATTCCGAGCATGTGGTGCATTTTCATTGGATGTTGATTTCTTTTTTATAACATTATAAAAGATTGGGAACAATCGCGTACATTAAAAGTCGGGTTATATAGCAGGACTCAGAGATTTTTCTTATGTTTTGGTGATATATATGTTTCTGTTATAATAAGTAAATATAAAATATTGACCTTTAATGTGAATAACAAAAGGCAATTTTCTCCACAATATGTTAGTGTCTTTTTCTTCTTCAGATAAGTCGGAGCTTAACCATGAAATTTCCATCCGACTCCTGTGCTAGCTATAGGTAAAATTATTTATAATTAAATAAATAACTCTATTATATAATTGCAAGAGTCAATTTTCTCACAAGATAGGATAATAATATTGTTACCATTATTTCTGTGATTATACATTATTATTATTATTATATAAAATGTTTATCAATTTATTTTAGTATCATTATTATAATTGATGTTATTTCCTCTTTCTCTTCCAAAACATCCCAAGCAATCTATTTTATTTTATACCGGAGAGGATATCTTTTTTAGGAGCACTTCTTTGGTGGAATAATTTTTCTCATCTGATTGTTTTCATTGTTTTAAATAAAAATACATTTTATTTTTTATTTTTGTACCTATATCTTGTTCTATGATGATTATTAATTTCTTAAAGTGCATACAAATGTCATTAGTTTTGGTTTATTAATTTTGATTAATAATATATTTAGATGAATGAATTTCGATTCAGATTAGAGTATGTATTTATTTATTTTTATTAATAAAATTTAATTTTCTTTCTCTAAAAAATGAATTATTATAATTACAATAATTATTTGAGTTTTGAAAATAAAATTACCCATACCATAATGTTAACCGGCATATACGTTATTCAGTTTTTTTTTTAATTTAAAACAGTATTATGGTTCATCAATTTTGAAAAGGCACCTAATAATGTATATATATAATTAACTTCATGTTTTCTATTCTAGAAAAAGAAAAAAGAAAAAGAGAGTAAATTAAGGTATTCACTGCACACAATTTTGATTCATTCAAAAATAAATATAGATAATAATTTTGGATAGATATTTTATTTATATGAGACTGATGTATGTATAAATAGTACATCCTGATATATTTTTGAGAAAAATATTTATTTAATTTAAAGAACCCATTAGATAAATCAAATCTTAATTAGAATGGTTCTCCATGTAAAACTTTATCTTTTAAATAATGAATGTAACGTATTTATGAGAAATGTAAATGTATATGAATTTTTACACACATTTGTACTCAACTGAATTATTTTGTATGTCACGTGTCAATTTTTTTTTAAAGTAAACAATATTTTATTTTTAATGTTATTTTTACACATAATAAAATATGTTAAAAAATTATAATTGTGATTGTCATTTCTAAGTATATATACATGTACATGTTTACCACTGGATGGATAGTAGAACATAATTAATATTACTAATGAAAGAACTTATTGTAGTGGTTATACACATGATGATGTTTAGCAGTATTGATGTGCTAGCCTTAGGAATATTAGATGTTGAGCGAGCCACTTACTCCTCCTCCTCTCCTTCTTCACCACTTCCTAATTACTATTATACCCCTGAATCTCATCATGATGAAGATCAAGATCAAGTTTTTCCCTTATCCAACAAAAATAATGGACCACCCACACCGTCAATTTCGGAGATGAGTAAAATTTGCAGCGACAAAGCTTTTGATATTTGCACGGATATGATACCCTGCACTGACGATCCTGAGTTTGCGCGTTGCTTCGAGACCATGTATAATGCATGTTTACAAGCTATTTTTAAGCAGGCCACCTCATAATTATTATTTTTGTTATTAATTATTTCAAGCAGGCCACCGTTATACTTTCCACTTTTCTCCTCTTTTCGTTTCCATCGAACCCAAATTTCATTTTTCTTCCTTCGATTTTTGTTGTGGTACTTTCTTCTTTTGAGCTGAGGATTACAAATATTTATAATATCTTGGTTTTGCATGTGTTCTTTACTAGGTGCATGGATCTAATAAGAGTTTTCCTTAAAAGTTTTGGTTTGAGGGTTATTAGATTAAGTTTCTTTGTTCTATTGTTGGTTTGACTGTCTACTTCTTCGATGGATTGATGTTGGATGGGTAAGCTTAAGCTTGTAAAAGGGTGTCAATCGATTATAACTTTTGAAGGGTTATATATATATTAATGTAGCAGGTGAAACAACCAACACTACTACAAAAATGGATATTTAAGTCGATACGTAAAGTCGGTTTTTTCCAAAAATTGATTTTAAATTGATTTAAAGTCGGTTCAGTGGCGAACCGACGCTATCCACGTAGAACGTAGCGTCGGTTAATGTGTCGAATCGACGCTATGCGTGAACGTAGCGTCAGTTGACACCTGGAACCGACGCTATCCACATAACATAGCGTCAGTTCAAAACGTCAACCGACGCTACACACGTGGATAAATATTTTTTCTTCTTTCTTTCCAGACAAAAATTATTTTCAGCGTTGCAGAACTCTAAAAAACCGAAAACCTCCTCCTCCACTTCTCCTCCACTCTTTCTCATTTTCCGACCACCTACGACAACCATTTTCAACATCGGTTAGTGAGTTTTCTTCCTCTCTAACTAATCTTTTAGATCCCCTATTATTCATATTTTTTTCTGTTATTATGTGTTATTATTTATGTGTATAGATTTTTGTATTATATATGTAGGTTTGTATTATAACATAAGGAGAAGAATATGACGATCTTGAATAAAATAGAACAAAACCATGGTAATTTTTCTGTTATTAATTAATATTTTATTTTTCAAATATTTGTATTATTTGAACTATTTGCTAAACTGATTTTGTTTTTTTTATTTCTGCTCGAATACAGGTTGAAAATGAATAAATTTTAAAAAAAAAAAATTAAAGTCGGTTCATCGCGTGAACCGACTTTAAACGTAAAGTCGATTCATCCCGTGAACCGACTTTAAACGTAAAGTCGGTTCACACCTTGAACCGACTTTAAACTTTAAATCATTTAATTTAAAATCGGTTCAACGAATCGACTTTAAATTAGTTTAAAGTCAGTTTTTAACCGACTTTAATGCCTATTTTTGTAGTAATGCAACGTCGAGGAGTAGGGTTATATATATAGCAACTTAGCAGATGCATTGGGCCATAACAACTTAGCAAGATTTGGTTGGGCGAATTTGATATTTTATGTTCTTGAAATATGTATTTTGCAAATGTGCGTAAGCTTACGCTGCCTTGAATGAAATTCTTGTTTGTCATTTAAAAAAAGGTCGAGGGGATACAAATAGATAGGAAAAAAAAGAATAGGAGGTAAAAAAATTATTGTCGTGAAGCAACAGTCTCCAACATAAAAAGTGGAGGAACCTCTAATTACAGTTAGTTATAATAGAAGAAAACATTTTAAAAGATAATTTTATCTTATTTAATGGGTAAGAGATATTAATAATATAATACTTCTCCATTATTAGCTAAATAATTTAAGTTTCTTAATTTTAAATTTTCAGGTAACTACATTCTTCTAGTAAAAATTATGTGATTAACATATATAATAAAATGAATAAACTTAAATATATATATATTAGTGGTATTAAAATATTAATTAATTTTTTACGCTATTATATTTCAACTGTTAAGATTTATAAAAAAAATAAGAAATTATTATTTTTTAAATCTCAAACATTAAAATATACGTGAGTGTTAAAAATTATGTAATATTTTAGTGCTATGTTTTTAAAATAAACTTAGTGAAAAAGGTTGGGTTCAATATCTTACAACATTCTAGTTAATTTATGCATACTCCAAATATCACATATTATTAAAAGGTTTCGTTTTAGAATTTCAATTCAAATATTGGTATCCTTTCAATTATTTTTAAATAATTATTAAATTTTTTACCCAAAATATCCTCTTGATATTTTATGAAGGATTTTTTCTTTTTGACAATAATTAAAGTTAAAAAAATAAAATAAAAATTATTAATTCTCAAAAGTTTTTTTTTAATAGCATTAACAATACAAATATTTTTAGTTAATTGTTCATAAAAATATTTCATTGTTATCTTTACCATGAAAGATATTTCATCGTTACCTAACGAAAATTTTGGAATGTTATTATTTTTAATATTTATTTATTTTTTAAAGACAATAATTTAATAGTTTTTTTTTTCATAATTTTTAGTAGGAAGTGTTGAAACTAACCTTTAATAAAAAAAATCATTTTATCTGCTCCAATTAATTTCCATAAATAAAAAAACAAAATCATTCACTAAAAGCCAAAAAGATATTTTAGATAAAAAAATTGATAGAAAGGATAACAATATTTAAATTGAAATACTAATGTATTAATTAGGCTATGGTACCATTCATGAAGAGGGCACTGTAATAAAATCTAAGGACTTAAATTTTTTAAAAAAGTATACCCAGTGTCACTTTATTTTTACAAATTAGTCACTTTAGTTATTTTAGTTTTTTGAGGGATTTTGGTATTTGATATATACCATTCCTTGATTAAATATAATATTTTATTAATTAAAAAATTATCATATTATCATATTATTAAATTTTTTCAATATGTATATATATGGAATCATATAGCCAAAGAGTGATATAATCTCTTAAATTAGATTATTTGGGACGTTTAGTTACATAGTTTAAAATTATCATTTTTTATTATGTTGTTTTTAAGATAAAAAATGACAAAATTAATTGAAAAAATAAAAAAATAATATCTCTAAAACTTATAACCATAAAACAAGTACATTTTATGTACATCTCAAATATTTTCAATAATAAAAAAATAATTTGGCACCATCATTTCATTTTAAATGCATTCGAATTGTATACCGTTTAAATTAAAGTACGATTATTTAAATATATTTAATATTGAATTTCGTTTAATTAAATACGTTTAATATTATTAAGATTTATTTTTATTATTATAAATTTTAGGGGTATTATTTTATATAATTTTTAAAATCTATTTTTGAGGAATTTTTAATTAAACTTAAGACAGGTTGTAAATGATTTCATTAATGATAGTTTAAAATTGTTATTTTAATTATTATTTTTGTCATTCAATAATAACCTCAATCTAATAAAAAAATTATTTTTTTACTGTTTGATATTGTATTAATTACTTGTATATATGTAAAACTTTATTATAAATACTTGTATATATATATATATATAAAATGTGTAGGCATTAAGAAAATAGAAAGATGACGGAGAAAATTTAAATATCTTTTATAAAAATAAAGTTAGTTAACACTAACAAAGCGAGTAAGTTTTATAACCACACATTATATTGCGTTTTTTTTACTTAATTTTTTGGTATCTTGCAACAGATGTAGCTCTAAAATGAGAGTATACTAATGAATAAGGAAAGGAATAACCTTTCAACGCCAGGACTGGAAAAGGATTTTCTTATATATCAGTAATAAACAGCATTCTATTGCCATTTAATAAAGGTAACAAATTTCTAAATAAAATGGTGAGTAAATAAAAAAAGTTGAGGTCCGGATCCCTTACATTAAATTATTTTTTATATGTTATTTAATTATTTAGTTATATAAAATTGATAGAATAAATAATATTGTTTTATTAATTTTTATTAAAATATTTTTATTTTATATTAAATAATTAAAAAGTAATTAAAATACGAATATTTAATAACGATAAAAGTAAAATTTTATATGTTTAATTTATCTACTTTATACCAATAATTAAAAGATTATAAATTATCTACTTTATTACTATAATTAATTATATTTTAGTATCATTAAAATGGATAAAATTATTATTAATTCTCAAAAAATATTTCATTATTAATTTAAATTAGATTAATATCAATATATATATATATATTCTTTTATTATATTAATATTGTATCACTTTATATGTATGTAATTTTGTTTTTAATTCCTCTTGCTCTTAACGATATCTCGGGTAACTTCAATTTCCCTGTAAGTTTAACTTAACCCAAAAGAAAAGACAGAAAAAAAGAAAAAGAAAAAATCATGACTACTTATTAGCCTTAAGAGGCATAAAAGAGTCGGTTTTAATATTATCCGTAGGATATCTGCAAACAGGTCTCAGATAATCAATTCTCAAAAGACAAGTATATATGTATATTTAATATTAAATCCACCCTATTCTAATTTTATTAAAAATAATATAATATTATGGATTATGATCGATGATGATGACTCACACTTATATGTATGTATATTTTAAACGTTTTAAAAAAATTATTATATATGTAAAGGAATATAATATATCTTAAATTTTATATACATTAAAAACTCGGGTCTAATTTAAAGATCAAGTTTATAATATATCTTAAATTTTATATAATGAGATTTTAATGAGTTAAAAGTTAACTAATTTTATAAATAGTATTGTTATCTTGATGGTTGATCGAGGTAGGACAATTATATTTAACAAAATACATGCATATTATTAAATGTTATTGAAAAGGAAATGTAACGTGAATATGATAAATAACATGAAACTAATTACTGATTAAAAATACGTGCTTAGCATATTTTGGACATTATAAATACAAAACAGGTTGGGGTTAAATATAAATATAATTGATTAAGGATATAAGTGCAGTACATAGTCTGTAGCTAGGTACAGATGGTTGGAATAGTATTAATGAAAGAAGTAATTATACTTGTGGTGATGATGTTTAATATGAACACGATGCCTGCATTAGTTGTTCATCAGCAAGCCACTCGCTACTTTTCTTCTTCTTCCTCCTCTTCTCTTGCTTCTATTTATTATTCCCCTACCAATCTTATTCCAGTTGGTTATGTATTTCCCCTCTCCAATCATAATAACAATAATAATAATAAAGCCGACACGCCGCCAATGTCAGCTGAGATGATGCGTAAAATTTGCAGAGAGCGAGCTTTTGATATTTGTATGGATATGGAACCCTGCTCTGGTCCTGAATTTTCGCGTTGTTTCCATGCCTTGTATCCGGCATGCTTGCAAGTTTTCCAAAGGCGCGGTTCATAATTTAGGTAAAATTCATAAAATTTTATTAAATTTACATATATTTTCTCAAACTTTTAAAACCTAAACATATTTTTAAATTTTTTAAATATAATGTTTAAATTTTAAATTTTTAAAATTTTATATATAAATTCATTATTAAAATAAATATTTATGAATAAAAAATTTTAAATTTTAAAAACATATGTATAAAATTTTAAAATGTATCTTTTAAAAATTTAAGAATCTATTTATAAATTTAATTAAAATTTAAATGTAATTGATAATTGATATCCTTTAACCTTTATGTCGGTTTACAGCTCAATTCTTGTTCATAAAAAAAATGTAATATAGTTAATAATTTAAATCCATTGTTTACATGACTATATTACATATTTGTTGTGTCGGCTGATAAATATTTTATTCAAAACATAATTTACAGCTTTTCCCTTTTCACATAGCTCCTGATTCATGAATATAATAATTTTCTCAACGTCGTTGACAATACTGTATCGAATTTTTCTACAACTATAGGAAATTTTTTTTTTTGTCCATAAAACTACGATAAAACATAAATCTTAATTGAGATTTTTTTAAAATAAAATTAATGTGTACACGAATATATATAATATTTTCATCCATGTCCTCGACCACATGCATGGATAAAATAATGTGTGTAGTGGAAATAAAAGAGAGAATTTTTCAAAATTTGAACTATAATTCTCCTCTGTAAATAAGTTTCCATTTCTTTATTTCAGAAATATTAATTAACATTGTCCTTTAATAGTAAAAATTCCTGATATAAAATGATTATAATATGAAAATAATACCACTAATCACTAACAAGACATTTTAAGTTAGTTAGTTGAATAGTTGAACCGCCTTAAAACGAGAAACCTTAAAATTTAAAGTCCGTTCAAACAATAAATTGATTTTAAATAATTTTCTCAACGTCGTTGACAATACTGTATCGAATTTTTCTACAACTATAGGAAATTTTTTTTTTTGTCCATAAAACTACGATAAAACATAAATCTTAATTGAGATTTTTTTAAATAAAATTAATGTGTACACGAATATATATAATATTTTCATCCATGTCCTCGACCACATGCATGGATAAAATAATGTGTGTAGTGGAAATAAAAGAGAGAATTTTTCAAAATTTGAACTATAATTCTCCTCTGTAAATAAGTTTCCATTTCTTTATTTCAGAAATATTAATTAACATTGTCCTTTAATAGTAAAAATTCCTGATATAAAATGATTATAATATGAAAATAATACCACTAATCACTAACAAGACATTTTAAGTTAGTTAGTTGAATAGTTGAACTGCCTTAAAACGAGAAACCTTAAAATTTAAAGTCCGTTCAAACAATAAATTGATTTTAAATAATTTTCTCAACGTCGTTGACAATACTGTATCGAATTTTTCTACAACTATAGGAAATTTTTTTTTTTGTCCATAAAACTACGATAAAACATAAATCTTAATTGAGATTTTTTTAAATAAAATTAATGTGTACACGAATATATATAATATTTTCATCCATGTCCTCGACCACATGCATGGATAAAATAATGTGTGTAGTGGAAATAAAAGAGAGAATTTTTCAAAATTTGAACTATAATTCTCCTCTGTAAATAAGTTTCCATTTCTTTATTTCAGAAATATTAATTAACATTGTCCTTTAATAGTAAAAATTCCTGATATAAAATGATTATAATATGAAAATAATACCACTAATCACTAACAAGACATTTTAAGTTAGTTAGTTGAATAGTTGAACCGCCTTAAAACGAGAAACCTTAAAATTTAAAGTCCGTTCAAACAATAAATTGATTTTAAATAATTTTCTCAACGTCGTTGACAATACTGTATCGAATTTTTCTACAACTATAGGAAATTTTTTTTTTTGTCCATAAAACTACGATAAAACATAAATCTTAATTGAGATTTTTTTAAATAAAATTAATGTGTACACGAATATATATAATATTTTCATCCATGTCCTCGACCACATGCATGGATAAAATAATGTGTAGTGGAAATAAAAGAGAGAATTTTTCAAAATTTGAACTATAATTCTCCTCTGTAAATAAGTTTCCATTTCTTTATTTCAGAAATATTAATTAACATTGTCCTTTAATAGTAAAAATTCCTGATATAAAATGATTATAATATGAAAATAATACCACTAATCACTAACAAGACATTTTAAGTTAGTTAGTTGAATAGTTGAACCGCCTTAAAACGAGAAACCTTAAAATTTAAAGTCCGTTCAAACAATAAATTGATTTTAAATTCTATATTTTTACATTTTTTTTACTATTTTTAGTACATGTTTTCGATCATATAATAATAGAAAAAACCAAAATATATGTAAAAAAGATTTTAAATAGTACAAATAATTAAAAAAATAAATATTAATTAATTATTTGAGAATTAAATTTATTTCAAAAAAGTAAGTTATATACGATACATATATATATTTAACTTAAATTACAAATAAATTAATAACACCTCTTTTATCATAGATTATTTGATATTCTTACTTTATTTCAGCGAGAATAAACTTGACTTGTTGTTTAGAATCATCAGCAATATTAGTTCATTTTATTTCTTTTGAATGTATTTTGGTATTTAATATACATCATTCTTGATGAAATATAATATTTTATTAATTAAAAAATTATCATATTATTAATTTTTTTCAATATATATATATATATATATATATATGTAATCATATAGCTAAAGAGTGATATAATATCTTAAATTATGTTATTTGTGAAGTTTAATAATATAGTTTAAAAATATCTTGATTTTAAAAAAATGATAAAAAAATGACAAAAACAATTGAAAAATATATATCTCTAAAACTTGTAAACTAGAAAACAAGTACATTTTATGTGTATCTCATATATTTTCAATAATAATAAAAAAATTTGTACATCATTTTATTTAAAATGTTTTTTAATTATATTCCGTTCAAATTAAAATACGATTATTTAGACATGTTTAATATTAAACGTCGTTTAATTAAATTCATTCAATATTATTAGGTTATTATTTTTGTTATTATAAATTTTAGGAGTATTATTTTGTATAATTTTTCAAATCAATTTTTGAGAATTTTTTAATTAAACTTAAGACATAGTTTGCAAATGATTTCATTAATGAGGATTTAGAATTGTTATTTTAATAATTATTTTTATCATTCAATAATAACCTTAATACATGAATGTGTCTAAAAATTTATTTTTTACAGTTTCATATTGTATTAATTACTTATATATATATATATAATAAGTAGGCATGAAGAAAATAGAAAGATGACGGAGAAAATTTAAATATATATAATAAGTAGGCATTAAGAAAATAGAAAGATGATGGAGAAAATTTAAATTATTATTTTATTTTAAATCTTGTAATAAAATAATAATTTAAAATTTAAATATCTTTTATAAAAATAAAAATACTAAAATATTTAGTTAACACTAACAAAGTGAGTAAGTTATATAACCACATATTATATTGCGTTTTTTTGACTTAAATTTTTTGGTATCTCGCAACAGATGTAGCTCTAAAATGAGAGTATAATAATGAATAAGGAAAGGAATAACCTTTCAACACCGGGACTGGGAAAGGATTTTCTTATATATCAGTAATAAATAGCATTCTATTGCCATTTAATAAAGGTAACAAATTTCTACATAAAATGGTGAGTAAATAAAAAAAGTTGAGGTCCGGATCCCTTACATTAAATTATTTTTTATATGTTATTTAATTATTTAGTTATATAAAATTGATAGAATAAATAAAATTGTTTTATTAAAATATTATTATTTTATATTAAATAATTTAAATGTAATTAAAATAGAATATTTAATAATAATAAAAATAAAATTTTATATGTTTACTTTATCTACCTTATCTTATAATTAAAAGAGTATAAGTTATCTATTTTATTATTATAATTAATTATCTTGGGTAACTTCAATTTCCCTATAAGTTTAATTTCACCAAAAAGAAAAGACAGAAAAATAAAATCATAACTATTTATGTCTTAAGAGGTAACTTCAATTTCCCTATATATTCTCAATGTCGTTGACAATACTGAATCGAATTTTTCTACAACTATCGGAATTTTTTTATTATTTCCATATAACTACGATAAAACTTAAATCTATATATATATATATATATATATGTAATATTTTCATCCGTGTCCTCTTGACCACATGGATGGATGAAATAATGTGTGTGATCGATGGAAATATAAGAGAGAACTTTCCGAAATTTGAACTATAATTCTCCTCTATAAATAAGTTTCCATTTCTTTATTTCAGAAATATTAATTAACATTGTCCTTTAATAATGAAAATCACTGATATAAAATGATTACATGATATGTAATATGACAATAATACCACCAATATAGTTGTCTACTTAAACAGTCTTCACAAAAGAAGAGATATATCTATGATTCCTAAAGCTCACGTCTGAAAAATCTTATCAGATTTACCATAGATCTTATGTACACCACCATGGGTTTTCTAATCCACTTGTTTACAATGGGTATCATAATCGGTAAAGATGCAGTAAAAGCAATGAGAAAGACTTTTGTGCTATCTGGTGCAATAGTAACCATCTCAGTGTTGTATGTAGTGTAAAGGGCTATGAAGCAAATTTGAAGCTCAGGTAGCAAAGGGAAATTGAAAGTTAGGATAGTTATGATAAAAAGAGATACTGAAAACCCAATGGAGTTGAAAACCACGAAAAATATAAAAGCAACTGAACTATACGAACCCATAATGGACTTCCCTGCTAGATGCACTGGATTGTTACTATCATTTGTCCCGTGCATGTTGGTATCCTGCCAAACACCACTCGGAGGGTTCAGTCCGACCTGAAAAGTTGCTGTAGCCACTAATACAGCTATAATCAGAAGTGAATCACGAACATCACCTGGAGAATCTCTTCCCTTTTTAAACTCGAAGTACTTCAATTCGTCATTTGATTGAGTCTCCGATGCTGGTGCACAACTTGCTGAGGTTTGATTGTTCGCTGTTTCACGGGAATGTACAGGAGATAAGGTTACTTCTCTTGCCCTCTTAGCTCCAGCATTACGAAGTATACATTCAATTTCTCTATCCCCTGCTTCACTTGGGAAAATGAGGAGCAAATCAAGAGCAGTCAGATCACTGTTGTTCACATCATTTACAATCAAAGAAGCACTTGATGCAGTAGTTTCGTTAATGCTGAGTAGCCACTCAATCACCTGGGAGATTTTTCATTACTGTTAGTATTATATACACTATCTAGTGAAGAAAAAGTTCCAACATTTTGTTGTTCATGTTGGAGATTATCATAAAGCTCCTTAAATTAAGGAGCAAAACATGGAGTAAAACATGGAGCAAAACAAGGAGTAATTCATGGAGCAAAACAAGGAACTTAATTCAAGAAGCAATTTAAGGAACCATTAATTTAATGAGTAATTCAAGGAGTGAATTTTTCTATAAATAGATGTGTAATTGTAATGAATTAATCATCCAAAATGTTCATTCCAATTGAGAGAAAAGCTTAGAGAGAAAAGCTTTTGTGAGAGAAAATTGAGAGTAATTTTCTTGGGTGTAATTGGGTTGTGAGTTGTGAGTGTTGTAAACACCTTGTGTAATTTCTCCCCTTTCAGTAAAAAGATCTGCAGCAGGTCCGGAGACGTAAGCAAGATTGGCCGAACTCCGTTATCAAATTTGTGTGTTATTTTTCTATTCTTGCTTTCTCATAAATCTGGCTTATCGGAAATTTGCGTAATTTCCCAACAACTGGTATCAGAGCTATTGGTGGTGATTTCTGTCAATTTTCTGCAAGGTTACTATTTACGTGAATAGTGAACATTTTGTCGACGATATTTGTTCGTTGACGTAGGTGTTCTAATACACGGTGGTTTACAGAAATAGTTAGAAACGATCCAGAGGAAGTCAGATTTTAGTGGGAGCAATGACCGCAGATAAAGGAAGGGTGAAACTCGAGAAATTCGATGGCACAGATTTTGGGTTTTGGAAAATGCAGATAGAGGATTATCTGTATCAAAGAAATCTATATCAACCTCTCTCAGGGAAGAAACCAGAAGCTATGAAGGAAGAAGATTGGAATCTTCTAGACAGACAAGCCCTCGGAGTTATTCGATTGACGCTATCCCGTAATGTTGCCTTCAACATAGCAAAGGAAAAGACCACGGCGGGTCTTATGGCAGCTCTCTCCAATATGTATGAGAAGCCATCAGCCTCAAACAAAGTGCACTTGATGAGGCGTTTGTTCAATTTGCGGATGAATGAAGGCGCATCGGTAGCTCAACATCTCAATGAACTCAACACAGTCACAACCCAGTTGAGTTCAGTGGAAATTGAATTCGATGAAGAAGTACGAGCATTGATACTTTTGTCTTCTTTACCAGAAAGTTGGAATGCTACTGTCACGGCTGTGAGTAGCTCGTCAGGAAGCAATAAGTTAAAATTTGACGATGTTCGTGATCTGGTTCTCAGTGAAGAGATCCGACGTAGAGAGGTAGGTGAATCGTCAACTTCTTCAGTTTTGCATACAGAGTCAAGAGGAAGAAATTCAACCAAAGGGAATGGACGTGGCAGAACAGACTACCGAGGTAGATCAAAGGACAGGAGGTCCAAATCTAGGAATCCTAATAATTCCCATAGCTCGAAGACCATCGAGTGTTGGAATTGTGGAAGAACCGGGCACTACAAAAATCAGTGCAAAAGTGCACCGAAGGACAAACAAGTGAAGGCAGAGGCAAATGTTACTTCCACCTCAGGAGGAGACGATGCATTGATATGCTCTTTGGAGAGCAAGGAAGAATCTTGGGTGTTAGACTCTAGAGCATCGTTCCATGCTACTTCACAAAAAGAATTCTTCGAGAAATATGTCCCCGGAAACCTTGGAAAGGTATATCTTGGTGATGATCAACCATGTGCTATTATTGGCAAAGGTGTAGTGAAGATTAAGTTGAACGGATCTGTTTGGGAGCTGAAGGATGTCAGGCATATTCCCGATCTCAGAAGGAACTTAATCTCAGTCGGGCAGTTGGCCAGTGAAGGCTACACTACGATCTTCCATGGTGATGATTGGAAGATTTCAAAGGGTGCAATGACAGTTGCTCGAGGCAAGAAAAGTGGCACTCTTTACATGACAACAGAGGCACGTTGTTCAATTACAGTTGCAGCAGGCAATGAAACACCAAACCTGTGGCACCAGAGACTAGGCCATATGAGTGAAAAAGGGATGAAGATTATGCATTCAAAGGGAAAACTTCCAGGTCTACAGTCTACGGAGATAGACATGTGCGAAGATTGCATACTTGGAAAGCAAAAGAGAGTCAGCTTTCAGACAAGTTGTAGAATCCCAAAGAAGGAAAGGCTAGAGCTTATTCACTCTGATGTTTGGGGACCAACGATCGTCTCATCTATTGGTGGGAAATGCTACTTCGTGACTTTCATCGATGATCACTCTCGGAAGGTATGGGTTTACTTTCTAAAGCATAAGTCTGAAGTATTTGAGGCTTTCAGAAAATGGAAAGCTATGGTGGAAAATGAGACGGGTTTAAAGATCAAAAAGCTCAGAACCGATAATGGTGGTGAATATGAAGACACCATATTCAAAAACTTCTGCTATGAGCACGGGATCAGAATGGAAAGAACTGTTCCAGGCACGACTCAACACAATGGTGTAGCTGAGCGTATGAACCGAACATTGACAGAAAGAGCTAGAAGCATTCGTATACAGTCAGGTCTACCGAAGCAGTTCTGGGCAGAAGCAGTCAACACGGCAGCTTACTTGATCAACCGAGGCCCATCTGTTCCATTGGAGCATAGAATACCAGAGGAGGTATGGAGCGGAAAAGAGGTGAAACTATCACATCTAAAAGTTTTCGGTTGTGTAGCATTTGTGCATATCAGTGATCAAGGCAGGAATAAGCTTGATCCCAAATCCAAGAAATGCACATTCATTGGCTATGGTGAGGATGAGTTTGGCTACCGCATTTGGGATGACGAAAAGAAGAAAGTTATCCGTAGCAGAGATGTGATTTTCAACGAAATGGTGATGTATAAGGACATGCATAAAATAGACACCAATGACTCAGAGCAGAATGAGTCAGTATTTGCAGATGCAGATGATGTCCCAGATACTTCCGCAACAGAACCAATTATAACAAGTCCTCAGCCAGAGGAACTTGTTGGACAAAACAGTACACAGCATTCCGACACACCACAACTTCTTACTCCAGCTCCTGTATTGAGAAGGTCTTCTCGACCTCATGTGCCTAACAGGAGATACATGAACTATATGTTGCTGACTGATGGAGGGGAGCCTGAATGCTATGATGAAGCTTGTCAGACTCGAGATTCCAACAAGTGGGAGCTTGCTATGAAAGAAGAAATGAAATCTCTCATCTCCAACCAGACATGGGAACTAGCTGAGTTACCTATGGGAAAGAAGGCACTTCACAACAAATGGGTGTACCGGGTGAAAGAGGAGCATGATGGTTCCAAAAGATACAAAGCCCGCTTAGTTGTCAAAGGGTTTCAACAGAAGGAAGGAGTTGACTACACTGACATTTTCGCTCCTGTTGTGAAGCTTAATACTATCAGATCAGTATTGAGTATTGTAGCCATTGAAGATCTTCATCTTGAACAGTTGGATGTGAAGACTGCATTCCTTCATGGAGATTTAGATGAAGAGATATACATGTACCAGCCAGAAGGTTTCTCAGAAAGGGGGAAGAAGAACATGGTGTGCAGACTTAAGAAGAGTTTATATGGCCTGAAACAAGCCCCGAGACAATGGTACAGAAAGTTTGACAGCTTCATGCACAAGAAAGGTTTCCAGAAGTGTAATGCTGATCATTGTTGCTACTTCAAGAGATATAAGTCCAGTTATATCATTTTACTACTTTATGTTGATGATATGTTAGTAGCAGGTTCAGATATGGATGATATTAAAAGGTTGAAGCAGCAATTGTCAAAGGAATTTGACATGAAAGACTTGGGTCCAGCAAAGAAGATTCTTGGAATGCAAATCACAAGAAATAAGAAGAAAGGATCCTTGCAGTTATCTCAGGCAGAGTACATCAATCGTGTTTTGCAAAGATTCAACATGGGCGATGCCAAGCCAGTTAGCACACCCTTGGCCAGTCATTTTCGCCTATCCAAGGATCAGTCCCCTCAGACAGAGGAAGAGAGAGAATTCATGGTTAAGGTTCCTTATGCCTCAACCATTGGAAGTTTGATGTACGCAATGGTCTGTACGAGACCAGACATTGGCCATGCAGTGGGAGTTGTTAGCAGATTTATGTCAAATCCAGGGAAAACTCATTGGGAAGCAGTAAAGTGGATTTTGAGGTATCTGCGAGGCACCACAGAAAAGTGCTTGTACTTTAGTAAAGGAGAGTTAAAAGTACAAGGGTACGTAGACGCAGACTTTGGAGGTGAAGTTGATCACCGAAGAAGCACCATCGGTTATATATTTACTGTTGGAACTACAGCTGTTAGTTGGATGTCACAAATACAGAAAATTGTCACTCTATCCACTACAGAGGCTGAGTATGTAGCAGTAACTGAAGCTAGTAAAGAGATGATATGGCTTCAAGGTTTGTTAATTGAGCTGGGATTCAAACAAGAGAAGAATGTTCTGCATAGTGATAGTCAAAGTGCAATACACTTGGCGAAGAATTCAGCATTTCATTCTAGAACAAAGCATATTGGACTTCGTTATCACTTCATCAGATCTCTATTGGAAGATGATGTGTTAATACTGGAGAAGATTCAAGGAAGCAAAAATCCAGCAGATATGTTAACAAAGGTGGTGACTATTGACAAACTGAAGTTGTGCTCAACTTCAGTTGGTCTGCTAGAGTAATAAAGACTAGAAAAGCTGATGCATTGATCGAGGTGTGAAGACAGATTGAAATCAGTCTTCAAGTGGGAGATTGTTGGAGATTATCATAAAGCTCCTTAAATTAAGGAGCAAAACATGGAGTAAAACATGGAGCAAAACAAGGAGCTTAATTCAAGGAGCAATTTAAGGAACCATTAATTTAATGAGTAATTCAAGGAGTGAATTTTTCTATAAATAGATGTGTAATTGTAATGAATTAATCATCCAAAGTGTTCATTCCAATTGAGAGAAAAGCTTAGAGAGAAAAGCTTTTGTGAGAGAAAATTGAGAGTAATTTTCTTGGGTGTAATTGGGTTGTGAGTTGTGAGTGTTGTAAACACCTTGTGTAATTTCTCCCCTTTCAGTAAAAAGATCTGCAGCAGGTCCGGAGACGTAAGCAAGATTGGCCGAACTCCGTTATCAAATTTGTGTGTTATTTTTCTATTCTTGCTTTCTCATAAATCTGGCTTATCGGAAATTTGCGTAATTTCCCAACAGTTCAAACAACAACTCAGATAGATAAATGAAATAGTTAAAACATTAGTTAGCCTAAATAAGTGGATCCTGAATCTTATAGTACTCTTCTCTGTGAAGTCTAGAATGAAAACAAATATGATCCAATCATACATAAGTGAAGAAGAAACTATCTTTCTTTTCTTAATCTCACATGATCTTAGCGATTAGTGGGATTAAGAGGATAGAAAGAACTGTAATAACTATGGCATTCTTTTGTAACCAATTATATTTTCAAGTTCCTTTTTTTAAACTCAAGTTTTCAAATATATGTGTTGTTTGATAATTAATTCAATTTTCAATTTCAAAATCAAATTAGAATTCAGTCTCATTTTTACACACATTTTTTTATGTTTTTTGAAACTTAAAAAATAAAAAAGTTTTAAAAACCATATTCCAAATTCACCTTTATTTAATTAGTTAGTTTCACTTTTTTTTTCTTTACAACTCAAACAGGAAATGAAAAGAAGAAAACAAAATATTTTATCAAATAAGTGTTAGGTTTCTTTTTCTAAAACAATTAGAAAATAAAAAACTAGTTTTAAATACAAGAAAACAAAACTTGAAAATCAAATTCGTTACCAAACAAGTCCAAGAGTATCCTATTAAACTTAAATGTGACCTAACAAGATATTTATGACACATAATCTAACTTAGGATATCTAGAAAAAATAAGACATAATGATTTTAATTTATTATTTATGATTAAATAAATAATTTTGTGATTTATGATTTTTTTGTAAAAATAATCACTAATATGTTTGGTAATACTTTATGTTTTTTTTTTAACTTAAAAACAAAGAAATTTTTTAATTATTATTTATAAATTTTATATTTTTAATCATTCTCTTCAAATGTTTATAAATAAAAAAGTCTAAAACTAGATTTATTTTCTAAAAAAATGTTTGATAAAAATGAAAAAAAAATATAATTATTAAATATTTATAAATCACCTCCCATATTTTGGTAGCAATTTCCTAAATAAATGAAAATGAAAATAAGAAATAGTTACTAAACTTATTAGATTGGGAAAAAACTTAAAAAATTAGATACACAAAATCAAGTTATCAAACAAAATAAGTTTACGTCAAAATAAAAACTAAAACAAGACAACTCATTGTTATTCCACACATACTAAATTCACAGCAATAATAAGCCAGACTCGATCTCTAAAACAAATTGTACTTGCCTGCTGTTGTTTTCTCCATGTTGCTAAGTGAAGAATCGAATTCCCACATTCATCTTTGAAATTCAGGACCTCATGTTTGTTCATTTCACGAACCTGCTTTATCATGAAACTAATTGCAATAAATTGATAGTTCTTTACAGCAAGGTGTAAAGCAGTTTCTTTTTGAACAGTCAAGTCTTCAATACTCTCTGGGCAAGCTAAAAGCATTTCTCTAATAACGTCCACTCTCCCTCTGCTCGCTGCATAATGAAGGGGAGTCCAGTTATTTCTTCCCTGTATCCGGCAAAGTCTAGGGTTAAGTATCAGCAACTCCTTCACTATCTCTAAGTGCCCGTTTGCAGAAGCCAAGTGCAAGGGGCTAAAACCATCTTGGTTGATTTCTTGAGCAAATATAGGTCTCAATTTCAAAATGTCCTTGACAAAGTCAGCATGGCCGCCAGTGACGGAACAAATATGCACTGGATTTTCGATAGAAGATAATGCAACATTATAAAGAATGAAAGGATTTTCGACGAGCAATTGGCGCAAAATTTGGACATTACCTGTTTGAGCAGCGTCCAGCAACCTAGTATCCATTGTATAGAGTATAGTTAGACTTCTCAGAGTTGACCTTAGAACTCCATGATGATAAACGATGCACTGAATAAATAGAATTAAAGAGAGATATACTATTATATGAAACACGGATTGACCAACGAATTCTACGATTCTACTTTTTATTAATTAAATAAAACAAAACAAAACATATTTCCATGATCAATTTTATATATTCAAACTATATCATAATAATAAATGAGACGAACCCGAATATATTTAACAATACTATTATACTAATGAATAATTTTTTTCATACTATTATATGTTGGATCATTAACTAAGTTGTTACGTAACACCGATTCCTTTTTAAATTCTCACTTATTTACATTTCTTATTATAATTTTGACGAAATAGCCAGTGGAGAACAAGGATCAGCATTTTGCCGTGGTGAACAAGAATTAACCACAGAGAAACAATATAATAAAGTCATCAAACATCCTAATTCAATACAAAGCAAATAAAATATTTAAAACTTGTAAAACACCGTTGTCTTGTATATATTTATCAACAAGTTTCTAAGCTTAATTAAATTGAATACTTTTGAACCGGTTGATAATAAAAACGGCAAATAGAATTTTTTTTTATACCACCGAATTGGTTGTTGATGCAAAATCACTAAACTTCAACTGTTCGAACTTCAGCTATTGCTATGAAGGATCGTCACAGTTAAATTTATTAAAAAAACTAGTATAAAAAGTCAAAGCCACATTATTACCATTACCTTATGAATTTTCTGTAATTTTTTTTAACAAATTTAAAGATAATAGTACTAACAAATTTTGGTTGTAGAAGTTAGTGATATACAAACCCCACAGTTTGGATGTAAAAAAATTTATTTACTCTAATAATAAATAAAACAAAAGGAACAAAAATAGTTATATTGTAATATAGAGGGAATGAAGTCAATGGGACTTACCGGTATTCTGTGAGAAGAAAACAAAGAATGCATTTGGATGTTGGAAAATGAAGTCACTGGCTTTTGTAAATCGATTTCCGGAGTATCATCGTGTGCGACGAGCAAAAAGGAGCATTAAAGTCGGGTTTTAACCGACTTTAAACTAATTTAAAGTGTAAAGTCGGTTCACGCGGTGAACCGACTTTAACTTTTTTTTTTTTTTTTAAATTTATTCATTTTCAACCTGTATTCGGGTAGAAAAAAAAACCAAAATCAGTTTAACAAACAGTTCAAATAATACAAATATTTGAAAAATAAAATATTAATTAATAACAGAAAAATTACCATGGTTTTGTTCTATTTTATTCAAGATCGTCATATTCTTCTCCTTATGTTATAATAGAAACCTACATATATAATACAACAATCTATATATACACATAAATAATAACACATAATAACAGAAAAAAATATGAATAATAGGGGATCTAAAAGATTAGTTAGAGAGGAAGAAAACTCACTAACCGATGATAGAAATAGTAATCGTAGGTGACCGGAAAATGAGAAAGAGTGGAGGAGAAGTAGAGGAAGAAATTTTCGATTTTTTAGAGTTCTACAACGCTGAAAATAGTTTCTGTCTGGGAAGAAAGGAAGAGAAAATATTTATCTACGTGTGTAGCATCGGTTGACGTGTCGAACCGACGCTATTTTACGTGGATAGCGTCGGTTTGACACATCAACCGACGCTACGTCCTACGTGGATAGCGTCGGTTCTATATCGAACCGACTTTAAACTAATTTAAAGTCGATTTTTGGACTTAAATACCCATTTTTGTAGTTGCTTTACACAAAGAAAGGCTCACCGCTCACTCATGGCAATAAACACGTTACCACCAACTGGATCGCCTTTGGGTGGGATTTCATTGGGGCTCTGATTCATTGCCGGAGATCCTGTGGAGTGTGGGTGACCAGACACATAGACGGATCTCAAAAGCCAAAAGTTCCTGAAATGATTTTCGCCTGCTCTGATTCTACTGACTTTTCAACAAGGGTAATTTCGTTATTTCAAAAGAAAAAAACTCCGATCCCCTGACTTCAATAATTCTATACTTTATTTTTAACCTTTCACTTTTAACTTTTACAATTTAATCTAAAAAATGATTAATGTATTTTTTAAATTTTTTACAAATTAATATCAAAAATATTAAATTTAAAAGTTAAGAAATTAATTTTTAAAAAATAATTTTAATACGTTAAATTTGATTATTACAAAGAAAATTTACCATGATTTTTACTTTTAAACTATTTTCTTAATTTAAAAAATTAGGTCAAATCTTAAAAAAAAAGAATCTAAAATAAAAAATTAATAAAACTTTAATCTTTATAAAAAAGAAAAAAAAACATCGAACTCTTTCCTTATAGTAAAAATGATACTTAGATTTTGTATTTATTTTTTATGATAATTTAATAATAATATTATTAAAAATTGATCATATAAAAACAAAATTAATTTTTTATTTCAATATTTAATCTTAAATAAGCTTTAATGGAAAGAATTGAAGAAAAAGTTATAAGAATAGAAAATAAATAAAAATATTAAAAATTATTATTTATTTTTATGTGATAACTTTTTAATAATAATATAATTAAATTATTATAAAAAAATATGTATTACATCTTATTATAATTTTTAAATAAGTACTAAAATTGTACATGATTACACTCCTTTGTAAAGAAAGAAATATAAAGAAAGAAAAAAGGAAAGAAGGAAAAGTTAAATGCAAAGTTTAGAACAAAAGAATATTTTTTGGTTGACCAACATTTGTATGGTATGAATGTAATCTTGGCTTACATGTTTGGTAAGTTTATACCGTGAATGCAATTTCGGCTATGTCAGTTTGTAATTAGTGTAACTTACGTATACTTTTTATTACGTTAATTAAAGCGTCTGTATGTGCATATATTATATATAAATGTTAAGTATAACTTACATGTTATATAGTGTTTTAAAAATTATAAACTATTTAAGATAAATTATAAAATATCTTATCTTTTTATATCTATTGAATTTATAAATGATTCAATTACATATAGAATTTTTTTTTAACCCCATTTATATGATTTATATATGTATTTTTTTCTTAACTTAAATTTTTTTTAACACATTAAAAAATGCGGTTAACATATGTTTTTTTATAAAGTAAAAAAATATAATTTTTTTAAAAATATTAAAAATAAAATTAGTTAAATAATTGAGTCTTATAAAAATCTAACAATTTTTAATTTGAGTTAAGATTATCAATTTATCGTTTTTAAACTGATGTAACATATTAAAAAATACTGACCTAACATTTAAGTAAATATTTTCAGACTAAACCTATTTAGGCCTCAAATAACTAATTTGGTCCCAGCTTTTTACGGTTATCATTGGACTTTTAATCTAATCTTTTAATTCAACTAATTTAATTCCAAAATGATGTAGTTCGATATCTAATAAAATGATGTTATTAGTCCTACTAGAAATAATTAAAATAATTAATACAAACAAAATATTAAATTTTAAATAAGTGAGACTACTTGTATTTAAGATTAATAAACAACAAAATGGTAGTAATCAGTTATTTATTTTCTCCTTAATACCAAAGGTGACTCATCTACAATTTCAATTTTTTAAAATTTAAATTAGTGACATCTGTATGGTGTATGTTATTTAATTTTATTATCTTTAATGGAACTAGAACATACATCACCTAATTTGTGAAATATAAAAATTTGGGAATAAAATGGTTGGAAAAACAAAATTGTGATAAAACTTGTACGATTAAAACATTGAAGACTTGATCAATGCAATTTAAAAAGTTTATAGACTAAAATGTTTCAATTAAAAGAATTGTAAGGATTAAAAATTTAAATGAAATTGATAATTTTATTATTAGAAAATTTTCATCACCAACTTTTGGTTAAACATTGATTAAATTGAAATCAATTTCGTATTATATCTTTGAATATTAAAAAAAATAATTACTAGGTATTAATATCATTATAAGTCTGAAAAGTGGTTCACTTCTTAAATAAGTATCTAAATATGTACCATGTAAATTTTTTTTTTTATATATTTTTCAATTTACTAATCTTTGTAATTGTAAAAAAAGATATGCATATCATTTTAATTAGCGAAAAGAAGTGTCAATTATTAAAATTATAATGAATTATTATGTATGGAAAGTGTAAAATTTAAAATTAAAATAAAATACAGTTATATTTTAAACATATATAATTTATCTATAATTTTATAAATATTATAATAAAAATTTTATTTGTACGTGATAATGTGTCACTGCTCACTTAATTTATGTATTAATTAATCCGCCTTGTAGCAGTAAGATCAGCAACTTTCCACACTTAACTATAAATCAAAATTCATTTATATATGCTAAAACTCTCCCATCAAATTAACGAATGGTTATTCTAAAATAAAATAAAAAGCCTTAAAAATATTCATTTTACTTGATATTATTATTTTTATGTAAAATCTCTATCAAATCCAACATAACATACTATATATATATATATATATATATATATATCTTGCTAATTGAATAAGAAATATTGTGAGGGCTACGAACTATGAAGTTGTTGATTATTCCCATGATAATTTTATTAGTATTAGATGAGTATTATGTTGTGGAGGTTCAGGCTAATAATTATCCACATTTGTCTTCCCCTCTTTTCACTAAAAGTGCAGCCTTTGACAGGGCTAAACAGATTAATGATATTCATAAAATAGGACGCCTACTTTCAATTTTGTCTCCAATAATAAGACGAGTTAGTAAAATTATCGGAGTTAAAAAGAAAAAAATAGTTGTGAAGCCACCGACTCCATTAGAATTATCGCAGTCGAAGAAGAGGACAAGGACAAGGCCAACCTTGCCATTAGGTGTTATAGAATGTAAACACTGGGCATCAAGTTATTGCAATATGTTGTTTAGTACTACATCTAATAACTATCTCTATATGCACTGCTTTCGTAAACGTTTTGATGAATGCCTCGTCAGAAAGGGCATACGACGTCCTATTACTAAGGTAAATTAATACTACAATTTTTTTTTAATGAAATTATCTTAATTCTTAATGGTTTGAGAATTCTAGTTGAAACCAAAATTTCCTAAATAGGGAAAAAAAGAAAAGATTGAAGCCAAAATAATCCCAAAGATATAATAAACAATTATAATTTATAATCGTTGAGTTTTTACTTTTGTTATTTACTGTCAATAAAATAAAATAGATAAACATAGAAATCATCAATTAAAAGTCACATTTTAAATTATAAGAAAAAAATATTAACTTATAAATAATATCTTTTATTAATTGTTAAAAGTTTGATAATGATATCGGTAAAAATTAGATTTAGAATTATTTCAATCTTTTTATTCAAAAGTATTGTCTTAGTAAGAATTCAAAAATTTATCCGGCATACTTTAAGTTTAAGTTGTTATGGTAATAAAGTAATTGATTTGGCAATATGGGTTCACTTCTAATGACACATATATTATAATACCGAATATAACATGTATCATGTATATATATGTACGTATAAATATATTTTTATCAAGATATTAACTACAATGCACAATACCATTTACACATGTCAAAATTTTACTGTTTCCTACCTATAAAGTTGACATTAATTAATTTTATATCTAAATCATACACATGATAGTTTTGCATCCCATTAGAATAGCAGGATGAATATAAATTCAAAAGAAAAGAATAAAAAAGAAGAGGGAGAGATCTTTGTTCGTAGAGATTGGCAAATTAAGTTTAATTAGTTTTCAATAAACAGAAATAATTTCATATTTCATAAAGATATTAATGTCTAATTTTCTTATCATTTGTTTTGTTGTTGCAGATAGGAAAATGGGGGACTGGGGTTTGAGCTACAGATACTTGTATATAGTTAATATCTATATGTATACTCTAGATAAATGTTTATATTAAGTCTAAAATAATTTTGGATAAAAATGTCTTATATTTTAAAATAATAACATATATTATCCATTATATTTTATTTTAAATTTAAAAAAAATTAAAAATGCTTATCATTATCATTTCCAATAAGCAAGCTTATTCAATTAGTTTAATTAACAATATTAAAAACATAGGGTTACTTTTTAATTCTTTATGCATTTGTATATCTCATAAATTTTAAATACGTGCGTGGTATAAATTAAAAAATAATTTTTTAAAAAAGTATATCAATTAAACATACAAAACATATGTATTTATTAATTAATATCTATTAAACACACATACTTATCGTATGTCAAGTGCATCGTATATACACTACTGTTACACTCGATCTCATCCCACATTTGTAGCTGAATTTTTTTTTTTATACCAAACATGGCGAAATATTAGGGTCATGATAATTTTTTTTTAAAATAAATTCCAAACTTTTCTCACTTTATTAGGTTGTCGCTGACGAATAAATAATAAAAGTCATAAATAGTACGATCTAATTATATATATTGCTATGTTTAAATCAGATAATTATCTGAAGTAACTATTTCAACTAATTCTCAGGTTCTGTTCTGTTCTGTTCAAAAGTTAGATTTTAAATATCAAAACTCAGTAATCTCCAAACAAGTATTTTACTTCTCTTCTTAGATTGTTTATAAACGATATTTGTTGAATTATAAAAGTGAAATTTATTCTTTTAATTAATGTTTGATTTGAATAATATAAATAACATTTAGTAATTGAATTCAATGAAAATAATAATATTATTACTATGTTTGTTTGAGTAGTTGTATCAAAATAATGATAATGAAGTATTAAAATAATTTTTATAAAATTATAAATAAAGTAAAATTAGAATTTTTTTAATGAAATAAAATGAGAAAATACTCTTAGAATACTTTATATTCAATTTCAAATTAAGAGTAAAATTAAATACATAAATACCTTAAATTATTACTATTTTCATTCTCAATAATGTGAATCAAACATAATACTATTTCATTTGTAATTGAATATATAAAGGAATCCACATTTGAGTTCATGTCTTTCTTTAAAGAATCAATATATGTTGATGCAAGTTTATAAAAACAGTGTAGGAACAATATTACCGATAACTTCAAAGTAACTGCTTGGGTTGAGTCGCGGACTAGGTCGCTCTCTTTAAGACGTTTCGCGGCTCTGCCCAATTTGTGCAAGCAAACACAGTCTCGTCGTCCCCAGGATAAAATAGCCCAGAATCGTAATCTCTGTCTCAGAACTTCACTGCACTGATGAAGACTGGAATGCTACACCAGAAAATTTGTTGCTCGGAAAACTAAAAAGAATACTTAAAAATTGTAGAGAGAATTGTTTTCGTAGGGAGTTGAGATTGCTGATTGATATATTAAAATGAGAGCTAAAGCCCTCTTTTTATAGGCTTTAGAAAACGTGTAGCAATTATGAATAAAACGGTAATATCTGGGAATTAAGAATGTAACGGCCATTTTCAGATTAAAGACGAGTAACGGATATTTTTATGAATAAATACGAGCAACAGCTTTTTTTTCTGAATTAAGAAGACAAACGGCCATATTCTTAATAAAGGAACATAACGGTTATTTTTTCTGAAAAAAATATATATATATAACAACCATTTTGTAAGTGGAAAAAAATTTCCTTAAAAAGAATATTTTACCAAAAAATAAAATACCACCTCACACACCCACTCGGACTTGGACTCGGCTCGGCACGGCCGGTCGGACGGCGGCGGCGCGTGTGTGGTATCACATTTGCCTAGGTCCTCTCCCCTTTTACAAAAGTGGGTGCCCCTTGGGGCCCAATCCCAATAACAAACTCTTCACTATTTATACCTCTTTAAAATATTATAAAAAAGCAATGTGGGACAAGGCACAATTCCCAACATCTATTTTTTAATAAATTTCATCTTTTTTCCAACAATATATGAGTTTTTTTTTACTTGTCATTTGAGGGCAAAATGTTCTTGTTTAAACTCTTCAATCTTCAAAATATTTACAGAAAAACAAAAAAATTGCAAAAATGAAAAGACATGATAAGAATAAACTCTGTTTGATCGAGATTTGACTTCTATTGATTAGAGTTGATTTGAGTTGACCATGTTAATTGACACAAATGGTAATATATAAGGGGACAGAATGGGTTTCACCAAGTCATTTAAGATGACTAAATTCTTTTGAAAGTGACGAAAATTGGTGTTGATGAGGCAACGTATGGATCAAAATTGGCTAATAGGTGGTATCTTGTTTCTTATGTGTTGGCAGTGTAGGATGGTGACGATGGGAATGGTAGCAACCAAATGAGTTGTTCGATCAAAATCTATTCTTTCACAATAAGTTTGGCATGTGATTGGTGCTCAGATGGGTGGGTTAGATTGACGATAGTTTCATGGTTAATGTTGGGATTTTACTTCATGATATTACAAAACCACACGATATAACTATTTAACAAACTATTGAACAAAACTGGTACCAAGAAATAATGTAAAGGTAAAGAATAGAAATGAACATAGGAATTAAAATGGTTTGACTCATATATCTAAATGGCTTAATCCACTTGAAAGAAAACACACACATATGTATAGTCACTTGAAAAATCACAATATAATAATACAAGAACTAGGTTACAGGGAAAACCCTAACACATAAAACCAGTTCTTGAATATGAGAGAACTAGAGAAAACAATAAAAAACATATAGAAGAAGAGGAACATATAATGGTGCAAAAAGAAACAGATGAAAATGTGATGAACTAAAAACCTTAATGGATATATAAATACATTATTGCCAACACATTAAACACAACACATATTAATATTGTAACAAATGTTTTTATACTATGCATGCAATAATTAAATATGTTTAATCATAACTCTCCTAAAAGCTCTATTTATCAATAGTGGCATACAAAATTAACAGTTAAGATGGTTAGATTTGCTACTAGTGATGTTGATCAGAAGGTAGTGACGTTATGGTAATATTAGTGGTCGTTGTTTTTTTTATTGGGGATGAGATTTTTTTGTAGAAACTAATTTTTTTCCTTTATAAAGATTTGATTTTTTAACTATTTTTGTATTTTTTATAATTAAAAAATAAGGATGGTTAGGTAAATTAGTTTAAGAATTTTTTTTTTGTTAACTCTGATACTAAACTGATATAAAATATGAGAGAGAAAGAGGAGAAATATTGGTCAAAATAAGAGAAATAATAGATAAATTAGGTTAGGAATTTAGATGAATAAACAAGAGGAGAAATAAGTAGATAATTAGGGGACAAATCTAATAAATTGTAATATGATATGATTTGAAAATATAATGCTAATTCCTATATATATATATATTGAAGCATGAAACTAGTTACTTAAAATAACATTTACATACTCAATTCCAAGTATAAACATATATGGTTGCATCAAGAGAATAGGTAGATAAAGAATACTTTTCTATTCAAAATAATAAGTCAAAAAAGAGAAAAAAAATGAATATGTTCAAGAGATTATATGCCTTTTGATTAAGGGTGGTAAATCATATTAATTATGTCAACTTATTTGATAAATAAGTTTTATTGGGTCAAATCATTAATAGAAATATTCTTATCGTGTTGGGTCATTTTGGATTTGGGTCGTCTCACGTCAAGTTATCGTATCATCATTTTAAAAAAAATTAATAAAAATATATTATTTTAACTAAATATGACTTATTGCATTCATTTTGGTTGGATCATATTATATTCGTATCAAGTTTAATGGATACAATAATATTTAAATATTCATTTAATGAGTTAAGTTTTGGTTATCGTGTTTGACTCATTTAATAAACGGGTTAAAATAGAATGTTTCATATCGTGTTGGGTTACTTCAAATTCAGGTCGACTTTATGTCGTGTTATTGTGTTGTTTCAAAAGTTATCACCCTACTTTTGATGAATAAAATATCCAATATAGTAGGTATATATATTTAATAGTAAAAATAATAAAAATAATGTGTTTAATAATTAAAATACATAGTTTAAAAAACATTATATATATCTATTAAAAAGAGAAAAATAATTTTAAATCTAATTAATTTATCGTTTAAGATTTAAAATTTAAGGTTTAAAGATTATGATTTAGTGATTAATAAATATATATTATTAAAAAATTAATATTTTTTTTTAATTATTCCTCTTCTATTTTTTTAATTATAAATAAGATATATATCATCGTGCGCACGTAAACTTAGAAATTTGGCCCTTTATTTAGGAAGGTATATTTATAGAGATAGAGGATGACGGTGAATGGTCAGTGATATGTTGTTTGCTTCCTTTTTCATAAAATGGTTAATGATATTCTTATTTATTTGATTTTTTTTAATATACTCGATTATAAGATCATAATTGATCATTCTATATTTATTTTAGTACGATTAATATTCATCATATATTGTATTTTATTATTATTAGTATAGTATAGTATAGTATATACTTGTTGGCCTGTACAGTACAACATAAATTGATTGCCCATTATTAAGATTATTTTGTCTAGGATCAAAGCGGCCTCGTCCCCACAACTATTTTAAATATTTATCATAATATATTCTTATTGTCTATAGATTGATTATAGATTGGTTGTATTGTATAATTGAATCAATTATTATTATTATTATTATTATTATTATGTCATTTTAAAAATAAAGGCTAAATTATTTTACCAAGAAATTTCTTTTTAAGTGAAAAAGATATAAGAATAATTTGTTTCAAGGAAAGTCTTTTTACCAATTACCACAGATAGTGACTTTTCAATTATACCAGATTTACCTGCCTCTTTAGAGAATACTTTAGTTGGAATCTACTCACTTTCAATAACCGTTTGATAATTTTTTTTATTTTTATTCAACAGATAAAATCGTTTTCTTTTATACAACCTATTAAATCTTTTTAATAATCATAAATTCTTTCTTATTAGTATAATATCAAATAACAGATAAATAAAAAAATACACAATACAAAAATTACAGTCAAAATTTCAAATAATAGAAAAATCACTTTCGTTATTAAAAGACAACTAGAGAAAAAAATTTACTATGTGAAAAATTATTACAACTACACTTTTAATGATTTTCTCACATATCCAAAAGACAAAAACAATTACAAGCCCAAGAGAATTTTTCCACAAAATTCTCTCACTCAAAAACTTCTCATATAAGTTTTTCTCTATTTTTGAGATAATTAATAATAAAAAAAATGAAGAAATATTGATAGCCTTTAAGTTCCTATTTTATACAAGGGTTTTGTCTATAAAAGCCAATTCATTTACAATAATTTAAAAATGAGCATAAGTAGGATTTTTTTAAAAAAAATAGGCAAAATCTTACCTTAAACTTGAAAGAAATTTTTTTAATCAATTTTATTTAAAAATTCTATTTTACAAAACATAATTATTATAAACATAAAAAAATATTAACATCTTATAAATTTATAATTAATTTTAAATACATAAATCTTTTTTATCATATTATATATTAAAAAAATTATTTTCAAAAATAAAAAATAATTTATTTTACAATAAAATAAATATAAATTTATACATATATTGAAAATGATATGCTAAATATTTTGATAATTCATAAATAATATAATACATTATTATTATTATTAAATATAATTATAATTATATTTAATAAATAATTATAATTATGATATAAAAAATAATATTCATAAAAATAAATAAATTATTAAAAACAATTGTAAAGCCTCTATATCCAATTTTTTACGAGATATAATACAAATATAGAACATTATATCACAAATTTTGTGAAAAAATATTATATAATATAATATGATTATAATTATTTTTATTATTAATATAATAAAATATATAAATTATATTGAATTAATTATATTTTAATACTTAAATATAATTATTGTTAATAGATATTTGTTATCTTAGTAATAATTAAAATTATAATAATATTAGAGATATTTGTTACAATATAATCTATTTTTTAATTTTTTAATCTTAAATAATTTATTTTTTTAAAATGTTAATAATTTTTCATAAAAATTATTGTAACTATTTAGTAAAGTTTTTGATAATTTAAAATTTTATAATTTATTATTATTATTATTATTTTAAATATTTTATAATAAAATTTTGATAAGTTATTTATTATAATATATATATTTTTATTATATAAATATAAATTATTTTATTATTTTTATTTATAATAAAAATAAATTGTTATTTATTAAAAATTGATGAAAATGTATATTTTTAAAAAATAAGGTTCTCGAAATTAGTGAAAGAGAGAGAAGAAAAAGACAAAAATATTTATGTTTTAAAAAAACTTGATTGATAGGTTGTTAATTAAAAAAAGGAGAGAGAGAATGTTATGAAAGTTAGAAAAAATAAATGGAGAGAGAGAGAGAGAGAGAGAGAGAGAGAGAGAGAGAGAGAGAGAGAGAGAGAGAGAGAGAGAGAGAGAGAGAGAGAGAGAGAGAGAGAGAGAATGTGGGGGAGTTAGAAAAAATAAATAACCGACAAAATGTTTAACAAGTTTGATTTTGGCAATATCTAAACTAAATCTTAATTAAACCTATTTCTAAACTATTCTATATTATTAGTCTTTTATAGACAAAAACCCTTTTATATGACAAACATTTCTTCATTCAATAAAATTAGGCTACCTAATTTTGTTATTTTTTATTCAAACAAGATTAAGTAACTCCATCTTTGACAATATGGTAAACCACCTTCAATGAATTTTTTTATAAATTAGTTACCTTCTATTTTGACTAATAAACCTAATATTATTTTTATTCAATCACAACAACTTCCACCTTGATTAAAAATAAACATAATTACCATTACAATACGGTCTACTCCAATAGTAATAATTCTATACACCGAGAATTATCATACACCAAGATAAATAGTACACCCACTTAGAATTAATCACCAATTCTAAGAATTTCACATAGGCTCATGTCGAAAAAAAACTTGTTGAAATTTATGGTGCAACTCTCACACTTGTTTTCCCAAGAGTTCATCAGCCATCAACATCCTTTCCACCACACACCTTGCATTTATACCAAGTCAATGCCTGTGTGCAAACTTGTGGACCCGTTACTAGTAACATACCCTTTTTCATAACAATATTTAGAGACTAGAGGCATGCCATGAGGATGTACATGCTCTTTTCAAATAGCATCACTATAGTCTTTGAAAACAGACATATTGTTAGCGTCATCGTCGTTATTTGAGCTTCTTACCGAATTAGCTCCACCCTTCGGACAATTTTTTTTGAGGTGCCCAGATTTTCCACACCTTCAACACACTATCTTCTTTTTCATGAAATTGTTTTTCTTTCGGTTGTCAACTATCAATGCTAAGTTTTTAGGCGAAACATTTCTTCCACTACTTAGTCTTTTTTCTTCAGAAAACAGCTTGCTAGTAACTTTTTTAAAAAAATATTTTCTACTTTCCATGAATCAAGATAGGTTTCATGTGATCATAAGAAGATGGAATAGACCAGATGAGCCTTAAAGCTATATCTTCATCATCAGGTTTAACTCCAATGGTTTTCAGTTCAAAGACAATACCATTGAGATGGTCAGACATAATAGTTTCTTCATTCATACGCAAAGTATGAAACTGCTCTTTCAGATACACTCGATTTGAAATGTCTTTTACGTGATACAATTATTCAAGTTTTTCTCATAGTTCTTTGGCCATAGATATTCTTTGGCCATAGATATTCCATACACATTTGCAAGAATATTTTTGACCAAATAAATTTGAATTGCACTTGCAGCTCTTAGATCAAGATCTTCCCAATTTCCATCACTTATGTTGGTTTTACTATACTCAATACCAGTAACAGGGGTTGGTTTCCCCTTTAACGCCTTGTGTAACCCATATTGGATCAAAAAATCTTTGACTTGTACTTGCCACAAGCCAAAATTGATTTTCCCATCAAATTTCTCAATGTCAATCTTTACTCTTGACATTTCGCCTTCTTTCTTTGAAATTGGCTCTGATAACAGTTGTTAGGAAATTTGGATAAAATGGTATAATCACAAATTTCTCCTCCCAAGATCCTTCTTAGTAGAATATCAAATAATAGCGAAATAGAGAATACACAACACAAGAATTATAATGGAAACTCCAAATTGGATAAAAACCACTTTCGTTGTCAAAAGACAACCAAAGATAGAAATTTACTATGTAGAAAATTGTTACAATCACACTCTCAATGATTTTCTCACACACCCAAAAGACAATAGTAATTACAAGCCCAAGAGAATTTTCCCACGAAATTCTCTCACTCAAAAATTTCTCATAAAGTTTTTCTCTATTTTTGGGATGATTAACAATGAACAAATAAAGCCACATTTATAGCATTCAAGTTTTCATTTCATATGTCAAACATTTTTTCATTCAACAAAATTAGACTACCTAATTTTCTATTATTTATTCAAACAACCTCTGTCTTTGACAATATGGTAAGCCACCTTCAATAAATTTTCTTCTAAATTAAGCATATCCTATTTTGACTAACAAACCTAATATTATTTTTAATCAATCACAAAAAATTCTTAAAATATTAATGCACAGATAATTATAAGGTTCACATTTTGTTAAAATCATTATAGGTTTTCCTCATCTAACCATGAACATTTTATTTTATTAATTTTATAATTTTAATTTTTTAACGACTTCTTATGAATTAAATCCTATCTCCGCCCACGAAAGCTTAACCTTTTGGGTAGATATACGTTGAAGACTGGACCATGTAGCACATTTTTCTTTACAAACAACATTAGATATTATAACCTTTATAATATCACAAATAATACAGCGTTATAATATTAACCATTGATAAACAGTTTTGATTTGACTAACAATATCTAAATAAGTATCACAAATTTATAAAACTTTTTATTGATTTTAAGAAAATTAAGAATTGATTCAAATTTGATTAACCTTCATTAAAATCAAGAACGAAGGCAACTAACCAACCTTATATCGAATCAAATTCGAGAAAGTTAGGCTGATATGGTTCGTTTGTTAAGGATGTGTTGAAAATCAACACCAACATAATAATTAAATATGTATACAAGTAAATGAAGTGGTTGAAGGAAGTAGAGAAATAAATGAAGTAGTTGAAGAAAGTAGATAAATAAATGAAGTGGTTGTAGGAGGTTGTTGATGGTGACAAAGTTACACAACTAGCAGCGAAAGATGCAAACAACATCTTATGGAAGTTAAAAATTAAAGTAGGCAAAACGATGTTTGTTTTGAAGACCACAGTTGAAGAAGAAATGTTGGAGCACATTCGGGATATAAAAACACCAAAGGAAACATGAGATACTCTTGTTACACTCTTTTCAAAGAAGAATAATACATGATTGCAACTTCTGGAGAACGAGTTGCTATCGATGGTGCAACGCGACATGACGATTTCCCAATACTTTCACAAGGCAAAGTCGTTATGTTGCAAAATTTTAGAGTTAGATCCAAAAGCTCCTATTGGGAGATAAGGATAAAGAGAATAAATATTCATGGTTTGAGACCCAAATATCGAGGGTTTGTTACCCCTATACAAGGATGGCTGACACAACCATCTCTTGTTGAATTTGAGAATTTGTTGGCCGGTCGCTCTACACTAGCAAAAGTAGAGGAAATTTCAAGCGGTACAATGGAAATGGATATAAAAATGTTGGCGACAAAGGATAAATTCCTCAAGGAAAGAGAGGCTTTCGTCCTGGGGGAGCTTGGAGGAACCATAATAACAATAAAAAAATTGACGATGAATGTTACAACTGCAGGAAGATGGGTCACATGGAAAAAGATTGTTGGACTAAGAAAAAGCTTGTTGAAAGCAATACAACTACTTCCAATTCTAAGGAGCATAGCGAAGATGGTTGGGATGTCAAAGTATTATTCACTACAGAGGAAGAAGAATTAGCTCTTATGGTGACAACATCAAAACAGATAGACTATCAGAATGATTGGATCGTAGATTCAGGTTGCTCAAATCATATGATAGGTGATGAATAGAAGTTGGAAAGCATGTCTAAGTACAAGGGAGGTTGTGTAGTGGTGACAGTTGACAACTCAAGGTTACTGATAGCCCACATCATTAAGATGATAGTTATGAATCGATATAGTACTAACCAAGTACCACTTCAAGATGTTTATCATGTTTCAGAAATGAAGAAAAATTTGCTATCTGTGGCTCAGTTAACATCATTAGGCCACTATGTCTTGTTCGGTCCCCGAGACGTGAAAGTGTATCGCGATCTCAAAATCTCAAAAACACCAACAATGGAGGAGCAACGATTGGAATCAGTCTACGTAATATCAGCAGAATCTTCATATGTAGACAAGATAAGAAGAAACGAGACAACAGATCTATGACATATGTGGTTAGGTCATGTTAGCTATTCCAAGCTAAATGTGATGGTGAAGAAGTCGATGCTTAAAGGGCTTCCTCAGCTAGACGTGCGAATAGACACGATCTGTGCAGGATGCCAATATGGTAAAGCTTACCAATTGTCATATGAGGAATCAAAGTTTAAAGTAAAAAAACCATTGGAGTTAGTTCACTCTGATGTATTCGGTCCTGTTAAGTAACTATTAATTGGCGGTATACGATACATGGTGACATTCATTGACGAATTCTCAAAGTATGTGTGAGTTTTCTTTATGAAAGAAAAATCTGACATATTCTCAAAGTTTAAAGAGTTTAGAGAGTCAACTAAAGGAGAAGTTGGAAAGAAGATCTGTTGTTTGCATACAAACAACGATATAGAATATAGCTCAGGCGAGTTCTCTCAATACCTAAGGGAATTCCAAATACGTCATCAGTACACTTGTGCCAACACGCCACAACAAAATGGTGTAACAGAGAGAAAGAACCGACATCTTACAGAAAATTATCAAAGTATGCTACATAAAAAGAATGTATGTGGGAGGTTTTAGGCCGAAGCGATAAGGAATACAACCTTTGTGATCAATAGACTTCCTCAACCAAGGTTAGAATTTGTTTCACCCTTTGAGAAACTATGAAACATGAAACCTACAGTTAGTTACTTTCGAGTATTTGGTTGTGTATGTTATGTATTTGCTCATGATCATTTACAGAACAAATTTGACAAGAAAACTATTAGATGTATCTTTGTGGAATACGATAGTTAGAGAAAAGGGTGGAAATGTTGTGATCCAATGAGTGGAAGATGCTACACTTCAGGAGATGTGGTGTTTGATGAAACATCTTCTTTGTGGTCCTTAAAGAAGGAGGTGCTACCAGATTTTAGAGAATTTGACGAAAAGCTACAACAGAAGATAGAGGAACATATTATCCAACTTCAACCAAAGTTCAGATGAATCAGGAGAACCAAATGGCGATAATGTCGAACAAAGTATGGCTCAGAATCCTTGGAAAACTGGCATGTATTAACAACCAAACAAAGAAGGTGGGCCTAGTGAAACACAAGAATCAACTCCACAATCTTAACTCTGAAGGTCAATAAGAACACGAAGGCCAAATCTCAAATATGCCAATGCAACCATAATTGAAGAAGCAACAGAGCTTGAGACATTCGAAGAAGCATCGCAGAGTTCTCAGTGGATGATAGCTATGAAAGAAGAGATTGATGCACTTTAGCAAAATCAGACTTGGGATCTCGTGTCAAAGCCAAGAGATGTGAAACCCATATCCTACAAGTGGCTTTACAAGATAAAGCATAATCCAGATGGTTCAATTGAGAGATACAAGACACGATTGGTAGCGCGTGGTTTCTCTCAATAGTATGAACTAAACTATGATGAAACATTTAGTCCGGTGGTAAAACTTACAACTGTACGAGTCCTACTTGCACTTGCAGCTAACAAAGACTGTTATTTATGGTAGATGGATGTGAAGAATGCTTTTCTTCATGGAGAGCTAGATCGGGAGATCTATATGATCTAACCAATGGGTTTTCAGAGCCAAGATCATACTGAATATATGTGTAAGATGAGAAAATTACTTTACAGATTGAAATAGGCACCCAGGGTATGGTATGGTAAGATTGCTGAATTTTTAACACAAAGTGGTTATTCAGTAACACCTACAGATTCCAACTTGTTTGTCAAAGCCAATGAAGAAAAGCTAGCTATAGTACTAGTGTACGTAGATGATTTAATCATAATTGGTGATAATGAGGCAAAAATTCTTCGAACAAAGGAGAATTTATCAGTATGTTTCCAGATGAAGGAACTTGGACAGCTCAACCACTTCCTTGGTCTAGAGGTTGACCGCACACAAGAAGGAATATTTCTTTATCAACAAAAATATTCTAAAGATTTGATGAATCGGTTTGGAATTCTTGAATGCAAACCAATTTCGACGTCGATGGAGCCAAATGCCAACATGTGTGCACATGAAGAAAACGATTTGGAAGATGTGATAATGTATCAAAAATTGGTAGGTAGTATGATCTACTTAACCTTAACTCAGCCTAACATTTCTTATGCAGTTAGTGTAATGAGTCGGTACATGCAAAATCCAAAGGTGGAAGCAGTTCGACGGATATTAAGATATGTAAATAGTACAATTGCCTATGGTCTTTTGTACAAGAAAGGTGGAGACAACAAATTAGTTGGTTACTACGATGTAGACTATGCAAGAGATCATGACACCAGGAGATCAACAATTGAGTATGTGTTTTAAGCTAGGTTCTAGAACAATTTCTTGGTGTACCAAGAGACAACAAACGATATCATTATCAACCACTCAAGTTGAGTATCGAGCAGCGACAATGGCAGCTCAAGAGTGTACATGGTTGATACAGCTAATGAATAATCTACATCAACAAGTAGATTATGTAGTACCGTTGTACTGTGAAAATCAATCGGTAATTCATTTGGTAGAGAATCTGGTCTTTCATGCAAGAACTAAGCATGTTGAAATACACTATCACTTTATCAGAGAAAAAGGTTCTACAAGAAGAAATTGAAATGAGGCAAATCAAGACAGATGATCAAGTTGTGGACTTGTTCACAAAAAGCTTAAGCGTTGGCAAGTTCGAAATGTTTTGCCGTCAGCTTGACATAGTAAAAGTAGTGAGAGTTGGTGTTGAGGGAGATTGTTGAAAATCAACACCAACATAATAATTAAAGATGTAGAGAAATAAATGAAGTAGTTGAAAGAAGTAGAGAAATAAATGAAGTGGTTGAAGGAAGTAGAGAAATAAATAAAGTGGTTGTAGGATGTAGAGAAATAAATGAAGTGGTTGAAGGTTGTAGAAAAAAGAAGTGTGTAGATAATATTTGTGTGGCTAAGATTATTTCTTAGTTTTATATTTGTGTGATGTAGATTGCATGGTGAGGCCTATAAATAACCTACCTTGCATTTGTTTTAATCATTCCATCAAAAACAAACAAGTCTTTGTATTCTTAGATTGAGTGTGAGTTGCGAGCTTTCTCTTTGAGTGTTTGTATTTATCTTTAATTTGTGAGTTATTTTTGAAAAGTATTATAGTTGATATAATACAAGTATCTTGTTTACTTATTTACATCAAATATTAGTAAATTTAAAATTATGTATTCTAAATTTTACTCAATAGGATGATGTTAATTCAATAACGTTTTGCACAAACAATAGAGGATTTGGATTATGCAGTTCCCTCTCAAGTTGTTTAATGTATACGAATAATATGTTTCTATAGGTTGGTTAAGTTTATTAATTGCACATGTAGACTTATATAGATTTAACAAAAAAAAAAAAAATAGAATTAAAAAAATCTACTTATATAGAGCGACATGTGGTGCCCTCGGTATGAATTTTTATTAAAATTTTTATTTTTCAACAAATGTACTGGATGTACAAGTAGCTAAAAATTAATGTGTTAATAAGTAATATATTGGAAAAATAATGAATAATATCTTTAATTTTTATTAATAATTATATATTTAAGTATCAAATAATAATTCCATAAAAGTATAATTAGGTTAAAAATTGGTCATATCTTGGACAATATAGATGAAGATTGGTGGAAGGATAAAATATCAACAATATATTAAACAATATATTCTTTTTTGAGCAGGACAATATATTAAACATTTGCATACAACTAATATCGTTAATATTTTCGTCAGACATCAAAATCACCATTCATTTTGATTAGTTAGCCCTTCCATTAAATGAAAGGTTGTAATACTATATAAAATATTAATAAATTAAATGAGGGTGATAATATTTACACAACTTTTTTATTACTATTTATAAGTAATTTAATTGATATAAAATAAATATATTTAAGACAAATAATTAAAGATTGTTTCTATCAATTTAAAATTTTGACATTAAATATGCCGTGAAAATAAATTATTTTTAAAGTTTATAAAAACCCAAAACAATTGGTGCACCGTAATTGCATGTATGAGAAAAATCTGAAGAAAGAGAGGAGTACGTAGAAAAGAAATAAATATGAGAATAACTGTTATGGCACTGATAATGATCATTATTTCATATGAACATAACGTGGAAGCCCAAGACAATCACCATAAAAAGCCAGTCTCTTCTCATCTGAATGATAGTGATAAAGATGCGAATGATATAATTATCTATGAATATGATAGGAAATTAACTGAGAGATATCTTTCGGTCTGGACTGTAATTGTATCAAAAATAAGCAAAGTTTTTAGAGGAAAAAAGAAAAAATATAAAAACAAAAATGTAAAGTCAACTTCTCCAGTTGATTTGATTATTGAGAAATGCAGAAACAGGGCAGCATCTTTGTGCAAGGCATTACAAAAAATCGATGACGACGACTACAAGAGTTGTTTTGATGTACATTATCTTCAATGTCTTCACTACTCGGGGAAAGTTTATTAACTAATTATTATTATTATTTTAAATAACATTTACACACTCATACATCTTATCGAACCCACGCTCTCACAGTATTCATAAAATATATATAAACATTATCTTCAATGTCTTCATTGCTCAGGCAAGATTTATTAATTAATTTTTCGGACTCTATGAGTCAATATGTTGAATATTTGGGGACAAAGAAGAAAAAAAAATATATGTGAAAGGAATGAATGCAGTCATATATTTTTTTCAATTAAACTCAATAAGACATTTGAGAAACACAAATTTTAAATATTCTGCTCATGCAGAATCCAATTTTCAAGGCTTCTTAGCAAATATTGCAATTACTATTAATGATTTAAAAAATATAGGGTATAATCGATGCACATGTTTATTAGAGAGGTATGTGTTACTTCTCATTAAGATTAAAAATGTAATTTTAAATATAAAATTTTGTAATTAATTTTCATAAAAAAATAAATCATATTTAATATGTAAGATATCCTCAATACTTCTTTGGTACATCACGCAGTATATAATCCAGCCAAACCAAAAGACAATAAAAAAGCTAAATCTTTTTTTATAAATAGATTATTTTAATTATTTTCTTTTTAGATGGTTGAACTTAAATCAAAGAAAATACGCATGATAAGTAACATTATTGAATATCAAATAATCACTTTATTTTCTGTCATTTTTTTAAAACATTTTTTTTATACAAATCCATATAGTTTTATAGATTTTATTTATGATAAAAAACTTATATATAATATGATATATTTATAAGTATAATATTATTGTGTTAAAAATAATATTTTTTTTAAAAATAACATTAAAAAAATGAACAGAATTAGTTGAATTCAAAAAAATCCCTCCTGTGTATTTTTCTATAATTTAAATATAATAATATAAATTAAAATAAATTTAATTATTTAAAAAAAAAAGTAACTTGGGTAAAACACTAAAAAATAAGTGACTAAAGTAATCTATTTGTAAAAGAAAAATGATTTATACTCTACTCTATCTAAATTACATCGTTAGTACCAAACTAGTTTGAGTAAACTCATTTTAAATTTTTTAGAATTTCGTATATAGGTTAATAAAATTTTAAATTATATGATTTAATTCATAATATTTTAATACTTAATTCATATACAAGTTATAAAATTTTGAATTATAAACATTAATTTTAATATCAAGTTTTAAATACTATAATTTAGTTCACAAATTTTTAATACTTAATTCATATACAAGTTCTAAAATTTTGAATTACAAACATATATTTTAATAATTAAAATTGAAGAGAAATGCGTCGAATATCCTTAAAAATTCAATATAAATCCACCTTTTAAGTTTGGATTTTTTTTTTGTATTGACCAAGTTTATAAATATGTGATATCTGTTGATAATTTAAATAAATTATTATTAGTATTTATATTAAAATAAGGTTCTTTGTATGCCAGTGATTGCATCCATATAAACCTCATCCATAAATCTTGTACATATAAACCAAAAGGCTAATAATCTTACAATCCAAAGATAAAGCTGGCAAATGCAAATAAAAAAAAATACAAAAATAATTTGGAAGTACCGAAATCTTCAACAACTCCAACTCTAATGTGTAAATGATATAATTATTTAAAAAAAATGTAAATGCATAGCAAAGAACTCACACTTAGAATATTTCAAAATGGGTATAATATTTAAACATCGGTTAGTTTTATAATTTTAAGATAAATATTAATTAAAACTCCAACAATCGAAAGAAGAAGAAGAAGAAAGAAGTGAATGTAGTGCCTCAAAATTATTATTGAAAAAAGGTAGCTATGATATTGACTTAAATAAGATGTCATTGTGTGCATAGGTTATATATATATATGTGTATAGCATATAAAATGATCATTGGTACCTTCGCTATATTTTTTGGTGCAAGTACGGTAGGCCTTTTTAGCACAACCTAATGGATCATGGGCTTTGTTTAGCTTCTCCTTAATTCATTCCCAAAACTCCTCTAATTCTCGATCTAGCCCAGAACCAATACTATAGTTTCCAATTACTCCTCAAATTAACCTTATAATTATTATTACTGTAAATATCAACCTCATTAGTTTGACCAGCATGAACAATACTATGAGCAAAGAGGGATGATGATAATGGCAGATTATTGGCCTGCACAGCGTAGTCATCTAACGTAATTAACATAATAATTATAATTGATATTCTTATCATAGTCACCATTAATGTCATTTAATTCCTTAGTTAGGAATGATGTTTTTTTTTTCTCCTTTTTGTTTAATTATTATTTTTAATGTGTGGCACTAACCTAAAGTACATTTATATATGCATCCTAAATCATCTATTATAAATTAATTACTTAAAATTTTAAATTAATTATAAATCATCTCATTACAACTATTTAATTAACATTTTAGAATTATATTAGTCGTGTTTCTTATTAATTTTATAGAAATCAATTATTAAAATAAAAATATATATATATATATCTTAATTTAATTGTAGGTACGAACTCAATTGTAATTAATAAATTAAGGAGTTTAATAATATGATGAGCTTATCATTTAATTAAAATAATACTTTTTAAGAAATAAAAAATAATACTGTCTTAAAAACTTAAAATTAATAGAGGAATTATAGGTATTAATATTTTATAAAGAAAAGACATGTTTATTAGAGGCGATCAAGTCGAGGTTCGAGTATTAGTTAAATAACATTTAATTAAGGGCTTATTATTTTATTTTTTTAAGAAAACCTTTTGGGCTGGATGAAATTACATGGACTCGTGCGCAAGTCTTACATACAGTATATACATTATGATAATGTCAAAAGACAGCAAAATTATTATGTTCACGGCCCTCGATGAGAGGAGGACATGTTACATTGGTGATGGTCAAAGTGTCACTTATTATTATGTTAGACATTAAAAGATCAAGTATTCCATTTTGTGCAAGCCAATGTTGATAACAACAATTACATTATAAAGAATTTCAAGAGCGACGACTTTTCACTTGGTTACGGTTTGTAATATAAATTCGCTACATACTTAGCTATGAACAATTCAAAAAGGCATAAAATTATAACGAGATCGAGGCAAGAGAAAATAAGAAGGCAAGTCAAACAATAATAGAAATGAATAATATGGTACATTTAAATATTTATGTCTTTCAAGGCTGGTTCTCCTTCCTTAAATGGTAGAATCAAATGCATTAATTATTACTATAAAAATTGATACGGTAATAATTTAAATTATTATTATTATAATTATTTTTAAATAATAGTGAAGATTCAATATTACAAATTAGATTAATTCAAATTAGTTAGAACTAACTCAATTTAAATAAATATAATTTTAATTCAAGACATTAAAGTTATATTGAAATTCATCTAAAACACAAAAAAGATACTCTAAATTAACTCAAATTAATCTAAATTATTAATTACATATATTTTTTTAATTAATTAAACATTTTTTATAGCTCAAATAACTTTAAAGTAAATAAAATTACAATAAATAATATTTTGAATTGAATTAGCACTCCTGCTTCTTAATACGTAACTCCTTGAAATTCATACTTGGACTCATGCAGGATGAAAAGAGAGTAATTATATATAGACTTAGTGGGTATTAATGGATACACAGGTGATCATTAAATAGATTTTGTTAACACACAAAACATACAAATGATACTGAATTAGCTCAACGGCGCTTTCAAGTAATTTTGTAATGCAAAAGGAGCATATCTTACTCATACAATGCACATAGGCATATCATATATTTACATATTAAAAAAAAAAAAAACGGTTGTATTATATACCTTCGGTATGCCAACTGTATCTCAAGTAAAAACTCTACGATTATATTGCCAAAATGCAAACTCATAACTTAAAAGTACGTGGAGCAAAAAGTCTAATCTAGTCATTAATTAGTTTTATGCAACTTAATGCAAAAAATAAAAATAAATAAAATGTTGATGAAAATATGTACAAATGAATTTCAATGATATATTTTTCAAGTGTACCACTAATCAAATTATAACATGCAAGTATTTTTAATTTTGGAATAATACGGTGCATTTAATTTTTTTTTAATACCTTAAACGATAGAATCAAAAATACAAGTATTAGTATAAAAATTGGAGATATTCTTTAAATTTAAATTATCATTTTTATAACTATTTTTTATTAAAAATAATTTTATCAATAATAATAATAATAATAATACTTAAGTAAAATGAATTATATATAGAGTTTATTTTTTGCTAATTCAATTACTTATAAGGTTAAAAATTCCATTTAATTACCCTATAAAATACATATACATGGTTCTTAATTTATACATTTGATTATAGGAAAATAGTAGCGTTAAAGTAGTGTAAGAGCTGCTCAGAATAAAAAAAATAAATAAATAACTAGCGAGAAAAGAGAGAGATAGATGGGGAATTTTTTTTACCAAATAAGATTTAAACCTAAAAGAATTTATAAATATAATTATCAGAGAAGAAAGGAGTGGATCATCGATCGGAGTAATTGTGATAGCTGTGACTATGAATATGATTATGATTATATCGATTATAATTGTGTTAATTTTAACTGCACAGGCGGAGTCGACCAACAACAACAACAATATTATTATTAACCATCTATCTTCTTTTGCTTCTCTTGTCTTTGCTCATGATCATATGGGTAAAATTGATATTTTCTTCAACTACAATAAGATTTGGTCTCGCCTAGGTCAATTTTTAAAAAGGTCAAAAAAGAAAATACCCCCTAACCCAGGGTCTAAATTCGATGGTTGCTTGATATATGCCGAAAAAGAATGTCAAGAATCGCCCCACACGATCAGCAGTTCTGGATATCAACGTTGCTTGCAGAGGATGTTTAATTTATGCATGGAGAGCGAACACCTACCTCCATAACCCCTTATATTGTAAATTATATTTTTTTTCCATATATATTAATACTCCATCTGTCGTCTTGTCTTTATGCTTGTTCTTCTCTGTCCTTGGTAAGAATTAATATGATCTTATATATGTTTTCTTTCCCATATAAACATGTATTAATTTGTTACAAATTAACAAGATTTCCTTCTAATATTTGCACATAGTATTTCTAACAAGAATTATAGCATGTAGTGTTTGTGGAAGAGATTTTTTTAAATTAAATTTTACACACATACAATGATAGAGTTATGTTACGAGTTGAATCAGATTTCAATTACGGTCAATATGTTGCTTAAAATAATTTATTAGTTTTAAACCTATTTATAAATCATATTCCTCCTTTTATTTTCAATAAAATTTAAATATAATTTATTAAAAAAAATTATACTTATTTTAAATTCACAAATTAAATATATTCATAACTTTATTTAAAATTAATATACTCTAATCATCTTAATTTTACATTTTTGAATAATTTAGTTATTTTAGAAAAAAAAATTAGTTTATTTTATTTTTCACTCTTTTTTAATTTTTTGAAACATTTTTATCTTCAAACATCTAATAATAGGATCCTACTAGTATATTCATTGCAATTTAACCAAAGTTATTCCACCAAAAAAAATCCTAAAATAAAATATTGGCAAGAAATCATTAAAGCATCCAAAATGTAACATTAATTTGACTAAATTGTATTAATTTTAAGAAATATTACTAATATATTTAATTTATAAAAGTAAACTCACCAAAATATTACGTGGTACCATTAATTATGTATGAAATAATTAAAACATATTTTTTATAATGTTTGAAGATTATAAAGTGACTATTTAAAAGCTTAAAGAATGAAAATAGGAAGAAGTATGAAGGAGGGAAACTTGAAAGAAATGAAACTGAAATACATCTTGTATCTATTCTATTGTAATGTTTATACAATGCTATGCTATATTTATAGTGCTAGACAGAATTGTGAACACAAGTTGGCACGAGGGGGCTGATACCATATGCAAGCTAACAACCCTGCACTCATACAAAACTGCATGTGTTGACTATGCACAATCCTAACTGAATTAAGGATAGCATTTAATAAAAAATAGGGTTTAACATTTTACTATATACTCAAGGTCTTGGGAGAACTGTCACTTTGATTCTCAATTCAACAAATTGAGTGCGTGATGAGAATTTAGTCACTATATCAACAATTTCCTCTTGTGATGGAGCGAGTTCAATATTTAACAATCCTACTAGAATTTTCTCACGCATAGGGTAAAAATTGCTTGGTTCTAGTACGAATTACTTTGTGTTTAGCTATGTACCTAACTCCATCATTGTCATAGTATATGATAGGTACTTTATGTTTATCCGAGTGCCATGAGATCAAAGAATGGTCAAGATAGATACAGTACTCTCCAATAGATCGTCTATCATCATTCCTTAGAACCCATTCTGCGTCTGTATAAGTAGGCACATTTAAACTAGCTGACTTATACAGCATTAATCCATAATCTCTTAGTTGCCACTTAATGAGTCATAGTTGGTTGTTGAAGTAATTAGCATAGTTTATTGACTGAGAAACTTATCTAAGGCCTAGTGAGTGTACAATATTGTAAGACATTTATCATTGATGTATTGATTTTGTTGTTGTGCATTGATCTATGCATGCTGCAAATATTCACTTGTTTTTTGTTAATCAGAGGTTACAGAATAAGGTACAAAAGCCACGAATGACTCTGATACCATGAAAGCTTAAAGAATGTATATAGGAAGAAGAGTGAAGGAGGGAGACTTGAAAGAAATTTAACTGAAATACATCTTACATCTATTCTTCTGTAAAGTTTATACAATGTTGCACTATATTTGTAGTTCTAGATAAAAGTGTAAACACAAGCTGGCATGGGGGGGCTGATACCATATGCAAGCTAACAACCTTGCACCGATACAAAATTACATGTACTGACTGTGCACAATCCTAACTGAATTAGGGTATTTTTTTAATGTAGTTCTAGATAAAAGTGTTGAAATTATTCTCATTTTACAACAAAACTAATTTTTTAATGAATAATGATTTGATGTATTTTTATTTTGTTAATTTAATTATTTTTGTATTCTTTATTTGTACACCATTAAATAAAATTTGAACTCTATAACTTTCACGTATTCAAATGAGTTATATGTTCTCTCGCCATTTTTACAAAAGGCATCAAAATTGGAAATTATTCTCTAATCTTATTTGTTTATAACATGAATTATAGGAAAATTAATTTGTATTCATTTTTGCACCGATATCATATAAATTTTATCATGTATTAATATTATTTAAAAAATTGAATTATTTTTTAAATTTTTAAAACAATTCTGACAAATTATAGGATATACGAGTTATACAATGAATGAATCATAGTTTATTGTTAACTTGAAATAAAATTTAATACTTACCTATGATTTATTGTACTGAAAAAGCATCATAAATCATTCGTATTCTTTAGAAAGAAAGAAAAGGGAGTCATAACTATCCCATCTTTTGAATATTTATTAGGTTTTTATTTATTAATTTGGAATCGTTGACTTTTCAAATTAAATATTAAGAGTTCAAAGTTCAAACAATTCATTCCAATTAATCAGACTTTATATAATTTTCAGGATCCAATCTCACTCAATATAATTTAATCTAAAAAATATTAATCAGAATTTACATAAATACATAAGAAATCTGATTTTTTTTAATCAGAATATACATAAATACAAAATGAGGAGAGTATTTGTTATAAGGTTGTCTATGACAATAACTGTGATGATAATATCTTGTGAAAACAACAAGAAGCCGTCCTCTTCTCTCGATTTCATGGCTCATTTTAACTGCATGATGCTTTTAAATACAGTACTCTAAGATCTGGATTGGGAAGTTGTACCGTAGAGGATAATTTTATTAATGAATGGATTTGTTTGAACTATATTGAACAGAACAATATATTATTTAAACTATATATGTAATTAATACATGTTTGGTGATGTATCAGAATATAAATTAAATAAACTTGATTATCATGTGTTTATTATAATTATATATGTACAATGTATGATTATTAAACTTATACAAAAAATTTATATATTTATAATATGTTTACATAATTTTTTTTCTGTATTTTAATTTTTGAGTAATAATTTTAAAAGTATGGTTTATTACATGGAAAAAATTTATTGAGAAATAAATAACTTGTTATTTTCTCATGTGATAACACATTGTTTTTTTTTTTTTTTTGAGAAAAATAAGAAATTTCATACATTCATTAAATTAAAGATATATGGTTGACCCAAATACATAATCTTCGTCTCTATTAATGGCTTGTTTGTCTAACCTTAATTGCTTCAATAAGTGTACGTAGTACTCATGTTAATTAACTTTATTGATTCTTTATGTCTAAATATAAAGAATTATCTTGTTTATTTTTTTAATAAAAATTCATCTTTTTGAATATTAATTGTTTTGTTATTGCTTACTAGTTATTTATTTATTTTATAAATTAAATGATATTTTGTGTAGGTTGAAAATGTGATTTAAAATAGATAAAAGAAATGTGATTTTTTTTCTTTTTCAAGTTCAACGATAAACACATATTTAAATACGGTTATTTTCTTTCCAGAGTCTTCCATCTCTTTGTATAACAACAATCTCTGATCACTTTTTTATTTTTTTATCTCATCTTCCTCCACAGCCACTTGCTCTCTTTACTCAATTTCGCCACCGACAAAGGTATTCACCGGAAACATCAAACAAGTTTTTGCTCCAGATTCATTTAATTGATCCTTTTTAAATCGGAAATTGATGTATGTCAAAACTTCTTAATCAAAGCTTGCATGGTTTTATGTAGAGATCTGGTTTCGTTGTTGAAATGAAGATCACTAAATTCGATGAAACGAGAAACAATGAAGGAAGGTAGATTGTCATGGTTGATGCAATGTGTTTAGGTGTTTTAGTTGCCAGTGGTGTTGGACATCGAAGCTCAAGCGTGTTTGTCCCAATCTCCTTTCTCATTTGTGTTGATTTGAATTAAAATGAAATACAAGGATATTTTTGTCATTTTAATATAAAATAGTACACCATATGCACCTATTAGTGCTACTTACGTAACACGGTCTGGTTTTATAAAAACCAGTCTATTTAAGTCAATAACTGAATTTTATTAGGATGGAATAGAATTTGAAAATAGTGTTTTTTTTTTCAAGAAAAAAAAAACTAGAAAACAAAAAAATTGGTAAAAAGTATTTTGAATATTTCGGATAAATCTTGAAAATAAGCATCCATGTTTTAAAAATTCTGTGCAAATATAAACTAACTAATATAAAAAAAAATACTTTTTGAATTTAATAATAGATACTAACTCAATTGTAAAAAGTTTCAAATATTACAACTCGAATGCCTTTTTGAAATTTGTTTTTGAATCATAAATCAAATGATCATTCAAAATCTATAGAAATCTCAGGCGGTATGAAACAAATGGGTAAAGATTGTATATATCATATGTAATTTTAACTCAAAACTCTATTAAAATTCATAAAAAATCACGAGTTACTAAAATTATAATATATCTAAACTTTTAACAATATTAATTGAATATGTTTGCATCTTAAACCTACTTTAAATTCTTTAAAAAAAATTAATTGAATTAATTAAAAAAAACCAACAACCGAACTATGGATCCCTTTTTTTAAAAGAAAGAAAAAATTATTTTATAGAACGTACTGTATATTGTGACATTTTTAATTGCAAAAGACAATCTAAGTAGGGATATCTGGTGACATTTCTCGTACTACCTAAATTTGTTTATAAGTAATGCTATAAAACTATAATTATTGTATGGATTAATATTAAATTGATGTTAAAATGAGAAGTTGAGATATTAAATTAATTAGAGAAATTATATATAAAAAATAACATACATAAAATTTATAACAATAAAAATAATATTGAACTTAATCAATTAAAAAATGTTTAACATTAAACTAATTTAAATAATATATAATTTAAAGTAATTCAAAATAAAATAATATGTAAGTTTTTTTAATAATAAAAATATATAAACGGAAAATAAATGATGATTTTTTAAAAGTAATTATATATAAAATACGCTAATAACATGGATTAATTATATAGAAATATTAAAAATATATAAATTTGAATTCACTTTCTCACATCAATTATATTGTATCATGTATTAATATTATATATATATAAAAATTATATTTGTATCCGTTGAGCTACGAATATCACAAGCATATCAATTTTATATTAATTTTTAAACACGATTCCATCTATTAAGTAATGTAAACATACTCCACTTTGCACCCATAAGCAATTATGAAACATACAATTTATTTTTTAATGATGATACAATTTTAGTGGAAATATATTATATTTTTCTTCGAAAAATAAATCATTTTTATAATTTTTATCATTCACGTGACACAATATAAGGGATGAGGGTGTAAAAATATATATAAATTTGTGTGTTATTAAGTATTAGAACCAATTATAATATGATATGTGTAATAAGGGTATGCATTTGATAAAAACATTTTCCTATCTAAATAATCCTGGTGACGATAAGCCAAATAGTATAATATATGAGTAAATTAAAAATTCATGGAGTTCTCAAAAACCAATATATATATATATATATATATAACAACAAGCTAGCTCTTCTTATTATCAAAAACCAAGAAGCTCTTTTTTTTTAATATAATTAATTCATTATAGTTTCGTATTAATAACAATTTGACGTTTCCAATTTTGAAAAGTCCGTATATATAATTTGTTCATGATAAGTGATTCATGATGTGTACAATTTTGTACATGATGTATACCTTAAGGTGAAGACAAAGGGACATAATATATTAATTTACTTTGTAACACTTGAGCATAAAATTATATTATTAAAAAAATATTATACCTTAGATGGTTAAATATAAACCCTATTAAAGTTAAACATAGTGAAGAAAATAGAGGAGAAGAAATGGGAGGATCATCAATACTTATTATTATGAAGTCAACTGTAATAATATTAATCTTATTATATGAGTGTGTTGTGCAAGGTAATTACTATACAAATAACCAATCATCATCTAATTCTCATCGTGATCTCTTAATTTACAAATCTAGTTATAGTAATAGACGAAGAGAGGCGCAAGAGCTTTTCAGTTTATCATCTGTTAAGAAGAAGCCACTTGGAAACACTCCAAAGCAAAGAAACAAGTCACTACTCCCGAATCCATTTACAAGAAGTCCAGGAGTTATTGCTTGTAATGAGAGGAGCAAAGTTTATTGCAAAAATTTACATAAGGCTGATATCTCTAGGTATCGTATTTGCTGTGTTGAAAAATTAAAGGATTGCCTTAATTAACAAACATAATGTTGTAACTCAAATTTAAACAAAACACACTATGTAAGAACAAGTCTATTAATTTATAGCTAATTAAACCTCTATTTTTGCAATTATTATTAATGATTGATCATTTTAAATCTTTGTCAATTGTCATCATTTCAATAAATATAAGTAATTTGTATTACGCTAACTCAATAAATGATGTGGTTGAAAAAAGTTGTTTAAAATCAACATCAATTTAACAAATAAGTGTTGAAGAATTTTTTTTAAAGAGAAAATCTAGAAGGATGTAAAAAAGAGAAGTGTGCATAATATGATAATATTTGTGTGGTTAGAATTATTTCTTAGTTTTATATTTGTTTAGTATAGATTATATAGCGAGTATTATAAATAATTTACCTTGTATTTGGTTTAATCATTCCATCAAAAAATAAATAAGTTTTTGTATTCTTAGTTTGAATGTGAGTTAAGAGTTTTAACTTTAAATGTTTGTATTTCTATTCAATTTGTGAATTACTTTTAAAAAGTGTTATAATGTATTTTATTGTTTGTATAATACAAGTAGATTTTTTACTTATTTGAATCTAATATTAATAAATTTAAAATTATGGATTCTAAATTTTACTCAACATATACCACTAATATAATTACATTTTTTGTTACATTTGTCAAATATATTTTGGAATTAGCTAGACTTGTTAGAATGTGTTGGAATTGCAAGGGTACGTTGGAACATATAACCACCAGTTGTGATATTGTTAGAGTATGTTCGTAAATCGTAATCCTATTTTGTTTCAGTACTCTATTGGATCTTCTATCTTGTGAAGTATTATACAGAGTTAATAAGTAATATAAAGTGCCACTCCAAAAGATAATTAACGGATGGAGAGGGCCATGTTAATTTAATTATTTTACTTCTTTTAATTTATTTTATTTTTGTTAATTTTTACAAATTTTTGAAAAAATAATAATTAAATTTTATAAATTTACAAGTGAATTGTGAAAATAAATACACTAATATATGTTTGAGACAAAAAGTACACTACTTAATATGAGTCTTTTTTAAAGTGCTTATTTTGATAAATAAAAATGCCATTTGATTTTAAATAGCAGCTAATTAAATGGATTCATTACGTAGGAGGACGAAAATAGATAAATGCATATATAAAAAGGATAAACATGCATGTTATTATCTTATCAATGATTTTATATATATTTTAGTAATCTCCTATTCTCTCAACGTGATATATATATATATATATACACACACACACACTTCTAAAGGTTCACTTATACCAATAATTAAAATTTATCATTAAAAAATAAATAACAATGGCTATCTTTGTTTCCTAAACAAATGGTTATCTTTGTAATTAAAGAAAAAAATAAATGGGATAAAATTGTTAAAAATTTATTTGTTGTGCATTTGCTTTCATATAAATGCTAGTCAAATCGTGAATATATATAAATAATAAGATAACAAGATTATAAGATTATTTATTAGATTAGATTATTATTATTATTATGATTATTATTTATAAAAGTTTAAAGGGGTCGAAAACTTCTTAAGATTCTTATTAAAATTGTCACTTTTTTATGGATTTCAGTGTTTATGCGTTTCAGCTGCTTAAGCAAGTATACTCTTACTAGAATTCTCATTCTTTTAATGTGAATATGAAGGAAGAGAGGATTAATGATTGTAAACTGAATTATATTCTTGAGTGAAGATGTGTAAGGTATTTATACACTAATTAGTAAGCTTTATGATCACGTCAAGCTAGCATAGCAAATAAACATGAAAAAACAACCAGCAAGTACCTGCCTAACAGGAAGGGAAAATTACTATGCTTTGCTAAAGCATACGGTAGCTAGTGTATGTCTAACATATATATATATATATATATATCAATTTTTAATAATTATCTCAAAGGAATCGTATTAAAGGAATTTTTCTTTCGACAGCTAAAATTTTGGAGAGTTGATTTCCAATTATTTCTAAACAAAAAAAAAATTAGTCATAATAAAAATGAATTAGTGAACGACCTAAATTGCTTAAAATACAAGATAAAAATTGATAAAAAAAATATAATTAATTCTCATGATAGCTTCATCAATAAAAGAATTATTAATAAAAGCAATTGAAGGAATTCATATTGGGATATTGATAAATAATATTTTTATATATTTAATATTTTTCAATATTAAAACTATTTTTTTTATTTTCAATAACCTTACCTCGACCATTGAAATAAAATACTTTTTGATATATTTTTTATAAATTTTATTTTTTTCTTACTTACTGAATTGAATTAAATTTAGAATTAAGAAATTGATTTGCGGTACTTGCGGATTCAAGGGTACAAGAAGAGGGACACCATTTGCCGCCCAAACCGCAGCAGGAAATGTTATTCGGGCAGTAGTAGATCAAGATATGCAATGAGCAGAAGTCATGATAAAAGGCCCGGGTCTTGGAAGAGATGCGACATTAAGAGCTATTCGTAGAAGTGGTATATTATTAAGTTTCATACGAGACGTAACCCCTATGCCACATAATGGCTGTAGACCCCCTAAAAAGAGACGTGTGTAAAAAGAAATATTGAAGATGTTTCAAGAAACAAGAGAAATAAATAATTCAATGATTTGATCAAACAATATTACTATGGTTCACGAGAAAGTAAGAGTATCCACCGGAACACTACAGTGTAAGTGTGTTGAATCACGAGTAGACAGTAAGCGTTTTTATTATGGACGTTTAATATTGATCATAAATTAAAAATAATATTCTGACTTTTTTTAAATAACTACATTAATCACAGATCTTTAATATCGTAAACCAAACTTTAACCATTGTTTATATATTTAAGTTAACTACATATTATTGAATTACAAATTCTTTCGTGAAATTTTAAAAACTTTTGTCTTATATATAATAATTTAACAATTACTATTAGTTTTTATTATCTAAAAATAAATATTAAATTTTCTTTCTGTTTAAAATGATTCTTATCATCATATAACTTTAATTAAGATAAACAACTAATCTTTGAATACATAAGATTTGACATTTATAATAACATGATAAAAATATAGTTTGAAATGATTCTGATCATCATATATTGTGATAAATAACTTATCTTTGAATACTCATTATCAAATTTGATATTATAATATATTTACACATATATTTATAATATATTATTATTTATTTAAAAAAAATTATAAATTAATTTTATTTAAATTTAATATTCTAAAAAATAAAATAAATTTATAACATTTATTTATTATTATTTAAAAAAAACATATCATGACATAGAAGAGTGTTGCTACCATTCCTCGTAAATTAGTATAATTATCAAACTCAACTCAAAAGAAAGAAAAAATTAAAAGGGATAATTGTTTTTAATATTTTCGAAATTTTGTTAAGTACTTAGTGTCATATTTTATTTATTGCGTTATAAATTTCGGATTAGAAGAATATATATATATATATATATAATTGATAATCAGTGTTATCGTTTATCTCAAATATTTTTGTTTGCTTTATCCTTATCAAAAGATCATAATAGTTATCTCATGAATTAATTACCTACAAAAGACACAGCGACTATGGAATGATGATGAAAAATCAATATTAATATTAATATTATTATTATTATTATTATTATTATTATTATTATTATTATTATTATTATATAAATAAATAGCTATTCAGCATATGATCATATCATAATTGAAAAATGAGAAAGAGTGGTGGTTATGGTGTAGGTGATGGGAGTGGGTCTAGCTACGTTGATGAGTTTAGTAGTTATATGCTCATTTATATTATCTTCTTTTATGTTAGCCGGTGTTACTGCTTCTAGAATACTAATTTCTACATTTACTGAAATTGAAAATTCTGTTTTCCACTATATATCCATATGTATATCGTTAGGTTGTTATCATTCATTAAATTATATAGGTACATATTTTTTTTTATGGACAGGTGGAATAGTTGGAATCACTTCTGGTGCGACATTGATGAAAAAAGCATTAAAGAAACTGGCATATATGGTTAATCCAATTATAATATATACCTTAATAATTAACATGACATAATCACTTCTCTGCCAGCTTTACATTCTTTTCTCTTAATTACAATTAAATTCGATAATATTATTTTATTTAGTATATTCAACTCTTAAGTACTGATCTTCACAAAAAAAGTAACTAATAGTCATGTTTCCTTCATTTGGATCCCAGCTGATGCTTTACTTTCCACTGGTCTTTCTAAACTCGGTTATAACTATGTAAACATAGGTAAGCCTGGCACTTGTTTCTTTTCTCTTTAATTTAATTATTCCTCCACATGTTATATAATTAATTATCTAAAAATAAAGTTTAGTTCTGAAATTTGTGTTTATGAGAAAAGACAAGATTAACCATATTTTTAAAATTTCATTAAAGAACGTACTTACGGTGATAATCATGTAATCTTCTTCACAAATGTATTATGAGAAAGAAAATTACACTCATTTTCCAACAATTTTTCCCCCTAGTTTAGTGTAATTTTGCTCTAAAAATTGAAATCAATTATGTTGTTTTTCTAAGACAATTTCATTGTAAATTTTTATTTGTAAGAACATAGTATGTTATAAATATGCTATTAAAACGATTAAATGGTCAAAAAGAAATTTAGTTCAGCTAGGAGTATAAAAAACTAATGTTAGATGTAAAAAGATATAAAAATCATTTGGTTATCTTAAGCATCATTAATGAGGTTATTTTTATTTCTAATGGAATGTGCTAACACCCTTAATCATTTAGGGTTAATTTGGTCCATTAATGAAAATGGTGGGACTTATAGGATTTAAGAAAACAATTTCAAGATTAAAATGTATCTTTAACCATAATTTAGGAATAATATCACATTTTTTTCTTAAATTTAACTATAAATTTGTACTCATTATTATTATTATTATTATTTAAAAAAATTTAGTATTTTATTAATTTGTTTATTATCATATATGTCATTTCTTTATGTTAATTAACATGATAGACAATTATTTATAAAAATATTTATTTTTTTAAAATTTATAATTAAATACTGATAATATCACGTAAACTAATAAATAAACGTTTTCTTGGATTAACTAATAAAATTTCTATTTGCTGATTTAGACGACTGCTGGGCTGAATTAAATCGTGATGACGAGGTAAATTTTCTTAAAAGAGAGATAAAAAGAAAAGAATTACCATGAGCTTCTTTTTTTTCTCCTCCAATTAATTAATAAAAATGATTAATAGATAATATGATATGATTGTGATTCACGGATGAAGAGATATAAAATTTCTGATGCAGGGTAGTCTAGTGCCTAGGAATTCAACATTTCCATCTGGCATTAAAGCTCTTGCAGACTATGTTCACAACAAGGATCTTAAGTTAGAAATCTACTCAGATGCAGGGTACGCTACATCGTAATTTTTTCTCTAGTACTTTTCTTTTCTTTTTAATTAATTTGCTTGATTTAATTTTTAAAAATATTAATTTGTATTAAATTTGAATAATAATTAAATTAATTATTGCGTATTTATATATTACTTGCAGCAATACCATGCCTGTTTGCTTGTTCACGAAGAACATGATGCCAACACCTTAGCTTCATGGGGTGTGAATTATTTTTTACATATTTATATTATTTTTATTGTTAAGTATATTTGTCTCACATCGATTAGGAATAAATTAATAATGATGTTTATAAGTTTGTGTGACCTTTAACTTAATGAGATCTTATTTGATTAAGTTAATCATGAGTTTCTAACCTGGTATCAAAACTATTGCTAGTCTCTATGTGTTTGGACTTAATTAGGCTCTACAACAGTCTCATCGTGGTGTTAATATCCATCTTTGTCCGCCTTGTGGAGGGAGGTTATTAAGTATCTTTATCTCACATCGACTAAGAACAAAATAACAATACTGTTTATAAACTTGTAGAACCCTTAACTTAATGGGATAACAAACACATTAAAGTATAAGCATACTCTTCCATTGCATCAACTCAAAAAATAAAGTTAACAAATCAAAATCTAAAAAAATTAATCAAAACGTGTCAAAAAATACACTACAACAATTCTCTAGGTAAGAACTTAATTCACTTAAATTATGATTTATGCAAATAATAATAATAATAATAATAATAATAATAGTAATAATAATAATTAGAGAGCAAACTTTCAACATTATACAAGAGCTTAATCAAAGCTTAAGTGAAAAGGTAGAAATAGAGAAGACATGATCGTTTATAAGTATAAATTGAGATAAAATTGTACTATTTATTAATTTTAAAAACATATTTTATATTTTTTTTATTTAATTTTTAATAAAATGAGATAATAATTGAGATATCTAATATATCTTTAATAATCTTAAAGATATATCAACATATATATAATACATTACCTCATTGGACAAATCACGTCATATATATAGATTGTTATAAATTGTTGTGTACATCAATCTAAAAATTAGTTTCCATTAATTAACTGTATGATTGTCAAAGATAATCAAACTCAGTATATATTAAGGTATTGGTGGTATATGACAGGGTTTAGGCAGGATACCAATAATCTTAACCAAAGACACTAATAAATCACGTGTAACATGATACCAATGACGTGCATCAAGTTGTATTTATATTTCAAACATGTAAAAATAAAAAAATAAAATGTCAAACAATTCATTGCACGTGTTTTTAACTAGTATATATAATCATGCTTAAAAACAATAATGCTTATATATTTATAAAAAATTACATTTCGTGTTTTTTTATATTTATATTTTATATTTTATATTTTAAAAAAAATAAGATAAGGAACTTAATTAACAATACTACTATGAATGTAGTTTCCTAATAGATGTCTCGTTTTTAAAATATTGTTATTGTAACTCAACTAAAAAGACTTTTATAATATTAAGGAGTTTATTATCCTAATAAATATCTTATTTTTTAACATATATAATAGAATTTTTTTGAAAATAAAAATAATTTAATTAACTTAAATTTATGATTAATTTTTATTATTTATTTACTATTGTATCATATGAATTTTAAACATATGATACAATTAAATAAATAAATTTTAGTAAGTTTAACAATTCACATTAAAAGGAAAGTGGGTCGACTAGTATGTATATATATATAGGACTAATGGCAAACGTGAAATATTCAGACACTAAAATTTCTTTTGATTGTGTTTATTTATTTTATTGTGGAATTGAAATAAAATGATTAATTGTTTTACTTAAATTTCTTTTAGATGCAAAAGTAATAATTATTTTTAAATACGTTAATTTGGGAAGATAAAGATTCAAATTTCTTCCATAAATTTGTAAAGAAGTAAAAGAGAATCCTTACTTGTAATTTAATACCCTTTAAAACACGATCTCAATGTGTAATTTTCCCACTCTAGTAATGAGATTCTCTTAATAACTAGAAGGCATAAAAGGATAAGACTTTAATTTGATGTGTTAAATTTGTCCTTGACCCAAAAAAATCCAATAAATTATAAGTAACGACTAGTTAACTCTACAGCCAACAAATATTCACGGGGCTCTTAGCAATACATATATACATTGGGGTTCTCAAAAGCCGGCAATCATATGTTACTTTAAAAGAATTATCCTTTCTCATTTTAAACATCACATCAAGAATATTATTTATCTAAATATTAATGTGTTCTTATTAATGACTATTAGATTTACATGAAATTGTTTTATTATCAATAAATTTGTCAATTGGGATATTTCATTAATTTATTTTATAATTAACGAATTTTGTGAATTCATTTAATTTTATACCACTTATTTTTTAATATATTGTGATGATAATGAAATATTTCATTTGTTCCAAATAATTTTAAATGATGAGTAAAATTATAAAAAACTAAAATAAACATAATTATCAATAATAACTATAATTATTTATATTAATTATGAGATCATTAAAGATAATTATAAATAAAATATGATAACTTTAATCTATGAATTTATTAGAGATATTAAATTTAACATGTGATAAGATGAAAAAATTCATTTAACATATCTAATTATCAAATAATATTTATTATTTTCAAAGTAATATATCTATATTTAGACAAATTGAGTGTTGTATAGGTTGAATATTTTTTACTATAACCATATATAATCTTATTGTGAGTTGCTTTTGATAATGTTAAATAAAAGTTTTTATTTTAAAATATACTTAAGTATTATATTATTAAATAACAATTTAATTACTATGATATTAATTTTTTTCTTTTGAAATAACAATTCTCATAACCATTAATTTTTTTAGAAATAAGAAACTCGTTTTGAAAAGTCCAAATAATTTATGCAAGGTACATATTCCATAATGCGTACATATATCCCTAAAGTGAGCACAAAGGGCACATCATTTACTATATATATATATATATATATATATATATATATATATATATATATATATATAACTTGAGCATAAAAAAATGAAATATATATATCAACAATACTATACGCGTAGCTAGGTAAAATATAAACCCAAATTTGCACATATATAGGGAAGAAAAAACCGAGAGAAGACATGAGAGAATAACCATTTGCCATTATGAAGATAATTATAATTATAACCATCTTAATCTTTTATGATTGTGTGGTGCAAGCTAATTACTATGCAGATAACCAATCTTCCTCTTATCGTGATCTCTTTGCTTATACTAGCGATCATGATGCTAAGGCTTGTATTCATGACACATTTAATTATAGTAATATACGAAGAGAGCAACAACAACTACTACTTTCTAATTGGTCCTCGGCTAAGAAAAAGCCAATTGAAAAACCACCAATTCAAAGAGAAAAGCCACTCCGGACTACATTCACACCAAAAGCCACCGCTTGCAAAGAATGGGGCAAAGTCTTTTGCAAGAGATTACACGATTCCTGATACCCCTCGGTATCATCTTTGTTGTGATGATAAATTAAAGGATTGTCTCAAGAGCAAGATTGTACCTCCTAAGATTTAATATGTACGTACCAAAATTAGAGCTAATTAATTAAGCCCTCTAAATTGATTTTAACAAGTAATGATCCTTGGGACTAGCTATGTCCCAACGACATTAAACTCATTTGGGTATGTAAAAGATCTAAAATTTAAATCTTGGGTATTTAAATAGTATAAGTATTTCAAAATAATAATAATAATAATAATAATAATAATAATAATAATAATAATAATAATAATAATAATAATAATAATAATAATAATAATAATAATAATAACGATCCTTCTTTTCTAGTTAATTATGAGCGTAAGAATGTAATTTTCAAGATCATTTTGTTTTGATTTTTAGTCTGTGCCTATATACATTAGCAATATATAATTATATGTTTAGTCAAATCTTTCATTTAGTTTTCGGATGTATTTTTTAGTTTATTTACGTGGATGACCACGTTCCATTTTTGCAAATTAAAGGCATCTAAACGGTGGACATGATTATTCGATGCATTTTCTTTATTCTTAATTTGTTTATAGTCCACTTAAAAGTTGACAATTACAAGGCTAATTAAGGTATGAATAATGACTCATTGTACTAAAAAGCCACCATTTAATATAATTAGCACTAGAAAGCCCAATTTTTATATTTTAATTAATAGGTTTTTTTTTAATTTGAAAATTAATGTGAACTTTCCGCAATTTTGAAAAGTCCAAACAATTTGTCAACGGTACATGATTAATGTGGACTTTCCGTATATAAATTCAGAGGAAGTTGGAGTATTTTGCAAGAAGTAATTAAATGAGCACTCTATACTTTAGAAATTACAAACGATAGGAGTATTTGTTATGAAGTTGTCTATTACGATTATTATGCTAATATCATGCTATATATGTTTATAGAGTGCAAGCCAACGAAAACAACCCGCCTTTTTCTTCCCATCATTTGGCTCAAATTTCGCATAATGCTAAGGGTGGAATTTACATGCATAATGACTACAACAGAAAGCCGCTATTGTCACGAAAGTGGCAACGACGACTTTCTAATGAGTCCTGGGTTGAATCAGACATACAAGTTGTTAAAAAACTTGAAAAGAGGAAGAAAAATCCGACCCATAGGGTGGATCCAGAGGCAGCAAGACTCATTGCATGCAATGTATGGGCCAAAGATGTTTGCACTCGACTGCATAAGCCGGATACTCCTCGGTATTATATTTGCTGTGTCGATAAATTGAAGATGTGTTCCAAGGATAGAAATATTCAACAACCTAGAAACTGAACCAAATACGCTCTAAGATAACTCATATAGCTTAATTAGCTTGTTTCTTTCAGTAATTGTTCTAATTTTATAATTCTTTGTCTATTTGATAGGAGAAATAATGTTAACACACATCTTTAATGAGAAAAAAGTTTACAATAATTATGTTATTACTTGCAAAAATATACTATAATCTTATAATTTATAAGTTGTATAATTCAAGTCTTATTATTTATGAAAGTTCATGATTTCAATATAAAAACTAATCCCATAATTAGACAAGAAGTGTATTTATTTTAATAATTATGTTACTTAAATTACTTATTTTTAATAATTATAAGATTATATATATTTACTTTTTCTAAGTAGAACTTAACTAAAAAATTGTTGGTACGAAGATAAAATTAGTCATGTTTTTAGCGGTATGTAAATGGATTATATATTTAAAATAAATATTATGATGAGTGATTTGAGATGATAGACTATATAAATTAAAATATAAATTATTAATTAAAAAATTATCTTTAATAATATAAAACTCATTATAATAAAAATAACATCACACTACTACAAAACTGGGTATATAAGTCGGGTTTTAACCGACTTTAAACTAATTTAAAGTCGGTTCGCTGAACCGACTTTAAATTAAATGACTTAAAGTGTAAAGTCGGTTCAAGGTGTGAACCGACTTTACGTTTAAAGTCGGTTCACGGGATGAACCGACTTTACGTTTAAAGTCGGTTCACGCGATGAACCGACTTTACGTTTAAAGTCGGTTCACGCGGTGAACCGACTTTAACTTTTTTTTTTTTTTAATTTATTCATATTCAACCTGTATTCGAGCAGAAAAAAAATCAATATCAGTTTAACAAATATTTCAAATAATACAAATATTTGAAAAATAAAATATTAATTAATAACAGAAAAATTACCATGGTTTTGTTCTATTTTATTCAAGATCGTCATATTCTTCTCCTTATGTTATAATAGAAACCTACATATATAATACAAAAATCTATACATATAAATAATAACACATAATAACAGGAAAAAAATATGAATAATAGGGGATCTAAAAGATTAGTTAGAGAGGAAGAAAACTCACTAAACGATGTTGGAAATGGTAGTCATAGGTGGCCGAAAAATGAGAAAGAGTGGAGGAGAAATGGAGGAGAAGGTTTTCGATTTTTTAGAGTTCTGGAACGCTGAAAATAGTTTCTGTCTGGGAAGAAAGAAGAGAAAATATTTATCCACGTGTGTAGCGTCGGTTGACGTGTCGAACCGACGCTATGTTACGTGGATAGCGTCGGTTCCAGGTGTCAACCGACGCTATCCACGTAGGATAGCGTCGGTTCTAGGTGTCAACCGACGCTACGCTACGTGGATAGCGTCGGTTCACCACGTCAACCGACGCTACACCTGGACGTAGCGTCGGTTGACGTGGTGAACCGACGCTATCCACGTAGCGTAGCGTCGGTTAACACCTAGAACCGACGCTACGCCCACGCATAGCGTCGGTTTGACACATCAACCGACGCTACGTCCTACGTGGATAGCGTCGGTTCGACATCGAACCGACTTTAAACTAATTTAAAGTCGGTTTTTAGAAAAAACCGACTTTACGTATCGACTTATATACCCAGTTTTGTAGTAGTGTCATCTTCTTGAATTAAGAAGGATACGAGTTAGTGTTATAAATTATATTTTATTATTATAAGTTTTAGAAGTGTGTATTTATTATTTTTTTCAAAATTATTTTCCAATTCAATAATAATATTTTTATCAATTTTTAAATTTGATATTAAATAAAAGTTTTGGATACAATTAAAACAGTGTGATTGTAGCTTCACCCTGTTTTGATTGAAAAACACAAGAATTAATATTCCATTTTATATTTGAAAAAAATTAATCAAAATCCTTTTTAGGAATGGTACATTTATTCTATCTTATATCCTATGTAAAATATATGTATAAAACATCCAATGTAAAATACTTATATTATTAATTTAAAGGAATACTACGTGAAATGACCGCTTTTAAGGCAAGTTTTTTTATTTTTTAATTCATGTTTAAAAATATTACCTGTATACGTTTAAAAGCATTCGTTTGAACTTCATCAATTTCAACTATCGATGTGTAACAAACCATTCTAAGCCTCTAATAAAAGTTTAGGATCATAAATAATACTATTTAACAGGTATTTAAATGAGTTTTATTTTTAAATATATATTTATTTTTTAATATAAATTAAAAATAATGTAAGAGGGGTAAAAAAGTAAAATTAAGTTAAATTTAATTTAATCAATTACTTTATCATTGAAATTAGTCTTTATTACTAAGTATTGTTACTTTTAAAAAAGTTAAATTAAGTTAAATTTAGTTTAATCAATTACTTTATCATTGAAATTAATCTTTATTACTACATATTATTTCTCGTATATGGCTAGAATTAATTGTGAATGTAATATACATATAATGATCCATTAAGGTAGAAACTAAAGAATTGTTGGTTTGAAGTTTATGGCTTGCTTGTTGCTTCCACGGGAAGAATGAACGAATCAGGTGATGACATGTAGTTTATCCGTTAATCATGCGATAAGACTCGAAATAAAAGTCATTTTGACACGTGGCTAATAAAAGTCATTTTCATGTCATATTTTGATTAGTTTTACGTTAAAAAATTTATAAAAATTCACAAAAATATATTTTTGTCTATTTTAACTAAAAAGTTAATATTTTAATATTTTTAATCCAAAAATATTATTTATTAAATAAAATAAGAAAATATTAAGTAGAAAATTATAATGATAACTCAATGAACTAATTATACACTAGTTCAAAAGTTATGGATTAAAATACCATTTTATAAAACTTAATAAATTACTTGGGCTATTAGTCCTTTTAAAAATTTTAAAAAATATATCACCGTGACAGTAGTACGTGTTTGTTTTGATGAGTTTTATTCAAGGCACCTAAATGGGGGACATCTGGTGCTATTTGCTCTTATCTTAAATTTTTTATAGTACTTCTAATTAAAACCAAAGCTATGCTAAAGAGTCAGTATACGAGTAATGATATATTCATTAATTAGCTCAAAAGCCATAGATATATTAGCCTTAACATGTTTTTTTTATAACAAGTAATGGGGTGGGGAATTCGAACCAGTAAATTCCTCCACTTACCAACTGTATTAGAAGGAGATTGACATATTATTAAGCTTTAATATGATTTACGTACCAACTTTGATTTAACAGTTTAATTTTAGAATCCTATATATATATACATATACTCTTGTTTTGTACATTATTGATGTTAGATATATAAACGTAGAAATTAAGGTTGATTAACTAATTAGAAGTAGAACAAATTAAAGTGAAGAAAAAGTGAGATGTACACTATGAGTTGGAATGAAAAGAGAGCAGCATTTGTTATTATAATAACAATGTTAGTCTTAAATAATGGTTATATTGTGAAGGCTAATAAAAATAAAGACTTTTACTCTTCTCCACTCTTTGCTGATTGTATTGCAAATGATGCAAAAACGAGTATTCATATCAAATATAACATAAAGCCGCTGCTGCAACCACGGTTGTGGCAGCGTCGACTTTCACGTTTGTTGTGGATTGGATCGGAAATACGGAAAGTTCTTATAAAAGTAAAGCCAGCTGCTGGGCATAAAAAGAATGAGAAAATTCAGGATCCACTCTCAACAAAAATTTATGTTTGCAATGAAAAGGCAAAATCTATTTGCACAAGGTATTTTAAGTCCAATCAAGTCCGGTATCGTCGTTGCTGTTTATATGAATTCAAGAATTGCTTGAACATTTAGATTTGCACGGCCGTGAACTACTTATTATTATTATTATTATTATTATATATGACAGTTAATTTCGTTAAAGTTAATTCTTTTCTATTATTATTATTATTGAATGATACAAAAGCTAACCGCGTACGGTCGTGGTTTGAAGCACCCTTGTGCATCTACTTTAGACTAGGTTTGATTTACAACCGTTCATATATATGATATACCATTATTTTTATTAATTTGTTAATCCGCTCTCAGTTTCTTTCTTCAGCTTTTTCTTAATTCTTTGTTTTAAGTTAAATTTTGGTTTAATTGCAAGCAAAACACTATTTCATAAATAAAATTTTATTTTTAACTCATCTCAATGATATATACATATATATTTTTTTCATAACATAAAAATATTTTTTTTACATATCTAATGTTAAAATTTTATTTGTTAATAATAACTTTAAATTATACATAAATTAGATGTAAAATAAATAGTTAAAATATAAAAATAAATATAAATAAATAGAGAAAACACAAGGTAATGTATGATGTATCATGCTATCTTGAATACGATTCACGAACTTTCCACCTGGTTGTACGCTACGCTACGGAGTACCAAACCTATGTAAGAAAAGAGGGAGAGAAAAAAAAAAAAAGCCCAAAAATTTATGTTGCTGGACTGGGAAAATGCCATATTCATCAAGTGCGCTGATCCCAGGAAGTTTTAATACAGCAACATTTACATTATTCATTTTGGGGATAAATATATCAAAATATAGTTTGTAATTTTCTTACAAACTTAAAGAAAATTTACTTTTAATATTTAATATATTTATTTAATGGTATTGTTTTTAACGATATTTAATATTAAATAAATCTAAATATTTATAATATAATTTGACGATATCTAATTGAATTTCGTTTAAAATAAAATAATGTGTAAGTTTTTTAATAATACAAATATATAAGTTGAATATAAATTGTGTTATTTTTATGATTAAAATTTTTAAAGGTACTATATTTATTATATTCTAAAAAAAATTAAAAAATAACGAAAATAATATCATTATATCTAATTCCTATATTTTTATTAAAAACAATTGATTCAACATTTTATATAAAATGTTGTTTATTGGTAAACGTGATATTAAACTTTTTAATTAGACCATTTTCATATTTTTAGATGTTATTTTATATTTTGTTTTATACGTATAACATATCCTCTTAATCGTGGTTGGACAAAAAAAAATGTTTAAACCATTAAATTTTCCTCATGCAAGCCATTTTTCTATTACAATAAATAGAGATTTAATTTCATAAATATTATTTTATTTATATTTCTGTAACATCTAAAACAAATTTTCAATGAGTTTATGAATTAACAGGTATTATAATATTCTATAGCAGGTAAAGGCTAAGTTTTCTGAGGTTCCAATCCCAATTAAGTAGTGTGAGAAGTGTAGATATTTCAAAAAAGAAAAAAAAAAACTAACACAAATCATATTTTAATATAAATAATATTAAATATTAAAATAATTATAAAATCCCTAATTAATCATATGCATGAGAAACTTTTACCTTGTATAATATGAATAATCTATTAATTCATTATTATACATGGAATCATTTAGTATAGACCTATTTTAATGTAATGACCAATTTTATTTTCTTAAAATTGTCATGATATATCACATATGTATAGATCTTGTTCATATAAAACTTTTTTATCGTTTATATTGTCACACATGTAGAGTAATACATATCATAAATTGCAATTCAAATTATTTTCCTTCCTGAAAATCATATTAGTGTCTAGGGAGGTCAGTTTGCATCTCTAGAAGATGGATATGGGTAAAATTCTCAATTTTGATACCAGTATGAATGCTCCCGTGCGAATGTCACGTAGTTAGAGATCTACACACTCTCCGCACTATTACAAAACAAACTATTAAAGTCAGTTAAAAATTTACTTTAAATTAATTTAAATTCGATTTGTGCATTGAATTGATTTTAAATTTTAATTTTTTTACAAAATTTACTCATTTTTTTATATTCAAATTAAAACTTGTATTTGATCACTAAATAATAGCAGAAAAAAACAAAATTTGTTTAACAAATAGTTTAAATAATATAAATAGTTAAAAAATAAAATATTAATTAATAGTAGAAAAATTATCATGGTGTTGTCCTATATTATTCAAGATCATCATATTCTTCTTCTGATGTTATAATACAAACCTACATATATAATACAAAAATTTATAACACATAATAACAGAAAAAATATGAATAATAAGTGCGTATGATTAATAGAAATACTTAAAAGAGTAAATGAAGTGATAAAATGAAAAAATGAAGAAAAAATAGTGTTTTGTAAGTGAGAAATGAGTATAAAGTTTTTGAGTATTTTTCTAAAAAAAAATAGGAGATCTAAAAGATTATTAAGAGAGAAAGAAAACCCACTAACCGGCGTTAGAATTTGTGGTCGTAGGTGGCCGAAAAATGAGAAAGAATAGAGGTAAAGTAGAGGAGGTTTTGAGAGTTATACAACGCTTAAAATAGTTTCTATTTGGGAAGAAAGAAAGAAAAGAATTTATCCACGTGTGTAGCGTTGGTTCTACGTATTAATCGACGCTCTCCACGTAAGACGTAGGGTCAGTTCCAGGTTTCAATCGACGCTACGTAGCGTAGTAGAGTCGGTTAAAGTGTTGAACTGACGCTGCACGTGGACGTAGCGTCGGTTGACGTGGTGAACCGACACTATCCACGTAGCATAGCGTCGGTTGACACCTAAAATCGACGCTACGTTCACGTGTAACGTTGGTTTGACACGTCAACCGACGCTACGTCCTACGTAAATAACATCAGTTCTACACCAAATCGACTTTAAAATCTTTATAAGTCGATTTTTTTCCAAAAATCGATTTTACATATCGACTTAAATACATTTTTCTATAATAGTACCACTTGTTTAATTTTAATTATTTAAAATTAAATTAAACAAATTTTGATCAAAATTAATAATATTTTCATTCATAAGTCAATCCTTTTATTATGAGTATATAACATGATGTTGTATATATATACGAAAATAATTATTATAATAATTGTTAAATAAATAATTTAATTAATTTTTGAGACAATACTTATTTTTTTTTAGTGTATGTACCCTTTTTAATATTGAATCGTTTTGTTTAAAGGCACCATCACTATAGCAAAGAAGCGTGGGCAAAGTATGTAACATTATTTAGATTTGAATTGAATCAATTTATTTGTTTATGTTATTATTTTTTGCTTGATTAGAAGAAGCTCAAAGAAGGAATAAAACATATATATAATCTAACTTTTGCAACGGTACAGAAAACTAGCTAGATTGTATATGTTAATGTCTCCTTTAAAGAATGAAAACTTTAATCAAGTTAAAATATTAACTATAATTCCATACAATTCAAAAGCCACAGTATGACATCTAATTGCTCAAATGATTGTTTCTTATTATAGATATCATGACAGCTGCATGGTAAAATACTTAAATATTAGTAAACTCTTTTTTTCTTTTTCTTCCTCTTTTTTTTTTTTAAATCCAACAACATATATTAGAGAGTAGCGTTTAGACGCTATTATACCCAAAAAAATTAAAATTAAAATTTAGAGAAAAGAACTATATGTATAAAAAGTAACTAGATAAATTAAAGAAATGATAATAGAAGAAGTTTTGGTTAAGATGATTAACCCAATTATGATAATTAATTTAATCTTGGATGTGCAGGCTGGCCACATCCACAACACTTCTTTCTCTTCTTCATCTTATGGTCTCTTTGATAACAAAACATTAATGACGTTGGAGCCACCTCATCAGCTTTCATTTTGGTCACAAATACTTATACCAAAAATGATCCGTCAAGCTTTGATCAAAAGTGGATTTAAGTGTATTAAGAAACCTTGGGAAATTAGTTTCTATTCCACCCAATCATCCCTATTACTTTCTACCACCAAATCATCCAATGGAAATATTATCTAAAAAATGCGTTATATGTGTTGGTGTGTGTTATGGTGCATGCTACAACATTATCAGACATCAATACTTAGTGGAACAAAACATGGAGCAAATAATAATATTAGTGGAGTCATAAAACATGGATGTGCATCAATTAGGATTATTGTTTAATTTTTGTTTTCCTTGTATACATATACCTAAACTCTTGTACAGAAACAAAATCAGAAATATATAAAATAATTGATAATTAATAGAAATGATATATTTGTCATGGTATTAGAGCAGAGTTATTGGTTGTCCTAATGGAAGAATAAGTTACCTGCTATGATGATTCTGTTCTCCTTTGGCTGATTTGGTGTGATACGCTCAACAGATTGTGTTAATCTGTGGGTATTTGGCCGAGATTTGGGGTAGCCGTTCAAGTTGCTCGTTGGAGCCATCACAGTTCTTACGTTCCATTCTAGCTGCTTGTGGTGCAACCGTACTGTTCTTCAGCCCTGCAATTCTGTAAACCGAAAAAAAAATTGCAGTGATCAGATTGATGATGAGGATGGTTCCAAGTATCGACAAAAAACTGAAAGGAATAGAAGGGAAAAACCTAATGAAAGGCATTACCATCTGCACGCAGTAGTTCCAATAAACAAAAAAAAAAAACAAGCAGCTTCAGTTTCTTTGCTTTCTATGAGCTGTTTTTTTCAATGCGAAGTTGGGAAAGCACAAGCTGAACAATAGCTCTTCTCAAGGTGGAATCTGCGAAAGTGAAAAAAAATTAGGATTCTATTCTGTGTCTTTATATATATGTTGTGGCTTCACAGCAGCTGAAAATGATGACTGGCTTGGACACAGTTGAAGAACACAACTAAGCAACGCAGTAGAAGAAGTTGCGTTGAGAAACGCAGTAGAAGAAGTTGCACTGAGGAACACAGAAGAAGCTGTGCTCAGAAACGTAGAAGAAACTGAGAAACGCAGAAGAAGCTGCGCTGAGGAACGTAGAAGAAGCTGCGCGAATTTGAAAAAAAAAATTAGGGTTACAAAATGTTCTATATATAGCTAGTGTGCGAAGATTTGACGACAAAAATGACGGAAAGTCTAATTAGAGCTCAGATCGTCTCACTAACTGAAGCGTCGACTATTCCCATTAGTATCAAGTTGGGAGGATCCAACTATGCCTTGTGGTCCCAGGTGGTGGAGATGTATATCTCTGGCAAAGACAAATTGGCATATATTAATGGGGATTTTCCTCAACCTGCTGAAACTGACCCCTTATTCAGAAGATGGCGTACTGAAAATGCATTGTCAAATGATGGTTGATCAATTCGATAAATCACTCCTTGATTGCAAATTTTATTCGATTCCCAACTACGAAACAGGTTGGGATTCTGCTTCTACCATCTACTATGATGGGACAGACACGTCTCAAGTGTATGATCTTCACCGTCGAGTTACTCGTATGAAGTAGACGGGTGGATCCATTGAAAAATACTACAATGACCTTCAAGGGTTGTGGCGAGAAATTGATTTCCGTCGTCCTAATTCAATGGAGTGTGCGACTGACATACAAAAATATAACTCCATCGTACAGGAAGATCGAGTTTATACCTTCCTCGACGGACTTGATGACAGACTAGACAAAACTCGAAGTGATGTGCTTCAAATCAAACTATTCCCTACGGTGGAACAAGCCTATGGATTCATACGTAGGGAAGAGGTCCGGCAAACCATAATGATCACAGGTACAGATACGACACCCGAAGCAGTTATGGCTTTTAAAGGGGTCAAGGGACACCATATTCTGATGCCACCAAAAATAGGAACTTCTTTGGGTAGCAAGAAATCCACGGGAAATCCACCATCTCTTGACATGAAATGAGGCCATTGCGGAAAATCCAAACACACCCGTGAAAACTGCTTCAAACTACATCGGTATCCTGAATGGTGAAATGATCTTCAAGCACGGAAGAAACGGGAAACCACTAGGTGAGCTGCTGTGGCTACCAATAATGCCTCACTATCCATTATTCCTCAGGCCAAATCTTCCCAGGATCCAAGTATTTCAAGTAAAGAATTTCACATCTCTACTCGTAGTGATAATGAGGATTGGATTCTAAACTCTGGAGCTACAGATCATATGACATTTGACCCAAAATATCTCTCCAATACAACCTAACCAAGACGGAGTCGTGTTTCCAATGCCAATGGGGTCACTTATCCAGTTACAGGGGCTGGAATAGTGACTTTATCTCCTTCATTATCATTATCTAATATTTTACTTGTACCCTCTCTTTCAAACCGACTAATGTCTGTAAGTCAGGTCACCTCAGATCTTAACTGTGTAGTATTGATGTATTCTACTTTTTGTCTTCTACAGGATATTCTCACCAAGGAGATCATTGGGCGTGGTACTAAGAGAGGAGGGTTATATTATGTGGATGACCTCAGTTCAGGAAGAGCCAATCACATGCAACACATCATTAGTAACAAGGAACGACAGATTTGGCTATGTCATCGTCGATTTGGGCATCCATCATTTGGGTATTTAAAGCACCAACTCCCCAGTTTATTTTCAAATATCACACCCTCGGATTTAAAATGTGATACTTGTATCTTAGCAAAAAGTCATAGGGCGTCTTATCTTATGAGCATGCATAAAAGTATGACTCTTCTTGCTTTAGTACATTCTGATGTTTGGGGACCTTCCCCGGTCACTACATCATCGGGTCATCGTTGGTTTGTAATTTTTGTTTATGATTGTACACGAATGACATGGCTTTACCTTCTCAAACATAAAGATGAAGTATTTTCTATGTTTCACTTGTTTCACACCATGGTTCAGACACAATTTTCTGAGAAAATTAAGATTCTTAGATCTGATAATGAAGAGGAGTATGTTAATCAACAATTTCGGACATACTTGGACAACCATGGTATTCTCCATGAAACTTCATGTTCATAAACCCCACAACAGAATAGGATTACGGAAAGGAAGAATAGGCATATTTTAGAAACTACTCGGGCCTTATTAATTGGTACACATATGCCTAGTAGATACTGGAGTGATGATGTTACTACAGCTGTGTATCTACTAAACCGTATGCCTACAAAAAAACCTTACAATTTCAGACTCCATTAAAGGTGCTATCTGATCATGTTCCATTGCCTACTATTTTGATGCTTCCACCCCGAATTTTTGGATGTGTTGTTTTTGTCCACCTTCACAAAAAGCAACGAACTAAGTTGGATCCATGTGTTGTCCGATGTGTTTTATTGGGGTATGGCGTACAAAAAAAGGGATATCGATGTTACGATCTTATTACTAAAAGAACCTGCATTACCATGGATGTCACTTTCCTAGAATCTGAATGGTTTTTTCCATCATCAGTATCCAATTACCGTCTTCAGGGGGAGAGTTATGGTGAAGAACAAAAGTGGCTTGATGTTGAAGTATTAGACATTAGTAACAATCTGACATACTTAGACAATGCCAACAATATGGATGAGCCAGTACCTAGACTCGAACTTGAAGCACCCATCCACTCTCTTGTACCCAATGATCCTCCTGCTGAGAATACTCCTGAGGTAAGTTCTCCTATCACACATTTACAAACTAATGCTATAGATAAATCTGTTGGTTATGTTCTACCTTTCAGACACAATCGAGGCAAACCTCTGAATCGATACTATAGAGACAGAGAGGAACGACAATCCAAGTATCCAATAACCAATTATGTATCTACTCAAGGGTTATCAGAACCTATCAGGGATTTTGCACAAACACACTTCTCATGTCAAATTCCAAGAAACGTTGAAGAAGCCTTATCTGATCCAAATTGAGCTCATGCTATAAACGAAGAATTTGAGGCACTGTAGAAGAACAACACATGGGTGTTAAGCAAGTTGCCTCAAGGAAGGAAGATGGTAGGATGCAAATGGATTTTCTCCATGAAGTATAAAGCAGATGGGTCAGTTGATCGATATAAGGCAAGGCTAGTAGAAAAAGGGTATACACAGAAACATGGTATAGATTATCAAGAAATCTTCTCACCTGTGGCTAAACTAAAAACTGTGAGAGTTTTGTTATCTCTTGCAACAAATTTAGATTGGCCATTGCACCAACTTGACGTGAAGAATGCCTTCCTTCATGGTGACCTTGAAGAAGAGATTTACATGGATATCTCACCAGGATATATTGTTACATTAGGAAAAGAAACTACATGTAGATTTACAACGAGCATTGTATGGACTAAAACAATCACCTCGAGCATGGTTTGGCAGATTGAGTTCAACAATGAGAAAATATGGGTTTCAACAAAGCAACTCTGACCACACTCTTTTCCTAAAACATCGATTGGGAAAAATAATAGCCATTATAGTCTATGTAGACGACATGATCATTATAGGGGATGATAAAGAAGAAATCTCTAGACTTCAAGAACAACTGTCAAATGAGTTTGAAATGAAAAACTTGGGAAGGCTCAAATACTTCTTAGGCATTGAGGTAGCAAGATCAAAACAAGGTATATGTCTTTCCCAAAGGAAATATACTCTAGATCTACTATTAGAGGCATGATTACTAGATTGTAAACCTGTCGATATTCTGATGGTCCAAAATCATAAACTTGGAGAATATATGGACCAAGTACCAACAGATAAACAAAGATATCAACAGTTTGTAGGTAAACTCATATACTTATCTCATACTCGACCTAATATTGCTTATACTGTGAGTGTCGTGAGTCAGTTTATGCACTGCCCAAGTGAAGACCATATGAATGTCGTCATGCGAATACTCCTTTATTTAAAATCTTCCCCTGGGAAAGGACTTATGTTTTCAAAGAATGGTCAATTGGAAGTCGTTGGATATACAGATTCAGACTGGGTAGGGAATATGAAGGATAGGAAATCTACTGCTGGGTACTTTACTTTTGTGGGGGAAATCTTGTTACATGGAGGAGTAAGAAGCAAAAGGTAGTTGCCTTATCTAGTGCTGAAGTTGAATTTTGAGGAATGGTCAAAGGAATATGTGAGCTCTTTTGGTTGAAAAAACTTCTAACTGAGATTGGTGTTGCTCCTAACTCTGAAATGAACTTATTTTGTGATAACAAAGCAGCCATTGACATCTCTCATAATTCAGTTCAACATGATCGCACGAAGCATGTTGAAGTGGATCGAAACTTCATCAAACAGAATCTTGAAGAAACGATTATTCAGCTTCCATTTATTAAATCAGAAGATCAATTGGTTGATATACTCATAAAATCTGTGTGTGCAAAGAACTTCTACAACTAACTTGACAAGTTGGGCATAAGAGACATATATGCACCAACTTGAGGGGGAGTGTTGGTGTGTGTTGTGATGCATGCTGCAACAGTGGCCGACACCAATGCTTAGTGGAGTAAAACATGGAGCAAACAATAATATTAGTGGAGTTATAAAATATAGATGTACAATAATTAGGATTATTGTTTAATTTTCGTTTTATATATATATATACCTAAACTCTTGTAAAAAAATAGAATCAAAAATATATAAAATAATTGATAATTAACAGGAATGATATATTTGTCAATATAGGCCTTTGGTCTTTTTGAACTACATTGCGTTCCTCAGTTCAACAACATACTCGTTGCTATATTCATCACTTTTTCGAGTGTATGGCTATAGATCGAGGGCATGCCTAGCCTCCTCCTTAATTAGTTATCATTATTAACTATTTACTTTACTATGTATAATCATATAATGATCAAAGCTAATTTAACATCATATTAATTAGAGTGGTGGACCTCCAGGAATATCGTTAGATAAAATGGTATGAAATAAAGTATTAAATTATCAATTTTTTTAATAACTAAACTATTCACGTACTTTCTGAGAATTGAAACTCAGATTTTGTAACTCTGAAACTTTCCAATGGAAGAACATGTCACTAGACTATAAATGTCCGAAGAATTCTAAATTAACGATCTTTAATCAACTTAAAGCTTAAAAGGATCGGTGACTTGTGCAATTTTAATGTAGGGCAAAATATTAGGATGTTGGTTAGAACTGGTTTCGATTATATTGTTTAAACTGTTTTGCTGGTTTGCTAGTGTGCATCAGAGTCGACACACATGTGCTTGTTCCGTGTGAATGTTAGTTGCAATTCAGTTACAATTATATGATTAGTGTTGCTGCCATATATAAAGCACACTAGGCATATGATTTTGTAAGCTCAAAAGTTCACAATTTTCAGTAATCATCTTCAATACAATATAAGTACTCTTTTCAAGAATAGCTTTCAAGCCTTTTCTTGGTATCAAAGCCAGAGCTTCAAAGCTCTTCGACGGCAAACAAGAGACCTGGAGAATATAGCTATAAAAAAACAGTTATTCGGTCAGGATCACCTTCATTTACTTCTTCTTCTGATATTGGTGCTCAGCCAAGAATTAACTCTCCAAATCCCACGTTGGGTCAATTGGTGTTAACAACTCTGGAATGAATGCAATTGATGTGCTTGCTTAGAGTCTTTCTTGGTCTCCTCCCATAAGTGTTAATCAAAGTTAGGATTCAAGTATTTAACTATTTAAGAAAAATTATGAACTAGTTTGTGACTCAATAATAAATAGCTTATTTAGATAAATAAAAAGTCCATGATTTGAGTCCCAAATAAAATATATAAGTAGTATAATTATTTTAAGAAAAAACTATTTAGTTAAATTAATGAATAATAATAATAATAAATATCTATAAATTATATATTTATTTATCTTTAAGGCCTTAGAGAATTGCATGTAATGTACCACTAATAAAGGAAATTTTTATATATCATCACCATAATTACATCCTCGTTAAAAATAACATATTTATACATATTTTTGGGTTCCCTGATTTAATGGTTTAATTTGTGTTTAAGAATCAATATAATTTGATACGTTAGTAAAATTCCTATCCCAATAAATACAAGTAAAATTACTCTGTAACAAGCGGTAACAGAGCTAGTAGACAAAAAAAATCTAATTTGTTAGCTATTTTTGTTCCAATTTCAACAACTCATATCCATATAAGTTGTGTATTAGTAATACATATACTAATATGCATTAAATTCGAACTCTAAGAGAAGTATCCTTGCAAATTGTTAGGAAAAATGTATGGTTGTAAAGAAATAAATTTCACACACGCAGGATAATTTCTCAAATCAAAATAGAACAAAAATGATACTAAGATTTTGCGTGAAAAAACCTTTCAAAAATGAAAGTAACAAACACAGGACACGTAGGTCACATAAATTTTCACTATAATAAAATGAGATTACACACTTCATCTTTAGTTAGATCTCTCACAAAAATACAACAACATGTCAATTTTGTATTAGGTTTAGACATAGTGAAAACTATAAGCATTTATAAGGATGTGATTTATTTTTGAATGGTAATGCTATTTTAGTGAATATATGTAAAATTTTGCCAACATAGCATCCTGAAATGATTTTAAGAATTGTTTTTTGAATGAACAAGGTACATGATTAATATATGTGTAACTTAATAATTTTAAAAAAATATCATTGATACTTACATGAAATAAAGTATTCTATATGTAAATAAATATATTTGTATAAAATAATCAATAAAAAAAGTCTCTATGTCATCATAAACCTGATTTATATAAAAGCTCCCCTTTTAAAAAATATATGTAAACAGATTGATCTTCCATCCTTGATGCTTTGCTAGATCCTGAGTCATCAAAATTCAAAAGAACATAATAAAAAATTTATATCCAAGAAATTGTTAAACAAAAAAATATCCAATAAATTATTAATTTGACTTTTATATATGAAAATATCGAAAGATTCCTTAGAAAAGTCGTAGACGGAAAGAAAAAATGAAAATTTCGTACTTTATTTAAACGTGTAAATTTATCCTTGCTTATTAGAAAAAAAAATTACAAACAATAACATCTTTAAATTAAAATTTATAATAATAAAAATAATATTTAATAATTTTGAATAAAATTTTATTGAATAATATTTAATATTAAATAGATTTAAATAATTATAGTTTTATTTTAAATGACGTCTAATTAAACGAAATTTATAATTATTATTATAATAAGAAAATAAATATATATATTTTTATTTAATGAATTAAAAGTTAAATCAATTAAATAAATGAATAGCATATAAGCGTATATATTATGTAAGGTAAAAACCTTGGTAAATTCTATTCTTTTGTTTTCCTTTAACGTTCTATAAATCCAAACAAATATATGCTAATCGTCTACATTAAAGAACTTCTAGTACTAATTAGTTAATTACATACAAAAATAATATAGAGATCGGTGTGTTTGGCTATTTTTCCGTATCAGGGGAAAAAAAAGCTGAGAGAGAGAAGAGAAGGAGAACAAGAGTGTATAAAAGAACACAATTATGATTCGAGAGGAAGTAATAGTTAAGACGATGACCATAATTATGATGATTAATTTCATCTTAGTTGTGGAGGCTTATTCTTCTTCTTCTTCTCACCGTCTCTTTGCTAACAAAAGATTGTCGGAGCCACAGCTTAATTTTTGGTCACGAGTAATACCGAAAATCCGTAAAGCTTTGAGAAGAGGACATGAAACTGGGAATCATAATTTTTCTAAAGTAGTTCCAGTTCCACCAAAACATCCCTTTTCATTTCTACCACCAAATCATCCAATAGCAATAAAATCCAAAGCATGCAGTACATGGGCCTTTGCTAATTGTATAAATATTCCGCGTTCAATCTTTGAAGAACATGTTCGTTGCTATATTCATGATTTTTCCGAATGTATGGCCAAAAAGGGCTTACCTCCTCCTTAATTTCACTATACCAGTCATACACCCTAACTCAAATCCTATAATTATTTATCATTATTAATTACAACTATATATATTTGTAATTGGCTAATATATTTAAGATAACTAATATTCATAAATAATGCTTTTTAGATGTCATTATTATTTATCAATTTGTTTTTATACAGTTTATTTTTTGGGTTCCTTAATTATTTTTCATCGCATTTGTTGGAATATATTTATATATGCTGGTAGATTAATTTTATAATTTTGTTGAATTAATTGTATAGTATGATTGTTTTTATAAATAAAATTTTATTTTAACTTAGAAAGTATATGTTTTTTTTTTCTGTCCAAAATAAGACATGTATATATTTTTGATAACGTAAAAATATATGTTTTATTTAAAGAGTTAAAATCATATATAGTAATAAATTGATCATATAAAATCCATGGGTTATATTTTTCTTATATCATATACAAAAGAAGTGTGGAATTAATGGAATCAATTACAAATAACTTCAATTACAAATAAAATAATGCCGTCAAATTATGTCATCGAGTAAGCTTGGTTGGCTTAGAATCTTGATTGGCCTTAACAATCATTATGGGAAAAAAAAGCTGATCCATATAACAAATATTCTCCTATGAGCACGTAAAACATACATCAAAAAAGTAGTCTAAACTTGAGACGTACGAATGAAGAAATTAAATCATTATTGAGATTAGCACGTACAACGACATTCGATGAACTCATATTAGCATTATTAATCATTTGTCTATATATGAAGTTATCTGGAATCTCTACTACTATTTTTTAATGCTATATATAATGAACTCTAAATATGAAATCAATTGCATGTAACTTCGATTTCTTGGCTAAGCTTGTGTGAGTTTTGGTGCCCTTAAACATATGGAACACGTTCATATGCACCAAAACTCATACAAACCAAGAAACTAATCGGACCGACGTACGTACACCTGATTTGTATATTTAGAACTCATTATATATCATTAAAAATACTAGCAGAGATTCCAGATAAATTCATATTTATAAACAATGCATTCCCCTAAATACATGAGCATATATATGATTAATCATCATCAACCAAGTGATTTCAGACACAAGAATAGATATAGAAGGCCAAATCATTAAAAAATTTACTGTTATGTTGTCATATGCTATTCAAGATCATTAGAATCTTCTTCTGAATCTTCTTGCGATGATATAATTTGAACCATGTGTTCTGCCCATTCCTCTCGTAAATCATCAAAAAAATTCTGGTCGTAACCCGTCTTGTTCCAACCAAAGAACTACATGTATTCAAAATCAAAATAAGAATATGATTTCATTTATTTACAAAAACAAACTCAAATATGTTAAAACTTGTATGTATATGGGTAAAATATATTACCACATCATCAATTGGAATTTTGATATTTGTGATGATTTCACTCATAAACTTCATGACATAATAACCACACATGACTCCATTATTTTGTTGTGGAACCTACAAAAAAAAGTGCATGTATACATGAATTTTCATATTCGAACATCCTTATTATTTAATTGTAAAATTAATAAAATTATTAATATTGAATTGTACATACCATAACTTTTGTCCGTATAAGCTTATGAGATTTTTTAAGGACAATGCCCCTAGACTTGTTCCACAACCTCCATGCCCTGTCAACATATAAAACGATTAGTTTTTATTAAATATTACAAAAAATAATAGAAAAAACTAATATGTAACTAAATATAACTCTTACATTTCAACAACTGTTTTTGTATCTTTACTCAGTTCTATGGAAGCTGAGTCACAGTACCAAGCATGATTATTGAACATATCAATGATTACCAACATCCAATGATCTTGGCCTTGTTCAAACCTTAATAGCCAAGGGATTATCAACTTTTGATTTCTGCTAAGCGTTAATGCTCTATCACATAATTGTTTAGCTCTGATGCTAACATCCTTCTCTTGATATTGATTAACATATGAAGAATCATATAACATTGCTAAATGTGATGAGTGATTATGTTGAAGTCGATAATAGCAAGCCCTATATATGTATATATATATAATTAGATAATATAAATATAATTATATATGTTCTGCATAAATAAAAGAAAACTAACTAGATTGAGGACTCACCTTGTCCACACTTGAATTATACTTAAATCGATCATTTGATATTCAAATATTTGCAACAAGCACTCGATCGATATATAAGTTTGGCCGATGTCTACACCAGAAATTTCAATAGGAAGTGGCACATTCCATCCATCATTTATGCTAGATGCCCTCCTAACAATAGTCATCAAACTGCCAAGATTTCTACTGAACTGTAACGCATAAGTATGACTATACTTTTTCCAAGGCTTCTTCTTGAATGACTTGGTGCACGATGATTGGCCACTAGTCATAGATTTAGCACGAGATACTTGCTTGGAATCTCTTAAATGTGCCGCATTTAAGAGTTCTGGTATAATAGACTACCAAAAAAGTATCATATATGTATTTTTAGTAACAATATAAGATCACATTAAATAATAGTAGTAAACAAGTGTTATTTTTTAAGTTAAAAAATAGTACCATGTCAAAATTTAGAACAACTTGAATCGACGGCCAAGCCACATACTGTCCAACCGCCTCTTGGACTGTGGTAGCATCAGAAGGCACAGGTAGTGGACAATCATGAAACAATGATTGATCAATTACTATTCGCCAATGATTAGGCAAATATTGATTATGAATCATCCGATCATCGCTCAATTGTTGTACCGTTCCAATAGCAACATAGTCCGTTGACGAAGGATGTTTCAACAAACATTTCATATTCTGTAAAAAATTTAAGTGTTATATATAAAAAATAAAACATATAATAAGAATTTAAAAATTAAAATCTTACCACATATGATTCATCAAATAGAGGAGGACTCTCATGTGGGGTAGCTATTGGATGTACATTCTCACCAATATGTTCATCTTGGCTTGATTTATGGCAAAAATCTCCTATGTTTTCTATAAGACATCTTTCGTCCGTGAACAAGATACTTTGTAGAAGTTTCATCACTACATATAGGACATCCCTTGTAACCTTTTGTTGCATGTCCTGATAAGTTTCCATAGGCAGGAAAATCATTAATTGTCCATAAAAGAACCCCCTTCAAGTTAAAGTATTCTTCTTTATATGCATCGTAAACATTTACACCATCATTCCACAACGTCTTTAAATCATCTATCAGAGGCTGCAAATATACATCAATATCAACACCGGGTTGTTTCGGTCCTGAGATCAATAATGTTAACATCATGAATTTTCTTTTCATACACAACCAGGGAGGAAGGTTGTATGTTACCATAATTACTGGCCAACAAATATATCTACTACTGAGGGAACTATGTGGATTAATTCCATCAGCAGCAATGGCAAGACGCAGATTGCGCGGATCAGATGAAAATTGAGGAGATAAATTATCTACTACTTTCCAATTTGGAGAATCATAAGGATGACGTAGCACCCCATCATCAGATCGATTATCTGAATGCCAAGTCAACATCTTTGATGTATATTTACTATTGAACAACCTTTGAAAGCGAGGGATCGGAGGAAAGTACCAAAGAACCTTTGCAGGCACGCCTTTCTTATGTGTTGTACTCTCATTTGTACCATGCTTCTATCTCGATTCTTTACACATAGGACAATCATGTAATGTCTCATATTATTTTCTATAAAGAATGCAATCATTAGGACAAGCGTGAATCTTATGATATTTCATGCCAAATCGACTAAGAGATTTCTTCACTTCATACATTGAAGATGGAAATTCAATACCCTCAGGAAACATATCGACTAGTAGAGTTAGTAATTCTGTGAATCCCTTGTCAGAAAAACCATGTTTTGCCTTGACATTGTACAAATGAACCAATCCTGACATCTTAGTGTATTTTTTTGCATTTTGGATACAACGGTTTTTCGGCATCTTCTATAAGTTTATTAAAGGTTTCGGGATCATCCTCGCGTAATTCATCTTCAACACCACGAAACATATTTTCTGTTTGTACATTATGATATGATGTATGTACTCCACCCACATTCTTATTATGCTTTTCTCCATGAGTATTATCAATATTTTCTCCATGATAATACCAACATTTATAGCTCAATAGAATACCATTACGGATAAGGTGATACTTAACCTCATCAAATTCATGAAATCGCTCATTTTTACATTTAACGCATGGACATCGAATCATACTACTTCCAGTATTACTAGTTCTACAAGCAAATTCCATGAAACTTTCAACTCCAGAAATATAGTCTTGCTCAATTCTACACTTTGACATCCAAGATTTGTCTATTTTCTATTAATGACATTAATTAAACATATTACTTAATTATGTATTATTATATATAAATTTCCTAATTATTAGAATATATATCAAAACATACATAATGCAAAATATTTATCATTTTAATCATTTTACAAAACCATTTATATACAAATTAAAAAATAAGCAGTTCATGTTTCATGAATATATATATAAAAACCAATCACGCGGTTGATTCTAATTTCTAAGCATGTTACTATATCATAATTACAAAGTAATATTAATTATACGTATAAATAAATTTATCCAAGCAAACCCACAAAACATTTCACATATTATTGAATACATACAAGTAATAATTCAAACATTATTATTACAAGCAAACAAAAAAACATAACTAAATCAAAAATTTATACAAAAATACGTTGTTCCTACATTTACACTCTGATAAATTAGCACAAATTTCACGCTGTTCCTAATTAACACGCTGATAAATTAGCACAAATTTCACGTTGTTCCTAATTAACACGCTGATAAATTAGCACAAATTTCACGCTGTTCCTAATATACCCATAAACAGATTTTAACATTTTGCTAAAAAAAAAGAAGAACTGACAGATAATATTGTGAGAAGAGAAAACTTACAAACGTCCGTTCAAATGGTGGTTGGAGGTGGCCGAAAATGTAGAACGAAGGTGGCGCACGGTTAAGATTTTGGGAGAAAATGGGAGTGAGGAAAGGAGATCGAGGAAGAAGAAAACTGGAAATCGAGGAAGAAGAAAACTGGAAATCTACGTACAAAATGAGATGTTAGGGCATATATTAGATGGATAGCGTCGGTTGACGTGGACAACCGACGCTATCCACGTAACATAGCGTCGGTTGACGTGGACAACCGACTTTAAAGTCATTATTAAGGTTTAATTTGATATAATTTAGTTTTTTTTAATAAAAAAATCTAAAAATTAAAATTAACAAAAATGATTAAAGTATTTAAAAATATAATAATAAGGTGACCAAAACCAATTTTAAAAAATACTATGAAACGTAACTAATTTGTAAAAACAAAGTTACAAGTGTCATGTTACTCAATTTAATTATCAGTTAAAAGATTTTGTTTCTGCATTCTACTCTAACAAATAACTTACTCTCCACGGTAGATTTAGTATTTGTATCCAAAATAAATATCATATACATAATAAAAAATAATACTAATTACTTCTCAATTACTATACTTCTTTTTAATTAAAACAATAATATATATATATATATATATATATATATATATATATTATTTTAAAATATATTCAAATTATTAAATTTATATTGAGTTATTGAATATTAAAATTTAAAATCTAAATAAAGTAAAACATTCTCAGTATCATTTCAACCCACTTCATCATCACATAAAAATAAATTAATTTTTTCATTAATTATTATGTGTTTCACTTGATTTAAAAGCGCATAATATTTATAAATAATAAAAATACATCGGTAGGAATACAACCCCACTATGTACATATATGAACGTCTTTTAATTATTGATCTAATTAAATAAAGGTTGCAAATAGATAATTCATCAAATTATGTTAAATTAAAAATTTACAAGCAATCAAACATACAATCACGTGTAAATAAAATAATATAAAAATAAAAATTGACACATGAGATTTTAGATGAAAACTACTTAAATCATAATAATAAACTATGAGAAAAATCATCAGTCCATCGAACTATCTAATTTTTCACTATGAAAATAATATTTTATTAAAAAGAAAGGACTCAAACTACATATCATATATAATGCCATCAACTAACCTATTAATAAGTCTCTACTTTCTTTCACAGTCTCCACAAACAAGGTGTTCGAATCCGGACCAACATTTTAATAAACTTAGTCATAAGAATTATCGAACTCATTTTGCTGACACTTGAAAAGTTAGCACAAAAATACAAGTACAAAGTTTGTCTCGGAGTATATGAAATGATGAATAACACTAGCCAAATGATTTAATAAAATATTAGTTAAATCAAAATCACTTGTAAATCCTAAAATATTAGTTAAAGCCCTCGCAACTCAATCAATCTAAATAAAGCTTGTTCAATAGAACCAATAATATCGATCGATTAAAACCCGTTTGGATCGATCCAGACAACGATTAAATAAACTCAAGACCAGATAGATCGAATTTGATTGTATCTCGATCGATCAAGAATCTAGTCTTCGATCGATCGAACCCAAAACTTGATTAATCTATTCCATATTCAAATTAATTCTTAGAGGACTTAAATTATAATAGATTGATACTCGATCTATCTAACTTTTTGATCAATTCAGACATTACTCAATTGATCAAGTAATCTATATACTAAATATTCTGATGTGTTTAATATGAAATCTTATGTGTATAAGAACAAAAAAATACATAAAATATGTTCTTTTGAAACTCAATAGTTTATTCGGCTTAAATAATGACATTGAAGGATGAACCTAAAAACTAAATTATGTTTAAACATTTTATTGAAAAATATTACTTATAAACCTTACGATATAAAACTAATTAGGTAACACACTGCTCCCACTTCTCCTCTATATAAATCCACCCTCAATATACCTCGGTTTATTAATATCATTTTAAGCAATGAACCAAATGTATGATATACACTCTTAGAAGAAGAAGAAGAAGAAGAAGACAAAAAAAACTTTTTTTTTTAAATCTAACAATTCCACCGTGAACATCCCAATTCTAAAATGTTAATGACACTGACGTCAAGGCCGATCAATACATATAACCATATATTAGTATATTTTAAGTAATGTATGTGGTACATTTTCTTTTAATACTCGTATATATATTACAAATCCTAATTTAATGAGTAATTTTATATGGTGTTATTGTGGCATTAATAAAACCATTTAAATGAATAAATCCATAATTATTGATCAAATTTTATTAAAATTCAAAGAATCATTAGATTTATGATACATAATTAGTATCAAATAGTATAATAATAGTTAAAAACAACAATATTAATTAAGAATAGATATAAGCTACTAAGTTCTACCCTTTACAACAATTCAAAAGACTTGCTAGCTAGCTAGAGTATTAAATACTTGCTAATAGAACATTAACTATACTCTCATATAACTAGAAAGCCATGCACGCAAATGGTTGGGCTATTTTGCAAGCTAGAGTACTAAAAAGAGAATATATATATATATATAGACACATATAAATGAGAGAGTTAAGAAGTGATAATTAATTAAGATGATAACTACGTATATTATGATGATTAATTTCATCATGGATGTTCATGCTCTGCAAATTGGCCACATTGACAACCATGTCTCTTCTTCTTTTGTTAACAAGACATTGTCGCCTGATTCGCAGCTTTTCTTTTGGTCACGAGTCATACAGAAAATTGGACGTCAAGCTATTAGATATGGAGAACAAATTAGGAATATTAAAAAGTCGCCTAAAGCTGGTTATAGAAGGGTAGTAGTTCCTATTCCACCAGATCATCCCTTTTCATTTCTACCACCCAATCTTCCAATGGCAATAAAATCAAAAGCATGCGGTGCCTGGGCCTTTGCTCTTTGTGAAAATACATTACGCTTCACAGTGGATCAACATACTCGTTGCTATATTAACCATGTTTACGATTGTATGGCCAGACCTGGCTTACCTCCTCCTTTGCCTCATATTCTACATAATTAATTAATTATGCTTATTATTTGTTTTGACAACTTTATCTCTATATTTGCAATTAATTTTATTTTTATATTCTTTTTCTTCTTTTTTGTTACGTGAAAACATTTCAACCAAAAAAAGAAGACTTCATATGCTACATACATCTAGGGCTCTTTAGTTATGTTAAATATAATTTTTTATTTTATTTTTGTGTCATTTTAATCATTTTATTATGAAAAGTATAATAAAACATGAAAGAACAAATTATTAATTTTTAAATTTTTTATCAACTTTTTAGTAAACAATTTATAAAATTGATATCTCAATTAGAATTAAAAAAACATGAAAAAAAAATTATTCATTTATTATTGTGTTGTAACTTTTTTCAAAATAAAATGATTAAAATATTATAAAAATAACAAGGGTATTAAACAACACTTCTTGACACATTTAACAAACTTATGATGTGATTCACTCATATCATTAAAATAAAATGTTAGCATACCTCCTTAAGTTTTTCAAAATAATAATTAAATGAAAGAGAAATTAAATTTTAAAATTTATGCATTAAGTTAAAAAAAAAAAGATAATTATAACGCTTATAACACTTATAATTACTTATTAGTAACACTTATTCGAAAAAATTGGATATATAACTATGGTAAGATAATGTAATAAGAGATACTAACTAGCTCTCCCTATGTTCAAGCAACTTTTCCCAAAGCTATTAGCAATCATTGGCATGTAAAATTGTAAACCATTATGGTAAATCTTAAAGATACTAAATGGATTGTAACGTGTTTCGTTTACTTTTTTTTTTAATGAATTCATGAGTTAATATATAATTACATCTTATTTATAATTATTAAAGTTATCTCTCATGAGCTTTAATTATTATAAATAATTATGTTTTATTTTTTATTATTTTATTTATACTATTTAAATTTATTTGAAATAAATATGATATTTATTATGTATCATCTTATTATTATCTCAATACACAAAAAAAAAATGAACTCATAAAATTTATAAGTTACCTCAAGAGTTAATAAAATATCTCATCTCAATTCAATTCCAGCTTTATTAAAACAACTCATCCGTGAACATAGAAGAAAATGGTGAGCCTAATCGATTGGATATATAATATATTATTTAAGCTCAATGTAAAGAATTTAGAATCATTATCTTCACATGCTTAAGTGACATAGACTCTACGAACATCGATGAATTAACGTTTGGGTTTGGACCAGATAATCCATAAGGCATTTAATAGAGTAAGTTTGGGTAGGCTTATAACTAAAACTACAATTACGTAATTCATAATAGCTCAATCTTCCGGCTTGGACTATAGGTAGGAATGATACTGGAATAAGATTATATTAATAATTATAATTATTTTATATTTATTTTTGATGTATTTGAATATTAATAACCGGATGTTAATAATAGAGAATTTTAAATGGAAAAATTATGTTAATTTTCTTAATACATCACTTTTTTAAAAAGTACTATTGAGCCATTTCTTGATGGGTAATTCTATATATGTACCTATGGTTGCAAAATTCACTTACGAATCTTATGAATTGATGTTCACTTATGAACCCCATATTTTTAGCGATAGGACCTTTTGTACATTTTACGTAGTATCTATTTTACTTTTTGAGTGGGAATTAATACATTAAGGATATATATTTGACTTAAAAGTGTGAGTCATGTGAAATTAGAAAAATGCTTTTATTAACACATCACAGTATAATAATCTCTGATCAACAGTTACTTTAATATTTTATTTCTCCATATAACAATTTATATATATAATATTACTTTCTAAAATATGACATTAAAACTAAAATCACAATTTAAATTTTAAAAAATTATTTAAAATAATACGTTTAAAATTTATAATAATAAAATAACACTTTAATGATAATGAACTCATCTAATATAAAAAAAATTTAAATGATTATTATTTAATTTAAACGATATTCAATTAAACTGTTTTTAGTAAAATAAGACTATGTTTTTTTTTATTAATAGTAAAAATATATGAGATTATTATAAAATAATTTTATTTTTATGATTATAAATTTTAAGGGTATTATTTTTATTATTTTTCTTAAATATTTTATGCTTTAAATATTCACACATTTTAAAATAATACTTTGTATATAGAGATGGTTAATTCATTGTTTGTTTTACATACATGTGTAACTTATTTGTTAGTTTTTCAACGATGCGTATTTCATTTCCCCAAAGGATATTGTTAATTTGAATATGCATTTTCTTTATTAATTGTCTGCTTGCTTAATTTGTTTTACGACTTATTTGCCATTTTTTCAACAATCTCCGTATACAAGAAACGTATAAAACCTTTTTTTTTTTACTCTCTGTTACTTGTCTTTTACTATATATATATATACACACATACAACCTTTCAATATACTGTCTTGATTATACTGATATTTGGTAGAAACTAAATTAAGAAGAGAGTCAGCGTACAAGTACAAGCTAGCGTATTTCATGACCCATGACAGATATTAGATATATTATTCTTTTAAAGGATATGTTTACTACAACGTATATACCTAGATTTAAACTAAGAGCCAGTATTAATATATAATAAAAAGTTACTTCAAGTGGTAATTAAGTAACTATTATTAATATAATCTGCCTATCTAAAGACGTTTTTCTTAATAATTAAAAAATTATCCATAACATTTTCTTATAGTTTAAATCTACAAACAATTCAATTTTTTTAATTTAACATTATCTTACAAATTAATTAAATTAACAATTCAATCACACAATATATAAATTATATATAAATAATGCAAAGGTCAGCACATACAGGAAACGGAGATAGGAGGCTACATGGGCTTAGGGAAAGAACGAAAGATAAAGTTGTTATGATGATGATATTTATGATGCCAATTGTAATATTAATCTTAGAAGTTGCTATTACACGCCAACAACAACAATAATAACAATAACAAGAAACCTTTTTTTCTTCATCTTCTTCTTCTTCTTCATCATCATTGTTTGATGAAATTGATGATACTAAATATTCTGAATATTACAACAAAAAGGTGCTGCCACAACAAGAGCCGCAGCTTTCTGTTTGGTGGGGGGTTATGTCCGGAGCACATAAAGTTGTTAGAAGAAACAACAACATAATTATAAAGAAGAAGTCGATAACTGATCCAACTGTGCATTTTTGTGTAAAACGTGCCCAACTTCCACAACATCCCAACAAAATGAAATTTATAGCTTGCAACGATTGGGCCAATGCTGTTTGCAATAAATTGTATGACGCTGACCACCCTCGCTTGCGTTGCTTTGCTAGAAAATTATCAGAATGTAGCGACCGCCCGGGCCTACCTCCTATTTGTGCTTAATATATATGGCCAGCTTGCATATTTAATGGCAATGAATGTTGGTGTGCTAAAAAAATAAATAATGGCCCCTAATTTATAGAAAATGTATTATTTAATTTTTTATTTTAAAAATATGGTATTTAGTCTATTTATTTATAAAAATTATGATAAAAATATATTTATTAAATTTTAATTTATTTACAAAAAATAAAATTAAAAAAGTTATTTTAATCTTTTCAATTTTCACGGTGTAACGTATGAAATGATTTATCCTACTCAAATAGTTTTGTAAACAACCAATTGTAAATTTTTGATGATTTCACTTCTAACTCTTACATCAATCGCTCAAATTTAAGTATTGTTGTAACTTCTATATCCCACAAAAGTAAAAACTCAAAATGTGTCCTTCGACTTACTTCGCATATGCATGTGTCATATGTATATTTTATGTTCTAAATTAGGTACCAAGATATCACTAATGATTTAATTTCTTTCATTTCATCATTTATGATAATACAATAGTGTTCTTTACTAATTCTCAAGTCTTTAAACAAAATTCTAACAAACTATTTTCATGTCTTCTTTGACTCAGTTTCAACATTAACATAAACCAAAAGATATATTCTATTTTTTGCATCAACACATAAAAAGATGCCTACATTATGTTCTTTCAAATGACATCCATCTAATCCTATAAATCTTCAACAATCTTTTTTCATCCTTCTTTAACAGGTATCGAACATATATAAAATCTCTTAAACTTAAAGAACACATTTTCTATCTTTAATTTCCTTTTTTAATACAATTATGGTTCCAAGGTTGGTTATCTTAAGTTGTTTATCATATGAAACACAGTTTAGGATATTAGTCTTTGTATTTTCCATGCATTATTTCCTCGAACCTTAGTGTTAGTCTTTTTCATAACATGTTTACTAATTTCAATATTAAATTTTTCTTTAACAACATTTTGAATTCTTTAATATTTTGCGTTAGGTTCATTGTCAAAAAAATCTAACATGTTCTCAGATATTAATGTAGTACTAATCTGATTTTTCAACCCATGATTCCTTAACATATGTGAAAGATCTCTGTATGATTTATGTAAATAATAAACACTAAAGTTTTAAATTGATTCCTAGCAGAGAGCTCCCACTCACACTTTCTCATTGTTACAAAATATCTCAATTCTAACTTTGTTATTTCTCTAAAATGTAATATATCTACTATATCTTAATCCATATAGTTTTATGTCAGATCTCGTACTCACAACATATTCAAAAACCATCACAATACGTAATTCAATTGTATCTTTATTTAGTTCAGTATTTTTTTTTAAATAAAAACCACATATCTACTATCTCCATCCTTCTCTCTGTCATACTCTCTGTACTCCTCTTAAACAGCTCTTAATAGGTTAACGTCTTCATCAATAATATCTTGCTAGTAGGATGCAATGATTTAGAAACCAAATCTAGAAAGAAAGAAAAAAGGTTTATTTTCAGCTTTGGTCGAGGAAAAAAAAAAGCGAAATTAAGATAATAAAAAAAAAACAACTTTCAAACTATAAAAATGATTTTGTTGTATGAAAATAACATTCAAACTATATAAATGACAGAGGGTATGTAAATAACATTAATCAAACAATAATATTCAAGCAAAATCTCGTAAAAATGAAATCACCTCAAAAAATCCAAGAAATGAACAACAAATCAGCACACACCAGCAAAACACACTCAAAAAAATCCAATAAACGATGAAACACGAGCAGCATTGCCTTAAAATCCAATAGAATTGGATAATGCGTCTAAAATGTTGTATTTGAACATCCTAAACCTCTGTCATGAAAGAATACGCTAAAATTTTGTATTCACAATAATATGACATGAAAGAAACAATCTTACCATCTTCCATACCCTCTGTCATCTTTTAGGGTTTTTTTTTTTTTTTTTTTTTCTTGGCTTCCTCTGCACTACTACTCTGTTTTACGTTCTTGAATCACACCAGCCCTATGAAAATGGTGAAAATTCCTCGCTGAAGTGAGGTCCCTTGTTTCAATCGCAATCGGTTTCCTCACGCCTTTGCTTCGTGCTTCCTTTTTCAGCTTAGGAATGGTTTCGTGTTCATCTCTCCATAAAACAGAGGAAACGATATAGCAGAGGTAGCTGGTACCTGTTTCATAGGGTGAAGGTGAAAATATGAAAATACCCTCACCAGCTCACTTTCATATTGTTTTAATTTGATTGGAGGAAAGTAAATGACAAAAATACCCTGGTGTATATATATTCAAAAAAAATTAATCGATAAAAGTATTTTTTTGTCACTTTTTTTTTATAATTTAAATGAATAATGAGTATTTTTTATAAATTAAAAGAATAATTAAATTCTTATTAAAATTAAAGGATGTCACTTTTTTTAATATTTATTCGAAATTTATTTTATAATGAATTATTTTCGTTATATATAATGTCACATGGTTTTGTTATAAATTGATTATATATATTTTCGGGTAACTAATTTTCTGGTTGACATGATCAATGAACCAAAATATATGTATCTAGAGAGTGAGTAAACAGAACGAAAGCTAAGTTTTGCAATCTTATATGTTGATGTTAATGATGAGCTTTCAGTTAATTCCAATTAAAATATTTACCGTTTTGAGCAGTGAAAGGAAGGGATTTTCTGTTTCCATACAATTAAATCAAAATAATATAAGAGTCTTCATTGATTGATCCAGAAACTTTAAACTGCCTGATTATATCATTCATTAGATTTCAACTTAGACTATTGGTTAAAAAATTATCTAATTAAAAATAATGTTGGATCTATAATCAATAGAGCTGGATCAGTTTGCAACCAAAGAGTCAACATACATACATACATACAAAAGTAGCTTCTACAAATGTCCAATTAGTATCCATAAAAAGACTCTTCTGAAGGGGTAAATGGAATCTTAATTTGGGTTTAAGTAAAAAAAATTAATTGATTGACTTTTAATTAATAATATTGAAATCCAAACAACTTATTCAATGCTGATGATGCATGGTGTATATATAAGGGCAATAGAAATCATACAGAGAAAGGAGAAGGGAAGAGATACATGGGAGGGAAAGAAAAGAGAGGATTTGTTTTAACATCGATAATAATTATAATTATAATTATTATTATTATTATTATAATGTTAATCTTAGATGATTATGTAGTGGACGTCAATAATCTACCTTCCTCTCTGTTTGATCAGACTGCATTCCTTAGTAAGGTTGGAGTTGATATCCATGGAGGAAGGCGGGAGCTTTCAGCTTGGTTCAGGGTTGTATCAGGAATACGCAAAGTTTTGGGACATAAAAAAAATAATAACTTTTGGAAGTCACCACTAAAACCAAGTTGTGCTGATCATGCCCATGAGATTTGCAAAAGATTGCACATCCCATATAGTGATGAATATAAAGCTTGCTATGTCAAACATTTTTTCTTTTCTTGCTAATTTTGCTGTCAGAAATTTAGTGGAATGCTTGGTTATAAAGTACTAATCTAGCTTATCTTCTCCTGTAAACAAGGTTTTATATTGTATATCAAAACTTTCTCAATGAATTTTAATTTATTGAATATCGATCACAAAAGGCAAGAAAGCCAGCTTATGTATTATTTAATTCTATACATTAAAAGTACAGAGGAAAACAAATGTCTAAACACTCAGATAATCAGATTTATTATGCCTAATCCCTGAAACTGTAAAAGAAAAATATTTTTATCAAAATTTTGTGTTGGGCTGTTAAGAATAACTGTCTATCACTATGACTTACAGTCCTGGTATGGATTTAAGATTGTATTTCTCAGAAGATGAATCTGTAGCATCCTCACACTCTTGCAATTTTGGTTTATTCGTGGGATCAGGAGTCTGCACATGAAAGTAGCAAGCACTCCGACAAGACAAGGAACCAGGATTGCTAATTCTGCTAGTAGGGAAGCGACGAAACAGGCCTCCTAGGAATGGGGCCATGGTTTCTGCGCTTATATTACAAGTAATATATGATGTTTAAAATCAACAACAATATAATAATTAAATATATAAAGAAATAAATGAAATAGTTGAATAAGTATAGAAATAAATTAAGTGATTAAAGGATCTAGAAAAATAAATGAAGTAGTTGAAGCATGTATAGAAATAAATAAATTGTTTTAAGGATTTAGAAATAAATAAAGTGATTGAACGATAAATAAATAGAGTGGTTAAAGGTTGTAGAAAAGATAAGTGTGTAGATAATATTTGTGTGGCTGGTATTATTTCTTAGTTTTATATTTGTGTGGTGTAGATTATATGGTGAGAACTATAAATAACCTACCTTGCATTTGGTTTAATCATTCCATCAAAAACAAATAAGTCTTTGTATTCTTAGTTTAGGTGTGAGTTGAGAGCTTTCTATTTGAGTGTTTGTATTTCTTTTCAATTTGTGAGTTGCCTTTGAAAGGTGTTATAGTGGGTATAATACAAGTAGTTTGTTTACTTGTTTGAATCTAATATTAGTAAATTTAGAGTTGTTTATTCTAAATTTTACTCAACAATTGGTATCAGAGCGGGACGGTCAGGGATCGTTCTTAGTGGATTTATCTTGAGTCGTGAAGAGTTTGGTACTCTGCAAGTTTATTAGTCAAGCTTGTTCGGTATAGTCGAAGTCTTGCCGACACGATGAGTGATCTTCAAGTAATTGGAGGAATCAAGAAGCTCAATAACAAAAAATATAACACATGGGCAACATGTATGGAATCTTACCTACAAGGTCAAGACTTATGGGAGGTTGTTGGTGGTGATGAAGTTACACAACCAATAGTGCAAGATGCAAATGGCATCTTGCGGAAGTGGAAAATTAAAGCAGGCAAAGCGATGTTTGCTTTGAAGACCACAGTTGAAGAAGAAATGTTAGAGCACATTTGAGATGCAAAAACACCAAAGGAAGCATGGGACACTCTTATTACACTCCTTTCAAAGAAGAATGATACAAGATTGCAACTTCTGGAGAACGAGTTACTATCGATGGCGCAACGCGACATGATGATTTCTTAATACTTTCACAAGATAAAGTCGTTATGTCGTGAAATTTCAAAGTTAGATCCAAAAGCTCCTATTGGGGAAACAAGGATAAAGAGAATAATTACTCATGGTTTGAGACCTAAATATCGAGTGTTTGTTACCGCTATACAAGGATGGTCGACACAACCATCTCTTGTTGAGTTTGAGAATTTGTTAGCCGATCAAGAAGCTATGGCTAAGCAAATGGGAGAAGTCTCGCTGAAGGGTGAAGAAGAAATGCCCTACACCAGCAAAAGCAGAGGCACTTTCAAGGAGTACAATGGAAATAGATATAAAAATGATGGCAACAAAAGAAAAATTCCTCAAGGAAAAATTTCTCAAGGAAAGGGAGACTTTCGTCCAAGGGGAGCTTGGAAGACCCACAACAACAATAGAAAATTTGACGATGAATGTTACAACTACAGGAAGATGGGTCACATGGAAAAAGATTGTTGGAGTAAGAAAAAGTCTGTTGAAAGCAATACAGCTACTTCCAGTTCTAAGGAGCATAGCGAAGATGGTTGGGATGTCGAAGCATTATTCGCTATGAAGGAAGAAGAATTAGCTCTTACGGTGACAACATCAAAACAGATTAACTATAAGAATGACTGGATCGTAGATTCGGGCTGCTCAAATCATATGATAGGTGATAAACAAAAGTTGGAAAGCATGTCTGAGTACAAAGGAGGTCGTGTAATGGTGACAGTTGACAACTCAAGGTTACCGATAGCCCACATCGGTAAGACGATAGTTACGTCTCGATATAGTACTAACCAAGTACCACTTCAAGATGTTTATCATGTCCCAGGAATGAAGAAAAAATTGTTATCTGTGGCTCAATTAACATCATCAGGCCACTATGTATTGTTCGGTCTCCGAGACGTGAAGGTGTATCGTGATCTTAAAATCTTAGAAACACTGACAATGGAGGGGCAACGATTGGAATCAGTCTACGTGATGTCAGCAGAATCTGCATATGTAGACAAGACAAGAAGAAATGAGACAGTAGATCTATGACATATATGGTTAGGTCACGTTAGCTATTCCAAGTTAAGTGTGATGGTGAAGAAGTCGATGCTTAAAGGGCTTCCTCAACTAGACATGCAAACAGACACAATCTGTGCAGGATGCCAATATGGTAAAGCTCGCCAATTGTCATATGAGGAATCGAAGTTTAAAGCAAAAGAACCATTGGAGTTAGTTCACTCTGATGTATTCGGTCCTATTAAGCAACCATCAATTGGAGGTATGCGATACATGGTGACATTCATTGACGACTTCTCAAGGTATGTGTGGATTTTCTTTATGAAAGAAAAACCTGACGTATTCTTAAAGTTTAAAGAGTTTAGAGAGTCAACTGAAGGAGAAGTTGGAAAGAAGATCTGTTGTTTGCACACAGACAATGACGGAGAATATAGCTCATGTGAGTTCTCTCAATACCTAAGGGAATGTCGAATACATCATCAGGACACTTGTGCCAACACGCCACAACAAAATGGTGTAGCAGAGAGAAAGAACTGACATCTTGTAGAAATTTTTCGAAGTATGCTACATGAAATGAATGTACGTAGGAGGTTTTGGGGTGAAGCTATAAGGATTGTAGCCTTTGTGATCAACAGACTTCCTTAACCAAGGTTAGAATTTGTTTCACCCTTTGAAAAACTATGGAACATGAAACCTACAGTTAGCTACTTTCGAGTATTTGGTTGTATATGTTATGTATTTGTTCCGGATCATTTATGGAGCAAATTTGACAAGAAAGCTATTAGATGTATCTTTGTGGGATATGATAGCCAAAAAAAGGGTGAAAATGTTGTGATCCAACGAGTGGAAGATGCTACACTTCACGAGATGTGGTGTTCGATGAAGCATCTTCTTGGTGGTCCTTAGAGAAGGAAGCATTGTCAGACTCAAGTGAATTTGGAGATAAACTGTAACAAAAGATGGGGGAACATACTATTCAATTCTAACCAAGTTTAGATGAATCTAGAGATCCAGACGATGATGGTGCCGAAAAAAGAGTTACTCAAAATCCTTGGCAAACTGGCATATATCAATAACTAAATGAAGAAGGTGGGCCTAGTGAAATGCAAGAATCAACTCCACAATCTCAACAAGAACACGAAGGCCAAATTCTAAATACGCCAATGCAGCCATAATTGATGAAGCAATAGAGCCTGAGATGTTCGAAGAAGCATCGCAGAGTTTTCATTGGATGATAGCTATGAAAGAAAAGTTTGATGCACTTAAGCAAAATTAGACTTGGGATCTCGTGCCAAAGCCAAGAGATGTGAAACCCATATCCTGTAAGTGGGTCTACAAAATAAAACGTCGTCCAGATGGGTCAATTGAGAAGCACAAGGCACGATTGGTAGCTCGTGGTTTCTCTTAACAGTATGGACTATACTATGATGAAACGTTTAGTCCAGTGGCGAAACTTACAATTGTACGAGATGGAAAGAATGTCGATGGCTGATGAACTCTCGAGAAAACCAAGTGTGAGAGTTGCACCATAAATTTCAGCAAGTTGTTTTTTTTTCGACATGAGCTGATGTGAAATTCTTAGAATTGGTGATTAATTCTAAGCGGGTGTACTCTTTATGGTGGAGTATGATAATTCTCGGTGTAGAGAATTATGACTGTTGGAGTAGACAGTGTTGTAGTGGTAACTATGTTTATTTTTAATCAATGTGGAGATTGTTGTGATTGATTAAAAATAATATTAGGTTTGTTAGTCAAAATAGGAGGTGCCTAATTTAGAAGAAAACTCATGGAAGATGGCTTACCATATTGTCAAAGATGGAGGTGCCTAACCTTGTTTGAATAAAGAATAGGAAAATTAGATAGCCTAATTTTGTTGAATAAAGAAATGTTTGGCATATGAAATGGGAACTTGAAGGTTATAAATATGGCTTCATTTCTTCATTGTTGATCATCCCAAAAATAGAGAAAAACTTATATGAAAAGTTTTTGAGTGAGAGAATTTTGTGGAAAAATTCTCTTGGGCTTGTAATTGCTCTTGTCTTTTGGGTGTGTGAGAAAATCATTGAGAGTGGTTGTAACAATTTTTCATATAGTGAATTTTTTTACTGGTTGTCTTTTGACAACGAAAGTGGTTTTTCTCCAATTTGGAGTTTCCACTATAATTTTTGTGTTATGTATTCTCTATTATTTGATATTCTGCTAAGGAAGATCTTAGGATGAGGAATTTATGATTATACTATTTGATCCAAATTTCTTAACAGTATACTGGCTATGCAACGGGCCCAGTCTTCTGAATAAAGTCTTGATATGCTTTGGGCAAAGTCTCTCGACGCATTACAAAAGCATATATAACCTGAAAAGAATTGCAACTCATATAGCAGCATGCAGTCTAAGTTATAAGATAATCACTTCTGTGCCTTATTATATCTTCCATGAATATTAAATAGCCTACATATCTAGCCTATGCTATAAGTGAACCAAAGAAAACTACTTTGATTTTAGTAAAAACCTATAAACATGCTACGTTAGATAAATAACAATTACCTGTGCACATGCAAGAGCAAAGAGTAAAGAATCACCATGCCTCCAGTGGCTTCCCCAAAAGTGAAAGTTGTTCTTAGACTTTGCAGAATTGCAAGCACACTGTTGAGGAAAGGATTCATCAACCAGTTATAAGAAGAAATTCTGAATTTAGATTTAGTATAAGGGCAAACAATTTATTTCATAGTAGCCATTTTGATTTACTTGTAATTTACTATTTTAAGCTTTTTTTCTACCAAATTCATATCTATGTATTCAATTTTATATCAATTAGATGTTTTAGTTGATACTCATGTTAAATTTGAACAAAATACATTGTAAGTTGTCACATGAGACATTCTGAATGTATACAAACGTTGCTTCAAATATAACCGACTTGTCAAAGACTTGGTCATATACAAATTCTCCAATTTAAGCCATAACTCAGTAGGAGATTCCTCATCACTAACCTCGTGTAATACCTCATTAGATAAGGATAACTGAATTGAACTAAGAGCATTTTCCATCAATGCATCTTTTTCTTCATCAGTCAATTTTTATGGCAATTTATCATTGCCTTCAAGTGTCTTAACGAGCCCTTCTTTAACTAATACGGCCCGCATCTTCATACGTCAAAGACTGAAATCATTTCTACCATTGAATTTCTCAATTTCATATTTGCCGCCATGACAGAAAACCCAATATTAAATAAACAGAAGTACAACCCAAAAAATATGAAACCAATCAAATAACCAGAAGTTCAAAAATAAATCCAAAAGAGCAAACTTGATCAGTTCCAATAAATATCAGAATAACTCAATGCTCTCATACCAATTTGTTATAAATTAATACTTACGGAAGCGAATATCGGGTCCAATTTTAGTTGCACAAATATATAATAATGGGTAACAGCAAGTAATAAGTAGTAAGAAAATAAATGGCACACAATGATTTAAGTGGTTCAACTTTTTAATGTGAAAAGTCTACTCCACTGACGACGACACACCGAGGAAAATCCATTAATAATCAAATGGAGATACAAACACCAATTTTTGAGAGCTTCACAAATTATACCAAAATCCAAAATTAACCCACAAAATATCTCCTCTAATTTATTGGTAATATATAGCAAGATAAATTAACAAACTTGTTATTAAATCAAAATATTACCGTACAAATGATAGAAACTCCACCGATGGAAACAATAATGGATAGCTTGTCTTTTAGGAATTGATTTCCCTTACTTACGCAATTGTTGATGTTTTTCTGCTTTGTTTTCAGCTCTTATGACTTAGCAAAATGTCAATTCTCTGCTTTGTTTTGTCAGCAATTTCTCTCATCTTCTATCTCCAATGGTTGTATATTTTTTTCTCACGTTGAGAAGTGAGGAAACCATGTTAATATATATATAATAAAAAAAAGGTAGGGGTTTTGTTTGGATATATGGGCATTAGGCTCAATTATTATGTTTTGGGCCAAATTTAACATTTACCCTTAGTAAAAAGTAATCCTTAGACATGATACACATTGATATACCTGAGCTTGCCTAGCCAATAGATATAAAGCAAGTGTGCACCTCCGACTAGAATCATGTAATGCTAAAATAGAAAAACCAGCAACTGTGCCCCGCCACAACTCTGTTCCAAAACCCCCCTAAACAAATCCATAAATAAGAAATATACTTTCACACGACATTTTCACACCATTGCATCAAACTTTTAAATTATAAGACAAAAGCATGCACAATTTCATGACAGAAAGAAAAAAACACCACGAAATAAAATCCCTTGTAAGGAAACAACATTTTTTTATGCATTTAATTGTGTCACATTCCTCCTCAACTTCCTCATAAGGCATCTTAGGGCATGATAAGATCCAAAGAAGCCACCAAAGATTAAACCAATACGGCATGCTTCTTCTCTTACAATCAAATCTTTCTCTGAGACAAGTTGCTAAAAATAATCAGATATATGATCTGTTAAGCTGACATGTCTTGTTTGATAATGTTAATGCAACGAAAAGAGAATGCAAAACACTGTGAATTTAAAATTTATTCACTGTATAGCCAGGACAAGAGCATTTAAATTTCCTCCTAAGAAAACCATATTTTGAATGTCCCTCGTAAGGTCATCAAAATTCCATTATATTTGCCTGAAAATTCAAAAAATCACCATCTTCTACAAGTATTTCTGCTTTAATTTGTGGCAAAAATAAAAACTCCCTCAAAATTCACTTGAACATAATTTTTGATTTAGACAAAGGGCCAAACATTACATTAATAGCACCCATTTTGGATTGGCATTGCCAAAACATTCAACATTTTTTCTTTTAAATGTAAAAATATTACTATACCAACCTTAAAGAAACATTTTATGTACCAATTCTATCACGACAAATGACAATGATCCATCCAATCTGTCCTAATACAATCCAATACAAACGCAACAACCAAAAAATCAATCAAGAAAGTCAACATTTTACAATGTCTTGGGAAGTAGTGTTGTACATCCAATTCCTCCACCATACGGAATGTTTACCACAGCAGTCTTCCAGGTCATTCGGATCGACCTTCAAACGCAATATTTATATTATTAGTTAATAATTTGATAAATTAATTAAACTATTGCATAATAAAATATATTTTTTATATAAAATAAATAATTAAAAGATTTAAAATAATTAAATGTATTATATAATAGTATTAACTATTATTAATAGATAAATTTTAACATTATAAAAAAAATTTATTAATATTTTTGATATTTTATCTATTTCTATCAACATTTTAACAAATTATTAGTAATAATATTTATAATATCTATGATATTTTAGTTAAAAAAGTATTTAAATAATAATTTAATGGTTACGATATTTAAGTGATAATTTCGTAATTATTTAAACAAAAAATATATATTATAACGCCAATATCCTTCCGTGATAATGCATGTACGTTTAATAGTAAAATCATGCTTAAAAATTGTTAAAAAATTTGGATCAAATGTTATATCACAAATTCACCCTCTCAATATCCTCTTTAGAAGAATATCAAATAAAAGAAAAATAGAGAATACACAACACAAAAATTATAGTGGAAACTCCAAATTGGAGAAAAACCACTTTCGTTGTCAAAAGACAACTAGAAAAAAATTTACTATATGGAAAATTGTTACAACCACACTCAATGATTTTCTCACACACCCAAAAGACAAGAGTAATTACAAGCGCAAGAGAATTTTTCCACAAAATTCTCTCACTCAAAAACTTCTCATATAAGTTTTTCTCTAATTTTGGGATGATCAATAATGGAGAAATGAAGCCATATTTATAGCCTTCAAGTTCCCATTTCATATGCTAAACATTTCTTCATTCAACAAAATTAGGCTATCTAATTTTCCTATTCTTTATTCAAACAAGGTTAGGCACCTCCATCTTTGACAATACGATAAGTCATCTTCCATGAGTTTTTTTCTAAATTAGGCACCTCCTATTTTGACTAATAAACCTAATATTATTTTTAATCAATCACAACAATCTCCACCTTGATTAAAAATAAACATAGTTACCACTACAACACTGTCTACTCCAACAGTCATAATTCTCTACACCGAGAATTATCATATTCCGCCATAAAGAGTACACTCACTTAAAATTAATCACCAATTCCAAGAATTTCACATCGGCTCATGTTGAAAAAAAAACTTGTTGAAATTTATGGTGCAACTCTCACACTTGGTTTTCTCGAGAGTTCATCAGCCATTGACATCCTTTCCACCACACACCTTGCATCTATACCAAGCCAATGCATGTGTGTAAACTTGTGGACCCACTACCAATAACACACCTTCTTTCATGGCAATATTTAGAGACTAGTGGCATGCCATGAGGATATACATGCTCTTTTCAAAGAGCATCATTATAGTATTTGAAAACAGACATACTATTAGCGTCACCGTCGGTATTTGAGCTTCTTGTCGAATCAGTTCCACCCTTTGGAAAATTTCTTTTGAGGTGCCCAGATTGTCCACACCCTTAACACACTATCTTATTTTTCATGAAATTGTTTTTCTTTCCGTTGTCAACTACCAATGTTGAGTTTTCAGGCGAAACATTTCTTCCACCACTCAACCTTTTTTCTTCAGAAAACAGCTTGCTAGTAACTTCTGAAAAAATTATTTTCTCCTTTCCATGAATCAAGATAGGTTTCATGTGATCATAAGAAGATGGAAAAGACCAGATGAGCCTTAAAGCTATATCTTCATCATCAAGTTTAACTCCAATAGTTTCCAACTCAGAGACAATACAATTGAGAACACTAAGATGGTCAAACATAATAGTTCCTTCATTCATACGTAAAGTATGAAACTACTCTTTCAGATACACCCAATTTGAAACGCATTTTGCTTGATATAATTCTTCAAGCTTTTCCCAGAGTTCTTTGGCCATAGATATTCCATGCATATTTGCAAGAATATTTTTGGCCAAACAAAGCCGAATTGCACTTGCAGCTCTTAGATCAAGATCTTCCCAATCTTCATCACTTATATTGGTTTTACTGGACTCAATACCAGTAAGGGTGGTTGGTTTTCCTTTTAACGCCTTGTGTAACCCGTATTGGATCAACAAATCTTTGACTTGTACTTGCCACAAGTCAAAATTGATTCTTCCATCAAATTTCTCAATGTCAATCTTGACTCTTGACATTTCTCCTTCTTTCTTTGAAATTGGCTCTGATACCAGTTGTTAGGAAATTTGGATCAAATGGTATATCACAAATTCCCCCTCCCAAGATCCTCGTTAACAGAATATCAAATAAAAGAAAAATAAAGAATACACAACACAAGAATTATAGTGAAACTCCAAATTGGAGAAAAACCATTTTCGTTGTCAAAAGACAACTAGAGAAAAAAATCACTATATGGAAAATTGTTACAACCACACTCTCAATGATTTTCTCACACACCCAAAAGACAAGAGCAATTTACAAGCCCAAGAGAATTTTCTCACAAAATTCTCTCACTCAAAAACTTCTCATATAAGTTTTTCTCTAATTTTGGGATGATCAACAATGAAGAAATAAAGTCATATTTATAGCCTTCAAGTTCTCATTTCATATGCCAAACATTTCTTCATTCAATAAAATTAGGCTATCTAATTTTTCTATTCTTTATTCAAATAAGGTTAAGCACCTACATCTTTGACAATATTATAAGACATCTTATATGAATTTTCTTCTAAATTAGTCACCTCCTATTTTGACTAACAAACATAATATTATTTTTAATTAATCACAACAAAAATTAATATAAAGTTACTTAATCTTTTTAAAGAGGTATAAAATCTAATCCTTAATAATAATAATTAATTTAAATAATTATATTATTCATATATTTTCGTTTAGAAACTCAAATTTAAATTTTTTTATATAATTAAATAAACTATATGTCCTTAATCATAATATTATTATACAAAGTTAATGTAGTTCGTACCACTATAATTACAAATAAAATTACTGAGAAAAGGTAAATATGTCTTAGTAAGATGATACATGTGAAGAAAAACTTTAAATATTTTTATTATTATTTCATCCACTTTTCATCTTAATTCAAAAATAAATAAAACTCCTAGCCACGCACAGTAACGTAATAAGTGCGGCAAACAAACAAACCATCAACACGTGAAATTCACCAAAAACAGTAGGTACTTGATCGTAATAGACTTAAATTTGTTGAAATATTATGAGAAAATTAAAAATATCATATGGTGCTATTTTAATGAAATAAAAAAACTTATTCTTACGATGTCTACCCTACTTGCAAATATTTTATTTTTCCTTTTATGTATTTATTAAGTGATTGCACCAACTTACCTATTCAAAAATTATACAAATTTAGAGCATATTTTTTAAAACACTTTTAGAAATAAAAATACTTTTATCTGTTTTTGACAATAAAACATGAAGAGTTTACTTTTAAGTGTTTTATTTTTAAGTAAACCCTGGTAGCTTTATTTATAAGGTACTTTTATAATTATAAGATCCATTTTTATCATTATATCTTATTTTCAAATATTTAATTTAGTTTCTATCGCCTTTCATTTGAACCCCTTTTCTCATTAATTATTTTGAATAAACACATATATCTTCATCAATATATCACCATTACACATGTATATAATTGAATTAAAAACACTGGAAGATTTAATTAAAATACACAATTTGTCCCAAAAAAAAACACTGGAAGATTTACATGGTTAATAACATCAAAATCAAAACAATCGAAAAGGTGAAGAGTTTTTTTTTAACTTAAACGCGGATGGCCAAATAGAACAAATAACATAAACAATATTGTAATAAAATGAATACATGGTAAAATCTTGTTCGGGAATAAAAAGTTGTCTTACGAGGGAAGAAAAAATATATTAAAATGGACCTTTATTTATTAATTTCTAAATTTTAATTAAATTCAAAAATATATTTGCAAACTTTTAAAAACCTTTGAAACCTAAATATAAAATTTTAAAACCAAATTATACATTTTAAAATTTTCAAAATATAGGTATAAATTTAATTAAAATTTAAAAACAAACCCCACTTTAACCTTATTAAAAAAAAGAAATTCGTAAGGCATTGAAATTACATGTTTTGCTCCTTTTCCCGATCCAAATAACTTCTACCTTTGTAATAAGATTCTCTTCCTTCCCACGATTCGCATTTAGTAAAAGTTCATCTTTGTATTCAGTCAAAATTTATGAAAGTGAGGTAGTTCCATCACATTTAAATTCAATGCTAACATAATGACTTAAGTATAGCAAAAGTGGAAAATAAATAAATAAAAACATTATGACATTCAGTTTGGGAGCTCAGAAACCCAATCATCCCCCTCACAGTCACGCAATTATTTTACCTTTTCATCCTTAACTATGCCTTGAGATGAGCTTAGCTTATTTCTTAATCCACCCTGGCCAACAAGTACGATTCCGTTTTCCTTTTTCGTTTTTGAATTAAAGCTAAAAATAAGATAGTCAAAATGAATCCTCAAGATAATTTAAAAGAAGAAGATGGGGGGGGGTTAACATAAGGTCTGAAACTACATTACATATTTGCCTCTTCTTATCCTTTCCCAAAGCAGATTAGGGCACCTTCTAAAGTCTCGTCATCTTTGGTATTTGGTAAGAGTATGATACCACGAAGAGAAAACCTTTCAGTCCTGTGGATGCTATATATTTGAGAAAGAATCAAGTTGGCCTTTGTCATGCAAAGGATGATACAAATTACTTTATCCAGACTACAGAACTGAGGACGTGATGATTTCATTAACAGAATGATTATGATAATGGTCTTCTCATGATTGAGGCTTCCTCTATGACATAAGATTCATGATCAATAATTCAATAAGGTCTGTATCGCATTGGACGTCTGAACCGTGGCACCCGCCTGCATGGTAGAAAGATTAAATCTTGCATCAGCAACATAAAAGATTGATTTGGTGACCCGAAAAACATAAAATGATTGATGAGTGGTTCAGAACTTCAAGCACAAGCAACCACCAATTTCCAATAACTGAATACAATTTAATTTTATAACAGCCATGTGGCAGCCAATTGATTACACATTGCTTGAGAAACGAAGGGAATTCTAATCATGTTTCCAACACACCACCACAAGCAATAGAAATAATGCATGACTTTGAGCTTACCAGCATTCATGGACTATATAAGGATTCAATGGCACCCAACTACTTGACTGAAATGAATCATACGCATAAATCAGCTAAAGAGTAATATGCAGCAAGTCCAAATATATGCCAAGATGTCATACGTTTGAAGGTGAATTTCCAATAACTTGAATTTTGATTTCATTTCAAGATAAATTTACCCCTTAATATTACTATCTCATGTTATTTTTAACATCTTCACCAACTTTAGAAGTTGCAATTTACTTGATCACAACGAAGATGAAGAATGTACATTGAAAAAAAGCTGGGTTTTAAAGTACAACATAGGTCAGATTAGCACATATAGCATTAAAAGGAAACAGTAGTATTATATTATCAGATCCACATTTCTATAGGGAAATAGTAAGATTCTAAATTTTCAATTTTTTTTTAATTTCTCCTCAGAAACACAGGAGACTAACTACAGTTACTCTAGCTCTTACCCATAACCATATGGAGGATAGAAACTGGGAGCAGGCATGAAGGGCCTTCTGGATCGGAAATATGGGTTAGGCCGCCTCCCTCGATGCTGTTTCAATCCAGGAACGTTTGTTCTCTTTGCAGAGACCTATAAATATGCCAAATGAACCTATATAATTAACTGACTGTACATTGAGAGAGTTATTCACACCAGAAAAATTTTCAACCTTCAACTGACGACCATGCAATTCTGTTTCATTCAATAGCAGAGCATTCTGAACAGCATCAATTTCAACAAACTCCACATAAGCAAATCCTTTTGGTTGACCAAACTTGTCCGTCAAGATTGTAACTCTGTTCACAGTTCCACATGATTGAAAATGTTGCTGGACTTCCTCAGGTGTACAGGCATAATCAACCTGAAATTAGGAAGCATGTACACTTAACTTAGTGCTCATAGTTAATTTTAACTCAATTGAAGAGTGCTATATAAACACTAAGCAACATAGTATTGACAAAGAAAGTAGCAGCCAGAAGAGGTGCTTAATCAAAGGAACAGGAAACAATCGGAGCATGGAACAGAAGAATTCCACAGATTTCGTAGAATAACAATTTGAAATTCTGCTCATATTGCATTCATGATTCAACTACATGGGGACTAAAAGCACATATTACCCACCAAAAAAAAACTTAGTGATGCACTAGTGATAACTCTATCATAAAATAGAAATCAAGTTGAATAATACTCACAATCACACAATCGCTTCTTGAAATTAAATATTTTCTTTAAAAAGAAGACACTTTGTAAATATCAAATAAGCATGACGAGACCAGAGACCCGGGCAATGAAAATTGACAAACATGCTAACAAAATTCTAAATTGGAAAAGAATGAGAAAAATGATATTGTACTATGTACTCACATTACCAACATAGATAGACCGGGAATCAACCTCCTCCTTTTCAGCTTGAGTTGCTGATGCACCAGAGGAATCTTCATGTAGTCAAAATGAATAAAAAAGACACTGATAAGATTATTAAGGAACACACAAAATCTTTGATAAACTCAAAAGGAGACATCCTTTCCTAAGAGTTTATAAAGCTCAGTCATAATCATAAGTTTTATATATTGCTTAAAGGTCCACATATGGTAAGTAATAGTAACCATGAGCTGAAAAAAATACTAGGATAACTCAACACTAATCTGACTCACACTCACACCTTAGAAAAGCGTGCAACAAAGCATTCATGGGCCACTGCTCAATGAAAACAAGGATTGTCAAATAAAGCAGTTATTATGAATGTTTTTCATATTTTTCTATGTTTTTTTCCAATTGTTGATTGGTATATGTTCGAGTACATTGAAATTATTGGATAAAGTAAGCAATTCGAAATCCACCAAAACTGAAGACAGCTATTAAAGTTAAAAATGTTCAAAAATGTATCCCACATAATAAACCAAAAACTCACGTATAAAGTTTGAAACTAATCCTTTAATCATACCTACCGTCCTACCCTAACAAATTTAAAACCAAGAGAAGTAATATTGCCAGACATTACATATCATTAAGCACGTTGGTCATTTTGCATTAGTGGTGTCTGAAATCGTATTGATGCATATTATATTACAGTAGAAAACTAGCAAACACCATAGCAACAAGACAAACCTCCCATTGTGAACAAAACATGATTAATAATCTGCAAAATCAGGCAGATGTAGCTCTCACTGTCTCAGTAATGCTCCAGGGATCCAGAAGACTATTAACAATTATATAGGCTCGCATAAAAGGATTAGTAATAAAGATTCAGGTAATATTTTCCAATAATTAGCTTTTCCAGCACCGAAGAGGTTACACTCAGGGAAGACAAAGTGGATACAACCACAAGAAGGAACCAAGATATAGCGATAAGTGCATAATAGTATTATTATCCCTTCTTCTAATAGCTATTGCTTTTAGGAAAATTGGTTTCTCAATAACTTCTAACATTGTATCATTATTGAAGATCCTATGTTCAAACCCAGTTATGGAATTACAAATGTTTGATATGCATGGTGCATACCAACACTTGTTAGGAGTGATATAATATATAAAAGCATTGTTATCCATTCTCCCAATAGCTTCGGCTTTAAAAATTTAGATAGTTGACTTCCCAAAAATTTCTAAAATAGTAACTTTTAGATGAATTGATTTTCCAACAACTTTTAACATGGTATTTGAACGGAAAGCCATGTATTGTTGAATTTGTTGAATTGAAAGTGAGAGAGTAGGTTAACTTAAGCTTTTAGTGAGTTAGTTTCCGATATGGTGAAAGTCAACAAACACAAACGAGGCTCAAATGAAAGTTAAACCAACCATTAAAAATTGCATGATACAGAATACATAAAAACACACACTACGCAACTTTAAAATAAAGATAAAAACCTTGAACAGCGCCCATCTCCTTCTCCACCTTGGACTGCATTTCGCGGAGAGCTCCAGCCTCTTCCTCGATTTCCTCGAGCCTTTTTTTCATGTTCTCCAATTCCTGCCAAACAAACCAAATGGCATCAAACGAAGCACACTCAATAATATATCCAAGGCAGATTAAGAAAACTAAAAAGCAATCAACAAAGTGAAATGGAGGTGGTGCCTTGGAGCTCTGTTCATCGTAGCCTTGATCTTCTTCATGTCTAGAAGACATGCCGTCGAAGTCAGCTTCCATGTCTACATCATCGCCGGGAATCTCTCCGCCGTAGACCTCGTGCTCTTGCTCATCCATGTCTCTCTATACTCCGGCCTTTGCTCCTCGATTAATAGTAATTTGCTGAAGGATCCAAATTAGGTTTCCGAAGGTATCTCCGTTCAAGGGGATTATATATTAGATCGGGCGGTGTGGAGTTTAATTCTCCCTCTGCGTGTGTCAGCAAATACGGAGAAAAGTAAATTGTAAAACAGTAAATAAGTAACTAAAAGCATGAATCTTTATTTTTAATTTTTTTTATTAACATAGCGTATAAATTATATGTTTATATTAATATAACAATAATTATTACTATTATTATCTTTTCCTTACATACTTTTATTTTTGAAAGTTTTAAAAAAATTATATATATTTATGGATTATTTATTATATTCATATGAATATATAATTATTATATTTTGATGTGATTATTTTATTATTAAATAATTATTATATTAATATATTACAATAAATTTTTATCCATACGAAGGTCGACCAACGGAACAAAACGAAAATAGTAGGGCCATTACAAAATAAACAAGTTCAATTTTGATGTAATTTACAAGTTTATCAATAGTTAAAAATATTACCGTTGGACAAAAAATTATACTAATGAATATTAGATTTTAAGATTTAATTTGAATTTTTTTGAATATAATATAACGATGGAATTAATTTGAATCAATTTAAATCTAAAATTTTAGATTAGATAAAATTATATTAATATTAAAATTTATTTATGAATTATTATCATATATAAAATATAACATATATAATATTTAAATTCTAAATTGATATATTTATAGTAACTAAAAAATCAAAATAATAAGAAGTATATCTATACAATTATTAAATTATTATAAATATTTATATTTATTTTAAAGTTAAAATAGTAATATAATATAATTACGATATATATAATATTTAAATATAACATATTATAAAATAAAATATATCTTTTATTTATAATTTAATAATAATTTAATCAAAATTAGATACAATGGATTATAAAATATATTAATCTAAATTGAATACAAATAAATTATATATTTTTTAATTTAACTATAAAATTTAACAATCTAATCCAATCTAAAGATAAGATAGGATTTCTAAATTTAAGTGTATTGATAGGATTAATCACTCTTAAAAAATTAATTAAAATAACACATAAAATTCATAATAACAAAAATAACACATTTATTTTGAATTAATAAGTATATAAATTAGAGTTAAGGATGTTATTTTTATTGTTATAAGTTTTAGAGTGTTAGTTTTATAATTTTTTTAAAAACAAAAAAAAGTTAGAAATAATATTAAAAGATAAAATTACTATGCTTATTCTTCTTCGTACCTAAAGAAATCAGATAGTATGACGATGGTTTTCTATTATACATTCATAAATATTGTTAGAAAATTATAAGTAGATAAAAAAAAATTATGTTTGAAATAATATTAGAACTTTGAACTCTTGAATTATATGTTTGATTATATCACTTTTAACTAATACAATTTCACAGTGAATAGGATATGAAAGAAAAAGTAAAGACTTTTCTAATTATAATGACAATAGTCAATAGCGACAATTCCACAAATATCTAAGCAAAAGAAATCGATAAACTGCACAATTTAGTTTATAAATTTGTATAAGTTTTGGAGGGGGACAAGTCTCCATTGTGCTGAAGAGATAGTGATAAGTGAACGTGTTATGTTATTGTTTACTATATCCTTGGTTTTGTCGATGTATTTTTATACTAGGATTTAATGAAAATGCAGCTTATTTGATAAAAAAACAACAATTTAATATTTATTAGTTCAATGGGATTGGGACGAACAAAACAAGAAAGTTGATTCTAAGAGATCAAATATCAAAATAATATAAAGATTAAAAACTAACTTTTTTAAAATGATAATTATTTAAATTAACTAAACACTACAATAACAAAATGTTAATATTATATAGATTAATTTTTTAAGATTTAATGTATTGTATTAATTATACATTATATAAAATTTAAACATTATTAAAGTTTCACTCAATTAATAGTTTAAGAAAAAAACTAATATCTTCTAAAAAAAACACATAAAACTTACAAAAAAAAAGTATAAGTAAATTAAATAGAATAAAAATATATTAAAAATACAAAATAAAATCTAACCATGATGGAGTGGTGTTAGTATATAAAAAAGTATTACATATTTAAAAAATATGTTAATATAATGTTTATAAGTAATATAAGAGTTATATTTTTTTTGAAAATAAGCTTTTAGAATTAAATTTTTTAAGTTGTTTATACATTATATAAACTTTATATAATATCATAATTTAGTTATTTAATAAAAAAAATATTATATTTTCTTTGGATAAATTAAGTTACGTTGTTTTATAATAATATCATTATTATAATTGCATATCTGATGTATATTTATATTTTAAAATATTAATTCATTAATTAAATATTATCATCTAACTAGCGTGCTTCTACAACTCGAATATTGGAACTTAAGTGAAACTTTTCCATCTCGTGTAGAATTAATTTAGGACGTAATATATAATTATAAATTAGTTATTAAGGTGATTTTATTTTAAATAAATATTATTTAGGAAAAGTTCGTTAAAATTTATTTATATTTTAAATTGATATTTATTATTAATTATGATTTATACATTATTTATATATTTATATCAATTTGATATAAATAATGTATAAATCATAATTTGAAATAAATATAACTTGATATTGTAGTTTGAAATCATAATATTAGTATTAAATGAGTGAACAAATTATTACTTTGACACCGTAATTTTTTTTTTTTTTTAGATTTGTTCTATTAAACTTTTAATATTTATAAATTTAATTTAAATATAAAATTTTATTATATCAAATAAATTTAACGTATTTATATTATGTTTTTCTTCCTAATTAACTCTTTAACTTTTCAAATTTAATATATTTAGATATTTTTTAAATTAAATTTATAAAAATTAAAACTTAGTTCAACAAATTAAACATAACAAATTAAGGAATCAAAGCGTAAAGTTTATAAAAATTAAGAAAATATAAGCATTGTTTAGCCTTATTAAAACAAGTATAACTTCTTAGTGTGTCTCTACTTTATCTTCCCTATTTTATTGTATTTTCCCACGTGCATCAACTTCAAATCTAAGGTCCCATGAAATGAATGCATGGACTTTAGAATGGGTAGTTAAACAAAGGCATTTCCTAGAGAGGTATATGTTAGGAGAATCACAATTTTAATTCGAACTTAATCAAACTCTAAACAACGGAATTAAACATATTCTCCTTCTTTGTGTGAATCTTTTAGGAAACAAATAATAGAGCTCAAAATAAATAAAAAACATGCACAAAATCAACACAAGCAATTTACGTGAAAAAACCTTCTCGGTGTAGGAAGGAAACAACCACGGTACTCCTCTATAAAACTTCCACTATCAAGAAATAATTGTACAACAGTTCTCTCTAGGTAAAATTAGAGGTAAACAATCAATAACATCATCAAGAATACACTTCTTGGAAACTAACAATTATTTCAAGAAAAATGGAGAGATCTAACCCAATTCGTAGTCATTGTTCATTGCTTAAAATTTCTCAAACCAGTGAGCAAAATCCAAATCCCACCGCACAGATTAAAGAGTCTTGAGTCTTGAACCTGTCTGCAAAATTTCAGCCTAATCGAAACGACCTTTGATCGGAGCACTTGATGAATGCTTGCTGGAGAATGAGAAATTGAAAAACTGCTCAGTTTTTCTGCTACAGCTCCTATTTTTTCTGCACTTGTTTTTCTCTACGTAGAATACTCTTTTAACAAACCTTAAATGAATTTATTAATGAAATAATATAATAACATAATTACCCTCTTTTTACTCCATGAACTTTTAAGCCAATAGGTTTCACTTGGTTCTTCAAGTAAAAGGAAAACCCAACTGTATAAACATATACATTTGACAATTAAAGTTAGTAATTGAATGATAAATGAGAAATAAAAACTAATGGAACTCAAAAATAAAAAATTACATGAGTCTTTAATAAAAGAACAAGGAATTTAAATATAATAAAAATAAGTTTAAATTAAATTATTTTTATACATATTAATAATATGTTACTATATAAAAAAAGTGTTACTCATAAATAATAAGAGAGTTATATTATTTTTAGGTTTAATTTTTTAAATTTGATTTATTATATTATTTATAAAATATACAAAATTTATTTAATCGGGGAAAATCAATATCTTTTCTTTGGATAGCTTATTACGTATAGTTATATTTTAAATTATTTTAAAATATTAATTCATTAATTAAATATTATCGTCTAACTAGCGTGCTTCTACAACTCGAATATTGGAACTTAAGTGAAACGTTTTCATCTCAAGTAGAATTAATTTATGATGTAGTATACGAACATAAGTATGAAATAGTTATTAAAGTGCTTTTATTTTAAATAAGTATTATTTAAGTCAAGATTATATTTTAAATTTATATTTATCTATTTAGATATTATTTATATTCATTAATGCTGTAAATATAACTTTATATTGTAATTTGAAATCATAATATTATTATCAAAATGAGTGAATAAATCACTATCTTTTATAACTTTTATAATTAATTTTTTAAACAAATTTAACATATTTCAATTACCTTTTTGTTTAATTTAATACATTTAATTTTTTTAGATTAAATTTGTAAAAATTAAAAATCTAATAGAATAAATTTAACAAAAAAACTTAAGAATTAAAATATAAAATTTAAAAACTATATTGTCAGCATTATTAAAACAAATATAACTTCTCAGTATATCCCTACTTTCTCTCCCCCTGCTAATATTGTCTTTTTTCCACGTGCATCAATTTCAAAGTTAAGGTCCCATGAAAGCATGGACGTGGGGGTGGGTAATTTAACCAAGGCATTTCCTAAAGAGGTATATAAAGCCTTTGCATGTGTAATAATTGAAAGAATAAAGGCTTTCCGTCAGTGGAAAAGGCAATGACTTTGAAATATTGGTGCTACCACCATGCCACTTTTATCATTAGAATCACAGGCTCACAAAGTAAGGGCATGGAAATGGATACACTGAACATAAATTTGTTCAGATTCTACTATTATACTTGAATTGGATTCTACTAAGCAAACGTATTTCTCAACAAACCCCCAAATTTTATGGAAATGATATCATAATATGTAAAATTCCTTGATAATTGTGCACCTATTTTTATATAAACTCTATCATAAATTTATTTTTTATGAATAAGATTGTCATTATTGATTAACACTCATGTTTTTTATAAATTCAACAATAAAATTATCGTTTATTAACTTAAGAATTTCATTTTCTCCAAGAACCAGTTTTTTCTGCTTTTTTTCATACTGAGAGTTCTATATCCCATACATCCTAGCTATCCAATAAAAAAATTATATTTTTTTTAGATTTTCTTTTTTTTAATTCAATGGATAAGCACTCTTTCATTGTGGAGAGTGGATGAAATTAGTAGCATTCCATCATGCTACTTTCACTTAGAAGGTGATTAGCTTCCAGGTGATTCCCAGTTGTCGAGTTTAGATAAGTTCAAATATATTCAGCCAAAAATATTCTGTTGTGTTTTTGTACAATAATTTCTAATAGGCCAAAGCAGATTACATGGATTCTCATGGTTCATTCCTCCAAGTTAATCCACATAAACAATTTTTGGTCTCTATAAGAAAGCAACCATTGCTTTGTTGGAACATAAGATAAATGAGAAAAGGGTCATTCAATAAAGATTGCTTGTTTTTTTAGTAATTGTAAGGATACATATTTCAAGTCGTGTTTGATTATATAATGAAAATATAATAGAAATGTATTTTAATAGAAAAATATTATTATTATTATATTTGTTTAAATAGTATAATTAAAATAATAATAAATATTAAAATAAAATTTATAAAATTATAAATGAAATAAAATAAAATAATAAGAGTTTTCATTTTATTTTTAATTGAGATAAAGTGAAATAAATAATAAATAATTGTATAAATATAGAAAGAAAATAAATCATTCAAACCTATTACTGAGGTTTATAAATAAAAAATGAATATTACGTTGTTGAAATGTTTTAAATTTTATTTCAAATTAATTATTAAATTAAATATATAAATATTTTGAATCATTCTCGTTATAATTTAAATTAATGTCACTTAAACATGACTATAGATTCTACTAAAACTTATAATGAATATAAATGAATTTAACAATATATGTAAATGATAAAAATAGATTTAAATAGTAAATTTTGCCGTGACTTTAGGCCAAGATGAATTATATGAATTTTATATTTACTTCACACAAAATGAAACAGGTAAGGAAACTCACTGGTGTTTGTACCTGATAGGCTGATAAGATGAAGAGGTGCAAGTTTTATGATACACAAAATAACGATAAATATATTTTTGCAACATCAGATACTTATGGGAAATTTACCCTTTTCATAAATTGAAAAACTGAAGGCCATGTGCTCTCAAGTATATTTTCAGAGAAAGTAGACTGACCAAATTGCCAGAATTCAGCCTTGATGAGCTTTCTTTATTTGTAGAGATAAAGAATATATTCCGTTGATTTTGGTGCTTCAAATAATGCAAAATGAGTGAGAAGATAATAAGGAAATAATAATTAAGATATAAATCAATTCAGCAAATTGATAGAACAAAAGTCAGAGTATACATGTGGCTTTGCAAATCTTATCTTTATTCCTTGGGTAGACTATAAATAAAGAGTTAGCAAACTCGATGATTTCATCAATAGGAACAAGAAGAAGAGAAGAAGAGAGTTCTAAGATGAGGATAAGAGTCTTGTTTGATAGCCAAGGATGACTTGCCTGTGCCTTCACTTCAAAGATGCTTTAATTAGATTGGGTAATAGAAAAACGTTCATTAGAAAATACCATCTTGTTTTGGGTCACAGGCGGTTTACCTTGGCTAATTCACAGGCTCTTGTCTCTCATGTTAGGCCTACTCTTCTTCCTAATGAGCACAACTTCAACATTAATTTCTCAGCATTGTACTTCATTAATAATTGAGAAAACTATATTTGGCATGCTTTGTTAGAACTTAGGACATGGATGCCTAACCATTGAGGAGGAAAGGGTTTTTTACAAGAAAATAATCATTTTGGTAAACTTTGATTGATCGTCAAGACATAAAGTAGATTATACAATCTTATCTTATATTTTCTAAATAGATGTCTAACCATTGAGTACGAGAGAGTTTTTTATACGAAAAAAATAGTTATTTTGGTAAACTTTGATTGATCGTCAGATATAAAGTAGATTATACAATCTTATCTGTCTAATAGATTTAAGATACAATATTTTCTTATTTTATTACTATTACATTTAGTTTCATTTCATTAAAATTATAACTTAAATAGAACTAATTTTAAATATATATTATATTATATTTTTTATTAAATTTATATTATAAAATGTATCATAATTTTATTATTTTTTGTATTTTTAATTATATCATTTAGTTTTATTAGGAATAAATGATATATTTTAATTAATAATATCTAATTATTATATTATCTTATTAAAAATTAAGTAAAATAAAATAAAATAAATTTTAAAAATTAATAAAATATACCATAAATCTTATTAACTTCCATCTACATTTAAAACTCTACTTCAAGATATTTCCAATGTGATTCTTTCACTGTGATCTAGAAATTGTATTGGTCCAACCAGGCAGTCTCCTTGGCTAGGCTGATTGGCTCTCTTCTCTCATGTCGACCCTTCTTCCTGCTACAGCTACTTCACATCAATTAGTTCTGATATTAACCTCTATCTTTTTTATTCTTGTTTTTTTTTTAAAAGAAACGATAATTAGTATGAATGGAATTTGTGATTTAAAATGAAAAAAATGATTCTTATTACTAAACCACTTAACTTTAATAAAAATGGAAAAAAGTTAAACAAATAAGACTGCAATACTGCTTTGATGAGTTTTCTCACTATTATTTTTTCAGGAACACTTGGCAGCTTTTGTCTCGTACTAATGGGAATTTATTGAGCAAAAAGCTAAAAAATGGGAAAAGTTCATCAAATAATATCACAATACTGCTTTAATGAGTTTTATCGTTATTGATTTTTTTTTAGATAAAACAATATTTATTGTAATTCAAATATATACCTTAACAAGAGATGAATCTTACAATTAAACACAAGACAGCTAGAGACCACTAGGTGGACAAAAGTCAGTCTGATCTAATTTGTATTATATGTTGTATATTTTATATTAGATGTTTGCTATTTTCCTTACGGTTTTCCTGTATATTACTCAAAAGCTATTACAATGTCAAATTGTTTCATCTTTCTTCGTCTAATTCAATGTTTTGCTTTTCAACAATTTAACTTCCTTCTTTTTTGTTTCTATTTTTGTTGATTTTGGCATGAAAATCAACATCTCTTTTAATTTTATTTTGACGTTTTGATTAGAAACAACCACCGATAATTCACAGAGAACACAGGATACAACAACTAAATCCTTGTTCAAGTGCCACAATTTAGCTGCCCTCTAGTCTACTTACGCTGCAACATAAATTGAAATTTATTCAACCTCTTGATCATCAATATTATGGTTCACCATTCATCAAATATATATATATATTGTCACCAAAATATGTACATATGTATCCAATGATGATTTCTCCTCAACTTGTTGGTGTGTGTTGTGGTGCATGCTGCAACAGTGGCATACACCAATGCTCAGTGGAGTAAAACATGGAACATACAATTATTAGTGGAGCCATAAAACATAGATGTGCAGGAATTATGGTTATTGTTTAATTTTCGTTTACATTGTATACATATAGTTAAAACACTTGTATAGAAATCAGAACAGAAAGAATAAGAAAATATACATGATAATTATCAGAGAAACACAATATTTATCATGGTATCAGAGCAAGTTATTACTGATTAATGGAATTACCTACTGATTTCTGATTCTGATTCTAATTGTGGCTGCTGATTTCTGTTTTTTTTGCTGATTGTGGTTGCTGATTTCTGGTTTTTTGCTTATTGTGGCTGTCGATTTCTGTTTTTTTGCTTATTGTGGCTGTCGATTTCTGTTTTGCTGATTGTGGCTGCTGATTTCTGTTTTTTGCTGATTGTGTGGCTGCTGATTTCTGTTTTTGCTGATTGTGGCTGCTGATCTCTGAATTTGTTTTCTGGGGTGGCCATTTTGATTTCTAGAGTGGCCATTTCTGATTTCTCGACACTGCATCCACCATCAGTTTCTTTTCTGAAAAAAAAATAGAACACAACGGTGCTGAGGTTGCATTCTGTGTATCTACTTTGTATCTGCGGTTGGAGTCACAGATTGTTCGCAGTCTCTCTACGTAGCCGTGGGCAACTGTACCGGTTTCCTGACTCTGTGAAACTTGAAAAACAGCAACATATAATTTGTGGTTTGTCTATGTACGTGTAATTGGTAGGTCTATCTGCAGTTGTGGGTAACCATACTGTTCTTCTAAGCTCGGACAAGCTTGGAACGAGAAGGAACTGCACAGAGGCTGCGTGAAGGAAAAGTTGTTGTGAAACCACGCAGAAGAAGAAGTTGCGCTGAGGAACGCAGAAGAAGTTGGTTGAGGAACGTAGAAGAAGCTGCGTGAATCTGGCTGAGAAGAAGCACAGAGGCTGCATGAAGGAAGAGTTGCTGTGAAACCACGCAGAAGAAGAAGCTGCGCTGAGGAACGCAGAAGAAGTTGGCTGAGGAACGCAGAAGAAGCTGCGTGAATCTGGCTGAGAAGAAGCTGCGCGAATCTTGGCTGAGAAGAAGCTGCGCGAACTTGGAACTGGTTTAGGGTTAGAAACGCGCAGAAGAAGCTGCGCTAATTTGTAAAAAAAAATTTAGGGTTACGTATTTTTCTTTATATAGTGTACGAACGAAGTGTAAAAAAAAACGGAAGGAAAAAAAATTTAGAATTCATGGCGGAATCTAGAGATTTAACCACCAATTTCATATTGGAAGATTTGACGACGAAAATGACGGAAGTTCTAACTAGAGTTCAGACCGTCTCACAACTTCTGCTAACTGAAGCGTCGACTGCCCCTATTAGTATCAAGTTGGGAGGATCCAACTATGCCTTGTGGTCCCAGGTGGTGGAGATGTATATCTCTGGCAAAGACAAACTGGGATATATTAATGGGGAATTTCCTCAACCTGCTGAAACCGACCCCTTCTTCAGGAGATGGCGCACTGAAAATGCCATTGTGAAATGATGGTTGATCAATTCAATGGACCCCTCCTTGATTACAAATTTTATTTGATTCCCAACTGCGAAACAAGTTTGGGACTCTACTGCTACCACCTTCTATGATGGGACAGATACGTCTCAAGTATATGATCTTCGCCGTCGAGTTACTCGTATGAAGCAGGCGGGTGGATCTATTGAAAAATACTACAATGACCTTCAAGGGTTGTGGCGAGAAATTGATTTTCGTCGTCCTAATCCAATGGAGTGTGTGAATGACATACAAAGATACAACTCCATCGTACAAGAAGATCGAGTGTATACCTTTCTTGATGGACTTGATGACAGACTCGAAAAAACTCGAAGTGATGTGCTTCAAATCAAACCATTCCCTACGGTAGAACAAGCTTATGGATTCATTCGTAGGGAAGAAGTACGGCAGACCGTGATGATCACGGGTATAGATACGACACCCGGAGCAGTTATGACTTTTAAAGGGGTCAAAGGACACCATAATCTGATGCCGCCAAAAACAGGACCCTCCTTGGGTAGCAAGAAATTCACGGGAAATCCACCATCTCTTGACATGAAATGTGGCCATTGCGGAAACTCTAAACACACCCGTGAAAACTGCTTCAAACTCCATGGGTATCCAGAATGGTGGAATGATCTTCAAGCAAGGAAGAAACGGGACACCACTGGGCGAGCCACTGTGGCTACCAATAATGCCTCACTATCCCTTACTCATCAGGCCGAATCATTCCAGGATCCAAGTATTTCAAATAAAGTATTTCACATCTCTACTCGTAATGATAATGAGGATTGGATTTTGGACTCTGGAGCTACAGATCACATGACATTCGACCCAAAAGATCTCTCCAATACAACCCAGCCAAGACAGAGCCGTGTTGCCAATGCCAATGGAGTCACTTATCCAGTTACAGGAGCTGGAACAGTGACCTTATCTCCTTCATTATCATTATCTAATACTTTACTTGTACCATCTCTGTCAAACCGACTAATGTCTGTAAGTCAGGTCACTTCAGATCTTAACTGTGTAGTATTGATGTATTCTACTTTTTGCCTTCTACAGGATATTCTCACCAAGGAGATCATTGGGCGTGGTACTAGGAGAGGAGTGTTGGTGTGTGTTGTGGTGCATGCTGCAACAGTAGCATACACCAATGCTCAGTGGAGCAAAACATGGAGCAGACAATTATTAGTGGAGCCATAAAACATGGATGTGTAAGAAGTATGGTTATTGTTTAATTTTCGTTTTCATTATATACATATAGTTAAAACACTTGTATAGAAATCAGAATAGAAAGAATAAGGAAATATACATGATGATTATCAGAGAAACACAATATTTATCACAACCTCCCTCCTTTTTTTAAGCAAGCTGAGCCTTGGCAGTTTCAAGCCTAAAACTAATCGCTTCCCACATGAGACAAGAGTGTCCATAAATTCTGACATGTAGTCTGGCCGACGATCCTGCAGAAAGAACAAAATATGAAGCTGTTAGATAGTGCTAAAACCAGAAAAGTAACAATCTGTAAATATATATATATATATCTTGGGAGCAATGTTTGCTCACCTGAAAGTCTAGGTAGTAAACGCTGTTAACAAGAAAATAGAGTAAAATTAGTAAATCACTGAATGTTGACAAATCATTTAAACTAGATAAACTATAAAATTTGATTTCCAGTCAGATAAATGTAATTAATATCAATTACCTCCCATATATCAATGGTAAGGAGTGGCTGCACGAAAATAATCACAAATAACATCATACTTGATCTATACGTAAACTCGAATTAGAATGTATAGTGTGATAACATAATAGTCCAAAACAAGGGGATTTGCAGTGTTTGATTATAAGGAGTAGGATATCTAGCAACCTTAAGTATCATTCCCCATGGCCATAGTCCCTCCACGAGCTACAAAGCGAGCTGAGAAGTTTACCACGCTGTAAACAATACATGGGCACTTAGACCTCAGCTACAGACATTGGGTCTCAGCTTGAGCCCGTATCCACACTCATCACCCCTTAGGCTGATTCAGCCAGCCATGGCATGGTTCAACTCAGATCAAGCAGTGAGTTGTCAATGTCCCATGCAGTATCAGTCCAAACCAGGCATGTGCCATTCATCCTTTCTTCCAGAACATGTACAGTATGCACACGGGCCAAATTAGTCCCCAAATAACTCTTCATTAATAGAATTGTTGGAGATTGTTATAAAACTCCTTAATTTAAGGAACAAATTAAGGAGTAAAACATGAAGCTTAATTCAAGGAGCAATTCAATGAACCATTAATTTAAGGAGTAATTCAATGAGTTAATTTTCTTAAAAATAGATGTGTAATTGTAATGAATTAATCAACAAGTGTTCATTCCAATTGAGAGAAAAGCTTTTGTGAGAGAAAATTGAGAGTAATTTTCTTGGGTGTAATTGGGTTGTGGGTAGTGAGTTGTGAGTGTTGTAAACACTTTGTGTAATTTCTCAATTTTTAGTAAAAAGATCTACAGCAGGTCCGGAGACGTAAGTAACATTGGTCGAATTCCGTTATCAAATTTGTGTGTTATTTTGTCTATTTTGTTTTCCCATAAATCTAGCTTATCGAGAATTTGCGTAATTTTCCAACAACTGGTATCAAAGTTTTTAATGGTGATTTTTGTCATTTTCTTGCAAGGATACTATTCACATGAATAGTGAATTAAGTGAATAGTGAAATTTTGTCTACGATATTTGTTCGTTGACGGAGATGTTCTAATACACGATGGTTTGTAGAAATAGCCAGAAACGATCCGGAGAAAATTAGATTTGAGTAGGAGCAATGACCGCAAATGAAGGAAAGGTGAAACTCGAGAAATTCGATGGCACAAATTTTGGGTTTTGGAAAATGCAAATAGAGGATTATCTGAATGAAGAAGATTGAAATCTTCTAGAAAGACAAGCTCTTGGAGTTATTCGATTGGCGTTATCTCGTAATGTTTCTTTCAACATAACAAAGGAAAAGACCACATCTGGTCTTATGATAGTTCTCTCTAATGTGTATGAGAAGCCATCAGCCTCAAACAAAGTACACTTGATGAGACATTTGTTCAATTCGCGGATGACGAAAGGCACATCGGTAGCTCAATATCTCAATGAACTCAACACACGCCAAGTTAGTTAGCACACCATTGGCCAGTCACTTTCGCCTATCCAAGGATCAGTCCTCTCAGACAGAGGAAGAGAGATAAGTCATGGCTAAGGTTCCTTATGCCTCAACCATTGAAAGTTTAATGTACGCAATGGTCTGTACGAGACCAGACATTGGCCATACAGTGAGAGTTGTTAACAGATTTATGTCAAACCCATAGAAAACTCATTGGGAAATAGTCAAGTGGATTTTGAGGTATCTACAAGGCACCACAGAAAAGTGTTTGTACTTTAATAAAGGAAAGTTAAAAGTACAAGGTCATGTAGATGCAAACTTTGGAGGTGAAGTTGATCATCGAAGAAGCACCACCGGTTATATATTTATTGTTGGAACTACAGTTGTTAGTTGGATGTCACAAATACAGAAAATTGTCACTCTATCCACTACAGAAGCTGAGTATGTAGCAGTTACTGAAGCTAGTAAAGAGATGATATGGCTTCAAGGTTTGTTAACTGAGCTAGGATTTAAACAGGAGAAGAATGTTTTGCACAGTGATAGTCAAAGTACAATACACTTGGCAAAGAATTCAACATTTCATTCTAGAACCAAGCATATTGGACTTCGTTATCACTTCATCAAATTTGTATTGGAATATGATGTGTTAATATTGGGGAAGATTCAAGGAAGAAAAAATCGAGTGGATATGTTAACAAAGGTGGTGACTATTGACAAATTGAAGTTGTGCTCAACTTAAGTTGGTCTGCTAAAGTAACAAGATTAGAAAAGTTGTTACATTGGTCAAAGTGTGAAGACAGATTGAAATCAGTTTTCAAGTGAGAGATTGTTATAAAGCTCCTTAATTTGTTAAGGAGTAAAACATAGAGTAAATTAAGGAGCTTAATTCAAGGAATCATTAATTTAAGGTGTGAATTTTCTATAAATATATGTGTAATTGTAATGAATTAATCAACAAGTGTTCGTTCTAATTGAGAGAAAAAAATTTGTGAGAGAAAATTAAGAGTAATTTTTTTCGGTGTAATTGGGTTGTGGGTTGTGAGTGTTGTAAACACTTTATGTAATTTCTCTCTTTTCAGTAAAAAGATCTACAGTAGGTTCGGAAACGTAAGGAAGATTGACCGAATTCCGTTATCAAATTTGTGTATTATTTTATTATTTTGTTTTCTCATAAATTTAACTCATCAAGAATTTACGTAATTTCACAACAATAATAGCACCGTATGTATTGTCACTTATATTTATATAAGCAGTAAATGCACAAACGTGATTAGCATCAATTGTTGTAACCTCTCTACAGGACTCTCTCTAAACACAGCATTTGGGGTCTTCACTTATAAGTTTTTTTGTCACTAGGATTCACTGCATTTTAACAACAAAGACATTGCTTTGTTTTGATTTAAGGGAATAAAAACAAAAAAAAACGTCATCATTTACTAAATGCAACCTAGACATTTGGTCTTATAACTCACATGCAAACCGAGCCCAACCGGAACCAAAATTTGTAGCAGCAGCTGACTTGAACTCTCCAACAAAATTTTGAAAGACCCAAAGTCTCTCTCAATCAATAGTAGATCACCAGATGGCTTTCCTCCACCACCTGGGTTTCATAGGCTCCCAAAAGAAGTCATGGTTCCAGATCTGCAAGAAGACAGATAAGACAATTCTGAATACTATTAGTGGATCCGTGGAGTTAAAGTAAAATGGCCAGAAACATGTGTGCCGACCATGCTTTGCATACAACCCATGTTGAGGTAAGGTAGTCAATCTATTACCTACTGAACCTTCATATTAATATCTATCATAAGCAAATCAAGGAATATTATGACGGCAGAATCAAATGACTTCATAGAAGTTCTATTATAACATTGATTAATTAAAACATTAATAGAATCGTAGCTATAGATGAACAAAACCAATCCAACACCTGCTGGGTTCAATCCCAGATTCTCGGCATCAACAAGTTGGCATTGATCTTAAATTATACCACAGTAATTTAGATATATTTCTCGAATCAACTTCTATGATCCTGAAAATTGAAAAAACCAATAAAAATGCAATTTTATGGATAGCAAACCTGTCCTGCATTGTTTTATTTTCTTTTTATGGTCTTACAAGAGAAACTACGAAAGTTACACTTTCTTGAACCCTCACTCTTGAGTACGGGACACCACACTCCTGCAACTTGTATTATGGGAATGTGAGCATACCTGTCCTGCATCGTTGAAAGTTGGAAGAATTTCCCCATTGTTATAAGAGATAATTACGACATCTTCTAAAGAATTTGAAGCAAGCCCTGTTCCCACAATTTGTTTTGTTTAGGTTATCAACATAAGCCCTACGATGCTTACCCCAATGACACTACAAGGATGACTTGCTCATATGGGGGCTCCAGACCGTCCGGCGACAATCATTGATATTATACTTAAAAACAATCAAGCCCACAAGCATATATAGTAACAAGGAAGAATACTAATTTCGTTTTGTATCACTAGACATGAAAAAATAATCTTATTAAGAACTAAAGATTTGTACAAACAGATCCCGAGAAGGTAAATTTTGTACACCATATAAACAACATATGATCCAATAATTAATATTTTAATTCTATTTTAATCGCTTATCTTTCTTTCTTTTTATAATATTCATGTCCTTTTTTAGGAGAGCTCCATTATACTTTTTTTTTAACTTATTGATAGAATTAAGTTACGATAAGATTTAAAACATTTATAATAATTGAATCATAAGTAATTATTTTTACTTTTATTTCAATTAATTCTTTTGTAAAACATTCTAAATAAACATTCAAAAATTTATAATAATCAATTTATTTTTTAAAAAAACTTTATAATCACAAAAATTAAAAAAAAACACTTTTTTAATATAATATTTACTTTTATGTATCCAAATATATGTGAAATTTATATCTATTTTACTCTCGTTAATTTTCTTATGTGAGAAAAATAAATTTATTAATAATAAATAAAATATGAATTAATTATTAATAAAATAAACATTAAATAAAATTAAAAATATTCATCAATAGAAAAATAAAATATAAAAATATGGAACATAAAAAATGAGATGGTTATTTTTTCTAAGCTAAATAAAACTAAAATATTGAAGTAATACTAACATTAAAATTTAAATTACAAATAAATAAATAAATATAAAGCAATAAAAATGTTTTATTTTATTGTCATCTATGTGCTTTAAACATAGAAAATTATATTATATTAAATTAAAATTAATAAATAAATTATTTAATATGTGTGTAAGAAAGAAGTAGATGTATTTATTATAGAAGAGTGTGACAAATAAATTTTATTAAAAGTCTATTTATAGTATTCGAGATAGAGTATTTGAGATAGATATTTTCTTGTTACGAAAAGACTTAATTTTTTTTAAAGTGAAGTTTGAAATACACATACATCTTATCGTAGAATTAAGCTAACTATAGTTTGATTTAAAAAAAATTAACTTCAACGTTTTATATAAAAATATATAAGTATGAGTTGACTAAATTAATACAGAAATATTCCTATTATTATTAAAAAAATTAAAAATTTGTAGGTCCATTCATAAAAGAAAGATGACAATTAAATAATAATGTGTAATGTTTAATAAAATAAACTGGATATGGAGATTATATTTAATTCCTAGAATAAAAATTAAATTTAATAAAAATAATATATTATTATTATTTAAATAATAGGATAAAAACAATTGTAATATTAAAACAAAATTTAGAAATCAATTTTTTGAATTTTTAAATAATAAAAAAGAAAAATAATAATATAAATGTAAAAAAATAAAATATTTTAACATGTTATTATTATAATATTTTATATTCTATTATATATTAATAATTAAAATAAATATAAAAATAATAAAATTATTTTTATTATTTTAATTATCATGCTCAATAAAAAAAAGAAATGAATGAATATTCTTTTAGAAAAATATATAATAATACACCTAGAGATTAAAGATAAAGGAAAGTTTGGTAGGTGGACAGATAAAAATCAAACTAAGATCTCAAATTAATATCTTCTTACACTGATTTAACATAATAAATTGAGTTAATGATGATAGTGAAAAGAGTTGTTTCTTTCTTGTTTGATGATAAAGCTTTCGTTCACCAACTTAAACTACTAGTGCTCTATGTACCGTGTTGAATAGTCACCCACCACACTATTCTCAAACCCAACACAACTTATGGTGAAACCCAACCTGTGGTGAATCCAAGGGACAGAGACAAAGTGCTTGATATCAATAATATTATAGGTGTGACATTTTAATCCTTACATATTTGATAAAATTAACCGCCATTTGCTTTTAATATATATTTATACAAGTCTTTGGCTCGGATCCACCGTCTTAGAACACAAGTAAGATAAAGCCAGCGTTTCTTGGAACCCAAACAAGGCATGAGAATGGCGACTGAAGTACAGGGCAATAATGACTTCGAATCATGCTTTTCCTCTCCGACTCTATCGAAAATCAGAAAGATCAAACGGAAAACTTGGAGCCAAAGCACGGAGCCCGATCCTGAACTTGACTATCTCAAAGAAGGATCAAAAGTTGAGGTTTTGAGCCAAGAAGATGGGTTTGAAGACGCACTATTACCAGCCATTGTCCTCAAATCACCATTGTCGTCAACTTCACCCCCTTTCAAGAAGAGGGGACGAAGCAAGGTGTTGGTCCGGTTCGAGTCTTTGCTCAGTGATGATGAGTCAAAACCACTCGAAGAACGAGTGAAAATCTCATTTATTAGACCAACTCCACCCGCTGACTCATCTGATAGTGTCTTGGAACCCAACCATGTCGTCGATGCCTTTTTCCGAGACGTATGGTGGACTGGGATTATCACCAAAGTGGTAGACGGAAGGTATTGGGTGGCCTTCAAGTACCCACCAGATTTGATTAACTTTTCACGCTCTCAATTGCGGCCTCACTGGGATTGGGGTAATGGCTTTTGGGTTAAAACCTTAAAGCAGGTACCTTTTTCCCTTTTTCATTGAACCCAAGAAGCAGGGTCTGAATATACGTGTAAATAATGCTTTTGGGCTTAGTTTGTGACGTGGATTTTTCAAAGTCCCTAAGTTTGCATGGGGTTTATGGCGTTCATCAAGTTCTTTTTCATTTTTTTTCTTTTGTAGTTTTGTCCAAGTTATGTTTTATGGGTTTTCATAATCTATTACCTGAAAATCACGTTTGATTTTCACCCTCTGACTATTGCTGGCTTCTCTTGTGTTTAATGGGCACGAAATGTGATTCCTTTACTTCATTTTTTTGGGTCCCTTTTTTCCGTTTTTCTTCTTTCGGGTCCGGGGATATTTACACTGCATTTGAGAAAAATTTATTCTAATTGTAAATCTGAGATGCAAACTACTAGTCTAAATATCTTGAACTATGTCATCTTAATTTACGATCTAACCTTGAAATGGCGTCTGATTTTGGTAGGAAGCTGCGATTTGAAGCTTCAAAAGATCTGTTGTTTTTTCGCATTTCCTAGCGAATGGGAAAGTGGATAGAGGATGGGGAGGTATAACAGGAAATGAATAAATAAAGGCCGAGCTAGCTTAAGTAGATTACTTCAATTGGTCAAGTAGTTGGTGAAATTTGGAAATAGAATAAAGTCACCCCCCTTTGTGAGTGCTTTTCTCTATGAAGCAGAGCATGGACTTTTACTTTTGAATTGTTGGCTTATAGGAATAAATAATTATATTCTAAAAAAATTATATCAATGGTGAAAGTAGATTTTTTGTTTTTTGTAGTTAGTAATGAACCAAAGACAATTTTTTTTTAAATTCAAACCGTATAAAATGAGTAAGGCCTATGATGAGCCAATCATGCATCTATGATCATGTGTATTCTTATTCTGATTTTAAGATTAATCCTATCTAGGGGATTTATGATTTTCCTAATAGTGTCAAACTTAAGGTTATAGTCTTACAGACCTTCAGATTGTAGATTTTAAGCTATATAATCTAGACTTTTGTAATTCCTATTTGTTAGGTAATGACTTGTTTATTTTTACTATTCCAATTTATGAGTGTTTTTTTTTTAAATCTTCGTATTTACTCAATTGCCTTTCTCATTTATTTCTTGCTTTCTTTCAAGTCTTCATTGTTGTCTTTTTTCAACTCTGTGATTGGGTTAAATTCACTAGTTGAGTTGACAAATTATTCTAAAGTTCTATACCTTGATATTCTCAATAAATAAAGAAACTTATTAATTGTCTCCCTAAATCTTTACAGAAAACAGAAGGATTGAAATTTTGGCCTGATGATGCGGTGGAATTCAGTCTTGATTGTGGAGATCCTTTCACTAAGTGGTTTCCTGCAGTTTTTATTGGGGAAGTAGGGATGGACTCCTTCATGGTGCAGTATAGGATTGCAGTGAACAACGAGAAAGAATATCTTCATAAAGTAATTGTAAAGCTCCAACAGCTTCGTCCTTCCCCTCCATGTTTTAAGGATAAAATTTTTGAGTTAATGGAAAAAGTTGATGCATTCTATGAAGGTTGTTGGTATGTTGGGGTTGTTACTCAGGTTCTTACAAAGAAAAGGTATACTGTTACTTGTATTCATGGAACCTTAAAGAATGATTTCGGTCATTCAGAAATGAGGCCTCACTTGGAATGGAGAGGTGAACACTGGATTACTAATTCAAAGGTATGAAGAACATTTTTTTCTAGTTGGTTTTGTTACTCAACATGCTTTGTTTAAAATATAGAAATATATGAACTTGTTTATCATCTTGCTTGTTCGATTTTCAATTTCTCAAGCTAGGTGTTGATTTTGTAATTCTTATTTATAAATCAAATGGTGGTTTGAATATGTGACTTGAAATAGAAGAAGAAGGGTATCTTATCCACCACACCCACATGGAACACAAATCAGGTGTCTATCCAAAATGTTTATTGTTATGAAAAACTAAGTAATTTAAGTTTCCCTTGCTGCAGCATTGTTATATAATGATCATTGCTGGGTTAATGTAAGTTATGTAACAGGTTATACGATAGAATGAATTGTATATGGCTGTGATTAATGAAATAAAGAGTTATCTTTGTGGTTGTTTCCTGATGCTTTTGCTCTATGTTATCTTCATTATTTGAAAAAATAAAAAGATTTACAAAGGAGTCTTCTGTGTTTCTTAAATGCCTTCATATGTTGCATATCTCTTTGGCCTATTTAATTTAGAAAAACTAATGTCTTCATTGCATAATTAACTTCTCCTGCTCCTCTTTTTCTTTGTTCTTTAGTTGGATGCCCTGATTAGAATGCATTGTCTTCGTATGCAGGATATTGAGCAACAGAAAGTTGGAAAGCCTGAAAATCATGAAACTATATCTTCTAAATGGTATGGAACGCTATCAAAACCTGAAAATAAAGGATTCAAGAGGAAATGCAGACAACCAAGATTAAATTTTGAAGCTATGCTATCTGCAACAGGTACAAGTCAATGGTCATATTTAATTTAGGGTTCTTATGATATTTGTTACTTTAATTATTTTATAAGGAATCACAATGGCTTGCAGTTCAAGGGAGCAGTTCACATAAAATAGGTGAGAAAAAAGTTACTGAAGCAGGGTATTTAATGGAAAAAAATGAATCTTCGGGCATGTCAAGGTTACAATATGAAGGATTGATGGGCTTAAACTGTGAAAATTCTCTTACTAAGGTATATCTGAATCTATTATGTGATCCAGCTCGACTCATCCCGTGAGATTCTTAAAGTTCACTAATCAACACAATAGAGAAGCACTTTCACAGGCAAAAAGTGATAGAAAAGCATAGTGAGGAATAGCTTATACTGTGGGTGAACTTCAAGGCAGAGGACTCTGTTAATAATCAGTTCTTATGGCTAGGGGTGTCCAATGGTCCGGTCCGGTTTTGGGAAAAAATATTTAACCGGACTAGACCGTTTATATTACTCGGACCAAACCGTTTGATTCATAAAACCGTTCGGTCTGATCCGGTCCGATTCGGTTTCCGATTTGGTTCGGTTTTTTGGACATTTTTAATGTAAAATAATGTGAAAACTTTACCCTACTTGTGGCCATACTTTTTTGGCTTATTTTTTAGCAACTGTCTTGATCAGTTTTCGATCTTTTCAACGACTAAAGACAAGTTGCTATTTACATTTATGGATTTCTTTTGGTTTGAAATTTTTTATTGTTGTAATACCCCTGCTTAGTTCTATTTCTATCCCAAGTGTGCTCTCTATCTCTGGTATAATGAACTTCCCTTTGTTTCATTTTGAGTTTATTCCAGTAGTCGCTTTATGTCTGTTCATTGCTTAATTTGGAGGTTAAACAACAGGAGGATGCTACTGTTCGTAGTGAAATAGAGGGGAAGGGAGAACAAGCTGAATTTCTACTTGTAAACTCGAAAGTTGTAGCATCAGGTTCATAATAAGTTTAAACATCCGACAGTCATATGCTATAAATTTGATTTGGTAAAATTGATGTGTTTCAAAATTTGTAGGTGAGGAACACGATGGATTTAGATGTGCTGTATCTGATGTTACAATTAGTACAACTGAATTACCTGAGGCTCCAGGGATGGAACTGACAGCTACACTTGATTCACTGCCCAACGATTCTGCAAAGCATCCAGGTAAAATCTTTTTAAAGTTCATGAATGATTAGAATAAACTCTTTGAATAGGTCCAAGTATTGCAACTGTTGAGTGGATTGATTAGAAGGAACTGCCTTTCTGAATATAATTAGGATGTTCCTTGCAATTCTTTTAAAGTGAAAGGACTAATGGAGTTTGGATATACTGATACAACCGTTGCAGAAGCTTCTTTTAAAAACACACACATTTGTTGTAGAAGTTGATTTTTATAGCATGTTAAATAAGTTGATGCACCCCACAATTGTACCAACTTTAAAAATACCTTCCTTGTGTTGAACTCTATGTTGGAAAAACTAATTTGTCATTATTTACAGGTGATGAAGATCATGGGACAATACAAGTCGTCAAAAATTGTACAACAGATAAATCTGAAGTGCCTGGGACTACAGGAATGGAGATAATAGTTACCAGTGACTCACAGCCCGACAATGTTCTTCAGTGTCCAGGTAAAATCTATAAACTTCACCGACTTTAAATAGAACCAAGCATTGCACTGAGGAGCATTATTCACAAGAAATTACTCTGCCTTCTAGAAAATATTAGGCAATTAGCACGATTATAGTAAGTTTATAACTAAGAAAAGTAATGGGTTTCAAGTGACTCTGGTGTAATTGTTGGACAAACTGAAGTTTTGTGGCATGATATAAGTTAACACACTCAATAATTGTTTGCCAAAAAAAAAACGAAAGAAAAATTGCTTTTGTCATGTCTGGTGTGTGCCAGATTTTTATAGATGAGGGATGTTATGGAGCTAGATTTGCTGAGGCAGATCCTACAACTAATATATTACAATTGCCTATGATGACTACAGGGATGGAACAAACATTGACAAGTGGATCAATTTCTGATTCTCTCACTCTCTATCTAGGTAAAACTTTTAAAGCTCGCCGAAGATCAAATAAAGTTTTTTTTTTCAATAATTAGAACCAACCATTGCAAATAATGAACTCCTGGACACAATTAAAGTGGGTTGAGCAATTTTATAAGAAGAGTGATGGAGATCAGGTGCCTTCAATAAAATTGTTGGAGAATGTCTAGCTCTGCAGCATGTTTTAATAAGTTATAGCAGCTTATAACCGTTTGATAAATTTATTTTTGTGCAAATGTGTAAGTCAACTTTATAGATGGGATTGAACTGACAGTTTCCAGGGCCTTGATGTCCAACAATTGTATTAAGCGTCTGGTTAAGAAATTAAAGGTTACCGAAGATAAGCTTTTTTAACTAGGTCCATTAATTTAAATTGATGGGTAGTATTGTTTAGAAGTTACTGCCTTTTCAAAATAATGAAGTGTGGTCCTAGCCAATCCATAAGTAGTTAAGAGTGTTGAAGCTCAGATGTCTCTCACGTAATTGTTGGAGCTGTTGAAGTTTTCTGAGCCATTTATAGAACTCAATAATTGTACGCTAAAATTTATTTTTGCCAAAACTAACATGTTCCAACTTTTATAGGTGAGGAACAGAATGGAACTAGAAGTGTTGCAGAAGATATTGCAATTGAGAAATTTGGTTTGCTAGATTGTACAGGGACGCAGTCAATAGGTATGAAAGGCTTACTGCCTTCTAATCTTACAATCATCTTGGTAAAGTTATTCAAAGTTCATTACTGATTACTCCTTTTAAAGATAGAAAGCTTTTAAATGAGCACTTGATTAAAATAATTTTTTTTCTAAAATATGACCAGAATTCATGCTCACATGAAACTTCAAGGTACATTAAGTCATAAACTATGAGCTAAAAGAATATTAAAGTTGGTCTTTGGTCTCATTGCTGCTGAAGTTGAGTTTTCTATGGTTCAAACCTATTGTCTTATAAAGTTTTTATTTTTATTTTATATTTTTTTTCTCTGGAATTGGCATATGAACTTATGAAGTTTTTTATTTAATTGTTTTGTTGGAGAAGTCACTTGCATTCTAGAATACTAGTTAAACGCTTGGCATTTTCTGGAATTGTATAATTCAAATGCCACCATGCACCTCTTTCTTGCCCCACCAGCTTCAACTATTTTAGTTGATTTAGTTACAATATTCTGTAAATTTGGATACCTGGCATAAACAGTTAAGCTGAAGAATTGAGTGTGTTCACTAAAATAGAATACATGGGGATGATTAAGAAAAGACTTATTACCGGTTCAAGCTTGGAAATTTCTTTAGGTGTTATTGGCACGATTAAATTTTTTTACCAGGTCAACTAGATATTATATGCATCAAGTAAACCTTTCTAAATAATACATGCTTAGAGTTGTGGTATTGTAGCTGCAAGTTTCTTTCAACACATAATAGAACTAATCACTGGTCTTTCGGGGCAAACTTTATGGTATGGTTTTCTACTCCTTGAAACTTGCTGGAATCAAAACTTGAACTCATGTTGTTTGAATTATGCTTCCTGTACTTATTCATTTATGATGCACTGAGAAATACTACAAGTCTAGTTTCTGGAACAGATCATTGCTTGACAGTAAAAACGAAGGAAGCTGCAGCTGAAGTACCTATAAAATTTTCAGCTGATGACAGTCCTATATCAGCGTGTATGCGAGAAGTCCCTTCTGAAACTAATGTAGTTCACTCAGGTAAGCTATGGCTAAAGCTCTGTGGACTTCTAGTCCTATACCCTGTAAGTGATGAACAGATGGTTGTATTTTCTAGGTATTAATGAGACACTAAAACTTTTTTTTGTTAGGTAAGTGCCAGCTAGAAGATCCTTGTTCAAATTTACCTTTTAGCAAAAGATATTCCATTTGGGAAAGAATTGAATCAATGGAGGTATTCAGAAAATTGCCACAGAAGCCTCATTTTCGTCCGTTAGCCAAGTGTAATGAGCTCTATCGTGAAGGATCAGCAATTGGGAAGATGATAACCTTTGCTTCTTTGGTTGAGAAGGCTTCGAATTTACAAGTTGACGAACCTATGGAATTCTTTAAGATCAGCTTCGATGCACTTGCTGAATTGGGAGAATTGGGATTTGATGTGAAGGTGGTGCGAGATCGTTTGAATGAGCTGTTATCTATTAAAACAAAGTTAGAACAACTTAAAGATGAGTCAAAACAAGTACACTCTAAGATAATGGAGTCTAAGGAGGAGAAGAACCAGTTTGAAAAAGAAATTGCTGAGATCGATAAAGATATCAAAAAATTAGAAGAAAGACGAGTCATACTAATGTCCAATAAGGTGGTCAAAGATTTTGAGGTCAATAGATTACAAGAAGAAGTGGCCGACGTTAACAAAAGCATACAGAGCGTGCTGCAAAACTTTAAAAGTGTAGCTGTGGCACCTTGGTGATTGGTCATGGAGGTTGGCATGTTGTTAAAAGGTTGTGTAGCTCTAAGAACTACTGAAAGCAAATGCAGTAGTGTGGAAGTTTCAATTCAGGCTTTGTTAAAACTAGATGGTGGATATTTTGAATTAGACAGGATTTTGATATTAGTCTTAATAGCGAACTCTTAATAATAGATTATGGACATGATATGAAACGATGTTTTTTTCTTCTTTAGAAAATGGCACTTTGCTTGAAACTTTTGAGTTCGTTTCATATATGAGATGGCTTATAATAATAGATCTTTTTTGAAACGGTAAATGATGTTAAAACTTTGTGAAATTTTAGAAATTTGAAAATCAAATTATACTATTTAGAATTTGTGTGGATTTAGTTAGTTAAAGTTGAAAAAAAAGGGGATTTTTAACCAATTTTGAAGTTTATAATTCATTATTATTCATTTATGATTTAAATAAATAGAACTCAAACTAACATGACAAAATAATGCTATTAGAAATATAATGTTAAAATACACTAAAGTAGATATTGAAGTAGAAATATTAAAATAAAAAAATAAAAACACCATAAATTTAATGAGTTTTGGTATAAATGTTACTTAGGTCTTTGAGTTTTGTTGACTACTCAATATTCTTCAATAATCTCTCGCACGAAATGATAATAAACGTCAATGTGTTTTGTACGTGCATGGTAGACTTAGTTCTTTACTAAATGAATAGCACTTTGAATATCACAAAACACTTTAATATGTTTTTGACTAATTTCCAAGTCTTCAAATAAACCTCGTAACCAAATAGCTTCCTTTAGAGCCTCTGTAATTATCATATACTCTACCTCTATAGTAGACAAAGCAAATGTGGACTGCAAGGTAGACTTCCAACTCATTGGAGCTCTAGAAAGAGTAAACATATAACTAGTAGTTCATCAATGCTTATCTAAATCTCCTGTATAGTAGGAATCATAATATCCGACTGCATATTTACCAATGGTATTATCCTACTGAAATACTAAACCAACATCTACAGTATTTAGAATATACTGTAGAATTCATTTCATAACCAACCAATATCCTTTACCAGGATCATGCATGTACCTGCTTATAGCACCAACCGCATATGAAATGTCAAGTCTTGTACACATCATTTCATACATCAAGCTACCAACTGCATTTGCATACGATACCTTTGTCATGTATTCTCGTTCTGCATCTCCGTTCTATTATGGTGTTTTTTAAATAGTGAAGTGTCGCACTATCCCTTCGTCTTCACAAACTTTCATAAATGGATCGTTTGTGTACTCAGTGCCATTATCAGATCTCAAACGCTTGATCTTTCTACCAGTCTGAGTCTCAATCATCTTCTTCCACTTAAGAAAAAATCCCAACACTTCATCCTTCCTCTTCATGAGATACACCCAAACTCTTCTGGAGAAGTCATCAACGAAAGTGACATAATAATGTTTGCCATTCATGGATGGAGTTCTTGTTGGCCCACATACATCAGTATAGATGTAATCCAAAATACCGTTTGTATTATAGAGAGTAGTGTCAAAACTTACTCTTTTCTGCTTCCTTAATACATAATGCTCACAGAATTCCAACTTGTTAGTTCTCGAACTTTTTAGTAGACCTTGCTTTATTAGAATTTGTAAAGCTTTTTCACCAGTATGTCCCAAACGCATATGCCATAGCTTGGTAATTTCTGAATCTCTTTCCTCCTCTAAAACTGTTGTTGATGCTATTCCAATAACCATACTACCAAGGTAGTAATACAAGTTATTCTTCCGAACACCTTTCATCCCCACAAATGCTCCAAAAGTAACCTTCAATGCCCCATTTTTTATGATCACAATGATGCCTTTTGATTCTAAGACTCCCATAGCAATAAGATTCTTTTTCATATCTAGAATATAATGAACATCAGTTAAGACCCTGGTTGAACCATCTTCATTCTTCAAACGAATTGTACCGATCTTTGAAACTTTGCACGGATAATCATTACCCATGAAAACAACTTCATCGTCTAGTTATTCAAAGTTAAAGAATCACTCCTTATTAGGAGATATATGGAAGGTACATGTTGAATCAAAAATTCAATCACTAGGATGGGATGCTATTGACAAACCAACTAATGCAAAATTTGAATTTGAATTTCTTTCAACTACGCATGCATCAGACGTCACAAATTTTATTTTCTTCTGTAGCTTCGGACAATTGTTCTTCCAATGGCCTTTTTCATGACAAAAGGCACATTCATCTTTACCAAGTCTTCCTTTTGACAGAGATCTACATCTCCTTCCTTTCTGTTGTGTTTGCGAACGTTCTCTTACAGACAGTGTTTCTGCTACTTCATTCATGCTTTCTTTTTTTATCTTTCTTTTTTTATCTTTCTTTCTAATTTCATAACTATTCAAAGCAGTGCAAATTTTCTCAAAAGACATTTTATCCTTCCCAATAAGTAAGCTCGTAATAAGGTGATCAAACTCATTAAGAAAGGAAGCTAACAATATCAAGGCTAAATCTTCATCATGAAAAGTTTCATCAATATTTAACAAATCTTCTATTAATCATCTTGAAAAGTTTCATCAATATTTAAAAAATCTTCTATTAATCAATTAAAAGCGGTAATGTGATCGTTTATTGTGATACGTGAAAGGTATTCAAAACGAAACAACTTCTTCTTCAAATAGAGTCGATTTTGTCCACTCTTCTTTGTGAACTTGTTCTCCAATGCCTTCCACAACTTATTTGCAGATGTATCATTCATGAACGTGCACTTTTGTTCTCTTGAGAGACACGAACGAATTGTATCACATGTCAATCGATTGATATTTTTCCACTTGACTTCATCTGCTCCATATGGTTTCTCTTCTTTAATGACGATATCTAGACCTTGTTGAAATAGAGCATCTAGAACTTTGCCTTATCAGATGCCAAAATGACTGATTCCATCAAACTTCTCCATCTCAAACCTTGCCTTCATCACCATAGTTTTGCTTGACGTAGATGATTGACCTTTATTTGAAAGAAATTTTTCTTCCGTCATTTCTTCAAATTACAACAACTAGCAACTATATTTCAATAAAAAACAAACGGAATATAAATAAATGCCTAGGTAGAAAACTTTTGGCTTTAATATCAATTGTTGGAAAAATCGAGTATATTTTTTTAATTCTAAGTAGTTACTATTCAGTTATAATTTAAATGAATATAACTCAAATTAACCCAACAAAATAATGTTATTGAAAATATAATGCTAAAATAAACTAAAGCAGAAATATTAAAATACAAAAATAAAAACACTAGAAATTTAATGAGATTTGGTATAAATGTTACCTAGGTTTTCGGATGTCGTTGACTACTTTCACTATCTCAAACGGATGAACTCCAAAATTACAACTAATTAATTATCCTTACAAAATAGAGAAAGATTTATAAATTTTAAGATGTTTACAAATGGTAGATGAAGGTTTTATTTATAGTCCAAAATATAATATTTATATTTATTCTTAACCAATACGAGACTTTTTAAATTTGTTCGTTAAGAAGCTATATAACAAATATGATTAGGGAAAAAATTAAGGAAAAGAAAAGAAAAGAAAAGAATATGATTATCAATATATTATTTCTCTAGCTATTAACCGTAATTAGTAATGCCTTATGTAAGGATTTTTTATTTTTTCACTTTGGATCTGAAAGGCATAAATTTTCATATTCTATTTTACTAGTAATATTTGTTATTTTTCTATTTTAAAGAAAACGCATATACTTTTTTTTAATACGATCGAAAGGGAGGGATGATACGTAGATTATTATTTTCTTTCAATCACACAAGTCAAGGGTTGAAATTTCAATATTTTTGAAGTCGTGAAAAAAGAAGAGGAAAATTTTAAAACGTTATCTTCCTATTGGATTATTCCTAGCCTAGGAATTATTTATTGCTTCTTAATCGAAGTTAATAATATTGCATAAAAAAATCAAGTAATATTATGAAAAAAGATTAATATGTTTTGATTAGTTTGTATCAACATACATGGACTAATAAATAATTTTTAATTCCTAAAAATAATATATATCTTTAGGGATTTTGGGTTAATTTCCAATAAAACTTCTTTCCAAAATATAATTTAAAATTATTTTGTGATAGAGATTTACCTTTCCTATTTAAAGTAATTCCGTGTAGTATTTTAAAAGTCAAAACTAACAAGTCACAATAAATAAAACTTCTTTCCAAAATCAAAATAATTAAGAAGTTGAATTAAAATGCAAGCCCTTGTTAATCTTTAATTAGTAGTTTACCCCACTTCGCATATATATATATATATATATATATAAAACTCTGATCTCTCACAGAAGCTTACGCAATATTAATTACAACTGAATTAAGATCGAGTTACCAAACAGTAAACAAATATGGACGCCACTCGTATTGTTCTAATATGTTTTCTCATCACAGCTCTTCTCTATCTTTACAACCAAAACTCTGATGACAACAAACCTATCTTCACTTTCCGAAATCAACTATGTCAATCTTCTTTCACGGTACGTAATCAAATTCATATCTTAATAGTTAAATATATTTAATAATTTTTGATTGATTGATTGATTAATTAATTAATTAATATTATTAATCCCTGTAATTAATTTTGTGTTGAATTTAATTAACAGACTAACAAAACCAATTACCATAACAAAGATGCCTTAGAATCGGCTTTGTCTGTGGCTGCCATGGGAAACAATAAGACTGTAATAATCGCAATTGTGAACAAAGCCTATGTTGAAGGAGATAATCCAATGCTCGACTTGTTTTTAGATAGTTTTTGGCATGGGGAAGATACTCAAGGTCTAATCAACCATCTCTTGCTCGTAGCCGTCGATCAAACGTCTTATCAACGGTGTAAATTTCTCCGACTTAACTGCTACAAGCTCCAAACTGAAGGTGTAGATTTTCACGGTGAGAAACTGTACATGTCTAATGACTTTATTAGGATGATGTGGTCGCGAACGCTATTTCTTGGGGAAGTACTTAAGCGTGGTTACAATTTCATCTTCACCGTAAGTTTCATCATATCTTTATTCTAATTAATTTTTTGGGTTTTTTTAGATAATATTAATTTTTTTTATCTTAATTCAAAAAAAAAACGAAAATCCGAAAAACTGCTCTAATTCTTCTAAACCTAATTTATTATTTGTTGTTCTTAATAGATTTTTTTATCAATTGTATGACAATATAATGATATATGTTAAATTTGTAAGAGTATGAGTTTGAACATGTATTTGTGACCTTACGTGTGTAAATATTATTTTAAAAAAATTAATGTGTTTATTTTCTTGAAACTTCGTATGTATTGCATGAAGAGAAAAATGGGGGGAGTGGAAGTAAATAATTCCGTTATGGAAGGATAAATTTAAGATTTTTTTAAGGTAATATTAATTTTGACCAAATTGTAAAAAATTTAAGTAGTATATTTCAAAATACACTGGGTTTTGAATATTATTTGAAAACGAAAGTGTTGATTATTGCTCAAAGACGTTTTGGCCAGTGTGATCACTTAATTTGAAAATTATTTTAAAAAACAAATTTTAGTAACTTTAGAAAATATAAAAGTATTTGGCCATTGTTTTTAAAATTTATCTAAAAAATTAAAAAACTTTGTGCAAATTATTTTATAAATTTTAAAATCGGTTTCCTAAATATAATTTTAACACTTTATTCATATTTTATAAAAATTAAAATATTAAATAATATTTGAAATTAATAAATTATGAAAGTAAAAAAGTAATAATATATAAAAAAAAACATGAAATTATTTTTCCTACATAAGGAGTTAAGAAAAATACAATAAAAAAACTTAATATTATATTCCAATTGATCTGAACTTGATTTTTTTTCCCAGAAAAATGCACGCTCTAAGCCTTTAACACATTTAGTCAAATTAAATGTCTTTCACATTTTTATTAAAAATATTAAATATGAAAAGAGCAACACGTACAAATAGATAAATAAAACAATTGCGGATCAAAAATAAAATATTTTAAAATTAAAAAAAATGTTAAAATAATTATATGATCATTTACTAATAAGAATTACATAGGCTAACCACTTCCCTGATTTTATGTCCTAACTGAAATATAGAAATACTTTTATAAAGAAATAAATTTATTAAGTAAATTTCTTTTAAAAAAAATTCAAACTCTAATATGATAAATTTGGGAACACAGTAAAACACAAATAGAGAATTATAATTTTATTTTGAACTAGGTAGAATTTATATTTAAGTTTTTTTTTTATTAGATTGATACTTTACGTATTTAGTTATATATTAATCAACTATTTTAATTAATATTAATATTATTTATTAATTAATTAAGTTATATTGAGTAATTGAATTGCCGTTAATAACATTTTATTCAATTTGAAAAAAGAATTGGTTTAATTTTCCCACATATTTAAACTATTTTTAATTAAAATATTTAATTGATACATAAATGAATACATAAAGTAAAAGTTGATTAGAAAATATAAGTGAATAAGTTGAGAGTAAATCCAATCTTTAATAATAATAAAAAAGCTTTTCTTAATTGTACCAAATATTTTATAAAAAAGCTGAATAATGATATGTTATAATTATTATTTATGTTATACTTATTATTTACTATTCTAATAATTAAAAAATATGCTTCAAGATAACCTTTTTATTATTAAAAAGCCAAAAAAAAACATAACAAATAAATAAATAAAATGAAAAGGCAGGGATGGGCAAAGAGTCCAGTCCATTCAATCAAAGTTAGCATTTGCTTTGTTAAGTAACGCCCCAATTTACAGTCTTTTCAACTTTTTCTCAAAATCAATGAAAACATGTTTATCTTATTTTCATTGTTTTTTTTCTTTCTAAAAACATGTTTTAGAGAATAGTAACTTAAAATAAGGATAATGGTTATCACTAATGTATTTATTATTATTATTATAATAAATTTTTATTAATAAAAAATCTATGTGATAATAATAATATTGAAGTGTAACTAATTAATAATAGATATAAAATAGACAATTCATATTTTTTTTATAATAATAACAAAAATTATTGTGATAATATCATTATCTAAAAATAATAGTCAAACATTAATTTTTTTTAAATAATTTTTTACTTTTAAATATAAAAAATAGTTTTTAAGTTATGTTGTCAAACAAGTTCTAAAGTATTAGGTCTATTGTTAATTGTCAAAAATGATGATTAAAATAATAATATTATTATAAATACAATTAATTGATTTGATATAATTTTATTGGATACGAGGATAATGATATTGTTAATATATAAATTTTTATTTTTACAAGAATAATTATTAATGAAAATTTTATTAAAAGATAGTGACAATAAAATGTAATTAATACTAAGCGTAACATACATATTTTATATATTTTTATTTTGATAATAATAAAAATTATTATAACAATATCATTACTCTTCTATTAATTCAGTTATAATATATAATCACATTTTATCATTTCTAAACATGAAATATATGTTAAATATCACAAAAATTTTAAAATACTCTATTTTAAAATAATAAGAAAAAATATTTTATTTTAGAATAATTTTTATTAATATTAGAATATCTTATAAACTAATAAATTATATCTAGAAAGTTGTTCAATATATATATATATACACGTTGTGTTATTTTAAGCATAAGCGAGTGAGTAAGTTGATAGCATAAGTAAAATAGTAGGTGGGTAAGTATAATGTTAGTTATTTTAAGTATAAATGAGTGAGTGAGTTGATAGCATAATTAAAATAGTAGGTGGTAAGTATAATGTTAAATATGTGGCAAATATTAACATTATTTAATAATAATATAATATTAATTTATTATATCATCAATTAAACTCAAGAATATGCATGCACGGAAGCCCATATTCACTTGGTAAACTCCATTATTCAGAGAGTACCTTGCATGTAGGTAATATTGAGAAATGAAGAGTATTTCATGTGTATTATCTTTAATTGATGTTAGAGTTATTAAACCTAATGATCCACTAATTTTATTATATTGTTATAATAAAAATATATAAAAAGGTATATTTTATCTATATTATCAATATCATTATTATTAAATTAATTAATTAATACTTAGAGTTATAATTCACATGTATTTGTTATTTACTGTTAATTAGGAAGATATATTAATTAATTAACAATATTTTGAATTATTTAAAAAAAAAAAATCGCAGGACACTGATGTGCTATGGCTAAGAAACCCATTTGAAAGGTTGAGAAACAACATAGATCTACAAATAAGCACAGACCATTTCAATGGCAATCCATGGTCAGAAGGAAACCCAATTAACACCGGCTTCTACATGGTTAACTCCAACAACAAAACAGTATCGTTATTCGAAGGATGGTACGCAAGAAAGGACAACTCTACAGGCATGAAAGAGCAAGATGTTCTTCAGAAAATGATTCGTGACGGTGTCCTTAAACACACGTTAAATCTCACACTGAACTTCTTGGACACCCTTTATTACAGTGGCTTTTGTCAAGTTAGTAGAGACTTTAGAGTTGTTACATCTGTTCATGCTAATTGTTGCCGTACGATTAATGCCAAGGTCGCTGATCTAACGGTTGCTCTGGGAGATTGGAAGAGGTACAGAAGCTTATCATCAAGGGCTTCTTATAATCATACATCCACAATCAAATGGTCTAATCATATAGCTTGCCAAAATTCCTGGAGAAATTAATCCAAGGAATTATTCATGTCTCAAAATTGAGTACAATTAAATTCGTAAAATTATATTCTTTGAGAAATTATAACGTTAGGTAAGAATGATGGATTTATTTATTGGATTGGAAATTCATTGCATCAAGGTTCACAACTTGAATACTTAATAGATAATTTTGTGGGATTAATTATATATATATCATGGTGATCCATTGATGATGCTTTGTAAGTTTATGACATTTTTGAAAGAGGAGAAGACCTTAATTATAGTGGAGAAATTAAACACATATATACACTTATTCTTCGTTATAAAATTAATTATACATGAAGTGAAAATTTCATCTAACTGTTTTATTATCTGTTAATGATAATAATTTATTTGATGCAGTACTAGTTCTCATGTGGGAAAAATAAATGAAATGAATTTCTTATTCTCTAATTTCATTTTTAATCTCCTAATTATAATGTACCCAAAAAAATGTATAACATAAAAAAAATATTTATAACATATATTAAAAAATATTTTTTTACAGATATTGTATCACAATAGGGAACTGTAGATAGTGCCAATCTAATCTTAAAATCTGATTATTTCATTGCAACTAATATTATTATCAGGAAGAAGTATACTTTTACTTAAATAATTTTTATCACTTTTAATACTTTGATTAGTTAATAAATTTTTCCTAACTTTTCATTGGTGTTTAATAATTTTAGTTGAAATTTAAAAATTAAACTAAATTGTATTGTATAAAGTATTAAAAAAATTATTTATTTATTTATTTATTATTTTAAATTTTAACATATTTAGTCTATTTCCTTTAAATTATGAATGAAATTGTTAAATATGAAAAGTTAATACATGAATTTTTTTTTATTAAAAAACTAAAGTGTTAAAAGTGATACACAATCATCATTAAGATACTTATGAATTTAAATAGATCCAATAAAATGTATTTATATATATATATATATATATTTACTAGTTGTTTTACTTATTTCATTATTCATAGAATGATGCACTAAAACTAAGATGATAATTTACGTTGTAACTTGATTGTTCAAACCGAACATGAATCAAAAAATACAATTTGAACATAAATTAAATTAAATTTAACCTAATTTGAGCCAATTTAAATAATACAAAAAAAAAAATAAGGCAGAGTTAGAGCCATTTCGACAATACAAAATAAAAAAATAATTATAATTATTTTTATATATTATTACTACTATTTTTTTAAATGTTGAGTTTGTTAATTCTTGTCATGAAAAAAAAATTTCTTATTATTTTTATTATTATTTTTCGTCTTCATATATTTATTAATAAGAATTATATTGTATTTTATCAATAACAAACTATGATTAGTTATACGAACATTTATACATTTCATTTAAAAATGAGATATTGTAACATTTTCTTTTTAATTCATAAATTACTTCGTATAAAATACTTATGATGAGTTCTTTACTTTAATTTTAAGTAGTGGTTTCTTAATTTATTTTGTAATATACATATGATTTTGAAACTTAATTTTTACTTTTTTTGTTTTATAAAAATTTATAACAAAATTATTATTTGTATGTTTAACATTGTTAAAATCTATTGAATTTGGTTCAAAAAATTATTATTTTAATTTAATTAAAACTATAAAAAAATTATAATATTTCAAATTAACGTTAGCTAAATAAGATAAAAATATTCATTAAAACATAAAAATAAAAATTTGGAATAATTCGGATTATAGTTAAACTAAGTTAATTTGTGTCGACCCAAAGTAGCCCAGCACCCATGAATTGAGACACTTAAACCGGATGAAGTAAGAACCGGAGCACAAGCAGCAGGATTGAGAATCTCTGGAGACAGCTTTTTTTATAATTGAAAAATTATTGGTTTTAGGGTTTTTCAAGAGACTCTTTGAGATGATGACAAAAGCTTCCATGCATTTATTTAAAGAATAATTGACGTTTTTTTTATTGTTATTGATATATAAAACTTGGTGCAGAGCACTGCTACATGTAATTGGAGATAAATGAGTAACTGTGATTACTGCACAAAGAAGAGAAAATGAAGAAGAGCGAAATGGCACATAACTGAATCTGCTAATGGCACATATTTGGGTCGTGCTTGGAAAACTAGACCAAGACACTAACATGAGCAGTGTGGTTAATCCTGCTGATTGGAGGGATAACTTTAACCCACAACGTGCCGCGTATGTCCTTATGGGCCAAAATGGAGAAGTTATATTTGGGTTTTGGATTTAACTGCAGCTCTGTTTTGTACGGAGAGTACAAATGCATAGGACCTGATTCTCATATGTAAGTGGCCAACAAGTAGCATATACCAACCTTTTCTCAACATGGGCTATATTCTGGGTTCTAAATGGTTACCTACCTCCACCAAATCCAAATGTTTAAATGGAAAATTTGTATAATCTAGAGGGCACAATTCCTGTACATATAGATGCCGCATAACAAAAATAGGAAGTTTTCTACCGTTGGAAGCCAGCAAAAATATGACAGCATTGCGGTTTTATTGATCTATTTCACTCAGCAGTAATTATGGCACCCCATCTAACTATCATATAATCAAATTCGAATATCTTATATGTAACTTTTTATTTATTTAATAAAAAAAATAAAATTTTAATACCTCTTAAAAAAATTCAATTCTAGTACTGATACGCACCAAATCAGCTCCACCACCACAAGCCGTTACAACCAACGAACCAAGCGCGCCAACCGACCAGGGACGGACGGCGAAGAATTGATGCAGCTCGGGCATGAGGAACAACTGGCGCTTTCTGTTAGAAATGTCAGAAAAACGGTTAACACACTAATGCACGCGATTCACACAATTTCTTCATGAATTCTCTCGGAATTGTTAGGCTATATATAAAGCCGCAAGAAATTATATGAATAACAAGAGATTTTACCTGAATTTTCCCTCCTTCTTGATATCTTCTTCTCTTCGCGTCTTCCCTCTACCCTAATTCGTATCAGTGGTATCAAAGCCGGTTGCGAGAATGGATACACGAGGCAAATCAAATCTAGAATTTTGCAATGATGTAATCGACACCCTCGCACGTCATGATAACATATTACAAGTTGTGCTCACCGAGTTACAGGCGTTACAAGCAGCTCGTAACTTACCTGAGGATAACCCCTTTGGGAGAGACGAAACCCACCATTCACACCCTCACACTTCGCGATCAGTCACAGAAAGCACTCACCCCTAATTGAGGCTATCCTTCCCAAGGTTTTCAGGAGATGATCCTACAGGTTGGATTTATAAGGTTGAGCAATACTTCGAGTTCACTAATATAGCGGCTGACCAGCAAGTACAATTGGTTTCCTTCCACTTGGAAGGCATCGCCTTACAGTGGCATCGATGGCTGACAAAATTTTGTGGACCTCTCACCTGGGAGGAATTTTCCAAAGCTACCCAACTAAGGTTTGGACCTACAGACTTCGAAGACCTTTCTGAGGCACTATCTCGTCTAAAACACACAACGAGTGTGACAGCATATCAGGAATCCTTCGAGAAACTTTCTCATTGTGTGGATGGGTTACCTGAAGAGTTTCTAATTGGTTGCTTCATCGCAGGACTAAGGGATTAGATCCGAATTGATGTTAAAATCAAGCAACCCAGAACTCTAGCTGATGCCATTGGTGTGGCACGTTTAATTGAAGAAAGGAACTGCTTACAAAGGAAATCCTCAGCCATGTCTCGTTTTCAACCACCTGTCAACAATATTAAACCAGTAACTAACACCAGTGCAGGCTTGTTAGGACCTGCTCCTATCCAACGCAGTGGCCCTAACCCTCCTATAACCTTTCGAAAGTTAACCAATCAAGAGGCACGTGAAAGGCGAGAAAAAGGATTATATTACTACTGTGATGATAAATTTGTTGCAGGTCATCAATGTGCACGTCCCCAACTCTTCATGATGGAAGGAGTAAGCCAGAATGAGATAGAAGAATGTGAAGAAACCTCAACACTAGTGGATCCCCAGATAATACTACCTGAGATCTCTTTCCATGCTATAGCATGAACTGAACATCCTCAAACCTTACGTATTATGGGGAAATTGAAAAACAAGGAGGTATTGATTCTGATAGATGGGGGCAGCACCCATAACTTCATTGATCAAGCCTTAGCCAACCAATTTGGCTTACCAATAACCAGAGGAAGAAAATTAGAAGTCATGGTGGCTAACTGTGAGAAGTTAGAATGCATGGGACAGTGCTGCAACCTCACTCTTATCATTCAAGGGTATCCTATAGAAGCTGACTACTATGTGTTACCAGTAGCAGCTTGTCAATTGGTTTTAGGGGTTCAATGGCTAGAAACCCTTGGACCTATTCAGATGGATTACAAGAAGCTGACCCTAACTTTTAATTCAGAAGGAAGCACACACACCTTCCACGGGTTGGGAAGAACCAGCATGACAACCTTAAACCCTAAAGAATGCCAGAATGTACAGGGTGTAGGGTTATTCCTACAAATAAGACCAACAACCAATCATCAGAAACCTTCCCAGATAGACTCTCCGGAGATAAGTAAGCTACTATCTCAATTCCCTAAAAAATTTGAACCAACTGTTAGTTTACCTCCTGAACGGGCACATGATCACCGAATTACCCTACACACTAACTCTGAACCAGTGAATGTCAGACCTTATCGTTACCCACACTACCAAAAAATGAGATTGAAAGAATAGTGTAGGAACTCTTGCAATCTCAGTTGATTAAACCAAGCAATAGCCCTTTTTCCTCACCTGTGTTGCTTGTCAAGAAAACAGATGGCACTTGGAGATTCTGTGTAGATTACCGAGCTCTAAATGCCCTTACAATCAAATACAAATACCCTATACCTGTCATTGACGAGCTGTTAGATGAACTACATGGATCTAGAGTTTATTCCAAGCTCGATTTATGTTCAGGATACCACCAAATAAGAGTTCGAGAGGAAGATACACCGAAAACTGCCTTTAGAACTCATGAGGGTCACTATGAATTCCTGGTAATGCCATTTGGCCTAACCAATGCACCAGCTACTTTCTAGGGCCTTATGAATGATATCTTTCGACCTTATGTCAGGAAATTTGTTCTGGTTTTCTTTGACGACATATTGGTGTATTCTAAAACTTGGGAGGAGCATCTGTGGCAACTACAATCTATCCTTCAGTTGCTGGAAGATAACCAACTAATTATAAAGGAATCCAAGTGCCAATTTGGCGTGTTGCATGTGGATTACTTAGGCCATTTTATCTCTGAGCAAGGAGTCTCAGTGGATCCTGCAAAAATTCAGGTAGTCAAGGAATGGCCCACACCAACCACATCCAAGGGTGTTCGGGGATTCCTTGGGTTGGCAGGTTATTACAGAAAATTCATCCAACACTTTGGAGGATTAGCTGCACCATTGACTCAATTATTGGGAAAATAAGGCTTCCACTGGGGTGAAGAAGCTGAAATATCCTTCCAAAAGCTTAAAAAGGCTCTTACAACCCCTCATGTCCTGCAATTACCTGATTTCTCACAACGATTTGTGGTTGAATGTGATGCTAGTGGTATCGGCCTTGGGGCAATCCTCAGCCAAGAAAATAGGTTGATCGCCTATTTTAGTGCAGCACTCAAGGGTTCAGCGTTAGCCTTGTCAACCTATGAAAAAGAAATGTTAGCTATGGTCAAGGTTATTAAAGTATGGCGACCCTACCTGCTAGGCAAACCCTTCACCGTAAGGACTGATCAAAGAAGCCTTAAATATCTACTGGAACAGAGAATAACCACCCCTGCTCAAGCACGTTGGTTGCCAAAACTGATAGGTTACGACTATGTAATTGAGTATAAAAAAGGAACTGAGAACCGTGGACCTGACTCATTATCCAGACTGGTAGAATTTCAGTACCTATCCGTCTCACAACCTCTAGCAAATTGGTGGACAATACTCCAGTAAGAAGTTCAACAAGACCCATTTTATGATAAGCTGGAAGATTCAACAGCAGCCACAGGTAATTCACACATCCAATATCGAAATGGGGTCTGGTACAAAAGAAACAGGGTCTTCCTAAGCTCCCAATCAACCTTGATACCTAAAATACTGATGGAATGCCATTCCTCACCTATTAGAGGACATTTTGGGTTTCAGAAAACACTAACTAGAGTAAAGCAAATTTTTTGTTGGCCAAACATGCAACAGAAAATAAAAAAATACCTTCGAGAATGCGACACATGTCAGCGGTTCAAAAGTGATTGTATGACACCTGCATGATTGCTACAACCCCTGTCGATTCCCACAAAGATATGGTCTGATATATCAATGGATTTCATTGAAGGACTTCCTTTTTCTAAAGGCCATACCGTGATCATAGTGGTAGTAGACCGATTGACCAAATATGCACACTTCATTGCTATGAAGCATCCCTTCACTGCCCTAGGTGTTGCCAAAATATTTGTGTCTAATATAGTTCGACTGCATGGCATTCCTACTTCCATAGTAAGTGATCGAGATAAAGTCTTCATAAGCTCTTTTTGGAGGGTTTTATTTCAGTTGCAGGGTACACAACTATGTATAAGTTCTAGCTATCATCCCCAAACAGATGAACAGACTGAGGTAATCAACCGAGTCTTAGAGCAATACCTGCGCTGCTTTGCTGGTGATCAACCAAAACTATGGGTAGACTGGATCCCCTGGGCAGAATTCAGCTACAACACCTCAATACACTCATCAACCAAAACTACTCCATTTGAAGCTGTTTATGGAATCCCTCCTCCCCATTTAGTGGCTTACATTCCTGGCACCTCCAACATCCAAACTGTAGATGAATGCTTACGTGATCGAGACACCATTCTTAGAGAACTTTGTCACAACCTTACATAAGCTCAAAATCGGATGAAGTGCCTAGCAGATCAACATAGATGGGAAGTCACCTTCCTTGAAGGGGACTATATGTATCTCAAGCTACAACCTTACAGACAAACTTCAGTTGCATTCCGCTCAAACATGAAGCTCGCCCCTCGGTTCTTTGGACCCTATCAGATCAAGGAAAGGATTGGCTCAGTAGCCTACCGATTGGCCCTACCCCCAGAGTCTCAGATACATGATGTGTTTCACGTCAGCTTATTAAGGAAGTATGTTGGAACCTCAGTACCTATCAACCATCAACTACCACCCACAACTGAAAATTCAATAATTATGCCACAATCGAAAACTATCTTAGATCGCCGAGTGATTCGAAAAGGAAGGTATCGATCAAAGACAGAGATTCTGGTCAAATGGAAGGGAACTGCAAACACCGAAGCTACCTGGGAAAATGAAAGACGGTTCTCTAAAGCACACCCGGAGTTCAACCTTGAGGACAAGGTTTCTAAAAGAGAGGAAGGAATGATACGCACCAAATCAGCTCCACCACCACAAGCTGTTACAACCAACGAACCAAGCGTGCCAACCGACCAGGGACGGACAGCGAAGAATTGATGCAACTCGGACACGAGGAACAACTGGCGCTTTCTGTTAGAAATGTCAGAAAATCGGTTAGCACACTAGTGCACGCGATTCACACAATTTCTTCATGAATTCTCTCGAAATTGTTAGGCTATATATAAAGCCGCAAGAAATGATATGAATAACAAGAGATTTTACCTTAATTTTCCCTCCTTGATATCTTCTTCTCTTCGCGTCTTCCCTGCCTAATTCGTATCAAGTACATCCCAAATGAATCTTACACATACGACATTATGATTCATTCCTCCTACAAGACTCGGTATAGGAGCGTGATCACGAAAAATTCTGATGTACTCAAGATAAGCAATTAAAACCATCTATATTAGTTTTGCTTTTCCTTCTAATGTATCTAAATTTTTAATAGATCTTCTAAATTTTTTGTCTTTATCCTCATCTTTTTTATTTTAATCCATCGAAAACCAATAATTCATTCTCTGAATCGCAATTCGCCCAGTATTTTGTTTTCTTTTTTTATTGTTTTGTTGGGGGAGGGAATTTATCAAGGCTAATGCAAAATATGATTTCAATTAGCGATCTAGCCAAAATAAGAGACCTGCTTTTGACTAGAAAAACAGTTCACATTCAATCAATTTGAACACCCAAGCGTGGTTGTGTTTCTAGGAAATTGAGTACACTGATTTCTGAAACCAAGGGAAAATTGAATACACAGCCATATTTAACTATTTCACCCACTAAAAACTCCCAAACGAGGGGACAAAAACTTAAAGACAGTACAATTGTAATCCACCCGCTCTTTATACTGCGAAACTAACTATGCGACAAGTAAAACTAGAAGCTCTTCCTTAAGTAAACTTAATTAGATATGGAGGGAACCAAATACTTGCATGGTGACTCCTAATTTACATTTATCCCTACCAAACTGAGTAAAATGATGTTTAATCTCATTTTGTGCTGCCCCTAAACGCTGAAAGAGAGAAGAATGACCTCGTTGCTGAAACACAAACATCAAAAATAGTGTTAGAAGTCTATTCAATAATTGAACTGGTGCAATGTGAGAGTAACTAAGTGCACATGGAACAAGATAAATGCGGAAAAATAATTTTAAAAATCAAAAGTTAGTAATCTAGTCATTTATGCAAACAACCTTTGGTTGAAGGTACAGCAGCAGAACCGCCATCGTCGTTCAACTTAGGCAAAGAACTCTGCACATTGAATCTGGTAACATTTGCTTGCGCTGCATGAACAAAACCCAAAAGAGTAACAAAGGATCCAATTAATGATTGGAAGTTACATGTCTGCTAGTATTTTTCACCATTTAATAGTTCTTTTGGCTGGGATCTTTTTTTTTTAATGAATTTTTTGCAGGACGATCATCAGTAAATAAAAGTTGCATTTAGAGCAGGCACGAAAATTGTAATCCATTCAAGTACCAGTTGTACGAGACATGTTTTGACTAGTTGCCTCAAGAACAAATGCGGCTTCCCAAGAACATAATACGTTTGCAAACAAGATGAAAAATGAAATTTCAACAACTACTGCTCAACTAACAACTACCCATCTTAAACGAGCCAGTTATGGTATAAAATGAATTAAAGCAGACACAAGAAATGAGAAAGAGAGAGTGAAATGATGTAGGCTAAATAAAGGAGACATAAACAAGTAAAATATTAGCAAGTTGAAGGGGCAAACTTACACGAGTATAGTTCACCAGCATCCAATTTCTTTTCATAACCTTCAGAAAACAGTGTCTTTTGATGTCCATAGATCTTTGCACTGAGAGCAGCCTTTCTCAATTGATTGTCAGTATCATCCTCTCCTTCGGAAAAAACAGAAGGGCTAGACCAACCACTACTATTTGCATCTCCCTTGCTCTTTCGAGCAAATTTTAACAGCCTCTTCAGTCCTTTTGGTGCATCTTTTTGGTAGATTATTGAAGAAAGATTATCAGCATTTCCCCACTCAACAGTATCTGGTTCATTACTCTCTTCTTGCAGCATTTGTGACAAAGAATGACGGACACGTGAACTTGACAAACCAACCAATACAGTATTATCTGAAGATGTAAGTTGACAAGTGTTATCATTACTTGAAGGCACGGCTTGCTGCTCCTCTGCTTCCACCCAAGCTGATGGGGAGATGCTTGGTTCTTCTTCAGCTTGAATTTCAAGTGATGAGTCTCCAATATTATTTGGGTCATTATCACGGTCAGCAGCAATTGAGTCAAAGTTCTCTGTCTCACTACATGGCTGTTGGCTATTAACTGGAGCTTCCAATTCCATCAGACCATCAGAAGAGCCCACAGACGTAACATTTCCCTCTTGATGCTGACCTTCTAGATGAAAAAAACTAGCAGCCTCTGCAGTCTCCTGAGTGTCAACTGGATTTTTAAAGCTTTTCAAAGATATCTCCGAGTGAGAATTTTTTTTCTTGTTGACAACAGGACCAGCACCGGGGCTTGTCCTAGAACCCTTGCGGAGAAAAGGTTTAGATTCCAGTGGCACAACACTGCTTTTCTTGGTCGCCCTGTTATACAGAGCAGGCTTCACCGAAGTCATACCAGAACCCTCAGGTGCCGTAACAACTTTTGTTTTTCTTGATTTGCTATTCTTTTTGGGTGCTAGCTGCCTTTTATCATTCAAACTCTTCGGGTCCTTGCTGCCTTCAGCCCAGGAATCCCTCACATTTTTCTGTTGCTGCTGTGATTTTTCAATTTTAGGTTTTGATTGGGAAAGAGATGGTATTTGCTGCCCCCTTTGGCGTGGTGGGGTAGTACCTATAGAAGAAATCCCAACAGGAGGTTTAGCTGGTGAAGTCCCTGTGTTACTTGCCGAAGGTGTGGAAGGCCATGACTTACGTGTAGGAAGTAAGGGTGACGGTCTGGGTGAAATCTTCTTAGTAGCAATAGCTTTCGAGGCTTCCTTCTTCAGGTTTGTAGGTTGGGGAGAATTAATAAGTAACTTTTGGGTCTTAGGTAAGGCGCGCTTTTTATCAACATCATTGACATTCTTAGATGTCATTTCACCTTTCCTCGCGTCAGGAATTTGCTGGGTTGCTTTAACTTGTGTTTCTTTCTCTGCTCTCTTCTTAAAATTCTCTCCTCGGAGTTTTTCATCCCTTTTCTTGTAGTGGTCATAAAATCCACCTCTCTTCTCAGCAGGAACATTTTTGTTTCTGCTAGGTTGAGGCTTTGCATACCTTGCAGGCTTTGGCTCCCTCGTTTTAATTAGCATCTCGTTCAATTCTGCTTCCTTTAGTCGACTCCAATCAGTTGCAGTGTTTGATTTTGTGATAATTTCCTGTTCCTGGGTTACATTGATATAAGCTTGGCCATCTATCGGTTCAGATGAATTCTTTTCCAATCTTTCTAAGTTTTCATCCACTTTGGGGGTTTCAACAGTATTTGCAACTATGACGGAATCTGGCCCCAATTTCGCTTCTGCCGAACATTTTAAAACCTCGTCTTTGACCATCTGAATAGGAGTTTTATAAGCATCTTCAGACTCTGGTTGACATTCAACAGAGGCTTCTCCCAGATCTGAACTCCACCTTCTCAATACAGATTTGTTTGCACTGATTGAGATATTTGTTAAAGACTTCCTTTTCTGAGTATCTGCTGTTTTATCTCTTTGTTTGCTTTCAAAAAGACTAATTGCATCTTGAACACTCATCCTACGTACATCATTCATGGGCTTCTTATTTGACTGTTCAGGTCCATCATCACTACTGTTTACAATTACATCTTCCTGAGGCCAATTTTTTTCCCTAGCTGGAAAGTAATTGAGGGTCTTAATGGTTAATGCAGGTGCCCTGTGTGGTCCGGCTCTGCCGATTTTTATCCTCCGCATTGGCGATGCAGACCTTCTTGGCATTGCAGATCTTGTAAGAGTTCTACTTCTTTCTGCAGACATTTTTTCCCCATCGCTTGAGTCAAAAGAATCCTCACTTTCTGTTGAATTCTGCCGCTCAACCTGGGCAACTTTTGCAGGTGAAACACTATATTTTACAGGTGTAGTTGAATACATTGGTTTCGATATCTGAGCTTCCTTATCTATCTTATTTATTTTATCATCCCTTAAATTGCCTGAGATTTGCAACTTATCATCACTTTGGGAACCACCGATAGGACTCTTCTGGTTGTGTTCCAAGATCTTGACCAGAGAATTTCTGCAATATTTCATGGTCATATTCCTCAAACAAAAACTATTTTTTCCCCTTTGATTTATAATTTAAAAGATCCGGTCAAAGAATAATATAGAAAACAAAACAATTATTTGGAAAAAATAATCTGAATACCAATTGCCTTTGTATTTCATTGAGAAACACACCTCAAATTAAGAGCTCCAAAATGTTCAGAAAATTTAGCTAGGTCAACAATTTCTTGATAAGAGCAGGTAGCACAAGCAGCTTCATCAAAAGCTGCTGTCAATTCCTCTCTTAATGCCATCAGCCTCAAGTCTATAGCTTGTAACAATTCATTCCTGATGTTATAAATGTCAATATCTTGTCAATGCTATTAAATCTAAAATCAAAACCTAATGAAATCTCAAAGAACATACTTTGAAGCATCTGATGACGTAATCTCGTCTTCGGACTGCAGCAAGCAACCAGAAAGGTTATGTACCAGGTGGCTAAATAAATATCAATGAATAAGTATCTCAAGACCCAAAACAGTAACTTAACAAAGAAAATGAAATATTATGTGCTACCAATGAGTACAAACATTATTATTAGTAAAGAAAGGGAAGGGGATTGTATAACCTTTCCATATAAAGAAAGATGAAAACTTTTGGCCTCCTCCAATTGAGACATCTCATCCCCAATAGCATTGATGGAATGTATCAAATCCGGCAAACCAACAATATGTAAGAATCTGGTCAGACGTAAAATAATTACTTCAGAAAATATAGCAACTAAATTTGTCTTCTATAAACGGAATGGAGAAGAGCAGACCAGATAAAATACTTAAATGATGTGAACCTTTTCAAATTTGATTTTGTGAACCATGCTGCAGCACTCAGGTTTTCTGGCAGTACGAGCATGAAGGTAGCATTGGATCCCTTCAAATACAATTCATTTAATTTTGGTAAATGTGGCAAAAGCATTTCCAGAAGTCCTGCTACCAAATTTTCTTCCTTTCCATTGCTGCAAATGATTGTTTCATACCTGAAGCAAACCCCTGAGTAACATTAAAATCCGTATATCTGGCAACATATAATTGTTAAAATTGTGAGGAATATTTTCCTAAGTTCTGCAAGCCTTGCATGTTTCTATGTATATGCACCGTGGAATTACTATCTGGCACATACTTCATATATGAGGTCCTTCTATTAACTTTTTTTCTTAAGAGAACCTTCTACTACCATCTTAGTAATTATGAGAATAAAATAATCTTGGGAACATAACATTTATCACACCCCTTAAAACTTGTAATCACAAAAATCACATCCCTTATGTCTAACTCATATATTTTTACTACAAATAAGGAATTCAGCACAAAAATTTCACATTTAACGCCATTCAAGTTGAACTTAGATCAATTAGACCCATTCAATGTTAAACCCTAACCATTTAGATCCCATTCAATGTTATTGGGGTTTTATTTTGGTTGTTTTAAGTTTTAGGTGTATTATTTTGTGTAATTTTTAAATAATCTTTTATACTTTTTTCTTAATAGAAAAAGCTTTTTTACCATGTGCATTCATCTCATAAAATAAACCACTAGAGTGTCAGTTTCATATGCACTTAAAAACAACAACAGTTTCCCAAGACATAAATGGACCTGAAAACAATACGTAAAATTTTGTTGGATAAATGATGAGAACTTGTCTTAACTTACTCAAAGCATGTTATGTTGTTTGGTGGACTCAAATTATTTGTAACTAGGATTTCGGGCTTTCAGCATTGATGCAATACTATTTGGTATCAAATTGAACTACTGCCGATAGGATTGCATGATTCAGCATCCATGAGCACCCGAATATTTTAATAGAACCCAAAGAAACGTTTATTTCAGGATTATAACAATGTAGTAGTACATAGAGTTCCTCAAACTATAGTTACAGAAAATAACCTGTTCTCAGCCGGAAAAATATGAATTGAAGCATAATCTAGAGGCATATCACCATCTACACCAACCTCCATATTAAACCCACTTACTGAATTGCTGAAGGGGGAAAATGTATAAGGAGAAAATTAATTAATGTAATCAAACAAAGGAGGAAAAACAAATAAAAAAGATCGGCCTCACCCGAGAAAAGCATTAAAACAATATTATATAAGAATAGAAAATATGTGTTCGTGTCTCAGATAATTATTTTTCTCAAATGAATTGCAGGTCAAGAACAATCAAGGATTGACATGCACGTCTAACGGAAGAAACTAAAGCACAGTGATGTGTTCTGCATAATTGAGCTAGTAAGCATAGCAGTTTTTCAAACTATAAGAAAAAGCAACACTTAGAACTTGGAAATTAGTGAGTGAGAAAATGCTCCAAAAGGAAAAACAGAGAGTAACTAAAAAAATGAATCTTAAAAAATTGAAATGTAAATTCAATAGCACGAAGCATCATTTTTATTCAACATCCTCTTGCGATTTGACTATACCAATTTCTACATAATTCAAAATAACATGACAGAATATTCGATCAGATCTAGACGATGAACACCTACCCAAATTCCACTCCATTTTCTAGTAAATGAATACAAAAGACTCAAAATACCGAAACAAAGAGAAGCTAAAGTCGAAATGATAGTTAATCCCCAAACTCATTGAAATTAGAAGAGAAGCCATCAACCGAGGAAGCAAATGCAAGCAAAATGAGAGGAGCATTTACCCTTGGAGCGTTAGAGAGAACGATCTCTACTTGAATCAACTTAAGAAAAAGAGAAAGTAAGAAACGAGATCGCGAAGAAATGAGAAAATCAGAAGAGAAGTATTTGCTTGTTGAGAATAATGGCAACTTAGTTCAGTTCTTGGCTAATAAAAGCCACCGCGTTGATTGCGTTTGCTCCATTTTACACCACCAGTTGGATGATATTAATGACGAGGCATCTGAGCGCGTTATTCGAACGCTCTGTGCTCGGTATTTCTTTCTCTGTAACATTTTTTTTCCCCCTTTTATTATTAGTCTCTGAATTTTTTCGATTTTTAAAAGCAACTACCGCTTTGTTCGCTTATTCCCGAATCACATGGTCGTGTCGTGTTGCTTACAAACTTGCAGTTTAGGAAAAAAATTATAAAAACCATAAAGAACTGTTGCTTACCTAATTTTGAAGTCGTAAAACTAAAGACCTACCTCATTCTAAACTATTTGGTTCAGTTTCTCGAAAATAATACATTAATATAAAATATACCGAAAATTATACTATTTAGTTCAGTTTCTCGAAAATTATACTATTTAGTTCAGTTTCTCGAAAATTATACCGAAAATAATATATTAATATAAAATAATAAAAGAAAAAATGTAGAATAAATAGATTCTAATTCATTTCAAACATATAAGAATCGAAACAACTTAAATTTGATCAATTTTTTTTAAATTAAGAACTAAGCTAACTTAATACCCAAACAAAATCAATAAAATTATATTGGTTTGATTTCTATTATTTGAATTAGATTGATTAAGTGATATTTTATACATATGAAAGTATAGAATATATTTTTTATATTTTAGGAGTATGTATTCCTTTATTATTAAATATAGATAAAACAAAATAAATGTGAAACATAGGTGAGTTTAACTATACATAAATGGATTTGAAATTATGAATTTATATATGTTATAAGATTACTCCCTTTTCAAATACTTTTTTTTTTTTTTTGCTTAATTACATTAATTTGAACAAAATTTCACTAGTTGAAAAACACTCTTTTAGATTGTCCGTAATTACTTTGAACACAATTTCAAACTATAACAACAGTCAATGCAATCGTTGAAACGCGAGGCTAAATTTTGGTGTAGAGTGTAGACATTATTATATGATTGAAGTCACCATCATCTTTAAGGTCAGTTTATCATAAATAATTAATGATAATCCTCCATAGTCTATATAAATGCGTGTCAAGTTAGCAAAATAAAACATATGCGTCAAATCTAATTGATTTATTATAAAGCTCAATTATTAATTTCATGGGATCGTCACTACAAATAACATACGACTATTCAAAATTATTTTTATTGCAAAAAAGAAGAAAATGGATACACAACTACACATCTACGAGTGATTGTGAATGCATATGACATTCTAGATCAGCATATTCCTTCATTTGAAAAAGGCCAAATCAAAGTGGACATTAGTAGCATTATTTTCATGAAACAAAGGTTATAAAATGGAACACGTGTCACTGCCAGGTGAAGAAAGTGTAGGTGCGTTGTGTGCTTTTGCAATAAGCTGAAGTGCAAATTAGCGGAAGAGAAGAGTACACCTTTAAATTTGCCACAAAAGTTAGAGAGAGATCATTCTTGTGGAGCACCAACACAGGAACATAGTTTGCCATATCGTAAAGCCATAGCTCCACCGGCCAGTCATTTGCTTAAAGATAAATTTTGCAACCTTTTTCAATCCATGTGAAAAAGTGCAATATATTATTACTTCAGCACAACTTTCTTTTTTTCCTTTTTTTCTTTTTTTAAGACAATTACATTAATTAAAAACCATCAGCATAACAATCAGTAATTATTTGCCTTAGTACATCATCGACCTACTTACATTTTGATTTTTGAGTACCAACTAAATCAGCATCCACACACGTCTTGAAAAACTGTAGCATTATCATACAAAAATGACACAGACAAATTAATGAAATCATTAGTTAGACCATACATGAACCAGCCCATTTCTGTTGCCCGTGTAGATCTCATTTCGCTCTTCATCATAAAAAAGAGCACTAATATCTTCTAAAGCTTCTGTTGCACTGCTCCTAATTCTTGATGACTTATTCGACTTATTTGAATCGCAACAAGTACCAGAACAGTTACCACTGCAACAGCATTTGTCTTTTATGGTGCCGTTGCTTGCTCGTATCTTGGCAAGGCCCTTCCCCGTCAGAATATTGCTGATGTTGATGGACCCTGCTGCAACACAGATGCAAACCTCATTAGCCATCTTTAGCATACACTTTAAGCACAAAAACTGCTGAATCAATGCTCTAAAAGTAACAAAATAGTCTAATTTGTGACATGATTTAAAGAAATTTGTGGCATAATTTAAGGAAATTAATGACCTAATTTAAGACTTAAATTATGACACAATTTAGAAAAAATGATCTTTACTTCATCTATAAATAGGGAGGAGTTCATGCATTGAAGAACAAAACAAAAATCAAAGAGAGCATAAGCAAACTCAAAGAGAGAAAATACTTAATGAGTTTGAGAGTTTTCTAAGTTTGGGAAAACACTTGAAAGATATTATTAATGAGGAAATCTGTATCTGTATTCTGTATATTTCCTACTCAGTTTAATAATATCTGCTATCTCATGTGGACCTAGATGAATTATCGAATCACGTAAATTTGATGTGTTTTTTTACTGCTTTGATATATTCATATACCGCTATTTATTCATTTCGTGCACAACAAATTGGTATCAAAGCCAAATATAACAATATTATATATCAAATCGAAACTCTCGATGAGACGAACGCAACGGTAAAAGAATCGCTCAAATCGAAAGTCAGAATCACCGCCAAAAGCCACCGGAGTGCTGCTGACAGCAACTGAATCAACTCACTGAATTGGACCGTATCAACTCAATCACTAGTGATATTTGGACCGAGTTGATCCGTTTTTATCCGTTTTCAGCTGAGTTGGATCTATTCCTAGCTAATTGGATCATTTCGAATTCAAATGCAACTCCGTTTTTTCAAATAAGGTATAAAATTTGGAAAAATATTGTTTTAAGTTGTAAGTGCAAAATTTTTGTTATCTATTTGTACTTATGATTGATAAAAGAGAGATCGAAAAAGGTGAACAAACTGACTATAGAATTTCTAACAAACCAAGTTGTTCAACTCGAAGAACTATGTTATCCAACGCAAATTTTGAGGTGGAGAAAACTGACGACACCAATAACTTTGGCATGTGACAATGTGAAGTATTAGATCTATTGTTTCGAGAAGGATCTAATATAACCTTAGAGGCCAGGAGATTATTCAAATGAAGATTAGAATTATGTCAATCGACAAGCTTGTGGCACAATTCGAATGTGCTTAGGAAAAGATCAAAAGTATTTTATCATGAAAGAGAATGTAGCCGCAGTTCTCTGGAAGAAACTAGAGGACAAGTGCATGACGAAAAGTATTGAGAAAAGACTCTACTTGAAGAAAAAACTTTTCCGTTTCTAGTACAAAAAAGGTACCCCTATGATTGAGTACTTAGATAATTTCAATAAAACTTTGGTCGATCTGTAAAATTTAGATGTTGAAATTATCAATGAAGATAAAGCTTTGTTGTTGCTAAATTCATTACCTGAGAGCTATGAGCATTTAACCACAATCTTGTTATATGAAAAAAATGAGGTTAAATTCATAGATGTTTCAAATGCTTTGGTAAATAATGAGTACCGGAAGAAAGATCAACATGATCACAGAGACTCAATATCAGAAGCATTGACGGCAACCAGAGGTAGGACGAACAACAAAAATCTGGCGAATCAAATAATAGGAGGCGATGCAGATCAAAATCCAGAGGAGAATCATCCAGAAGACGTCTTGCGAAGGACGAGTGTGCCTATTGTCACCCAAAAGGGCACTGGAAGAAAGATTGCCTAAAAAAGGACAAGTCAAATGCAAATGTTGCACAAAAGACCAATGAAGATGAAGAATCAACTTTTTCAGTTTCATCATCAGACACCTACTCAGATATGGATCCTTGATTCTGGATGTTCTTATCATATGTGTCCAAACAAACATTGGTTTTGGAGTTTTGAAGAGCTCGATGGAGGAGTTGTGCTTATGGACAACGACAATGCTTGTCAGACAAAAGGGATCGGAACAATACGACTAAAGATGCACGATGGTACAATAAGATGACTTACAAATGTAAGGTATATTCCTAACCTAAAGAAAAATCTTATTTCTTTAGGTGTTCTAGATTCTGATGGTTACAAGGTAACATTGGAAAATGGAGTCTTGAAAGTTATACGAGGCATTCGTAGCAATAAAGGATACTCGGAAGGCAGACCAGTATTTCCTAGATGGTAATACAATTACAGGAAGAGCAGTTATCTCATGCAATTCTGAAGAAAAGACAAATGATTCTTTCTGACTATGGTACATGCGCTTAGGGCATGTCGGTGAAAAGGCTTTGCAAGGCTTAATGAAGCAAGGTCTTTTGAAAGGTGCCAAGACTGGAAAGTTTAATTTCTACGAGCATTGTGTAATGGGAAAACAAACAAGAGTCAAGTTCGGCACTATCATTCATCGTACTAAGGGATCTCTTGATTATACTCGCACGGATGTCTGGGGACCTTCCAAGAATGCTTCACTTGGAGGTAAACGCTGGTTTGTGACTTTTATTGATGATTTCTCTAGATATGTATGGATATACACCATGAGTCACAAAGATGAAGTTTTGGATATCTTTCTTAAATGGAAGAAAATGATCGAGACTTAGACAGGCAGGAAAATTAAGAGGCTCAAATCTGATAATAGTGGTGAGTACAAATCAGATCCCTTCTTCAAAGTGTGTCAAGATGAAGGGATAATCAGACATTTTTCAATTTCTCTTACACCACAGCAGAATGAAGTTGCAGAACGAATGAATCGTACTTTGGTTGAGAAAGTTCGATGTATGTTATCTCAATCCAAATTGAGCAAGGCATTTTGGGCTAAGGCTTTGCCATATGCAACTCATATAGTCAATAGACTTCCTACGACTACATTAGATGGAAAAACTCCTAAAGAGATATGGTCTAAACAACCTGTTATTGATTGTGATTCATTGCGAATATTTGAATGTCCTGCATATTTTCATGTTAGTGAATCCAAACTGGATCCTAGAGCAAAAAAAGTTTTTTTCTTAGGCTTTAAGGAAGGAGTTAAAGGAGATTGTTGAATATTGGCTCTAAAAATAACAAATTAGTGACATAATTTAGGAAAATTAGTGGCCTAATTTGTGACATGATTTAAAAAAATTAATGGCCTAATTTAAGGCTTAAATTATGACACAATTTAGGGAAATAAAGTCTTGCTTCATCTATAAATAGGGAAGAGTTCATGCATCGAAGAATAAGGCAAAAAAATCAGAAAAAGCATAAGCAAACTCAAAGAGAGAAAATACTTAGTGAGTTTGAAAATTTTCTGTGAGTTTGGGGAAACACTTGAGAGATATTATTAGTGAATAAATGTATATCTGTATTTTGTATATTTTCTACTCAGTTCAATAATATCTACTGTCTCCCGTGGACCTAAACGAATTGCCGAACCACGTAAATTTGGTGTATCCTTTTACCGTTTTGATATATTTATATACCGCTATTTATTGCTTCCATACACAACAAGAACAACTAGAAGCAGTCAATCCAATTAATACAAGTATACATATAGGGAAAAAAATGCCAACAAAAAGTTAAAATTTCAAATACATTGCAACAAAATCTCTAAATGTCCCCTCATATAGCGCACTTCTCAGCTGTATGAATTATAATGTGCATCAAACATAAATCTCTTGCACGTAGCCATTCCATTCAGCCACTAAACATATGTAACCAATCACTACTTCTCTAAAACCAAAATCCGCACATCTCCCATAAAAAAATTGACCAGTGAATTATATGGTCACTGCCTTGTTCTATTAAAGATTGTTCTTATCAAAAAATATATATGGTAACTGGCTTCTACTAAAGCAGAACAAAAGCTACTGATCACCATTGTCATGCAAAAACTTCGAATCATCCTGAAAAACTACTGAATTATAAATAGTACAAAAGACAGGTGGTTAGAAAATTACCACCCCCTTCAGATAGCAAATCATCTGAATCAGCCTTGCAGTATGAAATGATGAGATCCTGATCACTAGTTATATAAATGTTATTAGTGTTGCAGTCAGGATGCCACAGAAGGTGGTCTTCAAAAGAGGTTACAAGCTCCCCTCGGAAGTTCCAAACAGCCACAGTACGATTTCTGAAAGTCAAGAACAGCTGGTTCTCATACAAAAATATGAAAGCCGAAGGCGTCATGAATTCAGTTCTGCTAACTTCAGTTAGCTCAAAATTTCGAACCTATAAATGGGACCAATCAGCAATCAAGTGCAAAGAAGTATGGAACAAATAGTAACAAGTGCCAAAAGGCAAGAACAATGCTTACATCCAGAATTTGTAGGTTCTCATTTTCTTGCTTGACAAGAAGCTTTTCATTGAACTGTTCAATGAAATCCACCTTCATATTCCGACGAAGCAAATGATTGAACGATTTGAGAACAGTGCCATCCTCTATAGAAAGAATCTTCAGAGGAACATGGCCACTAGCCTTGGTAAAAATCAGCAACATTATTCCTGGGCTGCTTATGAAGAAGCAGGAGAAAAGAAATAAAATAAACACAAAAGGGCAAGATAAAACCCATAACCAAAGCAGAAGACCAAGACAACTGCAAACATAAATGCTAAAAGATCTAAAGGAACGACCAAAATAAAGATTTGCATGAACCACCCTCCCCCTTCCCCCACGGCCAGGGGCAAAAAAAAAAGATGTGAGGGAACCTCACCTGATCTTAATCTCTTGAACATGTTTATCGGATATGGAGTAGAGCATTGTATAGTTTTTCAGGTCAAACACCTTGTATATACTGCAATAAAAGATAAATCAAGGCTCATTAAACTCAATAAATGATTAGACTGCAATTTCTCAAGAAAATCAAATAATGATAGAGGAATATTTACCTGTCTTGTGCTGAATATGTCAGAACCTTCCCATTTACATCATCAAACTCTACAAAGCCAGGCCATTTCAGCGACTCGGATTCGAAAAGTGCAAAGCCAGCATCCGGTTTACCCCATCTTATGTATCTGAATCATAAAATCGAAAGTGACTTAGCAAGAAATACAATTAAATGAGAAAAGTTTCATGATCAGACTGTGATTTTCTAAATATTATTCTTTTTTTTCTTAAAGGGGTGGTGGACAAACGAGGGGTAACATACTCAATCCTTGTACTTCTGCATTTCAAAGAACTGAAATTATCTAATGCATAAACTGAAACTGTGATAAGGGAATCATTGTTTTTATTGTAAAACAAGCTTCTTATGACTTCATCTGGACTGACATTCATGAAGCATATCCTCTGGTTAGTCTCTGCATACAATAGTGAAGTTTTAAAATCCTCACCTTACAGAAGCAAACAAACTATAACAGACACGGCATATCCAATACGAAATCATAAACCTCACGATTCCTACTTACCACAGTTGAATGCTGCACAAACACCAGACTGTGCAAGAGCAAACACAACATCATGTGCTGCAACAATCTCAATGATTTTTGACCTCTTTCGCAGAAATGGTAGTACCATGGAACAATGACCTTTCGGGTCGTAAGTGTCATATTCCTCCTATCGATAATGGCAATATCATCAAAAGTTATGTAAGGAGCAACAATATCAAAACTAGTTAAGTTGTAGCAACAGTAACACTGCATAAAACTTTCCTTTTCAAGTGTAATAACTAATTTGGAAGGAGTGATCATGCAACAATGAACCATATATTAATTTTTTATTGAAGCAGAAATCGGAACAACAAACATAAGTAGATTAATATAATGCTTGACATATGACATGTTTTTCAAGACTATCTATAAGTATAATAACGCCAGAAACACATATGACCAGTGCATTAGCAGAATGATCTGTCTACAAGTACTAGAACGACTAACATTAGGAAGAAACTAAACCTAACCTGAAGAGATCGTTCTATCCAATAATCACGAAGTTTGAAGATATAATAATGATCATTGTTTTCTATCTTACTAGTAAATAAAAAATAACATAAAATAAAATTATATTTCAGAATCAATATGTGTCCCTATAAGGTTTAAATGACCCATAATTAAGAGAATCTCAAACCCTAATTGCTTAAAACCCAAACCCCACCAAGTTCCCTTCCCCAAACCAATAAATTCAAAACAGAGCATGTTATTAAGCTTTCCGAGCAAGATACATCGTACAAGCATGGAATACAAAAAAAATTCCGAGAACAAAATTAAATGAACCTGGAGACGAATATTACGAAACCTTTCCTGGGCATTGCACATAGTGAAAGCACGGTCGCCCTTTGAACTAATTTCCCGCCGCTGAAGCTTCTTAACGCTGTGGACAAACCCTTCAAACCCCCCAGCCCTAGGCCTCTTCTTTGCCACAACTCGCCTACCATTGCACGGCCGAGGACTCGCCTACCATTGCACGGCCGAGGACTCGCCTACCATTGCACGGCCGAGGACTCGCCGATATCCTACTTACTCCCCCTTCCATTCCTCTCTTTTTCTCTTTGCTCTGTATCTTTCCGCCCAAAACACTCACTTGAAACCTTAAACAACTCAATAAACCCTCTCTCTAACAAGATTTATAAGCCTCCTTTCAATCACATAAACCCTAATTCTCCCAACACATAAATTGACGAAAGAGATGATCTAGGGATTATTTATTTTTCCCAGAAAAACCTTTAAAATTGAAACATTTTGTACTCTTGTCTCTCTCGCTTCTCCTGTATATTCGTTTCTCTGGATGCAGAACAGTGAAGGCTGGCAAGAGGAAGAGAAATTTGCTCCATATTATTCAACGAGTTTCTCCGATCCTTTTCAAATCTAAATTTGGAATTTGACAGCAGAGTGTGTATGCCATAGTTGGAGCCTTTATGGCCTAGAAATGGGCCCTTGCATTAATTTAGGTCTATCCTACTACTCTGGGCTTATATACTTTTAATAAGGTTGAGATGTAATACGCCCTCGGCTTAAATCACTCGCTTATTTATTTCTGGAGTGTGGTATTCAAAATAAATTGAAAGATGTAAAATTTATTTATAAATTATTTTTATATATAAAATATGACATTTATAAGATTTAAATTTTAAATTATAAAAATAATTATAAAAATTAAAAGAATAAAAAAGTATGTATGAATAATTTATTAAATTATTATAAAAATTTAACATTTATATTTATTTTTAAATTAAAATAATAACTCAATATAATTATAATATATATAATATTTATTTATTTATAATTTTAATAATAATTTAATTTGAATTATAAAATATATAAATTTAAATTTAATCGAACGAATTCTACTAAATCTTTACCAATTATATAATTTTCAATTTTAATTCAATCCAACTACAAAATATATTAATCTAATCTAATATGATTTAAATCTAACAAATCAAATCAAAATTTTTAATTTAAACTAATTAATTAAATTATTTACTCACCTCTAAAATATATTATATTTTTTATCTTTATGCTTACTTGAGTCCATTATAATCATTAAATTTATTTAAAAAAAAATTATTTATATTAAAGTTCCGTGATAACACAAGTTTTTACTTATATTAAGAAAAATAATTTAGTTTATTTATTATTTTTATAGTAATTTAGAATATGACAACACAATAATAAATAATCAATTTTTTATTTTATTTTTAGTTTTTCATATTTTAATTATTAGTGATACATAACTTTTATAGATTGTCTTCAATAATAGATAACAATGATTAAAAATTATTAAAAAATTAAAATTTTATCATTTATTCTCATGATGTCACTTTTTTAAATAAAATGATCAAACTACTATAACGGATGTAACTAAAAAATATGAATGTATTTACGTCTTATATTATTAACTACCAAAAATATATCAAATAGTTGGTAAATATAAGAATAAAGGTTGTAATATTATTAACTACCAAAAATACATCAAATAGTTGGTGAATATAAGAATAAAGGTTGTAAGTTTGTAATTTTCGTCAAAGGTTAGGGTAAGTGAGATAAGAAGGTAATAAATTTTAAATTATATTTAAAGAATTTTTTTTTAGTAAACATAAAAATTCAATCTATAAATCATTTAAAATCAATTTTATATTTTCTATTTAAAATGTAAAATTCATCGTAAAATCATAAAATTTAATTTCAAAATATTCATAGAAATAATTTAAAATTCATTAAAACGGTCTCAACCTAATTAATTATAAATTCTAATAACCAATAAAAATTAAGATTTTAAGTCAAATTTTATAACATCGAAATCTTCTTTTCACAATCATCTTATTCCCACTACGATTATCTCAAATAACACAGCTAGATAAAGAGAGAAAAATGAGGATGAGTTAAGCGTGAGTCTACTTTAGCATACATGTTCAACAAATAATCATGACTAATGCTTATTAATGAAAGTTTATGAACGTTAATATTATCAATATAAAAAATTAGAGATTTTTATTACAAACTCTTAGTTATACCTATACTTATTCGTTTCAAGAAAAATTGGAAAAAAATACAATACATGTATTTCAATACATACTCGTACGATATAAAATATATTATGATATAAAATCAATGTATTAAATATAATCTCATATGTATTGGTCATTTAAATACATAGATACACGAGTGATCCGATGTACTTAAGTTCACATATGATCTCATATATGATCATAATATATTAAGCACGCGTATCTATTAAATCATTGTACTTAAGTTCACATATGATCTCATATATGATCATAATATATTGAGCACGCGTATCTATTAAATCATATCATATGGATCATAGTTTATAGATATTGCGATTACAAACACAATATGGTAGGTATGAATTATGAAAATGGTGGCACTTAATTAATTTATTTATTGACTTTTAACTCTTTGTGTAATATTTATAATACAACCAACTCATAAAACCCTACTTAACGGAATAATGTACGTTCATAAATAGGTAAACCCATACACGCACGTATAGCATATTGTAATATGTTTAATTCATATCTTGAAATACTTAAAATAATACCTACTTATTTAATAATTTACTCATTATGTCAGTTTTATCCAACATACTATATAAATTATTTTATATAATTTAAAGTTACCAGCTAATCATAACAAAAAATATGTTGGTAGCTAATCTAGTTATAATATACTTATATCCTTGTAATTTAGCCGATAGAAATTACTATTTCATATACATATAAATATATATATATATATATATATTAGCATTGCTTGATATTTTAGGTAAAAAGTGATATAATTTAATTCAATTGTGTTAGAAAATATATCAATTAAAAATAAAATATTAAATAATATAATTTGAATTAATTTTTTTAAAATTAAATAATATTATTTATAATTTAATATATTGAATAATATATGTTAGAAATACTTAATGATTGTATTCTATTCTGTGAATAAATGAATATACATGGTGCCTTTATATAGGAGTTACAAGTAAATTAGATATGTCTAAAGTAACTAACTAAAGATATGCCAGAAATAAAGAGATATACATTAGAGATATACATTAGCAGATATATATATAAATATATATATTAATATATTATTAGATATACATTAACAGTCCCCCTCAAACTCAAGGTGGATGTGAAACCAACTTGAGATTGTCAACCAAATTACGAGTGCGTCCTTTCGGAAGTGCCTTAGTGAAAATATCTACAAGTTGATCGTTGGAGGAAACAGGAAAAAGCTTGAGAGCACCATGGATAAGATGAGAGCGAATAAAGTGACAATCAATCTCAATGTGTTTAGTCCGTTCATGGAAGACATCGTTGTGAGCAATATGCATGGCACTCTGATTATCACAATAAAGAGGAGTTGCAGAAGATGTGGACACACCCAAATCCTTAAGGAGTCATCGTAGCCAAAGGAGCTCAGATGTGGTATCAGCAAGAGCACGATATTCTGCTTCAGTACTGGAGCGGGCCATAAAGGTTTGTTTCTTACTTCGCCAAGAAATCAAAGAAGTACCAAGGAGAAAGCAATAACCTGTAGTGGACCTGCGATCAGTAGGATCTCCTGCCCAATCAGCATCAGAGAATGCACGAAGTACTAAAGGAGACTGAACTGAGTAGAAAAGGCCATGAAAGATAGTGCCTTTCAAGTATCGTAGAATACGCAGAACAGCAGCATAATGAGTCGATCGTGGAGCAGACAGATACTGGCTCACCTGATGAACAGCATAAGAGATGTCTGGACGAGTAACTGTAAGATAAACTAGACTGCCAACCAATCGTCTATAAAGAGAGGGATTAGACAATGGTTGCCCCTCTGATGGTGTCAGATGCGTATTAAGTTCAACTGGAGTGTCAACAGTCTTATTATCAGTGAGTCCAGCTTGAGATATGAGGTCAGATGCATACTTTGCTTGAGTAATGTAAAGACCATCTGTGGAACGAGTGATCTCAAGACCCAAGAAATAGCTTAAATGTCCAAGGTCTTTCATCTCAAACTGCTGACTAAGAAAATCCTTGAGTTCTTGAATGCCACTGAGGTCATCACCAGTTATGATCATATCATCCACATATAGAAGAAGCAAAATGGTGCCTTTATTATTGCGACGAAGAAATAGGGCAGAATCATAAGGACTGGCAGTGTAACCCAAGCGAAGAATGGTGGAACTGAATTTGGCAAACCATGCTCGTGGAGCTTGTTTAAGGCCATAAATTGCACGTCGAAGGCGACAAACCTTATTTGTTTCAACAGAAAGACTAGGAGGAGGTTGCATATAGACTTCTTCATGCAGATCCCCATTAAGGAATGCATTTTTAACATCCATCTGAAAAAGGTCCCATTTACTAGCAGCGGCAACAGCTAAGAGGGTACGAACAGAGGAAATACGGGCAACTGGAGCAAAACTCTCTTCATAATCAATCCCATACTCTTGTGTAAAACCTCTTGCTACAAGACGAGCCTTATAGCGATCGATAGACCCATCAGAGCGAGTCTTGATCTTATAGATCCACTTACTACCAACCACAGATTGACCAGGAGGGAGAGTAACAAGATCCCAAGTATGGTTTTTGGTTAATGCATCAATTTCTTCTTTCATTGCAATCTGCCAAGAAGGGTTAGTAGATGCCTCACGATAGGTGTGAGGCTCATGGAGTGTAGCAAGGGCAGTGTAACAATGATAGTCAAGTAAATGTGTAGGAATGGATCTTACCCGGGTTGAGTGGCGAGGTGGAATGTCTTGTTGAGGATCTTCAGGCGGAGCAGGAGCAAGGGACCTATGTTCAAGGTGAGGTAGCTCATTATCAACCTGTTCTTCTACGACCTGTCTAGGAGAATCATCAAAAATATCTGAAGATTGAATAGTGACGTCCAAAGATGGATTAGAAGTATCTGTAGAAGGAACAAGAGACTCATTTGGAAAAATTTCTAAAACATTGGAATTAGTTAGGGAAGAACGAAAGTGAGAAAGTTCAACAAATAAGCGGTGTTCCCAAAAGACAACATTACGGGAAACACGGAGACGATGTGAGACAGGATCATAGCATCGATACCCTTTTTGAGTTTCACCATAACCAAGAAAACAACAAAGTCTAGACCGAGGTTCAAGTTTGTTGTGTTCATGAGGCTGAAGAAGAACGAAACAAGCAGATCCGAATGAGCGAAGGTAATGATAGTTAGGAGATGATACAAAAAAGCGCTCATACGGAGTCTGATTATGAATGACAACGCTTGGAATGCGATTAATGGCATAAACAGCATGAAGAGCAGCTTCACCCCAAAATGGGGTAGGAACTTTGGCAGAGAGAAGAAGAGCACGAACAGTGTCAAGAATATGACGAAGTTTTCTTTCGGCTCGACCATTTTGTTGAGAGGTTCCTGGACAGGTTAGATGATGTACAGTGCCATAGGAGTGTAATAGAGTTTGAAAATCATTTTGAGTATATTCAAGAGCATTATCAGATCGAAAAGTTTTGATATGTTTGGAGAATTGTGTTTCAACCATTTTTGCAAAGTTACTATATATTGATAAGATTTCAGAATGAGATTTCATTGGAAAGATCCAACTATAACGAGAATAATCATCAATAAAAACAACAAAATATCGAGATCCACCAATACTAGTAACAGGAGAAGGTCCCCAAACATCAGAATGAATTAACTCAAAAATACTATTAGAGATAGATGTACTATTATTGAAAGGTAAAGCTGGTTGTTTTCCTAACTGACATGAAGTACAATCAAAATTATCTTTGGACATAGAGCCCAATAGACCTTTAGAAGCTAACTGTTGTACCCGAGAGGATGGGGCATGACCAAGACGAGAATGCCAAAGTGCGAGAGAAGGTAAGGAAGAAACTGCAGCAGTTGCAGCAGCAACAGAGGTAGGAGCAACAGGTGGAAGATGAAGATTGTTTACGAGAAACATACGCCCGACCCTAGGACCGGTCCCAAGCTCTTGTCCCGTCCTCGGATCCTGCACAATACACCTAGAATAGTCAAAAATAAGGCGATATCCTAGTTCAGCTAATTGTCCCACAGAGCATAAATTATAGGATAGGTCAGGTACATGGAAAACCCCAGGAACAGAGAGGGTAGAGGTCGAAACAAAACCTAGACTATTCCCATGAATGGTGGAACCATCAGCTATATGAATATTAAGGGGATGTGGTGCAGGGTCAAGTTTGGAGAATAAAGATGAGTGAGGAGTCATGTGATTGCAACATGCAGAGTCAAAAAGCCAATTTTGAGACTTACCGGGCAAAACTGAGAGGGTAGTGGAAAGAGATGCATTACCAGCCATTTGAACAGCCTGAGTTATGATCTTCTGTAGTTCAATGGAAGAGAGGTTGATAGTGGATTCAGAAGACTGGGACTCTGCTGAACTAGAAGGCATCAACGAAGTAGGCTCAGTATTAGCAACAGCAGCAGTAGATTTGTTGCGACGGTAACAAGTCTCAATGGTGTGGCCATGACGCTTGCAATAATTGCAGAACCTTTTATTGTTCTGCCTGCGACGATTGTAAAAGCCAGAGGAATCACCTGATTGCTGAGGTTGTTCAATGGCAGGAGCAGGAGGAGTAATAGCCAAAACATTGAGCTTATTTTGGGCTTGAAGGGTTGCAAGTCGAGCTTCTTCTCTAACCAACTCATTTACAGCAGTATCAAGAGAGGGAGGAGGACTACGATTAAGAAGCTGACCTCGGATTGGCTCAAAGTCCTTGTGGAGTGACATCAAGAACTCATAGAGACGAAATTCATCCTTAATTGTAGCATATTGCTGAGCATCTGTTGAGCATGACCAAATTGGATCACAAAGGTCAATTTGGTCCCAAAGGAATCGAAGTTGATCAAAGTAGTCATTGATGGATTGCCCTGGTCCCTGTTGCAGTTTATGCAATTCAACTATTAGTTGATATTTCATGGATCCGTGAGTAATGGAGTACCTTTTAGTCAACATATCCCATGATGATTTGGCATCATCAAAACTGCCTAACAGATTGGAGATAGATGGAATCGAAGTATTCCGAATCCATGTGAGAATCATGTGGTTGTGACTATCCCATTCAATCATGCGACGAAGAAAGATAGCATCTTCTTCACTTGCTCCTTTATCAGGAATAATAATTGCACCAGTACAATAATGCCAGAGCATACGACCCTTAAGAAAACTGCGCATAGCTTGAGACCATGACAAATAATTCTTAGTCCCCTCCAATATAGTATTGATAGGGCAAGAAACAAAATTATCCTTTTTATCCATTTCAAAACACAATTTGTAAAAAACAGACTGCAAAAACGAGATCTACGCGAAAAACTGGGCAGGGTGAACCTGTAATGCAAAAATCCAGTCAACGGTCAACGGTCAGAGGTCAACAGTCAGCGGTCCACGGGCAGAGGTCAACGGTCAGAGGTCGCGGGCAGCGGGCAGTTCGGGCAGCGGTCACAGGCAGCGGAAAAGCCCGGTCAGGATTGGTTCGCTGGCGTCAGCTGCAGGTACTGATGAGGTCAGCCCTACGTAGGTACTGATGACGTCACGAGAATGGCCCGACTGCTTGGCGCGTGGATCTGACGCGCCGTTGATGTTAGAGGCGCGTGAGGGCGCGTATGAAGTCTGATGACTGTGATACTTACACGGTTGTGTAGATCCGGTTGAGACGATCACAGTGGTATCTGTTGATAGTTCGTCGGGTTAAGATTCACGGCGGCGGCGGCGGCGCGTGAACGACGTGCAGACTGGTTGTGCGGCGCGTGAGGGAGCGTGCAGTGTCCGATGGTTGCGATATTTCCACGGTTGTGTAGATCCGGTTGAGACGGTCACAGTGGTATATGCAGAAAAAATTTCGGAACAATATGCACGGCGGCAGCGGTGGTTGCAGTTGTTTGTGTGGTGCGGAACTCCTTAACAACAGCCACTGTAATTCCGGAACCTAAGGACAACGACTGAAAGACGTCGGAGGTTAAACGGTGAATGATTCCAGCGGCTATTGTGACAGCGGAAGCTATAAGGGTTAAATAATCACCAAAAAGAAAAACTGCTAGAAAGACAAGAATAGTGGCTCTGATACCATGTTAGAAATACTTAATGATTGTATTCTATTCTGTGAATAAATGAATATACATGGTGCCTTTATATAGGAGTTACAAGTAAATTAGATATATTTAAAGTAACTAACTAAAGATATGCCAGAAATAAAGAGATATACATTAGCAGATATATATATAAATATATATATTAATATATTATTAGATATACATTAACAATATAAATAACTTAATAGATATCCATCCTATTTTTTCCTATAAAATAATTGAGATCCAAAAAGAATGAATCAAACATTTCAATGGAAACTATGCATCTACTAATTACTAATTGCAGAGGCCACTGTGTCATAAGTCATATCCCATGTGAATCTGCCAATGCTCCCTCCTCCTCCTGAGTATATAAAAACTTCCCCGGCTGCCCCCATAATGTACATGTGATTGACTTTAACATTGTTACTCTCTCATTGTTGTAAAGTCTTTTGAATTTTAGCATTTATGTAGTTTAATTTGTTGTATTATTAATAGTATCATTTATTCAATTGGTATAAAAATATCAATAAATAATATTTTTTATTAAAAATTATTATTTTATGTGAAAAAATTAAAATACGAATTTTTAATAAAAATAAAAATAAAATTTAATATGAATTATATAAGAAAAATTAATAATAATAATAATCAAACATAAATTTATTTAAATATATTTTTTAATATTTAATAAAAATTAAAAATCAATAAAATATTAATCATTAATAAATATTAAAAATAATACTTTATTATTTTTTTCATATTTAATTATCATTTTATTATTACTAAAATTTTGTGTTTTAATTTCATTTAACCACTTGATAGTAAGCATAATAATATTTTAATATAAAAATTATTAAAATAATATACTTTGTTTAATAACTAAGTGGTTAAATTAATGATACAATTCATAATCTAAGAGATTAAACAATATAAATAACCTAATCTAAATGACTTATATGACTTTTTTTTCAATATAAATTGGTTCCTTGCATGCAAACAAATCAACAGTACTCCTATTCCTTTCTCAACGTACTCTTTTAGGACATGTTTGGTTTAGTGTAATATAAATAATTATGTGAATAACTCATAATATTTTTGTGTTTTGTTTTACTGTTAATCTAAAATGCAATATAAAGCATTTTAATAGTAGTAAGAATTCTCAATCCTTCCAAACTGATTAGAAATATGTCACAATGTTAATTTTTTTTTCAAACATTTGTATAATTATTTTTATTTTTTTATTACTCTCTTATAAGGTTAATGAATGTTGGTGGTATTTATGTACATAACGTTTAAGTATAAACTAATTTTTTTGTATGTTTTTATGACCATTATCTAAAGCTGGAGAAGCGTACGAGTTTCAAGCCAATGTATTTTAGGTATATATTATTTACTTAAACACGTTAGAATTGAGTTTATACACATAAGAAAATATGGTATATATATGTTTATTGATCGATTGAGTATTGGGTTGATTGATCAAAAGGGTTAGATAAATCATGTATGATCTAATTGCTTCAAGTTAAAATTCTAATTGAGGTGGATCGATTGAAGTTAAGATTCGATCGATAGAGGATCGATCGTGATCAATCTACATGTTATCGAGTTTTATTAAATGTTACTAAATTGATTGAAACAAAAAGAGTTTCAATTGATCAATCTCATTAGTTCGATCGAGTTTGGTCTAAATTGATCGAGCGTGTAAATTTTCAACTTAAAATATTTTTATTTACTTGAGTCAAACTAGTAGATTACCATATCATCCTTCTTTATTATTCCTCTATGAAGTATTTTATGGATAGAATGGTCGTTGTCTAATAACCTAACATTAGTGTTTAAAATTTTCTATTTAAACAAAATAATGCACTTTATTTTTAATAACCATATCTATCATATTCATATGATTATTACATGTTTTCTCTCTCAATTTTTTTTATAAAAACTATATCATATATTTTTTAATTTATTATTGATTTAATCTATCAAATATTATGTTGTTATATTTGATTTATTTATAAGTCTATTTTTTTTTATGATAATGTGCTTTTAACCTTTTATTATAGGATTTGTTGGATGATTTAATTTCTCTTATTTATATCATGAATCTTATAGCTATGGTTTTTTAGTATTGAATATGATCTAGGATACATTTTATACTTGTGCTAACTTTTTAGATGTTTGTTAAATAAGTTTGATTGCTCGTACGACTCGATAGATCGAAATGTTAGTCCAGATCTGTGCGCCTATCTTATAAAGACTATGAAAAAAGCGACAGTTTGTAAGTATATTACATTGGGTCTTTTTATGTGAAAGGTAGTCTAAAATTTGGTTTTTCAATTGAATTTTGATTTTCATATTAGATAATTAGATGATTTATTCTTAAATTATTTATGTAATTTAAGTTATTTTCACTTAAAATATCGTGTGTCAAGTTTATCTTTATTTTTGTTTTATATTATTTATATACGATTGCATATCTGATCATTTTTATTTAAACTTAATTCAAAAAATTGTCAATTCAATCCTTTAAATTAATTAAATTTATGACTTTAAATTTTCATATTAATTTAAAAATAAAAAAATTATTTAATTTATAAATTTATAAATTTTATTTTAATATTTATTATTATATTTAAGTATACTGTTTAAATAAATAGAAAAATAATATTATTATTTTTAATATTAAATTTAATTATTATTTATGTTTTCATTCAAGAAATCAAAACATCTTACCCAAATCAAAATCCATCGTTCCACTGTTGTTGATATTTTTGGTACATATGGAATAAATCATGTCTACGTGTCATGTTGTGATATTAGGTTATTGTGTTTGTTACTCATAAAAAAAATATAGCTTATAACTCGACTATATATATTTAATATCACGACTTCAAGAACATAAAATATTATTTTAGTATTTTCACTAAAATTAATTTTTGTGTCGCGTTATGTTTCGTGTGTCCTTTCCTCTTTGCATGTTTTATCTTCTCTATTTCCTTTTGGGTTAAGATGTACGCACTTTTTGAGATATATATAGGTTCCAATATTATAATTTAAAAAAAAATATGACAAAAATTATTAATACTAATTATCATCTATTTGTATAATAAGTTGTAAGAGTATTTTCATATAATAGAAGATACTTTTATATTTAATTATTATGTTAAAATATAAAGTAAATTTAATATAATAAAAATAAAATATTTATAAAATTTTAATATTTAAATAATATAGCATTTTTTTCTCTCGAATTATGTCACGATCCTTATTATACATCCATGTTTCATCGAATACTTGTCTAATGCAAATGGGTTCTCATTCTATCCCATACTTTTCCTGTTCTCTCTCTCTAGTATACTGTGTATCAATCAGTGAGAATTATTATCTATAGCAAGTGACATGTCATTTTATTATTATGAGATATAATATTTTTATATATGATAATTTTTATTTGATATAATTAAGTAGATTATATTATATTTAATAATAATAATACGTTACTTATTATAAATTTATAATATATAAACTTTATAACTATTATATACCATAAAATTATCATAAATATAATTAATTTATCCAATGTAATTTGATATTATTTTGTTAACCTAAATATACTATCCATTGATATCTGTTGTTATAAATTCTATGATATTTATTCTTTTTCATATAATTTTGCGAGTCTAATAAAAATATAGAATAATAAGGAATATATAAAGAATACATAAATTTACATATATTTTATATTATTATACGTGTCAATATTATCTTAAAAAAATAAGTAATTTTTTTTTAATTTTTAAAATAATTTTGACATATAAATAATAAAAAAATTATGAGCTAAAATTTACGTGGTATTAGATTAAATATTTTTATGAAAATTTATGTGATAATATAATTAAATATATATTTCATAGATGCTAATGTTTTTATGATGGGGTATCTTTTTAGGTATATATACATGTATGAAGCTAGCAGATCCAAACTTGGTCAATAATATTGAGAGGGAATAAATTAAAAATAGGCTAATCAGAGAGGGGGGAGAAGATGGGAGTTGATCTTGTTGTCGAAGTTGCTTCTTCTTTAGCAATTATAGTAGTGGTTGGCTTTCTACTTCATATTTACAAAACTGTGTGGCTACAATCTGAAGGGATAAGGAGGAAGCTGAAAAGGCAAGGTATCAAAGGACCTTCACCTTCTTTATTTTATGGTAATCTTCATGAGATGCAGAAAATTCAAATGGAAGCTATGAAGGTTTCTGATCACAGCAGTAGTAGTACTCTTCAATTTGTTGACCACGATTACACTTGCTCACTCTTCCCATACTTTGAAAAGTGGAGAAAACAATACGGTACATATATACTTATCATTTACATTTTAACTTTATTTCTTAAAAAGAATGTAGATTTAACTCTATATATATACATGTTCTTATTAGTTTTTATGTGCACCGAAAGCGCTAAGATATAGGCTATAAACCATTAATGCAGAAGAAGAATTTCATAAGATCTTTGTTATTAATGGAAGTTAAAGAAATGTAGCACTAGCGGAAAGCTCACCATTTCTTTTTATCCCCGGTCCCCAATACATATTCAAAATTGAACTTAATATTTCAATAATTAAGGTGAGATTCATTTGATTTGTTGGCATATCATATATGATAATTAATAAAAAAATTATTTATCATATTATTTTAATTAAGAATTGTTAGAAAGTTTAGTAGCTTCAACAGCACGAAGGAAGAGGACAATTTTGATGTCGGTGAAAAAAACCATAAGAGAGCCCAATTTGGGAGTATATTTTTGAATTTTAATATTCAAATTGTTTATGTGATTATTTTTTAGTGTGAGATGAAAAAATAAATAATGAATAATATTTGCGTTGACTGATTTGAAACGAATTTTTAATACTATATTATAAAGACTTAAAAGAAAAAATATAGAATCATTTTGGGATAAGGACGAAATATATTTAATATATAATTAGGAACTTGTATGATTAATTTTGTCAAGTTTCTTTAAATATGATAAAAAAAATCTTTAAAAAAGAAGAATGGTATATAATTGGGCCATAGTAGATAGGGTAATTCCAAAATTTATTGACTCACTCCTGGCCCATTCTTTTAAGAAAATTAATATATATATATATATATATATATATTATATCTTGCATTGCTGGTTGTCTATGATTATGAAGGTATCTATGATTCTCAATTGAGACAATAAAATGTTAATAATTAGGGGGTGCAGTGTACTGGTTATACACTTATACTAATTCGTTTCAATATAAAATATATTTTTAAGCATATCTATCTGTTGACTGTTATGATTTTGTAGTGCACCTTATATGTTTGATGAAATGCTTGCTTATTTTCAGTTTGTGATTAGAAAGTTTTTTTTTTTAAAAGTGTAGACGTTGATTTATAACGCAGGATTGGTAAACACATATTCAACCGGGATGAGGCAACATTTATACATAAACCAACCAGAGCTAGTGAAAGAATTGAATCAATGTATTAATTTGGATTTGGGTAAGCCTTCTTATGTTACTAAGAAACTTGCACCTATGCTTGGCAATGGAATTTTAAGGTCTAATGGGATTGTCTGGGCACAACAAAGGAAAATTATGGCACCTGAATTCTTCATGGAAAAAGTCAAGGTAAATTAGTTAACACACTCTCTTAATATATTTTCATTTAATTGTTAAACAACAAGAAGACTCAAACTATGTTCTGATTATAAATATAATTGAGGTTGCATTTTCCATTTTATTTATATATGATTTAATGGACTTTACTTCTGTGTCATTACACTTGTTATATATGTGCTATATATGGCAGAGTATAGTGGGGCTAATGGTGGAGTCAGCACAACCATTGCTTAGAAAGTGGGATAACTACATTGAAGTCCAAGGGGGCAAGACAGCAGAGATTCAAGTGGATGAAGATTTGAGAGGTTTCTCGGCAGATGTTATCTCGAGAGCTTATTTTGGAAGCTCTTATTTCAGAGGCAAAGAAATTTTCTCAAAGCTCAGGAGTCTTCAAGAAACCATAAGCCAACATGGCTTTCTATTTGAGGTTACTAGTTTTTGGTAATGTATTCAAACAAGAAGTACTAATGAAAAAAAAGCAGTGAGCTTTCATGGTTCTAAGTTATAAGCTCTGTTTTAATATTGGTCTATAGCAGTTATTAATATTTACTTATGCTAACAACATGATGGCAGGTTTATGAGAATAAAAAAGCCGAATGAAATCAGCTGCTTGGAAAGAGAAATAGAGTCATTAATTTGGGAGACCATAAAAGAAAGTGAACAAGAAAACTCAGAGCAATCTTCATATGAAAATAATTTATTGCATATGATACTGCAAGGAGCTAACAATGATCATGGTCTTAGTAAGGAGGCATCCCAAAGCTTTGTCATTGATAACTGTAAGAACATTTACTTTGCAGGGCATGAATCCACAGCTGTTGCCATCTCATGGTGTTTAATGCTTCTTGCTTTGCATCCAGAATGGCAGGCTCGTATTAGGGCCGAGTTGGCCCAAGTGTGCCCAGACGGTTTGCCAGATGCTAATTCTCTCTCCCAGTTGAAGACGGTGAGACTAAATGAACTACTTTTTTTGGAATATTTTTTTATCTCGAATGACAAATTTCAACTTGAGTGATTGAACTAAATCTGTAGGTCTAAGTTTCAATTAGTTATTCAACTAATTATCATGCAATACGTAGGTTGAGACATGCTAAAAACTTACGATTTGGATCCTAATTTTTTGAAAATTTAACCAAAAATGTTCCAAATCCTAAATATATTCCATGAACGGAACATGTTTATAGTTGTACATACCTTTTACATTAGTAATTTACAACCTTACATAACCAGTACATGGTGTGTATAAACCACGTTTTTAGATCAATTTTCACTCAATCTACAAATAATGCTACAAAAACTGGTGAAGAAATGCTAAAAAGGCTTAATTTTCTTGAAATCTAAGCCAATGAGAGATATAGGAGAAACATACACCCTAAATTTATATTTCCCGAGTAGCAATTTGTTTTTTGTGCAAAACTTAATACAGGTGACTATGGTGATTCAAGAGGTTATGCGACTTTATCCTCCAGCAGCATTTGTGTCAAGAGAGGCACTCGAAGAGATCCAAGTTGGAAATATTAATGTTCCTAAAGGTGTATGCATGTGGACTTTGATCCCGACATTGCATAGAGATCCTGATATTTGGGGACCAGATGCAAATGAATTTAAGCCAGAAAGGTTCAGAGATGGTGTCTCAAAAGCTTGCAAGCATCCTAAAGCTTATATACCATTTGGATTGGGTGCTAGGTTGTGTTTAGGTAGAAACTTTGCAATGGTTGAAATGAAGGTTGTAATCTCCCTTATAATCTCCAAGTTTTCTTTCTTTTTATCTCCAAAATATCGTCACACTCCTGCTTTCAGAATGATTGTAGAGCCAGGACATGGTGTACACATTATCATTCAAAGATTTGGTCAAGTTTAACAAATTTAAACTGATTCACAATAAAAATTAAATTAATAAAGTTTCTCATTCTCTTCTTATCCATCTTAGTTTTTTAATATGTATCATTTAGTTATTCTTCCCAGCAATTGCAATTATTTTAGTTGCTCTTTCAAAATCATAATGAATACATTTGCCACTTTGACAAGAGAACAGTGGTCCCAGGGACGGATGCACCTACTTTCTTTCAATTTTTAGAAATGTTTATTTTGCTTGTAATATTTGTATAATTTTAGTATTTTTCTTGTATATTATTTGATTTTGTGTCCCTAAGAAAAATTATTTTACTTTCAAATATGTGATATATTTTAAATTTTGACAAGTTTTATAAATAAAATATGTACATGTTTTTTTTCATTTTTATTCTAGTAAAAAAAATAATATTTTTGAATGTTTATATTTTAAATTCTTTAATATTTGAAATAAGATCGATTATTTATTAGTAGAATGCTAAAATATTTAATTTATTATAAAAAAATGCATAATTCAAAATATTTATGCAAATTATGGTTTAATAAAAAAGACATTTAAAACAATAATTTTAACAATAATATTACCTTCTAATTTTTTAATCCTCCGATATATTATATATCATCAAATTTTAGGATAAAAGATAGTCTAAATCTATTATCTTATATGAAAATAAAATTTAAATTGATACATATTAGATAAGATAATAAGAGTTTATTAACTTTTAATAAAATGATTAAAGAAATTCATTTTGTAAGTAATGGATTTGTGTTTACTCCCTTGTATATTTCGAAAATAAAACGATACAAATGAATTTCTACTGTAATTTTTATATAACGAATTTATATTATTTAATATATATATATATAAGTAAAGTATATTTTCAAAATAGAAAAATTATATTACATTTTAAAAAAAAAATTATGACGTATTTTATTCTTTTACTTTTTAACAAAAATATAGATTTCATTGTAATATTATTCATATACTATTCATATATATAATTGAAACTTGAATGTAGGTGGGGATGGTGACGGGTACGGGGATGGTCTTTGATATAACCGTCCCCGAATTCATTGCCTCTTCTTCCAGGAGGCATACTGATAATAGGGGAAATGGAAGCTCTAGTTTGCAAGAAATTGGGCGATCCAGCGGTACAAGGACGAAACTTGAATGATTCAGAATCCCCGATAGTCTTAGAAAAGAATCATCCAATTCCACAATTGAGCTCGCCCAAAGCTGTGAGAGTGAGGGTGAAAGCAACAAGCTTGAACTACGCCAATTACCTTCAGATATTAGGCAAATACCAGGAAAAGCCTCCTCTTCCTTTCATTCCTGGGTCTGACTACTCGGGTATTGTCGACATTATTGGCTCTGCTGTTACCAAGTTCAAAGTGGGCGATCCAGTTTGTTCTTTCGCTGCTCTCGGTTCCTTCGCCCAATTCATTGTTGTTGATGAGTCCGAACTGTAAGCTCCCCCCTTATCGATATAGTATATTTTCCCAGTTCAATTTTTTTGTTCTTTTTAATGTGTTACTTTTTTAATATAGAGATGAATTTGATTCTGTGAAGGTTTGGGGTGCCAGATGGTTGTGATTTGGTTGCTGCTGGTGCTCTTCCTGTCGCATTTGGGACATCGCATGTTGCCCTTATTCACAGGGCTAATTTGAAACCCGGTCAGGTAATTAACTAATTATACAATTGAACAATTGATTTTTTATATCTTTTATTTTTTCAAATTGCGTGCTTGTGAAGTGTAGTGTCTGTGTGGAAATTTAGACTAGAGATAATGAAATGAGAATTCTTAGGTATTACTTGTACTTGGTGCTGCTGGAGGTGTTGGTATAGCATCTGTACAGATTGGAAAGGTTTGTGGTGCCATTGTTATTGCTGTAGCCAGGTACTTACTCATCCATTGCTATGTTTGTTCAAAGTGATTGAAACTAGGTACGTCTTCACGTATGTTCTGGGGTTTTTGTTGTTTTATGATGAATTTCCAGGGGAGCTGAAAAGGTGCAGTATTTGAAGTCACTGGGTGTTGATCATGTAGTGGACTCTGGCAATCAAAATGTAACCCAAAGTGTCAAAGAATTCCTAAAGACTAGAAGGCTCAAAGGGATTGATGTTTTGTATGATCCTGTCGGAGGGAAGCTTAGTAAAGAAAGCTTGAGACTATTGAATTGGGGAGCTCAGATTTTGATCATAGGCTTTGCTAGCGGTGAAATTCCTGTTATCCCTGCAAATATAGCTCTTGTTAAGGTATACCTTCTGAATACTTGATTAGACATGCTCGAGAAATTTTGATGAGACTCAAGAGCAGTAAAGTTTTCAGCTTAGGTTGCATTAAACGTAAGACAGCCCAATAAAAGTATAAAACTTTACCCCTCGAAACCTTTTGTAGCTTTTTTGGGCACTGTTTGCTTCTTTTGTGCAGCTTCAATCTATATGACCTTCTATTATTGGATAATTTCACCACTCAAACACGAAACCTAAAATTTGTACTTGTGCAAATTAGGCTGGGCGTTTCAGTCACATGTAGTAGATATGTATCAACTAATGGCTGAGTTGTTGCTGAATTGTTGTAGAAGTCATGTTTTAGTCATCATAATACATGCATAATAATATAGAAATTATGAAGTCTGTCAAACTATGATGTCAATTATAACCCATTTACTTTTGTTGACTTTGCATCAGAACTGGACAGTGCATGGACTTTACTGGGGTAGCTACAAAATACATCGACAGAGTGTTCTAGAAGATTCTCTGAGAGAGCTACTATCTTGGGTAGCTAGAGGCTTGATAACCGTCCACATTTCTCATACTTATAGCTCCTCAGAGGTAGAAGTTCCTTACTGTATCTTGCTTTTCTTTCTTTGTATGTTTTCCTTTCTGTCCTTTTCTTAAGCAATCAATAGATATTCTTCAACTGAGTGAAGCTGTTGTGTTGCCACAGCAATATTTTCATACTTGACTACCAAAAAGAACTTGAAATATTTTTCAATGTTAGCTTTAGCTGTACTATGGTGGATGAATAAGGTTTCTGTTCAATAAAAAGGTTTATGCTAAGACCACCTTGAGTCTTGACCTAGGCTAGTGGGGTACATTGGATCAATTAACTGTAATTGGAAAGTCAGGGGCATAAAAGTTAAGTGCATACTGGGATTGGATTTTTCAGCAGCCTAGCTGGGCTTGCACATCTCACAATTATGTGCATTAGTTCAAAGTATTGTCGTGTTAAATTCAAATTTCAAACAATATGGTTTGAGAAGAACGGGTGATCTTTCTTTGTGACTTTCACTTCATTATTAATTATTGTTCTAGAAAATTATCATCTAATAAACTATTCATTTCCTTAACAGGCCAACCTTGCCTTTTCTGCTATTAGAGATAGGAAAGCAATTGGAAAGGTGATGATCCTTCTTGATGAAGGAAGAACTGTAAGGTCTAAGCTTTAAGTCGACCAAATCTCAGCTGAGATTGGTAAAGTGCATATTTTAGCAAGGTCTATTTTGTCATTTCTAGTAAAAATAATAGCTGCATCTGAAATTATGTAATCCCTGTCTTATGGGTTATGAATGGAGAATATATATTATAGAAACCTCCAATAAATTGCAGCTTGGGTGTGGAAAGTTTGAAATTTTAATGTTAAATTCAAATCCTATATGTTCCTTAACATTTTGCTCTCCATGTAACTTCTCTACATAATACACACACTAGTAGATTTTACAAATGCAAATACGGATGCTCCTTCGCTAACAAGTAACAATTGCTACTGCAATAAGCCCACCCAAGGTTATGACGACTCTACTGATCAACACTGGATAAAACCGACCAATTTTTTTTATCTGAGTTGGTTAGATTTACCTGTGTATTTTGGCTGTAGCGCAATACAAGGTAGAAAGAATGTAATGTTCTGGAATATTTACATGTAAATTCATTTCTCCTATATTATACAAGGTATAGCTCAAGAGTTATAAGATTGGCCCTATGTGGGTCTGCTTTCAATTTGCAGAAAACGTATATCTGCAACATTTCCTCACCTTGCACTATATCAAAACTGCATCTATAGAAGCTGGACAAACCAAACAATAGTTCCAATTATGAAGAAGAAAAGTGACTGAAAGGAGCAAACTTCTGATAATGGTGAATGAGTTTTACCTTCCATCCATGCCAAGAATGATGACTGTGTTCTCAGACCCAAATGCTGCAATAAAACAAGTTCTCTTCTAGCAAGTGGAACTTAGCAAATGACCATTCGGAGCTGAAATATTTTGGTAGATCCCCTGCAAAAATGTATAAAAGAAAGTCAGCAGAAAACTCAAATAACTGAGTTTTCTAATTTAAATTATCATTCACTATGCTGTTTGATACAACGACTACTCACTTCAAATACCCACCAACTTACCTCTCATAAAAGATAATAATGAACTGGGATTGACCCTCATGCTTGAAGAAATAAAGGCATCGAGGGATGTTGGAGAATTATGGTAAACCGTGGCTTGCCCTTCCTCATCACTTGATTGATCACAAAGAGTCCTCCCCGACAACTCTAAGTCTCAGGCTGAATATATGAACAATACCTTAGTCACTTGACACTGCCAACCACTGAACACTTGGAGATAGAGCAATACAATAAATTTCTGCTCTGTCAACTTCTCTTCGTACCTACACCGAGCATAAATTATTGTTCTTTTCAATAAAGTTGCTAGTGAACATACTAGTAGAATTATGTCTGAGCATGTTATTATTACCTTCTATCTTTTAAGGTACTAAAAATTAGGATTCCTTTAAGACTACATAGTAAACTTGAAGAACAATTAAATTGAAAATCCGTAGTTCAATATCCTACCTCTTGTAAGCGAGTCCCATCCATTGTGTTGAAGATTTTATTAAAGTTCCTATAGTACTGGCAGTTGCAAGAAGCAGTCCATCCATTGTTAAGGTCAAGCAAGCAATGTGAGAATAATGAGCATTAATTAACTTCGTCATATTCAATCCAAAGTGTTCGACGTAAACCCTTCCTTGTTGGAAGCCTGGACAAGCCAGCACATATGTATTTGAATGTCATGAAAGACAACATAATCATCTAAGATTAGATAGAATTTCAATATGATGAAGCAGCTTAAGATCCATAAAATAGTAAACATAAATCTTATGTTGAGGAACAACAACAATTCGTTCTCGCTTCAATTTCACAGCATGAACCTCGAACCTAAACGTGAATTCACAAATGCAACGGCTTTGATGATCATCCCAAATCATAGCTTTGCTTGGTGGACGCTGAGAATTAGACTTTTCACCTACAAGTGCTAAAATATTGCATCTCAACAATTTTAAAGCCCTCATATTTTAGATCACGTCTAAATGATTCTTTGTAGGGATCACAATTGTAGATATGAAAACCATGACTCATACCGACAGCAAAACAATCATAATCCTTATTCTAAGTGTTAAATAAATGATTGTAAAGAAATAAATTTCATACCGCCAGTATAATTTCTCAAATTAAAATAGAACAAAAATAACAACAAGATTTTTACATAAAAAACCTTTTAAAATGAAAGTAACAGGACCCGTAAACCACTTAAACTTCCACTATAATAAGATAATATTACACACTTTAAATTTAGGTAAATCTCTAACAAAAATACAACAAATATGTATTTTCAATTTGTGAGTAAAACTTTACAAATTAACTCTCTTAATTTTTTATCCCAAAAACTCTCTGTTTTCTTTTCCTCCGTTTATGATCTATTGAATTTTGAGATTGAAGCAAAGGCTTTATAAAACTAAAAAACTCCATTCTTCATGTATGATTTTATGGAGACAAATGACAGATTTTTTTGACCTTTTTTTTTCTTATTTCGGCACCACTACATTTAAATTTTCCTTTGAATGTTTTCTTTCCTTTTTTTTTCTTTACTGGTGGCACAAATTAGTTGGACCAACATCAAGATATAGAGATCAATTATGTTTCATCATTGGCATTGATTTCTGTTTCAAGTTTGCCTAAAAGACCAGAAGCTCCAGCTACTAGGGATTGACATGTGCCAACTCTTGATGGTGGACAAGATGTAATTGGTGAACTCATATGGGAAGAGGACGCACTCATCACTTAAGTAGTTGGTGCATTCAAAGATATGTGAATGTGATGAATGGGAATCGAAAACATGGATATTAGCATATATTATGCCATAAAAATTTCTGAGACTTAAATCAAAACAACTGTTCAAGTAATCATTATCTTATAATTTTAAAGAAAATAAATTTATTTATTTTTGGTTAGAGTAGTCTAACAGTAATTAATTAGTTTTTTTCAATATTAAACAACAAAGAAAATTAAAATAATAATAATAATAAAGAAACGGGAAATAAAAGGAATTCACAGGAATTAACAACGAATAGAAATTCAAATAAAACAGATATAGTAGGTGACACCATGACACAAGAAGATTGCAACGAGTCTTAGGGAAAGAAAAAAAGACTTGCAACGAGATACCCCAATTGGGTTTCAGCGATAAGAGTTAAGGAATTGCAGGAATTCGATTCACGAACATAAAACAAAACAATGACCAAACCTTAACTTTTTTGTTTTTTGCTGTCCTTATTTTTATTTTTTCTTTGATTTTTCATCTCAAACTTTTATCCAACATACTTAATAAGTTTATGATTAATAATACATTATACTTTTAAAGATGCAAAAAAAAAAAAAAAAAAATTTTAGTAAAACAATAAAAATAAAATTCTTAAAATTTATAATCACTAAATATTTTTACTTTTAATTCATACATATTTATTATTAAAAAATATAATATATCATTCGTATTGAACTATAGTTATTTAGATCATTCGTATTTATAAGTGTTATTTTTGTAATTTTACTTAATATTTTTTTAAAATATTAATTTGAATAATTCTGATTAATTCTAAATAATCTAATTACCATAAATAAGACATGTAAATGACTTAGAGATAAGTTACAATATTTTACACACAATGTAACGTAGGATAACCATAATAGTATTATTCTAAAAAGAATTATAATATCATAATAGAGACTTTATTAATGTCAATAGAAAAGTTAATTTATAACTTATTTGTCAAAAAAATTTCCTTTTCTCTGACAATTATTTTTATTTGCATTTATTCCTTATATCCAAATATAAATTAATTTAAAATTACAATTTCGCTCGAGTTGGGGATCAATTCCTTCACAAAGACAACAAGATCTAATCTCAACCCTAAAATATTGTATGTTTTTGCCGCATGCGTGAGGTCAAACTCTTATAATTATTCAAAGGGGTTACAGAAGAATAATGAAAGACAAAAATAGATTTATATCTAATAAAAAAATTTAAAATAAGTAATTGAAAATTACAGTTTAAAATAACTATAAATTTAGTATTTATCCACATTACATCAAATCTCTACCAACCAATAAAGATTAAGTTAATATTTTTTCTTATTTAAAATATACCTTTTATTTAATAATCTTTTTTTTTTCTTAATTATAAATAATATTTATATCAATATCTCCTTTCGTAATTCAATTTAACTCGTAAGGACCCAAAATAACTAGCCCAATTCTTAGGTACAAACTACCCTCGTGACTTATTAGCGCAAGTAGAGAGAGTATAACGTTCATGCTTGTTTGTAACATTCATTTACGTAGCAGGTGAGAAGTAAGAACTTTTCCTTTGAAAACACTCGAAATTTCAATAAAATATAAAATATATATACATATTTGATGGTTCAATCGCATCTCCGAATTGGGAAAAACATAAAAAAATAAATTTTTACCCATTTAGGGCAGCACCTTGCGTTATCTTAAACTAGATCTATGGCACTGCCGGAAATAAAAGCCATGGTGTGTCAATATGTGCGAGATACCATAGTAGTAAAGTACATATAAGCATGGAAGTCGTCTTTTATCGTTGTAATATTGATATATTATAAATGGAATGTTTGTTTTATTAATAATAATTTTATCTAAAAATTATAATATGAAAATATAATTAATATTAAGATAAATTGAATATTTTTTATTTTTTATTATAAAAATTATTGTAAAAATATTATTACCATAATCTAATATTACAATTTCTTACACCGAGTTAAATACAAAATGGAATATAGGTTAAATCTAATTCTATTTTATTAAATTATATATAATTAATATACATTATGTTTGGTGAGAATGGTATAATATAATTATATTAAATTAATAATAAATTATTTTTTAAAAAATAACTTATAGAAATAATTTATTATATAATTATGAGGAGTGTTAAATGCAATTTAAACTCAGGGTATATTATTCTTATTTTTTACATGCTATGGTCACTGACAGAACTAAAAATCAATTCCTACGTGGACTTACATATCATTTTACAAAAACAAAAAAAGTACGATTGCGTAATAATTATTTTAGTAAATTATAAATTATACATCAGATAATTCGTAAATATTATAACTTTTATCTTAAAATATATTATATTGAATTATAAATTATTATAAATATAATAAAATATTACAAAAGTGTTTAATACTTTTTTTAAAGCATAAATTTCATTTTATATATACTTAAATAGATTAAAAGGTTAATAACAATTAATAAAAAAAATAAAAATATAAGAATTAGAAAGTTTAAAAGAAGATAAAGATGATATATTATTTAATTTATTATTCATTTAAAGTAATTTTTTATATTTTTCATAATTTATTTAATTTTTTTAACTTATTCTTTCTATCTTTTACATAATAGTTTGGCTTCAATCACTCCAAATAAATTGCAGCTAAATGTGGTATTCTATATCATTTTTGATGTGATTTAAAGTCTTTTTATATCTTAGAATTGTTAGTAAGTAAATATATATCTCAAAATACATAATATCAATTAAATAAAAATACAACATATTGTAAAAATATTACCACTTATATCTAATTAATCTATATTTACTATTAAATTAAAATTTAAACCATAATTTTATATTTAACGTCCTTTAATTGGACACTAAAATACGATTATGTAAATTTTTTTAATATTAAATTTTATTCAATTCGATATCATTTAATATTATTTTTATTGTTATAAATTTTAAATATATTATTTTATATATATTTTTAAAATAGAAGTGATATATTTAACTTTTAATAAGTTTAAATAACATTAAGTTTATATATATAATATAAAAAAATTCTCAAAAATCTAAATTGAGTTTTACCCCATATTTATAATCTGAATTTATAACAAAAATATGAGTATATAAAAAAGTTACAATCTTATTTTAAAACCAAAATATGAACTACATTTTAAAAAAATAGATATTAATCCTAAAGTTAACAATTGATATTTATTTATTTTTGCTAAAAGAAGTAACGTGAGAATCACATAACTAGATATTTTTAAAATCATAAATTAATTAAAAAAAAATCCAACATCTCCGATACCAAGTTATCTTCCGACCATTCTTCACTCATATCCCGAACCCCCAAATTAATAACCCACACCTTCAGGCAACAAACCAATTCTTTATCTCCTAAATACCCAATCCTAACGAAGAGAGATCGATTTATAACATTAATGGTTTGGGATTATTCCAAAAAGCTTTTGAAACATTAAGGTGGATCTTTTTACAGTTTTCAAAATATAAAACAATATGATCTCTATATCAAATATAATAAAGATCACGTATAAATAAAATTATTAAATGAAAAGTTAAGATTTGATCTTTCCGAACATACGGTTTATGATTAAATAAACAGAGTAGAAAACTTCAATCCAGCTCTCAATGGTTTGGAATTGCTCCCTTCGTTAGGTTGTGCATTTGGAAGATAAGAAATTATTTTGCAGGCTTATTAATTTGGGGATATATATGGGATAGGGATGAAGAATGGGGGAAGATAACTTCGTGTTGAGTCGGTTAGTTTTTTTTATTAGTTTGTAATTCTACAAATATTCTTTAAAATGAGGTCATATACTTAGCATATGATGCTTTCATTCAAAAAAATAAAAATTAATGATAAACTTAGAATCATTAATGTTATATTTTTTAAAAAAAATTATAAAACTTTTATATTTTATTTAATAATTATAATTTTTTTGTGTGCATTTTTATCAAAAGATATAAGTTATTCACTCTTATATAATCGATTCTAATGCAGTATTTTAGCGGGGGAAAAATAATTCTACAGTATTATGCGATCAGTTTCAGAGAAGAAAATGACAAGTTGATATGTTTTGAATTCCCAAAAAATTAAGACAAGCAATGCACCAACATCAAAACTGTATAGTAATACAAGCAATGGTCTCGAATAATTTATTAAGTAGTGGAAAAAAGAACTAAAATGGTAAAGTTCCCCAAACCCGTTAATGGAATACATCACATGACTAATTTCAATCCTTATATTATAATCACCAAACGCCACCGTCTACCTTTATAGATTCAGGTGAAGAGAAGGAAACAGTGTCAACAGTGGTTGTCATACATAAGATAATAATTTTAAGAAAAAATCATGAACTCAATTTAATAATATACGAAGAAAAAACAGAGAAATTATTAAAAAAATAAAATAACACCATTATAAATTATAATAATAAAAATAATATTAAATAAATTTTAATTAAATATTGTTAAATATTAAAGAGATTTAAATTATCATAACTCAATTTTAATGTCATTCATTTAGATAACGTTTAAAGTAAAATTATATATTTGACTTTTTTCTAATTTGAAAATATATAGATGAAATTATATAAAAAAAAAAAATTTCAAGTGTTATTTTGTTTATTTTTTTTTAAATAAATATATTATCATAATTTAATTTATTTATGTCAAAAAAAAATATAATTAATGACAATGTAATCACATTAAATTCTTAATAATTAGAATAGGATAGATATTTCATGCATTTTTAACGTGAACATAACAAAAATTATCATAATAATCATTATCCAAAAAAAAACTAGCATGTAATAGTAAAAAATAATATATAATAATATTAAATAGAGTAATGAATCTGCAATAACTAAATATATATATTATTAAAATCCCTACCATATTTATTGCTTTATATACCTTAAAACTTACAAATTTATATATAAATAATGGTACACTTCATTACTTATCATCTGAGTTAGGGGTGTCCATAAATCGAATTGGATCGAACCAAATCGTAAAATCGGACCGGACCAAATCGAACGGTTTTACTAATCAAATGATCTGGTCTAGTTTGTACTAATTTTAAACCGTTCGAATCGAACCGGACCGATTTAATAATATATTAAAAAATTTACATTATTCTTCATTAAATTATAAAAAAATCGAAAAAAATCGGGAAATAAACCGGAACGAACCATTTTATAAATCAAACGGTTTGATCCGGTCCGGCCTTAGTAATATGAACGGTCTGATTTGGTTAATTTTTTTTTAGGTAAAACCGGACCGTACCGGACCATGGACACCCCTAATCTGAGGAGTGCTAGCATGCTTTTTTTTAATATTATACATTAATTAAAGATAATTATTATGGATATATTTGATTATTGGATTAAATTTTTTAAGATAAAAAAACTCATTACTTTTATAAACTATGTCATGATTTCAAAAATTCGATTTACTATTAAAAAAACTTTTAGCCTATTAAAAAGTAAAAATTGATCTTGAAGAAAAATAACTAAAATAGTACGTAATATAATAAAATAGGTTAAAAAATAAAATAATGAATTTTATAAGAAATAAAGACTCATATTTTAAGAGAGTGTTAAACATAATATCTCACGCTGATTAAATATAGATATATATAATGTTATTATAGAGTTTATAAATATTATGTATATTTTTATGCATTAAGTTAATCTTTTGAGATTAAAAAACATATAATTTATATTAATTTTGACACTAACTTGCACAATTACACATGAAATCATAAAAACTTAGTGTATTTCAGTGTGCATGATATAGTGTTTTTGAGTACACTTAATTTAGTAAAAAAAAAATTTAACAATTAATATATCATCTCATATTTTAAATTTTACTTTCAATTATCTTTAAAAAAGATTATGTATAATTTAATATAACACTACCAAAATTAATTAAATAAATAAAGGTTAAAGTCACACGTAAAATGAGATCGCGTTCACGCTGCGCATATAAACAAAGACATTCCTAGAGTTAGACTCAAATTTAACGTGATATCAAAACAAGGTTATCTAGTCGATATAGTTGTTTCGTTACTTGTTAGTGATGCATTCCGTCACTTGGATTCCATAAGCTCAACATCTTCGTCGGTTTCAAGGGAATAGACTCTTGACGATGTGATAAAGAGTGTTAAAATCTTATATCGACCGAGGATCACGTACACATACACATTGCGCATATGAACAAGAGGAGTATTCTATCTCACAACCTGTATTTTGAGACAGAATTAAATCAAAATTTAACAATAAATTTGTAATCTTTTATTAGATTATATTAAAATGTAAAAGAATTAAATTTATAACACATAAAATAGAATAAAGTAGTGTTTTACTGGTAAGAAGCATTTTCCTTAAAGGAACAGGAATGCTAAATACATTGAGTTCATCCATGACTTTTCCCTCCTCATTCTGACTTATTAAGAGACTTATATTAATGTGTGCTACTAAATTCGAACACATATTTTAAGTTAGCCTTAATTAGTAGTAAAACATAAAAAATGTGGGTTAATTTGACATTAATGTGGACTAATTTAACCGTGCTATATATTAATTTCCAGAGTTGAAAGAAGATCATATGTTCCATTTCTTTTTAACAAAGGAACGATAAATAACAAACTAATGGTGTAACCTTATTATGGGGATTAAAAGTCTTAAATCACGCTCAATGTCGGCTATAAAACATGTAAAAACCAAGAACAAATGTACATGAAAAAAGATATTTTATTGCATAAAAAGTGAAAATATGTTTGACAGGTATTAATGTATGCCTAAAAAACAGTACCATGTGTTTTGATAAATCTGTTAAAACTGTTTTCGAATTATAATTAAAAAACAACTTTCAACAATTTTAAAAAAATAATGAATTATTTGGCCATTATTTTTAAGAACAAAAACAAAACATGTTTAGTTAGATTGCTTTTAAAAATTGTTTTCGTACTAAATAAATTTTTAATACAAAATTTAACATTTTACAATTTAACAAATCAATGAAGTAAATTGGATGAATAAAAAAGAAAAACGAAAAAAAAGGTATGATATGATAAAGTGATAAGTGCTTACACAAAAATGAAATTAGGATAAGATAAAAAACAATAAAAAATAAAAACATAAATATTAGATTTGGAAGAAAAATAATTACAAAAATAATAAAAATAAAAACCTTAAAATATATGACATCAAAAGTAACACAATTATGTTTAATTCATCTGTTTTAATTATTAAAGATAATATTTTTACTTTTATAAATTTTAAATACAATTTTTTTGTAATTTCCCAAAATAAAAATTAGGAAAAAAGAGATACGAGTACTTTTAGACTTAGATATTTGTGATAATGGGTTTGGTGTAATAAATAAATTTGTCATAGGCAATAGAAAAAAGATATCATTAAACGTGGAAGATTTTTTTCTCATGTTTTTAAAAAAAATTAAAATTTTTAAAAGTAACTTAAAACTGTTCTCTAAATTATAATTATTAAGAACACTTTATTTTTAAAATATAAATAAAAAACTATACTAAACACTAATATTTATTTTTAAAATCAATTTTTTGTTCTCAAAAACAAAAAAAAATACTGTCATGACGAAACAGACCCTTATACTATTTGGCAAGAAAAAAAAACATATAAATTCAGTAGTTATATTTAAAGGACAGCATTTTTCCAAGCTCCAATGTACAAGGGTTTGATGATTCATAAAAATGGAAGTGAAGTGTGATCATGTTCTGAAAATTATAGTGAAAGTGGTGGCAGGCTTTATTTATTCACTCATATCCCGAACCCCCAAATTAATAACCCACTCTTACGCAATAAACCAATTCCTTATCTCCCAATCCTAACCAAGAGAATTATAACATTAATGGTTTGGGATTATTCCAATAAAAGCTTTTGAAACATTAAGGTGGATCTTTTTGCAGTTTTCAAGAAAGATATAAAATAATATGATCTCTATATCAAATATAATAAAGATTACGTATAAATAAAATTATTAAATGAAAAGTTGAGATTTGATGTTTCTGAACATATGAGTTATGATTAAATAAATAGAGAAGAAAACCTTAATTCAACTCTCAATGGTTTGGAATTACTCCTTTCGTTGGGTTGGACATTTGGAAGATAAGAAATTAATTTGCAGGCTTATTAATTTTGGGAATTGGGATAGGAAAGGAAGAATTACGAGAAGATAACTTGGTGTTGGGTGAGTTAGTTTTTTCTATTAATTTGTTATTCTATAAATATTCTTTAAAATGAGCTCATATATACATACTTAGCATATGATACTTTCACCCAAAAAAAAAAAGTTAATGATAAACTTAAAATGATTGTTCCACTTTTTTGAAAATTATAAGATTTTTATACATTACTTAATAATTACAGAATTTTTATACATTTTTATTAAAAATATAAGTTATTAATTCACTCATATATAATTGATTCTAATACAGTATTTTAATGGGGGGGAAAAACATTCTACAGCAGTATCCAATCAGGTTCAAAGAAGAAAATCACAAGTTGGTTTGTTTCTTAATTAATTCCCAAAAAATTAAGACAAGCAACGCACCAACATCAAAACTATATAGTAATACAAGCACTAGTCTCAAATAATTTATTGGTATTGGAAAAAGGGACTAAAATGGTAAAGTTCCCCAAACCCGTTTATGGAATACATCACATGACTAATTCCAATCCTTATATTATAATCACCAACCGCCAACGTCCAGCTTTATAGATTCAGGTGAAGAGAAGGAAACAGTGTCAACAATGGTTGTCATACACAATACAATAATTTTAAGAAAAAATCATGAACTCCATTTAATAATATATGAAAAAAATAGAAAAAATATTTTTAAAAAAATAACACCATTATAAATTATAATAACAAAAATAATATTTTAATAATATTAAATATGTTTTAATTTAACGGTATTAAGTATTAAAAAGATATAAATTATCTCTCAATTTTTTTCTAATAGTTAAAGTATATAAGAATTATTGTTTTTATGATTACAAATTTTAAGTTATTATTTTATTCTTTTCCTAAATGACGGTACATTTTACTAATAATTATTTGAGTAGTGTTATTATGATTATAATATAATTATAAGAATTATAAATGTTTTATCTCATTGGATTAATCTATATCGTTATTCTTATAAATTATGGCATGATTTTAGAACTTTAAATGATGTTAAAAAAACTTTTGACCTTAAAAAAAAGAAATTAACCTTGAAAATAAATAAATAAAATATAATAAAATATGTTAAAGTATAAAAATAATGAATTTTACCCGAAATAAAAACTCACTTATTAAAGATAATATATATAATACTATGTTATTATAAATATTATAGATAACTTCAAAAAATTAAGTTAATATTTTGAAATTAAAAAAACTTATAATTCATATTAATTTTGTCCCTACTGAGCACAATTTCACATTAAATCATAAAAAAAACAATGTATTTCACTATGCATGATACAGCGTTTCGGAATACACACATTTTAGGGAAAAAAAAATTTGTAACAATTAATTTTCCAAGTTAGTATGTAATCCTTACTTTATCATCTAATACTCTCAATTTTATATTCAATTAAATACTAACATGTCTAACACATCATATGATCCATATAATACTATTCTTAAAAAAAAAAAGCATGTGGTTCTGTATAACACTAATGTGTCATTTAGTTCACGAAATTGAATATGAATGAGAATAAAATTTAATGAAAAAGAAAAACTTTTTTTTGATTTTATCACTGAAATTAAAGAACAAATCAGTATTAAAGTATTTGATTTATAACTAACATGGAATAAAAAATATTGTATATTATCTTAATACTCATATATACGGTAAAATTTAAATAATATTATTTAATTATTATTTTTTCTTCATACAAAATACATTATTGAAATTATTATTTTATAAATAATTATTATTTAAAAATAAAGTATATTATTAAAATTATTATTTTTCTAAATAAGGTTTAGGGTTTTGAGGGTTGAGATTTATTGATTTAGGCTTTAGGGTTTTAAGATTTGAGATTTACAGTTATATTTATGGATCAAGTTTTAGGGTTAAAATTATTATTTTACTAAATAAGGTTTTGAGTTTTGGGGTTTAATGTTATATTTGTGGGTTAAGGTTTATGGTTAAAATTATTATTTTAATAAATAGGGTTTAAAGTTTCGAGATTTGTGATTTAGGATTTAAGGTTTAGAGTTAAAATTATTATTTTTTAAATAAGATTTAAGGTTATATTTGTGGATTAAGATTTAGGATTTAGGGATTTGGGGTTTAGGGTTATATTTGTGGGTTAAGATTAAAATTATTATTTTTCTAAATATGATTTTGGATTTTGGCATTTGGAGTTATATTTGTGGTTAAAGGTTTAGAGTTAAAATTATTATTTTTCTAAATATGGTTTTAGGTTTTGAGATTTGAGATTTGCAATTTTGGATTTAAGGTTTAAGAGTTAATGCTTAAGGTTTAAGGTTATATTTAAGGTTGAGGTAAAATTGGAAAAAAATTAAGATAAAAATAGAATCATGATTCTTTAAGGGGAGAAAAAAAATTAATTCTTTTTATTTTAGTAGAAATCGATTCCATTAAATTCTTACTTTTCAAACCAATCAAATATAAAATTAAAAGAAATTAATTCTGAATCTATTTTATTTTAGTTATGGAATACCAAAATTAAACAAATAAATAAATTTATGATATTTGTTTAGAATATATTAATATACAATATATTTAAATTTATAACACTTAAATGAATTAGTGTTTTACTGCTCAGATGCATTTTCCTTTAGGAAAATAGGAATGCTAAATACATTCGGTTCATCCTTGACTTTGTCCTCCTCACTTTGACTTATAAAGAGACTTTAATTTAACGCGAGCTACTAAATTCGAACACATATTTTAAGTTAGCCTTGTTAGTAAAACATAAAAAATGTGAGTTAATATGACATTAATGTGTACTAATTTTTGCTCTGCTATATATTAATTTCCAAAGTTGAAAGAAGTTCATATGTTAGTTCAGCGGGAGAAAAAACATTTATTTTTAACAAAGAAACGATAATAACAAACTAATTGCGCTGTAACCTTATTATGGGAATTAAAAGTCTTGAATCACTGTCGGCTATAAAACATGTAAAAAACCAAGAACAAAAGTGCATGACAAAAATAAATTTTATTGCATAAAAAGTGAAAATATGTTTTACACATGTTAGTGTATGCCTTAAAAAATACTACCATGTGTTTTTGATAAATGCAAGAGGACGTTTATCCGTTTAACTTAAAAATAATTTTTAAAAAACTGTTTTTGAACCATAATTAAAAAACAATTTTCAATAGTTTTGATATGTATCCTCTACGCGAACAACCTTTCGAACTCACAAATTCAAAAAAATATGAACGATTGATTTGCTAAGAACGTGTTGAAAATAATTAGATTAGAACTTTAAATAAACAAAGTTCTTAAAACTCTAATTTTGAGACACCACGAATAATAATTACTTTAAAAATAAATTGAATTCAAGCATTCAATCAAGAACACAAAAAGTAAAAATAAAAACTATCTAAAATATACTTTTCATTAATTATATTCATTATTGCCTCCAAATTACATAGCTTTTGCGTTTTTATAATAACAAACTCTCATAAAAACCGTAGACACAAATTCAAGCCTAAAAAATCATATGCACAAATTCAAGTCTAAAGGAAACCCTAGGTGCAAATTCAAGAAATAAAAGGCTAATGGACTTATTTAGTGGTAGATCGGGACTAATCCATCCTTAAAAATAAAATAATAAAAAGACTTGTTATAAATAAGAAATAAAAAAACACACAATTCACTAAAACAAAAATTGTTAAAGATAAAAAACACATAATTAACTTAAATAACAAAATTGCTTCCTAAATTCTTTCTTACATCCAATTTAATATTCTAAATGTATCCCTATCTTGAGAATATCTGTAAGATCTTGAGAATATTGGTCAGTACTTGGGAACATCAACTTCATCAACACCTCAATCTCTATTATTCCTCTCCTTTTTTAAAAGATTTGTCCTTGAATCTTTGCTCTATAAGCAGATTAATTTGATATAACAGATTCATGTATAAAGTCTATTTGATACTCAATTCCTCTTAAAAGAGGTCATAAATGGAGAATCTCTTCAATAAGTTGATCTCCAGAGTCCTACAATAAATATACAAAGACACTATGCAAAAATGAGTTAATATCGTTAGTAGAAAGATAAACATACTTGTACTTGTACAAGTACTTATTGACTTACCATCATTGTACTCTTAATCTATTATTTTTTAGCAAATGCACTCATTTTTTTTATTTTTTGCTCACTTTTCTCTCCATTATGCTCATTTTTTCCTTCATTTTTCTCACTTTTCTCTCTACCATACTTACTCTTTTTTTATTTTTCTCTTACCCACACTTTTGTTTTTCCTACATCTTGTACTCTCATGCTATCCTAATTTAGTATTCATAAGCTTACAAAGGTTTGAAAGGGGCTAATACCACTTTTCGGTTATTCATTTCAAAATAATAGTGTTTTTTGTACCTTTCATGTGACACCCTCCAATCAAACTACCACAATCGGTCTAGCATTATATGATCAGCATATATCGGTGCCACATCACAAAGAACTTCATCTTTATATTTTCCAATTAAAAAGAAACTAAAACTTGTTTGTTAATCTCTATTTCTTCACAATCATTCAATCATGATAGCTTGTCCGATTTGAGATGTTTTTGCTACTTCAAATTTAACTCTTCTACCAACAAGATACTAACAATATTAGTTCAGCTTCCAATCTCAATAATTAACGTGCATACTTATCCTTCATGTGGCATCTCGTGTGAAAAATATGATCACGATGCTTCTCATATCCTTCATCTTTAGTCAGTATATTCAAGATTCTTTTTGTAACAAATTAATTTACATGCATAGGTTCTTTCACTTTAACATCAGAACTCACACTTGAAATTTCCCCATTTGTATGTATAATCATAACGTTTTTGTCCCATTTATAACTTGCTCTCTCTTACACATTAAAATCAATGTCTTTTATGTAATTTAAAACCAACAAATGACTTTAATTCATCCAACTTTGCATTTAGTATCTTAAATTTGTCATTAAAAATCTTGAAGATGAATTTTAAGTCAAACTTTTATGGTTATTTTCCTTCTTTAAACGTGTTTTCGACCTATAAAATAAAATAAAATGTAGTCTTATTCACGCACTTTATCATGTGTTTGTCCTCCTTTATTTCACTATTTTAACCTCTTTTTATCACTATTTCAACTCCTTTTTTTATCACTATTGCCTTTACCACTCAAAGCTCAAACTAACATACTTTTGTGTTTTTATCAAAATCAAATAATTTAACTAATATAAAGAAGTAACCGGTTTGTTGACAATCTAAAAAAATCATAATTTAAAAACTTAATTGTAAAAGATGATAGAAAGAAAGTCTAAATAAGATTCTAAAAATCCAAAAAAGAATTTTTTTCAAGATCTTGAAAAAAAATTTAAAAAATTTACTTCAAAGGATGATAAAAAGAAAATCCAAATAGTACTTTAAAAAGAACAATAAAAGATACAAGAATTCAAAAACAACTAAAAAATAAAATTCAAACATGAAAACAACAACAACAAAATTAAAAGAAAGCACAAAACTTGAAGGACAATTTTTATTTTTTTTTGTAATTTGTAACTCAAAAATCCAAAACAGGACTAAAACAAAACATGATAATTTTTTTTCAAAATCAAGAATTCAAAATGAAGATAGATAACTTGTTTTCAACACCAAATGATCCAGACACACTAAGCGAACAATTCTAAAAATCCATGAACTTAAAAGAATAAAAATCTATGAACTCAAAAAATAAAAACAATTTATTTGTTAAGAGTGTTAAATATAATAAGATTAGAACACTAAGCAAAAAAAAGCCCTTAGAGATGACACAAAGGATAATCAATCCCTTTGATAAATCGAGTCTAAACATTTAATCAATAACATAAAAAGAAAAAATAAAAACTTTATAAAATATACTTTTCTTTTATAATATTCGTTGTTGCCTAAAAATTACATAAATAATACATTTTTATAACAAAAAACTATCATAAAAACCCTAAACATAAATTCAAGACGAAAGGAAACCCTAATTGCAAATTCAAGAGATAAAAGACTAAAAAGACATGATAAATAAAACATTAAAAAAATCCACAATTCACTCAAATAAAAATTACTAAACATAAAGACGTGATTAACTAAAATAAAAATATTGATTCCTTATTCTAAATATATCACTTGTGTAAGATCTTAAAAATATTTATAAAATCTTGAGTATTAGTCGTTACTTATAAACATCAAACATCAACTTGATCAACATTTGAAAACAACAACTTGATAAACACCTCAATCTTGATTAAATTTTGAAAAATAATTAATTATTTAACCATTATTTTTAAAAATTGTTTTTAAAAATAAAAACAAAACATGTTTGGTTAAATTACTTTTAAAACTGATTTAGTAAAAAAATATTTTCATACTAAATAAATTTAAATTTTAAAATTTAATATTTTCCCGTTTAACAAAACATTAAAGTAAATTCGAAGAAGAAGAAAATAATAAGAATAAAGTGATTAGTGTAATCCTCGTAAAAAGAAAGTGCTTGCACAAAAATAAGATTAAAAAAACAACAAAAAATAAAGGCATAAATATCAAATTTAGAAGAAAAACGATTGAGAAAATAATAAAAACAAAAACCTCAAAATTTATAACAAAAATAACAAATTTATGTTTAATTGTGTTTAAACTAAATCTGATACCTTATTTTATTTTGAATACATTTTTAATGATAATCAAATCAAATTACCATTATTTAAATTTATTAAATACTAAACAATATCTAATTAAAACAAACTAAATATTATTAAATACTACTTTTATTGTTATAAATTTTAAAGTGATAAGTTTTGTAATTTACAAAAAATATAAAGAAAAAATTTGTTCTCTTAATTTTAAGTTTGAAGAACACTTTATACCAAACACTTCTATTCATTTTTAAAATCAATTTTTTGTTCTTAAAACAAAAAACTGTCATGACGAAACAGATCCTTGTACTATTTAGAAAGAAAAAAATATATAAATTCAGAAGTTATATTAGATAACTTTTCTGCAATGAACATTCAAAGGTCAGTATTTTCCCAAGCTCCAATGTTCAAGTGTTTGATGATTCATAAAAATGGCAGTGAAGTGTGATCATGTTCTGAAAATTATAGTGAAAGTGATGGCAGGCTTTATTTCTGAATCAGAAGTAAAGGCAAGCGGTGGTTATACAAGTGGGTCTATTTCATGACCTAAATTAATCTATGAGCAACACTTAGAAACTAGGTAGTAAACTGGCAATGCCCTACCCCCAACATGGTGTTTGACGTTTATATACATTAAAGTAATTCTTTGAATCAGAAGTTGTACAAACCATCATTGCTAATTATTAATTCAAATAATAAAATTTATTTATTTAATTTATAATTAAATATTACATTAATTATAAAAATATTAAAATAATTTTTGTAGTAAATAGATTTGTTTTATACTTTATGGAAATGGAATATAATCATATCTACGTAAGGTAAGTGGCCAACAACTCAGCAAGGTGCGAGACTTTCAATAATACTTGAGGCACTGAAATGTTCTCAGAGCTTGGTGCAAAAAAGATAGTGAGATACTGATATGACACCATAGCTATCAATAATACTTATGGCACTGAAATGTTCTCAGAAGTTGGTGCAAAAAAGAAAGTGAGAGACTGAAATGACACAATAGCTATAGATAATATTATAGTTGAGCAGTAGCTAGTAGCTATATATGCTTCAAGTAATGTTTCCCAGCTAGAAAAGCTAAGAAGAGTAAGGCAAAAGATAAGAGGAAGGGTGATTTGTGATATCATATGTATGTTGACATGATGCCATTTACCATTAAATTAAGTAAAGAGGCCATAGCTCATAGGTAAGTTTATTTTATTTTAGCCAATACAATCTTGACATCCCAATAATGATCTATGAGAATGATAAATAATTATGATCAAATACCTATAATTCAATTATAATTTAACATTTAATATTAAAAAAATTAAAAATAAAGATTACATTTTGATAAAGTTGTTTAGCCCCAAAATATCTAAAAATTTAAACTAATATAATAACAACCAATAATCAATTTCTAGATATAATGCTCCAAACAAGCAGTAGGTGGTATACACTATCACCATACAAACCCAACAATTAAATTGGGATTAATGTTAACTTTCAACTTCCTAAATTTGGGATTAATGTGGATAATTTTTTTTTTTACTAAATCAACGTAAATTTACACTAAAACTTATTGGTTAAGTGACATTAATTTGTCAAAAGTTTCATGAAAATTGATTTAAAAATTTATAAATTTTTAATCTCAAACATTGTTTTGACGTGTCACATCTTAAAAAATATGGGTAAAAATTCACCTATTTTAAACATTTATCATCTCAATATACACATCATACGTATATATAATAGTCAAGTGGACCCAAAAAAAAAAATTAGAAAGTCATTTATAATGTGCGAATAAATAAGAGCATGACAAATTAAAGTTGTGATGATCTTGTCGTCAAATAGAAAAAAGTAATAATAACTAGAGTTTGGAATAAATAAATAAATAAATAAGAGAAAAAGGAGGAAAATAGGAAGGAGGAGCTCCCTTCAGTCCAAGTATAGAGAAAGAGGGATGTAAAATAGCTCCCGCATCATTCACGCATACACCAGTAAGACTAGTAGTATTACTTGTTGTGTTTACTGAGTGCTTGAATGAATGAGTCGGCAGCTACTTCAACAACTCCTATCTATGAGTGGGCTGAAGGAAGCTCTCTATCCCCATTTCTTCATTCAACTTATATTTATATTTTTATATTTCAAAATTAAGGAGCTCAGACTATATATTTATAATAATAATAATTTAAATTACTAATTAAATTAAATCTGGGTATTTACTAAGCTTTTCTCATTGGATGCATCAACAAACCAGTTATAATTTACAAGCACATAATAAAAGCAATCAAAATCGTAAGATCGACATAGACATGACCGACACCACATGACCTCGAAATTAAAATTCCCAACAAAGAGAGTGAGTATAATGATTTATGTTTTAAATATCTGACATAACTTATTTACAAAGAGTATATATATATATATATATAGTAATAATAATAAACATATAGTTTTATAAATAACAAAAAGTAAAATGATATGAAACGGTGTTTCTTTTAAAGGATGAAACAAAAGAACTTCTAAATCTAAATATTGATTCCAACCAAATCAAATCACATAGAAGATCGTAGACGACGTAGATGAAATAAAATTATAATATACACTTCCAAAAAGAAAATTATAAAACTAACCTAACCAAATAAAATATCTCAAGAGAAAATTATATTTACCTGGAAAGTAGAAACTTGATCACAATATTCAACATATCTCATCATCTACAGAAAAGTTATGAGTAGAAAATACTTTACAAAATAAGTACTTTTTAACACTATAAACCAGAAATACGAAAAGAATGGAGAAACATGTGAATAATTTTAAGTGAAAAACCTATAAATAATAATAATATATGAAGTGAGCATATATATATATATATATATATATATATATATATATATATACACATTTGGTGAAACCCTAGTTTGAACAATTTGAAGAAAATCAGAAAGGAGAAGTTAATTGGAAATCTAAAAATTTGCGAAAATAAGAGAAAATGATGGGTCACTGTCCCCATGAGAGTCAGGGAAACAAAAGAAAGCGACCCAAATATCTCAAGAGATCTATCTCTTTCTCCCTATCACAAACTGAAGAGAGAGAGAGAGAGAGAGAGAAAGAGAGAGAGAGAGAGAGAGAGAGAAAGAGAGAGAGAGAGAGAGAAAGAGAGAGAGAGAGAGAGAAAGAGAGAGAGGAGAGAGAGGAGGTTGAGACTGAGAGGCAAAAGCCAAGGAAAGAATTGGGGGTCGAGTTAGAACATGTCTGATTTCTGCCCTCAAGTCGCCGATAAGAAATTTATTTGAGAAGATTAAGCCACCTCTCTCTCTCTCTCGCGTCTTTTCATTCGTATAAATGAGCACAGTATTCGTTGAGAAAATATAAATATCTTCAAATTCAAATAGATAAATTTTATATATCTTAATTATATTAAAATTAATATAATATTTTTTATTAAATATAATTTCCTATATTTTTAACTTATTTTATTATATTATATTTTTTATTTCTTTTAATGTATTTTTTTTATTTAAGATAAGGTTTAAACTTTTTAACCTAAACTATTAATATTTTAATAAAATATTAAATTCTGTAAAAATTATGTAAATTTTAATATTAAGATATTAATCTAATAGTTAAATATACTCATAATATTTATAAAATTTCTCGTAATATTATACTTAATAAATATTGGACATTATTTTTAAAATATATCATTTATAATTTCTCATAAAATTATAATAAATAATTTTTTATATTTTATATATATTAAAATAATATCTATTATTATATTATCACAATTATTTTTATTATTTTATGATAATGATTATAAAATATCTATTATATATTTAAAATAACTATATATTGATATTATTAATAGGAAATAAGTTTTGATTAGTGAAATAATTAAATAATAAAAAAATTTATTATATCAATATTGCTAGAGAACTCGCTTTGATTTTATAAATATATTAATTTTAATTTTTTTTATGTACTTAATTCAATAATATTAATATATGGCATCTAATTATTTTTTAGCAAGACCTTCTTTACACTATCATCAAGATATTAGAATTTAACCACCAAGTTCGAGATGTATTAATGTGATTTCTTTATGCTTAAGACATCAAAATATAGAAACATGAACGAAAATTAGGACCTCACAACTCGAGATGGATTGGTAAGCAATTCCAACTTGAGAAAGAGAACAAGATGGTAAGCGAGTATATCTTTGTTCACTTCTTGTGAAGTCATAACAATATAACCACATATGAAGGTGTGGTTAGATCACTTCCCTTTCAAGAAAAATTAATATTTGTTGAATATTTTTGTTTGACACTAGTTCACATCCAAAAAGAAGTAAGATTAGGTCCATTAGCTTAATATTCTAGATCAAAACAAGTTGATAGGAGTTCTTTTATTACGTGTTGATATTTAAAGATTTCTCAAAATCTATAAGTTTTTTCGTTTTAAATTCAATCTACATCCTACCCTTAAACATGTGTATAAATCAAATTAATTTTTATGATAATAAAATATAATCTATGAATTATTTTATTTATATATTTATATCATATTCTAATATTATTATAATTAAATAATTTTTTATTTTTTATTAAAGAATATGAGTTGAATTTTTTTACGTATTATTACATAATATTAAGAAAATTAAGATTGTTAATTTTATTATATAAGGAAAAAAATTATTAGTTACTAAATGAATATATGTATATATTTCAGTACTTAATAATCTTTAAATAATTTTTCAATTAATTGAGTTTTTGCAATATAATAATAAATAATATGCTAAAAATATATCTTTTAACATTTTTTTCATGTGTCTCTTAGTTTTTAAATTTCAAAACTTAAATTATTTATTTTTATTTTATCCATATTTCTAATTTAAATATTATTGTTTTGTAAATAATTTTAAAATTTTTATACTATTTCAAAATTTTATAAAATAATAAAAATAATATTTTTAAAATTTATAATTACAAAAATAACACTCTTATGTTCAATTTATATATTTTTTGTTAAAAATAGTTGTAAATATCATTTTATTTTAAAATTTTATAATTGAACAATGTTTAAACGTCATTACATCGGTTTTTCATTAAATATTATTATGTGTTAATTTTATTGTTATAAATTTTAAAGTATTATTTTTTTAAAATTTTTGAACAATTTTAATTCTATAAAGGTTCCAAAATAAGGTTACTTCATGATCAAATTTCTTCACAAGTATATAAAATTTTATTTACTTATTTATATTAAATTTTGTATTATTTAATCAAAGTTGAATTTAGTAATTTTGGAAAATAAACATTATATATAACAAATATTTAAAGTATCGTTTTATATTTAACCTTGAATCATAAAAACCTTCTATTGTAACTTATCTATTAAAATTAAAAATAAATGCAAGAGAATACTTTAATTTTTAATTTTTTTATAATATTTTAATCATATGTTATTAAAAATTAACAATATAATTAAAATTTTATTTTATTTAAATTTTTTAATTTGTAGTTGTTGTTTGTTGTTAAACACAACTTATAAAATTAATATCTTAATACGAGTTTAAAAAAATAAGAAAAATAAAAATAAAATAATCAATCATTTGTCATTTTAATATCAGTTTTTCTAAAAAAAAAATACTAAATTGTTTAAAAAATAAAAAAAATAAGATTAAAATACACTTCTTAATATAACTAAAAAACAAGTGTTCCCGTTAACCCATAAAATTACTATTTCATAGGGAGGTGTTAATTAATCTTAGTTGTTTAATATCCATTTTATTCGGAAAAAAATTATTTATAACTCTAAGATTTATCTTTTCTTTATTAATGTTTTTAACGTTTGAAAATATCTCGAAAATGATATCGATATTAAACATATTATGACAAATAAAAATTATCAATATCACCGTTAACTTACTCATATATTATCTCTCACATTATATTTTTACTAAACAACTTAAATACTGTTAAAAAATAAAAATATATTTAAATACTTACTTTATTTATTATGATTAAAAAATAAAAATCTAAACTAAATAATTACATAAAAATATAAAAGCATATGGAAATTAAAAAATATATTCTAAACTAGTTGATTTCATTCACCACTTAGCTTCTTCTTCTCTCGTTAAAATTTTAAAATATTTTTGTATTTATACAAATTTTTTCTTATTTTGATATTTATTAATGAAAAAATTAATTTTTTCATTTTTTAAATTAAGAAAAATATTTTTGGAATGCCTTCCAAGAAATTTTAAATTTACTTTAAGGTATAATTAATAATTTGTTTTATCATATTTAAGAAATAGAATATGTATATAATAATTAGATAATTTATTATAATTTAATCCAAGTCAATAATTCATAAATATTATTTTTTAAAAATTTAGTAAAATATTATGTTATTTTTAAAATTATTCTTGAGTAATTTCTTTTTAAATTTAATTAAAATTGAACCTTAAATATTTATATAAAATAAAAAATTAAAACAATCAATTTACTAAATGTAATTTAAAATAAAAAATTATTTTTTGTGTGTATTTTAATTTAATTTTTAATTAATAAAGCGCACACATATATATTAATTTTATGTTTTATAATATTTAAATAAAATAAAAATACAATAATATACTACCTAGCTTCTTACACACAAATAATATACTTTTTTTCTTTAAAGAAATGAACGTGGCAGTAGCCATTAAAAAGCAAAGGATAGTGCTTTTTCCGTGCGTTTGGCTGTCAAATTTACCATCATTATCATACATTACATATACAGTAGTCTCTGATAAATGTCAGTGCAGACAACATTAGCGGGCTTAGAGTCACACAGACACTGTATCAGATGTCTACAGAATGTAACGTCTATCAAATTCCAGAAAAAATAAGTGAAATTCAGTTTCAAAGCAGATCTATATTCATTATTAATTTTTTAAATAAGATTTTTTTTATTCAACTCTTTCAACGATCGGAGTCAACTCTAAGGAAAGCGATGCGTGATACAATCCGAGTGGAGCTCCGTGGAAGAATAATAAATAAATAAATAAATAAATTTAAATAAATAGAAGTGGAGTTCTGACCAGTAATTGGGTACTAAAAGGGAAACAAAATGCTTGAGTTTTTGATAACATTGGAGGACTTACTCGACGTGCACATTAAAGGGACGACATTGGTGTAGCCAGATCAACAATGGGGAACATAAGCATTGCATTTTCTATGTACCCAAAATATGCTTATTCTAATTGAACGACGACAAAAAAGAAAGAAAAAAAATATATGCTTAATCTACGTCGCTTGCTTGTAAATCTTATTCCAAATATAAACGAGTGACATATAAATAATATTTAGAATGATAATTTAAAAATAACTTAAATGTTGTTCAAATGTTAAAAAAATGTCTTTTTTAGTCTTAAAAATTTAATATTTTATTAAAAAAATATTTTTCTATTTTCCTCACTCACTCTTAATAATACACCACCACTATTATTGTCACCATGTTATCACAAATAAAATCATACTTATATTGTATTTTATGTTTTTTATTAATATAATTTATTGATCTATTTTTTTACTTCTAACACATTTTCTTTTATTTATTTTTTTATAAAAATTAAATAATCAATATAACTCTGTTCTAACACGTATCCAAAAACTTCATTATATGCAAGATTCTTTCCATTAACATACCCCAATTTTGCCCAATAATTACCAACCAGACACACTCAACACCTTATTGATGGGTGCTAAAATGCATCCATCCAAACGCGCAAGCACAGAGAAGAGAAAGTAGTCATATGGCTCCAACCCAGAGCCACGATCGAGCTCAGAAGAAGAGGAGAAACACTTCAATCAGGTAGGAAGGACCACTCAAGCCGTTAGAATAATCTCTGACAAATGTGAAGGGTGCGAAGGTAGGCTCATACCATTCCTATTGTTTTTTGTTACGATCCAACTATTTTTTGTTAATCATTGTAATTTTCTTTCAATAATTCTGATCTGTAAGGCTATATAAAGAGTCAAGGAATCCAGAGAAAGGCAATGAGAATCAAGGCATTTTTTTCCTCTCTGTGTGTCATCTTCTTCATCGGTTTTATTCCTAAAATTAAAATCCTAACAGTGGTATCAAAACCATAGACACCAGGGGTAAATCCAACACTGAGTTTCGCAACGAAGTAATGGACACCTTAGCAAGGCATGAATCAGGCTTCGATCAGATAGGCGTGACCTTACAGGCTATGCTCACCGAGTTACAAGGACTTCATGCCACTCAGAATTTACTTGAAGAAACCTTGTTCGCACGAGAAGAAAACCCACGCTCGAATGGTGGGTTAAGAAACCCTAATGAACCACCACACTCCCACTTTAGGCTCTCATTTTCTACCTTTATAGGGGAAGAACCCATTGGTTGGATATACAAAGCCGAGCAATACTTTGAGTTCACAAATACTACACCAGAACAACGAGTGTAGTTGGCATCGTTTCATTTGGATGGTATTGCCTTATAGTGGCATAGATGGATCACCAAGTTCCGTGGACCACTCACTTGGGAGGAATTCATCCAAGCCATGCATCTGCGATTTGGGCCAACAGATTATGAAGATTCCTCTGAAGCTCTAACTAGACTCAAACATACCTCAAGCATAACTACTTACCAGGAAACATTTGAGAAACTCTCTCACAGAGTGGATGGCCTTCCAGAAGAATTTTTGATAGACTGTTTCATCGCTGGGTTAAGAGATGATATCAGAATTGAAGTAAAAATTAAGAAGCCACGAACATTAGCTGAAGCTATAGGGGTGGCAAGATTGATTGAAGAAAAGAATATACTCTAGAGGAAAGCCATTCAATATCCACGATACCCGGCATCCTCAGTGGCAGTAAGGATCTCCACTAACCCTACTACTAGAGTGTTAAGACCCCCACCCCAACAACGACCCAACTCAGCACCAATTGCCTCAACTACTACCTTTCGTCGCATCACTAATCAGAAGGCACGTGAGCACCGAGATTAGGGGCTATGTTACTACTGTGATGAGAAGTTCACAACTGGCCACCGATTGTGCACGTCCACATTTGTTTATGATAAAAGAGATGGAACAAAATCTCTCTGGAAATTCTGAAGAAAAGTTGGAACAAGAATTACAAGAGGTAATGCCTGGGATCTCATTTCATGCTATAGTAGGAGTTGAACATCCTCAAACCATACAGGTAATGGGGCAGTTAAAAAAAAGAGAGTGCTAGTGCTGCTTGACGAAGGAAGTACTCATAATTTCATTGATCAAGCTCTTACTCACCAATATGGAATAACTATCTCCAAGGGAAAGAAGCTGGAAGTAATGGTAGCCAATCGTGAGAAGGTGGAATGCGCAGGGAAATGCTGCAACCTTAGCCTGACCATACAAGGGTACCAGGTAACTGAAGATTTCTATCGAGATGGACTATAAAAAGCTAACCATCAGTTTCCAAGAGAAAGGTACTTCTCATAAAATTCAAAGGTTAGGGCACACAAACATTACAGCCCCAACCTGTAAGGAAACTCATAGCTTTCTAGATACAGGGTTGTTCCTTCAGATACTCCCCAACAAACCCTCGAGAGAATAGACTAGAGCTTATTCACCTGAGATAAGTGAAATATTAGTTGCATTCCCTCAAGCGTTTGAACCTTCTACCAACCTTCCTCCTAAATGGTTACATGATCATTATATTCCTTTGCAACCAGGAACATGACCAGTAAATGTAAGACCCTACCGTTACCCTTATTACCAAAAAACTGAGATAAAAAGAATGGTATCAGAGCTTCTACACTCCAACTTGATTAGACCAAGCAACAACCTCTTCTCATCACCCGTATTGTTAGTAAGAAAAATTGATGGAACTTGGAGATTTTGTGTGGATTACAAATCCCTGAATTCCATTACTATCAAAGATAAATACCTTATACCAGTCATAGACGAGTTATTGGATGAATTGCATAGAGCCAAGGTCTTCTCCAAACTGGATCTTCGATGAGGATATCACCAGATCAGGGTTCGTGAAGAAGATAACTCAAAAACAGCATTCCGAACACATGAAGGCCACTATGAGTTCCTTGTGATGCCTTTTGGCCTCACTAATTCCCCAGCCACCTTTCAAATTTTAATGAATGATATTTTCAAACCTTACCTCAAAAAGTTTATAATGGTTTTCTTTGATGACATTTTAGTGTATTCTAAGTCATGAGAGGATCATACACTGCATCTACAAACTGTTTTGCAGGTGTTAGCAGCTAACTGTTTAATTGTTAAACCTTCCAAATGTCATTATGGTGTATTACAAGTAGAATACCCAGGGCACCTGATATCCGAACAAGGGGTTACCGTGGATCATGTAAAAATTCGAGTTGTTAAGGAATGACCAACCCTAACCACAACAAAGGGAGTGAAAGGATTTCTAGGATTGGTTGGCTATTATAGAAAATTTATTAGGCACTTTGGTGGAATAGCAGCACCTCTCACCTCCTTACTAGGCAAGGAAGGATTTCAGTGGAATGAGGCTGCAACTCAGACTTTTCAAAAATTGAAAGAAGCACTGACTTCCCCTCCTATTCTAAGGTTACCTAACTTCACTCAACGCTTTGTCATTGAATGTGATGCTAGTGGCATAGGGCTTGGAGCATTTTTGACCCAGGAAAATCGTCCAATGGCTTATTTCAGTGCTGCCCTCAAGGGGCCAGCTTTGACTCTGTCAACTTATGAGAGAGATTTGTTGGTTGTGGTGAAAGATATCAAGTTGTGGTGCCCTTATCTGTTGGGAAAACCTTTTACCATGCGCACAAATCAGAGGAGCCTTAAGTACCTTTTAGAGCAAAGGATCACCACCCCAACTCAAGCAAGATGGTTACCTAAGCTGCTCGAGTATAAATATCAAATTGAATACAAGAAGGGCTCAGAGAATCAGGCAACATATTCATTGTCAAGAAGGGTGGAATTTCAATCGATCTCTATCTCGCAACCTCAGGCACATTGAAGGGAAACAAAATTCTTGAGTTTTTGATAAAATTGGAGGACTTACTAGACGTGCACATTAAATGGACGACATTGGTGTAGCCAGATCAACAATGGGGAACATAAGCATCGCATTTTCTATGTACCCAAAATATGCTTATTCTAATTGAATGACAACAAAAAAGAAAAAAAATGTTTAATCTAAGTCGCTTACTTATAAATCTTATTCCAAATATAGACGAGTGACATATAAATCATATTTAGAATGATAATTTAAAAATAATGTAAATGTTGTTCAAATGTTAAAAAAATGTCTTTTTTTAATCTTGAAAATTTAATATTTTATTAAAAAATAAAAAAATCTCTCTATTTTCTTTACTCACTCTCAATACTACACCACCACTACCATTGTCACCATCGTTATCACAAAAAAATCATACTTATATTATATTTTATGTTTTTTATTAATATAATTATTTGATCTAGCTTTTTACTTCTAACACATTTTTTTTTATTTTTTTTATAAAAAATAAATAATTAATATAACTCTGTTCTAACATGTATCCAAAGATTTCATTATATGCAAGATTCTTTCTATCAACATACCCCAATTTTGTCCAATAAATACCAACCACATCACTGACACACTCAACATTCTATTGACGTTCCAAAACTATCATCATTATGAAAAAATCCCCTAAATTAAAAAATATCTCTATTCTCACAACATCTATTTGCGCCACTTCTCAATTTTGTGCTATTAATTGTCGATCAACTCGAGTTTGTGTTTTCAATAGCATATACAAGTAGGAATGAACATTTTAAGTGTGGGTTTGGGTATCCACACTATTGGTTTAATTTTTATCTGGTTAATTTCAGTGATGAAAATGATTTCAGTTATTACTCGATCACGAAGTAACAGTTACATAACAGGTGAAGTTATATTATATTTGTCGCCGTCCGTACTCAATATATATTATATTTGTTAAATTAATAAAAATTTAATACTCAATACCACATTAGTTATACATAGCATGTAATTAATACTTAATACCACTAATACACCTACATATCTTGTTCATTAATTTTATATTAAATCTTTTTTAATGAGTTTGGAAAAAATTAATTTGATTTCAGGTATTGTTTATTACTCATCCTGTCTCGTTACACATAGATAACTAACATCTTAAAACTATAATAGTTTTTGGACACTTTTAAATACGTATTTAACATTTTAATTTTTAGGACACTTATATTTGGAATTGTTTTGTCCATCCTAAATAGAATACAAGTTATATATAATGAAATTAACCTTAAAATAATACGTTTATTATACATATTAGGTACATATCATATATTATGCATGCTATACATATACATACTATGTATAAATTACAAGGTAAATTTTAAATAAATTTAATTATATACAATATATATGAGTTATTTGGAGGGTTCAAATCAATCAATTTAATATTCATTATATTTTTAATAAAAATAAAAATTAATCTTTAACATATTTTTTTAAAGAATAATTATAAGTCGTGGTGAAACACGATGATATAATTATTTTGAAGATTGAGTTAAAAAAATAACTAATGAAAAATTTAATCGTTTACTACTTTTATAAACAACAATCAGTAAAATTAATAAAAAATGTCATATTTTAAGAGAAATATAATTTTTTTTATTTAATAAAAAAATTATAAGAAGTAAAAATGAAACTTGATTTATAATAATAGGATGGTGAGTCGTTTATCACGTTCCAGTGTCATATTACGTTCCAGTGTCATATTAATTACTCATAGAGTAATATATAATTTTTTTCTAAGTCCGGTCAAAACCCATTCTTGTCCGCTTTTATCAAAGTCCTGTATAGATTCCCAATTTTCGTGCAGATGTTTATCACGGATTTATCCTCTTCTCAATCGTCGCTTTATTTATTTATTTATTTATCTTTTCTAACTCGTGGGAAATAAACTAATTAGGCAGATTGGGTTTAATACCTTTTAGTAACAATTTTAATATAATACCTCAAATTACTTTAATTTTAAATGTGATTTTTCATATACTCAAAATCTAGCCTATTAAAATTTAAGTTAGTTTTAATTTTTTAAGATGAGATGTTTACCCAAAAAAAAATTTAAATTAGTTTATATATATTATTTAATTCTTTAAATTAAAAAAATGATGTAATTTATTTCTTAACTTGATAAAAATAATCAATTAAATATAAAATTGATATTCAATATGGAATTATTCAAGATAAAAATTAATAATAATAAAATTCAAATAAAAATATATTAAAAACAAATATTTTATGATTTTTTTATAATAATTATAATTTTACTACTGTTAAACTTGTATTTTAATTGCATTTAATTACTTCACAGAAAAATAAAAATATTTTAATAAAAAATTATCTTTAATCGATCATTTTTATAAAACTAATGGATTAAATAACATAATTTTTAATTAAAAGATAAAAACGATACAAATAATTTAATATAAGAGATTTTTATGCTCTTTTTTCTATTTTTTAATTAGCTAATTTATTTTACAAAGTCAATATAATTCACTTATTTTAAATGGGTATTTTTGTCTACTTAATTTATTATACATTTATTAATTTTTTTTACTAACAATCTTTTTAAATTATTTTAAGAGATCTAGTTAAGCTATCATTAGTTTTTTTTTTGGCTAATGATAATTAAACTGGAGTTAAATGGAATGAGAAAACTGAAATGAATAGAATGGTCAGAATGTTATGATATGATAAATGTTTTTTAACCTAAATAGCTTAAAAAATATCTTTTAAGAATTTAAAACAATTTTTTAAATTAAAAAAACTTATTTGTAAAAAAATTAATAAATGTGAATGACAAAAAAACAATCGCTTTTATAATGGGTGAATCGATATTATTTTGCAAACAATTAAATTGATTAAAAATATATTTTTTAATTTAACTCAAAAGGAATAATTAACTAAAATTTAGGTACAAGTGGCGTACTCCACATTACCAACGCCAGGCTATAATAAGATCATAACCATAATGCAAGCATAAAAACTGTAGTAGAAAAGATAATTATCCCTCTCGAAAAGATCTTACCACTTGCATAGTTCAACCAAACTAATCCACGGGTTGGCATTGGTACACCACAAAGAAAAAGGACAATGTAGTCATGCATGAAAACAACAAACAAGTTTACATTCCCCAGGCTCATGTATAAATATCAGCAGCAATTTGAGCCTTTTTAATAATGGAATCTGTATAGGATTGGGGGAGAGAGATGATCTTCATAATGGCTATACCATTATGGGTCAGAAGTAACCTGTTCGTTAGTAAGCAATTGCTCTATTGTTGTTCTATTCTGATCAGTGTTCAAAGACACTAAGAACTATATACACATCAATATATACGTAAATAAAATCAATTTCAATAGAAAATTTTCTTTAGAATCTTCACTAGCCATTGTACACAGCAAATCATTTAAATCTTCGCTAGTCCTCCAATTTGAACGGGAGCTTATTTGCACTTTGAGACGATTGAAATTATCTGTTTACAACATATAAGCAAAGCAAGCGAGGAATATCAAGACATAACAGTTGTAGGTTAATTGGTAACAGCATGTCATTTATGAATCTGTCAGATCTGAATGCATGAGAGCTAGGATTTCATTAATAATCTTATTTATTGTGGATATATGGATCTCAAAATTCGCATTAATATTAGACTCTTAATGTGTCTTCCATTGATTTTTTGGTGGCAAACAAAACTACATTCCCTATGAGATATGATCATGTATAAAACAAAATGTCATCTTCTGTAGAATGTTGAACAGAGACCCTAAATTTCAGAACAGCTGAAAGAATAGACTGGTTGACCCATCCCCAAATGTTGGTAGACCTGCGGGTTTAACCAGCGCCCTGCATAAAGGGCAAGTCCTTTCTCTTTCAAACCTGAAAAACAAGTAACCGTCAGCCATTCAGAAGATAAAAACAAAAATTTAATCACTACACTACACACAGTACATCAAATGTGACAATTCTTGGGCAATTCCATAGGATTCTTAACCCAAAAATGTACATACTTGATCCATAATCAACCCTTCTGGCAATTGGGTAAAGAACAGAATGAGCATACCACAGTACAAATGCAAAATAAAACAAGGAACAAAATAAACTAACCACTCTGAAACACAGTCCTCACAGAAGATGTGTTTACAGTGCAGCAGGACTGGGGCATGCATTTTCTCCTGGCAAATAGCACAAAGGTCTCCTGCAGCATTTACCTACATTGGAGTGCTTATATCTTTAGAATGCATAAATAATTACAAAGAATCAACACTATTAACCATATTTAATACAAGTGCCAGGCTCCGAACCAATATATATACAGACATTAAATTATGAAGAGCTTGAGTAGCCCTGCATAACTCTTGCAGAGTTCCAGAATTAGTTCAAGAAAGTTTGATATAATGGAGTAGTTCAAAGTATAAATCAAAGAGAAAGACCAGAAACAGATATGTGTAACTTGTCGTCCTTTAAAAAATTCTACTTGCCATCCTGCCAAAAGGATCATTTTAATTCACAACCTCGAGACTAGACTAAAAAGCTAGAAAAGAAAAGACAGCAAGCAATACAAACTTATCTCCAAGAAAAACCAGAAGATAAATTCCAAGTTTCATTTTTCAAATTTTAAGCCTAAATGGGCGTCAGAAACAATTACAACAATAAATAGTATGGTTAAAACAGTGAAACTATTGAAAGTTATTATCATTTTTCAAGTAGAGTTTTAACAACTTCCCACTCTTGTAACGGTTTTCTGTGTCCAGACAGACGATTAGCAAAGATCTACAATCATACATGCTCTTTTCAGAAAATTACAAATTTGCAATGCTGAATAGCTAACGTGTACAGAATACCAAATTTTCACTTTTCAGCTAAGAAAATAAAGCTTGTCTAGGAAAGAAGCATCTCAGCAAACAGATTAAGCACTAAAATCTACATAGAACTTGGCAATCTTATAATAAAATTTCTGAACTAAAAGCAGGCAGGAAGCAGCCATCAATCACGATTGAATTTAGAAATTTTCTAATCTAACAGATTTCCCTTCATTATAAAAGCAGATCTTAACTAAAAAAAAAACTCATTTTTATCCTTGTTAGACCCACTGAAAAAAAATACTCATCTTACTTGTTCCAATGTGGCATAACCCCCATAATGAACTTCCTTTTGGGATAATGCCCTTATGGCAGCTAGGAAGCATTGGACCTGAACAACAAGGTAAAAGCTAAAAGACAGCATAAGTAGTTCTGTATACGACAATAGTTAACAACTAACAGCAAACGAAGCCATAACATCATAATTTAGAAACAGTACCTTCTTAACAGTAAACATTAGCTTAAACGTCAAATATAATCCAGTAGTTAGTGATGAGAAAAGGCTCCCATAACCATTGTTCAGGAAGAATCGGTACCAGACAGGAGTTGGTAATAAAGCACGGTACAACAGCAGTGCATATTCCAACAGAGTTAACATTTGACCCTTCAAATGAGATATAGCTGTCAGCTACTTATTGAATATTAGGAGCTATACTTGCATAATATTTTACAGAATTTGCTTATGCTCTATATAAATACCACCTGCCTACGGAAATTATGGTCTTTCCCATTCTTGTAATATATAAGCAGAAAACACTTGAAAGCCATTGCTGCCTGCCTCATCATTGTATCTGAAACAAAGGACAACAATTGCATAAATCTGCAAAACATGGACAGTTACATAAGTCTGCATCCAAAACCATGCAACAAGATTGCTAATTTCATATTACCATTCCCCAAGTTAACTTTACAACAATAAATGCAAAGGAATAAAACTGATATCATAGAACAAAAGATATATACACCAACCACAATTATCCATTTGCGGAACTACAATATAATCATGCTGATATAGTTAGGAGTTCTGCTAGAAAGTGAACTTTATCCTTTTTGAAATTTCAATCTTCAATAACTATTATATTCTGCTGGTGAAACAATGCTTTCTAGTAATATAAGTATAGATAAAGAACGATCAAACTCATACCATTTACCAAAATGATGAATATAGCGTGCCAAAAAGGCAGTATATCTTTTGGAGGAAGCATAAACAAGGGGTATAAAAGATCATCATTTCGACACCACCAGTAAATATCAACTACTTGAAGCATAAAAACAATGGAAATGGCACCAAGTACAGAGACTTTCCTTTCTCCCTGTAGTAAAATTGACAGTATTTCAGTTTTTCTATGCTTTGAGTGGCATTTAGGGTGCATTAATTGTCACCAAAGGTCTACAGTCAAATGCACACCTTAAGAGCTGTTTGCTTCCGAACAATATCATTCGACTTAAACATGACAGCTGATATCCATATGGTGATGAAAAAACCTGAAAGTTCTCGAAAAGTGTATAACAAGAACACACATATAATAGAAAAGAAATCAATAACATTTAGATAAATATAACACAAGATGAAAGAATATCGTGTTAGTGCATTCACATAAAAGAACAGATAATGCAGCAATTTACTTTACATGGATGAATTAGCAATTCCTCTTGCCTATACTGTCTATATCATCTCAACAAAGTGGGAAGGTTCAACAATGGATATGTCTTTTATAAACCAAGTCTAAACCGCAAACTCTTAACCACTAGTTGCAATGATAAGCATATTAAATTTCAAGCTACTACAAGACTAGTCTTGCTACCAGAAACTACCATCCTTACAAATGGTTTATTCACATTTGAAATAATGTTAGTGCACACGTGAAAACAATAAATCATTGAACTTGAATGCCCATGTTCATCTTCCAGCTTCAGCTAAATCTAATATAAGCCCATCCTTCCGGAAAAGATTAAAACTACTTTTCGTCGGGAAATGACCAAGTCCTCGCCAGTCCGTAGTTATCAGATCTATTAACGTCATAATTTAGTCTACATTAATAGTCAAGTTACGCTATTCGCATGATCGCATCTAGCTACTATCACAACGTTAGGAAAGAGCATTAGTTTCGCAACAGCAATAGACCACAAAAGCACAATTTACAGACTACAAAATGAGGTTCCTTTAAAGGACATGGAATCGGAATTATTCATTCGTTAACATAAACCAGAAGAACAATCAGAAGATAATTAAAAATGAAAAAAAGTGAATAACAGAATACACTCACATACCTTGCAAATGTTGACGAATGAACACCACCAACAGGAGCAACGAAAAAGGAAGAAGCTGCTCAATCCATCTGGCAACCTGTTGAATATCATATGATGATCGATAAGAAGAATCCGAATTACCATCACTCTCTCGCTCGGTCCCGCGACGAATAGACAACGGCGAAGAAGTCACCAAAGGAACTCTCTCGCCTGCACCACCGACATCACCACGACCACTGAGCTGATCATCCAAAGCCTCCATTCCACCGCCACGACCTACGGACCCTACATTCTCATCGAGAACATCATCTACATCCAACTCTTGTCGTTGAGACTGAACAGAATGCTCTTCTGATTCTCCAGAGCTGGTTATCCGAATTGAAATCTCGCTGGAAATGATATTTCCACTAGTTTCAACGCAAGAGTCAGAGTTTGACTGTCCTTGCGAACCGGAAATCAACTCACCATCGTTGATTGCTGCCAAAACCTCGATTTCGCGGTGAACGGACTCTGATCGAAGAATTCCAGAGTAATCCAAAACAAACGAAAGTGGGGATTGAAAGAAATTTAGGCTTGGCATACGCAACATTCCAAAATCCCCTTGCATTGAATTGTTTTCATTCCCAGCAACACCGCCAACGCGAAAATTGGTAATATTACTACTTGAACTCTCCGACGAAGAATAATTTACGTACAGGTCAGACTCAGAAGCGTTACCTGACGTCTCCATTGATGTTTTCACCTCCAAAAACGCAAATACCCTAAATTTATTGGCTTCTTTGTAATTTGAACAGAAGGGTAAACTAAAGGAAAGTCACAAATTGGAAAAAAGATAGAGAGAGCTTTATAGTCACCGATTTTCAGGGACAAAACGACAATTGCAATGGAAGTTTTAGATCCTTTGATCAGTCATACAAGAGACAGTTTTTGGTTTAAACAGGGGAATTTAGACTTTATCTCAGAACAGTAGTTGTTAACGTTAATGTCTTCTAACCTGAAACTGAAGTTAATTCTCATTCAATAAGATAAAGAGATGCGAAGCTACCTTTGAATTTGGACAAGTCAAAAAAATATTGCGCGCACCGAGTTTTGATAAAGAGATGCAAGTGGATGGTTTTTCGTAATTGAAGTTCAAGTTGAATATCTTCTTTTGTTTAGTTTGAATGTAAATTGAAATGCGTTGAATTATATATATATATATATATATATATTGTTTCGTGGTATATTTATATGTTTATTTTTTATTTTAATTTAAAAATTAATTCTTTAATTTTATTTATTTATAATTTTATATATATTATAATTACTTTTATTCAATTATTACATCAAATAATAATATTTTATTGAATTGAATTTATATTATATGTTTAATATATGAATCACACATGAGAAAGAACACAGATAATTACGGTTCGGAACGATTATTAAAAAATATTTAAAAAAATTATTTTTAATTTTTTAATAAATATTATTTATTAATTAATATATAATTTAATTTATTAAATATATAAATTAATTAGATAAATATAATTAATTTTGAATACAATTAGATACGATTATCATTATAATATTGATAATCATATTTTTTGTTTTATGTTCAATTTTTATCCAAAATCATGCTCATTTTAAAATTTATATGATAAAAACTAAATAAACAATAGATAATCACGAATAATTAAACTTATAATTTTTTTCCCGATTCGTAATCATCGAACTCACAGATTCTTTTATTCTACGTCATAATATTTAAAAAAAATCAATACTATAGGATTAAAAAAGTTGTATTAGGAGATTTTTAAATATAAAACCTTATTTATAAATTGAATTAAAAAATAATTTCATAATAATATTTAAAAATAACGGAGATAAACTATTTCGGAAGCTAAACTGCAAGCGAATTTTTGCTTTCTTTTATCAGTTGTTTTTATTTTTATTTTTAAATAATATATTATACTCATATATTTTCTTTTATTATCTTTCTCTTAATCAAAAATTTGACTCTATATAAAAAAATAATAAAAAAAATTGATTTTCTTCTAGTTATTTCATTATATGCACACATATATATATATATATATATATTTTCTTAACATAATTAAAAATGCAACTAATTTTTGCATCATAAGTACTTGTAGACCAAGTTGTGATTTAAAAGAATTCCTTGCTTGAAGGACAAACAAAATATGCCTTTTTTTTTCTTAAAAAAATATTCAACTCAAACAACAAATTAGATTTAGTGTTAGCAAAATATTTATCTTAAATCGCGAACCATTTATATTAAACCTATTATTGTTATTTTATATTATATATTAAAATATATACGTATTAGTAACTTATTTTTTAAAATTAAAAAAATACTTATATTTGTATATTTTTATTGTGTTGATAGGTTAATTTATATATGTATATATATATTTATCTGAATAATATCTCTAATGTATTTTTTAGATAATAGTGAGAAGTACAACAAATCACAAATAGAATAGTTTAGATTTTTATGGATATCAAAAGGATAACATTATCAAATCTTTACCTCCCAAATGCCAATACACATCCACAAAAGCCTCAAATTATAGAGAGGTGCAAAATAAATTGTTTTCTGTATAACATTATCAAATCTTTATTCAAGAATTTCATTCAAATTATCAAAAAGATAAGATATATTAGTTGCGAGGGTATTAACAATGAAAAATGACCATACATTATTTTTGAGTTTCAGAGTTCTTTCTGTTTTTATTTTATTTTAATAAATTTTGAAGTTTAATTAACTTATTTTTTTAATACATTGTGAAGTGAGGATATGAAGTAAGATTTGTTTGCGAATAATTGTAAGTTTTTATCAATTGGATCATTTATTCTTTCATTAGCAATATAGAGTGCTAAGCACATTCTTGAAATGTTGATGATATATAACATCTGTTATTTTTATTTTTTCAATTAAAATTGTGTTTAGTTTTGTGGGAGTGGGAGCGAGTGAATATATATATATATATATATTTAATGTGGTAAACTGGTAATTTTTCACAAGAGACCCTTGAAAAGATCTTTTAGAGTTTGGGGTCACTTCGTTTATACTTGAAAGGTGCTTGTCTACGGGATACAGGTTAGCCAAAGTGGGCCGACCGCAATTTATATAATGGATAGATTTATTAAAGTTTTTGTTCTTATATTAATTTTGTATATTTTCTGTGTAATAGGACCTGCAAGGTGTTACCGTCAGATCAAGAACAAGCCTTACCCAAAATCAAGGTTTTGCCGTGGAGTTCCTGATCCGAAGATCAGGATTTATGATGTTGGGATGAAAAAGAAAGGTGTTGACGAGTTCCCATTCAGCGTTCATCTTGTGAGTTGGGAGAAGGAAAATGTTTCAAGCGAAGCATTGGAAGCAGCTCGTATTGCCTGCAACAAGTACATGTCCAAGTTCGCAGGTAAGGATGCCTTCCACTTGAGAGTGAGAGTGCATCCTTTCCATGTGCTCCGTATCAACAAGATGCTTTCTTGTGCCGGAGCTGATAGACTCCAAACTGGAATGAGGGGTGCCTTTGGCAAACCACAAGGCACTTGCGCAAGAGTGGCAATTGGTCAGGTTCTCCTTTCTGTTCGTTGCAAAGACAATAACAGCCACCATGCACAGGAGGCTCTTCGCCGCGCTAAGTTCAAATTCCCTGGTCGTCAAAAGATCATTGTTAGTAGGAAGTGGTAAGTGATTCTTTCTCATCCCCGTTAGTTTTATACCCTTTACTTGGTGATGATTGTTGACAAGGATTAGTTAGAGTCATACCCTAATTTATATAAATAAAACAAGACATGCGATCTTTTGTTGTTGGTGTCATTTGACCGGAACTATTATGTTGCTATGATACAATACTTGGAAGTTGGATACACCAAGTATTGTTATATGACCTTTGTCCTTCGATATCACTAATCTTTTCCTTTCTCTCAGGGGTTTCACCAAGTTCAGTCGTGCTGATTACTTGAAGTATCGGTCAGAGAGCAGGATTGTTCCAGATGGTGTTAATGCCAAGGTATTAATTTTTATGGAAGTGACCTGATATAAGCTGTAGATTTTGAGTTTGCCCAATTTTTTATTATCAAATGTATTTTAAAATATTGATCTTGAATAGAACTGATTCTGTTGCATCACCATTCAACTGAAGTTGTGTATAAAAGCCTTTCATATCATGGTTGAGGTTAATGTTATATCATTATTATTATTGTTGTTTTTAATTATGCAGCTTCTTGGATGTCATGGACCATTGGCTAATCGTCAAGCTGGGAGAGCTTTTCTATCCGAGGCAATTGTTCAGGAATAGTATTTTGCTTTAGATAAATTTCTATGCAGGACAATCTAAATTGCAGTTTTTTTGTTTGTTTGTTTTCAGAAAGTATTACCCCCTACCTTTGTCGAATGAAACTTTTTACGGATTATTTGTATCTTTTATATATATTTATTCTTCCCGCGTTTTTTGATTTCCAATTTTAAGTTTACT